>CM057341.1:246170442-251170442 GCA_030015575.1 Agapanthus africanus | reverse complement strand
TAATAGTGGTATAAGTCGTGTCGGAGTGTAGCCCAGAACACCCTGAGAAACTACTGGAAACACTACAAGTAAATCTCGCTTGCCCTGGCCAGGGACGACTATATGTAATGGCTCTCCTAGATACAACGCGATATCAACCCCCAATACCGAGAGAAACGAATCCTGTCTAACCGTCACTGCCTCCAAGTTTTTCGGGACTACACCCAACTACTACCTGTTTGCACGATTCAATAAAGCCATGGTAGGGTAGCAATCAAAGAACGGTGGGAACACACTTGAGGCGAAGTGGCAGTGTCAAGTCAACGGACTAAGCTGTACTCATGTCACCTGGGAACTGTTAACTGACGATAGGTATAATACCAACCAACAGTTCCCGACGAGTCCTGTCCAGTGTACTCGTAACCTAACGAGCACCTACATACTATCTCCAGTACAACGTACTGATGGTTGTGGGACAGACCATCTCCCCTGCTGGGACGAGAAGCGTATGCACCAGTCTACTCTGGAGTATCGATGCCCTGTCTCGATAATCCTACAACTAGGGACCAGAATAAGGATATGCATATAGACTACCCAGCCCCCACTAGTCTGATCGCCATCACAACGCCGGTAGTCAAGCAAAGATCCTAAGGGATCCATCAATATGTATTAGCGATATATTAAAAAAAACATATACATATATTAAGATAGAAACAAACCAAGTAGCATACTACTATATTGAGCAAGACTGTCGTAAACCCGTATATATATCCCAAGCTTCCGAAATGTATTATACAAACTAGTACTATACAATAATGGCCTCTAGGGCATACATATCCAACAATCTCCCACTTGCACTAAAGGCCAGTAATTGGTGTACCGCATACCCAACGTCTGCTCTATGGCCAGCTGCTGGCGTACCGCATACCCAATATCTCAAAAAGTCGCTCGAACTTTGTTTGAGGGGGGGCCTTTGTGAATGGATCCGCCGTGTTGTCTTTTGTGTCCACTTTCCGTACCTCGATCTCCTGGCAATCAATGATTTTCCTGATCAGGTGATACCGCCTTAAGATGTGTCTGGACTTCTGATGGGACCTTGGTTCCTTCGCTAAAACTATAGCCCCATTGTTATGGCAATACAAAGGTATTGGGTCAACAATGGATGGAACTGCATGAAGTTCACTAATGAACTTCTTCATCCAAACCGCCTCTTTTGCGGCATCACTTGCAGCAATGTATTCAGCCTCCATCGTTGAGTCTGCGATGGTTTCCTGTTTGGAACTCCTCCAACATACCGCCCCTCCGTTGAGGGTAAACACAAAACCTGAGACAGACTTGTTGTCGTCCTTGTCACTCTGGAAGCTTGAATCGGTATAGGACTCGACCCTGAGGTCTACATTACCGTAAACCAGGAACATCTCCTTAGTCCTTCTCAGGTACTTGAGAATGTTCTTCACTGCCGTCCAGTGGTTCTCACCTGGGTCTGACTGATACCGGCTCACCACGCTTAGTGCGTAAGGTACATCCAGTCTTGTACACAGCATCGCATACATTATAGATCCTACCGCCGAAGCGTAGGGTATAATACTCATGCGAACCCTCTCCTCGTCAATCTTGGGAGACATCTTCTTGGAGAGGATGATTCCGTGCAATGCTGATATATTACCGCGTTTGGAATCTTCCATACTAAATCTCTTTAGTACGGTCTTTATGTACCTGGACTGCCAAAGTTCCAGTAATCTCTTGGATCTATCTCTGTAGATCTTGATCTCCAGTATGCATATGGCCTCATCCAGGTCCTTCATGGAGAACCGTTGTGACAAGAATAGCTTGACCGATTGTAGCATAGGAATATGATTTCCGATCAAAAGAATTTCGTCCACGTACAAGACTAGGAATACGACAGTTCGTCTTACAATCTTCTTATAGATACAAGGTTCATCTTCGTTCTTGATGAAATCAAATTCCTTGATTTCCTTATCAAAACAGATGTTCCAGCTCCGCGATCCCTGCTTTAATCCATAAATGGATTTAAGCAACTTACACACCTTTCCGCTGCTCCCACTGTCTACAAAACCTTCTGGCTGATCCATGTAAACGCACTCTTCCAAACTGCCATTTAGAAAAGCCGTTTTTACGTCCATCTGCCAGATTTCATAGTCATGGAAGGCAGCAATGGCAAGTAGGATCCGGATGGATTTGAGCATAGCCACTGGAGAAAAAGTTTCGTCATACTCCAAACCAGGTCTTTGACGAAAACCTTTTGCAACGAGTCTAGCCTTATAGGTTTCCACCTGCCCATCTACACCAAGTTTCCTTTTGTAGATCCATTTGCATCCAACGGGTTTTACCCCAGGTGGAGCAATATCCAAGGTCCACACTTTATTGGTGTACATGGACTCCATTTCGGATCGCATAGCATCCAGCCACTTATCAGAGTCCCTACTGATAATGGCCTGACTGTAACTTGTAGGGTCATCTTCTTCCAAGATGCAATCCTCTCCATCCCCGTCTATGAGAAAACCGTAGTATCTCTCGGGCGGATAAGAAATCCAACCAGATCTGCGGAGTGGCTGAGGTTAATCTGGGGTTATTAAATCCTGAGGTTCTATCAAATCTTCAGTTTCAGTTTGTGGTCGCTGAATCTCTTCCTATTCTACCGTGCTCCCACTAATTTCTTTTGCAAGAAACTCTGTTTCTAAGAAAACGGCATGCTGAGCAACAAACACCTTCTGTTCCTCGGTGTTGTAGAATAGATATCTATAACCATTCTTTGGATATCCCATAAACTTACATAAAACTGACCGTACCTCTAGTTTATCTGGTTTATGCTTTTTAACATAAGCCGGACAACCCCATATCTTAAATCTTTTAAGATATGGCCTTTTTCCATTCCATATCTCGAATGGAGTCTTAGGCACTGATTTAGACGGAACATCATTCAATAGATATGCCGCTGTCAAAAGCGCATGTCCCCAAAATGAAAGAGGTAACTCAGCACTACTCATCATGGAGCGAACCATATCCAACAGGGTACGGTACGTCCGCTCCGATACACCATTATGCTGTGGTGTGTACGGAGGAGTAAGCTGAGAGAGAGTACCATTCTCTTTTAAGTATTCTAGGAATTCTGTGCTTAAGTACTCCCCTCCCCTATCAGACCAGAGAATCTTGATACTTTTGCCAACCTGGTTCTCTACTTCGTTTCTGAATTCCTTGAATTTCTCAAAAGCATCAGATTTGTGTTTCATCAGATACACATATCCGAACCTAAAGAGATCGTCAGTGAATGCGATGAAGTACGAGAACCCACCCCTTGCATATATGGACATTGGACCATATACATCACTGTGTATGAGTCCCAAGAGCTCTACTGCCCTTTCTCCATATCCGGTGAACAGAGATTTGGTCATCTTTACAAGACTGACAAGTTTCATAAGATGAAAACTCGAATGTGTTCAAGAGTCCATCTTTATGCAACTTACTTAGTCTTTTCTCTCCGATATGACCAAGTCTACAATTCCACAAGTAGGATTCGATCGTATCTGAACTCTTCCTCTTGCGTGTGTTTTGTATATTGAGAACTGTATTCTGATTTAGAACATAGATACCATTACACAGTGTACCTTCTGAAACCAGTACCTTATCAAGGTAAATGTTCATGATATTTCTATCAAGAACAAAGTTATATCCATCTTTATCAAGTAAAGACATTGATATTATGTTGCAAACCATGGAAGGTATATAGTAGCAATTGTTCAAAATCATAGTATTACCATTTGGCAATATTAGGTGATATTCACCGACGGCTGCAGCATTAACTTGTGCTCCGTTCCCTACCCTGAGGGACCACCAGGTGCAACTTTCCTACTTTTTCTCAGCCCCTGCAATAAATTACAGATATGAGATCCTGATCCGGTATCAAGTACCCAGGAGGTAAGACTTACCGAAAAGCAATTCTCAATTACAAGAACACCTGAAGTAGATGCAATACTATACTTCTTCTTCAACTGGGTCTCCTTGGAATCCATACAATCCTCTTTCCCTTACTCATACTTATGACTGTTGTCGTAAGTTAGAGCCGAACTGACGTTCCCCAACCCCGAATAAGAATTCAGATCGGTCAAGCGATACATTTTATTATCTTGATTAGGGAGTGAAATGGTTGCTACCTGGAGAGAGAGAAAAGAAACAACCCAGCGTGCGCTCTTGCAAGATTAGATTGGTTTATTAATTTATCTAATCAGGATGGCTCCCACTGTTTCCTCAAATTCTTCTTCAAACCTTAAAAGATGAACTAGTCAGGATTAATCGCACGTCACAATACTTGCTTAACGTTTCAGGCAGGCTAGTGTTGGTACTTCGAGGGAGGTTTTCCAACGCTTTCGCGAAGTTCCTTAATTACATAACCTCTTTTCCCTGGAGGCGTATCCCCGCTAACACCGTCCTAGACACCAACTTAGTTTATAGCATTGATTGTTAAGTGAAATAATCTCCCGAGAGTAATCAAACTCATCAGTGGTATCGGGACCCAACTATCATTGTGTGATGACCTAGATGGAATCCACTCTAGTCACCACACTCCAGAAGGTATGCTAAATCTGCAAGTTTCCTGTATGTTTGAAACTCCCGATGTGATTTTTACCCCTAACGGTTTATGACCTTGACTAGGTCAACAAACCATAAACCGCTAGTCAAGTTCAACCCGTCATTATCTTGATTGCATTAAACCCACCCGTACGTGCCCTTGAGTAGGTCAACAAGGCCGCACGACCGTCCTAACCATTCACATTTGCAATGCACAGAAAAAATATCACTTAGCTACCGTTCACTACGCCTTGACTAGGTCAACAAACGCAGCACGAATACTAAATAATAACAATCCGAAATGACGGAGGGCTACGGCTGGGTTTTTGGCGAAAAACCCGTTAACGTAATGAACTTGATATCGTTGAAAGAAACCGATTGCCCTTTAAAATATATAGTGACGAAAGCTTTTGCTAAAGAGGTCACTCCCTGTGAAGGGATCTCGGCTCTTTTCTCGTCGAATGAGGTGCAGGATATTCCAAACTGAATACCACGATGCAAAGCAAGAGTAATCGACTATAGTGAAATTATTACGTTAACGCAAATTTTTACTCAAAGGGTCACTCCCGGTGAAAGGATCTTGGCCCTTGCCTCATCGAATGAGGTGCTGGATATTCCAAACTGAATACCACTGTGCAAAGCAAAAGAGAGCGTCTGTAATGTCTGTTTTTAAAACTTACTTCCAACAACATCTTTTAGGTTTGTTTTACTTGCATTAATCAAAATTAATGTTGTCCCATCAAAGTAACCTACCACACCAGAAAAGAACGAAAATATGATGTATGTATATGCCATCCGCATTCGCCACTAGGCCCTGTCATCACCCGTTAGGTTACTTAACTAACGACAGAGCGGGGGCTGGACTAGCGCGGGTGCAAAACATATACAAAATCTACTAGTATATATGTATGTGTGTGTGTGTGTGTGTAAGTATATACAGCATTCGTCCCAGGCATGATAGTAAACAACATCACAGAAATACAGCCAACAATACAGAATGGTGGATAATCTTGGAGCCCCGGCTTTCATTTGAGCCACAAATAAAACCCGACGTTCCTTGTCGTATAGATAGCCTATGCAATGAAAAACTGTACCCCCTACGAGTGCGGCGAATAGCCCGCCAATTCTAGAATGAAGCCCCGTCCGTCTCAACACCATCTGAAAGAAGCCACCTCCGTCTCAACGCCATGAGATGCGGGCTTGCTGCCTTTCTAGAACCAGGCTATTCGTGCACTCCACCGCAGGGTAACCCTAGTACAGAAAAATAAAATAATATGTACAAACGGTGACATCGACCTCAGCCCGGTCGTGCCCCAAAATAATATACAACCCGGCAAAGACGGCAATCCACATGTCGGACGCTCGCCCCGCAATAACAAATGTAAAAAAGAATTTAAACTGCACTACAAACATTGCAACACATGCTTTCCATCACGACTATCTGACAAACATTACAGAACAAGCATACAACATCATAGCGAATGTCACGTTCGCAAAACCCATCTAAAGGAACATATAACGATTAGACAAGTTTTACCGATCGAGTGACATTCCCGGTCGCAGATAAAAGTGAATGAACTGTAAACTGTTAAACACTATTAAATATAAAGAATTTGAAACACCACAAGTTGCCTCAAACTCAAATCTACTGAGAATCATGTTTGGGCAAAAATAAACAACACCGGGAAACCAAACTCCCAGAGATAAGCACCCAGCACCCAAAAAAATTGCACACACCCGGATTTTCCCCCTCTGTGGCCGGCTAAAGCAAGGCCAAAATGTCTCGCTTTAGGTTTGGGTGCATCTCATAGGCTAAGGACCACTCTGCACATGTTTAAAAAAAATTCAGAGACTTTTTCAAAAAGAAGAGAAACTGCAGATCATGGATTTGGTTTCGCGTAGTTGTTTCAATTTCGTTGTTTTAACGTCGCTTAAACTTGCTAACCTAGTGTTTATGGGCTGGCTCTGATACCAAGAAGGGTTACACTAGCACCCCGGCCAACTTCCATGGCCAAATGCGAAACAAAAATTTCGTAGCGATAACGAACTTGGCGCTGATATAAAACCCTAACCGGATCTTTACCATAAACCTACTTAGCACATGATAAATAGTTCTATTTACTATGAAGGATGTTATACCTAAAGAAACCAAGTCCTTCGGGTCATCGATCTTCTCCTTAAGCTCCTCGATGGTTCTATGGATCGTGCTTGAACTCCGGCCTCCTTTTGTCTATGATGATCCACCCGAGAGCTCCAACCTTGAACTAAACCTCTAGCTTGAGGTAACTAGAATACTTGATTTGCTAATCCAAGTAAACTAGAGAGAGTAGAGAGTGATTTGGATGGCTTAATCTCACTAACCCTTGGTTATCAATACATGATAGATTAGGGTTAGTGTTTGAGAGAGGAAGAAGAAGATGAGAGCAAGCATGAAGAGAGAGAATGCTTTTGTGATGAATGATTAAAATAATTGGAAAATAGATATATATATTGTTGACCATTTACTTTGGAGAGAAGAAAAATATCTAAAGAAACCTCTAGCTAGAAAATATCCATCCATAATATCTTTGGTCAACAAGTCAACCAAAATCAAATGGTCAACAAAGTCAAATGGTCAACAAAAAAATATCCATTCCAAAAAAATTATCATTTATCAAAAATAACATAATCATTTCTTTTCCTCATTTTTGTTTTGTCCAAATCAATGGTCAAAACCCTAATGAGAAAGTCTCCGTCTGTACCCCATTCTCAATCGTATATACATACCCGCATCCGTGTTCCAAAAAACACGAATGCCCTGAGACGAAGCCAATCCAATAATCATATACTAGGATCTGGTTTAAACCAAAGCCCACTAGTATAGTCTGCTCGAACACCATACATGCACAGGTGCTCGTATGTGATCGAACCCTATCGTAAAACCATACGACCTCTACTCATTTCGCTCGAGGCTGGGAAACCTTCTGTGTGGGACTCTAAAGAATCGACAGTACTCTAGCAGTGGGTTTAACCACAAGTACGTTAGCGGCACTAGCTGTGCGTAACGGCTACCCAGGTATCTGTCGAAAAGAAGGTCGACGAGCAAGCTCATCCAAACTCCTACTGAGCCTATCTGTGACAATCTCCGTACAGTCCGGTCTGTTCGTCTAAGAGTATCATATATCGGGCCTAAGGGGTGGTAAACGTCAGACCCCTAATAGCGGTATAAGTCGTGTCAGAGTGTAGCCCAGAACACCTTGAGAAACTACTGGAAACGCTACCAGTAAATCTCGCTTGCCCTGGCCATGGACGACTATGTGTAATGGCTCTCCTAGACACAGCGCGATATCAACCCCCAATACCGGGAGAGACGAATCCTGTCTAACTGTCACTGCCTCCAAGTGCTTCGGGACTACACCCAACTACTACCTGTTTGCACGACTCAATAGAGCCGTGGTAGGGTAGCAATCAAAGAACAGTGGGAATACACTTAAGGCGAAGTGGCAGTATCAAGTCAACGGACTAAGCTTTACTCATGTCACCTGGGAACTGTTAACTGACGATAGGTATAATACCAACCAATAGTTCCCGACGAGTCCTGTCCAGTGTACTCGTAACCTAACAAGCACCTACATACTATCTCCAGTACGACGTACTGATGGCTGTGGGACAGACCATCTCCCCTACTGGGACAAGAAACGTATGCACCAGTCAAGTCTGGAGTATCGATGCCCTGTCTTGATAATCCTACGACTAGGGACCAGAATAAGGATGTGCTTATAGACTACCCAGCCCCAACTAGTGTGATCGCCAGCACAACGCCGGTAGTCAAGCAAAGATCCTAAGGGATCCATCAATATGTATTAGCAATATGTTAAAAGAAACATATATACATATTAAGATAGAAACAAACCAAGTAGCATACTACTATATTGAGCAAGACTGTCGTAAACCCGTATATATATCCCAAGCTTCCAAAATGTATTATACAAACTAGTACTATACAATAATGGCCCCTAGGGCATACATATCCAACAATTGTTTCTTTTTCTCACTTAGTAATACATTGATGTATATGCGATATATGTTAATTGTATTATTTTCTTTTGTTACATTATATATTATATATGTGATATATAATATTGTAACATGTTAGGGTTACAAATGCAACTAGGGTTTTGAGATTAAACCATGTTAGGGTTCGGATTAGGGTTAATGTTGTAGATTAAGTTTTGGATGAGCTTTGAGGAAGCTTCATGATGGTTTGACTTAGTCCACTCTCTTTGATATTTTTGCTAGATATTTCTTAACCCAACCCAAATCTTAACCCATAGTTTATTCTCTACAAGGGTTAAGCATGCCATGCTTAACCCTGGGTTGCAATTCTAAGCTCAACACAAAAAAATTTATTATTCATCACAAAAGGTTTTCATCTTTTTCTTCCTCTCTCCAAAGCTTTTCTAGCTTTTCATTTGTGATGATTTAAGGTGAGTAATAGAAAACAAAAGAGAGAAAAATTCCTACTTCATCATCCTCATCTATTCTAGTCACTTTGATTAGGGTGTTGGCTTCACTAATACTTGATTAATGAAGTGAGAGCATAGGTTTGTGATTCTTCAAGGTAGATCATCTTGGATTTTGAAGATTATTAGCAAGGATGCGTCATTCTCTTCATGGAGCCTCTCTAGAGTCCAGGACCTTGATGATCGCAGCGAAGGGACTTCAACTCGAAGCTTATGAAGCGAAGGAACGTACTACAAAGGTTGTAATCCCCAACTCTTAGAAGTAAAGTTGTTTACTTTCAAGTTTTGTTTGATTCTGTAGTTAAAGATCTAGGGTTAGGGTTATCTAAAATGGAAATTTTTTTAACTTGGTATGGATGATGCCTCCCGAAACCTTGCTGCCGTTGTAGGTAACCCAACAGTGGTATCAGAGCATAGCTAGAGAATTAGACGGATAGTGTAGGATTACGAAACCGAAACAACTCCGAAACACCCAATGCAAAACCCTAGTTTCTGTCGAATTATTTCTGGTGTCAAAAAAATTTTCAAACAGTTGCAGAATATTGTATGAGATACAATATGAACACAGTCCAAAACCCACCCCCCTGCTTGGAATTTAGCCGGCCAGAAGGCCTTAAAATCCAGCCTGCTCGAATATTTTAAGGGATTTGGGTTTGGGTTTTGGGTGGTGTTCTCACCTTTGGGGTTTGGTAATTTAGGTGTTATTTATTTTTGCTAAAATGTCATGTGATGTTAATTTACTGCATTAACTAATCAGAGTGTTTCGTATTCGTAATTCTAGCTTTTGTTTCTGTTTGTTTAGACAGTGTTAAAAAGTTCGATCGAATATTAAATACCGACTTTTTCCCTTACTGAAAATTTTCAAAAGTTGGATCTTTTTCTTAGTTAAAGAACATTCAAATAGCGTGCAAGTGATGCGGTGAACCCTCTAGAAGAACAAAACCTTAGCTCAATTTTGTGACCGTCAAAACCGCCACTAAACCTTAGGGTTTATGGTGGTTTAGCGGTGCCACAAGTGAGGCATTGGTTGACCCTTTTACGGCTGGTTTACTACTACTGTGGCATGTGATGGATACTTCTAAACAATGCTCAAGTATTGAGTATTTTGGAAAATTTTGGGTGTTTGTTGATTCGATCGGAATTTTTAACATCGTCTAGCTTTTTCTGTAATGTGATACAATATGTGGAATTCATATAGTTAGGCATGAAATCTGTAATATGTGATGTTTCGGGTTTACAATGTCTAAAGTGATTGTGAATTCCAAATATTGTAGTTTTTCACTTTCTTTTCTGCAACCGTAAGTGTAATATGTGGTGTATCGCCGGTTTCATTGCTATACATCAACGACAATTGGGATACGCATATTTACTTACGTTGATGACATGTGATGTTATGTGTTGCTTTGATATGTTATATTGGATCTTCATGTTTTGAATAGCCGGGGGTTTTATGTGAGATGGGTGTTTTTATTTTCATTCATATAAAATTAATTTGTATGTAATATTCTTTTATTGGGGTACTTCCGAGTTGAGTATGATGTCACCATTGTATATTATTTACTTTTCTGCATTAGGATAGACCCAAGGAGGGGAGCATAAGTAGCCGGATTCTAGGGTCCAGTGGGAGGCCATCTCGAGGAGTTGAGACCGGGTCTCCTAACCCTAGAATTGGCAGGGTTGCTTTCCGCTCTCGTAGGGGGTCTAGGGATGCGGATTTGGATATTCATCGTGACCGTTGAATCCGTGTTTTATACAGGCTCAAAATAAAACACGGACAACCTAGTATATCCAGTATTTCATATGTTTCTTCTGCTGCTGATATACTGTGATATGATCATATTATATGCGTGAGGCGAATGCTTTATTATTGTATATATGATATATAATAAACTTTGCTTATGTTTTGCACCCGCGCTAGTCCCACCCCAGTATGCCGTTAGTTAAGTAATCTAACGGTGCATAACGGGATACTGTGGCGAATGCGGATGGTATAAGCGTACATTGTATTTTCGTTTCTTCTGTGATGCTTAGGAAGCTTAAATGATGGGATTCATTAATGAGATTAATGAAAGAAAAGAAACCTAAAGGATATTGTAGAATCAAATTTATAAAAAGGGTAGCTCTAGTTTTTCTTTGCATAGCGGTATTTTTGAAATATCCTGCACCTTATTCGATAAGAAAAGAGCCGAGATCGCTTCACCGGGAGTGACCACTTTAGCAAAACTAGAAAAAGTCTAAAAAACACTCCCTTTCAAAACCACTTGTTTCTATAACGATATCAAGTTCGTTACGCGAAAGGTTTTCTGGAAACCTGTCGTAACCCTCCGTCCTTTTTGGAAATAGAGTACTTAGTATTCGTGCTGCGTTTGTTGACCATAGTTAAGGCGCAGTGTACGGTAGCTGAGTGATGTTTTCCTATTTAAACATATGATGTGATTAATTAGGACAGTCATATGATTTTGTTGACCATAGTTAAGGGTCATTTCGGTAGGTCTAATTAATCAAGAAATGACGGGTAGAACTTGACTAGTGCTTATAATTTGTTGACCATAGTTAAGGTCATAAGTCACTAGGGGAAAAAGCATTATCGGGAATTTCAAGTGTTGAAATTTGCAATGAGATTGCATACCTTCTATGAGATAGTTGGATCCTGATACCCACTGCGAGTAAGAGTTACTCCTGGGAGAGTTTTACACATGACAATTAGCCGATCAAGTAGGTGTCTAGAAATGTGTTAACGGGGTTATGCCTATGGGAAAATGAGGTTTATTTTAATTACGTCCGTGCGCAAGCATGGGGAACCTCCTTCAAAATACCAACACTGACCTGGCTGAAAGATTGGCGAACTTGTAAGGTGTAATTAATCCCGGCTAGTCTTACCTTTTAGGGATTTAAGAAAGATTTGATAAAAAGCAGTGGGAGCCATCCTGATTAGATAAGATAATAACCAATCTAATCTTGCAAGAGCATACGCTAAAGTGTTTTCTTCTCTCTCTCTCTCTCCAGGCAGCGACCATGTCAGGCCTTAATCAAGATAATAATATGGATGTATTAGCTGAACCCGCTTATTATACTAAGCAGGGGAACGTTGGTCCCGCTCTAACTTATAATTGTTATAAGTCCGAGCAGGGAATAGGAGAATATACAGATTCTCACGCCGCCCAAACGAAGAATAAGCATGCTGATGCATCTTCTTCAGGTGTGTTAGTTATCGAGAACTGTTTTTCAGTTCACTCTACGTCCTGGGTATTAGATACCGGATCGGGATCCCACATATGTAATATGTTACATGGGATAAAGAAAGATAGGGAACTGGGAATGGGTGATCATTCCATAAGAGTAGGGAATGGTGCAAATGTTGCAGCCAGAGCACTTGGCGAATATCACCTTGTGTTACCAAATGGTAATACATTAATTCTGAATGAATGCTATTACATTCCGACCCTGATATGCAATCTTATATCAGTTTCTTTATTGAGTAAAGAAGGATATAATTTTGTAGTACAGAATAATGTTATGAACATCTTCCTGAATCAAAAGTTGATTGGATCAGGCTCGTTAAATAATAGCATATACGTTCTGAATCAAACTACAGTACTTAATGTACAAAACACACATAAGAGGAAGAGTTCAGAAATGAACGAATCCTTCTTGTGATATTGTAGACTAGGTCACATCAATGCGACACAACTGACTAAATTACATAAGGATGGATATTTGAATCCGTTCGAATTTTCATCTTATGACACTTGCCAGTCATGTCTCAAAGGCAAGATGACCAAAACTCTATTTAGTGGACACGGAGAAAGAGTTACAGAACTCTTGGGACTGATACATAGTGCTGTATGTGGTCCCATGTCTACACATGCCAGAAATGCTTCTTCGTACTTCATTACGTTCACTGACGATCTCTCAAGATACGGACATGTGTTCCTGATGAAACACAAGTCTGAAGCTTTTGAGAAATTCGGAGAATATAAGACGAAGTAGAGAACCAAACGGGTAAAAGTATTAAGATCCTACGATCAGATCGAGGAGGAGAATACTAGAGCAATGAGTTCCGAGACTATCTAAAAGAGAATAGGATTCTCTCTCAGATTACTCCTCCCTATACACCATAGGACAATGGTATATCGAAACGGAGGAATCGCACCCTATTAGATATGGTGCGCTCTATGATGAGCACCGCTGAGTTACCTATTTCCTTTTGGGGTTATGCGCTGGAGACGGCCGCATACCTATTGAATAGAGTTCCAACTAAATCGGTGCCTACCACTCCATATGAGATATGGAATGGGAAGAAACTATCTCTTAAACGAGTTAAGATATGGGGTTGTCCGGCCTATGTTAAAAAGCAAAATCCGGACAAGCTCGAGGCAAGATTAGGTCTATGTAAGTTTATGGGATATCCAAAAGATTCCTATGGATATATATTCTACCACGGTGCGGAACAAAAGGTGTTTGTTTCTCAATATGCCACCTTTTTGGAAAAGGAATTTCTTGTAAAAGAAATTAGTGGCGAAGAGCTAGAGCTAGAAGAAGTTCCAGCAGCACAAACTACGACTGATGATTTATTGGAACCAGAGGATTTAGCAGTTCCCGACGAACCTCAGCCGCTCCGCCGATCTAGTAGGGTTCCTCATCCACCTGAGAGATACTACGGTTTTCTCATCGATGGTGGGAGCGAGGATTGCATCATGGAAGATGATGACCCGACTAGCTTCGAGCAGGCCATCATTAGTGGTGACTCTGTGAAATGGCTGAATGCAATTCGATCTGAGATGGAATCCATATACACCAACAAAGTATGGACTTTGGAAGTTGCTCCTGAAGGGATAAAACCCGTTGGGAGCAAATGGATCTTTAAGAAGAAACTTGGTGTAGATGGAAAAGTTGAGACTTTCAAAGCTAAACTTGTTGCAAAGGGTTTCGTCAACGACCAGGTGTGGATTATGAAGAAACCTTTTCTCCAGTGGCTATGCTTAAGTCCATCCGGATCCTACTTGCCATTTCTGCATACAATGACTACGAAATCTGGTAGATAGATGTTAAGACCGCCTTTCTAAATAGTGATTTGGAGGAGTGCATGTATATGACTCAGCCAGACGGCTTCGTAGATAGTGGGAGCAGCGAAAAGGTGTATAGGCTGCTTAAATCCATCTACGGGTTAAAGCAGACATCACGAAGTTGGAACATCTGTTTTGATGTGGTAGTCAAAGAGTTTAACTTCATCAAGAACGTAGATGAACCGTGTATTTACAAGAAGGTTGCAGAGAGTAAGGTTGTCTTCCTTATTGGATATATATGCCCTAGAGGCCTTCATTGTATAGGATGCTAGGGATACTAACACGGCCTTCATTGTATAGGATGCTAGGGATATGTATGTACATGACAATCTTACTTGATATGATAGTACGCTATTTGGTTGTATTTATCTTAACGTGTGATATATTTTACTTTGTATTTATATACATGTTGATAAAGCCCATAGGATGTTTGCCTGACTACCGGCGTTGTGATGGCAGTCATACTTATGGGAGCTGGATAGTCAATAGACACATCCTTAAATGTCCCTGGTCGCAGGAGTATCGAGACTGGGCATCGATGCTCCAGAGTAGACTAGTGTATACATATCTAGACCCTGACGAGGGGCGATGGATTCGTCCCGCAGCCATTGGTGATGTGCACCTAAGATTGTATACAGATGCTCACTGAGTGTGAGTACACCGGACAGGACTCGCCGAGAACTGACTGGATGGTATTATACCTAACGTCAGATAGCAGTTCTTAAGTGACATCTGTGCAGATAGTCTGTTGACTTAAGGTCGTCATTTGTCTCGTGTGAGTTCCCACTGTGCTTTGATTACTGCCCTACCACGGCTCAAAGGAGTCGTGCAAACAGGTTTTAGTTGGGTACAGTCCCAAGCCACATGAAGGCAGTGAGCGACTGCTAGGGATTCATCTCTCCCGGTATAGGGAGTCGATATCGCACTGTGATCGGTTGGTCATTACCATAAGTCCCTGGCCAGGGCTGATTGAGAATTACTGGTGGACTGATCAGTAGATTCTCGGATGGTCTTGAGCCACACCGGCACGACTTGTACGGTTGTTAGGGGTCTGACGTTCACCACCTCCCTAGACCATGCATGCGATACTCTCAGACGAACAGATCGGACTGTGCGGATATTGTCACGGACAGGCTCAGTAGGGGTTACGGACGAGTTCGCTCGTCGGCCTCCTTTTCGACACGTACCTGGGTTGCCGTTACGTACAGCTAGTGCCACTAACGGACTTGTGGTTGAACCCACTGCCAGGGTATTGTCGACTCTTTAGAGTCCCACACAGAGGGTTTCCCTGGATCAGGCGAGACGATGCAGATGTCGTATGGTCTTACGGCAGGGTTTCGATCGCATTCGTGTACTGGCTACTCGAATGACGATCGAACGGATAATACTGGTAGGCTTTGGTTTAAGCCGGATACTAGTATTTTAGTATTGGATTATACTGATCTCAGTGTATCCGTATTTTTCGGAATACGGATACGAGTATGAAAGTACGGAAAAAGGGCATTCTTGTAAATTCACAAGATTGACCTTTCAGAAGGAGACACCTCATTATAGTTTTATTCTTGTTCATTAAAGGATTAATGAAGTGGAAAATAAGAGAGTTATGAAGCATGGGTTGAAAGCATGGCTAAACATTTATTTATTCACTTTAGAATTACTATTCAAGTAAGGTTATATTTTGTATGATTAAATAATTCCATGGTTGAATTATTGTGAAAATACTTAGCCATTCTCACAACTCACTTTCTTCTCATTCTTACAAAAGCTTTCTCTCTCCTCGGTTTTCTTCTCTCCTTCCTCAAGCTCATATACTTGCATATGTTGCGAAACAATGAGCTATGAGATCAACTAGTCCATAACACATCCTCTCTACATCCCCTTAGTAATCTCTCCTAGCAAGTAAGATCACTAAGGTATCTCATGGAGGTTGAAGCTTGATCGTAGGCCCCTCGGGTGGATCCATCTTTGACGCAAAGGAGACCGGCAACCGAACTCTTCCAAAACCTAGAATAAGCCAAAGAAAGGAGATCAAGAACAAGGAGCTTGAACCAAGGAATAAGGAGTAACTTGAAGACCCGAGGGACTAGGAACGAGAGTATAACTCCTTTACATAGTAGTTAACTCTCTCTCTTAGTTTAGTTTTGTTAGTTAAGGCTTAATCAAGATCCTAAAGTAGGAAAAAGTTCATGATGCTAAGCAAAAACTAGTTTCTTTTGAGGTGAGAAAACCGTTTTTAAAGTATTCCACCTCCCCACGACCCGTAGGGTGTGCATCATGGACTAACACTGGTATCAGAGCCATATTAAACCTTATCTAACTTGTTAGCAAAGTATTAGAAATTCGATCACCGGAAAAATCCCAAAAACGCGCCCGAAAAACCATGTTTCTGTTGATTTTGAAATCTGGTCCTAAACATTTTTCAGAAGGCTTAAAAATACAGGCAGGGTTTTTTAGGAAAACTGAAGAAATTTGGGCTCCTGAATCGGTCAACTCACCGCGGAACCGCGGCAGAACTCAGCGTTCTGCCGCGGATCCGCGGCCGAGTTGGCTCCGACTCGGTCCAAATTTCCTCTGTTATTCTTATTTTATGGTTTTGTGATTTTTGGGATATTTTGATTCTGCCCAGATATTTTCTGTAATCTGTGGAACTGAGGGTAGATTCAAAATTGCTTAATCGATCGAAATTCTAATTTCTTTAGCTAATCGGTTCTTCTGTAATGCTTTATGTGTTTTGAAATGTCCGCTAATCGCTATACGATGATTAGTGGGTGTTGCACATATCTGTAATGGTTGGTTTGTGTATATGAATGTTATTGGATTGTCGATGATGAATAGCCGGGGGGATGTGAGACGAGTGTTTTCTTTTCTTTCATTCAATGTAATTTGTGAAATTGATGTAATATTATTTTTGCGGGGCACATCCGGGATGAGGTTGTAGCCACCGGTGTATTATTTCTTTTACTGTTTTTGCTCCTAGGATAGACCCAAGGAGGGGTGCACAAACTACCGGGTATTTTGAAGTGCTTAGTGGCCTACTCACATTGTTGAGGGATACTGGTTCACTTCTGTTACTTGGCGGGGGTAGGGTCTAGAGTGGGGTTTTGGCTATTCATCACGATCGTGGAACCCGTCCTTCGTTATGGGCTTAAACGAAGTACGGAATTCCTAGTATATCCAATATGTTCATCTGTGATCTGGAATGCTTATTATTGCATGCGACGAATGGATATATCTATATATGATATTTATTATGCGTTGCTTATGTTTTACACCCGCGCTAGTCCAGCCCCCGCTCTGTCGTTAGTTAAGTAACCTAACGGATGATAACGGGGCCCAGTGGCGAATGCAGATGGCATAAGTGTACGTTGTATTTTCGTTGTTGTCTGCAATGGTAGGATTAAATGATGGGACATCATTAATTCATTAATGCAAAGAAAATAAACCTAAACTAAATCGTTGGAACAATTTCAAAACCACTCGGTTTTCTTCAAAAAGCAAATTTAAAATGCGGAGCTTAAACCACTCCTTTTAAAAAGCTATCTTGATTCCTTCGATCATATCAAGTTCACTACGTTAACGGTTTTTGCCAAAAAACAGCCGTAACCGTCCGTCGTTTCAAATAAACAGCACATCGTATTCATGCTATGTTTGTTGGCCTATGTCATGGCATAGTGTATGGTAGTAATGTGTTGTTTATTTGTTCCATAGATAGATGCATTAGTTTAGGACAGTCGTACAGCCTTGTTGGCCTACGTCAAGGGCGAGTACGGATGGATCTAAATTAATCAGGACAACGACGGGTAGAACTTGACTTGCATCTTATGATTTGTTGGCCTACGTCAAGGTCATAAGAGCTTGGGGTAAAAATCACATCGGGAGTTTCAAACATAAAGGAAACTTGCAGATTTAGCATACCTTCTGGAGTGTGGTGACTAGAGTGGCTTCCATCTAGGGCATCATGCAATGATAGTTGGATCCCGATCCCACTGATAAGTAGGATTACTCTCGGAAAATTTTCTCACTTAACAATCAATGCTATAAACTAAGTAGGTGTCTAAAAAGGTGTTAGTTGGGCTACGCCTCCTGAGAAAAGTGGTTATTTAATTAAGGAACTTCGCGAAACCATTGGAAAACCTCCCTCGAAGTACCAACACTGGTCTGGCTGAAAGGTTAAGAAAGTATTGTGACGTGTGATTAAATCCTGACTAATTCTTCTTTTAGGGTTTGAAGAAGAATTTGAGATAACAGTGGGAGCCATCCTGTTTAGATAAACTAATAAACCAATCTAAAGTTGCAAGAGCATATGCTAAGTGTTTCTTTTCTCTCTCTCTCTCTGGCAGCTACCATGACAGGACTAAAACTATTACTTGAAAAAAATACACTAACCGGGCCAAACTATAAAGATTGGCTAAGGAACGTCAACATTGCACTGACTTATGACAAAGTTGCATATGTTACCACCGCTGTTCCTCCCCTATCCCAGGACCGGATTCCTCAGTTGCGGACAAGGAGGTTCGCAAAACCTGGGATCTAGACTGTGAGAGAGCTAAGTGTATCGTGCTGGCGTCCATGAACAATGAACTCCAGAAACAGCACGAGAGTATGGGTATTATATCCATCATTCTCCATTGCAAGGAACTGTATGGAGAATACTCCCGTATCGCGAGATATGATTGATCTCAAAAACTATCTATTAACCACAATCAAGAACGGCGTCGCTTTGCAGCTAGCCAGTGAGTACGGGTCGGTCTACAGGGATGTTGTCAATTTCCTAATCGCTCAAACGAGTTAATTCCGATGGTTGCGGATTAATTATTAAATCTAAAAACTAAATTATTCTATACTAAGATTATCTAGATCTAAGTCTTAGTAGGGTTAGTTTAAAAATGGTTTGGAAATGTAAATAAATCTCAACGCTTTCTATACCCAAATTAGAATTTAAGAGGAGTTATGGTAATTATTAATAAAAGGGATTAGAATCATCGGGAAGATGTTTTCTTCCTCTAGTTTCTTGTCCTTCCTTTATCAATCCTTACCCTAACCTCCATGGAAAACACGCGCAACCGGGCCTTTATACTACGGTATCACCGCTACCTCAAGGGATAGAGTGCCGTAGGGCGCGGTGTGTGCGTGTATGCATGGAGTCCTATTGATTATATGTGATGGGTAAGAAAGGGATAAGAGATCTCATCTCTCAAAAGCCTTCCCCAAAACTAACTCTAAACAATTATCTAGGGCAAGAAATTAAATCTACCTAGGGCAAAGAATGAAAAATTACCTACTTAACAGATGGCTCTCTCCAAACATCAACACAGGGTTGTCAAATCTGAATTCATGAAATGAAAAGAGGCACCGATGCTCTCCAAAAGAATTATAAAATTTATTAATGAAGGGAGGCATAAGCTAATACAATGATTTAGAGTTCCTATTTATAGAGTATAGGAAACCCTAGGTTACAATTGATTCGTACATCTGCTTTTACAAAAATGCCCTCTAAGAAAAGACCTAGTCAAAGATCCGCGGCGCCTCCGGAATTTTGGTAAAAAAATATTTTATTTTTGGGCTCTATATGGCCGCGGTTCCGCGGCCCAATGATTGGATCATATTCTTGTTGGATATATTACCCTAGAAGCCATTATATGATAGTGGATGTATTTGTACATGTATATATATATCCAGTGTACATTCTTGCTCGACATGATAGTATGTTATCTAGTTATTCTTTATCTGACATGTTGATTTGATCATGCTTTTATTCATTCATACATGTTGATAAAGCCGTGAGGATATCGGCTTGACTACTGTGATTATGATGGAGATCATACCAGTGGGACATCTGTAGTTTATAAGCATATCCTGAAATGTCCCTAGTCGTAGGTATATCGAGACGGGGCATCGATATACCAGAGTAGACTAGCGTATATGATACTAGACCCATATGATGGGCGATAAATGTTCCCACATTCATCGATGTTTGACATCGAGATCGTATACGGGTGCTCAGTGGTGACTGGGTACACTGGACGGACTCACCGAGAACTCCTATATGGAATTATATCTATCGTCGGATAGCAGTTCTCAGGTGACACTAGTGCAGGTTAGTCTGTAAACCCGAGATCGTCATAGAGTCTTGTGTGTTCTCCCACTGTACTTTGATTACCACCCTACCATGGCTCTACTAAGTCGTGCAAACAGGTGGCCGTTGGGTTCAGTCCCGAGACATACGAAGGCGATGAGCAATAGAAGGGGTTTCTTCTCTCCCGGTATTGGGAGTTGATACTGTGCTGTGCACGATTGACTATATCAGTAAGTCCCTGTCCAGGGCTGTTGAGATTTACTGATAAGTGTTATCAGTAGTTTCTCGATCTGTTATAGACCATTCATCGGCACGACTTATTGAGTTATTGGGGTCGACGTTACCATCCCTAGACTCGATATGCAGCATATCTGATGAAGAGACCGGACTGTACGGTAGTGTTGCCGGTTGGCTCGACGGGAGTTGTAACAGGTTCGCTTGTTTTCTTCTGATCGCTCAATACCCGGGTGGCCGTTACGTTTAGCTGACCGCTTGCGGCTTGGGGGTGCTTGATATGATCATCACCCACTGCCGGCGTATTGACGAGTCTTAGAGTCTCACAATTGAGTTACCTAGTCCAGGCGAAAAGTTGTGGTGCGCATATGCGATATGCGCGTGGACCCGGTTAAAATGCGCGTATAAGATACCATATATTAATCGAGCGACTTACTTTTGGTCGGGTCGTATGTGATATGACCGGGTTGCTAAATCAAGTGTTGATTTATCATTTGACCATTAATTTCTTACTAGAAATCCTTTCTTGTCTTTTTGGGTGTATGCATGCATGTATGCATTCATTCTTGTTCATGCACATATGGATGTGCATGCACACATACATGCATACATCATTATATCATGGTTGTATATATAGTGGATGATGGTAATATAAGACTCACACCTTATGTAAAATTATATATATGGATATATATTTGTATTTGTGTTAAAACAAAAGAAAAGAAAAAGATTAATTCATGGTTATCTTCCACACTCTTCTTGGAACCAACCATGGTTCACCCACTTTTTAACCATGAGTTAATTTTCGTTTTGTCTTTTAACTCAAATGCAATAATATCTATATTTTGTAACCATGGTTTGAGATGAAGAGTAGAAAATATATATACTTATCTTTTCTATTATTCATATTAACCTTATCATTCTCTTGAGTTTTCTAGAGCCATCATCTTCTTCCTCCTCTCTCTTGCTCTCTAGATTTTTCAAGTGAGCCAAAGTGTGACCAAGTTAGGATTTTGAAGTGAGAAAACCAACCACAACACCATTCTACACTAGTCTTGCCCACTTGAGAAGAGTGTTAGCTTCCATTTCCTTTCTTGATCTTGTGAAGTTTCAAGCTTGGACAAAGAGAACTCCGGGTGGATCATCGTGGACCTAGAAGTTCTCAAGCGGACTTTTTCCAACCCTCAAGTAGCCAAGGAGTCTAGCGTAGTGAGCTACAAAGGTTGTACTCTCAAAACCTAGCTTTTTCTACTTATGATGATGTATATGTTATGAAACCCTAAAATTCTAGTGATGATTCATTGTATGTTCGCTTAGCACCTTAAAAAATTTGATTTTGACACATGTGATACTTCCAAACTCTTCATGAGGTGCTAGGTAAACCTAATAATGGTATCAGAGCTAAGCTAGAACTTTAGGCGTCGCTTTAACGAAGTTAAAACTCCGATCGAACCAAAAATACGGTTTTTTGAACACTCTCTGGACATTTTTTCAAACACTCTCTGGACATTTTTTCAAACTGTGTTATTTTCAGAATTAAAAATATGTAAAAAATTCAGCAGGGAATTTTAAGAACTACTGTAAAAAAACGAAGTCCTAATCAGTAAATCCCACCGTGGAACCGCGGCCAAAGCTTGCTTGGGCCACGGCTCCGCAGCCGTACAGATGCATTAAGGTCTCGTTTTTATACAGTGATCTTCTTAACTGCTTGTAGATATTTTTGGGTATTTTTAATCTGGTTTCAGTGATATATGTTCTGGAGATTGTTTTGGATTTGGTGATTCGATCGGAATTTTAATTTCGTGCCTTTTTCCGAGTAATTAAGAAAGTATTAAAATGTTCGAACGAGTATCATTAACTCACTTTTTCACGGGGCTTAAATCTTTCGGAAATACGTGGAAGTTTAGTGGTGGACCCTCTAGAAGAACATAAACCTTAACTCGATTATGTGACCGTCTGAACTGCCTCTGAACCTTAGGGTTTGAGGCAGTACGGCGTGCCACATGTGAGGCGTTGGCTTGACCCTTCTACGGCTGGACCGCTGCTACTGTGACACATTCCGGGATTTTTGAACTCCGCTCAAGTGTTGAGCTTTAGAAAATTTTGGGTATTTGATCATTCGTTCGAAAACTTTAATACTGTCTATTTATCTGGAATGCGATACAATATGTGGAATTCATATAGTTAGACATGAAATACGAAGTATGTGATATTTCGCATTTACGATATCTAAAGAGAATGTGAATTCCAAATATTGTAGTTTTACACTTTCTTTTCTGTGACCGTAAGTGTAGTATGTAGTGGTATTGCCGATTTTTGTTGCTATACATCAACGACGATCGGTGTATGTATACTTACATACGTTGATGATATGTGATATTATGTGTTGCTGAGATATGATGTGCTGGATTGTCGTGATTGAATAGCCGGGGGTTTTTTATGTGAGATGAGAGTTTTATTTTCATTCATGTAAAATTCAAATATAATGTAATATTCTTTTATTTGGGGCACTTCCGGGTTGAGGTTGATGTCACCAGTGTTGTATATTATTTACTTTTCCGCATTAGGATGGACCTAAGGAAGGGAGCACAGGTGACCGGGTTCTGGGGTTCAGTGGGAGGCCATCTCGAGGAGTCGAGACCGGGTCTCCTAAACTCCAGAATTGGTAGGGTCGCTTGCCGCTCTCGTAGGGGTCCAGGGTGTGGGCTTGGCTATTCATCGCGACTGTGGAATTCGTATTTTCTATTATTGGCTAAATACAAAATACAGACGTCCTAGTATATCCCATCATATCTGTGTTTCTACTGCCTGTATTCTGTGATGTGATATCTGAGACGAATGATATATTATATATATGATATATAGTAGACGTTGCTTATGTTTTACACCCGCGCTAGTCCCGTCCCGGTATGCCGTTAGTTAAGTAACCTAACGGTGCATAACGGAACATTGCGGCGAATGCGGATGGCATAAGCGTACGTGTTATTTTCGTTTCTTTTCTGTGATTGGCTTAAGGACTTAAATGATGGGACTACATTAATATGATTAATATAAAGAAAATAAACCTAAAAAGATATAGAATCGGATTTGAAAACCACTCGGTATTTTTTTATGAAAAAGCTACATTTTCAAAACTGCGGATCTTAAGCCACTCCTTTTAAAAACCATTTGATTCTACGACGATATCATGTTCAAAGCGTTAAAGATTTTCTTAAAAATCATCCGCAACCCTCCGTCATTTTAGGAAGTAGAGTACTTAGTATTCATGCTACGTTTGTTGACCTTAGCCAAGGCGTAGTGTACGGTAGCTAAGTGATGTCTTCCTACAATGCATATGATGCAGATTAATTAGGACGGGCTTATGACTTTGTTGACCTTAGCCAAGGGTCATGTGAACGGGTCTAATTAATCAAGAAATGACGGGTTGAACTTGACTAGTGCTTGTGAATTGTTGACCTTAGCCAAGGTCATGAGTACTAGGGGTAAAAACCATATCGGGAATTTCAATAGTTGAAATTTGCAATGAGATTGCATACCTTCCATATGATGGTTGGATCCCGATCCCACTGTGGGCAATAGTTGCTCCCAGGAGAGTTTTGCAGTTTATAATTAGCTAACTCATTAGGTGTCTAGAAAGGTGTTAACAAGGCTACGCCTCTGGAAAAACGAGGTTTACTTTAATTAGGTTTGTGCGAAAGCACAGGGAACCTCTCTCAAGTACCGACACTGGCCTGGCTGAACGGTTAGCGAAGTTGTAGACTGTAATTAATCCTGACTAGTTTTCTTTTTAAGGTTTGAAAGAAAAACTGGATTAAAGCAATGGGAAACATCGATTAGACAAGATAATAACCAATCTGATTTTTGCAAGAGCTTTCGCTGAGTGTATTCTTTTCTCTCTCTTAATGGCAGATACCCATGACTGGACTCAAGCTTCTACTAGATAAAAACAAACTGAATGGGACCAATTATAAAGACTGGCTGAGGAATCTGAACATTGCCTTGACATATGATAAGATATCATATGTCCTCACGGCTCCAGCCCCGCCCGTCCCAGGCCCAAAATCCTCAGTTGCGGATATTGAGATCCGGAAGACATGGGACGCTGACTGTGCCACGGCCAAATGCCTCGCGCTTGCATCGATGGATAACACACATCAAAAGCAGCACGAGAATATGGACATTCACGCCATATTCCTCCATACAAAGGAGTTGTATGGAGAGCAATCCCGCGTATTACGATACGAAGTATCAAAGAAATTATTTCAAATGCGAATGGCTCATGGCACACCAGTAGGAGACCATGTTCTGAAGATGATAGCTCTCATAGAAGAGCTTGAGGACCTTGGATGGACGATGGACAATGAACAATATACGGATATTATTCTGCAGTCCCTCCCCTCCACCTTTGCTCAACTCATAGTTAACTTCAACATGCACAACATGGAGAAGGAACTACCTGAACTCCTTAATATGTTAAGGAGTGCAGAGAGCACAATGAAATCAGTGAAAACTCCCGTTATGACTGTTGGACAATCTTCCTCTTCTCGCCCAAAGGCTAAGGCCAAGGGAAAGAAAAAGAAGAAGCCTACCAATCCTAAGGGTGGAGTTAAAAAGGTGAAGGGAAAGGAAAAGTCCAAAGCTGGAGAGTCGGGGAAAGGGGAATGTTTTCATTGCCATAAAATAGGACATTGGAAGCGCAACTGTACGGGGTACTTAAATCTCAAGAAGAAGCATGGGGATGCTTCCGCTTCAGGTGTGTTTGTGACAAAAACTGTTTTTCAATAAACTCTGCTTCCTGGGTATTAGATACCGGTTCAGGTTCTCACATTTGCAATTCTATGCAGGGGCTGAGAAATAGCAAGGTTTTGAAGACAGGTGACCATACTCTCCGCGTTGGAAATGGTTCCAATATACATACAGTCGCAGTGGGAGAGTATCACTTGGGGTTGCCATCTGGGTGTATATTGGTTTTGAACCCAAGTTATTTTGTACCAAGTATGCTTTGTAATATAATATCCGTTTCTTTGTTAGACAATGAAGGATATAATTTTGTATTGCAGAACAATATTATGAACATTCACCTGAATCAAATGTTGGTTGGGTATGGTATGCTTAATAATGGGATATACGTTCTAAATCAACACACAGTTTTCAGTATACAACACACTAATAAAAAAAAATTTCAGAAATAAATGAAGCTTTTCTTTGGCACTGTAAACCTGGTCATATTAACGAAACAAGACTAAACAAGTTACACAAAGATGGATATTTAAACCCTTTTGAATATAAATTTTATGCAACTTGCCAGTCTTGTATCAAGGGTAAAATGATCAAAACTCCGTTTACCGGACACGGAGAAAGAGCTACTGAGCTCCTAGGCCTCATACATAGTGATGTATGCGGGCCAATGTCTATACAGGCTAGAGGCGGTTTTTCATACTTCATTACATTCACTGATGATTTCTCAAGATTCGGTCATGTATTTTTATTAAAGCACAAGTCCGAAGCTTTCGAGAAATTCACTGAATATAAACAAGAAGTAGAAAAACAAACCGGCTTGAGTATCAAGATGCTTCGATCAGATCGAGGTGGAGAGTATCTCAATACAGAATTTGCAAACTTCCTAAAAGAGAATGGGATTCTCTCTCAGCTCACTCCTCCTTACGCACCACAGCACAACGGTGTGTCAGAACGACGGAATCGGACCCTATTAGATATGGTCCGTTCCATGATGAGTGATGCTGAGTTACCCGTCTCATTTTGGGGGCATGCATTGGAGACTGGAGCGTTTCTACTGAACAGGGTTCCAACCAAAACCGTGTCTACCACACCATATGAGATATGGCATGGGAAGAGACCATCTCTTAAGAGAATTAAGATTTGGGGTTGCCCGGCCTATGTTAAAAAGAAGAATCCGGACAAACTCGAGACACGGTCGGTTATGTGTAATTTTGTGGGGTATCCAAAGAATTCTTATGGATATCTATTCTACCACAAGGAGGAACACAAGGTGTTTGTTTCTCAGCATGCCACATTCTTGGAAAAAGAGTTTTTCACAGATAAAGCTGATGGCGATGCGGTAAATCTAGAAGAGGTTCTAGAGACGCAAACTACAAATGACGACTTGGTTGAACCAGCTGTTGCAATAGAAACTGAGGAACCTCGGCCACTCCGTAGGTCTGGTAGGACTTCTCGCCCACCAGAGAGGTACTACGGTTTCCTCATTGATGGTGACAGAGAAGACTGCATCATGGAAGATGATGATCCTACCAGCTTTCAGCAAGCTATCACGAGTGGAGACTCTGTGAAGTGGCTGGATGCCATGAGATCCGAAATGAAGTCTATGTACGCCAACAAAGTATGGACTTTAGACGTTGTACCCCCTGGGGTAAAACCTGTGGGGTGCAAATGGATCTTTAAAAGAAAGATTGGTGTAGATGGGCAGGTGGAGACCTATAAGGCAAGACTTGTGGCGAAGGGTTTTCGTCAAAGACCAAGTTTGGACTATGACGAGACTCTTTCTCCCGTAGCCATGCTTAAATCCATTCGGATCCTACTTGCTATTGCTGCTCACTACGACTATGAAATTTGGAAGATGGACGTTAAAACTGCATTTCTAAATGGAAATTTAGAAGAATGCGTTTATATGGATCAGCCAGAGGGCTTCATTGACAGTGGGAGCAACGGGAAAGCATGTAAATTGCTTAAATCCATATATGGGTTAAAGCAGGCATCACGGAGTTGGAACATCTGCTTCGATGATGTTATCAAAGAGTTTGATTTCATCAAAAATCCAGATGAACCTTGTGTTTATAAGAAGGCTGTAGGGAGAGCTGTCACATTCCTCGTATTGTACGTGGACGACATTCTTCTGATAGGTAATGATATTCCTATGCTACAGTCGGTCAAATCTTTCTTATCACTAAGGTTCTTCATGAAGGACCTGGGTGATGCCACATACATTCTGGCATAAGGATCTATAGGGATAGATCCAAGAGGTTATTGGGATTGTCCCAAACCAGGTACATCAACACCATCCTAAAAAGGTTTAGTATGGAAGACTCCAAGCGGGGTGCCTTACCCGCTTGCCATAGGGTCACTCTCTCCAAGGACTCTTGCCCAAAGACCGATGAAGAGAGAGCTCGCATGAGCGTTATACCCTATGCTTCGGCAGTAGGATCTATAATGTATGCAATGTTATGTACACGCCCAGATGTAGCTTATGCACTTAGTGTTGTAAGCAGGTATCAATCCAACCCAAGGGAGAATCACTGGACAGCTGTGAAGAACATTCTTAAGTACTTGCGAAGGACTAAAGAATTGTTCTTGATGTATGGTAATGGAGATCTTCAAATGGAGGCTTTTACCGATTCGAGCTTCCAGAGCGATAAGGACGATAGCAAATCTATCTCTGGGTTTGTATTTACCTTCAATGGAGGGGCGGTAAGTTGGAAGAGTTCCAAACAGGATACCGTTGCAGACTCTACGATGGAGGCTGAGTACATTACTGCGAATGATGCCGCCAAGGAAGCCGTCTGGATGAAGAAGTTCGTCTCGGAGCTAGGAGTAGTTCCAACCATTATTGATCCAATACCATTGTATTGTGATAATAATGGGGCTATGGCGTTAGCCAAGGAGCCCAGGTCCCATCAGTGGTCCAGACACATCCTGAGGCGCTTTCATTTGATCTGGGAGATTGTAGATCGCCGCGAGATCGAGATTAGGAGAGTAGACACAAAGAATAACGCCGCGGATCCATTCACCAAGGCCCTCCCTCAGCCGCAGCATGAGCGACTTTTTGAGATGTTGGGTATGAGATACGCCAATAACTGGCCTTAGTGCAAGTGGGAGATTGTTGGATATATGTATGCCTTAGTGGCCATTATATGATAGTGGATGTGTTTGTACATGTATGTATATATTCAGTGTACATTCTTGCTCGACATGATAGTATGCTATTTGGTTCTTTATCTGACATGTTGATTTGATCATGCTTTATTCATTCATACATATTGATAAAGCCCTAAGGATATCGGCTTGACTACTGTGATTATGATGGAGATCATACCAGTGGGACATCTGTAGTTTATAAGCATATCCTGAAATGTCCCTAGTCGTAGGTATATCGAGACGGGGCATCGATATACCAGAGTAGACTAGCGTATATGATAGTAGACCCATATGATGGGCGATGAATGTTCCCACATTCATCGATGTTTGACATCGAGATCGTATATGGGTGCTTAGTGGTGGCTGGGTATACTGGACGGACTCACCGAGAACTCCTATATGGAATTATATCTATCGTCGGATAGCAGTTCTCAGGTGACACTGGTGCAGGTTAGTTTGTAGACCCGAGATCGTCATAGAGTCTTGTGTGTTCTCCCACAGTACTTTGATTACCACCCTACCACGGCTCTACTGAGTCGTGCAAACAGGTGGCTGTTGGGTACAGTCCCGAGACATACAAAGGCGATGAGCGATAGAAGGGGTTTCGTCTCTCCCGGTATTGGGAGTTGATGCTGTGCTGTTCACAATTGGCTATATCAGTAAGTCCCTGGCCAGGGCTGTTGAGATTTACTGATAAGTGTTATCAGTAGTTTCTCGATCTGTTATACACCATTCATCGGCACGACTTATTGAGTTATTGGGGTCGACGTTACCACCCTAGACTCGATATGCAGCATATTTGACGAAGAGACCGGACTGTACGGTAGTGTTGCCGGTTGGCTCGACGAGAGTTGTAACAGGTTCGCTTGTTTTCTTCTGATCGCTCAATACCCGGATGGCCGTTACGTTTAGCTGACCGCTTGCGGCTTGGGGGTGCTTGATATGATCATCACCCACTGCCGGCGTATTGACGAGTCTTAGAGTCCCACAATGGAGCTACCTAGTCCAGGCGAAAAGTTGTGGTGCGCATATGCGATATGCGCGTGGACCCGGTTAAAATGCGTGTATAAGATACCGTATATTAATTGGGCGATTTGCTTTTGGTCGGGTCGTATGTGATATGACCGGGTTGCTAAATCAAGTGTTGATTTATCATTTGACCATTAGTTTCTCACTAGAAATCCATTCTTGTCTTTTTGGGTGTATGCATGCATGTATGCATTCATTCTTGTTCATGCACATATGGATGTGCATGCACACATACATGCATACATCATTCTACCATGGTTGTATATATAGTGGATGATGGCAATATAAGACTCACACCTTATGTAAAATTATATATATGGATATATATTTGTATTTGTGTTAAAACAAAAGAAAAGAAAAGGATTAATTCATGGTTATCTTCCACACTCTTCTTGGAACCAACCATGGTTCACCCACTTTTTAACCATGAGTTAATTTTCCTTTTGTCTTTTAACTCAAATGCAATAATATCTATATTTTGTAACCATGGTTTGAGATGAAGAGTAGAAAATATATATACTTATCTTTTCTATTATTCATATTAACCTTATCATTCTCTTGAGTTTTCTAGAGCCATCATCTTCTTCCTCCTCTCTCTTGCTCTCTAGATTTTTCAAGTGAGCCAAAGAATGACCAAGTTAGGATTTTGAAGTGAGAAAACCAACCACAACACCATTCTACACTAGTCTTGCCCACTTGAGAAGAGTGTTAACTTCCATTTCCTCTCTTGATCTTGTGAAGTTTCAAGCTTGGACAAAGAGGACTCCGGGTGGATCATCGTAGACCTAGAGGTTCTCAAGCGGACTTTTTCCAACCCTCAAGTAGCCAAGGAGTCTAGCGTAGGGAGCGACAAAGGTTGTACTCTCATAACCCTAGTTTTTTTCTACTTGTGATGATGTATATGTTATGAAACCCTAAAATTCTAGTGATGATTCTTTGTATGTTCACTTAGCACCTTAAAAAATTTGATTTTGACACATGTGATGCTTCTAAACTCTTCATGAGGTGCTAGGTAAACCTAACAATTCTGCAAATTTATGTGCTGGTGGTGGGCTTTTTGGGCTTCTTATTTCTTTGGTTTTTTTTTTCTCAATTGGGCTTCTAGCTTTCTTCCAGATCTCCAGTGAATAATTGTGGTGGACTTTAACCGTGGCTTCGCGATCTTGGACCTTGCATTGCCTTGTACTTTGTGAACTTTATCTTTTATGTAGGCTTGATCAAGATCCTTCTATTTGTTAGTTGCAGTTCCACTTTTGCATCGTCTTTTATCTTTTTCACTGTTTTAGATCCAAGAACCTGTAACCTGTAATATGTAGCAAACATGTATCAAAAGCACCTGTTTATTTATAAAACGAATAAAAATGAGGAATATAATAATGCAATATTATGGTATGAACAAAAAACCCCAAACTTATCTTTTACTCGTCCTCGAGCAAACTTATTTTTTATTCTCTACAAAAACCTAACCGCACTTTCGCAGGGAAACGCGATTGCACTGAGCACGTGGAACAAGACGTTAAATCTCTAGGTGTCCTTAGTAGGAGGATTGTTGTCTCTTAAGGGTTTTCAGCGGATACTACCCACAAAATCCTATCAACTCGGCCCATTGACTTTTGTTCTCCAATTAGGTTTTCTAACAAGGAATTCTATTATCGTCGACACGTAAATTATCCACCCATATTCTTCACGCTTCCTCATTATTTAACTTAAGATTATATATGTTCTGCAGACCTACTTAGCTTTTGGCATCTCTTAAGTTTTCCTTCTAGGGTTCCATCTCTACTTAGAAATTTTTATCAACTCTATTAAAGATACAAGTTCTATTCTTCACTCCTTTCTCTCATCTAAACTCCAATCACATACCCCTACGTGTGTGTTTAAATCAACCCTACACTTGGAAATTCAAATCAAGCAATCATACTCTTGTTCGTTGTCCAAAGCACTTCTTAATAGGTGAATTTTTAATTGAATTTTGCTTACACATCCTTCATGCGACCGTTAATACTTCTTGAGGTATCAACGACCGATTACAAAATGCGTTTGCACTTTACAGCGTAATTCCTAGTCTTGCAACACCCAAGACTTTAGCAGTGACTCCCAAACCAGTTGGTCTAAGGCACTAGGTGATGAAGCACCCTCGCTAAATATTTTTCTATTTTTGCAGGCTTAAGTAATCACAAAAACCAGTGTCCATTTTTTATTCTTTATTCACACTTATATATTTGTTTTCATTTTCATTGTACTAAGGACTTTAGACAAGAGCATTTCAAGGTCTCTTCTACTATTCCAAGTTTCAAGGTGTGTGATTATGCAAATTGTAGGGTATACATTTTCAGAATCTACACTAAAGCTAGGAATTATTTTTCAAACTTATACTCTAATAAGAATATCAATACTTTTCCTTTGTTTCAACTTAGCCCAAGAACTGAACTCAAAATTTGCCTATTTCTAAATAAACTATAAAGACGTATATTTTCTACCGTTAAACTTTAAAGAAGGTTATTTTTAGGGTTTTTAATTTACTAAGTCTAAGATCTAGTTGTTCCTAGCCAGTTAACCCATTCATCAAACTCAAGTCAATTAGCCAAAATTGAATACAATAATTTTTATAATTTTTGAAATTTTCAATTTTTTATAGGTTTTCAAATAAATATGCAAATGCAAAAATATACATATGAATGCGAAGGAAAGAAGGCGTACCGAGCATACCCCCAAACTTAAACTTGACAGTGTCCTCACTGTCATGCTACACCAAGAGGGTCAAAACTGTCGGCACTCCCCTGTTTATTTATTTACAATTTTTTTTCTTTTTCATTTTTAATTTTTTTTTATTTTTATTGTTAAAAGAAAAATAAAAATATATATACAACAAGGTTCCCCCCAAACTTAAGCTTGGCCTTACACAAGCCAAAGGTTAGCACTAACCATTCAAAAATCTTATCGTGGTAACGGTCGAGTTGGTGAAAGAATGGAGTGGAAAGAAGGGAAATGAGAAGCACACGAGACCGTGTGGGAAGAAAGGTAGAATATGGTCTCAGTGGAGAAGAAGAATGGCGGAAAAGAGAAAGAAGGGTAGCACCATCTTGAGGGCGTAAATCGAGTGAATAAATTAGCACAATTTGTGATGACCGATGTGTTAAAAACGATTGTGCTAATCTATCAACCCGTCGAGAAATGGGGTCAAATCTCTCAAGATTCGCAAGAAAGCATGGGTACGTCGAACTTGGTATAGGAGATGAAAACGTAACGGTCTCTTGTACGGTCGGAACGATGGGAAGGACGAAAAGGAGTGAATTAGGAATAGTCTCACTCTCACCATAGTAAACTGTCTCGAACTCGAAAGACTCCATCAATGGTTCGAAACGACTGTAAGCAACCGAGTCTGATGGTTCAACTAACTCGTCTGAAAATTCAAAGGACTCAAACTCGGACGGTGAGTCTTCAACATCGTCCGAAAAAGTGAAACACTCATAAGTGTTTTCGGCTGGGAGAACTGTGTCAGATTCAAAGGAAAGAATACAATGATTTGGGCTTCTATTTATAAAAGATAGAAACCCTAGGTTACAATTGACCCGCATGTCTACATTTACCAAAATAACCCTAGGTTGACTAGTCAAAACCGTCTTAAAATTATGGTAAAATAATCTTCATCTGTGGGCTCTTAATGGCCGCGGAACCATGTCCTGGGTAAGGGTTGGGCCGCGGCTCCGCGGCCCAATAACTGTCTTGAATGCTGAAAATTTCTTGTATTGTTCTGGGCTTTCTGGGCTTCCTTATTCTTCTGTACTTTTCTTAAATGGGCTTCGAGGTTTCTTCCAGATCTCCAATGAATAGTGTAGTGGATTTTAACCGTTGTTTCGAGACGAAATCTTGAATCTTGCAATGCCTTGTTAATTGTGAACTGTTCTTCGTCTAGGCTTGACTAAGATCCTTCTATTTGTTGGTTAAAAGTCCCTCTTTGTATCGTCTTTTGTCTTTTTCACTGTTTCCGCTTCAAGAACCTGTAACCTGTACTATGTAGCAGATATGGGTCAAAAGCACCTGTTTTATTTATAAAACGAATAAGAATGGGGAATATAATAACGCAATATTATGGTATGAACAGTGACCACCTCGTGCCACCTTTAACATGTTCCGTACCAGTCTGCCCCTTTATAACCCCGTAGTGTCTTTGTATTGATTGTATTGATTATATGGATTATATTGTCTTATCTTGTATTATAAATTGTATAGATGGATGACTTGCCGAAACTATGATATCAGAAAATAGAACGGATATAATGGATGAACATGTAGATGGAGTATATCCATGGTTCGATTCAGTCAAGTGATATAGATTGATATATCTTGAATATATGGATTCATGAATTCATGTTGAATTGTATATTTATACTTGAATCTCATTTAACTCAGATTGATTAGATTGAGACTCGGTCTGAGTCAGACACTTTGAAAAGAAATTTTAAGTCCTGAATTAGTTTTGATGTTATCGGTAACTGATGCATATAGACGGCGGGATTTGTGTCTTTTTTCAAGACAATTACTATGTTGATAACATCGTTTGTTAGATTGTCTACCTTAAATAGGCAAGCACCCATATCTCCGGCTCCCTAAGGCTCAAGAGACCGGTCCCGCTTAAACCTATGTTTACTGGGATCCTTATTGTAATTTAATATAACTTGAGTGGGTTTTATGTAAAAATAGTTTAGCATAATTTCAAAATACACCTCAAGTAGTTGATTATCGTCTTTAGAGTTTTCATATATGTATATTTTATAAATGTGAAATTTCTAGTGAGTAAAACCTAGTTTCATAGTATATGGTATTTTCTTGAAATATTGTACTTGTGTTGTATTTGGATGGTATTTTCATGTAATAGTGATTTCTTTGATTTAGAAAACTTCGAATATTTATATAATTAAAATAGGTATTTTGATAATATATATATATATATATAATGAAAATAATTTATTTATTTTCTTTTAGAAATCTCATTTTCTAAATAAAAATGCATAAAAATTCCATCGAAATCGAATGCTCCTTACGGAGGTCTTCATCTCGCTCTACAAAGCCCAATGATATGAGATAACCCACACCATCTCGAACGGGATCCCCAAAATGGGTTGTAGAGGCACAATTGCATGGAAATTGTTAATACATTTTTTTAAAGAAAACGGTTTTGTAAGTTTAAGGTATTTATTTGTAAAGTCGTATTTCCCATATTCTATTGTCCCAAAATCAATCGTGCTATAATAGAGATGTGTGTTGTGATGTGGTAGGTCATTACCTCGTGAACTATCTAAACGTATAGCAAGGAATAAATATTATAATGTTGAAATGAATAGTTTGTGGTATTTTTTTGTAAAAATGCGATAAATGTCAAAAAAATTGATTATTTTGATGTGAAACTTGTTTTATTGAGTTTGTTAATGTTTATTAATCAACATATGAGAATATGGTTTTATCTTGTTAAGAAAAAGTGTAGTTTTTAAAGAAAACCGAATCGGCAGTCGGACTAACTCCGCTTCCATCGGGTTTTAGAAATGGAACTTTTTAAAGAAAAAGATGAGAGGAGAGATGGGACTAACTGGCTTTTGAACTAGAGGGGAGAGAGAGGTAACTACGGAAGGCGTTGGGGCATCATTTCATCGCCGGAATCTCCTCGGAAGTTCGTCAAAGTTTCGCCCTTCGCTAACTCCACTTGTACACTAAAAGACTTGGGAATTTTGTATAACTTTTGTAATAGAATTCTGAGTGTGAAGGGTGTAAAATGGAGTGGGTATTTATAAGGAAAATTAGGATTTGGTGTATTGAATGGGTGAATTAAAATTTGTATTAAAAATGAATTAGATAGGTGATTCAATGTTCTCTATATGAATGCAGAGAAACAAGCAGTGTGAAAGGAGTGAGGTAGCTGAAAGGTTACAGGAGTGAGAAGATGGGGGCTTTACTGACGGGGGAGACCGGCGACGCCGGGGGTTTTGGGGTGTGTCGCCGGGCCATTACCGACGGGTGGGGTTGGTATTCGTGTCACGTGTAGGTGTCGCCTCGTTTTCTTCAGTGCACATGTTTAAATACTTTGTAACTCTTCAGTTTACGTGCTGTGCACGTGTAGACTCTTAGGCTTCTAAAAGGATTAAAAGAAAATAAAACAAAAAGATAACGTGGCTGATGGGATTTGAACTCTGGTGCTAAGTTTCAACAGTGTAAGGCCTTACCAGTGAGCTACAAGCTCCTTCTTACTGTTCAAAAGCAAAACAAACTTATAACTCGTTCTCAGGCTTAGGTGTCTCTTCCTGTATTTTGAAAAAAAATTCGTACAGAAAGTTAGAGTTGTTACATTCTATCCTCCTTATAAAAATTTCGTCCTCGAAATTTGTAGAAGAAAAGTGTAACAGATTCAAAGCAATTTAGTAATGGAACTATTTATAGTGTATGAAAAATATTTGGATGAACGAAATAATGCAAAAGTTTTGGAAAGAGGTGAGGGAAATACCAGGTTACTTTGGTCAACAATATCGGCTTCTACGGCTGCTAAAGTGAAAGCCTGATGCCGGGGTACATTCCTCCTAGCTGGAGGTACACTCTTTTGTCCTCGAGGCATGTTTCTCTGCCCTCGAAGCATGTTTCTCTGCCCTCGAGGCATATTCCTCATTGCCTAATGGAATTAGCGATTAGGCTATGCAGGAGGTGGAGTTGGGAGTGCCGACGAGGTGCTGGAGCCTGGATAGCTGGCCGTTGTGGATAGTTGGTGAGTGGATGAGCTGAGTTGCGTCTATAGGGACAGGTTCCAATTATGTGATTGGATGCGCCGCAAACTAAGCACAGGCCTTATGCGCGCCTACAGTCTTTCTACAAGTGTCCTTCCCTCTTGCAATAGAAGAAAAAATCGGGAATTGGCTGGTTATTAGTTTCTTCTGGTCTCCTCGGTTCAACAGTTGGTCTTGAAGAGGCTCCTCCTACCATCTGAGTGGCAGGGCGCTTCACTCCGGCAGATTGAGGTCTGCCCTTCCTCTTTACCACCGCTTCATATCGACGGGCCGCTTTCAAAACCAATTCATGAGTCGGGAAATCCCCTATAGCTAATGCAGCTTGGATCTCCGGATCTAACCCTTGCTGGAATCGTCGGGCTCTGATCCCATCCGTCGGTATCAGGTATGCCGTGAATCTGTTAAGGTATTGTGTTAGCTGTATAGTATATGATATTTGAAAAATCGAAATATTGAGACGTATTTTACCGACTGAGCATGGTAAACTCAGCATCGTACTCATCCACTGATTTGGTCAACATTGAACCCTGTTGTATATGGATGAACTGCTATTCCATATCGAATCTGGCAGTCTCGAAAAAGTACTTTGCATCGAACATATCGCGGAAAGTCCTCCATTCGATCGACTGGGTGAGACGGCTTTCTTCTGCCTTCTACCAGACCCGTGCATTGTCAGTGAGCTGCAGCTTTGCAACTCGAACCCAAGCTATCTCTGGCACTTGTGCTGCTGCTAGGTCATCTTCAATACCCTGAGCCCATTCCTCAGCTTCTAAAGGGCTCTCTTTCCCTGAGAACTGCCTGGGGTGTAAGGCCCTGAATTGCTTCACCCCAGGTGCTTTTGCTTCAGGACAATTCATTAAGATAGCAGTCTGCTGCTGCTATCCCTCCAGGAGATTACGGATCGCCTCAAGCAGTACCGTCTGCTTATTGATCGGAGCAGCTACGGCCGGTGTAATTGGTGAGGGTGGTGGAGTGTTGTTGAAGTTGATGCTGCTGTTGTTTGGAGAATCTATAACCTTAAAAGAATATTTTGGGTTAGGACAGATTCAAAATATATGAAATTGGAGATTCAAGGAATATGAATTGTAAACAATGTTTTCAGTTGTTGGTTCTTGTGTTATATTTCTTAGGTTGTCCATGCAGAGCTGACCTGCATGTCCATAGAGTGTGTGATGGGATTTGAACTCTGGTGCTAAGTTTCAACAGTGCAAGGCCTTACCAGTGAGCTACAAGCTCTTTCTTGTTGTTCAAAAGCAAAACAAACTTATAACTCGTGTTCAAGCTTAGGTGTCTCTTCCTGTATTTTGAAAAAAAAATCGTACAAAAAGTTAGGGTTGTTACAGTTTTTAAGGGTTTGAAGTTTTTAGTTTAGGTTAAGCTTTTCTTACGTTTACAGTAAAATTTTATGTTTATGTTATCATCGAGTATCCTACTGAAAGAACTAGTGCACCCTAAACCCTAATCTTAATTAACCCAAATTAACCCTAACTATCACCCTAACTCAAATTATTCCTAATTAACCCAAAATTAAGCTAATTAAACCAAATTAACCCTAATCAACACCCTAATCCAAATTAACCCTATTTTACCGAATTAACCCAAATTAACCCTAACTCTAATCCTAATCATCACCCAAACCCAAATTAACCCTATTTTCTCTAATTAACCCAAATTAATCCTAACCCTAATCATCACCCAAACCCTAACCCAAATTAACTCTAGCCCAAACCAAAATTAACCCTAATTAATCTAATTAATCTTAATCCTAATCATCACTAACCCTATTTTACCTAATTAACCCAAATTAACCCTAACCCTAACCCTAATCATCACCCAAACCTAACCCTAACCCAAATCCTAACCATAACCCAGATTAACCCCCAATTAACCCGGCCCTATAACCCTAAACCTAACTCAAACCCTATTTTACCTAATTAACCCTAATCCTAATCATCACCTAAAACCTAACCCTAACCCAAATTAACCCTCAATTAACACGGCCCTATAACCCTAACCCTAATTCTAAACTCAACAACAATAACACCAAAGCAACAAAATTATAAATTAAAATACAAATTAACCCGCCTCTGCCAAAGACCGTCCGACGAGTAACGTTTCTCGAGGAGGTGGAGGTGGCGACAAGGACGATTGGCGGCGACGGGGAACTCCACGACGAGCTCGATCGTCGGCGACAGAGGAGGAAGTCAGCGACAAGGAAGTCGACGACGAGAGTGGGATGGCGATGAGGGGCGAGGAATTTTGGGGTGGCGCGGGTTGGTGAGAAATTTTAGGGGACGGTGGGAAATTGCTTGGTTTTATTTTTTTTAAATAACCCTTTTTTGCCCCTACGGATTAATCCGTAGGGCTTGTTTTTGCGGCACCGTAGAACCAAATAAAATATTGCATTTTAATATTTTTAAATTTATTTATGCCCATACGGTGGGCACCGTAGGGGAGTAAACCGTTGAGGCAATAAAAAGTTGTCCCTACGGAATAAACCGTATGGGCGAAAAAAAATTGCCTTTACGAATTCCTCTATCCGTAAAAGCAACCCCTCATTGTAGTAGTGCTATTATATATTTCTATAATAGTTGTTTCATTTCAATTTTCATGTTTTCCCTAACTGATATCGCTAAAATTTTGCACAGTATTCCGGTTTTCCATGTACTAAGCAAGGGACATGTTAATTCTCTTTTTTAGTTACACTTCTATGAGTTTATCTCAATTATTTTTATATGTTTAGAGATCAGCGTTTAATCATCTCCAGTCATCTACATATTAGCAATATTCTTAACCGAAAATTCAATTGCCATCCATTTTTCAGTATACACAATGCTGTATGTACTCAATATTTTATTTATTCATTTATTGTTGTTGTTGTTGTTGATAAGATCATTTCCCACTATCATTGGGGAGTTGTTATGATAATTTCAAATAATAATATTTTATTTTTTATTTGATATTCGATCTTATTCTTCTCTTTGACTTTCACAACTCAGTAGAAATATTTACACATTAATTATATCTTGGAGACAGAATCTTCATGATTAATTCCATTTGCAATATCTACTATGCGAAACCTAATATCTTATGTAAAGTTCTTTTGTGTGAATGGAGGTTCCCAACCCTTTTTTTTTTCTTCCCTTTAATTATGAAGTTGTGGCACAAAGCCAAAGTTGCTACAATTTTTTAAACTTCGAGGTTATATTAAACCTCCGTGTCATAATTTATATCAAAGTTGATAGCTCCATTGGGCAAGATTTTCTCTTGAAGTGAGATGGTTGTTGACATGGTAATATATAAAACGTAAATAATGAGAAGGGGATTGGTCTTGTGTGTTTTACCCTTCACATGAAAACAAATACGCATTTATTTCTGAAGTTTATTTTGAGTGTCGAGTTTCTGACTATAACATCAATAGAATTTGATTACCTGATAGAATTAAAGAGATGTATCTTAGTTAGGACACGGCGAACTCAGTGGCTTCTTTATGTTAGGATATTTTAAAGATATCTATTTCTTGCTCATGGAAGAAGAAACCCCAAAAAATCTTTTAATCATATAAAGGCTTAACATTCTTGTGCGATATATAGTGAAATATCAACCATCTCTTCAAGTTGTCGACAGTAACGGTTGGCGCTGACTATCAAGAATATTAAAGATAAGTTGGTACAAGATGACGATCTGCTGCATTTTGCTTGATGCGTTTTGAAACTTTTAAGAAGAAAAAAGTTGAAAAAGCAATGGTCTCTCATTCCTGGTTTTCCAAATTAAAACATAAACTATGTATTTTATTAAATAAACGGTTTAATATGAAAGAAACTTCATCTTATCAAGATTTTAATGGAATACATGACACCCACGGTGTTTATCTCATTGATTTATACGGATAGGGATTAATAGCGGTCTGGTGGGCAGATAAAGTATTGCCCTTGCTCAGTTGCTATTGCTTAATTATTTAGTTGGGCCTGAAACTTAAGATTAAATTGTCAAAAAACCTCAAGCATATTTTTTTGTTGTCAAAAACTCCCGGCCTTAAAAAGTTAGTCAAAACCCTTCTGAAAATATTTTTAGTTGTCAAGAAATCTCTTACCCATGATATTTAGTAGTTTCCAGCTATTTCTAGTTTCCTGGGATATCTAAGTAGTAGCACGTGATCTCTGAGCAGTTGCATTTGATATCTAAATGGTTTACTGCGATATCTAACCAGTTTGTATGATTTTGTTAGATATAGTAGAATATTATGTAGATACTGCAGGAAAAAATTTCTAAGGGGTTTTTGACAACCGTTTCGAGGTCAGAGGGTTTTCGCAGCGGAAAAAGTGCTTTGAGTTTTTTTTGACAATTTACCCTTATTATTACATCTTGACCTTGTACACATTTATTTTCGTTTGGACATTTAGGACTGGAAATTTACAACCATAATTAATATGTTAGGTATTAGCATTTTACAAGTGCTTACATTTGTTACTTTATATCCTATTTTGAATAAAAAAAATTGTTGAGCCCATAGATAAATATAAAATGGGGGGTTTTTGGTGTAAAATTACTTTTGAATGTTAATAAATGAATAAATAGTCATTTTAGTAATTTGGATCAACAGAATTCTAGAAGATATTATTATATGTTATTTGTAATATTTAAGTAAAAGAAGATAATTATAAGTAAATGAAAATAGAATTTGAAAAATAATTAGATTAAAATAACTTCTAGAAAGTTCTTCTTTTTTATCTTAAATTTGATTATAATGTAAATTGAATTTGGAATCCAAACTAATTTCTACAAAATTCTTTTTTGTCTTAAGTTCTAGAAAGTTCCTTTTTTCTTTATTTTTCAAAAAATGGAGAAGTCTAATTATTTGCCTTTTTCTATGATGAAATGGAGGGCTTTAAGATTTTTTTTAAACATAACAATTAATAATTTTTGTCTTTTTATATGATAACGTGGAGCTCCTAAAAATATAGGATTTTTCCTTTTTTTCTTTGATTTTAAAAACCAAAGAAGATGATGATGACTTCTAATGAAGTCCTTTGCATTGTATAGTAGTTTAATATAGATTATTTAATATGTGGGTGGATATGGGTCTCATTCATGAAGCTAGGCGTGATCGGGACTCATGGAAACTTTTTTAAAATGATCCAAAATGTGGGATTTTTTCCTTTAGTCTTAATCAACAATTTTCTATTCCTTTAAATACATGAAATGATAAAATTCAAAAAATAGAAAATTGTAAAATTCAAGAAACATGAATTGTAAAGAATATTTTAGTTGCTGGTTCTTGTGTTATATTACTTAGGTTGTTCACGCAGAACAGAACTGCATAAATATGGTTCTATACAGTTCTGACCTGCATGGGCCACCAACAAAACCTATCACGCCCCGCTTCCCGGTATACGGCGAAGGGGACGCGACGAGATCCGCTATGTATATACTCAGAAGTACATACGCTGAGCGTACCTAAGCAATATAAAGATAATCACAAGAGACAAGAGATATAAAAAAATAATAACAGCAACTTTATTAATAACATTCTTCTGTACAATGCATGAAAAGTAAATACATCTGGAATAAAAAGCGATGCCTAAAAATGGCATAACAGTAATGAAAAATACTGAATAGAACAAGGTACAATGTCTAGAGTTCGGGGTCTTCGTGGAACTGATCCAAGTCTTCACCGGTAGACTCGATCTCTGACGGGTCCAAAACACCTGACGACATTCAAAGAAAAAAGAAATAGAATGTCGTCAGCGAACAGGTCACTCGGTAAGTCCCAAAGATAAGGAAGAATTAGAAAAGACAGAATGAGAGGTATTTTCTAAAGTATAATATTGTAGAATATTGTGTTCACGCTGTTGTTTGTAGCTTGGTACGGAAGGATACCAGTGTATACGAGAGGGGTCTCGGTATGCTAGAGACCAGGGCAAACGGAATGTACAAGGAACCGTTAAGCCACGGTACAACAGCAACGGAATATAAATTAGGTGTCTTAATCTTACCGTCTCATGCCACTTCTAATACCTTCTGCACCAATCTACCCCTTAAACCCCGTAGTGTTTTGATTGTATTGTATAAGTTGGATGACTGACCAAAACCATGATATCAGTAAACAGATTGTAACTGCATAATCATGTAGACGGAAAACTGGATAATGGATGTATATCCATGGTTTGATTCGGTCAAGTTGTATAGATTGATAACTGAATTCTTGGATTCATGTGTTCATATTGAATTGGATTATTATAGATTTATATAATACTTGAATTTTATTCAAGTCGGATTATGATCAGACTCAAAACCGAGTCGGACAGAAGAAATGTAAATCGAAGGCCTATATTTACCAGGGTCCTTAGGATAATTTATAAAACTTGATTGGGTTTTATGTAAAAATACTTTTGTATAGTTTTCAAGATACACCCTAAGTATTTATTATTCGTCTTTATAGTTATGATGAGTGTAATTTTATTTTGTGATATTTCTACTGAAAATATTCTAATTACATAAATAAAGGTGTTTATCTGTACTATTGATTTATTTGAAATTCATGGTATTTTAATGTAAAATTTAGTCTTGTGATTTTTAGAAAAAAAATGGAATATTTATATTATAACAAAATATATATTTTAATGATAAATAAACATATATTTATACAAAAATAATTTCAATAAATATTTTATATTCTAGAAATCTCATTTTTCTTGAGATGTCGTATTTTAAAGCTTTCGAGACCGAATGCTCCTTGCGGAGGTCTGAATCTTGCACTACTAAGCCCGAGGGTGCACGATAAATCGTACTATCCCTAACGGTTTCCCCAAAGGTGGGTTGTAGTAGCGCTTTGCAAAGATTTTATAAATACTAATTTTTTAGAAAACGATTTTATAAAGTAAAAGATATTTATTTGCAAAGGTGTAAATTTTCCGTATTTTAGATTCTAGGGTTTCCTACGCCAACTAGTCTATTTCTAAATGGTCTAAACGACAAGTCGTTAGAAACCTCAAATCGCCTCTTCACCGCCAATTGTGGCCAGGTAAGTACAAGTGAAGAAAGGAGGGATCCACTCACGATTTATCGTGAGACGGGCCTTTTAAAATTACCTTTCTCACTTGCCTAGCCTAGACACCACAAACTCAGGTTTAGATAAACGATCGATATCCACAACATATCGTATTTTCCTATTAAAAGATATTTGTTTTAAAAATGTATCAAATCTAAAACCTTTTACAAAAGGTTTTATTAAAAAAAAGGTATTTAAATATAAAATCTTGTTTTATCGTATTCTAAGTTTTTAAGGTAGCATGTTATGCTTGCATATGAATGTGTGAGGAGGTAGGTCATTATCTCGTGATCTAGTTTAAGGTATAGCAATGTTAAGGGGGTTAAATGTGAAAACTAAATATTGTGGTATTTAAGTGAAAAATAATACGATATATTGAAAATCTATCATTTCATGTGAGAAAACTTGTTCAAATTATTTGTTAAGTGATTAACAGTCAACATAGAGATGTTTAAGCATGAATGTATTGGTGAGAAGTGAGATTTTATAGAAAACCGATTCGGAAATCGGATTTGTTCCGATTCCGTCGGGTTTTGTAAATTCGTATTTTTATGAAAGAAAAGAAAGATAGAAAGAGGGACTTACGGGTTTGGACAACACTAGAGAGTGAGAGGGAAGCAGAGGGTTTGCCGGTGCGTCGATTCGTCGTTGAGAGTTCCTAGCACGATCACCGGAATTTCGCCGTCGATTTCGTCAGCGCTTCGCCTTTCGCTCGTTTCCAAAGTACCAAAGTTCTCTTGGAATTTTGAGAGAGTGGACTCAAAAATTTAGGATGGAAAGGTAGAAGGTAAGGAATGTATTTATAGGGTTAGGTTAGGGTTAGGGTTTTTAATTAAAAAAATGTAAAAATTATATAAAAATCATTAAAAAAAATGGAATAAATGGGGGTTAATGGGCTCTCTGTAACCGATCTAAAAATTTAAAGTGTGCAGGGGGGTTGACCAAGCAAAGATGCCCAATTTCGATGTTGGGGACTCGGCCGTCCGGCCGAGTCCGGCAGGCGGCGCCGGCCCGAGTCGGCCGGTCCGTCGGCTGACTCGGCCCCGTCGGCCGACTCGGAGGGTCGGTGGATGGAGAGTCTCCTGGGGTGATTAATGGTGCATTTACATTTTCATGTGTAGTAGGAAATTTGTGAGAAACGCACGTGTAAATGTTGGTATTCTAAAAAATCAAAAACAAAATAATATTAAAAATAATGTGGGGTATGTGATTTGAACTCTGGTGGCTTGGTTCAGCAGTGCAAGGTGTTACCAATGAGCTACAAGTTCTTTCTTGTAATTATGGAGTGAAATAAATATTTAAAGAGATATCAGCAACAATAAATACTCCAAATATATATTGAATTTAAATCAATTCTTTGTACATTAAAAATGGAGTTTTTACACCACCCCTGTTTATTGCTGCGTACGGCCTCATCCAACGGCGACCGTCATCTCCCGCCGAAACACCCCCTAGACCAGCGGCCCTGATCGCTCCACGTGTCGACCCTGCGTTGGACCGCATCCCGTCTGACGCCGCAGGCCTGCGTACGCCGCGTCGGCCAATCGACGCTTAGCGCGTGGACCGTCGCTTCAGTTGCAGAGTGCACGAACCGGCGCACCTTCTTTAAATGCGGAGATCTCGCCTTGATTCGCTAGCGGGAAAGACAACCGATGGCCCGAGGACTCATCCCGACAAAACCCTGGAAATGAGCTCACCTCGGGAGGCCCGGCGATCCACTCCTGACCCGACCCGCTAGCTGGCCGGGACAAGAGTGGGGGGCTAATGATGATGCTCAATATTGGCGATCCCCAAGATCCTGACACGTGGCCGGTGACGTGTCCTAGAACTCAGAAGAAGGGATCCACAGGGGCTGACCAAGCTACCTTGTACCCGATCTGCAAACACAAGCTGGCCCTCCTCGGGGCCCCCTGCAGAATGGCCTCCTCGGTCCCGTGGCTCTCGCCGAGCTGCCACAAGGCCAGGACTCCTCGGCCTCCTCACTCGTCCCGAGCTCTAGTCCGAGGCCGTCTTCCTCGACCCTCCGATCAAGGTCGTCGCTCACAGGCGTAACCGCCGCTCCGCGAATCTCGCTATGCGCTGATTCTACGCTAGCAACATCCCACGTTCCACTCCATCAATCCCCATTAACGGACGATCCGCTTTCTACGCGGGCATAACGTCTGGGGGCGTAACCGCCGGCGAGATTCTCGTGCCTGCTGCTGCGTGCCCCACCGCTATATAAACCTCCATCACAGAGGGGTCAAGTAAGCCATCTTTTACCCTTTTAAGCCGTTACTCTGCTCGGATCCCATCACTAATTTGATCGTCGGAGGGTCCTTGGTGGTACCAAACCACCTCGGGACTTCTTTGCAAGTACTCGACACCGAGCTCCTCATACCACATCTTCCACCAAAACCCATTGAGACCCACACGCAACGGAAGATAACCACCTAAGTCCACCAGGAGATCGGCGGAAGACAACATCTGACGGAGACCCGAAAAGGACCTCCATCAATTTCTGAAGTTTATTTTGAGTGTCGAGTTTCTGACTATAACAGCAATAGAATTTGATTACCGGATAGAATTAAAGAGATGTATCTTAGTTAGGACACGGCGAACTCAGTGGCTTCTTTATGTTGGGATATTTTAAAGATATCTATTTCTTGCTCATGGAAGAAGAAACCCCAAAAAATCTTTTAATCATATAAAGGCTTAACATTCTTGTGCGATATATAGCGAAATATCAACCATCTCTTCAAGTTGTCGACAGTAACGGTTGGCGCCGACTATCAAGAATATTAAAGATAAGTTGGTACAAGACGACGAACTGCTGCATTTTGCTTGATGCGTTTTGAAACTTTTAAGAAGAAAAAAGTTGAAAAAGCAATGGTCTCTCATTCCTGGTTTTCCAAATTAAAACATAAACTATGTATTTTATTAAATAAACGGTTTAATATGAAAGAAACTTCATCTTATCAAGATTTTAATGGAATACATGACACCCACGGTGTTTATCTCATTGATTTATACGGATAGGGATTAATAGCGGTCGGGTGGGCAGATAAAGTATTGCCCTTGCTCAGTTGCTATTGCTTAATTATTTAGTTGGGCCTGAAACTTAAGATTAAATTGTCAAAAAACCTCAAAGCACTTTTTTTTTTGGTCAAAAACTCCCGACCTTAAAAAGTTAGCCAAAACCCTTCTAAAAATATTTTTAGTTGTCAAGAAATCTCTTACCCATGATATTTAGTAGTTTCCTGCTATATCTAGTTTCCTGCGATATCTAAGTAGTAGCACGTGATCTCTGAGCAGTTGCATTTGATATCTAAATGGTTTACTGCGATATCTAACCAGTCTGTATGATTTGGTTAGATATAGTAGAATATTATGTAGATACTGCAGGAAAAAATTTCTAAGGGGTTTTTGACAACTGTTTCGAGGTCAGAGGGTTTTCGCAGCGGAAAAAGTGCTTTGAGTTTTTTTTGACAATTTACCCTTATTATTACATCTTGACCTTGTACACATTTATTTTCGTTTGGACATTTAGGACTGGAAATTTACAACCATAATTAATATGTTAGGTATTAGCATTTTACAAGTGCTTACATTTGTTACTTTATATCCTATTTTGAATAAAAAAAATTGTTGAGCCCGTGGATAAATATAAAATGGGGGGCTTTTGGTGTAAAATTACTTTTGAATGTTAATAAATGAATAAATAGTCATTTTAGTAATTTGGATCAACAGAATTCTAGAAGATATTATTATATGTTATTTGTAATATTTAAGTAAAAGAAGATAATTATAAGTAAATGAAAATAGAATTTGAAAAATGATTAGATTAAAATAACTTCTAGAAAGTTCTTCTTTTTTGTCTTAAGTTTGATTATAATGTAAATTGAATTTGGAATCCAAGCTAATTTCTACAAAATTCTTTTTTTGTCTCAAGTTCTAGAAAGTTCCTTTTTTCTTTATTTTTCAAAAAATGGAGAAGTTTAATTATTTGTCTTTTTCTTTGATGATATGGAGGCTCTAAGAATTTTTTTAAATATAACAATTAATAATTTTTGTCTTTTTATATGATAATGTGGAGGCCCTAAAAATATAGGATTTTTCTTTTTTGGTTCTTTGATTTTAAAAACCAAAGAAGATGATGACTTCTAATCAAGTCCTTTGCATTGTATAGTAGTTTAATATAGATTATTTAATATGTGGGTGGATATGGGTCTCATTCATGAAGGTAGGCGTGATCCTAACTAGGGACTCATGGAAACTTTTTTAAAATGATCCAAAATGTGGGATTTTTTCCTTTAGTCTTAATCAATCAATTTAATATCTCCTCGTGCATAAAATACAAGGTCGCTAGATCTATGTAAATGTAAATTAATGCCAACTTTCTCCAATCTGATGGACCATTTATTAATTGCTACTTTGTGTGGTTGTCTCTCATAACTTCTCTTCATTATGGTGAGCGACGTGGTTTCTCTTGGTATCGGAGAAATGCTATACCTGTGTAGTGCACTCCACATGTGCTACAAAACCGGATCAGGAACCGCTATTAGAAAATAATAGCATGTGTGCTATTATGCAATCTTGACTATATATCACACGTGCAGAGCATGTGTAATACACCTATACTAAAGCCCTTCTTAATTTACATAAATCTCGACCGTTGATTTCGATTTTGGATGAATCCGGACCGTTGATTGTAATAGCATGGATGCTATTAGAAGGAAGCAGGGACTCCGGATCCTACAAAACCTCTCATTATCTAAGTAAAGTTTGCAATTCTCGAGGATTTGGATATCATCCTGTCACACGATCTATAGCCAATAAGAAGCCTGGTAGACAACACGGTCTTTATCGGCTAGATGAAAAAGTATTTCTCTTTATAAAATATTTTATACGCTCGATTGCTTAGTGAGATCAATAAAATGGATAACAACGGCCACAAATCTTTATCCTAGGGTTTTAGAGGCAGCTAGATTAAAGACCATGTTCTCGATTTCGTGGGCACTCAAACATATCGTATTGTCTCTGGACATATTTGCGGAGGTCTATCTCTGTCCTTACTTGCGTCAGTAACTACATCTCAATCAGTTTTCTCTCATCCTATCGTCTATGACGACGACTTCTAATTTGTTATGAATAATCTTATTTCTTATTGTAATATTGACGCGACCTGGATCGCGCCAAGATGTTGCCTTCCGTTGACCTGCTGATGGCGGCGACGGATGACTGAGATTGGATCTGGAGGCAGGTTCCTGAAGCGTGTGGATCTCAATGGGTTTGAGGTTGGTTGTCGCCGAGCTACCTGCAAGGAAGTCCCGCGGTGGTTGTACCACTGAGAGCCCTCTAACGGTCAAGTTAGAAAGGAAATCCGAGCAGGGTAACGGCTTAGTGGAGTAAAAATCGCTTACTTGAAACGTCTGAAGAAGGGGTTTATATAGCGTGGCAGCAAACAGGGCAGACGCAAGAATCACGCCGGCCGTTATGCTCCCGACGTCACGTCCGCGTGATGAGTAGGATCTCCCATTAATGGCGAGACAGGCTCGTTAATGGGGGATCGTGATGGCGTGGAACGTGAGATATGGCCGGCCGATATCTCGTGCATGGCGAGATTCACGGGATGGCGGTTGTGTCTGTGAGCGGTGCCGTTGGTCGGTCAATGAGACTAAGGAAGATGACCTCGGCGGGAGAGCCGAGGTATCTTGGTTTTGTGGTAGCCTGGAGACGAGCCGGGAGGGCCGAGGAGGCTCGGGCCCGTGATAGCTCGGAGTAGAGCAAAGGGACACTTGGCTTGGCTGCTGAGGTTCTCGGGGGCAAGGAGTGGGGTGCAACCTCGGAGACAGGGATTGAGGGAAGACCCCACTGTAGCACACTAGTTCCCCCTCCGTGGCCCTCAGGGATCTAACTGGTTTACGCATATGACACGTCATCCACCACGTGTCACGATCTAAGGAATTGCCGATATTGAGCATCATCAAGTATCCTCTGTATTACAATTCCTCTATCTTGGCATTCTCATTTGGGCCTCACCTCACTTCTGGACGTGCTCATTATTATTTTTTGGTTAATAGCACAAAACACCCATGTAATTTACCTTGCTTAGCATTTATACCCCTCAATTATCAGCACAAACACCTCCTGACTTTAATCGATCGAAGCCCTGAATTTGCTCCAACATGGTAAAATTCAATTCTAACTAAGTCAAATAATTGTCTAATTCTGTTTTACAATTCAAATTTGTTTTAGGGTTTCAACCGAGCAAAATAGGTGTTTCTGCAAATAAATTAATTGAGTGGGTATCAGTCCCACAGAAGATAAAACTAGAATGGTGCTCTATGCAAGTATCCCTGTTTATTTTCCATTAGCTGTTAAGACTTTTAGGTGATATATAAGAGGTCTAATTAATACATTAAGTTTTGAGACACATATTAGAGGAAGCATAACATATTAACATACATATTCCAAATGGTCATTTAAAAAAAAAAAAAGAATGTTGCGGATGATCAACACGGATCATTCCTTCCAATTTTTATTAACTAAATAAAATAGGTGCAAATAATATTTTTGAATGTATGTTGTCCTTTTATCAACATATTTCATTGTCAACTTTTACCTTTCAAATTACAAGGAAAGTCGCTAACGGTAAAACTTCATCTGTTTTTATTAAAAGGAAAATAGATACACCTTGTTTCATTAAAAAATAATAAATTAACGAAACCAGTGCATCTAAAATCTCACAATATTTGTTGCAATTAGATTTTACGATCAAGGCAATGTCTATAATAGCATTTAATTCTTCATTTCATTTCAAGGAAACTAGACCCCCTTAAAGATTTTTTATTAAATAAGCTAATAAATGTTATATCACTAAATTTCTAAGTAGCTAAATCTTCAATTCATTTCTACTTTCATAACTTTTAAAACTCTAAAATTCATCTCTCATTATCATCTCTTACATTTAAACTTCAAAACCGAACATTCATCCACGTACTTTCATATCTTCAACCTCAAATATCCCAAAATCCTAAAAATCTAATCCAATTTCTTATGTTTTAACTTTAATAATCCCTAAACATAACTTTTTCATTCCAATTTCTCATCCAGTCCTTTGAATAACCTAATGCTTAATGATTATATTTTCATTTTTCATCTTTGACATATAATAACCTTAAAACAAAATAATTGATCTCATCTTTTACATAAAAAAATCCAAACAATCAGCTTTTTAATTCAAATTTCTCATCTCCAAATTTCAATAAATAACCCCATAATCAACTTTTCAATTTTTCCATGTTCATCTCTCAATTATCTCATCAACCCATCATTTCAAGTACCATTTCTTATATTGTTGATCTCAATTTTAGATGAAAATGGTAATAATAGTAGTAGTAAAAGAAGAGAATAAGAATAACTCATATTTTGAATTTCAATTTTGAGTATGAATCTAATTTTGATATAACCGTATATAAAGATGAAGATGAGTGAAAAATGAATATTTAATACCCATTTGTAAACTTTTACATTAAAACTAAACAGAATATTCCAAAAAGATGTTGATTTAATGGAGTGGATGTATGATTGCGGCAAATTAAGAGTTTGGGTGTGGGGGTGGGTGGGGGGGGGGGGGTTTTGTGGTAAAAAGTAATTAACAACATGTTTTTTAAGGATAAAAAGTAATTTGCAATGTTTTGGGAGGCTAAAAGTAAAGAAACCCTATAATTTATTTCTGACATATTTATGATAATAATTTGAATAGCTTTAAATTATTACATAATATGATAAGGTCCTCAATGCCAAAAATCACATTATTACATTAAATTGATCTCAAGATGTAGGATGTGACAGTCTCTTCCTCTCGCACATCCTATGTGAATTATGTGCTATAGTGTTAAATATAGGGGTCATGAGGCAATTATTGTAATTGTATTTGGACCTATATGAATAGAATATTTATGTTCGAGATGATAATATGCTATCTGCTTTGCTTTATCATTCGTGTATATATATTTTACTTCCGATTACGTATCGCTAATGCAAGTTGATAAAGCCCTTAGAATCTTTGTTTGACTACCAGGATTATGATGAGATCACACTAGTGGGGCCTGGGTGGTCCATAAACACATCCTTAAATGTTTCTCGTCATTAAAGTATCGAGACGGAGCATTGATACTTTAGAGTAGACGAGTGTATACGGTTTTTTACCCTGAGCAAGGTGATGGTTGGTCTCACAGCCATTGATGTTTGACACCGAAAATTGTATACAGGTCCGTATTGGAGAATTAGTACACAGAATGGACTCACCGAGAACTCCTAAATGGTATTATACCTATTTTCATATAGCAGTTCTCAGGAGACAATGGTATAGAGTAGTCTTTTGACCTCAGATCTGTTAGTTATATGTATGCCCTAGAGGCCATTACTGTACATAGGATGTATATTGTAGTGGATGCTGGGACATATATAGGGAGGACTTTCTTGCTCGACATGATAGTACGCTATCTGGTTGACCTTTACCTTAACGTGTATGCTGATTGTCTCTCTGTTACATGTTGGTAAAGCCCTTAGGATGTGTACTTGACTACCTGGACTATGATGCGGATCATACTAGTGGGGACATGGTAGTCCATAAGTACATCCTTCAAAGTCCCTAGTCGTGGGTGTATCGAGATGGGGCATCGATATACCAGAGTAGACTAGCGTGTACCTTCTCGACCCATACAGATGGGCGATGGATGATCCCATATCCATTGGTGTTTGACATCAGAGGAGATATACGGGTGCTCAGTAGAGACTGGGTACACAGGACGGACTCGCCGAGAACTCCCAGATGGTATTATACCTCACGTCAGATGGCAGTTCTCTGGTGACACTGGTACAGAGTAGTCTGTTGACCCGAGATCGTCATAGAGTCTTGTGTGGTTCCCACTGTGCTTTGATTTCCATCTTACCACGTCCAAGAGGGCGTGCAAAACGGTGGTTTTTGGGTACAGTCCCGAGTCACATGGAGGCAATGAGCGATAGGAGGGGATTCGTCTCTCCCGGTATAGGGGGTTGATGTTGCGCTGTGTTCGATTGGCTATAACAGGAAGTCCCTGGCCAGGGCTGATCAGAGAATTGCTGGTAAGTGTTACCAGTAGTTTCTCGACCCGTTATGAGCCTCATATCGACACGACTTATCGAGCTATTGGGGTCTGACGTTTACCACCCCTAGGCAAGATATGCGACATATCAGACGATCAGACCGGACTGTGCGGTAGTGTTACTGGTCGGATTCACTGGAGTGTGAGCGGGCTTGCTCGTCGATCTTCAGATCGCTCAATACCCGGGTGGCCGTTACGTTTAGCAGACCGCTTGCGGCTTGTGGGTGTTTGATATGATCATCGCCTGCTGCCGGCGTATTGACGAGTCTTTAGAGTCCTACACAGAGGTTTCCTGGCTCAAGCGAAACGAAATAGGAGCGCATATGAGATATGTGCGGGACCGAGAGTAATGCGTGTATGCGATACCGTATTCCATTCTCGCGATGAATGTATCGAATGGTTGTATGCGATATAACCTAGTTATCGATTCAGGCGTTGATTCGATAAGCCGATACATTGTATACTAGTCGGTTGTGTGCGACATGACCGGATCATTGAATCAAGTGTTGATTTAATGATTTAATGTATAATTATATATTTGATATATTAATTTGCATTAACTAGTATCGGTTCACTTTAAATGGATTTTCTCGCTCGGTTGTGCGCATTGCATATGCGATATGATTTGTGCACTTGTTTGTATCATATTTGATGATACATGCAAATTTGGGTTTGTGTAAAGAATTAAACCTTGGTTAAATGAAATGGTTAGGGTTTTTATTTGATTATTCATTTATTCATTTGTTTTTATTTTTGGAAAATAAATTGCATAAAATAGAATGGTGGCTTCTTTTGTTTTCTTTCATGAAGCTTCATGAACTTTTGACTTAGTCACCATTTTGTCTCATGCTTAACCCTAACCAATTCAATTAACTCAAGTTAATTCTCTACACCTAACCATGGTGAGAATTATGATAAGAATGGATTTTTATTTATTCTTTTATTCTTATCATAATATTTATCTTCTTCTTGCTTTTCTTCTTCTTCTTCATTTTCAAGAAGAAAAGCTTGACTACATCAATGGTGGATTGATGAAATGAGTGAGAAATCCAAATCTAAAGTCTACCCACTTCCTATTTCTTCATCCTCTACCTCTTGCCAAGTAGTAGAGTGTGTTTCCTTCACAAGTTTTCATGACTTGGTGAAGGTGGAGCTTGATCTTTCGATGCCTCGACGTAGATCATCTTCGGCATGGACATCGACGACCTAGCTTGCCCATTCTCCGACGAAGCCGACGCTTGAGCCCGGATTTGATTTGGACAGCGGAGAGGACCTCGTTGCGGAGCTATGGAGGTGGAGCACCGGATCTACAAAGGTTGTATTTCCGTATCTTGTAGTTAAGTGTTAACTAGTTAGCTATTTCGCCTAGTTTTCTAGCAAACGATCCGTAGTCGGGTCTCTCGGCACCTAGATTTTTTGAAATTGCCATGTTTGATGGCTTGTGAGACTACCTTAGAGTGCCTAGGAACCCTACAGTGGTATCAGAGCCTAGCTAGAGCCTTAGGCGAAGTCCAGACGGAATTTGAAGTCCGAACGAACCCGGAACCCCAAAACAAATATGCTCTCTGTACTTTTTCCGAAAATGCGGATTTTTGTGTATTAAAAATGCCTAAAAAATTCAATAAATAATTATAAGAATTACTGTGCAAACTCAGGTGAATAATTCGTCAAACAGAGCGCGGAACTGCGGCAGAAGCCCAGCTTCTGCGGCGGTTCCGCGGCTAGGTGATGACGTCACCTCCCAATTGCTGCACAGTAATTCCTATTTTAATTTGATGGGTTTTCTGGGAATTTTTAATAATTTTTCAAGAGTTGAATTTTCTGCAGTTGATTTGGGGATTCGGTGTTTCGATCGGAGTATCAAATTTTGTCTGTGTGACTTTCCGGATAATTTTTAGAATATGTTAAAAAATTCGACCGGATATAAATACCCAACTTTTCCCCTGTCGGGAAATTTCCAAGTGTTGGATTTTTCCGTAGTTTAACGACGTTCTAAGTAGTGCAAGTAACGCGATGGTCCCTCTAGAAGACAACAAACCTTAACTCGATTATGTGACCGTCTTGAACTGCCCTTTGAACCTTCGGGTTTGGGGCAGTACGGCGTGCCACATGTGAGGCGTTGGCTTGACCCTTCTACGGCTGGACCGTTGGTACTGAGGCACGAACTGAATGTTGTTAGACTTATTTCATGTGTTGATCTGTATTGGGAAAACTTGGGTGTTTGACTGTTCGATTGAAACATTTAACATTTTCTGTTTATCTGGAATGGGATACAATAATTGGAATTCACAAGTTGTTATGAGATAACGGAATGAATATTATAAACGTAGCAGTTTAGTCTCACTTGATCAGTTGCCACGGAATTTTGATGTGATCAAAAGTCCGTCGCAATCACGTAGCGTACGCGGATACTCGCCGGGTAAACTTAATAGACAGCCTCACTCCATAGCCCCGACCAAGTGACTGTAGGAGAACCCCGTCGCCGAAAGCATCCGTTCGGGTGCTCGCGGTGGCGGTGTTCCGCCTTGGTGCACTTCGTCGACGGTATCGGGGGTGCGGCCGCCTATTGAAGTTTGTGACGAGCATTCGATCAGGATATCGGGAATCTTGTTGAATTGCCCGACTTGATATTGAAAAGAGTTTTCGATAATGAGACTAAAATGCGGGGTTTATAATTGTTAGGCATGCAATGTCTAAGTAATTCATTTGGTCAGGCATGCGATGTCTGAGGTGGTTGCGGATTCCAACTGTTGTAGTTTTACACTTTCTTTTCTGTGACCGTAAGTGTAATATGTGATATCGCCGGTTTCGTTGCTATATGTCAACGACAATTGGGATGGACATATTTACTTACGTTGATGACATGTGATGTTATGTGTTGCTGGATATGTTATATTGGATTGTCGTGTTTGAATAGCCGGGGGTTTTTATGTGAGATGAGTGTTTTTCATTTTCATTCATGTAAAAACTTGTATGTAATATTCTTTTATTGGGGCGCTTCCAGGTTGCGGAAGTTGTCACCGTTTGTATATTATTTACTTTTCCGCACTAGGATAGACCCAAGGAGGGGAGCACAAGTAACCGGGTTCTGGGGTCCAGTGGGAGACCAACTCGAGGAGTCGAGTCCGGGTCTCCTAACTCCAGAATTGGTAGGGTTGCTTGCCGCTCTCGTAGGGGTCTTGGGGTGTGGGTTTGGCTATTCATCGCGACCGTGGAATCCGTGTTTTATACTGGCTCGTATTGAAAACACGGACGTCCTAGTATATCCAATATTTCATATGATTCTTCTGCTGCGATATCTGTGATGTGATCATGTGATGTTCTATGATAGATACAGTATATAGTATATATGATATATTATATAGGCGTTACTTATGTTTTACACCCGCGCTAGCCCTGCCCCGCTCTGCCGTTAGTTACCTAACCTAACGGTGCACGAGGGGACATCGAGGCGAATGTGGATGGCATAAGTGTACGTCGTATTTATCTGTGATGTTTAGGTACTTAAATGATGGGACTTCATTAATGTGATTAATGAAATAAAAGAAACCTAAGATGTTGTAGAATCGAATTTCAAAATAAAACAGGTAGCTACAGTTCTTGCTTTGCACAGAGGTATATGAGATATATCCTGCACCTTATTCGATGAGGAAAGGACCGAGATCCCTTCACCGGGAGTGACTCCTTTAGCAATAACTGGCAGATGCTACACACTCGGTTTGTCTTTTGATTGCTTTTAAGAGTTTTTGCTTTGCATAGTGATATATATGATATATCCCGCACCTCATTCGACGAGGAAAGGACCGACGATCCCTTCACCGGGAGTGACTCCTTTAGCAGAACTAGAAAAGCCTCAAAATCACTCCATTTTAAAATCATTTGATTCTACAACGATATCAAGTTCATTACGCAATAGGTTTTCAGAAAAACCTGTCGTAACCCTCCGTCATTTCAGATAAGTACTAGTTAGTATTCGTGCTACGTTTGTTGACTATGTTAAGGCGTAGTGTGCGGTAGCTAATTTGTGCTTATCTGCATAAGCATATGATGTGATTGGATTAGGGTAGTCGTGCGACTTTGTTGACTATGTTAAGGGTCGTGCGGGTGGGTTTAATTCAATCGGGAAATGACGGGTTGAACTTGACTAGCACTTATGATTTGTTGACTATGTTAAGGTCATATAGCTGCTAGGGGCAAAATATTATCGGGAATTTCAAGTGTTGAAATTTGCAATGAGATTGCATACCTTCTATGAGATAGTTGGATCCCGATACCCGCTGCGAGTAAGAGTTACTCCTGGGAGAGTTTTATACATTACAATTAGCCGATCAAGTAGGTGTCTAGAAAGGTGTTAACGAGGTTACGCCTCTGGGAAAACGAGGTTTACATTAATTAGGTTCGTGCGAAAGCACGGGGGACCTCCCTCAAAGTACCGACACTGGCCTGGTTGAAAGATTGGCGAACTTGTAGTGTGTAATTAATCCCGGCTAGTCTTTCCTTTTAGGGTTTGAAGGAAGATTTGATAAAAAGCAGTGGGAGCCATCCTGATTAGATAAAATAATAACCAATCTATTCTTGCAAGAGCGCACGCTGAGTGTTTTCTTCTCTCTCTCTCCAGGTAGCGACCATATCACGCCTTAATCAAGATAATAAAACGGATTATTGACCGAACCCACTTGTTATACTGAGCTGGGGAACGTTGGTCCCGCTCCAACTTATAAATGTTATAAGACAGAGCAGGAAATAGGGGATTACCAGAATTCCCGTACCGCCCAAACGAAGAAAGTGCATGCTGATGCATCATCTTCGGGTGTGTTCATTACAGAGAACTGTTTCTCAGTATCCTTTACGTCCTGGGTATGTGATACCAGATCAGGATCCCAGATATGTAATCTGTTACATAGGGCTACAGATAGGTAGAGAACTGAGAACGGGTGATAAGTTTCATGAGGCAGAAAACGGGGCAAGAGTTGCAGCCAAGTCTGTTGGTCACTGTCACCCTGTATTACCAATACATTGGTTCTGAACGAATGTTATTAGATACCGAACCTGATATACAAAATCATATCAGTCTCTTTATTAGTAAAGAAATGATAAAATTTTGTATTGTTGGATAATGTTTTGAACATTTCCTATATCAAAAGTTGATCGGTTCAGGCACGTTATCTAAAAGCGTTGATGTTCTAAATCAAACTACAGTTCTTTAGTATACGGAACACACACAAGAGGAAGAGTTCAGAAATGAACGAATTCTTCTTGAGGTATTGTAGACTAGGTCAGATCAATGCGACCCGACTGGCTAGAGTTACATAAAGATGCATATTTAAATTAGTTTGAATTTACATCTTATGAAACTCGCCAGTCATGTCACAGAGATAAAATGACCATAGCCCTGTTTATTGGAAACAGAGAAAGAGTTAGTGAACTCTTGGGATGATACATGTTTGATGTATGTAGGTCCCCAGTCTACATATGCTAAGACCGGTTCTTTGTACTTCATTACATTCTCTGATAATCTCTCGAGATTCAGACATATGTTCTTGTTGAAACACAAGTCCGAACCTTTTGAGATATTCACAGAATATAAGTTAGAAGTAGAGAACCAAAATACGGGTATAAGTATTATGTCCTTTGATATGATCAAGGAGGAGAATACTTGAGCACGGAATTACAGGACTATTCTAAAGGAGAATGAGATTCTCTCTCAGAATTACTCCTCCGAATACACCATAGCACGATGGTATATCGGGGCGGAGCAGATACACCCTATTTGATATGGTGTGCTCTATGATGAGTACTACTGAGTTACCTTTTTCCTTAAGGGAGTTGTGCACTTAAGAAGTTGCATACCTATTGAATAGGGTTCCAATCAAATCAGTTGCCTACCATTTCATATGTGATATGGAAAGGGAAGAGCCCATGTCTTAAGCTAGTTAAGATTTGGGGTTGTCCGGCTAATGTCTAAAAGCAAAATCCGGACAAGCTCAAGGCAAGGTCTGTAATGTAGAACTGGAAAGGTTCCAGCTATACGAACTACAGCAGATGATTTGATAGAACCAAGGGATTCAGTAGATACCAACGAACCTCAGTCTCTCCGCCGATCTAGTAGGGTTCCTCACCCACCTGAGAGATACTTCGGTTTCTCTATGACAGTGGGAGCGAGGATTGCATCATGAGATGATGACCCAACTAGTTTCGAGCTGGCCATCAGGAGTAAGACTCTATAAGAATGGCTGGATGCTTAGTGATCTGAGATGGAATCCTTATACACCAACAAAGTATGGACTTTAGTTGCTATATCTGAAGGGTTAAATCCCCATCAGGAGCAAGTATATCTTGAGAAGATTACTTGGTGTAGATGGAAAAGTTGAGACTTTCAAAGCTAGACTTGTTAAAGCTTTTCGTCATCGACCAGGCGTGGATAATGATGAAACCTTTTCAAGTGGCTATGCTTAAGTCCATCCAGATCCTACTTGCCACAGCTACATACCATGACTACGATATCTGGCGGTTGGGTGTCTTGACTGCTTTTCTAAATGATGATTTAGAAGAGAGCGTCTATAAGTACACAGCCAGAGGGCTTCGTAGACAGTGGGAGCAGCGGAAACGTGTGCAAGATGCTTTATAGGATAAAGCAGGCATCGCGGAGTTGGAACATCTGTTTTGATGAAGCGGTCAAAGAGTTTGACATCATCAAAATGGTAGATGAACCTTGTATATACAAAAAGGTAGTAGGGAGTATGGTGACGATCCTCGTAGAGTACGTGGATGACATACTCTTGATAAGAAAGGAGTTTCTTATGCTACGCTCGATCAATCTCCGCTTATCACAAAGATTCTCCATATAGGATTAAAGTGATACCTACTAAATCCTGGATTTTGGATCTATGAGATAGATCTAAATGGATGTTAGGAAACTCACTAGATGTAGTGAGGTGGTGTCAATCGATCCTGAGGAGAATCACTGGAAGGGTTCCAGGGTGATAAAGACAACTGAATGTCAGTCACAGGCATTGTCTTTACCCTCAGTAAAGGGACGGTATGTTGGAAGAGTTCCAAGCTGGATACCGTGACATACTAGACGATAAAGGCAGGATACATCGCTACTTAAGATGCTACCAAAGAGGCTATTTGGATGTATATAGGTTCATGAGATGAACTATGTTCCTACCATTGTGTGACAATGGAGTTGTGGCTTATGCCAAGGAACGTCCGTCCCATCAGTGATCCAGACATATTCTAAGGCAGTATCACCTTATCATGGAGATAGTTGATCTCCAGGGTGATCGAGGTTTGGAGAGTAGACTCAGAGGACAACACAGCGGATCCACTCACAAAGGCCTGTTCCCGGAGAGAGACTTTTATGGGATGGTTGAGTATGAGATACTGCAACCACTGCTATCAGATGGCCCTAGTGCAAGTGGGAGATTGTTAGTTATATGTATGCCCTAGAGGCCATTACTGTACATAGGATGTATATTGTAGTGGATGCTGGGACATATATTGGGAGGACTTTCTTGCTCGACATGATAGTACGCTATCTGGTTGACCTTTACCTTAACGTGTATGCTGATTGTCTCTCTGTTACATGTTGGTAAAGCCCTTAGGATGTGTACTTGACTACCTGGACTATGATGCGGATCATACTAGTGGGGACATGGTAGTCCATAAGTACATCCTTCAAAGTCCCTAGTCGTGGGTGTATCGAGATGGGGCATCGATATACCAGAGTAGACTAGCGTGTACCTTCTCGACCCATACAGATGGGCGATGGATGATCCCATATCCATTGGTGTTTGACATCAGAGGAGATATACGGGTGCTCAGTAGAGACTGGGTACACTGGACGGACTCGCCGAGAACTCCCAGATGGTATTATACCTCACGTCAGATGGCAGTTCTCTGGTGACACTGGTACAGAGTAGTCTGTTGACCCGAGATCGTCATAGAGTCTTGTGTGGTTCCCACTGTGCTTTGATTTCCATCTTACCACGTCCAAGAGGGCGTGCAAAACGGTGGTTTTTGGGTACAGTCCCGAGTCACATGGAGGCAATGAGCGATAGGAGGGGATTCGTCTCTCCCGGTATAGGGGGTTGATGTTGCGCTGTGTTCGATTGGCTATAACAGGAAGTCCCTGGCCAGGGCTGATCAGAGAATTGCTGGTAAGTGTTACCAGTAGTTTCTCGACCCGTTATGAGCCTCATATCGACACGACTTATCGAGCTATTGGGGTCTGACGTTTACCACCCCTAGGCAAGATATGCGACATATCAGACGATCAGACCGGACTGTGCGGTAGTGTTACTGGTCGGATTCACTGGAGTGTGAGCGGGCTTGCTCGTCGATCTTCAGATCGCTCAATATCCGGGTGGCCGTTACGTTTAGCAGACCGCTTGCGGCTTGTGGGTGTTTGATATGATCATCGCCTGCTGCCGGCGTATTGACGAGTCTTTAGAGTCCTACACAGAGGTTTCCTGGCTCAAGCGAAACGAAATAGGAGCGCATATGAGATATGTGCGGGACCGAGAATAATGCGTGTATGCGATACCGTATTCCATTCTCGCGATGAATGTATCGAATGGTTGTATGCGATATAACCTAGTTATCGATTCAGGCGTTGATTCGATAAGCCGATACATTGTATACTAGTCGGTTGTGTGCGACATGACCGGATCATTGAATCAAGTGTTGATTTAATGATTTAATGTATAATTATATATTTGATATATTAATTTGCATTAACTAGTATCGGTTCACTTTAAATGGATTTTCTCGCTCGGTTGTGCGCATTGCATATGCGATATGATTTGTGCACTTGTTTGTATCATATTTGATGATACATGCAAATTTGGGTTTGTGTAAAGAATTAAACCTTGGTTAAATGAAATGGTTAGGGTTTTTATTTGATTATTCATTTATTCATTTGTTTTTATTTTTGGAAAATAAATTGCATAAAATAGAATGGTGGCTTCTTTTGTTTTCTTTCATGAAGCTTCATGAACTTTTGACTTAGTCACCATTTTGTCTCATGCTTAACCCTAACCAATTCAATTAACTCAAGTTAATTCTCTACACCTAACCATGGTGAGAATTATGATAAGAATGGATTTTTATTTATTCTTTTATTCTTATCATAATATTTATCTTCTTCTTGCTTTTCTTCTTCTTCTTCATTTTCAAGAAGAAAAGCTTGGCTACATCAATGGTGGATTGATGAAATGAGTGAGAAATCCAAATCTAAAGTCTACCCACTTCCTATTTCTTCATCCTCTACCTCTTGCCAAGTAGTAGAGTGTGTTTCCTTCACAAGTTTTCATGACTTGGTGAAGGTGGAGCTTGATCTTTCGATGCCTCGACGTAGATCATCTTCGGCATGGACATTGACGACCTAGCTTGCCCATTCTCCGACGAAGCTGACGCTTGAGCCCGGATTTGATTTGGACAGCGGAGAGGACCTCGTTGCGGAGCTATGGAGGTGGAGCACCGGATCTACAAAGGTTGTATTTCCGTATCTTGTAGTTAAGTGTTAACTAGTTAGCTATTTCGCCTAGTTTTCTAGCAAACGATCCGTAGTCGGGTCTCTCGGCACCTAGATTTTTTGAAATTGCCATGTTTGATGGCTTGTGAGACTACCTTAGAGTGCCTAGGAACCCTACAAGATCATCATAGTGTCTTGTGTGTGTTCCCACTATACTTTGACATATACCTAACCACGGCTTTAAAGAGCCGTGCATACAGGTTTTAGTTAGGTATAGTCTTGAAGCACACGAAGGCAGTGAGCAATTAAGAGGAGATTCGTCTCTTCCGGTACATGGAGTTGATGTTGCGCTGTACACAATATAATTATAACCTGAAGTCCCTGATCAGGACGGTTGAGATAAACTGATAAGAGTTATCAGTTGTTCTTGGATGGTTGTGAGTTTAATATCGACATGACTTATTGGGTTATTGGGGTCTGACAGTTTCTACAACCGCAGACCCGATATGTGACACTCTAAGAAATCAGAATGTACGGTAATTGTCATTGATAGGCTTTATTGGGTTCGGATGAGTTTGCTTGTTGATCTATTTTTTGATATAAACCTAGGTAGCCGTTACATGCAGCTAGCGTCACTGACGTGCTTGTGATTTATATCGGATATGATCATGTTACTCACTGTCAGCGTATTGTTGAGTTTTTAGAGTCCCATACAGAAAGTTTTCTCGCTCAGGCTAAATGATGTAGATGTGCGTATAGTTGATACGTGCGGTTGTTCAATTAAACACGTATATGAGATATGCGTATTTATTCGGACGCCCGATAATACTAGCCGGTTTATTTTGAGACGGATTATTAAGTCAAATGTTGACTTAATAAGCATATATGATATAATTACTAGTATTATACTTTCTCTCTCTAGTTTTTAATATATGTATATGATGCATATACTTATCATAGTCATCTAGTAACAAAGGATGCATGGGCAAGTGGGGACCACTTGATGAAGAGATAATCTCTACTCTTTTCTTCTTATATGAAATAGAAAAGAGAAGAAAAGTATAGAGCCATCTCTATTTGTCTCTACTCCTTTCTCTTTTATATGATAAAAAAGAGAGGAAAGAAAGAGTTATAAATCTTTATTCAACCTCATCTTATTCAAAAGAAGAGAGAGAGAGAGAGAGAGAGAGAGACTCTTCTACATCTTCTTCCTATTTCTTTGTAGCAAATTGTGAGAATGAATAATAAAACAAACCAGATAGCATATAAGAATTAAAAAATATACACAAGCACTATGTTAGTTTATGGTGTTAGGGTCGCAACCCTTGCAGATCACGACGGAAATATAGAATAAAAATTTCTAAACATAGAACCACAAACTATAAACCAAGATCATCCATAAACTATCAATTGTAAAAGATCAAAATAGCAACAACAAACTATTCAAGGATTTTTATGAGCTACAACCTTTGTAAAGTGTCCACACTCAAGTGGAAGACCCAAACTAAGCTCTAAGTTGTAGGGATCGAGCTTGATTTACAACCACCTTGTCGAAGATGGTCCACTTTGAAAGCACCTCAACTCAACCTTCAAACTTCACCAAAGAAAACTTCTTTGTGAAGCAACTTGCTCACAATTTGCTAAAAAGAAAGAGAATGAAGATGTTTAAGTGGCTCTCTCTCTCTCTCTCTTTTGAATAAGATGAGAATGGATAAAAAAAAATTATATCTTTTTCTTTCGTCTCTCTTTGATCATATAAAAGAGAGAGGAGTGGAGAGAAATAGAGATGGATCTACACTTTTCTTATCTTTTCTATTTCATATAAGAAGAAAAGAGTAGAGATTATCTCCTCATCAAGTGGTCCCCACTTGCCCATGCATCATATGTCATTAGATGACTATGATTAGTATATATAAATATATCATATACATATACTAAATATTAGAGAGAGATCGTATAATACTAGTATCCATATCATACATGTTTATTAAGTCAACATTTAACTTAATAATCAGACTCAAAATAAACTAGCAAGTATTATCGGGTGTCCGAATAATAAACGCGTATCACATACAAGTATTTAATCGAACTACCACACGTATCAACCATACGTACATTTACATCATTTCACCTGAGTGAGAAAAGTTTATGTGTGGGACTTTAAAGACTCAACAATATGCTGGAAGTGAGTAACATGATCATATCCGGTATCAATTACAAGCACGTCAGTGACGCTAGCTACATGTAACAGCTACGCAGGTATATGTCAAAAAGTAGGTCAACAAGAAAACTAATCGGAACCCAACAAAGCCTATCAGTGACAATTACCGTACAGTCCGGTCTCTTTGTCATAGAGTATCACATATCAGGTTTTGGGTTTTGTTTAAGACCCCTAATAACCTAATAAGTCATGCCGATATTAAACTCATAATCATCCAAGATACAACAGATAACTCTTATCAGTTTATTTCAACCGCCCTGGATAGGGACTTCAGGTTATAGTCATGTCATGCACAATGTGACATAAACTCCCTATACCGGAAGAGAAGAATCCCCTTTTGATCGCTCACTGTCTCTGTATGCTTCAGGACTATACCCAAATAAAACCTGTATGCACGGCTCTTTAAAACCGTGGTTGGATAGAAGTCATAATGGGAACACACACAAGAAACTATGACGATCTTAGGTCAAAATACTACCATGTACCATTGTCACCAGAGAACTGTTATCTAAAAATAGGTATAATAGAATCTAGGAGTTCTCGGTGAGTCCATTCAGTGTACTCATTCTCCAATAAGTACTTGTATACAATCTTTGATGTGAAACACCAATGGCAGTGAGACCTGTTAGGGTTCCTAGTGCCATGGCCGTCGACCGCAGCCGTTGTGGAACCAAAAATTTTGGCGTTTAAAAAACTTGGCGCTAAAAACAACTACCTAGAATCGAAACCAAATATGAAACTAGCAATCTAAAAAGATATTATCTACTGTGATAGAGTTGTTATACCGAATGAATCGTGTCCTTCGGTCTTCTACCATCTTCCTTAGCTCCGAGAGGTCCTTTGGATTGAGCTTGATCACCGGTCTTCCTCCGTCGAAGATGATCCACCCGAGAGATGTAGTTTATGGCTCTAGCTCCACACTAAGAGTCTAATGGAGCAACTAGAGACTTTAGATTGCTAATATAAAGTGTCTAAGATGTAATGAAGTGTTCTATGTGCGTATCTATCTCACCTCCTCTCTTGATTCTCAACACATGAGATGGTAGAGAGAAGGTTGAAAATGAAGGTGGAGGAGCTCAAGAAAAGAAGTGAGGAGAGTAAGCTAATGGTGAGAATAACCATGTAAGAAAATGAACCACCCCCAAAAACATTTCCAACATCAAGTGAGAAAATAATATGAAGCATGGTTTTATAAAACTCATTTTTCAAATAAACAATTCCAACCATGCTTGAATAGTTTGCACAAATGAATTGTTAATTCATTTGTGCAACACTATTCAAGCATGGTTCTCACCATACTCCCCTCCTTTTTCTTTACACCTCATTTTCCATTAAAATAAATAGATAAATCTAAAATGAGGTGTCCACCTTCTAGAATATTTTCCGTATAAATACGGATTACACTCTACTGTATATACATACATGTATTCATACCGAAATACGAATACCCAAAGAGATAGAATAACACAAAAAACATAATACTAGAATATACATATCAAAATATATATACGTAAATTATTAAATCAATACCTGATTTAATAATCCGGCTCAAACCCGAGCCAACTATTATTATCAACTGTCCGATCGAATGTCTGGGTAACTAGTACAATCATTCGATCGGAACCCTGCACGTATCCAATACGGCTACTACATCATTTCGCCAAAACCATAGAAACCCTCTGTGTGGGACTCTAAAGACTCGTCAATACGCTGGCAGTGGGTTTAACCACAAGCACGTCAGCGGCACTAGCTGTACGTAACGGCTACCCAGATATTGAGCGAAAGGAAGGCCGATGAGCAAACTCATCCGAACCCCTACTAATCCTGTCCGTGACAATCTCCATACAGTCCGGTATGTTCGTCTAAGAGTATCGCTTATCGAGTCTAGGGGGTGGATAAAGTCAGACCCCTAATAACGCAATATTTCGTGTCGGTATGAAGCCCATCACCCACTGAGAAACTACTGATCCAAATTAGTAATTCTCGTCTACCTTGGCCAAGGATTTCTGCTGATGACTACCAGTGCACCGCGCGGCATCAACCCCCAATACCGAGAGAGACGAATCCTCGACGATCCGCTCACTGCCTCCATGTGGCTCGGGACTGTACCTAACTTAAACCTGTTTGCACAACTCCTTTGAGCCGTGGTAGGGTAGTAATCAAAGCATTGTGGGATCTCACACGAGACAAATGACGATCTCGGGTCGACAGAATAACCTGTATTCATGTCACCTGAGAACTGCTATATGACAATAGGTATAATACCATATAGCATGTTCCCGGCGAGTCCGTCCAGTGTACTCATAACCCAATAAGCACCTGTCACTACTAAAATAGGGGGTTGCCCCTACGGATATTGAAATCCGTAGGGGCAGATTTATTTTGGCCCTACGGACTAATCCGTAGGGCCAGACGGTTGCCCCTACGGTCCAAGACGTTAATTTAAAAATATTAAATCTTAATTTGGTTTTTGCCCCTACAGAGCCCCAAACCAAGGACCTACGGACTAATCCGTAGGGCATCTAAATATGGATTTAATAGAAAAGGCACATAATTTCCCTACGCGCTGATTATCTCTCCTCTCTCTCGCTCGAGCGCGCGAAACTCCCAAATCCCTTTTTCTCGTCGCCGCGTCGCCGATCTTGCCGATCTCGTCGCTGATCTCGCCGATCTCATCGCCGTTCTCTCTCTCTCGTTCCCGATCTCGTTCCTGATCTCGTCGCCGTTCTTCCTCCACCGAACAGGTAAGTAATTAAATCTTCAATTTAAGAAATTTTTGATTATTTTAGGGCGCTAGGGTTCAGGGTTTGGCGATGAGGGTTAGGGTTATGCATCGGTTGGGGTTAGGGTTAGGGTTGGGGTTGGGGCTGGGGATGCGGTTAGGGTTGGGGTTGGGGCTGGGGTTGCGGTTAGGGTTGGGGTTGGGGTTAGGGTTAGGGTTGGGGTTCGGCTGGGGCTGGGGCTAGCATGGGGCTGGGGCTAGGGTTAGGGTTGTTGAATATGTATACCCTAGAGGCCATTATTGTATAGTACTAGTTTGTATAATATATTTTGGAGGCTTGGGATATATATATACGGGTTTACGACAGTCTTGCTTGATATAGTAGTATACTACTTGGTTTGTTTCTATCTTAATATGTGTATATGTTTCTTTTAATATATCGCTAATACATATTGATGGAGCCCTTAGGATATTTGCTTGACTACCGGCGTTGTGGTGGCGATCACACTAGTGGGGGCTGGGTAGTTTATAAGCACATCGTTATTTTGGTCCCAAGTCATAGGATTATCGAGACAGGGCATCGATACTCCAGAGTAGACTGGTGCATACGGTTCTCGTCCCAGCAGGGGAGATGGTCTGTCCCACAGCCATCAGTACGTCGTACTGGAGATAGTATGCAGGTACTCGTTAGGTTACGAGTACACTGGACAGGACTCGTCGGGAACTGTTGGTTGGTATTATACCTATCGTCAGTTAATAGTTCCCAGGTGACATGAGTACAGCTTAGTCCGTTGACTTGACACAGTCACTTCGCCTCGAGTGTGTTCCCACTGTACTTAGATTACTACCCTACCACGGCTCTATTGAGTCGTGCAAACAGGTAGTAGTTGGGTGTAGTCCCGAAGCACTTGGAGGCAGTGACGGTTAGACAGGATTCGTCTCTCTCGGTATTGGGAGTTGATATCGCGCTGTGTCTAGGAGAGCCATTACACATAGTCGTCCCTGGCCAGGGCAAGCGAGATATACTGGTAGCGTTTCCAGTGTTATCTCAAGGTGTTCCGGGCTACACTCCGACACGACTTGTACCGCTATTAGGGGAATGACGTTTACCGCCCCTAGGCCCGCCATGCGATACTCTCAGACGAACAGACTGGACAGTACGGAGATTGTCACATTCAGGCTCAGTAGGAGTTCGGATGGGTTCACCTCGTCAGTCTTCTTATTGGCATCTACCTGGGGACCGTTACGTACAGCTAGTACCGCTTGCGGCCTGTGGTTAAACCCACTGCCAGCGTAGTGTCGAGCCTTTAGAGTCCTACACAGAGGGTTATCCGCCTTTGGGCAAAACAGAGTAGAGGTCGCATGGTTTTGCGACGGGGTTCGTTCACATTCGCGCACTTGTGCACGTTTGGTGTCCGGGCAGTTATTACTAGCGGGCTTTGGTTTAAACCAGATCCTAGTATTTGTTTTGGGATTGGTTTTGTCTCTTTGTATTCGTGTTCCTCGGAACACGGATGCGGGTGTGTATGCACAGTTGACGGAGGCAGAGAAATTTCATTAGGGTTTTTGACAGTTGACTTTTTCTAAACCCTAATGAGAATGAGGAATATGATTAATAATATTAATTAAGGATTATTGTGCCATGGTTAGGTTGACCATTTGACTTTGGTTGACCATTTGACCCTTGTTGACTTTTTGACCATCATCATTTGCAAGATGCTTCTTAATTCTTGCAAATTGCATTTATTATGAAATGATAATGGTCATTCCAAACTAACCATCACATTTTCCCTTAATTATTATTATTATTATTATTTCTCTCATATGAGAGATGGTTGTTATTTTTTCTCTCATTCTATCATGCTCTTTCTCTCTCTTGAAAAAGCTCTCCCTCTTCCTCTCTCAAAGCTTTAATCTTTCATGTGTTGAAAATCAAAAGCTCTTGAGACAAAACCATCAAAATATCTCTCTACTCTTTCTAGGGTTCTTTGTTTAGCAATCCAAGCACTCTAGTTACCTATTGGTTGAGGTAGGAGCTCAAGTTCGAGGCCCTCGGGTGGATCTATCTTCGGCAAAGAGAAGACGACGAAGAGGAGCCGTCTACGCCACTATAAGGAGCAAGTAAGAAAGAGAACCACAACAAGAAGAGAAGGAGTTCAAGATCTAGGTATAACCATTCTACATAGTAGCTAAAACTTGTAGTTAATATGTTAGTTTTTGCTTAGCAAAGATCCTTCATGGATGGTCCATGTTACCTTATGAGATAAATTTGATTTTTACCTATTCCGCCTCCCCGAAAGAACCGGGGTGGGTAACGTGGACCTAACAGTGGTATCAGAGCCCAGCTAAACAACAACTAACTGTTAGCAAAGTGTTTAGAACTTCGATCCGGAAAAAAATCGGAAAACGCACCGAAATCATGTACTTTCTGCCGATTTTTAAAACAGCCCTAAAAATATTTCCACACACTTTAAAAATCCGTCCTGGGAATTTTAGGAACAGGCAAGAAAAACGAGCCCACGACCCGGTCAACGCGCCGTGGAAGCACGGCGAAACCAAGCGTTTCGCCGCGGATCCGCAGTCGAGTTGACTCGGTCGCGACTCGTTTTTCATGCAGTATTCTCAGTTTGGTGTTCTGTGATTTTTAGATATTTTGTTTCTGCCCAGATTATTCAGAGAACAATGTTGTGTTTGGGGTAGTTACAAATTGGTATTTTGATCGAAATTCTACAAACTTTTGCTAAATGGTTATATCTGTAATGTGATATATGCACTGAACGTCGACTGATCGCTATACGTCGATTAGTGAGGGTTGTGCATATCTGTGATCTGTAATGTTATTGGATTGTGTATATGAACTTGTTGGATTGTCGCGGATGAATAGCCGGAGTTTTGCGAGATGAGTGTTTCTTTATCTTTCATTTGATGTAATATGTACATTGATGTAATATTATTTTTATGGCCGCACATCCGGGATGAGGTTGTAGCCGCCATTGTATATTATTTCTTTTACTGTTTTTGCTCCTAGGATAGACCCAAGGAGGGGTGCACAAACTACCGGGTATTTTGAAGTGCCGAGTGGCCTACTCACGTTGTTGAGGGAGGTTGCTTCACTTCGGGTACTTGGCGGGTAGTTTGCCGCACCCGTAGGGGTCTAGGGTGGGGTGTGGCTATTCATCACGACCGTGTAATCCGTCTTTCGTTGCAGGCTCGAACGAAACGCGGATTCCTAGCATATCCAATGTGTTCATCTGTGATCTGGAATGGCTATCATTGCATCTGACAAATATATATATCTATATATGATATCTAGTAGGCGTTGCTTATGTTTTGCACCCGCGCTAGTCCAGCACCCGCTCTGTCGTTAGTTAAGTAACCTAACGGGTGATGACGGGGCCCCGTGGCGAATGCGGATGGCATAAGCGTACGTCATATTTTCGTTATTTTCTGCAATGGTAGGAGTAATTGATGGGACGCATTATATTAATGCAAAGAAAAACAAACCTAAAAGACGTTGTTGGAACAATTTTCAAAAAGCTGTTATTGCAAGGACGTTCTCTTTTGTTTTGCACAGAAGTATTCGGTTATGAATATCCAGCACCTCATTCGACGAGGCAAGGGCCGAGATCCCTTCATCGGGAGTGACCCCTTGGACAGAAGTTTGCGTCAGGGTAATAAATTTACTATAGTCGATTATTCTTGCTTTGCATCGAGGTATTCAGTTTGGAATATCCTGTACCTCATTCGACGAGGAAAGAGCCGAGATCCCTTCATAGGGAGTGACCTCTTTAACAAAAGTTTTCGTTACTATATTTTTAAAAAGGGTCATCAGGTTCCTTCAACGATATCAAGTTCATTACGTTAATGGGTTTTTCGCCAAAAACCCAGCCGTAGCCCTCCGTCATTTCCTATAAGTACTACTTAGTATTCGAGCTACGTATTTTGGCATTGTCAAGGCGTAGTGATCGGTAGCTAAGTATCGCTTGTTTGCAGTTTTATTTTCAGATTATTTAGGACAGTCGCATAGCTATGTTGGCATTGTCAAGAGATATGCGGGTGGGTCTAAGTTAATCAAGATAATGGCAGGCCGAACTTGACTAGCGGTTTATGATATGTTGGCATCGTCAAGGTCATAAACCGTTAGGGGCAAAAATCAACATCGGGAGTTTCTAAAGAAACTGAAACTTGCAGATTTAGCATACCTTCTGGAGTGTGGTGACTAGAGTGGATTCCATCTAGGTCATCACACAATGATAGTTGGATCCCGATCCCAATGATGAGTTAGATTACTCTCGGGAGATTATTTCACTTAACAATCAATGCTATAAACCAAGTAGGTGTCTAGAACGGTGTTAGCGGGGCTACGCCTCCAGGGAAAAGAGGTTATGTAATTAAGGAACTTCGCGAAAGCGTTGGAAAACCTCCCTCGAAGTACCAACACTAGTCTGGCTGAAAGGTTAAGCAAGTATTGTGACGTGCGATTAATCCTGACTAGTTCTTCTTTTAAAGGTTTGAAGAAGAATTTGAGGAAATAGTGGGAGCCATCCTGGTTAGATAAATTAATAAACCAATCTAATCTTGTAAGAGCGCACGCTGAGTGTTTCTTTTCTCTCTTTCCAGGTAGCAACCATTTCACGCCCTAATCAAGATAATAAAATGTATCGCTTGACCGATCCGAATTCTTATTTGGGGCTGGGGAACATTGGTTCGGCTCTAACTTGTGACAACAGTCATAAGTATGAGCAAGGGAAAGAGGATTGTATGGATTCCAAGGAGACCCAGTTGAAGAAGAAGCATAGTTTTGCATCTACTTCAGGTGTTCTTGTAATTGAGAACTGCTTTACGGTCAGTCCTACCTCCTGGGTACTTGATACCGGATCAGGATCTCATATCTTTAATTTATTGCAGGGACTGAGAAAAAATAGGAGAGTTGCACCTGGTGATATGTCGCTCAGGGTAGCGAACGGAACATAAGTTAATGCTGCAGCCGTCGGTGAATATCACCTAATGTTGTCAAATGGCAATACTATGATTTTGAACGATTGCTACTATGTACTTTCCATGGTTTGCAACATCATATCTGTTTCTTTACTCAATAAAGATGGATATAACTTTGTTCTTGATAGAAATATCATGAACATTTACCTTCATAAGGTACTGGTTGCAGAAAGTACACTGTGTAATGGTATCTATGTTCTAAATCAGAATACAGTTCTCAATGTACAAAACACACGCAAGAGGAAGATTTCAGATACGAATGAATCCTACTTGTGGCATTGTAGACTTGGTCATATCGGAGAGATGGTTGTTATTTTTTCTCTCATTCTATCATGCTCTTTCTCTCTCTTGAAAAAGCTTTCCCTCTTCCTCTATCAAAGTTTTAATCTTTCATGTGTTGAAAATCAAAAGCTCTTGAGACAAAACTATTAAAACATCTCTCTACTCTTTCTAGGGTTCTTTGTCTAGCAAACCAAGCACTCTAGTTACCTCTTGGTTGAGGTAGGAGCTCAAGTTCGAGGCCCTCGGATGGATCTATCTTCGGCAAAGAGAAGACGACGAAGAGGAGCCGTCTATGCCACTACAAGGAGCAAGCAAGAAGGAGAACCACAACAAGAAGAGAAAGAGTTCAAGATCTAGGTATAACCATTCTACATAGTAGCTAGAACTTGTTGTTAATATGTTAGTTTTTGCTTTGCAAAGATCCTTCATGGATGGTCCATGTTACCTTGTGAGAAAATTTTGATTTTTACCTATTCCGCCTCCCCGAAAGAACCGGGGTGGGTAACGTGGACCTAACAAGGGTTAGGGTTAGGGTTGGGGTGGGTTTGGCTGGGGCTGGGGTTAGGGTTGCGGTTGGGGATTAGTGCTGAAGTGATGAAGGATTAGTGCTGTTTATATTGAAGATGAAGGCTCTTTTGATTTTTGCTGTTTAGAGCTGGAAAGGGTTTTGGTTCTTTAATTAGCAACAGGTTTTCTCTACTGTTTGCAGCATCATTTGTGAACGCGTTTTTGTTATTGTTGTATTCAATCAATGAGTTTAGGTGAGGATACGGCGAGCATGTGGGCTGTTCTCAGTACTGTCTCAGATATTGATGCTACTTGTATAGGGGGAAAATCCATCCAAGGGCTATCTAAGGGCTTGCACCATGCAAGCCTTATATAGTAGTTCTTCTCATCTGCCATTGCTTTCAAATTGTTTGATGTTCAAAATGCTTCTGTCAAAAAAATATTTGTTCATCTCTTTGAACAAGTAAGTCGTACTAAATTAGTAAAGAACAGATTTAAGGAACGCATCAAGACAGGTCGAATAGACAAACCATCCACTTGGATCTCGTGATTCACTTTAGGGAGGTGAATCTTCAGCACTAATCCTTCATCACAAAGGATTGAATTTTCAGCACTAATCCTTCATCACAAAAACCCAAAATATGCATCTTAGTTCTTTAATGCTCAATTCTTCATATATCTTATTCTCAAGTTGCAACTTGCAAGTAACTAAGCAAGTATTATTTCATAAGTTTAAAATCATGTTATATCAGTTACTTTATATTTTATTTAAATACTTCGTATAGTTTATGTGACGAGAAGATTCAATCGTATGATAACCGATAGAAGCCTTACCCCGACAGCCGAAACACACACATACAACAAGAATACACATCAAACACATCATTAAAGAGTGATTCAAGATGTTCAAGTTAAAACCAATATATGATACTTGATGATAATATGAAACTTTTATATTCTCATCGATACTCATATATGAAACTAAAAGCTCCACTTAGTCCCCGTCTATCGGTTAACATACGTTCGATATTCGTCGTGACATAGAACTATACGAAGGTTGTTAAATATCGGACGGTATAGCTCGATACTAACAACCGTCGTATAGTCTATGTGACGAGAACATTCAATCGTATGATAACCGATAGATTTGTCCCGTGTGGACAAGTTAGGAATGTATAAAGTAAACATCTTCATTCACTTGTTTTTTCATCCGTTTCGAGATATTTCGTCGGTATCTTTCCGCTGGTTCTTCGTGTACAAAGATAGATTAGATGTTCATTTCAACGTTGTTTCACAGCTTTGAAATGATTATCTATTCTATTACAGTGTACTAAGAGAACAGCGGGGAGGTGCTGCCGAAATTTACTCGAAACGGTTGAAAGCACAAGCGAATGGGTGTTCGCTCTATACATTCTTAATGGGATAGAAGCCTTCCCCCATATCCGAAACACACACACACAACAAGAATACACAACAAACGCATCATTAGAGAGTGATTCAAGATGTTCAAGTTAAAACCAATATATGATACTCGATAATAATATGAAACTTTCATATTCTCATCGATACTCATATATGAAACTAAAAGCGCCACTTAGTCCCTGTCTATCGGTTAACATATGTTCGATATTCGTCTTGACATAGAACTATACGAAAGTTGTTAAATATCGGACGGTATAGCTCGATATTAACAACCGTCGTATAGTCTATGTGACAAGAAGATTCAATCGTATGATAACCGATAGATTTGTCCCGTATGGACAAGTTAGGAATGTATAAAGTAAACACCTTCATTCACTTGTGTTTTCATCCGTTTCGAGATATTTCGTCGGTACCTTTCCGCTGGTTCTCCGTGTACAAAGATAGATTAGATGTTCATTTCAATGTTGTTTCACAGCTTTGAAATGATTATCTATTCTATTACAGTGTACTCGGAGAACAGCAGGGAGGTGCTGCCGAAATTTACTCGAAACGGTTGAAAGCACAAGTGAATGGGTGTTCGCTCTATACATTCTTAATGGGATAGAAGCCTTACCCCCAACAGCCGAAACGCACATATACAACAAGAATACACAACAAACGCATCATTAGAGAGTGATTCAAGATGTTCAAGTTAAAACCAATATATGATACTCGATGATAATATGAAACTTTCATATTCTCATCGATACTCATATATGAAACTAAAAGCGGGGAGGAGCTCCTGCCGCGGCACCGACAGAGGCAGAGCGGTTCTACCGCCCGGAGAGCTGCGTAGGGAGCTTCAGAGGGCCGGTCTTGCATCCAGATCGGAGACCCCTTCGGATGCCTCCTTCCGTGTGGACTTTGCCACACCTCCAGATATATTGCACGCATATCCATTTTGAATGTAATATTATAGATATTCATGCATGTTCATGTCAAAATTACTTATATTGTCAATATTTGATTGTCTAGTTGTTGGTGATGCGTCCACATCAGGGACAAAGGCCACTCCCGCACCTCCAGGTATGTTTATATATCATATAGTACATGTATATTGATTTAGAATGCTATATCATAAATATACACACATTCCTTTTGCTCTTACTTAGATAGTAATTTTTTTTATTGTCTAGCTGTAGGTAGTGACACCACCGCACTTGCGGGTATATTTATATATCCTATAGTGCATGCATATTGATTTAGAATGTTATATTATTGATCTACACATTCTTTTTGCAATTACTTATATAATCTATTTTTAATTGTCTAATTATAGGTGGTGCGTCCACATCTGACGCAGGGGCCACTCCTGCCACTTCCGTACCCTCCGCATCGTCTGTAGGTTAGTATGAATAAATATAAAATATTTATTCATTTTACATATCCTCTATAGAATAAATATGAACTTCATGGAAATTTAGCGTAAATATTTATTTTCTAGTTGGAGGGGATGCGTCCGCATCTGGGACACCGGCTGTTCCTCACCAGAGGAACTATCGTCCCGCTCGTGCTGCTGCCCGGGCCCGGGCTCGTGCTTTAGTCACCGGAGGTATATATCACACTTCAATTTACGTTTAACCTTGATTTCTCAATACAACTTTGCCTTAATATTGATTGTCTTGATATTTCTTGCAGACGCAGGGCCTCCCCATCCCCAGAGGGGTACTCGAGGCCCGAATCTGTCCCACAGGCTGAGGCCTGACAGAGCTAGGGGGGAGGCAGCATTCCCCCTCTTTTTTACCCCTGATTATCGCTATACCGGCGATCATGCCGAGAGGTTCGGCCGGTATATGGGGGATGAGAGCCGGCTCGTGAAGAACTATCCACTTCACGTTGAGTGAGGCGACCTACACCGGCGCTCATTCGCCCTCTTCTTTGATCAGGCTCGGGTATTAATATATTTTTTCATTTGATTTATCCAATATATTTATTATTAACACCTGCAATCTAATAACAATGTTTTTTTTGTATTTTCAGTTGGATTACGATTTTCAGCCTGTACCCGACCCTGATCACCCTGGGAGGGTGCTCAACCTTCATGCTCTGTACAATGGCCTGATGAAGAACATGCAGACCAAGGTTCGATACAACAGGAATGAGCTGAAGGCCGACTGCTACTCCCTGTGGATGGCGACCCCCGAGGCAGAGAGAGCGGCCCTCCTATCTACTCCGGCCTTTGCGAGAGTCGACGTAGAGACATGGCCTCTATTGTGCGAATATTTCGACTCTCAACGCAAGCATGTATGTATTTTAAATGTAATTCATTGTTTAGTATATAATTTACTTTTTTGTGTTCCTTAATTAGAAAACTAAATGTGAATGTGTTGTACAAAAACATGCATCTCAAAATATAGAGAATAGGAAGTCGGCGAAGAGGGGTCGCCCCACTTATACAGGTGGCTCGAGAAATATTACTCGAGCCATGGAGTTATCGGTAAATTACAATAGACCGGCCTTTGTGATATAATGCAATATTAAGAGTTATTTTCTAATATATCTAATATTAAGAGTTATTTTCTAATATTGCAGAGAGCTCATACCCTGGCGCAAGGTGGTACACCGAGCGTGCTGTCCGCATATCTTGCCGTCCACGGCACCTCGACAGATCCCGCCACGGGCGAGCTTCGATACCCCGACGTCGCTACCCAGGAGAATTGCGTAAGTGTTAATATTTATTCAACCCCTATTTGAAATTTTAGTTTTGAAATGTTCAAATTTAAATGATATACTTATATTTTACTGGTTAATGTGGGTGTAGGAGCGGGTGGTTGAGCAGGCCGAGGCATCAGGGATCGATTTTACCGGACAGAGCGATCCGACGCTGCTGACCCCAGTCCTGGACACCGCACACGGAGGGCACCATGGAGGTTGGGAGAGAGGCCGGGGACTGGTACCTAGCAGGGCCCATATGAGGTTGGACTCCATCCCGGTAGTTACTTCCTCCGTCTCCAGTGAGCGACGTGTCCAGCAGGAACTGGAGAGCTTGATGGCCACCGTTCAGGAGTTGAAGGAGATGCTGGTATGTATACTACTTAATAGTAAAATATTATGTTATATTATAGATAGCAACATATCTAATATTAGTACGTAGCCTGAGCTTATTTGGTTGTAGACTTAGCTTTGATTAATCATACATACATATCTAATTAAAATAAACTACGGTTTTCCAAACTAGATATCCAAACGAGTCCTAAGTCCCTAAGTATACATAGATTGGGGTTTCGAAATAACTTGATAATGATACGAATTCGAATAATACACAGTTCTTACTCGCTTATTACACACGTAGGTCCAGACGTGACAGGGTACATCGGCCGAGCCTCCACATGCATCTCCTTCGGCTGTGGCTCCGCAAGCCACTACATCGGCTGCGGTTCCGCAGACAGCTCCTATAGCTCCACCGCCCGCTCAGACTCCCACATCCATGGCTCCGCAAGCCACTACCTTGACGACGGCTGCGCAGACCACATCGCCAGCTCCACAACCCGCTCAGACTCCCGCACGCTCCGCATTGCATGATTTATTGACCGAGGAGCAGGCGCGCCAGATTCTGGCGTTTATCAGAGATGGAGCTGGACCGAGCTAGGGTAGCTTTTTTATTCTTATATTTTAAACATGTATTTATTTATATGATACATATTGTACTACATTTTGGACGATATTGATATTGGTGGTGTTTGCGTGTTTATATTGATATCATATTCTGCTTGTTGGTTTCTTTTGTATATTATGCGTGATGTGATTATGAATACTGCGATATATGTTCTGCGTGATGATTAATTTTATATATGATGTATATATTATTGTGCACAGGGCGAGAAAAAAATAGGCAGCCCTTTTTTAAAAAAACCCTGATAATATGTACCTACGGATTTAACCGTAGGGCCCTTCATTGCCCCTACGAATTAATCCGTAGGGCCCAACAATGTATCTACAGATTTATTCGTAGGGGCAAAATATCAGGATACCTGATATTTTGTCCCTATGATCTCAGTATTAGGGGTTACGTATGCCCCTACGGATATATCCGTAGGGGCAAACGAATGCCCCTACACAGGTATCCGTAGGGACAAAATATCAGGTATCCTGATATTTTGTCCCTACGGATTTATACCTACGCACTTATCCGTAGGGGCAACAACTTGGCCCTACGGATAAGTCCGTAGGAATACCTAATTTATTTTATAAAATCATAAATTAAAAAAAAAATTTATCCCTACGGCCTAATCCGTAGGGACAACGGGACCTACACATAACTCCGTAGGGGCAATTTTTAGTCCGTAGGGGCATGTTCAAGGCTGCGACTTGCACCTACGGCGTTTGTACCTACAGGGTATTTTCTTGCCCCTACGGATATAGCCGTAGGGACAGTGGTTTGCTCCTACGGATAAACACTGCTGTCTTCTAGTGTTTAACACTATTTTAAAGTCAATCTTAGCCAAATTGGCTAAGTTTCCAGAGGCAAAAACCTCTCCTTTAACTAAATCTCAAAATTGAGTAAAACTCAGAGCTATAATGTTTAATGCTCAGTCAAAGATAAAAATAATATCAGAGCCCTCAAACTCTTGTTTAGCATTGCTAAGTGAGGAAGGGTTGAACCCAGACAAATGTCTAATGGTCCAATAAAGGGCCAACACTTCAAATCTAATTGGACTTAGCCCAAGTTGGCCATAAGTCCTCACTTCAGATTTAACTGAGCCAATGTGCTCATAATCTAATTAATTGATCTTAGTTCCAAAATTGGACTATAGATCTCCCAATCAACTTTGGTTCAAGGGTACATCTCTTCACTCCTTTGATATTTGTCGTTGTAATCCTTCAACGTCTTCAGAGAGGTGACGGGTCCCGACAACCACACATTTCACGGATATTCTTAACCTTGACTGTGAGGTCTTTAAACTCACGGACTATGATGTCCTTAACCTTGACTGTGAGGTCTTTAAACTCACGGACTATGATGTCCTTAACCTCGATCGTGATGTCTTTAAACTAACGATGGACCACCATGTCCTTAAACTGGTAATCGACCGCAATGTCCCTAAACTAAACAATAGAGTTCAAATGCTCTCTTGTTGGATCTAAATGGTCCTGTTAAGTTGATCTTAGTCTAAAATAAGACTAACGTATCCTTAACAAACGTTTAAGTTGATCTTAGTCCCAAATGAGGCTAACGTATCCTTAAACCCAACCCCCTAAACCCAAATGTAAGAAGATACGGATTTGGACTAGTTCACGCCCTACGGGCGACGATATAAATTAGTCTCCGTATACAATCTACGTGCAACTAAACACAAAACAAACACCCATGACACGAAGTGACCATCTGGAGAAGGAGAAAGTTGCTACCGCGATGCGGTAGCGTAATTAACTGCAGGGGCTTGCGCCTGCAGGGAAGAGCGTCCCCACAATCAAAAACCCCTCAAAGGAGGGGGAATCTGACGAAGTCTGCTACATCGGCCGCATCTATTTAAACCTTCGATACATGGTGCCATAAATCAACTTGGCATCTTCGGAGAGGTGGACGGATAGCACCAATTAGCATCTGCCCCGAAATTCAGGCTAGACGTTTATCGCGTCTTCGTCCGCGTCTTTCGGATGGGAACAGGAGTCACTGCTAAAGCCTTAGGTGTTACAAGACTAGGAATTATGCCTTAGTATGCAAACACATTTTGTAATCGGTCGTTAGTACCTCAAGAAGTTTTAACGGTCGCATGAAGGATGTGTGAGCAATTTCATCTATAAAGTTCACCAACTAAAAGTACTTTGGACAATGGACAAGTGTATAAGAGCTTGAATTGAATTTCCAAGTGTATGGATGATACATACACACAGGTAGGGGTATATGATCGGGGTTTGGATGAGAGATAGGAATGAAAAATAGGACTTATATTTTTAATAGAGATGATAAAAATTCCTAAGTTGAGAGGGAACCTTAGAAGGAAAATTCAAAATATGCTGAAAACTAAGTAAATTTACAAAACATATACAATCTTAAGTTAAATGATAAGGAAGCATGAAAAATACGAGTTGATAATTTTTGAGTTGAAGATAATAGAATTTCTTGTTAGAAAACCGAATTGGAGAATAAAAGTCAATAAGCCAAATTGATAGGATTTTGTGGGTAGTATCCGCTGAAAACCCTCAGGAGACAACACTTCTCCTACTAGGGACACCTAGAGGTTTAACGGCTTGTTGTACGAGCTCAGTGCAATCGCGTTTCCCTGCGAAAGTAAGGGTAGGTCTTTTTCGAGAATAAAAACTAGTTTTGCTCGAGGACGAGCAAAAGATAAGTTTGAGGGTATTTGTTCATATCATAATTTTGCATTATTATTTTCCCCATTCTTATTCATTTTACAAATAAACAGGTGCTTTTGATCCATGTCTGCTACATAGTTGCAGGTTACAGGTTCTCGGAACAAAACAGTGAAAATGATGAAAAGACGATACAAAAGTGAGACTACGACCAACAAATGGAAGAATCTTGATCATGCCTACAGTTTGAGAGACAAATGAAGATCAATGAACAAGTTCACAAAGTACAAAGGCAGCGCAAGGTTCAAGACTTCGACACTAAGCAAAGGGTAAAAGTCCACGACATTATGCACTGTGGAAATCTGGAAGAGAATAGAAGACATTCTGAAGAATCAAGTGAAGAAAAGCCAAGTAAAAAGCAACAGAAAGAACCCCAGAAAAATCCAGCCAAAGACCCCACAAGATGGCCGCGGATCCGCGGCCAAACAGGGCATATGGCCGCGGATTCGCGGCCGTGCTAAGCACGTGTCGGTGCAAACTTTGACGGTGTGGCGGTGCATTGACTAGGCTTCTTAGGGTAATTTTGTAAATGCAGATAGGGAGCAGATGTAACCCTAGGGTTTCTATAATCTATAAATAGAAACCCTAATGCTCTTTTTGGAGCATGCCTCTTTTTGTTTATAAAATTCAGAAATTTTAATCGTTGTAATGTTTTGAAGAGTGCATCGAATAAAAGTAAGTAGTTTTTCTTTATCTTTCCTTAGTTAATTTCTTTTCTGCCGTAGTTTAGTAATTTTATTTATCTGCCCTAGTTAATTAGTTAGGAATTTTATTTATTTGCCGTAGATCAGATAATTAGGTTATTAAAAACAATTATAAAAAAATGTCTCTTTTTGTCAATTCCCTAATGAGTGAGTAGTTCCTCACTTGTTAGGGTTAGGAATAGGAAATGTTTGAGAGATGAAAATCTCTCACCCCTTTTTTGCCCATTGCATATTTTTTATAGGATTCCATGCATACATACACACACCGCTCACTACGGCACCCTATCCCACGAGGTAGCGGTGATACCATAGTTTAAAAGACCGGTTGTGTATGTTTTCCATGGAGGTTAGGGTAAGAATTAAGAAAGGACGGACAAGGACCTAGAGGAAGAAACATAGTTTCTTCCCGATCGTGCTAATCCCCTTTATTAATTATTACCATAACACCTAAATAGATCTTAATTAGGGCATAGAAAGCGGTAAGGAATAGTGACTTTCCTAACTTAACCTAAACCTAACCCTAGCAAGGTTTTAATACTAATCTAAATCAACCTTAGTTTTTATTGATAATCCAATCCACCACAATTGGAATTAACTCGTAAGAACAAATAGAAAATACACAAGATCCCTGTGGACCGACCCGTACTCACCAGCTAGCTACCAAGCGACGCTGTTCTTGATTGCGGTAAAATTCTTTGATCACAAAATATGCACGTACGCAATATCATCTTTCAATCACTATCCATGGATGGTAGCTTCCCTACTCGCAACGCCAGGGGTCGAAGCCCTCTCCAAGAGGCAACCGCGCAGCTTCACTGCTCGGCTATCCCTGGCCGGTAGCTTCCTACCACAACCGACAGGGATCAAAAGCCCTCCCAGAGGCAGTCGAGCCCGACCTTTGCTCGGCTATCTTTCAGGACAAAAGCCCTCGCCAAGAGGCACCGGGCAGTAACCCTGCTCGGCCAAGGGTCCTTGGTAGGCTTCTTCCAACCCCTCCCGCGCTAAAGACCAAAGTCATCCTTTGAAGCGGTTGAGCCCGACCCTTGCTCGGCTATCCCCGGTTGGTAGCTTCCTACCACAACCGACATGGATCAAAGTCTTCGCCAAGAGGCACTGGGCAGTAACCCTGCTCAGTCCCCGTCCTGAAGGATCAAAAGCCCTCGCAAGAGGCAACCAAGCCCGACCCTTTCTCGGTCATCTCCGGCTGGTAGCTCCCGACCCATGACGCCAGGGATCAAAGCCCTCGCAAGAGGCATCCGAACGGCTATCCCGCTTGGTCATCCCAGGCTGGTAGTTGCCTACCCACGATGCCAAAGATCAAAACCCTCGCAAAGAGGAAACCGCGCAGCTTCACTGCCCGGTTATCCTTAATAGGCTTCTGACAGCCCCTCCAACGCTAAGGATCAAAGTCCTCTTTAGAGGCAGCCGAGCGGCTTCCCTTCTCGGCTATCCCCGGCCGGTAGCTTCCCTACTCGCAACGCCAGGGATCAAAGCCCTTGCCAAGAGGCAACCGCGCAGCTTCACTGCCCGGTTATCCTTAGCAGGCCTCCTACGGCCCCTCCAACGCTAAGGATCAAAGTCCTCCTTAGAGGCAGCTCAGCAGCTATCCTGCTCGGCTATCCCTGGCTGTTAGCTTCCCTACTCGCAATGCCAAGGATCAAAAAGTCCTCCCAGAGCCAGTCGAGCCCGACCCTCACTCAGCCACTCCCGACTGGTGATTGTCTGCTCGCAACGCCAGAAATCAAAGCCCTCGCCAAGAGGCAACCGAGCAGCTTCCCTGCTCGATCATTCCCAGCAGGCATCCTCCTGCCCAACAGACGCTGTGGGTTTGTAACCCTCATAACGAAGCCACTGAGCCCATTTATGCTCGGCACAACTACGGCGGTCATCCCTCTGCCTATCACATGTAGCAGATCCGAAGCCCCAACAAGGGACATCGGGTCTATCGAAGTCTGAGGATCCCCCATCGACTTCGGGGCCATGGAGATGCCTCCTTCTCAGCAGCGCTTGGCACACTTGGCAAGTGATCGAAGTCAACTCAACGAACGATCGCTAGACCGATAGCCGACCTGACATGGAAGCCCAACAGTGCAAGCAAAGATATTTTACGAGCATTCTTCACAAACAGAAGATAAAGTGCAAACTGATGAAACAAAAAAGTTTTACTACCAAAAGCTAAGTCTTTACAAAGGGTATTTTGGGCTCCCCAGCCTTACAGACTGCCTGGAGGCTTACAAAAATTCCAGAAGCGGCAAAATAAAAGGAGGAGGAAGACGAGGGCTTTAGGCCTCGGGGCCAGGCACGACCTCGGGGTCCTCGATATCTACCACGAGTCGAGCAGGGTCCTCGGCCAACTCCTCGTCAGGAAGCTCTTCCCCCTGCTCATCGGCGTCCGCTAGGGGGTATTCGGCCCAGAGCTCTTCATCGGTGAACTCCGGCATCCGGGCCTTAACGGCGTCGAGGGCCTCATGCCAGATGCGGGTGGTGGCCACGGCTAAGTCATTGTAGAAGTCCTTTGACTTCTTGTAGCCTTCCACCGCCTTCGCCGCCGAGAGGTCGGCCCGCTCCGCCGCGTTGACCGCCGCCCCCAGCTCCTTCCGGAGGGTCCTCACCGTCTTCTTCAGGTTGCCGGCGAGCGCCTGAGCGTCCTCAAGCTTGACCTCGGTAGCCACGGTGGCCTCGCGGTGCCGGGCAACCTCCCATTTCCCGGCCTCCACCTCGCCCTCCATGGCGGCAACCCTCACCATCGCCGCCTCCAGCTCCCGCTTGGAGCTCTCTTCCAGCGAGGAAAGCTGGTCCGCAGCCTTCATCACCGGGGCTATCACCTCGGCCTCCATGCGTAAGGGAAAGGCGACGTGCTGGAGGACCTGAAAAAATAAGAAAAAGGCCAGGAAGACAAAAGAAGCACCAAAACTCACAAGCAACCGAGCACTTACCTGCACGGACTCCTGGGCGATGGACGCCATCTGGGCCCTGAAGGTTCCCCCAGGGACCCTGCCCCCTGCCGACCTCTCTATTTCGTGCAGCAGGCTATCCACGACAGATAGCCCCGAGGGCACCACGAACCGGAGGCCTCCCTCCTCCATTATGATCGGCGACGGCGGGCTCCGAGGAGACTTCCGGGAACCCCTCTTGAGTGGCTCCGATGGAGAGCCGGTCTCCTCTTCCGAGACCGGGTCCTCCAGAATTCGAGCCCGCTTCCGGCCCGGCGCTCTGCTAGGCCCCGAGGCGGGATCTGCCCCCGAACGCTCAAGGGATGCGGCCACCGGAGGAACCGAGACGGAGGCCGAAGGAGCCGGGGCAGGCTTCGAACGGGAAAAGCTGGCACCTCCAGCCTTCATTACCTTCCTCGGCTGGTGCATGGAGGCTTGGAGCTCGTCCATATTCATGGGTCCTGCACAAAACCAAATGTAAAGAAGTCAGCGACACATGCAATATACAAACTAAAAAGCAAGCCTAACTTACCGATGAACTCGATGGGGCTGAGCCCGACCCAACTCAGGGCCCTCTTAGACAGCAGCATGTCAAATCGGGGGACGGGCTCCCACGACGCCACTCTCACCGCGGCGGGGTCATTGGACTGGTTCCCCGTCAAGCATTTTTCCCTCGATCACTTGGTGGGCACGGGCCAGTCCTCGCCCTCGGGCGGCGCGACGAAGAAAAACTTCTTCTTCCAGTCGTGAATGGAAGAAGGCAGGGCTACAACCCCTGTCCCGGCGGCACCCCCTGTCGCTTTCTAAAAGAGAGGTGGACCGACCTCGGGTCGCCCGCTCGACCCCCAGAATGATTTTTGAAAACAAGGAAAGAATCAAGGATGGAGAGGATGAAGGGAACCGCCTGTAGCTTCAGGCGGATCAGGAACCCAAGGAGAATCCTCCATGAGTTCGGCACTAGCTGGCCAGGGGCTAACCCGAAGAAGTTCAGCACTTCGATGACCTCGGAAGAGAAGGGCAGACGCATTCCACCCCAAAAAGCTTCCAAATACAGGGCGATCTCCCTACCCCGTACTTGGTCTGCCCTCTCTCCTTCCTTGGCCAGACGAAGCGTATAATGTGAGGGGATGTGGAGCGAGCCCGAGCATTGGCAAGCTCGTCCTCATGCCTCACCCAACACGACGCGTCGGGGTTAGCGTCTACCGCCACCTCCGTGGGGGCTGCTCCCGCCGCACGATCCCAAGAAGAGGATCTGATCCCTGCTCCCCGGGAAGACTCAGGCTCAACAAGAGGGTCCCTAGAAGCTACTCCTACGACATCTACAGATTCTGCGAAAGAAGACATCTAACCTGGAGAAGAGGGATCCTCGGGAAATGAAAACAGAAGAAAGAAGACGAGCGCCGAGCAATCAGGACTTAGAGCGAGAAAATATGAAGGAGTAGGGGCCCTGGAGTGGACCTCACCACTATTTATCACTGCAATCGCCCTCATCCAACGGCGCCCTTCATCTCCCGCCAAAGTGCCTCCTCGCGTCCAATGGCTCCAATCGCTCCACTTGTCGTTCCCACACTGGGCCGCATCCTATCAGACGCCGCAGGTCTATACACGTCGCGTCGGCCAACCGACGCTTGACACGCAGGCCTTCGCTTCAGCGACAGGATGCACTAACCGGTGCACCTTCCTTAAAGGCAGAGATCTCGCCCTGATTCGTTGGCAGAAAAGACAGCTGACTGCCCGAGGACGCGACCCGACGAAATCTTAGGAGGGAGCTCACCCTGGGCGGCCCGGCAGTCCACTCTTGACCCGACCCGCCAGCTGGTTGGAACAAGAGTGGGGGGCTAATGATGATGCTCTATATTGACGATCTTCCAGATCAGGACACCTGGCAGATGACGTGTCCCAGAACTCGGAAGAAAAGGCCCACAGGGGCCGACCAGGCTATCCCTGTACCCGACCTGCAAGCACAAGCTGGCTCTCCTCAGAGCCCCCTGCAAATTGGCCTCCTCGGCCTCTTAGCTCGCCCCGAGCTACCACAGGACCAAGATGCCTCAGCACTCCCGCTCGTCCCCGAGCTCTCCCGCTCGTCCCCGAGCTCTCCCGCCGAGGCCATCTTCCTCGGTCCCTCCGACCGACCAACTCCACCACTTATAGGCGTAACCGCCACTCTGCAAATCTCGCCATGCGCGGATTCTCCGCCGGCAACATCCCACGTTCCATGCCATCACGATCCCTATTAAACGGGCGATCCGCTTATTACGCGGGCGTGACGTCGGGGGCGTAACTGCCGGCGAGATTCTCGCGCCTGCTACTGCGTGCTGCCGCCACTATATAAACCCCCATCACAGAGGGACCAAGTAAGCTTTTTTCACCCCACCTAGCCATTACTCTGCTCGGATCTTGTGCTAACTTGATCGTCGGAGGGTTCCCGGTGGTACCAAACCTTCCCGGGACTTCTTTGCAGGTACTCGGCGCAAACTCCTTAAAACCACCAATCTCCTCAAAACCCATTGAGATCCACACGCAATAGGAGATCACCTCCAAGATCCACCGGGAGATCAACGGAAGACAACATCTGACGGAGACCCGAAAAGGACCTCCATCAGAAACATAAGATGAGCCATTATTACAAGGTAAATTGTCAGAAACCCTCAAGCATTTTTTTTCTGTTGTCAAAAACTCCCGGCCTTGAAAAGTTAGTCAAAACCCCTCTGAAAATATTTTTAGTTGTCAAAAAATCCCTTAACCATGTTATTTAGTAGTTGCCTTCTATATCTAGTTTCCTGCGATATCTAAGCAGCAGCCTGTGATCTCTAAGAAGTTGCATTTGATATCTAAACGGTTTACTGCGGTATTTAAATAGTTTGTATGATTTGGTTAGATAGAGCAGAATACTATGTAAATACTGCAGGAAAAAATTTCTAAGGGATTTTTGACAACCATTTCGAGATCAGAGGGTTTTCGCAGCAGGAAAAAGTGCTTTGAGTTTTTTTTTACAATTTACCCTTATTATTACATCTTGACCTTGTACGCATTTATTTTCGTTTGTACATTTAGGACTGGAAATTTACAACTATAATTAATATGTTAGGTATTAGCATTTCACAAGTGCTTACATTTGTTACTTTATCCTATTTTGAATAAAAAAATTTGTTGAGCCCTTGGATAAATATAAAATGGGGGGATTTTGGTGTAAAATTACTCTTGAATGTTAATAAATGAATAAATAGTCATTTTAGTAATTTGGATTAAGAGAACTCTTAAAGATATTATTATATGTTATTTGTAATATTTAAATAAAAGAAGATAATTATATGTAAATGAAAATAGAATTTGAAAAATGATAAGATTAAAATAACTTCTAGAAAGTTCTTCTTTTTTGTCTTAAGTTTGATTATAATGTAAATTGAATTTGGAATTCAAACTAATTTCTACAAAATTCTTTTTTTGTCTCAAGTTCTAGAAAGTTCCTTATTTCTTTATTTTTCAAAAAATGGAGAAGTTTAATAATTTGTCTTTTTCTTTGATGAAATGGAGGCTCTAAGATTTTTTTAAACATAACAATTAATAATTTTTGTCTTTTCATAATCTGGAGGCCATAAAAATATATGATTTTTCTTCTTTTGTTTTTAAAAACCAAAGAAGATGATGACTTAGTCAAGTCCATTAGCATATAGATTATTTAATATGTGGGTGGATATGGGTTTCATTCATGAAGCTAGGCGTGATCCTTGCTAGGGACTCATGGAAACTTTTTTTAAAATGATCCAAAATGTGGGATTTTTTCCTTTAGTCTTAATCAATTAATTTAATATCTCCTCGTGCATAAAATACAAGGTGGCTAGATCTATTTAAATGTAAATTAATGCCAACTTTCTCCAATCACATTGACCATTTATTAATTGCTACTGTGTGTTTGTCTGTCACAACTTCTCTTCATTATGGAGAGCGATGTGGTTTCTCTTGGTACCAGAGAAATGCTTTACTTGTGTAGTGCACTCCACATGTGCTACAAATCCGGATCAAGAACCCCTATTAGAAAATAATAGCAAGTGTGCTATTATGCAATCTTGACCATATATCATACGTGCAGAGCATGTGCACCTATACTAAAGATCTCCTTATTTTACACAAATCTCGACCGTTGATTTCGATTTTGGATGAATCTGGACCGTTGATTGTAATAGCATGGATGCTATTACAAGGAAGCAGGGACTCCGGATCCTACAAAACCTCTCATTATCTAAGTAAAGTTTGCAATTCTCTAGGATTTGGATATCATCCTGACACACGATCTATAACCAATAACAAGCCTGGTAGGCAACACGGTCTTTATCGGCTAGGTGAAAAAGTATTTCTCTTTATAAAATATTTTATACGCTTGACCGCTTAGTGAGATCAATAAATTGGATAACAACAGCCACAAATCTTTATCCTAGGGTTTTAGAGGTAGCTAGATGATGTATTTCTTCCACTATGCCCGGTTAAAGACCATCTTCTCGATTTCGTGGACACTCAAACATATTGTATTATCTCTGTAATATTTGCGTAGATCTATCTCTGTTCGTACTTGCGTCAGTAACTACATCCCAATCGGTTTTCTCTCATCCTATCATCTATGACGACGACTTCTAATTTGTTATGAATAATCTTATTTCTTATTGTAATATCCTCTGTATTACAATTCCTCTATCTTGGCATTCTCGTTTGGGCCTCACTAGTTTTGTGGACGTGCTCATTATTATTTTTTGGTTAATAGCACAAAACACCCATGTAATTTACCCTGTATAGCATTTATACCCCTCAATTATCAGCACAAACACCTCCTGACTTCATCGATCGAAGCCCTGAATTTGCTCCAACATGGTAAAATTCAATTCTAACTAAGTCAAATAATTGTCTAATTCTGTTTTACAATTCAAAATTCTTTTAGGGTTTCAACCGATGAGCAAAATAGGTGTTTTTGCAAATAAATTAATTGAGTGGGTATCAGTCCCACAGAAGTTAAAACTAGAATGGTGCTCTATGCAAGTATCCTTGTGTATTCCCCCTTAGCTGTTAAGACTTGGTGATATATAAGAGGTCTTGATGATGCTCTATATTGGCGACCTTCCAGATCAGGACACGTGACAGATGACGTGTCCCAGAACTCAGAAGAGAGAGCCCACAGGGGCCGATCTGGCCGCCCCCGTACCCGACCTACAAGCACAAAGCTGGCTCACCTTAGGGCCCCTGCAAATTGGCCTCCTCGGCCTCTCAGCTCGCCTCTGAGCTACCGCAGGACTAAGACTCCTCGGCCCTCTTACCCGCCTCCGAGCTCCCCAGCCGAGGCCGTCTTCCTCGATCCCTCCGACCGACCAACTCCACCTCTCACAGGCGTAACCGCCGCCCCGCAAATCTCGCCACGCGCAGATTCTCCACTAGCAACGTCCCACGTTCCACGCCATCACGATCCCCATTAATGGGCGATCCGCTCTTCACGCAGGCGTGACGTCGGAAGCGTAACTGCCGGCGAAATTCTTGCGCCTGCTGCTACGTGCTACTGCCGCTATATAAACCCCCACCACAGAGGGACCCAGTTGTAAGTGCACGGCAGCACCCCGGCCGTCAATCCGACGCCGGAATGCGGAAACGAAACTTTTACAGAACTTGTAAACCGGCACCACCGCGTACTTTAAATCCGGATCGGGCCATTAACCTAACTCTAGCAAACTAGAAAATGGGAAGGAAGCTATACCGAGCGATCTGTGTCCTTCGGTTTTCGGCCTCCACTCCGATCTCCTCGCGGAATCTCCGGTCTTCATCTCCTCGTCGGAACGGGCACCACATCGCCGGGTTCTTTTACGGGCTCCCACCTCTGGACCGAGACAACTCGTGCACGAAGCTGGCAAGTCGACGTGCCCAAGGATACTGTAGATGAAGTGTAGAAACCATTGTCTCAATGGAGTTGAAGTTGCCTTTTTGATGGAGGTGAAGAAAGAACTTTTTGGAGAAAGATGGTGTATTATTTTGCAAGCATGAAATGAGAGATGAATAATTCCCACCATAAGAAATCAACCCTCCCCTTCACTCAAAGTGGCCGGCCCCTATATGGAATGAAGAGGAAAAAAGGAATCAATCAAGCAAAGGAAGAAATTGTGTGATAAAGAGGAAAAAGGATCACATCAATTTCTCATTCAATCCTCTCACATTTAATGCTAGCTATGATCACAAAAGGAAAAGAAAAGAGGCTAGATTAATCATAATCATCCATTTACAAGAAACCCCTTCCATAATGCAAATTTGCACACTTGCAAATAACCCCCTCCATCGGAAAAATCCGGCCGTGAAGGAACAAAGGAAAACTGGCCGAAATGGAATGCAAACTGGCAACTTCAGAAAAACGATCCCGTAATAAATTATAGGAAAACCCCACGACTGTATATACATACCCGTATTTGTATTCCCACTGAATACAAATGCAATGAGACAAAATCTACACTGTACAATACTAGGATCCGGCTTAAACAAAAACCCGCTAGTATTATCCGTCCGATCACGATCCGTGCAATACCGTACGTATCTGATCGAACCCTGCCATATCTCCATACAGCCTCTACAGCGTTTCGTCCGAAACTTGAGAAACTGGTCTGTGGGGGACTCTAAAGACTCATCAATACTTTGATTGTGGATTTAACCACTAGCACGTCGGAGGTATTAGCCATACGTGACGGGCTACCAGTTATTGACCAAAAGGGACGTCTGTGAGCGAACTCATGTTGACACCCTACTGAGCCTGTCAGTGACAATATCCGTACAGTCTGGTCCTTTCGTCTATGAGCATCGCATGACGGGCCTAGGGTGTTGGTAAAAGTCAGACCCCCAAAAGCGATACAAGTCGTGTCGGAGTGTAGCCCAGAACACCCTGAGATACTACTGGAATACCTACCAGTAAATCTCCTGCCTTGGCCAAGAACTTCGTGTAATGGCTCTCCTAGACACAGCGCGACCTCACCCCCAATACCCGGAGAGACGAACCCTTGAAGATCCGCTCACTGCCTCCATGCGGCTCGGGACTGTACCCAACTAAAACCTGTTTGCACGTCTCCTTTGAGCATGGTAGGGTAGTCATCAAAGTACAGTGGGAACTCACACGAGATAAATGACAACCTCAGGTCGATAAACTAACCTGTACACATGTCACCAGGGAACTGCTATCTGACGTCTGGTATAATCCCAACTAGCATGTTCCCGGCGAGTCCTGTCCAGTGTACTCATAACCCAATGAGCACCTGTATACATCTTAGGTGAACCAACTGACACCAGTGGCTTGTGAGACCGGCCACTGCCCCTCGTCGGGGTCTCGACTGTATACACTAGTCTACTCTGGAGTATCGATGCCCTGTCTCGAAACTCCCACGACTAGGAACCTTTTAAGGATGTGCTTATAGACCCCAGCTCCCACGTATATGATCGCCCTCATACTGCTGGTAGTCAAGCAAGAATCCTAGGGGCTCTATCAACGCGCAATAGTGACCTGTAAGGTCACCTAAAACAGTACGCGATGATAAAGGTAAACCAGATAGTATACTATCATCTTGAGTAAGACTGTCCTACCGGCATAGGTCCTCCCTCAATCATTGCAATCACGTGCCTGTGATCTAAATAATTGACTCTAAGGGCACTATATCCAACACCAGTAAGCTATTTTTTTTACTCTTTAAGCCGTTACTCTGCTCGGATCTCATCACTAACTTGAGCGTCGGAGGGTCCTCGGTAGTACCAAACCACCCCGGGACTTCTCTACAAGTACTCGGCACCAACTCGCTCACTTCACCTCTTCCTCCAAAAACCCATTGAGACCCACACGTAACGGAGGATAATCAACTAAGTCCACCGTGAGATCAACGGAAGACAACATCTGACGGAGGCCCGGAAAGGCCCTCCATCAGTTGGTGCCGTCTATGGGAACCAAAACTCCACGAAAACAAAGTTGGCCTTCCGATCTCCATCCCCATGGCAAGCGATCACCCTGAAGATCCAGATACCAGCCGCCGCCTCCCCCTCACTGGAGGCGCGGGTGAACCTTTTTCGGCGACCGTCATCAACGCCCTCGCCGGCCGAATAGACCGACACCCCCTTCCTTGACGGGGTCGCACAGAGGGTGTAATACCCAGCCCCTTTTATATCAAAATCTATATTTTGTTACTTTATAATTCTATTTATAATTTTAGTTATATTATTTATAATTTTAATTGAATTTATACCTCCATTTTCTATTAACAATAAAACCCTTTAAAACCCAAATCCATGATTTAAATCACATTTTCTCTTTAATCCAAAATCCTTCAACCATTTCCAAATTCCAAATTCTTTCCTCAGTTTAAAAGCCCGGCTCTCTCTCCCTCATTTCTAATAATTACCTGCGGCCCACACCCCATTTTTCTCACTTAATTTCTTAATCCTTCCGTGCGGCCCAACTCTTCAGCCCACGCAGAGAAATAAGAATTCATTTTTATCTCGGCCCGTTTCACCTACCCGACCCGGCCCAATACCCCTTTCTTCCCCAACGGCTCAATTCCTCAATCCCGCGCACGTTTCCTTCGCGACCACGTCGCCGCGTTTCTCGCCTCCACCGACGCTCACGCTCGCGCTGCCGTTACCCCACGACGTGCACCCTCCTCATCATCACCATCATCGTCGTAATCTCTCTCTTTCCCAGCTCTCATTCCTCTCCCTCTCTGTTTCTTGTCTTCTCTCTTCTCCGAGCGCCGACCGCCCACGACCACCTCTCCAACCCCATTGCCTTTGCCTTCAGCCGATCAACCGTGACATCCACCACTCCGACCTCCATCACCTCTCCTCCCTACACCGGGCACCTACATCACCCAACCCAGAACCCAACCGACGCCGCGCCATCATCTCGTCGCCTGCCCCTTTGTCCCCTCGTCTCTGCGACCTCCACCTTCATCGATTCCACAACACCCCCTAACCTCACAAACCTAAACCGAGCTCCACTTCTTTCACTACCAGCCACCTCCATCAACCTCCAAGCTTTGACACCATCATTGACCACAGCTCGTCATCGTCGTCGTCGTTGTCGCAATCACCTCTCACTCTCCCAACCTTCACCTCCGGCCTCCCTCACCCGACCTTCTCTCTCTCTCTTTTTCTCTCTCTCTCTCTCTGTCTCACTGATATCTCTCTTCCCCTGCTTCTTTTTTCCCTCTCTCGGTTGTTCCTGCAATCTCTCTCTCTCTCTCTTTTCTCTCTCTCAGATCTCTATCTCTGCATCTCTCTTTCATCTCCCTCTGTGTTCTTTCTCTCTCTCACTTCCACTCCAACTCACTGTCTCTTCTCTTCTCTCTATATTTCCTTCTCTGTTTCTCTCTCTCCTTCTTTCTCCCTAGTCTATCAAGCAACCACCTCACTCCCAACCGCATCCGTTGGCCATCGCCTGAGCACCGCTGCAACCATCAACGGAGCCACAACATCGCCTGAGCACACAGCGAGCCCCAACTTCCACGAGCCTCGACTGCATCCTGGCCGAGCCCAAGCTTGTGGTCATCGTGTCGCGTTAGTGGCGTTACCGTCACCGTACAACCCCGAGACATTCTCAGGCAAGTATTTTACTTGCTTACATGCTATATACTCAAGTTAGAATCTTTAATTACATTTATCTTAAAGTTACCATCTTAGAACAATAGTGTGCCATACCTGTTCGACGTGTGTTCTCAATGAAAGTACTCATCAAATTTGACGGAACTAAATGGTATTGTTTGGCCCGTATGGCTGTGGACCTAATGTGTGAATTTTGTTGGATATTATGACCGTTAACGACTAAAACAACTACCCCCAAGTTTAACCGTAAAACTGGAGTTTTCTTGTACCTGAAAACTATTAAAATTGCCATAAATTATATATACACTAGAATGATGCGTTCGAGGGCTCAAATCGAATCCAATTCAACGAACTTTAACCCTATACTAGTTTCCAGATATTTCTGTACTTGGACTGTGACAATATTTGGATCGGAGTGCGACTCTGGACTGCAGTCCAGAGCGACTCCAGTTGTTGCTTGCTGTTCCGTAATGGGTACCACAGGATTTCCTTAACTCGTAGGTTGCGGAACTCCACTGTTTATTGTAGGAAAACCTGGTAGCTAGACAACACAAGTGGTTTCATTCTGTTTCGTTACCGTTTGTTATTTAATCTGTAATTTAATAGATAGGGACGCATAACAGTCCCAACAGAATCAGAACTGACATATTGGTATTGAATAGTGTATATCTCCTGACATACAGACGCGATTGAAGATCCGTCTGTTGCGTTAAAAACCTTACTGAAAACCCTAGAATTCATCCAACTGTAGCGTCGCTAAAATCTGATCCCAACTGGGATTAAAATGCGTTGCGAAACGGACTTCTGATTCTGAAACCGGATTTCCAGCCGCGAGTGCTTAAAATGAAATGATTATAATTAATGATCCTGGAACCCGATTGGCATGGAACTAAATTCGATGGATGGAAAACTGAACATACTAATTATTACCTGTTTATCGTTTCGCTAAATTATACACGTACGTTTCATGATAAATTGTGCAAGTGATAGAATACTATTTTATGACGCCTTGATCATGCTTCCTATACTGTTTACGCATCATATCATACACATATCATTGCATTGATAACATAGTGATAACGTGCATTTACCCAGTGTTAGGTTTTAGTGATGATTGTGGCAAGTACGTCAGTGTTCATGTATAAGTGATTAAGTGGAAGTGATACGTACTTGTACACAATCAGTGAACCTTATTATTATATTGCATTGTCGACGTCTGTGGGACACGTGTACGTGTGACGATAAGTGGTATGGGACACTTATGGAAGCTCTTGCACGGGTGTCACAGATAAGGCACCAGACACTGCCATTTATCTTAGGTATTAGTCGGGATGTGCTTGATGGAGGTCCTGCCTCCAGCTCTTGCACAGACTTGTCACAGACCGATTGGTATTTAGGGTTATGGTTGGCGTTTGATGTAGACCACGGGGTGTGGGGTAGTTTAAGTGTGAGTTCAACAGAATCTCGGGAGTCCCATGCCGGCTTATATATTTAGGGAGCTATATGGAGATTTACAGGGTATGTGATATTCACCGTGATATACATGTTGGGCCCGTGGTCCCTTGCCCTTGGGTTCTACCCTTGGGTGGAGGACACTCACGAGTGGTTGACTCTCACACTTGGACTGACGATAGGCTTAGTGACTTGTACAGTGAGACTTAGAGACTGATAGGGATACTGGCATTGAGATATCTTACTTACTGTGTTGACATACGTGGCATATCGTTTTACTGCTTTTACTGTTCCGCTGCATTGATTACTGCACATTCATATTCATGTTGTCATTGATTTACTGTTATACATATCTATTACCACTGATAGAATTGTTACTTGATTTTATATTATATTGCTATTGTGTCGCTCTGACGACCTGAGTATGCATGCTCAGTGTGAGGAGAAGATTTAGCCGGGACCAGGACTAGACGTATATTACAGACATCTCGATTTGATATCCAGAGTTATATCTATATTTGTCCCCCCTCAGGTCAGTTCTTTACATTGTTTCCTTCAGTTACTGCATCTCTCTTTACCTGCGCATTACTTACTGTTTACCATGAAAAACTAGAAGCCGAAGTGTGTCTACGGCAGGACATTTCCTTGACCGTAGGAGCATGGCTGGCCTTGTCTACCCCTCGTATTCCGTATTTTGGGAAGCGGGGCGTGACAGAGGGGGCTCGCCACGGCGGCTTGAGGGCCACCTCGGCCAAGGATCTAAGCCCTCACTAAGAGGCAGCCCAGCAGCTGCCCTGCTTGGCTATCCCTGGCGGGTAGCTTCCCTACCGCAACACCAGGGATCAGAAAGTCCTCCCAGAGGTAGTCGAGCCCGAGGATCCCTCGCTCAGCTATCCTTGGCGGGTAGCTTCCATACCACAACGCCAGGGATCAGAAAGCCCTCACTAAGAGGCAGCCCAGTAGCTACCCCGCTCGGCTATACCTGGCGGGTAGTTTCCCTACCGCAACGCCAGGTATCAGAAAGTTCTCCCAGAGGCAGTCGAGTCCGAGGATCCCTCGCTCGGCTATCCCTGGCGGGTAGCTTCCCTACCGCAACGGCAGGGATCAGAAAGCCCTCCCAGTGGCAGTCGAGCCCGAGGATCCCTTGCTCGGCTATCCCTGGCGGGTAGCTTCCCTACCGCAACGGCAGGCATCAAAAAGCCCTCCCAGAGGCAGTCGAGCCCGAGGATCCCTCGCTCGTCTATCCTTCAGGACAAAAGCCCTCGCCAAGAGGCACCGGGCAGTAACCTTGCCCGGCCAAGGGTCCTTGGTAGGCTTCTTATAGCCCTATAGCTCTTCCCGCGCCAAGGACCAAAGTCCTCCCAGAGGCAGTCAAGTTCTTGCTCGGCTATCTCCGGCTGGTAGCTTTCTACCGCAACCGACAGGGATCAAAGTTCTCGCTAAGAGGCACTAGGCAGTAACCCTGCTCGGTCCCCGTCCTGAAGGATCAAAAGTCCTCAGAGAGGCTGTCGAACCCGAGGATCCCTCGCTCGGCTATCCCTGGCGGGTAGCTTCCCTACCGCAACGCCAGGGATCAGAAAGTCCTCCCAGAGGAAGTCGAGCCCGAGAATCCCTCGCTCGGCTATCCCTGGCGGGTAGCTTCCCTACCGCAATGACAGGGATCAGAAAGCCTTCGCCAAGAAGCGCCGAGCAGCTACCCTGCTCGGCCATCCTTCGCAGGCCTCTCACGGCCCCTCCAGCGTCAAGGATCAAAGCCCTCGCCAGGAGGCACCGAGCAGCTACCCTGCTCGGCCATCCTTCGCAGGCCCCGCGTGGCCCCTCTAGCATCAAGGATCAAAGCCCTCACAAGAGGCATCCGAGCAGCTACCCCGCTCGATCATCCCAGGCTGGTAGTTGCCTACCCACGACGCCAGAGATCAAAGCCCTTGCCAAGAGGCAACCGCGCAGCTTCACTGCCCGGTCATCCTTCGCAGGCCTCTCACGGCCTTTCCAGCGTCAAGGATCAAAGCTCTCGCCAAGAGGCACCGAGCAGCTACCCTGCTCGGCCATCCTTCGCAGGCCTCCCATGTCCCCTTCGACGCTGAGGACCTCAAGCACTCACCGCGAGGCCGCCGAGTTCCTTCTGCTCGGCGCATCCCCAGCGGGCATTCTCCTGCCCATTAGATGCTGAGGATCTCAAGCCCTCATCGTGAGGCCGCCGAGTTCCTTCCTGCTCGGCGCATCCCAGCGGGCATCCTTCTGCCTATCAGACGCTGATGGTCTGAAGCCCTCATCGCGAGGCCGCCGAGCTCCTTTCTGCTCAGTGCATCCCCAGCGGCCATCCTCCTGTCCATCAGACGCTGATGGTCTGAAGCCCTCATCGCGAGGCCGTCGAGTTCCTTCTTGCTCGGTGCATCCTCAGCGGGCATCATCCTGCCCGTCAGACGTTGATGGTCTGAAGCCCTCATCGCGAGGCCGTCGAGTTCCTTCCTGCTCGGTGCATCCCCAGCGGGCATCCTCCTGCCCCTCAGACGTTGATGGTCTGAAGTCCTCATCAAGAGGCCGCCGAGTTCCTTCCTACTCGGCACATCCACAGCGGGCATTCTCCTTCCCATCAGACGCTGATGGTCTGAAGCCCTCATTGCGAGGCCGCCGAGTTCCTTCCTGCTCGGCACATCCCCAGCGGGCATCCTCCTGCCCAACAGACGCCGCTGGTCTGCACATACCGCGTCGGCCAACCGACGCTTGACACGCAGACCGTCGCTTCAGTGACAGAATGCACGAACCGGCGCACCTTCCTTAATTGCAGAGATTTCTTCCTGATTTGCTGGCAGAAAAGACAGCTGACAGCCCGGGGACGCGTCCCGACGAAATCTTAGGAGGGAGCTTTCCCCGGGCGGCCCGGCAGTCCACTCTTGGCCCGACCCGCCAGCTGGTCGGGACAAGAGTGGGGGGCTAATGATGATGCTCTATATTGGTGACCTTCCAGATCAAGACACGTGGCAGATGACGTGTCCCAGAACTCAGAAAAGAGGGCCCACAGGGGCCGATCTGACCACTCCCGTACCCGACCTACAAGCACAAAGATGGCTCATCTCAGGCCCCCCTGCAAATTGGCCTCCTCGGCCCCTCAGCTCGCCTCCGAGCTACCGCAGGACCAAGACTCCTCGGCCCTCTTACCCGCTTCCGAGCTCCCCAGCCGAGGCTGTCTTCCTCGGTCCCTCCGATCGACCAACTCCATCGCTCACAGGCGTAACCGCCGCCCCATAAATCTCGCCACGCGCAGATTCTCCGCTAGCAATGCCCCCACGTTCCACGCCACCACGATCCCCATTAATGGGCGATCCGCTCTTCACACGGGCATGACGTCGGAAGTGTAACCGCCGGCGAGATTCTCGCGTCTCCTGCTACGTGCTACCGCCGCTATATAAACCCCCATCACAGAGTGGCCCAGTAAGCCATTTTTTAATCTTTAAGCCGTTACTCTGCTCGGATCTCATCACTAACTTGAGCGTCGGAGGGTCCTCGGTGGTACCAAACCATCCCGGGACTTCTTTGCAGGTACTCGGCACCAACTCCCTCATTTCATCTCTTCCTCCAAAAACCCGTAGAGACCCACACGTAACATAGGATAATCAACTAAGTCCACCGTGAGATCAACAGAAGACAACATCTGACGGAGGTCCGAAAAGAAGCTCCATCAGGTCTAATTAATACATTATGTTTTGAGACACATATTAGAGGAAGCATAACATATTAACACACATATTCCAAATGGTCATTTTATAAAAAAAAAAGATTGTTGCGGATGATCAACACGAATCATTCCTTCCAATTTCTATTAACTAAATAAAATAGGTGCAAATAATATTTTTGAATGTATGTTGTCCTTTTATCAACATATTTCATTGTCAACTTTTACCTTTCAAATTACAAGGAAAGTCGCTAACGGTAAAACTTCATCTGTTTTTATTAAAAGGAAAATAGATACACCTTGTTTCATTAAAAAATAATAAATTAACGAAACCAGTGCATCTAAAATCTCACAATATTTGTTGCAATTAGATTTTACGATCAAGGCAATGTCTATAATAGCATTTAATTCTTCATTTCATTTCAAGGAAACTAGACCCCCTTAAAGATTTTTTATTAAATAAGCTAATAAATGTTATATCACTAAATTTCTAAGTAGCTAAATCTTCAATTCATTTCTACTTTCATAACTTTTAAAACTCTAAAATTCATCTCTCATTATCATCTCTTACATTTAAACTTCAAAACCGAACATTCATCCACGTACTTTCATATCTTCAACCTCAAATATCCCAAAATCCTAAAAATCTAATCCAATTTCTTATGTTTTAACTTTAATAATCCCTAAACATAACTTTTTCATTCCAATTTCTCATCCAGTCCTTTGAATAACCTAATGCTTAATGATTATATTTTCATTTTTCATCTTTGACATATAATAACCTTAAAACAAAATAATTGATCTTGTCTTTTACAAAAAAAAATCCAAACAATCAGCTTTTTCATTCAAATTTCTCATCTCCAAATTTCAATAAATAACCCCATAATCAACTTTTCAATTTTTCCATGTTCATCTCTCAATTATCTCATCAACCCATCATTTCAAGTACCATTTCTTATATTGTTGATCTCAATTTTAGATGAAAATGGTAATAATAGTAGTAGTAAAAGAAGAGAATAAGAATAACTCATATTTTGAATTTCAATTTTGAGAATGAATCTAATTTTGATACAACCGTATTTAAAGATGAAGATGAGTGGAAGATGAATATTTAATACCCATTTGTAAACTTTTACATTAAAACTAAAGAGAATATTCCAAAAAGATGTTGATTTAATGGAGTGGATGTATGATTGCGGCAAATTAAGAGTTTGAGTGAGTGTGTGAGTGGGGTAAAAAGTAATTAACATCATGTTTTTGGAGGATAAAATGTAATTTGCTATGTTTTGGGAGGATAAAAGTAAAGAAACCCTATAGTTTATTTCTAACATATTTATGATAATAATTTGAATCGCTTTAAATTACATAATATGATAAGGTCCTCAATGCCTAAAATCACATTATTACATTAAATTGATCTCAAGATGTAGGATGTGACGGTCTCTTCTTTGGTATATCGTCTGTCGCACATCGTATGTGAATTATGTGCTATAGTGTTAAATATAAGTGTCATGAGGCAATTATTGTAATTGTATTTGAACCTATATGAATAGAACATTCTTCCTCGAGATTATAGTATGCTATCTGTTTTGCTTCCTCGAGATTATAATATGCTATCTGTTTTGCTTTATCATTCGTGTATATATATTTTACTTCCGATTACGTATCGCTAATGCATGTTGATAAAGCCCTTAGAATTTTTGTTTGACTACTAGGATTATGATGAGATCATACTAGTGGGTCCTGGATGGTCCATAAACACATCCTTAAATGTTCATAGTCATGAGAGTATCGAGACAGAGTATTGATACTTCAGAGCAGACGAGTGTATACATTTTTTGACCCTGAGCGGGGTGATGGTTAGTCTCACAGCCATTGATGTTTGACACTGAAAATTGTATACATGTGCTTATTTGAGAATTAGTACACAGAATGGATTCGCCGAGAACTCCTAAATGGTTTTATACCTATTTTCATATAGCAGTTCTCTGGAGACAATGGTATAGAGTAGTCTTTTGACCTCGGATCATTATAGTGTCTTGTGTGTATTCCCACTATACTTAGACATCCACCTAACCACGGCTTTAAAGATCCGTGCATACATGTTTTAGTTAGGTATAGTCCTGAAGCACACGAAGGCAGTGAGCGATCAAGAGGGGATTCTCTCTCCCGGCACATGGAGTTGATGTCGCGCTGTACACAATATAACTATAACTTGAAGTCCCTGACCAGGACGGTAGAGATAAATTGATAAGAGTTATCAGTTGTTCTTGGATGGTTGTGAGTTTAATATCGACACGATTTATTGGGTTATTGGGGTCTGACAGTTTCTACAACCGAAGACCCGATATGTGACACTCTAAGAGATCAGAATGTACGGTAATTGTCATTGATAGGCATTATTGGGTTCGGATGAGTTTGCTTGTTGATCTATTTTTTGATATAAACCTAGGTAGCCGTTACATGCAGCCAGCGTCACTGACGTGCTTGTGATTTATATCGGATATGATCATGTTACTCACTGCCAGCGTATTGTTGAGTTTTTAGAGTCCCACACAGAAATTTTTCTCGCTCAGACTAAATGATGCAGATGTGCGTATAGTTGATACGCGCGGTAGTTCAATTAAACACGTATATGAGATATGCGTATTTATTCGGACGCCCGATAATACTAGACGGTTTATTTTGAGACGGATTATTAAGTCAAATGTTGACTTAATAAGCATATATGATATAATTACTAGTATTATACTTTCTCTCTCTAGTATTTAATATATGTATATGATGTATATACTGATCATAGCATCTAGTAACAAAGGATGCATGGGCAAGTGGGGACCACTTGATGAGGAGATGATCTCTATTCTTTTCTTTAAGAAATAGAAAAGAGAAGAAAAGTATAGAGCCATATCTATTTGTCTCTACTCCTTTCTCTTTTATATGATAAAAAAGAGAGAAAAGAAAGAGGTATAAATCTTTATTCAACCTCATCTTATTCAAAAGAAGAGAGAGAGAGAGAGAGAGAGAGACTCTTCTACATCTTCTTCCTATTTCTTTGTAGCAAATTGTGAGAATGAATAATAAAACAAACCAGATAGCATATAGGAATTAAAAAATATACACATGCTCTATGTTAGTTTATGGTGTTAGGGTCGCAACCTTTGCAGATCACGGCAGAAATATAGAATAAAAATTTCTAAACATAGAACCACAAACTATAAACCAAGATCATCCATAAACTATCAATTGTAAAAGATCAAAATAGCAACAACAAACTATTCAAGGATTTTTATGAGCTACAACCTTTGTAGAGTGTCCACACTCAAGTGGAAAACCCAAACTAAGCTCTAAGGTGTAGGGATCGAGCTTGATCTACGACCACCTTGTCGAAGATGATCCACTTTGAAAGCACCTCAACTCAACCTTCAAACTTCACCAAAGAAAACTTCTTTGTGAAGCAACTTGCTCATAATTTGCTAAAAAGAAAGAGAATGAAGATGTTGAAGAGGCTCTCTTTCTCTCTCTCTCTTTTGAATAAGATGAGAATGGATAAAAAAATTATATCTTTTTCTTTCGTCTCTCTTTGATCATATAAAAGAGAAAGTAGTAGAGAGAAATAGAGATAGATCTACACTTTTCTTATCTTTTCTATTTCATATAAGAAGAAAAGAGTAGAGATTATCTCCTCATCAAGTGGTCCCCACTTGCCTATGCATCCTATGTCATTAGATGACTATGATTAGTATATGTAAATATATCATATACATATACTAAATACTAGAGAGAGATAGTATAATACTAGTATCCATATCATACATGCTTATTACGTCAACATTTAACTTAATAATCGGACTCAAAATAAACTAGCAAGTATTATCGGGTGTCCGAATAATAAACGTGTATCACATACAAGTATTTAATCGAACTACCAAACGTGTCAAGCATACGTACATCTACATCATTTCGCCTGAGTGAGAAAACTTTCTGTGTGGGACTCTAAAGACTCAACAATACGTTGGCAGTGTGTAACATGATCATATCCGGTATCAATTACAAGCACATTAGTGACGCTAGCTGCATGTAACAGCTACCCAGGTATATGTCAAAAAGTAGGTCAACAAGAAAACTAATCGGAACCCAACAAAGCCTATCAGTGACAATTACCGTACAGTCCGGTCTTTTCGTCATAGAGTATCACATATCAGGTTTGGGGTTATGTTTAAGACCCCCAATAACCTAATAAGTCATACCGATATCAAACTCATAATCATCCAAGATACAACAGATAACTCTTATCAGTTTATTTCAACCGTCTTGGATAGGGACTTCAGGTTATAGTCATATCATGCACAGTGTGACATCAACTCCCTGTACCGGAAGAGAAGAATCCCCTTTTGATCGCTCACTTTCTCTGTGTGCTTCAGGACTATACCCAACTAAAACCTGTATGCACGGCTCTTTAAAACCGTGGTTGGGTAGAAGTCAAAGTATAATGGGAACACACACAAGAAACTATGACGATCTTAGGTCAAAGTACTACCATGTACCATTGTCACCAGAGAACTGTTATCTGAAAATAGGTATAATAGAATCTAGGAGTTCTTGGTGAGTCCATTCAGTGTACTCATTCTCCAATAAGCACTTGTATACAATCTTCGATGCGAAACACCAATGGCTGTGAGACCTGTTGGGGCTCCTAGTGCTATGGCCGTCGACCGCAGCCGTTATGGAATGAAAAATTTTGGCGTTTAAAAAACTTGGCGCTAAAAACAACTACCCAGAATCGAAACCAAATATGAAACTAGCAATCTAAAAAGATATTATCTACTGTGATAGAGTTGTTATACCCAATGAATCGTGTCCTTCAGTCTTCTACCATCTTCCTTATCTCCTAGAGGTCCTTTGGATCGAGCTTGATCACCGGTCTTCCTCCGTCGAAGATGATCCACCTGAGGGATGTAGTTTATGGCTCTGGCTCCACACTAAGAGTCTAATGGAGTAACTAGAGACTTTAGATTGCTAATCTAAAGTGTCTAAGATTTAATGAAGTGTTCTATGTGTGTATCTATCTCACCTCCTCTCTTAATTCTCAACACATGAGATGGTAGAGAGAAGGATGAAAATGAAGGTGGAGGAGCTTAAGAAAAGAAATGAGGAGAGTAAGCTAATGGTGAGAATAACCCATGTAAGAAAATGAACCATCCCCAAAAACATTTCCAACATCAAGTAAGAAAATAATATAAAGCATGGTTTTATAAAACTCATTTTTCAAATAAACAATTCCAACCATGCTTGAATAGTTTGCACAAATGAATTGTTAATTCATTTGTGCAACACTATTCAAGCATGGTTCTCACCATACTCCCCTCATTTTTCTTTACACCTCATTTTCCATTAAAATGAATAGATAAATCTAAAATGAGATATCCACCTTCTAGAATATTTTCCGTATAAAACGGATTACACTCTACTGTATATACATAGCTGTATTCGTACCGAAATACGAATACCCAAAAAGATAGAATAAAAAAAAGAACATAATACTAGAATATACATATCGAAATATATATACGTAAATTATTAAATCAATACCTAATTTAATAATCCGTCTCAAATCCGAGCCAGCTAGTATTATCAACCGTCCGATCGAATGTCCGGGTAACTAGTACAATCATTCGATCGGAACCCTGCACGTATCCAATACGGCTACTACATCATTTTGCCAAAACCAGAGAAAGCCTCTGTATGGGACTCTAAAGACTCGTCAATACGCTGGCAGTGGGTTTAACCACAAGCACGTTAGCGGCACTAGCTGTACGTAACGGCTACCCAGGTATTGAACGAAAGGAAGGCCAACGAGCAAACTCATCCGAACCTCTACTAAGGCTGTCCGTAATAATCTCCATACAGTCCGGTTTGTTCGTCTAAGAGTATCGCATATCGAGTCTAGGGGGTGGATAAAGTCAGACGCCAAATAACGCAATATTTTGTGTCGGTATGAAGCCCATCACCCACTGAGAAACTACTGATCCAAATTAGTAATTCTCGTCTACCTTGGCCAAGGATTTCTGCTGATGGCCACCCGTGCATCGCGCGACATCAACCCCCAATACCGGGAGAGACGAATTCTCGATGATCCGCTCACTGCCTCCATGTGGCTCGGGACTGTACCTAACTTAAACCTATTTGCACGACTCCATTGAGCCATGGTAGGGTAGTAATCAAAGCATAGTGGGAACTCACACGAGACAAATGACGATCTCGGGTCGACAGAATAACCTGTATTCATATCACCTGAGAACTACTATATAACAATAGGTATAATACCATCTAGCATGTTCCCGGTGAGTCCGTCCAGTGTACTCATAATCCAATGAGCATCTGTATACTATCTTATGTGACTAACTGACACCAATGGCTTATGAGACTGGCCACCGCCCCTCGTCGGGGTCTCGAAAAGTATACACTAGTCTACTCCGGAGTATCGATGCCCAGTATCGATACTCCCCCGACTAGGGTCATTTAAGAATGTGCTTATAGACCACCTGGCTCCCACGTATATGATCGCCATCATAATACCGGTAGTCAAGCAAGATTCTTATGGGCACTATCAACATGTAATAGTGATCTGCAATACTACATAATGCATATACATGAGGACAGAGACAAACCAGATAGCATACTATCATCTTGAGTAAGACTGTTCTACCCGTATAGGTCCTCCCTCAATCATCACAATCGCGCGCCTGCGATTACAATAATTGACTTGAGGGCACTATATCCAATAATCTCCCACTTGCACTTAAGGCTAATTATTACGATGTCGCATACTCACAGCCCGTGTGATACCGAACACTCAACTTCTCTACTAACCAGTCTCGCAAAACCCGTTTGTGAAACTATTGCATTCGAGAAATACCCTCAGTGAGTGAATCCGCTCTAATGTTCTATCTTTATCTCTCTATATCTCAACTTCGCGGAGAAAGACTATCTCCTAAAATGAGCGATACATGTGTTAGAATTTGTTTGGATATCTGATAGGACCCAGTTCACAAATGAACTCCAAATCCAACAAACTTCTTAGACCGTATCATTCACTGAATTTAATCAGTATCCTGCGCCATGCCTTCCTTAGTATTTGCTTGGACCAACTGTCCAACATGCTGCCCCTCAAAAGAGGAAAACTATAACTCTGACAGTCACTCTATCATCCAGATTACCTTGGAAGCCAGAAATGATAACCGCCTCCTGAAAGAGACTGCCGTTACCATATACCAAGAACATCCACTTATGTTCATAACTGCTACCCAATATTTCTCCAGTATTGGATTAATATATATATACTTATTGCAGCCAGTGCAAAAGCAATATCTGGTGTGGTACTTGATATTTCATGATTAACTCAATTGCCTAAGCAAGTGATATGCCAATCATGCAAATCCCTCTCCTCATCAGTTTAGAAAACATCTCTTTAGAGAGGATGACTCCATCACCTGCGGGTACTGTTAGGAATATGTATGCCCAAGAGGCCATTTTTGTTGATATAGTGGATGCTTGGACATATCTATAGAGGACTTTCTTGCTCGACATGATAGTATGCTATCTGGTTGCCTTTATCGTAACATGTAGAATGATTTTATTATACTGTCTGTCTCTTACATGTTGATAAAGCCCTTAGGATATGTACTTGACTACTTGGATTATGATGAGATCATACTAGTGGGGCCAGAGTGGTCCAAAAGTACATCCTTTAACAGTTCCTAGTCGAGGGGATATCGAGACAGGGCATCGATATTCCAGAGTAGACTAGTGTGTACGTTTCTTGTCCCTTAGAGGGTGATGGTTGATCCCGCAATCATTGGTGTGTGACATCAAAGATTGTATACAGGTGCTCATTAGAGAATGCGTACACTGAACAGGATACGCCGAGGACTCCTAGTTGGTAGTATACCTATCATCAGATATCAGTCCTCTGGTGACACTGGTACATGTTAGTCTGTAGACCCGAGATCGTCATAGAGTCTTGTATGGCTCCTACTGTGGTTTGATTTCCTCCCTACCACGCTCAAGAGGGGTTGTGCAAACAGGTGGATTTTGGGTACAGTCCCGAGTCACATGGAGGCATTGAGCGATAGGAGGGGTTTCATTTCTCCCGGCATTGGGGGTTGATATTGCGCTATGCTCGATTGGCTATAACTGGAAATCCCTGGCCAGGGCTGCTGCTGAGATTTACTGATAAGAGTTATCAGTAGTTTCTCGAACCGTTATAGGCCAGACATCGGCATGACTTATCACGTTACTGGGGTTTGACGTTTACCACCCCTAGACATGATATGCTACATATCAGACGAAGAGACCGGACTGTACGGTAGTGTTACTAATAGGCTTCATGGAGAGTATGGACAAGCTTGCTTGTTGATCTTCATATCGCTCAATACCCGGGTAGCCGTTACGTCCAGCTAGTACCGGTGACGGCTTGTAGGCGACTGATGTGATCATCAATTACTGCTGGCGTATTGAAGGGTCTTTAGAGTCCTACACAGAAGTTTCCTGGTTCAAGCGAAACGAAGTAGGGCACATATGTGATATGTGCGTGAGCCTGATTAAATACGTGCATGTGATACCGTATTCTAATCTGGCAGTTATCTGTTATCAAGTTAGGTTATATGTGATATAACCAGATTATCGAATCAAGTGTTGATTTGATAATTTGATACACAGATAAATGATATTAGTAGGTCATATGTGATATAACCGAATTATTAAATCAAGTGTTGATTTAATAATATGATATAAATTATATTTGATATAATTATAACTTAACTAATAATATTTGCTCACTAATTATTTACTTAATATATATATATATATATATATATATATATATATATATATATATATATATATATTAAGCATGGCATGATTTTCTATTTTTGTGAAAAATAGAAATGAAGTGGAAAATGAAGAGGAATGGGGAAGCATGGCTTTATCTAATATTATATTTGCCTTGACTTAATATTGAAGCATGTCTCCCTATTTTTATTTGTGGATATTGGATGCTTCAATGAGTGAGGGTCTATGATGAGCCATTCTTCTCTTATTCTATCACTTGAGTCATTATTCTTGAGTTGCTCTCTTGAGCTCTTTACTCTTCTTCTTCTTCCTCATTATGCATCAAAACTCCAACCCCTCACATGTGATGTGAACCATGGAGTTTTGAACAAACTAGTGAGTTTCAAATCCCCTACTTCACCATCCCACACCAAACTAGCACTTTGGTGTTGCGTGTTTCCTTCACTAATAGGAGATTAGTGAAGAGGTAGCTTGATCTAGTGGGCTTCGCTTGGATCATCTTCGGCACGAAGGTCATTGGAGGAAGCTTGTCCAAACTCTCAAGTGGAGCCTAGTGGAGTCGCGTGGACTACTACACGGAGCTTGTGAAGTGAATGACTCGATCTACAAGGGTATAGCCATCTTTACTTCTTTAGTTTTCATATCATCACATAGGTTAAACCCTAATTTTCTAATTACAATCTTAGTTAGTCTAAGTTAGCACCCGAAAAAATTTATATTTGGCACGCTTGATGCTACAAAAACCTTGTTGTGGTGCTAGGGTAGACTTTCATGGTATCAGAGCCAAGCTAGAACATTTAGGTAGGTCTTTACGATGTTAAAGTATTCGATCGGTTTCGAAACCCGCAAATTTTGATACTTTCTGTCGAATTTTTCAAACGTTGGAATTTTCGTAATTAAAAATATCCAAAAAATCGTGCAGGGTTTTCTAGCCGCAAGAAATTTAGAGCCCCAGGTCATCTAAAGCGCCGCGGAACCGCCGCCAAAACGCTTGTTTGGCCGCGGTTCAGCCGCCGATTTGGTGAATTGGGGGTCCATTTTTCTTGTGCTGCTCTGTGGTTTCATTTAGCACTTTCTAAGTATTTTTAATACTTCTCAAGTTATTGAGGTCTCTGGATTTTGTGGGTGTTTGCTAAATCGATCGAAAAGTTTAACGTTGTATAGATCGTGTTGATATGTGATACAATATTTAGAATCCAAAAAATTAGTTTTGTGATAACTAGTCAGTATATTATAAACCTAGTGTATTAGTCTAAGTTAATCAGTTGCCATGGAGTTTTGATTTGGATCAAAATTCCGTCGCAATCGTGTATTGTATGCGAACACTCGCCGGGTAATTCTAGTAGAAAACTATGCCCCATAACCGTGACCAAGTGACTGTAGGAGAACTTTGTCGCCAAAAGCACCCACTCGGGTGCTTGCAGCCACGATGTTCCGCCTTAGCTCACTTCGTCGACGATATCGGGGGTGTGGCCATCTGCTAAAGTTTTCGACGAGTGTTCGATAATGTAGTCGGGAATCCTGTTGAATTACCCGACTAATGTAATTGAAAAGTTTTTTCAATTTGAGACTAAAATACAAGATTTATAGGTTAGGCATGAAATCCGGAATATGAGATATTCCGAGTTTATGATGTCTAAGGATATACGGATTCTAATTATTGTAGTTTTCCATTTCTTTTCTGTGACCGTAAGTGTAATATGTGGGGTATCCCGATCTCGTTTCTATATGTCAACGAGTTTCGGGATACGCATATTTACTTATGTTGATAACATGAGATGATATGTGTTGCTGGTTATATGATTTATTGGATCGTCGTGATTGAATAGCCGGAGTTTTTTTTATGTGAGATGAGAGTTTTTATTTTCATTCATGTAAAATCTGTATATAATATACTTTTATTGGGGCACTTCCGGGTTGAGGATGATGTCACCATTTATGTATATTATTTATTTTTCCGTATTAGGATAGACCCAAGACGGGGAGCACAAGTAACCGTGTTCTAGAGTCCAGTGGGAGACCATCTCAAGAAGTTGAGACCGGGTCTCCTAACTCTAGAATTGGTAGGGTTACTTGCTGCTCTCATAGGGGTATAGGGATGTGGGTTTGTCTATTCTTCACGGCTGTGAAATCCGTGTTTTACATTACTGGCTAAATTTAAAACACAGAAATCCTAGTATATCCAATATTTCATATGTTGCTTCTACTGCTTGGTTCTATGATGTGATCATATAACTGCGTGAGACGAATGTTATATTATATATATGATATATAATAAACGTTGCTTATGTTTTGCACCCGCGCTAGTCCAGCCTCCCTCTGCCTGTAGTTAAGTAACCTAACGGTGCATGACGGGACCCAGTGGCGAATGCGGATGGCATAAGCGTACGTTCTATTTTCATTTCATTTTTTTGTAATGTTTAGGAAACATTAAATGATGGGACTTCATTAATGAGATTAATGAAAGAAAAGAAACTTAAAGATATTGTAGAATCATATTTTAAAAAAGAGGTAGCTCTAGTTCTTTCTTTGCATAGTGGTATTCCTTGTAGAATATCCAGCACCTCATTCGATGAGGAAAGAGCCGAGATCCCCTCACCGGGAGTGACCTCTTTAGCGAAACTAGCAAATACTACAACCCACTCATTTAGTTTTGCAAGCTGCACTAGTTCTTGTTTTGCATAGTGGTATTCCTTGTAGAATATCCAGCATCTGATTCGATGAGAAAAGAGCCGAGATCCCTTCACCGGGAGTGACCTCTTTAGCAAAACTACCAAACGTTACAAAACTATTCGATTTTTTAAAATGGAGCTTAAAACACTCCAAATCACTAGATTCTACTACGATATCAAGTTCATTACACTCATGGTTTTCTTAAAAACCTGCGTAGCCATCCATCATTTCAGTTAAGTACTATTTAGTATTCGTACTACGTTTGTTGACCATAATCAAGGCGTAGTGTGCTGTAGCTAATTAGTGCTTGTTTGCAGCATGTGATGCGATTGGATTAGGCTAGTCCTACGACTTTGTTGACCTTAGCCAAAAGTCGTACGGATGGGTTTAATTCATTCAAGAAATGATGGGTTGAACTTGGCTAGCGCTTATGATTTGTTGACCATAACCAAGGTCATAAGTTGCTGGGGGTAAAAACCATTATCGGGAATTTCAAGTGTTGAAATTTGCAATGAGATTGCATACCTTCTATATGATAGTTGGATTCCATACCCACTGTGAGTAAGAGTTACTCCTAGGAGAGTTTTGCATTTTACAATTAGCTAATCTAATAGGTGCCTACAAAGGTGTCAACAGGGTTATACCTCTAGGGAAACAAGGTTTATTTTAATTAGGTCCGTGCGAAAGCACGGGAAACCTCCCTCGGAGTACCGATACTTGCCTGGCTGACCGGTTAGCGAACTTATAGAATATAATTAATCCCGGCTAATCTTACCTTTTACGGTTTGAAGGAAGATTTGATAAAAACAGAGTGAGCCATCCTGATTAGATAAAATAATAACCAATCTAATCTTGCAAAGAGTGCACGCAAAGTGATTATCCTTCTCTCTCTCCTGGTAGCGACCAATGACATATCTTAATCAAGATAATAATATGAATGTATTGACCGCCCACTTATTATACCGGGCTAGGTTCCGCTCTATCTTATGACTGTCATAAGTCTGAGCAAGGAATAGGGGAATATCCGGATTCCCACGCCACCCAAACGAATAATAAGCATGTTAATGCATCGTCTTCGGGTGTGTTCGTTACCAAGAACTGTTTCTCAGTTAACACTACGTCCCGGATATTGGATATCGGATTAGAATCCCACGTATGTAATTTGTTACATGGGCTAAAGAGAGGTAGAGAAATGGGAAAGGGCGATATGCCTCTAGTAGTAGGGAATAATGCAGTTGTTGCAGCCAAAGAAATTGGCATATGTCACCTAGTGTTACCAACTGGTAATACAATGATTCTGAGCGACTGTTATTTCATACCAAAAATATTGTGAATGTTTTCCTAAATCAAGTGTTGATTAAGTATGGTACGTTGTATAACGGTATATACGTTCTAAATCACAAAACAGTTCTAAATATACAAAACACACACAAGAGGAACAGTTCAGAAATGAACGAAATCTTCTTGCGGCATTGTAGTCTAGGTCATATCAATGCGACAAGACCAGCTAAAGTTGCATAAGAATGCATATTTGAATCCGTTCGAATTTACATCTTATGAAATTTTCCAATCATGTTTCAAAGGCTAGGTGACCAAATCTCCGTTTATTGGAAACGGAGAAAGAGCTACTGAACTCTTGGACAGATACATAGTGATGTATGCGGTCCTATGTCTACACATGCCGGGAATGGTTCCTCGTACTTTATTACATTCACCGATGATCTCTTGAAACACAAACCTGAATCTTTTGAGAAATTCAAGGAATATAAGTACGAAGTTGAGAACCAGATAAGTAAAAGTATTCAAATCAGATCGGGGAGGAAAATACTTGAGCACGGAATTCCGAGACTATTTACAAAAGAATGAGATTCTCTCTCAGCTTACTCCTCCGTATACACCACAGCACAACGGTACATTGGGGTAGAGGAATCGCACCCTATTAGATATGGTGCGCTCTATCATGGTTATTGCTTAGTTGCCAATTTCCTTTTAGGGTTACGCACTTGAGATAGCTGCATTTCTATTGAATAGAGTTCCGACCAAATCCGTTGCCTACCACTCCATATGAGATATGGAATGGGAAGAGACCATCTCTTAAACAAGTTAAGATTTGGGGTTGTCCGGCTTATGTTAAAAAGTAAAATCCAGACAAACTCGAGGCAAAGTCAGTTCTGTGCAAGTTTGTAGGATATCCCAAACATTCGCGAGGGTATATGTTCTACTACACCGAGGAACAAAATGTGTTTGTTTCTCGACACTTTTTTAGAAAAGGATTTTCTTGTGGAAGAAATTAGAGGCAATGAGGTAGAACTGGAAGAAGTTCCAGCAACACAAACTATAACTGATGATTTGGTGGAACCAGAGGATTCAATAGTCCCCGACGAACCACAGCTACTCCGCAGATCTAGTAGGGTTCCTCATCCACCTGAGAGATACTACGGTTTTCTCATAGACGGTGGGAGCGAGGATTGCATCATGGAAGATGATGACCCAACTAGTTTCAAGCAGGACATCACGAGTGGGGTCTCTGTGAAATGGTTGGATGCTATGCGATCTGAGATGGAATCCATATACACCAACAAAGTATTGCCTTTGGATGTTGCTCCTGAAGGGGTAAAACCCATCGGGAACAAGTGGATCTTTGAGAAAGATAATTTGGTGTAGACAGAAAAGTTGAGACTTTCAAAGCTAGATTTGTAGCAAAAGGTTTTCGTCAATGACCTGGTGTCGATTATGATGAGACATTTTCTCCTATTGCCATGCTTAAGTCCATCAGGATTCTACTTGCCATTGTTGCATATCATGACTACGAAATTTGGAAGATGGACATCAAAACCGCTTTTCTAAATGGTGATGTAGAAGAGAGCGTGTACATGACACAGCCAGAGGGATTCGAAGACAGTGGGAGCAGCGGAAGCGTGTGTGAGCTGCTTAAATCTATCTATGGATTAAAGCATGCATCGCGGAGATGGAATATTTGTTTTGATAAAGCTGCCAAAGAGTTTGACTTCATCAAAAAGGTAGATGAACCATGTTTATATAAGAAGGTTGTAGAGAGTAAGGTTGTCTTTCTCGTATTGTACATGGATGACATACTCTTGATAGGAAACGATGTTCCTATGCTACACTCGGTCAAGCTCGTCTTATCACACAAGTTCTCCATGAAAGATCTAAATGATGCCTCCTACATCCTAGGGATATAGATCTATAGAGATAGATCTAAATGGATATTGGGATTGTCCCAATCCAGGTACATAGACACCATACTAAAGAGGTTTAGTATGGAAGATTCTAAGAGTGGTAGTGTACCCGCTTGTTCAAGAATCACTCTCTCCAAAGAGATGTCTTCCAAGACTGATTTGGAGAAGGCTCGCATGCAAGAGATACCATATGTTTCGGCAGTCGGGTCAATCATGTATGCGATATTGTGTACCAGACTGGATGTAGCTTACTCACTAGGTGTAGTGAACAGGTATCAATCAAATCCTGGGGAGAAACACTGGACAGCTGTGAAGAACATTCTTAAGTACTTGAGAATGACTAAAGAAATGTTCTTGGTGTATGGTAATGGTGAACTTCAGGTGGATTCCTTCACCGATTCGAGCTTCCAGAGTGATAAGGACGACTAAAAGCCAGTATTGGGTTTTGTGTTCACCTTAAGTGGAGGGACGATATATTGGAAAGGATCCAAGCTATATACCGTAGCAGACTCGTTGATAGAGGCTGATTACATCGCTACCAACGATGCTGCCAAAGAGGTTGTCTAAATGAATAAGTTCATCAAATGAACTTGGTTCCTACCATTGAGCATCCAATACCTGTGTATTGTGATAACACTGAAGCTGCGGCTTTTTCCTAGGAACCCCGGTCCAATCAGCGATCCAGACATATTCTTACGCAGTATTACCTGAACAGGGAGATAGTTGATCTCCGGGAGATCAAGGTCAGGAGAGTTGACACAGAGGATAACACAGTGGATCCACTCACCAAGGCCCTCCCCCAAATGCGATTCGACAGATTTTTAGGATGTTGGGTATAAGATACTACAACAAGTGGCCTTAGTGCAAGTGAGAGATTGTTAGGAATATGTATGCCCTAGAGGCCATTATTGTTGATATATTGGATGCTTGGACATATATATAGAGGGCTTTCTTGCTCGATATGATAGTATGCTATCTGGTTGCCTTTATCTTAGCATGTAAACTGGTATTATTATACTGTCTGTCTCTTACATATTGATAAAGCCCTTAGGATATGTACTTGACTACCAAGATTATGATGAGATCATACTAGTGGGGCCATGGTGATCCAAAAGTATATCCTTTAATAGTTCCCAGTCGAAGGGATATCGAGACAGGGCATCGATATTCCAGAGCAGACTAGTGTGTATATTTCTTGTCCCTTGGAGGGCGATGGTTGATATCACAACCATTGGTGTGTGACATTAAATATTGTACATAAGTGCTCATTAGAGAATGGATACACCGAATAGGAATCGCTGAGGACTCATAGTTGGTAGTATAACTATCATCAGATAGCAGTTCTCTGGTGACACTGGTACATGTTAGTCTGTTGACCCGAGATCGTCATAGAGTCTTGTGTGGCTCCCACTGTGCTTTGATTTCCTCCTTACCACGCTCAAGAGGAGTTGTGCAAACAGGTGGATTTTGGGTATAGTCCCGAGTCACATGGAGGCAATGAGCGATAGGAGGGGTTTCGTCTCTCCCGGTATTGAGGGTTGATGTTGCCCTATACTCGATTGGCTATAACTAGGAGCCCTGGCCAGGACTGCTGCTGAGATTTACTGATAAGAGTTATCAATAGTTTCTCGAACCGTTATAGGCCAAACATCGGCATGACTTATCACGTTACTGGGGTCTAAGGTTTACCACTCCTAGACATGATATGCGACATATCAGACGAAGAGACCAGACTGTACGGTAGTGTTACTGATAGGCTTTATAGAGAGTATGGACAAGCTTGCTTGTTGATCTTCATATCACTCAATACCCGGGTAGCCGTTACGTCCAGCTAGTACCGCTGACAGCTTATAGGTGACTGATGTGATCATCACTTACTGCTGGCGTATTGACGAGTCTTTAGAGTCCCTCACAGAAGTTTTCTGGTTCAAGCGAAACGAAATAGGGCACATATGTGATATGTGAATGGGCCTGATTAAATATGTGTATGTGATACCGTATTCTAATCTGGAAGTTATCAGTTATCAAGTTAGGTTATATGTGATATAACCAGATTATCGAATCAAGTGTTGATTTGATAATGTGATACACAGATAAATGATATTAGTTGGTCATATGTGATATAATCGGATTATTAAATTAAGTGTTGATTTAATAATGTGATATAAATTATATTTGATATAATTATATCTTAACTAATATTATTTGCTCATTAATTATTTACTTAATATATATTTATATATATATATATATATATATATATTAAGCATGGCATGATTTTCTATTTTTGTGAAAAATAGAAATGAGGTGGAAAATGATGAGGAATGGGGAAGCATGGCTTTATATAATATTATATTTGCCTTAACTTACTATTGAAGCATGGCTCCATATCTTTATTTGTGGATATTAGATGGTTTAATGAGTGAGGGTCTATGATGATCCATTCTTCTCTCATTCTATCACTTGAGTCATTATTCTTGAGTTGCTCTCTTGAGCTCTCTACCTCTTCTTCTTCTTCCTCATCATGCATCAAAACTCCAACCCCTCACATGTGATGTGAACCATGGAGTTTTGAACAAACTAGTGAGCTTCAAATCCCCTACTTCACCACCCCACACCAAACTAGCACTTTGGTGTTGCATGTTTCCTTCACTAATATGAGATTAGTGAAGAAGTAGCATGAGCCAGTGGGCTTCGCGTGGATCATCTTCGGCACGAAGGTCATCGGAGAAAGCTTGTCCAAACTCTCAAGTGGGACCTAGTGGAGTCGCGTGGACTACTACACAGAGCTTGTGAAGTGAAGGACTCAATCTATGAGGGTATAACCATCTTCACTTCTTTAGTTTTCATATCATCACATAGGTTAAACCCTAATCTTCTATTTATGATCTTGGTTAGTTTAACTTAGCATCTGAAAAATTTAAATTTGGCATGCTTGATGCTACAAAAACCATGTTGTGGTGCTAGGATAGACTTTCAGGTACACCACCACACCAGGAATCGTCCATTCTAAAATACTTTAGAGTAGTGTTAAGTACCCGAATTGGGACACTTCCCAAATCTAGATCTAAAATCATAGATCTAGTGTCCAGAATCCCTGATATTTTATCCAGATCCTATGTGGAGAAATACCTTGTGACAACCACAGTATAACCGATCGTAGTATAGGAAGATCACTTTCTATCAAGAGCATGTCATCCACATACCATGATATCATTCCCTACCATCTTCTTACCAGGTCCATCTATTGTTCTGATGAAGTCAAACTCTATGAATGTCATATCAAAAATAGATGATTTATTTCCGCTATACTTACTTTAGTCTATAAATAGGCATAAGCTACTTACCCACCATGCTTCCGCTGCTCCCACTGACTACAACAACCATCTGGAAGAGTCATATACATGTGTACTTCTAAAGCTAATTTAGAACGACGTTATACTCATCCACCTGCCAGATCTCATAGTCTAGAACAGCAGTAGTGGAAAGTTTGGGTAATCAAAAACCTCCCTGTCACCGTCTTTGAGGAGACCGAAATACCTCTCGGGTGGCTGAGGTTACCCACCAAATCTGCGGAGTGGCCAATAGATTATCGAATCCAATTGAATCTTTAGGTTCTACTAAATTTTCAGCAATCGTTTGTGGTTCTGGAATAACTTCCAGTTCTACCATACTCCCACTAATATTTTCTGAAAAGAATTCATTTTACTAAAATGGGTGGCGAGTCAAAAACAATATAACTATTGATCTTCTAAATGGTTGAATGTTAACCCTCGTCAAAACCCGGGAAAACCCACAAACTACCATTACTGAAACGTGTCTAGAGTTTATCCGGATTCTGGTTTTAAGCATAAGCCGGACAACTCCATATACCTTAACATCGTTAAGATATGAATCCATTCTATATCCAACATAGAAACAAAGGCACTAATTTAATTGGAACCAGATTCAAAAATCATGCAGCTGTTTTCAGTGCATATCAACTAAATGGAAGAAGACCAAGCAACATTACTCGTCAAGGAGCGTACTCACGGATGAGTAACCTGAGAAAGAAGCAAGTTCTCAAATATATTATTTACGACGTAATACCTAGAACAAGTATCTACATCTTCGATCACCCTGAAGAATCCTGATACTTGCAACATATGGTTCTCTACTTAATTCTTATACCTAAAACTTCTCAAAATTTGGACCCTGTATTTCAAAGAAATACTTGTCTAAAACTAGAGAAGTCATGAGTAAACGGAATATATTACGAGTACTAACCCATTTTTCCTAACTGACATCGGACAACATATAATACTTTGTATAAGTCCACTGAGTTTAATAACTCAAACCCTGTGCGTTGTAAGTTGAAAACTGTGCTATGGTTAAGAAGAATTACACTGTTGTTGAATGCACCTTACCTAACCATCAACTGATATAGGTAAATGTCATAAACATAATTTCAAAAAGTTATATCTCACTTTATAAAATAAACGTACAGATATATCAATTTGAAATTGGTGCATAACAACAGATATTCAAAACCAAATTTTCGCGGTTAGGAAAAACCCAGATGATTTTCTCAAATATCACCAATTATAAAGAATTCTGAAATATAGAGGATCTAATCACCCAATTTTCAATATTTTACTCCCACTCAGCATCTGTAACGCCATACAGATGTGAGAATCAAGTCTGGTAAATACATATCCTGGAGTCAGAATCTAATTGGGAAAACAGTTTTCAATTAACACCGCACAGCAAAACTGAAACATGAAAATGTTTCAAAAGAGGTGGCCGGGTATTCCTAGTAATAGCTCTTCCACTATCCAGATTCATGACAGTAACCGTATATTTCCTTGCCCTCACTCCAATTCTTTCATATGTCTTTACTTCTTACTTACGGTACACCATACTTAGGCTAATTGGTTTTCTACCTTCCCTACCTTTCGGCACCTGCTTATGGTTTGGAAGAAGACTATCCAATAAGCGTAATAGGTGTACTCTCCTAACACTAGGAGGCCTCGCAACCTGAGTGAAGGTAAAGAGAAAATACATCCGAATAATCCTATTCAATTTTTCCAGAACCGGAAACCATCCTCGAACTAAAACAAGTTCTTTCGAGTTCGTATGAAACTATACGATGACATATCCAAGAAATATGGATCTTCATAGTGATACGGAGTGTTCTGGAGAAATGCAAAGGGGAAGTAGGAGTGGCAGGGTATACGCGGCTTCGTTGTGAATGAAAGTAGTCCCAATTTTCTTTGCCCTCACTCTAATCCCTTTATATGTCTTTACTTATTACCTTCTGTACACTACACTTAGGTTAATTAGTTTTCTTCCTTCCCTACCTTTCGGCACTTGCCTATGGTTTGGAAGAAGACTATCTAATAAGCGTAATAGGTGTACTCTCCTAATACCAGGAGCCCTCACATCCTGAGAGAAGGTAAAGAAAAAAGACAACCGAATAATCCTATTCAATTTCTCCCGAACTGGAATCCAAAACAAGTTTCTTCGAGTTCGTATGTAACTATACGATGGAATATCCAAGCAATATAGATTTTCGTAGTGATACAGAGTGTTCTGGAGAAATGCAAAGGGAAAGTAGGAGCGGCAGGGATATATGCGACTATGACAATCCGAAAGCCAAAATGTTTTAAGAAGGTTCGGTTAACTTGGTTCATGAGTTTTAGTTTAGGGTCAGGTCATGGTCGCGGCCAAAGAGAGAGAAAATAAACATTCATCGTGCACTCTACTCTAGATTAGATTGGTTAATCATTTTATCTAATCAGGATGGCTCCCACTGTTTCCTCGAATTCTCCTTCAAACCCTAAAAGGAGAATTAGTCGAGTTCATCTGAAAATCACTCGAGGAGTAACACCTACTCATCATTGGGAATCGGGATCCAAATATCATCGTATGATAACTTGATGGAAGCCATTCAAGTCACCACACTCCAGAAGGTATGCGCATGCCAGGCAAGTTTCCTTTATGTTTGAAACACCTGATGTGATTTTTGCCCCTAACGGTTTATGACCTTGACAAAGGCCGACAAATCATAAACCACTAGTCAAGTTCAACCCGTCATTATCCTGGATTAATCTAGACCCACTCGTACAAACCCTTGAAAAAGGCAAACAAGGCTATATGACTGTCTTAGATAATCGCATCTCTATGCAACAGGCAAGCAATATCTAGCAACCGTACACTACGCCTTGACAAAGGCCAACAAACACAGCACGAATACTAGGTACTACTCATCCGAAACGACGGAGGGCTACAGCTGGTTTTTGGCAAAAAACCTTTAACGTAATGAACTTGATATCGTTGAAGAAACTCGAATGGTTTTACAAATATATAGTGACGTAAACTTTTGCTAAAGAGGTCACTTACTGTGAAGGGATCTCGGCTCTTTCCTCATCGAATGGGGTACATGATATTTCTAACTGAATACCACGATGCAAAGAAAAAGAATCGACTATAGTGAAATTATTACAATGACGCAAACTTTTGCTCAAGAGGTCACCCCTATGAAGGGATCTCGGCTTTTACCACGTCAAATGAGGTGCTGGATACTCAGAACCGAATACCGCTGTGCAAAGGAAAAGAAAACGTCTGTAATGTCAGTTTTTTAAAAACTTGGTTCCAACAACATCATTTAGGTTTATTTTTCCTTACATTAATCAAAATTAACGCAGTCCCATCAATTAATCCATATCACACCAGAAAAGAACGAAAATATAATGTACGTATATGCCATCCGCATTCGCCACGGGGCCCGTCATGCACCGTTAGGTTACTTAACTAAAGGCAGAGCGGGGACTGGACTAGCAAGAATGCAAAACATATACAACATCTACTAGTATATATAAATAAATAAATAAATAAATAAATAAATATATATATATATATATATATATATATATATATATATATAACATTCGTCCCAGGCATGATATAAGCAACATCACAGAAGAGCGATAAGCAATACAGAATAACGGATAATCTAGGAGCCTCAGGTTTCTTTTGAGCCACAAATGAAAGCCGACGTTCCCCAGTCGTGTGAATAGCCTGTGCAATGTATAACTAAAACCCTTACAAGTGCGGCAAGTTACCCGCCAATCCTAGAAGTGAGGCAACCCAATTCAACAAAGTGAATAGGCCACCCAGCACTTCACGAAATCCGGTAACTTAAGCACTTCACTGTGGGTCATCCTATACCACCAATTCTAGATTAAGGCCACATCCATCTCAACGCCATAAGATGCGGGCCCGTCGACCTCTAGAATCTGGCTATTCGAGTACTCCACCACGGGGTAATCCTAGTACAGAAAAGAAAAGTATATATACAATGGCGATATCGACCTCAACCCGGTCGTGCCCCAATAAAAGAACATACAAACTGGCGGAAATGGAAGTCCACATATTGGACGCTCGCCCCGCAATAATGAATATAGAAATGAATCTAAACTGTACAACTACCATTGCACTAGAGGCTATACCACACGACAATCCGATTATAGCCATCACAGATATCAACATCACAGCATTATAAGCAAGTATGTGCAACCTCGTCTAAACGACATATAGCAAATAGACGACGTTTGAAAAACACATACACCAGATCACAGATATCAACGATGCAAAATTTCAACTTTTGAAACTTTCCAAGTTGCCCCCAAGCAAAGATAACACTCAGTGAAATCTGGGGCAAATCAAACAAGACCAAAAATACCAATTTATAAAACCCAAAACCCAGAATGAAAATGGGGCCTAGATATGAACAGTGAACCGGCCAGGCCATTTTTTTTGTGCAATTTGGCCGGCCAAAGTTGAATAAAATTGCCTCGTTTTCATTGTGTGTCATATTCATGTCTAAACTAAGTCTCTGCACTTGTTTATAAAATTTTCAGAGATCAAAAAATTTTCAGAACAGAGAGTGGGTTTTGAAATCGGAATTTTTCGGTTTTGACTAAAGCATCGTCTACCATTAGTTTCTAATGTTTGGATAGCTCTGATACCATGTTGGGGTTCCTAGCGCCCTGATCATCGACCGCGGCCATTGCGGAACGAAAATTTTTGGTGTTTAAAAAACTTGGCGCTAGAAACAACTACCTAGAATCGAAACCAAATATGAAACTAGCAATCTAAAAAGATGTTATCTACTGTGATAGAGTTGTTATACCGAATGAATCGTGTCCTTCGGTCTTCTACCATTTTCCTTAGTTCCTAGAGTTCCTTTGGATCGAGCTTGATCATCGATCTTCCTCCGTCGAAGATGATCCATCCGAGAGATGTAGCTCATGGCTCTAGCTCCACACTAAGAGTCTAATGGAGCAATTAGAGACTTTAGATTGATAATCTAAAGGGTCTAGGATGTAGTAAAGTGTTCTATGTGTGTATCTATCTCACCGCCTCTCTTGATTCTCAACACATGAGATGGTAGAGAGGAGGTTGAAGATTAAGATGGAGGAGCTCAAGAAAAGAAGTGAAGAGAGTAAGCTAATGGTGAGAATAACCCATGTAAGAAAATGAACCATCCCCAAAAACATTTCCAACATCAAGTGAGAAAATAATATGAAGCATGGTTTTATAAAACTCATTTTTCAAATAAACAATTCCAACCATGCTTGAATAGTTTGCACAAATGAATTGTTAATTCATTTGTGCAACACTATTCAAGCATGGTTCTCACCATACTCCCCCTTTTTCTTTACACCACATTTTTCATTAAAATAAATGGAAAAATCTAAAAAGAGGTGTCCACCTTCTAGAATGTTTTCCGTATAAATACGGATTACACTCTACTATATATACACACCTGTATTCGTACCGAAATACGAATACCCAAAGAGATAGAATAAGACAAAGAACATAATACTAGAATATACATACCGAAATATATATACGTAAATTATTAAATCAATACCTAATTTAATAATCCGGCTCAAACCCAAGCCGACTAGTATTATCAACTATCCGATCGAAAGTCCGGGTAACTAGTACAATCATTCGATCGGAACCCTGCACGTATCCAATACGGCTACTAAATCATTTTTCCAGAACTAGGAAAACCCACTGTGCGGGACTCTAAAGACTCGTCAATACGCTGGCAGTTGGTTCAACCACAAGCACGTCAGCGGCACTAGCTGTTCGTAACGGCTACCCAGGTATTGAGTGAAAGGAAGGCCGAAGAGCTAACTCATCCGAAACTTTACTGAGCATGTCCGTGACAATCTCCATACAGTCCGGTCTGTTCGTCTAAGAGTATCGCATATCGAGTCTAAAGGGTGGATAAAGTCAGACCCCTAATAACGCGATATTTCATGTCGGTATGAAGCCCATCACCCAATGAGAAACTACTGATCCAAATCAGTAATTCTCATCTACCTTGGCCAAGAATTTCTGGTGATGGCCACCCGTGCACCGCGCGACATCAACCCCCAATACCGGAAGAGACGAATCCCCGACGTTCCGCTCACTGCCTCCATGTGGCTCGGGACTGTACCCAACTAAAACCTGTTTGCATGACTCTTTTGAGCCATGGTAGGGTAGTAATCAAACCACAGTGGGAACTCACAAGAGATAAATGATGATCTCGGGTCAACAGACTAACCTGTACTCATGTCACCTGAGAACTGCTATCTGACAATAGGTATAATACCATCTAGCATGTTCCCGGTGAGTCCGTCCAGTGTACTCATAACCCAATGAGAACCTGTATACTATCTGAGGTGACTAATTAACACCAATGGCTTATGAGACCGGCCACCCCCTCTTGTCGAGGTCTCGAAAAGTATACACTAGTCTACTCCGGAGTATCGATGCCCAGTCTCGATACTCACTCGACTTGGGACATTTAAGGATGTGCTTATAGACCACCCAGCTTCCACGTATATGATCGCCATCATAATGCTGGTAGTCAAGCAAGAATCCTATGGGCTCATGTAATAGTGATCTGTAATACCACATAATGCATGTACATGATTACAGAGACAAACCATATAGTATATTATCATCTCGAGTAAGACTGTTCTACCCGTATATGTCCTACCTCAATCATCATAATCGCGTGCCTGCGATTACAATAATTGACTTGAGGGCATTATATCTAACAAGACCAACCATCTCCCCACTTTAGGTCAAGAAACGTATAAACTAGTCTACTCAGGAGTATCGATGTCCTGTTTTGATACTCTCACGACTAGGAACGTTTAAGGATATGCTTATGGACTACCCAGGTCCCACTAGTATGATCTCATCATAATCCTGGTACTCAAGCAAAGATTCTAAGAGCTTTATCAACATGTATTAGAGATACGTAATAGGAGGTAAAACATATACACATAGATGACAAAGCAAACCAGATAGCATACCATCATCTCAAGCAAGAATATTCTATTCATATTGGTCTAAGTACAATTACAGTAATTGCGTCTGGGCACCTATATCTAACAGTCTTCCACTTGCACTAAGGCCAATTATTGCAGTATCTCATACCCAACATCTCGAATAGTCGCTCAAACTGCATCTGATATATGGTCTGAGTGAATGGATCCACTGAGTTGTCTTTTGTATCTACTCTCCGAATCGCCATTTCGCGGTGATCAACTATCTCCCGGATCAGGTGATACCGACTCAAAATATGTTTGGATCGCTGATGGGACCGGGGTTCCTTTTTTTGGATATAGGTGCTCTGAAGACAATTATTATAATTGCATATGGACCTATATAGATAGAATAGTCTTACTCGAGATGATAGTATGCTATCTGTTTTGTCTTTATCATTCATGTGTCCATATTTTACTTGTTATTATCATTCATGTGTCCATATTTTACTTGTTATTACCTATCATTAATACATAATGATAAAGAATATAGGATCATTGCTGGATTACAAGGATTATGCTGGGCATCACAATAGTAGGGCCTCGATAGTCCATAAGAATATCCTTAAATGTTTCTAGTCGTAATAATATCGAGACTGGACATCGGTATTTTAGATTAGACTAGTGCATACGTTTCTTGATCCGGTTAGAAGGTGATAGTTAGTCCCACAACTATTGGTGTTTAACACCGAGAATTGTATACAAGCGCTCATTGGAGAATGAGTTTCACTGAACAGACTCACTGAGAACTCCTAGATAGTATTATACTTATTGTCAGATAGTAGTTCTCTAGTGACAATGGTACATGGTAGTCATTTGACCTAAGATCGCCATAGTGTCTTGTATGTGTTCCCACTATACTTTGACTTCTACCCAACCACGGTTTTAAAGAGCCGTGCATATAGATTTTAGTTGGGTACAGTCTCGAAGCACATGAAGGCAGTGAACGGTCGAAGGGATTCGTCTCCCGGTTTTGGGAGTTGATGTTGCGCTATGCTTGATTGGCTATAACCATAAGTCCTTAGCCAAGGCGGTTGAGATAAACTGATAAATTTTATCAGTTGTATCTCAAGTGGTTATTACTTTGACAGCATGACTTATTGGGTTTTTTAGGGTCTGACAGTTTTCACCCCCAGACCCGATATGCAACACTCTCTGACGAAGAGACCGGATTGTGCGGTGAATTTCACTGATAGACTCTGATTGCATATGGATAAGTTTGCTTATCAACTTTTCTTTTGATCAATACCTGGGTAGTCGTTACATGCAACTAGTGCCACTGACGTGCTTGATGGTTAACCCATGAGGGGATGCGTCTGAAAGTGTTTTAGATCAATCGGGTATGATCCTAATCTACCGTCAGCATATTAATTGAGTCTTTAGAGTCCCACGCATAAGTTTTTCCCTCCCAGGGGAAACGATGTAGTGTGCACATGACGATATATGCCGGAGTTCGATTAAATACGCGTATTTGATACTTTTACATTAATCGGAAGTATTATAATACAAGCTGTTCATCACGATTAATTGCATTTTAATACCAATCATTCTGTACCATTTTGTGAATAAACCTGTGCTATTAATCCGTGTCTGCTCATTAAGTACTGGTTACATGTACATAAGGTAATATCACTGAAAACTTGCACAAACATGCATGGTTATGACAGATTCAAACCAAAACTACAACGGGATGTAATTTATATCAAAATTCAAGTTTTGCAACAAAAAAAAATGTTGTGCAACATAAAAACCAAGTGGGGAAAGCAATGGATCAAGTGGGAATAGCCATGAGCAAATGTGCAAGTGGGCATGAGCAAGTGGGCATGATTATAAGTGTTTAAAAAGAGTTGATTTGATGGTTATATGCTTGATTCATTTCAGACTCTAGAATGCAAATAAGATGATATTATAAAAAAGGAAAAATACTAAAAATCAAGTCAAGGCCACAGAAGACCACACCAAGAATACGTGCCCCACAGACCTCTTCTTGGCCGACGGGAGGAATTTTTCGGTGGCCCCACCATGCCCAAATGGGCTCGTGTTCACACCATGCACTCCGTTCTGTCATGTCAACCCACTTTAATACTTTTTTTTTACCTGAAGTGAACCCTATAAATGCCAGATCAGATTGAAGACAAGGGATCTATACTTTGTACATTTTTAGTTCTTTTGTGCCTAGTTCATGTTAGCTTTTATTGTGTTAGATTATAGTTTGAGTTCTTTGCCTTTCTCTTATCTTGCAACTTCTTTAGTGATCTTGCAAGGTCAGATTTAGCTATTTGAACTCATTAGCTTGTACTTTGGATTGCAACTTCAATAAAGCTTCACTTTGTTCAAATTGGTTCTTTGTATTCTTGCTCTTTATTTTTCTTGCAATTTCCTTATAAGTTTGTTTGTTTTTTTATTTTATTCTCTTTACTCTTAAAATGATGTGTGAGTAGTTCTCCTTCCGAGGTGAAGGAGAGGGTTCATGAATTAACCACTCTCTCTTGATCACATGTTTTAATTGAACTTTAGATGTGATTTTGTTAAGTTTTTATAACTCTTTGATAGGGTATTTTTCTCTTGATGGTTACATTGTATTCTTAGCATATACCATATTCTTTGTTTTACTAATCACTTGTAAAACCACTTCTAATTATCTTTTTAATATAATGCTTAACTTGAAGTTACATATCTTGTGATCATTAAGTGTTTGGTTCAATGTTTGATAGGGTATATAGTTTAATTTGGTCACATGGTAAGTCCTAAACATATACTCTATACTTACTAACAACACTTAATTAATCACAAGATATCTAGCTATTTATTTGGAAAAATTTGTGATCATTTCTACTCTTAAGATTGGAAATCATGAGACAAAGATTGATATCATTTATAGCTTCATCTTAGCATACTTGATATACTCTCTAAACCATGTATTTACAAGCTTAAGAATGTTGTGATCACTTGTGATCAAGTTGAGGCGTGAACTATAGTTTTAAGTTGTTTTTCATGAACCTAACCCTAAAACCTAAGCAAGTCTCGTAATTCCGTATTTTTCCCGAAATCTCGTATTTTTCGCTATCGTGACAACACCAATTTCAAACCATATTCTTTAACTCAAACGATACTTCGAGATATCCATTCCCTATGGATTAACCCGTATTTTTCGTCTAGCTACAACGAGCCATGCACTTGTGGTATTTTTATAACTTGAGACCCTATTTTGTGACGATGAATGCTTAAAACCTTAGAAACTGACATTGAACATGATATCTTGAATTTCACGCATGCACGTATTAGGATTTCTAGAAAAAGTTTTTGGCACCGTTGCCGAGGATTGACAACATCTTGAAGTTTCATTTGAGTTACTTCTGTATAAATTTTCAGAAAACCAAACAAAAATTTGAAAATTTTCAAAGAAAAAACAAAAAATATAACCTTTTGTTAACAAAAGTTCTCTGTTTCTCCAATCTGCTGTTACTCTGATATGTTTTAAAAAATTTAAAGTATGCAAATGGAAATATTAATTGAACACAGAGCACACGGTTGAAATTTGAAACCCCAATTCCTCCACTTGGCCGACCAAAAAATCATCTTGGCCGCCTAGGTCTTGACAAGATATATCTTGAATTTGAAGGAGTGTGCGTTATGATGAAAATACACGGAGTAGGTGAGGACGTTGTGAAACTAAAATTCATACCGTTCGTACTGAAAGAAAACGCCAAAATTTGGTTAAACATTTTACCCGCTCATTCTATATCCATATAGGATGATTTCGTAAAGGTGTTTCTTAAAAAATTTACTCGATTCATGAAACTGTCAAAGATTCATAATGAAATTCACAATTTTAAACAACTAGACGGTGAAATTTTTTGGAAATGCCTAGAGAGATGCAAAAATCTCTTAATCAAATGTCTCCATCATGGGTTAGAACAATGGCGATTATGTCAGATAGTCTATGAGGGATTAGACTCCAGCTCATGAATGATGTTAGAATCCATGTATCAATGTAAGTTCTTGAGCTACGGTGTTAGGAAGCATGGAATTTTTTAGAGGAGCTGGCTGACTGTTGGATATATGTATGCCCTAGAGGCCATTATGTGATAGTCGATGTATCTATACATGTATATATATTCAGTTTGCATTTTTGCTCGACATGATATTATGCTATCTGGTTCTTCTTTATCTGACATGTTGATTTGATCATGCTTTTATTCATTCATACATGCTGATAAAGCCCTGAGGATATCGGCTTGACTACTCTGATTATGATGGAGATCATACTAGTGGGACATCTGTAGTCTATAAGCATATCCTGAAACGTCCCTAGTCGTAGGTATATCGAGACGGGGCATTGATATACCAGAGTAGACTAGCGTATATGATACTAGACCCATACGATGGGCGATGGATGTTCCCACATTCATCGATGTTTGACATCAAGATCATATACGGGTGCTCAGTGGTGACTGGGTACACTGGACGGACTCACCTAGAACTCCTATATGGAATTATATCTATCGTCGGATAGCAGTTCTCAGGTGACACTGGTACAGGTTCGTCTGTAGACCCGAGATCGTCATAGAGCCTTGTGTGTTCTCCCACTGTACTTTGATTACCACCTTACCACGGCTCTACTGAGTCGTGCAAACAGGTGGCCGTTGGGTACAGTCTCGAGACACACGAAGGCAATGAGCGATAGGAGGGGTTTCGTCTCTCCCGGTATTGGGAGTTGATGCTGTGCTGTGCCCGACTGGTTATAACAGCAAGTCCCTGGCCAGGGCTGCTGAGATTTGCTGATAAGTGTTATCAGTAGTTTCTCGATCTGTTATAGACCATTCACCGGCACGACTTATTGAGTTATTGGGGTCGACGTGACCATCCCTAGGCTCGATATGCAGCATATCTGATGAAGAGACCGGACTGTACGGTAGTGTTGCCGGATGGCTCGACGGGAGTTGTAGCAGGTTCGCTTGTTTTCTTCTGATCGCTCAATACCCGGGTAGCCGTTACGTTTAGTTGACCGCTTGCGGCTTGGGGGACTTGATATGATCATTACCCTCTGCCGGCGTATTGACGAGGCTTAGAGTCCCACAAAGGAGTTACCCAGTCCAGGCGAAACGTTGTGGTGCGCATATGCGATATGCGCATGCACCCGATTAAAATGTGCGTATATGATACCGAACATTGATCGGGTGGCCTGCTTTTGGTGGGGTCGTATGAGATATGACCGGATTGATAAATTAAGTGTTGATTTATCATCTAACCATTAGTTTTCTCACTTGAAACCTTTCTAGGGTTTGATGGATGTATGCATGCATGCATGTGTTTCTTTCTTCCATTCTAGTTTCATGCACATGTGGATGTGCATACATGCATACATACATACACCCATCCATCATGGTTGTTAGCATATGGAAATGGTGGCAATATAAGAATCACACCATAGATTAAATAATGGATTATTATTTAATTTTGGTTTTAAAGCAAAATGAAAAAGAAAAGGATAATCATTCTTGATTCTACACTCTTCTTCTAACCTAACCTATCTCAACTACCACTAACCTATGGTTATCCTTCTCTTTATCATTTAAAACCCAAGTTAAACTAACTATCCATCATTTAATCATGGTTGAAGTTAAGAAGGAAATAAATATATATAGTGATATATGTTTCATTTTCTTCTTAACTCAAGGTTATCTTTTTACACCTCTTGCTAAAATTAGCCACCATCTTCATCCTCCTTCATCTTTTCCTCTCTAGTTTCTTCTAGTGAGTTAAACACCATTAAAGAAAGGTTTTTGAAGAGAGATCCCAAGCCACAACCTCATTCTACTCAAGTCTAGCCAACTTGATTAGAGTGTTTCCTTCGGTTTTCCAAAGTAGCGAGCTTGGACGGAGAACTCCGTGGTGGATCGTCGTGGACGCAAGGGGACTTCAAGAGGACCTTGATTCAACAACCCAAGACACCAAGGAGTCTAGCAAAGGGGAGCTACAAAGGTTGTAGCCTTCAAACCCTAATCTTTACTAGCTTAAAGTTTCATAACCCTAATTTTCTAGGATCGATTCCTTTGCGTGTTTGTTTAGCACAATAAAAATTTAAACTTTTGGACATGTGATGCTTCAAAACTCTTCATAGGGTGCTAGACTAACCTTACATTGGTATCAGAGCCGACCTAGAACATTAGGCGACCTTTTTACGAAGTTAAAACTCCGATCGAACCGAAATACGACTTTTTAGGGTGCTCTCTGGAAATTTTCTAAAAATTGACATTTTTCAGAATTAAAAATATGTAAAAAATACAGCAGGAAAAAATAAGGATTACGGTACAAAAATTATTCCATGAACAGTGAATCACACCGCGGAAACGCGGCCTAAGCTTGCTTAGGCCGCGGTTCCGCGGCCGTATATATGAATTGATGGATACTTTTTATACAGTAATTCATGAATCTGCTTGTATAAATTTTTGGATATTTTAAATTTTTATTTGGTTTTGAAAAATTCTGGAGATGGTTTTGGACTCGTCAATTCGATCGGGATTTTCATTTCGTAGCTTTTCCGGGTAAATTAGAAAGTATTGAAGTGTTTGAACGAGTATCATTTACTCACTATTCACGGGGTTTAAATACTTTGGAGATACGTGCAAGTCTTTTTGCGGTGGTCCCTCTAGAAGACAACAAACCTTAACTCGATTATGTGACCGTCTCGAACTGCCCTTTGAACCTTAAGGTTTGGGGCAGTACGGCGTGCCACATGTGAGGCGTTGGCTGGACCCTTCCACGGCTGGACCGCTACTACTGTGTCACACTCCGGATTTTTGAACCCTGCTCAAGTGTTGAGCTTTTAGTGAATCTTGGGTATTTGATCGTTCGTTCGAAAACTTTAATACTGTCTGTTTGTCTGGAATGTGATACAATATGTGGAATTCATATAGTTTAGGCATGAAATACGAAATATGTGATATTTCGCATTTATGATGTCTAAAGAGAATCTGGATTCCAAATATTGTAGTTTTACACTTTCTTTTCTGTGACCGTAAGTGTAGTATGTTCGATATCGCCGGTTTCGTTGCTATACATCAATGACAATCGGGGTACGCATACTTACTTACGTTGATGATATGTGATATTATGTGTTGCTGAGATATGATGTGCAGGATTGTCGCGATCGAATAGCCGGGGGTTTTATGTGAGATGAGAGTTTTATATTTTCATTCATGTAAATTCAAATGTAATGTAATATTCTTTTATTTGGGGCACTTCCGGGTTGAGGTTGTGTCGCCAGTGTTGTATATTATTTACTTTTCCGCATTAGGATGGACCCAAGGAGGGGAGCACAGGTGACCGGGTTCTGGGGTTCAGTGGGAGGCCATCTCGAGGAGTCGAGACCGGGTCTCCTAAACTCCAGGATTGGTAGGGTCACTTGCTGCTCTCATAGGGGTCCAGGGTGTGGGCTTGGCTATTCATCGCGACTGTGGAATCCGTATTTTCTATTCTGGCTAAATACTAAATACGGACGTCCTAGGATATCCCACGTTATATCTATGTTTCTGCTGCCTGTGTTCTGTGATATCTGAGACGAATGACATATTATATATATGATATATAGTAGACGTTGCTTATGTTTTACACCCGCGCTAGTCCCGTCCCGGTATGCCGTTAGTTAAGTAACCTAACGGTGCATAACGGAACATTGCGGCGAATGCGGATGGCATAAGCGTACGTGTTATTTTCGTTTCTTTTCTGTGATTGGCTTTAGGAATTAAATGATGGGATTACATTAATGTGATTAATGTAATGAAAAAAAACCTAAAAAGATGTTGTAGAATCAGATTTAAAAACTACTCGGCTATTTATGAAAAAGCTACATTTCAAAACTGCGGAGCTTAAGCCACTCCTTTTGAAAACTGTTTGATTCTACAACGATATCAAGTTCAAAGCGTTAAAGATTTTCTTAAAAATCATTCGCAACCCTCCGTCATTTTAGGAAGTAGAGTACTTAGTATTCGTGCTACGTTTGTTGACTTTAGTTAAGGCGTAGTGTACGGTAGCTAAGTGATGTCTTCCTACACTGCATATGATGCAGATTAATTAGGACATTCATGCGACTTTGTTGACTATAGTTAAGGGTCATATGGGTGGGTCTAATTGATCAAGAAATGACGGGTAGAACTTGACTGGTACTTATGATTTGTTGACCATAGTTAAGGTCATAAGTACTAGGGGTAAAAAAAAATTACATCGGGAATTTCAAGTGTTGAAATTTGCAATGAGATTGCATACCTTCCATGTGATGGTTGGATCCCGATCCCACTGTGGGCAATAGTTGCTCCTAGGAGAGTTTTACAGTTTACAGTTAGCTAACTCATTAGGTGTCTAGAAAGGTGTTAACGGGGCTCCGCCTCTGGGAAAACGAGGTTTACTCTAATTAGGTCCGTGCGAAAGCAGGGGGAACCTCCCTCAAGTACCGACACTGGCCTGGCTGAACGGTTAGCGAAGTTGTAGACTGTAATTAATCCTGGCTAGTTTTTCTTTTTAAGATTTGAAAGAAAAACTCGATAAAAGCAGTGGGAAACATCGATTAGACAAGATAATAAACCAATCTAATCTATGCAAGAGCTTTCGCTGAGTGAATTCTTTTCTCTCTCTTAATGGCAGATACCAATGACTGGACTTAAGCTTCTACTAGATAAAAACAAACTGAATGGGACCAACTATAAAGACTGGCTGAGTAATCTGAAAATCGCCTTGACTTATGATAAAGTATCATATGTCCTCACGGCTTCAGCCCCGCCCGTCCCTGGTCCAAAATCCTCAGTTGCGGACATTGAAGTCCGCAAGACATGGGACGCTGACTGTGCCACGGCCACATGCCTCGCGCTTGCATTGATGGATAACACACATCAAAAGCAGCATGAGGACATGGACATTCACGGTATATTGCTCCATACAAAGGAGTTGTATGGGGAGCAATCCCGCGTATTACGATACGAAGCATCAAAGAAATTGTTTCAGATGCGAATGGCCCCTGGCACACCAGTAGGAGACCATGTTCTGAAGATGATAGCTCTTATAGAAGAGCTTGAGGACCTTGGATGGACAATGGACAATGAACAATATATAGATATTATTCTGCAGTCCCTCCCCTCCACCTTTGCTCAGTTCATAGTGAACTTCAACATGCATGGCATGGAGAAGGACCTCCCTGAACTCCTTAATATGTTAAGGAGTGCAGAGAGCACTATGAAGTTAGCAAAAACTCCCGTTATGACTATTGGACAGTCTTCCTCTTCTCGCCCGAAAGCCAAGGCCAAGGGAAAGAAAAAGAAGAAACCCACTAATCCTAAGGGCGGAGTTAAAAAGGTGAAGGGAAAGGGAAAGTCCAAGGCTGGAGACTCGGGGAAAGGCGAATGTTTTCATTGCCACAAGACAGGACATTGGAAGCGCAATTGCACGGAGTACTTAAGTCTCAAGAAGAAGCATGGTGATGCTTCTGCTTCAGGTGCGTTTGTGACTGAAAACTGTTTTTCTGTAAACTCTGCTTCCTGGGTATTGGATACCGGTTCAGGTTCTCACATTTGCAATTCTATGCAGGGGCTGAGAAATAGCAAGGTTTTGAAGACAGGTGACCATACTCTCCGCGTTGGAAATGGTTCCAATGTACATACAGTCGCAGTGGGAGAGTATCACTTGGGGTTGCCATCTGGATGTATTTTGATTTTGAATCCATGTTATTTTGTACCAAGTATGCTATGTAATATAATATCCGTTTCTTTGTTGGACAATGAAGGATATAATTTTGTGTTGCAGAACAATGTTATGAACATTCACCTGAATCAAATGTTGGTTGGGTATGGTACGCTTAGTAATGGAATATATGTCCTAAATCAACACACAGTTTTCAGTATACAACACACTAATAAAAGAAAACTTTCAGAATTAAATGAAGCTTTTCTTTGGCATTGTAGACTTGGTCATATTAACGAAACAAGACTAAACAAGTTACATAAAGATGGATATTTAAACTCTTTTGAATATAAATCTTATGCGACTTGCCAGTTTTGTATCAAGGGTAAAATGACCAAAACTCCGTTTACCGGACACGGAGAAAGAGCTACTCAGCTCCTTGGCCTCATACATAGTGATGTATGTGGGCCAATGTCTACACAGGCTAGAGGCGGTTTTTCATACTTCATTACATTCACTGACGACTTCTCAAGATTCGGTCATGTATTTTTATTAAAGCACAAGTCCGACGCTTTCGAGAAATTCATTGAATATAAACAAGAAGTAGAAAAACAAACCGGCTTGAGTATCAAGATGCTTCGATCAGATCGAGGTGGAGAGTATCTCAGTACAGAATTTGCAAACTTCCTAAAAGAGAACGGGATTCTCTCTCAGCTCACTCCTCCTTACACACCACAACACAACGGTGTGTCAGTACGACGGAACAGGACCCTATTAGATATGGTCCGGTCCATGATGAGTGACGCTGAGTTACCAGTCTCGTTTTGGGGGCATGCATTGGAGACTGCAGCGTTTCTGCTAAACAGGGTTCCAACCAAAGCCGTGTCTACCACGCCATATGAGATATAGAATGGGAAGAGACCATCTCTTAAGAGAATTAAGATTTGGGGTTGCCCGGCCTATGTTAAAAAACAGAATCCGGACAAACTCAAGACACGGTCAGTCATGTGTAACTTTGTGGGATATCCAAAGAATTCTTATGGATATCTGTTCTACCATAAAGAGGAACAAAAAGTGTTTGTTTCTCAGTATGCCACATTCTTGGAAAAAGAGTTTTTCACAGATAAAGATGATGGCAAGGTAGTAGATCTAGAAGAGGTTCTGGAAACACAAACTACAAATGACGATTTGGTTGAACCGGCTGTTGCAACAGAAACGGAAGAACCTCGGCCACTACGTAGGTCTGGTAGGACTTCTCGCCCACCGGAGAGGTACTACGGTTTCCTCATTGATGGTAACGGAGAAGATTGCATCATGGATGATGATGATCCTACCAGTTTTCAGCAAGCTATCACGAGTGGTGACTCTGTGAAGTGGCTGAATGCCATAAGATCCGAAATGGAGTCTATGTACACCAACAAAGTATGGACTTTGGACGTTGTACCCCCTGGGGTAAAACCTGTAGGGTGCAAATGGATCTTTAAAAGAAAGATTGGTGTGGATGGGCAGGTAGAGACCTATAAGGCAAGACTTGTAGCGAAAGGTTTTCGTCAAAGACCAGGTTTGGACTATGACGAAACTTTTTCGCCCGTAGCCATGCTTAAATCCATTCGGATCTTACTTGCTATTGCTGCTCACTACGACTATGAAATCTGGCAGATGGACGTTAAAACAGCATTTCTAAATGGAGATTTAGAAGAATGCGTTTATATGGATCAGCCAGAGGGCTTCATTGACAGTAGGAGCAGCGAGAAAGCATGTAGATTGCTTAAATCCATATATAGGTTAAAGCAGGCATCTCGGAGCTGGAACATCTGTTTCGATGATGTTATCAAAGAGTTTGATTTCATCAAAAATCCAGATGAACCTTGTGTTTATAAGAAGGCTGTAGGAAGAGCTGTCACATTCCTCTTATTGTACGTGGATGACATTCTTCTGATAGGAAATGATATTCCTATGCTACAGTCGGTCAAATCATTCTTATCACTAAGGTTCTCCATGAAGGACCTGGGTGATGCCACATACATCCTGGGCATAAGGATCTATAGGGATAGATCCAAAAAGTTATTGGGATTGTCCCAAACCAGGTACATCAACACCATCCTAAAAAGGTTTAGTATAGAAGACTCCAAGCGGGGTGCCTTACCCGCTTGCCATGGAGTCACCCTCTCCAAGGATTCTTGTCCAAAGACCGATGAAGAGAGAGCTCGCATGAGCATTATACCCTATGCCTCGGCAGTAGGATCTATAATGTATGCGATGTTATGTACACGCCCAGATGTAGCTTATGCACTCAGTGTTGTAAGCAGGTATCAATCCAACCCAGGGGAGAACCACTGGACAACTGTGAAGAACATTCTTAAGTACTTACGAAGGACTAAAGAATTGTTCTTGGTGTATGGTAATACAGATCTCCAAATGGAGGCCTTTACCGATTCGAGCTTCCAGAGTGATAAGGATGACAGCAAATCTATCTCAGGGTTTGTATTTACCCTCAATAGAGGGGCGGTAAGTTGGAAGAGTTCCAAACAAGATACCGTTGCAGACTCTACGATGGAAGCTGAGTACATTGCTGTAAATGATGCCGCCAAGGAAGCCGTCTGGATGAAGAAGTTCGTCTCGGAGCTAGGAGTAGTTCCAACCATTATTGATCCAATACCTTTGTATTATGACAATAATGGGGCGATGGCGTTAGCCAAGGAGCCCAGATCCCATCAGCGGTCCAGACATATCCTGAGGCGCTTTCATTTGATCCGGGAGATTGTAGATCGCCGCGAGATCGAGATTAAGAGAGTAGATACAAAGAACAACGCCGCGGATCCACTCACCAAGGCCCTCCCTCAGCCACAGCATGAGCGACTTTTTGAGATGTTGGGTATGAGATACGCCAATAACTGGCCTTAGTGCAAGTGGGAGATTGTTGGATATATGTATGCCCTAGAGGCCATTATGTGATAGTCGATGTATCTATACATGTATATATATTCTTGCTCGACATGATAGTATGCTATCTGGTTCTTCTTTATCTGACATGTTGATTTGATCATGCTTTTATTCATTCATACATGCTGATAAAGCCCTGAGGATATCGGCTTGACTACTCTGATTATGATGGAGATCATACTAGTGGGACATCTGTAGTCTATAAGCATATCCTGGAACGTCCCTAGTCGTAGGTATATCGAGACGGGCATTGATATACCAGAGTAGACTAGCGTATATGATACTAGACCCATACGATGGGCGATGGATGTTCCCACATTCATCGATGTTTGACATCAAGATCATATACGGGTGCTCAGTGGTGACTGGGTACACTGGACAGACTCACCGAGAACTCCTATATGGAATTATATCTATCGTCGGATAGCAGTTCTCAGGTGACACTGGTACAGGTTAGTCTGTAGACCCGAGATCGTCATAGAGCCTTGTGTGTTCTCCCACTGTACTTTGATTACCACCCTACCACGGCTCTACTGAGTCGTGCAAACAGGTGGCCGTTGGGTACAGTCCCGAGACACACGAAGGCAATGAGCGATAGGAGGGGTTTCGTCTCTCCCGGTATTGGGAGTTGATGCTGTGCTGTGCCCGACTGGTTATAACAGCAAGTCCCTGGCCAGGGCTGCTGAGATTTGCTGATAAGTGTTATCAGTAGTTTCTCGATCTGTTATAGACCATTCACCGGCACGACTTATTGATTTATTGGGGTCGACGTGACCATCCCTAGGCTCGATATGCAGCATATCTGATGAAGAGACCGGACTGTACGGTAGTGTTGCCGGATGGCTCGACGGGAGTTGTAGCAGGTTCGCTTGTTTTCTTCTGATCGCTCAATACCCGGGTAGCCGTTACGTTTAGCTGACCGCTTGCGGCTTGGGGGACTTGATATGATCATTACCCTCTGCCGGCGTATTGACGAGTCTTAGAGTCCCACAAAGGAGTTACCCAGTCCAGGCGAAACGTTGTGGTGCGCATATGCGATATGCGCATGCACCCGATTAAAATGTGCGTATATGATACCGAACATTGATCGGGTGGCCTGCTTTTGGTGGGGTCGTATGAGATATGACCGGATTGATAAATTAAGTGCTGATTTATCATCTAACCATTAGTTTTCTCACTTGAAACCTTTCTAGGGTTTGATGGATGTATGCATGCATGCATGTGTTTCTTTCTTCCATTCTAGTTTCATGCACATGTGGATGTGCATACATGCATACATACATACACCCATCCATCATGGTTGTTAGCATATGGAAATGGTGGCAATATAAGAATCACACCATAGATTAAATAATGGATTATTATTTAATTTTGGTTTTAAAGCAAAATGAAAAAGAAAAGGATAATCATTCTTGATTCTACACTCTTCTTCTAACCTAACCTATCTCAACTACCACTAACCTATGGTTATCCTTCTCTTTATCATTTAAAACCCAAGTTAAACTAACTATCCATCATTTAATCATGGTTGAAGTTAAGAAGGAAATAAATATATATAGTGATATATGTTTCATTTTCTTCTTAACTCAAGGTTATCTTTTTACACCTCTTGCTAAAATTAGCCACCATCTTCATCCTCCTTCATCTTTTCCTCTCTAGTTTCTTCTAGTGAGTTAAACACCATTAAAGAAAGGTTTTTGAAGAGAGATCCCAAGCCACAACCTCATTCTACTCAAGTCTAGCCAACTTGATTAGAGTGTTTCCTTCGGTTTTCCAAAGTAGCGAGCTTGGACGGAGAACTCCGTGGTGGATCGTCGTGGACGCAAGGGGACTTCAAGAGGACCTTGATTCAACAACCCAAGACACCAAGGAGTCTAGCAAAGGGGAGCTACAAATGTTGTAGCCTTCAAACCCTAATCTTTACTAGCTTAAAGTTTCATAACCCTAATTTTCTAGGATCGATTCCTTTGCGTGTTTGTTTAGCACCATAAAAATTTAAACTTTTGGACATGTGATGCTTCAAAACTCTTCATAGGGTGCTAGACTAACCTTACATTGGTATCAGAGCCGACCTAGAACATTAGGCGACCTTTTTACGAAGTTAAAACTCCGATCGAACCGAAATACGACTTTTTAGGGTGCTCTCTGGAAATTTTCTAAAAATTGACATTTTTCAGAATTAAAAATATGTAAAAAATACAGCAGGAAAAAATAAGGATTACGGTATAAAAATTATTCCATGAACAGTGAATCACACCGCGGAAACGCGGCCTAAGCTTGCTTAGGCCGCGGTTCCGCGGCCGTATATATGAATTGATGGATACTTTTTATACAGTAATTCATGAATCTGCTTGTATAAATTTTTGGATATTTTAAATTTGTATTTGGTTTTGAAAAATTCTGGAGATGGTTTTGGACTCGTCAATTCGATCGGGATTTTCATTTCGTAGCTTTTCCGGGTAAATTAGAAAGTATTGAAGTGTTTGAACGAGTATCATTTACTCACTATTCACGGGGTTTAAATACTTTGGAGATACGTGCAAGTCTTTTTGCGGTGGTCCCTCTAGAAGACAACAAACCTTAACTCGATTATATGACCGTCTCGAACTGCCCTTTGAACCTTAAGGTTTGGGGCAGTACGGCGTGCCACATGTGAGGCGTTGGCTGGACCCTTCCACGGCTGGACCGCTACTACTGTGTCACACTCCGGATTTTTGAACCCTGCTCAAGTGTTGAGCTTTTAGTGAATCTTGGGTATTTGATCATTCGTTCGAAAACTTTAATACTGTCTGTTTGTCTGGAATGTGATACAATATGTGGAATTCATATAGTTTAGGCATGAAATACGAAATATGTGATATTTCGCATTTATGATGTCTAAAGAGAATCTGGATTCCAAATATTGTAGTTTTACACTTTCTTTTCTGTGACCGTAAGTGTAGTATGTTCGATATCGCCGGTTTCGTTGCTATACATCAATGACAATCGGGGTACGCATACTTACTTACGTTGATGATATGTGATATTATGTGTTGCTGAGATATGATGTGCAGGATTGTCGCGATCGAATAGCCGGGGGTTTTATGTGAGATGAGAGTTTTATATTTTCATTCATGTAAATTCAAATGTAATGTAATATTCTTTTATTTGGGGCACTTCCGGGTTGAGGTTGTGTCGCCAGTGTTGTATATTATTTACTTTTCCGCATTAGGATGGACCCAAGGAGGGGAGCACAGGTGACCGGGTTCTGGGGTTCAGTGGGAGGCCATCTCGAGGAGTCGAGACCGGGTCTCCTAAACTCCAGGATTGGTAGGGTCACTTGCTGCTCTCATAGGGGTCCAGGGTGTGGGCTTGGCTATTCATCGCGACTGTGGAATCCGTATTTTCTATTCTGGCTAAATACTAAATACGGACGTCCTAGGATATCCCACGTTATATCTATGTTTCTGCTGCCTGTGTTCTGTGATATCTGAGACGAATGACATATTATATATATGATATATAGTAGACGTTGCTTATGTTTTACACCCGCGCTAGTCCCGTCCCGGTATGCCGTTAGTTAAGTAACCTAACGGTGCATAACGGAACATTGCGGCGAATGCGGATGGCATAAGCGTACGTGTTATTTTCGTTTCTTTTCTGTGATTGGCTTTAGGACTTAAATGATGGGATTACATTAATGTGATTAATGTAAAGAAAATAAACCTAAAAAGATGTTGTAGAATCAGATTTAAAAACTACTCGGCTATTTATGAAAAAGCTACATTTCAAAACTGCGGAGCTTAAGCCACTCCTTTTGAAAACTGTTTGATTCTACAACGATATCAAGTTCAAAGCGTTAAAGATTTTCTTAAAAATCATTCGCAACCCTCCGTCATTTTAGGAAGTAGAGTACTTAGTATTCGTGCTACGTTTGTTGACTTTAGTTAAGGCGTAGTGTACGGTAGCTAAGTGATGTCTTCCTACACTGCATATGATGCAGATTAATTAGGACATTCATGCGACTTTGTTGACTATAGTTAAGGGTCATATGGGTGGGTCTAATTGATCAAGAAATGACGGGTAGAACTTGACTGGTACTTATGATTTGTTGACCATAGTTAAGGTCATAAGTACTAGGGGTAAAAAAAAATTATATCGGGAATTTCAAGTGTTGAAATTTGCAATGAGATTGCATACCTTCCATGTGATGGTTGGATCCCGATCCCACTGTGGGCAATAGTTGCTCCTAGGAGAGTTTTACAGTTTACAGTTAGCTAACTCATTAGGTGTCTAGAAAGGTGTTAACGGGGCTCCGCCTCTGGGAAAACGAGGTTTACTCTAATTAGGTCCGTGCGAAAGCAGGGGGAACCTCCCTCAAGTACCGACACTGGCCTGGCTGAACGGTTAGCGAAGTTGTAGACTGTAATTAATCCTGGCTAGTTTTTCTTTTTAAGGTTTGAAAGAAAAACTCGATAAAAGCAGTGGGAAACATCGATTAGACAAGATAATAAACCAATCTAATCTATGCAAAAGCTTTCGCTGAGTGTATTCTTTTCTCTCTCTTAATTGCAGATACCAATGACTGGACTTAAGCTTCTACTAGATAAAAACAAACTGAATGGGACCAACTATAAAGACTGGCTGAGTAATCTGAAAATCGCCTTGACTTATGATAAAGTATCATATGTCCTCACGGCTTCAGCCCCGCCCGTCCCTGGTCCAAAATCCTCAGTTGCGGACATTGAAGTCCGCAAGACATGGGACGCTGACTGTGCCACGGCCACATGCCTCGCGCTTGCATCGATGGATAACACACATCAAAAGCAGCATGAGGACATGGACATTCACGGTATATTGCTCCATACAAAGGAGTTGTATGGGGAGCAATCCCGCGTATTACGATACGAAGCATCAAAGAAATTGTTTCAGATGCGAATGGCCCCTGGCACACCAGTAGGAGACCATGTTCTGAAGATGATAGCTCTTATAGAAGAGCTTGAGGACCTTGGATGGACAATGGACAATGAACAATATATAGATATTATTCTGCAGTCCCTCCCCTCCACCTTTGCTCAGTTCATAGTGAACTTCAACATGCATGGCATGGAGAAGGACCTCCCTGAACTCCTTAATATGTTAAGGAGTGCAGAGAGCACTATGAAGTTAGCAAAAACTCCCGTTATGACTATTGGACAGTCTTCCTCTTCTCGCCCGAAAGCCAAGGCCAAGGGAAAGAAAAAGAAGAAACCCACTAATCCTAAGGGCGGAGTTAAAAAGGTGAAGGGAAAGGGAAAGTCCAAGGCTGGAGACTCGGGGAAAGGCGAATGTTTTCATTGCCACAAGACAGGACATTGGAAGCGCAATTGCACGGAGTACTTAAGTCTCAAGAAGAAGCATGGTGATGCTTCTGCTTCAGGTGCGTTTGTGACTGAAAACTGTTTTTCTGTAAACTCTGCTTCCTGGGTATTGGATACCGGTTCAGGTTCTCACATTTGCAATTCTATGCAGGGGCTGAGAAATAGCAAGGTTTTGAAGACAGGTGACCATACTCTCCGCGTTGGAAATGGTTCCAATATACATACAGTCGCAGTGGGAGAGTATCACTTGGGGTTGCCATCTGGATATATTTTGATTTTGAATCCATGTTATTTTGTACCAAGTATGCTATGTAATATAATATCCGTTTCTTTGTTGGACAATGAAGGATATAATTTTGTGTTGCAGAATAATGTTATGAACATTCACCTGAATCAAATGTTGGTTGGGTATGGTACGCTTAATAATGGAATATATGTCCTAAATCAACACACAGTTTTCAGTATACAACACACTAATAAAAGAAAACTTTCAGAATTAAATGAAGCTTTTCTTTGGCATTGTAGACTTGGTCATATTAACGAAACAAGACTAAACAAGTTACATAAAGATAGATATTTAAACTCTTTTGAATATAAATCTTATGCGACTTGCCAGTTTTGTATCAAGGGTAAAATGACCAAAACTCCGTTTACCGGACACGGAGAAAGAGCTACTCAGCTCCTTGGCCTCATACATAGTGATGTATGTGGGCCAATGTCTACACAGGCTAGAGGCGGTTTTTCATACTTCATTACATTCACTGACGACTTCTCAAGATTCGGTCATGTATTTTTATTAAAGCACAAGTCCGACGCTTTCGAGAAATTCATTGAATATAAACAAGAAGTAGAAAAACAAACCGGCTTGAGTATCAAGATGCTTCGATCAGATCGAGGTGGAGAGTATCTCAGTACAGAATTTGCAAACTTCCTAAAAGAGAACGGGATTCTCTCTCAGCTCACTCCTCCTTACACACCACAGCACAACGGTGTGTCAGTACGACGGAACAGGACCCTATTAGATATGGTCCGGTCCATGATGAGTGACGCTGAGTTACCAGTCTCGTTTTGGGGGCATGCATTGGAGACTGCAGCGTTTCTGCTAAACAGGGTTCCAACCAAAGCCGTGTCTACCACGCCATATGAGATATGGAATGGGAAGAGACCATCTCTTAAGGGAATTAAGATTTGGGGTTGCCCGGCCTATGTTAAAAAGCAGAATCCGGACAAACTCGAGACACGGTCAGTCATGTGTAACTTTGTGGGATATCCAAAGAATTCTTATGGATATCTGTTCTACCATAAAGAGGAACAAAAAGTGTTTGTTTCTCAGTATGCCACATTCTTGGAAAAAGAGTTTTTCACAGATAAAGATGATGGCAAGGTAGTAGATCTAGAAGAGGTTCTGGAAACACAAACTACAAATGACGATTTGGTTGAACCGGCTGTTGCAACAGAAACTGAAGAACCTCGGCCACTCCGTAGGTCTGGTAGGACTTCTCGCCCACCGGAAAGGTAGTACGGTTTCCTCATTGATGGTAACGGAGAAGATTGCATCATGGATGATGATGATCCTACCAGTTTTCAGCAAGCTATCACGAGTGGTGACTCTGTGAAGTGGCTGAATGCCATAAGATCCGAAATGGAGTCTATGTACACCAACAAAGTATGGACTTTGGACGTTGTACCCCCTGGAGTAAAACCTGTAGGGTGCAAATGGATCTTTAAAAGAAAGATTGGTGTGGATGGGCAGGTAGAGACCTATAAGGCAAGACTTGTAGCGAAAGGTTTTCGTCAAAGACCAGGTTTGGACTATGACGAAACTTTTTCGCCCGTAGCCATGCTTAAATCCATTCGGATCTTACTTGCTATTGCTGCTCACTACGACTATGAAATCTGGCAGATGGACGTTAAAACAGCATTTCTAAATGGAGATTTAGAAGAATGCGTTTATATGGATCAGCCAGAGGGCTTCATTGACAGTAGGAGCAGCGAGAAAGCATGTAGATTGCTTAAATCCATATATGGGTTAAAGCAGGCATCTCGGAGCTGGAACATCTGTTTCGATGATGTTATCAAAGAGTTTGATTTCATCAAAAATCCAGATGAACCTTGTGTTTATAAGAAGGCTGTAGGAAGAGCTGTCACATTCCTCGTATTGTACGTGGATGACATTCTTCTGATAGGAAATGATATTCCTATGCTACAGTCGGTCAAATCATTCTTATCACTAAGGTTCTCCATGAAGGACCTGGGTGATGCCACATACATCCTGGGCATAAGGATCTATAGGGATAGATCCAAAAAGTTATTGGGATTGTCCCAAACCAGGTACATCAAGACCATCCTAAAAAGGTTTAGTATAGAAGACTCCAAGCGGGGTGCCTTACCCGCTTGCCATGGAGTCACTCTCTCCAAGGATTCTTGTCCAAAGACCGATGAAGAGAGAGCTCGCATGAGCATTATACCCTATGCCTCGGCAGTAGGATCTATAATGTATGCGATGTTATGTACACGCCCAGATGTAGCTTATGCACTCAGTGTTGTAAGCAGGTATCAATCCAACCCAGGGGAGAACCACTGGACAACTGTGAAGAACATTCTTAAGTACTTACGAAGGACTAAAGAATTGTTCTTGGTATATAGTAATACAGATCTCCAAATGGAGGCCTTTACCGATTCGAGCTTCCAGAGTGATAAGGATGACAGCAAATCTATCTCAGGGTTTGTATTTACCCTCAATAGAGGGGCGGTAAGTTGGAAGAGTTCCAAACAGGATACCGTTGCAGACTCTACGATGGAAGCTGAGTACATTGCTGCAAATGATGCCGCCAAGGAAGCCGTCTGGATGAAGAAGTTCGTCTCGGAGCTAGGAGTAGTTCCAACCATTATTGATCCAATACCTTTGTATTGTGACAATAATGGGGCGATGGCGTTAGCCAAGGAGCCCAGATCCCATCAGCGGTCCAGACATATCCTGAGGCGCTTTCATTTGATCCGGGAGATTGTAGATCGCCGCGAGATCGAGATTAAGAGAGTAGATACAAAGAACAACGCCGCGGATCCACTCACCAAGGCCCTCCCTCAGCCACAGCATGAGCGACTTTTTGAGATGTTGGGTATGAGATACGCCAATAACTGGCCTTAGTGCAAGTGGGAGATTGTTGGATATATGTATGCCCTAGAGGCCATTATGTGATAGTCGATGTATCTATACATGTATATATATTCAGTTTGCATTCTTGCTCGACATGATAGTATGCTATCTGGTTCTTCTTTATCTGACATGTTGATTTGATCATGCTTTTATTCATTCATACATGCTGATAAAGCCCTGAGGATATCGGCTTGACTACTCTGATTATGATGGAGATCATACTAGTGGGACATCTGTAGTCTATAAGCATATCCTGGAACGTCCCTAGTCGTAGGTATATCGAGACGGGCATTGATATACCAGAGTAGACTAGCGTATATGATACTAGACCCATACGATGGGCGATGGATGTTCCCACATTCATCGATGTTTGACATCAAGATCATATACGGGTGCTCAGTGGTGACTGGGTACACTGGACAGACTCACCGAGAACTCCTATATGGAATTATATCTATCGTCGGATAGCAGTTCTCAGGTGACACTGGTACAGGTTAGTCTGTAGACCCGAGATCGTCATAGAGCCTTGTGTGTTCTCCCACTGTACTTTGATTACCACCCTACCACGGCTCTACTGAGTCGTGCAAACAGGTGGCCGTTGGGTACAGTCCCAAGACACACGAAGGCAATGAGCGATAGGAGGGGTTTCGTCTCTCCCGGTATTGGGAGTTGATGCTGTGCTGTGCCCGACTGGTTATAACAGCAAGTCCCTGGCCAGGGCTGCTGAGATTTGCTGATAAGTGTTATCAGTAGTTTCTCGATCTGTTATAGACCATTCACCGGCACGACTTATTGAGTTATTGGGGTCGACGTGACCATCCCTAGGCTCGATATGCAGCATATCTGATGAAGAGACCGGACTGTACGGTAGTGTTGCCGGATGGCTCGACGGGAGTTGTAGCAGGTTCGCTTGTTTTCTTCTGATCGCTCAATACCCGGGTAGCCGTTACGTTTAGCTGACCGCTTGCGGCTTGGGGGACTTGATATGATCATTACCCTCTGTCAGCGTATTGACGAGTCTTAGAGTCCCACAAAGGAGTTACCCAGTCCAGGCGAAACGTTGTGGTGCGCATATGCGATATGCGCATGCACCCGATTAAAATGTGCGTATATGATACCGAACATTGATCGGGTGGCCTGCTTTTGGTAGGGTCGTATGAGATATGACCGGATTGATAAATTAAGTGTTGATTTATCATCTAACCATTAGTTTTCTCACTTGAAACCTTTCTAGGGTTTGATGGATGTATGCATGCATGCATGTGTTTCTTTCTTCCATTCTAGTTTCATGCACATGTGGATGTGCATACATGCATACATACATACACCCATCCATCATGGTTGTTAGCATATGGAAATGGTGGCAATATAAGAATCACACCATAGATTAAATAATGGATTATTATTTAATTTTGGTTTTAAAGCAAAATGAAAAAGAAAAGGATAATCATTCTTGATTCTACACTCTTCTTCTAACCTAACCTATCTCAACTACCACTAACCTATGGTTATCCTTCTCTTTATCATTTAAAACCCAAGTTAAACTAACTATTCATCATTTAATCATGGTTGAAGTTAAGAAGGAAATAAATATATATAGTGATATATGTTTCATTTTCTTCTTAACTCAAGGTTATCTTTTTACACCTCTTGCTAAAATTAGCCACCATCTTCATCCTCCTTCATCTTTTCCTCTCTAGTTTCTTCTAGTGAGTTAAACACCATTAAAGAAAGGTTTTTGAAGAGAGATCCCAAGCCACAACCTCATTCTACTCAAGTCTAGCCAACTTGATTAGAGTGTTTCCTTCGGTTTTCCAAAGTAGCGAGCTTGGACGGAGAACTCCGTGGTGGATCGTCGTGGACGCAAGGGGACTTCAAGAGGACCTTGATTCAACAACCCAAGACACCAAGGAGTCTAGCAAAGGGGAGCTACAAAGGTTGTAGCCTTCAAACCCTAATCTTTACTAGCTTAAAGTTTCATAACCCTAATTTTCTAGGATCGATTCCTTTGTGTGTTTGTTTAGCACCATAAAAATTTAAACTTTTGGACATGTGATGCTTCAAAACTCTTCATAGGGTGCTAGACTAACCTTACACTGACAAGACCATCCAATGGGAAAACGTTAGCGAGAAACCAACCACGTCGACCAGGAGCGGTGCACATGTTGTTGACACCGCTATTGCTGCCGAAGCAAAAATCGCCGCTAATGTGACGAACGGAAGCTTTAGAGGGCAAAAATCAACTGTCTCGTGTGAACCAGCTATCGCATCCTATGTTTGCTAATTGTCAAAACCCTAGCTACATAGCTGATGATTGTCCTTTTCTTATCGGGTCCCAGGGACACGAGAGCGTGGCCGTGCTGTATCAAAATCATTGTTCCAAGAACGACTTGTACTCGCAAACGTATAAGCCTGGTTGGAAGAACCATCCTAATTTTGTTTGGAATCAGGCACCTTTTAAAAATACAAATTCAAACCCACCTTTCCGACAATTTCAAAATACAAAATTTCAAAATCAGAAATTAGGATTTCCGAACAACCAGCAGCACCAATCGAATCAGCCCATCCAAACCTTTGCACCCCCTGATTTTGTCCAAGACGAAAAAAGGTGTCCACCATTGAAAAAGGGTTGGAAGCTTTGATTAAGATCTTTTCGCAGAATGCATCTAGTCTAGCTATCTTTATGCAAAATTCTGGTCAGTTGCATAGTGCAAACACGCATGAAATAGCTAGATTAGAGGTTCAAATTAGTCAACTTGCTGCGACAGTGAGTGAACGTGAGAAGGGAACCTTGCCTTCTCAACCTGTGATGAATCCCAGAGATCAGCGAGCCCACAACGCGCATGTTGTTTAGTAGAACAATATGAAGAATGCAAACGCCGTCACAGTCCTACGATCTGGATGCACAATTGACAACAAGGTTTTCAAGTCGAAAGATAAATCAAGATGTGCGACTGTCGATTCACCAACACCACCTGTTTCCTTAGAATCAGATCCGAACACTTCTTTGTCTTCTTTTTCTTCTTCACCTTCTTCATCTTCGCAACCTGCTAAAATTTCTTTCCCAGCAACACACTTCTGTGCTACAGTTATGTCTGACATCACCTCCATGAAACATATGATAGCTTAAGGATTTCGATGATCCATTTGTTTAGTTTTGATGATAGTTTAAATATGAATAGTTCATTTAGTGTCGCTTGCTTATCTTGCTTATCATATCGACATTAAACTTGTATACATTTATTCTATAGCTTGCTTATCCTATATCTTGTGTATACCGAGTAATATATTAATATCTCATGCTATACTTGTGCTATATTCTTGATATCGATATATTACTCTTATTCATTGTTTTGGTAATTCACAATATGAATTTGTATATACATGTGATCTAATATCTTGCTCTTTATATAACTTGTATATATGTTTAGTATATCAATATCTCATGCTTTTCTTTTTTTTTTTCTTATCTTGATATTGATATACTATTCATAGTTGTGATATCGAAAATATGAATGGTCATATACTTGTGTTTATTAACTTACTTATATCTCATAACACTGTATATAGTGTGCTTGGTCGTTTTGAGATTGCTTTTCAGTATATTCAGAATATCTCGCGATACAAGCGTATAAAAGAGGATGGAGGATATTGACTTTAAACGTCATATCTAAATGGATGTTGGAGGATTCGGACGAGAGCTTCTCAAATTGCACATTCAAGCTATGGATAGCTAAGAAGCCAAAGTCCAAGACTAAAGCGTCAAAAGTCAAAGTTTAAGATTTTTGCATGCGTATATCAACTTGAAGACGTTCGTGAGTCCGCGTTCAAGTTTGAAACGTCAAGTGTCGAATAAAATTGAAGATCAATCGACCAACGCAAAGTTCAAGCCAAGCGGAACGCTAAGGTTTAAGAGATAGAGACGAGAAGGATTCATGAATTCAATGATTTGCTAAACCGATGTAGAAATCCTTGTAAGTACTCTAAAGATTATGGTTATATCATTTAGAGCTCTTGAACACCCACACATGATTGCAAAAATGTTTTACAAATATCGAGTTTTTCATTTTCGAAGTTTTCATTTTTCAGAAAACCTAAGCTGTTGTTTTTGTGCCAGGCCAGATGTCTGCCTCATTGAAGTTCAGACGTCTGTGCACTGTTGTTTTTTTTGATATTTGGAAATATCAGAAACCCAGAGAGATAATAGACATCTGAAGATCAAATTGACAGACTTCTTAAGAAGGTTTTGAAAATGGATATTTTATATCTTCGGACGTCTGTCATTTGTACTTCAGACGTCTATGCTAAAGTCTCTGGTTGGTATTTGTTTATTGACAGACGTATGCAGTTCAATGTGACGTCTGCTTAAGGTTTTGAAAAATGAATTTTAAAGTTTCAGACGTCTACTTTGTGGACATTAGACGTCTGGTTTTGGCTCTGTGCTTTCTAGTAAGAAACACAGACATTTGCAGTTCATCGGGGCAGACGTCTGATGTTATGGTTTTGCCAAAACTTTTTCTTCTTCAGAAGTCTGCCTTTTTCTTCTTTAGAAGTCTGATGTTATGTTATAGTCGTTGGGAATTTGTTTTATATTAGGCTAGACGTTTGTGCTCTATAACTTCAGATGTTTGCCGTGCGTTTAAACTTCCTGTCCCCACTTGTTTTTGAGTTGTTTTACCTTGGGCTATAAAAGGGTTTTGGGTTGGATTTTTCTTGGCATCATTTATCAATCACTTACTCAATTTCTTGAGCTTTTCTATTGCAAATATCCAAGTGAATTTCAAAAGAAAAATCTCATATCTTGGAAAGTTTAAAAAGATTTTCATTTGCTTATCCAATCACTCTCATATACAAAAGATTCAAGAGCTTTCAATTGATTATCCATACTTGCTAAAGTATTAGTTTGAGGTTTAGAGAAACTCCTAGAGAGTATTGTACTTAATTGTAACCCTCTTCTTTTATTTGTGTGAGGATCCTTGAGTGCAAGGGTGCCTTTGTAAGAAAGAAAAGTGAGAGAAGTTTTTTCTTTTTTGTGTGAGGATCTTTAAGTGCAAGGGTGCCTTTGTAAGAAGGGAGAGTTTTTAATTGAGAAGAGTCACTCGTGTATTGAGTGACATATTGTTATAAGTGCGCAACGTTTTTGTCTCATCAAAAACGTGATTAAGTAGAACAGGCTCGTATGCCTAAAGAAAATGGACCAGGGGATCTTCCGAACCACTCTAAACCATGCATGTTTGCATTTTTTATTTCTATCTTTTGATTTATATTTGTAGATTAGAAATTACATGATAGGTTTATTGCTTCCGCTCTATATGCCTATTACTTGATATTGTTGCTTGCTTGTAGGTTATGTTCACAATTGTGATTAGCTTAGCCACTTATCTATATTGGTATATATCTTGTTAAGCTTATCAATTAGGACTTTTTTAGCAAGTGTTTGATAGAATCATTAATTTGGGCATATCGGTAGTGTATTTCTATTCACCTCCTTCTAGGAATAATTTCAATTGGTATCAGAGCTAGGTACTCTTCTTGTTAGGACTTACATCCTAGAGTGATCCATGGCTTCTTTTCTTCCAAGTTTTTCTTATGATGATGAACCATCTATTAACAGTCCTCTATATTTTGATGGTAGTAAGTTTTGTATTTGGAAGATTAAAATGGATGCTTATCTTAGTTCTCTTGGTAGAAGTTTTTGGAAATTTTTTAATGATGATTACTCTATTCCTTTTTATGATAAATTAGAATGGAGTAGTCGTGATTGAGATTTATTTGCTACTAATATTAAAACTTTAAAAGTCTTACAATGTGCTTTAGATGTTGATATATTTAACAAGTTTTCATCTTGTAAGACGAATCATGGTATTTGGTGCTCATTGGAGCAAAACTATGGAGAGCACATTGCTTGCAAGGAAGTGGAGAAAGCCAAGAGTACGACGTCTATAAAGATTTTGGACGCATCTCAACTAAAAGCGAATCAAAAGAGATGATACAACTCTATGGAGTCAGATAAGGGGTGTTTTAATCATTGCATTCTAAGTAATCTTTCTTATAATTTCCGCAAACTTACGCATGATCAATTATTAGATCTTTTAATACTTTGCATGACAGCCATATTTCATTAACATCTAAAAATGTTTTGCTTGAAAATCTTATTTCTATCCTAAAAAAATGAGAGAAGTGATTTGATTTCATGTTGTGAATCTTTTAAGAATTTGAAAAAAAAATTGATTACCAAATTTAGTACTTTAAACTCCACTCATGATTCTCAAGTTGCTTTAATTGATAGATTAGTTGTTGAGAAGAATGAGTTGCTTTCAAAACTTGATTTATATTGTGCTACTATTGATATTTTGAAGCTTGAAAATGAAAATTTGTTTTTGTCTTGTGAAAACTTGAGAAAAGAAAAGGATGAGTCAATTGCGAATTTTAAAAATGAGATTGATCTTTTAAAATCATCCATTTCGTCTCAAGAATCACTCGTTTTAGAAAACACTTCTCTCAAGAAAGGAAATGCGATTTTGGTTTCATCTTGCGAATTTTTAAGAAGTAAAAGCAAAACCTTGATTTCAAATTACAAAAGCAAATTTGATTTGTTGAAATCTTTTATTACTTCTCAAGATTCTTTAATCTTTGAAAACTCTTCTCTCAAAGCTCAAAATGATGTTTGTAATGCATCCCTTGCTAAGTGTTCTAGTATTGATCCTTTAGTTAACAAGAAAAATGTGGTTTTAAATCGAAGAGGTGTTAGTTTTAAATCTTCTAAGTTTCAAAAACCCTTTTCATCTAGACATGTCAAACACGCTTTCTATTTAGCTAAATCTCATGTTCATTCATATGCATACTTATATAGATTTAGTTCGAGAAAAAATTTCAAGAAGCATGCGCATCATTCACTTGCCATATCTCATGCTATTGACACTTCTAGGATTTCCATACATGCACATACACACACTTGTCATTCTTGTGGTGTACATGGACATTTCTCATTTGCATGTACTTTGAAAAGGATTTCCATACATGCACATTTGCACATGGACATCTTCGCATGCCAATGATAGATGGGTTCCCAAGTTTAACCCTTATACATCCAAGAAAACTTAAATACCGAAATTCCCTCCCATGCCTTCTTTTTTAGGTATGAAAAATTTAAAGAAGTAAGGGATTTAGGATTGTGATGAGTAAGAGCATCTCAATGGAAAATTTGCTTGGCTCATCAAAATTTGGGGGGTATTATATTCCTTGCTATACTCTTTTATAATATCGCCTATTTATGTGTGCTTATTGTTGATATTCAAATTGTGTATGATATTTTGTTGTATACCCCAAGTATTGCACAAGTGCTTAACATGCATATCTTTTTAGTGCTGTTGATTCATGTATGAGATGCTATTCATAGGATATTTCATTTGGTATTTACAATTGATATCATTCGTTTGCTCATATGTGATTTCTTGTACTCATTTGCTTTAAACTTGCCATCTCTTAAAACTTGAGTACAATATGGTTTGAAAACTTGTTTATATTTGCATATCCTTGTTAGTGATATATGCCCTAGAGGCCATTATTGAATAGTACTGGATTGTATATTACATTTTGGAAGCTTGGGATATACACAGATATAATAACAGTCTTGCTCAATATGATAGTATGCTATCTGGTTTGATTATATCTTAATATGTGTATATGTTTCTTTTAGCATATCGCTAATACATATTGATAGAGCCCTTAGGATCTTTGCTTGACTACCAGCGTTGTGATGGCAGTCACACTAGTAGAGGATGGGTAGTGTATAAGCACATCTTTATACTTGTCCCTAGTCGTAGGAATATCGAGACGGGGTATCGATACTCCAAAGTAGACTAGTATATACGCTTTTCAGCCCAGTCAGGGGAGATGGCCTGTCCTGCAGCCATTGGTATGCGATACTAGAGATAGTATACATGTGCTCATTAGGTTATGAGTTACATTGGACGGACTTGATGGGACTGCTGGTTGGTATTATACCTATTGTCAGTTAGCAGTTCCCGGGTGACATGAGTACATGTTAGTCCGTTGACCTGACATCGCTATTCGTCTCGAGTGTGTTCCCACTTTACTTAGATTACTACCCTACCACGGCTCAAATGAGTCATGCAAACAGGTAATAGTTGGGTGCAATCCCGAAGCACTTGGAGACAGTAGGGGTTAGAAGGGATTCGTCTCTCCTGGTATTGGGAGTTGATATCACGCTGTGTTCGGATTGTAGGGTTCCTAGGAACTCCCAAGAGGTCTCACAAGGCATCGATCATGCCAAATTAAAATTTATGGTGCCGAGAAACCCTAGTGTACGGATCGTTTGCTAGAAAACTAGGCGAAAAGATAACTAGTTAACAATTAACTAAGAGATACGGAAATACAACCTTTGTAGATCCGGTGCTCCACCTCCATAGCTCCGCAACGAAGTCCCCTCCGCTGTCCAAAAAGAATCCGGACTCCAGCGTCGGCTTCGTCGAAGAATAACCGAGCTAGGTCGTCAATGTCCATGCCGAAGATGATCTACGTCGAGGCATCGCTAAATCAAGCTCCACCTTCACCTTGCCATGAAAACTTGTGAAGGAAACACACTCTACTACTTGGCAAGAGGTAGAGGATGAAGAAATAGGAAGTGGGTAGACTTTAGAATTGGATTTCTCACTCATTTCATCAAGTTGCCATTGATGGTCAAGCTTTTCTTCACTTGAAGGAAGAAGAAGAAGAAGCTAAAATATTATGATAAGTTAATTAGAAAGAAAAGAATAATCCAATCTTTATCATAACATGACCATGGTTATGTATAGAGACTAAACCCAAGTTAAGTGAATGGTTAGGTTAGGAATGAAGACAAAAATGGTGACTAAGTCAAAGTATTCATGAATCTTCAAATACAAACAAAGAAAGCCACCATTCTTCTCATTTCTTTTTCCAAAAAGAAAATAAATAAATAAATGAATAAATAGATATGAAAAACAAAACCCTAACCATTTAAATAACCATGGTTCAATCTTTACACAAACTCAAGTAAACATGTATCATCAAACATGATACAATCAAGTGCACAAAAGTATATCACATATACAACATGTGAACTCCAAGTGAGAAAATCCATTTAAAGTGAACCGATACTAGTTAATGCAAAGTAATATATCAAATATATAATTATGCATTAAATCATTAAATCAACACTTGATTTAATGATCCGGTCATATCGCATATAACCGACTAATATCAACAGTAACAACTCATCGAATCAACACTTGATCCGATAACCCGGCTATATCGCATATAACCGATCAATGTCACATATCGCGAGAATCGAATACAGTATCACATACTGGTATTATTCTCGGTCCCGCACATATCTCATATGCACTCCTATTTCGTTTCGCTTGAGCCAGGAAACCTCTGTGTAGGACTCTAAAGACTCGTCAATACGCCGGCAGCAGGTGATGATCATATCAAGCACCCACAAGCCGCAAGCGGTCTGCTAAACGTAACGGCCACCCGGGTATTGAGCGATCTGAAGATTGACGAGCAAGCCCGCTTACACTCCAGTGAATCCAACCAGTAACACTACCGTACAGTCCGGTCTGATCGTCTGATATGTCGCATATCTCGCCTAGGGGTGGTAAACGTCAGACCCCAATAGCTCAATAAGTCGTGTCGATATGAGGTCTATAACACTTTGAGAAACTACTGGTAACACTTACCAGTAAATCTCAGCAACCCTGGCCAGGGATTTTCTGTTATAGCCAATCGAACACAGCGCAACATCAACCCCCTATACCGGGAGAGACGAATCCCCTCCTATCGCTCATTGCCTCCATGTGACTCGGGACTGTACCCAAAAACCACCGTTTTGCACGCCCACTTGGACGTGGTAAGATGGAAATCAAAGCACAGTGGGAACCACACAAGACTCTATGACGATCTCGGGTCAACAGACTACTCTGTACCAGTGTCACCAGAGAACTGCCATCTGACGTGAGGTATAATACCATCTGGGAGTTCTCGGCGAGTCCGTCCAGTGTACCCAGTCTCTACTGAGCACCCGTATATCATCTCTGATGTCAAACACCAATGGATATGGGATCATCCATCGCCCATCTGTATGGGTCGAGAAGGTATACGCTAGTCTACTCTGGTATATCGATGCCCCGTCTCGATACACCCACGACTAGGGACTTTGAAGGATGTACTTATAGACTACCATGTCCCCACTAGTATGATCCGCATCATAGTCCAGGTAGTCAAGTACAAATCCTAAGGGCTTTACCAACATGTAACAGGGAGACAATCAGTGTACACGTTAAGGTAAAGATCAACCAGATAGCATACTATCATGTCGAGCAAGAAAGTCCTCCCTATATATGTCCCAGCATCCACTACAATATACATCCTATGTATAGTAATGGCCTCTAGGGCATACATATAACTAACAATCTCCCACTTGCACTAGGGCCATCTGTAGCAGTGGTTGTAGTATCTCATACTCAACCATCCCATAAAAGTCTCTCTCTGGGAACATGCCTTTGTGAGTGGATCCGCTGTGTTGTCCTCTGAGTCTACTCTCCTAACCTCGATCCCTTGGAGATCAACCATCTCCACGATCAGGTGATACTGCCTTAGAATATGTCTGGATCACTGATGGGACGGATGTTCCTTGGCATAAGCCACAACTCCATTGTCACACAATGGGAGGAACGTAGTTCATCTCATGAACCAATATACACCCAAACATCCTCTTTGGTAGCATCTTAAGTAGCGATGTATCCTGCCTTTATCGTCTAGTATGTCACGGTATCTAGCTTGGAACTTTTCCAACATACCGTCCCTTTACCGGGGTTAAAGACAATGCCTGTGACTGACATTCAGTCGTCTTTATCACCCTGGAACCTTTCCAGTGATTCTCCCCAGGATCGATTGATACCATCTCACTACAACTAGTGAGAATCCTAACATCCATTTATATCTATCTCATAGATCCAAAACACAGGATTTAGGAGGTATCACTTTGATCCTATATGGAGAATTATAGTGATAAGAGGAGATTGATCGAGCGTAGTATAGGAAACTCCTTCCCTATCAAGAGTATGTCATCCACGTACTCTACGAGGATCGTCACCATACTCCCTACTACCTTTTTTTTTATACAAGGTTCATCTACCATCTTGATGATGTCAAACTTTTTGACTAATTCATCAAAACCGATGTTCCAACTCCGCGATGCCTGCTTTATCCTATAAAGCATCTTGCACACGTTTCCGCTGCTCCCACTGTCTACGAGGCCCTCTGGCTGTGTACTTACAGACGCACTCTTTTAAATCAATATTTAGAAAAGCAGTCATGACACCCAACCACCAGATATCGTAGTTATGGTATGTAGCCGTGACAAGTAGGATCTGGATGGACTTAAGCATAGATCCTTAGAAAAAGTTTCATCATGATCCACACCTGGTCAATGATGCAAACCTTTAACAAGTCTAGCTTTGAAAGTCTCAACTTTTCCATGTACACCAAGTAATCTTCTCAAGATATACTTGCTCCTGATGGGGATTTAACCCTTCAGATATAGCAACCAAAGTCCATACTTTGTTGGTGTATAAGGATTCCATCTCAGATCACTAAGCATCCAGCCATTCTTACAGAGTCTTACTCCTGATGGCCAGCTCGAAACTTGTTGGGTCATCATCTCATGATGCAATCCTCGCTCCCACTGTCATAGAGAAACAGAAGTATCTCTCAGGTGGGTGAGGAACCCTACTAGATCGGCGGAGAGGCTGAGGTTCGTTGGTAACTATTGAATCCTTTGGTTCTATCAAATCATCTTCTGTAGTTTGCATAGCTGGAACCTTTCCAGTTATACATAACAGACCTTGCTTCGAGCTTGTCCGGATTTTGCTTTTAAACATAGGCCGGACAACCCCAAATCTTAACTAACTTAAGATATGGGCACTTCCCTTTCCATATCACATATGAAGTGGTAGGCAACTGATTTGATTCGAACCCTATTCAATAGGTATGCAGCTTCTCAAGTGCATAACTCCCAAAAGGAAATAGGTAACTCAGTAGTACTCATCATAGAGCACACCTTATCATATAGGGTGTTATTGCTCCGCCCCGATATACCATCGTGCTATGGTGTATACGGAGGAGTAATGCTGAGAGAGAATCTCATTTTCCTTTAGAATAGTCCAGGAATTCCGTGCTCAAGTATTCTTCTCCCTGATCACATCAAAGGACATAATACTTGTACCCTCATTGGTTCTCTACTTCTATCTTATATTCTGTGAATATCTCAAAAGGTTCGGACTTGTGTTTCAACAGGAACATATGTCTGAATCTTGAGAGATCATCAGAGAATGTAATGAAGTATAAAGAACCGGTCTTGGCATGTGTAGACAGGGGACCTTACATACATCAACATGTATCATCCCAAGAGTTTACTAACTCTTTCTCTGTTTCCAATAAATAGAGCTGTGGTCATTATATCTTTGTGACATGACTGGCGAGTTTCATAAGATGTAAATTCAAACTGATTTAAATATGCATCTAAATGTAACTTCAGCTAGTCGGGTCACATTGATATGACCTAGTCTACAACGCCTCAAGAAGGATTCGTTCATTTCTGAACTCTTCCTCTTGTGTGTGTTCCGTATACTAAAGAACTGTAGTTTGATTTAGAACATCAACGCTTTTAGATAACGTGCCTGAACCGATCAACTTTTGATATAGGCAATGTTCAAAACATTATCCAACAATACAAAATTATATCCTTTCTTTTCTAATAAAGAGACAGATATGATTTTGTATATCAGGTTCGGTATCTAATAACATTCGTTCAGAATCAATGTATTGTAATACAGGGTGACAGTGACCAACAGACTTGGCTGCAACTCTTGCCCCGTTTTCTGCCTCATGAAACTTATCACCCGTTCTCAGTTCTCTACCTATCTTTAGCCCTATGTAACAGATTACATATCTGGGATCCTGATCTGGTATCACATACCCAGGACGTAAAGGATACTGAGAAACAGTTCTTTGTAATGAACACACCCGAAGATGATGCATCAGCATGCACTCTCTTCGTTTGGGCGGCATGGGAATTCTGGTAATCCCCTATTTCCTGCTCTATCTTATAACAATTATAAGTTGGAGCGGGACCAACGTTCCCCAGCTCAGTATAACAAGCGGGTTCGGTCAATAATCCGTATTATTATCTTGATTAAGACGTGATATGGTCGCTACCTGGAGAGAGAGAGAAGAAAACACTCAGCGTGCGCTCTTGCAAGAATAGATTGGTTATTATTTTATCTAATCAGGATGGCTCCCACTGCTTTTTATCAAATCTTCCTTCAAACCCTAAAAGGAAAGACTAGCCGGGATTAATTACACACAACAAGTTCGCCAATCTTTCAGCCAGGCCAGTGTCGGTACTTTGAGGGAGGTCCCCCGTGCTTTCGCACGAACCTAATTAATGTAAAACCTCGTTTTTCCAGAGGCGTAACCCCGTTAACACCTTTCTAGACACCTACTTGATCGGCTAATTGTAATGTATAAAACTCTCCCAGGAGTAACTTTTACTCGCAGCGGGTATCGGGATCCAACTATCTCATAGAAGGTATGCAATCTCATTGCAAATTTCAACACTCGAAATTCCCGATAATATTTTGCCCCTAACGTGCTATGACCTTGACGAAAGCCAACAAACCATAGCCCGCTAGTCAAGTTCAACCCGTACATTTCTTGATCGAATTAAACCCACCCGCACGACCCTTGACGAAAGCCAATAAAGCCGCACGACTACCCTAATCCAATCGCATCGTATGCTAGCAGATAAGCAGCATATAGCTACCGCACACTGCACCTTGACGAAAGCCAACAAATGCAGCACGAATACTATATACAACTTATCTGAAATGACGGAGGGCTACGACAGGTTTTTCTGAAAACCTATTGCGTAATGAACTTGATATCGTTGTAGAATCAAATGGTTTTTTAAAATGGAGTGTTTTTGAGGCTTTTCTAGTTTTGCTAAAGGAGTCACTCCCGGTGAAGGGATCGTCGGTCCTTTCCTCGTCGAATGAGGTGCAGGATATATTACATATACCTCTGTGCAAAGCAAAACACTTAAAAGCAATCAAAAGACAAACCGAGTGTGTAGCATCTGCCAGTTATTGCTAAAGGAGTCACTCCCGGTGAAGGGATCTCGGTCCTTTCCTCATCGAATAAGGTGCAGGATATATCACATATACCTCTGTGCAAAGCAAGAACTGTAGCTACCTGTTTTATTTTGAAATTCGATTCTACAACATCTTAGGTTTCTTTTTTATTTCATTAATCACATTAATGAAGTCCCATCATTTAAGTACCTAAACATCACAGATAAATACGACGTACACTTATGCCATCCGCATTCGCCTCGATGTCCCCTCGTGCACCGTTAGGTTAGGTAACTAATGACAGAGCGGGGCAGGGCTAGCTCGGGTGTAAAACATAAGTAACGTCTATATAATATATCATATATACTATATAATGTATCTATCACAGAACATCACATGATCACATCACAGATATCGCAGCAGAAGAATCATATAAAATATTGGATATACTAGGACGTCCGTGTTTTCAATACGAGCCAGTATAAAACACGGATTCCACGGTCGTGATGAATAGCCAAACCCACACCCCTAGACCCCTACGAGAGCGGCAAGCAACCCTACCAATTCTGGAGTTAGGAGACCCGGACTCGACTCCTCGAGTTGGTCTCCCACTGGACTCCAGAACCCGGTTACTTGTGCCCTCCTCCTTGGGTCTATCCTAGTGCGGAAAAGTAAATAATATACATCAACGGTGACAACTTCCGCAACCTGGAAGCGCCCCAATAAAAGAATATTACATACAAGTTTTTACATGAATGAAAATGAAAAACACTCATCTCACAAAAAAAACCCCGGCTATTCAAACACGACGATCCAATATAACATATCCAGCAACACATAACATCACATGTCATCAACGTAAGTAAATATGTCCATCCCAATTGTCGTTGACATATAGCAACGAAACCGGCGATATCACATATTACACTTACGGTCACAGAAAAGAAAGCGTAAAACTACAACAGTTGGAATCCGCAATCACCTCAGACATCGCATGCCTGACCAAATGAATTCTTTAGACATCGCATGCCTAACAATTATAAACCCCGCATTTTAGTCTCATTATCGAAAACTCTTTTCAATATCAAGTCGGGAAATTCAACAGGATTCCCGACATTCTGATCGAATGCTCGTCGTAAACTTTAGTAGACGGCTGCACCCCCGATGCCGTCGACGAAGTGCACCAAGGCGGAACACCGCTACCGGGAGCACCCGAACAGATGCTTTCGGCGACGGGGTTCTCCTACAGTCATTTGGTCGGGGCTATGGAGTGAGGCTGTCTATTAAGTTTACCCGGCGAGTATCCGCGTATACTACGTGATTGCGACGGACTTTTGATCACATCAAAATTCCGTGGCAACCGATCAAGTGAGACTAAACTGCTATGTTTATAACATTCATTCAGTTATCTCATAACTACTTGTGAATTCCAATTATTGTATCCCATTCCGGATAAATAGAAAATGTCAAACTTTCCGATCGAACAATCGAACACCCAAGTTTTCCCGATACAGATCAACACATGAAATATGAGTCTAACAACATTCAGTTCGTGCCTCAGTACCAACGGTCCAGCCGTAGAAGGGTCAAGCCAACGCCTCACATGTGGCACGCCGTACTGCCCCAAACCCGAAGGTTCAAAGGGCAGTTCAAGACGGTCACATAATCGAGTTAAGGTTTGTTGTCTTCTAGAGGGACCATCGCGTTACTTGCACTACTTAGAACGTCGTTAAACTACGGAAAAATCCAACACTTGGAAATTTCCCGACAGGGGAAAAATTGGGTATTTATATCCGGTCGAACTTTTTAACATATTCTAAAATTTATCCGGAAAGCCACACAGACAAAATTTGATACCCCGATCGAAACACCGAATCCCCAAAACAACTCCAGAATATTCAACTCTTGAATAATTTTTAAAAATACCCAGAGAACTCAGCACAGCAAACTAATAATTACTGTGCAAATTTTGGTCAACGATGCAACAGTGTTGCCGCGGAACCGCCGCGCCACGTGGGCTAAGGCCGCGGTTCCGCGGCTGTTTGATGGAATTACGACCAAAATTTTTCACCGTAATTCTTAGAAATCCCTGCTTATTTTTCTGCACATTTTTAATTTGGAAAAATCCTAATTTTTGGAAAAAGGACAGAGAGCATTTTGGGTTTGGGTTTTCGGGTTCGTTCGGGTTTCAAAATCCGTCTAGACTTCGCCTAAGGCTCTAGCTAGGCTCTGATACCACTGTAGGGTTCCTAGGCACTCCCAAGAGGTCTCACAAGGCATCGATCATGCCAAATTAAAATTTATGGTGCCGAGAAACCCTAGTGTACGGATCGTTTGCTAGAAAACTAGGCGAAAAGATAACTAGTTAACAATTAACTAAGAGATACGGAAATACAACCTTTGTAGATCCGGTGCTCCACCTCCATAGCTCCGCAACGAAGTCCCCTCCGCTGTCCAAAAAGAATCCGGACTCCAGCGTCGGCTTCGTCGAAGAATAAGCGAGCTAGGTCGTCGATGTCCATGCCGAAGATGATCTATGTCGAGGCATCGCTAAATCAAGCTCCACCTTCACCTTGCCATGAAAACTTGTGAAGGAAACACACTCTACTACTTGGCAAGAGGTAGAGGATGAAGAAATAGGAAGTGGGTAGACTTTAGAATTGGATTTCTCACTCATTTCATCAAGTTGCCATTGATGGTCAAGCTTTTCTTCACTTGAAGGAAGAAGAAGAAGAAGCTAAAATATTATGATAAGTTAATTAGAAAGAAAAGAATAATCCAATCTTTATCATAACATGACCATGGTTATGTGTAGAGACTAAACCCAAGTTAAGTGAATGGTTAGGTTAGGAATGAAGACAAAAATGGTGACTAAGTCAAAGTATTCATGAATCTTCAAATACAAACAAAGAAAGCCACCATTCTTCTCATTTCTTTTTCCAAAAAGAAAATAAATAAATAAATGAATAAATAGATATGAAAAACAAAACCCTAACCATTTAAATAACCATGGTTCAATCTTTACACAAACTCAAGTAAACATGTATCATCAAACATGATACAATCAAGTGCACAAAAGTATATCATATATCCAACATGTGAACTCCAAGTGAGAAAATCCATTTAAAGTGAACCGATACTAGTTAATGCAAAGTAATATATCAAATATATAATTATGCATTAAATCATTAAATCAACACTTGATTTAATGATCCGGTCATATCGCATATAACCGACTAATATCAACAGTAACAACTCATCGAATCAACACTTGATCCGATAACCCGGCTATATCGCATATAACCGATCAATGTCACATATCGCGAGAATCGAATACAGTATCACATACTGGTATCATTCTCGGTCCCGCACATATCTCATATGCACTCCTATTTCGTTTCGCTTGAGCCAGGAAACCTCTGTGTAGGACTCTAAAGACTCGTCAATACGCCGGCAGCAGGTGATGATCATATCAAGCACCCACAAGCCGCAAGCGGTCTGCTAAACGTAACGGCCACCTGGGTATTGAGCGATCTGAAGATCGACGAGCAAGCCCGCTCACACTCCAGTGAATCCAACCAGTAACACTACCGTACAGTCCGGTCTGATCGTCTGATATGTCGCATATCTCGCCTAGGGGTGGTAAACGTCAGACCCCAATAGCTCAATAAGTCGTGTCGATATGAGGTCTATAACACTTCGAGAAACTACTGGTAACACTTACCAGTAAATCTCAGCAACCCTGGCCAGGGATTTCCTGTTATAGCCAATCGAACACAGCGCAACATCAACCCCCTATACCGGGAGAGACGAATCCCCTCCTATCGCTCATTGCCTCCATGTGACTCGGGACTGTACCCAAAAACCACCGTTTTGCACGCCCTCTTGGACGTGGTAAGATGGAAATCAAAGCACAGTGGGAACCACACAAGACTCTATGACGATCTCGGGTCAACAGACTACTCTGTACCGGTGTCACCAGAGAACTGCCATCTGACGTGAGGTATAATACCATCTGGGAGTTCTCGGCGAGTCCGTCCAGTGTACCCAGTCTCTACTGAGCACCCGTATATCATCTATGATGTCAAACACCAATGGATATGGGATCATCCATCGCCCATCTGTATGGGTCGAGAAGGTATACGCTAGTCTACTCTGGTATATCGATGCCCCGTCTCGATACACCCACGACTAGGGACTTTGAAGGATGTACTTATAGACTACCATGTCCCCACTAGTATGATCCGCATCATAGTCCAGGTAGTCAAGTACAAATCCTAAGGGCTTTACCAACATGTAACAAGGAGACAATCAGTGTACACGTTAAGGTAAAGATCAACCAGATAGCATACTATCATGTCGAGCAAGAAAGTCCTCCCTATATATGTCCCAGCATCCACTACAATATACATCCTATGTATAGTAATGGCCTCTAGGGCATACATATAACTAACACGGATAGCCAATGAAAGTCTACCCTAGCACCGCCAAGTGGTCCTAGAGGCATCAACCATGCCAGATTTTAAAATTTTACGGCGCTAGGTTAGACAAACCAAGATCGTAACTAGAATATTAGGGTTAATCTATGATGATATGTAACTAATAGAAGTGAAAGATGGCTATACCTTCATAGATCGAGTCCTTCACTTTACATGCTCCGTGTAGTAGTCTCGTGACTCCACTAGGCTCCACTTGAGGGTTTGGACGAGCTTCCTCTGAAGACTTTCGTGCCGAAGATAATCCACACGAAGTCCCTCCAACTCAAGCAACCTCTACACTAAACTCCTTTAGTGTAGGAAACACGCTACACTTGATTTCTAATCAAGTGCAGGATGGTTAAGTAGGGGATTTGGTTTGCTCACTTATTTGCGCTCAAGCTTCATGATTCACATCACATGTGAGGGTTGAAGCTTGAACTATGATTAAGAGGAGGAAGAAGATGAGAGCAAATGGGAGCAACACAAGAAAAATGCCAAGTGTTGGAATGAATCAAGTGTATGGCAACCCCTTGACCCTCACTCATTCAAACATGAAAAAATTGCAATATAAAATTGCAACCATGCTTGAATAGTAAGTCAAGATGAATAAATAATAGAAAATTCCATGCCTCACCATGCTCCCAATTTCCACCTCTATTTATATTTTCCAGAAATAGAAATTCAAACCATGCTTCATTATTATTATTATTATTATATATATATCATATATATTAATACATATATTATGAAGAATAATTAGTGAGCTAATGATATTAGTTATGATATAATTATATCATATATAATATATATCACATTATTAAATCAACACTTAATTTAATAATCCGTTTATATCACATATAACCGACTAATATCATTTATCTGTGTATCACATTATCAAATCAACACTTGATTCGATAATCCGGTTATATCACATATAACCTTACATGATAACAGATAACTGCCAGATTACAATACGGTATCACATACACGTATTTAATTAGTCCCACACACATATCACATATGTGTCCTACTTCGTTTTGCTTGAACCAGGGAAATTCTGTGTGGGACTCTAAAGACTCGTCAACACGCCAACAGTAGGTAATGATCACATCAGTCACCCACAAGCCGTCAGCGGTACTAGCTGGACGTAACGGCTACCCGGATATTGAGTGATATGAAGATCAACAAGCAAGCTTGTCTATACTTTTCATGAAGCCTATCTGTAACATTACCGTACAGTCCGGTCTCTGTGTCTGATATGTCGCATATCATATTTAGGGGTGGTAAACGTCAGACCCCAGTAACGTGATAAGTCATGCCGATGTCTGGCCTATAACGGTTTGAGAAACTACTGATAACTCTTATCAGTAAATCTCAGCAGCAGCCCTGACCAGGGACTTTCAGTTATAGCCAATCGAGCATATCGCAACATCAACCCCCAATACCAGGAGAGACGAAACCCTTCCTATCGCTCATTGCCTCCATGTGACTTAGGACTGTACCCAAAATCCACCGGTTTGCACAACTCCTCTTGAGCGTGGTAGGCAGGAAATCAAAGCACACTGGGAGACACACAAGACTCTATGACGATCTCGGGTCTACAGACTAACCTGTACCAGTGTCACCAGAGGTCTGCTATCTGACGATAGGTATACTACCAACTAGATGTCCTTGGCGAGTCCATTTGTTGTACCAATTCTTTAATGAGCACCTGTGTACAATCTTTGATGTCACACAACAATGGTTGTGGGATCAACCATCGCCCTCCAAGGGATAAGAAACTAAACACTAGTCTACTTTAGAATATCGATGCCCTGTCTCAATATCCCCTCGACTAGGAACGGTTAAAGGATATACTTTTAGACCACCCTAGCCCCACTAGTATGATCTCATCATAATCCTGGTAGTCAAGTACATATCCTAAGGGCTTTATCAACATGTAAGAGACAGACAGTATAAAAATACCAGTCTACATGTTAAGATAAAGGTAACCAGATAGCATACTATCATGTCGAGCAAGAAAGTCCTCTATATATATGTCCAAGCATCCAATATATCAACAATAATGGCCTCTAGGGTATACATATTCCTAACAATCTCCTACTTTCACTAAGGCTAGTTGTTGTAGTATCTCATACCCAACGTCCCAAAAGTCACTCGAATAGCATCTGGAGTATGGCCTCGATGAGTGGATCCACTTTGTTATCCTCCGTGTCAACTCTCCTGACCTCGATCTCCCAGAGATCAACTATCTTCTTGATCAGGTGATACTGCGTAAGAATATGTCTGGATCGCTGACGAGACCGGGGTTCCTAGGCCAATACCACAGCTCCATTGTTATCACAATACACAGGTACTGGATGCCCAATGGTAGGAACCAAGTTAATCTTATGAACTTAATTCATCCAGACAACCTCTTTGGCAACATCGTTGGTAGCGATGTAATCTACCTCTATCAACGAGTCTGCTACGGTATATATATTTGAGCTCTTCTAACATACAGTCCCTCCACTGAGGGTGAAGACAATACCCAAGACAGACTTTCAGTCATTCTTATCACTCTGGAAGCTCGAATCGGTAAAGGACTCCACCTGGAGTTCACTATTACCATACACAAAGAACATCTCTTTAGTGTTTCTCAAGTACTTAAGAATGTTCTTCACATCTGTCCAGTGTTTCGCCCCTGGATCTTATTGATACCTACTCACTACACCTAGTGAGTAAGCTATATCCGGTCTGGTATACATGATTGACCCGACTGCCAAAGCATAGGGTATCCCTTATATGCGAGCCCTCTCCAAATCAGTCTTGGAAGATGTCTTTTTGGAGAGAATGATTCCTGAACAAGTGGGTATATTACCATGCTTAGAATCTTCCATACTAAACCCCTTTAGTATGGTGTCTATGTACCAGGATTAGGACAATCCCAAATCCGTTTAGATCTATCTCTATAGATCTATATCCCCAGGATGTAGGAGGCATCGGTTATATCTTTCATGGAGAACTTGTGTGATAAGAGGATTGACCGAGTGTAGCATAGGAACACCCTTTCCTATCAAGAGTATGTCATCCGCGTACAATACGAGAAAGGCAACCATACTCTCTACAACCTTCTTATATATAAATGGTTCATCTACATTTTTGATGAAGTTGTTAGTTATATGTATGCCCTAGAGGCCATTACTGTACATGAGATATACATTGTAGTGGATGCTTGGACATATATAGGGAGGACTTTCTTGCTCGACATGATAGTATGCTATCTGGTTACTCTTTATCTTAACATGTACACTGATTGTCTCTCTGTTACATGTTGGTAAAGCCCTTAGGATGCATACTTGACTACCAAGATTATGATGGAGATCATACTAGTGGGACGAAGGTAGTCGGTAAGTACATCCTTTAATGTCCCTAGTCGTGGGTGTATCGAGACGGGGCATCGATATACTAGAGTAAACTAGCGTATAGCTTCTCGACCCATGTAGATGGGCGATGGATGATCCTATATCCATTGGCGTTTGACATCAGAGATGATATATGGGTGCTCAGTGGAGACTGGGTACACTGGACAGACTCGCCGAGAACTTCCAGATGGTATTATACCTCACGTCAGATGGCAGTTCTCTGGTGACACTGGTACAGGTTAGTCTGTCGACCCGAGATCGTCATAGAGTCTTGTATGATTCCCACTGTGCTTTGATTTCCACCTTACCATGTTCATGAGAACGTGGAAAATGGTGGTTTTTGGGTACAGTCCCGAGTTACATGGAGGCAATGAGCAATAGGAGGGGATTCGTCTCTCCCGGTATTGGGGGTTGATGTTGCGCTGTGCTCGATTGGCTATAACAGGAAGTCCCTGGCCAGGGCTATTTCAGAGATTTACTGGTAAGTGTTACCAGTAGTTTCTCGACACGTTATGAGCCTCACATCGGCATGAGTTATCGAGTTACTGGGGTCTGACGTTTACCACCCCTAGACGAGATATGCGACATATCAGACGAAGAGACCGGACTGTACGGTATGTGTTACTGATTGGATTCATAGGAATATGAGCAGGCTTGCTTGTTGATCTTCTGATCGCTAAATATCCGGGTGGCCGTTACGTTTAGCACGCCTCTTGCGGGTTGTGGGTGTTTGATATGATCATCACCTACTGCCGGTGTCACGCCCCGCTTCCCAAAATACGGAATACGAAGGATGACTAGGCCAGCCATGCTCCTACGATCAAGGAATAATCCCGCCGTAGTCACACTTCGGCTTCTAGAATTACATGGTAATCAGTAAATACAGCACAGAAGTAAAGGAAATACATCACTAGTTATTACATCAACTTTCATTGTTCACAATTTGCAACAAAACAAAGAAAGAACTACTAACCAAGTGTGAATACAAGGTTTCTTTAGGGAAAACAGTAAAGGTACTGGAGGCACGACCGTCTAACTCTCTGCAAGCTCGAAGGGCAGGTCTGACTACTGAACTGGTTCTTCCTCAAGGTCTGAGCATGCATACTCAGGTCGTCAGAGCGACATAATAGCAATATTATAATTATAACAAGTGACAAGAAAATGAAAGTAATAACGGTGGAGATAAAATGCAGGTAGTCAATATGTCACTAACTGATGTAATGTATGATATGTGTCCCTATCGGTCTCTAAGTCATTTTTTAAATCGAGTTGTGGAAAGGAGGATCATGTTTAACGAGGGTCTCGTACGTACCCGAGACTACGGCCCGCTGTTGCCCGGGGCATAACCCTGTCAGCCGGACTGCTATGCCCAACCTAATATATATAAGAGTCGTTGTTCGAATGATCATTCTCTAAATCACTGACCTCGCTAAATACAACTCTCTTTCCACTTTAATTTCCCCCTTTTCCCCAGGTTTCACTATTCATGAATATGGGCTAGGTGTGTACAAGTACGCATCAGTAGCACGATTTTATTCACTGTTCCCTGTATGGTTTATTGTCACTAATCACTCACTATTCACTAGCGTACTTGACACAACCACACCAATACTTCACACGTTCGACAATGCAATATACACTGAGAATTAACACGAATGTTCGCTATCACTAAAGTTCTTGTAGTCAGGTAGAACTATGAATCATGCCGCTAAACAGTTCATGTGCAGTATAAGTCGTTAAACATCTTATGAACATAGAAAACTCGTATTAAATCATGCATTCATAATTAAGCAAAAACATATAAAAGCGGTAATAAGTAAACTCAGTCGGAAGTTCAAAAAAATTAATTTCAGGACAATCGGATTTCGGGTTTGCAAGTTACAGTTATTTCATTTTAAGTGTTTGCTGCTGGAAATTCAGTTCCTGAACTGAATGTCCATTTCGCAACACAATTTTCACCCTGTTGGGATCAAAATTAGGCGACACTATAGTTGAACAAAATTTAGGTTTATCAGTTAGGTTTCCAATTCAGTAGACGGATTGACAATATCCATGGTGTACTAGAAGTTATGCACTGTACAACAATGGGGTATAAGTTCTGTCCCTGTTTGGGACTGCTATACGTTCTATCAATTTAAAATACAGTTTAAATAGTAAACGACAGTAGAAATGGATGAAATCACTTTCATTAGTTATATAACTGTTTCATATTCGCTATGGTATAGGGTTACGAATTATAACATGTTTATACAGTAGAGTGAAAGCATTACAAAACGAGAATCAACAGCCAGTGCTGCTCTGGACTGCAGTCCAGAGCCGCACTCCGAACCGGTTTCTGTCATCTTTTTAGCATAGAAACAAATTAAAACTCTTATGAGGTTCTAGTTCGTCGAGTCGGCTTCAATATGAGTCCTCGAACACAACATTCCGATTTGTAATCAATTAACTGTGAATTTTATGAAATTCAGATACGGGAAAATTTTAGTTTTGCGGGTCTAAATGGGAAAAGCCTATCACGTCATTAAAGACCGTATTTTCCAGCCAAATCGTAACACGACGTTCGTTATTAATCGTGCCATCCTATGTGATCAATTTCCGTCAATTTAACGGGGGTTTTCCATTCGGGTTTTACATCGAACACTTGCATTATATTAATTCGCACGAAGTGTATATACGAAATTTATTGGTATTTCGAATTGTAATAGATAAAATTAGCATGAATTGAACAAGTGAAGAGGGTTCACTTGCCTATTACGACGGATCCACGACGACGGTCGCGCGGAAACGAACATGGCACGATCACGACAAGAGACTTGGCACAGCGTGGCCCAGGATCCTGGCGGCAGCGACTGTGGGTGCAGGGGACCTCGGGGGCTGCAGGGGTTGATCGGGTCTCTGTCGGCGAGGTGTTGGTGGCCCTGCGGACGTCAGCGAGGTGATGTGGCTGCGACGGCGATGAGTTCGCAGGCGTGGGTTCTCGTGGCGAGGGGAAGCTCGTGGTGGCGAGCTCGTTGGGCGATGTAGGCAGCTGGGAAGCAATGGTGATGATCGACGGTGTCGAGGGGGTATTGTGGCGATGGTTCCTCGACGGCTCGAAAGGGGAAAGGAGCTCGGGTATGGTGGCTGTTAGCAGTGAGCAGAGGAAGAAAGGAGACGTGGATCGAGCTCGTTGGCGGGGTCGTGTTGGTGGTAGCCGCGGTGATGGTCCGAGCTCGGGGGGAGTTCGGTGGTTGTTGTGGGGACTTGGTGCGGGGGCTCGTGGGTCGCAGGCGTAGGTGAGATGAAGGGAGTTGTCGTTGGGGATGGTGGTGGTGACATCGACGAGTGGATGAGGGTGGTGGCGAGGTGAGGAGGCGACGGTGGACGTGAGCGATGGCGAGGTAGGCGAGGAGCGTGGCGTGGGTGTGAGCTCGCGCGCGGGAAAGAAGAGGGAGAGAGAGTGCGAGGGGGGGAGAGAGAGAGTACGAGAGGGGAGAGAGAGTGTGCTGTGGGTTTTATAAAAAATAAAAGAATAAAATTTGTGTAAAATGAGAGAGGGGGCGGAGTTATCAGTTGTAAAGAGATCAAAGTGAGTTGTAAAGAGAGGTGAACATGGTTTCCAACATGGGGACGTGTGGGGGAACGTAGGGTTTTAATAAGGGCATAAGTTTAATGATAAAAAGAAAGAAAGAATATATATATATATATATATATATATATATATATATATATTAGTAAGGAAGAGAGAATGTGTCTGATGTAATTTAGGGTACAATGAAAATATATAATATAGAAGGGACATAATATTCATTAAATTTGAGTTTTTGGGCTAATACAAAAATACTTCAAGGTACGTCCGGGTCGGGTCTAAAAATCTAGTTTTAAAATACGAATAATACACGTAATGACCAAAACCAAAATAGGATATCCGGGTAACGAAAATGCATATCCCTAAGAACGGATGTACATAGCGTGTACGCAGCGATCCCAACAGGTCCGTTTCACTGAACGGGACGAGAACAAGATACGCGGATGCGACCATAGGGTTAGGGGCATGATGCAGGCCATACTAGATATTTTTAAAATATTTTATTTGATTAAAATTGTATTATATAAAAATGCAGATGCTAGATATACGATGCAGGTGAACAGGATATACAACATGAAAGTGCACGGATCCTCATAAATAGCCAGGATAAATCACAAACAGGAATCAAGACGGGTTTCCAGCATGCGGGTCGGGTCGGATGCAAATATAGACACCAATTATACTATTCATATCCATAATAACAATAAATCAAGAAATAGTCATCCAATATATAAAATAACCAAATCAAGTATGGTATAACGAACTAGGGTGTTACGGCCGGCGTACTGATGAGTCTTTAGAGTCCTACACAGAGGTTTCCTGGCTCAGGCGAAAAGAAGTAGGAGCACATATGTGATATGTGCGGGACCGAGAATAATGCGAGTATGTGATATCGTATTCTATTCTCGCGATATTTGTATCGGACGGTTATATGTGATATAGCCGGGTTATCGAATCAAGTGTTGATTCGATAAGTTGGTATATTTAATATTAGTCAGTTATATGTGATATAGTCGGATTATTAAATCAAGTGTTGATTTGATAATTTAGTGTATAATTATATATTTGATATACTAATTTACATTAACTAATATTAGCTCACTTAAGCATTTATTATTCTTACATGTGCACACTTAATATATATGTGATATATATTAATTGTGTTTTATTTTGTATCATGGTTGTTGATACACACTACATGGGTGTATGAGACTTACACCATACTAATTATAATGTTGGGTTTTAGTATTTAAAATAATTCCAAATTAGTGGATAATAGCTTGCATGCATGAAGCTTCATGAAACTTGTGGATGCATTGACTTAGTCCACTAATTTTGTTTTACTTAAGATATTTATTAACCTAACCATTATAATTTAGCCATGGTTATGTCTCTACATCAGTTAGTACATGATACAAACTCACCCATGGTTTATTCTCTCACCTCATTAGTTCATTCTCATTTATTTTGCTCATCTTCTTCTTCTTTGAGCAAAAAGCTTGCTAGGGTTTTCTAAAGAGAAAAAATATTGTGAGAAAATAAAATCTAAAGTGAGCCAACTTCCTACTTCATCTTCCTATACACTTTCTTGGGTAGTAAAGGGTGTTCTCTTCACAAAGTTCTTAACCTAGTGAAGAGGTAGCTTGGGTTTGAGTCTCCTCGACGTAGATCATCTTCGGCCTCGAAGACTTCGAGCATGCTTGTTCATTTCTCCAATGGAACCCATACTAGAGTTTGAGAGATCTTCGATCGCAGCGAAGGGACTACTACACGGAGCTTTAGAAGTGAAGGACCGGTCTACAAAGGTTGTATTTCTCATTCACTTAGTGTAATGGTTGATTACATGTTATATTGTCTAGTTACTCTAGCTTGATCCTAGCTTAGGATTGATTAGCACCTTAGAATTTTTAAATTTAGCATGGTAGTTGCTGTGAAAACCCAGTAGGGTGCTAAGGAATCCCAACAGTGGTATCAGAGCCGGGCTAGAGTATTAGACGGTGTTTGTTAGATTACGAAACCAAAACTGCTCTGAAACTTTAAACGTCAAAACTTGCATTCTGTCGATTTTTTATTGGCCTCAAAAAAATTTCAAATAGGTGCAGAATCATATATGTGTGATAACATGAATACTGGTGAAATTTGGAGCCATTTGAACATTTTTTGGCCGGTAGGACACCCCCCCATATCGGCCAAATCCGAGCCCCCCTCTAAATTTTTCCAGTGTTCTATTGCATGGGTTTTTTTGTGTTTCAGGTGTTGTTTGTTTTTTCTAATTTTGCATGTGATGTAATCTTACATTATAAGCAATTTAGAGTGTTTCGTATTTGTAGTTTAACATTGTTTTTGGTTTTTCACAAGTTTTCTAGGCGAACTTAAAAAGTTCGATCGAATGTCAAAAATCCATTTTTCCAAATTTAACGTATTCGGAAAAACATGCAAGTAATTCTGTGGATTCTCTAGAAGAATGAAACTCTAACTCGACTTTTTTGGATCGCGGAACCGCGGTCATACCCCAGGGTTTGCCGTAGTTCCGTGGCGACATGAGTGAGGCTTGGGTTTGCCCTTCTACGGTTGGTCCATAGGTACTGCGGCATGTTCCGGGTATTATTAAAACTGTGTTCAAGTGTTGAGCTGTCGGGAAATTGTGGGACTTTGATGAATTGATCGAAAAGTTTAACATCGTTTGGATATCATATGATGGGATACAATAATTGGAATCTATCTAGTTGCATGCAAGTTTAACATTTCGGCCTCGGACGGAATCGGGAATCTTGTTGAATTACCCGACTTCCTTTGAAAAGTGTTTTCATGATTGAGAGCTAAATGTAAAATTTGCATTGTTAGGCATGAAATCCAGAATATGTGATATTCCGGGTTTATGATGTCTAAGGGCAGTGCGGATTCCAATTGTTGCAGTTTTTCACTTTCTTTTCTGCGACCGTAAGTGTAATATGTGGTGTATCGCCGGTTTCGTTGCTATATGTCAACGACAATTGGGATACGCATATTTACTTACGTTGATGACATGCGATGTTATGTGTTGCTGGGATATGTTATATTGGATCGTCGTGTTTGAATAGCCGGGTTTTTTTTATATGAGATGAGAGTTTTTCATTTTCATTCATGTAAAAACTTGTATGTAATATTCTTTTATTGGGGCACTTCCGGGTTGAGGATGATGTCACCATTGTATATTATTTACTTTTCCGCATTAGGATAGACCCAAGGAAGAGAACATAAGTAACCGGGTTCTAGGGCCAGTGGGAGGTCATCTCGAGGAGTCGAGACCGGGTCTCCTAACACTAGAATTGGTAGGGTTGATTGCCACTCTCGTAGGGGTCTAAGGTTGTGGGTTTGGCTATTCATCACGATCGTGGAATCCGTGTTTTATACAGGCTTAATATAAAACCCGGAAATCCTAGTATATCCAATATTTCATATGTTGTTTTCTGCTGCGATATCTGTGATGTGATCATTTGATATGTTGAGATAGATACTGTATATAGTATATATGATATATTATATAGACGTTGCTTATGTTTTACACCCGCGCTAGCCCTGCCCCGCTCTGCCGTTAGTTACCTAACCTAACGGTGCATGACGGGACATCGAGGCGAATGTGGATGGCATAAGCATACGTTGTATTTATCTGTGATGCTTAGGTAACTTAAATGATGGGACTTCATTAATGAGATTAATGAAAGAAAATAAAGCTAAAGATGTTGTAGAAACTTGTTTTAAAAACTGGTAGCTCTAAATCTTTCTTTGCATAGCAGTATTCCTTATAGAATATCCAGCACCTTATTCGATAAGAAAAGAGCCGCGATCCCTTCACCGGGAGTGACCTCTTTAGCGAAACTAGCAGATGCTACAAACTCGGTTTGTTTTTTGATTGCTTTTATAGTTTTTGTTTTGCATAGTGGTATTTATGAAATATCCCGCACCTTATTCGATAAGGAAAGAGCCGAGATCCCTTCACCGGGAGTGACCTCTTTAGCAAAACTAGTAAAAACCTTAAAAACACTCCTTTTCAAAATCACTCGATTCTACAACGATATCAAGTTCATTACGCAAAAGGTTTTCTTAAAAACCTGTCGCAGCCCTCCGTCATTTCAGATAAGTACTAGTTAGTATTCGTGCTACCTTTGTTAACTATGTTAAGGCGTAGTGTGCGGTAGCTAATTAGTGCTTATCTGCTTAAGCATGAGATGCGATTGGATTAGGGTAGTCATGCGACTTTGTTGACTATGTTAAGGGTCGTGCGGGTGGGTTTAATTCAATCAAGAAATGCACAAGTTGAACTTGACTAGCACTTATGATTTGTTGACTATGTTAAGGTCATATAGCTGCTAGGGGCAAAATATTATCGGGAATTTCAAGTGTTGAAATTTGCAATGAGATTGCATACCTTCTATGAGATAGTTGGATCCCGATACCCACTGCGAGTAAGAGTTACTCCTGGGAGAGTTTTGCATATTACAATTAGCCGATCAAGTAGGTATCTAGAAAGGTGTCAACGGGGTTACGCCCCTGGGAAAACGAGATTTATTTTAATTAGGTCCATGCGAATGCACGGGGAACCTCCCTCAAAGTACCGGCACTGACCTGGTTGAAAGATTGGCAAAATTGTAGGGTGTAATTAATACCGGCTAGTCTTTCCTTTTAGGGTTTGAAGGAAGATTTGATAAAAACAGTGGGAGCCATCCTGATTAGATAAAATATTAACCAATCTAATTTTGCAAGAGCATACGCTGAGTATTTTCTTCTCTCTCTCTCTCCACGTAGCGACCATGTCACGCCTTAATCAAGATAATAATATGGATATATTGACCGAACCCGCTTGTTATACTGTGCTGGGAAACGTTGATCCCGCTCCAACTTATAATTGTTATAAGACCGAGCAGGAAATATGGGATTACCAGAATTCCCGTGCCGCCCAAACGAAGAAAGTGTATATTGATGCATCTTCTTCGGGTGTATTCATTACCGAGAACTGTTTTTCAGTATCCTCTACATCCTGGGTATGTGATACCGGATCAGGATCCCACATATGTAATCTGTTACATGAGCTACAGATAGGAAGAGGACTGAGAACAGGTGATAAAGTTTCAAGAATTGGAAACGGTGCAATTGTTGCAGCCAAAGTATTGGCAGTTATCACCCTGTATTACGAAATACATTGATTCTGAATGAATGTTATTGGATACCGAACCTGATATACAACATTATATCGGTCTCTTTATTTATTAAAGAAGGATATAATTTTATATTGTTGGATAATATTTTTAATATTTCCTATATCAAGAGTTGATCGGTTCAGGCACATTATCTAAAAGCATATACGTTCTAAATCAAACCACAGTTCTCAACGTACAGAACACACACAAGAAGAAGCGTTCAGAAATGAACGAATCCTTCTTGAGGCATTGTAGACTAGGTCATATCAATGCGACCCGACTAGCTAAGTTACATTAAGATGCACATTTAAATCAGTTTGAATTTACATCTTGTGAAACTTGCTAGTCATGTCACAAAGATAAGATGACCATAGCTCCGTTTACTGGAAACAGAGAAAGAGTTAATGAACTCTTGGGATTGATACATGATGATGTATGTAAGTCCCCTGTCTACACATGCCAGGACTGGTTCTTTATACTTCATTACATTCACTGATAATCTCTTAAGATTCGGACATATGTTCCTGTTGAAACACAAGTCTGAGGCTTTTGAGAAATTCAAAGAATATAAGTTAGAAGTAGAGAACCAAAACGGGTATAAGTATTATGTCCTTTGATGTAATCAGGGAGGAGAATACTTGAGCACGGAATTCCTGGACTATTCAAAAGGAGAATGAGATTCTCTCTCAGCATTACTCCTCCGTATACACCATAGCACAACGGTGTATGGGGGCGGAGCAATCGTACCCTATTAGATATGGTATGCTCTATGATGAGTACTACTGAGTTGCCTATTTCCTTTTGGGGGTTATGCACTTGTGAAGCGGCATACCTATTGAATTGGGTTCCAACCAAATCAGGTGCCTACCACTCCATATGAGATATGGTATGGGAAGAGCCCATGTCTTAAGTAAGTTAAGATTTGGGGTTGTCCAGCCCATGTCAAAAGAAAAATCCGGATAAGCTCGAGGCAAGGTCAGTTCTGTGGAAGTTTATTGGATATCCCAAGCATTCGCAAGAGAATATCTTCTACCACACTGAGGAGCAAAAGGTGTTTTGTTTCTCAGCATGCAACCTTTTAGAATGGGAATTTCTTGTGAAGAAATTAGTGGTCATGAGGTAGAACTGGAAGGAGTTCCAGCTATACAAACTACAACTGATGATTTTGTAGAACCAGAGGATTCAATAGCTCCCAACGAACCTCAGCCTCTCCGCCGATCTGGTAGGGTTCCTCATCCGCCTGAAAGATACTTCGGTTTTCTCTCTGATAGTGGGAACGAGGATTGCATCATGGAGATGATGACCCAACTAGCTTCGAGCAGGCCATCAAGAGTAGGGACTCTGTAAGAATGGTTGGATGCTTAGCGATCTGAGATGGAATCCATATACACCAGCAAAGTATGGACTTTGGTTGCTTTATCTGAAGGGTTAAATCCCCATCAGGAGCAAGTATATCTTGAGAAGATTACTTGGTGTACATGGAAAAGTTGAGACTTTCAAAGCTAGACTAGTTGTAAAAGGTTTTCGTCATTGACAATGTGTGGATTATGATAAAACCTTTTCTCCTGAAGCTATGCTTAAGTCCATCCGGATCCTACTTGCCATTGCTACATACCATGACTACGATATCTGGTGGTTGGGTGTCATGACTGCTTTTCTAGTGATTTAGAAAAGAGTATCTATAAGTACATAGTCAGAGGGCTTCGTAGACCGTGGGAGCAGCGGAAACGTGTGCAAGTTGCTTTACAGGTTAAAGCAGGTATCGCGGAGTTGGAACATCTGTTTTGATATGGTAGTCAAAGCGTTTGACTTCATTAAAATGGTAGATGAACCTTGTATATACAAAAAGGTAGTAGAGAGTAAGGTGGTCTTCCTCGTATTGTACGCGGATGACATACTCTTGATAGGAAAGGAGTTTCCTATGCTACGCTCGATCACTCTCCTCTTATCACAAGGATTCTCCATATAGGATCAGGGTGATACCTCCTGGGTTCTGGATCTATGAGATAGATCTAAGTGGATGTTAAGATTCTCACTAGGTGTAGTGAGATGGTATCAATCGATCCTGGGAAGAATCACTGGATAGCTTCCAGAGTGTTAAGGTCGACTGAATGTCAGTCACAGGCATTGTCTTTACCCACAGAGGAGGGACAGTATGTTGGAAGAGTTCCAAGCTAGATACCGTGGCAAACTAGACGATAAAGGCTAGATACATCGCTACCAAAGATACTACCAGAGAGGCAGTCTGGGTGTATATTAGTTCATGAGATGAACTTCATTCCTACCATTGTGTGACAATGGAGTCGTGGCTTAGGCCTAGGAACCCCTGTCCCCTCAGTGACCCAGACATATTCTAAGGCAGTATCACCTGATCATGGAGATGGTTGATCTCCAGGTGATCGAGGTTAGGAGAGTAGACTCAGAGGACAACACGGCAGATCCACTCACAAAGGCCTTTTCCTAGAGAGAGACTTTTATGGGATGGTTGAGTATGAGATACTACAACCACCGCTATATGATGGCCCTAGTGCAAGTCGGAGATTGTTAGTTATATGAGGCCATTACTGTACATGAGATGTACATTGTAGTGGATTCTTGGACATATATAGGGAGGACTTTCTTGCTCGACATGATAGTATGCTATCTGGTTACTCTTTATCTTAACATGTACACTGATTGTCTCTGTGTTACATGTTGGTAAAGCCCTTAGGATGCGTACTTGACTACCTAGATTATGACGGAGATCATACTAGTAGGACAAAGGTAGTCGGTAAGTACATTCTTTAATGTCCCTAGTCATGGGTGTATCGAGATGGGGTATCGATATACCAGAGTAGACTAGCGTATAGCTTCTCGACCCATGTAGATGGGCGATGGATGATCCCATATCCATTGGTGTTTGACATCAGAGATGATATACGGGTGCTCAGTGGAGACTGGGTACACTGGACGGACTCACCGAGAACTCCCAAATGGTATTATACCTCACGTCAGATGGCAGTTCTCTGGTGACACTGGTACAGGTTAGTCTGTCGACCCGAGATCATCATAGAGTCTTGTGTGATCCCTATTGTACTTTGATTTCCACCTTACCACGTTCATGAGAACGTGCAAAATGGTGGTTTTTGGGTACAGTCCCGAGTCATATGGAGGCAATGAGTGATAGGAAGGGATTCGTCTCTCCCGGTATTGGGGGTTGATGTTGCGCTGTGCTCAATTGGCTATAACAGGAAGTCCCTGGCCAGGGATGTTTCAGAGATTTACTGGTAAGTGGTACCAGTAGTTTCTCGACCCGTTATGAGCCTCACATCGGCACGACTTATCGAGTTACTGGGGTCTAACGTTTACCACCCCTAGATGAGATATGCGACATATCAGACGAAGAGACCGGACTGTACAGTAAGTGTTACTGATTGGATTCGCAGGAGTATGAGCAGGCTTGCTTGTTGATCTTCTGATCGCTAAATACCCGGGTGGCCGTTACGTTTAGCACGCCTCTTGCGGCATGTGGGTGTTTGATATGATCATCACCTACTGCCGGCGTATTGACGAGTCTTTAGAGTCCTACACAGAGGTTTCCTGGCTCAGGTGAAACGAAATAGGAGCATATATATGATATGTGCGGGACCGAGAATAATGCGAGTATGTGATACCGTATTCTATTCTCGCGATATTTGTATCGGACGGTTATATGTGATATAGCCGGGTTATCGAATCAAGTGTTGATTCGATAAGTTGGTACATTTAATATTAGTCGGTTATATTTAATATAGCCGGATTATTAAATCAAGTGTTGATTTGATAATTTAGTGTATAATTGTATATTTGATATACTAATTTACATTAACTAATATTAGCTCACTTAAGTATTTATTATTCTCACATGTGCACACTTAATATCTATGTGATATATATTAATTGTGTTTTATTTTGTATTATGGTTGTTGATACACACTACATGGGTGTATGAGATTTACACCATACTAATTAAAATTTTGGGTTTTAGTATTTAAAGTAATTCCAAATTAGTGGATAATAGCTCACATGCATGAAGCTTCATGAAGCTTGTGGATGCATTGACTTAGTCCACTAATTTTGTTTTACTTAAGATATTTATTAACCTAACCATTATAATTTAGCCATGGTTATGTCTCTACATGAGTTAGTATATGATACAAACTCACCCATGGTTGATTCTCTCACATCATTAGTTTATTCTCATTTCTTTTGCTCATCTTCTTCTTCCTTGAGCAAAAAGTTTGCTAGGGTTTTCTAAAGAGAGAAAATATTGTGAGAAAAAAAAATCTAAAGTGAGCCCACTTCCTACTTCATCATCCTATACACTTGCTTGGGTAGTAAAGGGTGTTCTCTTCACAAAGTTCTTGACCTAGTGAAGAGGTAGCTTGGGTTTGAGTCTCCTCGATGTAGATCATCTTCGGTCTCGAAAACTTCGAGCAAGCTTGTTTATTTCTCCAAGGGAACCCATACTAGAGTCCGGGAGATCTTCGATCGCAGCGAAGGGACTACTACATGGAGCTTTATAAGTGAAAAACCGGTCTACAAAGGTTGTATTCCTCATTCACTTAGTGTAATGATTGATTACATGTTATATTATCTAGTTACTCTATCTTGATCCTAACTTAGGATTGATTAGCACCTTAGAATTTTTTAATTTGGTATGGTAGTTGCTGTGAAAACCCAGTAGGGTGTTAAGGAATCCCAACAGAAGTCAAACTCTTTGATATCTTCATCAAAACAGATGTTCCATCTCCGTGATGCCTGCTTTAATTCGTAGATGGATTCAAGCAGCTTTCACACGCTTCCGCTGCTCCCACTGTTTACGAAGCTTTCTAGCATTGTCACATACACGCTCTTTTCTAAATCACCATTTAGAAAAGCGGTTTGACATGCAGTCTGCCAGATTTCGTCGTTGTAGTATGCAGCAATAGCAAGTAGGATCCTGATGGACTTAAGCATAGCGACAGGAGAAAAGGTTTCATCATAGTCAACACAAGGTCATAGACGAAAACCTTTTGCTACAAGTCTATCTTTGAAAGTCTCAACTTTTCCATCTACACCAAATTATCTTTCTTAAAGATCCTCTTGTTCCCGATGGATTTTACCTCTTCTGGAGCAACATACAATGTCAATACTTTGTTGGTGTACATGGATTCCATCTCAGCTCGCATAGCATCCATCCATTTCACATAGTCTCCACTTGTGATGGCCTTTACGAAATAAGTTGGGTCATCATCATCCATGATGCAATCCTCGCTCCTACCGTCTATGAGAAAACTGTAGTATCTCTCAGGTGGATGAGGAACCCTACTGGATCTGTGGAGTGGTTGCGGTTCGTCGGGAACTACCGAATCCTCCGGTTCCACCAAATCGTCAGTTATAGTTTGCGTTGCTGGAACTTCTTTTAGTTCTGGCTCTTTGCCACTAATTTCTCTCACAAGAAATTCCTTTTCTAAAAAGGTGGCATGTCGAGAAATAAAACACCTTTTGTTCCTCAGTGTGGTAGAAGATATACCCTCATAAATGTTTGGGATATCTTACAAACTTGCACAGAACTGACCTTATCTTGAGCTTGTCCTGATTTTGTTTTTCAACATAGGCCAGATAACCCCATATCTTAACTAGTTTAAGAGATGGTCTTTTCCCATTCCACATCTCATATGGAGTGGTAGGCAACGGATTTGGTCAGAATTCTATTCAATAGGTATGCAGCTACCTCAAGTGCACATCCCTAAAAGGAAATAGGTAACTCAGCAGTACTCATCATAGAGTGCACCATATCTAATAGGGTGTGATTCCTCCACCCCGATATACTGTTGTGCTGTGGTGTATACGGAGGAGTAAGCTGAGAAAGAATCGCATTCTCTTTTAAATAGTCTCGGAATTCCGTGCTCAAGTATTCTTCTCCCTGATCATATCGAAGGATTTGAATACTTTTACCCATCTGGTTCTCAACTTCGTACTTATATTCTTTGAAATTCTCAAAAGATTCAGATTTGTGTTTCAACAAGAACACATATCCGTATCTTGAAAGATTATCGTGAATGTAATAAAGTACGCAATACCATCCCTGGTATATGTAGACATAGGACTGCATACATCACCATATATCTGTCCAAGAGTTCAGTAACTCTTTCTCCGTTTCCAGTAAACGGAGATTTGGTCACCTAGTCTTTGAGACATGAATGGCAAGTTTCATAAGATGTAAATTCGAACGGATTCAAATATGCATCCTTATAGAACTTTAGCTAGTCTTGTCTCATCGACATGACCTAGTCTACAATGCCCCAAGAAGACTTCGTTCATTTCTGAACTGTTCCTCTTTTGTGTGTTCTATACGTTTAGAACTGTGGTTTGATTCAGAACGTGTATACTGTTATACAATGTACCATACCCAATCAATACTTGATTTAGGAAACAATTCACAATATTTTTGGTACGAAATAACTGTCGCTCAGAATCATTGTATTACCAGTTGGTAATATTAGATGATATTCGCCAACTATTTTGGCTGCAACAATTGCACCATTCCCTACTACTAGGGACATATCACCCTTTTCCAGTTCTCTACCTAACTGTAGCCTATGTAACAAATTACATATATAAAATCATGATCCGGTATCCAATACCCAGGACGTAGAGATAACTGAGAAAAAGTTCTTGATAACGAACACACCCGAAGACGATGTATCAACATGCTTATTCTTCGTTTGGGTGGCGTGAGAATCCGGATATTCACCTATTCCTTGCTCAGACTTATGACAATCATAATATAGAGCGGAACCCAGCCCTGTATAATAAGTAGGTTCGGTCAAAACATCCATATTATTATCTTAATTAAGGCATTACATTGGTCGCCACTACGAGAGAGAGAGAAGGATAATCACTTTGCGTGTACTCTTTGCAAGATTAGACTGGTTTTTATCTAATCAGGATGGCTCCCACTGTTTTTATCAAATCTTCCTTCAAACCCTAAAAGGTAAGATTAGCCGGGATTAATTACACCCTATAGGTTCGCCAATCGTTCGGCCAGGCAGGTATTAGTACTCCGAGGGAGGTTCCCTGTGCTTTCGCACGAACCTAATTAAAATAAACCTTATTTCCCTAGAAGCATAACCCCGTTGACACTTTTCTAGACACCTACTAAATTAGCTAATTGTAAAGTGCAAAACTCTTCCAGGAGTAACTTTTACTCGCAGCGGGTATCGGGATCCAAATATCATAAAGAAGGTATGCAATCTCATTGCAAATTTTAACACTTGAAATTCCCGATAATGTTTTTACCCCTTGCCACTTATGACCTTGACAAGGTCAACAAACCATAAGCGCTAATCAAGTTCAACCCATCATTTCTTGATTGAATTAAACCCACCCGCACGACCCTTGACAAAGTCAACAAGGCCGCACGACTACCATAACCCAATCGCATCACATGCAGGCAGATAAGCATTAATCAGCTACCGCACACTATGCCTTGACAAGGTTAACAAACGCAGCACGAATACTAAATTGTACTTATCTAAAATGACGGAGGGCTACGCAGGTTTTTAAGAAAACCATGAGCGTAATGAACTTGATATCGTTGTAGAATCTAGTGATTTTGAAAAGGAGTGCTTTTTAGGCTTTTGCTAGTTTCGCTAAAGAGGTCACTCCCGGTGAAGAGATTTCGGCTCTTTTCTCATCGAATGAGGTGCTAGATATTCATCAAGGAATACCACTATGCAAAGCAAGAACTAGAGAAGCAATAAAAAAAAAACCGAGTGAGTTATTGCACTTTTCTAGTTTTGCTAAAGAGGTCACTCCGGGTGAAGGGATCTCGGATCTTTCCTCATCGAATAAGATGCTGGATATTCATCAAGGAATATAACTATGCAAAGCAAAATCTAAAGCTACCCTTTTTGAAAAATTTGATTCTACAACATTTTTAGGTTTCTTTCTTTTCATTAATCTCATTAATGAAGTCCCATCATTCAATATTTCCTAAATATCATAGAAAAGTGAAACGAAAATAGAACATACGCTTATACCATCCGCAGTCGCCACTGGGCCCTGTCATGCACCGTTAGGTTACTTAACTACCGGTAGAGCGAGGGTTGCACTAGCGTGGGTGCAAAACATAAGCAACATTATTATATATCATAAATATAATATAATAATCGTATCACGCAGTTATATGTTCACATCGCAGAACCAAGCAGCAGAAGCAACATATGAAATATGGGATATACAAGGATTTCCGTGTTTAAAATTTAGCCAGTAATGTAAAACACGGATTCCACGGTCTTAAAGAATAGCCAAACCCATATTCCTGGACCCCTACGAGAGCGGCAAGTAACCCAACCAATTCTAGAGTGAGGAGACCCGGTCTCAACTCCTTGAGATGGTTTCCCACTGGACTCTAGATCCCGGTTACTTGTGATCCCCGCCTTGGGTATATCCTAATGCGAAAAAGTAAATAATATAGATCAATGGTGACATCATCCTTGTTTACCGTCGAAAGAAGCGACCGGGACGTTAGGATGTCTGGCCTGAATTTTAGGGGCAGACGCTATTTAGTTTTATCTGTCTACCTCTCCGAAAATGCCAAGTTGATTTATGGCACCGTGTATCGGAGGTTTGGACAGATGCGGCCGTTGTAGAAGATTTCGTCAGATTCACCCTCGTTTGCGAGGGGTTTTTGATTGTGGGGACGCTCTTCCCTGCAGGTGCAAGCCCCTAAAGTTAATTACGTTACCGCGTAGTGATAACCACTTTCACCTTCTCCAGATGTTCACTTCGTTTCGTGTATGTTTGTTTTGTTTTAGGTTGCCCATGGATTGTATACGGAGATTAATTTATGTTGTCGCCCATAGGGCATGGATTAGTCTAAATCTGTATTTTCTTAGATTTGGGTTTGGTTGATTTAAGGATCGTTAACCTCGTTTGATATTAAGATCAACTTAAATGTTTGTTACGGATACGTTAGTCTAAGTTTTAGACTAAGATCCACTTAACAAGGTTTTAGGATCATTTAGATCCAACGAAAGAGAATTTGGGCTCTATCGTTTTAGTTTAGGGACATTGCGGTCCATTGGGTTTAAGGACATCAAAGTCCATGTTAAAGGACATCATAGTCCATAGAGTTTAAGGACATCAAAGTCCATAGAGTTTAGTTTAGGTACGTTGTAGTCCATGGTTTAAGGACATCATAGTCCGTAGAGTTTAAGGACATCATAGTCCATAGAGTTTAGTTTAGGGACATTGCGGTCCATAGAGTTTAGTTTAGGGACGTTGCGGTCCATTGGGTTTATTGATTGTCGGGACCCGCCACCTCTCTGAAGACGTTGAAGAATTACAACGACATGTATCAGAGGAGTGAAGGGATGTACCCTTGAACCAATGAATTTTCATCAGGGACTTGGTAGTCTTGTTTGGCACTAAGGCCGATTTAGAAGAAGACCTATGTGCTCGGTCGATTTAGGGTTTGGCCAACCTTGGGCTTAGCCCACTTGATTACTTATTTGGTCTTGATCCCCTTTTTGTTAAACAATGCTGAGCATTGATATGAGCTTTGATGCCCACCATTTTCTTTTTGTTTTTTATTGAGTGTTAAACACTCTTTATTGCGCTGGGCTCTATTTACAGAGAGCTCTTTATTTTATCAGCGCCCACGTGAGGGGCACGTGGAACGCTTAGCACTGAGCGCTAACCACTGAGTGCTAAGCACTATTTATTTCATTAGCGCCCACGTGAGGGGCACGTAGAGTGCTTGGCGCTGAGAGCCAACCATGGAGTGCTAAGAACTCTTTATTTTATTAGCGCTCACGTGAGGGTAAAGTGGGGCGCTTGGCGCTGAGCGCCAACCTCTGAGTGCTAAGCACTCTTTATTTTATTAGCGCCCACGTGAGCGGCACGTGGAGCGCTCGGCGCTGTTTCCTTCTTTGTGCATTTTTCTGAAGAGTTCGATTCTTTGTTCTCCCCTGGATCTTCAATCCCCGAGAACAAATTCATCCCTTCGAGAATTAAATTCTCATTTGTGGGAGACTTATCTCATGGATCTCAGATCCAGGGAAAGAACTATGTTCTCTTATAAGGTTTAAACCCTCAGGTATGCCGATGAGATACTATGATCTATATTTCCCTTGAAGAAGGTTCTTCTTCTTTCTTCTCTCTTCAAGCTCTTTTGCTTGCTCTTCTTTTTTAACTTAAAGTTTATGGGGGGTTCCTCTGTGTAAGACTTGAAGTCTTCGGTCCTTTATATAGGGGAGGCTGATTTGTTGATTCAGTTAAGGAAATCTCTCATTGAGAGGTTTCTTAATTGATTTAAGGATTTTATCCACCGTTGGATCTTTGATCCAAGGACTTCTGTTTTACAGAAGACATTTTTCTTGTTTTAAACAAGATTGGGAAAATATTTTCCCCTACAGAACTTATTCTGTATCTTGATGATTTTTAATCACCATTGGATCTTTGATCAAACGGTGCTCTGATTTACAAAGCACAATCTTTCTTGTTTAGAAATATTGGGAAGATATTTTCCCCTACAGAACTTATTCTGTAGCTTGGAGATTTTTTATCACCACTGGATCTTTGATCCAACGGTGCTCTGATTTATAGAGCACAATCTTTCTTGTTTAGAAAGATTTAAGGAGTATTTCCTCAATCAGAATTTAATTCTTTGATTTGATGATTTATCATCTTTGTTGGATCTTTGATCCAAGGGTGAAGAACTTTTAGTTCTGGTACTGGCGCTCTCGTACTTTGCACGTGAGGCACTGCCTCAGAGTTTTTAACTCTGGGCGCTGGCACTCTCGTGCTTTGCATGTGAGGCGCTATCTCATAGTTTTTTTAACTCTTGGCGCTGCCTCAGAGTTTTTAACTCTGGGCGCTGGCGCTCTTGTGCTGCGCATGTGAGGCGCTGCCTCAGTTCTGAAGGTGACTTTTCGCCTTCTTTCTCTGCTTTTCCTGAGTCAAACTTCTCTTTCCCAATGCCTTCTCTTAACAAAGCTTGGAAACAGATCCATCTTGCACAAAATTTTCTGTGCTTAGACTTAAATGTCTCCCTTTATAATTTGAAGCAATGCTTCTCTTCTCTCTCACTTTCAGAGTATCTTCTTAATTGAGAAGAGGTATGGCTTGTAATCGTCCACATGCTCGCCGGCAGCCATGGGAGGTGCCTATTGAGGAAATTGTTCCTTGTTTTGTTGCACGCTTGGTAGACCCTGCTCTTAAGGATGAACAATGTGATACGGTGTTTCATGAGCTCTTGACTCGTAAAGGATCTCTTCCCCCCCATCGGCTCTATCTGGGTCCGGATGGTCTTCTTGTCCGTGCACTACGACATTCCTCCTCATCTAGCGGAGATGACTCCGGAAATGCTCGACGCCGCGGAGGATAAGATTGAGTGCTTTCACGAGGCAATTTTGATAACCACAGCTCTGAGGGACCGCTTAGTTCAGCCGCTAAGCTAGATACGGGCTCAGTAGGCCGTCATGTCTGCCTTTGCTGATAGGCATGGAGCTAACCGATGGGGAGCGACTCCTTGTGAAGATCGCCTCATTGACATGGTGGAGAAGGCGGAGAGGGAATTAGATAATTTTATCTATAGTTCTGTAAATCGCTGTACTTTCGATCACATGTATGGTGATCTATTTCCTGTAGAATAAAATGTTCAATCAAATGCTTTCTTTTTGTCTTTGACCACCAAGTGCTCCCTTTCTAACACCTGTTCTTCCTCTGATGTGTGTACGTGTGTATATGAATGAGCCCGATTTCACACATATCTGTAAACGAAACTTAAATGGTGTAAACAGGAACAAATTGCTCTTGGCCGAAGATTTTGGCGGGAACAAATGCCCCCATTACTTTGCCTACGTAAGTATGTACATAGGTGAAGTAGTGCAGAGTTATGCAGGGCCATGGAATTGAGGGCTTAAGAGACAAGTTTAGGGTCCTTGTAGTCTAAGACTTTTTCCATCCTGATGAGCCGTAAGGGTCTCAAGAAGGTTTTTTCTCCCTATGAGTCGAGAGGATCTCATAGGTGTAGTTTCTCCCTAGAAATTATGAGGATTTCTATGTGTTCATCACCTCCATGAGTCGTAAGGATCTCACTCGGGTATTTTTTTCCTTACGAATTGTGAGAACCCGTAAGTAGCTTCTCCATTTCAGTAGCATGTAACTTTGGTAGATGTGTCTTGTAGATAGTCTATCTCAGTCTTCTTGCAGGGCAGCGATGGCTTAGAAAGCAGGTTCAGATCTATCGCCTAAGAAATTTCAACTTTATGAGCCGTGAGGGTCTCATAAAGACATTTCTCCCTACGAGTCGAGAGGATCCCATAGGTGTATTTTCTCCTTAGGGGTCATGAGGACTCCTAAGTGTGTTTTCTCTTGAAAGTCGTAAGGATCTCACAACAGAATTTTCTCCCTTACAAGCCGAGAGGACTCGTAAGTGGTTGTTTCCCTTCTTGTCGATATTCGACTTGGAAGAGTGTGGCCCGTGGATAGTATACAATAGTCCATCTTGGACCTCCTTGCAGGGCAGCGATGGCTTAGGATGCAGGTTCAGATCTGCAGCCTAATACTTTCCAACTTTATGAGCCGTGAGGGTCTCATAAAGATTTTTCTCCCTACGAGCCATGAGGATTCCGTAGGTGTATTTTCTCCTTAGGATTCGTGAGGATTCCTAAGTGCGTTTTCTTTTTGAGAGTCGTAAGGATCTCATAACAGAATATTCTTTTGTGCGAGTTTAGAGGTTCGTTGGTTGACTTGTTTCCGAGTCGAAGCATTGCTCCGATGGGGAGGTCATTGGCTGACTTGTTTCCAGGTCGAAGCATTGCTCCGACAGGGAGGTCATTGGCTGACATGTTTCCGGGTCTAAGCATTGCTCCGATGGGGAGGTCATTGGTTGACTTGTTTTTGAGCCGAAGCATTGCTCCGACGGGGAGGTCATTGGTTGACTTGTTTCCGAGACGGAGCATTGTTTCGGTGGGGAGGTCATTGACTGACTTATTTCCGAGACGGAGCATTGATCCGGTGGGGAGGTCATTGGTTGACATGTTTCCGAGACGGAGCGTTGTTACCGGCGGGGAGGTTATTGGCTGACTTGTTTCCGGGTCGAAGCGTTGTTCCGGTGGGGAGGTCATTGGCTGACTTGTTTCCGGGTCGAAGCCTTGCTCCGGCGGGGAGGTCATTGGCTGACTTATTTCCGAGTCAGAGCGTTGTTCCGGCGGGGAGGTCATTGGTTGACTTGTTTCCGAGACGGAGCGTTGTTCCGGTGGGGAGGTCATTGGCTGACTTGTTTCCGAGTCGAAGAGTTGTTCCGAAAGGGAGTTCATTGGCTGACTTGTTTCCAGGTCGAAGCGTTGTTCCGGAGGGGAGGTCATAGGCTGACTTTTTTCCGGGTCGAAGCATTACTCCGGCGGGGAGGTCATTGGTTGACTTGCTCCACTTTCTGTGGTGTTGGGATTGACTTGCTCCACTTTCTGCGGTGTCGGGGTTGACTTGCTCTGCTTTCTGCGGTGTCGGGGTTGACTTACTCCGCTTTCTACGGTGTCAGGGTTGACTTTCTCAGCTTTCTGCGGTATCAGGATTGACTTGCTCCGCTTTCTGCGGTGTCGTGGTTGACTTGCTCCGCTTTCCGCGGTGTCAGTGTTGACGTGCTCCGCTTTCTGCGGTGTCGTGGTTGACTTGCTCTGCTTACTGCGGTGTCGGGGTTGACTTGCTCCGCTTTCTGTGGTGTCGGGTGTTGGGGTTGACTTTAGGTTGTCTGTGAACCGTAGAGTCTTGGAACCGGAGACTTTGCCGTGGCTCCGATTGGTGATATCGCGTCCGTATCCTGCTGGAATGAGGAGGAACGCTGTTGTTGGTCTCTAGGCTGTAGATATGGCCGTCGAGATTTGGAACTAGGGACTTTGTCATGGCTCCGCTTCGTTGCGACCCTGATGTCGGTTGTTGACGTTACGTCTACATACTGCTGGAGTTAAGAAAAAACGCCGTGTTGATCTTCTGGGATGCAGATGTTGCCGTCAAGATCTGACACTCCCTTTGACAGAGTCTGGTAGGGAAATGTGGTTCCCTTTTTGTTTATGCCCATGGATTGTATACAGGGGTTAGTATGGACTCACCTGTAGGGCAAAAATTTCATTCTTTCATTTTTATTTCTTTCCGCGATACTTTATCATTTCAGCTTTTTATATCGCGAAAGTCACGATTGCCCAATCATTTCGGCTTTTTTTCGCGGTATCCAATTACTTTGGCTATTTTTCTTTTTACTCGCTGCTTTTTATTGCGAGTTGCCCAATCATTTCGGCTATATTTATATGATTTTTAGCTCACTGATTTTGTTGCGAGTATGGACTTGAGATCTGATACCAATCTTAGCATCAGTATCGCTGCGACTGGAATATTGCCAGGAGCGAATCATCGTTTGCCGTGAAAGGACTTGTAATTTGATACCGATTTAGGCATCAGTATCGCTATGACTGGGATATCGCCAGGAGCGAATCATCATTTGCCTCTGTCAATTTGAACAAAGGTGGCTTAGCAAACAGGGTTAGGATCCTGTCGACTAAGGCTTTTTGACTTTACGAGCCGTAAGGGTCTCATAAAGGTATTTCTCCCTACGAGTCATGAGGATCTCATGGGTGTATGTTCTCCTTAGAAGTATTGAGGACTTCTAAGTAGTGTTCTCTCTTATAAGTCGTAAGGATCTCATAAGAGTATTTTCTCCTTATAAGTCGAGAGGACTTACAAGTGTCTGTTCACCAAATAGGGGGATTTCACGCCATTGGTGGAACTTGGTGGGGGAGACGTTTATTTGTGCCTGTGGATTGTATATAAGGGTCAATATTGACCGCTTGTAGGGAAGTTTGCAGGATATGATGGCTTAAGAACAGGTTTAGGTTCCTGTATCTTAAGACTTTTGAATCCTGTGAGCCGTAAGGGTCTCATAGGGGGGAATTCTCCTTACATGTCGTGAGGATTTTGTAAGTGTAATTTCTCCTTAGGGATCATGAGGATTCCTAAGTATTTTGCTCCTTTGTGAGTCGTATGGATCTCACGCGGGTATTTTCTCCTTACAAGGTCGAGAGAATCTTGGAAGTGCACAGGAATTTTTTTTTACGAGTCTGCGCCCTTTCGGTTTTTCACAAACTCGCCGGTAGCCCGGCTGTTTTTACTCACGGAGCCCTTTCGGGTTTTCATCCGTGCCCATTTCTCTTATGGACGTACATTTTTTTGCCGCATAAGGATGCTACGGTTCATAGTAGTTTAAGGGCGTTTCGGTCCGTAGCTAGTTTTAGGAAATTGCGGTCCATTCTTAGTTTTAGGGACATTTTGGTCCGCGGCTAGTTTAAAGACATTACGGTCCCCCGTTAGTTTAGGGAAGTTTCGGTCCGTTATTATTTTAGGGACGTTTCGGTCCGTTGGAGTTTTGAGGCGAGATTTCGCCGGATACTGCTTACAGGGTTTGGACTCGGGAAGATAGCAAGCGGACGTAGGCGGCGTCATCTATCATTTACCCGGGCCGTGACTCATTGGGCGTTGTATTTTTTCAGGAATCGACCGTTTATTGGCCGGAATGGTCTTTCGCCATGCATATCCATGAGCAAGTAAGCCCCACCTTGGTAGACCTTGTCTATGATTTATGGGCCTTCATAGTTTGGCTCGAATTTCCCCCGTTTGACACGATTGGGGATCATAGGTCTTTTGACAACTAGCACGAGTTCGCCTTGGCGGAATGTTCTCGGCCTAGTTAATCTTTCGTATAAGCGCGTCATCCTTGCTTTGTAAGCTTCTAGGTTTTGCTGTGCCACGAGAAGAGTTTCATCGAGGGCATCTAGCTCTTCAAGCCGAAGATGAGCATTCTCTACGTCTGTTAGTTCGTACCGAACCGCCACTCGTAGAGAGGGTAGCTCTATCTCCAAGGGGAGCACTTCTTCCGCACCGAATACTAACGCAAATGGCGTTGTGTTCGTGGTCGTCTTGAACGTGGTCCGATAAGCCCAGAGTGCTTCATGCAGTCTCTCGTGCCAGTCCTTTTTGTTTTTGGACTCCGTATTCTTTATAATCTTTGTCAAGGTTTTTTTGAAAGCCTCAGCTAGACCGTTAGCTCAGAGATTATAGACCGAAGAGTATCTCCAGTCTATATTATGCTGTTGTGCAAATTGACTGATTCTGTGACTTCTGGAGGCCGGCCCGTTATCAGAGATAATCCATCGCGGAGTGCCTAACCGATAGATGACGTGTGTCTTGAAGAAGTGGAAAATGTTCTCTGTCTTCACTTCTCTTAGCGGTATGGCTTCTTCCCACTTAGAGAAGTAATCAGTTGTCGCCAATAAGAACCGATGTCTTCTGGATGACGCTGGTGCGATGGGCCCAATTATGTCGGTTCCCCACATTTCGAGCGGCCAAATAGCGGGTTTGGATGCTGGTGGATGAAGTCTCCATGAATTTGGTACGAGTGGCACCACTTCGCTTATTCGAGACAGTCTTGAATTATCGTGGGCTAATAGTAGCCCATCTTTTTGATCTTCAGCTTCATCTTTGGCCCGGCTTGATAAGAACCGCAGAGTCCGTCATGAGTTTCTTGGACGACTCTCCTTGCTTCTTTTAGTCCTAGGCATCTCAGCCATAGAGAGTCGAACGATCTCTTATATAGAGTATCATTGACGAAGGCGAAAGATAGAGCTCATTTCATGGGCTGATGTCTTAAGGATGCATCTTCAGGTGTTCGACGGGATTTGAAGTAGTCTATGAAGACTTCTCTCCAATCCTTAGCCCTTTCTTGGTCCTCTATTTGCAGGGCTGTTTCCTTGGTCGCTTCCTTTTCTTCAGACGACTCCGGAGATATTTCTGCTGGTGCAAGAACTCGACGGCTTTGTACAATGATCCTTACGTCGTCGTGGTTTTCGTCAGCCAGTTCTTTAGCGAGTTTGGCTAGTGCGTCCACTTTGCTATTTTCCGTACGCAGTATGCTTTCCAGGGCGTAAGAGGGAATTTGAGTTAGTAACTGTTGCACTATTTTGCCATACTTTACCAACTCTGGTTTGCACGTTTGATAGTCACCGTTTACTTGACTAACAACCAGTTAGGAGTCTTCGTATATAAGAAGATTTTCGATCCCCATCTCAATAGCGATCTCAAGACCTGCTATCAAAGCCTCATATTCTGCTTCATTGTTTGTCCTCGGCTCCGTTAAGGAAAAGGAAAAGCGCATTATCCCTCCTTACGGAGTCATGAAGATAAGGCCTAGCCCAGATTTGATATAGGGGTGTTGTGTTGTCGCTTCTTCATGGAAGATGCTCCATCGAAATAGGGTTCCCATCGGATATCACTCCCCCCTTTCTCCCCGTCGATCGTGTCAAACGCGTGCTCGTCTAGTAGTTCGCAATTTAAAGGTGAGTCTCCAGGTATCAGGTGCTCAGCAAGGAAGTCGGCGATGGCCTGGCCTTTCACCGCCTTGAGAGGTCGGTATATTATCGAGAATTCCATTAAGAGTAGGGCCCATTTAGCGATTCGTTCTATTTGTATGGCTCTTGACATCAAATACTTGAGAGATCCACCTTTGATATGAGATGGACTTCATGCGCTAAAGCATAGTGTCTGAGCTTCGTTATCGCGAAGATGAATGCCAGGCAGTGTTTTTCGATGGGGAAGTAGTTGTTTTCTGCCCCCAGGAGAATTCAACTAAAATAGTAGAGGGCTCTCTCCTTCCCTTGATCGTTTTCCTGTGCCCATAGTGCGTCTAAGGAACCATCAAGGGCGGTTGTGTACAGGATGCGAGGCTTTCCCTTGACTGGAGCAGTCAGTACCGGCGGATTCTGCAGGTATTGCTTGATTTCGTCTAATGCACCCTAGCATTTACGATCCCAAATGAACGGGGTCCCCTTCTTCATCAGGTGACTGTAGGGACGGCATTTTCCGGAGAGATTGGCTATGAACCGCCGGATATACACGAGATTTCCTTGTAGAGACCGCAACTGTTTTAAAGTTCTTGGAATGGGCATTTCCATAATTGCTTTGATCTTCGATGGATCTATTTCGATGCTCCGGTGTCGTATGATGAACCCTAGAAATTTGCCAGAGGAAACTCCAAATGCACATTTCAAAGGGTTCATCTTCAGGTTGTATTTCCGAAGATGCTGGAACACTATTTTCAAATGCTCTCAGTGTTCTTCGTACGATCCGCTTTTCACCATGAGGACATCGATATAGTATTCGACGATTCCATGTATGAGGTCATCGAAAATCTTTGTCATGGACCTCTGGTATGTAGCGCCGGCGTTCTTCAGACCGAAAGGCATCACTTTGTAGCAGAATACGCCCAGAGGAGTCTGGAAAGCGGTATGCTTCTGGTCTTTGGGATGCATCTTTATTTGATTGTACCCTGACGAGCCGTCTATGAAGGAGAAGACTTCGTGAGTGGATGCGTTGTCTATCATCAGCTCGGTAACCGGTACGGGAAAATCATCCTTCGAACAGGCTTTGTTGAGGTCCCAAAACTCCACGCAGATGCGCATCGTCCCATTTTTTTCAACACTGGGACAATGTTGGCGATCCAGTCAGGGTATTGAACTTCTTGGATGAAGCCGGAGTCGATTAGCTTCTTGACCTCAGCGTTGATACTCATTTCAAGTTCGAGCCGCATTCTTCTTAGCGCTTGTTTGACTGGCTTGATATCCGGAGATATCGCCAATTTATGCTCAGCTATTTCTGGATCTAGCCCCGGCATCTCGGAAGAGTTCCATGCGAAGCAGTCTTTATACTGCATGAGCACGTCTTTTAGCATAGCCACCTGTTATTTAGACAGCAGCTCACTGACGAACGTAGGCCGTGGGTCGTTTTCCGTCCCCAAGTCGATTTTCTTTAGGTTGTCCGCAGTAGTGTGTATTCCATCTTCCAACTCTTTTGGCGCCGGTGGAAATTCTGAGATCAACTCCTCTTCATCCTCATTTTCGAAGCACCAGGAGAGCTCATCCATATTCTCGTGCACTCCTTTTTCCGACAGCGTTATCACGTGACAGGTACGAGATCGTTTCCAAGACCGATGTTGATCTGGTTCTACTCTCTCTATATACGTTGCTTTTGGCACATGCTTTTGTGTTGGGTCTACCCTCCAACTGTTGGATAGAGCGAATCTGCCGAGTTGATATTGGTCTTCGACCCAGTTTTTGAAGGTGAAGCAATCTTCAATAGGATGTCCTATTGCCCGGTGGTAAGAGCAATAATCCGGACGATGAAACTCGTTTGCTTGATCGGGATGTCGAGATTCTGGGAGTGTCATCATTTGATGTTTCATGACAAGGTCAAAAATTCTCCTTGTCTTGTCTCGGGGGAAAGAATATGCTCGGCCCATCTTTTTCATAATAGATGGATTCCGGTTAACCTTTTCTCGATCGCGTGGCCTTTTGGACCCATTTTGCCGTTGTCGAACGTTTTTTCCCGTTCTTTAACTTGTTTTTGCCTCCGCGTCGGACTTTTTTCTTGTCTTTGGAAAGCATGGCGGGATGACGGCGAAGGGCATTGCCATCCTTCATAGCTTGCTGAAAGAGGCGTTGCGTCTTGGCTTTCTCGTAAATGGCCATTTCGCGGCTGTGGTCGTTCTGAACCTTTTGACTTGCTTCCCTTACTAGCTTGTCCATCTGTTCTTCAAAAGACGGACTAGGCATTTTTATGGCAGGACCTCGTTCTGGTTCAACGTCAGCGTCTTTTAAAAGACCATCCCCTTCTTCATCGAGGTCATTTATGACATGGCAGCCATGGAATTGCTCCTTTTTCTTGTACTGGACATATCCAAGCCCAATCGCTTCCATTTTTCCGTTGGGCAATTTTGGCTGAGTTCCGGGGACGTTCCAAATCCTATTGTAGAACTGGGATTGTCGAGCAGTTTGTTTGAAAGGTACGCCTTAGTATCTTAATAACTTTCTCAATCCCTCCGTGTAGTATCTGGGCAGACGGATGGTTTGGAGCCTGTCGAGCGCAAAATCGGCACCATGCCAGACTTCTCTTTCGACTTTAGTCTCCGAGGATCGATAGAATAGGATCGCCTTTTCACTTCTTCGCCTGGGAGGGATGTAGAATGTCTGTAGCTCTTGCACGCTATATGTCTCAAGCGCATCAAGCTCTGTGTAATACTGCCGCGGAACCATGGTGATTAGCAGACTCTGATCATCTCCAATGAGGGCCTGCATTGATGGATGGACCGAGAACACTGCGTTGACTTCGTCTTCAGAGTCACTGCCAACGACAAGAATAGGGGTAGATGGTCCCGGCCTGTTGCATTGGGACGACCCCGAATAGACTATCTGTTCTTCCTCCTCGGTATCGCTCCCGAAGACCGAAATAGTGGTGATAGCTTTTTTCTTATTCTTCGGTTTATGGCATCTTTCTGTGTCTTCAAAGTCTGGTAGGAAATACTTAGCGTCTTCATACTTGCGGACTTCATTTACGGAGAATAGGTTTAGTTCCCCCATCACGGTATACTCGAGATCATCTTTGAAATACTTCATACACTGATGCTGTGTAGAAGGGACGATGTTGTACTCGTGTAACCAAGGCCTACTGAGTAAAGCGTTGTAGCAGGTCTTGGCGTCAATGACATGAAATTTGATGTCAGTGACGAGCAGCCCAAAGCGTAACGTTAGTATTACAGACCCGAGCGTCCGTGATGACTGGGAGTCGAACCCGGAGATGGTGATTTTATCCCGAGCGAGGTACTGAATACTCATGCAGATTTCTTTTAGTACTATCACATTTAGGAGGTTGACAGAGGACCCGTTGTCAACTAAGATCTTCCCTATCTTGATGTCATGGCAGTACCCGGTAACATACAGAGGAAGGTTGTGCTTGCACGTTCCGAGGAGGAGATCTTCATCGCCGAAAGTGATGTGAGCTGTGTGCACTTCTTCCAGCTCATCCTTCATCTTTTCTTCGGCACGGAAAGCTTGAAACTGCTCGGGCTCTTGTAATGCCCTGATCAGGGAATCTCGTGCCTCTTTAGACAGGAGAAGGGCACCCAAGATACTCAATTGTGAGGGTATCTTCCTCAGATGTGCCAGGACATTGTTATCCACCTTGTTCTTCTTGAGCGGGTCCTTGGCTGTGAGCTCTTCGACGACTCGATCATCGAGGGCGATATCCTCAGGGACTTTTTCCTTCCCCTTATCTTTTTTGTTCGATCTCTTGTTTGTAGGTCCGAAATTATTCTCGGGAAACGTACGGTTGCGCAGCTGAATATTCTCGCAGTTCTTCATCTCTTCCTCTTTTCCTGGGGTCGATTCCTTGAAGAGAGGGCCAAGGGCTACTCGTTCACCAGAGTCTCTTCCGAAGGTGAGAACTTGCGATCCCCTGGTATCAACCACGTGACAGTTGCCGGCAGTTCTTTTGTTCTCATCTGTCATGTTTTTCTGCTCCCGACAAGTTTGGCGTTTCATCTGCTTGAAATGTTGTTGGTGAGCAACGTATCCCTGCCACCACTTTTTAAAGGCCATACATTCTTCAGTCGGGTGCGCAATCCGTTGATGGTATAAGCAGTAGTTACGATATACATCCACTTTGTCAAGGTGTATACCGCCAGGAGTATTTCCTTTGAAAGATGGAAGCTTCATTCCCATTGACAGGGCTTTAGCGAACCGTTTCCTCATTTTAAGCATGTTTTTGTCTGCTAAAGGCGTGCTTCGATCTAGTTGGAGTGCTTTGTAACTCATCCCTATCCTAATTTCTTCAACTTGATGCCGATACCTGACCTTTTCAAATATGGCTATTTCATGCTCTTGATCAGCTTTGCTCTTCTGACGGGCTTCATTTAACAACATGTCAATCATCTCATCTGACGGTTCTAAGGATTTCAGCATCAACCCTGTCCCCAGCTCCTCTATATTATCTTCTGATGCCGAGTGAGGTTCTTCGTCATTTATTGGTGAATGAGAGATCATGTGACAACTTGCCACATAATTCTCGGGTTCTTCTGACGAGTCTTCTCCCTCATCATTGTCGTCATCTCCGCCCTGAAGGATATGGTTGAGAAATTCTAGGAGTGTGACCGGGGTTCGCGTCTTCTGGTTATATTCTTCCAGCGCGTCAATATGCTTTTGCAGGTCCGTGCGCTTGTCATCAGACTGCGCGGGCTTTTTGGTCTTCTTCTTTTCTTTTAAGAGTTTGGCGGCTGGGCCTGGGTATTTTTCCCATTGCTACCAGCTATCGGCGTTGGGCGCGGTTTCATCATCCCCTCAATGATCTCTGGCTCCAGTGGGTTTTTCCATCTAATTGCCGGACATGCTTGAAGATCCTTGAGCATTCTCTTAGTCTTGTCTGAAAGAACAACTTCCCATGGAGCTTTCTCTATAAATGAGCATGATGCCCCCGGCGTGTCCACCTTTTTAGGAGCGTGCGGTTGTGGCAGGCTTACCCTCCAGTTTTCAGACAGCGCGAATTTGCCTTGTTGGTACTGGTCCTCAATCCAGTTTTTGAAGACGAAGCAATTTTCGATTGGGTGGCCTACTATCCATTGGTAGGAGCAGTAAATGGGATTGTTGACATCACCAGACTGCAGTGGGCGTTTCGGATCTGGCAGGGTGATGAGCCTGTTGCACACCGCTAGTTCGAGCGGTCTTATCATTTTATCCCAGGGAAACGAGTAAGGACGTCTCAACTTCTCGTCGAGGAGTCACGGTTTGTTGCCTTGGAGAGCAACCGGTTTTGGGTCACTCGGCTGTTGCTGAGCGTTGGCGACTAAGGTCGCTTTCCCTTTGCCTTTTTCGTTTTGAAGCTCCATTTTCGAGGAGGGCGGTCTATGGCCCATCTGGTCCATTTGGGCCAGCTTGTCGATCAAAGCTTGGAAAGTGGTCGGCTTGAAGAACATCATGAATTGGGATATAGTTGCCTGTGGATCCAGGGTCCCCATGAACATTCCCACGGTAGGAGCTTCTTCTATGCGTTGTTCGCTTCTCGACCATAGGTTCCGCCACCGAATTGCATACTGAACCCACGTCTCTCCCGGCTTCACTCTGGCATTGATCAACGCCGTGATTGGGGTGTGTTCTCTAGTGCTTGCGAAACGCTGGGTGAATAGCAACTCTATTTTTGTAAACGTTTTGATGGAGTCGTTCAAAAACTCCGAGTACCATTCAAAAGCTGTCTCTGCTAAATTGCCGATGAACTGGCGAAGTAGCAATTTGTCGTCGCCTCCAGTATTGCCGCATAGAGCTCTGAATTGAGCAACGTGTTGATGCGGATTTCCTGTCCCCTTATACACGTGGAATTTAGGGATGTATATCCCGGCGGGTACTTAATTTGATCATACCAGCCTGGATATGGTCGCCCAGTTCTAACGACTTGGCCAGCAGCTTCGCTTGTCTGATGAGCTCGTATTTTCTGAGCTATGTAGTCATCAAGCGCAGCTTTCGAGATCGTCTCCTCCCTGGATGTTGATAGAGCCGAAAGAGGGTTCGATGTTTCCCCTCTGTCGTCTTCAATGATTATTGGGGATCTTCGGCTGGAGGATCCGGCTGGATCATCATCCCCGCCATATCTTGAAATAGGAGCGCCATTTGTTTTATGTTAGCCGCTTGTTCAGCGACCTCTTTATCTTTTTTCTCGAGCTTCCTTCGTAGGAACTCGGCGTCGGTTTCTTGTTCCAGGCGTCGCTTCGATGATACTTCTAGGCTTTGTTTCTGCCCAGTGAGTGCGGCCATCTTTGGCAGCATTTTCTGGAGCTTTTATTGTTGCTCCTGAGCTTTTGTTACTGATCGGGTAAGTGGTCGATGACCCCCAGAATCACGGTGTTCCTATTTTCATGAAGCCATGTAAATGGTGTTCACCACCATGCCCCCAGACTTGGGGCGTTTAGGTTCAGTGCCCTTGAGATTTGTCTCAGAAACGGGGATCTTCTTCGGCCTTCTCCTTTTATGGGCGGTCGAAGTTGAGGGGGCTGTCGCAGATGATATTTTCCGTAGTACGACAGCGGGATGGTTCTCCTCTTGCCGGACCTTCATTTTCTTCGATTTGCAGGAGTAGTCTTTGTCGATTATAGAGTCTTGGACTCTTCACCAGACCCTGTGGATTTTGGAGAACAACCGCTGAGGGGGCTGCTCCGGCTTTGCCTTTATGATGTTTTCAGTAGGCGGAGGAGACCTTTTTAGCACGGCAATTGGAGAATTCATGCGCACCCTCCTGAGCGGCTCAAAACTGTTCCCAGTTGGAACAACAACATCAACTTCCACCATTGGAGCTGGTGGGGAAAGTCCATAAGGGGAACTGCCCCCAGCTTTCCTCACCCGGCGCCAGTGACGACGTCGAGCATGTCGTGTAATTGGGATCACCTCTGTTGTCGGGGTAGCTTCGTCATGCCCCCTGATTTGATAAGAAGGTTTTGTCGGTGTCAGCCTATCGAAGACAGACGTCCGCTGAGAGGGAATAGTCAATCTTGCGAAGGCCGAATTTTGGGTAGGGGAAGCACTTGTAATGACCTCACCCGAAGTAGGAATTGGGATGGCCGGTTTTGCAAAGACCGATCCCTTAGCAGGAGAAACCCCTTTGATGACTTCGTTTCCCGGAGCTGGAATGGTTATCCGCTTCGGGATAACTCCTTCGGGATTGCAGGCTTCTTCATGGGCCCACTTGAGCTTTGGCCTAGTCTGTTAAAGACCGAGGCGTTGGACTTCGATGACCCTTTGAGAGGGGTCATGGTATTGGTAATCCGATCAAAAACCGACTTCTTTGGAGCTTTTTGTGACGGCACTGGAGCGTTGAAGCTCATGGGCGGGAGCATGGTCCCGAAGAACAATCCAGTGGTGGCCTGTGTCATTTGTTCCACCGACATTGCGTAGATAGAGGCTGCTTGGGGCCCGTAAGTTACTCCTCCATACGGGGCGGAGCGGGAGTTGTTGTTGCAGTTGGTGCAGTTGGAAGCCCTTGATGCCATCTTCTCTTCTGCACGGAGCAAGACACCAAATCTTAGTACTTCGAATCCAGGGGCAACCATATTAAACCGCGATTTGTTCGTGAACACGACAAACGAAGTGTGGAGTGGAAAAAGGAAAAGGTCCCACCGAGCGTGCCAGAATCTGTTTACCACCGAAAGACGCGACCGGCACGTTAGGACGTCTGGCCTGAATTTTGGGGGCAGATGCTATTTAGTTTTATCTGTCTACCTCTCCGAAGATGCCAAGTTGATTTATGGAACCGTGTATCGGAGGTTTGGACAGATGCGGCCGTTGCAGCAGACTTCATCAGATTCCCCCTCGTTTGCGAGGGGTTTTTGATTATGGGGACGCTCTTCCCTGCAGGCGCAAGCCCCTGCAGTTAATTACGTTACCGCGTAGCGATAACCACTTTCTCCTTCTTCAGATGTTCACTTCGTGTCGTGTATGTTTGTTTTATTTTAGGTTGCCCGTGGATTGTATACGGAGATTAATTTATGTTGTAGCCCATAAGGCGTGGATTAGTCCAAATCCGTATTTTCTTAGATTTGGGTTTGGTTGATTTAAGGATCGTCAACCTCGTTTGATATTAAGATCAACTTAAATGTTTGTTAAGGATACGATAGTCTAAGTTTTAGACTAAGATCCACTTAACAAGGTTTTAGGATCATTTAGATCCAACGAAAGAGCATTTGGGCTCTATCGTTTTAGTTTAGAGACGTTGCGGTCCATTGGGTTTAAGGACATCATAGTCCATATTTAAGCACATCATAGTCCATAGAGTTTAAGGGCATCATAGTCCATAGAGTTTAGTTTAGGGACGTTGTAGACCGTGGTTTAAGGACATTATAGTCCGTGCAGTTTAAGGACAGCATAGTCCATAGAGTTTAGTTTAGTGACGTTGCGGTCCATAGAGTTTAGTTTAGGGACGCTGCGGTCCATTGGGTTTATTGATTGTCGGGACCCGCCACCTCTCTGAAGACGTTGAAGAATTACAACAACATGTATCAGAGGAGTGAAGGGATGTACCCTTGAACCAATGAATTTTCATCAGGGACTTGGTAGTCTTGTTTGGCACTAAGGCCAATTTAGAAGAAGACCTATTGGCTCGGTCGATTTGGGATTTGGCCAACTTTGGGCTGAGCCCACTTGATTACTTATTTGGTCTTGATCCCCTTTTTGTTCAACAATGCTGAACATTGATATGAGCTTTGATGCTCACACATTTCTTTTTGTTTTTTATTGAGTGGTAAACACTCTTTATGGCACTAGGCTCTATTTACAGAGCGCTCTTTATTTTATCAGCGCCCACGTGAGGGGTACGTGGAGCGCTTGGCGCTGAGCGCCAACTACTGAGTGCTAAGCACTATTTATTTCTTTAGAGCCCACGTGAGGGGCACTTGGAGCGCTTGACACTGAGTGCCAACCACTGAGTGCTAAGCACTCTTTATTTTATTAACGCCCACGTGAAGGGCACGTAAAGCGCTCGGCGCTGAGCGCCAACCCCTGAGTGCTAAGCACTCTTTATTTTATTAGCGCCCACATGAGGGGCGCATGGAGCTCTTGGCGCTGAGCGCCAACCACTGAGTGCTAAGCACTCTTTATTTTATTAGCGCCCACGTGAGGGGCACGTGGAGAGCTCGGCGCTGTTTCTTTCTTTGTGCATTTTTCTGAAAGGTTCGATTCTTTGTTCTCCTCTGGATTTTCAATCCCCAAGAACAAATTCATCCCTTCGAGAATTAAATTCTCATTTGTGGGAGACTTGTTTCATGGATCTCAGATCCAGGGAAAGAACTATGTTCTTTTATAAGGGTTAAACCCTCAGGTATGCGGATGAGATACTATGATCTCTATTTACCTTGAAGAAGGTTCTTCTTCTTTCTTCTCTCTTCAAACTCTTTTGCTTGCTCTTCTTTTTGAACTTAAAGTTTATGAAGGGTTCCTCTGTGTAAGACTTGAAGTCTTGGGTCCTTTATATAGGGGAGGCTGATTTGTTGATCCAGTTAAGGAAATCTCTCATTGAGAGGTTTCTTAATTGATTTAGGGATTTTATCCACCGTTGGATTTTTGATCCAAGGACTTCTATTTTACAGAAGACATTTTTCTTGTTTTTAATAAGATTGGGGAAATATTTTCCCATACAGAACTTATTCTGTATCTTGGTGATTTTTAATCACTATTGGATTTTTGATCCAACGGTGCTCTGATTTACAAAGCACAATCTTTCTTGTTTAGAAAGATCGGGTAGATATTTTCCCCTACAGAACTTATTCTGTAGCTTGGTGATTTTTCATCACCACTGGATCTTTGATCCAACGGTCTTTTGATTTACAGAGCACAATCATTCTTGTTTAGAAAGATTTGAGGAGAATTTCCTCAATCAGAATATAATTCTGTGATTTGATGATTTATCATCTTTATTGGATCTTTGATCCAAGGGTGGAGAACTTTTAGTTCTGGCGCTGGCGCTCTCGTGCTTTGCACGTGAGGCGCTGCCTCAAAGTTTTTAACTCTTGGCATTGCCTCAGAGTTTTTAACTCTGGGCGCTGGCGCTCTCATACTTTGCACGTGAGGCGCTGCCTCAGAGTTTTTAACTCTGGGCGCTGGCGCTCTCGTGCTGTGCACGTGAGGCGCTGCCTCAGTTCTGAAGGTGTCTTTTCGCCATCTTTCTCTGCTTTTCCTGAGTCAAACTTCTCTTTCCCAATATCTTCTCTTAATAGAGCTTGGAAGCAGTTCCATCATGCACAAAATTTTCTGTGCTTAGACTTAAATGTCTCCCTTTATAATTTGAAGCAATGCTTCTCTTCTCTCTCACTTTCAGAGAATCGTCTTAACAGAGAAGAGCTATAGCTTGTAATCGTCCACATGCTCGCCGGCAGCCATGGGAGGTGCCTATTGAGGAAATTGTTCCTCATTTTGTTGCACGCTTGGTGGAACCTGCTCTTACGGATGAACAATGTGATACGGTGATGCACGAGCTCTTGACTCATAGAGGATCTCCTCTCCCCATCGGCTCCATCTGGCTCCGGATGGTCTTCTTGTCCGTGCTCTACGACATTCCTCCTCATCCAGTGGAGATGACTCCGGTAATGCTCGACGCCGCGGAGGACAAGATCGAGTGCTTTCACGAGACACTTTTGATAACCACAGCTCTGAGGGACCGCTCTGTTCAGCTGCTAAGCCAGATACGGGCTCAGTGGGCCATCATGTCTGCCTTCGCTGATGGGCATGGAGCTGACCGATGGGGAGCGACTCCTCGTGAAGATCGCCGCTTTGACATGGTGGAGAAGGTGGAGAGGGAATTAAGAGAATTTCATCCATAGTTTTGTAAATCTATGTACTTTCGATCCCATGTATGGTGATCTATTTCCTGTAGAATAAAATGTTCAATCAAATGCTTTATTTTTGTCGTTGACCACCAAGTGCTCCCTTTCTGACACCTGTTCTTCCTCTGATGTGTGTACGTGCGTATATGAATGAGCCTGATTTCACACATATCTGTAAACGAAACTTAAATGGTGTAAACATGAACAAATAGCTATTGGCCGAAGATTTTGGCGAGAACAATCCTCAACCTGAAAGTTCCCCAATAAAAGAATATTACATACACTTTTTACATGAATGAAAATAAAAACTCTCATCTCACATAAAACCCCCCGCTATTCATTCACGACGATCCAATAAATCATATCAATAGCAACACATAACATAATATATCATCAACGTAAGTAAATATGTGTATCCCGAAAAATCGTTGACATATAGCAACGAGACCGGGATACCCAACATATTACACTTAAGGTCGCAGAAAAGAAATAGAAAACTACAATAATTAGAATCCGTATATTCGTAGACATCATAAACACCGAATATCTCATATTCCAGACTTCATGTCTAACCTATAAACTTTGTATTTTAGTCTCAAATTGAAAACACTTTTCAATTACTTTAGTCGAGTATTTCAACAAGATTCCCGACTACATTATCGAATACTCGTAGGAAACTTTAGCAGATGGCTGCACCCCCGATACCAGCGACGAAGTGCACTAAGGAGGAACACCGTGGCCGCAACCATCCGAGTGGGTGCTTTTGGCAACGGGGTTCTCCTACATTCACTTGGTCACAGCTATGGGGCGTGGTTGTCTACTACAATTACCCGGTGAGTGTTCGCGTACAATACGCGATTGCGACGGAATTTTGATCCGAATCAAAACTCCGTGGCAATAGATAAACCGAGACTAATACACTAGGTTTATAATATACTAATTAGTTTTCACAAAACCAATTAATCCAGATTCTAACAATTGTATCACATATCATCAAGATCTATACGACGCTAAACATTTCGATCGGTTTATGAAACATCAACAGAATCCAGAGAGCTCAACAACTTGAGCATGATCAAAAACACCCAGAAAGTGCTAAAGTTAACAATGGACCAGCATAGAAGAAAACAACCCTTAACTCCTTAAAAGTGCGGCGGAACCGCGGCCAAAGATGGGTCTAGGCCACGGTTCCGTGGTCATTTAGAGGGATTAGGGGTTTAAATTTTCTGGTGTTCCATAAAAAACCCTGCACGATTTTTTTGAATATTTTTAAGCACGAAAATTCCAACGTTTGAAAAATTCAACAAAAACATGAAAAAATTGGTATTTCGAAAACCAATCTAGTATTTAAATGCCGTAAAGACCTACCTAAATGTTCTAGCCAGGCTCTGATACCATGAACGTCTACCCTAGCACCGCCAAGGGGTCCTAGCGGAATAAACCATGCCGGATTTTAAAATTTTACGGCTCTAAGTTAGACAAACCAAGATCGTAACTAGAACATTAGGGTTAATCTATGATGATATGTAAACTAATAGAAGTGAAAGATGGCTATACCCTCGTAGATCGAGTCCTTCACTTCACATGCTTTGTGTAGTAGTCCCGCGACTCCACTAGACTCCACTTGAGTGTTTGGACGAGCTTCCTCCGAAGACCTTCATGCCGAAAATGATCCACGTGAAGTCCCTCCAACTCAAGCTACCTCTACACTTAACTCCGTTAGTGTACAAAACACGCTACACTTGATCACTAGTCAAGTGTAGGATGGTGAAGTAGGGGATTTGGTTTGCTCACTTATTTGTGTTCAAGTTTCATGATTCACATCACATGCGAGGGTTGAAGCTTGAACCATGATCAAGAGGAGAAAGAAGATGAGAGCAAGAGATAAAATGAGAGCAACATAAGAAAAATGGCTAAGTGTTGGAATAAATCAAGTGTATAGCAACCCCTTGACCCTCACTCATTCAAGCATGGAAAAATTGCAATATAAATTGCAACCATGCTTGAATAGTGAGTCAAGATGAATAAATAAATGGAAAATGCCATGCCTCACCATGCTCCCAATTTCCACCTCAATTTCTATTTTCCAAAAATAGAAATTCAAGCCATGCTTTATTATATATATATTAATATATATTATGAAGAATAATTAGTGAGCTAATGATATTAGTTAAGATATAATTATATCACATATAATATATATCACAATATTAAATCAACACTTAATTTAATAATCCATTTATATCATATATAACCGACTAATATCATTTATCTGTGTATCACATTATCAAATCAACACTTGATTCGATAATCCGGTTATATCACATATAACCTAACTTGATAACAGATAACTGTTAGATTACAATACGGTATTACATACATGTATTTAATCAGACCCACACATATATCACATATGTGTCCTACTTCGTTTTGCTTGAACCAGAGAACTTCTGTATGGGACTCTAAAGACTCGTCAATACGCCAGCAGTAGGTGATGATCACATCAGTCACCCACAAGCCGTCAGCGGTACTAACTGGACGTAACGGCTACCTGGGTATTGAGCGATATGAAGATCAACAAGCAAGCTTGTCCATACTCTCCATGAAGCCTATCAGTAATGCTACCGTACAGTCCGGTCTCTTCGTCTGATATGTCGCATATCATGTCTAGGGGTGGTAAACATCAGACCCTAGTAACGTGATAAGTCATGCCGATGTCTGGCCTATAACGGTTCGAGAAACTACTGATAACTCTTATCTGTAAATCTCAGTAGTGTCCATGGCCAGGGACTTCTAGTTATAGCCAATCAAGCATAGCGCAACATTAACCCACAATACCGGGAGAGATGAAACCCCTCCTATCGCTAATTGCCTCCATGTGACTTAGGACTGTACCCAAAATCCACCTGTTTGCACAACTCCTCTTGAGCGTGGTAGGGAGGAAATCAAAGCACAGTGGGAGCCACACAAGACTCTATGATGATCTCGGGTCTACAGACTAACCTGTACCAGTGTCACCAGAGGACTGCTATCTGACGATAGGTATAATACCAACTAGGAGTCCTCGGCGAGTCCTTTCGGTGTACCCATTCTCTAATGAGCACCTGTGTACAATCTTTGATATCACACACCAATGGTTATAGGATTAACCATCGCCCTCCAAGGGACAAGAAACGTACACACTAGTCTACTATGGAATATCGATGCCCTATCTCGATATCCCCTCGACTAGGAACAGTTAAACGATGTACTTTTGGAACACCCTGGCCCCACTAGTATGATCTCATCATAATCCCAGTAGTCAAGTACATATCCTAAGGTCTTTATCAATATGTGAGAACAAGACAATAAAGAATACCAGTCTACATGTTAAGATAAAGGTAACTAGATAGAATACTATCATGTCGAGCAAGAAAGTCCTCTATATTTATGTCCAAGCATCCACTATATCAACAAAAATAGCCTCTAGGGCATATATATTCCTAACAGCCAATATACAAAGTCCCTGACCAGGGAAAATGAGATTTACTGGTAGGTATACCAATAGTTTCTCAGGGTGTATTAGGCTCTACACCGACACGACTTATTGCGCTATTAGGGGTCTGACATTTACCACCCCGTAGGCCCGATATGCGATACTCTTAGACGAATAGACTGGACTGTACTAAGATTGTCATGGATAGGCTCCGTAGGGGTTTAGATGAGTTCGCTCGTCGGCCTTCTTTTCGACAGATATCTGGGTAGCCGTTACGTATAGCTAGTGCCGCAGACGGACTTGTGGTTAAACCCACTGCCAGTGTACTGTCGATCTTTAGAGTCCCATACAGAGGGTTTCCTTGGTTTAGGCAAAATGATGTAGAGGCCGTATGGTTTTACGTGTAGGGTTCCGATCATATATGTGTACTAGCTACATGGATGTTGTTCGGAAGGATAATACTAGTGGGCTTTGGTTTAAGCCGGATTCTGGTATTATATTATCGGATTATTATTATCTCATCGTATTCGTATTTTTGCAGTACAAATACAGGTATGTATATATGGTGAGGACATTCTTGTAATTTCACAAGAGATACTTCTAGAAGGGGACACCTCATTATTGGATTTATCTATTTTTGGAAATAGATTAATGGGGTGGAAAATGGAGATATTTGTGGTATGGAGTGAAGCATGGCTTATTGTTTTGTTTATTGGTTTGGTTTCACTATTCAAGCATGGTTGATATTTTCAATTGGAAAATATTGCATGCTTGATGTGAGAAAGAGCATGAGCCATTCTTCACTTGCCTAAAGATTAGCTCATTTGCATTTTTCCTTTCTCTCTCCATTTTTCCTCTCCTTCTTCCTCAAGACCCTTGTAACAACCCTAAACTTTCTGTACAAATTTTTCAAAAATACAGAAAGGGTTACTTGAGCCTAAGCACAAGTTATAACTTTGTTTTGCTTTTAAACAGCAAGAAGGAGCTTGTAGCTCATTGGTAAGGCCTTGCATTGCTGAGACATAACACCCGCGTTCAAATCCCATCAGCCACATTATCTTTTTATTTTGATTTCTTTTAATCTTTTTAGAAGCCCAAGAGTCAACACGTGCATAACCCGTAAAACCAAGAGTCACACAAAAAACAAATGAGTCCACTGCAGTAGTCAAAGCGTCGGGGGACACGTAGCGTCGAGGGGAGCCCCGACTCGGCCGATTTGGGCTGTCGGGAAGCGTGAATCGGTCGGCGCCGCCTGCCGACTCAGCTCGAAACCCTATTTTTCATTTTTCTGGCAACTCTTGAACTCCCCATAACTCCTGTACTATTTAAATTCCCTGCACAATTACAGAGCAAATTAAAACACCCATTTAATCCATTTTTAATACAAATTTTTAATATACCCTTTCATTAGCCTAAACCCTAATTTTTCCTATAAATACCACACCTAAAATCACCCTTCCTCACTCCCAAATCCCTGCCCAAACTCTCAAAAAAATTCCCAAGACTTTGTGTGCAAGTAGAGTTAGCAAAGGGCGAAGCTCCGACAAACTTCCGACGACAATCCGAGGAGTTTCCGGCGACGAAACAATGCACAGGTGCTTCCCCAATCTTTCTCTTCCTCCTCTCTTGACCCTAATCCAGTAAGTCCCCCTTCTCTCTCTCTTTTGCTATTCTCAAATTCTTAATTCTTAAAACGTGTCGGAAGCGGAGTTATCCGGCTTTCGATTATCTTTCTTTCAAAAAAATACAACATTTTCTTAATAACAAACCTACAAATATTGATATATTCCTTAATACTCGGTAACTAGGACAATAGAACAAGTTTGACATTAAAATGATAACCATAACCAGTTTATTTCAATTTTACATTAAAATACCTTTATCTTTCATATCGACATGTTTATACCTTTTAACATTGCTAGACTTAGAAAACTCATGAGGTAATGACCTACCTCCTCACAACACTCATATCTATCATAGCACGATGAATCTTGGGATAATAGAATACGGGAAATACGACTTTACAGTAAAATACATTTAACTTATAAAACATTTTTCTTTAGAAAAATGTATTAAACATTTCCATGAAAATGCGCATCTACAGCCCATTTTGGGGAACCCCGTTCGGAATGGTGCGGATTATCGCACATACTCGGGCTTAGTAGAGTGAGATGCAGACCTCCGTAAGGAGCATTCAGTCTCGATGGATTTTCGTTGAATATGTATATATAAATATAACCAAAATACTTATTTTAAATATATATAATATTCTATGTTTCCAAAACTCAAGAAAAGAAGTCAAATATTACATGAAACTACCATGATAATTCAAACAATATTCATATTACAAATAAATACCATATATTATGAAACTAGGTTTTGTTCACTAGAAATGTCACATTGATAAAATATACATCCATGAAAACTGTAAATACGATAATAAAATAATTAAGGTGTATTTTGAAAATTATACAAAATTATTTTTATATAAAACCCCCCTCAAGTTATACTAAATTACAATAAGGACCCTAGAAAACATAGGTTTAAGCGGGACCAGTTTCTTGAGCCTCAGGGAGCCGGAGATATAGGTGCTTGTCTATTTAAGGTAAAAAACTTAACAAACAGTGTTATCAACATGGTAATTGTTATTGAAAAAGACACAAATCCTGCCCTCGATGTACAGCAGTTACCGATAGCACCAAAACATAATTCAGGATTCAATTTCTTTTCTAATTGTCTGACTCAGACTGAGTCTCAATATAATCAATCTGACTTGAATATGATTCAAGCATCAAACTACAATTCAACATGAATCTATGAATCTATATATTCAATCTGTTCAATTTATTCAATCTATATTGACTGAACCGAACCATGGATATACATCCATCTACATGATTCTCCAGTTACATCCATTTACTGATATCATGGTTTTGACAAGTCATCCATCTATATAATTTACAACACAATACAATACAACACAATACAATACAATCCATACAATCAATACATAAACATCGCGGGGTTTATAAGAGGTAGACTGGTACGGAATATGCTAAAGGTAGCACGAGGTGGTCACTTAAGACGTAATTACATCCATGCCGTTGTTCCATGGTATTATCGACGGAGCCTTGTACTCTATATACCGTAGTCTCTGGTCTAGTGAGACTCCTCTCGTATACTCTGACATCTTCTGTACCAACCTACAAACAACTACGTTAACATAACATACAACACTATAATAGTTATACTCTCTCTCTGTCTATTCTACTTCTCCCTCCTCTTTGGGACTTACCGAGCGATTTTTTCGCTGACGACATTCTGTTTCTTTTCTTTGGAATGTCGTCAGGTGATCCGGACCTTCAGGAGATCGAGCCCACCAGCGAGGACTTGGATCAGCTAGCTTTCGACCCAGAGATTTAGATTCCTTGTACACATTTATATTCTATATTTTCCATTTCTGTTATGCCACTGTTTAGGCATTGCTTTCCATTCCATGTATTTACTTTTTAGATGTACTGTAAAGAATGTTAATAAATAAAGTTGCTGTTCAATTGTATCTATTGTCACTGTCTCTTGTGCATTTTACTTATATTGCTTAGAAACGCTTAGCGTGTTTACTTCAGAGTAAATACATAGCGGCCTCGTCGCGTCCTCTGCCCGTATACTGGAAAGCGGGGCATGACAGGTTTTATTGGCGGCCCATGCAGGTCAGAGCCGTATGGAACCTTACCATGCAGTTCAGCTCTGCGTGGACAACCTAAGCAATATAACACAAGAACCGGCAACTTAAAACATTCTTTACAATTCATATTCCTTGTATTTTACAATTCCATATATTTTGAATCTATCCTAACCCAAATCTTTCTTCCAAGGTTATGGATTCCCCAAACAACACCAGCACCAACTTCAACAAAACTCCACCACCCCTACCAATTACACCTGCCATAGCTGCTCCGATCAATGAGCAGACGGTATAACTTGAGGCGATCCGCGGCCTTCTGGAAGGACAACAGCAGCAGACTGCTTGTAACGTTTTAAAAATAAATAATTAAATAATTAAATAAATAAAATCCTTTAGGTGAATTTTCTGATAATCGGTAAAATAAACCGTATTTTCCGTAAAACTCAACTACAATTATTTTTCAATATAAACTTAAATACGCCTATTTTAATTATGTAATTACTACTATTTAGTATTTATTTGGTCACTTTTAAATTTCTAATTTACTAAAATATTTTTCCTAAATTAATTAAATTAAAATATTGACATAAGCTTTAATTACACATTAAATTAGTTCAAATTGTAAATTAGAAATGGGTTAATTTTATAAAGTGAACCATGAAATTTAAAACAAGTGTGTAACATGCAAAATTCTTTCTCAAATCTCTCCATGGTTCTAGATTTTTCTAGGTTTTATTTTTTGAAAAGAAAATAAATAGAAAAAAGATATTAATGAAAGGTCTTAAAGGAGATGATTTATGTAAGTGGTTTCTACACAATTCTACACTCATTTCTCTCTCTCTCTCCACTTCCCCTCTATTGGCCGAGCCCTCCATGAGGCAGCCCCAATTTTCCCCCTCCTCATTTCCTCTCCAAAAACCTCCAAAAATTCATCTAAAATCCAAATAAAAACCCACAAATTCCTAATTTAATTCCTACCCATTATTCTTTGATCTATCTAGTTTGGATTTAGAAGCAAGAGGCCACTTTTTGGAGGCATGTTTGTAAGGTTGATCTCTTGATTTGTGAGGTATAATCCTAACCCCATATTTAATTTGTTGCTAATTACTTTAATCTAGCCTAATTAGAAGCTTAATAATGATTTTAATTTTATGATTCAAAATTTTAAAAAAGGGCTTTTAAAATCAAGTTAGGGTTTTTATTGATGGAGTAGGGCTATAAAAAGTGGTTTAACATTTTAAGAAATGAAAAATCTAGTGTAGTTATTCTATTGTAAATTATTGTTTCAAAATTGTTTAAATTAAACAATTTTGAAAACTAGGTTTTTATAACACATATAAATAGGTGAGATAAAATTCAAGTCGGGATTTTTATCAATTGTTCATGGTTTTAATGAGTGGATTAACACATAAAGACATGTAAAATCTAATCTAGATTGTTAAATTACTAATTGTTACATTTTAATTGTTCAAATTAAGCTATTTGTAAACTAGATTTTTATAAATCATATATATTGGTGAGATAAAATTATGATGAGGGTTTCTATCATTAGATTATGGTTTTAATGAGGAGATTAACATGTTAATGGAATGCTAAACATAATCTAGTTACTAGTTGCTAATTTTTGGTTAAAAATTGTGATAATTATGCTAATTTTGCTAACTAGGTTTTAGAAATTAATTTAAAATGTGGGATTAAAATCTAGTTTGGGTTTTTAGCACATCATTAAGATTTCCATGAGTGGTCTAGCATTTTAAAATATGCTAAATCTAGCTTAGTTGTTGAATTATGAATTTTGCTTTAAAAAGTATTAAAATTTGATATTTTTGCAAACTAGAATTTTCAATTCAATACAAATTGATGAGAATAAATTATAGAAATGGTTTATATAACCTAGTTATGATATTTAGTGAATATTATGACCATTAGTTTTGTTAAAACATCAAGTTTCGAATTAAAACAAAAATTAAGTGCTTTCTAGGTTTTTCGAAAATAAATCGATTTGATTTATTTTGAGGTTTTAATGAGTTGCAATCTATTTCATATTATAATTAGTGATTTGTGAAACCACGATTGGTGTGTTTGTGTTTTATCTCGATCAATCGGCGTTTGTACGCCGATGTCGAGGGTTATTTGGTTATTTTGCATGAGCAGGTCATAGGTTTTGACCTATGCGCGTTCGTTCGCCGTTTTGGTTTTATCCGTGATTTCGGTTTACGATATTATGTATATTTGCGTATAGGTACCTCTCACGTGGATTTCGGACGATGAAGAAGAGGATGGCGGCATCGACTTCGGCAGACAAGGACCAGGTTAGTAGATGTATATCTACGGGGGAAGTCGGGTGGATGGCGTATAGCACCCCCGCAAACGTAGAATTGGGATATTACGTACTGTTATTAGAAAGTCGGACGTGACCTTAGATTCTTGGCGAGTAGGGTCCTATTGAAGACTTTAGGTTGGACTAGACTGATTTAGGAAGAGTTAACCAGAGGATGACTGCCTTGGAGGGAATTCGTAGGCTTCATGAGACACACACACACGCACACACCTAAACTTGACTTGGTGTATATGTGTGTGTGTGTGTGTGTGTGTGTGTGTGTGTGTAGGAGTGTGTGTAGGTATATATGTATATATATATAACATATACAACTAATATGAGGAGGTTATATGATACATGGGGATGAGTCGATATGACTAGGCTTGATGCCGTGATTTATTGGGTAGATGATCGAGTTATGACATGAGATGTGTTATGATATTAGCGGATTGTTGGAAAATGAGAAAATGTATATTTATACATAAACGATAATAGGTGATGATAACATTGAAATATACGAGATTCTAGAATAGAACCCGGATTGTAATATGTGACTTAATCACGATATGATATATGACATGATATTTTAGTGGATTCATTGACAATGTATATTTACACAGACGATAATATATATTTGATGATATTGGGATGTATGCGATTATAGTACAGTACCCTTGATCATGATATTGTTTGATGATGATATTATACGAACGATGATGTATATATGTGATAGTTGACCCGTACCCCGATTTTGGGATGTCGTACGATGGATTTTACCGTACGAGGCATAGATATAATGATAGATCCGCCCTCTTGACTCGAGAAAGTCGTACTACTTACGTGACGCTATTGAGGCTGGATCGCCGACTACTAAAGATATCGACTTAGACTTTAGGAGGATTATTCTTACCTTTCGACTAGTATCTTTAGTTAGTTCCTTAGTTGGTTAGGTAGATCTTAATTTAGGCTCGAGTCATACTTATTTTCAAAACTAATGAATCGTGCTTTTTCAAACAACAAACTGTATAACTCATATGTAAGTGCACGGCGGCGCCCCGGCCGTCAAACCGACGGCCAAATGCGGAAACGGTGATAAACTTTAATTTTGCGAACTTTGCAAACCGGCACCACCGCGCACTAAACACCCGGATCGGGCCATTAAACTTGTCCTAGCAAACTAACAAGATAGGGAAGAGATATACCGAGTGATCCGAGTCCTCCGGTCTTCTCGTCATCGTCCCGATCTCCCGCGGAAACTCCGGTCGTCGCCTCCTTGCCGGAAGGGCACCACATCGCCTGCATCTTTTACGGGCTCCCACCTCAATACCGAGGCAACTCGGGCATGAAGCTGGCAAGTCGACATGCCCAAGACTTGCTGTAGGATGTGTAGAGTCTATGTCTCATTAGGGTTTTGGTTGCCAAGAAGGATGAAGAGAATCATGAACTTTGGAGAGGGTTTTTGAGAAATTTGCAAGCATGAAAAATGAGATGTGAATTAATCCCTCATACAAAGTTGGGACCTCTCATTTTTCCTCTCCTCTAAATATTGTGGCCGGCCAATAACTCATGGGAAATGGTGGAGGGAATGGAACATAATACCAAGGGAGGTGAGTGTAGGAGAATAGAAGAGGTGACCACATCCAAAGACAAGAAAACATCAACCATGCTAACACCTCCAATCACATAAATGCACCATCATGAAAGAATAAGATGCATATCCTATCATAATCAACACAATAGCAAGAAACCCCCTCCACAAATGTTATTTGCACAATTGCAAATAACCCCCTCCATCGGAAAAGTCCGGCCGGGAAAGAACAAAGGAAAACCGGCCGGAACGGAATGCAAACTGGCAACTCCAGAAAACTGGTCCCGTAATAAATTACAGGAAAACCCTGATATTGTGCATACACACCCGCATCTGCATTCCGTCCGGATACAAATGCAAAGAGTCAAAATCTACACTGTACTAAACTAGGATCCGGCTTAAACCAAAGCCGGCTAGTAATGTTCGTCCGATCCTGATCCGTGCAATACCGCACGTATCTGATCGAACCCTGCCATATATCTATACGGCCTCTAGTACAAACCGTCCGATCCTGATCCGTGCAATACCGCACGTATCTGATCGGACCCTGCCATATCTCCATACGGCCTCTACAGCGTTTCGCCCGAAAGCTGAGTAACTGAATGTGTGGTGGACTCTAAAGACTCGTCAATACTATGGCTGTGGATTTAACCACTAGCACGTCAGAGGTATAAGCCAATACGTAACGGGCCACCAGCTATTGACCAAAAGGGACGTCGATGAGCGAACTCATCCTGACACCCTACTGAGCCTGTCAGTGACAATATCCGTACAGTCCGGTCCGTTCGTCTATGAGCATCGCATGTCGGGCCTAGGGGGTGGGTAAAAGTCAGACCCCCAAAAGCGGTACAAGTCGTGTCGGAGTGTAGCCCAGAACACCCTGAGATACTACTGGAATACCTACCAGTAAATCTCCTGCCTTGGCCAAGGACTTCGTGTAATGGCTCTCCTAGACACAGCGCGACCTCACCCCCAATACCGGGAGAGACGAATCCCCGAAGATCCGCTCACTGCCTCCATGTGGCTCGGGACTGTACCCAACTAAAACCTGTTTGCACGACTCCTTTGAGCCGTGGTAGGGTAGTAATCAAAGCACAGTGGGAACTCACACGAGACAAATGACGATCCCCAGGTCGATGAACTAACCTGTACACATGTCACCTGGGAACTGCTATCTGACGTCAGGTATAAGACCAACTAGCATGTTCCCGGCGAGTCCTGTCCGGTGTACTCATAACCCAATGAGCACCTGTATACATCTTAGGTGAACCAACTGACACCAGTGGCTTGTGAGACCGGCCACCGCCCCTCGTCGGGGTCTCGACTGTATACACTAGTCTACTCTGGAGAATCGATGCCCTGTCTCGAAACTCCCACGACTAGGGACCTTTTAAGGATGTGCTTATAGACTCCAGCTCTCACTTATATGATCGCCCTCATACTGCCGGCAGTCAAGCAAGAATCCTAGGGGCTCTATCAACGTGCAATAGTGACATGTCAGGTTACCTAAAGCAGTACACGATGATAAAAGTAAACCAGATAGCATACTATCATCTCGAGTAAGACTGTCGTCCCGGGATAGGTCCTCCCTCAATCATTGCAATCACGTGCCTGTGATCCAATAATTGACTCTGATGGCACTATCTCCAACAATCTCCCACTTGCACTCAAGGCTAATTATTGCGATGTCGCATACTCACAGCCCGTGTGATACCGAACACCCAACTCCTCTACTAGTCAGTCTCACAAAGCCTGTTTGCGAAACTCTTGCGATCGAGGAATAGCCTCAGTGAGTGGATCCGCCTGGATGTTTCTTTCTATGTCTCTCTATATCTCAAGTTCGCGGAGAAAGCCATCTCCCGAAATGAGCAATACCTGTCTTAGAGTGTCTGGAAGTCTGATGGGACCGAGCTCATAAATGAACTCCAAATCCAAACTTCTTAGACTGTATCGTCAACTGAACTTAATCAGTATCCTGCGCCATGCCACCCTCAGTATTTCCTTGGACCGCCTGTCCAAAATATTGCCCCTCGTTAGAAGGAAAACTATAACTCTGACAGCCTCCTTGTCGTCAATGTCACCTTAGAAGCCTGGAATGATAACTGTCTCCCAAATGAGGCTGTCGTTATCATATCCCTAGAACATCCACTTATGTTCTAAAACTGCTTCCGACTGTTTCTCCAGGATTGGATCAATGTCAACTTATTGCATCTAGTGCAAGAACAACATCTGGTGTGGTACTTGACATCTCATGATTGACTTAATTGCCTAAGCAAGTGATCTGCCAATCATGCACATCCCTCTCTACTTTAGTCTATAAGACACCTTTAGAGAGGGTGACTCCATCACCTGCAGGTACACTACCGTGCCAGGAGTCTTCCATTCTAAATACTCTTAGAACGCTGTCAAAGTACCCTGATTGGGAAACCACCCAAATCTAGATCTAAAACCATAGATCTAGTAACCAGTATGTCTGATATAATGTCCAATTCCCTTGTGGAGAAACCACTGTGTGACGACCATAGTATAACCGATCGTAGTATAGGAGTTTCTTTTCCTACTCTGTGTATGTCATCCAAATACCAGGATATCTCACCCTACTACCTTCTTAACAGATCCATCCCCTATTCTGATGACGTCAAACCTATGACTGTCACATCAAAAATAGATGATCTATCTCCGCTATATCTGCTTTAGTCTATAGACATAAGCCTGATATCCACCAATGCTTCCGCTGCTCCCACTGACTACGACAACCCTCTGGCAGAGTCATATAGACGTGCACTTCTAAAGCTAGTTTAGAATGACGCTATACTCACCCTTCTGCCGGGTCTCGCAGCCTGGAACAACAACAATGGCAAGTGTGGGTAAACAAGAACTTCCCTGTCACCGTCCTTGAGGCTACCGGAGTACCTCTCGGGTGCCTGAAGTTACCCACCTTATCTGCGGAGTGGCCAATGGAATGTCAAATCAGATTGAATCTTTAGGTTCCTTATCAAATCTTCAGTAATCGTTTGCGGTTCTGGAATCACTTCCAGTTCTACCATACTCCCACTACTGTTTTTTGAAAAAATCCATTTTTATTAAAACTGTGGCGAGTCTAGAACAATATTTCTATTGATCCGCCAGATGGTAGAAAAGCCAACCCTCGTCATAGCCTGGGTCAACCCACAAACAGCCATTACAGAAACGTGCCTTGAGTTATCCAGAGTCTGGTTTTAATCATAAGCCGGACAACTCCCCGTACCTTAACAATGTTAAGATATGAACTGTACTATATCCAATATAGAACCAGAGGCACTGATTTAATTCAACCAGATTCAAATCATGCAGCTGTCTCCAGTGCATGTCAACTAAATGGAGAGAGGCCGATCAGCGTTACTCAACTTAGGAATGCTTCCAATTATGAGTAACCTGAAAGAGAAGCAATTACTCTTTATCATTACTATCAACTGAATACCATACACAAGTATCTACATCTTCGATCACCTTGAAGAATCCCGATACTTGCTACACCTGGTTCTCTACTCTATTCAAATACCTATAACTCCTCAAAACTTAGACCTTGTGTTTCTACGAAACACATGTCTAAGAACTAGAGAAATTAAAAGTAAACAGAATATAGTATGAGGACCAACCCCTCTGTCCCAATGGACACTGGACAACATACATTACTCTGTATAAGTCCGCTGAGTCTAACAACTCTTTCACTGTGCGTCGTAGGTTGAAAACTGTACTTATGGTTAAGAAGAATTACACCGTTGTTTAATGCTCCTTACCTAACCATCCACTGATATAGGTAAATGTCATCGACATAATATCAAAAAGGTATATCTCACTCTATGAAAATAGACGTACAGATATATCAATTTGAAATTGGTGCATAAAAGCGGATATTCAAAACCAAATATTTGCCGACCGGCAAACAGCCCAGATGATCTCCTCAAATATCACCGATTACAACGAATCCTGATATAATGAGGATGATTACCCTATTCCCAATAACTTACTCCCACTCACCATCTGTAAAAACCATACAGATGTGAGAATCAAACCTGGTAAATACATACCCTGGAGCAAGTGTCCAATCGGGAAATCAGTTTTCTTTTAACAGTACACAGTTGAACTGAAACATTGAAATGTTTCGATGGGGTATCCTGGTATTCCTAGTAATGCCTCTACCATTATCCAGATTCACAACTATAACCGCATAATTCTTTGCCACTTCTCCAAATCCCTTTATATGTATTTAGTCATTACCTTCTGCACACCCCTTTAGGCCAATTGGTTTTCTTCCTTCCCTACCGTTCGGCACCAGCCTATGGTTTGGAAGAAGACTATCCAATAAGCATAATGGGTGTACTGTCCTAGTCTCAGGAGCACTCGCAATGCGAGAGAAGGTGAAGATAAAAGACAACCGAACAAACCTTATTCCTATTTCTCCTGGACCGGAATCCATCCCCGAACTGGAACAAGTTCCTTTCGAGTTCGTATATAACCATACGATGGAGTATCCAATAAACTGTGGATCTTCGTAGTGATACGGAGTGTCCTGGAGAAATACAAAGGTGATTTAGGATTGGCGAAGAAATACTTGGTTTGGTCGTGAATATCAGTCGCAATTTACTTTGCCCTCTTACTAATCCCTTGCTTTGTCTTAATCTTAATACCTTCTGCACACCGTTTAGGCTAATTGGTTTTCTTCATTCCCTACCGGTCGGCACCAGCCTAAGGTTTGGAAGAAGACTATCCAATTTGCATAATAGGTGTACTATCTCCTAAACCAAGGAGTACTCACAACTTGAGAGAAGGTAAAAGGGAAAAGACAACTGAATGATCCTATCCGTTTTCTCCAGAACCGGAAACCATCCTCGAATTCCTTCGAGTTCGTATCTAACCATACGATGGTTTTGTCCAATGGAAGTGGACGTTCGTAGTAATACGGGGTGTCCTGGAGAAAAGGGTAAAAGTAGGAGTGGCAATGAGGTCTGCAACTCTGACAACCCAAAAAGCCTGTGTTAAGAAGGTTCGGTCAACTTGGTCACTGAGTCGTAGTCTTAGGGTCGGGTCAATGGTCGCTGCTAGAGAGAGAGAGAAAAGAAACACTCAGCGTGCACTCTAACCAAGATCAGAATGGTTATCACTTTATCTAATTTGGAAACCTCCCACTATACCTTAAATTCTCCTCCAAACCTGAAAGAAGAATTAGTCGAGGTCACCCGAGGAGTAAACCAACTCATCAGTGGGAATCGGGATCCAACTATCATCGCATGATAACGTGACGGAATCTGCTCACGGTATAACACTCCAGAAGGTATGCGCATATCTGGCAAGTTTCAGTTCTTTTGAAACTCCCGATGTGATTTCTACCCCATGCTCTTATGACCTTGACTTTGGCCAACATATCATAAGTCACATGTCAAGTTCTACCCGTCATTCTCCTGGTTAATTTGAATCCACCCGTACCTACCCTTGACTTTGGCCAAAATGGCAGTACGACTGTCCCAAACCAACGCATCTATCTATGCTGCATATGAATACCCAATAGGTACCAATCACTGTGCCTTGACTTTGGCCAACATACACAGCTTGAATACTATTGACTACCCATATGAAACGACGGAGGGCTACGAATGGTTTCTGGCGAAAACCTTTAACGTAATGAACTTGATATCGTTGAAGGAACGGATAGCTTTTTAGAAAATATAGTGACGAAAACCTTTACTAAAGAGGTCACTCCCGGTGAAGGGATCTCGGCTCTTTCCCCGTAGAATGGGGTGCAGGATATTCCAAATGAACACCACGATGCAAAGCAAAAGTAATCGGCTATAGTGAAGTTAGTGCCCTGACGCAAACTTCTGTCCAAGGGGTCACTCCCGGTGAAAGGATCTCGGCCCTTGCCTCGTCGACTGAGGAGCAGGATATTCCAAATGAATACCACGATGCAAAACAAAAGTGAACGTCCTTGCAATAACAGCTTTTTGAAAAGTGTTCCAACAACATCAGATTAGGTTTGTTTAACTTGCATTGATCCGAATCAACGCAGTCCCATCAATTGATCACACCACAAAGAACGAAAATATACTGACGTACGTATATGCCATCTGCATTCGCCACTGGGTCCCGTCATCACCCGTTAGGTTAGCTAACTAACGGCAGAGCGGGGACTGGACTAGCGCGGATGAAAAACATATACAACATCTACTAATATATATACCAATATATTATATTTCGCTCAAGGCGTGAATAAAATGCAACATCACAGAAATGTACAGTATCACAGAAACAATACAGATATCTGGGATCCCCGGGTTTCACAGAGCCACTACTGAAACCCGACGTTCCCCTGGTCATATGGACAGCCTGTGCAATGAAATCCTAGACCCCTACGGGCGCGGCAAGTTACCCGCCAAAACCTGAAGCGAGGCAGCCCCCTTCAGCACCGTGAATGGACCACCCAGCACTTCACGGAATCCGGTAACTTGGGCACCCCTCCTGGGTCAACCTGTACCCCCTACGAGTGCGGCGAATAGCCCGCCAATTCCAGACTGAAGCCCCCTCCGTCTCAATGCCATGAGATGCGGGCTTGTTGCCTTCTAGAACCCGGCTATCCGTGCACCCCTCCGCGGGGCAATTCTAGTACAGAAAGTAAAATATACATACAACGGGTACATCGACCGCAACCAGGTCGTGCCCCAAAAGAATAATACAATCAGGCAGTGACGGCTGTCCACATGTCGGACGCTCGCCCCGCAATATCAAATGTACATAATACAACAGAAACTGTACTAGCATTGCATCCAGGCTACCCCCACGACCGATCCGCAACATCACAGCAAAAACACAAAACATCAACGTGAAAGTCACGTTCGCAAATCCGTCTAACCGGGCTATAGCAGTTAGACCGGATTTACCGATCGAGTGACATTCACGGACGCAGATATAATGTAAATACTGTGAAAAATGTGTTTAAAATATCCGATCGATCAAAAATTAACAAGCGGGCCCCCAAGCAATACTGTAGCACTCACAGAAATTCTGGGCCCAAATTTAATATTCCAAAACCCCTATTTTTAGCCCGCAAGCCCACTGCAAAAAATTGACAACATGATTCCTCATTACTGCGGCGGATCCGCGGCCTAGGAAAGGTTAATGGCCGCGGATCCGCGCTCTTACTGTTTGATTATGTTGTCGAATTTTTTCAGTGTTCTTAGAACTCCCTGCACATCATTCTGAGACAACCTGAAAAATTTTTCGAGACCAAAAAATTTCAACAGAAAACTGATGCGAAGGAAAATGCAAGTTTTGGAATTTTGGTCGATCGGAAATATAAAACACATCAAACGAAGCTAGACGAAGTTAATGGCGAGTCTCTGATACCACTGTAAGTGCACGGCGGCGCCCTGGCCGTCAAACCGACGGCCAAATGCGGAAACGGTGATAAACTTTAATTTTGCGAACTTTGCAAACCGGCACCACCGCGTACTAAACACCCGGATCGGGCCATTAAACTTGTCCTAGCAAACTAACAAGATAGGGAAGAGATATACCGAGTGATCCGAGTCCTCCGGTCTTCTCGTCATCGTCCCGATCTCCCGCGGAAACTCCGGTCGTCGCCTCCTTGCCGGAAGGGCACCACATCGCCTGCATCTTTTACGGGCTCCCACCTCAATACCGAGGCAACTCGGGCATGAAGCTGGCAAGTCGACATGCCCAAGACTTGCTGTAGGATGTGTAGAGTCTATGTCTCATTGGGGTTTTGGTTGCCAAGAAGGATGAAGAGAATCATGAACTTTGGAGAGGGTTTTTGAGAAATTTGCAAGCATGAAAAATGAGATGTGAATTAATCCCTCATACAAAGTTGGGACCTCTCATTTTTCCTCTCCTCTAAATATTGTGGCCGGCCAATAACTCATGGGAAATGGTGGAGGGAATGGAACATAATACCAAGGGAGGTGAGTGTAGGAGAATAGAAGAGGTGACCACATCCAAAGACAAGAAAACATCAACCATGCAAACACCTCCAATCACATAAATGCACCATCATGAAAGAATAAGATGCATATCCTATCATAATCAACACAATAGCAAGAAACCCCCTCCACAAATGTTATTTGCACAATTGCAAATAACCCCCTCCATCGGAAAAGTCCGGCCGGGAAAGAACAAAGGAAAACCGGCCGGAACGGAATGCAAACTGGCAACTCCAGAAAACTGGTCCCGTAATAAATTACAGGAAAACCCCGATACTGTGCATACACACCCGCATCTGTATTCCGTCCGGATACAAATGCAAAGAGACAAAATCTACACTGTACTAAACTAGGATCCGGCTTAAACCAAAGCCGGCTAGTAATGTTCGTCCGATCCTGATCCGTGCAATACCGCACGTATCTGATCGAACCCTGCCATATATCTATACGGCCTCTAGTACAAACCGTCCGATCCTGATCCGTGCAATACCGCACGTATCTGATCGGACCCTGCCATATCTCCATACGGCCTCTACAGCATTTTGCCCGAAAGCTGAGTAACTGAATGTGTGGTGGACTCTAAAGACTCGTCAATACTATGGCTGTGGATTTAACCACTAGCACGTCAGAGGTATAAGCCAATACGTAACGGGCCACCAGCTATTGACCAAAAGGGACGTCGATGAGCGAACTCATCCTGACACCCTACTGAGCCTGTCAGTGACAATATCCGTACAGTCCGGTCCGTTCGTCTATGAGCATCGCATGTCGGGCCTAGGGGGTGGGTAAAAGTCAGACCCCCAAAAGCGGTACAAGTCGTGTCGGAGTGTAGCCCAGAACACCCTGAGATACTACTGGAATACCTACCAGTAAATCTCCTGCCTTGGCCAAGGACTTCGTGTAATGGCTCTCCTAGACACAGCGCGACCTCACCCCCAATACCGGGAGAGACGAACCCCCGAAGATCCGCTCACTGCCTCCATGTGGCTCGGGACTGTACCCAACTAAAACCTGTTTGCACGACTCCTTTGAGCCGTGGTAGGGTAGTAATCAAAGCACAGTGGGAACTCACACGAGACAAATGACGATCCCCAGGTCGATGAACTAACCTGTACACATGTCACCTGGGAACTGCTATCTGACGTCAGGTATAAGACCAACTAGCATGTTCCCGGCGAGTCCTGTCCGGTGTACTCATAACCCAATGAGCACCTGTATACATCTTAGGTGAACCAACTGACACCAGTGGCTTGTGAGACCGGCCACCGCCCCTCGTCGGGGTCTCGACTGTATACACTAGTCTACTCTGGAGAATCGATGCCCTGTCTCGAAACTCCCACGACTAGGGACCTTTTAAGGATGTGCTTATAGACTCCAGCTCTCACTTATATGATCGCCCTCATACTGCCGGCAGTCAAGCAAGAATCCTAGGGGCTCTATCAACGTGCAATAGTGACATGTCAGGTCACCTAAAGCAGTACACGATGATAAAGGTAAACCAGATAGCATACTATCATCTCGAGTAAGACTGTCGTCCCGGGATAGGTCCTCCCTCAATCATTGCAATCACGTGCCTGTGATCCAATAATTGACTCTGAGGGCACTATCTCCAACATCATAATTAGTATGTATTTTCTAGTTGTGCGTTTACTACACATTCACCGTTATATTCATGTTGTTTCCATCGCATTGCATATTCATACATATGTTTCTTTAGCTAATATGAAACTCTGCCTGTTAGGATACCAGCACCATTACCGATGATGCGCATGTTCCATGCACACTTATTTGCCGGCTCACACACATCATCATCGGTAATTGCCATGTCACGTACACTTTAGAACATATTATCTTTTATTGATATAATCAGCTAAATGCTAGACCAATATAATACTGTGTGATTACTCTCATGTGCTAGTTTAGTCATTGCTTTTATTATTTAGACACTTCATGCATTCACATTTTCATGTTATCATGCAGTATTGTGGGGCTTATGCCGATACTCATTATTTACTTACTCATGATTTTGGGATTTTGGATTTCTATGAGATTTCTGGATTTTGGGGAAAACCGCAAGAATATATATAAAAACTTCTCTCTCTCTCCCTCTCATTTTAAAATACAAGTTGCGGTTTTCTCGTGATGTATGTGTCGTCCACCATAAGATTTCATGTTTTCGGTTGGATTTCGAGACCCGATTCGAGGAGTGGATGAACCGTCTCTGGTATATGGTGGGCCCGATATGGTATCCCGGGGCAAGAAGATCGAGTTGTAGATGATGAGCCTGGCAGGGGAAGAATACCTACCGGTGATGTCTGGCGCGGCGGATATCCGGAGGATACCGACCGTTGTCGTGAGATTTGGTGATATAGGCCGATCCGGACTGACGGAGCCCGAGATATTGAGACTATGAGATATTGAGACTATGAGGTATTGAGACTTTGAGATTTACATATTTTGTGTCGATACTTGACACGGATTTCCATGGATTTCATTGATGATCTTTCATATTACCGTACAAATTTTACTATGATACAAGTTAAAGATTTCTTATACTGATATATCCAGATTTCATAGTTGATTGTTTTACATTCATGGTGCATGCATACTCATACACATGACATGTTACTACTTGAGGCACTGACACAAGCACTGAGCATTGCACTTACGCATAGATTATTATCTTTCCACTACTAGATGACTAGTGTTATATTAGGTACATTATTATGACCTAGGAAAGCGTCGTGCATGTGATTTCTACTCGCAGATGTCTTCTACAGACGAGTTGGCAACTCACCCACGTTGTGCCAAATTTTCTTACAGGTTTCGATGTACAGGTTTCCTTGGCAGCTTGCTGGCACATCATTTCATTCAGGATGATTTTCTTGGTAAGTTGGTTCACTTGTATCAGGACCGCCGTTGTACTTTTATTATTTCATTTGTATCTAGTAAGCTCCATCAACCAGACTTGTATTACTCGATAGATTTAGAAGACTAGTTGTTTTTATTTCGACCATAGAGTCGCGCTTGCATTATTATGGTTTTAGTGGATTTGGTTTTCCTTTGAGTTTGGAGCCTCGCCCTTCGGCGTTGTATATTTTAGTGCATTGTGTGGTTGTTTCCGTCTTTTTGGCGTAGAGCTAGCTCCCACTTGGGGATGCCTTCTTATTGCTTGTATATATTATTCTTGTTTGTACCCGTTTGGGGCCAGTTTTTACAGAGGAGACTCTTCCGAAATTTTTGAGAAATTTGATATTGCTTTTAAACATGTTTTCATTTACTTCTTCTTTTAAATGGTTTAGATTTCTGGGCTTCGGCTTACTTAGAATACGTTGCGCCTCTAGACGTTCCGTAATTGAAGTGTCGGTCACGTTCCGTACCTTCGGATTGTGACAAAGTTGGTATCAGCGCGCTAGGTTTAACCCTTGTCTAAGTCTAGGTTAATCTTGGTTGATGGAGTAGGTGACTTAGGTAGAGTGACGTACCGTGGGTATGATCCGCGGCATACTTACGATACGCTACTCTGCTTAAGAAACCTTAGGATGTACATTTCTTTGTATCGTATTCTTTTCGTTTCTTTGATCTATCTTCATCGATATCGGATGGTGGTTTCTGTTACCACGGTCGCACGGGCAGAGAGGGCTGCGGCTAGAATGCGATGACCGTTAGGGTATTGTCTATTCTGGAGGGTTGAAGCATTGTTTAGCGTACGGACGAAGGGTATTCACATGTCGTCCAGACGAAGGTAAAAGGTTCGAACGAATGTCAGAAACCCATTTTCCCAAGTTTAAGGTATTCGGAAGAACATGCAGGTATTTCTATGGACCCTCTAGAAGAATGAAACCCTAACTTGACATAATGACCATGAGAACGCCTTTGAAACTTAGGGTTTACGTCCGCGGTGCCATTAGTGAGGCTTGGGTTTGCCCTTCTACGGCTGGTCCGCAGATGTTGGGGCATGTACTGGATATTTTTAAATTGTATTTGAGTGTTGAGCTCTCGCGGAATTATGGGATTTTGATGAATCGATCGAAAAGTTTAACGTAGTCCGGATATCATTTGATGGGATACATTACTCGGGAGACTTTAGATATGAGTATAGCCGTTTGTAGCGCACTTCATACAGCTACGAGGAGACGAGTTCAAATCAGTCGACACCAGAGGAAAGAGGAGCCCATTGACGTCGGTGTTACAATTTGCGATCTGGTGATTCGAGTATCACATCTCCGTTGTTGGGTTTTGGTATTTTGAGGATTTTGTTTTATGATTGGTTTTCCTATGTACTCATTCTTTTCACTCGATTCGTGTTCCATATATCAGTTGTATTGATGTTGTTTTGTGCATACCCAGTGCATTCGATTTGGTTTTATACATTTTGAGATATTAATTTTTGATTCCGTGCATATGGGTTGCACATGATTTTGACGTATGCTTCGGCATAGTTTTCATGCATTTTTCGTACTGTGATTTCGATTTTGATATTCGGTATATGTTTTCTTGCACCATGTGCACTTGATTGAGATTCTTGCGCACACTTGGCGTACTTGATGCGATTTTGTGCACACCAGATGCACTAAATCAGGATTTGTACAGACTAGATGCACCTGATATTGTTGTCGTGCATGCCCGTTGCACTTGACAGATGTTTTTGGTGCACACCCGTTGCACTCAGTTTTGTTTTTGTGCATATTCGTGGCTTCTGTATTTGGTTTCGATTTTCGTGCGCACTGGACGCACGTGGTGTTTTTGTATGCTTTATTTGAGGCTGATTTCATCTTAAGCAGTACGTTTTTATGATATTTACTTTGGTTTAATAATCGAGCAGGATTATCCTGAGACTAGTACCTAGGTGTTTTTGCATGCTTCTCTATTAAGATGTTTGGACGATTTTACTACGATGCGCACTATATACAAGTTATAGTTTCGATGTGTTTCATGTTGGTTTTCATATTGGACTTTGACATTGTATTTTCACCATAACTCCGATGATTGCGTTATGCTTGACAGAGTTGATTTCTAGTTATGTATTGATGATTTCGGAGCCCCGACGATTTGAGTGTTTTGCTAAATGTTTTAGTATTTGTGGGAGTTTTAATTTAAATTCGGGGACGGAATTTCTTTAAGGAGGGAAGATTGTAACGTTTTAAAAATAAATAAATAAATAAAATCCTTTAGGTGAATTTTCTGATAATCGGTAAAATAAACCGTATTTTCCGTAAAACTCAACTACAATTATTTTTTAATATAAACTTAAATACGCCTATTTTAATTATGTAATTGCTAGTATTTGGTATTTATTTGGTCATTTGTAAATTTCTAGTTTACTAAAATATTTTTCCTAAATTAATTAAATTAAAATATTGACATAAGCTTTAATTACACATTAAATTAGTTCAAATTGTAAATTAGAAATGGGTTAATTTTACAAAGTGAACCATGACAATTTAAAACAAGTGTGTAACATGCAAAATTCTTTCTCAAATCTCTCCATGGTTCTAGATTTTTCTAGGTTTTATTTTTTGAAAAGAAAATAAATAGAAAAAAGATATTAATGAAAGGACTTAAAGGAGATGATTTATGTAAGTGGTTTCTACACAATTCTACACTCATTTCTCTCTCTCTCTCTCTCTCTCTCTCTCTCTCTCTCTGTCTCTCCACTTCCCCTCTATTGGCCAAGCCCTCCATGAGGCAGTCCTAATTTTTCCCCTCCTCATTTCCTCTCCAAAAATCTCAAAAAATTCATCAAAAATCCAAATAAAAACCAACAAATTCCTAATTTAATTCATACCCATTATTCTTTGACCTATCTAGTTTGGTTTTAGAAGCAAGAGGCCACTTTTTGGAGGCATGTTTGCAAGGTTGATCTCTTGATTTGTGAGGTATAATCCTAACCCCATGTTTAATTTGTTGCTAATTACTTTAATCTAGTCTAATTAGAAGCTTAATTATGGTTTTAATTTTATGATTCAAAATTAAAAAAAGGGTTTTTAAAATCTAGTTAGGGTTTTTATTGATAGAGTAGGGTTATAATAAGTGGTTTAACATTTTAAGAAATGAAAAATCTAATGTAGTTATTGTATTGTAAATTGTTGTTTCAAAATTGTTTAAATTAAACAATTTTGAAAACTAGGTTTTTATAACACATATAAATAGGTGAGATAAAATTCAAGTGGGGATTTTTATCAATTGTTCATGGTTTTAATGAGTGGATTAACACATAAAGACATGTAAAATCTAATCTAGATTGTTAAATTACTAATTGTTACATTTTAATTGTTCAAATTAAGCTATTTGTAAACTAGATTTTTATAAATCATATATATTGGTGAGATAAAATTATGATGAGGGTTTCTATCATTAGATTATGGTTTTAATGAGGAGATTAACATATGAATGGAATGCTAAACATAATCTAGTTACTAGTTGCTAATTTTTGGTTAAAAATTGTGATAATTATGCTAATTTTGCTAACTAGGTTTTAGAAATTAATTTAAAATGTGGGATTAAAATCTAGTTTGGGGTTTTAGCACATCATTAAGGTTTCCATGAGTGGTCTAGTATTTTAAAATATGCAAAATCTAGCTTAGTTGTTGAATTGTGAATTTTGCTTTAAAAAGTATTAAAATTTGATATTTTTGCAAACTAGAATTTTCAATTAAATACAAATTGATGAGAATAAATTATAGAAATGGTTTATTTAACCTAGTTATCAATTTTCGAATTAAAACAAAAATTAAGTGCTTTCTAGGTTTTTCGGAAATAAATCAATTTGATTTATTTTGAGCTTTTAATGAGTTGCAATCTATTTCATATTATAATTAGTGATTTGTGAAACCAAGATTGGTGTGTTTGTGTTTTATCTCGATCAATCGGCGTTTGTACGCAGATGTCGATGGTTATTTAGTTATTTTGCATGAGCGGGTCATAGGTTTTAACCTATGCACGTTCGTGCGCCGTTTTGGTTTTATCCGTGATTTCGGTTTACATATTATATATGTTTGCGTATAGGTACCTCTCACGTGGATATCGGACGATGAAGAAGAGGATGGCGACATCGACTTCGCAGACAGGGATCTAGTGAGTAGATATATATCTACGGGGGAAGTCGGGTGGATGGCGTATAGCACCCCCGCAAACGTAGAATAGGGATATTATGTACTGTTATTAGGAAGTCGGACGTGACCTTAGATTCTTGACGAGTAGGGTCCTATTGAAGACTTTAGATTGGACTAGACTGATTTAGGAAGACTTGACCAGAGGATGACCGCCTTGGAGGGAATTCGTAGGCTTCATGTAGACACACACACACACACCCCTAAAGTTGACTTGGTGTATATGTGTGTGTGTGTGTATAGGAATGTGTGTAGCTATATATGTATATATATACAACATATAGATCTGATATGAGAAGGTTATATGATACATAGGGATGAATCGATATGACTAGGCTTGATGCCATGATTTATTAGATAGATGATCGAGTTATGACATGAGATGTGTTATGATATTAGCGGATCGTTGGAAAATGAGAAAATATATATTTATACATAAACGATAATAGATGATGATGACATTGAAAAGTACGAGACTCTAGAATAGAACCCGGATTGTAATATGCGGCTTAATCACGATATGATATATGACACTATATTTTAGTGGATTATTTGACGATGTATATTTACACAGACGATGATATATGTTTGATGATATTCGGATGTATGCGATTATAGTACAGTACCCTTGATCATGATATTGTTTAATGATGATACTATACGAACGATGATGTATATATGTAATAGTTGACCCGTACCCCAATTTTGGGATGTCGTACGATGGATTTTACCGTACGAGGCATAGATGTGATGATTGATCCGCCCTCTTGACTCGAGGAAGTCATACTACGTACGTGACGCTATTGAGGCTGGATCGCCGACTACTAGAGATATCGACTCAATATTTAGGAGGATTCTTCTTACCTTTCGACTAGTATCTTTAGTTAGTTTCTTAGTTGGTTAGGTAGATCTTAGTTTAAGCTCGAGTCATACTTATTTTCAAAACTAATGAATCGTGCTTTTTCAAACAACAAACTGTATGACTCGTAATTAGTATGTATTTTCTAGTTGTGCGTTTACTATACATTCACCGTTATATTCATGTTGTGTTCATCGCATTGCATATTCATATATATGTTTCTTTAGCTAATATGAAACTCTGCCTGTTAGGACACCAGCACCATTACCGATGATGCGCATGTTCCACGCACACTTATTTGCCGGCTCACACACATCATCATCGGTAATTGCCATGTCACGTACACTTTAGAACATATTATCTTTTATTGTTATAATCAGCTAAATGCTAGACCAATATAATATTGTGTGATTACTCTCATGTGCTAGTTTAGACATTGCATTTATTATTTGGACACTTCATGCATTCACATTTTCATGTTATCATGCAGTATTGTGGGGCTTATGAAGATACTCATTATTTACTTACTCATGATTTTGGGATTTTGGATTTCTATGAGATTTCTGGATTTTGGGGGAAACCGCAAGAATATATATAAAAACTTCTCTCTCTCTCTCTCTCCCTCTCATTTTAAAATATAAGTTGCGGTTTTCTCGTTATGTATGTGTCGTCCACCATGAAATTTTATGTTTTCTGTTGGATTTCGAGACCCGATTCGAGGAGTGAATGAACCGTCTCGGGTACATGGTGGGCCCGGTATGGTATCCCGGGGCAAGATGATCGAGTTGTAGACGATGAGCCTGGCAGGGGAAGAATACCTACCGGTGATGTCTTGCGCGGCGGATATCCGGAGGATACCGACCGATGTCGTGAGATTTGGTGATATGGGTCGATCCGGACTGACGGAGCCCGAGATATTGAGACTATGAGATATTGTGACTATGAGGTATTGAGACTCTGAGATTTACATGTTTTGTGTCGATGCTTGACACGGATTTCCATGGATTTCATTGATGATGTTTCAGATTACCGTACAAATTTTACTATGATACAAGTTACAGATTTCTTATACAGATATATCCAGATTTCATGGTTGATTGTTTTACATTCATGGTGCATGCATACTCATACACATGACATGTTACTACTTGAGGCACTGACACAAGCACTGAGCATTGCACTTACGCATAGATTATTACCCTGCCACTACTAGATGACTAGTGTTATATTAGGTACATTATTATGACCCAGGAAAGTGTCGTGCATGCGATTTCTACTCGCAGATGTCTTCTACTCACGAGTTGGCAACTCACCCCCGTTGTGCCAAATTTTCCTACAGGTTTCGATGTACAGGTTTCCTTGGCAGCTTGCTGGCACATCATTTCATTCAGGATGATTTTCTTGGTAAGTTGGTTCACTTGTATCAGGACCGCCGTTGTACTTTTATTATTTCATTTGTATCTAGTAAGCTCCATCAACCAGACTTGTATTACTCGATAGATTTAGAAGACTAGTTGTTTTTATTTCGACCATAGAGTCGCGCTTGTATTATTATGGTTTTGGTGGATTTGGTTTTCCTTTGAGTTTGGAGCCTCGCCCTTCGGCGTTGTATATTTTAGTGCATTGTGTGGTTGTTTCCGTCTTTTTGGCGTAGAGCTAGCTCCCGCTTGGGGATGCTTTCTTATTTCTTGTATATATTATTCTTGTTTGTACCCGTTTGGGGCCATTTTTTACAAATGAGACTTTGCCGAAATTTTTGAGAAATTTGATGTTGCTTTTAAACATGTTTTCCTTTACTTCTTCTTTTAAATGGTTTAGATTTCTGGGCTTCGACTTACTTAGATTACGTTGCGCCTCTAGACGCTCCGTAATTTATGTGCCGGTCACGTTCTGTACCTTCGGGTCGTGACACTGCTATTCTTTTGAACCATCCAGAAGCGGAAGCACCCGGAGTGAAGCAATTCTGGGCATTGCACCCCAAGAACTTTTCGGGAAAAGAGAGCCTTCTAGAAGCTGAGGAATGGGCATAAAGCATTGAAGATGATCTGGCAGCGGCACAAGTGCCAGAGATAGCTTAGGTTCGAGTTGCAAAGCTGCAGCTCACTGATAATGCACGGGTTTGGTGGAAGGCGGAAGAAAACCGTCTTCATCAGCTTATCGAATGGAAGACTTTCCGTGATATGTTCGATGCAAAGTACTTCCCTGAGACTGCCCGCTTTGATATGGAACAACAGTTCATACATTTACAACATGGTTCAATGTGGACCAAATCAGTAGATGTGTATGATGCTGAGTTTACCATGCTCAGCAGGTAAGATATGTCTCAATATTCGATTTTATATCACATACTACACAGTTAGCACAAGACCGTAACATGTTTGCGTCCCATCTCATACCGACTGCTGAGATCAGGGCTGGAAGATTTCAGAAAGGGTTGGACCCGGAAATCCAAGCTGCTCTAGCTACAGGGGATTTCCCAACCCATGATTTGGCTTTGAAGTCTGCCCGAAGATATGAGGCAGTAGTAAAAAGAAAAGGCAAACTTGAATCTTCCGGAGTGAAGCGCCCTGGCACTCAGATTTCAGGCGGAGCCTCTTCAAGGCCAACCGTTGAACTCAAAAGACCGGAAGAAGCCAATAATCAGCCAAGTCCCAACTTTTGCTTCTATTGCAAGAAGGAAGGACACTTGTGAAAGGACTGTAGATGCGCAAAAGGCATGTGCTTAGTTTATGGCGCATCCAATAATGGAATTGGAAACTGTCCTTATAGATGCAACCCAGCTCACACACCCACCAACTATCCCCAGCTGCCAGCTATCCAGGCTTCTGCACCTCATCTGGCACTCCCAGCTCCACCACCTGCACAACCTAGTCGCCAATTCCATCAGGCACGGAGGAACATACCTCAAGGGCAGAGAAACATGCCCCAAGGATAGAGGAATGTGCCTCCAGTTAGGAGGAATGTACCACGGCGTCAGACTTTCATTTTAGCGGCCAAAGAAGCAGAGGCCGTAGACTAAGGTAACACTGGTAATTTCCTCAACTCTTTTCAAACCTTTCGCAATCTTTTATTCCTTCACATATTTTTCATACACTACCAATAGTCTATCACAAAACTTTCCTTGAATCCGTTACACTTTCCTTTTACAAATTTCGAGGACGAAATTTTTATAAGGAGGGTAGAATGTAACAACCCTAAACTTTCTGTACAAATTTTTCAAAAATACAGAAAGGGTTACTTGAGCCTGAGCACAAGTTATAAGTTTGTTTTGCTTTTGAACAACAAGAAGGAGCTTGTAGCTCATTGGTAAGGTCTTGCATTGCTGAGACATAACACCCGAGTTCAAATCCCATCAGCTACATTATCTTTTTATTTTGATTTCTTTTAATCTTTTTAGAAGCCTAAGAGTCTACACATGCATAACTCGTAAAATCAAGAGTCACACATAAAACAAACGAGTCTACTGCAGTAGTCAAAGTGTCGGGGACACATGGAGTCGAGGGGAGCCCCGACTCGGGCCGGTGGGAAGCGTGAATCGGCCGGCGCCGCCGGCCGACTCAGCTCGAAACCCTATTTTTTCATTTTTCTGGCAACTCTTGAACTCCCCATAACCCCTGTACTATTTAAATTCCCTGAACATTTATAGAGCAAATTAAAACACCCATTTAATCCATTTTTAATACAAATTTTTAATATACCCTTTCATTACCCTAAACCCCAATTTTTCCAATAAATACCACACCTAAAATCACCCCTCCTCACTCCTAAATCCCTGCCCAAACTCTCAAGAAAATTACTAAGACTTTTGTGTGCAAATGGAGTTAACAAAGGGCGAAACTCCGACGAACTTTCGACGGCAATCCGAGGAGTTTCCGGTGACGAAACGACGCACCGGTGCTTCCCCAATCTTCCTCTTCCTCCTCTCTTGACCCTAATCCAGTAAGTCCCCCTTCTCTCTCTCTTTTGCTATTCTCAAATTCTTAATTCTTAAAACGTGTCGGAAGCGGAGTTATCCGGCTTCCGATTCTCTTTCTTTCAAAAAAATACAACATTTTCTTAATAACAAACCTACAAATTTTGATATATTGTTTAATACTCATTAACTAAGACAATATAACAAGTTTGACATTAAAATGATAACCATAGCCAGTTTTATTTCAATTTTACATTAAAATAGCTTTATATTTCATATCGACATGTTTATAACTTTTAACCATGCTAGACTTAGAAAACTCACGAGGTGATGACCTACCTCCTCACAACACTCATATCTATCATAGCATGATGAATCTTGGGACAATAGAATACAGGAAATACGACTTTACAGTAAAATACCTTTAACTTATAAAACCTTTTTCTTTAGAAATATGTATTAAACATTTCCATACAAATGCGTCTCTACAACCCATTTTGGGGAACCCCGTTCGGGATGGTGCGGATTATCGCACATTCTCGGGCTTAATAGAGTGAGATTTAGACCTCCACAAGGAGCATTCGGTCTCGATAGATTTGATACATTTTTATTTAGAAAATGAGATTTTTACAAGAAAATTAATAAATTTATTTTCGTTAAATATGTATATATAAATATTACCAAAATACTTATTTTAAATATATATAATATTCTATATTACCAAAACTCTAGAAAAGAAGTCAAATATTACATGAAACTACCATGATAATTTAAACAATATTCATATTACAAATAAATACCATATATTATGAAACTAGGTTTTGTTCACTAGAAACGTCATATTGATAAAATATACATCCATGGAAACTGTAAAGACGATAATAAAATACTTGAAGTGTATTTTGAAAATTATACAAAATTATTTTTATATAAAACCCTCTTAAGTTATATTAAATTACAATAAGGACCCTAGTAAATATAGGTTTAAGCGGGACCAGTCTCTTGAGCCTCAGGAAGCCGGAGATATAGGTGCTTGCCTATTTAAGGTAAACAACTTAAATATGTAATTGTGTTTGAAAAAGACACAAATCCTGCCGTCCATGTGCAGCAATTACCGATAGCACCAAAACATAATTCAGGATTCAATTTCTTTTCTAATTGTCTGACTCGGACTAGTCTCAATATAATCAATCTGACTTGAATATGATTCAAGTATCAAACTACAATTCAACATGAATCCATGAATCTATATATTCAATATGTTCAAACTATTCAATCTATATTGACTGAACCGAACCATGAATATACATCCATCTACATGATTCTCCAGTTACATTCATTTACTGATATCATAGTTTCGGCAAGTCATCCATCTATACAATTTACAATACAAGACAATACAACACAATACAATCCATACAATCAATACATAAACATCGCGGGGTTTATATGGGGTAGACTGGTACGGAATATGTTAAAAGTGGAACGAGGTGGTCACTTAAGACGTAATTATATCCATGCCGTTGTTCCGTGGTATTATCGACGGAGCCTTGTACTCCATATACCGTAGTCTCTGTTCTAGTGAGACTCCTCTCGTATACACCGGTATCTTCTGTACCAAGCTACAAACAACTACGTTAACATAACATACAACACTATAATAGTTATACTCTCTATGTCTATTCCATTTCTCCCTCCTCTTTAGGACTTACCGAGCGATTTGTTCGCTGACGACATTCTCTTTCTTTTCTTTAGAATGTCGTCAGGTGATTCGGACCTTCAGAAAATCGAGCCTACCAGCGAGGACTTAGATCAGCCAGCTTTCGACCCTGAGCTTCAGATTTCTTGTACACATTTACATTCTGTATTTTCCATTTTTGTTATGCCACTGTTTAGGCATTGCATTCCACTCCATGTATTTACTTTTCAGATGTATTGTAAAAAAAATGTTAATAAATAAAGTAGATGTTCAATTATATCTATTGTCACTGTCGCTTATGCATTTTACTTATATTGCTTAGATACGTTTAGCGTGTTTACTTCATAGTAAATACGTAGCGGCCTCGTCGCTTTCTCTGCCTGTATACTGGGAAGCGGGGCGTGACAACCCTAAACCCTCACATGTGTTGTGAACCATAGGGCCACTTGAGATTAAATAGTCCAATTAACACTCTATATCTCCTAAGCTACCTAGATTAGCGAACTAGGTACTTTTGTTGCCTCGGTTTAGAGGTTGGAGCTTGAACCATAGACTCTTGGGTGGATCGTCTTTGACACGAGAAGACCGACGATCAAGCACGATCCGGAAATTCGAGGAGCTCAAGGAGAGGAGAAGAAGACCCGAAGGACAAGTATTTAGGAGGTATAAAACTCTTACCGAGTAGTTAAGACCTCCAAGTTGTATAGCTAGTTAAGGTTTTCGTAAAGATCCTGGAATTTAGGTCGATATTGCAAGTCAAGAAAATCGTTTTTTTGTAAATTCCGCCTCTCCGCGAACCCACAGGGTGAGCGACATCAACTTACAACAGCTACCCAGGTATCTGTCGAAAAGAAGACCGACGAGCGAACTCATCCGAACCCCTACTGAGCCTATCCGTGACAATCTTCATACAGTCCGGTCTGTTCATCTAAGAGTATCGCATATCGGGCCTAGGGGTAGTAAATGTCAGACCCCTAATAGCGCAATAAGTCGCGTTGGTGTAGAGCCCAGTACACCCTAAGAAACTACTAGTGTACCTACCAGTAAATCTCACTTTCCCTGGCCAGGGACTTTGTGTATTGGCTATCCGAACACGGCGCGATATCAACTCCCAATACCAGCAGAGACGAATCCCTTCTAATCCCTACTGCCTCCAAGTGCTTCGGGACTGCACCCAACTACTACCTATTTGCATAACTCATTTGAGTCATGGTAGGGTAGTAATCTAAGTACAGTGGGAACACACTCGAGACGAATAGTGATGTCAGGTCAATGGACTAACCTGTACTCATGTCACCTGGGAACTGCAAACTGACGATAAGTGTAATACTAACCAGCAGTTCCCATCGAGTCCGTCCAGTGTAACATATAACCTAATGAGCACCTGTATACTATCTCTTGGATCGCATACCAATGGATGCAGGACATGTCATCTCCCCTGATTGGGATGAGAAGCGTATACACTAGTCTACTCTGGAGTATCGATGCCCTGTCTCGATAATCCTACGACTAGGGACAAGTATAAGGATGTGTTTTTAGACAAACCAGCCCCCACTAGTGTGACTGCCATCACAACGCTGGTAGTCAAGCAAAGATCTTAAGGGCTCTATCAATATGTATTAGTGATATGCTAAAACAAACATATACACATATTAAGATAGAATAAAATATGATAGAATACTATCATATTAAGCAAGGCTGTTATTATATCTGTATATATCTCATGCTTTCAAAATGTAATATACAATCCAGTACTATACAATAATGGCCTCTCGGGCATATATTACTAACAATCTCCCACTTTCATTAAGGCCATGTATTGGCATATCGCAGACCTAGCATCTCGAATAGCCTCTCGAACTGTGTATGGGATGGCCTTTGTGAGTGGATCTGCAGTGTTGTTCTCCGTATCTACTATCCGCACCTTGATCTCCCGGCAATCCCCGATCTCCCTGATCAGGTGATACCGCCTTAAGATATGTCTGGACTTCTGATGGGACCTTGGTTCCTTCGCTAAAACTATAGCCTCGTTGTTTTCACAATACAAAGGTATTGGATCAACAATAGACAGAACCACCTGAAGTTCTGTAATGAACTTCTTTATCCAGACTGCTTCTTTTGCGATATCACATGTAGCGATATACTCTGCCTCCATCGTCGAGTCGGTAACGGTATCTTACTTGGAGCTCTTCTAACATACCGCTCCTCCCTTGAGGGGAGGAGATAACCCGACATGGATTTGGAGTCATTCTTGTCACTCTGGAAGCTAGAGTCAGTGAAGGTCTCGATATGGAGATCTTTACTGCAGTACACCAACATCTCCTTAGTCCTTCTCAGGTACTTGAGAATGTCCTTAACCACTATCCAGTGCTTCTCCCCAGGGTTTGACTGATACATGCTTACCATGCTCAGTATGTATGCAACAACTGGTCTGGTACACAACATCGCATACATTATAGAGATCACCGCAGAAGCGTATGGTATAATACTCATGTGATCCCTTTCCAGATCAGTTGGGAAACTTCTCTTTGGAGATGGTGATCCCGTGACAAGACGGTAGATTACTGCGCTTGGAATCTTCCATACTAAATCTTTTCAGTATGGTGTCGATGTACCTGGACTATGAAAGTCCCAACATCCTCTTAGATCTATCACGATAGATCTGGATCCCCAGAATGTAGGAAGCATCGCCCAGTTCTTTCATGGAGAACTTCTGTGACAAGAATCCTTTGACTGATTATAGCATAGGAATGTCAGTTCCTATCAGAAGAATGTCATCCACGTACAATACGAGGAATGCTACAGTTCTTGTGATAATTTTACTATAAATGCATGTTTCATCTGGATTTTTGATAAAGTCAAATTTTTTGACCGTCTCATCAAAGCAGATGTTCCAACTCCGCGATGCCTGCTTTAATTCATAAATGGATTTAAGAAACTTGCATTCTCTTCCGCTGCTCCCACTCTCTATGAAACCCTCTGGCCGATCCATATAAACACACTCTTCTAAATTTCCATTCAGAAAAGTGGTCTTAACGTCCATCTGCCAAATTTCATAATCATGGAAGGCGGGTGTAACATTTCAGAAAATAAAATATTATTTTTGGGAAATTAAATAATTAAAATAATAATTTCTACGAATATTATAAAGTATGAGAATTAGTTCTAATGAAAAGGTATAATTATATACCGATAATTTGGAAAATATTTGGTAAATTAATAAGGATTATTGATTGAAAGTATTTATGTGATTAGGGCATTCTATGAATTATTATACAACTAGTTATATTTAAATTAATATAAAACCCGATTAGTGTTTCACTAATTATGCATTAATCTTAATTATATGCATTGCATGCAACAAAGTATGTTGCAAACACTTATTTCATTGTTTTGAACCACGGCTTCTTTTAAATTAAAATTGGTTTTGTTTTAAAAAATGGAAAAGAGAAGATATTTTTGATGAGAGAGAGAGAGAGTGATGGGATTGGTGTCATGGATAATGTGAGAGAGAGGGGGAGAGAGAAGGGGGGGTGAAATTCTACACCCTTATACACATGACTCATTTCTTTTCTTCCTTCTTCATCTCCCATTCTCATCCTCTTCATCTCATCTTCCCATTCTCCACCTCCTCTACCACCATGTTTCAACCCCAAAACTCAAATAAAACCTTATGCTTCCTTCACTAAAAATGATCCTGACCCCACTACCAACCTTATGGAGGAATCAAGATTAGACTTTAAAGGGTTTGAGCAACTCAAGAAAATTCTTGAGTTGCCATATGAGATAATTCTTATACCCTTGGTTAAGTTCTTACTTTTCCATAGGTTCTAGTGTAGTTTAGAGTTAAACTTGTGGAGTTTTGTGATGTTGGAATTTTCCAAGATGAGATTTGGAAATGGTTATGACTTGTAGAACTTGATGTGAGGCTTGGTTAGAGACCACAACCTTCATAGTGCTTGAATTATATATCAAAACAGAGAGTAAAACCCAAGACTTGAGTTAGAAATATTTCAAATGTCGGTTTTTTGGATATTTTGGGGACTACAAGGAATCTGGAGCAACCTGAAGTGTTTGTAGAAAAATCAAACAAGTACATTAACTTAGTTAGACCAATAGGAGACCACCATGAGAAGACGAGACCAAGATTCTTCAGGGGGACCGGCGAGATTGGGAAATTTGGTATTCTCACCGGGTCATTTTAGTGGGATGGTGTTGTGTCTTTTCCAATAGCTCACTTACCATGTAGAATAGCCCCTTGTACTGTTTGTTTAGCCCCAATTTACCTGACCAAAAATCTGAGAGCATTTAGTGTTGGTTTTAACTATGTTTTCCGATTTCAAAAACTTGGTTTTTGGTATTTGAATGTGGATTTGGTCGTTGGACGTTTGTACATCGACGACGAGGGTTATTTGGCTATTTTTGCATGCGTAGACCATAGGTTCTAACCTATGTACATTTCGTATGCCGTTTTAGTTTTCGTGTTTGATTCATGTCTACGATATAACGTATTGAAACTGTAGGTACCCCGCGGGAACATCATACGACGAGGGAGAGCAGGCGTTATTGACTTCGGCAAGCGAGAATCAAAGTGAGTAGATATATATCTACGGGGGAAGTCGGGTGGATGGCATATAGCACCCCCGCAACTGTAGAATAGGGTATTACTATATATGTAAATTTGGATGCAATATATGGATACTTAGTAAAGTTGGTATATAGAAAACCTTAGGGTAGATTAGGTTGATCTAGGGAGACCTATCCATAGGATGATTACCTTGGTGGTGAATCGCAGGTTATATGTAGTCTCACACACGCGGGCGCGCGTGCACACACACACTTGATTATGTGTGTATGTATGTGTGTGTGTATGTGTGTGTGTGTGTGTAGGTATGTGAGTATGTGTGTGTGTGTGTATACATATACACAGATGATGAGGATAGCATGGGATATGTAGAGATGAGTCAATATGATCGGGCATGATGCCGTGAGATTCGATATGCGATTGAGTCATGATATGATATTATAATGGATCGTTGGGTGATATGTATTCAAACATGTAACATGTGATTTGATAAATAATAGATTATACGAGACCTTAAATCCACGATTGATATTGTACGACGATTATGATGTTGATATTGTACGACGATTGATACCGTACGATTGATGATTCATATGATATTTGACCCGTACCCTCGATTTTGAGGATACCGTATGATATTGTTTTAAAAATATGGTTTCTCTTGATATGATATTTCAAGACGTCCACCATGAGTTTTCTCGGTTCTGAGATGTGAGTATACCCGATTCGAGGAGCGGTAAGCACCGTATGTGGGTACATGGTAGACCCGGTATAGTACCCCAGGGCAAGAAATGATTTTTGTGGAGTAGACGATGAGCCTGGCAGAGAGAACACTACCTACCGGTGATAGTGAGATAGATATGGGCCAATCCGGACTGACGGAGCCGTGGGCCGATCCGGACTGATTGAGTCCGAAAGAGAAAGATGTGGATTTACGTGTCAATGCTGGACACGGGTTTCATGATATTTTCGAGTGTCGATATTGGACACTCAGATTTCATGATGTGACGGATATAAGGGCCGGTCAGAGTGACGGCGCTTGAGATATTGGGATTTAGGGTGTCGTTGATAGACATCGGTTTTCCATGATGATAATTCATACATGAGCTTTTATGTGTTATCCCATACTCAGGATTTATTGATATGCACTGTTTCATTTAGTTGTTGTACCCTGGTGGGGTACCTTAATCCTAATTGTTGCTGTAACGTTTTCAAAATAAATAAATAAATAAAATCCTTTAGGTGAATTTTCTAATAATCGGTAAAATAAACCGTATTTTCCGTAAAACTTAACTATAATTATTTTTCAATATAGATTTAAATACGCCTATTTTAACTATATAATTACTAGTAAATGGTGTTTATTTAGTGACTTATAAATTATTAGTTTACTTAAATATTTTTCCTTAATTAATTAAATTCAATTATTAACATAAGCTTTAATTATACATTAAATTAGTGTAAATTACAAATTTGAAATGGGTTAATTTGACAGAGTGAACCATGACATATTAGAATTTAGTGTGTAGCATGCTTCTCTCTTCTTAATTTGTTTCCAAAATTCTAGAGTTTTCTAGATGGAAAGTGATATAAAATGAAATAATTAAAGAAAAGATTAAAAAGATGACATTTATTTGTGAGGTTTCTAGACAAATCCACACACCCCTCTCTCTCTTTCCTCCCTCCCATCACCTTGGGCGAGCCTAGCTAAGAGGCAGCCCCCCATTTTCCCAAGCTCATTTTCCCTTCAAAAATCATCCAAAAATTCTACAAAATTAAATAAAAACCCATAAATTCCTAATTTAATTCCTACCCACTATTCTTTGCTCATTCTAGCTTGGATTCTTGAGGAAAGAGAGACATTTGGGAGGCTATGTGAGCATGCTAGATATCATGTTGTGAGGTATAAATCTTAACTTATAGCTAATTTGTTGGACAATTATTTTAGTTTAAGCTAATTAAGTGATTAATTTTGGTTTTAAATTGCAAGTTTAGAAAAAAATTCAAGAGAGGGATTTAAAATGAAGTTAGGGTTTTTATTAATTAAGTGGGGTTATAATGAGTAGTTTAACATTTTTAGAAATGAAAAATCTAGTATGGTTGATGCATTGTAAATTGTTGTTTCAAAATTGTTTAAATTAAACAATTTTGCTAACTAGATTTTTATAAATTATATATATTGGTGAGGTAAAATTATGATGAGGGTTTCTATCATTAGATTATGGTTTTAATAAGGAGATTAACATGTTAATTGAATGCAAAACCTTATTTAGTTACTAGTTTCAAATTGTTAATGGAAAATTTTGATAAATATGCTATTTTTGCTAACTAGGTTTATAGAAATTGCTTAAATAATTGAAATTTAAAATCTAATTATGGTTTCATGACATTATTAGCATTATAAATTGTAATTTAATAATTTAATTCATGCAAAATCAAGTTTAGTTGTGGAATTGTGAATTTTTGCTTGAAAGGTGTTGAAATTGGATGAAATTGCAAACTAGAATTTTCAATTTAATACAAATTAGTGTGATAAAAATATAGTAATGGTTTGTATGACTTAGTTATGATATTTAGTGAATATTATGGCCATTAGTTTCGTTTAAACATCAAGTTTTAAAATAAAATGGTCAATTGACGCTTTCTAGGTTTTCGGAAATAAACCGATTTAAACTATTTTGAGTTTTCGATAAGTTGCAATCTATTGTATATTATAACTAGTAAGTTTTGGAACTATGATTTGTATGTTTGGGTTTCTCTCAAACAATCGGCATTTGTACGCCGATGTCGAGGGCTATTTGGTTATTTTGTATGAGCGGGTCATAGGTTTTAACCTATGCGCGTTTCGTGAGCCGTTTTGGTTTTGTCCTTAATTCGGTTTACAATATTATATATGTTTGTGTATAGGTATCCCTCACGTGGGCTTCGAACGATGAAGAAGAGGATGGAGGTATCGATTTCGGCAGACAAGGGTCAGGTGAGTAGATGTATATCTACGGGGGAAGTTGGATGGATGGCGTTTAGCACCCCCGCAAACGTAGAATAGGGATATTACTTACTGTTATTAGGAAATCGGATGTGACCTTAGGTTGGACCAGACTGATTTAGAAAGACTTAACCAGAGGGTAAATGCCTTGGAGGAAATTCGTAGGTTTCAGGTAGATACACACACATACGCACACACATACATTTGACTTGGTGTGTGTGAGTGTGTGTGTGTGTGTGTGTGTGATTGTGTGTAAGTTTCTATATGTATATGTGTGTGTGTGTGTGTATGTGTGTGTACATATAACATATACATGTGATATGGGGAAGAGTCAGTATGATTGGGCGTGATGCCATGAGTTAAAGTTATACGATCGAGTATGATATGAGATGAACTATGCTATTAGCGGATCGTTAGGAAATGAGAAAATGAATATTTATACATAAACGATAATAGGTGATGATGACTTTGAGATATACGAGACTCTAAAATAGAACCCGGACTGTAATATGTGACTTAATCACGATATGATATATGTGACTTAATCACGATGTGATAGATGTGACTTAATCACGATATGATATATGTAATCACGATATGATATATGTGACATGATATTTCTGAGGACCATCTGACGATGTATATTTATATAGACAATGATATATGTTTGATGATATTGGGATGTATGCGATTATAGCACAGTACCCTTGATCATGATAATACTTGATGATGATATTATACAAATGATGATGTACATAGTGATAGTTGACTCGTACCCCGATTCTGGGATGCCGTACGAGGGATTTTACCGTACGAGGCATAGATGTGATAATTGATCCGCACTCTTGACTCGAGAAAGTCGTACTATGTACATGACGCTAATAAGGCTGAATCGCCGACTATTAGAAATATCGACTCAGACTTTAGGTGGATTCTTATTTCCTATCGACTAGTTTCTTTAGTTTAGTTCCTTAGTGGGTGAGATAGATACTAGTTTAAGCTCGAGTCATATAGTTTGTAGTTAGATATATATATTCCAAATGAGTGGTTAATACACATTCACCTTTATATTCAGATTGTAATCATCACGTTGCATGTTCATATATATGTTTCTTTAGTTAATATGAAACTCTGCCTGTTAGGACACCAGCACAATTACCGATGATGCGCATGATCCACGTACACTTATTTGTCGGCTCACACACATCATCATCGGTAATTGCCATGTCACGTACACTTTAGAACATATTATCTTTTATTGATAGAATCAGCTAAAGGCTAGATCAATATAATAGTGTATGATTACTCTCATGTGCTAGTTAGACATTGCATTTATTACATAGACACTTCATGCATTCACATTTTCATATTATTATGCAGTATTGTGGGGCTTATACCGATACTCATTATTACTTACTCATGATTTTGGATATTGGATTTTTATGAGATTTCTGGATTTTGGGGAAAACCGCAAGAATATATATAAAAACTTCTCTCTCTCTCCCCCTCTCATTTTAAAATACAAGTTGCGGTTTTCTCGTGATATATGTGTCATCCACCATGAGATTTCATGTTTTCTGTTGGATTTCGAGACCCAATTCGAGGAGTGGATGAACCGTCTCGGGTACATGGTGGGCTCGGTATGGTACCCCGGGGCAAGAAGATCGAGTTGTAGACGATGAGCCTGGCAGGAGGAGACTACCTACCGGTAATGTCTGGCACGGTGGATATCTGGAGGATACCGACCGTTGTAGTGAGATTTGATGATATGGGCCGATCCGGACTGACGGAGCCCAAGATATTGAGACTATGAGATATTGAGACTACGACCTATTGAGATTTTGACGTTTACATGTTTTGTGTCGATATTTGACACGGATTTCCATAGATTTCATTGCTGTTTCAGATTACCATACAAATTTTACTATGATAAAGTTAAAGATTTCTTATACAGATATACCCAGATTTCATGGTTGATTGTTTTACATTCATGGTGCATGCATACTCATACACATGACATGTTACTGCTTGAGGCACTGACACGTGCACTGAGCATTTACACTTACGCATAGTTTATTACCCTGCCACTACTAGATGACTAGTGATATATTAAGTATATTATTATGACCTAGGAGAGCGTCGTGCATGTGATTTCTACTCGCAGATGTCTTCTACACACGAGTTGGCAACTCACCCCGTTGTGCCAAATTTTTCTTACAGCTTTCGATGTACAGGTTTCCTTGGCAGCTTGCTGGCACATCATTTCATTCAGGGTGATTTGCTTGGTAGGTTGGTTCACTTGTATCAGGACCGTCGTTGTACTTTTATTATTTCATTTATATCTAGTAAGCTCCATCAACTAGACTTCTATTACTGATAATTTAGTAGACCAGTTGTTTTCTTTCGACCTTAGAGTCACGCTTGTACTATTATGGTTTTCTGATGGTTTGGTCTTCTTTTGAGTTTTGAGCCTCGCCCTTCGGCGTTGTATATTTTAGTGAATTGTGTGGTTATTTCCACCTTTTGGCGTAGAGCTAGCTCCCGCTTGGGGATGCCTTTATTTTTGCTTTTGCATATATTCGTATTTGTACCCGTTTAGGGCCAGTTTTTACAAAGGAGAGTCTGCCGAAATTTTTGAGAAATTTGATGTTGTTTTTAAACTTGTTTCCTTACACTTCTTGTTTTAAAGGGTTTAGATTTCTAGGCTTCGACTTACTTAGATTACGTTATGCCTCTAAACGTTTCGTAATTTAAGTGCCGGTCGCGTTCCGTACCTTCGGGTCATGACAGTTGCATATCCGTACTGTTATATTTATGGCATCAGATTACACATTTCAAACTAACGCTTTCGTACATACTTGCGATTATCTGTATGATGTTATCTACTATTCACGAGTTTCCAACTCACCCCCGTTGTGCCATAGTGTTTTGCAGGCTTGACCCTTAGTATAGTCGCGACAAGGCTTCTCATTTCATCTACTTCTGCTGATACCGCTGCTGTTGGTCGTGATTTTGGATAGGTGGGTGGTTTTGCGGGTATCCGTATGATCTCATTGTATATCTTATTGCATCTATTACTCTCCATCCACCAATTTCATGTATATTGACTTAGAGACGAGTTTGTGAGGATCGATATTGTATTATTTTGTGACTCTAGGTGTCGAGATCGTACGAGCCGGATATTTTATTTATGTTGTGATGTTGTTTCACTTCTTTATTGCTTATTCCTTCGCTACGGCGTCGTGTATATATATATATATATATATATATATATATATATATATATATATATATATATATATAACTTGTTATGGTTGTGTTCCGCCTTTTGGCGTGAGTTGTTCCCGTTTGGGATGCTTTATATTTATTCTATGCTTGTACCCGTTTGGGGCTAGGTTTTACAAAGGAGATGCTGCCAAAATTTTTAATAAAATAAATTAAGTTAAGATTCTATAACTTAAGATTTTCAAATGTTTTATCTTTTTTATCTTCTTATGATTTAGATTTCTGAGTTGTCGGCTTACTTGAATTACATTACGCCTTTAGACGTTGCGTGATTTAAGTGTCGGTCGCGTTCTTAAATTGGGTCGTGACATTGTCCATCTGCACCAATCTTCTTTTGGAAGATCCATTTGTAGCCTACGCGTTTTATCCCTTGAGGTGCAATATCTAAAGCCCAAACTTTGTTGGTGTACATAGATTCCATTTCAGTCCGCATTACATCCAGACATTTTACTGAGCTCTTCTCGTAATGGCCTGGTGGAAAATAGTTGGCTCATCATCATTGATGATGCAATTCTCTCTATCCCCGTATATGAGAAAACCATAGTATCTCTCGACCGGATGAGACTGCCTACTAGATCTGCGGAGTGGCGCAGGGACGTCCGGTTCTTTTGAAACTTCTGGTTCCACCACACTTTCAGTAATAGATTGTGGTTCTGGAATTTCATCTAGTTCTATTGCGCTCCCACTTATTTCTTTTTCAAGAAATGGATTCTCTAGAAAGTGGGCATGCCGAGAAACAAAAACTTTTTGTTCTTTCACGTAATCGAAAAGATACCCCCTGGCGTTCCTTCGATATCCCACAAACTTACACGGTACTGATCGTGCCTCGAGCTTGTCCGCATACTGCTTTTTAACAAAATCAGGACATCCCCATATCTTAAGATACTTAAGATTGGGTTTCTTCCTACTTCATATTTCATATGGTGTCGTAGGCACAGACATAGTAGGAACTTTATTCAAAAGATTTGCAGCTGATTCTAGTGCATGACCCTAGAAGGATCGCGGTAACTCAGCGTTACTCATCATGAAACGTACCATATCTAATAATGTGCAGTTCCGTCTTTCCGATACACCGTTGTGCTGAGGTGTATATGTAGTAGTAAGCTGAGAGAGAATTCCATTCTCTTTTAAATAATCCAGGAACTCGGCACTTAAGTATTCACCACCTCGATCGGATCGAAGTGTCTTGATACTTTTTCTTGTTAGTTTTTCCACTTCATTCTTGTATTCTTGGAATTTTTCAAAGGCCTCGGATTTATATTTCATCAAGAACACATGTCCATACCTTAAGAAATCATCCGTAAAAGTAATGAAATAGAAATAACCACTTCTTGCATTTGTAGACATTGGACCACACACGTCGCTGTGTATGAGTCCCAAGAGCTCGGTGACACTTACTCCGTGTCCAGTGATCGGAGTCTTTGTCATCTTTCTTTTGAGACATGATTGACAGGTTGCATAATAAAGATATTCAAGTAGATCCAAATATCCCTCTTTATGTAATTTTGTCAACCGTGTTTCATTGATGTGGCTTAGTCTACAATACCATAAGAAGCTTGATTTAATTCTGAAAACTTTCTTTTAAGTGTTTTCTGGGCATTGAAAACTTGGTGTTGATTCAATACGTATATACCGTTGTCTAGTGTACCTGACCCAATCAAACCATGATTAAGGTGGATATTTACAACATCGCTTACAAATGTAAAATCATAACCTTTTTTAGATAGTAATGATAGAGAGATGATATTACATGTCAAATTAGGTACACAAAAACAGTTACGTAAAACCAAAATGTGTCCACTTGTCAATCCTAGATGATATTCCCCTACGGACACAGCATCCTTGCTAGCTCCGTTTGCAACCCTGAGTGTCATATCACCTGTCTTGATAACTCTACAGTTTCTCAGAGCTTGCAATGAATTACAAATATGAGATCCTGAACCGGTATCCAATACCCAGAAAGTAGAGTTGATTAACAGACGGTTTTCAATTATAAACACATCTGAAGTTGATTGGTCTAAAATATTGCACATTTGAATGAACATTTTTCCTATTATTATTAAGTACTAAAATGTGTTTATTGTAATTATAGAACATATGAGGGTTTATGTGTAAAAAGTTTATTATCATACGTTTCTACATTATAATTAACATAATGAGGGAAAATACATGCATATAATATTTATATGAAATATTAGTAATTAAAATATGCATATTATATAAAATATTTCTAATCAATAATCTTAACATATAATATCATATAAAATGATTAGGATAATATCTCAAAAATACCAAATACTACTAATACTATGACTTGAGATATTGTGCAGATATTAGATCAGGTCTAGAATCCAAGAGATCCGAGAAATCAAATCTGCTGAAATATGGAAGTAAATCATAAGATCTAGCAACAGCAGAGACTCGGTTCATTATTATCAGAATATAGACATCTAGAGGATCTCCAAATATCAAAACAAGACAAAACAAAAAATTCCAGAAACTGAAGCTACAAGAGTGCAGCAGATCCGCGGCAAATATAGGCTATACGCGGCGGAACCGCGGTGGATTTAGGGCCGTTGGATGAAAGATTTTGGTGATTGGATCGTATCAGCATATAATCACAGATGGTATCTAGGATTTCTATTTTCTGTGACTATATATAGGACCGAGAGCTTCAAACCAAAGATCATCACCGAACAGATTAAGAGGTCCAAAGCGATCCACGCATCCGAGTGATCATCAGCTAGTCATCTACTTCCAATAAGATAGAGATCTAGAGCAACTAGGGTTCTTGTACTCTACTTTCAAAAGTTTTATGCAATAGTTGATTAATAAAGTTAGTGTTTTTATTATTCTTTTTGCAATTGCATTCCGCACTTACTTTCTGCATCTTAATCATGTTTTCCCTCTTCTCCATCCTTTCTTCTACTTTAAACATGAGCGAGTAATTCCTAGCTTGCTAGGGTTCGTAGGATAGGGTAGATCAATGGATGATAAAATCTTTTAACATCTTTTATACATTTTAAAGCCTATAAATTTTAGCAAAATAAATGTTAACATTCTTATCGGGTGCGCTACCAATTTATTGATAGCCACGACCACGATTCGAGATTGGTTTAACACATGTTTTGTTAAGGGCTAGACATGAATAGAGATCAATGTAAGGACAAGGGTTAGTAGTGGGGAAACCCTAGTTTCTTCCAAAAGAACCCTAATCTATATTCATCACTATCGACCTAGTTTTAAACTATTAAAAGATAAAAAGAGTCATTTTTATTTAATCATCCATTACTGCTAAGTCCTATGAACCCTACAAACCTTCTCTTTATAAATCTTATATCCGTAACTACAACCAATCACTCTTCTTCTATCAACTCGTCTAAAGCAAGAAAAAGGTTCATGTTTCCCTGCGGACGACCCGTACTCATCGCGGCTAGCTACTAGCGATACCGTCTTGATTGAGATTATTTACAAAACACTTTTCAGCACGATCAATCCAATGGCGCCATTGCCGGGGAAACGGCTGTAATTTTTTTCTTGTTATTCGGGTTGATTTCTTATAAAATCCAGCAAACATATTATAAACGAGAACCAAAACCGTGTCTTATGTATTTAACAATTATTGTGCGAGTTTTGTAAGAGAATCTGGAGTAACTAGAGCAAGAAAACAGAGATTCAGAGAGTTTCAACATAGCCCAGAGGAGCAGAGGGGAGCACTGAAGAAAATTTGGCAAACAACCCTACCAACTTGCGGCGGAACCACGGCGGGAAGAAGGAATTTGCGGCGGAACCACGGCGGGAAGAAGGAATTTGCGGCGAAACCGCGGCGGAGTGGAGGAGTTGGGCCCCCAAAATTCTCAGGTAATTTTCTAATATCAATCTCTCTCCTCTAAAATCCAATAATCTGATCTTTTCCTGCAGGATTTTTTGCAAATTTCGCCTCTCAAAAATCTTTTTGCGTGTTTTGATATCAATTTGTTTGTGCATATCTAAACCGGGCATTAAGTGACAATAATCCAAATCCAAATTAGGTGGGGATTTCATCACCCTTCCTAGGCCCCAAAAATCACAAAGCAAGCATACTTTCACCCTACATTAATTAAAAATTATCTAGATCAAGCCCCTAAGGACATTCGTGCGCAATTAGGACAGAGGAGGGTCGTGGGTAATTTATCGCTTATCCGCATTTCTCTTGTGGTGTCTAGGAAAGTGTGACTAAGAAAAGTGGTTACTTAATTAGGCCCGCTATTTTTGGTGATTCGTATAGCGGATATCTCCCACTTAGCTGGCACTTACCTGACCACAAGAGTAATAAAGAGATAGTAGAGGATTGATCCTACGACTTGTCTTTTGAAAGTCTAGGAGCAGTCTAGTGACTTGACCTAGGTGACCCTAAGTCTAGGGATTGATTGTGCATTTTGTGATTTGTTGAGTCAAGCCTCACGTCTGACACATTTTCAAAACAAACCTTTTAAAAATCGTTCTCACACAGGCTGCCACGTTCATTAAACCCGCTTATTGCATGATCGGCTAGACACGGGATTGAAGTGCCCGTCTTGTCCGTGTTTTTTTATATTGACTTCGAAGTCGGTACTTCTTCATCTTCTATTTCCCCTTCACCTACCACATCTTCCGAAATGGATGGATCTCAATCGGGATTTAACGATACCACCCTGCCGCCACCCTTAGGTGCGCAGAATCCACCGCGCAACTCTCTCCAAGAAAGATGCTACCCAATACGTGGACCACTTCATACTTGTCTATCTCTTCCACCAGCTAATAGGGGTAATTTCGAAATTAAACCCCACTTAATTAACCTGTTACCCAAATTCCACAAGATTGAATCCGAAAAAGATTACGTTTTTATAACCAAATTCGAGAACGTATGTGCAATGATGAGCACAACACAACTTTCAGTGGATACTATGAGATTACGTCTTCTTCCTTTTATCTTGTGCGATCAAGCAGAAAAATAGCTTTATTGCACTGTCGCACATTCTATCACCAAATGGGATGAATTTTTTATAGCATTCCTTAAGAAATTTTATCCTAATCACAAAACCGCCCGTGTTCGAAGCGAGATTAACCAGTTTACCCAACTTCCCAACGAACCATTCTGGAAATAGTTTGAACGGTTTAAAAATCTTCTTGTCCAATTGTCACGGCCCGAAAAGTACGGAATATGACCGGCACTTAAATTACGAAACGTCTCAAAGCGTACGTAATCTAAGTAAGCCAAAACCCAGAAATCAAAACCAAAGAAGCAGTAGAGTGAAGGAAAAAGCATTTTAAAGCTAGTAGTTTTAACAACATAGGCCAAAGTACGTATTTTTAAAATCTCAAGTATTTTCTGAAAATTTCGGCAGAGTCTCCTTTGTAAATACTGGCCCCAAACAGGATACAACATGAATAGTATATGAAATAAGTAAAAAGGCATTCCCAAGCGGGAGCTAGCTCTTCGTCAATCGACGGTCATAACCACACAAACAACATAATATACAACTCCGAAGGGCGAGGATCACAACTCAAAAGAAAACACAAAATCAGCATGAAAACCATAATAATACAACGCGCGACTCTAAGATCGAAATAAAAACAAGTCTTGTCTTCTATCTCTATCAAATATACAATCTGGTTGATGGGGTTCCTAGATACAACTGAAATAATAAATAAACAATGGTGGTCCTGATGCAAAAAAATCCACCTACCAAAGCAATCACCCAGAAGGAACAGTGTGCCAGCAAAGCCGCAACGAAACCTGTACGGCAAAACCTGCAAGGAACTGTGGCACAACGGGGGTGAGTTGCTAACTCGTGAGTAAAAAATATCTACGAGTAGAAATCGCATGCATAATGCTATCCTAGGTTATATCGGGTAATATCCTGATCCATCTACATATAAGTGCAATACTACGTGCTCGAGTCAGTGCCTCAGATAGCAACATATCAGATATATATGATGTATGAATGCATTACGAATGGAAACAGAATATATCATGAGTGAGACAACTGTTTTCTTTAATCAATGAGATTTCTATATGTATATCAATGAAAGCAACAGAGAAATCAGTGTCAGCATCAACACAAAATGTAAGTCTCAATATCTCAATATCAAATCTCAATATCTCAATTATCAGATCTCAAATATCAATATCTCAGGCATCTGAATCATCTGCGGGATCGGCCCGCGGGCTCCGGCAGAACGGATCAGCCGGTATACATCTCATGACTCTGGCCGGTATCCTCCGGATAACCGACGAGTCCAAATAATATCACCGGTAGGTATTACTCCCATGCCAGGCTCATCGAATACAACTCGATCTTCTTGCCCCGGGGTACCATACCGGGCTCACCATGTACCCGAGACGGTTCATCCAACTCCTCGAATCGGGTCTCGAAATCCAACAGCAATCATGAAAACTCATGGTGGATGACTCATACATCATAAGAAAACCGCAATTTGCATTTTAAAATGGTGATACTAAGCTTTTATTAAATTCTTGCGGTTTTCCCCCAAATCCAGAAATCTCATGTAAATCTGAAATCATCAAAATCATGATACCAATAAACAGTGAATACCGGCATAAATCTCCATAATACTGCATAACCAAAGAATATATGAATGCACCTAATATCATGCAATGAATGCAATATTTAAACTAGCATATGGAAGCTATAACATATTGCGACTATCAGTTATCAAGCTATATCAATGAAAATGTATTTTCTAAAGTGTACGTGACATGGCAATTACCGATGATGATGTGTGTGAGCTGGAAAGTAAGTGTATGTGGAACATACGCATCATCGGTAATGATGCTGGTATCCTGACAGCATGATCTCAATAATGGCATATGGAAGTACAATATAAACATGCAAATGCGATGCGAACAGTAATAATATGCAGGAGCTGAATGATAAACACAATGATAACTAATCTGCATTTATATAAATATGAGTCATACAGTGGTGCCATTTGAAATAACACGAATCGTGGTGTTTTGAAAATAAGGGCTACGGTGTTTTTAAGAAAAGATACGTCATTTGAAATATCCGTAGAATCCCTTGTCCCGTCTTTAAAATACACATGATTCGTTAGTTTTTGAAATAGGTATGAGTCGAATCTAATCTATTATTTACAAGTACACTACAGGGCCAAACTAAACAGGCTGATTGAAAGATAAGGAAACCGCCTAACATCTGAGTCGATACATACATACATACATACATACATACATACATACATATATATATATAATAGTCGGTGATCCCGCCTCAATAGTATCACATACGATACAATATCTATAATATGACATCCTCAAGTCAAGAGTGAGGATCTATCATCAATATAAAGCTCGGACGTAAATCCGTCGTACGGTATCCCAAATCTGGGTACGGGTCAAATATCACATTCATCAAATTATTCATCCGGTGTCCTCTTTATCAAAATCAAGATCCGGGGTACTGATCTACATCTAGTACAATACTGATACCATCTATGAAATGCATGCGTGTGTATGAAAACACCACACCTAAAGAACCCGCTAAAATATCATGTAGTATCTCAAATACGGACCATATCACATCATCGATCTCATGGCCTCAATCCTAATCTCATCGACTCATCTCCAAATATCATATAATAACCTCAACATTCATACATGTGTATATGAATGTATATATATGCATAGTCCCATACCCATGCGTATATACATATATACACATTCCCATATACGCACAAGAAAATAATGTATGCAAGTGTATATGTGTGCGTGTATGCAAATCCTTACTCTAGGGTTGCGATTTAGAAACCGACCAAATCCTTCCACTGTTCCTCGCTAACACTAATCCATAAGCTCCTAAGGCTTTTCTTACTAGGTGAACATATCTCACAGTAACATATAAAAATATATCGTTACCACATCACATCATTTCGCATAACTTTGCGGGGGTGCTATACGACATCCACCCGACTTCCCCCCGTAGATATAATCTACTCACCCGATCTTCGCTCGCCGGTGCCGACGTCGCCACGCGCTTGCTTGTCGTCTTGAAGTCCACATGGGGGTACCTACATGTCACAACATATCATATCGCATAAAATCCCAATTCGAAATCGAAACGGCATACGAAAACCAAATCGGCACGCGTATCACGCATACGTCAAAACCTATCGCCTACGCATGCAAGAATAGCCAAACCAACCCTCGATGTCGATGTACAAACGTCAAAATATCGAGAAAAACACCAAACGTACTAATCATGGTCTTACAACTCACTAATTATATAAGAAATAAGGTTTAATTCATCAAAACCATAAAATTAAACAAATCGTTTTATTTCCCAAAAACCTAGTTAGCGGTCATTAACCGTTTTAATATAAATCTTGATGTTTTAGCAAAACAAGTAGTCACAATATTCACCAATTAACTTAATTAGGTCACAAAAACATTTACTAGATTTTAATCTCGCTAAATTACATTAACCCAAAAATCTAGTTTGCAAAATTAACCACTTTTAACAATTTTAAACTAACAATTAGCAAACTAGCTACTAGTTTAGCTTTTACATGTCTTAAGATGTTAAATATATCACACAACCATAATCCAAATACTCAAAACCCTAATTTGAACTCAAACCCCATTCTTGAATTTCCAATTCTTAAATTAAAACCTAATTAAGCATCTAATTAGCTTGTATTAAAGTATTATAGCAACAATTTACAATTTGGTTAGGATTTATACCTCATAACCATAGATCTAGCTTGTCACTTAGCCTCCCAAACTTGCTTCCATGCTCCAAGATCCATGCTTGAATGGCCAAGGAAAAATGGGTAAGTGTTGGATTTGGAGTTTGTGGGATTTATCTTGATTTTTGAAGCAATTTTTGAGATGAGATGAAGTGGGAAAATGTGGGGGAATTTTTAGGCAGCAAGAGGAGGGGCTAGGCTAGCAGGAGGTTGGAATGGGTGTGGGTTTGTGTGAGTGTGAAAAATGATAAATACCATACCCCAAGTCAAACAAAACCATACCTCCTTAGTTTATTGTTTTATTTTATAATTTCATTGTTTTCTTTTCATTTGAAGTGGGAAACATGGGGATTTTGGGCTGCTGAATTCAGCCACACAAGGGAAGAGGGTGAGGGTGTGCATGTGTATGTAGGGAATACCAAGTAACATGTAACCATACCCCAAGTCAACAAGCCCAAACCTCATTTCTATTTAATTTTATTTTCACAATTTAAGCCTTTTTCTATCATATTTTCTAAAACCGTTTTGACAATTTCTTTTCATTTCAAAACAATATGTTACCTCTTGGTTTAATGTGTCATGATGCACAAAATTTGTATCAACCCATTCTAATTTGTAATTATCCCTAATTAAATGTATTAATGACGACTTAAAATAATATTAAAATAATTAATTTCGGAAATTTTTTCAATAAATTAGAAATTTTACAAGTAGCTCAATAAACACCAAATACTAGCAATTACATAGCTAGAATATGTATATTTAATTTTATATTAAAAGATATTTATATCCTGATTTTTACGGAAAACAGCCGTTATTTTACCGATTAACCGAAATTTCACCTGAACGATTTTCAAAACGTTACACCAATTCCCCCATCACGGAATTGATAGATGGAAACTTTGCCGAATTATATACTAGGGTGTTAATCCTGCCACGAAATAAATGCTTGAAACCATTTGTCAATACCATTTCATGTCAAAAGACGATGGTAAAGCTTGGCAATTTCTGGAAGATCTCGCTGAACAAACCTCACAATGGGAGATCACTAGACCAACATCATCTTTATGTAGGGTAGGTATCCATAAGCTCGATGTTTCCATCGCGGTGAAAACCGAAATGGCCGCGATGCAAAAGAAATTCGAAGCTATCGAAAACAAAGTCTCGCCAACCTCCCTAAACTAAGTTACGTTCCCCAAAACCGTGTGTGGTTGATGTTTTGACCCATCATATTTAACGGAAGAATGTCCTTTGAATCCTCCCTCTCAAGGTCATGAACAAACCAATGCTGCTTTTCAGCAACAACCTAGAAATCACCCTTATTCATCCACTTATAATCAGGGATGGAGGAATCACCCTAATTTCGCTTGGAACCAAAACCTGTCTCAAAATCAAAATGAGTTCCCAAGCCAAAGTAATTATCAAAGGTTTCCTCCACAGCAACAGCAGCCACCACACCAAATTCAGCACCCCTTTCAACCGCAATCTCTTCAAAATCCGGCCAACAACTTTGCTCCATATAATAATATTCCAACAGCCGGTACCGATAAAACCTCTGCACTTGAACGAAAATTAGAAACGTTCATTAAACAATCCATGCAAACGATGGCTAACTTAACGTCTTCTATCCAAACGTTAGTGCAACACACTGCTTTCCATGGTGAAAGCATAAAATCGATAGAAGCACAACTTGCACAGTTAAATGCCGTAATGAGTGAGAGAGAGAAAGGGAGACTTCCATCTCAACATCTACCAAATCCCAGCCACTCAGAAAGAGCGAATGTCATGCTTCAAATCATAATGTGAGTGCCGTAACCACGTTGATATCGGGAAGAGTGTTGAACAATAATGTTGGTAAATAAGTTGAAGTTGATGATATTGATGAAACCCCGGTTACTACTTCTGCTCCTATTTCGTCTAATCCAATCTCTTCTTCCGAGTTTATTCTCTATTTTCCACTAGGCTCAAACCCTTATCCCACTTTCTTTAAGGAATTACCATCTACAACCATCCCAAATCCAATTTTGGGATCCATTCTATCCCCACAAACATCTCCTTAAAAGTTGGACCCAACCCTTATTGATAAAGCTCATTTTCCACACAGGTTGAGGGCCAACAGACCAAGTCACCAAATGGAGAAGATTGTGGAAAATTTTAAACATGTTAATATAAATATTCTTCTCCTAGATGCTATCAAACAAATTCCTTCTTATGCGAAAATTTTAAAGGACTTATGCAATAGAAAGAGGAAAACTCAAGTACCTAAAAAAGTTTTCTTAGCGAGTAATATGAGCAAATCTCTTACCCAATTGGTGCCCATGAAACGTAAGGACCCCGGTTGTCCTACAATATCTATAACTATTGGGGGTAAAAATATCAATCATGCTCTACTCGGTTTAGGTGCCAGTGTTAATTTGCTTCCGTATTCTGTTTATGAGCAATTATGCATAGGAGAGTTGAAACCTACGCACTGCACTCTTCAAATGGCCGATCGATCTATCACCCAATCTCGAGGTGAGCTAGAGGACGTGTTAATCAAAGTCGGGGAATTTATATTCCCTGTGGACTTTATAGTTATAGATGCAAAGCCTGTAGCAAACCCACGGAACCAAATTCCGGTGATTCTAGGTCGACCTTTCCTAGCAACTTCAAACGCGATAATCAATTGTCGTAACGGTTCTATGAACCTGTCCTTTGGGACGACGACAATTGAGCTTAACATCTACAAGCTAGGAAGTCAACCCCCCGAACCCTATGCTCAGATAAGTGATGTATGTTTTGTAGACATGATAGCTGCCGACAGTTGCGAATTTGAGAAGCTTCACGATACTGATCTCGATGCCACTTGTGCGTTATTGTTTGATCCTACTGTTTATTATACAAGTGAAGACCCTTCTGTCGACAAGTCCACACCTAATTCCGAACCCTTTGACTTGTCAAATGATTTAGTCGAGTGATCCGAGTTTCATAACGTCCTTTTCGATGAGATTATCATTCGGAATATCGATGAAAGTTTTGAAGACATTTTTGCCGAAGAACTCGCATTCTCAGAAGACATGGGAGTTGTGATGAATCAAACCCCACCCAAAGAAGTTGAAACGCCACCCCTTCTTCTTATCAAGAATGAGAATGCAAGTAGTGCTCCGTCATTGAAAGAACTTCAGGTGGTTCCGTCCATTGTTGACCCAATACCTCTGTATTGCGACAACAACGGGGCTATAGCTTTAGCGAAGGAACCAAGGTCCCATCAGAGATCCAGACACATCTTGAGGCGGTATCACCTGATCAGAGAGATCGTGGATCGCAAGAAGATCGAGGTTCGGAGGGTTGCTTCAGAAGAAAACACTGCAGATCCATTCACCAAGGCCCTACCCCAGACACAGTTCGAGCGGCTGATTGAGATGATAGGTCTTCGTTACGCCAGTACGTGGCCTTAGCGCAAGTGGGAGATTGTTAGTGTATATGCCCTAGAGGCCATTACTGTATCATACTGGTTTGTATATTACTTAATGGAAGCTTGGGATATTCACCTTGTATATACAATCTTGCTCAAAATAGTAGTATGATACTTGGTTTGTTTCTACTTCAATGTGTACATGTGTTTATTTTATCATATCACTTATACGCATTAGTGGAGCCCTTAGGATCTTTGCTTGATTACCAGCGTTGTGATGGCAGTCACACTAGTGGGGGCTGGGTAATCTATAAGCACATCCTTATACAGGTCCCTAGTCGCAGGACTATCGAGACAGGGCATCGATACTCCGGAGTAGACTGGCGCATGCGCTTCTCATCCCAGTGTGGGAGACGGTCTGTCCCACAGCCGTCAGTACGTCGTACTTGAGATAGTATGCGGGTGCTCGTTAGGTTACGAGTACACTGGACAGGACTCGTCGGGAACTGACAAGTTGGTATTATACCTATCATCAGTTATCAGTTCCCAGGTGACATGAGTACAGCTTAGTCCGCTGACTTGACACTGGCACTTCGCCTCGAGTGTGTTCCCACTGCACTTTGATCACTACCCTACCACGGCTGAAAGGAGTCGTGCAAACAGGTAGTGGTTAGGTGCAGTCCCGAAGCACTTGGAGGCAGTGACGGTTAGACAGGATTCGTCTCTCCCGGTATTGGGGGTTGACATCGCGCTGTATCTAGGAGAGCCATTACACGAGTAGTCCCTGGCCAGGGCAAGCGAGATATACTGGTAGGCTTCCAGTGTTATCTCAGGGTGTTTTGGGCTTCACTCCGACACGACTTGTACCGCTATTAGGGGACTGACGTTTACCGCCCCCTAGGCCCGACATGCGATGTATCAGACGAACAGACCGGACTGTACGGAGACTGTCACATTCAGACTCAGTGGGAGTTCAGATGGGGTTCACCTCATCAGTCTTCTTATCGACATCTACCTGGGGATCGTTACGCACAGCTAGTGCCGCTTGCGGTCTGTGGTTAAACACACTGCCAGCGTAGTGTCGAGTCTTTAGAGTCCCACACAGAGGGCTATTCGCCTCTGGGCAAAACAGAGTAGAGGTCGCATGGTTTTGCGACAGGGTTCGTTCTCATCCGCGCACTTGTGCACGTTTGGAGTCCGGACAGATATTACTAGCTGGCTCTGGTTTGAGCCAGATACTGGTATATGTTTTGGGGTTGATTTTATCTCATTGTATTCATGTTCCTCGGAACAAGAATGCGGGTGTGTATGCACAGTTGATTGAGGCGGAGGAAGAAGATTTTCATTAGGGTTTCGGAACGGGTGCGTATGCACAGTTGACAGTCGTCTTTTTCCAAACCCTAATGAATTTATGAAATATCAATTAATAATATTAATTAAATGAAATTGTGTCATGGTTGGATTTGTTGACTTGTTGACCAAGGTTGACTAGTTGACCATAGTTGAATGTTTGACCATCATCATTACATTACAAAGATGCTCTTTGATTCTAGCAAAATTCATTTAATGAATGTGATGATAGTGGTCATTCCAAACCATCCATCAACTATTTCATTTTTATTGTTATTATTAATTTGATAATTCTTTTCATTTTAGTTATGGTTGTAAAATGAAAAGAATGGCTCATTCTATCATAACACTTCTCTCTCCTCACTTCTTCTTCTTCCTCCTCTAGTTCAAGGAGATCCCTTCTCATGTGTTGAGAATCCCTCTCCTTGAGATAAAAACACCCCAAAGCCACTTTCTACTCACTCTAGGGTTAGAGGTTTAGCAAGCCAAAGATCCTAGTTCTCTCAAAGTTTAAGAAAGGAGCCCGAAGGTCGAACCCTCAGGTGGATCCATCTTTGACGGAAGAAGGCGACGAGGAAAGCACCATCAAACCCTACAAAGGTTTCAAGAAGAAGGAGTTCAAGTTAGGTATAATCTTTTATCGTAGTAGCTAACTCTCTTTAGCTTGATAGCTAGTTTAGTTTAGTAAAGATCCCGACTTTGATAGTCCATGTTGCCCTTTGCGCTAAAAATTTGATTTTTATACCGTTTCCGCCTCCCCGCAAGAACCGGGGACGGCAACGTGGACTTACAGTGGTATCAGAGCCTAACTAAACTTAAACTAGCTTAGTAGTAAAGTGTATGGAAGTTCGAACGGAAAAATCGCAAAAAGCGGAAAAACCGGAAAAACAAAAACCCTAACTTTCTGTTGAAATTTTTTGTGCTCTAAAATTAAAATGTTTTACTCCTAAAATCGGCTCAGGGTTTTGTGAGAACACCCACCAAAAACGATCCCCTGATTCCCTCAAACCACCGCGGTTCCACGGCAATAGGTATGTATTTGCCGCGGAACCGCCGCCGTTTGGGCTCCTCTCGTGATCGGGTTTTGTGCAGTGTTCTTCTGGTAGGGTTTTGGGATTTTTCAGATGGTTTATTTGTGCCCAGGTTTTCCAGAAAAGAAATTTGTTTTTGGGGGCCTATAAATCCGTATTTTTATCGAACTTCACTACACTTTGACTATATTGGTTATATCTGTGATGTTTATATGTATTGAACGTCGGCTAATCGCTATATGTCGATTAGTCGGGGTTATACATATCTGTGATCTGTGTTTGATGATGGTTTGTGTATATGAATGCGTTGGACTGTCGCGGGTGAATAGTCGGGGTGGATGTGAGATGAGTGTTTCTTTTTCTTTCATTCATGTAAAATGTAAATTGATGTAATATTATTATTTGTATGGCCGCACAACCGGGTCGGGGTTGTAGCCGTCATTGTATAATTCTTTTTACTGTTTTTGCTCCTAGGATAGACCCATGGAGGGGTGCACAAACTACCGGGTATCTCGAAATGCCGAGTGGCCTACTCATGGCGATAAGGGAGGTTGCTCCACTTCGGGGTACTTGGCGGGTAGTTTGCCGCACCCTTAGGGGTCTTGGGTGGGGTTTTGGCTATTCACCGCGACCGTGTAATCCGCTTTTCGTTGCAGGCTCGAAAGGATTGCGGATTCCTAGTATATCCAATGTATTCATCTGTGATCTGTAATGTCTATCATTGCTATATATTTATAACTATTTAGGCGTTGCTTATGTTTTACAGCCGCGCTAGCCCAGCCCCCGCTCTGTCGTTAGTTAAGTAACCTAACGGGTGATGACGGGACCCCGTGGCAAATGCGAATGGCATAAGCGTACGTCATATTTTGGTTGTTTTCTGCAATGGTAGGATTAAATGATGGGACGCATTAAAAGAACTAATGCAAGAATATCACGCATTAAAAGAACTAATGCAAGATAATAAACCAAGCTAAAGTCGTTGGAACACTTTCGAAAAACCACTCGGTTCTTTTCAAAACTAACTTTTAAATGCGGAGCTTGAGCCACTCTTTTTAAAATCTATCTCGTTCCATCGATTATATCAAGTTCACTACGTTCACGGTTTAACCAAAACCATTCGTAGCCCTCCGTCGTTTCACATGAATAGTCAATAGTATTCAAGCTGTGTTTGTTGGCCAAAGTCAAGGCATAGTGATTGGTAGCTATTGGGTATTCATGTGCAGCATAGATAGATGCGTTGATTTGAAACAGTCGTACTGCCTTGTTGGCCAAAGTCAAGGGTAGGTACGGGTGGATTCAAATTAACCTGGAGAATGACGGGTAGAACTTGACATGTGACTTATGATTTGTTGGCCAAAGTCAAGGTCATAAGAGCATGGGGCAAAAATCCACATCGGGAGTTTCTTAAGTACTGAAACTTGCTAGATTTGCATACCATTTGGAGTGTGATGATTCTGGTAGGATTCCTTCAGTTTCGTCACGCGATGATATTTGGATCCCGATCCTACTGTGAGTATATGCTACTCCTCGGGAAATTTCTCACTAAACGATCAATGCTATAAACCTAGTAGGTGCCTAGAAAGGTGTTAGCAGGGCTACGCCCCCAGGGAAAAGAGGTTCTTAAATTAAGGAACTTCGCGAAAGCGTTGGAAAACCTCCCTCGAAGTACCGACACTGGCCTGGCTGAACGGTTAAGCAAGTATTGTGCGGTGGGATTGATCCCGACTAATTCTTCCTTTATGGTTTGAGGAGGGATTCGAGAGACAGTGGGAGCCATCCTGTTTAGACAAATTAAAAACCATTCTAAACTTGCAAGAGCATCGTGCTGAGTGTTTCTTCTCTCTCTCCTAATTGCAGCGACCAATCAACATGACTGGACTTAAGTTACTTCTAGATAAAAACATACTTACAGGGCCAAACAACAAAGATTGGCTCAGGAATGTCAAGATGGCAATCACTTACGACAAGCTGGGGTATCTTCTTACCACCAAAGCTCCCCCCGTCCCAGATCCCACCTCCAGCGTCGTGGATAAGGAAATCCGTAAGACTTGGGAGATTGATTGCGCGAAGGCCAAGTGCCTCGTGCTTGCCTCTATGGACAACGAACATCAGAGGAGGCACGAGAATATGGACCTAGAATCCATATTTCTCCATACAAAAGAACTGTATGGAGAGCAGTCTCGTATCGCAAGATACGAAATATCGAAAAAGTTATTTTCGGCAAGATTGGCCGTCGGATCATCGGTAGCGGAACACGTGCTTAAGATGATTGGCTACATTGAGGAGCTCGCAGAACTTGGGACCACGTTGGAGAGTGAGCTCTATACGGACTTGATTCTCCAGTCCCTTCCTTCCACTTACGCCTAGTTTATACTGAACTTCAACTTACAAGAAAAAGAAGTTGAACTTTCAGAACTCCTCAACATGCTGAGGAGCGCAGAGGGCACCCTACAGAAAGGTAGGGAAACACCCACTTTGTTTGTAGGAGGATCTTCTTCTTCTAGGTCCAAGGCGAAAGCCAAGGGAAAGAAGAAGAAAGCCCCCGCCAAACCAAGGGGCGGTGTTAGTAAAGTGGATACGAAGGGAAAGGTAAAGGCAACAAAGATAGCGGAGAAGCTTGTGGGTAAAGAAGAATGCTTCTATTGTTATAAAAGTGGACACTGGAAGAAAGATTGCAGGGCTTGGAAAGCCAGGACACAGGAACTGAAGCAGGTTGCGGCTTCAGCTTCAGGTGTGTATGTTATTGAAAACTGTCTTTCGATAAACTCTACTTCCTGGGTATTGGATACCGGATCAGGATCTCATATCTGTAATTCTTTGCAGGCGTTGAGAAACCGTAGGTTTTTGAAGGCAGGTGACATGACCCTCAGAGTTGCGAACGGAGCTAGCATGGATGCTAAGGCCGTGGGGGACTATCACTTGGGAATGACAGATGGGCATGTTTTGGTTTTACGTAATTGCTTTTTTGTACCTAACGCAACTTGTAATATCATTTCTGTATCTTTGGTTTCTAAAGAAGGTTATGAATTTGCGTTTGTAAGTAATGTTGTAAACATTCACCTTAATCAAGTTCTGATTGGGTCAGGTACACTGAGCAATGGTATATACGTATTAAACCAACCACAGATTTTCAATATCCAGAATACACACAAAAGAAAGTCTCCAGATATTAATCAGACTTTCTTATGGCATTGTAGACTGGGTCACATCAATGAGAGAAGGTTGACTAAGTTACATACAGAAGGATATTTGGATCCGTTCGAATATCAATCATATGCCACTTGTCAATCCTGTCTCAAAGGAAAGATGACAAAGACTCCGTTCACTGGACACGGAGTAAGAGCGAGCGAGCTCTTGGGACTCGTACACAGCGACGTGTGCGGTCCAATGTCTACACATGCGCGAAGCGGTTATTCTTACTTCATTACCTTTACGGATGACTTTTCAAGGTACGGTTATGTCTTCTTAATGAAACATAAGTCCGAAGTTTTTGAAAAGTTCCAGGAATATAAGAATGAAGTAGAAAAACAAACCGGCAAAAGTATCAAGATTCTAAGATCGGATCGAGGTGGAGAATACTTAAGTGCCGAGTTCCTGAATTACTTAAAAGAGAATGGAATTCTCTCTCAGCTTACTCCTCCATACACTCCGCAACATAACGGTGTATCGGAGAGACGGAACCGGATCCTATTGGATATGGTACGGTCCATGATGAGTAATGCTGAGTTACCGCGATCATTCTGGGGGTATGCGCTAGAATCAGCTACATACCTTTTGAACCGAGTTCCTACTAAAACTGTGCCTACCACACCATTTGAGATGTGGTGTGGGAAGAGGCCCCATCTTAATCACATTAAGACATGGGGATGTCCAGCTTTTGTCAAAAAGCAGCATGCGGACAAGCTCGAGGCACGCTCAGTGCAGTGCAAGTTTGTGGGATATCCAAAGAACTCCAAGGGATATTTCTTCTACTGTGAAGAGGAACAAAAAGTTCTTGTTTCTCGTCATGCCTACTTCTTGGAAACTGAGTTTTTGGAAAATCAGATAAGTGGGGGCACAGTAGAACTGGAAGAAATTCCAGAACCACAGACTATTACTGAAAGTTTAGTGGAACCAGAAGGTTCAAAAGAACAGGACATTCCTACGCCGCTCCGCAGGAGTGGTAGGCAGTCTCATCCGCCTGAGAGAACTACGGTTTTCTCATAGACGGGGATAGAGAGGATTGCATCATAGATTATGATGAGCCTACTAGCTTCCAGCAGGCCGTTCAGAGCGTTGACTCGGTAAAATGGCTGGATGCAATGCGGACCGAAATGGAGTCCATGTACACCAACAAAGTATGGACGTTGGACATTGCTCCAGACGGGGTAAAACCCGTAGGATGCAAGTGGATCTTCAAAAGGAAGATTGGTGTAGATGGACAGGTTGAGACCTATAAAGCTAGACTTGTAGCAAAGGGTTTTCGTCAAAGACCTGGTTTGGACTATGACGAAACCTTTTCTCCAGTGGCTATGTTGAAATCCATTCGGATCCTTCTTGCCATTGCTGCCTTCCACGATTATGAGATTTGGCAAATGGACGTAAAGACCGCTTTTCTAAATGGAAATTTAGAGGAGTGTGTCTATATGGACCAACCAGAGGGTTTCATTCAGAGTGGGAGCAGCGGAAAGGTGTGCAAGTTGCTTAAGTCCATCTATGGACTAAAGCAGGCATCGCGGAGTTGGAACATCTGTTTTGATGAGACGGTCAAGGAATTTGGCTTTATCAAAAATCCAGATGAACCATGCATCTATAGTAGATTTGTAGCGAGAACTGTAGTATTCCTCATTTTATACGTGGATGACATTCTCTTAATAGGAAATGACATTCCTATGCTACAATCTGTCAAGGGATTCTTGTCACACAGGTTCTCCATGAAAGACCTGGGTGATGCCTCATACATCCTGGGGATCCGGATCCATCGTGATAGATCCAAGAGGATATTAGGACTTTCACAGTCCAGGTACATCGACACTATACTGAAGAGATTCAGTATGGAAGATTCCAAGCGCGGTAACCTACCGGCTTGTCACGGGATCACCCTCTCTAAAGAGATGTCTCCCAAGACTGATTTAGAGAGGGATCGCATGTCTATTATACCCTACGCTTCTGCGGTAGGCTCTATAATGTATGCGATGTTGTGTACCAGACCGGATGTAGCTTATGCACTTAGTGTGGTAAGCCGGTATCAGTCAAACCCTGGGGAGAAACACTGGATAGCAGTAAAGAACATTCTCAAGTACCTGAGAAGGACTAAGGAGATGTTCTTGGTGTATGGCGGAAAAGACCTCCAGATCGAGGCCTTTGCTGACTCCAGCTTCCAGAGCGACAAGGATGATTCCAAGTCCATGTCGGGTTTTGTCTTTACCCTCAATGGAGGGGCGGTGTGTTGGAAGAGTTCCAAACAGGAAACTGTTGCAGACTCGATGATGGAAGCGGAATACATCGTTGCATCTGATGCCGCAAAAGAAGCTGTCTGGATGAGGAAGTTCTTGAAAGAACTTCAGGTGGTTCCGTCCATTGTTGACCTAATACCTCTGTATTGCGAAAACAACGGGGCTATAGCTTTAGCGAAGGAACCAAGGTCCCATCAGAGATCCAGACACATCTTGAGGCGGTATCACCTAATCAGAGAGATCGTGGATCGCAAGGAGATCGAGGTTCGGAGGGTTGCTTCAGAAGAAAACACTGCAGATCCATTCACCAAGGCCCTACCCCAGACACAGTTCGAGCGGCTGATCGAGATGATAGGTCTTCGATACGCCAGTACGTGGCCTTAGTGCAAGTGGGAGATTGTTAGTGTATATGCCCTAGAGGCCATTACTGTATCATACTGGTTTGTATATTACTTAATGGAAGCTTGGGATATTCACCTTGTATATACAATCTTGCTCAAAATAGTAGTATGATACTTGGTTTGTTTCTACTTCAATGTGTACATGTGTTTATTTTATCATATCACTTATACGCATTAGTGGAGCCCTTAGGATCTTTGCTTGATTACCAGCGTTGTGATGGCAGTCACACTAGTGGGGGCTGGGTAATCTATAAGCACATCCTTATACAGGTCCCTAGTCGCAGGACTATCGAGACAGGGCATCGATACTCCGGAGTAGACTGGCGCATGCGCTTCTCATCCCAGTGTGGGAGACGGTTTGTCCCACAGCCGTCAGTACGTCGTACTTGAGATAGTATGCGGGTGCTCTTTAGGTTACGAGTACACTGGACAGGACTCGTCGGGAACTGACAAGTTGGTATTATACCTATCGTCAGTTATCAGTTCCCAGGTGACATGAGTACAGCTTAGTCCGCTGACTTGACACTAGCACTTCGTCTCGAGTGTGTTCCCACTGCACTTTGATCACTACCCTACCACGGCTCAAAGGAGTCGTGCAAACAGGTAGTGGTTGGGTGCAGTCCCGAAGCACTTGGAGGCAGTGACGGTTAGACAGGAATCGTCTCTCCCGGTATTGGGGGTTGACATCACGCTGTGTCTAGGAGAGCCATTACACGAGTAGTCCCTGGCCAGGGCAAGCGAGATATACTGGTAGGCTTCCAGTGTTATCTCAGGGTGTTTTGGGCTTCACTCCGACACGACTTGTACCGCTATTAGGGGACTGACGTTTACCGCCCCCTAGGCCCGACATGCGATGTATCAGACGAACAGACCGGACTGTACGGAGACTGCCACATTCAGACTCAGTGGGAGTTCAGATGGGGTTCACCTCATCAGTCTTCTTATCGACATCTACCTGGGGATCGTTACGCACAGCTAGTGCCGCTTGCGGTCTGTAGTTAAACCCACTACCAGCGTAGTGTCGAGTCTTTAGAGTCCCACACAGAGGGCTATTCGCCTCTGGGCAAAACAGAGTAGAGGTCGCATGGTTTTGCGACAGGGTTCGTTCTCATCCGCGCACTTGTGCACGTTTGGAGTCCGGACAGATATTACTAGCTGGCTCTGGTTTGAGCCAGATACTGGTATATGTTTTTGGGGTTGATTTTATCTCATTGTATTCATGTTCCTCGGAACAAGAATGCGGGTGTGTATGCACAGTTGATTGAGGCGGAGGAAGAAAATTTTCATTAGGGTTTCGGAACGGGTGCGTATGCACAGTTGACAGTCGTCTTTTTCCAAACCCTAATGAATTTATGAAATATCAATTAATAATATTAATTAAATGAAATTGTGTCATGGTTGGGTTTGTTGACTTGTTGACCAAGGTTGACTAGTTGACCATAGTTGAATGTTTGACCATCATCATTACATTACAAAGATGCTCTTTGATTCTAGCAAAATTCATTTAATGAATGTGATGATAGTGGTCATTCCAAACCATCCATCAACTATTTTATTTTTATTATTATTATTAATTTGATAATTCTTTTCATTTTAGTTATGGTTGTAAAATGAAAAGAATGGCTCATTTTATCACAACACTTCTCTCTCCTCACTTCTTCTTCTTCCTCCTCTAGTTCAAGGAGATCCCTTCTCATGTGTTGAGAATCCCTCTCCTTGAGATAAAAACATCCCAAAGCCACTCTCTACTCACTCTAGGGTTAGAGGTTTAGCAAGCCAACGATCCTAGTTCTCTCAAAATTCGAGAAAGGAGCCCGAAGGTCGAACCCTCAGGTGGATCCATCTTTGACGGAAGAAGGCGACGAGGAAAGCACCATCAAACCCTACAAAGGTTTCAAGAAGAAGGAGTTCAAGTTAGGTATAACCTTTTATCCGAGTTGCTAACTCTCTTTAGCTTGATAGCTAGTTTAGTTTAGTAAAGATCCCGACTTTGATAGTCCATGTTGCCCTTTGCGCTAAAAATTTGATTTTTATACCGTTTCCGCCTCCCTGCAAGAACCGGGAACGGCAACGTGGACTTACAGCAATATCTTTACCCCCCTCTTATAATTTTAAATACTGTTCTGCTCATGTTTGGGGGGGAGAAAAATATTTTGGCTCTTGAAAGAAAAACAAAATTTTAACAAAATTGTGAGCCAAAAATAAGTTTGAGGGACGATTTCACTGTCATTAATTTTTGTCCCCTTTACTAACTTTTCCTCCCAAGTCTACAGGTTTTAAGCTTAACAGATGATATTAGTGAGGACACTGCTGCAAATAGGTTTGGGGGAGGTTTGTGCTTATTCACGCATCATTTTTTATATTATACTAAATAAAAGCAAAAAAAAATTGATAATGAAAGTTAGAAAGTGAAAAATACATATGATAGGAAGGAAAAGTTTAAGAAAAGTAAGAAAATTAGATATTTTAAAATGGAACTAGTAATATAAAGTCATGAGCTATTGTCTCAAGGGTTAGTAAGATGAAGGGAATCACTGATCTGAGAATAGAAATAAGTCTGAAAAATAGTCTCTATTCTTGAGTCCAAACTTCTGAACGTTGATATCCTACTATACGCACTTGCACCCATCTTGAAACTTGGGATAGTAGAGAATACCTTGAAATGCTCTTGTCTAAAAGCCTTAGTATGGAAAATAAATATATAAACAAAAATATAAATGAAAAAAATGGTGAAAAAAATGAACACTAGTTTTGTAATGACTTAAGGCAGCATAAAAAAATATAGCGAGAGTGCTTTATCACATAGTACCTTAGACCAACTGGTTTGGGAGCCACTGGTAAGCCTTAAGTGTTGCAAGACTAGGATATTGCTAATTACGCCTTAACGAGTGAGCACATTTAGTAATCGGTTGGTTAATACCTCAAGAAGTATGAACGGTCGCATGAAGAAGGTGTGAGCAATTCCATCAATAAAACATTCACCAACTAAAAAGTACTAAGGAAGATGGACAAGAGTATGATAGCTTGAATTGAATTCTCTAAGTATAGAGATGTCTTTTACACACATGTAGAGATATATGATCTATGTTTAGAAGAAAGGTAGGGAGGAAGACTAAAAGCGATGGTTTATTGAGGGATGATGTGATTTCTGACATCTTTTCATGACTATTAATATAGGGCTCATGGCTACTAAAAAGCTAGTGTAGTTTGAAACTCTTATTTTCAAGTTCTTTCTTTTATATGTTCTTATCTTTGTATATAACTTTCATCATCTTTCTTTTATTATGGAATTTTATAGGTGTAATCCGCTGAAAACCCTCAGGAGACAACACTCCTCCTACTAGGGACACCTAGAGGTTTAAAGGTCTGTTGCACGCACTCAGTGCAATCGTGTTGCCTACGAAAGTGTGCTAGGTTTTTCTTTTTCTTTTTCTTATTCTTCTATTTAATAACTAGTTTGCTCGGGACGATCAAAGTTAAGTTTGGGGTATTTGATTAGTCTAAAATATTGCACGTTTGAATGAACATTTTCCCTAGTATTATTAAGTACTAAAAAGTGTTTATTGTAATTATAGAACATATGAGGGTTTGTGTAAAAAGTTTATTATCATATGTTTCTACATTATAATTAACATAATGATGAAAAATACTTGCATATAATATTTATATGAATATTTGTAATTAAAATATGCATATCATATCAAATATTGATAATCAATATTCTTAACATATAATATCATATAAAATGGTTAGGATAATATCTCAAAAATACAAAATACTACTAACACTATGACTTGAGATATTGTGCAGATATTAGATTAGGTCTGGAATCCAAGAGATCCGAGATGTCTGAATCAAATCTGCCGAAATATGGAAACAAATCGTAAGATCTAGCAACGGCAGAGACTCAGTTCATTATTATCAGAATATAGACATATAGAGGATCTCCAAATATCAAAACAAAACAGCACAAAAAAATTCCAGAAACTGAAGCTACAAGAGTGCGGCGGATCCGCGGCAAATATAGGCTATACGCGGCGAAACAGCGGTGGATCTAGGGCCGTTGAATGAGAGATTTTGGTGATTGGATCGTATCAGCATATAATTACAGATGGTATCTAGGGTTTCTAGTTTATGTGACTATATATAGGACCGAGAGCTTCACATCAAAGATCATCACCGAAGAGATCAAGAGGTCCAAAACGATCCACACATCCGAGTGATCATCAGCTAGTCATTTACTTCCAATAAGATAGAGATCTAGAGCAACTAAGGTTCTTTTACTCTACTTTCAAAAATTGTATGCAATAGTTGATTAATAAAGGTGGTGTTTTTATTATTCTTTTAACAATTACTTTCCGCACTTACTTTCTGCACTTACTTTCTGCATCTCAAGCATGTTTTCCCTCTTCTTCTTCATTTCTTCTACTTTAAACATGAGCGAGTAATTCCTAACTTGCTAGGGTTCGTAGGATAGGGTAAATCAATGGATGATAAAATCTTTTAACATCTTTTATATATTTTAAAGTCTATAAACTTTAGAAAAATAAATTTTAACATCCTTATCAAGCCCGCTACTAATTTATTGATAGTCACCACCATGATTCGAGATTGGTTTAGCACTTGTTTTGTTAAGGGCTAGACATGAATAGAGATCAATGCAGGGACAAGGGTTAGTAGTGGGGAAACCCTAGTTTCTTCCAAAAGAACCCTAATCTACATTCATCACTAGCGATCTAGTTTTAAACTATTAAAAGATAAAATGACTCATTTTTAATTAATCATCCATTACTACTAAGTTTTATGAACCCAACAAGCCTTCTCTTTATAAATCTTATATCCGTAGTATATCTGTAACTATAACCAATCACCCTTCTTCTATCAACTCGTCTAAAGTAACAAAAATGTTCATGTTTCCCTGCGGACGACCCGTACTCATCGCGGCTAGCTACTAATGACACGTCTTGATTGCGGTTATTTACAAAACACTTTTCAGCACGATTAATCAGAAGCCAAAGCCACAACTTGTTTCGGATCCTGGTTCTGGGCTTTTCAGGCCCTGCAGTTCTTCTTCTAATGGCCTTTCCTGTGACAATCGAAGCATTCCACTTTCCCTACTGTCGGCCCCCCAACTTTTGCCTTGCCCTTCCCCTATACCTTATTAACAACTCCTTTCGGCTTAGTGGGGGTTTTCTTCTTCATCTCCTTCGCTTTCTCCTTACATCTAGAAAAGGAAGATTCCCCAATAAACTGAGTGGGTGTCTCCCAGGTTTTCTTTATGGTTCCCTCTACACTCTTCAATATGTTGAGAAGTTCTGGAAGTGTAACTTTCTTATCTTGAATATTTAAATTCAAGATAAACTGGTCATAGGTAGAGGGGGACTGTAGAATCAAGTCTGTATACAATTCGTTCTCCAACGTGGTCATAAGGTCCGCAAGCTCTTCAATATAGCTAATCATCTTAAGGACTTGGTCCCCTACAGATGACCCGACAGCCAACCCCGCCTGAAACAATTTCTTTGAGATCTCGTATCTTGCGATACGAAATTGCTCTCCATATAAATCTTTGGTATGGAGGATGATGGAAGCTAAGTTCATCTTCTCGTGCCGTCTCTTGTGTTCATTATCCATTGAGGCTAGCACGAGGCATTTGGCTTTCGCACTGTCTATTTCCCATGTCTTATGGATCTCTATATCTATGACAGTGGAATGTAGACGTGGGACGGCGGGGGCTTTGGTAGTAAGGAGATAGTCCGGCTTGTCATAGGTTATAGCCATCTGAACATTCCTTAGCCAATCTTTATAGTTTGGCCCCGTCAATTTATTTTTATCTAGCAGTAACTTAAGCCTAGTCATTTTGGTCGCTGCAATTAAGAGAGAGAGAAGAAACACTCAGCATGATACTCTTGCAAGTTTAAATTGGTTATTAGTTTATCAAAACAGGATGGCTCAGCATGATGCTCCCACTGTTTCTCAAATTCTCTTTCAAACCATAAAAGAAGAATTAGTCAGGATTAATTGCACCTTACAATTCTTGCTTAACCTTTCGGCCAGGCTAGTGTCGGTACTTCGAGGGAGGTTTTCCAATGCTTTCTTGAAGTTCCTTAATTACATAATCTCTTTCCTGGAGGCGTAGCCCTGCTAACACCGTTCTAGATACCTACTTGGTTTATAGCATTGATTGTTTAAGTGAAAAACTCTCCTGAGGGGTAATAAAACTCACGGTGGGATCGGGATCCAACTATCATTGCGTGACAACTTTGAAGGAATCCTACCAAAATCATCACACTCCAGATGGTATGCAAAACTAGCAAGTATCCTTTTCTTCTGAAACTCCCAATGTGGATTTTTGACCCAGGCGCTCATGATCTTGACGAAGGCCAAACTATCATAAGACACAAGTCATGTTCTACCCATCATTGTCTAGGTTAATCTGAACTCATTCGTACAAACCCTTGATGAAGGCCAAAATAGCTATACGCCTGTCCCAAATTAACGCATCTATTTATGCTACAGATGAATATCCAGCAGCTAACAATCCCTATGCCTTGGCGAAGGTCAAAATAAATAGCTTGAATACTACTGAATATCCATCTGAAATGACGGAGGGCTACGGCTGGTTTTGGCGAAAACCGTGAACGTAATGAACTTGATATAGTCGAAGGAACCATGATAGCTTTTAAAAGGAGTGGTTTAGGCTCCGCGTTTAAAAGTTGTTTTGAATAAAACCGAGTGGTTTTGAAATTTTTCCAATGATTTAATTTTGGTTTATTTTCTTTGCATTAATCAATATTAACGTTGTCCCATCATTTAATTCTATCATTGCAGAAAGAAACGAAAATAGAACGTACATTTATTCCATCCGCATTCGCCACGGGGCCCTGTCATGCACGTTAGGTTACTTAATTAACGGCAGAGCGGGGGCTGGACTGGCGCGGGTGCAAAACATAAGCAAAGTTTATTATATACAATATATATATATATATATATATATATCCATTCGTCTCACGCGATAATAGGCATTCCAGATCACATCACAACAACACATATAAATATATTAGATATACAAGGATTTCCGTATTTCGTTTTAGTCTAGAATGAAAAACGGATTCCATGGTCATGATGAATATCCAAACCACACCCTAGACCCCTACGGGTGTGTAACATTTCAGAAAATATAAAATATTATTTTTGGAAATTTAATATTAAAATAATATATTTCGCGAAAACTATTCGATTTGCGAATAGGGATATTTCGTAAAATGGTATAAGTATGTACCAATATTTGGAAATTTATCGGAGATTAAAATGATTTATTTATTTTAATGATATTTATCGGATTTTTGGCCAAATCCGTATTTTTTCATTTTTCATGACTTGTGCATATTGTTATTTTGTGTTTGTGACTTATGAGATTTAAATAAGAAGAGAAAGGAAAGGAAAAGAAAAACAAAGAAAAAAAACAAAGGAATTGCAAAGAAAAGAAAAGGGTTGTGTGTGAAAGGAGTTATGAATGAAAAACAAAAAGGATATTTATGAAAGAGTGAGTGTAGGGGGAGATATTTGTGAAAGAGATTGAGGCTAAGAGAGAGAGAGGGTTATACTTGGCTGCCCCATTCCTCTTTCCCCATTGTTTTCTTCATATTTTCTCCATCTCCTTCAACCCTCACTACCTCCTTGCATCATCCTTGCCAAACCCTCATGCCCCTTCACATAAAACATGCACAACCCTATCCTAAACCCTTAGAACCATTCAAGTTTGGATTTTGAAGATTTTGGGCAACTCAAGAATTTCCTTTAGTTGCTAATGAGGTATATCTTTTCACTTTTAGATTGTAATCGTGTCAAAGATCGTAGTTTAGTTTAGAATTTGAGTTAATTAGGTTTGTGATCTTGGAAAATTACAAGTTGTTGTTAAGTGGCCAATTGAGTTGTAGTGAGTGTTTACAAGACCTTAAAGATTGCTTTGCTAGATCAGAAATGAGTTTAGAATCCGAAACACGAAGTTAGAATTTTCTCGTGTCGGTTTTGTGAAACCTTAAGGCCTACAGGGTATCTGGAGCTATCTGGGGAATTTTTAAGAAAATCAAACAAGTCCATTAACCTGATAGACCACTAGAAGACCACCGCAGATGTATGAACCCAAAACTCCTCCTTTTGGCTGGCGAGATTGGATTTCATGGCATTGTCGCCGGACTCCATATATCCAATGGTGATGCGGTTTTTCCTGTAGCTCATTTACCTTATAACCTATCCCCTATATTTTCTTGTTTAGTCCCCTTTTGCCTGAACCAAAATCTGGGATAGATTTCCTTAGTTATTGATTTAAGATATTGAAATTATGGTTTTGGTATTTGAGATTTATTTCCGTCGTTGGACGTTTATACGTCAACGGACGAGGGTTGTTTGGTTGTTTTTGCATGCGTAAGCTATAGGTTCTAACCTATAAACAATTCGTGTGCCGTATTGGTTTTCGGATATTGGTTTTAATAGAATTGCTTTGCGATTGTGTATGAATTGTAGGTACCTTTGTGTGGACTTCCGAGACGACGAAGCACATCGACTTCGGCTAAGCGAGGAGAATTGCTGGTGAGTAGATTTATAGCTGTGGGGGAAGTGGGGTGGATGGCATATATCACCCCTGCAAACATTGATATGGAAGATCGTTTTATAATTATATTTTGATAAAGGATATGCTACGGACTTAAGATAACCTTATTATAGGATTTAGTAAGATTTAGGAGGAGATGATATGATAAAAGTTGACACTAATAAATATATATTGGTTTGAGAATATTAGATAGGTATATAAGATAACATGATGCGGGATATTGAGATGATAGATATAGATGACTCGGATCGATATATGAAAATATGAAATGCGAAATGAATCATGATAAGTATGATTTGAAAGATGATAGGTATGGGTTGATAATGATAGGATATGAGATGGAGATCGATAAACACGACACGAGATTGAGATAGAGGTGTAGCGGAATTAATAAGATATGACATTTATATAAATGTGATTTGAGATATATGTGTATATATTAATGAGTAATATGTCGTACGAGACTTTAGATCCGTACCCTCATTATTGTATAGGTCAATAGATTCCCTATTCTGTTTGATGACCTCGTACGATAGATTACCGTACGCGATGAGATTACCGGATGATTGATCCGCGCTAGTGATTTGAGGATGATGATCGATGATTATTGTCATATCGGATGTTATAAGGTGGGATCGCCGATATAAAGATTGCCAACTGAACCATACCTATTTTCATAATGACGATGTGTATCGTTTAAAGGCGACCATATGATTCTTGTATAGGTAGATATACCCATTTATTGTTCATGCTGTGTTGGATATTATTCTTCGTGTGATACCTATCATGTTTCTAGTATTTAATGTTATATGATATCATTGCTAGTACACCTGCACAATTACCGTTAATGCGCATGTTACACTTATACAGATTTGCCGGCTCACACGCATTCATCATCGGTAATTGCCATGCTACTTACACAGTAGAACTTCCATATCATGATATTACTCTTAACCGTAAAAGTGCATTCATTGTTCAGTATTATCACTTGACATGCTTGCATGATATACCCTATATGCTCATATTACTACTCTATGTTGCATACATCGTAGCTTATGGTTATATGCTTGCATGATATACCCGATGTGCTCATATTACTACTCTATGTACATTGTACTTTGTGGTTATATGCATTGAGATACTGTTTTTATGAGATCTCTCGATTTGAGAACCGTGGTATATTTCAAAGGAAATGCTGTATTGTTTTAAAAACTCGTTTTCTCTTGATATGATATTTCGAGATGTCCACCATGAGTTTTCTCAGTTCTGAGCTTGTTTTCGAGACCTGGTTCAAGGAGTTGGCTGATGCCGTTTGCGGGTACATGGTGGACCAGGTATGGTATCCCGGGGCAAGAAATGATTTTTGTGGTGTAGACGATGAGCCTAGCAGTGGGAACACTACATACCGGTGATTGTATAGTGCTCGGCGGATACCCGGAGGATACTGTTTTGGAGTTATGATATGAGATGTATATGAGGACCGATCTGAGGATGCGGCGCCTGAGATATGAGGATTTACGTGTCGATGTTGGACATGAGTTTTCATGTTGTTTCGAGCGTCGGTGTTGGACACCCAGGTTCCATGATTTTGATGTGTCGTTGATGGACACACGTGGTTAATATCCTCATATATATATATATATACAGGTTTATGTTTTCATGATGTTCGAGTGTCAGTGTGGGACACTCAGGTTCCATGATGTTGTTTGTGTCGTTGATGGACACGTGGATGGTATCCACATGCATACAGGCATATGATGTCGAATGTTTATTTATATATGTCATTTCATTGATAGATTGTTGATATATATGCGTACTTGGTCACCCTAGATATCATAGTATTACCTTCAGGATATAGTGATATCATAGTTTTACCTTCAGGAAATACTAACCTTAGAAATCGTTGTTTTATTCGATTTCTACTTGCTGATGTTTTCTACTCACGAGTTGGCAACTCACCCCCGTTGTTCCACAGTTCTTGTAGGTTAGACCGCTTGGGATCAGTTGCGGTATTGCTGGCACACAGCTTCTTACAGGGTGCTTTGCTTTGGTAGGTGGGACACATGTTGGATCGTGCCCACTCTTGTATTGTTATATTCCGTTGTATCTAGATAAACTCCATCACATTCAAATCAGATTAATTTAGAGAACTAGAATTCTATATTGGTAGACCTAGTCAGACTTGGGTATTGTGCGAGACTTAGAGCGATGGGTTTATGATCGCTTTTCTTGAGTTTGATTACTTGCTTCTTTATTTGTTCTTTCTGGGTTGATTCTTCATCGTTGGGCATTGTATATATGTTGTTGCGTGGTTATGATTCCGCCAGTTGGCGAAGAGCTAGCTCCCGCTTAGGGATGCCTATATATTATTGTATATATATGTTTTTGTATCAAAATATACAAGGGAGGTGTTGCCCAAATTTTTAAAGATGAAACATGTTTTCAATTGTAGTATAATCCACTTGCATTTTCATGTTTCATTAGATATGCATTTCAAGAAAAACATGATTCGTTATACCTTTATTTCAAAACTGCACTCCCACTATTTTCCGCAAAAACATTTAGATTTCTGGATTTCGGCTTACTTGATTTACGTCACGCCTTTAGACGTTGCATAATTTAAGTGCCGGTCACGTGCTAAATTACGGGTCATGACAGGGTGCAGCAAACTACCCGCTAAATTCCCGAAGTGAAGCAACTTACCTCAATGAAATGAGTAAGCCACTCGGTATTTCAAGAACCCGGTAGTTTGTGCACCTCTCCTTGGGTCTATCCTAGGTGAAAGAAAAAGTAAATGAAATAATATAATGGTGGCTACAACCTCAATCCGGATGTGCCCCGCAAAAGAATATTACATCAATTTACAAATATACATGAATGAAAGAAAAGAACACTCTTCTCACATCCCCCTGCTATTCATTCACGACGATCCAATACTTCATATACAAAAACCATCAAGAAGATACAAAATATGTGCAACCCCCACTAATCGACATATAGCAATTAGCAGACGTTTAGCAACACATATACAAACCCAAAACATAGATTAGCAAAAACTTAGAATTTTGATCGGTAATAACATTCTGTGTTTACCCCATACACAAACCAGTACACGGACAAATCTAGGTAAAAGATAAATATAATAAAAATCATATTTCCAAGTACCTGAACCACAGAAAAAAATTGGGAGAACATTTCCCTTAACTTGGCCGCGGAACGGCGACCAAATGATCAATTTGGCCATGGTTCCGCGGTCTAGTTGAAAGATTATGTTCTCGAAAATTTTCATTGGTCCTATATATGACTGGATGTAATTTTAAGGTTACTGAAATAATTTTTTGAACAGTTTTGAAAATCGAACAGCAAGCATGCATCGGAAATGTAATTTCATATATTTTCCATCGATCGAAGTTCTAATTACTTGCTAACGAGCTAGTTTAAGATTTTAGTAAGCTCTGATACCACTGTAAGTCGATGTCGCACACCCCCACGCACTTATGGGGAGGCGGAATTTACAAAAAAATGATTTTCTTGACTTGCAACATCGACTTAAACTCCAGGATCTTTACGGAAACCTTAACTAGTTATACTATTTGGAGGTTCTAACTGCTCGGTAAGAGTTTTATACCTCCTAGATACTTGTCCTTCGGGTCTTCTTCTCCTCTCCTTAAGCTCCTCGAAGGTACGGATCGTGCTTAATCGTCGGTCTCCTCATGTCAAAGGCGATCCACTACTGTGACTTCCATCACAACGCTGGTAGTCAAGCAAAGATCCTAAGGGCTTTATCAATATGTATTAGTGATATTCTAAAAGAAACATATACACATATTAAGATAGAATCAAACCAAATAGCATACTATCATATTGAGCAAGACTGTTATTATATCCATGTATATCCTAAACTTCCAAAATGTAATATACAATCCAGTATTATACAATAATAGTCTCTAGGGCATATATCACTGACAGCCGTTATGTACAGCTAGTGTCGCTGACGAACTTGTGGTTAAACCTACTTCCAGCATACTGTCGAGTCTTTAGAGTCCCATACAGAGGGTTTCCCTGGTTTAAGCGAAACAATGTAGAGGCCGTATGGTTTTACGTGTAGGGTTTCGATCATATACATGTACTGGCTACACGGATGTTGTTCGGACGGATAATATTAGTATGCTTTGGTTTAAGCCAGATTCTAGTATTATATTATTAGAGTATTATTATCTCATCGTATTCGTATTTTTGCAGTACGAATACAAGTATGTATATACGGTGAGGGCATTCTTGTAATTTTACAAGAGATGCTTCTAGAAGGGGACACCTCATTATTGGATTTATCTATTTTTGGAAAATAGATTAATGAGGTGGAAATGGAGATATTTGTGGCATGATAAAGCATGGCTTATTCCGTTAGTTTATCGGTTTGCCTTTACTATTCAAGCATGGTTGTTATTTTTTTATGAAAGATATTGCATGCTTGATCATTGAGATAGAATGAGCCATTCTTCACTTGCAAAAAGACTTGCTCATTTGTGTATTCTCTTTCTCTCTCCATTGTTCTTCTCCTTCTTCCTTAAAAACCCTAACGCTCACATGAGTTATGAATCCTAGGATTTCATGAGATAAAATACTCCAATTAACTCTCTACATCTCCTAAGATACCAAGTTTAGCGAACTAAGTACTTTAGTTTCCTCGGTTTTGAGGTTGGAGCTTGAACCATAAACTCTTGGATGGATCGTTTTCGACACGAGGAGGCTGATGACCGAGTTAGATCCGCACCTTCGAAGAGCTCAAGCAAAGTAGAAGAAGACCCGAAGGACTATAATCAAGGAGGTATAAAAATCTATCTTAGTAGTTTAGAACCTCCAAGTGTTTAGCTAGTTAAGATTTCCAAAAAGATCCTGTGTGATAGGTCGGTGTTGCAAGTATAAAAAAAATCGTTTTTGTAAATTCTGCCTCCTCATAAATGTGTGGGTGTGCGACATCGACTTACAGTGGTATCAGAGCCTACTTAAACCTTAACTAGCCAGTTAGCAAGTAATTAGAATTTCAATCGACGGAAAACAACCGAAATCGCATTTCCATTTCATGCTTGCTGTACAATTTTCAAAGTTGTTCAAAAAATTATTTTAGTGACCTTAAAATTACATGCAGGCTTTTCTAGGACCAAGGAAAAATTCGAGCAAATAAGCTCCTAATTAGACCGCTAATCCGCGGCTAAATAGGTCATTTGGCCGCAGATCCGCGGCCAAATTGTGGCTATATTGCTCCAATTTTTTTCTGTGGTTCAGGTTCTTGGAAATGAGATTTTTGGTACATTTGGTTTTTGCCCATATTTGTTTGTGTACTGGTTTGTACATGGGGTAAATACGAAAAATTATTATCGATCGAAATTCTAATTTTTTCCTTAACTGTGTATTTTGTTTGTATATGTGTTGTTAAACGTCTACTAATTTCTATATTCCGATTAGTGGGGGTTTCACATATCAAGTATCTTGTTAATGGTTTGTGGATATGAAGTATTGGATCGTCGTGAATGAATAGCCGTGGGGATGTGAGAAGAGTGTTTTTTCATTCATTCATGAATATTTGTAAATTGATGTAATATTCTTTTGCGGGGTACATCTGGGTTGAGGTTGTAGACATCGTTGTATTTTTTCATTTACATTTTCTTGCACCTAGAATAGACCCAAGGAAGGTGCACAAACTACCGGGTTCTTGAAGTGCCAAGTAGCCTACTTATTTCATTGAAAAAGGTTACTTCACTTCGGGAATTTGAAAGGTAGTTTGTCGCACCCGTAGGGGGTCTAGGGTGGGGTTTGGCTATTCATCACGACCGTGGAATCCGCTTTTCGTTCTAAGCTAAAACGAAACACAGATATCCTAGTATATCTAATATATTCATCTGTGTTGCTGTGATCTGTGATCTGGAATGACTATTATTGCGTGAGACGAATGGTTATATATATTATATATAATAAACGTTGCTTATGTTTTGCACCGCGCTAGTCCAGCCCCCGCTCTGCCGTTAATTAAGTAACCTAACGGTGCATGACAGGACCTCGTGGCGAATGCGGATGGTATAAGCGTATATTCTATTTTCGTTTTTTCTGCAATGATAGGGTTAAATGATGGGGACAATATAAATATTGTTTAATGCAAAGAAAACAAACTAAAGTTAAATCGTTGGAACAATTTCAAAATCACTCGGTTTTCTCGAAAAACAACTTTTAAATGCCGAGCCTAAACCACTCCTTTTAAAAGCCATCATGGTTCCTTCGACTATATCAAGTTCATTACGTTCACGGTTTTCGCCAAAACCAGCCGTAGCCCTCCGTCATTTCATATAAGTATTCAGTAGTATTCAACCTATTTCCCAGTGTTCTCATATGCATACATTTAGCAGTAGTGATTTAAACGTTTGATTCGCTTTAGGTGTACGTATATGTTTAGGGGGAGTAGTTCAAACGTTCTAATTTCCCTAAATACGCTTTTTGATTATGTCAAAACGGGAGAGAATAATAAGAGTTTTTAGTATATCAATATCGGATATTTGGTTTTATTTGATATAGATATACTATTTCCTATTCATGTTTTGCCATCATCAAAAGGGGGAGATTGATTGCTTATGGATTTCAATGATCCATTTATTTAGTTTTGATGATAGTTTAAACAGGAATAGTTCGTTTAGTGTCACTTTTTTATCTTGCTTATCATATCGACACTAAACTTGTATATACTTGTTGTTTAGCTTGCTTATCCTATACCTTGTGTATACCGAGTAATATATCAATATCTCATGTTAGACTCGTGCTATATTCTTGATATCAATATACTACTCTCAATCATTGTTTTGGTAATTCACAATATGAATTTGTATATACATGTGATCTAATATCTTGCTCTTCATATAACTTGTTTATATGTTTGGTATATCAATATCTCATACTTTGCTTTTGTTTTTTATCTTTATATTGATATACTATTCATAGTTATGATATTGAAACAATGAATGGTCATATACTTATGTTTATTAACTTGCTTATATCCATAACACTGTATATGATGTGCTTGGTCGTTTTGAAATTTATTTTCATGATATTCAGGATATCTCATGACACAAGCGTATAAAGGAGGATGAAGAATATAGAGCTTAAACGTCATATCTAAATGTAGGTTGGAGGATTCGAAAGCTTATCAAATTGCACTTTCAAGCTATGGATAGCTAAGAAGCCGAAGTCCGAGACTAAAGCGTCAAAAGTCGAAGTTCAAGATTTGTGCATGTGTATATCGACTTAAAGAAGTTCGTGAGTGCGAGTTTGAGTTTGAAGCATTAAGTGTCGAAGCAAGTTGAAGATCAATTGACTAACGCAAAGTTCAAGCCAAGCGGAACGCCAAGGTTCGAGAGCTAGAGACTACTAGGATTCAAGAATTCGATGATTTGCTAAACCGACATAGGAATCCTTGTAAGTACTCTAAAGATTATAGTTATATCATTTATAGCTCTTGAACACTGCACACGATTGCACAAATATTTTTACAAACATTGGATTTTTCGTTTTCAAAGTTTTCATTTTTTAGAAAACTCAAACTATTGTTTTTGTGCCAGGCTAGCCGTCTGCCTCGTTGAAGTTTAGTCGTCTATTGATTAGTCTGAAATATTGCACATTTGAATGATTAGTTTCCCCACTGCTGTTAAGTTCTAGAAGGTGTTTATTGTAATTATGGAACATATGAAGGTTTATGTGTAAAAATTTTATTATCATATATTTCTACATTATAATTAACATAACGAGGGAAAATACATGCATATAATATTTATATGAAATATTGTAATTAAAATATGCATATCATATCAAATATTTCTAATCAATATTCTTAAGATTTAAATCATATAAAATGGTTAGGATAATATAGCAAAATAATAACAAATACTACTAACACTATGACGTGAGATATTTTGCAGATATTAGCTCAGGTCTGGAGATCGAGAGATCCGAGATGTCGAAATCAAATCTTCCAAAATACTGAGAGAAAATATAAGATCTAGCAATGGAAAAGACTCGGAGTAAGAATTTCAAAATCCAGACATCTAGAAGATCTGCACATGTCAACACCAGAGACCTGAAGAATTTTCAAAACGTGATGACACTAAACCGCGGCGGTTGGGTGGCCAAAATAGCATGTTTGCAACGGATCCGCGGTAGTTCTGTGGCCGTAGGATTTGAGATTTTTTGGATAGGATTGTAACAACAAATCATCACATATGGCAACTAGGTTTTCTAGTTTCTGTGACTATTTAAAGGACCGAGAGCTTCACATCTAAAATCATCAAACCGAAGAGATCAAGAGGTCCAAAGCGATCCACGCATCCAGGTGATCATCAGCTAGTCATCTAGCTCAAACAAGATAGAGAGCGAGAGCAAAAAATAGGGTTCTTGTAATCTACCTTCAAAGGATTTGCAAATGCAATATTTGATTAATAAAGGTAGTGTTTTTATTACTCTTTTTGAAAATTAATTTCCGCACTTACTTTTTGCACTTACTTTTTGCATCTTAATCATGTTTTCATTCTTCAACCTTCTTTCTAAATTTTAAACCATGAGCGAGTAATTCCTAGCTTACTAGGGTTAGTAGGCTAGGGTAGATCAATGGATGATAAAATATCTTAACATATTTTATATATTTTAAAGTCTTTAAACTTTAGCAAAATAAATGTTAACATCCTTATCGGACGCGCTACCAATTTATTGCTAGTCACGACCACGATTCGAGATTGGATTAACACTTATTTTGTTAAGGGTTGGACATGAATCGAGATCAATTCAAGGACAAGGGTTAAGAATAGGGAAACCCTAGTTTCTTCCAAAAGAGAACCCAAATCTACATTCATCACTATCGATCTAGTTTTAAACTATTAAAAGATAAAAAGAGTCATTTTTAATTATTCATCCATTACTACTAAGTCCTATGAACCCTACAAGTCTCTTCTTTATAAATCTTCTATCCGTATTATATCCATAACGACAAACAATCACCCTTCTTCAATCAACTCGTCTAAAACAAGAAAAAAATTCACGTTTCCCTGCGGACGATCCGTACTCATCGAGGATAGCTACTAGCGACACCATCTTGATTGCGGTTACTTAATGAAAACACTCTTTAAACATATCAATCATTTGTGCACCGTTGTGTTTTCTGATATTTGGAAATATCAGAAACCCGGAGAGACAACAAATGTCTGAAGTTCAAATTGACAGACGTCTGAAGAAGGTTTTGAAAATGGATATTTTATTTCTATAGACGTGTGTCATTTGTACTTCAGACGTCTATACTAAAGTCTTTAGTTGGTATTTGTTTATTGACAGACGTTTGCAGTTTAATGTGACAGATGTCTGTTGACCGTTTTGAAAAATGAATTTTAAAGCTTCAGACATCTGCTTTGTGAACTTCAGAATCTGGTTTTGGCTCTGTGCTTTCCAGTAAGAAACACAGACGTTTGCAGTTCATCGGGGCAGACGTCTAATGTTATGTTTTTGCCAAAACTTTTTCTGCTTCAAACGTCTGCCTATTTGAACTTCGGATGTCTACAGTTAAGATTTTTTTCTAAAATATAGCCGTTGGAGATTTATTTTATATGAAGCCAGACGTCTGTGCTATATAACTTCAGACGTCTGCCGTGCATTTAAACTGCTTGTTCTCACTTGTTTTTGAGTTGTTTTTCCTTAGGCTATAAAAGGGTTTTAGGTTGGATTTTTCTTAGCATCACTTATCAATCACTTACTTAATTTCTTAAGATTTTCTATTGTAAATATCCAAGAGATCTTCAAAAGAAAAATTCTACATCTTGTGAGAGTTTAAAGAGATTTTCATTTGCTTATCCAACCAATCCCATATACAAAAGATTCAAGAGCTTTCAATTGATTATCCATACTTGCTAGAGTATTGGTTTGAGCTTGAGAGAAACTCCTAGAGAGTATTATGCTTAATTGTAACGCTCTTCTTTTCTTTATGTGAGTATCCTTGAGTGCAAGGGTGCTTTTGTAAGAAAGAAGTGTGAAAGAAGTTTTTATTTCTTTGTGTGAGGATTTTTGAGTGTAAGGGTGCCTTTGTAAGAGAGGAGAGCTTGTAATCGAGAAGAGTTACTCATGTGTCGAATGATGTGTTGTTGCGTGTACGCAACGTGTTTGACTCATCGGAGCCATTATTAAGTGGAACGGGGTCGTATATCTAAAGTATGTGGACTGGGGGATCTCGTGAACCCCTTTAAACCTTGCGTGTTTGCGTTTGCTATTTCTATCTCTCTTGATTTATATTTGTAGATTAGAAATTGCAAGATAGCTTTATTGCTTCCGCTCTATATGCATATTACTTGATATTGTTGCTTGCTTGTGGGTTATATTCACAATTGTGATTAGCTTAGCCACTTATCTATATTGATATTTCTCTTGTTATGATTAGCAATTGTGATTTTTTTAGCAAGTGTTTGATATAATTTTTAATTTGGGCATATTTTAGTGTATTCCTATTCACCCCCCCCCTTCTCGAAATAATTTCAACATAACTCCTTCTGAACCTACTCTGTCTTTACCTTCTTCGAACCGAATTATCGAGCCTAAGACTCCATATCCATATCGGTTAAGGTCAAAGAAACTGTCTGCTAACATGGAGAAGGTTTTAGAAGTGTTCAAATGATGCGAAATTAATATCTCGCTGTTGGATGTTGTCCTACAAGTTTCAGCGTATGCTAAATTCTTAAAGTATTTATGCACGCAAAAGCGACGTACTAATGCCGAAGAAAGTCTTCTTTGCTACAACCCTGAGTGATGTCTTTTCCAAATCCATGCCAGTGAAATACAAGGACCTAGACTGTCCTACTATATTATGTATTATAGGAGACAAGCAAATCAATCGCGCCTTACTAGACTTAAGCACGAGCGTTAACCTTCTCCCTTACTCGATGTACGAACAATTAGGTTTATGGGAATTGAAGCCGATGAAGGTCGCTCTGCAACTGGCAGATCGATCAATGAAAATACCAAGGGGAGAGATCAAGGACGTATTGATCAAGGTCGGGGAATTTATTTTCCCTGTTGATTTTATTGTTCTGGAAACAAAACCCGTCGCGGACCCAGCGGTCAGATTCCAGTCATATTAGAACGGCCCTTCCTGTCCACGTCAAACACTTAAATCAATTGTCATAATGGATCAATGAAGTTATCCTTTGGAAATATGACAATTGGCTTAAACATTTTCAAGCCTAGGAAACCACCCGAGTGACCGATACAATGAACCATTTGAAGTCAATGCTGTACACGGTATGTCTGAGGAGGAGACATTTGACTTCTAAAGTGAGTGTCTTGACCATAGTTTCAAAGAACTTTTCTCTGAGGAGCTCCTATTCTAGGAGAAGCTTAACCCTGAGCAGGTCTCCTACGCACATTGGGGGTCACCTTTTGAACCACTTTGCACTGAACCGACCCCCGAAGTACGACCATCTGTTGAGGAGCCACCCAAGCTAGACCTCAAGATTCTTCCCAACCACCTTAAGTATGCGTACTTAGAGGATAATAACACACTTCCTATGATAGTTGCAACCGACCTTCCGTCCGAGCAAGAGTCGGCCCTGATGGATATTCTGAGAAAGAACATGGAAACGATTGGTTGGATGATGGCTGATATCAAAGGAATCATCCTGCTATTTTTCAGCATCGCATCCACTTGACCGATGACGCCAAACCCTTCAAAGATCCACAATGCCAGCTCAACCTTGTTATGAAAGAAGCGGTGTGTAAAGAGTGTAAGTCCACGTTGCGACCCCCGGTTCTTACGGGGAGGCGGAAACGGTATAAAAACGAATTTTTATCGCAAGAGGCAACATGGACTAAACTATGGTCGGGATCGTTGTCTAAACTAAAACTAGCAAACTAAGCTAAAGATATTTAGCTACTCGGATGAAGATGGTTATACCTAAACTTGAACTCCTTCTCTTCAAGCTCCGATGGTGGTTCGATGGCTCCTTCTCGTTGTCTCCGTACGCCGAAGATAGATCCACTTGAAAGCTCCAACCTTTAGCTCCTTCTTCGTTCTTTGAAGAAACTAGTTCACTTGGTTTGCTAAACCTAGTGAACTAGAATGAGTAGAGATGAAATAGAATGGGATTTTATCTATGGTTCTTGATTCTCAACTCATGAGACAAGAGAACCATAGATCAAGAGAGGGAGCAAGAGGTTGAGGGTGAGAGCAAGAGGAGAGCTCAAGAACAAGAGAGAGAATGAGCAAGAAAGAATGAGGCTCTCTTTTCTCTCTCACCCTCTCATAATCCAAAGTGATCATAACTCATCATATCAAAAAAGTCTTTTGGTGATGGTTAGAAGCAACCATAAGGTTATCATATCATGCACTCATTTTACTCAAAAAGCAAGCAAGAAAAAAGTCTTTGGCATGAAATGATAACCATGGTTATCATGATGGTCAACTAGTCAAGCCTAGTCAACCGGTCAACAAGTCAACAAAAGTCAACAAGTCACCAAAGTCAACAAGTCAACAAAAGTCAACAAGTCAACAACCATATCACCATAATACTTAATTAATATAATAGTTAATCACATATCATATTCTCATTAGGGTTGAGCAAAAAGTCAAAAGTCAACGGTCAACTGTCAACAACCCTAATGAGAATCCACTGCCTCTGCCTCCCTGTCAACTGTGCATACACACCCGCATCCGCGTTCCGAGGAACACGAATGCAAACTGGATAAATCCAATCCCATAAGGTACACTAGGATCTGGCTTAAACCAAAGCCCGCTAGTGTAAACTGTCCGGACACTGTACGTGCACAAGTGCACAGATGTGACCGAACCCTGTCGCAAAACCATGCGACCTGTCGCAATACCATGCGACCTCTACTCTTTTGCCTAAAGGCGAAAAGCTCTCTGTGTGGGACTCTAAAGACTCGACACTACGCTGGCAGTGGGTTTAACCACAGACCGCAAGCGGCACTAGCTGTGCGTAACGGTCCCCAGGTAATGCCGACAAGAAGACCGACGAGGCGAAACCCATCTGAACTCCTACTGAGCCTGAGTGTGACATTCTCCATACAGTCCGGTCTGTTCGTCTGATACATCGCATGGCGGGCCTAGGGGGCGGTAAACGTCAGTCCCCCAATAGCGGTACAAGTCGTGCCGGAGTGAAGCCCAATACACCCTGAGATAACACTGGAAACCTACCAGTATATCTCGTTTGCCCTGGCCAGGGACTACTCGTGTAATGGCTCTCCTAGACACAGCGCGATGTCAACCCCCAATACCGGGAGAGACGAATCATGTCTAACCGTCACTGCCTCCAAGTGCTTCGGGACTGCACCCAACCACCACCTGTTTGCACGACTCCTTTGAGCCGTGGTAGGGTAGTGATCAAAGTACAGTGGGAACACACCCGAGGCGAAGTGACAGTGTCAAGTCAGCGGACTAAGCTGTACTCATGTCACCTGGGAACTGATAACTGACGATAGGTATAATACCAACTAGTCAGTTCCCGACGAGTCCTGTCCAGTGTACCCGTAACCTAACGAGCACCCGCATACTATCTCAAGTACGACGTACTGACGGCTGTGGGACAGACCGTCTCCCACACTGGGATGAGAAGCGCATGCGCTGGTCTACTCCGGAGTATCGATGCCCTGTCTCGATAGTCCTGCGACCAGGGACCTGCATAAGGATGTGCTTATAGATTACCCAGCCCCACTAGTGTGACGGCCATCACATCGCTGGTAATCAAGCAAAGATCCTAAGGGCTCTACTAATGTGTATAGGCGATATACAAAAATAAACACATGTACACATTGAAGTAGAAACAAACCAAGTAGCATACTACTATTTTGAGCAAGATTGTATATACAAGGTGAATATCCCAAGCATCCATTAAGTAATATACAAACTAGTATGATACAGTAATGGCCTCTAGGGCATATACACTAACAATCTCCCACTTGCACTAAGGCCATGTACTGGCGTATCGAAGACCTATCATCTCGATCAGCCGCTCGAACTGAGTCTGGGGCAGGGCCTTGGTGAATGGATCAGCAGTGTTATCTTCTGAAGCGACTCTCCGAACCTCGATCTCCTGGCGATCTACGATCTCCCTGATCAGGTGATACCGCCTTAAGATGTGCCTGGATTTCTGATGGGACCTGGGTTCCTTCGCTAAAGCTATAGCCCCGTTGTTGTCGCAATACAGAGGTATTGGATCAACAATGGACGGAACCACCTGAAGTTCTTTCAAGAACTTCCTCATCCAGACAGCTTCTTTTGCGGCATCAGATGCAGCGATGTATTCCGCTTCCATCGTCGAGTCTGCAACGGTTTCCTGTTTGGAACTCTTCCAACACACCGCCCCTCCATAGAGGGTAAAGACAAAACCCGACATGGACTTGGAATCATCCTTGTCACTCTGGAAGCTGGAGTCAGCAAAGGCCTCGATCTGGAGGTCCTTTCCGCCATACACCAAGAACATCTCCTTAGTCCTTCTCAGGTACTTGAGAATGTTCTTTACCGCTATCCAGTGTTTCTCCCCAGGGTTAGACTGATACCGGCTTACCACACTCAGTGCATAAGCTACATCCGGCCTGGTACACAACATCGCATACATTATAGAGCCTACCGCAGAAGCGTAGGGTATAATAGACATGCGATCCCTCTCCAAATCAGTCTTGGGAGACATCTCTTTAGAGAGGGTGATCCCGTGACAAGCCGGTAGGTTACCGCGCTTGGAATCTTCCATACTGAATCTCTTCAGTATGGTGTCGATGTACCTGGACTGTGAAAGTCCTAATATCCTCTTGGATCTGTCACGGTAGATCCGGATACCCAGAATGTATGAGGCATCACCCAGGTCTTTCATGGAGAACCTGTGTGACAAGAACCCCTTGACAGATTGTAGCATAGGAATGTCATTTCCTATTAAGAGAATGTCATCCACGTATAAAACGAGGAATACTACAGTTCTCGCTACAAATCTACTATAGATGCATGGTTCATCTGGATTTTTGATAAAGCCAAATTCTTTGACCGTCTCATCAAAGCAGATGTTCCAACTCCGCGATGCCTGCTTTAGTCCATAGATGGACTTAAGCAACTTGCACACCTTTCCGCTGCTCCCACTCTGAATGAAACCCTCTGGCTGGTCCATATAGACACACTCCTCTAAATTTCCATTTAGAAAAGCTGTCTTTACGTCCATTTGCCAGATCTCATAATCGTGGAAGGCAGCAATGGCAAGAAGGATCCGAATGGATTTCAGCATGGCTACTGGAGAAAAGGTTTCGTCGTAGTCCAAGCCAGGTCTTTGACGAAAACCCTTTGCTACCAGCCTAGCTTTATAGGTCTCAACCTGTCCATCTACACCAATCTTCCTTTTGAAGATCCACTTGCATCCTACGGGTTTTACCCCGTCTGGAGCAATGTCCAACGTCCATACCTTGTTGGTGTACATGGACTCCATTTCGGTCCGCATTGCATCCAGCCATTTCACTGAGTCAACGCTCTGAACGGCCTGCTGGAAGCTAGTAGGCTCATCATAATCTATGATGCAATCCTCTCTATCCCCGTCTATGAGAAAACCGTAGTATCTCTCGGGCGGATGAGACTGCCTACTACTCCTGCGGAGCGGCGTAGGAATGTCCTGTTCTGTTGAACCCTCTGGTTCCATCAAGCTTTCAGTAACAGTCTGTGGTTCTGGAATTTCTTCCAGTTCTACTGCGCTCCCACTTATTTCTTTTTCTATGAACTGGTGTTCTAGAAAGTGGGCATGTCGAGAAACAAGAACTTTTTGTTCCTCTTCACAGTAGAAGAAATATCCCTTGGAATTCTTTGGATATCCCACAAACTTGCACAGTACTGAGCGTGCCTCGAGCTTGTCCGTATGCTGCTTTTTGACAAAAGCTGGACTTCCCCATATCTTAATGTGATTAAGATGGGGTCTCTTCCCACACCACATCTCAAATGGCGTGGTAGGCACAGTCTTAGTGGGAACTCGGTTCAAAAGGTATGCGGCTGATTCTAGCGCATACCCCCAGAATGATCGCGGTAACTCAGCGTTACTCATCATGGACCGCACCATATCCAATAGGGTGCGGTTCCGTCTCTCCGATACACCGTTATGTTGCGGGGTGTATGGAGGAGTAAGCTGAGAGAGAATTCCGTTCTCTTTTAAATAGTCCAGGAACTCGGCACTTAAGTATTCTCCACCTCGATCCGATCTTAGAATCTTAATACTTTTGCCGGTCTGTTTATCTACTTCATTCTTATACTCCTGGAATTTTCCAAAGGCCTCGGACTTATGTTTCATTAAGAAGACATAACCGTACCTTGAGAAGTCATCCGTAAAAGTAATGAAGTAAGAATGTCCGCTTCGGGCATGTGTAGATATTGGACCGCACACGTCACTGTGTACGAGTCCCAAGAGCTCGCTCGCTCTTACTCCTTGTCCAGTAAACGGAGTCTTTGTCATCTTTCCTTTGAGACAAGATTGACAAGTGGCATACGATTGATATTCGAACGCATTCAAATATCCTTCTGTATGTAACTTAGTCAACCTTCTCTCATTGATGTGACCCAATCTACAATGCCATAAGAAAGTCTGATTTATTTCTGGAGACTTTCTTTTGTGTGTATTCTGGACGTTGAAAATCTGTGGTTGGTTTAACACGTATATACCATTACTCAATGTACCTGACCCAATCAAAACTTGATTAAGGTGAATGTTTACAACATTACTTACAAACGCAAATTCATAACCTTCTTTAGAAACTAAAGATACAGAAATGATATTACAAGTTGCGTTGGGTACAAAAAAGCAATTACGCAAAACCAAAACATGTCCATCTGACATTCCCAGGTGATAGTCCCCCACGGCTTTAGCATCCATGCTAGCTCCGTTTGCAACTCTGAGGGTCATGTCACCTGCTTTCAAAACACTACGGTTTCTCAACGCCCGCAAAGAATTACAGATATGAGATCCTGATCCGGTATCCAATACCCAGGAAGTAGAGTTTATTGAAAGACAGTTTTCAATAACATACACACCTGAAGCTGAAGCTGCAACCTGCTTCAATTCCTGTGTTCTGGCCTTCCAGGCCCTGCAATCATTCTTCCAGTGTCCTTTCTTATGACAATAGAAGCATTCTTCCTTATCCACAAGCTTCCCCGCTATCTTTGTTGCTTTGCCTTTTCCCTTCGTATCCACTTTACCAACACCGCCCCTTGGTTTGGCGGGGGCCTTCTTCTTCTTTCCCTTGGCTTTCGCCTTGGACCTAGAAGAAGATGATCCTCCTACAAACAAAGTGGATGTTTCCCTACCTTTCTGTAGGGTGCCCTCTGCGCTCCTCAGCATGTTGAGGAGCTCTGATAGTTCAACCTCTTTTTCTTGTAGGTTGAAGTTCAGTATAAACTGGGCGTAAGTGGAAGGAAGGGACTGGAGAACTATATCCGTATATAGCTCACTCTCCAATGTGATCCCTAGGTCAGCGAGCTCCTCAATGAAGCCGATCATCTTTAGCACATGCTCGGCTACTGATGATCCGACGGCCATTCTTGTCGAAAATAACTTTTTCGACGCTTCGTATCTTGCGATACGTGATTGCTCTCCATACAGTTCTTTTGTATGGAGCAATATGGACTCCATGTCCATATTCTCATGCCTCCTCTGATGTTCGTTGTCCATCGAGGCAAGCAGGAGGCACTTGGCCTTCGCGCTATCAATCTCCCAAGTCTTGCGGATTTCCTTATCCGCGACGCTGGAAGTTGGACCAGGGACAGGGGGAGCTTTGGTGGTAAGAAGATACCCCAGCTTGTCATAAGTGATTGCTATCTTGACATTCCTGAGCCAATCTTTGTAGTTTGGCCCTGTCAGTTTGTTTTTATCTAGGAGTAACTTAAGTCCAGTCATGTTGATTGGTCGCTGCAATTAGGAGAGAGAAGAAGAAACACTCAGCATGATGCTCTTGCAAGTTTAGAGTGGTTTTTAGTTTGTCTAAACAGGATGGCTCCCACTGTTTCTCGAATCCCTCCTCAAACCATAAAGGAAGAATTAGTCAGGATCAATCCCACCGTACAATACTTGCTTAACCGTTCAGCCAGGCCGGTGTCGGTACTTCGAGGGAGGTTTTCCAACGCTTTCGCGAAGTTCCTTAATTAGATAACCTCTTTTCCCTGGGGGCGTAGCCCCGCTAACACCTTTCTAGGCACCTACTAGGTTTATAGCATTGATCGTTAAGTGAGAAATTTCCCGAGGAGTAGCATATACTCACAATAGGATCGGGATCCAAATATCATTGCGTGACGAAACTGAAGGAATCCTACCAGAATCATCACACTCCAAATGGTATGCAAATCTAGCAAGTTTCAGTACTTATGAAACTCCCGATGTGGATTTTTGCCCCATGCTCTTATGACCTTGACTTTGGCCAAAATATCATAAGTCACATGTCAAGTTCTACCCGTCATTATCCAGGTTAATTTGGATCCATCCGTACCTACCCTTGACTTTGGCCAAAATGGCAGTACGACTGTCCCAAACCAACGCATCTATCTATGCTACACATGAACACCCAATAGCTACCAATCACTGTGCCTTGACTTTGGCCAACATACACAGCTTGAATACTATTGACTATTCATGTGAAACGACGGAGGGCTACGGATGGTTTTGGCAAAACCGTGAACGTAGTGAACTTGATATGGTCGATGGAACGAGATAGCTTTTAAATGGAGTGGCTCAAACTCCGTATTTTAAAAGTTTGTTTTGAAAAGAACCGAGTGGTTTTTCGAAAGTGTTCCAACGACTTTAACTTGGTTTATTATCTTGCATTAGTTCTTTTAATGCGTGATATTCTTGCATTAGTACTTTTAATGCGTCCCATCATTTAACCCTACCATTGCAGAAAACAACCAAAATATGACGTACGCTTATGCCATTCGCATTCGCCACTGGGCCCCGTCATTACCCGTTAGGTTACTTAACTAACGACAGAGCGGGGGCTGGGCTAGCGCGTCTGTAAAACATAAGCAACGCCTAAATAGTAAGCAATGATAGACATTACAGATCACAGATGAATGCATTGGATATACTAGCAATCCGCAATCCTTTCGAGCCTGAAACGAAAAGCGGATAACACGGTCGCGGTGAATAGCCAAATACCCCACCCAAGACCCCTACGGGTGCGGCAAACTACCCGCCAAGTACTCGGTAGTTTGTGCACCCCTCCATGGGTCTATCCTAGGAGCAAAAACAGTAAAAAGAATTATACAATGACGGCTACAACCCCGACCCGGTTGTGCGGCCAAACAAATAATATTATTACATCAATTTACATTTACAATGAATGAAAGAAAAACAAAAGCTCATCTCACATCCACCCCGGCTATTCACCCGCGACAGTCCAACACATTCATATACACATTCCAGCACATTACAGATCATGTATAACCCCGACTAATCGACTTATAGCGATTAGCCGACGTTCAATACATGCAAGCATCACAGATATAACCATCATAGTCAAAGTGCAGTGAAGTTCGGAAAAAATACGGAATTATAGGACCCCAAAAGGAAATTTCTTTTCTGGAAAATCTGGGCACATATAATATATTTTAAAAATCCCAAAACCAACACACAAACACACTGCACGAAAAACGATGCAGAGAAGACACCAAGTGGCGGCGGTTCCGCGGCGTCTAAGAAGGATCACGCGGCGGAAGCGCGGCACTTTAGGCGAATCACTGTATCGTTTTTCTTGGGTGTTCACACAAAACCCTGAGCCGAATTTAGGAGTATAAAGTTTTTCATTTTGAGCAGAAAAAATTTCAACAGAAACTCAGTTTTTGTGATTATCCGGTTTTGTGATTTTTTTCGGTTCCGAACTTCGTTACACTTCACTACCAAGCTAGTTTAAGTTTAGTTAGGCTCTGATACCACTGTAAGTCCACGTTGCGACCCCCGGTTCTTACGGGGAGGCGGAAACGGTATAAAAACGAATTTTTATCGCAAGAGGCAACATGGACTAAACTATGGTCGGGATCGTTGTCTAAACTAAAACTAGCAAACTAAGCTAAAGATATTTAGCTACTCGGATGAAGATGGTTATACCTAAACTTGAACTCCTTCTCTTCAAGCTCCGATGGTGGTTCGATGGCTCCTTCTCGTTGTCTCCGTACGCCGAAGATAGATCCACTTGAAAGCTCCAACCTTTAGCTCCTTCTTCGTTCTTTGAAGAAACTAGTTCACTTGGTTTGCTAAACCTAGTGAACTAGAATGAGTAGAGATGAAATAGAATGGGATTTTATCTATGGTTCTTGATTCTCAACTCATGAGACAAGAGAACCATAGATCAAGAGAGGGAGCAAGAGGTTGAGGGTGAGAGCAAGAGGAGAGCTCAAGAACAAGAGAGAGAATGAGCAAGAAAGAATGAGGCTCTCTTTTCTCTCTCACCCTCTCATAATCCAAAGTGATCATAACTCATCATATCAAAAAAGTCTTTTGGTGATGGTTAGAAGCAACCATAAGGTTATCATATCATGCACTCATTTTACTCAAAAAGCAAGCAAGAAAAAAGTCTTTGGCATGAAATGATAACCATGGTTATCATGATGGTCAACTAGTCAAGCCTAGTCAACCGGTCAACAAGTCAACAAAAGTCAACAAGTCACCAAAGTCAACAAGTCAACAAAAGTCAACAAGTCAACAACCATATCACCATAATACTTAATTAATATAATAGTTAATCACATATCATATTCTCATTAGGGTTGAGCAAAAAGTCAAAAGTCAACGGTCAACTGTCAACAACCCTAATGAGAATCCACTGCCTCTGCCTCCCTGTCAACTGTGCATACACACCCGCATCCGCGTTCCGAGGAACACGAATGCAAACTGGATAAATCCAATCCCATAAGGTACACTAGGATCTGGCTTAAACCAAAGCCCGCTAGTGTAAACTGTCCGGACACTGTACGTGCACAAGTGCACGGATGTGACCGAACCCTGTCGCAAAACCATGCGACCTGTCGCAATACCATGCGACCTCTACTCTTTTGCCTAAAGGCGAAAAGCTCTCTGTGTGGGACTCTAAAGACTCGACACTACGCTGGCAGTGGGTTTAACCACAGACCGCAAGCGGCACTAGCTGTGCGTAACGGTCCCCAGGTAATGCCGACAAGAAGACCGACGAGGCGAAACCCATCTGAACTCCTACTGAGCCTGAGTGTGACATTCTCCATACAGTCCGGTCTGTTCGTCTGATACATCGCATGGCGGGCCTAGGGGGCGGTAAACGTCAGTCCCCCAATAGCGGTACAAGTCGTGCCGGAGTGAAGCCCAATACACCCTGAGATAACACTGGAAACCTACCAGTATATCTCGTTTGCCCTGGCCAGGGACTACTCGTGTAATGGCTCTCCTAGACACAGCGTGATGTCAACCCCCAATACCGGGAGAGACGAATCCTGTCTAACCGTCACTGCCTCCAAGTGCTTCGGGACTGCACCCAACCACCACCTGTTTGCACGACTCCTTTGAGCCGTGGTAGGGTAGTGATCAAAGTACAGTGGGAACACACCCGAGGCGAAGTGACAGTGTCAAGTCAGCGGACTAAGCTGTACTCATGTCACCTGGGAACTGATAACTGACGATAGGTATAATACCAACTAGTCAGTTCCCGACGAGTCCTGTCCAGTGTACCCGTAACCTAACGAGCACCCGCATACTATCTCAAGTACGACGTACTGACGGCTGTGGGACAGACCGTCTCCCACACTGGGATGAGAAGCGCATGCGCTGGTCTACTCCGGAGTATCGATGCCCTGTCTCGATAGTCCTGCGACCAGGGACCTGCATAAGGATGTGCTTATAGATTACCCAGCCCCACTAGTGTGACGGCCATCACATCGCTGGTAATCAAGCAAAGATCCTAAGGGCTCTACTAATGTGTATAGGCGATATACAAAAATAAACACATGTACACATTGAAGTAGAAACAAACCAAGTAGCATACTACTATTTTGAGCAAGATTGTATATACAAGGTGAATATCCCAAGCATCCATTAAGTAATATACAAACTAGTATGATACAGTAATGGCCTCTAGGGCATATACACTAACAAAGAGATGTTGAAGTGCTTAAACAATAGGATCGTTTATCCCATCTCTGATAGCAAATGGGTTAGCCTCATTCATGTCGTGTCAAAAAAATTGGGGATCACTGTCATCACGAATGAAGCGAACGAGTTTGTCCCAACCCGCACTTAGACAAGTTGGAGAGTCTGTATAGATTACAGAAAGCTCAATGCAGCAACCCAAAAGGACCATTTCCTGCTGTCTTTCATTGACCAAATGCTAGAAATTTTATCCGGACATGCTTAATACTTTTTCCTTAATGGTTATTCCGGCTACAATCAAATCCCGATTGATCCTGAGGATTGGGACAAGACAACATTTACTTGTCCATTTGGCACGTTCGTCTACTGCCGCATGCCCTTTGGACTATGCAATACACCCGCCACATTTCCGCGGTGCATGATGAGCATATTCTTTGATATAGTAGAGAGATTTCTGAAAGTATTTATGGATGATTTCTCCATCTTTGGAGATTCATTTACTGTGTGCTTGAGACATCTAGAGCTCGTACTGATACGATGCAAGGAAAATCATCTTACACTCAACTGGGAGAAATTCTATTTTATAATCAAGCACGATATTGTGTTAGGCCACATCATCTCTGAAAACGGCATTGAGGCAAAGCGAAAATCGACATTATCTCCAGATTCCCTCATTTATGGCATGTCTGTGACATTGGGGCATTCTTAGGCCATGCTGGTTTTTACAGGCGAATCATTAAGGACTTTAGCAAAGTGGCTAGACCCTTGACTTCTTTGCTAGCTAAGGATGTTCCTTTCGAGATCAATTCCAAGTGCCTCGCTGCTTCCAAACTACTGAAAACGGATCTCACTTCCGCTCCGACTTTGAGTGCACCAAACTGGAATGAACAATTCGAGCTGATGTGCGATGCTTCTGACATTGCAATTGGTGCTATCTTAGGACAGTGATTTGATAAGAAGCCGTACATAATATACTACGCGAGTAGGACGTTGAATAATGCACAGCTAAATTACACTATCACGGTAAAAGAACTCCTAGCTGTCGTCTATGTATTTGAAAAATTCTGTCGGTACTTGATCGGTACACACGTCATAATTTACACTGATCACTCTTGTAACATTTCAAAAATATAAAATATTATTTTTGGAATTTAAATAATAAAATAATAAATTTCACGAAAAATATACGAGAATGAATTTGGGTTTTCGTAGAATGGTATAATTAAATACCAATATTTTGGAAAATATTTGGATATTAAAATGAGTTATTAATTTTGAAGGTAATTATTTGATTTGGATATTCTACAAATAATTATGCAATTATTTATATGCAAGTTTATATTAAACATGATTAGTATACTACTAATCATGTATTAAGCCAAATCCATTTTATTTAACCATGACTAGTGCACCATGACATGTATTTTGTTTGTTGGTTTCATTTACAATTGTTGTTGTCAATTGGTTTTTAAAAGAAAAGAAAAAGAAAAATAGGAGACATGGAGGGGACAAGAGAGCATGGGCGAGAGAGAGGGGGGGGATTATTCCTTCAACCATGGCACATCTCATTCCCTCATCCTTCATTTCTTATCTTCACCTCCTTCATCTTCCTTCTTCATCCTCATCCTCCACCTCACTATCCTATGAAGTCAACTCTAATACCACCTCAAAATCTCACCCCACCTTCACAAAAAATGTCCACAACCTCATCCTACACCCCATTGTGAGTTCAAGTTTGGATTTTGAGCACATTGAACCATCTTGGAATTTTCTTCAGTTTCTCCAAGGGGTACAATCTTCACTTTCCTTCAATTTATCAAGTTTCTTAACCTCCTAGTTGTGTTTAGAGTTCGATTAAGCTAGATTAGTGATCTTGGAAATTTCTAAGATGATTTTTAGTGGAGAATTTGAGTTATAGAGATGCAATTGAGATTTAGTTAGTGACCCCAAGCCATTAGTGATGATATTCTGGACAAACTTGAGATTAGAAACCCCAAAACACGAACTTAGATTTTTCCCGACATCGGTTTTTGACGGATTGTGATATTTATATAGAATCTGCTATGACTCGAAAGCTCTGAAAAATAAGTTTCCATCACAGTGAAATGTGCAAGCCACCTAGAGACTACCCTAGAAACCCGAGACCCCAACTCCCTCTTCTGGCCGCAAATTTAATCCCCCAGACCGCAAATTGTGGCCTGACCTTGGAGTCTTGGTCTGGTTCTTGGTCCCTAGTTCTGTTACCTGATATCTAGGCCTACCCTATATGCAGAATCTCCTAATTTCACCTAGGGTAGAATCTGGGAATGTTTTTCCATGTTGCTGATTTTGAGTTTCCGACTTTAGAAAACTTGGTTTTGTATTTGAGTTTTGACGCGGTCGTTGAATGTTCATACGTCAACGCTGAGGGTTGTTTGGTTGTTCATACATGCATGGGCTATAGGTTCTAACCTATGACCACTTCGCGTGCCGTATCGGTTTTCGAATTTGATTTTGATCTTGTTACGATGTGTGTTGATGTGTAGGTACCCTTGCGTGGACTTCCGGGACGACGAAGGAGAACAAAATGTTCATCGACTTCGGCTAAAGTAAGGATAGCAAGTGAGTAGATCTATATCTACGGGGGAAGTCGGGTGGATGGCTTATAGCACCCCCACAAACATAGTAATGAGAGAACCGATATGTAGAATATATTTAGAGAAACCTAAGCTTATGTACCTACGGATAACCATAATGATAAGTACGAGATGATATGATGAGAGGAGAATATGATGAAACGAAATGACATGAGACGATATGTTGTCTTGAGGATGCAAGGCAATATATATACACATGTCAAGATATGATATGAGATTGATTTATATATATAAATGAGAATTTGAGATAATAAGATGTACGAGACCATAGGTCCGTACCTTTGATTTATGACACCGTATGATGGATTATACCGTACGCGATATGATATACTGGATGATTGATCCGCACTCTTGACTGAAGGATGATGTTTAATGATCATACCATATCTGATTCTATGAGGCTAGGTTGCCGACTTGTGGATTGTCTTGATTCGGAGCATCATTTCTTGCTAAACATCTTGATTGATAGCGGATTACATTTGAACGATACCTATTTCCAAAACCGACGATTCGTATTATTAAAACTATAGCCGTATGGTTCAGGTGTAGTTACGTACTTTATTACCGTTCATGTTTATGCTGTATTGTTTCCTCGTGACATACGTACTACATTTCCAGCACTTACCTTTATATGGCATCGTCTGCTAGAACACATGCACCATTACCGATGATGCGCATGTTACACGTACACAGATTTGTCGGCTCACACACTCTGTTAGTTATATGTATACCCTAGAGGCCATTACTGTACATTAGATGTATATTGTAGTGGATGCTGGGACATATATAGGGAGGACTTTCTTGCTCGAGATGATAGTATGCTATCTAGTTGATCTTTACCTTAACGTGTATGCTGATTGTCTCTCTGTTACATGTTGGTAAAGGCCTTAGGATGTGTACTTGACTACCTGGACTATGATGCGGATCATACTAGTGGGGACATGGTAGTCCATAAGTACATCCTTCAAAGTCCCTAGTCGTGGGTGTATCGAGACGGGGCATCGATATACCAGAGTAGACTAGCGTATACCTTCTCGACCCATACAGATGGGCGATGGATGATCCCATATCCATCGGTGTTTGACATCAGAGATGATATACGGGTGCTCAGTAGAGACTGGGTACACTGGACGGACTCGCCGAGAACTCCCAGATGGTAATATACCTCACGTCAGATGGCAGTTCTCTGGTGACACTGGTACAGAGTAGTCTGTTGACCCGAGATCGTCATAGAGTCTTGTGTGGTTCCCACTGTGCTTTGATTTCCATCTTACCACGTCCAAGAGGGCGTGCAAAACGGTGGTTTTTGGGTACAGTCCCGAGTCGCATGGAGGCAATGAGCGATAGGAGGGGATTCGTCTCTCCCGGTATAGGGGGTTGATGTTGCGCTGTGTTCGATTGGCTATAATAGGAAATCCCTGGCCAGGGTTGCTGAGATTTACTGGTAAGTGTTACCAGTAGTTTCTCGAATTGTTATAGACCTCATATCGACACGACTTATCGAGCTATTGGGGTCTGACGTTTACCACCCCTAGGCGAGATATGCGACATATCAGACGATCAGACCGGACTGTACGGTAGTGTTACTGGTTGGATTCACTGGAGTGTGAGCGGGCTTGCTCGTCGATCTTCAGATCGCTCAATACCCGGGTGGCCGTTAAGTTTAGCAGACCGCTTGCGGCTTGTGGGTGTTTGATATGATCATCATCTGCTGCCGGCGTATTGACGAGTCTTTAGAGTCCTACACAGAGGTTTCCTGGTTCAAGCGAAACGAAATAGGAGCGCATATGAGATATGTGCGGGACCGAGAATAATGCGTGTATGTGATACCGTATTCCATTCTCGCGATGAATGTATCGATTAGGTTATATGCGATATACCCTAGTTATCGAATCAAGGATTGATTCGATAAGCCGATACATTAGATGTTAGTCGGTTATGTTCGACATGGCCGGATCATTGAATCAAGTGTTGATTTAATGATTTAATGCATAATTATATATTTGATATATTACTTTGCATTAACTAGTATTGGTTCACTTAAGATGGATTTTCTCACTCGGATGTGCGCATTGTATATGCGATATACTTTTGTGCACTTGTATGTATCATGTTTGATGATGCATGCTAACTTGTGTTTTGTGTAAAGTTTAAACCATGGTTATGTAATGGTTAGGGTTTTCATTTTCATATCTATTTATTTATTTGTTTATTCATTATTGGAAAATGATAAGCATAATGCAAAATGGTGGCTTTATTTGGAAGCTTGTTGAAGCTTCATGAAGACTTTGACTAAGTGACCATTTTGTCTCATGCTTAACCCTAACCATTCCATTCAACCATGATTAACTCTCTACACATTACCATGGTTACATTATGATAAGTATTCTTATTATTTCTATTTTATAATTAACTTATCATATCATTTCTTCTTCTTCTTCCTTGAACTCAAGAAGAAAACCTTGAGGTCATCAATGGTGATTGATGATAAAGAGTGAGAAATCCAATTCTAAAGTCTACCCACTTCCTATTTCTTCATCCTCTACCTCTTGCCAAGTAGTAGAGTGTGTTCTCTTCATAAGTTTCTTGACTTGGTGAAGTCGGAGCTTGATTTAGCGATGCCTCGACGTAGATCATCTTCGGCATGGACATCGACGACCTAGCTCGCCATTTCTCCGACGAAGCCGACGCTAGAGCCCGGGAATTCTTTTGGACAGCGAGGGGACTTCATTGCGGAGCTATGGAGGTGGAGCACCGGATCTACAAAGGTTGTATTTCCATTAAACTTTTAGTTAAGTGTTAACTAGTTATTTTTTCGCCTAGACTTCTAGCCAACGATCCGTAGTTTAGGGTTTCCCGGCACCGTTAAATTTGAAATTGGCATGGTTGATGCCTTGTGAGACCTCATTAGGGTGCCTAGGAACCCTACAGTGGTATCAGAGCCTAGCTAGAGCCTTAGGCGAAGTCTAGACGCAATTTGAAGTCCGAACGAACCCGAAACCCAACTCAAAACTTGCTCTCTGTACTTTTTCTGAAATCGTGGATTTTTCGAAATTAAAAATATGCAGAAAAATCAGCAGGTGTTTTTAAGAATTACTGTGCAATTCGATCGGCTAAATCGTTTAAAGTGCGGTCATGCCGCGGTTCCGCCGCTAAGTAGCCACGTCATCTTGTGTAATCTGCACAGTAATTCCTAATTCTTTGTGCTGTATTTTCTGGGATATTTTAATATTTATTATAGAGTTGAATTTTCTGGGTTGTTTTGGGGATTCGGTGTTTCGATCGGGATATCAGATTTTGTCTATGTGGCTTTCCGGATAAATTTTAGAATATGTTAAAAAGTTCGACCGGATATAAATACCCAATTTTTCCCCTGTCGGGAAATTTTCAAGTGTTGGATTTTTCCGTAGTTTAACGACGTTCTAAGTAGTGCAAGTAACGCGATGGTCCCTCTAGAAGACAACAAACCTTAACTCGATTATGTGACCGTCTTGAACTGCCCTTTGAACCTTCGGGTTTGGGGCAGTACGGTGTACCACATGTGAGGCGTTGGCTTGACCCTTCTACGGCTGGACCGTTGGTACTGAGGCACGAACTGAATGTTGTTAGACTTATTTCATGTGTTGATCTGTATTGGGAAAACTTGGGTGTTCGATTGTTCGATCGGAAAGTTTAACATTTTCTATTTATCTGGAATAGGATACAATAATTGGAATTCACAAGTAGTTATGAGATAACTGAATGAATGTTGTAAATCTAGCAGTTTAGTCTCACTTGATCGGTTGCCACGGAATTTTGATGTGATCAAAAGTCCGTCGCAATCACGTAGCGTACGCGGATACTCGCCGGATAAACTTAATAGACAGCCTCACTCCATAGCCCCGACCAAGTGACTGTAGGAGAACCCCGTCGCCGAAAGCATCCGTTCGGGTGCTCGCGGTAGCGGTGTTCCGCCTTGGTGCACTTCGTCGACGGTATCGGGGGTGCAGCCGTCTACTGAAGTTTGCGACGAGCATTCGATCAGGATGTCGGGAATCTTGTTGAATTACCCGACTTGGTATTGAAAAATGTTTTCGATAATGATACTAAAATGCGGGGTTTATAATTGTTAGGCATGCGATGTCTAAGTAATTCATTTGGTCAGGCATGCGATGTCTGAGGTGGTTGCGGATTCCAACTGTTGTAGTTTTACACTTTCTTTTCTGTGACCGTAAGTGTAATATGTGATATCGCCAGTTTCGTTGCTATATGTCAACGACAATTGGGATGGACATATTTACTTACGTTGATGACATGTGATGTTATGTGTTGCTGGATATGTTATATTGGATCGTCGTGTTTGAATAGCCGGGGGTTTTTATGTGAGATGAGTGTTTTTCATTTTCATTCATGTAAAAACTTGTATGTAATATTCTTTTATTGGGGCACTTCCAGGTTGCGGAAGTTGTCACCCTTTGTATATTATTTACTTTTCTGCACTAGGATAGACCCAAGGAGGAGGGCACAAGTAACCGGGTTCTGGAGTCTAGTGAGAGACCAACTCGAGGAGTCGAGTCCGGGTCTTCTAACTCTAGAATTGGTAGGGTTGCTTGCCGCTCTCGTAGGGGTCTAGGGGTGTGGGTTTGGCTATTCATCACGACCGTGGAATCCGTGTTTTATACTGGCTCGTATTGAAAACATGGACGTCCTAGTATATCCAATATTTCATATGTTTCTTCTGCTGCGATATCTGTGATGTGATCATGTGATGTTCTGTGATAGATACTGTATATAGTATATATGATATATTATATAGACGTTACTTATGTTTTACACCCGCGCTAGCCCTGCCCCGCTCTGCCGTTAGTTACCTAACCTAACGGTGCACGAGGGGACATCGAGGCGAATGCGGATGGCATAAGTGTACGTCGTATTTATCTGTGATGTTTAGGTATTTAAATGATGGGACTTCATTAATATGATTAATGAAAAGAAAAGAAACCTAAGATGTTTTGGAATCGAATTTCAAAATAAAACAGGTAGCTACAGTTCTTGCTTTGCACAGCGGTATATGTGATATATCCTGCACCTTATTCGATGAGGAAAGGACCGAGATCCCTTCACCGGGAGTGACTCCTTTAGCAATAACTGGCAGATGCTACACCCTCGGCTTGTCTTTTGATTGCTTTTAAGAGTTTTTGCTTTGCACAGTGATATATATGATATATCCAGCACCTCATTCGACGAGGAAAGGACCGACGATCCCTTCACCGGGAGTGACTCCTTTAGCAAAACTAAAAAAGCCTCAAAAGCACTCCATTTCAAATTCATTCGATCCTACAACGATATAAAGTTCATTACGCAATAGGTTTTCAGAAAAACCTGTCGTAGCCCTCCGTCATTTCAGATAAGTACTAGTTAGTATTCGTGCTGCGGTTGTTTGGCATGCGTCAAGGCGTAGTGTACGGTAGCTAACTAGTGCTTATCTGCTAGCATACGATGCGATTGGATTAGGGTATTCGTACGGCGTTGTTTGGCATGCGTCAAGGGTCGTGCGGGTGGGTTTAATTCAATCAAGAAATGTACGGGTTGAACTTGACTAGTAGACTATGGGTTGTTTGGCATGCGTCAAGGTCATAGCGAGCTAGGGGCAAAACATTATCAGGAATTTCAAGTGTTGAAATTTGCAATGAGATTGCATACCTTCTATGAGATAGTTGGATCCCGATACCCGCTGCGAGTAAGAGTTACTCCTGGGAGAGTTTTACACATTACAATTAGCCGATCAAGTAGGTGTCTAGAAAGGTGTTAACGAGGTTACGCCTCTGGGAAAACGAGGTTTACATTAATTAGGTTCGTACGAAAGCACGGGGGACCTCCCTCAAAGTACCGACACTGGCCTGGCTGAAAGATTGGCGAACTTGTAGTGTGTAATTAATCCCGGCTAGTCTTTCCTTTTAGGGTTTGAAGGAAGATTTGATAAAAAGCAGTGGGAGCCATCCTGATTAGATAAAATAATAACCAATCTATTCTTGCAAGAGCGCACGCTGAGTGTTTTCTTCTCTCTCTCTCCAGGTAGCGACCATATCACGCCTTAATCAAGATAATAATATGGATTATTGACCGAACCCGCTTGTTATACTGAGCTGGGGAACGTTGGTCCCGCTCCAACTTATAATTGTTATAAGACAGAGCACGAATTGGGGAATACCAAATTTCCCGTGCCGCCCAAACGAAGAAAGTGCATATGATGCATCATCTTCGGGTGTGTTCTTTATACAGAACTGTTTCTCTATCCTCTACGTCCTGGGTATGTGATACCAGATCAGGATCCCAGATATGTAATTTGTTACATAGGGCTACAGAAAGGTAGAGAACTGAGAACGGGTGATAAGTTTCATGAGGCAGAAAACGGGGCAAGTGTTGCAGCCAAGTCTGTCGGTCACTGTCACCCTGTATTACCTGAATACATTGATTCTGAACGAATGTTATTAGATACCGGACCTGATATACAAAATCATATCACTCTCTTTATTAGTAAAGAAATGATAAAATTTTGTATTGTTGGATAATGTTTTGAACATTTCCTATATCAAAAGTTGATCGGTTCAGGCACGTTATCTAAAAACATTAATGTTCTAAATCAAACTTCGGTTCTTAGTATATGGAACACACACAAGAGGAAAAGTTCAGAAATGAACGAATCCTTCTTGAGGCATTGTAGACTAGGTCATATCAATGCGACCCGACTGGCTGAAGTTACATTTAAGATGCATATTTAAATCAGTTTGAATCTACATCTTGTGAAACTTGCCAGTCATGTCACAAAGATACAATGACACCAGCTCTGTTTATTGGAAACAGAGAAAGAGTTAGTGAACTCTTGGGATGATACATGTTGATGTATGTAGGTCCCCTGTCTATACATGCCAGGACTGGTTCTTTGTCCTTCGTTACATTCTCTGATAATCTCTCAAGATTCAGACCTATGTTCCTGTTGAAACACAAGTCCGAACCTTTTGAGATATTCACAGAATATAAGTTAGAAGTAGAGAACCAATAACAGGTATAAGTATTATGTCCTTTGATGAGATCAGGGAGGAGAATACTTGAGCACGGAATTCCTGGACTATTCTAAAGGAGAATGAGATTCTCTCTCAGCATTACTCCTCCGAATACACCATAGCACGATAGCGTATCGGGGTGGAGCAATCACACCCTATATGATAAGGTGTGCTCTATGATGAGTACTACTGAGTTACCTATTTCCTTTTAGGAGTTATGCACTTGAGAAGCTGCATACCTATTGAATAGGGTTCAAATCAAATCAGTTGCCTACCACTTCATATTTGATATGGAAAGGGAAGAGCCCATGTCTTAAGCTAGTTAAGATTTGGGGTTGTCCGGCCTATGTCTAAAGGCAAAATCCGGACAAGCTCGAGGCAAGGTCAGTTATGTAGAACTGGAAAGGTTCCAGCCATACAAACTGCAGCTGATGATTTGGTAGAACCGAAGGATTCAATAGTTACCAACGAATCTCAGCCTCTCCGCCGATCTAGTAGGGTTCCTCACCCACCTGAGAGATACTTCTGTTTCTCTATGACAGTGGGAGCGAGGATTGCATCATGAGATGATGACCCAACTAGTTTCGAGATGGCCATCAGGAGTAAGACTCTGTAAGAATGGCTGGATACTTAGTGATCTGAGATGGAATCCTTATACACCAACAAAGTATGGACTTTGGTTGCTATATCTGAAGGGTTAAATCCCCATCAGGAGCAAGTATATCTTGAGAAGATTACTTGGTGTAGATGGAAAAGTTGAGACTTTCAAAGCTAGACTTGTTAAAAGTTTGCATCATTGACCAGGTGTGGATAATGATAAAACCTTTTCAAGTATCTATGCTTAAGTCCATCCAGATCCTACTTACCACGGCTACATACCATGACTACGAAATCTGGCGGTTGGGTGCCATGACTACTTTTCTAAATAATGATTTAGAAGAGAACGTCTATAAGTACACAGCCAGAGGGCCTCGTAGACAGTGGGAGCAGCGGAAATGTGTGCAAGATGCTTTATAGGATAAAGCAGGCATCGCGGAGTTGGAACATCTGTTTTGATGGATTAGTCAAAGAAGTTGACATCATCAAAATGGTAGATGAACCTTGTATAAACAAAAAGGTAGTAGGGAGTATGGTGACGATCCTCGTAGAGTACGTGGATGACATGCTCTTGATAGGGAAGGAGTTTCCCATGCTACGCTCGATCAATCTCCGCTTATCACAATGATTCTCCATATAGGATGAAAGTGATACCTCCTAAATCCTGGGTTTTGGATCTATGAGATAGATCTAATTGGATGTTAGGATTCTCACTAGTTGTAGCGAGATGGTATCAATCGATCCTGGGGAGAATCAGTGGAAGGGTTCCAGGGTGATAATGACGACTGAATGTCAGTCGCAGGCATTGTCTTTACCCTCAGTAAAGGGACGGTATGTTGGAAGAGTTCCAAGCTAGATACCGTGGCAAACTAGACGATAAAGGCAAGATACATCGCTACTTAAGATGCTACCAAAGAGGCTGTTTGGATGTATATTGGTTCATGAGATGAACTATGTTCCTACCATTGTGAGACAATGGAGTTGTGGCTTATGCCAAGGAACGACGGTCCCATCAGTGATCCAGACATATTCTAAGGCAGTGTCACCTGATCAAGGAGATGGTTGATCTCCAGGGTGATCGAGATTTGGAGAGTAGACTCAGAGGACAACACAGCGGATCCACTCACAAAGGCCTGTTCCCAGAGAGAGACTTTTATGGGATGGTTGAGTATGAGATACTACAACCACTGCTACAGATGGCCCTAGTGCAAGTGGGAGATTGTTAGTTATATGTATGCCCTAGAGGCCATTACTGTACATTGGATGTATATTGTAGTGGATGCTGGGACATATATAGGGAGGACTTTCTTGCTCGAGATGATAGTATGCTATCTGGTTGATCTTTACCTTAACGTGTATGCTGATTGTCTCTCTGTTACATGTTGGTAAAGCCCTTAGGATGTGTACTTGACTACCTGGACTATGATGCGGATCATACTAGTGGGGACATGGTAGTCCATAAGTACATCCTTCAAAGTCCCTAGTCGTGGGTGTATCGAGACGGGGCATCGATATACCAGAGTAGACTAGCGTATACCTTCTCGACCCATACAGATGGGCGATGGATGATCCCATATCCATCGATGTTTGACATCAGAGATGATATACGGGTGCTCAGTAGAGACTGGGTACACTGGACGGACTCGCCGAGAACTCCCAGATGGTAATATACCTCACGTCAGATGGCAGTTCTCTGGTGACACTGGTACAGAGTAGTCTGTTGACCCGAGATCGTCATAGAGTCTTGTGTGGTTCCCACTGTGCTTTGATTTCCATATTACCACGTCCAAGAGGGCGTGCAAAACGGTGGTTCTTGGGTACAGTCTCGAGTCGCATGGAGGCAATGAGCGATAGGAGGGGATTCGTCTCTCCCGGTATAGGGGGTTGATGTTGCGCTGTGTTCGATTGGCTATAACAGGAAATCCCTGGCCAGGGTTGCTGAGATTTACTGGTAAGTGTTACCAGTAGTTTCTCGAATTGTTATAGACCTCATATCGACACGACTTATCGAGCTATTGGGGTCTGACGTTTACCACCCCTAGGCGAGATATGCGACATATCAGACGATCAGACCGGACTGTACGGTAGTGTTACTGGTTGGATTCACTGGAGTGTGAGCGGGCTTGCTCATCGATCTTCAGATCGCTCAATACCCGGGTGGCCGTTACGTTTAGCAGACCGCTTGCGGCTTGTGGGTGTTTGATATGATCATCATCTGCTGCCGGCGTATTGACGAGTCTTTAGAGTCCTACACAGAGGTTTCCGGGTTCAAGCAAAACGAAATAGGAGCGCATATGAGATATGTGCGGGACCGAGAATAATGCGTGTATGTGATACCGTATTCCATTCTCGCGATGAATGTATCGATTAGGTTATATGCGATATACCCTAGTTATCGAATCAAGGATTGATTCGATAACCCGATACATTAGATGTTAGTCGGTTATGTTCGACATGGCCGGATCATTGAATCAAGTGTTGATTTAATGATTTAATGCATAATTATATATTTGATATATTACTTTGCATTAACTAGTATTGGTTCACTTAAGATGGATTTTCTCACTCGGATGTGCGCATTGTATATGCGATATACTTTTATGCACTTGTATGTATCATGTTTGATGATGCATGCTAACTTGTATTTTGTGTAAAGTTTAAAGCATGGTTATGTAATGGTTAGGGTTTTCATTTTCATATCTATTTATTTATTTGTTTATTCATTATTGGAAAATGATAAGCATAATGCAAAATGGTGGCTTTATTTGGAAGCTTGTTGAAGCTTCATGAAGACTTTGACTAAGTGACCATTTTGTCTCATGCTTAACCCTAACCATTCCATTCAACCATGATTAACTCTCTACACATTACCATGGTTACATTATGATAAGTATTCTTATTATTTCTATTTTATAATTAACTTATCATATCATTTCTTCTTCTTCTTCCTTGAACTCAAGAAGAAAACCTTGAGGTCATCAATGGTGATTGATGATAAAGAGTGAGAAATCCAATTCTAAAGTCTACCCACTTCCTATTTCTTCATCCTCTACCTCTTGCCAAGTAGTAGAGTGTGTTCTCTTCACAAGTTTCTTGACTTGGTGAAGTCGGAGCTTGATTTAGCGATGCCTCGACGTAGATCATCTTCGGCATGGACATCGACGACCTAGCTCGCCATTTCTCCGACGAAGCCGACGCTAGAGCCCGTGAATTCTTTTGGACAGCGAGGGGACTTCGTTGCGGAGCTATGGAGGTGGAGCACCGGATCTACAAAGGTTATATTTCCGTTAAACTTTTAGTTAAGTGTTAACTAGTTAGTTTTTCGTCTAGACTTCTAGCCAACGATCCGTAGTTTAGGGTTTCCCGGCACCGTTAAATTTGAAATTGGCATGGTTGATGCCTTGTGAGACCTCATTAGGGTGCCTAGGAACCCTACACACTCATCATCGGTAATTGCGTTGCGCCACGGCAGCGCCCCGGCCTTCAATCCGAGGCCAAAATGCGGAATCAAAATTTTCTTGACTTTTAAACTGGCGCTACCGCGGACAATAAACCCGGATCGTAACCATTAACCGATACTAGCAAACAAGAGAAAGGGTGAGAGATATACCGAGTGATCCGAGTCCTCCGGTCTTCTCGTCGTCGTCCCGATCTCCCGCGGAAACTCCGGTCGTCGCCTCCTTGCCGGAAGGGCACCACATCGTCTGCATCTTTTACGGGCTCCCACCTCAATACCGAGGCAACTCGGGCATGAAGCTGGCTAGTCGACGTGCCCAAGGTTTGCTGTAGAATATAGTGTAGATGATGCTTGTCTCATTTGGGGTTTGTAGTTGCCTTGATGGAGGAATAAGGTTAAGGAAAAATGGTGCTTTTATTTTTCCAAAACTAGAAGAATGAGATGAAGAAATTTGTGTCACACCAAAAATGGAAATTTTTCTCATTTTCAACCATAGTGGCCGGCCCTCATCTTGTAAGAATGGTGGAGCAAAAGAATTTGTAGCATGAAGGGAGGTGATGGTAGGAGAAGAGCAAAGGTGACCATATCCAAACATTATCATTACAAACTTACATCCAAACCATATCCTCTCTTATCACAATTAATGCAAGTGATGGTGCAAAAGAAAAGATGCCATCATAATCAAAGCATTTGCAAGAAACCCCTCCACAAAGTGTTATTTGCAAACTTGCAAATAACCCCCTCCATCGGAAAAGTCCGGCCGGGAAAGAACAAAGGAAAACCGGCCGGAACGGAATGCAAACTGGCAACTCCAGAAAACTGGTCCCGTAATAAATTATAGGAAAACCCCGATACTGTGCATACACACCCGCATCTGTACTCCGTCCGGATACAAATGCAAAGAGACAAAATCTACACTGTACTAAACTAGGATCCGGCTTAAACCAAAGCCGGCTAGTAATGTTCGCCCGATCCTGATCCGTGCAATACCGCACGAATCTGATCGAACCCTGCCATATAACTATACGGCCTCTAGTACAAACCGTCCGATCCTGATCCGTGCAATACCGCACGTATCTGATCGGACCCTGCCATATCTCCATACGGCCTCTACAGCGTTTCGCCCGAAAGCCTGAGTAACTGAAAGTGTGGTGGACTCTAAAGACTCGTCAATACAATGGCTGTGGATTTAACCACTAGCACGTCAGAGGTATAAGCCAATACGTGACGGGCCACCAGCTATTGACCAAAAGGGACGTCGATGAGCGAACTCATCCTGACACCCTACTGAGCCTGTCAGTGACAATATCCGTACAGTCCGGTCAGTTCGTCTATGAGTATCGCATGGCGGGCCTAGGGAGTTGGTAAAAGTCAGACCCCCAAAAGCAGTACAAGTCGTGTCGGAGTGTAGCCCAGAACACCCTGAGATACTACTGGAATACCTACCAGTAAATCTCCTGCCTCGGCCGAGGGCTTTGTGTAATGGCTCTTCTAGACACAGCGCGACCTCACCCCCAATACCGGGAGAGACGAACCCCTGCAGATCCGCTCACTGCCTCCATGTGGCTCGGGACTGTACCCAACTAAAACCTGTTTGCACGACTCCTTTGAGCCGTGGTAGGGTAGTAATCAAAGTACAGTGGGAACTCACACGAGACAAATGACGATCTCAGGTCGATGAACTAACCTGTACACATGTCACCAGGAAACTGCTATCTGACGTCTGGTATAAGACCAACTAGCATGTTCCCGGCGAGTCCTGTCCGGTGTACTCATAACCCAATGAGCACCTGTATACATCTTAGGTGAACCAACTGACACCAGTGGCTTGTAAGACCGGCCACCGCCCCTCGTCGGGGTCTCGACTGTATACACTAGTCTACTAATGGAGTATCGATGCCCAGTCTCGAAACTCCCACGACTAGGGACCTTTTAAGGATGTGCTTATAGACCCCAGCTCCCATGTATATGATCGCCATCATACTGCTGGTCGTCAAGCAAGAATCCTAGGGGCTCTATCAACGTGTAATAGCGACTTGTCAGGTCACCTAAAGCAGTGCACGATGATAAAGATAAACCAGATAGCATACTATCATCTCGAGTAAGACTGTCCTACCGGGATAGGTCCTCCCTCAATCATTGCAATCACGTGCCTGTGATCCAATAATTGACTCTGAGGGCACTATCTCCAACAATCTTCCACTTGCACTCAAGGCTAATTATTGAGATGTCGCATACTCACAGCCCGTGTGATACCGAACACCCAACTCCTCTACTAGTCAGTCTCACAAAGCTCGTTTGCGAAACTATTGCGTTCGAGGAATAGCCTCAGTGAGTGGATCCGCTGTGATGTTTCTTTCTATGTCTCTCTATATCTCAAGTTCGCGGAGAAAACCATCTCCCGAAATGAGCAATACCTGTCTCAGAGTATGTCTGGATATCTGATGGGACCTAGCTCATAATGAACTCCAAATCCAAACTTCTTAGACTGTATCGATAACTGAACTTAATCAGTACCCAGCGCCATGCCTCCCTCAGTATTGCCTTGGACCACCTGTCCAAAATACTGCCCCTCGTCAGAAGGAGAAACTATAACTCTGACAGCCACTCTGCCATCCATGTCACCTTGGAAGCCTGGAATGATAACCGTCTCCTAAAAGAGGCTGTCGTTATCACATCCCTAGAACACGCACTTATGTCCTAAAACTGCTTCCGATTGTTTCTCCAGGATTGGATTAATATCAACTTATTGCATCTACTGCAAGAACAACATCTGGTGTGGTACTTGACATCTCATGACTGACTCAATTGCCTAAGCAAGTGATCTGTCAATCATGCGTATCCCTCTCCCCTTTAGTCTGTAAGACACCTTTAGAGAGGGTGACTCCATCAACTGCAAGTACACTACCGTGCCAGGAGTCGTCCATTCTAAATACTCATAGAATGCTGTCAAGTTACCCAGATTGGGAAACTGCCCAAATCTAGATCTAAAACCATAGATCTAGTAACCAGAATGTCTGATATAATATCCAAGTCCTGTGTGGAGAAACTACTGTGTGACAACCAAAGTATAACCGATCGTAGTATAGGAATATCACTTCCTACTCTGTGCATGTCATCCAAATACCATGACATCACACCCTACTACCTTCTCAACAGATCCATCCCCTATTCTGATGAAGTCAAACCTATGACTGTCACATCAGAAATAGATGATCTATCTCCGTTGTATCTGCTTTAGTCTATAAATAGACATAAGCCACCTGTCCACCAATGCTTCCGCTGCTCCCACTGACTACGACAACCCTCTGGCAGAGTCATATACACGTACACTTCTAAAGCTAGTTCAGAACGACGCTATACTCATCCTCCTGCTAGGTCTCGTAGCCTGGAACAACAGCAATGGCAAGTGTGGGTAAACAAGAACTTCCCTGTCACCGTCCTTGAGGCTACCGGAGTACCTCTCGGGTGCCTGAAGTTACCCACCGTATCTGCGGAGTGGCCAATGGAATGTCAAATCAGATTGAATTTTTAGGTTCCTTATCAAATCTTCAGTAATCGTTTGCGGTTCTGGAATCGCTTCCAGTTCTACCATACTCCCACTACTGTTTTCTGAAACATAACCATTTCCTTTTAAAACGTGGCGAGTTAAGAACAATATCACTATTGATCTTCCAGATGGTAGAAAATCAACCCTCGTCATTGCCTGGGTCAACCCACAAACAGCCATTACAGAAACGTGCCTTGAGTTATCCGGAATCTGGTTTTAAGCATAAGCCGGACAACTCCCCGTACCTTAACATCGTTAAGATATGAACTGTTCTATATCCAATATAGAACCAGAGGCACTGGTTTAATTGAACCAGATTCAAATCATGCAGCTGTCTCCAGTGCATGTCAACTAAATGGAGAGAGGCCGATCAGCGTTACTCAACTTAGGAATGCTTCCAATTATGAGTAACCTGAAAGAGAAGCAAGTTCTCTTAATCATCACTATCAACTGAATACCATACACAAGTATCTACATCTTCGATCACTTTGAAGAATCCCGATACTTGCAATACCTGGTTCTCTACTTTATTCAAATACCTATAACTTCTCAAAATTCGGACCCTGTGTTTCCACGAAACACCTGTCTAAAAACTAAAGAAGTCATAAGTAAACCGAATATAGTACGAGGACCAACCCCTCTGTCCTGATGGACCCTGGACAACATACAATACTCTGTATAAGTCCCTTGAGTATGATAACTCTTTCACTGTGTGTCGCAGGTTGAAAACTGTACTTATGGTTAAGAAGAATTACACCGCTGTTTAGTGCTCCTTACCTAACCATCCACTGATATAGGTAAATGTCGTAGACATAATTTCAGAAAGGTATATCTCACTCTATGAAAATAGACGTACAGATATATCAATTTGAAATTGGTGCATAAAAGCGGATATTCAAAACCAAATATTTGCCGACCGGCAAACAGCCCAGGTGATCTCCTCAAATATCACCGATTACAACGAATCCCGATATAATGAGGATGATCACCCAATTCCCAATAACTTACTCACACTCATCATCTGTAAAATCATACAGATGTGAGAATCATACCTGGTAAATACATACCCTGGAGTAAGTATCTAATCGGGAAATCAATTTTCTTTTAACATTACACAGTGAACTGAAACATTGAAATGTTTCGATGGGGTATCCTGGTATTCCTAGTAATGCCTCTACCATTATCCAGATTCACAACTGTAACCGTATATCTCTTTTTCATCTGTCCAAATCCCTTTATATGTCTTTAGTCATTACCGTCTGCACACCCCTTTAGGCCAAATGGTTTTCTTCCTTCCCTACCGTTCGGCACCAGCCTATGGTTTGGAAGAAGACTATCCAATAAGCATAATGGGTGTACTGTCCTAATCCTAGGAGCACTCGCAATGCGAGAGAAGGTGAAGAGAAAAGACAACCGAATAAACCGTATTCCTATTTCTCCTGGACCAGAATCCATCCCCGAACTGGAACAAGTTCCTTTCGAGTTCGTATATAACCATACGATGGAGTATCTAAAAACTTGGGATCTTCGTAGTGATACGGAGTGTCCTGGAGAAATACAAAGGTGATTTAGGATTGGTGAAGAAATACTCGGTTTGGTCATGAATAGTAGTCGCAATTTACTTTGCCCTCTTACTAATCCCATTGTTTGTCTTAACTTAATACCTTCTGCACACCATCGTTATGCTAATTGGTTTTCTTCATTCCCCACCGTTCGGCACCAGCCTAAGGTTTGGAAGAAGACTATCCAATTTGCATAATAGGTGTACTATCTCCTAAACCAAGGAGTACTCGCAATGAGAGAAGGTGAAAAGAAAAGACAACTGAATAATCCCATTCGTTTTCTCCAGAACCAGAAACCATCCTCGAATTCCTTCGAGTTCGTATCTAACCATACGATGGTTTTGTCCAATGGAAGTGGACGTTCGTAGTAATACGGGGTGTCCTGGAGAAAAGGGTAAAAGTAGGAGTGGCAACGAGGTCTGCAACTCTTACAATCCAAAAGCCAGTGTTAAGAAGGTTCGGTCAACTTGGTCACTGAGTCATAGTCCAGGGTCGGGTCAATGGTTGCTGCCAAAGAGAGAGAGAAAAGAAACACTCAGCGTGCACTCTAACCTAGATCAGAATGGTTATCACTTTATCTAATCAGGAAACCTCCCACTGTACCGTCAAATTCTCCTCCAAACCTGAAAGAAGAACTAGTCGGGATCACCCGAAGAGTAAACCAACTCATCAGCAGGAATCGAGATCCCTTCACCGGGAGTGACCCCTTGGACAGAAGTTTGCGTCAAGGAATTAACTTCACTATAGCCGATTACTTTTGCTTTGCATCGTGGTATTCAGTTGGAATATCCTGCACCTCATTCTACGGGGAAAGAGCCGAGATCCCTTCACCGGGAGTGACCTCTTTAGTAAAGGTTTTCGTCACTATATTTTTTATAAAAGGCTATGCAGTTCCTTCAACGATATCAAGTTCATTACGTTAAAGGTTTTTTGCCAAAAACCAGTCGTAGCCCTCCGTCATTTCAGATTAGTATTACTTAGTATTCGTGCTGCGTATGTCGTGTTTAGCCGAGGCGTAGTGTTCGGTAGCTATGTAGTGCTTTTCTGTTGCATGGATATGAGATTGGTTAGGACAGTCGTGCGGTCATTTTGGCTCAGTCAAGGATTCGTGCGGGTGGGTCTAATGCAATCAAGATAATGACGGGTTGAACTTGACTAGGATCCTTTGATATGTTGGCTCAGTCAAGGTCACTTGAGTCCTAGAGGTAAAAATCACATCGGGAGTTTCAAAAGAACTGAAACTTGCCAGATATGCGCATACCTTCTGGAGTGTGGTGACTTGATCATCTCGAGTAAGACTGTCCTACCGGGATAGGTCCTCCCTCAATCATTGCAATCACGTGCCTGTGATCCAATAATTGACTCTGAGGGCACTATCTCCAACAAATTGCCATGCCACTTACAGAGTAGAGCAGTTACATCGCCGTATTACTATTAAACTGTAAAAGTATAATCATTGTTCGGTACTTAGTACATGATATGCTTACATGAAAATACTCGAAATACTTTACAGTACTGTTTTGTGCATTGCATTTACTGTATCTTTATGGTTACATGTATATGAGATGATGTTTTCATAAGATCTCTTGATTTGAGAACCGCTGATATATTTTAAAATTCTTATGATTGTTTTAGAAGCGCGATTTCTCATGATATGATTTGTGGTGTCCACCTTGAGTTTTCTCAGTTCTTAGCTATGAGTTACCCGATTAGAGGAGTGAGGAAGCACCGTCTACGAGTATATGGTAGACCCGGTGTGGTACTCCGGGGCAAGAAGATCGTATAGAAAGGCGTTGAGCCTGGCAGGGGAGCACTACCGACCGATGATTGTTTGGGCTTGGCAGATATCCGGAGGATACCGACCGGAGTCGTGAGATCAGATGGATATGAGGGTCGATCTGATGAGACGGCGTCTGAGATATGAGGATTTACGTGTCGATGCTTGACACGGGTTTTATGATATTTTCGAGTGTCGATGCGGGACACTCAGGTTTTATGATGTTTGATGTGTCATTGATAGACACACGTTGGATGATACAGATACATACATGAATGCATATGATTCAAATGGCTTATCATTATGTACTGATACTGGCACGATATCATTATTATACACATATGTATACACGATTGCCCTGAATACCACTTAGTATTAGCTTTATGTTATAGTATGACCTGGGGATCGTTGTTCTTTCGATTTCTACCTGCTGATATTTTCTACTCACGAGTTGGCAACTCACCCCCGTTGTGCCATAGTTTTCTTACAGGATCGACCGCTTGGATTAGTAGCGGCTCGCTGGCATACAGTTTGCTTCAGGGTGCTTTGCATTGGTAGGTGGGGTACATATTTAGATCATGACCACTCTTATACATATTTATTCAGTTGTATCTAGTTAAAAGCTCTATCAACCAGACTATGTATATGTGGTAGACCTAGATACAGACTTGTATATTCTTGAGACGTACAGCGAGATGGATGTATTGTCTTTTATTTGAGCTTGATGATGTCGTGCTCTCCTTTATATTCTTTCTGTGTTTGATCTTTCCTTAGGGCATCGCATATATAATCATTGCATGGTTGTGATTCTGCCAATTGGCAAAGAGCTAGCTCTAGCTTGGGGATGCCTATATTATTGCTTTTATATGGTTTTGGATCAAAGTAACAAGGGAGGTGCTGCCCAAATTTCAAGGAGGAAAATGTTTGCAAAGATAGTATACAAAAAAAATGCATTTTCATATGATATTACTTATACTTTTAAAAGAATTCTTGAATTCCTTATGTCGATATTTCAAAACTGCACCTCCACTATTTTCCGAAAAAGGTTTAGATTTCTGGGCTTTGGCTTACTTGAATTACGGCGGGGTCCTATAGACTTCACGTGATTCTCGTGCCGGTCACATGCCAATTCCGGGTCGTGAAAAAGTTGGTATCAGAGTGTTAGGTTTAACCTTGGTTCGGGTCTAGTTCTGACTATGCGGAGTCTAGGGTATATATATTTCGAAATCTAGGCTTGACCTTACGGAATTTAGACTTGACTGATGGGCGTTTTGGACCCGATTTTTTGTCACATAGGTTGACCTTGGTTGATGGAGTAGGTAATTTAAATAGAGTGACGTACAGTGTGTATGTTCCGCAGCATACTTACGATACGCTGCTCCGCTTAAGTTACCTTAGGATGTACATTTATTGAGATCCGTGATTCTATTCGTTCCTATGATCTATCTTCATCGATATTTGCTTGAGGTTCATATCACCATGGCTACGAAAGCAGAGAGAGACCCGCGGCTAGAGATGCAGTCAGAGCGAGCTCTTCACGGACGAGGACTGACCATGATATTCTTCTGGTCACATAGGAACGATTTATTGTTTATGTTGAGATCTCTCGGTTGAGACGAGTGTTCGGGATTAGCACTGGATGATCGAGCCACTGATAATGTATGCAACTGCATGCATAAAACCTACATCAATGCACTGCAAGCACATGTGAACTATACCGAGTGCATAAGTCAAGTTAAGTGCATACGTCATGCATAAAGTCAAATCGACTGTATCAAAATACATAGAATCATAAATATGTGCGACAAGTGCACAAAATCGATATCAAGTGCAATGGATATGCACAAATCATAAATCAAGGTAATAAATGTATCAAACATAAATCAAGTGCAACAACTTGCACATAGGAAAATATATAGTAGGTGCAACTACGGTGCACGAAAACAAATATCGCGAAACCAAATCATCAAAACTCCAAGTCCAAATGATAAATGCATAATACTCGGATCTCTAAAATGCAAATCGAAATAATAACATTGAGATACACCTCCTCCAATGTCGAAAAGTGCCGGTGCGCCCAAAGATGGTTGAGCAAGAACATCCGCTTGCCTCCTGCTCACGGTCTGGCGTCCTCTGTCCCTGGGTCCTTGTCTTCTCTATGGATCACGAATCCTATAATCTCTCTGCTCGACGTCCTGGTTAGGTGTAATGACGGAAACAGTTCCACTCTGGTGCTTCTCTGAACATCTCCTGGCCAATTAACATAGCCACTCAGAATGTAGCACATCGATGATGGCGACATCTGATCCTCAGAATACTGGTAATACAACTTATCCTGGGTGCAAATCTTGTCCCTACGGTGTCCTGGAAGGAGTCTGCTATGGTCTCTTCTGATCTCACCTCTATCGAACTGTAAGGAAGTTGGCACTCTTTACTAATCCTTTTCTATTCCAAACAGCTGCGTCCTCATCACGACTTCCCTCTGGAATTTGGCTGTATCCAACGCCTCTGCGTACATATCAATTCTATGGCTTCAACGGAGAAGAACGACTAATTAAGAGCTCACACGAATCTCTTATCCACTTGTCTTCATTATCGTCCACTTCAAAATCACATCTTGCTGGCTATGTACTGCAATTCATTCTCGGCTACAGTTAATCCGGAGTCTCTCACAAGGACTCGAAGTTACGAACTCGTTATCTTCAACACTCTGTGGAAGGCAGCTGGACAATTACATCTTCGGGAACTCATCCAAATCATTAGAGGAATACGCTTCATTCGTCCCTTCTTGATCAACTCACAACACGTCTGGGTGAAGCCCTTCTAACTGAAGCTAGTCAACTTGTTAATCTTGCATCGAAGCATCCAACGAAAAAAATGTCCTCTCTTGATCGATTCACTCCAGGTCTGAGCAAAATCCTTCAAACTGGAATTCTTCATCTTAATTGAACCTGTGTCGTGCATCCAATTAGATGAATTGTCTTAGTCACTCTATTCAAGATGATCTTGCGATCTTCTGTCACATCCCTGCTTGTAAGCTCTTGTGGCTTCAACTTAATAAACTCTGGAGGCGACATCCCATCAATCTCAGCAACAGTTGGGTCATCTGTCTGCACGGTAGACAACATCGTGATCTTCTGGAGTGAGTCATATGTCAACAGTCTTCTCAATCTGGATGGCCTCTAGATTATCGGATTATTTAGTCTCTGGCTATTCGTATTTTTCGGAATACGAATACGGGTATGTATATACGGTGAGGGATATTCTTGTAATTCTTTCAAGAGTGCTTCTAGAACAAGACATCTCATTTGTTATTTAATCTTTTTGATTAAATGTTAATGAGGTGGAGGTATGAGGTGTTAAGTTACAATGAATGAAGCGTGGCTACTTGGTGACTCACTTAGTAAGTCATGGATTACTACTGAGGCGGGTGGCATGAAGATATTTTTGATGAATCAAGATATTTTGATGTATTATTGTTATGCTTCATATTATCTCAAGTGAGCCATATTCATTTCATAATATCTTTTACACTCTCTTTCCTCCAAGCTCTCTTCTTCTTCCTCTAATCCTAATTTGTCTCATGAGTTGAGAAACCTAGAGTTCAAGAGACTAAACAATTCCTAATCACTCTCTACATCTTCTAGGATACTTAGACTAGCAAACTAGGTACCTAGTTACCTCAATTTAGAGGTAGGAACTCCAAGTAGACACTCTCGGGTAGATCATCTTTGACCCAAGGAGGCTAACGATCAAGCGATCCGTACACTCTCGTCTAGGAGCTTAAGAAGAGGAGGAGGACAACGAGAGACGAAGGACTTGGTTCACGGAGGTATAAACTTCTTTCAAAGTAGTTAGAACCTCATAGTTTATTTGTTAGTTATGGTTTCTGTATTGATCCTGGAGTTCAAGTCGTTGTTGCGAAGTTCTGAAATCATTTTTTTTAAATTTCGTCTCCCCGCGAATACGTGGGGTGCACGACATCGACTTACATGTACACCAATAAAGTGTGGACTTTGGAGGTTGCTCCTGAAGGGGTAAAACCCATTGGGAGCAAATAGAACTTAAAGAAGAAGATCGGTATAGATGGAAAGGTTGAGACCTTCAAAATTATACTTGTAGCAAAAGGTTTTCGTCAACGACCAGGTGTCGGCTATGACGAGACCTTTTCTCCAGTGGCTATACTTACATCCATCCGGATCCTACTTGCCATTGCTTTCTACCATGACTATGAAATCTGGCAGATAGATGTCAAGACCGCTTTTCTAAATGGTGATTTAGAAGAGAGCATGTATATGACACAGCCAGAAGGTTTTATAGACAGTGGAAGCAGCGGAAAGATGTGCAAACTGCTTAAATCAATTTATGGATTAAAGTAGGCGTCACGGAGCTGGAACATCTGTTTTGATGTAGCAATCAAAGAATTTGATTTCATCAAAAAACGTAGATGAACCCTGTATTGTTAGTGATATATGCCCTAGAGGCCATTATTGTACAGTACTAGTTTGTATATTACATTTTGGAAGCTTGGGATATACACGGATTTTATGACAGTCTTGCTCAATACGATAGTATGCTACTTGGTTTGTTTCTATCTTAATATGTGTATATGTTTCTTTTAGCGTATCGCTAATACATATTGGTAGAGATCTTAGGATCTTTACTTGACTACCGGCATTGTGATGGAAGTCACACTAGTGGGGGATGGGTAGTCTATAAGCACATCCTTATACAGATCCCTAGTTATAGGATTATCGAGAAAGGGCATCGATACTCCAGAGTAGACTAGTGTATACGCTTCTCATCCCAGCAGGGGAGATGGTCTGTCCTACAGCCATTAGTACGTCGTACTGGAGATAATATACAGGTGCTTATTGGTTTATGAGTTACACTGGACAGACTCATAAGGAACTGCCGGTTGGTACTATACCTATCGTCGTGTAGCAGTTCCCAGGTGAAATGAGTACAGCGTAGTCCGTTGACTTGAAACTGCTACTTCGCCTCGAATGTGTTCCCACTGTTCTTAGATTACTACCCTATCACGGCTCTGATGAGTCGTGCAAACAGGTAGTGGTTGGGTGCAGTCCCGAAGCACTTGGAGGCAGTAGCGGTTAGATAGGATTTGTCTCTCCCGGTATTGGAGGTTGATATCGCGCTGTGTTCGGAAAGCCATTACACAAAGTTCCTGGCCAGGGCAAGCGAGATTTACTAGTAGGTACTCCAGTAGTTTCTCAAGGTGTTTTTGAGCTCTACTCCAGCACGACTTATTGCGCTATTAGGGATCTGACGGCTACCGCCCCCTAGGCCCTATATGCGATACTCTTAGACAAATAGACCGAACTGTACGGAGATCACAGATAGGCTCAGTATGAGTTCGGATGAGTTTTCTCATCGGCCTTCTTATCGACAGATACCTGGATAGCCGTTACGTGCAGCTAGTACCGCTGACATGCTTGTGGTTAAAACCACTGCCAGCGTACTGTCGAGTCTTTAGAGTCCCACAGAGAGGGTTTCCCTACTTCGGGAAACATATGTAGAGGCCGTATGGTTTTACGGTAGGGTTTCGATCACATACGTGTACTTGTACACAGATGATGTTCGAGAAGATAATACTAGTGGGCTTGGGTTTAAGCCGGATCCTAGTATTATATTATTGGATTATTTTTGTCTCAGTGTATTCGTATTTTTTGGAATACGGATATGGGTATATATATACGGTGAGGGTATTCTTGTAATTTTACTTGGTATGCTTCTAGAAGGGGACACCTCATTATTGGTTTATCTATTTTGTAAAATAGATTAATGAGTTGGATATTTGGAGACTTGTGTGATATGGGTGTGAAGCTTGGCTCCAAGAGTTGTTTAGTAGTTTGTATTCACTATTGAAGCATGGTGGCTATTTTCTATGACAAAATAATCCATGCTTCAATGAGTGAAGTCTTGAGCCATTCTCCACACTCACACAACCTAGCTCATTTTCTTCTCTTCATTCTCTCTCTAAGTTTCCTCTCCTTCTTCCTCAAAGATCCTTACCCTCACATGTGTTGTGAAACAAAGGATCTAGTGAGATAAAACAATCCATTAGACTCTCTAATTCATCTAGGTTACTTAGATTAGCAAACTAAGTACCCTAGTTACCTCGGTTTAGAGGTAGGAGCTCAAAGAACATACTCTCGGGTGGATCGTCTTTAACGCGAGGAGGCAGAAGATCAAGCGCGATCCGTACACTCTTCAAGGAGCTCAAGAAGAGGAGGAGGAAATCAAGAACCGAAGGAATTAAAACTAGGAGGCATAACTTTCTACATAATAGTTAGAACCTACAAGTTATTTTGCTAGCGAAGGTTTATGGTCGATCCTGGGTTCAAGTCGGTGTTGTGAAGCCCGTAATAATCGTTTTTTACGTATTCCGCCTCCATGCAAACCCACGGGATGCGTGATATCGACTTACAGTGGTATCAGAGCTATTAGGCATTGGATGTCAACCTATGGGGGTCTCACTGTGTGACAGTGTGGTGAAGTATAGGCTCTTACCCCCAGGATGTCCCGAGACCGGAAGGTGTTCCGGCGGGTTGTAATCCTCGCGAGGGGGTATGCGTAAAAAGTAGCTGCTGAGGGACCAGTAGGTGCCACGGTGACCCCATTGGATGTGGTGGATTCCTGACATACAGTGGTATCAGAGCCTCTCCATAAGCCTTAGATAGCTTGTTTCAATGTTTAAAATCCGCCGTTTCTGTTGCGCACGAACTGCTGACAAAAACAGTACCAAAAAAGTTGTTTTAAGATGTTTGCACACCCCCACGGGCTCATAGTTTAAACCAAGAAGCCACGGGGTAGAGCGTGGGAACCCCGGGGGGACCAAAGGCCGGGCCAACCCTCCAAGACCACTATAAGGTAACCTTGGGGGGTGGTGACCCGAGAGCACCACAATACAGTGCTCTCGAGTCTGCCTCCTCTTGGGGGCCACCTCGTGGTGGCCCCGAGGGTGGTTACTCCCCCCCCCCCCCCGAGGCCCCCGGATCGATAGTTAATTTTTGCCCCAATGCCTCCGTGAAGGTTCGGACAAGTTTCGAGTTCATTTCGACTCCCGGATTGGCTTAAAACGAATTTTTGGGTAACATTAGTGGACAGTTTTTCATAGTCTTGAAAAATTAGTTTCATTCGCTAATTGTGCACAAATTTTATAACATCTTGAGTTACTTTACAAGGTTTGTGATGTGTATATGTGTTCGTTAACGTCTTTTAATCGATATACGTCGATTAGAAGGGATTGCACATATCTGTGATGTTGTGATGGTTTGTGTATATGAACTTTATTGGATCGTCATGATGGAATAGCCGGGGGATGTAAGAAGAGTGTTTTCTTTTCTTTCATTTGATGTAAATTTTTAATTTGATGTAATATTATTTTTCGGGGTACATCCGGGTTGAGGTTGTAGTCACCGTTGTATTATTTTTTTTACTGTTTTTTGCTCCTAAGATAAACCCAAGGTGGGATGCACAAACTACCGGGTTCTTCAAGTATCGAGTGGCCTACTCATTTTACTGAAGGAGGTTGCTTCACTTCGAAAATTTGGCGGGTAGTTTGCCGCACCGTGGGGTCTAGGATGGGGTTTGGCTATTCATCATGACCATGGAATCCGTTTTTCGTTACGGGCTTAAACGAAATACGGAATTCCTAGTATATCCAATATGTTCATCTGTGATATGTGTAGGGTTCCTAGGCACTCTTGTAAAGGTTCATAAGGCATCAAACATGCCCGGATAAAAATTTAGACGTGCCGAACAACCCAAAGCCGGGATCTTTGCTAGATTATTAGGGTTAAACATGCAAGATGATAACTTTTATCTAAGTGTGAGGGATTACAACCTTTGTAGTCCGCTCCTTCGCTTCACAAGCTCCGAGTAGAAGTCCCTTTGCCGCGATCCACGATCTTCCGGACTCATGAGAGGCTCCAAGACTCGAACGATCCATACTAGCTTGAAGTGTTCCAAATCTCCGATGATCTACGTCGAAGTTGAAAAGACTCAAGCTTTCTCACTCTAAAGAGATGAACACACTAATCTCATGGGCTAGGTGAGATGAGGATGAGAGAGTAGTATTTATGCTTTCTTTTTAAATCATTTTCTCATATTTATTCATCACATAAAGAATTTCTAGTGAGCTTTTTCAAGAGAGAAGAAGATGATCATGGAAAAGATAATGATCCAATCCTTTTGTGATGAATAGAAAGAAATGTATATGATTGATATATAAACCATGGTCAAGGATGAGTGGCTAATAATGTGTAGAGAAACAACTAGAGTTAGGGTTTGGTTTGGTTAGCAATGTGTCATCAAAAAATATCTTAACCATGACAAAAGATAAAGCTTCTAGAAGGTGCATGAAGCAACTAACCCTAATCAAACCCTAACCTCATTTAATCATCCTTAAACATGTTTAATAATAAATCATATCATGTCACAATAATATATATCACATATATATATTATATATTTGCAACAAAAGAAAATAAAACAATTAACATATATCGCATATATATCAATGTATCATCCAGTGAGAAAATGAAATAATAAAGCGAGCCAATATTAGATAATGTAATACAATATATCATATATATTATTATACATTAAATCATCGAATCAACACTTGATCCGACGATTCGGCTATATCGAATATTACCGACTAATATATCATGTACCGATTCATCGAATCAACACTTGATCCGATGACCCGGTTCATATCTAAATATCGCGAGAATATAATACGGTATCTCATATCGCATTATTCTCGGTCCTGCACATATCACATATGTGCCTCTACTCCGTTTCGCCTAAGCCAAGAAACCTCTGTGTAGGACTCTAAAGAATCGTCAATACGCCGGTAGCAGGTGATGATCATATCAAACACCCACAAGCTGCAAGCGGTCAGCTAAACGTAACAGCCACCCAGGTATTGAGCGATCAGAAGATCAACAAGCTAGCCTGTGCGTTCTCCTGTGAATCCAATCAGTAACACTCCCGTACAGTCCGGTCTGTTCGTCTGATATGTCGCATATCAAGTCTAGGGGTGGTATACGTCAGACCCCAGTAACCGATAAGTCGTGTCGATGTGTGGCTCATAACGAGTCGAGAAACTACTAGTAACACTTACCAGTAAATCTCTATATCAGCCCTGGCCAGGGACTTCCAGTTATAGCCAATCGAACACAGCACAACATCAACTCCCTATACCGGGAGAGACGAATCCCCTCCTATCGCTCATTGCCTCCAAGTGATTCGGGACTGTACCCAAAAGCCACCGTTTTGCACGCCCTCTTGGATGTGGTAAGGTGGAAATCAAAGCACAGTGGGAATCACACAAGACTCTATGACGATCTCGGGTCTACAGACTACCCTGTACCAGTGTCACCGGAGAACTGCCATCTGACGTGTGGTATATCACCATCTGGGAGTTCTCGGCGAGTCCGTCCAGTGTACCCAGTCTCCACTGAGCACCCGTACACCATCTCTGATGTCAAACACCGATGGATGTGGGATCATCCATCGCCCATCATATGGGTCAAGATGCGTATACGCTAGTCTACTCTGGTGTATCGATGCCCTGTCTCGATATACCCTCGACTAGGAACAGTTATAAGATGTACTCATCGACTACCAAGGCACCACTAGTATGATCTCATCATAGTCCCAGTAGTCGAGTACAGATCCTAAGGGCTTTATCAACATGTGAGAGAAAAACAGTAAACCAATACAAGTCAACATGTTAAGATAAAGTGAAACCAAATAGCATACTATCATGACGAGCAAGAAAGTCATCTCTATATATATCCAAGCATCCATTATAATATACATCATATGTACAACAATGGCCTCTAGGGCATATACATAACTAACAATCTCCCACTTGCACTAAGGCCAGCTGCTGTAGTATCTCATACCTAGCATCCCGAATAATCTCTCAAACTGTATCTGGGGAATAGCCTTCGTGAATGGATCCGCAGTGTTGTCCTTCGTATCTACTCTCTTGACCTCGATCTCCCGGCGATCAACTATCTCCCTGATCAGGTGATACCGCCTCAGAATATGTCTGGACTTCTGATGGCATCTGGGTTCCTTGGCCAATGCCACAGCTCCATTGTTATCGCAATACAGAGGTATTGGATGCTCAATGGATGGAACCACTCCAAGTTCAGTAATGAACTTCTTGATCCAGACAGCCTCTTTGGCAGCATCGTTGGCAGCGATGTATTCAGCCTCCATCGTTGAGTCTGCAATGGTATCCTATTTGGAACTCTTCCAACATACCGCCCCTCCATTGAGGGTAAAGACAAAACCCGAATGCGACTTAGAGTCGTCCTTATCACTTTAGAAGCTGGAATCGGTAAAGGGCTCCACCTGGAGTTCTCCATTACCATACACCAAGAACATCTCCTTAGTCCTTCGTAAGTACTTGAGAATGTTCTTCACAGCTGTCCAATGACTCTCTCCAGGATCTGCTTGATACCGACTCACTACACTTAGTGAGTATGCTACATCGGGTCTGGTACATAGCATCGCATACATGATAGAGCCTACTGCCGAAGCATAGGGTATCCCTTGCATGCGAGCTCTCTCCAAATCAGTCTTAGGAGACATCTCTTTGGAGAGAGTGAGTCCAGAGATCGTGGGTTGGTTCCCACGCTTGGATTCTTCCATACTAAACCTCTTTAGTATGGTGTCAATGTACCTGGATTGGGACAATCCCAGTATCCGTTTAGATCTATCTCTATAGATCATGATTCCCAATATGCAGGAGGCATCACCTAGATCTTTCATTGAGAATCTCTGTGATAAGAAGAGCTTGACTGATTGCAGCATAGGAATATCATTTCCTATCAAGAGTATGTCATCCACGTATAATACGAGGAAGACAACCTTACCCTCTGCTACCTTCTTATAGATACAAGGTTCATCTATATTTTTGATGAAGTCAAACTCTTTGACTACAACATCAAAACAGATGTTCCAACTCCGCGATGCTTGCTTTAACCCATAAATGGATTTAAGCAGCTTGCACACCTTTCCGCTGCTCCCACTATCTACGAAGCCCTCTGGCTGAGTCATGTACACGCACTCTTCTAAATCACCGTTTAGAAAGGCGGTCTTAACATCCATTTGCCAGATTTCGTAGTCATGGTATGCAGCAATGGCAAGTAAGATCCGGATGGACTTAAGCATAGCCACTGGAGAAAAGGTTTCGTCATAATCCACACCTGGTCGCTTACGAAATCCCTTTGCTACAAGTCTAGCTTTGAAAGTCTCAACTTTTCCATCTACACCAAATTTCCTTTTAAAAATCCACTTACTCCCAATGGGTTTTACCCCTTCAGGAGCATTTTCCAAAATCCATACTTTGTTGGTGTACATGGATTCCATCTCAGATCGCATTGCATCCAGCCATTTCACAGAGTCACCACTCGTGATGCCCTGCTCGAAACTAGTTGGGTCATCATCTTCCATGATGCAATCCTCGCTTCCACCATCAATGAGAAAACCGTAGTATCTCTCAGGTGGATGAGAAACCCTGCTAGATCGGCGGAGAGGCTGGGGTTCGTTGGGTACTACTGAATCCTCTGGTTCTACCAAATTATCTGTTGTAGTTTGTTCTGCCGGAACTTCTTCCAGTTCTACCTCAATGCCACTAATCTGTTTCATAAGAAAACATTTTTCTAAGAAAGTGGCATGTCGAGAAACAAACACCTTTTGTTCCTCGGAGTGGTAGAAGATATACCCTCGCGAATGCTTGGGATATCCAATAAACTTACATAGGACAGACCTTGCCTCGAGCTTGCCTGGATTGTGTGTTTTAACATAGGCCGGGCAACCCCATATCTTAACAAAATTAAGATATGGTCTCTTCCCTTCCCATATCTCATATGGAGTGGTAGGCACAGATTTGGTAGGAACTTTATTCAGTATGTATGCCGCTGTCTCAAGCGCATACCCCCAGAAGGAAATAGGTAATTCAGCAGTGCTCATCATTGAGCGCACCATATCTAATAGGGTGCGATTTCTTCGTTCCGATACACCGTTGTGCTGTGGTGTATAAGGAGGAGTAAGCTGAGAGAGAATCCTATTCTCTTTTAGATAATCTAGGAACTCATTGCTTAAGTATTCACCTCCTCGATCAGATCGAAGAATCTTAATACTTTTGCCCGTTTGGTTCTCTACTTCGTGCTTATATTCTCTGAATTTCTCAAAAGCTTCAGACTTGTGTTTCATCAGAAACACATGTCCGTATCTAGAGAGATCGTCAGTGAATGTAATGAAGTAGGAAGAACCGTTCCTGGCATGCGTAGACATGGGACCACATACATCACTATGTATTAGTCCTAAGAGTTCAGTAACTCTTTCTCCGTGTCCACTAAACGGAGCTTTGGTCATTTTTCCTTTGAGACATGAATGGCAAGTATCATAAGATGATAATTCGAACGGATTCATATAACCATCCTTATGTAACTTAGCCAGTCGTGTCGCATTGATATGACCAAGTCTACAATGCCACAAGTAGGATTCGTTCATATCTGAACTTTTCCTCTTGTGTGTGTTTTGTATAGTCAGGACTGTATTCTGATTCAGAATGAATATACCATTATGTAACGAGCCTGATGCAATCAACTTTTGATCTAGAAATATGTTCATAACATTATCCTTTACTACAAAATTATATCCTTCTTTACTTAATAAAGAAACTGATATAATGTTGCACATCATGTTCGGTATATAATAACACTCATTCAGAATCAGTGTATTACGACTTGGTAATACAAGGTGATATTCGCCAACTGCTTGGGCTACAATACTTGCACCGTTTCCTACTTGAACAGAATGATCACCTTTTCCTAGTTCTCTACCTTTTCTTAGCCCATGTAACAATTTACATATGTGGGATCCTGATCCGGTATCTAATACCCAGGACGTAGGGTGAACTGAGAAACAGTTCTCAATAACTAACACACCCGAAGAAGATGCATCAATATGCATGTTCTTTTGGGCGACGTGAGAATCCAGATATTCTCCTGTTTCCTGTTCAGTCTTATAACTCTTATAAGAAAGAACGGGTCCAACTTTCCCTTGCTCAGTACAATAATCGGGTTCAGTCAATACATCCATATTATTATCTTGATTATGGCCTGACATGGTCGCTACCTGGAGAGAGAGAGAAGAAAACACTTTAGCGTACGCTCTTGCAAGATTAGATTGGTTATTATCTTATCTAATCAGGATGTCTCCCACTGTTTTTATCAAATCTACCTTTAAACCCAAAAAGGTAAGATTAGCTGGGATTAATTACACCCTACAATTTCGTCAATCTTTCAGCCAGATCAGTGTCGGTACTTTGAGGGAGGTTCCCCGTGCTTTCGCACGGACCTAATTAAAGTAAACCTCATTTTCCCAGAGGCGTAACCCCGTTAACACTTTTCTAGACACCTACTTGAATGACTAATTGTCCTGTGTAAAACTCTTCCAGGAGTAACACTTACTCGCAGTGGGTATCGGGATCCAACTATCTCATAGGAGGTATGCAATCTTATTGCAAATTTCAACACTTGAAATTCCCGATAATATTTTTACCCCTAGCGTCCCATGACCTTGACGGAGGCCAAACTACCCATAGGGCGATAGTCAAGTTCAACCCGTCATTTCTTGATTGAATTAAACCCACCCGTACGACCCTTGACGGAGGCCAAACTACGCCGTACGAATACCTTAATCCAATCGCATCATATGCTAGCAGATAAGCACTAGTTAGCTACCGTACACTACGCCTTGACGGAGGCCAAACAACCGCAGCACGAATACTAAGTAGTACTTATCTGAAATGACGGAGGGCTACGCAGGTTTTTAGAAAAACATGAGCGTAATGAACTTGATATCGTCGTAGAATCGAGTGGTTTTGAAAAAGGAGTGTTTTTGAGGCTTTTCTTAGTTTCGCTAAAGGGGTCACTCCCGGTGAAGGGATCGTCGGCCCTTTCCTCATCGAATAAGGTGCAGGATATATCATATATACCGCTGTGCAAAGAAAAACTCTAAAAGCAATCAAAAGACAAACCGCGTTTTGTAGCATCTGCCAGTTTCGCTAAAGAGGTCACTCCCGGTGAAGGGATCTCGGCTCTTTCCCCATCGAATAAGGTGCAGGAAATATCATATATATCACTGTGCAAAGCAAAACTGTAGCTACCCCTTTTTATAAAGTTTTGATTCTACAACATCTTTAGGTTTCTTTTCCTTTTATTAATCTCATTAATAAAAATCCCATCAGCTTATGCTTCCTAAGCATCACAGAAGAAACGAAAGCAGTAATATTTATATATCAGCATATATATATAGTATAAGCATTCGTCTCAGGCAGTAATATGATCTCATCATAGAACATTGCAGCAGAAGAACATATATGAAATATTGGATATACTAGGACGTCCGTGTTTTCAATACGAGCCTGTATAAAACACGGATTCCACGGTCGCGACGAATAGCCAAACCTACATCCCAAGACCCCTACGAGAGCGGCAAGTAACACTGCCAATTCTAGGGTTAGGAGATCCGGTCTCGACTCCTCGAGATGGCCTCCCACTGGACCCTAGAACCCGGTTAGTTGTGCTCCCCTCCTTGGGTCTACCTAATGCGGAAAAGTAAATAATATACACTGGTGATATCAACCTCAACCTGGAAGTGCCCCAAATAAAAGAATATTACATTACAGATGAATTTTACATGAATGAAAATAAAAACCCTCATCTCACATAAAACCCCCGGCTATTCAGAACACGACGATCCAATATAACATATCACAGCAACACATAATATCACATATCATCAACGTAAGTAAATATGCGCATCCTAATTGTCGTTGACATATAGCAACGAAACCGGCGATATCACATATTACACTTACGGTCACAGAAAAGAAAGTGTAAAACTACAACATTTGGAATCCACAATCACTTTAGACATCGTAAATCCGAAATATCACATACTTCGCATTTCATGCCTAACTCTATGAATTCCACATATTGTATCACATTCCAGATAAATAGACAGAATTAAACTTTCCGAACAGATAATCAAATACCCAAGATTTCCCAAAGTGCTCAACTCTTGAGCGGAGTTCAAATAATCCCAGAATATGTCAAACTACCAGTGATCCAGCCGTAGAAGGGTCAAGCCAACGCCTCACATGTGGCACGCCGTACTGCCCCAAACCCGAAGGTTCAAAAGGCAGTTCAAGACGGTCACATAATCGAGTTAAGGTTTGTTGTCTTCTAAAGGGTCTACCGCTTAACTTGTACAATTTTTCCGAAAGATTTAAACCCGATAAAAATTCAACACTCGAAAGTTTTACGTGCCGGGAAAAAGTGGGTTAATGATATCCGTTCAACTAGTTTAACAGTTTCTAAATATCCGGAAAGAAATACGAATTTAAATATTCCGATCGAATCTACTATTACAAAACAAACCCCTGAATATTCAACACTTGAAACAGATTAAAAATACCCAGAAGCATCAACAAGCACCTACGGATATTACCATGAAAAACACGTGTCACCAATCCATAATTCTGCCGCGGAACCGCCGCTAAAAGCATGTTTTCGCCGCGGTTCCGCCGCCGTTTAGAGGAATTGTGGGCCCGTGTTTCATGGTAATTCTTAGAATTCCCTGCAGATTTTTTTACGTATTTTTAATTCAGAAAAATCCCAAATTTTGAAAAATTTCCAGAGAGGGGTTAAATTTTGTTGGTTCGGGTTCGATCGGAGTTTTAACTTCGTAAACACATCGTCTAATGCTCTAGCTTGGCTCTGATACCACTGTAGGGTTCCTAGGCACTCTTGTAAAGGTTCATAAGGCATCAAACATGCCCGGATAAAAATTTAGACGTGCCGAACAACCCAAAGCCGGGATCTTTGCTAGATTATTAGGGTTAAACATGCAAGATGATAACTTTTATCTAAGTGTGAGGGATTACAACCTTTGTAGTCCGCTCCTTCGCTTCACAAGCTCCGAGTAGAAGTCCCTTTGCCGCGATCCACGATCTCCCGGACTCATGAGAGGCTCCACGACTCGAACGATCCATGCTAGCTTGAAGTGTTCCAAATCTCCGATGATCTACGTCGAAGTTGCAAAGACTCAAGCTTTCTCACTCTAAAGAGATGAACACACTAATCTCATGGGCTAGATGAGATGAGGATGAGAGAGTAGTATTTATGCTTTCTTTTTAAATCATTTTCTCATATTTATTCATCACATAAAGAATTTCTAGTGAGCTTTTTCAAGAGAGAAGAAGATGATCATGGAAAAGATAATGATCCAATCCTTTTGTGATGAATAGAAAGAAATGTATATGATTGATATATAAACCATGGTCAAGGATGAGTGGCTAATAATGTGTAGAGAAACAACTAGAGTTAGGGTTTGGTTTGGTTAGCAATGTGTCATCAAAAAATATCTTAACCATGACAAAAGATAAAGCTTCTAGAAGGTGCATGAAGCAACTAACCCTAATCAAACCCTAACCTCATTTAATCATCCTTAAACATGTTTAATAATAAATCATATCATGTCACAATAATATATATCACATATATATATTATATATTTGCAACAAAAGAAAATAATACAATTAACATATATCGCATATATATCAATGTATCATCCAGTGAGAAAATGAAATAATAAAGCGAGCCAATATTAGATAATGTAATACAATATATCATATATATTATTATACATTAAATCATCGAATCAACACTTGATCCGACGATCCGGCTATATCGAATATTACCGACTAATATATCATGTACCGATTCATCGAATCAACACTTGATCCGATGACCCGGTTCATATCTAAATATCGCGAGAATATAATACGGTATCTCATATCGCATTATTCTCGGTCCTGCACATATCACATATGTGCCTCTACTCCGTTTCGCCTGAGCCAAGAAACCTCTGTGTAGGACTCTAAAGAATCGTCAATACGCCGGTAGCAGGTGATGATCATATCAAACACCCACAAGCTGCAAGCGGTCAGCTAAACGTAACAGCCACCCAGGTATTGAGCGATCAGAAGATCAACAAGCTAGCCTGTGCGTTCTCCTATGAATCCAATCAGTAACACTCCCGTACAGTCCGGTCTGTTCGTCTGATATGTCGCATATCAAGTCTAGGGGTGGTATACGTCAGACCCCAGTAACCGATAAGTCGTGTCGATGTGTGGCTCATAACGGGTCGAGAAACTACTAGTAACACTTACCAGTAAATCTCTATATCAGCCCTGGCCAGGGACTTCCAGTTATAGCCAATCGAACACAGCACAACATCAACTCCCTATACCGGGAGAGACGAATCCCCTCCTATCGCTCATTGCCTCCAAGTGATTCGGGACTGTACCCAAAAGCCACCGTTTTGCACGCCCTCTTGGACGTGGTAAGGTGGAAATCAAAGCACAGTGGGAATCACACAAGACTCTATGACGATCTCGGGTCTACAGACTACCCTGTACCAGTGTCACCGGAGAACTGCCATCTGACGTGTGGTATATCACCATCTGGGAGTTCTCAGCGAGTCCGTCCAGTGTACCCAGTCTCCACTGAGCACCCGTACACCATCTCTGATGTCAAACACCGATGGATGTGGGATAATTCATCGCCCATCATATGGGTCAAGATGCGTATACGCTAGTCTACTCTGGTGTATCGATGCCCTGTCTCGATATACCCTCGACTAGGAACAGTTATAGGATGTACTCATCGACTACCAAGGCACCACTAGTATGATCTCATCATAGTCCCAGTAGTCGAGTACAGATCCTAAGGGCTTTATCAACATGTGAGAGAAAAACAGTAAACCAATACAAGTCAACATGTTAAGATAAAGTGAAACCAAATAGCATACTATCATGACGAGCAAGAAAGTCATCTCTATATATATCCAAGCATCCATTATAATATACATCATATGTACAACAATGGCCTCTAGGGCATATACATAACTAACAATATGGAATGCCTATTATTGCGTCAGACGAATGGATATATTATAAATGTTATATAATAGACGTTGCTTATGTTTTGTACCCGCGCTAGCCCTGCCCCCGCTGTGCTGTTAGTTAAGTAACCTAACGGTATATGACGAGACCCCGTGGCAGATGCGGATGGCATAAGCGAACGTTGTATTTTCGTTTCTTTCTACAATGGTAGGTGTAAATGATGGGACTGCATTGATTAATTCAAAGCAAACAAACCAAACCTGAATCATTGGAACAATTTCAAAAACCACTCGGTTTTTTCAAAAAGCAAACTTTTAAATGCGGAGCCTAAACCACTCCTTTAAAAAGCTATCATGGTTCCTTCGATCATATCAAGTTCATTACGTTCATGATTTAACCAAAACCATTTGTAGCCCTTCGTCATTTCATATGGATATTCAGTAGTATTCAAGCTATGTATTTTGACCTTCACTAAGGCATAGTGATTGGTAACTGCTGAATATTCATCTGTTGCATAGATAGATGTGTTAGTTAGGGACAGTCGTACTATTATTTTGGCCTTCGTCAAGGGTATGTATGGGTGGGTTCAAATTAACCTGGATAATGACGGGTAGAACTTGACTTACGACTTATGATATGTTGGCATTCGTTAAGGTCATAAGAGATTGGGGCAAAAAACCACATCAGGAGTTTCTAAAGAAACTGAAACTTACTAGCGTTGCATACCATTTGGAGTGTGATAATTTTGGTAGGATTTGTTATCACACAATGTTATTTGGATCCCGATCCTACTGTGAGTATCCACTACTCCTCGGAAGATTTTTTCACTAAATGATCAATGCTATAAACCAAGTAGGTGTTTAGAACGGTGTTAGCAAGGCTACGCCTCCAGGAAAAAGAGGTTATGTAATTAAGAAACTTCGCGAAAGCGTTGGAAAATCTCCCTTGAAGTACCAATACCAGCCTGGCTGAAAGGTTAAGCAAGTATTGTAGGGTGAGATTATTCCTGACTAATTCTTCTTTTATGATTTGAGGAAGGATTTGAGGAAGGATGGGAGCCATCCTATTTAGCTAAACTAAATGTTGGCTAGAGTGCCCTCAAGTCAATTATTGAATCGTAGGCACGCGATTGTGATGATTGAGGGAGGACCTATACGGGGAGAACAGGCTTACTCAAGATGATAGTATGCTATCTGGTTTGTCATTATCATCATGAATAGTATTAGGTGGCATTACAGATCACTATTAGATGTTGATAGAGCCCATAGGAGTCTTACTTGACTACCAGCATTATGATGGCGATCATAAACGTGGGAGCTGGGTGGTCTATAAGCACATCCTTAAATGTTCCTAGTCGTTGGAGTATCAAGACTGGGCATCGATACTCCGGAGTAGACTAGTGTATACTTATCGAGACCCGGACGAGGGGCGATGGCCGGTCTCATAAGCCATTGGTGTCAGTTAGACACCTAAGATAGTATACAGGTGCTCATCGGGTTATGAATACACTGGATGGACTCGCCGGGAACATACCAGTTGGTATTATACCTATTGTCAGATAGCAGATCGTAGGTGACAAGAGTACAGGTTAGTCTGTCGATCTGAGATTGTCATTTTTCTCGTGTGAGTTCCCACTGTGCTTTGATTACTACCCTACCATGGTTCATATGAGTCGTGCAAACAGGTTTTAGTTGGGTACAGCCCCGAGCCACATGGAGGGAGTGAGAGGATCGTCGAGGGTTCGTCTCTCCCGGTATTGGGGGTTGATGTCACGTTGTGCATGGGTGGCCATCACCAGAAATCCTCGGCCGAGGTGGAAGAGAAATACTGATTTGGATCAGTAGTTTCTCAGTAGGTGATAGGCTTCATATCGACACTAAATGTCGCGTTATTAGGGGTCTGACTTTATCCACCCCCTAAACTCAATATGCGATACTCTTAGACGAACAGACTGGACTGTATAGAGATTGTCATGGACATGCTCAGTAGGGGTTTGGATGAGCTTGCTCATCGGCCTTTCTTTCGATCAATAGCTGGGTAGCCGTTACGTACAGCTAGTGCCGCTGACGTGCTTATAGTTAAACCCACTGCCAACATATTGACGAGTCTTTAGAGTCCCACAAAGAGGGTTTCCTTGATTCTGGCGAAATAATGTAGTAGCCATATTGGATACATGCAGGGTTCCGATCGATTGATTGTAATATGTACCCGGACTTTCGATTGGACAGTTGATAATACTAGCCGGCTCGAGTTTGAGCCGGATTATTAAATCAGGTGTTGATTTAATAATTTACGTATTTGTATTTCGATATGTATATTCTAGTATTATGTTCTCTATGTTATTCTATCTTTTCGAGTATTCGTATTTCGGTATGAATACAGGTATGTAAATACTGTAGAATGTAATCCGTATTTTCTACAGATGACATTCTAGAAGGTGGACACCTCATTTTTGGGTTTGACCATTTATTATAAATGGATAAATGAGGTGGCATTAACTTGATGGGAGTATGGTGAGGACCATGCTTGCATAGTGTGCACAAATGAATTCTTAATTCATTTGTGCATACTATTCAAGTATGGGCCCTTTTTTAAAAATGGAAAATATCTTTTGTAAAACAAATTCTTGTGTGAGTTTTTTACACACTTGATTCACTTGCTCATTGTTGGAAAATACAAGAGAGATGGTTCATTCTTGAGTGCTCTCTTCTCCTCACCATTTGCTTCACTGCTCTTGAGTTTCTTGAGCTCCCACCACCTTCATCTTCTACCTCCTCTCAACCCTCTTATGTGTTTAGAATCATGAGAGGATGTGAGATGAGATAGATAAACACTTAGTTCACTCACTACATCCTAGGCTTTCTGGATTAGCAACCTAGAAACCATAGTTTCTTCACTTGCATCCTTTGATGTGGAGCTAGAGCCATGACTACATCTCTCGAGTGGATCATCTTTGACAGAGGAAGACCGGCGGCCAAGTTCGTTCAAGCATGCCTCAAGGAGCTTAGGAAGGTGATGGAAGACCGAAGGACTTGGTTCTTTGGGTATAACACTTCTAACCCTTTAGTTTAGCTTCTTTAGTTTTCTAATATAGGTTTATGGTTCGATCTTAGACGTGGTTTCGTTTGCGCAAAAAAATTTTAAACGCCAGTTTTTGTTCCACATCAGCCACCGTAGATGGCCAAGGCGTCGGCAAAACCCAACATGGTATCAGAGCTACTAGGCAGGGATGCCGACCCATAGGGGTTCTCACTATGGTGATAGTAGTGGCAGGCTCTTACCCCCAAGGTTCCCCGTGCGGTTATATGGTCCGGCGGGTTGTATTCCGTCGCGAGGGGATTACGTAAAAAGCAGCTGCTGAAAGACCTATGGGCGCCACGGCTAGTTTCCACTGCGCTGACTAACCCAACATGGTATCAGAGCTAACCTATAAACCTTAGACTAGCTGTTTAGACAATGTTTTAAAAAACAAAACTGAAACAAACTCCGAAACCATACGGATTATTCAAGTTTCTGTCAATTTTCATTTAGTCTTCAAAAATTATTTAAACAATTGCAAAAGACTACTGTTGTGACAACTAGAACACCCCAAAATACAAGCCCCAAATTTCTTGGTCTGGCCGGCGAGATTGGACAAAATCCCGGCGCCGCTGGTTTTCTTAAGTTCTTGGGTCTTGAGTTTTTTTGGGTGTTCTGGACTCTTAAATATTGTGTTTTTGGTATTGTTTATTTTTGCCCAGATGCATATATTGTTATCTTTGGTTTGGGGGCAATACGGAGTATTTCGAAGTCGGTATTTTTAACACTGTTTAAAAGTTTTCAATACATACATTACTATCTGCGACCGTGAATGTCATTAGAGTGGTACAACTCGTCTAATTGCTATGTGTTCTTTTAGACGGGTTTGCGAACATGACATTCACGTTGATGTTCTGTGTTGTGTTGTGGTTGTGGTTGGATTGTCATGGTGGATAGCCTGTTGTGCAATGGTACTAGTACAGTTCAAATTCATTTGTATATTTAGTATTGCGGGGCGAGCGTCTGACATTTGGAATGCCGTTTCTGCCGTGTTGTATATTCTTTTATTGGGGCATGACCTATATATATTCTTTTCATTTCTGTACTAGGATTACCCCGCAGTGGAGTGCATGAATAGCCGGGTTCTAGAGGGCAACGGGTCCGCATATCATGACGTTGAGACGGAGGGGACCTTACTATAGAATTGGCTGGCTATTTGTTTACTCGTAGGGGGTATAGGATGACCCACGGAGGGTGCTCAAGTTCCTGGATTCCGTGAAGTGCTGGGTGGTCCATTCACTTTGTTGATTGGAGTTGCCTCACTTATGGAATTGGCGGGTAACTTGCCGCGCTCGTAAGGGTCTAGGTTTTCATTGCACAGGCTATCCACACGACATGGAACGCCGGGTCTCATTTGCGGCTCAAATGAAACCCGAGGCTCCAAGATTATCCACCATTCTGTATTGCTTGCTGAGATTCTGTGATGTTGCTTATATCATGTCTGGGATGAATGTTATATATATATACATATATATATACACACACACACACTAGTAGATGTTGTATATGTTTTGCACCCGTGCTAGTCCAGCCCGTGCTCTGTCATTAGTTAAGCAACCTAACGGGTGATGACGGGGCCTAGTGGCGAATGCAGATGTATATACATACATTTTATTTTTTTCCTTTCTGTGGTGTGATATGTTTAATTGATGGGACTGCATTAATTCTGATTAATGCAAGGAAAATAAACCTATATGATGTTATTGGAACCAAATTTTCAAAAACTGTTATTACAAGATGTTTCCTTTTGCTTTGCACAGTTGTATTCGGTTATGAATATCCAGCACCTCATTCGACGAAGTAAGAGCCGAGATCTCTTAATCGGGAGTGACCTCTTGAGCGAAAGTTTGCGTCATTATAATAACTTCACTATAGTCGATTCTTTTGCGTTGCATCGTGGTATTCAGTTTGGAATATCATGCACCTCATTCGACGAGGAAAGAGTCGAGATCCCTTTATAAGGAGTGACCTCTTTGGCAAAAGTTTGCGTCACTATTGTTGGAGATAGTGCCCTCAAAGTCAATTATTGGATCGCAGGTACGTGATTTCAATGATTGAGGTAGGACCTATACCGATATGACAGTCTTGCTCGAGATGATAATATGCTATCTGGTTTATCTTTATCATCATATACATGCTTTAGTTCACTATTGCATGATAATATAGCCCATAGGATTCTTGCTTGACTACCAGCAGTATGATGGCGATCATATACGTGGGAGCTGGGGTCTGTAAGCACATCCTTAAAGTGTCCCTAGTCATGAAAGTTTCGAGACAGAGCATCGATACTCCAGAGTAGACTAGTGTATATAGTCGAGACCCCGACGAGGGGCGATGGCCGGTCTCACAAGCCATTGGTGTTAGTTGGTTCACCTAAGATGTATACATGTGCTCATTGGGTTATGAGTACACCGGACAGGACTCGCCTGGAACATGCTAGTTGGTATTATACATATCGTCAGATAGCAGTTCCCTGGTGACATGTGTACAGGTTAGTTCATCGACCTGAGATCGTCATTTGTCTCGTGTGAGTTCCCACTGTGCTTAGATTACTACCCTACCACGCTCAAAGGAGTTGTGCAAACAGGTTTTAGTCGGGTACAGTCCCGAGCTACATTAAAGGCAAGTGAGCGGATCGTCGGGGATTCGTCTCTCCCGGTATTGGGGGTTGATGTCGCGCAGTGCACGGGTGGCCATCACTAGGAATCCTCGGCCGAGATAGTGGAGAATTACTGATTTGGATCAGTAGTTTCTCAGGTGATGATGGGCTTCATGCCGACACGATTTATCGCGTTATTAGGGGTCTGACTTTATCCACCCCCCTAGACTCGATATTCGATACTCTTTAGACGAACGGACCGGACTGTATATACATTGTCACTGTCAGGCTCAGTAGGGTTTATAGATGAGTTCGCTCGTCAGCTTCCCTTCCAATCAATACATAGGCGAACGTTACGTACAGCTCGTACCTCTGACGTGCTAGAGGTTATACCCAGTGCCAGCGTGTTGATGAGTCATTAGAGTCCCCCACAGACACTTTCCCAATTTGGGCGAAACGTTGTAGAGGCCATATGGTGATATGGCAAGGTTCGGAAAAAGCACATGCGTTTTCGCACGTGTCGTTTCTCGGATAGATAATACTGGTCGGCTTTGGTTTAAGCCGGATCCGAGTATTATACTTTGTAGATATAATATCTTTGTCTCAGATGCATTTGTATTCGGTCGTAATACAAATGCGGGTATGTTTATAATGATACGGGGTTATCCTGAAATTCATTTCAGAATCACTTTTGGAAGTTGCCCGTTTCCAGTTTTCTATCAGCCGTATTTGACAGTCGGTTAAATACGGATTTATCTTTTCTTTGGATGAGTGTAGAAGTTTCTAGAAGCTTCTAGAAGGTGGTGACAAGGCTTGATAATTCATTGTTAGCATTAATTGTTCATTTAATGCTTGATGAGGTGTTCTTAATGAATCATCATTTTGCTTTAATGTGTTTTGTTCTTGCTAGGATATTTTGTGTTATGATAAGCATTACTTATTGTCACCACTTGCTCCTACACTCACCTCCCTCCCCTTTATAAGTGGCCGGCCATTCTTTGAAGGGAAGAATGGTTGTTAATTTGGAAAAAGTATATGAAATTTGCCTCATGGAAATTTCATAAGTTCATTCTCTTATTTTCTTTCGATCCAAAAGGCAACTTCATTAACCGTTCGTCCATTGCCTTGGACGTAACGAGACAAAGTGTTCTACTCATTCTCTACTTCATCTTGGTCATCTCTTTTAGCAAACTTGACGATCGAGTTGCCTCAATTTAGAAGTGGGAGCCCGTTTAAAGATCCGTCGACGTGGTGCCACCTGGACGACAAGACTGGAGATCGAGGAGATCGGAGCAGCCGCAACAAGCGTGGGATGATGGTTGAAGACCGAAGGACTCAGATCGTTCGGTATAACACTTCTACCCACTTTGTAGTTTGTTAGTTTAGCTTTAATGGTAGATCCGGGTTACGGTACACGATAGCGCCAGTTGTAAAAAGTTTTTGTTCCGCATTTGGCGTCTATTAGACGGCCGGGGCACTACCGTGGACTTACAGAGGTATCAGAGCCTCACCATTAAGCTATACTAACTTGTGCTAACGCGTTTAAAAGATTGATCGAACGGAATTTCCGAAACTACAATTTTCTGTACCTAACTTTCTGTCGATTTTTAATCAGGCCATTAAATTATTTTGAGCACTACAGAAAATTCAGCAGGCTTTTTGAAGAATACTGGTGAAATTTGGTGGGTCAAATCAACAGTACTGCCGTGGATCCGCGGCCCAAGCCTAGGTTTGGCCGCGGATCCGCCGTCAGTTTGTGGGATTGGAACACCAATTTTCTACAGTAAGTTCTTCACAGTAAATTGTGGTTTCTGAAATGTTTCTTTTGGGCCCAGATTTTATTACTGTACAGCAGATGTACGTGGGGCCCACTTCTGGAAATTTAGTCGATCGAAATTTTAAATTTGTTAGTATGCAGTATTTACATTATATCTCCGACCGGGAATGTCATTTGATCGGTAAACCGCGTCTGATTGCTATAGTTCTTTTAGACGGGTTTACGAACGTGACATTCGCGTTGATATTCTGTGTTGTGCTGTGATGTTGCGGATATGTCGTGGTGGATAGAAGTGTACAATGGTAGTGCAGTTTGGATTTATTTGTATATTTGATATTGCGGGGTGAGCGTCCAACATGTGGACTGCCGTTACTGCCTGTTTGTATAATATTCTTTTTGGGCACGACCGGGTCGAGGTCGATGTACCCGTTGTACATATTTTATTTTCTGTACTAGGTTTATCCCGCGAAGGAGTGCACGAATAGCCTGGTTCTGGAGGGCAACGGGTCCGTATCTCATGGTTTTGATAGGCGGAGGGACCTCACTCTAGAATTGGCAGACTATTCGCCGCACTCGTAGGGGGTACAGGTTGACCCAAGCTGGGGTGCTCAATTTACCGGATTTCGTGAAGTGCCGGGTGTTCCATTCACTATGTTGTGGGGACTATCTCGCTTCAGGTTTTGGCGGGTAACTTGCCGCACCCGTAGGGGTCTAGGTTTCATTGCACAGGCTATCCACACGACCAGGGGAACGTCGGGTTTCAGCAGCGGCTCTGTGAAACCCGGGGATCCCAGATTATCTATATTGTTCTGTGATACTTATTACTTTTCTGTAATGTTGCATATTATCACGCCTGGAGCGATTATTGTATATTGGTATATATACTATTAGATGTTGTATATGTTTTACACCCGCGCTAGTCCAGCCCCGCTCTGTCGTTGGTTAAGTAACCTAACGGGTGATGACGGGACCCAGTGGCGAATGCGGATGGCATATACGTACATTTTATTTTCGTTCTTTTCTGGTGTGATTGATTGATGGGACTGCATTGATTCTTATCAATGCAAGGATAAAACAAACCTATATTTGATGTTGTTGGAACAAATTTTAAAAGGTGTTATTACAAAGATGTTTACTTTTGTTTTGCATAGTGATATTCAGTTGGAATATCTTGCACCTCATTCGACGAGGCAAGGGCTGATATCCCTTCACCGGGAAAAACCCCTTGGGCAGAAGTTTACGTCAGGGTAGTAACTTTAATATAGTCGATTACAAGTTGCTTTGCATCGCGGTATTCAGTTGGAATATCCTGCACCTCATTCCACGAGGAAAGAGCCGAGATCTCTTCACCGGGAGTGACCTCTTTAGCAAAAGCTTTTTCGTCACTATATATTTATAAAAAACTATCAAGTTCCTTCAACGAAATCAAGTTCATTACATTAAAGGTTTTTCGTCAAAAACCAGCCGTAGCCCTCCGTCATTTCTTATGGATGGTCAGTAGTATTCAAGCTATGTTTGTTGGCCCTTAGTCAAGGCATAGTGTTTGGTAGCTGCTGGGTATTCATTTGTTGCATAGATGAATGCGTTGGTTTGGGAGAGTCGTATTACTTTGTTGGCCCTTAGTCAAGAGTATGTACGGGTGGGTTCAAATCAACCAGGACAATGACGGGAAGAACTTGACATGTGACTTATGATTTGCTGGCCCTTAGTCAAGGTCATAAGAGCATGGGGCAAAAATCACATCGGGAGTTTCAAACATACAGGAAACTTGCCAGATATGCGCATACCTTCTGGAGTGTGATAACTTGAGTGGCTTCCATCAAGTTATCATGCGATGATAGTTGGATCCCGATTCTCACTGATGAGTTAGTTTACTCTTCGGGTGATCCTGACTAATTCTTCTTTCAGGTTTGGAGGAGAATTTGAGATAACAGTGGGAGGTTTCCTGATTAGATAAAGTGATAAACCATTCTGATCTAGGTTAGAGTGCACGCAGAGTGTTTCTTTTCTCTCTCTCTCTTTGGCAGCGACCTTTGACCGACCCTAGACTATGACTCAGTGACCAAGTTGACCGAACCTTCTTAAAATACTGGCCTTTGGATTGTCTTAGTTGCATAAGTCATTGCCGCTCCTTCTTTTACCCTTTGCATTTCTCAGAACACCCCGTATTACTACGGACATCCACTTCCATTGGATAGATCCATCATATGGTTATATACGAACTCGAAAGGACTTCTTCGAGGATGGATCCAGGTTCAGGAGAAATAGAATTGATTTATTCAGTTGTCTTTTATTATCACCTTCTCTCAGGTTGCGAGGGCTCCTTGGTTTAGGAGAGTACACCTATTATGCTTATTGGATAGTCTTATTCCAAACCATAGGCTGGTGCTGAAAGGTAGGGAATGAAGAAAACCAATTAGCCTAAGTAAGGTGTGCAGAAGATAATATGTAAAGACAAGATAAAGGGATTAGAAAAAGGGCAAAGTAAATTGCGACTGTTATCATTCACGACCAAACCGCGTACTTCATCGCCACTCCTATTTCACCTTTGATTTTTCCCAGTTCGGGAGAAATAGAATAAGGTATTATTCAGTTGTCTTTTATCATCACCTTCTCTCAAGTTACGAGTACTCCTAGGATTAGGAGAGTACACCTATTATGCTTACTGGATAGTCTTCTTCCAAACCATAGGCTGGTGCCGAACGGTAGGGAAGGAAGAAAACCATTTAGCCTAACGATGGTGTACAGAAGGAAACGACTAAAGACAAACATAGGGATTTGGAGAGATGGTAAAGAAATATACGGTTACAGTCATGAATAGGATTATGGAAGAGACATTACTAGGAATACCAGGATACCCCTACGAAACGTTTTCATGTTTCAGTGCATTGTTAAATGAAAAACTGATTTTCCGATTAGATACTTACTCCAGGGTATGTATTTACCAAGTTTCATTCTTATATCTGCATGGTTTTTACAGATGATGAGTAGGAGTAAGTTATTGGGAATTAGGTGATCATCCTCATTATATCGGAATTCGTTGTAATTGGTGATATTTGAGGAAATCGCCTGGGTACAGTTTTCAACCTACGATACACAGGTTTTTGAGTTATTCAACTCGGCGGACTTATACAGAGTATTGCATGTTGTCCAGTGTCCGTCAGGACAAAGGGGCAGGTCCTCGTACTATGTTCTGTTTACTTGTAACTTCTCTAGGTTTTAGACAAGTGTTTCGTAGAAATACAATGTCTAAGTTTTGAGAAGTTATGAGTATAAGAATAAAGTAGAGAACCAGGTATCGCAAGTATCGGGATTCTTCAAAGAGATCGAAGATGTAGATTCTTGTGATTTGTATTCAAATGAAAGTAATGGTTTTGAGAAACTTGTTTCTCTTTCAGGTTACTCATAATTGAATGGATTCCTAAGTTGAGTAATGCTAATTAGCCTCTCTCCATTAAGTTGATATGCACTGGAGACAGCTGCATGTTTTTGAATCTGGTTCCAATTAAACTAGTGCCTCTATTTCTATATTAGATATAGAATGGTTCATATCTTAACGATGTTAAGGTAAGAGGAGTTGTTCAGCTTATGCTTAAAACCAGACACTGGATAACTCAAGACACGTTTCTGTAATGGCAGTTTGTGGGTTGACCCTGGCTTTGACGAGGATTGACTTTCTACCATCTGGAAGATCAATAGTGATATTGTTCTTGACTCACCACAGTTTTATTAAAATGGAATTTTTCAGTAAACAGTAGTGGGAGTATGGTAGAACTGGAAGTGATTCAGAACCGCAAACGATTACGGAAAATTTAATAGGACATATATTTTCAATCAGGTTTGACATTCCATTAGCCACTCCGCAGATATAGATGGGTAACCTCAGACACCCGAGAGGTACTCCGGCAGCCTCAAGGACGGTGACAGGGAGGTTCTTGTTTACCCAGACTTGACACTACTGTTGTTCCAGACTATGAAACCCGGCAAGAGGATAAGTATAGCGTCGTTCTAAACTAGCTTTAGAAGTGTACGTGTATATTATTCTGCCAGAGGGTTGTCGTAGTCAGTGGGAGCAGCGGAAGCGTAGTGGGCAAGTAGCTTATGTCTATTTATAAGCTTGAGCAAATATAGCGGAGATTAGATCATCTAATTTTGATGAGACAGTCATAGCTTTGACTTCATCAGAATAGGGGATGGATCTGTTAAGAAGGTAGTAGAGTGTGATGTCCTGGTATTTGGATGACATACACAGAGTAGGAAGTAAAATTCTTATACTACGATTGGTTGTACTGTGGTCGTCACACAGTTGTTTCTCCAGACAGGATATGGATATAATAACAGACATTCTGGTTACTAGATCTATGGTTTTTGATCTAGATTTGGGTAGTTTCCCAATGTGGGTATTTTGACAGTATTCTAATAGTATTTTAGAATAGATGACTCCTGGCATGGTGGTGTACCTGCAGGTGATGGAGTCACCCTCTCTAAAGGTGTCTTAGAGACTAAAGGAGAGAGGGATGTGCATGATTGGCAGATCACTTGGTTAGGCAATTGAGTCAATCATGAGATGTCAAGTACCACACCAGATGTAGTTTTTGCACTTGATGCAATAAGTTTATATTAATCCAATCCTGAAGAAACATAAGGAAGCAGTTTTAGAACATGAGTGAATGTTCTATAGATTTGATGACGGCAGCCTCCTTCGGGAGACGGTTATCATTCCAGGCTTCAAAGGTGACATGGATGACAGAGTGATTGTCAGAATTATAGTTTTCCCTCTGACGAGGGACAATATTATGGACAGGTGGTCCAAGAGGATACTGTGGGACGCATGGTGCTGGATACTGATTAGGTTCAGTTATCGATACAGTCTAAGAAGTTTGGATTTGGAGTTCATTTATGAAATAGGTCCCATCAGATATTCAGACATGTTCTAAGACAGGTATTACTCGATTAGGGAGATGTCTTTCTCCGCGAACTTGAGATTAAGAGAGACATAGAAAGAAATATCAGGACGGATCCACTCACTGAGGCTATTTCTCGAACACAAGAGTTTTACAAACTAGATTTGTGAAACTGATTAGTAGAGGAGTTGGATGTTCGGTATCACACGGGCTGTGAGTATGCGACATCGCAATAATTAGCCTTAAGTGCAAGTGGGAGATTGTTGGAGATAGTGCCCTCAAAGTCAATTATTGGATCGCAGGTACGTGATTGCAATGATTGAGGCAGGACCTATACCGATATGACAGTCTTGCTCGAGATGATAGTATGCTATCTGGTTTGTCTTTATCATCGTATACATGCTTTAGTTCACTAATGCATGATGATATAGCCCATAGGATTCTTGCTTGACTACCAGCAGTATGATGGCGATCATATACGTGAGAGCTGGGGTTTGTAAGCACATCCTTAAAGTGTCCCTAATCGTAAGAGTTTCGAGACAGGGCATCGATACTCCAGAGTATACTAGTGTATACAGTCAAGACCCCGACGAGGGGCGATGGCCGGTCTCACAAGCCATTGGTGTTAGTTGGTTCACCTAAGATGTATACAGGTGCTCATTGGGTTATGAGTACACCGGACAGGACTCGCCGGGAACATGCTAGTTGGTATTATACATATCGTCAGATAGCAGTTCCCTGGTGACATGTGTATAGGTTAGTTCATCGACCTGAGATCGTCATTTGTCTCGTGTGAGTTCCCACTGTGCTTAGATTACTACCCTACCACGCTCAAAGGAGTTGTGTAAATAGGTTTTAGTTGGGTACAGTCCCGAGCCACATTGGAGGCAAGTGAGCGGATCGTCGGGAATTCGTCTCTCCCGGTATTGGGGGTTGATGTCGCGCAGTGCACGGGTGGCCATCACTAGGAATCCTCGGCCGAGGTAGTGGAGAATTACTGATTTGGATCAGTAGTTTCTCAGGTGGTGATGGGCTTCATGCCGACACGATTTATCGTGTTATTAGGGGTCTGACTTTATCCACCCCCCTAGACTCGATATGCGATACTCTTTAGACGAACGGACCGGACTGTATATACATTTTCACTGTCAGGCTCAGTAGGGTTTATAGATGAGTTCGCTCGTCAGCTTCCCTTCCAATCAATACATAGGCAAACGTTACGTACAGCTCGTACCTCTGACGTGCTACAGGTTATACCCAGTGCCAGTGTGTTGATGAGTCATTAGAGTCTCCCACAGACACTTTCCCAAGTTCGGGCGAAACGTTGTAGAGGCCGTATGGTGATATGGCAAGGTTCGGAAAAAGCACGTGCGTTTTCGTACGTGTCGTTTTTCGGACAGATAATACTGGTCGGCTTTGGTTTAAGCCGGATCCGAGTATTATACTGTATAGATATAATATCTTTGTCTCAAATGCATTTGTATTCGGTCGTATTACAAATGCGGGTATGTTTATACTGATACGGGGTTATCCTGAAATTCATTTCAGAATCACTTTTGGAAGTTGCCAGTTTCCAGTTTTCTATCAGCCATATTTAACAGTCGGTTAAATACGGATTTATCTTTTCTTTGGATGAGTGTAGAAGTTTCTAGAAGCTTCTAGAATGTGGTGACAAGGCTTGATGATTCATTGTTAGCATTAATTGTTCATTTAATGCTTGATGAGGTGTTTTTAATGAATCACCATTTTGCTTTAATGTGTTTTGTTCTTGCTAGGATATTTTGTGTTATGATAAGCATTACTTATTGTCACCACTTGCTCCTACACTCGCCTCCCTCCCCTTTATAAGTGGCTGGCCATTCTTTGAACGGAAGAATGGTTGTTAATTTGGAAAAAGTATATAAAATTTGCCTCATGGAAATTTCATAAGTTCATTCTCTCATTTTCTTTCGATCCAAAAGGCAACTTCATTAACCGTTCGTCCATAGCCTTGGACGTAACGAGATAAAGTGTTCTACTCATTCTCTACTTCATCTTGGTCGTCTCTTTTAGCAAACTTGACGATCGAGTTGCCTCGGTTCAGAGGCGGGAGCCCGTTTAAAGATCCGTCGACGTGGTGCCACCTGGACGACAAGACTGGAGATCGAGGAGATCGGAGCAGCCGCAACAAGCGTGGGATGATTGTTGAAGACCGAAGGACTCGGATCGTTCAGTATAACACTTCTACCCACTTTGTAGTTTGTTAGTTTAGCTTTAATGGCAGATCCGGGTTACGGTACACGATAGCGCCAGTTGTAAAAAGTTTTTGTTCCGCATTTGGCGTCTATTAGACAACCGGGGCGCTACCGTGGACTTACAACTATATATTTGTAAAACCACTCGGTTCCTTCAACGATATCAAGTTCATTACGTTAATTGTTTTTCGCTAAAAAATAGTCGTAGCCCTCGGTCGTTTCGAATAAGTAGCACATAGTATTCGTGCGGTGTTTGTTGGCCAAAGTCAAGGCATCGTGAACGGTAGCTGTGTGTTGATTATCCATAGCATTGGTTTAGGACAGTCATACCACTTTGTTGGCCAAAGTCAAGAGTGTGTGCGGGTAGGTCTAAATCAATCAGGATAATGACGGGTAGAACTTGAATTGCGTGTTATGATTTGTTGGCTAAAATCAAGGTCATAACCGCTTGGGGTAAAAACTCCATCAAGAGTTTCAAATATACAGAAAACTTGCCATGCATGTGCATACATTCTGAAGTATGGTCACTTGAGTGGATTCCATCAAGTTATCATGTGAGTATAGTTGGATCCCGATTCCCACTGATGAGTAGGTGTTACTCCTCGGGTGATTTTAGATGATCCCGACTAATTCTCCTTTTGGGTTTGGAAGAGAATTCGAGGAAATGGTGGGAGCCATCCTGATTAGATATAGTGATTAACCAATCTAATCTAGGTTAGAGTGCACACTGAGTGTTTTCTCTCTCTCTCTCTCTCTCTCTCTCTTTGGTAGCAACCATAACCCGACCCTAGACTAAAACTCATGAACCAAGTTAACCGAACCTTCTTAAAACACTTTGGCTTTTGGATTGTCATTTAGTCGCATATATCATTGCCACTCCTACATCCCCTTTGCATTTCTCCAGAACACCCCGTATCACTACGAAGATCAACATTTCTTGGATATGTCATCGTATAGTTACATACGAACTCGAAGGAACTTGTTCCAGTTCGAGAATGGATTCCGGTTCTGGAGAAATTGAATAGGATTATTCGGTTGTCTTTTCCCTTTACCTTCTCTCAGGTTGCGAGAGCTCCTGGTATTAGGAGGGTACACCTCTTACGCTTATTGGATAGTTTTCTTCCAAACCTAAGGCAGGTGCCGAAAGGTAGAGAAGGAAGAAAACCAATTAGCCTAAGTGTGGTGTACATAAGGTAATAAGTAAAGACATATAAACGGATTGAAGTGAGGGTAAGGAAGTATACGGTTGTTGTCATGAATCTGAATAGTGGAAGAGGCGTTACTAGGAATACCCAGCTACCCCTTCAAAACATTTTCATGTTTTAGTTTCATTGTGCTGTGTTAATTGAAAACTGTTTCCCCAATTAGACTCTGACTCCAGGGTATGTACTTACCAGATTTGATTCTCACATCTGTATGGTGTTATAGTTACTGAGTCGGAGTAAGATATTGGGGATTGGGTGATTATATCCTCTATATATCAGGATTCTTTGTAATTGGTGATATTTGAGGAAATCGCTTGGGTTTTGCCTGACGGCAAATATTTGGTTTTGAATATTCATCGTTATGCACCAATTTCAAACTGATATATCTGTACATTTATTTTATAAAGTGAGATATAATTTTTTGAAATTATGTCTATGACATTTACTTATATCAGTTGATGGTTGGTAAGGAGTATTCAACAGCGGTGTAATTCTTCTTAACCATAGCACATTTTTCAACCTACGACGCACAGGGTTTGAGTTGTTAAACTCAGTGGACTTATACAGAGTATTGTATGTTTTCCAAAATCCGTTAGGATAAAGGGGTTGGCACTCGTACTATATTCTGTTTACTTTTGACTTCTCTAGTTTTAGACAAGTATTTTGTTGAAATACAGGGTCTAAATTTTGAGAATTATAGGTATAAGAATAAAGTAGAGAATCATATGTTGCAAAGTATCAGGATTCTTCAAGGTGATCGAAGATGTAGATACTTGTGCTAGGTATCCGTCGTAAGTAATGGTTTTTTAGAACTTGCTTCTCTTTCAGGCTACTCATATGTGGATGCACTCCTAGATGAGTAATGCTACTTGGCCCCCTTCTATTTAGTTGATATGCACTGGAAACAGCTGCATGATCTTTGAATCTGGTTCCAACTAAATTAGTGCATTTATTTCTATAGTAGATATAGAATGGATTCATATCTTAACGATGTTAAGGTATATGAAGTTGTCTGGCTTATGCTTAAAACCAGACTCCGGATAAACTCAAGGCACGTTTCAGTAATGGCAGTTTGTGGGTTATCCCGGGCTTTGACGAGGGTTAACATTCTACCATTTTGGAAGATCGATAGTTATATTGTTCTTGACTCGCCACCAGTTTTAGTAAAATGAATTCTTTTCAGAAAACATTAGTGGGAGTATGATAGAACTGGAAGTTATTCCAGAACCACAAACAATTACTGAAAATTTAGTAGAACCTAAAAATTTAATTGGATTTGACAATCCATTAGCCACTCCGCAGATTTGGTGGGTAACCTCAGGCACCCGAGAGGTAATTCGGTCTCCTCAAAGAGGGTGACAGGGAGGTTTTTGATGACCCAAAACTTGACACTGCTGTTGTTCTAGAATATGAGATCCGGCAGGAGGATGAGGATAACGTCTTTCTAAATTGGCATTAGAAGTGCATGTGTATATGACTCTGCTAGAGGGTTGTTTAGTCAGTGGGAGCAGCGGAAGCGTAGTGGGCAAGTAGCTTATATCTATTTATAGACTAAATCAGGTATAGCGGAGATAGATCATCTATTTTTGATGTGACGGTTATAGAGTTTGACTTCGTCAGAATAACAGATGGATCTGGTAAGAAGGTAGTAGCGAGTGATTTCCTGGTATTTGGATGACATGCACTCAGTAGGAAGAGATCTTCCTATACTACGATCGGTTATACTGTGGTTGTCATAAGATATTTCTCCACACAGGATCTGAATAAAATATCAGGGATTCTAGTCACTAGATCTATGTTTTTAGATCTAGATTTGGAAAGTGTCCCAATTTTGGGTACTTTGACACTATTCTAAAGTATTTTAGAATGGACGACTCCTGGCGTGGTGGTGTACCCGCAGGTGATGAAGTCACCCTCTCTAAAGAGATGTCTTCTAGACTGATGATGAGTGGGATTTGCATGATTGGCATATCGCTTGATTAGGCAATTGAGTCAATCATAAAATGTCAAGTACCATACCAGATATTGCTTTTGCACTAGCTGCAATAAGCATATATATTTATCCAATCCTGGAGAAACGTTGGGAAGCAGTTATGAACACAGGTGGATGTTCTTGGTATATGGTAACAGCAGTCTCTTCAGGAGGCGGTTATCATTTTAGGCTTCCAAGGTGACATAGATGACAAAGTGGCTGTCAGAATTATAGTTTTCCCTCTTTTGGAGGGACAGTATGTTGGACAGGCGGTCCAAGCGGATACTGAGGAGGACATGGCGCAGGTTACTAATTAAATTCAGTAAAAGATACAGTTTAAGAAGTTTGTTGGATTTGGAGTTCATTTATGAACTGGGTCCCATCAGATATCCAGACAAATTCTAAGACAAGTATCGCTCATTTCAAGAGATAGTTTTTCTCCGTGAAGTTAAGATATAGAGAGATAAAGATAGAAACACTGGAGTGGATCCACTCATTAAGACTATTTCTTGAACGCAATAGTTTTGCAAACAGGCTTTATGAGACTGATTAGTAAAGAAGTTGGGTGTTCAGTATAACACGGGCTGTGAGTATGCGACACCGCAATAATTAGCCTTAAGTGCAAATGGGATATTGTTGGCTATAGTGCCCTCAAGTCAATTATTGAATCGCTGGCACGCGATTGTGATGATTGAGGGAGGACCTATACGGGGAGAACAGTCTTACTCAAGATGATAGTATGCTATCTGATTTGTCTTTATCAACATGTACAGCATTAGATGGGATTACAGATCACTATTACATGTTGATAGAGCCCATAAGATTCTTGCTTGACTACCATAATTATGATGGCGATCATATACGTGAGAGCTGGGTGGTCTATAAGCACATCCTTAAATGTCTCTAGTCGTGGAAGTATCGAGACTGGGCATCGATACTCCGGAGTAGACTAGTGTATACTTATCGAGACCCCAACGAGGGATGGTGGCCAGTCTCATAAGCCATTAGTGTCAGTTAGTCACCTAAGATAGTATACAGATGCTCATTAGGTTATGAGTACACTGGACGGACTCGCCGGGACATGCTAGTTGGTATTATACCTATTGTCAGATAGCAGTTCCCAGGTGACATGAGTACAGGTTAGTCTGTCGACCTTAGATCGTCATTTGTCTCGTGTGAGTTCCCACTGTGCTTTGATTACTACCCTACCACGGCTCAAAGGAATCGTGCAAACAGTTTTTAGTTGGGTACAGTCCCGAGCCACATGGAGGCAGTGAGCGTATCGTCGGGGATTCGACTCTCCCAGTATTAGGGGTTGATGTCGCGTTGTGCATAGGTGTCCATCACCAGAAATCCTCGGCCGAGGTGGACGAGAATTACTAATTTGGATCAGTAGTTTCTCAATGGGTGATAGGCTTCATACCGACATGAAATGTCACGTTATTAGGGGTCTTACTTTATCCTCCCCACTAGACTCGATATGCGATACTCTTAGACAAGCAGACCGGACTGTATGGAGATTGTCACGGACAGGCTCAGTAGGGGTTTGGATGAGCTTGCTCGTCGGTCTTCCTTTCGCTCAATACCTGGGTAGCCGTTACTTATAGCTAGTGCTGCTGACGTGCTTATGGTTAAACCCACTGCCAGCGTATTGACGAGTCTTTAGAGTTCCACACAGAGGGTTTCCCTGGCTCTGGCAAAACGATGTAGTAGCCGTATTAGATACGTGCAGGGTTCCGATCGATTGATTGTACTATGTACCCGGACTTTCGATTGGACGGTTGATAATACTAGCCGGCTCGGGTTTGTGCTGGATTATTAAATCAGGTTTTGATTTAATAATTTACGTATATGTATTTCGATATGTATATTCTAGTATTATGTTCTTTGTGTTATTCTATCTCTTCGGGTATTCGTATTTTGGTACGAATACAGGTATGTATATACTGTAGAATGTAATCCGTATTTGTTACAGATGACATTCTAGAAGGTGGACACCTCATTTTTGGGTTTGACCATTTATTATAAATGGATAAATGAGGTGGATGTTCATCACTGAAAACTGCATTTTAATACCGCTCATTCTTTATCTATTTTGTTATATATCGGTACTATTAACCAGTGTCTACTCAGTAATTACAGATTACAGGTATCCGTGACAAAATACTGGAAATACACATAAAATCACGGATATATCATTTGTGAGCTGACACTGCAACCGGAACTGGAAACCGACCGATATCCAAAGAGTTTTTGCAAATAAAATGTGTGCACACAACTTTTGGTCCAACACAATGCAAGTGTTACATGCTCTTTGGCACATGGACCATGGTGGGGCTGCCTATGGCACATGATATGATGAATTGGGCACAAGTGGGCATGAAAGAAGTGATGTGTGAGTTAATGCATAAAGTAGTGATGTGATATAAAGCATATTGTTTCCCTCCAAATCCCTGAGTTCAACCCAAGCATCTATAGAGAAATCTAGCAGCACCAGGGTGATATTGGGAAGCACACAAGACCACACAACAAATACGAGCCCAGGAGCTCGGTTTTGGAACGGCCACATGCCCAGAAAAACCAGTCAGGCCGGCCCCCTTGCCCCAATGACCTCCAATCTTCTGTGGTCCCTCCCTTGCAGTCACATCAAGCTATTTTTATTGCTTGTTTATTTTTCTTTTGTGCCTATAAAAGAAGAACCAGTGAGTAAGGGATGGGGGTCATTCTTTGCCTTACATTGTCTCATTCTTCTCACAAAGCCTCTTTTGTTTTCTTTTTGTTCTCTTGTATATAGCATTAGTTTCCCTTAAGCTCTTTGCCTTCTTTTGAGCTTGCAACCTCTTCATTGAGCGTGCAAGTTTAAGATTAGGTTATTGAACTCAAGATTGTATCACTTGGACATAATAAGATCTCATTTTGTTCTACGGTTCTTAGTATTTCATTCTTGCTCTTTTACTTAATTGCTCTTTCATTACTTGCCCTTTACTTACTTGCAATTTAATTATCATGTCATTTACTTTCTTGCAATGCTCTTTTCTTTTCTTTATCTATCTTTTCTTTACTCTTTTTGTTTGTTGTTGTTGTAAGTCGACGTTAGACACCCCACATGATGCGGAGAGGCGGAATAGGTAAAACAATCATTTTGTTTAAGTTAACATCGACTAATTTTACGGATCTTTGCTAAACCCTAACTAACAACTATCTAGAAGTGCTAAACTACTATGATAAATGATTATACCTCAAGATACTAGTCCTTCTTGTTCTTGTTGTTCACTTCCTCGTCGGCCTCCTCGATGTAATAGAAGATCCACCCGAGAGTTCCTTCTCCAAGCTTTAACCTCTCACTTGAGGAAACTAAGTGGCTAGGATTGCTAATATAAGTGATCTAGAGGATATAGAGATGGATTAAGGATTAATTAGTCTTTCTAACCCTTGGGATCACAACACATGAGAGGATTAGGGTTAGAGTGAAGAAGAAAGAGAGCTTGAGGAGAGAGAATGTGTTTGTGAGAATGAGATGAATAATAACTCATTTCTATATTATATGAAGCATAAAGATTATCAAAGAAATCATATATGATAATTACAACCATGCTTCATTTAATACAATCAATGAATCATCACATGAGTCATTAAGCAATAAATGCTTCATTAACTCATTTGGATGAATCATCTCATGAGTCACTAAATCATTTAATGCAAATTACACATAAGCTCTCCACCTCATCTTTCTTCTAGAAGCTTCTCGACTAATTACAAGAATGCCCCTCCCATCCGTAAAAACACGGAAATACTGAGACTGTATAAATCCAATAATCCAATACTAGAATCTGGCTTAAACTTAAACTTGCTAGTATAATCTGTCCGAACATCATACGTGCACAAATACACGTATATGTCCGAACCCTGTCGTAAAACCATACGACCTCTATATCGTTTCGCCTAAAGCAGGGAAACTCTCTGTGTGGGACTCTAAAGACTCAACACTACACTGACAGTGGGTTTAACCACAGGCCGCAAGCGGTACTAGCTGTACGTAACGGTCCCCAGGTAGATGTCGATTAGAAGGCCGATGAGGAAACCCATCCGAACTCCTACTAAGCCTGATGTGACAATCTTCGTACAGTCTGGTCTGTTCGTCTAAGACTATCGCATATCGGGCCTAGGGGGCGGCAAGCGTCAGTCCCCTAAAAGGCGGTATAAGTCGTGTCGGAGTGAAGCCCATTACACCTTGAGAAGCTACTGGAAATCCTACCCATAAATCTCGCTTGCCCTGGCCAGGGACTTTGCGTAATGGCTCTCCAAACACAGTGCGATATCAACTCCCAATACCGGGAGAGACGAATCCTTTCTAACTGCCACTGCCTCCAAGTGCTTCGGGACTGCACCCAACTGCTACCTGTTTGCACAACTTCTTTGAGCCGTGGTAAGGTAGCAATCTAAAAGCAGTGGGAACACACTCGAGACGAAGCAGCAGTGTCAAGTCTGCGGACTATGCTGTACTCATGTCACCTGGGAACTGTTAACTGACGACGGGTATAATACCAACCAACAGTTCCCTGAGAGTCCTGTCCGGTGTACCCGTAACCCAACGAGCACCTGTATACTATCTCCAATACAACGTACTAATGGCTGTGGGACAGACCATTTTCCCTGCTGGGATGAGAAGCGTACACACTAGTCTACTCTGGAGTATCGATGCCCTGTCTCGATAATCCTACGACTAGGGACCTGAAAAAGGATGTGCTTGTAGACTACCCAGCCCCCACTAGTGTGACTGCCATCATAATGCTGGTAGGCAAGCAAGATCCTATGGGCTCTATCAATATGTATTCGCGATATGCTAAAAGAAACATATATACATATTAAGATAGATATAAACCAAGTAGTATACTACTATGTTGAGCAAGACTGTTAATACAACTGTGAATATCCCAAGCTTCCATTAAGTAATATACAAACTAGTATGATACAATAATGGCCCTTAGGGCATATACACTAACAATCTCCCACTTGCCCTGGGGCCATGTACTGGCATATCGAAGACCTATCATCTCGAATAGCCGCTCGAACTGTGTCTGAGGTAAGGCCTTTGTGAATGGATCAGCAGTATTCTCCTCTGTAGCAACTCTCCGGACCTCGATCTCCTGGCGATCTATGATCTCCCTGATCAGGTGATACCGCCTTAAGATGAGTCTGGACTTCTGATGGGACCTGGGTTCCTTGGCTAAAGCTATAGCTCTGTTTTTGTCACAATACAGAGGTATTGGATTAACAATGGTAGGAACCACCTGAAGTTCTGTTAGGAACTTCTTCATCCAGACTGCTGCTTTTGCGGCATCGCAAGCAGCGATATACTCCGCTTCCATCGTCGAGTCAGCAACGGTGTCCTTCTTGGAACTCTTCCAGTACACCGCCCCTCCATTGAGAGTAAATACATAATCTGACATGGACTTGGAGTCATCTTTGTCACTCTGGAAGCTGGAGTCAGCAAAAGTCTCGATTTGGAGGTCTTTTCCGCCGTAAACCAAGAACATATCCTTAGTCCTTCTCAGGTACTTGATAATGTTCTTTACTGCTATCCAGTGCTTCTCCCCTGGGTCTGACTAATACCGGCTTACCACGCTCAGTGCGTAAGCTACATCTGGTCTAGTGCACAACATCGCATACATTATAGAGCCAACCGCAGAAGCGTAGGGTATAATCGACATGCGATCCTTTTCCAAATCAGTCTTGGGAGACATATGTTTGGAGAGGGTGATTCCGTGACAAACCGGCAAATTACCGCGCTTAGAATCTTCCATACTGAATCTTTTCAGTATAGTGTTGATATACCTGGACTGCAAAAGTCCCAACAACCTCTTAGATCTATCACGACAGATCCGGATCCCCAGAATGTAAGAGGCATCACCTAGGTCTTTCATGGAGAACCTGTGTGACAAGAATCCTTTGACAGATTGTAGCATAGGAATGTCATTTCCTATCAAGAGAATGTCATCCACGTACAAGACGAGGAATACGACAGTTCGTGCTACAATTTTACTATATATAAATGGTTCATCTCGATTTTTGATAAAGTCATATTTTTTGACCGTTTCATCAAAACAGATGTTCCAACTCCACGATGCCTGCTTTAGTCCATAAATGGACTTAAGCAACTTGCATATTTTCCCGCTTCTCCCACTCTGATTGAAACCTTCTGGCTGATCCATATAGACGCACTCTTCTAAATTACCATTTAGAAAAGCCGTCTTTACGTCCATCTGCCAGATCTCATAATCATAGAAGGCGGCAATGGCAAGAAGGATCCGAATAGATTTGAGCATAGCCACTGGAGAAAAAGTTTCGTCATAGTCCAAACCAGGTCTTTGACGAAAACCCTTTGCAACAAGTCTAGCCTTATAGGTTTCCACCTGTCTATCTACACCAATCTTATTTCTGAAGATCCACTTGCATCCTATAGGTTTTACCCCATCTGGAGCAAAGTCCAAATTCCATACTTTGTTGGTGTACATGGACTCCATCTCGGTCCGCATTGCATCCAGCCATCTTACTGAGTCGCCACTCTGGATGGCTTGCTGGAAGATAGTGGGTTCATCATTATCAATGACGCAATCCTCTCTATCCCCATCTATGAGAAAACCGTAGTATCTCTCAGGCGGATGAGACGGCCTACTACTCCTGTGGAGGGGTGCAGGAATGTCCTGTTCTCCTGGAACTTCTGGCTCTACCAAACTTTCAGTAGTAGTTTGTGGTTCTGAAATTTCTTCCAGTTCTATTGCGCTCCCACTTGTCTCCTTTTCTAAAAACTGCTGCTCTAGAAAATGGGCATTACGAGAAACAAAAACCTTTTGTTCCTCTGCGTAATAAAAAAAATACCCTTTGGAGTTCTTTGGATATCTCACAAACTTACACTGTACTGAACGTGTCTCGAGTTTTTTCGCATGCTGATTTTTAACAAAAGCTGGACATCCCCATATCTTCAGATACTGAAGATAGGCTTTCTTCCCACTCCACATCTGATATGGTGTGGTAGGCACAGTCTTGGTAGGAACCCTGTTCAAAAGATATGCAGCTGATTCTAGTGCATAACCCCAGAAAGATCGCGGTAACTCGGCATTACTCATCATGGAACGTACCATATCCAATAGGGTTCGGTTCCGTCTTTCCAATACACCGTTATGTTATGGAGTGTATGGAGGAGTAAGCTGAGAAAGAATTCCATTCTCTTTTAGGTAACCCAGGAACTCGGCACTTAAGTATTCACCACCTCGATCGGATCTCAGTGTCTTGATATTTTTGCCGGTTTGGTTTTCTACTTCATTCTTATATTCTCGGAATTTCTCAAAGGCCTCGAATTTATGTTTCATCAAGAAAATGAATCCATACCTAGAGTAATCATCCGTAAAAGTAATGAAATATGAAAACCCGCCTCTTGCATGTGTAGACATTGGACCACATACATCGCTGTGTATGAGTCCTAATCGCTCGCTCGCTCTTACTCCTTGTCCAATGAATGGAGTCTTTGTCATCTTTCCTTTGAGACATGATTGACAAGTGGCATAAGATTGATATTCGAACAGATCCAAATATCCTTATCTATGTAACTTAGTTAACCTTGTCTCATTGATGTGACCTAGTCTACAATGCTATAAGAAAGCCTGATTTATATCTGGAGACTTTCTTTTTAGTGTGTTCTGGACATTGAAAATCTGCAATTGGTTTAACACGTATATACCGTTATCTAGTGTACCGGACCCAATCAAACCATGATTAAGGTGGATGTTAACAACATCGCTTACAAACGTGAAATCATAACCTTCTTTTGATAACAACGATACTGATATGATATTACACGTTAAACTAGGTACAAAAAAATAGTTGCACAAAACCAAAATATGTCCACTCGTCAATCCAAGGTGATAATCCCCTACGGACACAGCACCCACGCTCGCTCCGTTAGCAACCTGGAGGGTCATATCACCAACCTTCAGCACTCTACGGTTTCTCAGTGCCTGCAATGAATTGTATATATGAGATCCTGATCCGGTATCCAATACCCAGGAAGTAGAGTTGATTGACAGACAATTTTCAATTACAAACACACCTGAAACCGAAGCCACAACTTGCCTCGGGTCCTGGTTCTTGGCATTCCAAGCTTTGCAATCCTTCTTCCAATGGCATTTCCTACGACAGTGGAAGCACTCATCCTTTGCCACTACTGGCACCGCAACCTTTGCCTTTCCCTTGGTTCCCACCTTACCAACACTACCTCTTGGTTTGGTAGCGGCCTTCTTCTTCCTTCCTTTGGCCCTTGCCTTGGACCTGGAAGAAGAAGCACCACGAACAAACATAGTGGGTGTTTCCCTTGCCTTCTGCAAGGTGCCCTCTGCACTCCTTAACATGTTAAGGAGTTCTGGAAGTTCAACTTCTTTACCTTGAATGTTGAAATTCAAGATAAACTGGGCGTAGGTAGAAGGAAGGGACTGGAGAATCAAGTCTGTATGCAGCTCGTTCTCTAATGTTGTCCCGAGGTCTGCGAGCTCTTCAATATAGCCAATCATCTTAAGGACATATTCCCCTACAGATGATCCGACGGCCATTCTCGACTGAAACAAGTTCTTCGAGGTCTCGTATCTAGCTATACGAGATTGCTCTCCATATAGTTCCTTGGTGTGGAGAAATATGGATTCTAGATCCATATTCTCGTGCCTCCTCTGATGTTCATTATTTATAGAGGCAAGCACGATACATTTGGCCTTCGCGCGGTCTAACTCCCAGGTCTTGCGGATTTCCTTATCCACGACACTGGATTCAGGACCTGGGACGGCAGGGGCCTTAGTAGTAAGGACATACCCTAATTTGTCATAGGTAATTACCATCTTGACATTTCGGAAACAATCTTTATAGTTTGGCCCTGTCAAAATATTTTTATCTAATAATAACTTAAGGCCTGTCATGTTCTGGGTTGCTGCAATTAGAAGAGAGAGAGGAAACACTTTAGCATGATGTTCTTGCAAGTTTAGAGTGGTTTTAGTTTATCTAAACAGGATGGCTCCCATTGTTTCTCGAATCTCTCCTCAAACCAAAAAGGAAAAACTAGTCAGGACTATTCTCACCGTACAATACTTGCTTAACCGTTCAGCCAGGCCGGTGTCAGTACTTCGAGGGAGGTTTTACGACGGTTTCGCGAAGTTCCTTAATAAAATAATCTCTTTTCTCTGAGGGGCGTAGCCCCTCTGACACCTTTCTCGACACCTACTTGGTTTATAGCATTGATCGTTAAGTGAAAGAATCTCCCGATAAGTAGCATATACTCACAGTAGGATCGGGATCCAAATATCATCGTGTGATAAAGTTGAAGAAATCCTACCAAAATTATCACACTCCAAATGGTATGCAACACTAGCAAGTTTCAGTTTCTTTAGAAACTCCCGATATCGATTTCTGCCACATGCTCTTATGACCTTGGCGTTGGTCAAAATGTCATAAGTCACATGTCAAGTTCTACCCATCATTATCTTGTTAATTTGAACCCACCCGTACATACCCCTGACGTTGGCCAAATGGCAGTACGACTGTCCCAAACCAACTCATCTATCTATGCAACAAATGAATACCCAGCAGCTACCAAACACTATGCCTTGGCGTTGGTCAAAATACATAACTTAAATACTACTGAATACCCAAATGAAATGACGGAGGGCTATGAATGGTTTTGGCGAAACCGTGAATGTAGTGAACTTGATATGATTGAAGGAACCTGATAGCTTTGAAAAGGAGTGGTTTAAGCTCCGCAATTAAAAAAATATCTTCTGTTTTAAAATAACCGAGTGGTTTCTTTTAAACTGTTCCAACGATTCAACTTTGGTTTATTTTCTTTGCATTAATATAATGCGTCCCATCAATTAACTTATCATTGCAGAAAACAACGAAAATACAACGTTCTCTTATGCTATCCGCATTCGCCACTGGGCCCCGTCATTCACCCGTTAGGTTACTTAACTAACGACAGAGCGGGGGCTGGGCTAGCGTGGGTGCAAAATATAAGTAATGCCTACTAGATATCATATATAGATATTGTACATTCGTCAGACGCAATAATAGGCATTCCAGATCACAGATAAACATATTGGATTTTCCAGAAATCCGCATTCCTTTTGAGCCTGCAAAGAAAGACGGATTACATAGTCGCGATGAATAGCCAAAACCCCACCCTAGACCCCTACGGGTACGGCAAACTACCCGCCAAGTACCCGAAGTGAAGCGGTCTCTCTCAACGACGTGAGTAGGACACTAAACACTTCAAAATACCCGGTAGTTTGTGCACCCCACCTTGGGTCTATCCTAGGAGCAGAAAACAGTAAATGAAATAATACAACGGTGGTAACAACCTCAACCCGGATGTGCCCCGCAAAAGAATATTATAACAAATTACAATTTACATTTGAATGAAAGAAACACCCGTATCACATCCCCGGATATCCATTCACGACAATCCAACAAGTTCATATTCACAAACCAGTAAAAACCATTACAGAAATGTGCAACCCCCTACTAACTGACATACTAGCAGTTAGGGGAGGTTTACGAACACATTAATCACAACACGGATATAATCCAGTAAGCCTAACATCTTAGAATTTCAATCAAGCAACACAAATGAATCTACTCCAAAGAATTCTCTATGCACATGAAACCTGAGCAGAAACAAAACATCCCAGAAAATACAACATCAACACAGAAGAATAACAGAGCAAATTTGGGTTGACTCGGCGTCAACTCGGCCGCGGATCCGCGGCGGGTCACTTGGATCGGCCGTGGTTCTGCGACGGTTTGGATGAGTCACGATCCCAAATTTCCTCACAATTCTTAAAAACTCTGCTTGTATTTTTAAGGGTCCCTGAAAATTTTTAGACCCCGTTTTAAAATTGGCAGAAACTATATGAAAACGTCGTTTCTTCGGGATTATTTTGCGATCGAATTTCTAAAGACTTTGTTAACATGTTAGTTATGGTTTAGCTAGGCTCTGATACCACTGTAAGTCGACGTTAGACACCCCACATGATGCGGGGAGGCGGAATAGGTAAAACAATCATTTTGTTTAAGTTAACATCGACTAACTTTACGGATCTTTGCTAAACCCTAACTAACAACTATCTAGAAGTGCTAAACTACTATGATAGATAATTATACCTCAAGATACTAGTCCTTCTTGTTATTGTTGTTCACTTCCTCGTCGGCCTCCTCGATGTAATAGAAGATCCACCTGAGAGTTCCTTCTCCAAGGTTTAACCTCTCACTTGAGGTAACTAAGTGGCTAGGATTGCTAATCCAAGTAACCTAGAGGATATAGAGATGGATTAAGAATTAATTAGTCTTTCTAACCCTTGGGATCTTAACACATGAAAGGATTAGGGTTAGAGAGAAGAAGAGAGAGAGCTTGAGGAGAGAGAATGTGTTTGTGAGAATGAGATGAATAATAACTCATTTCTATATTATATGAAGCATAAAGATTATCAAAGAAATCATATATGATAATTACAACCATGCTTCATTTAATACAATCAATAAATCATCACATGAGTCATTAAGCAATAAATGCTTCATTAACTCATTTGGATGAATCATCTCATGAGTCACTAAATCATTTAATGCAAATTACACATAAGCTCTCCACCTCACCTTTCTTCTAGAAGCTTCTCGACTAATTACGAGAATGCCCCTCCCATCCGTAAAAACACGGAAATACTGAGACTGTATAAATCCAATAATCCAATACTAGAATCTGGCTTAAACTAAAGCCTGCTAGTATAATCTGTCCGAACATCATACGTGCACAAATACACGTATATGTCCGAACCCTGTTGTAAAACCATACGACCTCTATATCGTTTAGCCTGAAGCAGGGAAACTCTCTGTGTGGGACTCTAAAGACTCGACACTACGCTGGCAGTGGGTTTAACCATAGGTCGCAAGCGGTACTAGCTGTACGTAACGGTCCGCAGGTAGATGTGGATAAGAAGGCCGATGAGGAAACCCATCCGAACTCCTACTGAGCCTGATGTGACAATCTCCGTACAGTCCGGTCTGTTCGTCTAAGACTATCGCATATCGGGACTAAGGGCGGCAAGCGTCAGTCCCCTAAAAGGCGGTATAAGTCGTGTCGGAGTGAAGCCCATTACACCTTAAGAAGCTACTGGAAATCCTACCAGTAAATATCGCTTGCCCTGGCGAGGGACTTTGCGTAATGGCTCTCCAAACACAGTACGATATCAACTCCTAATACCGGGAGAGACGAATCCTTTCTAACTGCCACTGCTTCCAAGTGCTTCAGGACTGTACCCAACTGCTACCTGTTTGCACGACTCCTTTGAGCCGTGGTAGGGTAGCAATCTAAGAGCAGTGGGAACACACTCGAAACGAAGCAGCAGTGTCAAGTCTGCGGACTATGCTGTACTCATGTCACCTGGGAACTGTTAACTGACGATGGGTATAATACCAACCAACAGTTCCCTGCAAGTCCTGTCCGGTGTACCTGTAACCCAACGAGTACCTGTATACTATCTCCAGTACAACGTACTAATGGCTGTTGGACAGACCATTTCCCCTGCTGGGATAAGAAGCGTACACACTAGTCTACTCTGGAGTATCGATGCCCTGTCTCGATAATCCTACGACTAGGGACCTGAAAAAGGATGTGCTTGTAGACTACCCAGCCCCCATTAGTGTGGCTGCCATCACAACGCTGGTAGTCAAGCAAGATCCTATGGGCTCTATCATTATGTATTCACGATATGCTAAAAGAAACATATACACATATTAAGATAGATATAAACCAAGTAGCATACTACTATATTGAGCAAGACTGTTAATACAACTGTGAATATCCCAAGCTTCCATTAAGTAATATACAAACTAGTATGATACAATAATGGCCCCTAGGGCATATACACTAACAGTAGTGAATGGTTGTGAATATTTGTGTTGTTAGGAAAAAGATTGGTTTTGTAAGTTAAGGGTTCGTTTCTCATTTACTTTGCCCGTATTTTCCATTTGAACTCCGTCCAAACCTTACGCAAGCGCTCCGTTAGGCACCCTATGTAAGTGCACGGCGGCGCCCCGGCCGTCAATCCGACGCCGGAATGCGGAAGCGGTGACAAACTTAAATTTTGCGGACTTTGCAAACCGGCACCACCGCGCACTAAACACCCGGATCGTAACCATTAAACTAGTCTAGCAAACTAACAAGAGGGGAAGAGATATACCGAGTGATCCGAGTCCTCCGGTCTTCTCGTCGTCGTCCCGATCTCTCGCGGAATGTCCGGTCTCCATCTCCTCGCCGGAAGGGCACCACGTCGCCTGCATCTTTTACGGGCTCCCGCCTCAATACCGAGGCAACTCGGGCGCGAAGTTGGCTAGCCGACGCGTCCAAGACTTGCTATAGATATAGTGTAGAAGCTTGTCTCTTTTGGGGTTTATGAGGTTGCCATTTTGGAGGAATTTTTGCACAAGAGTTTTCATGGAAGCTTGCTAGAAAAGGAATGGAGCATGCTAGCAAATGAGCTCGGCCAAACCCAAAACAGAAATGAGCTCTCTGGAAAATAAGAAATGAAGCAAGCACACATAAATTAATCCTCATCTCATCTCATTATTTTATATCTCCAGCACACATATATTAATTCACACCTTTATACAAATAAATACTCACTCCAATTTCCCCAGTGGCCGGCCCATCACTAACCCAAACAGTGGCCGGCCCCACCACTAAAACAATTCCCAACACAAAACATATCAAAAACCCATACCTTCTCAACCTTACCTTATTTAATGCAAGGGATGGAGCATGGCAAAATGCAAAGAACCCCTCCACAAGATGTAATTTGCAAACTGCAAATAATACCCCCTCCATCGGAAAAGTCCGGCCGGCAAAGAACAAAGAAAAACCGGCCGGAACGGAATGCAAACTGGCAACCCCAGAAAACTGGTCCCATAATAAATTACAGGAAAACCCCGATACTGTGCATACACACCCGCATCTGTATTCCGTCCGGATACAAATGCAAAAAGACAAAACTACACTATCAAATACTAAGATCCGGCTTAAGCCAAAACCGGCTAGTAAAAACCGTCCGATCACCATCCGTGCAATACCGCACGTATCTGATCGAACCCTGCCATATCTCCATACGGCCTCTATAGCGTTTCGCCCGAAAGCTGAGTAACTGAAAGTGTGGTGGACTCTAAAGACTCGTCAATTCAATGGCTGTGGATTTAACCACTAGCACGTCAGAGGTATAAGCCAATACGTAACGGGCCACCAGCTATTGACAAAAAAGGGACGTCGATGAGCGAACTCATCCTGACACCCTACTGAGCCTGTCAGTGACAATATCCGTGCAGTCCGGTCCGTTCGTCTATGAGCATCGCATGGCGGGCCTAGGGGGTTGGTAAAAGTCAGACCCCCAAAAGCGGTACAAGTCGTGTCGGAGTGTAGCCCAGAACACCCTGAGATACTACTGGAATACCTACCAGTAAATCTCCTTGCCTTGGCCAAGGACTTTGTGTAATGGCTCTCCTAGACACAGCACGACCTCACCCCCAATACCGGGAGAGACGAACCCCTGAAGATACGCTCACTGCCTCCATATGGCTCGGGACTGTACCCAACTAAAACCTGTTTGCACGACTCCTTTGAGCCGTGGTAGGGTAGTAATCAAAGTACAGTGGGAACTCACACGAGACAAATGACGATCCCCAGGTCGATGAACTAACCTGCACACATGTCACCAGGGAACTGCCATCTGACGTCTGGTATATGACCAACTAGCATGTTCCCGGCGAGTCCTGTCCGGTGTACTCATAACCCAATGAGCACCTGTATACATCTTAGGTGATCCAACTGAAACCAGTGGCTTGTGAGACCGGCCACCGCCCCTCGTCGGGGTCTCGACTGTATACACTAGTCTACTAATGGAGTATCGATGCCCAGTCTCGAAACTCCCACGACTAGGGACCCATTAAGGATAAGCTTATAGACCCCCAGCTCCCACTTATATGATCACCCTCATACTGCTGGTGGTCAAGCAAGAATCCTAGGGGCTCTATCAACGTGTAATAGCGACGTGTCAGGTCACTTAAAACAGTACACGATGATAAAGGTAAACCAGATAGCATACTATCATCTCGAGTAAGACTGTCCTACCGGGATAGGTCCTCCATCAATCATTACAATCACGTACCTGTGACCTAATAATTGACTCTGAGGGCACTATCTCCAACAATCTCCCACTTGCACTCAAGGCTAATTATTGCGATGTCGCATACTCACAGCCCGTGTGATACCGAACATCCAACTCCTCTACTAGTCAGTCTCACAAAGCTCGTTTGCGGAACTATTGCGTTCGAGGAATAGCCTCAGTGAGTGGATCCGCTTAGTTGTTTCTTTCTATGTCTCTCTATATCTCAAGTTCGCGGAGAAAGCCATCTCCCGAAATGAGCAATACATGTCTTAGAACGTGTCTGGATGTCTGATGGGACCTAGCTCATAAATGAACTCCAAATCCAAACTTCTTAGACTGTATCGTCAACTGAACTTAATCAGTATCCTGCGCGCCATGCCTCCCTCAGTATTGCCTTGGACCACCTGTCCAAAATACTGCCCCTCATCAGAAGGAAAACTATAACTCTGACAACCTCCTTGTCGTCCATGTCACCTTGGAAGCCTGGAGTGATAACCGTCTCCTAAAGGAGGCAGTCGTTATCATATCCCTAGAACATCCACTTATGTTCTAAAACTGCTTCCGACTGTTTCTCCAGGATTGGATCAGTGTCAACTTATTGCATCTAGTGCAAGAACAACATCTGGTGTGGTACTTGACATCTCATGATTGACTCAATTTCCTAAGCAAGTGATCTGCCAATCATGCACATCCCTCTCTACTTTAGTCTGTAAGACACCTTTAGAGAGGGTGACTCCATCACCTGCAGGTACACTACCGTGCCAGGAGTCGTCCATTCTAAATACTCTTAGAATGCTGTCAAAGTACCCTGATTGGGAAACCACCCAAATCTAGATCTAAAACCATAGATCTAGTAACCAGTATGTCTGATATAATGTCCAAGTCCCTTGTGGAGAAACCACTGTGTGACGACCAAAGTATAACCGATCGTAGTATAGGAATGTCACTTCCTACTTTGTGTATGTCATCCAAAACCCGGATATTACACCCTACTACCTTCTCAACAGATCCATCCCCTATTCTGATGACGTCAAACCCATGACTGTCACATCAGAAATAGATGATCTATCTCCGCTATATCTGCTTTGGTCTATAAATAGACATAAGCCTGATGTCCACCAATGCTTCCGCTGCTCCCACTGACTACGACAACCCTCTGGCAGAGTCATATAGACGTGCACTTCTAAAGCTAGTTTAGAACGACGCTATACTCATCCTCCTGCCGGGTCTCGCAGCCTGGAACAACAACAATGGCAAGTGTGGGTAAACAAGAACTTCCCTGTCACCGTCCTTGAGGCTACCGGAGTACCTCTCGGGTGCCTGAAGTTACCCACCTTATCTGCGGAGTGGCCAATGGAATGTCAAATCAGATTGAATCTTTAGGTTCCTTATCAAATCTTCAGTAACCGTCTGTGGTTCTGGAATCACTTCCAGTTCTACCATACTCCCACTACTGTTTTTGAAAAAATCCATTTTTATTAAAACTGTGGCGAGTCAAGAACAATATCACTATTGATCTTTCTTATGGTAGAAAATCAACCCTCGTCATAGCCTGGGTCAACCCACAAACAGCCATTACAGAAACGTGCCTTTGAGTTATCCAGAGTCTGGTTTTAAGCATAATCCGGACAACTCCCCGTACCTTAACATCGTTAAGATACGAACTGTTCTATATCCAATATAGGAACAGAGGCACTGATTTAATTGAACCAGATTCAAATCATGCAACTGTCTCCAGTGCATGTCAACTAAATGGAGAGAGGCCGATCAGCGTTACTCAACTTAGGAATGCTTCCGATTATGAGTAACCCGAAAGAGAAGCAAGTTCTCTTAATCATTACTATCAACTGAATACCATACACAAGTATCTACATCTTCGATCACTATGAAGAATCCCGATACTTGCAATACCTGGTTCTCTACTTTATTCAAATACCTATAACTTCTCAAAATTCAGACACTGTGTTTCCACGAAACACCTGTCTAAAAACTAGAGAAGTCATAAGTAAACTGAATATAGTACGAGGACCAAACCCCTCTGTCCTAATGGACACTGGACAACATACAATACTCTGTATAAGTCCGCTGAGTCTAACAGCTCTTTCACTGTGTGTCGTAGGTTGAAAACTGTACTTATGGTTAAGAAGAATTACACCGCTGTTTAATGCTCCTTACCTAACCATCCACTGATATAGGTAAATGTCGTAGACATAATTTCAGAAAGGTATATCTCACTCTATGAAAATAGACGTACAGATATATCAATTTGAAATTGGTACATAACAGCGGATATTCAAAACCAGATATTTGCCGACCGGCAAACAGCCCAGGTGATTTCCTCAAATATCACCGATTACAACGAATCCTGATATAATGAGGATAATCACCCAATTCCCAATAACTTACTCCCACTCATCATCTGTAAAACCATACAGATGTGAGAATCGTACCTGGTAAATACATACCCTGGAGTAAGTATCTAATCGGGAAATCAGTTTTCCTTTAACATTACACAGTGAAACTGAAACATTGAAATGTTCCGATGGGGTATCCTGGTATTCCTAGTAATGCCTCTTCCAGATTCACGACTGTAACCGTATAGTTCTTTGCCACCTCTCCAAATCCCTTCATATGTCTTTAGTCTTTACCTTCTGCACACCCTTTTAGGCCAAATGGTTTTCTTCCTTCCCTACCGTTCGGCACCAGCCTATGGTTTGGAAGAAGACTATCCAATAAGCATAATGGGTGTACTGTCCCAATCCTAGGAACACTCGCAATGAGAGAGGGTGAAGATAAAAGACAACCGAATAAACCTTATTCCTATTTCTCCTGAACCAGAATCCATCCCCGAACTGGAACCAGTTCCATTCGAGTTCGTATATAACCATACGATGGAGTATCCAAATAAACTGTGGATCTTCGTAGTGATACGGAGTGTCCTGGAGAAATACAAAGGTGATGTGGGAGTGGTAACGAAATATTTGGTTTGGTCGTGAATGTCTGTTGCAATTTACTTTGCCCTCTTACTAATCCCTTGCTTTGTCTGAACTTAATACCTTCTGCACACCATCGTTATGCTAATTGGTTTTCTTCATTCCCTACCGGTCGGCACCAGCCTAAGGTTTGGAAGAAGACAATCCAATTTGCGTAATAGGTGTACTACCCCTAAACCAAGGAGTACTCGTAACCTGAGAGAGGGTAAAAGGAAAAGACAACTGAATAATCCTATCCGTTTTCTCCAGAACCGGAAACCATCCTCGAATAAATTCTTTCGAGTTCGTATCTAACCATACGATGGTTTTGTCCAATGGAAGTGGACGTTCGTAGTAAAACGGGGTGTCCTGGAGAAAAGGGTAAAAGTAGGAGTGGCAATGAGGTTTGCAACTCTGACAATCCAAAAGCCAGTGTTAAGAAGGTTCGGTTAATTTGGTCACTGAGTCATAGTCTTAGGGTCGGGTCAATGGTCGCTGCCAAAGAGAGAGAGAAAAGAAACACTCAGCGTGCACTCTAACCTAGATCAGAATGGTCACCAATTTATCTAATCTGGAAACCTCCCACTGTACCTCAAATTCTTCTCCAAACCTAAAAGAAGAATTAGTCGGGGTCACCCGAGGAGTAAACTAACTCATCAGTGGGAATCGGGATCCAACTATCATCGCATGATAACGTGACGGAATCCGCTCACGGTATCACACTCCAGAAGGTATGCGCATATCTGGCAAGTTTCAGTACTTTTGAAACTCCCGATGTGATTTCTGCCCCATGCTCTTATGACCTTGGCGTGAGGTCAAAATATCATAAGTCGCATGTCAAGTTCTGCCCATCATTATCCAGGTTAATTTGAATCCACCCGTACATACCCTTGACGTAGGCCAAAATAGTAGTACGACTGTCCCAAACCAACGCATCTATCTATGCAACAGATAAATACCCGGCAGCTACCAAACACTATGCCTTGGCGTGAGGTCAAAATACATAGCTTGAATACTACCGAATATTTAACTGAAATGATGGAGGGCTACGAATGGTTTCTGGCGAAAACCTTTAACGTAATGAACTTGATATCGTTGAAGGAACGGATAGCTTTTTAGAAATATAGTGACGACAACTTCCGCTAAAGAGGTCACTCCCGGTGAAGGGATCTCGGCTCTTTCCCCGTAGAATGGGGTGCAGGATATTCCAACTGAATACCACGGTGCAAAGCAAAAGTAATCGGCTATAGTGAAGTTAATGCCCTGACGCAAACTTCTGTCCAAGGGGTCACTCCCGGTGAAGGGATCTCGGCCCTTGCCTCGTCGACTGAGGAGCAGGATATTCTAATTAATACCACGATGCAAAACAAAAGTAAACGTCCTTGCAATAACAGCTTTTGAAAAAGTGTTCCAACAACATCAGATTAGGTTTGTTTAACTTGCATTGATCCGAATCAATGCAGTCCCATCAATTGATCACACCACAAAGAACGAAAATATACTGACGTACGTATATCCCATCCGCATTCGCCACTGGGTCCCGTCATCACCCGTTAGTTTAGCTAACTAACGGCAGAGCGGGGACTGGACTAGCGCGGATGAAAAACATATACAACATCTACTAATATATATACCAATATATAGTATTTCGCTCAAGGCGTGAATAAAATGCAACATCACAGAAATGTACAGCATCACAGAACAATACAGATATCTGGGATCCCCGGGTTTCACAGAGCCACTACTGAAACCCGACGTTCCCCTGGTCGTGTGGATAGCCTGTGCAATGAAATCCTATACCCCCTACGAGTGCGGCGAATAGCCAGCCAATCCTGGAGTGAAGCCCCCTCCGTCTCAATGCCATGAGATGCGGGCTTGTTGCCCTCCAGAACCCGGCTATCCGTGCACCCCTCCGCGGGGCAACCCTAGTACAGAAAGTAAAATATACATACACCGGGTACATCGACCGCAACCAGGTCGTGCCCCAAAATAATAATACAAACAGGCAGTGACGGCAGTCCACATGTCGGACGCTCGCCCCGCAATATCAAATGTACATAATACGACAGCACTGTACTAGCATTGCATCCAGGCTATCCCCCACGACCGATCCGCAACATCACAGCATAAACATAGAACATCAACGTGAAAGTCACGTTCGCAAATCCGTCTAACCGGGCTATAGCAGTTAGACGGGATTTACCGATCGAGTGACATTCACGGTCGCAGATATAATGTAAATACTGTGAAAAATGTGTTTAAAATTTTCCGATTGATCAAACATTAACAAGTGGGCCCCAAAGAAAACTGTAGCACTCACAGAAATAATTGGCCCAACTTTAATATTCCAGAAAGCACATTTTCAACTCAGGAACATTCTGCAAAATTTTGGGAGCATGAACAGTGAAACTTGCGGCGGAAGCGCGGCCAAAGTAGGGTTTTGGCCGCCCTTCCGCGGTGGGATGGTGGGTTCATGGTACCAAATTTTTACAGTATGCTTAGAATTCTCTGCACATCACTCTGAGACAACCTGAAAAATTTTTGGACTCAAAAAAAATTCGACAGAAACTGATGTGCTTGAAATACGTGTTTTCGGGATTTTGTTCGATCGGAAACGCAAACACATTTAACGAAAGCTAGACGAAGTTAATGGCGAGGCTCTGATACCATTGTAAGTGCACGGCGGCGCCCCGGCCGTCAATCCGACGCCGGAATGCGGAAGCGGTGACAAACTTAAATTTTGCGGACTTTGCAAACCGGCACCACCGCGCACTAAACACCCGGATCGTAACCATTAAACTAGTCTAGCAAACTAACAAGAGGGGAAGAGATATACCGAGTGATCCGAGTCCTCCGGTCTTCTCGTCGTCGTCCCGATCTCTCGCGGAATGTCCGGTCTCCATCTCCTCGCCGGAAGGGCACCACGTCGCCTGCATCTTTTACGGGCTCCCGCCTCAATACCGAGGCAACTCGGGCGCGAAGTTGGCTAGCCGACGCGTCCAAGACTTGCTATAGATATAGTGTAGAAGCTTGTCTCTTTTGGGGTTTATGAGGTTGCCATGTTGGAGGAATTTTTGCACAAGAGTTTTCATGGAAGCTTGCTGGAAAAGGAATGGAGCATGCTAGCAAATGAGCTCGGCCAAACCCAAAACAGAAATGAGCTCTCTGGAAAATAAGAAATGAAGCAAGCACACATAAATTAATCCTCATCTCATCTCATTATTTTATATCTCCAGCACACATATATTAATTCACACCTTTATACAAATAAATACTCACTCCAATTTCCCCAGTGGCCGGCCCATCACTAACCCAAACAGTGGCCGACCCCACCACTAAAACAATTCCCAACACAAAACATATCAAAAACCCATACCTTCTCAACCTTACCTTATTTAATGCAAGGGATGGAGCATGGCAAAATGCAAAGAACCCCTCCACAAGATGTTATTTGCAAACTGCAAATAATACCCCCTCCATCGGAAAAGTCCGGCCGGCAAAGAACAAAGAAAAACCGGCCGGAACGGAATGCAAACTGGCAACCCCAGAAAACTGGTCCCATAATAAATTACAGGAAAACCCCGATACTGTGCATACACACCCGCATCTGTATTCCGTCCGGATACAAATGCAAAAAGACAAAACTACACTATCAAATACTAAGATCTGGCTTAAGCCAAAACCGGCTAGTAAAAACCGTCCGATCACCATCCGTGCAATACCGCACGTATCTGATCGAACCCTGCCATATCTCCATACGGCCTCTATAGCGTTTCGCCCGAAAGCTGAGTAACTGAAAGTGTGGTGGACTCTAAAGACTCGTCAATTCAATGGCTGTGGATTTAACCACTAGCACGTCAGAGGTATAAGCCAATACGTAACGGGCCACCAGCTATTGACAAAAAAGGGACGTCGATGAGCGAACTCATCCTGACACCCTACTGAGCCTGTCAGTGACAATATCCGTGCAGTCCGGTCCGTTCGTCTATGAGCATCGCATGGCGGGCCTAGGGGGTTGGTAAAAGTCAGACCCTCAAAAGCGGTACAAGTCGTGTCGGAGTGTAGCCCAGAACACCCTGAGATACTACTGGAATACCTACCAGTAAATCTCCTTGCCTTGGCCAAGGACTTTGTGTAATGGCTCTCCTAGACACAGCATGACCTCACCCCCAATACCGGGAGAGACGAACCCCTGAAGATACGCTCACTGCCTCCATGTGGCTCGGGACTGTACCCAACTAAAACCTGTTTGCACGACTCCTTTGAGCCGTGGTAGGGTAGTAATCAAAGTACAGTGGGAACTCACACGAGACAAATGACGATCCCCAGGTCGATGAACTAACCTGCACACATGTCACCAGGGAACTGCCATCTGACGTCTGGTATATGACCAACTAGCATGTTCCCGGCGAGTCCTTTCCGGTGTACTCATAACCCAATGAGCACCTGTATACATCTTAGGTGATCCAACTGAAACCAGTGGCTTGTGAGACCGGCCACCGCCCCTCGTCGGGGTCTCGACTGTATACACTAGTCTACTAATGGAGTATCGATGCCCAGTCTCGAAACTCCCACGACTAGGGACCCATTAAGGATAAGCTTATAGACCCCCAGCTCCCACTTATATGATCGCCCTCATACTGCTGGTGGTCAAGCAAGAATCCTAGGGGCTCTATCAACGTGTAATAGCGACGTGTCAGGTCACTTAAAACAGTACACGATGATAAAGGTAAACCAGATAGCATACTATCATCTCGAGTAAGACTGTCCTACCGGGATAGGTCCTCCATCAATCATTACAATCACGTACCTGTGACCTAATAATTGACTCTGAGGGCACTATCTCCAACACCCTACCCTACCAAGGTATCGGTGATTCCTAACCATGACTGGTTGCGTTCAGATTGGCCGGAGGCGAAAGCAAGCGACAAGAACGGACGGACAAGGGTCAATAAGCCGGATTTCACTAATACCGTGCTTAGATACCCTAATCCACGTTGTTGCCGATTGTTCTAGCTTCAATGGTTAAGTTCGGCACAAAGGATTGATTACGGAATTCACTAGCTTACACTGACCTATCTAATCCTAATAATTTATACGTTGCATATATACACATAGGGTAGATACGAACAATCCGCTTCGCGCATTAACTCGTGAAAACAAAAACTTAAAATGCTCTATCTCCCTGCGGACGACCCGTACTCACCGCGGCTAGCTGCAAAGCCATACCGTCCTAATTGCGGTTAACTTTAGAACTTCAAATACACGACACGCAAGAGCGTGCAATCAGTGGCATTAACTTGATGGGAGTATGGTGAGGACCATGCTTGCATAGTGTACACAAATGAATTCTTAATTCATTTGTGCGTACTATTCAAGTATGGGCCCTTTTTTTAAAAATGGAAAATATCTTTTATAAAACCAATTCTTGTGTGAGTTTTTTACACACTTAATTCACTTACTCATTGTTGGAAAATAGAAGAGAGATGGTTCATTCTTGAGAGCTCTCTTCTCCTCACCATTTGCTTCACTCCTCTTGAGTTTCTTGAGCTCCCTCCACCTTCATCTTCCACCGCCTCTCAACCCTCTTATGTGTTGAGAATCATGAGAGGAGGTGAGATGAGATAGATAAACACTTAGTTTACTCACTACATCCTAGGCTTTCTAGATTAACAACCTAGAAACCCTAGTTGCTTCACTTGCATCCTTTGATGTAAAGTTAGAGCCATGACTACATCCCTCAGGTGGATCATCTTCGACGGAGGAAGACCGGCGGCCAAGTTCGGTCAAGCATGCCTCAAGGAGCCTAGGAAGGTGATGGGTTCTTTTGGTATAACACTTCTAACCCTTTAGTTTAGCTTTTTTAGTTTGCTAGTATAGGTTTATGGTTTGATCGTGGACGTGGTTTCGTTTGCGCCAAAAAATTTTAAACGCCAATTTTTGTTCCGCATTGGCCACGATAGATGGCCAGGGCGCCGGCGAAACCCAACACTAAAAACCAATCTAAACTTGCATGAGCATCATGCTAAAGTGTTTCTTCTCTCTCTCCTAATTGCAGCGACCAAGATGACCGGCCTTAAGTTATTTTTAGATAAAAACTTATTGATGGGGCCAAACTATAAAGATTGGCTCAGAAATGTCTAGATGGCCATCACATATGACAAACTGGGCTATCTTCTTACTACTAAAGCCCCCGCCATCCCAGGTCCAGATTCCAGCGTCGCGGATAAAGAGATCCGTAAGCCATGGGACATTGACAGTGCGAAAGCCAAGTGCCTCGTGCTGGCCTCTATGGATAATGAACACCAGAGGCGGCACGAGAAAATGTATCTTGAATCCATTTTCCTCCATACCAAAGATTTATATGGAGAGCAACCTCGTATCGCAAGATACGAGACCTCGAAGAAATTATTTCAAGCAAGGTTAGCTATTGGGTCATCTGTAGGGGACCACGCCCTTAAGATGATCAGTTTGATTGAAGAGCTCACGGACCTAGGGACCACGTTAGAGAACGAGTTGTATACAGACTTGATTATACGGTCCCTCCTCTCTACCTACACCCAGTTCATCTTGAATTTTAATATTCAAGGGAAGGAAGTTACACTTCCAGAACTCCTGAACATGTTGAGGAGCGCTGAGGGCACCCTGCAGAAGTCCATGGAGACACCTGCTCTGCTTGTTGGGGATCTTCCTTTTCTAGATCCAAGGCAAAAGCCAAGGGGAAGAAGAAGAAGGTCCCCACCAAGCCGAAAGGCGGTGTTAGTAAGGTAGAGGGAAAGGGCAAGGAAAAAGTTAGGGGGCCGACGATAGGGAAGGAAGAATGCTTCTACTGTCACAAGAAGAGTCATTGGAAGAAGATTGCAGGGCCTGGAAAGCCCAAAACCAGGGTATGAAGCAGATTGTAGCTTCGGCTTCAGGTGTGTTTGTAATTGAAAAATATCTGTCAATCAACTCTATTTCATGGGTATTGGATACCGGATCAGGATCTCATATCTGTAATTTTTTGCAGGCACTGAGAAGCCGTAAAGTTTTGAAAGCGGGTGATATGACCCTCAGGGTTGCTAACGGAGCGAGTGTGGATGCTATGTCCGTTGGGAATATCACTTAGGATTGACAGGTGGACAATTTTTTATTTTACGCAACTGTTTTTGTGTACCTAGTTTAACTTGTAATATCATTTCTGTATCTTTGTTATCTAAAGAAGGTTATGATTTTACATTTGTAAGCGATGTCGTAAACATCCACCTTAATCATGGTTTGATTGGGTCGGGTACACTAAACAACGATATATACGTATTAAAACAACTACAAGTTTTCAACGTCCAGAACACACACAAGAAAGTCTCCAGAATTAAATCAAGATTTCTTATGACATTGTAGACTGGGTCACATCAATGAAACATGGTTGAACAAGTTACATAAAGAGGTATATTTGGATCCGTTCGAATATCAGTCTTATGCAACTTTTCAATCATCTCAAAGGAAAGATGACAAAGACTCCATTCACTGGACACAGAGTAAGAGCGAGCGAGCTCTTGGAACTCATACACAGCGACGTGTGTGGTCCAATGTCTACACATGCAAGAAGTGGTTATTCTTATTTCATTACTTTTACGGATGATTTCTCTAGGTATGGGCATGTCCTCTTGATGAAATATAAATCTGAGGCCTTAGAGAAATTCTGATAATATAAGATATGAAGTGGAAAAATAAACCGGCAAAAGTATCAAGACACTTAGATCTGATCGAGGTGGTGAATACTTAAGTGCCGAGTTCCTGGATTACTTAAAAGAGAATGGAATTCTCTCTCAGCTTACTCCTCCATACACACCACAACACAACGGTGTATCGGAAAGGCGGAACAGAACCATATTGGATATGGTACGTTCCATGATGAGTAACGCTGAGTTACCACGATCCTTCTAGGGTTATGCACTAGAATCAGCTGCATATCTTTTGAACAAGGTTCCTACTAAGACTGTGCCTACCACACCATATAAGATATGGAGTGGGAAGAAACCCTATCTTCAGTATCTGAAGATATGGGGATGTCCAGCTTTTGCCAAAAAGCAGCTTGCGGACAAGCTCGGGGCACGCTCAGTACTGTGTAAGTTTGTAGAATACCCAAAGAATTCCAGGGGGTATCTTTTCTATTACACAGAGGAACAAAAGGTCTTTGTTTCTCATCATGCCCATTTTTTGGAAAATCAATTTTTGGAAAAAGAAACTAGTGGGAGCGCAATAGATCTGGAAGAAATTCCAGAACAAAAAGCTATTACTGAAAGTATGGTGGAATCATAAGTTTCGAAAGAACCGGACATCCCCGCGCTACTCCGCAGGATAGTAGGTTGTCTCATCCGCCCGAGAGATACTTCAGTTTTCTTATAGATGGAGATAGAGAGGATTGCATTATTGACAATAATGAGCCAACTAGCTTCCAGCAAGCCATTCAGAGCGGAGACTCGGTAAAATGGCTGGATGCTATGCGGACCGAGATGGAGTCCATGTACAACAACAAAGTATGGACTTTGGACATTGCTCCAGAAAGGGTAAAACCCATAGACTGCAAATGGATCTTTAGAAAGAAGATTGGTGTAGATGGACAGGTTGAAACCTATATGGCTAGACTTGTTGCAAAAGGATTTTGTCAGAGACCTGGTTTAGACTATGATGAAACCTTTTCTCCAGTGGCTATACTCAAATCCATTCGGATCCTTCTTACCATTGCTGCCTTCTACGATTATGAGATTTGGCAGATGGACGTAAAGACCACTTTTCTAAATGGAAATTTAGAAGAGTGTGTCTATATGGATCGGCCAGAAGGTTTCATTCAGAGTGGGAGCAGCAGGAAAGTGTGCAAGTTGCTTAAGTCCATTTATGGACTAAAATAGGTATCGCGGAGTTGGAACATCTGTTTTGATGAGACGGTCAAAAAATTTGACTTTATCAAAAATCCAGATGAACCATGCATCTATAGTAAGATTGTAGCGAGAACTGTGATATTCCTCGTCTTGTACGTTGATGACATTCTCTTGATAAGAAATGACATTCCTATGTTACAATCAATCAAAGGATTATTGTCACAAAGGTTCTCCAAGAAATACTTGGGTGATGCCTCCTACATTCTGGAGATCCGGATCTATCGTGATAGATGTAAGAGAATGTTGGGACTTTCACAGTCCAGGTACATCGACACTGTCATAACCTAGAATTTAGCCCATGACCGACACTTAAATCACGCAACGTCTAAAGGCGTAACGTAATTCAAGTAAGCCGAAGCCCAGAAATCTAAACCTTTTTGCGGAAAATAGTAGAGGTGCGATTTTGAAATAAAGGTATAATGAAATCAAGTTTTTCTTTAAATGTATAAATAATGATATATGAAAATACAAGTGGATTATATACTAGTTGAAAACATTTTTCGTCCTTTAAAAATTTGGGCAGCACCTCCCTTGTAAATTTTGATCCAAAACCACATACAAGCAATATATATATATAGGCATCTCCAAGCGAGAGCTAGCTCTTCGCCCATTTGGCGGAAACGCAACCACGCAAGTAAGCAATATACATACGACGCCCAACGGCGAAGATCAACACAGAAAGAATAAATAAACCAAGACCACAAAAACCTCAAAGAGGCGAACAAACACCCTTCGCTCTAAGTCTCGCAACATAAGTCTTTCTAGTTTATTAATATACAAATTCTAGTTTCTGATTGATGGAGTTTATCTAGATACAACAGAATAATAAGTACGAAAATGGGCACGATCCAATATGTGTCCCACCTACCAAAGTAAAACACCCTGGATGAACCTGTGGCACATCGGGGATGAGTTGCCAACTCATGAGTAGAAAACATCAGCAGGTAGAAATCGAATAAAAAAAGATTTCCTAGGTCATACTATATCATGAAAGTAATACTATGATATCTAGGGTGATCATGTATATATATATGTCAACAATCGAATCAATGCGAATGGCATATAAAAATAACATCTGAAACATATGCCTGCATGCATGTGGATATCACCCACGTGTGTCCATCAACGACACAATCAATATCATGGAACCTGAGTGTCCAACATCGACACTCGAAATATCATTAAACCATATGCCTGTATGTATGAGGAAATCAACTAACGTATGTCCATCAACGACACATCAATATCATGGAAGCTGGGTGTCCAACATCGACACTCGAAACATCATGAAAACCCGTGTCCAGCATCGACACATAAATTCTCATATCTCAGGCGCCGCATACTCAGATCGGCCCTCAGGCGCCGCATACTCTGATCGGTCCTTATATCTATCTCACGACTCCGGCCGGTATCCTCCGGACAACTGCCGGGTCCAACTAATCACCGGTAGGTAGTACTCCCTCCGTCGCGCTCACTGCCTAACAATACGAGTCTTCTTGCCCCGAGGTACCTCACTGGGTCCACCATATACCCACAGACGGTGCCTACCACTCCTTGAATCGGGTATACTCATAGCTCAGAACCGAGAAAACTCATAGTGGACGCCTCGAAATATCATATCAAGAGAAACCGCGCTTTTTAAAACAATATATAATTTCCTTGAAATATAACTGCGGTTCTCAAATCCAGAGATCTCATGAAAACAGCATCTTAATGCATATAATCATAAAGTACGATGAATACAACATAGAACGGTAATATGAGCATGTCAAGTATATTATGCAAGCATGTCCTATGATAGTGCTGAGCAATGAATGTACTTTTACGGTTAGGATTAATATCATGGTACAGCAGTTCTACTATGCAAGTGGTATGGAAATTACCGGTGATGAATGTGTGAGCCGACAATTCTATGTAAGTGTAACATGTGCATCATCGATAATTGTGCAGGTATACTACCAAACGATATCATAACAAATAATGGAAGCACTGGTATATACAATGCAATGAGAATATCATAGACGTAGCAGAAAAGTAAACCGTAAGCGCCACATTATAAAATATATGTATCTAATCTAACATCTATATAAGGGACTAACAAAGCATAGAAAGGGATCAAAATATCTATAACATATCCGAGTCGATGAATCTATCAATCGGCAATCCAGCCTCATAGCATCACGTACGGTATAATCTATCGTACGGCATATCACTCATTATTCTCATAAATACACACACACACACACACACACACACACACACATATATATCTCAAGTCACATCCATATCAATCTCATATCATGTCTTGGAAAAAGTATATATATTCTCATATCGCCTCACATCCGTATATCGACATATTAACCCAAGTCATCTGATATCATCATATCCTCTTTTCATCACGTTAATATCTCACATCAAGTCATCTTGTATATACATCATATCTTATTAATTTCACAACACATTTATCTCAATCTCATGTCGTGTTTATTGATCTCATGTCACATCGATAACGATCCAATATCATGCCACTATAAATCCCATACTTATTCTCTTTCAATTACATATATATCGCGATTCACATCCATATTTCATATTCTCATATATCAATCCGAGACATCCTTATCTATCATGTCATTTCACACTAAATCCTTTGATCACATCCATAGGTTCATAGTATAGGTTTCTCCGACTACATTCTATATATATCGGTTTCCATTTTATAATTGCGGGGATGCTATACTCCATCCACCCGACTTTCCCCGTAGATATAAATCTACTCACCTGCAATACTCCTGGCTTAGCCGAAGTCGATATGCTTCATCGTCTCGGAAGTCCACGCGAAGGTACCTACAATCAATACACAATCACAATGCTATTAAAATCAAAGTCTGAAAATCGATACGGCACACGGTGCGCTCATAGGTTAAAACTTGTAGCCTACGCATGCGAAAACAACAAAACAACCCTCGTCGTTGATGTACAAACGTCCAATGACCAAATTAAATCCAAATACCAAAACCACGAATTCAAATATCGGGAAAACATAGCCAAAGCACTCTTAAGTAGCTCCAAGATTTTGGCTCAGGTCAAAAGGGACTAAACTAACAAGTACAGGGGATAGATTATAGGGAGTGTGTGCTACAGACCAACCCACAACACCAGAATACCAAATTGATCCGGCGAGATGATGAAAATACCTGGCCTCGCCGGTTTTTATAAGGGAAAATGGGTTCGTTCTTTGGTGTTGGTCTTCTAGTGTTTTATCTAGGTCAATGGACTTGTTTGATTTTTATAAAAATATCCCAGTTAGCTCCAGATTCCCTGTAGTCCAACACAACTCCACAAAACCGAAACAGGGCACTTCTAAACTCGTATATTGGGTTCTATTCTTTGTTTTGGCCCAGAAAAGCAATCTATAAGGTCTTGCAACACTCACTACTCATCAATAACTACATCACAAGTCCACAAAATCACTAAACATCAACTTGGAATTTCCAAACATCACAATACTAACTAATACGAATTCTAAACTAAACTAGGATACACTAACATAAACAACTTAACTAAAGAAAAGGAAATATACCTCATGGAAGCAACTCAAGAAAAACCCTAGATGCCCAAAGTCACCAAAATCCAAACTTGAAAGGTCCATAGGGTTTAGGAGGAGGTTGTGTATCTTTTTATTGAAGGTGGCATAAGGTTTTGGTGATGAATTGGAGATGATACATGGAGGTAGTGGAGGTGGAGGAAGCATGAAGAAGAAGAAGAAGAAGAAGAGGAAATGAAATGATGGAGGAAAAAGAGAATGAATGGAATGGTCATGGGTCTCTCTCTCTCACTCAACCTCGCTCTCTCTTATACTCACTCTCTCACAAATTTCTCTTTTGTCTTCCTCTCTCTCTCATGACTTGTTTTTCTTTTCTTTTCTCACACAAATCACAAGTCACAAATGAAACAAACAAAATAAAACAACATGCAACAAAAATGCACATGACATGGTGCACTAACCATGGAAAATGTAAAAATACGGATTTGGCCAAATCGTGATTAATAGTGCACTAATCAAGTTTAATTTTAAACTGCATATAATAATTATAAGAATACCAAAATCTGATAAATATCTTTATAATAAATAAATCATTTTAATCTCCACTTATTTTCCAAATATTGGTATATACATATACCATTTTACGAAAAAACCCTATTCGCAAATCGAATAGTTTTCGCAAAATATATTATTTTAATTTTTAAATTCCAAAAATAATATTTTATATTTCTGAAATTTTACAGACACCATACTAAAAAGATTTAGTATGGAAGATTCAAAGCGCGGTAATCTACTGGCTTGTTACGGAATCATCCTCTCTAAAGAGATGTCTCCCAAGACTGATATTGAAAGGGATCACATGTCTATTATACCCTACGCTTCTGCGTTAGGCTCTATAATGTATGTGATGTTGTGTACCAGACTAGATGTTGCTTACACGCTAAGCATGGTAAACCGGTATCAGTCAAACTCTGGAGAGAAGCACTGGATACCAGTAAAGAACATTCTCAAGTACCAGAGAAGGACTAAGGAGATGTTCTTGGTGTACGGAGGAAAAGACCTCCAGATCGAGGCCTTTGCTGAATCCAGCTTCTAGAGTGACAAGGATGACTCCAAGTCCATGTCGGGTTATGTTTTTACCCTCAATGAAGGGGAGGTTTGTTGGAAGAGCTCTAAGCAGGACACCATTGCTGACTCGACGATGGAAGCGGAGTATATCGCCGCATGTGACGCCACAAAAGAAGCAATCTGGATGAGGAGTTCTTAACAGAACTTTAGGTGTTTCCATCCATTGTTGATCCAATACCTCTGTATTGTGACAACAACGGGGATATATCTTTAGCGAAGGAACCCATGTTCCATCAGAAGTCCAGACATATCTTGAGGCGGTATCACCTAATCAGGGAGATCATGGATCGTCGGGAGATCGATGTACGGAGAGTTGATACGGAGAACAACACTGCAGATCCACTCACAAAGGCCATCCCTCAGACGCGGTTCGAGAAGCTATTCGAGATGATAGGTCTGCGATATGCCATCACATGGCCCTAGTGCAAGTGGGAGATTGTTAATGATATATGCCCTAGAGGCCATTATTGTATAGTACTAGTTTGTATATTACATTTTGGAAGCTTGGGATTTACACGGATTTTATGACAGTCTTGCACAATATGGTAGTATACTACTTGGTTTGTTTCTATCTTAATATGTGTATATGTTTCTTTTAGCGTATCGCTAATACATATTGGTAGAGCCCTTAGGATCTTTGCTTGACTACCAGTGTTGTGATGGCAGTCACACTAGTGAGGGCTGGGTAATCTATAACCATATCCTTATACAGGTCCCTAGTCGTAGGATTATCGAGACAGGGCATCGATACTCTAGAGTAGACTAGTGTATACGCTTCTCATCCCAGCAGGGGGATGGTCTGTCCTACATCCATTAGTACGTCGTACTGGAGACAGTATGCAGGTGCTCATTAGGTTATGAGTTACACTGGACGGACTCATGAGGAACTGCTGGTTGGTACTATACCTATCGTCAGGTAGCAGTTCCCATATGACATGAGTACAGCATAGTCCGTTGACTTGACACTGCTATTTCACCTCGAGTGTGTTCCCACTGTTCTTAGATTACTATCCTACCACGGCTCTGATGAGTTGTGCAAATAGGTAGTAGTTGGATGCAGTCCCGAAGCACTTGGAGGCAGTGACGGTTAGATAGGATTCATCTCTCCCGGTACTGGGGGTTGATGTCGCGCTATGTTCGGAAAGCCATTACACAAAGTCCCTGACCAGGGCAAGCGAGATTTACTGGTAGGTACTCCAGTAGTTTCTCAAGGTGTTTTTGGGCTCTACTCCAGCATGACTTATTGTGCTATTAGGGGTCTGACGGCTACCGCCCCCTAGGCCCAATATGCGATACTCTTAGACGAACAAACCGGACTGTATGGAGATTGTCACAGATAGGCTCAATATGAGTTCGGATGAGTTTTCTCATCGGCCTTCTTATTGACAGATACTTGGGTAGCCGTTAGGTGCAGCTAGTATAGCTAACATGCTTGTAGTTAAACCCACTGACAGCGTACAGTCGAGTCTTTAGAGTCCTACACAGAAGCTTTCCCTGCTTCGAGCAAAAGATGTAGAGGCTGTATGGTTTTATGGTAGGACTTCGATCACATACATATACTTATACACGGATGATGTTCGAGCAAATAATACTAGTGGGCTTTAGTTTAAGCCGGATCCTAGTATTATATTATTGGATTATTTTCGTCTTAGTGTATTCATATTTTTTGGAATACGGATACGGGTATGTATATACGGTGAGGGCGTTCTTGTAATTTTACTCGGTATGCTTCTAGAAGGGGACACCTCATTATTGGTTTATCTATTTTGCAAAATAGATTAATGAGGTGGATATTTGGAGACTTGTGTGGCATGGGTGTGAAGCATGGCTCCAAGAGTTGTTTATTAGTTTGTGTTCACTATTGAAGCATGGTTGCTATTTTCTATGAGAAAATAATCCATGCTTCAATGGGTGAAGTCTTGAGCCATTCTCCACACTCATACAACCTAGCTCATTTGCTTCTCTTCATTCTCTCTCCAAGTTTCCTCTCCTTCTTCCTCAAAGATCCTTACCCTCACATGTGTTGTGAAATAAAGGATCTAGTGATATAAAACAATCCATTAGACTCTCTACTTCATCTAGGCTACTTAGATTAGCAAACTAAGTACCCTAGTTATCTCGGTTTAGAAGTAGAAGCTCAAAGTACATACTCTCGGGTAGATCGTCTTTGACGCGAGGAGGCCGAAGATCAAGCGCGATCCGTACACTCTTCAAGGAGCTCAAGAAAAGGAGGAGGAGATCAAGAATCGAAGGACTTGAAACTACGAGGTATAACTTTCTATATAGTAGTTAGAACCTTCAAGTTATTTTGCTAGCTAGGGTTTATGGTCGATCCTAGGTTCAAGTCGGTGTTGCGATGCCCGTAATAATCATTTTTTGCATATTCCGCCTCCCCGCGAACCCGCGGGGTGCGCGACATCGACTTACATGTATATATAAAAAGGTAGTAGAGAGTAAGGTCATTTTCCTCGTATTATATGTGGAAGATATACTATTGATAGGAAATGATGTTCCTATACTGCACTCGGTCAAACTCTTTCTATTACAAAAGTTCTCCATGAAAGATCTGGATGATGCCTCCTACATCCTGGGGATAAAGATCTATAGGGATAGATCTAAAATAATATTGGGATTATCCTAATCCAGGTATATTGACACCATACTAAAAAGATTTAGTATGGAAGATTCTAAGCATGGTAACTTACCCGCTTGCTCAGGAATCACCCTCTCTAAAGAGATGTCACCCAAGGCTGATGAGGAGAGGGCTCGCATGAACATGAAACCCTATACCTCAGCAGTCGGGTCTATCATGTACGCGATATTACGTACCAGAACGGATGTAGCTTACGCACTCAGTGTGGTAAGTAGGTATCAATCAAACCCAGGGAAGAAGCACTTGATAGCTGTGAAGAACATTCTTAAGTACTTGCGAAGGACTAAAGAAATGTTCTTGGTGTATGGTAACGGTGAGCTCCAAATGGAGTCCTTTATCGATTCGAGCTTCCAGAGTGACAAGGATGACAGCAAGTCTATCTTGAGTTTTGTCTTCACCCTCAACAGAGAAGCGGTATGTTGGAAGAGTTTCAAGCAAGATACTGTTGCTGACTCGACGATGGAGGCTGAATACATCGCTGCTAACGATGCTGATTGATCTGCTAGAAAAGTGTGTTCGAAAATAACCGTAATCAAGACGGTGTCGCTAGTAGCTAGTCGCGATGAGTACGGGTCGTCCGCAGGGAAACGTGAACTCTTTTCTTGCTTTAGACGAGTTGATCAAAGAAGGATGATTGTTTATCGTTACGGATATAGAATTTATAAAGAAAAGGTTTGTAGGGTTCATAAGACTTAGAAGTAATAGATGAATAATTAAAAATGGCTCCTTTTATCTTTTAATAGTTTAAAACTAGATCGATATGTAGATTAGGGTTTTTTGGAAGAAACTAGAGTTTTCCCACTACTAACCCTTATCCTTGCATTGATCTCTATTCATATCTAGCCCTTAACAAAACAAGTGTTAAACCGATCTCAAATCGTGGTCGTGACTATCAATAAATTGGTAGCACGCCCGATAAGGATGTTAACATTTATTTTGATAAAATTTATAAACTTCAAAATGTATAAAAGAAGTTAAAAAAAAATTCTCATCCATTATTCTACCCTATCCTACAAACCCTAGCAAGTTAGGAATTACTCGCTCATGGTTAAAGATTTAGATGAAAGGTTGAAGAAGAATGAAAACATAGTTAAGATGCAAAAAGTAAGTGCGGAAATTAATTACAAAAAGAATAATAAAAATATTGCCTTTATTAATCAACTATTGCATTTACAATTTTGCTCCTTAGAAAGTAGAATACAAGAACCCTATTTTTCTCTAGACCTCTCTCTTGTAGGAGGTAGATGAATAGATAACAATCACTCGGATACGTGGATCTCTTGATCTCATGGTGATGATTTTGAATGTGTAGCTCTCGGTCCCTTATATAGTCCCTAAGACCATAAACCCTAGATTCCACATGTGAATATATGTTGTTACGATCTAAACATAAAAATCTCACATCCAATGGCCCTTATTAAGCCGCGGAACCGCCATATATAGCCTTGTTTGGCCGCGATTCCGCCGCATCTTTATGGCATCAGGGTTTGGAATTTTTTATAGTCATCTGTGTTGATGTTTGGAGATCCTCCTAATGTCTAGATTCTGAAAATAATGCTCTGAGTCTCTGCCGTTGCTAGATCTCTCGATTTGCTTCTACATTTTGGCAGATTCAGTTTCGATATCCTGATTTGACTCAGATCTTTTGCTTGGATTCCAGACCTGAGCTAATATCTGCATAATATCTCAAATCATAGCGTTAGTAGCATTTGGTATTTTTGAGATATTATCCTGACTATTTAAATGATATAATATCTTAAGAATATTGATTAGAAATATTTGATATGATATGCATATTTTAATTACTAAGATTTTATTTAAATATTATATGCATGTATTTTCCCTCATTGTGCTAATTATAATGTAGAAATATATGATAATAAAAATTTTACAAATAAACCCTCATATATTCTATATTTACAATAAACACCTTTTAGTACTTAACAATGGTAGGAAAAATATTCATTCAAATGTGCAATATTTTAGACTAATCATATACCCCCAAACTTAACTTTGATCGTCCCGGGCAAACTAGTTATTAAAGAGAAAAAAGAAAAACCTAACTAGCACACTTTCGTAAGCAACACGATTGCACTTAACACGTGCAACAAGCCTTTAAGCCTCTAGGTGTCCCTAATAGGAGAAGTGTTGTCTCCTGAGGGTTTTCAGCGGATTACACCCACAAAATCCCATAGTAAAAAGAAGGAAGATGAATGTTACATACTAAGATAAGGAACTTATAAAAGAAAGAACTTGAAAATAAGAGTTTCAAACTACGCTAGATTTTTAGTTGTCATGAGCCCTATCTTAATAGTCATGAAAAAATGTCAGAAATCACATCACCCCTCAATAAAACATCGTCTTTAGTCTTCCTCCCTACCCTTTCTTCCAAACATTGATCATATATCCTTATGTGTGTGTAAAAGACATCCCTACATTTAGAGAATTCAATTCAAGCTATCATACTCTTGTCCATCTTTCTTAGTACATTTTAGTCGGTGAATATCTTTAGGTGGAATTGTTCATACATTCTTCATGCGACTATTAATACTTCTTGAGGTACTAACCAACCGATTACCAAATGTGCTCACTCTTTTAGACGTAATTAGCAATATTCTAGTCTTGCAATACCTAAGGCTTAGCAGTGACTCCCAAACCAGTTGGTCTAAGGCACTAGGTGACAAGGCACTCTCGCTATATTTTTTCTGCTGCCTTAAGTAATTACAAAACCAGTGTTCATTTTTCTTCACCATTTTTTTATGTCATTTATATTTTTGTTTTTATATATATTTTACTTCATACTAAAGCTTTTAGACAAGAGAATTTTAAGGTATTCTCTACTATCCCAAGTTTCAAGATGTGTGCAAGTGCGTATAGTAGGGTATCAACGTTCAGAAGTTTGGACTCAAGAATAGAGACTATTTTTCAGACTTATTTCTATCCGCAGATTAGTGATTCCCTTCATCTTACTAACCCTTAGGACAATAGCTCATGACTATCTATTACTAGCTTCGTTCTAAAACATCTAATTTTCTTTCTTTTCTTGAATCTCTTCCTATCTTACATATGTAATTTTCACGTTCTAAGTTTTATTATCAAAAAAAATTTGTGCTTTTATTTAGTATAATGCAAAGTGACGCATGAATAAGCACAAATCTCTCCCAAACCTATTTGCAGCAATGTCCTCACTGATGTCATCTTTTAAGCTCAAGACCTGTAGACTTGGGAGGAAAAAATTCTCAATTATTAGTAAAGGGTGACAAAAAGTCAATGACAGTGAAATCCTCCCTCAAACTTATTTTTGGCTCATAATTATGTAAAAATTTGTTTTTCTTTCAAGAGAAAAAATATTTTCTCCCCCCCCCCAAAACTTAAGTAAAACTGTGTTTTAAGCATTTAAAATTATAAGAGGGGGGTAAAATTATTGGTCTATGAAAAACTCTACAAAGACCAAAAGTCAACACCAACCATTCGAATATTTTATCAATGTAACACCATAGTTGGTAGAAGATCACAGATATAAAGTGGGGAGATAAGAGGCGTAATCGATCGGGTTTATGTCTCGGTTGGTAGAGACAAAATAGTGATGGTAGATGAAAACGAGAATGTGAATAATTAGGAATGGGTGGAATATTCGCATTCTCGTACTTGATAAGAAGAAAGGGTGGCGGTTCAACTTCTTCGGATGGAGGTTGATTCATCACAACATCCATGTCTTTAAGAAACGCGAGTTCTTCGGTGAAAATATTTTTGAAACTTTCATCAATGATAATCCCATCGGAAAGAAAAAAAATCAGTGGAATAATGAGATTCTCTAAGAAGACTGAAAGTTTCAAGGTCAATCTTTTGTGCACCAGAATTCAATACACTTGATTTGTCATAAATTATGGAGGTAGGAGCCTCGAAAAGCTCATCTGCCTTATTTTCAAAAGGTCTAAATCAAGTGGTCTTTCAAGAATCATAGAACTCGAAATATCGGAGTGTGATTCATCAAAACTCGGTGGAGTTGAAATAAGATTAGAAGAACCAAAGAAAGTGGGTGATGAAATGGGTAAACAAACTTGTATGTCGAGCGGTATTGAACCAGATGTGGGAAATGAAGGCCGGATATCGTTTTCTATATCGGATAGGTCGGTGGTAAGAATATGATCGATTAAATGTACAGGAAGATGTTTGCTTTCAATAGAAGGGACATGATGAGTAGGAGAATCCAACTCATCCAACATAATGGGTTCATCTTCAACGATATTCTCATCACCGCTCTCACTAACACCTTCAGTCAAATCAAACGAATAGATATTTAAAAATTCATCAATTATACTATCCTCAATCGACAAATCAGTTGGTTCACTTGATGGAGTTGGAAGGTTTGAAATATCAAGTGTAGTAGAATAAGGATCGGTTTGATTTAAAATGGTGTAAAACTCTCTTTCACGCTCACTATTAGAAAAGTCAAATGTGTTATTCTCGGGCACCTCATCACTTAGACTATGAAGCGGTTGAACATCGAATATATTCGGTTGGGGTGCAGGATAGAAGGTGTCAAGATCAAAAGAATTGGTTTTGGTTTGACTTTGAAAGATCTCTTGTTCTTTTTTACTACTCAATTCCAACTCTACTTCAAGACTAGACATGGGTTGTGAAGAAATTCCAATGAAGGATTCTCTTTGAGCCATGGAACTTCCTAATTGATTTTCAGAAGCACTGTCTAGATAAGGTGAGGAAGTTGAGTATGGTTGGGAAGTGTCTAATTGTTAGCTACGGGTAAGTTCAATGTGTTCCGCAATTGACATGCGTTTATGATTTGCCGCATTAGCCTGAAGAGAAATGTTAAGAAGAGATGCCTTTAATTGTTGGCTACGGTCGAGTTCAATATGTTCCGCAATCAACATGCGTTTATGACTTGTCCCATTAGCCTTAAGAGAAGTGTCAATATGAGTGCGTGTGAAAGTTTGGTACTGTGGATAAGAATTAGAAGGGTGTACCCAAGTTTCATAAACAGGATTAGGATCAACATTGTGATATGAAGAATATTGAGATTGGTTGGTTAGTTAGGGACTGGCAATTGCTATTTATTCAACAATGGTCATGGGTGTAAAAGATGTCATATTCGACTCAAAACGAGTATCAATATTCTCATATGGAAATGATGGTGTTTGTTGTCCTTATGGTTTTGGATTAGTGAAAGGATTGAAACTTTGGCTTTCAGCCTTCACAATATGCTCAGCGATGGACATGCGTTTAGAAGTTCTCTCACTCGCCTTAAACGGATTATAAACATAAGAAGATGTTGAATTTTGATGCGGTTGATAGGACCTTGAGTGAGGTATCCAACTGTTCTTTTCTGCGTGCTCTATGCTATCTCATGAAGACATAGTAGAGTCGGATTTTGTACCGAAGCAATTACGAAAACAAGAGATATCTTGTTCTGGATAGCAAAGCTCGGTAAAAGTTCGTCTGTTTGGGTTACCCATTATAAGAAAGTGAAAAGAAAAGAGGGTGATGGTAATGATTTAAGCTTTTTTTGGATTTTGGAAATTGTTTTGCTTTGAAAGAGGGACTTTAGGTTTGACTCAACAAATCACAAAATGCAAAATCAATCCCTAGAACTAGGGTCTCCTAGGTCAAGTCACTAGACCGCTCCTAGACTTCCAAAGGACAGGTCGCAGGATCAATCCTCTACTACCTCCTTATCAATTTTGTGGCCAGGTAAGTGCCAGGTAAGTGGGAGGTATCCGCTATACGAATCACCAAAATAGAGGGCCTAATTAAGTAACCACTTTCCTTAGTCACACTGACCTTATACACCACAAGAAAAATGCAGATAAGCGATCAATTACCCACGATCTTCCTCTGTCCTAATTGAGCGTGAATGTCCTTAGGGGCTGGGTCTAGATATTTTTTATTAATGTAGGGTTATGCGTATACACGTTTATGATTTGTGGGGCTTAGGAAGGGTGATGAAATCCCCACCTAATCTGAATTTGGGTTTATTGGCCCTTAATGTCTGTTTTAGATATGCAAAACAAACCAAAATCTAAAACACGCAAAAATATTTTTAGCGGCAATATTTGCAAAGAATCCTACAAGTAAAATCAGTCTGTTAGAGCTTTAGAGGAGAGAGGAAGATAATAGGAGAGTACCTAAGAAGATTGGAGGCCTAATGATCCCAAACCGCCGTGATTCCGCCACAAAACCTCACTATATGCCGTGGTTCCGCCGCTGTGTGGAATGATCTTTTGCCAAATTTTCTTCAGAGCCCTCCTATACTCCTCTGGTTCAAGTTAATAATCTCTGAATCTCTGTTTCCTTGCTCCAGTTACTCCAGATTCCCTTGCAAAACTCGCATAATAATTGTTAAAAGCGCAAGATGTAGTTTTTTTTATTTTATTTTATGGTTGCCGGATTTTATAAGAAATCAACACGAATAACAAGAAAAAAATTACGACTATCTCCCCGGCAACGGCGCCATTTAATTGATCTGCTAGAAAAGTGTGTTCAAAAATAACCGCAATCAAGACGGTATCACTAGTAGCTAGCCGCGATGAGTACGGGTCATCCGTAAGGAAACGTGAACTCTTTTCTTGTTTTAGACGAGCTGATCAAAGAAGGGTGATTATTTGTTGTTACGAATATAGAATTTATAAAGAAAAGACTTGTAGGGTTCATAGGACTTAGTAGTAATGGATGAATAATTAAAAATGGCTCCTTTTATCTTTTAATAGTTTAAAACTAGATCAATAGTGATGAATTTAGATTATGGTTTTTTGGAAGAAACTAAGGTTTTCCCACTACTAACTCTTGTCCTTGCATTGATCTCTATTCATGTCTAGCTCTTAAAAAAATAAGTATTAAACTGATCTCAAATCATGGTCGTGACTATTAATAAATTGGTAACGCGCCCGATAAAAATGTTAACATTTATTTTGCTAAAATTTATAAATATCAAAATGTATAAAAGAAGTTAAAAGATTTTCTCATCCATTATTCTACCCTATCCTACAAACCCTAGCAAGCTAGAAATTACTCGCTCATGGTTAAAGATTTAAAAGAAAGATTGAAGAAGAATGAAAACATAGTTAAGATGCAGAAAGTAAGTGCGGAAATTAATTGCAAAAAGAATAATAAAAATACTATCTTTATTAATCAACTATTGCATTTACAATTTTTCTCTTTAGAAAGTAGAATACAAGAACCTTTTATCCTAGTTTGCTCTAGATCTCTCTCTTGTAGGAGGTAGATGAATAGATGATGATCACTCGGGTACGTGGATCTCTTGGATCTCTTGATCTCATCAGTGATGATTTTGAATGTGCAGCTCTCGGTCCCTTATATAGTCCCTAAAATCAGAAACCCTAGATTCCATATGTGAATATATGCTATTACGATCCAAACATAAAAATCTCACATCCAATGGCCCTTATTGAGCCGCGGAACCGCCGCATATAGCCCTGTTTGGCCGTGGTTCCGCCGCATTTTTGTGGCATCGGGGTTTAGGATATTTTATGGTCTTCTGTGTTGATATTTGGAGATCCTCTTGATGTCTAGATTCTGAAAATAATGCTCTGAGTCTCTGCCGTTGCTAGATCTCTCGATTTGCTTCTACATTTTGGCATATTCGGTTTCAATATCTCGATTTGACTCGGATCTCTTGCTTGGATTCCAGACTTGAGCTAATATCTGCACAATATCTCAAAACATAGTTTTAGTAGAATTTGGTATTTTTGAGATATTATCCTAACCATTTAAATGATATAATATCTTAAGAATATTGATTAAAAATATTTGATATGATATACATATTTTAATAACTAAGATTTTATTTAAATATTATATGCATATATTTTCCCTCATTATGCTAATTATAATGTAGAAACATATTATAATAAACTTTTTACAAATAAACCCTCATATGTTCTATATTTACAATAAATACCTTTTAGTACTTAACAATAGTAGGAAAAATGTTCATTCAAATGTGCAATATTTTAGACTAATCAGATGCTGCCAAAGAGGCTATCTGGATGAAGAAGTTCATCACTGAACTTGGTGTGGTTCCATCCATTGTTGATCCAATACCTTTCTATTGTGATAATAATGGAGCTGTAGTTTTGTCTTAGATACTCCGGTCCGATCAGCGATCAAGACATATTCTAAGGCGGTATCACCTGATCCGGGAGATAGTTGATCGCCGCAAGATCGAAGTCAGGAGAGTTGACACGAAGGACAATACGACGGATCCACTCACGAAGGCCCTTCCCCAGACGCAGTTTGAGAGACTTTTTAGGATGTTGGGTATGATATACTACAACTGGTCTTAGAGCAAATGAGAGATTGTTAGTGATATGTATGCCCTAGAGGCCATTATTGTAAATTATAGTGGATACTTAGACATATATATAGAGGACATTCTTTCTCAACGTGATAGTATGCTATCTGGTTTCTCTTTATCTTTATCTTAACATTTAAATCTGTTCTAGTTTACTATTTCACTGATAAATGTTGATAAAGCTAATAGGATGTTTTCTTGACTACCAGGAATATGATGTAGATCATACTAGTGGGGATTGAGTAGTCTACAAGCACATCCTTGAAGTGTTTCTAGTCGAGGGAGTATCGAGACAGGGTATCGATATTCCAGAGTAGACTAATGTGTACGTTTTTGACCCTGTATGGGGCGGTGGTTGATCCCACAACCATTGGTGCTCATTAGAGAATGAGTACATCGAACAGACTCGCCGAAAACTCCTAAATGATACCATACCTATCGTCAGATAGCAGTTCTTTGGTGACACTTGTACAGGTTATTCTGTAGACCAGAGATTGTCATAGTGTCTTGTGTGGTTCCCACTGTGCTTTGATTACCTTCCTACTACGGCTCTACTGAGTCATGCAAACAGGTATTAGTTAGGTATAGTCCCGAGTTACATGGAGGCAGTGAGCGATAGGAGGGGTCTCGTCTCTCCCGGTATTGGGAGTTGATGTTGTGCTATGCGCGATTGGCTATAACTGCAAATCCTTGGTCAAGGCTGATGAGATTTACCGACAAGTGTTATCAGTAGTTTCTCGATTGGTTATAAGCCACACATCGGCATGACTTATCGAGTTATTAGGGTCTGACGATTCCACCCCCAAACTCGATATGCAACAAATCAGATGATGAGACCGGACTATACGATAAGTGTTACTTATAGGCTCTATGTGAGTTTGTACAAGTTTACTTGTTGATTTTCTATTCGTTCAATACCTGGGTAGTCGTTATGTGCAGCTAGTACCGCTGACGTGCTTGTAGGTGTTCGATGTGATCATTTCCTATTGCCAGCGTATTGGCGAGTCTTTAGAGTCCCACATAGAGGTTCCTTAGCTCAAGTGAAATGAAGTAGGGCATGTATAGTGATATGTTCGAGAGCTCGATTAAATACGGATATATGATACCGTATTCTAATCTAGCGTTATTTGATATTAGCCGGGTTATATATGATATAACCAGATTATTAAATCAAGTTTTGATTTAATAACTAATATTATGCTCGCTTTATATTTTCTTCTCTTTGTATGTTATTTATATTTGATATAAATAATATATATATATATATATATATATATATATATATATATATATATATATTGTATCATGGTTGTTGATACACATTAGATGGATGTATGAGAATTACATGGAAATGTGGATAAGAATATTGGGATTTATTATTTATCTTTTTTTAGTGTAAAGACAATGACTCGCTACATGGAATTGTATAGATGAAGTGAGTCATTCTTGGCTTACACAAAAGAGATAACCATGGTAAATTCCTATGAATCTTATCACAATTCCAAGTTTATCTCATTTTCATCTTCTTCAACTTTCTCTCTTGGAATTGATTTTTGAGAAAGAGTGAAGTAAAGAAAGAAAGTTAAGTGAGCTAAGACCCTACTTCCACAATCTAAACTAAACTAGCAAATTAGTTTAGATAGTTATCTCCACTAAAACTTTGTTTACTGAAGTGAGAGCTTGAGTGAGAGTTGCATCAATATGGATCATCTTCGACAAAGAAGATATCAAGAAAGCTTGCGCAAGAGACGTCTACTTGGAGCTTTAGAAGTGAATGGCCAGACTACAAATGTTGTAGCTCCTCTTAACTTAGATTAAAACTCTAGTTTGCTTTCTTTTCAAACTCTAAACCTTTAGTTCAATTCTTTTTTGTATACTTAGCCCTCTAGAAATTTTTAAATTGTTGTTTGCTCTTATTAATACCCTTGTAGATGTGCTAGGATCTACTTTCAGTTTAAGTCAGTTGGCAAGTTACTTAGTTGTCAACTTATTTACCGCTTCTTAAATTTGTTACAGCATTGACTTAATTTACTTGATTTTCTTAAACTGTATTAGTTTGAATTAAACTTCCTTTTTGAATTTGCGGATTAAGTATTGGTTTGACTTGGAAATTTTTCTTTCTCTCTCTCTCACTCACTGCTGAAACTATTTGGCCCATTTGTAATTCTAACCTAGCTATTGATTGGTTAGTTGACTGAAAAAATGTTGCCAAAGTTTTCTCTAAGTTTAAAATTGATTGAGTGCAGGTTTTCATAAAAATATCTAAGCTTTTTTCAATGTTTAACAATCGTTTTTCACTTTCATTAGTAAGAGGATTAGATTGATTTGGAACGTAATTCAAATTTTGATTAGATTGAAAATTTGAATTTGATTGTTGACATACATTATTATTTTGGTAATTTTGATGCTGATTGTTTGCATTATTATTATTTTGATTATTCTTTTGATTCCAAGATAAATTTGGTTGATTTCACCAATCTGGATTATAAGTTGGGATAAAAGGATCATTCTTAGGTCTATTATAATTAAAAGCTGCATTAATGTTGTCTAAACCTTCAGAATTGACACCAAAAGGATACTTCTCAGGTAAATGACTTGGATCTTGATAGTTGTTACACAAAAAAAGTGATACTTGATTAACTGGGTTGACTTGACTTGAGCATTTCATCTCTAACACTTCTAATCTCTTCATCATCGCAATTAATTTAACTTCAGAAGCAATTGATGAAATTTGTTGATTGTTCTCTTTTGAATAGGTACCCTTGTCATTTGATCATTCCCATTGCGTTTTCTTCTCCGCTAGCTCTTCTAATAATGTCCATGCACTTTCGGCATCTTTAGCAATGAAGTCTTCTTGACTCATTGATTTCACCATGATTTTAGAACTATTTTCCAGAGCTTTGTATATAATTTGGCATAACCTAAATTTTTTCCATACCATAGTGTGGACATTTAATTAAAAGATTTTTGAATCTTTCAAAATATTTCCAAAAGGATTCTCCCATAATTTGACAGAATTGATTAATTTCGTTTCTTATTTTAGCAGTTTTATAGCTAGAATAGAATTTCTTAAGGAAAGTTTTAACAAATTGTTCCCATGTGAATATAGAGTTGGCAGGCAGACTACATAACCATCTTTTCGTATTATCCTTGAGCGCAAATGGAATAAACCTAAGTTAGAGAGCGTCATCACAAAGTTGTTGCAATTTTATCACTGAGCACACATCATCAAAGTCATTTATAAAAATGTAGGCATCATCTGAATCTATTCCAGTGAATTTGGGAAGCATACTAATGTATTGAGATTTGATTTCATAGTGATTACCATTTATAGGAGGCAAAACAATACATGAGGGTAAAGATGATCCTACAGGATAGTATCTATCCCTAGAGAAACTGGAACTGGTGTGTTTTGAAGTTCAGTTAGTTGGCCTGTCATGATTGAATCTAGATTATATAACCTAACTAAACGTTGTTTTGAATTCCTAATCCAACCGCTCATGCACAGTTGAAGACAACTAATTTTTTTATGAATAATTTTTGAATTATATTATTTTTGTTTTTATAAGCAAAAAATTAAAACTGGTTTAACTAAATTAATATCTTACTAACAACCAAGCAAAAAATATAATTTAAACTAGACTTGGTTGTACGCAAAAATATCCTACAGAAAACAGTAGAATAATAGGAGATTCGAGAAAAGCAGAAGGACAGAGACTTGCTGGAAAAAAACCGGAACAAAATTACCTAAGAAATTCGACGATTTGTGTGGGAATAAACCACTTTCTGCCGAAATTTTATGACGAATTTTCTCCTAAATTTTCCTGCTGCTTTCTTCTCAAATAATTTCCTGTTTTCTACAATCTAAAACTTTAAACAAAAATTACAACTCGAAGAAAAATAATAAAAGCTTACAAATTGAACCGTTGTCTCCGGCAATGGCGTCAAAAACTTGATGCGTGAATTAAAATGCATAAAATAATAAATAACCGCAAATGCACGGTGATTGTAGTACGCATTACGGGTCGATCCACAGTGGTAACGCAATTTTTATGTAAGTTCTAATATTGTCCAATCGAGCTATTAGGGTTTTCTAAATAACTAGTAAATAAATTAAATTCAAACTTTTTAATTAATAAAGAAAGCATACATATGGTTACAGTTTCATTAGATCTAGCATATGCTTCCAATGTGATTAATCTATCTCTTTTCTCCTTACCCTTTCTAACAAATACGATCTTTTTATAAGCATAAATTATAAGGCATTCATCTTAACCTATCAAACCTAAACAAGCATAGATTAAAAGATACTCATCATAACATATCAAACTATTTAGATCATCATTATTAAAAAGATGAAATTTTTATTAACCAAATAAATCTATTATCTTTTCTAATTTTATCATCCCTAAGTATAAATTATATGCTATTTGACATAACCTATCAAAGTGATCTAAGCATAAGTTATATGATTCGCTACATAAATTATCTAAGAGATATAATAAAATCACAATAAAAAATTCATTTAATTATCAATTAAACACAGAAGAAAAATTGATCAATCACAAGTCACATATATGCACGATCTAACTAAATCGTTCCCTAGGTATTCATAAACTTACCTAGACATAATTAAAACTAAATAAAAGTAATTAATAATAAAAGATATAATTAAAATAAACTTACTGATAAAAGAGTTTCTCCACACCAATGATCCACAATAAAAAATAACCTAAACTAGGGTTTTTAGAGAAGATAAAAGTGGCGAGAGGGTTTCTACCCTCTGTAAACACGATATATATAAACTAACATAAAAATCCAATAGATCGTAGCCGTAGAATCATCGTCGAAAAAACCTAGATCAAAAGGCCAGCAAAAGTCGGGGGAAAGTAGTCAAATCCCCCACTTTTAGCCGAATTCTTCAGGTGTCTGGGACCCATCTTTTGTTGCGCCTTCGAATCCTCTCTATAGGATTTATTAAATACTTCTTTCTTCATTTTCTTGACCCAAGCACACTTGCACATAATTGAAGTGGTCAGTTGCCTAGTTTAGACCGGTCTCTTGGTTGGCTTGAGTCCAAATCTTTATTTAGAGAACTTTGACACCAAATCTGATTGAATTGATCCATTTAACGCACGTAGACCTGTAATCTACACTTACACTTAATACACGGTTTAGTAGCACTTTTAATTAAAATAACTAACAAATGATAGGGATATAATACTGAAATAAATGCAATATTTTATGCTTATCCCATAACATCCAGCCATTTCACATGGTCTCCACTTGTGATGTCCTACTGGAAACTAGCAGGGTCATCATCCTCTATGATGCAATCCTTCCGGTCACCGTCTACGAGAAAACCGTAGTATCTCTCAGGTGGGTGAGGATGTCTACTAGATCTGCGGAGTGGCTGAGATTCGTCGGGCGCTATCGAAATCTCAGGTTCGACCAAATCTTCGGTGGTAATTTGTGGTTCTGGTACTTCTTCCAGTTCTACTGTGCTCGCACTAATTTCTTTTATAAGAAATTTCTTTTCTAAAAAGATGGCATGTCGAGAAACAAATATTTTTTGTTCCTCGAGGTGGTAGAAGAGATACCCTCATGAATTCTTGGGATATCTCATAAACTTACACAGAACTAACCGTGCCTCGGGTTTGTCCAGATTCTGCTTCTTTACATAAGCAGGACAACCCCATATCATAACAAACTATAGACATTGTCTCTTTCCACTCCATATTCTCATATAGAGTGATGGGCATAGACTTGGTCAGAACCCTATTCAATACGTATGCCACTGACTCTAGCGCATAGCTCCAGAATGAAAGGGGTAACTTAGCACTACTCATCATTGAACACACCATATCTAATAGAGTATGATTTCTTCTCTTCGATACACCGTTGTGCTGTGGTGTATGCGAAGGAGTGAGCTGAGAGAGCATCTCATTCTCTTTTAAGTACTCAAGGAACTGGGTGCTTAATTATTCCCCTCCTCGATCAGATCAAAATATTTTGATACTTTTGCCCGATTGGTTCTCCACTTCGTTCTTATACTCTATGAATTTATCAAAAGCCTTGGAATTATACTTTATCAATAACACCTGTACCATGAGAAATCATCGGTAAAAGTTATGAAATAGGAGTCCTCACTTCTTGCATGTGTAGATATTGGACAACATATATCACTATGTATGAGTCCCAAGAGTACATTAACTCTTTCTCCGTGTCCTGTAAATGGAGTTGTGGTCATTTTCCCTTTGAGACAAGATTGGTAAGTTTCATAAGATTCAAACAAAAATGGATCTAAATATCCATATTTATATAGCTTACCGAGTCTAGTCTCATTAATATGACTAAGTTTACAATGCCATAAAAAGGTTTCATTCATTTATGAAGCTTTCCTTTTATGGGTGTTTTGTACATTAAAAATTGTATGTCGATTAAGAAGGTATATACCGTTATTCAGTGTATCAGATCCAATCAACTCTTAATTAAGATAAATATTCATAACATTACTATCCAACACAAAATTGTATCCTTCTTTGTCTAGTGAGGAAATAGATACAATATCATATAGGATAGATGGTACGAAATAACAGTTTTGAAAAATCAAAATTTTGCCGCTCGGTAATCCAAGGTGATATTCCCCAACAGCAATAGCGTCAACATTTGCACTGTTTCTGAGTCTCAGGGTCATACCTCCTTTCTTCAGCAATCTGCTACTTCTCAGCGTTTGTACACAATTACAGATATAAGATGTTGATCTGGTATCTAATATCAATGAAGTAGAGTTAACTGAAAAACAATTTTCGATTAAAAATATACCTGAAGTAGAAGCATCACCATACTTCTTATCCTTAAGGGATGCAAGATATGCTTTGCAATTCCTCCTCCAATACCCTGTCTTATAACAGTAGTAGCATTCGCCTTTCCACTCTATTGCAACCCTAGTCTTGTCCCCTCTCTTCACCTTTTTAACACCACCTTTAGGCTCGGTGGGGTTCTTATTCTTCTATCCATTGGCTTTAGTTTTGGACGTAGGAGAAGAAGATTGCCCAACAAGTATAACGGATGCTTTTTCCTTCTTTAAAGTGCTCTCTGTTATTCTCAATATATTGAGAAACTCTGAAATTCCACATTCCAGTTTATGCATATTGAAGTTCAATATGAATTGAGCAAGGGAAGGGACTGTAGAATTAATCAATATATAATTCATTGTCCAGCGTGCAACACAGGTCTGCGAGCTCTTCTATAAAACTAATCATCTTCAGGATGTGGTCCCCGACAGATGATCTGGCAGCCATACTCGATTGAAACAGTTTTTTTGAGGTCCCGTATCTTGCAATGCGAGATAGCACTTCATACAAATCCTTGCAGTGGAGAAAAATAGATTGAACATCCATCTTCTCATTGTTAGATATGTATGCCCTAGAGGCCTTCATTGTATAGGATGCTAGGGATATATATGTACAGAACAATCTTACTCAATATGATAGTAAGCTATTTGGTTTGCCTATATCTTAACATATGTATATGTTTTACTTGTTATTTCATATCGTTTGTACATGTTGATAAAGCTCGTAGGATCATTACTTGACTACCAGCGTTATGATGGCAATCATACTTATGGGAGCTGGGTAGTCGATAAGCACATCCTTAAACGTCCCTAGTCGTGGGAGTATCGAGATTGGGCATCGATACTCCAGAGTAGACTAATGTATACATTTCTAGACCCTGATGATGGGTGATGGTTGGTCCCACAGCCGTTGGTGTGTTGCACCTAAGATTGTATACAGGTGCTCGCTGGGGGTGAGTACACTGGACGGACTCGCCGAGAACTGGCTAAATGGATACCTATCGTCAGATAGCAGTTCTCTGGTGACATGAGTGCAGATAGTCTGTCGACCTGAGGTCGTCATTTGTCTCGTGTAAGTTCCCACTGTGCTTTTATTACTACCCTACCATGGCTCTACTGAGTCGTGCAAATAGGTTTTAGTTGGGTACAATCCCGAGCCACATGGAGGAAGTGAGCGATTGTTGGGGATTCGTTTCTCCCAGTATCGGGAGTTGATGTCACGCTGTGTTCGGCTGGACAACACCATAAGTCTCTTGCCAGGGCGGATTGAGAATTACTGGTAGTTAGATCAGTAGATTCTCGAATGGTCTTGAGCCACATCGGCACGACTTGTCAGGTTATTAGGGGTCTGACGTTTTCCACCCCCTAGACCCGGCATGTGATACTCTCAAAAGAATAGACCGGACTGTACAGAGATTGTCACAGATAGTCTCAGTATGAGTTCGGATGAGTTTTCCCATCGACCTTCTTTTCGACAAGTACCAGGATAGCCGTTACGTACAGCTATTGCCACTGACGGGCTTGTAGTTAAACCCACTGCCAGCGTACTGTCAAGTCTTTAGAGTCCCACACAGAGAGTTTTTCCGGTTCAGACGAAATGATGTAGAGGTCGTATGGTTTTACGTGCAAGGTTCCGATCATATACGTGTACTAGCTACACGGATTTTGTTCGGACGGATAATATAGGATTAAGCCGCATTCTGGTATTATATTATTAGATTAATTTTTATCTCTTGGTATTGGTATTTTTTTAAGTGCGAATACGGGTATGTATATACGGTGAGGGCATTCTTATAATTTCACAAGAGTGCTTCTAGAAGAAGACACCTCATTTTTGTTATATCTATTTATTGAAAATAGATAATGAGGTGGAGGGATGAGGTTTTTCAAAATATGGTATGAAACATGGCTATTTCTTTTTTTTATTCATTTGTCATTACTATTCAAGCATGGCTACTATTTTTTATTGAAAATGAAATGCTTGATAGTTTTAAGCTTAGTCATTCTTCACTTCATTCTACACTTGACATTCTCTCTCCTCTTTTACTCTCTTCTTCTTTCTCAAACCCTAACACTCTCATATGTTGAGAAACTTAGGGTTATTGAGATAAATTAGTCCAATTAACACTCCATATCTTCTAAGCTACCTAGATTAGCAAATTAGGTACTTTACTTACCTCATTCTTGAGGTTAGAACTTGAATCATAGACTCTCGGGTGGATCGTCTTCGACTCAAGGAGGCCAACGACCAAGCTTGATCCCGATGAAAGAGAAGCTTTAGAAAAGGAAGAGAAGACCCGAAAGACTTGAATCATAAAGGTATAAATCACTTTATAGTAGATTAGAACCTTTGTGAGTTTTGTTAGCTAGGGCTTATGGTAAATCTTGGAAGTTTAGTCGATATTGCTTGCTATAAAATTGTTTTTGTTAATTCCTCCTCTCTACAAACCCTGTGAAGTGTGTGAAAGCACAGGGCACCTCCCTCCGAAGTACCAACACTGACCTGACCGAAAGATAAGTGAACTTATAGAGTGCGATTAATCCTGACTAATTTTTCTTTTAGGATTTGAAGGAGAATTCGAGAAAATGGTAGGAGTCGTCCTGTTTAGATAAACTAATAACCAATCTAAATTTGCAAGAGCAAACGCTGAGTGTTTCTTTTCTCTCTCTCTCCTAATTGCAGTGACCATGACGGGACTTAAGTTTATACTAGATAAAAACAAACTGACTGGGCCAAACTATAAAGACTGGCTGAGGAACGTCTATATGGCCCTTACTTATGATAAGGTTGCATACGTCCTCACGGCTAAAGCCCTCCCCCCCCCCCGTTACAGGTCTAAAATCCTCGGTCGCAAACATGGAGGTTCGTAATGTTAGTTGTATGTATGCCCTAGAGGCCATTATTGTACATGATTGTATATTATAGTGGATGCTTGGACATATATAGAGAGAACTTTCTTGCTCGACATAATAGTATGCTATCTCGTTGCTCTTTATCTTAACATGTAGACTTGTATTGTGATATTGTCTTTCTCTTACATGTTGATAAAGCCCTTAGGATGTGTACTTGACTACCAGGATTATGATGCAGATCATACTAGTAGGGCCAGGGTAGTCCACAAGTGCATCCTTTAATTGTTCCTAGTCGAGGGTGTATCGAGACGGGGCATCGATATTCCACAGTAGACTAGCGTATATGCTTCTTGACCTATATGATGGGCGATAGATGATCCCATATCCATTGGTGTTTGACATCAAAGATGGTATATGGGTGCTCAGTAGAGACTGGATACACTGAACAGGACTCGCCGGGAACTCCTAGATGGTATTATACCTAACGTCAGATAGCAGTTCTCTGGTGACACTGGTACAGGTTAGTCTATAGACCCGAGATCATCATAGAGTCTTTTGTGATTCCCACTGTGCTTTGATTTCTACCTTACCACATTCAAGAGAGCGTGCAAAGCGGTGGTTTTTGGGTACAGTCCTGAGTCACATAGAGGCAATGAGCGATAGGAGGGGATTCGTCTCTTCCGGTATTGGGGTTAATGTTGCGTTGTACTCGATTGGCCATAACAGGAAGTCCCTGACCAGGGCTGATACGGAGATTTACTAGTAAGTGTTATCAGTAGTTTCTCGATCCGTTATGAGCCTCACATCGGCATGACTTATCAAGTTACTGGGGTCTGACGTTTACCACCCCTAGACTCGATATGCGACATATCAGACGAAGAGACCGAGCTGTACGATAGTGTTACTGTTGGATTCATAGAAGTATGGACAAGCTTGCTTGTTGATCTTCTGATCGCTCAATACCCGGGTAGCCGTTACGTCCAGCTAGTACCGCTGACGGCTTGTGGGTGACTGATATGATCATCACCTACTGCCGGCGTATTGACGAGTCATTAGAGTCCTACACAGAGGTTTCCTAGCTCATGCGAAATGAAGTAGGGAACATATGTGATATGTGCGGTATCGAGATTAATACGTGTATGTGATACAGTATTCTAATCTCGTGATATAGTTTGTATGTGATATAACCGGATTGTTGAATCAAGTGTTGATTCAATGATATGTTATATGTATATGTGATATGCATATAAATGATATTAGTCGGTTGTATGCGATACAACCGGGTTATTAAATCAAGTGTTGATTTAATAATTTAATGTGTAATTATATATTTGATATATTAATATACATTAACTAATATTAGCTCACTTAAGAAAATGTTTTCTCTTTATACATTTAATGTATATGTGATATATGTTAATGTATTTATTTTTTGTCGTGCTTGATGATACATAGTACATGGGTGTATGAGACTTATACCATACTTAAGATAATGTGGGGTTTTAATTATTAAGGGAAAATCAAAATTAAGTGGAAATTTTTCATGGCTTGTGAAGCTTGGAGAAGCTTGTGGAAACCTTGACTAAAGTCCGCTAATTTTATTTTACTCTAGATATTTATTAACCAAACCACTATCTTTAGCCATGGTTTAGTCTCTACATGAGTTATATATGATATTTTCTCACCCATGGTTCATTAGTTGATCACTTATTCATTTTCTTCATCTCCTCCATTTTTTCTTTCTAGCTTTGAGTGAGAAAAGAAAAGAAAGAGAGAGAAATTATTCTAAAGTGAGCAAAATTCCTACTTCATCAAGCTACACTAGAATAGCCATTTAATATAGGTTGTTTGCTTCACTAATTCTCAATTAGTGAAGAGGTAGCTTAAGTTGGAGATTTCTCGACGTAGATCATCTTCGGCCTCGAAGTTCTTCAAGCAAGCTTGTTCCTTTCGTCTAGTGGAGCCTAACGAGAGTCCGGAAGACCACTACTTGGAACAAAGGGACTACTGCACGGAACTTTAGAAGTGAAGGACCAGTCTACAAAGGTTGTATTCCTTGTTCACTTAGAGTAAAGTTGTTTACTTGCTTAGTTATAACCCTAATCTTCTAGTTAGATCCTTAGTTTGGGTTGCTTAGCACTCTAGGTTTTTTTAAATTGCATGCTAGATGCCTTAGAAAACATAGTGAGGGTGCTAAGGAACCCTTCACGTAATACTTGGGATTTAGATTGCGTAAGAGCCAAGTGTCTCATGCTGGCCTCCCTGGATAATGAACATCAGAAACGGCACGAGAAGAAGGATTTTACTTCCATCTTCCTCCATACCAAAGATTTATATAGAAAGTAATCTCGTATCGCAAGATACGAGAGCTCGAAGAAATTGTTTCAAGCGAGATTGGCTATCGGATCATCTGTTGGGGACCACGTCCTGAAAATGATTACTTTCATTGAAGAGCTCGCGGACCTAGAAACTAAGTTAGAGAATGAGTTGTATACTAACTTAATTCTATAGTCCCTTCCCTCCACCTATGCCCAATTCATATTGAATTTTAATATGCAAAAGCTAGAAGTTACACTTCATGAGCTCCTCAACATGCTGAGGGTGGCAGAAGGCACCTTGAAGAAATCTAAAGAAACACCCGCTCTGTTTATTGGGGATTCTTATTCCGCTGAATCCAAGGCTAAGGCGAAGGGGAAGAAGAAGAAGGCCCCTACCAAACTGAGAGGAGGTGTACAGAAGGTACAGGGTAAGGGAAAAGAAAAGATCGAGGGGGCATCCACAAAAGAAGAATGCTTCTACTGTCGCAAGAAGGGATATTGGAAGAAGGATTATCGGGCCTTAAAAGCGAAGAATCAGGACACAAAACAAGTTGTGCCTTCAGCTTCAGGTGTGTTCGTGATTGAAAACTGTTTCTCTATTAACTCTACTTCCTGGGTATTGAATATAGGATCAGGATCTCACATCTGTAATTCTTTGCAGATACTGAGAAACCGTAGAGTTGTGAGGAAATGTGATATGACCCTCAAGGTTGGCAACGGAACCAGTGTGGATGTTGTTTTAGTGATAGAATATCACCTAAGATTAGCGAGTGGACATATTTTGTTATTGCATAACTGCTTTTGTATACCCAGTATGATGTGTAATATTATATCTGTATGTTTGTTATCTAATTAAAGATATAATTTTGCACGTGAGAGCAATATCATAAACATTCACCTAAATCATGAAATGATTGGGTCGGGTATACTTAATAACGGAATATACGTTCTCAATCAATATCAAGTTTTCAACGTTCAAAACACGTTAAAATGAAAGACTCCAGAATCAAATCAAGCTTTCTTATGGTATTGTAGACTTGGTCAAATCAATGAAACACGATTGACTAAGTTACATAAAAATAGATATTTATATCCATTTGAGTATCAATCATATGCAACTTGTCAATCATGTATCAAAAGAAAGATGACAAAAACTCTGTTCACTGAACACGGAGAAAGAGCTATTGAGCTCCTGGGAATCATACACAGTGACGTGTATGGGCCAATGTCTATGTATGCAAGAAGTGGCCATTCCTACTTCATTACTTTTACCAATGATTTCTCAAGGTATGGACATGTATTCTTAATGAAACATAAATCCGAGGCTTTTGAGAAATTCCAGGAGTATAAGAATCAAATGGAAAAGCAAACCGGTAAAAGTATCAAGATGCTCCAATCTGATCAGGGTGGTGAATACTTAAGTGCCGAGTTCCTGGAATATCTAAAAGAGAAAGGAATTCTCTCTCAGCTTACTCCTCCATATAACACCACAACACAATGGTGTATCAAAAAGACGGAATCGCACCTTACTTGATATGGTATGTTAGATGATGAGTAATGCTAAGTTGCCACCATCCTTCTGGGGTTATGCACTAGAATCTGCCACATACCTATTGAATAAAGTTCCAACTAAGTTTGTGCCTACTACTCCATATGAAATGTGGAGTGGAAAGAAAACATGTCTTAAGTATTTTAAGATATGGGGTTGTCCTGCTTTTGTCAAAAAGGTTCATCCGGACAATCTCGAGGCATATTCAGTATTGTGTAAGTTTGTGAGATACCCCAAGAACTCTAGGGAATATTATTTCTATTACGCTGATAAACAAAAGGTCTTTGTTTCTCATCATGCGCGCTTTATGAAAACTCAATTTCTTGAAAAGGAGATTAGTGGGAGCGCAATAGAACTGAAAGAAATTCCAGAACCACAAGCTATTACTAAAGACTTAGTAGAACCTGAAATTTCAATGGAACCGCCGCAGATCTAGTAAGCAGTCTCATCCGCCCGAGAGATACTATGGTTTTCTCGTAAACGGTGATCGAGAAGATTGCATCATCGATGATGATGAGCCGACTAGTTTTCAGCAAGCCATCACGAGTAGAAACTCTGTGAAGTGGCTGGATGCTATGAGATCCGAGATAGAATCCATGTACAACAATAAAGTATGGACTTTGAATGTTGCTCCTCCCAGGGTAAAACCCGTAGGATGCAAATGGATCTTCAAAAAGAAAATTGGTGTAGATGAACAGGTAGAAACCTACAAAGCTAGACTTGTTGCTAAATATTTTTGTCAAAGATCAGGATTGGACTATGACGAAACTTTTTCACCAGTGGCTATGCTTAAATCCATTCAGATCTTACTTACCATTTCCGCCTTCCATGACTATGACATCTGGCAAATGGATGTTAAAACCGTTTTTCTAAATGGAAGTTTAGAAGAGTGTGTTTACATGGATCAACCAGAGGGTTTCATAAACAGTGGGAGCAGCGAGAATGTGTGCAAGTTGCTTAAATCTATTTATGGATTAAAGCAGGTATCGCGGAGTTGGAACATCAGCTTTGATGAGACGGCCAAGGAATATGACTTTATCAAAAATATAGATGAACCTTGTATTTATAAGAAGATTGTAGGGAGAACTGTGGTATTTATCGTTTTATACGTAGATGACATTCTCTTGATAGGAAATGATATTCCTGTACTACAATTGGTCAAGTTGTTCTTGTCACATAAGTTCTCTATGAAAGATCTGGGTGATGCCTCATATATTCTAGTGATTAAAGATCTATCGTGACAAATCTAAAAGAATGTTGGGTCTTTCACAATCAAGGTACATAGACACCATACTGAAGAGGTTTAGTATGGAAGATTTCAAATGTGGTAATTTACCCGCTTGTCATGGAATCACCCTCTCCAAAGAGATGTCTCCCAAGACTGATGAGAAGAGGGCTCGTATAAGCATAGTACCCTATGCTTCAACAGTAGGGTCGATAATGTATGCGATGTTATATACCAGACCAGATGTAGCTTACGCACTCAGTGTCGTAAGCAGGTATTAGTCCAACCCAGGTGAGAAACATTGGATAGCAGTAAAGAACATTCTTAAGTACCTGAGAAGGACTAAAGAGATGTTTTTGGTGTACGGTAATGGGGACCTCCAGATCAAGGCTTTTACCAACTCTGGCTTCCAAAGTGACAAGGAGGACTCTAAATCCGTCTCGGGTTATGTGTTTACTCTCAACATAGGGGCGGTCTGTTGGATGAGCTCCAAACAGGACACCGTAGCAGACTCGACGATGGAGGCTGAGTACATCGCTGCTAACGATGCCGCAAAAGAGGAAGTCTGGATGAGAAAGTTCATTTCTGAAATTCAGGAGGTTCCATACATTGCTGATCCAATACCTTTGTATTGCGATAAGAATGGAGCCATAGCTTTGGGAAAGGAACCACGGTTTCATCAGAAATCCAGACATATTTTGAGGCGGTATCACCTGATCAGGGAGATCGTGGATCGCCAAGAGATTGAGGTGCGGAGAGTAGATACAAAGGACAACACGGCAGATCCATTCACCAAGGCTATCCCTCAAGTCCAGTTCGAGAGACTGTTCAAGATGTTGGGTATGCGGTATGCCAGCAACTGGCTCTAGTGCAGACGTTGGGTACTTAATATGCCAATTACAGGTGTTAGTACAAGTGGGAGATTGTTGGATATGTATGCCCTAGAGGCCTTCATTGTATAGGATGCTAGAGATATGTATATGTACAGGATAATCTTGCTGCATATGATAGTATGCTATTTAGTTTGCCTTTATCTTAACATGTGTATATGTTTTACTTATTATTTCATATCGTTTGTACATGTTGATAAAACCCGTGGGATCATTGCTTGACTAACAGCGTTATGATGGCAATCATACTTGTAGGAGCTGGGTAGTCGATAAGCACATCCTTAAATATCCCTAGTCATGGGAGTATCGAGACTGAGTATCGATATTCCAGAGTAGACTAGTGTATACATTTCTAAACCCTAACGAAGGGCGATGGTTGGTCCCGTAGCCGTTGGTGTGTTGAACCTAAGATTGTGTACAGGTGCTCACTGGGGATGAGTACACTGGATAGACTCGCCGAGAACTGGCTAGATGGTATTATACCCATCGTCAGATAGCAGTTCTCTCATGACATGAGTGCAGATAGTCTGTCGACCTGAGGTCGTCATTTATCTCATGTAAGTTCCCACTGTGCTTTTATTACTACCCTACCACGGCTCTACTGAGTCGTGCAAACAGGTTTTAGTTAGGTACAGTCCTGAGCCATATGGAGGAAGTGAGCGATTGTTGGGGATTCGTTTCTCCCGGTATCGGAAGTCGATGTCGCACTGTATTCGGCTGGCCAACACCATAAGTCCCTGGCCAGGGCGGATTGATAATTACTGGTAGTTAGATCGGTAGATTCTCGGATGGTCTTGAGCTGCATCGGCACGACTTGTCAGGTGATTGATCATACGAATAAGTGTTTTGTAAATAACCGCAATCAAGACGGTGTCGCTAGTAGCTAGCCGCGATGAGTACGGGTCATCCGCAGGGAAACGTGAACTCTTTTCTTGCTTTAGACGAGTTGATGAAAGATGGGTGATTGTTTGTCGTTATATTTTAAAACGGATATAAAATTTATAATAAAAAAGCTTGTAGGGTTCATAGGACTTAGCAGTAATAGATGAATAATTAAAAATGACTTTTTTATCTTTTAATAGTTTAAAACTATAGCGATAGTAATGAATGTAGATTAGGGTTCTTGGAGGAAACTAGGGTTTCCCCACTACTAACCCTTGTCCTTTCATTGATCTTTATTCATGTTTAGCCCTTAATAAAATAAGTGTTCAACCAATCTCAAATCGTGGTCGAGTCTATCAATAAATTGATAGCGCGCCCGATAAAGAGGTTAAAATTTATTTTGCTAAAGTTTATAAACTTTAAAATGTTTAAAAGAAGTTAAAAGATTTCTTCATCTATTATCCTACCATATTCTACAAACCCTAGTAAGCTAGGAATTACTCGCTCATTGATTAGTCGAAAATATTGTATTTTTTACACGGCAATTTCCCTATCATTTGCACTCATTTAGAAGTGTACGGTATTCATATTTCACATATTAGAAAAACTGTCGCAAAATATCAGATTGCATGTATTAGCCTCTTAAACCGGCATTTCTAGGGAAATTGACTGCATTTCATGGCATCGCATCATCCCTATATTGCGCAACACTTGTTTTGAGATCTGTGCAGGAAAATCCAGGAGAAAAGCCAAAATTTATACGGTACCGATCAAACATTACGCCAACTCAATGATTTCAATTCTGGTATCAATCCAAAGGGACAATTAAAATTCAACATATCAGATAAAGCCCCAAATGGCATTCCAAGACCACACCAGAAAGACCAAGGCCCAAGCCCCACAAAGAGCCGCGGATCCACGGCAGGAGCCTGCTTGCGCCACGGATCCGCGGTGGGTCCAAGGAGTTAGCTTCTCATTTTTGGTGCAAAACTTCTCTCTCTGTGGCTACAGCTCAAAATGACATGTCAAATTTCAGAAGACTCCAGAGACTTCTGCCAGATCAGCAAGCTTTGGGATCAACACTAAATTAGCCTTGTATTCTAGAAACTTCTCCCTAAACCCTAGCTTAAACCCTAAGCTAAGCCTAACAAACTCCTTCTAGAAGCCTCAACAAACTTTTGGAGGGAACTTTTCAAGGCTTAGGGTTTGGGAGATCTATAAATAAGACCCTAGGCTCACTTGTAAAAAGAAGATGATTGATCCTTGACTAGTTCATTTTAGTAGCCAATCTAGACCCATTCACTCTCTTCATCTTCTTCCACAAGTCTAGTGAGAAGGCTTGTGTGAAACCCTAACCCTAATTCCAATCAAAAGCCAAGATCCCGAATACCCCATCAAGCAAGAAGCCTTGCAACCTTTTATGAGCCGAGCCGATCTTCAACAGAGCAAGTGGTCCAAGCCGATCCGCGACTCACGGAGCCGAGCAACGCCAAATCGACAATTTAGTTCTTCCTCTTGTAGTTCTTGAGCGATTGTAATCAAATTGTTGATATAAATAAAAGGTGATATTCTTTTATCTTGTTTTCTTTAAATTCTTGCATCATGATTCGATCTAAATTTCTAGTTGTAATTCTTGTTGTGATGTTTGAGTAATACTCAGCTCGTCGAGGAGTCGAGACGATCAATAGAATGATGATGTAATATATCTGAAAACGATTCTTGATTCCTACGAGTTTTGTAAACCCTAGCAAGTTCATGAATCGACAACCCAATTTTGTTGCGATGCTTTCTTGATTGATATCGCTCGAAATTGGGGAGTTACGATCATTTCTTGAAATTGCTAGAGGCTAGAATGTGAATGATATCGACGAAAGAACAAGAGTTAAATGATAAAACCCTAGTTTCACGAGAAAGCCCTAACTCTCATCGATCATCATCGATCTAGTATCAATTCTTCGAAGGACAAGAACACGATATCTTGATGATTACATCACGTCTATAGATCCGATCGATTCCTACGAGCCTCATTTAGATTCTTGACATTTAGTTGGAAATATCATCGAAACCCGATTCTTGATTGTTTATCATTTCTTGATTCTTGATTAGATTAGTGACACCTGAATCAACCGATAAAATCTTGAATCATGTTTTCTTTTCTTTTCGATTAACTTTTCAATTCAAACAAATTAAACATAGAAACGAATCGTACAATCCCTGTGGACGATCCGCACTTGCTAACGAAATCTACACGACACCGTTATTGATTGCGGTCAAATATAATTCTTTGGTTGTGATTTCTTTATACAATTTTCTAAATACCGATACAAGATACTGTTATCAATCAAATGAAACCGTTATCGGGAAACAATTGATTCGATACTTGCTTTTACATCCCAATCGAGAAAATTATAACAATCAAATGGCGCTGTTGCCGGGGACTATTTGATTTGATTTACACAATCGGAAAATATTTACAATCAAATGGTACCGTTGCCGGGGATTACGCGCTAATTCGTTTTATATTATAGTTTGAATTGAAAGATTTATTCCATTGTTATTTTGAGATCAAAATTCGTGCAAACCCTAAACGATTTGTTGTGGTTCATTGCAAGGAAATCTGGAGCTGTTTGGCAATTGAAGAAAATTTTTGGAAAATACCACAGAGTTGAGGGAGTCTACAGAAGCTCCCTGGAAAATTTTGGTGGAGTGATCTCATCACGAGACCGCGGAAGCACGGCATTAGAAGGCAATTGCGGCGGAACCGCGGCCCTTTCAAGGGATCATCACTGTACCAAATTCTCTCAGGTTATTTCTAACCTTCTCCTCTCTCCTCTTTTTAGCTCCAACTAATAATTTTCTGCAGGTTTCTTTGCAAATAATCGCAGCTCGCAAAAAGCAAAAGTAAATTTGTGCGTGATTTTGTTTCTTGGTTGTTTGCATTCTAATACGGATATTAAGGGGCACGGCCAAATCCATATTAGGTGGGGAGTTCATTACCCTTCCTAGGCCCCGAAAATCGCAAAACTTGCATCCGCATTGACCCACATTAACTAAAAAATATCTAGAGATGACTTTAAGGACCTTAGCGCTCAATTAGGACAGAAGAAGGCCGTGGGTAATTCATTGCTTATCCGCGTTTTCTTGTGGTGTCTAAGGCGAGTGTGTCTAAGGCTAGTGGTTTTTAATTAGGCCCACTACTTACGTAGTGGAGTACCTTCCCACTTACCTGGCACTTATCCGGCCACAGGGGAACAAAGAGGCAGTGGAGGATTCTATCCTGCGACTTGTCTTTTGGCAGTTAGGAACGGTCTAGAGCCGGACCTAGGTGACCACTAGATTCTAGGGTTTGTGTGTTGCATTTGTTGTGTCGCATCAATTTTTTTTCAAAAATCCGTCCCTTTTTCAAAGCAAACACCGCATTCATTCATTACCCCTAATTATAAGTCAACGCTGCCACTTGTACTAACCCTTTTTAGTGCAAGATAGGCTGGACACGGGATTCTAGTGCCCGTTTAGTCCGCGTACCCTTTATCGACTCCGAAGTCGATATTTCTCCATTTACCTTTCCTTTACCCACTACCACACCCACTCCGATGGATCCGAATCCATCAAACTTCTTTAACCCTAATCTGCCGCCGTCCGTTGGTGCGCAGAATCCACCCCGTATCTCTCTCCAGGAGAGGTGCTACCCTATTCGAGGTCCTCTTTCGACCTGTCTATCCACACCACCAGCCAATGGGGATAATTTTAAGATTAAGCCCCAGTACATCAATCTTTTACCCAAATTTCACGGACTCGAGACTGAGGACACTTACGTTTTCATTACCAAATTTGAAAACGTATGCACAATGATGGGTACGTCACAACTTTCAGTGGATGCTATGCGTCTACGTCTTCTTCCATTTACTTTGTGCGATATAGCCGAGAAGTGGCTATATAACACTACCGCACACTCTATTACGAATTGGAAAGAATTCGTCGCTGCATTCCTTAAGAAATTTTACCCAATACAAAAGACAGCTCGAATCCGTAGCGAACTGAATCAATTTGCCCAGCTCCCTACTGAACCATTCTCTAAATGCTTTGAACGTTTCAAGATCTATTGGTTCAGTGTCCTCATCACGGCATCCCGAGATGGGAGCTTTGCCGAATCATTTATGAGGGCATTAACCCAAACACTAAACAGAGCCTTGGAAACATGTGTCAAGGTACTTTTATGACCAAGGATGATGGGGAAGCTTGGAAGTATTTAGAAGAGTTCGCTGAAAAATCACTACAGTGGAAGAGTGGAACCCAACCATTGAATAGGGGTGGCGTACACCAAATAGATATGTCCATAGGTGTTCGAGCTGAAATGGCAGCAATGCAAAAGAAGCTCGACGCTATGGAACACAAATTTGCAGCAGCCTCCCTAAACCCAGTGTCGCTCCCCAAAACTGTTTGTGGGTGCTGTTCTGATCCGTCTCATTTAACGGAAGAATGTCCACTAAACTCTGCGTTTCAAGGTCACGAGCATTCTAATGCCGCATTTCAAAGACCTCGAAACGATCCATATTCTTCCACGTACAATCAGGGTTGGAGGAATCACCGGAATTTCGCTTGGAACCAAAACCAATCTCAAAACACGGTTCCAAACATGAATAACTTTCAAAGGGCTCTTCCTCCACCACAACAGCAACCCCTTCAACTCACTCAGCACCCCTACCAGTCACAAAACTTCCAAAATCAGGTCAACAATCCTGCACAGTCTAATCCTATGACATGTTCTGACGAGTTCTCTCAATTCACTCAAACCATGAAATCACTTTTGTCAAATTTCATAGAGGTTTCGACTGAGGTTAGATCTTCCGTCAGTGAGATAAAGAAAAACTCAGCGTCCCAAGCTGAAAGTATCAGAACGATGGAAGCTGAAATCGCACGACTCAAAGCCGAGATGAGTGCGAGAGAAAAAGGGAAACTTCCCTCTCAACCCCTACAGAATCCTGGGCATTACAATGTAAATGCCGTCACAACATTGAGATCGGGAAGAGTGCTGAACAATCATGTCGGGGAAGGAATTGATGATATTGGAAATCAAATCAACACCCCGGCTGAGACCTTTCCACACACACACTTCTCCTTCTGATCATTCTTCTTCTACCATACCACCTTCTCGCGAGCCTATTCTCCATTTCCCACTAGACTCGACACCTCAGTATAGCCCTTCTAGTTCTCCACAGACGGTCCCCACACCTCTTTTGGGATCGCGTCTACCCCCTCTTCCTTCTCCTATGATGGACCCAACGCTCATTGCGAAAGCACCTTACCCGAATCGGTTAAGGGCTAACAGAACGAGTCCTTATATGGAGAAAATTATAGAAATGTTCAAACAGGTTAATATCAATATCCCTCTCCTAGATGCTATTCAGCAAGTCCCCGCCAATGCGAAAATTCTTAAGGACTTATGCACTAGGAAGAGGAAGACTCAAGTGCCGAAGAAACTCTTTATGTCTAATAATATTAGCACTGCTTTTATTCCCCAGCTACCAAAGAAACGTAAGGACCCAGGATGTCCTACAATATCGATTTCTATTGGAGGTAAAAACATAAATCGTGCTCTTTTAGACCTTGGCGCAAGTGTTAACCTACTTCCATATTCTGTCTATGAGCAATTAGGGATTGGAGAGCTGAAATCTGCTCACTGCACTCTCCAAATGGCAGACCGTTCAATCACCAAACTAAGGGGTGAACTAGAGGATGTGTTGATAAAGGTCGGGGAATTTGTTTTCCCTGTAGACTTCATTGTGCTCGACACACAGCCTGTAGCAAACCCCCGGGGCCAAATTCCGGTGATTCTGGGTCGTCCTTTCCTTGCCACTTCCAATGCTGTTATAAACTGTAGAAATGGTTCAATGAACTTATCATTTGGAAATATGACCATTGAACTAAATATCTACAAAGTTGGAAGTCAGCCATCAGAACCCTCTGCTCATATTCTAGATGTGTGCTCTGTCCACGAGATCGCTCCCGATAGTTGTGGAGCTGAGGATCTTTGCTTTCTAGATCTCGACGACATTACCACATCTCTGCTTGATCTTACACATGATCTTAGTGAGGACACTTTTTCTACACTTGAGTCCTGCACTCCTGACTTTACTCCATCCGAGTCTGTATCTTTCACAGGCTCTGAGCTTCTTTGTAACTCCAAAAATCATTCGATAATCCCTCCTTCTATTATTTCTCCGTCCATATTAGATCTCAAAATTTTACCTTCTCACCTTAAATATGCATATTTAGGTGAGAATGAGTCATTACCGGTTATCATATCCGCTTCTCTAGCATCAGAGCAAGAGAATGCACTTTTATCGGTATTGAGATCTAACAAAGAGATGTTTGGTTGGAGTATGGCGGACATCGAAGGGATTAGTCCCTTGATTGTTGAACATCATATACATGTGATGGATGATGCCAGACCAACCCGAAAACCACAGAGACGGTTGAATCCCGTCATGAAGGAAGCGGTAATGAAAGAGATCGTCAAATGCCTAGATAATGGTATTATATACCCCATCTCCGATAGCCAATGGGTGAGTCCTATACATGTCGTTCCTAAGAAATCCGGCATCACTGTTATAACCAATGAGGCAAATGAGTTGATTCAGACACGCGCCCAAACTGGGTGGCGTGTATGTATTGATTATAGAAAACTCAATGCTGCCACGAGGAAAGACCACTTTCCTCTACCATTCATTGATCAAATGCTGGAAGGCTTAGCGGGACGAGAGTATTATTGTTTTATGGACGGATACTCAGGCTATAATCAGGTCCCCATCGCCAAAAAGGATCAAGATAAAACCACTTTTACTTGTCCTTTTGATATCTTTGCTTACAGTCGCATACCCTTCGGGCTATGCAATGCTCCCGCTACCTTTCAGCAGTGTATGATGGGGATATTCTCTGATATGGTAGAGAATTTTCTGGAGATCTTTATAGACGATTTCTCGATTTTTGGAGACTCTTTTTCCGATTGCCTATCGAATCTTGACGCTGTTCTTACTCGTTGGAAAGAAAAGAACTTAACTTTGAACTGGGAAAAATGCCATTTTATGGTTCAAGAAGGAATTGTACTTGGACATGTTATTTCACAGAAAGGCATTGAGGTTGACAGAGCTAAGATAGATGTCATTCAAAACCTCCCTCATCCCAAAAGCGTCAAAGATATTCGATCTTTCCTTGGCCATGCGGGCTTTTACAGGAGATTCATTAAGGACTTTAGCAAAATTGCTAGACCTTTAACTCTTCTCCTGGCCAAGGATACGACCTTCCACTTTGACTCGGACTGCGAGACAGCTTTCGACTCACTTAAACACTCACTCACTTCAGCCCCCGTGCTGTCATCGCCAAACTGGGACTACCCCTTTAAGCTAATGTGTGATGCATCCGACTTTGCAGTAGGTGCAGTCTTAGGACAGCACATTGAAAAGATGCCACACGTGATATACTATGCAAGTAAGATCCTGAACGATGCACAAATCAATTATACAACCACCGAGAAAGAACTTTTAGCGGTTGTATTTGCATTAGAAAAATTCAGGCCTTACTTAATTGGCTCACCTATAGTTGTGTATACTGACCATTCCGCCTTAAAACATCTTCTGGCGAAGAAAGATGCAAAAGGTCGACTAATACGTTGGATCCTTCTATTACAAGAATTTGATCTTGTTATCAAAGATAAGAAAGGATGTGAAAACGTAGTAGCTGACCATCTTTCACACATCATTTCTTCCCCTGTGACCCTGCCAATCAATGACCCATTCCTTGATGAACAACTCTTGAACGTATCCAATGAACCATGGTTCAGGGATATTGTGAACTATCTTGTCACGGGACTTATACCGAGCGATTGGTTAAAACAGGACAAATACCGTTTTCTATCCCAAGTAAAACACTTTTACTGGGATGATCCATATTTCTTTAAATATTGTCCTTGTTAGATCATTCGCCGGTGTGTCCCAAAAGAAGAGTTCAAGAGTGTTCTTTCTTTTTGTCATGATCAGGCCTGTGGGGGTCACTTCGGTCCTAAAAAGGCAGCGGAAAAGGCTTTACAATGTGGATTTTATTGGCCGAACTTATTCAAGGACGCATTTGAGCATTGCAAAACCTGTACACAGTGTCAGTACACGGATAGAATCTCCCAGAGAAATGAAATACCTCAGCAACCCATTCTGGTTGTTGAAATATTCGATGTTTGGGGCATTGATTTTATGGGTCCCTTTCCCAACTCCTTTGGGAATTTGTACATACTGCTGGCAGTTGATTATGTCTCAAAGTGGGTTGAAGCCATTCCATGTCGCACTAATGACAAGAAAGTTGTCATTAAGTTCTTGAAAGAGAATATCTTTTCGCGATTTGGACACCCACGCGCTATTATTAGCGATAATGGGACACATTTCTGCAACAGGTCCTTCGAGACTCTGATGCGGAAATACTCAATCAACCACCGACTTTCTACACCCTATCATCCCCAAACAAGCGAGCAGGCTGAGATCTCAAACAGACAAATCAAACTTATCCTGGAGAAAACTGTTGCTAAAAATAGAAAAGACTGGTCGACCAAATTGACGGATGCTCTTTGGGCATTCAGGACTGCATATAAAACCGACCTAGGGATGTCTCCATATAGGATAGTGTTTGGAAAAGCATGTCATTTACCCATCGAGATAGAGCATAAAGCATTGTGGGCTATAAAAGAAATAAACTTTGATCTAAAAGAAGCCTGCAACTTTCGGAAGCTGCAACTTTCGGAAGCTGCAACTTAATGAGCTAAGCGAACTCCGTGATGAAGCTTATGATAACGCTGAAATCATAAAGAATAGGACTAAGGTTTTTCACGATAAAAACATTTTGAGGAAAACATTTTCACAAGGTCAACAAGTCCTTCTTTATGATTCACGATGACACCTTCACGCGGGTAAGCTCCGATCTCGATGGAAGGGACCTTTTGTTGTGCGGTCTGTATACCCGCACGGGGCGGTAGAAGTAGAAAATGTTAAAAATGGCACCTTTTTCAAAGTGAATGGACATAGACTAAAGCCGTATTTTTCCACTGACCCCATGGGGGAGCTCTTGTTCTTACAAGAGCCAGTTTATTTGGATTAAAATTCCCCCGTCTCACCTTCATGTCCAGTATATCATTGCATCATCTTTTGAATGAAGGTGAGTGAAAAGAGTAAGTTTGGGGGAAGTTCTTCACTTATATATTTTGCCCCCACTAATAATTCCTCCCAGGCTTACAGGTTTTGTAGATATAGCTGTTAGCAACAGTGAGGACACTGTTGAAAACAAGTTTGGGGGAGGTTTGTGCTTATTTTTGCATCATTTGCATAAGCACAAAACATTTATTTTAAAATCTATAAAAATTAAAAAAATTTCAAAACCCATAAAAATTAAAAAAATTTCAAGTATAAAAATAATTTTAATATTTACACTTTTTTGTACATAAATAAGATAATAAAAGATTAGATAGTGAAAAATTACATCCATGAGATTAGAAAAATTTAAGAAAACTAAGAAAATTAGAAGTTTTCTTATACGAACTAGTAATAAGTAGTTATGAGCCGTTGTCCCAAGGGTTAGTAAGATGAAGGACGTCACTAATCTGAGGATAAAACTAAGTCTGAAAAATAGTTTCTATTCTGGAAGCCAAACATTTTGATCGTTGCTACCCTGCTATTCGCACTTACACACGTCTTGAAACCTGGGATAGTAGAGGATACCTTGAAATGCTCTTGTCTTAAAGCCGATGTATGAAGGAAATAAAAAGAAAAAAAAGTGAATAAAAAATATAAAGTGGTGAGAAAAATGGACACTGGTTTTGTTATCACCAAGGGAAATAAAAATGTATAGCGAGGGTGCTTCTTCACATAGTGCCCTAAGGCCAACTGGTCTGGGAGTCACTGCTATGCCTGAGGTGGTGCAAGACGAGGAAAATACACCAAGTAAGCAAGCACAGGAGTAATCGGTCGGTTAGTACCTCAAGAAGTATTGACGGTCGCATGAAAGTGTGTGAGCAATCTCATCTTAATATTCATTAATTAAAAAGTACTAAGGCTGATGGGCAAGAGTATGATAGCTTGAATTGAATTCTCCGGGTGTAGGGATGCCTTTACACACACGCAGGGTGATATGATCGATGTTTGGAAGAAAGATAGGAATGAAGAATAAGACGATGTTTTATTGAGGGAGGACGTGATTTCTAACATCTTTTCATGACAATTAAGATAGGGCTCATGACAACCGAAAAGCTAGCTTAGTTGGAAACCCTAATTTTCAAAGTCTTTCTTTTAAAATTCTTGTCTTTAAATGTAATATTCATGATCTTTCTTTTATTATTGGATTTTGTGGGTGCAATCCGCTGAAAACCCTCTGGAGACAACACTCCTCCTACTTGGGACACCTAGAGGTTTAAAGGCTTGTTGCACGTGCTCAGTGCAATCGTGTTGCCTACGAAAGTGTGCTAGTTAGTTTTTCTCTTTCTTTATTTTCTCCTTCTCTTTTTAATAAAAAGTTCGCTCGAGACGATCGAAATTAAGTTTGGGGGAATTTGATTAGTCGAAAATATTGTATTTTTTACACGGCAATTTCCCTATCATTTGCACTCATTTAGAAGTGTACGGTATTCATATTTCACATATTAGAAAAACTGTCGCAAAATATCAGATTGCATGTATTAGCCTCTTAAACCGGCATTTCTAGGGAAATTGACTGCATTTCATGGCATCGCATCATCCCTATATTGCGCAACACTTGTTTTGAGATCTGTGCAGGAAAATCCAGGAGAAAGGCCAAAATTTATACGGTACCGATCAAACATTACGCCAACTCAATGATTTCAATTCTGGTATCAATCCAAAGGGACAATTAAAATTCAACATATCAGATAAAGCCCCAAATGGCATTCCAAGACCACACCAGAAAGACCAAGGCCCAAGCCCCACAAAGAGCCGCGGATCCGCGGCAGGAGCCTGCTTGCGCCGCGGATCCGCGGTGGGTCCAAGGAGTTAGCTTCTCATTTTTGGTGCAAAACGTCTCTCTCTGTGGCTACAGCTCAAAATGACATGTCAAATTTCAGAAGACTCCAGAGACTTCTGCCAGATCAGCAAGCTTTGGGATCAACACTAAATTAGCCTTGTATTCTAGAAACTTCTCCCTAAACCCTAGCTTAAACCCTAAGCTAAGCCTAACAAACTCCTTCTAGAAGCCTCAACAAACTTTTGGAGGGAACTTTTCAAGGCTTAGGGTTTGGGAGATCTATAAATAAGACCCTAGGCTCACTTGTAAAAAGAAGATGATTGATCCTTGACTAGTTCATTTTAGTAGCCAATCTAGACCCATTCACTCTCTTCATCTTCTTCCACAAGTCTAGTGAGAAGGCTTGTGTGAAACCCTAACCCTAATTCCAATCAAAAGCCAAGATCCCGAGTACCCCATCAAGCAAGAAGCCTTGCAATCTTTTATGAGCCGAGCCGATCTTCAACAGAGCAAGTGGTCCAAGCCGATCCGCGACTCACGGAGCCGAGCAACGCCAAATCGATAATTTAGTTCTTCCTCTTTTAGTTCTTGAGCGACTGTAATCAAATTGTTGATATAAATAAAAGGTGATATTCTTTTATCTTGTTTTCTTTAAATTCTTACATCATGATTCGATCTAAATTTCTAGTTGTAATTCTTGTTGTGATGTTTGAGTAATACTCCGCTCGTCAAGGAGTCGAGACGATCAATAGAATGATGATGTAATATATCTGAAAACGATTCTTGATTCCTACGATTTTTGTAAACCCTAGCAAGTTCATGAATCGACAACCCAATTTTGTTGCGATGCTTTCTTGATTGATATCGCTCGAAATTGGGGAGTTACGATCGTTTCTTGAAATTGCTAGAGATTAGAATGTGAATGATATCGACGAAAGAACAAGGGTTAAATGATGAAACCCTAGTTTCACGAGAAAGCCCTAACTCTCGTCGATCATCATCGATCTAGTATCAATTCTTCGAAGGACAAGAACACAATATCTTGATGATTACATCACGTCTATAGATCCGATCGATTCCTACGAGCCTCATTTAGATTCTTGACATTTGGTTGGAAATATCATCGAAACCCGATTCTTGATTGTTTATCATTTCTTGATTCTTGATTAGATTAGTGACACCTGAATCAACCGATAAAATCTTGAATCATGTTTTCTTTTCTTTTCGATTAACTTTTCAATTCAAACAAATTAAACATAGAAACGAATCGCACAATCCCTGTGGACGATCCGCACTTGCTAACGAAATCTACACGACACCGTTATTGATTGCGGTCAAATATAATTCTTTGGTTGTGATTTCTTTATACAATTTTCTAAATACCGATACAAGATACTGTTATCAATCAAATGAAACCGTTATCGGGAAACAATTGATTCGATACTTGCTTTTACATCCCAATCGAGAAAATTATAACAATCAAATGGCGCCGTTGCCGGGGACTATTTGATTTGATTTACACAATCGGAAAATATTTACAATCACTCATGGCTAGTGAAGAAAGGTTGAAGATGAATGAAATCATGATTAAGGTGAAGAAAAAGTAATGCGTAAAACTAAGTGCAGAAATTAAATGCGGAAAATAAATTCAAAAAGAATTAAAATAAAAACTACCTTTATTAATCAACTATTGCATTTACAATTCTCCTTAGAAAATAGATTACAAGAACCCTAGTTTGCTCTAGATCTCTCTTTTGTTGGAGGTAGATGAATAGGTGATGATCACTCGGATACGTGGTTCTCTTGGATTTCTTGATCTCTTCGATGATGGTTTTGAATGTACAGCTCTCGGTCCTTTATATAGTATTTGAAACCAGAAACCCTAGATTCCATATGTGATAATATACGGTTAAGATCAAATCCACAAAATCTCACATCCGACAGCTACCAATGAGCCATGCTTCCGCCGCATATTACCCCCTTTAGCCGCGGTTCAGCCGCAGCTTAGTGGAATCAGGTTTTGATATTTCTTCTGGTATTTTGTGTTGATATTTGGAGATCCTTTTGGTGTATAGATTCTGAAAATATTACTCTGAGTCTCTGTCGTTGCTTGATTCCTTGATTTACTTCTAAAATTTGGCAGATTCTGTTTCGATATCCCGATTTGATTTGGATCTCTTACTTGGACCTTAGACCTGAGCTAATACCTGCATAATATCTCAAATCAAAGTGTGGGTAGCATTTGGTATTTTTGAAATATTATCCTAACCATTTATATGATATAATATCTTAAGAATATTGATTAGAAATATTTGATATGATATGCATATTTTAATTACTAAGATTTCATTTAAATATTATATGCAAATATTTTTCCTCATTATATTAATTATAATGTTGAAACATATGATAATAAACTTTTCACAAATAAACTCACATATGTTCTATATTTACAATAAATGACTTTTAGTACTTAACAATAGCAGGAAAAATGTTCATACATATGTGCAATATTTTAGACTAATTAAATACCTCCAAACTTAATTTTGATCGTCCCGAGCAAACTAGTTATTAAAAAGAAAAAGAAAAACCTAAACAGCACACTTTCGTAGGCAACACGATTGCACTGAGCACGTGCAACAAGCCTTTAAATCTCTAGGTGTCCCTAGTAGGAGGAGTGTTGTCTCCTGAGGGTTTTCAGCGGATTGCACCCACAAAATCTCATAATAAAAGAAAGAAGATGAAAGTTACATAAAAAATAAGGAACTTATAAAAGAAAGAACTTGAAAATAAAAGTTTCAAACTGCACTAGCTTTTTAGTTGCCATGAACTTTATCTTAATAGTCATGAAAATATGTCAGAAATCACATCATCCCTCAATAAAATATCGTCTTTAGCCTTCCTCCCTTCCTTTCTTCCAAACAATGATCATATACCCCTACGTATGTATAAAAGATATCCCTACACTTAGAAAATTCAATTCAAGCTATCATACTCTTGTCCATCTTCCTTAGTACTTTTTAGTCGGTGAATATTTTAGATGGAATCGCACACACATTCTTCATGCGGACGTTAATACTTCTTGAGGTGCTACTCAACCGATTACCAAATGTGCTCACTCATTAAGGCATAATTAGCAATATCCTAGTCTTGCAACACCTAAGGCTTAGCAGTGGCTCCCAAACCAATTGGCCTAAGGCACTAGGTGATAAGGCACCCTCACTATATTTTTTTATGCTGCCTTAAGTAATTACAAAACCAGTGTTCATTTTTCTTCACCATTTTTTATGTGTCATTTATATTTTGTTTATATATATATTTTTCCTTCATACTAAAGTTTTTAGACAAGTGCATTTCAAGGTATTCTCTACTATCCCCAGTTTCAAGATGTGTACAAGTGCGTATAGTAGGATATCAACGTTCAGATGTTTGGACTCAAAAATAGGGACTATTTTTCATACTTATTTCTATCCTCAAATTAGTGATTCTTTTCATCTTACTAACCCTTGGAACAATAGCTCATGACTACCTATTACTAGTTTCGTTTTAAAATATCTAATTTTCTTGCATTTCTTAAATTTCTCCCTATCTTTCATATGTATTTTTCACTTTCTAACTTTTATTTTCAAAAAAATAAAAAAATTTAGTGCTATTATAATACAAAATGATGCGTGGATAAGCACAAACCTCCCCCAAACCTATTTATAGCAGTGTCCTCACTGATATCATCTTTTAAGCTCAAAACCTATAGACTTGGGAGGAAAAGTTCTCAATGATTAGTAAAAGGGACAACAGTTAATGACAGTGAAATCCTCCCCCAAACATATTTTTGGCTCACAATCGTGCAAAAAATTTCTATTCTTTCAAGAGCCATTTTCAAAATATTTTTCTTCTCTCCCCCCCCCACCAAAACTTGAGTAAAACAGTTTTTTTTCTTCATTATTAAGCATTTAAAATCATAAGAGGGGGGGTAAAATTATTTGTCTGTATAAAACTTTACAAAGACCAAAAGTCAACACCAACCATTCGAATATTTTATCAATGTGACACCATGGTTGGTAGAAGATCATGTCACAGATTGACATGAAGAAGTGCGTGGAGATAAGAGGTGTAATTGAACGGGTTTACATCTCGGTTGATAGAGACGAAAAAGTGATGGTAGATGAAAACGCGAATGTGAAAGATAAGGAGTAGGTGAAATATTCGCATTCTCGTACTTGATAAGAAGAAAGGGTAGCGGTTCAACTTTTTTAGGTGGAGATTGATTCATTACAACATCCATGTCTTTTAAGAATGCGGGTTCTTCGGCAAAAATGTCATCAAGACTTCCATCGATATTCCGAATGATAATCTTATCGGAAAGAAAGGTATGATACTCGGATAGCTCGACTAAATCATTCGACAAGTTAAAGGATTCGGATTTGGGTGTGTACTTGTCGACAGAAGCGTCCTTACGTGTATAATAAATAGCAGGATCAAACAATAACGCACTAGTGGCATCGAAATCAGTATCGTGAAGCAAGAACTCCTCAAGTTCACAATTGTCGGAAACTATCTTATCGACAAAACATACATCACTTATATGAGCATAAGATTCGGAGGGTTGACTTCCTAACTTGTAAATGTTATGCTCAATTGTCATTTTCCCAAAAGACAGGTTTATTGAACTATTACGACAATTGATTATCGCGTTGGAAGTTGCTAGAAAAGGTCGACCGAGAATCACCAAAATTTGGTTCCGTGGGTTTGCCATAGGCTGTGTATCTATAACTATAAAGTTCATAGGAAATATAAATTCCCCGACTTTGATTAACACGTCCTCTAGCTCACCCCTAGATTCGGTGATAAATCGATCGGCCATCTGGAGAGTGCAGTACACAAGCTTCAACTCTCCTATGCCTAATTGCTCATAAACAGAATACGGAAGCGAGTTAACACTAGCAGCTAAATCGAGTAGAGCACGATTGATATTTTTACCCTTAATAGTTATACATATTGTAGGACAACCGGGGTCCTTACGTTTCATGGGCACCAATTGGGTAACAAAATTGCTCATATTACTCGCTAAGAAAACTCTTTTAGACACTTGAATTTTTCTTTTCCTAGTGCACAAGTCCTTTAGAATTTTCGCATAGGATGAAACTTGTTGTATAGTATCTAGGAGAGGAATATTTATGTTAACTTGTTTACAAATTTCCACAATCTTCTCCATTTGGGGACTTGGTCTATTGGCCCTTAACCTGTTAGGAAAAGGAGATTTATCAATAAGGGTTGGGTCCAACATTTGAGGAGAAGTTTGTGGGGATGGAATGGATCCTAAAATTGGATTTGGGATGGTCGTAGATAATACTTACTTCAAGAAAGTGGGCTGAGGGTTCGAGCCTAATGGAAAACGGAAAATAGGCTCGGAAGAAGATGTTAGATTAGATGAAGTAGGAGTAGAACTAATAGCCGGGGTTTCATCAATATCATCAACTTCAACTTGTTCCCCAACATGATTATTCAGCACTCTTCCCGATCTCAACGTGGTTACGGTAGTCACATTATGATTTTGAAGGATGAGATTTGCGCTGTGTGAGTGGCCAGGATTTGGTAGAGGTTGAGATGGAAGTTTCCATTTCTCTCTCACTCATAGTGGCATTTAACTATGCAATCTGTGCTTCTATCGATTTTATGCTTTCACCGTGGGAAGCAGTGTGTTGCACTAACATTTGGATAGAAAATGTTAAATTAGCCGTCGTTTGGGTAGATTGTTTAATAAACGTTTCTAAGTTTCGTTCGAGTGCAGATATTTTATTGGTATCAGCCGTTGAAATATTATTATAAGGAGAAAGATTGTTGGTCGGATTTTGAAAAGCTTGCGATTGAAAGGTCTGCTGAATTTGTTGTTGTGGCGGTTGTTGCTGTGGAGGAAGCCTTTGATAATTATTTTGGTTTGGGAACTGATTTTGATTTTGAGATTGATTTTGGTTCCAAAAAAAATTGGGATGATTTCTCCATCCCTGATTATATGTGGATGAATAAGAATCATTTCTAGGTCGTTGCTGAAAAGAAGCATTGGTTTATTCTTGACCTTGAGACGGAGAATTCAAAGGACATTCTTCCGTTAAATGTGATAGATCAAAACAGCAACCACACATGGTTTTGGGGAGCGTAACTTGGTTTAGGGAGGCTAAAGAGAATCTCTTTTCCACAGCTTCGAGTTTCTTTTGCATCACGGCCATTTCGTCTTTCACTGCGATAGAAACGTCGAGCTGATGGATACATGCCCTAGATGAAGATAAAGTTAGTCTAGTGCTCTCCCACTGTAATATTTGTTCGGCGAGATCTTCCAGAAATTACCAAGGTTTGCCATCGTCTTTTGACATGAAATGGCATTGACAAATGGTTTCAAGCATTTGTTTTGTGGCTGGATTAACACCCTCATATATAATTCGGAAAAGTTGCCATCTATCGATTCCGTGATGAGGGTATTGGACAAGAAGATCTTTGAACCATTCAAAGCATTTCTAAATGGGTTCGTTGGGAAGTTGGGCAAACCGGTTAATCTCGCTTCGAATACGGGCAGTCTTATGATGAGGATAGAATTTCTTAAGGAATGCTATAACGAATTCATTCCATTTAGCGATAGAATGTGCGGCAGTGCTATAGAGCCACTTTTCTGCGAGATCGAACAAGGTAAAAGGAAGAAGACGTAATCGTGGAGCATTCCCTAAAATTTGGGTTGTACTCATCATAGTACATACGTTTTCGAATTTGGTTATAAAAACGTATGCGTCTTTGGATTCAAGCCCGTGGAATTTGGGAAACAAGTTGATGAAGTGGGGTTTAATTTCAAAATTATCCTCATTGGCTGGTGGATGAGACAGACGAGTAGGAAAGGGTCCACGTACGGGGTAGCATCTTTCTTGGAGAGAGATGCGCGGTGGATTCTGCGCACCTACGGATGGTAGCAGGGTGGTGTCGTTAAAATATGATGGAGATACATCCATCTCGAGAGATGTGGTAGATGGAGGAGAAATAGAAGATGAAGAAATACCGATTTCTGAGTCGATAGCAAAAACGCGAACAAAACGAGCACTAGAATCTCGTGTCCAGCTGATCATGCACTAAGCGGGTTTAGTGCATGTGGCAGCGTGTGATATGTGTAAGAACGCTTTAAAGAAGGTTTGTTTTGAAAAAAGTCGGACGGGAGGCTTGACTCAATAAATCACAAAATGCACGATCAATCCCAAGAGCTAGGGTCTCCTAGGTCAAGTCACTAGACCGCTTCTAGATTTCCAAAGGGCAGGTCGCAGGATCAATTCTCTACTACCTCCTTATCAATCTTATGGCCAGGTAAGTGGGAAGTATCCGCTATACGAATCACCGAAATAGCGGGCTTAATGAAGTAACCATTTTCCTTAATCACACTTACCTAGACATCACAAGAGAAATGCGAATAAGCAATACATTACCCACGACGCTTCTCTGTCCTAATTGAGCGCGACAGTCCTTAAAGGTTTGGTCTAGATGTTTTTTTAATTAATGTGGGGTGAGAGTATGCTCGTTTGTGATTTGTGGGGCTTAGGAAGGGTGATGAAATCCCCACCTAATCTGAGTTTGGGTTTATTACCCCTTAAACTCCGGTTTAAGTATGCAAAAATAAACCGAAATCAAAACACGCAAAAAGAATTTTTAGTGCGATATTTGCAAAGAATCCTGCAAATAAAATTAGATTATTGGAGGTTTAGAGGAGAGAGAAAGATAATAGGAGAGTACCTGAGAATTTTGGGGGCCCAATTCCACCAAGAAGCCGTAGTTCCGCCGCCAACAACACCCTATTTTCACGGTTCCGCCGCCGTATGGAAGGATCGTTTGCCAATTTTTCTTCAGAGCACCCCTATGCTCCTCTGGTCCACGTTAAAAGTCTCTGAATTTCTGTTTCCTTACTCCAGATTCCCTTGCAAAACTCGCACAATAATCGTTAAAAGCGTGAGATGCAGTTTTGGTTCTCGTTTATTTTATGTTTGCTGGATTTTATAAGAAATCAACCCGAATAATAAGAAAAAATTACGACCGTCTCCCCGGCAACGGCGCCATTTAATTGATCTGCTAGAAAGTAATGGCAGCGATGCAAAATATTCATCAGGTTTTATCTCTTGGTATTTGTATTTTTTACAGTACAAATACGGGTATATATATACGGTGAGGGCATTCTTGTAATTTCATAAGAGTGCTTCTAGAAGAAGACACCTCATTTTTGTTATATCTATTTATTGAAAATAGATGATGAGGTGGAAGGATTAGGTTTTTCAAAGTATGGTATGAAGTATGACTATTTCTTTTCTTTATTCATTTGTCATTACTATTCAAGCATAGCTACTATTTTTTATTGAAAATGAAATTCTTGATAGTTTTGAGCTTAGTCATTCTTCACTTCATTCTACACTTGACATTCTCTCTCCTCCTTTGCTCTCTTCTTCTTTCTCAAACCCCAACACTCTCATGTGTTGAGAAACCTAGGGTTATTGAGATAAATTAGTTCAATTAACACTCTATATCTTCTAAGCTACCTAGATTAGCAAACTAGATATTTTAGTTATCTCATTCTTGAAGTTAGAGCTTAAACCATAGACACTCGGATGGATTGTCTTTGACTCAAGGAGGCCGGCGACCAAGCTTGATCCCGACGAAAGAGGAGCTCAAAAAGAGGACAAGAAGACCCGAAGGACTTGAATCATAAAGGTATATATCACTTCATAGTAGATTAGAACCTTTGTGTGTTTTGTTAGGTAGGGCTTATGGTAGATCTTAGAAGTTTAATCGATATTGCTTGCTATAAAATTGTTTTTGTTAATTCCGTTTCTCTACAAATGCTGTGGAGTGTGCGACATCGACTTACACTCGTGTTGTCTCTGCAATTCATTGTTCATAAAGGTCAATATGAGACATTTGGTCGTCGCGCAATCTTGATCCCAAATTTTGCGGATCTCTTTATCCCCAACCGAGGAATCTGGACCGGGTATTTAGGGAGCAGTAACAGTGAGGACATATACAACCTTATCATATGTAAAGGCAATATTGACATTCCTCGGTCAGCAGCACCATAAACATGTATTAGCGATACGTAATAAGAAGTAAAACATATACACATGAATGATAAAGCAAACCAGATAGTAAACTATCATCTCGAGTAAGAATGTTCTATTCATATAGGTTCAAATACAATTACAATAATTGACACCTATATCTAACATATAGATGACTAAAGGTTTGTTTGACATTATCGTCTTAATATATTTTTAAAGATCTTGCTATATACAATGATTGAAGATTTAATATATAAATAAAATTATATAATTCTTAAAAGTTTGTTTCCCCAACATCTGCACCCATCCAATGACTTGCAAGTTGCAATTTTGCTAGACGCGAGAAAGGCACCGCAATTAGAAAATTGTTGTCATATTGTAAGCCTTCAAACTTTGGTCTTGAGAAAATAATAAGCCTTTTTATATTATTTTCAAGGTCTAGATCAATTATCATAGAGATGAGCCACAAGAAAAGAAGAGAAAAACCAATTAATTCTTTTGTCTCTTCCACTCTTAAACATGCACAGCTAATATATTGGTGGAATGGAGATGCCCGCCGATATGATAGGTTCCTGTCAGAATCATGATGGGATGCTGATGAATTAATTCTAATAGGTTAAGCTGAGCCCAATTAATTCATGACAGGTTCCTGTCAGAATCGTGCAGACGCTGTGCCTCTGTAATTGACATGTTAACGACAGATAATTGGGATTCGAGTGGCTGCTATTAAATCTATAATAGCACGTATGCTATGGGATCCAACGGTTAAGATTCATCCAAAATCGCAATCAATGATCGAGATTTGTGTAAAACAAGGGATTTTGGTATCGGTGTATTCTACATGTGTAAAACACGTAGGATGTGTGGCCAAGATGAGAGAATAGCATGTATGCTATTATCTCATATTACCACTCTTTCCCATATAAATTGAAGAAAATTCCAGCTGAAAATTTCAAATCCATGGTTGACATCTGAATTTTTTTCATATATATATATATCAAAAGGATAATTTGGGGCATCGTGCATCACGTGTATCCAATAAAGTCCTTTCATTTGTTTTATGTATGTCTATATATATATATACACACACACATATACATCTCTCTCTCTCTCTCTCTCTCTCTCTCTCTCTCTCTATATATATATATATATATATATCAATCAAAAGCATAATTATATATATATATATATCAAAAGCATAATTTGGCACGATGTATATATCAAAAGCATAATTTGGCGCATCGTGCATATAATGTCCTTTCATTTGTTTTCTGTACTTGTTTTCGTCGTGGTTCCAACAGGTCTTTTCTTTTTCTCTCACTCTACTAGAAATTAATTCCAAGTGGGGATAGTTTATCCAAAAATAAATTACTTTTTCTCCCTTTGTATCTCTTCAGATCTAATGATGTATCCATCCCATGAGAAATCGTTCCGTGTGCTATACAATATATCTAGACATAAAAAAAAGACGGAATTTTCAACGGCTTTTGAGAATTTGGGGGGTTTTGTTTTCTTATTTCTTTCTCTTTCATGACTGGCATATAAGACCGGCACATTGTAGAATTTATTCCACCCCACAAACAAGGCTTCAACTCCTGTTCAGCTAGCCTACACATGCCAGCACCAAGTACATGCCATCGCCTTTTTTCTCTATGAAATTCATTTTTACATTATAACACAAAAAATTCTACCAAATAATAATGTTTATGTCAAAAACCTTATCTTATATTGTTAGGCTGTGAGATAATATTAGGTTGTGAGATAATATATATCAAATGAACTGAATAATACTTTAACACTCCAATTCACATGTACATGGGCCTTTGAAGTTTGAGCCACGTGCATAAGCCCGCAAAGATGGAATCAGGGTTGAAACCAGACCGGGTTGGACGGGTTTTTTATATTTTTTTATCCAATCTGAAAATTAAAACCTAAACTTTAAACCCGTCTAAACCCGGAGGATTTATAATACGCTAACCCTAAACCCGCAACTTCGGGTTTCAGATGGGTTTGAGTGGATTTCGGGTTTATGTGCGTGGGTCGGTTTTTGTAGGTTTTTCGGGCTTTGCCCATTATAATTTATCAAAAAAATTAGAAGTAGAATGCTTCAGTATGTTCTACCAAATATATTGCACAAATTTATACTTTAATAAATCTATATAAATTATATGTAATAGATTTATAAACTACACTTGAAAATTACACTAATTACATATTTACAATAAATCACAATTGGTGTTTTATAATATTTAGAGTTAAATTTCTATGTAATATGTAAAATATCGAGTTGGATCGGATATAGGAGCGGGTTTGGCTCAGGACGGTTTTTATGTTCAGACAGACGGGTCTAACACTAAACTCATACCCAATCCGATATTTTTTTCCTAATTTTCAACCCACACGATCGGCTTCGAACGGGTATAGGAGACTTTCACCCCTGGACGGAATAACTAAGGGATATAAATACACTTTAAATTGATAATAATGACGTCAGGTTGACGTGCTCCGATACCATGTCAAGAACCACTCAACCCGAAATCTTAATCTATTAGGTTGTGAGAAAACAAAGTATATCAAGCGAAACCACAATATACTTTAACATGCTCCACTAATTTAACTGCTTGGGCACATGTTAGGAAAACATTAAATACAAAATTTAAAGCGTCAGTACATAAGAGATTACATAAGAGATGAATAAACATATACTCATGCATGTGCAGTTATTAATGCTGATTTCAGACCATATTCTAACTGTGACCCAAAAGATTGGATTTTCTAAGAAAATTGCAACAAATAGTTGCAAACTAAATCTACAAGACTTTCGAGAATCACTCTCTTAATAACAAAATAAATAATTTATCAAATCAGAAGATAATGAAATTCAGAATGATTGCCAGATTAAATGATTACACAACTTAAAATTGCATAACCTAATGAATCAAACAACATAACATCCAGTCATCACCAAAATATTAAAGTCAACAGCAAAATAATCAAAGCATTCATCGTTCGTTCGGTTGCCACGAGCAATTACTTACGATTCCCTATAACTAACAAAGAACACGATACAGAGAACTCCAGCCTGAAACAACACAAACCGCCTAAGAATTAAGAGTACAGTTGGGTTATGGCCCCTTTAACAGAGGCCCCTTTAACAGAAACTTATCCTATGTACACCTCCAGCATAGTTTCATACACAACCCCAGGAGGAGAAAATAACATAACATTTGCAATTTAAAGAGTGATGATCTTGCCTTCAGTAAGGGGTAGTAGCATTTGATGATGAGAAGATAATTTAGGTTACAAAAATCGTTTTACTTCGGCTAGAATGAAGGACGGCTGCTCCATAGCTCCATATTCATCTACGAGCTGACAACTCCATGCATCCTAGGGAGAGATCACTGCAACAAAAATTCGACTGAATTATATGGTTATGAGCGTTACAAGATGGAAAAATGATATAGCTATCAGAAATAGGTATGCTTTTATTTTAAAAATATACATATAACACTCTAAATAGATCAAACCTATGTTAGTTTGCTACTATATTATGAATTATTACATATTAAGCCTTAATAACACTAAACGTCTAAAACAAATATATGTAGTCTATATTTATTTTTAAAAAATCCCATAAACTCAAGTTGAGTCCTCATTTTTTTATTTTGGAATGTGATGCTGATATCTCCTGTCTTTTTATGCACCATAATGAAGTGCCAGATCCATACAGGGACAATTCAATCGGCAAAATAATGAAAGAACAATAATAGGTCAGGACACATTTCAAATCAAACCTTTCCACCGCCAATGTTGGAGCCTCCATCACCAAAGCGTTTAACCACTGTTTACATGGAACCGTGTCATCATATATCAAACTGTTTCAAATATTTATAGCCTAAATTCAATGTAATTAATATCGGATATCGGTATCATATCGGATAGGTGTTTTCAATATCGGATAACGGTATTGGACGATATATCGCCAATACGAGTTACATTGCAGACATTCATATTGGCTATCGATATCTGGTATATCGGTATCAGTATCGGGCATATCGGTGTCAATATCGAAAAATTCTATATACATATTGGACATATTGGTCTTATTTTTATAAAATTTTTAAAAAATTTAATAAATCCCAACATCAATTATCATATAGACAGAGACCTATATTGTAATCGACATGGATACATGTAAGGAAGCACAAAAAAATAAATCATTGTAGAAAAGATTTTATATAAAAAATTAAATTCTCATATTGAAGAGAGACAGTGAGAGCATGATGAGATTTGAAAATATTTTGTATATGTATATTATAAAGTTGGATTGTTAATGGATTTGGGTATCGGATACGGGTTGAAAGTTGAAACCCAAAAAAAGCAACCCACTTTTTCTACCCAATAAGCACTGTATCGCCGATAAATGAGCCGATACGATATAGCTGATATATCGGCTGATGTCTGTAATATAGGCTGATATTAGGTTAAAACGATATACTCTCTTATCGATACGAAATTTATTGATGCCCGACCGATACTGATATATTAGCCGATACGACCTATATTTGTTTCACTGCCTAAATTATACCCTCTCGATGAACCTTGGCGTTTTCATAAGGTTGCTCCATTCAAGTTTCGGAAAGTTCCTCATTAAGGCGTCTGTCCTTATTAAAACTACCCTCCTATGCATAATTATAACATAATCTAAGTCTTCTTCAAAGGAAAAAATTAAGAAGTCATAATTAGCAATTTTTATGTCAGCCTTGTGGATCCTTCAACAACATTTGTATGCTAATAATGACCATTAAGTCTTCACCGGAATGATTTGGTGACATTGCCCATGACTCTCCCATACGAATTCAAATCATTAAACAGAATCATGAACCTAAGTAATAAAATTGCTCATTTCTTCGCATGGCCTTAATGGGTGAAAACTAGAGCCCTCCTCTAATGTATTTTTTACAACCTTTTGCTGCGTTTTTCTTAATATCCATCTTAACCTTTTCGTTTCTGCCACTTTCATAAGCTTCAACCAACAACCAAATATGAAAGCTTCAACCGACAACCGAACATACTAGGTGTTATTATATATTAGTTATGAATATAATTAATTATTATATATTAGTTGTTAGATTGGTTAAAATAGGAAAGGTGATCTATAACTCTATATATATAGTTGTATGAACTCTTATTTTATTAAGTCAATAAAATTCTCTCAACTCTTTCCATAGTATCAGAGCTTTGAAAAGAATTGAGAAGAAAAAAACCTACTCTCCCAAACCCTAACTTCCCACCGGCGCCCTTCCAGCCCCCTCTCGATCCCACCAGCGCCCCTCCAGCCCACCCTACGATCACCTCCAGCCCTTTCCAAGACCCTCCACGACCCCACCATCCTTCACCACGACCCCCCTACAGCCGTCTCCATGACCTGAACCCCCATGCCCCTTGTCCTCGCTTCGACTTCGCTTGACCTTGCCCTCCATCGCTGGCGCAGCCACTTGATTTTTTTCCTCTTTCTTGGATGCACTTGGCAGCAACACATCCAAACCAAAAGGATCAAAAACTTCTTCGTTTGATTTTGGTGAAGTAGCTGATGAAGTAGCATCCAGAGAGGTTGCGTCAGCTACTGTCTTCAATTTTTTCTTTCAAGCGATGCAGCTTCATCCTTGTCTTTATCCTTGTTGGAGCCGTTTGCTATAGCAACAGATACTAATTGAGTATTGGTATTGCCGAGCCCTTCTCCAATGATGCCGCCTCCTCCACGTCAATCGCGGCCCTCTCGCACCCTAGTCCTAACCCTCGCCAACCATCGCATGGCAACAATTGTCCCCGCTCCTCTCGATTAATAACGATGATCTATTCGATTGTCTTGCTATGATTTCTTTATGCTTGTACTTGCTTGGATGTTAGACAACCTTATTCTCGCTCTCTCGTGATTTACCTCTGCGTCTTTCATCATGGATTCTGATTCGGTCTCAATTACTACTCATGGTTGTCCTCCTATTACTGCTCGTGTTCGTCGTTCCCATGGCCGTGGGTGTGCTGACCTTTATTGTTCTTATTGCAGCGGCACTAATTATCATGTAAACCGGTATTGGGAGAAACATAACTGCCCTGACGATATACCTACGGCTCACCAGACATCCACATTAGTTGCTACTGCCCGATCTTTCTCTTCTTCCGGCAATTTACCTTTATCCAGTACTAAGTAGGGCCAGTTGCGTCGTCTTCTCTCTTTTGTAGCTCTTGCCAATATTTCTACTCCATCAGATATATCATTCCTTTCTCATTCTAACTCGTGGGTCGCTGATTCCGGCGTCTCACATCACATGTCTCATGATAGACCATCTGATCTTATTTCTAGTCCTCACAGGTTGATTTTCATGGCTAATGGTAATACCACATATTTCTAGCTCTGCTGATTTATCATTTATTTTATCTTTACACCTAAAAAATACTTTAATTGTGTCATCTTTAAAACAAAACTTGCTTTCTATTCATCGGCTTATAAATAATTCTAACTGCTCCGTAACATTTTATCCATCTCATTTTGTGATACAGGATTTTCTAACAAAGCAACGGATTGGAAGGAAGTATGAACAGAGTGGGCTGTATTATGTTGATCACCTTCACAGTACGTTTGTCGCTGTTTCTATTATTCAGTGGTATCGGAGACTTGGTCACCCTTTTCTTTCTTCTTTACGTAATATGTCGTCTTCTCTTAATTTATCAGAATTCAGTTGTAAATCATGTATTCTTGGTAAACACCGTCGCTTCTCTTTTCCTCCAGTTAATAAGACATGATTTACCTTTTGCGTTAGTCCACTCCGATATTTAGGGTCTCTTTAAATTTTCTAGTGTATTTGGTTATAATTATTTTGTGGTCTTTATCGACGATCATTCGTGTATGACTTAGTTGTATCTTTTGTGTAATAGGTTACGTAATAGGTCTGAATTTTGCTTACTATTAAAATCTTTATAGCTAAGATTACTAATCAGTTTGGTGCTTCGGTAAAGGTTCTTCATTCAGATAATGACGAGTATATTAGCATGGAGTTTACTACATTTTGTCAAACCCATGGTATATTGCATCAAACTTCATATTCTTATACTCCTCGGCAAAATGGAATTGTTAAACGAAAAAACCGACATTTGTTTGATGTAGCTCGTTCTCTTGTTTTGCATATGCACATGTCTCTAAACAACTGTGGAATTTTACCGTATTAGCTGCATGTTTTTGTACCAATCACATGCCTTCTCCGGTCCTGAACAACCAATCTCCTTTCTCTATTTTATTTCCACAGGACAAGCATTTTCATGTTCCTCTTAAGGTGTTTGGTTGTCTATGCTATCCTTATATTCTAGGTCTTTGGGTAGGCAAACTTGAACCTTGAGCTACCTGTATGGTGTGTGTAGGTTACTTACGATCTCAGAAAGGATATGTTTGTTTTGACCCTGCCATTTCTAAAGTTTGTACTTCATATGATGTGGCCTTCTTAGAAAATCAAACATATTTTCCACCACCTGTTAAGGACCCCACTTCTACTATCCTTGTACCTCACCTATCTTTCTCGGAGCTTGATTCGTCTGTTCAATCTGTGCGTCCTAGTTTTAAGCCTGTGTCCTCCTATCCATATGTGTATCATCGTCGTGACCCAAAAGCACCACCTCTCCTACCATTTCTACTTCCAATAATTTTTCTGCGGTTACTTTGATACAGTCCACTGTTCCTGGTTCTTCACCACTGCTGCCTTCAGAAGATCTCTCTTCCTATTGCCTTACGTAAGGGTAATCGTTCATGTACCACAGCATATCCGATTTCTAACTTTGTTTTATCATAGACTGACATCTGCTTATCAGTTTGTTTCTTCCTTGTCTGCCATCATTCTTCCTTCCTCTGTTCAGAAAGTACTTCAGCATCCAGGTTGGCATGCAACAATGTTAGAGGAACTTGCTGCACTGCACTCTAATCAGATTTGGAAATTGATACCTCCGCATTCAGATAAGAAGGTTGTCGGTTATAGATGGGTCTTTACTGTCAAGCAAAATCCAGATGGGACGATTGACCATCTCAAAGCTCGACTGGTGGCCAAAGGCTTTACACAGCAGTATGGTTTGGATTATGTGAGACATTTTTGCAGGTTTTCAAATTGCCATCGGTTTGTGTTCTTATATCTTTAACTGTTTTTAAGGCATGGTTATTTCATCAACTTAGTGTGAAAAATACTTTTCTTAATGGCGATCTTTCAGATGCTATTTTTATACAGCAGCCTCCTGGTTTTAAACGATCGGGGGAGTCTATAGTTTGTCTTCTATATAAATCGTTATATGGATTGAACCAGTTACCGCGTGACTGATTTGAAAAGTTTAGTGCGGTTCTACGGCAGATTAGTTTCAAACGCAGCCACGCCGACACATCTCTCTTTACACATAATCGTCCTCAGGACAGGATAATTATGTTGGTGTATATTGATGATATTATCATTACTGGAGATGATTCTGCTGGCATATCCAAGGTGAAAAAACATTTGGCTTCATATTTTCATAACAAGGACCTTAGACCACTTAGATATTTTCTTGGAATTAAAATATCACGGAATTCTGGTGGATTACAGTTTTCTCAGCGTAAGTAAGCATTTGATCTTCTATCTGAATCAGAATTTCTAGGATGTAAACCAGCAAACACTCCTATAGATCTCTCAGTCAAGCTATCTCGATTGAGCTCCATCAGATCCTCCATTACCTAACCCAGGACGATATCGATGTCCAGTTAGGAAGCTTATATAACTCATTATTTCCCGTCCTAGCATTGCCTTTGCCATTAGCATAATGAATCAGTATATGCAGAATCCTTTGACCTCTCACCTTAAAAAAGTTGAGCATGTTCTCAAATAGATCAAAGGTTCTCCAGGACAGGGACTTCTTTACAAACCATCTACGTTGTCACTCACAGCTTTTGCGAATGCCGTCTTTGCTGGATCCATTGATAATCGTCGTTCCATGCGTGGTTGTCTTCTTCGGAGAAAACTTGGTTACGTGGAGTAAAAGCAAAAATGTAATGGCTCGATCTTCTGCAGAGGCTGAGTATAGATCTATGGTGCAGACAGTTGCTAAGCTAGTATGGCTTACCTCTGTAAAGTGTTTTTCGTCAACGTATTGAGATAGAAATGCGCTGGCTTGTCAGGCGTATACAGATTCCTCCTGCCTGGAACAGACAGGGGTTTATTGATCGTGGAGTTCCAAATCCTCGGCAGCCACAGACAAAACGGCCGTTAATTACCCCTCGCTTTGAAACCATGGAACCTCCAATTAACGGACCATACAAATCATGCAAACTCAACGTGCAGTGCGCGCATCTTGTGTTTTGAGAATAATTTTAAGGGTGCTTTAGGTATATCGGGAGCCTCGCGGTGTTTACAGGGGTCCTGCTATCCGGATAGCGGGTTAGGGTCAAGAGAGCTAGAAGCCCCCTTGTGGGATGCGGGGCAGCGTGTCGTTAGAAATTTTTTCTGACAGGATAAGTGTTTTGAGCATGTCGTGAGCTCCCAAAAAAAAGGAAATGACGAAGGTTGGCGCATGCGGATTGGCATAGTGTGCAATATTGGCGCATGCGCCAACCTGGATTGACGCAGTGTGCAATATTGGCGTATGTGTGCAATATTGGCGCATGCGCCAACCGTGGATTGACGATGGTGCAAAGAGAGCTTAAGCTTCGGATTATGGAACTTGAGTTCCTAGAACTTAAGCTCCTGGGGGTTTCCCTAAAGGAAAAACCCAAAAAGGGGTTTCCTGAGATGGAGTCACCCCAAACTTCTCCTATTTAGCCCGTAAATGTCCTCTTGAATCTTCAATTTTTTAGATTTTTTATCTTGAATGATGAAAAAGGGTCTCTTTTCACTTCTCCAAGCCTTTGATCTTATCAAAAATGGGTTTTTGCAGTAGGGTTCTCCTTCTTCCTCTTTTCTCTTTGGATCTTGCGGAAGAAGAAGAGATGCAAAAATCACGCTTTTGGGATTTGACGGAGGATGCACTCTCCTTTCAATGGGTTTATGGCTAAAATCTATTGTTTTTGAAAAACTAAAGGTTAACCTCTAGATTTAATTAAAAATATAAAGAGGAAGAACTTGAAAAGAGAGAAGAGGAAGGTACAAACCCTAATATTTTTATGGGGGCTTGATTATGCTTCATTTTTTCATGATGTTGCATTATATAGGTTTACATTTTACACATAGCCCTTTGGGCTTTACAAATTGGTATTTTTGTCTTACCGATGTCTATGTGCTCGTTTCTTTTGCACATAAGCCATAGGTTTTACATAAATTGGCTTTATGCCCATTTTTCTTACATTTATCATAAAAATTAAAATTAAAAAATTATTTAATACATGATTTTCTTCTTGGCATAGTCTGGGGCTAAGGCCCACCTGCTTGGACTTGGGTTCGGACGTAGGCCCGGTTTGGGTTTGGGCGCGGACCCGGCATGGATTCGAGCATGGGCTTGGCATGCGTTCGGGCGTGGGCCCGGCGTGGATTCGACAGTAAGGTCTATTTGCTTTGATTTGGGCTTATTTGTTCGCAGTTTGACTTTAACTTTTGGTCAATGAGGTATAAATTTAACCCCAATAATCTCTTCTGACAGATCTTAGGGGTTTTTCTTCTCTTCCGACTACACTCTTTTGTAATAACAAGATCGCGATCCACATTACTGAGAATCCAGTTTTTCATGAGCGGACCAAGCATATCGAAATAGATTGTCATTTCATTCGTGATAAGATGACAAATAAGGTGGTTGCACTCCAACATATTTTCTCTTCGATTCAACTAGCATATATCATTACCGAAGCTTTTCCTCAACCGGTTTTCGCTTGTCTTCTGTCCAAACTTGGTATAATTGACGTCCATGTTCCAGCTTGCGGGGAGTGTTGTGAATATAATTAGTTATTATATGTTAGTTATGAATATAATTAGTTATTAGATTGGTTAAACTAGAAGAAGTGATTTATAACTCTCGATATATAGTTGTATGAACTCTTGTTTTATTAAGCCAATAAAATTTTCACTGGACTCTTTTTACTGGGCCTTCTTGCTGTTCAATAAAGGCCCCCTCAAGTTTTCCACCCACCCTTTGGCTTCATAAACTCAACTAATGTATATCACAAAAAACCAGGAAAAGTTAAACCAATCGTCATGTTGAATCCCTAGCCACTAGAATATTTTTCCCTTCTGAGAAGCGCTTTTGCTAATAGGCAATACCACTAAACTACAAGCATAAAGTTTTCACCTGCAATTTTTATCCCATATAGCCTATGAAGCTAAGAAGCTCGGACAATTCTTCTAAGCAGCCATGTCTGCGGACATGGCACCTATTGCATATCATTATCGGTTTTGTCATGGCGTGTATGCTTCTTTATCCTAAAATGTTCTCCATGCTTAGTAGCATCTAACATTGTTATCATCATCAATCAGCATAAAATTACATTTCACTTGCGAACAAAAATACCAGAAAACCATGTTACATGAAAATCTTGAATCTGTGGGTATTAACTAATAATTGAAATCAGGAAAAATTAGCATTTAACCGTTAAAGTGGGATGTTGGATCACATGGAAAGGCCTCGAACGTAAACATGGTTCGCTGGACAAAATAGAATAAATGTTTAAAAAATTTAAACTGGGAACCTCAGGAGGACATAGTGTCGTGATACCATTGTAGAAAACCATTCAAGAGCTTGTGGGGCTTTACATTTATAATTAAAGCGGATGGTATTTTATTATAAATAATTCAAAGCACCGAAGCCAAATCATGAAAGATTAACAACTATGTTACAGTTTCGATAGTAAGAAAGAAAGGTTTGCTGTTTGTAAAATAAACAAATCAAACAAGAATATTCAATTCAAGTTATAAAATGAAAAGATGTTGGCAATCAATGTTGTAAAGCATGTTCTCCATTGTATATACTCTATTCATTTGGCAAGGGCATAATGCATAAAGGAACTATACACAGTATAACCGGATTACATGAAATTACACAAAGATACACTTTAATATGTATAGTGCATAGAGAAACCTAAAACAGAGAAAAAAGAAGAAAAATATGTTGATGGGGAGAAGAACAAAAGTGGATCTTTATTAAGTGAATATCATCAAGTTTGCCTATGGTGTTTTGGATATTTGGTGGGCATTCATGGATATTTGGTGGGCATTCGCATCTTATATACACCGGTTAAATGACCTTCCACCCGCATATTTTGCATCTGACGGCAGTCATTCAGCCTTTTCATACTATTCAATGAGGTTTTTAGCCAAGTGCATTTAACCAACGATTAACCTTGTTTACAACACTGGTAGCAATGCATCCAATAAGATATGCACAAACTCAGATACGGTTTGATCAATGTGGGCAAAGAGAAGACAGGTAAGAGAAGTATCTGCGCTGAGTGTAACATCACAATGAAGTGGTAAGGGGAAAAAACACAGAGAAGAAAGAAGCAAAACTAAACACAACAAAATCCAATTAGAAGAAAACAAAAGGATTCCAAGTGCATTCCCAAAACCAGACATGATGAAGATGGAGAAGAGGTACGCTATAGAAGCTCCAGGAGAGTCGGAAAGAAAATCAAGTGACAAAAGAATTTAGATTATTGTGTATAAAAAATAAAAATAAAAAGGCAAGGTATAATAAGGAGCCAGATTAATGGTGGTAACAAGCCATCAACTTAATTTAGTAGATTACTTGAAAGGACTAAAAATGCCCTGATAAAGAGCATGATAGCCATAGTAGCAAGCAACAGAAATTCATTCATACTCAGAGAAGACAACGGGCTTGGTGACACTAGCAAGTACCAATTGCCCAATGAAGATGGCAAGGACTAAAACATGTGTTAAATGAATATATACAATAGAAAGGTCCCAACTATATAATCAGTAAACTCGTCATCTTATAAGTGAACAACAGCTAGAGAAATTAACCACGCAAGCAAATCCTTACTCCAAGATCTCTCTCTCTCTCTCACTCTCTCTCTCTCTCTCTCTCTCTCTGTGTGTGTGTGACCCACCAAATAGAAGATATGATTGTGATACAAATTTTCCATATAGGTGGTTTCTTATTTAACCCACCAAATAGAAGATATGATTGTGATACAAATTTTCCATATAGGTGGCTTCATATAGAAAGAAAATAATGTGAAACCTAAGCTAAAGGCTTCAGAAAGTTGGCAGAATGGGGAAATTTCATAGAATGATAAAAATGTTATGAGATCACAGGCATCATCAAAGGGTTCTTATAAGTTATATCCTGTTGAGAAATTTGAAAGGTTGCTTATATCCCATTGAGTAAGGAGAAAAACTAAAATGGCCATCTATGTCACAGGTCAAGCATTAAAGGGTGCTTAAATCCTACTGAGAAATTTGATAAAACCGCCTATGATTTATGTCTGGGTATGAACAAGAGTCCATGACTCATCTTTACCCACACACACCATACATAGGAACCAAGAGGACACAGGCATCATCATAAGCCACCTCAGTCTCATCACTCGTCATTTAGCTAACAGTACAATGACTAACAAGGGTTAATGGTAAAGAAACTTGGATTTACTACTTGAGACTTGAAGGCGTAGTTACAAGGTCAGATCCTTCAACTTTGCATATCCATCACTACATCACTAATTTATTATTTTCGTTAGCAATTTATTGTTTTGTACTATATAAACAATCAAAAAGATATTGATTATTTCATTTTTCATGACACTGCATACCACTTCTCCTAGGATCTTTTGTTATCATGTATTAATAGAGTGAACAAGGGAACTGGTTCACAGCATGTTCTTCTCGGGGTTAAAATTTACACCCTACAGCTGAATCCATGCCGAGCCGACGCCCAAACTCATGCCGGGCCGACGCCCAAACTCATGCCAGGCCCACACCCGAACCTAAGTCCAAGCAGATGGGCCCAAACCCAGACCGGTCCAAGCTCAAACATGGGGTCAGCCCCATGCCAAAAAAAAAAGAGATTATAATGAATGTAATTTTTAAATAAATGTGCAAAATATAATGAACTAGGCAAAAGGCCAATTATGTAAATCCCAAGGGCTAATATGCAAATGTGTAAGGGTATTTAAACCCAACATGATGAAATGATAAGTTTTTCTTCTCCCACAAAAATACTAGGGTTTTTAGCCTCCATCTCCTCCCATGAAGTGAGATCCCAAATCTCCATCTTCCACAAGAGAGAGACCCAAAAGAAAAAGATATCCTTTTGGATCTCTCTCATCTCCTCTATCCTCTCTAAAAAAGAACCCGTTAGAATAGAAAAGAACCCATCTCTACAAAGAAAACTTCTTAAAGAAGCCAAAATCCAAGATCAAAACTCAATAAAGGAGCAAGCTTCCTTCATCAAGCCCGAAGAGAAAGAAAGAACAAGGGTTCTCGAGGAGAAAGCACCCGAGCAAACATATTTGAAGGAAAGAACTCGACGAAAACCCATGGCTTACGTCACCCGCGTTGCCTCCACTCGTCGACAGGGATCGCCGCCACGGACATCCGCACGAGGGGAATGTCCATCTCGGAAATCCCCGCAAGGGGATTTTCCGCCATCGGAACCCCCAAAAGGGTCCCTGCCATCAGACCCCCCTTCTCCAGGGTGTCCCCTCCATCGAGGGCCCCCCTCTAAAGGGATCCTCTACTTCAGGATCTCTGCTAGGGGACCCCCCGCTCGAAAACCCACTTAAAAGGGTTCTCCTTTTGGCCCCCGACTCAATTTCTTTCTTTATCTTCCCTTTTCGGGAGCAATCTGACACACTCAACTCACTCTCCCTTCAATAAAATTTTGTTTTAAATGAGTTCGCATGATACGTATGATTCATCAATCGGAGGTTTTCCGCGTCAAAGCAAAGGGTAATTAACGGCAGTTTTGTCCACGGATGCCAGAGATTAAAATTCTCACAATCAATAAACCCCTGCCCGTCATGGGGAAGGGGGGATCTGTACACGCCTGACACACAAGCGCATCCATCTCAATAGGATGACGAAAAACACTCTACAGATTCTGGCACATCCGGTGGGACTTTTTCTCTCCTCCCATCTCTCGGGTCAAGCGATTAATCGAACTCAGTCAAGACATATGTTATAAGCTGTACGGAACCATACTCCATTCATATCATCAACTTTCAACAACAAACAACTTTCAACAATAATGGCATTTTGAATGCTGGTTAGTCGCAAGTAACGGATGACGATCAGGGTCCGCTCGCCGTTCTTCGCTTCTATCTTGTGTTCGGATGCTAACAAAGAACCTCTTCACATACCTGCTCCACAAGTTCACGTCCGAAATGACATTAAACTAATGTTTCTCAAATTTTCAAGCTACATCCAAAATGACTTTAAAGTAATGTATGTTAAATTTCCGAGAAAACAAGTTCAGCTTCCGATGTGACCCCTGTCGCATACACAATCAATACCACTGGCAGAGAGACTTCTCCACCAAATCACTTGCAACAGAGGACACGACATCTATTCCAATTCGGGCCCATCATATTCTATTTAATCTCCATTAGCACTCCTGCCGCGGAGACTTCAATGAGCCAAATCAACAAACCGATCTCAAGGGTAAAAAGGCTGAATATCATAAACGCAAGGATGCCCGAACCAACGCACAAGTCGGTGTTTGAGCGGCTTTCTATCTCTCCATCTCGGAGCAAAACCGTCAATTTACAGGGGCAACAAGACGTCCTAGGCCAGCCCAGGCAAGGCCCAAAACGGCCGCCAATAAAGCTGATGCCTGCCAAGCCCTTGAAGCTGAAGAGTTGAAGCAGAAACGGCTCAGATATAGAGCCGATAAGAGGGCCAAGGCTCCCGCTAAATTGGATTTCATCAGGTTCCAAGAACATGTTGCCCCGCGACAAAAGCCAAATCTACCGTAAAAATCAACAATTCTTTCGAACCCCTAGAGTTGGCGCAGAAGTATGTTATGACTACGCGGATCAAGAAAACGGCGATTCAAAGAGTTCTGCAAAGAGGCGTGGCTAAACCCCGGAATCAAAAACATAACACGGTCTCATCAAGGGTATACCAAGCTCCACTCGCCGGTAAAATCAAAAGAAAGAACTCAAACTGAGGGTATCAGTTGTATCCAAAGCTCCGGTCGGACCGACTGCTCTCAACGCTTGTCCTTTCCTGAAAGGAGCATACTACAATAGAAGACTGTTTCATTTTCAAAAGCTGGGTCGAAACCAATACAAGGCTAGGAAAATCTCGCCATCTCCCGGCATGCCGGCGAGCAATCAAGCCATGACTGCCAATTTTATGCAAACAAAAGCCAAAGTCCTCCGGGAGCAAACGACTAAATCGTCCACCCCAAGGGATGACCTAAGCTTACCTCGGTCTTCATGGAACATATGCTTTGTCCAAAAAAACGAAGGAAATATTGAAACTTCTTTCCAAGGAAAGACCGGGATTAAATAAAAGAATCAAATAAGGCATATTGTCCGAGCCATCAATTTGACTTCATCAAAATAAAAATCCAAGCTCAAATAACTCAGCAAAAGGCGCCAACAAGACCAAACAAAGAACAAGTACAGTTTTGACCCTTAAATCGTTAAACTGGGAAATAAAAGAAAAGGAGAAAAAAATGAAAAAAGAAAATGAAAAAGAAAAGAAATAAAGGGTCAGTCCACAAGCAAAAGAGCCACGGATGAAAACCTAAAAAGGCTGTGAGTAAAAATAACGAGACTACCCGCGAGCTTGTGAAAACATGCAAGAGAACAAACTCGTAAAAAAATCATCCAATGACAAATGATGATTCAATCTTGAAACCATGCTTCAGAGCTAGCGATGCTGATGTCAACCAAAAATTTAAATTCTCAATCTTCCAACAGCGAATGATGAGTCGCTCCTGATACCATTCTAGTGGTGGCGATGCAGACGCCGAACAAAAATTTCAAATCCCTAAAGCCTCCAACGGCGAGTGATGAGTCGCTCCGAGTACCATACTCTAGTGTAGCGATACTGACGCCAAACAAAAATCCAAGTCCTCAAAAGCTCCAAACGGCAAATGATGAATCGTTCCTGGTATCATACTCCAGTAAAGCGATACTGACTCCAAACAAAATCCAAATTCTTAAAGCCTCAAACGGCGAATGATGAGTCGCTCCTAGTACCATTCCAGTGTAGCGACGCAGACGCCAACCAAAATCCAAGTCCCTAAAACCTCCAAACGGCAAATGATGAGTTGCTCCTGGTATTATACTCCAGCGTAGTGACACTGACGCCAAACAAAAATCCAAATTCCTAAAACCTCAAACGGTGAATGATGAGTCGTTCCTGGTACCATTCCAGTGTAGCGATACAGACGCCAACCAAAATCCAAATCTCCAAATCCTCCAAAGACGAATGATGAGTTGCTCCTGGTAGCATACTCCAGTGTAACGATACAGACTCCAACTAAAATCCAAATTCTATTCAAAATCTTTAAATTCTAATCCAAACAAAAATCCAAATTCCAAGTCCCACTCGGCAGTGCTTCCAAGTCCAAAGGTCCCGCCGAATAAGGAAGGAATCAAACAAATCAAATTAAAGTTCCACCCGGCGATGCTTCCAAGCTCAAAAGTCCCGCTGGACAGATAGAAAACATCCAAAACAACTCAAATCAACTGATTCAACCAACGACCTCCACGTTAATAAAATGGACAAAACCAAAGACCTCCACGTCACCAAAAGGAAAGCACCGACCTCCATGTTGCCAAAAGGGAATCAATCCAAGCACCAATCTCTGCGCCAGAATCAAACTCCGTCTCAGAACCTACCCATGCGCCGGATTCAAGTTTCGCCTCAGGATCACAACAATCATCAGTCTCTCCGTCGGAATCAACTCCGTACCGGAAACAAGTCAACCAAAGGACGTCCGCGCCGGAAACACGTCAAAAATGACCCCTTCGTCGGAAGCACGTCAAAAATGACCCCTTCGTCGAAAACTCGTCAGCCACAGCGACCCCTTCATCGAAAGCACGTCAAAAATGATCCCTTCGTTGGAAACACATCAGCCACAACGACCTCCACACTGAAATCACGTCAGCAAACGATCTCAACATCGGAATCACGTCAAGCAAGTGACCTCCGCACCGGAACCACGTCTAGCAGCGACGTCCACACCGGAATCACGTCAAGCGACGACCTCCACGCCGGTGATACATCAAACAACGACCCTATGCGTCGGTGGCACATCAACGACCCTCCGTGCCGGTGACAAGTCAAACTTCGACCCTCCGCAATGGTAGCACATCAAAATATCTTCCTTCACGCCGGAATCATGCTCCACCTCGAAATATATGTACCCACGTCGAAATCAAGCTCCGTCTTGGAACCAACCCCCTATCGGATTAGAGCTCCGTCTAAGAATCAAGCTCTACGTCAGAATCAAGCTCTGTCTCAAAACCAACCCCCTGTCGGAACAACCTCTGCATCGGAATCAAGCTCCGTCTCAAAATCAACCTCTGCGTCGGAACCAAGTTTCGTTTTGGAACCAACCCCTGTGCCGGAGTCAAGCTCCGCCTCGGAATATCTACCCCCGCGCCGGAATCAAGCGCCGCCTCGGGATATATGCCCCGCATCGGAATCAAGCTCCGCAACGGAATGTCTGCCCCCGCGCCGGAATCATTCTCCGCCACGGAATGTCTGCCCCCGGGCCGGAATCATGCTTTGCCTCAGAATATCTGCCCTAGCGCGCCGGAGTCCTACTCCACCACGAAATGTTTGCCCTCACGTCGGAATTATGCTCTGCCTTAGGATATCGACCATCCATGTCGTAAAAAAGGTAATGTCAGCCTCCTAAAAGCGGGAACAAAATCAAGTCAACCATTACATGAAAGAAGATCCATCAATTTCATGCACACGACCCATATATGGGATGTGGCTTTATTGATGGGGCACTTTGTTGGTGTTAAAATTTACACCATGCTGTCGAATCCATGCCGGGCCCAAGCCCAAGCCCAAGCTGAAGTCGGGCCCACGCCCGAACCCAAGTCCATGCAGATGGGCTCAAACTCAGACCGGTCTAAGCTCAAGAATGGGGCCGGCCTATGCCAAGAAAATAAGATATTATAATAAATGTAATATTTAAATAAGTGTGCAAAATATAAAGAAATATGCAAAAGGCAAATTATGTAAAGCCCAAGGGCTAATATGCAAATATGTAAGGGTATTTAAACCCAACATGATGAAATGAAAAACTTTTCTTCTCACACGAAAATACTAAGGTTTTTAACCACCATCTCCTCTCCTGAAGTGAGATCCCAAACTTTCATCTTCCTCAAGAGAGCGATCCAAAAGAAATAGATTTCCTTTTGAATCGCTCTCATCTCCTCTATCCTCTCTAAAAAAAACTCCATTAGAATAGAAAAGAACCCATCTTTAGAAGAAAAGCTTCATCTCAAAGAAGCCACGATACAAGATCAAAACTCAATAAAGAAGTAACCTTCAATCATCAAGCTCGAAGAACAAGAGAGAACAAAGGATCTCAGGGTGAAAGCCCGTGGTTTTCATCCCGAGCAAACACATTTGAACGAAAGAACTCGACGAAAGCCCATGGCTTTCGTCACCCGCATCGCCTCGCTCGTTGGCAGGGATCCCTAAAGGAATCGCCACCACGGACATCCCGTGAGGGGAATGCCCATCTCAGAAATCCCCGCAGGGGGATTTTCTGCCATCGGGACCCCCCTCCAAAGGGTTCCCGCCATCGGGGACCCTTCTAAAAACATCCCCCACTTTGGGATCTGCCCTAGGGACCTCCTGCTCGAAACCCCCTCAAAAGAGTTCTCCTTTTGGCCTCCCGACTCAATTACTTTTTCTCTCTATCTTCCCTTTTCAGGAGCAATCCGACGCACTCAACTCACTCTCTCTTAAATAAAATTTTGTTCAAAATGAGTTCGCATGATACACATAACCCGTCAATCGGAGGTTCCCCTACGTCAAAGCGAGAGGTAATTAACGACAATTTTGTTCGCGACTGCCAGAAATTAAAATCCTCACAATCAATAAACCCCTACCCATCATGGGGCAGGGAGAATCTGTACATGCCTGACACGCGAGCGCATCCATCTCAATAGGGTGATGAAAAACACTTTACAGACACCAAGTCAGAATCCAGTTGAAAAACAAAGTCTTCGATTTCTCATTGGTGCCCTTGGCCCCTATAGTTGACCCCGTTTCACCGTAACATGCTTCAATCATTATGATGATTGAAAATTATTGGTACAGTAAGAACAACGAGACAAAATGAATGCACATCGGAAAAAAAATTAGCTATGATGTACATATGCAAACAACTATTTGTAACAGACGGATAAACAATAAACCATGATGAAATCACAATGAAAAATGTAAAGCTTTTACTCAGCAATTATGAAAGAGCTACCACGGACACTATGAATACTCAAAACTACTTCATAGAGATGGCAGGTAATACATTAAAAAAATGGAATCAAATATTCCAGATCTATAATATCATGAGAGGTGACCACATCCAATTTATTTTAGCCAATTAATGGTGCTAGTTGATTTAGTACTAATATAAAACTAAACTGCATACAGTCTACCCGTTTAATGCAAATCACAGAAATCAGAACACCAGAAACCTAGCTGCAGATCCATAACACAAAATCTAGCAAACAACTAATGGCAACCAGTGAAACTAACCTATCATTCAACTACTCTCAGACAGAACACCACATTCTCTGTTCAGATCAGAAAAATCTGACCAATGGTAAGGATTGCCTGATAGATGCTCAGATCGGACAAAGGAATAGCTGACAAAAGAGAGCATGATGAACATCAAGAGAGGTAGATCGTGCATGATACCAAAGTCCACAATGATCAAGATGCTCAGATCTCAACTGAGCGGGCACCAGGGGTCAAAGTTGATACCCATGGCTGAGGTGTCTGTCACTTCTGTGTGCGGGTAGTTGTTAGATGACACTGTGAGGCCGCATAGTGATGATGGATGATAGCATTGATGTAGGGTTGGCTGCTTGGAATGCAGCTTAAGGGAGATGTTTTTGACCTGACCTAAAGGTCCAAAATCATTGCTTGCTTTAAGAGGGTTAGGGTTTGGATTGGATGGTTGAGTTATCTGGAATTGGAGGTGCATGGTGATATTGGTGCCTGAGAAAAATAAAAAAGAGAAATTTTGGTGTCTAGGGCTTCACACCCCTCCTTTCAGAATTTGCAGTTGTTCGCCTCCAAATTGATCCATGGTTATGGAAATATAAGAACAAATTGCCATCAATAGCAACTACTCCTCTCATTTATCCACTGTGGGGAAAAAGTACTAGGCTGCGGTTTGTACATCTTTACAGTGAGGCCTCCAAGTACAGTTTTTGACCTGACCTAAAGGTCCAAAATCATTGCTTGCTTTAAGAGGGTTAGGGTTTGGATTGGATGGTTGAGTTATCTAGTTCACAAACACCCTAGAAACTAGATACTTGATATAAAGAAGAAGAGTACTAGTTAAAGAAAAATAACCCATAACCGAGAAAACTAATGGTGGAAGTAGCTCAGGTTCAATCCCCATCTCTTCCTCAGAGCATGTTTGGATGGTCCGGATTAAAATCCGACAGATTGAGTTTTGGATAATAATGTCCCATAATGCACCTACATTCCTTCAAGCAAAAAATGCTACAAAGTTTCATACCAAATGCATGTTTGGCTAATCTAGGATAAGGATTTCCACTTCATAAATATATTAAAAACAATGGGAGTTGAAAATAAGAAAATAGATTGTCTGTTTGTTATAATTAAAAAAGAAAAAGAAAAATGAAAGAAAGAAGTAATGAATGGTTCAAATTCCAAGAAAAAAGTAAGCATCAAGCTTATGATTAAAAAAATTAGCTTAAAGCTAATTTTTCTCATCCGAAGGAACGGCCAGGAGTCTTTTTCCCCTCCGGATTTACTCTTAGAAAACCACATCCAAACAAACAATTCCGCTAAATTAGCCTAATCCGGAGTAAAAGTGGAATCTAGGCTTTCAATCCAATGGAAAGTGCCTATCCAAACATGCCCTAAGAAGCCCAACAAAATCCATCATGTTACTATGAACTGTTAGCCTAACATTTATTCAAGATCTACCCAGTTATAATTAAACCAAAATGTCTAACATTTTTCTACCAATATTTTGCTTGATTTTTAAAATGTAAAAACCTTACGAACAAGGGGAAATTCAGTACAGAACTACAGATTAACTCTACCTCTAAGTACAGTTTTCCTGGGGGTGAAAGCCTTCAAAAATGTTCACAAACACCCTACAAACTAGATTTTCAACATAAAGCACAAGAGTACTAGTTAAAGAAAAATAACCATTAACAGAGACAACTAATGATGGAAGTAGCTCAGGTTCAATAACCATCACTTCCTCAGGCTCATAAGAAGCCTATCACATTCCGCCATGTTACTATGAACAGTTAGCCTAACATTTATCCAAGATCTACCCAGTTTTATTGAAACCAGCATGTCTAGCATATTCTATCGATATATTGCTTGATATTTAAAATGTAAGAACCTTACAAACAACGGGAACTTCAGTACAGTTTATTTAAAAGGAAAAAAGGCAAGCATGGTATTTAAGGTAGTTCTAAGTAAGGTTAGTAACTCTCACAACAAATTATATAGATTATCAATCAAAGAATATACCATCAAGCACCACAATCTAGGATGACAGACAACAGGTATCAGCCACCAACAATGCAAACAACTCATTCTAGTAACAGACCCAAAAAAAATAGGAGGGCATCACAATGAGAAGTCTGGAACAAGAGATCACAACTCCATTGCTTACATGAAAGAGAAGGGAGAAGAGATCGGGATGAAGTTGTTGACATGCATTTCTCTCAATAACGATGAATAGTCTTAGGATGATAGGCAGGTTACCTGATGTTGCCAAATATTAAGAAATTGATTCTTTGCAACTGTCCTGTTCAAAAGGGTACAGGCATTTTTTGATATCTTTAAACATAAACGGCTCATAATATAATGCTAAAAATCTGAGATTTTGTTTACTGTTTGTATGATGAAGCACATTTATCATGTTTCATGTTACTAGAATATAAAATTTGTTCTGAGCGACTTTAACTTTGCACATTGATTACGAAATGTTTTAGTAATTCCTTAATGTCAATCATATCTCAAATGTACCAAGCAGGCATACGTAGTGATACTAAAAGCATTCAAATATTAGTATATACAATGTACTGCACAACGTGCTCTGGGCCTACTGGATACTAACATGATACTGTAATTCAGAAAACTAATTTGAGACATCAGTTGACAGCATACTGAACCATTATATAAAAAATATAATATTATTTAAAAAAAAGGTGATAAACTCCAAATAGAAATGTCCCTCACCAAAAGGAGTGACCCCCCTTGCATTTATCAAAAGAAACAACAAACAAATTTTTAGGTATAATATCTAAAAGAGAAAACGGTGTATACATTGGCATTGTAGGAATTTCCTACATTGGCAAGATGCAGGGCATCATATATTCATTGATTCATGTGAACTTTATTTTGCAATACAAGAATCTTTTGGATTAGAGTGAAAAAGGTAAAGTGACATAGATCAATAAATAGTGTGTTGCCATGTGCCCTGCAACTGAAGGAAATTCCAGCAATGGCACTGTATACTCCACATCCCCATATATAAAAGACTGAGAAAAGGCTAAACAAATGAACCGACTTATAAGTTATAACATCTTCCTTTACTTTCTTTATTCTCCTAGTGTTTTCATTTATTAATTGGTATACCATAAACTTTTTAAGAAAGTCATCTAAGGAAAGGCACTGGATGTTACTTTTGCAACTTGTTCACTTATCTAGTCATACGAAGATAATGATATCAAACCAATATGTTTTCAATTGCCACTTCACTCACAATTTCTACGATGCAAGGAGTTGGCAGCCAAGGGAACAAGGAAGTGAACTGACCTTGGCAAGAATAGAGTAGACAAGGCTTTATCGCGTCATATTTTTGTGGACATCATAAACTTTGGCTTCTTTTCTGCAGGCTTTAGAATTTGAAAAGAGCACATCAAGGTTTCATCAACACTCATCATAGCTCCTGCATTATCAAATTCACCACAGTAATTTGGTGCCGAGAATATAGTGACAAGTTGTCTGTCTGCGAAAAATTCATATCCATCCTCTACAACCTGCAAATTTGAAAATAATAGAGAACAAGATCACAAACACAAGCTTTCAACAAATTGACAATAAATACAAGGGGTTTTATACCTGATGAGCACGGCACACAAGATCCAGATCATGCTTTAATAAGAATTCAGAGACCTTATCAGAACCAAAAGTGTATGAAACTCCTCTATCATTCATTCCCCAACCTTGAACTTCTCTACCAGGATCAGACCAAAGCAGGTCACATAATAAACCCGTGTCAGGGACATCAGTAGGGCGAGTTAAGCTTTTAATTTGGTCCAGATTAGAGAGATCTGGGGAAAGTCCACCATGCATGCATAGTATCTTGTCGTCTATAAGAGCAGCTACAGGAAGACAATTAAAGCAATCAGTGAAGACTTTCCATAGCCTCACATTAAACCGCCGCTTGCATTCATCATAAAACCCGTATATCCTATTTATGGAAGCGCATTCATGATTTCCTCTGAGAATAAAAAAGTTCTCAGGGTACTTGATCTTATAAGCAAGGAGGAGGCATATTGTTTCCAAGCTCTGTTTTCCCCGATCAACATAATCACCCAAAAATAGATAATTTGCATCAGGAGGAAAACCTCCATATTCAAATAGCCTTAAAAGGTCGCTGTACTGACCATGAATGTCACCTGAAAGCCCATACAGAAAAATGAGAGATTAGGAAAGAATAATGTGATAAGAAAAGTTGCGATTGTTGGGATTTAGTTCAAATTTAAATTATGAAGGTAGTAAAATATGTGGCCAAATAAAAGAGCCATATTTAAATAAGGATAAGGATCTTATATTTGGATAAGAATAAGATATCCTTATTTGATCAGGTTTTATCCTATCATATACTATAAATAATTGTGGCTTTATCTAGGGATTTTTGGAAGAGAAGACAAAGGATGGAGAAAAATGTTTTGAGTACAGAGGCATAAAGGCTAGTTCTCTAGGGAGGTCAAAGCAAGACAGAGGTATTGTCTAGATTGCATGGACACTTCCAATGGGTTACCGTATCCGTGTCCGACACATTGAATACCGACACTTGCAAGACACTTGCACGGCGCATACATATATGTCATATGTATCATATGTGTTCTATGCATATCATATGCGTATAAACATATTTTTAGTATGTTATTGGCGTATAGCATGTTAGACTTAATTTTTCCTAGTTTAATGTTGCAATAATAATTTGATATCTTATTTATCTTCATAAGATTTTATATATAGTTGTGTCCCTGAATCCTATATTTTGGGATTTTGCAGCGCCGCCGTATCACATCGTGTCGTATTCGTGTCCCTGTATCCGTATCCATACAACCTTGGGTATTGTCTCCATAAGGACTTCGTACAATAGTATAGATATCTTGAAGGCATATGATCAGTATCTCATCTACTCTGATTATTCTAAGCGATATTCTCATGTAGTCCCTATGGATTAGATATATTGTTGAACCGTGTTAAACATATATGCTCTTTTTGTCGTTTGTTTATATTTTCTTGCATTGCGGTTTGCTTCTTTGATATTTACCCAAGTCCATTGATTAATTGTCATATGATAATATGTAAGGCTATCCATCCTTTGATATCATATCCTAAGGAGATGATTAATCTATATGTCGCGTACAACGATGAAAAGTTTAAGATGGAAAAGTTGATGGCAAGAAAACTTTAGGTTGTGGCAAACGAGATAGGTCAAGCATAAGGCACCATAACGATGCATGCAGGTTAGCAATTCTATGACTTGGTGGATGCTAAAGTCATTTCAAGATCATGTCAAGCACGTGACAAGTTCAATCAGGAGGTTTAATTCCAAGGTGATTCCGTAAATTGGGCCTAAGGCAGAGTTGATTGTACGAGGTTATCTTCAATGGTCGGTTCATATCTATCGTTTCAGGATTCCGGCATAAGGTGGAGAACAAGGTTAATCTTGTATCTTAGAAGATAAAAGCGAGGATACAACTAAGGAATTTGTCACGTATTAGGCTATGTAGGTTCATCTCCAAGACTCCAAGGTGTTTGACTTGAGCAATACAAGTCAATATGGAGATTTACACGTTTGTATCTCGCAGCAGCTTAAGAGCATCTTAAGGAACTTTGAATATTTCTACATTTGCACAAAATCAATGACTGGTGTAGGTTGTTGTCAATTACAAGGGTGAATTTGTGTTAGGCTTGCAACATAAGACGTAACATTGACATGCAGTGGGCTCTCTGGAGAGAGGGAAGAAGGATAATAAGAGCGCACATAAAGGAATAATATAAATTAAAATTAAGGTGGAGATTGATGGGATTTAGTTTGAATTTAAATTATGAAGTTAGTAAAAGATAAGGATAAAGAAAGGAGCCCTAATTAAATAATGGATAAGGATCTTATTAATAAGTAATCCTTAGGAGGGGTATTTAGAAGAGGAGACATAAAGGATGTAGAGAGATGTTTTGAGTAGAGAGGAATAAGGGCGGTAATCCAGGATTAAAGGTCAATACAACGGCTGAGGTAGTGCGGTCATAAAGGCTTTGTATACAAATTTAAAGATGACATAAGTTTAGGATCTCTTGTGTTCTTGTTATTATTAATATAGTGGATTCTGTTTGGTTGTTTCTATGGATTACGTATATTGCTAAACCACATCAAATCTGTGTGTCTCCCTCTGCCGTATGTTAATGTTTTCTTGCGTTGTAGTTTGCTAATTTGTTTCTCTGTAATTGGCTGTGTCTTTGATTGATTGTCGTAAGATGATCTGTAAGGTTTTCCATTGTGCTGATAGTTATTATAAAGCATAACACAGTTAAACATAAGTAAACCATTCACTTTATGGCACGGTATATTATAGAGCAGGATAACAATATTCATAATAGGAGCTTATATCGAATAATACCCTAACCAATTAGTTAGTTACTTGATTTAATGGCAATTCCTGCTGCCTAAACATGAACAAATCAGCTGAAGCAAGTCCCCTATCAAAGAATCCTGAAGCTAATTGAGGACTCATCAACCAATTATATAACATGAACACCCAAAAGTGGTGATGTTACCCAATGGAAAATCGAGTCACAACAATTTACATAGTGTTACTCGACAAGTCAAACAATATACTTTTCAGATCACATACCCAGAAAACACATTCAGTTCACATCAAAGCAGCTGAAAATTATAATTACAACTTAAAAAGATTCAACATTTTTACGATGTAGATGCCAAAATTGATTAGACCAGAATTATAATTACAATTTAAAAAGAATCAAACTGCCAAATCGCAAAACGTTTTGGACAAAAAAAATTGAATCTAACCACAGATCTTAATCGGTGCTTCGAGCTCCAACAGATTGGGCTGTTGAAGGAAGATCTCTCTCGATGCGACGCAAAGCTGACGAATCTCAGCCTCGGAGAGCTGAACTTGCTTGCCTGGCCTCGCCGATCGAACCTCGAGCAATCTATTGATTATATCGTCCAGCAACGCAGGATCCATTCCTTGAGGATCGAATTTTTCGACCACAAACCCTAAGAAAACGAGGGAAGAAGAGGATCGCTTTACTCTCTTCGTTATGTATTTATCTACTTGGCCCCCTCTTAACAAATTTTTATTATATCTTGAGTCGTTTTCTTTGCCGTCTTGGGGTGCAAAATTGAAAACTAATTAATAAATAAAATCCTAGAAAGAACAAGTTTGTGGAGACCCTGGAGACTGAAGTTCTGATGGGGCGGGGGTGCCAATATTTGTAGGAGTTTATCTTTTTGGGTAAATTACACTAAAATATCCTTAATTATCATGTTTTTTTCACTAAAATAACTTAAAAGTATTTTTATTACTGTAAAATAACTGAGGTGCTATTTTTTAGGTATTTTAATAATATAAAATCCTTTTAAAATAATAATTTATAAGGTGTCTTGCTGTAATAAATTACCACATCTGTTTTTTACTTTCTATTTATTTGAAAGTGTCCAAAAGGGCATAAAAGGACACTAAGAAAGCAGAGATCTCTCCCCCAGGTATGCATGCTAATAAAATTCTGATAAATCAGTTAGAATCTTCTCACTATAAACATTCCGAGTCTAAAAATTACTAGACCGGACTCTCACTCGGCTGGGAGCGAGGGTCTTCGTGCAACGAAATGTACCGGTGGTTCACGAAGCATCTGACTTACCGGAAATCGTTTCTCAGCATTTATTCACTCACAATGTACGCGGTTTTTGAATCTCATACCTTCTGCTCCTTGGCTACAGTATTATCATGACACTTATATATAGACATAAGCAAAAAGAGGATCTACCACAGCTAATTTCCTGACAAAACGAGTCAAGTTATCAGCATTCTGCCGACCCAAGGTCACAAGGTCAAAAGGAGAAATTTAAGCATAGCTACTCAAAACGATCGACATAGAGAAACTAAATCACGGTGGTAAGCAAGATAAGCCAAATTTATCAAGTCTGAAGAAATGACTTTTCAAGCCTTTAAACATCAACTTCATACAACCATTATCCTTACAGCGCTTCAAACGCTAACAGAAACTCAAGGTACAAAATGGAACGGCAAAAATAGAAGAGAAAGAGGACACGTATACGGCACAATAACATAGGATACTACTTTAACTTCATAGATTAGATAAAACATCAAAAATATTGGCCAATCGAGGAGGCAAATAATTAAACAAAACATCATAAACCTATATACACATTGCGATACTGCTGAAATGTTATCCAGAACATCACATTTCAGTTCACTTTGGTAAGACACACAGTTCCTCTGCGTAAATGTCATATATCCAATAATTCTCTTATAAAAATAAGATCAAGATACAAAATAAAACAGCAGGAACCTATTTGGTCCTCAAACAAAGACAAGGAAATTAAAAATGTTACATTAATGTAGACATTATGAAAGCAAGTATAGAATCAATCGGAAGAAAGATGCAGAAAATCCAAGTTACATGATTCTGACAACCTCAATAGATCGACAAACCTACATATACAAATAACACAAACATTTTACTGGCAGCAACAGCAAAACTTGCCACCATATCAATAATACTCCGGTCGAGGGCAAAAATGTCCTATTTTATCTCTAAAAAAACTCTTAATCGTCATGAAAACGATGCCAAACAAGATTTCAGCATCTCATGTCATGAAAACGATCCCAACACTGGGGACGACTTTATAGTATTCGGGCAAGATTCCTCGGTAGAGGCCGCGGATGCCTTCATTGAGGATTATATGGCCGAATGTACCAAACAAGCCCGAGTTGTAGACTCATGCTCTTCCAGCTGCACCTTCGAGTTGCATTCGCCGCCTCATGAGATCCAATGGTAATGTCACTGAGAAATATAAGGAAGATTAGTTGGCATAATATGAGTTTCCACATAAAAGGACAAATATCATTGAATTTAACTACTGATCGGTTCTGGTGTACTTAGAAACAATGTTTAAAAGACTGATTAATTGGTGCCTACATGTTTATGGCTAGAAACCATGTTTGGAATAGTATTAAAAGTTTAATGACCACATAATTACCCCGATACAAAATATGCAGGCAAAAGGCCTAATAACAGGACATATATGACATAATCTGATATCCAAATCACTGATAAGCAAACTCAATATCCACTTAAAGAAGTCCCATTTTTTTCATGTTTCTTTCCATCAACATATATTTCTTCTAGTAACTCTCATATTCTCACTTCTTCAAACATATTGAAATATTAATATATTATTTCCTCGTATTTCGACTAAGAAGCACAGACACTTCTTCGTTGTGTCTTGTGTCCGACATATATCGGACACTCAGACGTTCTGCCTAACACCATTTCCGATATGCTTGGTCCGATACTTCTACATGGCATCTGCTGTTGAGAAATAAGAATGCGATATATAAGAGAGGGCTAATTTGGCACCTTCGAGTACTAGAATATTAAATATTTCAGATCGTTGTCATGACGAACTATAGCTAGGGATACTACTACATGGCGTATGCGGTTGAGAAATAAGAATGTGATGTACAAGAGAGGACTACTTTGGCACCTTTGAGTACTGGAATATTAATTATTTAAAATCACTCTCATGACGAACTACAGGTAGGAGTAAAGATCCAAATTGATGCTACTACCGGTGTTTTCAATTAAAAAGGATGAATATTTTAATTGTTTTAACACTTAATGAATTGTATTATATATATATATATATATATATATATATATATATATATATATATATATATATATAGAGAGAGAGAGAGAGAGAGAGAGAGAGAGAGAGAGAGAGGTTAAGGGAGGAAAGAGGCCATAGGAGGGAATTTCCTCCTATGGCGTCATAAAAATACACCCTCTCTCATTTTTTTCCGACGATCGGCACCCACCATCTTCATCGTTATCATCTAAGATGTGAGTACACCAAATTTCATGTGATTCTACAACCTTTTCACCGTTGATTTAGTGGGTTCAAAATTAACGGTTTACCGACAATAGAACTTTTTACATTGCTAAATCAACGGTGAAAAGGTTGTAGAATCACATGAAATTTGGTGTACCCACATCTTAGATGATAACGATGAAGATGGTGGGTGCCGATCGGCGGAAAAAATGAAGGAGGGTGTATTTTTTCGACGCCATAGGAGGAAATTCCCTCCTATGGCATCTTTCCTCCATTATTCTCATATATATATATGTGTGTGTGTGTGTGTGTGTAGTAAAAAAACTTATGATTATGGATATAAATTATAACCTTCAATTTTTTAATTTTTTAATTTTGCTTTTAATGTTATAATAGTGCATGTCTCTTCTCTTAGTTTAATAATGTATGCTATTAAATACATAGATAAATTATATAGCCGTGCTCCCATGTCCTATATCTATGTCCGTGCCCGATCCATGCTTCATAGTATTCCAATTATGAGGTGTGTACTAGATTTATGCCATGCACAGGTCAATCAAAAATGAGTACATGTTTTACAACACTGCTTTTTAAAAAATAAGATACATCTCAACTTTTCCAAACAAGATGATAGTTTGATTATTATAAAGAAACCTAACACCACGGAAGTCTCCGCCACCATGCAAAACATGCAATGATATAGAAAATCGGATAATTATGTAGAAATGTGAATTCATATCTTCCGCCTATAGGTTTAAACTGTATAACAAGTTGGTTGCACCTAACAATATTCTGGACAACTAAGGAATGCACCTCTATCCAATTTGTAGCAAGGAAAAAAACAACTATCTCTCTTTCGATATCAAGAAGGTTGAGATGAAAGAAACTACATGCAAAACCGAGGCTTTATCACAAGGCTAATCACATATAAGAATCCAGTACTAGAAATTGCCTGAGGAAAAGGGGATTGAAAAGAAATACCAATGTTAATTGGCTACATCCAGAAATAGACAAGCTGAATTTGCTAACAAAAATACCAACATGTTTGGGATAGCTATGCAGTTCACGTGCGCAACGCCACATCTATAGAGACAGATAACATGTATAAAATGGGTACAGTCAAATTAAGAATAAGCATCATATCAATAAAGGCGATAGATTGCGCAGCGTGCAAATCAATTGAGACCTTAAGGTGAGATCATCCTTAGCAATTATCTCGCTTGATGTAGATCTTCACTTAGAGGCTATATGGTTGGGTGTAGTAGAAGCTCCATGTGGTTATAGGAGTTTGGTTTCAAATAGTTGTTGCTCCAATATGGCTGGAACACTAATTGGTGTCGAAAAATGCATTGGCAATTATTCTACTCAAATTGAGCATTTTTGCAACTACGGGTATGGGAACATAAAAGATAACAGAAAAGAAGCCATTGAATTGCAACTGCATTCAAACAAACAAATTTTTGCAAAACAATTAGTTAAAACCACATTTCAACAACACAAAGTAATGGTGTTTGATCTGCACACAGCAATAAACAGATGCTTTTCCAATTACAACAATCAAACCTACTCTTAATGTTAAACCGATGTTCTGATTGTGTGCTTTTAGATGGGCGTAATTTAAAGATTCTATTGAAGCAATCCACCAATGTGCATGGCAAAATGTCGCACAAAAATTAAAAGCAATCAGAAGCAAGGAAGCAACTATAATATGGTGACCAGAAACACTTTGGGTTTACGGTTTTGATCGTTACAAAACCGTTACGAGAAACCCTGTAACCATAGGTATGGTAACGAATTAAACCATTACCAGAGAAAAATATGATAACCGTTACCCTAGAAACGGCGTTACATATAATCGTTCAGCTTTCTAAACCAATCCTGGGTGGGGCCCACATCTGTGGCAACGGTTTTAATCGTTACCGTTACCATTTTAATCGGTAATGGTAATCGGTAATGGTTTAAGCCGTTACAATTGGGATGGCACCGTTACCATATCTTATAAGCTAATTGATACATGATATCTTTCAGGTGTCAGTTAGCTAATGCCCCCTATGATAACGATGATGACCGTTACCATAGGATCATGGTAACGGTTATAACCGTTACCACGGAAGAATAATTTTTTTAAAAAACTGAAAATTCCACGCCCCACGTACGATACTTTCAATCATAAACATCAATGGATAATAATATTCAGAATATCAAATCTCAAACAGTTATAATAAGCAACAAGTAATATTAATCAAATCGCAAGCGATTACAAAAAAAAATATAAACAATCCATAGAATCAACGAATCAAACGACAAACATATGTTGTATCAACAAAAAAATAAGTCAATGATTCACAGAACGATCCACTTCCATTATCCTGTGGCCTAAAGAAACTCCTTAACTCCTCCCGTATGGTCTGGCGGATGGACTTGGCGTTCGACTGCTTCGGCTCCCGGACCTCCACCGTAAGGTTTTGCAGCTGCTCCTGCGTCTACTGATGCTCGTGTTGCTGTTGCGCCACCTGGTCGCGGAACTCCTGCAACGCAGCTGCCGCATCCGCCCATGCCAAGGTCACGTACTGGTGGGTTGGTGAACACACGCCCAGGGGCCAACCCCGCGCTCAAAGCCATCATGATGCCCGCCGGATAGCGAATCCACGACAGGGACAATGGCGGTAATCGGGGCCAAGTCCTAAGGCGTCCGTCCTCTCCTGAAGCTGGGTCTATTAGAGAGAATAATGGAGGAAAGAGGCTCCAGGAGGCTTTTTTCGTCAGGCGACGTCGAAATCTACGTTCTCTATTTTATTCAACGATCGGCACCACCCATCTTGATCTTCATCGTCTAAGATGTCGATACACCAAATTTCATGTGATTTTAATACCTTTTCATCATTGATTTAGTGAGCGCAAAATTAACGGTTTACCGACAATAAAACTTTGTACATTGTTAAATCAACAGTGAAAAGGTATTAAAATCACATGAAATTTGGTTTGTCGACATATTAAACGATGAAGGTCAAGATGGGAGGTGCTGATCGTTGAATAAAATGGTGGATGATGTAGATTTCGACGCCACCTGACGAAAAAAACCTCATAAGGCCTCTTCCCTCCATTATTCTCACACACACACGTGTTAACTTAAAATACAAGATCGACTTAATTATATGAAACTTACCATGTACTCGTTCGTGCCCCTGTGTAACGCGGAACATCCCTTGACAGCGCTGTAGTTGACAGGATCTTTTCGTTTCTGCAATAAAATTAGGATTTATTTTAATAAATAATTTACGACAAAGAAAACATATATTCTTAAACGTTGAAATACTCACAAGCTGATGCTGAGCGCCGGCCTGCAAGCGCTTTCCTTGGATCGGGACAGCGCAGTTTCTAACGCCATTGTTCCAGTTCTCCTTGTTGCGAACTGACGCCGCCTTGCAAATATAAAGAAGATTATATTATATAATCCAAAATATGATTTCATGTTATATTATTATAATCTTAAAAATTAAATTTATACCTGAACTTCCTTGTGCTCATAATACGCGACCAGTCGCGCCAATCCTGTCTTGGGACATCCAGCGCTATGGCATCCATCATCACGCTCCGCTCCTCAGTCTGCCACGGCCCAGGAAATGTAATGACACGTCTTTACGTCACTTCGGCGTCTCCTCTCAAGAACATGACACTCGGATATGACCCAGGTAATGGCACGATGTGGATCGAACGGCACGTGCACGACATCCTCGCCGGTGACGCCGATGAATCTGTAATGTCCCTCGGTCTGAAATTACAAAATTATATATATATATATATATATATATATATATATATATAACGACGATTGAAATTTAAATGTATAAAAAGATACGTGATATAGTGTCATTCACAAAAAACTGCCGAACTAACTCGGTCTCGCTCGGGGTACACCTCTAATGGAGCGGGTACTTATATTAAGTATGGATCTCAGTTTCCATGTAGCCCCCATTTGGTCGAGTAATCACCAACAGGCACACCCTTCTTATAGCCCCCACTCCGCTCCCATGTAGTCCCCCCACTTGGTCGAATAATCACTAAACTACATATCCCTAACCTTATCCCTAACCCCAACCCCAACCCCAACCCCTGGCAACAATAGCATCAACAAATTTAACAAATTAATTCCGAAATTTACACAATGCAAATTAATCAACAACAAAATTTCGAAATATCAAAATCAACAAAATTTAAAAATTAATACACTAACCTAGCTTGGAAGAGAGGCACGACGACGACACAAGCATGGAGGAGAGACGGCTCGAGGAAAGAGAGGCGCTGCGGCGACTTCGAGCGGCGGGATCTAGCAGGCACGGGAGATCGAGCAGAAAATTAAAATTAAACCAAAAAGAATTAAAATTTAACCACTTTATACTTGCCTCTTGACCGGCGACGAGCAAACTTTGACCGGCGGCGAGCTTCGAGGAGCTTCGAGGAGATTCAAGGGGCTAGGGCTTCGATTGCGACTCAAGGCTTCACGCCGGGCTCGACCATGGAGGAAATGCTGTGAGGGCTTCGAAGGGAGCCACACCGGCGACGGAGGAAACGGCGGCGGCGACGGAGGCGGCGGCGACGAAGGAGGCGGCGGCGACCGAGGCGACGAGGGTGACGAAGGGAGATTTGGCGCTCATAGTGAAAATTTGGGGAGGGGGGAAAGAGGTCGATGAAAATTTTGTGAGGCTTTTAGGATTTTATCTTCGGTGCATTGTAGGTCCCGCCACTTATTTAATGTGGGAACGGTTCAAATCGCTACCAAAACCTTGAATCCGTTACCATAAATAGGGTAACGGTTGTAACAGTTACCAAATCACCATTACCAAAACCCATATCTATAGTAGTGATAATGATCGCATTCTTATGCATTTACTTTAGTTTCATGCATACACACATACATACATACTCGGTTGTGCTCAAGAATACTTACAGTTATCTATGCAAGATATAACCTTAAATTTTATTTACATCGTACTTTAATGTTATATTAGTACATGTTTCTTCTCGTGTGTGTATTGTTTAATACATTTATAATTAAATTTATATAATAATATAATCGTGTCTTTGTGTCCTTTTTACAAATTTTCCGTGTCTCGTGTCTGTGTCGGTACTTCATAAGTCATACCCAAACATCACCAAATCGGTCAGTAGTTGGTGTTTCTATTAACCAAAGTTTTTTTTGAATAAAACAAAAGCTATTATTAACCGAAGTTAATTGAATTTGACAAAGATATGCACTTATTATGTTCCACAGAAAAGGAGAATCTATCCTTGAATGGCATTTGTACTGCAAGTCTGCAACAACTAAATGAAGCTAGAGAGCGAAAAATCTACGATCTAGAACAATTGGCATATTGTATGTAGATTCTCCATTACTTGAGGTACTCATTGCAGAAATTTCTTCCAGGTGAATATTTTCAGTCAATAAATACATCAATACAATAACTCGTACATTACCATTCAGTTATATATCGTAATTGCAAATACAGACCTGTTGATGATGCAATACCAGAAAGACTTCCACAAGTTGAGCTAACCAGGACAGCAGAATCATGTGGCCTGTTGTGCAAAGAAGAAATTTCGCATGTTAACCATGATTATATAATGAAAACTACTTCATTAGCATATGCACCTTACTTAATTTGACAGAAAAACTATTATCTACCTTTCTAATTGCCAATGGGATCTCAGCATTTCATACACAGAAAAGCTAATGGCTAAACTAGGTCCAACACCCTGAAGTTTTCCAGTCATCAATGTCAGCAAAGGTCCTTTCACAATAAGACCAAGACAACAACTGCAATGTTGAGTAAACTTTATCAGTAGTGTTGCTCCAAGACCTTTATAAAGCCCTCTGATGCCCTCATCTCTACATATAGAATAAAGAGCATGTGAAATGCCTCAATAATATATGTTATTCGTCTGCAAAATTCAGATCACAAGATCTCAGACCTTCAATCGCAATGCAATAGCTGCAAATTATAATCACTAACAGTGGCAAAGAGGCAGAGAACCCAATTCCAATTCTTGACTCTTTTCTGTTTTAATGCGAAATGTCCAATTAGAATTATTAGATACTATATAAGGTTGGTCCGCAATCTAGATACATTTTCATTTCCTCATTGGATGTGGAAATGGATAATGAGGAATGAGATAAACTGATGCAAACATTTATTGGCTCCTCCGAAACAAATTATTTGATGATCTAACAGCATATGCTTAAATCTTATGTTAATTACAGATATTGTCAGATGTACTTGAGACATCATGCCTTTTCTTAAAACAAAAGGTTGATGTCTGGACCCTTTAAACATGTAACAGTGTCTGATTACCTGTTTAATGCTCATTTTCAAACTTTACTGCATGGTTATTATTTAAGAAGACTGTCAAAAGCATGTGTGAGGTCTATCATATAGCTACTACTCATATAAATATGTTTCCCATAGGAGAGAAATGTAAGCATGGTTTGGTTCAACACCCAAAACCTACAACCAAGCCTTTATCACAACTGCTTGTCGATATCTATAAATCCTAGCTTTATTAAGGTAAAATACAAATATTCAACCATAGATATGCATGCTAAGTCTTGGCTCCTGATCGACGCATGGAACCAGCAGAAACAGTTCCAAGACAGCTGTAGCTTGATAGTCCATGTCCAGAATTGGGAGCATATAAGCATACATATGAAGTAATAGACCAAATTAGATAAAGAGAAGCCAATGGCATGCGAATGAAGGCTTGCACTCTATAGGGGTGAAATAGAAAAATATAACTTGAGGCTCTCAATACAGCATATCTGACGACATCTCTCACAATAGACATCCATTATCGAGTTCTGAACCAAATTTCAAAGGAAAAAATAAGGAGATAAGAACCACAGACATTTTACTACCCTGGAAAAGTAAATCTTTAACATAGCAAATTGAAAGTAATACATAAACCTACCATAGAAATGATGAGATCACCTGAGCTGCAAAACATGTTCTCACAAGGTCCAATGGATACGTGATGGATGCAACTGTTATTCCTGCCAAACCACCACCTAACAATCATACACCATCATCTGCACTCACATAGTCCTTATGCCTATCTAAGCCAGGGACCGATTGTAAGAACTGCAAGATATATTAGCAGTGTTGATTTAATCAAATTAACATACCTTAGTTAACCAACTAGTTCTATCCAATGTTGAAAATAGAGCACCTCATAGCACAAATAGCACGCCTCAGAGCATAGCAAAGCCAGAATCGCTATATAGCACTTTAAATAGCGTAAATGCCTCATAGCTTAAGCTATTTTCATAAAATAGCGTACCCTATGAAGCTTAAGCTATGAGCGCTATGTTGCATGATAGATTTAGTGGTTATTTTACAAAAATATCTAACCCGAACACTTAAACCCGTGAACATATCAACAAAACCCACCCCCAAGCCCTCATCGTGATCGATTAGGATTTCTGCCTGCGGAGCTAGTGATCACCAGATTGGGAGTTGCCCTATAAGATCAGAGCGCAACGGATCTAACCAACAACAGAAAGCCCTCATTCCCAAAAACAACTGTTTGATCAGAAATGAGGCAACACCGAACATGGACAGGGGCGAGCTTATACCCTGACAGCTGAGAAAGTTGAAGCATCAGAGGATGTCTTTACAGGTACCAGCTTAGTTTATTCAGTTCTTGCTAGAGCACTTTTCGATTCCGGGGCTTCATACTGTTTTATGTCCACCACTTTCACCACTACACATTCTATATCACACGAAACTTTGACCCGGGGCTGGGAGATACACATTAGCAATGGAGGAGTTGTGTCCAGCCGAGAGTGCAAACTCTGTCCTGTAGTGATTTGCGGCAGGGAACTCTTCACTGACTTCATACTGATCGGGGCCGAAAACTACGATGTTGTCCTAGAGATGGATTGGTTAGGCACCTTCTACGCATACATTGATTGTCGGGCCAAGACCGTGACCTTTCGTATCCCTAACCATCTAGAGTTCATATCCATCAGAGACGGCGAGTCTTTGGCACCTATAGAGTTTAGAGCAAAGCCGACTAGCAGCATTCTAGCGTTGATAAACGTAGATGAGAGCCCAGTGCTGATTGTAGCCCGAGATTTCTTGGAGTCTTTCCAAAGGATCTATCTGGTCTACACTGCCTCGTGTTTTGGGGTTTTCGATTGAATTAATCTCAGGGACGACACCGGTTTCTAAAGCCCCATACAGAATGATGCCAATAGAGTTAGCCGAGTTGAAGAAGCTGATAGAGGAACTTCAGAGCAAGGGTTGCGCTCCAGTTCTTTTGGTGAAGAATGGTTCTTTATGCATGTGCATCGACTACCGAGAGCCGAATCGAGTTATGATCAAGAACAAGTATCCTATTCCCCGTATTAATGATTTGTTCGATCAGCTCTGTGGTGCCCGAGTACTCTCAAAGTTGGACTTTCGGTCAAGGTACTACCAAGTTCGGGTTAAGGCGGAAGATATATGCAAAACAACTTTTAGAACTCGATACGGCCATTTTGAGTTCCTAGTGATGTCATTCGGTGTCACTAACGCTCCAGCCGTGTCCATGGATTTGATGAACCGTGTTTTCTCGCAGTACCTCGACCAGTTTGTCGTAGTCTTTATCGACGACATTCTCGTGTACTCGAAAAATAAGGAGTATACCGAACATTTGAGGATTATATTTGAAGATATTGAGGCAGAAGGTGTATGCTAAATTTAGTATGTGCGAGTTCTGGCTTGACCAAGTTCAGTTTTTGGGACACGTTGTTTCCAGAGATGTATATCTGTGGATCCGGCGGATATCGAAACAGTTAAGGATTGGCCAGCACCAAAGTCTGCCACAGAGATCAGAAGTTTCTTAGGACTCGTAGGTTACTATCAGAGATTTGTCAAGGATTTTGCACGAGCGGCTGGGCCCTTGACAAGGCTTACTCGGAAAATAGAACCGTTCATTTAGTCTAAGGAATGCATCTGAGATTTTAATTATTGAAGGAGAAGATAACCACAACTCCGATGCTAACCATACCAGATGGGACAGGAGGTTTGGTGGTTCATAGCGAAGCTTCCGGTAAAGAATTAGGTTGTGTTTTGATGTAGCATGGTCGGGCTGTAGCGTATGCCTCACGTCAATTGAGAACAAACGAGAACTACCCGACTCATGATCTGAAATTGGCCGCTGATATTGTTTCTTTGAAGATATAGAGGCACTATTTATTGGGGGAACTGGTTGAGATCTATACGGATCATAAGAGCTTGAGGTACGTGTCCACGCAAAAGGAGCTAAACATGAGACAACGCAGATGGTTGGAGTTTATGACCGATTACGACTTCGATTTCCAATATCATCCCGGTAAAGTAAATGTCGTACCTGACTGACGCTCTCAGTTGGAGATCAACGGCTATGATATTGACGTGTCGGAAGGAGATTTTAGATGATTTTCAGAGACTTGATTTGGAAATGGTGAAACCAGGAACCCACGGGCAGTATTGGCAACTACAGATCCAGTCCTCACTAGTGGACCGTATTAAAGCGGCACAGGCTAGTGAACCACAGTTACAGAAGTTTCGAAGTCAGGTAGAGGCCGGATTGAGAACAGATTTATTGATACACGAAAATAGTTCTTTTATATTCGGCAGTAGGTTGTGTGCCGAAGGTAGAAGTTTGAGAAGAAGTTTCAAAAGAAGCGCACAGTTTAGCTTATTCGGTGCACCCGGGGAGCACCGAGATGTACAGAGACTTAAGGCAACATTTTTAGTGGAATGGCATGAAGAAGGAGATCGCCCGCTATGTGTCAAAATGCTTGATGTGTCAGCAGGTGAAGGCCGAACATCAGAGAGTGGTCGGTCTTTTGCAACCACTTCCTATTCCTCAGCAGAAATGGGAACAAATCAACATGGATTTCGTGACGGTTTTATCACGAAGTCCTAAGGGCAATAATGCAATTTAGGTCATTGTCGATCGTCTCAGAAAGGCGGCACACTTTTTACCATTTCGAGTGGGGTAATCGACGGAGGCTTTAGCAGAGAAATACATGCAGGAGATTGTGACGCTGCATGGAGTACCCGTCAGTATCGTATCAGACAGAGACAATAGATTTCTCTTACAGTTTTGGAGAAGTTTGAAAGAAAATTTAGGCACACGACTCAATTACAATACGGCTTATCATCCACCGACGGATGGACAATCCGAACACACTATACAAATACTAGAAGATGTGTTAAGAGCTTGTATGCTGGATTTTAAGGGGTCATGGGAAGATCATCTACATTTGGTGGAATTCTCCTACAATAACAGTTATCAGGCAAGTATACAGATGGCATCGTTCAAGGCGCTTTATGGACGGAGGTGTCGCTCACCATTTTGCTAGGATGATGTGGGGGAGAGGAGATTGTTAGGACCCGAGCTCATAGTTCAGACCGTTCATAAGGTGCACCTGTTCAGAAACCGTATCAAGACTGCGCAAGATCGCTAGAAGAGTTGGGCAGATGCTAGTAGAAAACCGCTTGAGTTCGAGATTGGCGACCATGTATTCCTTAAGATTTCGCCGACGAGAAGGGTGATTAAATTCAGTAATCGTGGGAAACTCAGTCCCCGATTCATCGGACCCTTCGAGATTGTGGAGCGTGTCGGTGAGGTGGCCTATTGCTTGGCTTTAGCTCCTTCCTTGGCTGGCATACACGATGTATTCCACGTTTCTCAGCTACGTCAATTCGTTCGAGATGACAGCCATGTCTTTGATCACTCGGAATTAACTTTGAGCACCGATCTCTCGTATGAGGAACCTGCAGCAATCATGGATCGCAGAGAGAAAGTGCTTAACAAGGTTAATTCCTTTAGTTCTTGTATCTTGGGGCGGACGTTCACACGGAGAATCCACTTGGGAGCGTGAGGATGAGATCCGTCAAAAGTATCCTCATTTGTTGCCTTAATCTTGTATTTTCGTCCTTTTAATTTCGAGGATGAAATTTCTTGTAAGGTGGATAGGATGTAACACCATATATCTTGAAATCCTAATAAAATAAGTGTTTGAACGTATTTCCTTGATTCCATATCCGTTCATAATGTTTTGTGCAATATCTGGTCTGATATCAGCAAATATCAGTGGTTGAGCCGGCTCAACATTTCTTGAGACGGCTCAAGATTCAATTCCAATATTTCCCCCCCCCCAGGATGCTTGAAATGGGTCTTGATCTGGCTTAACATCTCTTGCGACGGCTCAACAAAAGCTTGAGTCGGCTCAACTCGTGCCTGCAACAATTGTATTTTTTCTCTGTTGTTTTGAGGGCTCATCAAGGCCTTAAGCCGGCTCAAAATGTATCTGATCGAAAATCCTGATATTTTGCATGATTTGTTATTTCCATAACTGACCCAGCCTCTATTTAAACACACGATTAATCTCGACCTAACCCTAATTTCTACGGCCTCCATCCTCCAAAAACACTCTCTACTCTAAAAGCCCTAGCGACCTTCTATCGATCCTCACATCGATAATCAAGATTTTTCCATCAACGACATCTCTCTCAACATCATCGTTGATATCATCGTCGACTCATTTTCCTCCTTGCAGCTTCACCAGGTCGATCCAACCACACAGGTCAAGAACGTTCATCATCTTCGTCAATCTTCAATAACCAATGAGAAACTCACCTAAAGGCAAGTACTCTTGCTCATATCTTCTTAACCGATACAACATTGGTTAACCTCGATATTCAAGAATTTCACATGTTTAGAATGAAATCATAATATCGTGAAATCCTAATAATATGTAGAATTATGGTTTTTGTTTGCATGATAGAAACCCTAGATTTTAGCACACTCGTTAACTATTTCATCCATGCTCAACTTGTGTTCGATTAAATGGCGCAATCATTAGAATCGTTCAAATTAAAACTGAACCCTCTTTAAAATATGTTGCTTGAACATCCTCATTAAATATTAATGTTATGACACGACTATCGTTATCATTGACATTCACAGAGACTCGTTGACATGCTTGATTTACTTGAGACTATCACTCATTGACATGTATCACCTTGACTTGACATGCCCATGAATGATTCTTGTTTATTTATGTTACAATTTGGAATGTTGAATTAAATGACATGACACGAAGTTTCTTGTTTACAAGTTTCCGCGGAGTCGCAAACAACTCCAACTCGAGCTAAAAGCTGTCAAGCCCATTCAGTATTATTAACATGATAGTTCATGATTCCTATCCAGTCAACATTCTTAATTTGTGATTGAGTTTACTGTCATGTCAAATATAGATACGTAGGGTGTTGGGATAGTTTGAGTATGGGTTCGATCAATGGAATCTAAGAAGCCCCATTACCGGCTTACTTCTATTATAGTTGTCACCGGGCTTTGATCGGTCATTAGATAGTTGTTACCGGACTTGATCGGTCATATGTTATTATAGCTGTTAGCGGGCTTTGATCGGTCATATGTTATTATAGTTGTTACTGGGTTTTGATCGGTCATATGATATTTCTTGTTAGGACACGTGTTTCCTTACCTCTAGACCTAGCATTGGGTAAACGAATACTCCTGCGGTGGTTGACGCTCACATTCGAACTCACGATAGGTTAAATCACCCTAGTAGTAACATCTGGGCTTTATTTGACCTGTTTACATGTTTATCTTATTCATTGCTATATTCATACTTGCTTGTGCAAGCGGGCTTTACACTATACTATTCCTATCATGTTATTACACATTATTCTGTCGAGTACTTGTTGGGTGTTCTGACATCCCTGAGATTTGCCATCTCAAGTTTAGAGGCAGACCCATCAGCTCCACAGGATCAAGACTGTATTTAAGAGCTTACCAAAGAATATTAGCTTGATGTCGGTATCTTTTATTTTCAGTTCGCAATTAGAATGTGTGTCCTTGCGAGACGTTAAGGATAATGTATTTCTTTTGGATCTTTTATCTTCTATGATTACTGTTATTTGAATATGTTATTTTCTATAGACCCATTTTGGATATTCATTGTTATATGTGCAGCATGATTATTGGTGTTATATCTTAGGTATCTTGGTGTGTGTATATTGGATATCATTGTTACAGATTTAGTTTAGACAATCTAAATATGACTATGGAGGGATCTTTTCTTACCATAAGTAGTATGGTTGGCCTTAGTTGGTCTCTATATTCCATATTTTGGAAAACAGGATGTGACAGCTGCGATTCAACATAAGTTTTCGTTTCTTCGTGTTCTATAGCTAGATATGGGTTGAATATCTCCCATGCAATTGGTGGCTTCACTCCACGGTCTACATCCGTGATATCATCTGCCATAGTTTCATGGTAAGGACTACTAGAAACATTATATGTGATATGGTTATAAAAAAACTATGAGATTGCTCTACCCATCTATTTTTTGGCATCTTTAATGCCTTTCATTGCCGTTTTAATTATCGATTGAGTTTTACCATCCTTTTAAAGCATAGATGGACTTACTTGAGACATTTACAGATTTAGAACGACTGAACAATCCAGTACTAGATCCTTCTCCATGCTGCCTGCGAGATCCACGCATCTGTTCTTTCATATAGGATTCTCTACCGGCATTCATCGTTATTCTAACTTAGGTATGTTCTTCATTCTTGTCGTTATTGTCATCCGTATCTGTATCTAAAACTCTAACATCCTGCATTAATTCCACTTGAATTCTTTTTTTCAAGTATTGAGACTTGCTTATTTTTCTGCTTTTAAAATATATGTTTTCTCATTTCTTCTTTAATTTCTTTCGGAGCTGATTTACATGGTGCAACATCGCCAGCGATACCCGCCCAACGAGATTTCAAACGAGTGACGCCACCAGACATCGGTTTATCACAATAATTACATTTTACGTGTCTGCGGTCATTATCAATCATTTTTCCATGACTCCAACCAATATTTAACTCTTTTTTCTTTCGAGAATGATCAGACATAATTCCAATATTTTTTACCTGAAATTGAAAAAATTGTAGTTTGTTAATTTATGTGTATAGATACACACGTATGTGTGTACACACGCGCACACAATATAGATACACACGAGCAAATTTTATGCTATTTATTATTTTATTTATACAACCAAGTTCATGGTATTTTTTCGCAACATAATAAAATCCACGATAATTATTTATAATCAACTTCATATTTTTTTGCAATATGCAAAATTCTTCATAATATACTAAGATCATAGTAATCATTTATAATGTTAAGTTCGTGACAGTAATTAAGATCTAGTTTACTAGAAAAAACCTAATATGTAATATTTATTGTAAATTTAACATATTAATTTAATCGATTAACTAAACCCACATAATAATTTATGTTACAAAGGCCTATTAAAACAAACAAAGTAAAACCCCTTAAATTAAACCGTGTATATCAATACTTATAAAAACTTAAATAAGGTTACAACCCAAAATCCAATAACTCAAAACATAGTCCAAGTCACAGATCCAAACCAATACCCATTAATTTTAAGCCTAATACCAATACCATTAATTTTAACCTAGCTATAAAGGTCCCAAGTCAATAGACCCAAACAAAAAAACCCTAACCCCTTCTCTTTTTTTCTTTGCGCTATCGCCGTTGCTGATCGCTTGATGCTTCGCGAGGATGAAGGTTCGCCGCAAAACTCTGCAAGCCAAGCTCGATTCCTCCAAATCTTTGTCAAGCTTCGTCGATCTCCTCTCCTCTACTCAAGATCTCCGCAAGCCAAGTTCGACGGTGAATTTGTTTCAATTTTTTATACAACCATATATTCATGTGGTGATCTCTTTTTTGACTTCTTGATCTCTTCACAATAGCTGCAAAAAAATTCAATGATCGGTTTTTTACTGCTGCACCACGGATCAAGATGGCAAATGGGCCGGGCGGCCCGTTGCCTGGCTGCCACGTGGAGGGCCTAGGCCGGCCTGGCTAATTGCCAAGCCCGGCTAAACCATGAGCCCGGGCCCAAGCCCGGTTCAGGCCTGCCCGAGACCGATCAACATAATTCAAAAAAATTTGAATTGGGGGGATTTTTGAATTTTGGATTCTCTGGGGGGTGTTTGCCCGATGGGGGATTTTGAATTTGGGGAGTCCCGTTAAGGGGTTCCTATAAAGGAGTGGGAATTTCTATGGTGAAGGATTTTTTCAAAAAAATTATAGGGAAATCCTAATATAGGAAATAACTTAACATTCATAGTACAAGCATAATATGATACCGATAGAAATATAGAAATATAAAAATGCAAACATAACATAATAACAAACAAACAAAGAACATACAAACATAAAATACTAAAGACACCCTAAGACAAACTGATAGAAAGAACGGATTCCTAGAGTCTTGGAAGATACTTCCAGTATTCTGTTGTCTTCGTTTCCCGTTTCTGGAAGAAAATCCTCTTGACCCGGTCGAATATCTGGATACGAACGTCGTTCACTTCATTCCGTGTGATAAACATGAAATGTTGATCAGAAGGAGGATGAACATATAAAAGATCATCAGCGCTGGTACCATGTCCGGTGGAATCAAAGTGATACCGATGTAGGGTGTTTTTCGTCACCCTATCGAGATAGGAATACGCGCGCGCTTGTCAGGCGCATTACAGATTCTCCCTGCCTAGAGTAGGCTGGGGTTTATTGATTGTGGGGATCCGAATCTCCGGCAGCCGCGAACTAAGCTGCCGTTAATTACCCCTCGTCTTTGGAGCGAGAGAACCTCCGATTGACGGGTCAAACAGGTCATGCGAACTCAATGTACAGTGTTGTGTTTTGAAGGGGTTTTGGATATATCGGGGGCCACACAGAGTTTTTACGTGGGTCTCGCTACCCGGATAGCAGGCTGGAGGTCAAGGAGGCTAGCAGCCCCCTTGCGTGGTGCGGGGCAGTGTCCCGTTAGAAAATTTTTCCTAACAGGGGAGGTATTTTTAGTGTGGATTGTATATAAAATGAGGAGGGAAAGGCGTCTAAAGGACGCGTAAGCGCCGGCGCCCCACGTGCTTGGCACGCGGGCGCTGGGCGCCGGCGCCCCACATGCTTGGCACGCGGACGCTGGGCGTCAGCAGGAGAAGGGACTTTGTCCCTGCACTGGGAGCTGTGCTCCCGATTTGACTTTTGAATCTGAACTCCTAGAAAGAAAGACTTTTTTATATGGAGTTAAACTCCTAGAAGCTTTGATTTGTGGAGTTAAACTCCTAGAAATCTTTGTAGATGCCCAAGGGGGCCCCTTTCTTCTCCCCTGAGCCTTGGATCTTTCCCAAAATGGGGTCTTTGAAGATGGGTCTCCTTCTTCCTCTTCTCTGTTGGCCGAATCTTGAAGAAAAAGGGGATGAGATTTAAAAATCTCCCCTTTTTGAGATCTGATGGAAGATCTGCGTTCCCATTCAAGGGTTTTGTGATGAAAAACTACTTATTTTTGAAAAATGAAGAGTAAAACTCTTGATTTAATTCAGAAAAGGGGAAGAAGGTTTAGAATCTTAAGGAAGGAGGAGGCACAAAACCCCTAGATTTTCAAGGGAATGAAAAGTTCTCTCTTATTCATCATCATGTTGTCTTATATAGGCTTACACATTTACACATAGCCCCTTGGGCTTTACAAAATGGCATTTTGCCTATCCCATACCTCATGTGCTCATTTCTTTTGTACATAAGCCATGGGCTTTACAAAAATTTGGTTTTATGCCTATTTTTCTTATATTCATGCATAAAAAATTACATTAAAATTATTTATTACATGATTTTTTATTTCGGCATGGGGGAGGCCGGCCGCGGGGCTCGACTTGGGCATGGGCCCACTTGCTTGGGCTTGAGCCCACTTACTTGAGATTAACCTTGACTTTGACCCGGTCAACTGGGTTACAAATTTTGACCCCAACAACCGAGTGTCATTATTCTCGTTTGGTGGTGGTCCTTGATCAAGGGGATCGATAGAAGGGGGATTTTCTGCAGGGATTTCTTCTGCCATAGGTATATGAAAGGTATACTCCTCAAAAGGTTCTTCTGACGGATTCTCTAAAGGCTCCTCAGTAGATGGACTCGAAGGAGAACGAGGAAGAGTGAATGGCAGAATCCGTGAGGGATTCGATGTCAGTCGTATAGGAGAAAGGGGCTCTTTCTTGATATCAAGTTTCTTTAATGAGGTGACCCTCTCGACAATGAGGGTGCTTCTTGTTGACATGGTTTTTTTTGATATGGTTAATGTTAGTGTGGGATTTGAGAGAAAATGAGGAAAGTTAATTTGAAAGAAGAAATTCACTTGAATTTATAGAGATAATTGTGTGATGTGATGGGAAGCGGGGGGATTTTCGAAATTTCAAATGCCTGCTAATGATTTAGAGGAGTTTGATTCAAGGTTTGAGAACTTGGTTTCAGTTTCGGTCATTCATAATTTTATTAGTTTCGCTGGGTTTCGGCTAGTTTCGCTAATCTCGGTTCGGATTTCGGTTTCGACGGCAATACAACATACATAAGTGTAGATATATTAAATACTTAAATTTATACTTCTATATTATAAGACAATGATCCTAGTATTTAAAAATCCAGCCATGATGCAAAATATATTGAAAGTGTACTTAGATAAATATTTAATATAGGGTTTGGGTTCACTTTTTTGCGGTTTTCTAACAACGAAGGCCTACAATGATCACAATGACGATAAAAATGGTATAAAAATAAGTTTTTAAAGGTTTTGGCCAAAACGATATTGTATGGTCGGTATTGTATCGGTCTTGGTTGGTTTCGTATCGGTCTCCACCGAAACCGATACAAAACCACCACTTAACCTCGAACCTTGGTTTGATTGGTTTGAGGATATATTATGGAATTTTTAGAAATGTTTTATACAACTAAAACTTTATCTAGTGTTTACTACCCAACTATATGTTTATCAGTAGAACAATTATTTTATGCTAGTAAAATTATTAATGAACATTTATTTTATACTACAACTACATGTTTATCAGTAGAAAAAATCCCAAAAAACCCAAAAAAATGAAGTTTTTTAAAAAATAATATTTAAATTGCGTTTGGGCCGACCTGGTTCGCCCGGCCCGGCCCAACCCAAGCCGGGCCTAGGGCCGGGCTCGGGTTTGGGGCACCCGGGCTGGCTGAGGCCCGGCCCGAAACCCAGTCAACCGGGCGGCCCGACCCGTTGACCGGCCAAGCCCGACGGGCTTCGGGCCGGGCCGAGGCGTCCCGTTTGCCACCTTGAACCACGGGTATATGATTGTGAACAGATTTTTCACTATTTTCTTTATAAGATAAGAAAATGTATTCCAAGTTGTCACAATTGGTCAAAAAGTAGTTGCTTTATTGAGTTTATTCCCTGATTCCAGCCAAAAATCCATCATCTTTGCTTATTTAATTTTTTTTTTGGTTCTGAAATCTAACAATACTCGTATCGGCACCATGCCGGACGACGTATCGGCCGATATGTGTTTTGTATCGGCCGATACATGAAATATTTACCAATATGGAATCGATACTTACCGAAACCGATCCGATATGGCCGATACGAACACGTATCGGCCGATACCTCGAACCTTGATTATTACTACGTTGGAAATCGTTACTTTAGCTAAACGGGGAATAGATAGAGAGTAAGAAAGTAGAGAACAATAATAGAAAGTATAACATAGAAAGAGAATGGAGGAGGACGTTGAATCATCATATTAATCTTAGTAAACCCGCAAAGTGCAAACTATAATTCTGCAAGCAAGAATACTTGTCATATGCGCATAAGCAATGCCTAACCAAACATCTAGCTTGAAATTCTTCCCATCTCTGCAGTCGATCATTTGTAATGCCTACTACTGGTGCATAAATTTGTACGCAAAATTCAAGTATGGAAAAAAATAAAAGAGATTGATTATGCCACATGCAGTGGAAGATCAAAAAAATAAGATTCACACTATCCATACTGACCTTATAGACTCCTATTGAGCAGACAAGATTTCAACCCATTCCAGTGAATCAAGTCTTAGGGACATGACCAGGAAGACAATTAACATATCTAGTGGTTAAGAGGAGACTCCACAGGCATCAAAGGACACAGGGGCTCCCACTAGATTGATGTTTAATCAAAATTCTAAAAACAACTTCTTAAGAAAAGCAGGAAAACGAATGTATTTATACTCATTATATAAAAGCTTATTTACTGAAAACTCCACTTAGGTTTGAGCCGTGACACTAAACTGCCCTTTCCTTTCAAAATCTCAGAAAGCTATCCTGCTTAACGGTGCCATGTCAACTTACACTACGAAGCGTCGCCGCGGCATAAGCTAAGTTGCCACATAAGCAGAAAAAATTTAAAAAACCAAAATTACCCTTTTTCTAACCCTGATCCTAATTCCTTGAAAAACAAAAATTAAAAATTAAAAAACCCTAACCCTAACCTGCTTCCACCCGTCACCATTGTTGGAGACTGCACGGGTTGCCATTGGCACGGCCACCTCCACTCTCTTCCTCCTTCCTCTCCATAACATCATTCTTTTATCTACTCCACCACCCTAGCCCCAACCCTAACCCAAAACCCAATTTCACTCTTCCTCCTCCACCTCCAAAACCCTAACCCTCCTCAACTTGCCGTCGATCGCCACCGCCTCCAACCCCGGCCGCCCCTAACCTCCACCTTGATTTTGCACGTCAACTCCGTCCTCGTCCTCAACTCCTCCTCGATCTTGCCCCTCCCTCGACTTCGCCCCCTCCATCGCCCTTCCCTTGACTTCGCCCTCTCCCCTCAACTTTGCCGACTCCCCCATCCCTCAACTCCACCGCCTCCATCATCATCATCACCAATCTTCATCATCAACTTCTTCATTCTCATCTTTCATAAACAAGGGAAAGCTTAGTCCCACATTGAAAACTTAGGGCCTGTTTGGTTGCAAGATTATGAAATTTGGATTCTAAATAAAATAGTACGGTAGAAAATTTCTGGATTTGGTAATTTGTTGTTTGGTTGGTGTTGGATTTGTAGATTTTTGTAATCTTTGTCTGGTTGGTGAAAATAAAATGAGATTTGGATTTGAGGATTTTAGAGAGGGATAAATAGAGAGAGAATTATTAAATAAATAAAGTACACGGGTCTCATCTAAAATTTTAATGAATAGTGCCAAATCCTTAAAAATTTTTAGGATTCAGGAATCCATGTTTTGTGGTGAGCCCCCATAAAAACCAAAGGAATTCTAGAAATCCAAATCCTCCAACCAAACACAAAATTATGGAATTCTAGGATTCCACAATCCAAATCCTAACAAATCCTCAAACCAAACAAGCCCTTAAGAAAAACTAGAAACTTTTACATTTACATGAAACCTTGTTTTGTAAAATGATTAAAGAGATGCGGTCCAATTGTCCAAGTTACCAAGCCAGGACATATAATCAATGTTTTAAAAGCGAAATAAAAATGCAGAGCGGTCGAGAAGCCTAACGGCCGCTCAACCGTACAGAAATAAAAAAAAAGATGGTGTTTTCCATCAATTTTTTTTTATTTCTTATCAACAAATAATGAGTCTAACGAAGTTCTAACTAATTTATGTTTCTTTTGCACTTGTAAATACATAAATTTAGTATTATGGAAGGTATAAAGAACCGAAAATGCAAATTGATTGTGAAGAAAATCCTATTGTTATTAGAATTTGTTTTAAAAATAAATATCGATTGTAAGTAGAACTATCAAAATCAGTATAAAGAAAACAACAAAATCACAAAAAAGCAGCTAAAAGATTGCAATCCAAGGCTAGTGTAGTTGAAAACGAATTAGATATTCAAAGTCAAAATTCGAAAACTACTTGAAATCGAAATAGGAAAACCTTAGGATCGCTCGAAATTGATTTAGATCTTAATATCTTGAAGTCGATCAGATCCAAAACCTTTAAATTTTGAAGTTTCGAAACCCAAATCTTGAAATTTGTCGAAATCAAGCAGCTGGAAAACCCTAGCCCTTGTTGACTTGAGCACGCTAGAGAGAAAGACGAGTAAAAAGAGGGAAAAGATATGGGATTTTGTATTAAATGGTATTTGTGTTATTCCCACTCCAATAACAATACTTATATACCTATTATGAACTTATAAAGTGTATACGTCAATAAAATAAGTTATATAATATAACCCGCTTAAGCGAGCTAAAGCGGAGCGGCAAAACCCACTCCGCCACTTAAGCTATCGCTTTTTAAAACACTGGATATAATATTGTAAAAAATATTACATTCATATCAATTTAAAATTCATTGTTCAATTATTAAATTGTGCAATAGGTTAAATATATAATGTAGTCGAACATCTTAATGAAATTTTACTACGTGTGGCTGTCGGTTTTCCCCTCTTTATTAGTTGTTTCTATTGTGTCTAAATTCGAATAAAATTAAAACGCAAGATTGATTAATAGAAACCAATGGTGGAGACATGCAAAGAAACCACCTGAAAGAGGTAGTTGAGGCAAGCGAGGGGAGCGGTGCAGGTCTTGCTGACAGCCCCTGCGACTCCTTCGCTAAAAGGTGAGACACCATTCCGATCTAAGGCTGATGTTGAAACCCCAGCTGCTTCGGCTGCTGCTGGTGGCTCCGGCGGTGCCTGTGCGTCGAGAACTTTCGGGCCTCGCCGTCGACGGTGGCGACAGAGCTGAAGTCTCTCTTGCTGATCTCGCCTCCGTCTGCATCGCAAACCTAGAACCCTAACCCTAACTAGGGGTGTGCACGGGTCGGGTCGGACGGGTTTTTGACCATAAATGAACCCAAACCCATTATGTCAGGCGGGTTTTCTAACTACTTTAAACCCGCCCATTACAATGGGTAAATAAACCCGAACCCAACCGTTTCGGTTGGGTTTCGGACCCGGGTTCGGTTTTAATTATTTCGGACGGGTTAAACACTGTTTCAGATAATAACAGGTTTAACATACTAAATGTAATATATAATTTATATGGAATAAAGCAATGAATCATAAAACACTAATTTTCTCTCATCTTTTTATCGTGAAATCAAGGTTTTCTATAACCTTTTAATTTTAGAAATTGAAATCGTGGCTTTCTCAACTAAATTTTATGACTGAGAACTAACAAGATTTGGTAATTTAAGAAGATGGAAGGAAATGAGAAGAGAAAGGAAATTAAAGAAGGATACGGGTCAATTAAATTTTAGATATGAGAAGTGAAAATAGAGTTTAAATAACTTATTTAGATTTAGGGTTTAATCTTATCCTAAAATTAAACCTATCAACGGCTCAAATGTTAATGAAGCGAGAGAATTCGGGTCGGTTGTGGGTTGATAAGAGGATTCAGGTCGGTTGCGAGCCGATAAGGGTTGCGGGCGGGTGCGGGTTTGGGTCCGGATGAGCTATAAAAAATTTAAAACCCATCCTATTCAAATGTAGGTGGATTCGGGTTTTGAACCCATCAATTTCGGACGGATCTAGCCCGACCCGGTGAACACCCCTAACCCTAACCTTAGAAATGGGACGCTATTCCCATGAGAGATTTTTTGAAAACTTTTTTTTCCTTTTTCCGAAGAGGAAGGGGGCTCAATTTCTGGGTGATTACCTTTTCGTATTGGTAGGTTATTCTGCAGGTACTTGTTACATATCGTAATCTCAATGATGTGGAACTTAATATTTGACACGTGGGGAGAGTAAGGATAAGGACTAGGTTGTGCGGCGAGGCGTGGAACTGAGCATGAAAGGTAAATTTTAGGGTAAATTGTCAAAACATCCTAAGCAGGTTTTCCCCTTGATAAAATACCGCTATCCCCGGAACGCTTGTCAAAAACCTCTTGAAAAAATTGTCAAAAAAAACATGTCTGTTATATCTTCTAGTTATTATATGGTATCTATGCAGTTGTCTGTGATATTTATGCAGTTGCTTACGATATTTTTGACCTATTTAGATATAGCATGCAACTATATAGATACTGCATGAAAATTTTCTAAGGGGCTTTTGACAGCCCTTTGAGGCCAGGGTTTTTTGTCAGCGGCAAAACCTGTCGAGGGTTTTGACAATTTACACTTAATTTTAGGGTAAATTGTCATAATATCACGCCCTACTTCCCAAAAGAGGGGGAGCGAGAGCGGACAAGGCCCCCAACTTACTCATATCGAGAAGCACACTTAAGCATCTGGACAAACAAATAGATAATTATAAAAAAATTCCAAGAATCTAAAAACAATAAAATAATGTCCAACACTTATTACATAGTCCAAATAAAAATCTAAAAACTAAACAGGTTCGAAATTTCAATGAAACTAAGAATAAAAGAATAGCCTTAAACAAATGCATACTTCGAATGCACTAAAACTCGGCTTGAGTGGAAATGTAGTTATTGTCTTGCTTGCTCGACTCAACCTCGTACTAAGCGTGGTCTCTTATCTTAAAGTCACCTGACGAACATTCCCAAAAGAAAAAGAAAACAAGAAAAATAGAATGCCCATCTGCAAAGTAGAGTTCGGTAAGTTCCCAGTTATATAAAAAAGAAACAGTATTGAAAACAAAACATGATATATATAATAAATTAGGCATGAGATAACAGTGGAAAGTAAATAGGAGTGTGGGTCAATAAAACAAGCATTTTTCTATCAGTGGAAGATAACTAAAGTATCACGGTATTCAATATTGTAGTGTTTTAAGTTATAAGCTAGAATTGTGAGAGTTTTACATGTAATTAGGATATTCCGTTTTTCTCACGGAACAACAGGAACACAAGATTCATGAGATTCAAAATTTGTTTGTAATGCAATGTCCCATATTCTCCGGGACCACGGGGAACAAGTATGATTCCCTATTATATATTGTTCCCGCCAAAAATTTCTGCGCAGAAGAGTCCAAGATATCAAATGACAGCGATACGCTTAAGGAAATGGGAACCAATATCTTCCGGGCTGTTTTTTGACAAACTCCCGAATGAGAAACAGATAAATTTTGATGGTATCGAAAGCGGCTCGAAAAACCCTTCGATTTGATATATTATGGGCCTCGTAATTCATTCGGGATCAAAAGTTATGAGGAATTACGTGTCCACACGTGATGGGCCTTTAAGAACCCGCTGGAGGAGTCAAAAGATATAATAAAAACTCAGAAAAGACCAATGGGGCATCACGTGGTCACACGTGACCATGGCTCACGTGCAGACACGTGATGGGCTTTTAAAGCCTCTAAAATAATGAATAAAATTTAATTCTAAAAGTCAGAAAATACCTCAACGAGGTATCACGTGCTTACACGTGACCAATGGTCACGTGTTGACACGTGATGGTTAAAACTGAAACATAAATAAGCGGCTGAGAAAGGAACCCAATTGGGGGTCACGTGCTCACACGTGACCAAAGGTCACGTGCCAGCACGTGACTGTCTTTAAAAGCCTTATAATTTAATAGAATTAAATTCTAAAAGTTCTGAATCTTTCCAAATGGAAAAGGGTCATGGGGAACCGTTGGATTAAAGATCCAAGGGTGATTAAAAATCACCAATCTATGGAAGAATCCCAAATAAGGAAAGATCTCCCTAAATCTCACCGAAATAATAAACAGAATATCTTTGGATCTAAAATCCAACGGTGAATAAAATTCACTGAATGATCTAAAGGATCATATTAATTATGAAATCAAATCAAATCTTTCAATGAGAGATTTGCTAAACAAATTGATTCTTTTCCTTCTCCTATAAATAGGAGCCAAGAAAAGAAGAGAGGGGATCTACTTTTTTGGGAGAGAAAAAACAGAGAGAGGATAATTTAATTCTCTCCAAAAGAAAAACCCTAGGTAAGAAAAAAGAGGTTTCAAAAGAGAATTTAATTCGCAAAAGAGTTTAACTCTTACATAAAGAAAAGAACTTAGTTCTTTCTCTGGTTGAGGATCTGCAAAGTGCACATCTCCCCATGAACTGAGAATTTAATTCTCATTGGGTTGAGATCCTGCCATGCAGATCTAAAACACAGAGGAGGAATTGAGTTTTGAGAATTTAATTCTCCCAAACTTTCAGGAATTTAATTCCTCCTAAAACAAAACTAGGGTTTAACCCTAATCAAGAATTTAATTCTTTTACAGACCTGGGAATTTAATTCCTTTAAAAAGAAATCAGGGTTTCATCCTAAATAAGAATTTAATTCTTTCACGATAGGAATTTAATTCCTCCAAAATCATAATTAGGGTTTAACCCTATAAAGAATTCAATTCTTAAAAGATCTCTGTTCATGAAAAGAACTAGGGTCACGTGCCCCACGTGACCCCTGAACAGATCCCCCAAAATGAGAAGAGGAAAGTTTTGAGGCAATGCCTCACGTGCTCCCACGTGACCCTCATTATATATGGAACAAAAGCAAAGGCAAAAACAATTCTGGGCGCTCTCACGTGTTACCACGTGACCCCTAATAAATGTTCTAATAAATCAGGGCATGATTATACATCACGTGCCCACACGTGATGGCTATGAAAATTAAAAGTGTTTAACACTTGCTTGCAGAACAAAATAAAGTGGATCTGGCCCCACTTTTTGATGCCATCACGTGCTCCCACGTGACTCCCAAAACGCAGAAAGAAAAAGCAAAAGAAATGAAAGCTTTGGGCGCTCTCACGTGTTATCACGTGACCCCTCAGCAAATGCTTTAATAATCAGTGCACTAATCCTCCTCACGTGGCGGCACGTGATGCTCCAAAGAAAACATAAAAAGTGTTTAACGCTTATTTACAGAACGAAGAAAAGGAGATCTGGCTCCACATTTAGGGCGCCCTCACGTGTCACCACGTGACCCCTAATGAGCATTCTAACAGACAAGAGCGAGGGCCTTCATCACGTGCTCACACGTGATGGCCGCCAGAATTAAAAGAGTTAAACACTGATCTGCAGAATAAAATAAAGGGAATCAGGGCGCTCTCACGTGTCCACACGTGACCCCTCTCTCCTTAGTATTTAACACTAATCTGAAGACTTTGTTCCCAGTGTTTAACACTGATTTGCTTTAGTGTTAAACACTAATTTGAAATCTCTGATTACCAGTGTTTAACACTGATTTGCTTTAGTGTTTAACACTAATTTGAAAGCCCTGTTGCTAGTGTTTAACACTGATTATCTTTTAGTGTTTAACACTAACTTGTTAATCTTATTCCCAGTGTTCAACACTGTTGACTTTTAGTGTTTAACACTAGCTTTAGCCTAGTTGGCTAAATTTCTAGAGGCAAACCCTCTCCTTCAATGGACCAACAGAGGGCCAATATTTCAAACATAATTGGACTTAGCCCAAACTGACCATAAGTCCTCAAATCATCTTGAACTGAGCACATCTGCTCTTTCAACCAACTCATTGGTTCAAGGGTACATCTCGAAACTCCTCTGATATTTGTCGTTGTAATCTTTCAACGTCTTCAGAGAGGTGACGGGTCCCGACAACCACACATCAACACGGACTGTGGGGTCCTTAAACTCATGGACTTATGCGTCCCTAAACCAAGGTACGGACTGTGGGGTCCTTAAACCCATGGACTTATGCGTCCCTAAACTGGCAATGGACCACCACGTCCCTAAACTGGCAATGGACCACCATGTCCCTAAACTGGTATTGGACCACCATGTCCCTAAACTGGAACAATAGAGCCCCCAAATGCTCTTTTGTCGGATCTAAACGATCCCGTTAAGTCGATCTTAGTCCCAAACTGGACTAACGTATCCTTAACAATCATTTAAGTTGATCTTAGCCTCAAATATGGCTAACGTATCCTTAAACCTTCAAACAGACTTTAGTCCCAAATTGGACTACAAATCCCCCAATCAACTTTGGTTCAAGGGTACATCTCTGAACTCCTCTGACATCTGTCGTTGTAATCCTTCAACGTCGTCAGAGAGGTGACGGGTCCCGACGACCATACATTCAATGGACCACCATGTCCCTAAACTGGAACAATCAAGCCTCCAAACGCTCTTTTGTCGGATCTAAACGATCCCGTTAAGTTGATCTTAGTCTCAAATTGGACTAACGTATCCTTAACAAACGTTTGAGTTGATCTTAGCCTCAAATATGGCTAACGTATCCTCAAACCAAAACCCCAAACCCAAATCTAAGAAAATACGGATTTGGACTAATCTACGTCCTACGGGCGACGACATAAATCAGTCTCCGTATACAATCCACGGGCAACCACAAACAAAACAAACACCCACGACACGAAGTGACCAGCTGGAGAAGGAGAAAGTTGTTACCGCGATGCGGTAGCGTAATTAACTGCAGGGGCTTGCGCCTGCAGGGAAGAGCGTCCCCACAATTAAAAACCCCTCAAGCGAGGGGGAATCTGACGAAGTCTGCTACATCGGCCGCATCCGTCTAAACCTCCGAAACACGGTGCCATAAATCAACTTGGCATCTTCGGAGAGGTGGACGGATAGCACCTATTAGCATCTGCCCCGAACCTCAGGCGAGACGTCCCGCGTCTTGGCCGTCTTTCGGAGGGGAACAGATTCTGGCACGCCCGGTGGGACCTCTTCCTCTTTCCACTCCACACTTCGTGTGTCGTGTTCGCGAACGAATCGCGGTTTGCTGTGGTTGCCTGTGGATTCGAGGTACTAAGATTTGGTGTCTTGCTCCGTGCAGAAAACAGAAGATCAATGGCTTCAAACTGCATTACCTGCAACTGCAACTCTCGCTCCGTCCTTACTGGAGGAGTGACTTATGGGCCCCAAGCGGCCTCCATCTTCGCTATGCCGATGGAACAGGTAACTCAGGCCACCACTGGATTATTCTTTGGGACCATGCTCCCACTGTTGAGCTTCAATGCCACAATGACGTTGCAAGAAGCCCCAAAGAAGTCGGTCTTTGATCGGCTTACCACTGCCGCGACCCCTCTCAACGGGTCGCCCGGCTTCAATACCTCAGTTTTCAACAGACTGGGCCAGAACGTCTGCAAACCCGCGATACCCGAAGCTGCCATCCCAAAGCGGATAACTATCCCGGCTCAAGCGGACGAAATCATTGGAAAGGCTCCTCCTTCCAAGAAGTCAGTTTTTACAAGGCTGGACATTCCGGTTGCTGCTTCAGGCGAGGTCCTCAAAGCTGCTTCCCCTGCCCAGAGGTCTGTCTTTGACAGATTAGACATTGCTTCTCAACGGGTGTCAGTCTTCGACAGGCTAGCACCAATAACGGTCTCTCCTCAAACCAGGGGGCACGACGAAGTCGCCCCTACGGCCGAAACAACTCCATCCGCACGACACGCTCGACGTCGTCACTGGCGCCGGGTAAGGAAGGCTGGGGGCAACTCCCCCTCTGGGATAACTCCGCCAGCTCCGATGGTGGAAATCAATGCCGCTGTTCCGACCAGGAATAGCTTTGAACCGCTAAGAAGGGTGCGCAGAAACTCTCCTATTGCAGTGCTGAAGAGAATTCCTTCACCTGTGAAGAATGCTACAGAGAAGAAGCCGGAGCAACCTCCTCAACGGTTATCCTCTGAAATTTACAAAGTTTGGCGACATGTCCAAGAGTTAGTGATCGATCAAGACTATCTCCGCCGACCGAAAAGGATGAAGGTTCAGCAGGAGAAGGACTACTCTGTCAAGCCACTAAAAGCGACAGCTAATTGGGTACCCACTACAACGACCCCCTCAACTTCGACCGCTCGAGAAAGAAGGAGGTCGGAGAAGATCCCTGTGTCTTTGGCAAATCGCAAAGACACTGAAGCTAAACGCCCCAAGTCTGGGGGCATGGTGGTGCATACCGTTTATATGGCTTCCGGAAAGGAGAATAGCCGCGCTTCGACGGGTCACCGACCGCTCACTCGATCCGTGACCAAAGCCCAGGAGCAACAACAGAAGCTTCAGGAGATGCTGACTACAATGGCCGCACTCACCGGGCCAAAAGAAAGCCCCGAAGCATCCTCGGATCAACGCCAGGAACAGGAAACTGACGCTGAATTCCTTCGCAGGATACTGGAAAAGAAGGATAAAGAGGCTGCGGAGCAAGCAGCCAATATAAAACGAATGACCCTTCTGTTCCAGGACATGGTGGGTATGATGATCCAACAAGATCCTCCAATGGAAGACCCTCCGATCATTACTGAAGACGATAGAGGAGAGACATCTAATCCGCCTCCGACTTTTTCAACAGCCAAAGATGAAACCATTTCCAAGGCTGCGCTGGATGACTATATAGCTCATCAAATACGAGCTCATCAGGCGAATGAAGCGGCCAGCCAAGTCGTCAAAACTGGGCGACCCTATCCGGGCTGGTATGACCAAATCAGTTACCCGCCGGGATATACGATCCCTAAGTTCCATGTATACAAGGGGACGGGAAATCCGCATCAACACGTCGCTCAATTCACAGCCTTATGCGGCAACACTGGAGGCGACGACAAACTGTTGCTTCGCCAATTCGTCGGCAGCTTAGCAGAAACGACCTTTGAATGGTACTCGGAGCTTCCCAACGACTTTGTCAAAACATTTGCAGAGATGGAGCTACTGTTTACACAGAGATTTGCAAGTGCTAGCGAGCGCACCCCGATCACGGCATTGATCAACGCCAGAGTGAAGCCGGGAGAGACGTGGGTGCAATATGCAATCCGGTAGCGGAACCTATGGTCGAGATGCGAACAACGCATAGAAGAAGCTCCTGCGGTAGGTATGTTCATGGGCACTCTTGATCCGCAAGCAACCATCTCGCAATTCATGATGTTCTTCAAACCGACCATGTTCCAGGCTTTAATTGATAAGCTAGCCCAGATGGATCAAATGGGTCCCAGATCATCTCCTCCAAAGCCGGACTCCCGAAGCGAAAAGGGGAAAGGTAAAGCGACCGTCGTCGCCAATACTAAACAACATCCGAGCAACTCAAAGCCGGTTGTTCGCCAAAACAATGTGCGACCACACCCATCCCTAGAAGAGAGACTGGGACGTCCTTACTCGTTTCCTCAGAATAAAGCAGGGAAACTGTTCGAACTGGCAGTGCGCAACAGACTCATCAATCTGCCGAGTCCAAAACGTCTGTTGCGGCCAGGCGATCTCAATAATCCCAATTATTGCCCCTACCACCAAATGGTAAGTCACCCGATCGAGAATTGTTTCGTCTTTAAGGGATGTATCGAAGATCAGTACCTACAAGGCAAGTTCGCGCTATCTAAAAAGTGGAAAGTATACCCACCACAGCCGCACACTCCAAAGAAGACGGACACGCCGGGGACAGCTTGTTCTTTTGTTGAGGACGAAAACGATGGAGAAGACTCATCAGATGAATCCGAGGACTACGTAGCGAGTTGTCGTGTGATCTCTCACTCATTGATAGATGATGAAGAGGCTCCTTGCACCGAGAAACCAAGGGCGGGTCCTGAACCAGAACTTCTGTGGCCATCAGACGAAATGATTGATGCATTCCTGAACGAAGCCCGTCTTAAAAGCAAAGCTGATCGAGAGCGCGGGATGGCCATATTCGAGAAAACCATACGCCGGCGACTAGATGAAAGGGTCGAAACACTCCCACCGGATCAAAGTACATACGACGCAAATGAAAGCAGGATTAAGACAAGGAAACGATTCGCCAAAGCCATATCGATGGGGATGAAACTACCCTCTTTCAGAGAAAATTCTCCTGGCGGTATACATCTTGATGAAGCGGACGTGCATCCTAACTTCTGCTTATATCATCAGAAAATCGCACATCCTACTGAAGATTGCAACTCCTTGAAGTGTTGGTGGCAAGAGTATGTCGCACACAGGCAACACTTCAACAGTACAAAGCGTGAAGCTCGTAGACAGCGGAAAAATGCGACAGATGAGCATAAAAGAATTGCCGGCAATTGTCATAGGGTTGATCCCGGGGGATCGCGAGTTCTCACCTTCGGGAGCGACTCCGACGAAAAAATAGCCCTCGGCCCTCTCTTCAAGGAATCCATCTCTAAAACGAAAGAATTGAGGAGTTGCGAGAACATTCAGCCGTGCAATCGCACGCTACCCGGAAAGAATTTCGGACCCGCAAATAAGGGATCAGACAAAAATGATAAAGGGAAGGGAAAAACGGCCTTCGTCGCCAACGCTCAACAACAATTGAGTGACCCTAGACCGGTTGTTCGCCAAAGCAACAAGCTGCAACCCCTCAATGAGAAGTTGAAACGTCCTTACTCGTTTCCTAAAGATAAAACAAAGAGATTGTTCGAGCTAGCAGTGCGCAGCGGGCTCATCACTCTGCCAGATCCAAAACGTCCATTGCAACCAGGTGACGTTAACAATCCTAACTATTGTCCCTACCACAGAGTAATGGGTCACCCACTCGAAAATTGCTACGTCTTCAAAAACTGGGTTGAAGACCAATACCAACAGGGCAAGTTCGCGCTGCCCGAAAAGTGGAAAGTAAACCCGCCACAACAACATGCTCCGAAAAAGGTGGATATGCCGGGGGCATCATGCTCATTCATTGGGAAAGCCCCATAGACCGAAAAGTCAGTAAACTAGAGATGCGTCTCAAATACGGCGACGGTGGACCGAAACGTCCTTAAACTAACGGCGGACCGCAATGTCCTAAAACTTGCAAATGACCGAAACGTCGTTAAACTACTCCCAACCCGCAGCATCTTCAGGCTGACGTGGTAAAAAAAAAAAGGGTACGTCCACAAGCAAAATGGGCACGGATGAAAACCCGAAAGGGCTCCGTGAGTAAAAACAGCAGGGCTACCAGCGAGTGTTTGTGAAAACCCGAAAGGGCGCAACCTCGTTCAAAAAAAAAAAAGAAAAAAAAAACGGTATGTCCATAAGCAAAATGGGCACGGATGAAAACCCGAAAGGGCTCCGTGAGCAAAAACAGCAGGGCTACCGGCGAGTGTTTGTGAAAACCCGAAAGGGCGCAACCTCGTTAAAAGACACTTATAGGGTCCTCTCGACCTTGTAAGGAGAAACCACCCGCGTGAGATCCTTACAACTCACAATGGAGCAACACACTTAGGGATCCTCATGATTCCTAAGGAGAAATTACACTTGCGAGATCCTCACGACTCGTAAGGAGAACTCTCTTATGGGACCCTCACGGCTCATAAGATTTGAAAGTCTTAAGTTACAGAGATCTTAACCCGTTCTTAAGCAACCCCCACAACCTTCGATATTGCCCTACAAGCGGCTCAATACTGGCCCTTGTATACAATCCACGGGCGCGAATAAATATTTCCCTAACAAAGTCTCATCCGTGACTAGGGATATGCTTGTACAGCAAACAACACTTGTAAGTCCTCTCGACTTATAAGGAGAAAACCCTTTTGTAAGATCCTTACGACTTACAAGAGAACATGCACTTAGGAATCCTCACGATTCCCAAGGAGAAAACACACCTACAAGATCCTCACGACTTGTAGGAAGAAATACCTTTGTGAGACCTTTACGGCTCATGAAGTCAAAAGCCTTAGCCGACAGGACTCTTAACCCTGTTTACTAAGCCACCTTTGTTCAACATCGACAGAGGAAAATGATGATTCGCTCCTGGCAATATCCCAGTTGCAGCGATGCTGATGCCTAAACCGGTATCAAATTCCAAGCCCTTTCAAGGTAAATGATGATTCGCTCCTGGCAATATCCCAGTTGCAGCGATGCTGATGCCTAGACCGGTATCAAACTCCAAGTCCTTTTACGGCAAATGATGATTCGCTCCTGGCAATATTCCAGTCGCAGCGATGCTGATGCCAAGATTGGTATCAGATCCCAAATCCCCTACTCGCGAAAAAAAAATCGGCGAGCCAAAAAAAATGCATATAAAATAGCCGAAATGATGGGGCAACTTGCAACGAAATCAGCAAGTAAAAATGTATGCATACAAAAACAGCCGAAATGATTGGGCAACTCGCAATAAAAAGCAGCGAGTAAAAATAAAATAAATAGCCGGAATGATTGGGCACCGCGAAAAATAGCCGAAATGATAGGGCAATCGTGACCTTCGCGATATAAAAGCTGAAATGATAGAGCATCGCGGGAAAAGAAATAAAATAAAAATAAAATTTATGCCCTGCAAGTGATGCCCCATCACACCCTGTATACAATCCAAGGGCGTAAACAAAAAGGGATCATACTTCTCCTCCAAGTTTCATCAGAAGAAGAAGCCAAATCTCGACGGGTCACAAGCGACCTAGAGATCATCCCAACACTCGTCTCGTAACGACGGACACAACTTCGAGCTAAGCGGAACAGCGGCAACTCCCAGTTCCATGGCTCGGTGGTATACGTATCGCCAACAGTCAAACCTCCATCCCGTGAAATGCGGATATAATCAGCAAAATTCCTGTTTACGTGGAACGCGGATAACGTCACTCTTTGACCCCGTGGAAAACGTCCAGAGCGGATCCTAGTCCTCGCAAAGCACGGCAGTGAACCCGTGTGAAGCATCCAGAGTGGAGCCTAGTCCTCGCCTAACGCGGCAGTGAACCCGTGTGAAGCATCTAGTGCAAAATTCCTGGTCACGTGGAACGCGGATAACGTCACTCTTTGACACCGTGGAAAACGTCCAGAGTGGATCCTGGTCCTCGCAGAGCACGGCAGTAAACCAGTGTGACGCATCTAGAGCGGAGCCTAGTCCTCGCCAAGCATGGCAGTGAACCCGTGTAAAGCATCTAGTGCAAAATTCCTGGTCACGTGGAACGCGGATAACGTCACTCTTTGACCCCGTGGAAAACGTCCAGAGCGGATCCTGGTCCTCGAAGAGCACGGCAGTGAACCCGTGTGAAGCATCCAGAGCGGAGCCTAGTCCTTGCCTAACGCGACAGTGAACCCGTGTAAAGCATCTAGTGCAAAATTCCTGGTCACGTGGAACGCGGATAACGTCACTCTTTGACCCCGTGGAAAACGTCCAGAGCGGATCCTGGTCCTCACAGAACACGTCAGTGAACCCGTGTGAAGCATCCAGAGCGGAGCCTAGTCCTCGCCTAACGCGGCAGTGAACCCGTGTGAAGTATCTAGTGCAAAATTCCTGGTCACGTGGAACGCGGATAACGTCACTCTTTGACCCCGTGGAAAACGTCCAGAGCGGATCCTGGTCCTCGCAGAGCACGGCAGTGAACCCGTGTGAAGCATCCAGAGCGGAGCCTAGTCCTCGCCTAACGCGGCAGTGAACCCGTGTGGGGCATCTAGAGCAAAATTCCTGGTCACATGGAACGCGGATAAAGTCACTCTTCGACCCCGTGGGAAACGTCCAGAGCGGATCCTGGTCCTCACACCAGCATGGAGTGATCACCACCGCGACATTCGTCTCGATACAGCAGACGCGATGCCAGCAAACGAAGCAAAGGCCAAATTCCTAGCTTCAACGTCTCGACGGTAACTCATATAAAACCGAAAAGACAATCAAAGATCATCCCACATGGAGTGGTCACCACCACGACATTCGTCCCGATACAGCAGACGAGATGTCAACAACAGCGTCCTTCCTCCAACAGAATCCGAACACACCAAAGCAAATGAAGCGAAGGCCAAATTCCTAGCTTCAGGGTCTTAACGGCAAGTCATATAAAGCCTGAAAGACCACCGGAGATCATCCCACATGGAGTGGTCACCACCTCGACGTTCGTCTCAATACAGCAGATGCAACATCACCAAAAGGAACCACGGCAAAATCCCTAGTTCCAAACCTCGACGGTTCGCCAGCAACCTAGAGACAACCATGACATTCGTCTCGATACAGAGGACGCGATGCCAGCAAACGAAGCGAAGGCCAAATTCCTAGCTTCAGGGTCTTAACGGCAAGTCATATAAAGCCTGAAAGACCACCGGAGATCATCCCACATGGAGTGGTCACCACCTCGACGTTCGTCTCGATACAGCAGACGCAACATCATCAAACAGCGGAGCCGCGGCAAAATCCCTGGTTCCAGAGCTCGACGGTTCACCAGCAACCTAGAGACAACCATGACATTCGTCTCGATACAGAGGACGCGATGCCAGCAAACAAAGCAAAGGCCAAATTCCTAGCTTCAGGGTCTTAACGGTAAGTCATATAAAATCGGAAAGACAATCAGAGATCATCCCACACCAACATGGAGTGGTCACCGCCTCGATGTTCGTCTCGATACAGCAGACGAGATGTCACGACAGCGTTCTTCCTCCAACAGGATTCGCACTTGACAAAGCAAACGAAGCGAAGGCCAAATTCCTAGCTTCAGGGTCTTAACGGCAAGTCATATAAAGCCTGAAAGACCACCGGAGATCATCCCATATCGAGTGGTCACCACCTCGACGTTCGTCTCGATACAGCAGACGCAACATCACCAAAAAGAGCCACGGCAAAATCCCTAGTTCCAAACCTCGACGGTTCATCAGCAACCTAGAGACAACCACGACATTCGTCTCGATACAGAGGACGCAATGCCAGCAAACGAAGCAAAAGCCAAATTCCTAGCTTCAGGGTCTTAACAGCAAGTCATATAAAGCCTGAAAGACTATCGGAGATCATCCCACACCAGCGCGGAGTGGTTATGACTCATCGGGGCTCTCCAAAATGAGCCTAACCTCAAGTAAAAAGCGGCATGGCAAATTCCTAGCGCTTGCTCTTCCGACGGTCAAACTGCCAAGGAGGATTGCTTGAAGACGTCTTGTCCAGCCCCCGAAGGGATCAGAGACACGGCAGTCGCAGGGCTACTCGAACAGCACAATTGCCTATCGAGGAATATACCAGCTGATGCGACGGTACGACGGCCAAAACCCTAAGTACCACAGACCCTAACGGACTTCTGTCGTAAAGAGCAGAGGTTAACTGTGACGTTAGGATATTCTTGCGAGATCTGCTCGATCCGTTTCGACTCGTGAGGAAATTGATGTCTTTGCGAGAACTTCTCGATTCGTCTCGACTCGTGAGATAAAGCCTTAGGCAATGGGGATAAAAACCTGTTTCCTAAGCACTGGGGCCCTGCAAGTTGGTCCAAAACGGACTCTTGCATACTATTCACGGACCTCACTCTCCAAAGTCGAATCTCGACAAGGAGGGACACAACCACTTACGAGTCCTCTCGACTTGTAAGTGGGAAAAATTCTCTTGTGAGATCCTTACGACTCTCAAGAGAAAATACACACTTAGAAGTCCTCACGACTCCTAAGGAGAAAATACACCTACGAGATCCTCACGACTCGTAGGGAGAAAAGTCTTTATGAGACCCTCACGGCTCGTAAAGTTGAAAAGTCTTAGGTGACAGATCCTACCCCTGTCTCCCAAGCCATCACTGCCCTGCAAAGAGGTCAAGATGGACCATCTATGAGCCACACTTGCCAAAGCTACATGCCACTGAAATGAAGAAGTTACTCATGAGCGTATAAACTACTCCACGCCAGAGTAAGACATAAAGAAATAGAAGGGTGCGGCTCATGGAGTTGAGAGTTTGGAACCATATCTCTTAAGAGTCGAGATTTGAGTCAATGATAAATGACGACGCTTGCGTCCGCTCGTTATCTTCTCAGATCAAGATTCTGAAAGTTATATGCCAACCCAAAACTGGTCATACGCTATGCATTACTCTGCACTACTTTACCCACGTACATACTTACGTGGGCAAAGTAGTGGGGGGCATTTGTTCCCGCCAAAAATTTCTGCGCAGAAGAGTCCAAGATATCAAATGACAGCGATACGCTTAAGGAAATGGGAACCAGTATCTTCCGGGCTGTTTTTTGACAAACTCCCGAATGAGAAACAGATAAATTCTGATGGTATCGAAAGCGGCTCGAAAAACCCTTCGATTTGATATATTATGGGCCTCGTAATTCATTCGGGATCAAAAGTTATGAGGAATTACGTGTCCACACGTGATGGGCCTTTAAGAACCCGCTGGAGGAGTCAAAAGATATAATAAAAACTCAGAAAAGACCCCAATGGGGCATCACGTGCTCACACGTGACCATGGGTCACGTGCAGATACGTGATGGGCTTTTAAAGCCTCTAAAATAATGAATAGAATTTAATTCTAAAAGTCAGAAAATATCTCAACGAGGTATCACGTGCTTACATGTGACCAATGGTCACGTGTTGACACGTGATGGTTAAAACTGAAACATAAATAAGCGGCTGAGAAAGGAACCCAATTGGGGGTCACGTGCTCACACGTGACCAAAGGTCACGTGCCAGCACGTGACTGGCTTTAAAAGCCTTATAATTTAATAGAATTAAATTCTAAAAGTTCTGAATCTTTCCAAATGGAAAAGGGTCATGGGAAACCGTTGGATTAAAGATCCAAGGGTGATTAAAAATCACCAATTTATGGAAGAATCCCAAATAAGGAAAGATCTCCCTAAATCTCACCGAAATAACAAACAGAATATCTTTGGATCTAAAATCCAACGGTGAATAAAATTCACTGAATGATCTAAAGGATCATATTAATTATGAAATCAAATCAAATCTTTCAATGAGAGATTTGCTAAACAAATTGATTATTTTCCTTCTCCTATAAATAGGAGCCAAGAAAAGAAGAGAGGGGATCTACTTTTTTGGGAGAGAAAAAACAGAGAGAGGAGAATTTAATTCTCTGCAAAAGAAAAACCCTAGGTAAGAAAAAAGAGGCTTCAAAAGAGAATTTAATTCTCAAAAGAGTTTTACTCTTACATAAAGAAAAGAACTTAGTTCTTTCTCTGGTTGAGGATCTGCAAAGTGCACATCTCCCCATGAACTGAGAATTTAATTCTCATTGGGTTGAGATCCTGCCATGCAGATCTAAAACACTGAGGAGGAATTGAGTTTTGAGAATTTAATTCTCCCAAACTTTTAGGAATTTAATTCCTCCTAAAACAAAACTAGGGTTTAACCCTAATCAAGAATTTAATTCTTTTACAGATCTGGGAATTTAATTCCTTTAAAAAGAAATCAGGGTTTCATCCTAAATAAGAATTTAATTCTTTCACGATAGGAATTTAATTCCTCCAAAATCATAATTAGGGTTTAACCCTACAAAGAATTCAATTCTTAAAAGATCTCTGTTCATGAAAAGAACTAGGGTCACGTGCCCCACGTGACCCCTGAACAGATCCCCCAAAATGAGAAGAGGAAAGTTTTGAGGCAATGCCTCACGTGCTCCCACGTGACCCTCATTATATATGGAACAAAAGCAAAGGCAGAAACAATTCTGGGCGCTCTCACGTGTTACCATGTGACCCCTAATAAATGTTCTAATAAATCAGGACATGATTATACATCACGTGCCCACACGTGATGGCTATGAAAATTAAAAGTGTTTAACACTTGTTTGCAGAACAAAATAAAGTGGATCTGGCCCCACTTTTTGATGCCATCACGTGCTCCCACGTGACTCCCAAAACGCAGAAAGAAAAAGCAAAAGAAATGAAAGCTTTGGGCGCTCTCACGTGTTATCACGTGACCCCTCAGCAAATGCTTTAATAATCAGCGCGCTAATCCTCCTCACGTGGCGGCACGTGATGCTCCAAAGAAAACATAAAAAGTGTTTAACGCTTATTTACAGAACGAAGAAAAGGAGATCTGGCTCCACATTTAGGGCACCCTCACGTGTCACCACGTGACCCCTAATGAGCATTCTAACAGACAAGAGCGAGGGCCTTCATCACGTGCTCACACGTGATGGCCGCCAGAATTAAAAGAGTTAAACACTGATCTGCAGAATAAAATAAAGGGAATCAGGGCGCTCTCACGTGTCCACACGTGACCCCTCTCGCCTTAGTATTTAACACTAATCTGAAGACTTTGTTCCCAGTGTTTAACACTGATTTGCTTTAGTGTTAAACACTAATTTGAAATCTCTGATTACCAGTGTTTAACACTGATTTGCTTTAGTGTTTAACACTAATTTGAAAGCCCTGTTGCTAGTGTTTAACACTGATTATCTTTTAGTGTTTAATACTAACTTGTTAATCTTATTCCCAGTGTTCAACACTGTTGACTTTTAGTGTTTAACACTAGCTTTAGCCTAGTTGGCTAAATTTCTAGAGGCAAACCCTCTCCTTCAATGGACCAACAGAGGGCCAATATTTCAAACATAATTGGACTTAGCCCAAACTGACCATAAGTCCTCAAATCATCTTGAACTGAGCACATCTGCTCTTTCAACCAACTCATTGGTTCAAGGGTACATCTCGGAACTCCTCTGATATTTGTCGTTGTAATCTTTCAACATCTTCAGAGAGGTGACGGGTCCCGACAACCACACATCAACACGGACTGTGGGGTCCTTAAACTCATGGACTTATGCGTCCCTAAACCAAGGTACGGACTGTGGGGTCCTTAAACCCATGGACTTATGCGTCCTTAAACTGGTAATGGACCACCACGTCCCTAAACTGGCAATGGACCACCATGTCTCTAAACTGGTATTGGACCACCATGTCCCTAAACTGGAACAATAGAGCCCCCAAATGCTCTTTTGTCGGATCTAAACGATCCCGTTAAGTCGATCTTAGTCCCAAACTGGACTAACGTATCCTTAACAATCATTTAAGTTGATCTTAGCCTCAAATATGGCTAACGTATCCTTAAACCTTCAAACAGACTTTAGTCCCAAATTGGACTACAAATCCCCCAATCAACTTTAGTTCAAGGGTACATCTCTGAACTCCTCTGACATCTGTCGTTGTAATCCTTCAACGTCGTCAGAGAGGTGACGGGTCCCGACGACCATACATTCAATGGACCACCATGTCCCTAAACTGGAACAATCGAGCCTCCAAACGCTCTTTTGTCGGATCTAAACGATCCCGTTAAGTTGATCTTAGTCTCAAATTGGACTAACGTATCCTTAATAAACGTTTGAGTTGATCTTAGCCTCAAATATGGCTAACGTATCCTCAAACCAAAACCCCAAACCCAAATCTAAGAAAATACGGATTTGGACTAATCCACGTCCTACGGGCGACGACATAAATCAGTCTCCGTATACAATCCACGGGCAACCACAAACAAAACAAACACCCACGACACGAAGTGACCAGCTGGAGAAGGAGAAAGTTATTACCGCGATGCGGTAGCGTAATTAACTGCAGGGGCTTGCGCCTGCAGGGAAGAGCGTCCCCACAATCAAAAACCCCTCAAGCGAGGGGGAATCTGACGAAGTCTGCTACATCGGCCGCATCCGTCTAAACCTCCGATACACGGTGCCATAAATCAACTTGGCATCTTCGGAGAGGTGGACGGATAGCACCTATTAGCATCTGCCCCGAACCTCAGGCGAGACGTCCCGCGTCTTGGCCGTCTTTCGGAAGGGAACATATATAAATACCCTCATTCTTCGAGCTACCTCATCCCCGTGATATTCATAATATTAAACTGTATATGTACACACTCACTAACACGAGTTTCGATTATACATGTACGTCATGTCATGTTAATAAGATTCATTATAAAAACGTAGTAGCAATAATGCATCAATGAAATCATAATTCAAATTCAGGTCAGAATATATCACAAATTCAAATGCAGAAAAATACAGTTTCAAATTCTAATCTGAAAACATTATCAACATGAAAAATCTAGATTAGGAAGTCATGCAAATAACTGTTACGCCCCGCTTCCCAAGATACGGAAGCGGAGACGCAACGAGACCCGCGACGATGCTATACCGAGAGAGAGAAACTCAATTCGATACAGTTACGCTTAGCGTATAATATGCAGGAAAAATATACAAAATCAAGTAAAATAAAAGCTAAGCTTTATTCATCAACCAGAACTTTATTATATGCTAGGTTCACATCAAAAGTTTTATTACATCAATTGGCAAGCCCTAAAACAGGTGGGCGAAAGAAAAGGAAATAAGGAAACATAAGTCCTAATCGTAGGTTGAGAGTTGAGCGTTGTCTTCTTCCCTAACTTCGACTTCAGCCAAGCCTTCTTCCAGTTCCAATGGACATTTCGGGAGAGGGAAAGAAAGAAAGAAAAATGTCTGTCGACGAGATAAACTCGAGTAGGATTTCTCAAGATAGAGTGAGTGAAATAAAGCAATAAAAGGTATGGTGACAGTCGCATATGTACGTGTGAGTATATGTAAACGGATGTTTTATGTAGGTTAAGCAAGAGAAAGGTAACTAAAGTGTGCAGTATAAATGATGTCATATGTGTGTAGTGTCAATTAAGGATATCATATGACGACTAAGCGTTATGCATGTTCTAGTTTGGTTAGGTAAGGGTACCGAGTTCTCGGGATTATTTCGTTGGGCCACGGAACAACAGCAGACCGGATATATATAGCGTTTGTTTCACCTTTGGATCCATGATTAACTGGAAAAGGAATCCGAGACCCTTAATACCGCTTTACATAAGATAAACTATCCCACCCCGGTCTCGTTTAGAAGTATATGGATACAGGTAGGTGTCAGCATGTGGTTCCACTAGGCATAGAATCTTCAGTAGTAATAAGGTCATCCGTAAATCGAAATCTTCAATGGATAAGGCCATCCGTATATATATCGGAATCTTCAATAGATAAGGTCATCCGTATATCGGAATCTTCAATAGTGCTCTATGCCTAGATTCACGTGTCTAACCTTAATCGTACCAGATAACATGTCATATAGAGTTTCTTGCATAAGCTTAAGTATCATATTCAAGATGTGAAGGGTTTGCATGTCCAATCAAAAGAGGTAAGTACATGTAATAGGTTTTGTAATAGTCTATGGTATTTTAGTGTAATATTAATTTTAGAAAAGCTTTATGGTATTTATTCGAAAATACAATTTTAGATAAGGTCGAGGTGTTTATTTGAAAATACGACTTTAGATAAGTCGAGATATTTATTTGAAAATATGACTTTAGATAAAATCGAGGTATTTATTTGAAAATACGGCTCTTGATAAGTCGAGGTATTTATTTGAAAATACGACTTTAGATAAAATCGAGGTATTTATTTAAAAATACGAGCTTTGGTAAACACTGGGTGTGTAACAAAATAGTACATGGTATCAGGTGAAATGAGGTTAGAACTTCGAGAATATTTTGATGGAAAAAAATGAACTGTTTAATTATAAGATAGTTTTGTGACAAAAGATCATTCTCAAATTGGGCAGCATTTCGGCTTGTAAAAAAGGCGTTTTCCGAGTTTATATTTGGGCAGCATAACGGTGTAGGTGGTTTTAAGAGTTTAACATTGAAAAAAGACTGGGATAGGTCATTATCCCAACTACATTGCATAAGGTTCTTGTTTGCACCTATTTAAGTGCGCATCAATATCAAGTGCGCACATATAATAAAATGGCTAAAGACACTTGCACAAGTGTTAAGTGCGCACATGGCAGAAAGCAATTTTGATGATGTGCGCACCTATATACATGCGCACATGAAGACTGATGCATGAGATAGGCATCAACATATGCGCAACACGTGTGCGCATCCTTGTCGTCCGCACTTGCAGCCAATGAAGCAAGCGCTTCTATTTAAAATTGTTACAAAAATCAAAAATTTCTGTTAATTGACAATTTAACAAACTAAATCAAATCAATATTGGATAAAGATCCAATGGTGCGCAAGATCTCTAAATTGATATGAATCAATTTAAAATCAAATAAATCCCTAATAAACTGTAAACCCTAATGGACCCTCTATATAAATAGAGATCTAAAAAGCAATTTCGGATCACGTTCATGATTCTTGAGGAAGCGACCAACAAGCAAGTGCTTGTCGACTTTCTTTCGATCAATACTTGGATAGCCGTTACGTGCAACTAGTACCGCTGACGTGTTTATAGGTTATGGATGTGATCCTAACCTACTGCTAGTGTATTGTCGAGTCTTTAGAGTCCTACACAGAGGTTTCCCGGCTCAGGCGAAACGATGTAGAGTGCATATGGCGATACGTACATGAGTTCAATTAAATATGTACGTTCGATACACGTATGTTAATCGGACATTTTCATAATACTAGCCGACTCTTGTTGAAGCTGGATTATCAAATCAAGTGTTGATTTAATAATTATATATATATATATATATATATATATATATATATATATATTGATATATATATTTTCTAGTATTAAGCCCGCTTTATTTATCTCTCATTTTGTATTTGTATTTTATACAAATACTAGTGTATGTATATGATACATATTATATTGTATATGTGATATACTTGAATGTTTCTAGATGCATGACTCATTTTATTTATTAATGAAATAAAGAAATGAGCCATTAAAGAGAGAAATGTGTAGAGAATTAAAGAGCCTTCTATCATATTTCATTTTGGATATATGGCTACTCTCTTTTGTTCTGTTCTTCATTCTCATCTTGATTCTCTCTCTTGAAAAATTTGTTGAGAGCTAGAAAAAGAAAAGAGAGATAAAAATGAGCTAAAATTTCTACATCTCTTGCTTCATATTCCTAACAAGTTTATCTAGCAAGTTGCTTCATCAAGATCTTGATCCAGTGGAGTTATAGCTTGAATTGGAGAATCCTCAAGGTGGTTCATTTTTGGCTAGGAGATCTTCTTGCGAGCTCAATCCTGTTGGGATAAAAATTTACACCCTCCTTGTCCAAAAATTCAAAGTCAAAGTCAAAAGTCAACCCCAAGTCAAGTGGACCCAAGCCCAAGTCAAGCCCGAGCATGGAAAGGGCCGGCCCCATACCAAAAAGAACGAAGCAATAAATAAGTTTAATGTAATTTTTAGAAATAAATATATGAAAAATGGGCAAAAAACCAGATTATGTAAACCCCGTGGATTATGTGCAAAAAGAAATGAGCACATGAGTAATGGGGAGGCACATGTACCATTTGGAAAAGCCCAAGGGCTATATGTAAAGTGTGTAGCCTATAAAAGGCAAACATGATAAGAAATCAATAACAACTTCTATTCTCTTAATTTTTCTAGAGTTTTGTGCCTCCTTCCTCTTCAAAGGTTTTAAACCTTCTTCCTTCTATTTTTTTTGAATTAAATTAAGAGTTTAGCTCTTCCTTTCTAAAAAAAATAGTTTTTCACCATTAAATCATTGAAGGGGAGATTTTAAATCTCACCACCTTTCTTTTCCAAGTTCCAAATAAAAAAAAGAGAGGAAGAAGAAAGAGACCCATCTCCAAAAATCTTACTTTATGAGGATCCAAGGCTCAAAAGACAAGAAAGGAGTCCCCTTTGATCATCCAAGACATATATCTTGAAGGTTCAAGATATCCCTTTGGTTTTCTAAATAATTTTTTTGGGGAGTTTAACTCCTCTAAAATCTAAAATAAATGTTTTAGGAGTTTAACTCCTCCAAACCCAAAATAAATGTTTTAGGAGTTTAAATCCTCCGAATTCAAAATAAAATCTTTGGGAGTTTAACCCTTTTGAATCCAAAATAAAAAATTTGGGAGTTTAACTCCAAATAAAACTGTTTTGGGAGTTTTATTCCAAATAAAATTTCTTTCTGGGGAGTTTAACTCCAATTCCGAGGAGATCGGAGTTCAACTCCGAAATTACGAAGTCTTAACCCTTCTTCGTAAGAGTTTAGCAGTCGCCTTCATCCGCGAGCGTGCACGCAGGTGCCTTGTGGTCACGTGCCGTGCACGTGGCCGGCGGCGCTCAGCGGTCACATGCCGCGCACGTGCCCGCTGGTGTCCCCAGCGGTCACGAGCCGTGCACATGCCCGCAAATGTCCCGTGGTCACGTGCCGTGCACGTGGTTGCCGGCGTCTCCACGGTCACATGCCGCACACGTGCCTGCAGGTGCCTCACGGTCATGTGCCGCGCACGTGGTCGCTGGCATCCCAGCGGTCACGTGTCGCGCATGTAGCTGCTGGCGTCCCAGCGGTCATATGGCGTACATGTGCCTGCAGGTGCCTCGCGGTCACATGTCATGCACGTGGCCGCTGGCATCCTAGCGATCATGTGCCGCACACGTGACCGCTGGCTCCCCGGTGGTCACATGCCGCGCGTCCCCCCTTTTCAAATGAGTGGGGCCTCTTATATATATATATATATATATATATATATATATATATATAAACAAATAAAAAATAAAAGAAATTTTTTCTTTGAATAAAAAATGAAATGAAAACCCTATAACTTTTTTTAAGCACCAACACTTCACAATTGAGTTCGCATGACTCGTTTGACCTGTTAATCAGAGGTTCTCTCGCTCTGAAAGCGGGGGGTAATTAACGACAGTTTAGTCCGCGGTTACCAAAGATTTGGATCCCTACAACCAATAAACCCCTGCCTACCCCAGGCAGAGAAAATCTGTAATACACTCGACAAGCAATGCGTATTCCTATCTCAATAGGGTGACAAAAAACACTCTATAGATTCTGGAACGCCCGGTGAGATATTTTCTCTCCTCCCCTATTTCGGGTCAAGCGTTCATGCGAACTCAATTAATATATATATATTGATTGTCTGTACTAAAATCATATTTTTTTGTGCAGGTTAACAGTTTTCAATTGCAATCTCGAACTCATCAACCTTGTCTCCCAAGATGAACTTCGTTTCTGACGCAACTCCGGTGATCTATGTGGTCAAAACAAACGCCCATGTGATCCTCTCGGTGAGTCTCATGAGGCAGTGGGAGAAGCATCCATGCCAATTTGGTTCTGTCATCATCTACCCTACCAGAAGCGCTCATCTGGCCGAGACCTCGGCAAACCAAGTGGCCAAACCGACCTCAAGGGGCAGGAGACCAAACGTTGTGATTGCCAAGGCACCACAACCTAAATGTAAATCGGTGTTCAAACGAATCCCTAGTGATCCAATTGGGGGCAAGACCGCCGAAACAAAGGAAATCATCAAATGTCGTGAGCAAACTTAGGCGATGCCTTCGACAAGTACATGATCAGACGTATCTTCAAGGCTCTCCATCACTCGGCCTACGGTGGATTCCCGAAGAGAAGAAACCTGCCAAGTGCTCATAGTGGAAAAGTTAAGGCAAAAATGGCTCAGATATAGAGCCAACAAAAGGGCTAGGGCTCCGACCAAGTTAAATTTTATGAAGTTCCAAAGCCCGGCCTGCCCCGCGGATACAGGCGTGTCAGCCATGAAAATCCGCAATTCTTTCGAACCCTTATAGTGGGTTCAGAAGAATGCGATGTCTACCAAGATTTAAAAAATGCAATTCAAATTGTGCTGCGAAGGGATGTGTCTAAGCCCCAGCATAAAAGGCGTGGCACTCTCTCTTCAGAAGTCTACTAAGAACTTTGTGCAACGTGAAAGCAGTGGGGAAAAACTAGAAAAGAAGTGCCAACGCCACCCGAGAACCCGGGCAAGCCAACTGTCTTCAGTCTATTGTCCTTTACCGAAGCAGAGGGGCTACGACAGCGATCCGTGAAATTAGCTGCCAGTGATAAAAATATGGTCGAATATATTATCCACACAGTCTACATGGGGGGCACTCTTCCCAGTGACAACCTTCGCAGCAAAAGAAAGTATGGGGCCACCACATCCCAAGCCCAAGCTGGCTTAGATATGGCTGCCACTTTCCAAGATCAGCCTCCTCCGCAGGATGATAAAAACCCTCTCGATGAGGCTGATAGGCAGAAAGACCTGATTGATCATGCGAAAAAGTGCTTTGTAAATAACCGCAATCAAAACGGTGTCGCTAATAGCTAGCCGTGATGAGTACAGGTCGTCCGCAGAGAAACATAAACTTCTTTTCTTGTTTTATACGAGTTGATAAAAGATAGATGGTTTGTTGTCGTTCTATTTTGAGACGGATATAAAATTTATAATAGAAAGGCTTGTAGGGTTCATAGGACTTAGTAGTTAATGGATGAATGTTTAGATGTGGCTCTTTTTTTTAATCTTTTAATAGTTTAAAACCTAAAGAGATAGCGATGAATGTGGATTAGGGTTCTTGGAGGGATTAAGGTTTTCCTCTACTGACCCTTGTCCTTCCATTGATCTCTATTCATCTCAAGCCCTTAACAAAACAAGTGTTTAACCAATCTCAAATCGTGATCGTTACTATTAATAAATTGATAGCGCGCCCGGTAAGAAGGTTAATATTTATTTTGCTAAAGTTTATAAATATCAAAATGTCAAAAAAGTTAAAAGATATTTCTTCCATTATTCTACCCTATCCTACAAATCCTACCAAGCAAGAAATTACTCGCTCACGGTTAATAGTGATTTAGAAGAAAGATTGAAGATGAATAAAACCATATTTAAGATGCAGAAAAGTAACGCGTAAAATTAATGCAGAAAGTAATGCGTAAAGTAAATGCGGAAAAGTAAATGCAAAAAAATCAAAACAAAAACTGCATTTTTTATCAACTATTGCATTACAATTTTCTTCTTAAAAAGTAGTTTATAAGAACCCCAGTTGCTCGCTCGATCTTTCTCTAGAATTCTGCGATGGATAGATAGATATATTAGATAGATAGCTCTTGGTCTTTTTAAGTGCAAGTGGGTCGCTGTTGGATATAGTGCCCTCAAAGTCAATTATTGGATCGCAGGTACGTGATTGCAATGATTAAGGAGGACCTATACCGGTAGGACAGTATTACTCGAGATGATAGTATGCTATCTGGTTTGCCTTTATCAGTCGTGTATAGGTTCAGATGACTGATCACGATTACACTTTGATAGAGCCCTTAGGATCTTGCTTGACTACCAACAGTATGAGGGCGATCATATACGTGAGAGTTGGGTGGTCTATAAGCATATCCTTAATAGTGGTCCCTAGTCGTGGGAGTTTCGAGACAGGGCATCGATACTCCGGAGTAGACTAGTGTATACAGTCGAGACCCCGACGAGGGGCGGTGGCCGGTCTCACAAGCCACTGGTGTCAGTTGGATCACCTAAGATGTATACAGGTGCTCATTGGGTTATGAGTACACCGGACAGGACTCGCCGGGAACCTGCTAGTTGGTATTATACATATCGTCAGATAGCAGTTCCCTGGTGACATGTGTACAGGTTAGTTCATTGACCTGAGGTCGTCATTTGTCTCGTGTGAGTTCCCACTGTGCTTTGATTTCTACCCTACCACGGCTCAAAGGAGTCGTGCAAACAGGTAGTTTTTGGGTACAGTCCCGAGCCACATGGAGGCACGTGAGCGGATCGGCAGGGGATTCTTCTCTCCCGGTATTGGGGGTGGAGGTCGCGCTGTGTCTAGGAAAGCCATTACACCAAGTCCTTGGCCAAGGCAGATGAGATTTACTGGTAGGTACTCCAGTAGTATCTCAGGGTATTCAGGGCTTGTCTCCGACACGACTTATACAGCTATTGGGGGTCTGACGTTACTAGCCCCCTAGGCAGGATATGCGATACTCATAGACAAACGGACCGTACTGTATATACATTGTCACTGTTAGGCTCAGTAGGGTTTCTGGATGAGTTCGCTCATCAGCCTCCTTTGAGGTCAGTACATGGGCAGCCGTTACGCACAGCTAGTGCTGCTGACGACTTATGGTTAAACCCATTGCCAGGGTACTGACGAGTCATTAGAGTCCCCCACAGATAGTTTCCCAAGTTCGGACGAAACATTGTAGAGGCCGTATGGTTTTATGGCAGGGTTCGGAAAATGCACGTGCGTTTACACACGTGTCATATTTCGGGCAGATAATACTGGTGGGCTTTGGTTTAAGCCGGATCCATGTATTATACAGAGTAGATATAATATCTTTGTCTCAGTTGCATTTGTATTCGGTCGTAATACAAATGCGGGTATATTTATACAGTTACGGGGTTATCCTGAAATTCGTTTCAGGATCACTTTTGGAAGTTGCCAGTTTCCAGTTTTCTATCAGCCGTCTTTTAATATTCGGTTAAAGACGGATTTATATTTTCTTTGGATAAGTGTGGATGCTTCTAGAAGGTTCTAGAAGAGGTGATTAGGCTTGTGACTCACTTGTTCATTAATGGTGCTTTAATGGTGCATACTTTGTGTTCATACTTTGTGTTCACACTAGATATTTCTCTTATTGTCACCTCCCCCTCTCCTACACTCACCCCCCTCCATATATTGTAGCCGGCCCCTCCTTGATGCCCATGAGAATATTTCACTCTTTCACTTAACTTGATTTTATTCATTTGGAAAAAAGATGATAGATTTAGGTGTATGGAAATTTCATAGCTCATTTCATTCCATCACCCGTCTCAAATGGCAACTTCATTAACCGTTCGTCCATGGCTTTGGACGAAGCGAGACAAAGTCTTCTGCTCATTCTCTACATCAATCTTGGTCATCTCTTCTAGCAAACTTGATGACCGAGTTGCCTCGAGTCAGAGGCGGGAGCCCGTTTAAAGATCCGATGACGTGGTGCCACCTGGACGAGGAGATCGGAGATCGACAAGATCGGAGCAGCCGCAACGGAGCGTGGGATGATGGTTAAAGAACGAAGGACTCGGATCGTTCGGTATAACCTTTCTACCCTCTTTGTAGATTGTTAGTTTAGCGTTAATGGCATATCCGGGTTATAGTATGCGATAGCACCAGTTATAAAAGTTTTTGTTCCGCATTTTGGCGTCTGAAAGACAGCCGGGACGCTACCGTAGACTTACATCCATGGGAGGGGGAACGACGACCTGGGCGGCTGGGCATGCCGTTTGGACATGGACAATAGCGTCCACTATGGATGCGAGCCTTTCGATCCTTGCCGAGAGGGCGTGGATGGCGTTCGAAAGGGGAGTAGATCCGTCCGCGCCACCGTTGTAGGAAATGTGGCGGCTTGTGCTGGGATCGTCACGGTTTTCGCTCACCATGAAGTCGAGAGCGGAAGATCAACTTTCGATGGGTGGAAAGAATTGTTCCCACAAACGGCACTTACTGATGGAGGTCTGATCTCCTTCAGATGTTTTCCTCCATCGATCTGTGGAGAGCGTTGATGAAGGGTTGAGATTAGTGTTGAAGGTTGTCTCTTTTGACGTGTGGATCTCAATGGGTTGATTTTGAGGTAAAGCCGAGCTACCTGCAAAGAAGTCCCGGGGTGGATGATCACCGTAGGACCCTCCGACGATCAAGTTAGCCGAGAAAAATGAGCAGAGTAGCGGCTTGTTGGGTTGAAATTGCTTTACCTGAGTCGTCTGGGAGAGGGGTTTTTATAGTGGTCGCATGGAGCGAGCTGGCGCGAAATCTTCGCCGTCAATTACGCCCCTGACGTTACGCCTGCGTGAGTGACGGGATCCCTCCATTAATGACGAGATACACTCGTTAATGGGGGGATACGACGGCGTGGAACGCGGGATGTTGGGTGGCGGATATCTCTCTTCCGGCGAGATACGCGGAGCCGTGGCGGAGGCGCTTGGGCTCTGCGTTCTTGGTTGCTCGGTAGAACCGGGGAGGCTTAGGTCGGCGGGAGGCTCGGAGGCGAACGGGAGGCCGAGAAAGCTCGGTTCTGTGATAGCTCGGAGGCGAGCTGGGAGGGCTGAGGAAGCTCAGCGTGTAGGAGGGCTCAGAGGCGAGCCGATGGTTATTTGTAAGACGAGCATAGGAGTGTTCTGGGAGGCCATCGAAGGTCGGGTCAATCCTCGGGACGAAGGACCGGAGAATGCCTTCAATGTATCGTGCTTTCTCTTGTCCCGTAAGCCCCGCAACACGTCATCTACCACGTGTCATGATCTGAAGAATTCCCACTTATGAGTATCATCATGGTAAGAATCCTGAAGCGAGTTGTTGATTGCTCAGAGATAAAGTCACAACTAATGACATTTTTTGATTGACACATGGCGGTCTCTTATGGTGAGACCTGCTATTAAATGTAATTGGCTGTCAAGATTTCTCTATGGTCAAGATTTGAACCGATATGTGCTTACTTGTCATCAAAATCGATCTGCCAATTATTGCTCACATCAACCGGTACAGTTTTAATCACCTCATGACTTAGCAAGTGACACCAAAAGGTAGTTATGCCTTGTACATTTTAATTACTTTAGAATTGTTCATATATATATATATGCTTTCCATTGACTATTTAGAATGTGTCTATGGATGAATACATCATTATCATCACTAAGAATCCTCATGCATGCTTTCCTTATCAATCTTGATATCATCAAAGACAACTTAATAGTGCACTTCAAGGAGAAATTCTATATGGGCAAAAAAATTGACTAGGGCATGCAATGATCAACTTAGCTTATGCCGTCATCATCTCTAAAAAAGGAGGAAAATTACCTATAGATATCTTGTGGCCTCAATTATGCACAAACCTAGGGAAATTTACATTAATTAACATATGATAGCAAATTTTCTTGCTTTCAACACTAATCGAGCTACTAATGAGTTGTGGGTTACAGCCAAATCGCAGTTTTGTTAGTGGGCAAATCTGTTTGATTTGGGAATGGAATCAACCAATTAGAACAGACTTTTGTGGTGGATGCATTAGCAAAATCCCATAATCTTCCCTCTTTGGCTGCAAGTGTAAAATTGCAAGCAATAATTCTTTGAGCTATGAACCTATGACCAATCAATGTGCAGTGGACCTTAAGTAGTCATTATTTGGTAGGGGCACATGGCTTTCGGAATGGAATAAAATGATTCATGTAGCAGACTTTAAATTTTTTAATAGATATTGTATGAAGAATCTATAGCTTGGGTCGACACAGCTAATTAAGCTACGGTCAACCCCTTAAAAATGACATCTAACATGAAGGGGGCCTTGCAGTTTAAGTGGCAGGACACATCTCCTTACGCCGTAAGGATTGCGGCCAACCTCAGTCATATTAAAGTAATACTATATTTACCGGAGACTTACCCATGAACCATTTTTTCCCCTTTACATTTGATTATAATTTAATTTATCTTAATCACGCTCTTCTTTGTCCATGAAATTGGGAGAAGGGGGAAAGCTTATTTTGGGAATATACTCACCTTTGACTTGCCATTCTTTCTTTTATGAACATTTGTGTTTATTCAAGCTCATATATTTACATTGCATATAGTTCCAAAGAAACTATTAACTCAAGTGTATTAGATAAATGTATAACTGGTTGTTTGCTCCGCTACATTATTTGAGATTTTAATTTGAAAATATAAAATTTACTTAAGAGTATTTAACATTGTATATACAATCATCTCTGCTATAAGTTCAAGAATTTACTTCTGCAGTCATCCAACAAAAAATTGTATCTGCATCTCATAAGCATTTTGCAGCAATTTGATCATATATTCCCAAATACGATAGCCATAAAATATTTATTACAACGTTAAATAGGTTCATACAAAAATAGGTAAAACCACAAATTTCTTGTCTTTCTGTGGTTACTCTAGACTGCTTCATCAGTTCCACAACCAAAAAGTAAAAAGAGATCTAAAAACAATCTGCACTACACAAGTTATCATTTAATTTTGAATTTCAGAAGAATATAATCTACACATCGTCCCGATCCCAAATCAAGTAGAACAGCAAGCTCTCTTTGTCCCTGAAGACTCCGCGACATTGATCATCGTCCCTTGAATCGGAGGCGCCATAGTGCTCGCTGCTTCTTGAGCTGCTAGGGCCTTCTTATTTATAATATGATAAATCTCCGTCAAAATAGTCTGAAAAGCATTTTCAATATTGAGCGCTTCCAAAGCCGAGGTCTCCAAAAACGAGAGTCCCTCTTTCTCAGCTAAAATTTGAGCGTCGTCGGGAGAAACTGCTCTTAGATGGTTTAAGTCCGATTTGTTACCTGCTCCGATAAGAAAACGAGTTTCTTCAATGTAACATTTCATTTTGCTGAACAATTGGTGATAAAAATCTAGAGTTGAATCTTTTAGGTAGTCGATTTTTATTTACCTTCCTTGACAAGTGAATTATTGTGAAATACCTAGTTTATATCTTTATTGATGGGTAAATAACAATAAAATACCCTTAAATATCATTGTTTTTCATTAAACTGTCTCAAAATTTATTTATTACAGTAAGCTCCCCTACAGTGCTAATGGGCAGTGAAAAAATGTCCTCAAAACCAAACTTTGAGGAATTATAGTGTGCTAAAATAATTTTAAGGTAGTTTAGTAAAAAAAATCATGATAGTTAAGGGTATTTTAGTGTAATTTACCCCTATTAATTTGTATTTCATAATTTAAATGGAATGTTTTATTTGGCTAGGCCACATTGACCATATCCATATTCCACAAAGAAGAAGTCTGATTTGTTACCAGCCATCATGATGACAATGTTGGAGTCAGCATGGTCTCTGAGCTCGTGGAGCCACCTTTGGACGTTCTCAAAGGTCTGGCGTTTTGTGATGTCGTAGACTAGAAGCGCGCCGACTGCGCCTCGGTAGTATGCACTGGTGATGGCCCGGTATCGCTCTTGGCCCGCTGTGTCCCATATTTGGGCTTTGATAGTCTTGCCTTCTATCTGTTTGCAAAATCAAAATAATTAAGTGGTCTTAATTTGATAATATATTTGTAATATCTGACGCTTCTGAAACATCCTTTGTAATCATTTAGTCAGATGCATATTTTGTGTATTTATTTTCAATTATATATATATATATATATATATATATATATATATCAAGCTTATATTTTATTAGAAAAGAAAATTCAAAATAGGGTACTGTATAACGCTATACAATTAAAGCACAATTTATTATAAGAGGTGAGAGACTTGAGTTATTATAGACATTTGAAGAGCCAAGGGTTTCCCGATGTGTAAAATGTAGTAATAGGTTTATTTTCAGTATGCACAGAAACATCATATGTAATTATATTATTAGCAGGTTTGTGTGCACATGCGCGCATGTCTTAACACGTATTGTATATGCTTTATTATTGTTATTATTATTCAATATTGCTACTATAAATTAGAGGAAACAGGGCCCCACTGGCCCCATGTGAGATGTCACTGCAGTTTTAGGCCTGCAGGGCGCATGTCTTGACACGTATTGTATATGCTTTATTATTGTTATTATTATTCGATATTGCTATTACAAATTCAAGGAAACTGGGCTCCACTGGCCCCATGTGAAAGGTCACTGCAGTTTTAGACCTGCAGGGTCCCTCCAGGCGCCGTTTTCTCTATAAATTATCTCTACTGTTATAATACAAACTCTAAAAGTATAGCTAATATCACTCAATTGATGGTCTACTTCTTTAGTAAATGAATTCAAGGAACAGAAAATCTACCAATCTATGCTCTCGTCCAAGACATCCACATCGTCATCATAATTTTTTTTTTAAATTAATGCATCTTTTCAATTCAACCTCCCTCTCTTCTCTTCCCAATACACTTAGGCATCATTATCAAAGTCATCCCAATAATTTTTTTAGAGGTATCTATAAAGCTTTAGTCTAAAATATAAATATTTAAATTACATCTATGTGCACCGCACGTGCAAAAAAAACTAGTATTACATAAACTCAGAACTCACATGTCTGTGTCCCTGTGTCGGGAGCCCGTGTTATGTTGTGTCCATGTTAGTGCTTATTAGTTAAACAACAAGTAGCAGACAAGGAATGCATGCATTTATATTCTATAAAATAATCTCTAATACATCCAAAGAAAATAAAGGAGCAGAACATATAATAAGCAAGAAAACAAGGAAACAAGAAACTGCGGGTGCTATAAAACTGAGTCATGAAGATTGAGTGTGTCATCCTCAATCACATTCACCAAGTGAGATCACCCAATAGTTACATAAATTATGATCTCAAATATTGAATCTACGCTGTGTTTGCTCAAATTTTAATACCTATAGCTGTCAACATTTCAATAGACAATATCCTCAAGAAAAAGAAGAATGAAAAAGTGAACAGGAAAAATAGGAGTTAGATTGATAAGCAGTGTGGACTAGCAACATTAACATTTATATGGCTTAGATTGATAAGCAGTGTGGACTAGGCAACATTAACATTTATATGGCTGCACCTTAGACTACAAGAACCAAGGCTATGGTTGCAATGCCTATATCTAAAACAATTTCCACTATGACAGAAATATATGCAGAGCCTAGAGCATCTGGTGGCATATTTATCTAGTACGGAAGTGGGTATCATACAACAGCTCGTCGATATAATGTGACATCCAACTGTCATCTCCATAGCACACCTTCATGTCGTAAATTTGAATTTGTTAACTCCAAAATGGCTCCTTGTGATGAGATCAATATTCCCTTTGGCTACAAGTTCATGACTCGGACCATTGTATTTAAATCTCACAAGGATTTAGATACAAGGAGCTAAGAATGCTATGGCTGCAATGGATTTTAAGGACTAATCCATGAGGTATTGGTAATAGGTTGTAAGCCACTTTCAACTCAAAAGGTTAACCCATATATCTTAATACCCAGCCATATATATCAGTTACTTGTTCTTTCACTGAGCTTAGAAGTAAACTCTCACACGGTTTCTATAGCTATTTGGTATTGTAGCATTGACAAATGCCAAATAAACAACTTCCAGATACATATTCTTTCGACCACTGCCAAATAAACAACATAAATAAAAAAGATATCGCACAATCATCATCTTCCACCTTGAGCACCTATCCTAGCTTTCAGCACTAATTACTGTTGTCATGCTCCACCTTGAACACCAGATATTATAATACTCTCAAGATTGCTCCACCTTGAATACATATAATCAGTTGTCAACACCCCCTCAAGACAACTTCATAACCCACTTGACATATTCTGCCAAATCATCATCATGAGCTGATATCATTCGGTTGGACTGATGCCAGCTTAAGCCGCTTTGGACACAAGGTGAGGCTAAATTACACAAACTACCCTAAATTTGGGGTACAGGAAAGTAAAGTATCATTCCAAGGAACTGGGGTTGGTATGGCAGGATAATAGTGACACAGTGACCTAAAGTTTAGATAGGATCATATGTGACAAGGTCATATGTTCAAGCATACATCCAGCACTCCAAAACTAGATGCTTGACAAGACGTGAGAGCTTAAAAATGCCTTGTAATGTGAGGTCCTCAAAGATTTTCTTTTAACTTGTTGGACCAACAACAATGCGGTGTTCACCCTCTTCCCCACTTAAACAAGGAAAAGACTATTTTCCCCTCATTAGTTGCGAGATCCTTGCCACAATATTCAAGCCCTACAAACTCTCCCTCCCCTTGTCAATGGAAGCCCAAAAAGTTAGATCTTGGATGTAAGTGGACAAATGGTTTAATGTTCCAAACTGTTTTCTCAATATTTACCTACTCCAAGCCATCAACCAACCTAAATATATTATCACAAGTAACGCTACTCATACAGTTCAATAGAGATAACATTCATACATGTTCCTAAATATCACTGTCCAAACATCTGTTCTGGAGGCATAAACTCTCGTAACTCTAAAGTCTCCAGCCAACATATACTGCATAAAACAAGATCGAGCAGGGCTATTGTAAGGTTGGACCAACGACAATGCGGTACCCACCCTCTTCCCTAATAAAATATGGAAAAGACTCATTTTCCCTCATTAGTTGCAATGCACACCTTGAATTTGCGAACTCCTTGCCACAATTCTCAACCCCTACAAACTCTCCGTCCCCTTGTCACTAGAAGACCTAAAAGTTAGACCTTGGATGTAAATGACCAAATGGTTTATGTTCCAAACTGTTTTCTCAATATTTACCTACTCCAAGACATCAACCAACCTAAATAAGATATCACAAGTGATACTCATACAGTTCAATAGAGTTGCATTCATGCATGTTCCTAGATATAACCTTCCAAACATCTGTTCTGGAGGCATAAACTCTCATAACTCTTAAATCTCCAACCAACATATACTGCATAAAACAAGATCGAGTAGGACTATTGTGAGGATTTATCATATTAGCTCAACATTGAGAATTAGGTACAAAACTTTACAATTACAATTGAGGGGAGAAGGTGAGGACTTGGAATTGTGGTAATGGGGTCACAAGTGCAAGGCATGCACTCTATAAAATTAAGAGAGGACACTAACCCCATTAATTTAGGAGAGGGTGAGTCCTGCATGGATCACAAGCTTATAACTCAAAACAAAACATTACAATTATAACTCTCATATATATTTTGGTAACTTAAACACTCCTAGGTTTGCTTCCTTCTCTGATTTTCTCTGTCTTCACTCTATCTTTCTGGGCTAACTCTCACACTCTTGGATAAGAGACAACTTTAAACTAGGAGGGGGTTTCTGCTAACAGAGATATTGGTTTCTGCTAACAGGGTTCGTCGCTGGTTTTATGAGATTATATCTTATTTATAGCAAAAAAGGGAAATATATCAAAATTACATATAAGCTATGTTATTTGTATCACATATAAATAGCAAATGAGAGAGTGTGTGTGTGTGAACATAATACTAGAATATATATGTGTATTATTAAATCAACACTTGATTTAATAATCCGGCTTTATCATAGACCGGCTAGTATTATCAAACGTCCGATTAATGTATGTGTATACACACGTGTTTAATCGAACTCCCGTACGTATCAACATACACACACTATATCGTTTCTTCTAAACCGGAAAAGCCTCTGTGTGGGACTCTAAAGACTCAACAATACGCTGACAGTAGGTTAGGATCATATACGATTGAATCTGAAACACTTTTAGATCAATCCCCTCACAGGTTAACCCACAAGCATGTCAGCAGTACTAGCTGCATGTAACGGCTGCCTAGATATTGTCAAAAGAAAGGTCGACAAGCAAGCTCATCCGTACCTAACATAACCTATCAGTGACAATTACCGTACAGTCTGGTCTCTTCGTCAGAGATTGTCGCATACCAGGTCTGGGGGTGGGTATTGTCAGACCCCCAATAACCCAATAAGTCGTGCCGGTGTCAAACTTATAACTACCTGACATACAACTGATAACACTTATCAGTTTATCTCAACCGCCCTTACCAAGAATTTATGGTTATAGTCAATCAAGCACAGCACGACATCAACTCCCTATACAGTGATAGACGAATCCACTCGACCGCTCCCTGCTTCCATGTGCTTTGGGACTATACCCAACTAAAACATGTATGCACGGTTTTTTAAAGCCGTGGTTGGGTAGTAATCAAAGTATAGTGGAAACACACACAAGTCACTATGACGATCTCAGACCAAAAGAATACCATGTACTCATGTCACCAGAGAACTGTTATCTAGCAATAAGTATAATACTATCTAGGAGTTCTCGGTGAGTCCGTTCAGTGAACTCATGCTCCAATGAGCATATAGAATGCCTTTATTGTTGCTGTCAGTTGACATAACAAGGACTCTATCCACAGAAACATCAATACTGTCTATTATAGAATGCCCCTAATGTTGCCTGTTGGAGTAAATGGCTTAACTTTTTCGGTTTTCCTGAATTGAAAATTTAATTCAAGTAATGAACGCACCTAATATTATTTCCACAAACTAAAAACCAATTTAACGTAGGTTTTGCATGCAAACAAGAGGCTGTTTTCGATTGTCTTTATCAGCATATGAAATTACATTTGTCTAGTACATTGCATTTAATAAAATAAGTGGGTTTCTAAATGATAAAACTTGTACATTGACAACCAGGTATTGCATGTCTTGCAATATTTTGTTATGATAAATTTTATATGTTGTGCATCGCATGTGGATTACATATATAGACTACTGGCATTTAATAGAATGTGTGTGTGTGTGTACTAAGGAAAATAGGAACAGCTATAGCTTATAGGTGAGTACATGGGGAGTTCATACTGCCTAACATGATAGCATCTTTTGCTTGAAGTGTATGTCTTTATGACCTTACACTCTTACTTCAGAAATCCCAATGACCCTAACCAAGCCAGCAATATTCTGCTATCCACGTGACATTGGATCAGGGATTCAGGGTCTAAATAACATAACGTGGTGATAACCTAAAATGACAGTGCTGACTCCAACAGAAACTACCATCTTAATGGTAAAGAATAGTTAGTTAAGCAACATGAAAGTTTAATCAGAAAAGGATAATATCTTTTCACTGAAGAATATTATTTGATTAGTATGAATATCAACTAGGACACATGTACCCAAAGCAAGAGCCCGAAGGTGGCCCATGAGCATTAGGTAGGGGTCTCTGCTTCTTTCTGAGGCTCCCCGCTGTCTCCAAAGGCCCCCGCTTGAATAGGAGCTAGAGGAATTGGGACTGTTAACGTCATTTAACAAATTGTCACCTAGCGCCTATGTGATAACTGACCTTCATAGCCAACTGATAGTAGTAGCGGGGCTGCCGCCTGACATCCACTACTCTAGACAGAGGTATCAATTACCAAATAACAGCTATGAGGCCAATATTACTAAATGCCCGTGTGCGACCACTATATACCCAATCTAAAATCCTAACTCAGCAAGCTATTCCATTCTCACTAAACACTAACTATTCTTACTCCTCCATATACTAACTTGAGCTTTGGAGGAGACAAAGCCGGAGAAATCTCAAGCTATATTTCTTGCAGGATCTTGGAGCTCGCCCGTAAATTGCTTAGTTCCTTTCGCCTCAAGATAAATATTCCTAGTGAAACCATTTTTGGCCTCAGAATTTTATTTTATTCAATTATTTATTCTCTTCTTTTTTCTTTTTCTTTTTCTTCTTTTTTTTGGGGGTGGGGTGCAGAGAAGAACGCAGTCTGTATATTACTAAAAACACTAGAAATGGCGGAAATAACTGCCACTATAGCAAAATCAAATAATTATAGCATATGTTAATCGATTGAAAAGTGGCAATCGCGTTGTTAATACTAATATTGACAATCAAATGATTCTCTTACCCAGAAATCTTATACAAGTTTTGAAACCATTTTCCCTTAAAAATCAATTTTCCATATTATCAAGTTTCGCTTGATCAAACTTTAAGCAAACAATCACCAGGGCTAAATTAGAATACCAATTCAGGTCCCCCTTTAAAACTTCTCATATCATTTCTCCAAATTGATTGCAGCACAGTAATATTTGTCCACCTCTTATTCAACGTCATCAAATAGTCTTTTACATGTCATCATTGTCTTCAGTATAAATTTAGTTTAATATACGAGACAGCTTTAATGTCGTGTATTGAGCCTCATCAACTCATGCATATATAAATGATCAAAAGGTCCAAATTCACAAAAAAATTGCAAGAATCGTATCGAATCTCAGCTCAAATCTTTTCATAAACAGAAGAACAGCACAGATCGGAGGAAAAAGACCTCACCTGAAGAGTCCTGGTGGCGAATTCGACGCCGATCGTCGATTTCGATTCCAAACAAAACTCATTCCTCGTGAATCTCGACAGGATGTTCGATTTCCCAACGCCTGAATCCCCAATCAACACGATCTTGAACAAGTAATCGTACTCGTGATCCACTGTGTGTGCCATAACCCTAACCCCTCCGATCTTTCACCCCAAAAAAAAAACGAACAAAAATGAAACCTAATCTCAACGAATCAAGAACGACAACATGAAAATTTCGAATCGAGAGCGTTACCTGATATCAGATCGATCAGAGGAACCCTAGAAATTATCGAGCCTCGATGTTTGCGAAAAGAATTGGGGAAATTTTAGGATCGAGATCGAGAGAGGTAACGGAAACGCGGAGGAAAGGGCATTTTAAGCGGCAGTGGAATTTTTTTAATTATAAATCGACTTTTGTAAATTGCAAATTATTGTAGGCGTGTTTGTGTAAAGTTGTTTTTGTTTGGAAGCGCGCACGATAACAGCGGGGACGAGAACAGCGGGGAGACACGTTCCTGACAGCTCAGAACGTGCGTTGAGAATGATTCTATACCAACTCCCGCATGCAACAATTTATACGAGTGTTTAAATTAGGGTTTTTCTTTTTCCATTTTTGATCAATAATATTTCAAAAATAAATAAGCATGTAGGTTGGAAAGTGGCCCTTAATTCCCTCTAGCTTTCATTAATTTTGATTTAGTGTGCTAACATTCAGACTTTTGATTATTTCTAGCTACTTTTCAGTTTCATCCTCCGATGCATCGAATGTTAGATGAGCTATTGGATATAGCTCATGCGTTTAGGCTGAGATGTTTGATGTTTGTAATAGATTGTATTTACAGATGTAAAAAAACAACTTTGGATACGTAAAGAAGCTAACAGGTAATGCAGATAATGCATCCTTTGCATTTGGAAAAAAAACATGGTTGCTAACACTACTGCAAATAAGGGTTGCCCCTACGGATTTATCCGTAGGGGCAAACCATTGCCCTACGGATATATGCGTAGGGGCGAAAAAACACCCCGTAGGTGCAAAGACCGCAGGTGCAAGTTGAAGCCCTGAACTTGCCCCTACGGGCAAAATCTTGCCCCTACGGAATTCTATGTAGGGCCATGTTCCCCTACGGAGTAGGCCGTAGGGTAAAAAAAGTTATTTTATTTACGGTTTTTTTAAATATATTAACTGTACCTACGGATATATCCCCTACGGATATCTGCGTAGGTACCTATCCGTAGGGGCAAAATATCAGAAATCCTGATATGTTGCCCCTACGAATAACGCCGTAGGGGCCATTGTTAGCCCCTACGGACATATCCGTAGGAGCACGCCCAACCTCCTGGTACTGAAATCAGGAGGGAAATATCAGTTACTGCTGATATTGTGTCCCTACGGTTTTATCCGTAGGGGCAACATGTGTACCTACGGATTAATCCGTAGGTACACATTATCTGTATTTTTTTTTAAAAAATGGGCTGCCTGATTTTTTCCCCCCTGTGCACAATAATATATATATCAATCAAATATAAAATTAATCATCACGCAACATATATCGCAGTATTCATAATCACATCTCACGCATATAATATATAAAAGAAACCCAAAAACTGAATATGATATAAATATAAATTAATATCGTTTCAAAATGTAGTACAATATGTATGGTATAAATAAATACATGTTTCAAAAAGTAAGAACCAAAAAGCTACCCTAGCTCGGTCCAGGTCCACCTCTGAATAACGATAGAATAACACGCGCCTACTCCTCGGTCAATAAACTCTGCAATTCGGCGCGAACGGGAGTCTGAGCGGCCTGTGGAGCTGGCGATGTGGTCTGCGTAGCCGCCGTCGAGGTAGTCGTTTGCGGAGCCGCGGCTGCGGGAGTCTGAGCGGGCGGTGGAGCTATAGGAGCTGTCTGCGGAACCGCAGCCGATGTAGTGGCTTGCGGAGCCGCAGCCAAAGGAGATGCATGTGGAGGCTCGGTCGATGTACCCTGTCGCGTCTGGACCTTACGTGTGTAAGAAGCGTGTAAGAACTGTGTATTATTCGAATTCGTATCATTATTAAGATATTTAGAAACCCCGTTTGGATATCTAGTTTGGAAAACCGTTGTTTAATTTAATTACATATGTATATATGATTAATCAAACTTAAGTCTAAAACCAAATAAGCTCAAGCTACGTACTAATTATGAATATGTTGATATCTATATAATATGACATAATATTTTACTATAAAGTAGTATACATACCAGCATCTCCTTCGACTCCTGAACGGTGGCCCTCAAGCTCTCCAGTTCCTGATGGACACGTCGATCACTGGAGATGGAGAAAGTAACCGCCGGGGTGGAGTCCAACCTCATATGGGCCCTGCTAGGGCCCAGTCCTCGGCCTCTCTCCCAACCTCCGTGGTGCCCTCCGTGTGCGGCGTCCAGAACTGGGATCAGCAGCCTCGGATCGCTCTGTCCGGTAAAATCGATCCCCGAGGCCTCGGCCTGCTCAAGCAGTAAAGTATAAGTATAAAATTGAAACTTGAACCTTCCAAAACTAAAATTTCAAATTTGGGTAGAAAAAATATTAACACTTATGCAATACTCCTGGGTAGCGACGTCGGGATATCGAAGCTCGCCCGTGGCGGGATCTGTCGAGGTGCCGTGGACGGCAAGATATGCGGACAGCACGCTCGGTGTACCACCTTGCGCCAGGGTCTGAGCTGTCTGCAATATTAGAAAATAACTCTTAATATGAGGTATATTAGAAAATAACTCTTAATATTGTGTTATATCACAAATGAAAATATATATTAATACCCGAGCCTGATCAAAGAAGAGGGCGAATGAGAATTTGTTCTGCTCTCCCCACTCAACGTGAAGTGGATAGTTCTTCACGAGCCGGCTCTCATCCCCCATATACCGGCCGAACCTCTTGGCATGAGGACCGGTATAGCGATAATCAAGGGTAAAAAAGAGGGGGAATGCTGCCTTCTGTTCCCCTCCGAAAGACGGCGACGACGTGAAGACGTCTTGCCTGAGGTTCGGGGCAGATGCTATTTGGTTTTTATCCGTCCACCTCTTCGAAGATGCCAAGTTGATTTATGGCACCGTGTATCGAAGGTTTAGACGGATGCGGCCGATGTAGCAGACTTTGTCAGATTCCCCCTCGCTTGAGGGGTTTTTGATTGTGGGGACGCTCTTCCCTGCAGGCGCAAGCCCCTGCAGTTAATTACGCTACCGCTTTGCGGTAACAACTTTCTCCTTCTCCAGAATTTCACTTCGTGTCGTGTGTGTTTGTTTTGTTTGTGGTTGCCCGTGGATTGTATACGGAGACTGAGTAATATCGTCGCCCGTAGGACGTGGATTAGTCCAAATCCGTATTTTGCTTAGATTTGGGTTTGGTGTTTTTAGTTTAAGGATGCATTAGTCGCGTTGCGATTAAGATCAACTTAAACGCTCGTCAAGGATACATTAGTCCTGTTTTGGGCTAAGATCGACTTGACGTAGTGATTGATTTAATTATCCGGCCGTCGGGACTCGTCACCTCTCTGACGTCGTTGAGGGATTACAACGACAGGCGTCTGAGGAGTTCAGAGATGTACCCTTGAACCAGAGTTGGTTTGGGATTTTGTTACTTATTTGAATATCTAAGGACACATTAACCGTATTTGGGGCTAAGATCAACTTAGACGGGACCATTTAGATCCGACAAAAGAGCGTTTGGGCCCTATTGTGTCAGTTTAGGGACGTGGCGGTCCATATTCCAGTTTAGGGACGTGGTAGTCCATTTAAGAACGTTTCGGTCCGTCGCCAGTTTAAGGACGTAGTGGTCCATTATTAGTTTAGGGACGTTTCGGTCCGTCGCCAGTTTAAGGACGTAGTGGTCCATTATTAGTTTAGGGACGTTTCGGTCCGTCGCCAGTTTAAGGACGTAGTGGTCCAACGCCAGTTTAGGGACGTAGTGGTCCAATGTTAGTTTAAGGACGTTTCGGTCCAATATTAGTTTAAGGACGTTTCGGTCCACGGGTTTAGGGACTCCGCAGTCCATATGGGTGTGTGGTCGTTGGGACCCGTCACCTCTTTGACGTCGTTGAGGAATTACAACGACAGATGTCAAAGGAGTTCGGAGATGTACCCTCGAACCGGTCGTGAATTGGTTTATGAGAAGCATTTAATTTAAGGACTTACAGCCAGGATTGGGTTAAGTCCAATTTTTTTATTTTAGGCTCTGCCCGATTAAAAGAATCAATCTAAACAGGGCTCTGCCCCTTTATTATTTTGCAATCTGATTTGGGCCAGGCCCTTTTAAATAATGAGTTACAGAAACTCAAGAATTTTCCAAACAGGGCTTTGCCCTCTTATTAATTTGATTTGGGCCAGGCCCTTTTAAATAATGAGTTGCAGAAACTCAGGAATTTTCCATACAGGGCTTTGCCCTTTTATTATTTTGCAATTTGATTTGGGCCAGGCCCTCAAGAATTTTCCAAATAGGGCTCTGCCCTTTTATTATTTCTGTGATTTGATTTGGGCCAGGCCCTTTTAAGTAATGAGTTGCAGGAACTCAAGAATTTTCAGATTGAAGAACAAAAGTGCATGGCACTTTTGATCTAAATTTAGATCAAAAGAAAACAAGTTTTTCTTCTTGTTTTCTTTTCACAGAACCAAGGGTTCATATCAAGTGCAAGGCACTATTTATATATTTTTTATTATTCCCTTTTTTAATCTTCTGTTCTTCAGAAATTTTACCTTTCTTTTTTTTGTTCTTGATTAATCTTCAAGAGTTCTTTCTCTTCTTTTTTTTTTCCAGAAGTTTATCCTTCTCTTGATGATTCTACCTCCTCATTTGAATGAGGTCTGGGCTCTTATTTATAGTGCTCACAAATTTGTTACCAAGATCTTTCCTGAATAATTTTGGGAATTTTCCCACCATTGGATCTCTGATCCAAGGGTCCCTGTTTTACAGAAGAACAGAAAAGATTCACTTAAATTTTCATTCTGTTGCTGCGCAACTCACCAGCGCTTGACACGTGTCGCGCATCCGTGCGCTTGCGCAGTTGCGATTGCGCAACTGCGCAGACACGTGTCGCGCATCCGTACGCTTGCGCAGTTGCGATTGCGCAACTGCGCAGACACGTGTCGCGCAGCCGTGCATTTGCGCAGTTAAGTTTTAATTATGTTTTCTGAAGAGCCTTGCTCTGATGGGACGCACTGTCTCGGGCGTTACGCCGCCGAATCAGCTTCTGCCATGTGGCAAATTGCGCGCTGCGCACGGAAACCGAAGCGTTGCTTCGAATTTTGAATTTTCAAAATTTAAGTAGAGCCTTGCTCTGATTGGGGGAAACAGATGCCCCCCCACCGTTGCGCTCACGTGACGCGCGCGTGAGTGCAGCGGTGGCAAGATCCTGACCGTCGGATCTAGGGGTCAAGTGAACAGGCGCAGGCGCCTATAAATAGGACCCTTGGTCCTTGGTAATTTTTTACCATTCTCAAGAAATTGAATTTCAGAGCCTTGCTCTTACTTGAGAACTTCCAGAGCCTTGCTCTTGTGATTTCCTTAAGAACTTCCAAGTTCTAACTTCAGAACCATTATAGGTAAAATTAAATTAATTTAATTTAAATTAAACTTAATTAACAGAGCCTTGCTCTTATAGATCTTTGATCTAAAGGAAACCCCTTTGGGGTTTCTTCAACAGAGCCTTGCTCTTATAGATCTTTGATCTAAAGGAAACCCCTTTGGGGTTTTTATTCACAGAGCCTTGCTCTCAAAAATTTGCAGAGACTCTGTTCTTAGGTTTTAACCCATGAACAGAGCCCTGCTTCATAAATCAATTAGAAAACTCTTTTTTTTTTTTTTTTTAAAAAGTTTCCATGGATCTTTAAGATCCCAAAATTTTAATTCTTAGGAGTTATAAATTTTTATTACTACTGCAGAGCTAGGCTCTTTTTTAAGAAGTTTTATTCCCTTGAAACAGGAGTTTGACAAATGTCACTCTGTGGCAGAGCTTTGCTCTGAAAAGAGGAGATCTTCTCCTTGTCTCTAGGGGTTCCCCCCCCAATGAGGATATTCTCTTGGGGGTCTTTTTTATTGACTGATAGTCTCATCCAATAATGGGATTGTCTCATTAAATGATGCACCGTCATCTTGATTTTGTGGGTCCCCCTTTGGTCCCCTACCCGCTGCATCACAGTGTGGAGCAAGATTTTTATTTATTATTATTTTTTTTTTATCATTATTTTTTTTTTTAAGGTTTAAACGTCAGGCCACTAATGATATATATATTTTTATGCAGGAAAGATGTCTGACGACTTGTCTTTTCCCTTCGTTCGCTCAGAAGGAGGGTTCCCACATGCACCAGTGGACCGGGTAGTGTTCGCCTTGATTAAAGATCACGATCCTGAGTGCAAGAGACTTCACCTATGGGGAAGGTGGTACAGCCAGATTATCCAAGGCCGCCGCAGTTTTAGTTCCGCCTCGCCTTCCGAACCCATAGTTACGATCCCCTATGCGGACAAACCCCCGGTGGAGTATGCCGTGGAGGTTAAAAATTGGAATTCAGACGACCTTCTCCAGCCTGCAATCGGCGCTATTCCGGTACAGCCGCCGCCGGCCATAGATATCTTGGGAAGGCGAATCTGTCAGGGTGAAGCACGCCCTTAGGGACAGGCTTACAACATTGGATTGAATCCGCGACCGCTTGCTGGATACCTGCCATGGGCCCGGTACATTTTAGCGGCGAAAAGAGCTCACCTGACGAAGATAGGTTTATACTCCGCCGTCTACGTCTCGCTTTTCGAGTATCCTACTCCTCCAACGTGGTGGACAAAGGCCTTCATCGAACAATGGAATATCCCCACGCATACTTTCCTGACAGCGGATAGGGAAGTTTCAATTTCTCTAGAGGAATTCGTTGAGCTTTCAGGTTTACCGGCGAGGGGGGAGCACTACGAAGAGCTGCTTCCTCCTGATGAGTACGTCTTTGCCACCAAGCAGGTGGTACTCGACTTGACTCCGGAAAATGCCATCCAGCATCAGCATCCGGGCCTGGTGAAGGTGTTGGAGATTTACGAGGAGCTTCATTTGGAATTGGGCGACCGAGGAGTTAGTTTTGCGGACTTCATTGCTCGTTTTATTCGCCCGGAATTTTTATCAGAGCAAGGTGAGAAGTTCGCCCAACTTGCTGATCCTTTTGGTTTCGGCCTGGACCGCCGACCTTCATCGGAAATTGATCAGCGAAGTTTTTACCTTCCCGGCACTGCTAGCGTCCCTTTCTCAGAGATCGCCGTTCCTGGCATGGATGAGGAGACCTTCTTCGTCGGGTTCTTAGGTCTGTGGCTGTGCAGCTTCGCGCTTCCCATGCACCCACGCCTCATGCGGTCTTCTGTCTTTTACCCGGCGCATCAAATGGTGGCCGGTCTGCAGTTATCAGTGGGGATCGCCGGGTTGGCTTACCTCTACAATGGACTTAGCGTAGCGGCGGACGCTAATGAACCTGGGGTACAGCCTGCTAACTTCCCGATGCACTACTTCACTTCTTGGATGGAGCTGCATATTCGAGGAGTGTTCGGTGCCCATAAAACTCCTCCGTTCTTTGAGAGATTCAAACTTCCAAGAATCATACGGTTGGTCGGGGCTTCCATCGTGTTTGCACCTCCGCGGGAGTCTAGGGGACTGCTTCTGCGTTCGCATCTAGTCGGGGCGAAGACCTCTTTTGTGGATAAGGTCATCACCATGGGTTCCGAGACCACTAAGTCGGTGGTGCCGCTGCGTGATGACTTTAAGGGCGGTGTTTCCATGTTGAAGGCTCGGGAAATCCTCCACCTTTATTCCATTCGACCGGGCTACTTGGTATTCAGGCAAAATGAAACGGCCCTCTTCATGAGGTATAACCCGCATCGATTTGCCCGGCAATCGAGTTATAACCAAGGGATCCCGTTGGAAGCCTTCTTGGGAACACCTGCAGTCGGTCCAGAGGGGGTACGGAATGCGATGCATCACTTCATCCGGCTCAACACGGGCTCCTACTTTTTTATCAGTGAGCCCAGCTGTACCCCCAAGATACTCAATTCATATGTGGCTTGGTACGCGCACGCGATGGGCCCAATCATCTTGATGGAGAAACGCCTACTGGTCAATCGTAGGGCTGCGCCTCCCGGCGGCGATCGCAAGGCTCCATTGTAGCCCAGGGTTCAGGTTATCCCTCCGACGAAAGAGGCCGGATCTGATCGACCACGCGTGTTGGCCCCTCCGCGTGGACTGCCACTGCCTACTACGGTGGATGCCCCAACGGCGCCCCATGCTCCGACAAAGACGGTTAAAGCGGCATCGCCGGAGTCGGGTGCAGGAGCGGACATCGGGACTCGCCGCCCGAAAGTGACTGCCAAAACTGGCAAGCGCAAAGCTGCTCCCAGTGGGTCCAAGGCTGGCGGGCAGAAGAAGAAAAAGTCCACTTTATCCCTCGACGCGATCCTTAACTTAGAGCCCGCGGCTCATCCTGCCGAGACTATATGCGAGTACGGCAGCAATGAGGGTTTCGTGGTGGACCCTGAGGACACCAATCTAGCCGCCGCCATTGCAGCTTCGGAGCGATCGGCGAGGCTCGAAGCAATGTTAAGCAGACTCGCTGAGTCAGGTAATCATCAGCCTCCTTATTTGTCATTTTATCCCACTTTTTATTATTATCTTTAGCTAATATTTGCCTCATTTTCAACAGGTGTTTCTACTGAAGAGGCCATTGCTGCCTCTCTGAAGACCTTCCAGGAGGAGGAGAAGAAGCGTACCCTAGCAAGCGTCGGTATGTTTTATCCCTTTCTCTTTTATACGGAAAGTTCGTTATCTTTTTATGACAGTCGATCTAACCTTCTCTTGTTTCTTTACAGGGGTTGTATTAATCGGCGCAAGGACCCTTCCCAAGCCCGTCATCGAAGTCCCAGCTCCGTCGAAGCTGCCGCAAGAGCCTCGGCTTGATGCAACAACGAGGGATGCTTTGAAAAATCTGGAGGCATCCCTCTACACGGATGAGGAGGCTTCGCTCAAGGAAGCCCTGATGGCATCTGTCTCATTGGCTCGAGAGGAGCGGAAGCGGTCCAGACGCGAAGCTAAGGCACGCAGAGCTGCTCTGGCTGCAGGAGCGGGCCCTAGCACTGTTCCTCACGCTAGTACTCCTTCTGAAGAGCCCCCTGTGGCCCTGTCTACTGCTCGTCGGCAAGTTGCGCGCGCGGTTCGGAGTGCCAATGATAAATCCGCTTCAGGTAGTACTCCTTTCAGAGCCTTGTTGTATGACTTGTAAAACTATTGGCTTATATATATCTCATCTTGCAGGGTGAAGTCCAACCGAGGGGGAGGCGGAGACGACCGTCGAACCCAAGGGAGCGGAGGAAGCGGTACTCGCCGAACCCGAACCGACAGTGGACAACTTTGTAGAGGTCATGGGGCCTGGAGCCGAGATTGAGGAACCTACCGCGGAGAAGGTCATTGATGCCGCACCCGAAGTGGCGGCAGATGAGATGATTGTCTCAACCGAGCCGAAGGCGGTAGAGGGCGAGGTACTTGAGGCTGGGGACCTCGTGGTGCCGATGGACGGGGCAGCTGTAATCGCTGATCCTGAGGGAGTAGCAGGTGAGGCGGCCATGATTCCTGAAGACGAGCTAGGCGCTCCTTCTTAGGAATCTGGCAATGTTCCTATCTTGGCCCTCCCTGTCTATGGTTCCCCGCCGCCTGTAGAGCTTGAGAGCATAACAACGGTTCCCCTTGAGTCGGGTGATGAAGCTACAGGCGGTGGTCTTCCGTCGGTGGAGGAAGGGACTGCCTCAGTTTCTGCTGGCAGCTCGTCAGGTAAATTTTTGAGTCACCAGCGTTTCCTTTTTTTTTGTATATATCTTGTGATCTCTTCTAACAAGCTTGTTCTTGCAGGTGCGGCCAGTACCGATGCTCCATTGCTCGAGGGGGCACCGTCAACTACTGCTTTGGCAGTAGTCACCTCCCCGTCTTCCCTTGTACCGTCACGGATGTTGGAAGGTATGGATTCATGACTCATGCATTAGTCTTTCAAAAATGCGGCTTTTGTACTAACGTCACACTATTGTGCTTTTGCAGGAGTGCTTTTTGATCACTTATATCAAGTGTTGCTCCCGCACTTCTCTTTCCCATCCGAACTCGCTTCTCCCTCTAGTGGCGCCGGTAATATCTTTATTTACCCCCTTTTTTTTTCTAGCAATGGGATGATTTCTGACTTTTCTTTTTCTTTATTGTAGTGCCACAAATCGAAGGAGGGGATGTAAGCCCTGTCGCGCTACCGGCCCTTCCGGCTTTGTCGTCCGCTGTACCTGGTATAGTAAATTTCCTTTTGGTAACCGCTCCAAGTGGCAGGGAGATCGAGGCCTGTCTGTACCGGCTGGAGTTGACGCGCCCTTCTCCCGAAGTTTTAGCTCTGAGCGCCCAACGCACAACTTGGCTCGTGCAAAGCACTTCGCACTCCCGCCACTTGGAGCAAGAAGCAGCTCAAAGACTAAGGGAATGCCAAAAGACCTCGAACGAAACGGCCCATCTGCGCGCTGAGGTTGAGGCAAATGCTGCCCAAGTGAAGACTATCTTTGAGGGTCTCCTGGGGCGCATCTCCCACGGGCTAAACTTAAAGCGGAAGCTTGACGTGGCTGAGCGCAATGTCCCCAGTCGGGAGGCCGCTTATCAAGCCGTGAGGGAGCAGCTTGCATTGGTCTTGCGGCAACGAGCCCAAGTGGAGGCAGAGTTGACGGTGGCGGCCGAGCAGGAGAAGGCGTGGAAGGAGATACGCGAGCGATTGCTAGATTTGTGCAAGACGCTCCCTTCCGAGTAGCTGCCCTTGTATCAATATACTTGTAATTTTCTTTTTTCTTTTTTTTTTTTTTTGAATAAGATGTACACATTCTTTATTCTTTTATAAGATTCGCCATGTACTTGATTGAATTGATAAATAAAGATACACATTTTTTTTGCAATGTCTTGTATCATTTCTTTGCTTTCTCCCTTCTCTTATTATCAGCATGCTGTCTTGATAAACATGATTGACAGGTAACAGAGTAAGCATTTTGGTTTCTTCAAGATATAACGATGGCTTAGGCCGCAGGTTCGGATCTGCTGCCTAAGACTTTTCAACTCTATGAGCCGTGAGGGTCTCATGGAGACTTTTCTCCCTACGGATCGAGAGGATCTCGTAAGTGGATTTTCTCCTTAGGAATCGTGAGGATTCCCAAGTGTGGTTTTCTCTCATAAGTCGAAAGGATCTTATGAGAGAGTTTCTCCCTCTTACGAGTCGAGAGGGCTCGTAAACGGTTGTTTCCCTCTTTGTCGAGAATCGACTTCAGAGAGTGAGACCCGTGGATAGTATGCAAGAGACCATTTAGGATTGACTTGCAGGGTCCCATTTTTTAGGAAGCAAGTTTTTGAATCCTTACTGCCCGAGATGTGAGTCAAAGAAGCTCTCGTCACGGAGTGTTTGTATCCGTGAGTTGAGAAGTTTTGCGAGGGATCATTTGTTTCCCAAGCGCCAAGGATTATTTGTGTCCTTGGGGTTTGAAACGGGTCGATGGTTCCCACGGAGGCGCTGGTGGCTCTGCGAGTCGACGCGGATCAGAAGGCTCTCGTCAAGGAGTGTTTGTATCCGTGAGTTGAGAAGTTTTGTGAGGGATTATTTGTCTCCCAAGCGCCAAGGATTATTTGTGTCCTTGGGGTTTGAAACGAGTCGATGGTTCCCACGGAGGCGCTGGTGGCTCTGCGAGTCGACGCGGATCAGAAGGCTCTCGTCAAGGAGTGTTTGTATCCGTGAGTTGAGAAGTTTTGCGAGGGATTATTTGTTTCCCAAGCGCCAAGGATTATTTGTGTCCTTGGGGTTTGAAACGGGTCGATGGTTCCCACGGAGGCGCTGGTGGCTCTGCGAGTCGACGCGGATCAGAAGGCTCTCGTCAAGGAGTGTTTGTATCCGTGAGTTGAGAAGTTTTGCGAGGGATTATTTGTCTCCCAAGCGCCAAGGATTATTTGTGTCCTTGGGGTTTGAAACGAGTCGAGGATTCCTACGGAGGCACTGGTGGCTCTGCGGGTTGACGCGGATCAGAAGGCTCTCGTCAAGGAGTGTTTGTATCCGTGAGTCGAGAAGTTTTTGTTGAAGTCATTGGCTTCTTCGGTTGAAATGAACCGTTGAGGTTTGGCTTCGTCGTTTGACGGAATCCGTTGGGGAAGTATGGTTTCTTCTTTGTTTACGCCCTTGGATTGTATACAGGGATCGATGTGACCTCGACTGTAGGGCCAAAGTTTTATCATTCCTTCTTTTATTTTATTTTATTTCCGCGATGCTCTATCATTTCAGCTTTTATATCGCGAAGGTCGCGATTGCCCAAACATTTCGGCAATTTTTCGCGGTGCCCAATCATTTCGGCTATTTTTGTTTTTACTCGCTGCTTTTTATTGCGAGTTGCCCAATCATTTCGGCTATATTTTTTTTTTATTTTTACTCGCTGCTTTTTATTGCGAGTTGCCCAATCACTTCGGCTATTTTGCATGCATACATTTTACTTACTGCTTTTTATTGCAAGTTGCCCTATCATTTCGGCTATTTCGTATGCATGAGCGGCCTGCTGGCTTTTGCCGTAAACCTGAAATTAGACACCGATTTCGGCATCAGCACCGCTACAACTGTGATATTACCAGGAGCGAATCATTATTTGCCTCTGTCGTTGTCGAACAAAGGAGGCTTAGCGACCAGGGTTAGGGTCCTGTCGGCTAAGGCTTTTGACTTCATGAGCCGTAAGGGTCTCGTGAAGGTATTTCTCCCTACAAGTCGTGGGGATTTTGTAGGTGTATTTTTTCCTTAGGAATCGTAAGGGTTCCAAAGTGTTTTGTTCCTCTGTAAGTCGTAAGGATCCTACAGGGGGGGTTTTCTTCTTGTAAATCGAGAGGACTTACAAGGTTTATGCGAACATATCCCCGGTCACGGATGGACCTTGGTTAGGGAAATGTTTATTCGCGCCCGTGGATTGTATACAAGGGTCAATATTGAACCACTTGTAGGGCAACATTGGAAGTTTGTGGGGGTTTGCTTAAGCACAGGTTTAGATCTCTGTGACTTAAGACTTTCAAATCCTATGAGCCGTGAGGGTCCCATAAGAGAGTTCTCTTTACGAGTCGTGAGGATCTCGCAAGCGTATTTTCTCCTTAGGAATCGTGGGGATTCCTAAGTGTGTTGTTCCCTTGTAAGTCGTAAGGATCTCACGCGGGTGGTTTCTCCTTACAGGGTCGAGAGGACCCTGTAAGGGTTCTTTAACGAAGTTGCGCCCTTTCGGGTTTTCACAAACACTCGCCGGTAGTCCTGCTGTTTTTACTCACGGAGCCCTTTTGGGTTTTCATCCGTGCCCATCTTGCTTATGGACATACCGTTTTTTTTTTGTTTTTTTTTTTTTTACGAGGTCGCGCCCTTTCGGGTTTTCACGAACACTCGCCGGTAGTCCTGCTGTTTTTACTCACGGAGCCCTTTCGGGTTTTCATCCGTGCCCTTTTTTGCTTATGGACATACCGTTTTTTTTTATTTTATTTTTATATGTGTTTTTTTTTTATATCTCGTCAGCCTAAAGATGCTGCGGTAGTAGTTTAAAGACGTTTCGGTCTGCTATTAGTTTAAGGACATTTCGGTCCGACGTTGAGAGGGCTGGCTACTGCTTATAAAGCTTGGGCTTAGGAAGACAGCGAGCGGACATAGTCGTCGTCATCTGCCATTGACCTAGGCTGTGGCTCATTAAGCGTAGTATTTCTTTAAGAAGCGACCGTTTATTGGTCTGAAGAGCCTTTCACCGTGCATGTCCATGAGTAGATAGGCCCCACCCTGGTAGACCTTATCAATGATATACGGTCCTTCATAGTTTGGCTCAAACTTTCCCCGCTTGGCGCGATTGGGGATCATAGGCCTTTTGACCACTAGCACGAGTTCGCCTTGGTGGAATGTCCTCGGGCGGCTCAATCTTTCATATGAGCGCGTCATCTTTGCTTTATAAGCTTCCAGATTTTGCTGTGCTAGAAGCCGGATTTCATCAAGGGCGTCAAGCTCTCCAAACCGAAGGTGAGCATTTTCTTCGTCCGTCAACTCGTAATGGACTGCCACTCGTAGAGAGGGTAATTCTATCTCGAGGGGGAGTACTGCTTCCGTCCCAAATACCAACGCGTACGGCGTTGTGTTTGTGGCCGTTTTAAATGTAGTTCGATACGCCCAAAGAGCCTCTTGCAATCTTTCGTGCCAATCTCTCTTATTTCGTGACACCGTTTTCTTCATGATCTTCGTCAAGGTCTTGTTGAAGGCCTCAGCTAGACCGTTAGCTCGGGGGTTATAAACTGAGGAATATCTCCAGTCTATATTGTGCTGCTGTCAGAAGCGGCTAATCTTATGACTTCGGTAGGCTGGCCCATTATCAGAGATGATTCTTCTCGGGGTTCCAAACCGGTATATGACATGCGTTCTGAAGAAATGGAGGATGTTCTCCGTTTTTACTTCCCTCAACGGTACCGCCTCTGCCCATTTGGAGAAGTAATCAGTCGTCGCCAATATGAAACGATGTCCTTTTGATGATGCTGGTTCGATGGGGCCGACTATGTCAGTCCCCCACATTTCGAACGGCCAACTAGCCACTGTTGGATGCAGTGGATTGGGATGCTGATGGATTGAGTCCCCATGAATTTGACATGAATGACATTGCCTCGCGTATTCCAGGCAATCCTGCATCATCGTGGGCCAGTAGTAGCCCATTCGTTTTATCTTCAGCTTCATTTTAGGACCTGCTTGGTGAGAACCGCAGAGTCCGTCGTGAACTTCCTGAACGACTCTTTTCGCTTCGTCAGGTCCTAGGCATCTCAGCCACAGAGAATCGAATGACCTTTTGTATAGAGTATCATTGACGAAGGCGAAAGACAGAGCTCGTTTCACGAGCTGATGTCTTATGGACGCTTCCTCAGGCATTCGATGGAACCTGAAGTTATCTATGAAAACTTCTCTCCAGTCTTCGGTCTTCTCATGGTTTTTTATTTGTAGGGTCGTCTCCTCGTTCGCTCCTTTTTCTTCAGACGATTCCGGAGATACTTCTGCTGGGGCAAGCACTCGACGGCTTTGTACCACGATTCTAACGTCGTCGAGGTTCTCGTCAGCCAGTTCTTTAGCAAGTTTGGCTAGTGCGTCCGCTTTGCTGTTTTCCGCTCACGGTATGCTCTCCAAAGTGTAGGAGGGAATTTGGGTCAGCAGTTGCTGTACTTTTTCACCGTATTTCACCAACTCCGGTTTGCACGTTTGGTAGTCGCCGTTCACTTGACTGACGACCAGTTGGGAATCCCCATATATGAGTAGGTCTTCAATTCCCATGTCAATGGCGATCTCGAGGCCTGCTATCAAAGCTTCGTATTCGGCTTCATTGTTTGTTCTCGGCTCCGTCAGGGAGAACGCGTAGCGCATTATTCCTCCTTGTGGAGTCACGAAGATGAGTCCTACCCCCGATTTGATCATTGGCGTACTTTGTTTGTGCTTTTTCATGGAAGATGCTCCATCGAAATAAAGCTCCCAACGGGTATCACCACTGTCGATTGCGTCAAACGCATGTCTGTCTGGAAGATCGCAATTTAATGGAGAATCGACGGGTGTGGGATGTTCAGCGAGGAAGTCGGCGATGGCCTGACCTTTCACTGCTTTGAGAGGTTGATACGTGATCGAAAACTCCATCAAGAGTAGGGCCCATTTAGCGAGTCGTCCCGTCAATATGGCCTTTGACATTAAGTATTTAAGGGGGTCCACCTTTGAAATCAGACGGACCTCGTGTGCTAATGCATAGTGCCTAAGCTTTGTTATTGCGAAGATCAACGCCAGGCAGTGTTTTTCAATGGGAGAGTAATTGCTTTCTGCCCCCAGCAGAACTCGGCTTAGGTAGTAGAGTGCTCTTTCTTTCCCTTGATCGTTCTCTTGTGCCCATAATGCGCCTAAGGAACCTTCGAGGGCGGTCGTATAAAGAATGAGAGGCTTCCCCTTAACCGGGGCAGCCAACACCGGCGGGTTCTGCAGGTACTGCTTGATCTCGTCTAGTGCGCCTTGGCATTTTTGATCCCAAACGAATGGGGTTCCTTTCTTCATCAGGTGACTATATGGCCGGCATTTTCCTGAGAGGTTGGCTATAAATCGCCGTATGTATGCGAGTTTCCCTTGGAGAGACCGCAGCTGTTTGAGAGTCCTCGGCGGAGGCATTTCCATGATTGCTTTAATCTTTGACGGATCTATTTCAATACCTCGATGTCGAACAACGAATCCCAGGAATTTGCCCGAGGAAACCCCGAACGCACATTTAAGAGGATTCATCTTCAGGTTGTACTGCCGAAGGCGTTGAAATACAGTCTTCAGATGCTCGAGATGTTCCTCGTATGATTTGCTTTTAACCACGAGATCGTCGATATAGCATTCAACGATTTCGTGTATAAGGTCGTCGAAGATCTTTGTCATGGCCCTCTGATAAGTAGCACCGGCGTTCTTCAAACCGAAGGGCATCACTTTATAACAAAATATACCAAGAGGAGTCCTGAAGGCTGTGTGCTTCTGGTCTTCGGGATGCATTTTTATCTGGTTATACCCCGACGAGCCGTCCATGAAGGAGAAAACCTCATGAGTGGATGTATTGTCTATCATAAGTTCAGTGACTGGCACTGGGAAATCATCTTTTGGGCAGGCTTTATTAAGATCCCGAAAGTCTATGCATATGCGCACTGTCCCATTTTTCTTCATCACTGGGACGATATTGGCGATCCATTCAGGGTACTGAACTTCCTGAATGAAGCCAGAGTCGATTAACTTTTTGACTTCGGTGTTTATGCTCATCTCAAGCTCGAGTCGCATTCTTCTCGGCGCCTGTTTGATCGGCTTGACGTCTGGGGATATTGCTAGTCTATGTACAGCAACTTCTGGATCTAGCCCCGACATCTCGGAATAGTTCCATGCGAAGCAATCTTTATGCTGCACAAGGACATCTTTTAACGCAGCCACCCTCTCTTCCGACAGCAGCTCGCTGACGAATGTCGGTCGCGGATCATTTATTGTCCCTAACTCGATTTTCTTGAGGTTATCTGCAGTAGTATGGATTCCATCCTTCAGTTCTTTCGGAGCTGGGGGAAATTCTGAGATTACCTCGTCGCTGCCGCTTTCAAAGCACCAAGGGAGGTTGCTCATGTCTTCGGACCCTTCTTTTAATATTGTTATCACATGGCAGGTGCGAATTTTTTGCCAATCCCAATGCGGAGTTGGTTTTATCCTTGTGTTTTCAGGTTCGTGCTTTTGCGGCGGCGCTACCCTCCAACTGTCAGACAACGCAAATTTGCCAAGCTGATATTGGTCCTCAACTCAATTCTTAAAGGTGAAGCAATCTTCAAGCGGATGCCCTACTACTCGATGGTAAGAGCAATAATTTGGGTTGGAGACTTCGCCCGCTTGCTCAGGGTGTTTAGACTCTGGCAGAGTAAGCATTTGATGTTTTAGAGCAAGATCAAGTATTTTCCTTGTTTTGTTCCGAGGAAACGAGTATGCTCGACCCATTTTCTTCATAAGGGCTAGGTCAATAACGCTCGACTCTCGGATGCGTGGCTTCTTAGCTCTGTCTTGTGGTTGTCGAGCACCTTTTCGGTCCCTCGACTTGTTTTTGCTTTCGCGTCGAACCCTTTTTGTAGCAGGCTGACGTGGGGTAACATCTTCGTTCTTTACTGCCTGTCGAAGGAGACGCTGTGTCTTGGCTTTCTCATAGATTGCCATTTCATGATCGTGATCATCTCGGGCTTTTTGACTCGCATCCTTTATAAGTTTGCTCATCTGGTCTTCAGACAATGGACTGGGAGGTCTTGCATCAGGAACTCTTGCTGATTCAGGATTAGCGTCTTCCCATTGAGCGTCCGCTTCTTCATCAAAGTTATACATGGCATAACAGCTGTTTATTAGCTCCCGTTTCTTTGAGCGAACATACCCGAGCCCTTTCGTTTCCGTTCTCCCGTTAGGCAGTTTGCATTGAGTTCCGGGAACGTTCCAGACCTTGTCATGGAATTTGGCTTTTCTGACGGTCTGTGTGAAGGACATCCCTTGGCGTTTCAGCAGTTTCTTCAAACCTTCGGTATAATATCTGGGAAGACGGATAGGCTGAAGCCTGTCGAGCGTGGGATCCGCGCCATGCCAAATTTCTTTTTCCACCTTGTTTTCTTCAGAACGGTAGAATAGGATTGCCTTCTCGCCTTTTCTTCCGGGAGGGATATAGAATGTCTGCAATTCTTCTACGCTGTTGGTGTCGAGTGCATCCAGTTCTTTGTAATGTTCAAGCGGCACCATGGTTACCTGCAGACTTCGCTCTTCATCAGTGGAAATATGTATTGAGGGCCGAGCGGGGAATACAGCATGAACTTCATCCTCTGAATCACTACCGAAGATCAATGAAGGAACAGATGGTCCTGGCCTGGTGGACTGGGATGGACCTGAATAAATTATATCCTCCTCCTCCTCGGTGTCACTGCCGAAGACAGGGATGGTTGCGTTAGTTTTGTTCTCCAGTTTGTGACACCTTTCCGTGTCTTCGAAACTCGGTAAGAAGTATTTGGCATCTTCATACTTGCGAACTTCATTCACGGAAAACGGATTCAACTCTCCTGCCACTGTGTACTCGAGGCCGTCCCTAGAATACTTCATGCACTGATGCTGTGTAGAAGGGATGATATTGTATTCGTGTAGCCATGGTCGGTCGAGCAGAGCATTGTAGCACGTCTTGGCGTCTATAACGTGGAATTTGATGTCTGTGACGAGCACCCCGAAGCGTAGCGTCAATATCACAGATCCAAGAGTCTTTGAGGATTGAGAGTCGAAACCGGAGATGGTGATTTTGTCCCGGGCGAGGTGTTGGACACTCATGCAAATCTCCTTTAACACTCGCACATTGAGTAAATTGACAGACGATCCGTTATCGACCAAGATTTTTCCTATCTTTATGTCATGGCAGTATCCTGAGACATAAAGGGGGCGATTGTGTTCACACGTCCCGAGGAGAAGGTCTTCATCACCAAAAGCAACGTCGGCTGTGTGCACCTCTTCCAATTCATCCTTCATCTTTTGTTCGGCTAAGAAGGCTTGGAACTGGTCCGGATCTTGTAGGGCCTTAATCAAAGAATCCCTCGCTTCTTTCGATAGCAATAGGGCATCGAGAATGCTGAGTTGTGAGGGTAGCTTTCTCAGATGCGCCAAGACATTGTAATCTACTTTATTCCTTTTTGGGGGATTCTTGGCGGTTAACTCTTCCGCAACTTGGTCATCCAGAGCGATGTCTTCAGAGACCTTCTCTTTCCCTTTGTTTTTCTTATTCAAGGGTCCGAGGTTCTTTTCGGGTAATGTTCGATTGCGCAGCTGTATATTCTCGCAGGCCTTCAGTTCTTTTTCTTTTCCCGAAATGGATTCTTCGAAGAGGGGGCCGAGCTCTAGCTCTTCATCGGAGTCGCTCCCAAATGTAGGCACTTGTGACCCGGTAGTGTTAACCATGTGACAATTGCCGGCAGTTCTTTCAAGTTCTTTAGTCGTATTTCTTTGCTCTCGGCGAATTTTACGTTTTTCCCGTTTAAATCGTTGTCGATTAGCGACGTATCCTTGCCACCATCCATTGAAAGCTTTGCAATCTTGGGTGGAATGCGAGACCTTCTGATGGTATAAGCAATAAGAGGGGTGCATTTCTACCGCGCCAGTAACTTTTTCTTCAGAGGGTGGTAGTTTCATGCCCATTGATATGGCCTTAGCAAATTTCTTTTTTATCTTGAATTGGCTTTTGTCAGTGGTGGAGGCATTCTGCTCCAACGGGATCATTTCAGCTCCTTCCTCAAGTCGCTGACGCTTAGCCCTTTCGAATATAGCCGTCTCGCGTTCTCGATCAGCCTTGCTTTTCAACCGAGCTTCATTAAGAAACGCGCTAATCATTTCAACCGGTAACCCTGGGGTTCCTGATTCGGCATTTGCCCCCAGCGTTTCAGTGCCAGAAGTTCCTTCATCGTTCATGGTCGAATGGGAGATCATATGACAGCTTGCCACATATTCGTCAGATTCATCCGATGAACTTTCTCCTTCATCTTCTTTTTGGAAGACGTGATCAAGGAAATCTTGGAGCGTAATGGGAGTTCGCGCCTTTTGGTTATATTCATCTAGCGCATCGATTTGCTTTTGTAAGTCCGTGCGCTTGTCGCCAGGCTTCACGGGCTTCTTAGATTTCTTCTTCTTCTTTTTCGAAGATTTTGACGGCTGGCTATGAACGCTTGAACTACCACCATCGGTCTTCGGAGTCGGTCGTGGCTTCAGCATCCCCTCAATAACCTGCGGTTCCAAGGGGTTCTTCCACTTGACCACTGGGCAGGTTTGAAGATCATTTAGCATTCTCATCGTTTTGGCTGATAATACAACCTCCCAGGGGGCCTCTTCAATGACGGAGCATGTTGCCCCCGGCGTATTCGTCCCCTTATAGGTGTGGGGCTGCGGAGGGTTCACTTTCCATTTGTCAGACAGCGCAAATTTGCCCTGACGGTATTGATTCTCAAGCCAATTTTTGAAAACGTAACAGTCTTCGATTGGATGTCCCAACACTCTATGATAAGGGCAGTAATTAGGATCGTTGACGTCACTTGGTTGCAACGGACGTTTTGGATCTGGCAGATTTATGAGCCTGTTGCGCAATGCCAGCTCGAATAACCTCCTTGTTTTATCACGGGGGAAGGAGTAAGCACGTCCCATCCTGTCCTCAAGGGGTACGTATGGGCGCGTATTGTTTGGACGAGCAACCGGCTTCGAATCGTTCGGTTGTTGTTGGGCATTAGCGACGACGATCGCTTTTCCCTTTCCTTTGTCGTTTCGGGAATCCGGCTTCGGGAGAGGGGGTTTATGGCCCATCTGGTCCATCTGCGCCAATTTGTCGATCAAAGCCTGGAAGGAAGTCGGCTTGAAGAACATCATAAATTGTGAAATAGTTGCTTGTGGATCAAGGGTTCCAACAAACATTCCCACCGCAGGGGCTTCTTCTATGCGCTGTTCACATTTAGACCATAGATTACGCCACCGTATAGCGTACTGAACCCACGTCTCGCCGGGTTTTACCCTGGCGTTAATCAGTGTCGTCATTGGGGTACGCTCGCTGGCACTTGCAAAACGTTGGGTGAAGAGCAGCTCCATTTCCGCAAAGGTTTTAATAGAGTCGTTGGGGAGCTCGGAATACCACTCGAAAGCCGTATCAGATAAACTTCCAACAAACTGGCGAAGCAAAAGCTTGTCGTCGCCGCCGGTATTACCGCAAAGAGCCCTGAATTGGGCCACATGTTGATGGGGATTGCCGGTCCCTTTGTAAACATGAAACTTGGGAATAGTGTAACCCGGCGGGTACTTGATTTGGTCATACCAGCCCGGATATGGCCGCCCCGTTTTTACGATCTGACCGGCTGCTTCAGTCGCCTGATGCACCCGTATTTGTTGGGCAATATATTCATCCAAATCAGCTTTTGATATGGTATCCTCTTTAGCTGCGGATAGAGCCGGTGGAGGATTCGATGTCTCTCCTCTATCATCTTCAAGAATGATCGGGGGATCTCCAGCAGGTGGATCTGGTTGAATCATCATACCCACCATATCCTGGAACAGGAGGGCCATTTTCTTTATGTTGGCTGCCTGTTCCGCAGCCTCTTTATCTTTCTTCTCTAGCACGCGCCGGAGGAATTCGGCGTCCGTCTCTTGTTCGTGACGTTCTTCTGAGGATGTTTCCGGGGTTTTTTTCGGCCCAGTGAGTGCAGCCATTGTGGTCATCATCTCCTGGAGCTTTTGTTGCTGCTCCTGAGCCTTGGTCACTGATCGGGTGAGCGGTCGGTGACCCGTAGAAGTACGGCTTTCTTCCTTTCCAGAAGCCATGTAAACCGTATGAACAATTATGCCCCCTGACTTGGGGCGTTTAGGTTCACCATTGTTAACTCTTGCTGTTGTTGCGGGAGCTTTCTCTGGCCTCCTTCTTTTGTGGGCCATCGAGTTTAAAGGAGCCGTTGGAGTGGGCATCCTAGCAACCGTCGCCCCCTGCTGTTTAGTGGGGCAGTTTTTGTTATTTTCTACCTTCGCCCTTTTCTGGTGACGCAAGTGGTCTGGATCGATCACAGAGTCTTGAACCCTACGCCATACTTTATAAACTTTTGAGGATAGCCGTTGAGGGGGCTGTTCTTGTTTTGTTTCTGGAGCTCTCTCCGCAGGTGGAGGAGATCTTTTCAACGTAGCAACTGGAGAGTTCTTTCTCACCTTCCTCAGCAATTCAAAGCTGTTCCCAGTTGGAACAGCAGCGTTGACCTCCACCACTGGAGCAGGTGGGGTTAGCCCTGAGGGAGAGTTGCCCCCTGCTTTTCTCACTCGTCGCCAATGGCGACGTCGCGCACGACGAGCCGTTGGGACTGGCTCGGAAGTCGAGATGGTTTCTTGTTGCCCCCTGTTTGAGTGTGGGGTAACTGCCGATGTCAGCCTATCGAAGACTGATGCCTTTTGACCAGCTGGGGGAGGATTGGGAGCCGTCAATCTTGTGAAGACCGACTCTCTGATGGGAGAAGCCGCTTTAACGACCTCCAAAGCAGCAGCCGTTGCCCTCTTTGGGACGGCCACTTTATAGTTCTGACCCAGCCTGGTAAAAACGGAGGCTGTTGGCTTAGTAGCGGGCGACCCGTTGATAGGGGTCATGGTAACGGTAAGCCGGTCGAATACCGACTTCTTGTTCGCTTCCGGTGCGGATATCGGCATAGAGAAGCTTGCAGGTGGGACCATGGTCCCGAAAAATAGGCCGGTGGTGGCCTGGGTCACCTGCTCTACCGGCAGAGTAAGGAAAGAGGCCGCTTGGGGCCCAAATGTTACACCTCTCGGTGAGGTGGAGCGTTCGTTGCAGTGGTGCTTCGCGCATTTGGTGCAATGGGAATCCATGGATGCTTGAGTTCTGCGCCAGAAAAAAACCAAATCTTAGCAATTTGAAATCCGAAGGCAACCATTTAACAAACCGCGATGGGTTCGGGAAGACGACACACGAAGTGTGGAGTGGAAAGAGGAAAAGAGTCCCACCGGGCGTGCCAGAATCTGTTCCCCTCCGAAAGACGGCGACGACGTGAAGACGTCTTGCCTGAGGTTCGGGGCAGATGCTATTTGGTTTTTATCCGTCCACCTCTTCGAAGATGCCAAGTTGATTTATGGCACCGTGTATCGAAGGTTTAGACGGATGCGGCCGATGTAGCAGACTTTGTCAGATTCCCCCTCGCTTGAGGGGTTTTTGATTGTGGGGACGCTCTTCTCTGCAGGCGCAAGCCCCTGCAGTTAATTACGCTACCGCTTTGCGGTAACAACTTTCTCCTTCTCCAGAATTTCACTTCGTGTCGTGTGTGTTTGTTTTGTTTGTGGTTGCCCGTGGATTGTATACGGAGACTGAGTAATATCGTCGCCCGTAGGACGTGGATTAGTCCAAATCCGTATTTTGCTTAGATTTGGGTTTGGTGTTTTTAGTTTAAGGATGCATTAGTCGCGTTGCGACTAAGATCAACTTAAACGCTCGTCAAGGATACATTAGTCCTGTTTTGGGCTAAGATCGACTTGACGTAGTGATTGATTTAATTATCCGGCCGTCGGGACTCGTCACCTCTCTGACGTCGTTGAGGGATTACAACGACAGGCGTCTGAGGAGTTCAGAGATGTACCCTTGAACCAGAGTTGGTTTGGGATTTTGTTACTTATTTGAATATCTAAGGACACATTAACCGTATTTGGGGCTAAGATCAACTTAGACGGGACCATTTAGATCCGACAAAAGAGCGTTTGGGCCCTATTGTGTCAGTTTAGGGACGTGGCGGTCCATATTCCAGTTTAGGGACGCGGTGGTCCATTTAAGGACGTTTCGGTCCATCGCCAGTTTAAGGACGTAGTGGTCCATTATTAGTTTAGGGACGTTTCGGTCCGTCGCCAGTTTAAGGACGTAGTGGTCCATTATTAGTTTAGGGACGTTTCGGTCCGTCACCAGTTTAAGGACGTAGTGGTCCAACGCCAGTTTAGAGACGTAGTGGTCCAATGTTAGTTTAAGGACGTTTCGGTCCAATATTAGTTTAAGGACGTTTCGGTCCACGGGTTTAGGGACTCCGCAGTCCATATGGGTGTGTGGTCGTTGGGACCCGTCACCTCTTTGACGTCGTTGAGGAATTACAACGACAGATGTCAAAGGAGTTCGGAGATGTACCCTCGAACCGGTCGTGAATTGGTTTATGAGAAGCATTTAATTTAAGGACTTACAGCCAGGATTGGGTTAAGTCCAATTTTTTTATTTTAGGCTCTGCCCGATTAAAAGAATCAATCTAAACAGGGCTCTGCCCCTTTATTATTTTGCAATCTGATTTGGGCCAGGCCCTTTTAAATAATGAGTTACAGAAACTCAAGAATTTTCCAAACAGGGCTTTGCCCTCTTATTAATTTGATTTGGGCCAGGCCCTTTTAAATAATGAGTTGCAGAAACTCAGGAATTTTCCATACAGGGCTTTGCCCTTTTATTATTTTGCAATTTGATTTGGGCCAGGCCCTCAAGAATTTTCCAAATAGGGCTCTGCCCTTTTATTATTTCTGTGATTTGATTTGGGCCAGGCCCTTTTAAGTAATGAGTTGCAGGAACTCAAGAATTTTCAGATTGAAGAACAAAAGTGCATGGCACTTTTGATCTAAATTTAGATCAAAAGAAAACAAGTTTTTCTTCTTGTTTTCTTTTCACAGAACCAAGGGTTCATATCAAGTGCAAGGCACTATTTATATATTTTTTATTATTCCCTTTTTTAATCTTCTGTTCTTCAGAAATTTTACCTTTCTTTTTTTTGTTCTTGATTAATCTTCAAGAGTTCTTTCTCTTCTTTTTTTTTTCCAGAAGTTTATCCTTCTCTTGATGATTCTACCTCCTCATTTGAATGAGGTCTGGGCTCTTATTTATAGTGCTCACAAATTTGTTACCAAGATCTTTCCTGAATAATTTTGGGAATTTTCCCACCATTGGATCTCTGATCCAAGGGTCCCTGTTTTACAGAAGAACAGAAAAGATTCACTTAAATTTTCATTCTGTTGCTGCGCAACTCACCAGCGCTTGACACGTGTCGCGCATCCGTGCGCTTGCGCAGTTGCGATTGCGCAACTGCGCAGACACGTGTCGCGCATCCGTGCGCTTGCGCAGTTGCGATTGCGCAACTGCGCAGACACGTGTCGCGCAGCCGTGCATTTGCGCAGTTAAGTTTTAATTATGTTTTCTGAAGAGCCTTGCTCTGATGGGACGCACTGTCTCGGGCGTTACGCCGCCGAATCAGCTTCTGCCATGTGGCAAATTGCGCGCTGCGCACGGAAACCGAAGCGTTGCTTCGAATTTTGAATTTTCAAAATTTAAGTAGAGCCTTGCTCTGATTGGGGGAAACACCTTCCCCCTAGCAACTGTCAGAACATTATATTTAGTACATACTGGTCTATAAAATTGACAAGAAATACCAAAATCAACAAATTCAAAGCCTTACCTACAGAGATAGCAGATGTGCTCCTCTGGTATCTGCATGTATCAAAATTTGAATAATATTAATTAATTTCAGTAGATACATATTAACAAGATAAACTCGCAAATAGCGCTGCTTACACATAAGACAGGGAGTGAACAAGCTCTTGTAGATCATCAGGCGCAAATCTAATCTCATCAAGCAGCACATGATAATGAGTTGGACGCGTGGTGCCCTATTTCTCATAAGTGCATGCTGCGTGAATAAATATTGTGTTAATTCCAAACTAAATACAAATATAACAAAATTATCAATTATATAGTATTCAATTTGATTTCAAACAAATACCAAATAAGAATTTATTGTACAGGTCCACGACTTACAATCATTCCCGCATGCGAGCACATATAAAAATCATAGTTTCTAGGATGACAAATTTTATTGTCAACTACTGTCACCACCTACAGCTAGACAATAATAAAAAATACTATCTAAGTAAGAGCAAAAGGAATGTGTGTATATTTATGATATAGCATTCTAAATCAATATACATGCACTATATAATATATAAACATACCTGGAGGAGCGGGAGTGGCCTCTGTCCCTGATATGGACGCATCGCCAACAATTAGACAATCAAACATTGACAATATAAGTAATTTTGATATAAACGGGCATGAATATCTATAATATTACATTCAAAATGGATATTAGAGAGCGTACCTGCAGTGAGAAATGATAAAAGTATCACCCAACAAGGGTGTAATTTACAGAATCAGTTGAAACTCTTGAAGGTCATAGAAGAACCCGACCTGCACAAATCTGATGTATACTTTCCATTGGACACTAAGAAGTCTCTAAAAGGAAAAGCCAATGTGAAAGCCATCATTAGTTCATATCAGAAGATTGATGCTGAAACAGAGAACAAGGAATCTCATTTTCTTCTTCTTCAGCCACATTACTGTCTTCTCTTTCTTCTTCTGCCACATTACTGTCTTCTCCTTCTTATTATGTGCGCGTGCAAATTCAATGAAAGCAGAAACTCCAGTGACAAACTTAGGTTGCATACGTTGTTGCCAATTCACATACATCCGGTCCTTAACCCTGACGTACTCATGGGCCATGTTAGACTGCATTATGTAAATTGTAGGTTATGATGACTATATTGAAAAATCTAAAAACGGGATGGTTACTGACAAAGGAGAAAATCCGTGTATATGCTTTGTGTGTGTGTTTGTCGTTGAAAAGAATAAATTATCGATAATCAAAGTTAGATTTGAGGATACCCATGTATGAGTTGTATTCTATATATGTGTGTTTCAATTTATGATTTCGCTTAAGTGTAGGGTTGTTTTTATTTAAATGCATACATACGCACATATCACATAAACACATGCATACATATCACATGACCATTTCCTCATTTTATTCCAAATTTTTAAAGCCGTTTATATGACTCCGTTTCTTTCGTTCTATTCTGTTAATGACCATTTCCTCGCTTAAATCAATAATAAACAGTCTCTGACTTGCGTCATTAAAACAATTCTCACTTCTCCCCTAACCCCAACCCCAATTCTAACCCTAACCCTAACCACAGCCCCAGCCCCAGCCCCAGCCCCAGCCTAACCCCAACCCCAACCGCAACCCCAACCCCCCGCTCGATGGGAAAAAAAATTTTAGGTAATGAGCGTAGGGATCGATCCGTGCCTTTTTAATTAGATTGTTCCCCTCCGAATGGCGGCCTAGACTTTGCGTCTCGCCTGAGATTCGGGGCAGATGCTATTTGGTTTTATCCGTCCACCTCTCCGAAGATGCTGAGTTGATTTATGGCACAGTGTATCGGAGGTTTAGATGGATGCGATCGATGTAGCAGACTTCGTCAGATTCCCCCTCGCTTGAGGGGTTTTTTGATTGTGGGGACGCTCTTCCCTGCAGGAGCAAGCCCCTGCAGTTAATTACGCTACCGCATCGCGGTAGCCACTTTCTCCTTCTCCAGAATTTCACTTCGCGTCGTGTGTGTTTGTTTTGTTTGTGGTTGCCCGTGGATTGTATACGGAGACTGAGTAATGCCGTCGCCCGTAGGACGTGGATTAGTCCAAATCCGTATTTACTTAGATTTGGGTTTGGTGTTTTTAGTTTAAGGATACGTTAGTCGTATTGAGACTAAGATCGACTTAAACGTTCGTCAAGGATACGTTAGTCCTGTTTTGGACTAAGATCAACTTGACGTAGTGATCCATTTAATATATGGCCGTCGGGACTCATCACCTCTCTGACGTCCTTGAAGGATTACAACGATGGATGTCAGAGGAGTTCAGAGATGTACCCTTGAACCAAAGTTGATTTAGAGTTTTATCATTCATTTAAATGTCTAAGGATACGTTAGCCATATTTGGGGCTAAGATCGACTTAAACGTTCGTCAAGGATACGTTAGTCCTGTTTTGGACTAAGATCAACTTGACGTAGTGATCCATTTAATATATGGCCGTCGGGACTCATCACCTCTCTGACGTCGTTGAAGGATTACAACGATGGATGTCAGAGGAGTTCAGAGATGTACCTTTGAACCAAAGTTGATTTGGAGTTTTATCATTCATTTAAATGTCTAAGGATACGTTAGCCATATTTGGGGCTAAGATCAACTTAAACGGGACCGTTTAGATCCGGCAAAAGAGAATTTGGAGGCTCTATTGTTCCAGTTTAGGGACATAGTGGTCCATAGGTAGTTTAAGGACGTTGCGGTCCAAGTTCCAGTTTAGGGACATGATGGTCCATCGCCAGTTTAAGGACGTGGTGGTCTGAGTTCCAGTTTAGGGACATGGTGGTCTATCGCCAGTTTAGGGACGTGGTGGTCCATCATTAGTTTAAGGACGTCTCGGTCCGATATTAGTTTAAGGACGTCACGGTCCAATATTAGTTTAAGGACGTCTCGGTCCAACATTAATGTATGGTCGTCGGGACCCGTCACCTCTCTGACGACGTTGAATGATTACAACGACGTATGTCAGAGGAGTTCGGAGATGTACCCTCGAACCGAAGTGAATTGATTTAAAAGAGCAATCTTGCTCAGTCAATTTAATTTAAGGACTTATGGCCAAAATTGGGCTAAGTCCAGTTTCAACATTTTTTTTGTCTTTGGCTGGTGCTGGGGCTTCACCCCTTTTTAGTAATGCACTGCATTATTCTTGTTTTGGTTGGGCTTTGCCCTTTTATAAATGATGCAGAGCATCTATTTTTTTGTTTGGGCTTTGCCCATTTATAAATGATGCAGAGCATCAATTTAATTAGGCCTGTTTGGTCTTTTAATTGGGCCTGGCCCTTCAGGAAAAGAAATGCATTGCATTTGTCAGGCGCTTTGCGCCAATCACTGAGCGCAAGCGCTTATGGTGAGGACACGTGTCATGCTCTGGTGAGCGTAAGCGCAATAGCGCAGTGCGCTGCGCTGTTGCGCTGCAGACACGTGGCGCGCTCTGGTGAGTTGCGCTAATTCTAGAGAGCAGAGCTCTGTTTCAAGATCGCATAGCGCAAGTGGTTCTATGACTGACACGTGTTTCGCTCTGGTGAGCGCAAGCGCAATAGCGCAGTGCGCTGTACTAGGGCGCTGCGCTAGTGCGCTACTGACACATGGCGCGCTCTGGTGAGTGCAAGCGCAATAGCGCAGTGCGCTGCGCTAGTGCGCTGCGCTGTTGCGCTACTGACACGTGGCGCGCTCTGGTGAGTTGCGCCAATTCCAGAGAGCAAAGCTCTATTTTAAGAGCGCATAGCGCAAATTGTTCTGTAGCTGACACGTGGCGCTCTCTCAAGGGCGCAACAGCGCAGTTGGAAATGCAAAGCACTAAGAATCTTTTAGATTCAAGAACAGAAGTGCAAAGCACTGTTGGATTTCTTGATCTAATTTAGATCAAAGGAAAAGATAAGTTTTTTTTCTTATCTTAAAGAACCAAAGGTTCATGAAAAAGTGCAAAGCACTATTTTTATTTTATTTATTCATTTTTATTTAGTTATGTTTAAAGATCAATGATCTTGTTTATAAGAGAATTTTCTCTTCTTTTAAAGGTTTTTACCTTTTTTGTTCTTGAGGAGATCTTCAGAGTCCTCTTTCTTTCTCTATTTTTTTTAGAAAGATGTTGATGCCTCTGAATTGAGGCCTAGGGTCCTTTTTATAGTGCCCATAAATTAGTTAAACTTGTTAAAGAGATCCTTCTCTGAGTGATTTGGGGAATTTTCTCCACCGTTGGATCTTTGATCCAAGGGCTTCTGCTTTTGCAGAAAAAAATCTTTTTGTTTTAATAAGAACATAAAAGATTTCTTAGAAATTTAATTCTATTTGGCGCAGATACCCCAGCGCGTGACACGTGTCGCGCAGCGCACTGCGCTAGCGCAACTGTGCTAGCGCAACTGCTCTGACACGTGTCGCGCAGCGCACAGCGCAGCGCAACTGCGCTGACACGTGTCGCGCAGCGCACAGTACTAGCGCAACTGCGCTAGCGCATCTGCGCTGACACGTGTCGCGCAGCGCAGTACTAGCGCAACTGAAGTGTTGCTTCCTTTAATAGAGCTTTGCTCTGATTGGGCGCGCCTTCTTAGACGCTGCGCTGACGTATCAGCGCCGGACACGTGGCGCGTTGCGCCCGAGATTTGAAGCGTTGCTTCAAAATTTGAATTTTGAATTTCCAGCAGAGCTTTGCTCTGATTAGGGGAAACAAATGCCCCCCCACCATTGCGCTCACGTGGCGCGCACGTGAGTGCAGCGGTGGCAACCCCCTGACCGTTGGATCAAGGGGTGAGCTGAAGGGGCGCAAGCGCCTTATAAATAGGACCTATGGCCCTTTAGAAAACTTCACCATTTTCTAGATTTTGATTTCAGAGCTTTGCTCTTGCTTAGAACTTCAGAGCTTTGCTCGTTTCCACAGTTAGAAAACTTTTAGGTAAAATTAATTTAAATCAGTCTTAACCAAAAGAGCTATGCTCTTATAGATCTTTTGATCTAAAGAAATTCCCTTTGGGGTTTCACCAACAGAGCTTTGCTCTCATGAATCCATAGATCTATAAAGATCTTGTTCATGGGTTTTAACCCATGAGCAGAGCTTTGCTCATGGATCCAAAAATAGATCTTTTTTATCTAAAAACGAAGATTCAAAAGGTTTTAATTTCTTTAGGAATTTTAAATAAATTTTCTCATCATCATCACAGAGCTAGGCTCTTTTAAGGAATCTTATTCCCCTGAGACCAGAGTTTGACAAGTGTCACTCTGTGACAAAGTTTTGCTCTGAAAGAGGAGATTTTCTCCTTGTCTCTAGGGATTCTTTATTAATGGGAATGTTTTCCTGGGGACCAACTGACAATCTCATCCAATGATGAGATTGTCCTATTAACTGACGTACTGTCATCCAGATTTTGTGGGTCCCCCTTTGGTCCCTTACTCACTGCACTGCTGTGTGGTGTAATTAATTAATTTTAATTTTAATTTAATTAATGCATTTTCTTCTTTAAACGCCAAACGTTGGAATTACAACACTAACGGCTAAATTGTTCTTTTTGCAGCGATCATGTCTCTAGACACTTCATTCCCGTTCGTCCGCACGGAGGAGGGATTTCCCGAGGCGCCCTCGGACCGTGAAGTCCTGACCATGATTAGAGAATACGACCCGGAGTACAAGAATCTTCACCTTTGGGGGTCCTGGTATAACCAGATCATTATGGGTCGACGCAGCTTCACATGCGCAGTGCCGTCCGAGCACATCACGGCGATTCATTATGCTACCCCACCCTCGGTGCAGTATGCCGTGGAGTTGGCGGATTGGACATCGAAAGGCTTTCTACATCCCGCCATAGATGCGATACCGGTTCAGCGTCCTATGGTTTTGGACATCCTAGGACGTCGTATCTGTCAAGGTGAAGCACGACCTTGGGGCAATCGTATAACCTTGGTCTGATCCCCCGCCACACGATTGGCTATCTGCCGTGGGCCCGGTACATCCTGTCGACGAAGAAGTCGCAGTTGATAAGATTAGGACTGCACACCGCGGTCTACGTCTCTCTCTTTCAGTATCCCACGCTTCCCACCTGGTGGTTCAAAGCTTTCTTGGAGCAATGGAATATTCCTACCCACACTTTCCTTGCCATGGATCGGGAAGTGTCAATCTCCTTGGAGGAGTTTGCGGAGGTATTCGGTTTACCGGTGATGGGGGAATATTATGAGGAGCTGCTCCCAACAGATGTGTACGTCTTTGGTGCTAGGCCGATGGTAAGGGGGTCACGCCAGATAATGCTGTTCAGCACCAGTTCCCAAGCTTGATTAAAGTGTTGAACATATATGAGTCTCTCTTCGTCGAACATGGGAGTCGGGGAGTTAATTTTAAGGATTTCATTGCTCGGTTTCTTCACCCAAACGTCCTCTCTGCAGACACTGCCAAGTTTGCCACCCTTGAGGACCCTTTCGGTTTAGGTTTGGATAACCTGCCGGCGAATGAAGTAGGCCAAAAGGATTTTTTTCTTCCTAACTTTCCAACCATGTCTCTTGCAGAAGTTGCGACCCCTGGAATGGATGAGGAGGCCTTTTTCTTAGGATTTCTCGGGCTATGGTTGAGTTGGTTCGCTATCCCAATGCACTCTCACCGGATGCAGCCCTCTGTCTTTTACCCAGCACACCGGATGGTCATCGGGGTAAAGGTGGCTGTTGGGATCGCTGGCTTGGCGCACTTATACCATGGCCTCAGTCGAGCAGCGGATGCTAATGAGCCCGGGGTACTGCATGTGGTCTTCCCGATGCATTACTTTGCATCGTGGCTCGAGCTACACACAGCGGGTGTCTTCGGCATGCATAAAAGGCCCTCGTTCTTTGACAAGTGCGGTTTTTCTCGCATTATACAGCTGATCGGCGCATCAATTGTAACCCCATCACCGCGGAACGCTAGGGGCTTACTCTTTCGCCCTAATACCGTTGGAGCCGGGATGTCCTTTGTCGATAAGGTATTGACCATTGGAAAGGTGTCTACCACTGTGACGCGGCCATTACAAGATATCTTTAAGGATGGAGCCTCAGTTTTAACGGCTCGGGAGACCCTTCACTTATATTCCATTAGACCGGGTTTCTTAGTTTTTAGGCAGAATGGTGTGGCAATTTTTATGAGGTATAACCCACATCGTTTTGCTTAACAACTGGGCTACGATCAAGGGGTCCCCTTGGAAGCCTTCTTGCTGGAACCCGCTGCCACTGAAGAAGGGATGGAGAACGCACTGCACCATTTCATGCGTCTGAATACGAGCTCTCATTTTTTTATCAATGCGCCGGCTTACGCTCCAAAACTCCTCAACGTGTACAAAGACTGGTATAATCATGCAACAGGAGCAGTTATAAAGGAGGAAAGGCGACCGTTGGTCGATCGTAAGGGTGTGCCTCCAGGTACCGATCGCAATGCTGCTTTGGTCCCTAGGACCCCAGTGGTCGCTCCTCTAAAAGATGCCGGGGGCAGACCATCACGTGCGCAAAGTCTTCCGCACGGATTGCCGCTTCCCGATATTACAGATGCAGCCCTAGCGCCCCGTGCTCCAGTGGAGACAGTGGTCGTGGCCTCTCCAGAGTCCGGTGTAGGTGCAGACATCGGGACCCGTCGTCCCAAAGTGGCTGCTAAGCGGAAGTCGATCCCACGCGAGCCTAGGGTCGGAGGGCAAAAGAAAAAGAAGTCGCTCTTCGCTGCGGACGTCGTGTTCGGTCAGGAACCCCATGCTCCCTATGCCGAGGGCTTGCTCGAATACAGGACTAACGAAGGATTAGTGATGCCGCCGCCGGACGATACAGACTTGGAGGCTGCTCTCAAAGCTTCAGCATGGTTGGCGAAGCGTGACGCGTGGCTAGCTAAGCTTGCGCAATCAGGTAACTACTAGTTGCCTTTTCTTTATTGCAACATATCCTCTTCATTACTTTTGACTAACGCTTTTCTTTCTTTTCTTTCAACAGGCATCACTGATGAAGAAGCCATTGCCGCTTCTCTGAAGACTTTCCAGGAGGAGGAACGTCTTAGAGCATCTATGGGCCTTAGTAAGTTTCGACTCATCAAGTTTTCATTTTCCTTGTGTTATGGTCGATCTAACCTTTCCCCTTTAATCACAGGAACCTCAATGCCGTTCCCTCCAAGTGACGCAGATGTTCTACCAGCTGCCGACGTTCCTGCTTCCTCTGGGCCACCGCAGGAGGCTCGTCTTGAAGAGCCGATGAGAGATGCCTTAAAGGCTCTGGAGGCATCCCTGAATGAGGATGACGACGCCTTGAAGGAGGCGTCATAAAGGTCTATCGCGACAGCCCAGGAGGAAAGGAAAAGGCTGAGGCGTGAGGCGAAGGCACGCAGGGCTGCCTTGGCTATGGGAGCGGGTCCCAGCACTGTCCCTCGCGCTGATACTCCATCCGTAGAGGCCCCTGTCGCCCTATCCACTGCCCGCAGAGAGGTGGCGCGCGCAGTTCGGAGCGCAAACGGTAAATCCACTTCAGGTAATGTTTCTCTCAGAGTTTTTGTTATAAGGATTTTAATGTCGTTGGTCCTTATATCTCTTATCTTGCAGGGCCAAGTCCGATCGAGGGGGAGGTGGAAACCGTTGATCCTAAAGAAACAGAGGAGGCGGTACCTGCCGAACTCGAGCCGACGGTGGGCAATGTCGTTGTGGCTTTGGAGCCTGAAGTGGAGGTCGAGGGGCCTATCGCCGAGAAGGTCATTGATGCCGAACCTGAAGTGGTGGCAGATGATATGATCATCATAACTGAGTCCAGGGTGGTGGCGGATGAAGCGCTCGAGGCCAGCGATCCCCCGGCGACGGTGGACGATACAACCGCAACTACTGAACCTGAGAGAGTGGTGGATGAGGTGGCCATGATTCCCGAGGACGAGCCAACCGCTCCTTCTCTGGAATCTGGCAATACTCCAATCATAGCCCTTCCCGTCTATGGCCCTCCGCCGTCTCCAGGTCTTGCGAGCATGACGACGGTCCCCATTGAGTCGGGTGACGAGGCCACGGGCGGTGGTCTCATGTCGATAGAGGAGGGAGTCGCCTCCGTTTCAGCCGGGAGCTCCTCAGGTAAACCCCAAGTGGCTGCTTTTCTTTACTTTACAATCTTTTCTGACAAGTTCACCTTTTCGTAATGCAGGTGCAGCCAGTGCCGATGCCCCACTGCTCGAGGGAGCGCCTTCAACGACTGCCTTGGCGGTGGTCACCTCTCAACCCTCTCTCATACCCTCGAAGATGTTGGAAGGTATGTGTTTACGATTTATTAATCTTGTTTTCCAGCCATATAATTCGTGTACTAAAGTCACACTGTTGTGTTTTCAGGAGTGCTTTTTGATCATGTATATCAGATGTTGCTCCCACACTTTTCCTTCCCATCCGAGCTTGCTTCTTCCTCTGGTGGCGTTGGTGAGTATGATTTCCGTTGACATCCTTCCTCTCTTTTTTCTTATTGATGGAATTACCTCTAACCTCTTTTTCTCATCTCAACTGCAGTGCTACAGATTGAAGGAGGGGATAAAAGATCAGCTGCGCCACCAGCCCTTCCGACCTTACCACCTGTCTCAACTGGTACAATGACCATCATATTGGTAACTTTCCTCTCTTTATTTTCTGTACTGTTATCTGATCGCATCCTGTTTCTTTCAGCTGTCGTTCTGGCTTCGGCGTCCTTCGAACCTCGCATCACAATGCCGACGGGTCCTTATCTGAGGAGTCTGTCTTCAAAAGGCGCCGTGAATAGTCTGCGCATGTTGAGTGACTACGTCGAGGAACTCGACGTTGAAACTCCTACATCTGCCGCAGACTTCGCTATGGTGGTTAACCCGATGCTAGCAATACTCGTGAACTTTCATGATGAGGGCATCATTGCATCCTGGGTTAACCATTGTAAGGAGATCGAGGGTCGCCTATATCAGTTGGAGTCATTGCGTCCCGCTCCCGAAACCGTGGCTGCCAGTAATCAAAGGACAGCGTGGATTGAGCAGAGCGCTCCTTACTTCCGCCATCTCGAACACGAAGTCATTTCAAGTCGTAAGGAGCGTGGTGAGACTTCGAGCAAGTCTGCTCAACTGCATGCTCGGGTGGAGGCCAACGCCGCACGGCTGAAGGTTATCTTTGAGGGCCTTCTGCAATGTCTCTCCGAAGGGTTATCATTGAGGCAAAAACTTGACGTTGTCGAGCGAGCTGCACCCAGCCAGGAAGCAGCCCAGAAGGCGGCGGAGGAGCAACTTTCGTCCTTCTTGCAGCAGCGGGCCCAGGTGGAGGCGGAGGTGGCCACGTCTGTCACTCGAGAGGAAGCGCTGAAGGAAGTGCGAGAGCAGCTTGTGAACTTACTAAAGACACTTCCTCCTCAGTAGCTATCCATTTTTGTATCGTTTGTACTTATAGATAAAAGAATGTATACATATATATTTTTTTATTCTTTGACATAATGTATCCTGTATCCAATCAAGTTTATGAATAAAAGGTACACCTTTTCTTTTTGTAATGTGTCGTTTTCTCCGTCTTTTCTTTCTTTCATTATCAGCATGCCACCTTAGTAACCATGTTTGACGGATGATTAGAACGAGTATCCTGACTCTCTCAAGAAATAGCTATGGCTTAGGTCGCAGGTTCAGATCTGCTGCCTAAGACTTTTCAACTCTATAAGCCGTGAGGGTCTCATAGAGAATTTTCTCCCTATGGATCGAGAGGATCTCGTAGGTGGGTTTTCTCCTTAGGAATCGTGAGGATTCCTAAGTGTGGTTTTCTCTTATAAGTCGTAAGGATCCTACAAGAGAGTTTTTCCCTCTTACGAGTCGAGAGGATTCGCAAGCGGTTGTTTCCCTCTTCGTCGAAATTCGACTTTGGAGAGTGAGACCTGTGAATAGTATGCAAGAGACCATTTTGGATTGACTTGCAGGGTCCCATTGTTCAGGAAGCAAGTTTTTTAGTCCCTGCTGCCTGAGGCTTCATTTGCAAGTTGAGACGAATCGGGAGTTTCCCGTGGAGACAATGGTTTCTCTGCGAGCCGACGCAGATCAGGAGGCTCTCGTCAAGAAGTGTTTGTATCCGTGAGTCGAGGAGTTTGCTAGGGATTATTTGCTTCCCAAGCGCCAAGGATTATTTATTTCCTTGGGGTTTGAAACGAGTCGAGGATTCCCACGGAGGCACTGGTGGCTCTGCGAGTCGACGCGGATCAGGAGGCTCTCGTCAAGTAGTGTTTGTATCCGTGAGTCGAGGAGTTTGCTAGGGATTATTTGTTTCCCAAGCGCCAAGGATTATTTGTTTCCTTGGGGTTTGAAACGAGTCGAGGATTCCCACGGAGGCATTGGTGGCTCTGCGAGTCGACGCGGATCAGGAGGCTCTCGTCAAGGAGTGTTTGTATCCGTGAGTCGAGGAGTTTGCTAGGGATTATTTGTTTCCCAAGCGCCAAGGATTATTTGTTTCCTTGGGGTTTGAAACGAGTCGAGGATTCCCACGGAGGCATTGGTGGCTCTGCGAGTCGACGCGGATCAGGAGGCTCTCGTCAAGGAGTGTTTGTATCCGTGAGTCGAGGAGTTTGCTAGGGATTATTTGTTTCCCAAGCACCAAGGATTATTTGTTTCCTTAGGGTTTGAAACGAGTCGAGGATTCCCACGGAGGCACTGGTGGCTCTGCGAGTCGACGCGGATCAGGAGGCTCTCGTCAAGTAGTGTTTGTATCCGTGAGTCGAGGAGTTTGCTAGGGATTATTTGTTTCCCAAGCGCCAAGGATTATTTGTTTCCTTGGGGTTTGAAACAAGTCGAGGATTCCCACGGAGACGCTGGTGGCTCTGCGAGTCGACGCGGATCAGGAGGCTCTCGTCAAGGAGTGTTTGTATCCGTGAGTCGAGGAGTTTGCTAGGGATTATTTGTTTCCCCAGCGCCAAGGATTATTTGTTTCCTTGGGGTTTGAAACGAGTCGAGGATTTCCCACGGAGGCACTAGTGGCTCTGCGAGTCGACGCGGATCAGGAGGCTCTCGTCAAGGAGTGTTTGTATCCGTGAGTCGAGGAGTTTGCTAGGGATTATTTGTTTTCCAAGCACCAAGGATTATTTGTTTCCTTGGGGTTTGAAACGAGTCGAGGATTCCCACGGAGGCACTGGTGGCTCTGCGAGTCGACGCGGATCAGGAGGCTCTCGTCAAGGAGTGTTTGTATCCATGAGTCGAGGAGTTTGCCAGGGATTATTTGTTTCCCAAGTGCCAAGGATTATTTGTTTCCTTGGGGTTTGAAACGAGTCGAGGATTCCCACGGAGACGCTGGTGGCTCTGCGAGTCGACGCGGATCAGGAGGCTCTCGTCAAGGAGTGTTTGTATCCGTGAGTCGAGGAGTTTGCTAGGGATTATTTGTTTCCCCAGCGCCAAGGATTATTTGTTTCCTTGGGGTTTGAAACGAGTCGAGGATTTCCCACGGAGGCACTGGTGGCTCTGCGAGTCGACGCGGATCAGGAGGCTCTCGTCAAGGAGTGTTTATATCCGTGAGTCGAGGAGTTTGCTGAAGATAATGGTTTCTTCGGAGTTGGACTGAACCGTCGATATTTGGCTTCGTCTTCTGGCGAAGCCTGTTGGGAAAGTATGGTTCCTTTTTTGTTTACGCCCTTGGATTGTATACAGGGATCGATGTGATCTTAACTGTAGGGCCAAAGTTTTATCATCATTTTCATTTTTTTTGTTTTATTTCCGCGATGCTCTATCATTTCAGCTTTTATATCGCGAAGGTCGCGATTGCCCAATCATTTCGGCTATTTTTCGCGGTGCCCAATCATTTCGGCTATTTATTTTATTTTCACTCGTTGCTTTTTATTGCGAGTTGCCCAATCATTTCGGCTATTTTGCATGCATACATTTTACTTGCTGTTTTTTATTGCAAGTCGCCCCATCATTTCGGCTATTTTGCATGCATACATTTTTACTTGCTGCTTTTTATTGCAAGCTGCCCCATCATTTCGGCTATTTTGCATACATACATTTTTACTTGCTGCTTTTTATTGCAAGTTGCCCCATCATTTCGGCTATTTCATATGCATGTGCGGCCTACTGGCTTTTCGCCGTAAGCCTGAAATTAAACACCGATTTCGGCATCAGCACCGCTACAACTGGGATATTACCAGGAGCGAGTCATCATCTGCCTCTGTCGATGTCGAACAAAGGTGGCTTAGCGAACAGGGTTAGGGTCCTGTCGGCTAAGGCTTTTGACTTCATGAGCCGTAAGGGTTTAACGAAGTTATTTCTCCCTACAAGTCGTGAGGATCTTGTAGGTGTATTTTCTCCTTAGGACTCGTGAGGAATCCTAAGTGTTCGTTTCCTCTGTAAGTCGTAAGGATCCTATAGGAGGGTTTTCTCCTCATAAATCGAGAGGATTTACAAGGGTTGTTTACCATGCGAACATATCCCCAGTCACGGATGAGACTTGGTTAGGGAAATGTTTATTCGCGCCCGTGGATTGTATACAAGGGTCAGTATTGAACCACTTGTAGGGCAATATCGGAAGTTGTGGGGATTGCTTAAGCACAGGTTTAGATCTCTGTAACTTAAGACTTTCAACTCTTATGAGCCGTGAGGGTCCCATAAGAGAGTTCTCCTTACGAGTCGTGAGGATCTCGCATGTGTATTTTCTCCTTAGGAATCGTGGGGATCCTTAAGTGTGTTGCTCCCTTGTGAGTCGTAAGGATCTCACGCAGGTGGTTTCTCCTTACAAGGTCGATAGGACCCTATAAGTGTCCTTTAATGAGGTTGCGCCCTTTCAGGTTTTCACAAACACTCGCCGGTAGCCCTGCTGTTTTTACTCACGGAGCCCTTTCGGGTTTTCATCTGTGCTCATTTTGCTTATGGACATACCGTTTTTTTTATTCTTTTTATTTTCTTTTTCTCTTTTTTTTTTACGAGGTCGCGCCCTTTCGGGTTTTTCACGAACACTCGCCGGTAGCTCTGCAGTTTTTACTCATGGAGCCCTTTCGGGTTTTCATCCATGCCCTTTTTGCTTATGGACATACCGTTTTTATTTATTATATATTTTTTTATTTATTTATTTTTTATTCATCTCGTCAGCCTAAGGATGCCGCGGTATTAGTTTAAAGACGTTTCGGTCTGCTATTAGTTTAAGGACATTTCGGTCCGTTGTTAGTTTAAGGATGTTTCGGTCCGCCATTGAGAAGGCTGGCTACTGCTTATAAAGCTTGAGCTTAGGAAGATAGCGAGCGGACATAGTCGTCGTCATCTATCATTGGCCTAGGCCGTGGCTCATTAAGCGTAGTATCTCTTTAGGAAGCGACCGTTTATTGGCCTGAAAGGCCTTTCACCATGCATGTCCATGAGTAGATAGGCCCCACCCTGGTAAACTTTATCTATGATGTACGGGCCTTCATAGTTTGGCTCGAATTTGCCCCGCTTGGCACGATTGGGGATCATAGGCCTTTTGACTACTAGCACGAGTTCGCCCTGGCGGAATGTCCTCGGTCGGGTTAATCTTTCATATGAGCGCGTCATCTTTGCTTTATAAGCTTCCAGATTTTGCTGTGCTATGAGCCGGGTTTCATCAAGGGCGTCAAGCTCCTCAAGCCGAAGGTGAGCATTTTCTTCGTCCGTCAGCTCGTAGTGGACTGCTACTCGTAGAGAGGGTAACTCTATCTCGAGGGGGAGTACTGCTTCCGTCCCAAATACTAATGCATACGGCGTTGTGTTTGTGGCCGTCTTGAACGTAGTTCGATATACCCAAAGAGCTTCTTGCAATCTTTCGTGCCAGTCTTTCTTATTTCGGGACACCGTTTTCTTTATGATCTTTGTTAAAGTTTTATTGAAGGCCTCAGCTAGTCCGTTGGCTCGTGGATTATAAACCGAGGAATATCTCCAGTCTATATTGTGTTGTTGCGCAAAGCGACTGATTTTGTGACTTCTGTACGCTGGCCCGTTATCGGAGATGATTCGTCTTGGCGTTCCAAACCGATATATGACATGCGTCTTGAAGAAGTGGAGGATATTTTCCGTCTTCACTTCTCTTAACGGTACTTCTTCTGCCCATTTAGAGAAGTAGTCAGTCGTTGCTAGGATGAAACGATGTCCTCTAGACGATGCCGGTTCGATGGGGCCGACTATATCAGTCCCCCACATTTCGAATGGCCGGCTAGCCACCGTTGGATGTAGTGGATTTGGATGCTGATGGATGAAATCCCCATGAATTTGATATGAGTGACACTGCTTCGCATATTCGAGGCAGTCTTGAATCATCGTGGGCCAGTAGTAGCCCATCCGTTTTATCTTCAACTTCATCTTTGGGCCCGCTTGGTGAGAACCGCAGAATCCGTCGTGAACTTCCTGGACGACCCTTTTTGCTTCATCAGGTCCTAAGCATCTCAGCCATAGAGAATCAAATGACCTCTTGTACATGGTATCATTGACGAAGGTGAAAGACAGAGCTCGTTTCATGAGTTGATGTCTCGTGGATGCTTCTTCAGGCATTCAGTGGGACTTGAAGTAATCTATGAAGACTTCTCTCCAATCCTCGGCATTTTTCCCATCTTGTACTTGCAGGGTTGTCTGCTCGCTCGCTCCCTTTTCTTCGGATGATTCCGGAGATATTTCTGCTGGGGCAAGCACTCGACGGCTTTGTACCACGATTCTAACGTCATCGAGGTTCTCGTCAGCCAGTTCTTTAGCAAGTTTGGCCAACGCGTCTGCTTTGCTATTTTCCGCGCGCGGTATGTTCTCCAAAGTATAAGAGGGAATTTGGATCAACAGTTGTTGCACCTTTTCCCCGTACTTCACCAACTCCGGTTTGCACGTTTGGTAGTCGCCGTTTACTTGACTAACGACCAGTTGAGAATCTCCATATATGAGAAGGTCTTCAATTCCCATGTCAATGGCGATCTCGAGGCCAGCTATCAGAGCTTCGTATTCGGCTTCATTGTTTGTCCTCGGCTCCGTCAGGGAGAACGCATAGCGCATTATCCCTCCTTGTGGAGTTACAAAAATGAGTCCTACCCCCGATTTGATTATAGGGTTATTTTGTTTGCGCTTTTTCATGGAAGATGCTCCATCGAAATAAAGTTCCCATTGGGTATCACCACCGTCGATCGCATCGAACGCATGTTCGTCCGGCAAATCGCAATTTAGAGGAGAATCGGCGGGTATAGGATGCTCATCGAGGAAGTCGGCGATGGCCTGGCCCTTCAAAGCCTTGAGAGGTTGATACGTTATCGAAAACTCCATCAAGAGTAGGGCCCATTTAGCGAGTCGTCCCGTCAATATGGCCTTTGACATCAAGTATTTAAGGGGGTCCACTTTTGAAATGAGACGGACCTCATGCGACAACGCATAGTGCCTAAGCTTTGTTATCGCGAAGATCAACGCCAGGCAATGTTTTTCAATGGGGGAGTAGTTGCTTTCTGCCCCCAGTAGAACTCGACTTAAGTAGTAGAGTGCTCTTTCTTTCCCTTGATCGTTCTCTTGTGCCCATAATGCGCCTAAAGAACCTTCGAGGGCGGTTGTATAAAGAATGAGAGGCTTTCCCTTAACCGGAGCAGCCAACACTGGAGGGTTTTGCAGGTATTACTTGATCTCGTCTAGTGCGCTTTGGCACTTTTGATCCCAGACGAACGGGGTTCCCTTCTTCATCAGGTGACTGTAAGGACGGCACTTTCCTGAAAGATTGGCTATAAATCGACGTATGTATGCGAGCTTCCCTTAGAGAGATCGCAACTGTTTGAGAGTTCTTGGCGGGGGCATTTCCATGATCGCTTTGATCTTTGACGGATCTATTTCAATACCTCGGTGTCGAACAATGAATCCCAGGAATTTGCCCGAGGAAACTCCGAATGCACACTTGAGCGGGTTCATCTTTAAGTTGTATTGCCGAAGGCGTTGAAATACGGTCTTCAAATGCTCGAGATGTTCCTCGTATGATTTGCTTTTAACTACGAGATCGTCGATATAGCATTCGACGATTTCGTGTATAAGGTCATCGAAGATCTTCGTCATGGCCCTTTGGTAGGTGGCACCGGCGTTCTTTAAACCGAATGGCATCACCTTGTAACAAAATATTCCTAGAGGAGTCCTGAATGCGGTGTGCTTCTGGTCTTCGGGATGCATCTTTATCTGGTTATACCCCGATGAGCCGTCCATGAAGGAGAAAATCTCATGAGTGGATGTATTGTCTATCATCAATTCGGTGACTGGCACTGGGAAATCATCCTTCGGGCAAGCTTTATTGAGATCCCGAAAGTCCACGCATATGCGCACCGTCCCATTTTTCTTCATCACCGGAACGATGTTAGCGATCCATTCAGGATATTGGACCTCCTGGATAAAACCGGAGTCGATCAGCTTCTTGACCTCGGCGTTGATACTCATTTCAAGCTCGAGTCTCATTCTTCTCGGCGCCTGTTTGACTGGCTTGATGCTTGGGGATATTGCCAATTTATGCACAGCGATTTCTGGATCTAGTCCCGGCATTTCGGAATAGTTCCACGCAAAGCAATCTCTATGCTGCAGAAGCACATCCTTTAACGCAGCCACCCTTTCTTCAGATAGTAACTTGCTGATGAATGTCGGTCGTGGATCGTTTACCGTCCCCAACTCAATCTTCTTGAGGTTATCTTCAGTGGTATGGATTCCATCTTCCAGTTCTTTCGGCGCTGGTGGGAATTCTGAGATTATCTCGTCGTTGCTGTTTTCGAAGCACCAGGGAAGATCATCCATGTTCTCGGGCTCTTCTTTTGATATCATTATCGCGTGACAAGTACGGATTCGCTTCCAATCCCAATGCGGAACTGGTTCTTCTTTCGTGGCTTTGGGCTCGTGCTTCTGTGGCGGCGCTACCCTCCAGTTGTCAGATAGAGCGAACTTGCCGAGCTGGTACTGATCTTCAACCCAATTTTTAAAGGTGAAGCAATCTTCGAGAGGGTGTCCTATCACTCGGTGATAGGTGCAATAATTTGGGTCAGAGACTTCACCTGCTCGTTCGGGGTTTTTGGACTCCGGCAGTGTAAGCATTTGATGTTTTAGAGCAAGATCAAGTATCTTCTTCGTCTTGTCCCGAGGAAACGAGTACGCTCGACCCATTTTCTTCATGAGGGATAGATCAATAACGCTCGACTCCCATTTGCGTGGCTTCTTAACCCTGCTTTGTTGCTGTTGAGCGCCTTTTTGGCCTTTCGACTTATTTCTGCTTTTGTGCCGAGCCTTCTTTATAACAGGTTGACAGGGAGCAGCCTTTTCATCTTTCACGGCTTGTTGGAGAAGGCGTTGCGTTCTGGCTTTCTCGTAGATGACCATTTCGCGGTTATGGTCGTCTCGGATTTTTTGACCCGCTTCCCTTATAAGTTTGTCCATTTGTTCTTCGAACGACGGACTGGGTTCCTTTGCATCTGGCACTTTTATTGGCTCAGGATTAGCGTCCTCCCATTGAGCATCTGCTTCTTCATCGAAGTCATACATGACGTAACAGCTGTTTAGTAGCTCCCGTTTCTTTGACCGGATGTATCCAAGCCCTCTTGCTTCCATTCTCCCGTTAGGCAGTTTGCGTTGAGTCCCGGGGACGTTCCAGACCCTGTCATAGAATTTGGCCTTTCTAACGGTTTATTTGAAGGATATCCCCTGGCGTTTCAGGAGCTTCTTCAAACCTTCCGTATAATATCTGGGAAGACGGATAGGCTGAAGCCTGTCGAGCGTAGGATCCGCGCCATGCCAGATTTCCTTTTCTACCTTGGTTTCTTTAGAGCGGTAAAACAGAATTGCTTTCTCGCTCTCTCGTCTGAGAGGGATGTAGAATGTTTGTAGCTCTTCTACATTGCAAATATTAAGTGCACCAGTTGTAGGGTGTTTTTTGTCACCCCATTGAGATGGGAATACGCGCACGCGCTTGTCAGGCGTACTACAGATTCCCCCTGCCTAGGGTAGGCCGGGGTTTAATGATTGTGGGGATCCAAATCTCCGGCAGCCGCGAACTAAGCTGCCGTTAATTACCCCTCGCCTTTGGGGCGAGGGAACCTCCGATTAACGGGTTAAACTGGTCATGCGAACTCAATGTGCAGTGTACGTGTGTTCTGTTCTGAAGGGGGGTTTTGGATATATCGGGAGCCACGCAGAGTTTTTACGGGGTCCCGCTACCCGGATAGCGGGCTGGGGGTCAAGGGGGCTAGCAGCCCCCTTGCGGGGTTCGGGGCAGCGCCCCGGCCCGAGAATTTTTTGGAGGGGGAGAGTGTTGCGGAGTATGTATATGTGTGAGTTTGTATAAATATATTTATGTATATGTATGTACATAAAAAGAGGGGGAAAAGGCATCCAAGGGATGCGTGGGGCCAGCGTCTTGAGCGCTGTGCGCTCAGGCGCAAGCGCGCCACGTGTCGGCACGCGGGCGCTTTACGCAAGAGCGCTGCGCGCAGGTGCGCAAGCACGCGTGATCAGTCGAAAATATTGTATATTTTAGCCGGCAATTTCCTTAACATTTGCATACATTTAGAAGTGTTCGGCATTCATATTCTACATATTAGCAAATCTGTCACAAAATATGAGATTGCATGTATTAGACTTTTTAACCGACACTTTAAAGGAAATTAACCGCATTTCATGGCATCGCATCATTTCTGTATTTGCGCAACACTTGTCTTGATTCTGTGCAGGAAAATACGGAAGAAAAAGACCAGAGAGCTGATCAAAAATTACACCAACTCCATACTTTCAGATCTGGTAGCAATGAAGAAGGAATTAGACAATTCTATATATCAGAAAAAAGTCCATACATCAGGCCCAGCAACAACCAGAAAGCCCAAGCTTCAAGGCTCCAAGAGCGCCGCGCTTCCGCGGCATAAGATGGCTTGAGCCGCGGAAACGCGGCGGTTCTGCCACGTCAGCCGTTCACTTTTTGGTCATAATTCTCATCTCGGGACCCACACCTCATTGTGATACTTCAAATCCCATAATTCTCTCGAAGCTACTGCCAGATCAGCAAAGAAGATTAAGAAGGCTAATCCTAAATTAAGCTCCTAATTAATCCTCTTCTAGAAGCTCCCTCCTAACTAATCACCTCTAGAAGCTTCTCCTCTAACTAACTTTTGGAGGGAAATTTGAATTCTCTCAACAAACTTTTGGAGGGAAACTTAGAATTTGAAATCCTAGATCTAGGGTTAGTTATCTATAAATAGGAACCTAGATCTAGGGTTAAGAGCCGGGGATAGTGCGCTAATAGTTCGTTTTTTGAAATTTGAGTTGAACAATTTATTCCATTATAATTTTTAGATCAAAACTCGTGCAAACACTAATACGTGTTGTTGTGATTTGATTGCGAGGAATTCTGGAATCATTGGAGTTGGAGAAAAATTTTTCTGAGCATTCCAGAGAGCTTTGTATGTTAACAGGAGATTGTACAGAAAAGATTGTACAGTGATCTCCTAAAAGGACCGCCCTTCCGCGGCTAAATCCCATCATCCGCGGCGGATCCGCCGCTGGTTTATCTCCTCACTGCATAAATCTTTCTCTGTAAGTCCTTAACTTTCTTATCTTCTCCTTTCTCTGCTCCAACTAATATTTTGTGCAGGTTTTCTTTGCAAATAAATCGCAGCGCCGCAAAGCAAAATAAAATTTGTGCGTGTTTTTGATTCTTGTGGTTGTTGCATATTAATACGGAAATTTAAGGGGCACGACCAAATCCAAATTAGGTGGGGATTTCATTACCCTTCCTAGGCCCCGAAAATCGCAAAATTTGCATCCGCATTTACCCTCATTAATTAAAAAATATCTAGAGATGACTCTAAGGACCGTCGCGCTCAATTAGGACAAGAGAAGGCCGTGGGTAATTCATTGCTTATCCGCGTTTTCTTGTGGTGCCTAAGGCGAGTGTGTCTAAGGCTAGTGGTTATTAATTAGGCCCACTGTAGTGGTGGTTCCTTCCCACTTACCTGGCACTTATCCGGCCACAGGGGGACAAAGAGGCAGTGGAGGATTTATCCTGCGACTTGTCTTTTGGCAGTTAGGAGCGGTCTAGAGCTTTGACCTAGGTGACCCCTAGATTCTAGGGTTTTGTGTGTTGCATTTGTTTTGTTGCATCATATTTTTCAAAAATCCGTATCTTTTTCAAAACAAACACCAATCACATTCATTCTTTTCCCTAATTATAAATTCACGCTGCCACTTGTACTAACTCTTTTTAGTGCAAGATAGGCTGGACAACGGGTTTCTAGTGCCTGTTAAGTCCGCGTTTCCCTCATCGACCCAAAGTCGGTATTTCTACATTTACCCTTTCTTTTACCCACCACCACACCCACTTCGATGGATCCACCTCCATCGAACTTCTTTTCCACTACCCTGCCGCCGTCCGTTGGTGCGCAGAATCCACCTCGCATTTCTCTCCAAGAGAGATGCTATCCTACACGAGGCCCACTTTCCATCTGTCTTTCCACACCACCAGCCAACGGGGAAAATTTTCAAATAAAACCCCAATACATCAACCTTTTACCAAAATTTCACGGTCTCGAGTCTGAAGACGCATACGTGTTTATCACGAAATTTGAAAATGTATGCGCAATGATGGGTACTTCACAGCTTTCTGTGGATGCTTTCCGTCTACGTCTTCTCCCATTCACTTTGTGCGATTTAGCCGAGAAGTGGCTATATAACACCACCGCACATTCCATTTCAAATTGGGACGAATTTGTCAAAGCATTCCTTAAGAAATTCTACCCACATCAAAAGACAGCTCGAGTCCGTAGCGAAATCTATCAATTCACCCAGCTTCCAAATGAAACATTTTCAAAATGTCTCGACCGTTTCAAGAATCTGTTAATCCAATGTCCACATCACGGCATCCCTAGATGGGAACTGTGCCGAATCATTTATGAGGGCATTACTCCTTACACAAGACAGACCCTTGAATCCATGTGTCAAGGCAATTTTATGACCAAAGATGATAGGGAAGCCTGGAACTTTCTAGAAGATTTCGCTGAAAAATCTTTACAGTGGGAGGGTGTGAGTCAATCATCTAGGGATGGCAATGATATTTCCATAGAAATTAGAGCTGAAATTTCAGCTTTACACAAGAAATTTGATGCTATGGAAAACAAATTTTTAGCCGCCGCCCTAAGTCAAATATCACTCTCCAAAACTGTATGTGGATGTTGTTCTGATCCGTCTCACTTGACGGAAGAATGTCCGTTTCAAGGTCCTGAGTATACCAATGCATCATTTCAAAGACCTAGAAACGATCCATCTTCCTCCACATATGATCAGGGTTGGAGGAATCACCCTAACTTTGATTGGAACCAAACACAATTTCAAAACACGGTTCCAAACCAACACAATTTTCAAGGGGCCCCTCCACCACAACAGCAACCACAATTGAGTCAGCACCCCTTTCAAGCACAAAATTTTCAAAATCCGGTCAACACTTTTGCACCATCTAGTCCTTTGCAGTTGACCGGAATGGGTGAATCCTATTCAATTGCACAATGCATGAATTTGGTCTTAACAAATATCATGCAAGTTTCGGCTGAAATGAAGTCTTCTGTCGATTATATAAAGAAAAACTCTGCGTCCCAAAGCGAGAGTATTAAATCGATGGAAGAAGAAATTGCACGTTTAAAAGCTGAAATGAGTGCAAGAGAGAAAGGGAAACTTCCAGCTCAACCTTTACCCAATTCTAGCTATTTACATGATGTGGATACAATCACGTTGAGATCTGGAAGAGTGCTTGACACTCATGTTGGGGAAGAGTTTGATGATACTGATAAATCAATCAATAACACCCCGGCTGAGACCTTTCTTCACACACACAGTTCTTCTACCCCACCATCTTCTTCCGAGCCTATTCTCCATTTCCCAAAAGGCTCGCCACTACAGTCCACCTCTTTTACCCCTCCACGGACGATCCCCACTTCTATTCCGGGATCGATTCCACACCCACTTCCTTCTCCTATGATGGACCCAGCGCTTATTGCTAAAGCACCTTATCCTAATCGGTTAAGGGCTAACACACCGAGTCCACATATGGAGAAGATCATGAACATTTTTAAGCAAGTAAACACCAACATCCCTCTCCTAGATACTATCCAACAAGTTCCGTCTTATGCAAAAACTCTTAAGAACTTGTGCACCAGGAAGAGGAAGAATCCAGTGCCCAAAAAGATATTCATGGAAAAAACAATAGACACGGCTTTCCCCCAACAATTACCGAGGAAACGTAAGGATCCAGGATATCCTACTATTTCCGTTTCTATTGGGGAAAAACACATTAACCGTGCTCTACTGGATCTTGGCGCTAGTGTTAACTTGCTTCCTTACTCAGTCTATGAGCAATTAGGTATCGGAGAGTTGAAGCCAACCAATTGCACTCTCCAGATGGCTGACCGATCAATCACCAAACCTAGGGGTGAACTGGAGGATGTGTTAATAAAAATCGGAGAATTTATATTCCCGGTAGATTTTATTGTAATTGATACACAACCTGTAGCGAACCCACGGAATCAAATTCCGGTGATTTTAGGTCGCCCCTTTTTGGCCACTTCCAATGCAATAATCAACTGTCGTAACGGTTCTATGACCCTATCTTTCGGGAATAGGTCAATAGAACTAAACATTTACAAGTTGGGAAGTGTACCCTCCGAACCTACTGCTCAGGTCTGTTCTGTCGACTTAATGGATGTCGACAGCAGCGAACTTGATGATCCTCCTGATATTGATCTAGACTCTTTTCATATGTTATTGTTTGACCCAATTATGTATCATACACATACGGACTCTTCCACTGAGATGTCCGGGTCAACAATTAACACCGATTATGAACTGCTTTTAGAGTCTGAAGATCACCCCGCACTTTGTGACGATATTATTCACCGGGGTATGAATGGAACTTTTGAGGAAATCTTCGCTGATGAACTCGCATTTTTGAATGACACGGGTGTTGAGATGAATCATCTCCCAATCAATGAAATTGAACCTCCACCCCTTCTTTTGAACTGTAAAAAGAATGCGAGCAATCCATCACAATCACTGCATCGTCTCTCCAAAATGAGACGCACACACATTCTATTCCACCCCTTACCCTTTCCCCATTTCTTCTTCCACCAACCAGAGCACTGCATTGATAAAATTTTTGAATGGTTAGTGTTAACGTTCGGTCTTTGCAAAGCTTGGCATCGACCAATGATTTTTGACCCCCTCATATGATTTTCAAAGTTTAACATTGCATAAGTTTGGGGGGGACATTTAATCGGGCTCTTGAAAATAAAATTTTTACAAACTTTTGAGCCAAAAATAAGTTTGGGGGAGGTTCTTCACTTATATATTTTGCCCCCACTAATAAATTCCTCCCAAGCTTACAGGTTTTTCAAGATTTAGCAGAAGGCAACAGTGAGGACACTGTTGAAAACAAGTTTGGGGGAGGTTTGTGCTTATTTTCGCATCATTTGCATATCATTTGCATAAGCACAAAACATTTTTTTCAAAAACCTATAAAAATTTAAAAAATTTCAAAACTATAAAAATATATTTTTGTATATAAATAAGATAATGAAAGTTTAGATAGTGAAAAATTACATCCATGAGATTGGAAAAATTTTAGAAAACTAAGAAAATTAGAAGTTTTCTTATACGAACTAGTAATAAGTAGTTATGAGCCGTTGTCCCAAGGGTTAGTAAGATGAAGGACGTCACTAATCTGAGGATAAAAATAAGTCTGAAAAATAGTTTCTATTCTGGAAGCCAAACATTTTGAACGTTGCTACCCTGCTATTCGCACTTACACACGTCTTGAAGCCTGGGATAGTAGAGGATACCTTGAAATGCTCTTGTCTTAAAGCCAAAAGTATGAAAAAAAAAAATGTTTTAAAGTGGTGAGAAAAATGGACACTGGTTTTGTTATCACCAAGGGCAAGAAAAATATATAGCAAAAGGGTGCTTCTTCACCTAGTGCCCCAAGGTCAACTGGTCTGGGAGTCACTGCTATGCCTGAGGTGGTGCAAGATTAGGAAAATACACCAAGTTAGCAAGCACATTAGTAATCGGTCGGTTAGTACCTCAAGAAGTATTAACGGTCGCATGAAAGTGTGTAAGCAATCTCGTTTGCCAAGTAGTACTGAGGTCGATGGGCAAGAGTATGATAGCTTGAATTGAATTCTCCGGGTGTAGGGATGTCTTTACACACACGCAGGGTGATATGATCGATGTTTGGAAGAAAGATAGGAATGAAGAATAAGACGATGTTTTATTGAGGGAGGACGTGATTTCTAACATCTTTTCATGACCATTAAGATAGGGCTCATGACAACCGAAAAGCTAGCTTAGTTGGAAACCCTAATTTTCAAAGTCTTTCTTTTACGATTCTCTTCTTTAAATGTAATATTCATGATCTTGCTTTTATTATTGGATTTTGTGGGTGCAATCCGCTGAAAACCCTCAGGAGACAACACTCCTCCTACTAGGGACACCTAGAGGTTTAAAGGCTTGTTGCACGTGCTCAGTGCAATCGTGTTGCCTACGAAAGTGTGCTAGTTAGTTTTTCTCTTTCTTTATTTTCTCCTTCTCTTTTTAATAAAACATTCGCTCGAGACGATCGAAATTAAGTTTGGGGGTATTTGATCAGTCGAAAATATTGTATATTTTAGCCGGCAATTTCCTTAACATTTGCATACATTTAGAAGTGTTCGGCATTCATATTCTACATATTAGCAAATCTGTCACAAAATATGAGATTGCATGTATTAGACTTTTTAACCGACACTTTAAAGGAAATTAACCGCATTTCATGGCATCGCATCATTTCTGTATTTGCGCAACACTTGTCTTGATTCTGTGCAGGAAAATACGGAAGAAAAAGACCAGAGAGCTGATCAAAAATTACACCAACTCCATACTTTCAGATCTGGTAGCAATGAAGAAGGAATTAGACAATTCTATATATCAGAAAAAAGTCCATACATCAGGCCCAGCAACAACCAGAAAGCCCAAGCTTCAAGGCTCCAAGAGCGCCGCGCTTCCGCGGCATAAGATGGCTTGAGCCGCGGAAACGCGGCGGTTCTGCCACGTCAGCCGTTCACTTTTTGGTCATAATTCTCATCTCGGGACCCACACCTCATTGTGATACTTCAAATCCCATAATTCTCTCGAAGCTACTGCCAGATCAGCAAAGAAGATTAAGAAGGCTAATCCTAAATTAAGCTCCTAATTAATCCTCTTCTAGAAGCTCCCTCCTAACTAATCACCTCTAGAAGCTTCTCCTCTAACTAACTTTTGGAGGGAAATTTGAATTCTCTCAACAAACTTTTGGAGGGAAACTTAGAATTTGAAATCCTAGATCTAGGGTTAGTTATCTATAAATAGGAACCTAGATCTAGGGTTAAAGGCTAATCAATAATCATTAGGACCATTCTACATCATCTTCTTCCACAAGCTTCGTGACAAAGCTTGTGCGAAACCCTAACCCTAATTCCACTCCAAATCCAAGATCTTGAGTACCAAATCAAGCGAGAAGCCTTCAACCTTTTAGGAGCCGAGCCGATCTTCAATCGGGCAAGTGATCCAAGCCGATCCGCGATCCACGGAGACGAGCGAAGCCAAGTCGACGATCGAATTCTTCCTCTTGTAGTTCTTGAGCGAATGTAATGAAATTGTTGATATAAATAAAAGGTGAAATTCTTTAATCTTGCTTTCTTTTATTTCTCGCATCATGATTAGATCTCAATTTGTAATTGTTGTTCTTATTGTGATGTTTGAGTGAAACTCCGCTCGTAAAGGAGTCGAGACGATTGTAGAAAGATGATGTAACAAATCTAAATACGATTTTTAAGTCCTACGAGTTTTGTAAACCCTAGCAAGTTCAAGAATCGATGACCTAGTTTCGTTGCGATGCTTTCTTGATTGTGATCGCTCGAAATTAGGGATCTACGATCGTTTCTTGAATTTACTAGAGGCTAGAATATGAATGATATCGACGAAAGAACAAGAGATAAGATGAAACCCTAGTTTCACAAGAAATCCCTAATTCTCGTCTATTATCATCGATCTAGTATCAATTCATCGAAGGATAAGAATACGTAATTGTAAGATTACATCACATCTATAGATCCGATCGATTCCTACGAGCCTCATTTCGATTCTTGAGATTTGGTTTGGAAAAATCATTAAACGATCAATTCTTGATTCTATCTTTTAAATGCTTTCTTAGATCTAGTTTTTTTCTCATTTCTTGAACTTCAACTTTAAATCTTGAATTGTTTGTTTTCTTTTCATTAAAGTTTCAATTCATCTAATTCAAAAGACGAACGATTACACTTTCCCTGAGGACGATCCGCACTCACATACTAACTACAATCCGACACCGTAGTTGATTGCGGTCAAATATTTTTGGTTGTGATTTCTTTACAATTTTATAATACACATCAAGAATTCTTTTCAATCAAATGGCGCCGTTGCCGGGGACTATTTGATTCGATACTTTTACATCCAATCAAGAAATTTATAACAATCAACGCGCGCGCCACGTTTCGGCACGCGGGCGCTTTGCGCAAGAGCGCTGCGCGCAGGTGCGCAAAAGCGCGCGCGCGCCACGTGTCGGCACGCGGGCGCTTTGCGCAAGAGCGCTGCGCGCAGGTGCGCAAGCAAGCGCGCCACGTGTCGGCACGCGGGCGCTTTGCGCGCTTGCACAAGCGCGCGCGCCACGTGTCGGCACGCGGGCGCTTTGCGCGCTTGCGCTGCGCGCTGGAGCGCAAGCGTGCGCGCCACGTGTCGGCACGCGGACGCTTTGCGCATGAGCGCTGCGCGCCGGCGAGGATAAGAGGCTTTTAGCCTCAAAAAAAAGATTTCTCAAAAGAGAAATCAGAGAGGAGTTGGACTCCTGAATGTATTCTTTTCTTTGGGGGTTTAATGAAAGATGTTCTTCTTCTTCCTCCTCTGTTAAGCTGGATCTTGAAGATCAAGAGATGTGAGATCTCAAAATCTCTCCCTTTTGAGATCTGATGACAGATCCAAGTTCCCCTTTGTGGGTTTTGTGATGAAAAACTATTTTGTTTTAAAAAAGGAGGAGTAAAACTCTTGATTTAATTCAAAAAAAAGAAGAAGGTTTTGGAACTTTGAAGAAGGAAGAAAGATCTCAGATCTGAAACCTTTTTTGGAGAGAGAAAAAGTTTTTTTTTTATTCATTATCATGTTGCCTTTTATAGGCTTACATATTTACATATAGCCCCTTGGACTTTGCAAAATGGCATTTTGGCCATCCCATGGCTCATGTGCTATTTCATTTTTGCACATAAGCCATGGGCTTACAAAATATTGGCTTTATGCCCATTTTGTTTACATTCATGCATAAACAATTACATAAAAATTATTTATTACATGATTTTGTTGTTGGCATGGGGAGGCTGGCCGTGGGCTCGACTTGGGCATGGGCCTACTGGACCTGGGCTTGGGCCCACCTAGCTTGGGGGTTGACCTTGACTTTGACTCGGTCAACCGGGGTGTAAATTTTTACCCCAACAAATTGCCCCCCATCAATAAATGCACACCGCCCATTTGAGTTGTGTGCATGAAATTGATGGATCTTGAAGCTGGACTTCGAGGTGGAACATCATTCCGGGGGCGGAGCATCCTTCGGGGAGCATGATTCCCGGGGATCGGAGCATCATTCTGATTTGCGGAGCATAATTCCAGTGGTTCGGAGCATCATTCCGATTTGCGGAGCATAATTCCAGGGGTTCGGAGCATCATTCCGATTTGCGGAGCATAATTCCAGGGGTTCGGAGCATCATTCCGAAGAGCGGAGCATGATTCCAAGGGTTCGGAGTATCATTCCGAAGTGCGGAGCATGATTCCAAGGATCGGAGCATCATTCCGAGGTGCCGCAGACATTCTGACCGAAGCATGATTTCGATGCAGAGGTAAATTCCTAGGCGAAGTATAATTCCGACAAGGAAGGCAAATATTCCGAGGCGAAGCATTGATTTCGACACGGGATATATTCTGAGACGGAGCATGATTCCGGCGCAGAACTTGTTGGCTAACTTGATTCCGAGACGAAGCATAATTTCGACAGGGAAGGCAGGTACACCGAGGCGAAGCATCATTTCGACACGGGGTGCATTCTGAGACTAAGCATAATTCCGACGCAGAGCTTGCTGGTTGACTTGATTCCGAGGCGGAGCATAATTCCGACGAGGAGGTCGTTGGTTGATTCCGAGCCGAAGCATAATTCCGACAGGGAAGGCAGGTATACCGAGGCGAACCATCATTTCGACATGGGGTGCACATTCTGAGACGAAGCATGATTCCGACGCAGAGCTTGTTGGTTGATTTGATTTGGGTTGACATCAGTATCGCTACACTGGAATATGGTACCAAGAGCGAATCATCATTTGTCATGAGACGGTTTGGGAATTGGTTTTGTTTTGGCATCTGTATTGCTGCACTGGAATAATGCCAGGAGCAACTAATCATTTGCCCCGGGAGGATTTGGGAATTAGTTTTGTTTTGGCATCTGCATTGCTGCACTGGAATAATGCCAGGAGCAACTCATCATGTGCCCCGGGAGGATTTGGGAATTTTTTTTTGTTTTGGCATCTGCATTGCTGCACTGGAATGATGCCAGGAGCAACTCATCATTTGCCCCGGGAGGACTTGGGAGAGATTGGGATTGTTTTACGCCCGTGGATTGTATACGGTTTTGCAGGATGTATGATCCAGACCGTAGGGCCAGAAACATTTCAGGACTTTGTTGGCGTCTGCATCGCTGCACTGGAATATGGTACCAGGAGCGACTCATCATTCGCCGTTGGTATGAGATTTGGAATTTGGTTGGCGTCTGCATCGCTACACTGGAATATGGTGCCAGGAGCGACTCATCATTCGCCACTTGGGGATTGGGGAGCGATGGCTTAGGAGACAAGTTTGGATCCCTATCACCTAAGACTTTTCAATTTTATGGGCCGTGAGGGTCCCATAAAGGTATTTTCTCCCTGCGAGTCGTAAGGATCCCGCAGGTGTATGTTCTCCTTAGGAGTCGTGAGGACTCCTAAGTGTGCTTTTCCTTTGTGAGTCGTAAGGATCCCACAAAGGTTTGTTCTCCTCATGCATCGTGAGGACACATGAGTGGGTCTTTCCGATGAAGCATAATTCCAAAGGTGGAGACCAGCCGCGTAACTGGTGGTTGCGGTGGGGCATGGGTATACTGAGAATTATTTGAGCCCGTGGATTGTATACGGTAGTCAATTTGGGGACTGGCCGTAGGGCTGAAAGAATTTTGGGAAATTGGATTTTTTGTTTGGCGTCTGCATTGCTGCACTGGAATAATGCCAGGAGCAACTCATCATCCGCCCTTGATTTTTTTTTGTTTTTTGTTTTTTGTTTTTTTTTACCGCGATTGCTCTATCATTTCAGCTTTTCTTATCGCGAAGGTCGCGATTGCCCTATCATTTCGGCTATTTATTCGCGGTTGCCCCATCATTTCGGCTTTATTTTCATTTTTATTTTTACTCGCTGATTTTTATTGCGAGTTGCCCCATCATTTCGGCTTTTCTTTATTTTTCTTTTATTTACACATTTTTTTTATTTACAATTTTTTTTTACATTCCCAGTTTAACGACTTAGAGGTCGATTGTTCCTAGTTTAATGACGTGGTGGTCGATTGTTTTCAGAGAAAGGCAGATGTCTGAGAGAATCAGTTTCACGAAGAACTTTGGTCTCCGTTTGTATGAAATTGGCGGTCGCATCTTGACTGTTTACTAACACGCCTTTGGACAGTTCTATCTCTCCTGCCTTGTATTGCTTTTCGACCCAATCTTTGAAGACGAAGCAGTCTTCAATGGCGTGACCTATCACTCTGTGATAGGGGCAGTATTTGGGGTCGTCGGTCCTATTCGCTTCCTGCGGTCTTTTTGATTCTGGCAGCTGTAGACCGTTCTTGAGGGCGTCTTTGAATATTTTACGGATTTTGTCCCTTCTGAAGGAATAGACCTTATCTAGCTTCTCTTTGAGTGGAGATTCTCTTCCCTCTCCGAACATTGGCTTCCGAGGCTGGTTGGCGCTAGGCCCGCTCATCCCTTGCTTATTTCGGTTAGCCGAAGTGTTGAAAGATTCAGAATCATCGGAGTTTCCGCCTTTGCGATTATCGTCCTTTCGGTTTCTCCAGGACCTATTGTTATTTTGGGAGTCAGAGGAGGACTCCTGCTTTGAGCGCTCCAGCATCTGAACCTTCCTGGTCAGCTCTTGGAATGTTTTGAGACCCGCGGTGCATAGAAACGGGGCCATCCAATTGTTGAGATTTCCGACGAGGAGACTGACAGATTGGTCCTGCTCTATCGGCGGTTCGCATTTGACGGAGAGATTGCGCCATCGGGTTATAAAATCCGTGCTGCTTTCGTTGTTCTTGGGCTTGGTCCTCACGAGCTCGGCAATGGTGATCTTAACGCTGACGCTCATGAATCTTTGTCGAAACAAAGACTCCATTTGGACGAAAGTAGTAACGGAGCCATCCGGTATGCTCGCGTACCAGTCGAAAGCAACATCGGTCAAGCTATTAACGAACTGGCGAAGGAGAAGCGCATCATTGCCCCAGTATTCCCGCATGAGGCTTTGAAGTGGGCGATGTGCTGATTCGCATTTCCTGTCCCATCAAATCTTCCGAATTTAGGGATGACATAGCCGCTAGGAAATTCTACCAGATCATATTGAGCAGGATATGGTCTCCCGCTACTGCTAACATCTTTTTGCGCTTCAGCTTTGGCTACCAGTGTTTTGACTTTGCTGGCAACCAAATCCATAATTTGAACTTGAGTTAGCGGGCTACTGTCATCGGTAGCCAAGACATTTGCTGAGATAGGATGCGACTGATTTTCATGCGGTCCGCCCACTTTTGGATTTGAGGGAACGGGCGTCGGCTGTCTCGGGACACCGTTTCCTGGTTCATGAGCTGAGCCCTGTGCTTGATTGGGCGGCTGAGAGGCAAATTGGGCCGTAAGCCGTAAGACGACATTTGTCAAGTCGTCGATCTTTGAGTAGAGCTTGGCCATCTCCTTATCTTTGCTTCTGAGCTGTTTTCGGAGCTCTTGGAGAAGTTGCTGCTCTGCGGTCTTAGGACGGAAAGTTGGCTCATCTTCGCTTTCCGAGCCTGACTCCTCATGATTTGAGGGCTCTCTCTGCCTATCAGCCTCATCGAGAGGGTTTTCATCATCCAGCGGAGGCGGCTGTTCTTGGGAAGTGGCAACCACATTCAAGCCAGATTGGATTTGAGATGTGGTAGCCCCGTCCTTGCTCTTGCTGCGCGTGCCCACCACGTAGACAGTGTGGATAACACATTCAGCCATCCCCTCATCTTTGGCGGGGTAACCCTGTTCTTCGAACCTCATGAGGTTTAGCCTGGCAGTAGCCCTAGCCCTTTTGTTGGCTCTATATCTGAGCCTTTTCTCCCTCAGCTTCTCAATTTTGAAGTCTTGGCGGGCATCTGCTACCCGGGAAGCCATTGTGAGTTGATCATAGGGGAGCTTAGAGAAGACACCCGATCGAGCAGTGGTCAAGGGCACCGCTGGAGCTTGCTCAGGACGTGTTGTAGCTTTATTGGTGTTGATGGCCTTGCCCCCAGCTGGGGCGAAGGAAAGTCGTTCAGACACCGACTTGCGTTTGGGTTGGGGTTCCCTTGAGATCACCACATTTGGTCTCCTGCCTTTCGAGACCGGTTTGTCTGCCACCAGGGCTTGAGGAGCTGGGATGGCGCCAACTGGCATGAACATAATAGAGCCGAATGGTAGCAGCGGCTCCTCCCATTGTCGCCCGAGACTGGCCGGAAGGACCGTCCTAGAGTCTATCCTCATCGTGTAGGAGACGGGAGATGAGTTCATCATCGAAGACATCGTCGGAAGGTGATTGCTTGAAAATCTGCATGAAAAAAACATTATTTTTAGTATAAATACAGGTATGTATATTGATTGAGTTTGCGTGAACGCTTAACCCAAAATATGGGAGGAGAGATAGGTCCCACCGGGCGTGCCAGAATCTGTAGGGTGTTTTTTGTCACCCCATTGAGATGGGAATACGCGCACGCGCTTGTCAGGCGTACTACAGATTCCCCCTGCCTAGGGTAGGCGGGGGTTTAATGATTGTGGGGATCCAAATCTCCGGCAGCCGCGAACTAAGCTGCCGTTAATTACCCCTCGCCTTTGGGGCGAGGGAACCTCCGATTAACGGGTTAAACTGGTCATGCGAACTCAATGTGCAGTGTACGTGTGTTCTGTTCTGAAGGGGGGTTTTGGATATATCGGGAGCCACGCAGAGTTTTTACGGGGGTCCCGCTACCCGGATAGCGGGCTGGGGGTCAAGGGGGCTAGCAGCCCCCTTGCGGGGTTCGGGGCAGCGCCCCGGCCCGAGAATTTTTTGGAGGGGGAGAATGTTGCGGAGTATGTATATGTGTGAGTTTGTATAAATAAATATATGTATATGTATGTACATAAAAAGAGGGGGAAAATGTATCCAAGGGATGCGTGGGGCCAGCGCCTTGAGCGCTGTGCGCTTAGGTGCTGTGCGCTCAGGCGCAAGCGCGCCACGTGTCGGCACGTGGGTGCTTTGCGCATAAGCGCTGCGCGCAGGTGCGCAAGCACGCGCGCGCCACGTGTCGGCACGTGGACGCTTTGCGCAAGAGCGCTGCGCGCAGGTGCGCAAGCGCGTGCCACGTGTCGGCACATGGGCGCTTTGCGCAAGAGCGCTGCGCGCAGGTGCGCAAGCGCGCGCGCGCTTGCGCTGCGCGCTGGAGCGCAAGCGCGCGCGCCACGTGTCGGCACGTGGGCGCTTTGCGCATGAGCGCTGCGCGCCGGCGAGGATAAGAGGCTTTTAGCCTCAAAAAAAAGATTTCTCAAAAGAGAAATCAGAGAGGAGTTGGACTCCTGAATGTATTCTTTTCTTTGGGGGTTTAATGAAAGATGTTCTTCTTCTTCCTCCTCTGTTAAGCTGGATCTTGAAGATCAAGAGATGTGAAATCTCAAAATCTCTCCCTTTTGAGATCTGATGACAGATCCAAGTTCCCCTTTATGGGTTTTGTGATGAAAAACTATTTTGTTTTGAAAAAGGAGGTGTAAAACTCTTGATTTAATTCAAAAAAAAGAAGAAGATTTTGGAACCTTGAAGAAGGAAGAAAGATCTCAGATCTGAAACCTTTTTTGGAGAGAGAAAAAAATTTTTTTTATTCATTATCATGTTACCTTTTATAGGCTTACATATTTACATATAGCCCCTTGGGCTTTGCAAAATGGCATTTTGGCCATCCCATGGCTCATGTGCTATTTCATTTTTGCACATAAGCCATGGGCTTACAAAATATTGGCTTTATGCCCATTTTGCTTACATTCATGCATAAACAATTACATAAAAATTATTTATTACATGATTTTGTTGTTGGCATGGGGAGGCTGGCCGCGGGCTCGACTTGGGCATGGGCCTACTGGACCTGGGCTTGGGCCCACCTAGCTTGGGGGTTGACCTTGACTTTGACTCGGTCAACCGGGGTGTAAATTTTTACCCCAACACCAGTTCTTTATGGTATCTAAGCGGCACCATGGCGACTTGTAGACTTTGTTCTTCGTTAGCGGATGTTCGTATTGAAGGTCGAGCAGAGAATACAGCATGGATCTCATCCTCCGAGTTGCTACCAAAGACCAACGTAGAGTGGACGGTCCTGGCTTATTGTGTTGGGGCGGACCCGAATAAACTATATCCTCTTCTTCCTCGGTATCGCTGCCGAAGACAGGGATGGTGGCATTAATTTTGTTCTCGGAATTGTGACACCTTTCCGTGTCTTCGAAACTCGGCAAGAAGTATTTGGCATCTTCATACTTACGAACTTCATTCACGGAAAACGGATTCAATTCTCCTGCCACAGTGTACTCGAGACCATCCTTACAATATTTCATACACTGATGCTGTGTAGAAGGGATAATATTGTACTCGTGTAACCATGGTCGACCGAGCAGAGCATTGTAGCATGTCTTGGCGTCTATGACATGGAATTTAACATCTGTGACGAGCAACCCGAAGCGTAACGTCAACATCACAGATCCAAGAGTCTTTGATGATTGGGAGTCGAACCCGGAGATGGTGATCTTGTCCCGCGCAAGGTGCTGGACGCTCATGCAGATTTCCTTCAACACTCGCACGTTGAGGAGATTAACAGACGATCCATTATCGATCAGGATTTTGCCTATCTTTATATCATGGCAGTATCCTGAGACATAGAGAGGGCGATTGTGTTCGCGCGTCCCAAGGAGAAGGTCTTCATCGCCAAGAGCAACGTCGGCCGTGTGCACCTCTTCCAACTCATCCTTCATCTTTTCTTCGGCCAGGAAGGCTTGGAATTGGTCCGGATCTTGTAGCGCTTTAATCAAAGAATCCCTCACCTCTTTTGATAGTAACAGGGCATCAAGAATGTTGAGTTGTGAGGGCAGCTTCCTCAGATGTGCCAAGACATTGTAATCCACCTTATTTCTTTTCGGCGGATTCTTGGCGTTTAGCTCTTCCAGAACTTGGTCATCTAAGACGATATCTTCAGAGACCTTTTCTTTCCCTTTATCTTTTTTGTTCAAGGGTCCGAGGTTCTTTTCAGGCAGCGTCCGATTCCGCAGCCGGATATTTTTGCAGACCTTCAGCTCTTCTTCTTTTCCCGAAGCGGACTCTTTAAAGAGAGGGGCAAGTTCTAGCTCTTCATCAGAATCACTCCCGAATGTAGGCACTTGTGACCCGCCGGTGTTAACCACGCGACAATCGCCGGTAGTTCTTTTAATCCCGTCGGTCGTATTTCTTTGCTCCCGACGAGTTTTACGCTTTTCCCGTTTGAAGTGTTGTCGATGAGCCACATACCCTTGCCACCATCTATCGAAAGCTTTGCACTCTTGAGTAGGGTGCAAAACCTTCCGATGATATAAGCAATAGGAGGGGTGCGTTTCCACTTCATCGGTGATGTTTCCTCCAGACGATGGTAGCTTCATGCCCATTGATATGGCCTTAGCAAACTTTTTCCTCATCTTGAATTGGCTTTTGTCAGCGGTGGAGGCATTTTGCTCCAGCGGGATCATCTCAGCTCTTTTATCAAGTCGCTGGCGCTTGACCCTTTCAAATATAGCCGTCTCGCTTTCTCGATCAGTTTTACTCTTCAATCGAGCTTCGTTAAGGAACGCGTCAATCATTTCAACTGATAGCTCCGAAATTTTTGATTCGGTATCTGCCCCCAGCGTTTTAGTGCCAGGAGTCTCCTCATTGTTCGCGATCGAATGGGAAATCATATGACAGCTCGCTACATATTCCTCGGATTCATCCGATGAACTTTCTCCCTCATCTTCTTCTTGAAAGACGTGATTGAGGAACTCTTGGAGCGTAATGGGAGTCCGTGTCTTTTGGTTGTATTCATCCAGCGCGTCAATTTGCTTTTGTAAGTCCGTGCGCTTGTCGCCGGGCTTCACGGGCTTCTTAGATTTCTTCTTCTTCTTTTTCGAAGATTTTGACGTCTGGTTGCGAGTGCTTGAGCCACCATCATCGGTCTTTGGAATTGTACGTGGCTTCAACATCCCTTCAATGACCTGCGGTTCCAACGGGTTCTTCCACTTGATCGCTGGACATGTCTGAAGATCGTTTAGCATCATCTTTGTCTTGGCTGATAATACAACCTCCCAAGGAGTTTGTTCAATGACGAAGCATGTTGCCCCCGGCGTATTCGTCCCTTTAGAGGTGTGGGGTTGCGGGGGATTCACCTTCCATTTGTCAGATAACGCGAACTTGCCCTGTCGGTATCGGTTTTCAAGCCAATTCTTGAAAACGTAGCAATCTTCGATCGGATGGCCTAGTACTCGATGATAAGGACAGTAGTTGGGCTCGTTGACGTCACTTGGTTGCAACGGACGTTTTGGATCCGGCAGATTTATGAGTCTGTTGCGCAACGCCAGCTCGAATAACCTCCTCGTTTTATCGCGGGGAAAGGAATAAGGACGTCCCATCCTATCCTCAAGGGGTACGTACGGGCGCATATTATTTTGACGAGCAACCGGCTTTGAGTCGCTCGGTTGTTGTTGAGCATTAGCGACGACGATCGCTTTTCCCTTCCCTTTGTCATTTCGGGAGTCCGGCCTAGGAAGAGGAGGTTTATGGCCCATCTTATCCATCTGTGCTAGTTTGTCGATCAAGGCTTGGAAGGTAGTCGGCTTGAAAAACATCATAAACTGCGAGATGGTTGCTTGTGGATCGAGGGTTCCCACAAACATACCCACTGCGGGAGCTTCTTCGATGCGCTGCTCGCACTTCGACCATAAATTCCGCCATCGTATAGCGTACTGAACCCACGTCTCGCCGGGTTTTACCCTGGCATTAATCAGTGCCGTCATCGGGGTACGTTCACTGGCGCTTGCAAAACGCTGAGTAAACAACAGCTCCATCTCCGCGAAGGTTTTGATAGAGTCGTTCGGGAGCTCGGAGTACCATTCGAATGCCGTATCCGATAAACTTCCAACAAACTGGCGCAGTAAAACCTTGTCATCACCACCGGTATTGCCGCAGAGTGTCCTGAACTGGGCAACATGCTGATGAGGATTGCCCGTCCCTTTGTAGACATGGAACTGGGGAATTGTGTAACCAGGTGGGTACTTGATTTGATCGTACCAACTTGGATATGGCCGCCCCGTTTTCACGACCTGACCGGCCGCTTCGGTCGCATGATGAACCCGTATTTGCTGGGCGATGTACTCATCCAAATCAGCCTTGGAGATTGTATTCTCTTTAGCCGTCGACAGAGCTGGTGGAGGATTTGACGTCTCCCCCCTATCGTCTCCAAGGACGATCGGGGGTTCTTCAGCCGGGGGATCTTGTTGTATCATCATTCCTATCATGTCCTGGAAGAGGAGGCCCATACGCTGTATGTTAGCTGCTTGTTCAGCGGCCTCTTTATCCTTCTTTTCTAATATCCGACAAAGGAATTCGGCGTCGGTTTCTTCCTCGTGGCGCTCGTCCGAAGACGCTTCGGGGTTCTCTTTTGGCCCGGTAAGTGCAGCCATAGCATTCATCATTTCTTGGAGCTTTTGCTGTTGCTCCTGTGCCTTGGTCACTGATCGGGTGAGCGGTCGATGACCCGTAGATATGCGGCTATCTTCTTTACCAGATGCCATGTAAACCGTATGAACTGTTATGCCCCCTGACTTGGGGCGTTTAGGTTCACCATTTTTAACTTTTGCCGCTGACGCGGGAGTTTTCTCTGGCCTCCTTCTTTTGTGGGCCGTTGAGGTTAAAGGAACCGTTGAAGGGGGCACCCTAGCAGCTGTTGTCCCCTGCTGTTTAATGGGACAATCTTTGTCTTTTTCCACCTTCGCCTTTTTCTGGCGACGAGAGTGACCTGGGTCAATCACGGAGTCTTCAACCCTCCGCCAAACTTTATAAATTTTTGAAGACAGCCGTTGAGGGGGCTGTTCTTGTTTTGTTTCCGGAACTCTCTCCGCAGGAGGAAGAGATCTTTTCAGTGTAGCGGTTGGAGAATTCTTACGTACCCTCCTCAGCAGTTCAAAGCTGTTCCCAGTTGGAACAGCAGCGTTGACTTCCACCACTGGAGCCGGTGGAGTTAGCCCTGAGGGGGAGTTGCCCCCTGCCTTCCTCACTCGTTGCCAATGGCGACGTCGAGCACGACGAGCCGCAGGGACTGGCTCGGAGATTGAGATAGCTTCCTTTTGCCCCCTGTCTGAATGAGGCGCCGCCGGTGTTAACCTTTTAAAAACTGAGGTCGTTCCTTGCGGGGTAATATCCAATCTGTCAAAGACAGATCTTCGTGTAGGGGCAGGAACGGGAATCGTCAGTCTTGAAAAGACTGACTCTTTGACGGGAGAAGCCGCCTTAACGTCTTCCGGAGCAGCGGCCGTTGCCCTCCTTGGGACAGCCATTTTAGAGTTCCTGGGCTTCTTGGCGGGCCCTTCAGAGTTTTGATCCAGCCTCGCAAAGACAGAGGTTGTTGGCTTGGTGGTGGGCGACCCGTTGACAGGGGTCGTGGTAGCAGTGAGTCGGTCGAAGACCGACTTCTTGTTCACCTCCGGTGCAGGTATCGGCATAGAGAAGCTTGTCGGTGGGATCATGGTCCCGAAGAATAAGCCAGTGGTGGCTTGGGTCACCTGGTCTACTGGCAGAGTGAGGAAGGAAGCCGCTTGGGGCCCATATGCTACACCTCCGGGGGAGGTGGAGCGTCCATTGCAGTGACACTTCGAGCAGTTGGTGCAGTTGAAGGCCATTGAATCTTGAGTTCTGTGCCAGGCAAAAGACCAAATCTTAGTAACTTGAAATCCGAAGGCAACCATTTAACAAACCGCGATTGGTTCGCGAGGACGACATACGAAGTGTGGAGTGGAAAGAGGAAGAGGTCCCACCGGGCGTGCCAGAATCTGTTCCCCTCCGAATGGCGGCCTAGACTTTGCGTCTCGCCTGAGATTCGGGGCAGATGCTATTTGGTTTTATCCGTCCACCTCTCCGAAGATGCCGAGTTGATTTATGGCACCGTGTATCGGAGGTTTAGACGGATGCGACCGATGTAGCAGACTTCGTCAGATTCCCCCTTGCTTGAGGGGTTTTTTGATTGTGGGGACGCTCTTCCCTGCAGGCGCAAGCCCCTGCAGTTAATTACGCTACCGCATCGCGGTAGCCACTTTCTCCTTCTCCAGAATTTCACTTCGCGTCGTGTGTGTTTGTTTTGTTTGTGGTTGCCCGTAGATTGTATATGGAGACTGAGTAATGCCGTCGCCCGTAGGACGTGGATTAGTCCAAATCCGTATTTACTTAGATTTGGGTTTGGTGTTTTTAGTTTAAGGATACGTTAGTCGTATTGAGACTAAGATCGACTTAAACGTTCGTCAAGGATACATTAGTCCTGTTTTGGACTAAGATCAACTTGACGTAGTGATTCATTTAATATATGGCCGTCAGGACTCATCACCTCTCTGACGTCGTTGAAGGATTACAACGATGGATGTCAGAGGAGTTCAGAGATGTACCCTTGAACCAAAGTTGATTTGGAGTTTTATCATTCATTTAAATGTCTAAGGATACGTTAGCCATATTTGGGGCTAAGATCGACTTAAACGTTCGTCAAGGATACGTTAGTCCTGTTTTGGACTAAGATCAACTTGACGTAGTGATCCATTTAATATATGGCCGTCGGGACTCATCACCTCTCTGACGTCGTTGAAGGATTACAACGATGGATGTCAGAGGAGTTCAGAGATGTACCCTTGAACCAAAGTTAATTTGGAGTTTTATCATTCATTTAAATGTCTAAGGATACGTTAGCCATATTTGGGGCTAAGATCAACTTAAACGGGACCGTTTAGATCCGGCAAAAGAGAATTTGGAGGCTCTATTGTTCCAGTTTAGGGACATAGTGGTCCATAGGTAGTTTAAGGACGTTGCGGTCCAAGTTCCAGTTTAGGGACATGATGGTCCATCGCCAGTTTAAGGACGTGGTGGTCTGAGTTCCAGTTTAGGGACATGGTGGTCTATCGCCAGTTTAGGGACGTGGTGGTCCATCATTAGTTTAGGGACGTCTCGGTCCGATATTAGTTTAAGGACGTCTCGGTCCGATATTAGTTTAAGGACGTCTCGGTCCAACATTAATGTATGGTCGTCGGGACCCGTCACCTCTCTGACGACGTTGAATGATTACAACGACGTGTGTCAGAGGAGTTCGGAGATGTACCCTCGAACCGAAGTGAATTGATTTAAAAGAGCAATCTTTCTCAGTCAATTTAATTTAAGGAATTATGGCCAAAATTGGGCTAAGTCCAGTTTCAACATTTTTTTTGTCTTTGGCTGTTGCTGGGGCTTCACCCCTTTTTAGTAATGCACTACATTATTCTTGTTTTGGTTGGGCTTTGCCCTTTTATAAATGATACAGAGCATCTATTTTTTTGTTTGGGCTTTGCCCATTTATAAATGATGCAGAGCATCAATTTAATTAGGCCTGTTTGGTCTTTTAATTGGGTCTGGCCCTTCAGGAAAAGAAATGCATTGCATTTGTCAGGCGCTTTGCGCCAATCACTGAGCGCAAGCGCTTGTGGTGAGGACACGTGTCATGCTCTGGTGAGCGTAAGTGCAATAGCGCAGTGCGCTGCGCTGTTGCGCTGCAGACACGTGGCGCGCTCTGGTGAGTTGCGTTAATTCTAGAGAGCAGAGCTCTGTTTCAAGAGCGCATAGCGCAAGTGGTTCTATGACTGACACGTGTTGCGCTCTGGTGAGCGCAAGCGCAATAGCGCAGTGCGCTGTGCTAGTGCGCTGCGCTAGTGCGCTACTGACACATGGCGCGCTCTGGCGAGCGCAAGCGCAATAGCGCAGTGCGCTGCGCTAGTGCGCTGCACTGTTGCGCTACTGACACGTGGCGCGATCTGGTGAGTTGCGCCAATTCCAGAAAGCAAAGCTCTATTTTAAGAGCGCATAGCGCAAATTGTTCTGTAGCTGACACATGGCGCTCTCTCAAGGGCGCAACAGCGCAGTTGGAAATGCAAAGCACTAAGAATCTTTTAGATTCAAGAACAGAAGTGCAAAGCACTGTTGGATTTCTTGATCTAATTTAGATCAAAGGAAAAGATAAGTTTTTTTTCTTATCTTAAAGAACCAAAGGTTCATGAAAAAGTGCAAAGCACTATTTTTATTTTATTTATTCATTTTTATTTAGTTATGTTTAAAGATCAATGATCTTGTTTATAAGAGAATTTTCTCTTCTTTCAAAGGTTTTTACCTTTTTTGTTCTTGAGGAGATCTTCAGAGTCCTCTTTCTTTCTCTCTCTTTTTTTAGAAAGATGTTGATGCCTCTGAATTGAGGCCTAGGGTCATTTTTATAGTGCCCATAAATTAGTTAAACTTGTTAAAGAGATCCTTCTCTGAGTGATTTGGGGAATTTTCCCCACCGTTGGATCTTTGATCTAAGAGCTTCTGCTTTTGCAGAAGAAAATCTTTTTGTTTTAATAAGAACAGAAAAGATTTCTTAGAAATTTAATTCTGTTTGGCGCAGATGCCCCAGCGCGTGACACGTGTCGCGCAGCGCACAGCGCAGCGCAACTGTGCTGACACGTGTCGCGCAGCGCACAGCGCAGCGCAACTGCTCTGACACGTGTCGCGCAGCGCAACTGCGCTGACACGTGTCGCGCAGCGCACAGCGCAGCGCAACTGCGCTAGCGCATCTATGCGGACACGTGTCGCGCAGCGCACAGCGCAGCGCATCTGCGCCGACACGTGTCGCGCAGCGCAGCACTAGCGCAACTGCGCCGACACGTGTCGTGCAGCGCGCAACTGCGCCGACACGTGTCGTGCAGCACAGTACTAGCGCAACTGAAGCGTTGCTTCCTTTAATAGAGCTTTGCTCTGATTGTGCGCGCCTTCTTGAGCGCTGCGCTGACGTATCAGCCCGGACACGTGGCGCGTTGCGCCCGAAATTTGAAGCGTTGCTTCAAATTTTGAATTTCCAGCAGAGCTTTGCTCTGATTGGGGGAAACATAGATCTCTATTTAGATGCACCTACGGATAAGTCCGTAGGTTCTTGGTTTGCGGCTCCGTAGGGGTAAACAACAATTTACGATTTAATATTTTTTAAATTAATATGTAAGGACCGTAGGGGCAACCTTTTGGCCCGAGAGAGATTGTACTGATTTTCTAAGATTAATTAGAGGCGATAGGTCAAATCAAATTCACCATGAATCATCATTCTTCAATATAGGAGATACCCCAAGACAACACAAAATGTTGACTTTGAATTACTTTTCTATTCCATTTTATTTGTGTAAATTAACAAGAAAGATAATTGGTATGATCAATATATAAGATAGAAAAATCAACAAAATAAAAGTTAATGCTTGCCTGAGGGGCACCATTTTCATTTGATTCAAGTCGATACTCATACATAATCCAATCCGTCTTTTGCCCATTTGGTGCTCTACCGATATAATAGACTAAGGTCTTCCTCATTCCAATCAAATTGTGTTTCGAGTATATTGGTTTATCCCTTCCCGTTGCTTTCCAAAAACCAGTTTTTGTTGCTCTATTCGAGCGAGTTCCCGTTGGATATTTCTTATCTTTATGGCTAAAAAAGTGCCATTCACTTTGTTCTTCTGCCGCTATCCTACAATATTTTGCTTGAGTAAACGAGTCAATGAGTAACCCATGTAATGGGACAAGAAATAATAGGAAATCAATCATATACGTCACCTTGAAGATCCCATGGCTCAATCTTGTACAAATCTACATCTCTTATGACATTTAGGTCAATTCTTTTGGAAGCTACTTTCTTTCTTAAGTAGTAACCAACGAGTTCTTCTCCGGTAGGGTAGAAGCGGAACCCTGGCGGCACATTTGAAAATGTGCTCATAATTGCACAGATATAGTGATCCTGCAAATTAATAATAGAACCATACTAATTAGGCAGTTTATCAGGTTCATAGTAAACAAATAGTCTTGAAATAAGAATTCACAGGTTATGTATTATTAATTCTCTAATATGTACATAAATACGTGGACTAATTTCAGAAGTGTAATATTTATAGAATTAAAAGACCGTTTTGAACATGTAAAGTACTTTCAAACAATGTGTTTTTCTATACATATCTTATGTAAGATGTGTAGATCAACTTGTGATCATCCATAAGATACCGCAAAAAAAGATCGAGAACTTGAGAAACACAAACCCGCTATAAGTAATTTCTCTCTCTCTCACTCTCACAACCTAACCGCCCCCCTCCCTACAACAGAAAAAAATCCAACCCCAACACAGCCAACTCGCTCATATACGTACATACATATACACATAAAACAGAAACTATATATGCAAATGTGCGAAACACATGCAAAATTAGTTTCCAATGATTTAGATTCTAGCCTCACCTGACCCCAAATCCTAGCTCCGTCATTGAAACATGCACATGAAGTTAATTAAGAGAATTATCAACTTGGCTCGTAGATATGGAAGAATTTTAACAAGTAATGTCAATGTTCTTGTTATGACAAATATAAATCAGTACTCTTTAGATCAATAGACATGCACAATTCATATTAGAGAAAAATGCAATAATATGGAAATGTTCCGCATGTAACTAAATATATGCCTCACCCATGAGTATGTCTTTAAGTAAACTAATATTTTAGATAGTAAATGAATGTCCTAAATAATGCACCCATCATTAATTAAATAGAAACCCTAACTTGGGAAAAACTAAGATATTACAAATTACCATTTTTTTTATCAAATCAATGTTTATCAAAACTCATAAATCCAATAAACCTACAATTTCTTGATATTCGGCTCACCTATAATATAACAATCCATATGCCTAATTAACTAATTAACCTGAAATTTCAGACACATTCATCAGATTACCATGCAGATCAACATGATAGTATGATAGTTCTAAGTTGATACTCTTTTTCATAATTATAAACATAGATCCGTATATAATTAACCATGCTTGATTTGCCAAACTCCTATTGTTAACATGAAACATATGCTTTATATTTAAATAAAAGGGATTTCTTAATTTTTATATTAGAACATTGTACATACCTAATTTCTACTTGAAATCGGTTTTTTCTTTTATCGGTACTCGTTGACATACAGTAACAAACAATGTTTGATTAGAAGGACCCAAGATTTTCTCGATCAACAATAATTTTAGTAATCGAACTAGACTAAAATTGCTGGAAATTCCTTTCAGTTTTGCCAAATTCAGCAAACCCCAACCCCAACCTAATCCTAACCCCAGCCCCAGCCCAGCCCAGCCCCACCCTAACCACAACCTAACCCTAATCCCAGCCCCAGCCCCAGCCCCAACCTAACCCTAACCCCAGCCCCAGCCCCAGCCCCAGCTAAACCCTAACCCCAGCCCCAGCCCCAGCCCCAGCCGAGCCCCAACCCTAACCTTAACCCTAACATAAACTAAACCCGATGCCTAACCCTAACCCTCATCCCTACCCGAACCCTGAACCCTAGCCCTAACATCATCACAATTATATTTAATTGGATATTTACTTACCTGTAGACGGTAGAGGAGACGACGGAGACGCTTGGCGGTCGACGACGCACGCAATCGGCGACGAGGAACTCGACGAGGAAGAACGAGGGCGGTGGCGGGCCGAGAACGGAGGGCGGTGGCGGTCTGAGAACGGAGGGCGTGCGGTGGCGACGAAGAGAAAATTGGAGACGCAGGAATGAGAGAAAATTTTGGGAACGAGAGGGAAAGAGATCGAGGCGTAGGGCATTTCTGTGCCTTTTTTTTTATTAAATTCCCATTTAGATGCCCCTACGGACATAACCGTAGGTTATTGGTTTGCGGCTCCGTAGGGCCAAACAACAAATTACGATTTAATATTTTTAAATTAAAATGTCGGGCATCGTAGGGACAACCATTTGGCCCTACGGCTTAGTCCGTAGGGGCAAGAAAAATCTGCCCCTACGGATTTAATCATCCGTAGGGACAACCCCATATTGTAGTAGTGTAAGTATCAACTTATTTTATTTTGCAAATAGTTTATATCTATCAATTTTTAGAGGAATCTATTCACTTTGGTCTTAAAATAAATCAATAGAAACATGAGGGTTGTGCCAGGGCAGTTATATTTATCTTTTAACATCCATTACAATTCATGTAATATTAGTTGAGTATTAATAGAGTTTTATAGTTACACTTAATGATTTATAATGTTGGTATTCTTATTTATTTATAATTACTAAAATATCCTTATAAATTATATTGTTAGATCATGCACTGTGATGCGTCACTTGTATAGAGATATGATCTAATTTAGTAATTTCTTAAATCAAGTACTTAACCTACAACTAGTATAGGATAGCTAAAATTGTGACAGGTCATCATGCATGACACCGACATGTGAGATATGGTGATGTGTCTCAATCACCGGAAATGGAGATTCTCCAGGTGTATGTCGTGAACGCATATAATGACATGTGTGGTACATAACGATATTTGAATTCTCTCGGATATGTCATCTATAAAGTTGGAAAATTCAAATTGTTACATAATCCTTTTGGCTTGATGATATTTGTAGTTTTCGACTTGTTGACAAGTAAGTTTTGATATGATGGTAAATCTTGCCGTTTAGACAGGAATAAAAACCTGAAATATTGGGCTGTTTGAATGCATTTATGAAAATTATAGATGTCTAGATATGATCCAATATTCTCATACTGATGAGAATAAATTTGTTGTTCAATCTCATGGAAGCGTCAAATTCTGATAAGGTATTTTGAAAAAAAAATTCAAAATTATATTACTATCATATTTTATTTTCGAAATGAATTTATTGTGGTCATGGACAATCGAAGTTTTGGGTTTGAGCGATTAGGTGGTTTTATCCCGCTCAGTTAAAGGACCTAAAAAATTAACTTGATTTTGGAAGGAGCTGCACGTAAATTAATATTAATTATTATCTCGCATTAGGTAAAACTTTCATGAACAGTTGGTTTGATGAGAGCTTGATTGTTAAATTAAAATTGTTGATTAATTAATTACGAATTGGTTGAAATTGGCAATCAGTTCTCGATGTGAGACCCAATTGGTCCCACCGCAATCCTTAAGGTAGAGGAGGAAATAAAAACAAATAAGAGAAGAAATATTACAACACAACTTGTTGTGATTATATTGTTGGGTGTTTAGTCTAATATGGAAAATATATTATATGACAACCTTATAAAAGGAAGGCTATTGCAGAGCATAAATGATGATAAAAAACGATAATGAAATAAGAGATTTCATACAGAAAAATAATTGAGAATTATTTAAATCTTCTCCTTTTAAAGAAGGTTATCTATCGCCCCTGTGCAAGGGATGGACTTGATTGGAGGGTTTTGCAATTTTGAAGGTTACAGGAGAGAGATATTTTGCCGACAGATATTCAGATCTATAAAAACATACTTTTATGATCCATATTAGATAAATAATCGAAGACTATACGCATCGCATCCGCTGCTTAAGGCATATATGATTTACTTCAGATTGATCAGATGACAACCCAAGAATTGAAAAGTGCGTAGATACTCCAATCAAATGAATGAAGTATTCCTATTGATATGTCATCAGCTCATCTAGAACAGCCATAAAATAAAGAGCAATCCTTTTCCTACAAGCCTGCATTAATGGCACCTGACATCCAAGTACCTGTGGCCATTGAGGTACTGGCTTTCAACAGGAGGACATGTACTTAGCCTACGGGATGTAATGTAAAATATGCATCACACAAACGAAACGACTTCAATAAATTTCAATTTACTTCACAAATAGACCAATATATTATTGGGATTTTTTAATTTTGCCCACCAACTTCATTCATATTTTTAAAAAACACACACACGACTATTTCATATTCTTAAAAACACCACCAATCTTTTCACTTTTATCTGAAAATGACATATATCTGTTAACTTGGAGTTATTGAGTTGAATTAAAGAGTGAGTTAACGTGGGGCATATTTGGATGAGCTTATTGTTAAGTGATTATTTCTGAAAAAAATCACTTATAAGTGCTTATGGCAAATAAGTTGTTAGTGTTTGGATGTTTTTTTTTATGAAAAGTGATTATAAGCAGATAACGTGTTTTGATGAAATGATAGATAAGTGATTATTGAGTATAAAATGACCAAAAGGACGTATCTTAATGCCATATTAAAATTTGGATTAAAAGACAAGGGGTATTATGGTATATTACTTAGTCAACTCTACCATTTTATAATCACTTATGGAATAAGCTAGGAATTTCTAGCTTATTTTTAAGTGGTAAAAGATGTCATTTTTAAGTTAGTCGTGGTGGGACGCATAGTAAAATAATTACTTATTGAATAGTAAAAGAGATATCGAAACACCGTACTACTGGGGGCCCACCTTGATGTGAATTTTAATAATCCAATCGAAACATGCCCGTAACTGTGTGGTCAGGTTAAGACAATTATGACAGCATCTCTCTCATCTCCCTCGTTCTCTCTCCCTCTCTCTCTCTCCTTATTCTTTTTTGCCCTTTATGAAGCTGCAGCTCACCCATCAGAAAACCATAGAGTCACCTCTACGTGCCTATTATGGTTTGGCTAAAGTTTAAGACAAGGTCCATAACGGGGACATAACGGGACAGAATGTTTCTCAATTGTCTTGGCAACAAAAGGAATGAGTCAGTTTAAATAACAGGGCTAGCTGTCCCTACTTTGCCAAAATGGCTAGCTGTCTGTAGCTTGAAAACTAATTTAGTGGCAAAAAGAACTTTAATAAAGGACTCAATTTATGTATATCATGAACCACACAAAATCCATAGAAAAAGGCTGGCATTTAGCATCTGTAGCATTTATGTACTTATATACTAGTACAAAATACAAATTAATTGATCGATATGATTTTCATATCTGCCAGATGAATCTGAAACCAAAAAAGTTCTGCTGGTGTTTTTTGTGGTGGATGGATCGAGTTTCATATTTACTTGTTTTAATTAAAAAAATACATTATACTTGTCGACAACAAAATAAAATTAGTACGCTTTAATATTTCATAATTATAACAAATCAAAAATTTTCATTAAACAAAAAACTACAATCAAAGTATTACATAGACCGCTTGGAGTCTTGAAGATTAGGATAACATAGAATTTATACATTAATGGACTTGGTGCCTTGGAGAAATCCAGAACAAATAACTTTAAAAAGTAATAGAGGTGGAGAAAGAAAAACCGGAGTGCTGAACTCAATTATTTTTCTTCTTCTCTGTTATATGGAAAAATCGGATGAAAACTGCAGAAAGACAAATTTAGTCTAAATTATCATAGCATAATATACTCGCACAAAATATAATCCTTCAAAAGAATTTACGATTATTATCATAACTTGCACAGTAATTAACTCAAAAGGTCTTTAACTATGTTTATCTTCTTTAATGAGTTTTTTAAGCTATGACATGCCAACAGCAATTGATTATGGAACTATATTCTTCTTGTCTCGATTTCAATTATGGACCGGTCTAGATATAGCATAGAGCCTTTACCCTATTTCGAGCCTCGACCTAAAGAATTGCCAAAAAGAAAGGCCACAAGGATTCCAGAAGGTATATATATAAAGCCGGAAAAAGCTTGGAAAATACTTGGGTACGTTTGGGTCCGAGTCAAACCTGACCCAACTTGCGCCCCTATAATCGAACTGTCTAGAAAGAAAATTGTTATTGATAGAGAACAAAGTTGTCATTGAAGAGCACTTGTTATAAAAAATAGATGGAGACATTTAAAAAATAGAGCTTAATTGGGCTGCGGAGCCCCATTAGCTGCGCCCTATTGGGGCTAATGGAAGAGGGGAATGGGTTAACCGGCCCAGGGGCTGGGTCACATGCCTGCAGCCATGGGATGCAGTCGACCACCATTATATTTTAAAAAACAACTTTTATAAAAAAGGGTAAATTGCCAAAAAGCCCCCAACCCACTTCAAACATGTGCAACAATCCTGGGCTTTTTGCTCTTGTTAGAAAACCTTTGGGCCCAATCAAAAACCCCTTATATCATTTTCCTGTAATATCTAATCAGTTGTCTGTAATATCTAAATAATTGCAGTTGCCTGTAATATCTAAGCAGCCGAGAGAATACAAGGTCTAAATGAAATAAAGGGGGTTTTCACAAAGATGTTTAACAGCAGGCACTTTCCAACAATTTCAAAAATTACTGGGGGTTTTAGACAACTCGTGATCGGGCCAGGGGCTTCTTGACAATTTACCCGTATTTAAATTTTGCAAATCTAATTTTGGCCAGCACATTGCCCTAGGACAAAATTTAGGATTTAGCACTAATTAGAACCTAATTAGGGATTTAGGCCACTTTACTATTTAGGGATTTAGCACATTTGGGTCAAATCAATGACACGTAGAATGCCCAGTTTCAAAAGTACCAAGTCAAATTCCGCACTTGCAAAGTGCAGAATTGAACTTGGCCCAGTTGTGGCGAAGTCTTATTCCGCACTTTGCAAGTGCAGAATTCGACTTGCCCTACCCACAGAGCAACTGAGTGTGGCCAAGACTTATTCCGCACTTACAAAGTATGGAATTCGACTTGGCCTCTTGGCCAAGTATATTCCGCACTTGCAAAGTGCGGAATATACTGGCACTCCCACATACTGTGTCCCCACCCACTTTCCCCTTTAATACATTATCTCTCTCTCTGTCATCTCGATCTCTCTCTCCCCTCTCAATCTCTCTCCCTCCATCCTCCTCCTCATCCGAACCTGACCCCATCTTCGAAGCCGAGCCCCCTCCTCCAGCGTCGATCATGAGCCTTCCTTCATCTCCTCCTTCAAAGCTCTCAACTGTGGTCAATCCCTTCTTCGTCGAGGTCGAACCTTCATTCTCCCAAGTGAGTTTTAATTTTAAAAAAATTTATTTGAAATTATTGTTAATTTTTGGCTTTTAATTAGTGAGTTTTGGGTTAGGATATTGTATTATTAGGGTTAGGGTAATTTATGGTATGCTAGTGTTAGGGTTAGGGTAATTTAGGGTATTTTAGGGGTTAGAGTTAGGGTAATGTAGGTATTTAGGGGGTTAGGGTTAGGGCAATTTAGGTTTTTTTAGTATCAATGTTAGGTTATTTTGGGGGATAAGGTTAGGGTAATTTAGTGTTTTTGTGAGGATTAGAGTTGGTGCACTTTGGAGTTAGGTAAAATTCATAAACACTGGATTTAAATTAAAATAGGGTATTGAATGTTGTTGTTGTGAATATTGTAGAGTGTATAAGTTTTTTCTTGAGTTTTCAATAATTTCACAATTGTTATTAATATTAGGTGCGATGGCAAATGAGAATACTGTGTTGATTTGTTATTATAACGTCATCTTAAATATTGAAGCGAGTGGAAGGCCGAACTTCGTTGGTGGAAGAAATAAAATGATGATAGTTAATAAATCGTGCTCATACAATGAGTTGAAGCAAAATATTTATGCAACCACGCGGATAAATCCGAGAGATTATAAGATCGAATTGGTATGCAAGATTCCGATCATAAGTCGGGACCACACAAGCGTTGAAGTAGTCGATGACGAGAATACAAGCATGATGCTTAGCTTGTATCGTGAAAATCCATCAATAAAGATGTTGGTGGTGAAAGAAACTATACAACCGCATCAAGAAAATGTACAATTGCATCAATAAGCGGCACAATCACATCAAGCTTATGAACCACGAGGGGGATTTACACGAATGCTCAATACGGCTATGTGCAGTCCCAGAGAGCTGAACGTGCATGATGACACATTCAATTCCATGCAAGTTCCATTTCATGGCACGCAGGTTGACACAGATATGTATAACCGTGATTGGAATTTGTATAGTCAATCAACGTCAAATCCGTACAATACGGATTTCATAATGGGGATGGCTGGAGCGAATATGTAACATACTATATTAAATAAAACTGACGATACTCACCGTATATCGAATCATGGTTAATTGATAATTGATATTTGTATCCTTATATGTCTCGTAGGTCATCATTTTTTGCACTGGAGTATATGCGAACACAAAGTTCAATGCAAGGGGAGTTTGGTGCTGGTGTATCTTTAGGATTTGGAACACCTTATGCGGGACCATCTTCCTCACATCATATTGAAGAAAGAGATGACCTCGAGAATGAGGGAGATGGTGATGATGTAGATACCAATTGTGAAGGAGATGGTAGCATGCAAGAAGACAGTATGTAGACCAAGATGAAATTGACGATCGGTGGATGCATCAAGCATATGTTAACAATGAATATGTTGAGTTCGAAGAGCCACATCCTGGTAAGGAGATTGATTATGCTACTGAGGATATGATCATCAATAACACACGTTGGGCGACGCGAACGGAAGATAATGTCGGATTTCAAGCCGGGCAGATGTTTGCGGCAAAGGAAAAATTGATTGAAGAAGTCAGTGCATGGTCCATTAAGAGATGTGTGTCATTCAAACTGACCAGGAGTATTAAAACAAAGTACATTATGGTGTGTGATAACAATCCAGGTACGGGACCTGGACAATGCCCTTAGAAACTTCATGCAATAATATCAAAACGGTGGACGCATTCGACACACTTCACTATAAAGGAATATAATGCGGAGTATCGGTGCCGAAACACTGTAGCGGTTGTGGGGCACAAATAGGCCATGTCAATATTTATATGCCAATGCATCTTGCCTTTTCTAAAAAGGCAGCTTGATATGACATCGGCTGTCATCCAAGATCAAATGGAAATGGCGTATCAAATTAATATTTCTTATTTCAAAGTGTGGGAGGCAAGAAGGAAGGGTTTATGCATGATATTTGGGTATTGGGAGAAATCATATCAAACTCTGCCACGGTATCTCGAGGCAATCACGAAGAGCAATCCCGACACAGTTTACAAGATCACCAATGAAAACCTGACTCCAACAGCAGTTCAGTTTACCGGCGTGTTCTGGGCATTTGGACCATCAATTAAAGAATTTGAATACCGTCGTCCAGTTCTGAGCATTGATGGCATACACTAATATGGTAAATACAAGGGGACTTTGCTGTTGCTACTGGGGTGGATGCAGATGGAAGGTTGTATCTTTTGGCGTTTGCGGTTGTCGGTGGTGAAACTGAAGCAAATTGGGAATGATTCTTCATATGTATTCGTATGTATATCCCCAGTGTAAGCTGTCACCAAATTACATGATTGTCTGATCGGATGAAGGGTCTTCCAAGGGCGCTAGCTCAAGGATGGCGGACGCCCCATTATCATCGCTATTGTTTTCGGCATATCAAAGCTAATTTCTCAAAAAAAATCTAAGACGAATCATTGCAGCTTTTGTTGTATGAAACCGACCGTGCTTCGGATCCTCTAGTTTATGCGCAAAAAAGAGCTCATATTAAAGAATTAAATCCAGAGGCAGATGATTTGATTAACAAAAGTGTAACGACTCTGAAATCCATGTACAGAATTATTTGTATAGAAAACGGTATTTCAACCTGTATAGGAGTTATAAGTCATTTTTGTTTAATAAAAGCAAGAATCAACTTATAGCTCACTGGTAAAGCCTCTATACTGCTGTGACATAGCCTATGCGTTCGGTTCCCATCAGTCCCCATTATTTTTAAAGATTTTTCTTTTTAATTTTTTGGAAGCTCAAGAATTGCACATGCAATTCATGGAGAAATGAAAATTTTCAGAAAAATCAAAAAGGCGCAAAGAGGAGTAAATACCAAACTTAACACGTGGTACGAATTTCGAGACGAGACCTCAAGATCCGACTGCCCATTCCTCTCATTTGGCCGCCGCTGCCGGTCCTGATGGGTCCAACTGACTCCGTGGTTTGTACACTCGTCTCTTCAGCTCCCCTCAACTCCCCTGCACTGTTTGATTTTCGTGCAATCAAACAAAGACTCTTTAAATCCCTAATTAACACCATTAAATCCATTTTAATTCATTTTTATTTCACACCCTCTCTCATTTTTACCCTATAAATACCACCCCATGCCCTATCTCTCCTCTATTCTGAAAATTTCCTCAAAATTCTCTAAGTTTAAGAAGGGTTAAGGCCATTCAAGTGGAGTTAAGCAAGCCAAAGGGAGTAGCGATCAAATTCCGATGAGACCAAGACCCCCTCTCTCTTTCTTAACCTCTTCCTAACACTATACAATGAGTAAGTCCCTCTTCTCTCTATTTCTTTCATTTCAAATCGTCTTCTAAACACATATCGACAAAGTGGAGTTAACCCCGATATATGTTATTTTAACATTTGTACTCCCCTTATTAAGAAAAATAGATCAAACTAACTTTCTTACACCACTCGTAACCTTATTTACAATCATTTAATTTTTAGTTTAACAAAAAAATTTCATGTGAAACAAACATATAACAAACTTTTCATTAAAATACCATGAACTTTAGTGTAACTATTATTCCAATAATTGTTAAAAAAATACCATTAGGAAAACTTTACGGGGTAATGACCTACCCTACACGCACACTATGGTTCCATAGCACGAGATTCTAAATATAGGGTTTATGTAAAGAATAGATTTTACATTAAAATACCACATTTTTCAAAACGGGTTTCTTTCAAATCGATATTTTAAATCCTTGGCAATTATGCCTCTACAACCCTCATTAGGGGACCCGTTAATGGATGGTGCAGATTATCGCATATCGTGGGGATAGTAGAGCAAGATGGAGAACTCCTCACGGAGTATTAGGTCTCGAAAGGAAATAAAAGTACGGTTTTTAAGAAATACGACTTTTCTAAACAAAACTAAACTTTGAAAAATTATACAAAACTATGAATCCATATTTTCAATAAAAAAATTATGAAAAAATATTTTTCAAATGAAAGATTGGAATTTTCAATAAAATACCAATAAGTTTCCAAAAGCAGAAGTTTTCATAAAAATATCATAAACTTTTAAAATCTAGGTTTTACACCAAAATACTACAACAATTAAAATACATGTTCATGAAAACACTAAATATTACAAATCACCCTTGAGCTTTATTTTTAAATTATATCAAAGTATTTTTCATAAAATCCCTTCGAGATATGCAAATAATATTTAAGGACTCTAGATTAATATAGGTTTAAGCGGTATCATTTCTCTTGAGCCCTTGGGAGCCGGAGAAAGTGAGTACTTGCTTATTTAGGTTAGACAACTTAACGGAGTTATCAATGTCAATTGTCTTAGAAAAAGACACAAATCCTGCCGTCTATGTGTTGCAATTGCCGATTTCTCCCGAACTTAAGATTCCAACAGTTAAATCCATTCATAAGAAATTTCTATAACTCTAACCCAACTCGAATCTAAACTTGAACATGAACTCGAACCCAATCTACTCGAACTAACTTGACTCGAACCAAGATTGCAATTGACATGACTCGCATTTTAGTCGACTCACTCGATTTCATTCTATACCTTTTGCAATCTATGGTTTCAATCAGACACATTATAACCAATCCATCAATTTAATTAAGTATACTATACAGTTATAAACTATTTATGTAACGCCCTACGCCCCAGTACAGATGGTATTGTCCGCTCTGGCCGAAACCACACGGTTTTTCCTTTTAGAGTGAACCGGACCCGACTAGGGGCTACTTCCAAGGAGGCCACCCATCCCAAGTCTTCCCTGGCCCGAGCACGCTTAACTACGGAGTTTTCAACCTCCTGTAGTTCCGGTTCACTTAAAAGGCGTCTCTGTAATTGGGGGTGGTATCATTATATTTATAATGCAGTCCAGTCCTCTTTCGGAATGTGTTCCGAAAATTCCCCATTGTTCTACAGTGGGTCCCACGGACTAGAGGTGCCCCCCATAGATTCAAGAGGTGGCCCCTGCCCCCTTGGTATGACAATTGGCGTGGCACTTTGTTCTGTATGGCACTTTGCTCCGTGAACAAGAACCGGGTCCCGACATTCGCCCCACTTTTGAACAATGGTTCGTCCTCAAACCACAGACCTACTACTGAGAGACCTGCATGGGCCACCATAAATGTAACGCCCCACGCCCCAGTACAGATGGTATTGTCCGCTCTGGCCGAAACCACACGGTTTTTCCTTTTAGAGTGAACCGGACCCGACCAGGGGCCACTTCCCAGGAGGTCACCCATCCCAAGACTTCCCTGGCCCGAGCATGCTTAACTACGGAGTTTTCAACCTCCTGTAGTTCCGGTTTACTTAAAAGGCGCCTCTGTAATTGAGGGTGGTATCATTATATTTATAATGCAGTCCGGTCCTCTTTCAGAATGTGTTCCGAAAATTCCCCATTGTTCTACAGTGGGTCCCACGGACTAGAGATGGCCCCCACATATTCAAGAGGTGGCCCCTGTCCTCTTGGTATGACAATTGGCATGGCACTTTGTTCTGTGTGGCATTTTGCTCCGTGAACAAGAACCGGGTCCTGACAATTTATACTCGGGGTGTTTGGGATAGTTTCTTGTGTGAATCCAACGGAGCTTCAGGAGTCCCGTATTAACCTCTTTTTTTATTTTACTCGAATATCAGTCGGGTTGACTCATCCACAGCCTAGAGCCCCGATACTAACACATGAAATAGGCCTGTGTTTCCTTGCTTCTGAGGCCCCACTCTTGAGCCCGTGAATACTTTTACGGCTGCGTTGACATTCACACTTGGAACTTAACATTAACATAGTGACTATATAGAGACTTATAGTACATATCTACCCATGAACATAAACCTTTACTCGTCATATATATATATATATATATATATTCTGCACTTGTCATTCTTTTATTTTTACCTTACCTTGGGACTTACCGAGCGCTAGTTCGCTGACGGGTTTTCTACCCACTCTTGTTTTCTTGGAATGTTTGTCAGATACGGTCGAGACGGAGGAAGTGGAGGCCACAGAGGAAGACTATAACTGGATTGCTCCACAGGATTAGCCCAGCTTCACTTTTTATTTATCTTATGTATGCCACATGTTTAGGCATTTCCTTTATTGTATTTACTTTCCAGTTGAAACTCATGTACCTGTAAATATTGAAAGTTGAATGTAAATAAAGATATTTGTTGAAAAATTTTACAGTCTCCATTTATTCTTGTATTGTGTATTATTGTTTCAATATGCTTAGTATATTTATTTAGAGAATGACCTTCTCTTGATAAATATGTCGCGGGTTTGCCACGTCACCGTTTCCGTCTACTGGGAAGCGGAGTGTGACAGGTTTTGTTGATGGCCCATGCAGGTCAGTTCTGCATGAAGTCGTAAACAATATAACACAAGAATTAAGGAATTCAACAAACATTTACATTTCTTGCATTTCAAATTCCTTGAATTTATTCTAACCTATCTTTTATATCAAGGTGATGGAATCTCCAAATAATACTAGCACAAACGTCAACAGCAATACTCCACCGACCACACCACCACCACCATCTACCGTTGCAACTCCTATCAATGAGCAAACGGTATTTCTTGAAGCTATCAAGAGCATATTGGAGGGTTAGCAATAGCAGACTGCTATCCTTATGTACCGCCGCGAATTTTAAGCACCTGGAGTTAAGCAGTTCCGGGCACTGCACCCAAAGAACTTCTCGGGTAAGGAGAGCCTGCTTGAAGTAGAAGAATGAGCTCAAGCGATCGAGGATGACCTGGTAGTAGCTCAAGTGCCAAATATAGCCCGAGTGAAAGTTTCTAAGTTACAACTGACCGATAACGCCAGGGTATGGTGGAAGGCTGAGAAGAGCCATCTCACGAAACCGATAGAATGGAGAACATTCCGAGACCTCTTCGATGCCAAGTACTTCTCAGAGACTGCCCGCTTTGATATGGAGCAGCAATTCATCCATTTACAATAAGGCTCGATATAGGTCAAGTCAGTGGATGAATATGCTGAGTTTAACATGCTCAGCAAGTAAGATATAGTATCAAATTCAATTTTCTGATCCCACTCACAACGCTGCTAACACAGGGTCGTAACACCTTATTCCCACTACTGAGATCAGGGCACGAAGATTCCAGTAAGGGTTGGATCCTGAAATCCAAGTTGCACTATCTACAGGGGATTTCCCAACCCATGAGCTTGCTTTGAAGGTTGCCCGACGCTATGAGGCAGTTGTGAAGAAGAAGGGCAGGCCGCATATTGCCGGTGTGAAATGCCCTGTACACCAGATCACAGGAGGGGCCTCTTCCAGGCCAGCCTTCAATGGACCATCTCGAAGGCCAGTAGGTTCGTTCGCCAACAACAGGCCATAATTTTGCATCTACTGCAAAAGAACATGGCATCTTATGAAGAATTGTCGTAGGGCGAACAACTTGCGCCTGATCTGTAGGTCTTCTACTCACGCCATTGGAGCATGCCCCCAGAACCGAGGACCCAACATCCCTTCGGCTAGACTGGCGATCCAAGTTCCTCCTACCCGGTTAACTTTATCAGCTCTAGCTCCCCCACCCAGAATGGTCAACCCAAATGCCGAGTGTTTAGCCAGGCACATAGGAAAGTGCCGCGACGCCAAGCATTCACTATGTCGGTCAAAGAGGCCGAAGTTACAGGTCAGGTTATCACTGGTAATCTCTTCCATACTCTTTTTCAATCCTTTCAATTCATAGCCATCTTATATTTGTTATATCTAAACATATCCCACGCAACCTAGGTACAATCTTAGTAGCCTCCCTACCTGCACTCGCACTCTTCGATACTGGGGCATCGCATTGATTTATGTCGCAACGGTTCGTAAGAACTCATGCGATCCCAGTTAAGCCGCTCGTATCCAGCTGGAATGTCAGTTCAGAGAACGACATTTTAAAAGCAACTTTAGGATACGATCTGTGTCCAGTGGTTGTCTGCAGTCAAGAATTCTCTGCGGACTTCAAGGTGCTGGACATACCGAATTTCGACGTAGTCTTAGGAATGGACTGGCCGGGGACTTTCTTCGCTACCATCGACAGTCGCCAAAGGAGACTAGTGTTTGAAATACCAGATCACCCAATGTTTTACTTCAAAAGTGGAGACCGGACCTTGGAGCCTAGCATCTACCGAGCAAAACCAAAGAAGGAGGAGATTACAACGTTGCAAGCAGAAGGATCGAAGCCAGAGGCAGTTCAAGAGTTCGAGAATGTATTCCCGGAAGATATATCAGATTTGCTTCCCGATTGAGCTCTTGAATTCAGCATTGATTTGCAACCCGGTGCACAACCAGTAATAAAAGCTCCATACCGATTAAGTTCGAAGGGATTAAAGGAGATCCGCATTCAGTTGGACGAACTTCTGAAGAAAAGTTGGATCCGTCCTAGTACTTCAAGTTGGGGATCTCCAGTGCTACCGGTGAAGAAGAAGGATGCTACCTACAGGATGTGCATGGATTATCGAGCTTTGAATAAGGTGACAATTAAAAACAAGTATCCGCTACCTCGCATCGATGACCTTTTCGATCAGTTAAGTGGATCTTGTGTCTTTTCAAAGTTAGATCTTCGTTCAGGATATCATCAGGTGAAGGTCAAGGAGTCCAAAATTCTGAAGACGACATTTAGGACTCGTTATGGTCATTATGAATATCTCGTAATGCCATTTGGAGTGACCAATAGACTTGCCATCTTTATGAACTTGATGAACCAAGTTTTTCGAGTGTACTTAGACAGGTTTGTTGTTATCTTCATCGACGACATCCTGGTGTATTCAAAGAATTGTAAAGAGCACGTCGAGCACTTACGGATTGTCTTGGAGACATTATGACAACATCAGCTCTATGCCAAGTACAACAAGTGTGAATTTTAGCTATATCAAGTCGGATTTCTTAGACATATCGTTTCAAGCGAAGGAATCTCGGTGGATTCAGCTAAGGTGTCAGCTGTTAGCGAGTAGCCGACACCAAAGCCGGTGAAAGATATAAGAAGTTTTTTAGGCTTAGCAGGATATTACAGACGATTCATTGAAGGATTCTCAAAGATTGCAGCACCTCTGACCAAGCTCACATGTAAAGACAAAGCATTCGTGTGGTCAGAAGCATGTGAGAAGGCTTTTGTAAAACTCAAGTCGAGTTTAACCTCTGCACCTATTCTTGTAATACCGGATAAATCTGGCGGATTCGATGTGCATTGTGATGTTTCGGTAAAGGATTAGGATATGTTCTACACCAGCATGTAAATGTTGTAGCTTTTACATCAAGGCAATTAAAAGTTCATGAACGCAACTATCTAACACATGATCTGGAACGGGCAGCAATAGTTTTCGCACTCAAGATTTTGCGCTACTATCTTTTGGGAGAATGAGTGGATATATACACTAACCACAAGAGTCTGAAGTATGTATTTACTCAGAAGGAACTCAACATGCGGCAGAGAAGATGGCTATAACTCATGGCGGATTTCGACATCAACCTACAGTATCATCCTGGGAAGGTGAACGTAGTTCCTGATGCACTTAGTCGCCGGACATTAGCAATGAACCTCACCGCTCAGTGGAGACTACAACAAGAACTGCATGGATTGGAGATTGAAGTAGTTATGCTAGGCAACGCTTCATCTTTGATGAACTTACAAGTCCAGTCCACTCTTGTAAATCAGATCAAGGCAGCTCAAGAAAATGATACCAAGCTATAAAAGATCTGAGAACAAGTAGAATGTGGATTTCAAACTGACTTCATCATCTACGAAAATGGATCCTTGCGATATGGAAGCCGTTTATGCGTGCCAGTCGGACCTGTACGAGAAGAGTTGATGAAAAAAGCACACAGCTCTCCTTATTCTGTACACCCCGGTGGCACAAAGATGTACAAGAATCTACGGTAACACTACTGGTGGCAAGGAATGAAGCGCGAAATAATAAGGAGCATAGCCAAGTGTTTAGTATGTCAGCAAGTGAAGGCTAAACATCACAGAACTGCTGATCTATTTCAGCCGTTACCAATCCTAGAATGGAAATGGCAACACATTACCATGGATTTCTTGACTGTTCTCCCTCACAGCACGAAGGGTAACGATGCAATTTGGGTTACTGTGGATCGACTTACCAAGTCGTCTCACTTTATTCCATTCAGAGTCGGCCAGTCAACTGAGATATTGGCAAGGAAGTACATGGAGGTGAGTAAAAATCTAAAATAAGATTTATACCTTCAAGATGTACCCTACTTGTCTTGATACCCATAAACTCATGCAGGAGATCGTAAAATTACATGGAGTACCTATTTGCATTATCTCCGATCCTGATACAAGATTCCGATCACAGTTTTGACAGAGTCTGCAAACTAGCCTGCGAACAGGTCTGAATTTCAGCACGGCGTACCATCCAGTAACAGACGGACAGTCCGAGCGAACAATTCAGATCATAGAAGACATGCTGAGAGCATGTATATTAGGTTTCGGAGGTTCATGGGAAGATCACCTACATCTTGTGGAGTTCTCATATAACAACTACCAGGCAAGCATTAAGATGACACCATTCGCAACACTCTACAGACGGAAATGTCGTTCCTTATTGAGTTGGAACAACGTGGGAGATCATGAACTCCTTGGACTAGAGATGATCGTGACAATTGTGGACGTGGTTCGCATGATCAGGGAAAGGATGCGCATAGCCCAAGACTGACAGAAGTATTGGGCAGATGCAAAGCGTCGACATCTGGAGTTTTAAACCGGAGAGCATGTATTCCCGAAGATCTCTCTAAATAGAGGAGTGATCCGTTTTAAACCGAAGTTCCTTAATTAGATAACCCTTTCTCTTGAACACTTGCCTAGACACCCCGTGAACGATATACCGTTAAGCGGTGTTCTAAACACAGTTAATTTCTCCTAATGAGCGCGAAGTCCTTAGAGTCAAAGTCTAGTTGATTTTAAATTACTGTGGGTATGCAAGAATGCATTTTTGTGATTTTGGGTTATGGAAAAAGGTGATAAAATCCTTTACCGTATCTTATTTGGTCTTTTTGCCCTTAAAATCCGTATTAAGATGCAAATGCGCATTAAAAAAAGAATTCAAAAAATCAAGCAATTTAAGCAATTCTTTTTCTGTTTAAATTTAAGCGCTGCAAAAAATACGGTTATTTCTCTGTTCAATTGGCGGCAAGTTTGTGTGAAGAATCCTGCAGAAGATAGAAATATTGGACTGCGTCGGATTCGAGAAGAATGTGTTAAGAAAACGTACCGATGTGATTTGGTTTAAGAAAACCCCTTTGAAAGTGATCCGAGCTTTTGATTGTTCGCTTGCGCGGGTCAAACTATCCGGATCTTTGTCACTATACTTTCCTAACGTCTTGCAATTGCATTTGAGCCTCGCTCCGCACTATCGTTGATCGTAATTTCTTAAAAACCTGAAATGTCGGAAAATACGATATTTAGTGTCAAAAAGCAATATATGTGCCCCAATTCCTGCACACTGAAAATTAGAAAAATCAAACAATACCGCTAGAATGACAACACTGCACTGGAGAAGACACAAAAAGAAAAAATCACAAAAACCCACAAAGGGCCGGCGAGCTCGGATTTCCCTATGATGTCGCCAGCCAACTCAAGGTGTTTTGTGCTCGAATTTTGTGTGAGATCTTTATGCAATATTAGTATGCCAATGGTCTAACTTGATTTTTTAATTGAATCACAGAGTGTTAGCATGTTATAAGGACAAAGAACAAATTTGAAAAGAATCGTGTTTTGTTAGTTTTGAAAAAATTTAGAGTTAGTAGTTAATGAGTTAGTAAGAACCAGAAATAACAATTCCTAATACTACCAACTCCCCGACAACGGCGCCAAAAACTTGTTGGGAATTCACCCGCGCGCGCAAACGCGTATGTTTTGAAATAGAAAATGTTTTTATGAAATGGATTGCGCACGCGAGATTGTTCTCGTTTTAAATATTTATAAACCGCAAATACACGGCGCGATGTAGCGAGTCGGCAAATATGGGTCGATCCGTAGGGAGTTGTGATTAGGTATTGCGATTTAAGATTCAACAAATTAATGAATTGTTTGGTTGTCACAAAAAATAAATAGAATACGAAAACAAGAAAAAGCAAGTAAAGAAGTTAAGGAAGAAATTGGCCGTGGCTTTGGTTCGGAAGATTGAATCGCGACGATTCCCTCGACGCTCCTTTGTTCATGAGTTGTCCGTCCTCACGTGGATCCCGGTATGAAGCACGACTTGTCAAAGCGGTTGTGAGGCACAAGTCGTCAAATTCCAATATTCTCCGCAAACACAAAACTAGTCCTTTTGTTCACTTACCGTTGTATGTCCGAGTTTGGGGTAACAACACTAAGCACAAGGGATAGCAAGCTTACCACAACATCAAAAACACAATTAGTGAGTGAGAGAAAATAGTTTTAGTGTTAACTTTGCTAAGAGTTTGTGATGGTATACGGTATATGGAAGCCGAGGGTTTGTCAAGCATTCGGTCACAAAATACCGTATCCAAACTTAGCAAACTTAACACCAAAATGGATTCTAACTTAAACATTGTTAAATAGGGAAGGGGAGTGAATATGGTATATGAAGATGTTACAAGTAACCATGGTTTCAACATACCATATCACATCAATATATAAAACAATTCTTAAGTTATAATCGTATAGTTAAGCACATTAAACATAAACAAGAGGTGGAGGAGGCAAAAGCCTTTCATCTCACTTCCTCACCATTACCACCACCAAGAAGATTAGTTAGGCATAATAAAAGAAAAGCAAATAAGAATAAAGAGCAAGTAAAGAAACAACAACAAATATTATTAACACTTGAGAAAGAGGTACAAGATTTTGGTAACCTATTCAACCTCCTTAATGAAGCTCTCCAAAGAGAGCTTCAAGATGGAAGAAGAAGAAGAAACCAATTAAAGCCTACTCCACTCTCAAGCTAAACCAAAAACAAAACAAACTAAGAAAAACTATATGAAGTGTGTGAGAATGAGAGAATGAGATAGAGGCCTTCCTTGCTCACTAGTTCTGCTTTTACAGGCACCAAAGAAAAATAAACAAACAATAAAAATAAGGTGATTAGGCAACAAGGGAGGGCCCACAGAAATTTGGGGCAAGGGGGGCCGAGCTCACCGGTTTTGGGAGGGGTTTAGCCGGCCACTTTCCGAGCATAGGGGCTTGGGTTTGCATGGTGGGTTTGTGTGCTCTCCAGAATCACTCTGATGCTTTTTGTTTGGTCTAAAATAACCTGGTTTGTATGCAGAGATTTGGAGGGAACAAGATGCCATATATCAAATCAAAACTTTATGCATTTATTAGCCATGTCCCCCCATGTGCCCACTTCATCATGTCTGGTGTGCCATGGGCAGCCCCACCTAGGTCCAAGAACCAAAGAGCTATGTGTACACTTGTGTTGTGTTGGACAAAAAAATGTGTACACATAATTATTTGCAAAAGAGCTCTTCGGATATCGGTCGTTTTTCTGTTCCGTCTGCAGCGACAGCTCCCAAATGTCATATCCATGATTTTGAGTGTGTTTCTAGTCTTTTATTACGAACACCTGTAATCTGTAATTCTGAGCAGACACTGGTTAATAGTACCGATATATACAAAAATAGATAACGAATGAGGGTATTAAAATGCAGTTTTCCGTGATGAACAGTGGTTACTATTGAAGCATGGTTGCTATTTTCAATGGGAAAATAATCCATGCTTCATGTGAGATAATGAGTGAGCAATTCTTCACTTTCCTTTGACCTAGTTCATTTATTCATTTTCCTTTCTCTCTCCATTTTCTCATCCTTCTTCCTCAAAACCCTAACCTTTATATGTGTTGTGAGCCATAGGGTTATATGAGATAAAACACTCCATTAGACACTCTACATTTTCTAAGCTACCTAGCTTAGCAAACTAGATACCTTAGTTACCTCGGTTTAGAGGTTGGAGCTTGATGTACATACTCTCGGGTGGATCATCTTCGACACGAGGAGGCCGACGTTTCAAGCGCGATCCGATCTTCGAGGAGCTCAAGAAGAGGAGGAGGAGAAGGAGAAGACCCGAAAGACTTGTAAATAAGGAGGTATAAAACTCTTAACGAGTATTTAAACCTCCAAGTAGTATAACTAGTTAAGGTTTACATAAAGATCCTGGAGTTAAACTCGGTGTTGCGAAGTAAGAAAAATCGTTTTTGTAAATTCCGCCTCTCCACGAACCCGCGGGATGCGCGACATCGACTTACAGTACATGCTGGATATTGTGAGATTGCATGGAGTACCTGTGAGCATCGTTTTCGATCGTGATACCCGATTTTTATCGCACTTTTGGAGGAGTCTACAGGAAAGTATGGGGACTCGTTTAAAGTTTAGCACAACCTATCATCCTCAGACAGATGGCCAGTCTGAAAGAACGATCCAAACTCTTGAAGATATGTTAAGAGCATGCATGTTAGATTTCAAGGGTTCATGGGAGGATCATTTGCACTTAGTGGAGTTTTCTTATAATAACAGTTTTGAGACGACTATACAGATGTCTCCATTCGAAGTATTATATGGTCGTAAGTGTCGTTCGCCTGTCTGTTAGGACGATATTGGAGAAAGAAGATTATTGGGACCGGATCTTATTGTGCAAACCGTGGAGAAAGTCAACGTGGTCCAAAATCATATGAAGGCGGCACAAGATCGACAGAAAAGTTGGGCCGATACAGGACAAAGACCTCTGGACTTTGCAGTTAGTGATCTTGTATTCTTGAAGATATCACCGACCAGAGAATTGGTTCGATTTGGTAGTCGATGCAAGCTTAGTCCTCGATTCGTAGGGTCTTTCGGTATTATCGAGCACGTTAGAGAAGTAGCTTATCCACTGGCTTTACCACCATTCTTGGCGAGTGTTCATGTATCTCAACTCCGCAAGTATGTTCGAGATAAGACGCACGTTCTAGATCACTCGGAGCTGCAGTAAGGGAGGACTTAACATATGAAGAAAGACTGATGGCGATCATGGATCGACGAGACAAGGTCCTCAAGAACAAAGTTATCCCTCTAGTACTTGTTTTATGGGGGAATCGTTCGCACGAAGAATCTACTTGGGAACGTGAAGACGAGATCCGACAGAAATTTCCACACCTCTTTTCTTAGATTCATATATTCTTGTCTTTTCTTATTCCGTGAATTTCGAGGATGAAATTCTTTTGTAGTTGGGTATAATGTAACACCCTAGTACATTTATACGATATTTTATTTGGGGTATTTCCAAATCTTGCGACAGTTTCTTGTTTATTATCGTTTTTGGGTGCGGATAGTGCATTTGGTATCTGTGGTAATATCCGACATGACCCGCATGCTTGAAATCTATCATGGTTCTAGATTACGTCATATTTTACTAGTACAGAGCATCCGTGCACACCTAGGTTCCATAAACTTGTATGATATATTTAGTATCTGCGTATCGTTTAAATAATACAAATTATAAGCGGATAATAATTTTTGATATCTAACGTGACATGTTATCATACCCCTTATCTTGTGTTTGCATCCATACATCGTGTTCATGCCCTAATGGTTTAAATAGATTCGTTTGGGTCGCTACGTTTATTTACGTGTATCCGTTCTTGGGGTATGTATTTTATTTAACTGGACATCTGATTGACAAGAAAGAGTGTGTTTGTAGTTAACCGCAATCAATAACGGTGTCGCGTATAGCTAGACCGAGATGAGTACGGGTCGTCCTCTGGGAAACGTGGAACCTTTTACTTTTACTTTAGATGTGTTGAGAAAGAGAGGAGGGATAACGAATTTTTATAGAATGGTTTCTAGATTTACGTTAAACAAGAATGTAAAATATAGATCTAGATTATTTTAGAGATGTAATTAATATAATAAGAGGGCTTGTAGGGTTCGTTAGGATTTAGTAGTTATGGACGATTAATTAAAAGTTACCCTTTTTATCCATTAATAGATTTAAAACTAGAACGGCGGTGATGCGTGTAGATTAGGGTTTCTGGAGGGAAAAGGAATCCCACTCTTAACCCTTATCTCGACACGGAACTCCGTTCATATCTAGCCTTTACCAAAACAATTATTAATCTAATCTCTAATCGCGGTCGGAACTAGCAAAGAATTGCTAGCGCGCCCGATTAGGATGTTAATGATTCTTTTGATAAAGTTCCTAAACTTTATAGGACTTAAAAAGGGTTTAGTTATTTTCATCGTCCATTAGCCTACCCTAATCCTACGAACCCTAACAAGCGGAGAATTACTCGCGCATGTTGGGAGAAAAAGAGATGGAAAGAAATTGCATAATTAAACTACGAAGAAATAGAATAAGAAGAAGAATAATACCTTTATTAATCAACAATATTCATTACACTTTGATCCCTTAGAAAATGATTACAAAGACTAGTTTGCTTCTCGATCTCTTCCAAGGAGGTAGATGAACAGTTGATGATCAGCCTGGATGCGTGAGCCGTCTTGGACTTCGTGATCTCGTCGGCTTGATAACTTTTCCAAGAGGCTCTCGGTGCCCTTTTATAGTGCAAAACCAGAATCTTCTTGTTGAAAACTTGGTAAAATATAGCTTTGATTCACCCCACAAAATCTTGTCTTCCAACTCCTTAAGATTGCGGCGGATCCGCGGCCCAAGGGTGGGTTTGGCCGCGGATCCGCGCTCAATGGTGAGGATCTCTTCATCAAAATTCTTGGGCTTGCTTCTTGTGACATGTGGCAATCCTAGGCATCTTTCTAATTCAGAAATCTTCTCTCGGTTGCTCCCAGACTTGGTCTCCAAGTTTTGCTTCTTAATTTGGCAAGTTTTCTTCAACAAATTGATTTGTTTGATAAATTCTGCATAACAACTTGGAAAATTCTGCACAATAATCTCAAATAATATTTAGTAGGCTTATTTCTACTAGGATTAGGCCAATAGATTTATTTGCATACATTTTCCTACCAAATGCTAATTAAAATATATTAACACATGGAAAATGGTGTTTTAACACATAAACCCTCATATGCATAATATATTATATTAAAGTCCTTTTTTAATATGAAAATGGTAGGAAAAATGTAATACAAATGTGCAGTTTTATCAACTGAACAAATACCCCCAAACTTATCTTTGATCGTCCCGAGCAAACTAGTTTATTCAAGAGGAGAAAAAGAAAGGAGAAAACTAAGCACACTTTCGTAGGCAGACACGATTGCACTGAGCATGTGCAACAAGCCGTTAAACCTCTAGGTGTCCCTAGTAGGAGGAGTGTTGTCTCCTGAGGGTTTTCAGTGGATTACACCCACAAAATCCAATAATAAAAGAGAGATGGTGAAATTTACATATAAAGATAAGAACCATAAAAGAAAGACTTTGAAACTAGCTTTTCAGTTGTCATGAGCCCTATCTTAATAGTCATGAAAAGATTTTAGAAATCACATTATCCCTCAATAAAACATCATCTTTATTCTTCATTCCTACCTTTCATCCAAACATCGATCATATACCCCTACGTGTGTGTATAGGACATCCCTACACTCGGAGAATTCAATTCAAGCTATCATACTCTTGTCCATCTACTTTAGTACTTTTTAATTTGATGAATATTAAGATTTGCTCACACATTTTCATGCGACCGTTAATACTTCTTGAGGTACTAACAGACCGATTACTCATGTGTTTGCTGATTCGGTGATAATCTTTTCCTCGTCTTGCACCACCTAAGGCTTAGCAGTGACTGCCAGACCAGTTGGCCTTAGGGCACTAGGTGAAGAGGCACCCTCGCTATATTTTTTTATTGCTGCCTTGGCGATAACAAAACCAGTGTTCATTTTTTTTTTTTCACCATTTTTATATTTTCTTCATTTTTTTATTTCCTTCATACTTTGGCTTTTAGACAAGAGCATTTCAAGGTATCCTCTACTATCCCGAGTTTCAAGACGTGTGTAAGTGCAAATAGTAGGGTATCAACATTCAAATGTTTGGCTTCCAGAATAGAAACTATTTTTCAGACTTATTTTTATCCTCAGATTAGTGACTTCCTTCATCTTACTAACCCTTGGGACAACAGCTCATAACTACATATTACTAGTTCGTTTAAGAAAACTTCTAATTTTCTTGGTTTTCTTAAATTATTCTTATCTTTTGGATGTAATTTTTCACTTTCTACTCTTTCGTTATAAAAGAATTTTTTTTTAAAATTTTTGAAAATGTTGTGCTTATGCAAAATATGATGCAAATTGATGTGTAAATAAGCACAAACCTCCCTCAAACCTGTTTACAGCAGTGTCCTCACTGATGTCATCCGTTAAGCTCAAAAACCTGTAGACTTGGGAGGAAGTTATTAACGGGGACAAGAATATATGAAAGTGAAAATCCTCCCCCAAACTTATTTTTGGCTCACAATTTTGTAAAAATCATTTTCTTTCAAGAGCCCAAAATATACCACCCCCCAAACTTGAGTTAAACAATTTTAATCTTTTAAAATCACATGAGGGGGTCAAGGTTATTGGTCAATACCAAGCTTTGCAAAGACCGAAGGTCAACACCAACCATTCAAAAATTTTATCGATGAAGCACCAAGGTTGGTGGAAGAACATGTCACCTTTCGACGTGAAGAAGTGGGGAGGTGATAAGAGGTGTGATGGAAAAGGATTGCGTCTCAATTTGGAGAGACGACACAGTGATAGTGATGATGGATTACTCGTATTATCATGATTGTCCAAAAGAAGGGGTGGAGGTCCAATTTCTTCATCTTGGAGTTGATTCATCTCAACACCCGTGTCTTGTAAAAATGCGAGTTCATCAGCGAAAATTTCCTCAAAGCTTTCATCGATACCCCGAAGAATAATGTCCTCAGAAAAAATGGGGCGATCGTCAGACTCTATAAAAAGTTCCTCATCAGTGTTAGATGTTGACCCGGATAACTCGGTGGAAGAGTCCGTATCAAGCAACAACATATGAAAAGAGTCAGTATCATGAGGTTGATCAAATTCGCTGCTGTCGACATCCATTAATTCGACAGAACACACATGAGCATAGGGTTCGGAGGGTTCACTTCCCAACTTGTAAATGTTAAGCTCAATTGACTTCTTTCCAAAGGATAGGGTCATAGAGCCGTTTCTACAATTGATTACTGCATTAGAAGTGGCCAAAAAGGGTCGACCGAGTATCACCGGGATTTGATTGCGTGGGTTTGCAACAAGTTGTGTATCTATAACGATAAAGTCCACAGGAAATATGAATTCCCCGACTTTGATTAACACATCCTCTAGCTCACCCCTAGGTTGGGTGATAGATCGATCGGCCATCTGAAGAGTGCAATGCGCCGGATTTAACTCTCCGATCCCTAATTGCTCATAAACAGAATACGGAAGCAAGTTTACACTAGCACCTAGATCGAGTAGAGCACGATTGATATTTTTACCCCCAATGGAAATAGAAATTGTAGGACTTCCGGGGTCCTTTCGTTTCTTGGGTAGTTGTTGTGTAAAAGCAGTGCTCACATTACTCGCAAGGAAAACTTTTTTAGGTACTTGAACTTTTCTCTTCCTAGTGCACAAGTCCTTTAAGATTTTTGCATATGACGGAACTTGTTGAATAGCATCGAGGAGAGGAATGTTTATGTTAACTTGCTTAAAAATTTCCACAATCTTCTCCATTTGTGGACTTGGTCTGTTGCCCCTTAACCTGTTTGGATAAGGTGCTTGATCAATAAGTTTTGGGTCCAACGTTGGAGAGGATTGTGGGGACGGATTCGATCCCAAAACTGGAGTGGGAATCGACTTAGATAGATTTGGCGAAATGGGAGAAGGGTTCGAGCCTTGGGGAAAACGGAGAATAGGCTCGGGTGAAGGTGGGAGACTAGACGAATTAGGGGAAGAAGAAGAAGAAGGGGTATCATTGGTGTCACTATCATCACACTGCTCACCCACTCGGTTATTCAGCACTTTTCCCGATCTCAACGTGGTAACAGCACTCACATTATAACTTTGTGAGTGGCCAGGATTAGGTATGGGTTGAGATGGGAGTTTCCCTTTCTCTCTCGCACTCATTGCGGCGTTTAACTGTGCGATTTGGTTTTCTATTGATTTAATACTCTCACCATGGGAGGAGGAGTTTTTCGTTAGGGTATCAATAGAAGACCTTATCTCAGCCGAATTTTGCATGGATTGTTTCATGAACATATCCAAAGTTTGTGCAAGTGAGTTGTCAGTACCGGCCACTTGTGGTGTAGAAATGTTGGCCGGATTTTGGAAATTTTGTGACTGAAAGGGGGGCTGATTCTGTGGTTGTGGTTGCTGTGGAGGAGGTCTTTGATAATTGCTTTGTTGGTTTTGATTCCAAGCAAAGTTAGGATGATTCCTCCATCCTTGATTGTATGTGGAAGAATAAGGGTCGTTTCTAGGTCGCTGCTGAAAAGCAGCATTAGCTTGAAACGATGCATTCATAGGATATTCTTCCGATAAGTGTGAAGGATCCGAACAGCAACCACAGACGGTCTTAGGAAGCGTAACCTGATTTAGGGAGGCTGATGAGAATCTGCTCTCAATAGCATCGAGTTTCTTCTGCATCGCTGCCATTTCGGCTTTCACTGCGATGGAAACATCGAGCTGGTGAACACCTCCCCTAGATGAAGGTGGTCTTACGCTTTCCCACTGCAAAGTGTGTTCAGCGAGGTCTTCCAGATACTTCCAAGCTTCACCGTCATCTTTAGACATGAAATTGCATTGACACATTGTTTCAAGCATCTGCTTTGTCGCTGAATTAATGCCCTCATATATAATCCGACATAAATCCCATCTTTGTATTCCGTGGTGGGGGCATTGGACAAGCAAATCCTTGGAACGTTCAAAGCACTTCCAAAATGGTTCATTGGGAAGCTGGGTGAACTGGTTGATCTCGCTCCTAATATGTGCAGTCTTATGATTTGGGTAAAACTTCTTAAGAAATGCTATGAAGAATTCATCCCAATTAGTGATAGAGTGTGCGGCAGTATTATAAAGCCATTTTTCTGCCAAGTCGCACAGTGTGAATGGGAGAAGACGTAAGTGCATAGCATCTAGAGTCAATTGTGAAGTACCCATCATTGCGCATACGTTTTTGAATTTGGTGATGAAAACGTACGCGTCTTCCGACTCAAGCCCGTGAAATTTGGGCAGCAGATTGATGTAGTGGGGTTTAATTTCGAAATTATCCCCGTTAGGTGGTGGAAGAGATAGACAAGTAGGAAGAGGACCACGAATAGGATAGCATCTCTCTTGGAGAGAGATGCGCGGTGGATTCTGCTCACCTGCGGGCGGTGGCAGCGTGGTGTTATAATTAGATGGAGTGCCGTCCATCTCGGTCGATGTGGTGTGTCGTGGGGGAAAAGAAGATGAAGAAGTACCGACTTCGGCGTCGATAGCAGGAACGCGGACAAGACGGGCACTAGGATCCCGTGTCCAGCCGAGCATGCACTAAGCGGGTTTAGTGCAAGTGGCAGCGTGTGTATGATTTTAAAATTGGCTTGTTTTTGAAAAAGTGGGACTCAAGACAAATCTCCCTAAGATGCACAAGCAACCCTAGAACTAAGGTCACCTAGGTCCAGTCTCTAGACCGCTCCTAGACTTCCAAAGGACAAGCCGCAGGATCAATCCTCTACCGCCTCCGTACTACCCTTGTAGCCAGATAAGTGCCAGGTAAGTGGGAAGGAACCACGTCGTGGGCCTAATTAAAAACCACTAGCCTTTGTCACACTTGCCTAGGCACTACAAAAGTAATGCAGATAAACGATAGATTACCCACGACCTTCCTCTGTCCTTATTGAACGCGACAGTCCTTAGAGTCTGGTCTAGATATTTTTTAAATTAATGAAGGATTGATCTAGATGCTCGGTTTGTGATTTGTGGGGCTTAGGAAGGGTGATGAAATCCCCACCTAATCTTGATTTGGTCTTTGCCCCTTAAAGATCCGTATTAAAATATGCAAAAACAAACCAATCACAAAACTTTTGCAAAAAGATTTTTGAGCGGCGCGATTTTGCAAAGAATCCTGCAGAAGATAGATTTTATTGGATTTTAAAGGAGAGAGAAAGAGTTAAGAAAGATACCAGAGAAATGTGAAGCCCTAGATCTCCTGTTTCCTCAAGTCCGTGACTCCAGATTCCCTCGCAAAATTCACACACAAATCGTTAAATATGCAATTTGCAGTTTTGTTTTAATAATGATATGAATCGTCTAAGAATTCAACACAAATAGTAAGAATAAAAAATTACGCACGTATCCCCGGCAACGGCGCCATTTGATTGGCACGAAAGAGTGTATTTGTAGTTAACCGCAATCAATAACGGTGTCGCGTATAGTTAGACCGAGATGAGTACGGGTCGTCCTCTGGGAAACGTTGAACCTTTTACTTTTACTTTAGATGTGTTGAGAAAGAGAGGAGGGATAAAGAATTTTTATAGAATGGTTTCTAGATCTACGTTAAACAAGAATGTAAAATATGTTGGAGATAGTGCCCTCAGAGTCAATTATTGGATCACAGGCACGTGATTGCAATGATTGAGGGAGGACCTATCCCGGTAGGACAGTCTTACTCGAGATGATAGTATGCTATCTGGTTTACCTTTATCATCGTGTACTGCTTTAGGTGACCTGACAGGTCGCTATTGCACGTTGATAGAGCCCCTAGGATTCTTGCTTGACTGCCAGCAGTATGAGGGCGATCATATAAGTGAGAGCTGGAGTCTATAAGCACATCCTTAAAAGGTCCCTAGTCGTGAGAGTTTCGAGACAGGGCATCGATTCTCCAGAGTAGACTAGTATATACAGTCGAGACCCCGACGAGGGGCGGTGGCCGGTCTCACAAGCCACTGGTGTTAGTTGGTTCACCTAAGATGTATACAGGTGCTCATTGGGTTATGAGTACACCGGACATGACTCGCCGGGAACATGCTAGTTGGTCTTATACCTGACGTCAGATAGCAGTTCCCAGGTGACATGTGTACAGGTTAGTTCATCGACCTGGGGATCGTCATGTGTCTCGTGTGAGTTCCCACTGTGCTTTGATTACTACCCTACCACGGCTCAAAGGAGTCGTGCAAACAGGTTTTAGTTGGGTACAGTCCCGAGCCACATGGAGGCAGTGAGCGGATCTTCAGGGGTTCGTCTCTCCCGGTATTGGGGGTGAGTTCGCGCTGTGTCTAGGAGAGCCATTACACGAAGTCCTTGGCCAAGGCAGGAGATTTACTGGTAGGTGTTCCAGTAGTATCTCAGGGTGTTCTGGGCTACACTCCGACACGACTTGTACCGCTTTTGGGGGTCTGACTTTTACCAACCCCCTAGGCCCGCCATGCGATGCTCATAGACGAACGGACCGGACTATACGGATATTGTCACTGACAGGCTCGGTAGGGTGTCAGGATGAGTTCGCTCATCGACGTCCCTTTTGGTCAATAGCTGGTGGCCCGTCACGTATTGGCTTATACCTCTGACGTGCTAGTGGTTAAATCCACAGCCATAGTATTGACGAGTCTTTAGAGTCCACCACACTTTCAGTTACTCAAGCTTTCGGGCGAAACGCTGTAGAGGCCGTATGGAGATATGGCAGGGTCCGATCAGATACGTGCGGTATTGCACGGATCAGGGTCGGAAGGTTAGTACTAGAGGCCGTATGCATATATGGCAGGGTTCGATCAGATACGTGCGGTATTGCACGGATCAGGATCGGACGGATATTACTAGCCGGCTTTGGTTTAAGCCGGATCCTAGTTTAGTACTGTGTAGATTTTGTCTCATTGCATTTGTATCCGGTTGGAATACAGATGCGGGTGTGTATGCATAGTATCGGGGTTTTCCTGTAATTTATTACGGGACCAGTTTTCTGGAGTTGCCAGTTTGCATTCCGTTCCGGCCGGTTTTCCTTTGTTCTTTCCCGGCCGGACTTTTCCGATGGAGGGACTAATTTGCAATTGTGCAAATTGGTATTTGTGGAGGGGTTATCTTGCATATTGGTGGCATCATGATAGTTTTTCATGATGAGATTCTTTTTCCTTCTTATCACTTGCTTTATGGTGATTAGAGTTGATTAGAGTTTGATGTGAGATTGTTATCATGATGTTTTGGTTGTGGTCACCCTCCACCTTTTCCTACACTCACCTTCCTTCTAGTGTTGGTTTTATTCCTCCACCATTCTCACTTGATGAGAGAGGCTACACTTGAGAGAAGAGAATGAGAGAGTTCATTTTTGTTATGTGAGGAATTCTTCATCTCATCTTCTTCTTGCTAGAAAATTGAAAGCACCAATTTTCCTTACCTCTTCCTCCATCCTCCAAGGCAACATAAACCCCAAATGAGACATAGCCTCTACACTACACATTCTACAGCAAATCTTGGGCACGTCGACTTGCCAGCTTCGTGCCCGAGTTGCCTCGGTATTGAGGTGGGAGCCCGTAAAAGATGCAGGCGATGTGGTGCCCTTCCGGCAAGGAGGCGACGACCAGAGTTTCCGCAGGAGATCGGGACGACGACGAGAAGACCGGAGGACTCGGATCACTCGGTATATCTCTTCCCCATCTTGTAGTTAGCTAGAACTAGTTTAATGGCCCGATCCGGGTGTTTAGTGCGCGGTGGTGCCGGTTTGCTAAGTTCGCAAAATTAAAGTTTATCACCGCTTCCGCATTTGGCCGTCGGATTGACGGCCGGGACGCCGCCGTGCACTTACAGTGGTATCAGAGCCTCGCCATTAACTTAGTCTAGCTTTGTTTAATGTGTTTGCATTTCCGATCGACCAAAATTCCAAAAAACCACATTTTCCTCACATCAGTTTTCTGTTGAAATTTTTTGAAGCCCAAAATTTTTTCAGGTTGTAGAAAAGTGATGTACTGGAAATTATAAGCACACTATAGAAATTCGACACAGTGAATCGACCACTGAAGCGCGGAACCGCGGCCAAACCCCCCTTTGGGCCGCGGTTCCGCCGCACATTGGTGTCCTCGCTGTATCATTTTTTTTCCAGTGGGCTTCTGGGCTGATTTTAGGGGTTTTGGAATAATAACATTGGGCCCAGAATTTCTGTGAGTGCTACAGTATTGCTTGGGGGCCCACTTGTTAATTTTTGATCGATCGGATATTTTAAACACATTATTTCACAGTATTTACATTATATCTGCGACCGTGAATGTCACTTGATCGGTAAATCCAGTCTAACTGCTATAGCCCGGTTAGACGGATTTGCGAACGTGACTTTCACGTTGATGTTCTGTGATTTTGCTGTGATGTTGCGGATCGGTCGTGGGGATAGCCTGGATGCAATTCTAGTACAGTTTTGTTGTATTATGTACATTTGATATTGCGGGGCGAGCGTCCGACATGTGGACTGCCGTCACTGCCTGTTTGTATTATTATTTTGGGGCACGACCAGGTTACGGTCGATGTACCCGTTGTATGTATATTTTACTTTCTGTACTAGGATTGTCCCGCGGAGGGGTGCACGGATAGCCGGGTTCTGGAGGGCAACAAGCCCGCATCTCATGGCATTGGGACGGAGGGGGCTTCACTCTAGAATTGGCGGGCTATTCGCCGCACTCGTAGGGGGTACAGGTTGACCCAGGAGGGGTGCCCAAGTTACCGGATTCCGTGATTTGCTGGGTGGTCCATTCACGGTGCTGAAGGGGGCTGCCTCGCTTCAGGTTTTGGAGGGTGACTTTCCGCGCCCGTATGGGTCTAGTATTTCATTGCACAGGCTATCCACACGACCAGGGGAACGTCGGGTTTCAGTAGTGGCTCTGTGAAACCCGGGGATCCCAGATATCTGTATTGTTCTGTGATGCTGTATATTTATGTGATGTTGCATTTCTTATCACGCCTTGAGCGAATATAATATATTGGTATATATATATTAGTAGATGTTGTATATGTTTTACATCTGCGCTAGTTCAGTCCTCGCTCTGTCGTTAGTTAGCTAACCTAACGGGTAATGACGGGACCCAGTGGCGAATGTGGATGGCATATACGTACATCAGTATATTTTCGTTCTTTGTGGTGTGATCAATTGATGGGACTGCGTTGATTCGGATCAATGCAAGTTAAAACAAACCTAATCTGATGTTGTTGGAACACTTTTCAAAAAGCTGTTATTGCAAGGACGTTCACTTTTGTTTTGCATCGTGGTATTCATTTGGAATATCCTGCTCCTCAGTCGACGAGGCAAGGGCCGAGATCCCTTCACCGGGAGTGACCCCTTGGACAGAAGTTTGCGTCAGGGCATTAACTTCACTATAGCCGATTACTTTTGCTTTGCATCGTGGTATTCATTTGGAATATCCTGCACCCCATTCTACGGGGAAAGAGCCGAGATCCCTTCACCGGGAGTGACCTCTTTAGTAAAGGTTTTCGTCACTATATTTTCTAAAAAGCTATCCGTTCCTTCAACGATATCAAGTTCATTACGTTAAAGGTTTTCGCCAGAAACCATTCATAGCCCTCCGTCGTTTCATATGGATAGTCAATAGTATTCAAGCTGTGTATGTTGGCCAAAGTCAAGGCACAGTGTTTGGTAGCTGTTGGGTATTCATATGCAGCATAAATAGATGCGTTGGTTTGGGACAGCCGTACTGCCATTTTGGCCAAAGTCAAGGGTAGGTACGGGTGGGTTCAAATTAACCTGGAGAATGACAGGTAGAACTTGACATGTGACTTATGATATGTTGGCCAAAGTCAAGGTCATAAGAGCATGGGGTAAAAATCCAGATCGGGAGTTTCAAAAGAACTGAAACTTGCCAGATATGCGCATACCTTCTGGAGTGTGATAGCGTGAGCGGATTCCGTCACGTTATCATGCGATGATAGTTGGATCCCGATTCCCACTGATGAGTTGGTTTACTCCTCGGGTGACCCCGACTAATTCTTCTTTCAGGTTTGGAGGAGAGTTTGAGGTACAGTGGGAGGTTTCCAGATTAGATAAATTGGTAACCATTCTGATCTAGGGTAGAGTGCACGCTGAGTGTTTCTTTTCTCTCTCTCTTTGGCAACGACCATTGACCCGACCCTAGATTTTGACTCAGTGACCAAGTTGACCGAACCTTCTTAACACAGGCTTTTGGATTGTCAGAGTTGCAAACCTCGTTGCCACTCCTACTTTTACCCTTTTCTCCAGGACACCCCGTATTACTACGAACGTCCACTTCCATTGGACAAAACTATCGTATGGTTAGATACGAACTCGAAGGAATTTATTCGAGGATGGTTTCCGGTTCTGGAGAAAACGAATAGGACTATTCAGTTGTCTTTTCCTTCTACCTTCTCTCAGGTTGCGAGTACTCCTTGGTTTAGGGATAGTACACCTATTATGCAAATTGGATAGTCTTCTTCCAAACCATAGGCAGGTGCCGACCGGTAGGGAATGAAGAAAACCAATTAGCATAACGATGGTGTGCAGAAGGTATTAAGTTCAGACAAAGCAAGGGATTAGTAGGAGGGCAAAGTAAATTGCAACAGATATTCACGACCAAACCAAATATTTCGTTGCCACTCCCATATCACCTTTGTATTTCTCCAGGACACTCCGTATCACTACGAAGATCCACAGTTTATTTGGATACTCCATCGTATGGTTATATACGAACTCGAATGGAACTTGTTCCAGTTCGGGGATGGATTCTGGTTCAGGAGAAATAGGAATAAGGCTTATTCAGGTGTCTTTTATCCTCACCTTCTCTCGCATTGCGAGTGCTCCTAGGATTAGGACAGTACACCCATTATGCTTACTGGATAGTCTTCTTTCAAACCATAGGCTGGTGCCGAACGGTAGGGAAGGAAGAAAACCATTTGGCCTAAGGGGTGTGCAGAAGGTAATGACTAAAGACATATAAAGGGATTTGGAGAGGTGACAAAGAATTATACGGTTATAGTTGTGAATCTGGATAATGGTAGAGGCATTACTAGGAATACCAGGATACCCCATCGAAACATTTCAATGTTTCAGTTCAACTGTGTACTGTTAAAAGAAAACTGATTTCTCGATTAGACACTTGCTCCGGGTATGTATTTACCAGGTTTGATTCTCACATCTGTATGGTTTTACAGATGATGAGTGGGAGTAAGTTATTGGGAATAGGGTGATCATCCTCATTATATCGGGATTCGTTGTAATCGGTGATATTTGAGGAGATCACCTGGGCTGTTTGCCGGTCGGCAAATATTTGGTTTTGAATATCCGCTGTTGTGCACCAATTTCAAATTGATATATCTGTACGTCTATTTTCATAGAGTGAGATATACCTTTTGATATTATGTCGATGACATTTACCTATATCAGTGGATGGTTAGGTAAGGAGCATTAAACAGCGGTGTAATTCTTCTTAACCATTAAACAGCGACATTTACCTATATATAATATTATTATTATACATCTCTTTCCTTTCTTTCTCTGTTCTTCTTCCTTGTTCACGCGGCGAGAAAACCCACGCCTGCAACCTAGCCCCTCACACTGCTGCCGACCCTCACCTCGCTGTCACCACGACCTCATCACCTCACCCTCGTCGTCACAACCATCTCCACTTTCACCACCCCCTCCTTTCCTCGAGAATCCACCACCCACGAACCACCTGCAACCTAAGAAACCCCAACCCGTCATCGTCGCTGTTTCCTGATTTAAAATCAGGAAAGTTTACAGAGGAGGCATCACGTGCTAGCACGTGACCAGCAGTCACGTGTTGGCATGTGACGTTTAAAACAGCAGCAAAAGCACATCGGTTCCCTGACTAAATCAAGGAAAAGGCTTCAGAAAAGGTTATGTGCTCATACGTGACCAGGGGTCACGTGTTGGCACGTGACGATTGAGCAGCGGCCAGAAAACAGAGCGCAAAAAGGAGAAGAAAAGCTAGTTCCAGGGGTCACGTGCTTACACGTGACCAAGGGTCACGTGGCCACACGTGACCGGCTTTCAAAGCCTATTTATTTAACAGAATCAAATTCTGAAGAGATCATTCAAATCTTTCCAAAGGAAAATGATTATTTGGAACCGATTGGACTAAAGATTTAAAGGTGATTAAATATCATCTATTTATGGAAAAATCTTGAACTTGGAAAGATTTCCCCTTAAAATCTAATCGAAATAACAAAGGAAAATCTTTGGATTTAAAATCCAATGGTGAATAAAATTCACCTAATAATCCAAAGGTCCAAACGAATGGTGAATACAAATCAAATCTCTCAATGAAAGATTCACTAAAACTAATTGATTCTGTTTCTTCTCCTATAAATAGGAGCCAAGAGACACACAGAAGGGGGATACATATACAGAGATATATAGAGAGAGAAAAATAGAGCCTTGAGACTTTGGAGGAATTTGGATCTTCTGCAAAAGAAAACCTTCGGTAAGAAGGGGGAGGCTTTCAAGAAAAAAGAGAATTTAATTCTCAAAAAGAGTTTAACTCTGATATTAAAAAGAAGAACTTAGTTCTCTCTTTAGTAGAGGATCTGCAAAGTGCACATCTCCCCATGAATAGAGAATTTAATTCTCATTGGGTTGAGATCCTGCCATGCAGATCCAAAGCATAGAGAGGGAATGAAAGTTCGAGGATTTATTCCTCGCAGAATTATAGGAATTTAATTCCTTTGAGATGAATTAGGGTTTAACCCTATGTTATAGGAATATAATTCCTTCAGAATGAACAAAATCAGGGTTTAACCCTAGTTAAGAACTTAGTTCTGTTAAAATAACAGGAATTTAATTCCCTTAAGAAAGAAGAAATTAGGGTTTCACCCTATGACAGAATCTAATTCCTCAGAATATAAATTAGAGTTTAACCCTATCTAAGAGTAATTCTCTAAAGAAAGAAGGAATTTAGTTCTTTTAAAGTTATTATTAGGGTTTAACCCTATGACAGAACTCAATTCTTCACATATATGAGGAATTTAATTCCTACAGGAAAATCAGAGAATATAATTCTTCAGAAGACAATGGGGATTTAATGAAGAATTTAATCAGAAATTGCAAAGAGGCAGGGTCACGTGCTACCACGTGACCCCTGGAAAGATCCACAGAGAAGGGCTTTTGAGCAATGCCTCACGTGACCCACGTGACCCTTGGCAGAAGCCTTAACATACAAGCATTTAAATGCCCATCACGTGACAGCACGTGATGCTCCAAAGTATTCAATACTCTCAGCAGAACAAATAAAGGGAAGGGCGCCCTCACGTGCTACCACGTGACCCCTCTTACCTCAGTGCTTAACGCTAAATTGGACCCCCTGAATCCAGCGTTTAACACGGTTTTGCCTTAGTGTTCAACACTAATCGAAGAGCCTTTATTGCAGTGTTTAACACTGAATTTCTTAGTGTTTAACACTAAATTAAATCTCTGTTAACAGAGTTTAACATTAATTTTCTTAGTGTTCAACACTAAATTAAAATCTCTGTCACCAGTGTTTAATACTGATTATCTTAGTGTTTGACACTAATTTGAGATCTCTGTTGCTAGTGTTTAACACTGATTTGTTTTAGTGTTTAACACTAATTTGAACCCCCTGTTGCTGGTGTTTAACACCAACTATCTTTTAGTGTTAAACACTAATTTGTTCCCAGTGTTCAACACTGCTGATCTTTAGTGTTTAACACTAACTTTAGCCCAATTGGCTAAGTGTCTAGAGGCAAAGCCTCTCCTCTAATGGACCAACATAGGGCCAATATCCTAAACATGATTGGACTTAGCCCAAGCTGGCCATAAGTCCTCAATTCAAATTCAACTAAGCCAATGGGCTCATAATATAATTAATTGGTCTTGGTTCCAAATTGGGTCAAAGATTATTTAATCTACCTCGGTTTAAGGGTACATCTTTTCACTCCTTTGATACTCGGCGTTGTAATTCCTCAACGTCTTCAAAGAGGTGACGGGTCCCGATGACCACATATTGATACGGACTGTGGGGTCCTTAAACTTATGGACTATGAGGTCCTTAACCTTGACCGTGATGTCTTAAAACTAACATCGGACTGTGGAGTCTTTAAATCCATGGACTATGACGTCCTTAACCTTGACCGTGATGTCTTAAAACTAACATCGGAGTGTGGAGTCCTTAAATCCACGGACTATGAGGTCCTTAACCTTGACCGCAACGTCTTAAAACTAACATTGGACCGCAATGTCCTTAAACTACCTATGGACCGCAACGTCCTTAAACTACCTATTGACCGCAACGTCCTTAAACTACCTATTGACCGCAACGTCATTAAACTAAACAATAGGGCTCCCACAATTGCTCTATTGTTGGATCTAAACGATCCCGTCAAGTCGATCTTAGTCTAAAAACTAGACTGACGTATCCTTAACAAACGTTTAAGTTGATCTTAGTCTCAAACGAGACTAACGTATCCTTAAACCCAAACCCCCAAACCCAAATCTAAGATAATACGGATTTGGACTAGTCTACGCCCTACGGACGACGACATAACTCAGTCTCCGTATACAATCCACGGGCAACTAAACATAAAACAAACACACACGACACAAAGTGACCATCTGGAGAAGGAGAAAGTGGTTACCGCAGTGCGGTAGCGTAATTAACTGCAGGGGCTTGCGCCTGCAGGGAAGAGCGTCCCCACAATCAAAAACCCCTCAAGCGAGGGGGAATCTGACGAAGTCTGCTACATTGGACGCATCCGTTTAAACCTTCGATACACGGTGCCATAAATCAACTTGGCATCTTCGGAGAGATAGACGGATAGCACCAATTAGCATCTGCCCCGAATCTCAGGCCAGACGTCCGTCGCGCCGTCGTTCGGAGGGGAACAGATTCTGGCACGCCCAGTGGGACCTTTTCCTCTTTCCACTCCACACTTCATGTGTCGTGATTCGCGAACCAATCGCGGTTCGCTAATGGTTGCCCTTGGGTTTCAAAGTACTAAGATTTGGTGTTTCGTTTGCTGTAGAAAGCAAAGAATCAATGGCTTCCACTTGTGTGACATGCTCCGACTGCAATTGCAACCAACGCTCTTTCTCGCCAGGAGGTATAGCCTACGGACCCCAAGCTGCTTCGCTATTCACAATGCCCGTGGAACAGGTCACTCGAGCCACCACAGGATTGTTTTTTGGGACCATGCTCCCGCCGATAAGCTTCACCGCTCCGGTGCTGACAACGGAAGCTCCCAAGAAGTCGGTCTTTGATCGTCTTACCCCTGCCGCGGCCCCCCTCAACGGGTCACCCAACACCAGTGCCTCGGTCTTCTCCAGACTGGGCCAGAGCTCCTGTGGAACCGCAATGGGGCCTGCAATCCCAGGGAAGGCTGCTCCTAAGAAAATAACCAGTCTCGCTCCTGAAGTCGTCAAGGCGGCTTCTCCTTCCAAAAAGTCGGTCCTTACAAGATTGACTGTTCCAGCTCCCACTCCTGCTACCCAAAGAACATCAGTCTTTAACAGGCTGACACCAGCAACGACCCCTACCTACACAGGGGGCAAGACGAGACTATCGCCCTCGCCAAGCCGGTTCCATCAGCACGACGCGCTCGACGTCGTTACTGGCTCCGAGTGAGGAAGGCCGGAGGCAACTCCCCTTCTGGGCTAACTCCTCCAGCCCCGATGGCAGAAGTTAATGCTCCTGTTCCAACTGGGAACAGCTTTGAGATGCTAAATAAGGTGCGTAGGAATTCCCCTACCGCGGCGCTAAAGAAGTCTCCCCATCCGCTGAAAAGGGCTATAGAAGCAAAGCCAGAACAACCCCAATCTCCTCAACGGCTGTCCTCCCGAATCTATAAAGTCTGGCGGCAGGCCCGAGACTCGATGATCGATCCAAATTTCTCCCGCCAGCACAAGAAGCTAAAAATCCAACAGGAAGTCAGTCATCACGCTAAGCCACGAAAATCTGTCTGGGTGCCCACCTCAACGGCCCCCTCAACTTCCACTGCTCATAAAAAGAGGAGGCTGGAGAAGATCCCCGGGCCTGCAACGAGGGCTAAAAGCGCTGAACCCAGACGTCCTAAGGCTGGGGGCAGGATGGTCCACACTGTATACATGGCGTCGGGGAAGGAAGACAGCCGTGCGTCTATAGGTCATAGACCGTTTACACGGTCAGTGACCAAAGCTCAGGAGCAACAGCAAAAGCTCCAGGAAATGATGATCGCAATGGCCGCGCTTACTGGACCGAAAGAAAGCCCTGAGGCGTCCTCGGATCAGCAACAAGAACAGGAAACCGACGCCGAGTTCCTCCGGAGGATACTAGAAAAGAAAGATAAAGAGGCTACGGAACAAGCGGCCAACATAAAGCAAATAGCCCACTTATTCCAGGACATGGTGGGAATGATGATCCAACAAGACCCACCTGCTGAGGATCCTCCGATCTTCCTTGAAGACGACAGGGGAGAAACATCAAATCCACCACCGGCTCTCTCAACGGCTAAGGAGGAGACAATCTCTAAGGCTGACTTGGACGACTATATAGCCCAGCAAATCCGGGTTCATCATGCGACTGAGGCAGCTGGTCAAGTCGTAAAAACGGGGCGACCATATCCGAGCTGGTACGACCAAATCAAATATCCGCCGGGTTATACAATACCAAAATTCCATGTGTATAAGGGGACCGGCAATCCCCATCAACATGTTGCCCAGTTCAGGGCCCTTTGCGGTAACACCGACGGTGATGATAAACTGTTGCTTCGCCAGTTCGTGGGCAGCTTATCAGAAACAATGTTCGAATGGTATTCGGAACTCCCGAACGATTCTATCAAGACGTTCGCTGAAATGGAGTTGCTATTCACTCAGCGATTCGCAAGCGCCAGGGAACGGACTCCAATAACGGCATTGATTAATGCCAAGGTAAAACCAGGCGAAACGTGGGTCCAGTATGCTATACGCTGGCGAAATTTGTGGTCGAAATGCGAGCAACGCATTGAGGAAGCGCCCGCGGTGGGCATGTTCGTGGGAACCCTAGACCCTCACGCAACTATCTCCCAGTTTATGATGTTCTTTAAGCCAACCACATTCCAGGCTCTAATCGACAAGTTGGCCCAGATGGACCAGATGGGTCATAGACCATATCCTCCGAAGCCCGAGCCTCGGAGTGACAAGGGTAAAGGAAAGGCAACCTTCGTCGCGAATGCCCAGCAGCAACCCAATGCCCTAAAGCTGGCGGATCAACTGGAAGAAATACGCCGGTATTATAATGAGAAGATGAAGCGTCCCTACTCGTTCCCACGGGACAAGACGAAACGGTTATTCGAGCTGGCAGTACGCAACAGACTTATATACTTGCCAAATCCAAGACGACCGCCACAACCCACTGAGGTGAATAACCCCAACTATTGCCCTTACCATCAAACGATAAGTCATCCGATTGAGGATTGCTTCATTTTCAAAGAATGGATTGAAGATCAATACCTCCAGGGGAAGTTCGCACTATCCGAAAAATAGAAGGTGAACCCACCACAGCCGCATACTCCTAAGAAAGCAGATACACCGGGGGCAACCTGTTCCTTTATTGAAGAAGCTCCATGGGAGGTCGTGCTGTCAACTAAAACCAAAAGAATGCTGAGGGACCTTCATGCGTGCCCGGCGGTCGAATGGAGGGACCCGCTGGAACCCCAGATCATTGAAGGAATGCTGAGGCCGTGCCCAACTACAAAAAGCGGTGGTGATGGCCCAAGTACTCACGCCCAACCGTCAAAATCTTCGAAGAAAAAGAAGAAGAAATTTAAGAAGCCCATGAAGTCTGGAGACAAGCGCACGAACTTGCAGAAGCAAATCGACGCGCTGGAAGAGTACAATCAAAAGGCGCGGACTCCTGTCACGCTGCAAGAGTTCCTCAACCACATCTTTCAAGAGGAAGATGAGGGGGAGAGTTCGTTGGATGAATCCGAGGGATATGTGGCGAGTTGTAATGTAATCTCCAACTCGTTTACCGACGATGAAAAAACTCCTGGCACTAAGAAACTGGGGGCAGAGCCTGAACCAGAGTTTGTGTGGCCGACAGACGAAATGATCGACGCCTTTCTAGACGAGATTCGTTTGAAAAGTAAAGCCGACCAGGAGCGTGAGATAGCCGCATCAGAGGGAGCCAAACGCAGGCGACTAAATAAAAGAGTTGAAGTACTCCCGCCAGATCAAAAGGCATCCGACGTAGATAAAAACATATTCAAGACGAGGAAACAGTTTGCCAAGGCCGTGTCAATGGGAATGAAACTACCACCCTCGGAAGAAAACACGCTCGATGGGGCGGAGATGCATCCTAATTACTGCTCATATCATCGGAAGATTTCACACCCTACAGAGGAGTGCGGCGCTTTTAAGATGTGGTGGCAAGGATATGTTGCTCACCGGCAACATTTTAAGCGCATGAAACGCAAGACTCATCGGGAACGAAGAAGTACTGCCGACGGGCACAACAGAACTGCTGGCAACTGTTACATGGTTAACGCCGGAGGGTCACAAGTTCTCACCTTTGGGAGCGACTCTGATGAAGAAATGGCTCTGGGCCCTCTCTTTAAAGAATCCGTTTTAGGGAAAAAGGAAGAACCAGAGGCCTGCGAAAACATTCAGCTGCGCAATCGCACGCTCCCGGAAAAGAATCTCGGGCCCGCAAATAGAAAAGATAAGGGAAAGGAGAAGGTCGCCGAGGATATCACCTTAGAGGACCAAGTCATGAAAGAGTTGACTGCCAAAGACCCTCCCAGGAAGGGTAAGGTGGACTATAACATCTTAGCGCACCTAAGGAAGCTACCTTCTCAGCTCAGCATTCTCGATGCCCTCCTATTATCAAAAGAAGCGCGAGATTCATTAATCAAGGCGTTACAAGAACCCGAGCAATTCCAAGCCTTCCTCGCCGCAGAAAGGATGAAGGATGAACTGGAAGAAGTGCACACGGCCGACATCACTTTCGGTGACGAAGACCTTCTTCTCGGGACGTGTGACCACAACCGTCCCCTATATGTCTCTGGATACTGCCATGATATCAAGATAGGCAAGATCCTCGTAGATAATGGATCCTCCGTCAATCTTCTTAATGTTCGGGTGTTGAAAGAAATCTGCATGAGCGTGCAGCACCTCGCTCGTGACAAAATTACCATCTCCGGTTTCGACTCCCAGTCATCACGGACTCTCGGATCTGTAATACTAACATTACGCTTCGGACTGCTCATCACGGAAATCAAGTTTCACGTCGTTGACGCCAAGACCTGCTACAACGCCTTGCTCAGTTGTCCTTGGTTACATGAGTACAACATCATCCCTTCTATACAGCATCAGTGTATGAAGTACTTTAAGGATGGTTTCGAGTATACCATAACAGGTGAGCTGAACCCATTTTCCGTGAATGAAGTCCGCAAGTACGAAGATGCGAAGTACTTTTTGCCTGACTTCGAGGATACAGAAAAGAGTCGCAAGCCGGAGAACAAAGCCGCCGCCACCATCCCTGTTTTCGGGAGCGATACCGAAGAAGAAGAAGAAATAGTTTACGCTGGTCCGTCCCGACGCAACAACCCGGGACCGTCCGCCCCCATGTTGGTCTTCGGAAGTGACTCGGAAGATGAGGTTAATGCCGTGTTCTCCAGTCGGCCGTCAACACAAGCATCCCCTGGCGATGATCAGAGTTTGCAAATCACCATGGTGCTGCATGAACTCTACAAGGATCTCGACACACTCCAAGCTTACAATGTGCAGGACCTGCAGACGTTTTACGTCCCTCCCAGGCGAAAGGGTGAGAAGGTGATCCTATTCTATCGATCCTCTAAAACGAGAGTAGAGAAAGAGATCTGGCATGGCGCGGATCCTACACTCGACAGACTCCAACCCATCCGTTTGCCCAGATATTACACAAACGGACTAAAATGACTATTGAAACGCTAAGGGGTATCCTTAAAACAGACTGTTCGACAAGCTCGATTCTACAGCAGGATTTAGGATGTCCCTGGAACTCAGCGCAAACTTCCCAACGGGAGAATGGAAACACTTGGGCTTGGATATGTGAGGTCCGGGAAACGGGAACGAGTCCACGGTAGCTACGCCATATATGACTTCGATGAGGAAGAGGACGCCTTGTCGAGAGATGTTAACCCTTCGTCAAAATTGGATCCTACGAGTGAAGTGCCGAGTCCGTCGTTTAAAAAACGAATGGACAAGCTTATCAGGAAAGCGGGTCAAAAAGCTCAGGAAAATCACAATCATGAAATGGTTATCTACGAGAAGGCCAGGATGCAGCGTCTGTTTCAACAAGCTGCGAAAGACAAAGGTGCTCCTCCCTGTCAACCCGTTGTGAAAAAAGGCCCGACGCAGAGGCAGAAGTAAGTCAAGAAACGAAAAAAGGAGTCGACAACAACGAAGCCGGATTAGAGAGTCATGTGATCGGGCATTGCACGGTCCGGACTTGTCCCTCATGAAGAAGATGAGTCGAGCGTATTCCTTCCCTCGAGACAAGACGAAGAAGCTACTCGAGCTCGCTATAAGGCATCAAATGATCGCACTTCCGGAGTCTAAGCACCCTGAGCAAGTTAATGAGGTTTCTCTAAAGGTTCCTAGGCACACTAATGAGGTCTCACAAGGCATCAACCATGCCAATTTCAAATTTTAACGGTGCCGAGAAACCCTAACAAGATCGTTGGCTAGATTTTTAGGCGACAAAACGAGCTAGTTAACATCTTAACTAAAAGTAAACGAACATACAACCTTTGTAGATCCGTTTCTCCACCTCCATAGCTCCGCAATGAAGTCTCCTCGCTGTCCATATCAAATCCCGGGCTCTAGCGTCGGCTTCATCGGAGAAAAAGCGGGCTAGGTCATCGACGACGTGCCGAAGATGATCTACGTCGAGGCATCACTAGATCAAGCTCCACCTTCACCAAGCCATGAAAACTTGTGAAGGAAACACACTCTACTACTTGGCAAGAGGTAGAGGATGAATAAATAGGAAGTGGGTAGACTTTATAATTGGATTTCTCACTTTTTTTCTTCACTTGCCATTGATGAGGCAAGCTTTCTTCATTTTAAGAAGAAGAAGAAGATGAAGAGAATGATATGATAAGTTAAATAAAATAATCCTTATCATATAATAGACCATGGTCAAGTGTAGAGAACTAACTAAGGTTATAAGAATGGTTAGGATTAAAAGAACAAGACAAAATGGTCACTTGGTCAAAGCTTCATGAAGCTTCAAAAAGCTTCATGAAAGAAAATAAAATAAAGAAACCATTTTGCTTTTCTTTTTATGCTTTTATTAATATCCAAAATGAATAAACAAATAATAAAATGAAAAAGCAAAACCCTAATCATCTAGGTAACCATGGTTTAATTCTATACACTTAACCAAGAAGCATGTATCATCAAACATGATACAAACATGTGCACAAAAGTATATCACATATACAACTTGCACAATTCAAGTGAGAAATACCATTTAAAGTGAACCAATACTAGTTAATGCAGAGTAATATATCAAATATAATTATGCATTAAATCATTAAATCAACACTTGATTTAATGATCCGGTCATATCGCATATAACCGACTAATATTAACAGTAACAACTTATCGAATCAACACTTGATCCGATAACCCGGCTATATCGCATATAACCGATCAATGTCATATTTCGTGAGAATCGAATACAGTATCACATACTGGTATTATTCTCGGTCCCGCACATATCTCATATGTGCTCCTATTTCGTTTTGCTTGAGCCAGGAAACCTCTGTGTAGGACTCTAAAGACTCGTCAATACGCCGGTAGCAGATGATGATCATATCAAGCACCCACAAGCCGCAAGCGGTCTGCTAAACGTAACGGCCACCCGGGTATTGAGCGATCAGAAGATCGACGAGCAAGCCCGCTCACACTCCAGTGAATCCAACCAGTAACACTACCGTACAGTCCGGTCTGATCGTCTGATATGTCGCATATCTCGCCTAGGGGCGGTAAACGTCAGACCCTAATAGCTCGATAAGTCATGTCGATATGAGGTCTATAACATTTCGAGAAACTACTGGTAACACTTACCAATAAATCTCAGCAACCCTGGCCAGGGATTTCCTGTTATAGCCAATCGAACACAGCGCAACATCAACCCCCTATACCGGGAGAGACGAATCCCCTCCTATCGCTCATTGCCTCCATGTGACTCGGGACTGTACCCAAAAATCACCGTTTTGCACGCCCTCTTGGACGTGTTAAGATGGAAATCAAAGCACAGTGGGAACCACACAAGACTCTATGACGATCTCGGGTCAACAGACTACTCTGTACCAGTGTCACCAGAGAACTGCCATCTGACGTAAGGTATAATACCATCTGGGAGTTCTCGGCGAGTACGTCCAGTGTACCCAGTCTCTACTGAGCACCCGTATATCGTCTCTGATGTCAAACACCGATGGATATGGGATCATCCATCGCCCATCTGTATGGGTCGAGAAGGTACACGCTAGTCTACTCTGGTATATCGATGCCCCATCTCGATACACCCACGACTAGGGACTTTCAAGGATGTACTTATGGACTACCATGTCCCCACTAGTATGATCCACATCATAGTCCAGGTAGTCAAGTACACATCCCAAGGGCTTTAACAACATGTAATAGAGAGACAATCTGTGTACACGTTAAGGTAAAGAGCAACCAGATAGCATACTATCATGTCGAGCAAGAAAGTCCTCCCTATATATGTCCCAGCATCCACTACAATATACATCCAATGTACAGTAATGGCCTCTAGGGCATACATACAACTAACATTCTCATCCGGGTTATTGCTCTTATCACCGAGCCATAGGACACCCTATCGAAGACCGCTTCACGTTCAAGAACTGGGTCGAAGACCAGTACCAGCAAGGCAGATTTGCTTTATCCAGCAGCTGGAGGGTAACGCCGCCACAAAAGCACGAACCCAAATCCGCAAGAGCAGAGCCAGATCCACATCGGTCTTGGAAGCGAGCCCGTCCTTGTCATATGATAACAATGTCAAAAGGAGAGCCCGAGAATATGGATGTCCTCCCTTGGTGCTTCGAAAGCAATGATGAGGTCACCTCAGAATTTCCACCAGCTCCGAAAGAACTGGAAGATGGCATACATACGACTGCAGATAACCTCAGAAAGATTGAGTTGGGATCGGAAGACGATCCGCGACCAACATTCGTTAGCGAGATACTATCTGAGAAGAGGGTGTCGGCGTTAAGAGACGTGCTTCTACAGCATAGAGATTGCTTCGCGTGGAACTATTCCGAGATGCCAGGATTAGATCTAGAGATTGCGGTACATAAATTAGCAATATCCCTGGATATCAAGCCAGTCAAACAGGCGCCAAGACGGATGCGGCTTGAGCTTGAAATGAGCATTAACGCCGAAGTCAAGAAACTAATCGATTCCGGGTTTATCCAGGAGGTACAGTATCCTGATTGGGTCGCCAACATCGTCCCGGTGATGAAGAAGAATGGGATAGTACGCATATGTGTGGACTTTCGAGATCTCAATAAAGCCTGCCCGAAAGACGATTTCCCAGTGCCGGTCACCGAGCTGATGATAGACAATACGTCCACTCATGAGGTTTTCTCCTTTATGGACGGATCATCAGGGTACAATCAGATAAAAATGCATCCCGAGGACCAGAAGCACACCGCTTTCCGGACTCCTTTAGGTATATTCTACTATAAAGTTATGCCCTTCGGTCTAAAGAACGCCGGTGCTACCTATCAAAGGGCCATGACAAAGATCTTCGATGATCTCATACATGAAATCGTCGAGTGCTATATCGATGACCTCGTAGTGAAGATCATGTCATATGAAGAGCATTTACAGCATCTGAAGACCGTATTTCAACGCCTTCGGCAATATAATTTGAAGATGAATCCCCTCAAATGCGCGTTCGGAGTCTCCTCGGGTAAATTCCAGGGATTCATCATCCGACACCGAGGTATCGAAATAGATCCATTTAAGATTAAGGCGATCATGGAAATGCCACCTCCGAGGACCCTCAAACAGCTGCGGTCTCTCCAGGGGAAGCTCGCGTACATCCGGCGGTTTATCGCCAACCTGTCAGGCAAGTGCCGTCCTTACAGTCACCTGATGAAGAAGGGAATTCCATTCATTTGGGATCACAAATGTCAAGGCACACTAGACGAGATCAAGCAATACCTGCAGAACCCCCCAGTGTTAGCTGCTCCGGTTAAGGGAAAGCCTCTCATTCTTTATACAACCGCCCTCGAATGTTCTTTAGGCGCCTTATGGGTGCAAGAGAATGACCAGGGGAAAGAAAGAGCACTCTACTACTTAAGTCGAGTTCTTCTGGGGGCAGAAAGCAATTACTCCCCGATCGAAAAACATTGCCTGGCGCTAATCTTTGCGATAACAAAACTCCGGCACTATGCATTGGCACATGAAGTCCGTCTTATATCAAAGGTGGACCCCCTAAAATATCTAATGTCAAAGGCCATATTGACGGAGAGACTCGCTAAATGGGCCTTACTCCTGATGGAGTTTTCAATAACCTATCAGCCTCTTAAAGCAGTGAAAGGCCAAGCCATTGCCGACTTCCTTGCTGAGCATCCAGTACCTGCCGGTTCTCCTCTAAATTGCGATTTGCCGAATGAACATACATTTGACGCGATCGACGGTGGTGATACCCAATGGGAACTTTATTTCAATGGAGCATCTTCTATGAAAAAGCGCAAACAAAGTACCCCTGTAGTCAAGTCGGGAGTAGGCCTTATCTTCGTGCCCCCACAAGGAGAGATAATGCGCTTTGCTTTCTCCTTAACGGAATCGAGGACGAACAATGAAGCCGAATACGAAGCTTCGATAGCGGGCCTCGAGATCGCCATTGACATGGAAATTGAAGACCTCCTTATATACGGAGATTCTCAACTGGTCGTTAGTCAAGTAAATGGTGACTACCAAACGTGCAAACCGGAGTTGGTGAAGTACGGCGAAAAGGTGCAACAACTGTTGACCCAAATTCCTTCCTATACTTTGGAAAGCATACCACGCGCGGAAAATAGCAAAGCGGACGCGTTAGCTAAACTCGCTAAAGAATTGGCTGACGAGAACCTCGATGACGTTAAAATCATGGTACAAAGCTGTCGAGTGCTCGCCCCAGCAGAAATATCTCCGGAATCATCCGAAGAAAAGGGAGTGATTGAGCAGACGACTCTACAAATAAAAAACCGCGAGAAAGCTGAGGATTGGAGGGAAGTCTTCATAGACTACTTTAAGTCCCACCGAATGCCTGAAGAAGCGTCCTCAAGACATCAGCTCATGAAACGAGCTCTATCTTTCACTTTCGTCAATGATACTCTGTATAAGAGGTCGTTTGATTCTCTATGGCTGAGATGTTTAGGACCTGGCGAAGCAGAAAGAGTCGTTCAGGAAGTTCATGACGGAATCTGTGGTTCTCATCAAGCAGGCCCGAAGATGAAGTTAAAAATTAAACGGATGGGTTACTACTGGCCCACGATGATCCAGGACTGCCTCGAGTATGCGAAGCAATGCCACTCATGCCAAATCCATGGGGATTTCATCCACCAGCATCTGAATCCACTACATCCAACGGTGGCTAGCTGGCCATTCGAAATGTGGGGGACTGACATAGTCGGCCCCATCGAACCAGCATCGTCCAGGGGACATCGTTTCATCCTGGCGACGACTGATTACTTCTCCAAATGGGCGGAAGCAGTACCGCTGAGGGAAGTGAGGACGGAGAATATCTTCTACTTTTTCAAGACGCACGTCATTTATCGGTTTGGAACTCCACGGCGGATTATCTCCGATAACGGGCCAGCCTACAGAAGCCATAAGATTAGCCGCTTCGTGCAATAGCATAATATAGACTGGAAATACTCCTCAGTTTATAATCCACGAGCTAACGGTTTGGCCGAGGCCTTCAATAAGACCTTGACAAAGATCATAAAAAATACGGTGTCCCGAAATAAGAAGGACTGGCATGAGAGACTGCAAGAGGCTCTTTGGGCATATCGAACTACGTTTAAGACGACCATGAACACGACGCCATACGCACTGGTATTCGGTACGGAAGCGGTACTCCCCCTCGAGATAGAGCTGCCTTTTCTACGAGCGGCAGTCCACCACGAATTGACAAGCGAAGAAAATGCTCACCTTCGGCTTGAGGAGCTTGATGCCCTCGATGAAACCCGGCTCATAGCACAATAAAATCTGGAAGCTTATAAAGCAAAGATGACGCGCTCATATGAAAGATTGACCCGACCGAGGACATTCCGCCAAGGCGAACTCGTGCTAGTGGTCAAAAGGCCTATGATCCCCAATCGCGCCAAGCGGGGAAAATTCGAGCCGAACTATGAAGGCCCGTACATCATAGACAAGGTCTATCAGGGTGGAGCCTATTTACTCATAGATATGCACGGTGAAAGGCCTTTCAGGCCAATAAACGGCCGCTTCCTAAAGAAATACTACGCTTAATGAGCCACAACCTAGGTCAATGATAGATGACGACGACTATGTCCGCTCGCTATCTTCCTAAGCTCAAGCTCTATAAGTAGTAGCCGGCCCTCTCCATGACGGACCGAAACGTCCTTAAACTAACGACGGACCGAAACGTCCTTAAACTAACGACAGTCCGAAACGTCCTTAAAACTACTACCGCAGCATCCTCAAGCTGACGAGATGAATAAAAAATATAATAAAAAAATATATTAAAAAAACAAAAAAAACGGTATGTCCATAAGCAAAAAGGGCACGAATGAAAACCCGAAAGGGCTCCGTGAGTAAAAACAGCGGGGCTACCGGCGAGTGTTCGTGAAAACCCGAAAGGGCTCCGTGAGTAAAAACAGCGCGGCTACCGGCGAGTGTTCGTGAAAACCCGAAAGGGTGCGACCTCGTTAAAAAAAAAGAATAAAAAGAATAATAAAAACGGTATGTCTATAAGCAAAATGGGCACGGATGAAAACCCGAAAGGGCTCCGTGAGTAAAAACAGCAGGGCTACCGGCAGGTGTTTGTGAAAACCCGAAAGGGCACAACCTCGTTAAAGGACACTTGCAGGGTCCCTAAGACCTTGTAAGGAGAAACCACCCGCGTGAGATCCTTTCGACTCACAAGGGAGCAGCACACTTAGGAATCCCTACTATTCCTAAGGAGAAAATACACTTGCGAGATCCTTACGACTCGCGAGGAGAACTCTCTTATGAGACCCTCACGGCTCATAAGACTTGAAAGTCTTAAGTTACAGGAACCTGAACCTGTGCTTAAGCAAAATCCCCCATAACCTTCGACAATGCCCTACAAGCGGCTCATACTGACCCTTGTATACAATCCACGGGCGCGAATAAGCATTTCCCCAGCAAAGTCCCACCCGTGACTAGGGGTATGTCCCTATGGTGAACAACCCATATGAGTCCTCTCGACTTATAAGGAGAAAGCCCTCTTGTAGGATCCTTACGACTTACAGAGGAACATACACTTAGGAATCCTCATGATTCCTAGAGAGAAAATACATCTACGAGATCCTCACGACTTGTAGGGAGAAATACCTTTGTGAGACCCTTACGGCTCATGAAGTCAAAAGCTTTAGTCGACGGGACCCTAACCCTATTTGCTAAGCCACCCTTGTTCAACATCGACAGAGGCATATGATGATTCGATCCTGGCTATATCCCAGTTGTAGCGGTGCTGATGCCGAAATCGGTGTCTAATTTCAGGTTTATGGCGAAAAGCCAGTAGGCCGCACGTGCATACAAAAATAGCCGAAATGATAGGGCAACTCGCAATAAAAAGCAGCGAGTAAAAATAAAAAAATAGCCGAAATGATTGGGCACCGCGAAAAATAGCCGAAATGATAGGGCAATCGTGACCTTCACGATATAAAAGCTGAAATGATGGAGCATCGCGGAAAAAGAAATGAAATAAAATAAAATATTTTTAATTTATACCCTACAGGTGATGTTCCATCACACCCTGTATACAATCCAAGGGCGTAAACAAAAAAGGGATCATCCTCCTCCCCAGGTTTCATCATAAGAAGAAGCCAAATCTCGATGGGCCGAAGGAGACCTGGAGATCGTCTCAACACTCGTCTCGTAACAACGGACACAACTTCAAGCGAAGCGGAACAGCGGCAACTCCTAGTTCCATGGCTCGGCGATATACAGACCACCAAGTATCAAACCCCCACTCCGTGAAATGCGGATATAATCAACAAAATCCCTGGTCATGTGGAACGCGGATAACGTCACTCTTTGACTCCGTGGAAAACGTCCAGAGCGGATCCTGGTCCTCGCAGAGCACGGCAGTGAACCCGGGTGAAGCATCCAGAGCGGAGCCTAGTCCTCGCCGAACACGGCAGTGAACCCGTGTGAAGCATCTAGTGCAAAATTCCTGGTTACGTGGAACATGGATAACGTCACTCTTTGACCCCGTGGAAAACGTCCAGAGCGGATCCTGGTCCTCACAGAGTACGGCAGTGAACCCGTGTGAAGCATCCAGAGCGGAGCCTAGTCCTCGCCGAACACGGCAGTGAACCCGTGTGAAGCATTTAGTGCAAAATTCCTGGTTACGTGGAACGCGGATAACGTCACTCTTTGACCCCGTGGAAAACGTCCAGAGCGGATCCTGGTCCTCGCAGAGCACGGCAGTGAACCCGTGTGAAGCATCCAGAGCGGAGCCTAGTCCTCGCCGAGCACGGCAGTGAACCCGTGTGAAGCATCTAGTGCAAAATTCCTGGTTACGTGGAACGCGGATAACGTCACTCTTTGACCCCATGGAAAACGTCCAGAGCGGATCCTGGTCCTCGCAGAGCACGGCAGTGAACCCGTGTGAAGCATCCAGAGCGGAGCCTAGTCCTCGCCGAACACGGCAGTGAACCTGTGTGAAGCATCTAGTGCAAAATTCCTGGTTACGTGGAACGCGGATAACGTCACTCTTTGACCCCGTGGAAAACATCCAGAGTGGATCCTAGTCCTCGCAGAGCACGGCAGTGAACCCGTGTGAAGCATCCAGAGCGAATCCTAGTCCTCGCTGAACACGGCAGTGAACCCGTGTGAAGCATCTAGTGCAAAATTCCTGGTTACGTGGAACGCGGATAACGTCACTCTTTGACCCCGTGGAAAACGTTTAGAGCGGATCCTGGTCCTCGCAGAGCACGGCAGTGAACCCGTGTGAAGCATCCAGAGCGGAGCCTAGTCCTCGCCGAGCACGGCAGTGAACCCGTGTGAAGCATCTAGTGCAAAATTCCTGGTTACGTGGAACGCGGATAACGTCACTCTTTGACCCCGTGGAAAACGTCTAGAGCGGATCCTGGTCCTCGCAGAGCACGGCAGTGAACCTGTGTGAAGCATCCAGAGCGGAGCCTAGTCCTCGCCGAGCACGGCAGTGAACCCGTGTGAAGCATCTAGTGCAAAATTCCTGGTTACGTGAAACGCGGATAACGTCACTCTTTGACCCTGCGGAAAATGCCCAAAGCGGAGCCTAGTCCTCGCCAAGCACGGCAGTGAACCAGTGTGAAGCATCCAGAGCAAATACCAGACTGTGGAGTCCTTAAAATCCACGGACTATGATGTCCTTAACCTCGACCGTAATGTCTTAAAACTAACAATCAACCACCCTGATTCTGTACTGATTCTACCTTGGTTTAAGGGTACATCTCTTCACTCCTTTGATGCCTGACGTTGTAATTCCTCAACGTCTTCAAAGAGGTGACGGGTCCCTGCAACCAAATATCGGACTGTGGAGTCCCTAAATCCACGGACTATGAGGTCCTTAACCTTGACCGTGATGTCTTAAAACTAACATCGGACTGTGGAGTCCCTAAATCCACGGACTATGAGGTCCTTAACCTTGACCGTGATGTCTTAAAACTAACATCGGACTGTGGAGTCCCTAAATCCACGGACTATGAGGTCCTTAACCTTGACCGTGATGTCTTAAAACTAATATCGGACTGTGGAGTCCTTAAGTCCACGGACTATGGCATCCTCAACCTTGACCGTGATTTCTTAAAACTAACATCGGACTGTGGAGTCCTTAAATCCACGGACTATGATGTCCTTAACCTTGACCGCGACGTCTTTAAACTACGACGCCTTGAGCAACTCCTGACCCCGTGAAACACGGATAAGGGTGACCACATCCAGCACTTGCAGGTCCTCACGACCTGTAAGGAAGAAAAACTCTCTGGTGAGATCCTTACGACTCTCAAGGGAAAACCCGCTTAAGAATCCTCACAATTCTTAAGAAGAACTTACACCTATGGGATCCTTTTGACCCATGGGGAGAAAAAATCTTTATGAGACCCTCGTGGCTCATAAAGCGCAAAAGTCTTAGGAAGCAGATCTTAACCCTGAATCCTAAGCCATCGCTGCCCTGCAAGGAGATCAAGATAAATTGTCCGCAAAACACATTCAACAAAAAGGAGACGCACCATTGAGAAGAAAAATTTATCTTTTATTTATAAACCAAAATGGATACAAACTACAATTCATGAAAGAACAAAAGAAGATACTCTCATCTATGAGTATATACAAGAAGGAAGGAAAATATACAAATGTTTCAAGCCGGCGGGCGATTCAGCAGCTTGGTCAGCTCATCCTGCTTTTGTTGGGCCATGGCCTCATGATTTAAGATCGCCAAAAGACGGGCCTCCGCCTGAGCCTGCTGGGCCTGATACGAAGCGAGCCGGCCTTCAAGCTCTTTCTCGGTGGCCTTATGAGCCTCGACCCTCTCACGAGTGAACGTAGCACCTTTATCAAGAGTCACCACCTCCCTGATAGACTCTTGAAGCACCCGCCAGAGTTCATACGCTTTGTTGGCCTTGGCAGTAAGACTCGCCTGAAGCTCGCTCAGCGCCTTAGAAGCCAGCTCCCTCTCCGAGAAGTTACGGCCGAACCCTTTTCTTGCACGACAATATGTTCGCCACGTGTCGCCCTATCAGGCCACGTAAGCTCACTTTCGCGACCGCGACCTTGGAAACGGGACACATACGCTCAAGACCGTATAAATGGGCATCCAGTCGACAGCAATGATCGACTTGAAACACGCTCACATTACCTGGTATGAAAAGCAACGAGAAAATTTCCGACGAGCATGCGTTCGTAATTATATGAACATCCAAAAAGGAAATAATATTCGGGGCTTTATTGTGCATGCGACATGATGATAGTGTTGATAATTAAAGAAAGCTCTTATAAGGAGAACACAAAGTTTATTTATGCAAGCGAAGACATACGTACGAGCGCCGAGCCTACATGAAAGTTCAGCATAAAGCATACAAAAAAAGAGACTAATTTAAATATGCTATGCCAGCGGGAAAAGGTCGCCAAACACGGGATCAATAGCACAAGGGTCAACAAAACAGAGAACGAAATTCTCCATCTCCCTCTCTGCTTTCTCCAGCACATCAAAACGACTGTTCTCACGAGGAGTCGCTCCCCATCGATTGGCGCCATTTCGTCCGCGAAAGCAGACATAATAGCTCGCCGGGCCTTTATCTGGCTCAGCAGGTGAATTGAGCAATCCTTCAAAGCCTGAGTAATCAGGCATGCTTCATGAAAGCCCTCGAGCTTTTCTTCAGCCGCGTCAAGCATCGCCAGGGTCATCTCCGCCGGGTGAGGAGGGATGTCGGCAAGCACGGCCGCGAGAATCATCCGGAGCCAGAGGGACCCCATCGGGAGGGGGGACCCCCTACGGATCGAGAGTTCATACATCGCCGAGTCGCATTCGTCATCGGTAAGGAGTGGATCCACCAATCGGGCAGCAAAGCGGAGGATCATCTCTTCGATAGGAGCTTCCCATGCCTGTCGACGAGCATGAGGGCGATTGCAGGCCATGGCGCTCGGTTGTTTCTCAAGACAAATTACACCAAAATGAAAAAATAAATCTCTCTGTGAAGGGAAAAGAAGGCTATAGCCTCAGATATAAAGAGATGCATTAAGTATTGAGCGCGGAAAATCTTGCATGATGAAGCTATTTCCAAGGCCCAAAAAAAAAGGAAAGGCATCGAAAATCAGGGGGATGGAACTGTTTCCAAGGCACTTTTTCTGCATCTGATATTGTGCACTAAAAATATGGCATGGAAAAATTTTGAACAGTCCCATCAAAGGACCCCACGTGCAGAACACGTGAGCCCCAAACTTGACGTGCACTAAAAAATAGAATAGCACCATGCATATTAAAAGCATCAGCCACAACAATAGTAAAATGATAAATTCCCACAGAAGATATCATTGCAAGCTTCTGTTCCATTAATTGCTGAAGGACAACCTAGGGCAAGGAAACCCTAAGAAGCCTCCATGTGAAGAAACCGAGTTCTTCATAGGAAATAAATTCCTTATTAAGAAAAGGGAATTAAATTCCCAAAAGCATTTTTTTGTGTGAACGGAGTTAAACTCCATGGATCATCGTCTAAGCCCTAAGAGATCTACAGTTTGAAGGTTAGGTGGTTTTCTGTTCTTGTGGAAAAAACTTGAAGAAAAAATGGGTTCATAGTAAAAGAGTGAAACCCTTGACAGGGATTTAAAATCCAGAGAGTTCTGTCAAAGTGAAAGTGCCTTGATCACCATTACCTGAGAAAAAAAAGGTCACTTGAACAGAGTTAAACTCTGAAGAGTTCAAAGAAGAGAGCTAAGCTCTAGAAACGAGAATTAAATTCTCAAAGGAAAAAATTCTCAAAGGAGGAAGACAGGCAAAGTGGAGGCGTCTCTGAAATGACCCCAATATTTATAGGATGTGATGGAAACGCTTCATCTCTCCAAATCCCTAGAGGAATCCAACGGTCACAAAAGTGATAGCGTTGCACTCACGTGCAAACACGTGAGAACAACACTGTGGGGGCATTTGTCTCCTGATTTAAAATCAGGAAAGTTTACAGAGGAGGCATCACGTGCTAGCATGTGACCAGCGGTCACGTGTTGGCACGTGACGTTTAAAACAGCAGTAAAAGCACATCGGTTCCCTGACTAAATCAAGGAAAAGGCTTCAGAAAAGGTCACGTGCTCACACGTGACCAGGGGTCACGTGTTGGCACGTGACGATTGAGCAGCGGCCAGAAAATAGAGCGCAAAAAGGAGAAGAAAAGCTAGTTCCAGGGGTCACGTGCTTACACGTGACCAGGGATCACGTGGCCACACGTGACCGGCTTTCAAAGCCTATTTATTTAACAGAATCAAATTCTGAAGAGATCATTCAAATCTTTCCAAAGGAAAATGATTATTTGGAACCGATTGGACTAAAGATTTAAAGGTGATTAAATATCATCTATTTATGGAAAAATCTTGAACTTGGAAAGATTTCCCCTTAAAATCTAATCGAAATAACAAAGGAAAATCTTTGGATTTAAAATCCAATGGTGAATAAAATTCACCCAATAATCCAAAGGTCCAAACGAATGGTGAATACAAATCAAATCTCTCAATGAAAGATTCACCAAAACTAATTGATTCTGCTTCTTCTCCTATAAATAGGAGCCAAGAGACACACAGAAAGGGGATACATATACTGAGATATATAGAGAGAGAAAAATAAAGCCTTGAGACTTTGGAGGAATTTAGATCTTCTGCAAAAGAAAACCATAGGTAAGAAGGGGGAGGCTTTCAAGAAAAAAGAGAATTTAATTCTCAAAAAAGTTTAACTCTGATATTAAGAAGAAGAACTTAGTTCTCTCTTTAGTAGAGAATCTGCAAAGTGCGCATCTCCCCATGAATAGAGAATTTAATTCTCATTGGGTTGAGATCCTGCCATGCAGATCCAAAGCATAGAGAGGGAATGAAAGTTTGAGGATTTAATCCTCGCAGAATTATAGGAATTTAATTCCTTTGAGATGAATTAGGGTTTAACCCTATGTTATAGGAATATAATTCCTTCAGAATGAACAGAATCAGGGTTTAACCCTAGTTAAGAACTTAGTTCTGTTAAAATAACAGGAATTTAATTCTCTTAAGAAAGAAAAAATTAGGGTTTCACCCTATGACAGAATCTAATTCCTCAGAATATAAATTAGAGTTTAACCCTATCTAAGAGTAATTCTCTAAAGAAAGAAGGAATTTAGTTCTTTTAAAGTTATTATTAGGATTTAACCCTATGACAGAACTCAATTCTTCACATATATAAGGAATTTAATTCCTACAGGAAAATCAGAGAATATAATTCTTCAGAAGACAATGGGGATTTAGTGAAGAATGTTTTCAGAAATTGCAAAGAGGTAGGGTCACGTGCTACCACGTGACCCCTGGAAAGATCCACAGAGAAGGGCTTTTGAGGCAATGCCTCACGTGACCCACGTGACCCTTGGCAGAAGCCTTAACACACAAGCATTTAAATGCCCATCACGTGACAGCATGTGATGCTCCAAAGTATTCAATACTCTCAACAGAACAAATAAAGGGAAGGGCGCCCTCACGTGCTACCACGTGACCCCTCTTACCTCAGTGCTTAACACTAAATTGGACCCTCTGAATCCAGCGTTTAACACTGTTTTGCCTTAGTGTTCAACACTAATCGAAGAGCCTTTATTGCAGTGTTTAACACTGAATTTCTTAGTGTTTAACACTAAATTAAATCTCTGTTAACAGAGTTTAACATTAATTTTCTTAGTGTTCGACACTAAATTAAAATCTCTGTCACCAGTGTTTAACACTGATTATCTTAGTGTTTGACACTAATTTGAGATCTCTGTTGCTAGTGTTTGACACTAATTTGAGATCTCTGTTGCTAGTGTTCGACACTAAATTAAAATCTCTGTCACCTCGTTTCCCTCTCTTCATCCTCGAGCAACCTCGCAACCCCAACAATGACCCCTGCAACCGCTTCCAAGAACCCTACAATCGAACCTAAAATACCTCACCGCCGGAGACCCACGACCTCATCGTCGTCATCCTCTCCTTCTCCTCACCTCCCTCTCCAACTCTCGACACCACCACCACCAACCTCGCAACCCTAGAACCCCCAACAGCAACCCCGACCAACTCAATAATCCCTCTGCCCTTGTCGTCGACGACAGCCCTCGTCGTCGTCAAGACGTCGCCTCGACCCTTTCCTCCGTCCTCTGTCCCCCATCCCCAGATCCAAAACCATAGCCCATTCCTCTCTTTCTTCTTTCTTTCTTTCTTTGCTATTTTCTTGATTTCTTGGTTTTTCCGGCCGCCTCGCCGGAGTCGTACACGTCGCCGACGATCCGGACGACCCAGTCATCGTCGTCGTCCAGCGTAGTCACGTCATTGATCATCTAGGTCCAGTCCTGCACACGTGTGAGTTTGCATTGCGATGTTTATCCGACGTTGGACGTAGCATTCGTACCCTGTCGTGAGATCCGATCAGGCAAGTTTAACTTGCAACATGCTGTGTTAATATATCTATTTATATATGAATAAAAATAGTATATGTGTTTCATTATGCAGCAAATATTATAGTTTTACCGTTTTACAGTATCCGTTCGTATCCATACCGATAATAACATATTTAATTGCATGCCGGAACATCATGATATCATTATACTATTAAATTAGTACAACATGTTATCTAGTGTGCATCATACATAGGCATGGACGTATAAATAGTTATTACAGATAGATACATGTGCATCTGTGCATTAACTATGTTCCGATATTCGCTACAGTTTCACATTGGATATCTATTGGATGCATTTACATCACATGACATGTCTACGACACACTACTTGACTTGTTACTTGAATCTTGTTACTAATACCAAACGATATTGACGTGTTGTCCTGACGGACGTAACTTGTTGTCTGGATAGACGAGAACTGTACCTGCTTGATCATGTGTTGTCATTAGACCTATATTGGAAATACCTGACTTAAACACTAAGCTGGGGGTAAAGGGGAAATCAAGAATGTAACCGAAACGTAACTCAAAAGGCTATTATTACATGTTTGTCTTTTTTCCGGGCGTTACGGAATAATTACCTGTTTGTCATTTTTCCGGGCGTTACGGAATAATTACCTGTTTGTCGTTTTTCCGGCGTTATGGAATAAATCCTATTACCGTGGTCCCGTGGGAAATGAACGAAACACAGACTGTTGGGTTATGATGAGAATTATATTAATTGATTTCAAAGACTTTTAGAATAGATAATCTAGAAGCACAGTTTTAGGTTACACATCACACATCACATATATACGCATACCTCACTATTCATATCTATGTTATCTATTTATATTCATGTTTACCTATATCTTTATATCCTGGTTATCACTGTTATTTGGTATTATGATACACTGACGTCTGGGTTTTGCATGGCCCAGTTTCTCTACCTTTATCGCAGGCTGAATATGAGTACTTTAGCCATCAAACCAAGCAGTGAGGAATTGAACATGTGTTATTTGGAGATGTTTAGTTTAGTTCAGTTATTTGTTTCCGCTGTTTTATTTCCTTGATGTGAGTCCATATTGGGACAAGTTTCCGATATTGTTTATTGGATTTAATTTGTTTCCGCTTATGCATTTTTCTTGACTCTTTTTACTGTGAAAAATGGACATGTACTAGATAGTTTTTATATTTTTCTGTTCTTGATATCCTATAGACAGCTGTAATGTGACTGTGGAGGAATGTTTCCTAAGCACAGCTAGCACGGTTGGCTCTGTCGCGTGCCATAGTTTGCGCACTCTGAGAAGCGGGGCGTGACAGGATAATATGGTTGGACCTGTGATGCACAGAGGGTGTTGGGGTGGGGTGATGGCCTAAATCTGGGTAGGGATGGATGACCGGAACTAGTGTGGGTTTGGCTAGCCGGAATGTGGTGCTGTAAAGGAAGGTTAGAAAAGAAGACTTAGTGTTTTGAATAGGAACTATAGTGGAAGAACGAGAAGAGAAAGGTGGAGAAGAGGAGGGAGAGAAGATGCAGGAGTAAAACAGAGAAAGGAGAGAGCATTCAATGTCTCTGTCAGCCGACCAATTGTCTTGTATTGAAAGACGTGACATTCAATTTTTAAAAAAGGGACCCCAGCTAGCATTTAACCCCTTAACCGTTATCTCCGATGGAAAACTTTTCCTCAATTAAGAAAAAAATATTTTTGTTCCACCGAATCACAACCCATATTAATTATAGGCTGAAGTTCATTATACTCTTAAAAAGTTGGAAAGGACCTAGAAAATAATTAAAAAGTTTCTAAACAATAAAAATAACTACCAAGCCTAATGGCAACACGTCATAATCCACATCTTCACCATGTCAGTGAATTACTACATGAGCATAAAGATTACAAAATTTTCAAAATTACCCCCATCTTCTTCGTCCATCCCTAACTTAATTTATTTGCAAAAAAACATAACCTACCACCGGCCACTACCTCTGGCCGCCGCCGCCCTCCTCTCCAGACCGCCTCCTCCTTCCCCGCCTTCGACTACCCCCTTCCCCCAAAGTTATCCTCCCCCTTCCCACTACTTATCCTCCCCGCCCACCGCCCTCCTCCCCTCATCGAGTTGTTCTCTTCCTCTCCCACCACCCTTCCCCCTTCCCTTCGGGTTTTCCCCTTTCTCCACCCTCAACCTGGCCCCTAAAGTCCTTGACCTCCCCTTCTAAAACCATGACCGCTTCCTCTCCCCATTCCCGCCGTGCAACCTCCCTCTCCCTGCCCCCCTCTCCTTCCCCTTCCACACCTTAGCCATTTACATATATCAATACTAATAATCAAATTAAATTAATTAAGTGATAATTAAATTAAAATTAATGTAAGGACAAACATGTCATTTACTAATCAAATCAACATCGTTAAAGAGTCCACCCTATTGATTGTTAACTATTGTAGTTTCTTGTAATTTACAAACTTGTTGATAGTATCCTAAGATTTGCTCAAACCTTTTGGAAGCTTAGTGGGCTTCAGCCTTAATTAGATGAAGCTTAAGGGTAAAAGTTTTACAAACTGAATGGGTGACCGTAATTTATACAATAATACTTTTTTCCCCCAAATTTACAAGCATATATACTTAAAAACTGCAAAAGAAAATGATTAATTATTTAACTATTAGAAAATTCATATTATCAATTCAATTCTACCAAGATGTAGATGTGATATATTAGAAAATGGTGTTGGTTTTACTATCTTAGAACAATCAGATGATTTGAAGCTGCAATTGTAATAAAATATGGAATTCTAAGCCAAATATCCATGTGAAAAATTATCTAAGATAATTTCGGGGTTATACACAAATATAAAAATGAATAGTTTGAAAAGGCTATACTTATTTATATATAAAAAAAATTGCAGCCCAAAATTGGAACAAGAGTGACCAATCCACTGTATCCTACTTGCTTTTGATAAATAATTACTCCAAATATATTTTTTAACAGGTACACCTATATAAATGTACATGGAATTTTCGTGTCTGTGTGAGGCAGTTGCCTAATCCCGCCGGTCCTAATACGATCATCATATTTTAAAGGATTATAAGGGAAATAATGAACTTTAAGAAAATGGTTAGTAAAGAGTAATAATAAATTTCAAAAATTAATTGATTTGGACAAACTTTGTAATATATGAGAAATGGTTTTCATATAATCAATTTGGTTACAAGAGCTTGCATGCAACAATTAGTTCCTTAATACAATTTTGCATCCATTCTTGTTCTTGCATGGTAACAAGACCAAGAAACAATGGAAAATCCAAACGCTACTAATCCAAAACCTACAAATTAAAAGATTTAAGAAATATGGAAAACTATATGGACTTTTTTGTGATTTTAGTTTACAGAATTATAATGTATTACCATTCATGACCGAATTTTCAGAAGAGGCCTAAAATTCCAAAAGATCACCGCTGTCATTGACTTGGTTTATTTGTAGCCAATGAAATGTATGTTCCCACTTGAACATCATTTTGAATTCAGTAGTATTATCCAATACCTCATTGCATTAACCCCATGCCAATTGTTATTGGATTTGAAAATTGTTAAGCATATAAAACAATAAAAATTGAGGTAATCTAAAATAAAATTTGCAGCCTTATTATTTTTGAGAAAAAAAACTGCAGCACTATTTACAGAGTTATAATTATTTTTCTTTAGTGATTATCCTGATTTTGTTTCTATTAATGTGATAATATAAGAGAATGTGAGGATAACCTTATACACTTGTATACTGTACATGATGCAATATGATTATCCACAAATTGTTGAAAAGTGTATGGATATTTATAGACTTAAAGTTACTTTTCTTGATTCTTTTTCTTGCGTATGTGTATATTAACCTTGCGTATGTGTATATTAACCAAACTAACTAAGCCAAAATAAACCTTGTTCTTAAAATTTAATAAATCAAAAATATATAAGTTCATAAATAAGTCATGATCATACAAATCACATTTATTTTGTGAAAACACATAATCTAGAATCACATTCATCGTGCAGATAACTGTTTAGCATTTCACAACAATCTGAAAAAAGTTAAATGATTCTTTTAAAGGTAAATTACAAAAATGTACCCATGAACTATCACCTTTTGTGCGATTGATACTATAGATTTTAATAATTAGATATTGCTACCAGGAGCTTTTTTTTGACATAACTACCGCACGACGTTAAAAGTTGTGCATGAATGGACCGTTATGCCCTTCGATTTATATTAATCTTTTCCCTATATTTCTAACTCATTTATACTATTACTTTTACATTTACAAAGCACTAAAAAAGGAAAGAACCGACTCATCCCTAATTTCGACATCGAAATCGGTCCCGATCCACGGAATCGATGACGATCCACGACATCGACGACGACGATCAAACTGAGCGAACATCTTCATGGATTGAAGCCGTTAAGAAGACGACCACCAAAATCGACGACGATCAGCGAAATCGACGACGACGACAATCAAAATCGAGGTCAACGAGCATTTCTAAGAGGCGTTTAACCTGATTTGAAGGTATGTGCTCTCCATGAAGCCCTAATTTCGCATATTACTTTGTTTGGGGTTTGAGTAGGATTTAAAATTGGGGGTTTTCCCATCTTCTCCTTTGATATAGTTCAAAAGTTGTTTGATTTGGTTTTGTTGACTGTTCTACATGTGATTAAAGGGTTGTACATTGTTATTGGTATGATTATCTTATAATTCTAAGTCTGGAATCTTACAAAGTTTGAAAATTTGTTAAATTGACATAGGTTAAAACAACACAACTTTTGATATCTTTGAAATAAATTTTACCAACTACTCGAAAGAAATGAAGCAAAAGAAAAGCAAGCTCCCAAGAGATATGTGGTCCATCATAGGCTATATAGACATCACTGGCATCCTAGTGTTGGTACATTCATATGCACCAAAGATTATCAAATGTTGTTAAATGCCTTATTAATTATGCTAAGCTAAGTTTAGAATTATAAGTGTTACTCTCATAATCCACTTGGCAATGTCTGTGCTGGGGCCTTGTTAATTGGGCTAAATTTAAACATATATGCTACTTTCACATGTATCCTAATGTAGGTACATTCACATGCACTAGTGCGGGTAGATTGACATGCACCAAAGATATCAAAAGTTGTTAAAGGCCTTACCAATGTCAACATGTGAACTTTATTGAAAAGCCTAGATCATCTTACACATACCAATGTCAACATGTGAACCTTTCCAAAAAAATCTAAATCATCATACACTTTCCAGACCACATCATGTGAACTACTATAAGAATAGTAGCTAATTCAATCTCTATAAATACCAAGTTCTATTCTAAAGAGTTTCACAGCAATCTTTTCTATCTATAATCTCTCTAAAATTGTATGATTCTTTACGAGATAAGTGAACCATGATGGTTTCAAAGTCATACAAAGCTCATCTGTATATTCCATGGGCAGATATATATGAAATTTGATGTTTTAGGCGAATGTAGGGTGTAACTAAATATGGACCGATAGAGGAAAATTCTAGACCAATGGAGTGGTATTGACAAACGACAAATGTACGGGGTTACTAACATGCACTACAAGAAATGATTCATCGGGTGTCAGTCGAAGGGAAAACCAATTACAAATAAAGATATTCCGTTGGCTGTACTCCGATGGATAAAATTGCGAAGTAATAGAGCGTATTTCGTCGGACTCAATATTTATTCCGTCAGGTATATTATGTAGGGTTGCTGAGCACGCGCACAAGGGTCTACGAGGCATCAACCATGCCCGATTAAAAATTTAGCCGTGCCGAACAACCCAAATACGGATCTTTAAACTAGAGATTAGACGAAAACTAGCATGCTAAACACTTTAACACTAAGTGAGAGGGATTACAACCTTTGTAGATCCGGTCCTTCACTTCATATACTCCGTGTTGTGGTTCCTTCGTTGCGATCATCGGGTTCCGGACTCTCGAGAGGTTCCACGAAGAGAAAGATGCAACCTTTGCTTCCGATCTTCGATACTAAGATGATCTACCTTGAAGTTTCGTTAACATAAGCTAACACTCATGAAATGATGTGAACACCCTCATCTAAATGGCAAGGGAAGATGAGGATGATAAAGTAGGATTTTTGCTCTCTTTATTTATCTTTTTCTCATATTTATTCATCACTTTGGAAAAATCTAGCAAGCTTTTTCATGAAGAGTGAAGGAAGAAGAAGATGAACATGATAAGAATCCTTTTGTGATGAATAGGAAAAGAATAATATGATGAATAATACAACCATGGTCAAGTAAACCTTTGTAGAGAATTAACTAGGGTTAGGGTTTGGGTTGGGTTAAAGCATGAGTCACTTACAAATATCTTTCACAAAACAAAACCAAAACCTTCTAGAATCATCTAGAAAGCTTAACCCTAATCCAAACCCTAATCATGTTTAAACTCCACTAAACTTGTTGCATTAGTTATCATATCATGTTACAATATTATATATCACATATATAATATTTATCGTAACAAAATAAAATAATACATTTAACATATATCGCATATATATCAATGTATTACCCGAGTGAGAAAAAGAATCTTTTAGTGAGCAAATATTAGTTAATGTAATTTAATATATCATATATATTATTATACATTAAATTATCGAATCAACACTTGATCCGACAATCCGGCTATATCGCATATAACCGACTAATATTTATCCGTACCGATTCATCGAATCAACACTTAATCCGATGACCCGGCTGATATCAAATATCGCGAGAATATAATACGGTATCACATATCGCATTATCCTCGGTCCCGCACATATCACATATGTGCTCCTACTCCGTTTTGCCTGAGCCAAGAAACCTCTGTGTAGGACTCTAAAGAATCGTCAATACGCCGGCAGTAGGTGATGATCATATCAAATACCCACAAGCTGCAAGCGGTCAGCTAAACGTAACAGCTATCCAGGTATTGAGCGCTCAGAAGATCAACAAGCAAGCGTGTAACTTCTCCTGTGAATCCAAACAGTAACACTCCCGTACAGTCCGGTCTCGTCGTCTGATATGTCGCATATCTCGCCTAGGGGTGGTAAACGTCAGACCCCAGTAGCTCGATAAGTCGTGTCGATATGAGGTCTATAACAGTTCGAGAAACTACTGATAACACTTACCAGTAAATCTCAGCAACCCTGGCCAGGGATTTCCGGTTATAGCCAATCGAACACAGCACAACATCAACTCCCTATACCGGGAGAGACGAATCCCCTCCTATCGCTCATTGCCTCCATATGATTCGGGACTGTACCCAAAAGCCACCTTTTTGCACGCCCTCTTGGACGTGGTATGATGGAAATCAAAGCACAGTGGGAATCACACAAGACTATATGACGATCTCGGGTCGACAGACTACTCTGTACCAGTGTCACCGGAAAACTGCCATCTGACGTATGGTATAATACCATCTGGGAGTTCTCGGCGAGTCCGTCCAGTGTACCCAGTCTCTACTGAGCACCCGTACACCATCCTTGATGTCAAACACCGATGGATATGGGATCATCCATCGCCATCATATGGGTCAAGATACGTATACGCTAGTCTACTCTGGTGCATCGATGCCCCTGTCTCGATACACCCTCGACTAGGAACAGTTATAGGATGTACTCGTCGACTACCGTGGCCCCACTAGTATGATCTCATCATAGTCCCAGTAGTTGAGTACATATCCTAAGGGCTTTATCAACATGTAATATAGAGACAATCAGAGTACATGTTAAGATAAAGTACAACCAGATAGCATACTATCATGTCGAGCAAGAAAGTCCTCCCTATATATGTCCTAGCATCCACTACAATATACATCGTATGTATATTAATGGCCTCTAGGGCATACATATAACTAACAATCTCCCACTTGCACTAGGGCCATCTGTTATGGTATCGCATACCCAACAATTAGCTGCGGTTGAAGTATCTCATACTCAACCATCCCATAAAAGTCTCTACTGGGATAAAGGCCTTCGTGAGTGGATCCGCGCTGTTGTCCTCTGTATCTACTCTTCTAACCTCGATCTCCCTGGAGATCAACCATCTCCATGATCAGGTGATACTGCCTAAGAATTATATCTGGATTTCTGATGGGACGGTAGTTCCTTAGCTAAAGCCACAACTCCATTGTCACACAATGGTAGGAACGAAGTTCATCTAATGAACTTATATATATTCAGACTGCCTCTTTGGTAGCATCCTTGGTAACGATGTATCTTGCCTTTAATCGTCTAGTATATCACGGTATCTAGCTTAGAACTCTTCCAACATACCGTCCCTCCACTGAGGGTATAAACAATGCCTGCGACTGACATTCAGTCGTCCTTATCACCCTGGAACCTTTCCAGTGATTCTCCCCAGGATCGATTGATACCATCTCACTACAACTAGTGAGTTTTCCTAACATCCAATTAGATCTATCTCATAGATCCAAAACCCAGGATTTAGGAGGTATCACTTTGATCCTATATGGAGAATCCTTGTGATAAGCGGAGATTGACCGAGCGTAGCATAGGAAACTCCTTCCCTATCAAGAGTATGTCATCCACGTACTCTACGAGGATCACCACCATACTCTCTACTACCTTTTCGTATATACAAGGTTCATCTACCATTTTGATGAAGTCAAACTCTTTGACTACCACATCAAAACAGATGTTCCAACTCCGCGATACCTGTTTTATTATATAAAACATCTTGCACACGTTTCCGCTGTTCCCACTGTCTACGAAGCCCTCTGGCTGTGTACTTATAGACGTTCTCTTCTAAAACATCACTTAGAAAAGCAGTTATGACACCCAACCACCAGATATCGTAGTCATGGTATGTAGCCGTGGCAAGTAGGATCTGGATGGACTTAAGCATAGATCTTTAGAAAAGGTTTCAACATAATCCATACCTGGTCTATGATGCTTACCTTTAACAAGTCTAGCTTTGAAAGTCTCAACTTTTCCATGTACACCAAGTAATCTTCTCAAGATATACTTGCTCCTGATGGGGATTTAACCCTTCAGATAAAGCAACCAAAGTCCATACTTTGTTGGTGTATAAGGATTCCATCTCAGATCGATAAGCACCCAGCCATTCTTACAGAGTCCCACTCCTGATGGCCAGCTCGAAACTAGTTGGGTCATCATCTCATGATGCAATCCTCGCTCCCACTGTAATAGAGAAACCAAAGTATCTCTCAGGTGGGTGAGGAACCCTACTAGATCGGCGGAGAGGTTGAGGTTCGTTGGTAACTATTGAATCCTTTGGTTCTATCAAATCATCTACTGTAGTTTGTATAGCTGGAACATTTCCAGTTCTACATATCAGACCTTGCCTAGAGCTTGTCCGGATTTTGCTTTTAGACATAGGCCGGACAACCCCAAATCTTAACAAGCTTAAGATATGGGCTCTTCCCTTTCCATATCATATATGAAGTGGTAGGCAACTGATTTGATTTGAACCCTATTCAATAGGTATGCAACTTCACAAGTGCATAACTCCCTAAAGGAAATAGGAAACTCAGTAGTACTCATCATAGAGCACACCATATCACATAGGGTGCTATGGCTCCACCCCGATACACCGACGTGCTGTGGTGTATACGGAGGAGTAATGCTGAGAGAGAATCTCATTCTCCTTTAGAATAGTCCAGGAATTCCTTGCTTAAGTATTCTCCTCCTTGATCACATCATAGGACATAATACTTATACCCGTATTTTGGTTCTCTACTTCTAACTTATATTCTGTGAATATCTCAAAAGGTTCGGACTTGTGTTTCAACAGGAACATATGTCTGAATCTTGAGAGATCATCAGAGAATGTAATGAAGTACAAAGAACCGATCTTGGCATGTGTAGACAGGGGACCTTACATACATCAACATGTATCAATCCCAAGAGTTCACTAACTCTTTCTCTGTTTCCAATAAACAGAGCTGTGGTCATCTTATCTTTGTGACATGACCGGCAAGTTTCACAAGATATAAATTCAAACTAATTTAAATATGCATCTAAATGTAACTTCAGCCAGTCGGGTCGCATTGATATGACCTAGTCTACAATACCTCAAGAAGGATTCGTTCATTTCTGAACTCTTCCTCTTGTGTGTGTTCTGTATACTAAGAACTGTAGTTTGATTCAGAACGTCTACGCTTTTAGATAACGTGCCTGAACCGATCAACTCTTGATATAGGAAATGTTCAAAACATTATCCAACAATACAAAATTATATCCTTTCTTTACTAATAAAGAGACTGATATGATTTTGTATATCAGGTTCGGTATCTAATAACATTTGTTCAGAATCAATGTATTCTGGTAATACAGGGTGACAGTGACCAACAGACTTGGCTGCAACACTTGCACCGTTTTCTATCTCATGAAACTTATCACCCGTTCTCAGTTCTCTACCTATCTGTAGCCCATGTAACAGATTACATATACGGGATCCTGATCCGGTATCACATACCCAGGACGTAAAGGATACTGAGAAACAGTTCTGTGTAATGAGCACACCCGAAGATGATGCATCAACATGCACTTTCTTCGTTTGGGCGGCACGGGAAATCTGGTATTCCCCAATTTCCTGCTCTGTCTTATAACAATTATAAGTTGGAGCGGGACCAACGTTCCCCAGCTCAGTATAACAAGTGGGTTCGGTCAATATATCCGTATTATTATCTTGATTAAGGCGTGATATGGTCGCTACCTGGAGAGAGAGAGAAGAAAACACTCAGCGTATGCTCTTGCAAGATTAGATTGGTTATCTAATATATCTAATCAGGATGTCTCCCACTGTTTTTGTCAAATCTTCCTTCAAACCCTAAAAGGAAAGACTAGCCGGGATTAATTACACGCTACAAGTTCGCCAATCTTTCAGCCAGGCCAGTGTCGGTATTTTGAGGGAGGTCCCCCGTGCTTTCGCACGAACCTAATTAATGTAAACCTCGTTTTCCCAGAGGCGTAACCCCGTTAACACCTTTCTAGACACCTACTTGATCGGCTAATTGTAATGTGTAAAACTCTCCCAGGAGTAACTCTTACTCGCAGCGGGTATCGGGATCCAACTATCTTATAGAAGGTATGCAATCTCATTGCAAATTTCAACACTTGAAATTCCCAATAATATTTTGCCCCAAGCGTCCTATGACCTTGACAAAGGCCAACAAACCATAGGCTGCTAGTCAAGTTCAACCCGTCATTTCTTGATTGTATTAAACCCACCCGCACGGCTCTTGACAAAGGCCAACAAGGTCGCACGACTACCCTAATCCAATCTGCATCATATGCATAAGCAGATAAGTACTATTCAGCTACCGCACACTACGCCTTGACAAAGGCCAACAAACGCAGCACGAATACTAAACAGTCCTTATCTGAAATGACGGAGGCCTACGACAGGTTTTTTAAGAAAACCCTTTGCGTAATGAACTTGATATCGTCATAAAATCGAGTGATTTTAAATGGAGTGTTTTTTTAGGCTTTTCTAGTTTTGCTAAAGGGGTCACTCCCGGTGAAGGGATCGTCGGCCCTTTCCTCGTCGAATGAGGTGCGGGATATATCATATATATCACTGTGCAAAGCAGAAACTATAGAAGCAATCAAAAGACAAACCGAATTTGTAGCATCTGCCAGTTATTGCTAAAGGAGTCACTCCCGGTGAAGGGATCTCGGTCCTTTCCTTATCGAATAAGGTGCTGGATGTTCTACAAGGAACACCGCTATGCAAAGCAAGAACTAGAGCTACCAGTTTTTATTAAACAAGTTTCTACAACATCTTAGGTTTCTTTTATTTCATTAATCTCATTAATGAAGTCCCATTTTAATATGCTTCACAAGCATCTCTTTTGAAACGAAATCTTCAATATAACATATATCTTATATATATAAAATATAAACATTCGTCTCAGGCAGTAATATGATCTCATCACAGAACATTGCAGCAGAAGAAACATATATGAAATATTGGATATAGTAGGACGTCCGTGTTTTCAATACGAGCCTGTATAAAATACGGATTCCACGGTCGCGATGAATAGCCAAACCCACATCCCTAGACCCCTACGAGAGCGGCAAGCAACACTGCCAATTCTAGGGTTAGGAGACCCGGTCTCGACTCCTCGAGATGGTCTCCCACTGGACCCTAGAACCCGGTTACTTTTGCTCCCCGCCTTGGGTCTACCTAATGCGGAAAAGTAAATAATATACAACGATGACAGCTTCCGCTACCTGGAAGTGCCCCAATAAAAGAATATTACATACAAATGAATTTTACATGAATGAAAAAGAAAAACTCTCATCTCACATAAAACCCCCGGCTATTCAGAACGCGACGATCCAATATAACATATCACAGCAACACATAATATCTCATATCATCAACGTAAGCAAGTATGCGTATCCCGATTGTCGTTGATGTATAGCAACGAAGCCGGCGATACACCACATACTACGCTTACGGTCACAGAAAAGAAAGTGTAAAACTACAACAGTTGGAATCCGCAACCTCCTTAGACATCGCATGCCTAACCAAATGAATTCCTTAGACATCGCATGCCTAACAATTATAAACCCCGCATTTTAGTCTCATTATCGAAAACTCTTTTCAATATCAAGTCGGGCAATTCAACAAGATTCCCGACGTCCTGATTGAATGCTCGTCGCAAACTTTAGTAGACGGCCGCACCCCCAGATGCCGTCGACGAAGTGCACTAAGGCGGAACGCCGCTGCCGCGAGCACCCGAACGGATGCTTTCGATGACGGGGCTCTCCTACAGTCACTTGGTCGGGGCTATGGGGCGTACCTGTCTATTAAGTTTATCCGACGAGTATCCGTGTACGCTACGTGATTGCGACGGACTTTTGATCACATCAAAATTCCGTGGCAACCGATCAACTGAGACTAAACTGCTATGTTTATAATATTCAAATTAGTTATCTCATAACTACCTGTGGATTCCAAATATTGTATCACATTCCAGATAAATAGATAAAGTTAAACTTTCCGATCGAATCATCAAACACCCAAGATTTCCCCAATATATCTCAACACTTGAAATCAGTTTAAAAACATCCATCACATGCCACAGTACCAATGGTCCAGCCGTAGAAGGGTCAAGCCAACGCCTCACATGTGGCACGCCGTACCGCCCCAAACCCTAAGGTTCAAAAGGCAGTTCAAGACGGTCACATAATCGAGTTAAGGTTTGTTGTCTTCTAGAGGGTCCACCGCGTTACTTGCACGACTTAGAATGTTCTTAAACACGAGGAAAAATCCAACTTTTGAAAAATTTTCCGACAGGGGAAAAAGTGAGTTATTGATATCTGTTCGAACTTTTTAACAGTTTCTATAAATTACCCGGACAAAACACATAGACAAAATCTGATAATCCGATCGAATCATCGAATCCCTAAACAACCCCAGAAAACTCAACGGTATAATAAATATTAAAATATTCCAGAAAATACAGCACTGGAAATTGGGGATTACTGTGCAAATTAAACACGCTGATGTGACTACTTGGCCGCGGAACCGCCACACAAGCCAGCTTGTGCCGCGGTTCCGCCGCACTATGGAGGAATCATGATCACGTGCTCCACAGTAATTCTTCAAATTCCCTGCTGATTTTTCTGCATATTTTTAATTTTGAAAAAGACCAGATTTCAGAAAAAGTACAGAGAGCATTCTCGGGTTAGGGTTTTGATTCGATCGGGTTTCAAACGTCGTCTAGACTTCGCCTAAAGCTCTAGCTTGGCTCTAATACCACTGTAGGGTTGCTGGGCACGCGCACAAGGGTCTACGAGGCATCAACCATACCCGATTAAAAATTTAGCCGTGCCGAACAACCCAAATACGGATCTTTAAACTAGAGATTAGGCGAAAACTAGCATGCTAAACACTTTAACACTAAGTGAGAGGGATTACAACCTTTGTAGATCCGGTCCTTCACTTCATATGCTCCGTGTTGTGGTCCCTTCGCTGCGATCATCGGGTTCCAGACTCTCGAGAGGTTCCATGAAGAGAAAGATGCAACCTTTGCTTCCGATCTTCGATACTAAGATGATCTACCTTGAAGTTTCGTTAACACAAACTAACACTCATGAAATGATGTGAACACCCTCATCTAAATGGCAAGGGAAGATGAGGATGATGAAGTAGGATTTTTGCTCTCTTTATTTATCTTTTTCTCATATTTATTCATCACTTTGGAAAAATCTAGCAAGCTTTTTCATGAAGAGTGAAGGAAGAAGAAGATGAACATGATAAGAATCCTTTTGTGATGAATAGGAAAAGAATAATATGATGAATAATGCAACCATGGTCAAGTAAACCTTTGTAGAGAATTAACTAGGGTTAGGGTTTGGGTTGGGTTAAAGCATGAGTCACTTACAAATATCTTTCACAAAACAAAACCAAAACCTTCTAGAATCATCTAGAAAGCTTAACCCTAATCCAAACCCTAATCATGTTTAAACTCCACTAAACTTGTTGCATTAGTTATCATATCATGTTACAATATTATATATCACATATATAATATTTATCGTAACAAAATAAAATAATACATTTAACATATATCGCATATATATCAATGTATTACCCGAGTGAGAAAAAGAATCTTTTAGTGAGCAAATATTAGTTAATGTAATTTAATATATCATATATATTATTATACATTAAATTATCGAATCAACACTTGATCCGACAATCCGGCTATATCGCATATAACCGACTAATATTTATCCGTACCGATTCATCGAATCAACACTTGATCCGATGACCCGGCTGATATCAAATATCGCGAGAATATAATACGGTATCACATATCGCATTATCCTCGGTCCCGCACATATCACATATGTGCACCTACTCCGTTTTGCCTGAGCCAAGAAACCTCTGTGTAGGACTCTAAAGAATCGTCAATACGCCGGCAGTAGGTGATGATCATATCAAACACCCACAAGCTGCAAGCGGTCAGCTAAACGTAACAGCTACCCAGGTATTGAGCGCTCAGAAGATCAACAAGCAAGCCTGTAACTTCTCCTGTGAATCCAAACAGTAACACTCCCGTACAGTCCGGTCTCGTCGTCTGATATGTCGCATATCTCGCCTAGGGGTGGTAAACGTCAGACCCCAGTAGCTCGATAAGTCGTGTCGATATGAGGTCTATAACAGTTCGAGAAACTACTGATAACACTTACCAGTAAATCTCAGCAACCCTGGCCAGGGATTTCCGGTTATAGCCAATCGAACACAGCACAACATCAACTCCCTATACCGGGAGAGACGAATCCCCTCCTATCGCTCATTGCCTCCATATGATTCGGGACTGTACCCAAAAGCCACCTTTTTGCACGCCCTCTTGGACGTGGTATGATGGAAATCAAAGCAGGTGGGAATCACATAAGACTATATGACGATCTCGGGTCGACAGACTACTCTGTACCAGTGTCACCGGAGAACTGCCATCTGACGTATGGTATAATACCATCTAGGAGTTCTCGGCGAGTCCGTCCAGTGTACCCAGTCTCTACTGAGCACCCGTACACCATCCTTGATGTCAAACACCGATGGATATGGGATCATCCATCGCCCATCATATGGGTCAAGATGCGTATACGCTAGTCTACTCTGGTGCATCGATGCCCCTGTCTCGATACACGCTCGACTAGGAACAGTTATAGGATGTACTCGTCGACTACCGTGGCCCCACTAGTATGATCTCATCATAGTCCCAGTAGTCGAGTACATATCCTAAAGGCTTTATCAACATGTAATCTAGAGACAATCAGAGTACATGTTAAGATAAAGTACAACCTGATAGCATACTATCATGTCGAGCAAGAAAGTCCTCCCTATATATGTCTTAGCATCCACTACAATATACATCGTATGTATAGTAATGGCCTCTAGGGCATACATATAACTAACATATTATTACGTCGGTTAATAGCCGACGGAAAAACATTGAAAACGTGAAAAATTTAGCCCAGAATCACTCAGCTTTCTCACTTATTTCGTCGGCTATATGAATCTATTTTGTTGTCTACTAACTTATTCCGTTATTTATTACCCGACGGAAAAAATAACAAATTCAGAAAAAAAATTCTAACTCATAGCTAGATCCATATACATAAAATACAATATAATGATATCACGCATATGTATTCATCATATTCATAATTTAATTCATGACAATTTGCCACAAAACCAATATATCCATCCAAATCGCCAACGCAACCAATATATTCATCCAAATCGCTACAAAACCAAAACAAATTAACGAAAATATCAAATCCATTATATTCCATTAATTTACAACACAATTAAATTATATTTGAAATTTGCAAAAAGCGACGATCAAGAACAAGTGCGCATAGTCTAGTCATTGGGGGGCGCCGCCATCAGAGGCCGGAGGATGCCGAGTGAAATCGAGCAGCATCTACAATGTTATCAACAAACAAAATATTAGCTTTATGAACTCACGGTATGATATCAATATGTTATTCATAATAATAAACTATTTTGTAGCAATGTTTTAAGGGAAATCGAGCAACTCCAATAATGTTCTTAACAAGAAGTTATTCACGATATAGATACGATATTCACGGTATGATATAGATATGTTATTCACGATATAGATATGGTATTCATGATATCATATAGATATGATATTCACGATATGATATGATATGATATCATATAGATATGATATGTCACGATATGATATGTATATGATATTCACGATATAGATATGATATTCATGATATGACATAGATATGATATTCATGATGTGATATGATATCATATAAATATGAGATATCATATAGATATGATATCTCACAATATGATATGTATATGATATTCACGATAATAAACTATATGAAATTTGTATTGAAACGAAAATTGGCAATATGATATTCACGATATTAAAATGTACGAAAGTTCTTTTGAAATTGAATATTATTAACTAAACTTACAGCCGGTATTTCTCGGCCTTGAAACACCAGCTGACGGATCAAGATTGTCCTCGCCTCAATATCGGTGCTGGTTTCTACTCTTTGTGAACTCGAAGTCAACGCGCAATCATCAGCAACAAGGGTCGAGAAGATGCGTGCTCGATCATCCGCTGGAGTATGAGGAGAGCCATCTGCATGGTATATCGGCGTGGACGGAGAGGGAGCTGGTGCCGTAGTGGATGGAGAGGGAGCAGGGGGTGGGGGTGCTATAGGGGGCTCGGGCTTCTGAATCAATATCCCCTAGCGAAAGCGAGGAGGATGCAACTCCGGACCGCGATTAGCGTCATATACCGTAGACGATATGCCTTGGCCGCTCTAGTGAACTCTCCCGTGACGGTCTGGTTTTTCTGCTGGATGACATCCTCGATGATCGCATGAAGCTACACGTCCAAAGAGGGTCAACTGTGCTCCTGTCACGACCTAAATTTAGGCACGTGACTGGCACTTAAACCACGTAACGTCAACAGGCGTACGAAATTTAAGTAAGCCGAAACCCAGAAATCTAAACCACCCAAAAATGGATAAGTAGAGAAAAACATAGTTAAAAACATTCGGAAATCTCAAGAAAAATCTTTAACTTAAGTTTACTTTCTTGAAAATTTCGGCAGCACCTCCTTTGTAAAAACTAGCCCTGAAAACGGGTACAACATAGAATATAAATAAAGCATCCTAAACGGGAGCAAATCACGCCCAATGGCGGAGACAACCACCACAAGCATATATACGACGTCGTAGCGAAGAAATATAAAGAAAACAGCATAAGGAGGTAAAACTTATAACAAGACCGACTCCCATAAGAACGGTACCCAAAGTCACCAAAATAATAATACAACACCGATCCTCTCAACTCATCTCTAAGTCAAATACATGAAGTGGTAGATGGAGAGTACTAGATCCAACAAAAGATATACAATGTACAAAATGGATAACCGCGAACCCACCTAATAGCAAAGGTCTCACAGCCAACCGTAGCGGTATCCGTAAAAGTAGAGATAACAAGAAGTCCTGCCGCGACTACTCTGAGGGTAAGTCCTGCAAAACACTGTGGCACAATGGGGGTGAGTTGCCAACCCGTGAATAGTAAATAACATCATACTATAATCGCAAGTATGCACGAACAGCAATAATCTATCACATGTAATCTGATAGCATAAGTATGTAAATATGAATATGCAAAAATCATGTAAAGCTACATCATCAAGGTACTATAACTACATAAAGCAATGCATATCAACATAATCCTGAGTGTGGGATGATATAATAAAACCTCATGCAAAAATCATCAGCATAGAAAAACCCCAGTGTCCCTCAATGACACGTCAAATCGCAGAATCCTCTAGCGCCGTCACCAAAACCGGCACTCATATCTGTACATCTCATGGAACCTGAGTATCCAACATCGACACCCGAAACATCATAAAATACTCGTGTCCAGCATCGACACGTAAATCCTCGTATAATAGGCTCCGTCTGTAGGATCGGCCCGTGGGCTCCGGCAGAACGGGTCGGCCTAAATCCATCTCACGACTTCGGCCGGTATCCTCCAGATAACCGTCGAGCCCAAATATTGTCACCGGTAGGCAGTGCACATCCCCTGCCAGGCTCATCGGCTAATCCATCGACATACCTTTCTTGCCCCGGGGTACCAAACCGGTTCCACCATGAACCCGCAACACGGACTCATCCACTCCTCACATCAGGTTTCTAACACAAGTCTCAGAACCGAGAAAACTCATGGTGGACGCACTGAAATACCATATCACGAGAAATCGGGTTTTCAAATAATACATAAAATTTCTTGAAACATCCCCACGGTTCTCAAATCCATAAATCACATGAAATCCATATCTCAATGCGTAAATCCATGAAAACTGATATATGCAACATAAAACAGCAATATGAGCATATTAAGGGAAAACCTCTCTTTAAATGAATCCAGCTTTAAAATATATCATGCGGTTTCCAAATCCTCCGAAATCAAGTGCAGCATCATATGAGGTGTACATATAACTGTAGCAAGATATAAGTGTCTACATGTAAGCAAGTATGAATGATGCATTTCATAAGCGCAATAGCACAATAATCAACGTTTCAATATCACGTGTCTATACAATACCACTTAGGGGTATATGCAACTATAGCAGTGTATGGAGGTATACATGTAAGTATGTTTGCATGATTTACATGTAGCTGAAGTAAGGTATGTGGGTGTACATGTCAGTATGTATGCAGGATGTACATGTAGCTATAGCAAGGTATACATGAAATGGAATAAAAATCACTACCTCAATTATCCCTATCCAATACAATATCACGTATGTATATGTGTCAGCTGTATCTCATATGTACAATGGAATAAGAGTCACTATCTCAATTATCCCTATCCACATACAATATCACGTATGTATATGGGTGGTGCGTGTCATGGCAATTACTGACGGTGTGTGTGTAGCATACAAATTAGTGCTCGTGCAACATGAACCGTCAGTAATGGTGTTGTGTCCAATAGGTACAAATCAAGGCACAACAGGTAAAATATGCAATGACACTCATGTGCAATCAACTCATACGCGAATAAGATACAACTATAATATCATATCCAGCCCTGACGCATAAGGCCATATGGGCGATTTCCCCGTAGATGTTAAATCTATTCACCGATGATCTCGAGCTACGAAAATCCGACCACCTGCTTCCCTTTCTTCGCAGCGTCCAAAATCCCCGCTTGCGATTCTAAAATTTCACAAACAAATCACATAAGGATAAATATCCTACGCCGACACAAAGATAATGAAATGCAAGGATAACGCCCACAAGATATTTCACTGAGCACCTAGTGCACAGAACGCGTACGACATCGGCACAACTCTAACTAGGATCGCTAAACTACGCAACCACCAAGCCTAGACCCCGATCGTACCGATCGCGCAATCACAACACAATATATCGCAAGGAAGATAATATATATAACATCGCAACACCCATTAGAACCTACGTCCAATTTTTACCGAAACCTAGTAAGCAACTTTAACGCATTCTAGCTCAAGTCTAGAAGTTAACACAATTCTAGTGATCACAAACATCGCAAAGTAGCTTAACTACGCCACCCAAACCTTTACTACAATTTTAATCTCACCCAAATATGATTTAGTAAAAGTTAGTTTGCTACTAATCTCAATTTGACAAATTAGAAATTTAACAAATAACATTCTCCCACTAGATTATGTTTTTTCCAAGTCTTCACTTATCAATTAACCACTTCAACAAATTAAACCCTAACTAGATCTTCACAACTCTTTCATGGAAATTCTAAACATGCAATTAAAGCTATATTAAATATCTAATAAGCTAGTTTAATAATTTAAACAATAATAAAAGATTAGGGTTAGGATTTTATACCTCTACTAGATTACAAATTAGCAACTAAACTCTGAATTTTAGCCTCCAAAATGATGTCTTTTATGAAGATCTAAGCTTGTCTAGTGTTGAAGAATGATGGGTAGGGATTTATTTGTGAGTTTGTGGGATTATTTGAGGATTTGTGATGATTTAATTGAGCTTGGAGAGATGAAAATGGGGTGAGACAAAGCAAAAGGAAGAAAGGGGGGCTCGGCCAATGCTTCAAAAATGGGGAAGGTGAAGGAATTTTGTGGAAAATTCTAGTCAAAAACACTAATAAATGCTCATTAATGCAACAAATATCTTATACCACCTCTTCTCTTTTCATTTAAAATTTTCTTTTAATTCACAAAAATCTAGATATTTTGGAGAGAAGAATTAAGCTAAATCTAGTGATTAAATTAGCATATATTCACTTTAGAAATAATTAACCCAAACCAAAATTGTAATCACCACTAATTAAGTGCATAATTAACAACTTATAATAATATTATAATTAGGGGAAAATATTTAAGTGAACCAAAATTTTCAAGTGACCACTAAAAACCGCAAACTAGCAATATTCTAGTTAAACTAGATGCAGTCAAGTCTATACTGAAAATTGATCACTTCCGGGTTTTTACGAAAAACACCGACTATTTTACCCTAAAAATGAAAAATTCGCGTAACGATTTTCTAACACGTTACAATCTTCCCCCTTAAAGAAATTCGGTCCTCGAATTAAAATTTAACAATGCGTACCTTCGAAGAGATGAGAGAATTTCTTCCACATCTCGCTCTCGGCCTCCCAAGTGATCTCTTCACTAGTAGGGTCACGCCAAAGAACCTTCACAGATGGCAAGACCTTTGACCGAAGTTTCTTCACCTGCCGATCCAATATAACTACCGGCTGCTCGGTGAACGAAAGATCGCGTTCAAGCTGAACGGTCTGGTGTTGAATCATGTGAGAAGGATCATGGAGGTATCTACGAAGTATCGAAACATGGAAAACGGGGTGAACATCCGGAAAACTGGGCGGAAGAGCCAAACGATAGGCAACGGCTCCAACTCTCTCAAGGATCTCGAAAGGACTTATAAATCTGGGACTGAGCTTCCCTTTTTTCCCAAATCTCATAACGCCCTTCATCGGAGAAATCCGCTGGAATACATGATCCCCTACTGCGAACTCAAGTCTGCGACGACGACGGTCGTCATAAGATTTCTGTCTGCACTGGGATGCTCTCATCCTGTCCTGAATCAGCTGGATCTTCTCCGTAGTCTCCTAAACTAGCTGGGGTCCCAAAACCCTACTCTTACTGAGTTCGGTCCAACAGACTGGCGATCAGCACTTCCTACCGTACAAAGCCTCAAAAGGCGCCATCTGAATCGTCTCCTGATAACTGTTATTGTAGGAGAATTCAATCAACGGCAAGTGACGATCCCAACTGCCACCAAAATCAAGTACACACGCACGGAACATATCCTCCAGAGTCTGTATAGTCCGCTCCGACTGACCATCGGTCTGCGGATGAAAAGCGGTGTAAAACTCAACCGGGTATCCAAAACTTCCTAAAGCTTCTGCCAAAGACGGCTAGTAAACTGGGTGCCCCTATCAGATACGATGCATGTGGGAACGCTGTGCAAACGCACAATCTCATCTATATACAACTGAGCATATTGAGCATAACCGAAAGTGGTCTTCACTGGAAAGAAGTGAGCCGCTTTCATCAACCGGTCAACAATCACCCAAATGGAGTCATACCCTCGACTGGTCCTGGGTAGACCCACAACGAAGTCCATGGAAATCTGCTCCCATTTCTACTCTGGAACGGGTAAAGGCTGCAACTCACCTGCCGGCCTCTGATGCTCAGCCTTGACTTGCTGACAACTCAGGCACCTCGAAACGAAGTCCGAAATATCGCGCTTCATCCCTTCCCACCAGTAAAAGTCTCTCAAGTCACGGTACATCTTGGTGGAACCTGGATGAACGCTAAAGGCTGACTGATGTGCCTGCTCTAGGATCTCGCGTCTCACCCCATCAGCATCCGGTACACACAAGCAAGTCCCGCATCGTAGCACACTCTGGTCATCAATCATGAACTCCGAAACTGTACCCTGCCGAACAAGCTCAAGAATCTCAGACAAACGGGCATCACTGGGCTGCGCCTCACGGATACGATAAAAAAGTAGCGGACAGGCGCGGACATGAGAAAGCTGTCCCCTAGTGGAAGTGAACTCAAACTGTACTCTACCATCGCACAAGATCTGCCAATCTGCAGAAGATTGTCGCTGAACTGCGCTCAACTGGGACAAGCTACCCCCAGGCCTACGACTCAAAACATCAGCTACCACATTCGCCTTACCCGGGTGATAAAGGATCTCACAATCATAATCCTTCACAAGCTCCATCCAACGACGCTGTCTCAGATTCAGATCCGCTGCTGGAAGATGTACTTCAAGCTCTTGTGGTCCGTGAAAATCTGACACGACTCCCCGTACAAGTAGCGTCTCAAAATCTTCAACGGAAAGACCACCGCAGCCATCTCAAGATCGTGAGTGGGGTAATTCTGCTCGTGCTTCTTCAGCTGCCGAGAAGCATAAGCAATAACTCTATCATGCTGCATCAATACACAACCGAGCCCCACTCGAGAAGCATCACAGTAAAAAACATAGCCGCCCGATCCAGAAGGCAAAGATAGAACTGGTGCAGTCGTCAACCGAGTCTTCAATTGCTGAAAACTCTGATCGCACGCATCAATCCAAAGAAAAGGAACTCCCTTCCTGGTCTGTCCAGTCAGCGGTGCAGCGATACTTGAAAAATCCTGCACGAAACGGCGATAATAACCAGCTAAGCCCAAAAAGCTGCGGACCTCTATCACAGATACGGGTCTGGGCCAAACCTGCACAGCCTCGATCTTCCTCGGTTCCACAAGAATACCATCTCCAGTCACCACATGACCCAGGAAATCAACTCTATCAAAACAAAACGCGCACTTTGAGAATTTAGCATACAGCCGATGCTCGCTCAATATCTGCAAAGCAATCCTCAAGTGTTGCTCATGCTCCTCTCGACTCCTAGAGTAGACCAGCATGTCATCAATAAACACAATAATAAACTGGTCAAGGAACGGCCTGAAAATCTGGTTCATCGGATCCATGAACGCTGCTGGTGCATTGGTGAGTCCGAACAACATCACCAAAAACTTATAATGCTCGTAGCGCGTACGAAAAGCAGTCATCGGAATGTCATTATTCCGAACCCGCAACTGATGATAACCCGAACGCAAATCAATCTTAGAAAAATGTTTCGCACCCTGGAGCTGATCAAACAAATCATCAATGCGAGGTAAATGATACGTATTCCGCACCGTAACTCGGTTCAATTGACGATAATCTATACACAACCTCAAACTGTCGTCCTTCTTCTTGACGAACAGAACAGGAGCTCCCCACAGTGAAACACTCGGACGCACAAGTTCCTTATCAAGCAACTCTTGCAATTGATCTTTAAGCTCTCTAAGCTCCGCCGGAGCCATCTGATAAGGCGGTATAGAAATAGGCCCCACACCGGGAATCAGATCAATGCAAAACTCAATATCACGCTTTGGCGGCAACCCAGGTAACTCATCGGGAAAAACGTCGGGAAACTCTCGCACAGTAGGAACCGGGTCCAATGACTCCACTGTGCTCCGGTATCATGAATGAAAGCCAAGAATCCCCGACATCCTCTCCTCAAAAGCCGACTAGCGCAAAGGACAGAAATTAAACTGTGAGGAGCGGCACCACGGTCCCCCTGCACAACAAACACTGACTCGCTGGGAAAACAAAACCTAACTGTCTTCTCGCGGCAGTCCACGGACTCGTAGCAAGTAGCTAACCAGTCCATGCCCAGGAGAACGTCGAAGTCCAACATCTCAAGAAGGATCAAGTCGACGGACAAATCTCTATCTCCTATACGAACAACACAAGACCGAAACATGTGTCGCGTAACAAACGACTCGCCAACGGGAGTAGTCACGACAAGCGGCTAACCTAGCAAACACGACTCTCAGCCTAACCTCAGCACGAAGTGCGTAGAAACATACGAATGCGTAGATCCTGGATCAAATAGAACATGTGCATCAAAAGAACATACAGAAAGAGTACCTGAAACCACAGCATTGGACGCCTGTGCGTCTTGGTGAGTTAAGGCAAACACCCGAGCCTACCCTCTACCTGCGACTGGCTGTCCTCCGCCTCCGCCACCTCGTCCTCTCTGAGCAAAACCACCGCGACCATGACCTCTCTGAGAATGAGTCTGATGCGGGGCAACAACAGGCATAAGAGCCAATGCTCTCTGAGGCGGAGAAGGTGGTAAGGTAACCTGCGGTACAGCTGCCTTGACCTCAAGTGTCTCTGCACAATCTCGAACCCGATGATACAAACTCCCTCACCGGTAACATTCAGATAAAAACTGCTGACCCTCCTGGGGATAAGAGCTAAATAACTGGCCTGGACTCGAGCCTCCACTACCCCCAGTACCTGAACGGAATCTATCATGGCGTCTAAACGTCTGTCTCTGTGCTGGCACACCAGTACGAACCCTCTTCGGTTCCGGAACAACTGACGACTCAGAAAGACGCTCCTCAACCAAAAGGGTTGCGTCCACCGCTGCTGCATACGTGTTACAATGTTGAATGCTGATAGCGAGGAACAACTAGTAAGCAGGTCTGGAACGAACCTCGTCACCCGCATCTCCTCAGTAGCTACCAAATATGGAGCATACACAGACAACTCGGTAAACAATACATCGTACTCAACCACCGTCATCCCCGGAGTATGGCGTAACGACTCGAATCTGCATGCTCGAGCATCCCTGACGCTCTGTGGAAGAAAACGGGCGAGAAACACCGTCACAAACTCAGCCCAGGTCATAGGAGCAAGACCTGCGGCTCTACCCTTCTCCAAGGACTCGCACCACTTCTGGGCCAGACCCTTCAGATGAAAACTCGCGAACTCTACCCATCTCGCGTCGGAGTATCTCAGCGAATGGCATATCCTGGCCATCCGGTCGATAAACGACTGTGGATCCTCAGCTGCATCCGTGCCAGTGAAAACCAGATGCCTTAGCCTCATGAACTCTGACAGTGACACAGTGATAACCTCCGTAGCTGTAGCTGCGACTGCCGGAGCAGTAGGTACCATCGTGGTCCCCGCAATACGTGGAACGACCTCCTGCCTCTGCGCTCGAATGGCCTCAACTAATGACCCCATCATCTGGCGCAAATCCTGCATACCGGCCCCTAGCATAGAAATCTGCTCCGGTACAACAGGCGTACTGCCCTGGTCAGTCCTCATCTCAGACGAGTTAACTCTGACCTCGGCCCCCGCAGCCGCTCTCTGAGCCCTCGTAGTCTTCGGCGGCATAAAGGATAGAAATGGAAACAAGATTCGATAAGGACACAGAAAATCGAATCACAAGGATATATATAATCACGGAAGGAATTTCAATCAATAAGTCCTAAGGTCACTTAGGCGGAGTACCATGTCATAAGTATGCCGCGGAACATACGCACGCTACGTCACTCTGCTTAAGCTACCTACTCCATCATACCAAGGTCATCCTACACTCCGAAAGGTAAAACCTAGCGCTCTGATACCAACTTTGTCATGACCCAAATTTAGGCACGTGATCGGCACTTAAACCACGTAACGTCAACAGGTGCACGAAATTTAAGTAAGACGAAACCCAGAAATCTAAATCACCCAAAAATGGATAAGTGGAGAAAAACATAGTTAAAAACATTCGGAAATCTCAAGAAAAATCTTTAACTTAGGTTTACTTTCTTGAAAATTTCGGCAGCACCTCCTTTGTAAAAACTAGCCCCGAAAACGGGTACAACATAGAATATAAATAAAGTATCCCAAACGGGAGCAAATCAAGCCCAACGGCGGAGACAACCACCACAAGCATATATACGACGCCGTAGCGAAGAAATATAAAGAAAACAACATAAGGAGGTAAAACTTATAACAAGACCGACTCCCATAAGCACGGTATCCAAAGTCACCAAAATAATAATACAACACCGATCCTCTCAACTCGTCTCTAAGTCAAATACATGAAGTGGTAGATGGAGAGTACTAGATACAACAAAAGATATACAATGTACAAAACGGATAACCGCGAACCCACCTAATAGCAAAGGCCTCACAGCCAACCGTAGCGGTATCCGCAAAAGTAAAGATAACAAGAAGTCCTGCCGCGACTACTCTGAGAGTAAGTCCTGCAAAACACTGTGGCACAACGGAGGTGAGTTGCAAATTCGTGAATAGTAAATAATATCATACTGTAATCGCAAGTATGCACGAACAATGATAATCTATCACGTGTAATCTGATAGCATAAGTATGGAAATATGAATATGCAAAAATCATGTAAAGGTACAGCATCAAGGTACTATAACTACATGAAGCAATGCATATCAACATAATCCTGAGTGTGGGATGATATAATAAAACCTCATGCAAAAATCATCAGCATGGAAAAACCTCAGTGTCCCTCAATGACACGTCAAATCCCAGAATCCTCAGGCGCCGTCACCAAAACTGGCCCTCATATCTGTACATCTCATGGAATCTGAGTGTCCAACATCAACACCCGAAACATCATGAAATATTCGTGTCCAGCATCGACACGTAAATCCTCGTATAATAGGCTCCATCTGCGAGATCGGCCCGCGGGCTCCGGCAGAACGGGTTAGCATCTCACGACTCCGGTCGGTATCCTCCAGATAACCGCCGAGTCCAAATACTGTCGCCGGTAGGCAGTTGCCAGGCTCATCGGCTAATCCATCGACATACCTTTCTTGCCCCGGGGTACCATACCAGGTGCACCATGAACCCGCAACACGGCCTCATCCACTCCTCGCATCGGGTTTCTATCACAAGTCTCAGAACCGAGAAAACTCATGGTGGACGCACTGAAATATCATATCACGAGAAACCGGGTTTTCAAATAATACATAAAATTTCTTGAAACATCCCCACGGTTCTCAAATCCATAAATCACATGAAATCCATATCTCAATGCGTAAATCCATGAAAACTGATATATGCAATATAAAACAGCAATATGAGCATATTAAGGGAAAACCGCTCTTTAAATGAATCCAGCTTTAAAATATATCATGTGGTTTCCAAATCCTCCGAAATCAAGTGCAGCATCATATGAGGTGTACATATAACTGTAGCAAGATATAAGTGTCTATATGTAAGCAAGTATGAATGATGCATTTCATAAGCGCAATAGCACAATAATCAACGTTTCAATATCACATGTCAATACAATACCACTTAGGGGTATATGCAGCTATAGCAGTGTATGGGGGTATACATGTAAATATGTTTACATGATGTACATGTAGCTGAAGCAAGGTATGTGAGTGTACATGTCAGTATGTATGCAGGATGTACATATAGCTATAACAAGGTATACGTGAAATGGAATAAAAATCACTACCTCAATTATCCCTATCCAATACAATATCATGTATGTATATGTGTCAGCTGTATCTCATATGCACAATGGAATAAGAGTCACTATCTCAATTATCCCTATCCAAATACAATATCACGTATGTATATGGGTGGTGCGTGTCATGGAAATTACCGACGGTGTGTGTGTAACATACAAATTAGTGCTCGTGCAACATGAACCGTCAGTAATGGTATTGTGTCCAATAGGTAGAAGTCAAGGTACAACAGGTAAAATATGCAATGACACTCATGTGTAATCAACTCATACGCGAATAAGATACAACTATAATATCATCTAGCCCTGACGCATAACGCCATACGGGCGATTTTCCCGTAGATGTTAAATCTACTCACCGATGATCTCGAGCTACGAAAATCCGACCACCTGCTTCCCTTTCTTCGCAGCGTCCGAAGTTCCCGCTTGCGATCCTAAAATTTCACAAACACATCACATAAGGATAAATATCCTACGTCGACATAAAGATAATGAAACGCAAGGATAACGCCCACAAGATATTTCACTGAGCACCTAGTGTACAAAACGCGTACGACATCGGCACAACTCTACCTACGATCGCTAAACTACGCAACCACCAAGCCTAGACCCCGATCGTACCGATCGCGCAATCACAACACAATATATCGCGAGGAAGATAATATATATAATATCGCAACACCCATTAGAACCTACGTCCAATTTTTACCGAAACCTAGTAAGCAACTTTAACGCATTCTAGCTCAAGTCTAGAAGTTAACACAATTCTAGCGATCATAAACATCGCAAAGTAGCTTAACTACGCCACCCAATGCTTTACTACAATTTTAATCTCACCCAAATATGATTTAGTAAAAGTTAGTTTGCTTCTAATCTCAATTAGACAAATTAGGAATTTAACAAATAACATTCTCCCACCATGTTAAGTTTTTTCCAAGTCTTCACTTATCAATTAACCACTTCAACAAATTAAATCCTAACTCGATCTTCACAACTCTTTCATGGAAATTCTAAACACGCAATTAAAGCTGTATTAAATATCTAATAAGCTAGCTTAATGATTTACACAACAATAAAAGATTAGGGTTAGGATTTTATACCTCCACTAGATCACAAATTAGCAACTAAACTCCAAATTTTAGCCTCCAAAATGATGTCTTTCATGAAGATCTAAGTTTGTCTAGTGTTGAAGAATGATGGGTAGGGATTTATTTGTGAGTTTGTGGGATTATTTGAGGATTTGTGATGATTTAATTGAGCTTGGAGAGATGAAAATGGGGTGAGACAAAGCAAAGGGGGGGCTCGGCCAATGCTTCAAAAATAGGGAAGGTGAAGGAATTTTGTGGAAAATTCTAGTCAAAAACACTAATAAATGCTCATTAATGCAACAAATATCTCTTCTCTTTTCATTTAAAATTTTCTTTTAATTCACAAAAATCTAGATATTTTGGAGAGAAGGATTAAGCTAAATCTAGTGATTAAATTAGCATAGATTCACTTTAGAAATAATTAACCCAAACAAAAATTGCAATCACCACTAATTAAGTACATAATTAACAACTTATAATAATATTATAATTAGGGAAAAATATTTAAGTGAACCAAAATTTTCAAGTGACCACTAAAAACCGCAAACTAGCAATATTCTAGTTAAACTAGGTGCAGTCAAGTCTATACTGAAAATTGATCACTTCCGGGTTTCTACGGAAAACACCGACTATTTTACCCTAAAAACGGAAAATTCGCATAACGATTTTCTAACACGTTACAGCTCCTCAGTAAACGCAACCGCTCACTGCTCAATCATGCGGTTCATCCGTTCCTACAAGAAATTATAGTATGAACCATATTAAGTCAACTATTGGAAAAGATATTAAGTAATTTAAATAACTACAATAAATCATGTGTGAGCATACTTACATAATGCTCAGTCGTCTGCTATGAGGTAGGGCAGCTAGAGGCACGTGCAAACCCTATACCGTAAAGCTCTACGTGACTGGGCATCTCTTCCTTCCGTCTTGCCTACAATTTAGACAAAAAATTGATTTCATTCGAAAGTTTAGAAAGTTGACAAATTCATAATATTTTGATTTGTCAACTTACATGAGCAACTTTATATTGGGACGAGTTCATCCCTCCGCCCAACCAACGATCAATGTTGCGCCGCTGCTCCCCGCTAGCTCCTAGCCTGCCATTTAGAAATGATTTAACATCTCCTAACCTAACATTTAGGATTAACGCCTAAAACTATTACAGTTATCGGCAATCTACATACCAAGAACTCAGGCGATCCGAAGTGATCAATCATAGCAGCCTAATACTCGTCCAACCAATTGGTGGGCTTCGCCGCCAATTTTGCCTCATCGGTGTCGGCTTTCTTCCATTTCCTGAGAACCCAGAGTTTGTGATCATGCTAACTCCCCGACATATGTATAAACAGTCGGTCTCTGATGATGTACGGAGGTATGGGAGAGCTGTCGATCCACTACACTATGGAAAAGCATGCCTACAAAGAAACACCGTTGATGTATTAGCGTCAAATACAAACACACACAAACAAAAGTAATAAGCGATGACTTAATAAAATAATCTTACCAAAATCTCATCCAAGACCGTTTGTTTCTTGGCCTCCAAATCTACCGATGTCCAGTCCACCGCCATGTATCCGGAACCCTCTTTCACGATGTGCGACATGCATTTCTCATTATTGCATATCGATTCATAGAATGTATTTGGGCCCTTCGCCCCGGGTTCAATGAAGTCCTGGTTCGCCGAGAAGTGCACATCAATCCTCGGGCCGTCTCGACCGCGGATCCATATTTTCTTTGCCTCTGTCGGGCCCCTTTTCCCAAGACCTTGACCCCAACCCCGGCTTTGTCTTTGGCTCGCGAAATTGGTGGAAGTGGATGCCACCTCCCCCTTAAGCCGTCCATGACCAGAACTGGAGACCATCTCCTGAAAAAATAACTAATGCAACATACATATACAATAGCAAATTCAAGTAACAGTTAAGCAAAACTAAATAGTTGTAGACGAAATTAAGCTAATCACGTTCAAGATATTCAATACATAAAATAAATTATGCATATCTGAAAGCCATATTCAAATAAACGAGCAATAAAAGTGCGATACAAAAGCTAGTGTTAATCATCATCCTCTGTAGCAATACTCTCACTCGCTGAATTTTGTAGCAGTTCACGCGTTCATCATTTTCGTCTACGGGCAGCTGATCTTGATGATCTGTCTTCTTCAATAATCTCCGGATCGATGTCAGCCCTACAAAAGGTAACGTTGACTGAATCCATAATCAGGTCTTGTAACGATGTTAGTGGTGTGCTTGGGCATCTAATTTTAAGATTTTCATCAGGATTTCCCATGTTAAAATAATCACGCGGATTTATGGTGATGGCAACATGCTAGACAACATCTCTAGGGTCCTCAACATAAAAACATGTGCTTGACTCGCTAATATGTAAGTATCATTCGTGAACGCGAGTTTCTCAGAATTCAGTAGGAGTAGCCCGTTTTCTACTTTGTATTCTTGTCCATTTGTCTTGGTATCATACCACATACATTTGAATACGACAACTCTGTATGTACAATAACATACCTGCAATATATCTTGCAACACACCATAGCAGTCAAGTTGACCCGTAGTTGGATTGATATCTCTAGACGATACGTAATTTGTTGTGGAAGTCAAAAAAATACCGCAGTTTTGGAACTTTCTACGTACATCTCTATCTTGTGTATGAAATCTATATCCATTAATGACATAACCAGTTAGACGCTCGACTACTGAATCTGGTTCGGAAGCAAGTATTATTATATCTTCTGTCATGTTGGCATCTACGACTGTATGAATCTAATAAGGAATAATAAGATTTTAAAAAATCGCATTTAGTTTAAGGGATGAAACATAAATTATATAATGAATATATTTTAGCGTTAAACTTACAAATTGGGTTAACCATGACGGAAATTCTCGATTTCGAGCATTTTCAATATGCCTCGGTAGCGATTGACCCCTCAATGGTCTATACCGAGCTCTCCATAATCTAATTATTAAAAATTACAGGTAGGTAATTTGATATTTATGTGTTGAGAAAAGTATCAAGCTATATACATACTCTTGAAATAAGTCGACCTCGAAAGAGTTAAACAATACATATATATGTATTGTGTCAAGCTTCTAACTACGAAGTGCGACATGTTTTACGGCACCTATTATGTTCCTCCATCCACGGAAGACGGATACTAATCCCTGTCCCTCGTTACCCACGTCTTCGTTACGGCGCAGCCTATTGAATGCAGTCTCGGTCCCTTCAAGGTACATAGCATGAAATGGCATGCATTCTTCGAAAAGAAACCCTTCGACAATTGATCCCTCGGGTCTAGCTTTATTATGGATATATCATTTTATCTTAAACATAAACTTGTGTATTTTGTTCAGGTAAGTTTGATTGATGAAATTGATGAGATTAATAAATATTATTTGAAAGTTAAATTCAACTATTAATTGTGTACCTCTCGAATGGATATATCCACCGACAATTAACCGGTCCACCTAAATGCCCATATCTTGCAAGATGAACTGTGAGATGCAACATGATTGTGAAAAGCGTAGGCGGAAACAATATCTCCAATCTACATAGAATGATATGAACTTTGTTCTCCAGGTTTCTAAAATCATCTGCTCTATATTCCTTAGAGCTTAAATCTCGAAAGCAGTGACAAAAATCTGTCACAACTGAAGTAACATCCTTATCTTTTAATGCCCTATTTGTAATAGGGAGTAACTATTGCATGATCACGTGGCGGTCTTGACTTTTAAGGTGTCAAAATTTTTTATGCTTCATGTCCACGCATTTAGAAAGATTTGATGAGTAACCGTCAGGAACTCTTACTTGCTCGAAAACTCTGAGGAAAACACCCTTCTTGCTAGCAAACATCGTGTACTTCACTGCAGGAATTGACCATCTACCGTTCCTCACTTCTCGTGGATGCAATTCAGTACATAACCTATCCTGCAAGTACCACCGTTAAACCGCAAGTGTATCCTTAGATTTGGATTTCACATTCAATAAGGTATTAAGGAGTACCTCGCATATGTTCTTCTCAATGTGCATGAATTCTAAGTTATGACACAGATTGAGATAGCGCCAATATACTAGCTTGTTGAAAATGAGATTCTTCCTCTAGTGACTGCCAGCAGCCCGTGGAATTGTATACTCTGTCGTTCTCCTGAAAATACATTATGGAAATCTTGTGTTTCCTCTCATAACATCAAACTCGTCGGATTAGGTGGGGCACGCTTATGCTCTTATCTACTATTGAACTTACTGCAATTATGACGATATGGATGATTTATATCCAACCATCAACGGTGACCTGTCTAGCACTTGATCTTCCCCTCCTCTAGTTTAGGATAACATACGGTTTCCTCTAGATATATCGGGCAAGCTTTATAAACTTTAGTGCTCCATCCAGACAACATAGCATATGCTGGAAAATCGTTGATTGTCCACAAGAGTGCCGCACGAAATGTAAATGTCTCTTTCTTGTGTGACTCGTATACTTGTATACCTGGCTCCCATAACTCTTTCAGTTCCTCAATCAACGGTCTCAAGTATACATCGATGTTATTTGAAGGAGTGGTACTTTCAGGAATCAACAAGGGCATCTGTGTGTAGCAATGCTTCATACATCTCCATGGAGGTAGATTATACACAATAAGAGTAACATGCCATATACTGTGATTTGCACCATGGCTGAACGGCTCCATGCCATCTGCAGATAAACCAAGCCTCACATTACGGGCATCCGCAACAAAATCTTTATACAGGGCATCAAAGTGTTTCCACTCTTCACCATCGGCTAGATGCCGCAGGACTCCATCCTTAGTGCAACCATTTGCATACCATGACATGCTATTAGCAATTTTGGTTGACAGAAATAATCGACGAAGTCCTTGCTTGATTGAGAAGTATCGCAAAACCTTTAGTAGAATCTGTCTAGGAGCATTGAGTGTAAATTCATCTTCATCATTATCCCTTCGAGGAACGATCCACCTAGATAAGTTATAAATTTTACAGTTACCTAACTTCTTATCCTCCTCTGTCCAGTATAACATGCAATCGTTCGGAGACGACCAGATTTTCTTATAACTGGATCCCATATCCTTCAATAACTTCTTCATCTCTGTGAAATTTTTCGGCAATAACGCTTTAGGGTTAGTCTCCCTTTGCACCTCAAGAAACTGATAAAAAGACTTGTTAGTCAAATTATTCTGGAATTTGAGATGAAACATTTTGAAAATCCATCCTAACTTGGAGATGTTTGCGACTTCAAAAAGGGGTACATTCTCATCATCCATACACTTAATATATTTCGCCGATTCTGCATCAGGAAGACTGCAAATATCTTCGTCTCTGACATTAGGTTCGGGAAAAATATCAGGATTAGGATGCATGCCGGTTCGGAGCTCATCTAACATACTATTCAAACCCATGTCCTTAAAATTCGTACGACGGGAATCATTTGGCCTAATCCAACGACTCGTAGACATGTCGACTATCGGTGCTGCTTCTCCATAGTACGTTCAAGTTGTATACCCAGACGAAATCTTATTCTTCACTAGGTGGTCGTACACTATATCTCACGGTCGTAATCGTTATTGCACTGTTTACACGGACACAAAATTATTTCTTAAGGAGATCGGTCCCTCAATGCAAATTCCATAAACTCTTTGACGCTGGCCTTGTATTCATCACTAAATTTGGACACTTTCATCCAACGCCTATCCATTACTCTCTAATTTCTGTCATCATATATTACGTAATTAGCCATTTATTTTATGACTTTAATTAAGATTTAATGTTTTAGTTTGATTTATCAATTTATCACATCGGCTGTCGGGGGTAAGGCTTCTATCCCATTAAGAATTTATAACGCATACACCCCTGCATTTGTGCTTTCATTCGATTCGAGAAAATTTCGGTAGCGCATCCTCACTTTTCTCCGAGTACACTGTAATAGAAGGGATGATAATCATTTCAATGCTGAATATCAACAATGAAATGATCATCCCCTCTATATTTGTACCCGGAGAACCAACGAAAAGGTGCTGACGAAACTAATCTTGAAACGAATGAAAACATAAATGCAGGGTGTGTTTGTGTTATATATTCTTAACATGTCCACACTGGACAAATCTATCAGTTACATTACGACCAGTTCTCTCGACACATAAACTACATGACGGTTGCAGAAACAAATGATTAAATACTTAGTTTTGGCAACCATCACGTAGTGTTATATTACGATGGAGACCGTTGTGTATATAACTGATAAACGGGTTCTAAAGTGCGTTTCGATTTTTTGAATGTGAGATCCTTGATGATAACATGTAAATTTCATGTTATCATCGAGTTTCATACACTTAGTATAAAATTTTGGTGTTATTTTTAAGTTCAAGGTTTAATTGTGTGCATTGTTTTAGTATAAAATTTTAGTGTTATTTTTAAGTTCAAGGTTTAATTGTGTGTATTGTTTAGAACATATGAATGTTGAGGATAGTGGTCAGAATAATGGTTGGTTGGATTGCTATTAATAGAAACATGATAATGAAAATTATAATCATAAAATTTCTCATTATTAAAATTGTTAAAAACGTTTTTATTAAGGGTTCACATAAGGATTTAAAGGGTTAGAAGATTCCATATATTATTCATCAAACATGGTTAATTGCCTTGACCTCTTTAATTTCTTGCTTGCTAGATATTTTTCTTTCCTAATTATCAATAAATTGTAGATATTAATTATTTTGAGAATATTGAATGAATGATTAGATTTGGGTATGCTTATATATTTAATTTTAACACCCAAACAAGAGAAATATTATTTTTAAAAATTAAAGCTTACATGTGGCGAGGAGGCGGCTGCGGCTGTGGATAGCGGCAGCTCGTCGAAAGAGAAGCACTTCATCATCGGCAAAGAAGGCGGCGGCGGTCACGGCTGCGACTGCAAGAGGGAGAGAGAGTGAGTGAAACACACACAGAGAGCGAGTAAAAGAGAGAATGGGAGCACTTATGAGGGGGATGTGACAGTGGACAGCGATGATGGATGCAGGTGACGGCGACGACGGAAGGGTCGGCGTGGAGGGGTCTGCGACAGAGGTAAAAGGGGGAGAGGGGAAGGGGCTACGAGGAGGGGTTGTCGAGGAGGATTCGATCGACTTGGAAGGATCAGCATGTAGGAGGTCGGCAAGGGGTCGGCGAGGGAGGTCGAAGGGGGAGAAGGAAAAGGGGCTACAAGGGGGGGTCGATGAGGAGTGGTTGATCGTCGTGGAAAGGGGTCGGCAAGGAGGTCAGCGTGGAAGGAGTCGCCGGCGTAGAAGGGGGTCGGCGAGGGGGTCGCCAGCGTGGTAGGGGTCGGAAAGGGGTCGGCGTGGAGGAGGGGGGATGGGTTAGGGAATTTTTATTTGGGGGAAAGGATATGATCGATCAGTTCTTCCCCCTTTTTATTGATTGGGTTTATTCCGTCGGGCACTAGCCGACGGAATAACCCCAAAAAAATATTTAAAAATAAATACGTTTTAATATGGTGTATTTTGTTGGATATATGGTTTATTTCGTCGGCTTATAACCAACGGAATAACCTATCCGACGAAATAACCTTGTATTTCTTGTAGTGATGGTCCCTACTACGTTGAGTTTGTCAATGTCTACTACGAAGTTTTAACTTTCAAGTACCTAAACGCTTCAGATGTTGTTCTTTGGGACATTTAAAACTCAAATGTCCTATTTAAAAGCCAACATACCATCCAAGCGGAAACGTTAGGAGGGTTCCCTTTAAGGCTTTGCTGATAAATAAGCCTGCTGCCAAATTTATCAAGAACTATTGTATTTTTCATATTTAATAATGTGTTTAATGTATAACTCCTAATTTATATGTTAATTTCTTGTATAAATCAGATAGTATATCTTTATAATTTCGTTTTGTTATGAACTTATGGCATTTATATATCATATCCATTACTTCTTTATGTATTCATAACGATGTTTGGCATTCATATATGAATTTCTTCATATCAAGTGCTTAGTGTGGAGTTATTTTCTTTTCAGAATGGCAACATTGATCAATTATGGTGGTAAATTCCATTATGCTGGATAGACCAAGATCTATTTTGGTGGAAGGATTCATCTTTGGAAGGATTATGATCATGATTCTTGTTCATGGTTACATTTGAGATGCGAGCTAACGAATGTAGATGTTTTCAAAGGCTATATAGTTTACCAAAGGGTGCCTAATATGGATCAAGAGACTGAGTTGGTAGTGGTAGATTGTAACACATCTGTGATCGTGATGTCTAGCTTTGTTCAAAGAAAAATAATATCAGTGTTATACATTGAGCATCTTCAGCCATGGAGTGGTTATGAGGAGTTAGTTCCAGACTCTAACAGAGAAGCCATCTCGAAGAATAAATAGAAGGTTCCTCCAGTAACTACAAAGATGACACAATGCAGTAAAATAAGAGCAAATGGTCCTATAGAGAAAAATGGTCCCAACAAGTCTTCAAGATATATAAGAAAGATAATAAAAGATCCTATAAAGAAAGTAGACTCTCTAAAATTCAATGTTCCAATTAAGAGAACAACTACTACAAAGAGAGTGTCTACCACCAATTCTCCAAGCTTTAAGAAATAGACCACTTCACAGAGACAAATTGCCTCCAGAAGATGGAGTATAAGACATGCCACGGCAAGAGAAGCTTCAACAATAGCTCCTGATGCAGATAAGACAGAGAAGGCAGATAATGCAGAGGATGCCCTTCCAGTGAAGAAGATAACAAAAGAAGCCTCAACAATAGCTCCTGATGCAGATAAGACAGAGAAGGCAGATAATTTAGAGGATGCGGCTAATTCAGATGATGTCACTCCAGTGAAGAAGAAAAGACTGAGTCCAATGATGAAGAAGATCCCAACCAAGGCAACCAGTCTAAAAAAGAATGCATGCAGAAATTCTACCCAACTTAAAGAGAAGTCTCCCACCAAAGCAAGCAGCAAGTCTATACCAATTAAAGAGAAATTTCCAACCAAAGCAACCATCAATTCTACCCCAATTGCGGATAAGTCTCCAACATGCACAAGAAATTCAAAGCAAAACACAAGAAGTAAGTGGGGTTTATCTCCAAAGAAGAATGCAACTCCAGAAAAAAAAACAAGGGAGATAATGAGGAAGGAGGAAAAAGACACAAAAGAAGAAACAGAAGGAAGGAAAAACAAGTTGCCAATGAAGAAGATTTCTCAAGCCATGATTCTAATAATAATGAGTGGTTTGAAATTGAGGATGAAGCAAGAATGGAAAGTGAAGGGCTGGATGATGAAGTAGGAAATTATGTTGCTCCAATAGAAGATGATGGGAGAATTGAGATCTTCTATGCTGACAGTGACTCATTACATAGTATGGTGTACTCAGATGATGATGAAGTGAGAAGTAAATCTAGGTATAAAGTTTTCAATGCAAATAAAGAAAGTGATAATCCAAAACTTGAAATTGATCTTGAGTTTGACTTCCCAAAGCAGTTCACGGCTGCTGTAAGACAGCATACTATCATCAATGATTTTGATCTGAAATGGGTTAAGAATAAGGGTACAAGAATCATAGTCAGATGCAGGCATGAAGATATATGTCCCTTTAGGGTATATGGGAGTTGGAACTCAGATGGAACTAGTTTTGTGGTGAAGAGCTTCATTGATGGTCACAATTGTAATAGAGCAGTACACAATAGGTAAGTAACAGCTCCATGGTTGGCAAAAATGTATTTGAGACTCTTCATGGATGATCCAAATATAAAAGTTAAAACTTTTAGAAACATTATCCAAAGAGATATTACTATTGAAGTGGGTGGGTATGCTACAGAGCTAAAAGATTATCCCTTATAGAAATCCAATGCAACTATTTGCAACAATATGCACAGCTTAAAGACTATACAACTGCCTTGCTACAAAGAAATCCTAGCAGCCATGTCATTATTAAAACTCAACCCATTTTAGGAGATGAAGTTAATGTTAGATTTGAATCAATATTTGTATGTTTCATTCCAATGGTTACTGGATTGTTGAAGGGATGTAGGTTAATAATTGGACTAGATGGATGTTTTCTTAAGAGTGCTACAAGTGGTATCTTGCTAAGTGCAGTATCAAGGGACTCTAATAATCAGATTTTTCCAGTTGCATATGATATAGTTGAAGTGGAGAATAAGATGACATAGACCTGATTCTTGGATAATCTCTTAGAGACTATTGGTGTGAACAATGTCAAAGGATGGACACTTATAAATGATAGGCAAAATATAATATTTTAATACATGTTCTATTGATCATGTTATTTTACCTTGTAGCTTAGTTTTGATACGCGTACATTAGATTGCTTTAGCTTAATTTTTGTTGCTTAAATATCCAATTTGATAGTAACTGCTTCAGATTACTTTAGATTGCTCTGCATTACTTTATGTTGCTTAGATATCCAATTTGATAGTTATTAGATCATCATACACATCCATGATCAATGCTTGTTTATGTTCTTAGGGTTTGATTGAGAGTTTGAAGTCAAGGGTCCTTAATGCTGATGTTAGGTTTTGTGTGAAGCACTTATACAATAATATTCAAGAAAAACATAGGGGCACAGGGGTTTGACACTGAAGAGATTAATGTGGCAAAGTGCAAAAGCATACAAGAAGCATGACCATGAACAAGCATTCAGAGAATTGAAAAAAGAAAAGGAAGCAGCTTGGGATTATTTGATAAAAGCGGGTGGGAAACATTTGTAGGCTAGGTCACATTTTAGTACTTTACCTAAATGTGATATGGTATGCAACAATGTTTGTAAGTCTTGGAATAAATACATCTTAGGTGCAAGGGATAAGCCTATTATCACAATGCTTGAGTGGATTAGAATTCACTTAATGAGAAGATTTCAGAAGGAAAAAAAAGATAATACAAAGATATATCTTTAGATTTCCAGGTAGCCCACCCCTCATATGTTCCAGAATCAAGGAGATTATACAAGATAAAATCAAAGATGGCAAAGACTGTCATGCTTATTTTGCTGGAAATAATAACTTTGAGGTGATTGAATATCCAAGAAAATACACTTTAAACTTGGAGAAGAAATATTGTGATTGCATGGAATGAGGTCTAACTGGAATACCTTGTAGGAATGCAGTATTGTGTATCACTCTGCTAAGGAGAGAGATTGACACTAAAGTTCATGAATACTATCATATGTCTAAATGGTTGGAAACTTATGAGGGAATGATATATCATGTTCCCGACTCTACAATATGAGATAATGTAGAGTGTTTTTCCACTTTTCCACATAATTATAAAAGACAACCAGGAAAGCCAAAGAAATCTAGAAAAAGGAATGCTAATGAAACTCAAAACATGTATTCTGTGTTTAGAAAGGGAACTGTTCCCCTCCGAAGGACGGCGCGACATGGACGTCTCGCCTGAAATTCGGGGCAGATGCTAATTGGTGCTATCCGTCCACCTCTCCGAAGATGCCAAGTTGATTTATGGCACCATGTATCGAAGGTTTAAACGGATACGGCCGATGTAGCAGACTTCGTCAGATTTCCCCTCAGGATGAGGGTTTTTTGATTGTGGGGACGCTCTTCCCTGCAGGCGCAAGCCCCTGCAGTTAATTACGCTACCGCATCGCGGTAACAACTTTCTCCTTCTCCAGATGGTCACTTCGTGTCGTGTGTATTTATTTTACGTTTTGTTGCCCGTGGATTGTTTACGGAGACCGAGTTATGTCGTCGCCCGTAGGGCGTGGACTAGTCCAAATCCGTGTTATCTTAGATTTGGGTTTGGGGGTTTGGTTTGAGGATACGTTAGCCATACTTGAGGCTAAGATCAACTCAAACGTTTGTTAAGGATACGTTAGTCTAACTTGAGACTAAGATCAACTTAACGGGATCGTTTAGATCCGACAAGAGAGCATTTGGGCTCCATTGTTCCAGTTTAGGGACATAGTGGTCCATTGCATGTATGGCCGTCGGGACCCGTTACCTCTCTGACGGCGTTGAAGGATTACAACGACAGGTGTCAAAGGAGTTCCGAGATGTACCCATGGACCAAAGTTGATTGGAGGGATTCATAGTCCAGTCTGTTTGAAGGTTTAAGGATACGTTAGCCATATTTGAGGCTGAGATCAACTTAAACGGGATCGTTTAGATCCGGCAAAAAGGCATTTGTGGCTCTATTGTTCCAGTTTAGGGACATGGTGGTCCCTCTCCAGTTTAGGGATATAGTGGTCCGTTGCTAGTTTAAGGACATCGCGGTCCATGGGTAGTTTAAGGACATCGCGGTCCAATATTAGTTTTAAGACATCTCGGTCAAGGTTAAGGACGTCGTAGTCCATGGGTTTAAGGACCCCACAGTCCATTGTTAGTTTTAAGATATCTCGGTCAAGGTTAAGGACGTCGTAGTCCATAGGTTTAAGGACCCCACAGTCCATATCAATGTGTGGTCATCGGGACCCGTCACCTCTTTGAAGACGTTGAGGGATTACAACGCCAAGTATCAAAGGAGTGAAGAGATGTACCCTGGAACCGGAGTGGATTAAATAGTCTTTGGCCCAATTTGGGATCAAGACCAATTAATTATGTTATGAGCCCATTAGCCCAGTTAATTGCGAATTGAGGACTTATGGCCAGCTTAGGCTAAGTCCAATCATGTCTGGGACATCGGCCCTCCTGTTGGTCCCTTGAAGGAGAGGTTTTACCTCTGGCCATTTAGCCAATTGGGCCAATGCCTAGTGTTAAACACTAAAGACCAATCAGTGTTGAACAACTGGGAATGAGATTGATAAGTCATTGTTTAACACTAAAAGATAATTGGTGTTAAACACCAGCAACAAGGCTTTCAAATTAGTGTTAAACACTAAAACAGATCAGTGTTAAACACTGGCAACAGAGATCTCAAATTAGTGTTAAACATTAAGGTAATCAGTGTTGAACACTGCAAATAAAGTTCTTTTATTAGTGTTGAACACTAAGGCCCAACAGTGTTTTAACACTGGATTCGGGAGTTCCGATTTAGCGTTAGACGCTGAGGCAAGAGGGGTCACATGGTAGCACGTGAGGGCGCCCTCCCCTCGTTTGTTCTGCTGAAAAGATCACATCTTTTGGAGCATCACGTGTCATCACGTGACGGGTGTTTAAATGAGGTATGTTAAAGCTTCTGCCAAGGGTCACGTGGGTCACGTGAGGCACTGCCTTAAAGGGGTTTCTGTAGATCTTCTGGGGGGGTCACGTGGTGACACGTGACCCTTCTTTTCTGTAATTGTTCAGAAGATCTGTTAATCCTTTTCAGGAATTAAATTCCTCGTAGGGTTGAACCCTGACAATAATTTCAGAGGAATTAAATTCCTAGTTCCTTTAGAGAGTTGAATTCTGAATTTTCTGTAGGAGTTAAATTCCTCGTATATATGAAGAACTGAATAGGGTTAAACCCTAATAAAAGTTTTAAGGAATTAAATTCCCACTCTCTGTTAGAGAATTATTCTGGGGAGTAAGGTTAAGGGAATTAAATTCTTGTTGTTTTCACAGAACTAAATTCTTAACTAGGGTTAAACCCTGATTCTTTTCATTCTGAAGGAATTAAATTCCCATAACACAGGGTCAAACCCTAATTTTCGTGCTTGCATTCTTAACTAAGGTTAAGGGAATTAAATTCCTATAGTTCTGTGAGAATTAAATTCTCGTGCTTGCATTCTCTCTCTGTGCTTTGGATCTGCATGGCAGGATCTCAACCCATTGAGAATTAAATTCTCAACTTCTAGGGGAGATGTGCACTTTACAGATCCTCTATCAAAGAGAGAAAAAATATGTTCTTCTGTTTTATATCAGAGTTAAACTCTGTTGATAATTAATTTCTCTTTTCTTTCAAAAAGCCTTCCCTTTCTTACCTAGGGTTTTCTTTTGCAAAAGATCCAAATTCTTCAAAGTATCCAGGCTCTCTCTCTTTTCTTCCCTCTGCCTATATATCCCTTTTTTTTGTCTGTTGGCTCCTATTTATAGGAGAAGCAGCCGAGTCAATTAGTTTTTTGACGAATCTTCATTGAGAGATTTGATTTGCATCCATCATTCTCTTTGGACCTTTGGATTATTAGGTGAATTTTATTCACCATTGGATTTTAAATCCAGAGATTCTCCTTTGTTATTTCTGTTAGATTTGAAGGGGAAATCTTTCCAAATTCGAGATTTTCCCATAGATAGATGATATTTAATCACCTCTGAATCTTTAATTTAATCGGTTGCTTTTGGAAAGATTTGAGAGGTCTTTCTCAGAATTTAATTCTGTTAACAAATGGGCTTTGAAGTCGGTCACGTGTGGCCACGTGACCCTCGGTCACGTGTGGGCACGTGACCCCCTTGGAACGAGCCTTCTTCCTTCTTTCTGCGCTCTGCTTTCTGGTCGCTGCTTAGCTGTCACGTGCCGCCACGTGACCCCTGGTCACGTGTGAGCACGTGACCCTTGTCTGGCCTCTCTTTCTTGGTTTAGCGGGAGAACAAATCTGCTGCTTTGGAGTATCACGTGCCAACACGTGACCCTGGTCACGTGGGAGCACGTGACCTCTTCTGAAGCCTTTTTCTTGATTTGCTCAGGGAGCTGCTGGGTTTTGAAGCCACTTTTGATTGTCACGTGCCAACACGTGACCCAGGTCACGTGGGAGCATGTGACCCTTTCTGAAGCCCTTATCTTTGATGTAATCGGGAAGCTGAATTTGCCTTGCTGATGCTTTTAGGTGTCACGTGCCAACACGTGACTGCTGGTCACGTGTAAGCACGTGACCCTTTTCTGAAGCTTTTTCCATAAGCTTTCCTGATTTTAAATCAGGAAACAAATGCCCCCACAGCGTTGTTCTCACGTGTCCGCTCGTGAGTGCAACGCTGTCACCTTTTGTGACCGTTGGATTCCTTTAGGGATTTGGGGAGATGAAGCGTTTCCATCGCCTTCTATAAATACCACTGTCTTTTCAGAAGGGCCTTCACTTTGTTCATCTTCTTCTTTTGAGAACTTTTTCTGAGAATTTAATTCTCTTCTTCCAGAGCTTAGTTCTCTGGTTTGAAACAATCTTCAGAGTTTAACTCTGTTCAGGTGACCCTTTTTTCTTCAGGTAATGTTCTTGGACAAGCGGCGAACTTCCACATTCCTTTGGATTTTAAATCCAAAACAAGGGTTTTTACTCTCTTTTTAACAAGGAACCCATTTTTCTTCAAGTTTTTCCATAAGAACATGAAACCGCATAACCTTCGAACTGTAGATCTCTTAGGATTTAGATAGTCCTTAGGGAGATGATGATGGCGGTTCAAATCCATGGAATTTAATTCCATCCAAAGATGTTTCTGGGAATTTAATTCCCTTTTCTTAATAAGGAATTTAATTCCAATGAGGAACTCAGTTTCTTCACACGGAGGCTTCTTGGGGTCTCTTAACCCGAGATTGTCTTTCTGTAATTAATGAAACAGGAGCTTTGTAATGATTCTCATGATCTTTATTTCAGGTATCATGGATGCCCATCTGTATGGTCTTGACAAGATTATTTCCTATGGGAATATTCATGCACTGGGTCGCAGTCAGAACAAGGAGTTCACTGATGCTCAGTGTGCCGAGATCATGAGCCGCTTTGACGAGTACAACCATCGGCTACTCCCCCGTCGCTCTTCTCTTCTGAGGCTGATCGTGCTGGCGATCCGGGAGGCACTTCCTCTCTTTTGCACCGGCATACCGCTCAGGGCCTTGGACACTGCTGAGGATAAGGTACATTCGGTGTACCTGATGGGCTTGATCTCAAAGAGGAGGCGAGATCACCTTATTGATCTCTTGCACCAAGCCTTTCAGCAGTCAGCCATACTTGCCGCCTATCGGAGGGTGGATGATATTCGTGAGGACCCCGACGCTTGCGATCGCGAGAGGAAGCATACTCAGGAGGTTCGAAATGCTTGGAGGATCTTGGACAAAGTTAATCTGGAGTTTCTCAACCCATGCCCTGCATCTGAAGTCTTACCATTGTAAACATGTCCTCTTTATCTTGTATGAACTTCTTGAAAGATTCAGTGACAAGTTTTATTATGTCTTTCCATGTTTGCATGCTTTCCTCTGGGATTTTACTATTTTGCTACTGTTGTTGTTGGTGCTTTCAATATGCAGGGTGCTACTCCATTTTTTCTTTTTTTTTAGTGTACATCAATTTTAGGCCTCACGTGTTCTGCACGTGGGGTCCCTTGATGGGGCTGTTCACAGAATTTTCCCCATGCCATATTTTCAGTGCACAATATCAGATGCAGAAAAAGGGCCTTGGAAATAGTTCCATCTCCTTGATTTTCGATGCCTTTCCTTTTTTTTGGCCTTGGAAATAGCTTCACCATGCAAGATTTTCCGCGCACAGCACTTAATGCACTTCTTTATATATGAGGCTATAGCTTTCTTTTCCCCTCACAGAGAGATTTATATTATATTTTTTTATTTTGGTGTAACTTGTCTTGAGAAACAAACGAGCGCCATGGCCTGCAATCGCCCTCATGCTCGTCGACAGCCATGGGAAGTTCCTATTGAGGAGATGATCCCCCGCTTTGCTGCTCGGTTGGTGGATCCCCTCCTTTCCAACAACGAATGCGACTTAGCCATGCATGAACTCTCGATCCGTAGAGGGTCTCCCCTCCCGATGGGTTCCCTCTGGCTCCGGATGATTCTCACGGCCGTGCTTGCCGACATCCCTCCTCACCCAGCGGAGATGACCCTGGCGATGCTTGACGCGGCTGAAGAGAAGCTCGAGGGTTTTCACGAGGCCTGTTTGATTACTCAGGCTTTGAAAGATCGCTCAGTTCATATTTTGAGCGAAATAAGAGCCCGACGAGCTGTTATGTCTGCTTTTGCAGATGAACATGGCGCCAATCGATGGGGGGCGACTCCTCGCGAGAACCGTCGCTTTGATATGCTGGAGAGAGCGGAGAGAGAGATAGAGAATTTTGCCCTCTGCTTCATTAACCCCTGTGCCATTGATCCCGTGTTTGGTGACCTTTTCCCGTTAGCGTAGCATTTTTAAATTAGTCCTTCTTTTTGTATGCTTTATGTTGAACTTCCATGTAGGCTCGGTACTCGTATGCATGTTTTCGCTTGCATGAATAAATTTTGTGTTCCTTTTATGAAAACTTCCTTCAATTATCAACACTGTTGTCATGTCGTATGCGCACTAAAGCTTCGAATTTTATTTCTTTTTCGGATGCTCATATGATCGCGAACACGTGCCCGATAGGATAATCGTCGGAAAGTTTCTCGTTGCTTTTCATACCAGGTTATGTGAGCGCGTTTTTAGATCGACTATTGCCGTCGACTGGAAGCCCATTTATATGGTCTTGAGCGTGTATGTCCCGTTTCCAAGGTTGCGGTCGCGGAAGTGAGCTTACATGACCTGATAGGATGACGCGTGGCGAACATTTTGTCGCGCGAGAAAAAGGGGTTCGGCCGTAAATTCTCGGAGAGGGAGCTGGCTTCTAAGGCGCTGAGCGAGCTTCAGGCGAGTCTTAGGCCAACAAAGCGTATGAACTCTGGCGGGTGTTTCAGGAGTCCATAAAAGAGGTGGTGGCTCTCGATAAAGCTGCCACGTTCACTCGTGAGAGGGTCGAGGCTCATAAAGCCACCGAGAAAGAGCTCGAAGCTCGGCTTGCTTCGTATCAGGCTCAGCAAGCTCAGGCGGAGGCTCGTCTTCTGGAGATTTTGCGTCATGAAGCCGTGGCTCAGCAACTGAGCTGGTAAAATTACTGCACCGCCCGCCGGCTTGAGGACTTGTATCTTTCCTCCTTTTTTGTACATACTCATGGATGAGAGTATCTTTCTTTTTTTGTTTCTTTCATGAATTGTACTTTGTATCCATTTTGGTTTATGAATAAAAGATACATTTTTTCTTCTCAATGGTGTGTCCCCTTTTTTATTGAATGTATTCTGCGGATATTCTACCTTGATCTCCTTGCAGGACAGCAATGGCTCAGGATTCAGGGTTAAGATCTGCTTCCCAAGACTTTTGCATTTTATGAGCCACGAGGGTTTCATAAAGAGTTTTTCTCCCTACAGGTCGAGAGGATCCCATAGGTGTAAGTTCTTCTTAAAAATCGTGAAGATTCTTAAGCGGGTTTTCCCTTGAGAGTCATAAGGATCTCACAAGAGAGTTTTTCTTCCTTACAGGTCGTGAGGACCTGCAAGTGTCGGATGTGGTCATCCTTATCCGTGTTTCACGGAGTCAGGGGTTTCTCCAGGTATTGTAGTTTAAAGACGTCGCGGTCAAGGTTAAGGACCTCATAGTCCGTGGATTTAAGGACTCCACAGTCCGCTGTTAGTTTTAAGACATCACGGTCAAGGTTAAGGACCTCATAGTCCGTGGATTTAGGGACTCCACAGTCCGATGTTAGTTTTAAGACATCACGGTCAAGGTTAGGGACCTCATAGTCTGTGGATTTAGGGACTCCACAGTCCGATATTAGTTTTAAGACATCACGGTCAAGGTTAAGGACCTCATAGTCCGTGGATTTAGGGACTCCACAGTCCGATATTTGGTTGCAGGGACCCGTCACCTCTTTGAAGACGTTGAGGAATTACAACGCCAGGTATCAAAGGAGTGAAGAGATGTACCCTTAAACCAAGGCAGAATCCGTAGGGAATCGGGGTGGTTGATCGTTAGTTTTAAGACATCACGGTCGAGGTTAAGGACATCATAGTCCGTAGATTTTAAGGACTCCACAGTCCGGTGTTTGCTCTGGATTCTTCACACGGGTTCACTGCCGCGCTTGGCGAGGACCAGGCTCCGCTCTGGGCGTTTTCCGCGGGGTCAAAGGGTGACGTTATCCGCGTTCCACGTAGCCAGGAATTTTGCACTAGATGCTTCACACGGGTTCACTGCCATGCTCAGCGAGGACTAGGCTCCGCTCTGGATGCTTCACACGGGTTCACTGCCGTGCTCTGCGAGGACCAGGATCCGCTCTGGACGTTTTCCACAGGGTCAAAGAGTGACGTTATCCGTGTTCCACGTAACCAGGATTTTTGCACTAGATGCTTCACACGGGTTCACTGCCGTGCTCGGTGAGGACTAGGCTCCGCTCTGGATGCTTCACACGGGTTCACTGCCGTGCTCTGCGAGGACCAGGATCCGCTCTGGACGTTTTCCACGGGGTCAAAGAGTGACGTTATCTGCGTTCCACGTAACCAGGAATTTTGCACTAGATGCTTCACACGGGTTCACTGCTGTGCTCGGCAAGGACTAGGCTCCGCTCTGGATGCTTCACACGGGTTCACTGCCGTGCTCTGCGAGGACCAGGATCCGCTCTGGACGTTTTCCACGGGGTCAAAGAGTGACGTTATCCGCATTCCACGTAACCAGGAATTTTGCACTAGATGCTTCACACGGGTTCACTGCCGTGCTCGGCGAGGACTAGGCTCCGCTCTGGATGCTTCACACGGCTTCACTGCCGTGCTCTGCGAGGACCAGGATCCGCTCTGGACGTTTTCCACGGGGTCAAAGAGTGACGTTATCCGCGTTCCATGTAACCAGGAATTTTGCACTAGATGCTTCACACGGGTTCACTGCCGTGCTCGGCGAGGACTAGGCTCCGCTCTGGATGCTTCACACGGGTTCACTATCGTGCTCTGCGAGGACCAGGATCCGCTCTGGACGTTTTCCACGGGGTCAAAGAGTGACGTTATCCGAGTTCCACGTAACCAGGAATTTTGTTGATTGTATCCGCATTTCGCGGGATGGAGGTTTGACTGTTGGCGATATGTATACCACCGAGCCATGGAACTGGGAGTTGCCGCTGTTCCGCTTAGCTTGAAGTTGTGTCCGTCGTTACGGGACGAATGTCGGGATGATCTCTAGGTCGCTTGTGGCCCGTCGAGACTTAGCTTCTTTCTTGGGTGAAACCTGAGGGGGGGTATGTTCCCTTCTTTGTTTACGCCCTTGGATTGTGTACAGGGCGTGATGGAACATCACCTGTAGGGCATAAATTTTATTTTTATTTTATTTCTTTTTCCGTGATGCTCTATCGTTTTAGCTTTTATATCGCGAAGGTCGCGATTGCCCCATCATTTCGGCTATTTTCGCGGTGCCCAATCATTTCGGCTATTTATTTATTTTCTACTCGCTGCTTTTTATTGCGAGTTGCCCCATCATTTCGGCTATTTTTCATGCATACATTTTTACTTGCTGCTTTTTTATTGCAAGTTGCCCCATCATTTCGGCTATTTCGTAGGCATGTGTGGCTTGCTAGCTTTTTCGCCGCAAGCTTGGATTTTAGATACCGATTTCGGCATCAGCACCGCTACAATTGGGATGTTGCCAGGAGCGAATCATCATTTGCCTCTGTCGATGTTGAACAAAGGGGGCTTAGTAAACAGGGTTAAGGGTCCTGTCGACCAAGGCTTTTGACTTCATGAGCCGTAAGGGTCTCATAAAGGTATTTCTCCCTACAAGTCGTGAAGATCTTGTAGGTGTATTTTCTCCCTAGGAATCGTAAGGATTCCTAAGTGTGTGTTCCTCTGCAAGTCGTAAGGATCCTACAAGAGGACTTTCTTCTTATGGGTCGAGAGGACCTACAGGGGTTGGACATATCCCTAGTCACGGGTGGGACTTTGCTGGGGAAATGTTTATTCGTGCCCGTGGATTGTATACAAGGGTCAGTATTGAGCCCCCTTGTAGGGCAGTACCGAAGGTTGTGGGGGATTTGCTTAAGAACAGGTTTAGGTTTTCTGTAACTAAAGACTTTCAAATCTCATGAGCCGTGAGGGTCCCATAAGCGAGTTCTCCTTACGAGTCGTGAGGATCTCGTAAGTGTATTTTCTCCTTAGGAATCGTGAGGATCCCTAAGTGTGTTGCTCCTTGGTGAGTCGTAAGGATCTCACGCAGGTGGTTTCTCCTTACAAGGTCGAGAGGACTCTATAAGTGTCTTTTAACGAGGTTGCGCCCTTTCGGGTTTTCACAAACACTCGCCGGTAGTCCTGCTGTTTTTACTCACGGAGCCTTTTCGGGTTTTCATCCGTGCCCATTTTGCTTATGGACATACCGTTTTTTTTTATTTTATATATATTTTTATATTTTTTCTCTTTTTTTTTATCTCGTCAGCCTAAGGATGCTGCGGTGGTAGTTTTAGGGACGTTTCGGTCCGTCGTTAATTTAGGGACGTTTCGGTCAGTCGTTAGTTTAAGGACGTTTCGGTCCGTCGATAGTTTAAGGACGTTTCGGTCCGTCGATAGTTTAAGGACGTTTCGGTCCGTCGTTCAGGGGAAGGCCGGCTACTGCTTATAAGGCTCGAGCTTAGGAAGATAGCGAGCGGACATGGTCGTCGTCATCTATCATTGACCCAGGCTGTGGCTCATTAAGCATAGTATTTCTTTAGGAAGCGGCCGTTTATTGGCCTGAAAGGCCTTTCACCATGCATGTCCATGAGTAGATAGGCTCCACCCTGGTAGACCTTATCTATGATGTACGGGCCTTCATAGTTCGGCTCGAATTTTCCCCGCTTGGCACTATTGGGGATCATAGATCTTTTGACCACTAGTACGAGTTCGCCTTGGCGGAATGTCCTCGGCCTGGTCAATCTTTCATACGAGCGCGCCATCTTTGCTTTGTAGGCCTCTAGATTTTGTTGCGCTATGAGCCGGGTTTCATCGAGGGCCTCAAGCTCCTCAAGCCGAAGGTGAGCATTTTCTTCGTCCGTAAGCTCGTAGTGGACTGCCACTCGTAGAGAGGGTATCTCTATCTCGAGGGGGAGCACTGCTTCCGTCCCAAATACCAACGCGTACGGCGTTGTGTTCGTGGCCGTTTTGAACGTAGTTCGATAGGCCCAAAGGGCCTCTTGCAGCCTCTCGTGCCAGTCTCTCTTATTCCGGGAAACGGTCTTTTTCATGATTTTTGTCAAGGTCTTATTGAAGGCCTCGGCTAGACCATTAGCTCGCAGATTGTAAACTGAAGAATATCTCTAGTCTATATTGTGCTGCTGCGCGAAGCGGCTAATCTTATGGCTTCTGTAGGCTGGCCCGTTATCGGAGATAATCCGCCGTGGAGTTCCAAACCGATAGATGACGTGTGTCTTGAAGAAGTGGAGGATATTCTCCGTCTTCACTTCCCTCAGCGGTACTGCTTCTGCCCATTTGGAGAAGTAATCAGTTGTCGCCAGGATGAAACGATGTCCCTGGGACGATGCTGGCTCGATGGGGCCGACTATGTCAGTCCCCCACATTTCAAATGGCCAGCTAGCCACCGTTGGGTGTAGTGGATTCGGATGTTGGTGGATAAAGTCTCCATGAATCTGGCACGAGTGGCACTGCTTCGCATACTCGAGGCAGTCTTGGACCATCGTAGGCCAATAGTAACCCATCCGTTTAATTTTTAACTTCATCTTCGGGCCTGCTTAATGAGAACCACAGATTCCGTCATGAACCTCTTGAACGACTCTTTCTGCTTCGTCCGGTCCTAAACATCTTAGCCATAGAGAATCAAGCGATCTCTTGTATAGAGTGTCGTTGACGAAAGCGAAAGACAGAGCTCGTTTCATGAGCTGATGTCTTGAGGATGCTTCTTCGGGCATTCGGTGGGACTTAAAGTAGTCTATGAAGACTTCCCTCCAGTCCTCAGCCTTCTCACGGTCTTTTATTTGTAGGGTCGTCTGCTCAGTCACCCCCTTTTCTTTGTATAATTCCGGAGATATTTCTGCTGGGACGAGCACTCGATGGCTTTGTACCACGATTCTGACGTCATCGAGGTTCTCGTCAGCCAGTTCTTTAGCAAGTTTGGCCAGCGCGTCTGCTTTGCTGTTTTCCGCGCGCGGTATGTTCTCCAGAGTATAGGAGGGAATTTGGGTCAATAGTTGTTGCACCTTTTCGCCGTACTTCACCAACTCCGGTTTGCACGTTTGGTAGTCACCATTTACTTGACTAACGACCAGTTGAGAATCCCCGTATATAAGGAGGACTTCAATTCCCATGTCGATGGTGATCTCGAGGCTTGCTATCAGAGCTTCGTATTCAGCTTCATTGTTTGTCCTCGGTTCTGTTAATGAGAAGGCGAAGCGCATTATCCCTCCTTGTGGAGTTACAAAGATGAGGCCTATCCCCGATTTGATCATTGGGATACCTTGTTTCCGTTTCTTTACGGAGGACGCTCCATCGAAATAGAGTTCCCATCGGGTATTGCCGCCGCCAATCGCATCAAATGCATGTTCGTCCGGCAAATCGCAGTTCAGAGGAGAACCGGCAGGTATTGGATGCTCAGCGAGGAAGTCGGCAATGGCTTGGCCTTTCACTGCCTTAAGAGGTCGATACGTTATTGAGAACTCCATCAGGAGTAGAGCCCATTTAGCGAGTCGACCCGTCAATATAGCCTTTGACATCAGACATTTAAGGGGGTCCACCTTCGAGATGAGACAGACTTCATGTGCCAACGCATAGTGCCTGAGCTTTGTTATCGCGAAGATTAACGCCAAGCAATGTTTTTCAATGGGAGAATAATTGCTTTCTGCCCCCAGTAGAACCCGACTTAAGTAGTAGAGTGCTCTCTCTTTCCCTTGATCGTTCTCTTGTGCCCATAATGCGCCTAAGGAACCTTCGAGGGCGGTTGTATAAAGAATGAGGGGTTTTCCCTTGACCGGCGCAGCCAACACCGGAGGGTTCTGCAGGTACTGCTTGATCTCGTCTAGTGCACCTTGGCATTTGTGATCCCAAACGAATGGAGTTCCCTTTTTCATCAGGTGGCTGTAGGGACGGCATTTGCCCGAAAGATTAGCGATAAACCGCCGGATGTATGCGAGTTTCCCTTGGAGAGACCGCAACTGTTTGAGGGTTCTTGGCGGAGGCATTTCCATGATCGCTTTAATCTTTGACGGATCTATTTCAATACCTCGGTGTCGAATGATGAATCCCAGGAATTTGCCCGAGGAGACTCCAAACGCGCATTTGAGGGGATTCATTTTCAAATTATATTGCCGAAGGCGTTGAAATACAGTCTCCAGATGCTTTAAATGTTCTCCGTATGACATGTTCTTTACTACGAGGTCATCGATATAGCACTCGACGATGTCATGTATGAGGTCGTCGAAGATCTTTGTCATGGCCCTTTGATAGGTGGCGCCAGCGTTCTTTAGACCAAAGGGCATAACCCTGTAGCAGAATATACCCAAAGGGGTCCGGAAAGCGGTGTGCTTCTGGTCTTCGGGATGCATCTTTATCTGGTTGTATCCTGACGAACCATCCATAAAGGAGAAAACCTCGTGAGTGGACGTGTTATCGATCATTAGCTCGGTTACTGGTACTGGGAAATCGTCTTTTGGACATGCTTTATTGAGATCCCTGAAATCTACGCATATGCGTACCGTCCCATTCTTCTTCATTACCGGGACGATATTGGCGATCCAGTTGGGATATTGGATTTCTTGGATAAATCCAGAATCGATCAGCTTCTTGACTTCGGCGTTGATGCTCATTTCAAGCTCGAGTCGCATCCTTCTTGGCGCTTGCTTGACTGGCTTGATATCCGGGGATATTGCTAATTTATGCACAGCAATCTTCGGATCTAATCCTGGCATCTCGGAGTAGTTCCATGCGAAGCAGTCTTTATACCGTAGAAGCACGTTCTTTAATGCAGCCACCCTTTCTTCAGATAGCAGCTCGCTGACAAATGTCGGTCGCGGGTCATCTGCCGATCCCAACTCAATCTTCTTTAGGTTATCTGCAGTAATATGTATACCATCTTCCAGTTCTTTCGGAGCTGGCGGAAATTCTGAGATCACCTCATCATCGCTGTTCTCAAAGCACCGGGGAAGGTCATCCATGTTCTCGGGCTCTTCTTTTAATATCGTAATCATATAACAGGTGCGAATCCGCTCCCAGGACTGAGGTGGATCCGGTTCTGCTCTTGTGGCTTTGGGTTCGTGCTTTTGTAGCGGCGTTACCCTCCATCCGTTGGATAAAGCGAATCTGCCCTGTTGGTACTGGTCCTCGACCCAGTTCTTGAAGGTGAAGCAGTCTTCGGTAGGATGTCCTATGGCTCGGTGATAAGAGCAATAGCTCAGATGAGCAGCCTTGTTAGCTTGCTCAGGGTGTCTAGATCCTGGAAGCGCGATCATTTGATGTTTTAAAGCGAGCTTGAGTAACCTCTCCATCTTGTCTCGGGAGAAGGAGTACGCTCGACTCATCTTCTTCATGAGGGACAAATCCGAGCCGTGCAATACCCGATCACGCAACCCCCTAACCCTGCGTCGTTGTTGTCGGCTCCTCTTTCCGCTTCTTGATTTATTTCCGTCTCTGCGTCGGGCTTTTCGTACAACGGGTTGACAAAGACGAACATCTTTGTCTTTTGCAGCCTGTTGAAATAGACGTTGCGTCCTGGCCTTCTCGTAGATGGCCATCTCGCGGTTGTGGTCTTCCCGAGCTTTCTGACCCATTTTCCTGATAGGCTTGTCCACTCGTTGTTCAAACGACGGACTCGGCACTTCAGTCGCGGGGTCTAGTTTTGATGAGGGGTTGGCACTTCCTGACAGGGCGTCCTCTTCTTCATCAAAGGTATATATGGCGTAATTACTGTGGGCCCGTCCCCGTTTTCCGGTTCTCGCGTAGCCAAGCCCAAGTGTTTCCATCTTCCCGTTGGGCAATTTGTGTTGAGTCCCAGGGACATCCCAAATCTTGTTGTAGAACCGAGCTTGCCGAACAGTCTGTTTTAAGGGTACTCCTTGGCGCTTCAATAGCTTCTTTAATCCCTTTGTATAGTATCTGGGCAGATGGATGGGTTGGAGCCTGTCGAGTGTAGCATCCGCGCCATGCCAGCTCTCTTTCTCTCCTTTCGACTCCGAGGATCGGTAGAATAGGATCACCTTCTCACCCCTTTGCCTGGGAGGGACGTAGAATGTTCGCAGGTCCTGCACATTATGAGCTTGAAGTGTGTCGAGATCTTTGTAGTGTTCTCGCGGTACCATGGTGATTTGCAAACTATGGTCATCGCCAGGGGGTGCTTGTACCGACAGCCGATTGGAGAACACGGCATTAACTTCATCTTCTGAATCACTTCCGAAGACCAACATGGGGGCGGGCGTCCCCAGGTTGTTGCGCTGAGATGGCCCTGCATAAACTATCTCTTCCTCTTCTTCGGTATCGCTCCCGAAAACAGGGATGGTGGCGGCGGTCTTGTTTTCCGGGTTGCAACACCTTTCCGTGTCCTCGAAATCTGGCAAAAAGTACTTCGCATCTTCGTATTTGCGGACTTCGTTCACGGAAAATGGGTTCAACTCACCTGTTACAGTATACTCGAAACCATCCTTAAAGTACTTCATACACTGATGTTGCGTAGAAGGGATGATGTTGTACTCGTGTAGCCAAGGACGGCCGAGTAAGGCGTTGTAGCAGGTCTTGGCGTCGATGACATGGAATTTGATGTCTGTGATGAGAAGTCCGAAGCGTAATGTTAGTATCACAGATCCGAGAGTCCGTGACGATTGTGAATCGAAACCGGAGATAGTAATTTTGTCACGAGCTAGGTGTTGCACACTCATGCAGATTTCCTTCAACACCCGAACATTAAGGAGATTGACGGAGGATCCATTATCCACCAGGATCTTGCCTATCTTGATATCATGGCAGTATCCAGAGACATATAAGGGACGGTTGTGGAATTGCCTATCTTGATATCATGGCAGTCACCGAAAGTGATGTCGGCCGTATGCACTTCCTCCAGTTCATCCTTCATCCTTTCAGTGGCGAGGAAGGCTTGGAATTGCTCAGGTTCTTGTAACGCCTTAATTAGTGAGTCTCGCGCTTCTTTTGATAATAGGAGGGCATCGAGGATGCTAAGCTGAGAAGGTAGCTTCTTTAGGTGCGCGAGGATGTTGTAGTCCACCTTACCCTTCCTGGGAGGGTCTTTGGCAGCCAGCTCTCTCACGACCTGGTCATCTAAAGTGATATCTTCAGTGACCTTTTCCTTTCCCTTGTCTTTTCTACTCACGGGCCCGAGATTCTTTTCCGGGAGCGTACGATTGCGCAGCTGAATATTTTCGCAGGCCTCTGGTTCTTCCTCTTTACCCAAGACGGATTCTTTAAAGAGAGGGCCCAGAGCCATTTCTTCATCAGAGTCGCTCCCAAAGGTGAGAACTTGTGACCCCCCGGCGTGAGCCATATAACAGTTGCCAGTAGTTCTGTTATGCCCATCGACAGTACTTCTTCGCTCCCGACGGATCTTGCGTTTCATGCGCTTGAAATGTTGCCGACGAGCAACATACCCTTGCTACCATATCTTAAAGGCGTCGCACTCCTCCGTGGGGTGTGAAATTTTTCGATGATATGCGCAATAATCAGGGTGCCTCTCCACCCCATCGTGTGTGTTTCCTTCCGAGGGCGGTAGCTTCATCCCCATTGACATGGCTTTGGCAAACCATTTCCTCGTCTTGAATATCTTCTTGTCTACTTCGGATGCCTTTCGCTCTGGCAGGGGTAGTTCAACTCTTTCGTTCAGTCGCCTGCATTTGGCTCCTTCCGATGTGGCCATCTCACGCTCCTGATCCGCTTTACTCTTTAGACGAATCTCGTCTAGAAAGGCATTGATCATTTCATTTGTTGGCTACGCACGCTCTGGTTCAGGATCTGCCTCCAGCTTCTTAGTGCCAGGAGTTTTCCCATCATCGGTAAACGAGTGGGAGATTACGTTACAACTCGCCACATATCCTTCGGATTCATCCGACGAGCTCTCTCCATCATCTTCCTCTTGAAAGATGTGGTTGAGGAACTCTTGCAGCGTGACAGGAGTTCGCGCCTTTTGATTGTACTCTTCCAGTGCGTCGATTTGCTTCTGCAAGTTCGTGCGCTTGTCTCCAGGCTTCACGGGCTTCTTGGATTTCTTCTTCTTTTTCTTCGAAGATTTTGACGGTTGGGCGTGAGTATTTGGGCCCTTATCGCGAGTCTTCGTAGTTGGGCGGGGCTTCAACATCCCTTTGATAATTTGAGGTTCAAGAGGGTCCTTCCATTCGATCGCGGGGCACGCATGAAGGTCTCTCAGCATTCTTTCGGTTTTAGTCGATAGCACGACCTCCCATGGAGCTTCTTCGATAAAGGAACAGGTTGCCCCCGGTGTATCTGCTTTCTTAGGAGTATGCGGCTGTGGTGGGTTCACCTTCCACTTTTCTGACAGTATAAACTTCCCCTGGAGGTATTGATCTTCAACCCATCCTTTGAAGACGAAGCAATCTTCAATCGGATGACTTACCGTCTGATGGTAAGGGCAATAGTTAGGGTTATTCGCCTCAGTGGGTTGTGGCGGTCACCTTGGATTTGGTAGGTTTATAAGCCTGTTACGTACTGCCAGCTCGAATAACCGTTTCGTTTTGTCTCGTGGGAACGAGTAGGGACGCTTCATCTTCTCGTTATAATACCGGCGTCTTTCTTCCAATTGATCTCCCGGCTTCGGGGCGTTAGGTTGCTGCTGGGCATTCGCGACGAAGGTTGCCCTTCCTTTACCCTTGTCATTCCGAGGTTCCGACTTCGGGGGAGGTGGTCTATGACCCATCTGGTCCATCTGAGCCAACTTGTCGATTAAGGCCTGGAATGTAGTTGGCTTAAAGAACATCATAAACTGGGAGATAGTTGCGTGGGGGTCTAGGGTTCCCACGAACATGCCCACTGCGGGTGCCTCCTCAATGCGTTGTTCGCATCTCGACCACAAATTCCGCCAGCGTATAGCATACTGGACCCAGGTTTCGCCTGGTTTTACCCTGGCGTTAATCAATGCTGTTATTGGAGTGCGTTCGCTGGCGCTTGCGAATCGCTGAGTGAATAGCAACTCCATTTCAGCGAACGTCTTGATAGAATCGTTCGGGAGTTCCGAATACCATTCGAACGCTGTTTCTGATAAGCTGCCCACGAATTGGCGAAGCAACAGTTTATCATCACCGCCGGTGTTACCGCAAAGGGCCCTGAACTGGGCGACATGTTGGTGGGGGTTGCCGGTCCCCTTATACACGTGGAATTTTGGTATTGTATAGCCCGGCGGGTATTTGATTTGGTCGTACCGGCTTGGATACGGCCGGCCCGTTTTTACGACTTGACCAGCTGCCTCAGTCGCATGATGAACCCGGATTTGCTGGGCTATATAGTCGACCAAATCAGCCTTAGAGATTGTCTCCTCCTTGGCCGTTGAGAGGGTTGGTGGTGGATTTGACGTTTCTCCTCGGTCGTCTTCAGGAACGATTGGGAGATCCTCGGCGGGTAAGTCCTATTGGATCATCATTCCTATCATATCTTGGAAAAGAAGGCCCATACGCTGTATGTTGGCTGCTTGTTCAGCAGCCTCTTTGTCCTTTTTCTCCAGTATCCGGCGAAGGAATTCAGCGTCGGTTTCTTCCTCCTGTCGTGCGTTTGAGGACGTTTCTGGGCTTTCTTTTGGCCCGGTAAGTGCGGCCATAGCATTCATCATTTCCTGGAGCTTTTGCTGTTGCTCCTGAGCTTTGGTCACCGACCGTGTGAGCGGTCTATGACCTGTAGACGCACGGCTGTCTTCTTTTCCTGACGCCATGTATACGGTGTGGATCATCATGCCCCCAGACTTAGGGCGTCTGGGCTCAGTGCTTTTAGCTGTCGTTGCAGGCTGGGGGATCTTCTCTGGCTTCCTCTTTTTATGAGCAGTGGAGGTTGAAGGGGCCGTTGAGGTGGGCGTCCAGACAGCCTTTCGTGGTTTAGCCTGGTGATCGGCTTCCGGTTGGATTTTCAGCTTCTTGTGCTGGCGGGAGAAGTTTGGATCGATCATCGAGTCTCCGGCCTGCCGCCAAACCTTATAGATTTTGGAGGACAGCCGTTGAGGGGATCGGGGCCGTTCTGAATTTATTTCCACAACCCTTTTTAGTGGGGGAGGAGACTTCTTTAGCATTGCAGTAGGAGAATTCCTTCGCACCTTATTTAGCATCTCGAAGCTGTTCCCAGTTGGAACAGCAGCATTAACTTCTGCCATCGGGGCTGATGGAGTTAGCCCGGAGGGAGAGTTGCCCCCAGCCTTCCTTACTCGGCGCCAATGGCGACGTCGAGCGTGTCGAGCGGACGGCGTTGGTTCAGCGGTGAGAATGGTTTCGTCTTGCCCCCTGTGTAGGTGGGGGGTCGCTGCTGGTGTTAGCCTGTCAAAGACCGATGTCTTTTGGGCAGCGGGAGCGGGAGCCGAAGCCGTCAATCTTGTAAAGACCGACTTTTTGGCCGGAGAAGCCGCCTTGGCGATTTCGGGAGCAGGAGCGGCCACTTTCTTAGAAGCAGCCTTCTCTGAGATTGTAGGCCCCATGATGAGTTCGCAGGATTTCTGGCCCAATCTAGAGAGGACCGAGGCGTTGACGCTGGGCGACTCGTTGAGATGAGCCGCGGCAGGGGTAAGACGATCAAAGACCGACTTCTTGAGAGCTTCCTTCGTCAGTGCCGGCGTCGCGAAGCTTGTTGGTGGGAGTATAGTCCCAAAGAACAATCCAGTAGTGGCCTGAGTCACCTGGTCCACCGGCATTGTGAATAACGAAGCAGCTTGGGGTCCATAGGCTATACCTCCTGGCGAGGCAAAGCGTTGGTCGCAATTGCAGTCTGAGCAGTTGGAGGATTTCGCAGAAGTAGAAGCCATCGATCCTTTGCTTTCTGCAATAAGCAAGACGCCAATTCTTAGTATCTTGAAACCCAAGGGCAACCATTAGCGAACCGCGATTGGTTCGCGAATCCCGACATACGAAGTGTGGAGTGGAAAGAGGAAAAGGTCCCACCGGGCGTGTCAGAATCTGTTCCCCTCCGAAGGACGGCGCGACGTGGACGTCTCGCCTGAAATTCGGGGCAGATGCTAATTGGTGCTATCCGTCCACCTCTCCGAAGATGCCAAGTTGATTTATGGCACCATGTATCGAAGGTTTAAACGGATGCGGCCGATGTAGCAGACTTCGTCAGATTCCCCCTGAGGATGAGGGGTTTTTGATTGTGGGGACGCTCTTCCCTGCAGGCGCAAGCCCCTGCAGTTAATTACGCTACCGCATCGCGGTAACAACTTTCTCCTTCTCCAGATGGTCACTTCGTGTCGTGTGTATTTATTTTACGTTTTGTTGCCCGTGGATTGTTTACGGAGACCGAGTTATGTCGTCGCCCGTAGGGCGTGGACTAGTCCAAATCCGTGTTATCTTAGATTTGGGTTTGGGGGTTTGGTTTGAGGATACGTTAGCCATACTTGAGGCTAAGATCAACTCAAACGTTTGTTAAGGATACGTTAGTCTAACTTGAGACTAAGATCAACTTAACGGGATCGTTTAGATCCGACAAGAGAGCATTTGGGCTCCATTGTTCCAGTTTAGGGACATAGTGGTCCATTGCATGTATGGCCGTCGGGACCCGTTACCTCTCTGACGGCGTTGAAGGATTACAACGACAGGTGTCAAAGGAGTTCCGAGATGTACCCATGGACCAAAGTTGATTGGATGGATTCATAGTCCAGTCTGTTTGAAGGTTTAAGGATACGTTAGCCATATTTGAGGCTGAGATCAACTTAAACGGGATCGTTTAGATCCGGCAAAAGGGCATTTGTGGCTCTATTGTTCCAGTTTAGGGACATGGTGGTCCCTCTCCAGTTTAAGGACATTGCGGTCCATGGGTAGTTTAAGGACATCGCGGTCCATTGGTAGTTTAAGGACATCGCGGTTCAATGTTAGTTTTAAGACATCTCGGTCAAGGTTAAGGACGTCGTAGTCCATGGGTTTAAGGACCCCACAGTCCATTGTTAGTTTTAAGACATCTCGGTCAAGGTTAAGGACGTCGTAGTCCATGGGTTTAAGGACCCCACAGTCCATATCAATGTGTGGTCATCGGGACCCGTCACCTCTTTGAAGACGTTGAGGGATTACAACGCCAAGTATCAAAGGAGTGAAGAGATGTACCCTGGAACTGGAGTGGATTAAATAGTCTTTGGCCCAATTTGGGATCAAGACCAATTAATTATGTTATGAGCCCATTAGCCCAGTTAATTGCGAATTGAGGACTTATGGCCAGCTTGGGCTAAGTCCAATCATGTTTGGGACATCGGCCCTCCTGTTGGTCCCTTGAAGGAGAGGTTTTACCTCTGGCCATTTAGCCAATTGGGCCAATGCCTAGTGTTAAACACTAAAGACCAATCAGTGTTGAACAACTGGGAATGAGATTGATAAGTCATTGTTTAACACTAAAAGATAGTTGGTGTTAAACACCAGCAACAAGGCTTTCAAATTAGTGTTAAACACTAAAACAGATCAGTGTTAAACACTGGCAACAGAGATCTCAAATTAGTGTTAAACATTAAGGTAATCAGTGTTGAACACTGCAAATAAAGTTCTTTTATTAGTGTTGAACACTAAGGCCCAACAGTGTTTTAACACTGGATTCGGGAGTTCCGATTTAGCGTTAGACGCTGAGGCAAGAGGGGTCACGTGGTAGCACGTGAGGGCGCCCTCCCCTCGTTTGTTCTGCTGAAAAGATCACATCTTTTGGAGCATCACGTGTCATCACGTGACGGGTGTTTAAATGAGGTATGTTAAAGCTTCTGCCAAGGGTCACGTGGGTCACGTGAAGCACTGCCTCAAAGGGGTTTCTGTAAATCTTCTGGGGGGGTCACGTGGTGACACGTGACCCTTCTTTTCTGTAATTGTTCAGAAGATCTGTTAATCCTTTTCAGGAATTAAATTCTTCGTAGGGTTGAACCCTGACAATAATTTCAGAGGAATTAAATTCCTAGTTCCTTTAGAGAGTTGAACTCTGAATTTTCTGTAGGAGTTAAATTCCTCGTATATATGAAGAACTGAATAGGGTTAAACCCTAATAAAAGCTTTAAGGAATTAAACTCCCACTCTCTGTTAGAGAATTATTCTGGGGAGTAAGGTTAAGGGAATTAAATTCTTGTTGTTTTCACAGAACTAAATTCTTAACTAGGGTTAAACCCTGATTCTTTTCATTTTGAAGGAATTAAATTCCCATAACACAGGGTCAAACCCTAATTTTATTTTAAAGGAATTAAATTCCTATAGTTCTGTGAGAATTAAATTCTCGTGCTTGCATTCTCTCTCTGTGCTTTGGATCTACATGGCAGGATCTCAACCCATTGAGAATTAAATTCTCAACTTCTAGGGGAGATGTGCACTTTACAGATCCTCTATCAAAGAGAGAAGAAATATGTTCTTCTGTTTTATATCAGAGTTAAACTCTGTTGAGAATTAATTTCTCTTTTCTTTCAAAAAGCCTTCCCTTTCTTACCTAGGGTTTTCTTTTGCAGAAGATCCAAATTCTTCAAAGTATCCAGGCTCTCTCTCTTTTCTTCCCTCTGCCTATATATCCCTTTTTTTGTCTCTTGGCTCCTATTTATAGGAGAAGCAGCCGAGTCAATTAGTTTTTTGACGAATCTTCATTGAGAGATTTGATTTGCATCCATCATTCGCTTTGGACCTTTGGATTATTAGGTGAATTTTATTCACCATTGGATTTTAAATCCAGAGATTCTCCTTTGTTATTTCTGTTAGATTTGAAGGGGAAATCTTTCCAAATTCGAGATTTTCCCATAGACAGATGATATTTAATCACCTCTGAATCTTTAATTTAATCGGTTGCTTTTGGAAAGATTTGAGAGGTCTTTCTCAGAATTTAATTCTGTTAACAAATGGGCTTTGAAGTCGGTCACGTGTGGCCACGTGACCCTCGGTCACGTGTGGGCACGTGACCCCCTTGGAACGAGCCTTCTTCCTTCTTTCTGCGCTCTGCTTTCTGGTCGCTGCTTAGCTGTCACGTGCCGCCATGTGACCCCTGGTCACGTGTGAGCACGTGACCCTTGTCTGGCCTCTCTTTCTTGGTTTAGCGGGAGAACAAATCTGCTGCTTTGGAGTATCACGTGCCAACACGTGACCCTGGTCATGTTGGAGATAGTGCCCTCAGAGTCAATTATTAGGTCACAGGTACGTGATTGTAATGATTGAGGGAGGACCTATCCCGGTAGGACAGTCTTACTCGAGATGATAGTATGCTATCTGGTTTACCTTTATCATCGTGTACTGCTTTAGGTGACATGACACGTCGCTATTACACGTTGATAGAGCCCCTAGGATTCTTGCTTGACCACCAGCAGTATGAGGGCGATCATATAAGTGGGAGCTGGGGGTCTACAAGCATATCCTTAAAAGGTCCCTAGTCGTGGGAGTTTCGAGACCGGGCATCGATACTCCATTAGTAGACTAGTGTATACAGTCGAGACCCCGACGAGGGGCGGTGGCCGGTCTCACAAGCCACTGGTGTCAGTTAGATCACCTAAGATGTATACAGGTGCTCATTGGGTTATGAGTACACCGGACAGGACTCGCCGGGAACATGCTAGTTGGTCATATACCAGACGTCAGATGGCAGTTCCCTGGTGACATGTGTGCAGGTTAGTTCATCGACCTGGGGATCGTCATTTGTCTCGTGTGAGTTCCCACTGTACTTTGATTACTACCCTACCACGGCTCAAAGGAGTCGTGCAAACAGGTTTTAGTTGGGTACAGTCCCGAGCCACATGGAGGCAGTGAGCGTATCTTCAGGGGTTCGTCTCTCCCGGTATTGGGGGTGAGGTCGTGCTGTGTCTAGGAGAGCCATTACACAAAGTCCTTGGCCAAGGCAAGGAGATTTACTGGTAGGTATTCCAGTAGTATCTCAGGGTGTTCTGGGCTACACTCCGACACGACTTGTACCGCTTTTGGGGGTCTGACTTTTACCAACCCCCTAGGCCCGCCATGCGATACTCATAGACGAACGGACCGGACTGCACGGATATTGTCACTGACAGGCTCAGTAGGGTGTCAGGATGAGTTCGCTCATCGACGTCCCTTTTGGTCAATAGCTGGTGGCCCGTTACGTATTGGCTTATACCTCTGACGTGCTAGTGGTTAAATCCACAGCCATAGTATTGACGAGTCTTTAGAGTCCACCACACTTTCAGTTACTCAGCTTTCGGGCGAAACGCTGTAGAGGCCGTATGGAGATATGGCAGGATCCGATCAGATACGTGCGGTATTGCACGGATCAGGATCGGACAGTTTTGTACTAGTAGCCGTATAGGTATATGGCAGGGTTCGATCAGATACGTGCGGTATTGCACGGATCAGGATCGAACGGATATTACTAGCCGGCTTTGGTTTAAGCCGGTCCTAGTTTAGTACAGTGTAGATTTTGTCTTTTTGCATTTGTATCCGGACGGAATACAGATGCGGGTGTGTATGCACAGTATCGGGGTTTTCCTGTAATTTATTACGGGACCAGTTTTCTGGAGTTGCCAGTTTGCATTCCGTTCCGGCCGGTTTTCGTTTGTTCTTTCCCGGCCGGACTTTTCCGATGGAGGGGGTAATTTGCAGTTTTGCAAATTACTTTTGTGGAGGGGTTTTATTGCATATATATTGATTATGATGGCTTTCTTTTCTTTGCACCATGCTTGCTTTGACTTGTGATTTGAGTGGGTATGGGTTTGATGTGAGTTGAAGCATGCTTGCATGTTTCTTTGTCTTGGTTGTGGTCACCCCTTCTTCACTCCTACACTCACCTCCCTTCATTATATATATCCATTCTTTCCTCCACCAATTTCCTAGATGAAATTGGCCGGCCACTTTAGTGAGGAGGAGAGAAAAATGAGAGATTCAATTTTGTGCTTCATTTTGATCATCTCATTTGGCTTGCAAAATTGGTAGATTCATTTCCCTCCAAAGTTCAATCTTCATTCCTCCATCCAAAGGCAACAACCCCAAAGAGACAAGTAGCCTCTACACTACACTTCCTACAGCAAATCTTGGACGCGTCGATTCGCCAGCTTCGCGCCCGAGTTGCCTCGGTATTGAGGTGGGAGCCCGTAAAAGCTACAGGCGATGTGGTGCCCTTTCCGACGAGGAGGAGAAGGACGGAGATCCCGCGAGGAGATCGGAGTGGAGATGAAGACCGGAGGACTCGGATCAGTCGGTACAACATTTCTACACTCTTTACTGTTTGTTAGTTTAGCAATAATGGCAGATCCGGGTTAAAGTATACGATAGCGCCAAGTTAAAAAGTTTTATTCCGCAATTGGCGTCTGTAGACTGCCGGGGCGCTAACGTAGACTTACAGTGGTATCAGAGCCTCACCATTTTGCTATGCTAACTTGTGCTAACGCGTTTAAAACTTCGATCCGACCGGAAATCGAAAACTGCAAAAATCCAAGCCGACAGTTTCTGTTGTTTTTAAACGGTCTCAAAAATGATTTCTGGATGTCTTAAAAATCAGAGCAGGAACTTTTAAGAGTCACGACAAAATTTGGGGTCGTGATCCCTCCAAGTTGCCGCGGAAGAGCGGCCAAAACCATGGTTTTGCCGCGCAACCGCGGCCACGTGGGGACCACGTGCTCCCAAATTTTGTCAGTTGGTTCTTGGTTGGATTTTGGGGTTTTTGATATATATCGTTTTTGCCCAGATTTTGTTACTGTTCACCAGTAAGTCGTGGGGCCCACTTCTTGATATTTTGTCGATCGAAATTTAAACACGTTAGTTTTCACAGTATTTACATTATATCTGCGACCGTGAATGTCACTCGATCGGTAAATCCGGTCTAACTGCTATAACCCGGTTAGACGGATTTGCGAACGTGATTTTCACGTTGATGTTCTATGTATTTGCTGTGATGTTGCGGATCGGTCGTGGGGGATAGCCTGGATGCAATGCTAGTACAGTGTTGTTGTATTATGTACATTTGATATTGCGGGGCGAGCGTCCGACATGTGGACTGCCGTCACTGCCTGTTTGTATTATTCTTTTGGGGCACGACCTGGTTGCGGTCGATGTACCCGGTGTATGTATATTTTACTTTCTGTACTAGGGTTACCCCGCGGAGGGGTGCACGGATAGCCGGGTTCTGGAGGGCAACAAGCCCGCATCTCATGGCATTGAGACGGAGGGGGCTTCAGTCTGGAATTGGCGGGCTATTCGCCGCACTCGTAGGGGGTACAGGTTGACCCAGGAGGGGTGCCCAAGTTACCGGATTCCGTGAAGTGCTGGGTGGTCCATTCACGGCGCTGAAGGGGGCTGCCTCGCTTCAGGTTTTGGCGGGTGACTTGCCGCGCCCGTAGGGGTCTAGGTTTTCATTGCACAGGCTATCCACACGACCAGGGGAACGTCGGGTTTCAGTAGTGGCTCTGTGAAACCCGGGGATCCCAGATATCTGTATTGTTCTGTGATGTTGTACATTTCTGTGATGTTGCATTTCTATTCACGCCTTGAGCGAAATACTATATATTGGTATATATATTAGTAGATGTTGTATATGTTTTTCATCCGCGCTAGTCCAGTCCCCGCTCTGCCGTTAGTAAGCTAACCTAACGGGTGATGACGGGACCCAGTGGCGAATGCGGATGGCATATACGTACGTCAGTATATTTTCGTTCTTTATGGTGTGATCAATTGATGGGACTGCGTTGATTCGGATCAATGCAAGTTAAAAAAAAACCTAATCTGATGTTGTTGGAACACTTTTTCAAAAGCTGTTATTGCAAGGACGTTTACTTTTGTTTTGCATCGTGGTATTCATTTAGAATATCCTGCTCCTCAGTCGACGAGGCAAGGGCCGAGATCCCTTCACCGGGAGTGACCCCTTGGACAGAAGTTTGCGTCAGGGCATTAACTTCACTATAGCCGATTACTTTTGCTTTGCATCGTGGTATTCATTATGAATATCCAGCACCCCATTCTACGGGGAAAGAGCCGAGATCCCTTCACCGGGAGTGACCTCTTTAGTAAAGGTTTTCGTCACTATATTTTCTAAAAAGCTATTCGTTCCTTCAACGATATCAAGTTCACTACGTTAAAGGTTTTCGCCAGAAACCATTCGTAGCCCTCCGTCGTTTCATATGGGTAGTCAATAGTATTCAAGCTGTGTTTGTTGGCCTTAGTCAAGGCACAGTGTTTGGTAGCTGTTGGGTATTCATATGTTGCATAGATAGATGCGTTGGTTTGGGACAGTCGTATAGCCTTGTTGGCCTTAGTCAAGGGCTTGTACGGGTGGGTTCAAATCAACCTGGACAATGACGGGTAGAACTTGACATGTGACTTATGATTTGTTGGCCTTAGTCAAGGTCATAAGAGCATGGGGCAGAAATCACATCGGGAGTTTCAAAAGTACTGAAACTTGCCAGATATGCGCATACCTTCTGGAGTGTGATACCGTGAGCGGATTCCGTCACGTTATCATACGATGATAGTTGGATCCCGATTCCCACTGATGAGTTAGTTTACTCCTCGGGTGACCCCGACTAATTCTTCTTTCAGGTTTGGAGGAGAATTTGAGGTACAGTGGGAGGATTCCAGATTAGATAAATTGGTAACCATTCTGATCTAGGTTAGAGTGCACGCTGAGTGTTTCTTTTCTCTCTCTCTTTGGCAGCGACCATTGACCCGACCCTAAGACTATGACTCAGTGACCAAGTTGACCGAACCTTCCTAACACTGGCCTTTGGATTGTCAGAGTTGCAGACCTCATTGCCACTCCTACTTTTACCCTTTTCTCCAGGACACCCCGTATTACTACGAACGTCCACTTCCATTGGACAAAACCATCGTATGGTTAGATACGAACTCGAAGGAATTCGAGGATGGTTTCCGGTTCTGGAGAAAACGGATAGGATTATTCAGTTGTCTTTTCTTTTTCACCTTCTCTCAGGTTGCGAGTACTCCTTGGTTTAGGAGTAGTACACCTATTACGCAAATTGGATAGTCTTCTTCCAAACCATAGGCTGGTGCCGACCGGTAGGGAATGAAGAAAACCAATTAGCATAACGATGGTGTGCAGAAGGTATTAAGTTCAGACAAAGTAAGGGATTAGTAAGAGGGCAAAGTAAATTGCAACAGATATTCACGACCAAACCAGGTATTTCTTCGCCAATCCTAAAATCACCTTTGTATTTCTCCAGGACACTCCGTATCACTACGAAGATCCACAGTTTATTGGATATTCCATCGTATGGTTATATACGAACTCGAAAGGAACTTGTTCCAGTTCGGGGATGGATTCTGGTCCAGGAGAAATAGGAATAAAGTACATTCAGGTGCCTTTTATCTTCACCTTCTCTCGCATTGCGAGTGTTCCTAGGATTAGGACAGTACACCCTTTATGCTTTTTGGATAGTCTTCTTCCAAACCATAGGCTGGTGCCGAACGGTAGGGAAGGAAGAAAACCATTTGGCCTAAAAGGGTGTGCAGAAGGTAAAGACTAAAGACATATGAAGGGATTTGGAGAGGTGGCAAAGAACTATACGGTTACAGTCGTAAATCTGGAAGAGGCATTACTAGGAATACCAGAATACCCCATCGGAACATTTCAATGTTTCAGTTTCACTGTGTAATGTTAAAGGAAAACTGATTTCCCGATTAGATACTTACTCCAGGGTATGTATTTACCAGGTACGATCCTCACATCTGTATGGTTTTACAGATGATGAGTGGGAGTAAGTTATTGGGAATTGGGTGATCATCCTCATTATATCGGGATTCGTTGTAATCGGTGATATTTGAGGAAATCACCTGGGCTGTTTGCCGGTCGGCAAATATTTGGTTTTGGATATCCGCTGTTATGCACCAATTTCAAATTGATATATCTGTACGTCTATTTTCATAGAGTGAGATATACCTTTCTGAAATTATGTCTACGACATTTACCTATATCAGTGGATGGTTAGGTAAGGAGCATTAAACAGCGGTGTAATTCTTCTTAACCATAAGTACAGTTTTCAACCTACGGCACACAGTGAATGAGTTATCAGACTCAAGGGACTTATACAGAGTATTGTATGTTGTCCAGGGTCCATCAGGACAGAGGGGTAGGTCCTCGTACTATATTCGGTTTACTTATGACTTCTCTAGTTTTTAGACCGGTGTTTCGTGGAAACACAGGGTCTAAGTTTTGAGGAGTTATAGGTATTTGAATAGAGTAGAGAACCAGGTGTAGCAAGTATCGGGATTCTTCAAAGTGATCGAAGATGTAGATACTTGTGTATGGTATTCAGTTGATAGTAATGATAAAGAGATCTTGCTTCTCTTTCAGGTTACTCATAATTGGAAGTATTCCTAAGTTGAGTAACGCTGATCGGCCTCCTTCCATTTAGTTGACATGCGCTGGGGACAGCTGCATGATTTGAATCTGGTTCAATTAAATCAGTGCCTCTGGTCCTATATTGGATATAGAACAGTTCGTATCTTAACGATGTTAAGGTACGGGGAGTTGTCCGGATTATGCTTAAAACCAGACTCTGGATAACTCAAGGCACGTTTCTGTAATGGCTGTTTGTGGGTTGACCCAGGCTATGACGCGGGTTGATTTTCTACCATCTGGATGAACAATAGCAATATTGTTCTAGACTCGCCACAGTTTTATTAAAAATGGATTTTTTCAGAAAACAGTAGTGGGAGTATGGTAGAACTGGAAGTGATTCCAGAACCACAAACGATTGCTGAAGATTTGATAAGGAACCTAAAGATTCAATCTGGATTGACATTCCATTGGCCACTCCGCAGATAAGGTGGGTAACTTCAGGCACCCGAGAGGCACTACGGTAGCCTCAAGGACGGTGACAGAGAAGTTCTTGTTTACCCACAATTACCATTGCTGTTGTTCCAGGTTGCGAGACCCGGCGGGAGGATGAGTATAGCGTCGTTCTAAACCAGTTTTAGAAGTGTGCGTCTATATGACTCTGCCAGAGGGTTGTCATAGTCAGTGGGAGCAGCGGAAGCATTGGTGGACAGGTTGCTTCTGTCTATTTATAGACTAGAGCAGATGTAGCGGAGATAGATCATCTATTTCTGACGTGACAGTCATGGGTTTGACTTCATCAGAATAGGGGATGGATCTGTTGAGAAGGTAGTAGGGTGTGATATCCTGGTATTTGGATGATATACACAGAGTAGGAAAAGAAACTCCTACACTACGATCGGTTATACTTTGGTCGTCACACAGTTGTTTCTCCACAAAGGAAATGGATTTTATATCAGACATACTGGTTACTAGATCTATGGTTTTAGATCTGGATTTGGGTGGTTTCCCAATCAGGGTACTTGACAGCATTCTAAGAGTATTTAGGATGGACGACTCCTGGCACGGTAGTGTACCTGCAGGTAATGGAGTCACCCTCTCCAAAGGTGTCTTACAGACTAAAGGGGAGAGGGACGGGCATGATTGGCAGATCACTTGCTCAGGCAATTGAGTCAATCGTGAGATGTCAAGTACCACACCAGATGTTGTTCTTGCACTAGATGCAATAAGTTGACATTAATCCAATCCTGGAGAAACAGTCGGAAGCAGTTTTAGAACATAAGTAGATGTTCTAGGGATATGATAACGACAGCCTCATTCAGGAGACAGTTATCATTCCAGGCTTCCAAGGTGACATGGACGACAAGGAGGTTGTCAGAGTTATAGTTTTCCTTCTGATGAGGGGCAGTATTTTGGACAGGTGGTCCAAGGCAATACTGAGGGAGGCATGGCGCGCAGGATACTGATTAAGTTCAGTTGACGATACAGTCTAAGAAGTTTGGATTTGGAGTTCATTTATGAGCTATGTCCCATCAGACATCCAGACACATTCTAAGACAGGTATTGCTCTTTTCGGGAGATGGGTTTCTCCGCGAACTTGAGATATAGAGAGACATAGAAAGAAAAATCTAAGCGGATCCACTCACTGAGGCTATTCCTCGAACGCAATAGTTCCGCAAACGAGCTTTGTGAGACTGACTAGTAGAGGAGTTGGATGTTCGGTATCACACGGGCTGTGAGTATGCGACATCGCAATAATTAGCCTTGAGTGCAAGTGGGAGATTGTTGGAGATAGTGCCCTCAGAGTCAATTATTAGGTCACAGGTACGTGATTGTAATGATTGAGGGAGGACCTATCCCGGTAGGACAGTCTTACTCGAGATGATAGTATGCTATCTGGTTTACCTTTATCATCGTGTACTGCTTTAGGTGACATGACACGTCGCTATTACACGTTGATAGAGCCCCTAGGATTCTTTCTTGACCACCAGCAGTATGAGGGCGATCATATAAGTGGGAGCTGGGGGTCTACAAGCATATCCTTAAAAGGTCCCTAGTCATGGGAGTTTCGAGACCGGGCATCGATACTCCATTAGTAGACTAGTGTATACAGTCGAGACCCCGACGAGGGGCGGTGGCCGGTCTCACAAGCCACTGGTGTCAGTTAGATCACCTAAGATGTATACAGGTGCTCATTGGGTTATGAGTACACCGGACAGGACTCGCCGGGAACATGCTAGTTGGTCATATACCAGACGTCAGATGGCAGTTCCCTGGTGACATGTGTGCAGGTTAGTTCATCGACCTGGGGATCGTCATTTGTCTCGTGTGAGTTCCCACTGTACTTTGATTACTACCCTACCACGGCTCAAAGGAGTCGTGCAAACAGGTTTTAGTTGGGTACAGTCCCGAGCCACATGGAGGCAGTGAGCGTATCTTCAGGGGTTCGTCTCTCCCGGTATTGGGGGTGAGGTCGTGCTGTGTCTAGGAGAGCCATTACACAAAGTCCTTGGCCAAGGCAAGGAGATTTACTGGTAGGTATTCCAGTAGTATCTCAGGGTGTTCTGGGCTACACTCCGACACGACTTGTACCGTTTTTGGGGGTCTGACTTTTACCAACCCCCTAGGCCCGCCATGCGATACTCATAGACGAACGGACCGGACTGCACGGATATTGTCACTGACAGGCTCAGTAGGGTGTCAGGATGAGTTCGCTCATCGACGTCCCTTTTGGTCAATAGCTGGTGGCCCGTTACGTATTGGCTTATACCTCTGACGTGCTAGTGGTTAAATCCACAGCCATAGTATTGACGAGCCTTTAGAGTCCACCACACTTTCAGTTACTCAGCTTTCGGGCGAAACGCTGTAGAGGCCGTATGGAGATATGGCAGGATCCGATCAGATACGTGCGGTATTGCACGGATCAGGATCGGACAGTTTTGTACTAGTAGCCGTATAGGTATATGGCAGGGTTCGATCAGATACGTGCGGTATTGCACGGATCAGGATCGAACGGATATTACTAGCCGGCTTTGGTTTAAGCCGGTCCTAGTTTAGTACAGTGTAGATTTTGTCTTTTTGCATTTGTATCCGGACGGAATACAGATGCGGGTGTGTATGCACAGTATCGGGGTTTTCCTGTAATTTATTACGGGACCAGTTTTCTGGAGTTGCCAGTTTGCATTCCGTTCCGGCCGGTTTTCGTTTGTTCTTTCCCGGCCGGACTTTTCCGATGGAGGGGGTAATTTGCAGTTTTGCAAATTACTTTTGTGGAGGGGTTTTATTGCATATATATTGATTATGATGGCTTTCTTTTCTTTGCACCATGCTTGCTTTGACTTGTGATTTGAGTGGGTATGGGTTTGATGTGAGTTGAAGCATGCTTGCATGTTTCTTTGTCTTGGTTGTGGTCACCCCTTCTTCACTCCTACACTCACCTCCCTTCATTATATATATCCATTCTTTCCTCTACCAATTTCCTAGATGAAATTGGCCGGCCACTTTAGTGAGGAGGAGAGAAAAATGAGAGATTCAATTTTGTGCTTCATTTTGATCATCTCATTTGGCTTGCAAAATTGGTAGATTCATTTCCCTCCAAAGTTCAATCTTCATTCCTCCATCCAAAGGCAACAAACCCCAAAGAGACAAGTAGCCTCTACACTACACTTCCTACAGCAAATCTTGGACGCGTCGATTCGCCAGCTTCGCGCCCGAGTTGCCTCGGTATTGAGGTGGGAGCCCGTAAAAGCTACAGGCGATGTGGTGCCCTTTCCGACGAGGAGGAGAAGGACGGAGATCCCGCGAGGAGATCGGAGTGGAGATGAAGACCGGAGGACTCGGATCAGTCGGTACAACATTTCTACACTCTTTACTGTTTGTTAGTTTAGCAATAATGGCAGATCCGGGTTAAAGTATACGATAGCGCCAAGTTAAAAAGTTTTATTCCGCAATTGGCGTCTGTAGACTGCCGGGGCGCTAACGTAGACTTACAGGTCACGTGGGAGCACGTGACCTCTTCTGAAGCCTTTTTCTTGATTTGCTCCGGAAGCTGCTGGGTTTTGAAACCACTTTTGATTGTCACGTGCCAACACGTGACCCAGGTCACGTGGGAGCACGTGACCCTTTCTGAAGCCCTTATCTTTGATGTAATCGGGAAGCTGAATTTGCCTTGCCGATGCTTTTAGGTGTCACGTGCCAACACGTGACTGCTGGTCACGTGTAAGCACGTGACCCTTTTCTGAAGCTTTTTCCATAAGCTTTCCTGATTTTAAATCAGGAAACAGGAACTACAATGACTTGCTCTAAGTGCCATGTTGTTGGGCATAATATTAGAAGTTACAAAGCAGATCCAGTTCAACCAGTGACATCTAAGAAGATGATGACATAAGGAGGAGATAACAGTGTTACATCAGAAATTGGGAGCACTCATATTGAAGCTGGTGTAGGAACTCAGTCTGGAGTCACTGCCATGGAGGGTGCTCATATTGAAAATGTGAATATTGACAGAGGAGGAGGAGGGGTAACAGTTGGTAGAGATACAAATCATGATACCCATGTGTGTTTAAATTGCAGTTTTATTGTAGTTTATGTGTATAATCGTATTTTACGTCTATTATGGATACTAATTACTGTCTAAATTATTTTATTTGCATTAGGAAATCCAGCCAAGACCTAAGAGACAAAAGCTTGTGCCATCAAGATATAGAGGGAAAACATCCAACTCAGCTCCTGCTAATATAGACACTCAGTCTTCACAAGCGCAGTTAATATATTATTTCAAAACATTTCCAAATTGCATTTTAATTTTTGTCTTTAATATTTACTACATTCCATTTCCATGATATCTTAATGGCAAGTAATGAAGAAGAAGACTTGCTTCATTTTGATGATGCTTCCAATTCTACAGCCATCAGTTCATAAGTATTTGCAGTTTATGAGGATCTTATATATAGACAAGATGATACTAGGCTCAGAACTTGTTTTATAGTTTGGATATATTGTGTATATCTCTATGGATGTCTTTTGTAAGATTGTAAAATAGTATGCCTCTAAAACAATGCTGTTGTAATGAATTTGTGATCGTTTTCAAAAGGATAATCAATGAATCTAGTGTTGTTGTTGTTCAGGTTGTTTAGTGTAACATTTCAGAAAATAAAATATTATTTTTGGGAATTTAAATAAATAAAATAATAAATTTCATGAATATTATAAAGATATAGAAATTGGTTTTAATGAGGTAGTATGTTTATATACTTATAATTTGAAAAATAATTGGAAAATTAATATAAATTATTGATTTGAAGGTATTTATGTGATTTGGGCATTTTATAAATTATTATACAATTAATTATATACAAGTTAATGCTAAACTTGATTAACATTTCGCTAATTATGCATTAACCTTATAAATGCATCATGACATGCAACATAACTTGTTGCAACACTTGTTATATTTTTGAAACATGGCTTCAATTGTTTTTAGATGGTTTTGGTTTTAAAAAGTAAAATAAAAAGATAAAAGAAAAGATGAGATATTTTGGAGAGAGGGGGGGACCATGAGACATAGAAGAATGGGCTTAGAGAGAGAGAGAGAGAAGGAAAGAAGTTTCCACACACCATGGCTTCTTCATTATCATCCTCATTCTTCACCTCATATTTTCTCCCCCTCCTCCTTCTCCTCACCCTCCACCTTCTCTACCATCCTCAAACACCCTCCAAAACACCACAAAACGCTATACTCCCTTCATAAAAATCACTCCAAATCTCACTACAAAACCCATGGGTAGATCAAGTTAAGGTTTTGAGCACTTTGAGCAACCCAAGAATTTTCTTCAATTGCTATGAGATATATCCCTACACTTCTAGTTAAGTTTTTAGTGTTTCTAATATCCTATAGTAGTTTAGAATTAAGCTAATGAGGTTTAGTGATGCTAGAATTTTCCAAGATGAGGTTTAGGGAAGATTTGGAGTTGTAAGGGTGTAACTGGGGTTTAGACATGGCTGCAACCCCTCTAGTGTCAAAACCTGGACCAAACCAAGTATAGAAACCCCAAGACTTGAACTTTGAAATTTGCCGATATCGGAATTTGTGATGATATTTAGGGATTGCTATGACCCGGAGGACCTGAAAAATATATAACGATTACAATGAGTCACGCAGGTAACCTAGAAGCTACCCTAGAGACCCGAGACCCTAACTTGATGACTTAGCCGCAGATTTAACTAAGATGGCCGCAATTTGTGGCCTGGGTATAGGTGATGGGGTTCGTGCTTGGTTTGTGGCTCCTATATTTGTTAATTAGACCCTCCACATATGCAAAATTGGCTAATTTCACCTGAGGCAAAATCTAGAAGTGTTTTTCAAGATTTCTGATTTCGGTTTGCGAGTTTTGTTGACTTAGGTTTTGGTATTTGGGTTTTGACTCGGTGGTTTGACTTTTGTACGTCAACATCGAGGATTGTTTGGTTATTCTTGCATGCATAGACTATGGGTTCTAACCTATGTGTGTTTCGCGTGCCTCTTTGGTTTTCGTATTCAATTCTGATTTACGATATGCCGTGTTTAAACTGTAGGCACCTTCGCGTGGACTTCGGGACGACAAGGGAGAGCAAGGCGTCATCGATTTCGGCAAGCGAGGATCGAAGGTAAGTAGATGTATATCTACGGGGGAAGTCGAGTGGATGGCGTATAGCACCCCCGCAACCGTAGAATAGGATATATATATATAGACACTATGTGTGTGTGTGTGTGTGTGTGTTAATGCGAGATGAATATTTAGCAAGTAGGGCTCTAGGTGACTCTAGGTTAGAATAGGCGTACTTGTAGGAAGGTATATCCTTAATCTATATTCCTTAGTCGTGAGCCGTTAGTTTTATTTCGTTGCACACACACATACTTGGTATGATATGTGTGTATATGTATATATATATGAGCATGTGAGATATATATATATATATATATATATATATATATTATACATATACGTGTATGATGAGGATATGACATATTATATGGTTTTGAATCGATATGATTGCACTGGATGTCAAGAGATTCTGATATATATAAATTTAAGATGAGACATCGTTTAGGATGCGATATATTAAAGGATCGTTGGGCGTTATATACATAGCATGCGACAACATGTGATTTAATGAGATAATAGATTGTACAAGACTTTAGATCCGTACCCTTGATTATGATATTGTACGACGAATGATACCGTATGAACTATGATCTATATGATATATATGATATTTGACTCGTACCCTCGATTTTGAGGATGCCGTACGATGGACTATACCGTACGAGATATTTATATGATGATTGATCCGCACTCTTGACTTGAGGATGCCGTATGATGGATATTACCGTACGTGATGCTATGAGGCTGGATCGCCGACTATTAGATATATCGACTCGGATATGTATAGATTTCTATTCACTTTCGACACTGTTTTAGTTTAGTTTCTTAATTACTTAAGTAGGTGTTAGAATAGAGTTCGAGTCATGCCTATTTTCAAAACTAACGAATCGTAGGTATTTTCAAAAAGCAAACCTAGGGACGCTATGGATTTTCAAAATGATATTAGACTGTTACAGATGTACGAGGTCGGGTGGTTTCTCAAAAACACCGTAGTCCCTACTTTTCTAAAAACGACGATTCGTGCTATTTTAAATACTATAACTGTACGGCTCGTGTGTGTGTGTGTGTATTTTACATGTTGCGTTTACTGTTACTTTCTGCTCTGTTCATGTTAATTTCATTACATTGCATATATGTACATGTTTTGCATTAGCTGTTATGATCTCATCTGTTAGGATACATGTACCATTACCGATGATGTGTATGTTGCACGCACACTTACTGACCGGCTCACACACATCATCATCGGTAATTGTCATGCCACGTACACATTAGAGAACCGTTACTTTACTCGTACTATCTGATAATTTGTAGTTTACTAGTATTGTTTAGCATTCATGATCTCACTTGCTAGTTTAGACTTTGTATTTCTTACTTAGATGCCACAAGCATTCACATACATACATTCCGATTATATACCGCAGTTGGGCTCTATGCCGATATTCATTGTTCATTATTAGCTCATGATTATGAGATTCCGATTTTCATGAGATTTCTGGATTTGGGAAACCGCATGTGAAACTAAAAAATTTATGCTTCTTTTAAAAGAAAAATACGGTTTTACTTGATATGTTGTATGATGTCCACCATGAGATTTCTCGGTTCTGGAGCATATATGATATATGATTACCCACCACGAGGAGCGGGTGCGACACCGTTTGCGGGTACATGGTGGACCCGGTGCGGTACCCCGGGGCAAAAAGGCCTTATAGAGATTGAGACGTTGAGCCCGACAGGGGAGCACTACCGACCGGTTATAGTTTGGATCCGGCGGTTATCTGGAGGATACCGACGAGATGGATTTGAGGGTTGACCTGAGAATGCGGCGCCCGAGATATGAGGATATTGTATCATAGATGGACACGATTATCATGATGTTTTTCGAGTGTCGATGCTAGGCACTCAGGTTTTATCATGATTTAGTGTGTCGTTGTTTGACACACATTGATTGATGCATTTACATTCATACATACATTTACATTTGTCTTGTTACCACTTTACGACACTGACACGTATACCTTGGTTTATACTTATGCTTATACTGTTACCCTGGTTATTACTCTATGTCTATATATTATTATATTGTATGACCTAGGAGATAGTCATACATTCGGTTTCTACTCGGTGATGTCTTCTCCTCACGAGTTGGCAACTCTCCCCGTTGTGCCACAGTTTTCTTGTAGGTTTGACCGCACAGGTTCCGTTGCGGCTTGCTGGCACACTACCTTCTTCAGGGTGATTGCATTGATAGGTGGGATACATTTGCATCGTAACCACCATTATACTTGTATATTTTAAATTTAGTTGTATCTAGTTAAAAGCTCCATCAACCGGACTATGTATATTCGTAGACTTAGAGATTTTTGTTGTATATTCTTTCGGTTTTAAAGTCACACTCATGTATTATGCTTTATTCTGGTTTCCTTAATCGATATTTGTTTTCTTGCTTATTTACTGTGTTTCGATCCTCGCCTTCGGCGTTGTATATTTATATCATTGCATAGTTGTTTCCGCCAATTGGCGAAGAGCTAGCTCCCGCTTGGGAATGCCTATTCTTCTTATTAATGTGTATTGTTTTCGGGTTAAAATATGCAAAGAAGGTGCTGCCCAAATTTCAAACGACGAAACATGTTTTTAAGATAGTTACAAAATATTGTTTTCCTATGAAACTACTTATGTTTTAAAGGAAGAACCCGATTTTATTAAACCTTTATTTCAAAACTCCATCTCCACTATTTTTCCTGAAAAGGTTTAGATTTCTGGGCTTTTGGCATACTTGAATTAGGCGGAGTCCTATAAATTTCACATGATTCAAGTGTCAGTCACGTACCTTTTTCCGAGTCGTGACATTTAGATAGTTGTTGTTTTTGTTCAGATTGTTATTTTACTTCTATTATTGTTGTTCATGTATTGTTGAAATGATTTCAGTGTTTCAGCTCCTCCCAATGTTGTTGTTCTTCTTCAAGTTGTTTACATTGTTTTGTTATTGTTCAGATTATTGTTGTTCATGTGTAGTATTTTGTTGCTCCAGTATTGTTGTTCCAATATTATTGCTCTAACATGTTCATATAACAATTTTATTGTTCTAATTGTTAAGTGTTGAACCAGATTTTGGTTTTTGGTTTAGAAATTATACCCCATTTTCAATATCATGCAATACTTTGGTTTTGATTTTTACTATGAATTTTAAGTTTACAAATGCATTTTGGAAGAACAGATCAAGCGATGATGGAAAAAGTAAAAATCATTCAAAATCAAGAAAGATTTCATTCATTTACCTCCAAAAAATTACATCAACAACACAACACCCAACATTGTAACCTTACATTATACCTGTCACGACTTGAATACGGAATGCGGCTGGCACTTAAATCACGTGACGTCTAAAAGCGTAACGTAATTCAAATAAGCCGAAACCCAAAATCTAAACCGTAAGTAAAGATAAAGAGGTGAAGTTTTTAGAAAAATGTTAATTTAAATCGTAAAAGAGTTTGGTTTGAAAATGTTTTGAAAACAAGTTATCGTTAAAATTTTCGGCAGCACCTCCTTTATATATTTTGATAAAAACCGATAGATATACAATATATATAAGCATCCCCACTCGGGAGCTATCTCAATGCCCACTTGGCGGAATCACAGCCACGCAGTTAAGTATACAACGCCTCTGGTAAAGAATGGTGCAAATAAAAGCAATACCCAAAAGCATAACTGCAACAAGTCGACCCACACGAGCATTACACCCAAAGTCAAATATTATAAAAATCTCTCTGTCTCGTCTCTAAGTCAAATATATATGGTAGATGGAGTTTCTACTAGATACAAAATACATATACAACTAGAGTAAGTACAAGGTAACCTCGCAACCCACCTTAGCAAAAGCAAGCAAATCCCAAAAGATAGATATGCAGATGACGCCGCTAAGTATCCAAGCGGGGTCGGTCCTGCAAGGAGCTAAGGAATAACGGGGATGAGTTGCCAACTCAATGAATGAAACTAATATTGTAGAGTGGAAATTCTATGCATGAACGAAATAGTGACTAAACCTATGCACAATGAAATCGTAATGTATAACAACATGGATATGATATATGCGAATTGTAAGCATGTCACCACAGTGTCCGCATAAAAGAAAACGGAAATATCATCGAATCCGGTGTCACTCATTGACACAAAATATCCCAATATCTCAAGCATATCCATAAAACTATCATTAAATCCGGTGTTAATCATGGACACAAAACCTTCAAATATCCCGGGCACCGTTTCTCGGAACGGTCCTGACATCAAACAACACCGTGTTGGGGTCAAAATTTGCACCCCGGTTGACCGAGTCAAAGTCAAGGTCAACCCCAAGCCAGGTGGGCCCAAGCCCAGGTCAAGCGGCCCCATGCCCAAGTCGAGCCCGTGGCCAGCCTCCTCCATGCCAAAATATAGATCATATAACAAATAATTTTTATGTAATTTTTTATGCATGAATGTATGCAAAATGGGCATAAATCAAATATTTTGTAAGCTCATGGCTTATGTGCAAAAAAGAAATGGCACATGAGCCATGGGATGGGCAAAATTCCATTTTGTAAAGCCCAATGGGCTATATGTAAATATGTAAGCCTATATAAGGCAACATGATGAAAATATCTGATATACTTTTTTCATTCCCCTAAAAAATCTAGGGTTTGTGCCTCTTTCCCCTTTCTGAAGGTTCTAAACCTTCTTCTTTCTTTTGAAAATTAAATCAAGAGTTTTACTCTTCCTTTTATAAAACAAAATAGTTTTTCACCACAGAACCCACAAAGGGGAACTTAGATCTGCCATCAGATCTTAGAAAGGAGAGATTTTTAAAATCTCATACTTCTTGATCTTCAAGATCCGGCCAACAAAGGAAGAAGAAAGAGACCCATCTCCAGAAACCCCACTTTGGGGAAGAACTAGGGCTCAAGGGGAGAAGCCCTTCATCAGCTTCAAAACATCCTAGGAGTTCCTCATATATATATATATATATATAGAGAATAATGGAGGAAAGAGGCCATAGAAGGGGATTTCCTCCTATGGCGTCGAAAAAATACACCCTCCCTCGTTTTTTCCGACGATCGGCACCCACCATCTTCATTGTCATCATCTAAAATGTGGGTACACCAAATTTCATGTGATTCTACAACTTTTTCACCGTTGATTTAGTGGGTTCAAAATTAACGGTTTACCGACAATAGAACTTTTTACATTGCTAAATCAATGGTGAAAAAGTTGTATAATCACATGAAATTTGGTATACCCACATCTTAGATAATGACGATGAAGATGGTAGATGCCGATCGTCGGAAAAAAACGAGAGAGGGTGTATTTTTTCGACGCCATAGGAGGAAATTCCCTCCTATGGCCTCTTCCCTCCATTATTCTCATATATATATATATATATATATATATATAGAGAGAGAGAGAGAGAGAGAATAATAAGTGCTCTTTTCTGGGAGTACAACTCCCATTGCAGGGACCAAATCCCTTTTGCTGCTCGAGCGCCCACGTGGTGCGCTCGCGCTCAGAGCGCCAGCGCCCAAAGCGCTCGCGCCCGAGCGCCAGCGCCCAAAGCGCTCGCGCCCGAGCGCCCACGTGCTGACACGTGGTGCGCTAGCTCTCAAAGCGCTAGCGCTCTTGCGCTCAGAGCGCTAGCGCCCACGTGCTGACACGTGGCGCTAGCTCTCAAGGCGCTGGCGCTTTTTCCCACGCCTCCTTTCGATGCCCTTCTTTTTTTTATTATATATATATGTATATATACTCACACACTCCACAACACCGCCCCTCTAAAAAAAATTTTGGGCAGGGGCACTGCCCTGCACCCAGCAAGGGGGCTACTAGCCCCCTTGACCCCCAGCCCGCTATCCGGGTAGCAGGACCCCTGTAAAAACTCTGCGTGGCTCCCGATATATCCAAGACCCCTCCAAAACAAAACACACGTGCACTGCACATTGAGTTCGCATGACTAGTTTAACCCGTCAATCGGAGGTTCCCTCGCTCCAAAGGCGAGGGGTAATTAACGGCAGCTTAGTCCGCGGCTGCCGGAGATTTGGATCCCCACAATCATTAAACCCCGGCCTATCCTAGGCAGGGGGAATCTGTAGTACGCCTGACAAGCGCGCGCGTATTCCCATCTCAACGGGGTGACGAAAAACACCCTACAGATTCTGGCACGTTCGGTGGGACCTAATCCCTCCTCCCATATTTCGGGTTAAATATTCATGCGAGCTCAATCAATATACATTGATTATCTGTACTGAAATCATTTTTTTTTGTGAAGGGTTAACGACTTTCGACTACAATTTTCGAATGCAAGTCGGTATTTGAACGACTTTCCTTGGCCCCGGCTGGCGGCAAGGCCATTAACACCGACAAAGTAATAAGGCATTTCGGGCAAGCTCCGGCGATGCCCCTGACAACTGCTCAATCGGGTATCTTCTCTGACCACCATGTCGCTAAACTGGGAATGATAGACCTCTAAGTCTTTAAACTGGAAACAGATGACCTCTAAGTCGTTAAACTGGAAACAGATGATCACCACGTCGTTAAACTGGAAACAGATGACCTCTAAGTTGTTAAACTGGAAACAGATGACCTCTACGTCGTTAAACTAGGAACAGATGACCTCTAAGTCGTTAAACTGGTAACAGTAGACCTCTAAGTCTTTAAACTGGAAACAGATGACCACCACGTCGTTAAACTGGAAACAGATGACCTCTAAGTCGTTAAACTGGAAACAGTAGACTACTAAGTCGTTAAACCGGAAACAGATGACCACCACGTCGTTAAACTGGAAACAGATGACCACTACGTCATCAAACTGGGAATGATCGACCACCACGTCATTAAACTGGGAACAGATGACCTCTAAGTCATTAAACTAGGAATGTAAATATATATATATATATGTAAATAAACAAAAAATGTGTAAATAAAAGTAAAATAAAGAAAAGCCGAAATGATGGGGCAACTCGCAATAAAAATCAGCGAGTAAAAATAAAAATGAAAATAAAGCCGAAATGATGGGGCAACCGCGAATAAATAGACGAAATGATAGGGCAATCACGACCTTCGCGATAAAAAAAGCTGAAATGATAGAGCAATCGCTGTAAAAAAAACAAATAAAAACAAATAAAACAAAGGCGAATGATGAGTCGCTCCTGGTACATATTCCAGTGCAGCGATGAAGACGCCAACCAAAATCCAATTTCTCAAAATTCTCCCAGACCTACGGTTAGTCCCCAACTTGACTACCGTATACAATCTACGGGCTCAAATAATTCTCAGCATACCCATGCCCCCCCGCAATCACCAGTTACGCGGCGGTCTCCGCCCTCGGAATTATGCTCCATTTGGGAAGACCCACTCATGTGTCCCCACGATACATGAGGAGAACAAACCTTCGTGGGATCCTTATGACTCATGAAGGAAAAACACACTTGGGAGTCCCCACGACTCCTAAGGAGAAAGTGCACCTGCGAGATCCTTTCGACTCGTAGGGAGAAAATGCTTTTATGGGACCCTTACGGCTCATAAAATTGAAAAGACTTAGGTGATAGGGACCTAAACCTGTCTCCTAAGCCACCGCTTCCCAACAGGAAAAGGCAAATGATGAATTGCTCCTGGCACATGTGCTTCAGTGTTAGCAACGCTGATGCCTACCCTAACCCCAAAATTCCAAACTCCAATCCAATAGACCCCTAAGTCTTTAAACTGGGAACAGATGACCTCTAAGTCGTTAAACTGGGAACAGATGACCCCTAAGTCGTTAAACTGGGAACGGGGGAAATTCCCTCATGGCGAATGATGAGTCGCTCCTGGTACCATATTCCAGTGCAGCGATGCAGACGCCAACCAAATTCCAAACACAAATCCCAATGGCGAATGATGAGTCTCTCCTGGTACCATATTTCAGTGCAGCGATGCAGACGCCAACCAAATTCCAAATCCCATACCCCAACGGCGAATGATGAGTCGCTCCTGGTACCATATTCCAGTGCAGCGATGCAGATGCCGACAAAGTCTCGAAATTTTTCCGGCCCTACGGTCTGGATCATACATCCTGCAAAACCGTATACAATCCACGGGCGTAAAACAATCCCAATCTCTCCCAAGTCCTACCGGTGAGACCTCATTCAAAGTCCCACCAAAAATAAAAAGAAATATAAAATAAATAAAAAAATGGTGTGTCCACAAGCAAAATGGGCACGGATGAAAACCCGAAAGGGCTCCGTGAGTAAAAACAGCAGGACTGCCGACGAGTTTGTGAAAACCCGAAAGGGCGCAAACTCGTAAAAAGAAAAAAAAAGATGAAATGCACTCGCAAAGTCCTCTCGACTTTGTGAGGAGAAAATTCCCGCGTGAGATCCTTACGACTCACAAAGGAGCAACACACTTGGGGGTCCTCATGACTCCTAAGGAGAAAATACACCTACGGGATCCTTACGACCCGTAGGCAGAAAATACTTTGTGAGACCCTCAAGGCTCACAAAATTGAAAAGTCTTAGGTGATAGGGACCTAAAACCTGTCTCCTAACCCATCGCTTCCTGATAAGCAAGCGCAAATGATGATTCGCTCCGGTACCATATTCCAGTGTAGCGATACTGATGCCAAGCAAAAACCAATTCCCAAATCCTCCCGGGGCAAATGATGAGTTGCTCCTGGCATTATTCCAATGCAGCAATGCAGATGCCGACAAAAAAATCCCCAAATCCTCTCATGGCAAATGATGATTCGCTCCTGGTACCATATTCCAGTGTAGCGATGCTGATGTCAACCCAAATCAATTCAAACCAACAACCTCTGCGGCGGAATCATGCTCCGTCCCAGAATTTACCCCGTGTCGAAATCATGCTTCGCCTCGGGATATCTACCTTCCCTGCCGGAATTATGCTCCGCCTCGGAATCAAATAAACCAACCAACTCTGCATCGGAATCATACTTCATCTCAGAGTGTACCCCGCGTCGAAATCAAGCTTCGCCTTGGAATCAAATCAACCAACCAGCTCTACGTCGGAATCATGCTTCGTCCCAGAATATGCACCCCGTGTCGAAATCATGCTTCACCTCAGTGTATCTGCCTTCCCTATCGGAATTATGCTTCGGCTCGGAATCAACCAACGACCTCCTCGTCGGAATTATGCTCCGCCTCGGAATCAAGTCAACCAGCAAGTTCTGCGTCGGAATCATGCTTCGTCTCAGAATGTGCACCCCGTGTCGAAATCATACTTCGCCTCGGTGTATCTGCCTTCCCTGTCGAAATTATGCTTCGTCTCGGAATCAAGTCGGCCAACCAGCTCTGTGTCGGAACCATACTTCGTCTCAGAACGTACCCGTGTCGAAATCATGCTTCGCCTCGGAGTATTTGCCTTCCCTGCCGGAATTATGCTTCGCCTGGGAGTCAACCTCTGTATCGAAATTATGCTTTGGTCAGAATTTCTGCCGCTCTTCGGAATGATGCTCCGATCCCTGTGTTGGATATAGTGCCCTCAGAGTCAATTATTGGATCACAGGCACATGATTGCAATGATTGAGGGAGGACCTATGCCGGTAGGACAGTCTTACTCGAGATGATAGTATGCTATCTGGTTTATCTTTATCATCGTGTACTGTTTCAGGTGACCTTACAGGTCACTATTGCACGTTGATAGAGCCCTTAGGATTCTTGCTTGATGGCCAGCAGTATGATGGCGATCATATACGTGGGAGCTGGGGTCTATAAGCACATCCTTAAATGGTCCCTAGTCGCTGGAGTTTTCGAGACAGGGCATCGATTCTCCAGAGTAGACTAGTGTATACAGTCGAGACCCCGATGAGGGGCGGTGGCCGGTCTCACAAGCCACTGGTGTCAGTTGGTTCACCTAAGATGTATACATGTGCTTATTGGGTTATGAGTACACCGGACAGGACTCGCCGGGAACATGCTAGTTGGTTTTATACCTGACGTCAGATAGCAGTTCCCTGGTGACATGTGTACAGGTTAGTTCATCGACCTGAGATCGTCATTTGTCTCGTGTGAGTTCCCACTGTACTTTGATTACTACCCTACCACGGCTCAAAGGAGTCGTGCAAACAGGTTTTAGTTGGGTACAGTCCCGAGCCATATGGAGGCAGTGAGCGGATCTGCAGGGGTTCGTCTCTTCCGGTATTGGGGGTGAGATCGCGCTGTGTCTAGGAGAGCCATTACACAAAGCCCTCGGCTGAGGCAGGAGATTTATTGGTAGGTATTCCAGTAGTATCTCAGGGTGTTCTGGGCTACACTCTGACACGACTTGTATCGCTTTTAGGGGTCTGACTTTTACCAACCCCCTAGGCCCGCCATGCGATGCTCATAGAAGAACGGACCGGACTGTACGGATATTGTCACTGACAGGCTCAGTAGGGTGTCAGGATAAGTTCGCTCATCGACGTCCCTTTTGGTCAATACTTGGTAGACCGTTACGTACGGCTAATACCTCTGACGTGCTAGTGGTTAAATCCACAGCCAAAGTATTGACGAGTCTTTAGAGTCCCCCACAGACAATTTCTCAAGTTTCGGGCGAAACGTTGTAGAGGCCGTATGATATATGGCAGGGTTCGATCTTATATGTGCGGTATTGCACGGATCATGATCGTACGGATCATACTAGTGGGCTTTAGTTTAAGCCGGATCCTAGTATTAGATTTGTTGGATTACTTTAGTCTCATCGCATTTGCATTCAGTCGGAATGCGGGTGCAGGTATGTATATACAGGTGAGAGGTGTCCTTGTGATCCGTCACGAGTTTACTTTAGATGTTGCCGGATCTTTTTGTTGTGGCAAACATTTGGATTAATGTTTGCTTAAGGAAATAATGAGCTAGAAATCATCATAACAATGCATTAATATGACATTGACTTATATCATGATTCGTGGTCTTTTTTTTAGCAAAAGTGTCACATTAATGGATTGATTTGTGATGATATGAGAGGAAGAGAGAGAGAGGGGATGCCTTAGAGTTATGGTTAGCTCTCATATTATTTTCCTCACTCTCTCTCATTCTATGATAACATTACAACAAGAGAAAAGAAAAGAAAAAGAAAAGCTCTTATTCTTCTTCTTCTTCCTCTAGCTCTTTGCTTCCATCAATGGCAACACTTCTACCTCCATCCAAAGCCATGGATGAAAGAGAAAAAGTGATCACAAACATTCTCTACAACACCTTGGACGCGTCGGCTAGCACACTTCGTGCCCGAGTTGCTTCGGATGAAGTGGGAGCCCGTAAAAAGACTTCTCGATGTGGTGCCCTTTCCGACGAGGAGATGAAGACCGGAGATTCCGCGAGGAGATCGGGATGGAGGCCGAAGACCGAAGGACGCGGATCGCTCGGTATAGCTTTCTACCCATTCTCTAGTTTGCTAGTTATTGGTTAATGGTTCGATCCGGGTTTTTAGGATGTGGTAGTGCCGGTTTAAAGTCAAGAAAAATTTTCGTTTCCGCATTTTGGCCTCGGATAGACGGCCGGGCGCTACCGTAGTCCTACACCCTGGAATCATGCTCCGCTCTTCGGAATGATGCTCCGATCCCTGGAATCATGCTCCGCTCTTCGGAATGATGCTCTGATCCTCGGAATCTTGATCCGCCCTTCGGAATGATGCTCTGATCCCTGGAATCATGCTCCGTCCTTCGGAATGATGCTCCGATCTCTGGAATCATGCTCCGCCTTTGGGAATGATGCTCCGATCTTCGGAATGATGCTCCGATCCCTGGAATCATGCTCCGCTCTTCGGAATGATGCTCCGATCCCCGGAATCATGCTCCGCCCTTCGGAATGATGCTCCGATCCCTGGAATCATGCTCCGCCCTTCGGAATGATACTCTGATCCCTGGAATCATGCTCCGCCCTTCTGAATGATGCTCCGATCCCTAGAATCATGCTCCGCCCTTCGGAATGATGCTCCGATCCCCGGAATCATGCTCCGCCCTTCGGAATGATGCTTCGATCCCGGGAATCATGCTCCGTCCTTCGGAATGATGCTCCGATCTCTGGAATCATGCTCCGCCCTTTGGAATGATGCTCCGATCTTCGGAATGATGCTTCGATCCCCTGGAATCATGATCCGCTCTTCAGAATGATGCTCCGATCCTTGGAATCTTGCTCCGCCCTTCGGAATGATGCTCCGATCCTTGGAATCATGCTCCGCCCATCGGAATGATGCTCCGATCCCTGGAAACATGCTCCGCCCTTCGGAATGATGCTCCGATCTCTGGAATCATGCTCCGCCCATCGGAATGATGCTCCGATCCCTGGAATCATGCTCTGCCCTTCGGAATGATGCTCCGATCTCTGGAATCATGCTCCGCCCTTCGGAATGATGCTCCGATCTCTGGAATCATGCTCCGCCCTTCGGAATGATGCTCCGATCTCTGGAATCATGCTCCGCCCTTTGGAATCATGCTCCGATCCTTGGAATCATGCTCCGCGCTTTGGAATGATGCTCCGATCCTTGGAATCATGCTCCGCTCTTCGGAATGATGCTCCGGTCCTTGGAATTATGCTCCACAAATCAGAATAATGCTTCGATCCCCGGGAATCATGCTCCCCGAGGGATACTCCGACCCTGGAATTATGCTCCGCGAATCGGAATGATGCTCCGATCCCCGGGAATCATGCTCCCCGAGGGATACTCCGACCTTGGAATTATGCTCCGCAAATCGGAATGATACTCCGATCCCCGGGAATCATGCTCCCCGGGATGATGCTCCGCCCCTGGAATGATGTTCCACCTCGAAGTCCAACTTCAAGATCCATCAATTTCGTGCACACAACTCATGCATGCGGTGTGCATTCATTGATAGGGGACACTTTGTTGGGGTCAAAATTTGCACCCCGGTTGACCGAGTCAAAGTCAAGGACAACCCCAAGCCAGGTGGGCCCAAGCCCAGGTCAAGCGGCCCTATGCCCAAGTTGAGCCCGCTGCCAGCCTCCTCCATGCCAAAATATAGATCATGTAACAAATAATTTTTATGTAACTTTTTATGCATGAATGTATGCAAAATGGGCATAAAGCCAATATTTTGTAAGCTCATGTGCAAAAAAGAAATGGCACATGAGCCATGGGATGGGCAAAATGCCATTTTGTAAAGCCCAAGGGGCTATATGTAAATATGTAAGCATATATAAGACAACATGATGAAAATATCTATATACTTTTTTCATTCCCCTAAAAAATCTACGGTTTGTGCCTCTTTCCCCTTTCTGAAGGTTCTAAACCTTCTTCTTTCTTTTGAAATTAAATCAAGAGTTTTACTCTTCCTTTTATAAAATAAAATAGTTTTTCACCACAAAACCCATAAAGGGAAACTCAGATCTGCCATCAGATCTCAGAAAAGAGAGATTTTTAAAATCTCATACTTCTTGATCTTCAAGATCCGGCCAACAAAGGAAGAAGAAGGAGACCCATCTCCAGAAACCCCACTTTGGGGAAGAACTAGGGCTCAAGGGGAGAAGCCCTTCATCAGCTTCAAAACATCCTAGGAGTTTAACTCCTCATATATATATATACAGAGAATAATAAGTGCTCTTTTCTGGGAGTACAACTCCCATTGCAGGGACCAAGTCCCTTTTGCCGCTCGAGCGCCCACGTGCTGATATGTGGTGCGCTAGCGCTCTTGCGCTCAGAGTGCCAGCACCCAAAGCGCTAGCGCCCGAGTGCCCACGTGCTGACACGTGGTGCGCTAGCGCTCAAAGCGCTAGCGCTCTTGCGCTCAGAGCGCTAGCGCCCGAGCGTCCACGTGCTGACACGTGGTGCGCTAGCGCTCAAAGCGCCCGAGCGCCCACGTGCTGACACGTGGCGCGCCAGCGCTCAAGGCGCTGGCGCTTTTTCCCACGCATACTTTGGATGCCCTTCCTTTTTTTATTTTATATATATGTATATATACTCACACACTCCACAACACCGTCCCTCTAAAAAAAATTTTTGGCCGGGGCGCTGCCCCGCACCCCGCAAGGGGGCTGCTAGCCCCCTTGACCACCAGCCCGCTATCCGGGTAGCGGGACCCCTGTAAAAACTCTGCGTGGCTCCCGATATATTCAAGACCTCTCCAAAACAAAACACACATACACTGCACATTGAGTTCGCATGACCAGTTTAACCTGTCAATCGGAGGTTCCCTCGCTCCAAAGGCGAGGGGTAATTAACGGTAGGTTAGTCCGCGGCTGCCAGAGATTTGGATTCCCACAATCATTAAACCCCGGCCTACCTTAGGCAGGGGGAATCTGTAGTACGCCTGACAAGCGCGCGCGTATTTCCATCTCAATGGGATGACGAAAAACACCCTACACACCGGTCGGTATCCTCCAGGTATTTTCCGTGTTTTCCAATCTATCTCTGGTATCGAGTGTCCTCGCCAGGTTCCCCACCTCACATGCGGCTTTTCTGCCCCTAGGCCTCGAGCGGGTCCACCTGTATCCGACTGTATACTCTCCGATTCAGTCCGGATAACGTAGCACATCCGCAACCGTATATCTCCCCCACTCGGTTCGAAATAAAATCAAATCAGAAAACATCAAGCTCATGGTAGACGTATCATCATATATCAAGAGAAACCGTAAAATTTGGAAACGCAATCAAGTCTGATAAAATGTATCATGCAGTATCTAAATTCCATAGCAACAAAAATCTAATAAAACAACATCACAGAAAAAGATGTAGTAACAATGAAAATAAGGTATAATATACAGAATTGCTGGGTGATAAGCAGTAATTTACAATACTGGCAGGGTACAATGTAATGCAAGTGACATGGCAAGTTCTATATGTGTACGTGGTATGTCAATTACCAATGAAGTGTAGGTGTAGTATGTGGGTATGTGCAAATGAAACATGAAATCATTGATAATGGTGCGAGTGTCTTAACAAGTGTTAGGCAACAATGTTACAATGGATAAATGCATGCAATGGAAATCTAAGTATATGTACAAATGAAATGAATCGAAACAATTTATCGAAAGTTTCAGGTTTCAGGCGCTATATGACATCCATACAATGTCCCCTGGTAGATGTTTAGTCTACTCACCAGAACGAGTCTCGATCTACTCGAATCTAATCACCGTCTTCCTTTTTCTCACTGTTTCCGAAGTCTTCCCAACCGATCCTAACATCAAATAAAAACTTTCGCACGTGAGAAGCTAGATTACCGATATCGACGTATATACATATATAAAGCGAACCAAACTCACGTAGGTTAACACGTGTGACCGTCGTGTGCTATACATGTGCAAAATCACCTAGGACTATCCCGAATTGCCGTTAATTAACGAAAATACCAAATCAAGAGTTGAGATATCCATATCGTATGCTAAAATATCATGAAAAGTGGAGTAAAGTGCTCCAAAATTTTTGTATAGACAATTTGGGAAAAAAAAGTATACCAAAAATCTAGTTTGAAACAGAGAGAGCCCTCGATAAAAACCCAAACCCTAATTCTACAGAAAGGCCACCGGGGGCGGCTAAATGTTGATTTCCGATGGCCAAAACATTTGGGAATGGGCTTGGGTTTCAAGGGTGAACTCTGGGTTCCCTAACAAGCACCTAATAATTTTCTTTTATTTTTGTGAGCACCGGATTAACAGCAAAAATATTTTGAACGCCAAAATTTCACAAAAAACTAGTTTTAGGCATTTTGAAAAACATCATGGTGAATCAGTGAAGTTGTGGTGCTTAAACAATAGGGTAAATAGTATTAAAATACCTTTATCTATCCCAAATTAAGTTGTGATTATCAAGGAAACCACACTAGTTCGATTCTCACCTCAAAACCCCACTTTAAGTTTCAAAACCAACTAAAACATGAACTTTAACTTAAATCGAGTGTCTTCATGGCAAGTATTTGTTAAAACTTAATTAAAGATGGCATATTTACCTCTTGATTGAGATTATGGGAAATTCCGAGCTTGCAACGTGGCCTCAAGTTGAAGTCTTGGCCTCTACTTAAAGTTTTTGAAGGAAAATTGCATGGTTTGTGTAGTGATTTGTATGGGGGGGATTCTTAGCAGTTAGAAAAAAAATGAGGTGAAGATGAAGAAGAAGAAAAGAAAGAGATTAGGAAATTATGAAGAGAGATGGCTTGTGCCATGCCATAACCCTCCCCCCCCCCCCACACTCTCTCTCTCTCTCTCCCATTCACAATATTTTAGAATCCATACTCAACCCATGTCTCTCATGCCATGCCAATCAAGATATTTTCTTTAAAACCAACTTAGGGTTTGTTTCCTGATTTAAAATCAGGAAGCTTCTGTGAAAAGCTTCAGAAGAGGGTCACGTGCTTACACGTGACTAGCGGTCACGTGTTCGCACGTGACACCTGAACGCATCATTCAAGCAAGTTCAGTCTCCTGACTAAGTCGAAGAAAAGGGGGCTTCAGGAAGGGTCACGTGCTCCCACGTGATCAAGGTCACGTGTCGGCACGTGACATTTAAATTCAAGCAGCAAAGGCGCACATTGGTTCCCTGATCAAGTCAAGGAAAAGAGCTTCAGAAAAGGTCACGTGCTCTCACGTGACCAGAGTCATGTGTTGACACGTAACGTTCAAGACAGCAGACCCGTTCTCCCGTTGAACCAAAGAAAGAGAGTTCAAACAAGGGTCACGTGCTCACACGTGACCAGGAGGTCACGTGGTAGCACATGATGTTTAAGCAGCAATCAGAAGACGCAGCGCAGAAGGCTCATTCCAAAGGGGGTCACGTGCTCACACGTGACCACGGGTCACGTGGTCACACGTGGCCGGCTTTCAAAGCCCATTTTTGACGACAGAATTAAATTCTGAAGGAAATTCGAATCTTTCCAAAGGAAAGTAATTATTTGGGACCAATCAAATTAAAGATTCAGAGATGATTAAATATCATCTATCTATGGAAAATCTCGGGTTTGGAAAGATTTCCCCCTTAAATCTAACCAAAATAACAAGGGAGAATCTCTGGATTTAAGATCCAATGGTGAATAAAATTCACCTAATAATCCAAAGGCCCAAAATGAATGATGGACGCAAATCAAATCTCTCAATGAAGATTCACAAAAGACTGATTGATTCGGCTGCTTCTCATATAAATAGGAGCCAAGGGACACAAAAAAAAAGAGATATACATACGCAGAGAAGAAAAGAGAAAAGGAGAAGAGCTTTGATACTTGAAAAAGACTCAGATCTTCTGCAAAAAACCCTAGGTAAGAAAGGGAAAGCCTTTTGGAAAGAAAAAGAATTTAATTCTCAACAGAGTTTAACTCTGAGGCATAAAACGAGAGAGCATATCTCCTCCCTCTTTGATAGAGGATCTGCAAAGTGCACATCTCCCCTTAAGGTTGAGAATTTAATTCTCAATGGGTCGAGATCCTGCCATGCAGATCCAAAACATAGAGAAGGAATGCAAGTATGAGAATTTAACTCTCATAGAACTATAGGAATTTAATTCCTCCTAAGTAAAGTTAGGGTTCGACCCTGTATTATGGGAATTTAATTCCTTCAAAACAAAAAGAAACAGGGTTGAACCCTAATCAAGAACATAGTTTTGTCGAAACAGTGGGAATTTAATTCCTTTAATCATAATCCTCAGAAAAGGGGAGTTTAATTCCTTAAAAGCTTTTAGGGTTTAACCCTATTCGGTTCTTCGCATAAACAAGGAATTTAATTCCCACAGAAAACTCAGATTTAAACTCTGTTCCAGAATATAAGCCTTCAAAAGGAAATAGGAATTTAATTCCTCTGAAATTAAAAGTTCGAGGAATTTAATTCCTGAAAGAGGAGCAACAGATCCTCCAAAAAACAGCATTGAGGCAGGGTCACGTGTCACCACGTGACCCCCCCCAAAAGCCCTACAGAAAGCCCCTTTGAGGCAGCACCCCACGTGACACACGTGACTTTCAGCAGGAGCCTTAACACATAGGCATTTGAATGCCCGTCACGTGCTAACACGTGACGCTATCAAAGACACAGTAATTTCGGCAGAATCATTGAAGGGAAGGCACTCTCACGTGGGGCCACGTGACCGTTCTTGCTGTAGTGTTTGACACTAAGTTAAAACTCTCGAATCCAGTATTGAAGTGCTATCGGGCCTTAGTGTTCAACACTAATTAAAGAATTTTGTTCGTAGTGTTCAATATTAATTGTTTTAATATTCGGCACTAATTTAAGATCCCCATTGCCAGTGTTTAACACTGAGCTGTTTTAGTGCTTATGATCATTTCAAGGCCTTGTTGCTGGTGTTTAACACCAATTATTCTTCTAGTGTTAAACACTAACTTGTCAAACTCATTCCCAGTGTTCAACACTGATTGCTTTGAAGTGTTTAACACTAGTCTATAGCCCAATTGGCTAAAGGGATGGAGGCAAAGCTTCTCCCTCGATGGACTCACAAGGAATCAATATTCCAGACATGATGGGACTTAGCCCAAGCTGGCCATAAGTCCTCAATTCGTGACTAATTGGGCCAATGGGCTCATAACATGATTAATCAGTCCTGACCTCAAATTGGGCCAGGGGCTGCTCAAGCCACTCCGGTTCTAGGGTACATCTCTTCACTCCTTTGATACTTGGCATTGTAATCCCTCAATGTCTTCAAAGAGGTGACGGGTCCCGACGACCACCCATGATATGGACTGTGGGGTCCTTAAACTCATACAAATTCCTGGTCACGTGGAATACGGATAATGTCACTCTTTGACCCCGTGGGAAACGTCCAGAGCGGATCCTGGTCCTCGCAGAGCACGGCAGTGAACCCGTGTGAAGCATCCAGAGCGGAGCCTGGTCCTCGCTAAGCACGGCAGTGAACCCGTGTGAAGCATCCAGAGCACATACCGGACTGTGGGGTCCTTAAACCCATGGACTACGACGTCCTTAACCTTGACCGAGATGTCTTAAAACTAACAACGGACCGCAATGTCCTTAAACTACCCACGGACCGCAATGTCCTTAAACTACCCACGGACCGCAATGTCCTTAAACTACCCATGGACCGCAATGTCCTTAAACTACCCACGGACCGCGATGTCCCTAAAACTAGAACAATAGAGCCCTTTCTTATGCTCTTTTGTTGGACCTAAACGGCCCCGTCTAAGTTGATCTTAGCCTTGGAGATGGTTAACGCGTCCTTAGACCCTCAAACATACTGGACTACGAATCCCCCAAATTAACTCCGGCTCAAGGGTACATCTCTGAACTCCTCTGGCATCTGTCGTTGTAATCCTTCAACGTCGTCAGGGAGGTGATGGGTCCCGACAGCCATACAGACGATGGACCACTATGTCCCTAAACTGGAACATTAGAGTCCAAACACTCTTTTGTCGGATCTAAACGATCCCGTTAAGTTGATCTTAGTCACAAAGTTAGACTAACGTATCCTTAACAAACGTTTGAGTTGATCTTAGCCTCGAGTAGGGCTGACGTATCCTCAAACCAAACCCCCCCAAACCCAAATTTAAGATAATGCGGATTTGGACTAGTCCACGCCCTACGGGCGACGACATAACTCAGTCTCCGTAAACAATCCACGGGCAATAAAACAAACACCCACGACACGAAGTGACCATCTGGAGAAGGAGAAAGTTGTTACCGCAATACGGTAGCGTAATTAACTGCAGGGGCTTGCGCCTGCAGGGAAGAGCGTCCCCACAATCAAAAAACCCCTCAAACGAGGGGGAATCTGACGAAGTCTGCTACATCGGTCGCATCCGTTTAAACCTTCGATATATGGTGCAATAAATCAACTTGGCATCTTCGGAGAGGTGGACGGATAGCACCAATTAGCATCTGCCCCGAACCTAACGCCTCAGACGTCCCGACGTCCCGGCCGCCGTTCGGAGGGGAACAGATTCTGGCACGCCCGGTGGGACCTTTTCCTCTTTCCACTCCATACTTCGTGTGTCGTGATTCGCGAACCAAACGCGGTTCGCTAATAGTTGCCCTCGGGTTTCAAGGTACTGAGAATTGGCATCTCGCTTATTGCAGAATACAAAGGATCGATGGCTTCCACCCCTGCGAAATCCTCCAACTGCTCAGACGGCAATTGCAGCCGACGCTCTGCCTCGCCAGGAGGTATAGCCTATGGACCCCAAGCTGCTTCGCTATTCACAATGCCAGTGGAACAGGTCACTCGCGCCACCACAGGATTGTTCTTTGGGACTATGATCCCGCCGACAAACTTTACCGCTCCAGTGCTGACAAAGGAAACTCTCGGGAAGTCAGTCTTTGATCGTCTTACCCCTGCCGCGGCTCCTCTCAACGAGTCGCCCAACGTCGATGCCTCGGTCTTCTCTAGACTGGGCCAGGAATCCTGCGAGCTCATCACGGGGCCTACAATCTCAGAGAAGGCTGCTTTTAAGAAGATGGCCGTTCTCGTTCCCGAAATCGCCAAGGCAACCTCTCCAGCCAAAAAGTCAGTCTTTATAAGATTGACGGCTCCGGCCTTTGCTCCCGCTTCCCAGAGGACATCGGTCTTCGATAGGCTAACGCCAACAACAACCCCCCATCCACACAGGGGGCAAGAAGGAACCATTCTTACTGCTGACCCAACGCCACCCGCTCGACGCGCTCGACGTCGCCATTGGCGCCGAGTAAGGAAGGCTGAGGGCAACTCTCCCTCCGGGCTGACTCCAGCGGCCCCGGTGGCAGAGGTCAATGCTGCTGTTTCAACTCGGAACAGCTTTGAAATGCTAAATAAGGTGCGAAGGAATTCCCCCACGGCAGTACTGAAGAGGTCTCCTCCCTCATTGAAAAAGGTTGAGGAAACAAAACCCGAACAGCCCCGATCTCCTCAACGGCTGTCTTCCAAAATCTATAAGGCTTGGCGGCAGGCCCGAGACTCGATCATCGATCCAAACTTCTCCCGCCAGCACAAGAAGCTGAAAATCCAACCTGAAGCCAGTCACCAAGCTAAGCCCCAAAAAGCCGGTGATCAACTGACTCACAAAAGGAGGAGGCCAAAGAGGACCTCACAGCAAGTAGCGACGACTGAAAGCACTAAACCCAGACGCCCTGAGTCTGGGGGCATGGTGGTGCACACTGTCTACATGGCCTTTGGGAAAGAGGAAAGCCGCACTTCCACGGGCCACCGACCCCTAACCCGATCCGTGACGAAAGCCCAGGAGCAGCAACAAAAGCTTCAAGAAATGATGAATGCTATGGCCGCGCTCACCGGACCAAAAGAAAACCCAGAAACGTCCTCAGACGCACGCCGGGAGGAAGAAACAGACGCTGAATTCCTTCGCCGGACACTGGAGAGAAGGGACAAAGAGGCTGCTGAACAAGCATCCAACATACAACGGATGGGCCTTCTCTTTCAAGACGTGATAGGAATGATGATCCAGCAGGACTCACCCGCCGAGGATCCCCCGATCGTTCTTGAAGACGACCGAGGAGAAACGTCAAATCCACCACCAGCCCTTTCAATGGCCAAGGAGGAGGCAATCTCTAAGGCCAAGGAGGAGGCAATCTCCGTCACGTTATCATGCGATGAGAGTTGGATCCCGATTCCCACTGATGAGTTGGTTTACTCCTCGGGTGACCCCGACTAATTCTTCTTTCAGGTTTGGAGGAGAGTTTGAGGTACAGTGGGAGGTTTCCAGATTAGATAAATTGGTAACCATTCTGATCTAGGTTAGAGTGCACGCTGAGTGTTTCTTTTTTCTCTCTCTGGCAGCGACCATTGACCCGACCCTAAGACTATGACTCAGTGACCAAGTTGACCGAACCTTCTTAAACACTGGCTTTTGGATTGTCAGAGTTGCAGACCTCATTGCCACTCCTACTTTTACCCTTTTCTCCAGGACACCCCGTATTACTGCGAACGTCCACTTCCATTGGACAAAACCATCGTATGGTTAGATACGAACTCGAAGGAATTCGAGGATGGTTTCCGGTTCTGGAGAAAACGTATAGGATTATTCAGTTGTCTTTTCTTTTCACCCTCTCTCAGGTTGCGAGTACTCCTTAGTTTAGGAGTAGTACACCTATTATGCAAATTGGATAGTCTTCTTCCAAACCATAGGCTGGTGCCGACCGGTAGGGAATGAAGAAAACCAGTTAGCCTAAACGGTGTACAGAAGGTATTAAGTTTAGACAAAGAAAGGGATTAGTAAGAGGGCAAAGTAAATTGCGACTGATATTCACGACCAAACCAAGTTTTTCTTCGCCAATCCTAAATCACCTTTGTATTTCTCCAGGACACTCCGTATCACTACGAAGATCCACAGTTTATTGGATACTCCATCGTATGGTTATATACGAACTCGAAAGGAAATTGTTCCAGTTCGGGGATGGATTCTGGTCCAGGAGAAATAGGAATAAGGTTTTGTTCGGTTGTCTTTTATCTTCACCTTCTCTCGCATTGCGAGTGCTCCTAGGACTAGGACAGTACACCCATTATGCTTATTGGATAGTCTTCTTCCAAACCATAGGCTGGTGCCGAACGGTAGGGAAGGAAGAAAACCATTTGGCCTAAGGGGTGTGCAGAAGGTAATGACTAAAGACATGAAAAGGGATTTGGAGAGATGGCAAAGAATTATACGGTTATAGTTGTGAATCTGGATAATGGAAGAGGCATTACTAGGAATACCAGGATACCCCATCGAAACATTTCAATGTTTCAGTTCAACTGTGTACTGTTAAAAGAAAACTGATTTCCCGATTGGACACTTGCTCCAGGGTATGTATTTACCAGGTTTGATTCTCACATCTGTATGGTTTTACAGATGATGAGTGGGAGTAAGTTATTGGGAATTGGGTGATCATCCTCATTATATCGGGATTCGTTGTAATCGGTGATATTTGAGGAGATCACCTGGGTTGTTTGCCGGTCGGCAAATATATGGTTTTGAATATCCGCTGTTGTGCACCAATTTCAAATTGATATATCTGTATGTCTATTTTCATAGAGTGAGATATACCTTTTGATATTATGTCGATGACATTTACCTATATCAGTAGATGGTTAGGTAAGGAGCATTAAACAGCGGTGTAATTCTTCTTAACCATAAGTACAGTTTTCAACCTACGACACACAGTGAAAGAGTTGTTAGACTCGGCGGACTTATACAGAGTATTGTATGTTGTCCAGTGTCCATTAGGACGGAGGGGTTGGTCCTCATACTATATTATGTTTACTTTTAACTTCTCTAGTTCTTAGACATGTGTTTCGTAGAAACACAGGGTCTAAGTTTTGAGGAGTTATAGGTATTTGAATACAGTAGAGAACCAGGTGTAGCAAGTATCGGGATTCTTCAAGTGATCGAAGATGTAGATACTTGTGTATGGTATTCAGTTGAAAGTAATGATAAAGAGAAATTGCTTCTCTTTCAGGTTACTCATAATTGGAAGCATTCCTAAGTTGAGTAACGCTGATCGGCCTCTCTCCATTTAGTTGACATGCACTGGAGACAGCTGCATGATTTGAATCTGGTTCAATTAAATCAGTGCCTCTGCTTCTATATTGGATATAGTACAGTTCATATCTTAACATTGTTAAGGTACGGGGAGTTGTCCGGCTTATGATTAAAACCAGACTCTGGATAACTCAAGGCACGTTTCTGTAATGGCTGTTTGTGGGTTGACCCAGGCTATGACGAGGGTTGACTTTCTACCATAAGAAAGATCAATAGTGATATTGTTCTTGACTCGCCACAGTTTTAATAAAAATGGATTTTTTCAAAAACAGTAGTGGGAGTATGGTAGAACTGGAAGTGATTCCAGAACCGCAAACGATTACTGAAGATTTGATAAGGAACCTAAAGATTCAATCTGATTTGACATTCCATTGGCCACTCCGCAGAAAAGGTGGGTAACTTCAGGCACCCGAGAGGTACTCCGGTAGCCTCAAGGACGGTGACAGGGAAGTTCTTGTTTACCCACACTTGCCATTGTTGTTGTTCCAGGCTGCGAGACCCGGCAGGAGGATGAATATAGCGTCGTTCTAAACTAGCTTTAGAAGTGCACGTCTATATGACTCTGCCAGAGGGTTGTCGTAGTCAGTGGGAGCAGCAGAAGCATTGGTGGACATCTGGCTTAAGTCTATTTATAGACTAAAGCAGATGTAGCGGAGATAGATCATCTATTTCTGATGTGACAGTCATAGGTTTGACGTCATCAGAATAGGGGATGGATCTGTTGAGAAGGTAGTAGGAAATGATATTCCTTTACTACGATCGGTTATACTTTGGTCGTCACACAGTGGTTTCTCCACACAGGACTTGGATATTGTATCAGACATTCTGGTTACTAGATCTATGGTTTTAGATCTAGATTTGGGTGGTTTCCCAATCAGGGTACTTTGACAGCATTCTAAGAGTATTTAGAATGGACGACTCCTGGCACGGTAGTGTACCTGCAGGTAAAGGAGTCACCCTCTCTAAAGGTGTCTTATAGACTAAACTAGATAGGGATGCGCATGATTGACAGATCACTTGCTTAGGCAATTGAGTTAATCATGAGATGTCAAGTACCACACCAGATGTTGTTCTTGCAGTAGATGCAATAAGTTGACATTGATCCAATCCTAGAGAAACAGTCGGAAGCAGTTTTAGAACATAAGTGAATGTTCTAGGGATATGATAACGGCTGCCTCCTTTAGGAGACGGTTATTACTCCAGGCTTCCAAGGTGACATGGACGACAAGGAGGTTGTCAGAGTTATATTTTTCCTTCTGACGAGGGGCAGTATCTTGGACAGGTGGTCCAAGGCAATACTGAGGGTGGCATGGCGCAGGATACTGATTAAGTTCAGTTGACGATACAGTCTAAGAAGTTTGGATTTGGAGTTCATTTATGAGCTCGGTCCCATCAGACATCCAGACATTCTAAGACAGGTATTGCTCATTTCGGGAGATGGCTTTCTCCGCGAACTTGAGATATAGAGAGACATAGAAAGAAACTTCAAGGCGGATCCACTCACTGAGGCTATTCCTCGAACGCAATAGTTTCGCAAACAGGTTTTGTGCGACTGACTAGTAGAGGAGTTGGGTGTTCGGTATCACACGGGCTGTGAGTATGCGACATCGCAATAATTAGCCTTGAGTGCAAGTGGGAGATTGTTGGAGATAGTGCCCTCAGAGTCAATTATTGGATCACAGGCACGTGATTGCAATGATTGAGGGAGGACCTATCCCGGTACGACAGTCTTACTCGAGATGATAGTTTGCTATCTGGTTTACCTTTATCATCGTGTACTGCTTTAGGTGACATGACATGTTGCTATTGCACGTTGATAGAGCCCCTAGGATTCTTGCTTGGCTGCCAGCAGTATGAGGGCGATCATATAAGTGAGAGCTGGAGTCTATAAGCACATCCTTAAAAGGTCCCTAGTCGTGGGAGTTTCGAGACAGGGCATCAATTCTCCAGAGTAGACAAGTGTATACAGTCGAGACCCCGACGAGGGGCGGTGGCCGGTCTCATAAGCCACTGGTGTCAGTTGGATCACCTAAGATGTATACAGGTGCTCATTGGGTTATGAGTACACCGGACAGGACTCGCCGGGAACATGCTAGTTGGTCATATACCAGACGTCAGATGGCAGTTCCCTGGTGACATGTGTGCAGGTTAGTTCATCGACCTGGGGATCGTCATTTGTCTCGTGTGAGTTCCCACTGTACTTTGATTACTACCCTACCACGGCTCAAAGGAGTCGTGCAAACAGGTTTTAGTTGGGTACAGTCCCGAGCCACATGGAGGCAGTGAGCGTATCTTCAGGGGTTCGTCTCTCCCGGTATTGGGGGTGAGGTCGTGCTGTGTCTTGGAGAGCCATTACACGAAGTCCTTGGCCAAGGCAAGGAGATTTACTGGTAGGTATTCCAGTAGTATCTCAGGGTGTTCTGGGCTACACTCCGACACGACTTGTACCGCTTTTGGGGGTCTGACTTTTACCAACCCCCTAGGCCCGCCATGCGATGCTCATAGACGAACGGACCGGACTGTACGGATATTGTCACTGACAGGCTCAGTAGGGTTGTCAGGCTGAGTTCACTCACAGACATCCCTTTTAGTCAATACCTGGTAGCCCGTTACGTATTGGCTTATACCTCTGACGTGCTAGTGGTTAAATCCACAACCAAGGTGTTGACGAGTGTTTAGAGTCCCCCACATTCAGTTACTCAGCTTTCGGGCGAAACGCTGTAGAGGCCGTATGGAGATATGGCAGGGTGCGATCAGATACGTGCGGTATTGCACGGATCGTGATCGGACGGATTTTACTAGCCGGCTTTGGCTTAAGCCGGATTCTAGTTTTAGATAGTGTAGATTTTGTCTCTTTACATTTGTATTTCGGTCGAAATACAAATGCGGGTGTGTATGCACAGTATCGGGGTTTTCATGTAATTTATTATGGGACCAGTTTTCTGGGGTTGCCAGTTTGCATTCCGTTCCGGCCGGTTTTCTCTTTTTCCTTCCCGGTCGGACTTTTCGTTGGAGGGTGTTAATTGCAAGTTTGCAATTAACATTTTGTTGAGAGGGTTTCTTGCAAAAGGATTATTTATGAAATCTTTTTGGCTTTTCATGCATTAATTAAGGTATGGTTGGGTATGGTTTTTTTTGATGTGATTTGGGAATGGGGGGCCGGCCACTGTTGTGAGGTTGAGTGTGCAGGAGTTTTTTTTGTGAGTTTGGGATTAATTAATATATACTCACATGAATGGAAATGAGTGTGCTGGAATGTTTGTGGGGGGCTTGATTAATTAATATATATTCTTTTTGGTTGCTTTTGAGTGGTGAGAGTGCTTGCTTGATTTTACACAATTTTTCCAGTGAGCATCCCTTCATGGCCGAGCTCTTTAATTTGGCTGCTCCATTTCTTTTTCCTTGCAAGTTTCCATGGAAAATCCTTGTGCCAAATTCCCTCCATCTTGGCAACTATCCTAAACCCCAATGAGACAACTATACTATACATTCTACAGCAAATCTTGGACGCGTCGGTTAGCCAACTTCGCGCCCGAGTTACCTCGGTATTGAGGTGGGAGCCCGTAAAAGATACAGGCGATGTGGTGCCCTTTCCGATGAGGAGGAGACGGACGGAGATCCCGCGAGGAGATCGGAGTGGAGATGAAGACCGGAGGACTTGGATCAGTCGGTACATCTCTTCCCTTTCTTGTTTGTAGCTTAGACTTGTTAATGGTTACGATCCGGAGTTTAGTGCGCGGTGGTGCCGGTTTGCAAAGTCCGCAAAATTAAAGTTTATCACCGCTTCCGCATTCCGGCGTCGGATTGACGGCCGGGGCGCCGCCGTGCACTTACAGTGGTATCAGAGCCTCGCCATTAACTTCGTCTAGCTTGGTTTATTGTGTTTTACGTTTCCGATCGAACAAAATCCCGAAACCGCATTTTTCATGCACATCAGTTTCTGTCGAATTTTTTTTGAGTCCAAAAATTTTTCAGGTTATCTCAGAGTGATGTGCAGGGAATTAGAAGCTTACTGTAAAAATTTTGTACCATGAACTCACTACTCCACCGCGGAAGGGCGGCCAAAACCCTACTTTGGCCGCGCTTCCGCCGCAAGTTTCACTGTTCATGCCCCCAAAGTTTTGCAGAATGTTCCTGAGTTGAAAATGTGCTTTCTGGAATATTAAAGTTGGGCCAATTATTTCTGTGAGTGCTACAGTTTTCTTTGGGGCCCACTTGTTAATTGTTTGATCAATCGGAAAATTTTAAAACACATTTTTCACAGTATTTACATTATATCTGCGACCGTGAATGTCACTCGATCGGTAAATCCGGTCTAACTGCTATAGCCCGGTTAGACGGATTTGCGAACGTGACCTTCACGTTGATGTTCTATGTATTTGCTGTGTTGTTGCGGATCGGTCGTGGGGGATAGCCTGGATGCAATGCTAGTACAGTTTTGTTGTATCATGTATATTTGATATTGCGGGGCGAGCGTCCGACATGTGGACTGCCGTCACTGCCTGTTTGTATTATTCTTTTGGGGCACGACCTGGTTGCGGTCGATGTACCCGGTGTATGTATATTTTACATTCTGTACTAGGATTACCCCGCGGTGGGTGCACGCATAGCCGGGTCCTGGAGGGCAACAAGCCCGCATCTCATGGCATTGGGACGGAGGGGGCTTCACTCTGGGATTGGCGGGCTATTCGCCGCACTCGTAGGGGGTACAGGTTGACCCAGGAGGGGTGCCCAAGTTACCGGATTCCATGAAGTGCTGGGTGGTCCATTCACGGCGCTGAAGGGGGCTGCCTCGCTTCAGGTTTTGGCGGGTAACTTGCCGCGCCCGTAGGGGTCTAGGATTTCATTGCACAGGCTATTCACACGACCAAGGGGAACGTCGGGTTTCAGTAGTGGCTCTGTGAAACCCGGGGATCCCAGATATCTGTATTGTTCTGTGATGCTGTACATTTCTGTGATGTTGCATTTCTTTTCACGCCTTGAGCGAAATACTATATATTGGTATATATATTAGTAGATGTTGTATATGTTTTTCATCCGCGCTAGTCCAGTCCCCGCTCTGCCGTTAGTTAGCTAACCTAACGGGTGATGACGGGACCCAGTGGCGAATGCGGATGGCATATACGTACGTCAGTATATTTTCGTTCTTTGTGGTGTGATCAATTGATGGGACTGCATTGATTCGGATCAATGCAAGTTAAACAAACCTATTCTGATGTTGTTGGAACACTTTTCAAAAAGCTGTTATTGTAAGGACGTTCATTTCTGTTTTGCATCGTGGTATTCATTTGGAATATCCTGCTCCTCAGTCGACGAGGCAAGGGCCGAGATCCCTTCACCGGGAGTGACCCCTTGGACAGAAGTTTGCGTCAGGGCATTAACTTCACTATAGCCGATTACTTTTGCTTTGCATCGTGGTATTCAGTTGGAATATCCTGCACCTCATTCTACGGGGAAAGAGCCGAGATCCCTTCACCGGGAGTGACCTCTTTAGTAAAGGTTTTCGTCACTATATTTTCTAAAAAGCTATCCGTTCCTTCAACGATATCAAGTTCATTACGTTAAAGGTTTTCGCCAGAAACCATTCGTAGCCCTCCGTCGTTTCATATGGGTAGTCAATAGTATTCAAGCTGTGTTTGTTGGCCAAAGTCAAGGCACAGTGTTTGGTAGCTGTTGGTTATTCATATGCAGCATAGATAGATGCGTTGGTTTGGAACAGTCGTACTGCCTTGTTGGCCAAAGTCAAGGGTATGTACGGGTGGATTCAAATTAACCTGGAGAATGACGGGCAGAACTTGACATGTGACTTATGATTTGTTGGCCAAAGTCAAGGTCATAAGAGCATGGGGCAGAAATCACATCGGGAGTTTCAAAAGAACTGAAACTTGCCAGATATGCGCATACCTTCTGGAGTGTGATACAGTGAGCGGATTCCGTCACGTTATCATGCGATGAGAGTTGGATCCCGATTCCCACTGATGAGTTGGTTTACTCCTCGGGTGACCCCGACTAATTCTTCTTTCAGGTTTGGAGGAGAGTTTGAGGTACAGTGGGAGGTTTCCAGATTAGATAAATTGGTAACCATTCTGATCTAGGTTAGAGTGCACGCTGAGTGTTTCTTTTTTCTCTCTCTGGCAGCGACCATTGACCCGACCCTAAGACTATGACTCAGTGACCAAGTTGACCGAACCTTCTTAAACACTGGCTTTTGGATTGTCAGAGTTGCAGACCTCATTGCCACTCCTACTTTTACCCTTTTCTCCAGGACACCCCGTATTACTGCGAACGTCCACTTCCATTGGACAAAACCATCGTATGGTTAGATACGAACTCGAAGGAATTCGAGGATGGTTTCCGGTTCTGGAGAAAACGTATAGGATTATTCAGTTGTCTTTTCTTTTCACCCTCTCTCAGGTTGCGAGTACTCCTTAGTTTAGGAGTAGTACACCTATTATGCAAATTGGATAGTCTTCTTCCAAACCATAGGCTGGTGCCGACCGGTAGGGAATGAAGAAAACCAGTTAGCCTAAACGGTGTACAGAAGGTATTAAGTTTAGACAAAGAAAGGGATTAGTAAGAGGGCAAAGTAAATTGCGACTGATATTCACGACCAAACCAAGTTTTTCTTCGCCAATCCTAAATCACCTTTGTATTTCTCCAGGACACTCCGTATCACTACGAAGATCCACAGTTTATTGGATACTCCATCGTATGGTTATATACGAACTCGAAAGGAAATTGTTCCAGTTCGGGGATGGATTCTGGTCCAGGAGAAATAGGAATAAGGTTTTGTTCGGTTGTCTTTTATCTTCACCTTCTCTCGCATTGCGAGTGCTCCTAGGACTAGGACAGTACACCCATTATGCTTATTGGATAGTCTTCTTCCAAACCATAGGCTGGTGCCGAACGGTAGGGAAGGAAGAAAACCATTTGGCCTAAGGGGTGTGCAGAAGGTAATGACTAAAGACATGAAAAGGGATTTGGAGAGATGGCAAAGAATTATACGGTTATAGTTGTGAATCTGGATAATGGAAGAGGCATTACTAGGAATACCAGGATACCCCATCGAAACATTTCAATGTTTCAGTTCAACTGTGTACTGTTAAAAGAAAACTGATTTCCCGATTGGACACTTGCTCCAGGGTATGTATTTACCAGGTTTGATTCTCACATCTGTATGGTTTTACAGATGATGAGTGGGAGTAAGTTATTGGGAATTGGGTGATCATCCTCATTATATCGGGATTCGTTGTAATCGGTGATATTTGAGGAGATCACCTGGGTTGTTTGCCGGTCGGCAAATATATGGTTTTGAATATCCGCTGTTGTGCACCAATTTCAAATTGATATATCTGTATGTCTATTTTCATAGAGTGAGATATACCTTTTGATATTATGTCGATGACATTTACCTATATCAGTAGATGGTTAGGTAAGGAGCATTAAACAGCGGTGTAATTCTTCTTAACCATAAGTACAGTTTTCAACCTACGACACACAGTGAAAGAGTTGTTAGACTCGGCGGACTTATACAGAGTATTGTATGTTGTCCAGTGTCCATTAGGACGGAGGGGTTGGTCCTCATACTATATTATGTTTACTTTTAACTTCTCTAGTTCTTAGACATGTGTTTCGTAGAAACACAGGGTCTAAGTTTTGAGGAGTTATAGGTATTTGAATACAGTAGAGAACCAGGTGTAGCAAGTATCGGGATTCTTCAAGTGATCGAAGATGTAGATACTTGTGTATGGTATTCAGTTGAAAGTAATGATAAAGAGAAATTGCTTCTCTTTCAGGTTACTCATAATTGGAAGCATTCCTAAGTTGAGTAACGCTGATCGGCCTCTCTCCATTTAGTTGACATGCACTGGAGACAGCTGCATGATTTGAATCTGGTTCAATTAAATCAGTGCCTCTGCTTCTATATTGGATATAGTACAGTTCATATCTTAACATTGTTAAGGTACGGGGAGTTGTCCGGCTTATGATTAAAACCAGACTCTGGATAACTCAAGGCACGTTTCTGTAATGGCTGTTTGTGGGTTGACCCAGGCTATGACGAGGGTTGACTTTCTACCATAAGAAAGATCAATAGTGATATTGTTCTTGACTCGCCACAGTTTTAATAAAAATGGATTTTTTCAAAAACAGTAGTGGGAGTATGGTAGAACTGGAAGTGATTCCAGAACCGCAAACGATTACTGAAGATTTGATAAGGAACCTAAAGATTCAATCTGATTTGACATTCCATTGGCCACTCCGCAGAAAAGGTGGGTAACTTCAGGCACCCGAGAGGTACTCCGGTAGCCTCAAGGACGGTGACAGGGAAGTTCTTGTTTACCCACACTTGCCATTGTTGTTGTTCCAGGCTGCGAGACCCGGCAGGAGGATGAATATAGCGTCGTTCTAAACTAGCTTTAGAAGTGCACGTCTATATGACTCTGCCAGAGGGTTGTCGTAGTCAGTGGGAGCAGCAGAAGCATTGGTGGACATCTGGCTTAAGTCTATTTATAGACTAAAGCAGATGTAGCGGAGATAGATCATCTATTTCTGATGTGACAGTCATAGGTTTGACGTCATCAGAATAGGGGATGGATCTGTTGAGAAGGTAGTAGGAAATGATATTCCTTTACTACGATCGGTTATACTTTGGTCGTCACACAGTGGTTTCTCCACACAGGACTTGGATATTGTATCAGACATTCTGGTTACTAGATCTATGGTTTTAGATCTAGATTTGGGTGGTTTCCCAATCAGGGTACTTTGACAGCATTCTAAGAGTATTTAGAATGGACGACTCCTGGCACGGTAGTGTACCTGCAGGTAAAGGAGTCACCCTCTCTAAAGGTGTCTTATAGACTAAACTAGATAGGGATGCGCATGATTGACAGATCACTTGCTTAGGCAATTGAGTTAATCATGAGATGTCAAGTACCACACCAGATGTTGTTCTTGCAGTAGATGCAATAAGTTGACATTGATCCAATCCTAGAGAAACAGTCGGAAGCAGTTTTAGAACATAAGTGAATGTTCTAGGGATATGATAACGGCTGCCTCCTTTAGGAGACGGTTATTACTCCAGGCTTCCAAGGTGACATGGACGACAAGGAGGTTGTCAGAGTTATATTTTTCCTTCTGACGAGGGGCAGTATCTTGGACAGGTGGTCCAAGGCAATACTGAGGGTGGCATGGCGCAGGATACTGATTAAGTTCAGTTGACGATACAGTCTAAGAAGTTTGGATTTGGAGTTCATTTATGAGCTCGGTCCCATCAGACATCCAGACATTCTAAGACAGGTATTGCTCATTTCGGGAGATGGCTTTCTCCGCGAACTTGAGATATAGAGAGACATAGAAAGAAACTTCAAGGCGGATCCACTCACTGAGGCTATTCCTCGAACGCAATAGTTTCGCAAACAGGTTTTGTGCGACTGACTAGTAGAGGAGTTGGGTGTTCGGTATCACACGGGCTGTGAGTATGCGACATCGCAATAATTAGCCTTGAGTGCAAGTGGGAGATTGTTGGAGATAGTGCCCTCAGAGTCAATTATTGGATCACAGGCACGTGATTGCAATGATTGAGGGAGGACCTATCCCGGTACGACAGTCTTACTCGAGATGATAGTTTGCTATCTGGTTTACCTTTATCATCGTGTACTGCTTTAGGTGACATGACATGTTGCTATTGCACGTTGATAGAGCCCCTAGGATTCTTGCTTGGCTGCCAGCAGTATGAGGGCGATCATATAAGTGAGAGCTGGAGTCTATAAGCACATCCTTAAAAGGTCCCTAGTCGTGGGAGTTTCGAGACAGGGCATCAATTCTCCAGAGTAGACAAGTGTATACAGTCGAGACCCCGACGAGGGGCGGTGGCCGGTCTCATAAGCCACTGGTGTCAGTTGGATCACCTAAGATGTATACAGGTGCTCATTGGGTTATGAGTACACCGGACAGGACTCGCCGGGAACATGCTAGTTGGTCATATACCAGACGTCAGATGGCAGTTCCCTGGTGACATGTGTGCAGGTTAGTTCATCGACCTGGGGATCGTCATTTGTCTCGTGTGAGTTCCCACTGTACTTTGATTACTACCCTACCACGGCTCAAAGGAGTCGTGCAAACAGGTTTTAGTTGGGTACAGTCCCGAGCCACATGGAGGCAGTGAGCGTATCTTCAGGGGTTCGTCTCTCCCGGTATTGGGGGTGAGGTCGTGCTGTGTCTTGGAGAGCCATTACACGAAGTCCTTGGCCAAGGCAAGGAGATTTACTGGTAGGTATTCCAGTAGTATCTCAGGGTGTTCTGGGCTACACTCCGACACGACTTGTACCGCTTTTGGGGGTCTGACTTTTACCAACCCCCTAGGCCCGCCATGCGATGCTCATAGACGAACGGACCGGACTGTACGGATATTGTCACTGACAGGCTCAGTAGGGTTGTCAGGCTGAGTTCACTCACAGACATCCCTTTTAGTCAATACCTGGTAGCCCGTTACGTATTGGCTTATACCTCTGACGTGCTAGTGGTTAAATCCACAACCAAGGTGTTGACGAGTGTTTAGAGTCCCCCACATTCAGTTACTCAGCTTTCGGGCGAAACGCTGTAGAGGCCGTATGGAGATATGGCAGGGTGCGATCAGATACGTGCGGTATTGCACGGATCGTGATCGGACGGATTTTACTAGCCGGCTTTGGCTTAAGCCGGATTCTAGTTTTAGATAGTGTAGATTTTGTCTCTTTACATTTGTATTTCGGTCGAAATACAAATGCGGGTGTGTATGCACAGTATCGGGGTTTTCATGTAATTTATTATGGGACCAGTTTTCTGGGGTTGCCAGTTTGCATTCCGTTCCGGCCGGTTTTCTCTTTTTCCTTCCCGGTCGGACTTTTCGTTGGAGGGTGTTAATTGCAAGTTTGCAATTAACATTTTGTTGAGAGGGTTTCTTGCAAAAGGATTATTTATGAAATCTTTTTGGCTTTTCATGCATTAATTAAGGTATGGTTGGGTATGGTTTTTTTTGATGTGATTTGGGAATGGGGGGCCGGCCACTGTTGTGAGGTTGAGTGTGCAGGAGTTTTTTTTGTGAGTTTGGGATTAATTAATATATACTCACATGAATGGAAATGAGTGTGCTGGAATGTTTGTGGGGGGCTTGATTAATTAATATATATTCTTTTTGGTTGCTTTTGAGTGGTGAGAGTGCTTGCTTGATTTTACACAATTTTTCCAGTGAGCATCCCTTCATGGCCGAGCTCTTTAATTTGGCTGCTCCATTTCTTTTTCCTTGCAAGTTTCCATGGAAAATCCTTGTGCCAAATTCCCTCCATCTTGGCAACTATCCTAAACCCCAATGAGACAACTATACTATACATTCTACAGCAAATCTTGGACGCGTCGGTTAGCCAACTTCGCGCCCGAGTTACCTCGGTATTGAGGTGGGAGCCCGTAAAAGATACAGGCGATGTGGTGCCCTTTCCGATGAGGAGGAGACGGACGGAGATCCCGCGAGGAGATCGGAGTGGAGATGAAGACCGGAGGACTTGGATCAGTCGGTACATCTCTTCCCTTTCTTGTTTGTAGCTTAGACTTGTTAATGGTTACGATCCGGAGTTTAGTGCGCGGTGGTGCCGGTTTGCAAAGTCCGCAAAATTAAAGTTTATCACCGCTTCCGCATTCCGGCGTCGGATTGACGGCCGGGGCGCCGCCGTGCACTTACAGTGGTATCAGAGCCTCGCCATTAACTTCGTCTAGCTTGGTTTATTGTGTTTTACGTTTCCGATCGAACAAAATCCCGAAACCGCATTTTTCATGCACATCAGTTTCTGTCGAATTTTTTTTGAGTCCAAAAATTTTTCAGGTTATCTCAGAGTGATGTGCAGGGAATTAGAAGCTTACTGTAAAAATTTTGTACCATGAACTCACTACTCCACCGCGGAAGGGCGGCCAAAACCCTACTTTGGCCGCGCTTCCGCCGCAAGTTTCACTGTTCATGCCCCCAAAGTTTTGCAGAATGTTCCTGAGTTGAAAATGTGCTTTCTGGAATATTAAAGTTGGGCCAATTATTTCTGTGAGTGCTACAGTTTTCTTTGGGGCCCACTTGTTAATTGTTTGATCAATCGGAAAATTTTAAAACACATTTTTCACAGTATTTACATTATATCTGCGACCGTGAATGTCACTCGATCGGTAAATCCGGTCTAACTGCTATAGCCCGGTTAGACGGATTTGCGAACGTGACCTTCACGTTGATGTTCTATGTATTTGCTGTGTTGTTGCGGATCGGTCGTGGGGGATAGCCTGGATGCAATGCTAGTACAGTTTTGTTGTATCATGTATATTTGATATTGCGGGGCGAGCGTCCGACATGTGGACTGCCGTCACTGCCTGTTTGTATTATTCTTTTGGGGCACGACCTGGTTGCGGTCGATGTACCCGGTGTATGTATATTTTACATTCTGTACTAGGATTACCCCGCGGTGGGTGCACGCATAGCCGGGTCCTGGAGGGCAACAAGCCCGCATCTCATGGCATTGGGACGGAGGGGGCTTCACTCTGGGATTGGCGGGCTATTCGCCGCACTCGTAGGGGGTACAGGTTGACCCAGGAGGGGTGCCCAAGTTACCGGATTCCATGAAGTGCTGGGTGGTCCATTCACGGCGCTGAAGGGGGCTGCCTCGCTTCAGGTTTTGGCGGGTAACTTGCCGCGCCCGTAGGGGTCTAGGATTTCATTGCACAGGCTATTCACACGACCAAGGGGAACGTCGGGTTTCAGTAGTGGCTCTGTGAAACCCGGGGATCCCAGATATCTGTATTGTTCTGTGATGCTGTACATTTCTGTGATGTTGCATTTCTTTTCACGCCTTGAGCGAAATACTATATATTGGTATATATATTAGTAGATGTTGTATATGTTTTTCATCCGCGCTAGTCCAGTCCCCGCTCTGCCGTTAGTTAGCTAACCTAACGGGTGATGACGGGACCCAGTGGCGAATGCGGATGGCATATACGTACGTCAGTATATTTTCGTTCTTTGTGGTGTGATCAATTGATGGGACTGCATTGATTCGGATCAATGCAAGTTAAACAAACCTATTCTGATGTTGTTGGAACACTTTTCAAAAAGCTGTTATTGTAAGGACGTTCATTTCTGTTTTGCATCGTGGTATTCATTTGGAATATCCTGCTCCTCAGTCGACGAGGCAAGGGCCGAGATCCCTTCACCGGGAGTGACCCCTTGGACAGAAGTTTGCGTCAGGGCATTAACTTCACTATAGCCGATTACTTTTGCTTTGCATCGTGGTATTCAGTTGGAATATCCTGCACCTCATTCTACGGGGAAAGAGCCGAGATCCCTTCACCGGGAGTGACCTCTTTAGTAAAGGTTTTCGTCACTATATTTTCTAAAAAGCTATCCGTTCCTTCAACGATATCAAGTTCATTACGTTAAAGGTTTTCGCCAGAAACCATTCGTAGCCCTCCGTCGTTTCATATGGGTAGTCAATAGTATTCAAGCTGTGTTTGTTGGCCAAAGTCAAGGCACAGTGTTTGGTAGCTGTTGGTTATTCATATGCAGCATAGATAGATGCGTTGGTTTGGAACAGTCGTACTGCCTTGTTGGCCAAAGTCAAGGGTATGTACGGGTGGATTCAAATTAACCTGGAGAATGACGGGCAGAACTTGACATGTGACTTATGATTTGTTGGCCAAAGTCAAGGTCATAAGAGCATGGGGCAGAAATCACATCGGGAGTTTCAAAAGAACTGAAACTTGCCAGATATGCGCATACCTTCTGGAGTGTGATACAGTGAGCGGATTCCGTCACGTTATCATGCGATGAGAGTTGGATCCCGATTCCCACTGATGAGTTGGTTTACTCCTCGGGTGACCCCGACTAATTCTTCTTTCAGGTTTGGAGGAGAGTTTGAGGTACAGTGGGAGGTTTCCAGATTAGATAAATTGGTAACCATTCTGATCTAGGTTAGAGTGCACGCTGAGTGTTTCTTTTTTCTCTCTCTGGCAGCGACCATTGACCCGACCCTAAGACTATGACTCAGTGACCAAGTTGACCGAACCTTCTTAAACACTGGCTTTTGGATTGTCAGAGTTGCAGACCTCATTGCCACTCCTACTTTTACCCTTTTCTCCAGGACACCCCGTATTACTGCGAACGTCCACTTCCATTGGACAAAACCATCGTATGGTTAGATACGAACTCGAAGGAATTCGAGGATGGTTTCCGGTTCTGGAGAAAACGTATAGGATTATTCAGTTGTCTTTTCTTTTCACCCTCTCTCAGGTTGCGAGTACTCCTTAGTTTAGGAGTAGTACACCTATTATGCAAATTGGATAGTCTTCTTCCAAACCATAGGCTGGTGCCGACCGGTAGGGAATGAAGAAAACCAGTTAGCCTAAACGGTGTACAGAAGGTATTAAGTTTAGACAAAGAAAGGGATTAGTAAGAGGGCAAAGTAAATTGCGACTGATATTCACGACCAAACCAAGTTTTTCTTCGCCAATCCTAAATCACCTTTGTATTTCTCCAGGACACTCCGTATCACTACGAAGATCCACAGTTTATTGGATACTCCATCGTATGGTTATATACGAACTCGAAAGGAAATTGTTCCAGTTCGGGGATGGATTCTGGTCCAGGAGAAATAGGAATAAGGTTTTGTTCGGTTGTCTTTTATCTTCACCTTCTCTCGCATTGCGAGTGCTCCTAGGACTAGGACAGTACACCCATTATGCTTATTGGATAGTCTTCTTCCAAACCATAGGCTGGTGCCGAACGGTAGGGAAGGAAGAAAACCATTTGGCCTAAGGGGTGTGCAGAAGGTAATGACTAAAGACATGAAAAGGGATTTGGAGAGATGGCAAAGAATTATACGGTTATAGTTGTGAATCTGGATAATGGAAGAGGCATTACTAGGAATACCAGGATACCCCATCGAAACATTTCAATGTTTCAGTTCAACTGTGTACTGTTAAAAGAAAACTGATTTCCCGATTGGACACTTGCTCCAGGGTATGTATTTACCAGGTTTGATTCTCACATCTGTATGGTTTTACAGATGATGAGTGGGAGTAAGTTATTGGGAATTGGGTGATCATCCTCATTATATCGGGATTCGTTGTAATCGGTGATATTTGAGGAGATCACCTGGGTTGTTTGCCGGTCGGCAAATATATGGTTTTGAATATCCGCTGTTGTGCACCAATTTCAAATTGATATATCTGTATGTCTATTTTCATAGAGTGAGATATACCTTTTGATATTATGTCGATGACATTTACCTATATCAGTAGATGGTTAGGTAAGGAGCATTAAACAGCGGTGTAATTCTTCTTAACCATAAGTACAGTTTTCAACCTACGACACACAGTGAAAGAGTTGTTAGACTCGGCGGACTTATACAGAGTATTGTATGTTGTCCAGTGTCCATTAGGACGGAGGGGTTGGTCCTCATACTATATTATGTTTACTTTTAACTTCTCTAGTTCTTAGACATGTGTTTCGTAGAAACACAGGGTCTAAGTTTTGAGGAGTTATAGGTATTTGAATACAGTAGAGAACCAGGTGTAGCAAGTATCGGGATTCTTCAAGTGATCGAAGATGTAGATACTTGTGTATGGTATTCAGTTGAAAGTAATGATAAAGAGAAATTGCTTCTCTTTCAGGTTACTCATAATTGGAAGCATTCCTAAGTTGAGTAACGCTGATCGGCCTCTCTCCATTTAGTTGACATGCACTGGAGACAGCTGCATGATTTGAATCTGGTTCAATTAAATCAGTGCCTCTGCTTCTATATTGGATATAGTACAGTTCATATCTTAACATTGTTAAGGTACGGGGAGTTGTCCGGCTTATGATTAAAACCAGACTCTGGATAACTCAAGGCACGTTTCTGTAATGGCTGTTTGTGGGTTGACCCAGGCTATGACGAGGGTTGACTTTCTACCATAAGAAAGATCAATAGTGATATTGTTCTTGACTCGCCACAGTTTTAATAAAAATGGATTTTTTCAAAAACAGTAGTGGGAGTATGGTAGAACTGGAAGTGATTCCAGAACCGCAAACGATTACTGAAGATTTGATAAGGAACCTAAAGATTCAATCTGATTTGACATTCCATTGGCCACTCCGCAGAAAAGGTGGGTAACTTCAGGCACCCGAGAGGTACTCCGGTAGCCTCAAGGACGGTGACAGGGAAGTTCTTGTTTACCCACACTTGCCATTGTTGTTGTTCCAGGCTGCGAGACCCGGCAGGAGGATGAATATAGCGTCGTTCTAAACTAGCTTTAGAAGTGCACGTCTATATGACTCTGCCAGAGGGTTGTCGTAGTCAGTGGGAGCAGCAGAAGCATTGGTGGACATCTGGCTTAAGTCTATTTATAGACTAAAGCAGATGTAGCGGAGATAGATCATCTATTTCTGATGTGACAGTCATAGGTTTGACGTCATCAGAATAGGGGATGGATCTGTTGAGAAGGTAGTAGGAAATGATATTCCTTTACTACGATCGGTTATACTTTGGTCGTCACACAGTGGTTTCTCCACACAGGACTTGGATATTGTATCAGACATTCTGGTTACTAGATCTATGGTTTTAGATCTAGATTTGGGTGGTTTCCCAATCAGGGTACTTTGACAGCATTCTAAGAGTATTTAGAATGGACGACTCCTGGCACGGTAGTGTACCTGCAGGTAAAGGAGTCACCCTCTCTAAAGGTGTCTTATAGACTAAACTAGATAGGGATGCGCATGATTGACAGATCACTTGCTTAGGCAATTGAGTTAATCATGAGATGTCAAGTACCACACCAGATGTTGTTCTTGCAGTAGATGCAATAAGTTGACATTGATCCAATCCTAGAGAAACAGTCGGAAGCAGTTTTAGAACATAAGTGAATGTTCTAGGGATATGATAACGGCTGCCTCCTTTAGGAGACGGTTATTACTCCAGGCTTCCAAGGTGACATGGACGACAAGGAGGTTGTCAGAGTTATATTTTTCCTTCTGACGAGGGGCAGTATCTTGGACAGGTGGTCCAAGGCAATACTGAGGGTGGCATGGCGCAGGATACTGATTAAGTTCAGTTGACGATACAGTCTAAGAAGTTTGGATTTGGAGTTCATTTATGAGCTCGGTCCCATCAGACATCCAGACATTCTAAGACAGGTATTGCTCATTTCGGGAGATGGCTTTCTCCGCGAACTTGAGATATAGAGAGACATAGAAAGAAACTTCAAGGCGGATCCACTCACTGAGGCTATTCCTCGAACGCAATAGTTTCGCAAACAGGTTTTGTGCGACTGACTAGTAGAGGAGTTGGGTGTTCGGTATCACACGGGCTGTGAGTATGCGACATCGCAATAATTAGCCTTGAGTGCAAGTGGGAGATTGTTGGAGATAGTGCCCTCAGAGTCAATTATTGGATCACAGGCACGTGATTGCAATGATTGAGGGAGGACCTATCCCGGTACGACAGTCTTACTCGAGATGATAGTTTGCTATCTGGTTTACCTTTATCATCGTGTACTGCTTTAGGTGACATGACATGTTGCTATTGCACGTTGATAGAGCCCCTAGGATTCTTGCTTGGCTGCCAGCAGTATGAGGGCGATCATATAAGTGAGAGCTGGAGTCTATAAGCACATCCTTAAAAGGTCCCTAGTCGTGGGAGTTTCGAGACAGGGCATCAATTCTCCAGAGTAGACAAGTGTATACAGTCGAGACCCCGACGAGGGGCGGTGGCCGGTCTCATAAGCCACTGGTGTCAGTTGGATCACCTAAGATGTATACAGGTGCTCATTGGGTTATGAGTACACCGGACAGGACTCGCCGGGAACATGCTAGTTGGTCATATACCAGACGTCAGATGGCAGTTCCCTGGTGACATGTGTGCAGGTTAGTTCATCGACCTGGGGATCGTCATTTGTCTCGTGTGAGTTCCCACTGTACTTTGATTACTACCCTACCACGGCTCAAAGGAGTCGTGCAAACAGGTTTTAGTTGGGTACAGTCCCGAGCCACATGGAGGCAGTGAGCGTATCTTCAGGGGTTCGTCTCTCCCGGTATTGGGGGTGAGGTCGTGCTGTGTCTTGGAGAGCCATTACACGAAGTCCTTGGCCAAGGCAAGGAGATTTACTGGTAGGTATTCCAGTAGTATCTCAGGGTGTTCTGGGCTACACTCCGACACGACTTGTACCGCTTTTGGGGGTCTGACTTTTACCAACCCCCTAGGCCCGCCATGCGATGCTCATAGACGAACGGACCGGACTGTACGGATATTGTCACTGACAGGCTCAGTAGGGTTGTCAGGCTGAGTTCACTCACAGACATCCCTTTTAGTCAATACCTGGTAGCCCGTTACGTATTGGCTTATACCTCTGACGTGCTAGTGGTTAAATCCACAACCAAGGTGTTGACGAGTGTTTAGAGTCCCCCACATTCAGTTACTCAGCTTTCGGGCGAAACGCTGTAGAGGCCGTATGGAGATATGGCAGGGTGCGATCAGATACGTGCGGTATTGCACGGATCGTGATCGGACGGATTTTACTAGCCGGCTTTGGCTTAAGCCGGATTCTAGTTTTAGATAGTGTAGATTTTGTCTCTTTACATTTGTATTTCGGTCGAAATACAAATGCGGGTGTGTATGCACAGTATCGGGGTTTTCATGTAATTTATTATGGGACCAGTTTTCTGGGGTTGCCAGTTTGCATTCCGTTCCGGCCGGTTTTCTCTTTTTCCTTCCCGGTCGGACTTTTCGTTGGAGGGTGTTAATTGCAAGTTTGCAATTAACATTTTGTTGAGAGGGTTTCTTGCAAAAGGATTATTTATGAAATCTTTTTGGCTTTTCATGCATTAATTAAGGTATGGTTGGGTATGGTTTTTTTTGATGTGATTTGGGAATGGGGGGCCGGCCACTGTTGTGAGGTTGAGTGTGCAGGAGTTTTTTTTGTGAGTTTGGGATTAATTAATATATACTCACATGAATGGAAATGAGTGTGCTGGAATGTTTGTGGGGGGCTTGATTAATTAATATATATTCTTTTTGGTTGCTTTTGAGTGGTGAGAGTGCTTGCTTGATTTTACACAATTTTTCCAGTGAGCATCCCTTCATGGCCGAGCTCTTTAATTTGGCTGCTCCATTTCTTTTTCCTTGCAAGTTTCCATGGAAAATCCTTGTGCCAAATTCCCTCCATCTTGGCAACTATCCTAAACCCCAATGAGACAACTATACTATACATTCTACAGCAAATCTTGGACGCGTCGGTTAGCCAACTTCGCGCCCGAGTTACCTCGGTATTGAGGTGGGAGCCCGTAAAAGATACAGGCGATGTGGTGCCCTTTCCGATGAGGAGGAGACGGACGGAGATCCCGCGAGGAGATCGGAGTGGAGATGAAGACCGGAGGACTTGGATCAGTCGGTACATCTCTTCCCTTTCTTGTTTGTAGCTTAGACTTGTTAATGGTTACGATCCGGAGTTTAGTGCGCGGTGGTGCCGGTTTGCAAAGTCCGCAAAATTAAAGTTTATCACCGCTTCCGCATTCCGGCGTCGGATTGACGGCCGGGGCGCCGCCGTGCACTTACAGCAACAGGCTTATAAACCTACCAAATCCAAGGCGACCGCCGCAACCCACCGAGGTGAATGACTCCAACTACTGCCCTTACCATCAAACGGTAGGCCATCCGATTGAAGATTGCTTCGTCTTCAAAGGATGGATTGAAGACCAATACCTCCAGGGGAAGTTTGTACTGTCCGAAAAGTGGAAGGTGAACCCACCACAGCCGCATGCTCCTAGGAAAGCGGATACACCGGGGGCAACATGTTCTTTTATTGAAGAAGCTCCATGGGAGGTCGTGCTATCAACTAAAACCAAAAGAATGCTGAAAGACCTTCATGCGTGCCCTGCGATCGAATGGAAGGACCCTCTTGAACCTCAAATTATCAAAGGAATGTTGAAGCCCCGCCCAATTATAAAGACTAACGATAAGAGCCCAAATACTCACGTCCAACCGTCAAAATCTTCGAAGAAAAAAAAGAAGAAATCCAAAAAGTCCGTGAAGCTTGGAAACGAGCACACGAACTTACAGAAGCAAATCGACGCGCTGGAAGAATACAATCAAAAGGCGCGAACTCCTGTCACACTGCAAGAGTTCCTCAACCATATCTTTCAAGAGGAAGATAAGGGAGAGAGCTCGTCGGATGAATCCGAAGGATATGTGGCGAGTTGTAACGTAATCTCCCACTCGTTTACCGATGATGGGAAAACTCCCGGCACTAAGAAGATGGAGGCAGAGCCTGTACCAGAGCGTCCATGGCCAACAGACGAAATGATCGACGCTTTTCTAGACGAGATTCGTCTAAAATGTAAAGCGGACCAGGAGCGTGAAATGACCACGTCGGAAAGAGCCAAATGCGGGCGACTGAACGGAAGAGTCGAACTACCTCCGCCAGAGCGAAAAGTATCCGAGGTAGACAAGAAGATATTCAAGACAAAAAAAAGGTTTGCCAAAGCCATGTCAATGGGGATGAAGCTACCGCCCTCGGAAGGAAACACACACGATGGGGTAGAGACGCACCCTGACTATTGCACATATCATCGGAAAATCTCACATCCCACGGAGGAGTGCGACGCCTTTAAGATATGGTGGCAAGGATATGTTGTTCGTCAGCAACATTTTAAGCGCATGAAACGCAAGATCCGTCGGGAGCGAAGAAGCACTGTCGATGGGCACAACATAACGACTGGCAACTGTTGCATGGTTAACGCCAGGGAGTCACAAGTTCTCACCTTTGGGAGCGACTCTGATGAAGAAATGGCTCTGGGCCCTCTCTTTAAAGAATCTTTCTCGGGGAAGGAGGAGGAATCGGAGATCTGCGAGAACATCCAGCTGCGCAATCGCACGCTCCCAGAAAAGAATCTCGGGCCCGTCGGCCGAAAAGATAAGGGAAAGGAAAAGGTCATTGAAGATATCACTCTAGATGACCAGGTCACAAAAGAGCTAACTACCAAAAACCCTCCCAAAAAGGGTAAGGTAGACTATAACATCCTCGCGCACCTAAGGAAGCTACCTTCTCAGCTTAGCATTCTTGATGCCCTCCTATTATCGAAAGAAGCGCGAGACTCACTAATTAAGGCGTTACAAGAACCCGAGCAATTCCAAGCCTTCCTCGCCACTGAAAGGATGAAGGATGAACTGGAGGAAGTGCATACGGCCGATGTCACTTTCGGTGATGAAGACCTCCTTCTCGGGACGTGCGACCACAACCGCCCCCTATATGTCTCTGGATACTGCCATGACATCAAGATAGGCAAGATCCTGGTGGATAATGGATCCTCCGTTAACCTCCTTAATGTTCGGGTGTTGAAGGAAATCTGCATGAGTGTGCAACACCTCGCTCGTGACAAAATTACTATCTCCGGTTTCGACTCTCAATCGTCACGGACTCTCGGATCTGTAATACTGACGTTACGCTTCGGACTTCTCGTCACAGACATCAAATTCCATGTCATTGACGCCAAGACCTGCTACAACGCCTTGCTCGGTCGTCCTTGGCTACACGAGTACAACATCATCCCTTCTACGCAACATCAGTGTATGAAGTACTTCAAGGATGGTTTCGAGTACACCGTAACAGGCGAGTTGAACCCGTTTTCTGTAAACGAAGTTCGCAAATACGAAGACGCGAAATACTTTTTGCCAGATTTCGAAGATACAGAAAGGTGTCGCGACCCAGAGGACAAAGTCGCCGCCACCATTCCCGTTTTTGGGAGTGATACTGAAGAGGAGGAGGAAATAGTGTATACAGGGCCATCCCAACGCAACAACCTGGGGGCGCCCACCCCCATACCGGTCTTCGGGAGTGATTCGGAGGACGAGGTTAACGCCGTATTCTCCAGTCGGCTGTCAATACAGGCACCCCTTTGCGAGGACCATAGTCTGCAAATCACCATGGTACCGCAAGAACACTATAAGGATCTCGACGCGCTTCAAGCTCACAGCGTGCAAGACCTGCAAACATTTTACGTCCCTCCCAGGCGAAGGGGTGAGAAGGTGATCCTATTCTACCAATCCTCAGAGTCGAAGGTGGAGAAAGAGATCTGGCACGGCGCGGATGTTATACTTGACAGGCTCCAACCCATCCGTCTGCCTAGATACTATACAAATGGATTGAAGAAGTTATTGAAGCGCCAAGGAGTACCTTTAAGACAGACGGTGCGGCAGGCTCGGTTCTATAACAGGATTTGGGATGTCCCCGGGACTCAGCGCAAATTGCCCAATGGGAAAATGGAAACACTTGGGCTTGGGTACGCGAGAAACGGAAAACGAGGGCGAACCCACAGCAGCTACGCTATATTTACCTTTGATGAAGAAGAGGACGCCCTGTCAGGAGAGGCCGACCCCTCATCAAAACTAGACCCCGCGATCGAAGCGCCAAGTCCGTCGTTTGAAGAGCGAATGGGCAAGCCTATCAGGAAGGTGGGTCAGAAAGCTCGGGAAGACCACAACCGCGAAATGGCCATCTACGAGAAGGCCAGGACGCAACGTCTATCTCAACGTGCTACAAAAGACAAACACGCTTATCCTCGTCAATCCGTTGTACGAAAGGCCCGACGCAGAGACGGAAATAAATCAAGAAGCGGCTCGGGCTTGTCCCTCATGAAGAAGATGAGTCGAGCATACTCCTTCCCCCGAGACAAGACGGAGAGGCTGCTCAACCTCGCTATAAAACATCAAATGATCACGCTTCCAGAGTCTAGACATCCTGAGCAAGCTAGCAAGGTCTCTCATCCGAGTTATTGCTCTTATCACCGAGCCATAGGACATCCTACCGAAGACTGCTTCACCTTTAAGAACTGGGTCGAGGACCAGTACCGACGGGGCAGATTCGCTTTATCCGACGGTTGGAAAGTGACGCCGCCGCAAAAGCACGAGCCCAAAACCACAAGAGCAGAACCGGATCCGCCTCAGTCTTGGGAGCGAGTTCGCACCTGTTATATGAGTACGATATTAAAAGAAGAGCCCGAGAACGAAGATGACCTTCCCCGGTGCTTCGAGAACAGCGATGATGAGTTGATCTCAGAATTCCCGCCCGCTCCGAAAGAACTGGAAGACGGTATACATACTACCGCAGATAACCTCAAGAAGATCGAGCTGGGATCGGCAGACGACCCGCGGCCGACATTTGTCAGCGAGCTGTTATCCGAGGAAAAGGTGGCCGCGTTAAAGAACGTGCTCCTACGGCATAAAGACTGCTTCGCGTGGAACTACTCCGAGATGCCAGGATTGGATCCGGAGATTGCGGTGCATAGATTAGCAATATCCCTGGATATCAAGCCAGTCAAGCAGGCGCCAAGGAGGATGCGACTTGAATTGGAGATGAGCATCAACGCCGAAGTCAAGAAGTTGATCGATTCCGGATTTATCCAAGAAGTCCAATACCCCGACTGGATCGCCAATATCGTCCCGGTAATGAAGAAGAATGGAACGGTGCGCATATGCATGGATTTCAGGGATCTCAATAAAGCATGCCCAAAGGACGATTTCCCGGTGCCGGTAACCGAGCTAATGATAGATAACACATCCACTCACGAGGTCTTCTCCTTTATGGATGGTTCATCAGGATACAATCAGATAAAGATGCATCCCGAAGACCAGAAGCACACCGCTTTCCGGACTCCTTTGGGCATATTCTGCTACAAGGTTATGCCCTTTGGTCTAAAGAACGCTGGCGCCACCTATCAAAGGGCCATGACAAAAATCTTCGACGATCTCATACACGACATCGTCGAATGCTATATCGATGACCTCGTAGTGAAGAGCATGTCATACGAAGAGCATTTAAAGCATCTCGAAACCGTATTTCAACGCCTTCGGCAATATAATTTAAAAATGAATCCCCTCAAATGCGCGTTTGGAGTCTCCTCGGGCAAATTTCTGGGATTCATCGTTCGACACAGAGGTATTGAAATAGATCCGTCAAAGATTAAAGCGATCATGGAAATGCCTCCGCCAAAAACCCTCAAGCAGTTGCGGTCTCTCCAAGGGAAGCTCGCATACATCCGGCGGTTTATCGCTAATCTTTCGGGCAAATGCCGTCCTTACAGCCACCTGATGAAAAAGGGAACCCCGTTCGTTTGGAATCACAAATGTCAAGGTGCACTAGACGAGATCAAACAATACTTGCAAAATCCGCCGGTTGTCTAAAAATCAAGTATAATAGCAGTAATCAGTTACAAATATCAATCTTTTCCATTTTGTGCGTAATAAACCATTTTTTTACCCTAACGCATGGCATCCTTTTTATTTTCCAAACTTGAGATATGGATGCAAGCATCCATCTAATACAGAAGGAAACGTCGTCCAGCTAGGGGTTGGAATTGTCACTCATCTTAGCTAGAATTTAACCTAACATACAAAAAGAGAAATTAAAAATTAATACCATTTCATTTTGCAGGATGCTCCCTAGAAATCTTTCTATTTAAATTTTTTATTTTGAGAAAATCTATCTATTTTAATAGAATTACGTAGACGGTTCGTTACACAGTAGAATAATTTTTTTCCTTTGTGATGACAAAATTATATTGTTGGCTCATTAAGCAAATTTTTTTTAGGGTGGAAAGGCTTTAATGATCATGCTTTATATTAATGAAATAAACTTGTTTGTGATATGTAATGCATCACAGAGTGTAATATGAAGGAACGGAAGTCCCCAAATGCCAAAAAGATTACATGATATAACTCTAGAGACAGTATTGTGTGCGGTGTTGTTTCGCATCAACCCATTTTACTGCCTCTTACACATTATCTTTTTGATTAATTATACTAGTATTTAGCACGTGCAACACACATTTGTATTAAAATTAAGGTTTGATGGGAATCTCTTTGTTATATTAAGTAAAAGTCTCTAAAAGATTTATTGTCTTAGCTAAAAATCATTAATAATCTTTCCGGATCTCATAAATTTTTATTGATTTTGATTTTCATCAAATCTTTTAAAATCTATATTTTCATAGCTCTCTTATATCATTTTGATTTCTGTTTTTTATATAAAAAAAACTAAAAGTAAATCTCCACAACAAAATCATGAAAATATGTAGAATAAAAATAGGGTAAATTGACAAAAAGCTCTCGGCCTGCTCGAGAGCTGTCTAAAAACCCCTGTGATTTTCGAAATTGTTGAGAAGTGCCTATTGTTCAAAATCTTTGCGAAAAAACCCATGAGCTGTATTTCATCTATGCCTTGTATTCTCTCAACTCAACTGCTTGGATATTACATGCAACTACTTGGATATTATAGGTAACTGTAATTGTTTAGATATTACATGCAACTATTTAGATATTATAAGTAATTACTTAGATATTATAAGGGGTATTGATTGGGCCGGTTTTAACCCAGGGATTTACCCACAGTAATATAGCTGAGCAAAAAAGGCCCAGGCCCTGTTAGCTTCGCTTATGATGGGCCCTTTTGTTCCTGCTTGCCATATAAGCATCCTAAAGCTCTGAAGAAATTAACAAAGCTTCTCTCCCTCTTCCCTTTTCTCTCTTCTCAATCTCTAGATCCTTCCACAGCGATCCATGGAGCGACTCCACCGAATCTTCTCCGGTGCCGGCGGCGGACTCGGCCAGCCACCGACGGACTCGCCGCTCACCGACTCATCGGAGCAAGTCTACATCTCATCGCTCGCCCTCCTCAAGATGCTCAAGCATGGTAATAATTCTCTTCAGATCTAGGGTTAGGTATTTTTTTTGACGATCCTTGATCTTTGAATTTCTGATCTTTGGTTGATTTTGTAGGTAGGGCTGGGGTTCCTATGGAGGTGATGGGACTGATGCTGGGGGAGTTTGTGGATGAGTACACGGTACGAGTCGTGGATGTGTTTGCGATGCCGCAGAGCGGGACCGGAGTTAGCGTCGAGGCGGTGGATCACGTGTTTCAGACTAATATGCTTGATATGCTCAAGCAAACTGGAAGGTTTTGATTTCTTTTGTGAGGATTAATTTTTGTTTCTTTTTAATTGCAATGCATGAGAACTTAGTTTGGATTTGAGTAGAGTGAGGTTGCATATCATTATAATGAAAACCGTAGTTTATTTTTAATTGTAGGTAGAGGCAATGCAAACTCTAGTTTGCAAGGGCTTGCCTCCCCTTTAAAGTTTTAACTCTGGCTGGCTGTTTGGCTTGGGAGCTATCAAAACCCCAATATGTCGTTTTAGAGTTATCTAAACTCCAAAATAGATGGCTTCTTTGGAGGTTAGATAACTTAGGTTGGACTGGAATTCTTAAAATCTGGTTGTCTCAACTTTAATGTTTGGTTAATTGAAGTTTCTGAATGATGGAGTCCAAACATGGCAAACTTAGGATTTTGGAGTTAAGTTCAGCTAATTTTATGTTACTCCGGTTATCCTAACTTAACCATACCCAAACAAGACCTAATTTCGTCTTGAATCAAAGTGGGGTTGGCTATGAAGCGAGGATCCACAAAATTATGATGGAGTTTTATGGTTTGTCATACCGATGCCAACCTCTCTTAATTAGTGCTAAGATCTGAGATAGGTTACCAAGTTTAACTTTGCCTAAGCCAAGGTAAAAGTCCTGGAGAAGGAGAAAGATGAATAGATGATAGATTTTACTCTTTCTTTAGATTTTCCAAATTGACCCACAAAAAGATATTATTGTCTTCCTCAATATTTTTCTGAATTAACAATCCCAATAATAATTTAACAATCCCAATGATTATTTAACCCTTGATCCTAAATTGTAATTAACCCTTAATCCTAAATTTTAGGCATTTAAATCTCGATTGCTAACTACTATTTGCAGTTATCTTTACAACCTCAACTAAAATTAATTAACATAAAATTGAAATACAATCTAGATGCCTTTTATATGTCATCTTAGATACCCATGTATTTAAGTCATATCCCGATTTAGATTTTAGTATAAATTGACATGTATACCGTAGAAACAATTATTTAAACCTACATATAATCAACGTCACGATACATTTCTTAGAACGTAATCATAACTTAATTTTCAATTTTTTTAAAGAGCTTCTTTGACAGCCCACAAATAAGTGAAGATATTTAAACATTATGGTACTTTGCATTTGCCCTTCAATTGTAGATATCATGGTTTAGTTTCTGTTGGTAAGTATGCATTAAATGCTAGACTTATTACGTTTTTATTAAACAATCAATACAAATTTATCAATTTTCTTGTTTTGCAATACGTTTATCTGCATGTATCATGGTTGTACTTTCATTTATATTGGTAAGTATGAATCAAATAGTAGACTTAGAAGATGAACCGTCGGGCCTTTTAAACTATTTAAATTACATGTAGCTCAGGCTTCATTAAACAGTCTGCACAAATTCATTAATTTTCTTGTTCCGCAATAAGTTCACTTGCATGTGTCATGATTGAACTAATTCATATCCTCATTCATATTGTTTATTTACCTAGAATGAGAATTGTTACTCGTGAATGATCATCGGTTAATTATTTGGATTAGAACACATGCCCTTGGTACAAGACACGACAAGTATGGATTAAATGTTAGACTTAGAAGCTAACCGGGTATTAGAATACATTCCCTACGTATGAGTTAGGTAAGTATGGATTTAATGCTAGTCTTCGAAGTTTAACTGAGAAGTAGAGCACATTCGCTTTTTATACATTGTAAGTATGGATTAAATGCTATACTTCGAAGGTGAATTGGAGGATCTTCAAAACCACTTAATGACACTTAGCCAAGGTTTCATTAAACAATTTGTATAAATTCATCTATTTCCCCTGTTTATTTTGCAATAAGTTCAACTACATGTGTCATGGTTGAACTAGTTTATATTTTTCCTATTGTTTCTTTATCTAAGAACTCGTGAGTATTCACTAGTCTATCTTTTTTGGGATTTTTATGTTTGAGACCCCTATACTACAATATCTACCTCTATATCCCTTTTCACTATTTACCTTGTGCCCATAAACTTTTAAGCTAATGTTTTTCGTCCACTAAAAAATATTTAATGTTTGTAAATGAGAAAACCTTATTAAAATTCATAATGTCTATTATAACTGCCTTCTATCTCCAAAACCCTAAAATTTCAAGTTCTCAACCTTAATTTTCTCAAATCACACATCCATGACTTTGAAACCCATAATTACTCTTCAAATTTTATCATCTTCTACATTTAATACCCTAAATTCTCGCCGCCTTATAGTTATCTTTCACATTCAAAACCCTAAACCCATCAACATTGTTTAGATTCCATCTTCAATTACCCATTTTCCATAACCAAAACCTCAAAAAACCAATATCCTTCAACTTTCTTTTTCATCTTCACATCTTCCACATCTTAAAACCCATCAACATTCTTTCTATCTTCACTTTCTCAACTTTCTCATCCAAAAAACCAAAACCCAACATATTCTTCAAATTGTTTATACCTCTATCATCGAATCTTTAATTTCTCGGTTGCACACCAAAAAACTTAAAACCAACTATCATTCTTCAATTTCTCTCGTCTTTTACTTGAGAAACCCTAAATTTTATTAATCTACCTTCATTCTTTCATCCTCTACCTCCCAAACCCCAAGTTTTTTTTTAAAATAATTTTTTCAAATAATTTTGTCGGATGGAGGTCTAAAAGTTGTAACTTAAAAGTTTTGGGGGGTGGGGCAATAGTAAACTAGCGGTTTTTGGAGAGAGAGAGAGAGGGGGGGGGGACGGGAGTAAATATTGTAGTGTTGGGTGGGGTAAAGGAAAAAAACCCTTTTTTGAAAACTAAAATATACATGACTAGGTAATGGGTGGGATTGAAACAAATCATGGCCAGACTGCCTTGACATAATCGATAATCGATTTTTGAGCCGGTGTCATCTTTTGTTTTCAGCAAGTTAATTATGGGTCGTTGTTTTAGGTCTTGGAAACCAACGTGTTTAGGGTCTTGATAAGTATTAGAAAGGACAAAATATGATCACAAATACTTAAAATAGAGCAACTACGTCCATCAAGTTCTGTGTAGGAACATGAGCCTCTAGCACCCATTGTGCCTCTCACGCGTAAAACCTTCCTCCGTCATCTTAGGTCCTTAGGTTCAAAATGGACTTTGAGCCTTTTCCATCCATGTTTGCATCACTTCTCTTGTTGCAAGTTTGGGAGGCAACTTATTAGATATATGGATAGGGTTTGTGACTCAATTAGATACTTACATGAGTTACATCCCAATTGATTCACCAAAACAATTACAGCATCACTATTATCATCATCACCAACGCCATCACCAACATCATTGATAAACTAAGGATACTGGCATAAATCCTTACTCTTAGGGTGCATTCTTTGTTCTAATTAACAACTACTGTAAATTCATATTCTATTCTACGATCCATGTCATTTTAGGTCCATAATTGGTGTTTATTGCTCCATTGACTTCAATCGTATCACTTTTAAACAGCATGATTGTCCATCTTTATTGTACATTTCCAAACCATCTCAGACTACCTTTCCTTGTTTTATTCTCGGTTGAAATAATTGTGCCTTATGTGTGCTCATATCTTTACCAATTTTTAGCATATTACCATCCATACATCTTAACATTCTCATTTCGTTTTCGCAACATGTTTCTTAAATCGCCAATTGGGCATATCTCTTGCGAATGCTCAATAGACGGCCTGGTTGCTGCTTATCCTTACAAAGGGAGGATAAGGAACATAAAAGTAAAGGAATGGAGGAGTGAACAAAGCAAAGTTTACAACCACGGAGAACGAACAAGGGATCCACAACTAAAGTGAGGACATAACTAAGCGTCTATACTGTCTTGAGAGCTGACTAGTTTGCTATGAGAATGAGATGGAAAAAGAGAGATAAATACCAGAGGTTTTAGCCAAACATTTCCAAACAATAAGAGTATATTCGTAACAGGATATGTAAACCAGACAAATATATTAGAAGACCCTTCTCTTGTTTGATTCTATCTTTCTTTTTTAGGGAAAGATTAGATAATATGAATGTTTCAGTGGAGATGACTGCCGTTGTTTTGAAGGTTTGTAATGAATGGGAAAGGTGAAGAAAGCATGTTAGGAATGTTATATTTAACGATACTGTTTCAGATGAGAATATCTTAACTTGCTTTGTGCTTGTGCTACCAACCATAAGGAATGAACTCACAAGTTAATGCTCCCCCCTCCTCACACACACACAAAAAAAACCAATAAAAAGAAAAAGAAAACCAAAAAAAAAAAATCCCTACACACACAGACAGGAGAAAAAATATGTTATATACTGCTTTAAATTTCTAACGTTCTTTGTTGTTAAAACTATTTTTCTAATAATTCAGATTTTATCTTTCATTGCTAATTTGTTCTTCATTTGAATAATAAGGATGATTTTTGTCAGGCCTCAAAAAATAAGTATACTGAATAAGCATTCTTGTATTATGTTTTTACTCTCTGTTTGGTATCTTTTGTCTAATAAAAATGGATATTTTGTTTCTATGCTTACAGACCGGAAATGGTGGTGGGATGGTATCATTCACATCCAGGCTTTGGTTGTTGGCTTTCTGGGGTTGATATTAATACTCAACAGGTATTACTCTGTCCTTAATATACCTTTTCTATAAGCTATTTCGATTTCTGTTAGTTTCACATTATCATGTTCAGGTTTCGTTACACATCTTTCTTTTTGAGAAGAGCAATTCTGCATGTGCACTCTATAGTTAAATGCTCTAGTTAAAATTCCCTTTATTTTCTCATTATCATATTCCGGTATCATGAATGCATCTGCCTTTTTCCGAAGAGAAATTCTGCATGTTTGCGTCCTAGTTAAGTGCTATAGTTAAAGATTTTTATGATTATTACGAGTTCAACTTAGGTAGTTGTGCTGCCTTCAGTAGATATGTCAGATGGACTTGCTTGACTTCACACTCGTATTATCATCATCAGTCCAAATCCATTGCTTGCTAGGTGGCATGCGTAGTGGTGGGTTTGCACAAGATAGATGCTTGATCCCGACTTTGCTGCTCCAGCCCATGCATGACTCTTAATATAACTTCCTTCTCCTTACCATCATCTAAGTTTTTGTCTTATGAAAAGCGGTCGTCTATGAAGCAAAGCTACATTAAAATTTTGATAAAGTTTTACTTTTATGACATGCTGTCGACTTGGCGGCAACCATCTCTCTTGATTATGATACGAGTCACTGGTGGAGGAACCTATTTACAAATGAGGTGGCTTTCCAAGATCTTAAATGACAAGTTGGCATTTGCCAGATCCTCGTAGATAGTGTGAGAAGTCTAGAAGAAAGCAGGAAGATGATACATCTGCTATGGGGGATTATGTTCAACTATAAAGCACAAATATATATATATATTTTTTTGGACTCCCAAACTTTCATATTTTCAAAAAAGACACATCAAACTCGGGTTTTCTAAAAAAAACACCTAATTCTTATCCGTTAACTAAAAAGGACCCTTCCATTAGTGGTGTTAGTTTAGGGGTTAGTTAAGTTAACTAGGGTTAAATTAAATATTTGATTTCATTTGACCTATCTTCTTCCTCCCATCATTTCTCTCCCATCTTTGTCCCCATTAAAACCTCCATGGCCTCCTCCTCTCCTCTCTCCCCATTAAAACTATCTCTCCTCTCTTTCTCTCTCCTTGCCATCACCCTCATTAATTCTTAACCCTCACTTGAACAGCCAATTAATTCTAATGTTCAAAGTGTTGGGGTCATCAAGATCGGACCATTGAATGCGCATTTTTATTTATGCTCAAACCCATCAACATTGGGTGGAAAAAGGAGCTGCTTTTAGTGAAAAGGATGTGATACAAACCAAGCATCAAATCTAGTCCTGGACTCACCAAAACAACCAACAAAGCAAGTTTCAATTTGGAATTTGCTTTGAGGGACAAGGAATCTTTTACTGATTAAACTTCATTAATTCTAGAATGAACTAATTAAAATGAAGCATCACTACAAATTAAGGTTGAATGAGATGATCTCGTTGCCCTTTATTTCTTCCCCAAGTTCAGCATCTTCTTCCCGGAGATGAACCCAGCCAAGCCCCTCAACCCAAAGGCCATCAAACATTCCTCCTCCTCCTCCTCTCCTCCACCGCTGCCCGCCACCTCTCCCTTGCCGTCTCCCTCCTCTCCCCTGCCCTCCACCTCTTTGATGTTAATTAGATGTTAATCCACACGTAAAACAACCATAATGACTATGATTATATCTAATTAATGGAGTTTGGATGTAAGTTGGATGTCAGTTAATTAGGAGGTCTTTTAGTTAACTTTAGATGTTTGGGGTGTCCTTTTTAGAAAAACCGAGTTTGGGACGTCTTATTTGAAAATATGGAAGTTTGGCGGGTCCAAAATAAAAAAAATCCATATATAAAATATGGCACATTCCCTTGACTCTAATACAACCTGGAAAAGCCAATTTATCATTGTTGATCAACCTTAGCCGATTTTCGAGATTTTGCGCAAACTGCTTCTTACCGTCTGATTCACATTCTTCAATAGCTCATTAGCAATTTCTGTAGCAATTAACTGCTTTTGTTTTCCACAAAGAAATCTGCAATGTTTACTATACACTCTCTTGTATTGATATGTTTTGAACAAAAGGGAAATATGTCCGTCGCTTGTGAACCTGCATTAGTTATGGTTTGCATTACCCCTTGCAGAGTTTTGAGGCTTTGAATCCAAGGGCTGTCGCTGTTGTGGTTGATCCAATCCAGAGCGTTAAGGGGAAGGTTGTCATTGATGCATTCCGCTTGATCAATCCCCAAACGATGATGCTAGGTCAAGAGCCTCGCCAGACTACATCCAACTTAGGGCACCTCAACAAACCATCAATTCAGGTCAAATACTTTCTAAAGATTAGGTTTTAAAACAATTTCGTTTGGTTGACACTCACTTATTTTTTTCTTTGAATTACCAGGCTTTGATTCATGGGCTAAATCGGCACTATTACTCTATAGCCATCAATTACAGGAAAAATGAGCTCGAAGAAAAGATGCTGTTAAATCTGCATAAGAAGAAATGGACTGATGGCTTGACCCTGAGGCGGTTTGATACCCACTCAAAAACCAATGAGCAGACTGTTCAGGTACCAATTTAGATATTAGTTGATTTGGCCGACTCTCTTAAATTGCAGAAACCCCTCCATAACTTTTCCCTGTGTAACAGTACACCTGACTTTCTCAAACCTGCAATTTGCCACCAATTTTTACTATAGAGTCTGCCACTTTTTCATCACAAATCACCCTGGTTTTATTCCAACTTTTAATTGACAATATATACTTTTTTTTTATTAAAGAGCAGGCTTAACAAGCCCGTCCCATGAAAATTTTTATAAAAGAAAAACAGTATACAAGTAGTACAAACACGTATGGAAATCCATACCATCAACAACTAAGGAGGAGAGAGGGGAAAATGGACAAGAAAGAAAGCAAGGAAGGAGGGGGAGAAGGTTTGAAGGTATTATATAGTTTCAAAATAAAGTGGATTCAAACTGTTTTCCTTGTTGCAGCTCCAGAAATTCATTCTTCCAGCACTTGTATTTTCTTTGCCAAATTCCAGCACTTGTTGTCCGCGGACTTTCATGAGTTTCCTTATTTCCCAATGAGCATCTCTAGTTCCAATTTCTCCCAAATAGCTTTATGCTTCCTGTAACTTGGTTTTTGACAATATTTACTTATTGGCTAAATTACACACTAAACTTACAACAACTACAACAACTGAGCCTTTTATCCCAAGCATATGGGGTAGGCTACATGAACCAACATGCAAATCACGCCGGGTCCGGCACATGAATCCTCTGCCTCCACTCACTCCTATCGAACAATATACTTTCATTGAGGCCTTTGGCATCCGTATCTTTTAGTATCACCTCCATCCATGTTTTCTTTGGTCTTCCTTTCGCCCTTTTGACATTACTTATATCGATAGTACCCATTTATCGAACCGGTGTTTCCATAAGTCTACGCCGCACATGACCAAACCATCTTTAGCCGGTTTTCCCGCATCTTTCCCTCCACGGGTGTTGCACCAACTTTTGCACGAATATCCTCATTTTGCTCCTTATCTTTTCTAGTGTTACCACATATCCAACGAAGCATGCGCATATCTGCCACGAGCATCTTGTGTATGATGCTTCTTATGAGTCCAGCATTCTGTACCATATAATAAGACATGTTCAATAGCTCTCCGATAAAACTTTCCTTCCAAGCTTAACGGAAAGCTACGATCGCACAAAATCTTTGTTGCACTCCTCCATTTCAACCAACCAGCTTGGATCCTTTGATTAATATCGCTATCAGTCTCTCCATCCTTTTGGATGATGGAACCTAGATATCTAAACTGATTGCTCGGTGATATCTTTTGCTCTTCCAGTGTTATACCAACGTGGTCTTGACTTCTCTGTTTGCTAAATTTGCAATGCATATATATACTGTCTTGGACCTGCTCAATCCGAATCTCCGAGATTCCAACATTTGCCTCCATAGCTCCAATTTGGCATTAACCCCCGCTTTCGTCTTATTTATTAGAACAATATTATCAGCGAATAACATATACCAAGATATCTCATCTTGGATAGTTTTTATAAGCCCAACCATCATGATGGTAAACATGAATGGACTTAATGCAGATCCTTGATGTAAGCCAATTGTAATCGGAAAATCACTCATTAAGCCGCCGCAAATTCTGACATTTACCACTATTCCATTGTACATGTTCTTAATTATGTCAATGTACTTGACGGTGATCCCCTTCATCATTATTCCCCATAATACCTCTCTAGGTATCTTGTCGTACGCTTTCTCTAAATCAATAAATATCACATGCAAATCTCTTCTCTCCAAAATTCAAGACAAGTTGACGAAGTAAATGAATAGTCTCTGTCGTCGATTGTCCAGGTATGAACCCAAACTGGTTCTTTGTTATCCTAACACCCTTAACCTGTGTTCATTCTCTCCCAAAGCTTCTCCCAAAAGCTTCATGATGTGATATAAGTTTTATTCTACGGCAATTTGAGCAATTTTGAATGTCATCATTGTTCTTGTAGATAGGTACAATGGTACCTTTTCTCCTCTCATTTGGCATCTTTTTAGTCTGCCAAATCTTATTAAATAGATTTGTCAGTCATTTAACGCCTATTTCTCCTAAGCATTTCCAAATCTCGATAGAAATCCCGTCTGGACCAACCGCTTTTCATCTCATTCTCTTCAAACCCTTTTTAATTTTTGGTATTCTTATTTTACGCATGAATCACGATTTATATCTTGAGATTGAATAACAAGTTCGTCCAAATTCTTAGTAAAGCTTTCATTGAACAATTTGTCAAAATAATCTCTCCACTTTTTCTTGATATCATCATCTCGAACTAAAACCTTCTGATCTTCATTTTTGACACACTTCACCACGCATAAGTCTCTGGTTCTTTTCCGCATCCGAGCAATTCGGTATATATCATTTTCAGTCCCCTTAGTGTCCCAACTTCTCATATACCTCCCTGTAGACCTTAGTTTTAGCTTTCCTAACTGTTTTTTTAAACTTACTTTTTAACCATTTTATACGTCTCAAATCTCTCTGCATCTTTGCTTTTCTTCAAATCTTTATAAGAATCCTTCTCGATTTTAATAGCAACTTTTACTTTTTCGTTCCACCATAATGTCCTTAGATGGTGGAGCACGACCTCTCGACTCACCAAGTAGAGACTCACCAAGTAAATCTCTACCTAGCCATTTTGTTCGATGTTCAATCTGAATCGTTTTCAGACTGCCAATCCGCCTCTTGAACTACAGGATTTGTAAAAGATTTTTGGTTACCTTCTTTCAGTCGCCACCACTTAATTCTAGGTTCTACCTTACGTCTAATCTTTCTAGATCATCTTTTAAATTGAAATTTAGAACTAAAAGTCTATATTGAGTGATTACACTCACCTGGCACTACTTTACAGTCGATACATCCTCTATCTATCCTTCTCGTCGGGAAAAAGTCTATTTGACTTGCGCTTGATCCGCTTCTAAAGGTGATGCTCTCTTTTGCTAAACCAAGTATTTGCTAGACAAGGCAAAATATAGAATCGAGCTACCTGTTTTATTTCTTTGTCCAAAACCAAAACCTTCATGAATAGTATCAAACTCACTACGATTAGTACCTTTATGTTCATTGAGATCACCACCAATAAATAACTTCTCTCCACTAAGTATCTTTTGTATCATCTTGTCTAAATTCTCTCAGAATAGACTCTTACTAGCGTTATCAAGACCTACATATGGTGTATAAGTACTAATAATATTAAGGATCTCCCCACCTAAAATAAGCTTAACCAGTAAAATTCTATCACATTTTCTCATAACCTCAACTACATTTTCAAGCAACCGTTTATCTATGACTATGCCTATCCTATTACGATTTTTATCTCTACCCATATACCAATGCTTATAATCCCTAAGGCTTTATGACTCCTACCCATTTAGTTTCTTGCAAACACATAATACTAACTCTCCTCTTAATCATCGCCTCCACTAAACTTACCTTTAACTATTACTATTTTTCACTCTACTACAAGTTTTTCTATACACTAAACTTCCTTGCACTTTGGTTTCAAGGCAGTTATTTTCACTAAAAGACCATTAAATGCAGCACTTGGAAGAAGCTTATTGCGATAAAATTATTTTTAAGGCTTTAACAGAAAAGCGGTGATAGTTAAGGGAAATTTAGTGTAACTTAGACTCTAGCTAATACTTCTGTCGAGTGTATTTTGGAAAAAAAATTAGCAGAAAACAATTTTTTAAGAGCCGCTGAAGTTTTGGATATGTCACTCATCTTTAAAAATTAGCATTGCTGCTATTTTGTTTTACGGGAAAAAGTACTGGTATCCATATTTCTTCAATCTTGTTTCAACACTATTTATCAGTTGCTGATATAATTGGCCATGAGCAGGAGATGTTGAATTTGGCTATTAAGTACAACAAAGCCGTTCAAGAGGAGGACGAGTTACCTCCGGAGAAGCTGGCCATCGCTAATGTGGGCAGACAAGATGCGAAGAAACATCTTGAGGAGCACGTCTCGAACCTCATGTCCTCAAACATAATTCAGACTCTAGGGACCATGTTAGACACCGTTGTGTTTTAGAAGACAGTGAAAATTTGTTTCTCTTCATATCTGTTTAGAAGACAGCGAAAATTTGTTGCTCTTCATATATTCGATGGAAAACTTTAAATACATGGCTGCATCTGGACATATCCATCTAGTATATATGCAACAATGTCATTTGATACCCAATTATGATGTGGTGTAATTGGAGACCTATTCATATTTTTTATTTGCAAATTTTAGCATATCATGTGGAGTCATTGCATGGAATATCTTTGGTTTCAGAATACACTCAGTTCCAATACAATCGATAGATAGGATTTGATTTATCCCTGACTGTTTTTTCGGGTTTCAGCATCATGTTTATATGTATTTCGTGAGGTGTAGTGTTCACGATTTTTTGGTGCACCTCTATGTTCTGCTCTAGAGAGTTTTGTCTCCATAGCGAGGGGTGATCACCGATCGGTTAGGTTTTGTTTGAAACCTAAATGAACCGACAAGTCCTGACACAGCTGAATTGACCAAACCGATTTGGCCTTTGAACTAGTTTCAAACTGAAATGGATACAGTTTGGTCCTTGTGGTCGGTCTCTTTGGTTGGTTGATCGTCGGTTGGTCTCTTTGGTGGGTTGGTCTGTTTGGTTGGTTGATCGTCAACACATGGTTGCTCTCTTTGGTTGATTGATGTAGTAGATGGCAAGTTAGAGAAGTCAAGTAGGAAGTTTCCGAGAGATGAAAAAAGTTTGGAAGAGAAGTAAGTTTGGAAGAGAAGTTTTTGATGCAGGCGACATCCTGCTGATTGCATGATGAGCAATCTATGTGTGACATTTCCGTTTTTGGGATGGTTTTGTAGTGCCGTATTTGCGCTAGCAAGCACCACCGTTCTATTGTCTGTCGTTGCGGAAGAGTTCGCCAATGAACGTTTTCTTTCACGCTCTCATTGTGTGTGGAGTATAGTTGTAATTGGGTAATGAAGGATGCCTGAACTATCTACTGAATGATTAGTATTTTTGCTTTAATTCTATTTTGGTTAGTAAAGTTTTATAATCTAATTTTATAATTTAATGTATTTTATGATTAGGAAAGAGTATATATGAGAATCCTCTGGCACAAATATTAGTTCTAAATCTATCTCCCTAATATGAATATTTCTTCGAAGTTTCACTTCATCGCATTCCATATACAATACACAATTTCCTTTAAAATAATTTTAACTTGTACACGAAACAATGAAACGATTTATATATTAATGTACGAAAAGCTCGATTTTGTCACAAAAATTTCCACGGACGACACTTGATATTCGTACACTTCGAATCCCATGAGCTCTTGCATCCGCCTCCTGCCTTATCGCAACACTTGCACATCATACCAAGAGATTGCAACACCTTCACAAATCCTAAAAAACCGAGATTCAAAATTAGAATAAGCCACCAACATTAAACAATCAATTGTAAAGAGAGATTGAGAGCTAAATAATTAACTTACTTCCTTCTTTAATTGCAGGAAGCAGCCTAGCTTCTGCACTTGAGAATATATAAGCTTGGAAACAAACCACGAGTAGCAAAAAGAAGCAAAGACCCTTAGAATCCATTCCTTAACTCTTTTGAGAAATTGCATGAAGAATTTGACAACATTTATATATGTTGCAATTGGAACGAGTATCATTTATTAATGATAGGGTCTTGTTTTTTCAAAAGGTAAAATAAATATTGTTAACATAGTCAATGTTTGTCTATGTCGTTAAGTGATGAAGAAAAAGCCCAATTGAAGTTTTCCGCCTGCATTATTAGACAAATGCATTAATGTGACGAGCTAGTTAGTTGAGGTGAAGTTTCTTCTTGTTTGTCTCTTCTTACTCAAAAACTCCTTCATTTTCTTCTCCTTAATTAGCTCGATTTAGAGGACCAATTTCTACCATAAATTTTGTCAAATCGTATTAAATGTGGGCTAGCCCGCAATATGGATGGAAACTCCTTCGTTCCAATTTTCAAAGTAGAGCAAATGTGATTCAATCAACATATAATTTCTAGATGATAAATCCAAAAGAGTTAAAGCAAGTGAGAAAAGTTTGACAAAAGCACACAAGCACAATCTGATTCAATCAACATTAGTTTTGGCTTACTATGGTCTTATTATCATTTGTGAAATATGTACAGCAAAATTTCCAAGATTAGAAGATTCCTTTTCTAGAATGATATTTGTCAACCATTACACCTCTTGTAAATTTTACTTGAAATTTCAATTAAGATCGAAAGAATTAATCTCTTATTGAAATATCGAAGAGTGGGAAGGAAATTCTGTTATGACGATTAAGCGTTCATCATTGAAAGTTTCTTCCTTTTCATCTTTCATTTCAAAGAATTGACTCATTGCATGACTTCCCAATAAAAAAATCTTCACATAATCAAGCATTATATAAAAAAAAGCTATGCACTTGTTTGTGAGTGCTAACCGCGTTCTTAGCACGATGAGATATACGAGGATTGTATCAAGAACTATTTGTTGAGTTTTGTTTGACCTCATAGGATGGTTTTTTCAATGCACGAGGCTTAAGTTTTTGAAAGTGGGAACATGTCCAATGCTTCAAGTAGTTTGATAGTTGCGGTGCGCATTGTCGTCCAGCTTTTCTTCAATCTCACTAGTTCAATCTTTTCGTAGCTCGGCTTGCTGTAAACTCGAAGTATTTAATTTAACGAGCTAGGAACAACCGTACAAACATGAAACACAGAGTTATTTTTTTTATATCTGACGCGACATGGATCGCGCTAAGATGTTACCTTCCGTTGATCTGCTGATGGCGGCGATGGGTGGCTGAGATTAGATTTGGAGGCTGTCGCTCCTGAAACGTGTGGATCTCAATGGGTTTGAGATTGTGGTTGCCGAGCTACCTGCAAGGAAGTCCCGGGATGGTTGTACCACCGAGGACCCTCCGACGGTCAAGTTAGACTAGAGATCCGAGCAGAGTAACGGCTTAGTGGAGTAAAAATGGCTTATTTGAACCGTCTGAAGAAGGGGTTTATATAGCGGTGGTAGCAGACAGGGCAGGTGCGAGAATCACGCCGGCAGTTACGCTCCCGAAGTCACGCCCGCGTGATGAGCCGGATCAACCATTAATGGCGAGATAGGCTCGTTAAGAGGGGATCGTGATGGCGTAGAACGTGGGATGTGGCTGGCGGATATCTCACGCATGGCGCGATTCGCGGGATGGCGGTTGCGCCTGTAAGCGGTGTCGTTGGTCGGTCGATGAGACCGAGGAAGATGACCTCGGCGGGAGAGCTCGCAGACGAGCGGGAGAGCCGAGGTATCTTGGTTCTATGGTAGCCCGGAGACGAGCTGGTAGGCCAAGGAGACCAATTGTGCAGGGGCTCGGAGGTGAGCCAAAGTTTGCTTGTAGGACGGGCACCGGAGTGGTCTGGTCGGCCATTGTAAGTCCTTTCTTATGAGCCCTGTGACACGTCATCTGCCACGTGTCATGATCTGGAAGATCACCGATATCGAGCATTATCATCAGCCCCCCACTCTCGTCCCGACTAGCTGACGGGTCGGGTCGAGAGTGGTCTGCCGGGTCACCCGAGGTGCGCTTCCTTTTGAAGATATCGTCAGGCGTGTCCCCGGGTAATCTGTTGTATTTTCTGGATGATGTCAGCGAATCAGGGAGAGATCTCTGCATTAAAGAGGGTGCGCCGGATCGCGCGTACTATTGCTGAAGTGACAGACCACGTGCCTGGTGCTGGTTGGCTGACGCGACGGGCTGCAGACCTCTGGCGTCTGATGGGATCCGGCCAATGTGCGTGCGACAGGTGGAGCGATCGTGGTCGTCGAATGCGAATAGTTGTTTTGGCGGGAGTCGATTGTCGCCGTGGGATGAGAACGCCGGTGGCTATAAATAGAGGTGGGGTCCGCTTCAGGGCCCATTTCTCTTCATATTTCCCTCACTCTTGATTTTGTAAGCTCGGCGCTCTCCTCTTAGGTCGGATTTCTGCGTTGCCGAGGACTTCTCTCCATCAGGTTTGATGTCTTCTTTTCCTTTCTCCTGCTTCTTCTCCTTCTGAGTTGAGCCTGCTTCTTCCTTTGGCAGGACCAATGGATTGATCCAGGACTCTTGGTGCCCTCGGTACTCAATCCCGGAGGGGGGCCGCCGGTGCGGCCGTGCTTCCGGCTGAACTGAGTCCCGCACCAAATGTGCCGCCGATGGCGGGGCTATCAGCCTCGTCACGAGCTCCCGATGATTGCCTCGGCGGAGGCCAAAGGCGTCCACGGGTTCCCGAGCCTCAAACGAGGGATGCAGGAGAGGACGAAGACGGGGTTCCCCTTAAGAGGAAGAGAACAGTCTCCCGTACGCTACCGTCGGAGATTCCTGCAGGGGTTCCCGTGTAGGAGGGGGACGCCCGCTTCGTGGTCCCGTCGGGGCTTTCCGTCGCTGCCAGCCTTCTTGCCGGTATGGAGGAGTCGGCCGGGGGCCAGATGCCTCGGGGGACCTTCAGGGCCCAAATGGCGGCTATCGCACAGAAGGCGGTTTAGGTATGTATTTGTTTTGAGCGCCCTCTTCTTAGTCTGAGTGTCCTTAAGTCTCTCTGCCGTTTTTCGTCAGGTCCTTCAGCACTGCGCCCTCGTTACTCGTATGGAGACCGAGGGGGCCTTCCATGCTGCGGGGTCAGCAGAAGAGTCTTCTTCGGAGGCCGAGGATCTGCGACTCGAGCTGCGTCTGGAGAGGGAGAGGGTGGCTGTCCTTGAAGCCCGATCAGCCGCCGCGGAGCTCGCCGTCTCGAAGTGCCGGGAGTCTTATCACCGCCTAAGTGAGTCCCACCGAGTTGTCGAGGCGAAGTTGATGGAACTGGCCGATCGCTTTGCAGCTATGAAGAGGGCGAGGGATGCCAGCAGGTGGGATGCCGAGGCGGCGCTTCAGGCGGAGGAGGTCGCCGAGACTCGGGCTAGAAAGGCTGTGACTGATTACAAGGAGTCGGATCAGTTCTACGTCGTCCTCGGCGAGACCTCCGCCATCGCATGGAACAAAGCTCTTGACGCCGTCAAGGAGCAGTTTCCGGAGTTTGCCGACGGTGAGCTCCGTGCTCGGGTCCCACTTTCGGTGGTCATTCCTCCAGCCGATGGTGATGAGGGAGGCGACGTCTAGGTGGGGCCTGTGGCTAAACCCCTTTTTGTTTTTTTTTGTTTTTCCTCCTCTCTCTTTTGTAAGCCTCCGAGCATTTTGTAAGGCTGGGGAGCCCACAATACCCTTGTAAAGACCTTTTGCTTTGTGAATAAAGATTTTTGTTTTTGCAGTAGTGTTTGTGCTTGTATTTTCCTTTGTCGGTAAACACTCGTATTTGCACAGTACTGCCTTCGTTTTATATCGGTTCTTTGTCTAGCGATCACACATCGAGTTGAATCTGTTCGTTTGCCGAGTGTGCAAAGACCGGAGGGGGGACGATATCTCCATGGCCCCGAAGTTGAGCTGGAGATCGCTTGGACGTAGAACCGGATGCCTCTTGGTGAGGTCATGTTCCTTAGCTTGGAAGGCTCGGAGAGGTGTGTTGATGATAGACCGAGTAGGGTAGCTGCCTGGGGCCTCTAGGCGAGGGCTTCGATCCCTGGAGTTGTAAGGTAGTGAATTGGCAGCCGGGGATAGCCGAGCAGGGTAGCCGCTCAGATCCCTTTTGCAAGGGCTTTTGTTTCTTAGCACGGGAGGGGCCGTGAGAGGCCTACTAAGGACGTAGCCGAGCAGGGTAGCTGTTCGGTGACTCTTGGCGGGGGCTTTGATCCTTGGGGTGTTGGGGTAGGGATCTACCAATCAGGGATAACCGAGCAAGGGTGGGCCCGGTTGCCTCTTGCGAGGGCTTTTGATCCTTAGCGCGGGAGGGGCCGTAAGTGGCCTACTAAGTATGGCCGAGCAGGGTTACTTCCCGGTGTCTCTTGGCGAGGGCTTTGATCCTTAGCGTGGGAGGGCCCGTGAGTGGCCTACACAGGACGGGGCCGAGCAGGGTAGCTGCTCGGTGCCTCTTGGCGAGGGGTTTGATCCTTGGTGTGTTGGGGTAGGGAGCTACCAGCCAGGGATAACCGAGCAAGGGCGGGCCCGGTTGCCTCTTGCGAGGGCTTTGATCCTTAGCGCGGGAGGGGCCGTAAGTGGCCTACTAAGGATGGCCGAGCAGGGTTACTGCCCGGTGCCTCTTGGCGAGGGCTTTGGTCCCTGGTTTGTTGGGGTAGGGAGATACCAGCTAGGGATAACCGAACAAGGACGGGCCCGGTTGCCTCTTACGAGGGCTTTGATCCTTAAGGACGGGCCGAGCAGGGTTACTGCTCGGTGCCTCTTGGCGAAGGCTTTGATCCCTGGTTTGTTGGAGTAGGGAGCTACCAGCCAGGGATAACCGAGCAAGGACGGGTCCGGTTGCCTCTTGGCGAGGGCTTTGATCCCTGGTTTGTTGGGGTAGGGAGCTACCAGCTAGGGATAACCGAGCAAGGGCGGGCCCGGTTGCCTCTTTCGAGGGCTTTTCATCCTTAGCACGGGAAGGGCTGTAAGTGGCTTACTAAGGATGGCCAAGCAGGGTTACTGCCCGGTGCCTCTTGACGAGGGCTTTTTGTCTTTAAGGATGGCCGAGCAGGGTTGCTGCCCGGTGCCTCTTGGCGAGGGCTTTGATCCCTGGCGTTGTGGGTTAGGAAAGCTACCAGCCAGGGATAGCCAAGAAGGATAGCTGCAGGGCTGCCTCTTAGTGAGGGCTTCGATCCCTGGCGTTGTGGGGTAGGGAAGCTACCAGCCGGGGATAGCCAAGCAGGGCAGCTGCAGGGCTGCCTCTTGGTGAGGGCTTCGATCCTTGGCGCTGGAAGGGCCGCGGGAGGCCTGCCAAGGATGAACCAAGCAGTGAAGCTGCTCGGTTGCCTCTTAGTGAAGGCTTAGATCCCTGGCGTTGTGGGGTAGGCGAGCTACCGGCCAGGGATAGCCAAGCAGGGTAGCTGCAGGCTGCCTCTTGGTGAGGGCTTAGGTCCTTGGCGCTGGAGGGGCCGTGGGAGGCCTGCTAAGGGTGAACCAAGCAGTGAAGCTGCTCGGTTGCCTCTTAGTGAGGGCTTCGATCTGGCGTTGTGGGGTAGGCGAGCTACCGGCCAGGGATAGCCGAGCAGGGTAGCTGTAGGGCTGCCTCTTGGTGAGGGCTTCGATCCTTAGCGCTGGAGGGGCCGTAGGAGGCCTGCCAAGGATGAACCAAGCATTTGAAGCTGCTCGGTTGTCTCTTAGTGAGAGCTTAGATCCCTGGCGTTGTGGGGTAGGCGAGCTACCGGCTAGGGATAGCCAAGCAGGGTAGCTACTGGGTTGTCTCTTCGTGAGGGCTTTGATCCCTGGCGTTGTGGGGTAGGGAAGATACCAGCCAGGGATAGCCGAGCAGGATAGCTGCAGGGCTGCCTCTGGGTGAGGGCTTCGATCCCTGACGTTGTGGGGTAGGGAAGCAACCAGCCAGTGATAGCCGAGCATGGTAGCTGCAGGGCCGCCTCTTGGTGAGGGCTTCGATCCTTGGCGCTGGAGGGGCCATGGGAGGCCTGCCAAGGATGAACCAAGCAGTAACCACTCCTTGTGCCTAAGACCAGACCTTAGTGCTGTGATGACCGTCTCTTCCTGATGCTCGGGGACCTTGAGAAGGGCGTTGTAGAAGCGGGTGATGTATGCTTTGAACGTCTCTTTGTCCCCGCTCTTGATCATGAAGAGGTGGTCGACAGTGCATTTTTGCCGCCTGTTCCCAACGAAGCGGCCGAGGAATTGGGTGGCCAGCTCGTCGAAAGTTGAGATTGAGCGCGGCTCGAGTCCTCGGAACCAGTCTCGCCCGGAGCAGATGAGAGTGGCCGGGAAAGCCCGGCATTGGGCGGCGTCGGAGTTGTCTTGGAAGCTCATCCCTGCGGCGAACGCATCCGAATGGTCCTTCGGGTCAGACTTGCCGTCGAAGAGGGAGACCTTTGAGGGCTTGTCGCGAGAGGAGACATGGACAGCGAGCAGATCCTCGATGAATGGTTTGGTGAGCGAGTCGGCGGCGTACTTAGCCCCGTCGCTCGAACGGTGACCCTCCCGATGCAGACCCTCGATCTTCTTCTCGAGGGCGTCGAGTCGGCCGTGGTACCCTGACGACTCGGCACATTCTGATCCCAGGCCTCTACTGTTGGAGGCCTGCGTCTGTCCTCGGCCCCGGTTCCTCTCAATGAGATTCCTTAGATCCCCCGGCGAGGTTGTCTTCGAGCCGCCGTGGTGAGTCTTGTCCGTGCGACCCCATCGAGGGAGGGGGTGTCGGTCAGGCCTGGTAATAGGCGAGCTGACAGATATCTCCTCGGGAGGGACAGGTGCGCGAAGGATCTCGGGACGAGGCGCTCTGGCGACGGACCTCGGCGTTGAACTATGAGGCGCACAGCGGGCCTCAGAACGTATTGTCCCGGGAGATCTGCGGCCGTGGGAGGTAGCGACGCGGTGGTTGGCAGTGCCAACGCGGATGGAGTCTTCTCTTCCCCTGTAGGGGTCCCGGTCCCGAGGCGGGGGAGCGGCGACCTAGGGATCTTACCCTGCCGTTTGGACACGGATGAGCGTCTCCACGAAAGATGCGAGTCGGTCTATTCGGCCGACAAGAGCGCTAATGGCATTCGGCGGAGGAGATTCGTCCACGCCTCCGTTAAGGAGAAGGCGGCTGCTAGTGCTTGGATTTTCGTGATGATCGCTCACTATTGGATTGAGATCAGAAAGTGAACTTTTGTTTTTATGGAATCAAGGAGTTCCCACAAACGGCGCTAGCTGACGCGACTTGGATCGCGCCAAGATGTTACCTTCCGTTGATCCGCTGATGGCGGCGATGGGTGGCTGGGATTGGATTTGGAGGCTGTCGCTCCTGAAGCGTGTGGATCTCAATGGGTTTGAGCTTTCGGTTGCCGAGCTACCTGCAAGGAAGTCCCGGGATGGTTGTACCACCGAGGACCCTCCGACGGTCAAGATAGACTAGAGATCCGAGCAGAGTAACGGCTTAGTAGAGTAAAAATGGCTTACTTGAACCGTATGAAGAAGGGGTTTATATAGCGGTGGTAGCTGGCAGGGCAGGAGCGAGAATCACGCCGGCAGTTACGCTCCCGACGTCACGCCCGTGTGATGAGCGGGATCTCCCATTAATGACGAGACATGCTCGTTAATGGGGGATCGTAATGGCGTGGAACATGGGATGTGGCCGGCGGATATCTCGCGCATGGCGATATTCGCTGGATGGCGGTTGTGCCTGTGAGCGGTGCCGTTGGTCGGTCGATGAGACTGAGGAAAATGACCTCGGCGAGAGAGCTCGCGGACGAGCGGGAGAGCCGAGGTATCTTGGTTTTGTGGTAGCCCGGAGACGAGCTGGTAGGCCGAGGAGACCAATTGTGCAGGGGCTCGGAGGTGAGCCCGCGTTTGCTTGTAGGACGGGCACCAGAGTGGTCTGGTTGGCCACTGTAGGTCCTTTCTTGTAAGCCCTGAGACACGTCATCTACCACATGTCATGATCTGGGAGATCACCGATATCGAGCATCATCAATATCCTATTTGGATCGATCATCCAGGATTAGATATTTTCCTCTTCCTTCGAAAACTGTAGGTGTTGTAGCAGCTGTTGAGCAACCTTCAGTGTTATTAGTCCATGTAAGAATTGGTTTGCAACCGGTCCTCCATATAGTCTTCACCAGAGATGAGGGCTTTTTGGACATATAACCAATGCAGAATGCAGCTCTTGCCTTTGTGAAATTCTAATATCGTATTTATTGAAATAAAAATATTTGACATGTAGCAAACCATATCTCGTATTTTAGGAAAAATGGGGCTGTGAGCGTTCACAGCCCCATTAACCTTTAAATATTATTATTATCATGATTATGTAGGATCAGACATTCTTCTAAATAGAGGGGCAATCTTAATAGGACCAGATATGTGATACATGCATGTTTGCAACCCATAAACACACACATCTGATCTTATGATGCGAGCTCAGATGGAGCCATTAATATAATCAATTTTGTAGCTCATGGTAAAAATGTTAATAAAACAAGGAAAAAAACTCAAGAATTTACCATCCTCTCATGAATCCATGAAACCTTTTCACATTTTTATATTTTAAGAGTGTTTACTCTTCCAACAACCCCCCACCCCAAAATAATCAATTTACTCTCCCAACAATCCCTCCCCCTCACCATAATCAATTCCGATCTTTTTAATCTAATATCCCCAAAAAAGAAAATACAATAAATAAACATATTCAACTATATTTCTGTCTTTCATGTTCTTGCTCAAAATGCAACGCATACATGAAAAGAAACCAGTGGACTGACATGTAAAACACTTTGTTTGGTTGCTTGGAAATAGAGTTGCATGCAACATATATTAGAGCTGCTGCATGTATAAACTTGCCATGGCATAAGTTGAAAACACCCAAACAATGAAGTTGAATATTAATATTTGCACAACTGTTACATGGAACATTTGAAACAGAAGTTGCGATTTTATATTGTTGCAAATCAAACAACAGGCGATGCGAAATCAAGTTCCAACATTATCCATTGAGCAAATAACGATAAGCCGACACGTGACATCGGCCCACAGGCACACCTTGATCCTTGATATGATATTGACCTCACATGGTCAAAATGTTGATGCTTAATTAAGTGAGACACATCAAAAGCGACTACCACCCCAACTTGAGAGAACCAATGAAATATTTGATGCCATCAGGTCCAAACCTCTCTCTCTCTCTCTCTCTCTCTCTCTCTAATTTGAATGCCGACACATTGGCTTCTTCAAAGTCCTTGGTCAAATATTTGTTCAAAGCATATAATGTTGCTTGGCACAAAAGTGCCTCTGACTGAGGCATGGGGGCTGCCAAATGGACACCCCAACTAATTGTATGGGCCCTATACAAGATATTGGGCTGTGGGGGCCATCATGGTGACTATTCACAACTGCATCATTAATCCCCCACCCCCATTTTTGCATGCATGCATGCATGGTCCATTTGCTAAAGCTTTGGTGAATGAGGGAGAGACACATCGACATTATCACTGTATTGTCACATAAAGTCGTGTCCTACAAAAGAAAGGAGGAAAGAATTGCTCCTTTGAGACTTTTGAGAGAGGAGGGATCGAGTAGAAAGTATCCGGTGCCTTTAAGGTATTGATGACTAGCTAGGGGTGTGGTACAAAATATCGAAAAATAAGTGGATTCCTTGTAATTTAACTATATCTATGATTTATTGCTTAAATTTATTATTTATGTAATCATTATCTTTTAATTTTTTAATAAGATGAATTTAATAATTTGTTTTAGTTGTTGAAGTTTTTGTTAACTATAATAACTTTTTTAATTACCTACTTTTTGTTTAAAAACTGATACAACTAGTTAGTTAATTAAGAATACATGTACATGAATTTGGGCTCAAACAAAATCAGCACACATATTAACTACAAAAAAATCATCCCTTAATCACATGATTAATACACTCACAATCTTTCAAATCCTTATGATGGGGCTTTTTCTTTCTCAGAAATGAGTCAAACCAAGTTTATACAAAATATTGTATTTTTTGTTTGGTCAATTGTAAAAATTGTCAAACTAAAATGAGATTCATTTGGAGAAATTTCAAAGAGCTACATTTAAGAGGGAAGGTGGCTTCACCGGAGACTCTACGGCAGAGCAGCCGGGGTAAATGAATCCGGCGAAGAGGTCGCCGGAGACGAACTCTTAAAGGTAGGGGTTGTTTTAGGAGGAAGGGAAAAATGGGAGTGCGGGAGGAGGAAGGGAGGTCCTCAGGGTTTTAAATTTTTTTTTTTAATGACACGTGTTGAGTTTCTAATAGGATATAAAACCACCACATGGTTTGATGATATGGTGACTTGAAGGCACTGGATACTTTATGGAGGGGGAGAGGAAGCATAGAGCATATGCAGACAACTGGTGATGAAGGTCAGGATCTCCTTCAGATATTGTCTTCTGTTGATCTGTCGACGAGTGTTGATGAATGGCTGAAATTAGGTTTGGGGGTTGCCTCCTGAAGCGTGTAGATCTCAGTGAGCTTGGCTTGGAAGGAGGCCGATCTACCTGCAAGGAAGTCCCGAGGTGGTTGTACCACCGTGGACCCTCTGACAATAAAATTAGTCGAGGTATTTTGGCAGAGTAGCGGCCTATTGAGGTAGAATTCCCTTACCTGAGTTGTCTGAGAGGGGGTTTATATAGTGGCAGCCATGGGCTGGCGGGAGCGAGATTTACGCCGGCAGTTACGCCCCTGAGTCACGCTTGCGCAAATTGCGGGATCTTCCATTAACGACGAGATACGCCCGTTAACGGGGGAACGCGATGGCATGGAATGCGGGATCGTGGGGCGGTGAATATCTTGCGTATGGAGAGATACGCGGAGCCACGGCGGGGACGTCTGTGATCTGTGCTCTGGGTAGGTCGGTGAAACCGAGGAGGCCTAGCTCGGCGAGAGGCCTAAAGAAGGCGGGAGGCCGAGCTGGTTCGGCTCTGTGGTAGCTCAGGGGTGAGCTGGGAGGGGTGAGGAAGTCCAGTGCGCAGGAGGGCTTGTAGGCGAGCCAACGATTATTTGTGAGACGAGCATAAGAGAATGTCGAGAACATCCTTGGCTCGGAGGCCCGGGGTATGCCTTCACTGTACCATTCTTGCTCCTTTCCCGTAGGCCTTGGGACATGTCAACTGCCACGTGTCATGGTCTGGGGAGTTCTCAGTACTGAGCATCATCATTAGCCCCTCACTCTTGTCCCGACCTATTTATGGGTCGGGTAGAGAGTGGTATGATCGGTCACCCGGGCTAAGTTCTTAGTTGAAGACATCGTCGGCACAGATTCCCGGACAGTTAGTTGTATTTCTTGATGACGTCAGCGAGGAGATCGTGTATTAAAGGGGAAGCGCCGATTCGATCGTACGTTCGTTAAGACGCCAGGCCACGTGCCCTATACTGGTTGGCTGATGTGACGGGCCACCGGTGTCCTTTGGGCTTGAGGGGACGTGTCCAATACTCGTGAGACACATGGAACGTTGATGGTCATCGAACGCGAAGCGTTGTTTTGGCAAGAAACGATCGGTGCCGTTGGATGCGCTTGCCAAATGTTACAAATAGAGGGGGGATCCCCCCAGGGTCCACACTTTGCTATATTTTCCTCATCACTGCGTGTGTTAGCTCGACGCTCTTCCTTTTAGGTCGGACATCTTGCGTTCTTTCTTCGGAGGTCTCCTTCCTTTGCCCAGGTTAGATGTCTTCATCTGGGGAGTCTGTTGAGATAGTTCGGATAGAGTCTAGGGAGTCTTCTGCTGCTTCTTCTTCTGCCTCATCCGAGACGGATTCCCCCCGGAAGTTAGGGTTAGACATGCTTCCCAAGGACGCGTGACGGGGACGGTCCCCAAAGCGCGTATCAAGAGTGCTCGTGACGCGCCTTTTCTCCTGAGGAATGTGGACGAGCTCACCATAATCCTGGCTCATTTCCACATTCCCCCTGGCTACTCGCTGCGCTTGGCCGGGGAGGGAGAGAGGACAGACCAGGTGCGGGGCAAGGAGATTGCCTTGTACCTGGATACTTTTGGGACTGGAATGCGTCTGCTCTTTTCCCCTGAGGTGAGTGCGGCGCTGCGTTGTTTCCAATTATCCCCGGGCCAGCTAGTGCCGAACTCGTGGAGAATTCTCCTCGGGTTCGTGGTCCGGTTGAGACTGCAAGAAATCCCTTTTAGCCTGACCCTTTTCCTTTCTTCCCTCTGCTACAAAAATCATCCTGGCACCCGTAAAGACGAGCCGAGCTGGGTATACGTTTCTTTTAGAAAACACAGGGGAGGGACGGCCGGGTCGGGGGTTGTAGCAGTTCCTTCTTCGGAAGGAGAAATTTTTATTTGTCGGGCCACCCGAGGGTGAGGATTGGCCTGTGCCTGTTCAGTGGCATAGGGCTAGCTGCCCGCGGGTTAGGCGGCTGTCCACTCCCGAACGGAGGGCAATGTCGGCATGGGAGCCCGTCCAACGGGCCGATATATTGCTTTCCGAGCAGGCCCTCAGTTGGGCCGGGCTCATGTAACGACTCTAAATTTCCTATATCTTCGTATTAATAAAATACTGTATTTGTATATTTTTATTTCTATATTATTAGTTATATTTAATCCCTTCATCTATTTTTCGCATCTAAGTATTTTCTAAAACTCATTTCTTTTTATCCAAACTTAATCTTTAAGCCCAATTCAATTCTTTTCATTCCCAATCTCTTAAGCTCAAAAAGTCCACTTTCTTTTCAAGCAACTGCATATATTTAATTCTAATTAAATATATGCATGGACAACCTTGTAGCTTATTGGTAAGACCTTGCACTGCTGAATCAAGCCACCAGAGTTCAAATCCCATATCCTACATTATTTTTAATATTGTTTTATTTTGAAATTTTTAGAAGTTCAAGAGTCAACAAATGATAACTTCCAAAAACCCCACTACCCTAGGAAAAATGAACATACCAGTGACCACATGAGACGACCCCCCATCTCCCCACTGCCCGACTCGGCCGACTCGGGCCGGTGCCGACGGCCGTACTCGGTCGAGTCCCCTGAACAAAAATTGTGGCTTTTCCTCTTCTATACCCCCTGCATAGTTTAAATGTTCAGACCACTTCCAGAGACACAATTAAACCCCATTTACTCTATTTTTAATGAATTTTTAATATATTTTTACATTTTTTAATTTGAACTCTTCATCTACCCTAACCCTAATCTAACCCTATAAATACCACCCCTACACTCTACCCTCTCACCCCAAAACTCTGAGCCAACTCTCAAGAATTCTCTACAAAACCCTAATGTGCAATCGAAGTGAGCAAGAGGCGAAGCGCTGACGAAATTCCGACGACGACTCTAGGAGCTCCCGGCGACGAAACGACACACCGGAAGCTACGTTCATTCCATCTTTCCTCTTGTCTAGTTCGCAACCCATAAGTCCCAATTCTATCTTCGCTATTCTTATTCTAAAATACGAATTACAAAACCCGACGGAATCGGAACAAATCCGATTTCCGATTCGGTTTCTTTATAAAACTTCACTTTTCTTTAATACAATCATACTTAAATCAATTCATGTTGACTATTAATCACTAATTAACCATATTGATCAAGTTTCATATCATAAAGTAATTGCTATTTCATTTTACCGTATTTTTCATTTAAATACCACATAGTTTCAATTCTACATTTAACATCACAAAACTTGCTATACCTTTAAGTAGATCACGAGGTAATGTCTTACCTGCTCACACACTCATATGCAACATAGCACAATACCCTTGGAAACATAGAATATGGGAAATCGACATCTTTACAAATAAATACCATAATTAATAAAACCGTTTTCTCTTAATGATTAGTATTTATACAAATTTTCGCAAAGCGCCGCTACAACCCATTTGGGGAACTCGTTCGGGATGGTGCGGATTATCGCACATCCTCGGACTTAGTAGTGCGAGATGCAGACCTCCACAAGGAGCATTCGGTCTCGAAAGATTTAAAAATCTTAAGAAAACAAGATTTTTAGAATATTATATATATACTAAAATTATTTTCATATAAATATATGTATATATAACATAAAAATATCTATTTTGAATTATTATAAATATTCCATATTTTTTCTAAAAATATCACAAGAATAATTTTACACCAAAATATCATGAATTCCATACAAATCAATATCACAAATAAATACCTTTTATTATGAATTTAGGATATTCTCATTAGAAATATCACAAATATAAAATCTATATTTATTACAACTCTAAAGACGATAATAAATACTTGGGGTGTATTTTGAAAACTATACAAAGTATTCTTACATAAAACCCCCTCAAGTTCTATAAATTACCCTAAGGACCCTAGTAAACATAGGTTTAAGCGGGATCAATCTCTTGAGCCTCAGGGAGCCGGAGAAGTGGGTGCTTGCCTATTTAAGGTAGACAACTTAAGAGAGGTGTTATCAATATGGTAATCGTCTTTGAAAAAGACACAAATCCTGCCGCCCATGTGCAGCGGTTACCGATAACATCAAAACAATCAGGACTTCAATTTATTTTTCTAATTGTCTGACTCAGATGAGTCTCTTTAATAATCTGACTTGAATATGATTCAAGTACAATCTACAATCTACAATTTACAATATTACAATTCAACATGAATCCATTATTCCATATATTCAATCTATCAACTTAACCGAACCGAACCATGGATATACATTCCATTTACATGATTATACAGTTACATCCATGATTCTACAGTTACATACATGATTCTCCAGTTACATCCGTTTACTGATATCATGATTTCGGTCAGTCATCCAAACATACAATCTATATAGTTTACAATACAAGACAATACAATACAACAATACAATCAAGATAACACGGGGTTTAAGGGGTAGATTGGTACGAAAGGTGTTAAAAGTGGCATGAGGCTGCAAGATTTAAGACACCTAACCTGAATCCAATTGCTGTTGTTCCGGGTTGTATAACGGAGTCTTGTACTTCCATTTGCATTAGTCTCTGGCATATAGAGACTTCTCTCGTATACACTGGCATCCTTCTTTACCAAACTACAAACAACATCGTTAACACAACGTCATAACAATATAATACAACTTTAAAAATTACTCTCTCTCTCTCTTTCTTCTTTTCTATTTCTCCTTTCTCTTTTGGACTTACCGAGCGATTTGTTCGCTGACGACATTCTCTTTCTTTATTCTTTGAATGTCGTCAGATGGTCTGGACCCGTCAGAGATCGAGCCCACTGCTGAAGACTTGGACCAGTTCAGTGAAGACCCCGAGCTCTAATCATTGTACACTTTCCATTTTGGTACTTTTCTTTTCTGTTATCCCATTGTTTAGTCATTGCTTTTTATTTCAGTTGTATTTACTTTCCATATATTGTACAGAAAGAATGTGAATAAATAAAGTTGCTGTTTTATTATATCTTGTCTCTTGTGCTTTACTTTTATATTACTTAGATACGCTTAGCGTATTTACTTCACAGTAAATATGTAGCGGTCTCGTCGCGTCTTCTGCTCGTATACTGGGAAGCGAGGCGTGACAGGTTTTATTGGTTACCCATATAGGTCAGAGTTGTATAGAATCATACTATGCAGTTCTGTTCTGCATGAACAAGCTAAGCAATATAACACAAGAACCAGCAACTAAAACATTCTTTACAATCATGTTCCTTGAATCTTACAATTTCATATATTTTGAATCTGTACTAACCCAAAATTCCTTCACCTCTTTTACAATCTTACCAAAACCTTCGCATTCTTTCATTCCCTCATATATTTTCATACACTATCAAATATTTCTATCACCATACTTTTCTTGAATCCGTTACACTTTCTTTTTACAAATTTCGAGGACGAAATTTTTATAAGGATGGTAGAATGTAACGACTCTAAAATTCCTATATCTTCGTATTAATAAAATACTGTATTTGTATATTTTTATTTCCATATTATTAGTTATATTTAATCTCTTCATCTATTTTTCGCATCTAAGTATTTTCTAAAACTCATTTCTTTTTACCCAAACTTATTCTTTAAGCCCAATTCCATTCTTTTCATTCCCAATCTCTTAAGCCCAAAAAGCCCACTTTCTTTTCAAACAACCGCATATATTTAATTCTAATTAAATATGTGCATGGACAACCTTGTAGCTCATTGGTAAGACCTTGCACTGCTGAACCAAACCACCAGAGTTCAAATCCCATATCCCACATTATTTTTAATATTGTTTTATTTTGAAATTTTTAGAAGTTCAAGAGTCAACACGTGATAACTTCCAAAAACCCACTACCCTAGGAAAAGTGAACATACCAGTGACCACATGAGACGAACCCCCATCTCCCTACTGCTTGACTCGCCCCGACTCGGCCGCGTCCCCTGAACAAAAATTGTGGCTTTTCCACTTCTTTACCCCTGCATAGTTTAAATGTTCAGACCACTTCCAGAGACACAATTAAACCCAATTTACTCTATTTTTAATGAATTTTAAATATATTTTTATAATTTTTAATTTAAACTCTTCATCTACCCTAACCCTATAAATACCACCCCTACACTCTACCCCCTCACCCCAAAACTCTGAGCCAACTCTCAAGAATTCTCTACAAAACCCTAGTGTGCAATCGAAGTGAGCAAGAGGCGAAGCGCCGACGAAATTCCGACGACGACTCTAGGAGCTCCCGGCGACGAAACGACACACCGGAAGCTACGTTCATTCCATTCCTCTTGTCTAGTTCGCAACCCATATGTCCCAATTCTATCTTCGCTATTCTTATTCTAAAATACGGAATTACAAAACCCGACGGAATCGGAACAAATCCGATTTTCGATTCGGTTTCTTTATAAAACTTCACTTTTCTTTAATACAATCATGCTTAATCCAATTCATGTTGACTATTAATCACTAATCAACCATATTGATCAAGTTTCATATCATAAAGTAATTGCTATTTCATTTTACCGTATTTTTCATTTAAATACCATATAGTTTCAATTCTACATTTAACATCACAAAACTTGCTATACCTTTAAATAGATCACGAGGTAATGTCCTACATTCTCACACACTCATATGCAACATAGCACAATACCCTCGGAACATAGAATACGGGAAATCGACATCTTTACAAATAAATACCATAATTAATAAAACCGTTTTCTTTTAATGATTAGTATTTATACAAATTTTTGCAAAGCACCGCTACAACCTATTTAGGGAACCCGTTCAGGATGGTGCGTATTATCGCACATCCTCGGACTTAGTAGTGCGAGATGCAGACCTCCGCAAGGAGCATTCGGTCTCGAAAGATTTAAAATACGACATCTTAAGAAAACGAGATTTTTAGAATATTATATATATACTAAAATTATTTTCATATAAATATATGTATATGTAACATAAAAATATCTATTTTGAATTATTATAAATATTCCACCTTTTTTCTAAAATTGTCACAGGAATAATTTTACACTAAAATACCATGAATTCCATACAAATCAATATTACAAATAAATACCTTTTATTATGAATTTAGGATATTCTCATTAGAAATATCACAAATATAAAATATATATTTATTACAACTCTAAAGACGATAATAAATACTTGGGTGTATTTTGAAAACTATACAAAGTATTTTTACATAAAACCCCCTCAAGTTCTATAAATTATCCTAAGGACCCTAGTAAACATAGGTTTAAGCGAGACCAATCTCTTGAGCCTCAGGGAGCCGGAGAAGTGGGTGCTTGCCTATTTAAGGTAGACAACTTAACAGAGGTGTTATCAATACGGTAATCGTCTTTGAAAAAGATACAAATCCTGCCGTCCATGTGCAGCGGTTACCGATAACATCAAAACAATCAGGACTTCAATTTACTTTTCTAATTGTCTGACTTGGATGAGTCTTTTTAATAATCTGACTTGAATATGATTCAAGTACAATCTACAATTTACAGTCTACAATTTACAATATTACAATTCAACATGAATCCATGAATCCATTATTCCATATATTCAATCTATCAACTTGACCGAACCGAACCATGGATATACATTCCATTTACATGATTATACAGTTACATCCATGATTTTACAGTTACATACATAATTCTCCAGTTACATCCGTTTACTGATATCATGGTTTCGGTCAGTCATCCAAACATATAATCTATGTAGTTTACAATACAAAACAATCAATACAACAATACAATCAAGATAACATGGGGTTTAAGGGGTAGACTGGTACGGAAGGTGTTAAAAGTGGCACGAGACTGCAAGATTTAAGACACCTAACCTGAACCCAATTGCCGTTGTTCCGGGTTGTATAACAGAGCTTTGTACTTCCATTTGCATTAGTCTCTGGCATATAGAGACCCCTTTCGTATACACTGACATCCTTCTGTACCAAGCTACAAATAATATCGTTAACACAACATCATAACAATATAATACAATTTTAAAAGTTACTCTCTCTCTTTCTTCTTTTCTATTTCTTCCTTCTCTTTGGGACTTATCGAGCGATTTGTTCGCTGATGACATTCTCTTTTTTTATTCTTTGAATGTCGTCAGGTGATCTGGACCCGTCAGAGATCGAGCCCACTGCTGAAGACTTGGACCAGTTCAGTGAAGACCCCGAGCTCTAGTCATTGTACACTTTCTATTTCAGTACTTTTCTTTTCTGTTATGCCATTGTTTAGGCATTGCTTTTTATTTCAGTTGTATTTACTTTCCATGTATTTACAGAAAGAATGTGAATAAATAAATTTGTTGTTTTATTATATCTTTTCTCTTGTGCTTTATTTTTATATTGCTTAGATACGCTTAGTGTATTTACTTCACAGTAAATACGTAGCGGTCCCGTCGCGTCCTCTGCCCGTATACTGGGAAACGGGGCATGACAGCTCAGCCCTGCTCAGTTCATGGGTAAGTTAGGAGCCTAGGCGACCTGTTTAGACCCGCATACTCTTCTTCTATCCTTTTTGGCATCGCTAACTCCCCTTATGCATTTTCCTTTTTTGCAAAACCGATAGACCGATCCAAATTTTGGGCTGCTATGGCCAAAAAGAAGGGGAGGAAGGCCGGAGGTGCCGGCTCGTCACGCCCCGCTTTGAGTCCAGCTCTGTCGGCGACCGCTCCGGATAGGAGTTCCACCACACCCCGGGCTCCGGAGACCACCCACGGGGATAGCCGCAAACACGCTCGGGAGCAGGAACCCCCGGTCTTAGAGGTGGAGGATGAGGCCGACCTTCCCGTGGCTCCCCTCAAACGGCACAAAAGGACGGTGTCCCGAGCCCCGTTATCATGCCCCGCTTTCCGGTGTACGGCGAAAGGGACGCGACTGGCCGCTACGTATTTACTCAGAAGTAAAATACGCTAAGCATAACTAAGCAATACAAAAGAAATATACACAAGAGACAAATATAATGAACATCAACTTTGTTTATTAACATTCTTTAGTACAATGCATGGAAAAGTAAATACATCTGAATGAAAACAATGCCTAAACAATGTCATAACAGAAATGGAAAGTACTGAAATGAAATGTGTACAATGAATCTAAAGCTCTGGGTCGTAGGCTAGCTGATCTAAGACCTCGCTGGTAGGCTCGATCTCCCGAAGGTCCGAATCACCTGACAACATTCCAAAGAATAAAAAGAAGGAATGTCGTCAGCGAACAATCGCTCGGTAAGTCCCAAAGATAAGGGAGAAGTAATGTAGACATAGAGAGAATGTAGCTTTTAAAGTTATATTATATGGTTAACACTGTTGTTTGTAGCTTGCTACAGAAGGATGCCAGTGTATATGAGAGAAGTCTCAGTAGACCAGATCATAGTCGCATAATTCGCGAATTATTCGGCGAATTCGCGAATAATTCGCGAATTATTGATATGCCGATTAAATCTGCGAATTATTCGTCGTCGCTGAACACGGCGAATAATTCGCGAATAATTCCCGAATTATTCGCGAATTATTCAAAAAACAACGAATTATTCAAAAAACAGCAAAATAATTCACAAAATCAAAATGTAGCATCTCATATATTAATTTTTTGCTCGAAATCCTTCCCGAACATTTCCCGAACACTTACCGAATTTTTTTCGAATACCTGCCGATTTTTTCCGAATAGTTCTCCGAATCTGAATTTTCGACCTCACCTGATTATTGCCGAATCATGAATTTGTTACTATGGACCAGAGACTAAGGTGAACAAAATGTACAAGGAACCGTTAATGCCACGGTACAACAGCAATGGAATACATGTTAGTTATCTTAAATCTTGCAGTCTCGTGCCACTTCTAATACCTTCCGTACCAATCTACCCCTTAAACCCCGTGATATCTTAATTGTATTGTTTGTATTGCATTGTAAATTGTATTGTCTTGTATTATAGATTGTATAAATGGATGACTTGTCGAAACCATGATATCAGTAAATGAATGTAACTGGAGAATCATGTAGATGGAAGTATATTTATGGTTCGGTTCAGTCAATACAGATTGAATAGATTGAACATATTATTTATATGGATTCACGGATTCATATTGGATTGTAATTTGTACTTGAATCATATTCAAGTCAGATTATTTATAATGAGACTCAGTCTGAGTCAGGACAATTAGAAAAGAAATTGAAGTCCTGAATTAGGTTTTGATATTATCGGTAACCGCTGCACATGGGCGGCAGGATTTGTGTCTTTTTCAAAGACAATTACCGTATTGATAATATCGTTTGTTAAGTTATCTACCTTAAATAGGCAATCACACATATCTCCGGCTCCCTGAGGCTTAAGAGACTGGTCCCGCTTAAACCTATATTTATTAGGGTCCTTATTGTAATTTATAAAACTTAAGGGGGTTTTATTTAAAACTAATTTTGTATAATTTTCAAAATACAGCTCAAGCAATTAATTATCGTCTTTAAGGTTTTTATAGATGTATATTTTATCATTGTGACATTTCTAATGAATAAACCTATTTTTCATAATACATGGTATTTAATTGTAAAGTATTGAAATTGTATAGAATTGCATGGTATTTTCATGTAAAGCGATTCTTTTGATTTAGAAAAGTTGAAATATTTATACTATATCAAAAATAGATATTTTGATGATATATACATACATACATACATACATACATATATATATATATATATATATATATATAATTTAATTTATTATTTTTCTAGAAATCACATTTTCTTAAGATGTTTGTATTTTTAAACCTTTCGAGACCGAATGCTCCTTACAGAGATCTGCATCTCGCACTACTAAGCCCGAGAATGTGTGATAACCCACACCATCCCGAACGGGTTCCCCAAAATAAGTTGTAGCGGCACTTTGCAAAGATTTGTTTAAATACATAATCTTATAGAAAAAGTTTTAATAGTAAAAGGTATTTATGTGTAAAATTGAGTTTTCCCGTATTCTATGTTCCCGAAAGGTATCGTGCTATATTGCATATGAGTGTTGTGCGGAGGTAGGTCATTACCTCGTGATCTATTTAAAGGTATAGCAAGAAATATGATGTTTAATGTCAAAACTAAACTATATGGTATTTTACTGAAAAAGTACGATAAAAACTGCAATATGAAATATTTTGCTATGAAACTTATTCATGATGTTTTGTTAATATTTAATAGTCAAGATGTGAGTGTTTGGTATGTTGTATTTAAGAAAATTGAAAATTTTAAAAGAAAACCGAATCGGAAGTCGGATTAACTTCGCTTCCGTCGAGTTTTAGAAATACGAGTTTTATGAATAGAAGGGAGAAGATGGAGGAGGGACTTACAAGAATTTAGCTTAGAAAAGAGGAAGGGGGAGTGGAAGTAGGTTCCGGTGTGTCGTTTCGTCACCGGGAGCTCCTAGGTTCGTCGTCGGAAGTTCACCGGAGTTTTGCCCTTCGCTAACTCCACTTGCACACAAAGTTCTAAAGATTTTTCTTGAGAGTTTGGACAGAGTTTTGGAAGTGAGGAGGGGTGAGTTTAGGTATGGTATTTATAGGAAAAACTAGGGTTAGGGTAGATGAAAGGGTGTGAAAAAAATGTATTTAATTTTTGCATTAAAAAGAGTTTTATTTTGATTTTTAATCCTCTGTAATAATGCAGGGGTTTTTAAGTGTACAGGAGTTTCAAGAAGACAAAGAGGCACAAGAGTTCAGAAGAAGACTCGGCGATCCGACCACCTGCTGAGTCGGCCGCGCCGCCGCCCGAGTCGGGCCGGTTCTCCGCCGCCACGTGTCCATCGACGTTTGGTTATTTTCCTGGTACAGTTTGTTTTATATGTGACTTTTGGTTTTTATGAGTTATGCACGTGTAGGCTCTTGGGCTTCTAAAAATTTAAAAGAAAACAAATTAAAAAATAATATGGCTAATAGGATTTGAACTCAGATGCTATATCTCAGCAGTGCAAGGTCTTTACCAGTGAGCTACAAGCTCTTTTTTGCTATTAAAAAGCAAAACAAATACTTATAGTACTCACAGGAAATGTAAATACCCCAAGTATACATTAATTTAAATCAATTTTTATGTACATTAAAATTGGAGTTGTTACAGTCTACCCTCCTTACAAAAATTTCGTCATCGAAATTTATAATTTTATTTTAAGGACTAGTTTACAAATAGGTGATGATATCTTGCACGCATCTCATCTTCCCTTTTCCATGTTGATTCTCCTGGAGTGTTTTTTCTCTACATCACTCGAACCAAGTTAACTTCCTTGTTTCGAAGTAACTTCACTTTCCTGTCCAGGATCTCAACAGGTTGTTGCTCACAAGATAAGTCGGGATGTACAGTGAGTTCGGAATGATCGAGTATGTGGCTGGGGTCACTCACATATCTTCTAAGTTAGGATATGTGGAACACATTATGCACTCTTTCCAATGAAGGTGGAAGTGCCAAGCAGTATGCCACTTCACCGACTCGTTCGAGTATGTCGAACGGTCCAATATATCTCGGACTTAGCTTACCCCGTATTCCAAATCGAATCACTCCGCGGTTTGGAGATATCTTTAAGAATACGTGATCTTCCGGTTGAAACTCCAAGTGACACCGCTTTGCATCAGCCCTATGCTTCTGTCGATCTTGGGCTATGCGCATCCTTTCTCTGATAGTACGAACCGCATCAACAGTTGCTACTATCATCTTAGGTCCAAGGAGTTCTCTATCTCCGATGTTGTCCCAACTTAATGGCGATCGACACTTCCTTCCATATTGTAACTGCTTAGAATTTCGGGTAGTGTTAATTAGAAGATAGTGCGGGTTTTTGGTAAAAAGTTTTCCAATTCGGCTTCATCATATTTTATAACATTTAATTAATAATTTATTATTATTTATTATGGCATGCACACACATGTGCATGTTTATGTGAGGGTGTGTTTGTGTTAATCTAGATTAGTGACCATGACAACTTAACCCTAATCGTAATCCTTGTTTTGCTTTAACCCTTAACCTTTCCCTAGATATTTCTTGTTGTGAGATATTTCTTTTGGCTTTTGAGAGGTGGCATGGTGAGCTTAAGGCTTGCATTAATGAGGAGTTAATGCAAGGGTGCACTCACCTCTCTCTCTCTCTCTCTTTATGCTCACCTCTCTCTCTTTCTCTCTCACTTCATTTCTTTCTTATTTCTTCATTCTCTCATTTTCTCAACTGAACACTTATCATTACCTTCACAAATCTTCACTAATCCATCTCAAAACTTCATCAAAACTCACAAAAATCATATCTTTTGCCTTGCTTTGCCTCTTGGATACCTTAGAGCTTGGAAAGCTAGGATCTTTGAGCTTGTGGGAGTAGGTAATGATCTCTTTCTATTAATTAAGTATTTTTAGTGTTGCGTAGCTTATTCGTTTCAGTTTAGATCGCGTATTGTATCGTTTCGTACAAATATCGTATTTTTTAGTGTAGTTTTGGGTCTCGGATGACCTGCTATCAAACCATATATTTGTTACAAAAGTTCCCATCACAGTGACCTAGTGTAGTGACCTAGAACCTACCCTCAAAATACGAGCTCATTTCCTCAAGTTCTGGCCGCAGTTTTATTGCTTCTGGCCGCAATTTGCTGCCAGAGTGGGGACTGGGGGATTGAGTTTTGGTATAGGGGTCTCTGGGGTTGTGTGTGGTCTCGTGGTACCTGCAACTTTTACAAATTGTTGGTTTAGAAAAATCTGGGACCACTTTGCTTGTTTCTTGTGTTTCGTTTTCGTGCGGTACGTTATCCGACACGGTTCGTGTTCTGTGTTCTGTTGCTCTCGAGTTGGTTTCGTAGTGTCGCTATGCACGTTAGTTACTAAGCGAATACTTGAGAGTTTGTTTGGAATTGTCGCGTTAGTCAAACGTAGTTTGTACATGTTATTGGTCGTTTGCTAATATACATACTTGTTTTATTATTTTATGTTTTAGGTTCGCAGGCGGGGACTTCGGACGCTGCGAAAAAGGGAAAACAGGTGGTTGGTTTTACTTAGCCAGGAGCGTTGGTGAGTAGATTTAACATCTACAGGGGAATCGCCCGCATGGCGTTATGCATCTGGGCTAGAGATGATATGATATTAGTCGCATATTCTATTGCATATATAGAGTTTGCGCATACACTTCCTTGCATATTATTACCTGTTGTGCTTGGACCTGTACCCTTAGGACACTGTACTATTATTGACAGCTCATGTTGCACGAGCACTGATTGTATGCTACACACACACCGTCAATAATTGCCATGACACGCACAACACCTATACATATGTGATATTGTATTGTTTAGGAATATTGAGACATGATCCTTATTTTCTTTCGTGCATATGACCTATAGCATACCTGTATACCTACATGCTTACACATATGCCTTGACATGCTTACATGCTAGTTACCCTTTTACCTATATGGTATTGTACCATTAGTGATAGGTATATACACATATGAGACATAGCTACATGTACATCTTGCATACATACTTACACTTATACCTGGAGGGTATTACATCATTACTAATAGGTAGATACATATACCTTGCTATACCTGCATGTTTACACATATATATGGCTATATGTACATGTTCACCTTTATTTGATGTTATATGGACTTGGAGAAATTAGGAACCGCATGATATATATATATATATATATATATTAACTTGTTGCAGTTAAATATCGGTTTTTCCTTTATATGCTCACATTACAGTTTTATGATGCATATATTATATTCATGGATTTTCGCATTGAGATATGGATTTTTCATGATGTTTTCTGGATTTGAGGACCGTGGTAGTTTCATGAAACTATACATTATTTGAAAAACCCGGTTTCTCTTGATATGATATTTCAGCAGCCACCATGAGTTTTATCGGTTTTGATATATTTACCCCATGTGAGGAGGTGTCGTGGGCCGTGTGCGGGTATATGGTGGGGCCCGGAGGTACCCCGAGGAAAGAAAGGTATTTCGATGGACCACGCCGATGAGCCTGACAGGGGAACCATACCTACCGGTGACAGTACCTATGACTTGGCGGTTATCGTGGGGATACCGATCAGAGTCATGTACGTATGGACACGTCGAAATGCGAGGGTCGAAGCTGGGCACTCGGGTTTTCGAGATAGCGTATGATACGTACCTATCAGGGGCCAGTCGTGGTAACAGCACCTGATAGATCAGTATTTATGTGTCGATACTTGACACATGTTTTCATGATATTTTTACTCCTACACACACACACACACACACACACACATATATATATATATATATATTAGTGGAATGAGACGCTAATATATACGTATCCATATCTAATTTATACACATCATCGTAATGATTCATGCAGACATACTTATTCATTTCATGAGACTTGCTCGATATTGGATACAGGATATATGAGATTTACTTGATATTGGAGACATGATATATGAGATTTACTTGATATTGGATATAGGATATATGAGATTTACTTGATATTAGACACTCATGATATATGAGACTTACAGGATATGAGAGCCAATTTGGGGGTTGATTTGAGAAAATTGGGATTTAGATTGTCTTGATGGACTTTGGTCCTATCACGAGGTCAGGATTCCATGAGAATGATATGTTTTACCTCATACTCCACATTTATTTTATATGCATTATTTCATGTATTAGTAGTACCTGATAGATTACCTTTCATGACTGTTGCATATACATATTTCCATTTATTGCTTCATGTATTAGTAGTAGCTGATAGAGTACCTTTCATGACTGTTGCATACTTATTGCCTTTTTATTACTATCAATTTGCACATGTTAGATTCGCGCTGTACGTGCATACTTGCGATTACCTGCATATGTTATTTACTATTCATGAGTTGGCAACTCACCCCCGTTGTGCCACAGTGTTTTGCAGGTTGTTCCTCAGAGTAGTCGAGGCAGGCTTCTTTTTCATTTATCGTATCATCTTTTGCTGTGGATACCACTTCGGCTCATAGTGTGCAGTTTTTCTATAGGTGGGTTTTACGGTTATCCGTTTATGTACATTGTATCTTGTATTCTTCATCTACCACTTTCATGTATGATTTAGAGACTTGATGTGAGGACGATATTGTATATTTTTTTGTGACTTGGAGATCTTTTATGCAGTTTTATTTATATCGTCTTTTATTTCTTCGCTACGGTGTAGTATATCTGTTGTGGTGGTTGTTTTCCGCATTTGGGGTGTGTTTTTGCTCCCGTTTGGGGATGCTTTACTTATTATCTTTGTTGTATCGCTTTTGGGGCTGGTTTTTACAAAGAAGGTGCTGCCAAAATTTTAAAAGAAATAAAGTTGGATTTTAAAGGATTTGGTTTGAGATTTCAAAGTTTTAAAAATGTTATTATCACTTATTACTTTTGATGGTTTAGATTGCTGGGTTTTCGGCTTACTTAAATTGCGTTACGCCTTTAGACGTTGCGTAGTTTAAGGGCCGTCACGTGCCAATTTTGAGTCGTGACACATATAGTGCTCCAAAATGTGCTATTCCAATGCTTGCTTGGTAGCTGTTGTTGTATGAAAACTCCACAAGATGTAGGTGATCTTCCCACGATCCTCCGAAGTCTAACATACACGCTCTAAGCATATCTTCCAAGATCTGAATAATTCGCTCAGACTGACCATCAGTTTGTGGATGATAAGCCGTGCTGAAGTTCAGACTTGTTCCTAAGCCCGCTTGCAGATTCTGCCAAAATTGCGATCGGAACTTGGTGTCACGATCGGAGACAATGCAGACCGGTACTTTATGAAGTCGTACAATTTCTTGTATGAGTTCATGGGTATTAGAGATAGTACATTTTGAAGAGTTTAAATCTTACTTAGATTCTTACCTCCATGTACTTCTTGGCTAATGTCTCAGTTGATTGGCCAATCCGAAATGGGAACTTTATGAGTCGATCTACAATAAGCTATACTGCATTGTTACCCTTTGTGCTGCGAGGAAGTGCAGTCATAAAATCTATTGTGATGTGTTGCCACTTCCATTCTGGGATCGGTAACGGTTGAAGTAATCCAGCAGTCCTGTGATATTAAGCCTTTACTTGCTGACACACCAAGTATTTAGCGACACTTCTGGTTACTGCACGCTTCATTCCATACCGCCAGTAATTTTGATATAGATCTTTGTACATCTTTGTACCTCCAGGGTATACTGAGTAGGGAGAGCCGTGAGCTTCTTTCATTAACTCTTCCCGAACAGAACCTTTTGGTACACATAATCTGCTGCCGTATCTCAAAGATCCATCTTTATGGATGATGAAGTCTGTTCTGAGTCCATTCTCTACTTGTTCTCTGATCTTTTGCAACTTAGCATCACTTACTTGAGCTGCTTTGATCTGATTGACAATTGTTGATTGAACTTGTAAATTCATTAAACTTGAAGCGTTACCTGGCATGGCTACTTCAATCTCTATCTGATGTAAATCTTGTTGAAGCTTCCATTGAGCGGTGAGATGCATTGCTAATGGTTGGCGATTAAGAGTATCAGGAACTACATTCACCTTCCCTGGGTGATATTGCAGATTGATGTCAAAATTCTCCATGAGTTCTAACCATCTTCTCTGCCTCATATTAAGCTCCTTCTGAGTAAACATATATTTCAGGCTCTTGTGATCTGTGTATATGTTCACTCGTTCACCAAGAAGATAATGGCGCCAAATCTTAAGAGCAAAGATAACGACTGCCAATTCCAATCATGCGTCGGATAATTGCGCTCATGAATCTTCAGCTGTCTTGAAGCATAAGCCACAACCTTACCGTGCTGATGTAGAACATATCATAATCCCTTACCGGATGCATCACAATGCATTTCGAAACCTCCAGATTGGTCCGGTATAACGCTGATGTCAACCTTGACTTGAGTACTACAAAAGGTTGTTCGCATGCTTCTGACCATACAAAGTCTTCATTTTTACGTGTGAGCTTGGTCATGGGTGTTGCTATCTTTGAAAAGCCTTCAATAAACCTTCTGTAATATCCAGCTAAACCCAAGAAACTCCGAATGTCCTTCACTGACTTTGGTGTCGGCCATTCGCTTACTGCTGAAACTTTCGCTGGATCCACAGAGATTTCTTTGCTTGATACGATATGTCCAAGAAAACCAACTTGATCTAGACAAAACTTGCACTTGCTGTACTTGGCATATAATTGATGTTGTCGTAGAGTTTCCAAGACAATTCGTAGGTGTTCGGCGTGTTCTTTCCGACTCTTAGAATACATCAAGATGTTGTCAATGAAGATGACAACGAACCTTTCTAAGTACTCCCGGAAAACTTGATTCATTAGGTTCATGGATATTGCTGGCGCGTTGGTCACTCCAAATGGCATCACAAGAAATTCGTAATGTCCATAGCGAGTTCTGAAAGCCGTTTTATGGATATCAGATTCCTTGACCTTCACCTGATAATAACCTGAACGAAAATCTAATTTGGAGAAAATACAATATCCACTTAGCTGATCGAATAAATCGTCGATACGCGGTAGCGGATACTTGTTCTTCGTATGAGTGTTTCGTATTATGAGTCAGTTTATGATATTTGGTGAGCATCAGAACAAATTTATAGAGAGCACATCATAGAAAAAAATTATGTAGAAATGATAAGTGTATTTCAACATTTTTCAAACAATAATATATCACCAACTTTTACAAACCCATGTGAGATTTCTTTTGATCATGATAGTGTGAGCACGACAAATTTGGATAACCATAATCTTACTAATGATCAACTTTCATATAATGACTTTGCATCTAGGAATAACATTCTTGAACAAGAGAAAAATGATTTGTTTTCAAAGTTGAGCTTTTAATTAGTATAAGTAACAATTTGATAGTAAAACTCAACGTGTCAAATTCTATTACCGTTTTAAATGAAAAGCTTGAAATTGAAAAGAACGAATTGATTTCTAGAAATGAGTTTCTTGAAAAACAAATCATGTCTTTAAAATTGGAGAATACAGAATTGATTTCTAGAAATGAATCTTTAAAACTCACAAATGATGAATTGTTAGCCAAGATTAATACACTTTCTTTCTCTTATGATATTTCGATTGATAAACTGTAAAATGAAAAAAATGAGTTGCATTCAAAACTTGAGTCTTTCTAAAACTTTGACCACTATGAAATAAGAAAGAGAAAAAGAGAGGAATGAGTTTTTGTTGAAGTTTGAAAATCAATCGAAATTTTTTAAGACTTTGAAAAATGAAAACGAAAACTTATTTTTTTTTATGCTTTCTTGAGAAATGAACATAAAAACTTGAGATCAACTTTTAAGAGTGAACTTGACTCCTTGAAATCTTCTCTTCAATCTCAAAAAAATTTGACAAACAAAAATCTTTCTCTCAAAAAGCAAAATCATGATTTGACGGTTTCTCTTGATAAATATTTAAAAGGAAAATAAAAGGTTATTTCTTCACCCAGTGAGGAAATAGAATTTTTAAATAGAAAAGATGTTATGAATTTTTCAAAATCTAAAAAAATAATTTCTAAATTAGTTAAACCCTCTTATGATAAAAAGAATACTCATAAGTCTGTTCATGTAAAATCAACTGCTCATTCACATGTATTTCTCTATACAAAACAAACTTTTCAAAAACAAACTCATCCTACACATCATTCCGAAAGTCCGCAATCTATACTTTAAGTAAGCGGTTGAGGCCTATAGAGAGCGAAGCAATGTTGATAGTTCGAGTCCCATTCGTTCATCTAATCACACTTGTCATTATTCTGGTGCACATGGCCATTTTGCATTTGTTTGTGATTTGAAACCAAATTTTCCTCTACTTGCTAATTTGAAATGGGTCTCCAAGTTTAACCTTATAAAACCATGAATGTTTGGGTCCCAAAAGCTCCTCCTACACCTCCTATTTTGGTTCTTCATGAGCCGTGGTACACTTGATCCAATCACGTACTGTATGATCTTTGTAAATATGAACATAGGTTTTTCCGTAGTTTTCTTTTTTCTTTTTTCTTTTAAGGGTAAAATTGTCTATACCTTCCTGCATCCGATCTCTCTAAATTTTGGAGGTCGTGAGCTTTTCTTCACCCTTGCTCTATATTTTCAGCTATTTTTTTCATAGATCTGCATTGATGGCTGGATTTCATTTTGAAACAAATTCTGCTAATATATTTCGTGATATATTTCGTGATGAATTGTATAGAACTTATTTTTACCAAGAGATATTAGCTAGGCAATAGGGATATTTAATTTATGATCAGGATTTAGTGATAATACCCTCCTTAGTGCATGAATTTTATGAAAGGTTTCATGAGAATAATATTCACATAGAGGAGGGATATATTGATGTGTTATGGAGAGGAGAGATGGTTACGCTTAATTTAGAATCTATATCGGTAGTCGCATCTATTCCAATATTTGATGGGTGCCCTAACCCACTCCCAATCACAGAGTATTTGTCTTTAATGGGTATTAACTGTGAAGTAGCACACAATGGGGGGATTGTAGCTTCAACAATATATATGAACGTGCATGCAGTGTGTAGACTTTTGCATCAAAATGTGTTAGGAACTACGCACCATACAAGTTTTCACACTCCACCCCTAAGCATTGTGCATGCACTCTTGACAAGAGATCGACGATATTGCATGTGTAGATGACTCCTCAAAACAATTGGGGAGTCAAAAACTAGAAATACATAGCCTCTTCTTCATGCTGCCCTAGTCACACAAATCTGTAGACCGTAGGTCGGAGAGGAAGTGTTTGATATTTACATGCATGACCGCGATACAATTCAGGTTAAAAAGGAGCGGATCACAGCCGGGTACCATGGTGCCTTACACCATTGTTGGAACCTATCCGCACAACCCGAAAATGTTCCAGTTGAGTCAACTTCATCATCAGGGGAATTTGGGGGACAATCAAAATTTTTCAATACGCCCCTACCTCACGATACACCATCTTTTGATAAGAAATTGTGCAAGGGAATGAAGACAATGTTTAAGGAAATTAGAGGCGTGCGAAGGGATGTAGCTCATCCTTTGAGCAGATCATATTCTGAGTGTCCAAGTAGGAGGAGAGGACAAAACTGAGGACAGTGTAGAAAATAGGTTTGGAGGGGTATATGGTTTGTTTCTTGGAATTTCTTAGGTTGCTTTCTAGGTTTTAGTTGTTTTTATTTCTTTTTTTTTGTATTTAAAAAAAAATAAAAAAAGAGAAATAGAGATAAAGAAAAGAAAAGATATAGGAAGAAGTTTCTTAAGATTAAGTTCGTTTGTTTAGAAATGAGCAGTTTTGAGTTTAGTCCTTAAGTGAAGTTAATATGAAGGGAGAGTATTGAAATCTTTAATAGAAAGCCTGAAAAATAATCCATCTTGAACTTGATTGTAGTTAATTCACACCATATTTACACATACACGTCTTTGGTCATAAGATGAATATGATAACTTGAAATATCTCCGTGGATTTTCTATCTCAAATGATACATCTAATAATACAAAATAATAATATATAATATAAAGAAAAAAACTTTTTCACTAAGTAGCTGGAAATTCGCGCCTCAAGAAGTATTGAATGCTCACGTCGAAAAGTGATTAAAAAGTGAAAGAAAAAATATATAATAAAAAAAATTCTTTGCTAAGTAGCTGGGAATTCGTGCCTCAAGAAGCATTAGATGGTCACGTCGAAAAATGATTAAAAAGTGAAAGAAAAAAATATAAAGAAATAAAAAATATATATTAGTTGTAAAGTTTGAGCTAAAGAAGTAAACATAGATATGATGGTTTGAATAGAAGTTTTATGACTATAAGACTATTGCACGAGCACGAAAGTGTGTAGGAACTAAAATCAGTGAAAGGTGGAGTGAAAAATAAGACTAAATATTTAATTAAAGATGGTAGAAATCCTAAATTAGAGACTAAATTTTAGAATGAAAACTTAAGAAAGCTTAGGAATTTACAAACTTACGAGCTTTTTGAAAGATTTTTCTAATCTTACATTTTTTCTTGTTTCATTTCTTCATTTTATGAATTTTGTGGGTGTAATTCGCTGAAAACCCTCAGGAGACAACACTCCTCCTCTAGGGCCACATAGGGGTTTAACGTTTTGGTGCATATACTAAGTGCAATCGCGACCTGCGAAAGTAAGCAAAAATTTATCTAGGTTTTATTTTTCGTTTTATGATTTTTCTTTTCTTAGTTTTGCTCAAGGACTAGTAAAAGATGGATGTGGGGGTATTTGATGAACACATTTCATTGCATTTATTTTATCACTATATTATTATCTTTTATTATTTATTTTAAATAAAAGTGCTATTAAACATGTGTGTTGAGTGTAAGTGCAGGTCATAGGTTTATTTGTAACAATTGGGTCAATTCTGGTTTGATTAGGAGTCAAGTTCGCCATTAAAGAGATTTGCAAATCATACTAACCAAAAGACCGAGCCAAATTAGGAAAGTTGCAACTCAAACCACGTCAAATCGCAATCGGGTCAATCAATTAAATAAATAAAGATATCAGAAATCAGAGGAAATAGTACAAGATCACACAAAGAAATTGGGCTAGAGATTTCATAAGATTTCGGTGGAAAGTGGGCTTTTTCCTCTGTTTATATCGAAATATTATGGTCGTTCTATCTGATCTTGTGCGGCTATGATTTAATTAAGGTTAGGGTTTTGATTTTAGCGTTAGATTATATATCTCGTTTTTCCAGAGCCCTAAAAGGCTCTCGCCAAGTACAGGAAGTGCGAGTTTTGGCTAAATCAAGTTGGTTTTCTTGGACATATCATATCAGGTAAAAGAGTCTCTGTGGATCCAGCGAAAGTTTCAGCAGTTTGCGAATGGCTGACACCAAAGTCAATGAAGGACATTCGAAGTTTCTTGGGTCTAGCTAGATATTACAGAAGGTTCATTGAAGGCTTTTCAAACATAGCAACACCCCTGACCAATCTCACACGTAAAAATGAAGATTTTGTGTGGTCAGAAGCATGCGAACAAGTTTTCGTAGAACTCAAGTCAAGGTTGACATCAGTGCCTATTCTCGTCATACCGAATCAATCTGGAGGATTCGAAGTGCATTGCGATGCATCCGGTAAGGGATTAGGATGTGTTTTACATCAGCACAGTAAGGTTGTGGCTTATACTTCAAGACAGCTGAAGACTCATGAGCGCAATTATCCGACGCATGATCTGGAGTTGGCAGCCGTCATCTTTGCTCTCAAGATTTGGCGCCATTATTTAATTGGTGAACGAGTGAACATATACACAGATCACAAGAGCCTAAAATATGTGTTTATTCAGAAGGAGTTGAATATGCGGCAGAAAAGATGGTTAGAACTCATGGCGGATTTTGACATCAACCTGCAATATCACCCAGGGAAGGTGAATGTGATTCCAGATGCTCTTAGTCGCCAACCATTAGCAATGCATCTCACCGTTCAGTGGAAGCTTCAACAAGACTTGTATTAGATGGAGATTGAACTAGTCATGCCAGGTAACACTTCAAGTTTGATGAATTTACAAGTTCAATCAACCATTGTCAATCAGATCAAAGCAGCTCAAGCAAGTGATGCTAAGTTGCAAAAGATCAGAGAACAAGTGGAGAATGAACTAAGAACAGACTTCATCATCCATGAAGACGGATCTTTGAGATATGGCAGCAGATTATGTGTACCAAAAGGTCCTGTTCGGGAAGAGTTAATGAAAGAAGTTCACAGCTCTCCCTACTCAGTACACCCTGGAGGTAGTAAGATGTACAAAGATCTACGTCAGAATTGTTGGTGGCATGGAATGAAGCGTGAAGTAGCCAGAAGCGTCGCAAAATGCTTGGTGTGTCAGCAAGTAAAGGCTGAACATCATAGGACTGCTGGATTACTTCAACCATTACCAATCCCAGAATGGAAGTGGCAACACATCACGATGGATTTTATGACTGCTCTTCTTCACAGCAAAAAGGGTAACGATGCCGTATGGGTCATTATGGACCGACTCACAAAGTCGGCTCACTTCATCCCATTTCGAATTAGCCAATCAATTGAGACACTAGCAAAGAAGTACATGGAGGTAATAATCTACTTAAGATTTAAACTCTCCATAATGTACTATCTCTAATACCCATGAACTCATACAGGAAATTGTAAGACTTTATGGAGTACCGGTCTGCATTGTCTCCGATCGTGACCCGAGGTTCCGATCGCAATTTTTTGGCAGAGTTTGCAAGCAAGCTTGGGAACAAGTCTGAACTTCAGCACGGCCTATCATCCACAAACAGATGGTCAGTCTGAGCGAACTATTCAGATCTTAGAGGATATGCTTAGAGCATGTATGTTACACTTCAAAGGATCGTCGGAAGATCACCTACACCTTGTGGAGTTTTCGTACAACAATAGCTACCAAGCAAGCATATGAATGACAATGCAGCACTGTATGGAAGGAGGTGTCGATCGCCATTAAGTTGGGACGTCATCAGAGATAGGGAATTTCTTGGACCAGAGATGATAGTAGCGACTGTTGATGTGGTTCGTACTATCAGGGAAAAGATGCACATAGCCCAAGATTGACAGAAGCACTGGGCTGATGCAAAGAGACGTCACTTGGAGTTCCAGCCAGGAGATCGCGTATTCTTGAAGATATCTCCGAACCATGGAGTGATCCTATTTGGAAGACGGGCTAAGCTAAGTCCAAGATATATTGGACCGTTCGATATACTCGGACGAATCGGTGAAGTGGCATACTGCTTAGCACTTCCACCTTCATTGGAAGGAGTGCATAATCTGTTCCACATATCCCAACTCAGAAGGTATGTGAGTGACTCCGGCCATGTTCTTGATCATTCCGAGTTCACTATACAGCCCGACTTATCTTGTGAGCAACAACCTGTGGAGATCCTGGACAGGAAAGTGAAGACACTTCGGAACAAGAAAGTTAACTTGGTCCGAGTGATGTGGAGAAAAGACACTCTAGGAGAGTCCACTTGGGAAAGGGGAGATGAAATGTGTGCAAGATATCCTCACCTCTTTGTAAACTAGTCCTCAAATAAAAGTTGTAAATTTCGAGAACGAAATTTTTGTAAGGAAGGTAGACTGTAACAACTCCATTTTTAGTGTACAAAAATTTGCTTAAAAATTAATGTATACTTGGGGTATTTACTTTTGCTGTGATTACTTTAAATAATTAATTAGCTTTTTAATTACAAGAAGCAGCTTGTAGCTTATTGGTAATACCTTGCACTGCTGAACCATGCCACTAGAGTTCAAATCCCATACCCCACATTATTTTTATTATTGTTCTATTTTTGATTTTTAGAATACCAACAGTTTACACGTGCATATCTCACAAAAACTCCACTACACTAGAAAAAATAACCATGCAAGAGGGATCACCAACCGACGGCACGGATTCCGACCGGCGGACCGGCCGACTCGGGCCGCCGCCGCCTACCGGAGTTGCCGATTCGGCCGAGTCTCCAACATAGAAATTGTGCCTCTTGGCCTCCCCTGCACACTTGTATGGTTTAAATACATAGACCAGTAACAGTGCCCTTTAAATTACATTAAACCCAATTTTTATTACATTTTATTACATTTATCACATTTTTTCAATTAAACCTTTTATCTACCCTAACCCTAGCCTAACCCTATAAATACAACCCCTAAACACTATCCCCTCACCCCAAAATTCTGAGCAAAGTTTCAAGAAATTTCCTAGAACCCTAGTGTGCATTTGAAGTGAGCAAAGAGGCGAAACTCCGGCGAATTTTCCGGCGACAACCCTAGGAGTTCCCGGCGACGAAATGGCGCACCGGAAACTACGTCCACTCCCTCTCCCTCTCCTCTTTAAGCTAAACCCACAAATCCCACCTTCCCCTTCTCTTCTCTTTCTGAAAATACGAAATTCTAAAACCCGACGGAATCGGAGCAAATCAGATTTCCGATTCGGTTCTTCCAAAAATCTCACTTTTCCTTTAATCCAATCTTGTTAAACCATTACATGTTGACTATTAAACACTAACTAATCATATTGAATAAGTTCCATATCAAAAGAAATTGCTATTTCTATTTTACCGTACTTTTTCATTAAAATACCATATAGTTTCATTTTCGATATTTAAACATCACAAACTTGCTATACCTTTAATTAGATCATGAGGTAATGACCTACCTCCTCATACACTGATATGCAATATAACACAATACCTTTCGGGAACATAGAATACGGGAAAACAAAACATTTCAAATAAATACCATTACTATTAAAACCGTTTTCTAAAAGATTAGTATTTTACACAAATCTTTGCAAAGTGTCGCTACAACCCATTATGGGGAACCCGACTGGGATGGTGCAGATTATCGCACATCCCTGGGCTTAGTAGTGTGAGATGCAGACCTCCGCAAGGAGCATTCGGTCTCGAGAGATTTAAAATACGATATCTTAAGAAAATGAGATTTTTAGAAATATAAAATATATATTAAAATTATTTTTATATAATTATGTATATATGTAACATTAAAATATCTATTTTGAAATAATATAAATATTCCAACTCTTTTCAGAAATCACAAGAATCACTTTATATTAATATACCATGAATTTCATACAAGTTAATATTACAAATAAATACCCTTTATTATGAATTTAGGATATTTTCACTAGAAATATCACAATTATAAAATCTACATTCATGATAATTCTAAAAACGATAACTAAATACTCGGGAGTATTTTGAAAAGTATATAAAAGTATTTTTACATAAAACCCCTCAAGTTCTATAAATTACCCTAAGGACCCTAGTAAACATAGGTTTAAGCGGGACCAATCTCTTGAGCCTCAGGGAGCCAGAGAAGTGGGTGCTTGCCTATCTAAGGTAGACAACTTAACAACGGTGTTATCAATACGGCAATCGTCTTTGAAAAAGACACAAATCCTGCCGCCCATGTGTAGCGGTTACCGATAACATCAAAACCATCAGGACTTCAATTGTCTGACTCAGACTGAGTCTCATTAATAAACTGACTTGAATATGATTCAAGTATAATTTACAATCTGCAATATTACAATTCAACATGAATCCATTCAAATCTATATTGATTGAACCGAACCATGGATATACTTCCATTTACATGATTCTCCAGTTACATCCATGATTCTACAGTTACATCCATTTACTGATATCATGGTTTCGGTAAGTCATCCAATTATACAATCTATACAGTTTATAATACAAGACAATATAATACAACTATACAAACAAGACAACTCGGGGTTTAAGGGGTAGATTGGTATGGAAGGTGTTAGAAGTGGCACGAGACAGTAAGATTAAGACACCTAACCTATATTCCGTTGCTGTTGTACCGTGGCCCAACGGTTCCTTGTACATTCCGTTTGCCCTAGTCTTTAGCATATAGAGACTCCTCTCGTATACACTGGTATTTTTCTGTACCAAGCTACAAACAACAGCGTTAACACCATATTATAACAATATAATAAAACTTTAAAAGCTACCTTCTTATTCTGTCTATTTTATTTCTTCCTTATCTTTAGGACTTACCGAGCGATTTGTTCGCTGGCGACATTCTCTTCTTTCTTCTTTGAATGTCGTCAGGTGATCTGGACACGTCAGAGATCGAGCCCAGTGCTGAAGACTTGGACCATTTCGTTGAAGACCCAGAGCTTTAGTTCATTGTACACTTTTATTTCAGTACCTTTCCTTTTCTGTTATGCCATTGTTTAGGCATTGCTTTATTTCAGCTGTATTTACATTTCCATGCATTATACAGAAAGAATGTGAATAAATAAAGTTGCTGTTTTATTATATCTTGTCTCTTATGCATTTACTTTTATATTACTTAGATACGCTTAGCGTATTTACTTCACAGTAAATACGTAGCGGTCTAGTCGCGTCTCCTTCGCCGTACACCGGGAAGCGGGGCATGGCAGGTTTTAATAAAAACTCTCGGCATTTTAAATAACATATTTTTACTAAAAACACCCTCGAGGTTATTTTTACATAAAGTATTTTATATAAATACCCTCTTGAGCTTTTAATGGACTAATTTACATAAATACTTTAAAATTGTTAAATGATATATTCTTACATAAATATTTAGAACTAGAAAACTAGTAACCAGCGAGTATGTAGGTTGCAGATGGATTTAAGAGATATATTCTCTCTTAATCCTCGGAGAGTCGGAAACAATTAGAGTTATCACTTGCCTATCTCCGATATAAAATTCATATATTCACCGAAACCATAACTTTAATATCGAATCAAATATAACACAACACATTAATACCTGACTTGACCTGTATACTTGCACTTGACATGACTACTTGATCTTGACATGAATTCAATTGTATCTATATGACTTATTCGATCAAACCTATTACATGCTTGCCTAGATTTGACCCAAATCATGAATACGTAATGACTTGACATAAATACTTGAACTTGATATGAATACATGAACTCGACTTGAATCTTGAAATGATACACTTCTTATGTATTCATTGATTTGGGCAAGACTTGCAGCTATAATTGTAAATTAGATTACGCGGGGTGTTAGGGTAGTTTAAGTATGAATCCAACCAAATCTCAGGAGTCCCCCTAGTCCATGAATCCATGTCTACTGACACATGCAATCTATCGTGAGGGCCCGCATTTTTATGCTCTTAGATTATAACCTGTTGGGTTTGGAATACTTCAACAATAGATTGAAGTCCCGTTAGTAACTCTTGATTCAGGCCCGTGGTTCCTTGCCCCTGAATTATAGTCTGTTGGGTTTGAGAATACTCTTGAAATTAGTTGGCATTCACTCTTGAACTCACGCTAGTTAGTCTACCCTTATAGAGACCTGTTTAAGACACGTACTTCATGTTCACTCACACACACTTATTACCTGTTATACTATTCATGCCATATTATATTTCATGTTTTTACCTGTAATACATCATATTTCTTTTTTGAACTTACCGAGTGCAAGTTCGCTGACGGGTATTTCACCCATCTTTGTTTTCTTGATTTAAAGAATGTAGTGGTGGAACTGAACGCAGAGGACTATGACCATTTCAGCTTATAACCCGATCTTTAGATTTTTCTTTCCAGTTTCAGTTTATGTATGCCACTTTTTTAGGATTTTATGTTTATATTTCTCGTTCAGACCTCTTGTAATCAGTTTGAAACTTGTGAAATTTGAATACAAATAAAATTGTTGTTGGAAATTTCATGTTCATTCTCATTCTTGTCATTTCTATGTTTCTTATATACGCTTAGCGTATTTGTTTCGAGAAAGGACCTTCTCGGAATAAATAAATCGCGGGCCTCGTCACGTGCCTGCTTCCATCTTTTAGGATGCGGGGCATAACAGGTTTTATTGGTGGCCCATGCAGGTCAGTTTTGCATGAACATCGTAACCCATATACCACAAGAATTATGAAATTCAACAACTTTTACATTCTTTGCAATTTAACTCCTTTGAATCTTATCATATTCCTTCAATCCATCTTAAACTTCACTTCCGACTTTCTTTTTGATCATCTCTCGACATTTGAATCCTTGACTTTCGTTTACCCTTTCTACTTGTATCTTATAGGCATATTTGCTCGGTAGGTTAGAGCATCATTCGACGGAGCCCGAAGACGACGTTATCCTTAGTTTATCTTCATATCTTATTACGACGTACTCCTTAAGTGAATTTCAGGGACGGAATTCTTTTAAGGAGGGTAGACTGTAACATCTGCACCATGATTTCATCCATTTAAATCCTTTCTTGTTTTCCCCGATAATCGTGTCTCGACGTAAAGAGAACGAAACTGTAAACTCTTCATCTCCGTTTGATTTAATTTTTTTGATTCTTTATTGTTTTCTTAAATCTTATCACATTGACTCAGATATTAGGATTTCGATGACTTAAATGGAGTTATGTGATTGTAATTATGAACTGCAGTATAATTACAATGCGGTACTCTACTTGAGTGACTTTGAGTTCTTCCGTTGATTCTCCTCCCTTCTGACCGTTACTGTAACGACTCACTATTCTTGAATCTATCCTGCTTCCTTCGTTAGATTTTCTTGAAGATCACTTCTTGATTTCTTGAATTCCTAAAATTCATGTCTGTTTCTCCTTGTATCTCTTTGCCCATCTATTACATCCAATGTTACTTTCATGTCGATTAGAGTACCGACTGGTGGGACGACTACGAAACGCAGCTACATTATCCAACCTTGTTTCCTTGCTTTGTTACAACTCCATTTTTGAGTAATTTAGAGAACGAAATTATTTTTAAGGAGAGTAGAATGTAATAACCCTAAAATCCTTATACACTTTTATTATTCCAATATTAATAAAAGGCTGTATTTCTGTTCTGACAATGAGTTATAAGAAATTATTAATAAATAAATGCATGAACACCTGCGCATGCCTTTGGTTTTGAAAGAAAGGTTTTAGAAATACGGCGCACGCGAGTTCGGTCTCGTTTTAAAAATTTATAAACCGCAAGTGCACGACTCATTGTAGTTAGCCGGAAATACGGGTCGATCCACAATGAATTGGTGATTAAGGGTTTTTATTGCAAGTTCAAAGAGAAAAGAATGAGTTTAAGTTTGGTTTGTTTCACAAAAATAGAAAAACAAAGTATAAAGAAAGAAAGGCGGCCATGGCTCCGGTTTGGATGGTTGAATCGTGGTGAATTCATCGACACACTCTTGATCATGAGTATTCTCTCCTCTTGTTAGACCCGACATGAAGTATGGCTTGTCAATGCGTTTTCAAAGTACAAACCATCAACACGATGAACTCATACTCGAGGAATGAAATGAATCTGTATTGTTCTCACTTACCATTTTGTATGTCCAAATACGTCGTATCGAAATAAGTCATTAAAGATTACAAGGCATACAATATCAAGAAACAAACCAATTAGCACATGAGAAACAAAGTGTTTAGCATTAAACTTGCTAAGTGTGGGGTGATAGTATAGAATATATGCTAAATGAAGGGTGTCAACCAACATTAAACAAAATACCCTATCTAAACACATAGCAAACTCAACACTAATTTGATTATAACTTTAATATTGCAAAATGGTGATAATAAGAGAATATGGTGTATGATAAAAGTTACAAGTAACTATCAAAATCAAAATATCATACCAAACATATTCATAAAACAATCTTAAAGCTACAATCAAATTTTGAGCGCACTAAACATTCACATGAGAAGGAGGAAGTCTAAGCCATTCTTCTCTATCCTCACCATCACCACAACCATAAAGAATTACTCAATCGTCAAGTACAAAAAGAGGAAAAAAAACACAAGAGAAAGAAACATAAAACACAAGAACAAGTAAAGAAAGAGCAAAGAAAATAAAGCAAAATAGTTTAAGTTGTATTCACAAATGAAGGGACTTAAGTACAAGAGAGCTTACAACTTCAACCTCCACTTTCCAAGATCTCAAATGAGAGCTTGTATGGGAAAGAAGAAGAAGTAGGCAAGCATTACAATCTATTTTTCCACTCAAAAATCCAACAAAAAACATAATCAGCAACATGCTATTTATAGGGGGTTTTCTAGACAAAACAAAGTATACAAGTGGCATCACATGATAGAGATGGACCCATGGTAGGAGCACGGGCCTACTTGGTGGAGATGGGGCCGTCCTAATCGGCTTTTTGGGAAAAGCTGGCGGCCTTGAAGTGTCTGGTGGGCTCCGGCCTTGAAGTGTCTGGTGGGCTCCCGCCTTCAACAGTGGTCTTCTAAGCTCTCCATTATATTTTTAGGACCATTCTTTTATTTTGATTCTCACATGAATTTAATTTGAAGCTTAGGGACAAAGAGCTTATGACAAATCAACCCACTTGCATATCCAATCAACACTTTATCACTTGTGCACCATCATTTGCATAGCCCACTTGCATAACTCATGATCACATGAGTCATATGCACCATTTTGATCCATAGGGCTGAATCATGTGTATTCACACTTGTTCCCACTTGCATCATGTTGTCCCATATGGTTCATTAATGTATCATACACATGAGTCATATGCACCATTTTGATCCATAGGGCTGAATCATGTATGTTCAACTTGTTCCCACTTGCATCATGCTGTCCCATATGGTTTATCTCAAGTTCGCGGAGAAAGCCATCTCCCGAAATGAGCAATACCTGTCCTAGAATATGTTTGGTATTGTGCCAAGGTGTATCATGTTGGATCAAAGAATTCTTTTTGTTGCATACGCTTGACATTGTTGCAAACACCTTAGACTTGATCGGTATTCCATCCCTGTTGCAGTATCGGCTTAATTCAGTCATAATCTATGCATAAAGTGCATTGTTTTCTGTGTTTTCCTGTGTACATGTAACCTGTACTAATGAGAAGATACGAATTAAATAACACTGTTTATTTACAAAATGATAGTAAATGAGCGGTATTAAAATGCAATTAATCATGCCGAAGAAATACTCCCAAACCCATCTTTTGCTCATCCCGAGCAAAACAAAATACTAACCCCACTTTCACAGGGAACGCGATTGCACTGAGCCCGTACAATAAGTCGTTCAATCTTTAGGTATCCCTAGGAAGAGGAGTTTTGTCTCATGAGGGTTTTCAACGGATTACACCCATAAAATTCCATCAAACTTGTTTCGTAAAATCATAGTTGATTATGATCCTAAGATTCAGTATCTAAATTAGAAATTCTATTAGCCTAAGTCAGAAACATCCAAGCCTATTTTTCACACCTCACTTCTTCGTTTAATATAAGTTTGTATACGTCTTTACGTGATCGTGCAAATAGTGTCGTTATGTTTTTAAAAACTTCGATTAGAGCCTCCATGCCACATATACAGACTGGACAAAAATTCAAACAAATCATATGAGTTTGTAAAGCATTAAGCTTTTATCAAGTTTCATTCTTTAGCTAAATCTCAAATCAGAATTTCTATCTTCTTTAATAGAAAACTAAGCTTAAATCCTAACTCAATCTTTCACTTATCTTTGTTCATAACACACCTTCGTGAACGTGCAATAGTCTTTTCATCGTGTAAAATCAAACTTTCATATCTCTGTTAGAAAAATTTTAAAAAAAATTTGTCTTAAACCAAGATTATTCTCACACAAAGATCCGTGAGGATTTTAAACTCGACGAGAACATTTGCTTGAATTTGTTTATATCAGACTTTTTAGGTTTCTTAGCGAGCTTTAGGCCAATGCACCAAAACCAGATGGTTTTAGGATATTAGGTGTGAAAACACCCCAGCAGATTTAATTGCCCAGGTCACCTAGGCCCTAAAACAAAAATGAATCATTTTATGTGTGAAAATCATAAGAATTCAATGTGAATGGAGACATTGCCAGTTGTTCTTATCATTTTTAAGATTAAATGCGTGCTTATTATGTCGATCAAGTGTGTAATCACTCCAATCAAATTTTAGATGGGTTAATTTTCAGACTTGGCCTCCATTGAAGTTTTCAATAATATTCCTTTATATCCACTTCACTTTATGAACTATTCTTGATATTACTTATTTTCAGAACAAATTTGTTTGATCCTAAAGAAGTTTATTGATTTTTAAAAGTTTTAAGATATTTTAAACCTTTCATCTAATTCTCAAACTCACGACACGTGTAATGTGATGCAAAGACGTATATTAGCCACGATTAAACTCAAAGAAGGTTATTTTTCGGGTTTTCAATTTCTAAAAATAGGATTTAGTTGTTTCTATTTTATCAAACTAAACCGTCAGTATTTCGAATTTAAGTTTCCCCATTAGTTAACTTGATGGCAAAGTTTTTATATTTTGAATTTTTATCAATTTTTTGTGGGTTTTCTAATATATATGCAATGCAAAATTTACACATGATGCAAATACGGAAAAAGCATACGGAGTGCTCACCCACAAACCTGAGATTTACGATGTCCTCATCCTTGCCCCCGTCTCCGGTTGCTAGACTCAGACAAATAGGGTCAGCTTTTATTCACAAAAAAGAAACCTAAGAACTAAAAACCTAAAATGTTAGTAGTTAATAGTTAGGGAATTATGGTAGTCCAGAAATAAGTACCAGCCATTCAAAAATTTTGTCAATGAATGACCAAGACTGGTAAAAAGAATAGTATATGTAAAAGAAAAGGAAAATTTTAGTTTAATTGTTAGATGTCGGTGTAAGGCTAAGGTGCATGAACGTAGGGATCAGAAAACGTTGAAGATGAAGACAAAGTTTTGGAGTCAAAGAAATGTTGCCCGGGTGAACTTTATTTTCAAGAAGTATGTGTTGAGTTTCGAGGTCATGTTCGTTTAGAAACTAGAGTTCATGTTTAAAAAGTTCAGCAAAAGAGAGGTCCTCAGGATGTTCCAAAAATAATCGTGACTTAAACTCACTAAGAATATCAAGCTCATATGCAATTTCCTTAAAACTCGGTGTGAAATAGTATTTGTCAAAGTTAACCTTTTCCCCATACTCCTCTACAATCATATTTTCATCAATAATACCCACATCTCCCAATTCAAGTTCTCCCTCAACACTGAATTATGGATAGGTTGATGTCATCCAAAAATATGGGTGCCCATCTTAGAATTTCGTACATTTTTTAATCAATTGGTAAAGCAAGGGTTGTAGGTTCCTTATCATTAATTTCCTCGAATATTATATCAAAAACATACCCAATAATTTCAAAAATTTCCTCCTCAACAGATTTTTCATTGTAATCAGTCGGTGTAAGAATCCTATTTTCATGTAGTTTATCAGTTAAATCATCCTCAAGAACACAATTGATTGGAGGCCTAATTGGTACCTGAAGGTTAGTGTTGGAATGACTCGGAGGATTTTCTTGCTTGTCCTTATAACACTCAGTTAAGTCATGTTGGGTTACGGCAGCGCCCCGGCCATCAAACCGTGGCAAAATGCGGAATTAAATTTTTCTAAACTAGCGCTACCATAACCCGATGCCCGGATCTATCCTAAAACCTATACCAGCAAGCAATATAAAAAGTTAGGAATGGTTATACCGAGTTGATCCATATCCTTCGTTCTTCAACCTTAATCCCAAGCTCTTAGTGGTTGCGGATCGAGTTTGGTTGCCAGTCTTCCTCCATCTGCGATAATCCACCTGAGGGAAACGACGCAAGCTCCAGTCTCGCCAAGCGAGGCAACCGACGCTTCAAGATTGCTAGCAATGGAGAGTGGAGGTGTAGGAATGTGTCACTATCTATTTTCTCTCATCACAAATGCTCAAAGGAGCAACCATAGAAGATGAAGAGGAGGTGAGGAACCAAGTGGCATGAGCCACTAAAGAAAGTGCTAAAATTTTCTCTAAGTGAGAAATGAGAGTGTAATGAAGAAAGTCAAGAAAAGAATGAGCAAGCCCAGTAGAGATGATGGCAGCCCCCCTTTTGCAATCATGCAACAAAAAATATCTCAACTCATTTTTCCAATAAACAAAGCCATGCCACACCTCTCTACATGCCTTGCATTGTTCATGCCACCTCACCCCCTCCACCTCATTCTCCAAAATGATTTTCTAAAATGAAAATCAAATAATGAGATGGCCATCTTCTAGAAGCTATTCCGTATAAATACGAAATGCAACCCAGTACACGTATCGAAATACATATACGTGTATTCGTACAAAAATACGAATAGCCAAGAGAGAAAATGAATAGTGAACAATAATACTAGAACACACATATATATAAATACATATATAAATTATTAAATAAAAACCTGATTTAATAATCCGGCTCAGTCCTAAGCCGCTAGTATTATCAACCGTCCGATTAAAGTCTGTGTAGCTTATACACATATTTAATCGGACACTTGTATGTACCAACATACGTCATCTACACCATATCGCCTGAACCGTGAAAATCCTCTGTGTGGGATTCTAAAGACTCGTCAATACGCTGGTAGTGGGTTTAACCACAAGCACGTTAGCGACATTAGCTGTACGTAACGGCTACCCAGGTATTGAGCGAAAAGAAGGCCGACAAGCAAACTCATCCAAACCCCTACTAAGCCTGACAGTGACAATATCCGTACAGTCTGGTCCGTTCGTCTAAGAGTATCGCATATCGAGTCTAAGGGATGGATAAAGTCAGACCCCTAATAAGGCGATAATTAGTGTCGGTATGAAACCCATCACCACCTGAGAAGCTATCAATCCTAAATCGGTAATTCTCGTCCACCCCGGCCGAGGATTTCTGGTGATGGCCACCCGTGCACAATGCGACATCAACCCCCAATACCGGGAGAGACGAATCCCCGACGATCCGCTCACTGCCTCCATGTGGCTCGAGACTGTACCCAACTAAAACCTATTTGCACGACTCTTTTGAGCCGTGGTAGGGTAGTAATCAAAACACAGTGGGAGCTCACATGAGACAAATGACGATCACAGGTCGATAGACTAACCAGTACACATGTCACCAGGAAACTGCCATCTGACAATAGTATAGTACCATCTAGCAGGTTCCCGGCGAGTCCATCCAGTGTACTCATAACCCAATGAGCACCTGTATATTATCTTAGGCGAACAAACTAACACCAATGGCTTGTGAGACCTGGCCACCGCCCCTCGTCGGGGTCTCGATCAGTATACACTAGTCTACTTTAGAGTATTGATGCCCAGTCTCGAAACTCCCACGATTAGGGACATTTAAGGATGTGCTTATAGACCATCCAGCTCTCACGTCTATGATCGCCATCATAATGCTGGTAGTCAAGTAAGAATCCTATGGGCTCTATTAACATGTAATAGTGATGATAAAGAAAAACCAGATAGCATACTATCATCTCGAGTAAGATTGTTCTACCGGTATAGATCCTCCCTCAATCATCATAATCACCTGCCTGCGACTATGATAACTGCCTTGAGGGCACTATAGCCAACAATCTCCCACTTGCATTTAAGGCTAATTATTGCGGTGTCGCATACTCACAGCTCGTGTGATAGCGAACACCCAACTTCTCTACTAATAAGTTTCGCAAAGCCTGTTTGTGAAACTATTGTGTTCGAGAAATAGCCTCAATGAGTAGATCCGCTCCAGTGTTTCTTTCTGTATCTCTCTATATCTCAACTTCCTAGAGAACAACCATCTCCCGAAATGAGCAATACCTTGTCTTAGAATTTGTCTGGATATCTGATGGGACCTACTTCACAAATGAACTCCAAATCCAGCAAACTTCTTAGACGGTATCATCCACTGAATTTAATCGGTATCCTGTGCCATGCTTTCCTCAGTATCCATTTGGACCACCTGTCCAATATACTGTCCCTTAGAAGAGGGAAAAACTATAACTCAGACAGCCACTCTGTCATCCAGATCACCTTGGAAGCCTGAAATGATAACCGTCTCCTGAAGGAGGCTCCCGTTACCATATCCCTAAAATATCCATTTATGTTCATAAACTGCTTCCCTACATTTCTCCAGGACTGGATTAATATATGTTTATTGCAGCTAGCGCAAAAACAACATCTGGTGTGGTACTTGACATTTCATGATTAACTCAATTGCCTAAGCAAGTGATATGCTAATCATGCTGATCCCTCTCCCCTTTAGTCTGTAAGACACCTTTAGAGAGGGTGACTTCATCACCTGCAGGTACACCACCATGCTAGGAGTCATCCATTCTAAAACACTTTAGAATAGTGTCAAGTACCCAAATTAGGACACTTCCTAAATCTAGATCTAAAACTATTGATCTAGTAACCAGAAAACCTGATATTACATCCATGTCTTATATGGAGAAACAACTGTGTGACAACCACAGTATAACCGATCGTGGTATAGGAATTTCACTTCCTATAAAATGCATGTCATCCCAAATACCAGGACATCACACCCTACTACCTTCTTACCAGATCCATCTCCTATTCTGATGAAGTCAAAGCCTATGATTGTCATATCAAAAATAGATGTTCTATTTCCGCTATACCTGCTTTAGTCTATAAATAGACATAAGCTACATGCCCACTATCCTTCCGCTGCTCCCACTGACTACAACAATCCTCTGGCAGAGTTATATACATGTGCACTTCTAAAGCTAGTTTAGAATGATGCTATACTCATCCTCCTGCCGGGTCTTATAGTCTAGAACAGCAGCAATGGCAAGTCTGGGTAAACAAGAACCTCCCTGTCACCATCTCTGAGAAGACCGAAGTACCTCTCGGGTGCCTGAGGTTACCCACCAAATTTGCGGAGTGGCTAATGGAATGTTAAATCCAATTGAATCCTCAGGTTCTATTAAATCTTCAGTGATCGTTTGTGGTTCTGGAATCACTTCCAGTTCTACCATACTCCCACTTTTGTTTTCTGAAAAAATCTATTTTACTAAAACTGTGGCGGGTCAAGAACAATATCACTATTAATCTTCCTGATGGTAGAAAGTTAACCCTCGTCAAAGCCCGGGATAACCCACAAACTGCCATTACTGAAACATACCTCGAGTTTATCCGGATTCTGGTTTTAAGTATCAGCCGGACAACTCCCTATACCTTAACATCGTTAAGATATAAATTGATTCTATACATATCCAATATAGAAACAAAAGCACTAATTTAATTGGAATCAGATTCAAAATCATGCAGCTGTCTCCAGTGCATATGAACCAAATGGAATGAGGCATATCAGCATTACTCATCAAGGAGTGCATCCATATATGAGTAACCTGAAAGAGAAGCAAGTTCTCAAAAACCATTACTATCAACGGAATACCAAACACAAGTATCTACATCTTCGACTACCTTGAAGAATCCTGATACTTCCAACAAATGGTTCTCTACTTTATTCTTATACCTATAACTTCTCAATATCTGGACCTTGCATTTCAATGAAATATTTGTCTAGAACAGGAGAAGTCATGAGTAAATAGAATATAGTACGAGTACCAACCTCTTTGTCGTAATGGACACCGGACAACATACAATACTTCGTATAAGTCCACTGAGTTTAGTAACTCAAACTCTGTGCGTCGTTGGTTGAAAACTGTACTATGGTTAAGAAGAATTACATTGCTGTTGAATACACCTTACCTAATCACCAACTGATATAGGTAAATGTCATAGAAATTATTTCAAAAAGATATATCTCACTTTATAAAATAAACGTACAGATACATCAGTTTGAAATTGGTGCATAACAACGGATATTCAAAACTAAATATTTGCCATCCGGCAAAAACCAGATGATTTCCTCAAATATCACCAATTACAACGAATTCCGATATAATGAGGATCTAATCACCCAATTCCCAATATTTTACTCCCACTCACCATCTGTAACACCATACAGATGTGAGAAACCGATCTGGTAAATACATACCCTGGAGTTAGATTCCAATTGGAAAAACAGTTTTCAATTAATACCGCACAGTTGGACTGAAACATGAAAATATTTCGAAGGGGTTAACCTGGTATTCCTAATAACGCCTCTTCTACTATCCTGATTCATGACAGTAACCATATATTTACCTGCCCTCGCTTCAATCCCTTTATTATATCTTTACTCATTACCTTCTGTACACCTTTTTTAGGCTAATTGGTTTTCTTCCTTCCTTACCCTTCGGCACTAGCCTAAGGTTTGGAAGAAAACTATCCAATAAGCGTAATAGGTGTACACTCCTTATGACAGGAGCTCTCGCAATCTAAGAGAAGGTAATGGGAAAAGACACCTGAATAATCCTATTCTATTTCTCCTGAACCGGAAACCATCCTCGAATCTGGAACGAATTCCTTCAAGTTCGTATGTAACTATACGATGGCATGTCCAAGCGTTATGTACGTTAGTAGTGATACGAAGTGTTCTGGAGAAATCCAAAGTGGATTTGGGAGTGGCAGGGGTATACATGTTTTTGTCGTGAATGATAGCAGTCGCAATTTCGTTTGCCCTTATTCTAAACCCTTTATATGTCTTTACTTATTACCTTCTGTACACCGCACTTAAGCTAATTGGTTTTCTTCCTTCCCTACTTTTCGGCACCTGCCTATGGTTTGGAAGTAGACTATCCAATAAGCTCAATAGATGTACCCTCTCCAAATCCTAGTATCCCTCACAACCTGAGAGAAGGTAAAGGGAAAAGACAACTGAATAATCCTATTCCATCTCTCCAGAACGAAATCCATCCTCGAATCTGGAACAAGTTCCTTCGAGTTCGTATGTAACTATATGATGGATTATCCAATAGGAGTGGATGTTCGTAGGGATACGGGGTGTTCTAGAGAATTGCAAAGGTGATATAGAAGTGGCAATGATATATGCAACTCCGTGACATTCCAAAAGCCAAATTGTTTTAAGAAGGTTCGGTTAACTGGGTTCATGAGTTTTAGTCGACGGTCGGGCCATGGTCGCTGCCTGAGAGAGAGAGAGAGAGAAAAGAAACACTTAGCGTGCACTCTAACCTAGATCAGAATGGTTAATCACTTTATCTAATCAGGATGACTCCCATTGTTTTCTCAAATTCTCCTCCAAACCCAAAAGGAGAATTAGTCGGGATTATGTAAAATCACCCGAAGAGTAATCCTACTCATCAGTGGGAATCAGGATCCAACCATCATCGCATGATAACTTGATGGAAGCCACTCAAGTCACCACACTCCAGAAGGTATGCACAAGCCTGGCAAGTTTCCTGTATGTTTGAAACTCCAGATATGATTTTTACCCCAAGCGGTTTATGACCTTAACAAAGGCCAACGAATCATAAACAACAAGTCAAGTTCAACCTGTCATTATCATAGATTACTCTAGAACCACCCATACAAACCCTTGACAAAGGCCAACAAGGTTATACGATTGTCCTAGATAATCGCATCTCAATACAACAGACAAGCAATATCTAGCTACCGCACACTGCGCCTTGACAAAGGCCAAGAAACGCAGCACGAATACTAGGTACTACTTATCCAAAATGACGGAGGGTTACTGCTAGTTTTTGGCAAAAAACCTTTAACGTGATGAACTTGATATCTTTGAAGGAACTGAGTGGTTTTATAAATATATAGTGGCAAAAACTTTTGCTAAAGAGGTCACTCCCTGTGAAGGGATCTCGGCTCTTTCGTCGTCGAATGAGGTGCAGGATATTCCAAACTGAATACCACGATGCAAAGCAAAAATAATCGACTATAGTGAAGTTATTATATTGACGCCAACTTTTAATCAAGGGGTCACTCCCGATGAAAAGATCTCGGCCCTTACCACGTCGAATGAGGTGCAGGATATTCCCAATCGAATACCAATGTGCAAAGCAAAAGAAAGCGTCTGTAATGTCAGTTTTTTTAAAGAAAAAACTTGGTTCCAACAAATTCATATAGGTTTGTTTTATCTTTACATTGATAAGAATCAACGCAGTCCCATTAATTAATCACACCAGAAAAGAACGAAAATATATGATGTACGTATATGCCATCCGCATTCGCCACTGGGCCCCGCCATCACCTGTTAGGTTACTTAACTAACGACAGAGCAGGGCAGGACTAGCGCGGGTGCAAAACATATACAACATCTACAACATCTACAACATCTACTAGTGTGTGTGTGTGTGTGTGTGTGTGTATAAATATATAACAATCCTCCCAGGCATGATATAAAGCAACATCACAGAAGCAATACAGAATGGTGGATAATCTTGGAGCCACGGGTTTCACTTGAGCCGCAAATGAGACCCGACGTTCCCTGTCGTGTGGATGGCCTGTGCAATGAAAACCTAGACCCCTACGAGTGCGGCAAGTTACCTGCCAATCCCAGAAGCGGGGCAACCCCAATTAACAACGTGAATGGGCCACCCGCACTTCACGGAATCCGGTAACTTAGGCACCTCTCCGTGGGTTAACCTATACCCCCTACGAGTGTGGCGAATAGCCCGCCAATTCTAGAGTAAGGTCCCCTCCGTCTCAACGCCATGAGATGCGGACCCGTTGCCCTCTAGAACCCGGCTATTTGTGCACTCCACCGCAGGGTAATCCTAGTATAGAAAAGAAAATAATATGTATAAGGGTGACATTGACCTCAACCCGATCGCGTCCTAAATAAATAATATACAAACTGGCAATGATGGCAGTCCACATGTCGGACGCTCGTCCCGCAATATCAAATGTACAAATGAAACTAAACTGTACTAATATTGCACCCAAGCTATCCACCACGACGATCCAACCACAACACAACACAACACAACACAACACAGAACATCAACGTGAATGTCACGTTCTCAAACTTGTCTAAAAGAACATATAGCAATTAGACGAGTTGTACCGCTCTAATGACATCCACAGTCGCAGATAGTAATGCATGTACTGTAAACATTTAAATAGTGTTAAATTATCGACTTCTAAACACCCCGAATTTCCCCTGAAGGAAAGATAACATAATATCCAAAATGGGCAAAACAAACAATACCACTGAACCAATATTCCAGACCCTACAAAAATCAAGTCCCAAGTCTTCTAAAAAACCGGCCACACCCGTTTTTTACTAAATCTCGCCGGGTCAAATCCGGGGGATGGGGCTCGTTTTTGTGGTGTGTTCTAGTGGTCACTCAAGTAGTCTTCTGCAGTTTCTTAAAAAAAATTTTGAAGACTCTGAAAAAACGACAGAGACTGGAATCTGCAGGGTATCGTTTCGGAGTTGTTTCGGTTTTGACACTTTAACATCGTCTAAACAAGCTAGCTAAGGGTTTAATGGTTGGCTCTGATACTATGTTGGGTTACGGAAGCATCCCGGCCATCAAACCGTGGCCAAATGCGAATTTTTTTTTCTAAACTGGCGCTACCACAACCCGATACCCGGATCTACCCTAAATCCTATACTAGCAAGCAATATAAAGAGTTAGGAATGGTTATACCAAGTTGATTCGTATCCTTCGGTCTTCAACCTTCATCCTAAACTCCTAGTGGTTGCAGGTCGAGTTTGGTTGCCGGTGTTCCTCCATTTACGATGATCCACCTGAGGGAAACGACGCAAGCTCCAACCTCGCCAAGCGAGAAAACCGACGCTCCAAGAATGCTAGAAATGGAGAGTGGAGGTGTAGAAATATGTCACTATCTATTTTCTCTCATCATAAATGCTCAAAGGAGCAACCATAGAAGATGAAGAGGAGGTGAGGAAACCAAGTGGCATGAGCAACTAATGAGAGTGCTAAAATTTTCTCCAAGCGAGAAATGAGAGTGTAATGAAGAAAGTCAAGAAAAGAATGAGCAAGCCTTGTAGAGATGATGGCAGCCCCCCCTTTTGCAATCATGCAAAAAAAAATATCTCAACTCATTTTTCCAATAAACAAAGCCATGCCATACCTCTCTACAAGCCTTGCATTGTTCATGCCACCTTATCCCCTCCACCTCATTTTCCAAAATGAAAATCAAATAATGAGGTGGCCATCTTCTAGAAACTATTCCGTATAAATACGGAATGCAACCCAGTACATGTATCGAAATACATATACACGTATTCGTACAAAAATATGAATAGCCAAGAGAGAAAATGAATAGTGAACAATAATACTAGAATACATATATATATATATATATAAATACATATATAAATTATTAAATCAAAACCTGATTTAATAATCCGGCTCAGTCCTAAGCCGCTAGTATTATCAACCGTCCGATTAAATTCTGTGTAGCATGTACACATATTTTATCGGACACCTGTATGTACCAACATATGTCATCTACACCATATCGCCTGAACCGTGAAAACCCTCTGTGTGGGACTTTAAAGACTCGTCAAACGCTGGCAGTGGGTTTAACCATAAGTACGTTAGCGACACTAGCTGTACGTAACGGCTACCCAGGTATTGAGCGAAAGGAAGGCTGATGAGCAAACTCATCCAAACTCCTACTGAGCTTGACAGTGACAATATCCGTACAGTCCGGTCTGTTCGTCTAAGAGTATCGCATATCGAGTATAGGGGGTGGATAAAGTCAGACCCCTAATAACGCGATAATTAGTGTCAGTATGAAACCCATCACTACTTGAGAAACTATCGATCCTAGATCGGTAATTCTCGTCCACCCCGGCCGAGGATTTCTGGTGATGGCCACCCGTGCACGTGATATCAACCCCCATTACCGGGAGAGACGTGTCCCCGACGATCCGCTCACTGCCTCTATGTGGCTCGAGACTGTACCCAACTAAAACCTGTTTGCACGACTCCTTTGAGCCGTGGTAGGGTAGTAATCAAAGCACAGTGAGAACTCACACGAGACAAATGACGATCACAGGTCGACAGACTAACCTGTACACATGTCACAAGGGAACTGCCATTTGAAAATAGGTATAATACCATCAAACAGGTTCCCGTCGAGTCCGTCCAGTGTACTCATAACCCAATGAGCACCTGTATACTATCTTAGGTGAACAAACTAACATCAATAGCTTGTGAGACCTGGCCACCGCCCTTCGTCGGGGTTTCGATCAGTATACACTAGTCTACTGTGGAGCATTGATGCCCGGTCTTGAAACACCCACGATCAGGGACATTTAAGGCTGTGCTTATAGACCATCCAGCTCTCACGTATATGGTTACCATTATAATGCTGCTAGTCAAGTAATAATCCTATAGGCTCTATCAACATGTAATAGTGATGATAAAGACAAACCAAATAGCATACTATCATCTCGAGTAAGACTGTTCTACCGGTATAGGTCCTCCCTCAATCATCATAATCACCTGCCTGCGACTACGATAATTGCCTTGAGTGCACTATAACCAACAAGTCAATTATTGTTTCTTGATCATCTATGAAATCATAAAAAAATGTTTGATATGGTATCTCACTAAGACGACCTCCTAGCTGAAAGATGTCTTCATTATCGGTTTCAATTTGACCGTGTTCACTCCTGAGGATTTGTACAGCTAATTGTTTCACTTGTTCCACGATTCTAACCAATGATTGTGATTGAGCGTGAAACAATTGATCAAATTGTTGTATGAACATGACTAGACTCACAGCTGTTTGATCCTCAACTGCAATCATCACTTCTAAACTTTTTTCTAAAGCGGTCAACCTAGCATCCAACTCACTATCATACCCTATTGATGTGTCAATTGTTTTATGAAAGGAGGGTTGTGATAGTAATGATACTAAAGCAAACATTTTGTCAACCTCATTCTCTAAGTTCTCAATTAACTGCTCTAAATTTGAAGTGGAATTGGTATCATGAGTGTTAAGGTGTAAACAGCTATCAACATTCTGGTACGGTTGGTTATATCTTAAGAAAGGATAGTTTTCGAGAATGTAGGAAAAATCTTAACAATTTGCACAAAAGAATTGGGAATGTGTATTAACAAAAGAATATGAATTGCAAAGAATCGGATTTAAAATTTGTATCACCCATATCAACACGCATTCAGAAAAGCACCAAAATAAAGAATATCATACCCCTACCGGTTTATATCAACTAGATCTGTAACACCCTAGCACTATTATACGATATTTTATTTAGGGTATTTTCAAATCTTGCCATAGATTTCTGATTATTATTGCTTTTGGGTGCGGATAGTGTATTTAGTAACCATGGTTAGTATCCGACCCGACCCGCATGATTGAAACCCATTATGGTTCAAGATTACGCACTACTACAATAAGGGGTTGCCCCTATAGAGATAGGAATCCGCAGGGGCAACTTTTTATTGCCTCTACGGTTTAATCTGTAGGGCCATCGGTTTGCCCGTACGGTGCCTTGCGGATTAATTAAAAAATATTAATATGTAATTTTTTAGTTGGCCCTACAGAGCCGCAAATGAAGGTCCTACAGATTAATCCGTAGGGGCATCAAAGGGTTATTTATAAAAAAATAATGCTCAGTAATTTTCCCACCGTCCCCAAAATATTTTCTCTCACAAACTCCCAACGCGCGCGATCGCTCACCCTCACCCGCGCCTCCTCCACCTCTCGTCAGCCACCTCTGGAGCCTCTCGTCGCCAAAATTTTTCACGTCAGCCGATGCCTCGATCTTTGTCTCCTCGCCAAAATTTCCCGATCAGATCCTCTCGTCGAGTTCCAGGACCGGCTCCGCCACCTCGTCGAGCTCCAACCGCCGGCAAAACTACAAGTGAGGTGAGTTAATTACATTTTGAACTATTAATTATTCTTATTTTTTGTGTTGTTGTTGATTTTTGTGTTAGGGTTAGGGTTAGTTCTGGGTTAATTAGGTAGGGTTAGGGTTCAGTTTAGGGTTAGGGTTCGTTTTAGGGTTAGGCTTAGGGTTAGGGTTAGGTTTCGGTTTAGGGTTAGGGTTAATGAGGTAAAATTGGGTTGGTGATGATTAGGGTTAGGGTTAGGGTTAATTAAATTAATTAGAGTTTGTAGGGTTCCTAGGCACACTAATGAGGTCTCACAACAGATCAAACATGCCCAATTCAAATTTTTCATGTGCCTACAAACCCTAATACGGATCGTTAACTAGATGTATAGGCGATGCAATGCAAGTAAACTACTTTATTGCTAAAGGAAAGTGACTACAACCTTTGTAGATCCGGTCTTCCACTTTCTAGGCTCCGTGATGACGTCCCTCCGCTGTCCATATCGGAATCCAAGACTCTCACGGTGGTTTCATCGGAGAAAAGACCGGGCTAGGTCGCTGACTTCGATGTCGAAGATGATCTACGTCGAGGCAACTCAAGATCAAACTCCAACTTCACCAAGTCATGAAACTTGTGAAGAAAACACCCTATACTACTTGGCAAGTGGTAGAGAATGAAGAAATAGGAAGTGGGCTCACTTTAGAATTGGATTTCTCACTCTTTTTCTCAAGTTGCCATTAATGAAGGCAAGGTTTCTTCTTTGTTGAAGAAGAAGAAGAAGAAGAAAGAATATGATAAGTTATTTTAAAATAGAAAACAAAATGATACTTATCATAATTTCAACCATGGTTTAGTGTAGAGAACTAACTAGGGTTAAGTTGAATGGTTAGGGTTAGGAGAAGAAGACAAGAATGGTTACTTTAGTCAAAGATGCATGAAGCATCAAGAAGTTTCTTGAATGAAAGCAACCATTTTTGTTTTCCTTTTCCTTTTTTAACCAAAATAAATAGATAAATGAATAAGTGAGTAAATCAAAACCCTAACCATTAACATAACCATGGTTTAAGTCTTTACACAAACCCAAGTATGCATGTATCATCAAACATGATACAAACAAGTGCACAAAAGTATATCACATATACAACTTGTATACTTCAAGTGAGAAAATCCATTTAAAGTGAACCAATACTAGTTAATGCAAAGTAATATATCAAATATATAATTATGCATTAAATCCTTAAATCAATACTTGATTTAACGATCCGGTCATATCGCATGTAACCGACTAATATCCAATGTATCGGCTTATCGAATCAATCCTTGATTCGATAACTAGGTTATATCGCATACAACCAATCGATACATTCATCACGAGAATAGAATACGGTATCACATACACGCTTTATTCTCGGTCCCGCACAAATCTCATATGCGCTCCTATTTCGTTTCGCTTGAGCCAGGAAACCTCAGTGTAGGACTCTAAAGACTCGTCAATACGCCGGCAGCAGGTGATGATCATATCAAACACCCACAAGCCGCAAGCGGTCTGCTAAACGTAACGGCCACCCGGGTATTGAGCGATCAGAAGATCGACGAGCAAGCCCGCTCACACTCCTGTGAATCCAACCAGTAACACTTACCGTACAGTCCGGTCTGTTCGTCTGATATGTCGCATATCTCGCCTAGGGGTGGTAAACGTCAGACCCTAATAGCTTGATAAGTCATGCCGACATGAGGTCCATAACAATCGTGAAACTACTGATAACTCTTACTAGTATATCACTTCAACCCTGGCCAGGGATTTCCTGTTATGGCCAGTCGAGCATAGCGCAACATCAACCCCCAATACCGGGAGAGACGAATCCCCTCCTATCGCTCATTGCCTCCATGTGAATCGGGACTGTACCCAAAAACCACCTATTTGCACGCCTCAGTAGAGCCGTGGTAGGATGGAAATCAAAGCACAGTGGGAGACACACAGGACTCTATGACGATCTCGGGTCAACAGACTAAGCTGTACCAGTGTCACCAGAGAACTGCCATCTGACGTGAGGTATAATACCATATGGGAGTTCTCGGCGAGTCCGTTCAGTGTACCCAGTCTCCACTGAGCAGCCGCATACCATCTCCGATGTCAAACAGCAATGGATATGGGATCATCCATCGCCCATCACATGGGTCGAGAAGATATACGCTAGTCTACTCTGGAATATCGATGCCCCGTCTCGATATTCCCACGACTAAGAACATTGAAGGATGTACTCATGGACTACCCAGGCCCTACTAGTATGATCTACATCATAGTCCTGGAAGTCGAGTACACATCCTAAGGGCTTTATCAACATGTAACAGAGAGACAGAAAATATACATGTTAAGATAAAGAGCAACCAGATAGTGTACTATCATGTCGAGCAAGAAAGTCCTTCCTATATATGTCCCAGCATCCACTACAATATACATCCAATGTACAGTAATGGCCTCTAGGGCATACATATAACTAACAGAGTTAATTTTGGTTTAGGATAGAGTTAATTTGGGTTGGGATTTTGGTGATGATTAGGGTTAGGTTAAAGCAAGCCGAACTACCTTGATGAAGACTGAAGCAAACAACTGCACTCGTTACCTCACTTCACTACAGTGGGCGCATCTGTATTTATTTACTAGGCTATTCCTTGCCTTTGGGTTAGGGTTTGAGCTAGGGTTAATTTGGGTTAATTAGGTAAAATAGAGTGTATTTGTGTTAGGGTGTTGATTTGGGTTAATTTTGGGTTAATTAGGGATAATTTGAGTTAGGGTGATGATTAGGGTAAATTTGGGTTAATTGGGTTAATTCTGGGTTAATTAGGGATAATTTGAGTTAGGGTGATGATTAGGGTTAATTTGGATTAATTAGGGTTAGGGTTTATGGTGCACTAGTTTAGTCAGTAGGATATTCGAAAATAACGTAAACGCACAACTTTACCGTAAACACAAGCAAAATTTACACTAAACTTAAAACTTAGAACCCTTAAAAACGAAACATAAACGTAAAACCTATTTGAGTTAAATGTTCAAGTTAAAACCAATATATGACACTCGATGATAATATGAAATTTTCATATTCTCATCGATACTCATATGTGAAAATCAAAGTGCGACTTAGTCCCCGTCTATCGGTTAACATACGTTCGATGTTCGTCGTAACATAGAACTATGCTGTTAGTTATATGTATACCCTAGAGGCCATTACTGTACATACGATGTATATTGTAGTGGATGCTAGGACATATATAGGGAGGACTTTCTTGCTCGACATGATAGTATGCTATCTGGTTGTACTTTATCTTAACATGTACTCTGATTGTCTCTATATTACATGTTGATAAAGCCCTTAGGATATGTACTCGACTACTGGGACTATGATGAGATCATACTAGTGGGGCCAAGGTAGTCGACGAGTACATCCTATAACTGTTCCTAGTCGAGGGTGTATCGAGACAGGGCATCGATACACCAGAGTAGACTAGCGTATACGCATCTTGACCCATATGATGGGCGATGGATGATCCCATATCCATCGGTGTTTGACATCAAGGATGGTGTACGGGTGCTCAGTGGAGACTGGGTACACTAGATGGACTCGCCGAGAACTCCCAGATGGTATTATACCTCACGTCAGATGGCAGTTCTCCGGTGACACTGGTACAGAGTAGTCTGTTGACCCGAGATCGTCATAGAGTCTTGTGTGATTCCCACTGTGCTTTGATTTCCATCATACCACGTCCAAGAGGGCGTGCAAAAAGGTGGCTTTTGGGTACAGTCCCGAATCACATGAAGGCAATGAGCGATAGGAGGGGATTCGTCTCTCCCGGTATAGGGAGTTGATGTTGTGCTGTGTTCGATTGGCTATAACCGGAAATCCCTGGCCAGGGTTACTGAGATTTACTGGTAAGTGTTATCAGTAGTTTCTCGAACTGTTATAGACCTCATATCGACACGACTTATCAAGCTACCGGGGTCTGACGTTTACCACCCCTAGGCGAGATATGCGACATATCAGACGACGAGACCGGACTGTACGGGAGTGTTACTGTTTGGATTCACAGGAGAATGTACATGCTTGCTTGTTGATCTTCTGAGCGCTCAATACCTGGGTAGCTGTTACGTTTAGCTGACCGCTTGCAGCTTGTGGGTGTTTGATATGATCATCACCTACTGCTGGCGTATTGACGATTCTTTAGAGTCATACACAGAGGTTTCTTGACTCAGGCAAAATAGAGTAGGAGCACATATGTGATATGTGCGGGACCGAGGATAATGCGATATGAGATACCGTATTCTATTCTCGCGATTTTTGATATCAGCCGCGTCATCGGATCAAGTGTTGATTCGATGAATCGGTACAGATAAATATTAGTCGGTTATATGCGATATAGCCGGATTGTCGGATCAAGTGTTGATTCGATAATTTAATGTATAATAATATATATGATATATTAAATTACATTAAATAATATTTGCTCACTAAAAGATTCTTTTTCTCACTCGGGTAATACATTGATATATATGCGATATATGTTAAATGTATTATTTTATTTTGTTACGATAAATATTATATATGTGATATATAATATTGTAACATGATATGATAACTAATGCAACTTGTTTAGTGGAGTTTAAACATGATTAGGGTTTGGATTAGGGTTAAGCTTTTTAGATGTTTCTAGAAGGTTTTGGTTTTGTTTTGTGAAAGATATTTGTAAGTGACTCATGCTTTAACCCAACCCAAATCCTAACCCTAGTTAATTCTCTACATGGGTTTAGTCAACCATGGTTGCATTATTCATCATATTATTTCTTTTTCTATTCATCACAAAAGAAATTCAATGATATTCATCTTCTTCTTCCTTCATCTTTTCTTTCATGAAAAAGCTTACTAGTTTTTTCAAAGTGATGAATAAATGTGAGAAAATCAAAGTGCGACTTAGTCCCCGTCTATCGGTTAACATACGTTCGATATTCGTCGTAACATAGAACTATACGATGGTTGTTAAATATCGGATGGCATAGGGTTAGGGTTTAGGGTTCAGGGTGCACCAGTTCCTTCAGTAGGATACTCGATGATAACGTAAACGTACAACTTTACCGTAAACTTAACCCTTCATATAAGAACTTAGTTCTTCCTCTGGTTGAGAATTGCAGAAGCAAATCTTCCCATATGTTGAGAATTTAATTCTCATCGGGAAGATTTTGTTCTGCAGATTCAAAACTTAGGGGAAAAGAACCAACCTAAAAAAAAATAACAGGAACATATGGGAATTTAATTCTTCTAAAAATTAGGGTTAGGGTTTAGGGTGCATTAGTTCATTCAGTAGGATACTCGATGATAACATAAACGTACAACTTTACCGTAAACTTAACCCTTCATATAAGAACTTAGTTCTTCCTCTGGTTGAGATTTGCAGAAGCATATCTCCTCACAAGTTGAGAATTTAATTCTCATCAGGGAGATTTTGTTTTGCAGATTCAAAACTTTGGGGAAAAGGACTAAGTTAAAAAGAAATAACATGAACATATGGGAATTTAATTCCTCCAAAAATTAGGATTAGGGTTTAGGGTGCACTAGTTCCTTCTGTAGGATACTCGATGATAACATAAACATACAACTTTACCGTAAACTTAACCCTTCATAAAAGAACTTAGTTCTTCCTCTGGTTGAGATTTGTAGAAGCAAATCTCCCCATAAGTTGAGAATTTAATTCTCATCGGGGAGATTTTGTTCTGCAGATTAAAAATTTAATGGAAAATAACTAAGTAAAAAAATAAATAACTGGAACGTATGGGAATTTAATTCCTCCAAAAATTAGGGTTTAACTCTATATATAGAACCTAGTTCTTTTCAAAAATTGATGATGATCCAAGATCTTCAAATCTAACTTTGTTTATCGATAATTTATTTTTTCAACGAAAAACTTGTATCTATGGATTTTCTTCGTAGTCAGTAACCATCCCGTTCTTAGATTTCTCAATATAGTCATCATAACCTACAATTTATATGTTATACAGTCTAACATGGCCCATGAGTACATTAGAGTTAATAACTGGATGTACGTGGATTGACAACAACGTATGCAACCTAAATTTGTCACAGGAGTTGCTGCTTTCATTGAATTTGCACGCACACATAATAAGAACGTGTTAGAGAAGATTCTTTGCCCGTGCGATAGATGTGGGAATAAGTACTGGCAGAAGGTAGAATTCATAAAGATTCATGTCGTTAAACATGGTTTTACTAGACTATATACAACTTGGCTATATCATGGGGAAGGAGAAGAAGAAGACAGTAATGCGGTAGAAGAAGAAGGAGAAGACGGTAATACGGCAGAAGAAGAAAATGATAATTTCTTTCCAGGAGAAGAAATTGAGGATATGGTAGAGGCTACCTTAGGTGATAGTATTCGTACCGAAGATGACATTCCTTCTGGTCAAGGACCGTGTGCGGATAAATATGAAAAGTTCATGAATGATACTAGAAGACCAATTTATGAGAATGCAAAGTATTTCACCCTATCATGGTTCGTCCAACTTTTCCAGATTAAGTGCCCAAATGGATGGAGCAACAAGTCATTCACGATACTTCTGAAGTTCTTGAAAGGTTCTATGCCCCCGGGAAATAATGTGCCCGGCAGCTGGTACGGAGCCCAGAAGATGATGTTTGATTTGGGTCTGAAGTGTGAGAAGATTCAAGCATGTCCAAAAAATTGCGTGTTGTACCGGAAAGAGAATTCAGATTTGAAAGAGTGTCAAACATGCGGAGAGGCCAGGTATAAGCCGAAATATTCTGATAAGAAGCCCGATATACTTGTCAAGATAGCACGATACTTTCCCATAACACAGAGGCTGCAGAGGCTATTCAGGTGCAAGAAAACAGCCGAGGCAATGATTTGGCCTCACCGTATTCCTACAAGTGAAGATGAAAAAATGAGTCATCCAAGAGATTCACCGGCATGGAAGGATTTCAGTAGGAGGAACGAAATATTTAGTAGTGATCCTCATAATGTCAGGCTCGGACTCGCTAGTGATGGCTTCTTCCCATTCAACTATATGGCTGGAAACCACAGCACATGGTCCGTTGTAATGATAGTTTATAATCTGTCGTCTTGGTTGGTTATGAATCAATCCTACTTTATGATGCCTCTTCTTATCGATAAACCAAACTCACCGGGAAACAATATTGACGTCTATCTCTGACCTCTGATTGATGAGTTAAAATCTTTATTCATTGATAGTGTAGAGACTTATGATGCAAATACAGATACAACCTTCACACTGCGTGCGGCTTTAATGTGGACAATTAATGACTTTCCTGCGTATGAAATGCTATCAGGTTGGTCCGTACATGGTCACAAAGCATGCCGTTATTGCTATCAATATACAATATCGAAATTCTTGAATTTTAGCAGGAAGGTTTGTTATTGCGATCATCGGCGTTTCCTGCCACTAGACCATCCTTACAGGTTAGACGCTGCTCACTTTGATGGTCATCAGGAGCTTCTTGGGCCTTCAGCCTCATTGTCTAGAGAGAACGTGACCGCTCAATCGGATGGTTACAATAATGTGACCTTCGGGATAGATCCAGCAAAACAGGTGAAACCACCATGCTGGAACAAGTTAAGCATTTTCTTCGAACTTCCGTACTGGTCAACAAATTTAGTGCGTCATTGTCTTGACGTCACGCACATAGAGAAGGGAGTATCCGAGCACGTACTCAACTTGCTTCTTTGTAAAGACGGAAAATCGAAAGACAACCTCCGTGCTCGAATGGATCTTCAGAACTGGGAAATTAGAACTAAATTGCATCCTAAACCGATCGCGAGTAAACCAGGCAAGTTTTTACTTCCTAATACGGCGTATCATATGTCATAACTGTAGGGTTCCTAGGCATCCTAAGGAAGTCTCACAAGGCATCGAACATGCCATTTTACAAAAATTATGGTGCCGAGAAACCCTAACATGGATCTTAGACTAGAATTCTAGGCGAAAAACTAAACTAGTTAGCAAATTAACTAAAGGTCGGAAGCTACAATCTTTGTAGATCCGGATATCCACTTGCTTAGCTCCATGTGGTCGTCCCTCGCTGTCCATCACGAACCTCGGACTCTCGCGACGGCTTCATCGGAGAAGTGAGCGGAATAGTTCGTCGGCTTCGTGTCAAAGACGATCTACGTCGAGGTTGCACTAGTTCAAGCTCCGACTTCACAAAGTAGTGAAACTTGTGAAGAAAACACCCAAAACCACTTGGCAAGAGGTAGAGGATGAAGAAATAGGAGATGGGTTCACTTTAGTTTTGGATTTCTCTCACTAGATCTCAAGTTGCCATTAGAGTAGCAAGCTTGAAGAAGAAGAAGAAGAAGATGGTTATGATAAGTTCTATTAAAAAGAAAATAGAAAATCAATACTTATCATAACTTAGACCAGGGTTAAGTGTAGAGAATAAACCATGGTTAATGGATGGGTTAGGGTTAAGCATGATGACAAGAATGGTTAAGAAGTCAAAGCTTCATGAAGCTTCAACTAAAAGACAAAGAAAGCCACCATTCTTATCATAAACATTTCCAAATAAACAAACAAACAAACAAATAAATAAATAAATGGATATGCAAAACCCTAATTATCATATTAATCATGGTTTAATCCTATACACTTAACTAAATGATCAAGTATCATCAAACATGATACAAGAATGTGCACAAAAGTATATCACATATACAATGTGCATCAAGTGAGAAAATCCATATAAAGTGAACCAATACTAGCTAATGCAAAGCAATATATCAAATATGTAATTATACATTAAATCATTAAATCAACATTTGATTCAATGATCCGGTCATGTCGCACATAACCGACTAGTATCCAATGTATCGATTTATCGAACCAATGATTCGATAACTAGGTCATATCGAATATAACCAATCGAAACATATATCGCGAGAATGAAATGCGGTATCACATACACGCATTATTCTCGGTCCTGCACATATCTCATATGCGCTCCTATTTCGTTTCGCTTGAGCTAGGAAACCTCTGTGTAGGACTCTAAAGGCTCGTCAATACGCCGGTAGCAGATGATGATCATATCAAACACCCACAAGCCGCAAGCGGTCTGCTAAACGTAACGGCCACCCGGGTATTGAGCGATCAGAAGATCGACGAGCTATCCCGCTCACACTCCTGCGAATCCGACCAGTAACACTTACCGTACAGTCCGGTCTCTTCGTCTGATATGTCGCATATCAAGTCTAGGGGTGGTAAACGTCAGATCCCAATAACCCGATAAGTCATGCCGATGTGAGGCTCGTAACGGGTCGAGAAACTACTGGTAACACTTACCAGCAAATCTCTGATCAGCCCTGGCTAGGGACTTCCCTGTTACGGCCAATCGAGCACAGCGCAACATCAACCCCCAATACCGGGAGAGACGAAACCCCTCCTATCGCTCATTGCCTCCATGTGACTCGGGACTGTACCCAAAGACCACCGTTTTGCACGCCTTCATGGACGTGGTAAGGTGGAGATCAAAGCACAGTGGGAATCACACAAGACTCTATGACGATCTCGGGTCTACAGACTAACCTGTACAAGTGTCACCTGAGAACTGCCATCTGACGTGAGGTATAATACCATCTGGGAGTTCTCGGCGAGTCCGTCCACTGTACCCAGTCTCCACTGAGCACCCGTATACCATCTCTGATGTCAAACACCAATGGATATGGGATCATCCATCGCCCATCACATGGGTCGAGAAGCGTATACGCTAGTCTACTCTGGTATATCGATGCCCCGTCTCGATACACCCATGACTAGGGACCTTGAAGGATGTACTTATGGACTACCATGTCCCCACTAGTATGATCTGCATCATAGTCCAGGTAGTCAAGTACAAATCCTAAGGGCTTTACCAACAAGTAACTATAAGACAGTATAAAGAGACTAGTGTACATGTTAAGATAAAGAGTAACCAGATAGCATACTATCATGTCGAGCAAGAAAGTCATCTCTATATATGTCCAAGCATCCAATATAATATACATAATCTGTACAATACCGGCCTCTAGGGCATACATACAACTAACAATAACCGGAGAAGAAAAGATTCCTGCAGGTATTGCATGATTTGAAAGTTCCTACAGGCTTCTCAGGATCATTTAGCAAGAAAATAAAAATTGTGAAAGGCAAGATCGATGGGCTGAAAAGTCATGATCACCATATTATTATAGAGCACCTTTTTCCATTAGCCCTCAGGACTTCCCTTTCTGAATCGGTTGGTCTAGTAATCAATGACTTTTGTTGCTTTTTTAGAGAATTGTGTGCTAAAACCCTTGATGTTGTGACACTGGAGAATCTGAAAATTCTACTCCGTTGATACTTTGCAAGCTTGAGCGTATTTTCCCACTGTCATTTTTCGATATCATAATACACCTGACGGTTCATCTTGCAACTGAGGCTAAGTTAGCCGGACCGGTACAATATCGATGTAGGTATCCCGTCGAAAGGTACGTGGAATTTTTTGTTTCACGCAATTTGTAAAATTATTGTTATCCTATATACCCGTATTTATTTATTTAACATATTTTTATTTAGGTACCTCTACACTCTAAAAAAGTTTATACGCAATAGAAATCGACCAGAGAGTTCTATCATACAAGGTTATCTTCTAGATGAAGCAACCAAATTTTGTTCCCGCTATCTAGACGAGAACATTGAGACAAAGCTTAACCGGCCTCGGAGAATTCAGGACGGGCCATATAGTAAAGCTGATTATAAGAGATTAAACACTATGTTTATTAACAAGATATATCGGTTTATCCTCCTCAATAGCGCATGTCTTGAAGAAATTAGAGAGTACGTTTTTTTTGGAATAATTGTTATATTTGTGTATTTGTGTGTATGAAACGATATAATAATAATGTCATAATTCATTGATGAGAACAGAAATTATTTTAACGAGGTACGTGACGGGCATCCTGATTGGAATGATGAACGATTGGAAAAATATCATCAGGATAATTTTTACAATTGGGTTGCAGATCATGTAAGTTCGAATAATATGTTATTGCTACCAGTCTTAATTTAAACATATATCGTTATATATTTGTCGTAAAATTTGTTTTGTCAGATCCACGATCCGAACTTGCCTTCATCATTAGAGAGTGATTCAAGATGTTTAGCTCAGTTTCCTAGTATAGAGGTTGCATATTATAAAGGATTCAGTGTCCTTGGATACAAATTTGAAGTTAAAAACATAGAAACATCTCGAACCACTCAGAATAGTGGGATTGCGATGCTAGGATCGGATGGTGTGATTTATTATGGATACTTAAATTGCATACTTGGCATCCAATATCCCGGACGATCAGAACCGTTTTATATATTTCAATGTACTTGGTACGATACACGAACCGATACGGATAAGTGGAGAAACAATCTCGGGACTTGGAAAGATGAATATGGATTGACTAGTGTAAACACATTTCGATTTTACGGTTAGGACGATCCATTTATCTTTCCGTACCAAGCGTTCCAAGTATACTACTCACAATTCTTGAAGCATCCGGGATGGAGTGTCGTATGCCGTTGGAAACCCAGGGATGTTTACGATGTCCCAGAATTCGAGGATCGTATAGAGGACAGCGATGAGGATGAAGAAGAGAGAAAACTTAGAGTGCTCTGACCGTTTGTTTCAAAATACGGATTGCCTTCGGCTGATCGTGAAGTTACGTGGGTTAGAAATGATGTCGATAATGGAATCCAAGTAGATATGTCTTATGCTTCCATGAAAGCATGCATATGCAATGATTGTACTCTTGTCTAGATTTGATGACGATGACTGGAGCAGCGAGGGGCGGCAGGAGCACCGGCCACGGCAAAGGCAAAGGCAGAGGTAGAGCAGTTCTGCCGCCTGGAGAGCTGCGCAGGGAGCTTCAGAGGGCCGGTCTTGCACCCCAATCGGAGACCCCTTCGGATGACTCCTTCCGTGTGGACTTTGCCACACCTTCAGGTATATTGCACGCATATTCATTTTGAATGTAATATTATAGATATACACGCATATTTTTTTCAAAATTGCTTATATAGTCAATGTTTGATTGTTTAGCTGTTGGTGGTGCGTCCACATCAGAGGTAGATACCACTCATGCACCTCCATGTATTTTTCTATATCCTATAGTTCATGCATATTGATTTAGAATGTTATATCATAAATATACACACATTTTTTTTGCCCTTACTTAGATAATCATTTTTTATTGTCTAGTTGTAGGTGGTGCCTCCACATCTTGGGTAGAGCCTACCACCGCATCTGCGGGTATGTTTATATATCCTATAGTGCATGCATATTGATTTAGAATGTTATATTATTGATCTAAACATTTTTTTGCAATTACTTATATAATCTATTTTTGTTTGTCTAATTATAAGTGGTGCATCCACATCTGGCACAGGGGCCACTCCCGCCACTTTCGTACCCTCAGCTCAGTCTGCAGATTAGTATAAATAAATATAAAATATTTATTCATTTTACATATCCTTTAAGAATAAACATGAACTTCATGTAATTTTATCGTCAATATTTATTTTCTAGTTGGAGGGGATGCGTCCACGTCCGGGTCACCGGCTGTTCCTCACCGGAGAAACTATCGTCCCGCTTGTGCTGCTGCCCGGGTCTAGGCTTGTGCTGTTGTCGCCGGAGGTATATATCGCACTTCAATTTTCGTTAAACCTTAGATTTCTTAATACCACTCTGTCTTAATATTGATTGTCTTGATATTTCTTGTAGATGCAGGACAGCCCCCATCCTGAGAGGGGGACTCAAGGCTCGAATCAGTCCTACAGGCTGAGGCCCGACAGAGCTAGGGGGCAGCATTCCCCTTCTTCTTTACTCCCGATTATCGCTATACCGGCGATTATGCCTATAGGTTCGACCGGTATATGGGGGATGAGAGCCGCCTCGTGAAGAAGTATCCACTTCACGTTGAGTGGGGCGATCAGTACCGGCGCTCATTTGTCCTCTTCTGGGATAAGGCTCGGGTATTAATATATATTTTCATTTGACTTATCCAATATATTTATTATTATTTAACACTTGCAATTTAAATACATTGTTTTTTTTGTATTTGTAGTTGGATTACGACTTTCAGCCTGTACCCGACCCTGATCACCCTGAGAGAGTGCTAGATCTTCACGCTCTGTAAAATGGCCTGATGAAGAATATGCAATTAAAGGTCCGATACAATAGGAATGAGCTGAAGATCGACTGCTATTCCCTATGAATGGCGACCCCCAATGCAGAGAGAGAGGCTCTCTTACATACTTCGGCCTTTGCGAGAGTCGATGTAGATACATGGCCTCTCTTGTGCCAATATTTCGACTCTCAGCACAAACATGTTTGTAATTTAAATGTAATTCATTGTTTAGTATATAATTTATTTTTTTGTTTGCTTAATTAGAAAACTAAATCTAAATGTGTTGTGCAGAAACAAGCCGATCAAAATAAAGAGAATAGAAAGTCAGCGAAGAGGGGTCGCCCTGCCTATACAGGTGGCTTGAGGAACATTACTCGTGCCATGGAGGTATCGGTAAATTACAATAGATCTATTTTGATATAATGTAATATTAAGAGTTATTTTATAATATATGTAAATTTTTTGTGAATTGCAGAGAGTTCAGACCCTGGCACAGGGTGGTACACCGAGCATGCTGACCACGTATCTTGCCGTCCATGGCACCTCAACAGATCCCGCCACGTGCGAGCTTCGATTCTCCGACACCGCTACTCAGAAGTATTGCGTAAGTGTTAATATTTATTCCAACAAGTTTGAAATTTTGTTTTGAAAAGTTCAAATTTAAATGATATACTTATATTTTAATGGTTAATGTGGGTCTAGGAGCGGGTGGTGGAGCGGGTGGTGGAGCAGGCGGAGTCATCGGGGATCGATTTTACTGGACAGACCGATCCGATGCTGCTGAACCCAGTCCTAGACACTGCACATGGAGGGCACTACGGAGGTTGGGAGAGAGGCTGGGGTCTGGGTCCTAGCAGGGCCCATATGAGGTTGGACTCCACTCCGGCGATTATTTCCCCTACCCCCCGTAAGCGACGTCTAGAGCATGATGTTGCCACCTTGAAGACCACCGTCGAGGAGTTGAAGGAGATGGTACATATACTACTTAATAGAAAAATATTATATCACATTATAGATAGTAACATATGCAATATTAGTAGCCTGAGCTTATTTGGTTGTAGACTTAGTTTTGATTAATCATACTTACATAAAACTATCTAATTAAAATAAACTACGGCTTTCCAAACTAGATACCTAAACGAGACTTAAGTCCCTAAGTATTCATAGATTGGGGTTTCGCAATAACTTGATAATGATACGAACTCGACTAAAATCTAATACACCGTTCTTACTTGTTTATTACATACAAAATTTAACAGATGTGACAGGCTACTTCAGCTGTGGCTCCACATGCATCTCCTTCGGCTGCGGTTCCGTAAGCCACTACCACGGCTGCGGTTGCGCAGACTGCTCCTGCAGCTCCACAGCCCGCTTAGACTCCCGCATAGTTCGAGTTTTTGACGACTCAGGGCTGCACCGAGGATCAGATTATGGCGATTATCAAAGTTGGAGGAGCTGAACCGAGCTAGGATAGCTTTATTTATATTTTTGAGGATGTATGTATTTATTTGATACATATTGTATAAATTTTGGATGATATTGGTGGTTGTTTGCTTGTTCACGATGATTTAGTTTGATATCGTATTCTGTTTGTTTATTTCTTTTATATATTATGTGTGAGTTGTTGCTTATGAATATTTCTGTATTTGGTTATATGATGTATATATTATTGTGCACAGGACGGGGAAAAAACAGGAAGCCCTTTTTAAAAAAAACCCTGATAATTTGTCCCTACGGATTAATCCGTAGGGCCATCTGTTGCACTTACGGATTAATCCGTAGGTCCAATGTTTTCCCCTACACAGTTAGCCGTAGGGACAAAATATTAGCATACTTGATATTTTGTCCTTATAGACTCAGTAAAACTTGTCCCCACGAATTTATCCGTAGGGGCATTTATCAGGCCCTATGGATATATTCGTAAGGGCACCAATCAGGCCCTACGAATACATCCGTAGGGGCAATTATTTTATTTTATAGACCAATAAATTAAAATATTATTAGGCCCTACAGATTACTCCGTAGGGATAAGTGTCCCTACGAATTAAGGTGTAGGGGCAATTATTACTCCGCAGGGGCATGTTTAGGGCGAAAACTTGCACCTGCGGCTTTTACACCTACGGGGTATTTTTTTGCCCCTACGGATATATCCATAGGGGCCGTGCTTTTCCCCTACGGATATATTCGTAGGGGCAGTGCTTTTCCCCTACAGGGGCAACCCCTTATTGTAGCAGTGACGTCATATATTTGCTAGTATAGAGAATCCATGCACATCTAGATTCTATACACACACATGATATATTTCTTATCCGCATATCTTTAAATAATAAAAATAATAACCAAATAATATATTTTGATATCTAGCATGGCATGTTATAATACCTCATATCTTATGGTTGCATCCATATATCATGTTCATGTCCAAATTGTTAAAACAGACTCGTTATGGATTGCTACGTATATTTACATAGATCCGTGCTTGGGGGTATGCATTTTTACTGACCGGGCATCAGATTATGGTTTTAACTTTTACGTGTATTCTCCATATTTTAAAACTAGATTTTTAGAAGAAACCCAGGTAATATTCGGAATATTTTGATATTAGTTGTTTAAACCTTATATATATATGTTAATATTAAAAAAAACCAACAGTATATATATATATATATATATATATATATATATATATATATATATATAACATACATATAAAATATAATTTACTAACTATTATATCATATTACTCTCTCTCTCAGCATTTCTCTCTCTCTCCAGCTCACTATATATATTCTTTATAAACCTAATAATTAAACACAAACCTTTCTCTCTCCTCTCTTTCTTCTCTGTTCGTGCCCACGAGAAACCCGAGCCCTAACCAAACCCCTGCACCCGACGCCGCTCCCTCACCGTCGATCACCTCACCCTCGTCTCTTTGCCATCGTCGTCACCTTCTCCACCTCGTCTCCCCTCTCCTTCCAGAAAGCACCTTGCACCCACCACAATCCCCGACGACAACCCGTGACCCAATCCCAGAAACCCAATCTCGCCAGAGACTCATCGTCATCACCACCACTTCCTCGCTCTCGTCCCCTCGCCCTCCTCACCTCCCTCTTCGATCCTCGGCACCACAGACCTCTACCACCTTCAATCCTCGGCTGCAAGAACCCGACATCAACTTAAGAAAACCCCACTGCCTTCGTCGCCGACTGCAGCTCATCGTCCCTATCATCTTCTCCTTTGTCCTCAGAACTCAAACACCAGCAGCCCCATTCTTCTTCTTCTTTTCTTTCTTTCTAGATATTGCGGCTGTCTCGCCGGAGTTGCATGTGTCGCCGACGATCCAGATGACTCAATCACTGTCGTCGTCCAGCCTAGTCACCACGTCACGTCACTGATCATCCAGATCCAGTCCTATACGCGTGAGTTACGTCGCGACGTTAATCTGACGTTGGACATAGCATCCGTATCTCGACATGAGATCCGATCAGGAAAGTTTAACTTGCAACATGCTATGTTGCTATATCTATATCTATATGAATAAAAAATAGTACATGCATTTTATTAATCAGCAATTATTACCGGTTTACAGTTTACAGTATCCGTTCTTATCCGTATTGATAATAGCATATCTAATAGCATGCCGGAGCATCATGATATCATACTACTATATTAGTACAACGTGTTATCTAGTTTACATCATACATAGTTATGGACATATAAATGGTTATTACAGATAGACATATATGCATCCTGACATCAGTGCTGGTTACCGTGTTCCGATATCGATTACAGTTTCACATTTGGCACCTATTTGGTTAATATACATCACATGACATGTCCACGACACACTACTTGACTTGTTACTTGGATCTTGTTACTAATGCCGATAATCCTGACTCGTTGTCCTGATAGATGTAACTTGTTGTCTGCATAGACAAAACCTGTACCTGTTTGATCCTGTGTTGGCATTAGATTCATATCATCAATACCTGACTTGAACACACAACCTGGGGAGTAAGGGGAAATCAATAATAAAACCTGACTTGTAACTCAATAGTTTGATGTTTATACTGACCAGTCTTTACGGGCTCGGCTAGCCCCGGGATGCTGCTGCTGACATCATTCATCTATACATGTTACCTGTTTACTGCCTAGCAGCACGTTTCGGATTCAGCCTGAGAATCTTGACTGTGGTCTCGGGCATGCACGTGATACTATTGAGTTACATCGACGATTTCATTAAATTGATTTCAAAGACTTCTACAATATATAACCTAGAGGCAGAGACTTTAGGATACACATCACATACCTATTTCTCACTGTTTTACACCTGTTTAATTTATTTACACTCATATTTAATCATAGTATCCTATCATGGTTATTATTATTATTTTGATATTTATGACGTACTGACGTCTGGGTTTTGCATGACCCAGTTCCTCTACCTTTATTGCAGGCAGATCAAGAATATTTTAGCAATCAAGCCGAGCAGTGAGGATTTGAACGTGTATTTAGAGATGTTTAATTTAGTTTATTTCCGCATTTTTATTTCTTTGATGTAAGCCTATATTGGGACATGTTTCAGATATTGTTTATTGGAGATGGATTTGTTTCCACTTATGCATTTTCTTAATTTTATTCACTGTGGCAAATGGACATGTACTAGATAGATAATATATATTTTCTGTTCTTGATATCCTCTAGACAGCCGTAATGTGACCGTGGAGAGATGATTCCTATCCACAGATAGCATGGTTGGTTTTGCACGTGCCGTAGTCTGCGCATTTTGGGAAGCGGGGCATGACAAGACCTGCTCAAGAACCTGATTGTTGAAATAAAATTGTGTCAAGAAATGGGCTCAAGATATATTGATCAAGAAGCCAGGTAAGTACAGAGATAAGGGGAGGTTTTCCAACACTTTCGCAAAATTTCTTAATTAGAATAACCCTTTCTCTTTCGACGGTTGCGTCTTGAACACCTACCTACACACCTTATGAGCAATATAATATTAACTGGTGTTCTAAACACAATTAACTTTCCCAAATGAGCGCAAGTCCTTAAAGGCTGAGTTCTAGTTGATTTTAAAATTACTGTGGGTATACAAGAATGCTTGGTTTTGTGATTTGTGGGCCACGGAAAAAAGTGATGAAATCCTTTACCGTATCTTGTTAGGGTTCTCGTGCCCTTAAAGTCCGTATTAATGGATGAAATGCTCAATTTAATAAAAAGGTGGTTCAAAACATCAAAATCTTTTTTTTAAGTTAAGTGGCGGCACGACAACAAATACGGGTTATTTTCTTTTGGCTATTGGCGGCGAACTTTGCGAAGAATCCTACAAAAAATAGAATAGTAGAGTACGTCGGATTTGAGAGAGATGGAGTTTAGAAAATATGTACCGAAATGTTTGGGTTAAGAAACTACCGTTAAGTCGATCCTGAATAGCTTAGAAAGTTCGCTTGCGCAGATCAAATTATCCGGATCTTTGGTACTGTACTTTACTAGTGCCTTTTTCTTGAATGTAAACTTTGCTTCGCACGATCGCTGTTTGCAAATCCGTCAAAATCTGAAAATGTCGGAAAATGAATATTTTTAACAAAAAACGATACAGATAGCCAATATGCCGCACAAACAAAATTATGAAATTCAAGGTAAAAAATAGAGCAAGAATAGAACAATAGAGCAAACGTCAAAAAATTGGATCAAACCAGGAAAATGGGGCCACCAATAATAGCTGAAATGAATAAACCGGCGGCCAGAAGTAAAAATTTGGGTTCCAACATTTAACTGTGTGCACTATATTCTCCTAGTGTCCAATTTTCAGAATTTAAATCTTCCAATAAAACTCAGAATGACAGCAGATTGTAAGAACGGAGAACAAAATGTTAGAAAGTTAGATTTTTGTTTTGTTCTTTTTTTTTTAATTTTTTTTGTTAAAGTTAGTTTTGTATATACAAATGAACCTAAAATAATAATCCCTAATGACTACCGCATCCCCAGCAACGGCGTCAAAAAATTGTTGGGACTTCACCCGCGCACGCCTTTGGTTTTGAAAGAAAGGTTTTAGAAATACGACGCACACGAGTTCGGTCTCGTTTTAAAATTTTATAAACTGCAATTATATGGCTCATTGTAGCTAGTCGGCAAATACGGGTCGATCCACAAGGAATTGGTGTTTAAGAGTTTTTATCGCAATTTCAAAGAGAAAAGAATGAGTTTGAGTTTGGTTTGTGTCACAAAAATAGAAAAACAAAGTATAAGGAAAGAAAAGCGGTTGTGGCTCCGGTTTGGATGGTTGAATCGTGGTGAATTCTTCGATACTTTCTTGATCATGAGTGTTCCCTCCTCTTGTTAGATTCGATATGAAGTATGGCTTTTCAAGGCGTTTGTGAAGCACAAACCATCAAGACGACGAAATCATACTTGAGGAATGAAACAAATTCATATTGTTCTCACTTAATGTTTTGTATGTCCAAGTATGTCGTAACGAAGTAAGTCATTAAAGACCACAAGGCATACAACATCAAGAAACAAACCAATTAGCACATGCGAAACAAAGTGTTTAACATTAAACTTTCTAAGTGTGGGGTGATAGTATATGATATATGCTAAATGAAGGATGTCAACCAACATCAAGCAAAATATCCTATCTAAACACTTACCAAATTTAACACTAATTTGATTCTAACTTTAATATTGCAAAATGGTGATAATGAGAGAATTGAGTATATGATAAAGGTTATAAGTAACCATCAAAATCAAAATACCATATCATATATTTCCATAAAACAATTTTAAAGTTACAATCAAGTTTTGAGCACATTAAACATTAACAGGAGAAGAAGGAAGGCTAAGCCATTCTTCTTCATCCTTACCATTACCACAACCATAAAGAATTACACAATCATCATGTACAAAAAGAGAAAAAGAAAACACAAGCGAAAGAAACATAAAACACAAGAACAAGTAAAGAAAGAGAAAAGAAAATAAAGCAAAAGAGTTCAAATTGTATTCACAAAGGGAGGGACTTGAGTACAAGATAGCTTACAACTTCAATCTCCACTTTCTAAACTCAGAGCTTGCAAGGGGAATAAGAAGAAGTAGGCAAGCATTACAATCTGTTTTTTCACTTAAAAATCCAATACAAAACTTAACCACCAACATGCTAATTATAGGGTTTTTCCAGACAAAACAAAGTATGCAAGTGGCATCACATGATAGAGATGGACCCATGGCAAGAGCACGGGCCCTCTTGGTTGAAGTGGGGCCGTCCAAAGAGGCTTTTTAGCCTGGAAGTGCCTGGTGGGCTCCAGCCTTCAACAGTGGTCTTTTGAGCTCTCCATTGTATTTTTAGGACCATTCTTTTATTTTGATTCTCACATGAATTTAATCTGAAGTTTAAGGACAGAGAGCTTGTGACATACCAACCCACTTGCACATCCAATCAACACTTTATCACTTGTGCACCATCATTTGCATAGCCTACTTGCATAACTCATGATCACATGAGTCATAAGCATCATTTTGATCCCTAGGGCTGAATCATGTGTGTTTACACTTGTTCCCACTTGCATCATATTGTCCCATATGGTTCATGCATGTATCATATTATGTCAAGGTGTATCATGTTGGACCAAAAGAATTCTTTTTGTTGCATACACTTGACATTGTTGCAAACACCTTAGACTTGATCAGTTTTCCATCTCAGTTGCAGTATCGGCTTAACTATGTTGTAATCCGTGCATTTTGTGCATTGTTTTTTGTGTTTTTTCCTGTGTACCTGTAAGCTGTGCTAATGAGCAGACATGGATTAAATAGCACCGCTTTTTATAAAATGATACGAAATGAGCGGTATTAGAATGGAATTAATCGTGCCGAATATAGCCCGTTGGTTAAAACTCTCCACTACTGTTCTATAGCTCGCGTGTTCGAATCCTTACTGACACAATTATTTTTATTGTTTTTTCTTTTAACATTTTGGGAGCCTAAGAGTTTGCACGAGTATTGCATGGGGTTACGAAATGTTTTATCAGAAAAGAAGTATAAAAATAGGCTAATTAAACCAATCGGAGCACGAGACCCGAGACTCGCACCCGGAGGCCGACCTGGGGCTGACCTAAGGCAGGTGGGGGTGTCCTGGCTGAGTCTAAATAGGCTCAGCTCGGGCCAATCCGTCTCTTCGTTTTGATACCCTGAAACCCCGGATTTAAAACAGTGAACAACAGATCCTTCATCTCTCCTATTAACCCTTTTTAATTCAATTTCAATTATCATTTTTAATACACTATACTCCCCTATTCCTCCCCTATATATACCTAGCCATCCTAGCTTTCTCCCCATTTTTGAAATTACTCTAAATTCACTCTCAAAGTAATTCTCAAGACCAAGTTTCAAGCCAACTTAAGTCTCTCAAGTTCGTTCCTCCACACGTCGTCGATGTCAAGCTCGTTCCTTTCACGTTGTCAGTCTCGGTTCATCAAACCGAGGCTTCTCCCTCATCTACTACGATCCAATCTAGATAGTGCAACCTGTAAGTTTCCAATTGATCTCTGTCTCTCTCTGTCTCTCTCTCTCTCTCTCTTGTTCTTCCCTCACCATCGATATAAAATATTTTTAGAAAACTAATTTTCAATTTTAAACTATTGTTACAAACTTGATATATCCGTTATAATGAGAATATCACCTACCATCATACCATCCTTGTATTCTATTCCACATCTAAATGTTTCATGAATTTAAAACGAATTGACTACTGTTAAAATGATACTATAATGAAATGTAACAGATAAATACCATGATAGTTTATTTTATTGCTGATTAGTTTTTGTGATATTTTAATGTAGATAACTCACGGGGTAATGACCTACCCCATACGCACAATTTTAGTTCATAGCACAAATCCGCGGTTGTAATGTTTTCTAATAAAAAAACGTCTTCACACTGAAATACCATCAAGTTATCAAAATGGAAATTTTAATCAACACTTCTTCTCCTTGGTAATTCTGCCTCTCACAACCCTCTTTATGGGAGCCCTAATAAAATATGGAGCATATTATCGCATATCTTGGGTCTAGTGAGTGATATCCAACCTTTTCACGGTGCGTGCTCACGAAGTAAAAGAAAATACGGTTTTAAACGAAATAAAACGACACTAAATTAAAAATTATAAACTTGTAACTTAAAAGAAAGCGTTTCTGTAAATCTAATTTCAATAAAATATTCTAAATTAAAAGATTAAGTTTTTACTAAAATGTCTCAAGTTTTCCAAAAGATAGATTTTTCATTAAAATAGCATAAACTTTTAAAAGTTAGGTTTTATCACTAAAATATCATAAAATCTAAAAAATATTTTAATAAAAACTCTCAACATTTTAAATAACATAATTTTAATAAAAACACCTTCGAGGTTATTTTTGCATAAAGTATTTTACATAAAAACCCCTCGAGCTTTTAATGGACTAATTTACATAAATACTTTAATATTGTTAAATGATATATTCTCACATAAATATCTAGAACTATACAACTAGTAATTAGCGAGTATGTAGCTTGCAGATTGGTTTAAATGACTTATTCTCTCTTGAGCCTCGGCGAGCCGGAGACAATTAGAGTTATCACTTGCCTATCTCCGATATAAAATTCATGTATTCACCGAAATCATATAACTTTAATACCGAATCATATATAATACATCACATGAATACCTAACTTGACGTGTATACTTGCACTTGACATGGCTACTTGATCTTGACATGAACTTAATTGTATCTACATGACTTACTTGATCAAACTTATTACATGCTTGCCTATACTTGATCCGAATCATGAATAAATAATGACTTGACATGAATACATAAACTCGACTTGAATCTTGAAATGGTACACTTCTTATGTATTCATTTATTCGGGTAAGAGTTGCAACTATAGTTGTAAATTAGATTATGCGGGGTGTTGGGATAGTTTAAGTATGAATTCAACCAAATCTCAGGAGTTCCCCTAGTTCATGAATCTGTGTCTATTAACACATGCAATTTATCATAAGGCCTGTATTTCCATGCTCATGGATTAATACATGAACTCTTCATTTGGGCCCGTAGTTCCTTGCCCTTACATTACAGCCTGTTGGGTTTGAGAATACTCTTGAGATTGGTTGACATTCATCCTTGAACACACGTTAGTTAGTCTACCCTTATAGAGACCTGTTTAAGACACATACTTCATGTTCACTCACACACACTTATTACATATTATACTATTCATGCCACATTATATTTCATTTTTTACCTGTCATACATCATATTTCTTTTGGGGAATTACCAAGCGCAAGTTCGCTGATTAGCATTCCATCCATCTTTGTTTTCTTGGAATGTTCGTCAAATGATCTAAAGACTGTAGCGGTGGAAGCGAATGAAGAAGACTACGACCAGCTCAGCTCATAAACCGATCTTTAGATTTCTTTTTGCAGTTTCAGTTTATGTATGCTACTTGTTTAGGCTTTTATGTTTATGTTTCTCTTTCAGAGCTCTTGTAATCAGTTTGAAACTTGTGAAATTTGAATATAAATAAAATTGTTGTTGGAAATTTCATGTTCATGCTCATTCATGTTATTTCAATATTGCTTATATACGCTTAGCGTATTTGTTTCGAGAAAGGACCTTCTCGGAATAAATACGCAGTGTGCCTCATCACGTGCCTGCTCCCATCTTTTAGAAAGCGGGGCGTGACACATGTGGATTTAGGCGTGGGGTGATGAAAAGATTTGTCACGCCCTGCTTCCCAAAAGATGGAGAGTGAGGACGCGACAAGGGCCGCGACGTATCTATATCAGGAAGTATACCCCCTCAGCATAGATACACTGAGCATCTAGCAAGCTATAACATCAAAAGAAACAATAAATAATTTTTTGAAATCAATAAAACATATCCAACAGTACCATCACTAGAAATTCAACATTGTTTTACATCGAAAGCCTTAAAACAAATATGGCAATTATTTTTTAAAAGAAATGCAAGCAATGCATGGAATGGGAAGGCTAGACAAACTGCTCAGAAACTGGTTATCAATCTATTTGGTTTGCGAAATGCTCCAAGTCCTATGCAGAAAGGTCTTGCTCACCCGGAGAATCCTAATCTGCATCAATCCCTAACGAACATTTCAATCAAATAGAAATGTATGTCAGAGAGCTGAAGCTTATGTAAGTCTCTCAAGTGAAAGTAATATGAAAACGGAAAACATAAATAACGAAGGCATAAACATGAACAGTAATCATACATAAATGTGATATCTAGAATTTGTGAGGAGCAACATGTAAACATATGAAATAAACAGTATATGAAGCATGAATGAGTGTGCATATAATGGTATTTTGTTTGCATGGTATAATCTATTTATTGTTTTTATTAGTCTAGCGAGGGTGTTGGGCTGGATTTCAAGAGTATTACGTTTGTCCCACGGAACAACAACATGAATGAGGGTTAGCTTCCGTTAATGCCCAGAATCATTGATACACGACAGAGGATTTCTAATCAGAGGATTTCATTTTATGCCGACGAAATACAGCTACACGACATGAATAATAGGGGGACTCTTGATCAACAAGTGTTTCGTTTCATTCTGACGAAATATGGGTACACGACCATGTAAGTTAGCTTCCGTTTAGACCCGGAATCATAGCTACACGACAGGGGACTCACGAAACCTTGTTCATGACCTTCACTAAACTATCCCAACCCTGTTTTAAGCGTTCATGCACATAACCGATAACATTGATTTGCAAGTATACTAGATACATGAGAGTGTGAACCATCAACAAAGAGAAATAATATCAATAATCAATGAGGTGTCATGCTCCAACGACGTCTCTTGCATGATTTCGGTTATATGCTTGACCGCACGATACATCATGTTATCATTAAATCAAGAAACAGTAACTTCATGAGTTAAACCATAAATAAGGCATTTCAAGTTTTAGTTTCAAGCCACAAAATCTAAATAAGAGATGTAGGGTTTTCTGTTATGGTGATTTTGCAAAAAGGTTTACCCAATTCGGGTAATGGAAACTCCAATTTTGAAGGGTTTAATTCAGGTTGCGCATATATTTTAGCCGCTGTTTTAGAAAACAGTGCCGACGTGATAGTGCCGCTTCGGGGTGCTTTGGTGCTGAATATGATAAAGGTGTTGTTCATCACGGTTTATTACATTCTAATACCACTCATTCTTAGTCTTGTGTATATTAATAAGTGTTATTTGATCCGTGTGTGCTACATAAGTGCAGAAAACAAGTATTTTAGCAATTGATGGACTTTCAAGCTTGAAACGATGTAAAACGGACCTAATTAATGGTCAAAACCTGCAGAATTCAAAGTCCTCAAATTCAAGTTTTCGAGTGTTAGAAGACCCCCAAAAATGCCAAAGAAAACACACAAAATAGCCTAAGGCCCAATTCACATTTTTGCCGCCATTCAGTGGCCAACTTAGTTCATCTGGCCGCTGAATGGCGGCCAAGTAGGCGACTCACATTTAGGCCTTTGGGGGGTATTTTGGTACTTCATGGGGCTCTAGAATCTTTCTAGGGTTTTCCCTAGAGGCACTATATATAACTCGGATCAGCAACCAAATAGAAAGATGGTTTAGATAGTTTTGGAATTAGTCATAGATAGTTGGTTGAAAGAAGTTTGAAACTTTACTTTCTTGTATATTGATGTAGCTTGAACATTAATAGATTGAACCTTTTCTTTTTCGATTATGCTCTTTATCTTTCTTGTTCTTAGTTAGCATGTTTTTTCCATTTATGCTTTTTAATTCTTGTTTTAATTTAGTAGAATATTATTGTAGGTTACCATTAGTAAAGAGGGTCAATTTTTCATTAAAGGAAGACCCCTAGTGCTAAGTAACCATTGGTTTACTTGTAATAACTTAGTTGCGTTTTCATTTCTTGTAGATTTGATGAACTCCATCTCTTTGTCTTCTTTTCTTTTCATTTCCAAGATGAGTGAGTAGATTTTCTTGCTTGTTGAGATTTAGGAGGGGGTAGTAAAAGGAATGGTAACATTCCTCTCCTTTGTTCAAACGCATTGAGTTGAACCTCGACCAAAGTAGCACAACCCTCTCTATTTGTACGCACTATTTTTCATGCTTTTGCGACCTATTGTCGAGACAAGTTGTGCTTCACTTTGATCGAGGGCTAGTGATAAGAGTATGGAACGGAAAGAAAAGGGGGCAATAGAGGAGACTTAGCGCATGGAAGTCCTAGCCTATACTCACGAGTACACCTCTAAAGAACCCTAATCCACGTTGCTTACTATTACTCTAGAATCGAACCAAATAAAGAGCTTGTTCATCATGATTAATTGCATTTAATGCCGGCCATTCTGTATCATTTTGTTAATAAACAAGTGCTATTAATACATGACTGCTACATAAATACAGGTTTCAGATACTCAGGTCATTTAAGTTGAAAACAAGATATATTTTGCACATTTGCGATGAATTCAGGCCAAAACTACAACTGGACAGACAAATAATAAAGATACAAGTTCCGCAACCAAAATAGTCATTATGTGCAACATGTGGATAGTGGGCAACCAACGGGACATCTAAGTGGGCTGTACCAATCTCTAAATTGGTGCAAAGATCAAAATGAAAAAGTGATGATGTGATGTGAAGAAAATGGTGGAAAAGTCATGATCATTGGACTTTAAAACACCAGTGTGCAAACCAGATTGATTTAGAAGAAAAGAGAGGTGCGAATAATATCACTATATGAAGCTGGATCCCAAAATCCTCATTGGGGCCGACCAAACCTTTTCCAAAACTGCCCAGGTTTGCCCTGACCTGTTCAATTGGGCTCGTGCTCATGTAATGTCTCCATCAGCGTCTGATTTGTCCCCTGGATATTACTTTTTTGCCAGTTGAAAAGTCTATAAATAGCAGATCAATGGAGAAGCCTTGAGCGATGTAATGGATGAGGTTATGTTATGATATTTTGATTTAGTTAGCTTGAATTCTTTTCTTCTTCTTGATCTTGCAACCTCATTTGATGAGCTTGCAAGTTTATGTTGAAGTTATTGAGTTCATTTGATATACTTGTAGATTCCAATTGCAATACAATTCTCATTTCATGATACATGGTCATGGTTGAGTACTATTGTTAACTCTTGTTTTACTTTACTTGGAATTCTTGCATGGTTTCATTTGTATCTTTTGTTTTTTTTTATTCTAACATGAATAGTGAGTAGTTCCCTTTGTTAGGTGAAGAGGAGGGTTTATGACTTACAATTAAGCTTTCCTAACCCTCTCTTGATTACCATGGTTTAATTGAATCTTTAGAAAGTTGTTTTTGCTAATTATTAATAAACTCTTTGATAGGGTATATAACTCTTGATGATTACATTGTAACCTTAGCATATGCTATATGCTTTGTATTACTAGTAATTGCAAGATCCACTTTCTAATTATCTTTTTAATAAAGAGTTGAATTTGAAGTTATATATTTTGGGATCATAAAGTGTTTGATAAATTGCTTGATAGGGTATATAACTTATTTGGTTACATGGTAAGTTCTAGCATATACTCTATACTTGCTAACAAACATTTGTTAATTACAAGATATCTAACTATTTATTTTGAAGAAGTGACAATCATCCATACTTAAGATTGGAAATTGTGAGATAAAGTTTGATATCATGTGTAGCTTTACCTTTGGCATACATGATATGCTTTCTAAACCAGATATTTGCAAGGTTAAGGATGAGTGATTATTTATGATTAAGATGAGGTGTGAAAGATAGCTTAAGCTGTGATGCATGAACATAACCCCTAAACCTATGCAAGTTTCGTAACATCGTATTCCTATAATATCGTATTTTTAGTGTATGTGCCACACACAAAGAACCATTTTTCTTTGACTCAAAATGGATTCTACTAGATACCATTCCCTGTGTATCAACCCATATTTGCTGGCTAGCTACAACGAGCCGTACACTTACGGTATTATAATTTAAGATTCGATTGTGTATGATGATACGATGCTAATCCATGAACTCTGAAATATAACTTGAACTATTGATTTGGATGCAGGATATGATCTTCAACAAGTTTTTGACGCTGTTGCCAAGGAATTGGAAACAATCTAGAAGGTTTTACTTTGAGCTATATCTGTACAAATATTTCAAAAACCATTCAAAAACCAAACTAAAATCTAACTTTCCTAATAAAAGTTCTCTATAAATTTAAATCTGCTGTTACTCCGAGATTCTTAAAATTTTTGAAGTATGAAAATGGATCAACAAAGAAACATAAAGAATATTGTAAAAAGATGAAGCCCTAAATTCTCTGTTTGGCTTACCAAACTTTCAGAAAAACCAACTTGGTTAGCCCTGTTATAATATTTGGGTCTCGTTTTCTTGCGGTGCTATTCCTGCTCATTATTGATCCATATTTATATTTTAAAATTGATAATTTTTTTGGTATAGCAGAATGGTCAGAAATATCGCTTTTCTCACTCAAAGTTTTGATTTTTCAGAACTTGACGAGTTAGCGAGCGGCACACGTGCGGAGAAGATATAGACTTAAAGAACAAGTAGAATTTGAGTCAGCGCCAAAGTCTTAGAGTAGATGTACCCTACCAAGCGAACATTCTAAAGCACTCGGGATTGATTCAAAAGGGATTTCTTAACCCAAAACATTCGGTAAGTTATTTTCTAACTCCTTCTCTCTCGAATCCGATGCCTTCTACTATTTCGATTTTCTGCAGGATTCTTCGCAAATTCACCGCAAAAGCAAAGAGAACTAACCCATATTTGGTTGCAACGTCTAAGCTTAATTAAAAAAGATTTTTTTGATAATTTGAACAACTTTATATTGATTTGCGCATTGCATTCTTTAATATGGATTTTAAGGGCAAGAGAACCCCAAATAAGAAATGGTGAGGGATTTCATCACCCTTTCCGTGGCCCACGAAGCACAAACCGAGCATTCTTGCATCCCCACATTAACTTAAAATCAATTAGAACTCAGCCTCTAAGGATTCACTCTTATTAGGGCAAGTTTATTGTGTTTAGAATCTTACTTAATGGTATTTTATTCGAGGGGCATCTAAACAAGCGTGAAAGGCACAACCGCCGAAAAGAGTGAGGGTTACTCCAAATTAAGAAACATCGTGAAAGCGTTGGAAAACCTCCCCGATCTCTTCACTGTAAGGCTACGGCAGCAACCCGGCCGTCAATTTGAGGCTAAATGCGGAACAAAAACTTTTATAAACCGGCGCTAACGTAACCCTAAACTACGGATCATGCCATTAACCTACAAGTAATCTGTAAAGGGGTTTAAGAGATTATATCGATCGATCCATGTCCTTCGGTCTTCAATCTCTTCCCCTAGCTAGTTGCGGCTGCCTCGACGAATTTGATCTCCGGTCTCCATCGTCAAAGAGGCTCCATGTCAATGAATCTTTATACGGGCTCCCGCTTCAAACCGAAGTAACTCGGACATCAAGTTTGCTAAAAGAGATGACCAAGATGAAGTAGAGAAAGTGTGTGATTACTTTGTCTCAATACACTTTAGGATTCTCAACACATGAGTGGGATAGAGTGGAGGTTGAAGAAGATGCCCATGGTGGAAGTTGTGAGCTCAAGGAAATATCAAGTGAGCTAGCTAAACAAAAGAAATGAGATGGCTCACAAATAATGTGATGGCTGCCCCTTTATGAGTGAGTGAGTGTTTTGATATTTTGTGTTGTGTTTTTGAGCCTCACACACTTACAAAATATCTCTACACTCACACACTCACAAAATATCTAAAAAGCTCACACAAAATATCTTAGCCATGACAAAACCATGTCATGGCAAGAATGAGTCACAAATTCCACCACATTAAACATTTAATCTAAATGTTTAAATCCACAAAAAGAAAATGGCATCACCTAAAGTTATCTTGTAATGAATTACAAGAATACCCCTCATCCGTATATACATACCCGCATCCGTATTCCGAATGAATACGAATACTACGAGACGAAAGTAATCCAACCAATCCAATACTAGGATCCGGCTTAAACCAAAGCCCACTAGTATGATCCGTCCGATCATGATCCGTGCACAAGTGTACGTATATGATCGAACCCTGCCATAAAACCATACAGTCTCTACAACGTTTCGCCCAAACTGGGAAACTTTCTGTGGGGGACTCTAAAAACTCGTCAATACGCTGGCATTGGGTTTAACCACAAGCACGTAGTGGTACTAGCTATACGTAACGACTGCCCATGTATTGAGCGAAAGGGAAGCTAACGAGCGAACTCATCCTAAAACCCTACTGAGCCTGACAGTGACAATATCCGTATAATCCGGTTCGTTCATCTATGAGTATCACATATTGAGCCTAGGGGGTGGTAAACGTCAGACCCCCAATAGCGGTATAAGTCGTGTCGGAGTGTAGCCTAGAACACCCTGAGAAACTACTGGAATACCTACCAGTAAATCTCCCTTGCCTTGGCCAAGGACTTTTTGTAATGGCTCTCCAGACGCAGCGCGATATCACCTCCAATACCGGGAGAGACGAATCCCCTGCCGATTTGATCACTGCCTCCATGTGGCTCAGGACAGTACCCAACTAAAACCTGTTTGCACGACTCCTTTGAGTCGTGGTAGGGTAGTAGTCAAAGCACAGTGGGAACTCACACGAGTCAAATGACGATCTCAGGTCGATAGACTAACCTGTACACTTGTCACCAGGGAACTGCTATCTGACGTCAGGTATAAAACCAACTAGCATGTTCCCGGTGAGTCCGTCCGGTGTACTCATAACCCAATGAGCACCTGTATACATCTTAGGTGAACCAACTGATACCAATGGCTTGTGAGACCGGCCATCGCCCCTCGTCGGGGTCTCGATCTATATACACTAGTCTACTCTGGAGTATCGATGCCTTGTCACGAAACTCCCTCGACTAGGGACCATTTAATGATGTGCTTATAGACCCCAGATCCCACGTATATGATCGCCATCATACTACTGACAGTCAGGCAAAAATCTTATGGGCTTTATCAACGTGTAATATGTAGGACTACGGTAGCGCCCCGACCGTCTATTCGAGGCCAAAATGCGGAAACGAAAAATTTTCTTAACTTTAAACCGGCACTACCGCATCCTAAAAACCCGGATCGAAACCATTAACCTAATACTTGCAAACTAGAGATGGGTTAGAATGCTATACCGAGCGATCCGTGTCCTTCGGTCTTCGGCCTCCGTCCCGATATCCTCGCGGAATCTCCGGTCTTCATCTCCTCGTCGGAAAGGGCACCACACCGCCGGGTTCTTTTACGGGCTCCCACCTCTGGACCGAGGCAACTCGAGCATGAAGTTGGCGAGTCGACGTGCCCAAGGATTCTGTAGGCTAAGTGTAGTAATGTTTGTCTCAAGCGGGTATGAAGTTGCCATTGAAGGAGTGGAGGTGAAGAAAAATGAACTTTGGAGAGGGGTTAGGAATTTTTTGTAGCAAGCAAAGAATGAGATCAACAAATTTCCCACCACAAAATGAATTCCCTCTACCCTCAAGAATGTGGCCGGCTCCCTTAGAAAGAGAGAGAGAGAGAGCAAGAAGGGAGGTTAGTGTAGTAAAAGCAAAGGGGTGATCATAAGCAAAAGCAAACCTCACTTCAAAACATCACCCTCACATTCTCATCAAATCCCATCTCAATTAATGCTAAAGAAATGATGAAAGACAAAGCAAAGATGCTTTGAATTTATCATAATCCCTCATTTACAAATAAACCCTCCACAATTGCTAATTTGCATATTTGCAAATTATCCCCTCCATCAGAAAAATCCGGCCGTGAAGGAACAAAGGAAAACTGGCCGAAACGGAATGCAAACTGGCAACTTCAAAAAACTGATCCCGGAATAAATTACAGGAAAACCCCGCGACTGTATATACATACCCGCATTTGTATTCTGACTGAATACAAATGCAAAGAGACAAAGTCTACACTGTACAATACTAGGATCCGGCTTAAACCAAAGCCCGCTAGTATTATCCGTCCGATCATGATCCGTGCAATACCGCACGTATATGATCGAACCCTGCCATATCTCCATAAGGCCTCTACAGCGTTTCGCCCGAAACTTGAGAAACTGTCTGTTGGGACCTCTAAAGACTCGTCAATACTTTGGTTGTAGATTTAACCACTTGCACGTCAGAGGTATCAGCCGTACGTAACGAGCTACCAGGTATTGACCATAAGGGAGGTCGATGAGCGAACTCATCCTGACACCCTACTGAGCCTGTCAGTGACAATATCCGTACAGTCCGGTCCGTTCGTCTATGAGCATCGCATGACAGGCCTAGGGGGTTGGTAAAAGTCAGACCCCCAAAAGCGGTACAAGTCGTGTCGGAGTGTAGCCCAGAACACCCTGAGATACTACTGGAATACCTACTAGTAAATCTCATGCCTCGGCCTAGGGATTTGTGTAATGGCTCTCCTAGACACAGCGCGACCTCACCCCCAATACCGGGAGAGACGAACCCCTGCAGATCCGCTCACTGTCTCCATGTGGCTCGGGACTGTACCCAACTAAAACCAATTTGCATGACTCTTTTGAGCCGTGGTAGGGTAGTAATCAAAGTACAGTGGCAACTCACACGAGACAAATGACGATCTCAGGTCAATGAACTAACCTGTACACATGTCACTAGGGAACTGTTATCTGACGTCTGGTATAAGGCCAACTAGCATGTTCCCGGCGAGTCCTGTCCGGTGTACTCATAACCCAATGAGCACCTATATACATCTTAGGCGAACCGACTGACACCAGTGGCTTGTGAGACCGGCTATCTCCCCTCGTCGGGGTCTCGACTGTATACACTAGTCTACTCTGGAGTATCGATGCCCTGTCTCGAAACTCCCACGACTGGAGACCATTTAAGGATGTGCTTATAGACCCTAGCTCCCACGTATATGATCGCCATCATACTGCTGGCAGTCAAGAAAGAATCATAGGAGCTCTATCAATGTGCAATAGTGATCAGTAATGTCACCTAAAACAGTACACGATGATAAAGATAAACCAGATAGCATACTATCATCTAGAGTAAGACTGTCCTACCGGCATAGGTCCTCCCTCAATCATTGCAATCACGTGCCTGCGATCCAATAATTGACTCTAAGGGCATTATATCCAACAATCTCCCACTTGCACTCAAGGCTAATTATTGCGATGTCGCATACTCACAGCCCGTGTGATACCGAACACCCAACTCCTCTACTAGTCAGTCTCATAAAGCTCGTTTGTGAAACTATTGCGTTCGAGGAATAGTCTCAGTGAGTGGATCCGCTCTGATGTTTCTTTCTATGTCTCTCTTTGTTAGTTATATGTATGCCCTAGAGGCCATTACTATACATAGGATGTATATTGTAGTGGATGCTGGGACATATATAGGGAGGACTTTCTTGCTCGACATGATAGTATGCTATCTGGTTGAACTTTACCTTAACGTGTATGCTGATTGTCTCTCTGTTACATGTTGGTAAAGCCCTTAGGATCTGTACTTGACTACCTGGACTATGATGCGGATCATACTAGTGGGGACATGGTAGTCTATAAGTACATCCTTCAAAGTCCCTAGTCGTGGGTATATCGAGACGGGGCATCGATATACCAGAGTAGACTAGCGTATACCTTCTCGACCCATACAGATGGGCGATGGATGATCCCATATCCATCGGTGTTTGACATCAGAGATGATATACGGGTGCTCAGTAGAGACTGGGTACACTGGACGGACTCGCCGAGAACTCCCAGATGGTATTATACCTCACGTCAGATGGCAGTTCTCTGGTGACACTGGTACAGAGTAGTCTGTTGACCCGAGATCGTCATAGAGTCTTGTGTGGTTCCCACTGTGCTTTGATTTCCATCTTACCACGTCCAAGAGGGCGTGCAAAACGGTGGTTTTTGGGTACAGTCCCGAGTCACATGGAGGCAATGAGCGATAGGAGGGGATTCGTCTCTCCCGGTATATGGGGGTTGATGTTGCGCTGTGTTCGATTGGCTATAACAGGAAGTCCCTGGCCAGGGCTGCTCAGAGAATTGCTGGTAAGTGTTACCAGTAGTTTCTCGACCCGTTATGAGCCTCATATCGACACGACTTATTGAGCTATTGGGGTCTGACGTTTACCACCCCTAGGCGAGATATGCGACAGATCAGACGATCAGACCGGACTGTACGGTAGTGTTACTGGTCGAATTCACTGGAGTGTGAGCGGGCTTGCTCGTCGATCTTCAGATCGCTCAATACCCGGGTGGCCGTTACGTTTAGCAGACCGCTTGCGGCTTGTGGGTGTTTGATATGATCATCATCTGCTGCCGGCGTATTGACGAGTCTTTAGAGTCCTACACAGAGGTTTCCTGGCTCAAGCGAAATGAAATAGGAGCGCATATGAGATATGTGCGGGACCGAGAATAATACGAGTATGTGATACTGTATTCGATTCTCGCGATGTGACATTGATCGGTTATATGCGATATAGCCGGGTTATCGGATCAAGTGTTGATTCGATAAGATGTTACTATTGATACCAGTCGGTTATGTGCGCATGACCGGATCATTAAATCAAGCGTTGATTTAATGATTTAATGCATAATTATATATTTGATATATTACTTTACGTTAACTAGTATCGGTTCACTTAAGATGGATTTTCTCACTCGGGTGTGCGCATTGCATATGCGATATGATTTGTGCACTTACTTGTATCATATTTGATGGTACATGCATGTTTGTGTGTAGGTTTAGTCTAAACCTTAGTTAAGTAAATGGTTAAGGTTATGTTTAATTATTTTAATCATTTATTAATTTATTTATTGCATTTTGGCAAAAGGAAAAATGGTTGCTTTATTTTGTTTCTATCTTGAAGTTTCATGAAGGATTGAAAAGTCAACCATTTTTGTTTCATGCCTAACCTAACCATTCACCTAACTAGGGTTTGCTCTCTACACATAACCATGGTTATGTTATGATAAGTATGATTTAATTATTCTTTTCATTTTGAACTTATCATAATATAACTTGCTTCTTCTTCCTTGCTTCAAGTGAAGAAACCTTCACTTCAACAATGGCAAGTGATCAAAATGAGTGAGAAATCCAATTCTAAAGTCAACCCACTTCCTATTTCTTCATCCTCTACCTCTTGCCAAGTAGTAGAGTGTGTTTCCTTCACAAGTTTCATCACTTGGTGAAGGTGGAGCTTGATTCATCGATGCTTCGACGTAGATCATCTTCGGCATGGACATCGACGACCTAGCTTGCCCATTCTCCGACGAAGCCGATCCTAGAGCCCAGATTCGATTTGGACAGCGGAGAGGACCTCGTTGCGGAGCTATGGAGGTGGAGCACCGGATCTACAAAGGTTGTATTTCCGTATTCTCTTTAGCTAAGTTGTTAGCTAGCTTTCTTTTCGCCTAGACATCTAGTTATCGATCCGTACACTAGGGTTTGTAGGCACCATAATTTTAAATTGCCATGGTTGATGGCTTGGGAGACCTCACTAGAGTGCCTAGGAACCCTGCAGTGGTATCAGAGCCTAGCTAGAGCCTTAGGCGAAGTCCAGACGGAAATTGAAGTCCGATCGAACCCGGAATTCCAAAACATATATGCTCTCTGTACTTTTTTCAAAACAGTGTATTTTTCCACATTAAAAATATTCAGAAAACCATGCAGGAAAATATAAGAGTAACTGTACAACCCGTAGCCCTAATTCCATAAAAGCGCCGCGCTTCCGCGGCACGAGCATGGCTCGTGCGGCGAAAGCGCGGCCGTTTTGTCGTTTTGTGTAGGTTAGTTTGCACAGTAACTCCTATTTCACTGTGCTGAGTTCTCTGGATATTTTTAAAATTTTATTCAAGTGTTGAATAATCTGGAATGTTTTTGAGCTTCGATGTTTCGATCGGGATATCAAATTTTGTCTGTGTGGCTTTCCGGATAAATTTTAGAATATGTTAAAAAGTTCGACCGGATATAAATACCCAACTTTTCCCCTGTCGGGAAATTTCCAAGTGTTGGATTTTTCCACAGTTTGACGACGTTCTAAGTAGTGCAAGTAATGCGATGGTCCCTCTAGAAGACACAAACCTTAACTCGATTATGTGACCGTCTTGAACTGCCCTTTGAACCTTCGGGTTTGGGGCAGTACGGCGTGCCACATGTGAGGCGTTGGCTTGACCCTTCTACGGCTGGATCGTTGGTACTGAGGTACGAACGGAATGTTGTTAGACTTGTTTCATGTGTTGATCAGTTTCGGGAAAACTTGGGTGTTCGATTGTTCAATCGAAAAGTTTAACATTTTCTGTTTATCCGGAATGGGATACAATAATTGGAATTCACAAGTAGTTATGTGATAACTAAATGAATGTTATAAACATAGCACTTTAGTCTCACTTGATCGGTTGCCATGGAATTTTGATGTGATCAAAAGTCCGTTGCAATCACGTAGCGTACGCGGATACTCGCCGGGTAAACTTAATAGACAGCCTAACTCCATAGCCCCGACCAAGTGACTGTAGGAGAACCCCGTCGCCGAAAGCATCCGTCCGGGTGCTCGCGGTAGCGGTGTTCCGCCTTGGTGCACTTCGTCGACGGTAGCGGGGGTGCGGCCGTCTACTGAAGTTTGCGACGAGCATTCGATCAGGATGTCGGGAATCTTGTTGAATTGCCCGACTTGGTATTGAAAAGTGTTTTCGATTTTGAGACTAAAATGCGGGGTTTATAATTGTTAGGCATGCGATGTCTAAGCAATTCATTTGGTCAGGCATGCGATGTCTGAGGAGGTTGCGGATTCCAACTGTTGTAGTTTTACACTTTCTTTTCTGTGACCGTAAGTGTAATATGTGATATCGCCGGTTTCGTTGCTATACGTCAACGACAATTGGGATGCGCATATTTACTTACGTTGATGACATGTGATGTTATGTGTTGCTGGATATGTTATATTGGATCGTCATGATTGAATAGCCGGGGGTTTTTTATGTGAGATGAGTGTTTTTCATTTTCATTCATGTAAAAACTTGTATGTAATATTCTTTTATTGGGGCGCTTCCAGGTTGCGGGAGTTGTCACCTGTTGTATATTATTTACTTTTCCGCACTAGGATAGACCCAAGAAGGGGAGCACAAGTAACCGGGTTCTGGAGTCCAGTGGGAGACCAACTCGAGGAGTCGGGTCCGGGTCTCCTAACTCTAGAATTGGTAGGGTTGCTTGCCGCTCTCGTAGGGGTCTAGGGGTGTGGGTTTGGCTATTCATCACGACCGTGGAATCCGTGTTTTATACTGGCTCGTATTGAAAATACGGACGTCCTAGTATATCCAATATTTCATATGTTTATTCTGCTGCGATATCTGTGATGAGATCATGTGATGTTTCTGTGATGGATATAGTATATAGTATATATGATATATTATATAGACGTTACTTATGTTTTACACCCGTGCTAGCCCTGCCCTGCTCTGCCGTTAGTTACCTAACCTAACGGTGCACGAGGGGACATCGAGGCGAATGCGGATGGCATAAGTGTACGTCATATCTATCTGTGATGTTTAGGTACTTAAATGATGGGACTTCATTAATGTGATTAATGAAATAAAAGAAACCTAAGATGTTGTAGAATCGAATTTCAAAATAAAACAGGTAGCTACAGTTCTTGCTTTGCACAGAGGTATATGTGATATATCCTGCACCTTATTCGATGAGGAAAGGACCGAGATCCCTTCACCGGGAGTGACTCCTTTAGCAATAACTGGCAGATGCTACAACCCTCGGTTTGTTTTTTGATTGCTTTTAAGAGTTTTTGCTTTGCACAGTGATATATATGATATATCCCGCACCTCATTCGACGAGGAAAGGACCGACGATCCCTTCACCGGGAGTGACTCCTTTAGCAAAACTAGAAAAGCCTCAAAAACACTCCATTTCAAAAATTCATTCGATCCTACAACGATATCAATTTCATTACGCAATAGGTTTTTAGAAAAACCTGTCGTAGCCCTCCGTCATTTCAGATAAGTAGTAGTTAGTATTCGTGCTACGTTTGTTGGCCTGCGTCAAGGCGTAGTGTGCGGTAGCTAACTGGTGCTTATCTGTATATGCATATGATGTGATTGGATTAGGGTAGTCGTGCGACTTTGTTGGCCTGCGTCAAGGGTCGTGCGGGTGGGTTTAATTCAATCAGGAAATGACGGGTTGAACTTGACTAGCGGACTATGGTTTGTTGGCCTGCGTCAAGGTCATAGGACGCTAGGGGCAAAACATTATCGGGAATTTCAAGTGTTGAAATTTGCAATGAGATTGCATACCTTCTATGAGATAGTTGGATCCCGATACCCGCTGCGAGTAAGAGTTACTCCTGGGAGAGTTTTAGACATTACAATTAGCCGATCAAGTAGGTGTCTAGAAAGGTGTTAACGAGGTTACGCCTCTGGGAAAACGAGGTTTACATTAATTAGGTTCGTGCGAAAGCACGGGGGACCTCCCTCAAAGTACCGACACTGGCCTGGCTGAAAGATTGGCGAACTTGTAGTGTGTAATTAATCCCGGCTAGTCTTTCCTTTTAGGGTTTGAAGGAAGATTTGATAAAAAGCAGTGGGAGCCATCCTGATTAGATAAAATAATAACCAATCTATTCTTGACAGAGCGCACGCTGAGTGTTTTCTTCTCTCTCTCTCCAGGTAGCGACCATATCACGCCTTAATCAAGATAATAATACGGATTATTGACCGAACCCGCTTGTTATACTGAGCTGGGGAACGTTGGTCCCGCTCCAACTTATAAGTGTTATAAGACAGAGCAGGAAATTGGGGATTACCAGAATTCCCGTGCCGCCCAAACGAAGAGAGTGCATACTGATGCATCATCTTCGGGTGTGTTCATTATACAGAACTGTTTCTCAGTATCCTTTACGTCCTGGGTATGTGATACCAGATCAGGATCCCAGATATGTAATCTGTTACATAGGGCTACAGATAGGTAGAGAACTGAGAACGGGTGATAAGTTTCATGAGGCAGAAAACGGGGCAAGAGTTGCAGCCAAGTCTGTCGGTCACTGTCACCCTGTATTACAATACATTGATTCTGAACGAATGTTATTAGATACCGAACCTGATATACAAAATCATATCTATCTCTTTATTAGTAAAGAAAGGATATAATTCTGTATTGTTGGATAATGTTTTGAACATTTCCTATATCAAAAGTTGATCGGTTCAGGCACGTTATCTAAAAGCGTTGATGTTCTAAATCAAACTACAGTTCTTAGTATATGGAACACACACAAGAGGAAGAGTTCAGAAATGAACGAATTCTTCTTGAGGCATTGTAGACTAGGTCAGATCAATGTGACCCGACTAGCTAGAGTTACATATAGATGCATATTTAAATCAGTTTGAATTTACATCTTATGAAACTCGCCAGTCATGTCACAAAGATAAGATGACCATAGCTCCGTTTACTGGAAACAAAGAAAGAGTTACTAAACTCTTGGGATGATACATGTTGATATATACAGGTCCCCTGTCTACACATGCCAACACCGGTTCTTTGTACTTCATTACATTCTCTGATGATCTCTTTCGAGTTTCAGACCTATGTTCCTGTTGAAACATGAGTCCGAACCTTTTGAGATATTCACAAAATATAAGTGAGAAGTAGAGAACCAATACGGGTATAAGTATTATGTCCTTTGATGTGATCAGGGAGGAGAATACTAAAGCACGGAAATCCTGGATAATTCTAAAGGAGAATGAGATTCTCTCTCAGCATTACTCCTCCGATTACACCATAGCACGATGGTATATCGGGGCGGAGCAATCACACCCTATATGATATGGTGTGCTCTATGATAAGTAATACTGAGTTACCTTTTTCCTTTTTGGGAGTTATGCACTTGAGAAGCTGCATACCTATTGAATAGGGTTCGAATCAAATTAGTTGCCTACCATTTCATATGTGATGTGGAAAGGGAAGAGCCTATGTCTTAAGTTAGTTGAGATTTAGGGTTGTCCGGCCTATGTCTAAAAGCAAAATCCGGACAAGCTCGAGGCAAAGTCTGTAATGTAGAACTGGAAGTGTTCCAGCTATACGAACTACAGCAGATGATTTGATAGAACCAAGGGATTCAGTAGATACCAACGAACCTCAGCCTCTCCGCCGATCTAGTAGGGTTCCTCACCCACCTGAGAGATACTTCGGTTTCTCTATGACAGTGGGAGCGAGGATTGCATCATGAGATGATGACCCAACTAGTTTCGAGCTGGCCATCAGGAGTAAGACTCTGTAAGAATGGCTGGATGTTTAGTGATCTGAGATGGAATCCTTATACACCAGCAAAGTATGGACTTTAGCTGCAAGATCTGAAGGGTTAAATCCCCATCAGGAGCAAGTATATCTTGAGAAGATTACTTGGTGTACATGGAAGAGTTGAGACTTTCAAAGCTAGACTTGTTAAAGGTTTTCGTCATTGACCAGGCGTGGATCATGATGAAACCTTTTCAAGTGACTATGCTTAAGTCCATCCAGATCCTACTTACCACGGCTACATACCATGACTACGATATCTGGTGGTTGGGTGTCATGACAGCTTTTCTAAATGATGTTTTAGAAGAGAACGTCTATAAGTACACAGCCAGAGGGCTTCGTAGACAGTGGGAGCAGCGGAAATGTGTGCAAGATACTTTATAGGATAAAGCAGGCATCGCGGAGTTGGAACGTCTGTTTTGATGAAGTAGTCAAAGAGTTTGACATCATCAAAATGGTAGATGAACCTTGTATAAACAAAAAGGTAGTAGGGAGTATGGTGATGATCCTCGTAGAGTACGTGGATGACATACTCTTGATAAGAAAAGAGTTTCTTATGCTACGCTCGATCAATCTCCGCTTATCACAATGATTCTCCATATAGGATCAAAGTGATACCTACTAAATCCTGGGTTTTGGATCTATGAGATAGATCTAAATGGATGTTAGGATACTCACTAGATGTAGTGAGATGGTGTCAATCGATCCTAAGGAGAATCACTGGAAGTGTTCCAGGGTGATAAAGACGACTGAGTGTCAGTCACAGGCATTGTCTTTACCCTCAGTAAAGGGACGGTATGTTGGAAGAGTTCCAAGCTAGATACCGTGACATACTAGACGATAAAGGCTGGATACATCGCTACTTAAGATGCTACCAAAGAGGCTGTTTGGGTGTATATTGGTTCATGAGATGAACTATGTTCCTCCCATTGTGTGACAATGGAGTTGTGGCTCATGCCAAGGAACGCCAGTCCCATCAGTGATCCAGACATATTCTAAGGCAGTATCACTTGATCATGGAGATGGTTGATCTCCAGGAAGATCGAGGCAAGGAGAGTAGACTCAGAGGACAACACAGCGGATCCACTCACAAAGGCCTGTTCCCAGAGAGAGACTTTTATGGGATGGTTGAGTATGAGATACTGCAACCACTGCTACAGATGGCCCTAGTGCAAGTGGGAGATTGTTAGTTATATGTATGCCCTAGAGGCCATTACTATACATAGGATGTATATTGTAGTGGATGCTGGGACATATATAGGGAGGACTTTCTTGCTCGACATGATAGTATGCTATCTGGTTGAACTTTACCTTAACGTGTATGCTGATTGTCTCTCTGTTACATGTTGGTAAAGCCCTTAGGATCTGTACTTGACTACCTGGACTATGATGCGGATCATACTAGTGGGGACATGGTAGTCTATAAGTACATCCTTCAAAGTCCCTAGTCGTGGGTATATCGAGACGGGGCATCGATATACCAGAGTAGACTAGCGTATACCTTCTCGACCCATACAGATGGGCGATGGATGATCCCATATCCATCGGTGTTTGACATCAGAGATGATATACGGGTGCTCAGTAGAGACTGGGTACACTGGACGGACTCGCCGAGAACTCCCAGATGGTATTATACCTCACGTCAGATGGCAGTTCTCTGGTGACACTGGTACAGAGTAGTCTGTTGACCCGAGATCGTCATAGAGTCTTGTGTGGTTCCCACTGTGCTTTGATTTCCATCTTACCACGTCCAAGAGGGCGTGCAAAACGGTGGTTTTTGGGTACAGTCCCGAGTCACATGGAGGCAATGAGCGATAGGAGGGGATTCGTCTCTCCCGGTATATGGGGGTTGATGTTGCGCTGTGTTCGATTGGCTATAACAGGAAGTCCCTGGCCAGGGCTGCTCAGAGAATTGCTGGTAAGTGTTACCAGTAGTTTCTCGACCCGTTATGAGCCTCATATCGACACGACTTATTGAGCTATTGGGGTCTGACGTTTACCACCCCTAGGCGAGATATGCGACAGATCAGACGATCAGACCGGACTGTACGGTAGTGTTACTGGTCGAATTCACTGGAGTGTGAGCGGGCTTGCTCGTCGATCTTCAGATCGCTCAATACCCGGGTGGCCGTTACGTTTAGCAGACCGCTTGCGGCTTGTGGGTGTTTGATATGATCATCATCTGCTGCCGGCGTATTGACGAGTCTTTAGAGTCCTACACAGAGGTTTCCTGGCTCAAGCGAAACGAAATAGGAGCGCATATGAGATATGTGCGGGACCGAGAATAATACGAGTATGTGATACTGTATTCGATTCTCGCGATGTGACATTGATCGGTTATATGCGATATAGCCGGGTTATCGGATCAAGTGTTGATTTGATAAGATGTTACTATTGATACCAGTCGGTTATGTGCGCATGACCGGATCATTAAATCAAGCGTTGATTTAATGATTTAATGCATAATTATATATTTGATATATTACTTTGCGTTAACTAGTATCGGTTCACTTAAGATGGATTTTCTCACTCGGGTGTGCGCATTGCATATGCGATATGATTTGTGCACTTACTTGTATCATATTTGATGGTACATGCATGTTTGTGTGTAGGTTTAGTCTAAACCTTAGTTAAGTAAATGGTTAAGGTTATGTTTAATTATTTTAATCATTTATTAATTTATTTATTGCATTTTGGCAAAAGGAAAAATGGTTGCTTTATTTTGTTTCTATCTTGAAGTTTCATGAAGGATTGAAAAGTCAACCATTTTTGTTTCATGCCTAACCTAACCATTCACCTAACTAGGGTTTGCTCTCTACACATAACCATGGTTATGTTATGATAAGTATGATTTAATTATTCTTTTCATTTTGAACTTATCATAATATAACTTGCTTCTTCTTCCTTGCTTCAAGTGAAGAAACCTTCACTTCAACAATGGCAAGTGATCAAAATGAGTGAGAAATCCAATTCTAAAGTCAACCCACTTCCTATTTCTTCATCCTCTACCTCTTGCCAAGTAGTAGAGTGTGTTTCCTTCATAAGTTTCATCACTTGGTGAAGGTGGAGCTTGATTCATCGATGCTTCGACGTAGATCATCTTCGGCATGGACATCGACGACCTAGCTTGCCCATTCTCCGACGAAGCCGATCCTAGAGCCCAGATTCGATTTGGACAGCGGAGAGGACCTCGTTGCGGAGCTATGGAGGTGGAGCACCGGATCTACAAAGGTTGTATTTCCGTATTCTCTTTAGCTAAGTTGTTAGCTAGCTTTCTTTTCGCCTAGACATCTAGTTATCGATCCGTACACTAGGGTTTGTAGGCACCATAATTTTTAAATTGCCATGGTTGATGGCTTGGGAGACCTCACTAGAGTGCCTAGGAACCCTGCACTCTTAATCTCAAGTTCGCGGAGAAAACCATCTCCCGAAATGAGCAATACCTGTCTTAGAATGTGTCTGGATATCTGATGGGACCTAGTTCATAAATGAACTCCAAATCCAAACTTCTCAGACTGTATCGTCAACTGAACTTAATCAGTATCCTACGCCATGCCTCCCTCAGTGTCTGCTTGGATCATCTGTCCAAAACACTGCCCCTCGTCAGAGGGAAAACTATAACTCTCACAGCCACTCTGTCATCCAGGTCACTTTGGAAGCCTGGAATGATAACCGTCTCCCGAATGAGGCTGTCGTTATCATATCCCTAGAACATCCACTTATGTTCTAAAACTGCTTCCGATCGTTTCTCCAGGACTGAATTAATATCCTATGTGGAGAAACCACTGTGTGACAACCAAAGTATAAACGATCGTAGTATAGGAATTTCACTTCCTACTCTGTGTATGTCATCCAAATACCAGGACATCACACCCTACTACCTTCTTAACAGATCCATCCCCTATTCTGATGAAGTCAAACCTATGACTGTCACATCAGAAATAGATGATCTATCTCCGCTATGTCCGCTTTAGTCCATAAATAGAAATAAGCTACCTGTCCACTATGCTTCCGCTGCTCCCACTGACTACGACAACCCTTTGGCAGAGTCATATACAAGTACACTTCTAAAGCTGGTCTAGAACGACGCTATACTCATCCTCCTGCCGGGTCTCACAGTCTGGAACAACAGCAATGGCAAATCAGGGTAAACAAGAACCTCCCTGTCACCTTCCTTGAGGCTACCGGAGTAGCTCTCGGGTGCCTGAGGTTACCCACCATATCTGCGGAGTGGCTAATGGAGTGTCAAACCAGATTGAATCTTTAGGTTCTTATCAAATTTTCAATAATCGTTTGCGGTTCTTGAATCACTTCCAGTTCTACCATACTCCCACTACTGTTTTATGAAAAAATCCATTTTTATTAAAACTGTGGCGAGTCAAGAACAATATCACTATTGATCTTCCAGATGGTAGAAAGTCAACCCTCGTCATAGCCCAGGTCAACCCACAAATAGCCATTACAGAAACGTGCCTTGAGTTGTCCAGTGTCTGGTTTTAAGCATAAGCTGGACAACTCCCCGTACCTTAACAATATCAAGATATGAACTGTTCTATATCCAATACAGAAATAGAGGCACTGATTTAATTGAACCAGATTCAAATCATGCAGCTTTCTCCAGTGCATGTCAACTAAATGGACGGAGGCCGATCAGCGTTACTCAACTTAGGAGTGCTTCCAATTATGAGTAACCTGAAAGAGAAGCAAGTTCTCTTAATCATTACTATCAACTGAATACCATACACAAGTATCTACATCTTCGACCACCTTGAAGAATCTTGATACTTGCAACGCCTGGTTCTCTACTCTATTCTTATACCTATAACTTCTCAAAACTTGGACCTTGTGTTTCTACGAAACACATGTCTAAGACCCAGAGAAGTCACAAGTAAACAGAATCTAGTACGAGTACCAACCCCTCTGTCCTAATGGACACTGGACAACATACAATACTCTGTATAAGTCCCTTGAGTCTAATGATTCATTCCCTGTGTGTCGTAGGTTGAAAACTGAATTTATAGTTAAGAAGAATTACACCACTGTTTAATGCTCCTTACCTAACCATCCACTAATATAGGTAAATGTCATGAACATAATTTCAAAAAGGTATATCTCACTCTATAAAAATAGACGTACAGATATATCAATTTGAAATTGGTGCATAATAGCGGATATTCAAAACCAAATATTTGCCGTCCGGCAAACAACCCAGGCGATTTCCTCAAATATCACCAATTACAACGAATCCCGATATAATGAGAATAATCACCCAATTCCCAATAACTTACTCCCACTCATCATCTGTAAAACCATACAGATGTGAGAATCAAACCTGGTAAATACATACCCTGGAGCAAGGGCTAATTGGGAAATCAGTTTTCTTTTAACAATACACAGTGAAACTGAAACATGTAAATGTTTCGAAGGGGTATCCTGGTATTCCTAGTAATGCCTCTTCCATTATCCAGACTCACAACTGTAACCGTATATTTCTATGCCATATCTCCACATCCCTTCATATGTCTTTAGTCATTACCTGTACACCCTCTTAGGCTAAATGGTTTTCTTCCTTCCCTACCGTTCGGCACCAGCCTATGGTTTGGAAGAAGACTATCCAATAAGCATAATGGGTGTACTGTCCTATTCCTAGGAACACTCGCAACCTGAGAGAAGGTGAAGATAAAAGACAACTGAATAAAACCTTATTCCTATTTCTCCTGAACCAGAATCCATCCCCGAACTGGAACAAGTTCCTTTCGAGTTCGTATATAACCATACGATGGAGTATCCAAATAACTGTGGATCTTCGTAGTGATACGAAGTGTTCTGGAGAAATACAAAGGTGAAGTGGGAGTGATAATGAAATACTTGGTTTGGTCGTGAATAGCAGTCGCAGTTTACTTTGCCCTCTTACTAATCCCTTTATTTGTCTTTACATAATACCTTCTGTACACCATCGTTAGGCTAATTGGTTTTCTTCATTCCCTACCATTCGTCACCTGCCTATGGTTTGGAAGAAGACTATCCAATAAGCGTAACAGGTGTACTATCCCCTAATCCAAGGAGCATTCGCAACCTGAGAGAAGGTAAAAGGAAAAGACAACTGAATAGTCCTATGCGTTTTCTCCAGAACCGGAAACCATCCTCGAATAAATTCCTTCGAGTTCGTATATAACCATACGATGGTTTTATCCAATGGAAGTGGACGTTCGTAGTAATACGGGGTGTTCTGGAGAAAAGGGTAAAAGTAAGAGTGGCAATGAGGTATGCAACTCTGACAATCCAAAAGCCAGTGTTTAAGAAGGTTCGGTCAACTTGGTCACTGAGTCATAATCAAGGATCGGATCATGGTCGCTGCCAAAGAGAGAGAGAAAAGAAACACTCAGCGTGCACTCTAACCTAGATCAGAATGGTTATCACTTTATCTAATCCGGAAACCTCCCACTGTAACGTCAAACTCTCCTCCAAACCTGAAAGAAGAATTAGTCGGGATCACCCGAGAAGTAAACTAACTCATCAGTGGGAATCGGGATCTAACTATCATCGCATGATAATGTGATGGAATCCACTCATGTCACCACACTCCAGAAGGTATGCGCATGCTTGGCAAGTTTCAGTTTCTTTAGAAACTCCCGATGTGTGTTTTTACCCCTAGGACCCAAGTGACCTTGACGGAGTTAACAAATCATAGAGTCTTAGTCAAGTTCAACCCGTCATTATCTGGATTGCATTAAACCCACCCGTACATGCACTTGACGGAGTCAACAAGGCCGCAGGACTGTCCTAACCAATCCCATATTTATGCTACAAACAAGCACCACTTAGCTACCGTACACTATGCCTTGACGGAGTCAACAAACACAGAACGAATACTAAATAATACCCGTAAGAAATGACGGAGGGCTACGGCTGGTTTTTAGCGAAAAACCTTTAACGTAATGAACTTGATATCGTTGAAGGAACTGCATAGCTTTTTATAAAAATATAGTGGCAAAAACCCTTTGCTAAAGAGGTCACTCCTGGTGAAGGGATCTCGGCTCTTTCCCCGTAGAATGAGGTGCAGGATATTCCAACTAAATACCATGATGCAAAGCAACAAGTAATCGGCTATAGTGAAGTTATTACCCTGACGCAAACTTCTGTCCAAGGGGTCACTCACGGTGAAGGGATCTCGGCCCTTGCCTCGTCGACTGAGGTGCATGATATTCCAACTGAATACCACTGTGCAAAACAAAAGAGACCGTCCTTGCAATAACAGCTTTTTGAAAAATTGTTCCAACAACATCAGAAAATGTTTGTTTAGCTTGCATTGATCCGAATCAACGCAGTACCATCAATGATCACACCAATAAAGAACGAAAATAATGATGTACGTATATGCCATCCACATTCGCTACTGGGTCCCGTCATCACCCGTTAGGTTACTTAACTAACGACAGAGTGGGGACTGGAATAGCGCGGATGCAAAACATATATAACATCTACTAGTATATATATATATCAATATATAATATTCGCTCAAGGCATGATAAAATGAAACATCACAGAAATGTAATAAGCATCACAGAACAATACAGATATCTGGGATCCCCGGGTTTCATAGAGCCGCTACTGAAACCCGACGTTCCCCCTGGTCATGTGGATAGCCTGTGTAATGAAATCCTAGACCCCTACGGGTGCGGCAAGTTACCCGCCAAAACCTGAAGCGAGGCAGCCGTTTCAACAACTTGAATGGACCACCCAGCACTTCACGGAATCCGGTAACTCGGGCACCCCTCCTGGGTCAACCTGTACCCCCTACGATTGCGGCGAATAGCCCGCCAATTCTAGAGTGAAGCCCCCTCTGTCTCAACGCCATGAGATGCGGGCCCGTTTCCCTCTAGAACCCGGCTACCCGTGCACTCCTCCGCGGGGTAATCCTAGTACAGAAAGTAAAATATACAACGGGTACATCGACCTCAGCCCGGTCGTGCCCCAAAAGAATAATATACAAACAGACAGTAACGACAGTCCACATGTCGGACGCTCGCCCCGCAATATCAAATGTACATATACAACCAAACTGTATTACCATTGCATCCAAGGTATCCACCACGATAAATCCGCAACATCACAACACAACACAGAACATCAACGTGAATGTCACGTTCGCAAATCCGTCTAAAAGGGCTATAGTAGTTAGACAGGATTTTCCGATCAAATGACATTCACGGTCGCAAATATAATGTAAATACTGTGAACTAACAAGTTTAAAATTTTCGATCGACTAAATTTTCCGGAGTGGGCCCCAAGCACAACTCTAGCACTCAAAGAAAATCTGGGCCCAAACAGAACATACCAAAAATTCCATTTCCCAGTCTAAGACCCACTGTAGAAATCTAGTGCAGTGAAGAGATGATATTGCTGCGGAACTGCGGCCAAAGCATGGGTTTGGACGCGATTCCGCGGTGGAACAGTAACATCATGTGATTAGATTTCTATAGAATTCTTAGAATTCCCTGCACGTATTTCTGCAATGTACAAAATAATTTTTTGAGCCAAAAAAAATTCGACAGAAAACTGAACTTTGAAAATGCGGTTTTTGGAATTTTCGTTCGATCGAAGTTCTAAACACGTTAGAGCAAGCTAGACTAGGTTAATGGCGTGTCTCTGATACCATGTAGGACTATGGTATCGCCTCGGCCGTCTATCCGAGGCCAAAATGCGGAAACGAAAAATTTTCTTAACTTTAAACCGGCACTACCACATCCTAAAAACCCGGATTGAAACCATTAACCTAATACTAGCAAACTAGAGATGGGATAGAATGCTATACCGAGCGATCCGTGTCCTTCGGTCTTCGTCCTCCGTCCCGATCTCCTCGCGGAATCTCCGGTCTTTATCTCCTCGTCGGAAAGGGCACCACACCGCCGGGTTCTTTTACGGGCTCCCACCTCTGGACCGAGGCAACTCGAGCATGAAGTTGGCGAGTCAACGTACCCAAGGATGCTGTAGGCTAAGTGTAGTAAGGTTTGTCTCAAGCAGGTATGAAGTTGCCATTGAAGGAGTGGAGGTGAAGAAAAATGAACTTTGGAGAAAGGTTAGGAATTTTTTGTAGCAAGCAAAGAATGAGATCAACAAATTTCCCACCACAAAATGAATTCCCTCTACCCTCAAGAATGTGGCCGGCTCCCTTAGAAAGAGAGAGAGAGAGAGCAAGAAGGGAGGTTAGTGTAGTAAAAGCAAAGGGGTGATCATAAGCAAAAGCAAACCCCACTTCAAAACATCACCCTCACATTCTCATCAAATCCCATCTCACTTAATGCTAAAGAAATGACGAAAGAAAAAGCAAAGATGCTTTGAATTTATCATAATCCCTCATTTACAAATAAACCCTCCACAATTGCTAATTTGCATATTTACAAATTAGCCCCTCCATCAGAAAAATCCGGCCGTGAAGGAACAAAGGAAAACTGGCCGAAACGGAATGCAAACTGGCAACTTCAAAAAACTGATCCCGGAATAAATTACAGGAAAACCCCGCGACTGTATATACATACCCGCATTTGTATTCCGACTGAATACAAATGCAAAGAGACAAAGTCTACACTGTACAATACTAGGATCCGGCTTAAACCAAAGCCCGCTAGTATTATCCGTCCGATCATGATCCGTGCAATACCGTACGTATATGATCGAACCCTGCCATATCTCCATATGGCCTCTACAGCGTTTCCCCCGAAACTTGAGAAACTGTCTGTGGGGACTCTAAAGACTCATCAATACTTTGGCTGTGGATTTAACCACTTGCACGTCAGAGGTATTAGCCGTACGTAATGAGCTACCAGGTATTGACCATAAGGGAGGTCGATGAGTGAACTCATCCTGACACCCTACTGAGCCTGTCAGTGACAATATCCGTACAGTCCGGTCCGTTCGTTTATGAGCATCGCATGGCGGGCCTAGGGGGTTGGTAAAAGTCAGACCCCCAAAAGCGCTACAAGTCGTGTCGGAGTGTAGCCCTGAACACCCTGTGATACTACTGGAATACCTACTAGTAAATCTCCTGTCTCGGCCGAGAGCTTTGTGTAATAGCTCTCCTAGAAACAACGCGACCTCACCCCCAATACCGGGAGAGACGAACCCCTGCAGATCCGCTCACTGTCTCCATGTGGCTCGGGACTGTACCCAACTAAAATCTGTTTGCACGACTCCTTTGAGCCGTGGTAGGGTAGTAATCAAAGTACAGTGGAAACTCACACGAGACAAATGACGATCTCTGGTCGATGAACTAACCTGTACACTTGTCACCAGGGAACTGCTATCTGACGTCTGGTATAAGACCAACTAGCATGTTCCCGGCGAGTCCTGTCCGGTGTACTCATAACCCAATGAGCACCTGTATACATCTTAGGCGAGCCAACTGACACCAGTGGCTTGTGATACCGGCCACCGCCCCTCGTCGGAGTCTCGACTGTATACACTAGTATACTCTGGAGTATGGATGCCCTGTCTCGAAACTCCCATGACTAGGGACCTTTTAAGGATGTGCTTATAGACCCCAGCTCCCACGTATATGATCGCCATCATACTGCTGGCAGTCAAGCAAGAATCCTAGGGGCTCTATCAACGTGCAATAGTGATCAGTAATGTCACCTAAAACAGTACACGATGATAAAGATAAACCAGATAGCTTACTATCATCTTGAGTAAGACTGTCCTACCGGCATAGGTCCTCCCTCAATCATTGAAATCACGTGCCTGGAATCTAATAATTGACTCTGAGGCCACTATATCAAACATAATAGTGATCTGTAATGTCACCTGAAGTATGTACACGATGATAAAGACAAACAAGATAGCATACTATCATCTCGAGTAAGACGGTCCTACTGGTATAGGTCCTCCCTCAATCATTGCAATCACGTGCCTGCGATCCAATAATTGACTTTGAGGGCACTATATCCAACAATCTCCCACTTGCACTTAAGGCTAATTATTGCGATGTCGCATACTCACAGCCCGTGTGATACCGAACATCCAACTCCTCTACTAATTAGTTTCACAAAGCTCGTTTGTAAAACTATTGTGTTCGAGAAATAGCCTCAGTGAGTAGATCCGCACTGATGTTTCTTTCTATGTCTCTCTTTATCTTAAGTTCGCGGAGAAATCCATCTCCCGAATTGAGCAATACCTGTCTTAGAATATGTCTGGATATCTGATGGGACCCAGTTCATAAATGAACTCCAAATCCAGCAAACTTCTTAGAATGTATCGTCAAATGAAATTAATCAGTATCCTGCGCCATGCCTCCCTCAGTATCCGCTTGGACCACCTTTCCAAACTACAGCCCCTCGTCAGAGGGAAAACTATAACTCTGACAGTCACTCTGTCATTCAGGTCATCTTGGAAGCCTGGAATGATAACCGTCTCCCGAAGGAGACTGCCGTTATCAAATCCCTAAAACATCCACTTATGTTCTAAAACTGCTTCCGAACGTTTCTCCAGGATTGGATTAATATATCAACTTATTGCAGCTAGTGCAAAAACAATACCTGGTGTAGTACTTGACATCTCATGATTGACTCAATTGCCTAAGCAAGTGATATGCCAATCATGCACATCCCTCTCCTCTTCAGTCTGTAAGACACCTTTAGAGAGGGTGACTCCATCAGCTGTAGGTATACCACTATGCTAGGAGTCATCCATTCTAAAACACCTTTAGAATACTGTCTAAGTACCTAGATTGGGACACTACCTATATCTAAATCTAAAACCATAGATCTAGTAACCAGAATGTCTGATATTGTATCCATATCTTATGTGGAGAAACCACTTTGTGACAACCAAAGTGTAACCGATCGTAGTATAGGAATTTCACTTCCTACAACGTGCATGTCATCCAAATATCAGGACATCACACCCTACTACCTTCTTAACAGATCCATCTCCTATTCTGATGATGTCAAAGCCTTATGATTGTCACATCAAAAATAGATGATCTATCTCTGCTATATCTATTTTAGTCTATAAATAGACATAAGCTACTTGTCCACTATACTTCCGCTACTCCTACTGATCACAACAACCCTCTGGCAGAGTCATATACACGTGCACTTCTAAAACTAGTTTAGAATGACGCTATACTCATCCTCCTGCCGGGTCTCATGGTCAGTAATGGCAAGTCTGGGTAAACAAGAACCTCCCTGTCACCGTCCTTGAGGATAGCGAATTACCTCTCGGGTGCCTGAGATTACCCACCATATTTACGGAGTGGCTAATGGAATGTCAAACCTGATTGAATCTTTAGGTTCTTATTAAATTTTCAGTAATCGTCCGTGGTTCTGGAATCACTTCCAGTTCTACCATACTCCCACTACTGTTTTCTGAAAAAGTCCATTTTACTAAAACTGTGGCGAGTCAAGAACAATATCACTATTGATCTTCAAGATGGTAGAAAGTTAACCCTCGTTAAAGCCCGGATTAACCCACAAACTGCCATTACAGAAACGTGCCTTGAGTTATCCAGAGTCTGGTTTTAAGCATAAGCCGGACAACTCCCCGTACCTTAACATCGTTAAGATATGAACCATTCTATATACAATATAGAAATAGAGGCACGGATTTAATTAGAACCAGATTCAAATCATGCAGCTGTCTCCATTGCATGTCATCTAAATAGAAAGAGGCCGATCTGCATTACTCAATTTAGGAATGCATCCAAACATGAGTAACCTGAAAGAGAAACAAGTTTCTCACAACCATTACTATCAACTGAATACCAAACACAAGTATCTAAATCTTCGATCACCTTGAAGAATCCCGATACTTGCGACACCTGGTTCTCTACTTTATTCTTGAACCTATAACTTCTTAAAACATAGACTTTGTATTTCTACGAAACACGCGTCTAAAACTTGAGAAGTCATAAGTAAACAGAATATAGTATGAGGACCAACCCCTCTGTCCTAATGGACAACATACAATATTTTGTATAAGCCCCTAAGTTTAATAACTTAAACCCTGTGCGTCATAAGTTAAAAACTGTACTTATGGTTAAGAAGAATTATACCGCTGTTTAATGCTCCTTACCTAACCATCAACTGATATAGGTAAATGTCATGGACATAATTTCAAAAAGTTATATCTCACTTTATAAAATAAATGTACAGATATATCAGTTTGAAATTGGTGCATAACTATGGATATTCAAAACCAAATATTTGCCGTCCGGCAAAAACCCAGGCGATTTCCTCAAATATCACCAATTACAACGAATTCCGATATAATAAGGACGATCACCTAATTCCCAATAAGTTACTCCTACTCATCATCTGTAAAACCATACAGACGTGAGAATCAAACCTGGTAAATACATACCCTGGAGTAAGGATCTAATTGGAAAATCAGTTTTCAATTAACAACGCATAGTGAAACTGAAACATGAATATGTTTTGAAGGGGTATCTGGGTATTCCTAGTAATGGTTCTTCTATTATCCAGATTCATGACTGTAACAGTATATTTCCTTTCCATCTCTCTAAATCCCTTTATTTGTCTTTAGTCGTTACTTTCTGTACACCATCGTTAGGCTAAATGGTTTTCTTCCTTCCCTACCGTTCGGGACCAGCCTATGGTTTGGAAGAAAACTATCTAATAAGCATAATAGGTGTACTCTCCTAATCCTAGGAGTACTCGCAACCTGAAAGAAGGTGATGATAAAAGGCAACTGAATAAATCTTATTCTATTTCTTCTGAACCAGAATCCATTCTCGTACTGGAACAAGTTCCTTCGAGTTCGTATATAACCATACGATGGATTATCCAATAACTATAGATCTTCGTAGTGATACGGGGTGTTCTGGAGAAATTCAAAGGTGAAGTCGGAGTGGCGATGAAATACTTGGTTTGGTCGTGAATGATAGCAGTCGCAATTTACTTTGCCTTCTTTCTAATCTCTTTATTTGTCTTTACTTATTACCTTCTGTACACCACACTTAGGCTAATTGGTTTTCTTCATTCCCCACCTTTCGGGACCTGCCTATGGTTTGGAAGAATACTATCCAATAAGTGTAATAGGTGTACCCTCTCCTAATCCTAGGAGTCTTCACAACCTGAGAGGAAAAGACAACTGAATAGTCCTATTCATTCTCTCCAGAACTAGAATCCATCCTCGAAAAAGTTCCTTCGAGTTCGTATGTAACTAAACGATGGATTTATCCAATGGAAGTGGATGTTCGTAGTGATACGGGGTATTCTGGAGAAAAGCAAAGGGTAAAAGTAGGAGTGACAATGATGTATGCAACTCTGACAATCCAAAAGCCAGTGTTTTAAGAAAGTCCGGTTAACTTGGTTACTGAGTTATAGTGTAGGGTCGGGCCATGGTCGCTGCCAGAGAGAGAGAGAGAGAAAAAAAACACACTGCGTGCACTCTAACCTAGATCAGAATGGTTAATCACTTTATCTAATCAGGATGTCTCCCACTGTATCCTCAAATTCTCCTCCATACCTGAAAGAAGAATTAGTCGGGATCACCTGAGGAGTAAACCAACTCATCAGTGGGAATCGGGATCCAACTATCATTTCATATAACTTGATAGAATCCACTCAAGTCACCATACTCCAGAAGGTATGCGCATGCCTGGCAAGTTTCAGTTTCTTTAGAAACTTCCGATGTGATTTTTACCCCTAGGACCTAAGTGACCTTGACACGGTCAACAAATCAAAGAGTCCTAGTCAAGTTCAACCCGTCATTATCCAGAATTGCATTAAACCCACCCGTACGAGCCCTTGACACAGTCAACAAGACCGTACGACTGTCCTAACCAATCGTATTAATATGCCACAAACAAGCACTACTTAGCTACCGCATACTACGCCTTAACACAGTCAACAAACGCAACACGAATACTAAGCAATACTTGTAAGAAATGACGGAGGGCTATGGCTGGGTTTTTGGCGAAAAACCTTTAACGTAATGAACTTGATATCGTTAAAGGAACTGCATAGCGTTTTATAAATATATAGTAGCGAAAACCTTTGGTAAAGAGGTCACTCCTGGTGAAGGGATCTCGGCTCTTTCCCCTTAGAATGAGGTGCATGATATTCCAATTGAATACCGCGATGCAAAGCAAAAAGTAATCGACTAGAATGAAGTTATTACCCTGACGCAAACCTCTGTCCAAGGGGTCACTCCCGATGAAGGGAACTCGGCCCTTGCCTCGTCCAATGAGGTGCTGGATATTCATAACCGAATACCACTGTGCAAAATAAAAGAAAACATCCTTGTAATAACAGCTTTTTGAAAATTGTTCCAACAATATCGAATAGGTCTGTTTTCCTTGCATTGATCTGAATCAACACAGTCCCATCAATTGATCACACTACAAAAGAATGAAAATATAATGTACGTATATGCCATCCGCATTCGCCACTGGGTCTCATCATCACTCGTTAGATTACTTAACTAGCGACAGAGCGGGGACTGGACTAGCACGGGTATAAAACATATACAACATCTACTAGTATATATATAACAATATACAATAATCGCTCCAGGCGTGATAAATGCAATATCATAGAAAAGTAATAAGCATCACAGAATAATACAGATAATCTGTGAGCCCCGGGTTTCCTTTGAGCACAACTGAAACCCGACGTTCCCCGGGTCGTGTGGATAGCCTGTGCAATGAAAACATAGACCCCTACAAGTGCGGCAAGTTACCCGCCAAAACCAGAAGTGAGGAAGCCACCTTCAGCAAAGTGAATGAACCACCCAGCACTTCACGGAATCCGGTAACTTGAGCACCCCACCTTGGGTCAACCTGTACCCCCTATGAGTGCGGCAAATAGCCCGCCAATTCTAAAGTGAAGCCCCCTCCGTCTCAAAGCCATAAGATGCGGGCCCGTTGCTCTCCAGAACCCGGCTATCCATGCACTCCACCCCGGGGTAATCTTAGTACATAAAAGAAAATCTGTACAATGGGTACATCGACCTCAAGCCGGTCTTTCCCCAAAAGAATAATATACAAACAGGCAGTGACGACAGTCCACATGTCAGACGCTCGTCTCGCGATATCAAATGTACAAATATATCCAAACTGCACTACTATTGCACGCAAGCTATCCACCATGACAAATCCGCAACATCACAGCACAACACAGAGCATCAACGTGAATGTCACGTTCGCAAACCCTTCTAAAAGAACTATAGCGATTAGACAATTTGTACCGATCGAATGACATTCACCGTCGTAGATAGTAATGTAAGAACTGCAAACTTTAAACAATGTTAGAAAATATCGACTTCGAAATAACCCCCGAATAGCCCCAAACAACTAGATAAAACAATATCCAAACTGGGCTAAACAAACAACACCATTGAACCAACATTCCAGAGACAAGACCACACCCCAAAAACGAAACCCAAATGCCTCAAACTGGCCGGCCTCCTCGGATTTTTGGTGATTGTGCTCGGCCAAAATCCGATGGATTGGTCTCGTATTTAGGGTACAGTCTATAGGTCACTTAAGTAGTCTTCTGCACTTGTTTAAATAATTATTGAAGACATTTAAAATTTGATAGAAACTGCAATGTGCAGGGAAGTGTTTGGGGTTGTTTCGGTTGTGATAGTTTAATATTGTCTAAACCAACTAGTATACGGTTAATGGTTTGTCTCTGATACCATGTAAGGCTACAACAGCGCCCCGGCCATCAATCCGAGGCCAAATGCAAAAACTTTTATAAACCGGCGCTAACGTAACCCTAAACTACGGATCATGCCATTAACCTAATACTAGTAATCTGTAAAGGGGTTTAAGAGATTATACCGATCGATCCGTATCTTTCGGTCTTCAATCTATTCCCCTAGCTAGTTGCGGCTGCCCTGACGAATTTGATCTCCGGTCTCCATCGTCAAAGAGGCTCCATGTCAATGAATCTTTATACGGGCTCCCGCTTCAAACCGAAGCAACTCGGACATCAAGTTTGCTAAAAGAGATGACCAAGATGAAGTAGAGAAAGTGTGTGATTACTTTGTCTCAATACACTCTAGGATTCTCAACACATGAGAGGGATAGAGTGGAGGTTGAAGAAGATGCCCATGGTGGAAGTTGTGAGCTCAAGGAAATATCAAGTGAGCTAGCTAAACAAAAGAAATGAGATGGCTCACAAATAATGTGATGGCTGCCCCTTTATGAGTGAGTGAGTGTTTTGATATTTTGTGTTGTGTTTTTGATCCTCACACACTCACAAAATATCTCTACACTCACACACTCACAAAATATCTAAAAAGCTCACACAAAATATCTTAGCCATGACAAAACCATGTCATGGCAAGAATGAGTCACAAATTCCACCACATTAAACATTTAATCTAAATGTTTAAATCCACAAAAAGAAAATGGCATCATCTAAAGTTATCTTGTAATGAATTACAAGAATACCCCTCATCCGTATATACATACCCTCATCCGTATTCCGAATGAATACGAATACTACGAGACGAAAGTAATCCAACCAATCCAATACTAGGATCCGGCTTAAACCAAAGCCCACTAGTATGATCCGTCCGATCATGATCCGTGCATAAGTGCACGTATATGATCGAACCCTTCCATAAAACTATACGGCCTCTACAACGTTTCGTCCGAAATGGGAAACTTTCTGTGGGGGACTCTAAATACTCGTCAATACGCTGGCAGTTGGTTTAACCACAAGCACGTCAGTGGTACTAACTGTACGTAACGGCTGCTCATGTTTTGAGCGAAAGGGATGAGCGAACTCATCCTAAAACCCTACTGAGCCTGACAGTGACAATATCCGTACAGTCCGGTTCGTTCGTCTATGAGTATCGCATATCGGGCCTAGGGGGTGGTAAACGTCAGACCCCCAATAGCGGCATAAGTCGTGTCGGAGTGTAGCCCAGAACACCATGAGAAACTACTAGAATGCCTACCAGTAAATCTTACTTGTCTTGGCCAAGGACTTTGTGTAATGGCTCTCCAGACACAGCGCGATATCACCCCCAATACTGGGAGAGACGAATCCCCTGCCGATTCGCTCACTACCTCCATATGGCTCGGGACTGTACCCAACTAAAACCTGTTTGCACAACTCCTTTGAGCCGTGGTAGGGTAGTAGTCAAAGCACAGTGGGAACTGCTATCTGACGTCAGGTATAAAACCAACTAGCATGTTCTCGGCGAGTCCGTCTGGTGTACTCATAACTTAATTAGCACCTGTATACATCTTAGGTGAACCAACTGACACCAATGGCTTGTGAGACCGGCCATCGCCCCTCGTCGGGGTCTCGATCTGTATACACTAGTCTACTCTGGAGTATCGATGCCCTGTCATGAAACTCCCTCGACTAGGGACCATTTAAGGATGCGCTTATAGACCCCAGCTCCTATGTATATGATCGTCTTCATACTGCTGGAAGTCAAGCAAAAATCCTATAGGCTTTATCAACGTGTAATATTGATCTGTAATGTCACCTGAAACATGTACACGATGATAAAGATAAACCAGATAGCATACTATCATCTCGAGTAAGATTGTCCTACTGGTATAGGTACTCCCTCAATCATTGCAATCACATGCCTGCGATCCAATAATTGACTTTGAGGGCACTATATCCAACATACACTTCCCTGGATTCTTGATCTGTGTATCTTGAGTCTAATTCTCGACATAATTTTACTTTAAAAATCAAGTTCCTGAGCAGGTTTAGTTGAACTAGGGTAACCTAAATAGATTAAGGGAGTGATTTGTGGGTCTTGGTTGATTTTTCTTTTCCTTTTGTGTGAATAGCTAGGATCATCTTTTCTTTTCTTTTGTTAATACCTAACGGGGATGAAAAAAAATTAGGATTTGTAACCACCTTTTTTCCATGCTCTTAGTCTTTTCTTCCGTGTTCGAACAAATGTATGTATGTTTGGACTAGAGTTTCAAAATATCGATTAGTTCGAGTTGAGATTGTTTCATCCGATTCTTCATTTTCTTCCCTTCCGTCTGATTCTTGGGAACCGTCCTGAACATTGTCACCTTCTGCTGTATCGGAGCCTTATGATTCTTTTCTTTCTGTTCTAAATTATCCTTCTATTTCTTCTCCTTCTTCACCGACAATAGAAGATCAAACGATAATGCAAAACCAAAAAGAGGCTGTGCTACAAGATCATTGTTACCCTCACCGTTCTTCACTTCCATCTTGTATAGTGCCTACTATTGCAGCAAACAACTATGAAATCAAGCCAAGATTCATCCGTCTACTTCCTAAATTCCAGGTTTGGAATCGGAAGACGCGTATCTACTGATCAGTGAGTTCGAGTGAGTCTACGCAATGATGAAGATCCAAGGAGTGTGTGAAGACGCTGTTAAACTCAAATTCATACCTTTCGCGCTTAAGGATAGCGCTAAGAATTGGTTAAACAATTTACCCGCTAGATCTATATCTACGTAGGATGACTTTGTCAAAGTTTTTCTTAAAACAATTTACCCAATCCATAAAACTTTCAAAATCCAAAATGAAATTCACAATTTTAAACAAAAAGAGGGTGAAATTTTTTGGAAATGTTTAGAGGAGATTCAAGGATCTCTTAATCAAATGTCCCCATCATGGATTAGAACAATGGAGATTGTGTAAGATAGTCTACGAAGGACTAAATTCCAGCGCCCGCATGATGCTAGAGTCCATGTGTCGGTGTAAATTCTTGAGTTACGATGCAAAGGACACATGGAATTTTCTAGAAGAGATGGCTGATAAAACCATTCAGTAGGAAAGCATGAGTGAAAAACCGAGCACGTCTACTAAGAGCGGTGCCCACAACGTTAACACCTCGATAGCTGCTGAAGCAAAAATCACCGATTTAACACGGCAAATGGAAGCTTCAGAGATCAAAAATACACCTTCTCTTGTGAATCAACTGTCTCTTCCAGTGTGTGCAAACGGCTAAGATCCAAGCCACATTGCCGATGAATGTCCTTTCTTAGTCGGGTCTCTGGGACACAAGAACGTGAATGCGTTGTATCAGAATCAACTGTTCACCGCCGAAAACAGAGACAAACTGGGATGGATCATCTTGCCTGAATCTGGGGGCAGATACTATTTGGATTTATCCGTCCACCTCTCCGAAAATACCAAGTTGATTTATGGCACTATATATCGGAGGTTTGTACAGACGCGACCGTTGTAGCAGACTATATCAGATTCATCCTTATTTTATGACGGTTTTTGATTGTGGAGATGCTCTTTCCTGCAGGCGTAAGTCCCTGCAGTTAATTACGTTACCGTATTGCGATAACTACTTTCTCCTTCTCCAGCAGTTCACTTCGTATCGTGTGTGTTTTTGTTTGTTTTGGTCGCCCATGGATTGTATACAGAGACTAGTTTATGTCGTAGCCCGTAGGGCACGGATCAGTTCAAATCTGTATATTTTAGATTTGGGTTTGGGTCAAGGATTTTCTTGACGGGGTTTTGAACTTAGGTTTTATATTCCTTCAGTTCAGAAATATTTTTGTTTTCTTTAAGGACCGTTAATCTAGTTTGAGATTAAGATCAACTTAAATCTATAGATGAGCATTTGGGCTCAGTTTGTTTGCTAAGGATGCGTTAGTCTTATTTGAGACTAAAATCAACTTAACAACATTCTAGGATCATTTTTTCTTAAGATCCAGCAAAAGAGTATTTGGGCTCAGCTGCAAGAAAACTTCAGAGACTTAGCCAATTTGGGCTTAGTCTTTCTTTTATTCAAAAGTGTTAAGCATTCATTTGGGCTTTATTTGTTCAGCCCCTTTGTTTTTATGAAAAAGTGCTAAGCACTTGTTTGAAGCTCTGGCACCACATGGGTATCATTTGAAGCATTCAGTTATGGGCGCTGCCCAATGAGTGTTGAACACTTTAGTAATTTTGACTAATAATCATGAAGTGCTAAGCACTTTCTACGACATCCACGTAAGTTGCACGTGTAAGTCCATGTTACGCACCCCACGAGCTTGCGGGGAGGCGGAATATATGAAAAACGATTATCAAAGCTTCGTAACACGGACTTGAGCACACGGATCGTATCTAAACCATTACTCGCAAACTACGAAAGGTTTAACTACTCGGATTCGAAGTTATACCTCACGTTACTTGTCCTTCGGGTCTTCATCGCTGTCCTCCACTTCTCGTAGGATCTTTGGAACGTCGGCACCTCAACAGCCTCCTCGAGTCAAAGACGATCCACCCGAGAGCTCCTACTCTAAGCTTGATCTCTAAATTGAGATAACTAGGTTTCTTTAGTTGCTAATCAAAGTCAACTAGGTGATATAGAGTGAGGTTATGGATTAATTAGTCTATCTAATCCTTGATCTCAACATATGAGGGGTAGGATTAGGATTTGAAGAGAGAGTGAGCTTGAGGAGAGAGAAGGTGAGCATAAGAATGAATGAAAAAGCTTCTCACTTCTAATATATTATGAAGCATAAGAAAATCAAAATGCATTATCATCATGCTTCATTAAATATATGCAATGAATCATCAAGTGAGTCATTAAGCAATAAATGCTTCATTAACTCACTTGAATGATTCATCTAAGTGAGTCACAAATGCATTAAATGTAAATGCCACCTTAATCCTCAAGTCACCACTCTTCTAGAAGCATCCCGTCAAATTACGAGAACGCCTCTCCTATCCGTGAAAACATTGAAAAACTTTAGACTGTATAAATCCAATAACCCGATACTAGAATCTGGCTTAAACCAAAGCCGGCTAGTAAAAACTGTCCGAACGTCGTACGTGCGTAAACACACGTATGCGTTCGAACCCTTGTCGTAAAACCATACGACCTCTATATCGTTTTGCTTGGAGCAGGGAAAATCTCTGTATGGGACTCTAAAGACTCGACACTACGCTGGCAGTGGGTTTAACCACAGACCGCAAGCGGCACTAGCTGTACGTAACGGTCCCTAGGTAGATGTCGATAAGAAGGCCGATGAGGAAACCCATCTCAAACCCCTACTGAGCCTAGTGTGACAATCTCTGTACAGTCCGGTCTGTTCGTCTAAGACTATCGCATATCAGGCCTAGGGGGTGGCAAGTGTCAGTCCTCTAATAGCGGTATAAGTCGTGTCGGAGCGTAGCCTATTACACCCTGAGAAACTACTGGAACCTACCAGTAAATCTCGCTTGCCCTGGCCAGGGACTTTGCGTAATGGCTCTCTGACACAGCGCGATATCAACTCCCAATACCGGGAGAGACGAATCTTGTCTAACCACCACTGCCTCCAAGTGCTCGGGACTGCACCCAACTGCTACCTGTTTGCACGACTCCTTTGAGCCGTGGTAGGGTAGCAATCTAAGAACAGTGGGACACATTCGAGGCGAAGTAGCAGTGTCAAGTCTGCGGACTATGCTGTACTCATGTCACCTGGGAACTGTTAACTGACGATGGGTATAATACCAACCAACAGTTCCCCTGCGAGTCCTGTCCGGTGTACCCGTAACCTAACGAGCACCTGTATACTATCTCCAGTACGACGTACTGATGGCTGTGGGACAGACCATCTCCCCAACTGGGATGAGAAGCATACACACTAGTCTACTCCGGAATATCGATGCCTTGTCTCGATAATCCAACGACCAGGGACCTGTATAGGATGTTGCTTATAGACTACCCAGCCTCTACTAGTGTGACTGCCATCACAACACCGGTAATCAAGCAAAGATCCTATGGGCTCTACTAATATGTATAAATGATACGTTACAAGAAACATATTCACATATTTAAAGTATAAACAAATCAAGTAGCATACTACCATTTTTAGCAAGACTGATATATAACTGTGAATATCCCAAGCTTCCATTAAGTAATATACAAGCTAGTATGATACAATAATGGCCCCTAGGGCATATACACTAACAGTTTCCCACTTGCGCTGGGGCCATGTGCTGGCATACCGCTGACCTATCATCTCGAATAGTCTCTCGAACTGTGTCTGAGGAATAGCCTTTGTGAATGGATCAGCAGTGTTATTCTCTGTATCTACTCTCTTTACCTCGATCTTCCGGCGATCTACGATCTCCCTGATCAGGTGATACCGCCTTAAGATGTGTCTGGACTTCTGATGGGACCTGGGTTCCTTCTCTAAAGCTATAGCGCCGTTGTTGTCGCAATACAGAGGTATAGGACCAACACTGGTAGGAACCACCTGAAGTTCTGTGAGGAACTTCTTCATCCAGACAGCTTCTTTTACGGCATCGCAAGCAGCTATGTACTCCGCTTCCATCGTTGAGTCAGCAACGGTCTCCTGCTTGGAACTCTTCCAACAGACCGTCCCTCCATTGAGGGTAAAGACATAACCCGACATGGACTTGGAGTCATCCTTGTCACTCTGGAAGCTGGAGTCGGCAAAGGCCTCGATCTGGAGGTCTTTTCCTCCATATACCAAGAACATCTCCTTAGTCCTCTTCAGGTACTTGAGAGTGTTCTTTACCGCTATCCAGTGCTTCTCCCCTGGGTTTTCCTGATACCGGCTTACAACGCTCAATGCGTATGCTACATCTGGTCTAGTACATAACATTGCATACATTATAGAGCCTACCGCAGAAGCGTAGGGTATAATCGACATGCGATCCCTTTTCAAATCAGTCTTGGGAGACATCTTTTTGGAGAGGGTGATTCCGTGACAAGTTGGTAGGTTACCGCGCTTAGAATCTTCCATACCGAATCTTTTCAATATGGTGTCTATGTACCTGGACTGCGAAAGTCCCAACATCCTTTTTGATCTATCACGATAGATCTGGATCCCCAGAATGTAGGTGGCATCACTCAGGTCCTTCATGGAGAACTTCTGTGACAAGAATCTTTGGACTGACTATAACATAGGAATATCATTTCCTATTAGGAGAATGTCATCCACGTACAAGATGAGGAAAACTACAGCTCTCCCTACAATCTTTCTGTATATGCATGGTTCATTTAGATTTTTGATAAAGTCAAATTCTTTGACAGCATCATCAAAACAGATGTTCCAACTCCGCGATGCTTGCTTTAGTCCATAAATGGACTTAAGCAACTTGCATACTTTACCGCTGCTCCCACTCTGAATGAATCCCTCTGGCTGATCCATATAGAAGCTTTCTTCCAAATTACCATTTAGAAAGGCTGTCTTTACGTCCATCTGCCAGATTTCATAATCGTGGAAGGCAGCAATAGTAAGTAGGACCCGAATGGATTTGAGCATAGCCACTGGAGAAAAGGTTTCGTCATAGTCCAAACCAGGTCTTTGACGGAAACCCTTTGCAACAAGTCTAGCCTTATAGGTTTCAACCTGTCCATCTACACCAATCTTCTTTTTGAAGATCCATTTGCATCCTACGGGTTTTACCCCATCTGGAGCAATGTCCAAAGTCCATACTTTGTTAGTGTACATAGACTCCATTTCGGTCCGCATTGCATCCAGCCATTTTACTGAGTCGCCGCTCTGAATGGCTTGCTGGAAGCTAGTAGGCTCATCATAGTCAATAGTGCAATCTTTTCGATCCCCGTCTATGAGAAAACCGTAGTATCTCTCGGGCAGATAAGACTGCCTACTACTTCTGCGGATAGGCGCTGGTATGTCCCTTTCTTCTGAAACCTCTGGTTCTACCATACTTTCAGTAACAGCTTGTGGTTCTAGAATTTCTTCTAGTTCTACTGCGCTCCCGTTCTTCTGATTTTCTAAAAATTCAGTTTCTATGAAGTGGGCATGACGAGAAACAAAAACCTTTTGTTCCTCTGCGCAATAGAAATAATACCCTTTGGAGTTCTTTGGATATCCCACAAACTTACACTGTACTGAGCGTGCCTCGAGCTTGTCCGGATGCTGCCTTTTTACAAAAGCTGGACATCCCCATGTCTTCAGGTACTGAAGATAGGGTTTCTTCTCACTCCACATCTGATATGGTGTGGTAGGCACAGTCTTGGTTAGAACTTTGTTCAAAAGATATGCAGCTGATTCTAGCGCATAACCCCAGAAAGATTGCGGTAACTCAGCCTTACTCATTATGGAACGAACCATATCCAATAGGGTTCGATTCCTCCTTTCCGATACACCATTGTGTTGTGGTGTGTATGGAGGAGTAAGCTGAGAGAGAATTCCATTCTCTTTTAAGTAACCCAGGAACTCGGCACTTAAGTATTCACCATCTCGATCAGATCTCAGTGTCTTGATACTTTTGCCTTTTTGGTTTTCCACTTCATTCTTGTATTCCTGGAATTTCTTAAAGGCCTCGGATTTATGTTTCATCAAGAAGACATATCCATACCTAGAGAAATCATCCGTAAAAGTAATGAAGTAGGAATAACCACCTCTCATATGTGTAGATATTGGACCGCACACGTCACTGTGTATGAGTCCCAAGAGCTCGCTTGCTCTTACTCCGTGTCCAGTAAACGGAGTCTTGGTCATCTTTCCTATGAGACAAGATTCACAAGTAGCATAAGATTGATATTCGAACGGATTCAAATATCCTTCTCTATGTAACTTAGTCAACCTTCTCTCATTGATGTGACCCAGTCTACATTGCCATAAGAAAGCATGGTTTAATTCCGGAGACTTTCTTTTAAGTGTGTTCTGGACATTGAAAACCTGAGCTTGACTCAATACGTATATGCCGTTATCTAATGTACCAGACCCAATCAAAACTTGATTTAGGTGGATGTGAATTACATCGCTTACGAATGTAAAATCATATCCCTCTCTCGAAAGTGAGGACACTGATATGATATTACAAGTCATACTAGGTACATACAGACAGTTACGTAGAATCAATATCTGCCCACTTATCAAACCTAGGCGATATTCTCCCACGGATTCAGCGTCCACGCTCATTCCGTTTGCAACTCTGAGAGACAAATCTCCTACCTTCATAACTCTACGGTTTCTCAAAGCATGTAATGAATTACAGATATGAGATCCTGCTCCGATATCTAGTATCCAGGAAGTAGAGTTAATTGACAAACAGTTCTCAATTACAAACACACTTGAGGCCGAAGCCATAACATGCTTCGATTCCTGGCTACTGGCTTTGCTAGCCCTGTAATCCTTCTTCTAATGTTCATTCCTGTAACAATAGGAATGTCCATCTTTTACTACATCCAGTCCCGAAACTTTTGCCCTTCTCTTTCCTTCTTTTTCCCCGGTTTCCTTCAGGGTAGAAAGCAGAGACTGTAGAATCAAGTCAGTATCTGACTCGTTTCCCAACACTGTCTTCAGGTCCTGGAGCTCATCAATATAGCTAGTCATTGTAAGGACGTTGTCCCCTACAGATGACCCGACAGCCAACCTCGCTTGAATTAATTCGTTCGAGGTCTCATATCTTGCGATATGAGATTTCTCTCCATATAACTCTTTGTTATGGAGAAAGATGGAAACTGAGACCATCTTTTCGTGCTGCTTCTGGTATACACCATCAACTGAAGCTAACACTAGGCACTTGGTTTTTGCTTTATCCTTTTTCCTTGTCTGACGGATATCCATATCCGTGACGGTGGAAACTGGACCTGGGACGGCGGGATCTTGAGTAGTAATAGGGTGGTCCAGCTTGTCATAGGCAATGGACATCTGGACAGACCTTTGCCAGTCATATAAGTTAGATTCAGTCAATTTGTTATCTAGATGTAACCTAGTCGTGGTCACAAGGTCGCTGCAATTAAGAAAGAGAGAAGAAAACACTTTTAGCATGATGCTCTTTGCAAGTTTAGAGTGGTTTTTAATTTATCTAAACAGGATGGCTCCCACTGTTTCTCAAATCCTTCCTCAAACCATAAAAGAAGAATTAGCCAGGACTATTGTCACCGTACAATACTTGCTTAACCGTTCAGCCAGGCCAGTGTCGATACTTCGAGGGAGGTTTTCCAACGCTTTCGCGAAGTTCCTTAATTAAAGAACTTCTTTTCTCTGGGGTCGTAACCCCGCTGACACCTTTCTAGGCACCTACTTGGTTTATAGCATTGATCGTTAAGTGACGAATCTCCTGATAAGTAGTATATACTCACAGTAGGATCGGGATCCAAATATCATCGTATGATAATGTTGAAGGAATCCTACCAACATTCATCAAACTCCAAATGGTATGCAACACTAGAAAGTTTCAGTTTCTTTAGAAACTCCCGATATGGATTTTTGCCCCATGTTCTTATGACCTTGACGAAGGCCAACAAATCATAAGCCACATGTCAAGTTCTGCTCATCATTATCTTGTTAATTTGAACCCACCCGTACATACCCTTGACGAAGGCCAACAAGGTAATACGACTGTCCCAAACCAACACATCTATCTATGCAACAAATGAATATCCCAGCAGCTATCAAACACTATGCCTTGACGAAGGCCAACAAACATAGCTTGAATACTACCGACCATTCATAAGAAATGACGGAGGGCTACGAATGGTTTTAGCAAAAAACCGTGAACGTAGTGAACTTGATATAATCGAAGGAACCTGATAGCTTTTTAAAAGAAGTGGTTAAAGCTCCGCAATTAAAAATTCTGCTCTTTTAAAATAACCGAATGGTTTCTTTTAAATTTGTTCCAGCGATTTAACTTTGGTTTATTTTCTTTGCATTATAATAATGCGTCCCATCATTTATCCTATCATTGCAGAAAACAACGAAAATACCATGTCCTCTTATGCCATCCGCATTCGCCGCGGGGTCCTGTCATCACCCGTTAGGTTACTTAACTAACGACAGAGCGGGGGCTGGGCTACCGCGGGTGTAAAACATAAGTGACGTCTAATAGCTATCATATATAGATATTGTACATTCATCAGACGCAATAATAGGCATTCCAGATCACAGATGAACTTTATTGGATATACTAGCAATCCGCATTTGCTTTGAGCCTGCAATAAAAAACGGATTACACAGTTGTGATGAATAGCCATTACCCCACCTTAGACCCCTACGGGTTCGGCAAACTACCCGCCAAGTACCCGAAGTGAAGCGGTCTCCCTCAACAACGTGAGTAGGCCACTAAACACTTCAAAGTACCTGGTAGTTTGTGCACCCCACCTTGGGTCTATCCTAGGAGCAAAAACAGTAAAAATGAAATAATACAACGGTGGCTACAACCGCAACCTGGATGCGCCCCGCAAAAGAATATTACATCATATTACAATTACATTGAATGAATGAATATAAAACACATCTCAAACCCCGGCTAATCATCACAACATTCCAATCAAGTCCATATACACAAACAGTAGAATCATTACAGAAATGTGCAACCCCCTGCCAACCGACATACTAGCAGTTAGGGGAGGTTTACGAACACATTAAACATTACAGATAAAAAACCCGATTAGCAAATAATTTAGAATATCGATCGACAACCTTTTTCCGTGTTTACCCTAAAAACAAGCCATCATAGAAGTAACCTGGGCAGAAACAGAATATACTGGAAAACAAAACACCAAATATTATGAATTACAGAGCAAATCCGAGTCAACTCGGGGTTGACTCCGCGGCGGATCCACGGCCAAAAGCACCATTTGGCCACGGATCCACAGCCATATTATCGAGTTGAGTGCTCGTATTTTCCCATTATTCTTATATTTCCCTGCTGTGAATTTTAAGGCATATCAAATAATTTTTTCGACACGTTTAAAATTAACAGAAACTGATAGGGGGCCGAATTAAGTTTTCGCGTTTTTTCTGACGATCGAAATTCTAATTAGTTGCTAACAAGCTAGTACAGGTTTAGTTGGCTCTGATACCACTGTAAGTCCATGTCACGCACCCCACGAGCTTGCGGGGAGGCGGAATATATGAAAAACGATTATCAAAAGCTTCGTAACACGGACTTGAGCACACGGATCGTATCTAAACCATTACTAGCAAACTATGAAAGGTTTAACTACTCGGATTCGAAGTTATACCTCACGTTACTTGTCCTTCGGGTCTTCATCGCTGTCCTCCACTCCTCGTAGGATCTTTGGAACGTCGGCACCTCAACGGCCTCCTCGAGTCAAAGACGATCCACCCGAGAGCTCCTACTCTAAGCTTGATCTCTAAATTGAGATAACTAGGTTTCTTTAGTTGCTAATCAAAGTCACCTAGGTGATATAGAGTGAGGTTATGGATTAATTAGTCTATCTAATCCTTGATCTCAACACATGAGGGGTAGGATTAGGGTTTGAAGAGAGAGTGAGCTTGAGGAGAGAGAAGGTGAGCATAAGAATGAATGAAAAAGCTTCTCACTTATAATATATTATGGAGCATAACAAAATCAAAATGCATTATCATCATGCTTCATTAAATATATGCAATGAATCATTAAGTGAGTCATTAAGCAATAAATGCTTCATTAACTCACTTGAATGATTCATCTAAGTGAGTCACAAATGCATTAAATGTAAATGCCACCTTAACCCTCAAGTCACCACTCTTCTAGAAGCTTCCCGTCAAATTACGAGAACGCCCCTCCTATCCGTGAAAACAAGGAAAAAATTTAGACTGTATAAATCCAATAACCCAATACTAGAATCTGGCTTAAACCAAAGCCGGCTAGTAAAAACTGTCCGAACGTCGTACGTGCGTAAACACGCGTATGCGTTCGAACCCTTGTCGTAAAACCATACGACCTCTATATTGTTTTGCCTGGAGCAGGGAAAATCTCTGTGTGGGACTCTAAAGACTCGACACTACGCTGGCAGTGGGTTTAACCACAGACCGCAAGTGGCACTAGCTGTACGTAACGGTCCCCAGGTAGATGTCGATAAGAAGGCCGATGAGGAAACCCATCTCAAACCCCTACTGAGCCTAATGTGACAATCTCCGTACAGTCCGGTCTGTTCGTCTAAGACTATCGCATATCGGGCCTAGGGGGTGGCAAGCGTCAGTCCCTTAATAGCGGTAAAAGTCGTGTCGGAGCGTAGCCCATTACACCCTAAGAAACTACTGAAACCTACCAGTAAATCTCGCTTGCCCTGGCCAGGGACTTTGCGTAATGGCTCTCTGACACAGCGCGATATCAACTCCCAATACCGGGAGAGACGAATCCTGTCTAACCGCCACTGCCTCCAAGTGCTTGGGACTGCACCCAACTGCTACCTGTTTGCACAACTCCTTTGAGCCGTGGTAGGGTAGCAATCTAAGAACAGTGGGACACACTCGAGGCGAAGTAGCAGTGTCAAGTCTGCAGACTATGCTGTACTCATGTCACCTGGGAACTGTTAACTGACGACTGGTATAATACCAACCAACAGTTCCCCTGCGAGTCCTGTCCGGTGTACCCGTAACCTAACGAGCACCTGTATACTATCTCCAGTACGACGTACTGATGGCTGTGGGACAGACCATCTCCCCAACTGGGATGAGAAGCGTACACACTAGTCTACTCCGAAATATCGATGCCCTGTCTCGATAATCCAACGACCAGGGACCTGTATAGGATGTTGCTTATAGACTACCCAGCCCCCACTAGTGTGATTGCCATCACAATGCTGGTAATCAAGCAAAGATCCTATGGGCTCTACTAATATGTATAAATGATACGTTACAAGAAACATATTCACATATTTAAAGTAGAAACAAACCAAGTAGCATACTACCATTTTTAGCAAGACTGATATATAACTGTGAATATCCCAAGCTTCCATTAAGTAATATACAAGCTAGTATGATACAATAATGGCCCCTAGGGCATATACACTAACAACACGTGCGGCGCTGGGCGCTGCCCAATTAGTGATAAGTACTTAGCCGTTTTGGCTACATATGAAGTGCTAAGTATTTTTTATATGGCGCTCACATGAGGAGTACGTGCGGCGTTGGGCGCTGCCTAATCAATACTAAGCACTTAGCTGTCTTCGGCTGTACATAGAGTGCTAAGCACTTTTATTCAGCGCCCACATGTGTTTCACGTGAGGCGCTGGCTTTCTGTTTTAGGCGCCCGAGTGTTTTTCACGTGAGGTGCTAGGTGCTGTTAAAAGGGTGCCCACGTTGGAAGCACGTGAGACGCTAGTCTTTTTCTTATATGGAGATTTAATTTCTGTTGATGTTTTCAAAGAGGTTAAACCTCTGTCAATGGTATTTTGACCATTAACGCTCACCGAAATCAGTATTATTTTTAAAGATCCCGGGTTGAGTTTTTAAAGAACTAAGTTCTTGATTTGAAGGAACTGGGTTCCTGGAGTATTATGGACTCCATTTTATTTCTTTTTAAGTCCGTTTTTCTCTAAATGTTTGATTCTTAAGAACAAGATCTTCCCGATGAGAATTAAATTCTCAATTTATGAGAGACTTGCCTTATGGGTCTCAGATCTAGAGAAAAAACTAAGTTCTTTTAAAAGGGTTAAACCCTTAGATGTGATAGAGATATTTTGATCCATTTTCTTTATCTAGGATTTTGAGAAGGAAGATCTTCTTTTTTGAGAATTGAATTCTCTGTTCTTTTTGAGAACTCACAGTATTTTTGCAGAAGCTTATAGGTGGTTCCTTCTTTTTGAGACTTGAAGTCTCTATTTCTTTATATAGTAGAGGCAAGTTTGTTAATTAACCTTGAGAAAATCTCTCATTGAGAGATTCCAATTGATTTAATCGGTCTCAAAATTGAGTTGGGAAATTTTACCCATCGTTGGATCTTTGATCCAAGTATTTCTATTTTTACAGAATATGTTGTTCTTGTTTTTAACAAGATTGAGGAAATATTTTTCCATATACAGAATTTATTCTGTAAAGTGGTGATTTTTAATCACCATTGGATTTTTAATCCAAGAATTCTCTGTTTTACAAAGAGCAGTCCTTTTTTTTTGTTTAGAAAAATTGAGAGAATATATTCCCAAAATAGAATTTTATTCTATTATTGGATCATTTATCCAACCGAGAGTATCTTTCTTATTTAGAAAGATTTGGGAGATATTTTCTCCTAAAAGAATTTGATTCTATATTTTGATGATTTATCATCTCCGTTGAATCTTTGATCCAACATCTCTGTTTAACAGAAAGATCCCAATTTTTTGTTAGGGAAACATAGAATTTAATTCTACTCGGGCGCCGGTGCTCACGTGTTGTGCACATGGGCGCCACTTAAAAATTTAATTCTTACTCGGAAAGTGTTTTTGTGCTTTGCACATTGGCGTCCGCTTGATGAGCACGTGCGGCGCCATATAAGAATTTAATTCTTACCCAAAAGCTTTTATGTACTTTGCACATTGGCGCTGGCACCCTCGTGAGAAGCACGTGATGCGCTGTCCCATTAAATTTCAACAGAGCTTTGCTCTTTTAATATGCTTAAATATTGGGGGAAAAAATGCCCCCCACCGTTGCTCTCACGTGGCTCACACGTAGGTGCAACGGTGTCATTTTTTCCACCGTTTGATTTTCTAGGAAGTTGAACCGTCCCTTCACATCTTATAAATAGGGTCTTTGGCCCTTGAGATGACTGCCATCTCTTTATCTTCTTTCTTGAACCCTCATTTCTTTTAAGAATTTAAATCTCGTTTCCCAGAGCTTATATCTCTGTCTCTTAGAACTCTGCCAGATTTCTTGGTAAGAACTATGAATAGAGCTTAGGTCTTAACTCCTTCTGAGCATATATGTTTTCTTAGTTTTGGATTTTGAGTCCATTATCAGTTTTGACAGAGCCCCTTTTTTTTAAATCGATCTCTTGGAAGTCTAAAAAAAACTTTCTTTTTACAGACCATGGATCTTGACGTTCTCATCTAAGACTTGAGAATCTTTAATTCTCATATCTAGGGTTTTACCATACTGTCAATTTTGACACTTGTTCTGGAATTTAATTCCATCCATTAATCCATGAATTATTTTAGCATGGGGATTGTTCAGAGCTTGGCTCTGATTTGGATCTTAGAAACTTTGGGAATCTTATTCCGTTTTTTCGTTCTTGTATGTTTTATTATTATTATTATTTTTGGGGTTTTAATCCCTTCTTTCTAACCTGTTGTTTGTTTTAAAGAGCCTGCTTTTTAGGGAATATTAGAAGTTTTTAACTCCACTGTTCAATGGGCACTATTTATTTAATGAGAATCCCTTCGGATTCTCACCATGGGCACATGTCTCATCATTGATGAGCCATCCCCTCGATTTTATGGGGCCCACTGTAGTGTTTTTAATATGCTAATCGCTAACTCTCAACCCTTTTTTTTAAATATGATGACTGGTAATCTGTACGATCTTGAAAAGATTATCTCTTACGAGGAGATTCGCATCCAAGGCTGCTGCCAAGGCCGAGAGTGTACTGATGCCTAGTGTGACGCGGTGATGCATCGCTTCGATGACTACAACGGCTGATTGCTTCCCCGCTGTTCTGCCCGTTTGAAGATCGTCGTTGGGTCGATCTGGGAAGCTATACCCGGGAGCCTTGAGGTTATGCCGCTTCAAGTGCTCGATGATGCTAAGGATAAGTTACATTCAGTGTACTTGATGGGGTTGATCTCAAAGAAACGTAGAGATAATCTCGTTAGCATCTTGCACCGCGTCTTTCAGCAGAAAGCAATAATATCGGCATATCAGTGGGTGGAGGACATCAGTGGTGACCCTGATGCTTGCATCCGAGAAAAGATGCACAAAAAGATGGTCGATGAAGCTGAAGGCGCACTGCTCAAACTTGCTTTTGAGTTTGAGAATCCATGTCCGAAGTTCAGCATTTTGCTGTTGTAAACATTTTTTTTAGAACTTTGACTTGAGAAGATAGCGAGCGGGCACAAGCGTCATCATCTATCGTTAACTCAGATCTCGATCCTTAAGAAATGTAGTTCTGAGCCCCGAAGCCTATGAGTTACGCCTTTCTGTTTCTTGACGTCTTGATCTGGCGCGGAATAGTTTATGTATTCGTTTCGGAGTCTGTTGTTTATATACTCATCTCGGAGTTTATTGTTTATTCACTAGTTTCGGAGTCTCTAGTTTATGTACTTATCTCAGAGTTTATAGTTTATTCAGTCGTTTCAGAGTCTCTAGTTTATGTACTCATTTCGGAGTTTATAGTTTATTCACTAGTTTTGGAGTCTTTAGTTTATGTACGCATATCGGAGTTTGTAGTTTATTCAATCATTTTGGAGTATCTTTAGTTTACCTCCCTTGGGTTCACAGGAAAACTTCTCTAACGTTGTATGCAGATAACCCCCAATCTTTTTACGACAGAGGTCCGTTAGATTTGTGGTACTAGGGTTTTAGTCCGTGGTACCGTCGTGTTGGCTGATGTATTTCTCGATATGCAGTCTTTAAGTTGTTGTTCGTGTAACCTCGCGACTGTCATGTCTATGATCCCTTCAAGAGCTGGACAAGTCGTCTTTAAGTAATCTCCTTAGGTCATATTACCGTCGGAAGAGCAAGCGTTCGGAATTTTCCATGACGCTTTTTACTTGAGGTAAGGATCAATTTGGTTTCCCGATAAGTCATAACTGCACCCTTCTAGGGTGGGATGATCTCCAGTGGTCTTTTAGGCTTTCTATGAGTTGTCGTCAAGACCCGAAACTGGGAATATGCCGTCACTTCATTTTTTTGCTTTGACGATGTCATGCCGATTCTTTGCTGAAGTAGGGTAGACATCTGTAGGACCTCCATGCTGTATATATTGCAACTGTAGTTCGGAGCTAGGAATTACCATCGCTCCATTTTCATTTGATAGTCGCGTTCGCATCCTGCTGAAATGAGGAGAGCGTCGGGGTGATCTCTAGGTTTTAGATGTTTCCATTAAGACTTGAAGTTAGGATTTTGCTATCACTTCACTTTTATTTGATTGTTTTGTCTGCCCCTGATGGAATGAGGAGGGGGACATAGGGATAGTCCCCAGGCTGTATATGAACCGTTAAGACTTGGGGCTACTTTTGGTAAAGCGTGGTAGGAGATATGGTCCCTTTTCTTTTATTTGTGCCCATTGATCATGTACAAGAGTCAATATGGACATACTTGCAGGGCAGAGGACATTTTATTTTATTTTATTTTTTATTTCTACGATACTCTATCTTTTCAACTTTTTACATCGTGAGAATCGCGATTGCCCAATCATTTTGGCTATTTATCGCTGTGCCCAATCATTTCGGCTATGTATTTTTTTTATTTTTACTCGCTATTTTTTATTGCGAGTCACCCAAACATTTTGGTTATGTATTTTTTTAATTTTTTTACTCGCTGCTTTTTATTGAGAGTTGCCCAAACATTTCGGCTTTTTTCATACGTATTTTTTTGCGACTCGATGTGTTTTATTACGAGTTAGGAACTTGAGATCTGATACCAATTTTGGCATCAGCATCGCTGCAACTAAAATATTTCCAGAATCGAATCATCATTTTCTGTGAGAGGACTTGGAGTTTGACACCTATTTAGGCATGAGCATCGCTACAGTTGGAATGTTGCTAGGAGTGAATCATCATTTGCCGTAAGAGGACTTAGAGTTTGACACCTGTTTAGGCATCATCATCGTTATAACTGGAATGTTTCCTGGAGCAAATTATCATTTGCCTTTGTCGATTTGAACAAAGACGACTTAGTAGACAGGGTTAGGATCCTGTCGACTAAGGCTTTTGACTTTATGAGCCGTAAGGGTCTCACAAAGGTATTTATCCGTACGAGTCAAGAGGATCTCATAAGTGTATTTTCTCCTTAGGAATCGTGTGGGTTCCTAAGTGATATTTTCTCTTGTAAGTCGTAAGGATCTTCCAAGAGTGTTTTCTCCTTTTAAGTCGAGAGGACTTACAAGTGGCATTCATCATATGGAGACATTTCTAGCCATTGGTAAAACTTGGTAAAGGAATATTTATTCGTGCATGTGGATTGTATACAAGGGTCAATATTGAACCGCTTGTATGGCAACTTGAGAGATATGACGGCTTAAGAACAGGTTCAGGTCCCTGTAGCTTAAGGCTTTTGAATCCGATGAGCCGTGAGGGTCTCATAGGGGGAATTCTCCTTACGTGTCGTGAGGATCTCGCAAGTGTGTGTGTGTATATATATATATACACACACACACGAGATTGCACCCTTCCGGCTTTTCATAAGCTTGCCGGTACTTCTGCTGTTTTTACTCAAGGCATCATTTCGGGTTTTCATCCGTGCCCATTTCGCTTGTGGACATTGTTCCCTCATAAAAAGAGAGAAAAGGGGAGAAAATTCCCCACTACTCAAGCCTCATGTGTTAAACACGTGAGCACCTATATGCAAAGAATATAGGCGCTGCAGTTAAATGATTTATGGGCTAAATAAGCCTCACGTGTTAAACACGTGAGCGTCTATATGCAAAGCATATAGGTGCTGCAATCAAAACACCTAATAGGCTAAATGAGCCTTACGTGTTAAACACGTGAGTGCCTATATGCAAAGAATATAGGCGCTGCAATCAAACAATTGATAGACTAAATAAGCCTTACGTGCTAAACACGTGAGCGCCTATATGCAAAGCATATGGGCGCTGAATAAAAATAAACTAAAGGCCAAACATGCCTCATGTGTTAAACACGTGAGCGCTCATATGCAAACCATATGAGCGCTGAAAATAAACTGGCCAAAACCTACGCTAAGGGTCGCGTGTTAAACACGTGAGTTCTCCTGCCATAATCTTTGGCAGCGCTCACATGCGCACCCCAATCTTAAAATACTCACATCTGATTCTGTGTGACAGAATTAAAATTCTATGTGGGAAATATTTTCTTGATCTTTCTCAAACCAGAAATATCTTCTCTGTTAAATAGAGGATCCTTGGATTAAAGATCCAACGGTGATTATAAAATCACCTACCGATCATCTGATAGAATGAAATTCAATCTTAGGGAAAATATTTTCTTATCTTGTTAAACAAACAAAAAAACTTTTCTATTAAATAAAGAGCCTTTGGATTAAAAATCCAACGGTGAATAAAATTCACCAATTGATCTAAAAAGATTATTTTTGGATTGATTATGAAATCAATTATGATCTCTCAATCAGAGATTTTCTTAACAAGTTGATCTTTTCTCTTCTCCTATAAATAGGAGCAAGGAGATAAAAAAAAAGAGGGACACACGGAGAGAAAAGAGAGAGAATATACAGAGAGAACTTCCTACAAGCTTTTAAAGAATACAGTGAGCCATTGATAAAAGAGAGAATTTAATTCTCAAAGAAGACTTGCTTCGTTGAAATCCCAGGTAAAGAAACACATATATTATCTCTCCTTTGCCTCTCTAAGGGTTTAACCCTTCATATAAGAACTCAGTTCTTTCTCTGTTTGAGATTTACAGAAGCGGATCTCCCCACAAGTTGAGAATTTAATTCTCATCGGGAAGATTCTTTTCTGCAGATTCAAAACTTAGGGGAAAAGAACTAAGTTAAAAAGAAAGAATATGAACATACGGGAATTTAATTCCTCCTAAAATTAGGGTTTAACCTTACATAAAGAACTTGGTTCATAGAAAAGTGAAAAAGAACTTAGTTCTTCAATACAAACGATAATGATGGTCCAAGATCTTCAAAACCGAAATCTTGATGATCATCAATGACTAAAAATGTCATTAACAGAGATTAATATCTCTAAGAAAACACAAGAACAACTTGGTGACTCGATTAGTGCTTAGCACTATTTTGAAGCCTCACGTGTTTCCCACGAGAAGCGCTTAAAAAAATAAACAAAAAGAACAGCCAAAGTCGCCTCACGTGTTTCTCACATGGGAGCCTAAAGAGCAAAGAAAAACTTCTTTGTCGATTAGGCAGCCGCCCCAGAAGGAAGCAGTCACGTGAAAGGCACGTATGCTTTATCCAAGTGCTTAGCACTTCTGTAAAAAGAGGGAAACGGACAAATAAAGCCCAAAGCCCAGCACTCACGTGCTTCCTACGTGAGTATCATGCAGAGTGCTCAGCACTCCATGAATTGTCAAAAATGACTAAAAAATGCTCACATCTGAGCGCCTCACGAGTTTCACACGTGAGTACCACAGGACTCTAGTGCTTAGCACTAAACCAGTGCCCCACGTATTTTACACGTGAGCGCTGTATGTCCCAGTGCTCAACACTGTTGGGTAATGATTGGTCTGTAATTTTGTGAAAGAAAAAGTAGTAGTAAATTAACGGCAATCAATAACGGTGTCGCGTGTAGCGAACCTTTAGTGAGTTTGGGTCGTCCTTTGGGATTTATGGAATTTTATTTTTCTTGCTTTAGATCGGTTGAAATAAATAGAAAAGAGAAAATAAAGAAAATCAAGAAGATAGTTTCAAGAAAATCAAGAAGATAGTTTCAAGAAAATCAAGAAAATAGTTTCAAGATCTAATTGAATTATCAAGAAAATTTTATACGAAGAAGGCATGTAGGATTCGATTGGATTTAGTAGCCTTGGATGACTAATAAAGATGACTCCTCTTATCTATTGATAGATTTAAAACTAGATTGATGGCGATAAATGAGGATTAGGGTTCTTTGGAAGAAACTAGGGTTTCTCCTCTATTGACCCTTGTCCTTTCATTGATCTCCATTCATATCTAGCCCTTAACAAAAAGATCGTCAATCTTATCTCAAATCGTGGTCGAGATTATTAAGAAATTGATATCGCGCCTAATAAAGATGTTGATGATTCTTTTGCTAAAATTTATAAACTTCATAAGACTTAAAAGTAGTATAGAATTTTCTCACTCGTTGATCTACCCTAACCTACGAATCTTATCAAGCGGAGAATTACTCGCGCATCATGAAAATAAAAGAAAGAGTTGAGAAAGAATTCATAATGCGGAAATTAAAAGAAAGCGAAATTAAAACTAATGGTCACTTTTATTAGTCAACTTCACAATACAATTCTTCGAGTTTAGATTACAAGAGGAAGAAGAATTTGCTCTCGATCTCTGCCTCGAAAAAGTAGATGTTCTGTCGATTACGTCGCTTGATCACCTCGAATCGTGGACTTGTCTTGGATCGCTTGCTCGTTGATGGTGATTGGCTTCACATAAAAGAGAATTGCTTGCTTGATTGCTTGATTGATTTCTCGATGGATTTCTTGATCTTGGATCTCAAGATCGAAGATTCTTGATCTTAGATCTTAGATCCCCTTTTTTATATTGGATTTGATCTTGGATTTGATGTAGAGATTGTTGGCTCTTTTCTTGATTTTATTTTAAGAGATTGGATCTAGATCTAGATCCCCAAATGATGTAGCCCTCGGTCCTTTTTATAGCCCCAAAACCAGTAACAGAAATCCCCAACAAACTAAGTTTGTTGCACAGAAGCTTCCAGAAGAATCTTGAACCCTAACTCCTCTTCTTGACCACTTAACCGCGGCAACTCGCCGGCTCAGCCGCGGATTGGCCGCGACGCGGTAGGTTCTTGGCTTCATTCTTCTGGAATCTTCTCTTGTTAGTATTTGGGTATTTATTTGATGTCTGGAACCTTCTTATCTTTTCTGAGTCTCTGCCAGTATTTGATTTTTTGATTTTCTTTACTTTATTGGCAGATTCTTGATTCCGGATATCTGACCTGAGGTAAACTTGTACAATATCTCAATGAAGAATGCTAGTTATGTTTGAGATACAAAATATTATGCGTAAAATATTAAACATACAATTTCCTTCATAATCTTGATTATAATATATAAACACATGGTAAATGGTATTTTACAGATGGACTTCTAATATGTGTTATATTATAACAAATACGTTTAGATGATTAAGAAAAGTAAGGAAATTGTCATGTTAAAAGTAAACTATTTTCGACTGAACAGGTAATTATGGAAACTCAATCTCAGCCCAAAATTGGCTAAGTTTCCTGAGATTAAATCTCCTACTTTTTAAATCAATCGAGCCCATATGCTCTTGATTTCCAAGGTCTTAAATATGACCAAAAATCCTTAAGTCCACAACAACCCATTTTCGCTCAAATACAGAATTTGGTTTATGGGTATATCTCTTCACACCTCTGATATGCGTTGTTGTAATTTCTCAACGTCTTCAGAGAGGTGGCGGTTCCCGATGACCAACAACTTCTTTCATTGATGAACTTCCAAATTGATGTGCATGACTGCCCCAAATTGGGCACATTCTATATCAAAACTATTCATTTCGTCACGTAACAAATACACGTGCACGTAAGATGAATAATGGATCGAGATGTCCTTAAACTAAAACTTTGCCTCAAAAACAGCGACAGCGGACCGAGATGTCCTTAAACTAAAACTTCGCTTAATAAGCGTCGACAATGGACCGAAATGTCCTTAAACTAATATTCGCCACAAACATGGCGACAATGGACCGAAATGTGCCTAAACTAATATTCGCCTAAAAAACGGCGATAACTGACCGTAATGTCTTTAAACTAATATTCGCCTAAAAACGGCGATAACTGACCGTGACGTCCTTAAACTAAAATAAGTTGAGCCCCCAAATGCTCACATACATTTAAGTTGATCTTAATCTCAAACTAGAATAATGGACCTTAAATAATAAACCCAAATCTAAAACATACGGATTTGGACTAATCCATGCCCTACGGGCGACGACATAAAATAGTCTCCGTATACAATCTACGGGCAACCAAAATAAAACAGACATACACATGACATGAAGTGAACCTCCGGAGCAGGATAAAGTGGTTATCGCAATGCGGTAACTGTCACGACCCGAAATATTAGCTCGTGACCAGCACTTAAATCACGCAACGTCTAAAGGCATAACGTAATCCAAGTAAGCTGAAACCCAGAAATCTAAACCTTTTAAAGAAATAAAAGTGGTGCAGTTTTGAAATAAGGTATAATAAAGATAAGTGTTTTCTTGAATGCATAGAAAAGGGAACATGAAAAATGCAAGTTTATCCTACTTGTTGTAAAACATGTTCGTCTTTTAAAAATTTGGGCAGCACCTCCCTTGTATATTTTGATCCAAAACCACAAATACAAGAATATATAAAAGGCATCCCCAAGCGGGAGCTAACTCTTTGCCAAACGGCGGATTCACAACCACGCAAGTAATAAAACAAGTATACGACGCCCAATCGGCGAAGATCAACATAGAAAATAATGAATAAAGCAAGACATCAACCCAAAAAGCGAATATAAAACCCATCGCTCAAATCTCGCACTACAAGTCTCACTAAGTCTTACTTAATATACAAATACTAGTTTTTGATTGATGGAGTCGACCATATACAATATGGAATATAAATGCAAGGGTGGGCACGACAAAAGTGTCCCACCTACCCAAGCAAGTCACCTGAAAGCAAGTTGTGTGGCAATGATGCCGCTACAGATCCATGCGGTCAACCTGCAATAACTGTGGCACAACTGGGGTGAGTTGCCAACTCGTGAGTAGAAAACATCAACAGGTAGAAATCGAATAAAATAATAATTTGCTAGGTTAACTATATCATAAGGGTAATACAATGATATCTAGGGTGACCGTAAGTAAATATGTGCCAACAATAAAATAAATGCAAGTATGCAAGTGGATATCATCCAATAACATAAACAATGTCAATATACATGTGGATCTCGCGAAACATCATAATAGCATATGCACATAAATATATGAGGATATCAAGAATGTGTGTGTTCATCAATGACACACGAAAACATGTAACCTGAGCGTCCAACATTGACACTCGAAATATCATAAAACCCGTGTCCAGCATCGACACGTAAATCATCATGTCTCAGGCTCCAGCTATCCGGACTGGCCTGTATCCATCTCATGACTTCGGTCGGTATCCTCCGGATAACCGCCAGGCTCAACGCCATCATCTATGACCATCTTGCCCCGGGGTACCTCATCGGGTCCACCATGCACCCGCAGACGGTTCCTCCTCCTCCTCGAATCGGATGTCACATGCCAATCTCAGAACCGAGAAAACGCATGGTGGACACACTGAAACATCATATCAAGAGAAACCGGGTTTTTAAAACAATACATACTTTCCTTTGAAATAACCATGGTTCTCAAATCCAGAAATCCCATGAAAATAGCAGATCTCAATGCGTAAAATCGTAAAGCATGATGTATGCGACATATAATAGAATGTAAGCATATCAGTAAATCATGCAATCATGGAACAGTAATATGCATATATTAAGGGGAAACCACTCTTTAAAATGAATCCAGTTTTAAAATATATCCTGGGGTCCCCAATTTCTCCAAGGTCAAATGCAATATCGTATAAAGGTGTATATGCAACTATAGCAAGTAAATTACGCAAGAGTCATATCATGAAGCAGCAGTTCTACTGTGTAGTGGCATGGCAATTATCGATGATGAAATGTGTGAGCCGGCAAATCTGTGTAAGTGTGACATACACATCATCGATAATGGTGCAGGTGTACTAGCAAAGGTATATGCAATGCAATGAGAATAACATGAATGAATCATAAGGTAAATAATCAGCTAAATGCGACAAAGTATACATATCTAACATGACTGAGTCGGTGAATCTATCAAACGGCATCCTCTAGTCAGGAGTATAGATCAATCATCTATTAACTCGTCATGTACGGTAAATCATCATACGCCTGAAGCTTCACAACATTATCCATATATATACCTACCTCTCAGGTCTATACGTATCAATCTCAGATCATGGGACCGACAAAGGTATCAATTATCACATATCGATTCGTATCCGTATACCAACATGTCATCAAATTATCATATCGCATCGTATTTTCTTTTCATCACATTAAGTCAAACTTTATATATACATTCTACTTTATTAATCTAGTTTCATGTTACGCTAAACTCAATGCTTATTCTAGTGTAATTACCTATCTATAAGTCGTAATTCACTTTCACTTTTTATATCTCAATATATATTTTTAATTACTAATATTAACACTAACTATCTTTTAAACTATATCCCTAGTTTTCTAATCTAGGTTTCTACGACTGTATCCTATAGATCGGTTTCCATTTAAAATATTTGCGGGGGTGCTATACGCCATCCACCCGACTTCCTCCGTAGATATAGATCTACTCACCTGGTCCTTTCTCGCCGAAGTCGATGACGCTACACTCCGTCGCCTCGGAATCCACGTAAAGGTACCTACAATAATACACAATCAAAATCCCCATTAAGATCAAGTTCCGAAATCCAATACGGCACGCGCATTGATTATAGGTTAGAACCTATAGCTTACGCGTACAAAATCAATCAAACAACCCTTGTTGTTGACGTACAAACGCCAAACAACCCAAAACAATATCAAATACCAAATCCCAAGTTTAAGAATCACAAAACACGAAAACAACATCTTAGGAAAACCACTCCCAGATTTCACTATAGGGCAAACTAAGGGATTTTGCATATAGGGTTAGTCTAGATATAATATGGGAGAACTACCAACCAAAACTCACCCGGTTTTGCCATGACCAGGCCGCAAATTGCGGCCTAGGGGAATAAATTTGTGGCCATGTAGTGGTGGGAGGGGCTCAGGTTTCAGGGGTAGTCCATGGTTGCCTGCACGTCTCATGGTCATGGGAACTTATTCAATAGTTGTCTCGGGTCACTCCAGGTCTTCAAATACACTCACAAATTGCCAAATTTACCAATGTCGGAAAGTTCTAAGTTCGTGTTTGGTTTCTATTTTCTGTTCTAGGTTAGTAAAACACCACTCAAGCCTTGTTAATATCTACTACACAATATCAATTTCTCACAATTTCCCAAACTCTTCTCTAGGATTTTTATACAGCACAAATCCACACTCTAAACTAATTCTAAACTAACTAGAATGCTAGGAAAACATAAACTAACTAAGTGAAGGAAAATATACCTCATGGATGCAACCAAGCAAAACCCTAGCTCCCCAAAGTCCTTAAAATCCAACATTGATGGGTCCAAAGTGTAGAGGGTGAAGAGGGGATCAACTTTAATGAAAGGGGTTTAGGGTTTGGATGAAAGATTTGAGATGATTCTTGGGGTAGAGGTGGAGGGAAACTTGAGGAAGAAGGAGATGAGAAAATAAATAGGGAAGAGTTATGGTGGCTGCCCCCCTCTCTCTTATATTCTCATCCTGTCTCTCTCTCATTACCCTTTTACCCTTTTGCATTTTCTTTTCTTTTTCTTTTTAAAAATGAAACACATAATACCCTAAAAACGACACAAGAACACAACAAGTAACCAAAATGTAACATGACATGGTGCCCTGGCTATGGAAAACTGTAGAAACACGGATTTGGCCTAATCGCGATTAGCAGTGCACTAATCGGGGTTTTATTTAAATTGCATCTAATTAATTATAAAAATGCCAAATCCGATAAATATATTATTAAATGAGTAAATCATTTTAATTTCCAATTATTTTACAATTATTGGTATATATTTATACCTTTTTACGAAAACCCCAAATTCGCAAATCAGGTAATTTTTGCGAAATATATTATTTTAATATTAAATTCCAAAAATAATATTTTATATTTTCTGAAGTGTTACAATCTCCCCCCTTATAGAAATTTGGTCCCCGAATTTAAATTTAAACCCCCAATACTAAAACATTTCAGTAATCAACTCAAATAGACGGGGCTCCGAAATCATGGAAGATATAGAAAGCCACAGCGCATCGCGTGCGACTGAAAATGAATACAAACTCAAAATCGAACTCCGTCAAGCGTCTAGCAAATCATCGGGTTTGCATGCATATCATCGAAGTTACAATGGAGATACATATCTCGAAATCCCCAACTGAAATCCAATATGCATAGTCCAATACTATAATAAATATATATAGCATGCATCCTTGGAAAAGTTTTAAAACCGAATAAAACACATGCAAAATCTTTTCTGAATTGCTGTGTGATGCGTAACTCACGGTACAAGGGGCGGACACTCATTGTAAAGTAGTAAATATACTTATATATGTTTGTGCTCAAATTATACGTTCCACCGTCGTGAAATATCCCAAAAGGTTTTTCTTTATAAACGTTCGTGCCGCTCGTGGACACGTAGGAAATAGTAAGACTATAGCTCCTTTTTTTAAACCTCTTGTTAACTTTTTAGTGCATGCAAAATATTCAGGTACTGTCCCCAGATCAGTCATGTTTGGCTACTACACAATATAGTGCCCAACGTGAAAATAAGGCGCTCAAAAGCAAAACCAGGCTTAAAAGGCGTATCCAACAATCATGTGCGTCTGGTGCGCATAGAAATCAAATCCAACACAGGTGCCACAATACGCACAAGTCAAAACTAAGTGCAACGGGTGCGCACGAAAGCATCTGTCCAGTTCAATGGGTATGCACGACAACAATATCTGGTGCATCTATTGTGCACGAAAATCTCAATCGTGTGCATCCGGTGTGCACAAATCACATCCCATATCATGCACGAATGAAATCTAAATCAAGTGCATTCAATATGCACGAAACCCAAAACCAAGTGCTTAATATGCACAAAATCCAAATCAAACGTGTCAGGTCCGTAAAAAGTATCTAGTGCAATAATATGTACGAAAAATATAAGTCTGCTGTAACAAATGTACAAAAATACAAATCTAGTGCATCAAATGCACAAAATACAAACAATACTCCAATGCGTAAAAAGTAACACCGAGTATACCAAGGTGTATAAAGTCATAAACTTGTGCAACTGCATGCACAAAACACGTATCAATGCACTGCAAGCGCATATAAGCTATACCGAGTGCAAAATCAAATCGAGTGCGTACCACACGCACAAAATCAAATCAACTGTATGAAATCTAGGAAATCATAAACATGTGCAGCCAAGGCACAAAATCAATATCGAGTGCAATATATTTGCACAAATTATAAACCAACACAACGGTGTATAAAAACATATATCAAGTGCAATAACTATGCACGAAAATGTAAATACCCAGTTGGTGCAGCCATGGTACACGAAATCAATATCATGAAACTCATCATCAAAACTCAAATCCAAGCGATATAAGCGTGATACTCGGATCACAACGCAAATCGCAGCAAATGACATTGAGTTACACCTCCTACAATGTCGAAAAATATTGGTGCGCCCAAAACTGGCAGAGCAAGAACATCCGCTTTTCTCCTGCTCACGGTCTGGCGTCCTCTATCTCTGGGTCCTCATTTCACTGTGGATTACCAATCTTGCAATCCATTGGCTCTTCGGTCTGTTCAGTATGCTAACGGAAACGATTCCGCTCTGGCACTTCTCTGGTCGTTTTTTGGCCAATTAGTATGACCACTCGTAAAGCAGCACTTCACTGGCATCGGCCTCTGGTCCTCTGAAAACACGTCACATATCTGATCCTGGGTGCAAATCTTATTGCAGCAGTTTCCTGGAAGGAACCTGCTCAGGGACTCTTCCGATCTTTCCTATGACGAAATAACGGAGGCTGGTACTCTTGCCTAATCTTTTCTCGCTTTCTCGACATCTGCGTTCTCAGCACAGCTTTTCTTCAGGAACTGGTCGTATCCCATGCCTCTGTATACATATCAGATCTCTAATCTCAACGGGGAGTAGCAGCAGCTCATTGACTTCTCGCACGAACCTCTTGTTCCACTCATCTTTATTATCGTCTGCTTCGACGTCACGTCATGCTATCTGCGTACTGCAATTGTCTCGGCTACAGTCAATCCGGAGTCTCTCACATGGAATCGAAATCACAAACTCGGTATCTTCATCACTCTGTAGAAGATCTCTAGCCGAACATGTCCTCGGGAACTCGTCCATACCATCGGAGGAATACTCAATACTCGTCCATTCTCAATCAGCTCACAACGCATCTGGGTGAGGTCCTCTATCTGAAGCTGGTCCACTTACTGGTCTCCTATCATATGATATCCGGACGACGTTAAAATTTTCCGATCAATTTGTCAAAATCCCATAATTCCCTGAAAGCTCAACACCTGAGCACAGTTTAATAATATCTAGTACACGCCACAGTACTTATGGACCAACCGTAGAAGGGAAAACCCAAGCCTCACTAATGGCACCGCTAAACTGCTGGAAACCCTAAGGTTCAAAAGCGGTTCCATGGTCATCATGTCGAGTTAGGGTTTCATTCTTTTAGAGGGTCCACAGAATTACTTACATGTTCCTCCGAATACTTTAAACTAGGAAAAATGGGTTTCTGACATTCGTTCAAACTTTTAACTTTGCCTAGAAAATATTTGAATACCCTTCGTCTCTCAACTCAAGATAGACTAGCTAACATCTGTCGTATCTCTGCCTGAAAGCTCCAGCGATCTCAGCTCATAAGGTATGGAGGAGACATCCTATCAATCTCAGCAACAGCTGGGTCATCTATCTGCACGGTAGACGACATCAAAAATCTCTGAGGTATGATGTACATCAACAATCCTCGCACAACTGGAAGCTTCTATCAATGTATCGATCATACGGTGCAACATCGAACACTCGCCTCAAACGAGAAGTCGCACCACCAATACAAAATTGAGACGTTCACGTGTCACCAGAAAACATGATGGTCAGTCCTCGTCCCTGACGAGCTCGCCCTGACCGCATCACTAGCAGCAGCTCAATCTGTGCTCAAACTATGGTGACAGGAACCTCAAGCATGTATCGATGAAACCATATCAATGGAATAAAAGGAATCAACAGATCCCAAAATGGATACATGACCATAAGGAGGAATGGAATCAATAAGAGTATGATCATGGAAACAAATAGAATCAAGGACATCAATATATGTACATCCTAAGGTTTCTTAAGTGGAGTATCGTATCGTAAATATTCCGCGGAATATACGTACGATACGTCACTCTGCTCAAGCTACCTACTCCATTAATCAGGGTCAGCCTATGTGACAAAAGTTCGGGTCTAATACCCCCCTGTCCAAGTCTAAGTTCCGTAAGGTCAAGCCTATGTTCCGAATATATATAAACGCGCTAGACTCTACATAGTTAAACCTAAACTTGAACAAAGGTTAAACCTAGCGCTCTGATACCAACTTTGTCATGACCCGAAATATTAGCTCGTGACCAACACTTAAATCACGCAACGTTTAAAGGCGTAACGTAATCCAAGTAAGCTAAAACCCAAAAATCTAAACCTTTTAAAGAAATAAAAGAGGTGCAGTTTTGAAATAAGGTATAATGAAGAAAAGTGTTTTCTTGAATGCATAGAAAAGGGAACATGAAAAATGCAAGTTTAACCTACTTGTTGTAAAACATGTTCGTCTTTTAAAAATTTGGGCAGCACCTCCCTTATATATTTTGATCCAAAACCACAAATACAAGAATATATAAAAGGCATCGCCAAGCGAGAGCTAGCTCTTCGCCAAATGGCGCATTCACAACCACGCAAGTAATAAAACAAGTATAAGACGCCCAATCGGCGAAGTTCAACACAGAAAATAATGAATAAAGCAAGATATCAACCCAAAAAGCGAATGTAAAACCCATCGCTCAAATCTCGCACTACAAGTCTCACTAAGTCTTACTTAATATACAAATACTAGTTTTTGATTAATGGAGTCGACTAGATACAATATGGAATATAAATACAAGAGTGGGCACGACACAAGTGTCTCACCTACCCAAACAAGTCACCCGAAAGCAAGCTGTGTGGCAACGATACCGCTACCGATCCATGCGGTCAACCTGCAATAATTGTGGCACAATGGAGGTGAGTTGCCAACTCGTGAATAGAAAACATCAACAGGTAGAAATCAAATAAAATAACAATTTCCTTGGTCAACTATATCATAAGGGTAATACTATGATATCTAGGGTGACCATATGTAAATATGTGCCAACAATAAAATAAATGCAAGTATGCAAGTGGATATCATCCAATAACATAAACAATGTCAATATACATGTAGATCTCGTCCACTCGAAACATCGTAATAGCATATGCATGTAAATATATGAGGATATCAAGAATGTGTGTGTTCATCAATGACACACCAAACATGTAACCTGAGTGTCCAACATCGACACTCGAAATATCATAAAACCCGTGTCCAGCATCGACACGTAAATCCTCATATCTCAGGCTCCGGCTATCCGGACTTGCCTGTATCCATCTCATGACTCCGGTCGGTATCCTCCGGATAACCGCCGCGTCCAAAAACTATCACCGGTAGGTAGTGCTCCCCTGCCAGGCTCAACGCCATCATTTACGACCATCTTGCCCCGGGGTATCTCACCGGGTCCACCATGCACCCGCAGACGGTTCCTCCTCCTCCTCCTCGAATCTGGTGTCACATGCCAATCTCAGAACCGAGAAAATGCATGGTGGACACACTGAAATATCATATCAAGAGAAACCGGATTTTTAAAACAATACATACTTTCCTTTAAAATAACCACAGTTCTCAAATCCAGAAATCTCATGAAATTAGCATATCTCAATGTGTAAAATCGTAAAGCATGATGTATGCGACATATAACAGAATGTAAGCATATCAGTAAATCATGCAATCATGGAACAATAATATGCATATATCAAGGAGAAACAGCTCTTTAAAATGAATCCAGTTTTCAAATATATCTTGCGGTTCCTAATTTCTCCAAGGTCAAACGCAACATCGTATAAAGGTGTATATGCAACTATAGCAAGTAAATTATGCAAGAGTCATACCATGATGCAGCAGTTCTACTGTGTAGTGGCATGACAATTATCGATGATGAAGTGTGTGACCCGGCAAATCTGTGTAAGTGTGACATACGCATCATCGATAATGGTGCAGGTGTACTAGCACAGATATATGCAATGCAATGAGAAGAACATGAATGAAGTATAAGGTAAATAATCAGCTAAATGCGATAAAGTATACGTATCTAACATGACCGAGTCGGTGAATCTATCAAACGACATCCTCTAGTCAAGGGTATGGATCAATCATTTATTAACTCATCACGTACAGTAAATCATCGTACAACAACCTTAATCAATTTGGGATCCTAACGACCTATAATACAAAGAGGGTACAGACCTAACGTCTCGTACGGCATAACTCTCAAGCTTTACAACATTATCCATATATATATACCTATCTCTCAGGTCCATCCGTATCAATCTCAGATCATGGGACCGACAAAGGTATCAATTATCACATATCGATTCGTATCCGTATACCAACATGTCATCAAATTATCATATCACATCATATTTTCTTTTCATCACATTAAGTCAACTTTATATATACATTCTACTTTATTAATCTAGTTTCATGTTACGCTAAACTCAATGCTTATTCTAGTGTAATTACCTATCTATAAGTCGTAATTCACTCACACATTTTATATCTCAATATATATTTTTAATTACTAATATTAACACTGACTATCTTTTAAACTATATCCCTATTTTCCTAATCTAGGTTTCTACGACTGTATCCTATAGATCTGTTTCCATTTAAAATATTTGCGATGGTGTTATACGCCATCCACCTGACTTACCGTAGATATAGATCTACTCACCTGGTCCTTGCTCCCTGAAGTCGATGACGCCATGCTCCATCACCTCAGAATCTACGCGAAGGTACCTACAATAATACACAATCGAAATCCCTATTAACATCAAGTTCCGAAATCCAATACGGCACGCGCATTGATTATAGGTTAGAACCTATAGCTTACGCGTACAAAATCAATCAAACAACCCTTGTTGTTGATGTACAAACGCCAAACAACCCAAAACAATATCAAATACCAAATCCCAAGTTTATGAATCGCAAAACACGAAAACAGTATCCTAGGAAAACCACTCCCAGATTTCACTATAGGGCAAATTAAGGGATTTTGCATATAGGGTTAGTCTAGATATAACATGGGGGAACTACCAACCAAAACTCACCCATTTTTGCCATGACCAGGCAGCAAATTGCGGCCTGGGGGAATAAATCTGCGGCCATGTAGTGGGGGGAGGGGCTCAGGTTTTAGGGGGTAGTCTATGGTTGCCTGCACGTCTCATGGTCATAGGAACTTATTCAATAGTTGTCTCGGGTCACTCCAGGTCTCCCAATACACTCACAAATTGCGAAATTTTCCAATGTCGGAAAGTTCTAAGTTCGTGTTTGGTTTCTATTTTCTGTTCTAAGTTAGTAAAACACCACTCAAGCCTTAACATCCACTATACATCATCAATTTCTCACAATTTCTCAAACCCTTCTCTAGGATTTCTATACAACACAAATCCACACGCTAAACCAATTCTAAACTAACTGGAATGCTAGGAAAACATAAAATAACTAAGTGAAGGAAAATATACCTCATGGATGCAACCAAGAAAAACCTTAGCTCCCTAAAGTCCTCAAAATCCAACATTGATGGGTCCAAAGTGTAGAGGGTGAAGAGGGGATCAACTTTAATGAAAGGGGTTTAGGGTTTGGATGAAAGATTTGAGCTGATTCTTTGGGTAGAGGTGGAGGGGAACTTGAAGAAGAAGATTAGAAAATAAATGGGGAAGAGTTATGGTGGCTGCCCTTTCTCTCTCTCTCTCTCTCTCTTATATTCTCACCCTCTCTCTCTCATTACCCTTTTACCTTTTTGCATTTTCTTTTATTTTTATTTTTAAAACCGAAACACATAATACCCTAAAAACGACACAAGAACACAATAAGTAACCAAAATGTAACATGACATGGTGCACTGGCCATGGAAAACTGTAGAAACACGGATTTGACCTAATCGCGATTAGCAGTGCACTAATCGGGTTTTTATTTAAACTGCATCTAATTAAATATAAAAATGCCAAATCCGATAAATATATTATTAAATGAGTAAATCATTTTAATTTTCAATTATTTTACAATTATTGGTATATAATTATACCTTTTTACGAAAACCCCAATTTCGCAAATCAGGTAATTTTCGCGAAATATATTATTTTAATATTAAATTCCAAAAATAATATTTTATATTTTCTGAAATGTTATAGTAACGTAATTAACTGCAGGGGCTTACGCCTGCAGGGAAAAGCGTCCCCACAATAAAAAAAAACCCCACAAATGAGGGGGAATCTGATAAAGTCTGGTACATCGGTCGCATCCGTCCAAACCTCCGATATATGGAGCCATAAATCACCTTGGCATCTTCGGAGTGGTGAACGGATAAATCCAAATAGCATCTTTCTTAAGAATTCAGGCCAGACGTCCCAACGTCCCGGTCTGTCTTCCGGTGGTGAACAGATTCTGGCACGCCCGGTGGAAACTTTTCCTCTTTCCACTACACACTTCATATGTCGTGTTTCGCGAACAAAATCGCGGTTCGCTATGGTTGCCTTTGAATTTCTCGAAAATTTAAGGATTAGTAATCCTTTTTAGAAATCTCGAGGTTCTAATATTTGGTATCTTGCTCCTGAGAAGAAAAGAACATCAATGGCTTCCAACCGCACAACCTGCAGCAGCAACTCCCGCTCCGCCCCAATTGGAGGAGTGACTTACGGGCCCAATGCGGCCTCCATCTTTTCAATGCCGGTGGGGCAAGTAATTCAAGCTACTACCTGATTGTTCTTCAGGACCATGCTCCCACCAAAGATTTTCAGTGCCCCAGCACCGCAAGACGAAGCTCCCAAGAAGTCAGTCTTCGATCGACTTGCAACCACGACGGACCCTCTCAATGGGTCATCCAAATCTGATGTCTCAGTTTTCAATAGGTTGAGCTGAAGCTCAGACGTCTCAATCTTCAACATGCTGAGCCAGAACCAAAACGGGCTCGCAAAGAAGCTCGTCATGCCTTAAGGGGCTTCCCCAAAATGGATAGCCCTCCCAACTCCTCCTGCAGATGAAATCGTCAAAAGTGCTTCCTCTACCAGAAGATCAGTCTTCGAAAGATTAGCCATTTCTTCGCAAACTCTGCCAAGGACGTCAGTCTTCAATAGGCTGGCACCAGCAACAGTCCCTCACCAAAGCCAGGGACATGAAGAAGCCGCTTCCAAAACTGAGGCAATCCCGTCTGCAAGACAAGCTCGACGCCGCCGCTGGTGCCAAGTGAGAAAAGCTGGGGGCAACTCCCCATCTAGACTTACCCCACCAGCTCCGACGGTGGAAATTGATGCTGCTGTTCCAACCGGGAACAGCTTTGATCTACTCAGGAGGGATCACAAGAACTCTCCAATGGTGGTACTAAAGAAATTGCCCCCATCTGCAGAGGTCACTGTGTAAGAAAATACGGAGCGCCCCCATCAACGTCTCTCCTCCCAAATTCACAGGGTATGGCAAAAACTATAGGACTCTGTAATCAACAAAGATTACTCTCATCGACCGAAGAAATCAAAAGCTCGGCAAGAGGAAGACCACTCCTCCATCATACGATGAGGGGATTCTTATACATGGGTTCTTGTTACAACGGCTCCGTCAACTTCGACCTCCCACAAAAGGACGAGGCCGGAGAAAATCTCATCGCCTGTGGAAAATTCCAAAGGTACTAGACCCAAACGCCCCAAGTTTGGTAGCATGATCATAAGGTCTACATGGCTTCCGGAAAAGAGGAAAGTCATTCTTCCATGGCTCATCGACCGCAAACTCGGTCATTGACAAAAGCTCAGAAGCAACAACAAAAGCTCCAGTAGATGCTGACGAAAATGGCAGAACTCACCGGACAGAAAGAAAGTCCAGAACCAGCAAGCGAATAGCGCCAAGTGCAGGAGACTGATACAGAGTTCCTGCGAAGGGTGCTTGAAAGAAAGGACAAGGAGGCTACAGAACAAGCTGCTAATATAAAGCAGATGGCGCTTCTGTTCCAGGACATGGTTGGAATGATGATCCAGCCAAAACCTCCAGCCGAGGATCCGTCGATAATCTTCGAGGGTGACAGAGGGGAAACATCAAACCCTCTTCCAGCTCTATCAACAGCTAAGGAGGAAACGATCTCCAAGGCTGCTCTTGATGACTATATAGCTCAACAAATATGAGCTCATCAAGCTTGTGAAGCGGCAGGCCAAATCGTTAGAACTGGGCGATCGTATCTAGGCTGGTATGATCAAATTAAGTACCCGCCGGGATATACGATCCCCAAGTTCCATGTGTACAAGGGGACAAGCAACCCACACCAACACGTCGTGTGGTTCAGAGCTTTATATGGTAACACTAGAGGCGATGACAAACTGTTGCTTCGCCAGTTCGTTGGCAGCCTATCAGAAACGGCCTTTGAATGGTACCCGGAGCTCCCAAATGACTCCGTGAGAACTTTCACAGAAATGGAACTGCTGTTCACACAGCGGTTTGCCAGTGCAAGAGAACGCACTCCGATCACGGCATTAATCAATGCTATGGTAAATCCAGGAGAAACCTAGATCCAATATGCGATCCGGTGGTGGAACCTATGCTCAAAGTGTGAACAGCACATCGAAGAATCTCCCGCCGTGGGCATGTTCATTGGGACCCTAGATCCTCAGACGACTGTGTCCCAGTTCATGAATTTCTTCAAGCCGACCACCTTCTAGGCTCTGATCGACAAACTGGCCCAAATGGACCAGATGGGCCATGGTCCTTCCTCCTTAGATAAGGACCCTCGAAATACCAAGGGTAAAGGGAGAGCGGCCTTCGTTGCTAATACGCAACAGCAACCGAGTGGTCCAAAGCCAGCCACTTGAAAAAACAATGAGCGATCGTGTCTATCCCTAGAAGAAAGGCTAGGACTCGCTTACTCGTTTCCCTGTGACAAGACGAGGAGACTCTTTGAGTTGGCAGTGCACAACAAACTCATCACACTGTGAGACCCATGATGTCCACCACAACCAGGCGACGTCAACAACCCCAATTACTTCTCCTATCACAGAATGGTGAGCCACCCAATTGAGGATTGCTGCGTCTTCCAGAACTTGGTCGAGGATCAGTATCAACAAGGAAAGTTCGCGCTGTCTGAGAACTGGAGGGTGAACCCGCCTCAGAAGCACACTCCCAAAATGGTGGATGCGCCAGGGGCATCATGCTCACTCGTGGAAGAAACTCCATGTGAAGTCGTTCTTTTAGTTAAAATCAAAAGAATGCTGAAGGATCTACAGGCATGTTCGGCAGTCAGGTGGAGAAGCCCAATTGAGCCTGAAATCATCGAAGGGATGTTGAAATCACGTCCCGTACCGAAAATTATTAACAAAGGGAAAAATCCCCAATCAAGCCTTCAAAGTATTCGAAGAAAAAGAAGAAAACCAAGAAGCCTGTGCAGCTTGCTGAGTATGACGACAAGCGCACAAACCTACAAAAGTACTTCGACGCGCGGGAGGAGTACAACCAGAAGGCATGGACACCGGTCACCCTCGAAGAGTTCCTCAAGCATATTCTTGAGAATGAAGATAGTGACAACGATAAGGAAAATGACTCATTAGAAGAAACCGAAGACTATGTAGCAAGTTGCCACATGGTCTCCCATTTGTTGTTAAATGGCGAAGAAACTTTCTCAGCGTCAGAAAACCAGGCAGAGAAACTGGGGGTAGGATCGGCACTAAAATCGCTGGAACTGTCAGAAGACCCGATCGATAGGCTGTTAAACGAAGACTTTCGGTAAAGCAAAGCTGACCGAGAATGTGAAACATCCATATACGAAAAGGCTAAGCGTCAGCATCAGAACGAAGAAGCTGCAGCGAGGATGAGTCGTAAAGTACTCCAACCAAACCAAAGCACACCTGCGACAAATAAGAGTAGGATCAAAACAAAGAAGCGGTTCGCCAAAGCCCTATCAATGGGAATGAAGCCGCCACCTCCCGTGGGAAGCTCTCCCACGGTCATATGCTTAGACGGAGAGGATTCATATCCAAACTCCTGCTTATATCATTGGAGGGTCACTCATCCCACCAAAGAACGCAGTGCGTTCAAGAAGTGGTGGCAAGGATATGCTACCCATCAAAAACACTTCAAGAGGATGAAGTGCGAAGCTCGTCCACAGTAGAAAAGTTTGACAAGTGCGCGTGAGAAAACGACTGGCAACTGTCATATGGTTGATACCAGTTCGGAAAGGGATAAACCCTAGGTTCTTACCTTCGGGAGCGACTCTGAGGACGAACTGACCCTCAGCCCTCTCTTCAAAGACTCCACCTTCGAAAAAGGAGAGGAAGAGAAGAACTATAGGAACATTCAGTTGCGAAACCGCATGCTGTTTGAAAAGAATCTCGGACCTACAAACAAAGGTTCAAGCCAAAGAGACAAAGGGAAAGAAAAAATCCCTAAGGAAATCACCCTGGATGATAGAGTCGTCAAAGAGCTTGCGGCTAAGGACCCGCCTAAGAAAAACAAGGTGGATTACAATGTCTTAGCACATCTGAAGAAAATACCCTCATAACTGAGCATATTGGATGCTCTCCTCCTGTCCAAAGAGGCACGAGATTCCCTGATTAAGGTATTATAAGAGCCTGATCAGTTCCAAGCTTTCCTCCCAGAAGAGAAGATGAAGGACGAGCAAGCAGAGGTTCATACAGCTGACATTACATTCAACGATGAAGATCTCCTCCTCGGAATGTGCGAGCATAATCGCCCGTTATATGTCATCGGGTACTGCCACGACATCAAGATAGGCAAAATCCTTGTCGACAACGGATCCTCCATCTATCTTCTCAACGTGAAAGTGCTGAAGGATATTTGCATGAACGTTCAGCACTTGTCCCGAGACAAAATTACCATCTCTGGGTTCGACTCACAGTCATCACGGATGCTTAGGTCCGTAATACCGACGTTATGTTTCGGGCTGCTCGTCAATGACATCAAATTTCATGTCATTGATGCCAAGACTTGCTATAATACTCTACTCGGCAGGCCTTAGTTACATGAGTACAACGTTGTCCCTTCTACACAACATCAGTGTATGAAGTATTTTAAAGGCGGCATGGAATACACCGTCACGGGAGAGCTAAACCTGTTCTCCGTAAACGAGGTCCGAAAATATGAAGACGTAAAGTACTTCTTACCAAACTTCGAAGATACGGAAAGGTGTCATAAGCCGGAGGACAAACGGAAGTCCATTGCCACCATCCTGATATTTGGGAGCGATAAAGAGGAAGATGAAGAAATAGTCTACTCAGGGCAACCCCAAGACAACAAGCCCAGACCAGCTACTCGTATTCCGGTCTTTGGCAGCGACTATGAAGATGAAGCTAACACCGTTTTCTCCATCCGCCCGTCGGTGCAAACCCTCGCTAGAGCAGATCAGAGCCTGCAAATCACAATGGCCCCCCTTTGGCATTATAAGGAACTTGATGCGCTCGATACATATAGCGCACAGGAACTACAGACTTTCTACGTGCCTCCTAGGCGAAGAGGTGAAAAGGCGATCCTCTTCTACTTATCTACGGAGACCAGAGTAGAGAAAGAAGTCTGGCACGGTGCCAATTTTACACTTGATAGGCTTCAACCAATCCGTCTGCCAAGATACTACGTAGATGGATTGAAAAGGTTATTAAGATGCCGAGGTGTACCCTTCGAACAAACTGTTCGACAATCCCACTTTTACAAAAAGATTTGGGATATCCCTGCGACCCAGTGAAAGATGTCCAACAGAAAGATGGAAACAACCGGGGTCAGATACATTCGGTCCAAGAAATAGGAGCGATTCTACAGCTGCCGTGTCATAAACAACTCTGGTGAAGAAGAGAATGCTATTCCAAATAGCCATGATATTGAAACAGAACAAAATCCCGCTCTAAGAACGTTAAGTCCATCGTTCGAAGAACAAGTTGAAAAGCTAATAAAAGAATCCTGTCAAAATATTAATGATAAACCGCAGTCACGAAATGGCTATTTATGAAAAGGCAAGGACGCAACACCTCAACCAGCAGTCCGCGGAGAAAGAAAACTACATTGCCCTTCATCCTTAGCCAGCTGTACGTTCTCGCCCCGAAAGAAAATACCGAAATAGAGGCAAAAACAATGCGAAGAAAGCAAACAACGCTCGAAAACAGCAAAATGGATCGAAGAAGCCGTACAATCGAGGAAAAGCCAGCTGGAACCCGCCCTTTATGAAGAAGATAGGCCGGGATTACTCTTTCCCTCAAGAAAAGACAAGGAAAATATTCAGCCTTGTCATGAAGCATCAAATGATGATGCTCCCGAAGTCTTGGCACCCTGAACAAATAAACGAGGTCCATCACCCGGATTACTGCTCCTACCATCGAGCAATAGGGCATCCCCTTGAAGACTGCTTTACCTTCAAAGACTGGATAGATGATCAGTATCAACGAGGCAAGTTCTCTTTATCCGACAGCTGGAGGGTAACCCCACCGCAAAAGCATGAACGAAGAGGACCTATACTGCGAGGATAGGACCAGCTCAATACCAAGAATGGAAGCGAACTCATACCTGCCATGTGATAATACTCTCAAAGGAGGGAGAGCACGAGACTATGGATGATCTCTTCAGGTGGTTTGCAAATGAAGACAAGGAAGAGGTGATCTCAGAGTTTCCACCAGCACCAAAATAGCTGGAAGACGGGATACACATTACGGAGGACAATCTAAGGAAAATTGACTTAGGGACGGAAAAAGATTTAAGGCTAACGTTTGCCAGTGAGCTGCTATCTAAAAAACAGGTAGCCATGTTAAAAGTCGTGCTCATGAAATATAAAGACTGCTTCGCATGGAACTATTTCGAGATGCCGGCTCTAGATCCAAAAGTAGCAATACATGAACTGGCTATATCACCGGACATAAATCCAGTCAAATAGGCACCAAGAAGATTATGCCTCGAACTCGAGATGAGTATCAACGCCGAAGTCAAGAAGCTAATTGACTCCGGCTTCATCCAAGAAGTTCAATATCCCGACTGGATCGCCAACATCATTCCAGTGAAGAAGAAAAATGGGACAGTGCGCATCTGCATGGACTTTCGGGACCTCAACAAAACTTGCCCGAAGGATGACTTCCCAGTACCTGTTACCAAGTTGATAATCGATAACATGTCTACCCATGAAGTCTTCTCCTTCATGGATAGATCTTCAGGATACAATCAAATAAAAATGCATCCTGAAGAACAAAAGCATACCGCCTTTCGGACCTCATTAGGCAGATTCTGCTATAAAGTGATGCCCTTCGGTCTGAAGAACGCTGACGCTACCTACCAGAGGGCCATGACGAAGATCTTCGATGACCTCATCCATGAGATTGTCGAATGCTACATCGACGACCTTGTGATAAAAAGCTAATCATATGAGGAACATTGGGAACATCTAATCCACACCTGATCGTTGACGAAAAACCTTTTGCTACAAGTCTAGCTTTGAAAGTCTCAACTTTTCCATCTATACCAAGTTTTTTCTTAAAGATCCACTTACTCCCAATGGATTTTACCCCTTCAGGTGCATCTTCCAAAGTCCATACATTGTTAGTGTACATGGATTCCATCTCAGATCGCATTGCATCCAGCCATTTCAAAGAGTCCCCACTCGTGATGGCATGCTCGAAGCTAGTTAGGCCATCATCGTCCATGATGCAATCATAGCTTCCACCATCAATGAGAAAACCGTAGTATCTCTCAAATGGATAAGGAACCCTACTAGATCGGCGGAGAGGTGAGGTTCATTGGGAACTATCGAATTCTCTGGTTCTACCAAATCTTCTGTCATAGTTTGTATAGCTGGAACCTCTTCCAGTTCTACCTCCTCGCCACTAATTTCCTTTGCAAGAAATTCCTTTTCTAAAAAAGTGGTATTTCAAGAAACAAACACCTTTTGTTCTTTGGTGTGGTAGAAGATATGCCCTTGTGAGTTTTTGGGATATCCTACAAACTTGCACAGAACAAACCTTGCCTCGAGTTTGTCCGGATTGTGCCTTTTGACATAGGCCGGACAACCCTATATCTTAACATAATTAAGACATGGTCTCTTCCCCTTCCATATTTTATATGGAGTGGTAGGCACTGATTTAGTAGGGACCATATCCAATAGGTGTATGGTTGTCTCAAGCGCATACCCTCAAAAGAAAATAGGTAACTCAGCAGTGCTCATCATAGAGTGCGCCATATCTAATAGGGTGCGATTCCTCCGTTCCGATACACCGTTGTGCTCCAAGCTAGTTGGGACATCATCGTCCATGAAGTACGAGAAACCATCTCTGGCATGTGTAGACATGGGACTGCATACATCACTATGTATCAGTCGCAAGAGTTCCGTAACTCTTTCTCCGTGTCTACTAAATAGAGTTTTGGTCATTTTCCTTTTTAGATATGACTAGCAAGTGTCATAAGATGAAAATTCGAACGAATTCAAATATCCATTCTTATGCAACTTAGCTAGTCGTGTTGATTGATATGGAATTTTATGTGTGCGTTTTTAAAATCAAGATCAAGAATATACCGCAATCAATAACGGTGTTGCTTGGTAGCTAGCCGGTTGAGTACGGGTCGGTCCACAGGGAAAACGTGTTCTTTCTTTGAGTTCTTACGAGTTAAGTCCTATTTTTGCTAGGTTTTGATTTAAAAATCTAAGATTGAAAATAATTTTATTTAAAGTCTTGCTAAGGTTAGGATTATGTTAGTTTGGAAAAAGAATTCTACTCACTGCTTTCTTTGCCCTACTTAAGAACATAGGTGTTAGGGTAATAGTCAACAAAGGGGATTAGCACGACTAGGAAGAAACATAGTTTCTTTCTTTTGGTCCTTGTCTGTCCTTTCTTGGCTCTTAGCCCCAATCTCTATGTAAATCAACCACAACCGGTCTAACTTGCGAATCACCGCTATCTCGTAAGATAGGGTGCCATAGTGAGCGGTATGTGGTTAATTTAAATAGAGTCCTAATTAATTAATTTATACGAGCAATGAAACGAATGAGAGAGATTTTCATCTCTCAAGCCTTCCTTATCCTAACCCTAACAAGTGAGGAATTACTCACTCATTAGGAAAGTTACGTTGAAATTCATTTTTAGAATTTTTTCTTTTTAATAAACTAATTAATTTGTAGATAAATAAAGACAGATAAAAAATTGCAGAAAAATAAATTTCTATTAAGAAGAATGCAAGATAAAATGAAAAACACTTACTTTTATTGATGATCTCTTCAATGATTACAAGGAAAGAAAATTTTAATCTAGAAAAATAAAAAGAGGCATGCCAAATTAGGCTTTAATCTTTCCCATTTATAGATAAGAGAAACCCTACGTTTTACATCTGATCCACATTTGAATTTACAGAACTATCCTAAGAAAGCCGGGTCAAAGCACCAACACCCACCGACACGTGCACCGACACGTGCACCGCGGCAGAATGCCATGTTTAGCCGCAGATCCGCGGCCATATTGGGGGATCTCTGGCTCAACTTCTCAAGGTTGCTTCATGTTGCTATTTCCTTCTGTTTTCTTCACTTGGTTCCTCAGAATCTTTTCTACTTTCTTCCAGATTTCCACAGTGCAGAATGTTGTGGGCTTTTTGCTGTGAAGTTCTGAATCTTGTGCTACCCTTGTACTTTGTGCATTGAACTGTTCGCTGATCTTCATTTGTTCCTTAAACTGGTAGGCAAATTTGTTGGTCGTAGTCTTACGTTTGTAGCGTCTTTTCATGAATTTCGCTGTATTGTTCTGAGAACTTGTAACCTGCAATTATTTAGCAGACATGGATCAAAAGCACCTATTTATTCATAATATGATTAAGAATGGGGAATATAATAATGCAAAATTCTGATATGAACAAATACCCCCAAACTTATCTTTTGCTCGTCCCGAGCAAAGTTATTTTTATTCTCGAAAAATCCTAACCTCACTTTCGCAGTGAATCGCGATTACACTGAGCTCGTGCAACAAGCCATTAAACCTCTAGGTGTCCCTAGTAGGAGGAGTGTTTTCTACTGAGGGTTTTCAGCGGATACTACCCACAAAATCCGATTAATTTGGCATGTTGACTTTCACTCTTCAATTTGATGTTCTAGCAAGAAATTCTATTATCTTTAACTTAGAAATCATCAACCCGTATTTTTCACACTTACTTATCATTTAACTTAAGATTGTATATGTTCTGCAAATTTATTAAGCTTTCAGCTTCTTTTGAATTTCCCTTCTAAGGTTTCATCTCAGCTTAGGAATTTTTATCATCTCTACTGAAAATATAAGCCATATCTTTCATTCCTATCTCTCATCCAAACCCCAATCATATACCCCTACGTGTGTGTAATTATCACCCCTACACTTGGAAATTCAATTCAAGCTATCATACTCTTGTCCATCATCCAAAGTACTTTTAGTTGGTGAATTTTAGATGAAATCGCTCACACATTTTTCATGCGACCGTTAATATTTCTTGAGGTACTAACGACCGATTACAAAATGTGTTCGCGCATTTAGGCGTAATTCCTCATCTTGTAATACCTAAGGCTTTAGCAGTAACTCCCAAACCAGTTGGTCTAAGGCACTAGGTGATAAAGCACCCTGCTATATATATTTTTTATTTTACGCAGCCTTAAGTAATTACAAAACCAGTGTTCATTTTTTTTATTTCTCTTTATTCACACTTATACTTTTATTTAATTTTATCTCATACTAAGGATTTTAGACAAGAGCATTTCAAGGTATTCTCTACTATCCCAAGTTTCAAGGTGCGTGTATGTGCGAGTTGTAGGGTATATATTTTCAGAATTTAGACTAAAGGTTCGGAATTATTTTTCAGACTTACACTTCAATAAAAATTTCAATACTCTTCCCTTATTTTGACTTAGCCCAAGAACTGAACTCAAAATTTGCCCATTTCTAAATAAACTACAAGGACATATATTTTCTACCGTTAAACTTTAAGAAAGGTTATTTTTAGGCTTTTTAATTTACTAAGTTTAGGATCTAGTTTTTCCTAGCTAGCTAACCGTCTTGTCAAACTTAAGTCAAATATGGCCAAAATTGATTTTTTTTTTAATTTTTAGTTTTTCAATCTTTTATTTGATTTTACTTTTATAATTTTTTTTATTTTCATTTTTTAATTTTTATAATTTTTTTATAAAGATGCAATGCAGAATTAAACATGCAAAGAAAGAAAGAAAAAGAAAAAAATATGTACAAAAATTAAAATATGCAATGCAATGATAACTATTTACAAACCACCTCCACCCCCAAACTTACCAAAAGCAGTTTCCTCACAGCTCATGACCTCGCCGTCCCCTCGAACGTGAACGGGAACGTTCCACTCTCGCTAGCAGGGTGGACACGCCGTGCTCTATTTCTGTCACACGGTGATCCAGGTTGGTCACCATCCCTACCAATCTATCTATCCCCCTAGTGGCTTTCCTAAGTAGACATGCATGTTCTGCGGGGGTAAGCTCTTCCTCGCTCGTGGTCGAGCTGGAGCAGGGTGTCCTGGCGGGTACATTCTCGGCCGGTTCAGTTTACGACCATACATCATTTAAGAGGGTATAGGACGTGGATACACCCTTAATAAGAGGTCTAATAGGGATACCTTCATGCATGTAAAACTCAAATTCCTCCACAGGGAGAAAATAGCGACACAGTCGTGTCACTAACATAGGGCATGGGTAATTGGCAGCCCTTTTGCCCGCACCAATCGAATTAAGTAATACCGTGCACATATCATATCTGGGGTTCCTAGTCATTAAGGTGTGTACAATATGAAGGGATGGTGTGAAAAAGGTAGTATTGTGCGAACTACCAAAAATGTTATTTTGTGCCCAACGGCACACAATCAGTACGTTTGCAAAGCGGGTTCTAGCTTGGATGCCCTTACGTGGCTCCCTCGAACAGTCAGTACCCATCAAGGGTAGATAATTCTCGAATTGGAGGGGTTGGTCATGGGTAGGTAGTCTAGGTATTAAGGTGACTTCATGGATGAAGTCCCTATCGATTATGATTTCCCTATCCCCCCAAATCAGCCTAATATATCCGTGTTGAGCGAGGCATCCATCTTCCATGCACTCGTAAAATGGTGTGAAGAGATCTGGAAGAGCGTAGGAGTTTGGATGATTAAAAAGTAAGAAATTCCACCCTCGCGTTCGGGTCTCTTCACCGAAGTAATTACTGTAGATTGTGTGTGCAAACATTTGTGAAAAGTCCTTCTCAAATTGTAGGGTTGGTGCCATTAAAGAGAATGAAAGTTGTAGAATATTTCTAAAAAAACAATTAACAGAAAGAACGAGAGAATGCAAACCTCCTCTGAAGATTTCAGAGGGCGACGACACCAGGGGGCGGCGGAAGCGCGGCCAGAAGCTACTTCTTGCGGCGGAAGGGCGGCGGCTAGAGGCGATCTCTCTGCAGAAATGAAGCCGCGGCTAGGATTTTGAGAGAGGAATGCTTTAGGGTTTGATAAAATCAGAGAGGGGTCGGGTTCTATTTATAGGGGGGATGTTTTGGTTATTTGCAAAAATCCCCTCTTAAAAAGAGGAAATTATTTGTAAATAAAATTTTTATTTTTTTATTTTTTTTATTAAAACTGGAAATTTACAAAAATACCCCCAAAAATTGGATTTTTTTTTGTTTTTATATAATTACAAGTGATACATACCACCAAATTTATTTGAAATAGTGTTTTAGCTGGATAATCGGAATTTAGGGGTAGATGGAGGAAGATCAGTCAATGTAAATCGGCTCTTGCAAAAAACAGGAGCTCCTCCGAAGGGTTCGCAGTGAGGAACGATTTAAATCTATGTCCGTTCATTTTGAATAGTGAACCGTCCTCCGGATTTTCTAAATCGACCGCACCGTGCGGATATATGGTGCGTACCAAAAATGGCCCTTTCCATCGAGATCTGAGCTTGCCGGAATGGAAATGTAACCGGGTGTCGTAAAGTAAAACCTGTTGACCAGGTTTGAAAGTTTTTCGCATAAGGTTTTTATCGTGGAACACCTTCGTTCGGTTTTTAACGATTACTGCATTCTCGTAAGCTTCATCCCGAAGCTCGTTCAATTCGTTTAATTGCAGTTTTCTATGGCTACCCGCATCTCCTAGAGATAAATTCAACTCTTTTATTGCCCAAAATGCTCGATGCTCAATTTCAACTGGAAGGTGGGAAGCCTTTCCATAAACAAGCCTATATGAAGATATGCCAAGATCGGTCGTATAGGCAGTTCGAAATGCCCAAAGGGCATCAATAAGTTTTGACGACCAATCTTTACGGTTTTTGGAAACCGTTTTCTCCAATATCTGTTTAATTTGCCGATTTGAAATCTCAGCTTGCTCACATATTTGGGGATGATAGGGCGTTGATAGCTTGTGATTAATGGAATATTTCCGCATTAAGGACTCGAAAGTCCTATTACAAAAATGAGATCCATTATCGCTGATAACTGCACAGGGGTGCCCAAAACGAGCGAAAATGTTTTCTTTGAGGAATCTACCGACAACCTTGTTGTCATTAGTCCGGCTGGGTACAGTCTCGACCCACTTAGAAACATAGTCAACAGCGAGGAGAATATACACATTCCCAAAAGAATTGAGAAACGGTCCCATAAAATCTTTCCTCCAAACATCAAAAATTTCAACAACCAATATTGGTTGGAGCGGCATTTCGTTTCTCTTAGATATCCGGCCCAAGTGTTGGCACATGGAGCATGTCTTGCAGTAATCATGTGCATCTTTAAAAAGTTGTGGCCAGTAGAAGACACACTGCAAGATATTTTCTGCTGTCTTTTTAGGGCCAAAACGCCCACCACACGCTTGATCGTGGCAAAATGACAGCACGCTCTTAAACTCATTGTTGGGGACACACCGACGAATAATTTGGTCGGGACAGTATTTGAATAGATATGGTTCATTCCAGTAAAAATGTTTTACCTGGGATAGAAATCTGAGTCTGTCCTGATTCGACCATTCGTTTGGTATAAGTCCGGTGGCCAAATAATTTACAATATCTGTGAACCAAGGTTCGCATGACACATTCAAGAGCTGCTCATCTGGAAAAACGTCTTTTATAGGAATTTGAAGCGTAGGTGAAGAAGGGAGGCGTGAAAGATGGTCGGCGACTACGTTTTCGCATTCTTTTTTGTCTCTGATGACAAGGTCAAACTCTTGTAGTAAGAGTATTTAACGTATCAGCCGATATTTAGCGTCCTTCTTCGCAAAAAGATGGCGAAGAGCTGAGTGGTCAGTGTAAACGATGACTGGAGAGCCGATTAAATAGGGCCTGAACTTTTCTAATGCAAACACAACAGCTATGAATTCTTTCTCAGTTGTTGTGTAATTTAATTAGGCCTCGTTCAAGGTTCGGCTAGCGTAATAAATTACATGCGGTATCTTATTGATGTGCTGTCCAAGGACAACACCAATGGCGAAATCAGATGCATCACACATAATCTCAAATAAATGCGTCCATTCAGGAGACGAAAGAATGGGAGCAGAAGTCCAACAAAAGAGTCAAGGGTCTAGCTATCTTGCTAAAATCCTTGATGAACTGTCTATAGAAACCGGTATGGCCAAGGAAGGCTGGAATGTCTCGGACGCATTTGGGAGGAGGAAGATTGGAAATGACTTCAATTTTAGCTTTATCTACCTCAATGCCATTTTGCGAGATGATGTCCTAAGACAATACCTTTTCGTACAATAAAGTGACTGTAGGGTTGCTAGGCACGCGCACAAGGGTCTACGAGGCATCAACCATGCCCGATTAAAAATTTAGCCGTGACGAACAACCCGAATACGGAACTTTAAACTAGAGATTAGGCGAAAACAAGCATGCTAAACACTTTAACACTAAGTGAGAGGGATTACAACCTTTGTAGATCCGGTCCTTCATTTCATATGCTCCGTGTTGTGGTCCCTTCGCTGCGATCATCGGGATCCGGACTCTCGAGAGGTTCCACGAAGAGAAAGATACAACCTTTGCTTCCGATCTTCGATACTAAGATGATCTACCTTGAAGTTTCTTTAACACAAGCTAACACTCATGAAATGATGTGAACACCCTCATCTAAATGGCAAGGGAAGATGAGGATGATGAAGTAGGATTTTTTCTCTCTTTATTTATCTTTTTCTCATATTTATTCATCACTTTGGAAAAATCTAGCAAGCTTTTTCATGAAAGAATGAAGGAAGAAGAAGATGAACATAATAATAATCCTTTTGTGATGAATAGGAAAAGGAGATAATGATCAATTATGCAACTATGGTTCACTTAACCATTGTAGAGAATTAACCAAGGGTTAGGGTTTTGGGTTGAGTTAAGAATGAGTCATAAGTAAATATCTTTTCCATGACAAAACAAAAACCTTCTAGAATCATCTAGAAATCATTAACCCAAATCAAACCCTAATCTTGTTTAATCTCTACTAAACATGTTGCATTATTTATCATATCATGTTACAATATTATATATCACATATATAATATTTATTGTAACCAAATAAAATAATACAATTAACATATATCGCATATATATCAATGTATTACCCGAGTGAGAAAAAGAATCTTTTAGTGAGCAAATATTAGATAATGTAATTTAATATATCATATATATTATTATACATTAAATTATCGAATCAACACTTGATCCGACAATCCGGTTATATCGCATATAACCGACTAATATTTATCCGTACCGATTCATCGAATCAACACTTGATCCGATGACCCGGCTGATATCAAATATCGCGAGAATACAATACGGTATCACATATCGCATTATCCTCGGTCCCGCACATATCACATATGTGCTCCTACTCCGTTTTGCCTGAGTCAAGAAACCTCTGTGTAGGACTCTAAAGAATCGTCAATACGCCGGCAGTAGGTGATGATCATATCAATCACCCACAAGCTGCAAGCGGTCAGCTAAACGTAACAGCTACCCAGATATTGAGCGCTCAGAAGATCAACAAGCAAGCCTGTACATTCTCCTGCGAATCCAAACAGTAACACTCCCGTACAGTCCGGTCTCGTCGTCTGATATGTTGCATATCTCGCCTAGGGGTGGTAAACGTCAGACCCCAGTAGCTTGATAAGTCGTGTCGATATGAGGTCTATAACAGTTCGAGAAACTACTGATAACACTTACCAGTAAATCTCAGCAACCCTGGCCAGGGATTTCCGGTTATAGCCAATCGAACACAGCACAACATCAACTCCCTATACCGGGAGAGACGAATCCCCTCCTATCGCTCATTGCCTCCATATGATTCGGGACTGTACCCAAAAGCCACCTTTTTCCACGCCCTCTTGGACGTGGTATGATGGAAATCAAAGCACAGTGGGAATCACACAAGACTCTATGACGATCTCGGGTCAACAGACTACTCTGTACCAGTGTCACCGGAGAACTGCCATCTGACGTATGGTATAATACCATCTGGGAGTTCTCGGCGAGTCCGTCCAGTGTACCCACTCTCAACTGAGCACCCGTACACCATCCTTGATGTCAAACACCGATGGATATGGGATCATCCATCGCCCATCATATGGGTCAAGATGCGTATACGCTAGTCTACTCTGGTGCATCGATGCCCTGTCTCGATACACCCACGACTAGGAACAGTTATAGGATGTACTCGTCGACTACCGTGGCCCCACTAGTATGATCTCATCATAGTCCCAGTAGTCGAGTACATATCCTAAGGGCTTTATCAACATGTAACATAGAGACAATCAGAGTACATGTTAAGATAAAGTACAACCAGATAGCATACTATCATGTCGAGCAAGAAAGTCCTCCCTATACATGTCCTAGCATCCACTACAATATACATCGCATGTACAGTAATGACCTCTAGGGCATACATATAACTAACAATCTCCCACTTGCACTAGGGCCATCTGTTATGGTATCGCATACCCAACAATTAGCTGCGGTTGAAGTATCTCATACTCAACCATCCCATAAAAGTCTCTACTGGGAAAAAGGCCTTCGTGAGTGGATCCGCGCTGTTGTCCTCTGTGTCTACTCTCCTAACCTCGATCTCCCTGGAGATCAACCATCTCCATGATCAGGTGACACTGCCTAAGAATTATATCTGGATTTCTGATGGGACGGTAGTTCCTTGGCTAAAGCCACAACTCCATTGTCACACAATGGTAGGAACGAAGTTCATCTTATGAACTTATATATCCAGACTGCCTCTTTGGTAGCATCATTGGTAACGATGTATCTTGCCTTTAATCGTCTAGTATGTCACGGTATCTAGCTTGGAACTCTTCCAACATACCGTCCCTCCACTGAGGGTAAAGACAATGCCTGCGACTGACATTCAGTCGTCCTTATCAATCTGGAACCTTTCCAGTGATTCTCCCCAGGATCGATTGATACCATCTCACTACAACTAGTGAGTATCCTAACATCCAATTAGATCTATCCCATAGATCCAAAACCCAGGATTTAGGAGGTATCACTTTGATCCTATATGGAGAATCCTTGTGATAAGCGGAGATTAACCATGCGTAGCATAGGAAACTCCTTCCCTATCAAGAGTATGTCATCCACGTATTCTACAAGGATCACCACCATACTCTCTACTACCTTTTCGTATATACAAGGTTCATCTACCATTTTGATGAAGCCAAACTCTTTGACTACCACATCAAAACAGATGTTCCAACTCCGCGATGCCTGTTTTATCATATAAAACATATTGCACACGTTTCCGCTGCTCCCACTGTCTACGAAGCCCTCTGGCTGTGTACTTATAGACGCTCTCTTCTAAAATATCATTTAGAAAAGCAATCATGACACCCAACCGCCAGATATCGTAGTCATGGAATGTAGCCGTGGCAAGTAAGATCTGGACGGACTTAAGCACAGCTTTGAAAGTCTCAACTTTTCCATGCACACCAAGTAATCTTCTCAAGATATACTCGCTTCTGATGGGGATTTAACCCTTCAGATAAAGCAACCAAAGTCCATACTTTGTTGGTGTATAAGGATTCCATCTCAGATCGATAAGTACCCAGCCATTCTTACAGAGTCCCACTCCTGATGGCCAGCCCGAAACTAGTTGGGTCATCATCTCATGATGCAATCCTCGCTCCCACTGTCATAGAGAAACTAAAGTATCTCTCGGGTGGGTGAGGAACCCTACTAGATCGGCGGAGAGGCTGAGGTTCGTTGGAAACTATTGAATCCTTTGGTTCTACCAAATCATCAGCTGCAGTTTGTATAGCTGGAACCATTCCAGTTCTACATAACAGACCTTGCCTCGAGCTTGTCCGGATTTTGCTTTTAGACATAGGCCGGACAACCCCAAATCTTAACAAGCTTAAGATATGGGCTCTTCCCTTTCCATATCACATATGAAGTGGTAGGCAACTGATTTGATTTGAACCTTATTCAATAGGTATGCAGCTTCTCAAGCGCATAACACCCAAAAGGAAATAGGAAACTCAGTAGTACTCATCATAGAGCACACCATATCACATAGGGTGCTATTGCTCCACCCCGATACACCGAGGTGCTGTGGTGTATACGGAGGAGTAATGCTGAGAGAGAATCTCATTCTCCTTTAGAATAGTCCAGGAATTCCGTGGTCAAGTATTCTCCTCCTTGATCTCATCAAAGGACATAATACTTATACCCGTATTTTGGTTCTCTACTTCTAACTTTTATTCTGTGAATATCTCAAAAGGTTCGGACTTATGTTTCAACAGGAACACATGTCTGAATCTTGAGAGATTATCAGAGAATGTAATGAAGTACAAAGAACCGGTTTTGGCATGTGTAGACAGGAGATTTTCATACATCAGCATGTATCAATTCCCAAGAGTTCACTAACTCTTTCTCTGTTACCAATGAACAGAGATGTGGTCATCTTATCTTTGTGACATGACCGGCAAGTTTCACAAGATGTAAATTCAAACTAATTAAAATATGCATCTTTATGTAACTTCAGCTAGTCGGGTTGCATTGATATGACCTAGTCTACAATGCCTCAAGAAGGATTCGTTCATTTCTGAACTCTTCCTCTTGTGTGTATTCCGTATACTAAGAACTGTGGTTTGATTTAGAACGTCAATGCTTTTAGATAACGTGCCTGAACCGATCAACTATTGATATAGAAAATGTTCAAAACATTATCCAACAATACAAAATTATATCCTTTCTTTACTAATAAAGAGACTGATATGATTTTGTATATCAGGTTCGGTATCTAATAACATTTGTTCAGAATCAATGTATTCTGGTAATACAGGGTGATAGTGACCAACAGACTTGGCTACAACACTTGCACCGTTTTCTGTCTCATGAAACTTATCACCCGTTCTCAGTTCTCTACCTTTCTGTAGCCCATGTAACAGATTACATATGTGGGATCCTGATCCGGTATCTCATACCCAGGACGTAAAGGATACTGAGAAACAGTTCTGTGCAATGAACACACCCGAAGATGATGCATCAACATGTACTTTCTTCGTTTGGGCGGCACGGGAAATCTGGTATTCCCCAATTTCCTGCTCTGTCTTATAACAATTATATGTTGGAGCGGGACCAACGTTCCCCAGCTCAGTATAACAAGCGGGTTCGGTCAATATTTCCGTTTTATTATCTTGATTAAGGCGTGATATGGTCGCTATCTGGAGAGAGAGAGAAGAAAACACTCAGCGTATGCTCTTGCAAGATTAGATTGGTTATCTAATATATCTAATCAGGATGTCTCCCACTATTTTAGTCAAATCTTCCTTCAAACCCTAAAAGGAAAGACTAGCCGGGATTAATTACACGCTTACAAGTTCGCCAATCTTTCAGCCAGGCCAGTGTCGGTACTTTGAGGGAGGTCCCCCGTGCTTTCGCACGAACCTAATTAAAGTAAACCTCGTTTTCCCAGAGGCGTAACCCCGTTAACACCTTTCTAGACACCTACTTGATCGGCTAATTGTAATGTGTAAAACTCTCCCAGGAGTAGCAATTACTCGCAGCGGGTATCGGGATCCAACTATCTCATAGAAGGTATGCAATCTCATTGCAAATTTCAACACTTGAAATTCCCGATAATATTTTACCCCTAGCGTGCTATGACTTTGACGCATGCCAAACAACCCATAGTCCACTAGTCAAGTTCAACCCGTACATTTCTTGATTGAATTAAACCCACCCGCACGACCCTTGACGCATGCCAAACAACGCCGTACGAATACCCTAATCCAATCGTATCGTATGCTAGCAGATAAGCACTAGTTAGCTACCGTACACTACGCCTTGACGCATGCCAAACTACCGCAGCACGAATACTAACTAGTACTTATCTGAAATGACGGAGGGCTACGACAGGTTTTTAAGAAAACCCTTTGCGTAATGAACTTGATATCGTTGTAGAATCGAGTGATTTTAAATGGAGTGTTTTTGAGGCTTTTTTTCTAGTTTTGCTAAAGGGGTCACTCCCGGTGAAGGGATCGTCGGCCCTTTCCTCATCGAATAAGGTGCAGGATATTTCACAAATATCACTGTGCAAAGCAAGAACTATAAAAGCAATCAAAAGACAAACCGAGTTTGTAGCATCTGCCAGTTATTGCTAAAGGAGTCACTCCCGGTGAAGGGATCTCAGTCCTTTCCTTATCGAATAAGGTGCTGGATGTTCTACAAGGAACACCGCGATGCAAAGCAAGAACTGTAGCTACCAGTTTTTAAACAAGTTTCTACAACATCTTAGGTTTCTTTTATTTCATTAATCTCATTAATGAAGTCCCATTTTATTATGCTTCGCAAGCATCACATTTGAAAACGAAATCTGCAATATAACATATATCTCATATATATAATATAAACATTCGTCACAGGCAGTAATATGATCTCATCACAGAACATTACAGCAGAAGAACATATATGAAATATTAAATATACTAGGACGTCCGTGTTTTCAATACGAGCCTGTATAAAACACGGATTCCATGGTCGCGATGAATAGCCAAACCCACATCCCTAGACCCCTACGAGAGCGGCAAGTAACACTGCCAATTCTAGGGTTAGGAGACCCGGTCTCGACTCCTCGAGATGGTCTCCCACTGGACCCTAGAACCCGGTTACTTGTGTTCCCCGCCTTGGGTCTACCTAATGCGGAAAAGTAAATAATATACAACGGTGACATCCTCCGCTACCTGGAAGTGCCCCAATAAAAGAATATTACATACAAATGAATTTTACATGAATGAAAAAGAAAAACTCTCATCTCACATAAAACCCCCGGCTATTCAAAACGCGATGATCCAATATAACATATCACAGCAACACATAATATCTCATATCATCAACGTAAGCAAGTATGCGTATCTCGATTGTCGTTGATATATAGCAACGAAGCCGGCGATACACCACATACTACGCTTATGGTCATAGAAAAGAAAGTGTAAAACTACAACAGTTGGAATCCGCAACCTCCTTAGACATCGCATGCCTAACCAAATGAATTCCTTAGACATCACATGCCTAACAATTATAAACCCCGCATTTTAATCTCATTATCGAAAACTCTTTTCAATATCAAGTCGGGGAATTCAACTAGATTCCCGACGTCCTGATCGAATGCTCGTCGCAAACTTTAGTAGACGGCCGCACCCCCAGATGCCGTCGACGAAGTGCACTAAGGTGGAACACCGCTGCCGCGAGCACCCGAACGGATGCTTTCAGTGACGGGGTTCTCCTACAGTCACTTGGTCGGGGCTTTGGGGCGTAGCTGTCTATTAAGTTTACCCGGCGAGTATCCGCGTACGCTACGTGATTGCGACGGACTTTTGATCACATCAAATTCCGTGGCAACCGGTCATCTGAGACTAAACTGCTATGTTTATAATATTCAAATTAGTTATTTCATAACTACCTGTGGATTCCAAATATTGTATCACATTCCAGATAAATAGAAAAAATTAAACTTTCCGATCGAATCATCAAGCACCCAAGATTTCCCCAATTTATCTCAACACTTGAAAACAGTTTAAAAACATCCATTACATGCCACAGTAGCAATGGTCCAGCCGTAGAAGGGTCAAGCCAACGCCTCACATGTGGCACGCCGTACTGCCCCAAACCCTAAGGTTCAAAAGGCAGTTCAAGACGGTCACATAATCGAGTTAAGGTTTGTTGTCTTCTAGAGGGTCCACCGCGTTACTTGCACGACTTAGAACGTTCTTAAACACGAGGAAAAATCCAACTTTTGAAAAATTTTCCGACAGGGGAAAAAGTGAGTTATTGATATCCGTTCGAACTTTTTAACAGTTTCTAAAATTATCCGGACAAAACTAAACAAAGTTAAAATATCCGATCGAAACTTTAAGTCCCCAATACAACCCAGATAATTCAACAGTTGAATAAAAAATAAAAATTTCCAGAAGACTCAGCACTTGAAGACAAGAATTACTGTGCAAGACACGTGGTGTAACTCAGCAAAGTGGCCTCGGAACCGCCGCGAAACGCAGGGTTGCGCCGCGGTTCCGCGCCTCGTTTGTCGAGTTAACATCACGTGCTTCACAGTAACTCATACAATTCCCTGCTGAATTTTTTGGCAATTTTTAATTCACAAAAAAACCAAATTTTCAGAAAATTTCCAGAGAGTGGGTTTTATCGGGTTTTCCGGGTTCGATCGGACTTTAAACTTCGTCTAGACTTCGCCTAAAGCTCTAGCTTGGCTCTGATACCACTGTAGGGTTGCTAGGCAAGCGCACAAGGGTTTACGAGGCATCAACCATGCCCGATTAAAAATTTAGCCGTGCCGAACAACCCGAATACGGAACTTTAAACTAGAGATTAGGCGAAAACAAGCATGCTAAACACTTTAACACTAAGTGAGAGGGATTACAACCTTTGTAGATCCGGTCCTTCACTTCATATGCTCCGTGTTGTGGTCCCTTCGCTGCGATCATCGGGATCCGGACTCTCGAGAGGTTCCACGAAGAGAAAGATGCAACCTTTGCTTCCGATCTTCGATACTAAGATGATCTACCTTGAAGTTTCTTTAACACAAGCTAACACTCATGAAATGATGTGAACACCCTCATCTAAATGGCAAGGGAAGATGAGGATGATGAAGTAGGATTTTTGCTCTCTTTATTTATCTTTTTCTCATATTTATTCATCACTTTGGAAAAATCTAGCAAGCTTTTTCATGAAAGAATGAAGGAAGAAGAAGATGAACATAATAATAATCCTTTTGTGATGAATAGGAAAAGGAGATAATGATCAATTATGCAACCATGGTTCACTTAACCATTGTAGAGAATTAACCAAGGGTTAGGGTTTTGGGTTGAGTTAAGAATGAGTCATAAGTAAATATCTTTTCCATGACAAAACAAAAACCTTCTAGAATCATCTAGAAATCATTAACCCAAATCAAACCCTAATCTTGTTTAATCTCTACTAAACATGTTGCATTATTTATCATATCATGTTACAATATTATATATCACATATATAATATTTATTGTAACCAAATAAAATAATAAAATTAACATATATCGCATATATATCAATGTATTACCCGAGTGAGAAAAAGAATCTTTTAGTGAGCAAATATTAGATAATGTAATTTAATATATCATATATATTATTATACATTAAATTATCGAATCAACACTTGATCCGACAATCCGGTTATATCGCATATAACAGACTAATATTTATCCGTACCGATTCATCGAATCAACACTTGATCCGATGACCCGGCTGATATCAAATATCGCGAGAATACAATACGGTATCACATATCGCATTATCCTCGGTCCCGCACATATCACATATGTGCTCCTACTCCGTTTTGCCTGAGTCAAGAAACCTCTGTGTAGGACTCTAAAGAATAGTCAATACGCCGGCAGTAGGTGATGATCATATCAATCACCCACAAGCTGCAAGCGGTCAGCTAAACGTAACAGCTACCCAGATATTGAGCGCTCAGAAGATCAACAAGCAAGCCTGTATATTCTCCTGCGAATCCAAACAGTAACACTCCCGTACAGTCCGGTCTCGTCGTCTGATATGTTGCATATCTCGCCTAGGGGTGGTAAACGTCAGACCCCAGTAGCTTGATAAGTCATGTCGATATGAGGTCTATAACAGTTCGAGAAACTACTGATAACACTTACCAGTAAATCTCAGCAACCCTGGCCAGGGATTTCCGGTTATAGCCAATCGAACACAGCACAACATCAACTCCCTATACCGGGAGAGACGAATCCCCTCCTATCGCTCATTGCCTCCATATGATTCGGGACTGTACCCAAAAGCCACCTTTTTGCACGCCCTCTTAGACGTGGTATGATGGAAATCAAAGCACAGTGGGAATCACACAAGACTCTATGACGATCTCGGGTCAACAGACTACTCTGTACCAGTGTCACCCGAGAACTGCCATCTGACGTATGGTATAATACCATCTGGGAGTTCTCGGCGAGTCCGTCCAGTGTACCCACTCTCAACTGAGCACCCGTACACCATCCTTGATGTCAAACACCGATGGATATGGGATCATCCATCGCCCATCATATGGGTCAAGATGCGTATACGCTAGTCTACTCTGGTGCATCGATGCCCTATCTCGATACACCCACGACTAGGAACAGTTATAGGATGTACTCGTCGACTACCGTGGCCCCACTAGTATGATCTCATCATAGTCCCAGTAGTCGAGTACATATCCTAAGGGCTTTATCAACATGTAACATAGAGACAATCAGAGTACATGTTAAGATAAAGTACAACCAGATAGCATACTATCATGTCGAGCAAGAAAGTCCTCCCTATACATGTCCTAGCATCCACTACAATATACATCGCATGTACAGTAATGGCCTCTAGGGTATACATATAACTAACAGTGACAGTTCTCCCAATTTAAAGTAAGGTTCTTATCCCTACACCGGGTAAGAACTGCATCTAAATGTAGCAAACACTCATCAAAGGAGTCGCCGAAAATGGAAAAATCATCCATGAAGATCTCCAAGAATTTTTCCACCATGTCTGAAAAAATACCCATCATACACCGCTGGAAGGAAGCGGGTGCATTGCATAACCCAAAGGGCATGCGACGGTAAGCAAATGTACCGAAAGGACAAGTGAATGTAGTCTTGTCTTGGTCCTTTTCGGCGATGGGAACTTGATTATAGCCGGAGTAGCCATCCAAAAAGCAGTAAAATTCATGCCCAGCCAATCGTTCTAGCATTTGGTCAATATAAGGTAATGGAAAGTGGTCTTTCCGTGTCGCGGCGTTGAGTTTTCTATAATCGATGCGTACTCGCCACCCATTTTGGGTGCGAGTAGGTATTATCTTATTCGCCTCATTAGTTATGACCGTTATGTCCGATTTCTTTGGGACAACGTGAATGGGGCTAACCCACTGGCTATCAGAGATAGGGTAAATGATACCACTATCAAGACATTTTACAATCTCCTTTTTAACATCCTCCTATATGATTGGGTTGAGTCGTCTCTGTGGATCCCTTGCTGGCTTGGTATCATCCATCATATGAATATGATGTTCAACTATTAGGGGACTAATCCCCTTGATGTCCGGCATAGTCCAGCCAAAAGCTTGACGATTGATTTGTAAGACCGTTAAAAGGGCTTTCTCTTGCTCGGGGGCTAGAGAAGTCGAGATAATAATAGGAAGGGTCTCATTCTCACCTAAGTAAGCGTATTTAAAGTGAGACGGCAATAGCTTGAGTTCGAGTGTTGGAAGCGAAATAATTGAAGGTAAAATTTGTGAAATTGTCTCAAACTCGAAGGATTCCAACAGAGGTTCAAAGCGAGTGTAAGCAACCGAGTCGGATGGTTCAGTTAACTCATCCGAAAATTCAAAGGATTCAAACTCGGGTGGTGATTCTTCAAAATTGTTCGAGAAAGTGAAACATCCGTAATCATTATCGGGCGTGAAAGCAGTGTCAGATTTGAGGAGGAACGCACTAGTGGCGTCAAAATGGCTGTGATCGAACAGAAATTTTTCGATCTCACAGTCCTCCTGAGTGATCTCTTGGATCGAGCAAACATCAAGTATATTAGCATTAAGTTCGGAGGGCTGATTCCTCAACTTAAAAATGTTGAGCTCAATTATCATGTTTCCAAAAGATAGGTTCATCGAACCATTTCGACAATTGATCACTGCATTAGAAGTTGCAAGGAATGGTCGACCGAGTATCACCAGAATTTGACTCTGGGGGTTAGCTACAGGCTGTGTGTCCATAACAATGAAATCAACGGGGAATATGAAGTCCCCTACTTTAATCAACACATCCTCTAACTCACGCCTAGGATGGGTGATGGATCGGTCGGCCATTTGGAGAGTACAATGTGTGGGTTTTAGCTCTCCAACGCCTAATTACTCATATACTGAATAAGGAAGCAGATTAACACTGACACCAAGATCTAAAAGTGCGTGGTTGGTGTTCTTATCCCCAATAGTTATTGAAATTGTAGTACTGCCAGGGTCCTTTCGTTTTTTGAGGTAAAGGTTGGGTAAGAGCATCACTTACTGCACTAGCCAAGAAAACTTTCTTAGGTACCTGTGATTTCCTCTTCTTGGTGCATAAGTCCTTCAAGATTTTAGCGTAAGAAAGGACTTGTTGGATTGCATCCAAGAGAGGTATGTTAATGCTAACCTGTTTAAATAACTCCACAATCTTCTCCATTTGTGGAGTTTGTTTATTGGATCTTAACCTGTTTGGAAATGGAATATTTTGAAAATTTGTTGAGTCCAATATTTGTGGAGGAGATTACGGAGTTGGAACGGATCCCAGTGGTTGTGTTTTCGTAGAGAGATGTGGGTCCGTTCGGAGTAGTAGAAGAATTAGAGCCTTGTGAAGAATGGAGAACAGGCTCTGAAGATGAAGAAGATGAAGAAGAAAAAGAAGACGCGGCAGCCGGGGTGTCATCATTAGTGCCAACGTTGTTGTGCAACACCTTTCCAGATCTCAATGTAGTCATGGCACTCACATTATGGTTTTGTTGTTCATGAGCAACATGTGCATTTTGTGTGTGACCAGGATTTGGCAGTGGTTGAGATGGAAGCTTCCCCTTCTCTCGCTCGCTTAAAGCAGCATTCAGTTATACAATTTGGGCTTCAATGGTTTTGATACTTTGCCCATGTGATGCAGTGTGTTTCACCAAAGACTGAATGGAGGACTGGATGTTAGCTGAGGATTGAGTAGATTGTTTTAAAAATGCATCCAGACTTCGTTCTAGCGAAGAAACCTTATCATTATTTGGCTGAACAAAATTGTTTTGAGGAAAAGAGTTGTTTGGTGCAAAATTGTTCATTTGATTTTGGTAAGGTTGGGGTTGGAAAGGTTGCTGATATTGAGTTTGTCGAGGTGCTTGTTGTTGTGGAGGAGGCCTCTGGAAATTGTTATTGTGTTGGAATTGTTGTTGATTTTGATTCCAAGCAAAATTGGGGTGGTTCCTCCAACCAGGATTATTAGTTGAAGAGTATAGATCATTTCTTTGTCTCTGCTGAAAGGCAGCATTGACTTGATCATGTCCTTGAGCAGGTGGGTTGTAAGGAAACTCTTCGGTCAAATGGGACGGATCCGAATAACAAGCGCATATAGTGCGTGGGGGTAAAGCGGGGGCAGGAGAAGGCGATAAGAATTTGCTCTCAATTGCTTCTAGTTTACGTGTAATTGTGGCCATTTTGGCTTTCATTGCAATTGACATGTCAAGTTGATGAACACCTGCCCTAGACGGACCGGATGAAGTAGATGAAGTGGACAAAGCGGTCTGTCTAGTACTTTCCCACTGAAGCGTTTGTGCGGCAAGATCGTCGAGAAATTGCCAAGCTTCCTCGTCAGATTTTGTAAGGAAGTGACCTTGATAGATGGTTTCCAGCAACTGCTTAGTTGTTGGGTTCAGTCCTTCGTATAAAGGTTGGCAAAGTTGCCATCTCTCGATACCGTAATGAGGGCACTGAACAAGAAGGTCCTTAAATCGTTCAAAACACTTCCAAAAAGGTACGGAAGAAATTTGGGAAAATTGATTAATTTCATTACGAATTCTTGCGGTCTTGTGATGTGGATAAATTTTTTTAAGAAAAGCCTTAACAAACTCTTCCCAACTTTTTATGGAATGCGATGCTGTACTATATAACCACTTTTCAGCTAGGCCACATAAAGTGAAGGGAATGACTCGTAGCCTTATAGCATCATCGGAAAGTTGGGTCGTCTTCATCATTGCACAAACCTTCTGTAATTTGTTAATGAAGATATAGGTATCTTCAGATTCCAGCCCGTGAAATTTGGGCAACATATTGATGAAGTGGGGCTTAATTTCGAAATTATCCCCATTAGCCGGCGGAAGTGAAAGACAAGTGGGAAGTGCGGTGCGGGTTGGATAGAAAAGATTCTGGAGCGCAATTCGCTAGGGCGCCTCAACAGGAGGGTGTTGTGGGTTATTCGCACCCAGTTGAGGTGGAATCAGTCCCGAGGTAGATAAGGGGTTGTTAGGATTGAATCCTGACATCTCCTTAGAAGATGATGAATGCGAAGATGAAGGTAAAGAAGTGGAGGGAATTTCGACTTCGGAGTCGACCTCGTCGTCAGTAGCGACTAACGAGAAACGGACTAAAAGGACGCTAGTATCCCTAGTCCAACCGGATATACACTAAACGAGTTTAGTGTAGTCAAACGTAGAATGTGAGGGTAAGAAAACGCCAATGGGGAAATATAAATGAAGGTTGGGTACAATGGAATTCTAGCGACAAATGGCAAGTTTTTTTGTAAAAATTTTGTTTTGTGTTTTTTTATTTTTTATAAAGAGTTTTTTTTTTTGCAAAAGATTTTATACGGAACTACGACACACTTTCAGGCAATCACAATTTAAATATGCACAATCAAGCCTAGAGCCAGGGTCTCCTAAGTCAACTAGACTGCTCCTAACTAGTCCAAAGCGACAAGTTGTGAGATATCCCTTAATTCGCCTCTTCACCGCCAATTGTGGCCAGGTAAGCACAAGTGAAGAAAGGAGGGATCCACTCACGAATCACCGTGAGACGAGCCTTTTAAAGTTACCTTTCTCACTTGTCTAGCCTAAGCACCACAAAGTCAGGTTTAGATAAACGACTAATTGCCCACAACCTTCCTCTGTCCTAATGAGCGCGAAGTCCTTAATTGGCTAAATCTAGATATTTTTTTAATAAACTCGAGGGTGATGCATATGTTTTTTTGTGATTTCTGGGGTCTTAGGAAGGGTAATGAAATCCCTACCCAATCTGGATTGGTGTTATAGCCCCTTAAATTCCGTTTTAAATATGCAAAGCAATTAACACACAAAATCTAAAACACTTGCCAAAAATATTTATTTTTATTTGCGGCGCAAAGAATCCTGCACAAAAATGATTTATTGAAGAGGGAGAAGAAGTTTTGTGCAAAGAACCCTGCAGGAAAATTTTTCAGTGGAATACAGAGGGTAGAAGAGAGGATAAAATACTCAAAGAGAAATTTTGGGAAGCTGACGTCACGGTTTGACCGCGGTTCCGCGGTCAAACGCCTGAATCCGCCGCGGTTCCGCGGCTGCTTAGTTTGTTTGGATCTCCAAAATTTTCCTGTTTGCTGTTATGGTTCTCCTCTGTCTGTTCAGATCCTCTGTTTCTTGATTTGTTCACTGGGTTTTCTCCAGATCTGAATCAGTCCGTCTTCCGTTCCTGCACAATTCGCACAAAAACCGATCAAGAATAACAAGATGAATTTTTTTTTTCTTCAGTTTTTATAAATTTTTTTCAATTTCAATTAACCCGAAATTACAAAAAGAAAATAACTACCGTGATCCCCGGCAACGGCGCCATTTGATTGATATGGAATTTTGCGTGTGCGTTTTTAAAATCAAGATCAAGAATATACCGCAATCAATAACGGTGTCGCTTGGTAGCTAGCCGGTTGAGTACGGGTCGGTCCACAGGGAAAACGTGTTCTTTCTTTGAGTTCTTACGAGTTAAATCCTATTTTTGGTAGGTTTTGATTTAAAAATCTAAGATTGAAATTAATTTGATTTAAAGTCTTGCTAGGGTTAGGATTGTGTTAGTTTGGAAAAAGAATTCTACTTACTGCTTTATTTGCCCTGGTTAAGAACATAGGTGTTAGGGTAATAGTCAACAAAGGGGATTAGCATGACTGGGAAGAAACATAGCTTCTTCCTTTTGGTCCTTATCCGTCCTTTCTTGGCTCTTAGCCCTAACCTCTATGTAAATCAACCACAACCGGTCTAACTAGGGAATCACCGTTATCTCGTAGGATAAGGTGCCATAGTGAGCGGTGTCTAGTTAATTTAAATAAAGTCCTAATTAATTAATTTATACGAGCAATGAAACGAATGAGAGAGATTTCCATCTCTCAAGCCTTCCCTATCCTAACCCTAACAAGTGAGGAATTACTCACTCATTAGGAAAGTTACGATGAAATTCATTTTTATAATTTTTTTCTTTTTAATAAACTAATTAACTTGCAGATAAATAAAGACAAATAAAAAATTGCAGAAAAATAAATTTCAATTAAGAAGAATGCAAAATAAAATGAAAAACACTTACTTTTATTGATGACCTCTTCAACGATTACAAGGAAAGAAAATTTTAATCTAGAAAAATAAAATGAGGCATGCCAAATTAGGCTTTAGGCTTTTCTATTTATAGATAGGAGAAACCCTAGGTTTTACATCTGATCCACATTTGAATTTACAAAACTACTCTAAGAAAGCCGGGTCAAAGCACCGACACCCACCGACACGTGCACCGATACGTGGACTGCACGGCCGCGGAACCGCGGCAGAATGCCATGTTTGGCCACGGATCCACGGCCATATTGGGGGATCTCTAGCTCAACTTCTCAGGGTTGCTTCATGTTGCTATTTCCTTCTGTTCCTTCACTTGGTTCCTTAGAATCTTTTCTACTTTCTTCCAGATTTCCACAGTGCAGAATGTTGTGGATTTTTTGCCGTGAAGATCTGAATCTTGTGCTATCCTTGTACTTTGTGCATTGAACTGTTCACCGATCTTCGTTTGTTCCTTAAACTGGTATGCGGCATCATACAGATTTATCTATTTGTTGGTTGTAGTCTCACATTTGTAGCATCTTTTCATGAATTTCCGAATCTGTAACCTGCAACTATTTAGCAGATATGGATCAAAAGCACCTATTTATTCATAATATGATTAAGAATGGGGAATATAATAATGCAAAATTCTGATATGAACACGTGTCACATTGATATGACCTAGTCTACAATGCCACAAGAAAGATTCATTCATTTCTGAACTCGTCCTCTTGTGTGTGTTTTTTATATTAAGAACTGTGGTTTGATTTAGAATGTATATGCCATTATTTAACGAGCCTGATCCAATCAACTTTTTATTCAGGAAGATGTTCATAACATTATCCTATGTTACAAAATTATATCCTTCTTTACTTAATAAAGAAACTGATATAAAATTGCATATCAGGGTCGGTATATAATAGCATTCTTTCAGAATCAATGTATTACCATTTGGTAATACAAGGTAATATTCGCCAACTGTTTTGGCTGCAACATTTGCACCATTCCCTACTCTTACGGAATGATCACCCATTCCCAGTTCTCTACCTTTCCTTAGCCCGTGCAACATATTACATATGTGGGATCCTGATCCAGTATCTAATACCCAGGACGTAGAGTGAACTGAGAAACAGTTCTTGGTAACTAACACAACCGAAGAAGATGCATCAATATACTCATTCTTCATTTGGATGGCATGGAAATCCGGATATTTTCCTATTTCCTGCTCGGACTTATAACAATTATAAGTTGGAGCGGAACGAACGTTCCCCTGCTCAGCATAACAAGCGGGTTCGGCCAATACATCCATATTATTATCTTGATTAAGGCCTGACATGGTCTCTACCTGGAGAGAGAGATAAGAAAACACTTTAGCGTATTCTCTTGCAAGTTTAGATTGGTTATTATCTTATCTAATCAGAATGGCTCCCACTGTTTTTATCAAATCTTCCTTCAAAGCTTAAATGGTAAGACTAGCCGGGATTAATTACACCTTACAAGTTCGCCAATTTTTCAGCCAGGCCAGTGTTGGTATTTTGAGGGAGGTTCCCTGTGTTTTCGCATGAATTTAATTAAAATAAACCTCATTTTCCCAGGAGCGTAACCCCGTTAACACCTTTCTAGACACCTATTTTATCGGCTAATTATCAAGTGTAAAACTCTCCCAGGAGTAACTCTTACTCGCAGTGGGTATCGGGATCCAACTATCTCATAGAAGGTATGCAATCTCATTGCAAATTTCAACACTTGAAATTCCCGATAAGACTTTTGCCCTTAACTTCCTATGATCTTGACGAAAGCCAACAAACTATAGTCCTCTAGTCAAGTTCAACCCATACATTTCATGATTGAATTAAACCCACCCGAACGACCCTTGATGAAAGCCAACAAAGTCGTACGACTACCCTAATCCAATCATATCATATGCAACAGATAAGCAGTAAGTAGCTACCGCACACTACGCCTTGACGAAAGCCAACAAGCGTAGCATGAATACAAAATATTATTTATCTGAAATGTCGGAGGGCTATGACAGGTTTTTATGAAAACTTTTTGCGTAATGAACTTGATATCGTTGTAGAAACAAGTGATTTTGAAAAGGAGTGTTTTTGACGGTTTTACTAGTTTCGCTAAAGAGGTCACTCCCAGTGAAGGGATCTCGGCTCTTTCCTTATCGAATAAGGTGCAGGATATTTCGCAAATACCACTATGCAAAGTAAGAACTATAGAAGCAATCAAAACCAAAACCAAGTATTGTAGCATTTGCTAGTTTCGCTAAAGAGGTCACTACCGAGTATTGAAGCAATCTAAAACATTTGCCAGTGGATTTGCCTCATTTTTCATCTATCTTCTTTATGTATCATATACAAGCTTCTGCAGTTATTTAAATAATTTTTCGAGACTATTTAAAAATCGACAGAGAGCAGTTTTCAGGGTTCCAGAAATCCGTATTTTTCGGAGTTGTTTCGGTTTCGTAATGTTTTTAATATCGTCTACCTTTCTAGCTTGTCTCTGATACCACTGTAGGGATTCTTTAGCACCATGCTTAGGGTTAGGGTTGCATCACTCATGCTATAACAAAAATTTAGGGGGTACTAAACAATCCTAACCTTGAATCGAACTAGATATCTAGGGTAACAACATATAGTATCACATACTATGTAGTGTCTAACACTAAGTGGGGAGAAATACAATCTTTGTAGACATCCCTCCTTGACTCCTTGGATCAACTAGGGTTTGAACCAGCTTGCTTGAACCCTTCCAAGTCCACGACGATCCACCCGGAGTCCCTTTGCTCAAGCTCCTTGCTCCACTTGATCAAGATAAAGATGAAGCAAACAATCTACACTAAGGGGCTAGAGTAGTATAGATTGATGATGTGGGGTTTGTGTTCTCACTTAAAAACCCTTTCCTTTTGTTTTCCTCACTCTAAAGAAAAATCCAGAGAGCATGAATGAGGAAGAAGAAGAAGATGGCTAGCATGAGCTCTTTTGAGATAATGATAATTCTCATGATAAATGAGAAAAGAAAAATAGATATATGAGTCACACTCATATCCAAACAATGGTTAATAAATATCTAGATATTTTCATATGTGAGTTAAAGAGCAAAGAAATTAAACCATGGTCAAAACATAGGTCAAGTAAAGAATAGTGATGAAGAATATTCAACCATGCTTTAATCATTTTCTTTTTCTCAATAATGAAAATATATATACATATATATCTACCATGTGAGTCTTGCATTTCCATCTCCTATATATAAGCAACCATGACACATGTATGTTTGTATGTATGTGTGCATTCACATCAACATGTATATATGCATACATACATTCATGCACACATCAAAATAGAAAAGGTTTAAACAAGTGAGCTAAAAGTTAATATTAAATCAACACTTGATTTAATAAACCAGTCATATCTCATACGACCCGACCAATAGAAAATGCCCGATTAAAATACGGTATCATATACACGCATTTAATCGAGGTCCCGCGCATATCTCATATGCACACCACATCATTTCGCCTGAGCTAGAAAACTCCTATATGGGACTCTAAGACTCTTCAATACGCCGGCAGTAGGTGATGATCACATCAAACACCCACAAGCCACAGGCGGTCAGCTAAACGGAACGGCCACCCAGGTATTGAGCGATCAGAAGATCAACAAGCAAGCCTGCTCACACTCCTGTAAATCCTTTCAGTAACACTACCGTACAGTCCGGTCTCTTTGTCTGATATGTCGCATATCTAGTTTAGGGGTGGCAAACGTCAAACCCAAGTAACCGATAAGTCGTGTCGATGTGAGGCTCATAACGGGTCGAGAAACTACTGATAACACATACCAGTAGATCTCCATATTAGCCCTGGCTAGGGACTTCCAGTTATAGCCAATCGAGCACAGCGCATCAACCCCCAATACCGGGAGAGACGAAACCCCTCCTATCGCTCATTGCCTCCATATGATTCGGGACTATACCCAAAAACCACCGTTTTGCACGTTCTCTTGAACGTGGTAAGGTGGAAATCAAAGCACAGTGGGAATCACACAAGACTCTATGACGATCTCGGGTCTACAGACTAACCTATACCAGTGTCACCAGAGAACTGCTATCTGACGATATGTATAATACCAAGTAGGAGTTCTCGGCGAGTCCGTTCAGTGTACCCAGTCTCCATTCAGCACCCATATACCATTTTTGATGTCAAACACCAATGGATGTGGGATCATCCATCGCCCATAATATGGGTCAAGAAGCATATACGCTAGTCTACTCTGGAGTATCGATACCCTGTCCCGATACACCCTCGACTAGGAAAAATCATAGGATGTACTCGTGGACTACCCTTGGCCCTACTAGTGTGATCTCCATCATAGTCCTGGTAGTCTAGTAAACATCCTAAGGGCTTTATCAATATGTGAGAGCAAGACAGTATCACAATATAAGTCAACATGTTAAGACAAAGAGCAACCATATAGCATACTATCATGTCGAGCAAGAAAGTCCTCTCTATATACGTCCAAGCATCTACTATAATATATATCATATGTACAACAATGGCCTCTAGGGCGTATACATAACTAACAATCTCCCATTTGCAATAAGGCCAGTTGTTGTAGTATCTTATACCCAACATCCTGAAGAGTCTCTCAAATTGTATCTTGGGTATGTCCTTTGGGAGTGGATCCGCTGTGTTGTCCTTCGTGTCAACTCTCTTGAACTCGATCTCCCGACGATCAACTATCTCCTGGATCAGGTGATACCGCCTCAGAATATGCCTGGATCTCCAATGGGACATGAGTTCCTTGGCCAAAACCACAGCTCCATTGTTATCATAATACAAAGGTATTGGATGCTCCATAGATGGAACCACACCAAGTTCGTTTATGAACTTCTTCATCCAGACAACTTCTTTGGCAGCATCATTGGCAGCGATGTATTCAGCCTCCATCATCGAGTCTGCCACGGTTTCTTGTTTGGAACTCTTCCAACAAACCGCCCCTCCATTGAGGGTAAAGACAAATCCCAAGTGCGACTTAGAGTCGTCCTTACCACTGTAGAAGCTCGAATCGGTAAAGGACTCCACTTGGGGTTGATCGTTACCATACACCAAGAACATCTCTTTAGTCCTTCTCAAATACTTGAGAACGTTCTTCACAGCTGTCTAATGACTCTCTCCTGGATCTGCTTGATACCTACTCACTATACTTAGTGATTATGCTATATCGGGTCAGGTACATAGCATCGCGTACATGATAGAGTCTACGGCCGAAGCAAAGGGTATCTCTTGCATGCGAGCTCTCTCCAAATTTATCCTGGGAGACATCTCTTTGGAGAGTGTGAGTCCAAAGATCGTGGGTAAATTCCCACGCTTGGATTCTTCTATACTAAATCTCTTTAGTATGGTGTCAATGTATCTGGATTGGGACAATCTCGGTATCCATTTAAGTCTATCTCTATAGATCTTAATCCCCAAGATGTAGGAGGCATCACCTAGATCTTTCATTGAGAATCTATGTGATAAGAAGAGCTTGACCGAATGTAGCATAGGAATATCACTTACTATCAAGAGTATGTCATCCACGTACAATACGAGGAATACCACCTTACTCTCTGCCACCTTCTTGTATATATAAGGTTCATCTTTGTTTTTGACGAAGTCAAACTCATTGACTACGAAATCAAAACAGATGTTCCAACTCCGCGATGTCTGCTTTAACCCGTAGATGGATTTAAGCAGTTTGCACACCTTCCTGCTACTCCCAGTGTCCACGAAGCCCTCTGACTGAGTCATGTACACGCTCTCTTCTAAATCACCATTTAGAAAGGAGGTCTTAACATTCATTTGACAGATTTCGTAGTCATGGTATGCAGCAATGGCAAGTAGGATCCGGATGGACTTAAGCATAGCCACTGGAGAAAAGGTTTCATCATAATCCACACCTGGTCGTTGATGAAAACCTTTTGCAACTAGTCTAGCTTTGAAAGTCTCAACTTTTCCATCTACACCAAATTTCTTCTTAAAGATCCATTTGCTCCTAATGGGTTTTACTCCTTCAGAAGCATCTTCCAAAGTCCATACTTTGTTGGTGTACATGGATTCCATCTCAGACCGCATTGCATCGAGTCATTTCAAAGAGTCCCCACTCGTGATGGCCTGCTCGAAGCTAGTTGGGTCATCATCTTCCATGATGCAATCCTCGCTTCCACCATCAATGAGAAAAGCGTAGTATCTCTCAGATGGATGGGGAACCCTACTAGATCGGCGGAGAGGCTGAGGTTCGTTGGGAATTATCGAATCCTCTGGTTCTACCAAATCTTCTGTCGTAGTTTGTATAGCTGGAACCTCTTCTAGTTCTACCTCCTCGCCACTAATTTCCTTTGCAAGAAATTTCTTTTCTAAAAAGGTGGCATGTCGAGAAGCAAACACCTTTTATTCCTCGGTATGGTAGAAGATATACCCTTATGAGTTTTTGGGATATCCTATAAACTTGCACAAAACAAACCTTGCCTCGAGTTTGTCCGGATTGTGCTTTTTGACATAGGCCGGACAACCTTATATCTTAACATAATTAAGATATGGTCTCTTCCTCTTCCATATCTCATATGGAGTGGTAGGCACTGAATTAGTAGGGACCATATTCAATAGGTGTATGGCTGTCTCAAGCGCATACCCCAAAACGAAATAGGTAACTCAGCAGTGCTCATCATAGAGCGCACCATATCTAATAGGGTGCGATTCCTCCATTCCGATACACTGTTGTGCTGTGGTGTATACGAAGGAGTAAACTGAGAGAGAATCCCATTCTCTTTTAGATATTCACAGAATTCCGTGCTCAAATCTTTCCTCCCCGATCAGACCGTAGGATTTTAATAGTTTTACCCATTTGGTTCTCGACTTCGTGCTTACATTCTTTGAATTTCTCAAAAGTTTCAGACTTTTATTTCAACAGGAACACATGTCCATATCTTGAGAGATCTTTAGTGAATGTAATGAAGTACGAGAAACCATCCCTGGCATGTGTAGACATGGGACCGCATACATCACTATGTATCAGTCCCAAGAGTCCCGTAACTCTTTCTCCGTGTCCACTAAACGGAGTTTTGGTCGTTTTCCCTTTTAGACATGACTGGCAAGTGTCATAAGATGAAAATTCGAACGGATTCAAACATCCATCCTTATGCAACTTAGCTAGTCGTTTCACATTGATATGACCTAGTCTACAATTCCATATGAAGGATCCATTCATTTCTGAACTCTTCCTCTTGTGTGTGTTTTGTACATTAAGAACCGTGGTTTGATTTAGAATGTATATGCCATTATTTAACGAGCCTGATCCAATCAACTTTTGATTCGGGAAGATGTTCATAACATTATCCCGTATTACAAAATTATATACTTCTTTACTTAATAAAGGAACTGATATAAGATTGCATATCAGGGTCGGTATGTAATAGCATTCTTTCAGAATCAATGTATTATCATTTGGTAATACAAGGTGATATTCGCCAACCGCTTTGGCTGCAACATTTGCACCATTCCCTACTCTTACGGAATGATCACCCATTCCCAGTTCTCTACCTATCCTTAGCCCATGCAACATATTACATATGTGCTATCCTGATCCGGTATCTAATGCCCAGGACGTAGAGTGAACTGAGAAACAGTTCTCGGTAACTAACACAACCGAAGAAGATGCATCAACATACTCATTCTTCGTTTTGGTGGCATGGAAATCCGGATATTTTCCTATTTCCTGCTCGGACTTATAATAATTATAAGTTGGAGCGGAACCAACGTTTCCCTGCTCAGCATAATAAGCGGGTTCGGTCAATACATCTATATTATTATCTTGATTAAGGCCTGACATGGTCGCTACCTAGAGAGAAAGAGAAGAAAACATTTTAGCGTATGCTCTTGCAAGATTAGATTGGTTATTATCTTATCTAATCAGGATAGCTCCCACTGTTTTTATCAAATCTTCCTTCAAACCCTAAAAGGTAAGTCTAACCGGGATTAATTACAACTTACAAGTTCGCCAATTTTTCAGCCATGCCAGTATTGGTACTTTGAGGGAGGTTCCCTGTGCTTTCACACGGACCTAATTAAAATAAACCTCATTTTCCCAGGGGCGTAACCCCGTTAATACCTTTCTAGACACCTATTTGATTGGCTAATTGTCATGTGTAAAACTCTCTCAGGAGTAACTCTTACTCGCTGTCACGCCCCGCTTCCCAGAGTATGCAAGATTGGGCACGTGACATAGCCAACCATGCTACCTGTGGGTAGGAAGTATCCATCCACAGTCACATTACGACTGTAGAGATATCAAGAACAAGATAAATGAACTATCTAACACATGTCCAAATCCAGAATAACAAGAGTCAAAATAAATAAGTGCGGAAGCAAATGATCCAATACAATAAATAGAAAAGTGCGTCCCATAATGCGGGCTCACATCTGAAAATAAAATGAAATAATTAAACTAATCACTACCGGACTCACAAATCAGCCTGCTGGCTGAAATACTCCTGCTCGGTCGTCGACAGTGGTAAAGAATCTGGGCCATGCAAAACCCAGACGTCAGCGCGTCATGTCAACCAGTAATATAATATGAACATGGTATTAAGCAATGCAGGGATGAACATGAATAAAACAATAATATGAAATAACAGTGCAGGGTAGTGTGCAGTGGGTAACTATACTGTTCTATCGGGTTTCTATTCTAAAGTCTTTGAAATCAATTGATGACTCGTCGATGTAACTCAATAGTATCCCGTGCATGCCCGGGACCACGGTCAAGACCCTCGGGGCTGAATCCGAGACGTGCCGCTAGGCAGTAATAGGTAGCAGGATGGACGAGTGATGTCAGCATCATCACTCCCGGACTGGCCAAGCCCGTAAGACTGATCAGAACAGGTATCGAACTGTTGAGTTACAAGTCGGTTTCACCTTTGATTTCCCCATACCCCCAAGTTATGTATGTCAGGTCAGGTATTCAGTAATCAAGAACTAATGCCAACACAGGATCAGGTAAAAGCAGGTTTGTCTGGATAGACAACAGGAATGGTCCATGAGGACCCCAAGTCAGGTTTGTTGGCATTAGGCATGAGATCAGGTAACAAGTCAGGTCATGGTACAACAGGTTGAGTTGGTAGTAAAGGGTACCATGTCCGGTGCATCGGTATGTATATATGTCGTGTGCATCAAGGTCAGGTCAATATGTAATGCAATCGAAAGTGTGCTCATAACAGGTATAGAATCGAATAAGGAATAACAGCAGGAAAATAAAGTAAACAACAATCACAGTTCATTTAATCACAGTGGTGCATTAATATGGTGCAGTTGTATTATCATATTAACAGGTTCGAGCACCGTTGGGGTGCAATAATCACGGGGTAGTGCAATATCAATAACAGAAAGTAATGAAGATATATGTGTACGGCTATCGTCCTTTAAATAGCAAAATGATTAACCGGTAGTTTTGTTATTAGGGTTACAGTGGCAAAATAAGGTTTCGGTTACAGTATCATGATATATCATAATTCGTCCAATCGAGAAAAGTAACCACACTAGTTAATATTTGCAAGTTTTATGAGTTAAGCACACTTAATTGGTATAGCATAGCATGTAGCAAGTAATACTTTCCTCGACGGTTTCGCAAACCGGAAAACACGAACGTAGCGTCGGCGGAAAAACACGCGACGGATGCACAGGTCGTGGATCGAGTCCAAACAACGAACAGGGTGATCACACGGGTCAGGCACACTCACTGGGTCGTCGGGATCGTCGACGTCGAGCCCGGCTCTGGCGAACTATGAAATACAAAATCAAGAACTAAAGAAAAGAAAAGAAAGAAGAAGAAGAAAGGGAATAGGGCTCACTGCTGTGGTGGTGTTCTGTGGCAGAGGCGAGGGATGACGACGGGGTCGACGGAACTCCGGCAAGGAGAGGTCGGATGCTAGGGTTCCGGTTAGGGTTTGGGCTTGGGTTAGGCTCGGGTGTAATGGGTGCAGGGATGAAGTAATGGTGGTTGAGTCGGGAAGAGGGCGAAGGGAGGAAGATGAAAGAGTCGTCGACGATGAGGGCCGTCGACGGTGAGGTGCAGGCGGTGGAGTTTCTGGGATCGGGGAAAGGGTCGGAGTTTGCGGGTTCTGGGCACAGGGATGAAGGTGATGTGGTAGTGGTTGTGGTGTCGAGGGTTTGCAGGGAGAGGCAAGGAGACGGATGTGGTGACGAGGGCGGTGGCGACGGCGAGGGGTCACCGGCGTGAGGCGATGGGTTTCTTGGGTTGGCTGCGACGGGGTGTTGCAGGGTCCTGGTCGGGGAAATGGAGAGAGGGATGAGGGAGGTGCAGAGGTGGTGGTGGCGAGGTCGCGGGGAGGTCGGCGGCGAGGCTGCGGCAGTTAGGGCAAGGCTAGGGTTGGGTTCGTGCGAGGTTTCGTGGTGGGTTTGCGAAGACGAGGAGGTTAAGAATAATATAGGGATAGAGAGAGAGAGAGATTTGACGAAGAGAGAGAGAGAGATTCGAGGAGGAGAGAGAGAGATAGAGGAGAGAGAGAGGGTTAGAGAGAGGAAGAGGTGGGGCCCACGAGGGATGGAGCCTCGTGATTGGCCGGGGTGATGTGAAAAGGAAATTTAAAAGTAAAATTTAAAAAGATTTAAAAGATTTAAATCGTTGGTTTGGGTAACAGAAATATATTTTATATAATTTTAGATTATTAAATTTAAATGGGTATTTCGGCGCTAAATGAAACATTTCCAAATCGCGCCCGGATTGCGCCCAAATATTTGAAATTCAAATAATAGGATTTTAAGCGAGTTCCAAATTTTAAAATGAGATGTTTTATGATTAAAATGCATGCCCCCAAGTCGGACACTTGCACGCGCGCGTAGCCGTCCAAACTCGCCCGTTTCACCAAACGGGATGAAATCTCGACGCGCGGACGCTACCACGCGACTAGTGGTGACGAGTAGGCCAATGTGGATATTTTTAATTTCATTTTAGGTGTTAAAATTTGTTATAGGCAAAAATGAATTAGCCGGTTAAAATTTTGCAACAAGAACCAAACAAGCAAGATAATTGAAATGAGCAATGTCTAACACTCAACCAGTAACAGAAATAGTATTATTGGGCTCGGGTGTTACACTCACAGTGGGTATCGGGATCCAACTATCTCATAGAAGGTATGCAATCTCATTGCAAATTTCAACACTTGAAATTCCCGATAAGACTTTTTCCCCTAACGTCCTATGACCTTGACGAAATCCAACAAACCATAGTCCGCTAGTCACGTTCAACCCATACATTTCATGATTAAATTAAACCCACCCGAACGACCCTTGACGAAAGCCAACAAAGCCGTACGACTACCCTAATCCAATCGCATCATATGCAACAGATAAGCAGTATGTAGCTACCGCACACTACGCCTTGACGAAAGCTAACAAACGTAGCATGAATACTAAATATTACTTATCTAAAATGTCGGAGGGCTATGATAGGTTTTTATGAAAACCTTTTGCGTAATATACTTGATATCGTTGTAGAAAAAAGTGATTTTGAAAGGAGTGTTTTTTAGGCTTTTACTAGTTTCACTAAAGAGGTCACTTCCGGTGAAGAGATCTTGGCTCTTTCCTTATCGAATAAGGTGCAGGATATTTCGCAAATACCACTTTTTAAAGCAAGAACTATAGAAACAATCAAAAACAAAACCGAGTATTGTAGCATTTGCTAGTTTCGCTAAAGAGGTCACTCTCGGTGAAGGGATCTCGGCTCTTTCCTTATCGAATAAGGTGTTGGATATTCTATAAGGAATACCGCTATTCAAAGCAAAAACTAGAGCTACCCTTTTTGAAAATTTGATTTTACAATATCTTTTAGGTTTCTTTTCTTTCATTAATCTCATTAATGAAGTCACATCATTTATGCTTCCTAAGCATCACAGAAGAAACGAAAATACAACGTACGCTTATGCCATCTGCATTCGCCACAGTGTCCCGTTATGCACCGTTAGGTTACTTAACTAACGGCATAGCGGGGCGGGACTAGTGCGGGTGCAAAACATAATCAACGTTTATTATATATCATATATATAATACCATTCATCTCAGCATATAAAATGATCACATCACAGAATATCAACAGCAGAAGCACATATGAAAATATAGGATATTCTTGGAGGTCCGTATTTTGTATTTAGCCAACAATAGAAAATACGGATTCCACGGTCGCGATGAATGGCCAAGCCCACACCCCTAGACCCCTATGAGAGCGGCAACTGACCCTACCGATTCTAGAGTTTAGGAGACCCGGTCTCGACTCCTCGAGATGGCCTCTCACTGAACCCTAGAACCCGGTCACTTGTGCTCCCCTCCTTGGGTCTATCCTGATGCGGAAAAGTAAATAATATACAACAATGGTGACATCATCCTCAACCCGGAAGTGCCCCAAATAAAAGAATATTACATACAAATGAATTTATCATGAATGAAAATAAAAAACTCAGATCTTAAATAAAACCCCGGCCATTCATCCACGACAATCCTGTATATCATATCATAGCAACGTATAACATCACATGTCATCAACGTAAGTAAGTATGCATATCCTAATTGTCGTTGATGTATAGCAACGAAACCGGCGATACACCACATACTACATTTACGGTCGCAGAAAAGAAAATGTCAAACTACAACATTTGGAATCCACAATTAACTTAGACATCATAAACACGAAATATCACATACTTCGGATTTCATGCCTAACTATATGAATTCCACATATTTTATCACATTCCATAAATATCTAGACAATGTTAAACGTTTCAATCGAATCAACAAACACCCACAAATTACCCTGAGAGCTCAACACTTGAGCAAAGTTAAGATACCCAAAAAACGTGCCACGGTGTCTATGGACCAGCCGTAGAAGGGTCAACCCTTGCCTCACTTATGGCGCCACAGGACTACGGAAAACCCTAAGGTTTAGCCACAGTTCCATGGTCATAGGATCGAGTTAGGGTTATTTCTTCTAGAGGGTCCATAGGGATACTTGCACGATCTTCCGAATATGTTCAACTTGGGAAATTCCAACACTTGGAAAATTTAAGCGAGCGTAATAAGGTGGTATGTGATATTCATTCGAATAGTTAAACGTCGTCCAAGTTACCAAAACAATGTTAAAATTACGACTCCGAAATACTACGAATTAGCCCTTAACCACAATTATCATCACATGAAAATTTGGGCTAAACAAACAATACCTAAAACCCCAAAACCTAGAGACAAGAGCACAGAGGAAAAACGAGGCAAAATGGAGCAACTTTGACCGGCCTTCTCGGTGTTTGTGGGGTTGTGCTCGGGTGAAATCCGGTGGATTTGCCTCATTTTTCATCTGTGTTCTATATGTATCATCTACAAGCTTCTGCAGTTATTTAAATAATTTTTCAAGACCATTTAAAAATCGACAGAGAGCAGTTTTCAGGGTTCCAGAAATCCGAATTTTTCAGAGTTGTTTCGGTTTCGTAATGTTATTAACATCGTCTAAGTTTCTAGCTTGTCTCTGATACCACTGTAGGGATTCTTTAGCATCATGCCTAGGGTTAGGGTTGCATCACTCATGATATAACAAAAATTTAGGGGGTGCTAAACAATCCTAACCATGAATCGAACTAGAAATCTAGGGTAACAACATATAGTATCACATACTATGCAGTGTCTAACACTAAGTGGAGAGAAATAAAACCTTTGAAGACCTCCCTCCTTGACTCTTTGGATCAACTAGGGTTTGAACCGGCTTGCTTGAACCCTTCCAAGTCTACGACGATCCATCCGGAGTCCCTTTGCTCAAGCTCCTTGCTCCACTTGATCAAGATGAAGATGAAGCAAACAATCTACACTAAGGGGATAGAGTAGTATAGATTGATGATGTGGTTTGTGTTCTCACTTAAAAACCCTTTCTTTTTGTGTTCCTCACTCTAAAGAAAAATCAAGAGAGCATGAATGAGGAAGAAGAAGAAGATGGCTAGCATGAGCTCTTTTGAGATAATGATAATTCTCATGATAAATGAGAAAAGAAAAATAGATATATGAGTCACACTCATATCTAAACCATGGTTAATAAATATCTAGATATTTTCATATGTGAGTTAAAGAGCAAAGAAATTAAACCATGGTCAAAACTTAGGTCAAGTAAAGAATAGTGATGAAGAATATTCAACCCTGCTTTAATCATTTTCTTTTTCTCAATAATGAAAATATATATACATATATATCTACCATGTGAGTCTTGCATTGCCATCTCCTATGTATAAGCAACCATGACACATGTATGAATGTATGTATGTGTGCATTCACATCAACATGTATATATGCATACATACATTCATGCACACATCAAAATAGAAAAGGTTTAAACAAGTGAGCTAAAAGTCAATATTAAATCAACACTTGATTTAATAAACTGGTCATATCTCATATGACCCGACCAATAGAAAACACCCGATTAAAACATGGTATCATATACACGCATTTAATCGAGGTCCCACGCATATCTCATATGCACACCGCATCATTTCTCCTGAGCTAGGAAACTCCTTTGTGGGACTCTGAGACTCGTCAATACGCTGGCAGTAGGTGATGATCACATCAAACACCTACAAGCCTCAAGCGGTCAGCTAAATGTAACGGCCACCCGGGTATTGAGCGATCAGAAGATCAACAAGCAAGCCTGCTCACACTCCTGTAAATCATGTCAGTAACACTACCGTACAATCCGGTCTCTTCGTCTGATATGTCGCATATCTAGTCTAGGGGTGGTAAACGTCAGACCCCAGTAACTGATAAGTCGTGTCGATGTGAGGCTCATAACGGGTTGAGAAACTACTGATAACACTTACCAGTAGATCTCAATATAAGCCCTGGCCAGGGACTTCCAGTTATAGCCAATCGAGCACAGCGCAACATCAACCCCCAATACCGAGAGAGACGAAACCCCTTTTATCGCTCATTGCCTCCATGTGATTCGGGACTGTACCCAAAAGCCACCGTTTTGCACATTCTCTTGAACGTGGTAAGGTGGAAATCAAAGCACAGTGGGAATCACACAAGACTCTATGACGATCTCGGGTCTACAGACTAACCTGTACCAGTGTCACCAGAGAACTGCTATCTGACGATAGGTATAATACCAACTAGGAGTTCTCAGTGAGTCCGTTCAGTGTACCCAGTCTCCACTGAGCACCCATATACCATCTTTGATGTCAAACACCAATGGATGTGGGATCATCCATCGCCCATCATATGGGTCAAGAAGCGTATACGCTACTCTACTCTGGAGTATCGATGCCCTGTCTCGATACACCCTCGACTAGGAACAATAATAGGATGTACTCGTGGACTACCCTTGGCCCCACTAGTATGATCTCCATTATAGTCCTGGTAGTCTAGTACACATCCTAAAGGCTTTATCAACATGTGAGAGCAAGACATTATCACAATACAAGTCAACATGTTAAGACAAAGAGCAACCAGATAGCATACTATCATGTCGAGCAAGAAAGTCCTCTCTCTATATGTCCAAGCATCCACTATAATATGCATCATATGTACAACAATGGCCTCTAGGGCATATACATCACTAACAGGACCTGGAGAAGCGAACCCTCCTACGTTTCACAGCCATAGTGATGATATGGGTAACGCTGCCTAATATTGGCTCAGTTCAGATAATGATGAGGGCCCAGGTCGAGCTGCTAAGCAAAAAGAAACCATGGTTCTTGGGGAATCAAGCTCAGGCGATGAGGATAGCCTAGTCATCATCCCCAAAACTATAGAACAAGCGTTATTCCAATGGCTTCAAGAGCAGTTTCAGGACTGTGATAGGGAGTTAGCCAAGATCCGTTCTAAAGTCGACGATCTGGTGAATGTTATGGAAAATCTCGCAACCCGAGTCCTTCAAATGCAATCACAACAAAATCAAAATTGGGTCCATGAACCAGGGATTGATGTCCCAAAGAAGCCAACAGCTATTCCCTCTGGTCTAAGAGCGGATTGCCTACATGAAAGTGAAGGCGGCTAGCCCCAGGAAAGTCCTGACGCATGTCTGTGACCAATTGAAACGGGACAAAATTAAGGGAAAGTCATCAGCAGATCCCAAAACTCTTCAGGACTTACTTAAAAGAGTTCAGATGCTGAAATATGTGGACCCCGAATCTCTTCCAAACTACCAATATAACAACAAGTCCAAATATCCGGAGAAAGGCAACCGCAAAAGTGGGCCTCCCAAGGATACTGAATCCTCTAATATATCTGTGGACCAAAGCAGGAAAGGAGCAGTCTGGCCTAATGCCGACCAGCATCGAAAACCAGTGTTTGGAGGTGGAGGAGAATCGCCCCTAGAAGAGAAATTGAATAAGGTCTATTCTTTCAGAACGGACAGAGTCCGTAAAATATTCAAGGACGCCCTGAGAAACAGTCTACAATTTCCAGAATCAAAAAGACCTCAAGAAGCGAATATGACCAGTGACCCCAAATATTACCCCTATCACAGAGTGATAGGTCATGCCATTGAGGACTGCTTTGCCTTTAAAGATTGGGTCGAAAAGCAATACAAGGCAGGAGAGATAGAACTGTCTATAAGCATGTTAGCAAACAGTCAAGCCGTGACCGCCAATTTCATACAAACGGAGACCGAATTCCTTCGGGAACCTGATTCATTCAGACATTTGCTATTATTTAAAAAGAGCGGACCAAGACAACAAGCTAAGGGCCAAGCGAGCAACATTTCCAATGAAGAAGCAATAGATGGGTACACAACCCATACAAGTCCTCCTACGCCTTATAGCCATGATAATGATGCGGTTGTTGCCAGCCAACACCGGCTTGATCCAATTGATGAAGAGCCCGCTCAGGCCATTCAGCCAAAGGACCCCGTGGTTCTTGTTGAATCAAGCTCAGGAGGTTAGGATGACCCCGTTGTCATACCCGAAACTATAGAACAAGCATTATTCTAATGGCTTCAAAAGCAGCTTCAGGACAAGGACGAGAAGATGGACAAGGTCCATTCCAAAGTCGACGAGATGGCAAACGTCGTGGAAGATCTCACGACCCAAGTTGCCCGATTGCAATTACAGCAAAATCAAATTTTAGTTCATGAGCCATGGATTGATATCCGGAAGCAGCCAACTGATACTCCCTCCAGCCCAAGAGCGGAACACTTTTGCGATAAACAACCGCGATCAGCTTCCAGTCTCTCTGATACGTACACTAAATGGGCTAAGCGGACAACAGGCGAACCAAAGACTGATCGGCCTCAAGGACCAGCATTAGTAAAGGCACCTACTCTCATAGAGAGAAAGAAGAAGGTATACTCCTTCCGGAGGAATTAAGTCCGCAAAATATTCGTAGACGCCTTGAACAACGGTCTGCAACTGTCTATTGCAAAGTAGCCACATAAAATGAACATGACCGGCAATCCCATATACTGCCCATATCACAGAATGGTGAGTCATACCATTGAAGACTGCTATGTTTTCAAAGATTAGGTGGAGAACCAATACAAACTTGGGAAAGCCTCACAGTCGTCAGATGTACCGACAAGCCACAGAGCTACAGTCATCAACACAGCTCCACCAAGATCAAAGTTCGAGGAGATAGGATAACCAAACACACAGGACCACCACGTCGTTAAACTGGGAACATTCGACCACCACGTCGTTAAACTAGGGATGTAAAAAATTTGTAAATAAATAAAAAAGGGGGCCGAAATGATGGGGCAATTCGCAATAAAAATCGGCGAGTAACATAAAAATGAAAATAAACAGCCAAAATGATGGGCAACAGCGAATGAATAACCGAAATGATAGGGCAATCGCGACCTTCGCGATAAGAAAAGCTGAAATGATAGAGCAATCGCGGTAAAAAAAACCTCCAAAGGCGAATGATAAGTCGCTCCTGGTATCATATTCCAGTGCAGTGATCCAGACACCGACCAAAATCCAAATCGGCGAATGATTAGTCGCTCCTGGAACCATATTCCAGTGCAGTGATGCAGACGCCAACCAAAAATTCAAATCTCTAAATGTCCAAACGACGAATGATGAGTCGCTCCTGGTACCATATTCTAGTGCAGCGATGCAGACGCCAACAAAGTCCCAAAATTCTCCCAGCCCTACGGTTGGTCCCCGAACTGACTACCGTATACAATCCATGGGCTCAAATAATTCTCATCACGCCTATGCCGCACCACAATCACCAGTCACGTGGACAGTCTCCGCCCTTAGAATTATGCTCCTTTTGGGAAGACCCACTCATGTGTCCTCATGATACATGAGGAGAACAAACTTATGAGATCCTCTCGACTCGTAAGAAAACACCTTCTTGGGATTCTTACGACTCACAAAGGAAAAACACACTTGGGAGTCCTCACGACTCCTAAGGAGAAAGTACACCTACAAGATCATTTCGACTCGTAGAGAGAAAATGTTTTTATGGGACCCTTACAGCTCATAAAATTGGAAAGTCTTAGGTGATAGGGGCCTAAACCTGTCTCCTAAGCCATCGCTCCCCAACAGGAAAAGGAAAATGATGAATTTCTCCTGGTTGGTGATATGCCGACCCCAACCCCAAAATTCCAAACCTCCAAAACAAAAGACCCCTAAGTCTTTAAATTGGGAACAGATGACCTCTAAGTCGTTAAACTGGGAACAGATGACCTCTAAGTCGTTAAAAATGAAACAGATGACCCCTAAGTTATTAAACTGGGAATGAGGGAAATCCTCTCACGGCAGATGATGATTCGCTCCTGGAACCATATTCTAGTGTAGCGGTGTTGATGCCAAACCAAAACCAAAATCTCTAAATCCTCTCATGGCAAATGATGATTCTCTCCTGGTACCAGATTCTAATATAGCAATGCTAATGTAAACCCAAATCATATCAAATTGCAAGTCAACTTCAACCCTGACACCACAAGGAGCGGAGCAAATCAAATCATGCACCGACCATCCAAGTCGCAAAAAGGGCAGCAACGACCTCCCCATTGGAATTATGCTTTGACTCAGAATCAAGTCAACCAACGACCTCTACATTAAGAACAGTGACACTCCGTGCTGGGGAAACATCAAACAGACACTCCATGTCGGGGAAACGTCAAACAGACACTCCGTGTCAGGAAAACGTCAAACAGATACTCCGCCTCAGGGAAAATTCAACCAGGGACACTCCGTGCTGGGGAAACGTCAAATAGACACTCCGTGCTGGGGACAAATCTACCAGTGACACTCCGTTCCGGGAAAACGTCGACACTCCATGCCGGGGATAAGTCAACCAGCGACACTCCGTGCTGGAAAAACATCAAACAGACACTCCGCCCTGGGGACAAGTCAACCAGTGACATTCCGTGCCGGGGACAAGTCAACCAGCGACACTCCGTGCTGGGGAAATATCAAACAGTGACACTCTATGCCGAAGACACGTCAAACAGACACTTCATGCCGAGGACAAGTCAACCAGCAACACTCCGTGCCGGGGAAACGTCAAACAGACACTTCGTGCCGGGGAAATGTCAACCAGCGACACTCCGGGCCGGGGACAAGTCAATCAGACACTCTGTGCCAGGGAAACGTCCACCAGCGACACTCGTGTCGGAGACAAGTCAACCAGTGACACTCCGTACCGGGGACAAGTTAACCAGCGACACTCTGTCTCGGAGACACGTCTAGCACCGACCGTCCAAGTCGCAAAAATGGCAGTATCAACCTCCCTGTCGAAATTATGCTCCGCATCGGAATCATGTCAACCAACAATCTCTGTGTCAGAATCACATTTCGTCTCAGAATGTACCCCATGTCGAAATCATGCTTCGTCTCGGATTATCTGCCTTCCTTGTCAGAATTATACTCCGCCTCAGAATCAACCAACAACCTCTGCATCATAATTATGCTTCGTCTCAGGATATACTGGAATTATGCTCCGCAAACCGGAATGATACTCCGACCTCCGGAATTATGCTCCGCTCTTCAGAATGATGCTCCGCCCCCGGAATGATGTTCCACCTTGAAGTCTAACTCCAAGATCCATCAATTTCATGCACACAACTCATATACACGGTGTGCATTTATTGATGGGGGCACTTTGTTGGGGTCAAAAATTACACCCCGGCTGACCAAGTCAAAATCAAAATCAACCCCAAGCCAATTGGGCCCAAGCCCAGGCCATGTGGGCCCGTGCCCAAGTCAAGCCCGAACATGAAGCGGGCGGCCTCCCCATGCCAAGAAGAAAATTATGTAATAAATAAGTTTGATGTAATTTTCATGAATAAATGTAAGAAAATTGGGTATAAGGCTAAATTTTTGTAAAGTCCATGGTTCATGTGCAAAACAAATGTGCACATGGGACATGGGATGGCAAAATACCGTTTTGTAAAGCCCAAGGGACTATATGTAATTTTGTAAGCCTATATAAGGTAACATGATAATGAAATAAAAAAGGAATTCATTCCCTCAAAAGCTAGGGTTTTTGTGCCTCCTTCTTCTTCCTCACGGTTCTAAACCTTCTTCTCTTTTCTGAATTAAATCAAGAGTTTCTCTTCCTTTTCCAAAAAGAAATAATTTTTCACCACAAAAACCTTGAAGCGGAACTCAAATCTCCTATCAAATCTCTAAAAGGGGAGATTTTTAAGTCTCACACCCCTTTTCTTCAAGATCCAGCCAGTAGAGAGGAGGAAGAAGGAGACCCATCTCCAAAAATTCCACTTTGGGAAGATCAAAAGCTCAAGAGAAGATCTAGGGCTCAAGGGAGAAGAAAGGAGTTCCCTTTCATCATCTCCGAAAATATCTTGGGAGTTTAACTCCACAAAAACATAATATATATATATATATATATATAAAATAATAAATCTTTCTTATTGGGAGTACAACTCCCAGTGCAGGGGCTAAACCCCTTTGTCCTCTTTTTTAGGAGTTTAACTCCAAAAGTCAATTGGGAATATAACTCCCAGTACAGGGGCTAAGCCTCTTTTTCCCTCTGGCACCCAGCACCCGCATACTGGGCATGTGAGGCACTGGCACCCACGCGTCCTTTGGACGCTATTTCCCCTCTTTTTTTTATATATATATACACAATCCACAAAACTTTTCCCGTTAGACTCTGCGAGGCCCCCGATATACCCAAGACCCTTCAAAACACAATACATACGCACACTGCTCATTAAGTTCGCATGACCAGTTTAACCCGTCAATCGGAGGTTCCCTCGCTCCAAAAGCGAGGGGTAATTAACGACAGCTTAGTCTGCGGTTACCAGAGATTCGGATCCCCACAATCAATAAACCCCCGCCTACCCTAGGTAGGGGGAATCTGTAGTACACCTGATAAGAGACGCGTATTCCCATCTCAATAGGGTGACAAAAAACACCCTACAGGCACCAGGGTATCGAAATCGATCCCTCAAAGATCAAGGAGATTATGGGAATGCCCACTCCAAGGACCCTCAAATAGTTGCAATCTCTTCAAGGAAAGCTCGTGTATATCCGGCGGTTCATAGCCAACCTCTCCGGAAAATGCCGTCTTTATAGCAATCTAATGAAGAAGGGGACCCTGTTCATCTGGGATCAAATGTGCCAAAATGCACTAGAAGAGATCAAGCAATACCTGCAAAATCCGCCAGTATTGATCGCTCCGGTTAAGGGAAAACCCCTCATTAAGTACACAACGGCCGTTGAAGGTTCTCTATGCGCGATATGGGCACAGGAGAACGACTAGGGAAGGGAGATAGCTCTGTACTATTTGAGTCGAGTTCTCCTGAGGGCAGAAAACAATTATTCCCCCATCGAAAAACATTGCCTGGCACTGATCTTCGCGGTAACGAAGCTCAGGCATTACGCCTTAGTACATGAGGTCCATTTCATATCAAAGGTAGATTCTCTCAAATATCTGATGTCAAGGGCCATACTAACAGGAAGGCTCGCTAAATAGGCCCTCCTCCTGATGGAGTTCTCGATAACGTATCGACCTCTCAAAGCAGTGAAAGGCCAGGCCATCGCTGAATTTCTCACCGAGCATCCGATACCAGCCGACTCCTCCTTAAATTGCGATTTTTCGGATGAACATGCGTTCGACACAATCGAAGGAGAGAAGGAAGAAAATGATTCCTAATGGGAACTCTACTTCGACGGAGCATCTTCCTTGAAGAGGCGAAGGCAAAACTCCCCCATAATCAAAGCCGGGGTGGGCCTTATCTTTGTGACTCCGCAAGGAGGGATACTGTGTTACGCCCTCTCTTTAATGGAGCCAAGGACTAATAACAAAGCCAAATATGAAGCTTTGATAGCAGGTCTTGATATCGCTGTCGACATGGGAATCAAAGACCTCCTAATATATAGAGACTTCCAGCTGATCGTTAGCTAAGTAAACGGCGACTATCAGACATGTAAGCCAGAACTGATAAAGTATGGCAAAAGAGTGTAGCAATTGCTGACACAAATCCCCTCCTACATCTTGGAGAGTATACCACGTGCGGAAAACAGCAAGGCGGATGCATTGACCAGATTGGCTAAAGAACTGGCCGACGAAAACCTCGATAATGTAAAGATCATCGTGCAAAGCCGCTGGGTTCTCGCACCAATAGAAATGTCCTCGGGAGAATTAACAGAGCCATCTGAAGGAAAATAAATGACCGAACAAGTGACCCTTCAAATATGGGACAAAGAAAAGGTCAACGATTGGAGGGAGGTCTTCATAGACTATTTCAAATCCCAACGAACGCCCAAAAAATGCGTCTTCTTAACATCAGTTCATGAAACGAGCTCTGTCCTTCGCCTTCGTTAATGATACTCTATATAAGAGATCGTTCGACTGTTTATGGCTAAGATTCCTGGGGACGAAGGAAGCAAAGAAAGTCATCTAAGAAACTCACGACGGACTCTGTGGTTCTCATCAAGATGGGCCAAAAATGAAGCTGAAGATCAAAGGAATAGGTTATTATTGGCCCACGATGATTCAGGACTGCCTCGAATATTCAAACTAGTGTCACTCGTGCCAAATTCATGGGGACTTCATCTACCAGCATCCAAACCCGCTGCACCCAAAAGTAGCTAACTGGCCATTCGAAATGTGGGGAACCGATATAATCGAACCCATCGAACCAGCATCGTCCAAAGGACATCGGTTCATACCGGCAGCAACCGACTACTTTTCTAAGTGGGTAGAAGCAGTGCCACTAAAGGAGGTTAAGATAGAGAATATCCTCCATTTCTTCAAGACACATATCATCTATCGGTTCGGCACTCCGCGACGAATTATCTCAGATAATGGGCCAGCTTATAGAAGCCATAAAATCAGCCGCTTCGCACACCAGCATAAAATAGATTGGAGATGCTCTTCAGTCTATAATCCTCGTGCCAGCGGTCCAGCTAAGGCTTTCAACAAGACCTTAACAAATATTATAAAGAAAACAGTGTCCAGAAACAAAAAAGGCTGGCACGAAAGGCTGCATGAGGCTCTCGGGGCATACCGAACAACATTCAAAACGGACATGAATACACCACCATACACGTTGGTATTCGGTGCTTCTCTTGGAAATAGAACTCCCTTCTCTACAAGTAGCGGTTCGATACGAGCTGACAGATGAAGAAAACGCTCATCTTCGGCTTGAGGAGCTTGATGCTCTCGACGAAACTCGTCTTATAGCGCAACAAAACCTGGAAGTTTTTAAGGCAAGGATGATGCGGTCATACGAAAAACTGACCAGACCGAGAACATTCCGCCAAGGCGAACTAGTGCTAGTCGTCAAAAGACCCATGACCCCCGATCATGCAAAACAGAGGAAATTTGAGCCGAACTGTGAAGGCCCGTACATCATAGACAAAGTCTACCAAGGTGGAGCCTATCTGCTCATGGATATGCATGGCGAAAGACCCTTCCGGCCAATAAACGGCCGATTCATCAAGAAATACTACGCTTGATGAGTCATGATTAAGGTCAATGATAAATGACGACGCTTGTGTCCGCTCGCTATTTTCCCGAGTCAAAAATCTGAAAGTAGTGTTCAAGAAAACTTCGCCTCAAATATGGCGATAATGGACCGAGATGTCCCTAAACTAATACTCGTCCCCAAAAAGGGAATGACGGACCGAGATATCCTTAAACTTAACGGTGCCTCAAACATGGCGACAACAAACCGAGAAGTCCTTAAACTAGGCATTCGCCTCAAACACAGCGACAACGGATGGAGACGTTCTTAAACTAAAAATGCGCCTCAAACATAGCGACAACGGACCGAAAAGTCCTTAAACTAAAAGTTCTCCTAAAAAACAATGATAATGGACCGGAACGTCCCTAAACCAGCACGTCGCCTCAAATACGGCGATATGCTCTCTTGAAATCTATATTACAATCAAAGCCTCAACGGCGAAAGATCCAACTCAAGTCCCGCTGGCTACATAGCTACTCCAGCGGTGAAGTCACCCCCAAGTCCAACTGGCAAACAGATGGGTTATTAAAAAAAGGGTATGTCTATAAGCAAAATGGGCACGGATGAAAACCCAAAAGGGCTCCGTGAGTAAAAACAGCAGGATACCGGCGAGCTTGTGAAAATCTGGAAGGACGCAATCTCATAAAAAAAAGGTACGTCCATATGCAAAATGGGCACGGATGAAAACCCGAAAGGGCACCGTGAGTAAAAACAGCAGGATTACCGGCGAGCTTGTGCAAACCCGAAAGGGTGCAATCTCATAATTTTTTTTTTTTACACTTACGAGATCCTCTCGACTTGTAAGGAGAACTCCCCCTATGAGACCCTAATGGCTTATAAGATTCAAAAACCTTAAGCTACAAGGATCCAAACCTGTTCTTAACCCGTCGTATCCTCCAAGTTGCCCTACGGCTATCCAATATTGGCCCTTATATACAATCCACGGGCATAAATAAACAATTTCCCCACCAAGTTCCACCAATGACGAGAAATGTCCTAATATGGTGAAAGACACTTGTAAGTCCTCTCGACTTATAAGGAGAAAATACTTTTATAAGATTCTTACGACTTATAAGAGAACACACACTTAGGAATCCCCACGATTCCTAAGGAGAAAATACGCCTTCGAGATCCTCACGACTCATAGAGAGAAATAACTTTGTGAGACCCTTACGGCTCATAAAGTCAAAAAGTCTTAGTCGACAGGATCTTAACCCTGTTTACTAAACCATCATTGTTCAAATCGATAAAGGCAAATGATGATTCGCTCTCGGCAATATTCCAGTTGTAGCGATGCTGATGCCTAAACAGGTGTCAAACTCCAAGTCCTTTCATGGAAAATGATGATTCGCTCCTACGAATATTCCAGTCGAACCAATGCTGATGCCAAGGTTGGTATCAGATTCTAAACTCGCAATAAAAAAAGCAGCGAGTAAAAAAATATGAATATAAAAAAATAGCCGAAATGTTTGGGCAACTCGCAATAAAAAGCAGCGAGTAAAAATATAAAAAATAGCCGAAATGATTAGGCACCGCGGATAAAAAAGCCGAAATGATTGGGCAATCGCGACTTTCGTAATATGAAAAGATGATAAGAAAGAGCATCGTGGAAATCAAAAATAAAATAAAAGGAAAGGAAAATTTCTTTGCCCTGCAGGTAAGTCTACACTGACCCCGGTATACAATCCATGGGCACAAATGAAAAAGGGAACCATATTTTCCCACCAGACTCCATCAAAAGGAGAGCCAGACCTCGACGGCAACATTTACAGCCTAGAGATCATCCCGACGTACCTTCTCATTCCGACAAGATGTAGACACAACGTCAACAAAGACCCAGAGGTCAAATCAAAAATGAAGTCACGGAAAAATCCTAACTCCAAGTCTCGATGGCGCATATACAACCTAGAGGCTATCTCAGCGTTCCCCTCCTCATTTCAGCAGGACGCGGACGCAACTATCAAATAAAATGGGAGCAATGGCATATTCCTAGCTCCGGGCTTCAACTGCGATATATACAGCATAGAGGTCCTACAGATGTATACCCTACTTCAACAATGAAATGGCACGATATGGTCGAAACAAAAATGAAGCAATGGCATATTCCCAGCTTCGGGTCTCGAAGGAAACTCATATAAAGCCTAAAAAACTATCGGGGATCATCCCACACCAGTGCGGAGTGGTTATGACTCATCGGGGCTCCAAACTGAGCCTAACCTCAAGTGAAAAGCGACATTGCAAATTCCGAACGCTTGCTCTTCCGATGGTAATATAACCTAAGGAGATTACTTAAAGACGTCTTGTCCAGCCCCCGAAGGGATCAAAGACACGACAGTCGCGGGGTTACTCGAAAACTAGCTTAAAGACTGTATATCGAGAAATACATCAGCCAACACGATGGTACCACGGACTTAAAACCCTAGTACCACAAACCTAATGGACCTCTGTCGTAAAGAATGGAGGTTATCTATATACAACATTAGAACAAGTTTGCCTGTAAACCCATGGGAGGTAAACTAAATAAACTCCGAAATGAGTACATAAACTACAGACTCCGAAACGAGTAAATAAACTACAAACTCCGAAATGAGTACATAAAATAGAGACTCCGAAACGAGTGAATAAACAACAAACTCCGAAATGAGTACATAAATTAGAGACTTCAAAACGAGTGAATAAATTACAAACTTCGAAATGAGTACATAAACTACTTTACGCCATGTCAAGACATCAAAAGATGGAGAGGCACAGGTATGAAATGAAATATGTCTTTTATTCATAAATCAAAATGAATACAAGATACAAAAAAAATATATATATCGACAAAAATTTCTAAGCTGGTGGGAGGTTCAATAAGCCAGCAAGATCGTCAATTTTTCGCCGGACTTCCGCTTCAAGCTCTATCAATGCCCTGAGCTGAGTCCCTGCCTGTCCTTGTTGATTTTGGTATAAAGAAAATAGACTCTCAAGATCTTTCTCGGCAGTCTTGTAGGCCTCGACCATCTCGCGTGTGAAAATGACGGTTTTATCGAGAGCCACCACCTCCGTAATGGCCTCCTAAAGGACCCGCCAAATTTCATAGGCTCGAGTAGTCTTGGTGGTGAGCTGGGCTTGAAGTTCCCTTAAAGCCTTCGAAGCCACTTCCCTTGCCGAAAACTTTCGGTTGAACTTTTTCTCACATGACTGAAGATTGGCCGCACACTGATCGATCCATCCACGCAAGTTGGCCTTTACGGACATGATATCAGAGGGAAGGCATACGAATTCAACCCCATGTAGAGAGGCCTCCACTTGATGGCAATACTCGACCCAAGTACGCACCAGCGCCTCATCATGGTAGGTGGCAAGAACAGACAAAGAAGTATTGGTTTCAATAGCGAATTCTTCGGCCGTGATGGAAGTGCCAACACGAAGATCTTCTATAAGAGTCTCCAGGGAATGAATGCTCTGTTTTGCCATCCTCTCAGACATGTGTCGGGCGTAAGGGCCTGGTAGCATAGAATCCGGGACTCTAATGGAGTCAGGGTGGGAAAAACTGTGAAAATATATGTATGGTTAGTCGCCTTTCCAAATGTAGAATAAGTAAAAGAATGCCAATGTTAAAGTGTCACTTACCCACGGCCATAGAAGGCAGATTTGAGAGATCCCCAGACCCATCGAGAACTTCAACTTCGTCGCCAGGCTCTAAGACTGTGGTTTAAAATAAAGATGGCACATCAGTATCATTATAAAAATATAAAACGGAAAGGCAAAGGATTACCAACTTTGGCCAGAGGAAAGGACTATGCTCTGTGGAGGTATTGCTTGCGAGGCCGCCATATCAAGTAAACGCTGGAAGGTTTTCTCCGGAGAAAGATCTACAATGGAAGACGCCAACTTCCGCAATTCTGAGAAAAAAAGGGTTCAGATATATGGAAGGGCCGTTAAACAAAAATGTAGATGTCTATAAAATTTCGATGCTTCGTCTACTTTGAACAGGAGGGATGGCAGCTTCAGTAATCTCCTCTACACCTTCCAGTATGTTATTAGAAATATTCACAGAAGCCGTAGCCGGTGTGGCAATCTCCGCTGGAAGAATAGAAGCCGTTACCGGAGACTCCAAGGCGGGGATGGCGGCTTCAGTAATTTCCTCTACACCCTTCAGTGCGTCACTGGAGATATTCATAGAATCTATGACCGGTTTAGCAATCTCTGCCGAAGGAATAGAAGCCGTCATCGGAGGCTCCATGACGTGATCTGGGCTCAAGATGCCCGCTGCAGAAGGCCCTACAAAATTTTTGTAAAGGTAATATGATGTGAAAGTAATTATTTACCAAAAGAGACGTAAAAATATACATACCGATATGCCAGGGAGCCTGAAGGATGGTTTTCTTGAGCCGCTGCACTTTTCTGTTCAGATGCGCTCGTCGGGCTTCAATTGAAAATGAATCCCTACCCGCTTTCAGAGTAGCCCCATCTTCAGAAGCGTCCGATACCATCTGTTTGAGGGCCCATTCCTCTTCCAGCGTCAAAGGAGTTATCGGTAACATGGCTGGAGCCGGATCGACATCACAAAACTCAACAGCAGGAAGGCATCCTTTCCTGGGGAGCACATTTTCAGCTTCATCCTGTGAACGCTTTAAAGCCTCGGCCAACTGAGCAGCCTCCTCGGTGGATGAACCAGGAAAGATAAGATCGTTGTCCGGTTCATGCGCAGATATCAGCTCTTCCTGAATAAGAGGCATATGTTCATCCTGAATAAGATGCTCGGACCCAAGCAAAGCATCGAGTATACCAACGACCGATTTCTTTTTCCTTTTAGAGCCTGAGCTAACACTAGTGGAGGGGCGCTTCCTCCCCTTCGGCGCTTTTGCACGATGCTGCCCAACCTCGCTTTCAGTATCTTCCTTTGGTGATGCCATGGCGGGCACTTTATCAGGAGCCTCTGCCTCGGCTCTAGTACGTACTAGCATACCAGCAGTACGGGGGATTGATTCTGCTTGATCGGCTTTAGGGATGAGCACTGAACCGCTGTCCCTTAGAGGAGAGCGAAAAACCAACCGTGGCCATAATGAGGCACTGATGACTTGAGCTGGAGAAGGCGCTTTACACTCAAAGAGCACCTGTCTCTCCTATGCAATGATGGGATTAACCCGGTGGTGATACCAGCCCTTGAAGGGTCCCACGGGCCTCGAAAGATAGTCGGACTCTGGAATCATGAAAAGAGAACCAGTATTCAACCGCATGAAATGAGGGATAACATCGCGGGCGACATCTAGTGAGAGAGTAGGCTTAACTAAAAAGGCTTCGAGGGAAACGCCCTGGTTGTAACCTAACTGTTGGGCGAAGCGATACGGGTTATATCGCATGAAGAGAGCAGTGTCATTAAGGCGGAACACTAAGTACCCAGACCTGATTGAATATAAATGCATGATCTCTTTGGGCTTTAAAACCGGAGTTCCATTCTTCGACAGGTCGAACAACAGTTGAACGGGCCCGGCTGGAGCAGAAAGGACTCGATCACTAAAAACCATCCCGCCTTCGTTTGAATATCGACTAAGCAATACGCGCAGAGCCCCTAACTGAGTCGGATCAGGAGCAGAAGTATCGACCAGCCTCATAACCCGCGGGAAGGTGTATGAATCATAGAAATCTGGCCGCCGATGCGTAGCAAACGCGCCTAACACATACATATCAATTCATGATGTGAAGTAGTGGAGGGAGAAATTCAAGGTGTCCGCACCTGGATTTGAAGTGTTGGTGGCAGTACTTAAACCGTGGTATAGGTGTGATAATCTTGCAACGCCAACAACCAATCGTGCTCCTTCGGCTATGCGATGGGCAGGATAGAAAACGGAGGCTCTCATAAAACGGCGATGCATCGGCATAGCAAACCAGCTAAACCAGAGACTGATGAAGCCGACGAAGAAATTTTCTTCATCTATTCCAGGGACAGAGATCGCATCAAAGGTCACGGCCGATGAATTTGGAATGTAAAACTGCGGCAAACCTTCTTCTTTGGCTGGCAAGTTCTTCAAACCGAATCCGAAAGGATTCTCGACCTTCGCAAATTTTGGAGCTTTCTTGGATAGGACATCTTCACGAGAAAGCAAGCAATGAAAGTGTCAAAAGTGACACCTTGCCCTTCCAATGCCACGAATAGTTTCTCAAAAATACCCAAGACCTTGATTAGACTGGGGTGCTTGTGCCGAACAGTATTCTCGGTTGTCAAGCCCTCAAGCAAGGCTGAAACTATAGCAAATATATACTCGTCAGGGGGCAAAAATTCTTCGCATTGCTCTCCCGTAATCGGCAACCCTGAAATTTCTCGGAACTCCTCCAGCTAGATGGAGACTTTGCGGTCCCCTAGAAAAAACGTGTTTGTTGGATGATTCCATTGGTTCAAGAAGGCCTTGATCCACCAGACGTAGGGAGTATGGTAGTAGAATAGTGACACGTACACCACTTGATACAACCAAACTTTCTGCAACCGTGAGCGTTGGGAGGAGAGAATGTATCGGGCCCGAGGAAAATAGCCTACTGGATGGCGCGGGGTAACACCTACCTTATAAACCTACCTCCGGGGTCGAGCTTCACCCGGACATATTCGGCATCCTAAGATATCGATGGCCATCATGGGTTGGTTGGGTATCCCGGTCGTTGACAGCTCAAGCCGGCCTGTAGGAGTCCAATTAGTCGCTTGCACCTCATAAGCAACGCGGACGCTCCGTCAATGACATTGGGCCGATAGGTTCTGTTGGTACTTCGCACGTAAAACTACGGCGGGCCCTGATAATGTGACCATACCAAACTCCCCATAGGAGAGGGCTCTTATTGTCTTTATTATGCTCCTTAATCATGGCCATAACTTCCTCGTCTGATGGTGATTATGGAAAAGCGACCTCCGAGCATGTGTAAGGGAAATAGAAAAGTGAAGCCATTATACCTAATGAAAAAGAAGAAGAAAACCCATTAACGAAAAGTGTGAGATTGTTTCATGGGACCACCAACTACAAAGCAAGTGGGCCCCGCAAAATCAAAATGGCGGCTCGCCAATGATTAGGAAAGATAATCATTGTGAGAATACAAAAAGATTCTCATTAAATAAACAGTGGAGTTTAAGCAACTCTTAACATTCTTGAAAAACGAGCTCTGTTAAAATTGACAACAGATTCAAATCTGTGAAAAGGGTATTAAAACTCTAAAAATAAAAAATGCCCAAGAATAGAAGGGGAATAAAATTCCCAAAAGTCTCTGGATCTCTCAGAGCAAAGCTCTGTAAGATGGAATTAAATTCCTTTAATAATGCGATTAAATCCCAGAAATCCTCATGGTATGGAAATAATGAAAATGGAATTAAATTTTAAGGATCCTCAAAGATCGGTGATAGGGAAAACCCTAAGAGGAGAACTAACAATCTTCAAGGCGCCAGCGTCTACTTAAAAGAAAAAGTTTTTAGATCTCTCAGAGATCAGTTCAAGAAAAGAGCTGAACTCTGTTGATGGATTTAAAATCCAAGGAAAGAACGAAAAGGGTTTTCTAAGAGGTGAATGTCATTCATGATTCTTACCCAAACGAAGTGTTTGCAGAGTTTAACTCTGAAATGCTAGGACAGAGAACTAAGTTCTGGAAGGAGAATTAAATTCTCAAGGAAAGAATTAGAGAGGAAGATAAAGAAACAGTGGTCATCTCAGGGGCCAAAGGCCCCATTTATAAAACGTGATGGGGAGCGGTTCATCTTCCGGTTCCCCTAGGCAATCTAACGGTTGTAAGGATGGACAGCATTGCACTCACGTGCAAGCCATGTGAGGGCAACGCAGGGGGGCAATTGTTCCTTCATAAAAAGAGAGAAAATGGGAGAAAATTCCCCACTACTCAAGCCAGACGTGTTAAACACGTGAGCGCCTATATGCAAAACATATAGGCGCTACAATCAAAACACCTAATAGGCTAAATGAGCCTCACGTGTTAAACACGTGAGCGCCTATATGCAAAGCTTATAGGCGCTCCAATCAAACAATTGATAGACTAAATAAGCCTCACGTATTAAACACGTGAGCGCCTATACGTAAAGCTTATAGGCGCTCCAATCAAACAATTGATAGGCTAAATAAGCCTCACGTATTAAACATGTGGGCGCCTATATGCATAGTATATGGGCGCTGAATAAAATAAACTAAAGGCCAAACAGGAATCACGTGTTAAACACGTGAGCGCTCATATGCAAACCATATGAGCACTGAAAATAAATTGGCCAAAACCCACGCTAAGGGTCGCGTGTTAAATACGTGAGTTCTTCTGCCACATTCTTTGGTAGCGCTCACATGCAAAGCATGTGAGCACCCCAATCATAAAATACTCACATCTGATTCTGTGTGATAGAATTAAAATTCTATGTGGGAAATATTTCCCCGATCTTTCTCAAATTAGAAGGATCTTCTTTGTTAAACAGAGGATCCTCGGATCAAAGATCCAACGGTGAGTATAAAATCACCCACCGATCATATGATAAAATGAAATTCTATCTTAAGGAAAATATTTTCAAATCTTGTTAAACAAATAAGAAAACTTTTCTGTTAAACAGAGAGCCTTTGGAATAAAAATCCAACGGTGAATAAAATTCACCAATTGATCTAAAACGATCATTTTTGGATTGATTATGAAATCAATCATGATCTCTCAATCAAAGATTTTCTTAATAAGTTGATATTTTCTCTTCTCCTATAAATAGGAGTAAGGAGATATAAAAAAAGGGACACACGGAGAGAAAAGAGAGAGAATATACAGAGAGAACCTCCCACAAATTTTTAAAGAATACAGTGAGCCATTGATAGAAAAAAGAATTTAATTCTCAAAGAAGACTTGCCTCGTTGAAACCCTAGGTAAAGAAACACCGAGATCATATTATCTCTCCTTTGCCTCTCTAAAGGTTTAACCCTTCATATAAGAACCCAGTTCTTTCTCTGGTTGAGATTTGTAGAAGCGGATCTCTCCACAAGTTGAGAATTTAATTCTCAACTGGGGAGAATCTGTTCTGCAGATTCAAAACTTAGGGAAAAAGAACTAAGTTAAAAAGAAAGAACATGAACATATGGGAATTTAATTCCTCCAAAAATTAAGGTTTAACCCTACATAAAGAACTTGGTTCTTAGAAAAGTGAAAAAGAACTTAGTTCTTCAATACAAACGATAATGATGGTCCAAGATCTTCAAAACTAAAATCTTGATGATCATTAATGACTAAAAATGTCATTAACAGAGATCAATATCTCTAAGAAAACTCAAGAACAACTTGGTGACACGATTAGTGCTTAGCACTATTTTGGAGCCTCACGTGTTTCCCACGAGAAGCGCTTAAAAAAACAAACAAAAAGAACAGCCAAAGTTGCTTCACGTGTTTCTCACGTGGGCGCCTAAAGAGCAAAGAAAAACTTCTTTGTCGATTAGGCAGCCGCCCCAAAAAGAAGCAGTCACGTGAAATGCACATGAGCTCTATCCATGTGCTTAGGACTTCTGTAAAAAGAAGGAAAGAAACAAATAAAGCCCAAAGCCCAGTACTCACGTGCTTCCCACGTGAGTATCATGCAGAGTGCTCAGCACTCCATGATTAGTCAAAAATGACTAAAAAAATGCTCACATCTGAGCGCCTCACGTGTTTCACATGTGAGTACCACAGGACTCTGGTGCTTAGCACTAATCCCGCGTCCCATGTGTTTCACACGTGAGCATTGTATGTCACATTGCTCAGTACTGTTGGGTAATTATAGAAACTCAATCTCAGCAGAAAATTGGCTCAATTTTCTGAGGTTAAACCTCCTTCTTTTTAAATCAATCGAGTCCATATGCTCTTGATTTCCTAGGTCTCAAATATGACCAAAAATCCTAAAGTCCACAACAACCTATTTTCCCTCAAATACAGGATTTGGTTTAAGGTTACATCTCTTCACACCTCTGATACACGTCGTTGTAATTCCTCAACGTCTTTAGAGAGGTGGCGGGTCCCGACGACCAACAACTTTTTTCGTTGATGCATTTCTAAATTGATGTGCATGACCGCCCCAAATTGGGCACATTCTATACAACACTGTTCACTTCTTCGCATAACAAATACACATGCACGTAAGATAAATAATGGACCGAGATGTCCTTAAACTAAAACTTTGCCTAAAAAATGGTGACAGCGGACCGAGATGTCCTTAAACTAAAACTTCGCCTCAAAACCGGCGACAATGGACCGAAATGTCCTTAAACTAATATTCGCCCCAAACATGGCGACAATGGACTGATGTCCCTAAACTAATATTCGCCTCAAAAACGGCGATAACTGACCGTAATGCCTTAAACTAATATTCGCCCCAAACACGGCGATAACTGACCGTGACGTCCTTAAACTAAAATAAGTCGAGCCCCTAAATCGTCACATACATTAAGAAGAATTTAATCACAAACTAAATTAACGGTCCTTAAATAAAATAAACCCAAATCTAAAACATACGGATTTAGAATAATCCACGACCTACGGGCGACGACATAAAATAGTCTCCATATACAATCCAGGGGAAACCAAAATAAAACAAACATACACACGACACGAAGTGAACCTCTGGAGCAGGAAAAAGTGGTTATCGTGATGCGGTAATGTAATAACTGCAAGGGCTTGCGCCTGTAGGGAAAAGCATCCCCACAATCAAAAAACCCCTCAGAAATGAGGGGGGATCTGATAAAGTCTGCTACAACGGCTGTATCCGTCCAAACCTCCGATGTATGGTGCCATAAATCAACTTAGCATTTTCGGAGAGGTGGACGGTTAAATCCAAATAGCATCTGCCCCCAGAATTCAGGCCAGACGTCTCGGTCCGTCTTCCGGAGGTAAGGATACAAACCTTTTTTTTTTGGCGAAACTCTCGAAAGTAGTTTCGTTGCAGGTGACCTACCTGTTTGCCGGTGGGTTTTAGGAGTGGCTTCATCACTGGAGTAGCTGTGTAACTAGCGGACTTGAGTTGAAACTTTCGCCATTAGGACTTTGGCTGCAATATAGATCTTAAGGGTGCATATCACCATACTTGGGGGCGATGTGCTAGTTTAGGGACATCTCGGTCCGTTATCGCCATTTTTTAGGCGAAATTTTAGTTTAGGGACTTTTCAGTCCATTGTCACCATATTTGAGGTGAAGTTATAGTTTAGGGACATCTCGGTCCGTTATTGCAATATTTGAGGCGAAATTTTAGTTTAAGGACTTTTCTGTCCATTGTCGCCATATTTGAGGCAAAGTTCTAGTTTAGGGATATCTCGGTCTGTTTTTAGTTTAGGGACATCGCGGTCCATTGTCGCCATGTTTGATGCGGATAGTTAGTTTAAGGACTTCTCGGTCCATTGTCGCCGTTTTTGGGACGACGGAGCTTTTTTGTATCCTATTCTCAGAGTTCTGACTCAGGAAGATAGCGAGTGGACACGAGCATCGTCGTCTATCATTGACCTAAGTCGTGACTCGTCAAGCGCAGTATTTTTGAGGAATCGGTCGTTTATTGGCTAGAAGAGTCTTTCACCATGCATATCCATGAGCAGGTAGGCTCCACCTTGGTATACTTTGTCTACGATGTACAAGCCTTCATAGTTCGGCTCGAATTTCCTCCGTTTTGGACGATTAGGGATTATGGGTCTTTTGACGACTAGCACGAGTTCACATTAGCGGAATGTTCTCGGCCTGATCAGTTTTTGGTATGACTGTATCATCCTTGCCTTGTAAGCTTCCAGATTTTGCTATGCTATAAGGCGAGTTTCATCTAGGGCATCGAGCTCCTCAAGCTGAAGATGAGCGTTTTCTTCATCTGTTAGCTCATATCGAACCGCTACTCTTAGATAAAGGAGTTCTATTTCTGGGGGAAGCATTGCTTCCGTGCCAAATACCAATGCGTATGGTGTTGTATTCGTGGCCATTTTGAATGTTATTCGGTATGCCCAGAGTGATTCGTGCAGCCTTTTGTGCCAACCTCTTTTGTTTCTGGACATTGTTTTCTTTATAATCTTTGTTAAAGTCTTATTGAAACCTTCAGCTAGACCGTTGGCCCGAGAATTATAGACTGAAGAGTATCTCCAATTTATTTTATACTATTGTGCGAAGCGGCTTATTTTGTAGCTTCTATAAGCTGGTCCATTATCCGAGATAATTCACCGCGGAGTGCCAAACTGATAAATAACATGTGTTCTGAAGAAATGGAGAATATTCTCCATCTTCACCTCTCTTGGTGGTACTACTTCTTCCCACTTAGAAAGTATTCGGTTGTTTCTAGTATGATTCAATGTCTTTTGGATGACGCTGGTTCAATGGGGCTAATTATATCGGTTCCCCAGCTTTCGAACGGCCAGCTAGCTACTGTTGAGTGTAGCGGATTTGGATGTTGGTGGATGAAGTCCCCGTAAATTTGGCACGAGTGACACTACTTCGTATATTCGAGGCAGTCCTGAATTATTGTGGGCCAATAGTAACCCATTCTTTTTATCTTCAGCTTTATCTTTGGCCCAGCTTGATGAGAACCGCAGAGTCCATCGTGAGTTTCCTAGATGACTTTCTTTGCTTCTTCTGGTCCAAGGCATCTTAGCTACAGACAGTCGAACGATCTCTTATATAGAGTATCATTGACGAAGGCGAAAGGCAGAGCTCGTTTCATGAGCTGATGTCTAGACGACGCATTTTTGGGCATTCGTTGGGATCTGAAGTAGTCTATGATGACTTTCCTACAATCCTTGATCTTTTCTTCATCCTCAATTTGAAGGCTACATGTTCGGTCATTTATTTTCCTTCAGATGGCTCTATCAGGTCTTTCGAAGATATATTTGTTGGCGAGAGAATCCTACGTCTTTGCACGATGATCCTTATGTCATCGAGGTCTTCATCGGTCGGTTCCTTAGCCAATTTGGCCAATGCATCCGCCTTGCTGTTTTCTGCACACGTTATACTCTCCAGGATGTAGAAGAGGATTTGTGTCAACAGTTAATGCACTCTTTCACTATACTTTATCAGCTTTGGCTTACATATCTGATAGTCGTCATTTACTTGGCTAACGATCAACTGGGAGCTCTATTTATGAGGAGGTCTTCGATTCCCATGTCGATAGAAATCTCGAGGCCAGCTATCAAAGCTTCATATTTAGCTTCATTGTTAGTCTTTGGCTCTGTTAAGGAAATGGCGCAACGCAATATCCCTCCTTACGGAGTCACAAAGATAAGGCCCACCCCGGGTTTGATTATGGAGGTGTTTTGCTTTCGTCTCTTCATGGAAGATGCTCCATCGAAGTAGAGTTCCCATTGAGAATCATTTTCTTCCTTCTCTTCTTCGATTCTGTCGAACGCATGTTCATTCAGCAAATCACAATTTAAGGGGGAGTCGGCTGGTATCGGATGCTCGGCGAAAAAGTCGGCAATGGCCTAGTCTTTCACTGCTTTGAGGGGTCAATAAGTTATCGAGAACTCCATCAGGCGGAGGGCCCACTTGACAAGCCTTCCTGTTAGTATGGACCTTGACATCAGGTATTTGAGAGGGTCCACCTATGATATGAGATGGACCTCATGTGCCAAGGCGTAATGTCTGAGCTTCGTTATTGCGAAGATCAGTGTCAAGCAATGCTTTTCGATGGGGGGTAGTTATTTTCTGCCCCCAGGAGAACTCGACTTAAATAGTACAGATCTCTCTCCTTTCCTTAATCATTCTCTTGTGCCTATAGCGCGTCTAGAGAACCCTCAAGAGCTGTTGTATATAGGATAAGGGGTTTTCCCTTAACTGGAACGGTCAATACCTATGGATTTTATAGATATTGTTTGATTTTGTCTAGTGCATTTTGGCACTTTTGATCCCAGACGAACGGGGTCCCCTTCTTCATTAGATAATTGTAAGGATGGCATTTTCCGAAGAGGTTGACTATGAACCGTCGGATATATGCTAGATTTCCTTGAAGAGAGCGCAATTGTTTGAGGGTCCTTGGTGTGGGCATTTCCATAATCGTCTTGATTTTTGAGAGATCGATTTTGATACCCCGGTGCCGTATGATGAATCCCATGAATTTTCCTGAGGAGACTCCAAACGCACAGAATTCATCTTTAGATTATACTTCCGATGACGTCGGAACACTATTTTTAGATGTTCCCAATATTCCTCGTGAGATCTGCTCTTTACCATAAGGTCGTCGATGTAGCATTCGACGATCTCATGGATCAGGTCATTGAAGGTCTTTGTCATGGCCCTTTGGTAGGTAGCGCTAGCGTTCATCAGACCGAAGGGCACCACCTTATAGCGGAATATGCTCAGTGGAGTCCGGAAGGCGGTATGCTTTTGGTCCTCACGATACATTTTTATTTGATTATATCCTGAAGATCCATCCATGAAGGAGAAGACCTCTTAGGTAGACGTGTTATCGATCATGGGTAGACGTGTTATCGATCATTAGCTCGATAACAGGTACTAGAAAATTATCCTTCGGGCAAGCTTTGTTAAGGTCCCGAAAGTTTACGCAGATGCGCACCGTCCCATTTTTCTTCATCACTGGAACGATATTAGCGATCCAGTCGGGATATCGAACTTCTTGGATGAAGCCGGAGTCGATTAGTTTCTTGACTTCAACGTTGATACTCATCTTAAGTTTAAGCCGCATTCTTCTTGGCGCCTGTTTGACTGGCTTTATATCCGGTAATATGGTCAGTTTATGTACTGCTACCTTGGATCTAAACCTGGTATTTCGGAATAGTTCAACGTGAAGCAATCTTTATACTGCAAAAGCACGTCTTTTAACACGGCCACCTGTTTTTCACATAGCAGTGCACTGACGAATGTTGGTCTCGGATCATTTTCCATCCCCAAGTCATTTTTCATAGGTTGTCTACCATGGTATGTATCCCATCTTCCATCTCTTTTGGTGATGGTGGAAACTCTGAGATCACCTCGTCCTCGTCTTCATTTGCGAAGCACATGCGAAGGTCATTCATAGTCTCGTGCCATCCTTCTTTTGAGAGTGTTATCATATGGCAGGTATGAGTTCGCTTTCCTTTTTGTGGTTGAGCTGGTTATAACAACCCTAATTTCTTATACACTTTTTTCCTATACAAAATTTTTCAAATATTTTTTTTAAAAATCCACAAAGGGGTATTTTAGCCTGAGCACAAGATTTAGGTAATTATTTTTATTTTTAATTACAAGCTACAAGAATAAAATAACTCCATGTTTAGTGTACAAGAATTTACTTTAAAATTTAATGTATACTTGGAGTATTTATTCTTGCTGCTATCAGTTTAAGTAATTAAAAACCACAATAATTACAAGAAGGAGCTTGTAGCTCATTGGTAATACCTTGCACTGCTGAACCAAGCCACCGGAGTTCAAATCCCATGCCCCACATTATTTTTGTATTTATTTTGTTTTATTTTTTTTGGAAGTCAACGGTAAAAAGGCCATAACTCCCAAAAGATGTACTGGACAACAAAAAGTAAAAATACCAAGTTGTTCCTCAGGAAAACCCCCGGCCATTGGACCCTTGACTCGGCCCGACTCGGCGCCGCCGGCCGGCGACTCGGCCGACTTGGTCCGGCGCCGCCGGCCGGACTTGGCCGGACGGCCGAGTCACCAACTGAGAAAAGTTGGCTCATGACTTGGTCAACCCTCTTGCACACTTATTATACCTGGATCGGTTTTGATTTGGCCAATAAATCCCTTTTACTCCTAAGTTTAATGATTTTTAATGAATTTTTAATGTTTTTTTTAATATTTTCTTTTAATATTTTTATCCTAACCCTAACCCTAGCCTAGCCCTATATAAAGACCCCTACCCTCTACCATTTCACCTCACCACTCTAAGTCTACTCTCCCAAATTCTCAAGAACTCGGTACAAAGAGCGAGAAGCGAAGTGCTGCCGAAACCGACGGCGGATTTTGGCGATCGGACTAGAACCTTCGCGATGTTTTCGACGCATCGACAACCATCACTTCCTTAGCCTCCTTAGTTTGTCCAAACCCGTAAGTACCACCTCTTCTATCTCCCTTTTCTTTAAGGTAAAAATACGACTTTTTGGAACCCGACGGAAATCGGACAAACCGATTTCCGATTCGGTTTTTCTATAAATTTCCACTTGTCACCTAATACATAATACCCAAACATATGCATGTTGACTATTAATCACCCATAAACCAATTTAATCAAACTTTTTCACATGAAATGATAACTTCTTTGTAAAACCGTATTTTTTCATAAAAATACCATGAAGTTCATTTTTCTTAGTTTAATTAATTCCCTCACTCCTAAATAGGTTTATCTTGATCACTAAACTTGTAGAAACCAATTTGAATGAAATTTCACACATGAAATGATAACGTTTTCAAATACCGTATTCTTACGCTATAATACCTTTAAGTTTAATATGTCATGTTTTACCTTTAAATTTCACTAAAATTTAAAATTAGTCACGAGGTAATGACCTAGCTCTATACACACTCAATATAACCCTAATTGATAAGTATCAAAACACAGAATACAAAATTACAGGACTTTTCACTAAAATACCCTAATCTTTATAACCTTTATTGAAAGCTTTAAGTTGTAAACATTTCTAAATAAAATCTTTTAATAAAATGAAAACACGATTGGTCATGGATATCGATCGTTTATCTAAACTGTCTTGTGGTGACTAGGCAAGTGTGTCTAAGTCTAGTGGTTTTTAATTAGGCCCACGACTGTGGTTCCTTCCCACTTACCTGGCACTTACCTGGCCGCAATTGACGGTGAAGAGGTGATTTGAGGCTTCTAATGACTCATCGTTTAGACCTTAGAAATAGGCTAGTTGGCTTAGGAAACCCTAATAACTAAAATACAGAAAACTAAACTCTTTTGCAAATAAATTCCTTATATTTATAAAACTGTTTTCCTAAATGAGAAGTGTTTATAAAACCTAAGCAAAGTGCCGCTACAACCAACTTTTGGGGAACCTGTTAGGGATAGTACGATTCATCGTGCACCCGCAGGCTAGTAGTGCGAGATTCAGACCTCCGCAAGGAGCATTCGGTCTCGAAAGGTTTAAAATACGACATTTAAGGAAAATGAGATTTTTGAAAATAAAATATTCATATAAAAATTATTCATGAGTTTATAGATATATAATTATCATTTAAACACCTATTTTATCATAATTTAAAGTTTCTACATTTTTCTAAAAATTACAAGATTAAAAGTTACACTAAAATACCATGAATTTCAGATAAAACAATTAATACTTTTATTAGGATATATTCGCTAGAATAACACAAATAAAATGCACATTCATTATAACTATAAAGACGAATATTAAATACTTGAGGTGTATTTTGAAAACTATACAAATGTACTTTTTACATAAAACCCCCTCAAGTTTTACAAATTACAATAAGGCCCCTAGCTAATATTGAACTTCAAATTATCTTCTTTTAGTCTGACTCGGGTTAGAGTCTAACTATTCCTGACTCGAATATGGTTCAAGTCAATCTTTATTCTTTTTATTCCAACATAATTTGAATACATGAATCCCTGAATCCAGTTAACAATATATTCCTTTTGACTGAATCAAACCATGGATATTCATCCATTATCCTGATATTCCATTTACCTGATTATACAGTTACAACATTTTTACTGATATCATGGTTTTGATCAGTCACCCAACTTACATATTCCAATACCACATTACTGTTAAAACACTACGGGGTTTAAAGGGGTAGATTGGTACGGAAGGTGTTAAAGGTGGCACGAGGTGGTCAGATTAAGACACCTAACCCGAATCCTGTTGCTGTTGTACCGTGGCATAACGGTTCCTTGTACTTTCCTTTTGCCCTGATCTCTAGCATATAGAGATCCCCCTCGTATACACTGGCATCCTTCTGTACCAAGCTACAAACAACAGCGTTAACTCAAAATTCCATAATATTCAACAATGTAATACTTTAGAAAATACTGTTACTCTGTCTTTCTCATTCTTCTTATTCTTTGGGACTTACCGAGCGACCTGTTCGCTGACGACATTCTATTTCTTTCTTCTTTGAATGTCGTCAGGTGCGTTGGACCAAGCTGAGATCGAGCCCACCGGTGAAGATTTGGAGCGGTTCCAAGAAGACCCAGAGCTCTAGATAATTGTACCTTGTTCTTTCCAGTATTTTTTATTTCTATTATGTCACTGTTTAGGCGTTGCTTTTTCCTTCCAGTTGTATTTTCATTTCATGCATTGTACAAAGAATGTTATTAATAAAAGTTGCTGTTATTTCAATATCATTTGTCTCTTGTGATTATTTTATATTGCTTAGCTACGCTTAGCGTATGTACTTCTGAGTACATACGTAGCGGACCTCATCGCGTCCACTTCGCCGTACACTGGGAAGCGGGGCGTGACAGGTTTTGTTGGTGGCCCATGCAGGTCAGAGCTGTATGAATCCCTATCATGCAGTTCTGGTCTGCGTGAACAACCTAAGCAATATAACACAAGAAACATCAACTTTAACATTCTTTACAATTCATGTTCCTTGAATCTTGCAAATCTCTATTTCTTGAAATCTTATCATTTCATGAATTTGAATCTATCCTAACCCAAATTTTTCTTCAGGGTTATGGATTCCCCGAACAACATCAGTACCAATGTCAACAACACACCTACACCTCCAACACTACCTCTCACATCTGCCGTTCCTGCTCCACCCAACGAGCAGACGGTTCTGCTTAAGGAAATCTAAAGCCTCCTGGTTGGACTACAGCAGCAGACTGCCATATTATTGAACCGACCAGAAGCAGGAGCAACCGTCAGGAAACGCACTGCCACCCAGATGGCAAGAGGAACCTACACTACACAACCTGCAAAACCCAAGAGACAGAAGGAAACAATTAACTAGTCAAGTTCAGGATTTTGCTACTACTGCCATAGGAATGGACACTTATGGAAGGACTGTAGGCACGCAAAAGGCCTGTGCCTAGTTTGCGGCGCATCCGATCATAGAATTGGAGACTGTCCCTATAGACGCAACTCAGCCAACACACCCACTATCTACCCGAAGCAGCCAGCTATCCAGACCCCTGCACCTAGTCTTGCACTTCCAGCACCACCTCCACATGGACCATCCCTACCTAGTCAGGCATCGATGTATCGGCTTACTCAGAAAAATATGTCGAGACGTCAAGCCTCCACCTTAACAGCCTTAGAACCTGAGACTAAGAACCAAGGTAACCCAGGTAACTCTTTCACTTTGATCAAAACATTTTGCAATATTTCTTCCTTCTAAATATTTTCATAAACTACCAATAGTTCTGCCACCAAACTTCTTTGCACTGTTACACTTTCCTTTTACAAATTTTGAGGACGAAATTTTTATAAGGAGGGTAGAATGTAACAACCCGAATTTCTTATACACTTTTTTTCTATACAAAAATTTTCAAATATTTTTTTTAAAAATCCACAAAGGGGTATTTTAGCCTGAGCACAAGATTTAGGTAATTATTTTTGTTTTTAATTACAAGCTACAAGAATAAAATAACTCCATGTTTAGTGTACAAGAATTTACTTTAAAATTTAATGTATACTTGGAGTATTTATTCTTGCTGCTATCAGTTTAAGTAATTAAAAACCACAATAATTACAAGAAGGAGCTTGTAGCTCATTGGTAATACCTTGCACTGCTGAACCAAGCCACCGGAGTTCAAATCCCATGTCCCACATTATTTTTGTATTTATTTTGTTTTATTTTTTTTGGAAATCAACGGTAAAAAGGCCATAACTCCCAAAATATGTACTGGACAACAAAAAATAAAAATACCAAGTTGTTCCTCAGGAAAACCCCCGGCCATTGGACCCTTGACTCGGCCCGACTCGGCGCCTCCGGCCGGCGACTCGGCCGACTCGGTCCGGCGCTGCCGGCCGGACTTGGCCGGACGGCCGAGTCACCAACTGAGAAAAGTTGGCTCTTGACTTGGTCAACCCTCTTGCACACTTATTATACCTGGATCGGTTTTGATTTGGCCAATAAATCCCTTTTAATCCTAGGTTTAATGATTTTTTAATGTTTTTTTTATATTTTCTTTTAATATTTTTATCCTAACCCTAACCCTAGCCTAGCCCTATATAAAGACCCCTACCCTCTACCATTTCACCTCACCACTCTAAGTCTACTCTCCCAAATTCTTGAGAACTCGGTACAAAGAGCGAGAAGCGAAGCGCTGCCGAAACCGACGACGGATTCCGGCGATCGGACTAGAACCTTCGCGACGTTTTCGACGCATCGACAACCATCACTTCCTTAGCCTCCTTAGTTTGTCCAAACCCGTAAGTCCCACCTCTTCTATCTCCCTTTTCGTTAAGGTAAAAATACGACTTTTTGGAACCCGACGGAAATCGGACAAACCGATTTCCGATTCGGTTTTTCTATAAATTTCCACTTGTCACCTAATACATAATACCCAAACATATGCATGTTGACTATTAATCACCCATAAACCAATTTAATCAAACTTTTTCACATGAAATGATAACTTCTTTGCAAAACCGTATTTTTTCAAAAAAATACCATGAAGTTCATTTTTCTTAGTTTAATTAATTCCCTCACTCCTAAATAGGTTTATCTTGATCACTAAACTTGTAGAAACCAATTTGAATGAAATTTCACACATGAAATGATAACGTTTTCAAATACCGTATTCTAACGCTATAATACCTTTATGTTTAATATGTCATGTTTTACCTTTAAATTTCACTAAAACTTAAAATAAGTCACGAGGTAATGACCTACCTCTACACACACTCAATATAACCCTAATTGATAAGTATCAAAACACAGAATACGAAATTACAGGACTTTTCACTAAAATACCCTAATCTTTATAACCTTTATTGAAAGCTTTAAGTTGTAAACATTTCTAAATAAAACCTTTTAATAAAATGAAAACACGATTGGTCATGGACATCGATCATTTATCTAAACTGTCTTGTGGTGACTAGGCAAGTGTGTCTAAGGCTAGTGGTTTTTAATTAGGCCCACGACTGTGGTTCCTTCCCACTTACCTGGCACTTACCTGGCCGCAATTGACGGTGAAGAGGCGATTTGAGGCTTCTAATGACTCATCGTTTAGACCTTAGAAATAGGCTAGTTGGCTTAGGAAACCCTAATAACTAAAATACGGAAAACTAAACTCTTTAGCAAATAAATACCTTATATTTATAAAACTGTTTTCCTAAATGAGAAGTGTTTATAAAACCTAAGCAAAGTACCGCTACAACCCACTTTTGGGGAACCTGTTAGGGATAGTACGGTTCATCGTGCACCCGCAGGCTAGTAGTGCGAGATTCAGACCTCCGCAAGGAGCATTCGGTCTCGAAAGGTTTAAAATACGACATTTAAGGAAAATGAGATTTTTGAAAATAAAATATTCATTTAAAAATTATTCATGAGTTTATAGATATATAATTATCATTTAAACACCTATTTTATCATAATTTAAAGTTTCCACATTTTTCTAAAAATTACAAGATTAAAAGTTACACTAAAATACCATGAATTTCAGATAAAACAATTAATACTTTTATTAGGATATATTCACTAGAATAACACAAATAAAATGCACATTCATTATAACTATAAAGACGAATATTAAATACTTGAGGTGTATTTTGAAAACTATACAAATGTACTTTTTACATAAAACCGCCTCAAGTTTTATAAATTACAATAAGGCCCCTAGCTAATATTGAACTTCAAATTATCTTCTTTTAGTCTGACTCGGGTTAGAGTCTGACTATTCCTGACTCGAATATGGTTCAAGTCAATCTTTATTCTTTTTATTCCAACACAATTTGAATACATGAATCCCTGAATCCAGTTAACAATATATTCCTTTTGACTGAATCAAACCATGGATATTCATCCATTATCCTGATATTCCATTTACCTGATTATACAGTTACAACATGTTTACTGATATCATGGTTTTGATCAGTCACCCAACTTACATATTCCAATACCACATTACTGTTAAAACACTACGAGATTTAAAGGGGTAGATTGGTACGGAAGATGTTAAAGGTGGCACGAGGTGGTCAGATTAAGACACCTAACCTGAATCCTGTTGCTGTTGTACCGTGGCATAACGGTTCCTTGTACTTTATTTTTGCCCTGATCTCTAGCATATAGAGATCCCCCTCGTATACACTGGCATCCTTCTGTACCAAGCTACAAACAACAGCGTTAACTCAATATTCCATAATATTCAACAATGTAATACTTTAGAAAATACTGTTACTCTGTCTTTCTCATTCTTCTTATTCTTTGGGACTTACCGAGCGACCTGTTCGCTGATGACATTCTATTTCTTTCTTCTTTGAATGTCGTCAGGTGCGTTGGACCAAGCTGAGATCGAGCCCACCGGTGAAGATTTGGAGCGGTTCCAAGAAGACCCAGAGCTCTAGATAATTGTACCTTGTTCTTTCCAGTATTTTTCATTTCTGTTATGCCACTGTTTAGGCGTTGCTTTTTCATTCCAGTTGTATTTTCATTTCATGCATTGTACAAAGAATGTTATTAATAAAAGTTGCTGTTATTTCAATATCATTTGTCTCTTGTGATTATTTTATATTGCTTAGCTACGCTTAGCGTATGTACTTCTGAGTATATACGTAGCGGACCTCGCCGCGTCCACTTCGCCGTACACTGGGAAGCGGGGCGTGACACTGGTCCTATCTTCACGGTATAGGTCCTCTTTAGCTCATGCTTTTGCGGCGGGGTTACTCTCCAGCTGTCAGACAAAGCGAAACTGTCTTGCTGATACTCGTCTTCTACCCAGTCTTTGAAGGTGAAACAGTCTTCAAGGGAATGACCTATTGCTCTGTGGTAGGAGCAATAATCCGGATGACGGACCTCGTTTATTTGTTCGGGGTGCCGAGACTCCGGGAGAATCATTTGTGCAAGTCCATGTTACCTCTCCCGGTTCTTTCGGGCTTGCGGAAATGGTGAAAAACAATTTTTAGGGTTTAGGTAACTTGGACTACAAAAACGGATCTTGGCTAAACTACACACTAGCAACCTAACTAGAGATTTATCTACTCGGTTAGGGGTTATACCTCACTTGAACTCCTTCTTCTTGGACTCTTTGTAGTGGTTGGATGGTGCTTTCCTCGTCGCCTACTCTTGTCAAAGATGGATCCACCTGAGGGTTTCTTCCTTGAGCTTCTTTCTCGAACTTTGAGAGAACTAAGATCTTTGGCTTGCTAGACCTTCAACCTTAGAGTGAGTAGAGAGTGTTTTAGGGTATTTTATCTCAAGGAGAGGTTTCTCAACTAATGAGAATGGATCTCCTTGAACTAGAGGAGGAGTAAGAAGAAGAGAGGAGAGAGAATGGTTATGATAGAATGAGATGGTTTTTTACAACCATAACAATATAAGTGAATTATCAAATTAATAAAATTAATCAAAATGAAGAAGTTGATGGAAGGCTTGATAAGACTATTATCATTTCACATTAAATGGTTTTTGCTAGAATCAAAGAGCATCTTTGATGTGTAATGATGATAGTCAATGTTTCAACCATGGTCAACTAGTCAACCTTGGTCAAGAAGTCAACAAACCCAACCATGACACAATTTCATTTAATTAATAAAATTAATTGATATATCACAAATTCATTAGGGTTTGAAAAAAGACGACTGTCAATTGTGCATACGCACCCGTTCCAAAACCCTAATGAAAAACCTCTTCCTCCGCCTCAAAACAACTGGGCATACACATCCGCATTCGTGTTCCGAGGAACATGAATACTAAGAGATAAAACTAACCCCAAAACATATACTAGGATCTGGCTCAAACCAGAGCCCGCTAGTAATGTCTGTTCGGACGCCAAACGTGCACAAGTGCGCGGATGTGAACGAACCCTATCGCAAAACCATGCGACCTCTACTCTGTTTTGCCCAAAGGAGAATAACCCTCTGTGTGGGACTCTAAAGACTCAACACTACGCTGGCATTGGGTTTAACCACAGACCGCAAGCGGCACTAGCTGTGCGTAACGGCCCCCAGGTAGATGCCGATAAGAAGACGGACGAGATGAAAACCCATCTGAACTTCTACTGAGTCTGTGTGTGACAATCTCCGTACAGTCCGGTCTGTTCGTCTGATAACATCGCATAGCGGGCCTAGGGGGGCGGTAAACGTCAGTCCCCTAATAGCGGTACAAGTCGTGTCGGAGTGTAGCCCAGAACACCCTGAGATAACACTGGAAACCTACCAGTATATCTCGCTTGCCCTGGCCAGGGACTACTTGTGTAATGGCTCTCCTAGACACAGCGCGATGCCAACCCCCAATACCAGGAGAGACGAATCCTGTCTAACCGTCACTGCTTCCAAGTGCTTCGGGACTGCACCCAACTACTACCTGTTTGCATGACTCCTTTGAGCCGTGGTAGGGTAGTAATCAAAGTACAGTGGGAACACACTTGAGGCGAAGTGACAGTGTCAAGTCAGCGGACTAAGCTGTACTCATGTCACCTGGGAACTGATAACTGACGATAGGTATAATACCAACCAACAGTTCCCGACGAGTCCTGTCCAGTGTACTCGTAACTTAACGAGCACCCGCATACTATCTCAAGCACGACGTACTGACGGCTGTAGGACAGACCGCCTCCCGCACTGGGATGAGAAGCACATACGCTAGTCTACTCCGGAGTATCCATGCCCTGTCTCGATAATCCCACGACTAGGGACGTGTGTATAAGGTTGTGCTTGTAGATTACCCAGCTCCCACGAGTGGGACTGCCATCACAACGCTGGTAATCAAGCGAAGATCCTAAGGGCTCCACTAATGCGTATAGATGATACAATAAAGAAACACATGTACACATTAAAGCAGAGACAAACCAAGTAGCATACTACCATTTCGAGCAAGATTGTCTATACAACTGTGAATATCCCAAGCTTCCATTAAGTAATATACATACTAGTATGATACAGTAATGGCCTCTAGGGCATATACAGTAACAATCTCCCACTTGCACTAAGGCCATGTACTGGCGTATCGAAGACCTATCATCTCGATCAGCCGCTCGAACTGAGTCTGGGGTAAGGCCTTCGTGAATGGATCTGCAGTGTTATCTTCTGAAGCAACCCTCCAAACCTCGATCTCCTTGCGATCCACGATCTTCCTGATCAGGTGATACCGCCTCAAGATGTGTCTGGATTTCTGATGGGACCTGGGTTCCTTTGCTAAAGCTATAGCCCCGTTGTTGTCGCAATACAGAGGTATTGGGTCAACAATGGACGGAACCACCTGATGTTCTTTCAAGAACTTCCTTATCCAGACGGCTTCTTTTGCGGCGTCAGATGCAGCGATATATTCTGCTTCCATTGTCGAGTCAGCAACGGTTTCCTGTTTGGAACTCTTCTAACACACCGCCCCTCCATTGAGGGTAAAGAAAAAACACGACATGGACTTGGAATCATCCTTGTCACTCTGGAAGCTGGAGTCAGCAAAGGCCTCAATCTGGAGGTCTTTTCCGCCATACACCAAGAACACCTCCTTAGTCCTTCTCAGGTACTTGAGAATGTTCTTTACCACTATCCAGTGTTTCTCCCCAGGGTTTGACTGATACCTGCTTACCACACTCAGTGCATAAGCCACATCTGGTCTGGTACACAACATCGCATACATTATAGAGCCTACCGCAGAAGCGTAGGGTATAATAGACATGCGATCCCTTTCCAAATCAGTCTTGGGAGACATCTCTTTGGAGAGGGTGATCCCGTGACAAGCCGGTAGATTACCGCGCTTGAAATCTTCCATGCTGAATCTTTTCAGTATGGTGTCGATGTACCTAGACTGCAAAAGTCCTAATATTCTCTTGGATCTATCACGATAGATCCGGATCCCCAGAATGTAGGAGGCATCACCCAGGTCTTTCATGGAGAACCTGTGTGACAAGAACTCTTTGACAGATTGTAGTATAGGAATGTCATTTCCTATCAAGAGAATGTCATCCACGTATAAAACGAGGAATACAACAGTTCTCGCTACAAATCTACTATAGATGCATGGTTCATCTGGATTTTTGATAAAGCCAAATTCCTTGACCTTCTCATCAAAACAGATGTTCCAACTCCGCGATGCCTGCTTTAGTCCATAGATGGACTTAAGCAACTTGCACACCTTTCCGCTGCTCCCACTCTGAATGAAACCCTCTGGCTGTTCCATATAGACACACTCCACTAAATTTCCATTTAGAAAAGCAGTCTTTACGTCCATCTGCCAAATCTCATAATCGTGGAAGGTAGCAATGGCAAGAAGGATTCGAATGGATTTCAGCATAGCTACTGGAGAAAAGGTTTCGTCATAGTCCAAAGCAGGTCTTTGACGAAAACCCTTTGCAACAAGTCTAGCTTTATAGGTCTCGACCTGTCCATCTACACCAATCTTCCTTTTGAAGATCCACTTGCATCCTACGGGTTTTACCCCATCTGGAGCAACATCCAAAGTCCATACTTTGTTGGTGTACATGGACTCCATTTCGGTCCGCATTGCATCCAGCCATTTTACCGAGTCAACACTCTGAATGGCCTGCTGGAAGCTAGTCGGCTCATCACTATCAATGATGCAATCTTCTCTATCCCCGTCAATGAGAAAACCGTAGTATCTCTCGGGCGGATGAGACTGCCTACTACTCCTGCGGAGCGGCGTAGGAATGTCCTGATCTTTTGAACCCTCTGGTTCTACTAAGCTTTCAGTAATAGCTTGTGGTTCTGGAATTTCTTCCAGTTCTATTGCGTTCCCACTTATTTCCTTTTCTAAGAACTGGTGTTCCAGAAAATGGGCATTTCGAGAAACAATGATCTTTTGTTCCTCTGCGTAATAGAAAAGATACCCCCTGGAGTTCTTTGGGTATCCCACAAACTTGCACAGTACCGAGCGTGCCTCGAGTTTGTCCGCATGCTGCTTTTTGACAAAAGCTGGACATCCCCAAATCTTCAGGTATTGAAGATAGGGTTTCTTCCCACTCCATAACTCATATGGTATGGTAGGCACAGTCTTAGTGGGAACTCGGTTCAAAAGGTATGCGGCTGATTCTAGCGCATATCCCCAGAATGATCGCGGTAACTCAGCGTTACACATGATGGACCGTACCATATCCAATAGGGTTCGGTTCCGTCTCTCCGATACACTGTTATGTTGCGGAGTGTAGGGAGGAGTAAGCTGAGAGATAATTCCATTCACTTTTAGATAATCCAGGAACTTGGCACTCAAGTATTCACCACCTCGATCCGATCTCAGTGTCTTGATACTTTTGCCTGTTTGTTTTTCTACTTCATTCTTGTATTCCTGGAACTTTTCAAAAGCTTCAGATTTATGCTTCATTAAGAAGACATGTTCGAACCTTGAAAAATCATCCGTAAAAGTAATGAAGTAAGAATAACCGTTTCGCGCATGTGTAGACATTGGACCGCACACGTCGCTGTGTACGAGTCCCAAGAGCTCGCTCGCTCTTACTCTGTGTCCAGTGAACGGTGTTTTTGTCATCTTCCCTTTGAGACAGGATTGACAAGTTGCATACGATTGATATTCGAATGGATCCAAATATCCTTCTGTATGTAACTTCGTCAACCTTCTCTCATTGATGTGACCGAGTCTACAATGCCATAAGAAAGCTTGATTGATTTCTGGAGACTTTCTTTTATGTGTATTCAGGATATTGAAAATCTGTGGTTGGTTTAATACGTATATACCATTGCTCAATGTACTTGACCCAATCAGAACTTGATTAAGGTGAATGTTTACAACATTACTTACAAACGCAAATTCATAACCTTCTTTAGAAACTAAAGATACAGAAATGATATTACAAGTTGCATTGGGTACAAAAAAGAAATTACGTAAAACCAAAACATGTCCATCTGACATTCCCAGGTGATAGTCCCCCACGGCCTCAGCATCCATGCTAGCTCCGTTTGCAACTTTGAGGGTCATGTCACCTGCCTTCAAAAACCTATGCTTTCTCAACCCCTGCAAAGAATTACAGATATGAGATCCTAATCCGGTATCCAATACCCAGGAAGTAGAGTTTATTGATAGAGAGTTTTCAATAACATACACACCTGAAGCTGAAGCCGCAACTTGCTTCAGATCCTGTGTTCTGGCCTTTCAGGCCCTGCAATCTTTCTTCCAGTGTCCACTCTTGTGACAGTAAAAGCACTCTTCTTTCCCCACAAGCTTTCCCGCTACCTTTGTTGCTTTTGCCTTTCCCTTCGTATCCACTTTACTAACACCGTCCCTTGGTTTGGCGGGGGCTTTCTTCTTCTTTCCCTTGGCTTTCGCCCTGGACTTAGAAGAGGAAGATCCTCCTACAAACAAAGTGGATGTTTCCCTACCTTTCTGTAGGGTGCCCTCTGCACTCCTCAGCATGTTGAGGAGCTCTGAAAGTTCAACTTCCTTTTCCTGCAAGTTGAAATTCAGAATGAATTGGGCGTAAGTAGAAGGAAGGGACTGAAGAATCAAGTCCGTATAGAGCTCATTCTCCAACGTGGTCCCAAGGTCTGCGAGCTCCTCTATGTAGCCAATCATCTTAAGCACGTGTTCCGCTACCGATGATCCGACGGCCAATCTTGCCGAAAATAACTTCTTCGACACTTCGTATCTGGCGATACGAGATTGCTCTCCATACAGTTCTTTTGTATGGAGAAATATGGATTCGAGATCCATATTCTCATGCCTCCTCTGATGTTCGTTGTCTATAGAGGCAAGCACGAGGCATTCGGCCTTCGCGCAATCGATCTCCCATGTCTTACGGATTTCTATATCCGCGACGCTAGAGGTAGGACCTAGGACAGGGGGAGCTTTGGTGGTAAGGAGATACCCCAACTTGTCGTAAGTGATTGCCATTTTGACATTCCTGAGCCAATCTTTGTAGTTTGGCCCTGTCAGTATGTTTTTATCTAGTAGTAACTTAAGTCCAGTCATGATGTTTGGTCGCTGCAATTAGGAGAGAGAGAAGAAACACTTTAGCATCATGCTCTTGCAAGTTTAGAGTGGTTTTTAATTTGTCTAAATAGGATGGCTCCCACTGTCTCTCGAATCCCTCCTCAAACCATAAAGGAAGAACTAGTCGGGATCAATCTCACCGTACAATACTTGCTTAACCGTTCAGCCAGGCCAGTGTCGGTACTTCGAGGGAGGTTTTCCAACGCTTTCGCGAAGTTCCTTAATTAAATAACCTCTTTTCCCTGGGGCGTAGCCCCGCTAACACCTTTCTAGACACCTACTTGGTTTATAGCATTGATCGTTAAGTGAGAAAGTTCCGGAGGAGTAGCATATACTCACAGTAGGATTGGGATCCAAATATCACCGCGTGACAAAACTGAAGGAATCCTACCAGAATCATCACACTCCAAATGGTATGCAGTGCTAGCAAATTTCAGTTCTTTTGAAACTCCCGATATGTATTTTTGCCCCATGCTCTTATGACCTTGGCGTGAGGTCAAAATGTCATAAGTCACATGTCAAGTTCTACCCATCATTATCCAGGTTAATTTGAACCCACTCGTACCTACCCTTGACGTAGGCCAAAATGGCAGTACGACCGTCTCAAATCAACGCATTCTATCTATGCAACAGATAAATATCCGGCAGCTACCAATCACTATGCCTTGGCGTGAGGTCAAAATACATAGCTTGAATACTACCGAATATTTAACTGAAATGATGGAGGGCTACGAATGGTTTTGGCAAAACCGTGAACATAGTGAACTTGATATAATCGATGGAACGAGATAGCTTTTAAAAGGAGTGGTTCAAGCTCCGCATTTAAAAGTTGGTTTTGAAAAGAACCGAGTGGTTTTCAAAATGTTCCAACGACTTAAACTTGGTTTATTTTTATCTTGCATTAATTCCAATGCGTCCCATCATTTAATCCTACCATTGCAGAAAACAACCAAAATATGGCGTACGCTTATGCCATCAGCATTCGTCACGGGGCCCCGTCATTACCCGTTAGGTTACTTAACTAACGACAGAGCGGGGGCCGGACTAGCGCGGATGCAAAATATAAGCAACACCTAAATAGATATCATATATAGATATAGCAATGATAGACATTACAGATCACAGATGAATACATTGGATAAACTAGGAATCCGCAATCCGTCCGAGCCTATAACGAAAAGCGGATTACACGGTCGCGATGAATAGCCACACCCCACCCTAGACCCCTACGGGTGCGGCAAACTACCCGCCAAGTACCCGAAGCGAAGCAACCTCCCTCAACTCGTGAGTAGGCCACTCGACATTTCGAGATACCCGGTAGTTTGTGCACCCCGCCTTGGGTCTATCCTAGGAGCAAAAACAGTAAAAAGGAATTATACAATAACGGCTACAACCCCGACCCGGTTGTGCGGCCATACAAATAATATTATATCAATTTACATATTACAAGAATAGAAAGATAAACAAAACTCTCATCTCATAATTCCCCCGGCTATTCATCCGCGACAATCCAACAAATTCATATACACAAACCATCAACATCACAGATCACAGATATGTATAACCCCCACTAATCAACGTATAGCGATTAGTAGACGTTCAATACATATATAACATTATAGATATAACCATTAGCCAAAGTCTACGGAAAATCAACCAAAAATACGGATTTGTAACCACCCTAAAACCAACTTGTTCTCTGGAAAATCTGGGCAGAAACAAACCATCCCAAAAATCACAAAATACCTCCAGAAACAAACTGCAGGAGAAACGATCCACGACCGGTCAACTCGGCCACGGAACAGCGGCGAGTTGGTCATCTCTTGCGATCGTTTTTCTTGCCTGTTTATAGAAAAGCCTGAGCCGATTTTTAAGATATGATTTATTACTTTTAGAGCAGGAAAAAAATCGGCAGCAACTTGGTTTTTCCGGGGTGTTTCGCGGTTTTTCGTTCAGTCGAAATTCTAAATACTTTGCTAACATGCTAGGGTGTCTTTAGTTAGGCTCTGATACCACTGTAAGTCCATGTTACCTCTCCCAGTTCTTTCGGGATTGCGGAAAAGGTGAAAAACAATTTTTAGGGTTTAGGTAACTTGGACTACAAAAACGGATCTTGGCTAAACTACACACTAGCAACCAAACTAGAGATTTATCTACTCGGTTTGGGGTTATACCTCACTTGAACTCCTTCTTCTTGGACTCTTTGTAGTGGTTGGATGGTGCTTTCCTCGTCACCTACTTTTGTCAAAGATGGATCCACCTGAGGGTTTCTTCCTTGAGCTTCTTTCTCGAACTTTGAGAGAACTAAGATCTTTGGATTGCTAGAACTTCAACCTTAGAGTGAGTAGAGAGTGGTTTAGGGTATTTTATCTCAAGGAGAGGTTTCTCAACTCATGAGAATGGATCTCCTTGAACTAGAGGAGGAGGAAGAAGAAGAGAAGAGAGAGAATGGTTATGATAGAATGAGATGGTTTTTTACAACCATAACAATATAAGTGAATTATCAAATTAATAAAATTAATCAAAATGAAAAAGTTGATGGAAGGCTTGATAAGACTATTATCATTTCACATTAAATGGTTTTTGCTAGAATCAAAGAGCATCTTTGATGTGTAATGATGATAGTCAATGTTTCAACCATGGTCAACTAGTCAACCTTGGTCAACAAGTCAACAAACCCAATAATGACACAATTTCATTTAATTAATAGAATTAATTGATATATCACAAATTCATTAGGGTTTGGAAAAAGACAACTGTCAACTGTGCATACGCGCCCGTTCCAAAACCCTAATGAAAAAACTCTTCCTCCGCCTCAAAACAACTATGCATACACACCCGCATTCGTGTTCCGAGGAACATGAATACTAAGAGATAAAACTAACCCCAAAACATATACTAGGATCTGGCTTAAACCAGATCCCACTAGTAATATCTGTTCGGACGCCAAACGTGCACAAGTGCGCGGATGTGAACGAACCCTGTCGCAAAACCATGCGACCTCTACTCTGTTTTGCCCAAAGGCGAATAACCCTCTGTGTGGGACTCTAAAGACTCGACACTACGCTGGCAGTGGCTTTAACCACAGACCTCAAGCGGCACTAGCTGTGCGTAACGGCCCCAAGGTAGATGCCGATAAGAAGACGGACGAGGTGAAAACCCATCTGAACTCATACTGAGTCTGTGTGTGACAATCTCCGTACAGTCCGGTCTGTTCGTCTGATAACATCGCATGGCGGGCCTAGGGGGCGGTAAACGTCAGTCCCCTAATAGCGGTACAAGTCGTGTCGGAGTGTAGCCCAGAACACCCTGAGATAACACTGGAAACCTACCAGTATATCTCGCTTGCCCTGGCCAGGGACTACTTGTGTAATGGCTCTCCTAGACACAGTGCGATGCCAACCCCCAATACCAGGAGAGACTAATCTTGTCTAACCGTCACTGCCTCCAAGTGCTTCGGGACTGCACCCAACTACTACCTGTTTGCACGACTCCTTTGAGCCGTGGTAGGGTAGTAATCAAAGTACAGTGGGAACACACTTGAGGCGAAGTGACAGTGTCAAGTCAGCGGACTAAGCTGTACTCATGTCACCTGGGAACTGATAACTGACGATAGGTATAATACCAACCAACAGTTCCTGACGAGTCCTGTCCAGTGTACTCGTAACCTAACGAGCACCCGCATACTATCTCAAGCACGACGTACTGACGGCTGTGGGACAGACCGCCTCCCGCACTGGGATGAGAAGCGCATACGCTAGTCTACTCCAGAGTATCGATGCCTTGTCTCGATAATTCCATGACTAGGGACGTGTGTATAAGGATGTTCTTGTAGATTACCCCGCTCCCACGAGTGTGACTGCCATCACAACGCTGGTAATCAAGCAAAGATCCTAAGGGCTCCACTAATGCGTATAGATGATACAATAAAGAAACACATGTACACATTAAAGCAGAGACAAACCAAGTAGCATACTACCATTTCGAGCAAGATTGTCTATACAACTGTGAATATCCCAAGCTTCCATTAAGTAATATATATACTAGTATGATACAGTAATGGCCTCTAGGGCATATACACTAACAATTTGATGCTTCATGACAAGGTTGAATATTTTTCTCGTCTTGCCTTGGGCGCAAGAGTATTCCTGACCCATCTTCTTTATAAAGGACGGGTTCCAATCGAATTTTCCTCGATTGCACGGCTTCTTGGATCCTCTTTGTTTCTTTTGAACGTTGTTTGTGTTCTTTGCCCTGTTTTTTTCCTCTATTTTGGAATTTTCCCTTTTCGCGAGGACATACAGCGGACCGAGGATGAAGAGCATTATAGACTTCCTTCTCCGCAGATTGCTGATTCAGGTGATGCGTCCTTGCCTTTTCATAAATGTCCATTTCGTGACTGTGATTGTCTCATCTCTTTTGACAAGGTTCTTTTATTAGCTTGTCTATTTGTTCTTCGAGTGACGGACTTAATGTTCTTAGAGCGGGATTTCGCTCTGTTTCAGCATCATAACCATTTGGAAGAGCGTTTTCCCCTTCGCCAGAGTTGTTTATGACACGGCAGTTGTGGAATTGCTTATGTTTCTTAGACCGAATGTATCCGAGCCCCGTTGTCTCTATCTTCCCGTTGGACATCTTTCGCTGATTTCCGGGAATATCCCAATTTTTTTTAGAATTAGGCTTGTCAAACAGTTTGTTCGAGGGGTACACCTTAGCGTCTTAACAGCCTTTTCTGTAACGTTTCGAAAATTCGTTTAGGTTAATTTCATGTTAATTAGTTATAATACGTGTTTTCCGTAAAAACTAGTTATAATTATTTTCTACATAAACAAAATTGTATCTATTTTATTTATGTATTGGCTTATGTATGGGTGTTTTATTAATTATTTATTTAATTTCTAGTTTACTTAAATGTTTTCCTTAACTAATTATTTTTAATTATTAATTTAATCTTGTTTTTACATGATAAATTAGTTTTAATTACATATTAATATGGGTTAATTACATGTTAGTGCACCATGACAACTAAAACACAATGTAACAAGTTATTTTAACTAGATGTTGACCATAGTTCTTGAAATTTCTAGAAAAAAGTAAAAGGAAAATAATTAGAAATAGAAGTATGGTGCATGTTGACTTGAGGCATGGTGTGTGTGTGGAAGGGTATGGTTACCTCTCTCTCTCTCTCTCTCTCACTCACTCTCACTCTCTCCACTCTAATTTCGGCAAGGGGCAACCCCTCCCTTTTCTTCTGCATTATCTTTGCAAAAACCATCATTTACCTCATCAAAATCCACCAAAAATCAACCATAAATTCCTATTAAAATCATCAAAAAAATTCCTTGTTCAAAACTAAGCATGGTTCTTGAAAACAAGTTGGCATTCTTTGTGGCAATATCTAACTAGTGGGATCTTTCCAAAAATCTTGAGGTATAAAACTTAATTCAAGTTGTTACTTGTTAATTATTTGCTTAAATCTAATTTTAATCAGATGTTAATATAGCTTTAATTGCAAAATAGAATTTTAAAGAAAAGGGTTTGAGGTTGAGTTAAGGTTCTTATCATTTAATTAGATTAGCTATGTGTAGTTAACATCTAATGGTGCTATCAAATATAATCTAGTTGTTAAACTTGCAAATCTTTGCTTTTAATCATCTTAATTAAATGTTCATGCAACTAATTTCATGTTTAGTGTGTAAAAAAGTGAGATTTAAAATTAGTAAATATTTGTGTGGCTTAATTAAGATATTTAAGTGTAATTTTTGGCCACTAGGTTTGCTACAACCTTTAGTTTTGCACCAAAATACCCTTTGTTTGCTTACAAGGTTCTTAGAATAAATAGATTTTAATTAAGTTTGAGGTTGTGATGATCTACAACCTATTTCCTATAATATTCAGTGTGATGTGAATGCGCGATTGGTACGATTGGGTTCTAGGATTGATGGTTACTACGCATAGTGACCCCTAGTTGTGGTTTGTGGCGATGTCGCGTGCGCATTTTGTGCACCAAGTGCATGCACATTTAGTTAGTGCACGTTAATTACCTTGTATCGTCTTGACATCGCGTCTATCTAAATATCTATCCTCTTATTTACTTTCATGCGATTCTAGGATCGGTTGCGGAGACGTTGGACGCGACAAGGAAAGGAAAGGCCGTGATTGGATCAGTTTAGCCGAAGCATCCCGGTGAGTAGATGTACACATCTATGGGGGATCGTCTGGATGGCGCAAGGCGCCCGATAAATAGGATTACTAGTAGTGCTTGTATTTATAATGTGTAGTCTCCTAGTCATTCATCTCATTGCATTGTATCATCTTATATATACATGATATTATCTCATAGGACACTTGCACTATTACCATTGGTCCATGCCGCACGTGCACTATTTTATGCGAACACACGTGGCATTGGTAATTGCTATGTCACAAACACTATAGAACTTGCTTAGAATCGGTATATGTGCATTTGCATCATATATGATATGTAGACTTGTAGTTGTGTATTCATCTCATCAGGATTGGAAACGTAGGTTTGCTAGTCATATACTTCATGGCATCCTCATTCATACATAGTTTTCTAGTCATACATCGCTTTGCATATTACCGATATCATAGGCATCCGTCATTACCGACATGTTCATATATTGTGATTTTTTTGGAGATTTCAGTATTTATGAGATTTCTGAATTTTGTGGGAAAACCACAAGAATTTATAAATCTATTATCATTTTAAAAATGCAAGTTGCGGTTTTCTCGTGACATGATGTATGTGTTGTCCACCATGAGTTTTCCAGAATTTGTCGGATTTCAAGACCTGATTCGAGGAGTAGGATGAACCGTTTCGGGTACATGGTGGACCCGGTACGGTACCTCAGGGCGAGAGTGTTTTTGTGGGGATGATGATGAGCCTGGAAGGGGCAGACTACCTATCGGTGATGTCTGGCACGGCGGATATCCGGAGGATACAGACCATAGTCGTGAGATTTGATGATATAGGCCGATCTGGATTGACGGAGCCCGAGATATTGAGGATATTGTGTCGATGCTTGAAACGGATTTTCTGTTGATGTTCACTGATGATACTCCAATTTTATTATACAAAATGTTTTACTAAGATAAGGATACCGATCTTCTCATATCAGATATATCTGGATTTTGTGTTGATTATCCATTCATGTTACATTCATACTAGTGTGTTGCATCATATTGGTATATGTAGGTTGTGACAAAGTTAAACTTTCCGATCGAATCATCAAACACCCAAGATTTCCCCAATATATCTCAACACTTGAAATCAGTTTAAAAACATCCATCACATGCCACAGTACCAATGGTCCAGCCGTAGAAGGGTCAAGCCAACGCCTCACATGTGGCACGCCGTACTGCCCCAAACCCTAAAGTTCAAAAGGCAGTTCAAGACGGTCACATAATCGAGTTAAGGTTTGTTGTCTTCTAGAGGGTCCACCGAGTTACTTGCACGACTTAGAACATTCTTAAACACGAGAAAAAATCCAACTTTTGAAAAATTTTCCGACAGGGGAAAAAGTAAGTTATTGATATCCGTTCGAACTTTTTAACAGTTTCTAAAAGTTATCCAGAAAACACATAGACAAAATCTGATAATCCGATCGAATCATCGAATCCCCAAAACAACCCCAGAAAATTCAACTCTTGAATGAAATATAAAAATTTCCAGAAGACTCAGCACATAAAGTTACTAAATACTGTGCAAAGCACGTGCATTGATTCAGCACTTTAGCCGCGGAACCGCCGCGCAAGCCATCTTAGGCCGCGGTTCCGCGGCGCTTCTGTCGAATCAATGGCACGTGCTTCACAGTAATTCATCAAATTCCCTGCTGAATTTTTTGGCAATTTTTAATTCTCAAAAATCCACAAATTCAGAAAATGTCCAGAGAGCATAGAAATATTGGGGTTTCGGTTCGATCGGACTTCAAACTCCGTCTAGACTTCGCCTAAAGCTCTAGCTTGGCTCTGATACCACTGTAGGGTTGCTAGGCACGCGCACAAGGGTCTACGAGGCATCAACCATGTCCGATTAAAAATTTAGCCGTGCCGAACAACCCGAATACGGATCTTTAAACTAGAGATTAGGCGAAAACTAACATGTTAACAACTTTAACACTAAGTGAGAGGGATTACAACCTTTATAGATCCGGTCCTTCACTTCATATGCTCCGTGTTGTGGTCCCTTCGCTGCGATCATCAGGATCCGGACTCTCGAGAGGTTCCACGAAGAGAAAGATGCAACCTTTGCTTCCGATCTTCGATACTAAGATGATCTACCTTGAAGTTCCATTAACACAAGCTAACACTCATGAAATGATGTGAACACCCTCATCTAAATGGCAAGGGAAGATGAGGATGATGAGGTAGGATTTTTGCTCTCTTTATTTATCTTTTTCTCATATTTATTCATCACTTTGGAAAAATCTAGCAAGCTTTTTCATGAAAGAATGAAGGAAGAAGAAGAATAGTGATCCATTTTCTTTTGTGATGAATGATGAAAGGATTAATATGAAGAATAATGCAACCATGGTTGACTAAACCTTTGTAGAGAATTAACCAATGCTAGGGTTTGGGTTAGGTTAAGAATGAGTCATTTGAAAATATCTTTCACAAAACAAAACCAAAACCTTCTAGAATCATCTAGAAAGCTTAACCCTAATCCAAACCCTAATCATGTTTAAACTCCACTAAACATGTTGCATTAGTTATCATATCATGTTACAATATTATATATCACATATATAATATTTATTGTAACCAAATAAAATAATACAATTAACATATATCGCATATATATCAATGTATTACCCGAGTGAGAAAAAGAATCTTTTAGTGAGCTAATATTAGTTAATGTAATTTAATATATCATATATATTATTATACATTAAATTATCGAATCAACACTTGATCCGGCAATCCGGCTATATCGCATATAACCGACTAATATTTATCCATACCGATTCATCGAATCAACACTTGATCCGATGACCCGGCTGATATCAAATATCGCGAGAATAGAATACGGTATCTCATATCGTATTATCCTCGGTCCCGCACATATCACATATGTGCTCCTACTCCGTTTTGCCTGAGCCAAGAAACCTCTGTGTAGGACTCTAAAGAATCGTCAATACGCCGGCAGTAGGTGATGATCATATCAAACACCCACAAGCTGCAAGCGGTCAGCTAAACGTAACAGCTACCCAGGTATTGAGCGCTCATAAGATCAACAAGCAAGCCTGTACATTCTCCTGTGAATCCAAACAGTAACACTCCCGTACAGTCCGGTCTCGTCGTCTGATATGTTGCATATCTCGCCTAGGGGTGGTAAACGTCAGACCCCAGTAGCTTGATAAGTCGTGTCGATATGAGGTCTATAACAGTTCGAGAAACTACTGATAACACTTACCAGTAAATCTCAGCAACCCTGGCCAGGGATTTCCGGTTATAGCCAATCGAACACAGCACAACATCAACTCCCTATACCGGGAGAGACGAATCCCCTCCTATCGCTCATTGCCTCCATGTGATTCGGGACTGTACCCAAAAGCCACCTTTTTGCACACCCTCTTGGACATGGTATGATGGAAATCAAAGCACAGTGGGAATCACACAAGACTCTATGACGATCTCGGGTCGACAGACTACTCTGTACCAGTGTCACCGGAGAACTGCCATCTGACGTATGGTATAATACCATCTGGGAGTTCTCGGCGAGTCCGTCCAGTGTACCCAGTCTCCACTGAGCACCCGTACACCATCCTTGATGTCAAACACCGATGGATATGGGATCATCCATCGCCCATCATATGGGTCAAGATGCGTATACGCTAGTCTACTCTGGTGTATCGATGCCCTGTCTCGAAACACCTACGACTAGGAACAATTATAGGATGTACTCGTCGACTACCGTGGTCCCACTAGTATGATCTCATCATAGTCCCGGTAGTCGAGTACATATCCTAAGGGCTTTATCAACATGTAATATAGAGACAATCAGAGTACATGTTAAGATAAAGTACAACCAGATAGCATACTATCATGTCGAGCAAGAAAGTCCTCCCTATATATGTCCCAGCATCCACTACAATATACATCGTATGTACAGTAATGGCTTCTAGGGCATACATATAACTAACAATCACCCACTTGCACTAGGGCCATCTGTTATGGTATCGCATACCCAACAATTAGCTGCGGTTGAAGTATCTCATACTCAACCATCCCATAAAAGTCTCTACTGGGAAAAAGGCCTTTGTGAATGGATTCGTGCTGTTGTCCTCTGTGTCTACTCTCCTAACCTCGATCTTCCTGGAGATCAACCATCTCCATGATCAGGTGATACTGCCTAAGAATTATATCTGGATTTCTGATGGGACGGTAGATCCTTGGCTGAAGCCACAACTCCATTGTCACACAATGGTAGGAACGAAGTTCATCTTATGAACTTATAAATATCCAGACTGCCTCTTTTGTAGTATCCTTGGTAACGATGTATCTTGCCTTTAATCGTCTAGTATATCACGGTATCTAGCTTGGAACTCTTCCAACATACCGTCCCTCCACTGAGGGTATAGACAATGCCTGCGACTGACATTCAGTCGTCCTTATCACCCTGGAACCTTTCCAGTGATTCTCCCCAGGATCGATTAATACCATCTCACTACAACTAGTGAGTATCCTAATATCCAATTAGATCTATCTCATAGATCCAAAACCCAGGATTTAGAAGGTATCACTTTGATCCTATATGGAGAATCCTTGTGATAAGCGGAGATTGACCGTGCGTAGCATAGGAAACTTCTTCCCTATCAAGAGTATGTCATCCACGTACTCTACGGGGATCTGCATCATACTCTCTACTACCTTTTTTGTATATACAAGGTTCATCTACCATTTTGATGAAGTCAAACTCTTTGACTACCACATCAAAACAGATGTTCCAACTCCGCGATGCCTGCTTTATCATATAAAACATCTTGCTCACGTTTCTGCTGCTCCCACTGACTGCGAAGCCCTCTGGCTGTGTATTTATAGACGCTCTCTTCTAAAACATCACTTAAAAAAGCAGTCATGACACCCAACCACCAGATATCATAGTCATGGTATGTAGCCGTGGCAAGTAGGATCTGGATGGACTTAAGCATAGATCCTTAGAAAATGTTTCAACATAATCCATACCTGGTCTATGATGCAAACCTTTAACAAGTCTAGCTTTGAAAGTCTCAACTTTTCCATGTACACCAAGTAATCTTCTCAAGATATACTTGCTCCGGATGGGGATTTAACCCTTCAGATAAAGCAACCAAAGTCCATACTTTGTTGGTGTATAAGGATTCCATCTCAGATCGATAAGCACCCAGCCATTCTTACAGAGTCCCACTCCTAATGGCCAGCTCGAAACTAGTTGGGTCATCATCTCATGATGCAATCCTCGCTCCCACTGTCATAGAGAAACCAAAGTATCTCTCAGGTGGGTGAGGAACCCTACTAGATCGGCGGAGAGGCTGAGGTTTGTTGGTAACTATTGAATACTTTGGTTCTATCAAATCATCTGCTGTAGTTTGTATAGCTGGAACATTTTCAGTTCTACATAACAGACCTTGCCTAGAGCTTGTCCGGATTTTGCTTTTAGACATAGGCCGGACAACCCCAAATCTTAACAAGCTTAAGATATGGGCTCTTCCCTTTCCATATCATATATGAAGTGGTAGGCAACTGATTTGATTTGAACCCTATTCAATAGGTATGCAACTTCACAAGTGCATAACTCCCTAAAGGAAATAGGAAACTCAGTAGTACTCATCATAGAGCACACCATATCACATAGGGTGCTATGGCTCCACCCCGATACACCGACGTGCTGTGGTGTATACGGAGGAGTAATGCTGAGAGAGAATCACATTCTCCTTTAGAATAGTCCAAGAATTCCGTGCTTAAGTATTCTCCTCCTTGATCACATCATAGGACATAATACTTATACCCGTATTTTGGTTCTCTACTTCTAATTTATATTCTGTGAATATCTCAAAAGCTTCGGACTTATGTTTCAACAGGAACACATGTCTGAATCTTGAGAGATTATCAGAGAACGTAATGAAGTAAAAAGAACCGGTCTTGGCATGTGTAGACAGGGGACCTTTCATACATCAACATGTATCAATCCCAAGAGTTCACTAACTCTTTCTCTGTTTCCAATAAACAGAGCTATGGTCATCTTATCTTTGTGACATGACCGACAAGTTTCATAAGATGTAAATTCAAACTAATTTAAATATGCATCTAAATGTAACTTCAACCAGTCGGGTCACATTGATATGATCTAGTCTACAATGCCTCAAGAAGGATTCATTCATTTCTGAACTCTTCCTCTTGTGTGTGTTCCGTATACTAAGAACTGTAGTTTGATTTAGAACGTCAATGCTTTTAGATAACGTGCCTGAACCGATCAACTTTTGATATAGGAAATGTTCAAAACATTATCCAACAATACAAAATTATATCCTTTCTTTACTAATAAAGAGACTGATATGATTTTGTATATCAGGTTCGGTATCTAATAACATTTGTTCAGAATCAATGTATTCTGGTAATACAGGATGATAGTGATCAACAGACTTGGCTGCAACACTTGCACCGTTTTCTGTCTCATGAAACTTATCACCCGTTTTCAGTTCTTTACCTATCTGTAGCCCATGTAACAGATTACATATACGGGATCCTGATCTGGTATCACATACCCAGGACGTAAAGGATACTGAGAAACAGTTCTGTGTAATGAACACACCCGAAGATGATGCATCAACATGCACTTCCTTCGTTTGGGCGCCACGGGAAATCTGGTATTCCCCAATTTCCTGCTCTGTCTTATAACAATTATAAGTTGGAGCGGGACCAACGTTCCCCAGCTTAGTATAACAAGCGGGTTCGGTCAATATATCCGTTTTATTATCTTGATTAAGGCGTGATATGGTCGCTACCTGGAGAGAGAGAGAAGAAAACACTCAGCGTATGCTCTTGCAAGATTAGATTGGTTATCTAATATATCTAATCAGGATGTCTCCCACTGTTTTTGTCAAATCTTCCTTCAAACCCTAAAAGGAAAGATTAGCCGGGATTAATTACACGCTACAAGTTCGCCAATCTTTCGGCCAGTCCAGTGTCGGTACTTTGAGGGAGGTCCCCCGTGCTTTCGCACGAACCTAATTAAAGTAAACCTCGTTTTCCCAGAGGCGTAACCCCGTTAACACCTTTCTAGACACCTACTTGATCGGCTAATTGTAATGTGTAAAACTCTCCCAGGAGTAACTCTTACTCGCAGCGGGTATCGGGATCCAACTATCTCATAGAAGGTATGCAATCTCATTGCAAATTTCAACACTTGAAATTCCCAATATTATTTTGCCCCTAGCGTCCTATGACCTTGACGAATGCCAAACCACCCATAGTCCGCTAGCCAAGTTCAACCCGTACATTTCTTGATTGAATTAAACCCACCCGCACGACCCTTGACGAATGCCAAACAACGCCGTACGAATACCCTATTCCAATCGCATCGTATGCTAGCAGATAAACACTAGTTAGCTACCGTACACTACGCCTTGACGAATGCCAAACTACCGCAGCACGAATACTAAGTAGTACTTATCTGAAATGACGGAGGGCTACGACGGGTTTTTAAGAAAACCCTTTGCGTAATGAACTTGATATCGTTGTAGAATCGAGTGATTTTAAATGGAGTGTTTTTGAGGCTTTTTCTAGTTTTGCTAAAGAGGTCACTCCCGGTGAAGGGATCGTCGGCCCTTTCCTCATCGAATAAGGTGCAGGGTATATCACATATACCATTATGCAAAGCAAGAACTATAGAAGCAATCAAAAGACAGACCGAGGGTTGTAGCATCTGCCAGTTATTGCTAAAGGAGTCACTCCCGGTGAAGGGATCTCGGTCCTTTCCTTATTGAATAAGGTGCAGGATGTTCTAAAAGGAACACCGCGATGCAAAGCAAGAACTAAAGCTACCAGTTTTTAATTTAAACAAGTTTCTACAACATCTTAGGTTTCTTTTATTTCATTAATCTCATTAATGAAGTCCCATTTTAATATGCTTCATAAGCATCTCTATTTGAAACGAAATCTGCAATATAACATATATCTCATATATATAATATAAACATTCGTCTCAGGCAGTAATATGATCTCATCACAGAACATTGCAGCAGAAGAAACATATATGAAATATTGGATATACTAGGACGTCCGTGTTTTTAATACGAGCCTGTATAAAACACGGATTCCACGGTCGCGATGAATAGCCAAACCCACATCCCTAGACCCCTACGAGAGCGGCAAGTAACACTACCAATTCTAGGGTTAGGAGACCCGGTCCCGACTCCTCGAGATGGTCTCCCACTGGACCCTAGAACCCGGTTACTTGTACTCCCCACCTTGGGTCTATCCTAATGCGGAAAAGTAAATAATATACAACGATGACATCTTCCGCTACCTGGAAGTGCCCCAATAAAAGAATATTACATACAAATGAATTTTACATGAATGAAAAAGAAAAACTCTCATCTCACATAAAACCCCCGGCTATTCAAATCGCGACGATCCAATATAACATATCACAGCAACACATAATATCTCATATCATCAACGTAAGCAAGTATGCCTATCCCGATTGTCCTTGATGTATAGCAACGAAGCCGGCGATAGACCACATACTACGCTTACGGTCACAGAAAAGAAAGTGTAAAACTACAACAGTTGGAATCCGCAAACTTTTTAGACATCGCATGCCTAACATTTATAAACCCCGCATTTTAGTCTCATTATCGAAAACACTTTTCAATATCAAGTCGGGCAATTCAACAAGATTCCCGAAAAACTGATCGAATGCTCGTCGCAAACTTTAGTAGACGGCCGCACCCCCGATACCGTCGACGAAGTGCACCAAGGCGGAACACCGCTACCGCGAGCACCAGAACGGATGCTTTCGGCGACGGGGTTCTCCTACAGTCACTTGGTCGGGGCTATGGGGCATAGCTGTCTATTAAGTTTACCCGGCGAATATCCGCGTACACTATGTAATTGCGACGGACTTTTGATCATATCAAAATTCCGTGGCAACCGATCATCTGAGACTAAACTGCTATGTTTATAATATTCAAATCAGTTATCTCATAACTACCTGTGGATTCTAAATATTGTATCACATTCCAGATAAATAGACAAAGTTAAACTTTCCGATCGAATCATCAAACACCCAAGATTTCCCCAATATATCTCAACACTTGAAATCAGTTTAAAAACATCCATCACATGCCACAGTACCAATGGTCCAGCCGTAGAAGGGTCAAGCCAACGCCTCACATGTGGCACGCCGTACTGTCCCAAACCCTAAGGTTCAAAAGGCAGTTCAAGACGGTCACATAATCGAGTTAAGGTTTGTTGTCTTCTAGAGAGTCCACCGAGTTACTTGCACGACTTAGAACATTCTTAAACACAAGAAAAAATCCAACTTTTGAAAAATTTTCCGACAGGGGAAAAAGTGAGTTATTGATATCCGTTCGAACTTTTTAACAGTTTCTAAAAGTTATCCGGAAAACACATAGACAAAATCTGATAATCCGATCGAATCATCGAATCCCCAAAACAACCCCAGAAAATTCAACTCTTGAATGAAATATAAAAATTTCCAGAAGACTCAGCACATAAAGTTACTAATTACCGTGCAAAGCACGTGCATTGATTCAGCACTTTAGCCGCGGAACCGCCGCGCAAGCAATTTTAGGCCGCAGTTCCGCGGCGCTTCTGTCGAATCAATGGCACGTGCTTCACAGTAATTCATCAAATTCCCTGCTGAATTTTTTGGCAATTTTTAATTCTCAAAAATCCACAAATTCATAAAATGTCCAGAGAGCATAGAAATATTGGGGTTTCGGTTCGATCGGACTTCAAACTCCGTCTAGACTTCGCCTAAAGCTCTAGCTTGGCTCTGATACCACTGTAGGGTTGCTAGGCACGCGCACAAGGGTCTACGAGGCATCAACCATACCCGATTAAAAATTTAGCCATGCCGAACAACCCGAATACGGATCTTTAAACTAGAGATTAGGCGAAAACTAACATGTTAACAACTTTAACACTAAGTGAGAGGGATTACAACCTTTGTAGATCCGGTCCTTCACTTCATATGCTCCGTGTTGTGGTCCCTTCGCTGCGATCATCGGGATCCGGACTCTCGAGAGGTTCCACGAAGAGAAAGATGCAACCTTTGCTTCCGATCTTCGATACTAAGATGATCTACCTTGAAGTTCCGTTAACACAAGCTAACACTCATGAAATGATGTGAACACCCTCATCTAAATGGCAAGGGAAGATGAGGATGATGAGGTAGGATTTTTGCTCTTTTTATTTATCTTTTTCTCATATTTATTCATCACTTTGGAAAAATCTAGCAAGCTTTTTCATGAAAGAATGAAGGAAGAAGAAGAATAGTGATCCATTTTCTTTTGTGATGAATGATGAAAGGATTAATATGAAGAATAATGCAACCATGGTTGACTAAACCTTTGTAGAGAATTAACCAAGGTTAGGGTTTGGGTTAGGTTAAGAATGAGTCATTTGAAAATATCTTTCACAAAACAAAACCAAAACCTTCTAGAATCATCTAGAAAGCTTAACCCTAATCCAAACCCTAATCATGTTTAAACTCCAATAAACATGTTGCATTAGTTATCATATCATGTTACAATATTATATATCACATATATAATATTTATTGTAACCAAATAAAATAATACAATTAACATATATCGCATATATATCAATGTATTACCCGAGTGAGAAAAAGAATCTTTTAGTGAGCTAATATTAGTTAATGTAATTTAATATATCATATATATTATTATACATTAAATTATCGAATCAACACTTGATCCGACAATCCGGCTATATCATATATAACCGACTAATATTTATCCGTACCGATTCATCGAATCAACACTTGATCCGATGACCCGGCTGATATCAAATATCGCGAGAATAGAATACGGTATCTCATATCGTATTATCCTCGGTCCCGCACATATCACATATGTGCTCCTACTCCGTTTTGTCTGAGCCAAGAAACCTCTGTGTAGGACTCTAAAGAATCGTCAATACACCGGCAGTAGGTGATGATCATATCAAACACCCACAAGCTGCAAGCGGTCAGCTAAACGTAACAGCTACCCAGGTATTGAGCGCTCAGAAGATCAACAAGCAAGCCTGTACATTCTCCTGTGAATCCAAACAGTAACACTCCCGTACAGTCCGGTCTCGTCGTCTGATATGTTGCATATCTCGCCTAGGGGTGGTAAACGTCAGACCCCAGTAGCTTGATAAATCGTGTCGATATGAGGTCTATAACAGTTCGAGAAACTACTGATAACACTTACCAGTAAATCTCAGCAACCCTGGCCAGGGATTTCCGGTTATAGCCAATCGAACATAGCACAACATCAACTCCCTATACCGGGAGAGACGAATCCCCTCCTATCGCTCATTGCCTCCATGTGATTCGGGACTGTACCCAAAAGCCACCTTTTTGCACACCCTCTTGGACGTGGTATGATGGAAATCAAAGCACAGTGGGAATCACATAAGACTCTATGACGATCTCGGGTCAACAGACTACTCTGTACCAGTGTCACCGGAGAACTGCCATCTGACGTATGGTATAATACCATCTGGGAGTTCTCGGCGAGTCCGTCCAGTGTACCCAGTCTCCACTGAGCACCCGTACACCATCCTTGATGTCAAACACCGATGGATATGGGATCATCCATCGCCCATCATATGGGTCAAGATGCGTATACGCTAGTCTACTCTGGTGTATCGATGCCCTGTCTCGAAACACCCACGACTAGGAACAATTATACGATGTACTCGTCGACTACCGTGGCCCCACTAGTATGATCTCATCATAGTCCCGGTAGTCGAGTACATATCCTAAGGGCTTTATCAACATGTAATATAGAGACAATCAGAGTACATGTTAAGATAAAGTATAACCAGATAGCATACTATCATGTCGAGCAAGAAAGTCCTCCCTATATATGTCCTAGCATCCACTACAATATACATCGTATGTACAGTAATGGCCTCTAGGGCATACATATAACTAACAGTTTTTCCTAGACGGGTCCATTGCTGCGAGCTCTTTGACAACTCCACTGTCGAGAAAGATTTCCTCAGAGATTTTCTCTTTCCCTTTGTCTTTTTTGTTCGAAACTTTGTTTGTAGGTCCGAGGTTCTTCTCAGGAAGCAAGCGGTTACGCAGCTGAATATTCTCGTAGTTATTCTTCTCCTCTTTTTTTTCATAGGTAGAGTCTTTGAAGAGAGGGATGAGGGGCATTTCATCCTCAGAATTGCTCCCGGAAGTAAGAACTTGGGGTTTCCCCCCTTCCGAACTGGTATCAACCATATGACAGTTGACAGTCATTTTTTCATGCGCATCTGTCGCACTTCTTTGCCATTGATGAGCTTCATGCTTCATCCACTTGAAGTGTATTTTATAGGCAACGTATCCTTACCACCACTTCTTGAAGGTGTTGCATTCTTCGGTGGGGTGGGTAACCCTCCGATGATATATGTAGTAGTTTGGATGTGAATCCCCTCCGTCGAGGTATATGACCCCGGGAGTGTTTCCTACGAGAGGTGGCAGCTTCATCCCCATTGACAGGGCTTTCGCGAACCGCTTCTCTACCTTGGTCCTGCTCTTATTTGTCCCAGGTATGCCTTGGTTTGGTTGGAGTACCTTACGACTCATCATTGCTGCAGCTTCTTAATCCTGACATTGACGCTTAGCCCTTTCGTATATGCATGTTTCGCGTTCGTGGTCAGCTTTGCTTTTTTCAAAGGCTGCGTTTAACAGCCTATCGATCGAGTCTTCTGGCAGTTCTAGGGATTTTAGCGTCAATCCTTTCCCCAGTTCCGCTGCATTGTTTTCTGATGCCGAGAGAGTTTCTTCTTCATTTAACGACGAATGGGAGACCATGCGGCAACTTGCTATATAGTCTTCGGTTTCTTTCGAAGAGTCATTTTCCTCATCGTTGTCACTATCTTTGTTCTCAATAATATACTTGAGGAACTTTTCGAGCGTGACTGGTTTCCGTGCCTTCTGGTTGTACTCCTCCAGCACGTCAATGTACTTTTTTAGGTCTATGCGCTTGTCGTTATACACGGCAGACTGCACAGGCTTCTTGGCCTTCTTCTTTTTCTTTGAATACTTCGGAGGCTTGACTCGGGGATTTTGTCCTTTGTCAATGACTTTCGATACGGGACGTGGTTTCAGCATCCCTTCGATGATTTCGGGTTCAAGTGGGCTTTTCCACCTGACTGCTGGACATGCCTGTAAATCTTTCAGCATTCTTTTGGTTTTAGCTGAAAGAACGACTTCCCATGGAGTTTCTTCCACGAGCGAACATGATGCCCCCGGTGCATCCACTTTTTTGGGAGTGTGCTTCTGTGGTGGGCTTACCCTCCAGTTTTCAGACAACTCGAATTTCCCCAATTGATACTGGTCCTCAACCCAGTTCTTAAAGACGTAGCAATTCTCAGTTGGATGGCTCACCATTCTCTGATAGGAGCAGTAGTTGGGGTTATTAACGTCACCCGGGTTATGGTGGATGCTGTGGATTGGCAATGTGATGAGTTTTTTACACACTACCAACTCGAACAGTCTCCTCGTCTTATCGCGGGGAAACGAGTAAGTGCATCCTACTCTTTCCTCCAAGGACGGGCACGGACGCGTGTTGTTTTAGCGAACAGCCGGTTTTGGGATACTCGGTTTTTGTTGCGTGTTGGTAACGAAGGCCGCTTTCCCTTTACCCTTGTTATTTTGAGGGTCCTTATTTGAGGTGGAAGGCCCGTGGCCCATCTGGTCCATTTGGGCCAGTTTGTCTTTCAGAGCCTGAAAGGTTGTTGGTTTGAAGAATGTCATGAACTTGGGCACAATCGTTTAAGGATCTAAGGTCCCGATGAACATGCCTATGGAGGAAGATTCTTCAATGCGATGTTCGTATTTAGACCATAGATTCCGCCACCGGATCACATATTGGACCCAGGCTTCTCCTGGCTTTACCCTGGCATTGATTAATGCCGTAATTAGAGTGCGCTCACTCGCGCTGGCGAAACGTTGCGTGAACAGCAGTTCCATCTCTGTGAGTGTTTTTACGGAGTCATTTGGGAGCTCCGAGTACCATTTAAAGGTCGTTTCTAACAGGGTACCAATGAACTGGCACAACAACAGTTTGTCGTCGCCTCCAGTATAGCTCTGGACTGCGCGACGTGCTGATGGGGGTTGCCTGTCCCTTTGTATAAATGGAACTTAGGGATCGTATATCCCGGCGAGTACTTGATTTGATCATACCAGCTTAGATACAGTCGCCCTGTTCTGACGATTTGGCCAGCCGCTTCATTAACTTGATGAGCTCTTATTTGTTGAGCTATATAAGCATCAAGAGAAGCCTTGGAGATTGTTTCCTCCTTGGTTGTTGATAAAGCCTGAAGAGGGTTTGATGTTTCCCCTCTGTCATCCTCGACGATTATCGGCGGATCCTCGGCTGGGGGTTCTGGCTGGATCATCATTCCAACCATGTCTTGGAACAAGAGAACTATCTGCTTTATGTTAGCATCCTACTCAGCAGCTTCCTTGTCCTTTCGTTCAAGCACCCTTCGTAAGAACTCTGTATCGGTCTTCTGCTCCTGGCGTTGTTCGGCTGTTGTGTCCGGGCTTTCTTTCTGCCCAGTAACTGCTGCCATTTTGGTCAGCATTTTATGGAGATTTTGTTATTGCTCCTGAGCTTTTGTCAGCGACCGAGTTTGTGGTCGATGGCCTACGGGAGCACGGCTTTCTTCTTTTCCGAAAGCCATGTGGACCGTATGTACGATCATGCCCCCAGATTTAGGGCAATTGGGTCCATCGCCTTTAGAATTTGCCACAGGCGGTGGGATTTTTTCCGGCCTTATCCTTTTGTGGAAGGTTGAAGTTGAAGGAGCTGTTATGACAAGCACCTGTGTAGAAGGAGTCCCTCGCTGTATGACGGAGGGATGGCCTTTCTCTTACCGAGCCTTCGATTTCTTCGGCCGAGGAGAGTAATCGTTGTTGACCATAGAGTCCTGGACTTTCCGCCAAACCCTGTGAATTTGGGAAGAGAGCCGCTGATGGGTCTGCTCCGGCTTTACCTGCACTGTGGCTTCTGCAGGCGGGGACGATTTGTTTAGCACCACCGTTGGAGAGTTTTTGTGCACCCTCTTGATTAGATCAAAGTTGTTTCCGGTTAGAACAGCAGCGTCAACTTCCACCATTGGAGATGGTGGGGTAAGTCCAGATGGGGAGTTGCCCCAGCTTTTCTCACTCGGTGCCAGTGGCGACGTCGAGCATGTCTTACAAAAGGGACCGCCTCAGTTGTAGAAGCAGCTTCGTCATGCCCCCGTATTTTCTGAGGGGCTACTGTTGGTGTCAACCTGTTGAAGATGTTGGATATATATATGCCGTAGAGGCCATTATATGATAGTGGATGTATTTATACATGTATATATATACAGATGACATTCTTGCTCGACATGATAGTATGCAATCTGGTTCTTCTTTATCTGACATGTTGACTTGATCATGCTTTTATTCATTTACGCATGTTGATAAAGCCCTGAGGATATTTGCTTGACTACTGTGATTATGATGGAGATCATACTAGTGGAACATATGTAGTTTATAAGTATATCCTAAAATGTCCCTAGTCGTAGGTGTATCGAGATGGGGCGTCGATATACCAGAGTAGACTAGCGTGTATGATACTAGGCCCATATGATAGGCGATGGATGTTCCCACATCTATTGATGTTTGACATCGAGATCATATACGGGTGCTCAGTGGAGACTGGGTACACTGGACGGACTCGCCGAGAACTCCTATATGGTATTATATCTATCGTCGGATAACAGTTCTCAGGTGACACTGGTACAGGTTAGTCTATAGACCCGAGATCGTCATAGAGTCTTGTGTGTTCTCCTACTGTACTTTGATTACCACCCTATCACGGCTCTACTGAGTCGTGCAAACAGGTGGCTTTTGGGTACAGTCCCGAGACACACGAAGACGATGAGCGATAGGAGGGGTTTCGTCCCTCCCGGTATTGGGAGTTGATGCTGTGCTATGCACGATTGGCTATATTAGTAAGTCCCTGGCCAGGGCTGTTGGGATTTACTGATAAGTGTTATCAGTAGTTTCTCGATCGGTTATAGACCATTCATCGGCACAACTTATTGAGTTATTGGGGTCGACTTTACCATCCCTAGACTCAGTATGCAACATATCTGATGAAGAGACCGGACTATACGGTGGTGTTGCCGGTTGGCTCGATGGGAGTTGTGACAAGTTCGCTTGTTTTCTTCTGATCGCTCAATACCCGGATGGCCGTTACGTTTAGCTGACCTCTTGCGGCTTTGGGGTGCTTGATATGATCATCACCCACTGCCGGTTTATTGACGAGTCTTAGAGTCCCACAATGGAGTTACCTAACCCAGGAAAAACGATGTGGTGCACATATGAGATATGCGCGGGGACCCGATTAAATGCGTGTATGTGATACCGTATATTAATCGGGCGGTTTGCTATTGGTCGGGTCGTATGTGATATGACCGGTTTGCTAAATCAAGTGTTGATTTAACATTGACCATTAGCTTTTCACTTTGGACCCTTTTTGTTTTTGGTGTATGCATGCATGTATGCACATGTTTACATTGATGCACATATGAATGTGCATGCACTCATACATGCATACACAATTCTATCATGATTGTTGATACATGAGATGGTGGCAATATAAGACTCACGCCTTGTTATATATATGTTGATATTTATTTTTGGAAAAGAAAATGGAAATGGAAAATTTATCATGGTTGATTATTTTATTATTCCACTAACCTTTGTGTTAACCATGCGTTATTTTCGATAGCCATTTTGATCCAAAGAGAAATATCTAGATATTTATAAACTAGGGTTAAGAATGAGAACAAGAAAATATATATTTTCTATTCTCATTTTTATCTTAAGCTTATCATTATCTCTTGAGCTCTCATTTGCCATCATCTTCTTCCTTCTCTCTCTTGCTCTCTAGCTTTCATTTGTGAGTAAGATAGTGATCAAATTAGGGTTTTTAAGTGAGAAAACAAACCACATCACCATTCTATACTAGCCTTGCCCATTAGTTTAGAGTGTTGGCTTCTACTTCTTCTCTTGATCAAGTAAAGCCTTGAGCTTGGACAAAGAGGACTCCGGGTGGATCATCGTGGACTTGGAGAATCTCAAGAAAACTTCTTTCAACCCTCAAGTGGCCAAGGAGTCTAGTGAAGAGAGCTACAAAGGTTGTATTCTCTAATCCTAACCTTTACCTCTTGTAGATTGTGTATAAAGTTTTATTACCCTAGTTTTTCTAGTGTGATCCTTAGGTTAGTTTCATTAGCACCATCTAATTTTTTAATATGGCATGTGTGATACTACCAAACCCTAGTAGTGGTGCTAAGGAAATCCCTACTTGGTATCAGAGCCTAACTAGAAACCTAGACGATGTTACGATAATCCGAAATCGAAAAACTCCACAAAATACAATTTTAGAAAACCCATGAAAATGCTCTCTGTAAATTTTTTAAAAAGTGGTCAAAAAATTATTTTAGTAACTGCAGAGTGACATTTATGATGATATAAGAACACAGGCGCAATACGAAAGGGGGTGCTCGGTTCCTGGCTGGCGACTAAGCATAAAAATCCAGCGACGCCGCCCCATTTTGCTCCCCTCCTCATCGTATTGCACCAGTGCTTTGTACATTATGATCTGGGGTTTTTGGTATTGTTTGGGAGTCCAAATTTGCATGTGATATTAGTTTGGAAATGGGCTCGTTGAGGAGTATTTCGTATTCGTATTTTTATAGCATTGTATTGGTAACTTTGGCGACGTTAAACAGGTCGAACGAATTATCAAACAATGGTATTTTCCAGGTTGAACGTACTCGATATATAATGCAGGTATTCCTATGAACCCTCTAGAAGAATGAAATCCTAACTCGAGATGTGACCACCAAACTGCGACTAAACCTTCGGGTTTACCGTAGTTAGTGGCGCCACAAATGAGGCTTGGGTTTGCCCTTCTACGGTTGGTCCATTAAATACTGTGACATGGACTTTGGGTATTGTTTAACGGCACTCAAGTGTTGAGCTTGCTAGGAAATGCGGGTGTTCGTTAATTCGATCGAAAGGTTTAACATCGCCTAGTAGTATGTGATACTTATTTCTGCGACCGTAAGCGTAGTATACGTATCGCCGGTTTCGTTGCTATATGTCAACGGCAATTGGGGTACGCATACTTATTTACGTTGATGACATGTGATGTTATGTGTTGCTGTACTATGATATATAGGATTGTCGTGATCGAATAGCCGGGGTTTTTTATGTGAGATGAGAGTTTTTCTTTTCATTCATGTAAAATTCATTTGTAATGTAATATTCTTTTATTTGGGGCACTTCCGGGTTGAGGATGATGTCACCATTATTGTATATTATTTACTTTTCCGCATTAGGATAGACCCAAAGTGGAGAGCATAAGTGACCGGGTTCTAGAGTCCAGTGGGAGACCATCTCGAGGAGTCGGGACCGTGTCTCCTAACTCTAGAATTGGTAGGGTCGCTTGCTGCTCTCGTAGGGGTCTAGGGTGTGGGATTGGCTATTCATCACGACCGTGGAATCCGTATTTTCTATTGTTGGCTAAATACTAAATACGGACGTCCTAGTATATCCTATATTATCATATCTATGTTTCTGCTGCCTATATTTTGTGATGTGATCGCTTAATATATCTGAGACGAATGCTATATTATATATGAGATATATAATAGACGTTGCTTATGTTTTACACCCGTGCTAGTCCCGTTCCGGTATGCCATTAGTTAAGTAACCTAACGGTGCATAAAGGAATATTGCGGCGAATGCGGATGGCATAAGTGTACGTTGTATTTTCGTTTCTTTTCTATGATTGGCTTAAAGACTTAAATGATGGGACTACATTAATATGATCAATGTAAAGAAAATAAAACTAAAAAGATGTTGTAGAATCGGATTTGAAAACCACTCGGCTTTTTTATGAAAAAGATACATTTCAAACTTGCGGAGCTTAAACCACTCCTTTTGAAAACCATCTGATTCTACAACGATATCAAGTTCAAAGCGATAAAGGTTTTCTTAAAACCTATCCGCAACCTTCCATCATTTTAGGAAGTAGAGTACTTAGTATTCGTGCTATGTTTGTTGACTATAGTTAAGGCGTAGTGTACGGTAGCTAAGTGATGTCTTCTTACAATGCATATGATGCAGATTAATTGGGACATTCATGCGACTTTATTGACCATAGTTAAGGGTCATGTGAGTGGGTCTAATTAATCAAGAAATGACAGGTAGAACTTGACCGGTGCTTATGATTTGTTGACCATAGTTAAGGTCATAAGTACTAGGGGTAAAAACCATATCGGGAATTTCAAGAGTTGAAATTTGCAATGAGATTGCATACCTTCCATATGATGGTTGGATCCCGATCGTATTGTGGGAAATAGTTGCTCCCAGGAGAGTTTTGCATTTTACAATTAGCTAACCCATTAGGTGTCTAGAAAGGTGTTAACGAGGCTACGCCTCTAGGAAGACGAGGTTTATATTAATTAGGTCCGTGCGAAAGCACGGGGAACCTCCCTCAAGTACCGACACTGGCCTGGCTGAACGGTTAGCGAAGTTGTAGACTGTAATTAATCCTGGCTAGTTTTCCTTTTAAGGTTTGAGGGGAAATTTGATAAAAGCAGTGGGAGACATCTATTAGATAAGATAACAACCAATCTGATCTTTGCAAGTGGTTTCGCTGAGTGTATTCTTTTCTCTCTCTTAATGGCAGATACCAATGACAGGACTCAAACTTCTACCAGATAAAAATAAACTAAATGGTACCAATTATAAAGACTGGCTGAGGAACCTTAACATTGCCTTGACTTATGATAAGGTATCATATGTCCTCACGGCTCCAGTCCCGCCCGTCCCAGGTCCTAAATCTTCGGTTGTGGATAAGTAAGTCTGCAAGACATGGGTCGCTGACTGTGCCAGCGCCAAATGCCTCATGCTTGCATCGATGGATAACACACATCAGAAGCAGCACGAGAATATGGACGTCCAAGCCATATTCCTCCATACAAAGGAGTTGTATGGAGAGCAATCTCGTGTCTTACGATACGAAGCATCAAGATTGCTATTTCAGATGCGAATGGCCCCCGGCACACCAGTTGGAGACCATGTTCTGAAGATGATAGCTCTCATAGAAGAGCTTGAGAACCTTGGGTGGACAATGGACAATGAGAAATATACTGATATTATTCTGCAGTCTCTCCCCTCCACCTTTTCTCAATTTATAGTTAACTTCAACATGCACAACATGGAGAAGGAACTACCTGAACTCCTTAATATGTTAAGGAGTGCAGAGAGCACGCTGAAGTCAGTGAAGACTCCTGTTTTGAGTGTTGAGCCATCTTCCTCCTCTCGCCCGAAGGCTAAGGCCAAGGGAAAGATGAAGAAGAAACCCACCAAACCTAAGGGTGGAGTCAAAAAGGCTAAGGGGAAAGACAAGTCCACGGCTGGGGAATCGGGGAAAGGGGAATGTTATCACTGCCACAAAACGGGACGCTGGAAGCGCAATTGCACTGAGTACTTGGAGCTCAAGAAGAAGAAGCATGGGGATGCTCTGCTTCAGGTGTGTTTGTGACAGAAAACTGTTTTTCAATAAACTCTGCTTTCTGGGTATTAGATACCGGTTCAGGTTCTCATATTTGCAATTCTATGCAGGGGCTGAGAAATAGCAAGGTTTTGAAGAAAGGTGACCATACTCTCTAGGTTGGAAATGGTTCCAATGTATATACAGTTGCAGTGGGAGAGTATCACTTGGGGTTGCCATCTGGATGTATATTGGTTTTGAACCCATGTTATTATGTACCTAGTATGTTTTGTAATATAATATCTATTTCTTTGTTAGACAATGAAGGATATAATTTTGTATTGCAGAACAATGTTATGAACATTCACCTGAATCAAATGTTGGTTGGGTATGGTACACTTAATAACGGGATATACGTCCTAAATCAACACACAGTTTTCAGCATACAACACACTAATAAAAGAAACTTTCAGAAATAAATGAAGCTTTTCTTTAGCACTGTAGACTTGGTCATATTAACGAAACAAGACAAAATAAGTTACACAAAAATGGACATTTAAATCCTTTTGAATATAAATCTTATGCGACTTGCCAGTCTTGTATCAAGGGTAAAATGACCAAAACTCCGTTTACAGGACATGAAGAAAGAGCTACTGAGCTCTTAGGCCTCATACATAGTGATGTATGTGGGCCAATGTCTACACAGGCTAGAGACGGTTTTTCATACTTCATTACTTTCACTGATGATTTCTCAAGATTCGGTCATGTATGTTTATTAAAGCACAAGTCCGAAGCTTTCGAGAAGTTCACTGAATATAAACTCGAAGTAGAAAAACAAACCGGCTTGAGCATCAAAATGCTTCAATCAGATCGAGATGGGGAGTATCTCAGTACAGAGTTTGCAGACTTTCTAAAAGAGAATGGGATTCTCTCTCAGCTCACTCCTCTTTATACACCACAACACAACGGTGTGTCAGAACGACGGAATCGGGCCCTATTAGATATGGTCTGTTCCATGATGAGTGATGCTGAGTTACCCGTCTCATTTTGGGGGCATGCATTGGAGACTGCAGCGTTTTTACTGAACAGGGTCCCAACCAAAACCGTGTCTACCACGCCATATGAGATATGGCATGGGAAGAGACCATCTCTTAAACGAATTAAGATTTGGGGTTGTCTGGCCTATGTTAAAAAGCAGAATCCGGACAAACTCGAGACACGGTCTGTCATGTGTAATTTTGTGGGATATCCAAAGAATTCTTATGGATATCTTTTTTACCACAAGGAGGAACAAAAGGTGTTTGTTTCTCAGTATGCCACATTTTTAGAAAAAGAGTTTTTTACAAATGATACAGATGGCAGTGTGGTAGACCTAGATGAAGTTCTAGAAACACAAATTACAAATAATGACTTGGTTGAACCAGCTGTTGCAACAGAAACTGATGAACCTCGGTCACTCCGTAGGTCTGGTAGGACTTCTCACCCACCGGAGAGGCACTACGGTTTCCTAATTGATGGTGACAGAGAAGACTGCATCATGGAGGATGATGATCCTACCAGTTTTCGACAAGCTATCACGAGTGGAGACTCTGTGAAGTGGCTGGATGCCATGAGATCTGAAATGGAGTCTATGTACACCAACAATGTATGGACTTTGGACGTTGTACTCCCTGGGGTAAAACCCGTGGGGTGCAAATGGATCTTTAAAAGAAAGATTGGTATAGATGGGCAGGTAGAGACCTATAATGCAAGACTTGTGGCGAAGAGTTTTCGTCAAAGAACAGGTCTGGACTATGACGAAACTTTTTCTCCCGTAGCCATGCTTAAATCCATTCAGATCCTACTTGCTATTGCTGCTCACTATGACTATGAAATCTGGCAGATGGACGTTAAGATAGCATTTCTAAATGGAGATTTAGAAGAATGCGTTTATATGGATCATCCATAGGGCTTCATTAACAGTGGGAGCAGCGGGAAAGCATGTAGATTGCTTAAATCCATTTATGGATTAAAGCAGGCATCATGGAGTTGGAACATCTGTTTCATTGATGTTATCAAAGATTTTGATTTCAACAAAAATCCAGATGAACCTTGTGTTTATAAGAAGACTGTAGGGAGAGCTGTCACATTCCTCGTACTGTACGTGGATGACATTCTTCTGATAGAAAATGATATTCCTATGCTACAGTCGGTCAAATCCTTCTTATCACTAAGGTTCTCCATGAAGGACCTTGGTGATGCCACATACATTCTGGGAATTCGGATCTATAGGGATAGATCCAAGAGGTTATTGGGATTGTCCCAAACCAGATACATTAACACCATCCTAAAAAGGTTTAGTATGGAAGACTCCAAGCGGGGTGCCTTACCCGCTTTCCATGAGGTCACTCTCTCTAAGGACTTTTGCCCAAAGACCGATGAAGAGAGAGATCGCATGAGCATTATACCATATGCTTCGGCAGTAGGATCTATAATGTATGTGATGTTATGTACAAGCCCAGATGTAGCTTATGCACTTAGTGTAGTAAGCAGGTATCAATCCAACCCAGGTGAGAATCACTGGATAGCTGTGAAGAACATTCTTAAGTACTTGCGAAGGATTAAAGAATTGTTCTTGGTGTATGGTAACGGAGATCTCCAAATGGAGGCCTTTACCGATTCGAGCTTCCAGAGTGATAAGGACGACATCAAATCTATCTCTGGGTTTTTATTTACCCTCAATGGAGTGGCGGTAAGTTGTAAGAGTTCCAAACAGGATACCGTTGCAGACTCTACGATAGAAGTTGAGTACATTGCTGCGAATGATGCAGCCAAGGAAGCCATCTGGATGAGGAAGTTCGTCTTGGAGCTAGGAGTAGTTCCAACCATTATTAATCTAATACCATTGTATTGTGATAATAATGGGGCTATGGCGTTAGCCAAGGAGCCTAGGTCCCATCAGCGGTCTAGACACATCCTGAGGCGCTTTCATTTGATCAGGAAGATTGTAGATCGCCGCAAGATCGAGATTTGGAGAGTAGACACAAAGAATAACACTGCAGATCCACTCATCAAGGCCCTCCCTCAGCCGCAGCATGAGCGACTTTTTGAGATGTTGGGTATGAGATACACCAATAACTGGCCTTAGTACAAGTGGGAGATTGTTGGGTATATGTATGCCCTAGAGGCCATTATATTATAGTGGATGTATTTATACATGTATATATATACAGATGACATTCTTTCTCGATATGATAGTATGCTATCTGCTTCTTCTTTATCTGACATGTTGACTTGATCATGTTTTTATTCATTTACACATGTTGATAAAGCCCTGAGGATATTTGCTTGACTACCATGATTATGATGGAGATCATACTAGTGGAACATATGTAGTTTATAAGCATATCCTAAAATGTCCCTAGTCGTAGGTGTATCGAGAAGGGGCCTCGATATACCAGAGTAGACTAGCGTGTATGATAATAGGCCCATATGATGGGCGATGGATGTTCCCACATCTATTGATGTTTGATATTGAGATCATATACGGGTGCTCAGTGGAGACTGGGTACACTGGACGGACTCACCGAAAACTCCTATATGGTATTATATCTATCGTCAGATAGCAGTTCTCAGGTGACACTGGTATATGTTAGTCTGTAAACCCGAGATCGTCATAGAGTCTTGTGTGTTCTCCCACTGTACTTTGATTACCACCCTACCACGGCTCTACTGAGTCGTGCAAACAGGTGGCTTTTGGGTACAGTCCCGAGACACACAAAGACGATAAGCGATAGGAAGGGTTTCGTCTCTCCCGGTATTGGGAGTTGATGCTGTGCAGTGCACGATTGGCTATATCAGTAAGTCCCTGGCCAGGGCTGTTGGGATTTACTGATTAGTGTTATCAGTAGTTTCTCGATCTGTTATAGACCATTCATCGGCACGACTTATTGAGTTATTGGGGTCGATGTTACCATCCCTAGACTCAGTATGCAGCATATCTGACGAAGAGACCGGACTGTACGGTAGTGTTGCCGGTTGGCTCGACGGGAGTTGTGACAAGTTCGCTTGTTTTCTTCTGATCGCTCAATACCCGGGTGGCCATTACGTTTAGCTGACCTCTTGCGGCTTGGGGGTGCTTGATATGATCATCACCCACTGCCGACGTAATGACGAGTCTTAGAGTCCCACAATGGAGTTACCTAGCCCAAGAAAAATGATGTGGTGCGCATATAAGATGTGCGCGGGGAACCGATTAAATGCGCGTATGTGATACCGTATATTAATCGGGCGGTTTTCTATTAGTCGGGTCGTATGTGATATGACCGGTTTGCTAAATCAAGTGTTGATTTAACATTGACCATTAGCTTTTCACTTTGGACCCTTTTTTTGGTGTATGCATGCATGTATTCACATGTTTACATTGATGCACATATGGATGTGCATGCACTCATACATGCATACACAATTCTATCATGGTTGTTGATATATGAGATGGTGGCAATATAAGACTCACACCTTGTTATATATATGTTGATATTTATTTTTGGAAAAGAAAATGGAAATGGAAAATTTATCATGGTTGATTATTTTATTATTCCACTAACCTTTGTGTTAACCATGAGTTATTTTCCATGGCCATTTTTGATCCAAAGAGAAATATCTAGATATTTATAAACTAGGGTTAAGAATGAGAACAAGAAAATATATATATTTTCTATTCTCATTTTTATCTTAAGCTTATCATTATCTCTTGAGCTTTCATTTGCCATCATCTTCTTTCTCCTCTCTCTTGCACTCTAGCTTTCATTAGTGAGTAAGATAGTGATCAAGTTAGGGTTTTTAAGTGAGAAAACAAACCACATCACCATTCTACACTAGCCTTGCCCATTAGTTTAGAGTGTTGGCTTCTACTTCTTCTCTTGATCAAGTAAATCCTTGAGCTTGGACAAAAAGGACCCCGGGTGGATCATCATGGACTTGGGGGATCTCAAGAAAACTTCTTTCAACCCTCAAGTGGCCAAGGAGTCTAGCGAAGGGAGCTACAAAGGTTGTATTCTCTAATCCTAACCTTTACCTCTTATGGATTGTGTATAAAGTTTTATTAGCCTAGCTTTTCTAGTGTGATCCTTAGGTTAGTTTCATTAGCACCATCTAATTTTTTAATATGGCATGTGTGATGCTACCAAACCCTCGTAGTTGTGCTAAGGAAATCCCTACAGAAGACCGACGTCCTGATTGGAGTTTGGGGAGGGCCGGCCAATCTTTCGAAGATCAATCTTTTGATGTGGGAAGCGCTTTTGACGACTTCACCTGCAGGAGTTGGGAGGGTTATCCATTTTTGGGCAGCCCCTTCATGTATCACGAGCCTCTTTGCGGCCCCGTTTGAGCTTCGACTCAGCCTGTTGAAGACTGAGGCACCAGATTTAGATGGCCCGTTGAGAGGGACCGTTGTGGTAGCAAGTCGATCGAAGACCGACCTCTTGGGAGCTTCCTCTTGCGACGCTGAGGCACCGAAACTCACTGGTGGGAGCATGGTCCCAAAGAACAATCCAGTAGTGGCTTGTGTAACTTTCCCCACCGGCATTTAAAAGATAGAGACCACGTTGGGCCCGTAGGTCACTACTCTAGCTGGGGTGGAGCGGGAGTTGCTGTTGCAAGAGGTGCAGCTGAAAGCCATCGATTTTCTCTACACAGGAGCAAGACACCAAATTTTGATACCTCGAATCTAAGATAAACCATAGCAAACCACGATTTTTTCACGAAACACGACACACGAAGTAAGAAGTAGAAAGAGGAAAAGGTCTCACCGGGTGTGCCAGAATCTGTTCACCGCCTAAAACAGAGACGAACTGGGATGGATCGTCTTTCCTGAATCTGGGGCCAGATGCTATTTCGATTTATTCATCCACCTCTCCGAAGATACCAAGTTGATTTATGGCACCATATATCAGAGGTTTGGACAGACGCGGCCGTTGTAGCAGACTATATCAGATTCCCCCTCATTTTATGAGGGGTTTTTGATTGTGGGGATGCTCTTCCCTGCAGACGCAAGCCCCTGCAGTTAATTATGTTACTGCATTACGATAACCACTTTCTCCTTCTCCAGCAGTTCACTTCGTGTCGTGTGTGTTTTTGTTTGTTTTGGTTGCCTGTGAATTGTACACGGAGACTAATTTATGTCGTCGTCCGTAGGGCATGGATCAGTTCACATCTGTATATTTTAGATTTGGGTTTGGGTCAAGGATTTGCTTGACGGGGTTTTGAATTTAGGTTTTATATTCCTTCAGTTCAGAAATATTTTTGTTTTCTTTAAAGGCCGTTAATCTAGTTTGAGATTACGAGCAATTTAAATCTATAGGTGAGCATTTAGGCTCAATTTGTTCTTTCTAAGGATGTGTTAGTCTTATTTAAGACTAAAATCAACTTAACAACATTTTAGGATCATTTTTCCTTAAGATCCAACAAAAGAGCATTTGAGCTTAGCTGCAAGAAAACTTCAGAGACTTAACTAATTTGGGCTTAGTCTACTTAGTCTTTCTTTTATTCCAAAGTGCTAAGCACTCATTTAGGCTCTGTTTGTTCAGCCCCTTTGTTTTTATGAAAAAGTGCTAAGAACTTGTTTGAAACTCTGGCGCTCATATGGGTATCATGTGAAGCATTCAGTTATGGGCTCTGCCCAATGAGTGTTGAACACTTTAGTCGTTTTGACTAATAATCATGAAGTGCTAAGCACTTTCTATGGCATCCATGTAAGGTACACGTGCGGCGCTGGACGCTGCCCAATTAATGCTTAATACTTAGCCATTTTGGCTACATATGAAGTGCTAAGAATTTTTTACATGGCGCCCACGTGAGGAGCACGTGCGGCGCTGGGCGCTGCCCAATCAGTTCTAAGCTCTTAGTTGTCTTTGGCTGTATATGGAGTGCTGAGAACTTTTATTCAGCGCACACATGTGTTTCACGTGAGGTGCTGGCCTTCTGTTTTGGGCTTCCGTATGTTTTTCACGTGAGGCACTAGGCGCTGTTAAAAGGGCACCCACGTGGGAAGCACGTGAGACGCTAGTCATTTTTTTTATATGGAGATTTAATCTCTGTTGATGTTTTCAGAGAGGTTAAACCTCTTTCGATTGTATTTTGACCATTAACGCTCACCGAAATCACTATTTTTTTAAGGCTCTCGGGTTGTGTTTTCAAAGAACTAAGTTCTTGATTTGAAGGAACTGAGTTCGTGGAGTATTATGGACTCCATTTTCTTTCTTTCTAAATTTGTTCATCCCTGAATGTTTGATTCTCAAGAACAAGATCATCCCGATGAGAATTAAATTCTTAATTTATGGGAGACTTGCCTTGTGGCTCAAATCCAGAAAAAGAACTAAGTTCTTTTAAAAGGGTTAAACCCTTAGATGTGATAGAGATATTTTGATCCCTTTTCTTTATCTAGGGTTTTGAGAAGAAAGATCTTCTTCTTTGAGAATTGAATTCTCTATTCTTTTTGAAAGCTCGCTGTATTTTTGCAGAAGCTTATAGGAGGTTCCCTCTTTTTGAGGCTTAAAGTCTTTAGTCCTTTATATAGTGAAGGCAAGTTTGTTAATTAACCTTGAGAAAATCTCTCATTGAGAGATTCCAATTGATTTAATTGGTCTCAAAATTGAGTTGGGGAATTTTACCCACCTTTAGATCTTTGATCCAAGTGTTTCTATTTTTATAGAATATGTTGTTCTTATTTTTAACACGATTGGGGAAATATTTTCCCATATACAGAATTTATTCTGTCAAGTGGTGATTTTTAATCACCATTGGATTTTTAATCCAAGGGTTCTCTATTTTACAAAAAGCGATCCTATTTTTTTGTTTAGAAAAATCGAGAGAATATATTCCCAAAATAGAATTTTATTCTATTATTGGATCATTGATCCAACCGAGGTTATCTTTCTTATTTAGAAAGATTTGGAAGATATTTTCTCCTAAGAGAATTTGATTCTATATTTTGATGATTTATCATCTCCGTTGGATTTTTGATCCAACGGCTCTGTTTAACAGAGAGTATCCTGACTTTTTGTTAGGGAAACGTAGAATTTAATTCTACTTGGGCGCCGGCGCTGATGTGTTGTGCGTGTGGGCGCCACTTAAGAATTTAATTCTTATGATAGGTACTCCTGTGCTTTGCACATTGGCGCCCGCATGATGAGCACGTGCGGCACCACATAAGAATTAAATTCTTACTCGGTATGTGTTTCTGTACTTTGCACATTGGCGTTCACGTGATGAGCACGTGCGGTGCCATATAAGAATTTAATTCTTACCCAGAAGCGTTTTTGTGCTTTGCACATTGGCGTTGGCACCCTCGTGAGAAGCACGTGAGACGCCGCCCCATTAAATTTCAACAGAGCTTTTCTCTTTTAATATGTTTAAATATTGGGGGAACAAATTCCCCCCATCATTGCTCTCGCGTGGTTCACACGTGGGTACAACGGTGTTACTTTTTCTACCATTTGATTTCCTAAGGAGTTGAACCGTCCATTCACATCCTATAAATAGGGCCTTTGGCCCTTGAAATAACTACCATCTTTTCATCTTCTTTCTTGGCCCTTGAGATAACCCTATTTTCTTCCCAGAGCTTAGATCTCTGTCTCTCAGAACTCTGCCAGATTTCTTGGTAAGAACTATGAACAAAGCTTAGCTCTTAACTCCTTCTGAGCATATATATTTTCTTAAAGTACGACGGTTGAAATTGATAGGCAAGAAATAACTAAATTCTAGGATTAGAAATTGAAAATCCGAAAATTACTCTCCTTTAAGTTTAACCATAGTAAATATATGTCTTTGCAGCACACTACATGTGTCGTGAGTTTTGAAAATTAGATGACAAGTTTTGAAATGTCTAAAAAAAATGAAAATTTTCTTAAGATCAAACAAATTTGTTTAGAAATAAGTAATCTTGAGTATGATTCATGGGTGAAGTTAATACGAAGGGAAAGTATTGAAATCTTTAATCGAGGCTATGTCTGAAAAATAATAAATCTTGAACTTGATTGGAGTGATTACACACCTTATCCACACATACACGTTTTTAAGTTTAAAATGAAAAAGTTGGTGTTCTTTCTAAAAATTTTCATTCATAATAAGTCTCTGTGTTGTGGCCTAGGTGACTTGAGTAATTAAGTCTGAGGAGTGTTTCTATACCTAATACCCTAAAACCATTTGGCTTAGGAGTCATTGACCCAAAACTCGTTAAGGAGCCTAGAAAACCTAATAAAACAAAGATAGCTGGTTTGGAGTTATTTGACGGCGATATGAAAGTTTAAATTGAAATTACAAGATTAAAAGACAATTACACAATCACAAAGGTGTGTATGAACGAAAACAGGTGAGAGGTGGAGTGAAAAATAAAACTAAGTTTTTTGTTAAAGATGATAGGAATCCTAGATTTGAGACCAAGCTGTAGAATGAAAACTCGAGAAAGCTTAGATATTTTACAAACTTGCGAGATACTTTTGAAGTTTTTCCAGGTATTTATTGGAGGCATGAAGATTTTAGTCGAAGTTTTTGAAACAAAACGACGCTATTGCACGAGCACGTAAAGACGTATAAGAGCTTAAGTTAAATGAAGAAGTGAGGTGTGAAAAATAAGGATTGGATATTTCTAACTTATGGCAATAGAACTTCTATCTTAGATACTGAACTTTAGGATTAGAGTCGACAGTTAACTTACGAATCTATCTTGACGGGATTTTGTAGGTATAATCCGCTGAAAACCCTCACAAGACAAAACTCGTCCTCTATGGTAACCTAGAGGTTTAACAGCTTGTTGCACATGCTCGGTGCAATCGCGATTCCTGTGAAAGTGCGATTAGGATTTAGTTGTTTGAATATAAGTTTTTCTCAAGGACGGACAAAAGATAAGTTTGAGGGTATTTGTTCATCATGATTAATTGCATTTAATACTGGCCATTATGTATCATTTTGTTAATAAACAAATGCTATTAATCCATGACTGCTACATAAGTACAGGTTTCAGGTACCGAGGGAAATTAAGTTGAAAACAAGACATATTTTGCATATTTGCGACAAATTCAGGCCAAAACTACGACCGGATCGACAAATGATAAAAATACGAGTTCCGCAACCAAAATAGTGATTATGTGCAACACATGGATAGTGGGCTGCCAATGGGACAGCCAAGTAGGCTGCGCCAATCTCTAAATTGGTGCAATGATTAAAATGAAAAAGTGATGATGTGATGTGAATAAAAAGATGGAAAAGTCATGATCATTGGGCTTTAAAACACCAATGTGCAAACCGGATTGATTTATAAGAAAAGAGATGTGCCAATAATCAAGTTGAGATGTCAGAAGATCACTGTATGAAGATGGATCCTAAAATCCTCATTGGGGCTGACCAAACCCTCTCCAAAACTGCCCAGGTCAGACCTGTTCAATTGGGCTCATGCTCATGCCATGTCTCCATCAGTGTCCAATTTGTCCTCTGGATATTACCGTTTTGCCTGTTGAAAAGCCTATAAATAGAAGATCGGTAGAGAAGCCTTGAGCGATGTAATGGATGAGGTTATGTTATGTTATTTTGATTTAGTTAGCTTGAATTCTTTGCTTCTTCTTAATCTTGCAACCTCATATGATGATCTTGCAAGTTTAGGTTGAAGTTATTGAGTTCATTTGATGTACTTGTAGATTCTAATTGCAATACAATTCTCATTTCATGATAGATGGTTATGGTTGAATACTCTTGTTAACTCTTGCTTTACTTTTCTTGCAAGGTTTACATGATTTCATTTGTATCTATTGTTTTATTTGATTCTAACATGAATAGTGAGTAGTTCCTTTTGTTAGGTGAAGGGAAGGGTTCATGACTAACAACTAAGCTTTCTTAACCCTTTCTTGATTACCATGGTTTAAATGAATCTTTAGAAAGTTGTTTTTTCTAATTATTAGTAAATTCTTTATTAGGGTATATAGCTCTTGATAGTTACATTGTAACATCAGCATATGCCCTATACTTTGTATTACTAGTAATTGCAAGATCCACTTTCAAATTATCTTTTTAATAAAGAGTTGAATTTGAAGTTATATATTTTGGGATCATCAAGAGTTTGATAAATTGTTTGATATGGTATATAGCTTATTTGGTTACATGGAAAGTTTTAACATATGATCTATACTTGCTAACAGACATTTGATAGATGCCTAACTTTTTGTTTTGAAGAAGTGACAATCATCTATTCTTAAGATTGGAAATTGTGAGATAAAGTTTGATATCATGTGTAGCTTTACCTTTGGCATACATGATACGCTCTCTAAACTATATATTTGCAGGATTAAGGATGAGTGATCATTTATGATTAAGATGAGGTGTGAAAGATAGCGTATGTTATGATGCATGAACATAACCCTAAACCTACACAAGTTCCTTAGCATTGTATTCCTATAATATCGTTTTTTTAGTTTATGTGACAAACACCCAAACAACCATTTTTCTTTGACTCAAAACGAATTCTTCTAGATAGCATTCCCTATGGATCGACCCGTATTTTCCGTCTAACTACAAAGAGCCCTACACTTTTGGTATTATAATTTGAGATTCGATTGTGTATGATGATACGATGCTAATTCATGAACTCCGAAATATGACTTGAACTATTGATTTGCATGCACGATAGGAACTTCAACAGAGCTCAAAGCCAAGAATACAGAATTGTTGTCTTACTTAAACTACCTAATCCGAAAACCCTAGTAAGCCCCTTTCATTCTTGTCAAATCATATAGTTAAAAACGGACCTAATAAACTCAAACAACTTGTGTTAACTCATCTAAAACTAGAATAATAACTAGCAGTTTCACCGTGGATGATCCGCAACTCACTTTCGGCTAGCTTATGAAGGGATTCCTTAACACCATGCCTAGGGTTTGGCTTGCATCAAATATGCTATAAAAAAATTTATGGGTGCTAAGCAATACCAACCATGAATCGAACAAGAAAAATATGGTAATAAGAACTAGTATCACAAACAAATAGTAGTCTAACACTAAGAGGTGAGTAATACAACCTTTGTAGACTTCCTCTTGTGACTCCTTGGATCAACTTGGTATTTGAACGGGTTCACTTAAAACCTTCGAAGTTCACGACGATCGACCACAGAGTCCCTTGGCTCAAGCTCCTAGCTTCATTTGATCGAAATGGAAGTGGAGCTAACAACCTACACTAGTGGGCTAGACTAATATAGATTGCTGATGTAGGTTTAGATCTCACTTAAAAAACTTTTCTTTTTATGTTCTTCACTCACTTGAAAAAGCTACAGAGCTTGAATGAGGAAGAAGAAGGAGAATGGCTAAGCTTGAGCTCTTTTGATAATCCTCATAATAAAATGAGAAAAGAAAATAAATATGAGAGAGTCATACTCACCAACAACCATGGTTATAAAATATCTAGATATTTTTATATTGAGTCAAAGAACAAATAGAAAATAGATCATAGTTAAAAGCTAGGTCAAGTAATGAAGAGTGTAGAATATTAGCCATGATTTATTCCCATTTTCCTTTCTCTCAATAATCATAATATATAAATATTTTACCATGTGAGTCTTGCATTACCATCTCCATTGTATCATCAACCATGACACATGCATGCATGTATGTGTGCATTCATATCAATATATATACATACATACATTCATGCATACATCATAATAGAAAAGGTTTTAAATAAATGAGCTAAAAGTCAATAATATTAAATTAACACTTGATTTAATAATCCGGTCATATCACATACGACCCGACCAATAGAAAACGCCCAATTAAAATACGGTATCAAATACACGCAATTAATCGAGCTCCCGTGCATATCCCATATGCATCCCACATCATTTCGCCTGAGCTAGGAAACCCCTCTGTGGGACTCTAAGACTCGTCAATACGCTAGCAGTAGGCAGTGATCATATCACATACCCACAAACCATCAATGGCACTAGCTGTACGTAACGGCTACCAGGTATTGAGCGATTAGAAAAAAACAAGCGAATCTGTCAAAACTCCCGTCGAGCCAACTGACAACACTTACCGTACAGTCCGGTCTCTTCACCAGATATGTTGCATATCGAGTCTAGGGATGGTATCTTCGACCCCAATAACTCAATAAGTCATGCCGGTATATGGCTCATAACAGATCGAGAAACTACTGATAACACTTATCAGTAAATCTCATCAGCCCTGGCCAAGGACTTCCTGTTATAGCCAATCGAGCATAGCGCAACATCATCCCCCAATATCGGGAAAGACGAAACCCCTCCTATTTCTCATTGCCTCTATGTGCCTCAGGATTGTACCCAAAATCCACCTATTTGCACAACTCAGTAGAGCCGTGGTAGGGTGGATATCAAAGTACAGTGGGAGGACACACAAGGCTCTATGACAATCTCGGGTCTACAGACTAACCTTTACCGGTGTCACCTGAGAACATCTATCTGACGATAGATATAATACCACATAGGAGTTCTCGGCGAGTCCGTTCAGTGTACCCAGTTACCACTGAGCACCCGTATACAATCTTTGGTGTCATCACACCAATGGATATGGGATCATCCATGCCCATCACATGGGTCAAGAACCCTATACGCTGGTCTACTCTGGAATATCGATGCCCCGTCTCGATACACCTACGACAAGGAACATTTCAAGGATATGCTTATAAACTACACATGTTCCATTAGTTTGATCTGCATCATAGTCCCAGTAGTCAAGCAAATATCCGAAGGGCTTTATCAACATGTACCAAATGAGTAATATGCATGATCAAGTCAACATGTCAAGATAAAGAACAACCAGATAGTATACTATCATGTCGAGCAAGAATGTCCTCTGAATACACACACACACACACCGATACATCCACTATCAAATAATGGCCTCTAGGGTATATATATATCCAACAGCTTATGCAACCTGTTCTTGATTGCGGTATTTACACTTAACTTTTCCCCTCAATCAAGTGTCAACTAAGAAAACGTGCACCACACGGTATACTTGTGAGACGTATAAGGGTTTTCCCAGTTTATAGTCCCGAGGAGGGAGTTACAGCATGTTAAACGATATTTACTACGGTTGTTTACTGAAAAACCAGAGAGCAAAAAGGTGAAAGAAACCACTAAGTCATGGTTCAAATAAAAAAATTAGGTCTTAATAAAAATAACATTGATAATAGCATGAGTTTACCAAAAGTCCTAAAAAATAATTTCGTAAAATCTGTTACGATGAATTTTATAAAAAAAAAAGAGTTTCCCATATTACAAACCCTGGCATTCGGAGGACTTAAACTCAGTCTCAATATCATTATTAGGAAACGTGATCTACGGAGAAAATGTGCGTGTTTTTGTACTGAACATTTCTTATTAACGGCTCAAAGTTAAGGGAACACCATAACATAGGGTTCTGCTACAATCTTTACAGACCGCGCAATAAAATTTTCAGCCAACAGAAAATACAAAAAATGCAAATATAGAACTATAGAGATTTAATCTAAATTGTGCCTGTCATGGCAACCACGGGGAGACGTCGTCGCTCGTAGGTTAGTTGACTACGACAGAGCGGTTGCTGGATTGGCCATAACTTGCGCAATTATGGTTAAATCTATGCTAGGAATAAAGATAACAATTTGCTTCAATGATAAAAAAACTAATCATGGCACATTTATCAATAAAAATTATGAGCATAAGCATTATTTTTTTAAATAAAAATTCTGTAAGAAAACCAAGTGAAATAATATCATAGATCCACCACAAAATTTTCATATAATAATAATAAGAATCATGAACGTATATAAACACATAATATTGTAATCCTAGCGAAATTCATCGTATTTGATTATCTCTTTTTTTAATAAAAGTTATGAGAGACTAATTTTAGAGAATAAAGCTCATCTAGGACAAAAGGATGACGAATCGATCTAGGGTTTGCAGAGTTGGAAAGACTTACAATATAGACGATCTAGGATCATCCAAAACGTGTCAAAAAAGCCTCAAATTAATCGAGGCTTGATATAGATGTTGATTCAAGGATATTCTTCTCTAAGGTTCTTCCTCTTTCTTGTTTAAGTCCTTAGGCTAGGGTTTTGAAGGTAGGAAAAAAAAATAGAGGAGAGGAAGAAAAAGATAGAGGAAAGGAGATAAAAGAACTGTGGTTTATTTATAATATTAAGGATTATGGTTTTAGAGATCAAGGGATAGGATATATTTGGGTTAGATCAAACGGTTTAGAAAAGGTTTTATAAAATAAGCTTTAGCTAAAAAATTAAATTACAAAAATAAATTCTAAAATAAATACGCACATTAAAATAAATTTCAAAATAATTTCTTAAAAATACAATAGAGCCTTTTCATTTCAAAATAAACTAATATCCCTTTTTAACCAAAAATCTTTTAAATAAATAAAAAAAATTGCAACATCAAATGCTCAATCTTATGACCTTTAGAACCACAACTCAACGTCTCAACCAAAATGATACAAGTAATGACCATGCATATATTCAATAAGAAATTAATGAATATATACCGAAACTCAAAAGAAAGAATCTTATTATAAAGAAAAGAGTACATGAATTTTGCGGTCATTACAAGATTCATGTTTCGGAAAACCCTGATATGGAAAGTGAACCCCTCTTGTTTCCATGCCTAGTGGAACAACGCACTAACGCTTAATCAAACTATATTGAATAAACCAAGACATATAGTGGGGTAGTTTGAGTTAAGTAAGGCAATATGAAGGGTCTCGGGATTCCTCTCTTTTCATCGTGATTCATGGGGTAAAACCGAATACCAAACCTACCGCATTTTTGCTATGATTCCAAGCCGTAAACGGAATACTTCATGTTGCTATTGTTCCATGGGTATAAACAGAATAATCCCGATGACCCAGTACCCTTACCTAACTAAACTAAATCAAAGTAAAATACTGTTGTTAGTTGTTATTCAATACAAGACATCACTTGCATATACCTCGTGGCATTGCTTTGTGTTTATACCTTTACCAGCACACCATGACACTCACAACACTTACTATTACCCTATTTACACATGCCTGTAAGTCGATGTCACGCACCCCGCGGCTTCGCGGGCAGGCGGAATACGTAAAAAACGATTTTTACGGGCTTCGTAACACCGACTCGAACTCCAGGATCGATACTAAACCCTTACTAGCAAACTGTATGAGGTTAACTACTCAAATAGAATGTTAAACCTCGCAGAACCATGTCCTTCAGATCTTCTTGTTGTCCTCCTCCTCGTCATAGGCACCTCGGATCGTAACGGATCGATGCCTCCTCGTCGGCCTCCTCAAGTCAAATACGATCCACACGAGAGTCTATAATCCGGGCTCTAACCTCAAATCCGAGGTAACTAGGGTACCTAGTTCGCTAAACTAGATGTCCTAAATGATGTAGAGAGTGAAGATAGATTAGTTTATCTCTAAATACCCTAGGTTTCTCAACACATAAGACGTGAAGGGTCAGAGGAAGAAGAAGGGGAGCTTGAGGAAGTGAGAGTGAAGGAAGAACATTATAATGAAGAATGCACTCTCTTGTGAATAATGAACCATACCAATAATGCATAAGAAAATATCTCACCAAAATATCAAGCATGGTTCATGAGTCACCAAGTGAGTCATAGCATGAATCACCAAGTAACAAGTTTCATTTAATATAAATCTCCACCTCATTTCCTCCACCTCAAAAATCTTTTAATCAAAAGATTAAAACCCAAATAAGGTGTCTTCTTCTAGAAGCAATCTTGAGTAAATTACAAGAATGCCCCTCATCCGTGTATACATACCAGTATCCGTATTCCGAAAAATACGAATACAAAGAGATGAAAAACAATCTATCAATATAATACTAGGATCCGGCTTAAACCAAACCCCGCTAGTATTATCTGTCCGAATCATCATCCGTGCACAAGTGCACGTATATGTTCGAACCCTGTCGTAAAATCATACGACATCTATATCTTTTGCCCGATGCAGGGAAACCCTCTATATGGGACTCTAAAGACTCGACACTATACTGGCAGTGGGTTTAACCACAAGCATATCAGCGGTTCTAGCTGCACGTAACGGCTACCCAGTTATCTGTCGATAAGAAGTCCGATGAGCAAACTCATCTGAATTCCTACTGAGCCTATCTGTGACAATCTCCATACAGTCTGGTCTGTTCGTCTAAGAGTATCACATATCAGACTTAGGAGGTGGTAGCCGTCAGACTCCTAATAGCGCAATAAGTCGTGCTGGAGTGTAGCCCAAAACACCCTAAGAAACTACTGGAGTACCTACCAGTAAATCTCGCTTTCCTTGGCCAAGGACTTTGTGTAATGGCTTTCCAAACACAGTGCGATATCAACCCCAATACTGGGAGATACGAATCCTATCTAACTGCCACTGCCTCCAAGTGTTTCGAGGCTGCACCTAACTACTGCCTTTTTGCACGACTCCTTTAAGCCGTGGTAGGGTAGTAATCAAAGAATAATGGGAACACACTCGAGGTGAAGTAGCAGTATCAAGTCGACGGACTAAGCTGTACTCATGTCACCTGAGAACTGCTACCCGACGATAGGTATAATACCCACCAGCAGTCCCCTACGAGTCCTTTCCAGTGTACTCATAATCCAATGAGTACCAGCATACTGTCTCCAGTATGACGTACTAATGGCTGTGGGACAGACCATCTCCCCTGCTGGGATGAAAAGCGTATACACTAGTTTACTCTGGAGTATCGATGCCCCGTCTCGATAATCGTACGACTAGGGATATGTATAAGGATGTGCTTATATACTAACCAGCCCCCACTAGTGTGACTACCATCACAATGCTGGTAGTCAAGCAAAGATCCTAAGAGCTCTACCAATATGTATAAGCGATATGCTAAAAACAGATGCACATATTGAGGTAGAAACAAACCAGGTAGCATACTACCATTTCGAGCAAGACTATTACTATATCCGTGTATATGCCAAGCTTCCATTAGGTAATATACAAACCAGTATGATACAATAATGGCCTCTAGGACATATATCACTAACAATCTCCCACTTGCACTAAGGCCATATATTGGCATATCGCAGACCTATCATCTCGAATAGCCTCTCGAAATGTGTCTGAGGGATGGCCTTTGTGAGTGGATCTGCAGTGTTATTCTCTGTATCTACTCTCCTCACCTCGATCTCCCGGTGATCAACGATCTTCCTAATCAGGTGGTACCGCCTCAAGATATGTTTGGATCTTTGATAGGACATGGGTTCCATCGCTAAAGCTATAGCGCCGTTGTTGTCGCAATACTGCAGTATTGGATAAATAATGGTTGGAACCACCTGAAGTTCAGTTAAGAACTTTCTCATCCAGATTGCTTCTTTTGTGGCATCACAAGCAGCGATATACTCTGCTTCCATCGTCAAGTCAGCAACGGTGTCTTGATTGTAGCTTTTCCAACAAACCGCCCCTCCATTGAGGGTAAAGATATAACCCGATATTGACTTAGAGTCATCCTTGTCACTCTGGAAGCTGGAGTCAGCAATGACCTCGATCTGGATGTCTTTTCCGCCATACACCAAGAACATCTCCTTAGTCCTTCTCAGGTACTTGAGAATGTTCTTATTAACTGCTATCCAGTGCTTCTCCCTAGGTTTGACTGATACCGGCTTACCACGATTAGTGCGTAAGCAACATCTGGTCTGGTACACAACATTACATACATTATAGATCCTACCGCAGAAGCGTAGGGTATAGATGTTATGCGAGCCCTTTCCAAATCTGTCTTGATAGACATCTCTTTGAAGAGGGTGATTCTGTGACAAGCCGGTAGACTACCGCACTTTGAATCTTCCATACTAAATCTTTTCAGTATGGTGTCGATGTATCTGGACTGCGAAAGTCCTAACATTCTCTTAGACCTATCATGATAGATCTGGATCCCCAGAATGTAAGAGGCATCACCCGCGTCTTCCATGGAGAACCTTTGTGATAAGAATTCTTTGACTGATTGTAGCATAGGAATGTCATTTCCTATCAAGAGAATGCCATCCATGTACAAGATGAGGAATACCACAGTTCTCGCTACAATCTTACTATAAATACATGGTTCATCTGGATTTTTGATAAAGTCAAATTTTTTGACCGTCTCATCAAAACAGATGTTCCAACTCTGCGATGCCTGCTTAAAATGGACTTAAGCAACTTGCACACTATCCCGCTGCTCCCACTCTGAATGAAACCCTCTGGCTGATCCATATAAACGCACTCTTCCAAATATCCATTTAGAAAAGCTATCTTTACTTCCATCTGCCAAATCTCATAATCGTGGAACGCAGCAATGGCAAGAAGGATCCAAATGGATTTTAGTATAGCCACTGGAGAAAAGGTTTCATCATAGTCCAAACCAGGTCATTGAGGAAATCCTTTTGCAACAAGTCTAGCCTTATAGGTTTCAACCTGTCCATCTACACAAATCTTCTTTTTGAAGATCCATTTGCAGCCTACGGGTTTTACCCCTTCTGGAGCAAAGTCCAAAGTCCATACTTTGTTGGTGTACATGGACTCCATTTCGGTCTGTATTGTTTCCAGTCATTTTACCGAGTCTCCATCCTGAATGGCTTGCTAGAAGTTAGTTGGCTCATCATTGTCAATGATGCAATCCTCTCTATCCCCGTCTATAAGAAAACCGTAGTATCTCTCGGGCGGATGAGACAGCCTGCTACTCCTGTGGAGTGGCATGGAGATGTCCTGTTCTCTTGAAACCTCTGGTTCTACCGTACTTTCAGTAATAGCTTGTGGTTATGGAATTTCTTCCAGTTCTATTGCACTCCTACTGGTTTCTGTTTTTAAAAATTGATTTTCCAAAAAGTAGGCATGACGAGAAACAAAAATCCTTTTGTTCCTCTGCATAATAGAAAAGATACCCCCTGGAGTTCTTTGGGTATCCCACAAACTTACACAGTACTGAGCGTGCCTCGAGCTTGTCCGCATGCTGCTTTTTGACAAAATGACATCCCCATATTTTCAGATACTGAAGATAGGGCTTCTTTCCACTCCACATCTGATAAGGTGTGGTAGGCATAGTCTTGGTAGGAACCTTGTTCAAAAGATATGCAGTTGATTCTAGTGCATAGCCCCAGAAGGATCGCGGTAACTCAGCGTTACTCATCATGGAATGTACCATATCCAATAGGGTTCTGTTCCGCCTTTCCGATACACCGTTGTGTTGTGGTGTGTATTGAGGAGTAAGCTGAGAGAGAATTCCATTCTCTTTTAGGTAATCCAGGAACTCGGCACTTAATTATTCACCACCTCGATCAGATCTTAGTGTCTTGATACTTTTGCCTGTTTGTTTTTCCACTTCATTCTTATATTCTCGGAATTTCTCAAAGGCCTCGGATTTATGTTTCATCAAGAAGACATGTCCATACCTAGAGAAATCATCCGTAAAAGTAATGAAATAGGAATAACCACTTCTTGCATGTATAGACATTGGACCATACACATCGCTGTGTATGAGTCCCAAGAGCTCGCTCGCTATTACTCTGTGTCTAGTGAATGGAGTCTTTATCATCTTTCTTATAATACATGATTGACAAGCTGCATAAGACTAATATTCGAACGAATCCAAATATCTTTCTCTATGTAACTTCGTTAACCTTGTTTCATTGATGTGACCCAGTCTACAATACCATAAGAAAGTCATATTTAATTCTGGAGACTTTCTTTTAAGTGTGTTCTGGACGTTGAAAACCTGAGCATGATTTAATACATATATACCGTTATCTAGTGTACCTGACCCAATCAAACTTTGATTAAGGTGGATGTGGATCACATCGCTTACAAATGTAAAATCACATCCTTCTTTAGAAAGTAAAGATACAGATATGATATTACTAGCTAGACTAAGTACACACAAACAGTTACGTAAAATCAATATCTGCCCACTTGTCAATCCTAGGTGATATTCCCCTACGGTTACAGCGTCCGCACTCATTCCGTTAGCAACCCTGAGAGTCATATCACCTGGCCTAATAACTCTACGGATTCTCAAAGCCTGTAAAGAATTACAGATATGAGATCCTGATCCGGTATCTATTAACCAGGAAGTAGAGATAATTGACATACAGTTTTCAATCACAAACACACCCGAATCCGAAGCCATAACGTGCTTCGGATCTTGGATTATAGCTTTCCAAGCCCTGCATTCTTTCTTCCAATGCCCTTTCCCGTGACAATAGGAACAACCCTCCTTCCCTACTGTTAGCCCCGAAACTTTTGCACTTTCCTTTCCTTCTACCTTACTGACACCGCCTTTCTGCTTGGTGGAGGCCTTCTTCTTCTCTTCCTTGGCTTTCGCCTTGGATCTAGAAGAGGAAGATTCCCCAATAAGCAGAGTAGGTGTCTCTCTGGTTTCCTTCAGGATGTAAGTAGAAGGTAGGGAGTGTAGAATCAAGTTAGTACATGACTCGTTCTCCAGGTCCATGAGCCTTTTAATATAGCTAGTCATCGTAAAGACATTGTCCCCTACAGATGACCTAACAGCTAATCTCGCTTGAAGCAATTCGTTCGAGGTCTCATATCTTGCAATACGAGATTGTTCTTGATAAAAATCTTTGTTATGGAAGAAGATGGAAGCTAAGTCCATCTTCTCGTGCAGCCTCTGGTTTTCACTATCTATTGAGGGCAACACGAGGCACTTAGCATTCACACTGTCTTTTTCCCTTGTCTTACGGATATCCCTATCCGCGATGGTGAAAACTGGACCTGGGACGGCGAGGGAGTTAGTAGTAAGGACGTTTCCCAGCTTGTCATAGGTAATAGACATCTGGACAAACCTTTACCAGTTAATATAGTCTGGCTCAGTCAATATATTATCTAGATGTAACCTAAATCCGGTCATCTTGGTCGCTGCAATTGGGAGAGAGAAGAGAAAGACTTAGCATGATGCTCTTGCAAGTTTAGATTGGTTTTTAGTTGGCTTCCACTGTATCTCGAATTCTTCCTCAAACCATAAAAGAAGAATTAGTCAGGATTAATCTCACCCAATAATACTTGCTTAACCTTTCGGCCGGGCTAGTGTTGGTACTTCGAGAGAGATTTTCCAACGCTTTTGCGACGTTCCTTAATTTCATAACCTCTTTTCCCTGGAGTCATATCCCCGCTAACACCGTTCTAGACAACTACTTGGTTTATAACATTGATTGTTTAGTGAAAAAATCTCCCGAGGAGTAGCGCATACTCACAGTAGGATCGGGATCCAAATATCATTGTGTGATAATCCTGAAGAAATCCTACCAAAATTATCAAACTCCAAATAGTATGCAACACTAGCAAGTTTCAGTTTCTTTAGAAACTTCCGATATGGATTTTTGCTCAATGCTCTTATGACCTTGACAAAGGCCAACATATCATAAGTCACATGTCAATTTCTACCTATCATTATCCAGGCTAATTTGAACCCATCCGTACATACCCTTGACGAAGGCCAAAATAGTAGTACGACTGTCCCAACTAATGCATCTATATGCAACAAATGAATATCCAGCAGCTACCAATCACTATGCCTTGGCGAAGGTCAAAATACATAGCTTGAATACTACTGAATATTCGTCGGAAATGACGGAGGGCTATGGCTGGTTTGGCAAAACCGTGAACGTAGTGAACTTGATATAATCGAAGGAACCTGATGGCTTTTAAAGGAGTGGTTTAGGCTCCGCATTTAAAAGTTTGCTTTTTTCTTTAAAAAACCGAGTGGTTTTGAAATTGTTCCAACGATTCAATTTTGGTTTGTTTGCTTTGCATTAATCATATAATGAAGTCCCATCATTTACACCTATCATTGAAGAAAGAAAGAAAATACCACGTATGCTTATGCCATCCGCATTCGGCACTGGGCCTCGTCTAACACCGTTATGTTACTTAACTAACGCCAGAGCGGGGGCTGGACTAGCGCGGGTGCAAAACATAAGCAACGTCTATTATATAACATTTATAATATACATTCATCTCACGCAATAATAGGCATTCCAGATCACAGATGAACATATTGGATATACTAGAAATTCTGCGTTTCGTTTAAGCATGTAATGAAAGACGGATTCCATGGTCGTGATAAATAGCCAAACCCCACCGTAGACCCTTATGGGTGCAGCAAACTACCCGCCAAATTCCCAAAGTGAAGCAACCTCCCTCAGTAAAATGAGTAGGCCACTCGGCACTTCAAAGAACCCGGTAGTTTATGCACCCCACCTTGGATCTATCTTAGGAGCAAAAAAACGTAAAAGAAATAATACAACAGTGGCTACAACCTCAACCCAGATGTACCCCGTAAAATAATATTACATCACTTTACAATTTACATCAAATGAAAGAAAGAAAACTCTCTTCTCATATCCCCCGGCTATTCATCAACAATGATAAAGTTCATATCCACAAACCAATATCACAGATATGTGCAACCCCCACTAATCGACATGTAGCGATTAGCAGACGTTCAGCACATATATCAAACACAGAAAACCTGATTACCAAATAACTTAGAATTTTGATCGATAAAATAAATTTGAGTCTACCCCATGAACAATGATGTACACAAACAATACGGGGCAGTAACAAAATATTCCCAAAATCACAATTCACAAAAATAGAAACACTGTAGAAACTCGGACCGAGTCGCCCTTGACTCGGCCGCGGAACGGTGGCTAAACGCACAGTTTGGCCGCGTTTCCACGGCAATCTTAGGGAATTAGGAACCCAAATTTCTCAAATGTTCTTAGAAAACCCTGCACGTATTTTTAAGGCCTCTAAAAAGATTTTAAGACCAGTTTTAAAATTCGACAGAAAACGTGATTTTGGGATTTCTTCGTCAATCGAATTTCTAACACTTTGCAAACTAGCTAGTAATGGTTTAGTAGGCTCTGATACTAATGTAACTCGATGTCACGTACCCCGCGGGATCGCGGGGAGGCGGAATATGTAAAAAAAATGATTTTTACGGGCTTCGTAATACCGACTCAAACTCCAGGATCGATACTAAACCCTTACTAGCAAACTGTATGAGGTTAACTACTCGGAAAGAATGTTATACCTCGTAGAACCATGTCCTTCGGGTGTTCTTGTTGTCCTCTTCCTCGTCATAGGCTCCTCAGATCGTAACGGATTGATTCCTCCTTGTCAGCCTCCTCGAGTCAAAGACAATCCACCCGAGAGTCTATAGTCCAAGATCCAACCTCAAATCCGAGGTAACTAGGGCACCTAGTTCGCTAAACTAGATGTCTTAGATGATGTAGAGAGTGAAGATAGATTAGTTTGTCTCTAAATACCCTAGGTTTCTCAACACATGAGACATGAAGGGTCAGAAGAAGAAGAAGGGGAGCTTGAGGAAGTGAGAGTGAAGGAAGAACATTGTAATGAAGAATGCACTCTCTTATGAATAATGAACCATACCAATATTGCATAAGAAAATATCTCACCAAAATATCAAGCATGGTTCATGAGTCACTAAGTGAGTCATAGCATGTTTCATTTAATGTAAATCTCCACCTCATTCGTATTCGTATTCCGAAAAATACGAATACAAATATAATAATTGGATCCGGCTTAAACTAAAGTGAGTCATACCCGTATTCGTATTCCGAAAAATACGAATACAAAGAGACGAAAAACAATTCATCAATATAATAATTGGATCCGGCTTAAACTAAAGTCCACTAGTTTTATCTGTCTGAATCATCATCCGTGTACAAGTGCACATATATGTTCGAACCCTGTCGTAAAACCATACGACCTATATATCTTTTGCCCGATACAGGGAAACCCTCTTTGTTGGACTCTATAGACTCGACACTACGCTAGCAGTATGTTTAACCACAAGCACGTCAGCGGTACTAGCTGCACGTAACGGCTACCCAGGTATCTGTCGATAAAAAGGCTGATGAGCAAACTCATCCGAACTCCTACTGAGCCTATCTGTGACAATCTCCGTACAGTCCGGTCTGTTCAACTAAGAGTATCGCATATCGGGCCTAGGGGACGGTAACCGTCAAACTCCTAATAGCACAATAAGTCATTCCGGAGTGTAGCCCAAAACACCCTGAGAAACTACTGGAGTACCTACCAGTAAATCTCGCTTTCCTTGGCCAAGGACTTTGTGTAATGGCTTTCCGAACACAGCGCGATATCAACCCCAATACCGGGAGAGACGAATCCTATCTAACTGCCACTGCCTCCAAGTGCTTCGGGACTGCACTCAACTACTATCTGTTTGTATGACTCCTTTGAGCCGTGGTAGGGTAGTAATCAAAGAACAGTGGGAACACACTCAAGGAAAAGTAGCAGTGTCAAGTTGACGGACTAAGCTATACTCATGTCACCTGGGAACTGTTACCCGATGATAGGTATAATTCCCACCAACAGTCCCCTACGAGTTCTATCCAGTGTACTCATAACCCAATGAGCACCTGCATACTTTCTCCAGTATGATGTACTAATGACTGTGGGATAGACCATCTCCCTACTGGGATGAGAAGCGTATACACTAGTCTACTCTGGAGTATCGATTCCCGTCTTGATAATCGTACAACTAGGGATCTATATAAGGATGTGCTTATAGACTACCCAGCCTCCACTGGTGTGACTGCCATCACAATGCTGGTAGTCAAGAAAAGATCCTAAGGGCTTTACCAATATGTATAAGCGATATGCTAAAAACACATGCACATATTGAGGTAGAAACAGACCAGATAGCATACTACCTTTTCGAGCAAGACAGTTACTATATCCTGTTGGGTATGTATACCCTAGAGGCCATTATTGTATATATATACATGTGGATACTTGGACATATATATGTACGGGACATTCATACTTGTGGGAGCTAGGTAGTCGGTACGCAAATCATTAAATTGTCCCTAGTCGTGGGAGTATCGAGACTGGGCATCGATATTCCAGAGTAGACTAGTGTATACGTTTCTAGACCCCGACGAGGGGCAATGGTACGGTCCCGCAACTATTGGTCTTTTGCACCTAAGATCGTATACAGGTGCTCACTGGGGGTGAGTACACCGGACGGACTTGCCGAGAACTTCCAGATGGTACTATACCTATCGTCAGGTGGAAGTTCTCAGGTGACATGAGTACAGGTTATTCTTTAGACCTGAGATCGTCATTTGTATCGTGTGAGTTCCCAATGTGCTTTGATCACTACCCTGCTACGGCTCTACTGAGTCATGCAAACAGGTTTTGGTTGGGTACAGTCCTGAGCCAGATGGGGGCAGTGAGCGATTGTCAGGGATTCGGCTCTCCCGGTATTGGGAGTCGATATTGCACTGTGTTCGATTGGTCAGGACCATAAATTCATGGCCAAGGCAGTTGGGATTTACTGATAGGCTGATCAGTAGTTTCCCGGATTGGTCCTGAGCCGCATCAGCATGAATTATCAGGTTATTAGGGTCTGTCGTTTACCACCCCCTATACTTGGTATTCGATACTCTCAGACCAAGAGACCGGACTGTACGGAGATTATCACAGATAGGCTCGGTAGGGATCCGGATGAGTTTGCTTGTCGGCCTTCCTTTTCGACAGGTACCCGGGTAGCCGTTATGTTTAACTAGTGCCACTGACGTGCTTATGGTTATGAATTTATCCAGTAACTCACTGCCGGCGTACTGTCGAGTCTTTAGAGTCCCACACAGAGAGTTTCCCTGGTTCAGGAAAAATGATGTAGTAGCCGTATTGGATATGTGCAGGTTTCTGATCGAGTGATGTACTTTGTACCCGGACTTTCGATCAGACAGTTGGTAATACTAGCCGGCTCGCGCTTGAGCCGGATTATTAAATCGGGTATTGATTTAATAATTTACATATATGTATTTCTATATATATATATTCTAGTATTATGTTCTTCGTGTTATTCAATCTCTTTGGGCATTCATGTTTTTATCCGAATACAGGTATGTATATATAGTAGACTGTAAACCGTATTATGTTACGGATAACATTCTAGAAGGTGGCCACCTTATTATGCTTTTTCCATTTATTCTTTAATTGGAAATGAGGTGTAAAGTATAAGGTGAGGGGAGTATGGTGAGGACCATGCCTCAATAGTTGACAAATGAATTCTTTATTCATTTGTGGCAACTATTCAAACATGGGTCATATTGTTTATTCATGGATATTCACATACAAATCCAATGTGTGTTATTTTCTCTCACATGGTTCGCTCATTATTTTTGTTCTCACCATTTTGCATCACTCTCTTCTCGTTCTCTTGAGTTCCTCCACCTCCATCATCTTCCTTCTCTATACACTCTCATGTGTTGAGAAACAAGAGAGGAGGCAAGATAGAGATAGTAAAATACTTAGAACTTCACACTACATCCTAGAGATCTTGGATTAGCATCCCAAGTTCTCTAGTTGCTCCTTTTTGTTACTTAGTTAGGAGTTAGAGCCATGGATCACATCTCTCGGGTGGATCATCTACGACAAAAGGGGACCGGAGAACAAGCTCGATCCCGGAGTACCGATAGAGCGAGCAAAGGAGCTCAAGCACGATCATGCTGGCCATTTAGAGCGAACGATGAGGAAAGAAGACCGAAGGACTTGGATCGTTTGGTGAGACTTCTTTTCATAGTAGTTAGCTCTCTTCGTTTAGCTAGTTAGGTTTATGGAAAGATCCGGTTTCTTGGGTTATTATAGCGCCGGTTTTGAAACTCGTAGAAAATTTTTGTTTCGCAAACTGCCACGTTTGATGGCTTGGGCGTTAGGGTAACCCAACATGGTATCAGAGCCACCCCATAAACTCATACTAGCTAGTTCTAACTTGTTTGAAATATCGATCAACCGAAAGTTTCGAAACCGCAATTCCAAAATTATAGTTTCTGTCGATTTTTTTAAGTGGTCAAAAAATCATTTTCAGTGTATCAAAAATTCATGCAGGATATTATAAGACTCCAGAAGAAAATTGGGCCCACAAGATCACTAAAATGCCGCGGAACCATGGTACCATATTAGGGCCTATGTGAACAATTTTTCTTCTGGGACTCTTTTATTTAGTATTATGGTTTCTGGAATATTTAGTTGTTGGGCCCAGATTTGTTTGAGTACTGGATTTGCACTTGGGGCCTATTTGGAAAAATTTAGTCGATCGAAATTTTAAATACGTATGATTATCAGTACTTTGATTAGCATCAGCGACCGTGAATGTCACTCGATCGGTATAACCAGTCTAACTGCTATATGTTCTTTTAGACGAGTTTGCGAACGTGACATTCATGTTGATGTTCTGTGATTGTGCTGATATTGTGATTGGATTGTCGTGGTGGATAGCCGGTGGTGCAATGGTTTAGTACAGTTTATATTCATTTGTACATTTGTTATTGCGGGGCGAGCGTCTGACATGTGGACTGCCGTTTCCGTCGTGTTGTATATTATTTTATTAGGGCTGAGATCGATGTCACCTTTATACATATTTTCATTTTCTGTACTAGGCTTATCCCGTGGTGGAGTGCTCGAATAGCCGAGTTCTAAAGGGCAACAAGTCCGCATCTCATGGCATTGAGACGGAGGGAGCTTCACTCTAGAATTGGCGGGCTATTCGCCGCACTCGTAGGGGGTATAGAATGACCCGCGGAGGGGTGCCCAAGTTACTGGATCCCATGAAGTGCTGGGTAGCCCATTCACTTTGTTGATTGGGGTTGCCTCACTTCTAAGATTGGCGGGTAACTTGCCGCGCTCGTAGGGGTCCAGGTTTCCATTGCATGGGCTATCCATACGACCGGAAACGTCGGGTCTCATTTGCGGCTTAAATGAAATTCGGGGCTCCAAGATTATCCACCATTCTGTGTTGCTTGGTGAGATTCTTTGTTGATGCTTTTATCATGCCTGGGAAGAATGTTATATATATTTATATATATACTAGTAGATGTTGTATATGTTTTGCACCCATGCTAGTCCAGCTCCGCTCTGTCGTTAATTAATTAACCTAACGGGTGATGACGGGGCCCAGTGGTGAATGCGGATGGCATATACGTATATTGTATTTTCGTTCTGTTCTGTTGTGATAGGCTTTAACTGATGGGACAACATTAATTTTGATTAATGCAAGATAATAAACCTAAAAGATGTTGTTGGAACAAATTTCGAAAAACTATAGTTATATTCTTTTGCTTTGCATAGTGGTATTTGATTGTAAATATCCAGCACCTCATTCAAGGAGGCAAGAGCCGAGATCCCTTCGTAGGGAGTGACCTCTTGAGCAAAATTCTATACTGTAGATTACTCGGTTTTTCTAAAACCACAAGTTTTCAAAAGCAGAACCTGAACCACTCCTTTTCAAAACTGCTCAGGTTCCTTCAACGATATCAAGTTCATTGCGTTAAAAGGTTTTTCGCTGAAAACCCAGCCGTAGCCCTCCGTCGTTTCAGAATAGTAATATTTAGTATTCACGCTGCATTTGTTGACCTAGTCAAGGTGTAGTGTGCGGTAGCTAAGTAGTGCTTTCTCTTTGCATTGTAAATGCGATTGGTTAGGACAGTCGTGCGGTCTTGTTGACCTAGTTAAGGGCACGTACGGGTGGGTTTAATGCAATCAAGAAAATGACGGGTTGAACTTGACTAGCGATTTATGATTTGTTGACCTAGTCAAGGTCATAAATCGTTAGGGGCAAAAACCACATCAGGAGTTTCAAATATACAAGAAACTTGCTAGTGTTGCATACCTTCTGGAGTGTGGTGACTAGAGTGGCTTCCATCTAGTTGATCACACAATGATAGTTGGATCCCGATTCCACTGATGAGTAGGATTACTCTAGGGAGATTTTCTCACTTAACAATCAATGCTATAAACCAAGTAGGTGTCTAGAACGGTGTTAGCGGGGCTACGTCTCCAGGGAAAAGAGCTTATGTAATTAAAGAACTTCGCGAAAGCGTTGGAAAACCTCCCTCGAAGTACTTACACTAGCCTGGCCAAAAGGTTAAGCAAGTATTGTGACGTGCGATTAATCCCAGCTAGTTCTTCTTTTTATAAATTTGAAGGAGAACTCAAGGAAACAGTGGGAGCCATCCTGATTAAATAAACTAATAACCAATCTAATCTTGCAAGAGCGCACGCTGAGTGTTTCTTTTCTCTCTCTCTCCAAATAGCAACCACTTCATGCCTTAAACAAGATAATAAAATGTATTGCTTGATCGATCCGAATTCTTATTCGGGGCTGGGGAACTTCGGTTCGACTCTAACTTATTGTTGGAGATAGTGCCCTCAGAGTCAATTATTGGATCACAGGCACGTGATTGCAATGATTGAGAGAGGACCTATACCGTTAGAACAGTCTTGCTCAAGATGATAGTATACTATCTGCTTTATCTTTATCATCGTGTAGTGCTTTAGGTGACCTTACAAGTCACTATTGCACATTGATAGCGCCCTTAGGATTCTTGCTTGACGGCCAGCAGTATGATGGCGATCATATACGTGGGAGCTGGGGTCTATAAGCACATCCTTAAAAGGTCCCTAGTCGTGGGAATTTTCGAGACAGGGCATCGATACTCCTGAGTAGACTAGTGTATACAGTCGAGACCCCGACGAGGGTGGCCGGTCACATATGCCACTGGTGTCAGTTGGTTCACCTAAGATGTATACAGGTGCTCATTGGGTTGTGAGTACACCGGACAGGACTCGCCGGGAACATGCTAGTTGGTCTTATACCAGACGTCAGATAGCAGTTCCCTGGTGACATGTGTACATATTAGTTCATCGACCTGAGATCGTCATTTTTCTCATGTGAGTTCCCACTGTACTTTGATTACTACCCTACCACGGCTCAAAGGAGTCGTGCAAACAGGTTTTAGTTGGGTATAGTCCCGAGCCACATGGAGGCAGTGAGCGGATCTGCAGGGGTTCGTCTCTCCCGGTATTAGGGGTGAGGTCGCGCTGTGTCTAGGAGAGCCATTACACGAAGTCCTTGGCCAAGGCAGGAGATTTACTGGAAGGTATTCCAGTAGTATCTCAGGGTGTTCTGGGCTACACTCTGACACGACTTGTACCGCTTTTGGGGGTCTGACTTTTACCAACCCCCTAGGCCCGCCATGTGATGCTCATAGACAAACGGACCGAACTGTACGGATATTGTCACTGACAGGCTCAGTAGGGTATCAGGATGAGTTCGCTTATCGACGTCCCTTTTGGTCAATACCTGGTAGCCCGTTACGTATGGCTAATACCTCTGACATGCTAGTGGTTAAATCCACAGCCAAAGTATTGACGAGTCTTTAGAGTCCCCCACAGACAGTTTCTCAAGTTTCGGGCGAAACGCTGTAGAGGCCGTATGGAGATATGGCAGGGTTCGATCACATACGTGCGGTATTGCACGGATCATGATCGGACGGATAATACTAGCGGGCTTTGGTTTAAGCCAGATCCTAGTATTGTACCGTGTAGATTTTGTCTCATTGCATTTGTATTCGGTTGGAATACAAATGCGGGTATGTATATACAGTCGCGGGGTTTTCCTGTAATTTATTACGGGATCAGTTTTTTGAAGTTGCCAGTTTGCATTCCGTTTCAGCCAGTTTTCCTTTGTTCTTTCGTTGGCTGATAATTGATGGAAGGGCTAATTTGCAAATATGCAAATTAGCAATTGTGGAGGGTTTATTTGTAAATGGAGGATTATGATGGTTCAAGCACCTTATGATGCTTTTCTTGTTCTCATTATTGTTTGCGTTTATGAGATAGGATTGGATTTGAAATGGGTATGACAAATATTACTCAATATCATCACATTTCTTATGGTCACCCTCTCTCCCCTTGTGCTCACCCCCCTTGTATTATTTCCTTCCTCCACATTTTGTTTTGGCCGGCCACATTTTTGTGAGGGTGAGGGGGTTCATTTTGGTGAAAGAAAAAAATGTTCATCATAATTTCCATGCTTGCTACAAAATCATTCATCTCCATATCTCCTTCTTCCATCTAATAGGCAACTTCAACAACCTCTTATGAGACAAACTATTCTACACTAGCCTACAGTATTCTTGGACACGTCGACTCGCCAACTTCGTGTCCGAGTTGCCTCGGTCTAGAGGTGGGAGCCCGTAAAAGAACCCGGCGTTGTGGTGCCCGTTCCGACGAGGAGATGAAGACCGGAGTTTCCGCGAGGAGATCGGAGTGGAGGCCGAAGACCGAAGGACACGGATCGCTCGGTATAGCTTTCTACCAATCTTCTTATTTGCTAGCGTTAGGTTAATGGCCCGATTCGGGTTTTTTTAGTGCGCGGTAGTGCCAGTTTATAACTTTTCTAAAAAGTATCGTTTCCGCATTCCGGCCTCGGATTGACGGCCGGGATGCTGCCGTACACTTACATTGGTATCAAAGCCACGCCATTAACCTAGTCTAGCTTGCTCTAACGTGTTTACAAGTTCGATCGTACGGATTTTCTGAAAAACCCATTTTCAACTCCAGTTTTCTGTCGAATTTTTCCAGTGCTCTAAAAATTATTTGGTATATTGGAAAATTACGTGCAAAGTTTTTGGTGAACACTGTAGAAAAATGGTCACGTGATGCCACTGTAGCACCGCGGAACCACGGCCGTAACCCCCCTTTGGCCGCGGTTCCGCCGCGGAACAGTTTCATCAATGCACCAAATTTCTACAGTGGTTCTCTAACTTGAAAATGGGGTTTTTGGTGTATTCTGTTTAGGCCCAGATTTTCTTTGAGTGCTACAGTTGTGCTTGGGGCCCACTTCGGTAAATTTAGTCGATCGAAAATTTTAAACATGTTAGTTCATAAAATTTACATTATATCTGCGACCATAAATGTCACTTGATCGGTAAATCATGTCTAACTGCTATAGCCCTTTTAGACGGATTTACGAATGTGATATTCACGTTGATGTTCTGTGTTGTGCTGTGATATTGCGGATTGGTCGTGGGGGATAGCCTGGATGCAATGGTAGTACAGTTTGGTTGTATATGCACATTTGATATTGCGGGGCGAGCGTCCGACATGTGGACTGTCGTCACTACCTGTTTGTATATTATTCCTTTGGGACACGACCGGGCTGAGGTCGATGTACCCGTTGTATGTATATTTTACTTTCTGTACTAGGATTAGCCCGCGGAGGGGTGCACGGATAGCCGGGTTCTAGAGGGCAACAGGCACGCATCTCATGGCGTTGAGACGGATGGGGCTTTGCTCTAGAATTGGCGGGCTATTCGCCGCATTCGTAGGGGGTATAAGTTGACCCAAGGAGGGGTGCCCAAGTTACCGGATTCCGTGAAGTGCTGGGTGGTCCATTCACGTTGCTGAAGGGGGCTACCTCGCTTCAGGTTTTGGTGGGTAACTTGTCGCGTCCGTAGGGGTCTGGGATTTCATTACACAGGCTATCCTCACGACCAGGGGAACGTCGGGTTTCAGTAGCGGCTCTATGAAACCCGGGGATCCCAGATATCTGTATTGTTCTGTGATGCTTATTACATTTCTGTGATGTTGCATTTTATCACGCCTTGAGCGAATATTATATATTGATATATATACTAGTAGATGTTGTATATGTTTTGCATCCGCGCTAGTCCAGCCCCCGCTCTGTCGTTAGTTAAGTAACCTAACGGGTGATGACGGGACCCAGTGGCGAATGCGGATGGCATATACGTACATCATTATTTTCGTTCTTTTGTGGTGTGATCAATTGATGGGACTGCGTTGATTTGGATCAATGCAAGCTAAACAAAACCTATTCTGATGTTGTTGGAATAATTTTTTCAAAAAGCTGTTATTGCAAGGGCGTTCTCTTTTGTTTTGCACAGTGGTATTCGGTTATGAATATCCAGCACCTCAGTCGACGAGGCAAGGGCCGAGATCCCTTCACCGGGGGTGACCCCTTGAACAGAAGTTTGCGTCAGGGCAATAACTTCACTATAGTCGATTACTTTTGCTTTGCATCGTGGTATTCAGTTGGAATATCCTGCACCTCATTCTACGGGGAAAGAGCCGAGATCCCTTCACCAGGAGTGACCTCTTTAGCAAAGGTTTTCGCCACTATATTTTTATAAAAGCTATCCAGTTCCTTCAACGATATCAAGTTCATTACGTTAAAAGTTTTTCACCAAAAACCATTCGTAGCCCTCCGTCATTTCAGACGGGTAGCACGTAGTATTCATGCTATGTTTGTTGACCTTCGTCAAGGCATAGTGTATGGTAGCTGCTTGTTACCTTTTTGCTGCATAGATAGATGCGTTGGTTTGGGACAGTCGTATAGCCTTGTTGACCTTCATCAAGGGCTTGTACGGGTGGGTTCAAATTAACCTGGACAATGACGGGCAGAACTTGACATGTGACTTATGATTTGTTGACCTTCGTCAAGGTCATAAGAGCATGAGGCAAAAATTATATCGGGAGTTTCTAAAGAAACTGAAACTTGCCAGATATGCACATACCTTCTGGAGTGTGATAATGTGAGTGGAGTACATCACATTATCATGCGATGATAGTTGGATCCCGATTCCCACTGATGAGTTGGTTTATCCTCGGGTGATCCCGACTAATTCTTCTTTTAGGTTTGGAGGAGAATTTGACGTTACAGTGGGAGATTTCCTGATTAAATAAAGTGATAACCATTCTGATCTAGGTTAGAGTGCACGCTGAGTGTTTCTTTTCTCTCTCTCTTTGGCAGCGACCATGACCCGACCCTTGACTATGACTCAGTGACTAAGTTAACCGAACCTTCTTATAACACTGGCTTTTGGATTGTCAGAGTTGCATACCTCATTGCCACTCCTACTCTTACCCTTTTCTCCAGGACACCCCGTATTATTACGAACATCCACTTCCATTGGATAAAACCATCGTATGGTTATATACGAACTCGAAGGAATTTATTCGAGGATGGTTTCCGGTTCTGGAGAAAACGAATAGGACTATTCAGTTGTCTTTTCCTTTTAGCTTCTCTCAGGTTACGAGTGCTCCTTGGATTAGGGGATAGTACACCCGTTACGCCTATCGGATAGTCTTCTTCCAAACCATAGGCAGGTGTTGACCGGTAAGGAATGAAGAAAACCAATTAGCCTAAACGGTGTACAGAAGGTATTAAGTTAAGACAAATAAAGGGATTAGAAGGAGGGCAAAGTAAACTGCGACTGCTATTCATGACCAAACCAAGTATTTCTTCGCCAATCCTACATCACCTTTGTATTTCTCCAGAACACTCCGTATCACTACGAAAATCCACAGTTTATTGGATATTCCATCGTATGGTTATATACGAACTCGAAAGGAACTTGTTCCAGTTCGGGGATGGATTCTGGTTCAGGAGAAATAGGAAGAAGGTTTTATTCAGTTGTCTTTTATCTTCACCTTCTCTCGTATTGCGAGTGCTCCTAGGATTAGGGCAGCACACCAATTATACTTATTGGATAGTCTTCTTCCAAACCATAGGCTGGTGCCGAACGGTAGGGAAGGAAGAAAACCATTTGGCCGAAAGGGGTGTACAGAAGGTAACGACTAAAGACATATAAAGGGATCTGCAGAGATGGCAAAGAAGTATACGGTTACAGTTGTGAATCTGGATAATGGAAGAGGCATTACTAGAAATACCCGGATACCCCTACGAAACATTTCAATGTTTCAGCTTCACTATGTACTGTTAAAAGAAAACTGATTTCCCAATTAGACACTTGCTCCAGGGTATATATTTACCAGGTTTGATTCTCACATCTGTATGGTTTTACAGATGATGAGTGAGAGTAAGTTATTAGGAATTGGGTGATCATCCTCATTAAATCGGGATTCTTTGTAATTGGTGATATTTGAGGAAGTTACCTGGGTTATTTGCCGGACGGCAAATACTTGGTTTTGAATATCCGTTGTTATGCACCAATTTCAAATTGATATATCTATACGTCTATTTCTAATAGAGTGAGATATACCTTTTTGAAATTATGTCCATGACATTTACCTATATCAGTGGATGGTTAGGTAAGGAGTATTAAACAGCGGTGTAATTCTTCTTAACCATAAGTACAGTTTTCAACCTACGATACACAGGGAATGAGTTATTAGACTCAAGAGACTTATACAGAGTATTGTAAGTTGTCCATTGTCCATTAGGATAGAGGGGTTGGTCCTCGTACTATATTCTGTTTACTTATGACTTCTCTAGTTCTTAGACAAGTGTTTCGTAGAAACACAAGGTCCAAGTTTTGAGAAGTTATAGGTATATGAATAAAGTAGAGGACCAGATATTGCAAGTATCAGGATTCTTCAAGGTGATCGAAGATGTAGATACTTGTGAATGGTATTCAGTTGATAGTAATGATTAAGAGAACTTGCTTCTCTTTCAGGTTACTCATAATTGGAAGTACTCCTAAGTTGAGTAATGTTGATCGACCTCTCTCCATTTAGTTAACATGCACTGGAGACAGCTGCATGATTTGAATCTGGTTCAATTAAATCAGTGCCTCTGTTTCTGTATTGGATATAGAACAGTTCGCATCTTAACGATGTTAAGGTACGGGGAGTTGTCCGGCTTATGCTTAAAACCAGACTCTGGATAACTCAAGGCATGCTTCAGTAATGGTTGTTTGTGGGTTGACCCAGGCTATGACGAGGTTGACTTTCTACCATCTGGAAGATCAATAGTGATAATGTTCTTGACTCGCCACAGTTTTAATAAAAATGGATTTTTTCAGAAAACAGTAGTGGGAGTATGGTAGAACTGGAAGTGACTCCAGAACCGCAAACGATTACTGAAGATTTGATAAGAACCTAAAGATTCAATCTGGTTTGACATTCCATTAGCCACTCCGCAGATATGGTGGGTAACCTCAGGCACTCGAGAGGTACTTCGGTATGCTCAAAGACGGTGACAGGGAGGCTCTTGTTTACCCAGACTTGTCATTGCTGTTGTTCCAGGCTGTGAGACCCCGCAAGAGGATGAGTATAGCGTCGTTCTGAACTAGCTTTAGAAGTGTACGTTTATATGACTCTGCCAGAGGGTTGTCGTAGTCAGTGGGAGCAGCGGAAGTATAGTGGACAAGTGTCTTATGTCTATTTATAGGCTAAAGCAGATATAGCAGAGATAGATCATCTATTTCTGATGTGACAGTCATAGGTTTGACTTCATCAGAATAGGGGATGGATCTGTTAAAAAGGTAGTAGGATGTGATGTCCTGGTATTTGGATAACATACACAGAGTAGGAAGTGAAATTCATATACTACAATATGTTATACTTTGGTTGTCACATAGTAGTTTCTCCACATAGGACTTGGATATTATATCAGACATTCTGGTTACTAGATCTACAGTTTTAGATCTAGATTTGGGAAGTGTCCCAATCAGGGTACTTAGACAGCATTCTAAAGGTGTTTTAGAATGGACAACTCCTGGCACGGTAGCGTATCTGCAGTTGATGGAGTCACCCTCTCTAAAGGTGTCTTACAGACTAAAGGAGAGAGGGATGCGCATGATTAGCAGATCACTTACTTAGGCAATTGAGTTGATCATGAGATGTCAAGTACCACACCAGACGTTGTTGTTTTGCACTAGATGCAATAAGTAGATATTGATCCAATCCTGGAGAAACATTCGGAAGCAGTTTTAGAACATAAATGCATATTCTAGGGATATGATAACAACAGCCTCATTCGAGAGACGGTTATCATTCTAGGCTTCCAAGGTGACCTGGATGACAGAGTGACTGTCAGAGTTATAGTTTTCCCTCTGACGAGGGGTAGTATCTGGACAGGTGGTCCAGGCGGATACTGAGGGAGGCATGGCGCAGGATACTGATTAAGTTCAGTTGACGATACAGTCTAAGAAGTTTGGATTTGGAGTTCATTTATGAACTAGGTCCCATCAGATATCCAGACATATTCTAAGACAGGTATTGCTCATTTCAGGAAATGGTTTTCTCCGCAAACTTGAGATAAAGAGAGACATAGAAAGAAACATCAGGGCGGATCCACTCACTGAGGCTATTCCTCGAACGCAATAGTTTCGCAAACGGGTTTTGTGAGACTGATTGGTAGAGGAGTTGGGTGTTCGGTATCACACGGGCTGTGAGTATGCGACATCGCAATAATTAGCCTTGAGTGCAAGTGGGAGATTGTTGGAGATAGTGCCCTCAGAGTCAATTATTGGATCACAGGCACGTGATTGCAATGATTGAGAGAAGACCTATACCATTAGAACAGTCTTGCTCAAGATGATAGTATGCTATTTGGTTTATCTTTATCATCGTGTACTGCTTTAGGTGACCTTACAAGTCACTATTGCACATTGATAGAGCCCTTAGGATTCTTGCTTGACGGCCAGCAGTATGATGGCGATCATATACGTGGGAGCTGGGGTCTATAAGCACATCCTTAAAAGGTCCCTAGTGGTGGGAGTTTTCGAGACAGGGCATCGATACTCCAGAGTAGACTAGTATATACAGTCGAGATCCCGACGAGGGGCGGTGGCCGGTCTCACAAGCCACTGGTGTCAGTTGGTTCACCTAAGATGTATACAGGTGCTCATTGGGTTATGAGTACACCGGACAGGACTCGCCGGGAACATGCTAGTTGGTCTTATACCAGACGTCAGATAGCAGTTCCCTGGTGACATGTGTACAGGTTAGTTCATCGACCTGAGGTCGTCATTTGTCTCGTGTGAGTTCCCACTGTACTTTGATTACTACCCTACCACGGATCAAAGGAGTCGTGCAAACAGGTTTTAGTTGGGTACAGTCCCGAGCCATATAAAGGCAGTGAGCGGATCTACAGGGGTTCGTCTCTCCCGGTATTGGGGGTGAGGTCGCGCTGTGTCTAGGAGAGCCATTACACGAAGTCCTTAGCCAAGGCAGGAGATTTACTGGTAGGTATTCCATTAGTATCTCAGAGTGTTCTGGGCTACACTCCGACACGACTTGTACCGCTTTTGGGGGTCTGACTTTTACCAACCCCCTAGGCCCGCCATGCGATGCCCATAGACGAACGGACCGGACTGTACGGATATTGTCACTGACAGGCTCAGTAGGGTGTCAGGATGAGTTCGCTCATCAACGTCCCTTTTGGTCAATACCTGGTAGCCCATTACGTATGGCTAATACCTCTGACGTGCAAGTGGTTAAATCTACAGCCAAAGTATTGACGAGTCTTTAGAGTCCCCCACAGACAGTTTCTCAAGTTTCGGGCGAAACGCTGTAGAGGCCGTATGGAGATATGGCAGGGTTCGATCACATACGTGCGGTATTGCACGGATCATGATCGGACGGATAATACAAGCGGGCTTTGGTTTAAGCCAGATCCTAGTATTGTACCGTGTAGATTTTGTCTCATTGCATTTGTATTCGGTTGGAATACAAATGCGGGTATGTATATACAGTCGCGGGGTTTTCCTGTAATTTATTACGGGATCAGTTTTTTGAAATTGCCAGTTTGCATTCCGTTTCGGCCAGTTTTCCTTTGTTCTTTCATTGGCTGATAATTGATGGAGGGGCTAATTTGCAAATATGCAAATTAGCAATTGTGGAGGGTTTATTTGTAAATGGAGGATTATGATGGTTCAAGCATCTTATGATGCTTTTCTTGTTCTCATTATTGTTTGCATATATGAGATAGGATTGGATTTGAAATGGGTGTGACAAATATTCCTCAATATCATCACATTTCTTATGGTCACCCTCTCTCCCCTTGTGCTCAACCTCTTGTATTATTTCCCTCCTCCACATTTTGTTTTGGCCGGCCACATTCTTGTGAGGGTGAGAGGGTTCATTTTGGTGAAAGAAAAAAATGTTCATCATATTTTCCTTGCTTGCTACAAAATCATTCATCTCCATATCTCCTTCTTCCATCTAATAGGCAACTTCAACAACCTCTTATGAGACAAACTATTCTACACTAGCCTACAGTATTCTTGGACACGTCGACTCGCCAACTTCATGCCCGAGTTGCCTCGGTCCAGCGGTGGGAGCCCGTAAAAGAACCCGGCGTTGTGGTGCCCGTTCCGACGAGGAGATGAAGACTGGAGATTCCGCGAGGAGATCGGAGTGGAGGCCGAAGACCGAAGGACACGGATCGCTCGGTATAGCTTTCTACCCATCTTCTTGTTTGCCAGCGTTAGGTTAATGGCCCGATCCGGGTTTTTTTTAGTGCGCGGTAGTGCCGGTTTACAAGTTTTCTAAAAAGTATCGTTTCCGCATTCCGGCGTCGGATTGACGGCCGGGGCGCTTCCGTGCACTTACACTTATGACAACAGTCATGAGTATGAGCAGAGGAAAAAGGATTGCATGAATTCCTTGGTGACCCCATCGAAGAAGAAGCATAGTGTTGCGTCTTCTTCAGGTGTTCTTGTTATAGATAACTATTTTTCGGTCATTCCTACCTCCTGGGTACTCGATATCTGATCAGGATCTCATATCTGTAATTTATTATGGGGAATGAGAACAAGAAGAATGGTTGGACATGGTGATATGCCCCTCAGAGTAGGGAACGGAGCACAACTTGATACTTCTGTCATCGGTGAATATCACCTAGCATTGCCAAATGGCTATACTATGATTCTGAACAATTGCTACTATGTACCTTCCATGGTTTGCAATATCATATCAGTTTCTTTACTTGATAAATATGGATATAAGTTTGTTCTTGATAGAAATGTCATGAACATTTACCTTAATCAAGTATTGGTTGCAAAAGGTACATTGTGTAATGGTATCTATATTCTTAATCAAAACACAGTTCTCAGCATACAAAACACACGCAAGAGGAAGAGTTCAGAAGTGAACGAATCCGACTTGTGGCATTGTAGACTTGGTCATATCGGAGAGAAAAGACTGAGTAAGTTGCATAAAGATGGACTTTTGGATACATTCGAATTTTAATCTATGAAACTTGTCAGTCTTGTTTCAAGGGAAAAATGACCAAATCTCCGTTCACCAGACACGGAGACAGAGCAGTAGAGCTCTTGGGACTCATACACAGTGATATATGTGGTCCAATGTCTATACATGCGAGGGGTGGGTTCTCGTACTTCATCACATTCACTGACGATCTCTCTAGGTTCGGATATGTGTATCTCATGAAACACAAATCTAAAGCTTTTGAGAAATTCAAAGAATTCAGAAATGAAGTAGAGAACCAGACTGGCAAAAGTATCAAGATCCTCCGATGTGATAGAGGAGGGGAGTACTTAACCACGGAATTCCTAAAATACCTAAAAGAGAATGGAATTCTCTCTCAGCTTACTCCTCCGTATACACTACAGCACAACAGTGTATTGGAGCGGAGGAACCGTACCTTATTGGATATGATTCGCTCCATGATGAGTAACGCCGAGTTGCCTCTTTCATTTTGGGGACATGCGCTTCAGACAACAGCATACCTATTTAATGATGTTCCATCTAAATCCATGCCTAAGACACCATTCAAGATATGGAATGGTAAGAGGCAATATCTTAAAAGATTTAAGATATGGGATTGTCTGGCTTACGTAAAAAAGCATAATCCGGACAAACTAGAGGCACGGTTAGTTCTATGTAAATTTGTGGGATATCCAAAGAATGATTATGGATATTTGTTCTACCACACTGAGGAATAGAAGGTGTTTGTATCTCGCCACGCTACCTTTATGGAAAGGGGTTTCTTGCAAAAGAAATTAGTGGGAGTACGGTAGAACTGGAAGAAACTTCTGAACCACAAAATGAAACTGAAGATTTGGTGGAACCGCTAGATTCAGTAGTCCCAGACGAACCTCAGCCGCTCTGCAGATCTGGTAGGATTTCTCATCTGCCCGAGAGATACTACGGTTTTCTCATAGACGGGGATCGAGAGGATTGCATCCTGAAAGAAGATGATCCTACTAGTTTCAAGCATGCCATTATCAGTAGGGACTCTGATAAGTGGTTAGATGCTATGCGATCCGAAATGGAGTCCATGTACACCAATAAAGTATGGACCTTGGAGATTGCTCCACCTGGGGTAAAACCCGTTGGATGCAAATGGATCTACAAAAAGAAATTTGGGATAGATGAGCAGGTGGAAACCTATAAGGCTAGACTAGTTGCAAAAGGTTTTCGTCAAAGACCAGGTGTGGACTATGACGAAACCTTTTCTCTAGTGGCTATGCTCAAAACCATTCGGATCCTACTTGTCATTGTTGTCTTCCATGACTATGAGATCTGGCAGATGGACGTAAAAACGGCTTTTCTGAATGGAAGTTTAGAAGAGTTCGTTTATATGGATCAGCCGGAAAGTTTCGTAAACGGTGGGAGCAGCGGGAAGGTGTGTAAGTTAGTTAAATCCATTTATGGATTAAAACATGCATCACGGAGCTGGAACATCTATTTTGATGAAACATTCAAAGGATTTGACTTCATCAAGAACGAGGACGAGCCATGTATATATAAGAAGATTGTAGGCCGAACTGTCGTGTTCCTAATCTTATACGTGGACGACATTCTTTTGATAGGAAGTGATATTCCTATGCTACAATCAGTCAAGTTATTCTTGTCACAAAGGTTCTCCATGAATGGCCTGGGTGATGCCCCGTACATTCTGGGGATTAAAATCTACAGAGATTGATCCAAGAGATTATTGGGACTTTCACAGTCCAGGTACATAGAGACTGTACTAAAGAGATTTAGTATGGAAGATTCCAAGCACGGTAGCATACCTGCATTGCACGGAATCACCCTTTTCAAAGAGATGTCTCCCAAGACTGATGAGGAGAGGGTTCGTATGAGCACTATACCCTACGCTTCGGCGGTAGGATCTATAATATATGTGATGCTATGTATCCGACCAGATATAGCTTACGCGCTTAGGTGGTGAGCCGGTATCAGTCTAACCCAGGTGAAAACCATTAGACTGTTAAGAACATTCTGAAGTACCTGAGAAGGACTAAAGAATTGTTCCTGGTATTCGGTAATGGGGACCTCCAGGTGGAGTCTTTTAGTGATTCGAGCTTCCAGAATGACAAGGATGACAACAAGTCTGTCTCGGGTTTTGTGTTTACCCTCAACGGAGAGACGGTCTGTTGGAAGAGTTCCAAATAGGACACTGTCGCAGACTCGACGATGGAGGCTGAATACATTGCTGCCAACGATGCCGTAAAAGAAGCTGTCCGGTTTAAGAATTTCATTACTGAACTTCAGGTAGTTCCATCCATTGTTAACCCAATACCTATGTATTGCGACAACAATGGAGCTATGGCTTTAGCAAGTGAACCACGGTCCCATCAGAAATCCAGGCCCATCTTGAGGCGGTATCACCTGATCAAGGAGATCATTGATCGCCGGGAGATCGAAGTGCGGAGAGTTGACACAAAAGACAACACTGTGGATCCATTCACCGAGTCCCTTCCTCAATCACAGTTCGAGAGACGTTTTGAGATGTTGTGTATGCGGTATGCCAACAACTGGCCTTAGAGCAGAAGTTGGGTATTCGATACGCCAATATATATGGCCTTAGTGCAAGTGGGAGATTGTTGGGTATGTATGCCCAAGAGGCCATTATTGTATATGTATACATGTGGATGCTTGGACATATATATGTACAGGACAGTTTTGCTCGATATGATAGTATGCTATCTGGTTTTTCTTTATCTTAACATGTGCGTATTTTTTTACTTGCTATTACATATCATTTATACAAGTTGATAAAGCCTGTAAGATCATTGCTAGATTACCTGCGTTGTGATGGTGATCATACTTGTGGGAGCTGGGTAGTCGGTACTGTTTCCCCAAATCAGATAGCAAAGCTCTATTCAAAATTTGAAATTTGAAATGAGGCAGCGCCTCATAAGAGCGCTAGCGCCAAGAGAGCCAGCGCTAAGAGTCAAAGTCTCTGAGGCAACGCTCACATGCAAAATATGAGAGCGCTAGTGCCAAGAGCGCCAGCGCTAAGAGTCTGAGGCAGCGCTCACGTGCAAAGCACGAGAGCGCTAGCCAGCGCTAAGAGTCAAAGACTCTAAGGCAGCGCTCACGAGCAAAGCACGAAAGCGCTGGCGCCAAGAGCGCCAGCGCTAAGAGTCAAAGACTCTGAGACAGCGCTCACGTGCAAAGCAGGAGAGCGCCAGCGCCAGAACTAAAAGTTCTCAACTCTTGGATCAAAAATCCAACGAAGATAATAAACCATCAAATTACCAGAATGAAAATTATTTTGAGGAAATACTCCTCAAATCTTTCCAAACAGGAAAGATTGTGCTCTATATATCAGAGCACCGTTGGATCAAAGATCCAATGATAATTAAAAATCACCGAAATACAGAATAAGTTCTGTATGGGAAAGTATTTTCCTAATCTTTTTAATAACAAGAAAACTATCTTCTGTAAAACAAAAGCCCTTGGATCCAACGGTGGGAAACGTTCCCCAAATCAATCAGAGATCTCTCAATAAGAGATTTCCTTAACTGATTCAATAAGTCAGCCTCTCCTATATAAAGGACCCAAGACTTCAAGTCTTGTAGAAAGAAACCTCCCCATAAGTTCTCAAATCGAAAGAAGAAAAACAGAGGAAACCCCCCCTAAACTTCAAGTTCTCAGAAAATAAAGAAGAAGAGCAACCTCTAATAAGAAGAACTTTCTTCAAGGTGAGGAAAAAGAAGAGAGATCATAACATCTCCTCCATATTTAAAAGTTTAACTCTCACATCATAAGAACATAGTTATTTTCTAGATTACAGATCTATAAGACAAGGTCTTTCACAAAAGTAAAAGTGATCGCATCATCTCATCAAGAAAGAGAAGGACATAGTTCTTAGGTCCATGAGACAAAGTCTCTTATAAACCGAGAATTTAATTCTCAGAGCACAGAACTAATCAGAGCTGACAAAGAATCACTTTAGCGCTCCAATTTATAAAGAAGCACCTTAGTGCTCCAAGTCCGGCGCTCAGCGCCAAACGCACCACGTGCTCCTCACGTGGGCGCCTTTTTATAATAAGCGCTTTAGCGCTCTAAATCCGGCGCTCAGCCAAGCGCTCCACGTGCTCCTCATGCGGGTGCCCTTTTATAATAAGCGCTTTAGCGCTCCAAGTCTGACGCTCCACGTGCTCCTCACGTGGACGCCCTTTTATAATAAGCGTTGTGTCCCATAATCAGAGCAAAACTTTGTTCAAATTTCAAATTTTGAAATGAAACAGCGCTTCATTGCAGCGCCAGGTGCGCTGCACCCCAAGTAGTGCACCATGTGCAAAGCACGTGTGCGCTAGCGCTAAGAGCGCTGAACTCTAAGCAGTGCACCATGTGCAAAGCACGTGTGCACTAGCACTAAGTGCGTCGCACTCTAAGCAGCGTACCACGTGCAAAGCACGAGTGCGCTAGCGCTGGAACTAAAAACTCCCCGCCATCAGATCAAATATCCAATAAAGATGATAAATCATCAATTAATCAGAATAAAATTCTATTAAGGAAAGATTTCTCAAAATCTTTCCAAACAAACAGATTGTACTTTATAAATCAGAGCACCGTTGGATCAATGATCCAAAGGTGATTAAAAATCACCAAAATTACAGAATAAATTCTGTATGGGGAAAGATTTCCCAATCTTGTTAAACACAAGAAAATTGCCTTTTTTAAATCAGAAGCCCTTGGATCAAAGATCCAACGATGGGGAAATTCCCAAATCAATTGGAGAAAAGATCTCCTTAACCAATTGAACAAATCAGCGTACCCTATATAAAGGCCCCAAGACTTCAAGTCTCATATAGAGAAACCCCCCCCATAAACTTTGAGAAATCTCAAAAAGAAGAGCAAGCTCTCAGAAGAAGAAGATTTTCTTCAAGGTAAAAAGAATAGAAAAACGAAATCTTCTCATATATAAAAACAAGAATTCACTTCTTTTTTTAAGATCATAGATCTATAAGACCAAGGTCTTTCACAAAGAGATCAAAGGACCTCATCATAAAAAAATAAGAAGAAGAACATAATTCTTCTCACAGATCATAAATCTATAAGACTAAGGTCTTTTACACAAAGAGATCATGAACATCTCATTATAAAAAAGGGGGAGAATAAGTCAATTCTCTTAGGATCACAGATTCATAAAGGCAAAGCCTTTCACCAAAATAAGAGATTGAAATATCTCCTATAAAATAAGAACTGTGTTCTTAGAATCTTGAGACAAAGTCTCTTATAAACTAGAATTTATTTCTCGGATCATAAAACTGGTCAAATAGCGATTTGCTCTCATGGACTGGCGCTCAGCGCCAAGCACGCCACGTGCTTCCCACGTGTGCGCTACTTGAACAGAAGCGCTTTGCGCTCTTTGGACTGGCACTCAGCGCCAAGCGCACCACGTGCTCCTCACATGTGCGCTACTCAGCAGAAGGGCAATGCGCTCATAATCTGGCGCTCAGCGCCAAGCGCACCACGTGCTCCTCACGTGTGCGCTACTCAGCAGAAGCGCAATACGCTCATACTCTGGCGCTAATGCCAAGCGTGCCATGTGTCCCTCACGTGCGCGCTGATAGAACATAAACTGTTCTTTAAATGAAGCCCCAGAGCTATATGAATGCTCAACATTCAATAAAAGACAAAAATATTGTCAGAACTCAAATCAATGCTCAGCATTGTCAAATGTTTAACATTTAACTGAGTGGGCCGAGCCCAAATTGGCCATAAACCCCCTCATTCAGATTAATTGAGCCCATATGCTCATAAATCTTTTGATCTTAGTCTCAAATTGGACTATAGATCTCTCAACCAAGATTGGTTCAAGGGTATATCTCTTTACTCCTCTGATATTTGTCGTTGTAATCCTTCAACGTCTTCAGAGAGGTGACGGGTCTCGACAACCAAACATTCCATGGACTGTAGGGTCCTTAAACTCATGGAATATGATGTCCTTAACCTTGGACTGTGGGGTCCTTAAACCCATGGACTATGATGTCCTTAACCTTGGACTGTGGGGTCCTTAAGCCCATGGACCGAGATGTCCTTAAATTAATATTGGACCGAGATGTGCTTAAACTAACATTGGATCGAGATGTCCTTAAACTAACATTAAACCGTAATGTCCCTAAACAAATTGACCGCAAAGTCCCTAAACTAAAACAATAGAATTCAAATGCTCTTTTTTTGGATCTAAATGATCCCGTTAAGTTGATCTTAGTCTGAAATTAGACTAACGTGTCCTTAACAAACGTTATGTTGATCTTATTCTGAAATTAGACTAACGTATGCTTAACAAATAGTTTAGTTGAGCTTAGTCTAAAAATTAGACTAACGTATCCTTAACAAACGTTTAAGTTGATCTTAGTCTTAAATGAGACTAACGTATCCTTAAACACAAACCAAAAACTGAAATCTAAGAAAATACGGATTTGGACTAATCCACGCCCTACGGGCGACAACATAAATTAGTCTCCGTATACAATCCACTGGCAACCAAAAAACAAAACAAACACCCACGACACGAAGTGACCATCTGGAGAAGGAGAAAGTGGTTACCGCAATGCGATAGCGTAATTAACTGCAGGGGCTTGCGCTACAGGGAAGAGCGTCCCCATAATTAAAAATCCCTCAAACGAGGGGGAATCTGACGAATTTTGCTACATCGGCCGCATCTGTCTAAACCTCCGATACACGGTGCCATAAATCAACTTGGCATCTTCGGAGAGGTGGACGGATAGCACCAATTAGCATCTACCCTCGAAATTCAGGCAAGACGGGCCTACACGGTCGCGTCTCTGTGTTTCGGTGGAGAACAGATTCTGGCACGCCCGGTGGGGCCTTTTCCTCTTTCCACTCCATACTTCGTGTGTCGTGTTTCGCGAACGAATTGCGGTTTGATATGGTTGCCCTTGGGTTCAAGGTACTACTATTTGGTTTTTCTCCCGTGCAGAAAATGAACATCAATGGCATCTGACTGCTCCAACTGCAACTGCAACTCTCATTCCGCCTCATCTGGAGGAGTAACCTACAGGCCCCAAACGGCCTCCATTTTCTCAATGCCGGTGTAACAAGTGACCCAAGCCACCACTGGGCTATTCTTCAGGACCGTGATCCTGCCAACGAGCTTCAGCGCTCCTATGCCATCTCAAGAAGCTAAGAAGAAGTCGGTCTTTGATCGGCTTGCAACCACCATGGCCCCTCTCAGCGGGTCGTCCAACTCCAGCGCCTCAGTCTTTAACAGATTGGGCTGAAGCTCCAATGGGCCCATGAAGAAGACCGCAATTCCTGAAAGGGTTATCCCGAAGAGGATAGCCATTCTTGCTCCTGGAGTCGCCAAAGCGGCCTCCCCTGCTAAGGAGTCGGTCTTTGCAAGACTGACTGCTTCGGCTCCCGCTCCAAACGAAGTCACTAAGACTACTTCTCCTGCTCGAAAGTCTACCTTCAACACATTAGCTATCCCCGCTCAGCAGACGTTCATTTTTAATAGGCTAGCACCAATAACAGCACCTAACCGGAACAGGAGGCACGATCAAGCCTTCCCTATCGCTGAGCCAGTGCCGTCGGCTCGACATACTCGACGTCACCACTGGCGCCGAGTAAGAAAGGCTGGGGGCAATTCCCCTTCTGGATTGACTCCGCCGGCTCCAACGGTAGAAATTGATACTGTTGTTCCAACTGGGAACAGCTTTGAACTACTTAGGAGGGTACGCAAAAACTCTCCGACTGCTGTATTGAAAAGGTCTCCTCCACTAAGGGACAGCACTACAAAGGCGAAGCTCGAACATCCCCCTCAGCGGCTGTCCTCTAAAATTAAAGTTTGGCGACAGGTCCAGGACTCCGTGATAGATCAAGACTATCCCTGCTGACAGGAAAAGATGAAGGTTCGGCAAGAAGAGAACCACCCTGTCAAGCCACAGAAAGCGACAGCTACTTGGGTGCCTACTGCAATGGCCCCCTCAACTTCGACCGCTCACAAGAGGAGAAAGCTGTAGAAAATCCCGGTATCTCGCAAGAAGACTGAATCTAAACGCCCCAAGTCTGGGGGCATAGTGGTGCATACCGTCTATATGGCATCCGAAAAAGAGGATAGCCATATCTCCACAGGTCATCGACCGCTTACGCGATCAGTGACTAAGGCTCAGGAGCAGCAACAACAAAAGCTCCAAGAGATGCTAACAGCTATGGCCGCACTCACGGGACCAAAAGCAGGCCCGGAGACATCTTCGAAGCAACGTCATGAGCAGGAAACTGATATCGAATTCCTTCGAAGAATGCTTTAGAAGAAGGATAAAGAGGCTACGGAACAAGCGGCCAACATAAAACAAATGGCCCTTTTATTCCAAGATATGGTGGGCATGATGATCCAGCCGGACCCTCCAGCCGAAGATCCTCCAGTAATAATTGAAGATGATAGAGGAGAGACATCAAATCCTCTGCCGGCTCTGTCAGCAGCCAAGGAGGCGACTATCTCTAAAGCCATGCTCGATGATTATATAGCTCAGCAAATACGGGCTCATCAAGCGAATGAAGTAACTAGCCAAGTCGTCAGAACTGGGCAACCATATACAGGATGGTACGATCAGATAAAGTACCCGTCAGGATACACAATTCCTAAATTCCATGTGTATAAGGGGACAGGAAATCCTCATCAACATGTCGCTCAGTTCAGGGCTTTCTGCGGCAACATTGGAGGGGATGATAAGCTACTGCTTCGCCAATTCGTCGGCAGCTTAGCGGAGACAGCTTTCGAATGGTACTCAGAGCTTCCTAACGACTCCGTCAAAACTTTTACGAAGATGGAATTGCTGTTTACCCAACGTTTCGCCACACCCCAATCACAGCATTAATTAACGCCAAGGTGAAGCTGGGCGAGACATGGGTGCAGTATGCAATCCGATGGCGGAACCTATAGTCAAAATGCGAACAGCGCATAGAAGAGGCTCCTGCAGTAGGCATGTTCGTGGGTACCCTCGATCCGCAGGCGACCATATCCCAGTTCATGTTGTTCTTCAAGCCGACCACTTTCCAGGCCTTGATCGAAGCTGGCCCAAATGGACCAGATGGGCCATAGATCGCTCTCTTCAAAGACGGAGCTTCAAAATGAAAAAGGCAAAGGGAAAGTGACCTTTGTCGCCAGCACTCAACCAAGTGGCCCGAAACCGGTTGTTCGCCAAAGCAACAAGCGGCAATCCCTTGATGAGAAGTTGAGACGTCCCTACCCATTCCCCCGAGATAAAACAGGGAGACTGTTCGAACTAGCAGTGCGCAATGGGCTCATCACTCTACCGGAGCCGAGACACCCACTACAACTGAACGATGTCAACGATCCCAATTACTGCCCCTACCACCGAGTATTGGGCCATCCGATCGAAGATTGCTACGTCTTCAAAAATTGGGTTGAAGATCAGTATCAACAAGACAAGTTCGCGCTATCCGAAAATTGGAAGATGAACCCGCCACAACCACATGCTCCAGAAAAGATGGACATGCCAGGGGCATCGTGCTCATTCATAGAGAAAGCCTCATGGACCGAAAATTCTGTAAACTAGAAATTCACCTCAAATATGGCAACCACGGACCGAGATGTCCTAAAACTAACAACGGACCGAAACGTCCTAAAACTAACAACGGACCGAAACGTCCCTAAACTAACGACGGACCGAAACGTCCCTAAACTAACGACGGACCGAACCGTCCTAAAACTAACAACAGACCGAAATGTCCTAAAACTAATGACGGACCGAGATGTCTTAAAACTAACAATGGACCGAAACGTCTCCAAACTAATGATTGACCGAAACGTCGTTAAACTACTACAAACCCGCAGTGTCCCCAGGCTGACGCGGTAAGAAAATAAAAAAAAATAGTATGTCCATAAGCGAGATGGGCACGGATGAAAACCCGAAAGGGCTCCGTGAGTAAAAACAGCAGGGTTACCGGCGAGTTTTGTAAAGGCCTGAAAGGGCGCAATCTCGTTAAAGGGCACTTGCAAAGTCCTCTCAACCTGGTGAGGAGAAAATACCTGCATGAGATCCTTATGACTCACAAGGGAGGAACACACTTAGGGATCCCCACGATTCCTAAGGAGAAAATACACTTACGAGATCCTCACGACTCGTAAGGAGAATTCCCCTATGAGACCCTCAAGGCTCATAAGATTCAAAAGCCTTAAGTTACAGGGATCTGAACCTGTTCTTAAGCAGTCATACACCCCGATTTCACCCAACAAGCGATTCAATATTGGCCCTTGTATATAATACACGGACATGAATAAACATTTCCCTAACAAAGTCCCACCAGCGACTAGGGATATACTCACACGGTGAACGACCCTTGTAAGCCCTCTCGACTTATAAGGAGAAAACACTCTTGTAAAATCCTTATGACTTAAAAGAGAACACACACTTAGGAATTCTCACGATTCCTAAGGAGAAAACGCACCTACGAGATCCTTATGACTCGTAGGGAGAAATCTTTATGAGACCCTTACGGCTCATGAAGTCAAAAAGCCTTAGTCAACAGGATCCTAACCATGTTTGCTAAGCCACCTTTGTTCGACATCGACAGAGGCAAATGATAATTCGCTCTTGGCAATATCCCAGTTGTAGCGATGATGATGCTCAAATTGGTACCAAATCCTAAACTCGCAGCGAAAAGTCAGCGAGCCACAAATGCATATGAAATAGCTGAAATGATGGGGCAACTTGCAACAAAATTAGCAAGTAAAATATATGCATACAAAATAGCCGAAATGGTTTGGCAACTTGTAATAAAAAACAGCGAGTAAATAAAAAAAATAGCCGAAATGATTAGGCACCGTGAAAAATAGCCGAAATGATTGGGCAATCACGACTTTCGCGATATAAAAGCTGAAATAATAGAGCATCGCGGAAAGAAAAAATATATGAAATGAAACTTCTGCCCTACAGGTGAGATCACATCGATCCCTGTATACGATCCAGAGGCATAAACAAAAAGGGAACTATACCTTCCCACCAGGCTCCATCTGAAAGAGAGCCAAGTCTCGATGGCCGCATCTACAGCCTAGAGAGCCACAACAGCGTTCCTCCTCATTCCAGCAGGATTCAAACGCGACAATCAACCTTGGAGCCATGGCAAAGTCCCTGTTCCAAATCTCGACGGTTCACAGATAGCCTAGAGATCACCAACAGCGTTCCTCCTCATCCTAGCAGGATTCAGACGCAACAATCAACCTTGGAGCCATGGCAAATTCCCTATTCCAAACCTCGACGGTTCACAGACAACCGACAGAGCACCTCCTGGTCCCGTAGAATACGGCTAATGTCAATCCTGACCCCGTGGGAAACGTCCAGAGCAAATCCTGGTCTCGTAGAACACGGCTAATGTCAATCCTGACCCCGTGGGAAACGCCCAGAGCAAATCCTGGTCCCGTAGAACATGGCTAATGTTAATCCTGACTCCGTGGGAAATGTCCAGAGCAAATCCTGGTCCCGTAGAAGACGGCTAATGTCAATCCTGACCCCGTGGGAAACGTCTAGAGCAAATCCTGATCCCGTAGAACACGGCTAATGTCAATCCTGACCCCGTGGGAAACGTCCAGAGCACCTCCTGGTCCTGTAGAACACGGCTAATGTCAATCCTGACCCCGTAGGAAATATACAGAGCAACCCCTGACTCCGTGAAATGCGGATAAAGTCAACCCATGACTCCGTGAAATACGGATAAAGTCAACCCCTGACTCCGTGAAATGCGGATAAAGTCAACCCCTCCTGGCCCCATAGAACACGGCCAAAGTCAATTCTGACTCCGTGGGAAACATCCAGAGTAAACTCTCGAACTCCCTGTCAAAGTAATACTCTGACTCGGGAGCAGGTCAACTCATCACTTACGAGTCCTCTCGACTTGTAAGGAGAAAATTCTCTTGTGAGATCCTTACGACTCTCAAGAGAAAACGCACTTAGGAATCCTCACGATTCCTAAGGAAAAACCACACCTATGGGATCCTCTCGACCTGTAGGGAGAAAATTCTTTATGAGACCCTCACGGCTCATGAAGTTGAAAAGTTTTAGGTGGCAGATCCTAACCCTGTCTCCCAAGCCATCATTGCCTCGCAGAGAGATCAAGGTAGATTTTTTACAGGCCACACTCTCCTAAGTCAAAAATTGAAAAGAAATGAAACAACCACTTATAATTCCTCTCGACTTGTAAGGAAGAAAATTCTCTCGGGAGATCCTTACGACTCTCAAGAGAAAACATACTTAGGAATCCTCATGATTCCTAAGGAGAAAATACACCTACGAGATCCCCTCGACTCGTAGGGAGAAAAATCTTTATGAGACCCTCACGGCTCATAAAATTGAAAAGTCTTAGGCAGCAGACCTGAACCTGCTTCCTAAGCCATCGTTACCTTGCAAAGAGTCCAAGATGGACCGTCATCTACTATCTACAGGCCACACTTGCTAAAATCACATGGCAATGACACAGCAAAGAGAAGAAAGCTACGGTAGAACAAAAAATGTGTATCTTTTATTCATGAATTCAATGGAGTACAAATTGAATCATATGAAAGAATAAAAAATGGATACATGTTATTCAAAGATTACAAGTGTTCAATCTATACAAAAACAACTACTGAGAGGGAGGCATCTTCAATAAATCAGCTAGCTGCTCGTGCACTCCTTTCAACTCTTTCTCACGATTAGCTGTCGCGGCCAGCTCTGCTTCAATTTGGGTCCGTTGCTGCAGTCAGGATGAAAGTTTCTGATCAATTTCTTGCTGGGCAGCCTCCTGACTCTGCGCAACCTGCTCACTAATATCAAACTTCTTCCTCAACACCAGCCCATCAGAGATACATCATTGAAGGTTTTCAAAGATGTAATTCGGCTGGGCAGCATTTGCTGCGACCTTAGCGTGCAGTTGAACAGATTCAGCGGAAGTCGCCTCACGTTCCTTTCGCTTAAGGGTTGCCTCTCGTTCAAAATGGCGAATGAACGAAATGCTCTGCTCAACCCACGCAGCCCGCTGGGAGTTCAAAGACAGAATCTCAGGAGCAGGACACTGATTAATAGAGATTTTCTGTATTTAAATTTACCGCAATCAAGACGGTGTCTCTTGGTAGCTAGCCAGTTGAGTACGGGTCGATCCACAGGGAGATGGAATCATTTTCTTTATGTTTTAACGAGTTAAATCCGATTAAGTCGGGTTTTGTTTTAAGATCTATGAATGAGAATAGGTTGATAAAAAGCTTGCTAAGGTTAGGATTAGGTTAGTTCGAGATAGGGATCTTCTCACATCTTTCAATGCCTTAGTTATGAATATAGGTGTTAGGGTAATCGGCAACAACGGGGATTAGCACGACTAGGAAGAAACTTATAAGTCTAAGCTAAGCTTTCCATGCTTAGTTTCTTCCTTTTGGTCCTTGTTCGTCCGTTCTTGGCTCTTAGCCCTAATCTCCGGTTAATTCAACCACAACCAGTCTATCTAGAGAATCACCGCTATCATGTAGGATAGGGTGCTGTAGTGAGTGGATTGAGGTTGAATTAAAGTGAGACCGTATTTAAAATTATTGGGCAAAGAAAGGAGTGAGAAATTTCCTTCTCTCAAACCTTCCTTCTCCTACCCTAACAAGTAAGGAATTACTCACTCATTAAAACATTTAAAATAAAGATCAAGATAAGAAATTGCAGATTAATTCTATCACTAGATTAACAATTAAAAATTGCAGGTATTTAAAATACGATAAAAAGAATGCGAGATAAATAAATTAAAAAAAAATTACTTTATTGATGACCTCTCAAAAACGCATTACAATGGAATTTAAATTTTTAGATCTAGAAATTAAAAAGAGGCATAAAAATAAAGAGAGGCCTCCTAAGAAAGGCACCCTAAAAGAGGCACACTTCATTTGGTTTTGAACACTCCTATTTATAGATAGGAAAAACCCTAAGTTTACATTCTGATCCATACATGAAACTACAAAACAACCCCAAAAACTGAGTCAAAGCACCGACACTACCACCGACACGTGCAGAGCACGGCCGCGGAACCGCGGCAGAAGAGCCTGTTTGGCCGCGGTTCCGTGGCCATTTGGTAGACTTGGTGGTTCATTTTTTCAGGGCTTCTTCATGTTATTTTTGTCTTCTGTTTGGAACACTTGGTTTCTCAAAAGCTCTTCAGTTCTCTTCCAGATATTCAACAGTGGACTTTTGCCTTGAGCTCCGCGTTTGAAGTCTTTAGATCTTGTGCTACCCTTGTGCTTTGTGTATTGAAATGCTCAATGCTTTTCCATTTGTTCCTTGAACTGGTAGGCGGCATTATACGGATAGTGTGCGGAAACCCGTATTTCTCTATTTGTTGGTTGTAGTCCCACATTTGTTGCGACTTTTCATGAATTTCACTGTAAAGAGCTGAGAACCTGTAACATGAAACTATTTAGCAGACATGGATCAAAAGTACTTACTTGTATGCAATTTGATTAAGAATGGGCTATATAAAAATGCAAAAATCTGATATGAACAAATACCCCTAAACTTATCTTTTGCTCGTCCCGAGCAAAACCAATTTTATTCTCAAAAAATCCTAACCTCACTTTCGCAGGGAACGCGATTGCACTGAGCTCGTGCAATAAGCCATTAAACCTCTAGATGTCCCTAATAGGAGGAGTGTTGTCTCCTGAAGGTTTTCAGCGGATGCTACCCACAAAATCCGATCAATTTGGCCGTTGACTCTAATTCTTCAATTCAGTATTCTAGCAAGAAATTCTATTTCCTTTAACTTAGAAATCATCAACCCGTATTTTTCACACTTCCCTTTCTTTTATCTTAAGATCATATACGTTTTTCCAGTTTATAAAGCTTTCGGCATCTCCTAAGTTTTCCTTCTAAGGTGCAATCTTAACTCAGGAATTTTTATCATATCTACTGAAGACATAATCCCTATCTTTTATTCTTATCTCTCCTCCAAAATCCAATTATATACCCCTACGTGTGTGTAATTATCACCCCTACACTTGGAAATTCAATTCAAGCTATAATGCTCTTGTCCATCTTCCAAAATACTTTTAGTTGGTGAATCTTAGATGAAATTTCTCACACATCTTTCATGCGACCGTTAATACTTCTTAAGGTACTAAACGACCGATTACAAAATGTGCTTGCGCATTTAGACGTAATTTCTCGTCTTGCAATACCTAAGGTTTAGCAGTGACTCCTAAACCAGTTGGTCTAAGGCACTAGGTGTAAAGCACCCTCACTATATTTTTTATTTATGTTGCCTTAAGTAATTACAAAACCAGTGTTCATTTTTTTTATCTCTTTATTCACCACTTATACTTTTATTTTATTTTTCTTCATACTAAGGATTTTAGACAAGTGCATTTCAAGGTATCCTCTACTATCCCAAGTTTCAAGATGTGTGTGAGTGCGTAATGTATGGTATATATTTTCAGAATTTGGACTTAAGATTCATAATTATTTTTCAGACTTATACTTCAAATAGAGCTTTCAATACTCTTCCCTTATTTCGATTTAGCCCATGAACTGAACTCAAAATTTGCCTATTTCTAAATAAACTATAAGGACGTATATTTTCTACAGTTAAATTTTAAGAAAGGTTATTTTTAGGTTTTTTAATTTACTAAGTTTAGGATCTAGTTTTTCTTAACTAGTCAACCGTCATGTTGAACTTAAGTCAAATATGGCCAAAATTGAACTTTTCAATTTTTATAATTTTTTTTTTGATTTTTAAGGGTTTTAAAATAAGTATGCAAATGCAAAAATATACACATGAATGTGAAGGAAGAAAGCTTACCGAGCACACCCCCAAACTTAAACTTAACAGTGCCCTCACTGTCAGGCTACACTAAGAGGGTCAGAATTGTCGGCACTCCCCTGTTTGTTTATTTTATATTTTATATTTTTTTTATTTTTTATTATTATTAACAAAAAAAGAAAACAAAATATATATACACAAAAAGTTCCCCCCCCCCAAACTTAAGTGAAACAGTATTTCCACTGATGCCATTCTTTCTTTCTTTTTCTTAAATCTCATAAACCTGTAAACTTGGGAGGAAAAATTTATTAACGGGGACATGAAATATGATCGTGAAAATCTCCCCCAAACTTATATTTGGCTCACCATTTTGAGTTTAAAAAAAATTATTTTCAAGAGCCAAATTATAAACCCCCCCCCCAAACTTAAGTTAAACAATGCTAAGCTTTTAAAGAGGGGGGTCAAAGTTACCGGTCAATGCCAAGGTTTGCAAAGACCAAAAGTCAACACCAACCATTCGAAAAATTTATCAGTGAAACGCACCGGTTGGTGGAAGAACATGTTGTATGGAGTCAGGAAGAAATGGGTTAAAGATAAGTGGTGTAAAGGAAAAGGTTTACGTCTCGATTTGTAGAGACGAAACAATAATGGTGAACGGAAACGAGAATGTAGATGATTAGGAATGGGAAGAATGGTCACATTCTCATATGGGATAAGAAGAAATGGTGGTGGTTCAACTTCTTCTGGTGGAGGTTGATTAATCAAAAAATCCGTGTCATTTAGGAATGCGAGTTCGTCGGCGAAAATATCTTCAAAACTTTCATCGATGGTCCGATTGAACGTTTCAATATCAATAAGTGTCGCGCCAGAATTCAACACACTTGATTTTTCAAAAATTACAGAGGTAGGAGACTCGTAAGGCTCATCTACTCTATTCTCAAAAGAGTCTAAATCAAGTTGTTTTTCTAGAATTATCGAACTCAAAATATCGGATTGTGATTCATTAACACTCGCTATCATTAAAGGAAGAGTAGAAGAAGAACTAGAGAAAGTGGGAGAAAGAAGTTGAATACGAACTTGAGGATGGAGATAGAGTGTATAAATTAGCACAATTTATAATGACCGATGTGTAAAAAGCGATTGTGCTAATCTATCAACCCACTGAGAAACGAGGTCAAATCCCTCAAGAGTCGTGAGAAAACATGGGTACGTCGAACTTGGTAAACCAGACATTGAAAATGAAAGTGTAACGGTTTCTTGTAAGGTCGGAGCGAGGAAGGAGGGAAGTGAGTGAGGAAGGGTATCGGTTAAAGATTCAGGAGGGTGTGCGCAGTCAATGAAAGGGATAGAATGAATTGGAAAATCCGACTCCTCAAGTAAAACTGCTTCATCCTCAATAATTTGCTCAATACTCTCCATGCAATTCTCATCAAAATCAAGACGCGTATGAAGTTCGAGAGAAACATTTAATGACTCGGGGTGATGAATTGGAGAGAAAAATTCAGTCAAATATGCGGGTTCATCATCCAAAATATTCCTAGCGTCGATATCCTCAATCAAGTGAAAATCAATTTTCTTAGACATCTCATCAAAAGTATGGATATTAATCAATTCAGGTTCTAGAGTGGAGGTGTAGAGCTCAAAAGGATTGGTGATGATTTCACTCGAAAGGGACCCTTCACAATCAGGTAAATCAAACACTACAAAGTCGCACAACTCATTAAACATCCTATTTTCAACTGGTGAATCATTTGGAACACTTGATAGACATTCAAAACTGGAGTTGTGGGATCCAATTGGGGATGAGTAGGTTTGATTTGGAAGGGTGCACTGCTCACTCTCTCCACTCAAATTATCAATCTGTCCAACCGCCTCATCATACATTGGAAAATTTGGAGCTAGTTGGAAACTAGCTACGGGGTCACTAGGTTGTATAAGGACGGCCATGGACGCATTCAACTCCATCATCTGTTGGCATGACGCTACCCTAAAGTCTTCCAACGACTGTTCCAGATTAGACATGGGTTGTAAAGGAGTTTCGGTAAAAGATTCAAATTTGTTTGGATACTGAAAACTCCCAAATGGCTGTGTAGAAGCAATGTCCAGGGAAGGTCCAAAAGTTGGGTAGGATGGATAGGAATAGAATGGTTGGACAGGGGTAGGATCAACATACGGATAAGAAGGTGAATGGAATTGTTGATCCAAAGAATTCGCAGTGGTGAAAAGAGTGAAAGATTGGTTACGAGATTGTTCAATATGTTTAGCAATAGACATGGGTTTCGGAGTTACAACAGAACTCAAAAAAGGAGTATCAACGTATGAAGGTGGTGAAGGTTGAAATGGTTGATACAAGGTGGATTGCTGAGTATAATTGTTTGTCCTAGACGCGTCTATTCGATCTTTTAAAGAGATTTTTGGCATGGAGGGATCGTTCGAAGTTCGACCAAAGCAAGAACCGTATAAAGAAATGTCTGGTTGTGGGTACCAAAGTTCGGCAAGAGTTTTGCGAGGTGAGGTACCCATGATGTAATGAGAGAAAGGAGAAGAAAAAGAATGTGATTTTTTTTGTAAAAAATTGTTTGTTTTTGGAGTATAGAAATTTTTGAAAGAGTTTTGCAATACAGACTTACTTCAAACAATCAAAGTTAAAACATGCACAATCAAACCTAGAGCTATGGTCTTCTAAGTCCACTAGACTGCTCCTAACTGTTTCAAAGTGACAAGTTGTGAGATATCCCTCAAATCGCCTCTTCACCGCCAATTGTGGCCAGGTAAGCACAAATGAAGAAAGGAGGGTTCCGCTCACGAATCACCATGAGACGGGCCTTTTAAAATTAACTTTCTCACTTGTCTAGCCTAGGTACCACAAAGTCAGGTTTAGATAAACGAATGAATGCCCACAACCTTCCTCTATCCTAATGAGCACGACAGTCCTTAATTGGCTGAGTTTAGATATTTTTTTAATTAACTCAAGAATAATGCATATGCTTTTTAGTGATTTTTGGGGTCTTAGGAAGGATAATGAAATCTCCACCCAATCTTAATTGGTATTATAGCCCCTTAGATTCCGTATTAATTATGCAAAACAGTTAACACACCAAAAATCTAAAACACTTGCAAAAAAATTTTTTTATTTGGCAGCGCAAAGATTCCTGCACAAAAACAATTTATTGGATAGGAGAAAGAGAATCTGTGTAAAGAAACCTGCAGGAAAATTTTTTCAGTGGAGTGCAGAGAACAGTAGATGAGAAATGAGATACTCACAGAGATTTTTAGGTTGCTGATGTCACCCTTTGACCGCGGTTCCGCGGTCAAACTGTCGATTATGCCGCGGTCTTGCGGCTATTCAGACGTTTGACTGCTTCAAAATTGTTCCCTATGCTGAGTTTGTTTTCCTATTTCTGTCTAGATCTCCTGAATATTGATTTGTTCACTGAATTTGCACCAGATCTGAAACAGAGTTTGCTCCAAGCCTGCACACTTGCACAAAAACCTTTCAAAAATAAAAAGATGATTTTTATTTTTGTTTTTTTAATTTTATTTTTTTTATTTTTTATTTTTTTATTTTTTTTGGTTTTTCAATTTTTATATTTTTATATTTTTAATTAACCCGAAATTACACAAAGAAAGAAATTATCGTCTCCACGGCAACGGCGCCATTTGATTGATAGAGATTTTCTGTGTTTAAATTTACCGCAATCAAGACGGTGTCGCTTGGTAGCTAGCCGGTTGACTACGGGTCGATCCACAGGGAGATGGAATCCTTTTCTTTATATTTTAACGAGTTAAATCCGATTAATTCGGGTTTTGTTTTAAGATCTATGAATGAGAATAAGTTGATAAAAAGCTTGCTAGGGTTTGGATTAGGTTAGTTGGAGATAGGGATCTTCTCACATCTTTCAATGGCTTAGTTATGAATATAGGTGTTATGGTAATCGGCAACAACGGGGATTAGCACGACTAGGAAGAAACTTACAAGTTTAAGCTAAGCTTTCCATGCTTAGTTTCTTCCTTTTGGTCCTTGTCCGTCCGTTCTTGGCTCTTAGCCCTAATCTCCGGTTAATTCAACCACAACCGATCTAACTAGAGAATCACCGCTATCATGTAGGATAGGGTGCCGTAGTGAGCGGATTGAGGTTGAATTAAAGGGAGTCCGTATTTAAAATTATTGAGCAAATAAAAGAGAGAGAGAGATTTCCTTCTCTCAAACCTTCCTTCTCCTACCCTAACAAGTAAGGAATTACTCACTCATTAAAACATTTAAAATAAAGATCAAGATAAGAAATTGCAGATTAATTCTACCACTAGATTAACAATTAAAAATTGCAGGTATTTAAAATACGATAAAAAGAATGCGAGATAAATAAATTAAAAAAAAACTTACTTTATTGATGACCTCTCAAAAACTCATTACAATGGAATTTAAATTTTTAGATCTAGAAATTAAAAAGAGACATAAAAATAAAGAGAGGCCTCCTAAGAAAAGCACCGTAAAAGAGGCACACTTCATTTGGTTTTGAACTCTCCTATTTATAGATAGGAAAAACCCTAGGTTTACATTCTGATCCATACATGAAACTACAAAACAACCCCAAAAATCGAGTCAAAGCACCGACACTGCCACCGACACGTGCAGAGCACGGCCGCAGAACCGCGGCAGAAGAGTCTATTTGGCCGCGGTTCCGCGGTCATTTGGTAGACTTGGTGGTTCATTTTTTCAGGGCTTCTTCATGCTATTTTTGTTTTCTATTTGGAACACTTGGTTTCTCAAAAGCTCTTTAGTTCTCTTCCAGATATTCAACAGTGGACTTTTGCCTTGAGCTCCCCTTTTGAAGTCTTGGATCATGTGCTGCCCTTGTGCTTTGTGCGTTGAAATGCACAATGATTTTCCATTTGTTCCTTGAATTGGTAGGCGTCATTATACGGATAGTGTGCAGAAACCTGTATTTCTCTGTTTGTTGGTCGTAGTCCCACATTTGTTACGAATTTTCATGAATTTCACTGTAAAGAGCTGAGAAGCTGTAACCTGCAACTATTTAGCAGACATGGATCAAAAGTACCTACTTATATGCAATGTGATTAAGAATGGGCGATATAAAAATGCAAAAATTTGATATGAACAGACGCCTAAACTCAAGCTCATGTAGGCAGGCCTCAATCTTCCTGCAGTGGTTTACCCAAGACTCAACGATGCTCTTGTTATGGAAGTTCACAAGCGTCGCCAACATTGGATTAATCTCGGCAGCAAAATCTGCAGCGACTGTAGAGGCCTCCACGTCAAGCTCCTCAATATAGTCACTCAACATACGCAGACTGGTCACAGTGCCTTTTGTAGATGGACGTCTTGAAAAAGGCCCTGCCGACATTATGATGCGAGACTCGAACGGAGCTGGAATTTGTGTGACCGCTGCAAAACAAATCATAATCGGAAGTCGGGTCAAGAAATAAAGAAAAAATACACGAATAATAGTGTCTACTATACTGGCTGCAACAGGGGGCAGAGCTGGGAGTACCGGTGGCGCGACGATACCCACGTCACCTCCTCCAATTTGTAAGGCTATAAGTAGTGCAAAGAAGAATTAGCAATGACATGGCTGCCCATTAAAGAAAAGAAAAGATATCAGTTAGAAAAGATACTCACCGGCACCAGCGGGTATACTAATCTCCGACTGGAAGGAGATGTACGGGTTCAACACCTGATACAGGTGATCAAAGAGAACTCCTGCAAGGTTACGATGATACATAGTCAGTACATGAAAGATATTGTCCCTGATTTAAATTAATCGCAAACTCATACCTTCCAGCATTGGAGAGGATATAAGAGGAGATGAAGGGGCAGTAACTGTCAGAGCAACAGCTGGTGGTGCTTCTTCAGGGGTCGCAACCTCAGTGCTCACCACACCTACATTTGAGAAGAACAAAATATCATCAGAAGGGATCGCAAAATGAAAAGAATGCAGTGACCCAAGACCTACCAGACAGGTCATCAGGCAAGACGGTGACGGAAGCATCGCCAAGCATCATGACTTCTTCGATATCATTCGAGGGGATGGTTTCGCCGCCCGTGGTTTCGTCCCCTGATTCCACGAGGGTCGTCGTGACATTCGCAATACCAGGAGACGGCAGGGAACCACGAGTGGAAAGAACGACAATTGGAGCAGTCCCGGACTCCTGAGAAAGAGTAGCCGCTTCGGGCTCAGTAGTTGCCATCATCTCGTCCGCCACCTCCTCACCCGGACTTGGCCCTGTAGGATAGGGTATATGAGAATCTGAAGATTAAAACTTTGACAAAAGGACTCAGTGTTACGTTACCTTGGGTCGGCCTTTCAATTGCTTCCCGAGCCACACGTGCCACCTGTCTATGAGCGGTAGACAGGGTGACCAAAGCACCCTCTGAAGAAGCAGGGACAGAGGAAGCAGCGCTCGAACCTGCACCCGCGACCAAGGCGGCGCTACGTTCTCTTGCTGCATGCCTCCTGCGCTTCCTTTCCGCCTGGGCCGTGAGAGCTGATCTTCTTAGGACCTCCGTCAAGGAGACGTCGTCGTCCGCGCCAGAAGCTACCTCTAGAGCCGTTATGGCATCCGTCATCGGTTGCTTAAGTGAAGCATCTTTTGGCGATACTGAGGAAGCCGGGACTTCGGTAGCCATCCTTGGAAGCGTCTCCGCACCACCCTGCGAAGTCGGCACGGCACTTGGGATAACTTGGGTCGAAGTAATCCCTGCGATAAGATGAAAAAGGGGTCAGATTACCCATAAGAAAGGGGAATGAAGGCATAATGAGCCGAAATATACCAACACCCAGCGAAGCGCGAAGCCTCTCTTCCTCCTCAAAAGTCTTGAGGGAAGCCGTGAAAGCCTCTTCAGTGGAAACGCCTGTTGAAGAAAAAGTGTCAGTCAAATCACGATAATAAAAATGTAATGCAACGACAAAAAGATACGACTGAAGACTACCTGACTCAGCGAGGATGATCATTCCTGCTTTGTGGCTAGCTAGTCGCTCGGAAGCTGCGATGGCAGCCTCCAGATTAGTATCATCCGGCGCCATGAATAAACCCTCGTTGGTCCCGTATTCGCTTAAGCCTTCTCTATAATGAGCATGGGGCTCCTGGCCGAATATAACGTCCGCAGAAAGAATCGACTTCTTCTTCTTCTTCTGCGAGCGAGTACCGGTCGCCGGTAACACGAGCTTGCGCTTAGCAGGCAACTTCGAGCGGCGAGTCCCGATCTCCGCACCCAAGCCGGACTCAGGAGACGCCACAGCGACCACTTCAATGGGAGCACGGGGTATTGGTAGCTCAGGCATATCACGTGGCGCCACAGCCGCAGCAGCTTCCCTTAAGGGAGGACGGACAATGGTCCGTCGTTTCAAGGGAACGGCGGGGTTACCAGCCGGGACGGTGCCCTTGCGATCAAGCAGCAATTGCTTTTCTTCCCTAATGACGGCAACCATCGAATGTTGATACTACGCCACATACACGTTCAGGGCCTTCGGAACACAACTCGGTTCACTGATGAAGAAGTTGGACCCTGTGTTTAGGCGCATAAAATGATGCAGCGCGCTCCGGATACCCTCTTCAGTAGCGGTCGGTTCTACAAAGAAAGCCTCAAGCAGGACGCCCTGATTATAGCTTAACTGCTAGGCGAAATGATGCGGGTTGTATCTCATGAACAACGCCGAATCATTCTGCCTAAACACGAGAAAGCTCGGCCTGATGGAGTATAGATAAAGAATCTCCCGAGCTTTCAAGACAAAGGCCCCGTCTTTAAAAATGTCCTGCAATGGCAGCACTGTTTTCGCAGATTCTTTGCCGACGGTCAAAATTTTATCGGTGAAGGACATGCCATCTCCAACCGTGCGCGGACGAAGGAGCAAGCCCCCAGCTTCCCGCGGTGTCGGGTTTACAATGGATGCGTCGACTAGCCGCATGATCCGAGGGAACTTACACTTGTCATAGAAGCAAGGCCTTTTGTGGATACCGAATACGCCAAGTATATGTAGCTCGATCCAGGACATAAAATAATGCATCGAGAAGTTCACGTACTGCACCCCTGGTTCAGTAGTGTCTGCTGCCAAGCTGAGGCCGTGATATAAATTGGCTAACCCAGCGATCCTGACGGCAAATTGTATCCCAGCAACCATTCGGTAAGCTGGATAAAAAACGGACGGCCTCATACGGCGAGAGTGCATTGGAAGTGCAAACCAGCTCAGCCATAACCCGAGAAACCCCAAAAGATCGTTTCTTCATCGATCCCAGGAGCTTCCAGCTCTGCAAAAGGGACGACCGGGGTGTCGGGAAGAAAGAAACTCTTCTGATCCGCCTCCGCCGTCGGCAGGTTGCCCAAACCTAAGCCAAAAGGATCGTCAAGTTTGGCGAACTTCGCGGCTTCCTTCGATAATACTTCTGAGCGGAGAAAACGGGCGATGAAATCTGTGAAATTAACCCCGCGGCCTCCGGATTCGAGAAAGAGGCTCTCATAGATATTCAACACCTTTATCAAACTTGGGAATTGGTTTTGAATAGCATTCACTAGGGTAAGACCCATTACCACTGATTTGGTGGCAAAATATACTCATCGGGAGGAAGTAGCTCCTCGTAATGTTCTCCCCTAATAGGTAAACCAGAGACCTCGGCAAATTCCTCTAAAGAAATTGAAACTTCTCGATCCAACAGAAGGAAGGTGTGGGTCGGAATATTCCATTGCTCCAGAAAAGCCTTGACCCACCAGGCAGGAAGCGTGGAATACTGGAAGAGGGACGCATAAACTGCGGGATACAATCCAAGCTTCAGCAGTTGCGACTTCTTAGCCGACAAAATATAGCGGTCCCATTGCAGATATCCGGTTGGGTGACGGGGAGTTAAGACTATGTTAAATGGCTATCCCCAAGGACGCGACTCACCATGGCATATACGCCGCCCTAGAGTTTCCAAAGCCACCGGAAGCTGCACGGGTATTGCGGCCATAGAAGGCCGAAGGAGACCCTCTGAAGTCCAATTCACCTCCTCCACAGTATAGTTTATCAGGGGTGCATCTGCATAAGGGATCGCCGAAATAGGATCCGAAGGTGTCGCGCAAGAAAAACTCCGACAACCTTTGATGATTTCGTTGTACCATGTTCCCCAGAGATGAAGATTCTTGTGCTCCGGACATGGTCTTTAATCAGTGCAAAGACTTCCCTGTCCACGGGCGCTTCGGTGAATCCGCCTTCCGAACGGACGAACGGGAAGGAAGTGTCGAAAGACATAGTGCCTGCGCGGAAAAGAATAAATTTTCAGTCGCCAATACTACAGTTTAAGTTCTATCACTAGGTACTTTAAATCCGTACCGCACTGCAATGCAGTAAAAAGGGACCAAAGGGGACCCACATAATCTAGATTACAGTTCATCATTAATAAAACAGTCTCATCATTTGATGAGACTGTCATTAAATGAGGAAATCTTCAAAGAAAGATTCTCATTCAATGAGAACCCCTCGGGCCGAGAAGTAAATCTCCTATTGAGAGCAGTGATCTTCAACAGAGTGACATCTGTCAGCTCTAATAATGAATAGAATAAAATTTCTCAAGAAAATTCTAAGAGCATTGCTCTGTAAAAGTGATGGAATAACCAATCAGAAAACTTAAAATAAAATTTTTAATTAAAATTCCATGATCTTCAAGATCCATGCACGAACTCTAAGATTTCTTCATAAAAGATTAACAAATCTTTATGATTTGAAAAGAGCGAAGATCTGTTAATGGGTTAAGAAACCCCAAGAAAGATCTTTTTAGATCTATGATTTCAAGAGAGCAAAGCTCTGAAAAAGGGTTTTCTTTAGATCAAAGATCTATGAAGAGCAAAACTCCGTTAATAGGTGAAACCCAAGATTATTAAATAATCCTTTAAAAGATTTAATTTTTACCTAAATTTTGACAGAGTTCTGTCCTTAAGAAAGTTCTTAAAATAGAGAGCTATGCTCTGAAAGAGAATTAATTCTCAGGAAAAAATAAGGAAGAAGATGAACAGAAATCATCTCAAGGGCCAAAGGTCCTATTTATAGGCACTGAGATGCCGTTTCAACTTCTGAGTTGATCCAAGGGCACAGATGCTGCCACCGCTGCACTCACGTGTGGGCCACGTAAGCGCAACGGTGGGGGGCATTTGTTTCCCCCAATCAGAGGAAAGCTCTGTTCAAATTTCAAATTTTTAAATGAAGCAGCGCTTCATAGCAGCGCCAGGTGCGCTGCACTCTAAGCAGCGCACCACGTGCAAAGCACGTATGCGCTAGCGCTAAGTGCGCTGCACTCTAAGCAGCGCACCACGTGCAAAGCACGTGTGCGCTAGCGCTAAGTGCGCTGCACTCTAAGCAGCGCACCACGTGCAAAGTACATGTGCGCTAGCGCAAAGCACGAGTGCGCTAGCGCTGGAACTAAAAGCTCCCCACCATCAGATCAAAGATCCAATAAAGATGATAAATCATTAATTAACTAGAATAAAATTCTGTTAAGGAAAGATTTCTCAAAATCTTTCCAAACAAAAAGATTATACTCTGTAATTCAGAGCACCGTTGGATCAATGATCCAAAGGTGATTAAAAATCACCAAAATTATAGAATAAATTCTGTATGGGGAAAGATTTCCCAATCTTGTTAAAAACAAGAAAATTGCCTTCTGTAAATCAGAAACCCTTGGATCAAAGATCCAACGATGGCTAAACCCCCAAATCAATTGGAGAAAAGATCTCCTTAATCGATTGAACAAATCAGCTTGCCCTATATAAAGGCCCCAAGACTTCAAGTCTCATATAGAGGAACCCCCCAATAAATTTTGAGAAATCTCAGAAAGAAGAGCAAGCTCTCAGAAGAAGAAGATTTTCTTCAAGGTAAAAAGAATAGAAAGACGAAATCGCCTCATATATAAAAAGAAGAATTCACTTCTTTCTTTAAGATCATAGATTTATAAGACCAATGTCTTTCACAAAGAGATCAAAGGATCTCATCATAAAATAATAAGAAGAAGAATATAATTCTTCTCACAGATCATAGATCTATAAGACTAAGGTCTTTTACACAAAGAGATCATGAACATCTCATTATAAAAAAAGGGAAGAATAAGTCAATTCTCTTAGGATCACAGATCCATAAAGGCAAAGCCTTTCACCAAAATAAGAGATTGAAACATCTCCTATAAAATAAGAACTATGTTCTTAGAACCTTGAGACAAAATCTTTTATAAACGAGAATTTATTTCTCGGATCATAAAACTAGTCAAATAGCGCTTTGCGCTCATGGACTGGCTCTCAGCGCCAAGCGCGCCACGTGCTTCCCACGTGTGTGCTATTTGAACAGAAGTGCTTTGCGCTCTTTGGACTGGCGCTCAGCGCCAAGCGCACCACGTGCTCCTCATGTGTGTGCTACTCAGCAGAAGCGCAATGCGCTCATAATCTGGCGCTCAGCGCCAAGCGCACCATGTGCTCCTCAAGTGTGTGCTACTCAGCAGAAGCGCAATGAGCTCATAATCTAGCGCTAGCGCCAAGCGCGCCACGTGTCCCTCACGTCTGTGCTGATAGAACATAAACTGTTCTTTAAATGAAGCCCCAGAGCTATGATGAATGCTCAGCACTCAATAAAAGACAAAAATATTGTCAGAACTCAAATCAATGCTCAGCATTGTCAAATGTTTAATATTTAACTGAGTGGGCCAAGCCCAAGTTGGCCATAAACCCCCTCATTCAGATTAATTGAGCCCATATGCTCATAAATCTTTTGATCTTAGTCTCAAATTGGACCATAGATCTCTCAACCAAAATTGGTTCAAGGGTAAATCTCTTTACTCCTCTGATATTTGTCGTTATAATCCTTTAACGTCTTCAGAGAGGTGACGGGTCTCGACAACCAAACATTCCATAGACTGTGGGGTCCTTAAACTCATGGACTATGATGTCCTTAACCTTGGACTGTAGGGTCCTTAAACCCATAGACTATGATGTCCTTAACCTTGGACTGTGGGGTCCTTAAGCCCATGGACCGAGATGTCCTTAAACTAACATTGGACCGAGATGTCCTTAAACTAACATTGGACCGAGATATTCTTAAACTAACATTGGACCGAGATATCCTTAAACTAACATTGGACCGTAATGTCCCTAAACTAATGGACCGCAAAGTCCCTAAACTAATACAATAGAGTTCAAATGCTCTTTTGTTGGATCTAAATGATCCCGTTAAGTTGATCTTAGTCTGAAATTAGACTAACGTGTCCTTAACAAACGTTAAGTTGATCTTAGTCTGAAATTAGACTAACGTATCCTTAACAAATGGTTAAGTTGAGCATAGTCTAAAAATTAGACTAACGTATCCTTAACAAACGTTCAAGTTGATCTTTGTCTCAAATGAGACTAACGTATCCTTAAACCCAAACTAAAAAACCAAATCTAAGAAAATACGGATTTTGACTAATCCACGCCCTACGGGTGACAACATAAATTAGTCTCCGTATACAATCCACGGGCAACCAAAAAACAAAACAAACACCCACGACACGAAGTGACCATCTGGAGAAGGATAAAGTGGTTACCGCGATGCGGTAGCGTAATTAACTGTAGGGGCTTGCGCCTGCAGGGAAGAGCATCCCCACAATCAAAAACCCCTCAAACGAGGAGGAATCTGACGAAGTCTGCTAAATCGGCCGCATCTGTCTAAACCTCCGATACATGGTGCCATAAATCAACTTGGCATCTTCGGAGAGGTGGACGGATAGCACCAATTAGCATCTGCCCTCGAAATTCAGGCATGACGGACCTACGCGGTCGCGTCTCTGTGTTTCGGCGGAGAACAAGCGCTTTAGCTCTCCAAGTCTGGCGCTCAGGGCCAAGCGCTCCACGTGCTCCTCACGTGGGCGTCCTTTTATAAGAAGCGCCGTAGCGCTCCCAGTCTAGCACTCAGCGCTAGGCGCTTCACGTGCTCCTCACATGGGCGCTAAGAAATTACAAGGCGCTCTGTAAATAAGGCCCCAGCACCATAAAAAGTGTTCAACACTTAATAAAAGACAAAAAGAAAAAGGGGTGTCAGAACCCAAATCAATGCTCAGCATTATTGAATAAAAAGGGGCTGAGCCCAAACAAGTGTTCAGAACTGAGTGGACTGAGCCCAATTTGGCCATAAATCCCTAATTCAAATTAACCGAGCCCATGTGCTCACAATCTTTTTAATTGGTCTTAGTCCCAAACCTGACAATAGATCTCCGAACCAACATTGGTTCAAAGGTACATCTCTTCATACTTCTGATACATGTCATTGTAATTTTTCAACGTCTTCAGAGAGATGGAGGTGCCAATAACCAATAACTTTTGGTGCATCTCCAAACGGTTAAACCAAAACCTTATAGACTATGATGTTTTTAAACCATACAGACTATGATATCTCTAAACCTTATGGACCGTAATGTCCTTAAACTAACTGTGGACTGTAATGTCCTTAAACTAACTGCGGACTGTGATGTCCTTAAACTGAACTTTATGGACTATGATGTCCTTAAACTGAAATCCCCATAAACTATGATGTCTTTAAACTTCACGGACTATGACGTCCTTAAACTCATGGACTATGACGTCCTTAAGCTTATGGACCGTGACGTCCCTAAACTACATTCTATGGACTATGACGTCCTTAAGCTCATGGACTATGACGTCCTTAAACTTATGGACTGCAATGTCCCTAAACTAAAACGATAGAGTCCAAATACTCTTTCGTTGGATCTAAATGATCCTAAAACCTTGTTAAGTAGATCTTTGTCTAAAATTAAGCTAACGTATCCTGAATAAGCATTTAAGTTGATCTTAATCTAAAAAAAGATTAACAATCCTTAAACCAACCCAAACCCAAATCTAAGAAAATATGGATTTGGACTAATCCACGCCCTACGGGCGACAACATAAATTAGTCTCCGTATACGATCCACGAGCAACCGAAAATAAAACAAACACACATGACACGAAGTGACCATCTGGAGAAGTAGAAAGTTGTTACCGTGATGCGGTAGCGTAATTCCAGGGGCTTGCTCCTGCAGGGAAGAGCGTCCCCACAATCAAAAACCCCTCACAACGAGGCGGAATCTGACGAAGTCTGCTACATCGGTCGCATCTATGTAAACATCTGATATATGGTGCCATAAATCAACTTGGCATCTTCGGAGAGGTGGACGGATAAATCCAAATAGCATCTGTCCCAAAAATTCAGGCCAGACATCCCGACGTCCCGGCCCCGTCTTTCGGCGTAAACAGATTCTGGCACGCCCAGTGGGACCTTTTCCTCTTTCCACTCCACACTTTGTGTGTCGTGTTCGCGAACAAATCGCGGTTTAATGTAGTTGCCCCTGGATTCGAGGTAGTAAGATTTGGTGTCTTGCTCACGTGCAGAGAAAATGGCTTCCCACTGCACCAACTGCAACAGCAACTCCCACTCCGTCCTCGCTGGAGGAATGACCTATGGGCCCCAAGCGGCCTCCATCATCGCCATGCCAGTGGAATAAGTGACACAAGCCACCACGGGATTGTTCGTCGGGACCATGCTCCCACCAATGAGCTTCAACACCCAAGTGCCATCACAGGAAGCTCCGAAGAAGTCGGTCTTTGATCGGCTTACCACTACCACGGCCCCTCTCAATGGGTCGTTCAATTCCAATGCCTCAGTCTTCGACAGGATGAACATCTCCAATGTGCCTGTAAAGAAACCTGCAATACCCGAAGGAGTTATCCCGAAATGGATAGCCATTCCAGCTCCAGTAAACAAAGTCATCAGAGGGGCTTCTCCGGCTAAGGGGTCGATCTTTGCAAGACTGGACATCTCAATTCCTGCTTCAGGTGAGGTCATTCAAATTACTTCCCATGCTCAAAGGTCAGTCTTCGACAGGTTGGACGTTTCTTCTCAGCGGACGTCAGTCTTTGATAGGCTGGCACCAACAGCAACCCTTCACCAGAACAGGGGGCATGATGAAGCCACCCCCGTAACTGAGCCGGTACGTCTGCAAGACATGCTCGACGTCGCCACTGGTGCCGAGTGAGGAAAGCTGGGGGCAGTTCCCTTTCTGGATTGACCCCACCAGCTCCGATGGTGGAAGTCGATGCTGCTGTTCCAACTGGGAACAGCTTTGAGCCGCTCAGGAGGGTGCGTAAGAACTCTCCAACTGCTGTATTAAAAAGGTCTCATTCACCTGTTGAAAATGTTACAAAGGCGGAGCTAGAGCAACCTCTTCAGCGACTGTCCTCCAAAATTCATAAAGTCTGGCGGAGAGTCCAAGACTCCGTAATCGATAAGGACTACTCCCGCCAATAGAAGAAAATAAAGATTCAGCAAAAAGAGGACCGTCCCTCCACCACGCCACAAAAGGTGTCGTCTGCACGGGTGACTACATCAACAGCCCCCTCAACTTCAATCGTCCATAAAAAGAGGAGGGCGGAGAAGATCCCTATGCCTGCGACGAATCTCAAGGGCACTAAACCCAGACGCTCCAAGTCTGGGGGCATGGTGGTGCATACTGTTTATATGGCTTCTGAAAAGAGGAGAGCCACGCTTCCGGTGGTTATCAACCACTCACCCGATCCATAACAAAGGCCCAGGAGCAACAACAGAAGCTCCAGGAAATGTTAACAAAGATGGCCGCGCTCACTAGGCCAAAAGAAAGCCCGGAGACATCGTTGGAGTAACGTCAGGAGCAAGAAATCGATGCCGAGTTCCTCCGCAGAATGCTCAAGAAGAAAGACAAAAAAGCCGCGGAACAAACGGCCAATATAAAACAAATGGCGCTATTGTTCCAAGACATGGTGGGCATAATGATCCAGCCGGACCCTCCAGTGGAGGAGCCTCCGATGATCATTGAAGACGACAGAAAGGAGACATCAAACCCTCTTCCGGCCTTTTTAGCAGCAAAGGAGGAAACAATCTCGAAAGCTGCGCTCGATGATTATATAGCTCAACAGATACGAGCCCATCAAGCGAACGAAGCTGTCGCCAAGTCGTCAGAACTGAGCGACCTATCCCAGCTAGTACGATCAGATTAAGTACCCACCAGGATACACAATCCCTAAATTTCATGTATATAAGGGGACAGGAAACCCCCACCAGCATGTCGCCCAGTTCAGGGCTCTCTACGGTAATACTGGAGGTGACGATAAGCTGCTGCTTCGCCAATTTGTCGGCAGCTTGGCGGAGACGGCCTTCGAATGTATTCGGAGCTTCCCAACGACTCCATCAAAACATTCACGGAGATGGAGTTGCTATTCACTCAGCGTTTTTCAAGCGCTAGCGAACGCATCCCAATCACGGTGTTGATCAATGCCCGAGTGAAGCCAGGGGAGACATAGGTTCAGTATGCAATTCGGTGGCACAACCTGTGGTCGAAGTGTGAACAGCGCATAGCTCCTGCAGTAGGCATGTTTGTGGGAACCCTCGATCCGCAGGCGAACATATCCCAATTAATGATGTTTTTCAATCTAACTACTTTCCAAGCCTTGATTGACAAGCTGGCCCAAATGGACCAGATGGGCCATAAGCCTTCCTCTTCAAAGACGGAGTCTCAGAATGAAAAAGGGAAAGGGAAAGCGACCTTCGTTGCCAATGCTCAGCAACAGCAGAGTGGTCCAAAACCAGCTTTTTGGGGTCAAAATTTGCACCCTGGTTGACCGAGTCAAAGTCAAGGTCAACCCTAGGCCAGGGGGGCCTAAGCCCAGGTCAAGCGGGCCCACGCCCAAGTCGAGCCCGCGGCCAGCCTTCTCCATGCCAAAATATAGATCACGTAATAAATAATTTTTATGTAATTTTTTATGCATGAATATATGCAAAATGGGCATAAAGCCAAATTTTTGTAAAGCCCATGGCTTATGTGCAAAAAGAAATGGCACATGAGCCATGGGATGGGCAAATGCCATTTTGTAAAGCCCAAGGGGCTATATGTAAATATGTAAGCCTATATAAGGCAACATGATGATGAATAAAGAAAGACACTTTTCATTCTCCCAAAAAAAAACAACGTTTGTGCCTCCACTCTCTCTTTTTCAAGTTCTTCCTCTTCCTTTTCATTTTTTTTCCAAATAAATCAAGAGCTTAGCTCTCTTTTTTTTTAAACTAAATAAAGTTTTACCATAAACCCATCTCCCAAAATTCTATCAAGAGAAGAAAAAGGGTCTCTTTTTTTTATCATCCAAGATCTAGATCTTGGAGTTTCAAGAGAACCCATTTTGGGTTTCTTCTCAACGGAGAAAGGAGAAAATCTTTTGGAGTTCAACTCCACAAATAAAATTCTCTTGGAGTTCAACTCCACAAATAAAATTCTCTTGGAGTTTAACTCCACCACAGAAAATCTTTTGGGGTTCAACTCCACAAATAAAATTCTTTTGGAGTTTAACTCCACTACAGAAATTCTTTGGGAGTTTAACTCCACAATAAAAATCCTTTTTTTTGGAGTTTAACTCCACATTATATTTTTTCAGCCATATAAAACTCTTTTGGAGTTGAACTCCACGTTAGATAAATAAATAAATAAAAGTTGTCACATGCTTAGCATGTGACGGCCCCCTCACATGCTGGGCATGTGACGGGTCACATGCTGGGCATGTGACGGGTCCTATTTTTTTTTAATTCTTTTCTTTTCTTCTTTTCTTTATTTAATCCCTTTTTTATTTAAAAAAAATATTAAATAAATATTAAATAAATAAAAATAAATTATAAATAATATTTTAAAATTAAAAAATAATAATAAATTTAAAAAAAATCTCTAAATATTTATTTACTTATTTATTTTTGTTTTTATATATAGAAAGTATATATATATATATATATATATATATATATATATATATATTTCTTTTACAAGTGGAACAAAACAAAAAAAATTACGCACACACCAACACATCACATTGAGTTCGCATGACCAGTTTAACCCGTCAATCGGAGGTTCCCTCGCTCCAAAGGCGAGGGGTAATTAACGGCAGCTTAGTCCACGGCTGCCGGAGATTCGGATACCCACAATCAATAAACCCCGGTCTACCCTAAACAGGGGGAATCTGTAGTGCGTCTGACAAGAGCGCACGTATTCTCATCTCAATGGGGTGACGAAAAACACCCTACACAGATGATTGCCAAAACGGTAGACAGCGAATTATCAACGAAAAGTTAAAACGTCCTTACTCGTTCCCTCGGGATAAAACAAGGAGACTGTTCGAGCTGGCGGTGCGCAACAGGTTCATCAATCTGCCAGATCCGAGACGCCCACTGCAGCCAGGTGACGTCAACAATCCCAATTACTGCCCCTACCACCGAGTAGTAGGCCACACAATTGAAGATTGCTTCGTCTCCAAAAGCTGAACGAGAACCAATACCAACAGGGCAAATTTGCACTATCCGAGAACTGGAAGGTAAGATCGCCGCAACCGCACGCTTCTAATAGGGTAGACATGCTAGGGGCATCATGCTCATTTATAGAAGAAGCTCCATGGGAGGTCTCTCTTTCAGCCAAAACAAAAAGAATGCTGAAGGATCTTCAAACATGCCCGGCGATTAGGTGGAAAAGCCTGCTGGAACCCGAGGTCATTAAAGGAATGCTGAAACCGCGCCCAACGCTAAGAATTGGTAACGATGGGCAAAACGCCCAGGCCCAGCCGTCAAAATCTTCGAAAAGGAAGAAGAAGACCAAAAAGCCCGTGAAGCCTGATGACAAGCGCACGAACCTGCAAAAGCAGATTGACGCACTGGAAGAATATAATCAGAAGGCACGAACCCCAGTCATGCTCCAAGAATTTCTCGATAACATCCTTGAGAGCGGAGAAAACGACAATGACGACGGAGACGGCTCGTCAAAAGAATTTGAGGATTATATGGCAAGTTGTCACATGATCTCTCATTCGCCCGTAAATGATGAAGAAGCTCACATAGAGGAGCTGGGGGCAGGAGCGGTGCCAAAATCCTTCAAACCGTCTGACGAGATGATCGACATGCTGCTGAACAAAGCACGTCAGAAGAGAAAGGCTGATCAGCAACGTGTAATGGCCATATTCGAAAGAGCCAGGCGTCGGCATCAAGCTGAAGAAGTCATGGCGGGGATGAGTCGCAGAGCGCTCCAACCAGATCGAAGCATACCCGTGGCGGACAAAAGAAAGCTTAAGGCAGGGAAACGGTTCGCTAAAACCCTGTCAATAAGAATGAAGCTGCCATCTCCCAAAGGAAATACTCCTGGCAGTATACACCTTAACGAAGTGGATGCACACCCTAACTACTGCTTATACCATCGGAGGATCACACACCCTACCGAAGAGTGCAACACCTTTAAAAACTGGTGGAAGGGATATATTGCCCACCGACAACAGTTCAAGCGGATGAAGCGCAAAACTCGTCGAGAGCAGAGAAGCATGAAAAATGAGCGTAAAAGAACTGCCGGCAACTGTCACATGGTTGATGATGAGGGATCGCAACTTCTCACCTTCGGGAGCGATTCTGATGAAGAAATGACTCTTAGCCCTCTTTACAAAGAATCCACCTCAGGAAAAGAAGAAGAGATAAAGAACTGTGAGAATATTTAGCTGCGTAACTGCATGTTGCCTGAAAAGAATCTTGGACCTGCAAACACGGGATTGAACAAAAAAGTTAAGGGGAAGGAAAAAGTCCCTGAGGATATCGCCCTCGATGATCGAGTTGTCGAAGAGCTGACAGCCAAGGACCTGTCCAAGAAAAACAAAGTGGATTACAATGTCCTAGCACATCTGAGGAAGATACCCTCACAGCTAAGCGTTTTGGATGCCTTTCTGTTGTCTAATGAGGCATGAGATTCTCTGATCAAGGCATTACAAGAGCCTGGGCAGTTTTAAACTTTGCTTGCCGAAGAAAAGATGAAGGACGAGCTGGAAGAAGTTCACACAGCCGACATTACCTTCAGCGATGAAGACCTCCTCCTCGGAACGTGCGAGCACAACCGCCCCCTGTATGTCACCGGGTATTGCCATGACATCAGGATAGGGAAGATCATAGTTGACAACGGGTCCTCTGTCAACCTCCTGAATGTGAAGGGGCTAAAAGAAATCTGCATGACCGTTCAACATCTCGCTTGAGATAAAATCACCATCTCCGGGTTTGACTCCAACTCATCACGGACGCTCGGGTCTATAATACTGACGTTACGCTTTGGGCTACTCATCACTGACATCAAATTTCATGTCATTGACGCCAAGACTTGCTATAACGCTTTGCTCGGCAGGCCTTGGTTACATGAGTACAACATCATCCCTTCTACACAACATCAGTGTATGAAGTATTTTAAAGATGGTCTCGAGTACACAGTGACGGGGGAACTAAACCCATTCTCTATAAATGAAGTCTGTAAATACGAAGACGTAAAGTATTTCCTACCAGACTTTGAAGATACGGAAAGATGCTATAAACCGGAGAATAAGCAAAAAACTATCTCCACTATTCCGGTCTTCGGGAGTGATACTGAGGAGGAGGAAGGGATAGTCTATTCGGGGCCGTCCCAATGCAATAGGCCGGGACCATCTACCCTTATTCTGGTTTTTGGCAGTGACTCTGAATACGAAGTCAATGCAGTGTTCTCGGTCTGTCCATCAGTGCAAGCCTTCACTGGAGATGATCAAAGTTTACAGATCGCCATGGTTCCGCGGCAGCACTATAGAGAGCTTGATGCGCTTGAGACATATAGTGTGTAAGAACTACGGACATTCTACGTCCCTCCCAGGCGAAGAGGTGAAAAGGCAATCCTGTTCTATCGATCCACGGAGACTAAAGTCGAAAGAGAAGTATGACATGGTGCCGATCTTGCGCTCAATAGGCTCCAACCCATTCATCTTCCTAGGTATTACACCGAGGGATTGAAAAGGTTATTAAGATGCCAAGGCGTACCATTTATTCAGACTCCTTGACAAGCTCAGTTCTACAACAAGATCTGGAACGTCCCCAGAACACAGCGAAAATTGCCCGACGGAAAAATGGAAACAATTGGGCTTGGATATGTCTAGTCCGAGAAACGGGAGTGATTCCATGGTTGCCATGTCATAAAGGACCTTGATGAAGAAGAGGATGCTCTCTTAAAAGATGCTGACGCAAAACCAGAACGAGGTCTTGCCATAAAAATGTCGAGTCCGTCATTTGAAGAACAGATTGACAAGCTAATAAGAGAAGCAGGTCAAAGGGTTCGGGATGACTACAACCGCGAAATGGCCATTTACAAGAAAGCCAAGACGCAACGCCTCCTTCAGCAGGCCACGGAGGATGACGATGCCCTTCGCCGTCAGCCCGTCGTGCATTTCCAAGACAAGAGAAAGGCCCGACGCAGAGGCAAAAACAAGTCAAAGAGCGGAAAAAACATTCGACGGCGGCAAAACGGATCCAAAAGGCCACATGATCAAGAAAAGGTCATCCGGAATCCGTCTCTAACGAAAAAGATGGGTCGAGCATATTCTTTCCCTCAAGACAAGACAAGGAAGATATTCGACCTCGTCATGAAACATCAGATGATGACGCTCCCGGTGTCCAAGCACCCCAAAAAAGCAGACGAGGTACATCGCCCGGATTATTGCTCCTATCACCGAGCGACAGGACATCCTCTTGAAGACTGCTTCACCTTCAAAAACTGGGTCGAAGACCAATATCAACAAGGCGGGTTCACTCTATCCAACAGTTGGAGGGTAACCCCACCGCAAAAGCATATACCAAAAGCAACGTATATGGCGAGAGTAAACCATATCAAAATCGGTCTTGGAAACGATCTCGTACCTGTCATGTGATATCGTTGTCAGAAGAAGTGCCCGAGAATATGGATGACCTCTCCTGGTGCTTTGAAAATGAGGATGAAAAGAAATTGATCTCAGAATTTCCACCAGCGCCAAAAGAGTTGGAAGATAGAACACATACTACGGCGGACAACCAAAGAAAAATCGACTTGGGGACGGCAAACGACCCGCGGCCTACGTTCGTCAGTGAGTTGCTATCTAAAGAACAGGTGGCTACACTAAAAGACGTGCTCATGCAGTATAGGGACTGCTTCGCATGGAATTATTCCGAGATGCCAGGGTTAGATCCAGAAATAGCTGTGCATAAATTAGCGATATCTCCGGACGTCAAGCCAGTCAAACAAGCTTCAAGAAGAATGTGGCTCGAACTTGAAATGAGTATCAACGCCGAAGTCAAGAAACTAATCAACTCTGGCTTCATCCAAGAAGTTTAATGCCCCGACTGAATTGCCAACATTATCCCATTGATGAAGAAAAATGGGACAGTGCGCATCTGCGTGGACTTTCGGGACCTCAACAAAGCTTGCCCGAAGAATGATTTTCCCGTACCGGTTACTGAATTAATGATAGATAACACGTCCGCTCACGAAGTCTTCTCCTTCATGGACGGCTTATCAGGGTACAATCAAATAAAGATGCATCCCGAAGACCAGAAGCATACAGCTTTCCGGACTCCTCTGGGCGTATTCTGCTACAAAGTGATGCCTTTCGGTCTGAAGAATGCCGGCGCTACCTATCAAAGGGCTATGACGAAGATTTTCGATGACCTCATACATGAAATCGTCGAATGCTATATTGACGACCTCATGGTAAAAAGAAAATCACACGAGGAGCATTGGGAGCATCTGAAGGTAGTATTCCAACGTCTTCGAAAATACAACCTGAAAATGAACCCTCTCAAATGCGCGTTCGGAGTTTCCTCGGGAAAATTTCTAGGGTTCATCATACAACATCGAGGCATCGAAATAGATCCATCAAAAATCAAGGAGATTATGGAAATGCCTCAGCCAAGAACTCTCAAACAACTGCGGTCTCTACAAGGAAAGCTCGCGTATATTCGGCGGTTCATAGCCAATCTCTCCGGCAAATGCCGCCCCTACAGCCATTTAATGAAGAAGGGGACACCGTTCGTCTAGGATCGCAAATGCTAAAACGTACTGGATGAAATCAAGCAATACATGTAGAATCCGCCGGTACTGACCGCTCCGGTCAAGGGAAAGCCCCTCATCCTGTATACAACAGCCTTCGAAGGCTCTTTAGGCGCGCTATGGGCACAGGAGAACGATCAAGGGAAAGGGAGAGCCCTCTATTATTTGATTCGAGTTCTCCGGGGGGAAGAAAACAACTACCCCCTATCGAAAAACACTGTCTGGCGTTAATCTTCGCGATAACGAAGCTTCGACACTATGCTTTGGCGCATGAGGTCCATCTCATATCAAAAGTGGATCCTCTCAAATATTTGATGTCGAGAGCCATACTAACTGGGCGGCTCGCTAAATGGGCCCTACTCGTAGTGGAATTCTCGATAACATACCGATCTCTCAAGGAAGTGAAAGGCTAGGCCATCGCCGACTTCCTCGTTGAGTATCTGATACCTGCCGATTCACCCCTACATTGCGAGTTTCCAGACGAACACACGTTTGACGCAATTGATAGGGAGAAAGAAGGGAACGATACCCGATGGGAACTCTACTTCGATGGGGCATCTTCTATGAAGAAGAGAAAGCACACCACCCCTATAATTAAATCGGGGGTAGGCCTTATCTTCGTGACTCCACAAGGAGGGATAATGCGCTTTACCTTTTCCTTAACAGAGACGAGAACAAACAATGAAGCGGAATATGAGGCTTTGATAGCGGGTCTTGAGATCACTGTCGACATGGGAATCGAAAACCTCCTCATATCCGGAGACTCCCATTTGGTCGTTAGTCAAATAAACGGCGACTATCAAACGTGCAAACCAGAGTTGGTGAAGTACGGCGAGAGAGTGCAACAATTGCTGAATCAAATCCCTTCCTACATTCTGGAAAGCATACCGCGTACGGAAAATAGCAAGGTGGATGCATTAGCCAAACTCGCCAAAGAATTGACAGACGAAAACCTCGATGATGTAAGGATTGTCGTGCAAAGCCGTCTGGTTCTTGCACCAAAAGAAATATCTTCGGAGTCGTCTAAAGAAAAGGAAGCGACCAAGCAAACGGCCCTATAAATAGAGGACCAAGAAAAGGTTAAGGACTGGAGAGAAGTCTTCATAAACTACTTTAAATTCCGTCGAACACCTGAAGATGCATCCGCAAGACATCAGCTCATGAAACGAGCTCTGTCTTTCGCCTTCGTCAATAATACTCTGTATAAGAGATCATTCGACTCTATGTGGCTGAGACGCCTGGGACTGGAAGAAGAAAAGAGAGTCGTCTAAGAAACTCATGACGGACTCTGTAGTTCTCATCAAGCTGGGCCGAAGATGAAGCTGAAAATCAAAAGGATGGGCTACTATTAGCTCATGATGATCTAGGACTGCTTCGAATATGCAAAGCAGTGCCACTTGTTCCAAATCCATAGGGACTTCATCCACCAGCATCCAAATCCGCTACACCCAACAGTGGCTAGCTGGCCGTTCGAAATGTGGGGAACCAACATAATTGGGCCTATCAAACCATCGTCATCCAGAGGACATCAGTTTATATTGGTGACAACCAATTACTTCTCTAAGTGGGCAGATGCCATACCACTAAAAGAAGTGAAGACGGAAAACATCCTCCATTTCTTCAAGACACACGTCATCTATCGGTTCGGCACTCCGCGACGGATTATCTCCGATAACGAGCCGGCCTACAGAAGTCACAAAATCATCCGCTTCGCACAGCAGCATAATATAGGCTGGAGATACTCTTCGGTCTATAATCCCTGAGCTAACGGTCTAACTGAGGCTTTCAACAAGACCTTGATGAAGATCATAAAGAAGACGGTGTCCAAAAATAAGAAGGACTAGCACGAGAGACTGCACGAAGCTCTCTGTGCGTATCGGACCACGTTCAAAATGGCCACAAACACAACGCCGTATGCATTGGTATTCGGCACAGAAGCGGTACTCCCCCTCGAAATAGAGCTAACCTCTCTCCGAGTGGCGGTTCATTATGAACTAACAGACAAAGAGAATGCTCATCTTCGGCTTAAGGAGCTCGACGCCCTCGATGAAACTCGTCTTATGGCGCATCAAACCCTAGAAGCATACAAAGCAAGGATGACGCGCTCATACGAAAGATTGACTAGGCCGAGAATATTTCGCCAAGGCGAACTCATGCTAGTGGTCAAGAGACCTATGATACCCAATTATGCCAAACGGGGGAAATTCGAGCCGAACTATGAGGGCCCGTACATCATAGACGAAGTCTACCAAGGTGGGGCTTACTTGCTCATGGATATACATGGCGAAAGACCCTTCAAGCCAATAAACGGCCGGTTCCTGAAAAAATACTACGCCTGACGAGTTACGGCCTAGGTCAACGATAGATGACGATGCCTATGTCCGCTCGCTATCTTCCCAAGCCCTAACTCTATAAGTAGTATCCAGCAAAACCGTTGTCTCCAAAACGGCAACGATTGACTGAAACGTCCCTAAACTAACGATGGACCGAAACGTCCCTAAACTAGCGATGGACCAAAACGTCCTTAAACTACAACAAACCTCCGGCATCCCCAGGCCGACGTGGCAACAAAATAAATTGTACGTCCATAAGCAAAATGGGCACGGATGAAAACCCGAAAGGGCTCCGTGAGTAAAAACAGCAAGGCTACCGGCGATATTTGTGAAAACTCGAAAGGGCGCAGACTCGTAAAAAAATTCATGCACACTTGCAAGGTCCCCTCGACCTTGTAAGGAGAAAATACCTGCATGAGATCCTTACGACTCACAAGGGAGGAACACACTTAGGGATCCTCATGATTCCTGAGGAGATATTACACTTACGAGATCCTCACGACTCGTAAAGAGAACCCTCTTATGAGACCCTCACGGCTCATAAGATTCAAAAGCCTTAAGTTGCAGGGATCTGAACCTGTTCTTAAGCCATCACATTTCCCAGTTTTCCCTACAAGCGGTTCAATACTAACCCTTGTATACAATCTACGGGCATAAATAATCATTTCCTTGCCGAGTCCCACCGACAACGAGGAATGCCCTCATTTGATGAATAAACACTTGTAAGTCCTCTCGATTTATAAGGAGAAAACACTCTTGCAAGATCCTTACGACTTTCAAGAGAACATACATTTAAGAATCCTCACGATTCCTAAGGAGAAATCGCACCTATGAGATCCTCACAACTCATAGGGAGAAACACCTTTATGAGACCCTTACGGCTCATGAAGTCAAAAACCTTAGTCGATAGGATCCTAACCCTGTTTGCCAAGCCACGTTTGTTCGAATCGACAGAGACAAATGATGATTCACTCCTGGCAATGTTCCAGTAGTAGCGATGCTGATGCCTAAATCGGTAACAAATTCCAAGTCCTTTCACGGCAAATGATGATTCTCTCCTGGCGATATTCCAGTCGCAGCGTTGTTGATGCTAGGATTGGTATCAGATCCCAGGTTTCATACAAGCGTCGAAAAGTCAGACACTAACCCAAGCTACTACTTCACTAATGAAAGATTAGTGAAGCTAACACCCTATACTAAAATGCTAATCTAGTAGAGGATGATGAAATAGGATTTTTGCTTACTTTAGAATTGATTTTCTCACTAATATTTCTCACTTGCTCAAAAGCTAGAGAGCTCTTGAGCTTGAAGAAGAAGATGAAGCGAGATAATGTTGTGTGAGTGAATGGCAACCATGGGTGAGAAAATATCTAATATCACTCATGTAGAGACTTAACCATGAGTTTAGATAATGGTTGGGTTAACAAATATCTAGTGTAAGACAAAACTGATGGACTAAGTCAATTGGTCTACAAGCTTCTCAAAGCTTCATGCCATGTGATAAATTTCCAAATAATAATTGAATTAGAATAAATAAATAAACTCTACATTATCTTTATTATGGTGTAAGTCTCATACACCTATATTGCATGTATCATCAACCATGACACATATTAAAACACAATTAATATATATCACATATATATTAAATGTGCACATGTGAGAAAAATAAATCCTTAAGTGAGCTAATATTAATTAATGTAAACTAGTATATCACATATACAATTATACACTAAATTATCAAATCAACCTTTGATTTAATAATCCGGCTATATCTCATATAACCGACTAATATTATATGTATCAACTTATCGAATCAACACTTGATTCGATAACCCGGCTATATCACATATAACCGACCGATACAAATATCGCGAGAATAGAATACGGTATCTCATACTCATATTAATCTCGGTCCCGCACATATCACATATGTGCTCCTACTTCGTTTTGCCTGAGCCAGTAAAACCTCTGTGTAGAACTCTAAAGACTCGTCAATACACCGGCAGTAGGTGATGATCATATCAAGCACCTAGAAGCCGTCAGCGATACTAGCTGGACGTAACGGCTACCCGGGTATTGAGCGATCAGAAGATCAACAAGCAAGCCCACTCTAGCTCCTGTAAAGCCTATCAGTAACACTACCGTACAGTCCGGTCTCTTCGTCTGAGATGTCGCATATCAAGTCTAGGGGTGGTAAACGTCAGACCCCAATAACTCGATAAGTCATGCTGATACGAGGCTCATAACGGGTCGAGAAACTACTGATAACACTTACCAGTAAATCTCTAAATCAGCCCTGGCCAGAGACTTCCAGTTATAGCCAATCGAGTACAGCACAACATCTACCCCCAATACCTGGAGAGACGAAATCCCCTCCTATCGCTCATTGCCTCCATGTGACTCGGGATTGTACCCAAAAACCACTATTTTGCACGTCCTCTTAAACGTGGTAAGGTGGAAATCAAAGCACAGTGGGAATCATACAAGACTCTATGACGATCTCGGGTCTACAGACTAACCTATACCAGTGTCACCAAAGAACTGCTATCTGACGTCAGGTATAATACCATCTAGGAGTTCTCGATGAATCCGTCCAGTGTAACCAGTCTCCACTGAGCACCCGTATACCATCTCTGATGTCAAACACCAATGGATATGTGATCATCCATCGCCCATCTCATGGGTCGAGAAGCGTATACGCTAGTCTACTCTGGTATATCGATGCCCTGTCTCGATACACCCACGACTAGGAACATTAAAAGATGAACTTATGGACTACCATGGCCCCACTAGTATGATCTGCCTCATAATCCTGGTAGTCAAGTATACATCCTAAGGGCTTTACCAACATGTAACCATAAGACAGTATCAAGAGACAAGTATACATGTTAAGATAAAGAATAACCAGATAGCATATTATCATGTCAAGCAAGAAAGTCCTCTCTATATATGTCCAAGCATCCACTATAATATACATCATATGTACAATAATGACCTCTAGGGCATACATATAACTAACAATCTCCCATTTGCACTAGGGCCAACTATTGTAGTATCGCATACCTAACATCCCAAAGAGTCTTTCGAACTGTATCTGGGGAATGGCCTTCGTGAGTGGATCCGCTGTGCTGTTCTTCATGTCAGCTTTCCTGACCTCGATCTCCCGGCGATCAACTATCTCCCGGATCAGGTGATACCGCCTTAGAATATGCCTGGATCGCTGATAGGATCTTGGTTCCTTGGCCAAAGCCACCGCTCCATTGTTATCACAATACAAAGGTATTGGATACTCAATGGATGGAACCACTCCAAGTTCATTTATGAACTTCTTCATCCAGACAGTCTCTTTGGCAGCATCGTTGGCAGCGATATATTCAGCCTCTATCGTCGAGTGTGCCACGGTTTCCTGCTTGGAACTCTTCCAGCATACCGCCCCTCCAATGAGGGTAAATACAAATCCCGAGGCCAACTTAGAGTCGTCCTTATCACTCTGGAAGATCGAATCGGTAAAGGACTCCACTTGGAGTTCTCCGTTACCATACACCAAAAGCATCTCTTTAGTCCTTCTCAAGTACTTGAGAATGCTCTTCACAGCTGTCCAGTGACTCTCTCCTGAATCTGCTTGATACCTACTCGCTACACTTAGTGAGTATACTACATCGGGTCTGGTACATAGCATCACGTACATGATAGAGCCTACTGCCGAAGCATAGGGTATCCTTTGCATGCGAGCTCTCTCCAAATCAGTCTTAGGAGACATCTTTTTGGAAAGAGTGGGTCCTGAGATCGTAGGTAAAAACCCATGCTTGGATTCTTCCATACTAAATCTCTTAGTATGGTGTCAATGTACCTGGATTGGGACAATCCCAGCATCCGTTTAGATCTATCTTTATAGATCTTAATCCCCAAGATGTAGGAGGCATCACCTAGATCTTTTATTGAGAATCTTTGTGATAAGAAGAGCTTGACCGATTGCAGCATAGGAATGTCATTTCCTATCAAGAGTATGTCATCCACGTATAATGAGGAAAATAACCTTACTCTCTGCCACCTTCTTGTATATACAAGGTTCATCTATGTTTTTGACGAAGTCAAACTTTTTGACAACGACATCAAAATAGATGTTCCAACTCCGCGATGCCTGTTTTAACCCGTAGATGGATTTAAGCAGCTTGCACACCATTCCGCTGCTCCCACTGTCTACGAAGCCCTCTGGCTGAGTCATGTACACACTCTCTTATAAATCACAATTTAGAAAGGTGGTCTTAATATCCATTTGCTAGATTTCATAGTCATGGTATCAGCAATGGCAAGTAGGATCCGAATGGACTTAAGCATAGCCACTGGAGAAAAGGTTTCGTTATAATCCACACCTAGTCGTTGACGAAAACCCTTTGCAATAAGTCTAGCATTGAAAGTCTCAACTTTTCCATCTACACCAAGTTTCTTCTTAAAGATCCATTTGCTCCCAATGGGTTTTACCCTTCAAGAGAAACTTCCAAAGTCCATACTTTGTTGGTGTACATGGATTCCATCTCAGATCGCATTGCATCCAGCCATTTCACAGAGTTTCCACTCGTGATAGTCTGCTCGAAGCTAGTCGGGTCATCATCTTCCATGATACAATCCTCACTTCCACCATCAATGAGAAAACCATAGCATCTCTCAGGTGGATGAGGAACCCTACTAGATCGACGGAGAGGCTGGGGTTCGTTGGGAACTATCGATTCCTCGGGTTTCACTAAATCTTCAGTTATAGTTTGTTCTGCTGGAACTTCTTCCAGCTCTACCTCTTCGCCACTAATTTCTTTTGTAAGAAATTCCTTTTTCTAAAAAGGTGGCATGTTGAGCAACAAACACCTTTTGTTGTTCACTGTAGTAGAATAGATATCCATTTGAGTATTTAGGATATCCAACAAACTTACAAAGAACTAATCGTGCCTCGAATTTGTCCAGATTTTTCCTTTTGACATAGGCCGGACAACCCCATATCTTAACTCGTTTAAGACATGGTCTCTTCCCACTCCATATCTCATATGGTGTGGTAGGTACAGATTTTGATGGAACCTGATTCAATCGGTATGCTACTGCTTCAAGCGCATAACCCCAAAAGGAAATAGGTAACTCAGCGGTGATCATCATAGAGCACACCATATCTAATAGGGTGTGATTCCTCCGCTCCGATACACCGTTGTGTTGTGGTGTATACGGAGGAGTAAGCTGAGAGAGTATCACATTCTCTTTTAGATAGTCCCAGAACTCATTACTCAAGTATTCTCCTCCCCGAACTGATCGTAGGATTTTAATACTTTTACCCTTTTGGTTCTCGACTTCGTGCTTATATTCTTTAAATTTCTCAAAAGCTTCAGACTTGTGTTTCAACAGGAACACATGTCCGTATCTTGAGAGATCTTCAGTGAATATAATGAAGTACGAAGAACCATCCCTGGCATGTGGAGACATGTGATCAGTCGAAAATATTGTATTTTTAACACATCAATTTCCCTACTCTTTGCAATCATCTAAAGGTGTTTGGTATAATTATAGCACATATTAGCAATTCGTCTGCAAAATATCAAATAACATGCGTTATACATTATAACCAGCATTATGAGGGAAATTGTGTGTTTATTACTACACGCATGATCTTTGTGTATCAAACACTTGTCTCGAGATTGTGTGCAGGGAATTCTCCAGGTAAAAGAGCCGGAACTGCTAAAAGTGCTTATAAAATAGGTCAAGTCCAAGACTTGAAATCTGGCAGTGAACAAGAAAGTATAAAAATATTACAAACATCAGAAATGTGCCATAAAGCCAACACAAAAATACCCTGAAGATTTCATGCAGTGATCTCCTCAAACGGCCGCGGATCCACGGCCGAGTCAGGCCGATCCGCCGCGAATCCGTGGCCGCGTTGACTCATCGGTGGCAGACACTTTTTCCGAGGCTTCTCCTTAAATGGTAAACTTCTTCAAGACACTTCAGTCCCTAGAGATCTCCAGAAGCTTCCCTTCTAACAGCCAAGCTTCTTGTGCAAGCTTAATACCTACCAAGCTTCTCATAGAAGCTAGCTAACTACCTTAATCTAGAAGCTTCTTTACAACTACCTAGCTTCCTATACAAGCTTCATAACAACCAAGCTTACAAGGGAAGCTAAACCTAGCTTCTAGGGGAAGCTAAAGGGAAACACTATAAAAAGGGACCTAAGGTATCATTACAAAGGTTGTTAAGGGTTGTTCGTTGTTCTACAATTCCACACACAAGTTGCGTGACACAACTTATGAACCAAAAACCCTAGCCTCAAATACAATTCAAAAGCCAAATCAAGATTCATCGAGTACCAAATCAAGCAAGCAACAAACGAGCCTTTTAAAGCAACGCCGATCTTCATCCGAGCAAGAGATCCACGACGATCCTCGACTCAAGAAGACGATGCGAAGCTAGCTCGACGATTTAGTTCATCCTCAAATCTTGTAATCTTTGAGTGTATTGTAACGAACGTCGATTTATAAAAGGTGAAAATTCTTGATCTTGCTATTCTTTACATTTGAGCATTATAAAGAGTGATCAATTCTTGATTGTTTTCTTTTTCATGATGTTTGAGTGAAAACTCCGCTTGTGGAGGGATCGAGAAAATAGATAGATGATGATCATTAAATTCTTGAACGATTCTTAAGTCTTATAAGTTTTGTAAACTTTAGGAAATTGAATCAACGATGACCTAGTTTTGAGCGAGATGCTTTCTTAAATGTTTTCGCTCCAAATTAGAGATCAACAATCGATGATTGAATTTCCTAGAGGCTAGAATGTGAATGCTAATCAACGAAAAGGACAAGGGATGATGATGAAGAAATCCTAGTTTCTTCAATAGATCCCTAATTCTCGTTGATCGTCATCGATCTAGCAACAAATCTTCAATAAATGAGAATTTGTAATCATTATTTTTCATCATCACTATCGATTGGATCGATTCCTACAAGCCTCTTTACAAATTTTGATAATTCATTCGATTTGGATATCTTCTTGAACTTTAGTATTTCTTAATTTTAGATCTATTTCTTGATGATTCTTGAAACTAAATTTCATAAATCTTGAATCAATTTTGTTTTATCTTTTAATTTTCAACTCAACTAAAACAAGATCGATCAAATCACACTTTTCCTGTGGACGATCCGCACTCGCTAACGAACCTACAAATGACACCGTTAATTGATTGCGGTTATTATAAATTTCTTTGGTTGTGATATATTTTTACATTTTTCAAAACACACGAAGAATTTGATCGATCAAATGGCGCCGTTGCCGGGGATAGTGTGCTGATTTGTTCGTTTTTGTAATTTGAGTTAGAAAATTTATTATTCCATCAGAATTTTTAGATCAAAATTCGCATCAAGTGCTTAACGGTTTGTTGTGATTTGTTGCAAGGAGATCTGGAATCTGTGGAGCGAGAGGAAAAATTTTCAGAGCATCTCAGGGAGTTCAGTGAGGCAACAGAAGCATCTGTACCAATTTTTGTGCAGGAATCTCATTAACTGACCGCGGAACCGCGGTGTTTGGTAGCATCTTGCGGCGGATCCATGGCGGGAAAGTTGTTTCACTGCTTCAAATTTTCTAGGTGAATTCTGTCTTTCTTATCTCCTCCCTGCTCTGTCCATTAACCAATTTCTGAAGGATTCTTTGCAAAAATTCGCAGCGCCGCTAAAAAGAAAAATTGTGCGTGTTTGATCTTGGTTGTTTGCATTTTTAACATGGAAATTAAGGGGCAAACACCAAATTTAGATTAGGTGGGGAGTTCATTACCCTTCCTAAGCCCCAAAATCACAAACTTGCATCCGCATCACCCTCATTAATTAAAAGAAATCTAGACAAGACTCTAAGGACCGTCACGCTCACTTAGGACAGAAGGAGGTCGTGGGTAATCTATTACTTATCCGCATTTCTTTTGTGGTGTCTAAGAAAAGTGTGTCTAAGACAAGTGGTTACTTAATTAGGCCCACTACTTACGTAGTGGAGAACCTCCCACTTACCTGGCACTTACCTGGCCACAGAAGGGGCAAAGAGGCAGTAGAGGATCTATCTTGTGACTTGTCTTCTGGAAGTCTAGGAGCGGTCTAGAGCCTTGACCTAGGTGACCACTAGATTTAGGATTGCTTGTGCATTGTTTTTGTGAATTTTTCAAAAATCCGTCTTTTTCAAAAAAAAAACACCAATCCAAACTTTTCTTTAATTATCACAACGCTTCCACTTGTGCTAAACCATTTAGTGCATGCTCGGCTGGACACGGGATTCCAGTGCCCGTCTTGTCCGCGTTCCTTCTATCGACTCCGAAATCGGTAATTCTACGTCTACTTTTTCTTTACCCTCCATCACACCCACTTCGATGGACAATTCTCCATCGAACTTCTTTAACACGACTCTTCCACCATCCGCAGGTGCGCAGAATCCGCCCCGCATCTCTCTCCAAGAGAGATGTTACCCTATGCGAGGTCCTCTTTCGATTTGTCTCACCATTCCACCAACCAATGGGGACAACTTTGAAATCAAACCACAATACATCAATCTTCTACCAAAATATCACGGTCTCGAGTCTGAAGACGCATACGTCTTTATTACCAAATTTGAAAATGTATGCGCTATGATGGGTACTTCACAGCTTTATGTGGATGCTATGCGTCTACGTCTTCTCCCATTCACTTTGTGCGATATAATCGAGAAGTGGTTTTATAACACAGCCGCACATTCTATTTCAAACTGGGATGAATTCGTCGCAGCTTTCCTTAAGAAATTCTACCCCAATCATAAAACAGCTCGAGTCCGTAGCGAAATAAATCAATTTACCCAGCTTCCAAATGAACCATTCTCGAAGTGTTTTGAACGCTTCAAGGATCTGTTAGTTCAATGTCCACATCACGGAATCCCTAGATGGGATCTATGCAGAATCATATATGAGGGAATTAATCCTACCACAAAATAGACCCTTGAATCCATGTGTCAAGGCACCTTCATGACTAAAGATAATGGTGAAACCTGAAGATTTTTAGAAGATTTCGCTGAAAAATCTTTACAGTGGGAGAGTGTAAACCAACCATCGTCTAGGGGTGGTAACTACCATTCTGATGTTTCCATAGGAATTAGAGATGAAATGGCAGCAATGCAAAAGAAACTCGAAGCTATGGAACATAAATTTTTAGCAGCCTCCCTAAATCAGATGTCACTCCCCAAAACTGTCTGTGGATGTTGTTCTGATCCATCACATCTTACGGAAGAATGTCCTTTAAACTCTCCGTTTCAAGGTCAAGAGCATACCAATGCTGCTTTCCAACAAAGACCTAGAAACGATCTGTATTCTTCCACTTATAATCAGAGTTGGAGGAATCACCCTAACTTTGCTTGGAACCAATCACAAACTCAAAACACGATTCCAAACCAAAATAATTTTCAAAGGGTTCTCCACCACAACAGCAACCACTACAACTGAGTCAGCACCCCTATCAATCACAAAAATTTCAAAATTCGGTCAATACTTCTGCACCGCACAACAATTCTTTGCAATTGACCGGTACTGATAACTCCTCTTCACTCGAACAAACCATGAATTTGCTTCTGACAAATTTCATGCAAGTTTCGGCTGAGATGAAGTCTTCCGTCGATAAAATCCAGAAAAACTCTGACTCCCAAAGTGAGAGTATTAAATCGATGGAAGCACAAATTACCCGTATAAATGCCGAATTGAGTGATAGAGAGAAAGGGAAACTTCCAGCTCAACCTTTACCCAATCCTGGCTATTCACATCATGTGAATGCTATCACTACGTTCAGATCTGGAAGAGTGCTTGACAACCATGTCGGTGAAGAGATTGATAATAATGAAGAATCAATCAATGATACCCCGGCTGAGACATTTCCTTCCACTTCTACTTCTACTTATGACCCCAGTTCGTCTACCCCGCCATTTTCTTCCGAGCCTATTCTCCGTTTTCCCCAAGGCTCGAACCCACAGCACACCTCTTCTAGTCAACCAAAGACGATCCCCACTCCTATTCTGGGATCTTTCCAATCCACACAATCTTCTCCAATGTTGGACCCCTCTCTTATTGCTAAAGCTCCTTATCTGAATCGGTTAAGGGGAAACAGACCCAAGTCTGCAAATGGAGAATATCACTGAAATCTTTAAACAGGTTAATATCAACATCCCTCTCCTAGATGCTATACAACAAGTCTCAGGTTATGCGAAAATTCTCAAGGACCTGTGCACTAGGAAGAGGAAGACTCAAGTGCCAAAAAAGGTGTTCATGTCAAAGACTGTAGACACAGCTTTTCCCCAACAATTACCTAGGAAACATAAGGATCCTAGCTATCCTACTATTTCTATTTCTATTGGGGATAAACACATTAACCGTGCTCTACTTGACCTTGGCGCAAGTGTTAACCTGCTTCCTTTCTCAGTTTATGAGCAATTAGGGATCGGAGAGTTGAAACCAGCTCATTGCACTCTCCAAGTGGCAGACCGATCAATCACCAAACTTAGGGGTGAGCTAGAGGATGTGTTGATAAAAATCAGGGAATTTGTATTCCCTGTGGACTTTATTTTTCTTGATACACAGCCTGTAATGAACCCACGGAATCAAATTCCGGTGATCCTTGGTCACCCCTTTTTGGCCACTTCCAATGCTATAATCAACTGTCGTAACGGCTCTATGACCCTATCCTTCGGGAAGATGTCAATTGAGCTGAACATTTACAAGTTGGGAAGTGTATACTCCGAACCTTCTGCTCAGGTTTGTTCTGTCGAATTAATGGATGTCGACAGCAGGGAATTTGATCAGCTTCATGATACTGATCTTGACTCTTTTCATATGTTGTTGTTTGATCCAACTATGTATTATACACATACGGACTCTTCCACCGAGTTGTCCAGGTCAAAAACTAACACTGATTATGAACCGTTTTTGGAGTCTGAAGATCACCCCGCGTTTTTTGATGACATTATTCTTCGGGGTATCGATAAGAGCTTTGAGGATATTTTCGCTGATGAACTCGCATTTTTAGCAAACACGGGTGTTGAGATGAATCAACTCCAAGAAAAAGAAATTGAACCTCCACCCCTTCTTCTAGACTATAAAGAGAATGCGAGTAATCCATCACAATCACTGTGTCGTCTCTCCAAAACGAGACACAAACCCTCTCCTTCACACCACTTAACTCTTCCCCACTTCTTCCTGGCTCCTTATAACATGTTCTTCCACCAACCGATGCACTACACGGATAAAATTTTCGAATGGTTGGTGTTGACTTTCGGTCTTTGCAAAGTTTGGCATTGACCAGTAATTTTGACCCCCTCTTGTGATTTTCAAAGCTTAACATTGTTTAACTCAAATTTGGGGGGGTATAATCTGGCTCTTGAAAATATAATTTTTACTCAAAATGGTGAGCCAAAGAATAAGTTTGGGGGAGGAATTTCACGATCATATTTATTGCCCCCGTTAATAAATTTTCTCCCAAGCTTACAGGTTTTTTGTAATCGAGCAGAAGGCAACAGTGAGGACACTGTTGAAAACAAGTTTAGGGGAGGTTTGTGCTTATTTATGCATCATTTTGCATCATACTTTGCATAAGCACAAAACTTTTTTAAAACATATAAAAATTTAAAAGATAAAAATATTTAATATTTAATTTTATAATAAAAGATTAGATAGTGAAAAATTACATCCAAAAGATTGGAAAAATTTAAGAAAACCAAGAAAATTAGAAGTTTTCTTAAACGAAGTAGTAATAAGTAGTTATGAGCCGTTGTCCCAAGAGTTAGTAAGATGAGGGAAGTCACTAATCTGAGGATAAAAATAAGTCTGAAAAATAGTTCCTATTCTGGAAACCAAACATTTGAATGTTAATACCCTACCATACGCACTTACACACGTCTTGAAACTCAGGATAGTAGAGAATACCTTGAAATGCTCTTGTCTAAAAGCCAAAGTATGAAGGAATTATAAATAAATAAAAATATAAAATGGTGAAGAAAAATGAACACTGGTTTTGTTATCACCAAGACAGTAATAAAAAAATATAGCGAGGGTGTTTCATTACCTAGTGCCTTAGACCAACTGGTCTGGGAGTCACTGCTAAGCCTTAGGTGTTGCAAGACGAGGAATATACTAATACGCCTAATAAGCAAGCACATGAGTAATCGGTCGGTTAGTACCTCAAGAAGTATTAACGGTCGCATGAAAAATGTGTGAGCAAATCCATCTAAATATTCATCGATTAAAAAGTACTGAGATAGATGGACAAGAGTACGATAGCTTAAATTGAATTCTCTAAGTGTAGGGATGTCTATTACACACACGTAGGGGTATATGATCGATATTTGGAAGAAAGGTAGGAATGAAGAATAAAGACGATGTTTTATTGAGGGATGATGTGATTTCTAACATCTTTTCATGACTATTAAGATAGGGCTCATAAAAACCGAAAAGCTAGTGTAGTTGGAAACTCTAATTTTCAAAGTCTTTCTTTTATAATTCTTATCTTTACATGTAACTTTCACGGTCTTCCTTTTATAATTGGATTTTGTGGGTGCAATCCGCTGAAAACCCTCAGGAGATAACACTCCTCCTACTAGGGACACCTGGAGGTTTAAAGGCTTATTGCACATGCTCAGTGCAATCGTGTTGCCTACGAAAGTGTGCTAGTTAGTTTTTCTTTTTCTTTATTTTCTCTTTCTCTTTCTAATAAAACAAGTTTGCTCGAGACGACCAAAATTAAGTTTGGGGGAATTTGATCAGTCGAAAATATTGAATTTTAACACATCAATTTTCCTACTCTTTGCAATCATCTAAAGGTGTTTGGTATAATTATAGCACATATTAGCAATTCGTCTGCAAAATATCAAATAACATGTGTTATACATTATAACCAGTATTATGAGGGAAATTGTGTGTTTATTACTACACGCATGATTTTTGTGTATCAAACACTTGTCTCGAGATTGTGTGCAGGAAATTCTTGAGGTAAAAGAGCCGGAACTGCTAAAAGTGCTGATAAAATACGTCAAGTCCAAGACTTGAAATCTGGCAGTGAACAAGAAAGTATAAAAATAGTACAGATATCAGAAAAGTGCCATAAAACCAACACAAAAATACCCTGAAGATTTCATGCAGTGATCTCCTCAAACGGCCGTGGATCCGCGGCCGAGTCAGGCCGATCTGCCGTGGATCCGCGGCAGCGTTGACTCATCGGTGGCAGACACTTTTTCCGAGGCTTCTCCTTAAATGGTAAACTTCTTCAAGACACTTCAGTCCCTAAAGATCTCCAGAAGCTTCCTTTCTAACAGCCAAGCTTCTTGTGCAAGCTTAATACCTACCAAGCTTCTCATAGAAGCTAGCTAACTACCTTAATCTAGAAGCTTCTCTACAACTACCTAGCTTTCTATACAAGCTTCATAACAACCAAGCTTACAAGAGAAGCTAAACCAAGCTTCTAGGGGAAGCTAAAGGGAAACACTATAAAAAGGGACCTTAGGCATCATTACAAAGGTTGTTGAGGGTTGTTCGTTGTTCTACAATTCCACACGCAAGTTGAGTGACACAACTTGTGAACCAAAAACCCTAGCCTCAAATACAATTCAAAAGCCAAATCAAAATTCATCGAGTACCAAATCAAACAAGCAACAAACGAGCCTTTTAAAGCAACGTCGATCTTCATCCGAGCAAGAGATCCACGACGATCCGTGACTCAAGAAGATGATGCGAAGCTAGTTCGACGATTTAGTTCCTCCTCAAATCTTGTAATCTTTGAGTGTATTGTAATGAACGTCGATTTATAAAAGGTGAAAATTCTTGATCTTGCTTTTCTTTAAATTTGAGGATTATGAAGAGTGATCAATTCTTGATTGTTTTCTTTTTCATGATATTTGAGTGAGAACTCCGCTTGTGGAGGAATCGAGAAAATAGATAGATGATGATCATTAAATTCTTGAACGAATCTTAAGTCTTATGAGTTTTGTAAACTTTAGGAAATTGAATCAACGATGACCTAGTTTTGAGCGAGATGCTTTCTTGAATGTTTTCGCTCCAAATTAGAGATCAACGATCGATGATTGAATTTCCTAGAGGCTAGAATTTGAATGATAATCAACGAAAGGACAAGGGATGATGATGAAGAAACCCTAATTTCTTCAATAAATCCCTAATTCTCGTTGATCGTCATCGATCTAGCAACAAATCTTCAATAGATAAGAATTTGTAATAGTTATTCTTCATCATCACTATCAATTGGATCGATTCCTACAAGCCTCTTTACAAATCTTGATAATTCATTCGATTTGGACATCTTCTTGAACTTTAGTATTTCTTGATTTTAGATCTATTTTTTTATGATTCTTGAAACTAAATTTCATAAATCTTGAATCAATTTTCTTTTATCTTTTAATTTTCAACTCAACTAAAACAAGATCGATCAAATCACACTTTCCCTGTGGACGATCCGCACTCGCTAACGAACCTACAAATGACACCGTTAATTGATTGCGGTTATTATAAATTTCTTTGGTTGTGATATATTTTTACATTTTTCAAAACACACGAAGAATTTGATCAATCAACATGGGACCACATACATCACTATGTATCAGTCCCAAGAGTTCCTTAACTCTTTCTTCGTGTCCATTAAACGGAGTTTTGGTCATCTTGCCTTTGAGACACGACTGGCAGATGTCATAAGATGAAAATTCGAATGAACTCAAATATCCATCCTTATGTAACTTAGCTAGTCGTGTCACATTGATATGACCTAGTCTACAATGCCACAAGAAGGATTCGTTCATTTCTGAACTCTTCCTCTTGTGTGTGTTTTGTATGTTAAGAACTGTGGTTTAATTTAGAACGTATATGGCATTAATTAACGAGCCTGATCCAATCAACTTTTGATTTAGAAAGATATTCATAACATTATCCTGTACTACAAAATTATATCCTTCTTTACTTAATAAAGAAACTGATATAAGATTGCATATCAGGGTCGGAATGTAATAGCATTCGTTCAGAATCAATGTATTACCATTTGGTAACACAAGGTGATATTTGCCAACTGCTTTGGCTGCAACATTTGCACCATTCCCTACTCTTATGGAATGATCACCCATTTCCAGTTCTCTACCTTTCCTTAGCCCATGTAATATATTACATATATAGGATCTCGATCCGGTATCTAATACCCAGGACGTAAAGTGAACTGAGAAATAGCTCTCGATAACAAACACACCCGAAAAAGATGCATCAACATGCTCATTCTTCGTTTAGGTGGCATGAGAATCCAGATAATCCCATATTTCCTGCTCTGACTTATAAAAATTATAAGAAAGAACGAAACCAACGTTCCCCAGCCCAGTATAACAAGCAGGTTCAGTCAATACATCCATATTATTATCTTGATTAAGGCCTGACATGGTCGCTACCTGGAGAGAGAAAGAAGAAAACACTTTAGCGTATGCTCTTGCAAGATCGGATTGGTTATTATTTTATCTAATCAGGATGTCTCCCACTGTTTTTATCAAATCTTCATTCAAACCCTAAAAGGTAAGACTAGCCGGGATTAATTACACCCTACAATTTCACCAATGTTTCAGCCACGCTAGTGCCGGTACTTTGAGGAAGTTTCCCCGTACTTTCGTACGGACCTAATTAAAATAAACCTCGTTTTTCTATAGGCATAACCCCATTGACACCTTTCTAGACACCTACTTGATCGGCTAATTGTCATGTGTAAAACTCTCCCAGGAGTAACTCTTACTCGCAGTGGGTATCGGGATCCAACTATCTCATAAAATGTATGCAATCTCATTGTAAATTTCAACATTTAAAATTCCCGATAATATTTTGCCCCTGGCATGTTATGACCTTGACAGAGTTCAACAAATCATAGTGCACTAGTCAAGTTCAACCCGTCATTTCTGATTGAATCAAACCTACCCGCACGACCCTTGACAAAGGTCAATAAAGTCGTACGACTACCCTAATCATCACATGCTTTACAGATAAGCACTAATCAGCTACCGCACACTACGCCTTGACAGAGGTCAACAAGCGCAGCACGAATACAAAATAATACTTATCTGAAATGACGGAGGGCTACGACAGGTTTTTATGAAAACCTTTTGCGCAATGAACTTGATATCGTTGTAGAATCGAGTGATTTTGAAAAGGAGTATTTTTTAGGCTTTTACTAGTTTCGCTAAAGAGGTCACTCCCGGTGAAGAGATCTCGGCTCTTTCCTTATCGAATAAGGTGCAGGATATTTCATAAATACCGCTATGCAAAGCAAGCACTAGAAAAAGCAATCGAAAACAAAACCGAGTGAGTTGTAGCATCTGCTAGTTTCGCTAAAGAGGTCACTCCCGGTGAAGGGATCTCGGCTCTTTCCTTATCGAATAAGGTGCTGGATATTCTATAAGGAATACCGCTATTCAAAGAAAAAACTAGAGCTACCCTTTTTGAAAATTTGATTCTACAATATCTTTTAGGTTTCTTTCTTTTCATTAATCTCATTAATGAAGTCCCATCATTTAAAGCTTCCTAAGCATCACAAAAAATGAAATGAAAATATAACGTACGCTTATGCCATCCGCATTCGCCATAATGTCCCATTATGCACCGTTAGGTTACTTAACTAACGGCATACCGGGACGGGACTAGCGCAGGTGCAAAACATAAGCAACGTCTATTATACATCTCATATATAATATATATCCATTCATCTCAGAATCCACAGTGATCACATCACACAATATCAGCAACAGAAGATAACATATGAAATATTGGATATACTAGGAGGTCCGTGTTTTATTTTGAGCATATATAAAACACGGATTTCATGGTCACGATGAATAACCAAACCCATATCTCTAAACCCCTACGAGAGCGGCAAACAACCCTACCAATTCTAGAGTTAGGAGACCCAGACTCGACTCCTCGAGTTGGTCTCCCACTGGACTCTAGAACTCAGTTACTTATGCTCCCCTCCTTGGGTCTATCCCAATGCGGAAAAGTAAATAATATACAACAATGGTGACATCAACCTCAACCCGGAAGTGCCCCAATAAAAGAATATTATATACATTGAATTTTACATGAAAGAAAATAAAAACTCTCATCTCACATACAATCCCGGCTATTCAAAACACGACGATCTAATATAACATATCACAGTAACACATAACATCTCATGTCATCAACGTAAGTAAATATACATATCCCAATTGTCGTTGACATATAGCAACGAAGCCGGTGATACACCACATATTACACTTACGGTCGCAGAAAAAAATGTCAAATTACAACATTTGGAATCCATAATAACCTTAGACAACATAAACCCAAAATATCACATACTTTGGATTTCATGCCTAACTATATGAATTTCACATATTGTATCACATTCAAGAAAAAGCTAGACGATGTTAAACATTCCGATCGAATCAACAAACACCCAAAATTTCCCAAAAAGCTCAACACTTAAGCGTAGTTTAAAAATACTCAATACATGCCACAGCTCCTATGAACCAGCCGTAGAAGGGTCAACCAATGCATCACAAGTGGCACCGCTGAACTACCACAAACCCTAGGGTTTAGTGGCAGTTCTGACGGTCACATAATTGAGTTAAGGTTTCGTTCTTCTAGAGGGTGCACAGTATCACTTGCATGATTTTCTGATAGTTTTAAACTAAGGAAAAATCCAACACTTGGAAAATTTCCGGCGAGAGTTAAAATAGGTATTTGATATCCGTTCGAACTTTTTAACACCGTCTAAAATAACCCGAAAAACTGTTAGAATTATGATAACGAAACACTCCGAGTTGCCTTGGCAGAAAGTTAATATCACATGCAAATTTAGCAAAAATAAACAACACCTGAAACACTAAAACCCAGAGACTAGAACACAAAAAAAAAATTGAAGCCCGGAACAGCCTGTACGGCCGGCCTGCTCGGTTTTCATGGCAAAGTGCTCAGCCAAAAACTGGCTAATTGAGTTCAAATTTCTTCTGTGTTCATTTAATATCTCAAATATCATTCTGCAGTTGTTTAAAAAAAATTTAGAGCACTCTTTAAAATCGACAGAAACTAGGTAATCGTGTTTCAAGTTTCGGAATTGTTTCGGTTTCGTAATCCTACACAATCCGTCTAATTCTCTAGTTAGGCTCTAATACTACTGTAGGGTTCTTATGAACGACAGCAAGGTTTTGGGAGGCATCGTCCATACCATTTTCAAATTTTTGTCGTTTTAAAGAACCCTAAACTAGAATCTTTAACTAGAGAATCATACAAAACAAATTGTAAACTACTTTACAACTAAGTGAACTAGAAATACAATCTTTGTAGACCGGTCCTTCACTTCAATAGCTCCGTGTAGTAGTCCCTTCGCTCCAACTAGTGATCTTCCGAACTCTAGCATGGCTTCACAAGAAGAAAGGAACAAACTTGCTTGAAATCTTCGAGGCCGAAGATGAACTACGTCGAGGAGACACTAACCCAAGCTACTACTTCACTAATGAGAGATTAGTGAAGCTAACACCCTATACTAAAATGCTAATCTAGTAGAGGATGATGAAGTAGGATTTTTTCTCACTTTAGAATTGATTTTCTCACTAATATTTCTCACTTGCTCAAAAGCTAGAGAGCTCTTGAGCTTGAAGAAGAAGATGAAGAGAGATAATGTTGTGTGAGTGAATGGTAACCATGGGTGAGAAAATATCTAATATCACTCATGTAGAGACTTAACCATAAGTTTAGATAATGGTTGGGTTAACAAATATCTAGTGTAAGACAAAACTAGTGGACTAAGTCAATGGGTCTACAAGCTTCTCAAAGTTTCATGCCATGTAACAAATTTCTAACTAATAATTGAATTACAATAAATAAATAAACCCTACATTATCTTTATTATGGTGTAAGTCTCATACACCCATGTTGCATGTATCATCAACCATGACACATATTAAAACACAATTAATATATATCACATATATATTAAGTGTGTACAAGTGAGAAAAATAAATGCTTAAGTGAGCTAATATTAGTTAATATAAACTAGTATATCATATATACAATTATACACTAAATTATCAAATCAACCATTGATTTAATAATCCTACTATATCTCATATAACCGACTAATATTATATGTATCAACTTATCGAATCAACACTTGATTCGATAACCCGGCTATATCACATATAACCGACCGATACAAATATCGCGAGAATAAAATACGGTGTTTCATACTCGTATTAATCTCGGTCCCGCACATATCACATATGTGCTCTTACTTCATTTTGCTTGAGTAAAACCTCTGTGTAGGACTCTAAAGACTCATCAATACGCCGGCAGTAGGTGATTATCATATCAAGCACTCGCAAGACGTCAGCGGTACTAGCTGGACGTAACGGCTACCCGGGTATTGAGCGATCAGAAGATCAACAAGCAATCCCGCTCTAGCTCCTGTAAAGCCTGTCAGTAACACTACCATACAGTCCGGTCTCTTCATCTGAGATGTCGCATATCAAGTCAAGGGGTGGTAAATGGCAGACCCCAATAACTCGATAAGTCATGCTGATACGAGGCTCATAACGGGTCGAGAAACTACTAATAACACTTACCCGTAAATCTCTAAATCAGCCCTGGCCAGGGACTTCCAGTTATAGCCAATCGAGCACAGCACGACATCTACCCTAAATACTGGGAGAGACGAAATCCCCTCCTATCGCTCATTGCCTCCATGTAACTCGGGACTGTAACCAAAAACCACCGTTTTGCACGTCCTCTTGAACGTGGTAAGGTGGAAATCAAAGCGTGTTGGGAATCATACAAGACTCTATGATGATCTCGGGTCTACATACTAACATGTACCAGTGTCACCAAAGAACTGCTATCTGACGTCTGGTATAATACCATCTAGGAGTTCTCGGCGAGTTCGTCCAGTGTACCCAGTCTCTACTGAGTACCCGTATACCATCTCTGATGTCAAACACTAATGGATATAGGATTATCCATCGCCCATCTCATGGGTCGAGAAACGTATACACTAGTCTACTCTGGTATATCGATGCCCTGTCTTGATACACACATAACTAGGAACATTAAAGGATGAACTTATAGACTATCCTGGCCCCACTAGTATAATCTGCATCATAATCCTGGTAGTCAAGTATACATCCTAAGGGCTTTACCAACATGTAACCATAAGACAGTATCAAGAGACAAGTATACATATTAAAATAAAGAACAACCAGATAGCATACTATCATGTCGAGCAAGAAAGTCCTCTTTATATATGTCCAAGTATCCACTATAATATACATCATATGTATAATAATGGCCTCTAGGGCATACATATAACTAAAAGGAAATACGACAGCAAGTGACCCCATCTCGGAAACACGTCAGCAAATGACACCGTCGCGGAAATACGCCATCCAATGACCCCGTCTCGGAAATACGTCAGCAAATGACCCCGTCGCGGAAATACGTCAGCCAATGACCCCGTCGCGGAAATACGTCAGCAAATGACCCCGTCTCGGAAACACGTCAGCAAATGACCCCGTCGCGGAAATACGTCATCTAATGACCCCGTCTCGGAAACACGTCATCCAATGACCCCATCGCGGAAACACGTCAGTAAAAGACCCCGTCACAGAAATACGCCATCCAATGATCCCGTCGCGGAAATACGTTAGCAAATGACCCCGTCGCGGAAATACGTCATCTAATGACCTCGTCTCGGAAATACGTCAGCAAATGACCGCGTCGCGGAAATACGTCAGTAAATGACCCCGTCGCGGAAACACGTCATCCAATGACCGCGTCGCGGAAATACGTCAGCAAATGACCCCGTTGTGGAAATACGTCATCCAATGACCCCGTCGCGGAAATATATCATCCAATGACCCCGTCTCGGAAATATGTCAGCAAATGACCCCGTCGCGGAAATACATCAGCAAATGACCCCGTCGCGGAAATACGTCAACAAACGACCTTCCCGTCGGGGCAGTGTTTCGACTTGAAAACAAGTCAACCCATCAACCACTTACGAGTCCTTTCGACCTGTAAGGGAGAAAATTCTCTTGTGGGATCCTTACGACTCTTAAGAGAAAACGCACTTAGGAATCCTCATGATTCCTAAGGAGGAAATACACCCATGAGATCCTCTCGACTCGTAGGGAGAAAAGTCTTTATGAGACCCTCACGGCTCATAAAATTGAAAAGTCTTAGGTATCAGATCTGAACCTGTTTCCTAAGCAATCGCTGCCCTACAAAGGGTTCAAGATGAACTGTTATCTTTCATCTGCAAGCCACACTTGCTAAAATAACATGCTAACAACACAACAAAGAAAAGAAGGTGATAGTAGAAGATAAAAAAAATGTCTTTTATTCATAAATTCAATTGAAAACAAGATACATGAATGAATGAATGAATGAATACAATGTAATTCATAAATTACAAATGTTCGGTGGATGAAAAGATGGCTACTGAGAAGGAGGCATTTTTAACAAATCAGCAAGCCGCTCGCGCACTCCTCTCAACTCCTTTTCATGGTCAGCCGCCGCAGCCAGCTCCGCATCGACTTGGGCCCGCTGTTGCAAACAGGACGAAAACTTTTCGTCAGTTCCCAACATGACAGCTTCACAGTCCTGCACAACCCGCTCTGCAGAGTCAAGCGCCCGTCTCAGCGTCAACCCATCCGAGATGCACCGCTGAAGATTGTCAAAGACATCTTTCAACTGCGCAGCATTCGCTTCAACCTGGGCGCGCAACCGGGCAGATTCGCTAAAATCTACTACATGATCCTTTCGCCTCAAGGTCATCGCTTGTTCAAAATGGCGGACGAAAGGAACACTCTGCTCAACCCATGCAACTCGTTGGGTGTTCAAAGCCAAAACCTCGGGAGCAAGACGCTTGAGCTCAATTTCGTGCAGGCAGGCCTCAATCTGTCTGCAGTAATTAACCCAAGACCCGACGACGCCTTCGTCATGGAAGTTCACGAGCGTCGCCAGCATAGGGTTAACCTCAGCAGCAAAATTTGCAACAAGCACGAGGGCCTCGGCGTCAAGATCCTCAATAAATTCACTAAACATGCGCAGACTAGTCGCAGCACCCCTGGAAGATGGACGTCTAGAAAAGGGCCCTGCAGGCATTAAGATGCGAGACTTAAAGGGAGCTGGAGCTGGCGCGATTGCTGCAAAACAAGTTATGATCAAATATCGGCTCAAGAGATAAAGAAAATACACGAACGATAGAATCTACTATACCGGCTGTGGCTAATGGAAGAGTTGGGAGTACCACAGGCGAGGTTATTCTCTCGTCCCCTCCTCCGATCTATGGCACTGTGATCAATACAAGGAAGATTTAGCAACAATACGGCTAGTCATAAAAAGAAAGGAAAGGATGTCGGTTAAAAAAATCTATACTCACTGACACCAGCAGGCAGAGTGACTTCCGACTGGAAGGAGAAATGCGGGTTCAGCACCTGATACAGATGATCAAAGAGGACTCCTGCAAAGTTGTGACGATACATGTTCAGTACATGGAAGAAGGTGTTCACAGTTCCACTAAATAAATCTCGAATCTATACCTTCCAACATTTTGGAGGATATAAGAGAAGGAGAGAGAACAACAACTGTCATGGTGGCGACCGAAAGTGCTTCAGATGGAACAATTTCTATGTTTACTGGACCTACGGACAAAAATCGTCCGAAGAAGCTGAACGGGGTTGTAAGATGGAAGGAGAACAATGACTCAAGACTTACCTAATGGGTCACTAACCAAAGCCGTGATGGAAGCATCACTGGGAGCAACGGCTTCTTCGCTCTCCTTTAGTAGAATTGTTTCGGCGCCCGTGGGTTCATTTCCTGATTCGACAAGAGCCGTCGTTATGCTCGCGATGCCCGCCGATATCGGGGAGCTGCAAAGGGAAAGAGTGACGGTTTGGGCAGTCCCAGACTCCCGAGAGAGAGTAGCCGCTTCGGGCTCTGTGGCTGCCATCATCTCGCCTGCCATCTCATCGTCAGGACTTGGCCCTGCGGAATATGACGTATGAGAATTTGCAGATCGACTTCTAATAAAAAGACCGGGCATTACGTTACCTTGTGAAAGATTCTCGGCTACCTCCCGAGCTGCGCACGCAACCTGTCTATGGGCACCCTCTGGAGGGATAGCGACAGATGGAGTGGTGCTTGAGCCTGCACCTACAGCCAAGGCGGCATCACATTCTTTCGCTGCACGCCTCCTGCGTTTCCTTTCGGCCTGGGCTCTGAGAGCTGACCTCCTCAGGACTTCCGATAAGGGTATACCATCATCTGAACCAAGCTCTGCCTCTGGCGCCGTTACGACGTCCATCATCGGCTGCTTTAGTGAGACCCCTAGAGGTGACTTAGGGATAGCCATGGTTGCGGTAGCCGGTGCTAGCAACGTTGCTGCATCATCGCTTGGGATCGGCACCGCACTTGGAACAACCCGAGTCAAGGTAGTCCCTGCAATAAAATAAGGGAGAGGGTCAGACCACGAATAAAGAAAAAAGGGAATGAAGGCCATAATGAGTAGAATTTTACCAAGGCCCAGAGAAGCACGGAGCCTCTCTTCCTCTTCAAACATTTTGAGGGAAGCCGCAAGAGCCTCTTCGGCAGAGATACCTATTAAAGAAAAAAGCGTCAGTAAAAGCATATTAAAAAATTTAAAAAAATAATAACCACGGAAAGATAAGACTGAAGTTTACCTGATTGTGCGATAGTGATCAGTGCTGCTTCATGGTGACCCAGTCGCTCGGAAGCCACAAGGGCAGCTTGAAGATCAGTATCATCTGCGGGCTCGATAAATAGACCCCCATTGGTCCCATACTCGCACAGCCCTCGCTGTAAGGGGCATATAGCTCCTGGACGAGTACCACGTCAGCAGAAAAGAGCGACTTCTTCTTTTTCTTTGAGCGAGCACCGGCAGCCGATGACAGGACCTTGCGCTTGGCGGGCAACTTTGGGTGACGGGTCTCGATCTCTGTACCCACGCCAGACTCAGGAGACGCTGCAGCAACCGCTTCTACAGGCATACAAGGTAGAACCTTATCAGGAAAGGCGTGCGGGACCACCACCGCAGCAGCTTCTCTCAAGGAAGGACGAACGATGGTCCGTCGCTTCAAGGGAACGGCTGGATTACCAGCTGGGACAGCACCCTTGCGATCAAGCAATAATCGCTTTTCTTCCCTAATAACAGCACCCATCGTGTGCTGGTACCATGCCACGTATACGTTCAAGACTTTCGGAATGCAACTCGGCTCACTGATGAAAAAGCTGGACCCAGTGTTAAGCCGCATGAAATGGTGCAGCGCGCTACGGATACCCTCTTCTGTAGCAACCGACTCAGCTAAAAAGGCTTCCAGCGGGACACCTTGATTGTAGCTAGACTGTTGAGCGAAACGGTGAGGGTTGTATCTCATGAACAACACCAAATCGTTCTGCCTAAACACTAAAAAGCCCGGCCTGATTGAATATAAATGAAGAATCTCCTGAGCTTTCAAGGTAGAATCCCCATCTTTGAAGAATCTCCTGCACCGTTTTCGACGAAGGTCATGCCATCCCCGACCATACGCGGGCGAAGAACCAGACCTCGAGCCTCTCGCTGAGTGGGTTCCAAGATGGAAGCGTCAACTAGCCACATAACCCGAGGAAAGTTATAACTTTCATAGAAACGGGACCTCTTGTGGACTCCAAAAGCGCCGAGTACATGCAGCTCCAGCCATGAAGTGAAATAGTGCAGCGGGAAATTCACGGACTGCACCCCCGGTTGAGTGGTGTCCGCCGCCAAGCTAAGGCCATGATACAAGTGAGCCAGCCCAGCAATCCCGATGGCCACTCGCATCCCAATAACCATTCGGTGAGCCGGGTAGAAGACGGATGGCCTCATATGGCGAGGGTGCATTGGGAGCACAAACCAACTTAACCATAGGCCGAGAAACCCCAAAAAGAACGCCTCTTCGTCAATGTCTGAAGATGCAAGCTCTGCAAAGGGGACGACCGGGGTATCCGGGAGAAAGAAATTCCTTTGATCGGCCTCTGCTGTTGGCTGGTTGTCCAAGCCAAAACCAAATGGGTCGTCAAGCTTGGCGAATTTCGCAGCTTGTTTTGATAAGACTTACGGGCGAAGAAAGCGAGCAATGAAATCCGCGAAGCTGATCCCGTGTCCTCCGGATTCAAGAAACAGACTTTCATAAATTTTCAATACCTTAATCAGACTTGGGAACTAATGTTGAATAGCATTCTCCGGGGTAAGGCCCATCACCACTGATTTGGTGGCAAAGATGTACTCGTCAGGAGGGAGTAGCTCCTCGTAATGTTCTCCCTTGACAGGTAAGCCGGAGATCTCCGCGAACTCCTTCAGAGAAATAGAAACTTTCTGATCTAATAGAAGGAAGGTGTGAGTCGGTACATTCCATTATTCCAAGAAAGCTTTGACCCACCATACAGGGGGCGTGGAATACTGGAAGAAAGACGCGTAAAATGCGGGGTACAACCCAAGCTTTAGCAACAGTGATTTCTTGGCTGAAAAAATGTATCGAGCCCACTGCAAATACCCGGCTGGATGGCGAAGAGTCAAGCCTATCATGTACGGCTGTCCCCAAGGGCGAGACTCGTCTTGACATATACACCGCCCCAGAGTATCCAAAGCCATCGGCGGCTGTACAGGTATCGCGGCCATAGAGGGTTGAAGGCAACCCTCCGAAGTCCAGTTGACCTCCTCTATGGCATAGTTCACTAGGGGTGAGTCAGCGTAGTGGATCACCGAAATGGGCTCCGAAGGCACCGCACAAGAGAAGCTGCGTCGATCCCGGATGATTTGATTGTACCACGACCCCCATAAATGAAGAGACTTTTGCTCCGGGTCGTGATCTATGATCGGTGCGAAGACTTCCCTATCCACGGACGCGTCAGGGAATGTGCTTTCCAGATGAACAAAAGGGAAAGAAGTGTCGAAGGACATAGTACCTGCGTGAAAGGGAACAAGGGTTAGCTGTCAATGTTACAGTTCAAATTCTAACACTTGGTACTTTAAATTTTGTACCGCACTGCAATGCAGTGGAAAGAGACCAGAGGGGACCCATAAAATCAAGATGATGGCTCATCATTGATGAGACAGTCACTCATTAAATAGAAAATCCTAAAAGGATTCTCATTTAATGAGAGGCCCCTCTGGCCAAGGAATTAAACTCCCTCGAGAGCAGCGCTCTGTAGACAGGAGTGACATCTGTGAACTCTAATCATGAGAGGAATAAAATTCCCTAAAAATTTTAAGAGCTACGCTCTATGAAAACGATGGAATCATCCATTAAAACCCTAAAAAAGCCAAAGTTTTTTGCAGAGTAAAAACTTTAAGATCTTCAAGATCTGTGAGCGAACTCTAAGAGTTCTTCATGGAAGATGAATAGTGTTCCAGTTCATGGGTTAAAATCACCCTAAAAAGATTATATCTTGAAGATCTATGATCTAAAGATGAGCATGGCTCTGTTAATGGGCAAAACCCTAAAACATTTTTTTAGATCTACGAACTGAAAAGAGCAGAGCTCTGTTAAAAAGTTCAAGCCTTACCAAATTTGGGCAGAGTTTTGACTCTAAGAAGTTCTTAAGGCAGAGAGCTATGCTCTGAAGAGAGAATTCAATTCTCAGAGAAAACAAGAAGACAAGAAGATGAACAGCGGTCATCTCAAAGGGCCAAAGGTCCTATTTATAGGCGCTGGAAGTCGATCTAACTTCTAAGTTGATCTAACGGTGGAAACGTTGTCACCGCTACACTCATGTGTAAGCCACATGAGCGCAACGGTGGGGAGGCATTTGTTTCCCCAAATTAGAGAGCAAAACTCTATTCAAAATTTGAAATTTGAAATGAGGCAGCGCCTCATAAGAGCGCTTGCGCCAAGAGCGCAAGCGCTAAGAGTCAAAGACTCTGAGGCAGCGCTCACGTGCAAAGCATGAGAGCGCTCGCGCCAAGAGCGCCAGCGCTAAGAGTCAAAGACTCTGAGGCAGCGCTCACGTGCAAAACACGAGAGCGCTAACGCTAAGAGCCAAAGACTCTGAGGCAGCGCTCACGTGCAAAACACGAGAGCGCTTGCGCCAAGAGCACCAGCGCTAAATGTTAAAGACTCTGAGGCAGTGCTCACGTGCAAAGTATAAGAGCGCCAGCGCCAAAACTAAAAGTTCTTAACCCTTGGATCAAAGATCCAACGAAGATGATAAATCATTAAATTATAAGAATAAAATTCTGTTGAGGAAATACTCTTCAAATCTTTCCAAATAAGAAAGATCGTGCTCTGTAAATCAGAGAACCGTTGGATCAAAGATCCAATGATGATTAAAAATCACCAAAATACAGAATAAGTTCTGTATGGAAAAATATTTTCCCAATCTTGTTAATAACAAGAAAACTATCTTCTGTAAAATATAAGCCCTTGGATCAAAAATCCAATGGTGAGAAACGTTCCCCAAGTCAATCAGAAATCTCTCAATAAGAGATTTTCTTAACTAATTCAACAAGTCAGCCTCCCATATATAAAGGACCCAAGACTTCAAGTCTTGTAGACAGAAACCTCCCCACAAGTTCTCAAATCGAAAGAAGAAAAACAGAGGAACCCCCCTCCCCCATAAACTTCAAGTTCTCAAAAAAGAAAGGAGAAGAGCAAGCTCTAAGAAGAAGAACCTTCTTCAAGGTGAGGAAAAAGAAGAGAGATCATAACATCTCCTCCATATTTGAGAGTTTAACTCTCACATCATAGGAACATAGTTCTTTTCTAGATCACAGATCTATAAGACAAGCTCTTTCACAAAAGTAAAAGAGATCGCAGTATCTCATCAAGTAAGAGAAGAACTTAGTTCTTAGATCCATGAGAAAAAATCTCTTATAAACCGAGAATTTAATTCTCAGAGCACAGAACTGATCAGAGCTGACAAAGAAGCGCTTTAGCGCTCCAATTTATAAAGAAGCGCCTTAGCGCTCCAAGTCCGGCGCTCAGCGCCAAGCGCTCCACGTGCTCCTAACGTGGGCGCCCTTTTATAATAAGCGCTTTAGCGCTCCAAGTCTGGCGCTCAGCCAGGCGCTCCACGTGCTCTTCACGCGCCCGCCCTTTTATAATAAGCGCTTTAGCGCTCCATGTCTGGCGCTCAGCGCCAAGCGCTCCACGTGCTCCTCACGTAGGCGCCCTTTTATAAAAAGTGCTTTAGCACTCCAAGTCTGGCGCTCCACGCCAAGCGCTCCACGTGCTCCTCACGTGAGCGCCCTTTTATAAGAAGCGCCATAGCGCTCCCGGTCTAGCGCTCAGCGCCAGGCGCTCTACGTGCTCCTCATGTGGGCGCTAAGAAATTACAAAGCGCTCTGTAAATAAGGCCCCAGCGCCATAAAAAGTGTTCAACACTTAATAAAAGACAAAAAGAAAAAGGGGTGTCAGAACCCAAATCAATGCTCAGCATTATTGAATAAAAGGGGCTGAGCCCAAACAAGTGTTCAGAACTGAGTGGACTGAGCCCAAGTTGGCCATAAGTCCGTAATTTAAATTAACCGAGCCCATGTGCTCACAATCATTTTAATTGGTCTTAGTCCGAAACCAGACTATAGATCTCCCAACCAACATTGGTTCAAGGGTACATCTCTTCATACCTTCGATACATGTCATTGTAATTCTTCAACGACATCAGAGAGATGGGGGGTCCCAATAACCAATAACTTTTGTTGCATCTCCAAACGGTTAAACCAAAACCTCACAGACTATGATATCTTTAAACCAGACTATGATGTCTTTAAACCATACAGACTATGATGCCTCTAAACCTTATAGACCGTAATGTCCTTAAACTAACTGTGGACCGTAATGTCCTTAAACTAACTGCGGACCATGACGTCCTTAAACTGAACTTTATGGACTATGATGTCCTTAAACTAAAAACCCCATAGACTATGATGTCTTTAAACTTCACGGACTATGACGTCCTTAAACTTATAGACTATGACGTCCTTAAACTTATGGACCGTGACGTCCCTAAACTACATTCTACGGACTATGACATCTTTAAACCCATGGACTATGACGTCCTTAAACTTATGGACCGCGATGTCCCTAAACTAAAACGATAGAGTCCAAATACTCTTTCGTTGGATCTAAATGATCCTAAAACCTTGTTAAGTAGATTTTAGTCTAAAATTAGGCTAACGTATCCTTAACAAGCATTTAAGTTGATCTTAATCTAAAATAAGATTAACGATCCTTAAACCAACCCAAACCCAAATCTAAGAAAATACGGATTTGGTCTAATCCACGCCCTACGGGCGACAACATAAATTAGTCTCTGTATACGATCCGCAAGCAACCGAAAATAAAACAAACACACACGACATGAAGTGACCATCTGGAGAAGAATAAAGTTGTTACCGCGATATGGTGTCATAATTAACTGCAGGAGCTTACGCCTGCAGGGAAGAGCGTCCCCACAATCAAAAACCCCTCACAACGAGGGGGAATCTGAAAAAGTCTGCTATATCGGTCGCATCTATCTAAACCTCCGATATATAGTGCCATAAATCAACTTGGTATCTTTGGAGAGGTGGACAGATAAATCCAAGTAGCATCTGCCTCCAAAATTCAGGGCAGATGTCCCAACGTCCCGGCCACGTCTTTCGGCGGTAAACAGGTACGCAAATCCTTAAATTGTCCCTAGTTGTGGGAGTATCGAGACTGGGTATCGATATTTCGGAGTAGACTAGTGTATACCTTTCTAGACCCCGACGATGGGCAATGGTACGGTCCCTCAACCATTGGTGTTTTGCACCTAAGATCGTATACAGGTGCTCACTGGGGGTGAGTACACCGGACGGACTCGCCGAGAACTTCCAGATGGTACTATACCTATCGTCAAGTGGAAGTTCACAGGTGACATGAGTACAGGTTAGTCTTTAGATCTGAGATCATCATTTGTCTCATGTGAGTTCCCACTGTGCTTTGATCACTACCTTACCACGGCTCTACTGATTCTTGCAAACAGGTTTTGGTTAGGTACAGTCCCGAGCCACATGGGGGCAGTGAGGGATTATTGGGGATTCGTCTCTCCCGGTATTAGGAGTCGATATCGCACTGTGTTTAATTGGTCAGAACCATAAGACCTTGGCCAAGGCAGTTGGGATTTACTGATAGGCTGATCAGTAGTTTTCCGGATTGGTTCTGAGCCGCATCAGCACGAATTATCGGGTTATTAGGGTCTGACGTTTACCAACCCTTAGACCCGGTATGCGATACTCTCAGATGAAAAGACCGGACTGTACGGAGATTGTCACAGATAGGCTCAGTATGGATCCGGATGAGTTTGCTCGTCAGCCTTCCTTTTCGACAGGTACTCGGGTAGCCATTACGTACAGCAAGTGCCGCTGACGTGCTTGTGGTTATGGATTTATCCAGTAACTCACTGCCGGCGTACTGTCGAGTCTTTAGAGTCCCACACAGAGGGTTTTCCTGGTTCAGGCGAAATGATGTAGTAGCCGTATTGGATACGTGCAGGGTTCTGATCGATTGATGTACTTTGTACCCGGACTTCCGATCGGACAGTTGGTAATACTAGCCGCCTCGGGCTTGAGCCTGATTATTAAATCAGGTATTGATTTAATAATTTATATATATGTATTTCCATATATATATATATATATATATATATATATATATATATATATATATATATATATATATATATATATATTCTAGTATTATGTTCTTCGTGTTATTCTATCTCTTTGGGCATTCGTGTTTTTATCCGAATGCAGGTATGTATATACAGTAGACTATAATCCGTATTATGTTACGGATAACATTCTAAAAGGTGGCCACCTCATTATGCTTTTTCCATTTATTCTTTAATTGGAAATGAGGTGTAAAGTGTGAGATGATGGGAGTATAGTGAGGACCATACCTCAATAGTTGACAAATGAATTTTTTATTCATTTGTGGCAACTATTCAAGCATGGGTCACATTGTTTATTCATGGATATTCATATACAAAACCAATGTGAGTTATTTTCTCTCACATAGTTTACTCATTATTTTTGTGCTCACCATTTTGCATCACTCTCTTCTCCTTCTCTTGAGTTCCTCCACCTTCATCATCCTCCTCCTCTCTACACTCTCATGTATTGAGAAACAAGAAAGGAGGCAAGATAGAGATAGTAAAACACTTAGAACTTCACACTACATTCTAGAGATCTTGGATTAGCATCCCAAGTTCTCTAGTTGCTTCTTTTGTTATTTAGTTAGGAGTTAGAGCCATGGATCATATTTCTCGGGTGGATCATCTACGACAAAGGAAGACCGGCAAACAAGCTTGATCCCGGAGTACCGATGGAGCGAGCAAAGGAGCTCAAGCGCGATCATGGTGGCCATTTGGAGCGAACGATGAGGAAAGAAGACAGAAAGACTTGGATCGTTTAGTGAGACTTCTTTTCATAGTAGTTAGCTCTCTTTGTTTAGCTAGTTAGGTTTATAGAAAGATTTGGTTTCTTGGGTTATTATAGCGCCGGTTTTGGAACTTGTAGAAAAATTTTGTTCCGCAAACCGCCACGTTTGAAGGCTTGGGAGTTAGGATAACCCAACATATCCGTGTATATTCCAACCTTCCATTAAGTAATATACAAACCAGAATAATATAATAATGGCATATAGGGCATATATCACTAACAAAGCCTACATTGAGAATCCTACCCGAATTCAACTCGCTGACATATGTTTTCTCCTTCTTTCTTTTTCCCTAAAACGTCTGTTAGTCAAAGAAGAGAATCAGGATGGAACCGAGGGGGTCGAAGCTACACCAGAGGACTACGCATTTTTCTCCACCATATGTTAGGATCTAGCCTATCATTGTTACCTTTCTATCGCTCACCTATTTAAGGCTTGTTTTCATTGATGTAATAAAACTCTAAGGATGAACTTTACTATGTAATAAATGTTATTGTTAAAATAATAAAGTTTACTTTATTTTACTTATTCTTGTATACTCCTGCATACTATACCGTAACGTAGCTGTATCGAGTTGAGTATTATCTCTCGTTATATTTAGGTTGCGGACCTAACCACGTTCTTACTACGGTATTTTGGGAAACGGCACGTGACAACGAAAACTCTATCATATCTATAAAAAAAATTAACCTTAATCACTACTACAAATAGGGGTTACCCCTACGGATTTATCCGTAGGAGCAAACCACTGCCCCTACGGATATATCCGTAGGGGCAATAAATTACCCTGTAGGTGCAAACGCCGTAGGTGCAAGTCTTAGCCTTGAACATGCCCCTACGGTCAAAAACTTGCCCTTACGGAGTAATGTGTAGGTCTAGTTGTCCCTACGGATTAGGCTGTAGAGATAAAAAATTTATTTAATTTATCGGTTTATAAAATAAATTAGATGTCCCTACGGATTTAACCGTAGGGCCAAATAGTTGCCCCTACGGATAAGTGCGTATGTCCGGATATGTAGGGACAAAATATTAGGCATCTTGATATTTTGTCCCTACGGATACCTGTATAGGGGCATTTGTTTGCACCTACGGATATATCCGTAGAAACAAGTATAATCCCTATTACTGAGATCATAGGGGCAAAATATCAGGTATCCTGATATTTTTCCCCTACGGATAAATCTGTGGGGGTAAAAAAGGTCCCTACGGATTAATCTGTAGGGGCAATGTTGGGCCCTACGGATTAATCCCTAGGTACATATTATCAGGGTTTTTTTTTAAAAAAAAGGGATGCCTATTTTTTTCTCGCCCTGTGCACAATAATATATACATCATATATAAAATTAATCAACACGCAGAACATATATCGCAGTATTCATAATCACATCTCATGCATAATATACAAAAGAAATCAATAAACAGAATATGATATCAATATAAACACGCAAACACCACCAATATCAATATCGTCCAAAATATAGTACAATATGTATCATTTAAATAAATACATGTTTAAAATATAAGAATCAAAAAGCTACCCTAGCTCGGTCCAGCTCCACCTCTGATAAACGCCATAATCTGGCACGCCTGCTCCTCGGATATACCCTGAGTCAATAAATCATGCAATGCGGAGTGTGCGGGAGTCTGAGCGGGCTGTGGAGCTGTAGGAGTGGTCTACGCAACCGCCGCTGAGGTAGTGGCTTGCGGAGCCGCAGCTGCGGGAGTCTGAGCGGGCAGTGGAGCTATAGGAGCTGTCTGCGGAACCGCAGCCAATGTAGTGGCTTGCGGAGCCGCAGCCGAAGGAGATGCATGTGGAGACTCGGCCGATGTACCATGTCGCTTCTGGACCTACGTGTGTAATAAACGAGTAAGAACTATATATTAGTCGAATTCGTATCATTATCAAGTTATTTCGAAACCCTAATCTATGTATACTTAGGGACTTAGGCCTCGTTTGGATATCTAGTTTGGAAAACCGTAATTTATTTTAATTAGATATGTATGTATGATTAATCAAAGCTAAGTTTACCACCAAATAAGCTCAGGCTACGTACTAATATTGGATATGTTGCAATCTATAATATGACATAATATTTTACTATTAAGTAGTATACATACCAACATCTCCTTCAACTCCTGAACGGCGGCCTTCAAGCTCTCCAGTTCTTGCTGGAAACGTCGCTCACTGGAGACGGAGGATGTAACCGCCGGAGTGGAGTCCAACCTTATATGGGCCCTACTAGGGCCTAGTCCCTGGCCTCTCTCCCAACCTCCGTAGTGCCCTCCGTGTGCGGCGTCCAGGACTGGGGTCAGCAGCATCGGATCGTTCTGTCCGGTAAAATCGATCCCCGATGCCGCGGCATGCTTAACCACCCGCTCCTACACCCACATTAACCAGTAAAATATAAGTATATCATTTAAATTTGAACCTTTCAAAACTAAAATTCAAATAAGGGTTGAATAAATATTAACACTTACGCAATACTCCTGGGTAGCGGTGTCGGGGTATCGAAGCTCGCCCATGGCGGGATCTGTCGAGGTGCCGTGGACGGCAAGATATGCGGACAGCACGCTCAGTGTACCACCTTGCGCCAGGGTCTGAGCTCTCTGCAATATTAGATAATAACTCTTAATATTAGATATATTAGAAAATAACTCTTAATATTACATTATATCACAAAGGCCGGTCTATTGTAATTTACCGATAACTCCATGGCACGAGTAATATTTCTCGAGCCACCTGTATAAGTGGGGAGACCCCTCTTAGCCGACTTCCTATTCTCTTTATTTTGATCGGCATGTTACTGAATAACACATTCACATTTAGTTTTCTAATTAAGCAACAAAAAAAAATAAATTATATACTAAACAATGAATTACATTTAAAATACATACCTGTTTGCGATGAGAGTCGAAATAATCGCACAATAGAGGCCATGTATCTATGTCAACTCTCGTAAAGACCGGAGTTGATAGGAGGGCCGCTCTCTCTGCCTCGGGGGTCGCCATCCATAGGGAATAGCAGTCGGTATTTAGCTCATTCCTGTTGTATCAGACCTTCGTCTGCATGTTCTTCATCAGGCCATTGTACAGAGCGTGAAGATCGAGCACCCTCCCAGGGTGATCAGGGTCGCGTACAGGCTGAAAATCGTAATCCAACTGAAAATACAAAAAAAAACATTGTTATTAGATTGCAAGTGTTAATAATAAATATATTGGATAAATAAAATGAAAATCCTTAACTTGTTTCAAAATGGTGGTTTGACCTGTTTTGTCGGATCCATCCCGAAGGTCACATTATTGTAACCATCCCACTGAGCAGTCACGTCCTCTCCGGACAATGGGGCTGGAGGTCCAAGAAACTCTTGATGACCATCAAAGTGAACAGCGTCTAACCTGTAGGGGTGGTCTAGAGGCAGGAAACGTCGATGGCCGCAATAACAAACCTTCCTGCTAAAATTCAAGAATTTCGATGTTGTATATTGATGGCAATGAGGACATGCTTTGTGACCATGTACGGACCAACCTGATAGCATTCCATATGCAGGAAAGTCATTAATTGTCCACATTAAAGCCGCACGCAGTATGAAAGTTGTATTTGTGTTTGCATCGTAAGTCTCTACACCATCAATGAACAAAGATTTTAACTCCTCGGTCAGAGGACAGAGATAGACGTCGATATTGTTTCCCGGTGAGTTTGGTCCGTCGATAAGAAGAGGCATCATAAAGTATGATTGGTCCATAGCCAACCAAGGCGACAGATTATAAATTATCATTACAACGGGCCATGTGCTGTGACTTCCAGCCATATAATTGAATAGGCAGAAGCCATCACTGGCCAATCCGAGCCTGACATTGCGAGGATCGCTACTGAATATTGCATGCCTCCTATCGAAATCCTTCCATGCCGGTGAATCTCTTAGATGGCTCATTTTTCCATCTTCACTTGGAGGAGCACGGTGATCCCAAATCATTGCCTCGGCTGTTTTCTTGTATTTGAATAGCCTCTGCAGCCTCTGTGTTATGGGAAAGTATCGTGCTATCTTGACAAGTATATCAGGCTTCTTATTAGAATCTTTCGGTTTATACCTGACCTCTCCGCATGTTGGACACTCTTTCAAATCTGAATTCTCTTTCCGGTACAACACGCAATTTTTAGGACATGCTTGAATCTTCTTACACTTCAGACCCAAATCAGACATCATCTTCTGGACTCCGTACCAGCTGTCGGGCATATTATTTCCCGGGGGCATAGAATCTTTCAAAAACGAAAGAAGCATTGTGAATGACTTGTTGCTCCATCCATTTAGGCATTTAATCTGGAAAAGTTGGACGAACCATGAGAGGGTGGAATACTTTGCATTCTCATAAATTGGTTTTCTAGCATCATTCATGAAATTTTCATATTTATCCGCACGCGGTCTTTGACCGGAAGGAATGTCATCTTCGATACGAATAGATTCACCTAGGGCAGCCTCTACCATATCCTCCATTTCTTCTGATGGAAATAAATTACCGTCTTCTCCTTCTGCCGCATTACCGTCTTCTCCTTCTTCTCCTGCCGCATTATCGTGTTCTCCTTCTTCTTCTGCCTCATTACTGCGTTCTTCTCCTTCCCCGTGATATTTCCAAGTTGTATAAAGTCCAGTAAAACCATATTTTACGATATGAAGCTCTGCCAATTCTACCTTCTGCCAGTACTTATTCCCACATCTATCGCACGGGCAGAGAATCTTTTCTATCACGATCTTATTATGTGCGGGTGCAAATTCAATAAAAGCAGCAACTCCTGCGACAAACTTAGGTTGCATACGTTGTTGCCAATCCACATACATCCAGTCCTTAACTCTGATGTACTCATGGGCCATGTTAGACTGTATAACATATAAATTGTAGGTTATGATGACTATACTGAGAAATCTAAGAACGGGATGGTTACTGACAAAGGAGAAAATCCGTGTATATATTTTGTGTGTGCATTTGTCGTTGAAAAGAATAAATAATCGATAATCAAAGTTAGATTTGAGAATACTCATGTATCACAGACTACGCTCTTGGCATTGCTTTGTTTTTCTCTCCTTTCCTATCAGCGAGAGGAGGCGAATAGAGGTCAGACAGGTAGAGTCCGACAGGGCAGTTAGTTTGTGCATAAGTGAAAGGAGGGGTTCAATACCGGGAACTAGAGTCCAACTCCCAAATGTCGTCTCGACGGTTGTTAGTATCGAGCTATACCGTCCGATATTTAACAACCTTCGTATAGTTCTATGTCACGACAAATATCGAACGTAAGTTAACCGATAGACGGGGACTAAGTGGCGCTTTGAGTTTCATATATAAGTATCGATGAGAATATGAAAGTTTCATATTATCATCGAGTATCATATATTGGTTTTAACTTGAATATCTTGAATCACTCTTTAATGATGCGTTTGTTGTGTATTCTTGTTGTATGTGTATGTTTCGGCTGTCGAGGGTAAGGCTTCTATCCCATTAAGAATGTATAGAGCGAACACCCATTCGCTTTTGCTTTCAACCGTTTCAAGTAAATTTCGGCAGCACATCCTCGCCGTTCTCCGAGTACACTATAATAGAATAGATAATCATTTCAACGCAGTGAAACAACGTTGAAATGAACATCTAATCTATCTTTGTACACGGAGAACCAGCGGAAAGGTACCGACGAAATATCTTGAAACGGATGAAAACACAAGTGAATAAGGGTGTTTGCTTTATACATTCCTAACTTGTCCACACGGGACAAATCTATCGGTTATCATACGATTGAATCTTCTCATCACATAGACTATACGACGGTTGTTAGTATCAAGCTATACCGTCCGATATTTAACAACCTTCGTATAGTTCTATGTCACAACGAATATCGAACGTATGTTAACCGATAGACGGGGACTAAGTGGCGCTTTGAGTTTCATATATGAGTATCGATGAGAATATAAAAGTTTCATATTATCATCGAGTATCATATATTGGTTTTAACTTGAATATCTTGAATCACTCTCTAATGATGCGTTTGTTGTGTATTCTTATTGTATGTGTGTATTTCGGCTGTTGGGGGTAAGGCTTCTATCCCATTAAAAATATATAGAGCGAACACCCATTCGCTTGTGCTTTCAACCGTTTCGAGTAAATTTCGGCAGCACCTCCTTGCTGTTCTCCGAGTACACTGTAATAGAATAGATAATCATTTCAAAGCTATGAAAAAACGTTGAAATGGACATCTAATATATTTTTGTACACGGAGAACCAGCGGAAAGGTACCGATGAAATATCTCGAAACGGATGAAAACACAAGTGAATGAAGGTGTTTGCTTTATACATTCCTAACTTGTCCACACGGGATAAATCTATCGGTTATCATACGATTGAATCTTCTCGTCACATAGACTATACGACGGTTGTTAGTATCGAGCTATACCGTCCGATATTTAACAACCTTCGTATAGTTCTATGTCAGGACGAACATCGAACGTATGTTAACCGATAGATGAAGACTAAGTGGCGCTTTGAGTTTCATATATGAGTATCGATGAGAATATGAAAGTTTCGTATTATCATCGAGTATCATATATTGGTTTTAACTTGAACATCTTGAATCACACTCTAATGATGCGTTTGTTGTGTATTCTTGTTGTATGTGTGTGTTTCGGCTGTCGGGGGTAAGGCTTTTATCCCATTAAGAATGTATAGAGCGAACACCCATTCGCTTGTGCTTTCAACCGTTTCGAGTAAATTTCGGCAGCACCTCCCCGCTATTCTCTGAGTACACTGTAATAGAATAGATAATTATTTCAAAGCTGTGAAACAACGTTGAAATGAACATCTAATCTATCTTTGTACACGAAGAACCAGCGGAAAGGTACCGACGAAATATCTCGAAACGGATGAAAACACAAATGAATGAAGGTGTTTGCTTTATACATTCCTAACTTGTCCACACGGGACAAATCTATCGGTTATCATACGATTGAATTTTCTCGTCACATAGACTATATGACGGTTGTTAGTATCGAGCTATACCGTTCGATATTTAACAACTTTCGTATAGTTCTATGTCACGACGAACATCGAACGCGTGTTAACCGATAGACGGGGACTAAGTGGCGCTTTGAGTTTCATATATGAGTATCGATGAGAATATGAAAGTTTCATATTATCATCGAATATCATATATTGGTTTTAACTTGAACATCTTGAATCACTCTCTAATGATGCGTTTGTTGTGTATTCTTGTTGTATGTGTGTGTTTCGGCTGTCGGGGGTAAAGCTTCTATCGGTTGTCATACGATTGAATCTTCTCGTCACATAGACTATACAACGGTTGTTAGTATCGAGCTATACCGTCCGATATTTAACAACCTTCGTATAGTTCTAAACCGACGACGGTAAATAGTGAAGCATGAAACAACGGGTATAAAGCACTAACATGAATGTATAAAATAACATAAACAGGTAGCAGTAATGGGCATGGATCATGACAGTACTCTAGGTTAATATGCAAGTCACTAAACTAACAATATTTATCTCATTTGAAATCGATTGGTGGAATATATCCTCATATATAGACTCCTGGACCCCACAGGCTTATGTGAGAGGCCAACCCAATATTTTTTTAAGGACCCTCCAACCCAATTTTTTTTCCTTTTATGAAACCTAAACCTACCCAAACAAGATCAGGCCGGTTTATACAAATGAAAACACCCATAATTTATTGGACGGGTTGAGTCTAACCTGACTTCACTATACTTAGCTGTTAGAATGTAAATGAATACGGATAATTCGAGCTAACTCCGTATCCGTATTTGATTTGCATCATATATAAATAGTGATTTTTATTTTTGACGACCATCCATATCTGTATACGAAAATTATAACACCTATTATGTTCCGTATATGATACCAAAAATGGTAATTTTTTGCTTTATCAAGTTAAATTTTCTTAAAAATCATAACCCAACCCTAACCCTAGCCCCAGCCCTAGCCCCAGCCGAACCCCAACCCCAACCCTAACCCTAACCCTAGCCCCAGCCCCAGCCAAACTCTAACCCCAACCCCAACCCCAACCGCAACCCCAGCCCCAACCCTAACGCTAACCCCAACCGATGTCTAATCCTAACCCTCATCGGTACCCAAACCCTGAACCCTAGCCCTAAAATCATCAAAATTATGTTTAATTGAAGATTTACTAACATGTAGGCGGTGGAGGAAACGACGGAGACGCTCGATCGGTGGTCGACAACGCGCGCAATCGACGACTAAGAAGAACGAGGGCGGTGGCGACGACGAAACAGAGGGCGGTGGCGACGACGAGAACGGCAACGCGGCGGAAACGAGAGATTTGTGGATTTTCGGAGTTAACGCGCGAGAGAGAGATGATCAGCATAGGGCATTTCTGTGCCTTTTTAATTAAATTCACATTTAGACGCCCCTACGGATTAATCCGTAGGTCATTGGTTTGCGGCTCCGTAGAGACAAACAACAAATTACGATTTAATATTTTTAAATTAAAACGTCTGGAACCGTAGAGACAACCGTCGGGCCCTACGGATTAGTCCGTAGGGCCAAAATAAATCTGCCCCTACGGATTTCATTATGCGTAGGGGCAACCCTATTATAGCAGTGAATATCTAATTAATTGAATTTGATTAAAAAAAAATGGTGAAAAATGCTTATGATTTTAATGTGATTGCGCTAGTCTCACCTAGTGACGTGGGGCCATCCTCACTTGAAATAAGTTCCCCCATCTAACACTAATGCGCGCAGCCTCATAGCTGCGGATGACCACAGTCCCATAATGCTCAATTCTTCTTCTTTTATGTTGATTGTATGCTTTGGGCTTAGGATCTTCTTGCGACAATATGAATGTTGGCCAATGCTTTTCAAGTCTGTAAGGCCTGTTTGGTTGTAGAATTTAGAAATTTGGATTCCAAAATAGTACGGTTGTAAATTTCTGGATTTGGTAATTTGTTGTTTGGTTGGTTTTGGATTCCTAGTATTGGATTTGTAGATCCTTGTAATGTTTGTTTGTTTGGTGAAAAGAAAGTGGGATTTGGATTTGAGGATTTCAAAAAGAGATAGATAGAGAGAGTATTATTAAATAAATAAAGTACCACGGGTACCATCTAAAAGTATAATGAATAGTGTTTAATCCTTACAAATCCTTTAAAAAAATTTAGAATTCAAGAATCCATGTTTTGTGGTAGGCCTCTCATAAAAAATAAAGGAATCCTAGAAATCCAAATTTATCAACCAAACACAAAATTATGGAACCCTAAGATTCCACAATCCGAATCCCAAATAATCCTGCAACCCTAAGGTATGCCTAGAGTTGAGTTTCTTATGGTTAAATAAACACATTTAAATCACAAGGGTAGATTAAAGGCATAAATTTTGTAAGATTCCAAGACCGCTAAAAAGAATCATCATCTGGCGACATGTGTAATTCTGTTTTGAAATACCCTAAAAAAAACCACAACACAAAGAACAAACCTAATTAAGTTATAGGCAATTGGCTAACTAATTAATCACTATTGATTGAGATCTTTGCCAAAGCTAAACTTGATTCTTTGATCTACAATGAGGACAAATCTTTTCTCATGGTTAAAAACCCCCCACATCTTTTGTACTGTGATTCCCTTCTCTGATTCTAATAGGATGACAATGAACAAGGCAACTATCGAAAAGTTGATGAGAGTAGATAAGCACATTATCCATAAGTGATACTAAAGTTTCACAATACATATCACATCTATAAACAGTTGTCTAATATTTTTCATTAGTTATATATATGGCTTCTTTTGATGCAGCAACACCATGCACTATCATATTAGAAAACTTTTTGCGCGAACCGGATGCAATACTAAACAGTCTTATATATGCTCTAATAAAAAAACGTGTTGAATCTGAAACTGTATATGTTTCAATGAAAACGCGACACGGTTATAATGATAGAGGAAAATAGGGCATTGCCTTGGCCAAGAATGTGCCTCGCAGCCCCTGGTGGGTTTCGCTTAAACGCAGGGAGTATCCATCGCCCCCCACGGACATGAGCGTTCAAAACCCCATTATCCTCAAAATTATATGATATTTGACTTTTCAACATAGGAAGAAATATATGCCGACTTTGTGTTCTGAAATCTTTGCTGAAATTGACAGTGATTTAATAAGTTCAAACACCTGAAATGAGATTTGGATTTAGGCTAAAGAGGGGCATTTCATTATGGAAAAAAGTGTACCTAGTAAGTTTAGTATTGCAAGAAATCACAAGTAATCATATCAAATTGCAACATCAAATAAATGTTGAAAACTATGCAATTTCAATTGTAATGCAAATTGTTTCTGCAACTGGCTATATATTATAAATCACATGACATTGATGATTGAACAAGACATTAGTAAGATGATTATGAATTGAGTGGCACTGCTTAGTTGATAAGATTTCCAACTTGTTGGAAAAGTAAAAGGAAGGCCTAGGACTCTATAGACAACCAAGAACTTAGTTGGGAGGGGGGTGGGGTTGTGTGCCTTTTTACGCCGAAATCCGCGTAGTTACGAATAAATTCTTCGGATAGCACGCGGCGAGCCTGAGATGCTTGGCCGACGCACGGTGGAGCCCGCCCTTGGTGGTGACATCTCATCTCTTATCTTAATCCTCATTGTGATATCCTTTTTCAACATACCACATGGTTTTAGTTTTACTTATCCTGTAAAGGTTCTGTTTGTTCATGCTATTATAAGAGTTTGTTTATTTATTTATCATATATTAGCTTTGTTTTTTGATAGATAACCATGCATTGCATGAATACATAATATGTGTCAATGGTTAGTGATAGTGCTTAATATTGGCGGTCCCCAAAATATGACACGTGGCAGGTGACGCGTCCCAAAACTCAGAGGAAAGGGCCCACCGAGACCGATCAGACCACCCCGTGCCCGACAAGCCAGCACAAGCTGGCCCTCCTCGAGGACCCCTGCAAATTAGCCTTCTCGGCCTCTCAGCTCGTCCCCGAGCTACCCGACGACCAAAACGCCTCGGCTCTCCCGCTCGTTCCTGAGCTCTCCCGCAGAGGCCATCATCCTCGGTCCCTCCGACCGACCAACTCCACCACTCACAGGCGTAACCGCCGCTCCGCAAATCTCACCATGCGCGGATTCTCCGCCGGCAACATCCCACATTTCACGCCATCACGATCCCCATTAACGGGCGATCCGCTCATTACCCGGGCGTGACGTCGGGAGCGTAACTGCCGGCGAGATTCTCGCGCCTACTGCCGCCACTACATAAACCCCCATCACAGAGGGGTCATGGGAGCATTTTCTTTACACTTTACGCCGTTACTCTGCTCGGATCTTATCACTAACTTGAGCGTCGGAGGGTCCTCGGTGGTACCAAACCACCCCGGGACTTCTTTGTAGGTGCACGGCGACAGCATCCACACCTCACATCTTCCCCCAAAAACCCATTGAGACCCACACGCAACGAAGGATAATAAGCTAAGTTCACCGCGAGATCTATGGAAGACAACATCTGACGGAGGCCTGAAAAAGAGCTCCATCAGTTGGCGCCGTCTGTGGGAACATAACTTCACAAAATGCAAAGTTGGTCTTCCGATCTCCGCCCGTATGGCAACCGATTCCCCTAAATATCCAAACGCCCGCCACCGCCTCCTTCGCAACGGAGATGCGGACGAACCCTCTTCAAGGTCGTCGGTCTCCCCGCAGGCTGCCGCCTCACAGGCTCCGGCGGCCGCCCGGCCAAAAGGGCTAGGGGCCGGGAGCCCATCACCTTTGGCGACGAGGATCTCCACGGCATATCTCTGCCCCATAGCGACCCACTGGTGATCGTAGCGCGAATTCACCGATACGAGGTCCACCGAATACTCATCGACTCAGGCAGCTCGGCGGACATCCTCTTTCATGACTGCTTTTTGCGAATGGGGCTGGCCCCAGCGGACTTGAGGCCGACCTCCCACGTCCTCTCGGGCTTCACCAACCACTCCGTCCCGGCGCAAGGAGTGGTCACCCTGCAATTCACGATTGGGGAGTCCGGCTGTACGCGCACACTGCCTATAGACTTCATTGTGGCTAGGGTCCCCTCGGCCTACAACGTCCTTCTCGGCCGGCCAACGCTGAACTCCCTTCAGGCCCAGATCTCGACATACCACCTGGCGATAAAATTCCCTCTCGACCAGGGTGGGGTAGGCCGGGCCTACGGAAGCCAACGGGCCGCGGAGGTAGCTCTAACAGAGGCATCTTCCCCTAATCAGCACGCCGATAGCGCCGACGCATGCGGCGACATTAAGGGGTCCCTGGACACCCGGGACGAACGGAAGGAGGTCCGTAGAGCACTGGTCGAGCCCCAGACCGAGGTGCCCTTAGCGGAAAGAGACCCAGGGAAGACCGTCCAGGTCAGGTCACTCCTGACGGGAATCCAACGGGATGACCTGACCGAGTTCCTCCGAAGCAATTCCGAAGTCTTCGCCTGGGCCCCAGCAAACATGCCTGGGATCGACCCCAAGATCATTTCCCACAAGCTCGGGGTTGATCCTACGGCCCGACTCGTCAGGCAGAAGAAAAGAAGTTTCGCCCCGGTCAAACAAAAGGCCATCGATGAGGAAATTGACCGACTCCTCGCCGCCAACTTCATCAGGAACGTGCCCTACTCGGAGTGGCTGGCCAACGTGGTCCTGGTCAAGAAGATCGACGCCATCCTGAGCATGACCGCACCCAAGACCAATGTCGAGATCATGCGGCTCACAAGGCGGGTCGCCACTTTGAGCCGTGTCACGTCCAGGTCGGGGGAGAAGTGCCTCCCGTTCTTCAAGGCGCTGAGAAAAATTCCAAGGTTCGAGTGGTCGAAAGATTGCCGAGCCACCTTCGACCAACTGAAGAGGCACCTCGCAACACCGCCCCTACTCACCCGGCCCGTGGAAGGGGACGAGCTGTCGCTGTACCTGGCAGTATCTGACCAAGCAGCAGGCTCGGTGCTCGTCCGAGAGGCCGTGGGGGCACAAAAGCCAGTGTACTATGTGAGCCATGTATTCAAGGACGCGGAGACGAGATACCCCGCCAGAGAGAAGATTGTCCTGGCCCTCGTAATAACCTCGCGAAAACTGCGGCACTACTTCCAAGCATACACGATCATCGTCCTTACTGAGCGCCCCTTGGGGGCTATCCTGGCATCGCCAGAATCCTCTGGCCGTCTAGAGAAATGGAGATGGGAGCTGTCTCGATTCGATATAAGGTACCGCCCGCGACAAGCCATCAAGGCGCAGGCCCTGGTCGATTTCGTCGTTGAATGCACCATCCCTAGCAGGAAGCAGGATCCCGCGCCGTCCCTCGCAGCCCGACATCCCGTCCAGGAAGGCCCTAGCTCAGCCCCGGAGTGGGCCATCTACGTCGACGGGTCTTCTACCGAGGAAGGCTGCGGTGCAGGCCTCATTATCCGGGGCCCAAACGAAGCCGAGATGGAGTATTCCTTGAGGCTCGGTTTCAAAGCATCGAACAACGCGGTGGAGTACGAAGCCCTCCTAGCCGGACTGCGCATGGCCGCCGGGCTGGGACTGAAGACCGTCCGGATCCGTAGCGACTCGGCCCTAGTTGTCGGCCCAGTGACCGGCCGTTTCGAGGCTCGAAAGCCCCAGATGATGAAATACCTAGACGAGGTGAGGAACCTCCGAAGAAACTTCGACGAAGTCCAGGTGGAACAAATACCCAGGCAAATGCGTGTAGAGGGGTTCGTACCTGGACTGTTCCTTGGGCCACGGCCTCCAATTGATCCTTCAAGGAGCCACACGGAAGCTTTCCCCCAGCCGACTCCTCCATCCCGGCGAGCAGACCAGTGGCAACGGAAAGCCCAGACGGAACAGTGAAGACGGAGCTCCCTTCCCGTATGGGAATCCCTTCGGGGGCCTTCGACTACGGTGCGCGAGAAACCGTCCTCTTCCTCTTCGGAAGGGGCCTACCCTCGCCCTTCCTCCCGTCACCAGTCCGGGATTCGGGTAACTGCTGACGACTCTGGCCGCCGCCAGAGAAACTCCCAGATGCCGTCGACGAAATGGACGGCCCTGCCGTCGGCTGAGAGTCCAGCGGAGGGCGCGAGCTGGCCGGGGGCTCGGCTATGCCACTAGCTTCCCCCCGGCACGAGCCGCCTAAAAAGTGGGAACGAACCATGTATCCCGAGGGGAGAAGAACGCCGAGCAGCGGCAGCTCAAGGAAGAAGGGAAATGAAGAGTTGGGGGCCCTGAGGCGGGTCACGCCCCCGTTTTATCACCACGTGTGGCCGTATCCAACGGCGCCCGTCACCTCCTGCCAAAACGGCTCCTCACGCCCAGCGGCTCCGATTGCCCACGTGTCGGTCCTGCACTGGACTGCACCCGATCGGGCCCTGTAGGCCCGCATGCGTCGTACCGGCCAGTCATCCTTTGACGCGTGGACCATCGCTTCAGTTATATAGTGCACGAACCGGCACGACATTTTCAAGGTGCGGAGATCTCGCCTTGGTTCGCTAGCGGAAAAGAAGACCGTCGGACCGAGGGCTCGCCCCCACGGAACCATAAAAGGCATCTCGCCCCAGGAGGCCTGGCAATTCACTCTTGACCCGACCACCAACTGGTCGGAACAAGAGTGGGGGGCTAATGATAGTGCTCAATATTGGCGGTCCCCAAGATCATGACACGTGGCAGGTGACGCGCCCCAAAATTCAGAGGAAAGGGCCCACTGGGATCGATCAGGCCACCCCGTGCCCGACCAGCCAGCACAAGCTGGCCCTCCTCGAGGACCCCTGCAAATTAGCCTCCTCGGCCTCTCAGCTCGCCCCTGAGCTACCACAGGACCAAAACGCCTCGGCTCTCCCACTCGTTCCTAAGCTCTCCCGCCGAGGCCATCTTCCTTGGTCCCTCCGACCGACCAACTCCATCACTCACAGGCGTAACCGCCGCTCCGCAAATCTCACCATGCGCTGATTCTCCACCGGCAACATCCCACATTCCACGCCATCACGATCCCCATTAATGGGCGATCCGCTCATTACGCGGGCGTAACGTCGGGAGCGTAACTGCCGGCGAGATTCTCATGCCTACTGCCGCCACTACATAAACCCCCATCACAGAGGAGTCAAGGGAGCATTTTCTTTACACTTTACGCCGTTACTCTGCTCGGATCTCATCACTAACTTGAGCATCAGAGGGTCCTCGGTGGTACCAAACCACCCCGGGACTTCTTTGCAGGTACACGGCGACAGCATCCACACCTCACCTCTTCCCCCAAAAACCTATTGAGACCCACACGCAACGAAGGATAATAAGCTAAGTTCACCGCGAGATCTATGGAAGACAACATCTGACGGAGGCCCGAAAAAGGAGCTCCATCAGTTAGCCTAATCATACACAGAAGATGCACGGAGCGGAGATGCGCATACTTCGTTGGATGTACGGTAACACTAGAAAAGATAAGATGTGAAATGAGGATATTCGTGCAAAAGTTGGCGTGGCACCTGTGGAGGAGAACATACGGGAAAACCAGCTAAGATGGTTTGGTCATGTGTGACGCAGACCTATAGAAGGACCGGTTCGACGAATAGATACTCTCGATATGAGCAATGGCAAAAGGGAGACCGAAGAAAACATGGATGGAGGCGATACGAAACGATATGGTTGCTACAGGCCTCCATGAAAGTATATTGTTCGATAAGAGTGAATGGAGGCGGAGGATTCATGTGCTGGACGTAGCGTGATTCTCATGTTGGTTCATGTAGCATACCCCATGTGTTTAGGATAAAATGCACAGTTGTTGTTGTAAAGGTTAGTCTAATCAAACAATTAGTTAGGCAGAATTCATGAAATAATGATTTGGATAGTTATAGATTAATCCTATAAGAGCTTTGATAATTGGTTGACAAGAATATTTTTTCCCTTAGTGAGGTTATAGGAATCGACGATATGATATTAATCAACATGCATGCATTTGTCAAGATGGGAGCTTGTTCTTTAAGCAAATTGGTGCATGTTGGTGGGAAAATTGACATTCTTGAGACCAAGTGAGTACTATGTATATGTAATATCAAGTAAAACATATCACATGTTAAGATAAAAATAAATCAGATAGCGAACTACCATATCGAGCAAGACTGTTGTGTGTGTATCCCAAGCATCCAAAATGTAATGTACAATCCTGTAATATACAATAATGGCATATAGGGCATACATATCTAATATAACGATCTCAGGTCGAGAGACTACCATGTACTGTCGTCATCAGATAACTGCTACCTGACATTGGCATAAAACCATCTAGAAGTTCTTGATGAGTCCGTCCAGTGAAACCCATACTCCTATGAGCACCTGAATACAATTCTTGGTGTCAAACACCAATAGCTGTGGGATCAGCTATCGCTCTCCAACCGGGTCGGGAAATGTACACGCTAGTCTAAACTGGAATATCGATGCCCAGTCTCGATACTCCTACAACAAGGGATATTTAAGGATTTACTTATAGACTACCCCAGATCCCACTAGTATGATCCATATCATTAATCCTGGTAGTCAAACAAAATCCTAAAGGCTCTATCTCATGTATTAGCGATACGTGATAATGAGAAAAACGTATACACATGAAAGATAAAGACAAACTAGATATCACACTATCATCTCGAGTAAGATTTTTTTCCATATAGGATTTGCTTAGAGCTTTTTTTGTTTGAAGAGAAAAAAGAGAGAGAATTTGAAAAGAAAGGTTTGAAGGGAATTTTGGAAACATATGCGAAATGGTAAATTGTAAATTGTATGTTTTCAAGTTAAGGGATTAGTCTGCTTTTTGTGCAAAAAGGAAGACGGTATCCTGCATTTTAGCTAAAAAAAAAACCCTAATAAATGTAAGGAATATCGTAGAGAAAAGTTTTGATCATAAACAAATAAGCCAGTTTCTTTTTTTGGACGGTTTGTCCTATCGATCCCTCAAAAATTATGTAAGACACAAAACTCTCAGATGCTTATGCATCTATGTTAAATGTGTGGCTGGTGAAAATAAAAAACGACACGATGACTCACGTGAATATTATGATTATCAGAGTTTGTTCATATTCCTTTTAAACATATCTAGAAAGCTAACTTTTCTGGATGTTTAAGTCGGTGAATTAAATAAAATAAAAGAATAAATGGATTTAAATAAGCATTTTCTAACATCTTGAATCAAATTTGAAATTTTTTATCCCCTACCCCACCCCGACTCTGCCCATAAAAAGGGTAATTTGGGTGAGGAAATGGTAACTTCTACCATAGTAGATAATGTAGATCATTTTCTTGTTACCAGTTCATATGTAGTTTCTCTCTTTCCATCATTCAAGAAAAGAAGAGAATTTATCTTTTACAGCATTAATTAGGAAGATATTCTCTTTTTCCTAAATAATATTGTTTTCCCTTATGAAAGTAGTTTCTTTAAGAGAAAGGTTTACGTTTAGTAAATGAGAAGCTCAAAGAAGATTATAAAAAAAAAGAGAGGGAAAAACAGAAAGGAAAAAACCATCAAGAAGATAAAAAATAAATTACAAAAATATTCAATATAAAACGTATGTTGCTACAATTTTACGATTTAAATGATTATAATTAGGAAAAATAGCTCAAAGAAATATTTTGGTCAACACAAAATTAACCATTTTTATTTATGAACGGTTTGCTCTATTGTTTCATAAAAGATATAAAAGTTGGACTGCTGGAGATTCCTATGAGTCTGCATAATACTTGTGGCGGCTAAAAATAAAAAATGACCTAAATAACTCGTGGTTATGTGGTGAACACACAATTGCTTGATAAACCCTTTTTTTCTTTCCAAAAAGAAAGAAAGGCAACTTTTTAGGACGTTTTTTTTTTAATTAATAGGTGGAATAAATTAGCAATCCCCTCATAAATGAAAACCACTGGCTCAATCCTGGGTCTCCCCTGAGCTACTCCAAGCTCCATTTATAGACGAATCCAAGACCCTAAGTTTAGGATGTTACGGGCAGTGAAAAATATATCTGATCAGAAAATTAGATATGATAACTTGTTATGTGCGCCATCAATTTAAGGATCTGGATTCAGATTATATGACTACATACCTAACTCATGATGATACAACGAATAGAATAGTTATTTTATCGACTAAGGAAGGACGTGAATCATTCTTAATCCACAAGCTTCCCAACTATATATATACCATCTTCAAAGTAGGGTTTAAAGTTATTAGAGATCATTAGCGAAGCCTTTTGACAAGATTTGGGCTTTGTTTTGAGTTAGGGTTACAATCATCGTAATCCTAATTATTGCAAATTTTTGGTACATGGTAGATTCACTTCCCTGATCTTTAGCAGCGGAATTAATTTAGATACTCATTTGAGTTGTTTAAAGTGTTTGGGGAAGGTCTTGGTTAACGAGTAAAAGGTTTAATTGTCACTAGTAAAAAAATGGCAATAGTGAGGGACAACATTTGTGAGGCACAAATTTCCCTGACGTGTACATTACCAAGAGAATTTTTTCTTTTTGCTAATAGTCTTTCGGTAATAATCTATTTCTAATTAAACAGGAAAGAATACATCACCTGGGTAAGATATAAAAAGCGTAAATTTGATTGAGCCAAAACATAAAGAGCGAAATATTGCCGAGGGATATATCTCTTGGCAATAGTCACATTAGCGACAAAAGAAATAGTTAGGGAAACATTGCAAAGAGATATATCCCTCGACAATGTTGTCTCTCGCTATTTTTTTTATTGCTAATGTGACTATTGCCGAGAGATATATCCCTCGGCACTGTTTCACCCACTATGTTTTGACCCAATTAATCACGCTTTTTATACTATCCCCATACTATATTCTTTCTCCCTTAGAAATAAACTATTGTCCAAAGAATATTAGCAAGAGTGAAAATTCGATTGTTAGTGTACACGTTGTCGGGAGAAATTTGTCCCTCGCAAATGTTTGACCCTCCCTATTGCAATTTTGTGTTATACTGGGTACATTACAAGAGAGTTTTTGTGTAATTAATTAACCCTAATTTTAACGCAACCAAATTCTTTGGTACCTAATAGATGCCACAATCTTTGACCGGGTTGAATGAAAGAAAAGGCATGGTTCACGCAATCAATTCAGAAAATGGATTTACTTGTTGAATTTATTACTTCTACTAGTTTAAAACGCAACCAATTCTGAGATATGTCATCTATGTGGACATAAATAACTCATAGAAATTATGTAGATCACAGATAGAATTTATTGATAGACAAGAAGATCGATTTGTTAATGCAATTAAATATATCTACTGTTCTCGACAATGAAAGAAAATAATTTAACTAATCTCGGCCAAACCATTATCGTTTTAGTATAATCAAAGATACGGTTTTTTATAATGGTTGATCAGAAGAGAAGGATTCATGGGGCTGACTACAAGAAGAGGAGGAGGAGAAGGAAAAAGCCGCAAACATTGAGAATATCGCTTTCCCTGAAAAACCACTGCCCTTGGGAAAAAGCAAGCCAGCAAAGCAAAGAAAGATGGAAACCCAATCTCCTTTCCCATCCACTCAATGAGTCCTGTGGATTTGGATACGCCTAACACTTGATGAATGAATCTCTTCCTAAGTTTTGACTGCACCTCCCCTTCATTTGCAATATAGCTACCCCTTTCCATGTCACCAACATACAATGTTTGTGTCAAAAGTAAGATGCATTATGCGGAAAAAACTACTCTAGAAGGGCTTGCATAGTGCAAGCCCCTCTAGAGCTATTGGATGGGGGACCCCCACTAGTGGGGGTCCCCCATCCAATGGCTATGCAAGGGCTTGTACCGTGCAAGCCCTTGCATGGTAGTTTTTTTGGTATTATGCCCAGCAAAAAATTCTGCAGGCATCAACCGACCCCATGCATGTTGGGGAGTTACAGTCGTTTTTATCCTCTTGCACACGTGTCGCCTCCCTATGACCCACGTGGCAATTTGCCTATCCCTTGGATTGATTGATTAATTAATTAACAACCCTAAAATTAATTAATTGAGAGAGAGAGAGAGAGAGCGCGTGCATATACCCGCTGTGAAAGCTGGCTATATCAGGGTTGAAAACAAGGAAGCAAAAACGAAATAAAAATAAATAAATAAAATTGGAAAAATAATAGAGAGGATAGTGTGAAGATATAGCTCCTGAGTCGGTGATGGGGATGTAGCTTTGGTTGTAGAGAGAGAAACAAGAGAGAGAGATGGCTTTAAATGCTGCCCCTTGTCTTTGTAGAGAAACCCATCTCTGCTTTCACGCGTTCTTCTCTCTCTCTCTCTCTCTTATCCTCTTGCTCATTTCATTCTCTATATAAAGCTTGGCTAGTGTGGTGTGAAGAAGATGTCTTGAAGTGAGCGAGAGAAAGAGAGAAAGAATCGATTGTTTCTTCATTTGGTGTTGTGTTTGTTGAGCGTTTGATTAATTAGAGAAGTTTGAGAGATGGAAGATGACAAGAAGGCAGCAAAGGCTTTTGTTGACAACTGCTTCCCTAAGCCCAACTCAAAGTTCAAGGATGTCTTGAGTGATCTCTTCCCTCCAAAATCACAATTGGTATTAACCACTTCTTCTTTTCTTTTTTATTCTAGTTTTTGAGAGGTTTTGGATGATGGGGTGTATTTCTTTTATTTTATATATATATATATATATATATATATATATATATATATATATATATATATATATATATATATATATATATTATTTGGGTGCATAGATTAGATGTTTTGGGAAAATGGGTATTCATTATTATTTTCTTTTCTTCTTCCTTTTTTTTTTCACTTATGGTTGGTGAACAGGTGCTTTGTTTCTGGTTGCTTTCGTTTTGGGTTAGTTTAGCATACATTGTTATTTCACAGCTTGATATTAATTGCGTATATGTCTCTGAGAGGGAGTTTTTGAAAGTTAAATTTGATACATTACTGTATGAGCGTAATAGCTTAGATTTTGGGTAGAGCAGTTTATCGGCCTGACTTGACACCATTTCTATATTGTTTGTCTCGTGCATTTTACTGGTAAAAGATATGTTGTGTCAAGATATATGATTGTGTTTTTCTCCATTGCTAGGAGTTTGCAAGAAAGGAGGGATATGAAGGTCAGAGTTCGAAGGGGCAAACTGCAGGTTTTTGAATATGTTCTTATTATGCTATCCTTCTTACTAAATATCTAGTTGGCAGCATATTCTTCTTATTTTTAGGGTATGAATTTTCGTGCATGCTGTTGAACATCTGTTACGAATAATTTATATAGGCGAATAATGTAGGAAGCTGATAAATTTCCGTACATGGGAGCTATCCATTAATCTGTAAAAGAATATAGGGCTACTCTCTTTTTGCTGTATTGGTTGGGTGCCATCAGAATATCCCTTTTATCGCATTTCTGATGCCTTGCCAACTTTTCCATATGCTTAGGATTAACTGAATTCTTTAAGTTAAAACCTGACATCTATAAAAATGTCTTTTCTCAGCAGATGGTTATTCTCAAGGAAAAGCAGGCAAAAGCCAGAGCTCGCCCGAGAAGAGTACCGGTAATCCGGTCGTGTATTATGAAGTCTTGGAGCCATGCTCTATGAGCTCATCTGTGGATTATGGTTGCCGTGAGAACTACTATCCCATTACCGCAGCAAACCGCCAACCTGAAAGTTCTCATGTAAGTGTCACACTATCCGTGTCAATATATATATATATATATATATATATATATATATATATATATATATATATATATATAAACTGTTATTGGCAATGGTATCGCAGCTGTGCTATTGCATCAAAACCTTAAAGTCACCATGATGGATGGTTGGGGTGTGTGTGTGTGTTGGCAATGGTATCACAAGTGTGTCGAAGCATCAAAACCTTAAAGTCATGATGAAGGTGATATTGATGGCAATGGTATTGCAAGTGTGCCAATGCATCAAAACCTTAAAGTCATGATAAGGGTTGAGGGGTATATTGCTATATTCTAGGATGTGTCTGAAAACTTTGAGCTTCCTTTTTGTGGACCGGAAATTTTGCATTAATACTTTTTGTAATAATAAATATCACTTTAACGGACAGTCACTTCACCAAGATTTCAAAGTTCGGTGACTATGCGGTCAATTTTCTTTTTATATATAATATACGTTGAATCTTTTTCTATTTTAGGATAAGAAGGATGACTATGAGTACCAGGACCCCAAACATACTAGGGGAGAATGGTGGCAGGGTAAGATTTTCAACATAAGAATGAATAAATACTATCACAATAGGATGAATATCAAAGGCAAAGTTTTTTTTTTATCTCCTTCTTAATTTTATTACAGGATCTTTGTACTATTGACTGGCATCAGAACTCACTCAAGTGAGCAACAAGGTAGTTAAAAGTTAAAATAGTTAAGCTCATCTTAATGCATGAAATACAATTTCCTATGCTAAGTTGTTGCAAATGTTTGTGTAATTAATTATAGGTTATGCAACAAGAAGATGGAGCAGATGGGGGGAGTTTATTACTATCAAGGACTCATGCAAGATGTTCCATTTTATATTCTTCAGCTCAGCAATTACTAAAAGCTTATATTATATATATTATGTGTTGAAACATGTCATTAGAAAAACTAAATGTTATATATAGGCTAATATCCATTCCCAATATAATTTGTAGGGAGCATGGGAACTATATATTATGTGTAACCTTGATGTTTATATCTAAAGTTCAATAATAATAATGTAATCAGATGTTTATCAACTATTACAGATCTGTTACAGAATTGTAAATATCCTAAAGATTGTTCTTATGCTTTTATAGGTTTGAGTGTTTCTGGGATGTGTGTTCTTCATTTTTTAAAATTTTCTTTTTTTAGTGTGGATCTTGTATCATTATGGAAACATAGTGAATTTATGTGATACAACCCCGAAACTTAGCGGGGTTTAATGAAATTTTGCCTTCTTTTTCATCATTTCTCTTAGCATGTGCTTCAAATTTTGATCGGCCATATATCCTTTTCTTCTTCTTTTACCTAATTTTCATGAATCTTTTAGCATAAGTTGAGGCAGAACCAATAGTACAAGGTCTAAATCCATAAACATTGATTGTTTCAGGAATAAGAGAGAAAAGTTTAAAATTTAAATTGAAACATCTTCAACGTGCCTGCTTGGCTTAGGCACATTTATAATAGAGATAATATTATTAAAATATCCAGAGTGGTATCTAACAAACAATGCTATTTTGCCTCTGCTCTTAGTAAACCTGTAAAACAACTTGTCGAATGATCCACGCTACTACAGTAATCGCTAGCCCCTACGGATTTAGCCGTAGGGGCAAACCACTGCTCTATCCGTAGGGGTAAATCACTGCCCCTACGGATATATCCGTAAGGACATAAAATTCCCCCTAAAATCCAAAGGCCGCAAATGCAAATCTTCGTCCTGAACATACCCCTGCGAAGTAATGATTGCCCCTACACCTTACTCCGTAGGGATATTTATCCCTACGGATTATTCCGTAAGGACATAATTTTTATTTAATTTATCTGTTTATAAAATAAAATACGGGACCTTACGGATTTGTCCGTAGGGCCTGATAAACGTCCCTACGGATTAATTTACAGGGACAAGTTTTGCCCCTATTACTGAGTCCATAGAGACAAAATATCAGATATTCTGATATTTTGTCCCTACGGAGAATGTGTAGCTGTTACTGAGTCCATAGGGACAAAATATCAGATATTCTGATATTTTGTCCCTACGGAGAAATGTGTAGGGGCAAAACTTGCCCCTACGGATTAATCCGTAAGTGCAACAGTTGCCCCTACGGAGTAATCCGTAAAGACGTTATATCAGGGTTTTTTTTAAAAAGGGCTTCCCGTTTTTTCCCTGTCTCGTGTACAAGAATATATATATCATATAACCAAATACAGAAATATTCATAATCAACATCTCACGCATAATATATAAAAGAAATAAACAAACAAAATACGAAATCAATCTAAATCATCGTGAACATACAAACAACTACAAATATCGTCCAAAATATATACAATATATATCAGATAAGTACATACATCCTCAAAAATATAAATAAAGATACCCTAGCTTGGTCCAGCTCCTCCACCTCTGATAATCGCCGTAATCTAGCGCATCTGCTTCTCGGTACAACCCTGAGTCGTCAAAAACTCGACTGATGAAGGAGCGGACTGTGAGGAAGTGTAAGCGGGCTGTGGAGCTGTAGGAGTGGTCTGCGCAACCGCAGCCGAGATAGAGGCTTGCGGAGCCGCAGCCAAAGAAGATGCATATGGAGTCGCAGCCGAAGTATCTTGCCGAATTTGTAAAATTTTGTGTGTGTAATAAACGAGTAAGAACGGTGTATTAGATTTTAGTCAAATTCATATCATTATCAGATTATTGCGGAGCCCCAACCTAAGAATACTTAGGGACTTAGACCTAGTTTGGGTATCTAGTCTGAAAAACCGTAGTTTATTTTAATTAGATAGTTTTATATAAATATGATTAATCAAAACTAAGTCTACAACCAAATAAGCTCAGGCAACTAATATTGCATATGTTACTATCTATAATATGATATAATATTTTACTATTAAGTAATGTACGTATCAACATCTCCTTCAACTCCTCAACGGTAGTCTTCAAGACGGCAATATCATGCTCCAGACGTCGCTCACGGGAGGTAGGGGAAGTAACCGCCGGAGTGGAGACCAACTTCATATGGGCCCTACTAGGACCCAGTTCCCGGCCTCTCTCCCAATCTCCGTTGTGCCCTCCGTATGCGGCGTGTAGGACTGGGTCCGTAGCATCGGATCGGTCTGTCCACTAAAATCGATCCCTGATGCCTCTGCCTACTCTACCACCTGCTCCTACACTTACATTAACTATTAAAATATAAGTATATAATTTAAATTTGAACTTATCAAAACAAAAATTTCATTCGAATTAGAATAAATATTAACACTTACACAATACTACTGGGTAGCGGTGTCGGGGAATCGAAGCTCGCCCATGGCGGCATCTGTCGAGATGTCATGAACGATAAGATATGCGGTCAACACGCTCGGTGTACCACTCTGTGCTAGGGTCTGAGCTCTCTGCAATTCGCCAAAAATTTACATATATTATAAAATAACTCTTAATATTGCATTATATCAAAATAGATCTATTGTAATTTACCGATACCTCCATGGCACGAGTAATGTTCCTTGAGCCACCTGTGTAAGTGGGGCGACCCCTCTTCGCCAACTTTCTATTCTCCTTATTTTGATCGGTATGTTTCTGCACAACACAATCAGATTTAGTTTATAATTAAGCAACACAAAAAAATAAATTATATACTAAACAATGAATTACATTTAAGTTACAAAGTTGTTTGCGCTCAGAGTCATAATATTGGCACAAGAGAGGCCATGTATCTACGTCGACTCTGACAAAGGCCGGAGAATGTAGAAGAGCCGCTCTCTCTGCCTCGGGGGTCGCCAGCCATACCAAATAGCAATCGATTTTCAGCTCGTTCCTATTATATCAGACCTTAAATTGCATGTTCTTTATGGGACCCAAGTAAAGAGCGTAAAGATCGAGCACTCTGTCAGGGTGATCAGGGTCGAGTACAGGCTGAAAGTCGTAATCCAACTGCAAATACAAAAAAATATTGTATTTAAATTACAAGTGTTAAATAATAATAAATTTATTTGATAAGTCAAATGAAAATATACATTAATACCCCAGCCGGATCCCAGAAGAGGGCAAATGAGCGCAGGTGTTAATCGTCTAACTCAATGCAGTAGATACTTCATTTGGATGCGGCTCTCATCCCCCATATACTGGCTGAATCTCTCGGCATAGTCGTCAGTATAGCGATAATCAGGAATAAAAAAAAGAGAGAATGGTGCCTCCCCCCTTGCCCTATCGGGCCTCGGCCTGTGGGACTGATTCGGCCCTCGAGTCCCCCTCTGAGATGGGGCCGCCCTGCATCTACAAGAAATATCAAGACAAGCAATATTAAGACGAAACGGTATTAAGAAATCAAGGATTAACGAAAATTAAAGTGCGATATATGTTAGCTATAGTGTTCTCAAGTCAATTATTGAATCACAAGCACGCGATTGCGATGATTGAGTGATGACCTATACGGATAGAACAGTCTTACTCAAAATGATAGTATGCTATCTGGTTTATCTTTATCATCATTGTTTCCCCAATTAGAGCAAAGCACTGTTTAGAATTCAAAATTTGAATTAAACCTGCGCTTTTAGAAAAGCGCTTCGCTACAACTAGCGCACCCCGTGCAAACCACATAGGCGCTAGCTCTAGGTGCGTTGCGCTCCAAGTAGCGTACGACGTGCAAAGCACGTGTGCGCTAGCGCTAAGAGCGCTGTGCTCCAATTAGCGCACCATGGGCAAAGCGCACCATGGGAAGAGCGCATAAGCGCTAGCGCTGGAACTAAATATTCCTCACCGTTGGATCAAATATCCAACGGATATGATTAAATCATCAGTTAACAAGAATAAAATTCTGTTGAATCTTTCCAAACAGAAAAGATTGTGTCTTGAATTTGGAACACCGTTGGATCAATGATCCAATGGTGATTAAAAATCACTAAAATACAGAACAAATTCTGTAAAGAAGGAAAGATTTCTCAATCTTGTTAAAACAAGAAGATTATCTTCTGTAAATCAGAAGCCCTTGGATCAAGGATCCAACGGTGGGGAAATTCCCAAATCATTTGGAGAATAAATCTCTTTAACTGATTCAACAAATCAGCTTCCCCTATATAAAGGACCCAAGACTTCAAATCTAAAGAAGGAGGAACCTCCCCCCCTATAAACTTTGAGAAAATCTCAAGAAGAAGAAGAAATAGCTCTCAACAAAAGAAAAAATTTCTTCAAGGTAAAAAGAATGATGATGAACAAAGAGATGAAATCATCTCGTAATTAAAGTGAAGAATTCTCTTCTTAAAAAATCATAGATCTACAAAGACCAAGGTCTTTTATAAAGAGATCAAAAAGATCTTATCATAAAATAAAGAAGTACTTACTTCACAGATCATAGATCTATAAGACAAATTGTCTTTCTGAGATCATGAACATCTCATTATAAAGGGGGGAGAATTATTCAATTCTCTTAGGATCACAGATCCATAAAGGCAAAGCCTTTCATCAAAAAGAGATTGAAGTATCTCCTATAAGTTAAGAACTTTGTTCTTGGAATCTTGAGACAAAGTCTCTTATCAAAGAAGATAATCTTCAGAGCGCAAAGTTAACCTAAGAAGAGCCTTAGCTCTTCTAATTTAAAAGTGCCTTAGTGCTCTTCATCTAGCGCAAAGCGCTGCAGTGCCATAGCACTTCAAACAATAGCGCACTGCGCTCATTGGCTAGCGCTCAGTGCTAAGCGCACCACGTGCTCCTCACGTGTGCGCTGCATTACTAAAAGCGCTTTGCGCTCATTATACGGCACCAGCGCCAAGCGTCTCAACGCTTCAATTTTAGCGCTCCGCATATAGCGCTAAGCGCATCAGCGCTTTACATCTAGCGCTAAGCGCATCAGCACTTCACATCTGGCGCCAAGCGCACTAGCGCTTTAACCATAGCGCCCTGCGCTCATTGACTGGTGCTAGTGCCAAGCGCGCCACATGCTTTTATATGCGCTTGGGCAGAACATAAATTGTTCTTTGAATAAGCCCCAGAACTATGATGAATGCTCAGCATTCAGTAAAAGACAAACATTGTCAGAAGCTAAATCAATACTCAGCATTGTTAAAAGGGTCGAGCTCAAACAAATGCTTAAGAGCCCAAAATAAATGTCAAAACATTTTAACTTGATTGGACTTAGCCCAAGATTGGCCATAAGTCCTCAATTCAGACTTAACTGAGCTATTGTGCGCATAATATAATCAATTGGTTTTAGTTCCAAACTGGGCTACAGATCATTTAATCCATCTTGATTCAAGGGCACATCTTTTCACTCCTTTGATATTTGTCGTTGTAATTCCTCAACTTCTTCAAAGAGGTGATGGGTCCCGACAACCATACATTTCATGGACTGTGGGGTCCTTAAACTCATGGACTATGATGTCCTTAATCTCGACCGTGATGTCTTAAAACTAACAACGGACTATGGGGTCCTCAAACTCATGGACTATGATGTCCTTAACCTCGACCGTGATGTCTTAAAACTAACATCGGACTGTGGGGTCCTTAAGCCCATGGACTATGATGTCCTTAACCTTGACCGTGATGTCTTAAAACTAATATTGGACTGTGGGGTTCTTAAACTCATGGACTATGATGTCCTTAACCTCGACCGTGATGTCTTAAAACTAACATCGGACTGTGGGGTCCTTAAGCCCATGGACTATGATGTCCTTAACCTCGACCGTGATGTCTTAAAACTAACATCGGACTGTGGGGTCCTGTTCACACCATAATATTGCATTATTATATTCCCCATTCTTATTCGTTTTATAAATAAACAGATGCTTTTGACACATGTCTGCTACATGTTACAGGTTACAGGTTCTTGGATCTAAAACAGTGAAAATAATGAAAAGACAATGAAAAAGTGAGACTACAAATGATAAATGGTGAAATCTCGATCGCGCCTACATTGTGAGAAACAATGAACAACAGTTCACCGAGTATAAAGACAGCGACACGATGAAACAGTTAAAAGTCCACTGTAATTATTCACTAGAGATCTGGAGAAGACCTAGAAGCCCAATTGGAAAAGGACATATAGAAACAGGAATCACAAGTCAATAGAAGCCAGACCCAGAAATTGCAACACTCAACTCCCTCTTTTGGCCGCGGAACCACGGCCAAACCTGGCCTCGGGCCGCGGTTCCGCGGCCGGGTATGGCCCGTGTCGGCGCGTAAAATTGTGGCGGTGCGAGGCTTGTTGACTTGGTCTTTTTCTTAGAGGGCATTTTTGTAAAAGCAGACGTGCGAATCAATTGTAACCTAGGGTTTCTATGTGATATAAATAAAACCCAAATCATTGTATTTTCTGATGCCTCCCTTCATTAATAAATTTTAGAATTCTTTTGGAGAGTATCGGTGCCTCTTTTCAATTCATGAATTCAGATCTGACAACCCTGTGTTGATGTTTGGAGAGAGTCATCTGTAAGTAGTTTTATTTAATTGCTCTAGTTTAGATTTTAATTCCTTGCCTTAGATGTTAGCTTTGGGGAAGGCTTTTGAGAGATGAGATCTCTCATCCCTTTCTTGCCCATTATGTATTTTCAATAGGACTCCATGCATACACGCACACACCGTGTCCTACGGCATCCTATCCCTCGAGGTAGCAGTGATACCGTAGTATAAAGGCCCGGTTGCGCGCGTTTTCTATGGAGGTTAGGGTAAGGATCTCTAAAGGAAGGACAAAAACCTAGAGGAAGGAACACTTTCTCGAATAGATCTAATCCCCTTTATTGATAATTAACATAACTCCTCTTAGATCCTCATTTGGGTATAGAAAGTGTTGAGATTTATTTACTTTTCCAAACCATTCATAAACCTAACCCTAGCAAGATTTAGATCTAGATAATTTTAGTATAGATAGATTTAGTTTTTAGATTTAATAATCAATCCGAACACCCTTCGGAATTAACTCGTTTGAGCGATTAGAAGATTCACAACATCCATGTGGACCGACCCGTACTCACCGGCTAGCTACCAAGCGACGCCGTTCTTGATTGCGGTTAATAGATAGTTTTTGAGACCAAATCAAATGGCGCCGTTGCCGGGGATGGCGTAGTTTTTCCTTTTTGCAATTTCGGGTTAATCTATATTAAAAAATTCATAAAAATCTGAAAAATCACAAAAAAAAATATAAAAATATATCATTTGTTACTTTTTTTTGGAAAGGGTACTTTGTTGTTTGAATTTTGCAGGATCTATATACAAATTCGGATCTGAAAATCTACAGAAGGCGAAACAGAAAACAACAGATCAGAACAGAGAGAGAATTCCAAAACAGAACAGTAGAATTTTTCTGGAGATTTGAACCCCCCATCGTGCCGTGTTTCCGCCGCCGCAACCTACTTTATACCGCGGAACCGCGGCCACCTCGATGACTCAGCACGAGAGAAAAAATTTTGGGAATCGTGCCGGCTAGAGAACCGCGGAACCGCGGTGGGACCCCCCATTTGGCCGCGGAAAGGCTGCGGTTTGGTGGCGACACCTGTTGAAATTTGCACTGTAAGCTCCTCTGTTTCTTCTCTGTAAATCTAGATAAATCTTTTCTGAAAAATTCCTGCAGGATTCTTGCGCTTTAAAAATCTTCCCTTCCAAATAACAAATCTTGCGCAGGATTCTTTGCGCCGCATAAAATAAAAATCTTTAATTGCAAGTGATTTTTTTTTTCTGTTTTGCATATCTTTAAAACTGACTTTAAGGGTCTTTTGACCAATTCAAATTGGGTGGGGATTTCATCACCCTTCCCAGGACCCCAGAAATCACATAAGGCATATACATTGACCATCTATTAATTAAAAAATACTAGACTCAGCCCTAAGGATTTCGAGCTCAATAGGACAGAGGACTAGTTATAGGCATCAGCCGTTTATCCTAACCTGACTTTGCGGTGTCTAGGCAAGTGTGTCAAGGCAAGTGGTTACTTAATTAGGACCGCTACTTGTAGCGGGGAGCCTCCCACTTACCTGGCACTTACCTGGCCGCAATTGGCGGTGAAGAGGCGGTTTGAGGTCCTATTTCTAGCCCTTTGGAACAGTTAGGAGTTATCCAGCTGACCTAGGTGACCCTAGATCTAGGCCTGATTGTGCATTTCTGGTTGATTGCATTTGTGTCTAAGCCCTTATCGAAAATTTTTGCAAAACAAATAAAAATTAAGAGGAAAATTTTTTTATAAAAAGACTTACAACTTTTGTCGCTAAGAAATCCGTGCTCTCCAATCTTCTTTCTCTTCTCTTTCTTCTATCATGGGTACCCCACATCATAAATCTCTTACCGAACTTTGGTATCCCGAACCTAATTTTGCCTCGTACGTCAATTGTTTCGGTCGATTTAAGGAAGATCCCTCCGTGCCCAAAATATCTTTGAAAGATCAAATAGAAGCGTCTAGGAGAAACAGTTCGACTTTGCAACCCACTTTGTGTCAACCAAGTCAAGCTTTACCACCTTCATATGTTGATACCACTTTTTCAAGTCCTGCTGTAACTCCTAAACCGATATCCATTGCTGAGCATATCGCTCAATCTCATAGCCGATCTTTCACCCCTCTCCCCTCATTTAGTTCTAGGAATCAACAAGTCCATCCATCTTTTTATCCACATGTTGATCCTAATCCTGTCCAACCATCCACTTCCTACCAGTCCTACCCGACTTTCCCACCTTCACTAGACCCTGTTTCTACACAGCCTTTTGGGAGTTTCACGTATCCAAACAATTTCGAATCTTTTACCGAAACCCCTTCACCACCCATGTCTAGTTTGGAACAGTCGTTGGCAGCATATATTGCAGCAACAAACAAAATGACTAGGAATGTGGAAGCGTCCATAGCCGCCCTTATACAACCGAGTGAACCGGTAGCTAGTTTCCAACTGGCTCAAAATTTTCCAATATATGAGGAGGCGGTTGGACAGAGTGAGAATTTGATAGGGTTTCCAAATCAAACCTACACATACCCAATACCAGCCCACAACTCCGGTTTTCCATCGATTGTCCCAAATAGTTCACCAGTTGAAAATAAAAACGAGTTGTATGATTTTGTAGTGCTTGATTTGCCAGATTGTGAAGAACTCCTTTCGAGTGAAACCACACCTAATCCGTTTGACCTTTACACCTCCAATCTAGAACCTAAATCGATAAATATCCATGATTTTAATGAGGTGTCAGAAAAAATTGATTTTCACTTGATTGAGGATATAGACGCCGGGAAAATTTCGGATGATGAACCTGTCGATTTGATTGAACTTTTATGTCCAATTCATCATCCCGAATCCTTAAATGTTTCTCCCGAACTTCATATGCGTCTTGATTTTGATGATAATGGCATGGATGAGTTAAATATTGAGGAGAATTATGAGGATAGTATTGAGGAGAGTATTGAGGATAATATTGAAGTTGAACCATTCTTGTTTGATGTGTCGGATTTTCCAATTCATCCTCTTGAACCTTTAACTAAATCACCCTCCCTCCTTTCCATCGTTCCGACCACGCACAAGATCACGCTTAACGACTGTGAGCTTGAATACTTTTCCTTTGAATCTGACACAGTTCTCACAGCCGATGACACTTACAAGTGTTTCACTTTTTCGGACGATGTTGATGACTCACCGCCCGAATTTGAGTCCTTTACATTTTCAGATGAGTTAGTTGAACCATCAGACTCGGTTGCTTACAGTTGTTTCGAACCATTGATGGAATCTTTCCAATTCGAGACAGTTTACTACGGTGAGAATGAGATTATCCCTAATTCACTCCCTTCCCTACCTTCCATTGTTCCGACCGTGCAAGTGACCGTTACGCTTTCATCTCCTATACCAAGTTCGGAGTACCCATGTTTTCTTGCGAATCTTGAGGGATTTGACCCCATTTCTCGACGGGTTGATAGGTTAGCACAATCGCTTTTAACACATCGGTCATCACAAATTGTGCTAATTTATTCACTCAATTTACACCCTCAAGATCGTACTCTACTTCTTTCTCTTTTCCGCCATTCTTCTCCCCCACAGAGACCGTATCCCGTTTCTACCTCCATACGGTCTCGTGTGTTTCTCATTTCTTTTCTTTCTACTCCATTCTTTCATCAACTCGACCATTACCACGATAAGATTTTTGAATGGTTGGTGCTAACCTTTGGCTTGTGTAAGGCCAAGCTTAAGTTTGGAGGGAACCTTTGTATATATGTATATATATTTTTTGTTTTCTTTTTCTATAAAAAAAATAAATAAAATAAAATTTCAAAACAATAAAATAAAAAAAATTATAAATAAATAAACAGGGGTGTGTCGACATTTTGACCCTTTTGGTGTAGCATGACAGTGAGGACACTGTCAAGTTTAAGTTTGGGGGTATGCTCGGTACGTCTTCTTCCTTCGCATTCATATGTATATTTTTGCATTTGCATATTTATTTGAAAAACCATAAAAAATTAAAAAAATTTGAAAAATTATAAAAATTATTGTATTCAATTTTGGCTTATTTGAGTAGAGTTTGACAAATAGGTTAACTAGCTAGGAACAACTAGATTTTAGACGTAGTAAATTAAAAACCCTAAAAATAACCTTCCTTAAAATTTAACGGTAGAAAGTATATGTCTTTGTAGTTTATTTAGAAATAGGCAAATTTTGAGTTCACTTCTTGGGCTAAGTTGAAACAAAGGAAAAGTATTGATGTTCTTATTAGAGTATAAGTTTGAAAAATAATTCCTAACTTAAGTCTAGATTCTGAAAATGTATACCCTACAAATTGCACTAACACGCACCTTGAAGCTTGGAATAGTAGAGGAGACCTTGAAATGCTCTTGTCTAAAGTCTTTAGTACGAAGAAAATAAAAGAAAAAAAAGTGAATAAAGAAAAAAAATGAACACTGGTTTTTGTGATTACTTAAGGCTGCAAAAATAGAAAAATATTTAGCGAGGGTGCTTCATCACCTAGTGCCTTAGACCAACTGGTTTGGGAGTCACTGCTAAAGCCTTGGGTGTTGCAAGACTAGAAATTACGCTTTAATGTGCAAACACATCTTGTAATCGGTCGTTGGTACCTCAAGAAGTATTAACGGTCGCATGAAGGATGTGTAAGCAAAATTCATTTAAAAAATCACCAATTAATAAGTGCTTTGGACAAAAGGACAAGAGTATGATTGCTTGATTTGAATTTCAAGTGTAGGGGTGATTTATACACACACGTAGGGGTATGTGATTGGAGTTTAGATGAAAAAAAGGAGTGAAGAATAGAACTTGTATCTTTAATAGAATTGATAAAAATTCCTAAGTGGAGATGGAAACCTAGATGGAAAACTTAAGAGATGCCGAAAGCTAAGTAAGTCTATAGAATTTATATATAATCTTAAATTAAATGATGAGGAAGTGTGAAGAATATGGGTGGATAATTTATGAGTTGACGATAATAGAATTCCTTGTTAGAAAACCTAATTGGAGAACAAAAGTCGAAAAAGCCAAATTGATATGATTTTGTGGGTAGTATCCGCTGAAAACCCTCAGGAGACAACACTCCTCCTACTAGGGACACCTAGAGGTTTAACGGCTTGTTGCACGTGCTCAGTGCAATCGCGTTTCCCTGCGAAAGTGCGGATAGATTTTTGTAGAGAATAAAAAATAAGTTTGCTCGAGGTCGAGCAAAAGATAAGTTTGGGGGTATTTGTTCACACCATAATATTGCATTATTATATTCCCCATTCTTATTCGTTTTATAAATAAACAGGTGCTTTTGACGCATGTCTGCTACATGTTACAGGTTACAGGTTCTTGGATCTAAAATAGTGAAAACAATGAAAAGACAATGAAAAAGTGATACTACAAATAATAAATGGTGAAATCTCGATCGCGCCTGCATTGTGAGAAACAATGAACAACAGTTCACCGAGTATAAAGGCAGCGACACGATGAAACAGTTAAAAGTCCACTACAATTATTCACTAGAGATCTGGAGAAGACCTAGAAGCCCAATTGGAAAAGGACATATAGAAACAGGAATCACAAGTCAATAGAAGCCAGACCCAGAAATTGCAACACTCAACTCCCTCTTTTGGCCGCGGAACCGCGGCCAAACCTGGCCTCAGGCCGCGGTTCCGCGGCCGGGTATGGCCCGTGTCGGCGCGTAAAATTGTGGCGGTGCGAGGCTTGTTAACTTGGTCTTTTTCTTAGAGGGCATTTTTGTAAAAGCAGACGTGCGAATCAATTGTAACCTAGGGTTTCTATGTGCTATAAATAGAACCCAAATCATTGTATTTTCTGATGCCTCCCTTCATTAATAAATTTTAGAATTCTTTTGGAGAGCATCGGTGCCTCTTTTCAATTCATGAATTCAGATCTGACAACCCTGTGTTGATGTTTGGAGAGAGCCATCTATAAGTAGTTTTATTTAATTGCTCTAGTTTAGATTTTAATTCCTTGCCTTAGATGTTAGCTTTGGGGAAGGCATTTGAGAGATGAGATCTCTCATCCCTTTCTTGCCCATTATGTATTTTCAATAGGACTCCATGCATACACGCACACACCGCGCCCTACGGCACCCTATCCCTCGAGGTAGCAGTGATACCGTAGTATAAAGGCCCGGTTGCGCGCGTTTTCTATGAAGGTTAGGGTAAGGATCTCTAAAGGAAGGACAAGAACCTAGAGGAATGAACACGTTCCCGAATGGATCTAATCCCCTTTATTGATAATTACCATAACTCCTCTTAGATCCTCATTTGGGTATAGAAAGCGTTGAGATTTATTTACATTTCCAAACCATTCCTAAACCTAATCCTAGCAAGATTTAGATCTAGATAATTTTAGTATAGATAGATTTAGTTTTTAGATTTAATAATCAATCCGAACACCCTTCGGAATTAACTCGTTTGAGCGATTAGGAGATTCACAACAGCCCTGTGGACTGACCCGTACTCACCGGCTTGCTACCAAGCGACGCCGTTCTTGATTGCGGTTAATAGATAGTTTTTGAGACCAAATCAGGTCCTTAAGCCCATTGACTATGATGTCCTTAACCTTGACTGTGAGGTCTTTAAACTCACGGACTATGATGTCCTTAACCTTGACCGAGATGTCTTAAACTATCATTGGACCGAGATGTCCTTAAACTACCATTGGACCCCCATGTCCTTAAACTGGAAATCGACCGGAATGTCACTAAACTAAACAATAGAGCCCAATTACTCTCTTGTAGGATCTAAACGATCCCGTTAAGTTAATCTTCTTAGTCTAAAATGAGACTAACGTATCCTTAACAAACGTTTAAGTTGATCTTAGTCTCAAACGAGGCTAACGTATCCTTAAACCCAAACCCCAAACCCAAATCTAAGAAAGATATGGATTTGGACTAGTCCATGCCCTACGGGCGACAGCATAACTTAGTCTCCGTATACAATCAACGGGCAACCAAACACAAAACAAACCCGCACGACACGAAGTGACCATATGGAGAAGGAGAAAGTTGTTACCACGATGCGGTAGCGTAATTAACTGCAGAGGCTTGCGCCTGCAGGGAAGAGCGTCCCCACAATCAAAAACCCCTCAAACGAGGGGGAATCTGATGAAGTCTGCTACATCGGCCGCATCAGTTTAAACCTTCGATATAGGTGCCATAAATCAACTTGGCATCTTCGGAGAGGTGGACGGATAGCACCAATTAGCATCTGCCCTGAATTTCAGGCAAGACGGACCTGCGCGGTCGCGTCTCCGTGATTCGGAAGGGAACAGATTCTGGCACGCTCGGTGGGACATTTTCCTCTTTCCACTCCACTCTTCGTATGTCGTGTTCGTGAACGAATCGTGGTTCGCTAATGGTTGCCCTTGGGTTCGAGGTACTGAGATTTGGCATTTTGCTTGGTGCAGAAAGCAAAGATCAATGGCGTTCACCTGCTCGAAGTGTTCTACATGCAACTGCAACCCACATTCTGCCTCAACTGGGGGCATAGCTTATAGGCCCCAGGCGGCTTCCCTGTTCACGATGCCGGTGGAACAGGTCACACAAGCCACCACAGGATTGTTTTTCGGGACCATGCTCCCGCCAACGAGCTTCAGCGCTCCTATGCCAGCACCGGAAGCTCCCAAGAAGTCGGTCTTCGATCGGCTTGCTACTACCACGGCCCCTCTCAACTGGTCGTCCAGCTCCAACTCCTCGGTCTTCGCCAGACTAAGCCTGAACTCCGATGGGCCTGCCAAGAAGCCCATGACACCTGAAGTGGCCATCCCAAAGAAGATAGCCATCTCTGCTCCTGAAGTCGTCAAGGCGGCTTCTCCTGCCAAAGAGTCGGTCTTTATAAGACTGACTATTCCGGCTCCCGTTCCTACTCGAAGGTCTGTCTTTGACAGATTGGATACCACTACTCAAAAGACGTCAGTCGTCAACATGCTGGCACCAGCGATGCCTCACCTGGATAGGGGGCAAGACAAAGCCATAGCCATCGCTGAACCAACCCCAACAACTCGACACGCTCGACGTCGCCACTAGCGCCGAGTAAGGAAGGACGGGGGCAACTCCCCTTCTGGGCTAACTCCACCAGCTCCAATGGTGGAAATTAATACTGCTGTCCCAACCGGGAACAGTTTTGAGCTGCTGAACAAAGTACGCAGGAATTCGCCTACTGCCGTACTGAAAAGATCTCCGCCACCGGTGGAGACTGTCACGGAAATAAAGCCAAAGCAGTCCCCTCAACGGCTGTCTTCCAAAGTTTACAAAATCTGGCGACAAGTCCGAGAGTCAGTCGTGGATCAAGACTATCCCCACCGGCAGAAGAAGCTGAAGGTCCGACAGGAAGAAAACCGTCCTATTAAGCCACAGAAGGCGACAACCACCTGGGTGCCCGCTGCAACGGCCCCCTCAACGTCAATCACTCAGAAGAGAGGGAAGCCGGAGAAAATCCACATGCCTGCGACAAATGTCAAAGGCACTGAGCCCAAACGCCCTAAGTCTGGGAGCATGGTGGTGCATACCGTTTATATGGCATCCGGAAAAGAGGATAGCCGCGCTTCTACGGGCTACCGACCACTCACCCGATCCATAACAAGGGCTCAGGAACAGCAACAGCAGAAGCTTCAAGAGATGCTGACTGTGATGGCCGCACTCACTGGGCCAAAAGAAAGCCCGGAAACATCCGCGGAGCAGCACCGTGAGCAAGAAACTGATGCTGAATACTTTCGGAGAATGCTTGAGAAGAAGGACAAAGAGGCTGCGGAACAAGCGGCCAATATAAAGCAAATGGCCCTTCTATTCCAAGACATGGTGGGCATGATGATCCAGCCGGATCCCCTAGCCAAAGATCCTCCAGTAATAATTGAAGATGACAGAGGAGAAACATCGAATCCTCTGCCGGCTCTGTCAACAGCCAAGGAGGATACAATCTCTAAAGCTGCCTTAGATAACTATATTGCTCAGCAAATAAGAGTTCACCAGGCAAATGAAGCAGCCGGCCAAGTTGTCAAAACTGGGCGACCGTATCCAGACTGGTATGATCAGATAAAGTACCCTCCAGGCTACACGATCCCCAAATTCCATGTATACAAGGGGACAGGCAATCCCCACCAACACGTCGCCCAGTTCAGAGCTCTGTGCGGCAACACCGGGGGAGATGATAAGCTTTTTCTCCATCAATTCGTCGGCAGCTTGTCGGAGACGGCATTTGAGTGGTACTCCGAACTTCCAAATGACTCCGTCAAAACTTTCGCAGAAATGGAGTTGTTGTCCATCCAGCAATTCGCGAGCGCAAGTGAACGCACCCCGATAACAGCATTGATCAATGCAAGGGTAAAGCCGGACGAAACTTGGGTTCAGTATGCAATCCGATGGCGAAATCTGTGGTCAAAGTGCGAACAGTGTATCGAAGAAGCACCGGCGGTGGGTATGTTCGTGGGCACTCTCGACCCTCACGCGACTATTTCCCAGTTCATGATGTTCTTCAAGCCGACCACTTTCCAGGCCTTGATCGACAAACTGGCCCAAATGGACCAGATGGGTCATAGACCGTCTCTTCCAAAGCCAGACTCTTGAAATGAGAAAGGAAAAGGGAAAGCGATCGTTGTCGCCAATGCTCAACAACAACCGAGTGGCCCGAGAGTGGTTGTTCGCCAAAGCAACAAGCGGCAATCCCTCGATGAGAAATTGAGACGTCCTTACTCATTTCCCCAAGATAAAACAAGGAGACTGTTCGAACTGGAAGTGCGCAATGGGCTTGTCACTCTACCGGAGTCGAGACACCCACCACAACCGAATGACGTCAACGATCCCAATTACTACCCTTACCATCAAGTATTGGGCCATCCACTCGAAGATTTCAACGTCTTCAAAAATTGGGTTGAAGACCAATACCAGTAAGGCAAATTCGCGTTGTCTGAAAATTGGAAGGTGAACCCACCACAACCACATGCTCCGAAAACGATGGATATGCCGGGGGCATCGTGCTCATTCATAGAGAAAGCCCCATGGACCGAAAAGTCCGTAAACTAGAAATTCGCCTTAAATATGGCAATGACGGACCGCAATGTCCTAAAATTTGCAAATGACCGAAACGTCGTTAAACTACCATCAACCCGCGGCATTCTCAGGCTGGCGTGGTAAAAAAAACAAAAAAAACGGTACGTCCATAAGCAAAAAGGGCACGGAGGAAAACCCGAAAGGGCTCCGTGAGTAAAAACAGCAGGGCTACCGGCGAGTCTTGTGAAAACCCAAAAGGGTGCAACCTCGTTAAAAAAAACGGTATGTCCACAAGCAAAAAGGGCACGGATGAAAACCCGAAAGAGCTCCGTGAGTAAAAACAGCAGGGCTGCCGGTGAGTTTTGTGAAAACCCGAAAGGGCACAATCTCGTTAAAAGACACTTGCAAGGTCCTCTCGACTTTGTAAGAAGAAACCACCTGCGTAAGATCCTTACGACTCACAAGAGAGCAACACACTTAGGGATCCCTACGATTTCTAAGGAGAAATTACACTTGCGAGATCCTCACGACTCGTAAGGAGAACTCTCTTATGAGACCCTCACGGCTCATAAGATTCAAAAGTCTTAAGCTATAGAGATCTGAACCTGTTCTTAAGCAGCCACCACAACCTCTAATTATGCCCTACAAGCGGTTCACTATCAATCCTTGTATACAATCCACGGACGCGAATAAACATTTCCCTAACAAAGTCCCATCCGTGACTAGGGATATGTCTACATTGTGAACAACCCTTATAAGTCCTCTCGACTTATAAAGAGAAAACCCTCTTGTAAGATCCTTACGACTTATAAGAGACCATGCACTTAGGAATCCTCACGATTCCTAGGGAGAAAATGCACCCACGAGATCCTCACGTCTTGTAGGGAGAAATACCTTTGTGAGACCCTTACGGTTCATGGAGTCAAAAGCCTAAGTCGACAGAATCCTAACCATGTCTACTAAACCACCTTTGTTCGACATCGACGAAGGCAAATGATGATTCGCTCCTGGCAATATCCCAGTTGTAGCGGTGCTGATGCCGAAATCGGTGTCCAAATCCAAGCTTGCAACAAAAGCTGGCAAGCCACACATGCATACGAAATAGCCGAAATGATGGGGCAACTGTTAGTTATGTATATGCCCTAGAGGCCATTGTTGTACATATGAAGTATATTATAATGGATGCTTGGATATATATAGAGAGGACTTTCTTGCTCGTCATGATAGTATGCTATTTGGTTTCCCTTTATCTTAACATGTTGACTTATATTAGTTTACTGTCTTACTCTCACATGTTGATAAAGCCCTTAGGATTTGTACTCGACTACTGGGACTATGATGAGATCATACTAGTGGGGACACGGTAGTCGATGAGTATATCCTATAACTGTTCCTAGTCGAGGGTGTGTCAAGACAGGGCATCGATACACCAGAGTAGACTAGCGTATACGCATCTTGACCCATATGATGGGCGATGGATGATCCTATATCCATCGGTGTTTTGACATCAGAGATGGTGTACGGGTGCTCGGTGGAGACTGGGTACACTGGACGGACTCGCCGAGAACTCCCAGATGGTGATATACCACACGTCAGATGGCAGTTCTCCGGTGACACTGGTACAGGGTAGTCTGTAGACCCGAGATCGTCATAGAGTCTTGTGTGGTTCCCCCTGTGCTTTGATTTCCACCTTACCACGTCCAAGATGGCGTACAAAACGGTGGCTTTTGGGTGCAGTCCCGAATCACATGGAGGCAATGAGCGATAGGAGGGGATTCGTCTCTCCCGGTATAGGGAGTTGATGTTGTGCTGTGTTCGATTGGCTATAACTGGAAGTCCCTAGCCAGGGCTGATTTAGAGATTTACTGGTAAGTGTTACCAGTAGTTTCTCGACCCGTTATGAGCCTCACATCGACACGACTTATCGGTTACTGGGGTCTGACGTATACCACCCCTAGACTAGATATGCAATATATCAGACGAAGAGACCGGACTGTACGGGAATGTTACTGATTGGATTCACAGGAGAATGTACAGGCTAGCTTGTTGATCTTATGATCGCTCAATACCTGGGTGGCTGTTACGTTTAGCTGACCGCTTGCAGCTTGTGGGTGTTTGATATGATCATTACCTGCTACCGGCGTATTGACGATTCTTTAGAGTCCTACATAGAGGTTTCTTGACCCAGGCAAAACGGAGTAGGGGCACATATGTGATATGTGCACGACCGAGGATAATGCGATATGAGATACCGTATTATATTCTCGCGATATTTAGATATGAGCCGGGTCATCGGATCAAATGTTGATTCGATGAATCGGTACATGATATATTAGTCGGTTATATTCGATATAGCCGGATTGTCGGATCAAGTGTTGATTCGATAATTTAATGTATAATAATATATATGATATATTGCATTACATTATCTAATATTGTGTAACATTTCAAGAAAATAAAACATTATTTTTGGGAATTTTCATAATTTAATATTAATTTTTAAGGAATATTTTAATAATCGGTATAATTAAATACCGATAAATGGTGAAAATTCCGGAGAAAATTTTAGAAATCATAAAATGGGGTATTTTGTGGAAATATGTCATTTTAAGTTTTTATGGTTGAGTATATGTTATTTTTGTGTTAATTGCGATTGAAGATCGCTAACCGGATTTTTGGCTTTTGTGCAAAATGTGCACATAACATTTTCCACACTTGTCTCATGTTATGGACTTATGGTGGCTTAGGGTTGAACCATGTTGAGATGACCATGGTAGGTTGACCCATTTGATTAAGTTAATTGGGTTAATTAGTGTTTTGGTTTTGGTTAAGGGTGATTAGGATGGGGTTGACTTGTGGCTAGAGAGAGAGAGGTGGCTATAGGTTGTGTCACAATCCCTTTTCATTTCAAATCTTTTCCTTATCTCTCTCACATCTCTCCCCATAACACAACACCACACCATGATACACCAGCTAAGGCAGCATCAGCAGCTGCTACACCACTCAATACAACAGCCCCAACACATAACTTCAGCCCCCATTTGCACCTACAGCTACATCAGCTGCTGAAAACATGCATCAATTCAACACCTTTCAGCCATAATATCTGACCCATCAGCAATTACTTCAGCCACCAGAACAGCCCCCTACACCTACAGCTATATTAGCTGCTGAAACCATGCATTTCAGCCCATTGTATCAGCAAAACAGCATCACCATCATTGCATCAGCCTAATTCCTGCCCAACTTCAGCCACAAGGTCAGCAATAGTTGCTACAATACACCACCCCATATCAGCCACAACAACAGCCACAATATTAAGCAATAGCCCAACACTTCTGCTGCTGCAATACACACATAAACACAAAAGAAAAAGGAAATTGCAAGCAGCAGCAGCAGCTGCAGAACCAGCCCAGCAACACCATAAACCCCTGCAGCAACATACAACACCACCACACCACTACAACCATTCCCACAACACCAAAACCACAACAACAGCAACCAAAACAACAATTCCTGCAGCAGCAGTTTTGCAGTTTCAGCCCAGAACAGCAACTTGAAGCTGCTACAGAGCACTTCAGCAGCCCTTCCTCCTCCTTCTCCTTCCCTTCTCCTTCATCCTAGGACCCCTTGAGGTATAATCTTGCAACCCAACTCCTTTATCATGGTTATCTAACTGAAACTTAGTGTTATTAAGTAGATTAGTGCTAGTTTAGATAAATCTGAGTGAGACTTGACCAAGTGTTGGTTTTGATGATTAGGGTAACCTTATTAGGCGTATTTGAGACAGATTTCACCAAAATACCAGATTTGTTATACTTAGCATAATTCAGCATTTTTGTCGACTTTGTGGCTTTTCTGGAAACTGCTATCAACTCGGACCTCTTAAAATAAAATTGACCTGGCAGTAGAATGTGCAGGCAGATAGGAACCAATACCCAAAACCCTAGCCCCAACCACCTTACCCCGGGCACAGATTTAATCCCTCTGGCCGCAATTTGCGGCCAGAGCAGTAGGGAACCCCCTCGTTTTGCGTGCACAGCCCTATTTCATGTAAACTTGACCCCTGGTATGTCTAGTTTTGACTGATTCCAGTTAGGGTAAAATCTGGGTTGATTTTCATGAGTTGGCGTATGATTTACGACTTGTTTTAGCATGGTTTTTGGTATTCGATGATTCGTTTCCGTCGGGTGGCGTTTGAACGCCAACGACCAGTGAGCTTTGACTGTGTTTGCACGCGAGACTATAGGTTTTTACTTATAGACGTAGCGTGTATCGTTTTGGGTTTCCGACATGGTTTTCATGTGTTTTAGCATGTGATATTCTTGTAGGTACTCACGTGACGTCGAAGCGTTGGAGATGCAGATGGCGACATCGGCACCGGCACACATGAACAAGGTGAGTAGATTTATATCTACGGAAAGAAGTCGGGTGGATGGCGTATAGCACCCCCGCAGTCCGTGGTGATGTATACGGATGCGTATACACACCTATAATTATTATATGTTGTTTGGGATTAATGGTGATGTTTAGGATGGACATTAGTATGTTGGATGATTTAGTGTCGCGAACCCTAGGTAGTGGGTGCACTACACATATATATACACACATACATACTTGCATACATCCTTGTCCATATGTGCCTATGGGATTCTATATAGATATGTGTTCACATAGGTATGGGACTACGTGTTCACATACAGACTTGAGGATGAGACATGGGATTGAGATGAGTCGATGATATTTGATCCAAGATTATGACATCGGTGATATGGTAAAATTCGTATTTGGGATACGTCTTGATGCTTTAGCGGATTTTGGGATGATGATGCCATAGGAATAGTGACATATATATGTAAATGATCGACATGTGATTATGATATGAGATAGGATATGATATGATATGACATGACAAGATATTTATGATAGGTCGCCTTGGGCGTTGTTTACTCCTTGAGATGATATGTGCTGATGATATCGTTTTTGCTAGAGGCTGTCAATCGGAAGCCGGATTATGATTATATTGATGATATATGATGATAATATCGATTTATACTAGACTGTCGATCAGTAGTCAGATCTTGATTATAGTGATGATGTTAGCATTGTACTAGACATAGGTCAGTACCCAGATAATGATATTTGATAAAGAGAATACCAGATGAATGATATGACGAATGTAATATTGACCCGTACCCAGATTTGGGGATGCCGTACGACGGATTTACGTACGAGGTATAAATTGATGTTTGATCCGCACTCTTGATTTGGGAATAACTGATTATAGAGATATGGTATCGGATGTGATATTATCGAGGCGGGATCACCGACTATATATGTATATTTATGTATCGACTCAGAGGTTAGGCGGTTTACCTTACCTGCAGTTAGCCTATTAGCTCAGCCTTTAGTTGGCGTAGCTATATAACTCTTATGACATTAGATGCAGTTTAGCTATCCTTGTGCTTAGTATTCAGCTCCCGTACATTATTATTGTTGCTCTGCATCGCATACTTATTGTGATTCATATTCCATTATTGATATCATGCTGTTAGGACACCAGCACCATTACCGATGATGCGTATGTTCCACATACACTTACTTGCCGGCTCACACACATCTTCATCGGTAATTGCCATGTCACTACACAGTAGTATTATTGCATCAGGATATAACCCTTGTATGTGCATATTATTATTCCATGTTGCATGATATACTGTTATACTTGCATTTCATTTTTATGTCACATACATCATGCTTCCTGATTATACGCATTAAGATATGTTGTTTCTATGATATTTCTGGATTTGGGAACCGTGGATATTTCAAAGAGATTATGTAAATGTTTTAAAAACCCGGTTATCCTTGATATGATATTTCAGTGCGTCCACCATGTGTTTTCTCGGTGCTGAGAGCGACATGTGGAACCCGAATCGAGGAGGCAGATGAGACCGATTGCGGGTACATGGTGGGCCCGGTGCGGTACCCCGGGGCAAGAAGATCACAGGAGATGGCGTTGAGCCTGGCAGGGGAGCACTACCGACCGGTGATTTTACCCGACACGTCGGATATCCGGAGGATACCGTCGTAGTCATGAGATGGATGGTAGGGGCCGATCTGGACTGACGGCGTCCTGGATTTTATGATTGAGATATTGAGATTTGAGATATTGAGGTACAGAGATATCGAGATATTGAGATTGCGTTTTGTGCCGATGCTAGGCACTGTTTTATGCTGATTTCATTATGATACCTCATTTTAAAATACAGAAATCTCACAAATTTATGAAAGCAGTTTTCTTCAGTACATGCATTCTGTTTCATACATTCATACATCATTCATATGATATATTGCCACCTGATGCACTGACACAGGCACATGGGTTTGCACTTGGGTTAGATATTTACCCTAGTCTTGTTATAGATTGCTGGTTATATATATTTGGGGATTATATATATTGATCGTATGACCTAGGATTGCGTCATACATGCGATATTCTGTTCGTAGATCTCTTTCTACTCACGAGTTGGCAACTCACCCCCGTTGTGCCCCAGTTTCTTGCAGGTGTTGCCGTACGGATTTCATTACGGCTTTGCGGGCACAGCTTCCTTCAGGTGACTTGCTAGTAGGTGGGTTATTTGTATCGTACCCATCATTATACATTGAATATTATATTCAGTTGTATCTAGAAGTTCCATCAACCAAACATGTACTTATTTGAGATAGAGACCAGTGATGTTTATTCTTTCGACCTTAGAGTTGCGCGTTATATTTCTGTGGATTTCATGCTAGTGGAGTTTCCTTTCTGTTGTGATCCTCGCCTTTAGGCGTTGTATATTATGTTGCATACTGGTGGATTTGTTATGATTCTTCCTATACTCTACTACTTTCTTGGTTTGGATTTCTGGGCTCGGCTTACTTAGAGCACGTACGCATTGAGACGTTCGTAGCCTAAGTGCCGGTCATGTTCCGTACTTTCGGGACGTGACATATTGGCTCGCTTTATTGATTCATTTTCTCACCGGATAATACATTGATATATATGCGATATATGTTAATTGTATTATTTTCTTTTGTTACAAATATATAATATATATGTGATATATATTATTGTAACATCATATGATTACTAATGCAACATGTTTAGTGGAGATTAAACAAGGTTAGGGTTTGAATTGGGTTAGTTCTTTCATGAACCTTCTAGAAGGTTTTCTTTTGTCATGAGTTAAGATATTATGGTTGATATTTTCTAGTGACTCGTTATTTAACCCAACCCAAACCCTAGCCTTAGTTAATTCTCTACATGGGTTAGCTTTGTCATAGTTGACCATGGTTACATTATTAATCATATATCATTTCATTATTCATCACAAAAAGAATTAATTCATTATTCATCTTCTTCTTCAACCTTGAGCTTTGAGAAAGCTTTCTAGGTTTCATTTTGTGATGGATTAAAAGTAAGAATTTGATATAAAAAGAAAGCATAAATACTAATCCATCATCCTCATCTAATCTAGCCAATTAGATTAGGATGTTCACCTCATTAGAGAGAGAGAGCTTGAGTTATAGAAACTTCGAGGTAGATCATCGGAGAAAAGGAAGACTACAAGATAGCATGGATCGTTCGAGTTGTGGAGCTTCTCTTGAGTCCGGGAGATCGTGGATCGGGGCGAAGGGACTTCTACTCGGAGCTTATGAAGCGAAGGAGCGGACTACAAAGGTTGTAATCCCTCACTTTTAGTTGTAAAGATGTTTACTTGCATGTTAAACCCTAATAATCTAGCAAAGATCCCGGCTTTGGGTTGTTCGGCACGTCTAAATTTTTATTCGGGCATGGTTGATGCCTTATTAACCCTTGTAAGAGTGCCTAGGAACCCTACAGTGGTATAGAGCCTAGCTAGAGCATTAGGCGACGTATATACGAAATTAAAACTCCGATCGAACCCCGAAACACCAATTTTGACCCCCTCTCTGGACAATTTTTAAAAATGTGATTTTTTCTGTATTAAAAATACTCAAAAAATTTAGCAGGGAACTATAAGTATTACTGTGGAAAACGACCAGGTAATTCATACGGACCGCCGCGGAACCGCGGCAATAACTTGCTTGAGCCGCAGATCCGCGGCCGTACAGTCGAATTGTGCTTTTGTTTTGGCACAGTAATATCCGTAGCTGTTAGTGCATATTTCTGGGTATTTTTAATCTGACTCAAGTGTTGAGTGTTCTGGGGATTATTTTGAATTCGTTGATTCGATCGGAAAATTTAATTTTTTTCTGTTTTCCAGATAATTTAGAAACTGTTAAAAATGTTCGAACGGATATCATTAACTCATTTTTTTCCGGCACGAAAAACTTTCAAGTGTTGAATTTTTCTTGAGTTTAAATCTTTCGAAAAAACGTGCAAGTAACGCGGTGGTCCCTCTAGAAGAACACAAACCTTAACTCGATTATGTGACCGTCTGAACCGCCTCTAAACCTTAGGGTTTGGGGCAGTACGGCGTGCCACATGTGAGGCGTTGGCTTGACCCTTCTACGGCTGGACCATTGGTACTGTGACATATTCTGGGATTATTTAAACTCCGCTCAAGTGTTGAGCTATTTAGGAAATTTTGGGTATTTGATTATTCGATCGGAAAGTTTAATATTGTCTATTTATCTGGAATGTGATACAATATGTGGAATTCATATAGTTAGGCATGAAATGCGAAGTATGTGATATTTTGGATTTACGATGCCTAAAGAGATTGTGGATTCCAAATATTGTAGTTTTACAATTTCTTTTCTGTGACCGTAAGTGTAGTATGTAGTTGTATTGCCGGTTTTAGTTGCTATATATCAACGACGATCGGTATATGCATACTTACTTACGTTGATGATATGAGATATTATATGTTGCTGTGATATGTTATATTGGATCGTCATGTTTTGAATAGCCGGGGGTTTTATGTGAGATAAGGGTTTTTATTTTCATTCATGTAAAATTCATTTGTATGTAATATTCTTTTATTGGGACACTTCCGGGATGAGGTTGATGTCATCAGTGTATATTATTTACTTTTCCGCATTAGGTAGACCCAAAGAGGGGAGCACAAGTAACCGGGTTCTAGGGTCCAGTGGGAGGCCATCTTGAGGAGTCGAGACCGGGTCTCCTAACCCTAGAATTAGCAGTGTTGCTTGCCGCTCTCGTAGGGGTCTAGGGATGTGGGTTTGGCTATTCATCGCGACCGTGGAATCCGTGTTTTATACAGGCTCGTATTAAAAACACGGACATCCTAATATATCCAATATTTCATATATGTTCTTCTGCTGCAATGTTCTATGATGAGATCATATTACTGCCTGAGATGAATACTTATACTATATATATATATATGCTGATATATAAATATTACTGCTTTCGTTTCTTCTGTGATGCTTAGGAAGCATTAATTGATGGGATTTTTATTAATGAGATTAATAAAAGAAAAGAAACCTAAAAGATGTTGTAGAATCAAAATTTTATAAAAAGGTAGCTACAGTTCTTGCTTTGCACCGCGGTATATATGATATACCCTGCATCTTATTCGATGAGGAAAGAGCCGAGATCCCTTCACCGGGAGTGACCTCTTTAGAAAAACTGGCAGATGCTACAAACTCGCGATTTAGTTTTTGATAGCTTAGATAGTTCTTGCTTTGCACAGCGGTTTATATGATATACCCTGCACCTTATTCGATGGGGAAAGAGCCGAGATCTCTTCACCGAGAGTGACCTCTTTAGCGAAACTAAGAAAAGCCTCAAAAACACTCCTTTTCAAAATCACTTATTTCTACAACGATATCAAATTCATTACACTCATGGTTTTCTGAAAAACCTGCGTAGACCTCCGTCATTTCAGATAAAGACTATTTAGTATTCGTGCTGTGTTTGTTGGCCTTTGTCAAAGCGTAGTATGCGGTAGCTGACTAGTACTTATCTGATTATGCATGTGATGCGATTGGATTGGGGTAGTCGTACGACCTTGTTGGCCTTTGTCAAGGGTCGTGCGGGTGGGTTTATTTCAATCAAGAAATGACGGGTTGAACTTGACTAGCTTCTTATGGTTTGTTGGCCTTTGTCAAGGTCATAGGGGGTTAGGGGTAAAAATATTATCGGGAATTTCAAGTGTTGAAATTTGCAATGAGATTGCATACCTTCTATGAGACAGATGGATCCTGATACCCACTACGAGTAAGAGGTACCCCTGGGAGAGTTTTACACAGGACAATTAGCCGATCAAGTAGGTGTCTAGAAAGGTGTTAACGGGGTTATGCCTCTAGGAAGACGGGGTTTATTTTAATTAGGTCCGTGCGAAAGCACGGGGAACCTCCCTCAAGTACCAACACTGATCTGGCTGAAAGATTGACGAAATTATAGGGTGTAATTAATCCCGGCTAATCTTATCTTTTAGGGTTTGAAGGAAGATTTGATAAAAACAGTGGGAAACATCCTGATTAGATAAGATAATAACCAATCTAATCTTGCAAGAGCATACACTAAAGTGTTTCTTTCTCTCTCTCTCCAGGTAGCGACCATGTCGGGACTTAATCAAGATAATAATATGGATGTATTGACTGAACCCGCTTATTATACTGAGCAGGGGATCGTTGGTCATGTTCTTTCTTATAAGAGTTATAAGACTGATCAAGAAACAGGAGAATATATGGATTCTCATACCGCCCAAACAAAGAACATGCATGCTGATGCATCTTCTTCGGGTGTGTTAGTTATTGAGAACTGTTTCTCAATTCACCCTACGTCCTGGGTATTAGATACCGAATCGGCATCCCATATATGTAAATTGTTACGTGGGCTACGTAAAGGTAGAGAACTGGGAAAGGGTGATCATTCCGTTCAAGTAGGGAATGGTGCAAGTATTGCAGCCAAAACAGTTGGCGAATATCACCTTGTATTACCAAGTAGTAATACATTGATTCTGAACGAGTGCTATTATATACCGAACATGATGTGCAACATTATATCAGTTTCCTTATTAAGTAAAGAAGGATATAATTTTGTAGTACAGGATAATGTTATGAACATATTCCTAGATCAAAAGTTGATTGGATCAGGCTCGTTACATAATGGCATATACGTTCTCAATCAAAATACAGTCCTTAATATACAAAACACAAATAAGAGGAAAAGTTCAGAAATGAACGAATCCTGCTTATGGCATTGTAGACTTGGTCATATCAATGCGACACAGCTGGCTAAGTTACATAAGGATAGATATTTGAATCTGTTCGAATTATCATCTTATGATACTTGTCATTCATGTCTCAAAGGAAAAATGACCAAAACTCCGTTTAGTGGACATGGAGAAAGAGTTATAGAACTCTTAGGACTGGTATATAGTGATGTATGTGGACCCATGTCTACACATGCCAAGAACGGTTCTTCTTACTTCATTACATTCACTGACGATCTCTCTAGATACGGACATGTGTTCCTGATGAAACACAAGTCTGAAGCTTTTGAGAAATTCAGAGAATATAAGCACGAAGTAGAGAACCAAACAAGCAAAAGTATTAAGATCCTTCGATCTGATCGAGGAGGAGAATACTTAAGCAATGAGTTTCTAGATTATCTAAAAGAGAATGGGATTCTCTCTCAGCTTACTCCTCCTTATACACCACAGCGCAACGGTGTATCGGAGCGGAAGAATCGCACCCTATTAGATATGGTGCGCTCTATGATGAGCACTGCTGAGTTACCTATTTCCTTCTGGGGACATGCACTAGAGATAACTACATACCTATTGAATCAAGTTCCATCTAAATCTGTACCTACCACACCATATGAGATATAGAGTGGGAAGAGACCATGTCTTAAACGAGTTAAGATATGGGGTTGTCCAGCCTATGTTAAAAAGCAAAATCCGGACAAACTCGAGGCACGGTCAGTTCTTTGTAAGTTTGTGGGATATCCTAAACATTTACATGGATATCTATTCTACCACAGCGAGGAACAAAAGGTGTTTGTTTCTCGGCATGCCACCTTTTTAGAAAAGGAATTTATTGCAAAAGAAATTAGTGGCGATGCGATAGAGCTGGAAGAGGTTCCATCACCACAAACTATAACTGAAGATTTAGTAGAACCAGATGATTCAGTAATTACCGACGAACCCCAGCCTCTCCGCCGATCTAGCAGGGTTTCTCATCCACCTGAGAGATACTACGATTTTCTCATTGATGGTGGGAGCGAGGATTGCATCATGGAAGATGATGAACCGACTAGTTTTGAGCAGGCCATCACGAGTGGCGACTCTGTGAAATGGCTGGATGCAATGCGATCTGAGATGGAATCCATGTACACCAACAAAGTATGGACTTTGGAAAATGCTCCTGAAGGGGTAAAACCCATTAGGAGCAAGTGGATCTTTAAAAAGAAAATTGATGTAGATGGAAAAGTTGAGACTTTCAAAGCTAGACTTGTTGCAAAGGGTTTTCGTCAACGACCAGGTGTGGATTATGACGAAACCCTTTTTCCAATGGATATGCTTATGTTCATCCGGATCTTACTTGTCATTGCTACATACCATGACTACGAAATCTGGCAAATAGATGTTAAGACCACCTTTCTAAACGGTGATTAAAAAGAGTGCGTGTACATGACTCAGCCAGAGGGCTTCGTAGATAGTGGGAGTGGCGGAAGAGTTTGCAAACTGCTTAAATCCATCGATGGGTTAAAGCAAGTATCGCGGAGTTAGAACATCTGCTTTGATGTTGTAGTCAAAGAGCTTGACTTCATCAAAAACGTAGATGAACCTTGTATCTATAAGAAGGTTGCAGAGAGTAAGGTTGTCTTCCTCGTATTGTACGTCGATGACATACTCTTGATAGGAAATGATGTTCCTATGCTGCAATCAGTCAAGCTCTTCTTATCACAAAGATTCTCAATGAAAGATCTAGGTGATGCCTCCTGCATACTGGGAATTATGATCTATAGAGATAGATCTAAACGAATATTGGGAGTGTCCCAATCCAGGTACATTGACACCATACTAAAGAGGTTTAGTATGGAAGAATCCAAGCGAGGGAACCTACCCACGATCTCTGGACTCACTCTCTCCAAAGAGATGTCTCCCAAGACTGATTTGGAGAGAGCTCGCATGCAAGGGATACCCTATGCTTCGGCAGTAGACTCTATCATGTATGCGATGCTATGTACCAGACCCGATGTAGCATACTCACTAAGTGTAGTGAGTAGGTATCAAGCAGATCCTGGAGCGAGTCACTGGATAGCTGTAAAGAACATTCTCAAGTACTTGAGAAGAACTAAAGAGATGTTCTTGGTGTATGGTAACGGAGAACTCCAGGTAGAGTCCTTTACCGATTCAAGCTTCCAAAGTGATAAGGACGACTCTAAGTCATACTCGAGATTTGTCTTTACCCTCAATGGAGGGGCGGTGTGTTGGAAGAGTTCCAAACAGGATACCGTTGCAGACTCGACGATAGATGCTGAATACATCGCTGCCAACGATGCTGCCAAAGAGGCTGTCTGGATAAAGAAGTTCATTAATGAACTTGGTGTGGTTCCATCCATTGAACATCCAATACCACTGTATTGCGATAACAATGGAGCTGTGGCTTTAGCCAAGGAACCCAGGTCCTATCAAAAGTCCAGACATATTCTGAGGCGGTATCACCTGATCAGGGAGATAGTCGATCGCCGGAAGATCGAGGTCAGGAGAGTAGATATGAAGGACAACACTGCGGATCCACTCACAAAGGCCATTCCCCAGATACAGTTTGAGAGATTATTCGGGATGCTAGGTATGAGATACTACAGTAGATGGCCTTAGTGCAAGTGGGAGATTGTTAGTTATGTATATGCCCTAGAGGCCATTGTTGTACATATGATGTATATTATAATGGATGCTTGGATATATATAGAGAGGACTTTCTTTCTCGTCATGATAGTATGCTATTTGGTTTCCCTTTATCTTAACATGTTGACTTATATTAGTTTACTGTCTTACTCTCACATGTTGATAAAACCCTTAGGATTTGTACTCGACTACTGGGACTATGATGAGATCATACTAGTGGGGCCACGATAGTCGATGAGTGCATCATATAACTGTTCCTAGTCGAGGGTGTGTCAAGACAGGGCATCGATACACCAGAGTAGACTAGCGTATACGCATCTTGACCCATATGATGGGCGATGGATGATCCCATATCCATCGGTGTTTTGACATCAGAGATGGTGTACGGGTGCTCAGTGGAGACTGGGTACACTGGACGGACTCGCCGAGAACTCCCAGATGGTGATATACCACACGTCAGATGGCAGTTCTTCGGTGACACTGGTACAGGGTAGTCTGTAGACCCGAGATCGTCATAGAGTCTTGTGTGATTCCCACTGTGCTTTGATTTCCACCTTACTACGTCCAAGAGGGCATGCAAAACGGTGGCTTTTGGGTGCAGTCCCGAATCACATGAAGGAAATGAGCGATAAGAGGGGATTCGTCTCTCCCGGTATAGGGAGTTGATGTTGTGCTGTGTTCGATTGGCTATAACTGGAAGTCCCTGGCTAGGGCTGATTTAGAGATTTACTGGTAAGTGTTACCAGTAGTTTCTCGACCCGTTATGAGCTTCACATCGACACGACTTATCGGTTACTGGGGTCTGGCGTATACCACCCCTAGACTAGATATGCAACATATCAGACGAAGAGACCGGACTGTACAGGAGTGTTACTGATTGGATTCACAGGAGAATGTACAGGCTAGCTTGTTGATCTTCTGATCGGTCAATACCTGGGTGGCTGTTACGTTTAGCTAACCGCTTGCAGCTTGTGGGTGTTTGATATGATCATCACCTGCTACCGGCGTATTGACGATTCTTTAGAGTCCTACACAGAGGTTTCTTGACTCAGGCAAAACGGAGTAGGGGCACATATGTGATATGTGCACGACCGAGGATAATGCGATATGAGATACCGTATTATATTCTCGCGATATTTAGATATGAGCCGGGCCATCGGATCAAGTGTTGATTCGATGAATTTGTACATGATATATTAGTCGGTTATATTCGGTATAGGCGGATTGTCGGATCAAGTGTTGATTCGATAATTTAATGTATAATAATATATATGAAATATTGCATTACATTATCTAATATTGGCTCGCTTTATTAATTCATTTTCTCACCGGATAATACATTGATATATATGCGATATATGTTAATTGTATTATTTTCTTTTGTTACAAATATATAATATATATGTGATATATATTATTGTAATATCATATGATTACTAATGCAACATGTTTAGTAGAGATTAAACAAGGTTAGGGTTTGAATTGGGTTAGTTCTTTCATGAACCTTCTAGAAGGTTTTCTTTTGTCATGAGTTAAAATATTATGGTTGATATTTTCTAGTGACTCATTATTTAACCCAACCCAAACCCTAGCCTTAGTTAATTCTCTACATGGGTTAGCCTTGTCATAGTTGACCATGGTTACATTATTAATCATATATCATTTCATTATTCATCACAAAAGGAATTAATTCATTATTCATCTTCTTCTTCAACCTTGAGCTTTAAGAAAGCTTTCTAGGTTTCATTTTGTGATGGATTAAAAGTGAGAATTTGATAAAAAAAAGAAAGCATAAATACTACTCCATCATCCTCATCTAATCTAGCCAATTAGATTAGGGTGCTCACCTCATTAGAGAGAGAGAGCTTGAGTTATAGAAACTTCGAGGTAGATCATCGGAGAAAAGGAAGACTACAAGCTAGCATGGATCGTTCGAGTTGTGGAGCTTCTCTTGAGTTCAGGAGATCGTGGATCGCGACGAAGGGACTTCTACTCGGAGCTTATGAAGCGAAGGAGTGGACTACAAAGGTTGTAATCCCTCACTTTTAGTTGTAAAGATGTTTACTTGCATGTTAAACCCTAATAATCTAGCAAAGATCCCGGTTTTGGGTTGTTCGGCACGTCTAAATTTTTATTCGGGCATGGTTGATGCCTTATTAACCCTTGTAAGAGTGCCTAGGAACCCTACAGCAACTTGCAACAAAATCAGCAAGTAAAAATGTATGCATGCAAAATAGCCGAAATGATTGGGCAACTCGCAATAAAAAGCAGCGAGTAAAAATAAAACAAATAGCCGAAATGATTGGACAACTCGCAAAAAAAAGCAGCGAGTAAAAATAAAACAAATAGCCGAAATGATTGGGCACCGCGAAAAAATAGCCGAAATGATTGGGCAATCGCGACCTTCACGATATAAAAGCTGAATGATAAGAGCATCGCGGAAAGAAAAAAAAATGAAATGAAAATTATGCCCTACAGGTGATATCACATCGATCCCTGTATACAATCCAGGGGCGCAAACAAAGAAGGAATCACGCCTTCCCTCCTCAGGCTCCATCAGAAAGAGAGCCAAGTCTCGACGGTTACATCTGCATCTCAGAAGACCAACAACGGCGCTCATCCTTATGCCAACAAGGCACGGAAGCGACACAGCGAAACGGAATCATGGCAAAGTCCTCTAGTTCCAAATCTCGATGGTTCACAGACGGCCTAGAGATCACCAACGGCGTTCCTCCTTGCTCCAACAGGATGCAGATGCGACATCGACAAACGACCCCAGGGTCAAAACAATAGAGCCATGGCAAAGTCCCTAGTTCCAAGCTCGACGGTTCACCAACAATCTAGAGACAACCTCGACATTCGTCTCGATACAGCAGACGGGATGTCACCCCAGCGTTCTTCCTCCAACAGGATGTAGACGCAACACCAATAACGGAGCCATGACAAAGTCCCTAGTTCCAAGCCTCGACGGTTCACAAACAACCTAGAGACAACCGCAACATTCGTCTCGATACAGCAGACGCAATGTCAGCAACGGCGTTCCTTCGCAGTCCAATCGGATGCAGACGCAATATCAACAAACGGAGCCACGGCAAAGTCCTTAGTTCCAAGACTCTACAGTCTACAGACAACCTAGAGTCAACCAATGACCTCTCCGCCGAATCAACGCTCCGTCTCGAAAACAATTCGTCTCAACCCCCGGGAAATCAGTGTCCTTGGCAACCTCCTCGATTCACGGAAATCTGCGTTCTTGACGAGAGCACTTCGATTAGCATCGACCCGCAGAGAAATCAGTGTCTTCGCAGGAATATATCGATTCATCTCAACCCGAGGAAATCAGTGTCCTTGGCAACCTCCTAGATTCAGGAAAATCAGCGTCCTTGACGAGAGCATCCCGATTCGCGTCGACCCGCAAAGAAATCAGCGTCTTTACGGGAATACCTCGATCCGTTTCAACTCCGAGGAAATTAGCGTCCTTGGCAACAACCTCGATTCAGGGAAATTAGCGTCCTTGGCAACAACCTCGATTCAGGGAAATCAGCGTCCTTGACGAGAGCACCTTGATTCGCGTCGACCCGCAGAAAAATCAGCGTCTTTGCAGGAACACCTCGATCCGTCTCAACCCCGAGGAAATCTATGTCCTTGGCAACCTCCTCGATTCAGGGAAATCAGCGTCCTTGACGAGAGCACTTCAATTCGCGTCGACCCGCAAGGAAATCAGTGTTTTTGCAGGAATACCTCTTTTCGTCTCAACCCCAGGGAAATCAGTGTCCTTGGCAACCTCCTCGATTCAGGGAAATCAGCGTCCTTGACGAGAGCACTTCGATTCGCGTCGACCCGCAGAGAAATCAGTGTCTTTGCAGAAATACCTCGATTCTTCTCGTTGGCAACCTCCTCGATTCAGGGAAATCAGCGTCCTTGACGAGAGCACTTCGATTCGCGTCGACCCGCTGAGAAATCAGTGTCTTTGCAGGAATACCTCGATTCGTCTCAACCCGAGGAAATCAGTGTCCTTGGCAACCTCCTCGATTCAGGGAAATCAGCGTCCTTGACGAAAGCATTTCGATTCGTGTCGACCCGCAGAGAAATCAGTGTCTTTGTAGGAATACCTCGATTCGTCTCAACCCCAGGGAAATCAGTGTCCTCGGCAACCTCCTCGATTCAGGGAAATCAGTGTCCTTGGCAACCTCCTCGATTCAGGGAAATCAGCGTCCTTGACGAGAACACTTTGATTCACGTCGACCCGCAAGGAAATCGGCGTCTTTGCAGGAATACATCGATTTGTCTCAACCCGAGGAAATCAGTGTCCTTGGCAACCTTCTCGATTCAGGGAAATCAGCGTCCTTTATGAGAGCACTTCGATTCGCGTCGACCCGCAGAGAAATCAGTGTCTTTGCAGGAATACCTCGATTCGTCTCAACCCAAGGAAATCAGTTTCCTTGGCAACCTCCTCGATTCAGGGAAATTAGCGTCCTTGACGAGAGCACTTCGATTTGCGTCGACCCGCAAGGAAATCGGCGTCTTTGCAGGAATACATCGATTCGTCTCAACCCGATGAAATCAGTGTCCTTGGCAATCTCCTCGATTCAGGGAAATCAGTGTCCTTGACGAGAGCACTTCGATTCGCGTCGACCCGAAAGGAAATCGGCGTCTTTGCAGGAATATATCGATTCGTCTCAACCCGAGGAAATCAGTGTCCTTGGCAACCTCCTCGATTCAGGGAAATCAGCGTCCTTGACGAGAGCACTTCGATTCGCGTCGACCCGCAGAGAAATCAGTGTCTTTGCAGGAATACCTCGATTCGTCTCAACTCGAGGAAATCAGTGTCCTTGGCAACCTCCCCGATTCAGGGAAATCAGCGTCCTTGACGAGAGCACTTCGATTCGTGTCGACCCGCAGAGAAATCAGTGTCTTTGCAGGAATACCTCGATTCGTCTCAACCCCAGGGAAATCAGTGTCCTTGGCAACCTCCTCGATTCAGGGAAATCAGCATCCTTGACGAGAGCACTTCGATTCGCATCGACCCGCAAGGAAATCGGGGTCTTTGCAGGAATACATCGATTCGTCTCAACCCGAGGAAATCAGTGTCCTTGGCAACCTCCTCGATTCAGGGAAATCAGCGTCCTTGACGAGAGCACTTCAATTCGCGTCGACCCTCAGAGAAATCAACGTCTTTGCAGGAATACATCGATTCGTCTCAACCCCAGGGAAATAAGTGTCCTGGCAACCTCCTCGATTCAGGGAAATCAGCGTCCTTGACGAGAGCACTTCGATTCGCGTCGACCCGCGGAGAAATCAACGTCTTTGCAGGAATACATCGATTCGTCTCAACCCCAGGGAAATCAGTGTCCTTGGAAACCTCCTCGATTCAGGGAAATCAGCGTCCATGACGAGAGCACTTCGATTCGCGTCGACCCGCAAGGAAATCAGTGTATTTGCAGGAATACCTCGATTCATCTCAACCCGAGGAAATCAGTGTCTTTGGCAACCTCCTCGATTTAGGGAAATCAGCATCCTTGACGAGAACATCTTGATTCACGCCGACCCGCAGAGAAATCAGTATCTCCGCGGGAATATACAACTCAAGCAAAGCGGAACAGCGGAAACTCCTAGTTCCATGACTCGGCGGTGTACAGATGACCGAGAGTCAAACTCCGACTCCGTGAAATGAGGATAAAGTCAACCCTTCCTGGCTACGTGGAACGCGGATTATGTCACTCCTGACCCCGTGGAAAACATCCAGAGCGGAGCCTGGTCCTCGCCGAACACGGCAGTGAACCCGTGGGAAGCATCCTGAGCAAATATCGGACTGTGAGGTCCTTAAACTCATGGACTATGATGTCCTTAACCTCGACCGTGATGTCTTAAAACTAACATCGGACTGTGGGGTCCTTAAACTCACGGACTATGATGTCCTTAACCTCGACCGTGATTTCTTAAAACTAACATTGGACTGTGAGGTCCTTAAACTCACGGACTATGATGTCCTTAATCTCGACCGTGATATCTTAAAACTAACAACGGACTGTGGAGTCCTTAAATCTACGGACTATGATGTCCTTAACCTTGACCGCGATGTCTTTAAACTACGTTATCCTGGAAAACGTCCAGAGCGGAGCCTGTTCCTCGCAGAACACGGTAGTGGACCCGTGGGAAGAATCCAGAGCAACCCCTAGCTCCGTGAAATGCGGATAAGGACAACTTCACCCATCACTTGCGGGTCTTCATGACTCGTAAGGGAGTAAATTCTCTTGTGAGATCCTTACGACTTTCAAGAGAAAACACACTTAGAAATCCTCACGATTCTTAAGGAGAAAATACACTTACGGGATCCTCTCGACCTGTAGGGAGAAAATTCTTTATGAGACCCTCACGGCTCATAAAATTGAAAAACCTTAGGAAGCAGATCTTAACCTGACTCCCAAGCCATCGCTGTCCTACAAGGAAATCAAAATAGATTATCCATAAAATGTACTTACTAAATGGGACACACCATAATGAAGCAAAATATGCCTTTTATTCATGAATCCAAATGAATACAAAGTACAATTTATGAAAGAACCAAAAATACTCTCATTCAGGAGTATGTACAAAAGAAGAATAAAAAATATACAATTCTTCAAGCTGGCGGATGATTCAAAAGGTTCATCAGTTCATCCTTCCTTTCTTGAGTCTCAGCTTCAAAATTGGCTATGGTTGCGAGACAGGTCTCCGCTTCCGACTGTTGGGCCTGATGCGAGGCAAGCCGGCCTTCAAGTTCATGCTCAGTAGCTTTATGAGCATCAACCATCGTCCGGGTAAAGATAACAGCTTTATCAACAGCCACCACGTCCTTGATTATGGCTTGAAGCTCTTACCAAAGTTTATATGCGCGGGTGGTCTTAGATGTAAGTTCGGCTTGAAGCTCCCCTAGCACGGTTGAAGCCAGCTTCCTCTCTGAGAACTTTCGGCGGAGTCTCTTTTCACAAGAAAGCGTATTAGCGGCGTGCCGCTTAATCAACTCCTGCAAACTTGTCTTCGCAGCCACCACCTTCGAAGGAAGGCGTGCGCATTCAAGACTATGCAAGCAAGCCTCCACTCGACGACAGAATTCGACCCAAACTTGCACAAATGCTTCACTGTGATAAGTGGCAAGAAAGGGGAGAGAACTGTTAGCTTCAGCGGCAAATTCTTCGGCTGTGAGCGAGCTACCAACACGAAGGTCTTCGATTAACTCTAACAAAGAGTGAATGCTTGACTTGGCCATACGTTCGGATGCACGCAACGCATAAGGGCCAGACGGCATGAGAATGCGAGTCTCCAACGCGGTAAAAGTAGGCAGAGCTGTTAAAGATTGATAAATGATCGGCGAAGGTTGCAAAAAGAGGACAGATGCAAAGGCGTCGAAACTTTACTTACCCACGTTTATACGAGAAGAGTCTGGAAGATCTCCGGGCCCATCGAGGACCTCAACCTCATCATCAGCCTCCAGAACTACAGAAGACATGAACATTGTTACATAAAGAAGTAACAATATCGAGAAAGGAGCGAACAATGCTAACCTAGTCCGGAAGATAGAATGATGCGCTGAGGGGATATCGCCTGTGGAGCAGCCAGTTCCAGCAGACGCTGGAAAGACTTCCTGTGAGACAGGCCAGCAATGGACGCCGCCAATTCCCGTAGCTTTGAAAAGACAGAAAAGTTCAAATAATGAAGAGATCGTTAAAATAAAAGATGGAACAATACCTTCGATGCTCCTCCCTCTTTGGGTTGGAGGGATAGCAGCTTCGGCGGCCTCCTCCGTGCCTCCAGACACATCATCGGGGAGGTGAACCGGTATAGTAACTTCCGGTAGAGGAGCAGTGACGATCGCTACGGGCTCCAATGGAAGGATGGTGGCCTTGATTACCTGTCCCGCAGTCTCCGGGCTGTCCCCAGGGATATCCATTGAACTCGCGGCCAATGAAGATGCCTCTTCCGGAGGAGCAATCACCTGGGGAGCAGGAATCACCAAGGGAAGCTCCATCGCAGGAGGGACAGTTTCATCAGCCCCCTCCACACTGAGCAGTGTTTCACTAGGGGTATCAGCAGGCTCTACGGTCAGTAAACCCCTGGGAACCTCCCCCATCGCCGAAGTCTCTGCATAGTTCACACAAGGATAAGAATACATATATACAAGTGCAGACAATATGAAGTATTACAAAGAAATACCGGAACATATCGATGCACAAAGAAGCTTTCTGTATAGCTCGCTCAAGCCGACACTCCTTCTCAAGGAGGTGTGCTCGCCAAGGTTCAAGGGTAGACTCGTGGCCGCCAGTCCACAATGAAAGCGCATCCGCAGCGTCCTCCGAAGCAGCCTTTTTAAGGGCCCTTTCGCCCCATTCCTCCAAAGGGCCGATGAATCGTCGCCGGATCCACGAAGGGTCTTCATAAAAAATGACGGCTGGGTAGGGCTTTTTCGGAATTCTTACGTTCTCTGACTCGTCTTGAGAACGTCTTATAGCCTCAGCCAGTTGTGCAGCTTCCTCGGCAGATGAACCAGGAAAAAGAAGACTGTCGTCTGGTGGACTAGCAGCGGTCTTCTTCCTCCGTTTTGGCCCAGAGCTAATGGCTCTAGAAGATCGCTTCTTTCCCCCAGTCGTCTGTTTTTTGGGCTGCTTCTCGGTTTTGACAAAGAGAGAAGACTTCTTCAGGACCTTCGCCAAGGGGATATTATCATCAGAGCTGGGTTTTACATCCAAAACCGGTACGGTATCCGTCATCGGTCGTTCAAGCGAAGCATCTGTTGGCAATGAGACGCGAAGCCTTTCCTCCTCTCCAAAGGTTTTAAGCGAAGCAGCAATAGCTTCTTCTGTAGAGGCACCTGTTAAAATAGCAAGCGTCAGTCAAAGCATGATAGAAAGAATGAACAACGGAGAGATAAGGGTAAAGTATACCTGACTGCGCAAGGGCAGCCGGTTCTTTTTCAAGGATGGCTGACTGTTTGGAAGGTTCGATGGCAGCCTCCAAATCGGTATCATCAAGCGTCCCGAATAAGCCCTCATTGATCCCATATTCGCTCAAGCCTTCGCTAGACGGATCAGGAGGCGTCGAGCCTAATATGGTGTCCAAAGAAAGTACTTGTTTCTTTTTCTTCTGAGGACGGGCGCCGGTGGCCGATAACACGAGTTTGCGTTTGGTAGACGCCTTTGGACGACGAGTCCCAATTTCTTTTCCTACGTCCGACTTGGGGGACGCGATAGCCAACTCTTTTTCAGGCATGCTGGGTAGGGGAAACCCACGCGTAGGGCTTAACACGTGTGGAGGCTCAACTACAGTGACCTCTCTCAGGGGAGGATGAACAATGTTCCGTCGCTTCAGAGGAACATTTCGATCACCAGCCGGCACTGCACCCTTGCGATCGAGCAACAATCGCTTCTCTTCCCTGATGACGGAGCCCATTGAATGCTGATACCACGCCACGTACGCATTAAGAGCCTTTGGGACGCAAATCGGTTCGCTGATAAAGAAGTTGGACCCTGTGTTCAAGCGCATGAAATGATGCAGTGCGCTCCGCATTCCCTCTTCGGTAGCAGCAGGTTCGGCCAAGAAGGCTTCAAGTGAGATGCCCTGATTGTAACTCAACTGCTGGACAAAACGGTGCGGATTGTATCTCATGAATAACGCCGCATCATTTTGCCTGAACACTAAGAAACCCGGTCTGATGGAGTATAAATGAAGGATCTCCCGAGCTTTCAACACAGAGGCCCCATCTTTAAATATGTCCTGCAGTGGCAGCACCATCTTCCCCGACTCTTGGCCGACGGTCAGAACTTTATCAGTAAAGGACATGCCAGCCCCAACCGTGCGCGGGCGAAGAAGCAAGCCTCTAGCTTCCCGTTGCGTCGGAGTCACAATAGAAACGCCAACCAGTCGCATGATCCGAGGGAACCTGCAACTGTCATAAAAACCCGGCCTCTTGTGGATGCCAAAGACACCTAGCACGTGTAACTCGAGCCATGACGTGAAATAATGCATCGGGAAGTTTACCGACTGCACCCCTGGCTCAGTAGTATCAGCCGCCAAGCTGAGGCCGTGATACATATAGGCTAACCCAGCAATCCCCACAGCCACTTGTATCCCAGCAACCATCTGATGCGCAGGATAGAAGACGGACGGCCTCATACGGCGAGGGTGCATGGGAAGCGCGAACCAACTCAGCCACAGCCCGAGGAACCCTAAAAAGAATGCTTCTTCGTCGATCCCAGGAGCCGCCAGTTCTGCAAAAGGGATGACCGGGGTATTAGGTAGAAAGAAGCTCTTCTGATCCGCCTCTACCGCTGGCAGATTGCCTAAGCCCAAGCCGAAGTGGTCGTCAAGACTGGCGAATTTCTCGACTTCTTCCTTCAATATTTCCGGGCGAAGAAAATCAGCGATAAAAGCCGTAAAACTAACTGCACGACCTTCGGATGCAAGAGAGAGGTTCTAGTACATATTCAACACCTTTATTAAGCTCGGAAATTTGTGTTGAATAGCATTCTCGGGAGTAAGACCCATTACCACTAATTTGGTAGCGAAAACATACTCATCCGGGGGAAGCAATTCCTCATAATGTTCCCCCCTAACGGGTAAACCTGAGACCTCTGCAAACTCCTCCAAAGAAATGGAGACTTCTCGATCTGATAGAAGGAAGGTGTGGGTTGAGATGTTCCACTGTTCCAGAAATGCCCTGACCCACCATGTAGGGGGTGTGGAATATTGAAACAAAGAGACATAAACGGCGGGATACAATCCGAGCTTCATCAACTGCGGCTTCCTCGCCGATAGAATATACCGGGCCCACTGCAAATACCCGGCTGGGTGACGGGGAGTTAGTCCTACATTGTACGGCTGTCCCCAGGGACGTGACTCGCCCTGACATATGCGTCGCTCTAGGATGTCCAAAAACACCGGCGGCTACACGGGTATTGCGGCAATAGAAGGCCGAAGGAAACCTTCTAAAGTCCAGTTGACCTCCTCCATAGTGTAATTTATCGGAGGCGCATTTGCATAAACAATCGCTGGAATAGGCTCCGAGGATGTCGCACAGGAAAAGCTCCGTCGGCCTATGATAATTTGATCATACCATTTACCCCATAGATGAAGACTCTTATGCTCCGGGTCATGGTCTTTTATCAGCGTGAAAACCTCTCGGTCAATGGGTGCTTCAGGAAATCCGCCTTCTGAATGAATGAATGGGAAGGAGGTGTCGGAAAACATAATGCCTGCGCAGAAAAGAACGAATTTTTCAGCCACCGATGCTATAAATCAAATTCTGTTACAAGGTACTATAAATCCGCCAGGTACAGGTCTTGTCTATCTAGACAACAAGTCACGTCTATCAAGACAACAAGTCAGGATTGTCAGCATTGGAAAATTATCCAAGTAACAGGAAAGATAACGTGTCCTGAATATGTCAGGCAGTATGTATTAACAGGATAAATACTTGATGGAGAACAGTAACCGGTTTATTTAAAATACAGTAAAAATAACTAATGTATATTATTTTTATTGTAAGGTATAATTTATATTTATATATATATATATACACCTATTTGTAATAACGTTTTATGTTTGCTATTAGATATACTGTAGTCTAGGTAAAGGATAATGAAACTACAGGTGGAAATATATTGAAATTATAATGAACTAGCATGCAACAAGATAAAATTGTTATTGATACGAAATACTGATTAATACTATAAAATTGTATATTGATAATAACTTGCTAAATATTAAAATGCGTATATTATAAATAACTATATAAATCTTGGTATATATAATGTAGCATGTTGCAAGTTTAGAAACTTGCCTTGATTGATAAACTCACGACGAAATACGGATACCCGCACGACGACAACGTTCGCAAACACGACGTACTCACAACGTATGTTCGAAACAAGTCTCGGCCAATGAAGTGTGACGATGGGATGTCTTCTTTTGCTCTGTGGAATGCTCAAGTACTGGTGTTTGGGTCGAAGGTGAAGGCAACGAGTCGGAGTTTGCCGGGGACGAGGTGAAATCGGGGTAGAAGCTTGGTGAAAAAGAAGAAGAAGATGAGATCGGGGTTGATGATGATGGATAGGTTCTAGGTCACAGTCAAGGGCAAGGAGAGGAGGTTGTTGGGTCGATGACGAGGAGATGGAGAGGCAAAGTCGACGACGAGGTGATGTGATGCGGTGAAGGGTTAGTTTGGTGAAAGGAGAAGAAGGAGAAGAAGATGTCGGCGGTGGTGTTATGTGGTGCTAGCGATGACGAGAGAGGAGAGTTGATGAGGGTGATGGTGATGGTGGTCGGTTTCAAGCAAGGTCGACGAGGAAGAGGAGGAGGGAGTTCTCAGTGATGGAGGTTGGGACTCGGGGTGAGGTCCCGGAGTTGAAGGAGGAGGTAATGACAGGGATGGTGAGGTTGAAGAGGTGAGGACGACGACGACTAGGATGGAGGAGGGCAACGACTAGGTTTCGAAGGCATGGGTTAGGGATCGGGGACGAGGCGAGGAAGAGAACGATAGGAGAGAGGGAGAGAAAGAGAACGGAGAGAGAATGAGAGAGACAGAAACAGGGGAAAGAGAGAGAGAGTTATATTATTATATAAAGTGTGTGTGTGTGTGTGTGTGTGTGTGTGTGTGTGTGTGTGTGTATTATAGTTTTAGGGTAACTAGATAATATCAGATTACAACCAACCTTCACCAGAATCTCGTTAAAATATGTTATAGAGAATAATACACATACATAAAATTCTAAACCATAATGCAAGAATAGAATTTTAAATACATATACCCCCTAAAAAGATTTAAATATATATGATGTATATATTATACTAGATTCACGTAGATACACTATACTGGTAAAATATCAGATATAATCTAGCACCATTCTGGGTTCCAAACATGCGGGTCGGGTCGGATAACCACTACTACTATTCAAATCACTCGCAACCCAAATAAATAAAATAAAAGAATTATAAAGCAAAACTTAAATTACCAAGTTATACTGTATAAACGTACTAAGGTGTTACACATTGATTGTGATTAAGCGTGAAACAATTGATCAAATTGTTGTATGAACATGGCTAGCATCGGAGTCATTTGATCCTCGACTAAAATTATCACTTCTAAACTCTTTTCTAAAGTGATCAACCTAGTATCCATATCATTATCAAACCCTATAAATGTGAGAGTTGTTTCGGGAAAGGAGGGTTGTGATGGTGGCAATGCGTAAACAGACATATGGTTAAACTTTTTCTCTTAGTTCTCAATCAATTGCTCTAAGTTTGAAACGGGATTGGGTTCAAGTGTTAGGTGGTAGATTGATATCAAAATTCCGGCACGGTTGGTTACACTCTAAGAAAGGACAATTTTCGAGAATGTGGGAAGAATCTTGACAACTAGAACAAAAAGAATTGGGGATGTGTATTAATAAAAGAATATGGATCGTGAAAATCGGATTAAATGTGTGTCACCCATATCTACAAGTATCACAAAAATCACAAAAGAAAAGAATATCACACCCCTAATCAATCTAGGTTGCCCTATGACCTGCTCAAAAACTTGATTTTTGAAGTAAAATTGTGTCAAGAATTAGACTCGAGATACACTGATCAAGAAGCCAGGTAATTGCAGAGATCGGGAAGTTTTTCCAACGCTTTCACTAAGTTCCTTAATTTGGAGTAACCATCACTCTTTTTGGCGGTTGCACCTTTCACACTTGTCTAAGCACCCCTTGAATAAAATACCGTTAAGAAAAATTTTAAACACAATCAACTTGCCCTAGTGAGCACGAATCCTTAGAGGCTGAATTCTAATTGATTTTAAGTTAATGTGGGGATGCAAGAATACTCGATTTGTGATTTTTAGGCAACGGAAAGGGTGATGAAATCCCTCACCATATCTTATTTGGGGTTCTCTTGCCCTTAAAGTCCGTATTAAAGAATGCAATGCGAAAATCAATAAAAAATTATTCAAATCAACAAAAAAATCTTTTTTAATTAAGCTTAGACGCTGCAACCAAATACGGGTTAGTTCTCTATTTTTTTTGCGGCAAATTTGCAAAGAATTCCGCGGAAGATCGAAATATTAGAAGGCGTCAGATTCGGGAGAGAGGAGTTAGAAAATTACTTACCGAATGTTTTGGGTTAAAAAACCCCAATTGAGTCGATCCCGAGTGCTTTTAGAATGTTCGCTTGTTAGGGCATATCTACCCAAGACTTTGGCACCGATCTTCAATATTCTCCTTGCTCTTCAAGTCTATTTCTTCTCCGCTCGCGTGCCGCTTGCTAACTCGTCAAACCTGTAAATCAAGAAATCAATACGTTTTTAACGAGAAAAACGATATATTTGACCAATTTACTGTACCCAAACAACTGTCAAATTCAAAGAATAAATATGGATCAACAATAGAACAGGAAAAGCACTGCAAGACAACGAGACTCAACATGGCCGATCTAGGCAGCTGATAAAGAGGTTTGGTCGGCCAGAACAAGAAATTAGAGCTTCATATTCCTACAGTGTGCTCTAAATTCAATTCTTGATCCATTTTTGTACTTCAGATTATTTTCAGAAACTCGGAGTAACAGCAGATTTAGAAAAACAGATAACTTTTATTAGAATAGTTAGATTTTTGTTTAGTCTTTTTTGTATAGTTAGATTGTGTATGTCCGTTTTGTATATACAAGATGAACTTGAATAACAACCCCTTATGACTATCGCTTCTCCGGTAACAGTGCCAAAAACTTGTTAAGACTTTGGCTCGCGCACGCCTTCGGTTTAAAAGAATGGTTTGAGTTAGAAATATGATGCACGCGAGCTAGATCTCGTTTTAAAATATTTATAACCGTAAGTGCACGGCTCTTTTGTAGCAAGTTGGTAAGTATGGGTCGATCCACAGGGAATTGGTGATTAAGTGTTGTTATGGCAAGTTCAAAGAAAAAATATTGATTTTGTTTGTTTGTCACAAATTAGAAAATACAAAATATGAAACAAAGGCCTTGGCTCCAGTTTAGTTGAATGAATCGCAACCACACCTTCAATTCTCTCTCTCTCTCTTGATCAACGAATCTGTTACGTTACCAGTTGAGTGTCCAAGCATGTAGTATCAAAATATATCACTAAGAATCATAAAGCATACATCAACAAACATCAATTAGCACATAAGAAGTCTATCAAGTTGCTTAACATTAAACTTGCTAAGCGAGTGATGATAGTTTAAGATATATGCTTAAGGAAAGATGTCAAACAACTATCAAGCAGAAAGTTCCTAGCGCCCTCGCCGCGGCAGCCGCGGTGGATGCGGAAACGAAAAAATGAAAAATTTCAAGAGGACGCTAGAAACAAATCCCTAGTGATCTTTCCAAACACTAAACTAGAATATAAGCATGTAAGGTTTAGAGATTACAACCATTGATACGTGTCTACATAATCGTGGAAGACCTCTCCAAGCTCCTCCTAAGCCGTCGGGAACAAACTTTGTAACAACCCTAAATTTTCTGTACGAATTTTTTCAAAAATACTGAAAGGAATACTTAAGCCTGAGCACGAGTTATAAGTTTGTTTTTCTTTTGAACAACAAGAAAGAGCTTGTAGCTCATTGGTAAGACCTTTCACTGCTGAGACATAGCACCTGAGTTCAAATCCCATTAGCCGCATATTATTTTTATTGTATTTTCTTTTAATATTTTAGAAGCCCAAGGGTTTACACGTGCACTACACGTAAACTAAAAAGTCACAGATTATTTAAACATGTGCACGGGGTATCCGAGGCGACACCAACACGTAGCACCCAACCCTAGTACCCCCCGCCGGTAAAGACCCGGCGAAAACACTGATATGCCCGGTACCGCCTGTCTAAACCATCGGTGCTTCCTTGATCTTTTCAACCCTGCACTCTTTGGCCTACCCCACTTCTCATAGGCTGTTTATCTTCTCTGAAATTATCCAGAGAACAATAAAACACCAATAAATCCAAATTTTAATGAAATTTTTAAATGCATTCTTTAACACACCAAACCCTAATTTTTCCTATAAATACCATACCCCATTTCACACATCCTCACTCAGAATTCCCTGCCAAAACTCTCAAAAACTTTCAAGTCTCTTTTGTGTACAAGTAGAGTTAACAAAGGGCGAAGTTCCGGCGACGATCCAAGGAGATTCCGGCAAAGAAACGACGTCTTGACGCTTCCGTAGTCTTCTCCTACCCCTCTTCTTTCCCAAAAGCCAATGAGTCCCTTCTTCCCCTCTCTTTTTATATTATAAAACTTTTCTATTTCAAAACTCGTCGGAAACGGAGTTAATCCGACTTCCGATTTTCTTTTCTTCAAAAATACAACTTTTTCTTAATAACAAAACTCCAAAATGTTAATATATTGTTTAGTAATCATTAACAAAGATAATAGAACAAGTTTGACATCAAAATAATAATCATAGTAAGTTCTATTTCATTTTTACATTAAAATACCCTTATGTTTAGATTTGACATTGCTTATTGTTTTTGACCCTTTTACCTTAGAAAACTCACGTGGTAATGACCTACCTCATCACAACACACATTTCTTGACATAGCACGATGGAAATTTGGGAACATAGTTATGGGATAATACGATATTTCAAATAAATACCATTAACTTATAAAACCATTTCTTTAAAAAGATGTATTAAACAATTCCTTGCAATTGCGCCTCTACAACCCGCTTTTGGGGACCCCGTTCGGGATGGTGCGGATTATCGCACATCCTCAGGCCTAGTAGAGCGAGATGCAAACCTCCGAAAGGAGCATTCGATCTTGATAGAATTTTTATGCATTTTTCTTTAAAAAATGAGATTTCTACAAGAATATAAATAAAATTACTTTCATTAAATATATATATATATATATATATATATATATATGTTATCAAAATATCTACTTTAATTATATTATATAAATATTCCAAGTTTTCAAAAGGAATCACCATTACATGAAAATACCATCCAAATGCAAAACAATACCGATATTTCAATAAAATACCCTATACTATGAAAATTAGGTTTTACTCACTAGAAATTTCACTTTTATAAAATATACATTTATGAAAACCCTATAGACGATAATTAAATGTTTAAGGTGTATTTTGAAAATTATATCAAACTATTTTTACATAAAACCCCTCAAGTTATACTAAATTACAATAAGGACCCTAGTAAACATATGTTTAAGCGGGACCAGTCTCTTGAGCCTCAGGGAGCTGGAGATATGGGTGCTTGTCTATTTAAGGTAGACAATCTAACAAGCGGTGTTATCAACATGGTAATTGTCTTGGAAAAATACACAAATCATGTCGTCCATTGCAGCAGTTACCGATAACATCAAAACTAATTCAGGATTTCAGGTTCTTTTCAAAGTGTATGACTCAGACCGAGTCTCAATCTAATCAATCTGACTTGAATGTGAATCAAGTATAAACTACAATACAACATGAATCCATGAATCCGTCTATTCAATCTATATTGACCGAACCGAACTATAGATATACTCCGTTTACATGACTATCCATTTACATCCATTCCATTTACTGATATCATGGTTTCGGCAAGTCTTCCATTTATTACAAGACAATACAATACCATCAGTACAATCAATACAATAAGACACTACGGGGTTTATAAAGGGGTAGACTGGTACGGAACATGTTAAAGGTGGCACGAGGTGGTCACTTAAGACGTAATTACATCCATGCCGTTGTTCCGTGGTATTTTCGACGGAGCCTTGTACTACGGGTTACCAAAGTCCACGGTGTAAGTTAGACTCCTCTCGTATACACTGGTATCTTCTGTACCAAGCTACAAACAACTGTGTTAATATTATAATCAAACATTACAAGTTATACTCTCTTTCTGTCTATTCTATCTCTACCCATCTTTGGAACTTACCGAGCGATTGTTCGCTGACGACATTCCTATTTCTCTTCTTTTTTGGAATGTTGTCAGGAGGACCCAACTCTGAGGAGATCGAGACCAGCCAGGAGCACTTGGAGTAGTTCACAGAAGATCCTGAGCATTAGACTTTACTTGTACATATTTTCATTTCAACTTTGCCATTATTTAGGCATTGCTTTCCATTCATGTATTTACTTTTCAGTTGTACCTGTAAAAAAATGTTTAATAAATAAAGTTGTAGTTCATTTACATTCCTTTCTCTTGTGTACTTTACTTTATATTGCTTAGATACGCTTAGCGTGTTTACATCAGAGTAAATACGTAGTGGGCATCGTCGCGTCCTCTTGCCGTACACCGGGAAGCGAGGCGTGACAAACTTGGAAGGCGACCGCCCTTACCGACGATGATCTGTTAGTTATATGTATGCCCTAGAGGCCATTACTGTACATATGATGTATATTGTAATGGATGCTTCGACATATATAGGGAGGAATTTCTTGCTCGACATGATAGTATGCTATCTGGTTATACTTTATCTTAACATGTACTCTGATTGTCTCTATGTTACATGTTGATAAAGCCCTTAGGATATGTACTCGACTACTGGGACTATGATGAGATCATACTAGTGGGGCTACGGTAGTCGACGAGTACATTCTATAACTGTTCCTAGTCGAGGGTGTATCGAGACAGGGTATCGATACACCAGAATAGACTAGCGTATACGCATCTTGACCCATATGATGGGCGATGGATGATCCCATATCCATCGGTGTTTGACATCAAGGATGGTGTACGGGTGCTCAGTAGAGACTGGGTACACTGGACGGACCCGCCGAGAACTCCCAGATGGTATTATACCTCACGTCAAATGGCAGTTCTCTGGTGACACTGGTACAGGTTAGTCTGTAGATCCGAGATCGTCATAGAGTCTTGTGTGATTCCCACTGTGCTTTGATTTCCATCATACCACGTCCAAGAGGGCGTGCAAAAAGGTGGCTTTTGGGTACAGTCCCGAATCACATGGAGGCAATGAGCGATAGGAGGGGTTTCGTCTCTCTCAGTATATGGAGTTGATGTTGCGCTGTGTTCGATCGTCTCTCCCGCTTGCAGCTTGTAGGTGTTTGATATGATCATCATCTACTGCCGGCGTATTGACGATTCTTTAGAGTCCTATACAGAGGTTTCTTGGCTCAGGAAAAACGGAGTAGGAGCACATATATGATATGTGCGGGACCGAGAACAATACGTGTATGTGATACAGTATTATATTCTCACGATATGAGATATCGGCCGGGTATATGTGATATAGCCGGGTCATCGGAACAAGTGTTGATTCGATGAACTGATACAGATTATATTAGTCGGTTATTTGTGAAATAGCCGGATTATCGGATCAAGTGTTGATTCGATAATTTAATGTATAATTATATATTTGATATATTAAATTACATTAACTGATATAAGCTGACTAAAAGATTCTTTTTCTCACTTGGGTAATACATTGATATATATATGCGATATATGTTAATTGTATTATTTTATTTTGTTACAATAAATATTGTATATGTGATATATAATATTATAACATGTTAGGGTTATTAATGCAACATGTTTAGTAGAGATTAAATATGGTTAGGGTTTGATTTAGGTTAATCTTTTCTAGAACCTTCTAGAAGGTTTTGCTTTTGTTTCTTGCAAAAATATTTGTTTTGATATTTTGCAAGATATTTGTTTAACCCAACCCAACCCTTTAACCATGGTTCAATCTCTACAAGGGTTAAGTTTACTTACTTAACCCATGGTTGTATTTCTAACCTCACTAGACTTTCATTATTCATCACAAAAGAAATGGCTTCTTTTTCTTCCTTCTTCTTGCTTGAAAAAGCTTTCTAGCTTTTTCTTTTATGATGAAAATGAGTGAGATTAAGAAAACAAATGAGAGATAAAATTCCAATTCATCATCCTAATCTATCCTAGCCATTTAGATTAGGGTGTTCACATCATTAGTAAGTGAGAGCTTGTGTTAATGAAACTTCAAGGTAGATCATCTTTGTTATCGAAGATCGGAAGCAAGCATGCATCTTTCTCTTCGTGGAGCCTCTCTAGAGTCCGGGAACATGATGATCGCAGCGAAGGGACCTCAACACGGAGCTTATGAAGCGAAGGACCGGACTACAAAGGTGGTAATCCCAAACTCTTAGATGTTAAAGTGTTTAACATGCTTTGTTTCGTCTAATCCCTAGTTTAAAGATCTTGGTTAGGGTTGTTCGGCACGTCTAAATTTTAAATCGGGCATGGTTGATGCCTTATAGACCCTTGTGAGAGTGCCTAGTAACCCTACAGTGGTATCAGAGCCAAGCTAGAGCTCTAGGCGAAATCTAGATGAAGTTTAAAGTCCAATCGAACTCTGAATACCCGTAAAACCCTAGTTTCTGGAAATTTTTCAAAAAGTTGACATTTTTCATATTAAAAATGCTCAGAAAATTCAGCAGGTAATTGTATGGGTTACTGTAAAAAACGACCCCAAAATACCTTTATTGCGCCGCGGAACCGCGGCCGTACCCTTGCTTGCGCGGCGGTTCCGCGGCGCTACAGTGGAATTAGGGTTGTATTTTTGTACAGTAATGTCCGTATGTATTTCCTGATGCTTCTGGGAATTTTTAATTTTACTCAAGTGTTGAGTTTTCTGGGTTGTATTGGAAGCTCGTTGATTCGATCGGAAAGTATAATTTCGTTTAGTTTTGTCCGGGTAATTTTTAGAACGTGTTAAAAAGTTCGAACGGATATCAATAACTCACTTTTTCCCCTGCCGGAAAATTTCCAAGCGTTGGATTTTTCCGTAGTTTAAGAACGTTCTAAGTCGTGCAAGTAACGCGGTGAACCCTCTAGAAGAACACAAACCTTAACTCGATTATGTGACCGTCTGAACTGCCTCTAAACCTTAGGGTTTGTTGCAGTACGGCGTTGCCACATGTGAGGCGTTGGTTTGACCCTTCTACGGCTAGACCATTGGTACTGTGGCATGTGATGGATGTTTTTAAACTAATTTCAAGTGTTGAGAACTATTTGGGAAATCTTGAGTGTTTGATAATTCGATCGGAAAGTTTAACATTGTCTATTTATCTGGAATGTGATACAATATTTGGAATCCACAAATAGTTATGAGATAACTAATTTGAATGTTATAAATCTAGCAGTTTAGTCTCAGATGATCGGTTGCCACGGAATTTTGATGTGATCAAAAGTCCGTCGCAATCACGTAGCGTACGCGGATATTCGCCGGGTAAACTTAATAGATAGCCACGCCCCATAGCCCCGACCAAGTGACTGTAGGAGAACCCCGTCGCCAAAAGCATCCGTTCGGGTGCTCGCGGCAGCGTTGTTCCGCCTTAGTGCACCTCGTCGACGGCATTTGGGGGTGCGGCCGTCTACTAAAGTTTGCGACAAGCATTCGATCAGGATGTCGGGAATCTTGTTGAATTGCCCGACTTGATATTGAAAAGAGTTTTCAATATTGAGACTAAAATGCGGGGTTTATAATTGTTAGGCATGCGATGTCTAAGGGATTTATTTGGTTAGGCGTGCGATGTCTAAAGAGGTTGTGGATTCCAACTGTTGTAATTTTACACTTTCTTTTCTGCGACCGTAAGTGTAATATGTGGTGTATCGCCGGTTTCGTTGCTATACATCAACGACAACTGGGATACGCATATTTACTTACGTTGATGATATGTGATATTATGTGTTGCTGTGATATGTTATATTGGATCGTCGTTTTTGAATAGCCGGGGGTTTTATGTGAGATGAGGGTTTTTATTTTCATTCATATAAAATTCATTTGTATGTAATATTCTTTTATTGGGGCACTTCCGGGCTGAGGATGATATCACCATTGTATATTATTTACTTTTCCGCATTAGGTAGACCCAAGACGGGGAGCACAAGTAACCGGGTTCTAAGGTCCAGTGGGAGACTATCTCGAGGAGTCGAGACCGGGTCTCCTAACCCTAGAATTGGCAGAGTTGCTTACCGCTCTCGTAGGGGTCTAGGGATGTGGGTTTGGCTATTCATCGCGATCATGGAATCCGTGTTTTATACAGGCTCGTATTAAAAACACGGACCTCCTAGTATATCCAATATTTCATATATGTTCTTCTGCTGCAATGTTCTGTGATGAGATCATATTACTGTCTGGGACGAATGTCTATATTATATATATGAGATATATGTTATATTGCAGATTTCGTTTCAAATGTGATGCTTGTGAAGCATAATAAAATGGGACTTCATTAATGAGATTAATGAAACTAAAAGAAACCTAAAGATGTTGTAGAAACTTGTTTAAGAACTGGTAGCTCTAGTTCTTGCTTTGTATAGCAGAACATCCAGCACCTTATTCGATAAGGAAAGAGCCAAGATCCATTCACCGGGAGTGACCTCTTTAGCGAAACTAGCAAATGCTACAAACTCGGTTTGTCTTTTGATTGTTTCTATAGTTTTTGCTTTGCATAGTGGTATTTGTGAAATATCCTGCACCTTATTCGATAAGGAATGAGCCGACGATCCTTTCACCGGGAGTGACCTCTTTAGCAAAATTAGAAAGACCTCAAAAACATTCCATTTAAAAATCACTCGATTCTACAACGATATCAAGTTCATTACGCAAAGGGTTTTCTTAAAAACCTGTCGTAGCCCTCCGTCATTTCAGATAAGTAATAGTTAGTATTCGTGCTGCGTTTGTTGACCTTAGCCAAGGCGTAGTGTGCGGTAGCTAATTAGTGCTTATCTGTATAAGCATATGATGCGATTGAGTTAGGGTAGTCGTGCGACTTTGTTGACCTTAGCCAAGGGTCGTGCGGGTGGATTTAATTCAATCGGGAAATGACGGGTTGAACTTGGCTAGCGCTTATGATTTGTTGACCTTAGCCAAGGTCATAAGACGCTAGGGGTAAAATATTATTGGAAATTTCAAGTGTTGAAATTTGCAATGAGATTGCATACCTTCTATGAGATAGTTGGATCCCGATACCCGCTGCGAGTAAGAGTTACTCCTTGGAGAGTTTTACACATTACAATTAGCCGATCAAATAGGTGTCTAGAAAGGTGTCAACGGGGTTATGCCTCTGGGAAAACAAGGTTTACTTTAATTAGGTCCGTGCGAAAGCGCGGGGAACCTCCCTCAAAGTACCAGCACTGGCCTGGCTAAAAAATTGGCGAACTTGTAGAATGTAATTAATCCCGGCTAGTCTTTCCTTTTAGGGTTTGAAGGAAAATTTGACTAAAACAGTAGGAGCCATCCTGATTAGATAAATTGATAACCAATCTAATCTTGTAAAAGCGCACGCTGAGTGTTTTCTTCTCTCTCTCTCTCCTGGTTGCGACCATGTCACGCCTTAATCAAGATAATAATACGGATGTATTGACCGAACCCGCTTGTTATACTGCGCTAGGGAACGTTGGTCCCGCTCCAACTTATAATTGTTATAAGACAGAGCAGGAAATAGGGAATTACCAGAATTCCCGTGCTGCCCAAACAAAGAAAGTGCATGCTGATGCATCTTCTTCGGGTGTGTTCATTACAAAGAACTGTTTCTCAGTATCCTTTACGTCCTGGGTTTAAGATACCGGATCAGGATCCCACAATATGTAATTTGTTACATGGGCTACAGATAGGTAGAGAACTGAGAACGGGTGATAAGTTTCATGAGATAGAAACGGTGCAAGTGTTGCAGCCAAGTCTGTTGGTAGTTATCACCCTGTATTAACAAATAAATTGATTCTGAACGAATGTTATTAGATACCGAACCTGATATACAACATCATATCAGTCTCTTTATTAGTAAAGAAGGATATAATTTTGTATTGTTGGATAATGTTTTGAACATTTCCTATATCAAGAGTTGATCGGTTCAGGCACGTTATCTAAAAGCATTGACGTTCTAAATCAAACTACAGTTCTTAGTATACAGAACACACACAAGAGGAAGAGTTCAGAAATGAACGAATCCTTCTTGAGGCATTGTAGACTAGGTCATATCAATACGACCCGACTAGCTGAAGTTACATTTAGATGCATATTTAAATCAGTTTGAATTTACATCTTGTGAAACTTGCCGGTCATGTCACAGAGATAAGATGACCACAGCTCCGTTTATTGGAAACAGAGAGAGAGTTAGTGAACTCTTGGGATTGATACATGCTGATGTATGAAAGTCCCCTGTCTATATATGCCAGGACCGGTTTTTTGTACTTCATTACATTCACTGACAATCTCTCAAGATTCAAACATATGTTCCTGTTGAAACACAAGTCTGAAACTTTTGAGATAATCACAGAATATAAGTTAGAAGTAGAGAACCAAAAACGGGTAAAAGTATTATGTCCTTTGATGAGATCAAGGAGGAGAATACTTGAGCACGGGATTCCTGGACTATTCTAAAGGAGAATGAGATTCTCTCTCAGCATTACTCCTCCGTATACACCACAGCACTTCGGTGTATCGGGGCGGAGCAATCACACCCTATGTGATATGGTGCGCTCTATGATGAGTACTACCGAGTTTCCTATTTCATTTTGGGAGTTATGCACTTGAGAAGCTGCATACCTATTGAACAGGGTTCCAATCAAATCAGTTGCCTACCACTTCATATGTGATATGGAATGGGAAGAGCCTATATCTTAAGTATGTAAAGATTTGGGGTTGTCCAGCCTATGTCTAAAAGCATAATTCGGACAAGCTCGAGGCAAAGTCAGTTCTGTAGAAGTTTGTTGGATATCCCAAGCATTCGCAAGGGAATATCTTCTACCTAACCGAGGAACAAAAGATGTTTTGTTTCTCAACATGCCACCTTTGTGAAAGGGAATTTCTTGTGAAGAAATTAGTGGTCATGAGGTAGAACTGGAAAGAGTTCCAGCTATACAAACTGCAACTGATGATTTGGTAGAACCAAAGGATTCAATAGTTTCCAACGAACCTCAGCCTCTCCGCCTATCTAGTAGGATTCCTCACCCACCTGAGAGATACTTCGGTTTTCTCTATGACAGTGGGAGCGAGGATTGCATCATGAGATGATGACCCAACTTATTTCGAGCAGGCCATCAAGAGTGGGACTCTGTAAGAATGGTTGGATGCTTAGCGATCTGAGATAGAATCCTTATGCACCAACAAAGTATGGACTTTGGTTGCTTTATCTGAAGGGTTAAATCCCCATCAGGAGCAAGTATATCTTGAGAAGATTACTTGGTGTACATGGAAAAGTTGAGACTTTCAAAGCTATGCTTAAGTCCATCCAGATCCTACTTGCCACGGCTACATACCATGACTACGATATCTGGCGGTTGTGTGTCATGACTGCTTTTCTAAATACTGATTTGGAAGAGAGCGTCTATAAGTACATAGCCAGAGGGCTTCGTAGATAGTGGGAGCAGCGGAAACGTGTGCAAGATGTTTTATGTGATAAATCAGGCATCGCGGAGTTGGAACGTCTGTTTTGATGTGGTAGTCAAAGAGTTTGACTTCATCAAAATGGTAGATGAACCTTGTATATATACAAAAAAAGGTAGTAGAGAGTATAGTGGTGATCCTCGTAGAGTACGTGGATGACATACTCTTGATAGGGAAGGAGTTTCCTATGCTACGCTCGGTCAATCTCCTCTTATCACAAGGATTCTCCATAAAGGATCAAGTTGATACCTACTAAATCCTGGGTTTTGGATCTATGAGATAGATCTAATTGGATGTTAGGATACTCACTAGTTGTAGTGAGATGGTATCAATCGATCCTGTGGAGAATCACTGGAAAGGTTCCAGGGTGATAAGGACGACTGAATGTTAGTCGCAGGCATTGTCCATACCCTCAGTGGAGGGACGGTATGTTGGAAGAGTTCCAAACTAGATACCGTGACATACTAGACGATTAAAGGCAAGATACATCATTACCAAAGATGCTACCAAAGAGGCAGTCTGGATATATATAAGTTCATGAGATGAACTTCGTTCCAACCATTGTGTGACAATGGAGTTATGGTTTTGGCCTAGGAACCCCCGTTCCATCAGAAATCCAGATATAATTCTTAGGCAGTGTCGCCTGATCATGGAGATGGTTGATCTCCAGGGAGATCGAGGTTAGGAGAGTAGACACAGAGGACAACAGTGCGGATCCACTCACAAAGGCCTTTTTCCCAGTAGAGACTTTTATGGGATGGTTGAGTATGAGATACTTCAACCACAGCTAATTGTTGGGTATGTGATACCACAACAGATGACCCTAGTGCAAGTGGGAGATTGTTAGTTATATGTATGCCCTAGATGCCATTACTGTACATATGATGTATATTGTAATGGATGCTTCGACATATATAGGGATGACTTTCTTGCTCGACATGATAGTATGCTATCTGGTTGTACTTTATCTTAACATGTACTCTGATTGTCTCTATGTTACATGTTGATAAAGCCCTTAGGATATGTACTCGACTACTGGGACTATGATGAGATCATACTAGTGGGGCCACGGTAGTCGACGAGTACATCCTATAACTGTTCCTAGTCGAGGGTGTATCGAGACAGGGCATCGATACACCAGAATAGACTAGCGTATATGCATCTTGACCCATAAGATGGGCGATGGATGATCCCATATCCATCGGTGTTTGACATCAAGGATGGTGTATGGGTGCTCAGTAGAGACTGGGTACACTGGACGGACTCGCCGAGAACTCCCAGATGGTATTATACCTCACGTCAGATGGCAGTTCTCTGGTGACACTGGTACAGCTTAGTCTGTAGACCCGAGATCGTCATAGAGTCTTGTGTGATTCCCACTGTGCTTTGATTTCCATCATACCACGTCCAAGAGGGCATGCAAAAAGGTGGCTTTTGGGTACAGTCCCGAATCACATGGAGGCAATGAGCGATAGGAGGGGTTTCGTCTCTCCCGGTATATGGAGTTGATGTTGCGCTGTGTTCGATTGGCTATAACTGGAAATCCCTGGCCAGGGTTGCTGAGATTTACTGGTAAGTGTTACCAGTAGTTTCTCGAACTGTTATGGACCTCATATCGACACGACTGATCAAGCTATTGGGGTCTGACGTTTACCACCCCTAGGCGAGAAATGCGACATATCAGACGAAGAGACCGGAGTGTACGGGAGTGTTACAGATTGGATTCGCAGGAGAATGTACAGCCTTGCTTGTTGATCTTCTGATCGCTCAATACCTGGGTGGCTGTTACGTTTAGCTGACCGCTTGCAGCTTGTAGGTGTTTGATATGATCATCACCTACTGCCGGCGTATTGACGATTCTTTAGAGTCCTACACAGAGGTTTCTTGGTTTAGGCAAAACGGAGTAGGAGCACATATATGATATGTGCGAGACCGAGAACAATACGTGTATGTGATACAGTATTAGATTCTCGCGATATGAGATATCGACCGGGTATATGTGATATAGCCGGGTCATCGGAACAAGTGTTGATTCGATGAACTGATACAGATTATATTAGTCGGTTATTTGTGAAATAGCCGGATTATCGGATCAAATGTTGATTCGATAATTTAATGTATAATTATATATTTGATATATTAAATTACATTAACTGATATAAGCTCACTAAAAGATTCTTTTTCTCACTCGGGTAATACATTGATATATATATGCGATATATGTTAATTGTATTATTTTATTTTGTTACAATAAATATTGTATATGTGATATATAATATTGTAACATGTTAGGGTTATTAATGCAACATATTTAGTGGAGATTAAACATGGTTAGGGTTTGATTTGGGTTAATCTTTTCTAGAACCTTCTAGAAGGTTTTGCTTTTGTTTCTTGCAAAGATATTTGTTTTGATATTTTGCAAGATATTTGTTTAACCCAACCCAACTCTTTAACCATGGTTCAATCTCTACAAGGATTAAGTTTACTTACTTAACCCATGGTTGCATTTCTAACCTCACTAGACTTTTCATTATTCATCACAAAAGAAATGGCTTCTTCTTCTTCCTTCTTCTTGCTTGAAAAAGCTTTCTAGCTTTTTCTTTTGTAATGAAAATGAGTGAGATTAAGAAAACAAATGAGAGCTAAAATCCTACTTCATCATCCTAATCTATCCTAGCCATTTAGATTAGGGTGTTCACTTCATTAGTAAGTGAGAGCTTGTGTTAATGAAACTTCAAGGTAGATCATCTTTGTTATCGAAGATCGGAAGCAAGCATGCATCTTTCTCTTCATGGAGCCTCTCTAGAGTCCGGGAACATGATGATCGCAGCGAAGGGATCTCAACACGGAGCTTATGAAGCGAAGGACTGGACTACAATGGTTGTAATCTCAAACTCTTAGATGTTAAAGTGTTTAACATGCTTTGTTTCGTCTAATCTCTAATTTAAAGATCTTGGTTAGGGTTGTTCGGCACATCTAAATTTTAAATCGGGCATGGTTGATACCTTATAGACCCTTGTGAGAGTGCCTTGTAACCCTACATGATCCACCCGAGAGAACCGATCCAAGCTCCAGCTTCACCTAGTGAAGCAACCGACGCTCCAAACTCGCTAGGAATGGAGAGTGGGGATGTAGGAATTTTCCACTATAATTTTCTCTCTAATTTGAAGCTCAAGAAAGCATACAAGATGAAGGAGGAGGAAGAAACTAGCCATGTCAAGAAAGAGCTAAGTGTTAGCATGAATGAATGAATGAAAAGTAGAATAGAATGTAGAAAGATTGGATTCATATTTTTTTCAACAATACAAATAAAATATTATACCAATTTTGTAATAAACAAATGAAAACACATTTCTCTCTACATGTCTTCAACCATGCTCAAAACCACCTCACCCTCCACCTCATTTCATGAATATTCACAAATGAGGTGTCCTCTTTTTAGAAGATATTCTGTAGAAATACGGAATACAACCCGGTATACGTATCGAAATACATATACGTGTATCCGTATAAAAATACGAATAGTCAAGAGAGAGAAAATAAATAGTGAATAATAATACTAGAATACATATATTAAAACTATATATAAATTATTAAATCAAAACTTGATTTAATAATTCGGCTTAATCCTAAGCTGCTAATATTATCAACCGTCCAATTAAAATCCGTACAGCATGTACGCATATTTAATCAAACACCTGTATGTACCAACATACGTCATCTACATCATATCGCCTGAGCCGGGAAAACGCTCTGTGTGGGACTCTAAAGACTTGACAATACGCTGGCAGTGATTACTGGATAAATCCATAACCACAAGTACGTCAGCGGCACTAGCTGTACGTAACGGCTACCAAGGTATATGCCGAAAGGGAGGTCGACAATCAAGTCCGTCTGTACCCTACTGAGCCTGAATGTAACAATCTTCGTACAGTCCGATCTCTTCATCTAATAGTATCGCATACCGAGCCTAGGGGGTGGATAACGTCAGACCCCTAATAACCCGATAAGTCGTGTCGGAGTCAAGCTTAGTACCAACCAAGAAACTACTGAACTCTTATCTAAATCTCATCTACCGTAGCCACGGATTTAGGATGATGGCCAATCGAACACGGCACGACATCGACTCCTAATACCAGGAGAGACGAATCCCCGACAATCACTCACTATCTCCATGTGGCTCGGGACTGTACCCAACTAAAACTTGTTTGCATGACTCCTCTAAAGCCGTGGTGGGGTAGTAATCTAAGTACAGTGAGAACTCACGCGAGACAAATGAAGATCTCAGGTCAAAAGACTAACATGTACTCATATCACAAGAGAACTTCCATCTGACGATAGATATAATACTATCTAGAAGTTCTCGATGAGTCCGTCTGGTATACTCACCTCCAGTGAGCACCTCTATACTATCTTAGGTGACACAACACCAATGGCTTGTGAGACCGGTCACCGCCCCTCGTCGGGGTCTCGAAATATATACACTAGTCTACTCCGGATTATCGTTGCCCGGTCTCGATACTCCCACAACTAGGGATATTTAAGGATGTGCTTATAGACTACCCAGCTCTCATGTATATGACGCCATCATCATAATGCTGGTAGTCAAGAAAGAATCCTATGAGCTTTATCATTATGTATTAGCGATACGTAATATCAAGTAAAACGTATACATATCAATGATAAAGAGAAATTGGATAGCATACTATCATTTTGAGTAAGACTGTTTTACCTGTATAGGTCCTCCCTCAATTATCATAATCGCGTTCCAACAATTATAATAATTGTCTTGAAGACACTATATCCAACAATCTCCCACTTGCACTTAAGGCTAATTATTGCGGTATCGCATACCCACATCCCGTGTGCTACGGAATACCCAATTTCTCTATTAATCAGTTTCGCAAATCGTGTTTGTGAAGCATCCGTGTTCGAGAAATAGCCTCAGTGGGTGGATTCGCTGCAATGTTCCAACTTCCTCTCTCTATGTCTCAACTTCACAGAGATCAATAGTTTCCCGAACTAAGCGATACTATGCCTCAAGAATTTTTCTCGATACATGATAAGACCAAGTTCATAAATGAACAATTTTATCCAATAAATTTCTTGGGCTTATCCTCCGTTGAGTCATAACCAGTATCCTGGACCATGCCTGCCTCAGTATCCCTATTGGAACCCTATCCAATATGCCGCTCCTCAAAAGAGGGTAAACTCAAAACTCTGACAATATCTCTGTCATCCAGGTCACCTTGGAAGCCTGAAACATCACTTCCTCCTAGCGAAGGCTGTCGTTACCATATACCAAGAACATCATATTATGTTCATAACTGCTTCCTTTTGTTTCTCCGGAATTGGATTAATATCTGCTTACTACGGCAAGCGCAGAAGCAACATCTAGTTTTGTACAAGATATTGCATGATTAACTCAATTACCTAAGCAAATGATGTATCATTCATGCCGGTCCCTCTCTTCATCAGTCTTAAAAATATTTCTTTAGAGAGGTTGACTCCATCACCTGGGTACACTACCACGCTAGGAATCGTCCATTCCAAAACTCTTTTAGAATGGTTTCTATGTACCCGGATTAGGAAACTTCCCAAATTTAGATCTAAAACCATAAATTTAGTCACCAGAATTCCTGATATCTGATCCAGATTCTATGTGGACAAACATCTGTGACAACCAAAGTTTGACCGATTGTAGTATAGGAACATCACTTCCTATCAGGAGTATGTCATCCAAATCCCAGGACAGTACTCCCTACACCCTTCTTACTAGGTTCATCTGTTATTTTGATGAAGTCGATCACCTTGACTGTCACATCAAAACAAATGATCTGTCTTCGCTATGCTTGCTTTAGTCTACGAATAGACATAAGCAACATACACACCTTCCGCTGCTCCCACTGACTATGATAACTCTCTGGCAGAGTCATATACACGTGCACTTCTAAATTCCCATTTAGAAAGACGTTATAATTATTTACCTGCCAGATATCATAGTCAAGAACAGCAGTATTGTCAAATCATATCCGTATGGATTTCAGCGTAGACACTGAAGTAAAAATCTCATCACAATCTACAACGGATATTTGATGAGAATCTTTACAACAAGTCTAGCCATATTGGGTTAATACCTTTCCACCTGCACAGATCTCGAAAGATCTACTTACTCCTAATAGGTTTAACCCCTTCAGGAGCACCCAGCAAATTCCAAAATCCATAATTTGCTGGAGTGCGTGGAGTCCATCTTGGATATAAAGCATCTGGTCACTTGAAAGTTACCGCTTCTTATGACCTGCTAAAAACTAGTACAACCATCATCATAATGATGCTGACCTTCCAGTCACCGTCTATGAGAAAACCGAAGTATCTCTCAGGTGGCTGGGATCACCTACTAAATCTGTAGAGTGGCTAAGATTTGTCGAGTCCAATTGAATCTCCAGGTTCTAATAAATTTTCAGTAACCGTTTGTGGTTCTGGAATCCCATCCAGTTCTACCATACTCCCACTAGTTTCTTTTGCAAAAATATTCCTTTTATAAAAAGGTGGCGAGTCAAGAACAATATAACTATTGATCTTAAAAATAGTAGAAACAAAACCCTAGCAAATGCTTGGGATAATCCATAAACTTTCATTACCGAAGTGTGCCTTGAGTTTGTCCGGATTCTACTTTTAAACAGAAACCGGATAACTCCATATCTTAACAAGCTCAAGATATACAACCAATCTATATCCATATAGAATCAAAGGCACTAATTTAGATGGAACCAGATTCAAAAGATATGCAGTTGTTTCCAGTGCATATCACCTAAATGGAAAAAGGCCAATACAGTATTACTCATCAAGGAGCGCACCCACGGATGAGTAACCTGTAAGAAAATCAAGTTCTCAATATTACTACGACGGAGTACCTAACATAAATATTTACATCTTCGATCACTTTTAAGAATCCTGATACTTCTAACGTATGGTACTTTAATTTATTTTTATACCTATAAACTTCTCAAAATATTTTGAAGTTGCATTACAACGAATGTGTGTCTAAAAACAGAGAACTCATAGGTAAACTGAATGAAAATTACCAACTCCTTGTCCAGAAGGACATTGGACAACATACATTTTCATGTATAAGTCTCAAGAGTATACTAACTCGAATTTTGTGTGTTGTAAGTTGAAAACTGTATTTTGGTCAAGAATATCTTACACCATTATTCAATACACCTTACTTTATCCTCAATTGATAAAGGTAAATGTTTAGAACACAATTTTCAAAATTTATATCTCATTTTATAAAATAAAGATACATATATTCAATTTTAAAAATTGATGCATAACAACGGTTATTCGAGACCAAATATTTGTCGTTAGGAAAAATCAAGTGATTTAATCCAATATCACCATTGCTACGAATTATGATATTGAGAATCAAATCGCCCATTTCCCAATATTCTACTCCTACTCAGCATCTGTAATGTCATACAGATGTGAGATCCAAATCCGATACATACATAGACTGGAGTCAGAATTAATTGGGCAAATCTCAGAAAACAACTACACAGAAAAAACTGAAACATGAAAAAGTTTCAAGGAGGTGGCCGGATTCCTAGTAATGCCTCTTCCACTATCCAGATTCATGACAGTAATCGCAATTTCCTTTGCCCTCATTTCAATCCCTTTATATGTCTCTACATCTTACGTTACATACACCGTTCTTAGGCTAATTGGTTTTCTTCCTTCCCAACCTTTCGGCACCAGCCTAAAATTTGAAAGAAGACTATCCAATAAGCGTAACCTGTGTACTCTCCTAATACAAGAAGCTCTCACAACCGAGAGAAGGTAAAGAGAAGAGACAACCGAATAATCCTATAACGACTCTGAAATCACTGTACAAAATGTTTTTTTTTAATGTACAGAAGAGAGTATCACAGCCTGTGTACAAGTTATAAGTTACTTTTGCTAAAAAAGCAAAAACAACTTGTAGCTCACTGGTAAAGCCTTGCACTGTTGTGACGTAGCCCATGTGTTCGATTCCCATCAACCATAAATTTTTTTTTCTGATTTTTCATTTTAATTTTTGGAAGCCCAAAACATTGCACGTGCAATACACAGAAAAAATGAAAAGTCAGGAAAATAAAACATGTGGAAACTGGAGTAAACACTGAGAAATACATGTAGAACGAATCTCGAGACCCAACTCCTCAAAATGACCGGCGAATATACCCCCACGGCCGGCGCCGATGGTTGGACGATGCCCAAATGTCCCCCAGGATTTGCACACACACCACTTCACCTGCCACTAACTCTCCTGCACTGTTTGATTTCTCTGCAATCAAACAGAGACCCTTCATTTCACAATTAAACCACATTTTAATGCTTTTTAATCCACATTTTCAATTCCAAAACCCTAATTCTCCACTATAAATACTATCTCATGCCCTAGCCCTTCATCATTCTGAAAATTCTAGCTAAAACTCTCAAAAATTTCCGAAGTACAAATGGAGTAAAGAAGAGTTAGCAAGCAAGCAACTTCCGGTAAAGATTGAAGCTAATTTCGGCGCTCCCGCGACACCCCAAAGCATTCCTACTCTTCCTCCCCCTCTTCTTAGCATAATCAAAAGGCAAGTCCCTCCCAAACTTCCCTTCTCTTCATTGAAAATTCTTTTTAATCAAAATCGGTAAAAGTGAAGTTACACCGATATCATCTTTTATAAAAACCATAACTCCAATTCCTTTTATATTTTGGTCAAACAAACTTTACCTCTTCACTTGTAATTTTGATACCAATATTTAGAATTAAGATTTAACCTAGAATCTCATGTAAAACAACCATATTTGAATCTTTTCATTAAAATACCATGAACTTTAATATCATCCCTTTTAATTTTGCTAAAACTATACCTTTAAGAAAAACTTCACGGGGTAACGACCTACCCCTCACGTACACTCTTGTTTTATAGCACGATACCATTTTGTATGAATTTTTGTACGAAGAAAATATTACATTAAAACGCCACTTACTTTAAAAACCGGTTTTCTTTTAAAACGGTATTTCGATTCCTTTGCGATTATGCCTCTACAACCCTCTTTAGGGGACCCGTTAATGGATAGTACGGATTATCGCACATCCTTGAGGTAGTAGAGTGAGATGCAGACCTCCTCACGGAGCATTCGGTCTCGAAAGCTTTTAAATACGGTTTTTAAGAAAAACGGATTTTCTAAATAAATAAAGAAATTTAATTTTTAAATAATTATATAAAAATTACAATATTTTCAAAATATAATAAACTTATTTTTCTAAAAATGAAAGATTAACAAGTTTCAATAAAATATCATCAAATTACCAAAAGACAACTCTTTTCAATAAAATACCATGACTTCCAAACTTAATTGTTTATCACTAAAATAGCTCAAATCCTTAAAACTCATGCACATGAAAACCCTAATAATATAAATAACTATTGAGGTTTATTTTTAACTATATTAAAATATTTTTCATAAAACCCCCTCGAGATATATATAAAAAAATAAGGACTTTAGTAAATATACGTTTAAGCGGGATCAATTCTCTTGAGCCCCACGAAACCGGAGAAAATGAGTGCTTGCCTATCTAAGGTAGACAATATAACGGAGTTATCAATGGTAATTGTCTTGGAAAAAAACATAAATCTTGTCGTCCATGTGCAGCAGTTACCGATAATTCCCGAACCTAAGATTTCCAGAGTTAAATCAGTACAAGTGTTTGACTCAGTCTGAGTCTAATTCAAACCTGAATCCAATATCAAGCATGAATACTTAAACATGAACATGAATACTTGAATTCTCACATCAATATCAAACATGTATACTTCACTTAACCAAACCCTGGTTATAATTGGACATGAACCTAACATGAATACCAGAACACAATGGTTGCTATTTAAACTGACTTGACTCGAACCATGAATACAACTTGACATGGATACAAGAATACTTGCCACGAATACATGATATTGACATGAACTCAATCTTACAACTTGATGTATTCATGGATTCGAGCAAGGCTGGTAATCTTAACTATAACGTAGAATACACGAGGTGTTGGGGTAGTTCTTGTGTGAATCCAATGGAATCTCAGGAGTCCCCCTAGATCATGAATCCATATCTACTAACACAAGTAAGCTATCATGAGGGCCCGTGTTTCTTTACTCTAGAATTACAACCTGTTGAGTTTGGAATACTTCAACACTAGATTGAAGTCCCGTTACTAACATTTGATTCAGGCCCGCGGTTCCTTACCCCAGAATTACAACATGTTGGGTTCGAGAACACTCTTGAGATTGGTTGACATTCATCCTTGAACTTACGTTGAATTAATATACCCAAGTAAAGACCTGTTAAGACATTTACATTCACTTCATATTCATTATACCTACACTACACGGCCATGTTATACTCTGCTCATGTTAGTTACCATGATATATAGAACTGCATGCTAAATAAACTTGCCATGTTTACATTAAACGACATACTGACACACCATACTTCATAATCAATTGTTCATGATATACATTTTTCTTTATCATTACACTTTATATTTCACTTCATTTCTTGGGGACTTACCGACCGAAAGTTCGCTGACGGGCATTCCACCATTCTTTGTTTTCTTGTAATGTTCGTCAGATATCGTGGAGACTGAGGAGGTGGACACTACCGAGGAAGAGCATGAACAGATCGCGACCCAGTCCTAGATTAGTTATCTTTTTCTCAGTTTATGTATGCCACCTGTTTAGGCATTTCCATTCTTGTATTTTCTTTCAGTTGAAATCATATATTGTAAATGAATCAAGTTGAATATAAATAAAGTTGTTGAATTTTAAATCTCATGTTAATTTTCCTGTCATTTTTATATTGCTTCTTTTACGCTTAGCGTATTTATTCCGGAAAATGACCTTCTCGAAATAAATACGTCGCGGGCCTCGTCATGTGTCGTTTCCGTTTACCGGGAAGCGGGGCGTGACAGGTTTTGTTGGTAGCCCATGCAGGTCAGTTCTGCATGAAGTCATAAGCAATATATAACAAGAAATATGAGATTCAACAACTTTACATTCCTTACAATTCAATTTTCGTTGAATCTATCATAATCTTTCTTCTCTATCAAAGGTGATGGATTCTACCAGCAACCCTAGCACCAACGATGGAAATACACCACCGCAACCTATCCTTACCATTTTACCACCTCCACCTACCGTAGCCGCTCCACTCACAGAACAGACAATGCTTTTGGAGGCTATCAAAAGCCTACTTGAAGGTCAGCAGGCTCAAAGCACGATTTTGCAGGAGCAGGCTGCTCTCTTTCAACAGAGTTTCATCCGCTCTGAAGCAGAAGCACCATGAGTGAAGCAATTTCGAGCGTTACACCCGAAGAACTTCTCAGGGAAAGAGAAACCGCTTGAAGCCGAGGAATGGGCTCAGAGCATAGAAGACGACCTAGCCGCAGCTCAAGTTCCAGAAGTGGCTTGGGTCAGAATAGCAAAACTCCAGCTTACTGGCAATGCCAGAGTCTGGTGGAAGGCCGAAGAAATCCGTCTTGAGCAACTGATCGAGTGGATGACTTTCTGTGATCTCTTTGACGCCAAATGTTTTCCGGAAACCGCACACTTCGAGGTGGAACAGAAGTTCATTCACCTGCAACAAGGATCCATATGGGATAAGTCGGTGGATGAGTATGATGCAGAATTCACCATGCTCGGCAGATTCCTATCTAATTCCTACTGTCGAAATCAGAGCCAAGCATTTCCAGCAAGGATTAGACCCTGAGATCCAGGCTGCCCTAGCAACGGGAGAATACCTAACACATGAAGCAGCTTTGAAGTCAGCACGTCACTATGAAGCTGTCATTAAAAAGAAAAGAAGGCTACAGTCGGTCGGTATGAAACATCCCGCCAATCAAATTACTGGAGGAGCATCTTCTAGGCCAACTCTCCCAGCGCCAGCTATGAGGCCAGGAGGATCATTTTCCGATACTGAACCCAATTTCTGTATTTATATTACGAGGACCGGACACCAAGTCAAGTATTGTCGTCGAGCTAATGGTCTTTGTCTGATATGTGGATCATCTTCACAAACTATAAGAACTTGCCCACACAACCGAGCTGGCCCAAACCCCGCAGCTAGACTAGCTATTCAAGCACCACCTACTCGTTCAGCCCTCCCTGCACCACCTCCACACGGACCACCTTTACCTCTTCAGTCATCGATGTACCAGCATGCACAGAGAAATGTGCAGAGACGTTAGGCTTTCACTTTAGTGGCTGTAGAGACCGAAGCTATGGGTCAAGATAACACTGGTAAATCCCCTCCCATCTTTTTTAGCCTTTTCAAATTCTTTCATCTACCTAAACATTTTTCGGTACAATATCAGTAGTTCCTTCACCACTGCTTTAACCAAACTTTCTTGAATCTATCACAACACCTTTGTATAAATTTTGAGGACGAAATTTTTATAAGGAGGGTATAATGTAACGACTCTGAAATCACTGTACAAAATTTTTTATTTTTAATGTATAGAAGAGAGTATCACAGCCTGTGTATGAGTTATAAGTTATTTTTGCTAAATAAAAGTAAGAAACAACTTGTAGCTCACTGGTAAAGCCTTGCACTGCTGTGACGTAGCCCATGTGTTGGATTCCTATCAACCACAATTATTTTTTTCTGATTTTTCATTTTAATTTTTGGAAGCCCAAATAATTGCACGTGCAATACACAGAAAAAATGAAAAGTCAGAAAAATCAAACATGTGGAAAATGGAGTAAACGCAGAGAAATACACGAGGTACGAATCTCGAGACCCAACTCCTCAAAACGACCGACGGATATACCCCCACGGCCGGCGCCGACGGCTGGATAATGCCCAAATGTCCCTGGGCTTTGCACACGCATCCTTTCACCTATCCTAACTCTCCTGCACTGTTTGATTTCTCTGCAATCAAACAGAGACCCTTCATTTCACAATTAAACCACATTTTAATGTTTTTTAATTCACATTTTCAATTCCAAAACCCTAATTCTCCACTATAAATACTACACATGCCCTAACCCTTCACCATTCTGAAAATTCTAACCAAAACTCTCAAAAATTTCCTAAGTACAAGTGGAGTAAAGAGGAGTTAGCAAGCAAGTAACTTCCGACAAAGATCGAAACTAATTCCGGCGCTCCCGCGACACCCCAAAGCTTTCCTTCTCCCCCCCCCCCTCTTCTTAGCATAATCAAACGGTAAGTCCCTCCCAAACTTCCCTTCTCTTCATTGAAAATTCTTTTTAATCAAAATCGGTAAAAGTGGAGTTATACCGATATCATCTTTTATAAAATCCATAACTCCAATTCCTTGTATATTTTGGTCAAACAAACTTTACCTCTGTAGTTGTAATTTTGATACCAATATTTAGAATCAAGATTTAACCTAGAATCTCATGTAAAACAACCATATTTGAATCTTTTCATTAAAATACCATGAACTTTAATATCATCCCTTTTAGTTTTGTTAAAACTATACCTTTAGAAAAAACTTCACGGGGTAACGACATATCCCTCACGTACACTTTTGTTTCATAGCACGATATCTTTTTGTATGAATTTTTGTACGAAGAAAATATTACATTAAAATACCACTTACTTTAAAAACCGGTTTTCTTTTAAAACGGTATTTCGATTTCTTTGCGATTATACCTCTACAACCCTCTTTAGGGAGCCCGCTAATGGATGGTGCGGATTATCGCACATCCTTAGGCTAGTAGAGCGAGAAGCAAACCTCCTCACGGAGCATTCGGTCTCGAAAAGTTTTAAATACGGATTTTAAGAAAAACGAATTTTCTAAATAAATAAAGAAATTTAATTTTTAAATAATTATATAAAAATTACAAATCATTATTTTCAAAATATAATAAACTTATTTTTCTAAAAATGAAAGATTAACAAGTTTCAATAAAATACCATCAAGTTACCAAAAGACAACTCTTTTCAATAAAATACCATGAACTTCCAAAGTTAATTGTTTATCACTAAAATACCTCAAATCCTTAAAACGCATGCTCATGGAAACCCTAATAATATAAATAACCCTCGAGGTTTATTTTAAACTATATTAAAATATTTTTCATAAAACCCTCTCGAGATATATATAAAACAAAATTAAGGACTTTAGTAAATATACGTTTAAGCGGGATCAATTCTCTTGAGCCCCAGGGAGCCGGAGAAAGTGAGTGCTTGCATATTTAAGGTAGACAATATAACGGAGTTATCAATGGTAATTGTCTTGGAAAAAGATACAAATCCTGCCATCCATGTGCAGCAGTTATCAATAATTCCCGAACCTAAGATTTCCAGAGTTAAATCAGTACAAGTGTCTCACTCAGTCTGAGTCTAATTCAAACCTGAATCTAATTCAAATCTGAATCCAATATCAAACATGAATACTTGAACATGAACATGAATACTTGAATTCACAAATCAATATCAAACATGTATACTTGACTTAACCAATATCAAACATGAATACTTGAATTTCCCTCGAAATGCCGGTTTTAGTATACAACACAGGTAATCTGGTATTTTAGGGCTGTTTTGCTAATATGTGTAATATGCAAACCGAACACTTCTAGATGAGTGCAAATGATAGGAAAATTGACGTGTTAAAAAAACATTATTTTCGACTGATCAGTAACTATACGATGGTCTTTCCAAACAATATGAATTATCGTAGTGATACGGAGTGTTCTGAATAAATGCAAAGGGAAAGTTGGAGTAGCAGGGAAATATACGACTTTGTCGTGAATCATGACAACCCAAAGCCAAAGTGTATAAGAAGGTTCGGTTAACTTGGTCAAAGAGTTTTAGTTTAAGGTAAGTCATGGATCGCTGTAACCAGAGAGAGAGAAAAAACACTCAGCGTGCACTCTATCGAGATTAGATTGATTTTCACTTTATCTAATCAGGATGGCTCCCACTGTTTTCTCGAATTCTTCTTCAAACCCTAAAAGGAGAACTAGTCGGGATCATATACACATTATAAGTTTGCTAACCGTGTAGTCAGACCAGTGTTGGTACTCCAAAATAGGTCCCTAGTGCTTTCGCACGGACCCAATTAAATAACCACATTTCCGCAAAGGCGTAATCTCGTTAACACTTTCTAAACACCTAATAGGTTAGCTGATTGTGAAGTGAAAATCTCTCGAAGAGTAACACCTACTCATCAGTGGGAATCGGGACCCGACTATCATTGTGTGATAACTTTGACGGAAACCGACCAAAATTACCACACTCTAGAAGGTATGCGCAAACATGGCAAGTTTTCCTTATATTTGAAACTCTCGATATGGTTTTTTCCCCTAACGTCTTATTACCTTGACGAGGTCAACAAATCATAAGTCGCTAGTCAACTTCAACCCATCATTATCCTGGATTAATCTAAACCCACCCGCACAAGCCCTTAACGAGGTCAACAGGGTCATACGACTGTCCTACCTAATCACATTACTATGCAACAGAAAAGCACTACATGGCTACCGAACACTACGCCTTGACGAGGTCAACAAACGTAACACGAATACTAAGCAATACTAATCTGAAATGATGGAGGGCTACGACTGGTTTTTGGCGAAAAATCTTTAACGTAATGAACATGATATCGTTGAAGGAACTTGAGTAGTTTTGAAATGGAGAGGTTTAGGCTCCGCTTTTAAAATTAGTAACATAAACTTTTGCTTAAGAGCCAACTCCCTGTGAAGGGATCAAAGCTCTTTTCTCATAGAATGAGGTACAGAATATTCCTAACCGAATACCTCTATGCAAAGTAAAAGAATATGACTTTAGTTTTGAAGAAAACCGAGTAGTTTTTAAAAAATGGTTCCGACAACATCATTTAGGTTTGTTTTCTTTGTGTTAAACATATAACGTAGTCCCATCAAATAAGTTTCTAAGCCACACCAAAAACAACAAAAATAGCATACTTTTATATGCCATCCGCATTCGCCACGGGATCCCGGGTCTTCACCGTAAGATTACATAACTTACGGTAGGCCGAGGACAAGGCTAGCGCGGATGCAAAACATATAGAAGTGTCTACTAATTATAATATATATATATATATATATCATCGCAGGCAAGTAATAGCATCACAGGAAGATAATAACCATCACAAGAATGCGAACAACAATATAGAATAGCAGATAAACTAGGAGCCCAGCGTTTCATTTGAGCCGCAAATAAAACGTGACGTTCCCCGGTCGTGTGGATAGTCCGTACAAAGTCGATCCTAACCCCCTACGAGCATGGCGAACCACCTGCAAATCCCAGAAATAGGTAGCACGATCTCAACTCCATAAGATGGCCATTTTCTGAATTCTGGAATCCGGTGACTCGTGCGCTCCTCCGCGGGGTAATCATAGTACAGAAATGAAATATATATAAGGGTGACAACGACCACATCCTGGTCGAGTCCCAATAAAAGAATATATATAATACGGAAATGGCGGCCACAAGTTGGAGCTCGTCCCGAGCAAATGAATATTAAAAAAATAAATCAAAACTGTACAAACAATCACACGAGGGGTTATCCGTCACGACAATCCGTCTAAACCATCAGACACAGACACACACACACACACACACACACACACACACACACACACACACATATATATATATATATATATATATATATATATCAGAGAAATAAGTAATACAAGTAAGTGTGCAATCCCGTCTAAATGAACATATAGCAATTAGACGACATTTAACAACACACATACAAACTACGGATCAATAAATAATGCTGAAATTTCGATCGAAAGCTTTTCCGTGATTGCCCAAATTGAAAAATATCACAAAACAAAATCTGCGCAAAATCAAACAAGTCTAAAAATCCTAATTCCACGTATCCAGCAACTGAAGAAAAATGGGGCCAAACAAAAATTTAAAAACCGCCGGTGTCGGGGAAAATCCCAATTCCAGAGGGAACCGATCCTTAGTGATCTTTCCAAACACTAAACTAGAATACAAGTATACAAGTTTTATGGATTACAAGCTTTGATGCGTGTCCACTTAATCGTGGAAGATCCCTCCAAGCTTCTCGTATACCGTCGGGAACAAACTTGAGAGGCGACCGCCTCTGCCGAAGATGATCCACCCGAGAGAACCGATCCAAACTCCAGCTTCACCTAGTGAAGCAATCGACGCTCTAAGCTCACTAGGAATGGAGAGTGGGGATGTAGGAATTTTCCACAATAATTTTCTCTTTAATTTGAAGCTCAAGAGAGCATACAAGATGAAGGGGGAGGAAAAACCTAGCCATGTCAAAAATGAGCTAAGTGTTAGCATGAATGAATGAATGAAAAGTAGAATAGAATGTAGAAAGAATGGCTTCATATTTTTTTTCAACCATACAAATAAAATATTATATCAATTTTGTAATAAATAAATGAAAGCACATTTCTCTCTGCATGTCTTCAACCATACTCAAAACCTCCTCATCCTCCACCCTCCACCGCATTTCATGAATATTCATAAATGAATATTCACAAATAAGGTGTCCTCCTTCAAGAAGATATTTTGTAGAAATACGGAATACAACCTGCTATACGTATCGAAATACATATACGTGTATCCGTATAAAAATACAAATAGCCAAGAGAGAGAAAATGAATAGTGAACAATAATACTAGAATACATATATTAATATATATATATAAATTATTAAATCAAAACTTGATTTAATAATCCGGCTTAATCCTAAACCGCTAGTATTATCAACCGTCCGATTAAAATCCGTGTAGCCTGTACACATATTTAATCGGATACCTGTATATACCAATATACGTCATCTACATCATATCGGCTGAACCGGGAAAACGCTCTGTGTGGGACTCTAAAGACTCGACAATACACTGGCGGTGATTACTGGATAAATTCATAACCACAAGCACGCCAGCGGCACTAGTTGTACGTAACGGCTACCCAGGTATATGTCGAAAGGGAGGTTGACAATCAAGTCTGTCCGTACCCTACTGAGCCTGAATGTGACAATCTCCATGCAGTCCGGTCTATTCGTCTAAGATTATCGCATACCAGGCCTAGAGGATGGATAATATCAAACCCCTAATAACCCAATAAGTCGTGTTGATGTCAAGCTCATCATCAACCGAGAAAGTACTGAATTCCTATCAGTAAATCTCATCCACCGTGGCCACGGATTTAGGGTGATGGCCAACAAAACACAGCGCGACATCGACTCTTAATACCAGAAGAGACGAATCCCCGACAATCGCTCACTTCCTCCATGTGGCTCGAAACTTTACCTAACTAAAACCCGTTTGCACGACTCCTCTTGAACCGTGGTAGGGTAGTAATCTAAGTATAGTGGTAACTCACACAAGACAAATGACGATCTCAAATCAAAATACTAACATGTACTCATGCCAAGAGAACTTCCATCTGACGATAGATATAATACCATCTAGAAGTTCTCGGCGAGTCTGTCTGGTGTACTCATCTTCAGTGAACATCTGTATACTATCTTAGGTGACACAATACTAATGGCTTGTGAGACCGGCCACCGCCACCGCCCCTCGTCGGAGTCTCGCAACGTATACACTAGTCTACTCCGGAATATCGATGTCCGGTCTTGATACTCACATGACTAGGGACATTTAAGAATGTGCTTATAGACTACTCAGCTCTCACGTATATGATCGCCATCATAATGCTGGTAGTCAAGCAAGAATCCTACGGGCTTTATCATTATATATTAGCGACACGTAATATCAAGTAAAACGTATATACATCAATGATAAAGATAAACCATACTATCATTTCGAGTAAGACTGTTCTACCTGTATAGGTCCTCCTTCAATTATCATAATCGCGTTCCTGTAATTACAATAATCGCCTTGAGTGTACTATATCCAACACAAGCATCATACCCTATCTAAATAACTTAGCAAGCTTAACACTAAATCATCAACAAATATGATAAATCTCAATTATAACATTGTAAAGAGTGTGTTTCAGGTATAAGGCATATGCTAAGGAGGTAGAACCATCACATACAAGCTACATTCCTTATCAAGAATTTTCACAGACGTTTTGCTATCCTAAACTTGACATTTAGTTTTAAGCACACAATCAATCAAAAGATAAGGATGGAAGGTTTTGCCATTCATCATCCTACCTTATTTTCACCTTGGTAAGAAGAACTGCTCAATCATTACAAGAAAATAATGTGCCAAGTGAATGAAATGAAGCAATGAAATATACTACAAGTAAAGATCAAAAATGCAAACAAGAATCAAAAGAACACACAAGAAATAAAAAGAAATGAAATTTTATTAACAATGAAGAGATTAGAGTACAAGATAAGCTCACAACTCCAACCTCCACTTTCCAAGCTCTCCAAACGAAGAGCTTATAAGTGGGAAAAGAAGAAGTAGGCAACAAAATCAACCCTAAAATCAACCCCCAATGCCATACACCGATCTATTATGTATAGGAGTTTCAACAAGTAAAAAGATACATCTAAATAGCTTGATTTGACAATGATGGAGACATGGTGTAAACACGGTGCAATTGAGCAAGATTTGGCCGACTTGGGGAGAGTTTGGACGGTTTCACTGAGGAATTTAGGCTCCATCTCATTACATTGATCTTCTGACATCCCAACTTAATTATTGGCATTTCTCTTTTCTTCTATATAGCTCTAGGTTGCATTCTGGTGTTTGAAATTTAAAAAATGATGACTTTTCCGTTTTAAAAAGTGTATATCACATCACCCCTTTTTCAATTGATCATTGCACCCACTCAAGACTTGCACCCACTTGGCTACTTAGTGTTACATGTTGATCCATGTAACACATCATGACATTTTAATTGCAAAAACCCGTTTTTTGATAATTTGTCCGTCCGGTTGCAGTTTTGACCTGCATTCTTCGCAACTGTGCAAAATGAGCCTTGTTTTCAACTTAATTGCCCTGAGTATCTGAAACATGTACTTATGCAGAGTCATGTATTAATAGCACATATTTATTAATAAAATGATCCAGAATGGCCGGTATTGAATGCAATTATTCGTGATGAACAAAAATCCCTAGCAACAAAATGCAATGATCTATCTTCCATGAGGAGAAATTCAAGGATCCAAGTACTTCAAGATTCCAGAAAATTTTAAAATCCATTACCAAGAACACAGCATAATGGTTAATATTACAATCTTTTTGGGATGCGATAACCCTTGCATGGTTTTAACTTGTAACCTCTAACTATCAAGTCATGCAATAGATCTGCAAACAGAAAAGGAAACTGCAGCGCATCTTTGGAAATGCTCTTCTGCGAATAGATCAAATATATTTGACGAAAGCAGTGTATATAAAATAATGTCGGCCAAAACATCATAGTAATAGTGAATGAACCAAGAATAAGCAGCACATATAATAGATAAAGGAAAGGAACAACAGACTACAGAAAGCTGGCAAACAATTTTCTAAAATTCCTTACCAATCAAGGCTGGCCAGCAAGCTCTGAATATCCTGGTAGCTGATGAGAGCGAAATTTCCCCAATCTATTGCTGAAGCGAGGCCAGGATGTGTGATCAAAATTGGCAGAAATAGGAAAGTCATAAAGCTTTTGGGGTACGTGGCAAAGACATGCCGCATAGCCCCGCAGGGCCGAGCGCAACTAGTTGAGTTAAAACTCGTCAAGTCAGACCAACGAGTGGAACGGCATGTTGCCAAGCCACACCCGGCATTAAGGGTGCCGATCGGCTTCCGAGCATAACAGACAGATGTGACGCCCCGCCGATTGAGGGGAGCTATTTCTGGAAAACTGCTTTGTTTGCCCAAAGACAACCACGAACGATAGGAGTTTGAGTTGAACGAGTGCAGCGATAAGGGAATATTAACAAATGGCCTTTTTTTTTCTTTTCAGAATGACCATATCATTTCTTACCAAAGCAATCCACATTGATTTTGGTTCATCTGTAATTCTAGCCACTCAACTCCCAAATATTGCAAAACTTTGCTTACATTAAAATCCATAGTGGTTTTTACGATGTCTTACCCACTTTAATTTAATAGACTATAATCAAGAACTAAAAAATAGTAAACCTTTTAGATCATGACTTCTTTATTGAAGGCCCTTTTATATGCAAATACAAATTAAAGATATGTCTGCTATATATGTTGACTATGTGTATGTTCACCAGCATACATGTATGGCCACGTTATCATGTTCGAATACCAGAGATTTACGCAAGTCCAATGTAGCACATATGAATTGTATGTACTAGTACACTAATTTATGCAACAGGTTACGTTTATCACAAGCATTTTGTGTCGTACATGCATCCTGCACAGCACTTCTTGAATGCCCAATCGATACTTATAAAACACTTCTAAGTGTCGTCAATTTTATAATATAGTTTTTCACTTCAAACCCGCTGTATCCTTCTTCGCATTGTATTTCTACAACATACTAATGCGTATGGGGTTTACTTTTTATTCCATTTCAATTAAGTTATAACGCTTTCACTCTGCAGCATGTATCATGTAACTGTTTGTATAAAAATAAATAAAATCAGGACTTGTCTATATAAGACATGAAAAATGTTAAAGCTTCTCCATTGAACGAGTAAGGTTTGATAAATTAAGATTACTACAACGACAGCAGCAAGCCTCTATCTCAAATTTTTGGGGTCACCTATGACTATATTCCTTCCATTCTACTCATTGAGGGTCGTCTTCCCAGTTAAATTGACAATCAACATACCGTTTTTAACTCTCTGTATTCATGATTGTTGTGTAACTACAGTTTTGCCACTTCTTCTACAGGGATCCAAACCATCTCGGTCGGCTATTCCTCATTTATCAAGTCAAGTCCAACTAACATAAATTAATGTAAATGAATAAAACTACTTACTGATTATCATAGGTATTTATCAAATTTGACATTTATTAAAAACGCTATTCTAGTTATGATTTAAAATTATAGAAAATGTATTATGTTATTTCTTGTTGTACCTACATGAAATGTTTCTGATAGTGAAATATGTTTTTTCCCCTGCATCCTGCATTTATCTGCTGTTTTTTTTTCTTTTTTGAGAAAAAAGGTGGGATGATTAGCCCACCTTAACTTCATTAAAAAGACTTTAATGAGTACATCCACAACCTGTGTTTATCTGTTATGGTTATTTAAGTTGAATAAGTTTCTCATCTTCTCGCCCATTCTGTTCTCTCCAGCTTCTTCATACTTCGCCACGTTATCTTCTTTCTCTTTGCTGAAAACTCAAAATCAGCATCAGAAAACCATTACATCAGTATGTACCCATCAGATCATCTTATAGCGAATAGGTACAAACTAACCCCAAAGATTGTACATAAACTATCTTTTAACTAATATTTCCCAAATTGGAAGGGAAGATGAGAATACCTCAATGAAGGAAACCATAGGCTGAGTGTTGGTTACTTTTGTGGATTTGTTTTCAATAAATTGTCAACTGAAGGAAGGGGGAGCAAATGGATTGAGTCATTTGAACCATTACTATACAGGACCTTTAAAAAACAAAGGAGATCTGAGCACTAGGATTTCATATAGCAAGAAAAAGTGAAAGGAGAATGAAAGAGAATAACCTATCAAAGTTTTCTCGAAATGGTTTTTCCTTAGTCTGTTGACATGATTCTGGCTGGGAAAGATTTTGATTCGGCCCATTATTGGATTGGACGTAAACACACACACCCCCCAAAAAAAAAAACAATGTTGAAAGTACAGAGTGCAACAAAGTTATCTCCGCTTACTCAAAAATAAGGATACAAACTTAAATGAAATTATACAAAAGCAAAATAACTTATTATATAGAGATGCGCTAACTAGAAATATAAAAGATTATAGGGTCATCTAGGAATTACGATTTCGACATTGGCATTAAAGCAACTCCATATTCCCATAGATGGTTGATGCAGCAAAATTTTAGGTCCAACTTTAAACCTCTTGGACCAAATCCACCATCACTTTGATGATGTAATCAGTTATAATTACCTATTTTAAGAACTAAGAACTTTGTTAGGCTTTTCGCAATCCATATCCATGATTTGTGAATGAAAATTGAAAAGTGCATATCAAAACATTAATACTTCAAGTTATTCCTGCCCGCTCATACGATACTACATCTGATTGCATGCATCAAAAAATACTGAATATTCCATAGACTCGACCATGATGACTTTTCTCAGTCATGCCTAGTCATGATAATGCAAACCGGCATACTGTTCCACACAAATGGTTGAATTGAATTAATAAAGATGCTAGTTAGATATCCAGATACGTGTTAGTCCAGGTAAAATCAAAGGCTACCACACATACCATAACATAAATTTTATTCCTACTCAATTTTTTGTAGTTGGATACAAACAACAGTGTACGGAAGGCAAAGCCGAATGAATATTACCGAGAAGTACATCTTACTGAAATCAGTGACCAGCAAAGAATAACACTTCACTCTATAAACTCTTCCATGAGACCCTAGTATACAAGTGAAAACACTACAATTAGAAAGTGATGTAGAGCATGAATACATGAGCCCTGAACTGATGGTAAACAAACCTGTGAAATAAATGGTTCAGCATCTGTGCGCCTCAGGAAATGTAGGGACTGCTGTGTAAGAGAGATGGAATGATCCCCGAGGCAAACTTCACCAATGTCATCAAGTACCTTTACTCGAATATAGGGATCTTTGGGAGGAACCATATCCTGGATGTTGCAAAAAATCCTCAGTTCGAATAAGGAAATCAGTTAATTGAAAATACTGCCTTCTTCTTCAGCACATATGGCACTTAAATAACCCCTCAACTGTCTTATTAGCACCCAACGCTCTTACGATTCACATGTTGATGGGTTGAAGTGCTAGTCAGACTTGTATCAAGACTCATCCAAGAGCATCAGGCATTTAAGCCAGATGATGGGTGACAAGTGCAGAAGATAGCATAGAAAAAGGGTGTTATATGTAGTCAACTCTAAACAAAACATAATTGAAGCATTAGTGAGTTTATATGGAGACGTTTAGAGAGATACCACAGTCAAATCTAGATCCAGCTCTGACATATAGGACTCCATGGCTGCTGAGTGATTTTTGAAATACTCTTCTTCCGAGTAATTGAGCTTTTCTTGAATTTCCTTGGGAAGAACAGGCCCAATTTTCCATCTCAAGCTCTGAATGATTTCTGCTCTATTGTACCTGTAATCATTACAGCATCACAAACTGATAACAAAAATTCCATGACTACAAAGATACATGTTATTATCTGTAAAATGTTTTTTACATGTAAGCCATGAGGCAACGTTTGTTGCGAGCTATGGAGAGGTGATGTATAACAGCACCAAAATGGTCTTCGTTTCTAGTTGTTTGAATATCCAAATTCTGATCTTCAATTTTCCTGATGAATCCAAAGCAAAGTTGTTAAAAAGTGCCAAGAGTAAGATAATGAACAAGACAGATGATCTCTTAATAAGGGAGGAAATAATGACATAGTTACCTGATCAAGGACTGGAGCTGTAAGCTGTGTTCATTACATTCTTTAATCACTTGATCAAATATATCGCTCTACAAGATCAACACATTACATGGTAATTACAAGAACTTATATTTCCTAACAGGAAAATGAGAATAATTAAGCAATCTAACTTCTTAAGAAATCAAAGTTTAAGCAAATGAAGAGTATCCCTGATCCACGCAAAAACAAAAACCAAACAAAAGGCAATGCTTTTCAATGCATGGCAACACATGTAATTTTAATTAGGCCCTCCAGTTAATGACATCTCCATTAAGACAACTGAAACCATACTTATTTGCAAATGTCTTGCAGTTTACCTTTTCCGTAGCTGCCTACACAACAGACTTTTGAAAATCATGGACATTTCCATGATAATTTACTTGGTACATTTTGGTAATAAAATTATGCAGGTGAAGTAATATGGCCTTTCTTCCAAATTAAGAAAGTGGAAATCCATGTGGTAGGGTGTATTGATGCAAGTTTTTATAAGTACAGGATTCCACCACCACCACTGCCCCATTCCACCCCCCCCCCCCACCCCCCAAAAAAAAGGGAAAAAAGGGGGGAAACATATAAGTCTACAAAAATCTAATTTAAAGTACATAAAGCCCATTAACATGCTAAGAGGCCGATACAAGATAACGTAATGAGGGCTACCGAAAAGTCATCTACACGTCAGGAAAGGCATCATTAGTTATTCATATCACTATCGGTATCTCTGAACACATGAGGCTTTTTAGCTATGAGACACATGGGCACAAAATCTTAGGGGGGTTTAGTTATTCATATATTATATATTTTTTAGGTTAACCCCATCTGTAGAATGTGAATGTTTTGTGTATGATTCTCTTTCCCTGGCTTTGAGGGATTCTTAAATAATATATTCTGTTTGACCATTATGAGTTTCAAGCCCTTGAATATGCTGCAAATTCTTAGATATGTACTTTCTACTAGGTAAATATATGTCATCATTAATTCATTAAAACTAATCAGATTATATAGTGTAGTGTATTAGGATCTATCTTATGTTTATATGATTTAAAGTGTTGTCGAGTTCATCAATGTTGGGGCCCTTGGGGGTCTTGACTTGGGAGGACCACCTTGACATTTATAGGAGAAAAGTTATATGGGCATAGCGCAGTTGCATCTCATGGATAAAAGTAAGAAAATTCAAAATTAAGGACCGGATAAGGCGATGACATCCTGATGCCTCTAAAAGAAACACAAAGAGTTTGTTCATATACTTTGTTATGCATAAAAATAACCAAGCAAGTTGATATAACATAGCACAAAACCTTGAATCGCTGTTCTTTTTTTTTCCCTTTCATTCTTTTTTCTTTTTTCTTTTGCAGTTAACATAGTGATATTGTAGAAGTTTTTGTGTAGGCTTAAAAAGGTTGAGTGATTAGGTGATCTTTCTGCAGTGAACACAGCAGTAAACATACACATTGATCCTGTACTTCTTTTATTTACACTGACCTCAGGTCCTCAACAACTATGAGCGCGACCAGTATTTTGGAATAAGAGAAGCTCATGTGAAATCAGCATTTTGCTCCAAATTACTAAAATTTTATGTAAAAACAGCATTGGCCCACTAAATCAATTTATAACAGTTTTACAAAATCAAAGAAAATGAGAAGCTATGGAGTTGAAAAAAGATCAACAAAGAGATGGTGTTTCTTTAAGAAATTTATCCCCCCAAAAAAATCATATTTTCAAGAAAAATTATCCCTAAAACAATTATCACCAACACCAAACATAAAAATTGTTGCAAACAAATGAAACAAGAGCGAGATCTGATTATATCAAACCCTAGGAGTGAGTAAGTGAGGGATGCTTACATTGAAGGCAGCGAGTTGGCCTTTCTCAGAGGCGGCTGCTTCTCTCAACAAATTCGATGCTCGCCTCCCATACATTTTTCGATCTTGGCTTCGATCGAGATTGAAGAAGATGAGGTGAAATTAAGAATTTGAGCGGGAATTAGGGTTTCTTATTTAATTTTTCGCCCCTTTTTGAGAGGGAAAAATGGAGGTCTTTTTGGGCTTGGCCCCGATAGTGTACTTCAACCATGAGTTTCGCTAAAATACCATTAGGTTTTGCACCTTCCAGATTCGTACCATATATTTTGAAAATTTTGCAAATGGGTATCATAGGTATTTTTACTATTGTGTCATTTATCAAGGTGTCCAACGGGCCGGGCCGCTTGTGGGCCGGCCCAACCAAGCCTTGGGTTTTTCTATTTGGTGGGGGGTTTTGGGATTGGGGCAGTCAAATTCTTGGATGGGTTTTTATTTGAATAGAGGTGGCTTATTAATAAAGGGGGAAATTTGAATTAAAATGGCTTTGTAAAATTATCTAAAAGCCCCTAACTCAAAATTATACATTTCTATGTTCCTAATCCAAAACTCTATAAATACATATCTACACTTCTCATTCTTCTCACAATCCAAAAAAAAAAAAAAATTAATCTCCCAATCACTCTCTTTAATTTCCGAGAAGTTTACTGTTAAGATTGGAATCACGCGATCTTCATTTCCGCAGTCTCAATGTTCACTTCAGTTTCACTAATTTAATTCTGCTATTTGCACTAATTTGATTCTGCTATTTGGAATCAGGGTTTTTTTATTGATTATATATTTTTCTCGTATATTTTTTATCGTCTCTCTTTCTCAGTTACTAATATTTTTAATTAAGAATGTCAGGATCATCTTCACAAGATAACAGGGGTGCTTCATCTTCACGGAGACGTTCATTTCAAATCGATATGGATTCACAAGAGAGACAGAGATTAACCAATATGCTGCAAACTAATTTTAATTCTTATTCTCCTAACTATGGATTTTCTAATTATGAGATCCCTACTGCTTCACAAAGTAATTGTTAGCTATAGTGCCCTCAAGGCAATTATCATATTCGCAGGGTTGTGATTATGATGATTGAAAGAGGACCTATACCAGTAGAACAGTCTTACTCGAGAAGATAGTATGCTATCTGGTTTTTCTTTATCATCATGTACAGCATTAGGTGGCATTACAGATCACTATTACATGCTGATAGAGCCCATAAGATTCTTGCTTGACTACCAGCAGTATGATGGCGATCATATACATGGGAGATGGTTGGTCTATAAGCACATCCTTAAATGTCCCTAGTCGATAGAGTTTCGAGACTGGGCATTGATACTCCAGAGTAGACTAGTGTATACTGAGACCCCGACGAGGGGCGGTGGCCGGTCTCACAAGCCATTGGTGTTAGTTTGTTCACCTAAGATATATACAGGTGTTCATTGGGTTATGAGTATACCGGACGGACTCACCGGGAACATGCTAGTTGGTATTATACCTATTGTCAAATAGCATTTCCCTGATGACATGTGTACATGTTAGTCTATTGACCTGAAATCGTCATTTGTCTCATGTGAGTTCCCATTGTTCTTTGATTACTACCCTACCACGTCTCAAAGGAGCCGTGCAAACAGGTTTTAGTTAGGTACAGTCCCGAACCACATGGAGGCAGTGAGCGGATCGTCGGGGGATTCGTCTCTCCCGGTATTAGGGGTTGATGTCGCGATTGTGTGTAGGGTTCCTAGGCACTCTAATGAGGTCTCACAAGGCATCAACCATGCCAATTTCAGATTTTACTGGTGCCGAGAAACCCTAATACAGATCGTTAACTAGAATTTTAGGCGAACACATGCAACTAATTAACAATATAACTAAAAGAACGGAAATACAACCTTTGTAGATCCGGTCCTCCACCTCCATAGTTCCGCAATGAAGTCTCCTCGCTGTCCAAATGGAATCCCGGGCTCTAGCGTCGGCTTCATCGGAGAAATGGGCGGGCAAGGTCGTCGGCTTCGTGCCGAAGATGATCTACGTCGAGGCATCACAAGATCAAGCTCCAACTTCACCAAGTCATGAAACTTGTGAAGAAAACACCCTATACTACTTGGCAAGAGGTAGAGGATGAAGAAATAGGAGGTGGGTTCACTTTAGAATTGGATTTCTCACTCATTTGCTTAAGTTGCTATTGATGGAGCAAGGTTTTCTTCTTGAAGAAGAAGAAGAAGAATGAATGAATATTGTTATGATAAGTATTTCCAAAAAGGAAAATAAATGAATACTTATCATTAAGCAACCATGGTCAAGTGTAGAGAATCAACCAAGGTTAAGTGAATGGTTAGGTTTAGGAGAAGAAGACAAAATGGTCAAAGCTTCTTGAAGCTTCAAAGAAAAGAACAAAAGAAGCAACCATTTCATTTTCTTTCCAAAATAAATAAATGAATAATTAAATAAAACAAACCCTAACCAATCACTTAATCATGGTTTAAAGTAGACCTACACCCAAGTTAGCATGCATCATCAAACATGATACAAACTTGTGCACAAAAATATATCACATATACAATGTGCACAAACAAGTGAGAAAAACCATTTAAAGTGAACCAATACTAGTTAATGCAAAGTAATATATCAAATATATAATTATGCATTAAATCATTAAATCAACACTTGATTTAACGATCCGGTCATATCGCATGTGACCGGCTAATATCCAATGTATCGGCTTATCGAATCAATCCTTGATTCGATAACTAGGTTATATCGCATACAACCATATCGATACATTCATCGCGAGAATAGAATACGGTATCACATACACGCATTATTCTCGGTCCCGCACATATCTCATATGCGCTCCTATTTCATTTTGCTTGAGCCAGGAAACCTCTGTGTAGGACTCTAAAGACTCGTCAATACACCGGCAGCAGATGATGATCATATCAATCACCCACAAGCAGCAAGCGGTCTGCTAAACGTAACGGCCACCCGGGTATTGAGCGATCAGAAGATCGACGAGCAAGCCCGCTCACACTCCTGTGAATCCAACCAGTAACACTTACCGTACAGTCCGGTCTCGTCGTCTGATATGTCGCATATCTCGCCTAGGGGTGGTAAACGTCAGACCCCAATAGCTCGATAAGTCGTGTCGATATGAGGTATATAACAATTCGAGAAACTACTGGTAACACTTACCAGTAAATCTCAGCAATCCTGGCCAGGGATTTCCTGTTATAGCCAATCGAACACAGCGCAATATCAACCCCCTATACCGGGAGAGACGAATCCCCTCCTATCGCTCATTGCCTCCATGTGATTCGAGACTGTACCCAAAAACCACCGTTTTGCACGCCCCTCTTGGACGTGGTAAGGTGGAAATCAAAGCACGGTGGGAACCACACAAGACTCTATGACGATCTCGGGTCAACAGACTACTCTGTACCAGTGTCACCAGAGAACTGCCATCTGACGTAAGGTATAATACCATCTGGGAGTTCTCGGCGAGTCCGTCCAGTGTACCCAGTCTCCACTGAGCACCCGTATATCATCTCTGATGTCAAACACCAATGGATATGGGATCATCCATCGCCTATCTGTATGGGTCGAGAAGGTATACGCTAGTCTACTCTGGTATATCGATGCCCCGTCTCGATACACCCACGACTAGGGACTTTGAAGGATGTACTTATGGACTACCATGTCCCCACTAGTATGATCCGCATCATAGTCCAGGTAGTCAAGTACACATCCTAAGGGGTTTACCAACATGTAACAGAGAGACAATCAGTATACACGTTAAGGTAAAGAGTAACCAGATAGCATACTATCATGTCGAGCAAGAAAGTCCTCCCTATATATGTCCCAGCATCCACTACAATATACATCCAATGTACAGTAATGGCCTCTAGGGCATACATATAACTAACAATCTCCCACTTGCACTAGGGCCATCTGATAGCAGTGGTTGTAGTATCTCATACTCAACCATCCCATAAAAGTCTCTCTCTGGGAATAGGCCTTCGTGAGTGGATCCGCCGTGTTATCTTCTAAGTCTGCTCTCCTAACCTTGATCACCCTGGAGATCAACTATCTCCATGATCAGGCGATACTGCCTTAGATAATATGTCTGGATCACTGATGGGACCGGCGTTCCTTGGCATAAGCCATAACTCCATTGTCTCACAATGGTAGGAACGTAGTTCATCTCATGAACCTGTATACACCCAAACATCCTCTTTGGTAGCATCTTAAGTAGCGATGTATCCTGCCTTTATCGTCTAGTATGTCACAGTATCTAGCTTGGAACTCTTCCAACATACCGTCCCTCGATTGAGGGTAAAGACAATGCCTGTGACTGACACTCAGTCGTCTTTATCACCCTGGAACCTTTCCAGTGATTCTCCCCAGGATCGATTGATACCATCTCACTACAGCTAGTGAGTATTCTAACATCCATTTAGATCTATCTCATAGATCCAAAACCCAGGATTTAGTAGGTATCACTTTGATCCTATGTGGAGAATCATTGTGATAAGCGGAGATTGATCGAGCGTAGCATAGGAAACTCTTTCCCTATCAAGAGTATGTCATCCACGTACTCTACGAGGATCACCACCATACTCCCTACTACCATTTTGTATATACAAGGTTCATCTACCATTTTGATGATGTCAAACTCTTTGACTACTTCATCAAAACAGATGTTCCAACTCCGCGATGCCTGCTTTATCCTATAAAGCATCTTGCACACGTTTCTGCTGCTCCCACTGTCTACGAGGCCCTCTGGCTGTGTACTTATAGACGCACTCTTCTAAAACATCATTTAGAAAAGCAGTCATGACACCCAACCGCCAGATATCGTAGTCATGGTATGTAGCCGTGGCAAGTAGTATCTGGATGGACTTAAGCATAGGTACTGGAAAAGGTTTCATCATTATTCACGCCTGGTCGATGACGAAAACCTTTAACAAGTCCAGCTTTGAAAGTCTCAACTTTTCCATCTACACCAAGTAATCTTCTCAAGATTTACTTGCTCCTGATGGGGATTTAACCCTTCAGATATAGCAACCAAAGTCCATACTTTGCTGGTGTACATGGATTCCATCTCAGATTGCTAAGCATCCAGCCATTCTTACAGAGTCCCTACTCTTGATGGCCTGCTCGAAACTAGTTGGGTCATCATCTTATGATGCAATCCTCGCTCCCACTGTCATAGAGAAACCGAAGTATGTCTCAGGTGGGTGAGAAACCCTACTAGATCGGCAGAGAGGCTGAGGTTCGTTGGTATGTACTGAATCCTTTGGTTCTATCAAATCATCTGCTGTAGTTTGTATAGCTGGAACCTTTCCAGTTCTACATTACAGACCTTGCCTCGAGTTTGTCCGGATTTAGCTTTTAGACATAGGCCAGACAATCCCAAATCTTAACTACATTAAGACATGGGCTCTTCCCTTTCCATATCATATATGAAGTGGTAGGCATTTGATTTGATTTGAACCCTATTCAATAGGTATGCAACTTCATAAGTGCATAACCCTCAAAAGGAAATAGGTAACTCAGTAGTACTCATCATAGAGCACACCTTATCATATAGGGTGTATCTGCTCCACCCCGATATACCATCGTGCAATGGTGTATAGGAGGAGTAATGCTGAGAGAGAATCTCATTCTCCTTTACAATAATCCAGGAATTCCGGGCTCAAGTATTCTCCTCCCTGATCACATCAAAGGACATAATACTTATACCCTTATTTTGGTTCTCTACTTCTAACTTATATTCTGTGAATATCTCAAAAGGTTCGGACTTGTGTTTCAACAAGAACATAGGTCTGAATCTCGAAAGATCATCAGAGAATTTAATGAAGTAAAAAGAACCGTTCTTGGCATGTGTAGACAGGGGACCTACATACATCAACATGTATCTTCCCAAGAGTTCACTAACTCTTTCTCTGTTTCCAATAAACAGAGCTGGTGTCATTATATCTTTGTGACATGACTGGCAAGTTTCACAAGATGTAAATTCAAACTGATTTAAATATGCATCTAAATGTAACTTCAGCTAGTCGGGTCGCATTGATATGACCTAGTCTACAATACCTCAAGAAGGATTCGTTCATTTCTGAACTCTTCCTCTTGTGTGTGTTCTGTATACTAAGAACTGTAGTTTGATTTAGAACATCAATGCTTTTAGATAACGTGCCTGAACCGATCAACTTTTGATATAGGAAATGTTCAAAACATTATCCATCAATACAAAATTTTATCATTTCTTTAATAATAAAGAGACTGATATGATTTTGTATATCAGGTTCGGTATCTAATAATATTCGTTCAGAATCAATGTATTGTAATACAGGGTGACAGTGACCAACAGACTTGGCTGCAACACTTGCCCCGTTTTCTGTCTCATGAAACTTATCACCCGTTCTCAGTTTTTCTACCCTTTTGTAGCCCTATGTAACAGATTACATATCTAGGATCCTGATCCAGTATCATATACCCAGGATGCAGAGGATACTGAGAAAACAGTTATATATAATGAACACACCCGAAGATGATGCATCAGTATGCACTCTCTTCGTTTGGACGGCACGGGAATTCTGGTATTCCCCAATTTCCTGCTCTGTCTTATAACAATTATAAGTTGGAGCGGGACCAACATTCCCCAGCTCAGTATAACAAGCGGGTTCGGTCAATTCATCCGTATTATTATCTTGATTAAGGCGTGATATGGTCGCTACCAGGAGAGAGAGAGAAGAAAACACTCAGCGTGCGCTCTTGCAAGAATAGATTGGTTATTATTTTATCTAATCAGGATAGCTCCCACTGCTTTTTATCAAATCTTCCTTCAAACCCTAAAAGGAAAGACTAGCCGGGATTAATTACACACTACAAGTTCGCCAATCTTTCAGCCAGGCCAGTGTCGGTACTTTGAGGGAGATCCCCCGTGCTTTCACACAAACCTAATTAATGTAAACCTCGTTTTCCCAGAGGCGTAACCTCGTTAACACCTTTCTAGACACCTACTTGATCGGCTAATTGTAATGTGTAAAACTCTCCCAGGAGTAACACTTATTCGCAGCGGGTATCGGGATCCAACTATCTCATAGAAGGTATGCAATCTCATTGCAAATTTCAACACTTGAAATTCTCGATAATATTTTGCCCCTAACCTCCTATGACCTTGACAAAGGCCAACAAACCATAGGATGCTAGTCAAGTTCAACCCGTCATTTCCTGATTGAATTAAACCCACCCGCACGACCCTTGACAAAGGCCAACAAGGTCGCACGACTACCCTAACCCAATCTGCATCATATGCATAAGCAGATAAGCACCAGTTAGCTACCGCACACCGCGCCTTGACAAAGGCCAACAAACGCAGCATGAATACTAACTACTACTTATCTGAAATGACGTAGGGATACGACAGGTTTTTTTTCTGAAAACCTATTGCGTAATGAACTTGATATCGTTGTAGAATCAAATGATTTTAAAATGGAGTGTTTTTTAGGCTTTTCTAGTTTTGCTAAAGGAGTCACTCCCGGTGAAGGGATCGTCGGTCCTTTCCTCGTCGAATGAGGTGCGAGATATATCATATATATCACTGTGCAAAGCTAAAACACTTAAAAGCAATCAAAAGACAAACCGAGTGTGTATCATCTGCCAGTTATTGCTAAAGGAGTCACTCTCGGTGAAGGGATCTCGGTCCTTTCCTCATCGAATAAGGTGCAGGATATATCATATATACCTCTGTGCAAAGCAAGAACTGTAGCTACCTGTTTTAATTTTGAAATTCGATTCTACAACATCTTAGGTTTCTTTTTCTTTCATTAATCATATTAATGAACTCCCATCATTTAAGTACCTAAACATCACAGATAAATACGACGTACACTTATGCCATCCGCATTCGCCTCGATGTCCCCTCGTGCACCATTAGGTTAGGTAACTAACGGCAGAGCGGGGCAGGGCTAGCGCGGGTGTAAAACATAAGTAACGTCTATATAATATATCATATATACTGTATACTGTATCCATCACAGAACATCACATGATCACATCATAGATATCGCAGCAGAAGAATCATATGAAATATTAGATATACTAGGATGTCCGTGTTTTCAATACGAGCCAGTATAAAACACGGATTCCACGGTCGTGATGAATAGCCAAACCCACACCCCTAGACCCCTACGAGAGCGGCAAGTAACCCTACCAATTCTAGAGTTAGGAGACCCGGACTCGACTCCTCGAGTTGGTCTCCCACTGGACTCCAGAACCCGGTTACTTGTGCCCTCCTCCTTGGGTCTATCCTAGTGCGGAAAAGTAAATAATATACAACAACGGTGACAACTTCCGCAACCTGGAAGCGCCCCAATAAAAGAATATTACATACAAGTTTTTACATGAATGAAAATGAAAAACACTTATCTCACATAAAAACCCCTGGCTATTCAAACACGACGATCCAATATAACATATCCAGCAACACATAACAACACATGTCATCAACGTAAGTAAATATGCGCATCCCAATTGTCGTTGACATATAGCAACGAAACCGGCGATATCACATATTACACTTACGGTCACAGAAAAGAAAGTGTAAAACTACAACAGTTGGAATCCGCAATCTCTTCAGACATCGCATGCCTGACCAAATGAATTCTTTAGACATCGCATGCCTAACAATTATAAACCCCGGATTTTAGTCTCAAAATCGAAAACTCTTTTCAATATCAAGTCGGGCAATTCAACAAGATTCCCGACATCCTGATCGAATGCTCGTCGCAAACTTTAGTAGGCGGCCGCACCCCCGACGCCGTCGACGAAGTGCACCAAGGCGGAACACCGCTACCGCGAGCACCCAAACGGATGCTTTCGGCGACGGGGTTCTCCTACAGTCACTTAGTCGGGGCTATGGGGTGAGGCTGTCTATTAAGTTTACCCGGCGAGTATCCGCGTACACTACGTGATTGCGACGGACTTTTGATCACATCAAAATTCCGTAGCAACCGATTAAGTGAGACTAAACTGCTATGTTTATAACATTCATTCAGTTATCTCATAACTGTTTGTGAATTCCAAGTATTGTATCACATTCCGGATAAATAAAAAAAATGTTAAACTTTCCGATCGAATAATCGAACACCCAAGTTTTCCCGAAACAGCTCAACACATGAAATAAGTTTAAAAACATTCATTTCGTGCCTCAGTACCAACGGTCCAGCCATAGAAGGGTCAAGCCAACGCCTCACATGTGGCACGTCGTACTGCCCCAAACCCTAAGGTTCAAAGGGCAGTTCAAGACGGTCACATAATCGAGTTAAGGTTTGTTGTCTTCTAGAGGGACGATCGCGTTACTTGCACTACTTAGAACGTCGTTAAACTACGGAAAGATCCAACACTTGGAAATTTCCCGACAGGGGAAAAGGTGGGTATTTATATCCGGTCGAACTTTTTAACATATTCTAAATATCCGGAAAACCCAACGAAATTAAAAAATCCGATCGAAACAACGACTACAAAATAAACCCCAAAAATACTCAACTCTGGAGTCAGTGTTAAAAATGCTCAGAAAATAGGAAAAACAGAGGTATGAATTACTGTGAAAAGACCCGTAGCCAATCCTATTACATTGCCGCGGAACCGCCGCGAAAGGGGGGTCATAGCCGCGGTTCCGCGGCCAAGTAGAGGAATTAGAGGCTCGTTTTTCATGATAATTCATATAATACCCTGCTGAATTTTTTAAGCATTTTTAATTTGGAAAAATCCCAGATTTTGAAAAAAGTCCAGAGAGCATTTTCCGGGTTAGGGTTTCGGCTTGATCGGACTTCTAACTCCGTCTAGACTTCGCCTAAGGCTCTAGCTAGGCTCTGATATCACTGTAGGGTTCCTAGGCACTCTAATGAGGTCTCACAAGGCATCAACCATGCCAATTTCAGATTTTACTGGTGCCGAGAAACCCTAATACGGATCGTTAACTAGAATTTTAGGCGAACACATGCAACTAGTTAACAATATAACTAAAAGAACGGAAATACAACCTTTGTAGATCCGGTCCTCCACCTCCATAGCTCCGCAATGAAGTCTCTTCGCTGTCCAAATGGAATCCTGGGCTCTAGCGTCGGCTTCATCGGAGAAATGGGTGGGCAAGGTCGTCGGCTTCGTGCCGAAGATGATCTACGTCGAGGCATCACAAGATCAAGCTCCAACTTCACCAAGTCATGAAACTTGTGAAGAAAACACCCTATACTACTTGGCAAGAGGTAGAGGATGAAGAAATAGGAGATGGGTTCACTTTAGAATTGGATTTCTCACTCATTTGCTCAAGTTGCCATTGATGGAGCAAGGTTTTCTTCTTGAAGAAGAAGAAGAAGAAGAATGAATATTGTTATGATAAGTATTTCCAAAAAGGAAAATAAATGAATACTTATCATTAAGCAATCATGGTCAAGTGTAGAGAATCAACCAAGGTTAAGTGAATGGTTAGGTTTAGGAGAAGAAGACAAAATGGTCAAAGCTTCTTGAAGCTTCAAAGAAAAGAACAAAAGAAGCAACCATTTCATTTTCTTTCCAAAATAAATAAATGAATAATTAAATAAAACAAACCCTAACCAATCACTTAATCATGGTTTAAAGTAGACCTACACCCAAGTTAGCATGCATCATCAAACATGATACAAACTTGTGCACAAAAATATATCACATATACAATGTGCACAAACAAGTGAGAAAAACCATTTAAAGTGAACCAATACTAGTTAATGCAAAGTAATATATCAAATATATAATTATGCATTAAATCATTAAATCAACACTTGATTTAACGATCCGTCATATCGCATGTGACCGACTAATATCCAATGTATCGGCTTATCGAATCAATCCTTGATTCGATAACTAGGTTATATCGCATACAACCATATCGATACATTCATCGCGAGAATAGAATACGGTATCACATACACGCATTATTCTCGGTCCCGCACATATCTCATATGCGCTCCTATTTCGTTTCGCTTGAGCCAGGAAACCTCTGTGTAGGACTCTAAAGACTCGTCAATACGCCGGCAGCAGATGATGATCATATCAATCACCCACAAGCCGCAAGCGGTCTGCTAAACGTAACGGCCACCCGGGTATTGAGCGATCAGAAGATCGACGAGCAAGCCCGCTCACACTCCTATGAATCCAACCAGTAACACTTACAGTACAGTCCGGTCTCGTCGTCTGATATGTCGCATATCTCGCCTAGGGGTGGTAAACGTCAGACCCCAATAGCTCGATAAGTCGTGTCGATATGAGGTATATAACAATTTGAGAAACTACTGGTAACACTTACCAGTAAATCTCAGCAACTCTGGCCAGGGATTTCCTGTTATAGCCAATCGAACACAGCGCAACATCAACCCCCTATACCGGGAGAGACGAATCCCCTCCTATCGCTCATTGCCTCCATGTGATTCGGGACTGTACCCAAAAACCACCGTTTTGCACGCCCCTCTTGGACGTGGTAATGTGGAAATCAAAGCACAGTGGGAACCACACAAGACTCTATGACGATCTCGGGTCAACAGACTACTCTGTACCAGTGTCACCAGAGAACTGCCATCTGACGTAAGGTATAATACCATCTGGGAGTTCTCGGCGAGTCCGTCCAGTGTACCCAGTCTCCACTGAGCACCCGTATATCATCTCTGATGTCAAACACCAATGGATATGGGATCATCCATCGCCCATCTGTATGGGTCGAGAAGGTATACGCTAGTCTACTCTGGTATATCGATGCCCCGTCTCGATACACCCACGACTAGGGACTTTAAAGGATGTACTTATGGACTACCATGTCCCCACTAGTATGATCTGCATCATAGTCCAGGTAGTCAAGTACACATCCTAAGGGCTTTACCAACATATAACAGAGAGACAATCAGTATACACGTTAAGGTAAAGAGTAACCAGATAGCATACTATCATGTCGAGCAATAAAGTCCTCCCTATATATGTCCCAGCATCCACTACAATATACATCCAATGTACAGTAATGGCCTCTAGGGCATACATATAACTAACATTGTGCACGGGTGGCCATCACCAGAAATCTTTGGCCAAGATAGTCGAGAATTACTGATCTAGGATCGGTAGTTTCTCAGGTGGTGATGGGCTTCATACCGACACTAAATGTCGTGTTATTAGGGGTCTGACTTTATCCACCCCCTAGACTCGATATGCGATACTCACAGACGAACGGACCGGACTGTACGGATATTGTCACTGTCAGGCTCAGTAAGGGTTTCAGGATGAGTTTGCTCGTTGGCCTCCCTTTCGCTCAATACCTGGGTAGCCGTTACGTACAGCAAGTGCCACTGACGTGTTTATGGTTAAACCCACTGCCAGCGTATTGATGAGTATTTAGAGTCCTACACAGAGGGTTTCTCTGCTTCGGGCAAAACAATGTAGAGGCCGTATGGTTTTGCGACAGGGTTCGATCACATACGTGTACTTGTGCACGGATGACGTTCTGACGGATAATACTAATGGGCTTTGGTTTAAACCGGATCCTAGTATTATATTTGTTGGATTATTTTCGTCTCTTTGTATTCGTATTCTTCGGAATACGAATGCGGGTATGTATATACGGTTGAGGGGTATTCTTGTAATTTATTACAAGATTACTTTTAGAAGATTACACCTCATCATGGTTTAGACTTTTTTGGATTAAAAGGTTATTGAGGTGTAGGATGAGGTGTTTATTGCATTTTTGTGGCATGGCTAATTAGTGACCCATGGTTACCATTCTGGTATGCTTAGGGTTTTTGTTTGTTGTGAGATTGTTTGTTGACTTAAGATATTTTTGTTGACTCTAGATATTTTGGAGACTTGACATATTTATTGTGATGGCTCCATTATTTCTTATCAACACTCACAACACACAAAAAAACTAGCCATTACTCATTTTCTTTTTCTCTCTTGCTCTCAACACCTCATTCTCATGGCATCTTCTTCTTCCTCTAGCTCCACCCAAACCCTCTCATGAATTGAGAATTCTTGGGTGTCTTGAGACAAATTAATCCTTCATCACTCTATACTTCGTCTACGGTATCTTGAGTAGCGATCTAGGTGTCCTAGTTACCTCGGATATGAGGTTGGAGCTCGTTGCATAGACTCCCGGGTGGATCATCTTCGATGGAGGGAGACCGGAGATCAAGCTTGATCAAGAAAGCCCCTAGGAGCTTGGGATGATGGTTGAAGGCCGAAGGACACGGATCTATTCGGTATAACCATTCTAATTCCTTTGCAAGTTTTGTTATCTAGGGCTTATAGGTAGATCCGGGTAATTGGTTGTGGTGGCGCCAAGTTTTATAAATTTTTGTTCCGCATTTGGTCCTGGATTGATGGCCGGGGCGCTGCCGTAACCCAACATGGTATCAGAGCCACTCCATAAGCCTTATTTAACTCTTTGCGACATTAGAAATCTGCCATTTTTGTCGTGCAAAAACTGCCGACAAAAACAGTTCCAAAAACTGAAAGTTTGAGATGTTTGCACACCCCGCGGGCTCACGGTTTGAACTGAGAAGCCACGGGGTGGTGCATGGGCACCCCGGGGAACCCCCATCGGGGACCGAACGGCTGGGCCCACTCCCCAAGATCACCACAAGATGGTCTTGGCGGCGGGGACCCGAAACTACCCCACCTTGGGAAGTTTCGGGTCTACCTTACCCCCTGGCCGCCTCGTGGTGGCCTCGGGGGTAAGGTACCCCTTCTAGGCCCCCCGACTCGAAATTAATTTCGTGCTCTAACTCCCCACGAAACTTCGTGCGCGTTTCTTTTTTATTCGAACTTCCGAATTGGCTTAAACGGTCGATTTTTGGAACTTTAGCTCACTGTTTTTTTCATGGTTTTGGAAATTGGTTTAGTTTGCTAATTGCGTGCGGAATTCTAATGTCGTAGTTTTCAGTACATATATTACTATATGCGATCATGAATTTCATTAGAGCGGTACAACTCGTCTAATTGCTATATAACTTTTATACGGGTTTGCGAACGTGGCATTCACATTGATGTTCTGTATTGTGCTGTGGTTGTGGTTAGATCGTCGCGGTGGATAGCTTAGGTGCAATGGTAGTACAGTTTGGATTTATTTGTACATTTGATATTGTGGGGTGAGCATCCGACATGCGGACTGCCGTCACTGCCAGTTTGTATATTATTTGTTTGGGGCACGATCGGGTTAAGGTCAATGTCACCCTTGTACTTATTTTCTTTTCTGTACTGGGATTATCCCGTGGTGGAGTGCATGAATAGCCGGGTTCTAGAGGGCAACGGGCCCGCATATAAGGGCATTGAGACGGAGAGGGCCTCACTCTAGAATTGGCGGGCTATTCGCCGCACTCGTAGGGGGTATAGGTTGACCCACGGAGGAGTGCTCAAGTTACCAAATCCCGTGAAGTGCTGGGTGGCCCATTCACGTTGTTGATTGGGGTTGCCTCACTTCTGGTTTTGACGGGTAGCTTGCCGCACTCGTAGGGGTCTAGGTTTTCATTGCACAGGCTATCCACACGATCAGGGAACGTCGGGTCTCATTTGCGGCTCAAAAGAAACCCGGGGCTCCCAGATTATCAATATTGTTCTGTGATACTTATCGCTTATCTGTGATGTTGCATATATCATATCTGGAACGATTATTATATATTGTTATATATATACTAGTAGATATTGTATATGTTTTGCACCGGCGCTAGTCCAGCCCCCGCTCTATCGTTAGTTATGTAGCCTAATGGGTGATGACGGGCCCAGTGGCGAATGCGGATGGCATATACGTAAATCATATTTTCGTTCTTTTCTGGTGTGATTAATTGATGGGACTGCGTTGATTCTGATCAATGCAAGGAAAACTGACCTATATGATGTCGTCGGAACAAATTTTCAAAAGCTGTTATTACAAGGACGTTTTCTTTTGTTTTGCACAGCGGTATTTGGTTATGAATATCCAGCACCTCATTCGACGAGGCAAGAGCCGAGATCCCTTCACCGGGAGTGACCTCTTGGACAGAAGTTTGCGTCAGGGTAATAACTTCACTATAGTCGATTACTGTTTTGCTTTGCATCGAGGTATTCAGTTAGGAATATCCTGCACCTCATTCGAAGAGGAAAGAGCCGAGATCTCTTCACGGGGAGTGACCTCTTTAGCAAAGGTTTTCGCCAGTATATATTTGTAAAGCTATCCGGTTCCTTCAATGATATCAAGTTCATTACGTTAATGGTTTTTCTCCAAAAACCATTCGTAGCCCTCCGTCATTTCAGACGGGTAGCACTTAGTATTCATGCTATGTATGTTGGCCTTTGTCAAGGCATAGTGTATGGTAGCCATGTGTTACTTTTCTGTTGCATAGATATATGCGTTGGTTTGGGACAGTCATACTACTATGTTGGCCTTCATCAAGGGTATGTACGGATGGGTTCAAATTAACCTGGACAATGACGGGTAGAACTTGACATGTGACTTATGATATGTTGGCCTTCATCAAGGTCATAAGAGCATGGGGCAGAAATTACATCGGGAGTTTCAAACATACAAGAAACTTGCCAGGCATGCGCATACCTTCTGGAGTGTGATAACTTGAGTGGATTCCATCAAGTTATCATGCGATGATAGTTGGATCCCGATTCCCACTGATGAGTTGGTTTACTCCTCAGGCGATTTTAAATGATCCCGACTAATTCTTCTTTAGGGTTTGGAGGAGAATTTGAGGATACAGTGGGAGACATCCTAATTAGATAAAGTGATTAACCATTCTGATCTAGATTAGAGTGCACGCTGAGTGTTTCTTTTCTCTCTCTCTTTGGCAGCGTCCATGGCCCGACCTTAGACTAGAACTAATAAACCCAGTTAACCGAACCTTCTTAAAACACACTGGCTTTTGGATTGTCAGAGTTGCATACTTTATTGCCACTCCTACTTTTACCCTTTGCTTTTCTCCGGAACATTCCGTATCACTACGAAAATCTACATTTATTGGATATGACCATCATATAGTTACATACGAACCCGAAGAAACTTGTTTCGGATTCGAGAATGGTTTCCGGTTCTGGAGAAATTGAATAGGAATATTTAGTTGTCTTTTCCTTTTACTTTCTCTCAGGTTGTGAGGGCTCCTAGGATTAGGAGAGGGTGCACCTATTGCGCTTATTGGATAGTCTTCTTCCAAACCATAGGCAGGTGCCGAAAGGTGGGAAAGGAAGAAAACCAATTAGCCTAAGTGTGGTGTACGGAAGGTAATAAGTAAAGACAAAATAAAAGGATTAGAAAGAGGGTAAAGTAAATTGCGACTGCTATCATTCATGACCAAATCACGTATATCATCGCCACTCCTACTTCACCTTTGAATTTCTCCAGAACACCCCGTATCACTACGAAGATCCACATTTATTGGATAATCTATCGTATAGTTACATACGAACTCGAAGGAACTTGTTCCAGTTCGGGAATGGATTCTGGTTCAGGAGAAATAGAATAAGCATTATTCAGTTGTCTTTTATTTTTACCTTCTCTCAGGTTGCGAGTGCTCCTAGGATTATAAGAGTACACCTATTACGCTTATTGGATAGTCTTCTTCCAAACCATAGGCTGGTGCCGAACAGTGGGGGAGGAAGAAAATCATTTAGCCTAAGAGTGGTGTACAGAAGGTAATGAGTAAAGACAAATAAAGGGATTTGGAGAGATGGCAAGAAAATATAAGGTTACAGTCATGAATCTGGATAATGGAAGAGGCATTACTAGGAATACTCGGCTACCCTTTCGAATCATTTTCATGTTTCAGATTCACTATGCGTTGTTAATTGAAAACTGATTTCCCAATTAGATTCTTACTCTAGGGTATGTATTTACCAGATTTGATTCTCACATCTGTATGGTATTACAGATGATGAGTGTGAGTAAAATATTGGGAATTAGGTGATTATATCCTCATTATATCGGAATTCGTTGTAATTGGTCATATTTGAGGAAATCACCTGGGTTTTTTGCCGGACGGCAAATATTTGGTTTTGAATATCCGTAGTTATGCACCGGTTTCTGTAGGGTTCCTAGGCACACTATAGAGGTCTCACAAGGCATCAACCATGCCAATATAAAATTTTATGGGTGCCGAGAAACCCTAATACGGATCGTCGGCTAGAATTCCAGGCGAAATACGAATCTAGTTAACACTTTAACTAAAGGAGAGAGGCTACAACCTTTGTAGATCCGGTTCTCCACTTCCTTAGCTCCACGTGGGTGTCCTCTCGCTGTCCATCATGAATCCCGAACTCATTCGTAGGCTTCATCGGAGAAACGGGCGAGCTAGGTCGTCGGCTTCGTGTCAAAGACGATCTACGTCGAGGCATCACAAGTTCAAGCTCCGACTTCACAAAGTTATGAAACTTGTGAAGAAAACACCCAAAACAACTTGGAAAGAGGTAGAGGGTGAAGAAATAGGAGGTGGGTTCACTTTAGAATTGGATTTCTCTCACTAGAACTCAAGTTGCCATTGATGGCATCAAGGTTTCTATCTTGAAGAAGAAGGAGAAGATGAAGCTAGTTTTATGATAAGTTTTTTTAAATGAGAAGAAAAAATTCATACTTATCATAATCTAACTAGGGTTAAGTGTAGAGAATAAACCATGGTAAGTGGATGGGTTAGGGTTAAGCATGAAGACAAAATGGTCTCTTTGGTCAAAGCTTCATGAAGCTTCAACAAGCTTCATGATAAAAACAAACCATTTTATTTTCATTTATCCAATGAAATAAATAAAGAAATGAATAAGTAAATGATAAGGCAAAACCCTAATTATCATTTAACCATGGTTTAATTCTTCACACTTAACCAAATGATCAAGTATCATCAAACATGATACAAAAATGTGCACAAAAGTATATCACATATACAACTTGCACATCAAGTGAGAAAATCCATATAAAGTGAACCAATACTAGTTAATGCAAAGTAATATATCAAATATATAATTATACATTAAATCATTAAATCAACATTTGATTCAATGATCCGGTCATGTCGCACATATCCGACTAGTATCCAATGTATCGATTTATCGAATCAATGATTCGATAACTAGGTCATATCGAATATAACCAATCGAAACATTTATCGCGAGAATGAAATGCGGTATCACATACACGCATTATTCTCGCTCCCGCACATATCTCATATGCGCTCCTATTTCGTTTCGCTTGAGCCAGGAAACCTCTGTGTAGGACTCTAAAGACTCGTCAATACGCCGGTAGCAGATGATGATCATATCAAGCACCCACAAGCCGCAAGCGGTCTGCTAAACGTAACAGCCATCCGGGTATTGAGCGATCAGAAGATCGACGAGCTAGCCCGCTCACACTCCTGTGAATCCAACCAGTAACACTTACCGTACAGTCCGGTCTGTTCGTCTGATATGTCGCATATCAAGTCTAGGGGTGGTAAACGTCAGACCCCAATAACCGATAAGTCGTGCCGATGTGAGGCTCATAACGGGTCGAGAAACTACTGGTAACACTTACCAGCAAATCTCTGATCAGCCCTGGCCAGGGACTTCCCTGTTACGGCCAATCGAGCACAGCGCAACATCAACCCCCAATACCGGGAGAGACGAAACCCCTCCTATCGCTGATTGCCTCCATGTGACTCGGGACTGTACCCAAAGACCACCGTTTTGCACGCCCTCATGGACGTGGTAAGGTGGAGATCAAAGCACAGTGGGAATCACATAAGACTCTATGACGATCTCGGGTCTACAGACTAACCTGCACAAGTGTCACCTGAGAACTGCCATCTGACGTGAGGTATAATACCATCTGGGAGTTCTCGGTGAGTCCGTCCAGTGTACCCAGTCTCCACTGAGCACCCGTATACCATCTCTGATGTCAAACACCAATGGATATGGGATCATCCATCGCCCATCTCATGGGTCGAGAAGCGTATACGCTAGTCTACACTGGTATATCGATGCCCCGTCTCGATACACCCACGACTAGGGACCATGAAGGATGTACTTATGGACTACCATGTTCCCACTAGTATGATCTGCATCATAGTCCAGGTAGTCAAGTACACATCCTAAGGGCTTTATCAACATGTAACTATAAGACAGTTTAAAGAGACAAGTGTACATGTTAAGATAAAGAGTAACCAGATAGCATACTATCATATCGAGCAAGAAAGTCATCTCTATATATGTCCAAGCATCCAATATAATATACATCATCTGTACAATACTGGCCTCTAGGGCATACATACAACTAACAATCTCCCACTTGCACTAAGTCCAGCTGCTGTAGTATCGCATACCGAGCATCCCGAAGAGTCTCTCAAACTGTATCTGGGGAATGGCCTTCGTGAGTGGATCCGCCGTGTTGTTCTTCGTGTCAACCCTCCTGACCTCGATCTCCCGGCGATCAACTATCTCCCGGATCAGGTGATACCGCCTCAGAATATGCCTGGACCGCTGATGGGACCTGGGTTCCTTGGCCAAAGCCACCGCTCCATTGTTATCGCAATACAAAGGTATTGGATGCTCAATGGATGGAACCACTCCAAGTTCTGAAATGAACTTCTTGATCCAGACAGCCTCTTTGGCAGCATCGTTGGCAGCGATGTATTCAGCCTCCATCGTCGAGTCTGCCACGGTTTCCTGCTTGGAACTCTTCCAGCTAACCGCCCCTCCGTAAAGGGTAAAGACAAAACCCGACCGCGACTTAGAGTCGTCCTTATCACTCTGGAAGCTCGAATCGGTAAAGGACTCTACTTGGAGTTCTCCGTTACCATACACCAAGAACATATCTCTAGTCCTTCGCAAGTACTTGAGAATGTTCTTCACAGCTGTCCAGTGACTCTCTCCAGGATCTGCTTGATACCGACTCACTATACTTAGTGAGTATGCAACATCGGGTCTGGTACATAGCATTGCATACATGATAGAGCCTACTGCCGAAGCATAGGGTATCCCTTGCATGCGAGCTCTCTCCAAATCAGTCTTGGGAGACATCTCTTTGGAGAGAGTGAGTCCAGAGATCGTGGGCAAATTCCCACGCTTGGATTCTTCCATACTAAACCTCTTTAGTATGGTGTCAATGTACCTGGATTGGGACAATCCCAATATCCGTTTGGCTCTATCTCTATAGATCCTAATTCCCAATATGCAGGAGGCATCACCAAGATCTTTCATTGAGAATCTTTGTGATAAGAAGAGCTTGACCGATTGCAGCATAGGAATATCATTTCCTATCAAGGGTATGTCGTCCACGTACAATACGAGGAAGACAACCTTACTCCCTGCCACCTTCTTGTAAATACAAGGTTCATCTGGGTTTTTGACGAAATCAAACTCTTTGATAACGACATCAAAGCAGATGTTCCAACTCCGCGATGCTTGCTTTAATCCATAAATGGATTTAAGCAGCTTGCACACCTTCCCGCTGCTCCCACTATCTACGAAGCCCTCTGGCTGAGTCATGTACACGCACTCTTCTATATCACCATTTAGAAAAGCGGTCTTAACATCCATTTGCCAGATTTCGTAGTCGTGATATGCAGCGATGGCAAGCATGATCCGGATGGATTTAAGCATAGCCACTGGAGAAAAGGTTTCGTCATAGTCCACACCTGGTCTTTGGCGAAAACCTTTTGCAACAAGTCTAGCTTTGAAAGTCTCCACTTTCCCATCTACACCAAGTTTCTTCTTGAAGATCCACTTGCTCCCAATGGGTTTTACCCCTTCAGGAGCAACTTCCAAAGTCCATACTTTGTTGGTGTACATGGATTCCATCTCAGACCGCATAGCATCCAGCCATTTCACTGAGTCCCTACTCGTGATGGCCTGCTCGAAACTAGTTGGGTCATCATCCTCCATGATGCAATCCTCGCTTCCACCGTCAATGAGAAAACCGTAGTATCTCTCAGGTGGACGAGATACCCTACTAGATCGGCGGAGAGGCTAGGGTTCGTCGAGTTCTACTGAATCCTCTGGTTCTACCAAGTCTTCTGTTGCAGTTTGTGTTGCTGGAACCTCTTCCAGTTCTACCTCAATGCCACTAATCTGTTTCATAAGAAAACCTTTTTCTAAGAAAGTGGCATGTCGAGTAACAAACACCTTTTGTTCCTCGGAGGTGGTAGAAGATATACCCTTGTGAATTTTTGGGATATCCTACAAACTTACATAAGACAGATCTTGCCTCGAGTTTGTCCGGATTTTGTCTTTTGACATAGGCTGGACAACCCCATATCTTAACATACTTAAGAGATGGTCTCTTCCCTTTCCATATCTCATATGGAGTGGTATGCACTGATTTGGTAGGAACCATATTCAATAGGTGTATGGCTGTCTCAAGCGCATACCCCCAGAAGGAAATAGGTAACTCAGCTGTACTCATCATTGAACGCACCATATCTAATAGGGTGCGATTCCTTCGTTCCGATACACCGTTGTGCTGTGGTGTATAAGGTGGAGTAAGCTGAGAGAGAATCCCATTCTCTTTTAGATAATCTTGGAACTCATTGCTCAAGTATTCTCCTCCTCGATCAGATCGAAGGATCTTAATACTTTTGCCCGTTTGGTTCTCTACTTCGTGCTTATATTCTCTGAATTTCTCAAAAGCTTTAGACTTGTGTTTCAATAGGAACACATGCCCGTATCTAGAGAGATCGTCAGTGAATGTAATGAAGTAGGAAGAACCGTTCCTGGCAAGGGTAGACATAGGACCGCATACATCACTATGTACCAGTCCTAAGAGTTCAGTAACTCTTTCTCCGTGTCCACTAAACGGAGCTTTGGTCATTTTTCCTTTGAGACATGAATGGCAAGTATCATAAGATGATAATTCGAATGAATTCAAATAACCATCCTTATGTAACTTAGCCAGTCGTGTCGCATTGATATGACCAAGTCTACAATGCTACAAGAAGGATTCGTTCATTTCTGAACTTTTCCTCTTGTGTGTGTTTTGTATATTGAGGACTATATTTTGATTTAGAATGAATATGCCATTATGTAGCGAGTCTGATGCAATCAACTTTTGATCTAGGAATATGTTCATAACATTATCCTTTACTACAAAATTATATCCTTCTTTACTCAATAAAGAAACTGATATAATGTTGCACATCATGTTTGGTATATAATAGCACTCATTTAGAATTATAGTATCACCACTTGGTAATACTAGGTGATATTCGCCAACTGCTTTGGCTGCAACATTTGCACCGTTCCCTACTTGAACGGAATGATCACATTTTCCCAGTTCTCTACCTTTTCGCAGCCCATGTAACATCTTACATATGTGGGATCCTGATCCGGTATCTAATACCCAGGACGTAGGGTGAACTGAGAAACAGTTCTCAATGACAAACACACCCGAAGATGATGCATCAACATGCATGTTCTCCGTTTGGGCGGTGTGAGAATCCAGATATTCTCCTGTTTCCTGTTCATTCTTATAACTCTTATAAGAAAGAACGGAACCAACGTTCCCCAGCACAGTATAACATGCGGGTTCGGTCAATACATCCATATTATTATCTTGATTAAGGCATGAAATGGTCGCTACCTGGAGAGAGAGAGAAGAAAACACTTTAGCGTATGCTCGTGCAAGATCAGATTGGTTATTATCTTATCTAATCAGGATGGCTCCCACTGCTTTTTATCAAATCTTCCTTCAAACCCTAAAAGGAAAGATTAGCCGGGATTAATTACACACTACAAGTTCGCCAATCTTTCAGCCAGGCCAGTGTCGGTACTTTGAGGGAGGTCCCCCGTGCTTTCGCACGAACCTAATTAATGTAAACCTCGTTTTCCCAGAGGCGTAACCTCGTTAACACCTTTCTAGACACTTACTTGATTAGCTAATTGCAATGTGTAAAACTCTCCCAGGAGTAACTCTTACTCGCAGTGGGTATCGGGATCCAACTATCTCATAGAAGGTATGCAATCTCATTGCAAATTTCAACACTTGAAATTCCCGATAATATTTTACCCCTAGTGTTCTATGACCTTGACGAATGCCAAACAACCCATAGTCCACTAGTTAAGTTCAACCCGTACATTTCTTGATTGAATTAAACCCACCCGCACGACCCTTGACGAATGCCAAACAACGCCGTACGAATACCCTAATCCAATCTGCATCATATGCATAAGCAGATAAATACTATTTAGCTACCGTACACTACGCCATGACGAATGCCAAACTACCGTAGCACGAATACTAAGTAGTACTTATCTGAAATGACGGAAGGCTACGCAGGTTTTCATAAAACCATGAGCGTAATGAACTTGATATCGTTGTAGAATCAAATGAAGTTTTGAAATGGAGTGATTTTGGGGCTTTTCCAGTTTTGCTAAAGGGGTCACTCCCGGTGAAGGGATCGTCGGCCCTTTCCTCGTCGAATGAGGTGCGGGATATATCATATATATCATTGTGCAAAGCAAAACTCAAAAACAATCAAAAGCAAACCGAGTGTGTAGCATCTGCCAGTTACTGCTAAAGGAGTCACTCCCGGTGAAGGGATCTCGGTCCTTTCCTCATCGAATAAGGTGCAGGGTATATCATATATACCGCTATGCAAAGCAAGAACTGTAGCTACCTGTTTTTTTTTAAATTTGATTTTACAACATCTTAGGTTTCTTTTCTTTCATTAATCACATTAATGAAGTCCCATCATTTAATTACCTAAACATCACAGATAGATATGACGTACACTTATGCCATCCGCATTCGCCTCGATGTCCCCTCGTGCACCGTTAGGTTAGGTAACTAACGACAGAGCAGGGCAGGGCTAGTGCGGGTGCAAAACATAAGTAACGTCTATATAATATATCATATATACTATATAAAGTATCTATCAAAGAACATCACATGATCGCATCACAGATATCGCAGCAGAAGAAACATATGAAACATTGGATATACTAGGACGTCCGTGTTTTCAATACGAGCCAGTATAAAACACGGATTCCACGGTCGTGATGAATAGCCAATCCCATACCCCTAGACCCCTACGAGAGCGGCAAGCAACCCTGCCAATTCTAGGGTTAGAAGACCCGGACTCGACTCCTCGAGTTGGTCTCCCACTGGACCCCAGAACCCGGTTACTTGTGCTCCCCTTCTTGGGTCTATCCTAATGCGGAAAAGTAAATAATATACAAAAGGTGACGACTTCCGCAACCTGGAAGTGCCCCAATAAAAGAATATTACATACAAGTTTTTACATGAATGAAAATGAAAAACACTCATCTCACATAAAAACCCCCGGCTATTCGAACACGACGATCCAATATAACATATCCAGCAACACATAACATCACATGTCATCAACGTAAGTAAGTATGCATACCCCAATTGTCGTTGACGTATAGCAACGAACGATATGAACATACTACACTTACGGTCACAGAAAAGAAAGTGTAAAACTACAACAGTTAGAATCCGCAACCTCTTTAGACATCACATGCCTAATCAAATGAAATACTTAGACATCACATGCCTAACAGATATAAGTCCCGCATTTTAGTCTCATTATCGAAAACTCTTTTCAATATCATGTGGGACTAAACTGCTAGATTTATAACATTCATTCAGTTATCACATAACTGTTTGTGAATTCCAATTATTGTATCACATTCCAGATAAACAGAAAATGTTAAACTTTCCGATCGAACAGTCGAATACCCAAGTTTTCCCGATACATCTCAACACATGAAATAAGTCTAACAACATTCAGTTCGTGCCTCAGTACCAACGGTCCAGCCGTAGAAGGGTCAAGCCAACACCTCACATGTGGCACGCCGTACTGCCCCAAACCCGAAGGTTCAAAGGGCAGTTCAAGACGGTCACATAATCGAGTTAAGGTTTGTTGTCTTCTAGAGGGTCCATCGCGTTACGTGCACTACTTAGAACGTCGTTAAACTACGGAAAAATCCAACACTTGGAAATTTCCCGACAGGGGAAAAGTTGGGTATTTATATCCGGTCGAACTTTTTCTAACATATTCTTAAAATATCCGGAAAAACACTTAGACAAGGTTCAATAATCCGATCGAAACATCGTTTCCCAATTTAACCCCAGAACACTCAACTTAATAGCCAATTTAAAAATTCCCGGAAAACTCAGAATAATTAATCAGGAATTACTGTGCAAACACTTAGGGCTGACGTCACCAAATAGCCGCGGAACCGCCGCAGAAGCTAGGCTTCTGCCGCGGTTCCGCCGCACAAAGTACTGTTCATGGGAAACTTTTTGCACCGTAATTCTTAGATTTCATTGCTGAATTTTTTAAGCATTTTTAATTGACAAAAAACCACAAATTTGGAAAAAGTCCAGAGAGCATTATCGGGTTAGGGTTTCGGGTTCGTTCGGACTTCAAACTCCGTCTAGACTTCGCCTAAGGCTCTAGCTAGGCTCTGATACCACTGTAGGGTTCCTAGGCATACTATAGAGGTCTCACAAGGTATCAACCATGCCAATATAAAATTTTATGGGTGCCGAGAAACCCTAATACGGATCGTCGGCTAGAATTCTAGGCGAAATACGAATCTAGTTAACACTTTAACTAAAGGAGAGAGGCTACAACCTTTGTAGATCCGGTTCTCCACTTTCTTAGCTCCACGTGGGTGTCCTCTCGCTGTCCATCATGAATCCCGAACTCATTCGTCGGCTTCATCGGAGAAACGGGCGAGCTAGGTCGTCGGCTTCGTGTCAAAGACGATCTACGTCGAGGCATCACAAGTTCAAGCTCCGACTTCACAAAGTTGTGAAACTTGTGAAGAAAACACCTAAAACAACTTGGCAAGAGGTAGAGGGTGAAGAAATAGGAGGTGGGTTCACTTTAGAATTGGATTTCTCTCACTAGAACTCAAGTTGCCATTGATGGCATCAAGGTTTCTATCTTGAAGGAGAAGGAGAAGATGAAGCTAGTTTTATGATAAGTTTTTTTAAATGAGAAGAAAAAATTCAAACTTATCATAATCTAACTAGGGTTAAGTGTAGAGAATAAACCATGGTAAGTGGATGGGTTAGGGTTAAGCATGAAGACAAAATGGTCTCTTTGGTCAAAGCTTCATGAAGCTTCAACAAGCTTCATGATAAAAACAAACCATTTTATTTTCATTTATCCAATGAAATAAATAAAGAAATGAATAAGTAAATGATAAGGCAAAACCCTAATTATCATTTAACCATGGTTTAATTCTTCACACTTAACCAAATGATCAAGTATCATCAAACATGATACAAAATTGTGCACAAAAGTATATCACATATACAACTTGCACATCAAGTGAGAAAATCCATATAAAGTGAACCAATACTAGTTAATGCAAAGTAATATATCAAATATATAATTATACATTAAATCATTAAATCAACATTTGATTCAATGATCCGGTCATGTCGCACATATCCGACTAGTATCCAATGTATCGATTTATCGAATCAATGATTCGATAACTAGGTCATATCGAATATAACCAATCGAAACATTTATCGCGAGAATGAAATGCGGTATCACATACACGCATTATTCTCGCTCCCGCACATATCTCATATGCGCTCCTATTTCATTTCGCTTGAGCCAGGAAATCTCTGTGTAGGACTCTAAAGACTCGTCAATACGCCGGTAGCAGATGATGATCATATCAAGCACCCACAAGCCGCAAGCGGTCTGCTAAACGTAACGGCCATCCGGGTATTGAGCGATCAGAAGATCGACGAGCTAGCCCGCTCATACTCCTGTGAATCCAACCAGTAACACTTACCGTACAGTCCGGTCTGTTCGTCTGATATGTCGCATATCAAGTCTAGGGGTGGTAAACGTCAGACCCCAATAACCGATAAGTCGTGCCGATGTGAGGCTCATAACGGGTCGAGAAACTACTGGTAACACTTACCAGCAAATCTCTGATCAGCCCTGGCCAGGGACTTCCCTGTTACGGCCAATCGAGCACAGCGCAACATCAACCCCCAATACCGGGAGAGACGAAACCCCTCCTATCGCTGATTGCCTCCATGTGACTCGGGACTGTACCCAAAGACCACCGTTTTGCACGCCCTCATGGACGTGGTAAGGTGGAGATCAAAGCACAGTGGGAATCACACAAGACTCTATGACGATCTCGGGTCTACAGACTAACCTGCACAAGTGTCACCTGAGAACTGCCATCTGACGTGAGGTATAATACCATCTGGGAGTTCTCGGCGAGTCCGTCCAGTGTACCCAGTCTCCACTGAGCACCCGTATACCATCTCTGATGTCAAACACCAATGGATATGGGATCATCCATCGCCCATCTCATGGGTCGAGAAGCGTATACGCTAGTCTACACTGGTATATCGATGCCCCGTCTCGATACACCCACGACTAGGGACCATGAAGGATGTACTTATGGACTACCATGTTCCCACTAGTATGATCTGCATCATAGTCCAGGTAGTCAAGTACACATCCTAAGGGCTTTATCAACATGTAACTATAAGACAGTTTAAAGAGACAAGTGTACATGTTAAGATAAAGAGTAACCAGATAGCATACTATCATATCGAGCAAGAAAGTCATCTCTATATATGTCCAAGTATCCAATATAATATACATCATCTGTATAATACTGGCCTCTAGGGCATACATACAACTAACAGTTTCAAACTGATATATCTGTACGTTTATTTTATAAAGTGAGATATAACTTTTTGAAATTATGTCTGTGACATTTACCTATATCAGTTGATGGTTAGGTAAGGAGTATTCAACAACGATGTAATTCTTCTAACCATAGTACAATTTTCAACCTTCGACGCACAGGGTTTGAATTATTGAATTTAGGGGACTTATACAAAATATTGTATGTTGTCCAGTGTCCATTAGGACAAAGGGGTTGGTACTCGTACTATATTCTGTTTACTTGTGACTTCTTTAATTTTTAGACAAGTATTTCATAGAAATACAAAGTCCAAGTTTTGAGAAGTTATGGATACAAGAATAAAGTAGAGAACCATGTATTGCAAGTATCGGGATTCTTCAAGGTGATCGAAGATGTAGATACTTGTGTTTGGTATTCAGTTAATAATAATGGTTTTGAGAACTTGCTTTTCTTTCAGGTTACTCATATCTGGATGCACTCCTAGTTGAGTAATACTGATCGGACTCTCTCCATTTAGTTGACTTGCACTGGAGAAAGCTGCATGATTTGAAACTGGTTCCAATTAAATTAGTGCCTCTGTTTCTATATTGTATATAGAATGGTTCATATCTTAACGATGTTAAGGTAAATGGAGTTGTCCGGTTTATGCTTAAAACCAGACTCTGGATAAACTCAAGACACGTTTCAGTAATGGCTGTTTGTGGGTTATCCCAGGCTATGTCGAGGGTTAACTTTCTACCATCTGGAAGATCAATAGATATATTGTTCTTCACTCGCCACAGTTTTAGTAAAATGGATTCGTTTCAGAAAACATAGGTGGGAGTATGGTAGAACTGGAAGTGATTCCAGAACCACAAACGATTACTGAAAATTTAATAGAACCTAAAGATTCAATTAGTTTTGATATTCCATTAGCCACTCTGCAGATATGGTAGGTAACCTCAGGCACCCGAGAGGTACTTCGGTCTTCTCAGAGATGGTGACAGAGAGATTCTTGTTTACCCAGACTTTCCATTGCTATTGTTCTATACTATGAACCCGGCAGGAGGATGAGTATAGCTTCGTTCTAAACTAGCTTTAGAAGTGCAAGTGTATATGACTCTGCCAGAGGGTTGTTATAGTCAGTGAGAGTAGCGGAAGCATAGTGGACACGTAGCTCGTGTCTATTTATAAACTAAAGCAGGTATAGCGGAGATAGATCATCTATTTTTGATGTGACAGTCATAGGCTTTGACTTCATCAGAATAGGAGATGGATCTGTTAAGAAAGTAGTAGGGTGTGATGTCCTGGTATTTGGATGACATGCACTTTATAGGAAGTGAAATTCCTATACTACGATCGGTTATACTGTGGTTGCCACACAGTGGTTTCTCTACATTGGATATGGATAATATATCAGGCATTCTGGTAACTAGATCTATAGTTTTAGATCTAGATTTGGGTAGTTTCCCAATCTGGGTACTTTGACACTATTCTAAAGGTATTTTAGAATGGACGACTCCTGGTGTGGTGGTGTGCCTGCAGGTGATGGAGTCACCCTCTCTAAAGGTGTCTTACAGACTAAAAGGGAGAGGGATGTGCATGATTGGTATATCACTTGCTTAGGCAATTGAGTCAATCATAAGATGTCAAGTACCACACAAGATGTTGTTTTTGCACGAGCTGCAATAAGTTTATATTGATCCAATCCTGGAAAAACGTTGGGAATGAACATAAATGGATGTTCATAGGATATGGTAACAGCAGCTTCTTTCGGGAGACGGCTACCATTCCAGGCTTCCAAGGTGACCTGGATGACAGAGCGACTGTCAGAGTTTTATTTTTCCCTCTTTTGAGGAGCAGTAGTTTGGACAGGTGGTCCAAGCGGATACTGAGGAAGGCATGGTGCAGGATACTGATTAAGTTCAGTGGACAATACAGTCTAAGAAGTTTGCTGGATTTGGAGTTCATTTGTGAACTGGGTCCCATCAGATATCCAGACATATTCTAAGACAAATATTGCTCATTTCGGGAGATAGTTTTCTCCGCGAAGTTGAGATATAGAGAGATACAAAAACAAAAATTGGAGCAGATCCACTCACTGAGGCTATTTCTCGAATGCAATAGTTTCACAAACGAACTTTGTGAGACTGACTAGTAGAGGAGTTGGGTGTTCGGTATCACACGGGCTGTGAGTATGCAACATCGCAATAATTAGCCTTAAGTGCAAGTAGGAGATTGTTGGTTATGGTGCTCTCAAGACAATTATCATAGTCGCAGGAAGGTGATTATGATGATTGAGGGAGGACTTATACCAGTAGAATAGTCTTACTCGAGATGATAGTATGTTATCTGGTTTGTGTTTATCATCATGTACAGCATTAGGTGGCATTACAGATCACTATTACATGTTGATAGAGCCCATAGGATTCTTGCTTAACTACCAGCAGTATGATGGCGATCATATACGTGGGAGCTGGGTGGTCTATAAGCATATCCTTAAATGTCCCTAGTCGAAGGAGTTTCAAGACTGGGCATCGATACTCCAGAGTAGACTAGTGTATACCAATCGAGACCCCGACGAGGGGCGGTGGCCGGTATCACAAGCCATTGGTGTTAGTTTGTTCACTTAAGATGTATACAGGTGCTCATTGGGTTATGAGTACACCGGACGGACTCGTCGGGAACATGCTAGTTGGTATTATACCTATTGTCAGATAGCAGTTCCCTGGTGACATGTGTACAGGTTAGTCTATCGACCTGAGATTGTCATTTGTCTCGTGTGACTTCCCACTGTGCTTTGATTACTACCCTACCACGGCTTAAAGAAGTCGTGCAAACAGGTTTTAGTTGGGTACAGTCCCGAGCCACATGAAGGCAGTGAGCGGATCGTTGGGGGATTCGTCCCTCCCGGTATTGGGGGTTGATGTCGCGGTTGTGCATGGGTGGCCATCACCAGAAATCCTTGGCCAAGATAGTCGAGAATTACTGATTTAGGATCGGTAGTTTTTCAGGTGGTGATGGGCTTCATACCGACACTAAATATTGTGTTATTAGGGGCCTGAATTTATCCACCCCTTAGAATCGATATGCGATACTCATAGACGAACGGACCTGTTCCCTGATAAAATATCAGGAAATTCCACAATGGGGTATCACATGCTCACACGTGACCAAGGGTCACGGGCTGACACGTGATTGTTTCCTGGAACTCTGTTATAATAGAATTAAATTATAATCAAGCAGGCAATTAGTGGAGTCACGTACCCCAACGTGAAGGGCCTTTAAAACCCACCAAAAGGGGATAAAAGATGTAATAAGACACTAAGGAAAAACCCCAATGGGGCATCACGTGCTCACACGTGACCAAGGGTCACGTGCTGACATGTGATGATTCCTTAGCTCTGTTAAACGGCAGAATTATATTCTGAATAAAATGTTTAATCAAGGGGGTCACATGCCAACACGTGACGGGTTCCTAAACTCTTTAATTGATAGAATTAAATTCTATTTCAATGATCAAACAGTGGGATCACGTGCCAATACGTGATGAGCTTTTAATCCTTCTGAACTAATAGAATTAAATTCTAATTAAATGGGAATCCAGAACCTTAACTGGAAAAAGATCTCTCTAAATCTTTCCAAACAAAAAGATGGTGCTCTGTAAAATGGAGCACCGTTGGATTAAAAATCCAAGGGTGATTAAAAATCACCAATTTATAGAAAGATTTTATACAAGGAAAGATTTTCTTGAAATTCACCAAGAATAACAGACAGAATATCTTTTGGATTAAAAATCCAATGGTGAATAAAATTCACTGAGTGATCTAAAAGATCATGTTAGTTACAGAAACAACCAAAATCTTTCAATGAAAGATTGATTAAACAAATTGATTTTTTTCTTTCTCCTATAAATAGGAGCCAAGAAGAGAAGAGAAGGGATCTTCGGAATTTGATTTTCTAGAGAAAAACAACAACATAGAGGAAAAAGAGAGGAGAATTTAATTCTCAAGAAAGAAAAGAAGATCTTTTCAGAGAAAAGAAAACCTAGGTGAGAAAGGGGAAAGGGATCTAAGCTCCATAAAATAAAAGAGAATTTAATTCTCAAATTTAAGAGTTTAACTCTTCTGAATAAGAACTTAGTTCTTCCTTTGGTTGAAGATCTGCAGAAGCAGATCTCCCCACAAGTTGAGAATTTAATTCTCATCGGGGAGATTCTGCCATGCAGATCCAAAACTTAGAAGGGAGAATTTGAGTTTAAGGAATTTAATTCCCCTAAATTCATAGGAATTTAATTCATCCAAATAAAACTGGGGTTTAACCCTATATGAGAATTTAATTCTCCCAAATTCATAAGAATTTAATTCCTCCAAATAAAATTAGGGTTTAACCCTACATAAGAATTTAATTATTCCACATACATAGCAATTTAATTCCTCTAAAAACAGAATTAGGGTTTAACCATACAGAGAATCTGATTCTTAAAACAAGAGACTTAAAGCTCTCCATGCATGTAAAGAACTTGGTCACGTTGTGACACGTGACCCCCATCCTCAATGATCAGAAAAGAAAGAACAAAACTAGGTCACATGCTCCCACGTGACCCCTAAAACAGATCCGTTAAAATGAGAAAGAAAAACTTGGAGACAATGCCTCACGTGCTCCCACGTGATCCTCAAAATAAAGGGAACAAAGCCAAAGGCAGAACCATTTTTGGGCACCCTCACGTGTTCTCACGTGACCCCTTAATAAACACTTTAATAAGTAATACACGGATACCCATCACGTGCCAACACGTGATGGCCTGAAGACTAAAAGTGTTTAACACTTATTTGAATATTCTGAGAATAAAATAAAGGAGGTTTGGCCCAATTCTCAGGCGCCTTACGTGACCCCACGTGACCACCCCACTTTTAGTGTTTAACACTATTTTGAGCATTTTGTCCCCAGTGTTTAACACTGTTTTAAAGCGCATCACGTGGGAACACGTGATCGCCAAATATATGTTAGTGTTTAACACTATTCTCAAACCGGTCTTAGCCCAAATCAACTAAGTCTTTCTGAGTCAAGACTCCTCTTTGATTAAACGCCGACTACATTCTTTCAAACTTGATCATTTCATACGACATTCAAAGAAAACTATATGGCCATGATGAATAGTCAATGCCCAATAAAAGACAAGGTGTTGTCAGAGCCCTCAAACCCCTGTTTAGCATTGCTAAATAATGGGGGAGTTGAACCCTGACAAATGTTCAATAGTCTAACAAAGGGCCAACATTTTAAACTTAATTGGACTTAGCCCAAATTGGCCATAAGTCCTTAATTCAGATTTAACCGAGCCAATGTGCTCATAATCTAATTAATTAATCTTAGTCCCAAAATTGGACTATAGATTTCCCAATCAACTTTGGTTCAAGGGTACATCTCTTCACTCCTTTGATACCTGTCGTTGTAATCCTTCAACGTTTTCAGAGAGGTGACGGGTCCCGACAAACATACATCTCATAGACTATGACGTCTTTAAACTGAACTGTGGGGTCCTTAAACCCATGGACTATGATGTCCTTAACCTCGGACTGTGGGGTCCTTAAGCCCATGGACTATGATGTCCTTAACCTTGGACCGAGATGTCCTTAAACTAACATTGGACCACCATGTCCTTAAACTGGTAATCGACCACAATGTCCTAAACTAAACAGTAGAGCTCAAATGCTCTCTTGTTGGATCTAAACGATCCCGTTAAATAGATCTTAGTCTAAAATTAGACTAACGTATCCTTAACTAACGTTTAAGTTGATCTTAGTCTCAAATAAGACTAACGTATCCTTAAACCCAAACTAAAACCAAAATCTAAGAAAATACGGATTTGGACTAATCGACGCCCTACGGGTGACGACATAAATTAGTCTCCGTATACAATCCATGGGAAACCAAAAACAAAACAAATACTCACGACATGAAGTGACCATCTGGAGAAGGAGAAAGTGGCTACCGCGACGCGGTAGCGTAATTAACTGCAGGGGCTTGCGCCTGCGCCTACAGAGAAGAGCATCCCCACAATCAAAAAACCCCTCAAATGAGGAGGAATCTGACGAAGTCTGCTACATCGGCCGCATCTGTCTAAACCTTCGATACATGGTGTCATAAATCAACTTGGCATCTTCGGAGAGGTGGACGGATAGCACCAATTAGCATCTGTCCCGAAATTCAGGCAAGACGGACCTGCACGGTCGCGTCTCCGTGTTTCGGAGTGGAACAGATTCTGGCACGCCCGGTGGGACCGTTTCCTCTTTCCACTCCATACTTCGTGTGTCGTGTTCACGAACGAATCGCGGTTTGATATGGTTGCTTGGGTTCGAGATACTAAGATTTGGTGTCTTGCTCCATGCAGAAAACAGAAGATCAATGGCTTTAACCTGCACTAACTGCAACTGCAACTCTCGCTCCATCCCGTCCGGAGGAGTGACTTGCGGGCCCCAAGCGGCCTCCATCTTCGCTATGCCGGTGGACAGGTCACTCAGGCCACCACTGGATTGTTCTTCGGGACCATGCTCCCGCCAACGAGCTTCAGCGCTCCTATACCATCACAAGAAGCTCAGAAGAAGTCGGTCTCTGATCGGCTTACAACTACTGTGGCCCTTCTCAACGGGTCGTCCAGCTCCAAAGCCTGAGTCTTTGATAGACTGGGCCAAATCTCAAGTAGGCCTGTGAAGAAGCCCGCGATACCAGAAAGGGTTATCCCAAAAAGGATAGCCATCCCTGCTCCCGAAGTCGCCAAGGCGGCTTCTCCTGCCAAAGGGTCGGTCTTCACAAGACTGATTATTTCAGCTCCTGTTCTAGGCGAAACCGTCAAGGTTACTTCCCCTACTTGGAAGTTTGCCTTCGATAGGTTGGCCATCCCCACTCAGCGGACATCGGTCTTCAATAGGCTGACAACGACAACTTTTGACCAATACAGGGGGCATGAGGGAGTCACCCCTACGGCTGAGACAATCCCATCCGCACGACATACTCGCCGTCGTCACTGGCGCCGAGTAAGGAAGGCTGGAGGCAGCTCCCCTTCTGGACTAACTCCGCCAGCTCCTATGGTGGAAATCAATGCTGCTGTTCCAACTGGGAACCGCTTTGAACCGCTTAGGAGGGTTCGCAAGAACTCTCAGACTGCCGTGCTGAAGAGATCTCCTCCACCTATGGAGATTACTACAGAAAAAAAGCCGGAGCAGCCCCCTCAGCGGCTGTCCTCCAAAATTTATAAAGTCTGGCGATAGGTCCAGGAATCGGTGATTAACCAGGACTACTCTCGCCGGCCAAAGAAGCTTAAAGCTCAGCAAGAAAAGAGCCATCTCGTGGTACCACAGAAGATGTCATCCGTCTGGGTGCCCACTGCAATGGCCCCCTCGACTTCAACTGCTCACAAGAGAAGGAGGCCAGAGAAAGCCCCTGTGACCGCGGCAAACCGTAAGGACGTTGAATCTAAACGCCCCAAGTCCGGTGGCATGGTAACATATACTGTTTATATGGCTTCCAGAAAAGAAGAAAGCCGTGCTTCTACGGGTCATCGACCGCTTACCCGATCGATAACGAAGGCTCAGGCAGCAGCAGAAACTTCAGGAGATGCTGACTGCAATGGCCGCACTCACTGGGCCAAAAGAAAATCCAGAGACCCCGAACCAGCGTCGGAAACAAGAAACTGATACTGAGTTCCTCTGAAGAATGCTCGAGAGGAAAGAAAAAGAGGCTGCGGAGCAGGCAGCCAATATAAAACGAATGGCTATTTTATTCCAAGACATGGCTGGGATGATGTTACAGCCGGAACCTCCAGCTGAAGACCCCCCGATCATCATTGAAGACGACAGAGGGGAGATATCGAACCCCTCTCCGGCTTTTTCGTCAGCCAAAGAAGAGACCATCTCCAAGGCCGCTCTGGATGATTACATTGCTCAGCAAATATGAGCTCACCAGGCGAATGAAGCGGCCGGCCAAATTGTTAAAACTGGGCGACCATATCCAAGATGGTATGACCAAATAAGGTACCCGCCAGGATACACGATCCCTAAATTCCATATATATAAGGGGACGGGAAATCCGCATCAGCATGTCGCCCAGTTCAGGGCTCTATATGGCAACACTGGAGGTGATGATAAGCTTTTACTCCGCCAATTTGTTAGCAGTTTGTCGGAGACGGCATTCGAGTGGTATTTAGAACTTCCAAACGACTCCGTCAAGACTTTTGCAGAGATGGAGCTACTATTCACCCAGCGTTTCGTGAGTGCTAGTGAACGCACCCCAATAACGGCATTGATCAATGTCAGGGTGAAGCCAGGTGAAACGTGGGTGCAATACGCAATACGATGGCGGAATCTATGGTCAAAGTGTGAGCAGCGCATCGAAGAAGCGCCGGCAGTGGGCATGTTCGTGGGCACTCTTGACCCTCAAGCAAATATTTCCCAATTCATGATGTTCTTCAAGCCGACCATGTTCCAGGCCTTGATCGACAAACTGGCCCAAATGGACCAGATGGATCATAGACCGTCTCTTTCCGCGGAACGAAAAGGGTAAAGAGAAGGCGACCTTCGTCGTGAATACTCAAAGCAGCCCAGTGGCCCAAAACTAACTGATCGCCTGGACGAGAGGCGGCAATTCTATAATGAGAAAATAAAGCGCCCTTATTCGTTTCCCCGTGACAAAACGAAGAGATTGTTCGAGATAGCAGTGCGCAACAGGCTCATCAATTTGCCGAATCCAAAACGCCCATTGCAACCCGGTGAGGCTAATAATCCCAATTATTGCCCCTATCACCAAGCGATAGGCCATTCAATTGAAGATTGCTTCGTCTTCAAGGGCTGGATTGAAGACCAGTATCAACAGGGCAAATTCGCACTATCTGAGAAGTGGAAAGTAAGCCCGCCTCAACCGCATGCTCTTAAAAGGGGGACACACCGGGGGTATCGTGCTCTTTTGTTGAAGAAGCTCCATGGGAGGTCGTTCTTTCAGCCAAGACTAAAAGAATGCTGAAGAATCTCCAAACATGCCCGGCGATTAGATGGAAAAGTCCACTGGAACCCGAGATCATCGAGGGAATGCTGAAACCGCGCCCAACTCTAAAGATTGGTGGTGATAACCAAAGCGCTCACACCCAGCCGTCAAAGTCTTCGAAGAAGAAGACCAAAAAGCCCGTGAAGCCTGGTGACAAGTGCACGGACCTGCAAAAACAGATTGACGCGTTGGAAGAATATAATCAAAAAGCGCGGACTCCAGTCACACTCCAAGAATTTCTCAGCCACGTCCTTGAGGACGGAGATGATGACAATGGAGAAGACTCGTCGGATGAATCTGGAGATTATGTGGCAAGTTGCCATGTGATCTCTCACTCGTCGATAGACGATGATGAAGCTCCTTACACAGAGAAACTGGGGACATATCCCGAGCCAGAACTTCTAGGGCCATCAGACGAAATGATCGATGCGTTCCTGGACGAAGCACTTCTTAAAAGCAAAGCTGCTCGAGAGTGTGAGATGGCCATATTTGAAAAAGCCAAACGCCGGCGACTGGACGAAAGGGTTGAAACACTCCCACAAGATCAAAATACATCCGCCGCAAATAAAAGCAGGTTCAAGACGAGGAAGAGGTTCGCCAAAGCCATATCGATGGGAATGAAGCTGCCACCCTCCGAAGGAAACACTCCTGATGAAGCGGAAATACATCCAAACTACTGCTTATATCATCAAAAGATTGTGCACTCCACCGAAGAGTGCAACGCTTTTAAAAGATGGTGGCAGGGATATGTTGCTCACCGGCAACATTTCAAGCGGATGAAACGCAAAACTCGTCGGGAGCAAAGAAATATGACCGAGGAGCGTAAAAGAACTACCGGCAACTGTCACATGGTCGACGCTGGGGGATTGCAAGTTTTCACCTTCGGGAGCGACTCTGACGAAGAAATGACTCTTGGCCCTCTCTTAAAAGAATCCACCTCAGGTAAAGAGGAAGAACCGAAGAGTTGTAAGAACATTCAGCTGCGCAATCGTACGCTGCCCGAAAAGAATCTCGGGCCCGCGAACAGTGGGCCGAATAGAAAAGATAAGGGGAAAGAAAAAGTCCCTGAAAATATCGCCGTAGATGACCAAGTCATTAAAGAGCTGACAGCCAAGGACCTGCCAAAGGAAAGTAAGGTGGATTGCAACGTTCTTGCACACCTGAGGAAGATACCTTCGCAGCTCAGCATTCTCGACGCCCTTCTGCTATCCAAAAAGCGAGAGATTCTCTGATCAGGGCATTACAAGAGCCTGAGCAATTCCAAGCTTTCCTCGTCGAAGAAAAGATGAAGAACAAGCTGGAAGGAGTGCACACAGCCGATATAACCTTTGGCGATGAAGATCTCCTCCTCGGGACGTGCGAGTATAACCATCCCCTCTATATCTCCGGATACTGTCATGATATCAAGATAGGCAAAATCCTGATTGATAATGGGTCCTCCGTCAATCTCCTTAATGTGAGAGTATTGAAGGAAATCTACATGAGCGTTCAGCACCTCGCTCGTGATAAAATCACCATCTCCGGATTTGACTCGCAGTCATCACGGACACTTGGGTCTGTAATATTGACACTACGCTTTGGGCTGCTTGTCACGGACATCAAGTTTCATGTTATTGACGCCAAGACTTGCTACAACGCTTTGCTCGGTAGGCCTTGGATACACGAGTACAACATCATCCTTTCTACACAACATCGGTGTATGAAGTATTTCAAGGATGGTCTTAAGTACACTGTGACGGGGGAGTTGAACCCATTCTCCGTGAATGAAGTCCGAAAGTATGAAGATGCAAAATACTTCTTACCAGATTTTGAGGACACGGAAAGATGTCACAAACCGAAGAACAAAGCTATCACCACTATTCCGGTCTTCGGGAGTGATACCTAGGAGGAAGAAGAGATAGTTTATTCAGGTCCGCCCCAATGCAACAAGCCAGGACCGTCCACCCCTATGTTGATCTTCGACAGCGACTCGGAAGATGAAGTCAATACCATATTTTCTGTTCGGCCATCAATGCAAGCCCTCGCTAATGATGATCGGAGTTTGCAAATCGCTATGGTTCCGTGGGAGCATTACAAAGAGCTCGATGCACTTAATGCATATAGTGTGCAAGAACTGCAGATATTCTACGTCCCTCCCAGGCGAAGAGATGAAAAGGCGATCCTCTTTTATCAATCTACGGAAACCAAAGTGGAGAAAGAAATTTGGCATGGTGCGGATTCTATACTTGACAAGCTCCAGCCCATCCGTCTGCCTAGATATTACATAGAAGGCTTGAGAAGGCTGTTGAGGCGCTAAGGTGTACCCTTCAAACTGACCGCTCGACAAACTCAGTTCTACAACAGGATTTAGGAAGTCCCCGGAACTCAGTGAAAGTTGCCCAATGGGAAAATGGAAACGGTCAGGCTTGGATATATCCAATCCAAGAAACGAGAACGAGTCCATGGTAGCTACGTCATACATAACTTCGATGAAGAAGGAGACGCCCTGTTAAAAGACGTTGACCCCGAACCAAAACGAGATCCTGCCATCAAAATGCCGAGTCCTTTGTTTGAAGAACGGATGGACAAGCCAATAAGGGAAGCAGGTCAAAAGGTCCGGGATGACCATAACGGTGAAATGGCCATTTACAAGAAAGCCAGGACGCAGCGCCTCCTTCAGCAGGCCGTGGAGAATGACAATGCTCCTCGTCGCCAGCTCGTCATACAAAAGACCCGGCGCAGAGGCAAAAATAAACCAAAGAACGGAAAAAACGTTCGACAGCAGCCAAGCGGGTCTAAGAAGCCACGCGAGCAAGAGTCGAGCAGCCTGGATCCGTCCCTTATAAAGAAGATAGGGCGGGAATATTCTTTTCCCCAAGATAAGACAAAGAAGATATTCAATCTCGTCATAAAGCATCAGATGATGACACTCCCGGAGTCCAAGCACCCCGAGCAAGCGAACGAGGTCTCTCACCCAGACTATTGCTCCTATCACCGAGCAATAGGACATCCTCTCGAAGACTGCTTCACCTTTAAGAACTGGGTCGAAGACCAATATCAACAAGGCAGGTTCGCTCTATCCAGCAGTTGGAGGGTAAGCCCGCCACAGAAGCATGAACCGAAAGTGACGCGTATAGCGAGAGTAGAACCAGATCAACATCGATCTTAGAAACGATCTCGTACTTATCACGCGATAACGCTGTCAGAAGAAGAGCCTGAGAATATGGATGACCTCCCCTGGTGCTTTGAAAATGATGATGGCGAGGTGATCTCAGAGTTTCCATCGGCGCCAAAAGAGCTGGAAGATGGAATACATACCACTGCAGATAACCTCAAGAAAATTGATTTGGGGACGGCAAGTGACCCGCGGCCGACATTCGTCAGTGAGCTGTTGTCTGAAGAAAGGGTGGCTACGCTAAAGGACGTGCTCATGCAGCATAGAGATTGCTTCGCATGGAACTATTCCGAGATGCCAAGACTTGATCCAGAGATTGCTGTACACATATTGGCAATATCCCCGGATGTCAAGCCGATCAAACAAGCACCGAGAAGAATGTGGCTCGAGCTTGAAATGAGCATCAACGCCGAGGTCAAGAAGCTAATCGACTCCTGCTTCATCCAAGAAGTTCAGTATCCTGACTGGATCGCCAACATCGTCCCGGTGATGAAGAAAAATGGGACGGTGCGCATATGTGTGGACTTTCGGGATCTCAATAAAGCCTGCCCGAAGGACGACTTCCCAGTACCAGTCACTGAGCTGATGATAGATAATACGTCCACTCACGAAGTTTTCTCCTTCATGGACGGCTCATCAGGATATAATCAGATAAAGAAGCATACCGCTTTCCGAACCTCTTTGGGCATATTCTGCTACAAGGTGATGCCTTTCGGTCTAAAGAACGCCGGTGCTACCTATCAAAGAGCCATGACGAAGATTTTCGATGACCTCATACATAAAATCGTCGAATGCTATATCGACGACCTCGTAGTTAAAAGCAAATCATACGAGGAACATTTAGAGCATCTGAAGATCGTGTTTCAGTGCCTTCAGAAATACAACTTGAAGATGAACCCTCTCAAATGTGCGTTCAGAGTGTCCTCAGGCAAGTTCCTGGGACTCATCGTCCGACACCGAGGCATCGAGATAGACCCGTCGAAGATCAAGGCGATCGTGGAAATGCCTCCGCCAAGAACTCTCAAGCAACTATGGTCTCTCCAAGGAAGCTCGCGTATATCCGGCGATTTATAGCCAATCTCTCCGGCAAGTGCCGTCCTTACAGTCACCTAATGAAGAAGGGAACCCCGTTCGTCTGGGATAGCAAATGCCAAAGCGCACTGGACGAAATCAAGCAATACCTGCAGAATCCTCCGGTGCTAACCGCGCCGGTCAAGAGAAAGTCTCTCATTCTGTATACAACCGCCCTTGAAGGTTCTCTAGGTGCGCTATGAGCACAGGAGAACGATCAGGGAAAAGAGAGAGCCCTCTACTATTTAAGTCGAGTTCTCCTGGGGGCAGAAAATAATTACTCCCCCATTGAAAAACACTGCCTGGCGTTGATCTTCGCGATAACGAAGCTCAGACACTACGCGTTGGCACATGAGGTCCATCTCATATCGAAGGTGGATCCTCTCAAATATTTAATATCAAAGGCTATATTAACGGGACGACTCGCTAAATGGGCCCTGCTCTTGATAGAGTTCTCGATAACTTATCGACCCCTCAAGGCAGTGAAAGGCCAGGCCATCGCCGACTTCCTCGCTGAGCATCCGATACCTGCCGAATCTCCCTTGAACTGCAAATTGCCAGACGAGCACGCGTTTGACACGATCGACGAGGAGAGAAGAGAGAATGATACCCAGTGGGAACTCTATTTTGATGGGGCATCTTCCATGAAGAAGCGCAAACAAAGCATCCCCATAATCAAATCAGGGGTAGGCCTCATCTTCGTGACTCTACAAGGAGGGATAATGCGCTTTGCCTTCTTCTTAACAGAGCCGAGGACGAACAATAAAGCCGAATACGAAGCTTTGATAGCAGGTCTTGAGATCGCCGTCGACATGGGAATTGAGAACCTCCTCATATACGGAAACTCCCAACTGGTCGTTAGTCAAGTAAATGGCGACTATCAAACGTGCAAGCCAGAGTTGGTGAAATACGGCGAGAGAGTGCAGCAATTGCTGACTCAAATCCCTGCTTATGCCCTGAAGAGCATACCGCGTGCGGAAAATAACAAGGTGGATGCATTAGCCAAGCTCGCTAAAGAACTGGCCGACGAAAACCTCGATGACGTGAGGATCGTCGTGCAAAGCCATTGAGTTCTTGCACCGGCAGAAATATCTCCGGAGCCGTCCGAAGAAAAGGGAGCGACCGAGCAAATGGCTCTATAAATAAAAGACCAGGAAAATGCTATGGATTGGAGAGAAGTTTTTATAGACTACTTCAAATCCCATCGAACACCTGAAGATGCAATCTCGAGACATCAGCTCATGAAACGAGCTCTTTCTTTTGCCTTCGTCAATGATACTCTGTACAATAGATCATTTGATTATCTGTGGTTAAGATGCCTGGGACCTGAAGAAGCAAAGAGAGTCGTCCAAGAAACTCACGATGGACTCTGCGGTTCTCACCAAGCCGTCCCGAAGATGAAGCTGAAGATCAAAAGGATGGGCTACTATTAGCCCACGATGATCCAGGACTGCCTCGAATACGCGAAGCAATGCCACTCATGCCAGATTCACGGGGACTTTATCCATCAGCATCCAAATCCACTGCATCCAACGGTGGCTAGCTGGCCATTTGAGATGTGGGGAACTGACATAATCGGCCCCATCGAACCAGCATCGTCCAGAGGACATCGATTCATTTTAGCGACAACTGATTACTTCTCCAAATGGGCAGAAGCAGTACCGCTGAGGGAAGTGAAGACAAAGAATATCCTCCATTTCTTCAAGACGCACGTCATTTATCGGTTTGGAACTCCGTGACGGATCATCTCCAATAACGGGCCAGCCTACAGAAGCCACAAGATCAGCCGCTTCGCACAACATAACATAGACTGGAGATACTCTTCAGTCTATAATCCTCGAGCTAACGGTCTAGCTGAGGCTTTCAATAAGACCTTGACAAAGATCATGAAAAAGACGGTATCTCGAAATAAGAAGGACTGGCACGAGAGACTGCATGAAACTCTCTGGGCGTATCGAACTACGTTCAAAACGGCTACGAACACAACGCCGTACGCGTTGGTATTCTGTACGGAGGCAGTACTCCCCCTCGAGATAGAGCTACCCTCTCTACGAGTGGCAGTTCACTACGAGCTAACAGATGAAGAAAATGCTCACCTTCGGCTTGAGAAGCTCGATGCCCTTGATGAAACCCGGCTCATAGCGCAACAAAATCTGGAGGCTTATAAAGCAAAGATGACGCGCTCTTATGAGAGATTGACTAGGCCGAGAACATTCCGCCAAGGCGAACTCGTGCTAGTAGTCAAAAGACCTATGATCCCTAATCGTGCCAAACGGGGGAAATTCGAGCCGAACTATGAAGGCCCGTATATCATAGACAAAGTTTACCAGGGTAGAGCCTACCTACTCATGGACATGCATGGTGAAAGACCTTTCAGGCCAATAAACGGTCGCTTCCTAAGAAAATACTACGCCTGACGAGTCATGGCCTAGGTCAATGATAGATGACGACGCCTATGTCCGCTCACTATCTTCCTAAGCCCAAACTCTATAAGTAGTAGCCGGTTTATGGACCGAAACGTTCTTAAACTAATGATGGACCACTATGTCCTAAAACTGGCGACGGACCGAAACGTCCTTAAACTAACAATGGACCACTATGTCCTAAAAAACTGGTTGTTGACCGAGACGTCGATAAACTACTGTCGACTGCAGCATCCCAAGGCTGACCAAAAAAAAAATAATAATAAAATAAAAAAAGAAGAAGAAAAAAGAAAACGGTATTTCCATAAGCAAAATGGACACGGATGAAAACCCGAAAGGGCTCCGTGAGTAAAAACAGCAGGGCTACCGGCGAGTTTTTGTGAAAACCCGAAAAGGCGCAATCTCGTTAAAAAACACTTGCAAGGTCCTCTCGACCTTGTGAGGAGAAACCACCTGCGTGAGATCCTTACGACTCACAAGGGAGCAACACACTTAGGATCCCCACGATTCCTAAGGAGAAATTACACTTGCGAGATCCTCACGACTCGTAAGGAGAACCCTCCTATGAGACCCTCACGGCTCATAAGATTCAAAAGTCTTAAGCTACAGGGATCTGAACCTGTTCTTAAGCCATCACAACCTCCAATTCTGCCCTACAAGTGGTTCGATATTGACCCTTGTATACAATCCACGGGCGCGAATAAACATTTCCCTAACAAGATCCCATCCGGGACTAGGGATATGTTTACACAGTGAACAGCCCTTGTAAGTCCTCTCGACTTATAAGGAGAAAGCACTCTTGTAAGATCCTTACGACTTATAAGAGACCATACACTTAGGAATCCTCACGATTCTTAAGGAGAAAACGCACCTACGAGATCCTCACGACTCATAGGGAGAAATACCTTTATGAGACTCTTACGGCTCATGAAGTCAAAAGCCTTAGTCGACAGGATCCTAACCCTGTCTACTAAGTCACCTTTGTTCGACATCGACGAAGGCAGATGATGATTCGCTCCTGGCAATATCCCAGTTGTAGCAATGCTGATGCCGAAATCGGTGTCAAATCCCAAAATTCACAGCGAAAAGCCAGCGAGCCACAAATGCATACAAAATAGCCGAAATGATGGGGCAACTTGCGACAAAATCAGTAAGTAAAAATGTATGCATACAAAAATAGCCGAAATGATTGGGCAACTCGTAATAAAAAGCAGCGAGTAAAAATAAAACAAATAGTCGAAATGATTGGGCACCGCGAAAAATAGCCGAAATGATTGGGCAATCGCGACTTTCGCGATATAAAAGCTGAAATGATAGAGCATCGCAGAAAAGAAAAATATATAAAATGAAACCTTTTTCTCTACAGGAGATATCACATCAATCCCTGTATACAATCCAGGGGCGCAAACAAAGAGGGAATCACACCTTCCCTTCCCAGGCTCCATCAGAAGAAGAAGCCAAATCTCAACGGTTCATAGACAGCATGGAGATCATCTCAACATTCCTCATTACAACAGACGCAACATCAAGCAAAGCGGAACCGCGGCAATTCCCAGTTCCATGACTCGGCGGTGCACAGATGACCGAGAGTCAAACCCCGACTCCTTGAAATGCGGATAAAGTCAACCCTTCCTGATTTCGTGGAACACGGCCTATGTCAATCCTGACCCCGTGGGAAACGTCCAGAGCGGAGCCTGGTCCTCGCAGAACACGGCCTTGTCAATCCTGACCCCATGGAAAGCATCCAGAGCAAATCCTGGTTTCGTGGAACACGGCCTATGTCAATCCTGATCCCGTGGGAAACGTCCAGAGCGGATCCTGGTCCTCGCGGAACACAGCTATGTCAATCCTGACCCCGTGGGAAGCATCCAGAGTAAATCCTGGTCTCGTGGAACACGGCCAATGTCAATCCTGACCCCGTGGGAAACGTCCAAAGCGAATCCTGGTCCTCGTAGAACATGGCTATGTCAATCCTAACCCTGTGGGAAGCGTCCAGAGCAAATCCTGGTTTCGTAGAACACGGCCTATGTCAATCCTGACCCCGTGGGAAACGTCCAGAGCGGATCCTGGTCCTCGCAGAACACGGCTATGTCAATCCTGACCCCGTGGGAAGCATCCAGAGCAAATCCTGGTTTCATGGAACACGGCCTATGTCAATCCTGACTCCGTGGGAAACGTTCAGAGCAGATCCTGGTCCTCGCAGAACACGGCTATGTCAATCCTGACCCCGTGGGAAGCATCCAGAGAAAATCCTGGTTTCGTGGAACACGGCTTATGTCAATCCTGACCCCGTGGGAAACGTCCAGAGCGGATCCTGGTCCTCGCAGAACACGGCTATATCAATCCTGACCCTGTGGGAAGCATCCAGAGCAAATCCTGGTTTCGTGGAACACAGCTTATGTCAATCCTGACCCCGTGGAAAACATCCAGAGCAAATCTTGGTTTCGTAGAACACGGCCTATGCCAATCCTGATCCCGTGGGAAACGTCCAGAGCTGATCCTGGTCCTCACAGAACACAGCTATGTCAATCCTAACCTCGTAGGAGGCATCCAGAGAAAATCCTAGTTTCGTGGAACACGGCCTATGTCAATCCTGATCCCGTGGGAAACGTCCAGAGCGAATCCTGTGTTGGAGATAGTGCCCTCAGAGTCAATTATTAGGTCACAGGTACGTGATTGTAATGATTGAGGGAGGACCTATCCCAGTAGGACAGTCTTGCTCGAGATGATAGTATGCTATCTGGTTTACCTTTATCATCGTGTACTGCTTTAGGTGACATGACACGTCGCTATTACACGTTGATAGAGCCCCTAGGATTCTTGCTTGACCACCAGCAGTATGAGGGCGATCATATAAGTGGGAGCTGGGGGTCTATAAGCTTATCCTTAAAAGGTCCCTAGTCGTGGGAGTTTCAAGACTGGGCATCGATACTCCATTAGTAGACTAGTGTATACAGTCGAGACCCCGACGAGGGGCGGTGGCCGGTCTCACAAGCCACTGGTGTCAGTTGGATCACCTAAGATGTATACAGGTGCTCATTGGGTTATAAGTACACCGGACAGGACTCGCCGGGAACATGCTAGTTGGTCATATACCAGACGTCAGATGGCAGTTCCCTGGTGACATGTGTGCAGGTTAGTTCATCGACCTGGGGATCGTCATTTGTCTCGTGTGAGTTCCCACTGTACTTTGATTACTACCCTACCACGGCTCAAAGGAGTCATGCAAACAGGTTTTAGTTGGGTACAGTCCCGAGCCACATGGAGGCAGTGAGCGTATCTTCAGGGGTTCGTCTCTCCCGGTATTGGGGGTGAGGTCGTGCTGTTTCTAGGAGAGCCATTACACAAAGTCCTTGGCCAAGGCAAGGAGATTTACTGGTAGGTATTCCAGTAGTATTTCAGGGTGTTCTGGGCTACACTCCGACACGACTTGTACCGCTTTTTGGGGTCTGACTTTTACCAACCCCCTAGGCCCGCCATGCGATGCTCATAGACGAACGGACCGGACTGCACGGATATTGTCACTGACAGGCTCAGTTGGGTGTCGGGGTGAGCTTCCTCATCGACGTCCCATTTGGTCAGTACCTGGTAGCCCGTCACGTATTGGCTTATACCTCTGACGTGCTAGTGGTTAAATCCACAACCAAGGTGTTGACGAGTCTTTAGAGTCCCCCACTTACAGTTACTCAGCTTTCGGGCGAAAGGTTGTAGAGGCCGTATGGAGATATGGCAGGGTCCGATCAGGTACGTGCGGTATTGCACGGATCAGGATCGGACAGTCTGTACTATAGGCCGTGTGGATATATGGCAGGGTTCGATCAGATACGTGCGGTATTGCACGGATCAGGATCGAACAGATATTACTAGCCGGTTTTGGTATAAGCCGGATCCTAGTATAGTACAGTGTAGATTTTGTCTCATTGCATTTGTATTTCGGTCGAAATACAGATGCGGGTGTGTATGCACAGTATCGGGGTTTTCCTGTAATTTATTACGGGACCAGTTTTCTGGAGTTGCCAGTTTGCTTTCCGTTTCGGCCGATTTCCATTGTTCCGTTCATTGGCCGAAGATTGGTGGAGGAGGGCTTATTTGCATTGTTGCAAATAGGCATTTGTGGAAGGGGGTCTTTGCATTTTGTTGTATCATGATAGCACCCTCCTTTGACTTGCTTGACTTCATACTTCATGATGGCTTGACTTTGTTAGCATCATGGTTGTTGATGATTAGTTGGTAGTGTATTGGTTTTGGGAGTGATCATTGCCTCTCATCATCACTTGCTTTTTTCCATGACACTCCACCTTGCATTATTGTTCCACCCACCCCCTTGTCTTTTCTCTCTCCAATCTCACTTGGTAAAGGGGGGGCCGGCCATTCCAAATGGTGGGTATGGATTCATTTTTATGGGTGGCATTTTGTTTCTCTTGCTCACTAGAAAAGCCCTCTAGTTCATTTCCAAAAGTTCCTCTCTTTTCTTCCACAAAATGGCACAACTCCAAACCCCAAAAATGAGACTCCTTCTACTACGAATTCTACAACGAATCTTGGGCACGTCGAGTAGCCGGCTTCGTCCCCGAGTTGCCTCGGCATTGAGGTGGGAGCCCGTAAACAAAGTAGGCGATGTGGTGCACTTCCGGCGACGAGGAGGAGACGGGACATTCCGCAAGTGATCGGGACGATGACGAGAAGACCGGAGGACTTGGATCGTCGGTATATATCTCTAACCCATCTTGTTAGTAGCTTAGACTAGTTAATGGTAACGATCCGGGGTTATAGTGCGCGGTGGTGCCGGTTTGCAAAGTCCGCAAAAATTTTAAGTTATTCACCGCTTCCGCATTCCGGCGTCGGATTGACGGCCGGGGCGCCGCCGTGCACTTACATCCTGGTCCTCGCAGAACACGGCTATGTCAATCCTGACCCTGTGGGAAGCATCCAGAGCAAATCCTGGTTTCGTGGAACACGGCCTATGTCAATCCTGACCCCGTGGGAAACGTCCAGAGCGGAGCCTGGACCTCGCAGAACACGGCTATGTCAATCCTGACCCCGTGGGAAGCATCCAGAGCAAATCCTGGTTTCGTGGAACACGGCCTATGTCAATCCTGACCCCGTGGGAAACATCCAGAGCGGATCTTGGTCCTCGCAGAACATGGCTATGTCAATCCTGATCCCGTGGCAAGCATCCAGAGCAAATCCTGGTTTCGTGGAACACGGCCTATGTCAATCCTGACCCCGTGGGAAACGTCCAGAGCGGAGCCTGGTCCTCGCAGAACATGGCTATGTCAATCCTGACCCCGTGGGAAGCATCCAGAGCAAATCCTGGTCCCATAGAACACGGCTAAAGTCAATCTTGACCCCGTAGGAAATGGCCAGAGCAACCCCTGACTCCGTGAAGCACGGATAATGTCAACCTCGTCCATCACTTACGGGTCCTCTCGACTCGTAAGGGAGAAAACTCTTTTATGATATCCTTACGACTCTCAGAAGAAAACGCACTTAGGAATCCTCACGATTCCTAAGGAGAAATTACACCTACGGGATCCTCTCGACCTGTAGGGAGAAAATTCTTTATGAGACCCTCACGGCTCATAAAGTTGAAAAGTCTTAAGAGGCAGATCTTAACCCTAAATCCTAAGCCATCGCTGTCCTATAAAGAAATCAAAATAAATTATCCACATAATGCACTTACTAAAAGGGGCACACCATCATGAAGCAAAATATGTCTTTTATTCATGAATCAAAATGAATACAAAGTACAATTTATGAAAGAATTAAAAAATATACTCTCATTCAGGAGTATGTACAAAAGAAGAATAAAAAAATATATATACAATTCTTCAAGCTGGCAGACGATTCAATAAAGTTGCCAATTCATCTCTTTTCCGCTGGGTCTTAGCTTCATGATTCATTATCGTCAAAAGACGGGTCTCCGCTTGAGCCTGTTAGGCCTGGTATGAGACAAGCCGGCTTTCAAGCTCTTTTTCAATAACCTTATGGGTTTCGACCATTTCACGAGTAAAAATGACGACCTTATCAATGGCTACCACCTCTTTGATAGCCTCTTGAAGCACCCGCCAAAGTTCATATGCCCTAGTGGTCTTGGCCGTAAGATTGGCTTGAAGCTCCCTCAGCGCTTTGGAAGCCAGTTCCCTCTCCGAAAACTTTCGGCTGAGCCTCTTCTCGCATGATATCATGTTCGCAGCGCACCGCTCAATCAGCCCCCATAAGCTCACCTTCGCGGACACAACCTCTGAAGGAAGGCGTGTACATTCAAGAATATGCAAGCAAGCCTCCACCTGCCGACAAAACTCAACCCAGACTTGCACCAATGTTTCACTATGGTAGGTGGCAAGAAAGGGAAGAGAACCGTTGGCTTCAGCGGAAAACGCTTTGGCCGTGATCAAACTACCGGCACGAAGGTCTTCAATCATGGCTGATAAGGAGTGAAGGCTTAGCTTTGCCATCCGTTCCGAAGCACGTAGAGCATAGGGGCCGGGTGGCATGACGATACGAGATTCCAGCGTGGTAAGAACTGGCAAAGCTGTTAAAATTTATAAACAATCAGCGAGATTTGTAAGCAAAGAGCAGACGGAACAACATTGAGACTTTACTTACCCATAGTCATGCAAGAAGGGTCTGAAGGCTCCCCAGGCCCGTCAAGAATCTCAACCTCATCATCGGCTTCCAGAACTGTAGAAGACATCAATGTCATTATGTGAAATAATAATAACGCCGCGAGGAGAGGGCAAACGACACTAACCTTGCACGGAAGAGAGGACAATGCGTTGAGGAGATATCGTCTGCGGAGCGGCCATATCCAACAGGCGCTGAAAAGACTTCCTAGAAGACAGATCAGCAATAGACGCCGCCAATCCGCGCAATTCTGAAAAGACAGAAAAGTTCAGATAATGGAGAGATTATTAATATAAAATATAGAAGGCTACCTTCGATACTTTTCCTATTCTGGACTGGAGGGATAGTAGCTTCAGCGGCCTCCTCCATGCCCCCAGGCACATCATCGGGGACGTGGGCCGGTATAATAACTTCCGATCGAGGAGCAGTGACCGCCACTGCAGGCTCCAGCGAAAGGACGGCAGCCTCGAATACCTGTTCCCTAGTCTCCGGGCCATCCCCAGAAAGATCCATTGAATCGGCGACCAACGAAGAGGCCTCTTCCGGGGGAGCAAGCACTTAGGGAGCGGGAATTACCGACTAAAGCTCCATCGCAGGAGCAACAGTTGCATCGACCCCCTCCACACTGATTAGTGTCTCATTGGGGATATTTGCGGAGTCCACAGTCAAAGCGCGACTCGAACTCAGATCCTCCGCCATTGCTGAAGTCCCTGTAAATTTTTCACGAAGATAAGGATATATATATATATATGTATATGAGCAATACAAAATATTACAAAGGGATATATGAGCATACCGATGCGCAAAGGAGCCTCTAGTATGGCTTTTTTGAGCCGACTCTCCTTCCTGAGGAGGTATACTCGCCGAGGTTCGAGGGTAGACTCATGGCCACCGGTCCACAACGAAAGTTCATCTTCGGCGTCGGCTGAGACAGCCTGCTTAAGGGCTCTCTCGCCCCTTCTTCCAAAGGACCTATGAATATCTGCCGTATCGATGGAGGGTCTTCGTAACAGATAACGGCAGGATAAGGCCTCTCCGGGATCCTTACATTCTCGGATTCATCTTGTGAGCGTCTTATAGCCTCAGCCAATTGTGCGGCTTCCTCGGCAGATGAACCCGGGAAAAGTAGACCACCATCCGATTCTTTCATGGCTAGTGGTTCATCTTGAAGGACAGGCTCTGATTTCACTAAAGAGTCGAGCAGATTGGTGACCGTCTTCTTTCGCCTCTTGGACCCAGAACTAACCGCCGAAGACGATCGCTTCCTTCCCCTTGGTGCTTTGGTACGGCGTTGACCCACTTCGCCTTCAATGTCCTCGCTCGGCGATGCTACCGATGACGACACGGCCATTGCTGACGCCGCAGTTGATGATACTACTACTGGAGCCCTATTGGCCTTTGATTGAGCACTAGTACGCAGTGGCATACCGGCTGTGGGAGTTAAATCCACTTCCGCCGCATCCGGAATAAGCACGACGCTAGTATCTCTCAAGGGAGGGCGAACCGCTGCACGCGGTTGCGGCGGAACTCCCGTGGCCTGGATCGGAGTAGGAGCCCTATATCCGAGGAGCACCCTCCTCTCCTCGGAAATAATTGGACTGACTCGGTGGAGGTACCAGCCCGTGAAAGACCCCACACATCGAGGAATATAATCAGCTTCAGGAATCACGAAGCGAGAGCCGGTGTTCAGCCGCATGAAGTGATGAGCAGCGTCACGAACAACTTCTGACGACGGGCTAGGCTCCAATATAAATGCCTCAAAGGGGAAACCCTGGTCATATCCAAGTTGCCGAGCAAAGCGGTGTGGGTTGTGTCGCATAAAAAGAGCCGCACCGTTCTGACGAAATACTAGATAACCCGGTCTGATCGAGTATAGGTGCATGGCTTCCCTGGGCTTCAGAGAAGGTACTCCCTCTTTCGACGAGTCACAGAGCTGTTGAATCGGTCCTGAGGGAGCAGATAGGACTCGATCGTTGAATACCATCCCGCCCGTATTGGCATAGGGATTAATCAGCACACGAATAGCTCCGGATTGAGTCGGGTCAGGGGAAGAAGCGTCCACCAGCCGCATGAGTCGCGGAAAAGTGTAAGCATCATAAAAACTGGGTCTTTGGTGCGCAGCAAATGCCCCCAGCATGTGCATCTCAATCCAGGACATAAAGTAATGAAGAGAGAAATTTACCACATCTACGCCTAGGGTTGAGGTATTGGCCGCAACGCTTAGCCCATGATACAGATGCACTAGCCCTGCAATGCCCACAGCTAGTCGCATCCCGTCGGTAATGCGATGAGTAGGGTAAATGACCGAGGCTCTCATGAAACGACAGTGCATGGGAATGGCGAACGAGCTGAGCCAAACGCTGATAAAACCCACAAAGAAAGTCTCCTCATCCATACTAGGAGCTGCAATCGACTCGAAAGATACGGCTGACATGATGGGAATGTAGAACTGCGGCAAGTCCTCTTCTTTAGTCGGCCGCTTATTTAAACCGAATCCAAAGGGGTCGTTGATATTTGCGAACTTCGGAGCCGTCTTTGATAGAACGTCTTCTCGAAGGAAGCAGGCAATAAAGCTTTTAAAAGTGACGCCCTGCTCCTCTAACTCTGTGAATAGCTTCTCAAAAATGCTCAGAGTCTTGATCAAACTTGGGCGCTTGTGGCGGACGGCATTCTCGGTCGACAGGCCGTCAAGCATGGCAGGCTCAGTTTTGAAGACATACTCATCGGGAGGCAGTAGTTCTTCATAGAGCGTCCCCCTGACCGGCAACCCTGAGATTTCGCGAAACTCTTTCAGAGAAATTGAAACTTCGCGGTCCCCTAGAAAGAAGGTATTGGTGGGAAGATTCCATTAGTTTAAGAAGGCCTTAACCCACCAGACATGGGGGGACTGATAGTGGAAGAGAGACGCATATACCGCCTAATAGAGTCCGACCCTCTGCAGTCGCGCACGATGGGCGGACAGGATATAACTGGCCCAGAGAAGGTAGCCCGTGGGATGTCGAGGGGTAAGCCCTATTTTGTAAATCTGTCCCTATGGCTGGGCTTCGCCTTGGCAAATGCGGCGCTCTAAGATGTCTATAGCCGGCACAGGATGGTTCAGAATCCCAGTTGTTGATGGCTCAAGTCGTCCCGTAGGGGTCCAATTCAGCATCTCTACAGCAAAGGCGGTCCGTGGATGATCCATCGGCAAAAATGGATATGTAGGCTTTGTCGGTATCTCGCAAAGAAAGCTGCGGCGACCGCGGATGATATGACCGTACCAGGTCCTCCATAAAATTAGATTGGTGCAATTCGGGTCATGAGCCCTGATCATCGCCATCACCTCTTCGTCCGACAGTGATTGAGGAAAAGCCGCCTCCGAGCGAGTACAGGGAAAGTATGGGAGAGAAGCCATTACTCCTGAAACAAAGGAAAAGAAACTGTTAGTGAAACCCACGCGTATATATGTATTTATAAATATATATGTATATATAAAGACAGTGGAAGAAAACGACAAATAACTTATTTTATGGGACCATTGGTTACAAAACACAAGGGCCCCACAAAATCAAGATGGCGGCTCACTAATGATGAAGCAGAATAATCATTGTGAGAACAAAAAGAAGATTCTCAATAAATGAATAGTGGATTTCAAACAACTCTACATATTCTACAGAGAGAGAAGACCCACTGCATAACCCTATGCAAATCATGGGGGATCTTTCTAATTTTTTTTTTGCAAAGAACAACTCGGGAGGAAAAATCCCAAGAAATCTTCTTTTAAAGAACTAAGTTCTTTAGAGAAATTAAATTCCTTTTGAACAGGAGAATTAAATTCCCAGAAGACATTTTTCAGAGCTAAGATTCTTTGGAATGGAATTAAATTCCAGAGAAAGGTCAAGTATTGCCATCGATCTCTAAGATCAAAAGAGCCTTAACATAAGAGATTTATTATTTAGAGATTGAGCAGTTTTTTAAAGAACTTGGAAAAGATGGGTTCTTGTTAAAAGGAAAAACCCTTGGTGTGGATTTAAAATCCAAATTTCTATAAGGAGTTCCTCAGCCGTTCAAGATTCTTACCTGAAAAAGGAAATCTTTGTTGACAGAGTGAAACTCTGGAAATTTTTGAATCAGAGAACTAAGCTCTAGGAAAGAGAATTAAATTCTCAGAGGAAAAACGAGCAAGGAAGAAAATGGAAAAAGTGGAGGCGCTTCTGAAGGGACTCCTGCATTTATAGGATGTGATGGGGAACGATTCATCTCCCCGTTCCCTAGACAGATCCAACGGTCACAAAGGTGACAGCGTTGCACTCACGTGCAAACACGTGAGAACAACGCTGTGGGGGCATTTGTTCCCTGATAAAATATCAGGGAATTCCCCAATGGGGTATCACGTGCTCACACGTGACCAAGGGCCACGTGCGGACACGTGATGGTTTCCTGGAACTCTGTTATAATAGAATTAAATTATAATCAAGCAGGAAATTAGTGGAGTCATGTGCCCCCACGTGATGGGCCTTTAAAACCCACCAAAAGGGGTTAAAAGATGTAATAAGACACTAAGGAAAAACCCCAATGGGGTATCACGTGCTCACACATGACCAAGGGTCACGTGCTGACACGTGATGATTCCTTAGCTCTGTTAAACGGCAGAATTAAATTCTGAATAAAATGTTTAATTAAGGGGGTCACGTGCCAACACGTGACGGGTTTCTAAACTCTTTAATTGATAGAATTAAATTCTATTTCAATGATCAAACAGTAGGATCACGTGCCAACACGTGATGAGCTTTTAATCCTTCTGAACTAATAGAATTAAATTATAATTAAATAGGAATCCAGAACATTAACTGGAAAAAGATCTCTCTAAATCTTTCCAAACAAAAAGAAGGTGCTCTGTAAAATGGAGCACAGTTGGATTAAAAATCCAAGGGTGATTAAAAATCACCAATTTATGCAAAGATTTTATACAAAGAAAGATTTTCCTGAAATTCACCAAAAATAACAGACAGGATATCTTTTGGATTAAAAATCCAATGGTGAATAAAATTCACTGAGTGATCTAAAAGATCATGTTAGTTACAGAAACAACCAAAATCTTTCAATGAAAGATTGATTAAACAAATTGATTCTTTTATTTCTCCTATAAATAGGAGCCAAGAAGAGAAGGGAATGGATCTTTGGAATTTTGATTTTCTGGAGAAAAACAATAACAGAGAGGAAAAAGAGAGGAGAATTTAATTCTTAGGAGAGAAAAGAAGATCTTTTCAGAGAAAAGAAAACCTAGGTGAGAAAGGGGAAAGAGATCTAAGCTCCATAAAATAAAAGAGAATTTAATTCTCAAATTTAAGAGTTTAATTCTTCTGAATAAGAACTTAGTTTTTTCTTTGGTTGAAAATCTGCAGAAGCAAATCTCCCCACAAGTTGAGAATTTAATTCTCATCGGGGAGATTCTGCCTTGCAGATCCAAAATTTAGAAGGGAGAATTTGAGTTTAAGTAATTTAATTCCCCCAAATTCATAGGAATTTAATTCCTCCAAATAAAACTAGGGTTTAACCCTATATGAGAATTTAATTCTCTTAAATTCATAGGAATTTAATTCCTCCAAATAAAATTAGGGTTTAACCCTACATAAGAATTTAATTCTTCCACATACATAGGAATTTAATTCCTCTAAAAACAGAATTAGGGTTTGACCCTACAGAGAATCTGATTATTAAAATAAGAGATTTAAAGCTCTCCATGCACGTAAAGAACTTGGTCAAGTGGTGACACGTGACCCCCATCCTCAATGACCAAAAAAGAAAGAACAAAACTAGATCATGTGCTCCCACGTGACCCCTAAAACAGATCTCTTAAAATGAGAGAGAAAAACTTGGAGGCAATACCTCACGTGCTCCCACGTGATCCTCAAAATAAAGGGAACAAAGCCAAAGGCAGAACCATTTTTGGGCGCCCTCACGTGTCCTCACGTGACCCCTTAATAAACACTTTAATAAGTAATACATGGATACCCATCACGTGCCAACACGTGATGGCCTGAAGACTAAAAGTGTTTAACACTTATTTGAATATTCTGAGAACAAAATAAAGGAGGTTTGGCCCAATTCTCAGGCGCCTCACGTGACCCCACGTGACCACCCCACTTTTAGTGTTTAACACTATTTTGAGCATTTTGTCCCCAGTGTTTAACACTGTTTTAAAGCGCATCACGTGGGAACACGTGATCGCCAAATATATGTTAGTGTTTAACACTATTCTCAATCCGGTCTTAGCCCAAATTAACTAAGTCTTTCTGAGTCAAGACTCCTCTTTGATTAAACGCCGACTACATTCTTTCAAACTTGATCATTTCATATGATATTCAAAGAAAACTATATAGCCATGATGAATGGTCAATGCCCAATAAAAGACAAGGTGTTGTCAGAGCCCACAAACCCCTGTTTAGCATTGCTAAATAATGGGGGAGTTGAACCCAGACAAATGTTCAATAGTCCAACAAAGAGCCAAGATTTCAAACTTAATTGGACTTAGCCCAAATTGGCCATAAGTCCTCAATTCAGATTTAACTGAGCCAATGTGCTCATAATCTAATTAATTAATCTTAGTCCCAAAATTGGACTATAGATCTCCCAATCAACTTTGGTTCAAAGGTACATCTCTTTACTCCTTTGATATTTGTCGTTGTAATCCTTCAACGTCTTCAAAGAGGTGACGGGTCCCGACAACCATACATCCCATAGACTATGACGTCTTTAAACTGGACTGTGGGGTCCTTAAACCCATGGACTATGATGTCCTTAACCTCGGACTGTGGGGTCCTTAAGCCCATGGACTATGATGTCCTTAATCTTGGACCGAGATATCCTTAAACTAATATTGGACCACCATGTCCTTAAACTGGTAATCGACCGCAATGTCCCTAAACTAAACAATAGAGCCCAAATGCTCTCTTGTTGGATCTAAACGATCCCGTTAAGTAGATCTTAGTCTAAAATTAGACTAATGTATCCTTAAGTAACGTTTAAGTTGATCTTAGTCTCAAATGAGACTAACGTATCCTTAAACCCAAACCAAAATCCAAATCTAAGAAAATACGGATTTGGACTAATCCACGCCTTACGGGCGACGACATAAATTAGTCTCCGTATACAGTCCATGGGCAACCAAAAACAAAACAAACACTCACGACACGAATTGACCATCTGGAGAAGGAGAAAGTGGTTACCGTGACGCGGTAGTATAATTAACTGCAGGGGTTTGCACCTACAGGGAAGAGCGTCCCCACAATCAAAACACCCCTCAAATGAGGGGGAATCTGACAAAGTCTGCTACATCGGCCGCATCTGTCTAAACCTTCGATACATGGTGTCATAAATCAACTTGGTATCTTCGGAGAGGTGAACGGATAGCACCAATTAGCATCTGCCCTGAAATTCAGGCAAGACAGACCTGCGCGGTTGCGTCTCCATATTTCGGAGGGAAACAGGACCGGACTGTACGAATATTGTCACTGTCTGGCTCAGTAAGGGTTTCAGGATAAGTTTGCTCGTCGGCCTCCCTTTCGCTCAATACCTGGATAGCCGTTACGTACAGCTAGTGCCACTGACGTGTTCGTGGTTAAACCCACTACCAGCGTATTGACGAGTCTTTAGAGTCCCACACAGAGGTTTCCCTATTTCGGGCGAAACGATGTAGAGGCCGTATGGTTTTACGGCAGGGTTCAATCATATACGTGTACTTGTGCACGAATGATGTTCTGACAGATAATACTAGTGGGCTTTGGTTTAAGCCAGATCCTAGTATTATATTTGTTGGATTATTTTCGTCTCTTTGTATTCGTATTTTTCGGAATACGGATGCGGGTATGTATATATGGTTGAGGGGTATTCTTGTAATTTATTACAAGATTACTTTTATAAGATTACACCTCATCATGGTTTAGAGCTTTTTGGATTAAAAGGTTATTGAGGTGCAGGATGAGGTGTTTATTGCATTTTTGTGGCATGGCTAATTGGTGATCCATGGTTACTATTCTAGCATGCTTAGAATTTTTGTTTGTTGTGAGATTGTTTGTTGACTTGAGATATTTTTGTTGACTCTAGATATTTTGAAGACTTGACATATTTATAGTGATGGCTCCATTATTTCTTATCAACACTCACAACACACAAAAAAAACAAGCCATTATTCATTTTCTTTTTCTCTCTTTTGAGTTGCTCTCAACACCTCATTCTCATGGCTTCTTCTTCTTCCTCTAGCTCCATCCAAACCCTCTCATGAGTTGAGAATCTTTGGGTATGTTGAGACAAATTAATCCTTCATCACTCTCTACTTCATCTACGGTATCTAGAGTAACGATCTAGGTGCCCTAGTTATCTCGGATATGAGGTTGGAGGTCGTTGCATTGACTCTCGGGTGGATCATCTTCGATGGAGGGAGACTGGAGATCAAGCTTGATCAAGAAAGGCCCTAGGAGCTTGGGATGATAGTTGAAGACCGAAGGATACGGATCTATTCGGTATAACCATTCTAACTCTTTTGCATGTTTTGTTATCTAGGGCTTATGGGTAGATCCGGATAATTGATTGTGGTAGCGCCAAGTTTTATAATTTTTTGTTCCGCATTTGTTCACGGATTGATGACCGGGACGCTACCGTAATCCAACAGTAATGTCCCTGAAGAAGTTCCTACTCCTACCGTTCTTGAAGCAAGAACTTCTGCCCCTAAAGATAAAAGAGTTAAAACTTCTTATGTTTGGAAATATTTTGTAGTATAAACAATTGCAGGTAAAGGCGAGCGGGAAGTTTGCACTCATTGCCATGTAGATTTTACTTGTGCTACTTCAGGTGAAACTACCCATCTAAAAAGACATTTAATCAAACACAAAAAACCGATTCTCGGCAAATGACTCTAAATATGTTGTCTAACTCTTTAACTAGTTTTTCTTATTCGCAAGATACTAATAGAAGAGAACTTGCAAGATATATCATACATGCCGAACAACCATTTGGTTTTGCAGAAAACGAAATTTTTTATATATTGGTAAAATATGCATATAATCCAGCATTTCAAAGAGTACACAAAACAACACTTAGAAGTGACGTTTTAAAAAAAATTCATGATGGTAACGCCAATTTGATTGATATTTTTGCAAATCTTAAGAGTGAAATTGCATTAACTTTTGATCTTTGGACTACAAAATGGGGAATGAGTTATATTTGTGTTACTACATATTTCATTGATAATGATTGGTTTTTACATAAAAGAATTATTGGTTTTTCATAAATGGAGCATTCACATAGTGGAAATAATATGAGTAATTGTATTTTGACTACTGTACGTGAATATAATATTCAAAATAAAATATTTTCTGTTAGTTTTGATCTAATAATAATTCTGCTATAGCAATTTTAGAAAATAATTTAAATTCTATTTTGAATGGAGAATTATTTCATTAAAGATGTGCATGCCATGTGTTAAATTTAATTGTGCATGATAGTCTTACTATAATTGATCCTCATTTAGCGAAACCTAAAGATGCAAACCTCTGGATCCTGAAAATAGATTTTTAAGCAAACTTGTACCCAATTAAAATTTAGAGCTTTCAAATTCAACATTCCAACTAAATAGAATTCCACTTATGAGATGTTGAAATGCGTTTTAAAATATCGGGAGCCCATTACTTTATTTTATGAGGAACAAATGCCCAATAATAATTTAGAGCATTATGATTGGTTTGTTTGTGAATATGTTTTGAAATTTTTAGAAATATTTTATAATGCCACTAAATGTTTATCTGGTGTTTATTATCTTACTGCATATTTAGCAGTAGAACAGTTATTTTATATTAGCAAGATTATTAATGAGTATGTAATTAATCTTGAAAGTGCGTTTGCTGGAATGTTAAAAAGGCATGCTTACGAAATTGAATAAATACTGGCGAATAGTTCCTGCATTGTTTTGTTTAACATCTGTTTTTGATCCTAAACTTAAAAAAGATAATTTTTTTTATTAGATGGACACCATGAAAACTTAGGTACTGATATAGGAGATTATAAAAACGTTTTAGATTCTTATTTACATGAATTGTATGCCATATATGATGCAGAGTACGGTCAAAACAGAACTTCTTCTTTATCTTTCTCTTCACAGCAAACTTCCAAAAATGAATATTTCAGATTTTGCAGGAGAAAAAACAAAGAACAACTGTTTCTATTTCTTCTGCTTATAATGAGCTTACAATGTATTTGCAAACTGATTTCAGTAATTTTCTTACCGCGGATCAAATAGATAATCTTGATATTTTGGATTGGTGAAAAACATATGGACATATGTATTCTGTGCTTTCTGCCATGGCTCGTGATTTACTAACAACTCTGGTGTCCACAGTAGTTTCGGAATCTGCTTTTAGTGCAGATAACAGAGTTCTGAACAACAGAAGAGCGAGGCCGTCGGATGACGCGTTAGAGATCGCAGTGTGCCAAAAAGATTGGTTCGATGCAGAAACTAGACAACAACACGTTAAGAGTATTGAAGACTCCGACACCGATGAAGAGTAAAGACCGATAGGAGCTAACTAGTTAGTTTTTTTTCTCTACATTGAATTGTATTTTTAATTTTTTTGGCAATTGTACGAGGGGTAAGATTTGCCAACTTATGTCCTCCTCTCAAAATATTTTTTAATTAATAAAATATCCAGGTCTGTTCCGGGACCTACACGAAGTTTGGGCTAAAAAAATTCCAAATTTTTTTAACAAAAATAAAAATTTACTTCAATTTTTTTTTAAAAATCAAAATTTTTAAACGGGCCTGCCCGTTTTGGTCGGCCCGACGGCTCGAGCCCGGCCCGACCCGGCCCAAGCCGGGCCATAGGCCACAGGCCGGGTTCAGGTTGGGGGTGACCCGGCCCGGCCTGATAGACACCCCGAGGACTAATGTAGCATTTTGACATTTTCAAGGAGAAATTGAAAAACAGTTAAATTTTCTATTGATTTTTTAAAAAATTATAAAGTTTCCACGTCACCTGAGTATCTTGTAACTTAAAATGCAAGATTATACATAAGACCCTCGATATCTGTTAGTTTAAAATATTCACTTTCATGATTATGTATTCTTTTGTATTTCACATGCATCGAACTCAAATGTGCTCGGTTCTAGTAATGAGAATGGAAGGTGCATAAGACCGGATTATATATGGGGCGTGGAGGGGGGGGGGGGGGGGACGAAGCTCTCCCCGTTAGCAATGTATGATATTTCTAAATTTTGGACAATTCATTTGCAGTATAGAGAATAAACTGGCATAAGCTTTCTCGCATTTAGCCATTATGCCATCTTTGATAGACTAAATTTGTGGTAGAGAAGATGGTTGTTTCATAAAGGGTAAATTGTCAAAAATAAAAACCCGAACACTTTTTTCTATTGTCAAAAACCCTCCGGCCTCGAAAAGTTAATCAAAACCCCTCTAAAATGGTTTTTAGTTGTCAAGAAACCCTTACATGTGATATCTAGTGGTTGCATGTTATATCTAGTTTCCTACGATGTCTAAACAGTAGTCTGTGATATCTAAATAGTTTGTATGAATTGGTTAGATATAACAAGAACTTGCAGGAAAAATTTCTGATGGACTTTTTACTGCCGTTTCGAGGTCAAGGGGTTTTTGACAGCGGAAAAAAGTGCCTGGGGTATTCTAATAACTTATCTGGCTTAAATTTAGCTGTTTTAATTTTTCACAGTATCCAAAGCTCATTTGGTTGCATAGGATTACTCCGCAAACTGGAGCAACATTTACCTTACCTTACCTTACCCCAGTCAATCGCTAACTAGTTAAATCTGTGCATGTTACATGCATTTTCCATATCCGAATCAAGACCATATTATGCATACGCCGAGATTCCTCAACTCAGCAAATCAGATTCACAAGCATTAAGAAAAGAAGCACAAGACTCTTAACGTCCTAAAAAGGAGAGAAAAAGATCCAAAAATAAAAGGGATAGAAAATAAAAGTCTTGCAAACAGAAGCAGAACTGAGCATATCAGTTTATACGCAATCTTAGTCATTTATTCTCAACAAACCAGCATACAGCGTAGCAATTCCATCTAACTAATACACATTGTTATCATAAGTCACCCACGCTATAGAATTCTTCTCCTAAATCCAAGAAAGTTCTTTCAGCTTGAAACTGGTTGGGGGGCATGCGTGGATCGAGTAAGGACCTATCAGTGCTTGACCTTCGGATCCTTGACAATTGTCACAGCGCACGATACGTTTGAGACTGCATAGCTTGTTACACTGCCCAGAAAAATCCTGCAAGAAACACAAGTCACAAAAAAATGGTTACATCACGGAATAATCCCTTCATTAACTTCAGATACAAATATTGATTATCCCACGTAACTTTTTTTTAATGAAAAGTTGAGGCCTAGCTTGCCTCTGGAGTATATTCATTATCCCACATTGCTAACTATTTGAAAAAGGAACACAGCTCCTGGATATTTCAAAAGAGTGAGCATGATGCTTCAGAGATAACCAGTTATTGGGTGATGCATCCCTACAAATTTACAATTTCAAAATTCCCTTCTATATTCTGAATAAGTGAATATTGTATTTTATTTATTTTGAATTGTATACCATAGTGTATTAGCAATAGAAATTACTCTACTCAACACAAGTGACTAAGATCCTAAGATAACACAAATGCTACTACTGCATGCAAGCCAACTCGAGCTGACACGTTTGAGTACCATTGGCTTGTTTTCATAAGAAAATACTACCAAGTCCAGATTTCGGCCTTCGCATAAGCAAGTCTCAGATTCATATACGATTTGAGCTCTAATGAAACCTAATGCAAGGTTTGCCTTTCAACACATGACTCTTGAGCGCTCTTCTCTTCACAATAGATATCTTAATGGGAATCAAGGCATTACTTCAGTTGTATCAACGGCCTAAAGCCGCTAAACTAGGTCCCAATTTCAGGTAGCAATCCATACAGGAGCTGCAGATTAATTATCTCCAGTATAATACCCCTTTTTGTTTATATAAGTTCACACGCACGCGTGCGCGGCATGGATGACCCCTTTTTCCTTCGCAACAGGAAAAATGCTTAAACTACCAGGCTTGAAATCCTACCACGATCTACCCAAGATACAAACATCATGGATCCCACTTGTTTGGGACTAATACCTAGGTGTTGTGGGTCCCACCGTTTTGTTAGATTGTGGCAGGAATTCAAGCCGGTAGGTAAAGTATAACTCTTGCAACAGCCACATTGGTCACAAAAGTCATAGCTATTAAGTGACTTCTGAAAATAGTCTTCAAGAAATCTCTGTGGATGAAAATCACGAAATACCTCCATTTTTACTGTTTAAAAAACTCTCCAGCGAAAATTAGCTAATCTATATTCACTAAAGCTATTATCTCGTTTGCTCAACAAAGACCAGGATAGAATCAACACACCCAGCTCCCTGCACTAGCTAATTTCATCACAGTTGTGGCATCAAAAGCCGTCCACTTGTTGGAGGGGGGGGGGGGGGAAGATGCCAATGGTGGAACAAGGAGATGCCAATGGTGGAACAAGGAGGATTAACCAATGATGGTGTACCTGAGATCATAGAAGGGTTGTAAAATGAGACACGACAACTAAACCAATGAGAAGTAAGCCATATTTTCATTCAAAATCAAGGTTCTTTGATCTATCAGTTCTGCCAGTCCTGAACGGGAAACCTTTTTTCTCCCCTAATGTTGTGATAGGTGGGTTAAATTAATCTCCCCAAGCTTCCTTCATCCCTCTCTTTTTCAGTCAGCTGCATGCCTTGAACTTATGACCTCCTTGTTAGAATTTGCTCACCTTCCGACCCTTCCACCCCTTGAATGGGAAACTTTTTTTAGTGGAATTAGTTGTTAAGGGTTGGTTTTTGGATCATAATGTTGTTTTCATTGTACCAACATCTAAAACCAAGAGTTTGATTTCAAGTAATGTTTGAGAGACTTCTCATATGACATTATTAAGGTTTGGACAAATGAACTTCCGTGCTGGATGGGAAGAGACTTCTCATATAACATTAATAAGGTTTGGAAAAATAAACTTCTGCATTGGATAGGAATGCTTTATCGCATGAGCTACGCTCCGATGGTGTGTTGTGGTTAAGTTCATATCTAACATGCCCACTACATGTCTGCGACATATAAGATATAGAAAATATATACTTGTATTGCAAAGGAAAAAACAATGTAGTTGTAGATATAATATTTAGATGAATCCATAATTACACATGCATTTCAAACACTGGCACATGAAAAGATCCTAAAAGAGGGTTCCCTTCAAACAAAAGAGAGAAAAATGATCATGTCCAGTTGAGATTAAGAGTCACTCTCTACCATTAGGGTGGACTGAGATTGTTTTTTATTGTTACAGTGATGAATACTTTAATTACTTTCATAAGGTTTGTCCTGAGGAGTTGAATTAATTGATATCCTATCTCTTTGGTTCCTCTCACAACCGGTCCCTGGACAGTCTCCTCCTTGTTGAGGTCTACAAAGCCTCCCGATATAATTTTGGGATTAATATCTTTGGCTATAATTCAACTAAATTATGGCATGTGTGATGCACGTGAAAACAATTTGTAGCATTGTCTATCAAAGAATGATGGTAAATTCTATTTAGGCTTTAGTTTTGCTAAAATACCATAATCCTTCTACATATCTGAGATAAATGTTGATTTATTCTCCTTTAAGCTTAATCGTTGCTTTGTTAATGATAATCTAAATTTAAATTACGAAAAAGCGAAGTTTAAAAAATAGAGTAGATTTGGGAAACTTATAGCATACCTAGACGATAAAAATTATGGGATTCATTTGTAAGTTTTATTTTTTCCTTTTCCTTTGTTTCTTTTTCTTTTTCTTTTTCTTTTTTTTTTTGGGGGGGGGGAGTATGAGGTGGCATTTCTACAATTAAAGAAAAAGTGAAGGATTTTTTAAACCTTTTTGACTTCGTTTTCAAAAATGAGAAGATGCCACATGGACCCCTTGAGTTCTAGTTATAATAGTAGAGATAAGCTCGCAATGCTTCTTGGTTATTTCTGTCTATAGTAATTAATCTGTTCCATTATCATAAGATTCTTGCTTTTTGCATAAGATTTAATCATGTTGGAAATCCTGCCAACGCACATCTAACAATTAAGTCCTTGTGCATCTCTTCTTCTCTTATCCTCTTTCTAATCATATCTTTCCCATTAATATTCCTCTCTCTCTCTCTCTCTCTCAACCTGATTTTCAGACTACATTCATACCTTTGATAATATAATGGTTTTTACGCGTATGTTTAAGAATACTTCATGTATTGGAAAGTCACAGGCAACATAAAAAGGATTAAGTGGTTTTGTATCATAATTTCCTCTAGACTAGGCAAATCCTATTAGTTTAATATGTATTAAACATTGTGAACAACCACCCGTGTACCTCTGGATTTGGGTAAGTCCTCTGCTTCCCATGACCAGTGAATCCAGTTTCAATTCCTCCACGGCGTCACACAGCTCCTCCCTCGCATCTCCCCAGTAGATCTTAGCAACGATCGTCACCTGACCATTCAATCCAATCAAGAAATCACAATTACACGTCTAACATATTTCCCCAGGATTAAAATGTGATCAATAAAACCACAAACGATGAAGCAACCTCTTTCTGCCTTGAAGTCGTGTCGAGCAAATCTAGCACTTCCATATCAGTCTTGATGTTGTATTTCTTCATCGCCTCTGGCTCTCGAAACTCCGACAACGGGATCAACGCTACAAAAACATACAATAGATCTATCAGAATAAAACAAATGAAGGTCAAATCTCAACGTGAACCATATTCGAATACATTAAATCTAATCAAACATACAATAAATTGATCAGAACGACAAAATAGGATCAACTCAGGAAGTGAATTGTTATTAACCTATCAAAGCTAAGAATATAATAAATAGACTAGAACAACCAATTAACAGGAAGTGCACCATCGAACTTTCAGGGTTTTTGAGATAGCACTATTGCACTTTAAAATTGCCTCAAACCCTCCCTGAATGGTTTTCTGGTAAAAATAATGAAGGAGTACCTTCATCGAAAAATTACCATATCCGGTTGTATTTGGGGCTATTTAGTCAGTGCACAATGTCATTATGGGGCTATTCAGTTCATTCATGCCTTAAAACGAGTTATCGTATGGATGTTTAATGGCATTTTTAATGTCCATTGGTGCTATCTCAAAAACTTTGAAAGTTTGATGGTGTTTTATGAAACTTATCCCGAAGTAAATATACAACAATATCAACAAGAAAGATAAGATCGACTCAAGTGAATTGTAATCTATACTATCAAAAGCTAAGGCCCCTCTATGGGAATGGAGTTACTTTAGCATAACCAGAGTTTCATAAAGTTATCTAAACTTAATCTCAAAACTCCAAACTATGCCATGTTTGGCATGCATTTTGGAGTTTAAAAACGGTTTAATTCCAAAAAACTACCAAATCACTTGCTTCGGCTACAAGAAACCACCAAATTCTCTCAAAATTAAGGTAAATATCATGCTTTTTGAAAGTTTTGTGGTAATTTCTAATGTATTCAACAAGAATTTGGTAGTTTCTTGTAATTAGACCAAGGTATTTGTTAGTTTTTTTGGAATTAAGCCTGAAAAAAACTTTGGTTATCTAAACTCCAAAGTTGACGTACCCGGAGTTCACAAAACTTCAATCCAACCAAAGTTTCCCATCAAAATTAAGATTAATCGTAACTACATACAATAGATCGATCGAAACAAAAGGAAAAGGGGGGGAAAAGCATGAGGAACTTACGAGACCCAGATTTGGGCTCGTCGCCGCCGCGGTGCATGACGTGGAGGACGACGAGGGTGTCGCCGTCGTTGAGGAGGTTGTCGATGGCCCATTGGAGAGCCATCTTGCTGCTGTTGGAGAAATCGAGGGCCGCTCCGATCTTCTTCGCTCCTCCCATTTTGATCTAGTTTGAGATTTTGATGTAAGCTTCTCTTTTTTTCTTTTCTCTGTTCTGCTTTTGGATTTAATATTTTACAGAACCGGACAAAGATTTGATGATGGCGAGGGCATGGATTTTGACGCCGTGTGTTGACGGGTTAGGAATGTTCGGTGCGTCGAAAAGGAACCAATGTGGGACGTGGTTTAGGTTTTGGGTCTGGAATCTCGTTTGTGATTAAGTGCGCCTGAAATACCAAATTTATACCTAATTAGAAAAATAAATGAAGATTGTAATGGAGATTAAGAATATACCGTTTATAACATTTCAGATTTTAGAATGGTTACATTCTTTTCTTTTTAATGGATTCGGAGTGCCTGCTATTATCACTAGCACGAACTATTAGATCCATGGTCGGAATTAGATGAAAGAGAGGGCATGTGGGTTTAGTTTTTTTATCGTGGCCAAGATCTCATGATAGTAGGGAAAATAGCCGATGCTGATAGTAGAGAATTCCGGTCTCTTTTTGACAAGCGTCCAGCAGAAAGCATATTCACAAATTTGCCGTTCGGGAATTATTCGGTGAGGTTGAAAATTCGGATTCGGGGAACTATTCAGAAAAAATCGACAGGTATTCGAGAAAGATTCCGCAAGTATTCGGGAAATGTTCGGGAATGATTTCGAGCAAGAAATTAATATATGAGGTACTGGGTTTTGATATTGCGAATTATTCGCTATTTTGTGAATTATTCACCGTTTATTTGAATTATTCGCGAATTATTCGAAGCGTTCGCCGGTGGCGATTAAATCGGAGAATTCGACCGATCAAAAATTCACGAATTCGCCGAATTATTCACGAATTATGTGACTATGATAGAAAGAAAGAAACGAAGAGAGTGTTAATAATGCACACAAATAAGCAACAACTGATCATGTTTTAGGATTATCTTTACTCTGAGAACTCAAAAGGTCCACGTGTCTTATTTCTCATTTTTCTTAAAGAAAAAAATTCAGATTCTCTCTTCGGTATAAAACGTGGTCCGCATCATATCATCTTTATCACCGACTTCATCTTCATCATCTTCTTTATTTTCTTTGTCATTTTCTTTTTCATCACATCCGCCGTCCCCCTCTCTCGTCGGCGATGACTTCCTCTACCTGCCGTCGCAACCACTGGTCTAGATTTTCTCGTTCCTGCCATTCTATTATTTCTATCGTCTTCTTCTTCATTATCATCTTCACCGTCTTTCTTTTCAGCACCTCCGCCGTCCCTCTCTCTCGCCGCCAATGAATTTCTCCACTCGCCGCAGCCGCCGCAGGCCTCTTCATCCATCCATCCACCACCATTAATTGCCTAATTAACATTTAACGATTATTTAAAAAATTTAATAAAATAATTAATTACTAATTAATTGTATTTATGTAAAATACAGAATGGTCATTCTTATTAACAACTAATATCGTTAAAGTTGAACAGTGCTGGCTGTTAAGGCATGGCGGTTTTCTTTAATTTAGGTACTAGTGGTTTTCTATCACATGCCCAAAAGTAGTGATGGTTTTTTTCTCCAGTTTTGTAAATAAGCATTTTTTTAAAATACATAATCTATTTTTTTACATAAACTAATCCTCTTTCTTCTTTTCCCATATAAAATCTATTAAGTGTTTCATTTACATTTTCTTATAATACAAATTTCATCCATATCTACCTTTATCAGAAAGAAACAATTTAGCACATATGAGATCAACGAATAATGGTTTCTTGGCAATGGAGCAAAAATGCAGTGGGGTTTATGTAAATGTAGAGGAAGGTGTTTCTAAACAACACTTTTGACCCTCTTTAGTTTTTAAATTAAAAGACGAGTGTATTTCACTTTTATGAAAAGAGATTCTATATTCGAATCATGTAAACGTTGCATACTTGGCCATGCACATGTATTTATTTATTTTGGGATTTCTCTACATTGAACCCCTAAGACCTCGCTATCTAAATACAATCCCTAACACCAACTATATATTTATAAATACAACGTTTGAAATTTCTCTATTAATCAAATAAGACCTTTCGTCGACTTAAACTGAGTTCATGTTTGGATTAGAGCTAACTTTTGTTAGGATTTAAGATATATACCCATCTTTTGTTGGGAGCACGTGCAGCGGATGAGCGGCAACCAATCCTTATGGATCTAAACTGAGATCCTTTTAAAACGAATAACAAAAACTAGAAACAAACACAATTAAATAACACAAGAGATTTTGAGAGGAAAATGAGAGAATTTTATTAGAACTTGAGAAAAAGAACACCTTACAGAAGATTGCAATAACTATCTTCTTATGATCTCCAATGAGATCTCCTTTTACAAGTTCTCCTTATGATCATCTTGAACCCTTCCCTTATGGAGCCGTCTCTCACCTCCCTTAAAATTTATGATCAAAACAATACTTTAAAACTTTAACCCTAAAATCCTATATTCACAAATTCGAGTTACAATAAGATCCCAATAATTACGAAAATGCCACCCAGAACCGATTTTTCGAGATAAATCTCGAACTGGAATTTGTGTTTGTCTCTAAGGACGTCTGAATCATGATGGTCAGACGTCTGCTGTCACGCTCCGCTTTCCAAAAGACAGGAGCAGGTATGTGATGGGTCCCGCGACGTATTTATTCTGAGAATATCATTTCTCAAAACAAATACGCCACACATTTATAAGCAATATAACAACATACAAGAATTAACAAGAGAAATTAAAATTCAACATCAACTTTATTTACATTCAACATTTCACATAGTTTTGGATACAAGATAACTGAAACGAAACAAAGTGAGATGAACTGCCTAAACAAGTGGCATACTGAAAATAAAATGCTGAAGGAACTAGTAATCTGTCTGTGCTGCAAACTGATCGAAATCCTCTTGGCTCGGCTTGATATCCCCAGTTCCCAGATCACCTAACAAACATTCCAAGAAAACAAAAGAGATGAATGGAATGCCCGTCAGCGGACAAGCGCTTGATAAGTCCCCAAAAGATATGAATGTGAATATGATAAAGGACAACATATAAGCAGAATATAAATTCCGATGATGTAACAGATAGGTAAAAATGTCTTTTAAACATGAGCATGGTAATGTATCTTAAGCATGATGTTATATAGAAGCGTGAAAATATATATAAATATGATTACTCTATTCTAACGTGTTGTTTGTAGTTCGATAATGAAGGTATGCGTGTATACGAGAGTAGTCTGTCAAACTCACAGACCAGCAACACGTTTCGGTTAAAGCCCCGTCAAACCCACGAGACAACGACACGCAAGATTCATGTTAGGTGATTTTTAGTGGACTCTCGTGCCATAACATACATCCTTTACCAAACTACTCCTTAACCCCATGTATTTAGTTTATGGTTTAAGTTACAAGTTTTGCCCGAATCCATGTATACCGATTGATTTGAAAAACCGTGTCTTTGTGTTTCCTAGTTACCACAATCAATTACGGTGTCGCAATAGCTAGCCGATAGTGAGTACGGGCCGTCCACTGGAAAATGGTGAACTATCTTTCTTATTTTAGACGAGTTAATAAAAAAAGATAGGATTTTTATCGTTTTATACTAAAGAAATTTAAAAATTTTATAAGAGAAAGCCTTGTAGGGTTTTTCGGATTGAGTAGTTTAAGGATATAATTTTAAATAAAATTCTTTTTATCTTTTAATTATTTAACATTAGAGAAATAGCAATGAATATGGATTAGGGTTCTTAGAGGGATTGGGGTTTCCCTCTACCGACTCTTGTCCTTCCATTGACCCTATTTATCTCAAGCCCCCAACAAAGCAAATATTAACGAATCCCAAATTGTGGTCGTAACTATCATGGATTGATAGCACGTCCGAATAAGAGGGTTAAGACTCCCTTTGCTAAAATTTTTAAAAATTAAAACTTCAAATGAAATTAAGAGATTTTTTCATCCATTATACTATCCTATTCTATAAATCCTAACAAGCGAGAATTTACTCGCTCATTGGGAAAAACGAAGTAAAAGAAATGTGGAAGAATATGGAACCCATAAGTTAAAAAAAAGTGTGGAAAGTAAACGCAGAAAGTAAATGAGACGAAATTAAAAAAACTACCTTTTATTGAAACTTCTGCATTACAGAATTTTGATTGCTGAAAAAACTAAAAGAACTATAAATCCTAATTTGCTCAATAGATCTAGATCGATTGATCAGTAGATGATAGATGATAACCGTAATTGCTCTCGATCCTTTATATAGGCTCTAGAACTTGAAACCCCATACGTCATCTTAAAGTATGTGAAAAGACGATCCAGCCCTTGAAAATTCACATTCAACAGCCCTTACTTGACCGTGGAACCGCCGCCATATATCCCATTACACCGCGGATCCGCCGCCCCTTTGGTGTGATCTCATCCCCAGATTTCTTGTGTTATCTTTTCGTGATGTTAGAAGATTTTTCTGATAAAAATATTTTGAAAATATCCTTTTCTCTCTGCAGTTGCGAGATTCTTCAATTTGCTCCTAACATTCGGCAGATTTGGTTTGCTAATTCGATTCGATTTGATTTCCTCAATCCTCTTTGAAGTCTTGACCTGATTTGTTATTTTAAACCTGTACAATATCTCAAATCAAATTATTATTAGTATTTGTCTTATTTGAGATAATATTCCAACCAATTAAATTACAGATATGATATCTTAATAATAATGGTTAAGAATATTTGATATGACATGATATGCATATTTTCATAATTAAGAATCTCATGGATATTTTATTTAAATATGACATGCATATATTCCCCCAATTATATTAATTATAAATTAAGAAATATATGATAAAATTCTTTTTACAAATAAATCCACATATGTTCTTAAATTACAAATAACACCTAATAATAGCAGGGAAAATGACCGTAAAAATATGCAATAAATTTGACTGATCAAATACCCCCAAATTTATCTTTTGATCGTCCCGAGCAAACTATTTTATTTTAAAAAGAAAAACAAAAACCTAGCACATTTTCGTAGGCAACACGATTGCACTTAGCTCGTGCAACAAGCCGTTAAATCTCTAGATGTCCCTAGTAGGAGTAGTATTGTCTCCTGAGGGTTTTTAGCGGATTACACCCACAAAATCCCAAAATAAAAGAAAGAAGACAAAAATTACATGCAAAGATAAGGAACATATAAAAGAAAAACTTAAAATAAGAGTTTCAAACTACATTATCTTTTTAGTTGTCATGAGCCCTATCTTAATAGTCTTGAAAAGATGTCGGAAATCACATCCTCCTTCAATAAAATATCGTCTTTAGTCTTCCTCCCTAGCTTTCCTCCAAACATCGATCATATACCCCTACGTGTGTGTAAAAGTCATCCCTACACTTGGAGAATTCAATTCAAGCTATCATACCCTTTATCCATATTCCTTAGTATTTTTTTAGTCGGTGATGTTTTATATGGATTTGCTCACACATTTTTCATACGACCGTTAATACTTTTTGAGACACTAACCAACCGTTTACCGAATGTGCTTACTTATTATGGCTTACTTAGCAATATCCTAATTTTGCAACACCTAAAACTTAGCAGTGAGCCCCAAACCAGTTGGTCTAAGGTACTAGATAATAAGGCACCCTCGCTATATTTTTTTATATGCTGCCTTAAGTAATTACAAAACCAGTGTTCATTTTCTTTTTAAATTTTATTTTATGTGTCATTTATATTTTGTTGAATTTTTTTTATATTAAGGTTTTCAGGTAAGAGTATTTTAAGGTATTCTCTACTATCCCAAATTTCAAGATGTGTGCAAGTGCGTATAGTAGGATATCAACATTCAGAAATTTAAACTCAAGAATAGGGACTATTTTTCAGACTTATTTCTCTGCAGATTAGTGATTTCTTCATCTTACTAACCCTTGAGATAACAGCTCATGACCATGTATTATTAGCTTCATTCTAAAACATCGAATTTTCTTGCATTTCTTAAGTCCCCTCTTCTCTTTCATATGTATTTTTCACTTTCCAACTTTTATTTTCAAAATTTTTTATAGTGCTAAATGATAAATACAAACCTCCCCTAACCTATTTACAGTAGTATCCTCACTGATCCTGTTGTTCGAGCACAAAAACCTGTAGACTTAGGTGGAGCATGATAGGGTCAAAAGTTAGTCAAATGGAAAGCTTCCCCCAAACTTGTTCTTTAGCACATACATACACATATATATATATATATATTTTATTGGATCTACTAATATACACACCTCATTCTTAGTTGAAACAGTGTTGCCACTGTTTATGGTTGGAAAACCGAAGCATGGAGGAGAGGCGGAGGAAAGTTAGTCGTTATAAAGCGGCTCCTGCAAAAACAGTAGCTTCTCCGATGAGTCAGCGGAAAAGTGCGGTTTTAATCTATACCCATTTATTTTGAAAAAAGAACCGTCTATAGTATTTTCTATATCCACTGCACCGTGCGGGTATACATACCGCGCCTCAAAAGGTCCTATCCAACGAGATCTCAACTTACCCGGATGAAGATGGAGATGGCTATCGTAAAGAAGGACTTGTTGTCCCGTTGTGAATGTTTTTCGCAAAAGATATTTGTTGTGAAATATCTTTGTTCGGTTCTTTACTATAACCGCGTTATCGTAGGCTTCATCACGAAACTCGCTCAGCTCATTTAATTACAGCTTTCGATAGCTGCCCGCTTGGTCAAAATCGAAGTTAAGCTCTTTAATTGCCCATATCGCCCTATGTTCGATCTCGACAGGGAGGTGGCAAGCCTTCTCAAACACCAGCTGATTGATTCGAAAAAGTGTCTTTATATGTTTCTAATTACCGCAATCAATAATGATGTCGCAATAGCTAACCGATAGTGAGTACGGGTCGTCCACTGGAAAATGGTGAATTACTTATCTTGTTTTAGATGAGTTAATAAAGAAAGGTGGGATTTTTATCGTTTTATACTAGAAATTTTGAAAATTTTATAAGAGAAGGGCTTGTAGGGTTTATAGGATTTAGTAGTTAATGGATAGAGTTTTAAAAATAATTCTTTTTATCTTTTAATTATTTAATATCAGAGAAATAGCGATGAATGTGGATTAGGCTTCTTGGAGAGAATTAGGGTTTCCCTTTACTGACCCTTGTCCTTCCATTGTTGACCCATATTTATCTCAAGCCCTCAACAAAATAAGTATTAATGAATCTCAAATCGTGGTTATAACTATCATGAATTGATAGCACGTCCGATAAGAGGGTTAAGATTCATTTTGCTAAAATTTATAAAAATTAAAACTTAAAAAGAAGTTAATGAATTTTGTTCATTCATTATACTACGATATCCTATAAACCCTAACAAGCGAGAATTTACTCATTTATGGAGATCAACGAAGTAAAAGAAAGGTGGATGAATACGGAACCCATAAGTTAAATAAAAATTAAAATTGCGGAAAGTAATTAAGGAAAGTAAATGCGACAAAATTAAAAGAAAGAAATACCTTTTATTGAATAAACTATTGCATTACAGAAGTTGCTTGCTGAAAAAGTAAATCACAACCCTAATTTTCTCTATATTGCTTGATCGGTAGATCAGTCGATTGATAGTTCGATGATAGATAATAACCCTAATTGCTCTCATTTCTTTTATAGGCTTTAGAACTTGAAACTCTAGACGTTATATTGAAGTGTGTGCAAAGACAATCAAGCCCCTGAATTTTCACATCCTGCGGCCACCAAAGAACCGCGGAACCGCTGCTCTTTACCCCTAACGGCCGCGGATCCGCTACCTTCTGATGAGTTTGCGTTTCCAGATTTCTCGTGCCTTCCTCTCTCGATATTTAGAGATCCTTTTGATAAAAATATTTTGAAAATATATCTCTTATTCTCTGCCGTTGTGAGATTCTTCAATCTACTTCTAGCATTCGACAGATTTGGTTTGGTAAATCGATTTGATGTGGATCTCCTACTTGTATTTCAGATCTGAACTGATTTATTATAATATCTGCACAATATCTCAAATCAAATTATCAGTAGCATTTGTTTTATTTGAGATAATATTCCAACCAATTAATTGATATGATATCTTAATAATATTGGTTAAGATTATTTGATATGATATGCATATTTTAATAATAAATAATATCATGAATATTTTATTTAAATATGATATGTACATATTCCCCAATTATATTAATTATAAATTAAAAAACATATGAAAATAATCTTTTTACAAATATACCCACATATGTTCTTAATTTACAATTAACACATTTTAGTAATTAATAATAATAGGAAAAATGAACATACAAATGTGCAATAAATATGACTGATCAAGTACCTCCAAATTTATCTTTGATCGTCCCGAACAAACTATTTTATTTTCAAAAGAAAAAGAAAAAACCTAGCACACTTTCGTAGGCAACACGATTGCACTTAGCTCTCGTAACAAGCCGTTAAACCTCTAGGTGTCCCTAATAGGAGGAGTGTTGTCTCCTGAGGGATTTCAGTGAATTACGCCCACAAAATCCTAAAAAAGAAAGAATATGAAAATTACATGCAAAGATAAGGAATATATAAAAGAAAAAAATTGAAAATAAGTGTTTCAAATTACACTAGCTTTTTAGTTGTCACGAGCCCTATCTTAATGGTCTTGAAAAGATGTCAGAAATCACATCCTCCCTCAATAAAACATCGTCTTTAGTCTTCCTCCCATCTTTCCTCTAAACATCGATCATATACCTCTACGTGTGTGTAAAAGTCATCCTTACAGTTGGAGAATTCAATTTAAGCTATCATACCCTTTGTCCATATTGCTTAATACTTTTTAGTCGGTGATGTTTTAGATGGATTTGCTCACACATTCTTCATGCGACCGTTAATACTTCTTGAGGCACTAACCAACCGATTACCGAATGTGCTCACTTATTAAGGCGTACTTAGTAATATCCTAGTCTTGCAACACTTAAACCTTAACGGTAACTCCCAAACCAGTTGGTCTAAGACACTAGGTGATAAGGCACCTTCACTATACTTTTTATGCTGCCTTAAGTAATTACAAAACCAGTGTTCATTTTTCTGCACCATTTATCTTTTGTTAATTTATATTTTTTTCCTTTATACTAAGACTTCTAGGCAAGAGTATTTTAAGGTATCCTCTATTATCCCAAGTTTCAAGATGCGTGTAAGTGCGTATAGTAGGGTATCAATGTTCTGAAGTTTGGAATCAAGAATATGGACTATTTTTCAAACTTATTTCTATCCGCAGACTAGTAATTTATTCATCTTACTAACCATTGGGACAATAGCTCATGGCCACGTATTACTAGCTTCGTTCTAAAACATCTAATTTTCTTGTATTTCTTAAATTTCTTCTTTTCTTTCATATCTATTTTTCACTTTCTAAATTTTATTTTCAAAAAAAATTTATTTCTTTTTTATGCAATGCAAAATGATACATGAATAAACACAAATCTCCTTCCAAACCTGTATGCAGCAGTGCCCTCACTGATATTGTTGTTCGAGCACAAAAACCTGTAGACTTGGGCAGAGAATAGTAGGGTCAAAAGATATTCAAATGGAAAGTCTCCTCCAAACTTGTTCTTTAGTACGCACATATATTTTTTTTATTATTGGATCTACTAATTTACACACCTCCATTCTTAGATGAAACAGTGTTTCCACTGCTTATGGCTGGAAAACCGAAACATGGAGGTGAGACGGAGGAAAGTTAGTAGTGATAAAGCGGCTCCTGCAAGAACATGAGCTCCTCCGACAGGTCAGCGGAAAAATACGGTTTTCATCTATACCCATTTACTTTGAAAATAGAACCGTCTTTAGCATTTTCTACATCCACTGCACCATGCAGGTATACATACCGCACCACAAAAGGTCCTTTCCAATGAGATCTCAGCTTACCTGGATGAAGACGGAGACGGGAATCGTAAAGAAGGACTTGTTGTCCCAGTGTGAATGTTTTTCTCAAAAGAAATTTGTCGTGGAATACTTTTGTCCGGTTCTTTACTATAACCGTATTATCGTAGGCTTCATCACGAAGCTCCTTCAGCTCATTTAATTGCAGCTTCCGATAGCTGCCTGCTTGGTCAAAATCGAGATTAAGCTCTTTAATCGCCCATATTGCCCTATGTTCAATCTCGACAGGAAGGTGGAAAGCCTTCCCAAACACCAATAGATAAGGAGACATGCCAAGATCGGTCTTATATGCAGTACGAAATGCCCAAAGAGCATCAGTCAGTTTAGAGGACCAATCTTTACGTTTATTAGAAACCATTTTCTACAAAATTTGCTTGATCTGTCTACTAAAGACTTCAGCTTGCCCGCTCGTTTGGGGATGATAGGACGTAGAAAGCTTGTGGTTGATTGAATATTTCCACATCAAAGTCTCGAAAGACCGATTGCAGAAATGCGTACCATTGTCGCTAATGATAGCGCGGGGGTGCCCGAACCGAGAAAATATATTTTCTTTAAGGAATTTAACGATAACCTTGTTGTCATTTGTACGGTTTGGTATTGCTTCAACCCATTTAGAAATATAATCAACCGCTAATAAAATGTATAAGTTCTCAAAATTTTTGGGAAACGGGCCCATGAAATTAATTCCCCACACATAAAATATCTCAACAACCAAGATTGGTTGGAGCGGCTGCTCGTTTCTCCGTGAAATTCGATCCATGTGCTGACACCGTGAACAAGTTTTGCAATAATCATATACATCTTTTGTAAGGCCGGGCGCGCCCCGCGCGTGTGCACAGCGAAAGCGGGACTGGTCGGAAAACAAAAATTCCGTTGGAGCGCAATCGACTGTACGCCAAAATCGTCCAAACACTAGTTTCTAGCTAATTGTAAAGAACAAAAAGAAAAGTTGAAAGGTGCTAAAACCTTTGTAGCGTGTCCGGTTGATTCCGGAAGACCCCGTCTAAACTCCGTGAGCTCTCGAATGCGTCTGCACGCCGACTGCTCCGCCGTAAATGATTCGCGTTGAAAGCGGGCTGCCCGAGCTCCAACTCCGTCACCGGGCGGAGAGACTTCCTCCAGAGGCTTGCTAGGCGTGGAGGAAGGCGATGCGAACAATGAGTACTCTCTACTTTTTGCAAAATCTCACCATGGAAACACTTGCCATTTTTCAAGAGAGCATGAACACTTCATATGAGGAAGAAGATGTTTTTGATTGCTTAGAAAAAAAATAATGAATTATCTCATGTAATTTTTCAACCATGTCATGTATAAATATGACACATACCCTCTCTCCCACTCCCTCTTATGTGTGTGTCAACACATAAGAGAGAGGGTGGGCCCCACCATTTTAAATAAATATAATAAATGTATAATAATATATATACATTAATATATATATATATATATAAAGATATATATACATATATATATATATTTGTATATTTATTTATACATAATTCATAATGGTGGGAATTAATATATATATATATATATATATATTAAATAAGTATTAGTACATGTATCCTATACACGTACACATCATGTATCACATACACGAAATGCCATCAATATCTTCTTAGTATCATATACTGTAGAGAGTGTGTGTATCATATATACTATACTAGAAACCATATCATTAATACGGTTATTAAGTCAACACTTGACTTGGTATTCCGGCTTTGGAACCGGCTAGTATAACAGTCGTCCGATTGAACACGTATATCCAATACACATGTTTTATCGAACTTATGTGTGTATCCCTATACGTACGTCACAACGCGTTTGCCCAGGCAGGCACTTTCGTTGCGGGACTCTAAAGACCTGTCAATACGCTGGCAGTAGTTTATACAGGATCGTATCCGATTGAATCTGAAACACTTTCAGATTCAACCCCCTTTTGGGTTAACCTACAAGCTCGTCAGTAGCACTAGCTGTACGTAACGGCTACCCTAGTATGAGCAAGATAAAGGCAGGTCGACGAGCGAACTCATCTGGACCCTGTTCCCGCCAAAATTTTGGCGCAAAACTTGCTCCATTATAAAATAATAACAAAAAAATAAAAATAAAGGGAAAGCTCTGCATGCAAAGCATGAAGGGACTTGTTTCCTCCCAATAAGAGAGCAAAGCTCTGTTCAAAATTTGAAATTGGAACTGAGGCAGCGTCTCACGTGCAAAGCACGAGAGCGCTCGCGCCAAGAGCGCCAGCGCTAGGAGTCAAAGACTCTGAGGCAGCGCCTCATGTGTAAAGCACGAGATCGCTAGCGCCAAGAGTGCCAGCGCTAGGAGTCAAAGACTCTGAGGCAGCGCCTCACGTGCAAAGCACGAGAGTGCCAACACCAAGTGAGCCAGCGCTAAGAGTCAAAGACTCTGAGGTAGCGCCCTACGTGCAAAGCACGAGAGCGCCAAGCGCTAGAACTAAATGTTCTCCACCATTGGATCAAAGATCCAACTGAGATGAATGAATCATCAAATTACAGAATCAAATTCTGTTGAGGAAATACTCCTCAAATCTTTCTAAACAAGAAAGATTGTGCTCTGTAAATCAGAGCACCGTTGGATCAAAGATCCAAAGGTGATTAAAAATCACCAAGGTACAGAATAAGTTCTGTATGGGAAAATATTTTCTCAATCTTGTTAAAAACAAGAAAGATCTTTTCTGTAAAACGGAAGTCATTGGATCAAAGATCCAACGGTGGATAAAATCCACAAATCAATCAGAGATCTCTCAATGAGAGATTTCCTTAACTGATTCAACAAATCGGCTTCCCGTATATAAAAGACCCAAGACTTCAACTCTGGTAGAGAAGAACCCCCTCATAAACTTCAAGTTCTCAGAAAAGAAAAAGAGAAGAGCAAGAAGAAATTTTCTTCAAGCTAAATAATAATAAGTGATATTATAACATCTCCTCGATTTTTGAGAGTTTAACTCTCACATCATAAGAACTCAGTTCTTTTTCTAGATCACAGATCCATAAGACAAAGTTTTCCACGAAAGTAAAAGAGATCAAAACATCTCATCAAAAAGAGAAGAACCTAGTTCTTAGATCCATGAGACAAAGTCTCTTATAAACCGAGAATTTAATTCTTAGAGCACAAAACTGATTAGAGCTACCAAAGAAGAGCCTTAGCGCTTCAATTTAAAAAGAAGCACCTTAGCGCTCCAAGTCTGGCGCTCAGTGCCCAGCGCTCCAAGCGCTATTTTAAAAGAAGAGCTTTAGCGCTCCAAGTTTGGCGCTCAGCGCCAAGCGCGCCACGTGCTCCTCATGTGGGCGCTATTTTATAAGAAGCGCTTTAGCGCTCCAAGTCTGGCGCTCAGTGCCAAGCGCTCCACGTGCTCCTCACGTGGACGCTGAGGAAATACAAAGCGCTATGTAAATAGAGCCCTAGCACCATAAAGAGTGTTCAACACTCAGCAAAAGACAAAAAGAAAAAGGGGTGTCAGAACCCAAATCAATGCTCTGCATTGTTGAATAAAAAGGGACTAAGCCTAAACAAATGTTCAACATTTTATTCAAAACTGAGTGGGCTGAGCCCAAGTTGGTCATAAGTCCCCAATTCAGATTATACGAGCCCATGTGCTCGCAATCTTATTTGGTCTTAGCCCCAAACCTGACTATAGATCTCCCAACCAATATTAGTTGAAGGGTACATCTCTTCATACCTCTGATACATGTCGTTGTAATTCTTCAACATCTTCGGAGAGGTGGAGGGTCCCAATAACCAATAACTTTTGGCGCATCCTCAAACGGTTAAACCAAAACCTTACAGACTATGTTGTCTTTAAACCGTACAGACTATGATGTCTTTAAACCGTACAGACTATGATGTCTTTAAACCATGGACTATGATGTCCTTAAACCCCATAGACCGCAATGTCCCTAAACGATAGAGTCCAAATACTCTTTCGTTGGATCTAAATGATCCCAAAATCCTGTTGAGTAGATCTTAGTCTAAAATTAGACTAACGTATCTTCAACAAACGTTTGAGTTGACCTTAGTCTAAAACAAGACTAACGGTCCTTAAACCAACCCAAACCCAAATCTAAGAAAATACGGATTTGGACTAATCCACGCCCTACGGGTGACAAGATAAATTAGTCTCCGTATACAATCCACGGGCAACCAAAAATAAAACAAACACACACGACACGAAGTGACCATCTGGAGAAGGAGAAAGTGGTTACTGCGATGTGGTAGCGTAATTAACTGCAGGGGCTTGCGCTTGCAGGGAAGAGCGTCCCTACAATCAGAAACCCCTCGCAAGCGAGGGGAATCTGACGAAGTCTGCTACAACGGCCGCATCCGTCCAAACCTCCGATACACGGTGCCATAAATCAACTCGGCATCTTCGAAGAGGTGGACGGATAAAACCCAAATAGCATCTGCCCCCCAAAATTCAGTCCGGACTTCCCAACGTCCCGGTCGCGTTTTTCGGCGGAGAACAGATTCTGGCACGCCCGGTGGGACCTTTTCCTCTTTCCACTCTACACTTTGTGTGTCGTGTTCGCGATCAAATCGTGGTGTAACGTGGTTGCCCCTGGATTTGAGAAACTAAGATTTGGTGTCTTGCTCCGTGCAGAAAAGAAGGGCAAATGGCCTCCAGCTGCACTATTTGCAACAGCAACTCCCACTCCGTCCTTGCTGGAGGAGTGACCTATAGGCCCCAAGCGTCCTCCATCTTCGCCATGCCAGGGGAACATGTGACTCAGGCCACCACTGGACTGTTCTTTGGGACCATGATCCCACCGGCAAGTTTCAGCGTCCCAATGCTGTCACAGGAAGTTCCGAAGAAGTCGGTCTTCGATCGGCTTACAACTACCATGGCCCCTCTCAACGGGCCGTCCAATTCCAAGTCTACTGCATCAGTCTTCGACAGGCTGAGCCTAAGCTCCAGTGGGCCCGTAAAGAAGCCTGCAATACCTGAAGGAGTTATCCCGAAGCGGATAGCCATTCCAGCACCGGTGAACGAAGTCGTCAAAGCGGCTTCTCCTGCCAAGGGTCGGTCTTTCCAAGACTGACCATTCCGACTCCCGCTTCGGGCAAAGTCACCAAGGCTGCTTCTCCTGTCCAAAAGTCAGTCTTCGACAGGCTGGACGTTCCTTCTCAACGGACGTCAGCCTTCGACAGGCTGGCACCAACAGCAGTTTCTCATCAAAGCATGAAGCACGATGAAGCTACCCCGACAATGGAGGTGATCCCGGCCGCACGACTGAAGGAGTTTCTACAGCACCACTATAAGGGTTTGGTAGCATCACACATGCCATATTTAAATTTTTAGGGTGCTAGAGAAACTAACCTAAGGATCACACTAGAAAAGCTAGGGTAACAAAACTTTAAACACTTTCACAAGAAGTAAAAGCTAGGTTTAGGGAATACAACCTTTGTAGCTCCCTACGCTAGACTCCTTAGCCACTTGGGGCTTGAAAGAAGCTTGCTTGAGGTCCTCTAAGTCCACGACGATCCACCCGGAGTCCTCTTTATCCAAGCTAGAAGCTTTACTAGATCAAGAGAAATAGTTGAAGCCAACACTCTAAACTAGTTGGCTAGAGTAGTATAGAATGTTGATGTGGTTTTTTTCCTCACTTAAAGACCCTAACTTGATCACTCTTTCACTCACTAATGGAAGCTAGAGAGCAAGAGAGAGGAGGAAGATGATGAAGGCAATATGAGAGCTCAAGATAATGATAAGCTTAGGATTTAAAATGAGAAAAAGAATATATATATATATATATATATATATATATATATATTTTCTCCTTCTCATTCTTAACCCTAGTTATAAAATATCTAGATATTTATTTTGGATCCAAAATGGCCATAGAAAATAAATTATGGTTAAAGTAAAGGGTTAGTGTGTGAATAAAATATTAAACCATGATAGAATTTCCATTTCCATTTTCTTTTATCCAAAAATAAATATCAACATATATATATAAGGTGTGAGTCTTATATTTCCACCATCTCATGTATCAACAACCATGATAGAATATTGTATGCATGTATGTGTGCATATAAATCCATATGTGCATCAAAAAAGAATAAGTGCATACATGCATGCATACAACAAAAGACAAGAAAGGGTTTAAACTGAAAAACTAATGGTCAATGATAAATCAACACTTGGTTTAGCAAACCGGTCATATCTCATACGGCCCGACCAATAGCAAACCGCCCGATTAATATACGGTATCATATACGCGCATTTAATCGGGTCCCCACGCATATCTCATATGCATACCACATCGTTTCGCCTGAACTAGATAACTCCATTGTGGGACTCTAAGACTCGTCAATACGCCGGCAGTGGGTGATGATCATATCAAGCACCCCAAAGCCGCAAGAGATCAGCTAAACGTAACGGCCACCCGGGTATTGAGCGATCAAAAGAAAACAAGCGAACTTGTCACAACTCCCGTCGAGCCAACCGGTAACACTACCGTACAGTCCGGTCTCTTCGTCAGATATGCTGCATATCGAGTCTAGGGATGGTAACGTCGACCCCAATAACTCAATAAGTCGTGCCGATGAATGGTCTATAACAGATCGAGAAACTACTGATAACACTTATCAGTAAATCTCAACAGCCCTGGCCAGAAACTTACTGATATAGCCAATTGAGCACAGCACAGCATCAGCTCCTAATACCGGGACAGACGAAACCCCTCCTATCGCTCATCGTCTTCGTGTGTCTCGGGACTGTACCCAAAAGCCACCTGTTTGCACGACTCAATAGAGCCGTGGTAGGGTGGTAATCAAAGTACAGTGGGAGAACACACAAGACTCTATGACGATCTCGGGTTTACAGACTAACCTGTACCAGTGTCACCTGAGAACTGCTATTCGACGATAGATATAATACCATATAGGAGTTCTCGGCGAGTCCGTCCAGTGTACCCAGTCTCCACTGAGCACCTGTATACGATCTCGATGTCAAACATCAATGGATGTGGGAACATCCATCGCCCATCATATGGGTCTAGTATCATATACGCTAGTCTACTCTGGTACATCGATGCCCCATCTCGATACACCTACGACTAGGGACATTTCAGGATATGCTTATAAACTACAGATGTCCCACTAGTATGATCTCCATCATAATCACAGTAGTCAAGCCAATATCCTCAGGGCTTTATCAACATGTGTAAATGAATAAAAGCATGATCAAGTCAACATGTCAGATAAAGAAGAACCAGATAGCATACTATCATGTCGAGCAAGAATTTACACTGAATATATATATACATGTATAAATACATCCACTATCACATAATGGCCTCTAGGGCATACATATATCCAACAATCTCCCACTTGCACTAAGGCCAGTTATTGGCGTATCTCATACCCAACATCTCAAAAAGTCGCTCGTGCTGCGGCTGAGGGAGGGCCTTGGTGAGTGGATCCGTAGTGTTATTCTTTGTGTCTACTCTCCTAATCTCGATCTCGCGGCGATCTACAATCTCCCGGATCAAATGAAAACGCCTCAGGATATGTCTGGACCGCTGATGGGACTTGGGCTCTTTGGCTAACGCCATAGCCCCATTATTATCACAATACAATGGTATTGGATCAATAATAGTTGGAACTACTCCTAGTTCCGAGACGAACTTCCTCATCCAGACGGCTTCCTTGGCGGCATCATTCGCAGCAATGTACTCAGCCTCCATCATAGAGTCTGCAACGGTATCCTGTTTGGAACTCTTCCAACTCACCGCCCCTCCATTGAGGGTAAATACAAACCCAGAGATAGATTTGTTGTAGTCCTTATCACTCTGGAAGCTCGAATCGGTAAAGGCCTCCATTTGGAGATCTCCATTACCATACACCAAGAACAATTCTTTAGTCCTTCGCAAGAACTTAAGAATGTTCTTCATAGCTATCCAGTGATTCTTCCCTGGGTTGGATTGATACCTGCTTACTACACTAAGTGCATAAGCTACATCTGGGCGTGTACATAACATCGCATACATTATTGATCCTACCGTCGAAGCATAGGGTATAATGCTCATGCGAGCTCTCTCTTCATCGGTCTTTGGGCAAGTGTCTTTAGAGAGAGTGACCCCATGGCAAGCGAGTAAGGCACCCTGCTTGGAGTCTTCCATACTAAACCTTTTTAGGATGGTGTTGATGTACCTGGTTTGGGACAATCCCAATAAGCTTTTGGATCTGTCTCTATAGATCCTAATGCCCAGAATGTATGTGGCATCACCCAGGTCCTTCATGGAGAACCTTAGTGATAAGAAAGATTTGACCGACTGTAGCATAGGAATATCATTTCCTATCAGAAGAATGTCATCCACGTACAATACGAGGAATGTGACAGCTCTCCCTACAGCCTTCTTATAAACACAAGGTTCATCTGGATTTTTGATGAAATCAAACTCTTTAATAACATCATCGAAACAGATGTTCCAACTCCGTGATGCCTGCTTTAATCCATAAATGGATTTAAGCAATCTACATGCTTTCCCGCTGCTCCCACTGTCAATGAAGCCCTCTGGCTGATCCATATAAACACATTCTTCTAAATCTCCATTTAGAAAATGCCGTTTTAACGTCCATCTGCCAGATTTCATAGTCGTAGTGAGCAGCAACAGCAAGTAGGATCCGAATGGATTTAAGCATGGCTACGGGAGAAAAAGTTTCGTCATAGTCCAAACCTGGTTTTTGACGAAAACCCTTCGCCACAAGTCTTGCCTTATAGGTCTCTACCGGCTCATCTACACCAATCTTTCTTTTAAAGATCCATTTGCACCCCACAGGTTTTACCCCAGGGGGTACAATGTCCAAAGTCCATACTTTGTTGGTGTACATAGACTCCATTTCAGATCTTATGGCATCCAGCCACTTCACAGAGTCTCCATTCGTGATAGCTTGCTGAAAGCTGGTAGGATCATCCTCCTCCATGATGCAGTCCTCTCTGTCACCATCAATGAGGAAACCGTAGTACCTCTCCGGTGGGTGAGAAGTCCTACCAGACCTACGGAGTGGCCGAGGTTCTTCAATTTCTGTTGCAACAGCCGGTTCAACCAAGTCTTCATTTGTAGTTTGTGTCTCTAGAACCTCTTCTAGATCTACCACACTGCCATCAGTATCATTTGTGAAAAACTCTTTTTCCAAGAATGTGGCATACTGAGAAACAAATACCTTTTGTTCCTCCTTGTGGTAGAAAAGATATCCATAAGAATTCTTTGGATATCCCACAAAATTACACATGACTGACCGTGTCTCGAGTTTGTCAGGATTCTGCTTTTTAACATAGGCCCGGCAACCCCAAATCTTAATTCTCTTAAGAGATGGTCTTTTCCCATGCCATATCTCATATGGCGTGGTAGACACGGTTTTGGTTGGAACCCTGTTCAATAGAAACGCTGCAGTTTCCAATGCATGCCCCCAAAATGAGACGGGTAACTCAGCATCACTCATCATGGAACGGACCATATCTAATAGGGTCCGATTCCGTCTTTTAGACACATCGTTGTGCTGTGGTGTGTAAGGAGGAGTGAGCTGAAAGAGAATCCCATTCTCTTTTAAGAAGTCTGCAAACTCTGTACTGAGATACTCTCCACCTCGATCTGATCAAAGCATTTTGATGCTCAAGCCGGTTTGTTTTTCTACTTCTTGTTTATATTCAGTGAACTTCTCAAAAGCTTCGGATTTGTGCTTTAATAAAAATACATGACCGAATCTTGAGAAATCATCAGTGAAAGTAATGAAGTATGAAAAACCGCCTCTAGCTTGTGTAGACATTGGCTCACATACATCACTATGTATGAGGCCTAAGAGCTCAGTAGCTCTTTCTTCGTGTCCTATAAACGGAGTTTTGGTCATTTTACCCTTGATACAAGACTGGTAAGTCGCATAAGATTTATATTCAAAGGGTTTTAAATATCCATCTTTATGTAGCTTGTTCAGTCTTGTTTCGTTAATATGACGAAGTCTACAATGCCAAAGAAAAGCTTCATTTATTTCTGAAAGTTTTCTATTATTAGAGTGTTGTATGCTGAAAACTGTGTGTTGATTTAGGACGTATATCCCGTTATTAAGTGTACCATACCCAACCAACATTTGATTCAGGTGAATGTTCATAACATTGTTCTGCAATACAAAATTATATCCTTCATTGTCCAACAAAGAAACGGATATTATATTACAAAGCATACTAGGTACATAATAACATGGGTTCAAAACCAATATACATCCAGACAGCAACCCCAAGTGATACTCTCCCACTGCAACTGTATGTACATTGGAACCATTTCCAACGCGGAGAGTATGGTCACCTGTCTTCGAAACCTTGGTATTTCTCAGCCCTTGCATAGAATTGCAAATATGAGAACCTGAACTGGTATCTAATACCCAGGAAGCAGAGTTTATTGAAAAACAGTTTTCTGTCACAAACACACCTGAAGCGGAAGCATCCCCATGCTTCTTCTTGAGATTCAAGTACTCAGTACAGTTGCGCTTCCAGTGTCCTGTTTTGTGGCAGTGATAACATTCCCCTTTCCCCGATTCCCCAGCTATGGACTTGTCTTTCCCCTTAACCTTTTTAACTCCACCCCTAGGTTTGGTGGGTTTCTTCTTTATCTTTCCCTTGGCCTTTGCCTTCGGGCGAGAAGAGGAAGATTGCCCAACACTCAAAACGGGAGTTTTCACTGATTTCAGCGTGCTCTCTGCACTCCTTAACATATTAAGGAGTTTAGGTAGTTCCTTCTCCATGTTGTGCATGTTGAAGTTAACTATAAATTGAGCAAAGGTGGAGGGGAGAGACTGCAGAATAATATCCGTATATTGTTCATTGTCCATTGTCCATCCAAGGTCCTCAAGCTCTTCTATGAGAGTTATTATCTTTAGAACATGGTCTCCTACTGGTGTGCCAGGGGCCATTTGCATCTGAAACAGTTTTCTGGATGCTTCGTATCGTAATACACGAGATTGCTCTCCATACAACTCCTTTGTATGGAGGAATATGGCGTGGACGTCCATATTCTCGTGCTGCTTTTGATGTATGTTATCCATCGATGCAAGCGCGAGGCATTTGGCCGTGGCACAGTTAGCGTCCCATGTCTTGCGGATTTCAATATCCACAACTGAGGATTTAGGGCCTGGGACGGGCGGGGCTGGAGCCGTGAGGACATATGATACCTTATCATAAGTCAAGGCAATGTTAAGGTTCCTCAGACAGTCTTTATAATTGGTCCCATTCAGTTTATTTTTATCTAGTAGAAACTTAAGTCCTGTCATTGGTATCTGCCATTAAGAGAGAGAAAAGAATACACTCAGCGAAAGCTCTTGCAAAGATCAGATTGGTTATTATCTTATCTAATCGATGTCTTCCACTGCTTTAATCAAGTTTTTCTTTCAAACCTTAAAAAGAAAACTAACCAGGATTAATTACAGTCTACAATTTCGCTAACCGTTCAGCCAGGCCAGTGTAGGTACTTGAGGGAGGTTCTCCGTACTTTCGCACGGACCTAATTAATATAAACCTCGTCTTCCCAGAGGCGTAGCCCCGTTAACACCTTTCTAGACACCTAATGAGTTAGCTAATTGTAAACTGCAAAACTCTCCTGGGAGCAACTATTGCCCACAGTGGGATCGGGATCTAACCATCATATGGAAGGTATGCAATCTCATTGCAAATTTCAACTCTTGAAACTCCCGATGTGGTTCTTACCCCTAGTATCCATGACTTTAACTATGGTTAACAAGTCATAAGCACTAGTCAAGTCCTACCCATCATTTCTTGATTAATTAGACCCACTCACATGACCCTTAACTATGGTCAACAAAGTTGCATGAATGTCCTAATTAATCTGCATCATATGCATTGTAGGAAGACATCACTTAGCTACCGTACACTACGCCTTAACTATAGTCAACAAACATAGCACGAATACTAAGTACTCTACTTCCTAAAATGACGGAGGGTTGCAGATGATTTTTAAGAAAATCTTTAATGCTTTGAACTTGATATCGTCGTAGAATCAAATAGGTTTCAAAAGGAGTGGCTTAAACTCCGCAGTTTTGAAATGTAGCTTTTACATAAAAAGCCGAGTGGTTTTCAAATCCGATTCTACAACATCTTTTTAGGTTTATTTTCTTTACATTAATCATATTAATGTAGTCCCATCATTTAAGTCCTTAAGCCAATCACACAAAAGAAATGAAAATACAACGTACGCTTATGCCATCCGCATTCGCCGTAATGTTCCGTTATGCACCGTTAGGTTACTTAACTAACGGCATACCGGGACGGGACTAGCGCGGGTGTAAAACATAATCAACGTCTATTATATATCTCATATATAATATAGCATTCGTCTCAAATATATTAAGCGATCACATCACAGAATATAGGCAGCAGAAACACATATATGATGATATAGGATATGCTAGGACGTTCGTATTTAGTATTTAGCCAACAATAGAAAATACGGATTCCACAGTCGTGATGAATAGCCAATCCCACACCTTAGACCCCTACGAAAGCGGCAAGCGACCCTACCAATTCTAGAGTTAGGAGATCCGGTCTCGACTCCTCGAGATGGTCTCCCACTGGACTCTAGAACCCAATCGCTTGTGCTCTCCTCCTTGGGTTTATCCTAATGCGGAAAAGTAAATAATATACATCAATGGTGACATCATCCTCAACCCGGAAGTGCCCCAAATGAAAGAATATTACATTACAAATGAATTTTACATGAATGAAAAGTAAAACTCTCATCTCACATAAAACCCCCCGGCTATTCGATCACGACAATCCAATACACCACAACACAGCAACATATAACATCACATGTCATCAACGTAAGCAAGTATGCGTACCCCAATTGCCGTTGACATATAGCAACGAAACCGGCAATACGCATACTACGCTTACGGTCGCAGAAACAAGTATCACATACTACTAGGTCATGTTAAACCCTTCGATCGAATCAACGAACACCTATATTCCCCAGCAAGCTCAACACTTGAGCACCGTTAAACAATACCCAAAATCTATGCCCCGGTATTTAATGGACCAACCGTAGAAGGGCAGACCCAAGCCTCATTTGTGGCGCCACTAACTACGGCAAACCCTAAGGTTCAGTCGTAGTTTGGTGGTCACATCTCGAGTTAGGGTTACGTTTTTCTAGAGGGTCCATAGGAATACCTGCATTAGTTATCGAGTACGTTCAACCTAGAAAACACGAGTGTTTGATAATTCGATCGACCTGTTTAACTTCGCCAACGTTACCAATACGATACTATAAAAATACGAATACGAACTATTCCGCAAAGAGCCCAATACCAAACTTACATCACATGCAATTCTGGACTACATAAACAAAACCAGAAACCCCAGAACATAATGTACAGAACACTGGAGCAAAACGAGAAGGAGAGGAGCACAGTGGGACGGCGACGCCGGAAATATTGGCTTCGTCGCCGGCCCAATCCGAACCCCCCTTCGTCCTTCACCAGTGTTCTTGTATCTTTCTAAATGCCACTCTGCAGTTATTTAAATAATTTTCAGGTCACTTTTAAAAAAATTTACAGAGAGCATTTTTCAAGGGTCTATAATTTCGTATTTTGCGGAAGTTTTCGTTTTCGTATTGTCGTAACATCGTCTAGGCTTCTAGTTAGGCTCTGATACCATGAAGGAGTTTCTACAGCACCACTACAAGGGTTTGGTAGTATCACACATGCCATATTTAAATTTTTAGGGTGCTAGAGAAACTAACCTAAGGATCATACTAGAAAAGCTAGGGTAACAAAACTTTAAACACTTTCACTAGAAGTAAAAGCTAGGTTTAGGGAATACAACCTTTGTAGCTCCCTACGCTAGACTCCTTAGCCACTTAGGGTTTGAAAGAAGCTTGCTTGAGGTCCTCTAAGTCCACGACGATCCACCCGGAGTCCTCTTTGTCCAAGCTAGAAGCTTTACTAGATCAAGAGAAATAGTTGAAGCCAACACTCTAAACTAGTTGGCTAGAGTAGTATAGAATGTTGATGTGGTTTGTTTTCTCACTTAAAGACCCTAACTTGATCACTCTTTCACTCACTAATGGAAGCTAGAGAGCAAGAGAGAAGAGGAAGAAGATGAAGGCAATATGAGAGCTCAAGATAATGATAAGCTTAGGATTTAAAATGAGAAAAAGAATATATATATATTTTCTCCTTCTTATTCTTAACCCTAGTTATGAAATATCTAGATATTTATTTTGGATCCAAAATGGCCATAGAAAATAAATCATGGTTAAAGCAAAAGGTTAGTGTATGAATAAAATATTAAACCATGATAGAATTTCCATTTCCATTTTCTTTTATCCAAAAATAAATATCAACATATATATGTATATAAGGTGTGAGTCTTATATTGTCACCATCTCATGTATCAACAACCATGATAGAATATTGTATGCATGTATGTGTGCATACACATCCATATGTGCATCAAAAAAGAATAAGTGCATACATGCATGCATACAACAAAAGACAAGAAAGGGTTTAAAGTGAAAAACTAATGGTCAATGATAAATCAACACTTGGTTTAGCAAACCGGTCATATCTCATATGGCCCGACCAATAGCAAACCGCCCGATTAATATACGGTATCATATACGCGCATTTAATCGGGTCCCCGCGCATATCTCATATGCACACCACATCGTTTCGCCTGGACTAGATAACTCCATTGTGGGACTCTAAGACTCGTCAATACGCCGGCAGTGGGAGATGATCATATCAAGCACCCCAAAGCCGCAAGAGATCAGCTAAACGTAACGGCCACCCGGGTATTGAGCGATCAGAAGAAAACAAGCGAACTTGTCACAACTCCCGTCGAGCCAACCGGCAACACTACCATACAGTCCGGCCTCTTCGTCAGATATGCTGCATATCGAGTCTAGGGATGGTAACGTCGACCCCAATAACTCAATAAGTCGTGCCGATGAATGGTCTATAACAGATCGAGAAACTACTGATAGTACTTATCAGTAAATCTCAACAACCCTGGCCAGGGACTTACTGATATAGCTAATCGAGCACAGCACAGCATCAACTCCCAATACTAGGAGAGACGAAACCCCTCCTATCGCTCATCATCTTCGTGTATCTCGGGACTGTACCCAAAAGCCACCTGTTTGCACGACTCAATAGAGCTGTGGTAGGGTGGTAATCAAAGTACAGTGGGAGAACACACAAGTCTCTATGGAGATTTCGGGTCTACAGATTAACCTGTACTAGTGTCACCTGAGAACTGCTATCCGACGATAGATATAATACCATATAGGAGTTCTCGGCGAGTCCGTTCAGTGTACCCAGTCTCCACTGAGCACCCGTATACGATCTCGATGTCAAACATCAATGGATGTGGGAACATCCATCGCCCATCATATAGGTCTAGTATCATATACGCTAGTCTACTCTGGTATATCGATGCCCCATCTCGATACACCTACGACTAGGGACATTTCAGAATATGCTTATAAACTACAGATGTCCCACTAGTATGATCTCCATCATAATCACAGTAGTCAAGCCAATATCCTCAGGGCTTTATCAATATGTGTAAATGAATAAAAGCATGATCAAGTCAACATGTCAGATAAAGAAGAACCAGATAACATACTATCATGTCGAGCAAGAATGTACACTGAATATATATATACATGTATAAATACATCCACTATCACATAATGGCCTCTAGGGCATACATATATCCAACAACGACATGCTCGACGTCGCCACTGGCGCCGAGTGAGGAAAGCTGGGGGCAGTTCCCCTTCTGGATTGACTCCGCCAGCTCCAACGGCGGAAGTCAATGCTGCTGTTCCAACTGGGAACAGGTTTGAGCCGCATAGGAGGGTGCGCAAGAACTCTTCAACTGCCGTGTTGAAAAGGTCCCTACTACCCACTGAAAGTGTTACAAAGGCGAAGCCAGAGCAGTCCCCTCAGCGGCTATCATCAAAAAGTCACAGGGTCTGGCGAAGAGTCCAAGACTCTGTAGTTGACCAAAACTACCCCCACCGACCGAAGAAGACAAAGCCTTGACAAGAGGATGACCATTCTTTTGCCATACCATGGAAGGTGTCGTCTACATAGGTGCCTACTGCAACAGCCCCCTCAACTTCGACCTCCTATAAAAAGAGAAGGCCAAAGAATCAACCACCACCGCAGAGAAATTCTGAGCGTGAGGGATCCAAACGCCCCAAGTCTGGGGGCATGGTTGTGCACACCATTTACATGGCGTCCGGAAAAGTGGATAGCCGTATCTCCACGGGTCATCGACCACTTACACGGTCTGTGACAAAGGCTCAGGAGAAACAACAGCAAAAGCTCCAAGAGATGCTAACGAAGATGGCTGCACTCACTGGGCCAAAAGAAAGTTCGGAAACATCATCGGAGCAGCGTCAGGAGCAAGAAACCGATGCCGAATTCCTCCGAAGAATGCTCAAGAAGAAAGACAAAGAGGCCGCGGAACAAGCAGCTAACATAAAGCAAATGACACTTCTATTCCAAGATATGGTCGGGATGATGATACAGCCGGATCCCTCAGCTGAAGACCCTCCGATAATCCTTGAAGATGACAGTGGGGAGACATCAAACCCTCTTCCGGCTCTATCAGCAGCTAAGGAAGAGACCATCTCCAAAGCCGTCCTTGACGACTACATAGCTCAACAGATATGAGCTCACCAGGCGAGCGAAGCCGCTGGCCAAATCGTCAAGACTGGACGACCCTATCCGGGTTTGTACGATCAAATAAAGTACTCGCCAAGATATACGATCTCCAAATTCCATGTGTATAAGGGAACGGGTAATCCACACCAGCACGTTGCTCAATTCAGAGCCTTGTGCGATAATATTGGGGGTGACGATAAACTGCTGCTTCTCCAGTTTGTTGGTAGCTTGTCGGAGACATCATTCGAGTGGTATTCCGATCTCCCGAATGACTCTATCAAGACATTTGCAGAAATGGAGCTACTGTTTACACAAAGGTTCGCAAGCGCCGGCGAACGCACCCCAATCATGGCGTTGATCAATGCCAGGGTGAAGCCAGGCGAAACATGGATTCAGTATGCGATACGGTGGCGGAACCTATGGTCGAAGTGCGAACAACGCATAGAAGAGGCTCCTACAGTGGGCATGTTTGTGGGAACCCTCGATCCGCAGGCGACCATATCTCAATTCATGATGTTCTTCAAGCCGACCACCTTCCAGGCCTTGATTGAAAAGATGGCCCAAATGGACCAGATAGGCCATAGGCCTTCCTCTTCAAAGTTGGAGCCGCGGAATGAAAAGGGGAAAGGGAATGCGACCTTCGTCGCCAATGCTCAGCAACAGCCGACTAGTCCAAAACCAGCTGATCGCCAAAACGATATGCAGCGATTCCTCAACGAAAAGTTAAGACGTCTTTACTCGTTTCCGCGGAAAAAACAAAGAGACTGTTCGAACTGGCGATACACAACAGGCTCATCAATCTGCGGGATCCGAGATGTCTATTGCAGCCCGGTGATGTGAACAATCCCAATTACTGCCCCTATCACCGAGTAGTAGGCCATCCAATCGAAGATTGTTTCGTCTTCACAGGCTGGATTGAGGACCAATACCAACAGGGCAAATTCGCACTGTCCGGGAATTGGAAAGTAAGCCCGCCCCAGCCGTACGCTCTTAAAAAGGTGGACATACCAGGGGCATCATGCTCTTTTATAGAAGAAGCTCCACGGGAGGTCACTCTTTCAGCCAAAACGAAAAGAATGCAAACATGCCCGGCGATCAGGTGGAAAAGTCCGCTGGAACTCGAGGTCATTGAGGGAATGCTGAAGCCGCGCCTGACGCCAAGAATTGGTAGCGATAGTCAAAACGCCCATGCCCAGCTGTCAAAGTCTTCAAAGAAGAAGAAGAAGACCAAAAAGCCCGTGAAGCCTGATGACAAGCGCACGGACCTGCAAAAACATATTGACGCGCTGGAGGAATACAACCAAAAGGCACGAACCCCGGTCACACTTCAAGAATTTCTCAACGATATCCTTGAGAGCGGAGATAACGACAGTAACGACGGAGATGACTCATTAGAAGAATCTGAGGATTATGTGGCAAGTTGCCACATAATCTCTCATTTGGCATTAACTAATGAAGAAGCTCACTCGGCGTTAGAAGATAGCATAAAGGAGCTAGGGGCAGCTCCAGAACCGGAACTCTTAGAACCGTCAGATGAGATGATCGACATGCTACTGAACGAAACCCGTCAGAAGAGTAAAGCTGATCGAGACCGCTAAATGACCATATTCGAAAAAGCCAGACGTCAGCGACTGGATGAAAGAGTTGAAGCACTCCAACCAGATCGAAGCACACCCGTGGCATACAAAAGTAGGCTTAAGGCAAGGAAACGGTTTGTTAAAGCCCTGTCAATTGGAATGAAGCTTCCATCTCCCAAAGGAAATACTCCTGGCAGTATACGCCTTGACGAAGCGGATGTACATTCTCACTACTGCTTATACCATCAAAGGATTGCACATCCTACCGAAGAGTGCAACGCCTTTAAAAACTGGTGGCAGGGATATGTTGCCCACCGACAACACGTCAAGCGATTGAAGCACAAGGCTCGTCGGGAATAGAGAAGCATGACAGATGAGCGTAAAAGAACCGCCGGCAACTGTCACATAGTTTGTCACGACCCGAAATTGGCACGTGACGGCCCTTAAACTACGCAACGTCTACAGGCGTAACGCAATTTAAGTAAGCCGAAAACCCAGCAATCTAAACCATCAAAAGTAATAAGAACTAATAGCATTTTCAAACCTTTGAAATCTCAATCCAAATTCTTTAAAAGTCCAACTTTATTTTCTTTAAAATTTTGGCGGCACCTCCTTTGTAAAAACTAACCCAAAAAATGGGTACAACATAAATATAAGTAAAGCATCCCCAAACGGGAGCAAAAACACGCCCAAAGGCGGAAAACAACCACCACAACAGATATACGACGCCGTAGCGAAGAAATAAAAGACGATATAAATAAAACTGCATAAAAGACCTCCAAGTCACAAAATAATATACAATATCGTCCTCACATCAAGTCTCTAAGCCATACAAGATAATGGTAGATGGAGAGTACATGATACAACGAATATACAATGAATATAAACAACATCGGATAACCGCAAAACCCACATAAGCAAAACTGCACACTATGAGCCGAAGCGGTATCCGCAGCAAAAGATGATAAGATAGGTGAATAGCCTTCCTCGACTACTCTGGGGGATAACCTGCAAAACACTGTGGCACAACGTGCCAACTCGGGAATAGTAAATAACATATGCAGGTAATCACAAGTATGCACGTACAGCGCGAATCTAACATATGCAAGCTAATAGCAATAAAAGTCATATGTGTGCAATAGTCATGAAAGGTACACTAGCAGGTACATCTAATACACGAAGCAATAATATGACAATCTGTATGCAACAATCATGTAAGGTACTTGTTCACACCAGAATATTGCATTATTATATTCCCCATTTTTATTCTTTTTATAAATAAACGGGTGCTTTTGACGCATGTCTGCTACATGTTACAGGTTACAGGTTCTTGGACAGGAAACAGTGAAAACGATGAAAAGATGATGCAAACGTGGACTTTGACCAACAAACAGAAGACTCTTGATCAAGCCTACATCAAAGATAAAATTCATAAAGTACAAGGCAATGCAAGGTCCAAGATTACAAAGCAAACGGTTAAAAGTCCACCGCAATTATTCACTGGAGATCTGGAAGAAACATAGAAGCCATTTTAATAAAAGAACCAAATAATAAGGAAGCCCAAAGATTCAAGGCCCAATACTTCCCTTTAAAGAAACAGAGACATAAAATTTTACCAAAGCTTGAAGTCTACTTTGACTAGGTCTTCCTAAGGATATTTTGGTAAATGTAGACATGCGAATCAATTGTAACCTAGGGTTTCTATCTCCTATAAATAGAAGCACAAATCATTGTATTCTTTTCATGCTTCCCTATGCCTCCCTTCATTAATAAATTTCAGCATTCTTTTGGAGAGCATCATTTTTTGTAAGTTTTTTATTTTCTGCCCTAGGTTAATTTTCTATTCTTGCCCTAGATAAATTTAATTCCTTGCCCTAGTTAATTTTTTATTCTCTGCCCTAGATAAATGTTCTTTAATTCCCTAATGAGTGAGTAGTCTCGTCGCTTGTTAGGGTTAGATCTGGGGAAAGTTTGAGAGACGAAGATCTCTCATCCCCTTTCTTACCCGTCATATATTTTCATAGGACTCTATGCATACATGCACATACCGCTCCTTATGGCACCCTATCCCTCGAGGTAGTGGTGATACCGTAGTATAAAGGCCCGGTTGTGATGGTTTTCCATGGAGGTTAGGGTAAGGATTTCTAAAGGAAGGACAAGAACCTAGAGGAAGAAACATCTTTCCAAATGGTTCTAATCTCTTTTATTAATAATTACCATAACACCTAATTAGATCTTCATATGGGTATAGAAAGCGGTGAGTTTATTGACTTTCCAAACTTAACCTAGACCTAACCCTAGCAAGACTTAGATATAGATTAATTTAGTTTTTAGATTTAATAATCAATCCGACCACAATCGGAATTAACTCGTTTGAGCGAATAGGAAATTCACAAAATCCCTGTGGACCGACCCGTACTCACCGGCTAGCTATCAAGCGACGCCGTTCTTGATTGCGGTTACTAGATAGTTTTTGAGATCAATCAAATGGCGCCGTTGCCGGGGATGGCGTAGTAATTTCCTTTTTGCAATTTCGGGTTAATCAAAAGTCAAAAAATCATAAAAATCTGAAAAATCACAAAAAACATAAAAATTCATCATTTTGTTATTTTGTGAAGGGTATCTTTGTTTGAATTTTGCAGGATCTACAATCAAGTTCGGATCTGGAAATCTCCAGAGATCAAAACAGAAAATATCAAATCTGAACAAACAGAAGATCATAACAACTGAGGAACAGAAGAAATTTGGAGGACCGAGTCTACAAGGCAACCGCGGCGATCTGGTCATAAAAAAGAAGGGCCGGCGACCCCATTCTGGCCGCGGAACCGCCGCGGGACACCCGTTCTGGCCGCGGAACCGCCGCGGCCTGGTCGATTCAGGGCGGAAAAAAAAAATATAAGTCTTCGAATCTTCTCCTCTGCAAATCTCCGATATATCTTCTGAAAAATCTCCTGCAGGATTCTTTGCACTTAAAATAATCTTTCCCCTTCCAAATAACAAATCTTATGCAGGATTCGTTGCGCTATACTTAAAATAATAATTAATTGCAAGTGATCTTTTCTGATTTGCATATCCTTAATCTTTTTGCTAAAAATATCTTTCCAAATAAAGAGCAAGAGAAAAAAGGAAAATTTTAATTAGAAAACCTGCAAACTTTGAAATTCACAAAAAAAAGATTTGATTGCAAGTGATTTACTGTTTTGCATATCTTTAATCGGACTTTAAGGGGCTTTTGACCAATTCAGATTGGGTGGGGATTTCATCACCCTTCCCAGGACCCCAGAAATCACATAAAGCATTTGTATTGACCAATCTTTAATTAAAAAATACTAGACTTAGCCCTAAGGACTTCGAGCTCAATAGGACAGAGGACTAGTTATAGGCATCGACCGTTTATCCTAATCTGACTTTACGGTGTCTAGGCAAGTGTGTCTAAGGCAAGTGGTTACTTAATTAGGACCGCTACTTATAGCGGGGAGCCTCCCACTTACCTGGCACTTACCTGGCCGCAATTGTCGGTGAAGAGGCGGTTTGAGGTCTATTTCGAGCCTTTTGGAACAGTTAGGAGCTGTCTAGCTGACCTTAGATCTAGGACTGATTGTGCATTTCTGGTTATTTGCATTTGTGTCTTAGCCCTTTATCGAAACTTTTTGCAAAACAAATAAAAAAGAATAATAAGAGGAATTTTTTTTATAAAAAGACTTGCAACTTTTGTCGCTGAGAAATCCTTGCACCACCTGCCTTCTTCATCTTCTCTTTCTTCTATCATGGGTACCCCACATCATAAATCTCTTGCCGAACTTTGGTATTCCGAACCTAAATTTGCGTCGTTCGTCAATTTGTTCGGTCAATTTAAAGACGATCCTTCCATGCCTAAAATATCTTTGAAAGATCAAATAGAGGCGTCTAGGAGAAACAATTCGACTTTTCAACCCTCTTTGTGTCAACCAAGTCAACCTTTACCATCTCCATATGTTGATACCACTTTTTCAAGTCCTTCTGTCACTCCTAAGCCGATGTCCATTGCTGAGCATATTGCTCAATCTCGCAGCCAATCTTTCACCCCTCTCCACTCATCTAGTTTTAGAGGCCCGCATGATTATTCACCTTTTTATCCACATGTTGACCCTACCCCAGTCCAATCATCCACTTCCTACCAGTCCTACCCGACTTTTTCACCATTACTAGACAATGTTTCTACACAGCCATTAGGGAGTTTTATATATCCAAACAATTTCGAATCTTTTACCGAAACCCCCTTACCACCCAAGTCTAGTTTGGAAGAAGCGTTGGAGGCGTATATCGCAGCAACAAACAAAATGGTTAGGAATGTGGAAGCGTCCGTGGCCACCCTTATGCAACCTGCTGAACCAGTAGCTAGTTTTCCGCTAGCTCAAAATTTTTCAATGTATGAGGAGGCGGTTGGACTGAGTGAGAATGAGAGAGGATTTTCAAATCAAACCTACCCTTACCCAATTGAAACCCACAACTACAGTTCTCCATCGAATGTCTTGAAAATAAAAACGAGTTGTGTGCTTTTGTAGTGCTTGATTTGCCAAATTGTGAGGAACCCCTTTCGAGTGAAACCGCACCTAATCCTTTTGACCTTTACACCTCCACTCTAGAACCTAAATCGATAAATATCCATGCTTTTGATGAGGTGTCTAAGAAAATTGATTTTCACTTGATTGAGGATATAGAAGCCGGGAATATTTCGGATGATGAACCTGTCGATTTAATTGAGATTTTATGTTCAAATCATCATCCCGAGTTATTAAATGTTTCTCCCGAATCTCATATGCGTCTTGACTTTGATGATAATGGCATGGATGAGTTGAATCTTGAGGAGAATTATAAGGATAGTATTGAGGAGAGTTTTGAGGATTATATTGAGGTTGAACTATTTTTGTTTGATAAGTCTGATTTTCCAATTCATCCTCTTGAACCTTTCCCTATATCACCCTCCCTCCTTTCCATCGTTCCGACCACGCCTAATATCACCCTTGAAGACTGTGAGCTTGAAATTTTTTCCTTTGAATCTGACACAGTTCTCACAGCCGATAACACTTACGAGTGTTTCACTTTTTCGGACGATGTTGATGACTCACCGCCCGAGTTTGAGTCCTTTACATTTTCAGATGAGTTAGTTGAACCATCAGACTCGGGTGCTTACAGTAGTTTCGAACCATTAATGGAATCTTTCAAGTTCGAGACAGTTGACTACGGTGAGAATGATACTATCCTTAATTCACTTCCTTTCGTCTTTCCCATTGTTCCGACCGTACAAGAGACCGTTACGCTTTCATCTCCAATACCAAGTTCGGCGTACCCATGTTTTCTTGCGAATCTTGAGAGATTTGACCTTATTTCTCGACGGGTTGATAGGTTATCACAATCGCTTTTAACATATCGGTCATCACAAATTGCGCTAATTTATTCACTCGATTTACACCCTCAAGATCGTATTCTACTTCTTTCTCTTTTCCGCCCCTCTTCTCCTCCACCGAGATCTTATAACGTTTCTACCTCCACACGGTCTCGTGTGCTTCTCATCTCTTTTCTTTCCACTCTATTCTTTCACCAACTCGACCATTACCACGATAAGATTTTTGAATGGTTGGTGCTAACTTTTGGCTTATGTAAGGCCAAGCTTAAGTTTGGGGGGAACCTTGTTGTATATATGTATATATATTTTTTGTTTTCTTTTTCTATAAAAAAATAAAAAAAAATTCAAAATAATAAAAAATTCAAATTTTTTTTAATAAATAAATAAACAGGGGAGTGCCGGCATTTTGACCCTCTTGGTGTAGCATGACAGTGAGGACACTGTCAAGTTCAAGTTTGGGGGTATGCTCGGTACGTCTTCTTCCTTCGCATTCATATGTATATTTTTGCATTTGCATATTTATTTGAAAACCCATAAAAATTGAAAAATTTCAAAAAAATTATAAAAATTATTGTATTCAATTTTGGCTTATTTGACTAGAGTTTGATAGATAGGTTAACTAGCTAGGAACAACTAGATCTTTGACGTAATAAATTAAAAACCCTAAAGATAACCTTCCTTAAAGTTTAGCGGTAGAAAGTATATGTCTTTGTAGTTTATTTAGAAATAAGCAAATTTTGGGTTAACTTTTTGGGCTAAATCGAAACAAAGGAAAAGTATTGATATTTTATTAGAGTATAAGTTTGAAAAATAATTCCTAGCTTAAGTCTAGATTCTGAAAATGTATACCCTACAAATTGCACAATCACGCACCTTGAAACTTGGAATAGTAGAAGAGACCTTGAAATGCTTTTGTCTAAAGTCCTTAGTACGAAGAAAATAAAAAATACAAGTGTGAATAAAGGGAAAAAAATGAACACTGGTTTTTGTGATTACTTGAGGCTGCAAAAATAGAAAAAATATTTAGTGAGGGTGCTTCATCACCTAGTGTCTTAGACCAACTGGTTTGGGAGTCACTGCTAAAGCCTTGGGTGTTGCAAGACTAGGAATTACGCTTTAATGTGCAAACGCATTTTGTAATCGGTTGTTGGTATCTCAAGAAGTATTAACGATCGCATGAAGGATGTGTAAGCAAAATTCATTTAAATTCACCAATTAATAAGTACTTTGGACAACGGACAAGGGTATGATTGCTTGATTTGAATTCCAAGTGTATGGGTGATTTATACACACACGTGGGAATATGTGATTGGAGTTTAGATGAGAGAAAGGAATGAAGAATAGAACTTGTATCTTTAGTAGAGTTGATAAAAATTCCTAAGTGGAGATGGAACCCTAGAAAGAAAACTTAAGAGATGCCGAAAGCTATGTAAGTCTACAGAACATATATAATCTTAAGTTAAATAATGAGGAAGTGTGAAGCATGTGGGTGGATAATTTACAAGTATAAGATAATAGAATTCCTTGTTGGAAAACCTAATTGGAAAACAAAAGTCGAAAAGCCGAATTGATAGGATTTTGTGGGTAGTATCCGCTGAAAACCCTCAGGAGACAACATTCCTCCTACTAGGGACACCTAGAGGTTTAACGGCTTGTTGCACGAGCTCAGTGCAATCGCGTTTCCCTGCGAAAGTGCGGCTAGGTTAGATTTTTTTTTGTCGATACTAAAAAAATAAGTTTGCTCGAGGATGAGCAAAAGATAAGCTTGGGGGTATTTGTTCACACCAGAATATTGCATTATTATATTCCCCATTCTTATTCTTTTTATAAATAAACAGGTGCTTTTGACGCATGTCTGCTACATGTTATAGGTTACAGGTTCTTGGACAGGAAACAGTGAAAACGATGAAAAGACGATGCAAAAGTGGACTTTGACCAACAAACAGAAGACTCTTGATCAAGCCTACATCAAAGATAAAATTCACAAAGTACAAGGCAATGCAAGGTCCAAGATTACAAAGCAAACGGTTAAAAGTCCACCGCAATTATTCACTGGAGATCTGGAAGAAACATAGAAGCCATTTTAATAAAAGAACCAAATAATAAGGAAGCCCAAAAATTCAAGGCCCAATACTTCCCTTTAAAGAAACAGAGACATAAAATTTTACCAAAGCTTGAAGTCTACTTTGACTAGGTCTTCCTAAGGATATTTTGGTAAATGTAGACATGCGAATCAATTGTAACCTAGGGTTTCTATCTCCTATAAATAGAAGCCCAAATCATTGTATTCTTTTCATGCCTCCCTATGTCTCCCTTCACTAATAAATTTCAGCATTCTTTTAGAGAGCATCATTTTTTGTAAGTTCTTTATTTTCTGCCCTAGGTTAATTTTCTATTCTTGCCCTAGATAAATTTAATTCCTTGCCCTAATTAATCTTTTATTCTCTGCCCTAGATAAATGTTCTTTAATTCCCTAATGAGTGAGTAGTCTCGTCGCTTGTTAGGGTTAGATCTGGGGAAGGTTTGAGAGACGAAGATCTCTCATCCCCTTTCTTGCCCGTCATATATTTTCATAGGACTCTATGCATACATGCACATACCGCTCCCTACGGCACCCTATCTCTCGAGGTAGCAGTGATACCGTAGTATAAAGCCCCGTTTGTGATGGTTTTCCATGGAGGTTAGGATAAGGATTTCTAAAGGAAGGACAAGAACCTAGAGGAAGAAACATCTTTCTGAATGGTTCTAATCCTCTTTATTAATAATTACCATAACACCTAATTAGATCTTCATATGGGTATAGAAAGCGGTGAGATTTATTGACTTTCCAAACTTAACCTAGACCTAACCCTAGCAAGAATTAAATATAGATTAATTTAGTTTTTAGATTTAATAATCAATCCGACCACAATCGGAATTAACTCGTTTGAGCGAATAGGAAATTCATAAAATCCCTGTGGACCGACCCGTACTCACCGGTTAGCTATCAAGCGATGCCGTTCTTGATTGCGGTTACTAGATAGTTTTTGAGATCAATCAGTACTATATCAGGTACAACTAATACATGAAGTAATGATATGACAATGTATATATGCAACAGTCACGAAAGGTACTCAATCAGGTACAACTAATACAGAAGTAGTGCATATAAAATAAAAGTATGTAAATGCAACAGTCATGGAAGGTACTCTATCAGGTACTACTAATACATGAAGCAGTGCATATAAAATAAATGTGGAGTATGGGATGAAACAAGTCATTTCCACGGAATCCGTGGTAGGACCAAAGTCCATCAAGACAATCCAAATACCAAATTCCTCAAATCAGCCCCCAAATTGGCTCTCATATCATGTAAGTCTCATAAATCCTGAATGTACAAAATCAAGTAAATCTCATATCTCCTGTATCCAATATCAAGTGAATCTCATATATCCTGAATCCAATATCAAGTGAACCTTATATATCCTGAATCCAATATCAAGTGAATCTCATATATCCTGAATCCAATATCAAGTGAATCTCATATATCCTGAATAAGTATATTTGCATGAATAATTATGATGATGTATATTAATTGATATGTATACATATATAACAGCGTCCCATTCCACTAATATATATATATATATATATATATATATATATATATAGGGTTCCTAGGCACACTAAGGAGGTCTCACAAGGCATCAACCATGCCAATTTCAAATTTTTCAAGTGCCGAGAAACCCTAATACAGATCGTTGACTAGAATTTTAGGCGAAACCGATAACTAGTTAACAACTTAACTAAATGAACGGAAATACAACCTTTGTAGATCCGGTTCTCCACTTCCTTAGCTCCACGTAGACGTCCCTTCGCTGTACAAATCGGATCTTGGACTCTAATGTCGGCTTCATCGGAGAAATGGGCGGGCTAGGTCATCGACTACGATGCCGAAGATGATCTACGTCGAGGCATCACAAGATTAAGCTTCCACTTCACCAAGTCATGAAACTTGTGAAGAAAACACCCTATACTACTTGGCAAGAGGTAGAGGATGAAGAAATAGGAAGTGGGTTCACTTTAGAATTGAATTTCTCACTCATTTGCTCAAGTTGCCATTGATGGAGGCAAGCTTTTTCTTCTTGTTGAAGATGAAGAAGATAAAGAAAGAATATGATAAGTATTATCAAAATAGAAAATAAAAAGATACTTATCATAATCTCAACCATAGTTAGGTGTAGAGAATTAACTAAGGTTAGGTTGAATGGTTAGGGTTAGAGAAAGAAACAAAATGGTCAACCATTTCAAAGCTTCATGAAGCTTCAAGGATAATCCAAAATTGGCCACCATTTTATTTCTTTCAAAAATGAATAAATAAATAAATGAATAAGTAAATGAAGCAAAAGAAACCCTAACCATTGACCAACCATGGTTTAAACCATACACCAAACTATCATGTATCATCAAACATGATACAATCAAATGCACAAAAGTATATCACATATACAATGTGCACATCAAGTGAGAAAATCCTTTTTAAGTGAACCTATATTAGTTAATGTAAAGTGATATATCAAATATATAATTATACATTAAATCATTAAATCAACACTTGATTTAACGACCCGGTCATATCGCATATAACCGACTAATATCAAGAGTAACAACTTATCGAATCAACACTTGATCCGATAACCCGGCTAGAACGCATATAACCGATCAATGTTACAAATCGCGAGAATCGAATACAGTATCACATACTGGTATTATTCTCGGTCCCGCACATATTTCATATGTGCTCCTATTTCGTTTCGCTTGAGCCAGGAAACCTCTGTGTAGGACTCTAAAGACTCGTCAATACGCCGGCAGCAGGTGATGATCATATCAAGCACCCACAAGCCGCAAGCGGTCTGCTAAACGTAACGGCCACCCGGGTATTGAGCGATCAGAAGATCGACGAGCAAGCCCGCTCACACTCCTGTGAATCCAACCAGTAACACTTACCGTACAGTCCGGTCTGTTCGTCTGATATGTCGCATATCTTGCCTAGGGGTGGTAAACGTCAGACCCCAATAGCTCGATAAGTCGTGTCGATATGAGGTCTATAACAGTTCGAGAAACTACTGGTAACACTTACCAGTAAATCTCAGCAACCCTAGCCAGGGATTTCCGGTTATAGCCAATCGAACACAGCGCAACATCAACTCCCTATACCGGGAGAGACGAATCCCCTCCTATCTCTCATTGCCTCCATGTGAATCGGGACTGTACCCAAAAACCACCATTTTGCATGCCCTCTTGGACGTGGTAAGGTGGAAATCAAAGCACAGTGGGGATCACACAAGACTCTATGACGATCTCGGGTCAACAGACTACTCTGTACCAGTGTCACCAGAGAACTGCCATCTGACGTAAGGTATAATACCATCTGGGAGTTCTCGGCGAGTCCGTCCAGTGTACCCAGTCTCCACTGAGCACCCGTATATCATCTCTGATGTCAAACACCAATGGATATGGGATCATCCATCGCCCATCTGTATGGGTCGAGAAGGTATACGCTAGTCTACTCTGGTATATCGATGCCCCGTCTCGATACACCTACGACTAGGGACCTTGAAGGATGTACTCATGGACTACCATGTCCCCACTAGTATGATCCGCATCATAGTCCAGGTAGTCAAGTACACATCCTAAGGGCTTTACCAACATGTGACAGAGAGACAATCAGTGTACACGTTAAGGTAAAGAGTAACCAGATAGCATACTATCATGTCGAGCAAGAAAGTCCTCCCTATATATGTCCCAGCATCCACTACAATATACATCCTATGTATAGTAATGGCCTCTAGGGCATACATATAACTAACAATCTCTCACTTGCACTAGGGTCATCTGTAGCAGTGGTTGTAGTATCTCATACTCAACCATCCCATAAAAGTCTCTCTTTGGGAATAGGCCTTCGTGAGTGGATCCGCCGTGTTATCCTCTGAGTCTGCTCTCCTAACCTCGATCACCCTGGAGATCAACTATCTCCATGATCAGGTGATGCTGCCTCAGAATACGTCTGGGTCACTGATGGGACCAGGGTTCCTTGGCTAAAGCCACACTTCCATTGTCACACAATGGTAGGAACCTAGTTCATCTCATGAACCAATATACACCCAAACTGCCTCTTTTGTAACATCTTAAGTAGCGATGTATCCAGCCTTTATCGTCTAGTATGCCACGGTATCTAGCTTGGAACTCTTTCAACATACCATCCCTCCACTGAGGGTAAAGACAATGCCTGTGACTGACATTCAGTCGTCCTTATCACCCTGGAACACTTCCAGTGATTCTCCCCAGGATCGATTGATACCATCTCACTACATGTAGTGAGTATCCTAACATCCAATTACATCTATCTCATAGATGAAAACTCAGGATTTAGGAGGTATCTTTTTGATCCTATATGGAGAATCCTAGTGATAAGCGGAGATTGACCGAGCGTAGCATAGGAAACTCCTTCCCTATCAAGAGTATTTCATCCACGTACTCTACGAGGATCACCACCATACTCCCTACTACCTTTTTGTATATACAAGGTTCATCTACCATTTTGATGATGTCAAACTCTTCGACTAACTCATCAAAACAGATGTTCCAACTCCGCGATGCCTGCTTCATCACATAAAACATCTTGCACACGTTTCCGCTGCTCCCACTATTTACGAAGCCCTCTGGCTGTGTACTTATAGACGTTCTCTTCTAAATCAGTATTTAGAAAAGCAGTCATGGCACCCAACCGCCAGATATCGTAGTCATGGTATGTACCTGTGGCAAGTAGGATCTGGATGGACTTAAGCATAGCTACTTGAAAAAGGTTTCATCATAATCCACGCCTGGTAAATGATGCAAACTTTTAACAAGTCTGATTTGAAAGTCTCAACTTTTCCATCTACACCAAGTAATCTTCTCAAGATATACTTGCTCCTGATGGGGATTTAACCCTTCAGATATAGCAGCCAAAGTCCATACTTTGCTGGTGTACATGGATTCCATCTCAGATTGCTAAGCATCCAGCTATTCTTACAGAGTCCCTACTCTTGATGGCCAGCTCGAAACAAGTTAGGTCATCATCTCATGATGCAATCCTCGCTCCCACTGTCATAGAGAAACCGAAGTAACTCTCAGGTGGGTGAGGAATCTTACTAGATCGGCGGAGATGCTGAGGTTCGTTGGAAACTATTGAATCCTTTGGTTCTGTCAAATCATCAGCTGCAGTTTGTATAGCTGGAACATTTCCAGTTCTAAATAACAGACCTTACCTCGAGCTTGTCCGGATTTTGCTTTTAGACATAGGCCGGACAACCCCAAATCTTAACTAACTTAAGATATGGGCTCTTCCCTTTCCATATCACATATGAAGCGGTAGGCAACTGATTTTATTGGAACCCTATTCAATAGGTATGCAGCTTCTCAAGTGCATAACTTCCAAAAGGAAATAGGAAACTCAGTAATACTCATCATAGAGCGCACCTTATCATATAGGGTGTGACTGCTCCGCCCCGATATACCATCGTGCTATGGTGTATACAGAGGAGTAATGCTGAAAGAGAATCTCATTCTCCTTTAGAATAGTCCATAAATTCCGTGCTCAAGTATTCTCCTCCTTGATCTCATCAAAGGACATAATACTTTTACCCGTATATTAGTTCTCTACTTCTAAATCATATTCTGTGAATATCTCAAAAGGTTCGGACTTGTGTTTCAACAGGAACATATGTTTGAATCTTGAGAGATCATCAGAGAATGTAATGAAGTAAAAAGAACCGGTCTTGGCATGTGTAGACAGGGGACCTTACATACATCAACATGTATCATCCCAAGAGTTTACTAACTCTTTCTCTGTTTCCAATAAACAGTGCTATGGTCATCTTATCTTTGTGACATGACTGGCAAGTTTCACAAGATGTAAATTCAAACTGATTTAAATATGCATCTAAATGTAACTTCAGCCAGTCGGGTCGCATTGATATGACCTAGTCTACAATGCCTCAAGAAGGATTCGTTCATTTCTGAATTCTTCCTCTTGTGTGTGTTCCATATTCTAAGAACTGTAGTTTGATTTAGAACGTCAATGCTTTTAGATAACGTGCCTGAACCGATCAACATTTGATATAGGAAATGTTCAAAACATTATCCATCAATACAAAATTTTATCATTTCTTTACTAATAAAGAGACCGATATGATTTTGTATATCAGGTTCGGTATCTAATAACACTCGTTCAGAATCAATGTATTGGTAATACAGGGTGACAGTGACCGACAGGCTTGGCTGCAACACTTGCCCCGTTTTCTGTCTCATGAAACTTATCACCCGTTCTCAGTTTTTCTACCTTTTTGTATCCCTATGTAACAGATTACATATCTGGGATCCTGATCCGGTATCATATACCCAGGATGCGGAGGATACTGAGAAACAGTTCTTTGTAATGAACACACCCGAAGATGATGCATCAGCATGCACTCTCTTCGTTTGGGCGGCACGGGAATTCTGGTAATCCCCAATTTCCTGCTCTGTCTTATAACATTTATAAGTTGGAGCGGGACCAACGTTCCCCAGCTCAGTATAACAAGCGGGTTCGGTCAATACATCCGTATTATTATCTTGATTAAGGCGTGATATGGTCGCTACCTGGAGAGAGAGAGAAGAAAACACTCAGCGTGCGCTCTTGCAAGATCAGATTGGTTATTTATTTTATCTAATCAGGATGGCTCCCACTGTTTTTATCAAATCTTCCTTCAAACCCTAAAAGGAAAGACTAGCCGGGATTAATTACACGCTACAAGTTCGCCAATCTTTCAGCCATGCCAGTGTCGGTACTTTGAGAGAGGTTCCCCGTGCTTTCGCACGGACCTAATTACGGTAAACCTCATTTTCCCAGAGGCATAACCCCGTTGACACCTTTCTAGACACCTACTTGATCGGCTAATTGTAATGTGTAAAACTCTCCCAGGAGTAACTCTTACTCGCAGTGGGTATCGGGATCCAACTATCTCATAGAAGGTATGCAATCTCATTGCAAATTTCAACACTTGAAATTCCCGATAATATTTTGCCCCTAGCGTCCTATGACCTTGACGGAGGCCAAACTACCCATAGTCCGCTAGTCAAGTTCAACCCGTCATTTCCTGATTGAATTAAACCCACCCGCACGACCCTTGACGAAGGCCAAACAACGCCGTACGAATACCTTAATCCAATCGCATCATATGCTAGCAGATAAGCAATAGTTAGCTACCGTACACTACGCCTTGACGGAGGCCAAACTACCGCAGCACGAATACTAACTAGAACTTATCTGAAATGACGGAGGGCTACGACAGGTTTTTCTGAAAACCTATTGCGTAATGAACTTGATATCGTTGTAGAATCAAATGATTTTAAAATGGAGTGCTTTTGAGGCTTTTCTAGTTTTGCTAAAGGAGTCACTCCCGGTGAAGGGATCGTCGGTCCTTTCCTCGTCGAATGAGGTGCGGGATATATCATATATATCACTGTGCAAAGCAAAAAACTCTTAAAAGCAATCAAAAGACAAACCGAGGGTGTATCATCTGCCAGTTATTGCTAAAGGAGTCACTCCCGGTGAAGGGATCTCGGTCCTTTCCTTATCGAATAAGGTGCAGGATGTTCTACAAGGAACACCGCGATGCAAAGCAAGAACTGTAGCTACCTGTTTTATTTTTGAAATTCGATTCTACAACATCTTTAGGTTTCTTTTCTTTCATTAATCACATTAATGAAGTCCCATCATTTAAGTACCTAAACATCACAGATAAATACGACGTACACTTATGCCATCCGCATTCGCCTCGATGTCCCCTCGTGCACCGTTAGGTTAGGTAACTAACGACAGAGCGGGGCAGGGCTAGTGCGGGTGTAAAACATAAGTAACGTCTATATAATATATCATATATACTATATATAGTATCTATCACAGAACATCACATGATCACATCACAGATATCGCAGTAGAAGAATCATATGAAATATTGGATATACTAGGACGTCCGTGTTTTCAATACGAGCCAGTATAAAACACGGATTCCACGGTCATGATGAATAGCCAATCCCACACCCTTAGACCCCTACGAGAGCGGCAAGCAACCCTACCAATTCTAGGGTTAGGAGACCCGGACTCGACTCCTCGAGATGGTCTCCCACTGGACCCTAGAACCCGGTTACTTGTGCTCCCCTCCTTGGGTCTATCCTAATACGGAAAAGTAAATAATATACAAAAGGTGACATCTTCCGCAACCTGGAAGTGCCCCAATAAAAGAATATTACACACAAGTTTTTACATGAATGAAAATGAAAAAAAACACTCATCTCACATAAAACCCCCCCGGCTATTCAAACACGACTATCCAATATAACATATACAGCAACACATAACATCACATGTCATCAACGTAAGTAAATATGCGCATCCCAATTGTCGTTGACATATAGCAACGAAACCGGCGATATCACATATTACACTTACGGTCACAGAAAAGAAAGTGTAAAACTACAACAGTCGGAATCCGCAACCTCTTTAGACATCGCATGCCTAATCAAATGAAATACTTAGACATCGCATGCCTAACAATTATAAACCCCGCATTTTAGTCTCATTATCGAAAACACTTTTCAATATCATGTCGGGCAATTCAACAGGATTCCCGACATCCTGATCGAATGCTCGTCGCAAACTTTAGTAGGCGGCCGCACCCCCGATACCGTCGACGAAGTGCACCAAGGCGGAACGCCGCTGCCGCGAGCACCCGAACGGATGCTTTCGGCGACGGGGTTCTCCTACAGTCACTTGGTCGGGGCTATGGGGTGAGGCTGTCTATTAAGTTTACCCGGCGAGTATCCGCGTACACTACGTGATTGCGACGGACTTTTGATCGCATAAAAATTCCGTGGCAACCGATCAAGTGAGACTAAACCGCTAGATTTATAACATTCATTAAGTTATCTCATAACTACTTGTGAATTCCAAATGTTGTATCCCATTCTGGATAAATAGAAAATGTTAAACTTTCCGATCGAACATTCAAACACCCAAGTTTTCCCGATAACAGCTCAACTCTTGAAATAAGTTCAAAAACATTCATTTCGTGCCTCAGTACCAACGGTCCAGCCGTAGAAGGGTCAAGCCAACGCCTCATATGTGGCACGCCATACTGCCCCAAACCTTAAGGTTCAAAGGGCAGTTCAAGACGGTCACATAATCGAGTTAAGGTTTGTTGTCTTCTAGAGGGACCATCGCGTTACTTGCACTACTTAGAACGTCATTAAACTACGGAAATATCCAACACTTGGAAATTTCCCGGCAGGGGAAAAATTGGGTATTTATATCCGGTCGAACTTTTTAACATATTCAAAAATTATCCGAAAAACACATAGACAAAATTAGAAAATCCGATCGAATAATCGAATCCCCAAAACAACCCCAGAAAAACTCAACTGTTGAGTAAAAATAAAAATTTCCAGAAGACTCAGCACTTCAAGACAAGAATTACTGTGCAAGCCACGTGGTCTAACTCACCAAAATGGCCGCGTAACCGCCGCGAAGCCCAGGGTGGGGCCGCGGTTCCGCGGCGTTTTGGTCGAGTTAGCCTCACGTGCTTCACAGTAACTCATAGAATTCCCTGCTGAATTTTTTGGCAATTTTTAATTCATAAAAATCCAAATTTTCAGAAAATTTCTAGAGAGCATTTTGGGTTGGGGTTTCGATGTTCGTTCGGGTTTCTAATATCGTCTACGAATCGCCTAAGGCTCTAGCTAGGCTCTGATACCACTGTAGGGTTCCTAGGCACACTAAGGAGGTCTCACAAGGCATCAACCATGCCAATTTCAAAATTTTCAAGTGCCGAGAAACCCTAATACGGATCGTTGACTAGAATTTTAGGCGAAACCGATAACTAGTTAACAACTTAACTAAATGAACGGAAATACAACCTTTGTAGATCCGGTTCTCCACTTCCTTAGCTCTACGTAGACGTCCCTTCGCTGTACAAATCGGATCTTGGACTCTAATGTCGGCTTCATCGGAGAAATGGGTGGGCTAGGTCATCGACTACGATGCCGAAGATGATCTACGTCTAGGCATCACAAGATCAAGCTCCCACTTCACCAAGTCATGAAACTTGTGAAGAAAACACCCTATACTACTTGGCAAGAGGTAGAGGATGAAGAAATAGGAAGTGGGTTCACTTTAGAATTGGATTTCTCACTCATTTGCTCAAGTTGCCATTGATGGAGGCAAGCTTTTTCTTCTTGTTGAAGATGAAGAAGATAAAGAAAGAATATGATAAGTATTATCAAAATAGAAATAAAAAGATACTTATCATAATCTCAACCATAGTTAGGTGTAGAGAATTAACTAAGGTTAGGTTGAATGGTTAGGGTTAGAGAAAGAAACAAAATGGTCAACCATTTCAAAGCTTCATGAAGCTTCAAGGATAATCCAAAATTGGCCACCATTTTATTTCTTTCAAAAATGAATAAATAAATAAATGAATAAGTAAATGAAGCAAAAGAAACCCTAACCATTGACCAACCATGGTTTAAACCATACACCAAACTATCATGTATCATCAAACATGATACAATCAAATGCACAAAAGTATATCACATATACAATGTGCACATCAAGTGAGAAAATCCTTTTTAAGTGAACCTATATTAGTTAATGTAAAGTGATATATCAAATATATAATTATACATTAAATCATTAAATCAACACTTGATTTAACGACCCGGTCATATCGCATATAACCGACTAATATCAATAGTAACAACTTATCGAATTAACACTTGATCCGATAACCTGGCTATAACGCATATAACCGATCAATGTTACAAATCGCGAGAATCGAATACAGTATCACATACTGGTATTATTCTCGGTCCCGCACATATCTCATATGTGCTCCTATTTCGTTTCGCTTGAGCCAGGAAACCTCTGTGTAGGACTCTAAAGACTCGTCAATACGCCGGCAGCAGGTGATGATCATATCAAGCACCCACAAGCCGCAAGCGGTCTGCTAAACGTAACGGCCATCCGGGTATTGAGCGATCAGAAGATCGACGAGCAAGCCCGCTCACACTCCTGTGAATCCAACCAGTAACACTTACCGTACAGTCCGGTCTGTTCGTCTGATATATCGCATATCTTGCCTAGGGGTGGTAAACGTCAGACCCCAATAGCTCGATAAGTCGTGTCGATATGAGGTCTATAACAGTTCGAGAAACTACTGGTAACACTTACCAGTAAATCTCAGCAACCCTGGCCAGGGATTTCCGGTTATAGACAATCGAACACAGCGCAACATCAACTCCCTATACCGGGAGAGACGAATCCCCTCCTATCGCTCATTGCCTCCATGTGAATCGGGACTGTACCCAAAAACCACCGTTTTGCACGCCCTCTTGGACGTGGTAAGGTGGAAATCAAAGCACAGTGGGGATCACACAAGACTATGACGATCTCGGGTCAACAGACTACTCTGTACCAGTGTCACCAGAGAACTGCCATCTGACGTAAGGTATAATACCATCTGGGAGTTCTCGGCGAGTCCGTCCAGTGTACCCAGTCTCCACTGAGCACCCGTATATCATCTCTGATGTCAAACACCAATGGATATGGGATCATCCATCGCCCATCTGTATGGGTCGAGAAGGTATACGCTAGTCTACTCTGGTATATCGATGCCCCGTCTCGATACACCTACGACTAGGGACCTTGAAGGATGTACTCATGGACTACCATGTCCCCACTAGTATGATCCGCATCATAGTCCAGGTAGTCAAGTACACATCCTAAGGGCTTTACCAACATGTGACAGAGAGACAATCAGTGTACACGTTAAGGTAAAGAGTAACCAGATAGCATACTATCATGTCGAGCAAGAAAGTCCTCCCTATATATGTCCCAGCATCCACTACAATATACATCCTATGTATAGTAATGGCCTCTAGGGCATACATATAACTAACAATATATATATATATGCATATATAACAGCGTCCCATTCCACTATTATATATACTTAGGGGTAAAAATATCATGAAAACCTGTGCCAAGCATCGACACATAATGGCTGATCTATCAGATGCTGTCACCACGACTGGCACCCTGATAGGTACGTATCATACGCTATACCGAAAGCTCGAGTGCTTAGCTCTGACTCTCGCCTCTCGACGTATCCATACGTACATGACTCCCGTCGGTATCCCCATGATAACCGCCGAGTCATAGGTAATGTCACCGGAAGTTATGGTTCCCCTGTCAGGCCTCATCGGCATGTTACATCAAAATCCCTTTCTTGCCCCGGGGTACCTCCGGGCCCCACCATGTACCCTCATACGGCCCTCGACTCCTCCTCGCATGGGGTATATATATTAGAACCTATAAAACTCATGGTGGATGCTAAAATATCATATCAAGAGAAACCTGGTTTTTCAAATAATGCATAATTTCATGAAACTACCACGGTCCTCAAATCCAGAAAATATCATGAAAAATCCATATCTCAATGTGAAAATCCATGAATATAATATATGCAACATAAAACTGTAATGTAAGCATATAAAGGAAAAGCCGCTATTTAACTGCAACAGGTTAATATAAATATCATGCGGTTCCTAATTTCTCCAAGTCTAATATAACATCAAATAAAGGTGCACATGTAGCTATAACCAGATATAGGTGTAAACATAAAGATATAGCAAGGTATATGTAGCTACCTATCAGTAATGATGTAATATACCCTTCAGGTATAAGTGAAGTATGTATGCAAGGTATACATGTAGCTATGTCATTACGTGTGAAATATACCCATCACTAATGGTAACTAGCATGTAAGCATGTCAATGCATTTGTGTAAGCATGTAGTTATACATGTATGCTATATGTCATATGCATAAAGAAATATGAATCAATGTCTCAATGTCCCTAACCAAACAATATCATATAGGTATGTGTGTTGTGCGTGTCATGGCAATTATTGACGGTGTGTGTGGCATACAATCAGTGCTCATGCAACATGAGCCGTCAATAATAGCGCAGTGTCCTAAGGATACTAGTCCAAGCACAATAAATAACTAAGCAATAGGGTGTATGCGCAACTCTATTTATGAAATAGAATATGCGAAAATATATAATATTTCTAGCCCAGACGCATAACGCCATGCGGGCGATTCCCCTGTAGATGTTAAATCTACTCACCAACGCTCCTGGCTAAGTAAATCCTACTACCCGTTTTCCCTTTGTCGCAGCGTCCGAAGTCCCCTCCTGCGAACCTAAAACATAAAATAACAAGGCAAGTATATATTAGCAATAGACCCAAAACATGAACAAACTACGCTGACCAACGCGACAACACAAACGTACTCTCAAGTGTTCGTATTGTAGCTAACGTGCATAGCGACATTATGAAACTAACTCAAGAAAAACAGAACACAGAACACAGAACACGAACCGTATCGGATAACGTAACACGTGAAACGAAATATAAGAAAACAAGCAAGTGGTCCCAGATTTTTCTGTACCAACAAATTATAAAAGTTGCAAGTACCATGAGACTACATACAACCTCAGAGACCCCTACACCAAAATCCACACCCTAACTCCCTAGTCTGGCCGCAATTTGCGGCCAGAAGCAATATAATTGCGGCCGTACGGAAAGGAAACGGGCTTGTATTTTTAGGGTAGGTTCTAGGTCACTACACTAGGTCACTGTAATGGGAACTTTTGCAACAAATACCTGGTTTGATAGCAGATCATCCCAGACCAAAAATTACACTAAAAATACGATATTTACACGAAACGATACATAACGCTATCTAAACTGAAACTAACAAGCTACGCTACACTATAAACACTTACCTAACCAAAAGAACTCAAAGATCCTAGCTTTCCAAGCTCCAAGGCATCCGAGAGGCAAAACAAGTCCAAAGATGTGATTTTTGTGAGTTTTTGTGAAGTTTTGAGATGGATTAGTGATGGAATGAAGAAGTGTTCAGTTTAGATAAGAGAGATAAAGAAAATGAGAAGGGAAATAAGTGAGAGAGAGTGAGAGAGAGTATGAAGAAGAGAGAGAGAGAGAGAGGTGAGGTTAAGGGTGAGAGTGAGGTGGGTGTAACCTTGCATTAAATTACCATTAATGCATTCACACCACTATGCCACCTCCTCTCACATCCAAAAGAAAATATCTTTCTCTTCTCACACAAAAAATCAAGGATTAGGGTTAAGGATAAGATTAAGCAAAGGATTGGATAAAGCAAAGGATTAGATCAGGGTTAAGTGTCATGGTCACTAATCTAGATTAGTACAAACAAACCCTCACATAAACATGCACATGTGCGTGCATGCCATAACAAATAATAATAAATTATTAATTAAATGTTATAAAATGTGAGGAACCCGAATTGGTAAACTTTTTACAGTAAACCCGCACTAACGTCTAAACTAACACTAACCGAAATCTAAGGCGTTACATGGTTGATACCGGGGGATCGCAAGTTCTCACCTTCGGAATTGATTCTGATGAAGAGATAGCCCTCGGCCCTCTCTTCAAGGAATCCACCTCAGGAAAAGAGAAGGAGATAAAGAACTGTGAGAATATTCAGCTGCGTAACCATACGTTGCCTGAAAAGAATCTTGGATCTACAAACAAGGGATCGAACAAAAAAGATAAGGGGAAAGAAAAAGTCTCTGAGGATATCGCCCTCGATGATCGAGTCGTCGAAGAGCTGGCAGCCAAGGACCCGCCCAAGAAAAACAAGGTGGATTACAACGTTCTGGCACACCTGAGGAATATACCCTCACAGCTAAGCATTCTCGATACCCTTCTGCTATCTAAAGAGGCTAGAGATTATCTGATCAAGGCACTACAAGAGCCCGACCAATTTCAAGCCTTCCTTTCCAAAGAAAAAATGAAGGACGAGCTGGAAGAAGTGTACACAGCTGACATCACTTTTAGCGATGAAGATCTCCTTCTCGGAACGTGCGAGCACAACCGTCCCCTGTATGTCACCGGGTACTGCCATGACATCAAGATGGGGAAGATCTTAGTTGACAATGGGTCCTCTGTCAATCTCCTGAATGTGAGGGTGCTAAAAGAAATTTGCATGAGCGTTCAACACCTTGCTCGGGATAAAATCACTATCTCTGGATTTGACTCCCAGCCATCACGGATGCTCGGGTCTGTGATTCTGACATTACGCTTTGAGATGCTCGTCACTAATATCAAATTTCATATCATTGACGCCAAGACTTGCTACAACGCTTTGCTCGGTAGGCCTTGGTTACACGAGTACAACATCATCCTTTTTACACAACATCAGTGTATGAAGTATTTTAAAGAAGGTCTCGAATATACCGTGACGGAGGAACTGAACCCATTCTCCGTAAATGAAATCCGCAAGTATAAAGACGCAAAGTACTTCCTGCCAGACTTTGAAGACACGGAAAGATACCATAAACCAGAGAATAAGCAAAAATCTATCACCACTATTCCGGTCTTCGGGAGCGATACCGAGGAGGAAGAAAAGATAGTCTATTCGGGGCCGCACCAATACAACAAGCCCGGACCGTCTACCCTTATGTTGATCTTCGGCAGCGACTCTGAAGATGAGGTCAATGCAGTATTTTCTGTTCGGCCATCAATACAAGCCTCACTAGCGATGAACGGAGTTTGCAAATCGCCATGGTTCCGCAAAAGCATTACAAAGAGCTCGATGCACTTGATACCTATAGTGTACAAGAACTGCAGACGTTCTACGTCCCTCCCAGGCGAAAAGATGAAAAGGCGATCCTCTTTTATCGGTCCGCGGAACCAAAGTGGAGAAAGAAATCTGGCATGGTGCCGATTTTACGCTTGACAGGCTCCAGCCTATCCGTCTGCCCAGATACTACACAGAAGGATTAAAAAAGCTGTTGAGGCGCCAAGGAGTACCTTTCAAACAGACTGTCGACAAGCACAGTTCTACAACAGGATCTGGAACGTTCCCGGAACTCAGCGAAAATTGCCTAACGGGAGAATGGAAACGATCGGGCTTGGATATGTTCAATCCAAGAAATGGGAGCGATTCTATGGCTGCTACGTTATACATGACTTCGATGAAGAAGGAGATGCTCTGTTAGAAGACACTGCAATTGAACCAAAACGAGTTCTTGCCATAAAAATGCTAAGTCCGTCGTTTGAAGAACAGATGGACAAGCTAATAAGGAAAGCGGGTCAAAAGGTCCGGGATGACCACAACCGTGAAATGGCCATTTACGAGAAAGCCAGGATGCAACGCCTCCTTCAGCAGGCTACGGAGAATGACGATGCCCTTCATCGCAAGCCCATCATACAAAAGACCCGACGCGGAGGCAAAAACAAACTAAAGAACGGAAAAAACGTTCGACAGCGGCAAAGCGGGTCCAAGAAGCCACGCGATCGAGAATTGAGCAGCCGGAATCCGTCTCTTATGAAGAAGATGAGTCGGGCATATTCTTTCCCTCGAGACAAGACGGGGAAGATATTCGACCTCGTCGTGAAATATCAAATGATTACGCTCCTGGAGTCCAAGCGCCCTAAGCAAGCAAATAAAGTTCATCACCCGGATTATTGCTCCTATCACCGAGCAATAGGTCACCCTCTTGAAGACTGCTTCACCTTCAAAAGCTGGGTCGAAGACCAATATCAACTTGGCAAATTCGCTCTGTCCAACAGTTGGAGGGTAACCCCACCACAGAAGCATGTTCCAAAAGCAACGTACATAGCGAGAGTAGAACCAGATCAACATCAAGCTTGAAAAAGATCTCGTACCTGTCACGCAATAACGCTGTCAGAAGGAGTACGCGAGGATATGGATAACCTCTCCTGGTGCTTCGAAAATGAGGATGAAGATGAGTTGATCTCAGAACTTCCACCGGCGCCAAAAGAGCTAGAAGATGGAATACATACTACTGCGGACAACCTAAGGAAAATCGACTTGGGGACGACAAACGACCCGAGGCCTACCTTTGTCAGTGAGCTGCTGTCCGAAGAACAGGTAGCTACGCTAAAAGATGTGCTCATGCAGCATAAAGACTGCTTTGAATGGAACTATTCTGAGATGCCGGGGCTAGATCCAGAGATAGCGGTGTATAAATTGGCGATATCTCCAGACGTCAAGCCAGTCAAACAAGCACCAAGAAGGATGCGGCTCGAGCTCGAGATGAATATCAACGCCGAAGTCAAGAAGCTAATCGACTCCGGTTTCATCCAAGAAGTTCAATACCCCGACTGGATTGCCAACATCGTCCCAGTGATGAAGAAAAATGGGACGGTACGCATCTGCGTGGACTTTCGGGATCTCAACAAAGCTTGCCCGAAGGATGATTTTCCCGTACCGGTTACCGAGCTGATGATAGACAACACGTCCACTCACGAAGTCTTCTCCTCATGGATGGATCATCAGGGTACAATCAAATAAAGATGCACCTCGAAGACCAAAAGCATACTGCTTTCCGGACCCCTTTGGGCATATTCTGCTACAAAGTGATGCCTTTCGGTCTGAAGAACACTGGTGCTACTTATCAGAGGGCCATGACGAATATTTTCGATGACCTCATACATGAAATCGTTGAATTCTATATCGACGACCTCGTGGTGAAAAGCAAATTGTATGAGGAGCATTGGGAGTATCTGAAGATCGTGTTCCAGCGCCTTCGGAAATACAACCTGAAGATGAACCCTCTGAAATGCGCGTTCGGAGTTTCCTCAGGAAAATTCCTAGGATTCGTCGTACGACACCGGGGCATCGAAATAGACTCATCAAAGATCAAGGCGATTATGGATATGCCTCCTCCGAGAACTCTCAAGCAACTGCGGTCTCTCTAAGAAAAGCTCGCGTATATTCGACGATTCATAGCCAACCTCTTCGGCAAATGCTGTCCCTACAGCCATTTAATAAAGAAAGGGACTTCGTTCGTTTGGGATCGCAAATTCCAAGGCGCACTAGATGAAATCAAGCAATACCCGGTCAAGGGAAAGCCCCTCATCTTGTACACAACCACCCTTGAAGGTTCTTTAGGCGCGCTATGGACACAGGAGAATGACCAAGGGAAAGAAAGAGCCTTCTACTATTTGAGTCGAGTTCTCCTGGAGGCAGAAAACAATTACTCCCCATCGAAAAACACTGCCTGGGGTTAATCTTCGCGATAACGAAGCTCCGACATTATGCTTTGGCGCATGAGGTCCACCTCATATCGAAAGTGGATCCTCTCAAGTATTTGATGTCAAGAGCCATACAAACAGGACGGATCGCTAAATGGGCCCTTCTCTTAATGGAATTCTCGATAACATACCGACCACTCAAGGTAGTGAAAGGTCAGGCCATCGCCGAATTCCTCGCCGAGCATCCGATACCTGCCTATTCACCCCTAAATTGCGAATTGCTAGACGAGCACACGTTTGACGTGATCGACGGGGAGAAAGGAGAGAGTGACACCCGATGGGAACTCTACTTTGATGGGGCATCTTCTATGAAGAAGCGAAATCACAGCTCCCCCTTAATCAAATCTGGGGTAGGCTCATCTTCGTGACTCTATAAGGAGGGATAATGCGCTTTGCCTTTTCCCCGACAGAGCCGAGAACAAACAATGAAGCAGAATATGAAGCTTTGATAGCAGGTCTTGAGATCGCTGTCGACATGGGAATCGAAAACCTCCTCATTTACGGAGATTCCCATCTGGTCGTTAGTCAAGTGAACAGCGACTATCAAACGTACAAACCAGAGTTGGTGAAGTACGGCGAGAGAGTGCAACAATTGCTGACTCAAATCCCTTCCTACGCATTGGAAAGCATACCGCGTACAGAAAATAGCAAGGCGGATGCATTAGCCAAACTCGTTAAAGAACTGGCCGACGAAAACCTCGATGACGTAAGGATCGTTGTACAAAGCCGTCGGATTCTTGCACCAGCGGAAATATCTCCGGAGTCGTCTGAAGAAAAGGAAGTGACCAAGCAAATAGCCTTACAAATAGAAGATCAAGAAAAGGCTAAGGATTGGAGAGAAGTCTTTATAGACTATTTCAAATCCCGTCGAGCACCTGAAGATGCATCCTCAAGGCACCGGCTCATGAAACGAGCTCTATCCTTCGCTTTCGTCAATGATACTCTATATAAGAGATCGTTCGACTCTCTGTGGTTAAGATGCCTGGGATCAGAAGAAGCAAGGAAAGTTGTCCAAGAAACTCACGATGGACTCTGCGGTTCTCATCAAGCCGGGCCGAAGATGAAACTGAAGATCAAAAGGATGGGCTACTATTGGCCCACGATGATTCAGGATTGCCTCGAATATGCGAAGCAGTGCCATTCGTGCCAGATTCATGGGGACTTCATCCACCAACATCCAAACCCGCTACACCCAACAGTGGCTAGTTGTCCGTTCGAAATGTGGGGAACCAACATAATTGGGCCCATCGAACCAGCGTCATCCAGAGGACATCGGTTCATATTGGCGACAACCGATTATTTCTCTAAGTGGGCAGAAGCAGTACTGCTAAGAGAAGTGAAGACAGAGAATATCCTCTATTTCTTCAAGACACACGTCACCTATCGGTTCGGCACTCCGCGACGGATTATCTCCGATAATGGGCCAGCCTACAGAAGTCACAAAATCAGCCGCTTCGCACAGCAGCATAATATAGACCGGAGATACTCTTCGGTCTACAATCCCCGAGCTAACGGTCTAGCTGAGGCTTTCAACAAGACCTTGATGAAGATCATAAAGAAGACGGTGTCCAAAAATAAAAAGGACCGGCACGAGAGACTGGATGAAGCTCTCTGGGCGTATCGAACTACGTTCAAAACAGCTACGAATACAACGCCATATGTGTTAGTGTTCGGCACAGAAGCAGTACTCCCCTTGGAGATAGAGCTACCCTCTCTACGAGTGGCAGTTCATTATGAGCTAACGGACGAAGAGAATGCTCATCTTCGGTTCGAGGAGCTCGATGCCCTCGATGAAACTCGTCTCATAGCACAGCAAAACCTAGAAGCTTACAAAGCAAGGATGACGCGCTCATATGAAAGGTTGACTAGGACGAGAACATTCCGCCAAGACGAACTCGTGCTAGTGGTCAAGAGACCTATGATCCTTAATCGTGCCAAACGGGGGAAATTCAAGCCGAACTATGAGGGCCCGTACATCATAGACAAAGTCTACCAAGGTGGGGGTTACTTGCTCATGGATATGCATGGCAAAAGACCCTTCAGGCCAATAAACGTCCGGTTCCTGAAAAAATACTACGCCTGACGAGTCACGACCCAGGTCAACGATAGATGACGACGCCTATGTCCGCTCGCTATCTTCCTAAGCCCAAACTCTATAAGTAGTATCCAGCGAAACCGTTGTCTCCAAAATGGCAACAATGGACCGAAACGTCCCTAAACCAACAATGGACCATAATGTCCTTAAACTAGCTATGGACCGAAACGTCCTTAAACTAACAATGGACCGTAATGTCCTTAAACTAGCTACGGACCGAAACGTCTTTAAACTACTACAAACCGCAGCATCCTAGGGCTGACGCAAAAAAAAAAAACAAAAAAAACGGTACGTCCATAAGCAAGATGGTCACGGATGAAAACCCGAAAGGGCTCCGTGAGTAAAAACGGCAGGGCTACCTGCGAGTTTGTGAAAACCCGAAAGGGCGCAGACTCATAAAAAATTCTTGCACACTTGCAAGGTCCTCTCGACCTTGTGAGGAGAAAATACCCGCGTGAGATCCTTACGACTCACAAGGGAGCAGCACACTTAGGGATCCCCATGATTCCTGAGGAGAAAATACACTTACGAGATCCTCACGATTCGTAAGGAGAACCCTCTTATGAGACCCTCACGGCTCATAGGGTTCGAAAAGCCTTAAGCTACAGGGATCTAAACCCGTTCTTAAGCCATCATACACCCCAATTTTCCCTACAAACGGTTCATTATTAACCCTTGTATACAATCCACGGGCATAAATAAACGTCTCCCCACCAAGTTCCACCAATGGCGCGAAATTTCCCCATTTGGTGAACAACACTTGTAAGTCCTCTCAGCTTATAAGGAGAAAACACAGTTGTAAGATCCTTACGACTTATAAGAGAACATGCGCTTAAGAATCCTCACGATTCCTAAGGGGAAACCGCACCTATGAGATCTTCACGACTCGTAGGGAGAAACACCTTTATGAGACCCTTACAGCTCATGAAGTCAAAAGCCTTAGTCGACAGGATCCTAACCCTGTTTGCTAAGCTACCTTTGTTCGAATCGACAGAGGCAAATAATGATTTACTCTTGGCAATGTCCCGGTTGTAGCGATGCCGATGCCTAAATTGGCATCAGCTTCCAAGTCCTTTCACGGCAAGTGATGATTCGCTCCTGGCCATATCCCAGTTGTAGCGATACTGATGTCTAAATCGGTAACAAATTCCAAGCCCTTTCATGACAAGTGATGATTCGCTCCTGGCAATATTCCAGTCGCAGCGATGCTGATGCTACAATTGGCACCAGATTCCAAGTTCCATACTCGCGGCGAAAAGTCAGCGAGCAATAAATGGATATGAAATAGCCGAAATGATAGGGCAACTTGCAACAAAATCAGCAAGTAAAATATATGCATACAGAAATAGCCGAAATGATTAGGCAACTCACAATAAAAAGCATCGAGTAAAAAGAAAAATAGCCGAAATGATTGGTCAACTCGCAATAAAAAGCAGCGAGTAAAAAGAAAAATAGCCAAAATGATTGGGCACCGCGAAAAATAGCCGAAATGATTGGGTAATTGCGACTTTCGCGATATAAAAAGCCGAAATGATAGAGCATCGCGGAAAGAAATTAAAAAATGAAAGAATGAAACTTTTGCCTTACAGGCGAGTCCATAACTGACCCCTGTATAAAATCCATGGGCACAAACAAAAAGGGAACCACATTTCCCCACCAGACTCTGTCAAAGGGAGAGTCAGATCTCGAGGGCAACATCTGCATCTCAGAAGATCAACACGGCGTTCCTTCTCAACTCTAGCAGGATGCAGACGTAACGTCAACAACCGACCTCAGGGTCGCAATGAAATGGAGCCATAGCAAAGTCCCTAGTTCCAAATCTCGACGGCCACATCTACAGCCTAGAAACCAATAACGGCGTTCATCTTCATTCCAGCAAGATACGGACACATCATCACCAATTAGAGCTATGGCACAATCCCTAGTTCGAAGACTCTACGGTTCACAGACAACCTAGAGTCAACCCTGACACCGCAGAAAGCGGAGCAAGTCAACCAATGACCTCCGTCTCGGAAATACGTCAGCCAATGACCTCCGTTTCGGAAATACGTCAGCAAATGACCTCCGTCTCGGAAACATGTCAGCAAATGACCCTGTCATGGAAATACGTCATCCAATGACCCCATCGCGGAAATACGTCATCTAATGACCCCGTCTCGGAAATACGTCAGCAAATGACCCCGTCGCGGAAACACGTCAGCAAATGACCCCGTCTCGGAAACACGTCATCCAATGACCCTGTCTCGAAAATACGTCAGCAAATGACCCCGTTTCGGAAATACGACATCCAATGACCCCGTCGCGGAAATACATCATCCAATGACCCCGTCTCGGAAATACGTCATTCAATGACCCCGTCGCGGAAACACGTCAGCAAATGAACCCGTCTCGGAAACACGTCATCAAATGACCCCGTCGCGGAAATACGTCCGCAAATGACCCCGTCTCGGAAATACGTCAGCAAATGACAATGTCCTGGAAATACGTCAGCAAATGACCCCGTCTCGGAAATACGTCATCCAATGACCCCATCTCGGAAACACATCAGCAAATGACCCCGTCTCGGAAACACATCAGCAAATGACCCCGTCTTGGAAACACGTCAGCCAATGACCTCTGCCTCGGAAATACATCAGCCGATGACCTCTGTCTCGGAAATACGTCAACAAATGACCTCCGTCTCGGAAACATGTCCGCCAACGACCTCCCCGTCGGAGCAATGCTTCTACTCGGAAACAAGTCAACTCACCAACCACTTACGAGTCCTCTCGACTTGTAAGGGAGAAAATTCTCTTGTCAGATCCTTACGACTCTCAAGAGAAAACGCACTTAGGAGTCCTCATGACCCCTAAGGAGAAATTACACCTACGGGATCCTCTCGAATCGTAGGGAGAAAAGTCTTTATGAGACCCTCACGGCACATAAAGTTGAAAAGTCTTAGGCAGCAGACCTGAACCTGTTTCCTAAGCCATCGCTACCCTACAAGGAGGTCATGATAGACTATCTACGGGCTGTATTTGCCAAAGCCACATTCGCCAATGAAATAAAAAAGCTACTTACGGATCCTCACGATTCGTAAGGAAAAATACCCGAGTGCGATCCTTACGACTCACGAAGGAGATGAACACTTAGAAATCCTCACGATTTCTAAGGAGAAAATACACCTACGGGATCCTTTCGACTCGCAGGGAGAAACGACCCTTTTGAGACCCTTACGGTTTGTGAAGATGGAAAAAGTCTTAGGCTACAAGGAACCTAAACTTGTCTCCTAAGCCATCAATTCACTGGTCACGCATAACATTGCACTACTTCACCCACATACATACTTACGTGGGCAAAGTAGCGGGGAGCATTTGTTCCAGCCAAAATTTTGGCGCAAAACTTGCTCCATTATAAAATAATAACAATAAAATAAAAATAAAAATAAAGGGAAAGCTCCGCATGCAAAGCATGAAGGGACTTGTTTCCCCCAATAAGAGAGCAAATCTTTGTTCAAAATTTGAAATTGGAACTGAGGCAGCGCCTCACGTGCAAAGCACGAGAGCGCTGGCGCCAAGAGCGCCAACGTTAGGAGTCAAAGACTCTGAGGCAGTGCCTTACGTGCAAAGCACGAGATCGCTAGTGCCAAGAGCGCCAGTGCTAGGAGTCAAAGACTCTGAGGCAGCGCCTCACATGCAAAGCACGAGAGCGCCAGCGCCAAGTGCGCCAGCGCTAAGAGTCAAAGACTTTGAGGCAGCCCCTCACGTGCAAGGCACGAGAGCGCCAAGCGCTAGAACTAAATGTTCTCCACCATTAGATCAAAGATCCAACTGAGATGAATGAATCATCAAATTACAGAATCAAATTCTGTTGAGGAAATACTCCTCAAATCTTTCTAAACAAGAAAGATTGTGCTCTGTAAATCAGAGCACCGTTGGATCAAAGATCCAATGGTGATTAAAAATCACCAAGGTACAGAATAAGTTCTGTATGGGAAGATATTTTCCCAATCTTGTTAAAAACAAGAAAGACCTTTTCTGTAAAACGGAAGTCCTTGGATCAAAGATCCAACGGTGGATAAAATCCACAAATCAATCATCTCTCAATGAGAGATTTCCTTAACTAATTCAACAAATCGGCCTCCCGTATATAAAGGACCCAAGACATCAAGTCTGGTAGAGAAGAACCCCCCCATAAACTTCAAGTTCTCAGAAAAGAAAAACAGAAGAGCAAGAAGAAATTTTCTTCAAGGTAAATAATAATAAGTGAGATCATAACATTTCCTCGATTTTTGAAAGTTTAACTCTCACATCATAAGAACTCAGTTCTTTTTCTAGATCACAGATCTATAAGACAAAGTCTTTCACGAAAGTAAAAGAGATCATAACATCTCATAAAAAAGAGAAGAACCTAGTTCTTAGATCCATGAGACAAAGTCTCTTATAAACCGAGAATTTAATTCTCAGAGCACAGAACTGATCAGACCTGCCAAAAAAAAGCCTTAGCGCTTCAATTTAAAAAGAAGCGCCTTAGCGCTCCAAGTCTGGCGCTCAGCGCCCAGCGCTCCAAGCGCTATTTTAAAAGAAGGTCTTTAGCGCTCTAAGTCTGGCGCTCAACGCCAAGAGCTCCACGTGCTCCTCACGTGGGCACTATTTTATAAGAAGCGCTTTAGCGCTCCAAGTCTGGCGCTCAGCGCCAAGCGCTCCACGTGCTCCTCACGTGGGCACTGAAGAAATACAAAGCACTCTGTAAATAGAGCCCCAGCACTATAAAGAGTGTTCAATACTCAGCAAAAGACAAAAATAAAAAGGGGTGTCAGAACCCAAATCAATGCTCTGCATTGTTGAATAAAAAGGGACTGAGCCCGAACAAATGTTAAACATTTTATTCAAAACTGAGTGGGCTGAGCCCAAGTTGGCCATAAGTCCCCAATTCAGATTAAACGAGCCCATGTGCTCACAATCTTTTTTGGTCTTAGTCCCAAACCTGATTATAGATCTCCCAACCAATATTGGTTGAAGGGTACATCTCTTCATACCTCTGATACATGTCGTTGTAATTCTTCAACGTCTTCAGAGAGGTGGAGGGTCCCAATAACCAATAACTTTTGGCGCATCCCCAAACGGTTAAACCAAAACCTTACAGACTATGATGTCTTTAAACCAGACTATGATGTCTTTAAACCGTACAGACTATGATGTCTTTAAACCGTACAGACTATGATGTCTTTAAACCATAGACTATGATGTCTTTAAACCCCATGGACCGCAATGTCCCTAAACTAAAATGATAGAGTCCAAATACTCTTTCGTTGGATCTAAATGATTCCAAAATCCTGTTAAGTAGATCTTAGTCTAATATTTGACTAACGTATCCTCAACAAACGTTTGAGTTGACCTTAGTCTAAAACAAGACTAACGGTCCTTAAACCAACCCAAACCCAAATCTAAGAAAATACGGATTTGGACCAATCCACGCCCTACGGGCGACAACATAAATTAGTCTCCATATACAATCCATGGGCAACCAAAAATAAAACAAACACACACGGCACGAAATGACCATCTGGAGAAAGAGAAAGCGGTTACCGTGATGCGATAGCGTAATTAACTGCAGGGGCTTGCGCTTGCAGGGAAGAGCGTCCTCACAATCAAAAACCCCTCGCAAGCGAGGGGGAATCTGACGAAGTCTGCTACAACGGCCGCATCCATCCAAACCTCCGATACACGGTGCCATAAATCAACTTGGCATTTTCGGAGAGGTGGACGGATAAAACCCAAATAGCATCTGCCCCCCAAAATTCAGGCCGGACGTCCCAACGTCCCGGTCGCGTCTTTCGACGGCGAACAGACCCAACAAAGTCCATAAGTAACAGTCACCGTACAGTCCGGTCTCTTCGTCAAGGAGTATCACATACCGGGTCTGGGGGGTGGAATCTGTCAGACCCCTAATAACCTGATAAGTCGTGCTAACAGAGGACTCATAACCAAAGAGATATAACCGGTAACACTTACTAGTTTATCTCTACTGCCGTGGCTACGGACTTCTGGCTATAGTCGTGTCCTGCACAGTGCGATATCGACTCCAAATACCGGGAGTGACGAATTCCTTCGACCGCTCACTGTCTCCATGTGCTTCGGGACTGTACCCACCTAAAACCTTTTTGCATGACTCAGTAGAGCCGTGGTAGGATAGCAATCTAAGTACAGTGGGAACACACGAGATACTGTGGCGATTTCAGGTCTAGGGACTATCCTGTACTTTTGTCACCAGAGAACTGCTATCTGACATTGGTAAAATACCATCTAGGAGTTCTCGGCGAGTCCGTCCAGTGTAACTCATCCAATGAGCACCTGTATACAATCATCAGCGTCAAACACTAATGGCTATGGGATCAGCCATCGCCTCGTACAGGGTCATTAAACGTATACACTATTCTAAACTGGAATACCGATGCCCAGTCTCAATACTCCTATAACAGGGACATTTAAGGATGTTCTTATAAACTACCATACCCCACTAGTATGATCCTTATCACAATCCTGGTAGTCAAGCAAAGATCCTTTGGGCTTTATCTCATGTATTATCGATACACGATAACTAGTAACACACATTCACATGACAGATAAAGACAAACTAGATAGCACACTATCATCTCGAGTAAGATTGTTCTTGGTATAGGACCTCTTCGAATTCAGTAATTCCATTCCCGCAATTACGATAATTGCCTTGAGGGTACAAATATCCAAAATCTTTGAATAACGTTTACCAATGAAAGCCGCATTGCAAAACTTTCCCCGCAGTTTTTCTTGGACCAAAGTGACCTCCACATGTTTGATCATGGCAGAAGGACAATACACTCTTGAACTCATTATTAGGGACACATCGACGAATGATCTGATTGGGACAATACTTGAATAAATAGGGTTTGTCCCAGTAAAAGTGTTTTAACTAAGATAAAAATCTGTGATTATCTTGATTTGACCATTCGTTGGGCAGAAGTCATGTTGCTAAATAATTCACGATATCAGCGAACCAAGGTTCGCTAGATAGGGTCAAGAGATGTTCGTCTGGATAAGAATCGTTTATTGGCAAGGTCAACATTGGTGAAGAAGAAAGTCGTGAAAGATGGTCGGTTACAACGTTTTCACATCCACTTTTGTCTCTGATGACAAGGTCAAATTTTTGCAACAAGATAATCCAACGCATTAGCCTGGATTTAGCATCCTTCTTCAATAAAAGATGTCTTAAGACGAAATGATCGGTGTAAATTATGATCGGAGAGCAAATTAGGTAGAGCCTGAATTTTTCTAATGCAAAGACAACTTGCCAAGAGTTCTTTCTCGATGGTTGTATATTTCATTTGGGCATTGTTCAAGGTCCTACTCGCATAATAAATCACATGTGGCATCTTATTAATGTGTTGTCCTTAGACCGCACCAATAGCAAAGTCGGATGCATCACACATAAGCTCAAAAGGGTGATTCCGGTCTGGAGATGATAGAACAGGGGCAGTAGTGAGGGAACGTTTAAGCAATTCAAAAGCATCCAAGCAATCCGAGTCGAAGTGAAAAGTTGTATCTTTGGCCAAAAGAAGAGTTAAGGGTCTAGAAATCTTGCTAAACTCCTTAATGAATCGTCTATAAAAACCGGCATGACTAAGAAATGATCGTATATCTTTGACGCATTTGGGAGGAGGAAGGTTGGAAAAGACATCTATTTTAGCTTTGTACACCTCAATACCATTTCGTGAAATGATATGCCCTAAGACAATACCCTCTTGAACCATGAAATGTCATTTTTCCCAATTCAAAGTTATATTCTTATCCTTACAGCGGGTAAAAACAGCGTCAAGATGACGTAAGCATTCTTCAAAGGAATCCCCAAATATGGAGAAATCTTCCATGAATATCTCCAGAAAATTCTCGACCATGTCCGAGAATATCCCCATCATACACCGCTGAAATGTAGCGGGAGTATTGTATAACCCAAAGGGCATGCGTCTATAAGCGAAAGTTCCAAAAGGACAAGTAAAAGTTGTCTTATCTTGATCCTTTTCGGCGATGAGAATCTGGTTATAGCTTGAGTAACTGTCCAAGAAACAGTAAAACTCATGCCCGGCTAAGCGTTCCAACATCTGATCAATGAAGGGTAAAAGGAAGTGATCTTTTCTCGTCACGGAATTGAGTTTTCTATAATCAATACATATCAGCCACCCGGTTTGAGTGCGAGTTTGAATCAACTCATTTGCCTCATTAGTTATGACCGTGATGCTAGACTTTTTAGGGACAATGTGAATAGGAATTACCCACTGGCTATCGGATATTGGGTAAATTATACTATTATCCAAGTATTTGACGATTTCCTTCTTCACTGCCTTTTTCATGACGGGATTAAACCATCTTTGTGGGACTCACGGGATGGTTTGGCCTCATCCATCAAATGTATATGATGTTCAACAATTAAGAGACTAATCCCTTTGATGTCCGCCATTATCCAACAGAAATCTTGCTGATTCGATCTCAAGATAGACAGAAGAGCTCTCTCTTACTCTAAAGCTAGAGAAGCTGATATGATGACGGGCAAAGACTCATTCTCACATAAATATGCATACTTAAGATGAGACGGCAGCGGCTTGTGATCAAGTGTCGGCGGAGAGATGATAGAAGGTAGGGTAAGGGAATAATAATCGGACTCCATGAGAGGTTCATAGCTAGCATAAGAAATTGACTCGGATAGCTCAACCGATTTATTCGAAAAGTCAAAGGATTCGAACTCGGGGGTGGACTTGCTGACAGAAGGGTCCCGTGAATAAAGATCATCAAGGAAAGTGAACCCTTCATATTCCCTATTTGTGTAAGGAGTGGCTGGATCAAACAATAACGCACTAGTGGCGTCGAGATCATTGTCGTAAAACAAAAACTCCTCAAATTCAGAACTGTCGGAAGCTATCTTATGGGCAGAACATATATCTATCATATGAGCAGAAGATTCGGAGGGTTGATTTTCTACCCTGAAAATGTTAAGTTCAATTGTCATCTTCTTAAAGGATAGGTTCATGGAATCGTTGCGACAATTGATTACCGCATTCGAGATTGCGAGAAATGGTCGACCAAGAATCACCGGAATTTGGTTCCGTGGGTTTGCCACATGCTGTGTATCTAAAATTATAAAGTTCACAGTGGATATAAATTCCCCGACTTTTATCAACACGTCCTCTAGATTACCCCTAGGGTGGGTGATAGATCGATAGGCCATCTGAAGAGTGCAGTGCGTGGGTTTCAACTCTCCTATGCCTAATTGCTCATAAACAGAATAAGAGAGCAAGTTAACACTAGCACCAAGATTGAGTAGAGTGCGATTGATATTTTTACCCCAATAGTTATAGAAATTGTAGGACAACCGGGATCCTTATATTTCTTGGGTAAATTTTGGGTAAGAGCATCACTCAAATTGCTCGCTAAGAAAACTTTTTTAGGGACTTGAGTTTTCCTTTTTTTAGTGCACAAGTCCTTAAGAATTTTTGCATAGGATGGAACTTGTTGGATAGCATTTAATAGAGGAATATTAATATTAATTTGCTTAAACATTTCTACAACCTTCTCTATCTGTGGACTTGGTTTGTTGGGCCTCAACCGGTTTGGAAAAGGAGCGTTATTAACAGGGGTTGGGTCCAACACTTAGGGAGAAGTTTGTGGGGATAGAATGGATCCCAAAATTGGATTTAGGGTGGTCTGAGAGGGTAATTCATTCAAGGAAGTGGACTGAGAGTTCGAGCCCAGTGGAGAACAGAGAATGGGCTCGGAAGAAGATGTTGGATTAGAAGAAGTAGAAGTAGAAGTAGTAGCCGAGGTGTTATCGAAATCATCAACTTGTTCTCCAACATGGTTGTTCAGCATTCATCCCGATCTCAACGTAGTTACGACACTCACATTATGATTTTGATGGTTAAGGATAGTGTTAGCGTTTTGTGGGTGGCCGAGATTTGGTAGAGGTTGAGATGGATATTTCCCTTTCTCACTTTCACTCATTGCGACGTTTAACTGTGCAATTTATGCTTTGATAGATTTGATGCTTTCACCGTAGGAAGCAGTGTATTGCGCCAACGTTTGGATAGAAGAAGTTAAATTAGCTAACGTTTGCGCGGATTGTTTAATAAAAGCTTCTAAGCTTTTTTCGAGTGCAGAGATTTTATCGATATCGGCAGGATGAATATTATTTTGTGGTTGGAAGAATTGTTATAAGGGGCAAAGTTGTTGGCCGGATTTTGGAATGATTGCGGTTGAAAGGGCTGCTGAATTTGTTGGGGTGGTTGTTATTGTTGTGGAGAAAGCCTTTGGTAGTTATTTTGACTTTGGAACTGATTTTAATTTTTGTTTTGAGTTTGGTTTTGGTTCCAAGCAAAATCAGGATGATTCCTCCATTCCTGGTTTTATGTGAATGAATAAGGATCGTTTCTAGGTTGTTGCTGAAAAGCAGCATTAGTTTGTTCATGACCTTGAGACGGAGGATGTTGGAGATAGTGCCCTCAGAGTCAATTATTGGATCACAGGCACGTGATTGCAATGATTGAGGGAGGACCTATCCCGGTACGACAGTCTTACTCGAGATGATAGTATGCTATCTGGTTTACCTTTATCATCGTGTACTGCTTTAGGTGACGTGACAGGTCGCTATTGCACGTTGATAGAGCCCCTAGGATTCTTGCTTGACTGCCGGCAGTATGAGGGCGATCATATAAGTGAGAGCTGGAGTCTATAAGCACATCCTTAAAAGGTCCCTAGTCGTGGGAGTTTCGAGACAGGGCATCGATACTCCAGAGTAGACTAGTGTATACAGTCGAGACCCCGACGAGGGGCGGTGGCCGGTCTCACAGGCCACTGGTGTCAGTTGGTTCACCTAAGATGTATACAGGTGCTCAATGGGTTATGAGTACACCGGACAGGACTCGCCGGGAACATGCTAGTTGGTCTTATACCTGACGTCAGATAGCAGTTCCCAGGTGACATGTGTACAGGTTAGTTCATCGACCTGGGGATCATCATTTGTCTCGTGTGAGTTCCCACCGTGCTTTGATTACTACCCTACCACGGCTCAAAGGAGTCGTGCAAACAGGTTTTAGTTGGGTACAGTCCCGAGCCACATGGAGGCAGTGAGCGGATCTTCGGGGGTTCGTCTCTCCCGGTATTGGGGGTGAGGTCGCGCTGTGTCTAGGAGAGCCATTACACGAAGTCCTTGGCCAAGGCAGGAGATTTACTGGTAGGTATTCCAGTAGTATCTCAGGGTGTTCTGGGCTACACTCCGACACGACTTGTACCGCTTTTGGGGGTCTGACTTTTACCCACCCCCTAGGCCCGACATGCGATGCTCATAGACGAACGGACCGGACTGTACGGATATTGTCACTGACAGGCTCAGTAGCGTGTCAGGATGAGTTCGCTCATCGACGTCCCTTTTGGTCAATAGCTGGTGGCCCGTTACGTATTGGCTTATACCTCTGACGTGCTAGTGGTTAAATCCATAGCCATAGTATTGACGAGTCTTTAGAGTCACCACACTTGCAGTTACTCAGCTTTCGGGCGAAACGCTGTAGAGGCCGTATGGAGATATGGCAGGGTCCGATCAGATACGTGCGGTATTGCACGGTTCAGGATCGGACGGTTTGTACTAGAGGCCGTATGGAGATATGGCAGGGTCCGATCAGATACGTGCGGTATTGCACGGTTCAGGATCGGACGGTTTGTACTAGAGGCCGTATAGATATATGGCAGGGTTCGATCAGATACGTGCGGTATTGCACGGATCAGGATCGGACGAATATTGCTAGCCGACTTTGGTTTAAGCCGGATCCTAGTTTAGTACAGTGTAGATTTTGTCTTTTTGCATTTGTATCCGGACGGAATACAGATGCGGGTGTGTATGCACAGTATCGGGGTTTTCCTATAATTTATTACGGGACCAGTTTTCTGGAGTTGCCAGTTTGCATTCCGTTCCGGCCGGTTTTCCTTTGTTCTTTCCCGGCCGGACTTTTCCGATGGAGGGTGTTATTTGCAAGTTTGCAAATAACACATTGTGGAGGTTTTTCTTGCATATATATTTATTATGAAAGCATCTTTTGATACCATTCTCATCACTTGCTTTTTGTTGATTAGAAGTGATTAGAGTTTGATGTGAGATGGTTATGATGATGTTTTGGATGTGGTCACCACTTATGCTCCTACCATCACCTCCCTTCATGCTTCATATTCTTTCCTCCACCATTTTCTAAGAAGATAAGTTTTTCATACTTGAGACAAGAAGAAGAGAGGATCATCATTTTCAAGAGGGAAAATTTGTTCATCTCATTTCATGCTAGAAAAATGCAAGCACCATTTTTCTTATCTTGATTCCTCCATCATCTTCAAAGGCAACAAACCCCAAATGAGACATAAGCTCTACACTACACATTCTACAGCATATCTTGGGCATGTCGACTTGCCAGCTTCATGCCCGAGTTGCCTCGGTATAGAGGCGGGAGCCCGTAAAAGATGCAGGCGATGTGGTGCCCTTCCGGCGAGGAGGCGACGACCGGAGTTTCCGCAAGAGATCGGGACGATGACGAGAAGACCGGAGGACTCGGATCACTCGGTATATCTCTTCCCTATCTTGTTAGTTTGCTAGGACAAGTTTAATGGCCCGATCCGGGGTTTAGTGCGCGGTGGTGCCGGTTTGCAAAGTTCGCAAAATTAAAGTTTATCACCGTTTCCGCATTTGGCCGTCGGTTTGACGGCCGGGGCGCCGCCGTGCACTTACAGTGGTATCAGAGCCTCGCCATTAACTTCGTCTAGCTTCGTTTGATGTGTTTTTCAGTTCCGATCGATCAAAATTCCAAAAACCCAATTTTAGTTCACATCAGTTTTCTGTTAAGATTTTTTGGTGTCCAAAATTTTTTCAGGTTGCATAAAACTGATGTACAAGATATTATAAGACCTCTGTAAAAATTCGACACTTTCAGTCGACGACTTGAGCGCGGAACCTCGGCCAAACCCCCCCTTGGGCCGCGGTTCCGCCGCACTCTAGTGTCCTCACTGTGTCCAATTTTTTCAGTGGGCTTGTGGGCTGATTTTGTGGGTTTTGGAATATTAAATTTGGGCCCAGAATCTCTGTGAGTGCTACAGTATTGCTTTGGGGCCCACTTGTTAATTTTTGATCAATCGGAAAATTTTAAACACATTTTTCACAGTATTTACATTATATCTGTGACCGTGAATGTCACTTGATCGGTAAATCCAGTCTAACTGCTATAGCCCGGTTAGACGGATTTGCGAACGCGACTTTCACGTTGATGTTCTGTGTTTGCTGTGTTGTTGCGGATCGGTCGTGGGGGATAGCCTGGATGCAATGCTAGTACAGTTTTGTTGTATGATGTACATTTGTTATTGCGGGGCGAGCGTCCGACATGTGGACTGCCGTCACTGCCTGTTTGTATTATTATTTTGGGGCACGACCAGGTTGCGGTCGATGTACCCGTTGCATGTATATTCTACTTTCTGTACTAGGGTTACCTCGCGGAGGGGTGCACGGATAGCCGGGTTCTAGAAGGCAACAAGCCCGTATCTCATGGCATTGGGACGGAGGGGGCTTCACTCCAGGATTGGCTGGCTATTCGCCGCACTCGTAGGGGGTATAGGATTTCATTGCACAGGCTATCCACACGACCAGGAGAACGTCGGGTTTCAGTAGTGGCTCTGTGAAACCCGGGGATCCCAGATATCTGTATTGTTCTGTGATGCTGTACATTTCTGTGATGTTGCATTTTTTTTCACGCCTTGAGCGAAATACTATATATTGGTATATATATTAGTAGATGTTGTATATATTTTTCATCCGCGCTAGTCCAGTCCCCGCTCTGCCGTTAGTTAGCTAACCTAACGGGTGATGACGGGACCCAGTGGCGAATGCGGATGGCATATACGTACGTCAGTATATTTTCGTTCTTTGTGGTGTGATCAATTGATGGGACTGCGTTGATTCGGATCAATGCAAGTTAAAACAAACCTATTCTGATGTTGTTGGAACACTTTTCAAAAAGCTGTTATTGCAAGGACGTTCACTTTTGTTTTGCATCGTGGTATTCATTTGGAATATCCTGCTCCTCAGTCGACGAGGCAAGGGCCGAGATCCCTTCACCGGGAGTGACCCCTTGGACAGAAGTTTGCGTCAAGGCATTAACTTCACTATAACCGATTACTTTTGCTTTGCACAATGATATTCGGTTATGAATATCCAGCACCCCATTCTACGGGGAAAGAGCCGAGATCCCTTCACCGGGAGTGACCTCTTTAGTAAAGGTTTTCGTCACTATATTTTCTAAAAAGCTATCCGTTCCTTCAACGATATCAAGTTCATTACGTTAAAGGTTTTCGCCAGAAACCATTCGTAGCCCTCCGTCGTTTCATATGGATAGTCAATAGTATTCAAGCTGTGTTTGTTGGCCAAAGTCAAGGCACAGTGTTTGGTAGCTGTTGGTTATTCATATGCAGCATAGATAGATGCGTTGGTTTGGAACAGTCGTACTGCCTTGTTGGCCAAAGTCAAGGGTACGTACGGGTGGATTCAAATTAACCTGGAGAATGACGGGCAGAACTTGACATGTGACTTATGATTTGTTGGCCAAAGTCAAGGTCATAAGAGCATGGGGTAAAAATCACATCGGGAGTTTCAAAAGTACTGAAACTTGCCAGATATGCGCATACCTTCTGGAGTGTGAAAGCGTGAGCGGATTCCGTCACGTTGTCATGCGATGATAGTTGGATCCCGATTCCCACTGATGAGTTAGTTTACTCCTCGGGTGACCCCGACTAATTCTTCTTTCAGGTTTGGAGGAGAGTTTGAGGTACAGTGGGAGGTTTCCAGATTAGATAAATTGGTAACCATTCTGATCTAGGTTAGAGTGCACGCTGAGTGTTTCTTTTCTCTCTCTCTCTGGCAGCGACCATTGACCCGACCCAAGACTATGACTCAGTGACCAAGTTGACCGAACCTTCTTAACACAGGCTTTTGGATTGTCAGAGTTGCAAAGCTCGTTGCCACTCCTACTTTTACCCTTTTCTCCAGGACACCCCGTATTACTACGAACGTCCACTTCCATTGGACAAAGCCATCGTATGGTTATATACGAACTCGAAGGAATTTATTCGAGGATGGTTTCCGGTTTTGGAGAAAACGGATAGGATTATTCAGTTGTCTTTTCCTTTTTGCCTCCTCTCAAGTTACGAGTACTCCTTGGTTTAGGAGATAGTACACCTATTACGCAAATTGGATAGTCTTCTTCCAAACCTTAGGCTGGTGCCGACCGGTAGGGAATGAAGAAAACCAATTAGCCTAAAAGGTGTGCAGAAGGTATTAAGATTAAGACAAAGCAAGGGATTAGTAAGAGGGCAAAGTAAATTGCGACTGATATTCACGACCAAACCAAGTATTTCTTCGCCAATCCTAAATCACCTTTGTATTTCTCCAGGACACTCCGTATCACTACGAAGATCCACAGTTTATTGGATACTCCATCGTATGGTTATATACGAACTCGAAAGGAACTTGTTCCAGTTCGGGGATGGATTCTGGTCCAGGAGAAATAGGAATAAGGTTTATTCAGTTGTCTTTTATCTTCACCTTCTCTCGCGTTGCGAGTGCTCCTAGGACTAGGACAGTACACCCATTATGCTTATTGGATAATCTTCTTCCAAACCATAGGCTGGTGCCGAACGGTAGGGAAGGAAGAAAACCATTTGGCCTAAAGGGTGTGCAGAAGGTAACGACTAAAGACATATAAAGGGATTTGGAGAGGTGGCAAAGAATTATACGGTTATAGTTGTGAATCTGGATAATGGTAGAGGCATTACTAGGAATACCAGGATACTCCATCGAAATATTTCAATGTTTCAGTTTCACTGTGTACTCTTAAAAGAGAACTGATTTCCCGATTAGACACTTGCTCCAGGGCATGTATTTACCAGGTTTGATTCTCACATCTGTATGGTTTTACAGATGATGAGTGGGAGTAAGTTATTGGGAATTGGGTGATCATCCTCATTATATCGGGATTCGTTGTAATCGGTGATATTTGAGGAGATCACCTGGGCTGTTTGCCGGTCGGCAAATATTTGGTTTTGAATATCCGCTGTTGTGCACCAATTTCAAATTGATATATCTGTACGTCTATTTGAATAGAGTGAGATATACCTTTTGATATTATGTCGATGACATTTACCTATATCAGTGGATGGTTAGGTAAGGAGCATTAAACAGCGGTGTAATTCTTCTTAACCATAAGTACAGTTTTCAACCTACGACATACAGTGAAAGAGTTGTTAGACTCAGCGGACTTATACAGAGTATTGTATGTTGTCCAGTGTCCATTAGGACAGAGGGGTTGGTCCTCATACTATATTCTGTTTACTTTTAACTTCTCTAGTTCTTAGACATGTGTTTCGTAGAAACACAGGGTCTAAGTTTTGAGGAGTTATAGGTATTTGAATAGAGTAGAGAACCAGGTGTAGCAAGTATCGGGATTCTTCAAAGTGATCGAAGATGTAGATACTTGTGTATGGTATTCAGTTGATAGTAATGATAAAGAGAAATTGCTTCTCTTTCAGGTTACACATAATTGGAAGCATTCCTAAGTTGAGTAACGCTGATCGGCCTCTCTCCATTTAGTTGACATGCACTGGAGATAGCTGCATGATTTGAATCTGGTTCAATTAAATCAGTGCCTCTGGTGCTATATTGGATATAGTACAGTTCATATCTTAACATTGTTAAGGTACGGGAAGTTGTCCGGCTTATGATTAAAACCAGACTCTGGATAACTCAAGGCACGTTTCTGTAATGGTTGTTTGTGGGTTGACCCAGGCTATGATGAGGGTTGACTTTCTACCATAAGAAAGATCAATAGTGATATTGTTCTTGACTCGCCACAGTTTTAATAAAAATGGATTTTTTCAAAAGCAGTAGTGGGAGTATGGTAGAACTGGAAGTGATTCCAGAACCGCAAACGATTACTGAAGATTTGATAAGGAACCTAAAGATTCAATCTGATTTGACATTCCATTGGCCACTCCGCAGATTAGGTGGGTAACTTCAGGCACCCGAGAGGTACTCCGGTAGCCTCAAGGACGGTGACAGGAAAGTTCTTGTTTACCCACACTTGCCATTGCTGTTGTTCCAGGCTGCAAGACCCGGTGGGAGGATGAGTATAGCGTCGTTCTAAACTAGCTTTAGAAGTGCACGTCTATATAACTCTGCCAGAGGGTTGTCGTAATCAGTGGGAGCAGCGGAAGCATTAGTGGACATCAGGCTTATGCCTATTTATAGACTAAAGCAGATATAGCGGAGATAGATCATCTATTTCTGATGTGACAGTCATAGGTTTGACGTCATCAGAATAGAGGATGGATCTGTTGAGAAGGTAGTAGGGTGTGATATCCGGGTTTTGGATGACATACACAAAGTAGGAAAAGAAACTCCTATACTACGATCGGTTATACTTTGGTCGTCACACAGTGGTTTCTCCACAAGGGACTTGGACACAATATCAAACATACTGGTTACTAGATCTATGGTTTTAGATCTAGATTTGGGTGGTTTCCCAATCAGGGTACTTAGACAACATTCTAAGAGTATTTAGAATGGACGAGTCCTGGCATGGTAGTGTACCTGCAGGTAATGGAGTCACCCTCTCTAAAGGTGTCTTATAGACTAAAGTAGAGAGGGATGTGCATGATTGGCAGATCACTTGCTTAGGAAATTGAGTCAATCATGAGATGTCAAGTACCACACCAGATGTTGTTCTTGCAGTAGATGCAATAAGTTGACATTGATCCAATCCTGGAGAAACAGTCGGAAGCAGTTTTAGAACATAAGTGGATGTTCTAGGGATATGATAACGACAGCCTCATTTAGGAGACAGTTATCATTCCAGGCTTCCAAGGTGACATGGACGACAAGGAGGTTGTCAGAGTTATAGTTTTTCCTTCTGACGAGGGGCAGTATTTTGGACAGGTGGTCCAAGGAAATACTGAGGGTGGCATGGCGCAGGATACTGATTAAGTTCAGTTGACGATACAGTCTAAGAAGTTTGGATTTGGAGTTCATTTATGAGCTCGGTCCCATCAGACATCCAGACACTCTAAGACAGGTATTGCTCATTTCGGGAGATGGCTTTCTCCGCGAACTTGAGATATAGAGAGACATAGAAAGAAACATCAGAGCGGATCCACTCGCTGAGGCTATTCCTCGAACGCAAGAGTTTCGCAAACAGGCTTTGTGAGACTGACTAGTAGAGGAGTTGGGTGTTCGGTATCACACGGGCTGTGAGTATGCGACATCGCAATAATTAGCCTTGAGTGCAAGTGGGAGATTGTTGGAGATAGTGCCCTCAGAGTCAATTATTGGATCACAGGCACGTGATTGCAATGATTGAGGGAGGACCTATCCCGGTACGACAGTCTTACTCGAGATGATAGTATGCTATCTGGTTTACCTTTATCATCGTGTACTGCTTTAGGTGACCTGACAGGTCGCTATTGCACGTTGATAGAGCCCCTAGGATTCTTGCTTGACTGCCAGCAGTATGAGGGCGATCATATAAGTGAGAGCTGGAGTCTATAAGCACATCCTTAAAAGGTCCCTAGTCGTGGGAGTTTCGAGACAGGGCATCGATACTCCAGAGTAGACTAGTGTATACAGTCGAGACCCCGACGAGGGGCGGTGGCCGGTCTCACAGGCCACTGGTGTCAGTTGGTTCACCTAAGATGTATACAGGTGCTCAATGGGTTATGAGTACACCGGACAGGACTCGCCGGGAACATGCTAGTTGGTCTTATACCTGACGTCAGATAGCAGTTCCCAGGTGACATGTGTACAGGTTAGTTCATCGACCTGGGGATCGTCATTTGTCTCGTGTGAGTTCCCACTGAACTTTGATTACTACCCTACCACGGCTCAAAGGAGTCGTGCAAACAGGTTTTAGTTGGGTACAGTCCCGAGCCACATGGAGGCAGTGAGCGGATCTTCGGGGGTTTGTCTCTCCCGGTATTGGGGGTGAGGTCGCGCTGTGTCTAGGAGAGCCATTACACGAAGTCCTTGGCCAAGGCAGGAGATTTACTGGTAGGTATTCCAGTAGTATCTCAGGGTGTTCTGGGCTACACTCCGACACGACTTGTACCGCTTCTGGGGGTCTGACTTTTACCCACCCCCTAGGCCCGACATGCGATGCTCATAGACGAACGGACCGGACTGTACGGATATTGTCACTGACAGGCTCAGTAGGGTGTCAGGATGAGTTCGCTCATCGACGTCCCTTTTGGTCAATAGCTGGTGGCCCGTTACGTATTGGCTTATACCTTTGACGTGCTAGTGGTTAAATCCACAGCCATAGTATTGACGAGTCTTTAGAGTCCACCACACTTTCAGTTACTCAGCTTTCGGGCGAAACGCTGTAGAGGCCGTATGGAGATATGGCAGGGTCCGATCAGATACGTGCGGTATTGCACGGTTCAGGATCGGACGGTTTGTACTAGAGGCCGTATGGAGATATGGCAGGGTCCGATCAGATACGTGCGGTATTGCACGGTTCAGGATCGGACGGTTTGTACTAGAGGCCGTATAGATATATGGCAGGTTCGATCAGATACGTGCGGTATTGCACGGATCAGGATCGAACGAATATTACTAGCCGACTTTGGTTTAAGCCGGATCCTAGTTTAGTACAGTGTAGATTTTGTCTTTTTGCATTTGTATCCGGACGGAATACAGATGCGGGTGTGTATGCACAGTATCGGGGTTTTCCTGTAATTTATTACGGGACCAGTTTTCTGGAGTTGCCAGTTTGCATTCCGTTCCGGCCGGTTTTCCTTTGTTCTTTCCCGGCCGGACTTTTCCGATGGAGGGTGTTATTTGCAAGTTTGCAAATAACACATTGTGGAGGTTTTTCTTGCATATATATTTATTATGAAAGCATCTTTTGATACCATTCTCATCACTTGCTTTTTGTTGATTAGAAGTGATTAGAGTTTGATGTGAGATGGTTATGATGATGTTTTGGATGTGGTCACCACTTATGCTCCTACCATCACCTCCCTTCATGCTTCATATTCTTTCCTCCACCATTTTCTAAGAAGATAAGTTTTTCATACTTGAGACAAGAAGAAGAGAGGATCATCATTTTCAAGAGGGAAAATTTGTTCATCTCATTTCATGCTAGAAAAATGCAAACACCATTTTTCTTATCTTGATTCCTCCATCATCTTCAAAGGCAACAAACCCCAAATGAGACATAAGCTCTACACTACACATTCTACAGCATATCTTGGGCATGTCGACTTGCCAGCTTCATGCCCGAGTTGCCTCGGTATAGAGGCGGGAGCCCGTAAAAGATGCAGGCGATGTGGTGCCCTTCCGGCGAGGAGGCGACGACCGGAGTTTCCGTAAGAGATCGGGACGATGACGAGAAGATCGGAGGACTCGGATCACTCGGTATATCTCTTCCCTATCTTGTTAGTTTGCTAGGAAAAGTTTAATGGCCCGATCCGGGGTTTAGTGCGCGGTGGTGCCGGTTTGCAAAGTTCGCAAAATTAAAGTTTATCACCGTTTCCGCATTTGGCCGTCGGTTTGACGGCCGGGGCGCCGCCGTGCACTTACAGAGGATTCAAAGGATATTCTTCCGTTAAATGTGATGAATCATAACAGCAACCACACATGGTTTTGGGGAGCATGAATTGATTTAGGGAGGCTGAAGAGAATTTTATTTCAATAGTTTCGAGCTTCTTTTGCATCGCAGCCATTTCGGCTTTCATTGCGATAGAAGCGCCGAGCTGATGGATACCTGCCCTAGATGAAGACGATGTTGTTGGTCTTGTGCTCTCCCACTGTAGTGTTTGTTTGGCGAGATCTTCAAGAAATTGCCATGCTTTCTTGTCGGATTTTGACATGAAATGACATTGACAAATGGTTCCTAGCATTTGTTTTATCATTGGATTAACACTTTCATACATAATTTGGCAAAGTTGTCATTTTTCGAATCCGTGATGAGGGCATTGGACAAGGAGATCTTTAAGCCTTTCAAAGCATTTCCAAAAGGATTCATTGGGAAGTTGGGCAAACTGGTTGATCTCGCTCCTAATGTGGGCAGTCTTATGATTAGGATAAAATTTCTTAAGGAATGCTTTAACAAATTCATCCCAATTGGTGATAGAATGTGAGGAGGTGCTATAAAGCCACTTCTTTGCGATATCGTACAAGATAAAAGGGAGAATACGTAATCACATAGCATCCCCTGAAAATTGGGTGGTGCTCATCATTGCACATACGTTTTGAAATTTGGTTATAAAAACATAGGCATCCTCAAATTCATGCCCGTGAAATTTGGGCAACAATTTGATGAAGTGGGGTTTAATTTTGAAATTATCCTCATTAGCCGGTGGAAGAGAAAGACACGTAGGAAGGGTTCCGCGTGTGGGGTAGCATCGGTCTTGGAGAGCGATACGTGGTGGATTCTGAATTTGCGCACCTACGGGCGGCGGCAATGTGTTGTTGTTAAAACCTGGTGGAGTTCCGTCCATCTCGGGAGATGTGGTAGGTGGAGGAGAAAAAGAAGGTGAAGAAGTATTGACCTCAGAGTCGACATCAAAAACGCGGACTAGACGGGCACTAGAATCCCGTGTCCAGCTGATCATGCACTAAGCGGGTTTAGTGCACGTGGCAACGTGTAATAACGTGTGAGAATGATTTTAAGAAGGTTTTGTTTTGATAAAAGTTACGGACACAAGACTTGACTCACAAAATGCACAAACAGTCCCTAGAGCTAGGGTCATCTAGGTCAAATCACTAGACCGCTCATAAACTTCCAGAGGACAAGACGTATGATAAATCCTTTATTACTTCCTTATCAATCTTGCAGCCAGGTAAGTGCCAGGTAAGTGGGAGGTATCCACTATACGAATCACCGAAATAGCGGGTCTAATTAAGTAAACCACTTTCCTTAGTTACACTTGCCTTAGACACCATAAGAGAAATGCAGATAAGCAATAGATTACCCACGACCCTCCTTTGTCCTAATTGAGCGTGATTGTCCTTAGAGTCTTGGTCTAGATATTTTTTTTATTAATGTAGGGTGATGTGTATGCTCGTTTGTGATTTGTGGGGCCTAGGATGGGTGATGAAATCCCCACCTAATCTGAATTTGGGTTTCTTGCCCCTTAATGTCCGTTTTAAATATGCAAAACAAACCAAAATCTAAAACACGTAAATTTTTTTTCTAGCGGCGCTGTTTGCAAAGAATTCTGCAGGTAAAAATAGTTTATTGGAGGTTTAGAGGAGAGAGGAAGACGATAGGATAATACCAAAAATATTTAGGCGCTTAAATCCCCAATATGGCCGCGGTTTAGCCACCAAACACTTCTTTGGGCCGCGGTTCCGCCGCCGTCTGTTGGAGTATTGTCTCCAAACTTTTTCACAGCACTCCAACGCTCCTCTGGTCCTATTTGATAGTCTCTGAATCTCTGTTGGTTCGCTCCAATTACTCCAGATTTCTTGCAAAACTCGCACAAGAACCGTTAAAAGCACAAAATGCGGTTTTTTTGTTCTCTTTGTATTTTATTTTTCTGGTTTTTATTAGAAATCAACCCGAATAACAAGAAAAATATTACGACCGTTTCCCCGGCAACATCGCCATTTGATTGGTTCAAAAAAGTGTGTCTTTGTATGTTCCTAATTACCAAAATTAATAACGGTGTCGCAATAGCTAGCCGATAGCGAGTATGGGTCGTCCACTGGGATTTTTATTGTTTTATACTAGGAAGTTTTGAAAATTTTATAAGAGAAGGGCTTGTAGGGTTTATAAGATTTAGTAGTTAATGAATGGAGTTTTAAAAATAATTCTTTTTATCTTTTAATTATTTAATACTAGAGAAATAGCGATGAATGTGGATTAGGGTTCTCGGAGGGAATTAGGGTTTCCCTCTACCGACTCTTGTCCTTCCATTGATCTATATTTATCTCAAGCCTTTAATAAAGCAAGTATTAACGAATCTCAAATCGTGGTCGTAACTATCAAGAATTGATAACACGCTCGATTAGAGGGTTAAGACTCATTTTGCTAAAGTTTATAAAAATTAAAATTTAAAAAGAAGTTAATGGATTTTGTTCATCCATTATACTACCCTATCCTACAAACGCTAACAAGCGAGAATTTACTCGCTCATGGAGATCAACGAAGTAAAAAAAAGGTGGATGAATACGGAACCTATAAGTTAAACAAAAAATAAAATTGCGGAAAGTAATTACGGAAAGTAAAATTGCGGAAAGTAATTGAGGAACGTAAATGTGACAAAATTAAAAGAAAGAACTAACTTTTATTGAATAAACTATTGCATTACAAAAATTGCTTGCTGAAAAAGTAAATTAAAACCCTAATTTTCTCTAAATTGCTTGATCGATAGATCAGTCGATTGATAGTTCGATGATAGATAATAACCCTAATTGCTCTCGGTCCTTTTATAGGCTATGGAACTTAAAACCCTAGACGTCATAATGAAGTGTGTGCAAAGACGATCAAGACCCTGAATTTTCACATCCTACGGCCACCAAAAAACCGCCGAACCGCCGCACTTTACCCCTAACGGCCGCGGATCCGCCGCCTTCTGATGAGTTTGTGTATCCAGATTTCTCGTGCCTTACTCTCTTAAAATTTGGAGATCTTTCTGATAAAAATATTCTGAAAATATATCTCTTATTCTCTGCCGTTGCGAGATTCTTCAATTTGCTCCTAACATTCGGCAGATTTGGTTTAGTAAATCGATTTGATATGGATCTCCTATTTATATTTCAAACCTGAACTGATTTATTATAATATCTGCACAATATCTCAAATCAAATTGTTAGTAGCATTTGTTTTATTTGAGATAATATTCCAACCAATTAATTGATATAATATCTTAATAATATTGGTTAAGATTATTTGATATGATATGCATATTTTAATAATAAATAATCTTATGGATATTTTTAAAAAATAAGATATGCATATATTCCCCAATTATATTAATTATAAATTAAGAAACATATGAAAATAATTTTTTTACAAATAAACCCACATATGTTCTTAATTTACAATTAACACATTTTAGTAATTAATAATAATAGGAAAAATGACCATACAAATGTGCAATAAATATGACTGATCACCAGTCGATAAGGAGACATGCCAAGATCGGTCTTATATGCAGTACGAAATACCCAAAGATCATCAGTCAGTTTAGAGGACCAATCTTTACGGTTCCTAGAAACCGTTTTCTCCTAAATTTGCTTGATCTGTCGATTAGAGACCTCAACTTTCCCGCTCGTTTGGGGATGATAGGGCGTAGAAAGCTTGTGGTTGATTGAATATTTCCGCATCAAAGCCTTGAAAGACCGATTGCAGAAATGCGTCCCATTGTCTCTAATGATAGCGCGAGGGTGCCCAAACCGAGAACAGATATTTTTTTAAGGAACTTAATAACAACCTTTTTGTCATTAGTACGACTCGGTATTGTTTCAACCCATTTAGAGATATAATCAACCGTTAAGAGAATGTATAAGTTCCCAAAAGAGTTAGAAAATAGGCCCATGAAATCAATTCCCCACACATCAAATATCTCAACAACCAAGATTGGTTGGAGCGGCATCTCGTTCCTCCATAAAATCCGACTCATGTGCTGACACCGTGAACAAGTTTTGCAATAATCATATGCATATTTGAATAACGTAGGCCAATAAAAGCCACATTTCAAAACTTTTTCTGCAGTTTTTCTTGGACCAAAGTGATCGCCACATGCTTGATCATGGCAGTAGGACAATACACTTCTGAACTCATTATTAGGGACACACCGGCGAATGATCTGATCAGGACAATACTTGAACAAATAGGGTTTGTCCCAGTAAAAGTGTTTTACCGGAGATAAAAATTTGTGATTGTCTTGATTTGACCATTCGTTGGGTAGTAGTCCCGTTGCTAATTCACAATATCAGCGAACCAAAGTTCCCAAGATAGGGTCAAAAGATGTTTGTCCGAAAAAGAGTCATTTATTGGTAAGGTCAACGTTGGTGAAGAAGAAAATCGTTAAAGATGGTCGGCTACGACGTTTTCACATCCACTTTTGTCTCTTATGACAATGTCAAATTCCTGCTATAAGAGGATCCAACATATGAGCCTGGATTTAGCATCTTTCTTTGATAAAAGATATCTTAAGGAGGAATGATCGGTGTAAACTATGACTGGTGAGCCAATTAGGTAGGGCCTGAATTTTTCTAATGCAAAGACAACTGCTAAGAGTCCTTTCTCGGTGGTTGTATAGTTCATTTGGGCATTGTTCAAGGTCCTACTTGCATAATAAATGATATGTGGCATCTTATCGATGTGCTGTCCTAAGACTGCATCAATAGCAAAGTCGGATGCATCACACATAGTCTTAAAAGGGTGATTCCAGTCTGGAGATGATAGAACGAGGGCAGTAGTGAGGGAACATTTAAGCGATTCAAAAGCAGCCAAGCAATCCGAGTCGAAGTGAAAAGTTGTATACTTGGTCAAGAAAAGAGTTAAAGGGGTAGCAATCTTTCTAAAATTCTTGATGAACTGTCTTTAAAAACAAGCATGACCAAGAAAGGATCGTATATCTTTGACGAATTTAGGAGGAGGAAGGTTGGAAATGACATCTATTTTAGCTTTGTCTACCTCAATGCCATTTCGTGAGATGATAATGTTAGTTATATGTATGCCATAGAGGCCATTACTGTACATGCTATATTGTAGTGGATGCTTGGACATATATAGGGAGGACTTTCTTGCTCGACAAGATAGTATGCTATCTGATTGCACCTTATCTTAACATGTACACTTATTGTTTCTCTATTACATGTTGATAAAGCCTTTAGGATGAGTACTTGACTACCAGGATTATGATGCAGATCATACTAGTAGGGCAGAGGTAGTCGGTAAGTACATCCTTCAATTGTTCTTAGTCGTGGGAGTATCGAGACAGGGCATCGATACTCCAGAGTAGACTAGCGTATGCGCTTCTTGACCTATATGATGGGCGATGGATGATCCTACATCCATTGGTGTTTGACATTGTTCAGTTGATAAAACTGCACATTTGTTATTACATTTTTCCTACCATTTTCTTATTAAAAAAGGTCTTTATTATAATATATCATACATATGAGGGTTTATGTGTAAAAATACTATTTTCCATGTGTTGATATATTATAATTAGCATTTTGGTATGAAAATGTATGCAAATAATATTATTGACCTAATCCTAGTAGAACTAAGTCTACTAAATATTATTTGTTGAGTTGTTGTGCAGAATTTTCAGGTCTAAAATCAAGGAAATCAAGTTGTTAAAGCTAACCTGCCTAATTAAGAAATCAAAATTAAGAAATCAATTCTGGTAGAAGAAAAGAAAAGATTTCCAAATTCTGAAGGTTCCAAGGATCGCCACATGTCACAAGGAACAAGCCCCAGAAGTTTGATCAACGGATCTGATCATCAGGCCGCGGATCCGCGGCCCGAGCCCCTTGATGCCGCGGATCCGCCGCGTTAAAGTAGAGTTAAGGGGTGGAAATTTTTGAGCTGGATGCTAACTACCATTCCCCAATTTAGGCAACAAACTTTCTGGCTTTGGGACTATAAATAAAGACCGAGAGCCTCTTGGAAAAATCATCAAGTCGACGCGATCACGAAGTCCAAGACGGCTCACGCATCCAGACTGATCATCAACTGTTCGTCTACCTCCTTAGAGATCGAGAAGCAAGCTAGTCTTTGTAATCATTTTCTAAGGATCAAAGTGTAATGAATATTGTTGATTAATAAAGATAGTTTTTTTTCTTATTCTATTTCTTCATAGTTTAATTATACAATTTCTTTCCATCTCTTTTTCTCCCAACATGCGTGAGTAATTCTCCGCTTGTTAGGGTTCGTAGGATTAGGGTAGGCTAATGGATGATGAACATCCCTAAACCCTTTTTAAGTCCTATAAAGTTTATGAACTTTATCAAAAAAATCATTAACATCCTAATTGGGCGCGCTAACAATTCTTTGTTAGTTCCGACCGCGATTAGAGATTAGATTAATGATTGTTTTGGTAAAGGCTAGATATGAACAGAGTTCTGTGTCGAGATAAGGGTTAAGAGTGGGATTCCTTTTCCCTCCAGAAACCCTAATCTACACGCATCACCGTCGTTCTAGTTTTAAATCTATTAAAGAATAAAAAGGGTAACTTTTAATTAATCGTCCATGACTACTAAATCCTAACGAACCCTACAAGCCCCCTTATTATATTAACTACATCCCTAAAATAATCTAGATCTATATTTTTGCATTATTGCTTAACGTAGATCTAGAAACCATTCTACAATATTCTTTATCCCTCCTCTCTTTCTCAACACATCTAAAGTAAGAGTAAAAGATTCAACGTTTCCCCGAGGACGACCCGTACTCATCTCGGTCTAGCTACACGCGACACCGTTCTGATTGCGGTTAACTACTACAAACACACTCTTTCCGTACCAATTAAATGGCGCCGTTGCCGGGGATACGTGCGTAATTTTTTATTCTTATTATTTGTGTTGAATTCTTAGACGATTCATATCATTATTAAAACAAAACTGCAAATTGCATATTTAACGATTTGTGCGTGAATTTTTGCAAGGAGATCTGGAGTCACAGAATTAAGGAAAACAGGAAACATAGACATTTTTAGAGATCCAGAGGAGCACAGAAGGCTATACAAAAACTTTTCATCAAGTGATCCCTCTGCTACGCGGCGGATCGGCGGCAAAAACACCCTTGTGGCGGCGGAAACGCGGCACAACAGAGGAGTTAGGGCTTCAGTCTTCTCTGGTATCTTTCTTAACTCCTTCTCTCTCCTCTCAAATCCAATAAAATCTATTTTCTGCAGGATTCTTTGCAAAATAGCGCCGCTCAAAAATCTTTTTGCAAAAGTTTTGTGATTGGTTTTATTTTGCATATTTTAATACGGACTTTAAGGGGCAAAGACCAAATCAAGATTAGGTGGGGATTTAATCACCCTTCCTAAGCCCCACAAATCACAAACCGAGCATCTGCACCAACCCTACAATAATTTAAAAAATATCTAGACCAGACTCTAAGGACTGTCGCGCTCATTAAGGACAGAGGAAGGTTGTAACACCCAGCTCCTTTCGTACCAAAATCTGCATTTTGCTACTTTGTAATTCTATTTAACATATTCATATCTTCATCTCATTTTATTTGCATTTTATATCATGCTAAAACTATTTTCATTTTATCAATAGAACCCCAGAACCCAAACCCTATTATATGTTCCAACAAACTTCCCTTAACCAACACCATTTAACAGAACCCAAATTCCCATTTCTTTATATAAATTTATTCTTCTCTTTTAAACCCAATTTCCTTCCAAAATTTTCCCTCACCGGCCCAGCACTATATTCCTCCAATTATTCTATTTTCTCTAGCCCATTCCCTGCGGCCCGCTGCTATTTCCCCCATTCAATTTCCCTTCTTTTATTATTAATTCCTTTGGGCCGGCCCACTCCCATATTTTCTCCCCAATAATTTTTATTTGGAATTTTCCCTGGCCCAACACTCTCCGGCCCGCTTCGCCCACTCACCCCACTCCCTGTTCATCTTCCATTCAATTACCCCAACGGCTCCCTTCCCTCAATCCCGCTCACGACCGTTTCTCGCCGCCTTCTCCGCCTTCGCTCGCGCTGCCGTTACCCCCACGTCGCGCACTCCCCTCTCCAACTCTCGTCATCTCCTTCTCTTCTCTCTCTCTCTCTCATCACTTTCTCATTCTTCCTCTTTTTCCCGCGACCACCAAAGCTTCACCCTCCTCGTCGTCGTCGGCGACCAACAGCACCGAACACACCCACCAGTCTCTCCACTTCGTCTCCTCGCCTCCACCCACCAAACCCCGACCACGACACACGTGGTCGCCTCCATCACCATTTCTCTCCCCATCCCCCTGCACACCAACTCGGCCACCCCGTGCCGACGACCGGCGAACCCCATCATCATCGTCGCCGTCGTCGTTTACCCCCTCACTCTCATTCTCTGCATTTTCCCCCTCTCTCAGTCCTAGCACTCTCTCCTTCTCTCAATTTCTCTCTCTCCCGATCACTCTCTCTCTCTATAACTCCCTCTGCCTCTCTCTCTTTCTCTCACTGCCCTCTCTCTCAATCTAACATCTCCCCATGCCTGCACCCTCTCACTCTCTATCTCTCAGTCTCTCATTTCCCTCTCTGTATCACTCTCTCCCTCTCTAGCAGCCTACCCTCTCTCTGTCTCAACTCCCTCTCTCTCATTCCCTAATCTCTCTCTCTGCCTATGCACACACACTCTCTCTCCATCTCATTTCTCTTTCTCTCTTTCTCTCTCTAACTCTATCTCTCTCTAAATTCTCCCTCTCCTCCTCTGCAATCTCTCCACCGGCTTCGACAGCATCTGCGGCCCCCAGCCGCAACATCGCCTGAACACATAGCGAGCCGTCAAGCACAGAGCTCAATCCGAGACCGAGCCAAGATCGAGCCGAGGCCAATCCTTGCCGTGATCGCGTCGGGCCATCACAAAGGACCGCGTCGCTGCCGTGCATCCCCGAGTCGCTCCCAGGCAAGTTTTTACTTGCTACATGCTATTTATTATTAGTTTACAAATCGAAATCGTAGATATATCCCATGTTTTGCTTCATGCTAAATTTTGCTACAAACTGTTCGATGCTTGTTCTCATAGAAAATCATTATCCAATTTGACGGAACTAGATATTTTGCTTTGGCCCTTGCTGTGATGGATACCCTGCGCAAGTTTTGTTAGAAAATACGACTGTTAAAGATTAAAACAACTACCCCCAAGTTTGATCGTAAAACTGTAATTCTGTTGCACCTGAAAATAGTTAAATTCACCATAAATCATATACATATTAGAATGGTACGTTCGAGGGCTCAAAACGAAGCCAACTCGATGAACTTCAACCCTATACTAATTTTCAGACATTTCTGTATTTAAACTGTGGTGAAAATTTGATCGGAGTGCGACTCTGGACTGCAGTCCAGAGTGACTCCAGTCTTCGCTTGCTGTTCCGTATTGGACACCACAGGTATTCCATAACTCGTAGGTTGCGGAACTTCGCTGCTTATTGTAGGTAACTCTGTTAGTTAGACAACACAACTGGTTTCAATCTGGTTCGTTACCGTTTGATATTTTATCGGCAATTTAATATATCGGGACACATAACAGTCCCAGCAGATTCAGAATTGACATGTTAATATTAAACAGGTTATAACTCCTAACGAACAGACGCGATTGAAGATCCGTCTGTTGCGTTGAAAACTTTACTGAAAACCCTAGAATTCATCTAACTGTAGCGTCGCTAAATTATGATTCCAACTGGGATTAAAATGCGCTGCGAAATGGATTCCTGATTTTGAAACCGGATTTCCAGCCGCGTGCGCTTAAAATGAAACAGTTATAACTAATGATCCTGAAACCCGATTGGCTTGAAACAAAATTCTATGGATAGCTAACTGAACATATTAATTACTACCTGTTTATCATTTCGCCAAATCACATACATATACTTCATGATAAATCGTGCAAGTAATAGACTGTTGTTTTTATGACACCTTAATTGTGCTTTTATACTTGTTCATGCATCATATCTTAACCATATCATGTTAGGGACAACCTAGTGACATCGTGCATTTACCCAGTGTTAGATTTCAGTGTTGATTGTGGCAAGTACGTCAGTGTTCGTGTATTCGTGATTAAGTGATAGTGATACGTACTTGTGCACAATCAATGTCCCTTTTATTCTATTGCATTGTCGACGTCTGTGGGATGCGTGTACGTGTGACTATAAGTGGTATGGGACACTTATGGAAGTGCTTGCACGGATGTCACAGATAAGGCATCCGACACTGCCATTTATCTTAGGTATTAGTCGGGACGTGCTTGATGGAGGTCCTGCCTCCAGTTCTCGCGCAGACTTGTCACGGATCGATTAGTATTTAGGGTTATGGTTAGCGTTTGATGTAGACCTCGGGGTGTGGGGTAGTTCAAGTGTGAATTCAACAGAATCTCGGGAGTCCCATGCCAGCTTATATATTTAGGGAGTTATATGGAGATTTACAGGGTATGTGCTATAGACACCGTGATACATTCGTTACATGTTGGGCCCGTGGTCCCTTGCCCTTGGGTTCTACCCTTGGGTGGAGGACACTCACGAGTGGTTGACTCTCACACTTGGACTGACGATAGGCTTAGCGACCTGTACAGTGAGACTTAGAGACTGATAGGGTTACTGTCATTTACATTCCTTCTATACTGTGTTGACATTCGTGACATACTGTTATACTGCTTTACTTTTCCGCTGCATTGATTACTGCACTTTCATATTCATGCTATTATTGATTCATTGATATTCATGTCCATTACCACTGTTAGAATTGTCACTTGTTTTCATATATAATATATTGCTATTGTGTCGCTCTGACGACCTGAGTATGCATGCTCAGTGTGAGGAGAAGATTTAGCTTGGACCAGAACTAGACGTGCATCACAGACTTCTTGGTTTGTCCTCCCGAGTTACATTCTTTGGTTCTACTCAGGTCAGTTTATATTATTGTATCTTTCAGTTACTGCATTTCTCATTACCTGCGCATCATTTACTGTTTACCATGATAAACTAGAAGCCGAAGTGTGACTACGGCAGGACATTTCCTTGACCGTAGGAGCATGGCTGGCCTTGTCTACCCCTCGTATTCCGTATTTTGGGAAGCGGGGCATGACATGGTTTAGTTGGTATCAGAGCCCAGGTTTTGCATCGATTGGGATTGCAGTTTTCCGTGTACCGTTTGACAATCTAACACATCCTTCGGTCTAGGTTGTAAACTGTCATTTTTGATCCATACTCACCTCGTGCGTTCAGCTATCCATTCACTATGGTTTCGGGTGACTTGACAAGGGTACGTGGTGACAATTGCACTACCGTACTCTATTCAAGTGACTTAAAGTCATACAGTTGATTCCCCATTTGTAATAAATTCATCATCTCTGAAATTCTTGAATCTTTGTCCATTCGTCAAATTTACATTTTGATTCGTTCAGCTTGTGGCTTATATCATTCTCAAAAATCATTGTTTCAGGATCATGTCTTCCAACGACTCTTCATCTTTGTCCGCTCCCCAGAACCAGACTGTTGAGATCCTTAGTGTACTACAAGGTTTAAAGGAAGCCCAGGAACGAACAAACGACCTATTAGCTGAAGGGCTGAGAAGACAAGTGAGTCAGACCCCAGTGGGAGTCTCCTATCATACAGGGATCTCTATTGGACGAGGAAAAGGGAAGAAGATGAAACGCCAAATTGTTTCCCCGCAACAGAAGTACCAGAAGAACCCCTGCTGTGGATATTGTAAGAGGCCAGGACACCTTCAGAGGGATTGTCGCCGTGCTCAATGGAAATGTCTGATATGCGGTTCCGACAAACACCTCATCAACGGCTGCCCAGAAAGGAAAGAACTGCAAGGAAGAAACTCGTCCACACTCCCCACTCCTGCCAAGTGAGGATTGCCGCGTAGTTCGAATTTCGAGGATAAAGAGGACCCAACCCAAGATTCAACTCGCATGAAGATGATGCAGCGTTCGGGCAATCAAAGAAGAATTTTTATGTTTTCCAATTTCATTGTTAAGTTGTCATCCTTTTATGAATGTTTCTTTCCGTTTGAAATACTGTACCCGTTGAACTTTTGTTTGAATGCGATAAAATTTGAATCATAATATATGTATCATTCTCATGCTTTCTCCATATCAAACTCTATTCATTATCACAGTATTTTAAATTCTGAGCTTTCAATTCCTGCAACCGCATATCTTCCTATACTTCGTACACTTAACTATTCTTCTTGATGTATTCCGTTGTTTAATCATGACCTTCCTTTCCATAACATGGCCACCCGGGAGCAGCGCCGCATTTGGATGAAGATGCGCAATCTTGCGTTTCCTTAGACCGCACGCTGATGAGTTCTGACGACGAGATAAACGGTCCCCAAGTCAATTTCGGAAACCACGATCCAGAGGACGAAGGAGTAGCCGCCCCAGAGTTTGATATGATAGATGATTCGGACGAAGAAGAAGTAAATCCCGAAGAGAACCTGATAGAGGAAGACCCCGAGGAAGAACCGATGGAAGAAAACCCAGTGGAGGAAAATCCCATGGAAGAGAATGCAGAAGAAGAAAACCACATGGGATCGGACCCCGATGAAGAAGTTTTATCCGAGGATGAAGAACCAAAAGATCAAGACCCTGCTGAGGAAGAACTTCCAATGGCGATGCCCGTGAGGCGCTATGGAAATGAACGCCCCTACCTGAGTGCGCGAGCCTACCGCGACCTACTGAATCTCCACAACCACGACTGACGGAATTTCTCTTGATGTTGTCTTTCTGGCCAAATAAACTGTGTATAGTTTAAGGCCACTTTTCACCTTTGGGCATGCCTTGTTTCAAATTTCCTTGAATAAAATAAATCTTCTGAGTTTGTAAACCTTTTGATTATTGGTTCGCTTGATACTTGTTTATTGCCCGTATCCATCTATCTTTCTGCAGAGTTCCCTGACTGTCCACCCCTACCCATTGAATAGTTTTCACCCCGTTTGATTAGAAAGTACCGTACCCTGATCCTTGGAATGAGCCACCCTCCATCCCTCGCCTGTGCCCCGTTGAGATCCTTCTGGGAGGAGAACAGTTCCTGTGAAACTTCCGAATTCACCGACTCTTCAAATTTTGATTCGTGTGTTGTACCGACTGTTGCTTCCCCCTACACTTTTCTTTTGTATCCCTTTATGCTCATCCGTACTTCCTGTGCTGACCCGATCCCAATTCCCTTGATCCTCAGCCTAAAGCCGCCACACTCCAACTTTCTAATTGAGCCACATTTCCTTATAATCATTACCCTAGCTAGCCCTATACCTCTTTGTGTTCTCCTTATTACCCTAAGTATATATAGGGACTTTTTATTCGAAAATTTAGTTTTCAGTACTTTAAAGTTATCAAGGAGTACGTTTTATTGATTACTCTATTTCACATATTTTAAGTACGCTATTATTAATCTCGTTTTCAGTAGCGCAAACTTACACTGCGTATTTATTGTTCCATGTTTCCTTTTTCCGTATGAGAGTTTTCTAAGTTGATTTAAACTAATCGATCGATAAGTTATCTTAAAATGTTTTAACCTAACGTCTAAGCTTTCACTACCTCGTTATGGTTACTTTATCTTCGAGTGTTGTGTTGATACTATTATAAGTGGTTATACTTGATACTTATTATTTCTGCTATGCTACTTATTTATGATTATACGTGCATATAGTTAAATTTCGATTTTATCGAGTACGCCTCGAATGATATTGTTCGTTATTGTTGTTATTTATATTTCAATATATGAAGTTACCCTTATAGTTATTCCTGCATTATAGCTTTTTAGACCTACCTTTCCGTACGTTGTTCTTACTTATACCTATTTTAAAACTTTTTCGTCCTCATACTGATAATAAATCTTTTATGTTAGTATGCAATATAATAGCTTTCGCTTATGTTGGTATAACCTATCGGTTATTTTAAATTTCGAGGACGAAATTTTTGTAAGGGTGGTATGATGTAACACCCAGCTCCTTTCGTACCAAAATCTGCATTTTGCTACTTTGTAATTCTATTTAACATATTCATATCTTCATCTCATTTTATTTGCATTTTATATCATGCTAAAACTATTTTCATTTTATCAATAGAACCCCAGAACCCAAACCCTATTATATGTTCCAACAAACTTCCCTTAACCAACACCATTTAACAGAACCCAAATTCCCATTTCTTTATATAAATTTATTCTTCTCTTTTAAACCCAATTTCCTTCCAAAATTTTCCCTCACCGGCCCAGCACTATATTCCTCCAATTATTCTATTTTCTCTAGCCCATTCCCTGCGGCCCGCTGCTATTTCCCCCATTCAATTTCCCTTCTTTTATTATTAATTCCTTTGGGCCGGCCCACTCCCATATTTTCTCCCCAATAATTTTTATTTGGAATTTTCCCTGGCCCAACACTCTCCGGCCCGCTTCGCCCACTCACCCCACTCCCTGTTCATCTTCCATTCAATTACCCCAACGGCTCCCTTCCCTCAATCCCGCTCACGACCGTTTCTCGCCGCCTTCTCCGCCTTCGCTCGCGCTGCCGTTACCCCCACGTCGCGCACTCCCCTCTCCAACTCTCGTCATCTCCTTCTCTTCTCTCTCTCTCTCTCATCACTTTCTCATTCTTCCTCTTTTTCCCGCGACCACCAAAGCTTCACCCTCCTCGTCGTCGTCGGCGACCAACAGCACCGAACACACCCACCAGTCTCTCCACTTCGTCTCCTCGCCTCCACCCACCAAACCCCGACCACGACACACGTGGTCGCCTCCATCACCATTTCTCTCCCCATCCCCCTGCACACCAACTCGGCCACCCCGTGCCGACGACCGGCGAACCCCATCATCATCGTCGCCGTCGTCGTTTACCCCCTCACTCTCATTCTCTGCATTTTCCCCCTCTCTCAGTCCTAGCACTCTCTCCTTCTCTCAATTTCTCTCTCTCCCGATCACTCTCTCTCTCTATAACTCCCTCTGCCTCTCTCTCTTTCTCTCACTGCCCTCTCTCTCAATCTAACATCTCCCCATGCCTGCACCCTCTCACTCTCTATCTCTCAGTCTCTCATTTCCCTCTCTGTATCACTCTCTCCCTCTCTAGCAGCCTACCCTCTCTCTGTCTCAACTCCCTCTCTCTCATTCCCTAATCTCTCTCTCTGCCTATGCACACACACTCTCTCTCCATCTCATTTCTCTTTCTCTCTTTCTCTCTCTAACTCTATCTCTCTCTAAATTCTCCCTCTCCTCCTCTGCAATCTCTCCACCGGCTTCGACAGCATCTGCGGCCCCCAGCCGCAACATCGCCTGAACACATAGCGAGCCGTCAAGCACAGAGCTCAATCCGAGACCGAGCCAAGATCGAGCCGAGGCCAATCCTTGCCGTGATCGCGTCGGGCCATCACAAAGGACCGCGTCGCTGCCGTGCATCCCCGAGTCGCTCCCAGGCAAGTTTTTACTTGCTACATGCTATTTATTATTAGTTTACAAATCGAAATCGTAGATATATCCCATGTTTTGCTTCATGCTAAATTTTGCTACAAACTGTTCGATGCTTGTTCTCATAGAAAATCATTATCCAATTTGACGGAACTAGATATTTTGCTTTGGCCCTTGCTGTGATGGATACCCTGCGCAAGTTTTGTTAGAAAATACGACTGTTAAAGATTAAAACAACTACCCCCAAGTTTGATCGTAAAACTGTAATTCTGTTGCACCTGAAAATAGTTAAATTCACCATAAATCATATACATATTAGAATGGTACGTTCGAGGGCTCAAAACGAAGCCAACTCGATGAACTTCAACCCTATACTGATTTTCAGACATTTCTGTATTTAAACTGTGGTGAAAATTTGATCGGAGTGCGACTCTGGACTGCAGTCCAGAGTGACTCCAGTCTTCGCTTGCTGTTCCGTATTGGACACCACAGGTATTCCATAACTCGTAGGTTGCGGAACTTCGCTGCTTATTGTAGGTAACTCTGTTAGTTAGACAACACAACTGGTTTCAATCTGGTTCGTTACCGTTTGATATTTTATCGGCAATTTAATATATCGGGACACATAACAGTCCCAGCAGATTCAGAATTGACATGTTAATATTAAACAGGTTATAACTCCTAACGAACAGACGCGATTGAAGATCCGTCTGTTGCGTTGAAAACTTTACTGAAAACCCTAGAATTCATCTAACTGTAGCGTCGCTAAATTATGATTCCAACTGGGATTAAAATGCGCTGCGAAATGGATTCCTGATTTTGAAACCGGATTTCCAGCTGCGTGCGCTTAAAATGAAACAGTTATAACTAATGATTCTGAAACCCGATTGGCTTGAAACAAAATTCTATGGATAGCTAACTGAACATATTAATTACTACCTGTTTATCATTTCGCCAAATCACATACATATACTTCATGATAAATCGTGCAAGTAATAGACTGTTGTTTTTATGACACCTTAATTGTGCTTTTATACTTGTTCATGCATCATATCTTAACCATATCATGTTAGGGATAACCTAGTGACATCGTGCATTTATCCAGTGTTAGATTTCAGTGTTGATTGTGGCAAGTACGTCAGTGTTCGTGTATTCGTGATTAAGTGATAGTGATACGTACTTGTGCACAATCAATGTCCCTTTTATTCTATTGCATTGTCGACGTCTGTGGGATGCGTGTACGTGTGACTATAAGTGGTATGGGACACTTATGGAAGTGCTTGCACGGATGTCACAGATAAGGCATCCGACACTGCCATTTATCTTAGGTATTAGTCGGGACGTGCTTGATGGAGGTCCTGCCTCCAGTTCTCGCGCAGACTTGTCACGGATCGATTAGTATTTAGGGTTATGGTTAGCGTTTGATGTAGACCTCGGGGTGTGGGGTAGTTCAAGTGTGAATTCAACAGAATCTCGGGAGTCCCATGCCGGCTTATATATTTAGGGAGTTATATGGAGATTTACAGGGTATGTGCTATAGACACCGTGATACATTCGTTACATGTTGGGCCCGTGGTCCCTTGCCCTTGGGTTCTACCCTTGGGTGGAGGACACTCACGAGTGGTTGACTCTCACACTTGGACTGACGATAGGCTTAGCGACCTGTACAGTGAGACTTAGAGACTGATAGGGTTACTGTCATTTACATTCCTTCTATACTGTGTTGACATTCGTGACATACTGTTATACTGCTTTACTTTTCCGCTGCATTGATTACTGCACTTTCATATTCATGCTATTATTGATTCATTGATATTCATGTCCATTACCACTGTTAGAATTGTCACTTGTTTTCATATATAATATATTGCTATTGTGTCGCTCTGACGACCTGAGTATGCATGCTCAGTGTGAGGAGAAGATTTAGCTTGGACCAGAACTAGACGTGCATCACAGACTTCTTGGTTTGTCCTCCCGAGTTACATTCTTTGGTTCTACTCAGGTCAGTTTATATTATTGTATCTTTCAGTTACTGCATTTCTCATTACCTGCGCATCATTTACTGTTTACCATGATAAACTAGAAGCCGAAGTGTGACTACGGCAGGACATTTCCTTGACCGTAGGAGCATGGCTGGCCTTGTCTACCCCTCGTATTCCGTATTTTGGGAAGCGGGGCATGACAAAGGTCGTGGGTAATCTATCGCTTATCCGCATTACTTTTGTGGTGCCTAGGCAAGTGTGACTAAGGAAAGTGGTTTACTTAATTAGGCCCGCTATTTTTGGTGATTCGTATAGCGGATACCTCCCACTTACCTGGCACTTACCTGGCCACAAGAGTAGTAAAGAGGTGGTAGAGGATTGATCTTACGGCTTGTCCTTTGGAAATCTAGGAGCGGTCTAGAGACTGGACCTAGGTGACCTTAGTTCTAGGGTTGCTTGTGCATCTTAGGGAGATTTGTCTTGAGTCCCACTTTTTCAAAACAAGCCAATTTTAAATCACACACACGCTGCCACTTGTACTAAACCCTCTTAGTGCATGCTTGGCTGGACACGGGATCCTAGTGCCCGTCTTGTCCGCGTTCCTGCTATCGACGCTGAAGTCGGTACTTCTTCATCTTCTTTTCCCCCACCACACACCACGACCGAGATGGACGGTACTCCATCAGATTATAACACCACGCTGCCACCGCCCGTAGGTGCGCAGAATCCACCACGCATCTCTCTCCAAGAGAGATGCTATCCTATCCGTGGTCCTCTTCCCACTTGTCTATCTCTTCCATCACCTAACGGGGATAATTTCAAAATTAAACCCCACAACATCAATCTGCTGCCCAAGTTTCACGGGCTTGAATCGGAAGACGCATACGTTTTCATTACCAAATTCGAAAACGTATGCGCAATGATGGGTACTTCACAATTGACTGTCGATGCTATGCGCTTGCGTCTTCTTCCATTCATACTGTGCGACTTGACAGAAAAATGGCTTTACAGTACTGCCGCACACTCTATCACTAATTGGGATGAATTCGTCATAGCATTTCTTAAGAAGTTTTACCCAAATAATAAGACTGCCCGTGTTAGAAGCGAGACCAACCAGTTCACCCAGCTTCCCAATGAACCCTTTTGGAAGTGCTTTGAACGTTTCAAGGATCTGCTTGTCCAATGTCCTCACCATGGAATCAATAGATGGGATTTATGTCGGATTATATATGTGGGCATTAATCCAGCGACAAAGCAGATGCTTGAAACAAATTGTCAATGCAATTTCATGTCTAAAGACGACGGTGAAGCTTGGAAATATCTGGAAGACCTTGCTGAACACACTTTGCAGTGGGAAAGCGTAAGACCACCTTCTTCTAAGGGAAGTATTCATCAGCTCGATGTTTCCATCGCAGTAAAAGCCGAAATGGCAGCGATACAGAAGAAACTCGACGCTATTGAGAACAAATTCTCATCATTCTCCCTAAATCAGGTCACGCTTCCTAAGACCGTCTGTGGTTGCTGTTCGGATCCTTCACACTTAACGGAAGAATGTCCTATGAATGCATCGTTTCAAGCTAATGCTGCTTTTCAGCAGCGACCTAGAAACGACCCTTATTCTTCCACGTACAATCAAGGATGGAGGAATCATCCTAACTTTGCTTGGAGTCAAAACCAACAAAGCAATTATCAAAGACCTCCTCCACAGCAACCACAACCACAGAATCAGCCCCCCTTTCAGTCACAGAATTTCCAAAATCCGGCCAACAGTTCTACACCACAAGTGGCCGGTACTGACAACTCTTCACTTGCACAAACTTTGGATATGTTCATGAAACATTCCATGCAATTGTCGGCTGAGATGGAGTCTTCTATTGATACCATAACGAAAAACTCCACCTCCCATGATGAGAGTATTAAATCAATAGAAAACCAAATTGCACAGTTAAACGCCGCAATGAGTGCGAGAGAAAAAGGGAAACTCCCATCTCAACCCCTACCGAATCCTGACCATTCACAAAATCATAATGTGAATACTATTACTACGTTGAGATCGGGGAGAGTGCTGAATAACCGAGTGGGTGAGCAATTTGATGTTAGTGACACCATTGATACCCCAGCTTCTTCTTCTTCCCATAATTCGTCTAGTCTCCCACCTTCATCCGAGCCTATTCTCCGTTTTCCCCAAGGCTCGAACATTTCACCAAATCTATATAAGTCGATTCCCACTCCAATTTTGGGATCGAATCCGTCCCCACAGTCTTCTCCAGAAACGTTGGACCCAAAACTTATTGATCGTGCTCCATTTCCAAACAGATTAAGGGCCAACAGATCTAACCTGCAAATGGAGAAGATTGTAGAAATGTTTAAGCAAGTTAGCGTGAATATTCCTCTCCTAGATGCTATTCAACAAGTCCCATCTTATGCAAGAATCCTTAAAGACTTGTGCACTAGTAAGAGAAAAACTCAAGTGCCTAAGAAGGTTTTCATGACGAGTAATGTTAGCACCGCTTTTACCCAACAAATACCAAAGAAACGTAAGGACCTCGGCTGTCCTACAATCTCTATTTCTATTGGGGGTAAAAATATTAATCGTGCTTTACTCGATCTAGGCGCTAGCGTTAACTTGCTTCCTTATTCAGTATACGAGCAGTTAGGAATTGGAGAGTTAAAACCCGTCCATTGTACTCTCCAGATGGCAGACCGATCTATCACCAAACCTCGGGGCGAACTAGAGGATGTGTTAATTAAAGTCGGAGAATTCATATTTCCCGTGGACTTTATTGTTTTAGATACACAGCCTGTGGCAAACCCATGCAATCAAATCCCGGTGATACTTGGTCGACCCTTCCTAGCAGCTTCTAACGCTGTAATTAATTGTCGTAACGGTTCTATGAACTTATCTTTCGGGAAAATGACAATTGAGCTTAATATTTACAAGCTAGGAAGTCAGCCATCAGAACCTTCTGCTTATTTGCTGGATGTTTGTCCCATCCACGAGATAGCTTCCGAAAGCTGCATGGATGAGGAACTTTGCTTTGATGTTCTCGACAACACTAATGAGACATCGTTTGATCTTGCACCACTTCACAGTGAGGATATGTTCAATGAGCCCGACCTTGAGATTGAATCCGTTGACTCGTTGTAAAAGTCAGCAACACTTTCCGAGTCAATATCTTATGCAAGTTTTGAACCTCTTAAGGAGTCCGAATATCATTTCGTTACCCCACCTTCTATTGTCTCTCCACCAATTCTTGATCTCAAACCACTACATTCTCATCTTAAATATGCATATTTAGGAGAGAATGAGACTTTTCCAGTGATTATATTCGCTTCTCTAGCTGTAGAGCAAGAGAATGCACTTTTGGCAGTGTTGAGATCGAATCAGCAAGCATTTGGTTGGACAATGGCCGACATCAAAGGGATTAGTCCCTTAATTGTTGAACACTACATACATATGATGGATGAAGCCAAACCAACCCGAGACCCACAAAGACGGTTAAATCCCGTTATGAAGGAGGCGGTAAAGAAAGAAATCGTCAAGTGCCTTGATAGTGGAATAATTTACCCCATATCTGATAGCCAATGGGTAAGTCCAATTCATGTGGTCCCTAAAAAGTCTGGTATCACGGTCATCACTAATGAGGCTAATGAGTTAATCCAAACACGCATCCAAATTGGGTGGCGCGTATGTATTGATTACAGGAAACTCAATGCCGCGACGAGGAAAGATCACTTCCCTCTGCCTTTCATTGACCAGATGTTAGAACGATTAGCTGGACACGATTACTACTGTTTCTTGGACGGATGCTCTGGCTATAACCAGGTCCCCATCGCCGAAAAAGATCAAGATAAAACCACTTTTGCTTGTCCTTTCAGAACTTTTGCTTATAGACGCATGCCCTTTGGGTTATGCAACGCTCCTGCTATATTTCAGAGGTGCATGATGGGGATATTTTCAGATATGGTGGAAAATTTTCTAGAAATTTTTATGGACAATTTCTCCATTTTTGGGGACTTCTTTGAGGACTGCCTTCGTAATCTTGACGCGGTTCTTACCCGCTATAAGGATAAGAACTTGATTTTGAATTGGGAAAAATGCCATTTTATGGTCCAAGAAGGTATTGTACTTGGACATATAATTTCATGAAAAGGCATTGAGGTTGATAGAGCTAAAATAGATGTCATTCATAACCTCCCTCGTCCCAACTGCATCAAAGATATACGATCCTTCCTTGGCCATGCAGGATTTTATAGAAGATTTATTAAGGACTTTAGCAAAATAGCTAGACCCTTAACCCTTCTATTGGCCAAGGACACCACTTTTCACTTCGATTCGGATTGTGAGGCTGCTTTTGAATCGCTTAAAGAATCACTCACTACAGCCCCCGTTCTATCATCTCCGGATTGGAACCACCCGTTCGAGCTTATATGTGACGCATCAGATTTTGCTATTGGTGCTGTCTTAGAACAACATATTGATAAGATGCCACATGTAATTTACTATGCAAGTAGGACCTTGAATAATGCACAAATAAATTACACAACTACCGAGAAAGAAATCTTGGCAGTTGTATTTGCATTAGAGAAATTCAGGCCCTACTTGATTGGCTCGCCTATTGTGGTTTATACAGATCACTCCGCCCTACGACATCTTTTATCGAAGAAGGATGCGAAGGCCAGGCCAATACGTTGGATCTTATTGTTATAAGAATTTGATCTTGTCATCCGAGACAAGAGTAGATGTGAAAACGTTGTAGCCGACTATCTTTCACGCATCACTTCTTCACCAACTTTGACCGTGCCAATAAATGACTCATTTCCTGACGAACAGCTCTTGACTGTATCCTACGAACCTTGGTTCGTGGATATCGTGAACTATCTTGCAACGGGACTTATTCCTAGCGATTGGTCGAAACAAGACAAACTTCGATTTCTATCCCAAGTAAAATATTTTTACTGGGATGAACCTTATCTATTCAAGTATTGTTCCGATCAAATCATTCGCAGGTGTGTACCTAACGATGAATTCAAGAGCGTGTTATCATTTTGTCATGATCAGGCATGCGGCTGTCATTTTGGTCCTCGCAAAACGGCGGAGAAAGTTTTGCAATGTGGCTTTTATTGGCCAACATTATTTAAAGATGCATTTGAACATTGCAAAACTTGTCCGCGATGTCAGCATTTGGGTCGGATTTCACGAAGGAACGAGATGCCGCTCCAACCTATATTGGTTGTGGAAATATTTGATGTTTGGGGTATTGATTTTATGTGCCCTTTTCCCAACTCCTTTGGGAATCTATATATCTTGTTAGCGGTTGATTATGTCACGAAATGGGTGAAAGCTATACCGTGTCGCACTAATGACAACAAAGTTGTCATTAAGTTCCTTAAAGAAAATATCTTTTCGCGATTCGGACACCCTCGCGCTATAATTAGCGACAACGGGACACATTTCTGCAATCGGTCTTTCGAGGCCTTGATGCGGAAATATTCAATCACTCACAAGCTTTCTATGCCCTATCATCCCCAAACAAGCGGGCAGGCTGAGATCTCAAATAGGCAGATCAAACAGATATTGGAGAAGACGGTTTCAAAAAACCGTAAAGATTGGTCAACCAAATTGACGGATGCTCTTTGGGCATTCCGCACCGCTTATAAGACCGATCTTGGTATGTCTCCATACCGCCTTGTGTTTGGGAATGCATGCCACCTTCCTGTCGAGATCGAACATAAAGCAATGTGGGCTATTAAAGAGCTTAATTTTGATCTTGATCATGCAGGCAGCTGTCGGAAGCTGCAATTGAATGAGCTAAGCGAACTCCGCGATGAAGCTTAAGATAATGCGGTGATAGTAAAGAACAGGACTAAAGTGTTCCACGATAAAAATCTTTATAGAAAAACCTTCACATCGGGGCAACAAGTCCTTCTTTACGATTCCCGTCTCCATCTTCATCCGAGTAAGCTTAAATCTCGTTGGAAAGGACCTTTTGTGGTGCGGTATGTACACCCGCACGGGGTAGTTGAAGTCGAAAATTTGAAAAACGGTTCAATTTTTAAAGTAAATGGGCATAAATTAAAACCGTATTTTTCTGCTGACCCCGTGGAGGAGCTCCTGTTTTTACAGGAGCCGCTTTATCAAAACTAAAATTCCTCCGTCTCACCTCCATGTTTTTGTAACATTTTCTCATTTTAAGAATGGAGGTGAGTAAAAATGGATTTGATTGAATATCTGTGCGTGTCAAAGATCAAGTTTGGGGGTAGTTTTCATTTAACTATTAATTTACCCCTTGTATCTCTCTCCTAGTATACAGATCCTTGTTCTCAAAAGGCTACATCAGTGAGGACACTGCTGAAAACAGGTTTGGGGGGGGAGGTTTGTATTCACTGAATTATCTTTGACACTGGGCATTAAAATTTTTTTTATAACAAAAGAGTAGAAAGTGAAAAATTACATCCAAAAGATAGGAATAGTTTAAGAAAACCAAGAAAATTAGAAGTTTTCTTAAACGAACTAGTAATAGTAGTTATGAGCCGTTGTCCCAAGGGTTAGTAAGATGAAGGAAGTCATTAATCTGAGGATAAAAATAAGTCTGAAAAATAATTTCTATTCTGGAAGCCAAACATTTAAATGTTGATACCCTACTATATACACTTACACACGTCTTGAAACTCGGGATAGTAGAGGATACCTTGAAATGCTCTTGTCTAAAAGCCAAAGTATGAAGGAAATGAAAAAATAAAAAAATGAAGAAAATATAAAAATGATGAAAAAAAAAAAAATGAACACTGGTTTTGTTATCGCCAAGGCAGCAATAAAAAATATAGCGAGGGTGCTTCATCACCTAGTGCCCTAAGGCCAACTGGTCTGAGAGTCACTGCTAAGCCTTAGGTGGTGTAAGAGGAGGAAAATATTATCACCTAATCAGCAAGCACATGAGTAATCGGTCGGTTAGTACCTCAAGAAATATTAACGGTCGCATGAAAATGTGTGAGCATAGCTAAATATTCATCAAGTTAAAAAGTACTGAGGTAGATGGACAAGAGTATGATAGCTTGAATTGAATTCTCCGAGTGTAGAGATGTCCATTACATACACGTAGGGGTATATGATCGATGTTTGGATGAAAGAAAGGAATAAAGAATAAAGATGATGTTTTATTGAGGGATAATGTGATTTCTAATATCTTTTCATGACTATTAAGATAGGGCTCATAACAACTGAAAAGCTAGTGTAGTTGGAAACTCTTATTTTTAAAGTCTTTCTTTTATGGTTCTTATCTTTATATGTAAATTTCACCATCTCTCTTTTTTATAGGATTTTGTGGGTGTAATCCGCTGAAAACCCTCAGGAGACAACACTCCTCCTACTAGGGACACCTAGAAGTTTAACGGCTTGTTGCACGTGCTCAGTGCAATCGTGTTTGCCTACGAAAGTGTGCTTTGTTTTCTCCTTTCTTTTTTCCCCTTCTCTTGAATAAACTAGTTTGCTCGGGACGATCAAAGATAAGTTTGGGGGTATTTGTTCAGTTGATAAAACTGCACATTTGTTATTACATTTTTCCTACCATTTTCTTATTAAAAAAGGTCTTTATTATAATATATCATACATATGAGGGTTTATGTGTAAAAATACTATTTTCCATGTGTTGATATATTATAATTAGCATTTTGGTAGGAAAATGTGTGCAAATAATATTATTGACCTAATTCTAGTAGAACTAAATCTACTAAATATTATTTGTTGAGTTGTTGTGCAGAATTTTCAGGTCTAAAATCAAGTAAATCAAGTTGTTAAAGCTAACCTGCCTAATTAAGAAATCAAAATTAAGAAATCAATTCTGGCAGAAGAAAAGAAAAGATTTCCAAATTCTGAAGGTTCCAAGGATCGCCACATGTCATAAGGAACAAGCCCCAGAAATTTGATCAACGAATCTGATCATCAGGCCGCGGATCCGCGGCCCGAGCCCCTTGATGCCGCGGATCCGCCGCGTTAAAGTAGAGTTAAGGGCTGGAAATTTTTGAGCTGGATGCTAACTACCATTCCCTAATTTAGGCACCAAACTTTCTGGCTTTGGGACTATAAATAAAGACCGAGAGCCTTTTGGAAAAATTATCAAGTCGACGCGATCACGAAGTTCAAGACGGCACACGCATCCAGGCTGATCATCAACTGTTTGTCTACCTCCTTGGAAGAGATCGAGAAGCAAGCTAGTCTTTGTAATTATTTTCTAAGGATGAAAGTGTTATGAATATTGTTGATTAATAAAGGTAGTTCTTTTTCTTATTCTATTTCTTCGTAGTTTAATTATGCAATTTCTTTCCATCTCTTTTTCTCCCAACATGCGCGAGTAATTCTCCGCTTGTTAGGGTTCGTAGGATTAGGGTAGGCTAATGGATGATGAACATCTCTAAACCCTTTTTAAGTCCTATAAAGTTTATGAACTTTATCAAAAGAATCATTAACATCCTAATCGGGCGCGCTAACAATTCTTTGTTAGTTCCGACCGCGATTAGAGATTAGATTAATGATTGTTTTGGTAAAGGCTAGATATGAACGGAGTTCCGTGTCGAGATAAGGGTTAAGTGTGGGATTCCTTTTCCCTCCAGAAACCCTAATCTACACGCATCACCGTCGTTCTAGTTTTAAATCTATTAAAAGATAAAAGGGTAACTTTTAATTAATCGTCCATGACTACTAAATCCTAACGAACCCTACAAGCCCCCTTATTATATTAACTACATCCCTAAAATAATCTAGATCTATATTTTTGCATTCTTGCTTAACGTAGATCTAGAAACCATTCTACAATATTCTTTATCCCTCCTCTCTTTCTCAACACATCTAAACTAAGAGTAAAAGATTCAACGTTTTCCTGAAGACGACCCGTATTCATCTCGGTCTAGCTATACGCGACACCGTTCTGATTGCGGTTAACTACTACAAACACACTCTTTCCGTACCAATCAGACATCAAAGAAGGTATACGGGTGCTCAGTGGAGACTGGGTACACTGAACGGACTCACCAAGAACCCCTAACCGGTATTATAACTATCGTCAGATACCAGTTCTCCGGTGACGCTGGTACATGTTAGTCTGTCGACCCGAGATCGTCATAGAGTCTTGTGTGATTCCCACTGTGCTTTGATTTCCACCTTACCACGTTCAAGAGATCGTGCAAAACGGTGGTTTTTGGGTACAATCCCGTGTCACATGGAGGCAATGAGCGATAGGAGGGGATTTCGTCTCTCCCGGTATTGGGGGTTGATGTTGCGCTATACTCGATTGGCCATAACAGGAAATCCTTGGCCAGGGTTGCTGAGATCTTCTGGTAAGTGTTATCAGTAGTTTCTCGAACCGTTATGGACCTTGCATCGGCATGACTTATCAGGCTATTGGGGTCCGACGTTATACCACCCCCAGGCTGTGATATGCGACATATCTGACGAAGAGACCGGACTGTATGATAGTGTTACTGATTGGATTCGCAGGAGTATGAGCAGGCTTGCTTGTTGATCTTCTGATCGCTCAATACCCGGGCAGTCGTTACGTTTAGCAGACTGCTTGCGTCCTGTGGGTGTTTGATATGATCATCACCTACTGCGGGCGTATTGACGAGTGTTTAGAGTCCTACACAGAGGTTTCCTGGTTCATGCGAAACGAAGTAGGAGCACATATGTGATATGTGAGAGACCGAGATTAATACGCGTATGAGATACCGTATTCTATTCTCGCGATATGTGATATCAGTCGGTTATATGAGATATAGCCGGGTTATCGGATCAAGTGTTGATTCGATAAGATGTTACATTTGAAATTAGTCGGTTGTATGTGATATAGCCGGATTATTAAATCAAGTGTTGATTTGATAATTTAATGTATAATTATATATGTGATATATTAATTTACATTAACTAATATTGGCTCACTTAAACATTTCTTTTTCTCACTTTGTGCCTTAGTATATATGTGATATATATTAATGTGCATTTCATTTGTGTCATGCTTGATGCCACATGCTACATGGGTGTATGAGACTTACACCATGCTTATGATAATCCTAGGGTTTATATTTATCCAAGTAATTCACAAATTGATAGAATTATCTCATGGCTAGAAGCTTGGAGAAGCTTCAAGTGTTCATTGACTTAGTCCACTAATTTGTTTTACTTAAGATATTTATTAACCCAACCATTATCCTTAGCCATAGTTTAGTCTCTACATGAGTTAGTGTATGACACTAACTCACCCATGGTTGCTATTCTCACCTCATGAGTTTCATTCTCATCTCCACTTCATCTTCTTCTTCATTGAGAAAAAGCTTGCTAGCTTTTCTCAAGGTGAGAAAATATTGTGAGAAAAATAAATCTAAAGTGAGTCCAATTCCTACTTAATCATCCTCTACTATATTATCCATTTAGTTTAGGGTGTTTGCTTCACTAATCTACCATTAGTGAAGAGATAGCATGAGCTTGAGTCTCCTCGACGTAGATCATCTTCAGCCTCGAAGACTTCGAGCAAGCTTGTTCATTTCTTCATGTGAACCCTTACTAGAGTTCGGGTGTTCACTACTTGGAGTGAATAGACTACTACACGGATCTTTAGATGTGAAGGACCGGTCTACAAAGGTTGTATTCCTCATTCACTTTGTATGCAAAGTTGTTTGCATTTTGTATTGTCTATATCTCTAGTTAAGATTTTAGGATTAGGGTTCTTTAGTACGGCAAAAATTTGAAAACAGCATGGACGATGCCTCCCGAAACCTTGCTGCCACCCTAGGGAACCCCTACAGTGGTATTAGAGCCAAGCTAGAGAATTAGACGATATTTGTAGGATTACGAAACCGAAACAACTCCGAAACACCCGATAATTTTTAGCAACTGCAGAATGTTGTATGTGATATAACATGAACACCATAGAAATTTGAAGCAAAACCACCTGTTTTTGGCCAGCCACATAGGAAAAAAATCCAAGCTCCTCGGTTTTCTGGAGGTGTTTTGGGTTCAAATTTTTAGTGTGTTCCAGTCTTTGGGTTTTAGTGTTTCAGGTGTTACTTGTTTTTTGCTAAATTTGCATGTGATGTTAACTTTCTGCGAAGGCAATTCGAAGTGTTTCATAGTTGTAATTCTAACATCTATTCGGGTTATTTAGACGACGTTAAAAAGTTCGAACGGATATCAATAACCCATATTTTCCCTCGCCGGAAATTTTCCAAGAGCTGGATTTTTTCCAAGTTTAAAATCTTCAGAAAATCATGCAAGCCATTCTGTGGACCCTCTAAAAGAACGATACCCAAACTCGACTTTTTGGATCGCGGAACCACGGTCATATCCTAGGGTTTGCGGCAGTTCTGTGGCGAATGAGTGAGGCATGGGTCGACCCTTCTACGGATGGTTCATAGGAGTTGCGGCATGTTCTGGGTACTTTTTGAACTCCGCTCAAGTGTTGAGCTCTTTGGGAAATTTTGGGTGTTTGTTTATTCGATCGAAAAGTTTAATATCGTCTAGCTATCTGTGATTGTGATACAATATTTAGAATCCAAAAATTTAGTTATGTGATAACTAGTTTGAATTTTATAAATCTAGCAAGTTAGTCTCATTTGATCGGTTGCCACGGAATTTTGATGTGGATTAAAAGTCCATCACAATTACATAGTGTATGCGGATACTCGCCGGGTAACCTTAGTAGATAGCCACGCCCCATAGCTCTGACCAAGTGACTGTAGAAGAACCCCGTCGCCAAAAGCATCCGTACGGGTGCTCACAGCCGCGGTGTTCCGCCTTAGTGCACTTTGTCGACGGCATCGGGGGTGTGGCCGTCTACTAAAGTTTCCGACGAGCATTCGATCAGGTTATCGGGAATCTTGTTGAATTACCCGACAGGTTATTAGAAAGTGTTTTCAATATCGAGACTAAAATGCGGGGTTTATAATTGTTAGGCATGTGATGTCTAAGGAATTCATTTGTTTAGGCATGAAATCCAAAGTATGTGATACATTGGGTTTATGATGTCTAAGGTAGTTGCGGATTCCAATTGTTGTAGTTTTTCACTTTTTTTTCTGCGACCGTAAGTGTAATATGTGGTGTATCGCCGGTTTCGTTGCTATATGTCAACGATAATTGGGATACACATATTTACTTACGTTGATGACATGTGATGTTATGTGTTGCTGTAATATGTTATATTGGATTGTCGTGTTTTGAATAGCCGGGTTATTTTTATGTGAGATGAGAGTTTTTCATTTTCATTCATGTAAATGCTTGTATGTAACATTCTTTTATTAGGGCACTTTCGGGTTGAGGATGATGTCACCATTGATGTATATTATTTACTTTTCCGCATTAGGATAGACCCAAGGCAGGGAGCATAAGTATCCGGGTTCTAGGGTCCAGTGGGAGACCATCTCGAGGAGTCGAGACCGGTTCTCCTAACTCTAGAATTGGGAGGGTTGCTTGCTGCTCTCGTAGGGGTCTAGGGATGTGGGTTTGGTTATTCATCGTGATCGTGGAATCCGCGTTTTTATTGGCTTAATTAAAACACGGAATTCCTAGTATCCAATATTTCATATGTGTTCTTCTGCTGACGATATTCTGTGATGTGATCACTTGATATGGGGATATAGTAAATATTGTTGCTTTCGTTTCTTATGTGATGCTTAGGAAGCATAATTGATGGGACTTCATTAATGAGATTAATGAAAGAAAAAGAAACCTAAAGATGTTGTAGAAACTTGTTTAAAAACTGGTAGCTCTAGTTCTTACTTTGCATAGCGGTATTCCTTGTAGAATATCCAGCACCTTATTCGATAAGGAAAGAGCCGAGATCCCTTCACCGGGAGTGTCCTCTTTAGCGAAACTAGTAGATGCTACAACCCACTCGGTTTGTCTTTTGATTGCTTCTATAGTTTCTTCTTTGCATAGTGGTATTTGTGAAATATCCTGCACCTTATTCGATAAGGAAAGAGTCAAGATCCCCTCACCGGGAGTGACCTCTTTAGCAAAACTAGTAAAAGCCTCAAAAACACTCCTTTTCAAAATCACTCGATTCTACAATGATATCAAGTTCATTATGCTCATGGTTTTCTTAAAAACCTGCGTAGCCCTCCGTCATTTCAGATAAGTGCTATTTTAGTATTCGTGCTGCGGTAGTTTGGCCTGTGTCAAGGCGTAGTGTACGGTAGCTGATTAGTACTTATCTGCAGCATGAGATGCGATTGGATTAGGGTATTCGTATGGCGTAGTTTGGCCCGCGTCAAGGGTCGTGCAAGTGGGTTTAATTCAATCAAGAAATGTACGGGTTGAACTTGACTAACGGACTATGAGTTGTTTGGCCTGCGTCAAGGTCATAGGACGCTAGGGGCAAAATGTTATCGGAAATTTCAAGTGTTGAAATTTGCAATGAGATTGTATACCTTCTATGAGATAGTTGGATCCCGATACCCACTGCGAGTAACAGTTACTCCTGGGAGAGTTTTACACATTACAATTAGTCGATCAATTAGATGTCTAAAAAGGTGTTAACGGGGTTACGCCCCTGGAAAAACGAGGTTTATTTTAATTAGGTCCGTGCGAAAGTACGAGGAACCTCCCTCAAAGTACCGACACTGGCCTGGCCGAAAGATTGGCGAACTTGTAGGGTGTAGTTAATTCCGGCTAGTCTTACCTTTTAGAGTTTGAAGGAAGATTTGATAAAACTAGTGGGAGCCATCCTGATTAGATAAAATAATAACCAATCTGATCTTGCAAGAGCGCACGCAGAGTGTTTTCTTCTCTCTCTCTCCTGGTAGCGACCATGTCACGCCTTAATCAAGATAATAATATCGATGCATTGACCGAACCTACTTATTATACTGAGCTAGGAAACGTTGGTTCCGCTCTATCTTATAACTGTTATAAGTCCGAGCAGGAAATAGGGGAATATCCGGATTTCCACGCGACCCAATTGAAGAAAGTGCATGTTGATGCATCTTCTTCGGGTGTGTTCATTACCGAGAACTGTTTCTCAGTATCCTCTACGTCCTGGGTATGTGATACCGGATCAGGATCCCGCATATGTAATATGTTACATGGGCTACAGATAGATAGAGAACTGGGAATGGGTGATATGTCTCTGAGTGTAGAGAATGGTGCAAGTGTTGTAGCCAAATCAGTTGGCAAATATCACCTTGTATTAATACATTGATTCTGAACAAATGTTATTAGATACCGAACCTGATATACAACATTACATCAGATTCTTTATTAAGTTAAAGAAGGATATAATTCTGTATTGGAGGATAATGTTGTGAACATTTTCCTGAATCAAGAGTTGATTGGATCAGGCACGTTATATAAATAATATATACGTTCTAAATCAAACCACAGTTCAGAGTATGTAGAACACACACAAGAGGAGTAGTTCAGAAATGAATGAATCTTTCTTGTGGCATTGTAGACTAGGTCATATCAATGCGACACGACTAACTAAGTTACATAAGGATGAATTTGAGAATCTGTTCGAATTTTCATCTTATGATACTTTCCAGTCTTGTCTCCAAGATAATATGACCAATGCTCCGTTTACTGAAAACAGAGCAAGAGTTATTGAACTCTTGGAACGGATACATGATGATGTATACGGTCCTATGTCTACAAATACCAGGGTTGGTTCTTGCTAATTCATGACATTCATCGACTATCTCTCAAGATTCGGACATGTGTTCCTGTTGAAACACGAGTCTGAAACTTTTAAGAAATTCAAGGAATATAAGCTTGAAGATTAAGAACCAGACATGTAGAAGTATTATAGTCCATCGATATGATCGAGGAGGAGAATACTTGGGCATGGAGTTCCTAGATTATTTAAAGGAGAATGTGATTCTCTCTCAGCTTACTCTTTCGTATACACCACAGCACTACGGTGTTTCGAGGCGGAGGTATCGCACCCTATGAGATATGGCGCGCTCTATGATGAGTACTACTGAGTTACCTATTTCCTTTTGGTGTTATGCACTTGAGAAGCTGCATACCTATGGAATGGGGTTCCATCCAAATCAGTGCCTACCACTCTATATGAGATATGGTATAGGAAGGGACCATCTCTTAAACGAGTTAAGCTATGGGGTTGTCCGGCCTATGTTGAAAAGCAAAATCCGGACAAGCTTGAGGCAAGATCAGTTCTGTATAAGCTTGTTGGATATCCCGAACATTCGTGAGGGAATATCTTATACCACACTGATGAGCAAAAGGTGTTTTGTTTCTCAGCATGCCACCTTTTTACAAAAGGAATTTCTTGTGAAGAAATTTGTGGTCATGAGGTATAACTGGAAGGAGTTCCAGCTAGACAAACTAACAGCTGATGATTTGGTGAAACCAAAGAATTCAATAGTCTCCAACGAACCTCAGCCTCTCCGCGAATCTGGTAGGGATCCTCATCCACTTGAGAGATACTACGGTTTTCTCGGTGATAGTGGAAGCGAGGATTGCATCATGGTAGATGATGGCCCAACTAAGTTCAGGCAGGCCATCACAAGTGGAGATTTTGTGAAATGGCTGGATGCTATGCAATTAAAGATGGAATCCATGTACACCAACAAAGTATGACTTTGATTATTGTACCTGAGGGGGTAAAACCCATTGGGAGCAAATGGATCTTGAGAAGATTCTTGGTGTAAATGGAAAAGTTGAGACTTTCAAATCTATGCTTAAGTCCATCAGGATTAAAGCACGCATCGCGGAGTTGGAACATCTGTTTTGATGTGGCAGTCAAAAAGTTTGACTTCATCAAAAAGGTAGATGAACCTTGTATATACAAGAAGGTTGTATAGAGTGAGGTTGTCTTACACGTATTGTACGTAGATGACATACTCTTGATAGGAAATGGTTTCATATGCTACACTCGGTCAAGCTCCTCTTATCACGAGGATTCTCCATGGAAGATTTTGATGATACCTACTACATCTTATGGATTATGATCTATGGTGATATATCTAAGTGGATGTTGGGAGTGTCTCAAATCCAGGTACATTAACACCATACTAAAGGGGTTTAGTATGGAGGATTTTAAGCGTGGTGGTTCGCCCACTTACTCAGGAATTACTCTCTCCAAAAAGATGTCTTCCAAGACTGATTTGGAGAGAGCTCGCGTGCAAGGGATATCCTATGCTTCGGCAGTAGGCTCTATCATATGTGCGATGTTATGTACCAGACCAGATGTAGCTAACTCACTAGGTGTAGTGATCAGGAATCAATCGGATCTTGGGAGAATCACTGGACAGCTGTGGAGGACATTCTTAAGTACTTGAGAAGCACTAAATGAATGTTCTTTGTTCAAGCTTCCAGAGTGATAAGGTCGACTGAAACTCAGTCACAGGCATTGTCTTTACCTTCAGTGGAGGGACGGTATGTTGGAAGAGTTTCAAGCTAGATACCGATGAAGGCTGAATACATCGCTACCAACGATACTACCAAAGAGGTTGTCTGGACATTTCTTGTTTATGAGATGAACAAGGTTCCTACCATTGAGCGTCCAATAACTGTTATTGTGACAACAATGGAGTTGTGGTTTTGGCCTAGGAACGCAGGTCCCATCAGCATTCCAGACATATGTTGAGGCAAGTATCACCTGATCAGGGAGATGGTTGATCTCCAGGGGATCGAGGTTAGGGGAGTTGACACGAAGGATAACACAGCGGATCCACTCACAAAGGATTTTCCCTAGAGAGACTTCTATAGGACGTTGAGTATGAGATACTATAACAAATGGCCTTAGTGCAAGTGGGAGATTGTTAGTTATATGTATGCCCTATAGACCATTACTGTACATGCGATGTATATTGTAGTAGATGCTTGGACATATATAAGGAGGACTTTCTTGCTCGACATGATAGTATGCTATCTGGTTGCACTTTATCTTAACATGTACATTTATTGTCACTCTATTACATGTTGATAAAGCCCTTAGGATGAGTACTTGACTACCAGGATTATGATGCAGATCATACTAGTGGGGAAGAGGTAGTCGGTAAGTACATCCTTCAATTGTTCCTGGTCGTGGGAGTATCGAGACAGGGCATCGATACTTCAGAGTAGACTAGCGTATGCGCTTCTTGACCCATATGTTGGGCGATGGATGATCCCATATCCATTGGTGTTTGACATCAGAGAAGGTATACGGGTGCTCAGCGGAGACTGGGTACACAGAACGGACTCGCCGAGAACTCTTAGATGGTATTATACCTATCGTCAGATACCAGTTCTCTGGTGACACTGGTACAGGTTAGTCTGTCGAACCGAGATCGTCATAGAGTCTTGTGTGATTCCCACCGTGCTTTGATTTCTACCGTACCACGTTCAAGCGATCATGCAAAATGGTGGTTTTTGGGTACAGTCTCGAGTCACATGGAGGCAATGAGCGATAGGAGGGGATTTCGTCTCTCCCGGTATTGGGGGTTGATGTTGCGCTATGCTCGATTGGCCATAACAGGAAATCCCTGGCCAGGGTTGCTGAGATCTACTGGTAAGTGTTATCAGTAGTTTCTCGAACCGTTATGGACCTTTCATCGGCATGACTTATCAGGCTATTGGGGTCTGACGTTATACCACCCCTAGGCTGCGATTTGCGACATATCTGATGAAGAGACCGGACTGTACGGTAGTGTTACTGATTGGAGTCGCGGGAGTATGAGAAGGCTTGCTTGTTGATCTTTTGTTTGCTCAATACGCGGGCGGCCTTTACGTTTAGCAAACCGCTTGCGGCTTATGGGTATTTGATATGATCATCACCTACTGCCGGCGTATTGACGAGTGTTTAGAGTCCTACACAGAGGTTTCCTGGTTCATGTGAAACGAAGTAGGAGCACATATGTGATATAGCCGGATTATCGGATCAAGTGTTGATTCGATAAGATGTTACATTTGATATTAGTCGGTTGTATGTGATATAGCCGGATTATTAAATCAAGTGTTGATTTGATAATTTAATGTATAATTATATATGTGATATATTAATTTACATTAACTAATATTGGCTCACTTAAACATTTCTTTTTCTCACTTTGTGCCTTAGTATATATGTGATATATATTAATGTGTATTTCATTTGTGTCATGCTTGATGCCACATGCTACATGGGTGTATGAGACTTACACCATGCTTATGATAATCCTAGGGTTTATATTTATCCAAGTAATTCACAAATTGATAGAATTATCTCATGGCTAGAAGCTTGGAGAAGCTTCAAGTGTTCATTGACTTAGTCTACTAATTTGTTTTACTTAAGATATTTATTAACCCAACCATTATCCTTAGCCATAGTTTAGTCTCTACATGAGTTAGTGTATGACACTAACTCACCCATGGTTGCTATTCTCACCTCATGAGTTTTATTCTCATCTCCACTTCATCTTCTTCTTCATTGAGAAAAAGCTTGCTAGCTTTTCTCAAGGTGAGAAAAATAAATCTAAAGTGAGCCCAATTCCTACTTCATCATCCTCTACTATATTATCCATTTAGTTTAGGGTGTTTGCTTCACTAATCTACCATTAGTGAAGAGATAGCATGAGCTTGAGTCTCCTCGACATAGATCGTCTTCAGCCTCGAAGACTTCGAGCAAGCTTGTTCATTTCTTCATTTGAACCCTTAATAGAGTTCGGGTGTTCACTACTTGGAGCGAAGGGACTACTACATGGAGCTTTAGATGTGAAGGACCGGTCTACAAAGGTTGTATTCCTCATTCACTTTGTATGCAAAGTTGTTTGTATATTGTATTGTCTATATCTCTAGTTAAGATTCTAGGGTTAGGATTCTTTAGTACGACAAAAATTTGAAAACGGCATGGAAGATACCCCTGAAATCTTACTGCCGCCCTAAGGAACCCCTACAGATATGCCCTAAGACAATACCTTCTTGAATCATGAAATGACATTTTTCCCAATTCAAAGTTAGATTCTTGTTCTTATAGTGGGTAAGAACAACGTCAAGATGATGTAAGCATTTCTTAAAGGAATCCTTAAATATGGAGACATCGTCCATGAATATCTCCAGAAAATTCTCGACCATGTTGGAGAATATTCCCATCGTACACCGCTGAAATGTAGCGGGAGCATTGTATAACCCAAAAGGCATGCGTCTATAAGCGAAAGTGCCGAAAGAAAAAGTAAATGTTGTCTTATCTTGATCCTTATTGGCGATAGGAATCTAGTTGTAGCCTGAGTAACCGTTCAAGAAACAGTAGAACTCATGCCCAGCTAAGCGTTCCAACATCTGGTCAATGAAGGACAGAGGGAAGTGATCTTTCCACGTCGTGGTATTGAGTTTTCTATAATCAATACATACCCGCCACCTGGTTTAGGTACGAGTTGTGTTCAGTCGAAAATAGTGCACTTTTAACATGAAAATTTCCTTACTTTTCTTAATCATCTAAAGGTGTTTGTTATAAATATAACACATATTAGAAGTTTATCTGCAAAATATCATTTACCATGTGTTTATATATTATAATCAACATTATGAGGGAAATTGTATGTTTAATATTTTACGCATAATATTTTGTATCTCAAATATAACTAACATTGTTCATTGAAGATATTTTACAAGATTAGCTCAGGTCAGATATCAGGAATCAAGAATTTGCTGATAAAGTAAAGAATGTCGAAGAATCAAATACCGGCAGAGACTCAGAAGAGATAAGAAGGTTCAAGACATCCAAGAAATACCCAAATACCTGTTGGGTTACGGCAGCGCCTAGGCAGTCAATCCGAGGCTAAACGCGGAACAAAAACTTTTGAAACTTGGCGCTTCCGCAACCATTCACCCGGATCGAACCATTAACCGTTAACTTGCAATCTGTAAATGAGTTCAGAGATTATACCGATCGATCCGTGTCCTTCGGTCTTCAATCTCTGCGCCTAGCTCCTTGCCGGCTGCCCCGAACAAGTCTGCTCTTCGATCTCGCTCGTCGAAGTGGCACCATGTCGAGGAATCTTTATACTGGCTCTCGCTTCAAACCGAAGCAACTCGGACATGAAGTTTTCTAGCCGACATGTCCAAGGTGAAGTAGAGATAGTGTGTGATTACTGTCTCAATCACCCTAGGATTCTCAACACATGAAAGGGATAGGGTGGAGGTTGAAGATGATGCCCAAGATGAAAGTGTGAAGCTCAAGACTTTAGCTTGCAAAAGAAAATGCAACACATGAGAAGAAAAAGAGTTGGCTGCCTTCTCTCTTGGTGTTGTGTTTTATTTGTGATGAGCTTGCCAAAAGAAAAATCCTAGCTATCACAAATATCTCACAACAAACTATAAACAAACAAGTATGGCTCAAGCCATAAATGCACCATGCCAAGCCCATGCCCACCTTTCCACCTCAACATTAAACATTTACAATAAAACCCTAAATGTTTAATGTAATAAAAAGAAACTGCATCTTCAAAATAATCTTGTGACGGATCACAAGAATACTCCTCATCTATATAAATATATACCCGCATCCGTATTCCGACTGAATACGAATACTACGAGACGAAAGTAATCCAACCAATCTAATACTAGGATCCGGCTTAAACCAAAGCCCACTAGTATGATCCTTCCGATCATGATCCGTGCACGAGTGCATGTATATGATGCCGAAGATGATCTAGTAAGACTAAACCGCTAGATTTATAACATTCATTCAGTTATCACATAACTCCTTGTGAATTCAAATTATTGTATCCCATTCCGGATAAATAGAAAATGTTAAACTTTCCGATCGAACAATCGAACACCCAAATTTTCCCGAAACAGCTCAACACATGAAATAAGTCTAACAACATTCAGTTCGTGCCTCAGTACCAACGGTCCAGCCGTAGAAGGGTCAAGCCAACGCCTCACATGTGGCACGCCGTACTGCCCCAAACCCGAAGGTTCAAAGGGCAGTTCAAGACGGTCACATAATCGAGTTAAGGTTTGTTGTCTTCTAGAGGGACCATCGCGTTACTTGCACTACTTAGAACGTCTTTAAACCTCGGAAAAATCCAACACTTGGAAATTTCCCGATAGGGGAAAGATTGGGTATTTACATGCGGTCGAACTTTTTAACATATTCAAAAATTATCCGGAATCCAAATAGACAAAATCTGATAATCCGATCGAATCATCGAACCCCCAAAACAACCCCAAAATACTCAACTCTTGAGTACAGATTAAAAATTTCCATAAAACTCAGCACTTGAAACCATGAGTTACTGTGCAAAATAGAAAGGCAACTTCCATCATTTGGCCGCGGAACCGCCGCAGAAGCCAGGCTTCTGCCGTGGTTCCGCCGCACTATGAACAGTTCATAGAAAAAAATTTGCACCGTAATTCTTAGATTTCCCTGCTGAATTTTTTAAGCATTTTTAATCTGGAAAAAACCCAGTTTTTGGAAAATGTCCAGAGAGCATTATCGGGTTAGGGTTTCGGGTCGATCGGGTTTCAAACTTCGTCTACGCATCGCCTAAGGCTCTAGCTAGGCTCTGATACCACTGTAGGGTTCTTAGGCACACTAATGAAGTCTCACAAGGCATCAACCATGCCAATTTCAAAAATTACAAGTGCCGAGAAACCCTAATACGGATCGTTGGCTAGAGTTTAGGCGAAAAAGAAACTAGTTAACAACTTAACTAAATGGTAAACGGAAATACAACCTTTGTAGATCCGGTGCTCCACCTCCATAGCTCCGTGATGATGTCTCCTCGCTGTCCAAAATGGATCCCGGGCTCTAGCGTCGGCTTCATCAGAGAATGGACGGGCTAGGTCATCGACTACGATGCCGAAGATGATCTACGTCGAGGCATCACTAGATCAAGCTCCACCTTCACTAAGCCATGAAAACTTATGAAGAAAACACCCTATACTACTTGGCAAGAGGTAGAGGATGAAGAAATAGGAGGTGGGTTCACTTTAGAATTGGATTTCTCACTCATTTTCATCAATCACCATTGATGGAATCTAGTTTTTCTTCTTGAAGAAGAAGAAGAAGAAGATGATAATGTTATGATAAGTTAATTAAAAGGAATAATAAATTGAATACTTATCATATCCTAACCTTAGTTAAGTGTAGAGAATGAACTAGGGTTAGTTTGAATGGTTAGGGTTAAGCATGAAGACAAAATGGTTACTTTAGTCAAACCTTCATGAAGCTTCATCAAGCTTCATCATGAAAGCAACCATTTCCCCTTTTTCTTTTGTCAAAACAAAATAAATAAATTCATAAGTAAATCAAATGAAACCCTAACCATTAACTAACCATGGTTTAATCATACACTTAACAAAGTTAGCATGTATCATCAAACATGATACAATCAAGTGCACAAAAGTATATCACATATACCACTTGTGCAATGCAAGTGAGAAAATCCATTTAAAGTGAACCAATACTAGTTAATGCAAAGTAATATATCAAATATATAATTATGCATTAAATCATTAAATCAACACTTGATTTAACGATCCGGTCATATCGCATGTGACCGACTAATATCCAATGTATCGGCTTATCGAATCAATCCTTGATTCGATAACTAGGTTATATCGCATACAACCATATCGACACATTCATCGTGAGAATGAAATACGATATCACATACTGCATTATTCTCGGTCCCGCACATATCTCATATGCGCTCCTATTTCGTTTCGCTTGAGCCAGGAAACCTCTGTGTAGGACTCTAAAGACTCGTCAATACGCCGGCAGCAGGTGATGATCATATCAAACACCCACAAGCCGCAAGCGGTCTGCTAAACGTAACGGCCACCCGGGTATTGAGCGATCAGAAGATCGACGAGCAAGCCCGCTCACACTCCAGTGAATCCAACCAGTAACACTTACCGTACAGTCCGGTCTGATCGTCTGATATGTCGCATATCTCGCCTAGGGGTGGTACCCAATAGCTCGATAAGTCGTGTTGATATGAGGTCTATAACTATTCGAGAAACTACTGGTAACACTTACCAGTAAATCTCAGTAACCCTGGCCAGGGATTTCCGGTTATAGCCAATCGAACACAGCGCAACATCAACTCCCTATACCGGGAGAGACGAATCCCCTCCTATCGCTCATTGCCTCCATGTGATTCGGGACTGTACCCAAAAACCACCGTTTTGCACGCCCTCTTGGACGTGGTAAGGTGGAAATCAAAGCACAGTGGGAACCACACAAGACTCTATGACGATCTCGGGTCAACAGACTACTCTGTACCAGTGTCACCAGAGAACTGCCATCTGACGTAAGGTATAATACCATCTGGGAGTTCTCGGCGAGTCCGTCCAGTGTACCCAGTCTCCACTGAGCACCCGTATATCATCTCCGATGTCAAACACCAATGGATATGGGATCATCCATCGCCCATCTGTATGGGTCGAGAAGGTATACGCTAGTCTACTCTGGTATATCGATGCCCTGTCTCGATACACCCACGACTAGGGACCTTGAAGGATGTACTTCTGGACTACCATGTCCCCACTAGTATGATCCACATCATAGTCTAGGTAGTCAAGTACACATCCTAAGGGCTTTACCAGCATGTAACAGAGAGACAAACAGTATACACGTTAAGGTAAAGAGTAACCAGATAGCATACTATCATGTCGAGCAAGAAAGTCCTCCCTATATGTGTCCCAGCATCCACTACAATATACATCCTATGTACAGTAATGGCCTCTAGAGCATACATATAACTAACAAGTACCAATCAGCGGTGCCCCTGCGAGTCCGTCCGGTGTACTTATAACCCAATGAGCACCTCTATACATCTTAGGTGAACCAACTGACACCAATGTCTTGTGAGACCGGCCATCACCCCTCGTCGGGGTCTCGATCTGTATACACTAGTCTACTCTGGAGTATCGATGCTCTGTCTTGAAACCCCCTCGACTAGGGACACTTTAAGGATGTGCTTATAGACTACCTAACTCTCAGGTATATGATCGCCATCATACTGCTGGTAGTCAAGCAAGAATCTTGTGGGCTCTATCAACGTGTAATAGTGATCTGTAATGTCACCTGAAGTATGTATACGATGATAAAGACAAACCAGACAGTATACTATCATCTCTAGTAAGACTGTTCTACCGGTATAGGTCCTCTCTCAATCATTGCAATCACGTGCCTGTGATCCAATAATTGACTTGAGGGCACTATAGCCAACAATATCAACAGGAGAAGACTCCAGAAATGTGAAGCCAATATCTTACCAAGAGGCCGCGGAACCGTGGCCGAGTCAGTCCGAGTCGCCGCGGATCCGCGGCCAATTCAAGGGATTAGGGTTCGAGAGTTTTCTGGAATCTCCGGCGTAACAAACTTAGTTTGTTGGGGTTTCTGTTACTGGTTTTGGGGCTATAAAAAGGACCGAGGGCTACATCATTTGGGGATCTAGATCTAAATCCAATCTCTTCAAATAAAATCAAGAAAAGAGCCAACAAATCTCTACATCAAATCTAAGATCAAATCCAATATCAAAAAGGGGATCTAAGATCTAAGATCAAGAATCTTCGATGTTAAGATTTAAGATCAAGAAATCATCGAGAAATCCATCAAGCGATCAATCAAGCAAGTCTCCTTTACACGAAGCCAATCACCGTCAACGAGCAAGCGATCTACGACAGGTCTAAGATTCGAGGTGATCAAGCGACGTGAAGATCGACGGAACATTTACTTCTTCGAGGCAGAGATCGATAGCAAATTCTTTTTCCTCTTGTAATCTAAACTCGAAAAATTGTATTGTGAAGTTGAGTAATAAAAGTAGATCATCAGTTTTATCAATTCGCTTTCTTTTAATTTCCGCATTATGAATTCTTTCTCTATTCTTTCTTTTATTTTCATGATGCGTGAGTAATTCTCTGCTTGATAGGATTCGTAGGATTAGGGTAGATCAATGGGTGAGAAAATTCTATACTCCTTTTAAGTCTTATGAAGTTTATAAACTTTAGCAAAAGAATCATCAACATCCTTATTGGGCGCAATATCAATTTCTTGATAATCTCGACCACGATTTGAGATAAGATTGACGATATTTTTGTTAAGGGCTAAATATGAATGGAGATCAATGAAAGGACAAGGGTCAACAGAGGAGAAACCGTAGTTTCTTCCAAAGAACCCTAATCCTCATTCATCACTATTAATCTAGTTTTAAATCTATCAATAGATAAGAGGAGTCATCCTTATTAGCCATCCAGGGCTACTAAATCCAATCGAACCCTACAAGCCTTCTCCATATAAAATTTTCTTGATAATTCAATTAGATCTTGAACCATTTTCTTGATAATTCAATTAGATCTTGAAACTATTTTCTTGATTTTCTTAAAACTATTTTCTTGATTTTCTTGAAACCATCTTCTTGATTTTCTTGATTTTCTCTTTTCTATTTCTTTCAACCGATCTAAATCAAGAACTATAAAATTCCACGAATCCCAGAGGACGACCCGTACTCACTAAAGGTTCGCTACACGCGAATCCATATTGATTGCGGTTATTTTACTACTACTTTTTCTCTCTCCAAAATTACAGATTAATCAAGTTGGAATCAACTCATTTACCTCATTAGTTATGACCGTGATGCAAGACTTTTTAGGGATAACGTGAATAGGACTTACCCACTGGCTATCAGATATTGGGTAAATTATACCATTATCTAAGGATTTGACGATTTCCTTCTTCACCACCTCTTTCATGACGGGATTCAACCGTCTTTGTGGGTCATGGGCTATTTTGGCCTCATTCATCATATGTATATGATGTTCAACAATTAAGATGCTAATCTCTTTGATATCCGCCATTGTCCAACCGAAAACTTGCCTATTCGATCTCAAGATATACAGAAGAGCTCTCTCTTGCTCTAAAGCTAGAGAAGCTGATATGATGACGAGCAATGACTCATTCTCTCATAAATATGTATACTTAAGATAAAACGGCAACGGTTTGAGATCAAGTGTCGCTGGAGAAACGATAGAAGGTAGGGTAAAGGAACGATACTCGGACTCCATGAGAGGTTCATAGCTAGCGCAAGAGACTAACTCGGATAGCTCAAGTAACTCGTTCGAAAAGTCAAAGGATTCAAACTCGGGGGTTGACTTGTTGACAGAAGGGTCCCGTGAATTAAGATCATCAAGGAAAGTGAACCCTTCGTATTCCCTATTCGTGTAAGAAGTGTCTGGATCAAACAATAACACACTAGTGGCACCAGATCATTGTCGTAGAACAAAAACTCCTCAGATTCATAACTGTCGGAAGCTATCTTATGGACAGAACATATATCTATCATATGAGCAGAAGGTTCGGAGGGTTGACTTCCTACCCTGAAAATGTTAAGTTCAATTGTCTTCTTCCCAAAAGATAGGTTCATGAAACCGTTACGACAATTGATTACCGTATTTGAGATTGCGAGAAATGGTCGACCGAGAATCACCGGGATTTGGTTCCGTGGATTTGCCACAGGTTGTGTATCTAAAACTATAAAGTCCACAGAGAATATAAATTCCTCGATTTTAATTAACACGTCCTTTAGCTCACCCTAGGGTGGGTGATAGATCGATCGGCCATCTGAAGAGTGCAGTGCGTGGGTTTCAACTCTTCTATGCTTAATTGCTCATAAACAGAATAAGAGAGCAAGTTAACACTAGCACCAAGATCGAGAAGACCGCGATTGATGTTTTTACCCCTAATAGTTATAGAAATTGTAAGACAACCAGGGTCCTTATGTTTCTTGGGCAAATTTTGGGTAAGAGCATTACTCACATTGCTCGCTAAGAAAACTTTTTTAGATACTTGAGTTTTCCTTTTCTTAGTGCACAAGTCCTTAAGAATTTTTGCATAGGATGGAACTTGTTGGATAGCATCTAAGAGAGGAATATTAATTTTAACTTGCTTAAACATTTCCACAACCTTCTCTATCTGTGGACTTGGTTTGTTGGGTCTCAACCGGTTTGGAAAAGGAGCTTTATTAACAGGGGTTGGGTCCAACACTTAGGAGAAGTTTGTGGAGATGGAATGGTTCCCAAAACTGGAGTTGGGGTGGTCTAAGAGGGTAATCCATTCAAGAAAGTGGACGGAGAGTTCGAGCCCAGTGGAGAATGGGCTCGGAAGACGATGTTTGATTAGAAGAAGTAGAAGTAGAAGTAGTAGCCGGGGTGTCATCGAAGTCATCAACTTGTTTTCTAACATGGTTGTTCAGCATTCTTCCCGATCTCAACGTAGTTACGACACTCACATTATAATTTTTTGGTTAAGAATAGCGTTAGCGTTTTGTGGGTGGCCGGGATTTGATAGAGGTTGAGATGGAAGTTTCCCTTTCTCTCTTTCACTCATCGCGGTGTTTAACTGTGCAATTTGTACTTCGATAGATTTGATGCTTTCACCGTGGGAAGCAGTGTGTTATACTAAAATTTGGTTAGAAGAAGTTAAACTGGCCGACGTTTATGCGGATTGTTTAATAAAAGCTTTTAAACTTCTTTTGAGTGCAGAGATTTTGTCGGTACCGGCAGGAGGAACATTATTTTGTGGTTGGAAAGAATTGTTATAAGGGGCAAAATTGATGGCCGAATTTTGGAATGATTGCGGTTGAAAGGGCTGCTGAATTTGTTGTGGTGTGATTGTTGTTGCTGTGGAGAAAGCCTTTGGTAATTGGTTTGACTTTGGAACTGATTTGGATTTTGGTTTTGACTTTGGTTTTGGTTCCAAGCAAAATTAAGATGATTCCTCCATCCCGGATTATATGTGGATGTATAAGGATCGTTTCTAGGTCGTTGCTGAAAAACAGTATTAGTTTGTTCTTGATCTTGAGACGGAGGATTCAAAGGACATTCTTCAGTTAAATATGACGAGTCAAAACAAAAACCACACACGATTTTGGGGAGAGTAACTTGGTTTAGGGATGCTGAAGAGAATTTGCTCTCAATAGCTTCGAGCTTCTTTTGCATCGCAACCATTTTGGTTTTCATTGTGATGGAAACATCAGCTGATGGATACCTGTCCTAGATGAAGACGAAAATGATGCTGTTGGTCTTATGCTCTCCCACTGTAGTGTTTGTTCGGCGAGATCTTCAAGAAATTGCCACGCCTCCTTGTCGGATTTTGATATGAAATGACATTGACAAATGGTTTTTAGCATTTGTTTTGTCGCTGGATTAACACCCTCATACATAATTTGGCAAAGTTGCCATTTTTCGAATCTGTGATGAGGTCATTGGATAAGGAGATCTTTGAACCTTTCAAAGCATTACCAAAAGGGTTCGTTGGGAATTTGGGCAAACTGGTTGATCTCGCTCCTAATGCGGGCAGTCTTATGATTAGGATAAAATTTCTTAAGGAATGCTTTAACAAATTCATCCCAATTGGTGATGGAATGTGAAAAGGTGCTATAAAGCCATTTCTTTGCGAGATCGCACAAGGTAAAAGAAAGAATACGTAATCGCATAGCATCGTTTGAAAGTTGGGTGGTGCTCATCATTGCACATACGTTTTGAGATTTGGTTATAAAAACGTAGGCATTCTCAGATTCAAGCTCGTGAAATTTGGGCAATAAATTGATGATGTGGGGCTTAATTATGAAGTTATCCTCATTGGCTGGTGGAAGAGAAAGACACGTAGGAAGGGGTCCTCGTGTGGAGTAGCATCGGTCTTGGAGAGTGATGCGTGGGTGGCGGCAACGTGGTGTTGTTAAAACCCGGTGGAGGTTCATACATCTCGGGAGACGTGGTAGGTGGAGGAGAAAAAGATGGTGAAGAAGTATCGATCTCGGAGTCGACAGCGAAAACGCGGACTAAACGGGCGCTAGAATCCTGTGTCCAGCTGATCATGCACTAAGCGGGTTTAGTGCACGTGGTAGCGTGTGATAAAGTGGTGAGAACGATTTTAAGATGGTTTTGCTTTGAAAAGAGTGACGGACTCAAGACTTGACTCAACCAATCACAAAATGCACAATCAGTTTCTACAGCTAGGGTCACCTAGGTCAAATCACTAGACCGTTCCTAAACTTCCAAAGGATAAGATGTAGGATAAATTCTTTATCACCTCCTTATCAATCTTTTAGCCAGGTAAGTTCCAGATAAGTGGGAGGTATCCGCTATACGAATCACCGAAATAGCGGGCCTAATTAAGTAAACCGCTTTCCTTAGTCACCCCTGCTTTAGACACCACAAGAAAAATGTGGATAAGCAATAGATTACCCACGGCCCTCCCTTGTCCTAATTGAGCGCGATTGTCCTTAGAGGCTTGGTCTAGATATTTTTTATTAATGTAGGGTGATGCGTATGCTTGTTTGTGATTTGTCGAGTCTATGAAGGGTGATGAGATCCCCACCTAATCTGAATTTGGATTTCTTGTCTCTTAATGTCCGTTTTAAATATGCAAAACAATCAAAAATCTAAAACACGCAAAAATATTTTTTTAGCAGCGCCGTTTACAAAGAATCATGCAGGTAAAAACAGTTTATTGGAGTTTTAGAGGAGAGAGGAAGATGATAAAATAATACCAGAAAAATTTGGGGGCCTAACTCCATAAGTTGATCGCGGTTCAGCCGCCAAATACACAAATTGGCCGCAGTTCCTCCGCCTTCTGGTAGAATCTCTTCTCAAATTTTTTTCACCACACTCCAGTACTTCTTCGCTCCTATTTGACAATCTTTGAATTTCTGTTGATCCTCTCCAAGTGCTCCAGATTTCTCGCAAAACTCGCACAAGAATCATTAAAAACATAAGATGCGGTTTTTATTTGTATTTGTATTTTTATTTTTTCTGGTTTTTTAGAAATCAATCCGAATAACAAGAAAAATATTACTACCGTTTCCCTAGCAACGACGCCATTTGATTGATTTGAAAAACTGTGTCTTTGTGTTTTCTAGTTACCGCAATCAATAACGGTGTCGCAATAGCTACCCGATTATGAGTACGGGCCATCCACAGGGAAATGGTGAACTATCTTTCTTATTTTAGACGAGTTAATAAAGAAAGGTGGGATTTTTATCATTTTATACTAAAGAGATTTGAAAATTTTATAAGAGAATGGTTTGTAGGGTTTTTCGGATTGAGTAGTTAAAGGATGAAGTTTTAAATAAAATTCTTTTTATCTTTTAATTATTTAATACTAGAGAAATAGCGATGAATGTTGATTAAGGTTCTTGGAGGGATTAGGGTTTTCCTCTACTGACCCTTGTCCTTCCATTGACCCCTATTTATTTCAAGCCCTCAATAAAGCAAGTATTAATGAATCTCAAATCGTGGTCGTAACTATCATGAATTGATAGCACGCCCAAATAAGAGGGTTAAGACTCCCTTTGCTAAAGTTTATAAAAATTAAAACTTATAAAGAAATTAAGGGATTTTTTCATCCATTATACTACCTTATCCTACAAAGCCTAACAAGTGAGAATTTGCTTGTTCATTGGGAAAAACAAAGTAAAAGAAAGGTGGAAGATTACATTTTATTGAAACTTAAGCCTAACAAGTGAGCCTGCCCATACTCCTGCGAATCCAATCAGTAACATTACCGTACAGTCCGGTCTGTTGGTCTGATATGTCGCATATCTCGCCTAAGGGTGGTAAATGTCAGACCCCAGTAGCTTGATAAGTCATGCCGATGTAAGGTCCATAACGGGCGAGAAACTACTGATAACACTTATCAGTAAATCTCATCTACCCTGGCCAGGGATTTTAGTTATGGCCAATCGAGCACAGCGCAACATCAACCCCCAATACCGGGAGAGACAAATCCCCTCATATCGCTCATTGCCTCCATATGACTCGGGACTGTACCCAAAAACCACCTGTTTGCATGACTCAGTAGAGCCGTGGTAGAGTGGAAATCAAAGCACAGTGGGAGACACACAAGACTCTATGACGATCTCGGGTCGACAAAACTAACCTGTACCAGTGTCACCAGAAAACTGCTATTTGACGTGAGGTATAATACCATCTAGGAGTTCTCGGCGAGTCCGTTCAGTGTACCCAGTCTCCACTGAGCACCCGTATACCATCTCTGATGTCAAACACCAATGGATATGGGATCATCCATCGCCCATCTCATGGGTCGAGAAGATATACGCTAGTCTACTCTGGAATATCGATGCCCCGTCTCGATATTCCCACGACTAGGAACATTGAAGGATGAACTCATGGACTACCCAGGCCCCACCAGTATGATCTGCATCATAATCCTGGAAGTCAAGTACACATCCTAAGAGCTTTATCAACATGTAACAGAGAGACTGTAAGTGTACATGTTAAGATAAAGAGCAACCAGATAGCATACTATCATGTCGAGCAAGAAAGTCCTCCCTATATATGTCCCAGCATCCACTATAATATACATCTCATGTACAATAATGGCCTCTAGGGCATACGTACAACTAACAATCTCCTACTTGCACTAAGGCCAGTTGTTGTAGTATAGCATACCCAACGTCCTATAAAAGTCTCTCGCAGGGAAGGCCTCAGTGAGTGGATCCACCGTGTTAACCTCTGAGTCTACTCTCCTTACCTCGATCTCTTGGAGATCAACCATCTCCATGATTAGGTGATATTGCCTTAGAATATGTCTGGGTCACTGATGGGACCGGGGTTCCTAGGTTAAAACCACATCTCCATTGGCACACATTGGTAGGAACCTTGTTCATCTCTTGAACAAATATACACCCAGACTGCCTCTTTGGTAGCATCTTTGGTAGCGATGTATCCAGCTTTTATCATCTAGTTTGTCATGGTATCTATCTTAGAACTCTTCCAACATACCGCCCCTCCACTGAAGGTAAAGACAATGCCTGTGACTGACATTCAGTCGTCCTTACCACCCTGAAAGCTATCCAGTGATTCTTCCTAGGTTCGATTGATACCATCTCACTACACCTAGTGAGAATTCTAACATCCAATTAGATCTATCTCATAGATCCAAAAACTAGGATTTAGGAGGTATCATCTAGATCCTATATGGAGAATCAATGTGATAAGAGAAGATTGACTGAGCGTAGCATAGGAAATACCTTCCCTATCAAGAGTATGTCATCTACGTACAATACGAGGAAGACCACCTTACTCTTTACTACCTTTTTGTATATACAAGGTTCATCTACCGTTTTGATGAAGTCAAACGCTTTGACCATCACATCAAAACAGATGTTCCACCGCCGCGATGCCTGCTTTTATCCCATAAAGCAATTTGCACATGTTTCCGCTGCTCCCACTGTCTACGAAGCCCTCTGGCTGTGTTCTTATAAACGCTCTCTTCTAAATCACTATTCAGAAAAGCAGTCATGACACCCAACTGCCAGATATCGTAGTCATGGTATGTAGCAAATGGTAAGTAGGATCTGGATGGACTTAAGCATAGGTATTGGAGAAAAGGTTTCATCAAAAACCATACCTGTTTAATGGCGAGAACCTTTTACAACAAGCCTAGCTTTGAAAGTCTCAACTTTTTCATCTACACCAAGTAATCTTCTCAAGATATACTTTCTTCTGATAGGGTTTTAACCCTTCAGATGTAGCAACCAAAGTCCATACTTTGTTGGTGTATATAGATTCCATCTCAGATCGCTTAGCATCCAGCCATTCTTACAGAGTCCCTACTCTTGATGGCCTGCTCGAAACTAGTTGGGTCATCATCTCATGATGCAATCCTCGCTCTCATTGTCATCGAGAAACCGAAGTATCTCTCAGGCGGATGAGGAACCCTACCAGATCGGCGGAGAGGCTGAGGTTCGTCGGGAACTATTGAATCCTCTGGTTCTATCAAATCAGCAGCTGTAGTTTCTATAGCTGGAACTCATTCCAGTTCTACCTCATGACCACTAATTTGTTTCATAAAAATTCCTTTTCTAAAAAGGTGTCATGCCGAGAAATAAAACACCTTTTGTTTCTCGGTGCGGTAGAAGATATTCCCTTGCGAAATGCTTGGGATATCCTATAAACTTCTACAGAACTGACCTTGCCTTGAGCTTGTCTGGATTTTGCTTTTAGACATAGGCTGGACAACCCCAAATCTTAACATGTTTAAGATATGGGCTCTTCCCATTCTATATCGCATATAGAGTGGTAGGCACCTGATTTGGTTGGAACCCTATTCAATAGGTATGCATATTCTCAAGTGCATAACTCCCGAAAGGAAACAGGTAACTCAGTAGTACTCATCATAGAGCGCACCATATCCAATAGGGTGCGATTTCTCCGCCCCAATACACCATTGTGCTGTGGTGTATATGGAGGAATAATGCTGAGAGAGAATCTCATTCTCCTTTAGAACAGTCCAGGATCCTATGCTCAAGTATTCTCCTCCCTGATCTCATCATTGGACTTAAATACTTATACCCATTTTGGTTCTCGACTTCTGACTTATATTCTATGAATTTCTCAAAAGCTTCAGACTTGTGTTTCAACAGGAACATGTGTCTGAATCTTGAGAGATCTTCAGTGAATGTAATGAAGTACAAAGAACCAATCCTGGCATCTGTAGACAAGGGACCACATACATCATCATGTATCAGTCCCAAGAGTTCATTAACTCTTTCCCTGTTTCAAGAAAACGGAGCTATGGTCATTTTATCTTTGTGACATGACTGTCAAGTTTTCAGAAGATGTAAATTCAAACTGATTTAAATATGCATCTAAATATAACTTAGCAAGTCAGGTCGCATTGATATAACCTAGTCTACAATGCCTCAAGAAGAATTCGTTCATTTCTGAACTTTCCCTCTTGTGTGTGTTCTATACTTTGAGAACCGTGGTTTGATTTAGAACGTATATGTCATTAGATAACATGCCTGAACCGATCAACTCTTGATATAGGAAATGTTCAAAATATTATCCAACAATACAAAATTATATCCTTCTTTAGTAAATAAAGAGACTGATATGATGTTGTATATCAGGTTCGGTATCTAATAACATTCGTTCAGAATCAATGTATTTGGTAATACAAGGTGATATTTGCCAACTGATTTGGCTGCAACAATTGCACAATTCTCTATACTTAGAGACATATCACCCACTCCCAGTTCTCTACCTTTCTGTAGCCCATATAACAGATTACATATGCTGGATCCTGATCCGGTATCAAATACCCAGGACGTAGAGAATACTGAGAAACATTTCTTGGTAACGAACACACCCGAAGAAGATGCATCATCATGCACTTTCTTCGTTTGGGCGGTACGGGAATCCTGGTAATCCCCTATTTCCTATTCGGTCTTATAAGAATTATAAGTTGGAGCGGGACCAACGTTCCTTAGCACAGTAAAACAAGCGGGTTCGGTCAATACATCCGTATTATTATTTTGATTAAGACGTGACATGGTCGCTACCTGGAGAGAGAGAGAGAAGAAAACACTCTGCGTGCGCTCTTGCAAGATTAGATTGGTTATATATTTTATCTAATCAGGATGGCTCCCACCGTTTTTATCAAATCTTCCTTCAAACTTTAAAAGGAAAGACTAGCCGGGATTAATTACATCCTACAAGGTCGCCAATCTTTTAGCTAGGCCAGTGCCGGTACTTTGAGAGAGGTTCCTTGTGCTTTCACACGGACTTAATTAAAATAAACCTTGTATTCCCAGGGGCGTAACCCCGTTGACACCTTTCTAGACACCTACTTAATCGGCTAATTGTAACGTGAAAAACTCTCTCAGGAGTAACAATTACTCACAGTGGGTATCAGGATCCAACTATCTCATAGAAGGTATGCAATCTCATTGCAAATTTTAACACTTGAAACTACCGATAAGGGTTTTTACCCCTAGTGACTTATGATCTTAACTATGGTCAACAAATTGTAAGCACTAGTCAAGCTCTACCCGTCATTTCGTGATTAATTAGACCCACCCACATGACCCTTAACCATGGTCAACAAAGTCACATGACCGTCCTAACTAATCGCATCATATGCTGTATAGAAAGACATCACTTAGCTACCGTACACTGTACCTTGACTATGGTCAACAAACACAACACGAATACTAAGTACTCTACTTCCTAAAATGACGGAGGGTTGCGGATGGTTTTTAAGAAAACCTTTAACGCTTTGAACTTGATATCGTTGCAGAATCAAATGATTTTAAATGGAGTGTTTTTTAGGCTTTTGCTAGTTTCGCTAAAGAGGTCACTCCCAATGAAGGGATCTCGGCTCTTTCCTCGTCGAATGAGGTGCATGATATTCACAATACCACTATGCAAAGCAAGAACTAGAAAATCAATCAAAAGACAAAACTGAGGGTTGTAGTATTTGCCAGTTATTGCTAAAGAGGTCACTCCCGGTGAAGGGATCTCGGCTCTTTCCTTATCGAATAAGGTGCAGGATGTTCTACAAGGAACATCGCTATGCAAAGCAACAACTAGAGCTACCTGTTTTTGAAAATTCAATTCCACAACATCATTAGGTTTATTTTCCTTCATTAATCACATTAATGAATGTCCCATCATTTAAGTTACCTAAGCATCACATATAAATACAACGTACGCTTATGCCATCCGCATTCGCCTCGATGTCCCCTCGTGCACCGTCAGGTTAGGTAACTAACGGCAGAGCGGGGTAGGGCTAGCGCGGGTGTAAAACATAAGTAACGTCTATATAATATATCAATATACTATATCCTGTATCTATCTCAACATATCAAATGATCACATCACAGATATCGCAGCAGAAAATAACATATGAAATATTGGATATATTTGGATGTCCGTGTTTTATTTTGAGCCTGTATAAAACACGGATTCCACGGTCGTGATGAATAACCAATCGCACATCCTAAGACCCCTACGAGAGCGGCAAGCAACCCTACCAATTCTAGAGTTAGGAGACCCGGTCTCGACTCCTCGAGATGGTCTCCCACTGGACTCTAGAACCCGGTTACTTGTGCTCCCCTCCTTGGGTCTATCCTAATGCGGAAAAGTAAATAATATACATCAACGGTGGCATCTTCCTCAACTCGGAAGTGACCCAATAAAAGAATATTATATACATTGAATTTTACATGAATGAAAATAAAAACTCTCATCTCACATAAAAAAAACCCGGCTATTCAAAACACGACGATCCAATATAACATATCACAGCAACACATAACATCACATGTCATCAACGTAAGTAAATATGCGTATCCCAATTGTCGTTGACATATAGCAACGAAACCGGCGATACCCCACATATTACACTTACGGTCGCAGAAAAGAAAGTGAAAAACTATAACAGTTGGAATCCGCAACTATCTTAGACATCATAAACCCGAAATATCTCATATTCCGGATTTCATGCCTAACAATATGAATTCCTTAGACATCACATGCCTAACAATTATAAACCCCGCATTTTAGTCTCGATATTGAAAACTCTTTCCAATAGCCTGTCGGGTAATTCAACAAGATTCCCGATAACATGATCGAATGCTCGTCGGAAAATTTATTAGACGGCCGCACCCCCCGATGCCGTCGACGAAGTGCACTAAGGCGGAACACCGCTGCCGCGAGCACCCGAACGGATGCTTTTGGCGACGGGGTTCTCCTACAGTCATTTGGTCGGGGCCATGGGGCGTGGCTATCTAATAAGGTTACCCGGCGAGTATCCGCGTACACTACATAATTGCGACAGACTTTTGATCAACATCAAAATTCCATGGCAACCGATCAAATGAGACTAAATCGCTAGATTTACAAAATTCAAATATTGTTGATTCCAAGTATTGTATCCCAATCACAGAAAACTAAGCGACGTTAAATATTACGATCAAATCAACGAATTCCCAAAATTCCCCGAGAGCTCAACACTTAAGCAGAATTAAAAATGCCCAGAAGCATGTCCCAGTACCTACGGACCAACAGCTGAAGGGCCCGACCCAAGGCTCTCAAGTAGCGCCGCGGATCCGCCGCCAAAACCATGTTTTGGCCGCGGATCCGCAGTTACTTAGATGAGTTAGGGTTTCGTTCTTCAGGTGTATCCATAGAATTACCTGCATGATTTTCTGAATATTTTTAACATGGAAAAATCCAACTTTTTGAAAAATTTTCAGAGAGGGGGTTCATTCGGGTTTTCGGAGTTCGATCGGAATTCTAAGTTCGCCTAGACAACTCCTAATGCTCTAGCAAGGCTTTGATACAACTGTAGGGTCCTTTGGCACAACCACAAGGTTTTACAAGGATCAAACATGCCGTATTTTAAAATTTCTAGTGTGCCAAACAACCTAACCTAGGATCTAACTAGATTTTTAGGAGCAAAACTAGAATGTAAACAAATTTACATAGAAAGTGAATGAGGAATAGAACCTTTGTAGACCGGTCCTTCACTTCTAAAGCTCCGTGTAGAAGTCCCTTCCCTGCGATCGTTGATCTCCCGAACTCTAGTATGGGTTCTTTTGGAGAAATGAACAACCTTGCTCGAAGTCTTCGAGCCCGAAAATGATCTACGTCGAGGAGACTCAAACCCAAACTACCTATTCACTAGGTGATGGACTTTGTGAAGAGAACACCCAAAACTAAATGGCAAGTAGCAGAGGATGATGAAGTAGGAAGTGAGCTCACTTTAGATTTTATTTTCTCACAATATTTTCTCACCATTTTTGAAATCTAGAAAGCTTTCATGAGAAATAAGAAGATGAAATGATCAAGATGAGAAAATAAAACTTATGAGGTGAGAATAGCAACCATGGGTGTGTTAGTGTCATATACTAACCATTGTAGAGACATAACTATGGTTTAAGCTAATGGTTTGGTTAATAAGTATCTTTAGTAAAACAAAACAAGTGCACTTGGTCAATGGTAATCTCTAAGCTTCATGAAGCTTCATGCCATGACAAAATGCCACCAATTTTGAATTACAAAATAAATAAAAACCCTAACCATCATCTTAAGTATGGTGTAAGTCATACACACACCCAAGTTTGCATGTATTTTCAAGCAGATACAATCATGTACACAAACATATATCACATATACATTATGTGCACATAAAGTGAGAAAACAATCTTAAGTGAGCCAATACTAGTTAATGTAAAGTAATATATTAAATATATAATTATACATTAAATCACTAAATCAACACTTGATTTAATGATCCGGTCATATCACATATATCCGACTAATATCATTTGTATCAATTTATCGAATCAACACTTGATTCGATAACCCGGCTATATCGCATATAACCGACCGATGATACAAATCGCGAGAATAGAATACGGTATCACATACTCGTATTATTCTCGGTCCCGCACATATCACATATGTGCTCCTACTCCGTTTCTCCTGAGCTAGGAAAGCTCTGTGTAGGACTTTAAAGACTCGTCAATACGCCGGCAGTAGGTGATGATCATATCAAATACCCACAAGCCGCAAGAGGCGTGCTAAGCGTAACGGCCACCCGGGTATTGAGCGATCAGATGATCAACAAGCAAGCCTTCCCATACTCCTGCGAATCCAATCAGTGACACTACCGTACAGTCCAGTCTGTTCGTCTGATATGTCGCATATCTCGCCTAGGGGTGGTAAACGTCAGACCCCAGTAGCTTGATAAGTCATGCCGATGTAAGGTCCATAACGGGTGAGAAACTACTGATAACACTTATCAGTAAATCTCATCTACCCTGTCCAGTGATTTCAGTTATAGCTAATCGAGCACAGCGCATCATCAACCCCCAATACCGGGAGAGACGAATCCCCTCATATCGCTCATTGCCTCCATGTGACTCAGGACTGTACCCAAAAACCACCTGTTTGCATGACTCAGTAGAGCCGTGGTAGAGTGGAAATCAAAGCACAGTGGGAGACACACAAGACTCTATGACGATCTCGGGTCGACAAACTAACCTGTACCGGTGTCACCAGAGAACTGCTATCTGACGTGAGATATATTACCATCAAGGAGTTCTCGGCATGTCCGTTCAGTGTACCAAGTCTCCACCGAGCACCCGTATACCATCTCTGATGTCAAACACCAATGGATATGGGATCATCCATCGCCCATCTCATGGGTCGAGAAGATATACGCTAGTCTACTTTGGAATATCGATGCCCCGTCTCGATATTCCCACGACTAAGAACATTGAAGGATGAACTCATGGACTACCCAGGCCCCACCAGTATGATCTGCATCATAATCCTGGAAGTCAAGTACACATCCTAAGGGCTTTATCAACATGTAACAGAGTGACTGTAAGTGTACATGTTAAGATAAAGAGCAACCAGATAGCTTACTATCATGTCGAGCAAGAATGTCCTCCCTATATATGTCCCAGCATCCACTATAATATACATCTCATGTACAATAATGGTCTCTAGGGCATACATACAACTAACAGAAACTCTAGACGTCATCTTAAAATATGTGAAAAGACGATCCAGCCCCTGAAAATTCACATCCAACGGCCTTTACTTGACCGCGAAACCGCCGCCATATACCCCATTCCACCGCTGATCCGCCGCCCTTTGGTGTGATCTCGTCCCTAGATTTCTTGTGTTATCTTGTCGTGATGTTAGGAGATTTTTCTGATAAAAATATTTTGAAAATATCTATTTCTCTCTGCAGTTGCGAGATTCTTCAATTTTCTCCTAATATTCGGCAGATTTTGTTTGTTAATTCGATTTAATTTGATCTCCTCAATCCTCTTTGTAGTCTTGAACTGATTTGTTATTTTAAACCTGCACAATATCTCAAATCAAATTATTAGTAGCATTTGTATTATTTGAGATAATATTCCAACCAATTAAATTACGGATATGATATCTTAATAATAATGGTTAAGAATATTTGATATGACATGATATGCATATTTTCATAATTAAGTATCTCATGAATATTTTATTTAAATATGATATGCATATATTCCCCTAATTATATTAATTATAAATTAAGAAACATATGACAAAAATCTTTTTACAAATAAACCCGCACATGTTCTTAAATTACAAATAACACCTAATAATAGTAGGGAAAATGACCGAAAAAATGTGCAATAAATTTGACTGATCATATACATAAGAAGATAACACATTCAAGTTTTCAAGCTGAGTGCAAGTACTCGTGTCAAGCTCAAGTATACATGTAAAGTGTTCTTGTCAAGTTATTACGTATTCATGGTTCGGGTCAAATCGAGTCTAACATTTAATGGTTTATTCAAGTGAGTCAAGCATGTGGTTCATGATGTAGTGCCAGTATGAAAGTAAATGTGATTCAGGTTACAAATCAGTTATTAAAACAAATTTATATTTTAAGACGGTACGAATTGATTTGTTGAAATAGTTAGGCAAGTGAATCACTTATTATCTCCGGCTTCCCAAGGCTCAAAAGAGAATAAGTTACTTAAAATCCATCTGCTACCTATATACCGACTAGGTACTAGTTTTATAGTTCTAGGTATTTATATAAAAATATATCAATTTTAAAGTATTTAAGTAAATTAGTCCATTTACAAGATCGGGGGGGGGGGGGGGGGAGGGGTCATGTAAATACTTTATTTAAAAAATAAACCTCGAGGGTGTTTTTGGTTGAAATATATTAATTAAACTGTCAATGGTTTTCAATAAAAATATTTTAGATATAATGGTATTTTAGTGGTAAAACTTAGCTTTTAAAAGTTTATGATACTTTCATGAAAAATCTATCTTTTGGAAACTTGAGGTATTTTTATTAAAACTTAATCTTTTAATTTAGAATATTTTATTTAAATTAGATTTGCAAAAATTGCTTTCTTTTAAGTCGCATATATATATATATGATAATTATTTTAAAGGTGAGTGAAATTGTTTTATTTCGTTTAAAAACCATATTTTTCTTTTCCTTCGAAAACGCGCATCATAAAGGGCTCCGATCTCACCCACTAGACTCAAGATGTCTGATAATCCGCACCATCTTCAACATGGCTCCCCTAACAAGGGTTGTGAGGGGCGAAATTGCCAAGGAAAAGAATATCGATTAAATTCCGTATTTTGAATTTGAGGGTATTTTAATGAAATTCGATTCTTTTATAAAAAAACATGATAACATATAATCGTGCTATAATTCCAAAATGTTCGTGAGTGTGGTATGTCGTTACCCCGTGAGCTATCACTAAAAATATGTATAATAATATTAACAAATTCATGTTAAAGCATAAGTAATTGTTGAAGTTACATGAAACTACCATCAAAACCTTTCATGAAAAGAAGTGTAGGTTACATGTTGTATTAGTATTTATCAGGGAATAATTATCATGATCTTGCAAAATTAAAGATAGGTTAATTTCTTCACAAGTTTAACTTTTTCTTTTAATAAAGCCTAAAAAGATTTGATACAGGGGATATTATTTTGAGCATGGATTTTTGTTGATGAATTTCAAAGCATGGACGTATTTTGGTGACATAGCAAAAGAATGGATTCAAGGAAGAGAAGAAGAAGAGTATGTAGACTTATGGGTTTGTGAATCCTAAAGAGTTTTGAATGAGAGGAATGAGGAAGCCGTGAGACTGACGATGTACGGAGGAACGAGCTTGAATCTTCTTGACTTCAAAAGGACTTGGCTTGAAACTTGAGAGTCTTGAGAGATGGAACTTTTGAGAGAAAATTTCAGAGTAAATTCAGAAATGGGAGGAGGCTGGAATGGCTAGCTTTATATAGAGGAAAAGAGAATGGGTATGGTGAATTAAAATTGAGTTAAAATGCATAAAAATGGATGTAAATGGGATAGATGAAAGGTCTGTAGAGTTACTTGATTGATTGAAGAGTTTGGCATATGAAAAGGCACGGTAGGGAAGCCAAGAGCCGCATGTGCACGGGCGGGACCCGTGCACCAACTTCTTGGACACCCAACCTCCTTTAGGTCGGCCCCTGGGTATGGGGTTCATGTCGTGGGTCCGGGTGGGTATAAGTAGCCTATTTATATATATCTTTTCTGTTCAAACGTTTCGTAGCCCTATGCAATACTCGTGCAAACTCTTGGGCTTCCAAAACGTCAAAAGAAAAAATAAAAAAATAATTGTGGCAGCAAGGATTCGGAACTTGTGGGCTATAGGACAGCAGTGTAGAGACTTAACCAATGAGTTACAAGTTGTTTCTTGCTTTAAATTAACAAGAATAACTTATAACTCATCATCAGAACAGAATTACACTCTTTCATTAATATTAGACCAATAAAATTGTATAGGAATTTTAGGGCTGTTACATCTGTGATTTCTTTGCTTGAGAAGCAGAGAGTTGCCAGACGTCTGATGCTGTGAGGTCTGATGTTTGTTCTTCCTATGCGTGTCTGGCCAGAGAGATGACAGACTTCTGAAACTCATCGATCAGACGTCTGCAAGCTCTCTAGATTTCTGGACTTTATTGTTAGACATCTGAAGCTTATTGCTCCAGACGTGTGGGCTTTCTCTGGATCGTTATATAAGACACCTTCACAACAATCTCTACTTTAGCTTGTATAAGATTATACCACCTTGAAAATATATTGCCATCGTCTTGTATGCTTTAGGATTGCTTTAGTTGTTCTTCATGTTTCCCCTTGCTGGCACAAATCCAAAACCATGATATCGCAAAATGTCACGATCTTTTCCTAGAACTGTGAAACTGATGCTGTCACATTTTTTTTTAACCAGAATTGAGAAACTGTTGCGACCCTCCTACTGAGATCGCCCTTCTTCACATTTGAGTACCTAAATAGAAGCGAAGGTTGACTTGAACTTCTCTGTAGGAATAACCTTCGTTAACATGTCTTCCGGATTTATCTTAGTATCGATTTTGATTAAATCGACCTCCTTTTTGGTCCACTCTCTTATCTTGTGATACCGCACGTCGATGTGCTTAGTTCGACTATGGTATACCTGATTCTTCACCAGATGAATGACGCTTTGACTGTCACAAAATAACGGAACTGGCCCCTTATCAAATCCGAACTCGCCAACTAAGCCCTTTAACCACCAGGTTTCCTTAAATGCTTCCACTACTGCCATGTATTCTGCCTCCATCGTTGAGAGTGCCACAGTTGTTTACTGCTGAAAACCGAACTAAGATGTTGGTGACGTCTAGCATGAATTTAGAGGCAGATGCTATTTGGAACATATTCATCCACCTCTCCGAAGATACCAAGTTGATTTATTGCACCGTATATCGGAGGTTTGGACAGATGCGACCAATGCAGCATGACTTTATCAGATTCCCCCTCTTTGAGGGGTTTTTGATTGTGGGGACGATCTTCTCTACAGGCGCAAGCCTCTGCAGTTAATTATGCTATCGCGTTACGATAACAACTTTCACCTGCTCCAGGAAGATCACTTCGTATCGTGTTATATTGTTTATTTTGGGGTTGCTCTTGGATTGTATACGAAGACTAATATATATATCATTGCCTGTAGGGCACGTATTATTCCAAATCTATATATTAGATTTGGAGTTTTGAACTTAGGACGCAGATCTCATATAAATGAGGTCCATCAGTTCAAGGGGGTATAATCGTCCAAGGATCGTTAATCGTATTTGATTAACATCAACTTAGAAACATGACTAAGAATCGTTAGTCGTATATGGGACTAATATCAACTTAGGTAACAAAGAGCATATGGGCTCAACTGATCATCTGATCATATATGAATAGCCCATGGATAGCATACGGTAGTCAATATAGAGACAGTCCGTAGAGCAAAACATATTAGTTTAAGAATACCACGGTCCATGGGAGATATGGATGGAATACGGCTTGTTTGTGCCCATGGATTGTATACAGGGGTCAATATGGAGACCAGCCGTAAAGCCAAACATATATTAGTTTAAGGACATCGCGGTCCAATATTAGTTTAGGGACATTTCGGTCCAACATTCCCGTGTTCGGGACAAAGTTTTAGTTTAAGGACGTTTCAGTCCATTATTCATATTGCGCGCACATATATATTTTACGTAGCAAAGTGAACGATGGTAACATGGGATGCGCCAAATATTGGGATGCGATCCAATTTTGAAGGCATTTATATTCCCTCAAAGATATACATATACATTTATGTATAAAGCTGGAGCTCAATATGAGATTCGCATCTATATGGGATGCATGTCAATATGAAGTATACACATCAATATAGAGGTGCATCAATATGAAAGTTAGGACATTCCCCGTCTTGATGAAATCTCCCATCAAGTTGGGAAGAATGAGTTGTTGGTTGTTGGGACCCGCCACCTCTTTGAAAACGTTGAGGAATTACAATGACGTATATCAAAAGTGTGGAAAGATGTACCCTTGAACCAAATCCTATATATGATGGAAGAGAACATGGTAGATCTAAGGATCGTTAGTCTTATAGAAGACTAAGATTAACTTAAAAGATATGGGATGAAAATAATTAGTCATATATGAAACTAAGATCAGCTTGGATATCATCGATGAAAAATCATTATTCATATATGTGACTAAGATTAACTTGAATATCATGAGTATATGGGCTTAGTTGATTTAAAATCAAAAAAGAAGCTTAAGCTTCACAGATTTAGCCAATTTGGGGTTAAGATTGGGTTTCTATACTACCCAACAGTGCTAGGCACTCAGTCACGTAATGCTCACGTGAGGCACTGAGTCTTTGGCGTTTTTTCAAGCGCTCATGTGTATGGCACGTGAGGCGCTGAGTCCTTGCTTATAAGCGCTCACGTGTATGGACATGAGGCGCTGTTTGCATGGGCCTTGGGCGCTCACGTGTATAGAATGTAAGACGCTGAGTCTCTGAGCTTCTGTGCGCTCACGTGGATATCACGTGATACGCTATCATCTGCTTCTTTTGAGCGCTCATGTAGATATCACGTGAGGCACTGTCTTCATGGTTTCTTTTGAGTGCTCACGTGGATATCACGTGAGATACTGTGTCCTTAGAGATTTAATATCTGTTCACATTTTTTAGAGAAGTTAAACTTCCGTTAATAGTATTTTGACCATTAACGATCACCAAGATCACTATTTTGAGGATCTGGGATCAGGTTCTTTAAGAACTAAGTTCTTGATTATGAAGGAACTAAGTTCCTGGAGTATGGACTCCATCTTCTTTTTTCATCACTATTCTTTTCAGTCTTGTTCTCCCTTGACTTCTTGATTCTCAAGAACAAGATCTTCCCAATAAGAATTAAATTCTCAACTTGTGAGAGACTTGTCTTATGGATCTCACATCTAGAGAAAGAACAAAGTTCTTGTGAAGGGTTAAACCCTTAGATATAACATGATGGGTAAAGTGGAGATATTTTTATCTTTGTGTTTTCTTTATCTAGGATTTGAGAGGAGGAAGATCTTCTTCTTTATTGAACTGTTTTTTTATAGAAGCTTATGGGGGGTCTCCTCCCTCCGAGATTTAATCTCTTTGCTTTTATTTATAGGAGAAGAGAAAAATCAATCTGTTTGAGAAAATCTCTATTTTGAGAGATCATGATTGATTTCATAATCAATCGAAATGATCTTAAAGATCAATCGGTGAATTTTATTCACCGTTGGATTTTTAATCCGAAGGCTCTCTGTTTTACAGAGAAGATCATTCTTATTTGTTTAATAAAATTAGGAAAATATTTTTCTAAGATAGAATTTAATTCTATCAGATGATCGATTGGTGATTTTATAATCACCGTTGGATCTTTGATCTAAGTGCTCTCTATTTAACAGAGAAGATCTTTCTTGTTTAAGAAATATCAGTAGGCTAAAGAAAGGTTAGCCCTAGTCGATTCTGCACTCCCTACCGGCTGAGGGGCCTAGTGCTTACTGAAGGAATGCTTACCGCCCTGGTCACGAGCGAAGGAAAAGAAATATCCCCTAAAGCACAGACTGCATATGAGATAAAAATCTGATTTGCTTGAATTGGACCTCTTTACGGAATCAAAGGGAAGAACAACCATAAATGTCTCATAATCATTCTGGAAAAGGAGGATCGGGAATCGAGCAATTAAGAGGAAGAAGGCAAGATGCTGGTGAGCAATTTCTCTTGAGCCTTTTTGTACACTTAGGCCTGTCTTTGGAGAAAAGTAATATTTGTAAGTCGAGTTGTTTTTAATATTACAATATTGTGAAATATATCTTACAGTACAACAATAGTCACACGTAGAATTGGCGTTTTTATTACCATATCTATAATAATATTTATGTCTAACATTATATCTAAGTTATCTTTACTTTTGGTGAATTTTAAAATCATTTCATCTTTTAAATTTACTTTTCTGTTTAAGTTAAAGATTTCAAAATTTAATGTTTTATTAGTTTCAATTAACTTTTCATTTGTTATAGTTATGGATTCTAATTTTTCATATAGATTTTCATTTTCTAATTTAATTTCATTTAATTTACTCTAGGTTGATAGTTTTAAATTGTTTTTAGTAGATAGGTTTGATTTTAATATTTTATACTTAGTATTAATCTTATCATACTTATCCTTAAGAAAATGACAGAAATCTATTAAATAATCTTTACTAAGAGAATCTAAATTAAGGTCATCATTAATTACCTTATCTTCTTGTGCCATGAAGCACACATTTGCGACTTCTTCGGCTTATGAGTCGCTGGAATCCGTATCGTCCCAAATAGGTTGAAACGAATGCTTTTCTGATTCCTCTTTTGACTTCCACTTATCCTTGTTAAGCGTAAGACACTCCGACTTCAAATGGAATTCCTTACTACATTCAAAACAATGCAAGGTTTTATTAGTATAAAAATTCTTATTAGATTCATACGTACATTTCTTCTGAGGAAATTTTCTGGACTTTAGAAACTTCCTGAAGTGTCTAGCAATGTTGGCCATTTTTTCTTCATCGCTTTCCTCATCATTAGTTATTTCTTTTGATTTGGACTTATTAGTTGAGGCCATTAGCGCGATGTTTTTTCTTCAAGTGTCCTTCTCCTGTTTTTGCTTTAGATCACCGAGTTGCATTTCGTATGTTTTTAATTTGCCTATTAGGTAGTCTGATCGATCGTTTTCTTGTGTATTCTATGATATTCTACTTACCGCAATCAGAATGGTGTCGCGTAAGCTAGCTACGATGAGTTCGGATCGTCCACAGAGAGATAGTTTATTTTTCGTTCTTATTTTAGACGAGTTATGTCAAAATGTCCAAGGGTGTTTGTTTTATCCTATGTGATATGTATTATGCCCAAAAGAGCTTGTTACGAGTTCGGATTAGGTAGTCAAGTTAGGAATTCCCGTATTCTTCTATTTGTGCCACTTTTAGAGTTGATTCTAGAGTAATCAGAAACAACGTGGATTATGGTGCTTTAAAATGGTACTTGCAAGTTGCCATCCATTGCGAAGTCCGTTCTAATTGACCCTTATCTTTCCGTTTTCTCTCTCTTAGTTTTAGCCTTCTATCAAGAAAACCCAACTAGTCTTCGATTAGGATTGCAATTATCATGTAGGATAGAGTGCCTAAAAAAGAGAGTTGTGTTTCATTGGGTTGAAGTTCAATCTAAATATGTTGGACAAAGGGAAGAACAAGAGATTTTTCCATCTCTCAAACTACCAGCTCCATAACCCTAACAGTGAGAAATTACTTACCCATTATTAAAAAAAAAAAAGAGAAAGAGAAGAGAATATCGATTGAAATATCAAAAGCTAACTACTAGGGTCCTCACGATAGCAAGAAACATCTGTCGAGTATCATCGCTTAAAAATCGAGATTAAAAAATATGGATAAAGAAAAATCAAGAAAACCAACAACTAATTATTACAAACAAATCAAAACTTACTACAAATTTATCTACGAAATTTAGATCAATACAAGATATTAAAATTAACTACTACAAGCAAATAAGAAAGACAAGATAAAAAAGCTCACTTTTCTTTATTCATACTTCAAAAATCTTCTCACAATCTTTAATGGACATTACCATGAGGAAGAAGAATTAACTAATCTAATTCTAGTTTAAAACTAAAACTAAACTAAACACTAGATAGCTCTCTTCTTTTCTCTGATCTGGGGTATTTTTAGGCTCTGAAGTGAAAGCATAGGGTGTTTTCTGAAGCTATACAAAGTTACCAAAACACACCTGAAAATTAGTCATGGATGACGAAAATTGCATCGCTAAACTGCTGCATACCCTTCTTTACTTGCGGCTAATCCGCCGCGAGATTTTGGAATTAGGCTTCAGAATTTTTTTGGTGATCTTATGGTGTTCCATTATGCTCCTTTTCATAGTCACATTTGATAAATAATTTATAATTGTTCTCGGATGATCAGCAACCCAAAATGACGACTACTTTCTTCTTTTTTTCCTAACAAATCAGCAGTCCAAAATGTCTTTTCAAAAGTCATGCATGCCTCCCTCGTGTTTCGTGCTGTTCGAGACACGAATGACCGCTGCTTTTGTCTTATCTCTTGTACTGGTAGACAGCACCTGACGGATTTGAATGACCGAAACCTGTATTTTATCTATTTTTCGGTCGTCTGTTTTGAAAGCGTCATTTTTGTAGAGAATGTGTGGGATTTGCGCCTTTCTGGACTGAATGCGTCTAAAAACCTGTAACCTGAAATCATGTAGCAGTCACGGATCAAAAGCACATATCTACATGAGAATGTGCATAAGAATGTGCAGTATCAAATGCAATATTCCGATATAAACAAATACCCCCAAACTTATCTTTTGCTCATTCCGAGCAAAACCATTTTATTTTCAAAGAAAAAAGTCCTAAGCTCATTTTTGTAGGCGTTACGGTTGCACTTAGCATGTGCAACAAGCCGTTCAACCCCTAAATTACCCTAAAGGAGGAGTGTTGTCTCCTGATGGTTTTCAGCGGATTGCACATCAAAATCCCATAAAGCTAGTTTCGTAAGCTAACTGTCGAATCTAATCCTAAGGTTCAATATCTAAGCTAGATATTCTATTAGCCTAAGTTAGAAACATCTAACTCTTATTTTTCACACCTCACTCTTTATTTAACTTAAGCTCCTATACGTCTTTACGTGCTCGTGCGATAGCGTTGTTTTATCTCAAGAGTTTAGATTAAAGCCCTCATGCTAAGTATCTTGCCAGTTTGTAAGGTCCTAAGCTCTCTTGAGATACATCATACAGCTTGGTCTCGAATCTAGGATTTTTATCGTCTTTAACAGAAAACTAAGTCTTATTCTTTTTTCCACCTTTCACTTGTTTTCATTTCATACACACCTTCGTGATCGTGCGCAATAGTATTTTAATCTTGTAACTTCAATTTAAACTTTCATATCTCCGTCAGCTACGTTTTTGCACTCAAAATTCATCCCAGCCAAGATTATTCTCTCATAAAGAACCGCGAGGACTTTTAACTCACAGAGAACACTTGCTTTATTAAGTTTTAGGCAGCTTAGTGAGTTTTGAGTCAAGGACTCCCAAGACAGATGGCTTTAGTGCATTCGGTGTAGAAACACCCCTAAGAACTTAATTACCCAAGTAACCTAGGCCCCAAAACAAAGACTTATTACGAAAATTTTAGAAAGAACACCAACGGAGATACTTTAAGTTATGCTTTTCATCCCAAGATTTAAGACGTGTTTGTGTATATCAGATGTGTGATCACTCCAACTAAGCTCAAGATGGATTATTTTTTTTCTAGATTTAACCTCCATTAAAGACTTCAATACTCTCCCTTCATTTAAATCTCACACATGAATCATACTGAAGCTTACCACTTCTAAACAAACTAACTTGATCTCAAGAAGATATATCTATAATTTGTTTAGGCATTTCGAACTTGTCATTTAATTCTCAAGACTCATGACACGTGTAGTGAGACATATATTTGCGAATGTTAAACTCAAGGAGGGTTATCTTTCGGGTTTTCTATTTCTACTCCTAGGATTTTGTTATTTCTAATCTATCAAGCTAACCGTCGGATTTCGAGTCTAAGTCTTCCTCACTAGCTAACTTGACATCAGAGTTTTTATATTTTGGAAAAAATTTCATATTTTTATGGGTTTTAAATTTTGTGATTTTTTTGGATTTTTAATATAAATGCAATGCGGAATTTAACATGATGCAGTGGAGAATTTTAAACATGCATAAGAAAAGAAAAATTGCAAAAAAGGAAACATGCTAATGCATGCGAAAAATAAATATGAATGCAAAGATAGAAAGCTCACCGATACCCCTAAACTTAAACTTGACAGTGCTCTCATTGTCATGCCACACAAAGAGGTCCCAAAATTGTTGAGGTTTCAAAATCATCGGAAAGTTTTTTTTTTTTTTTTTTTTGAAGGGAATTCCACCAGACAAGAAATTTTCCAAAAGCAGAAAAAATATATACACAAAAATGCCCCCCAACCTTAAGTAAAACAGTATTTCTACTGTTTAGCATTGGAGTTCAATGTTAGGGGGAGGGAATAATATCAGTATATACAAGGTCTTACATAGACTAAAAGTTAATACCAACCATTTAAATATTTTATCGTGATGACACCATAGTTGGTGAAAGAACGCGCAGAGGAAAGAAGTGAAGACTACGCGAGACTATATATGGAAGGAAGTGGTATGAAGTCTTGGTGAACGGAATTGAGAAGAACGAAAGGAAGAAAGAAATGGAGTGGGTAAATGAAAAGGAGTACGAACTTGAGGTTTTAAATCAGTTGAATAAATTAGTGCAGTTTTTAATGATCGGAGTCTAAATATGGAATTTTCCAACTGTACTAATTTATCAACATTTTAAGAAATGGGGTCAAAATTATCAAGTTTCGTAAGAAAATATGGGACGACAGAAATTGGTGAACCGAATGTCAAGTATGAAAGTGAAATATCGACTTGAAATTTGGAATGATCACTGGAGAAGATGGGAGGAAGTAATTGGAGAGTAGAATCTGTTGAAGGCTCAGGAGGATACTCGTATTCGATGGAAGGGATGTGATGAGTCAAAGAAGCCAACTCATCCAATAACGCGAGTTCATTCTCAGCGGTGTCCCCAAAATTAATCTTATCCACATATTCAGTCAAATCATCATCAATAATATCAAGAAGCAAATGGGGTTCGGGAAAAGAAGTTAATGGTTGGGGATTATACCCACATGAATTTGAAGGAAAGTGTTGAATTGGTGAGAAAAACTCATCCAAAATTGTGGGTTTATCATTAAAATTATCCCTAACATTGATATCCCCAATCAATTCAAACTTAAATTTCTCAGACATCTTATCAAAAACATGGTTTTCAATTGGTGGATTACAAATCGCACTCGGTTGTTTTTTCTAAATTGGAGATGTAGAGATCAAAAGGAGTGGTATTGGTTTCACTTGAAAGGGTCTCTTCACAATCAGGTAAATCAAACATATCATTCTCACACAACTCATCGAACTTATTACACTCAATCGGTGGCCATTTGTTTCACTTGGTAGGTTTTCAGAATTTGAGATGTGGAGTTCAATCGGAAACAGATAGGTTTGATTTGGAAGGGTGTATGGCTCACTCTTATTACTCAAATCATCAATTTGTCTTATTCACTCATCATACATGGTAAAATCTTGAGTTATTTGGGAACTAGCCAATGGTTCGGTAGGTTGTATAAGTACGATAATTCATGAATTTAATTCCTCTATTTGTCGGCAAGAAGCTACCCGAAATTATTCCAATGATTTTTCAAGACTAGACATGGTTTGCGAAGGGGTTCCAATAAAAAATTTGAATTCATTTGGATACGTAAAACTCCCTATTTGATGTTCAGAAATAATGTCTAGAGAAGTTGTGAAAGTTGGGTAGGATTGGAATTTGTTGAATTGTTGGGTACGGGCTTTTTCAATATGTTCAGCGATGGACATAGGGTTAAAAGTCGCCACATTAGCCTCAGAAAGGGTATCGACATAAGAACGTGTGAAAGTTTGATGTGGTATCCAACTGTTTTTTCTAGAAGGCTTTATTCGATCCTTCAAAGAAATTTTAGATATGGATGTATCGTTAGAAGTTTTACCAACGCAAGAATGATATGACGAAATATCTAGTTGAGGGTACCAAAACTCTGCAAGAGTTGGTCGTATTGGGTTACCCATAATAGGAGAGGTGAAAAGATTGGGGGAGGGGGTGAAAATGGTGATTTTTTTTTGTTTTTTTTGTTTTGCTTTGTTTTTTTTAAAATTTTTTGTTTTGTTTTTAAAAAATGGGAAAACTGATTTGACTCAACCAATCACAGTCTAAAATGCATAAGCAATCCTTAGAATTAAGGTCACCTAAGTCCGATACTACACTGCTGCTAGACTTCCACGGGACAAGTTGCGGGATAAATCTTCTACCGTCTTTTTACTAACCAAGTGGCTAGATAATTGCAAGTGAGGAAGGGAGGTTTTCCAAGTTTTTGCCAAGTTCCCTAATTACGAAGAACCTTCTTAATTTGCGAGACTTTCGTCTCTAAACACTTGCCTAGACACCACAAGATCAGTGTGGATAAACGATAAATTACCTACAACCTTCTTACTTTATGGGGTTTTAGTCTAGATCTTTTTTAGTTAATGAAGGGTGAATGCTGTAACGACTCTGAATTTACTGTACGAATTTTTTTCGATTTAATGTACAGAAAGGAGTTTACAATCCCGCGTACAATTTAAAAGTTAATATTTATTTAAGAATAGCAAGAAACAACTTGTAGCTCACTCTAAAGCCTTGCACTGCTGTGACGTAGCCCCTATGTTCGAATCCCATCAGACACATTATATTTTTTTTTCTGATTTTTCTTTTAAACTTTTTGGAAGCCTAAAAGTTTACACGTGCAATGCACATAAAAATGAAAAGTCTGAAGAAATAAATATGTGCAAAGGGGTATTGATACAGATAGAAACACGTGGCACAAATCCGACGGCTCCCCTCCATAAATCGACCGATGGAAATCATCTTTGAGCCGGCACCGACGGTCCAACCGTGGGCAATAAGCCCCGGGCTTTGCACACAAGTCTCTTGGCCTACCCCTAACTCCCCTGCACTGTTTGATTACTCTGCAATCAAACAGAGACCCCTCAATTCCTCATTTATCACATTTTTAATGCATTTTAATTCATCTTTTTACTTCCAAAATCCTAATTTCACACTATAAATACTATCCCATACCATATCCCTTCCTCATTCTGAAAATTATAGCCAAAATTCTCAAATTTTTCTAAGTACAAGAAGAGTACAAGTGGAGTTAGCAAGAGATTAACTTCCGGCGAGGATCAAAGGAAGTTCCGGCGACCCCGCGACGCCACGAAATTCAACACTCTGTCTTCTACATTTTCTTAGGATAACTAGCTAGTAAGTCCCTTCCAATCTCTCTTCTTCCTCTTTAAAAATCTCTTTTTTCAAAACAAGTCGGTAAGTGGAGTTAATACCGACATTTTATTCTAAACCTTAGAAATTACACCTTTTCTTAAGTATTCCTCATTCATATTTCTACACCTTACTTGTTAACATAAAACTAATATTTAGAACAAACTTTCACTCCAAAATATCATGAAACATAACTTTAAATCAACTTTTACATTAAAATACCATGAACTTTGTATCTACCATATTTAATTGTTTTGCTTAATCATACCTTTAGAAAACATCATGAGGTAATGACCTACCTCTCACATACATACATGGTTTCCATAGCACGATACTCTTCGAGCGTATTTTTAGTTACGAACACAATATTTTATTAAAATACCATCTACTATAAAAACAGTTTTCTTTGGAATTGTATTTTAAAATTCCTTTGCAAATAAGCCTCTACAACCCTTTTTAGGGGACCCACTATTGGATGGTGTGGATTATCGCACATCCTTAGGCTAGTAGAGCGAGATACAGACCTCCTCACGGAGCATTCGATTTCGAAAGGTTTTTAATACGATTTTTAAGAAAAACAAAATTTTCTACTTAATAATAAAATTAATTTTTAATAATTATATAAATATTATAAAATCCATATATTTTCAAAATAAAATAACCTTATATTTTTTCAAATGAAAGAATTACAAGTTTCATCAAAATAACAACAAAAGTCAAGCTTTACAGTAAAATACCATGAACTATCCAAGCTAAGTTATTATCACTAAAATACCTCAAATCTTTAAAACTCACATTCATGGAAACCCTAAATAATATAAATAATTTCTCGAGATTATTTTGAACTATATCTTAAAAATATTTTTCATAAAACCCCCTCGAGTTATATAAAATTACATTTAAGGACTTTAGTAAATATGGGTTTAAGCGGGATCAATTCTCTTGAGCCTCAGGGAGCCGGAGAAAGTGAGCGCTTGCCTATTTAAGATAGAAAACTTAACGGTGTTATCAATGGTAATTTTCTTGGAAAAAGATACAAATCCTGCCGTCCATGTGCTGCAGTTACCGATAACTCCCAAACCTAATTCAGGATCCAAATCGGTTATAAGTGTCTGACTCAAGTCCGAGTCTAAATCAAGCTTGAATTCAAACTCAAACCAGAATCCAATTTAAACATGAAGCCAAACTCTAACATGTATACTTGAACCTGAATATCAAACCTGAATACAAGACTTGACTTGACCGAACCATGGCTATAACTTGACATGACTACAAGCTCATATCCTGAACCTGATTACTTGAACAACTTGTATCCATGGTCTCGGCAAGCAATGTAATCAAAACAATACATTACAGGGTTAAAGGGGTAGATTGGTACGGAATGTGTTAAAAGTGACACGAGATGATCACTAAAAGACACCTACATGAACTCTCGTGCCGTTGTCCCGTGGGTTTTGACGGAGCCTTGTACTACATGTTACCATAGTCCACAGGGAAAGATAGACTTCTCTCGTATACACTAATACAGTCTGTACCAAACTATAAACAACTACGTTAGAATAGCAATCTTATACCTGTACACCTTAACAGTTCAATTCTCAATACTTGCTATATTCCTCTCTTTCTTTTGGGACTTACCGAGCGCTAGTTCGCTGACGACATTCCTGTCTTTTTTTTTCTTTGGAATGTTCGTCAGGAGGACCGGACTCTCTCGAGATCGAGCCTAGCCAGGAGGACGTGGACCAGTTCACCGAGTATCATGACTTCTAGTTTTCCTTGTACTTACTTTTCATTTCATATGTCACTGTTTAGGTATTGCTTTACATTATTGTACTTTCCTTTTCAAAGCAGTGTATTGTAAAGATGAATGTTAATAAAAGTTGCTGTTCATTTTATATCTCTTGTGCATTTTATATATTGCTTATTTACGCTTAACGTATTTATTTCTGAGTAAATACGTCGCGTACCTGCCACGTCTCCGTCTTTGTATACTGGGAAGCGGGGCGTGACAAATGCTTATACTCGGTTTATGATTTTTAGGGCTTAAGAAGGGTGATGAACTCCCCACCTATGTTGTTTTGGGTATCTTGCCCTTTAGGTCCGTATTATTGTATGTAATGCAAGCAAACACTAAAAAAAAAAAATCTAAAACAACAAAAAAATTATTTTGGAAGTGCAGTTTGCAAAGAATTCTGCAATCAAAAACAGTTTATTGGAGCTTCAGAGGGAAGGAAATGAAAAGATAAACTCACTAGAAAAATTTTGGGGCATAAAGCCACCAAAGGGTCGTGGAAACACGGTGGGATATGAGGAATAGGACGCGGAAATGCGGTGGTTTTGAGGCCATTCTGTCCCAGTCTTTAGCACTGAACTCCGTTTCTCTTGTGCTTCTAGTTGAAGGCCCCTGATTCTCTGTTTGGTCACTCCAGTAGCTCCAGAATTCCCTTCACACTTGCGCAAAACTTATTAAAAATAACAATATGTTTTTTTCATATGTTTTTTTTTGTTTTTTATATATACAAAATTATCTCGAATAATAAAAAAGAAATACATTACCGTCTCCCTGGCAATGGTTCCATTTGATCAATCATTTTCTTGTGTGTTCTACTCACCGCAATCAGGACGGTGTCGCATAAACTAGATGCAATGAGTATGGGTCATCCACAGAGAGCTGATATGTTTTTCGTTCTTGTTTTAGACGAGTTATGTCAAAATGTCCAAAGGTGTTTGTTCTATCCTATGTGATATGTATTATGTTTAAGAGAGCTTGTTAGGAGTTTGGATTAGGTAGTCAAGTTAGGAATTCCTGTATTCTTCCGTTTGTGTTATTTTTAGAGTTGATGCTAGTGTAATCGGAAACAACGGAGATTATGGTGCTTTAAAAGGATGCTTGCAAGTTGTCACCCATTGCTAAGTCCGTTCTAATTGACCGTTGTCTTTCCGTTCTTTACTCTTAGCTCTAACTTTCTATCAAGCAAACACAACAAGTTTTCAATTAGGATCACAATTATCATGTAGGATAGAGTGCCTAAAAGAGAGGGTTGTGTTTCCTTAGGTTGAAGTTCTATCTAAATATGTCGGGGAAAGGGAAAAATAAGAGATTTTTCCATCTCTCAAACTACCCTCTCAATAACCCTAATAAGTGAGAAATTACTCAACCATTAGTAAAAATAAAACAATAAAAAAGAGAAGGAGAAGTGAATATCGGTTAAAATATCAAAAGCTAACACTTCGGTCCTCACGATAGCAAGGAACATCCGTCAAGTATCATCGCTTAAAAATCAAGATTAAGGAATATGGATAAAGAAAAATCAAGAAATTAGACAACTAATTATTACAAAAAAATCACAACTTACTACTGTAAATTTATCTAAGAAATTTAGAAGCAATACAATATAATTAAATTAACTAATACAAGCTAAAAAGAAAGACAAGATAAGAAAATCCACTCTTCTTCATTCATACTTCAAAAAGCTTCTCACAATTTTTAATGGAAATTACAATGAGAAAGAAGAACTAACTAATCTAATTCTAATATAAAACTAAAACTAAACTAAACACTAGATAGCTCTCTTCTTTGTTCTGATTCGGGGTATTTATAGGCTCTGGAATGAAAGTATAGGGGTGTTTTCAGCTATACAAAGTTACCAAAACACTCCTGAAAATTAGTCACAGATGACAAAAATTGTGCCGCTAAACCATCGCGTACCCTTCTTTAATTGTTGCTAAGCCACTGTGCGATTTTGGAATTAGGCTTCAGGATTTTTTTGGATGATCTTATGGTATTCCATTATGCTCCTATTCATAGTCACATTTGATAAATAATTTAGAATTGTTCTCGGACGATCAGCAGTCCAAAATGACAACTACTTTCATCTTTTTCTTCTAACATATCTCATTTAAATCTTTTCAAAAGTCATGCATGCCTCTCTCATGCTCCGTGCTACCTCCCTCGTGTTTCGTGCAGTCCGAGACACAAATGAACGCTGCTTTTGTCTTGTCTATTGTACTGGTAGACGGCACCTGACGGATTTGAATGGCCGAAACCCATATTTTATCTGTTTGTCGGTCGTCTGTTCTGAAATAGTCATTTTTGTAGAGAATGTGTGGGATTTGCGCTGCTATGGACTGAATGCTTCTGAAAAACTGTAACCTGAAATCATGTAGCATACACGGATCAAAAGCATCTATCTACATATGAATGTTCATAAGAATGAGCGGTATCAAATGTAATATTCCGATATAAACAGAGTCGACAGTCAATGTTGTCATAGAATTGGCTTCTTTGATGGCAATGATCTTAGGTTGCCATGAGCTCGTTAGAAATCTCAGCAATTTATTACACTTTTCTTTCTCATCGAATTTCTTTCCTAAATTGAAAAGTTCTATAATGACATTATTGTATCTAGAATACATATAGTCGATGGTTTCATCGTCTCTCATTAGAAATATCTCATACTTGTGTATGATACGATTAATCTTAATCTCTTTAAATTGACCGGTTCCTTCATGGACAGTCTGGAGAGTATTTTAAATCTGATTTGCCGTTTAATACATAAAGATTCTATTGAATTCTTCTGAATTCAAAGAACAATGAAGTACATTCATTACCTTGACATTTAATATCATTAATCTCTTGTCGGCTTCAGATAATGGATTTGTGGTAGGGGTGACAAAAGGTTTCTCAATATTTTCTAAGATTTCTAGATCTATACACTAAAGGAAAACTCTAATCTTAGTTTTCCAGAATTGGTAGTTGGTACCGTTGAAGAGAGAAGGATGGTTAGTGGATTGTTCTTCCATGTAGTTTTCCATAGGATCAGATAATCAAGAGGTTAATTTTAAAAATAGAGTAACCTACTCTGATACGAATTGAAAACAGGCTTAGAGGGGAATGAATAATGTTTTATGGAAAACTCAGCGCAATTGTGCGGAATTAAGAAATTTTGCAGCATAATAAAAATCAGAGTATAAGTATAAACAATTTCACAAACACAAAAATGCACAGAAAGTAAATGACACAGATGATTGTTATCGAGATTCACCAACTCTGTGGCTAATTCTCGTCCAAGAGCTCCTGCTCAGAATTCAAACTCAATATCCAGTACACTCCTTATGTGTGGATAAATCCAGTTCTTTTACCAGGCTCAGATTTTATGTAACGCCTATGATTATCAATACAAGTCTCTTTATAATTATACTTTGTCGAGTATGTTTTCTTAAAAGGGTTTACTCTAATTGAAAAAGGACCTAAAATAAGTTTCTTATGTTTAAAACTAGGTAATATGATTTTATATAATTTTTAAACAATTAACTTGTATTTTTAAGAGAGAAAAAGATTTATGATAATAAAAATAAACTATTAGAAACCAAAATTTTTTTCAAAATGAAGGAAACATTTAATTGAATTTTATACAATTTTCCCATATTTATATGATATTTAAATCTATTTTTCTGATTTTTAATTAAACTTAAAACAGTTTTTTTACAAAAAAAAGGAAAGGAAAAAAATAGAGAATTTGGGCACCCACGCAACCGCAGCCTTGTTTGAAGGGGGGCCTAGTCTTTCACGTGCAGAGCACGTGAAAGAGAGTGAGAAGAGGAGCAGCTTCCGCTGCTCTTAAAAGGGGCCCACACAATTCACATGCTTTACACGTACTGGAGTTTTGTGAGAGAGACGGCTCCAGCGATGTGGCACTTTCCTGGCCACTAGTTCACATGATCGGCTGATATTAATCGGTGACGGAATTACTATATTTAGTTAGCCATAGGGTTATGATTGCCTCCATTCCGTAGTATTTTTTTCACAACTCCGGGGCTCAGAAAAATCCACGAAAATTCCCACACGATCGTCGTTCGACGCTCTTCACAAGGATTGTGGTTTTGAGCTCTAGAAAATATTTAAATTTTTAAGGAAGAAGATGGAGCTCCTTTATAACGCGGTTGCTTTCTCCAACGTTCTTCTTGAGATAGGATTTGATGGAGATCCTTTTCGGGTTTCTTTCAGATCTTGTCTTCCGTCGATCTCCCGGTGGATTTTGGAGGTGATCTCCTGTTGCGTGTGGGTCTCAATGAGTTTTGAGGAGATTGGTGATTTAAGGAGTTTAGCGCCGAGTACCTGCAAGGAAGTCCCGGGATGGTTTGGTACCACCGAGGACCCTCCGACGATCAAGTTAGTACTAGATCCGAGCAGCGTAATGACTAAGTGGAGTAAAAATGGCTTACTTGACCCCTCTGTGATGGGGGTTTATATAGCGGCGGCAGCACATAGCATCATGCGCGAGAATCCCACCGGCAGTTACGCTCCTGACGTCACGCCCGCGTAAAGAGCGGATTGCCCATTAATGGGGATCGTGATGGCGTGGAACGTGGGGCGTTGCTGGCGGAGAATCTGCGTGTGGCGAGATTTGCGAAGCGGCGGTTACGCCTGTGAGTGGTGGAGTTGGTCGGCCGGAAGGACCGAGAAAGACGACCTCGGTTGGGGAGCTCGGAGGCGAGCAAGAGGGCCGAGGAGTCTTGGTCTTGTGGCAGCTTGGAACGAGCTGAGGGGCCGAGGAGGCCAATTTGCAGGGGGCCCCGAGGAGGGCCAGCTTGTGCTTGCAGGTCGGGTACAGGGGTGGCCTGGTCGGCCCCTGTGGGCCATTTCTTCTGAGTTCTGGGACACGTCATCTGCCATGTGCCCCTGATCTTGGGGATCGCCAATATTGAGCGTCATCATTAGCCCCCCACTCTTGTCCCGACCAGCTAGCGGGTCGAGTCAGGAGTGGACTGCAGGGCCGCCCGGGGTGAGCTCCCTCCTAAGCTTTCGTTGGGACGCGTCCCCGGGCTGTCAGCTGTCTTTTCTGTCAGCGAATCAGGGCGAGATCTCTGCATTTAAGGAAGGTGCGCCGGTTTGTGCATCCTGCCATTGAAGTGACGGTCCATGTGTCAAGCGTCGGTTGGCCGACACGACGTGTGCAGACCTGTGATGTCTGACGGGGCGCGGCCTAGTGTGGGCTCTGGATGCCGTGAAGGAGCAGCTTCCCGAGTTCGCCGATGGCGAGCTCCGTGCTCGGGTCCCACTCCTAGTGGTAAGGCCTCCGGCAGACAACGATGAGGGAAGCGAGGCGCGCCTCTGGTGACAAAACCTCCGGTGGTGAAGCTCCCAGTGATGAGGGAAGCGAGGCGTGGGGGGGGGTTTGCGACTTAAGCCTTTTTGATATCTCCTCGTCCCTCTTTTATAAGCCTCCGGGCAGTTTGTAAGGCTGGGGAGCCCAAAATACCTTTTGTAAAGACTTTGCCATTGATAATAAAACTTTTTCTTTGGTTTCATCGGTTTGCACTTTCTGTTTGTAAAGAATACTTGTAAAATATCTCTGCTTGCACTGTTGGGCTTTTATGTTAGGTCAGTTATCTGTCTAACGATCGTTCGTCGAGTTGATTTCGATCACTAGCCAAGCGTGCAAGCGCTGCCGAGAAGGAGGCATCTCCGTGGCCCTGAAGTCAAGGGGGAATCGCTCAGACTCGGATAGGCTTGATGTCTCCTGTTGGGACCTCGGATTCTTTGCGTGTGACGGGCAGAGGGATTTGTTCTCTGGCGTCGTGGGTAGGCAACCGCCAGCCTAGGATGACCGAACGGGGTAGCCGCTCGGGTGCCTCTTGCGAGGGCTTCGATCCTTAGCGTTAGAGGAGCTGGAAGAATCCCACTAAGGATGACCGGGCAGTGAAGCTGCGCGGTTGCCTCTTGGCGAGGGCTTTGATTTCTTGCGTCGTGGGTAGGCAACTACCAGCCTGGGATGACCGAGCGGGGTAGCCGCTCGGATGCCTCTTGCGAGGGCTTCGACCCCTGGCGTCAAGGGTAGGGAGCTACCAGCCGGAGATGACCGAGCAGGGTAGATGCTCGTTTACCTCTTGCGAGGGCTTTGATCCTTCAGGACGGGGACCGAGCAGGGTTACTTCCCAGTGCCTCTTGGCAAGAACTTTGATCCCTGATGGTTGTGGTAGGAAGCTACCAGCCGGGGATAGCTGAGCAAGGACTCGACTGCCTCTGGGAGAACTTTGGTCCTTAGCGTGGGAGGGGCTGTAAGAAGCCTACCAAGGACCCTTGGCCGGGCAGGGTTACTTTCCGGTGCCTCTTGGCGAGGGCTTTTATCCTGAAGGATAGCTGAGCGAGGGATCCTCGGGCTCGACTGCCTCTGGGAGGGCTTTTGATCCCTGTCGGTCATGGTAGGAAGCTACCGGCCGGGGATAGCCGAGCAGGGTAGCTGCTGAGCTGCCTCTAAGGAGGGCTTGGATCCTTAGTGTTGGAGGGGCCTTATGAGGCCTGCTAAGGATATCCGGGCAGTGAAGCTGCGCGGTTTCCTCTTGGCGAGGGCTTTGATCCCTGGCGTTATGAGTAGGGAAGCTACCGGCCAGGGATAGCCGAGCAGGGTAGCCACCCGGCTGCCTTTAGGGAGGGCTTTGATCCTCAGCGTTGGAGGGGCCGCAGGAGGCCTGCTGAGGATAACCGGACAGTGAAGCCGCGCGGTTGCCTCTCTGGTAAGGGCTTTGGATTGCAAAGACAGAACTCTACTTGCAATGTTTCAAAGTTTCTTTATTCGAATGGAAAGGATTTTTAGAAAGCGTTTATATCGTATTTGCGAAAGGAGGGGTACACACTTGTTGGACTTGGCCTCATTGGTATAGCTTGAGCTTCTCAGCGTTGTAAGGCCGCGGGAGCTTGCGTCCGTCTGCATCTTGCAGGCGATAGGCCCCGCCGGGGAGCACCTCAGAGATGAGGAAGGGGCTATCCCACCTCGGGGAGAACTTATGTAGCCTGCCTTGATCATGAACTCGTTTCACCGTAGGACTAGATCCCCGGTCTGGAAGGAGCGGTGCTTGACCTGAGTGTTGTAGTATCGGGTCGTTTGCTGTTGATAAGAGGCAGCCCTGATCTGAGCCCGATCTCTCTTCTCCAACAAGATGTCCAGGTTAGTCTGTAGCGCCGAGATGTTCGCATCGTCGTCGAAGTGCTCGACCCGATGACTGGGTAGCCCGATCTCCGCTGGGACCATTTCCTTGGTCCCATAGCACAGGCTGAAAGGGATTTCCCCGGTGGGGGTCTTCTTTGACGTGCACAGGGCCCATAAGACCCAGGGCAGTTCTTCGACCCAACTACCTTGTGTCCCTTCTAGGCGGGTCCGGAGACCTCGGAGGATGTCTCGGTTAGCGACTTCGGCCTGCCCATTGCATTGGGGATGCGCGACCGCGGTGAACTTCATGAGGATATGGTATTCCTTGCAGAAGTCCTTCACTTTCTCGTTCTCGAAGTTCGTCCCGTGTTCGGTGATGATACATCTCGGGATGCCGAACTGGAGTATCAGGTTGTTTTGCAGGAACTTGATGGTCGTGGCGGCGTCCGGTTTCCTGATGGGGACGGCCTCGATCCAATTGGTGAAGTAGTCTACTGCGACGAGGACGTATTTGTGCCCACCTGTACCGGTGGGGAACTGGCCGATCATGTCCAATCCCCATAGAGCGAATGACCATGGGGATGTTAGGGCGGTCGGCTCGGTAGCGGAGAAGCGAGGGATGCTGCCGTGGAGCTGGCAACTCTTGCATCTCCTGACTAGCTTCTGAGCGTCCTCATGAATAGTGGGCCAGTAGTACCCCTGGAGCAGCGCCTTTTGGATCAAGGTTCGGGCCCCTTGGTGCGCACCGCCGACCCCCTCGTGGATTTCCGGAAGACGTAGTCGGCTTCGTGGGGTTCGATGCACCGGAGCAGGGGCTGAGTGAAGGAATTCTTGTAAAGGTTCTTATTTCTCCAGATGAAGTGGCGGGCTTTGGCCCTGAGATGGCGGGTGGCTCCCTGATCTTCTGGGAGCGTACCGTCCTTCAGGAATTCTACGAGGGGTCTCCTCCAATCTTGGTCGCCTTCCTGCGCCGCATATACGTGGAGTGTCGTCGCTCCGTCTTCCATGCTGGGCTGAGGCAAGGTCTCGAAGAGGATAGACCGCTTATTATTGGCCGAGTATGATGAAGCCAGCTTGCTCAGGGCATCGGCTTGGGCATTCAGCTGCCTGGGTATTTGTTCTACTTGGACTTCATCAAAGTTCTTTCGGAGTTTCCTCACTTCGTCAAGGTACTTCATCATCAGAGGTTCCCGAGCTTCAAAGCGGCCGGTCACTTGCCCGACGACAAGGGCTGAGTCGCTACGGATTCAAATTATTTTCAGTCCTAGCCCGGCGGCCATGCGCAGTCCAGCCAGGAGGTCCTCGTACTCTGCCACGTTATTCGAGGCTTTGAAATCGAGCTTCAGAGAGTACTCCATTTCCGCTTCGTTCGAGCCCCGGATAATGAGGCCGGCACCACAGCCTTCCTCGGTTGAGGACCCATCGACGTAGATGATCCACTCAGGAACCGAGCCAGGCCTCTCCGCGATGGGAACTGAGTTGCGAAAGGTGGCGTGGATTCCGGTTTCTTGCTAGGGATGGTGCATTCAACGATGAAATCGTCCAGGGCCTGTGCTTTGATGGCCTGCCTTGGGTGATATTTTATGTTAAACTGAGATAGTTCCCACCTCCACTTTTCTAAGCGGCCCGAGAATTCTGGTGATGCAAGGATAGCCCCCAACGGGCGCTCGGTGAGGACGACGATGGTGTGTGCTTGGAAGTAGTGCCGCAGCTTCCTTAAGGCCACCACGAGGGCTAAGACAATCTTCTTTATGGCCGGATATCTCGTTTCTGCATCCTTAAATACGTGGCTCACATAGTACACCGGCTTCTGCGCTCTACTGACCTCCCGGACGAGCACCGAGCCTGATGCTTGGTCGGATACCGCCAGATACAGCGACAACTCGTCTCCTTTAGCTAGTCGGGTGAGCAATGGTGGCGTCGCGAGGTGCTTCTTCAATTGGTTGAAGGCGTCTTGGCACTCCTCTGACCACTCGAACCTCGGGATCTTCCTCAGAGCTTTAAAGAACGGGAGGCATTTCTCCCCCGACCTGGACATGAAATGACTCAGCGCGGCGACTCGTCCCATGAGCCACATGATCTCAACGTTGGTCTTGGGCGCGGCCATGTTGAGGATCGCGTCGATTTTCTCTGGGTTAGCTTCAATTCCATGGTGAGTGACCATGAAACCGAGGAACTTTCCCCCGGTGACTCCGAATGCGCATTTGGCGGAGTTTAGCTTCATCTTGAACTTGCGGAGCACTTCAAAGGCCTCGCCCAAATCCCTGGCATGGTCAGCCGATGAGACGGATTTAACGAGCATGTCGTCAACGTAGACCTCCATGTTCCTTCCGATCTGTGGCTTGAACATACGATTGACCAACCGTTGGTATGTGGCCCCAGCGTTCTTGAGGCCGAAGGGAATCATCCTGTAGCAATATACCCCCCGGTCCGTCGTGAATGCGGTTAGATCTTCATCTTCCGGATTCATGCGGATCTGATTGTAGCCAGAGAAAGCATCCATGAAGCTCAACAGCTCGTGGCCGGCCGAACTGTCACGCCCCGCTTCCCAGAGTACGCAAGATTGGGCACGTGACATAGCCAACCATGCTACCTGTGGGTAGGAAAAATCCATCCACAGTCACATTACGGTTGTAGAGATATCAAGAACAAAATAATAAGCTAATCTAATACATGTCCAAATCCATAATAACAAGAATCAATAAACAATAAGTGCGGAAGCTAATGATCCAACACAATGAATAAACAGTATGTCCCATAATGCGGGCTCACATCTGGAAATGAAATGAAATAAATAAACTAAACTCTAAGGAACTCACAGTTCAGCCTGCTGGCTGAAGTACTCCTGCTCGGTCGTCGACAGTGGTAAAGAATCTGGGCCATGCAAAACCCAGACGTCAGCGCGTCATGACATCAAGTATATAATATAAACATGGTAATAAGCAATGCAAATATGAACATGAATAAAGCAGTACCAAGAAATAACAGAGCAGGGTAATGTGCAGTGGGTAACTAAACTGTTCTAACAGGTTTTCTATTCTAAAGTCTTTGAAACCAATTGATGAATCGTCGATGTAACCCAATAGTATCCCGTACATACCCGGGACCACGGCCACAATATTCTCGGCTGCAGCCGAGACATGCCGTTAGGCACAGAATAGGAAAGTGTACACTCGGTATTACCCCGTACATACCCGGGATCACGGCCACAATATTCTCGGTCGAAACCGAGACATGCCGTTAGGCACAGAATAGGAATGTGTACACTCGAACGGTAGTGAACTGTCGAGTTACAAGTCAGGTTCATCTTTGATTTCCCCATACCCCCAAGCTAAGTATGTCAGGTCAGGTATTCAGTAGTCAAGGACTAATGCCAACACAAAATCAGGTAAAGTAGGTCTGTCTGGATAGACAGCAGGAATGGTCAGGTTTGTCGGCATTAGGCACAAGATCAGGTAACAGGTAAAGCCATGGTACATCAGGTCCAGCCAGGTAATGTATAAAGGTGTCATGTCATGTCAAGAGTGTACGGTACCATGTCATGTCAAGTAGGAAGTGTAACAGGTCATGTCAGGAAGCACAAGATGTCATGTGGGTGCTCATAATCAAACTATCATAAACATGTGTATAAATAAACAAGCATGAGTACTATTAGAACAATAAACTGGAACATGTAATATGATATGCAAATAGATATAATTTCAAGGATATGGATGCACAGTTATCGATTAGGGTTACATTTATAGTTCCAATATTAATTAGGATGCAATTTATTAAATATGGAGTGTTAATATCACATTATTATGTAGTAATGTGATCTATGGATGCAATTATAGGTATCTTAAATGCGATGGATGCAAACGGGTATCCGAAAAGTTATAAAACTATAAATGGTAATGTGGGATGTACAACTAAACAATATGTGATATAAATATTGATATAATAATATTAATATGGATAGCATATTCAAAGCGATTAGTAACTATAAAAGATGTATTGATTAACCATGCACAAGAAGGTTCCGTTCAGAAATTCAGCGTCACCCTAATTTGTAAAATAGCTTAAAAATAACAAATGTTCTCCAAAAGAGACGTATCTTATACCAAAACAAAGATAATTCAATAAGGTTTTCAGTTTTATAAGTATAAGCATCTCAGGTTATCCCTACAAAAAGTTATGAATATTCCAAGTTGAAAGTTTGCTGCTGGAATTTCCCTGGACAGCAGTTTAAAGGCATTTTCATTTGCATTTTACGTTATTTAAACAATTTATTTTGCAAGTAAATATTTCATAGAGTTATAGTATTCTTAATTAGCTTCGTAACGAACTAAAGAACGTATACTAATGATTTTTCTATGATTTATAATGAATTTTATAGGATAAGGTGTACAGTAAATTTCAGATTTGTCATATCCGATTTTTCAACGACATTTCATATGTAAACTATAAGATTTTCAAATGTATAAAATTATAAAATGAAGATTATAAAAGTATATAGCATGTAGCAAGATTAACTTGCCTCGATGGGTCGCGAATCGGGAAAACGGAACGTTAACCGTCGGCGGGGAAAACTCGCGACGGGCGCACGGTTCACGGAATGAACCCAAACGACGAACAAAGGAACCACACGGGTCGGGGTATCTCACTGGAACGTCGAGAAACGTCACCGGCTCGACGGAATTCCGGCAACAAAAGAACAATTAAAAGAAATGAGAAACGAGACATGAAGCAAGAAGAGAAAAATGATAAAGAGAAGTACGAGAGAATATATAAGGGGGAGAGAGAGAGAAAATGGAGAGAGAGAGAAAGTGGGGCCCACGGGGTTAAAGGGGAGGTTGCGATTGGCTGAGAGAATAAATTGAGAAGGATATAAAAGATTGTAAAAATATTATATGGTTAACTTAAAGATTTAAAAGATAGGTAATGAACAGTAAGATATCAGATTAGTTAGAAAAATATATGCGAAGGTTTTAATAATATTAAAATTTAGGATTTTGGCGCCAAATGAAACATTTCCAAATTGCGCCCGGGTTGGGTCCAAAAATTCGAAATTCAAATAATAGGATTTTAGGCGGGTTCCAAATTTTAAAATGAAATGTTTTATGATTAAAAAGCATACTCCCAAAACGGACACACGCACGTGCACGTAGCCATCCAAACTCGCTCGTTTCACTGGACGGGACGAGAACACAATGCACGGACGCTACCACGAGACTAAGGGTGTCAAGTAGGCCAAGATGAATATTTTCAATTTTATTTTAGGTGCTAAAATTTGTTATATGCAGAATGACTTAGCCAGATAAAATTTTACAGTAAGACCCCAAACAAGCGAGATAAATGAAATGAGTAATATCTAAAGCTCAACCAATAATAGAAAATAGTAGTATTGGGCTCGGGTGTTACATTATACCCAACTACAAAAGAATTTCGTCCTCGAAATTCCAAGAATATAAGATAGAAAACTACAGGAAAAGGTGAGGAAACTTCTGTCGGATCTCGTCTTCTCGCTCCCAAGTGGATTCTCCATGCGATCGATTATCCCAAGAAACTAGCACAAGAGGGGTAACCTTGTTCTTAAGAACCTTTTCTCTCCGATCCATGATTTCAATCGGTCGCTCCTCAAAAGTCAAGTCTTCTCATACTGTTAGCTCCGAATGATCCAAAACGTGTGTTTCATCTCGAACATACTTTCGTAGTTGAGATACGTGAAACACATCGTGTACATTTGCCAAGGACTGCGGTAACGCCAAACGATATGCTACCTCACCAACACGCTCCATGATCTCAAGGGTCCAACGAATCGAGGACTAAGCTTTCTTCGACTTCCAAAACGAATCACCCCTCTCGTCGGTGATATCTTCAAGAATACCAAATCACCCACGGTGAACTCTAGAGATCTTCTTGACGTATCTGCCCAACTCTTCTGTCGGTCCTGTGCTGTCTTCATATGATTTCTGATAGGGTTAACCTTCTCAACTGTCTGCACAACCAAATCTGGTCCCAGTAATCTCCGTTCACCGACATCGTCCCAACAAACAGGTGAACGGCATTTACGACCATACAAAGCTTCAAATGGAGCCATCTGAATAGTTGCCTGAAAACTGTTGTTGTAAGACAACTCCACCAAAAGTAGATGATCCTCCCAAGACCCCTTGAAGTCCAACATGCATGCTCTCCACATATCTTCAAGAGTCTGGATCGTTCTCTCCGATTGTCCTTCAGTTTGAGGATGATAAGCTGTGCTAAACTTCAATCGAGTCCCCAAACTTTCCTGTAAACTCCTCCAGAAGTGTGACAAGAATCGAGTGTCCCGATCGGACACGATGCTTACCGGCACTCCATGCAATCTGACAATCTCCTGCATGTATCGCTCTGCCAAAGTCTCCGTCGATTGACCAACCCAAAAGGAATAAAGTGAGCTGCCTTGGTCAAACGATCGACAATCACCCATACGGCATTGTTGCCCTTTGGACTCCGCGGTAAAGCCGTCACGAAATCCATGGTTATATGTTCCCACTTCCACTGAGGAATTGGAAATGGTTACAATAAACCAGCAACCCTTTGGTGTTCAGCCTTGACTTGCTGACATACCAAGCACTTAGCCACGAAGCGAGCAATCTCCCGTTTCATGCCTTCCCACCAGAAGTGCTATCGAATATCTCGGTACATCTTTGTCCCTCCTGGATGTACAGAGTAAGCTGAACTGTGTGCCTCCTTCATAAGCTCTTCACGCACATCTCCTTTTGGCACACACACACGGCTGCCATATCTCAACGAACCGTCTTCATGGATCAGTAAATCGGTTCGTAGTCCGGCTCCAACCTGCTCTCGAAACTTTTGCAGTCTAGGATCCTGCGATTGCGCCACTTTAATCTTCTCAACTAAGGACGACTGTACTTGCAACTGCATCAACTGTCCTGTAGCATGTGGTAGCACAACCTTCAAGTCAAATCTCCGAAAATCCGCAATGATCTCTCTCTGTGCAGTCAATATCTGAATTGCTGGTAACCGACTCAGCGCATCCGGCACGACGTTAACTTTTCCCGGATGGTACTTAAGATCAAGGTCACAGTCGGCCATCAGCTCCAACCATCTGCGTTGCCTCATGTTCAACTCCTTCTGAGTGAACACATACTTTAAACTCTTGTGATCTGTAAAGACTTCAACTCTCTCGCCCAAAAGGTAGTGTCTCCAAATCTTCAGGGCGAAGATCACGGCTGCAAGCTCCAAGTCATGAGTCGGATAATTCTTCTCATGGGTCTTCAACTGTCTCGATGCGTATTCTATGACCTTCCCATGCTGCATCAAAACACATCCCAACCCTTTCCCAGATGCGTCGCTGTGAATCACCAGTCCTCTGGAATTGTCTGGCACGGTCAGAATAGGGGCGGTTATCAACTTCTGCTTCAACGTCTCGAAAGCTAACGTATACTTATCCGCCCATACAAAAGGTACCTCCTTGGTCAACGGCTCTGCCAGACGAGCAAAGTTCTCCATAAATCTCCTGTAGTATCCGGCTAATCCAAGGAAACTTCTTATCTCAGCAACATTCTTTGGAATAGGCTAATCTCGAACTGCTGCAATCTTTTCTGGATCGACGGCAATGCCATTGCCAAACACAACATGCCCCAAAAACCTTACTTCCTCCAGCCAAAACTCGCACTTGCTCATCTTCGCATACAATTTCTCTTGTCTCAACGTCTGCAGTGCGATCTTCAAATACTCAGCATGCTCTTCAAAACTCTTCGAGTAAACCAGAATATCGTTAATGAATACCACAATAAACTGGTCCAAGAATGGTGAAAAGATCCGGTTCATCAAATCCATGAATATTGCCAGCGCATTAGTCACTCCGAAGGGCATCACCAAATACTCGAAATGTCCATATCGAGTTCGAAACGCCGTCTCGCAAATGTCTTCTTGTTTCACTCGGACCTGATGATATCCTGATCGCAAATCCAGTTTCGAGAATACCCTCGCGCCACTAAGCTGCTCAAAAAGTTCTCCAATGCGAGGGATCGGGTACTTGTTCTTAATAGTCACCTGGTTCAATTCTCGGTAATCAATGCACATCCTTCTCGTGCCATCCTTCTTCTTTACTAAAAGAACTGGGGCTCCCCAAGGCGAGTTGCTGCTTCGAATCCAACCTTTCTCGAGTAATTCACCAACTTGTTTCTTAACTTTTTCCAATTCCACTGGTGCCATCGGATAATAAGACATTGATACTGGCGCTGCACCAGGAATAATGTCAATCTCAAACTCCACATCTCGCTTCGGCGGTAAGCCCGATATATCTTCAAATATGTCCATAAAATCGCGAACAACTGCCGGCTCTTCATTACTATCAACTTCCATAGCTGCAAGAACACTGTTTGTCGGCCTAGCCCTAAACTCGACTGGCCCGACAGAACTGCTTCCTTACCGCAACTGCTGTCTACATTGTTGGCCACGAAAGGTCCAGCAAGACTACTGAGTCTCGTCCATTCTGCTGCATGCACGTCCACGGTTGCTCCATTCTGCCTTAGTCCGATGAACTTCTCTTCCATTTCCTCCGCGCAGTCCGCGGAAGGACTTCTCCAGTAAACTCTTAGAGAAATCCGCCCACTGCTTGGCCTGGGGCAAGCGGTTCTCCTCCATAAGCCACCACTCTCGGGCGTAATCCACTAGTTGAATGCGCACTACATCAACTCCTTTGTCCTCTGGAATCTGTGCCGCAATCAGCAAATTCTCCATGTCACTAACCACTGCTGGGCTGGCAACGGCTCCACCAGACCAGTGAAAGTAGACGGACCCAAAAGTCTGAAATCTGCTACAGTCCCTACTCGTTCGACTGGTCTAGTTCCATCGTTGTTTACAGACTGCTGAACGATCTGCAAACCTTCCTGAAACGAATCTGCTATTGCTGGATCAGCTCAGTCTGTCTCTTTGATTTCCAGCATTTCTCTTATCACTCCAAGCATGGCGGCTTCGTTCACACGCCTCTGGTAAGTCTTCAACTTCTTACCTGTCATAATCCTGAACTCAAAACACCCAACATTAGCATGATGATAGATTCTGAATGTGGATCAAGGCTAGAACTCCAAGATACTTAAATAGAGTACCGCATTGTAGCTATGCCGCGGTATCATAGCCGCAATTACTTAACTCCACCCAAGTCGCCCAAGTCCTAGGGATAACAAGAAATCAGGTTTCCGAGTTGACATGCAAAGTAAGTTTGCACGTCGTAAAAGATATAATCAGGAAGAATGTGATTCAAGAATGGTAAAACGGTCAATGTGGCTGGACATGTTTCCTAAACACGGGTATTCTGATTCGTGTATTGGGTACAATACCCAACTACAAAAGAATCAACCCGACTAACCTATGGCTCTGATACCAAAAGAACCATGTCACGCCCCGCTTCCTAGAGTACGCAAGATTGGGCACGTGACATAGCCAACCATGCTACCTGTGGGTAGGAAAAATCCATCCACAGTCACATTACGGTTGTAGAGATATCAAGAACAAAATAATAAGCTAATCTAATACATGTCCAAATCCATAATAACAAGAATCAATAAACAATAAGTGCGGAAGCTAATGATCCAACACAATGAATAAACAGTATGTCCCATAATGCGGGCTCACATCTGGAAATGAAATGAAATAAATAAACTAAACTCTAAGGAACTCACAGTTCAGCCTGCTGGCTGAAGTACTCCTGCTCGGTCGTCGACAGTGGTAAAGAATCTGGGCCATGCAAAACCCAGACGTCAGCGCGTCATGACATCAAGTATATAATATAAACATGGTAATAAGCAATGCAAATATGAACATGAATAAAGCAGTACCAAGAAATAACAGAGCAGGGTAATGTGCAGTGGGTAACTAAACTGTTCTAACAGGTTTTCTATTCTAAAGTCTTTGAAACCAATTGATGAATCGTCGATGTAACCCAATAGTATCCCGTACATACCCGGGACCACGGCCACAATATTCTCGGCTGCAGCCGAGACATGCCGTTAGGCACAGAATAGGAAAGTGTACACTCGGTATTACCCCGTACATACCCGGGATCACGGCCATAATATTCTCGGTCGAAACCGAGACATGCCGTTAGGCACAGAATAGGAATGTGTACACTCGAACGGTAGTGAACTGTCGAGTTACAAGTCAGGTTCATCTTTGATTTCCCCATACCCCCAAGCTAAGTATGTCAGGTCAGGTATTCAGTAGTCAAGGACTAATGCCAACACAAAATCAGGTAAAGTAGGTCTGTCTGGATAGACAGCAGGAATGGTCAGGTTTGTCGGCATTAGGCACAAGATCAGGTAACAGGTAAAGCCATGGTACATCAGGTCCAGCCAGGTAATGTATAAAGGTGTCATGTCATGTCAAGAGTGTACGGTACCATGTCATGTCAAGTAGGAAGTGTAACAGGTCATGTCAGGAAGCACAAGATGTCATGTGGGTGCTCATAATCAAACTATCATAAACATGTGTATAAATAAACAAGCATGAGTACTATTAGAACAATAAACTGGAACATGTAATATGATATGCAAATAGATATAATTTCAAGGATATGGATGCACAGTTATCGATTAGGGTTACATTTATAGTTCCAATATTAATTAGGATGCAATTTATTAAATATGGAGTGTTAATATCACATTATTATGTAGTAATGTGATCTATGGATGCAATTATAGGTATCTTAAATGCGATGGATGCAAACGGGTATCCGAAAAGTTATAAAACTATAAATGGTAATGTGGGATGTACAACTAAACAATATGTGATATAAATATTGATATAATAATATTAATATGGATAGCATATTCAAAGCGATTAGTAACTATAAAAGATGTATTGATTAACCATGCACAAGAAGGTTCCGTTCAGAAATTCAGCGTCACCCTAATTTGTAAAATAGCTTAAAAATAACAAATGTTCTCCAAAAGAGACGTATCTTATACCAAAACAAAGATAATTCAATAAGGTTTTCAGTTTTATAAGTATAAGCATCTCAGGTTATCCCTACAAAAAGTTATGAATATTCCAAGTTGAAAGTTTGCTGCTGGAATTTCCCTGGACAGCAGTTTAAAGGCATTTTCATTTGCATTTTACGTTATTTAAACAATTTATTTTGCAAGTAAATATTTCATAGAGTTATAGTATTCTTAATTAGCTTCGTAACGAACTAAAGAACGTATACTAATGATTTTTCTATGATTTATAATGAATTTTATAAGATAAGGTGTACAGTAAATTTCAGATTTGTCATATCCGATTTTTCAACGACATTTCATATGTAAACTATAAGATTTTCAAATGTATAAAATTATAAAATGAAGATTATAAAAGTATATAGCATGTAGCAAGATTAACTTGCCTCGATGGGTCGCGAATCGGGAAAACGGAACGTTAACCGTCGGCGGGGAAAACTCGCGACGGGCGCACGGTTCACGGAATGAACCCAAACGACGAACAAAGGAACCACACGGGTCGGGGTATCTCACTGGAACGTCGAGAAACGTCACCGGCTCGACGGAATTCCGGCAACAAAAGAACAATTAAAAGAAATGAGAAACGAGACATGAAGCAAGAAGAGAAAAATGATAAAGAGAAGTACGAGAGAATATATAAGGAGGAGAGAGAGAGAAAATGGAGAGAGAGAGAAAGTGGGGCCCACGGGGTTAAAGGGGAGGTTGCGATTGGCTGAGAGAATAAATTGAGAAGGATATAAAAGATTGTAAAAATATTATATGGTTAACTTAAAGATTTAAAAGATAGGTAATGAACAGTAAGATATCAGATTAGTTAGAAAAATATATGCGAAGGTTTTAATAATATTAAAATTTAGGATTTTGGCGCCAAATGAAACATTTCCAAATTGCGCCCGGGTTGGGTCCAAAAATTCGAAATTCAAATAATAGGATTTTAGGCGGGTTCCAAATTTTAAAATGAAATGTTTTATGATTAAAAAGCATACTCCCAAAACGGACACACGCACGTGCACGTAGCCATCCAAACTCGCTCGTTTCACTGGACGGGACGAGAACACAATGCACGGACGCTACCACGAGACTAAGGGTGTCAAGTAGGCCAAGATGAATATTTTCAATTTTATTTTAGGTGCTAAAATTTGTTATATGCAGAATGACTTAGCCAGATAAAATTTTACAGTAAGACCCCAAACAAGCGAGATAAATGAAATGAGTAATATCTAAAGCTCAACCAATAATAGAAAATAGTAGTATTGGGCTCGGGTGTTACACGAACTGTCGACGAGCTGATCCATCCAAGGGAGCGGATAGTTGTCCTTGGGATAGGCCTTATTGAGGTCGGTGAAGTCGACGCACATGCGCCACTTCCTGTTAGACTTCTTGACCAGAACTACGTTTGCTAGCCACTCCGAGTTGGGTACATACCTGATGAAGTTGGCGGCGAGAAGTCGATCGACCTCATCCTCGATAGCCTTCTGTTTGACCGAGGCGAAGCTTCGCTTTTTCTGTCTGACGGGTCGGGCCGTAGGATCGACCCCGAGCTTGTGGGAGATGATTTCGGGGTCAATCCCAGGCATGTCAGCAGGCGCCCAGGCAAAGACGTCAGAGTTATTTCTGAGGAATTTGATCAGGTCATCTCGCCGAGTCCTCGTCAGGAGTGATCCGACCAGGACAGTTTTCTCCTCGTCCTCTTCTGTCAAGGGCACCTCAGTTAAAGGTTCGACCAGCGTCCCCCAGACCTCCTTCTGCTCGTCTCGGGTGTCTAGAGAACCCTTGATGTCGTTATTTACCTTAGCGTCGTCGGTCGGCTGCTCGTACGAAACTGTTTCGGTAAGGCATACCTTTGCGACCCGCTGGTTCCCATAGCCCCGACCTACCCCGTCCTGATCGAGAGGGAAATTCATCACCAGGTGGTAGGTCGATATCTGGGACTGGAGGGAGTTCAGCGTCGGGCGGCCGAGGAGGACGTTGTAGGCCGACGGGACCTTTGCTACGATGAAGTCCACAGGCAACACACGGGTGCGACCGGGCTCCCCGATATTGAACTGCAGGGTGACCACCCCTTATGCCGGGATGGAATGGTTGGTGAACCCTGAAAGGATGTAGGAGGTCGGTTTCAAGTCCGCTGGGGTGAGCCCCATGCATAGAAAGCAGTCGTGGAAGAGGATGTCCGCCGAGCTTCCCGAGTCGACAAGTATCCGGTGGACCTCGTACCGGTGGATTCGGGCCGTAATCACCAGAGGGTCGTTGTGGGGCAGGGATATGCCGTGGAGGTCCCCGTCGCCAAAGGAGATAGGCTCGTGGACCCAGGCCTTTTTGTTCGGGTGGCCGTTGGTGTTTGTTTCCGGCGCAGGGTGCCGAGTCTCGCAGGAGCTCGACTGGCCCTCTATCGTCATGACCATAGTTCTCGATGGGCCTCGGTTCCTTCCGGCGTGGTCTCTTGGGCCCCGCGGTAGGGTGTTCCTCGAGCTGCCTTGGCGGGCTTCGTGGGCGCGACCCCGTCGAGGGAGGGGATGCTGGTCATGCCTGGAAGCAGGAGAGCTGACCGCCATCGCCTTGGTAGGGAAAGAGGGTGACAAGGATCGGGGCGAGGCTCTCCGACGTGGGACTTCAAGGTTGAATGGGACTTCGAGGTCGAATGGGAAGGGCCGAGGGGTTTGCGGCCGCCGGAGTCCGTGAGGCGGCGGCCGGCGGAGGCGTCGACGACATTCGGCGGATCTTCAGGGTGGTCGCTTGCCATGCGGACGGAGATCGGAAGGCCAACTTTGTTTTTTGTGGAGTTTCGTTTCTCACAGACGGCGCCAACTGATGGAGATCCTTTTCGGGTTTCCTTCAGATGTTGTCTTCCGTCGATCTCCCGGTGGATTTTGGAGGTGATCTCCTGTTGCGTGTGAGTTTCAATGGGTTTTGAGGAGATTGGTGATTTAAGGAGTTTAGTGCCGAGTACCTGCAAGGAAGTCCCGGGGTGGTTTGGTACCACCGAGGACCCTCCGACGATCAAGTTAGTACTAGATCCGAGCAGCGTAACGGCTAAGTGGAGTAAAAATGGCTTACTTGACCTCTCTATGATGGGGGTTTATATAGTGGCGGCAGCACGTAGCAGCAGGCGCGAGAATCTCGGCGGCAGTTACGCTCCCGACGTCACGCCCGCGTAAAGAGCGGATCGCCCATTAATGGAGATCGTGATGGCGTGGAACATGGGGCGTTGCTGGCGGAGAATCTGCGCGTGGCGAGATTTGTGGAGCGGCGGTTACGCCTGTGAGTGGTGGAGTTGGTCGGCCGGAAGGACCGAGGAAGACGGCCTCGGCTGGGGAGCTCGGAGGCGAGCAAGAGGGCCGATGTGTCTTGGTCTTGTGGCAGCTCGGGGCGAGCCGAGGGGCCGAGGAGGCCAATTTGCAGGGGTCCCGAGAAGGGCCAGCTTGTGCTTGCAGGTCGGGTACAGGGGTGGCCTGATCGGCCCTTGTGGGCCCTTTCTTCTGAGTTCTGGGACACGTCATCTGCCACGTGTCCTGATCTTGGGGATCGCCAATATTGAGTATCATCAGGATTCGTCTCTCTACTCTTAATCTTCTTCTTAAATATTTAGATTTTATATGTCTAGTAATTAAATTTGTCACATTGTGGTATATTCTTAATTAGGTTTTTTACATTGCTCATACTTATCTCAATTAGATAGTTCTATTATTTATTTGTTTGTTTTACACTTTAAGCCATTGACATCTTTATTTAAGATAATTTCATTTAATCGGATAACTTGCTTCCATTTTGTTAGATCACTAAAGTATTAAACATAATCAAACAATTAATTTGTTTCCAATATTCTTTCATATCAGTAAAGTTAAGTATTAATATAATAAATCAATTAACCCCCCTCCATATTTGTTAGTCAAAGAACACTATATTTAAGTATTATATAAACATGACTAATCAATTTGACATGCTTCCATATTTGTTGAAAAATATCCTAATCAACAGGGCACCCTTTTAGTTATTATGTAAATATAATGTTTTTAATTGATTTGCTTCCATATTTGTTTAACAAATCTTTTAATCAACAGATCGCTATCTTTAGTTATTATGTAAATATAATGTTATTAATTGATATGCTTTCATATTTGTTTAACAAATCTTTTAATCAACAGATCACCGCCTTTAGTTATTATGTAAATATAATGTTATTAATTGATATGCTTCCATATTTGTTTAACAAATCTTTAATCAAATCACTACCTTTAGTTATTATGTAAATATAATGTTATTAATTGATATGCTTCCATATTTGTTTAACAAATCTTTAATCAACATATCATTACCTTTAGTTAATATTTAAATTTAAATTTATTAATTGATATGCTTCCATATTTGTTTAATAAATCTTTTAATCAACAAATCACTGCATATGGTCATTATATAAATATAATTAGTCAATAAAAATGTTTCCATATTTGCTTAGTCAACAGAACCTAAATTTTAGGTATTATATAAATATAATTAATCAACAAAAACACATCCATATTTGTTTAGTTAACCATGCACTAATTTTTAGGTATTATAAGAGTATAGTTAATTAATTGGTATGCCTTCACATTTGTTGACAAATTTTTAGTCAACAGAGCCCTTCTTTAGTTACTATATAAGCAGTTGCACTATATAGAGACAAATAATTTTCCCACTCTGTACTTAATTAAAGCATGTGTGCCACTTTAACGGTATAGTGTGATGGTACCATACAATGTGAAATAAAAACGACTACATGTATAAATATATAGTGCTTATATTATAAACAAAATATCTATATCTATATCTATCTATCTATCTATCTATCTATATATATATATATATATATATATATATATAACAGTGTAACGTACAAACCTTTCACTTATGATGTGTACACAACAATACATGACATGAAAATAATAAGGTAAGGATCGGACACGCGAATCCTAGGTATGAAATCCTATCCCCTTTTTAAGGATGACTTTATAATAACTGGAAATTCCATACCTAGAAAAGGGATGGAACACTATCCCGATTTATCGGATGGCCATATTACAATTGAAATTCCATTCCTAGTAGAACTACGTGTTAACACCAACATGTACCCCTATAACTACTTGTCATAATAAGGTTAGGATTAGACACGCGAATCTTAGGTATGGAATCCTATCCCGTTTTTACGGATGACTTTATTATAACTGGAAATTTCATGCCTAGAAAAAGATATGGAATACTATCCCGATTTATCGGATGATCATATTATTATTGAAATTCCATGCCTAATAGAACTACGTGCTAAATCCAACCCATATCAATATATCGCTGTATAACTTCGAAGGCAGAATACTCATGTCTAACAAATTAATGTGAACATAATACCCGGTAGTTGCATTATAAAGTTATCATAACACTCACATGACTTTATCTCATACACTCATCTTCTTTACCTATACATTTCCTAGAGGAAATCCTACCCGAGTGTAACTTGCTGACGGACTTCCTTTCCCATTTTCTTCTATCTCCGGAATCCGTAATGTCCGTTAAATGAAACGAGGTTGATGAGGAAGGCGGAGGAGTGAATCCCACAGAGGAAGACTATGCGGAGCTGACGCCCTGATGATTAGATAGCTCTTTATTTTTCAGTTGCCCACCTGTTAGGGCTTATCTTTCCATTGCAGTTGATGTAATAAACAATTTATTTACCTTCAGTACTTTACGATGTAATGAAGTTTTGGTTAATGGAAATAATTGCTCTGGCTTTTATTTATTTGTTTTAGTACATTACCTGCATATTTATATACGCTTAACATTGTTGGGATTTACTAGTGCTCTGGCCGTCTATCGTGGCCGTTTCGGAACAAAAAACTTTCATTTTCGAAAATCCGGCACTAGAAAACCTGACTAAGAATCTAACCATAAACCTAAACTAGCTATCTAAGGAGTTCTATCTACTATGATAGATGTTTATACCTAGAGACTCGTGTCTTTTGGGTCTTCACTTCTCTTCTTTAGCTCCTTAGGTAATCTCGATCGAGCTTGCAAACCGGCCTTCTCGGTCCTAGATGATCAACCTGAGGATCCTTGATCCAAGCTCCCACTCCAAAATGAAGTGAACTAAGCAAACTAGTTTGCTATTCTAGTTTCTTAGGTGATGTGGTAGAGAATTAGCGGTAAGTTTCTATTTTAAAACTCTTGTTTCTCAACACATGAGAATGGTAGGGTTTTATCTTGAAGATGAACTCAAGAGAAAAGAAGAGAATGAAAATGAGCTCTCATGATGAGAGAGAATGGCAAGTGAAGAATGAATCATGAGAATGGAAAAGGCATTGTTTTATCAAGTATTTCTTTTCTTTTTAAAATCAACCATGCTTCAATAGTAGCAATAAAAAAATGCCAAGTCCATACCTAATGCCATGCTTCAACCATCTCTTCCCTTTCCACCTCATTTTCTATTTTCAAGAAAGTAAAAAAACACAAGATGAGGTTGTCACCTTCTAGAAGGTATTTCGTATAAATACAAAATACTTTCTACCATATATACATACCCGTATTCGTATCAAAATACGAATACCCAAGAGATAGAACAATACCATTAAAATAATACTGGCATTAAATCAATATCCGATTTAATGAACCGGCTTAATCTTAAGCCCGTCAGTATTATCTGTCCGATTGAAGAAATCTGGATAACATTAGAATATACATATTGAAATATGTACACGTAAATTATTAAATCAATACCTGATTTAATAATCCGGCTTAATCCTAAGCCGACTAGTATTATCATTCGATCGAAACCCTGTACGTATAAAAATACGGTCACCACATCGTTTCGCCTGAATCAGAGAAACCCTCTGTGTGGGACTCTAAAGACTCGACAATATGCTGGCAGTGGGTTTAACACAAGCATGTCAGCGGCACTAGCTGTACGTAATGGCTACCCAGGTACCTGTCGAAAAGAAGACCGACGAGCAAGCTCATCCCGACCCCCTACTGAGCCTATCCGTGACACTCTCTGTACAGTCCGGTCTCTTCGTCTAAGAATATCGTATACCGGATCTAGGGGTGATAAACGTCAGACCCTAATAACCCGATAATTCATGCTGATGCGGTTCAGGACCAATCCGGAAAACTATTGATCAACCTATCAGTAAATCCCAACTGCCTTGGCTAAGGTCTTATGGTCCTGGCCAATCGAACACAGTGCGATATCGAATCCTTATACCGGGAGAGACGAATCCCTATACCGGGAGAGACGAATCCCAATAATCGCTCACTGCCTCCATGTGGCTCGGGACTGTACCCAACCAAAACCTGTTTGCACGACTCAGTAGAGCTGTGGTAGGGTAGTGATCAAAGTACAGTGGGAACTCACACGAGACAAATGACGATCTCAGGTCTGAAGACTAAGCTGTACGCATGTCACCTAAGAACTGCTATCCGACGATAGGTATAATACCATCTAGAAGTTCTCCGTGAGTTCGTCCAGTGTACTCACCCTAATGAGTATCTGTATATGATCTTAGGTGCAAAAGACCAATGGCTGCAGTACCAACCATCGTCTCTCATCGGGTTCTAGAAACGTATACACTAGTTTACTCCGGAATATCGATTCCCAGTCTCGATATTCCCACGACTAGGGACCTTTTAAGGATGTGCTTATCGACTACCCAACTCCTATAAGTATGATCATCTTCACAACGCAGGTAGTCAAGCAATGATCCTACGGGCTATAACAACATGTATAGATGATACGTAATAACAAGTAGAACATATGCACATGTTAAGACAAAGATAAACCAGATAGCATACTATCATATCGAGTAAGATTGTCCTGTATATACATATGTCCAAGCATCCACATGTATACATATAGAATAATGGCCTCTAGGGCATACATATCCAACAAAAATAACTGTATTGAGTTAGACCACCCTCAATACAGTTAGGTTGCGGACCGTGCCACGTCTCCATTTCTGTCATTGGGAAGAGGGCCATGACAGATTTTAGTGGTGGCATATGCAGGTCATCAGTGTATTAAAACAAAAACATTAACAAGCCTTATTATGTTTTTGAATCTTATCCACAGTTATCGTCTCCATATATATATTTCCCATGATTCGTTGTTATTTCCTTTGCATTCTGTTTTTGACCATAGCATTCCCTTTCAGTCATGGCCAACGTTGGAACTGTATCCCTTCTAGACGAGGACAACCAGGCAGACATTACTTTTGAAGCTGCCCTTCGGAATTCGGACGATGAGGTCGTAGATCCCGAGGCAGTTATTTCTGACAGGGATTTTGAGGAGGAAGGAGTTGATGCTGCAACTCCAGAGCCCATAATGGCAAATCCGGTAGAGGAAGATCCAGATGGAGAAAATCCGGAAGAGGGGGGCCTGTTGAGGAAGAGGCCTCTACTGAAGCAGAGGAGGCTCCCGTTGAGGTAAATGAGCTGGAGGAATATGATATCTACATGTGGTTCATTGGGGAGATGTTGTATATACGAGAGGATGCTTTTCGATGTGTGCGACGCACTCCTCCGCATCTCAACCGCCGGAACATCCCAGGCTCTCCTTGGTACTACAGCTTCGTGAGAAGGGTTAACAAACGCCGCTTTATGCATTGTGGGTAATTGTGGATCGATTGACTAAGTCTGCACATTTCATTCCCTTCCGTGTTGGCTAATTAACAGAAAGCTTAGCAAAGAGGTATATGGAGGAGATTGTCCAATTGCACGAAATACCAATATGCATAGTTTCCAATCGAGACACTCTTTCCAGATCCCAGTTCTGGAAAAGTCTTCAAGAGAGTCTTGGTACGAGTTTGATCTTCAGTACGGCCTATCACCCCCAAACCGATAGACAATCTGAGTGAGTCATTCGGGTCTTTAAGGATATGCTCCGAGTTTGCATGTTGGATTTTAATGGATCTTGGGAAGATCACTTGCACTTGGTAGAGTTAGCATACAACAATAGCTACCAAGCAAGTATTGACATGGCCCCATTTGCAGCCTTACATGGGAGAAAGTGCAGGTCTCCATTGAGCTGGGATGATATTAGGGATCGAGAACTTTTGGGCCCTAAGATGATCATCTAAACGGTGGGTGTGGTGAGAATAATCAGATAACAATTACAGATAGCCCAGGATCGACAGAAATACTGGGCCGATACAAAAAGGAGGCATCTAGAATTCCGACCGGGCGATCATGTGTTTCTAAAGATTTCCCTGAATCGAGGAATGATACGTTTCGGAAAACATGGAAAGCTCAGCCCACGTTTCATCGGCCAGTTTGACATCCTTGAATGAGTCAGTGAAGTGCTTATCGTCTGGACTTACCACCATCATTGGAGGGCGTGCAAAACGTCTTCCACATCTCACAGCTAAGGAAGTATATCGTTGACCCTAGTCATGTCATGGATTATTCCAAAATCATCGTGGGGGCTGACCCAACTTACGAGCAACAGCCGGTTGAGATCTTAGACCTGAAGGAGAAGACCCTGAGGAATAAGAAAATTCAACTCGTTAGAGTGATATGGAGGAAGGACTCCCCGGGTGAGTCTACGTGGGAGAGAGAAGATGAGAAAACGTTATCCTCACATTTTTGTAACTCACGCTATGTAAACCATTTCCACTCTTGTATATTCATGTAATTTCGAGAACGAAATTATTTTAAGGAGGGTAGATTGTAACGCCTAATACAAGTAATAATCAAATCGTTGGATATAGTGCCCTCAAGTCAATTATTGCAATTGCAAGTAGGCGATTATGATAATTGAACGAGGACTTATACAGGTAGAACAGTCTTACTCGAGATGATAGTATGCTATCTGGTTTGTCTTTATCATTATGTTTATACGTTTTGATAAATCCTATAGGATTATTGCTTGACTTCCAGCATTATGATGGTGATCATATACGTGAGAGCTGGGTGGTCCATAAACACATCCTTAAGTGTCTCTAGTCGAGAGAGTATCGACACTGGGCACAGATACTCCGGAGTAAACTAATGAATACTTTTCAAGACCCCAACGAGGGGCGGTGGCCGGTCTCATAAGCTATTGGTGTTGAGTCACCTAAGATAGTATACAGGTGTTCACTGGAGGTGGATACAATGGACAGACTCACCGAGAAATTCTAAATGGTATTATACCTATTGTCATATGGAAGTTCTCTTATGGTATGAGTACATGTTAGTCCTTTGACCTGAGATTTTTATTTGTCTCGTGTGAGTTCCTACCGTACTTAGATTACTACCCAACCATGGCTCAAAGGAGCCGTGCAAACAGGTTTTAGTTGGGTATAGTCCCGAGCCATATGGAGACAGTGAACAATCGTCAGGGATTCGTCTCTCCCGGTATTGGGAGTCGATATCACGCTGTGTTGGGTCAACCATCACCAGAAATTCTTGGCCAAGGTGGATGAGATTTATTGATGTGATATCAGTAGTTTCTCAGTGGGTGATGAGCTTCAGATCGGCATGACTTATCTGGTTAGTAGGGGTCTGACGTTATTTACCCTCTAGACCCGGTATGCGATTATCTCAGACGAAGAGACTGGACTGTACGGAGATTGTCACAAACAAGCTCAGTAGGGGTACGGATGAGTTTGCTCATCGGCCTTCCTTTCACTCAATACCTGGATAGCCGTTACGTACAGCTAGTACCGCTGACGTGCTTATGGTTAAACCCACTGCTAGTGTATTGACGGGTCTTTAGAGTCCCACACAGAGGGTTTTCCCAGTCCAGGCAAAATGATGCAGTGGCCGTATATTGATACGTGCAGCGTTCCGATTAGGTATGTGTGCTAGCCACCCAGACTTCAATCGGGCGGATGATAATACTAGCCAGCTTAGGATTAAGCCGGATTATTAAATCCAATTTTGATTTAATAATTTACATATATATATTTCGATATGTATATTCTAGTATTATGTTCATTGTATTTTTCTATCTCTTGTGTATTCGTATTTTGATAGGAATACGAGCATGTATTTGCGGGGACGTATTCTTGTATTTATATAAGAATACTTCTAGAAGAAGGACGACTCATTTCAAGGTTTTTCTTTTTAAGAAATTATGAAATGGGATGGAAAAAAGAAATGGTGGAGGGTATGGGGAAATGAATTTATAATTCATTTGTAAATACTACTCAAGCATGGTTGCAGTTTTAAAATGGAAAAATTATTTATACAAAAGTGTTGAAGTATGCTTGAATTTGTGAAGGATTTTCATTCCACCTTTTTTGCTCCTCTCTCTTCCATGGCTCCGTCTCCATCTTCTTCTTCTACCTTCTTATGTGTTTAGATTCAAAAGGATTAAGAGAAAAAAAAATCATCAGAACACTCACGCACATCACTAAGCATCATAGATTAGCATCCTAGGATCTTTAGTTAATTCATGGATGAAGTTGAAGCTTGAACTTGGTTCCCTCGGGTGGATCATCTTCGGCATAGGGAGACTGGCTTGCAAGCGCGATCCGGAGATCTTGAGAGCATACTCAATTGAAGCAAATGAAGACGCTACAAAAGTTGTGATTTCTATTTTTTTATTCATGCTAGTTTAGGTGTTTGGTTTAGATTCTAGGTATAAGTTTTTAGTGCCTTGAAAATTTTTGTTTTCAAATTCCGCATTAGTCGCGGGTTAGCGGCGAGGACACTAGGAACTTTCAATAGTATCAGATCCATCCAAACAACCTAAACTAGATAGATACGAATCCCGCCGGTTTTTTCCCCGCAAAAAGTGCCGTAAAAATAGCGATAGATTTCATGCTAACTTAATGTTTTGACTCTCCGCGGGCTCACGGTTTGGACTGAGAAGCTGCGGGGAGGTGCGCGGGGACCTCGGGGATGTCCCCGAGGGTCCTAGGTTAGGCCCACACCCTCGAGACCACCCAAATGGTGGCCTTGGGGGGGGGGTAGGGACTCAAAACTGCCTCAGAAAGCAGTTTCAGGTCTGCCCACTCCTGTAGCCACCTTAGGATGGCCTAAGGGGTGGGTACCCCCCTTAGTTGCCCTTTGGGTCGACGTTAATTTTATGTCGGGGTCCTCCGAGAAGTTTCGGCTCAATCCGAGCTCATTTTGGACTCCCGGAGTGGTTTTTAGCATGGAATTTCTTTTCGGTTTTTAGCACACTTGATTTTCGGTGTTTTGGAAAATTGAAGAGTTGGCTATATGTGTGCGGTACTCGATTGTCATAATCTTTGTGATTGTTGTGTGTATCATAATGTTTGGTAAAATGTCGTCTAATTTTTATATGTATCAATTAGACGGGGCTACGGAATTGATACTCGTAAGTTTGCATGTTCTGTGATGAATGATGCTTAGTGGTTATGGTTGTGTTGGATTTGTCGCGATGGATAGCCCGGAGGGTGTAGTATTAGATGTAATTCTTTGTGATGTAATGTATATTCATATTGCGTGGCGAGCGTCCGACATGTGGACTGCCGTCACTGCGGCTTGTATTATTCTTTGGGGTGCGTCTAGGTTGCGGGCGTAGTCACCGCTATATATTCAGGTTTTCATTACATGCACTAGGATTACCCTGCGGCGGAGTGCTCGAGTAGTCGGGTTTTAGAGGGCAATGGGCCACCATCTCATGAAGTTGAGACCGGGATGCTTTAGTCTAGAATTGGCGGGCTATTCACCACACTCATAGGGGGTATAGGATTGACCCATGGATGGGTGCTCAAGTCACCGGATTTTGGAATTGCTGGGTGGCCATTCACTTCGTTGATTGGGGCTGCCTCTCTTCTAGAATTGGCGGGTAGCTTGCCGCACTCGTAGGAGTCTAGGATCTGATACTACGGGCTATCTACACGACCGGGAAAATTGCATTTCATATTTGGCTCCATTGAAATGTATTTTTCTTTGATCATCTGCATTTCCATACTGTGTTTGTTTCTACTGTGATGCTTCTGTGATATTACTTGATATCATGCGTGAGACGAATGTTACTATATATATATTATATATTTAGTAGACGCTACATATGTTTTGTATCCGTGATAGTCCTGTCCCCGCCTTACTGTAAGTTAAGTAATCTTACGGTGAAGACCCGGGATCCTGTGGCGAATGCAGATGGCATATATGTGCGTGTCTATTTTCGTTTCTTTTCTGGCATGATATGATTAATTGACGGGGCTGCATTAATTCTGATTAATGCTAGGAAAATAAACCTAAATGATGTTGTCGGAACCAATTTTTAAAACTACTCGGTTTCTTCAAAACCATAGTCATATTCTTTTGCTTTGCATATAGGTATTCGGTTAGGAATATCCTCCATCTCATTCTATGAGGGAAGAGCCTTGATCCCTTTATGGGGAGTTCGCTTTTAAGCAAAAGTTTATATTACTATTTTTAAAAGCGGAGCCTAAACCACTCCATTTCAAAGCCACTCGAGTTCCTTCAACAATATCAAGTTCATTACGTTAAAGGTTTTTTGCCAAAAACCAGCCGTAGCCCTCCGTCATTTCATATTAGTAGTAGTCAGTATTCGTGCTATGTTTGTTGACCTCTGCGAAGGCATAGTGTACGGTAGCTGGCTATTGGTTTTCTGTGCATTAGATGCGATTGGTTAGGACAGCTGTACGGCCTTGTTGACCTCTGTCAAGGGATCGCGTGGGTGGGTTTAATACAATCAAGATAGTGACGGGTTGAACTTGACTAGGAACTTTAACTTGTTGACCTCTGTCAAGGTCCTTGGGTCCTAGAGGCACAAACCATATCGGGAGTTTCAAATATAAGGGGAACTTGCCAAGTTTGCGCATACCTTCTGGAGTGTGGTGATTTTGGTCGGCTTCCATCAAGATTATCATACAATGATAGTTGGGTCCTGATTCCAACTGATGAGTAGGTATTACCCTCGGGTTATCCCGACTAGTTCTCCTTTTAGGGTTTGAAGGAGAATTCGAGAAATCAGTGAGAGCCATCCTGATTAAATAAAATGATTAACCAATCTAATCTAGGTTAGAGTGCACGCTGAATGTTTCTCTCTCTCTCTCTCTCTCTCTCTCTGTGGTTGCGACCATGACCTGACCTTAAACTAAAACTCATGAACCAAGTTAACTGAACCTTCTTACACACTTTGGCTTTGGATTGTCATGATTCACGACAAAGTCGTATATATCCCTGCTGCTTCTACTTCCCATTTTGCATTTCTCCAAAACACTTTGTATCACTACGGAGATCAATATTGTTTGGAAATGCCATCTTGTATAGTTACATAGGAACTCGAAAAAACTTGTTTCAGTTCGAGAATGGCCACGGGTTCAGGAGAAATTGAATAGGATTATTCGGCTGTCTTTTATCTTTACCTTCTCTCAACTTGTGAGGGCTCCTATTATTAGGAGAGTACACCTATTATGCTTATTGGATAGTCTTCTTCTAAAGCTTAGGCTGGTGCCGAATGGTAGGAAAAGAAGAAAACCAATTAGCCTAAGCGTGGTGTACAGAAGGTAAGAAGTAAAGACATATAGAGAGATTGCAGTCAAGGTAAGTGGATTTGTGACTACTATTATGAATCTGGATAGTGGAATAGGCATTACTAGGAATACCCGACCACCCCCTCGAAACATTTTCATGTTTCAGTTTTCCTGTGCGGTGTTAATTGAAAACTGCTTTCCCAATTAGATTCTGACTCCAGGGTATGTATTTATTAGACTTGATTCTCACATCTGTATGGCGTTACAGTTACTGAGTGGGAGTAGAACATTGGGAATTGGGTGATTAGATTCTCAATATCAGAATTCTTTGTAATTGGTGACATTTGAGGAAATCACCTGGGTTTTTCCTTACGGCAAATATTTGATTTTGAATAATCACTGTTATGCACCAATTTTTAAAATTAAATATCTGTATCTTTATTTTATAAAGTGAGATATAAATTTTGAAAATTATGTTCTAAACATTTACCTTTATCAGTTGAGGATAAGGTAAGGTGCATTGATTAACGGTATAGACATTCTTAACCAAATACAGTTTTCAACTTACAACACAGGGAATTTGAGTTAGTATACTTTAGGGACTTATACATGGAAATGTATATTGTCCAGTGTCCTTCGGGACAAGGGGTTGGTAATCTTACTTCATTTAGTTTACTTATGAGTTCTCTGATTTTAGATACGCATTCGTTGTAATGCAATGTCCAAAGATTTTAAGAAGTTATATGTATAAGAATAAAGTAGAGAACCATGCGTTGGAAGTATCGGAATTATTCGAGGTGATCGAAGATGTAGATACTTATACTGGGTATTCCATCATAGTAATATTTGAGAACTTGCTTCTGTCTCAGGTTACTCATCCGTGGGTGCCCTCCTTGATGAGTAATGCTGCATGACCTTTTTCCATATGGGATATGTACTGGACAGAGTTGGATAACAATTGAATATGGTTCCATCTAAATTAGTGCCTTTGATTCTATGTGAACATAGAATGGTTGCATATCTTGAGGATGCTATCCAGTTTCTGTTTCAAAGCTGAATTCGGACAAACTCAAGACATGTTCCTATAATGGAAGTTTGTGGGTTATTCCAGGCTTTTAGCAAGAGTTTAACTTCTACCATTTTAAGATCAAAAGTTGATTTGTTCTTGACTCGCCACCTTTTTATAAAAGGAATATTTTTGCAAAAGAAATAAGTGGGAGTATGGTAGAACTGGAAGTGATTCCAGAACCATAAACGGTTACTGAAAATTTAGTAGAACCTGGATATTCAATTGGATTCGACAATCTATTAACCACTCCGCAGTTTTAGTGGGTAAGCTCAGCCACCTGAGAGGTACTCTGATTGCCTCAAAGACGGTGACAGGAAGGTTTTTGATAACCCAAGCTTGTCACTACTACTGTCATTGACTATAAGATCTAGCAGGTGGATGACTATAACGTCATTCTAAATTGAATTTAGAAGCGCACATGTATATGACTCTGCTAGAGGGTTATAGTCAGTGGGAGCAGCAGAAGTATGGTGGGCAAGTTGCTTATATCGATTTATAGACTAAAGCAAGGAGAGCAGAATTGGTCATCTAATTTGATGTGAAAGTCAAAGATTTTGACTTCATCAGAACAACAGATGGACCTGCTAAGAAGGTAGTAGGGAGTGATGTCCTGGTATTTGGATGACATGCTCTTGATAGGAAGTGATGTTCCTATACTATGATCGGTCAAACTTTGGTTGTCACATGGTATTTCTCTGCATAGGATATGGACAATATATCATGAATTCTGGTAACTAGATCTATGATTTTATATCTAGATTGAGAGGTATCCCAATTCGGGTACTTTGACACTATTCTAAAGTGTTTTAGAATGGACGACTCCTGGCGTGGTGGTGTACTCGCAGGTGATGGAGTCACCCTCTATAAAGAGATGTCTTCTAGACCGATGAGGAGAGGGATTTGCTTGATTGACATATCACTTGCTTAGGCAATTAAGTCAATCATGAGATTTCAAGTACCACACCGGATATTGCATTTGCACTAGCTGCAATAAGCATATATTAATCCAATCCTGGAAAAACATTGGGAAGCAGTTATGAACACAAGTGGATGTTCATGGTATATGGTAATAGCAGCCTCCTGAAGGAGGCGGTTACCGGTTTAGGCTTCCAAAGTGACCTGTATGACAGAGTAGCTGTCAGAGTTATAAATTTACCCTCTTCTGAGGTGTAGTATGTTGGATATTTTTTCAAGCAGGATACTAAGGTGGTCATGGCGCTGGGTACTAATTACATCAACAACGGATACAGTCTAAAGAAGCTTGTTGGATTTGGTGTTCATGTTATGAACAAATCCCATCAGATATCCAGACAAGTTCTAAGACATGTATTGCTCATTTCGAGAGATAGTCATTCTCCGCGAAGTTGAGAAATAGATAGATAAAGATAGAAACATTAGAGCGGATCCACTCACTGAGGCTATTTCTCGAACATGCAAGTTTTTCAAAACGAGTTTTGAGAAACTGACTAGTAGAGAAGTTGGGTATTCGGTAGCACACGAGCCGTGAGTATGCAATATTGCAATAATTAGCTTAAGTGCAAGTGGGAGATTATTGGATATAGTGCCCTCAAGGCAATTATTGTAATTTCAAGTAAGCGATTATTATAATTGAACGAGGACCTATACAGGTAGAACAGTCTTACTCGAGATGATAGTATGCTATCTGGTTTATCTTTATCATTATGTGTATACGTTTTGATAAAGCCCATAGGATTATTTCTTGACTACCATCATTATGATGGCGATCATATATGTGGGAGCTGGGTGGTCCATAAGCACATCCTTAAATGTTTCTAGTCGAGAGAGTATCGAGACTGGGAATCGATACTCCGGAGTAGACTATTGTATATTTTTCGAGACCCTGATGAGGGGCGGCGGCCAGTCTCACAAGCCATTGGTGTTGAGTCACCTAAGATAGTATACAGGTGCTCACTGGAGGTGGGTACAGCTGAAGGACTCGCCGAAAACTTTTAGATGGTATTATACCTATTGTCATATGGAAGTTCTCTTATGGCATGCGTACATGTTAGTCTTTTGACCTAAGATTTTCATTTGTCTCGTGTGAGTTCCCACTGTACTTAGATTACTACCCTACCACGGCTTAAAGGAGCCATGCAAACAGGTTTTATTTGGGTACAGTCCCTGTTCATCGCCGGAGGACAGACCGGGACGTTGGGACGTCTGGCTTGATTTCTGGGGGCAGATGCTATTTGGATTTATCTGTCCACCTTTCTAAAGATGCCAAATTGATTTATGGTACTTTATATCGGAGGTTTGAACGAATGCGACCGTTGTAGCAGACTGTATCAGATTCACCTTCGTTTGCGAGGGTTTTTTGATTGTGGGGACGCTCTTCCCTGCAAGTGCAAGCCTCTGCAGTTAATTACGTTATCGCATCATGATAACCATTTTCTCCTGCTCTGGAGGTTTACTTCGTGTCATGTGTATGTTTGTTTTATTTTGTTTGCTCGTGGATTGTATATGGAGACTATTTTATGTTGTCGCCCGTAGTGCGTGGATTAGTCCAAATCCGTATATTTTTAGATTTGGGTTTGAGTTGATTTAAGGATCGTTAATCTAGTTTGAGATTAAGATCAGCTTAAACATATGAGCATTTGGGCTCGATTAATTTAGTTTAAGGACACCGCGGTCCATTATCGCCATGTTTGAGGCGAGGTGTTAGTTTAAGGACGTTTCGTTCCTTTATCGCCATTTTGGAGGCGGATATTATTTTAAGGACATTTCGGTCCATTATTCATCTTGCGCGCACGTGTATTTGTTACGTGACGAAGTGAACAATGGAGATATGGAATGTGCCCAATTTGGGGCACGATCCGATTTGAGGTGTGCATGTCAATTTGGAAGTGCATCAGCAAAAGAAGTTGTTGATCATCGGGGCCAGCCACCTCTCTGAAGACGTTGAGGAATTACAATGACATGTATCAGAGGTGTGGAGAGATGTATCCTTTTGAACCAAATCCCGTATTTGAGGGAAAAAGGGTTGTTGTGGACCTAAGAATCATTAGTCGTATTTGAGACTAAGATTACTTTAGGAGACATAGGATGAATATCATTTTGGATATCATCAATGAGAGATCATTAGTCATTTTTGAGATCGAGATCAGTTTGGAAAACCATGAGCAATATGAACTCGGTTGATTTAAAATCAAAAAGGTTTAACCTCAAGAAACTTAGCCGATTTGGGCTGAGATATAATTACTCCACTGTGCTAAGCACTGAGACATACAATGCTCACGTGCGTTTCACGTGGGCACTGGATTAGTGCTGATCACTAGAGTTCTATGGCGCTCACATGTGAAATACGTGTGGCCCCTAAGTATAGGGCGTTGCCCCTCTTTTACAGAAGTGCTAAGCACTTGATTAGATCTCTTGTGCAAAACACATGGTTGCTTTCTTTTAGGACGGTTGCCTAATTGACAAAAAAGTTTTTCTTTGCTTTTTAGGCCCCCAATTGAGAATCACATGAGGCAGATTTGGCTTTTCTTTTGCTTGTTTTCTTTTTTTAAGCACTCACGTAGGGAAACACGTGAGGCAGTTTTGGTTGTTCTTTTTGTTCGTTTGAAGCACTCATGTGGGAAACATGTGAGGCTTCATAATAGTGCTAAGCACCAACGAGTCACCAAGCTATTCTTGTGTTTTCTTAGAGATATTGATCTCTAGTTAATGACATTTTTAGTCATTGATGATCATTAAGATTTCGGTTTTGAGGATCTTGGATTATCATCATTTTTTTAAGAACTAAGTTCTTTATATAGGGTTAAACCCTAATTTTTGGAGGAATTAAATTCCCATATGCTCCTGTTATTTCTTTTTCTTTTATGATCTAGTTCTTTTCCCTTAAGTTTTGAATCTGCGGAACAAAATCTCCCCGATGAGAATTAAATTCTCAAATTGTGGGGAGATTTGCTTTTAGATAGGCAAAGAAGAGATACCATGAACCATGTGTATTTTTGTACCTAGGGTTTCAATGAGGCAAGTCTTCTTCTTCTTTTGAGAATTAAATTCTCTTTCTTTTTCAAGAGCTCACTGTATATATTTTTTTGTAGAAACTTGTGGGGAGTTCTGTGTGTCTTTTAGATTTAATCTCCTTGCTCCTATTTATAGGAGAAGGGAAAAAAATCAGTATGTTAAGAAAATCTCTCATTGAGAGATCATGAAGATTAATTGGTGAGTTTTATTCACCGTTGGATTTTCAATCCAAAGGCTCTCTATTTATCAGAGAAGATTTTTTGTTTGTTTAACAAGATTAAGATATATTTTCCTATGAATATCTTGTTAATTTACTAAAATTAGGACAATATTTTCATAGGATAGAATTTTATTCTATCAGATGATCGGGGGTGATTTTATAATCACCGGTAGATCTTTCATCCAAGGGTCCTCCTTTTAACAGAGAAGATCTTTCTAGTTTGAGAAAGATTAAGAAATTATTTCCCACATAGAATTTAATTTTATCAAGTGGTTTGATTGGTGATATTTTATCACAATTGGATTTTAAATCCAAAATTCTCTGTTAGAGAAGAATCTTTCCGTATTAGAAAGATCAGCAAAAATATTCCCAAATAGAATTTAATTCTATCACATAGAATTTAATTCTATTTTTCCAAAAAGTGCAGTAGGAGAACTCATGTGTTTAACACGTGACCCCTAGCATGGATTTTAGCATGCTTTATTTTCAGCGCTCATATACATATAAACTCTCACGCATTTAACACGTGAGGCCTGTTTGGCTTGCCAATTATTTGATTGCAGCGCCTATATGCTTTGCATATAGGCGCTCACATGTTTAACACGTGTGGCTCTTTTAGCCCATTTGTTTTTAACTGCAGCGCCTAAATGCTTTGCATATAGGCGCTCACATATTAAACACGTGATACTTGAATAGTGGGGAATTTTCCTTCTTCATTTTTTTATGATGGAACAAATGCCCCCAGCGTTGTTCTTACGTGGCTTGCACGTGAGTGCAACGCTGTCCACCTTTACAACCGTTGGATTCTCTAGGAGAAAGGGAAGATGAACTGCTCCCCATCACGTCTTATAAATGGGGCCTTTGGCCCCTGAGATGACCACTGTTTCTTCATCTTCCTCTCTAATTCTTTCCTTGAGAATTTAATTCTCCTCTCAGAGCTTAGCTCTCTATCCATAGAACTTTCAGAGTTAAACTCTGCAAAACTCCTTTTTGGGTAAGGATCATGAACGACATTCACCTCTTAGAAAACCCTTTTCGTTCTTGTCTTGGATTTTAAATCCATCAACAGAGCTCTGCTCATTTCTTGAACTGATCTCGATCTAAAAACTTGTTCTTTTAAGCAGACTCTGGGGTCTTGGAGATTGTTAGTTCTCCTCTCAGGGTTTTCCCTATCACCGATCTTTGAGGATCCTTGGAATTTAATTCCATTTTCTTTGTTTCCCCACCATGGGGGTTTCCGGGATTTAATCCCAGTATTAAAGGAATTTAATTTCATCTTACAGAGCTTAGCTCTGAGAGACCTAGAGACTTTTGGGAATTTTATTCCCCTTCTGTTCTTGGGCATTTTCCTTTTTAGGGTTTTAATACCCTTTTCATAGATTTGAATTTGTTGTGGAACACATTTTCCGAGGGTATTGGGAGTTTGACTCCACAGTTAAATGAGATTCTTCATTAAATGAGAATCTTCTTGGATTCTTATAATGAGTGCTTTCCTCATCATTTTGATTGCTAACCCCTTACTGATTTTTCTTTTAAGATATTATGGATTCTCGTCTTTACGACCTCAAGGAGATTATCTTTTACGAGGACATTCGCATCCAGGGCCGTTGTCAAGGCCAAGAATTTACCGACGCCTAATGTGCTGAGGTGATGCGTCGTTTTGACGACTACAATGGTCGGTTACTCCCCCGTCGTTATGCTCTCTTGAACATTATCGTTGGGTTGATCTGGGCAACAATTCCTGGGCTTGACGAGGCTATGCCACTCGAGACGTTTGATGATGCCGAAGACAAGGTGCATTCAGTATATCTGATGAGCCTAATCTCAAAGAAGCGAAGAGATGATCTTGTCGATATTTTGCATCGCGTCTTCCAACAGAAGGCGATAATATCTGCATACCAGAGGACAGATGACATTACTGGGGATCCTGACGCTTGCATTCGCAAGAAAATGCATAAGAAAATGGCCAAAGAAGCCGGAAGCACTTTATTCAGACTTGCTTCCAAGTTCCTGAATCCGTGTCCGGGATTCAGTGTTTTGCCGTTGTAAACACTTCGATGGAGTTTTTTTTATCACCAATGTATAAATTTCTTCGAAGTATGAATGGCAAAATTCCCTTTTCTCTTTATGCCAATGCTTATATGTGTCTCGCATGAAATGTTGTTATACATATATAAAAACTGTTGCTGGCGCTCATGTGTCATGCGTGTGAGGCCCTGCTGAGGATTTTAATCCTGAACTAGCGCCGGCGCTCAAATGTTATGCACATGAGGCGCCGCTCTAGTCCCGAAAAGAATCAATGCGAGCGCTCATGTATCGTGCACGTGAGGCGCTGTTGATGGAGTCGTTTCACCTCCTAGCTCTGATTCCCATGAGTCAACTCTTTCTTTTCCCATGCCCTTTTTTGCCGGGCATTGGGAATAGCTCCACCATGCACCACACTTTCTGTGCCTAGACTAGAATGCTCCTCTTTATAATCTGAAGCTCTGCTTCCCCTTTCTTTCATAAGGAAAGAACCACTTTTTAACAAACCAGTTATGGCTTGCAATCGTCCGTATGCTCGTCGGCAACCGTGGGAGGTGCCTATCGAGGGGATCGTCCCTTATTTTTGCTTCACGTTTAGCGGATCCCGTTCTCACTGATGACCAATGTGACATGGTGATGTATGAGCTTCTGGCTCGTAGATGCTCTCCTCTTCTTGTCGGCTCCATTTGGCTTCGGACGATCCTCTCATCTGTACTTGCTGACATCCCTCCTCATCCAGCGTAGATGACTCTAGCGATGCTCGACGCGGCAGAGGACAAGATCGAGTGCTTTCAAGAGGCTTGTTTGATTACCCATCCTCTGAGGGATTGTTCGGTTCTTCTGCTAAGCCAGATACGGGCTCAGCGGGCAATCCTGTCTGCTTTCGCTGATGAGCATGACGCTGGGGAGAGACTCCTCGCGAAGATCGCCGCTTCGACATGGTGGAGAAGGCAGAGAGGGAATTAGAGAATCTTGTATATTGTTTTGTTAATCCTTGTATCTCCGATCCCATAAATAAAAATAATGTCCACCACTGAACGTTTCATCCCCAGCACATATGCACACACGACTTTTATTAGAATTTTGATATGAGAATATAGAGAGCGGATGCAAGCGTCTTCTCAGATCTCGATCCTTAAGAAATGTAGTTCTGAACTCCGAGGCCTATGGGTTGCGCCTTTCTGTTTCTTGATGTCTTGACTTGGCGTAAAATAGTTTATGTACTCATTTCGGAGTTCGTAGTTTATTCACTCATTTCGGAGTTTCTTGTTTATGTACTCATTTCGGAGTTTGTAGTTTATTCACTCATTTCGGAGTTTCTAGTTTATGTACTCATTTCGGAGTTTATTTAGTTTACCTCCTTTGGGTTTACAGGCAAATTTGTCCTAACGTTATATGTAGATAACCTTCATTCTTTACGACAGAGGTCCATTAGGTTTTGTGGTACTAGGGTTTTGGTTCGTGGTACCGTCGCGTTGGCTGCTGTATTCCTTGATATGTGGTCTTTAAGCCGTTGTTCGAGTAGCCCCACGACTGTCGTGTCTCTCATTCCTTCGGGGGCTGGACAAGACGTCTTCAAGTAATCTCCTTAGATTATATTACCGTCGGAAGAGCAAGCGTTAGGAATTTGCCATGTCGCTTTTTACTTGAGATTAGGCTCAATTTGGAGCCCCGATGAGTCATAACCTCTCCGCACTATGTGGGATAATCTCCGATAGTCTTTTAGGCTATATATGAGTTGCCTTCAAGACCCAAAGCTGGGAATATGCTGTTGTGTAACATTTCAGAAATATAAAATATTATTTTTGGAAATTAAATATTAAAATAATATATTTCGCGAAAACTATTCGATTTGCGAATAGGGGTTTTTCATAAAATGTTATAAGTATATACCAATATTTGGAATATACGAGGAGACTAAAATGATTTATTCATTAAAAAGATATTTATCGGATTTGGCATTTTTATAATTAACGATATGCAAGTTTAGATTAAAATTGATTAATGCACTACTAATCGCGATTATGCCAAATCCGTATTTTTACATTTTTCCATGGCTAGTGCACCATGTCATGTGCATTTTTATTACATGTGAAGGGTTACCTACGACGGCAGCAAGGTTTCGGGAGGCATCGTCCATGCCAAATTAAAATTTTGCCGTTTTAGCTAACCCTAAACTAGATCGTTAACTAGAAATATACGGAATAATCTATGCAAACACTTTGAAATAAATAAAGAGAGCGGGAATACAACTTTTGTAGACCGGTCCTTCACTTCAATAGCTCCGTGTAGATGTCCCCTTCGCTGCGATCTCAAACTCCAGAATCTAGAGAGGCTCCGTAGAAGAAACGAACGTGCTTGCTTCGAAGACTTCGAGGCCGAAGATGATCTACGTCGGGGAGACACTAACTCAAGCTATTCCTTCACTTGGTCAAGAACTTTGTGAAGAGAACACCCCATACTACATGGCAAGTAGTAGAGGATGATGAAGTAGGAAGTGGGCTCACTTTAGAATTGGTTTTCTCACACTTTTTCTCATTCCACCATTAAAGCTAGTAAGCTTTTGAGGAGGAGGAAGATGAAGAAAGAATAAGAACTCATCACAATAATTCATCCAAATGAAAACTTATCCAAATGAATTATTGCACCATGGTTGAGTTAAGACCTCATGTTTAACTCATGTAGAGAATTAACCCAAGGCTAAGGTTAAGGTTTAGGTTAAAGAATATCAAGAGAAATGACAAAAGAGTGGACTTTGTCAAAGTTTCTCCAAGCTTCTTCCAAGCTTGAGAACTTTGACTAAGTCTTTCTCATTTGTTAAATCTTAAGATATAAACAAAACCCTAATCTTAACTCTAATCATGGTATAAGTCTCATACACCCATCTTGCATGTATCATCAACCATGACACAATGCATGTACACAAACATACATATCACATATGTACAATGTGCACACAAAGTGAGAAAAAAATCATAAGTGAGCTAATACTAATTAATGTAATGTAATATATCAAATATATAATTATACATTAAATTATTAAATCAACTCTTGATTTAATAATCCGGCTATAACCGACTAATATCATGTGTAACAACTTATCGAATCAACACTTGATTCGATAATCCGGCTATATCGCATACAACCGATCAATGTCACAAAACGCGAGAATAGAATACGGTATCACATATCGTATCAATCTCGGTCCCGCACATATCACATATGTGCTCCTACTCCGTTTCGCTTGAGCCAGGAAACCCCTGTGTAGGACTTTAAAGACTCATCAATACGCCGACAGTAAGTGATGATCATATCAAACACCCACAAGCCGCAAGCGGTCTGCTAAACGTAACGGCCATCCGGGTATTGAGCGATCAGAAGATCAACAAGCAAGCTTGCTCACACTCCTGCGAATCCAATCAGTAACACTACCGTACAGTCCGGTCTCTTCGTCTGATATGTCGCATATCTCGTCTAGGGGTGGTAAACGCCAGACCCCAGTAACTCGATAAGTCGTGTCGATATGAGGCTCATAACGGGTCGAGAAACTACTGATAACACTTACCAGTACATTTCTGAAACTGCCTTGGCCAAGGAATTCCTATTATAGCCAATCGAACACAGCGCAACATCAACTCCCTATACCGGGAGAGACGAAACCCCTCCTATCGCTCGTTGCCTCCATGTGATTCGGGACTGTACCCAAAAGCCACCATTTTGCACGCCCTCTTGGACGTGGTATAATGGAAATCAAAGCACCGTGGGAATCACACAAGACTCTATGACGATCTCGGGTCTACAGACTAACATGTACCAGTGTCACCAGAGAACTGCCATCTGACGTGAGGTATAATACCATCTGGGAGTTCTCGGCGAGTCCGTTCAGTGTACCCAGTTTCCATTGAGCACCCGTATACTGTCTCTAATGTCAAACACCAATGGATATGGGATCATCCATCGCCCATCTGTATAGGTCGAGAAGCTATACGCTAGTCTACTCTGGTATATCGATGCCCTGTCTAGATACACCTACGACTAGGAACATTTGAAGGATGTACTTAGCGACTACACTGTCCCCACTGGTATGATCTGCATCATAGTCCTGGTAGTCAAGTACTCATCCTAAGGGCTTTATCAACATGTAACATAGAGACAATCAGAGTACATGTTAAGATAAAGTGCAACCAGATAGCATACTATCATGTCGAGCAAGAAAGTCCTCCATATATATATGTCCAAGCATCCACTACAATATATATCGTATGTACAGTAATGGCCTCTAGGGCATACATATCACTAACAATCTCCCACTTGCACTAGGGCCATGTGTTGTAGTATCTCATACCCAACAATCAGCAGTGGTTGAAGTATCTCATACTCAACCATCCCACAAAAGTCTCTACTGGGAATAGGCCTTTATGAGTGGATCCGCCCTGTTCTCCTCTGTGTCTACTCTCCTAACCTCGATCTCCCTGGAGATCAACCATCTCCGTGATCAGGTGATACCGCCTAAGAATATGTCTGGATCACTGAAGGGACGGGGGTTCGTAGGCCAAAGCCACAACTCCATTGTCACACAATGGTAGGAACGAAGTTCATCTCATGAACTAATATACATCCAGACTGACTCTTTGGTAGTATCTTAGGTAGTAATGTATTAGCCTTTAATCATCTAGATTTGTCACGGTATCTAGCTTGGAACTCTTCCAACATACCGTCCTTCTACTGAGGGTAAAGACAATGCCTGTGACCGACATTCAGTCGTTCTTACCACCCTGGATCCCATCCAGTGATTCCCCCCAGGATCGATTGATACCATCTCACTATACTTAGTGAGAATCCTAACATCCACTTAGATTTATCTCATAGATCCAAAAACCAGGATTTAGGAGGTATCATCTTGATCCTATATGGAGAATCCTTGTGATAAGAGGAGATTGACCTAGCGTTGCATAGGAAACACCTTTCCTATCAAGAGTATGTCATCCACGTACAATATGAGGATCATCACCATACTCCCTACTACCTTTTTGAATATACAAGGTTCATCTACCATTTTGATGAAGTCAAACTCTTTGACTACTACATCAAAACAGATGTTCCAACCCCACGATGCCTGCTTTAACTCATAAAGAAACTTGCTCACGTTTTCGCTGCTCCCACTGTCTACGAAGCCCTCTGGCTGTGTACTTATAGACGCTCTCTTCTAAATCATCATTTAGAAAAACAGTCATGACACCCAACCGCCAGATATCGTAGTCATGGTACGAAGCAGCGGCAAGTAGGATCTGGATAGACTTAAGCATAGCATTGAAAGTCTCAACTTTTCTTTGTACACCAAGTAATCTTCTCAAGATATACTTGCTTCTGATGGGGATTTAACCCTTCAGATAAAGCAACCAAAGTCCATACTTTGTTGGTGTATATGGATTTCATCTCAGATCGCTTAGCATCTAGCCATTCTCACAGAGTCCCCACTCCTGATGGCCAGCTCGAAACTAGTTGGGTCATCATCTCATGATGCAATCCTCGCTCCCACTGTCATAGAGAAAACCGAAGTATCTCTCAGGTGGGTGAGGAACCCTACTAGATCGGCGGAGAGGGTGAGGTTCGTTGGAAACTATTGAATCCTCCGGGTTAACCAAATCATCAGCTGTAGTTTGTATAGCTGGAACTCCTTCCAGTTCTACCTCATGACCAATAATTTCTTCACAAGAAATTCCCTTTCTCAAAGGTGGCATGCCGAGAAACAAAACACCTTTTGCTCCTCAGTGTGGTAGAAGATGTTCCCTTGTGAATGCTTGGGATATCCAACAAACTTCCACAGAACTGACCTTGCCTCGAGCTTGTCCGGATTTTGCTTTTAGACATATGTCGGACAACCCCAAATCTTAATATCCTTAAGAGATGGGCTCTTCCCATACCATATCACATATGGAGTGGTAGGCACCTGATTTGATTGGAACCCTATTCAATAGGTATGCAGCTTCTCAAGTGCATAACCCCTAAAAGGAAATAGGTAACTCAGTAGTACTCATCATAGAGCACACCATATCACATAGGGTGCGATTGCTCCGCCCCGATACACAGATGTGTTGTGGTGTATACGGAGGAGTAATGCTGAGAGAGAGAATCCCATTCTCCTTTAGAATAGTCCAGGAATTCCGTGCTCAGGTATTCTCCTCCCTGATCACATCAAAGGACATAATACTTTTTACCCGTTTTGGTTCTCTACTTCTAACTTATATTCTTTAAATATCTCAAAACTTTCAGACTTGTGTTTCAACAGGAACACATGTGCGAATCTTGAGAGATCATCAGTGAATGTAATGAAGTACAAAGAACCAGTCCTGGCATGTGTAGACAGGGGACCTACATACATCAGTATGTATCAATCCCAAGAGTTCACTAACTCTTTCTCTGTTTCCAATAAACAGAGCTATGTTCATCTTATCTTTATGACACGACTGGCAAGTTTCACAAGATATAAATTCAAACCGATTTAAATATGCATCTTTATGTACCTTTAGCTAGTCGGGTCGCATTGATATGACCTAGTCTACAATGCCTCAAGAAGGATTCATTCATTTCTGAACTCTTCCTCTTGTGTGTGTTCTGTATGTTAAGAACTATAGTTTGATTTAGAACGTATATGCTTTTAGATAACGTTCCTGAACCTATCAATTCTTGATATATGAAATGTTCAAAACATTATCCAACAATACAAAATTATATCCTTCTTTACTAATAAAGAGACTGATATGATGTTGTATATTAGGTTCGGTATCTAATAACATTCGTTCAGAATCAATGTACATGGTAATACAGGGTGATAACTGCCAACAGACTTGGCTGCCACACTTGCATCATTTCCAACTCTTGAAACTTATCACCCATTCCCAGTTCTCTACCTTTCTGTAGCCCATGTAACATATTACATATGTGGGATCCTGATCCGGTATCTCATACCCAGAACGTAAAGGATACTGAGAAACAATTTTCTGTAATGAACACACCTGAAGAAGATGTATCAACATACACTTTCTTCATTTGGGCGGCACGGGAATTCTGGTAATCCCCTATTTCCTGCTCTGTCTTACAACAATTATAAGTTAGAGCGGGACCAACGTTCCTTAGCGCAGTATAACAAGGGGGTTCGGTCAATACATCCGTATTATTATCTTGATTAAGGCGTGACATGGTCGCTATGTGGAGAGAGAGAGAGAGAAGAAAACACTCAGCGTATGCTCTTGCAAGATTAGATTGCTTATCAATATATCTAATCAGGATGTCTCCTACTGTTTTAGTCAAATCTTCCTTCAAACCCTAAAAGGAAAGACTAGCCGGGATTAATTACACCCTACAAGTTTGCCAATCTTTCAGCCAGGCCAGTGCCGGTACTTTGAGGGAGGTTCCCCGTGCTTTCGCACGGACCTAATTAAAATAAACCTCGTTTTCCCAGAGGCATAACCCCATTGACACCTTTCTAGACACATACTTGATCGGCTAATTGTAATTTGTAAAACTCTCCCAGGAGTAACTCTTACTCGCAGTGGGTATCGGGATCCAACTATCTCATAGAAGGTATCCAATCTCATTGCAAATTTCAACATTTGAAATTCCCGATAATATTTTACCCCTAGCATCCTATGACCTTGACGAAAGCCAACAAACCATAGGGTACTAGTCAAGTTCAACCCGTCATTTCCCAATTGAATTAAACCCACCCGCAAGACCCTTGACGAAAGCCAACAAAGTCGCACGACTATCCTAACTCAATCGCATCATATGCTTATGCAGATAAGCATAAATAGCTACCGCACACTACGCCTTGACGAAAGCCAACAAACGCAGCACGAATACTTTGAAGTACTTATCTGAAATGACGGAGGGCTACGACAGGTTTTTATGAAAACCTTTTGTGTAATAAACTTGATATCGTTGTAGAATCAAATGATTTAAAAAAGGAGTGTTTTGTGGCTTTTACTAGTTTTGCTAAAGAGGTCACTCCCGGTGAAGGGATCGTCGGCTCTTTCCTTATCGAATAAGGCGCAGGATATTTCACAAATACCACTATGCAAAGTAAGAACTAGAAAAGCAATCAAAAGACAAATAGAGGGTTGTAGCTTCTGCCAGTCATTTCTAAAGAGGTCACTCCCGGTGAAGGGATCTCGGCTTTTTCCTTATCGAATAAGGTGCTGGATGTTCTATAAGGAACACCGCTATGCAAAGCAACAACTAGAGCTACCTGTTTTTGAAAATTCGATTCCACAACATCTTTAGGTTTCTTTTATTTCATTAATCTCATTAATGAAGTCCCATCATTTTAAGTTACCTAAACATTACAGATAAATACAACGTACGCTTATGCCATCCGCATTCGCCTCGATGTCCCCTCGTGCACCGTTAGGTTAGGTAACTAACGGCAGAGCGGGACAGTGCTAGCGCGGGTGTAAAATATAAGCAACGTCTACATAATATATCACATATACTATATCCTGTATCCATCTCAACATATCAAATGATCACATCACAGATAACGCAGCAGAAGAACAACATATGAAATATTGGATATACTAGGATTTCCGTGTTTTATTTTAAGCCTGTATAAAACACGGATTCCACGGTCGTGATGAATAGCCAATCCCACACCCCTAGACCTCTACGAGAGTGTCAAGCAACCCTACCAATTCTAGAGTTAGGAGACCCGGTCTCGACTCCTCGAGATGGTCTCCCACTGGACGCTAGAACCCGGTTACTTGTTCTCCCCGTCTTGGGTCTATCCTAATGCGGAAAAGTAAATAATATACAATGGTGACATCTTCCTCAACCTGGAAGTGCCCCAATAAAAGAATATTACATACAATGAATTTTACATGAATGAAAATGAAAAACTCTCATCTCACATAAAACCCCCGGCTATTCAAAATACGACGATCCAATATAACATATTACGGCAACACATAACATCACATGTCATCAACGTAAGTAAATATGCGTATCCCAATTGTCGTTGACATATAGCACCGAAACCGGCGATACACCACATATTACACTTACGGTCGCATTTAAGAAAATGAAAAACTACAACAGTTGGAATCCGCAACTACCTTAGACATCGCATGCCTAACCAAATGAATTCCTTAGACATCGCATGCCTAACAATTATAAACCCCGCATTTTAGTCTCGATACCGAAAACACTTTTCAATAACAAGTTGGGCAATTCAACAAGATTCCCGACATCCTGATCGAATGCTCGTCGGAAACTTTAGTGGACGGCCGCACCCTTGATACCGTCGACGAAGTGCACTAAGGCGGAACACTGCTGCCGCGAGCACCCGAACGGATGCTTTTGGCGACGGGGTTCTCCTACAGTCACTTGGTCAGGGCTATGGGGCGTGGCTATCTATTAAGTTTACCCGGCGAGTATCCGCGTACGCTACGTGATTGCGACGGACTTTTGATCTCATCAAAATCCCGTGGCAACCGATCATCTGAGACTAAACTGCTAGATTTATAATATTCAAATTAGTTATCTCATAACTACTTGTGGATTCCAAATATTGTATCCCATCACATAATATCCGGACAAAGTTAAACTCTTCGATCGATTCATCAAAGTCCCACAATTTCCCGACAGCTCAACACTTGAGCACAGTTTTAGTAATACCCAGAAGATGCCATAGTACTTATGAACCAGCCGTAGAAGGGTCAAACCAACGCCTCACATGTGAAACGCTAAACCACCACAAACCCTAGGGTTTAAGTGGCGGTTTTAACGACCACATAATCGAGTTAAGGTTTCATTCTTCTAGAGGGTCCAAAGAATCACTTGCATATTTTTCCGAATACGTTAAACTTGGAAAAATGGGTTTTTGACATTCGATCGAACTTTTTAACATTGTCTAGACAATATGTGAAACACCCGAAACAATGTTAAAACTACGAATACGAAACACACCGATTTGCTTATAGTGTAAAATTACATCACATGCAAAATTAGCAAAAATAAACAACACCTGAAACATCAAAACCAAGCCACTGGAACATGTGCAAAAATTCAGGGGGGTTGGTCGGTTTTGGGCCGGTATGGGTAGGGTTGTGGCCGGCCCAAATTTCAAGAAACCCCCTGAAATTTTTGCAGTGTTCATGATATATCATATACATCACTCTGTACTTGTTTTAATTTTTTTTTGACAAATTGAAAAAATCGACAGCAAGCAGGTTTTCCGTTTCAAGTTTCGGAGTTGTTTCGGTTTCATAATCTTAATAAAATCCGTATTTATTTCTAGCATGGCTCTGATACCACTGAAGGGTTACCTACGACGGCAGCAAGGTTTCGGGAGGCATCGTCCATGCCAAATTAAAATTTTGCCGTTTTAGCTAACCCTAAACTAGATCGTTAACTAGAAATATACGGAATATTCTATGCAAACACTTTGAAATAAATAAAGAGAGCGGGAATACAACCTTTGTAGACCGGTGCTTCGCTTCAATAGCTCCGTGTAGATATCCCCTTCGCTGCGATCTCAAGCTCCGAACTTTAGAGAGGCTCCGTAGAAGAAACGAACGTGCTTGCTTCGAAGACTTTGAGGCCAAAGATGATCTACGTCGGGGAGAAACTAACTCAAGCTATTCCTTCACTTGGTCAAGAATTTTGTGAAGAGAACACCCTATACTACATGGCAAGTAGTAGAGGATGATGAAGTAGGAAGTGGGCTCACTTTAGAATTGGTTTTCTCACACTTTTTCTCATTCCACCATTAGAGCTAATAAGCTTTTGAGGAGGAAGAAGATGAAGAAAGAATAAGAACTCATCACAATAATTCATCCAAATGAAAACTTATCCAAATGAATTATTGCACCATGGTTGAGTTAAGCCCTCATGCTTAACTCATGTAGAGAATTAACCCAAGGCTAAGGTTAAGGTTTAGGTTAAAAAATATCAAGAGAAATGACAAAAGAGTGGACTTTGTCAAAGTTTCTCCAAGCTTCTTCCAAGCTTGAGAACTTTGACTAAGTCTTTCTCATTTGTTAAATTTTAAGATATAAACAAAACCCTAATCTTAACCCTAATCATGGTATAAGTTTCATACACCCATCTTGCATGTATCATCAACCATGACACAATGCATGCACACAAACATACATATCACATATGTACAATGTGCACACAAAGTGAGAAAACAAATCATAAGTGAGCTAATACTAGTTAATGTAATGTAATATATCAAATATATAATTATATATTAAATTATTAAATCAAATCTTGATTTAATAATCCGGCTATAACCGACTAATATCATGTGTAACAACTTATCGAATCAACACTTGATTCGATAACCCGGCTATATCGCATACAACCGATCAATGTCACAAAATGTGAGAATAGAATACGGTATCACATATCGTATCAATCTCGGTCCCGCACATATCACATATGTGCTCCTACTCCGTTTCGATTGAGCCAGGAAACCCCTGTGTAGGACTCTAAAGACTCGTCAATACGCCGGCAGTTGGTGATGATCATATCAAACACCCACAAGCCGCAAGCGGTCTACTAAACGTAACGGCCACCCGGGTATTGAGCGATCAGAAGATCAACAAGCAAGCCTGCTCACACTCCTGCGAATCCAATCAGTAACACTACCGTACAGTTTGGTCTCTTCGTCTGATATGTCGCATATTTCGTCTAGGGGTGGTAAACACCAGACCCCAGTAACTCGATAAGTCATGTCGACATGAGGCTCATAATGGGTCGAGAAACTACTGATAACACTTACCAGTACATCTCTGAAACTGCCTTGGCCAAGGACTTCCTGTTATAGCCAATCGAACACAACGCAATATCAACTCCCTATACCGGGAGAGACGAAACCCCTCCTATCGCTCGTTGCCTCCATGTGATTTGGGACTGTACCCAAAAGCCACCTTTTTGCACGTCCTCTTGGACGTGGTATGATGGAAATCAAAGCACAGTGGGAATCACACAAGACTCTATGACGATCTCGGGTCTACAGACTAACCTGTACCAGTGTCACCAGAGAAATGCTATCTGACGTGAGGTATAATACCATCTGGGAGTTCTCGGTGAGTCCGTTAAGTGTACCCAGTCTCCACTGAGCACCCATATACTATCTCTGATGTCAAACACCAATGGATATGGGATCATCCATCGCCCATCTGTATGGGTCGAGAAGCTATACGCTAGTCTACTCTGGTATATCGATGCCCTGTCTCGATACACCTACGACTAGGAACATTTGAAGGATGTACTTAGCGACTACACTGTCCCCACTAGTATGATCTGCATCATAGTCCTGGTAGTCAAGTACTCATCCTAAGGGCTTTATCAACATGTAACATAGAGACAATCAGAGTATATGTTAAGATAAAGTGCAACCAGATAGCATACTATCATGTCGAGCAAGAAAGTCCTCCATATATATATATATGTTCAAGCATCCACTACAATATACATCGTATGTACAGTAATGGCCTCTAGGGCATACATATCACTAACAACATGTTTGTTCATTTCATTTGGTTTTATTTAAATTAAAAAGAGAAAAAAAGAGATGCCATGGTTGATGAGAGATAGAAAGAGAGGAGACAAAATAGATATTTAAAGAGAGTGTGAGGTTAAGAGAGAGTGAGGTTAAGAGAGAGAGAGAGAGAGAGAGAACTTTGACTTCTTCCTTATTCCATTTCCTTCTCATTTATTCTTCTTCCTTCTTCACCATTTCCTTCATCCCATTCATCCTCCTCTACCTCCATGTATCATCTCCAATTCCTCTCCAAAACCCCATGCCACCTTCATTAAAAAGTTGCACACTCTCATCCTAAACTCTTTGAACCATTCAAGTTTTGATTTTGAAGACTTTGGGCAACTCAAGAATTTTCCTAAGTTGCCAAATGAGGTAATCCCTACACTTTTAGTTAAGTGTTTGTGTTTAGTATATCCTATTATAGTTTAAAGTTCGATTTAGTGAGTATTGTGATCTTGGAAATTTCCAAGTTGATGTTAAGTGGTAAATTCAGGTGTAGTGAGTGTTTGCAAGACTTGAGTGATGTTTTTACTGGCCAAGACTAGATACTAGAAACCAAAACACGAACTTAGAATTTCCCCGATATCGGTTTTTGGTGAATTGTGACTTCTCTGTAGGATCTTCTATGACCTGAGACTACCATAAAATAAGTTGCCATCACTGTGAGACGAGCAGGTACCTAGGAAGCTACCTAGAAACTCGAGCCCATTTCCTTAGATTCTGGCCGCAGATTTAATCCTCGTGGCCGCAATTTGCGGCCACATTGTGGTGAAATGTGTTGATTCTTGGTTAGTGACTCCCTTATCTGATATCTAGAGCAACCCTATATGCAAAATCTTCTGGTTTGACCTAGGGTAAAATCTGGGATAGATTTCCTTAGTTGCTGATTTCGGGTTTTGCTATTTGTGAAACTTGGTTTTTATATTTGAGTTTGGATTCCGTCATTGGACGTTTATACGTCAACGGACGAGGGTTATTTGGTTGATCTTGCTTGCGTAAGCTATAGGTTCTAACCTATGAGCACTTCGTGTGCCGTATCGGTTTTTGGATATTGGTTTTAATTGTATTTTGATGCCTATTGATTGTAGGTACCTTCGCGTGGACTTCCGAGACGACGAAGCACATCGACTTCGACTAAGCGAGGAGTTTAGCAGGTGAGTAGATTTATATCTATGGGGGAAGTCGGGTGGATGGCGTATAGCACCCCCGCAACCATTGATATGGATGATTGTTTTATAAATTATAATTTTGATAAAGGATATGCTACAAACTTACGGACATGATTATATGATTTAGTAAGAGATAATATGATAAAAGTTGACACTAATGGATATATTGGCTTGAGAAAATGATATATGTATATAAGATAATATGATGTGCGATATTAAGATGATAGATATAGATGACCCGGATTGATATATGAGAATATGAAATGAGAAAGTGAATCATGAGAAGTATAAATTGAAAGAGGACAAGTAAGAGTTGATAATGGTAGGATATGAGATCGAGATCGATATGAATTGAGATTAACAAGATATGACGTATATGCAAGATGACATGATATAAGATTGATATAGATGTGTTATGTGATTGATAGGATATGCCGTACGAGATTATAGATCCGTACCCTTATTGATGAATAGGACGACAGATCCTTAATCTAGATTGTAGTCACCGTACGATGGATTACCATACGCGATGTGTTTACCGGATGTTTGAACCACGCTCATGAATTGAGAATGATGATCGAGGATATTGCGACACTTGATACTATGAGGCGGGGTCATCGACATAAAAAGGCTACCTTATTATATTTCATGTTTATGTTGGATTATTTCTCGTGTGATATCTATCATGTTTCCAGTATTTAATGCTATATGATATCATTTTCTAGTACACCTGCACAATTATCGATGATGCGCATATTACACTCACACAGAATTGTCTGCTCACACACATTCATCATCGGTAATTGCCATGCCACTTACACAGTAGAACTGCCATATCATGAGATTAATATTAAATGTAAAAGTACATTCATTGTTCAGTACTATCACTTGACATGCTTGCATGATATACTCGATATGCTCATATTACTACTCTATGTTGCATACATCGTACCTTATGGTTATATGCTTGAGATGCTGTTTTCATGAGATCTCTGGATTTGAGAACCGCAGTTATATTTCAAAGGGAATTGTGTATTGCTTTAAAAACGTGGTTTCTCTTGATATGATATTTCGAGACGTCCACCATGAGTTTTCTCGGTTCTGAGCTATGATTATACCCGATTCGAGGAACGGTAAGCACCGTCTGCGGGTACATGGTGGACCCGGTGAGGTACCCCGGGGCAAGAAGACTCGTATAGAAAGGCGGTGAGCCCGACGGAGGGAACACTACCTACCAGTGATAGTTTTGGGCTCGGTGGATATCTGGAGGATACCGACTGAAGTCGTGAGATGATATGGGCCGATCCGGACTGACGGAGCCCGAGATAGTTTGGCGCAGCGGATATCTGGGGGATACCGACCGTGGTCGTGATATGGGCCGATCCGGATAGACGGAGCCCGAGATATGAGGATTTACGTGTCGATGCTGGACACGGGTTTCATGATGTTTCGAGTATTGGTGTTGGACACTCAGGTTCCATGATTTTGATGTATCGTTGATGGACACACGTGGTTGATATCCTCATATATATACAGGTTTATGTTTTCATGATGTTTCGAGTGTCGGTGTTGGATACTCAGGTTCCATCATATTGTTTGTTTCGTTGACGGACACGTGGATGATATCCACATGCATATAGGCATATGATGTCAGATGTTTATTTCTATATGTCATTGCATTGACTCGATTGTTGACATATATGCATTTATGGTCACCCTAGATTTCATATTATTACCTTCAGGATATAATGACCTAGGAAATCGTTGTTTTATTCGATTTCTACCTGCTGATGTTTTCTATTCATGAGTTGGCAACTCACCCCCGTTGTGCTACAGTTCTGGTTTGACCGCTTTGGATCAGTTGCAGTATCGCTGGCACACAGCTTCTTCCAGGGTGTTTTGCTTTGGTAGGTGGGACACACATTGGATCATGCCCACTGTCGTACTTTTATATTCCGTTGCATCTAGATAAAATTCATCAAATCAAATCAGAAACTAAATATTGTATATTGGTAGACCTAGTCAGACTTGGGTTTTGTGCGAGACTTAGAGAGATAGGTTTATGTTCGCTTCTTGAGTTTTGATGTCTTGCTTCTTTATTGTTCTTTCTGGGTTGATCTTCGCCGTTGGGCGTCGTATATATGTTATTTCATAGTTGTGATTCCGCCAGTTGGCGAAGAGCTAGCTTCCGCTTGGGGATGCATATATATTGTTGTGTATATGATTTTGGATCAAAATATACAAGGGAGGTGCTGTCCAAATTTTTAAAAGACGAAATATTTTTTTTCAACTAGTATAATCCACTTGAATTTTCATGTTCCACTATCTATGCATTTAAAGAAAAACTTGATTTCATTATACCTTTATTTCAAACTGCACCTCCACTATTTTCCGCAAAAAGGTTTAGATTTTTTGGGCTTCAGCTTACTTGATTTATGTTACGCCTTTAGATGTTGTGTAATTTAAGTGCCGGTCACATGCTAAATTCGGGTCATGACTCGTTGCTTCATTTTTTGTTTTGACGATGTTGCGCCGATTCTTTGCTGAAGTAAGGTAGAAATCTGTAAGACTTCTATGCTGTATGTATCACAGTTGAAGTCTGGAGCTAGGAATATGTTATTGCTCCAATTTCGTTTGATAACCGCATTCGCATCCTGTTGAAATGAGTGGAACGTCGGGATGGTCTCTAGATTGTATATGCGCCGTCGAGAATTGGAGTTAGGATTTTGACATTACTCCATTTTTTTCGTTTCGACCCTTAGGTTTTTTATTGATGTTGCGACTGCACCCTGCTGGAATGAGAAGATATGTCGGGGTAGACTTTAGGTTGTGTATGGACCGTCAAGACTTGGAGCTAGGGTTTTGCCATGAATCCACTTTTGATTTGACCCTTGGGTCTTTGTTGACGTCATGTTTGCATCCTGTAAGAATAAGAAGGGACGTCGGGGTAGTCTTTAGGTTGTGTATGGACCGTCAAGACTTGGAGCTAGGGTTTTGCCGTGACTCCACTTTTGATTTGACCCTTGGGTCTTTGTTGATGTCGTGTCTGCATCCTGTCGGAATGAGAAGGTACATCGGTAGTCTTTAGGTTGTGTATGGATCGTCAAGACTTGGAGATAGGGTTTTGCCATGTCTCTACTTTTGATTTGACCCTTGGGTCTTTATTGATATCGTGTCTGCATCCTGTTGCAATGAGAAGGTACGTCGGGATGATCTCTAGGCTATAAATGTTGCTGTCGAGGTCTAGCTCTCCCTTTGACGGAGCCTAGTGAGAAAATATGGTTCCCTTTTTCATTTGTACCCATGGATTTTAGACAGGGGTAAGTGTAGACTCACCTGCAGGGCAAAGAAATTTTCCTTTTATTTTATTTTATTTTTGATTTCCACGATGCTCTATATTTTCAGCTTTTCTTATCGCGAAAGTCGCGATTGTCCAATCATTTCGGTTTTTTTATGCGCGGTGCCCAATCATTTCGGCTATTTTTTTTTATATTTTTACTCGCTGCTTTTTACTGCGAGCTGCCCAAACATTTCGGCTATATTTTTTTATATTCATATTTTTTTACTTGTTGCTGTTTTTATTGCGAGTTTAGAATCTAAAACCAACCTTGGCATCAACATCGCTATGACTGGAATATTGCCAGGAGCGAATAATCATTTGCCGTGAAAGGACTTAGAGTTTGACACCTGTTTAGGTATCAGCATCGCTGCAACTGGGATATTGCCAGGAGCGGATCATCATTTGCCTTGAGAGGACTTGAAGTTTGGATACCTTTTTAGGCATCAGTATCGCTGCGACTGGAATATTTCCAGAAGCGATTCATCATTTACCTTTGTTGATTTGAACAAAGGTGGCTTAGCTAACAGGTTAGGATCCTGTCGACTAAGCCTTTTTGACTTTATGAGCCGTAAAGGTCTTATAAAGGTATTTCTCCCTATGAGTCGTGAGGATCTCGTAGGCGTATTTTCTCCTTAGGAATTGTAAGGATTCCTAAGTGTGCGTTCTCCTATAAGTCGTAAGGATCTTATGAGAGTATTTTCTTTTTATAAGTCGAGAGGACTTAAAAGTGTTGTTCACCATATGAGAACATTTCTCGTCATTGGTGGAATTTGGCGGGAAAATCTTTTATTTGTTCCCGTAGATTGTATACAAGGGCCAATATTGGACCGCCTATAGGGCAACTTGGGGCATATGACGGCTTAAGAATAGGTTCAGATTCTTGTAGCTTAAGGCTTTTGAATTCTATGAGCCGTGAGGGTCTCATAGGGGGAGTTCTCCTTACGAGTCGAAGGGATCTCATAAGTGTAAATTTTTTTACGAGATTGTGCCTTTCCGGATTTTCACAAGCTCGCCGGTAATCCTGCTGTTTTTACTCGCGGCGCCCTTTCGGATTTTCATCCATGCCCATTTTGCTTGTGGACATAACTTTTTTTACGAGATTGCGCCATTCCGGGCTTTCACAAGCTTGCCGGTAATCCTGTTGTTTTTGCTCATGGCGCCCTTTCGGATTTTCATCCATGCCCATTTTTCTTGTGAACATATAGTTTTTTTAATGATCAATATGTTTGCCAGTGGGACTTAGGGGTGACTTCACCACTGGAGTAGCTGTGTAGCTAGTGGGACTTGAGTTGCAGTCTTCGCCGTTGGGGCTTCGATTGTAATATAGATCTCAAGAGAGCATATCGCCGTATTTGAGGTGACGCGCTAGTTTAAGGACGTTCCGGTCCATCATCACTACGTTTGAGGCAAATTTTTATTTTAAGGACTTTTCGGTCCATTGCCGCCATGTTTGAGGCGAATAATTAGTTTAAGGACTTCTCGGTCCGTTGTTGCCTTGTTTGAGGCGAATAATTAGTTTAAGGACTTCTCTGTCCATTGTCTCCATGTTTGAAGAATATACTAACTAATGCCTGAAAGGGGAATGAATTCCGATTGCAAGGCGAAGTGCGGGCTTAACATCTGGTGTAAGCGGTCAAAAAGCACTCCTGCAGGATTGCAACAATATATGGTTAATACAAGAAAATGGTATCTACACTGAAACAAGAAATGATCTCTACCTTCCATCATTAAACCCGAGGGAACTTGGGGGGACACCGAAAAGAGTGGTGGAGCAGGGACAATCGTGGCCACGGCTGACAGTGATCCTTCAATTAACACCGCGCCGGGGTCTACCACGCCTGTATTTAGAATAAAGGAAATATCAGTAAAAATGTTTAATGGGATTGAGAAACCGAAAGTAATAGCTTGAGGTATACCCGATGGGGCAGAAATCATAACTGGGTATGGAGCATCACCAGCCTCAACGGCTTCCTCAGTTTCTATCATCATCGGGAAGGTGGATTCGGCATCCACACCTTCGTCCCCTGAATCAATAAGGACCGTCGTAATGCTCGCATCACCCGCCGATATCAGGGATCCACGAGGGTAGGAAGCGGCAATAGGAACAGTCCCAGATTCGAAAGGGAGGCCTAATACTCCAGGCACTTCAAGTGCTGGCACTTCGCCCGCCGCGTCACCGCCTGAACTCGGCCCTGTTGAAAGAGTGTTATAATACAAGGAAAAAAGACTGCTATCAGGTTTCAATAAGTGAATGTGCACTGTTTTACCTTGAAGCGACCGCTCGGCCTCTTCACGAGCCGCACGCGCAACCTGCCTATGAGCGATAGACAGGACAGAATGAGCGTCCTCCATGCAAACATCAGATGGTCGAGCATCGCTCGAGCCAGCGTCTGGGGCCAGATTAGCCCGACGCTCCCTTGTGGCGTGCATTTTGCGCTTCGTCTCAGCTTTGGCTGTATGGACGGATCTCCTCAGGACCTTCGACAGAGGAGCGTCTTCGTCTAGATCAGTCTCGGCCTCGGGATATACTGTAACGTCCTTCATCGGCTACTTCATCGATGCTTCCCGTGGTGGCCCGGAGAGGACCTCAGCTGTAACCGGTGGCTCTTAAGGCTCTTCTGCACCACCATCGGAGATTGGCATTGTGCTCGGAACAACATGGGCTGCGGTGATTCCTATAATAGGAAAACATAGGGAGTCAAGTTGTGAATAAAATAAACTAAATATGTAAAGGCATTGTGAAACAAATCATACCAAGACCAATAGAACCGCGAAGCCTCTCTCCTCAAACGTTTTGAGGGACGCCAAGAGGGCCTCTTCAGTGGAGATTCCTGTTAAGAGATAGGCGTTAGTAAAATGTAATAAACTCATAAAAAGGAATATATACGGGAGAGTATAAATGAAATATACTGGATGCCGCAAGAGAAGCTAACGCCGCTTACTCATGGGCCAGTCTTTCATAAGCTTCGATAGAAGCTTGAAGGTCGGTAGCGGCAACAGGAGCTTGGAATAGACTATCGTTGGTGCCATACTCAGATAAGCCTTCGCTATAAGGACCATGAGGCTCTTGCTCGAATACAACATCAACTAAGAACAGAGATTTCTTCTTTTTCTTGGAGCTGGCACCAACCCCCGACGACAACAGCTCCCGCTTAACGGGCTTCTTCGGACGGCGGGTTCCGATCTCCGAGTCAATACCCGACTCGGGGGACACAGCAGCCACCACAGCCATGGGAGCATTTACCTCCGGCTGAGGCATATCTGGAAAAGCTCACGGAACCACAACTGCGCTGCTTCCACTCAAAGAAGGAGGCACAACCGCCCGTCGCTTCAGTGGGACCGCTGGATTACTGGCTTAGACAACATCTTTGTGGTCAAGCAGCAGTCGCCCCTCTTCCCTAATGACATCGCCCGTTGCATGTTGGTACCAAGCAACGTAAGCATTCGAGGCCCTTAGAATGTGACTCGGCTCGTTGATGAGGAAATAGGACCCCGTATTCAAATACATGAAATGATGTGTCGCGTTGCGAACACCTTCCTCAGTAGTAACGGGATCCATGATGAACGCCTCGAGGGGAACTCCTTGGTTGTAACCCGATTGCTGAGCAAAACGGTGTGGGTTATATCTTATGAACAAAGCCAAGGCGATCTGTCTGAATACCAGGAAGCCCGGCCTGATAGAATGCAAGTGGGCAATCTCTCGGGTCCTCAATGCAAAAGCTCCGTCCTTGAAAACGTCGTGAAGCGGTTGGATTGTTCTGGAAGATTCCTTGCCGATGGTCAGGACTCTGTCGGCGAAGGTCGTGCTGTCATCGACCATACGTGGGCGAAGAAGCAATCGCCGAGCCTCCCGCTGTGTTAGGTCTGGAGAAGAAGCATCGACCAAGTGCATGACCTGAGGAAAATTATATCCTTTATAAAATTCGGGTCGTTTATGCACACCAAAAGCACCCAGCACGTGCATCTCGATCCATGAGGTGAAGTAATGTAGTAGGAGATTAACGGGCTTCAAACCCGGCAGAGTAGTGTTGGCCGCTAGACTCAGGCCATTATATAAGTGAGTCAAACCTGCGACCCTAACGGCCAAGCGTGTCCCCGCCACAATACGGTGAGCTGGATAAAAGATAGACGGTCTCATATAACGAGGATGCATCGGAAGTGCGAACCAGCTTAGCCACAAGCCGATAAAACCCAGGAAGAATATCTCCTCATCAATGTCCAGAGAAGCAACCTCTGTGAAAGAAACGACCGGGGTATCCGGAATAAAAAAACTGCTTTAAATCTACTTCCGCGGTCGGTAATTTTTCCAAGCTAAACCCGAGCGGATCATCAAGCTTGGTGAACTTCGCAGCCTTCTTCGGCAAAGTCTCCGGACTAAGGAAGCGGGCGATGAAATCTGTAAAGCTAACTCCGTGCCCACCAGACTCCAAGAATAAGCTCTCGTATATGTTCAACACCTTGATCAAGCTTGGAAACTTGTGTTGAACGGTATTCTCTGGGGTAATACCTATTACCACTAATTCAGTAGCAAAGATGTACTCGTCAGGGGGAAGTATCTTTTCATAATGTTCCCCTCTAATGGGTAATCCAGATATCTCCGCAAATTCCTCCAATAAGATTGAGACCTCCCGATCCGATAAGAGAAATGTGTGGGTCGAGATATTCCATTGCTCCAGAATAGATTTGACCCACCACAGATGAGGAGTGTGGTAGTGAAAGAGGGACGCATAGATCACGGGATATAGCCTGGTCTTCAGTAGCAGCAACTTCTTGGTCGACAAAATGTATCGGGCCCATTGCAGATAGGCAGCCGAATGACGGGGAGCCATTCATATCATGTAAACCTGCCTCCAAGGACGCGATTCTTCTTGGCATATGCGACGCCCTAGAATGTCTAGGGCCATCGATGGCTGCACTGGTATCGATGCCATGGAGGGTTGGAGACGACCTTTCGAAGTCCAGTTGACCTCTTCTACTAAGTGACGTGCGGAAGGTCAGCGTAATGGATTGACGGGATCGGTTATAACGGCACTGCACAAGTAAAACTGTGTTGACCCCGGATAATGTGACTATACCACGACCCCGACAGATGAAGAGATTTCTGCTCTGGGTCATAATCCCGAATGACTGCAAAGACTTCCCGATTTGTAGGCATATCGGCGAAAGCACTCTCCGAGCGAACGTAGGGGAAGGAGGAATCAGAAGCCATAATACCTATAAAAAAGGGGTTAATTATCGACACAATGTTCAAGACTTTAACATTTTCATTACACCTAAATTTGTACTACATTCTGGCATGTTAAAGCCACTACAGTTCAAAGAGAAAGGGACAATGGGCCCCACAAAATCAAGGTAACGCCCCCATCAATGATGAGGAAGGCACTCATTGTAAGAATCCAAAATAATTCTCATTTAATGAAAAATCTCATTGAACTGTGGAGTTAAACTCTCTCGAAAAACGAGTTCTACAGCAGATTCAAATCTGCAAGAAGAACCGTAGAAAGAAAATAAGAAAAGGGGAATAAAATTCCCAAAAGAATTTCTTAAAAAAAAGAAATTTTCTCAGAGCTAAGCACTGTAGAACAACCCAGAATTAAATTCCTCTAATAATGGGATTAAATCCCAGAAATCTCCATGGGAAATATACTGGAATTAAATTCCAGAGAACTCTTAAAGATCAGAGTAACAGGGTAAAACCCTAAGATCTTTGAGACCATCGGTTTACCTAAATAAAGTTTTTAAAGATCTATAAGAGATCATTTCAAGAAAAAGAGCCAAGCTCTGTTAATGGGTTAAAAATCCAAGACAAAAAAGAGTCTCTTTTAATAGAAAAATGTTCATAATCCTTACCAATTTTCTTAAACAGAGTTAAACTCTAAAAGTTTCTTTGGGCAGAGATCTAAGCTCTGAGAAGAGAATTAAATTCTCAAGGAAGAAGGAAGAAGATGATGGAACGACAGTCATCTCAAGGGCTAAAGGCCCTATTTATAAGACATGAAGGGACGGTTCAACTCCCCAGAATATCGAACGGTGGAAAATGTGACACCGTTGCACCCATATGTAAGCCGCGTGAGAGTAACGGTGGGGGGGCATTTGTTTCCCCAATATATTTAACATAATAAAAGAGCAAAGCTATGTTGAATTTAATGAGGCAGCGCCTCACGTGCTCTCCATGAGGGCGCCAGCGCCAGAGCCAATTTTATAGGATTAAATCCTATGGTGGCGCTTCACGTGCTCCTCACGCGGGTGCCAATGTGCAAAGCACAAATGAGTTCATAACATAGAGTTAAACTCTTAGATGACGCCATACGTGCTCCTCACGCGGGTGCCAATGTGCAAAGCACCGAACAGTTCATAAGAGTTAAACTCTTAGATAGAGCCGCACACGCTCCTCACGCGGGAGCAAATGTGCAAAGCACATAAGTACCCATCTTAGGAATTAAATTCTTAAGTGGCACCCACCTGCACAACATGTGAGCGCCAAATGCCCAGGTAGAATTAAATTCTACAATACTCTTTGTTAAACAGAGCCGTTGGATAATCCAACGGAGATGATAAATCATCAAAATACAGAATTAAATTCTGTTAGGAGAAAACATTTCCCAAATCTTTCTCAAATAAGAAAGATACTTTCGGTTGGATAAAAAATCCAATTATAGAATAAAATTCTATTTTGGAATATATTCACTCAATCTTTCTAAATAAGAAAGTCTGCTCTCTGTAAAACAGAGAACCATTGGATTAAAAAATCCAATGGTGATTAAAAATCACCATTTTTACAAAATAAATTCTGTACAGGGAAAATATTTCCCCAATCTCGTTAAAAACAAGAACCATATTCTGTAAAAACAGAAGCCCTTGGATCAAAGATCCAATGGTGGCTAAAATCCCCCAACTGAATTAAATCAATTGGAATCTCTCAATGAGAGATTTTCTCAGAATTACGTAACAAACTTGCCTCCACTATATAAAGGACCCGAGACTTCAAGTCTCAAAAGAGGAGAAAAGGAGAAAAAAGGAGGAAGAAGAAACCCCCCCCCCCCCCGATAAGCTTCTGCAAAAATACAGGGAGCTCTTAAAAGAACAGAGAATTTAATTCTCAAAGAAGAAGACTCTTCTCCTCAAAAACCCTAGGTAAAAAAAAACAAAGAGATCAAAATATCTCTTTTTACCTATATAAGGGTTTAACCCTTCTCACGAACTTAGTTCTTTCTCTGGATCAGAGATCCACAAGAAAAGTCTCCCACATGTTGAGAATTTAATTCTCATCGGGGGGATCTTTTCTTGAGAATCAAAGATTCAGAAAAGAATTAGGTTCAAAAGAAAAAAAGCAAAAAGAAAAAGGACCTATAAAAGAACTTAGTTCTTAAAGAAAAACCTGATCCCGGATCTTCAAAAAACGAAGATCTTAGTGATCATTAATGGTCAAAATGCCACCAACAGAGATTTAATCTCCAGAAAAGGAAAAAAGACTAGCGCCTCATGTGCTCCTCACGTGGGCGCCCCCTTTTAACAGAGCCTAAAGCCTCACGTGAAAACACGCGGGCGCCCAAAACAGAAGGCCAGCGCCTCACGTGAAACACACGTGGGCGCTGAATAAAAATGCTCAACACTCCTTATGCAGTCAAAGACCAAGTGCTTAGCACTGATTGGGCAGTGCCCTGTGCCGCACGTGCTCCTCACGTAGGCGCCATACAAAAAGTGCCGAGCACTTTATAGGCAGCCAAAACGGCCGAGTGCTTAGCACTGATTGGGCAGCGCCCAGCGCTTCACGTGTCCCTCACGTAGACGCCATAAAATGTGCTTAGCACTTCACATTTAGTCAAAATGACTAAAAGTGTTCAACATTTATTGAGCAGCGCCCATGACTGAATGCTTCACATGACATACATGTGAGCGTCAATGTTCAAATAAGTGCTTAGCACTTTTACATGAAAAGAAAAGGGCTGAACAAACATAGCCCAAATAAGTGCTTAGCACTTTTGAATACGAAAAAGGCTATGTAGACTTAGCCCATATTGGCTAAGTCTCTGAGCCCAAATACTCTTTTGCTGGATTTTAAATAAAAATGATTCTTGAAATTTTGCTAAGTTGATCTTAGTCTCAAATTAGACTAACGCATCCTTAGCGAGAACAAATTAAGCCCAAATGCTCATACATTTAAGGTGATCTTAATCTCAAACCAGATTAACGGTCCTTAAATAAACCTAAGCCCAAATCTAAAATATACGGATTTGGACTAATCCGCGCCCTACGGGAGACAACATAAACTAGTCTCTGTATACAATCCACAGGCAACCAAAACAAACAAAAACACACACGACACGAAGTGAACTTCCGAAGCAGGAGAAAGTGGTTATCACAATACGGTAACATAATTAACTATAGGGGCTTGCGCCTGCAGGGAAGAACATCCCCATAATTAAAAACCCCTCATAAAATGAGGGGGAATCTGATAAAGTCTGCAACGGTCGCATTTGTCCAAACCTCTGACATATGGTGTCATAAATCAACCTGGTATATTCGGAGAGGTGGTTGGTTAAATCCAAATAGTATCTGCCCCCAAATTCAGGTAAGACGATCTATCCCAGTTCGTCTCTGTTTTCGGTGGTGAACAGATTCTGGCATGTCCGGTGGGACCTTTTCCTCTTTCCACTCTACATTTCGTGTGTCGTGTTTCGCGAACAAAATCGCGGCTCGCTATGGTTGCCCTTGGATTCGAGGTACAAAAATTTGGTGTTTTGCTCCTGTGCAGAAAATCGATGGCTTCTAACTGCATCTCTTGCAACAGCAACTCTCGCTCCACCCTAACTGGAGGAGTGACCTACAGGCCCAATGCGACCTCCATCTTTTCAATGCCGGTGGGGCAAGTAACGCAAGCTACTACTGGGTTGTTCTTCGGGACCATACTCCCACCGGTGGGTGTCGGTGCATCAGCGCCGCAGGAAGAAGCTTCCAAGAGGTCGGTCTTCGATCGACTGGCGACCACAACGGCCCGTCTCAACAGGCCGTCCTAAGCTGACGTCCCAGTCTTCAACAGGCTGGGCAAGAACCTAAACGGGCCCGCAAAGAGGCTCATGACACCTGAAGGGGCTACCCCAAAATGGATAGCCCTCCCAACTCCTGCTACGGGCGAAGTCGTAAATGGTGCTTTCCCTACCAGAAAGTCGGTCTTTGAAAGATTGGCCGGCCATCCTCAAACTCTGCCAAGGACGTCAGTCTTCAAAAGGCTGACACCAACAACAGCCCCTCAGCAAAGCCGGGGGATGAAGAAGCCGCTTCCAAATCTGAGGCGGTCCCGTCTGCAAGACATGCTCGACGTCGTAACTGGCGCTGAGTGAGAAAAGCTGGGGGCAATTCTCCCTCTGTACTTATCCCACTAGCTCTAATGGTGGAGGTTGACGCAGCTGTTCCAACCGGGAACAACTTTGATATGCTCAGGAGGGTACGCAAGAACTCTCCAACGGCGGTGCTAAAGAAATCATCCCTGCCTGCAGAAACCACAGTGCAGACAATACCCCTCAGCCCTCTCTTCAAAAACTCCACCTCCGAAAACGAAGAGTAAGAGAAGAACTGTGAGAACATTTAGCTGCGTAACCGCACGCTTCCTGAGAAGAACCTCGGACCTACAAATAAAGATTCGAGCAAAAAAGGCAAAGGGAAAGAAAAAATCCCCAAGGAAATTTCCCTCGACGATGGAGTTGTCAAAGAGCTCGCAGCAAGGGACCCGCCTAGGAAAAATAAGGTGGATTACAATGTCCTAACACATCTGAGGAAAATACCCTCACAGTTGAGCATATTGGATGCTCTCCTCTTGTCCAAAGAGGCACGAGAGTCTCTGATCAAGGCATTACAAGAGCCTGATCAGTTCCAAGCTTTCTTCGCAGAGGAGAAGATGAAGGATGAGCTGGTAGAAGTTCACACAGCTGACATTATATTCAGTGATGAAGATCTCCTCCTCGGTACGTGCGAACATAACTGCCCGTTATACGTCACCGGGTACTGTCACGACATCAAGATAAGGAAAATCCTTGTCGACAACGGATCCTCCGTCAACCTTTTCAATGTGAGAGTGGTGAAGGAGATTTGCATGAACGTTCAGTACTTGGCCCGAGACAAAATTACAATCTCCGGGTTCGACTCATAGTCATCACGGACGCTTGGGTCCGTAATACTGACGTTACGCTTCGGGTTGCTCGTCACTGACATCAAATTTCACATCATTGATGCCAAGACTTGCTATAATGCTTTGCTCGGCAGGCCCTGATTGCATGAGTACAATGTCATCCCTTCTACACAACATCAGAGTGTATGAAGTATTTCAAGGATGGTTTGGAATGCACCGTCACAGGGGAGCTAAATCCTTTCTCTGTAAACGAGGTCTGGAAATATGAAGACATAAAGTACTTCCTACCTGATTTCGAAGATACAGAAAGGTGTCATATGCCAGAGGATAAACAAAAGTCCGCCGCCACTATCCCGATCTTTGGGAGCAATTCCGAAGAAGATGAAGAAATAGTCTACTCGGGGTAACCCCAGAAAGAAAACGACAGGCCTGGACCATCTACCCCTATTCTGGTCTTTGGCAGCGATTCTGTGGATGAGGCCAACGTAGTGTTCTCCATCCGCCCGTCAGTGCAAACCCTCGCCGGAGCAAATCAGATTCTACAAATCACAATGGCTTCGCCTCTACATTACAAGAAACTTGATGCGCTCAATACATACAGCGTACAAGAGCTACAGACTTTCTATGTCCCTCCCAGGCGAAGAGGTGAAAAGGCGATCATCTTCTACCAATCTACGGAGACCAAAGTAGAAAAAGAAGTCTGGCATGGTACCGAGTTTGCACTCAACAGGCTTCAAACAATTCGTCTGCCAAGAAACTATGCGGAGGGATTGAAGAGGCTTTTAAGATGCCAAGGTAAACCCCTCGAACAAACTGTTTGGCAAGCCCAATTTTACAAAAAGATGTGGGATATTCCTGAGACTCAGCGAAAGATGCCCAATGGGAAGATGGAGACAACCGGGCTCGGATACGTTCGGTCCAAGAAACGGGAGCAGTTCCACAGCTGTCGCGTCATAAACTGCTTCAGCGAAGAGGAAAACACTCTTCCAAATGGCCGTGACGTTGAAACATAGCGAAATCCCTCTCTAAGAACGTTAATTTCGTCGCTCGAAAAACAAATAGACAAGCTAATAAAAGAAGCTTGTCAAAAGAGCCGAGACAATCACAGCCGCGAAATAGCCATTTATGAAAAGGTCAGGATGCAGCGCCTCAATCAGCAATCCGCGGAGAAGGAAGACTATAATGTTCTTCATCCTCGGCCCACCGTATGTCCTCGCGAAGGGGGAAAATCCCGAAATAAAGGTAAAAACAGGGTAAAGAACGCAAACAACGTTCGAAAACAACGAAGCGGATCTAAAACGCCATGCACTCGAGAAAAACTCGATTGGAACCCATCCTTTATAAAGAAGATAGGTCGGGAATACTCCTTCCTCCAAGACAAGACAAGGAAAATATTCAACTTTGTTATGAAGCACCAAATGATGATACTTCCGGAGTCTCGGCACTCTTGAACAAATAAACGAGGTCCATCATCCGGATTATTGCTCCTACCACTGAGCAATATGTCATACCTTTGAAGACTGCTTCACCTTCAAGGACTGGGTAGAAGACCAGTATCAGTAAGGCAGGTTCGCTTTGTTGATATTGCGCTGTGTTGGAGAGCCATTACATAATATCTGTGGCCACGGCAAGTGAGATTTATTGGTAGGTGTTCCAGTAGTTTCTCAGGGTGTTCTGGGATACACTCCGACACGACTTATACCGCTATTAGGGGTCTGACGTTTACCATCCCCCTAGGCCCGATATGCGATACTCTTAGACGAACAGACCGGACTGTATAGAGATTGTCACATTCAGGCTCAGTAGGAGTTCAGATGAGTTAGCTCATCGGCCTTCTTATCGACATCTACCTGGGGACCGTTACGTACAGCTAGTACTGCTTGTAGCCTGTGGTTAAACCCACTGCCAGTGTAGTGTCGAGTCTTTAGAGTCCCACACAGAGGGTTTCCCTGCACCGGGCAAAAGATGTAGAGGCCGTATGGTTTTACGGCAGGGCTTCGATCACTTACGTGAACTTGTACACATACGATGATCGAGCGGATAATACTAGTGGGCTTTGGTTTAAGCCGGATCCTAGTATTATACTGATGGATTAATTTCATCTCTTTGTATTCGTATTCTTCGGAATACGGATACGGGTATGTATATACAGTTGAGGGGCATTCTCGTAATTTTTCGGGAAAGCTTCTAGAAGAAGATGACTCATTAAGGGTTTTATCATTTGATTAAAGCTTAAATGAGGTGGAGGAAATGAGGTGTATGTTTACATTAAATGAACCATGACTCATGAGGTGATTCACTACTTGAATTAAATGAAGCATGCTAAGATATTTACTAGATTTTTTGGGTAGATATTTGTATGCTTCATATTATTCAATCATGAGTGATTATTCATTAAGATGATCATAAACAGTCTCATTATCTCAAGTCTTCATCTTCTTCTTCCTCAAAACCCTAATTGCTCTCATGTGTTGAGAATCCTAAGGTTTAAAGAGACAAAGCACTCCATCTTCATACTCTACACTCTCTAGGACTTCTAGTTTGGTAAACTAGAAGCCGTAGTTATCTCAGATTCGAGATAGAAGCTCGGACTATAGACTCTCGGGTGGATCGTCTTTGACTCGAGGAGGTCGTCGAGGTAGCCGCGATCCGTTACGATCCTTAGAGCCTACGATGACGAGAAGGACAACGATGAAGACCCGAATGACTTGTATCGTGAGGTATAACTTCGAATCCGAGTAGTTAAACCTCTTGTTGTTTGCTAGTTATGGTTTAGTCACGATCTATGAGATCGAGTCCGTGTTGCGATGCTTTGATGATCATTTTTCACATATTCCGCTTCCACATGAACCGTGGGGTGCGTGACATGGACTTACAGAAAGTGCCAAAATGCATTAGACGAAATCAAGCAATACCTGCAAAATCCGCCTGTATTGGCCACTCCGGTTAAGGTAAAACCTTTTATCCTATATACAACGGCCCTTGAGGTTCTCTAGGTGCGCTATGGGCATAAGAGAACGATCAAGGAAAGGAGGGAGCCCTATATTATTTGAGTCGAGTTCTCCTGGGGCAGAAAACAACTACTCCCCATTGAAAAGCATTGCCTGGCACCGAGCTTCGCGATAAGGAAGCTCAGACATTACGCCTTGGCACATGAGATCCATCTCATAGCAAAAGTGGATCTTCTCAAATATCTGATGTCAAGGGCCATACTAACAGGTAGGCTTGCTAAATGGGCTCTCCTCCTGATGGATTTCTCGAAAACATATCGACCCCTCAAAGCAGTGAAAGGCCAGGCCATTGCCGACTTTCTCACGGAGCATCCGATACCAGCCGACTCCCCCTTAAATTGTGAGTTGCCGGATGAACATGCGTTCGACACAATCAAAAGAAAGAAGGAAGAAAATGATTCCCAATAGGAACTTTACTTCGATAGAGTATCTTCCATGAAGAGGCGAAAGCAAAACACCCCCATAATCAAAACCGGGGTGGGCCTTATCTTCGTGACTCCGTAAGGAGGAATATTGCGTTGCGCCCTTTCCTTAATGGAGTCAAGGACTAATAACGAAGCTGAATATGAAGCTTTGATAGCAGGTCTCGAGATCGCTGTCAATATGGGAATCAAAGACCTCCTCATATATGGAAACTTCCAGCTGATCGTTAGCCAAGTAAATGGCGACTATCAGACGTGCAAGCCAGAGCTGATAAAGTATGGCGAAAGGGTGCAGCAACTGCTGACACAAATCCCCTCCTACATCCTGGAGAGTATACCGTGTGCAGAAAATAGCAAGGCGGATGCCTTGGCCAAATTAGCTAAGGAACTGGCTGATGACGACCTCGATGATGTAAAGATCATTATGCAAAGCCGCATGGTTCTCATGCCAACGGAAATATCTTCGGAAGATCTGATAGAGTCATCCGAAAGAAAAGAAATGACCGAACAAGTATCCCTTCAAATAAAGGACGAAGAAAAGGTCAAGGATTGGGATGTCATCATAGACTACATCAAATCCCAACGAACACCCAAAAATGCGTCGTCTAGACATCAGCTCATGAAACGAGCTCTGTCATTCGCCTACGTCAATGATACTCTATATAAGAGATATTTCGACTGTCTGTGGCTAAGATGCCTGGGACCAGAAGAAGCGAAGAGTGTCGTTCAAGAAATTCACGACGGACTCTGCGCTTCTTACCAAGCTGAGCCAAAAATGAAGCTGAAGATCAAAAGAATGGGTTACTATTGGCCCACAATGATTCAGGACTGTCTCGAATATGCGAAGCAGTGTCACTCATGCCAAATCCACGGGGACTTCATCCACCAACATCCAAATCCGCTACACCCAACAGTAGCTAGCTGGCTGTTCGAAATGTGGGGAACTAATATAATTAGCCCCATTGAACAGGCGTCGTCCAAAGGACATCGGTTTTTATTGGCAATAACCGACTACTTCTCTAAGTGGGCAGAAGCAGTTCCACTAAGGGTGGTGAAGATGGAGAATATCCTCCATTTCTTTAGGACACATGTCATCTATCGGTTCGACACTCCGCGATGAATTATCTCGGATAATGGGCCAGCTTATAGAAGCCATAAAATCATCCGCTTCGCACAACAACATAAAATAGATTGAAGATACTCTTCAGTCTATAATCCTCGGGCTAACGGTCTAGCTGAAGCTTTCAACAAGACCTTGACGGAGATTATAATGAAAACGATGTCCAGAAATAAAAGAGACTGGCACGAAAGGCTGCATGAAGTTCTCTAGGCATACCGAACAACATTCAAAATGGCTACAAATACAACACCATACATGTTGGTATTTGGCACGGAAGTAATGCTTACCCTAGAAATAGAACTCCCTTCTCTGTGAGTAGCGGTTCGATACGAGCTGACAGATGAAGAAAATGCTCATCTTCGGTTTGAGGAGCTCGATGCCCTCGATGAAACTCGCCTTATAGCACAGCAAAATCTGGAGGCTTATAAGGCAAGGATGACACAGTCATACGAAAGAATGACCAGGCCAAGAACATTCTGCCAAGGCGAACTAGTACTAGTCGTCAAAAGACCAATGATCCCCAATAGTGCAAAATGGAAGTAATTCGAGCCGAACTCTGAAGGCCCGTACATCATAGACAAAGTCTACCAAGGTGGAGCTTACCTGCTCATGGATATGCATGGCAAAAGACTCTTCCGGCCAATAAACGGCCGATTCCTCAAAAAATACTACGTTTGACGAGTCACGACTTAGGTCTATGATAAATGACGACGCTCATGTTCGCTCGCTATTATCCTAAGTCAGAACTCTGAGAGTAATATGCAAAGAAGTTCCGTCACCTCAAACATGGCGATTCAGGACTGAGATGTCCTTAAACTAGAAATTCGCCTCAAACATGGCAACAATGGACCGAAATATTCTTCAACTAGAAATTCGCCTCAAATATGGCGATAACGGACCCAGATGTCCCTAAACTAGAACTTCGCCTCAAATATGGCGACATTGGACCGAAAAGTCCCTAAACTAAAATTTCGCCTCAAATATGGCGATAATGGACCGGAACGTCCCTAAACTAGTGCATCGCCCCAAATACGGCGACACATTCCCTTAGGATCTATATTGCAATCGAAGTCTTAGCAGGAAAGATTGCAACTCGAGCCCCACTGGCTACATAGCTAATCCAGCGATGAAGCCACCCTCAAAACCCACCGGCAAACAGGTGGGTCACCTACGACGAAGCTACTTTCAAGAGTTTCGCCATTAAAAAAAAGGTATGTCCACAAGCGAAATGGGCACGGATAAAAACCCAAAAGGGCGCCATGAGTAAAAACTGCAGGATTGCCGGTGAGTTTGTGAAAACCCGAAAGGGCGCAATCTCGTTTAAATAATAATAATAATAATAATAATAATAATAATAATAATAATAATTAAAAAAAGAGAAGAAAAAAAGGGTATGTCTACAAAACAAAATGGGCACGGATGAAAACCCGAAAGGACGCCGTGAGTAAAAACAACAGAACTGTCGGCGAGTTTGTGAAATCTCGAAAATGGTGCAAACTCATAAAATAAAAAATTCATGTGCACTTGCAAAGTCCTCTCAAACTTGTGAGGAGAAAATACTTGTGTGAGATCCTTACGACTCACAAAGGAGCAACACACTTAGGAATCCCTACGATTCCTATGGAGAAATTACACTTACGAGATCCTTATGACTCGTAAGGAGAATTTCCTCGTATGAGACCCTCACGGCTCATAAGATTCAAAAGCTTTAAGTTACAGGGATCTGAACTTATTCTTAATCCGCCGCATCCCCCAAGTTGCCCTACACGAGGTCCATATTGACCCTTGTATACAATCCACAGGCACGAATAAATATTCCCCCACCAAGTTCCACCAACGATGAGAAATGTCACCGTATGGTGAACGACACTTATATGTCCTCTCGACTTATAAGGAGAAAGTACACCTACGAGGTCCTCACGACTTATAGGGAGAAATACCTTTATGATACCCTTACGGCTCATAATATCAAAAAACCTTAGTCGACAGGATCCTAACCCCGCTTGCTAAGCCATCTTTGTTCAAGTCTTTTCACGATAAAAGTTAATTTGCTCCTGGCAATACTCCAGTCGTAGTGATGCTGATGCCAAAGTTGGTATCAGATTCCAAACTCGCAATAAAAAACAGTAGCGAGTAGTAAAAAAAATGCATATAAAAACATCCGAAATGTTTAGGCAACTCGCAATAAAAAATCTGCGAGCAAAAAATATGCATATAAAAACAGCCGAAATGTTTGGGCAACCCGCAATAAAAAGCAGCGAGTAAAAATATAAAAAAAATATAGCCGAAATGATTGGGCACCGCGGATAAAAAGCCGAAATGATTGGGCAATCGCGACTTTCGCGATATGAAAAGATGAAAAGATAGAGCATCGCGGCAATAAAAATAAAATAAAATAAAATTTCCTCTGCCCTGCAAGTATGTCAATATTGACTCTTGTATACGATCCAGAGGCACAAAAAAATGAAAAGGGAACCATACTTTCCCACCAGGCTCCGTTAAAGGGAGAGCCAGATCTTGACGGCAATATCTACAGCCTAGAGATCGGCTCGACGTTCTTTTCATTCCAACATTGTGCATACGTGACGTCAACAAAGCTCCAAAGTGCCAAATCAAAACGGAGTAATGGTAAAATCCTATCTCCAACTCGGCGTTCCTTCTCATTCCAGAAGGATGCAGACGCAATGTCAACAAAAGACCCAAGGGTCGAAACAAAAATGGAGCCATGGAAAAATCTTAGCACCAAGTCTTGACGGTTCATATACAACCCAGAGACTATCTCGACGTTCCTTCTCATTCCAGCAGGATGCAGACGCAACGTCAACAAAAGACCCAAGGGTCGAAACCAAAAGTGGAGTAACTACAAAATCCTAACTCCAAGTCTCGACGACACATATACAACCTAGAGACCATCCCGACGTTCCTCCTCATTTCAGCAGGATGCGAATGCGGCTATCAAACGAAATTGGAGCAATGGCATATTCCTAGCTCCGGACTTCAATTGCAATACATACAGCATCGAAGCCTTATAGATGTCTACCCTACTTCAGCAAAGAATCAGCGCGACATCGTCAAAACAAAAAAAATGAAGCAACGACATATTCACAGCTTCGGGTCTTAAAGGCTACTCATAGAAAGCCTAAAAGACTATCGGAGATCATTCCACACCAGAGCGGAGTGGTTATGACTCATCGGGGCTCCAAACCGAGCCTAACATCAAGTAAAAAATGTTATGGCAAATTCCTAATATTTGCTCTTCTGACGGTAATATGACCTAAGGAGATTACTTGAAGACGTCTTGTCTAGCCCCCGAATGGATCAGAGACACGATAGTGGTGGGGCTACTTGAAAACCCGCTTAAAGACCGCATAGCAAGGAATACATCAGGCAACGCGACGGTACCACGGACTAAAACCCTAGTACCACAAGCCTAACGGACCTCTGTCGTAAAGAATGGGGGTTATCTGCATATAACGTTAGGACAAGTTTGCCTGTAACCCTAAGGAAGGTAAACTACAAACTCCGAAATGAGTACATAAACTAGAAACTCCGAAACGAGTGAATAAACTACAAAATCCGAAATGAGTACATAAACTAGAGACTCTGAAATGAGTGAATAAACTACGGACTCCGAAATGAGTACATAAACTAGAGACTCCGAATTGAGTGATCAAACTAAAGATTCCGAAATGAGTGAATAAACTAGAGACTCCGAAACGAGTGAATAAACTACAAACTCCAAAACGAGTAAATAAACTAGTGAGCGCTAAAGTAGGACATCGGACACAAGGGAGCCCATGCAAAAAAATGTTAATTCTTTATTCGTAAATCAAAATGGTTTACATTTATGTAAAGAAAAGTGAGAAATACAATTTTAACTGTTAAGAAGGCGGGGCTTTCAATAAATTGGCAACCCGCTCACTTTCTTCCCGCAGCTCCTCCTCGCGTGCCACTACTACAGCTAGCCTCGCTTCGACTTGAGCCCGTTGTTGCAAACATGATGAAAGCTTCTCAGCGATTTCCTACATTTCAACCTCGCAATCTCGCATGCCCCACTCGGTAAAGTCGAGGTTCTGCCTCAACGCCAATCCATTAGAAATGCATTGTGGAATTTGTTTCAACTTGGGCTCGCAATCGACTGGATTCCTCAGAAGTTGTCTCATGCTCCTTTCGCTTCAAGGCCAACCTTTGCTCAAGGTATTGAATAGAATCAGTACATTGCTCGATCCATGCGATCAGTTGAGCCTTCGAGATTAATGCTTCAGGATGAGATGCTTGATTTCGATCTTATGCAGACAAGCCTCGATCCGCTTACAATAATCAACCCAAAGGCCGACGGAATCTTTGTTGTGGAAATTCACAAGCGTCGCCAGCATCGGGTTGACCTCGTCAGAAAAATCGGCGGCAGAAGTAAGAACTTCAACGTTAAGATCTTCAATGAATTCACTCAGCATTCGTCGCATCCCTGGAAGATTGACGCTTAGCAAAGGTCCCTGCGGGCATGGAAATGCGAGTCTTAAAGGGAGCCAAAGCTGATGTAGCTGCTGCAGAATAAATCATGCACAAAGAAGGGTCGGATTTCAACCTGAAAAGTAAAGAAGAATGCTGATGGACGAGATCTACCATACCAGTGGTCAAAAGTGGCAATGCAGGGAGCACAGGAGGCTCGGTTATTCCTTCGTTCTCTCCCTCGAGCTCTGATACTATGGTCAATACGAGGAAAGCTTAGCAATAGAAATTTACTCGTAGAAAGATGGAATAACAGGTGAAGAATATACTAACTAACGCCTGAAGGGAGAACGAATTCCGATTGGAAGGCGAAGTGTATGCTTAACATCTGGTGTAAGCGGTCAAAAAGCACTCCTGCAGGATTGCAATAATATATGGTTAATACAAGAAAACGGTATCTACACTGAAACAAGAAATGAGGGATCTCTACCTTCCATCATTAAACCCGAAGGAACTCAGGGGGACACAGAAAAGAGGGGTGGAGCAATGACAATCATGGCCACGGCTAACAGTGATCCTTCAATCAGCACTGTGCTGGGGTCTACCACGCCTGTATTCAAAATAAAGGAAATATCAGTAGAAATGTTTAATGGGATTGAGAAACCGAAAGTAATAGCTCGAGGTATACCCGATGGGGATGAAATCATAACAGGGTATGAAGCGTCACCAGCCTCAACGACTTCCTTATTTTTCATCATCATTGGGTAGGTGGATTCGACATCCACACCTTCATCTCCTGAATCAATAGGGGTCGTCGTAATGCTCGCATCACCCGCCGATATCGAGGATCCAAGTGGGGAGGAAGCGGCAATCGGAACAGTTCCAGATTCGAAAGGGAGGCATGATACTCCAGGCACTTCAAGTGCTGGCGCTTCGCCTGCCGCGTCACCACCTGAACTCGGCCCTGTTGAAAGAGTGTTATAATACGAGGAAAAAAGACTGCTATCAGGTTTCAATAAGGGATTGTACATTGTTTTACTTTGAAGCGACCGCTCGGCCTCTTCGCGAGCCGCACGCGCAACCTGCCTATGAGTGGTGGACAGAGCAGAAGGAGCGTCCTCCATGCAAACATCAGAAGGTCGAGCATCGCTCGAGCCCGTGTCTGCGGCCAGATTAGCCCGACACTCCCTTATGGCGTGCTTTTTGCGCTTCCTCTCAACTTTGGCTATACGGATGGATCTCCTCAAGACCTCCGACAAAGGAGCGTCTTCGTCCAGATCAGGCTCGGCCTCGGGACATACTGTAACGTCCGTCATCGGCTGCTTCATCGACGCCTCCCGTGGCGTCCTGGGGAGTACCTCAGCCGTAGCCGGTGGCTCTGAAGGCTTTTCTGCACCACCATCCGAGATTGGCATTGTACTCGGAACAAAATGGGCTGCGGTGGTTCCTGTAACAGGAAATAGAAGGGAGTCAAGTTATGAATAAAATAAACTAAATATGTAAAGGCGTCATGAAATAAATTATACCAAGACCCATCGAAGCGCAAAGCCTCTCCTCCTCCTTAAACATTTTGAGGGACGCTAAGAGGGCCTCTTCAGTGGAGATTCCTGTTAAGAGAAGGGCGTTAGTAAAGCGTACTAAACTCATAAAAATGAATATATACAGGAGAGTATAAACGAAATATACTGGACTCCGCAAGAGAAGCTAACGCCGCTTTCTCATGGGCCAGTCTTTCAGAAGCTTCAATAGTAGCTTGAAGGTCGGTAGCGGCAACAGGATCTTCGAATAGACCATCGTTGGTTCCATACTCAGATAAGCCTTCGCTATAAGGAGCATGAGGCTCTTGGCTGAATACAACATCAGCCGAGAACAGAGATTTCTTCTTTTTCTGCGAGCTGACACCAACCCCCGACGACAACAGCTTCTGCTTAACGGGCTTCTTCGGACGGCGGGTTCCGATCTCCGAGTCAATACCCGACTCGGGGGACGCAGCAGCCACCACAGCCATAGGAGTATTTACCTCCAGCCGATGCTTCTCTGCAAAAGCTCGCGGAACCATAACTGCGTTGCTTCCCCTCAAAGAAGGAAGCACAACCGCTCGTCGCTTCAGCAGGACCGCTGGATTACTGGCTGGGACAACATCTTTGTGGTCAAGAAGCAGCCGCCTCTCTTCCTTAATGACAACGCCCGTTGCATGTTAGTACCAAGCAACGTAAGCATTCGAGGCCCTTGGAATGTGACTCGGCTCACTGATGCGGAAATGGGACCCCGTATTCAAACGCATGAAATGATGTGTCGCGTTGCGAACACCTTCCTCAGTAGTAATGGGATCCACGATGAACGCCTCGAGGGGACCGCCTTGGTTGTAACCCGATTGCTGAGCAAAACGGTGTGGGTTATATCTCATGAACAAAGCCAAGGCATTCTGTCTAGATACGAGAAAGCCCGGCCTGATAGAATACAAGTGGGCAATCTCTCGGGTCCTCAATACAAAAGCTCCTTCCTTGAAAATGTTGTGAAGCGGCTGGATTGCTTTTGAAGATTCCTTGTCGATGGTCAGGACTCTGTCGACGAAGGTCATGCTGTCTCCGACCATGCGTGGGCGAAGAAGCAATCGCCAAGCCTCCCGCTGTGTTGGGTCTGGAGAAGAAGCATCGACCAAGTGAATGACCCGAGAAAAATTATATTCTTCATAAAATATGGGTTGTTTATGCACACCAAAAGCATCCAGCACGTACATCCCGTTCCATGAGGTGAAGTAATGTGGTGGCAGATTAACGGGCTTCAGAACCGGCTGAGTAGTGTCGGCCGCTAGACTCAGGCCATTATATAAGTGAGCCAGACCAGCGACCCCAATGGCCAGACGTGTCCCCGCCACAATACGGTGAGCCGGATAAAAGATAGACGGTCTCATATAACGAGGATGCATCGGAAGTGCGAACCAGCTCAGCCACAAGCCGATAAACCAAGGAAGAATGTCTCCTCATCAATGTCCGGAGCAGCAACCTTTGTGAAAGAAATGACTGGGGTATCCGGAATAAAAAAAACTGCTTTAAATCTGCTTCTGTGGTCGGTAATTTGTCCAAGCCAAATCCGAACGGATCATCAAGCTTGGCGAACTTCGCAGTTTTCTTCGGCAAAGCCTCCGGACTAAGGAAGCGGGCGATGAAATCTGTAAAGCTAACTCTGTGCCCACCAGATTCCAAGAATAAGCTCTCGTATATGTTCAACACCTTGATCAAGCTTGGAAACTTGTGTTGAATGGCATTCTCTGGGGTAAGACCCATTACCACTGATTCGGTAGCAAAGATGTACTCGTCAGGGGGAAGTATCTCCTCATAATATTTCCCACTGATGGGTAATCCAGATATCTCCACGAATTCCTCCAATAAGATTGAGACCTCCCGATCCGATAAGAGAAATGTGTGGGTCGGGATATTCCATTGCTCCAGAAAAGATTTGACCCACCATAGATGGGGTGTGTGGTAATGAATGAGGGACGCATAGATCGTGGGATATAGCCCGGTCTTCAGTAGCATCGACTTCTTGGTCGACAGAATGTATCGAGCCCACTGCAGATAGCCAGCCGAATGACGGGGAGTCATTCCTATCATGTAAACTTCCCCCAAGGACGCGATTCTCCTTGGCATATGCGATGCCCTAGAATGTCTAGGGCCATCGGTGGATGCACTGGTATCGATTCCATGGAAGGTTGGAGACGACCTTCCAAGGTCCAGTTGACCCCTTCTACTGCGTAAGTGACCTGCGGAGGGTCAGCATAATGAATTGACCGGATCGGTTTTGACGGCGCTGCGCAAGTAAAACTGTGCCGACCCCAGATAATGTGACTATACCACGACCCCCACAGATGAAGAGACTTCTGCTCTGGGTCATAATCCCGAATGAGTGCAAAGACTTCCGATCTGTAAGCGCATCGGCGAAAGTACTCTCCGAGTGAACGTAGGGGAAGGAGGAATCGGAAACCATAATACCTATAAAAAAGGGGTTTATTATCGACACAATGTTCAAGACTTTAACATTTTCATTACACCTAAATTTGTACTACATTCTGGCATGTTAAAGTCACCACAGTTCAAAGAGAAAGGAACAATGGGCCCCACAAAATCAAGGTAACGCCCCTATCAATGATGAGGAAGGCACTCATTGTGTGAATCCAAAATGATTCTTATTTAATAAAAAATCTCATTGAACCGTGGAGTTAAACTCCCTCGAAAAATGAGTTCTACAGCAGATTCAAATCTGCAAGAAGAACCCTATAAAAAAAATAAGAAAAGGGGAATAAAATTCCCAAAAGAATTTCTTTAAAAAAAAGAAATTTTCTCAGAGCTAAGCTCTGTAGAACAACCCAGAATTAAATTCCAAAAATCCCCATGGGAAATATACTAGAATTAAATTCCAGAGAACACTTAAAGATCAGAGTAACAGGGTAAAACCCTAAGATCTCTGAGACCAAAAGTCTACCTAAATAAAGTTTATTAAGATTTCTAAGAGATCATTTCAAGAAAAAGAGCCAAGCTCTGTTAATGGGTTAAAAATCCAAGACAAAAAAGAGTCTCTTTTAAGAGATAAATGGTCATAATCCTTACCAATTTTCTTAAACAGAGTTGAGCTTTAAGAGTTTCTTTGGGCAGAGATCTAAGCTCTGAAAAGAGAATTAAATTCTCAAGAAAGAAGCAAGAAGATTATGGAATGGCATTCATCTGAAGGGCCAAAGGCCCTATTTATAAGACATGAAGGGACAGTTCAACTCCCCAGGAGATCGAACGGTGGAAAATGTGACACCGTTGCACACACGTGTAAGCCACGTGAGAGTAACGGTAGGGGAAATTTGTATGCCCAATATATTTAACCTAATAAAAGAGAAAACCATTGTTGAATTTAATGAGGCAGCACCTCACGTGCTCTCTATGAGGGCACCAGTGCCAGAGCCAATCTTATAGAATTAAATCCTATGGTGGCGCCTAACATGCTCCTCACTCGGGCGCCAATGAGCAAAGCACTGAAGAGTTCATAACATAGAGTTAAACTTTTAGATGGCGCCTCACGTACTCCTCACACGGGCGCCAATGTGCAAAGCACAAAAGAGTTCATAAGAGTTAAACTTTTAGATGGTGTTGCACGTGCTCCTCATGCGGGCGCCAATGTGCAAAGCACATAAGTACCCATCTTAGGAATTAAATTCTTAAGTGGTGTCCGCGTGCATGACACGTGAGCGCCAATCGCCCAGGTAGAAATAAATTCTACAATACTCTCTGTTAAACAGAGCCGTTGGATCAAAAATCCAACGAAGATGATAAATCATCAAAATACAAAATTAAATTCTGTTTGGAGAATTTTTTTCCAAATCTTTTTAAAAATAAGAAAGATACTTTCGGTTCGATCAAAGATCCAATTATAAAATAAAATTCTATTTTTGAGCATATTCCCTCAATCTTTCTAAATAATAAGGAATGCTCTCTGTAAAACAGAGAACCATTGGAAAATCACCATTTTTACAGAATAAATTATGTACAGGGAAATTATTTCCCCATTCTCGTTAAAAACAAGAATCATATTCTGTAAAAATAGAAGTCCTTGGATTAAAGATCCAATGGTGGGTAAAATCCCCCAACTCAATTAAATCAATTGGAATCTCTCAATGAGAGATTTTCTCAGAATTAAGTAACAAACTTGCCTCCACTATATAAAAGACCCGAGATTTCAAGTCTCAAAAGAGGAGAAAAGAAGAAAAAAAAGGAGGAAGAAGAAAAAAAACCCGATAAGCTTCTGCAAAAATACAGAGAGCTCTTGAAAGAACAGAGAATTTAATTCTCAAAGAAGAAGACTCTCCTCCTCAAAAACCCTCGGTAAAGAAAATACGGAGATCAAAATATATCATTTTACCTATATAAGGGTTTAACTCTTCTCAAGAACTTAGTTCTTTTTCTGGATCATAGATCCACAAGACAAGTCTCCCACAAGTTGAGAATTTAATTCTCATCGGGAGGATCTTGTTCTTGAGAATTAAAGATTCAGAAAAGAATTAGGTCCAAAAGATAAAACAAAAAGAAAAAGAACCCATAAAAGAACTTAGTTCTTAAAGAAAAAGCTGATCCGAGATCTTCAAAAAACGAAGATCTTGGTGATCATTAATGGTCAAGATGCCACTAACAGGGATTTAATCTCTAAAAAAGGAAAAAGACTAGCACCTTACATGCTCCTCATGTGGGCACCCCCATTTAAAAGCGCCTAGCGCCTAATGTGAAAAACATGTGGGCGTCCAAAATAGAAGGCCAACTCCTTACTTGAAACACACGTGGGCGCTGAATAAAAATGCTCAGCACTCCTTATGCGGCCAAAGACAGCTAAGTGCTTAGCATTGATTGGACAGCGCCCAGCGCTGCATGTGCTCCTCACATGGTTGCTATACAAAAAGTGCCGAGCACTTTATAGGCAGCCAAAACGGTTGAGTGCTTAGCACTGATTGGGCAGTGCCCAGCGCCTTACGTGCACCTCACGTGGATGCTATAAAAAGTGCTTAGCATTCACATTTAGTCTAAATGACTAAAAGTGTTTAACATTTATTGGGCAGCGCCCATGACAGAATGCTTCACATGACATACATGTGAGTGTCAAAGCTCAAATAAGTGCTTATCACTTTTACATGAAAAGAAAAGGGCTGAACAAACAGAGCCCAAATAATTGCTTAGCACTTTTGAATAAGAAAAAGGCTAAGTAGACTTAGCCCAAATTGGCTAAGTCTCTGAGATTTTCTTGCAGTTGAGCCCAAATGCTCTTTTGCTAGATTTTAAATAAAAATGATTCTTAAAATTTTGCTAAGTTGATATTAGTCTCAAATTAGACTAACGCATACTTAGCAAGAAAAAATTGAGCCCTAATGCTCATACATTTAAGTTAATCTTAATATCAAACAGATTAACGGTCCTTAAATAAACTTAAGCCCAAATCTAAAATAGACGGATTTAGACTAATCCGCGCCCTACGGACGACGACATAAACTAGTCTCCGTATACAATCCATGGGCAACCAAAACAAATAAAAACACACGATACGAAGTGGACTTCCGGAGTAGGAGAAAGTGTTTATCGCAACGCGATGACGTAATTAACTGCAGGGCCTTGCACCTATAGGGAAGAGCGTCCCCACAATCAAAAACCTCTCTTAAAATGAGGCGGAATCTGATGAAGTCTACTACAACGGTCGTATCTATCCAAACCTCTGATATATGGTGCCATAAATCAACTTGGTATTTTTGGAGAGGTGAACGAATAAATCCAAATAGTAGCTGCCTCCAAATTCAGATAAGACGATCTATCCCAGTTCGTCTCTGTTTTCGGCGGTGAACATGCTTCTATATTTGTTAACAAATATCCTAATCAACAGAGCACCCCTTTAGTTATTATGTAAATATAATGTTATTAATTAATGAGCTTCTATATTTGTGTAATAAATATTTTAATCAACAGATCACTACTTTTAGTTTTTATGTAAATATAGTGTTATTAATTGATATGCTTCCATATTTGTTTAAAAAATTCTTTTAATCAACAGATCACTACCTTTAGTTATTATGTAAATATAATGTTATTAATTGAATGCTTCCATATTTGTTTAACAAATCTTTAATCAATAGATCACGACCTTTAGTTATTATGTAAATATAATGTTATTAAGTAATATGCTTCCATATTTGTTTAGCAAATCTTTAATCAACAGATCACTACCTTTAGTTATTATGTAAATTTAATGTTATTAATTGATATGCTTCCATATTTGTTTAATAAATCTTTTAATCAATAGAGCACTACATTTAGTCATTATATAAATATAATTAGTCAATAAAATTACTTCCATATTTGCTTAGTCAATAGAGCCCAAATTTTAGGTATTATATAAATATAATTAATTAATAAAAATGCATCCATATTTGTTTAGTTAACCGTGCATTAATTTTTAGGTATTATGAGAGTATAGTTAATCAATTTGTATGCTTCACATTTGTTAACAAAGTTTTAGTCAACAGAGCACTCCTTTAGTTACTATATAAGCAGTTGCACCATATAGAGACCAATAATTTTCCTACTCTACACTTAATTAGTGCATGTATGCCACTTTAACGGTATGGTGTGATGATACCATACAATGTGAAATAAAAACGTCTACATGTAGAGATATATAGTACTTATATTTTTAAATATATATATATATATATATATATATATATATATATATATATATATATAACATAGAATAAGGTACAAACCTTTCACTTATGATGTGTACACAACAATACATGACATGAAAATAATAAGGTTAGGATTAGACACGCGAATTCTAAGTACGGAATCCTATCCTGTTTTTACAGATGGTTTTATTATAACTGGAAATTCCATGCCTTGAAAAGGGTATGGAATACTATCCCGATTTATCGGATGACCATATTATAATTGAATTTCCATGTCTAGTAGAACTACGTGCTAACACCAACATGTACCCTTATAACTACTTGTCATAATAAGGTTAGGATTAGACATGCGAATCCTAGGTATGGAATCCTATTCCGGTTTTACAGATGACTTTATTATAACTGGAAATTCCATGCCTAAAAAAGGGTATGGAATACTATCCCGATTTATCGGATGATGATATTACTATTGAAATTCCATGCCTAGTAGAACTACGTGCTAAATCCAACCCATACCAATATATCGATATATAACTCTGAAGGCAGAATACTCATGTCTAACAAATTAATGTGAACATAATACCTGATAGATGCATTATAAAGTTACCACAACACTCACATGACTTTATCGCACACATGTCTTCTTTACCTATACTTTTTCTAGAGGCAATCTGATCAGTCATATTTATTACACATTTTTATTATCATTTTCACACATTTTTATTATCATTTTCCCTATTATTATTAATTACTAAATGGTGTTATTTGTAATTCAAGAACATATGTGGGTTTTTGTGAAAAAAAGATTATGTCATGTGTTTCATAAATTATAATTAATATAATTAGAAATTAAAGGAGCATATCATATCATAATAAATATCCATGAGTTCTTAACCATTAAGTAATTTATTTGTGAATGAATTGTTGGAATGTTTTCTCAAATAAAATAAATACTACTAATGATTTGATTTGAAATATTGTGCAGGTATTAAAAGTAGCAAATCAGTTTAAGACTGTAAATAGGATTTAAGAGATCAAATCAAATCAAGTTAGAAAATCAAATCTGCCAAATTTAGGAGCAAATTGATGATTCTCGTAACTACAAAAATAAAACAATATTTTCAAGATTTTATCGTTGAAAAGATCTCCTAAAATCGAGAGAAAAAAGAGGAAAAAATTTGGAGACGCGGTCTCACCAAACGGTGGTGGTTCAGCGGCCATATCAAGCTATAGGCGGCGGTTCTGCGGTCAAATCGTGGCCGTTTGATGAACTTTTTCATGGACATGATCGTCTTTTCGCATATATCGAGATAATATCTAGGGTTTCAAGTTCTAGAGCCTATATAAAAGAACGAGCAGCAATGAAGAATTTATATCTAGGATTTTCTATCTAGGGTTGTAGTTTTTTTAGCACTTTTCTTTTAGCCAATTAAATTCTGTAATGCAAATTTTTATTAATAAAAGGTAGAGTAATTTTTATTTCTTATCTTTTTACTTTTCCGCAATTTATTTCTTTGCATCTAATTTTATTGGTTAAATTGAATTGTTTTTTTTCGATTTTATCTTCTTTCTTCCTCTTTCTTATCGATTTTGAAGCGATGATGCTAATAAAAGAAAGTCCTTGTTTTTCGTAAGTGATCTTAAAAACTAGTTTTATAATATATTTCTCAAACCCTTTTCTATTGACTCGTCTAAAACAAGATTAATAATTTATCATTTCCCTGTGGACGACTCGTTCTCACCATCGGCTAGCTATTTGCGACACCATTGTTGATTGCGGTATTTAGGACACTTTAAAACCAAGGTTTTCTCACAAATCACAATCCTATCGTTGTCGGGGAAACGGTAGTAATATTTTTCTTGTTATCCGGGTTGATTTTTTTAATAAAAAAACAAAATTTAAAAAAAAACCGCATCTTGTATTTTTAATGATTTTTGTACGATTTTTGCCATAAATCTGGAGCACTTGGAGCGAACCAATAGAGATTCAAAGACTGTTAAATAGGAGAAGAGGAGTAGTGGAGTTCAGTGTTAAAAACTGGAACAGTCAAGACGCAGAATGGTGGCGGAACTGGGGCCGAAGAGAGCATTTAGCGACGGAACCACGGCCAATTAGTGGATTCAGGCCCCCAATTTTTTCTGGTATTGTTCTCTCTTCTTCCTCTCTCCTCTGAAACTCCAATAAATTATTTCTACCTGCAGGATTCTTTGCAAACAGTGTCGCAAATAAAAAAAATATTTTTGCGTGGTTTAAATTTTGGATTGTTTTGCATATTTAAAACGGATATTACGGGGCAAGAAACCCAAATTCAGATTAGATGGGGAGTTCATTACCCTTTCTAAACCCTAAAAATCACAAACAAGCATACGCATCGCCTTACATTAATAAAAAATATCTAGACCAACCCTCTAAGGACAATCGCGCTCAATTAGGACAAGAGAGGGTTATGGATAATCTATTGCTTATCCGTATTTTTCTTGTGGTGTCTAAGACAAGTGTGACTAAGCTAAGTGGTTTACTTAATTAGGCCCGCTATTTCGGTGATTCGTATAGCGGATACCTCCTACTTACCAGGCACTTACCTGGCTGCAAGATTGATAAGAAAATGATAGAGGATTTATCCTACGTCTTGTCCTTTGGAAGTCTAAAAGCGGTCTAGTGATTTGACCTAGGTGATCCTAGCTATAGAGACCGTTTATGCATTTTGTGATTGGTTGAGTCAAGTCTTACGTCCGTCATTCTTGTCAATGCAAAGAATTCTTAAAATCGTTCTCACCACTTTCTCACATGCTGTCACGTGCATTAAATCTGCTTAGTGCATGTTCATCTGCACACAGGATTCTAGCGCCCGTTTAGTCCGCGTTTTCACTGTCGACTCTGATATCAATACTTCTTCACCTTCTTTTTCTCCTTCACCTGCCACGTCTCACATGATGGACAGATCTCCACCGGGTTTTAACAACACCATGATGCCACCACCTCTAGGTGCGCAAATTCAAATGCCACCATGCATCGCTCTCCAAGACCGATGCTACCCCACACGCGGACCCCTTCCTACGTGTCTATTTCTTCCATCAGCCAATATGGATAACTTCGAAATTAAACCCCACTTTATCAATTTGTTGCCCAAATTTCACGGGCTTGAATCTAAGAATGCCTACATTTTTATAACCAAATTTCAAAACATATTTGCAATGATGATCACCACCCAACTTTCAGGGAATGCTATGCGATTACTTATTCTCCCTTTTATCTTATGCGATCTCGCAAAGAAGTGGCTTTATACCACATCCTCACATTCCATCACCAATTGGGATGAATTTGTTAAGGCATTCCTTAAAAGAAAATTATCCTAATCATAAGACTGCCCGCATTAAAAGGAGATCAACCAGTTTGCCCAACTTCCCAACAAATCCTTTTCGAAATTCTTTAAAAGGTTCAAAGATCTCCTTGTCCAATGCCCTCATCACGGATATGAGAAATGGCAACTTTGCTAAATTATGTATGAGGGTGTTAATCCAGCGACAAAACAAAGGCTAGAAACCATTTGTCAATGTCATTTCATGTCAAAATCCGATGAGGAGGTATGGCAATTTCTTGAAGATCTCGCTGAACAAACACTACAGTAGAAGAGTACAAGACTGACAACATCATCTTCATCTTCATCTAAGGCAGGTATCCATCAGCTCGACGCTTCCATCGCAATGAAAGCCGAAATGGCTCCGATGCAAAAGAAACTCAAAGCTATTGAGAGCAAATTCTCTTCCGCCTCCCTAAACCAAGTTTCTCTCCCTAAAACCATGTGTGGTTAACTGAAGAATGTCCTTTGTGTAAGTCTACGGTAGCGCCCCGGCCGTCAATCCGAAGCCAAACGCGGAACAAAAACTTTTATAAACTGGCGCTAACGCAGACTTTCACCCGGATTGTACCATTAATGTAACATTTTAGAAAATATAAAATATTATTTTTGGAATTTAATATTAAAATAATATATTTCCCGAAAACTGTCCGATTTGCGAAATTGTGGTTTTCGAAAAAGGGTATAAATATATATCAATAATTGTGAAATAAATGGAAATTAAAATGATTTATTCATTTAAAAATATATTTAAAGGATTTGGCATTTTTAATATTTATTATATGCAGTTTGGATGAAAACCCGATTAGTGTACTGCTAATCGCGATTAAGCCAAATCCGTGTTTATACAGTTTTCCATGGCTAGTGCACCATGTCATGTTGCATTTGGTTACATATTGTTGCATTTGTGTCGTTTTTTGGGTATTATTGTGCTTTGGTTGTAAAAGAGAAAAGAAAAGAAAAGAGAAATGGCAAAAGGGTAATTTAGTGAGAGTGGGTGAGAATAAAGGAGAGAGAGATAGAGATGGGCAGCCACATTATCCTCCACCATTTATTTTCTTCTCCTTCTTCTTCATCACTTCCCTCCACTTTCAACCCTAGATCCATCTCAAATTACTCCTCAAAACCCTAAACCCCTTTCATTAAAGTTGATCCCCTCTTCACCCTCTACACTTTAGACCCATCAATGTTGGATTTTGAGGACTTTGGGGAGCTAGGGTTTTGCTTGGCTACATCCATGAGGTATAATCCATTTTCTTTAGTTTAGTTTCTAGTCTCCTTGCATAATAGTGTAGTTTAGAGGTTGATTTTGTGTGTAATTGTGATCTTAGAAATTCCAAGATAAGGGTTTGGGAAATTGTGGGGAATTAGTGATGTGTAGTGGCTGTACAAGACCCTAGGGATCAAATTCTAGACCTGGAACCGAGTTTAGAACCCGGAATACGAACTTAGATGTGTCGATATCGGGTTTTTATGGATTTTGTGATGGTATTTAGGAATCTGGAGTGACTCGGGGACCTGGAGTGTACCCTGAAGACCTGAGCCCCTCCTCCCATTTTCTGGCCGCAATTTTAATCATTCTGGCCGCAAATTACGGCCAGAGCAGTGTGGATATTGGTGAAATTTTTTCTGTGGCATTGTTATCTTATATCTAGAGCAACCCAATGTGCAAAATCTCTTAGTTTGGCCTAGGGTGAAATCTGGGGGTGGTTTTCCTATATTGCTATTTTCGCGTTTTCCTTATTTTGAATGAAAAGTGTTGGTATTTGGATTTGTATTCGGTTGTTGGATGTTCGTACATCAACGACAAGGGATAGTTGGTTGGTTTTGCATGCGTGGCCTATAGGTTCTAACCTATAGGCGACCCGTGTGCCGTTTCGGTTTTCAGAACTTGGTTTTAATAGCGTTGCGATATGTGTTATTATTGTAGGTACCTTCTCATCGAGTCCAAGGCGACAGAGCGTGGCGTCATCGACTTCGGCAAGCAAAAAGCAAAATGAGTAGATCTATATCTACGGGAGAAGTCGGGTGGATGGCGTATAGCACCCCCGCAAAGTTTTGGTGGAAACCGATTTACAACATATGGTTAAGAAAATCTAGAGTAGCAAACTAGGGCTAGAATTATAGGATAGCTATAGAAACCATATTAGAAACTAAGGATAGTTAGAAGTGTTTTGATACGACTAATATGTGATGACTGAATTTGAGGATGACGTTTGACGATATTGCCATTTAGGGTATTATAGGACTAGATAGCCGACGTAGATACGGCATCCGATCCATACTTATTTCTAAACTGATGAATCGATTGCATCTTTTAAACAGATACCTTGAGAGACGTTACGGATTTTCAGATGATATCTTTTCCTTAAAAACACCATATCCCCTACTTTCAAAATTACGATTCGCATCTTTCAAAAACTGTTTGTATGGTTCGGGTGTGTATGTTAGATTAGATACGTATGTTTATAGTAAAGGTAGAATGTGTATGTAAAATTGACCTTATGGGAGATATAAATGCGATGAAAAGAGAATACGATTTGACATGTGGTATAATGACTTGGTGATATGTTGGTATACGGATGATAGTCGATTGAGATGTTTGATACCTTGCCGGTCCCCTGATACGAGATTGTTATGGATGTGACCTGGGACATAGGTATATAGGTATATATAGGATGTTGTGAATCATGAATGATAAGCCGTACATAACATTAGGCCGTACCCTCATTGACTTATAGGTTGATAGGGTCCCGTTTTGGTTATATGCCGCCGTACGATGATTTTCCATACGTGATGTGTTTGACTTGATGTTTGATCCATACCCTTGACTAGAGGATGCCGTACGATGGATTATATCGTACACAATATTATGAAGCTGGATGTCGATTGATAGATTCACCGACTCGATCATGTTAGATATGTATACCTTATAGTTTTTAGCTGACGATTTACCTTATGATGCGTTCATATTATTCGCATTGCATTACTTACCTGTGCTAGTACACTTACACCATTATCGATGATGCGTATGTTAAACGTACACAGATTTGCCGGCTCACACACTTCATCATCGATAATTGCCATGTCACTACACAGTAGGGTTGCTGCATCATGATATACATATTGTACATTCGTACTTACGTATATACCACTTGTACATCCATACTTGCGCACATACATATTATATACTCATACTTGCGTATATACCACTTGTACATCCATACTTGCGGACATACACATTTGTACGTCCATACTTGCGTATATACACATATGCACCTTTATACGGTATTGCATTCGATTTTGGAGATTTGGGAACCGCATGATATATTTTAAAACTGGATTCATTTAAAAGAGCGGTTTTCCCTCGATATGTGCATATTACTGTTCCATGTTGCATGATATACGGATATGCTTACATTTCTGTTATATGTCGCATACATCATGCTTTACGCTTTTACGCATTGAGATATGCTGTTTTCATGAGATTTCTGAATTTGAGAACCGTGGCGATTTCAAAAGAAAGCATGTACTGTTTTAAAAACCTAGTTTCTCTTGATATGATATTTCAGTATGTCCACCATTTGTTTCCTTGGTTCTGAGAGTGGCATGTGAAACCCGATTCGAGGAGAGGTAGGCACCGTTTGCGGGTACATGGTGGACCCGGTGAGGTACCCCGGGGCGAGAAGACTCGTATTGTTAGACGGTGAGCCTGGCAGGGGAGCACTACCTACCGGTGATAGTATTTGGGCTCGGCGGATATCGACCGGAGTCAAGAGATGAGATGGGCCGATCCGGACTGACGGAGCCCGAGGGCCGATCCGGACTGACGGAGCCCGAGATATGAGGATTTATGTGTCGATGCTGGACACGGGTTTCATGATGTTTTCGAGTATCAATGCTAGACACTCAGGTTCCATGATTTTGATGTGTCGCGAGGGACACACGTCGATTTATATCCTTATACCTTCATGCATATGCTTTTATAATATTTACATGCATGATGTTGTGTCATTGGTTGACACGTGGACGAGATCCACATGCATACATACATTGATTATATGGGTAGACGAGATCCATAGGCATACATACATTGATTATATGGGTGGACGAGATCCACAAGCATACATACACTGATTATATTGTTGGATGATATCCACATACCGATAGACCTTGAGTATATTATTGGCACATATGTAGATACGTTCACCCTAGATATCATAGTATTACCTTTATGATATAGTTGACCTAGGAGTCGTTGTTTATTCAATTTCTATTTGTAGATGTTTTTCTATTCACGAGTTGGAAACTCACCCCCGTTGTGCCACAGTTCTTGCAGATTGACCGTGTGGATCCGTAGCGGTATCGCTGGCACATAGCTTCATTTGGGTGTTTTGCTTGGTAGGTAGGACATTGTATCGTACTCACTCTTGTATTTGTATTTCATATTGTATCTAGTCAACTCCATCAATCAAACTAGTAATTGTATAAGTGATGAGACTTGAGCGATGAGTTTTATGTTCGCATTTGGGATTGATGTCTTGCTTATTTATTTTACCTTTGGTGGTGAACTTCGCCATTGGGCGTCGTATACTTATATTTATGCTTTGCGTGGTTGTGAATCCGCCGTTTGGCGAAGAGCTAGCTCCCACTTGGGGATGACTTTATTATTATGTGTATTTGTGGTTTTGGATCAAAATATACAAAGGAGGTGCTGCCCAAATTTTCGAGAGACGAAACATGTTTTCAAACTAGTAAATTTCACTTGCATTATTCATGTTCCTTTATATGCATTTAAGAAAACTTGATTTCATTATACCTCAAAACTTCACCTCCTTTATTTTCTTAAAAAGATTTAGATTTCTGGGTTTCAGCTTACTTGAATTACGTTACGCCTTTAGACGTTGCATGATTTAAGTGCTGGTCACGAGCTAATATTTCGGGTCGTGACAATTAACCCTTAACTAGCTAACTACAAAGAAGTTAGAATGGCTATACCGATCGATCCGTGTCCTTCGGTCTTTAGCCACCATCCTTAGCTCCTCACGGTATCTCTGATCTCGCTCGATCTCCGGTCTCCTCGTCAAAGTTGCACTATGTCAAGGAATCTTTTTATGGGCTCCCGCTTCATAAACCGAAGCAACTCGGATATGAAGTTTTCTAGCTGACATGCCCTAGGTGAAGTAGAGAATGCGTGTGATAACTTTGTCTCTAGACATCCATTGATTCTCAACACATGAGATGGTATGGATGGAGGTTGAAGAAGAAGCCATTGATGAGGAAATTGTGAGCACTAGAAAAGCTAGTGAAGAAGGAGAAGCTTGCTTATTCTGTTGGGATGAAAATGTGAGAGCTCTAGATCATAATCTCAAGACCAAACCCCACATATAGTGGCTGCCCCCTCTCTCTCCACATATCAATTCCACACAATAATTAACCAAGACATAGCACAAAAAATAACACCATGAGTCATCAACAAAACACATGCCACATTTAATACTCTTGATCATGACAAGCACTCACAATTTCCACTAATAAACATTAATCCAAATGTTCATAACAATAAATAGAATGGAATCTCCTAAAGTAAACTCGTGACGGATTACAAGAATACCCCTCATCTGTATATACATACCTGCATCCGCATTCCGATTGAATACGAATGCAATGAGACGAAAGTAATCCAACAAATCTAATACTAGGATCCGGCTTAAACTAAAGCCCACTAGCATGACCCGTTCGATCATGATCTGTGCACGAGTGTGCGTATACGATCGAACCCTGCCATAAAACCATACGGCCTCTACAACGTTTCGCCCGAACTTGGGAAACTTTCTGTGGGGGACTCTAAAAACTCATCAATACGCTGGCAGTGGGTTTAACCACAGTGGTACTAGCTGTACGTAACGGGCGCCCAGGTATTGACCAAAAGGGAGGCCGATGAGCGAACTCATCCTGAAACCCTACTGAGCCTGTCAGTGACAATATCCGTACAGTCCGGTCTATTCGTCTATGAGTATCGCATATCGGGCCTAGGGGGATGGTAAACGTCAGACCCCCAATAGCGGTATAAGTCGGGCCGGTGTGTAGCCCAGAACACCCTGAGATACTACTGGAATACCTAACAGTAAATCTCACTTGCCTTGGCCAAGGACTTCGTGTAATGGCTCTCCTAGACACAGCGCGATCTCACCCCCAATACCGGGAGAAACGAATCCCCTGCTGATCTGCTCACTGCCTCCATGTGGCTCGGGACTGTACCCAACTAAAACCTGTTTGCACGACTCCTTTGAGCCATGGTAGGGTAGTAATCAAAGCACAGTGGGAACTCACACGAGACAAATGACGATCTCAGGTCGATAGACTAACCTGTACACATGTCACCTGGGAACTGCTATCTGACGCTAGGTATAATACCAACTAGCATGCTTCCGGGGAGTCCGTCCGGTGTACTCATAACCCAATGAGCACCTGTATACATCTTAGGTGAACCAACTGGCACCAATGGCTTGTGAGACCGGCCATCGCCCCTCGTCGGGGTCTCGATCGTATACACTAGTCTACTCATGGAGTATCGATGCCCAGTCTCGAAACTCACATGACTAGGGACACTTTAAGAATATGCTTATAGACTACCCAACTCTCACGTATATGATCGCCATCATACTGCTGGTAGTCAAGCAAGAATCCTAAGGGCTCTATCAACGTGTAATAGTGATCTGTAATGTCACCTAAAGCATGTACACGATGATAAAGGCAAACCAGATAGTATACTATCATCTCGAGTAAGACTCTCGTATCGGTATAGGTACTCCTTCAATCATTTCAATCACGTGCTTACGATCCAATAATTGACTTTGAGAGTACTATATCCAACACTTTGAATCCTCCGTCTTAAGATCAAGAACAAACCAATGCTTCTTTTTAGCAACGACCTAGAAATGATCCTTATTCATCCACATATAACCCGGGATTGAGGAATCATCCTAATTTTACTTGGAACCAAAACCAAACTCAAAACCAAAATCAAAATCAGTTCCAGAATCAAAATAACTACTAAATGCTTCCTCCACAGCAACAACAATCACCACAACAACAAATTCAGTAGCCCTTTCAACCGCAACAATTCCAAAATCCGGCCAATGACTTTGCCCCTTATAAAAAAATTTTCCAACCATAAAATAATGTTCCTTCTGTCGGCACCGACAAAGTCTCTGCACTCGAGAGAATCTTAGAAGCATTTTTCTTCACTGGAGAACTAAGTTCTTTTTTTCTTTTTATAAGAACTAAGTTCTTTATGTAGGGTTAAACCCTAATTTCGGAGGAATTAAATTCCAAGAACATATGTTCTTTTCTTTTTCTTTCTTTTTAACTTAGTTCTTTTCTGAATATTTGATTCTCAAGAACAAGATCTTCCCGATGAGAATTAAATTCTCAACTTGTGGGAGACTTGTCTTGTGGATCTATGATCCAGAGAAAGAACTAAGTTCTTTGAGAAGGGTTAAACCCTTAGATATGTAAAAGAGATGTTTTTGATCTCTGTATTTCCTTGACCTAGGGTTTTAAGGAGGGGAGTCTTCTTCTTTTATTGAGAATTGAATTCTCTGTTATTTTGAAAGCTTTCTGTATTTTTTCAGAAGCTTATAGGGGATTCTCTCTATATGAGACTTGAAGTCTTGGGTCCTTTATATAGTAGAGGCAAGTTTATTAATTAGTTTTGAGAAAATCTCTTATTGAGAGATTCCAATTGATTTAATTGGTCTCAAAATTGGTTTGGTGAATTTTATCCACCGTTAGATCTTTAATCCAAGTGTTTCTGTTTTACAGAATATGTTTTTTTGTTTTTTAACAAGATTGGGGAAATATTTTCCCATATACAGAATTTTATTCAGTCAAGCGGTGATTTTTAATCACCATTGGATTTTTAATCCAAGGGTTCTCTGTTTTACTGAGAGCAATCTTTTTTGTTTGTAAAGATTGAGGACAAATATTCCTCAGAATAGAATTTAATTCTATTGTTTGATGATTTATCATCACCATTGGATCTTTGATCCAACAAATCTGTTTAACAGAGAATATCTTAACTTTTGTCAGGGAAATGTAGAATTTAATTCTACTGGTATAAACTTGGGCGCCGGCGCCGACGTGTTGTGCACGTGGGCGCCATTTAAGAATTGAATTCTTATTTATGATAGGCGTTTCTGTGCTTTGTACATTGGCATCGGCGCTCACATATTGTGCACGTGGGCGCCACTTAAGAATTAAATTCTTATTTATGATAGGCGCTTATGTGCTTTGCATATTGGAGCCCACGTGAGCTTCATGTGCGGCACCACCACAGGATTTAATCCAAAGTGGTTGGCGCAGACGCTGGCGCCCTCGTGAGGGTCACGTGAGGCACTGCCTCAACAAAATTTAATAGAGCTTTGCTCTTTCTTTATTGTTTAAATTTTTTGGCGAAAAAATTCCCTTCACCGTTGTTCTCACGTGGCTCACACATGGGTGCAACGGCGTCACTTTTTCCACCATTTGATCTTCTAGAGAGTTGAACCTCCCCTTCACATCCTATAAATAGGTTCTTTGGCCCTTGAGATGACTGTCGTTTCATCATCTTCTTTCTTCTTCTTTGAGAATTCAATTCTCTTCTCAGAGCTTAGATCTTTACCCACAGAACCTCTTAGAGTTGAACTCTGTTAAAAAAATTGGTAAGGATTATGACCAAAATTTAACTCTTAAAAGGATCTCCTTTTTTGTTTTGGATTTTTAACCCATTAACAGAGCTTGACACTTTTCTTGAAATGATCTCTTAGAGATCTTAAAAGAACTTTTATTTGGATAGACCACGGGTCTTAGAGATCTTAGGGTTTTACCCTATTATTGGTTCTGAACCTTGAGGGTTCTTTGGAATTTAATTCCATTTTATTTCCCATGGGGACTTCTGGGATTTAATCCCATCATCGGAGGAATTTAATTCCAGTTTGTATTACAGAGCTTAGCTCTGAGAAATTTTGAAATTTTTAAGGAAATTTTATTCCTTTTTCCTGTTTTCTTTTTAGAGTTCTACCACTCTTCTTACGAATTTGGATCTGTTGCAGAACACGTTCTTCAAGAACATTGACAGTTTTAAACTCCACTGCTTAGTGAGATTTTTCATTTACTGAGAATCCTTTTGGATTCTCACAATGAGTGCGTGTCTCATCATTGATGTGGCATCACCTTGATTTTGTGGAGCCCATTGTCTCTTTTTCTTTGGACCGTGGTGACTTTAATATGCCATAATGGAGTACAGATTTGGGTGTACTGAAAATTCTAAGGCCCTTAGTTGTAGTTAATTATATTGTGCCGATAAATAACCCACTACGGGTTTTTCTTTTCAGGCACAATGGCTTCCGATTCCTTTTTCCCTTACGTTCGTTCGGAGATTGCTTTTGCCGATACGCCTACAGATCGGGAAGTCTTTACGCTAATCCAGGACTACGACCCAGAGAAGAAGTCTCTTCATCTGTAGGGATCGTGGTACAGTTATATTATCCAGGGTCAGCGCAGCTTTACTTGTGCGGTGCCGTCAGAACCGATCTTATAGATTCATTACGTTGACCCTCCGTAGGTCGCTTATGTAGTGGAAAAGGTTAACTGGACCTCGGAAGGTCATCTCCAACCTTCCATGACGTCGATACCAGTCCATCCGCCGATAGCCCTAGACATTCTGGGGTGTCACATATGTCAAGGAGAAGCGCGTCATTGGGGTCAGGTTTATACGATAAGAGTGACCCCCCGACATCCGTCTGGTTATCTGCAGTTGGCCCATTACATTTTGTCGGCCAAGAAGTTGCTGCTGCTGAAGACCGGGTTATACCCAGCGATCTACGCGTCTCTCTTTTATCACCACACTCCTCATGTGTGGTAGGTAAAATCCTTTCTGGAGCAGTGGAATATTCCGACCCACACATTTCTTTTATCGGATCAGGAGGTATCAATTTCGCTGAAGGAATTCATGGAAATATCCGGGTTACCCGTCAGAGGATAGCATTATGAGGAGATACTTCCTCCTGACGAGTATGTCTTCGCTACTGAATTGGTGGTTATGGGTCTTACCCCGAAAAATGTTGTTCAACACAAGTTTCCGAGCTTGATCAAAGTGTTGAAAATATATGAGAGCTTGTTCTTGGAGTCCGAGGGGGCATGGAGTTAGCCTTACGAACTTTGTTGCCCGTTTCCTTCGTCCGGAGGTTTTATCGAAGAAAGCTGCGAAGTTTGCCAAGCTCGATGATCCATTTGGATTTGGCTTGGACAAACTTCCGACTGCGGAGGCGGATTTAAAGCAATTCATTATTCCAGATACCCCAATCGTCCCTTTTGCAGAGACTGTCGCTCCGGACATTGATGAGGAGACGTTCTTTATGGGGTTCATTGGCTTGTGGCTGAGCTGGTTTGCGCTTCCAACGCACCCTCGCTATATGAGACCGTCTGTCTTTTCTCCAGCTCATTGCATTGCGGCGGGGACACGTATGGCTATTGGGGTTGCAAGATTAGTGCATTTGTATCATGGTTTGAGTATAGCGGCCGACACCGTTCAGCCGGGATTGAAGCCCGTAAATCTTCCATTGCACTACTTCACATCGTGGATCGAGATGCATGTGCTGGGTGCCTTTGGCGTGCATAAACGGCTTAGATTTTATAAAGGATACAACTTCCCTCAGGTCATGCAACTGGTCGATACTTCTTCTCCAGACCCAACACAGCGAGAGGCTCGGCGGTTACTTCTTCACCCGCGCATGGTTGGGGACAGCACAACCTTCGTCGACAGGGTCCTGACCATTGGTAAAGAACCCTCCAAAGTAATCCAGCCGCTCCATGATGTCTTCAAGGATGGAGCTTCTGCTTTGAGGGGCCAGGGAGATTGTTCATTTGTATTCTACCCGGCCGGGTTTCCTTGTATTCAGACAGAACGCCTAGGTATTGTTTATGAGATATAACCCGCATCGTTTTTCCCAGCAATCTGGTTACAACCAAGGCGTTCCCCTTGAAGCGTTTCTCATTGATCCGGTTGCTACAGAAGAGAGCGTTCGCAACGCGGTGCATCATTTTATGCGGCTAAATACGGGGTCTCATTTGCTGATCAGTGAGCCGAGACATGTCCCAAAGGCCTTGAATGCTGATATCGCCTGGTATCAGCTCACCACGTGTGCCGTCATCAAGGAGGAAAGGCATATGCTTCTTGACCATTAGGATTCTGTCCCGGCTGGGAATCCTGTGGTTCCGCTGATGCGACGGGTGGTTGTCCATCCTTCTTTGAGAGAGAGCACCACAGTTGTAGTTCCGTGAGCCTTTCTGGCTAAGCCATTACCAGATGTAAGTGCTCCTATGACTGTGGTGGCTGCGGTGTCCCCTGTGTCGGGAATTGGCTCGTAGATCGGAACTCGCCATCCCAAGAAGTCCGTTAAGAGAAAACTTTTGTCGTCTGGTGTTGTTGCCAGCTCGCAGAAGAAGAAGAAATCTTTGTTCTTGGATGATGTTGTATTTGGTCAGGAGCCTCATGCTCCTTACAGTAAGGGCTTGTCCGAATACGGCACCAACAATGGTATGTTCGAAGCCTCTTTCGATGAGAATGCCGCTTCTGATCTTCAAGCTGCTATTGAGGCTTTTGAGAAATTAGCCCGCATGCAAGCAGCGCTTGCTTCTCTTGCGGCGTCTGGTATATTTCATTTACATTCTTCTGTATATATTTTTTGAATTTATTATGCTTTATTAACGCTCTTTTCTTAACAGGAATCTCCACTAAAGAGGCTTTCTTGGCGCCCCTCAAGACATTTGAGGAAGAGGAGAGCCTTCGCTCTTCTATGGGTCTCGGTATGATTCTTTTTTCAACGCCTCAACAAAGCTTGTCCAAAGGATGACTTCCCCGTACCGGTTACGGAGCTGATGATAGATAACACGTCCACTCATGAAGTCTTCTCCTTCATGGATGGATCTTCGGGCTATAATCAAATAAAGATTTACCTCGAAGACCAAAAGCATACCGCCTTCCAAACGCCGCTAGGCATATTCTGCTATAAGGTGATGCCCTTCGGCTTGAAGAACGCAGGCGCTACCTACCAGAGGGCTATGACAAAGATCTTTGATGACCTCATCCATGAGATTGTTGAATGCTACATTGACGACCTTGTGGTGAAAAGTAAATCGTACGAGGAGCATTGGGAGCATTTGAAAATAGTGTTCCAGCGTCTTCGGAAATATAATCTGAAGATGAACCCTCTGAAATGCGCGTTTGGAGTCTCCTCAGGTAAATTCCTAGGATTCATCGTACGAAACCGAGGCATCGAAGTAGACCCATCAAAGATCAAGACGATTATAGAAATGCCCTCGCCAAGAACTCTTAAGCAACTGCGGTCTCTCCAAGGAAAGCTCGCGTATATCCGACAATTTATAGCTAACCTCTCCGGCAAATGCCGCCCCTATAGCCATCTAATGAAGAAGGGGAGCTCATTCATTTGGGATCATAAATGCCACAGTACACAGGACGAAATCAAACAATATCTGCAGAATCCACCGGTACTGACCGCTCCGATCAAGGGAAAGCCCATCATCCTGTACATAACAGCCCTTGAAGGTTCTTTAGGCGTGATATAGGCACAGGAGAATGACCAGGGAAAAGAGAGAGCTCTCTACTATTTGAGTCGATCGAGTTCTCCTGGGGGCAGAAAACAACTACTCCCACATCGAAAAACATTGCCTGGCACTGATCTTCGCGATAACGAAGATTCGACATTATGCCTTGACACATGAAGTCCATCTCATATCAAAGGTGGATCCCCTCAAATATTTGATGTCAAGAGCCATACTAACGGGAAGGCTTGCCAAATGGGCCCTCTTCTTGATGGAGTTATCGATAATATATCGACCCCTCAAGGCAGTAAAAGACCAGGCTATCGCTGACTTCCTCGCTGAACATCCAATACCATCCGACTCTCCCTTAAACTGCGAGTTGCCGGATGAACATGTGTTCGACATGAAGGATGAGGAAAATAACTCTCGATGGGAACTCTACTTCGATGGAGTATCTTCCATGAAAAAGCGAAAGCAAAACACCCCCATAATTAAAGCCGGGGTAGGCCTTATCTTTGTCACTCCACAAGGAGGGATAATGCATTTTTCCCTTTCCTTAACGAAGCCAAGAACAAACAACGAAGAGGAATATGAAGCTTTGATAGAGGTTCTTGAGATCGCTATTAACATGGGAATCAAAAACCCCTCACAACTGGGGGGAATCTGACGAAGTCTGCTACAACGGCCGTATCCGTCCAGACCTCCGATACACGGTGCCATAAATCAACTTGGCATTTTCGGGTGGACGGATAAACCCAAATAGCATCTGCCCCTAAATTCAGGCAAGGCGACCTACCCGTTTCGTCTCTGTTTTCGGCGGTGAACAGCATCTGACACGCCCGGTGGAGTCAAAAAGATAACAACGAAGCGGAATATGAAACTTTAATAGCGGGTCTTGTGATCACTATTGACATAGGAATCGAAAACCTCCTCATATATGGAGACTCCTAGTTGGTCGTTAGCCAAGTAAATGGCGACTATCAGACATGTAAACCGGAGTTGGTATAATATGGCGAAAGAGTGCGGCAATTGCTGACACAAATCCCCTCTTACATCCTGAAAAGCATACCGCGTGCGGAAAATAGGAAGGCGGATGCATTAGCCAAGCTTGCTAAGAAACTGGCTGACAAAAATTTCGATGACGTGAGGATCATTGTACAAAACCGCCGGATTCTCGCACCAGCAGAAATATCTCCGGAGTCTTCTGAAGAAAAGGAAGCGACCAAACAAGCAGCCTACCAAATAGAAGACGAAGAAAAGGCTAAGGATTGGAGAGAAGTCTTCATAGACTACTTCAAATCCCATCAAACACCCGAAGTCGCGTCGTCAAGACATCAGCTCATGAAACGAGCTCTATCCTACGCCTTCTTCAATGATACTCTATATAAGAGATCGTTCGACAGTTTGTGGCTAAGATGCTTAGGACCGGAGGAAGCAAGGAGGGTCGTCCAAGAAAATCATGATGGACTCTGCGGTTCCTATTAAGCTACGCCAAAGATGAAGCTGAAGATTAAGAGAATGGGTTACTATTAGCCCACGATAATTCAGAACTGCCTCGAATATGCGAAGCAGTGTCACTCGTGCCAAATTCACGGGGACTTCATCCACCAGCATCCAAATCCTCTACACCCAACACTGGCTAGTTGGCCGTTCGAAATGTGGGGAACCGATATAATCGGGCCTATCGAGCCATCATCATCCAAGGGACATCGGTTCATATTGGCAACAACCGATTACTTCTCTAAATGGCCAGAGGCAGTACTTCTAAGGGAGGAAAAGACGGAGAACATCTTCCATTTCTTCAGGACACATGTCATTTACCGGTTCAGCACTCCGAGACGAATCATCTCGGATAATGGGCCGGCCTACAGAAGCCATAAGATCAGCCGCTTCGCACAGCAGCATAATATAGATTAGAGATATTCTTCAGTTTATAATCCCCGAGCTAACGGTCTAGCTGAGGCTTTCAACAAGACCCTGATAAAGATTATAAAGAAAACGGTGTCCAGAAATAAAAAGGACCGGCACAAGAGACTGCATGAAGCTCTCTGGGCGTATCGAACCACGTTCAAAATGGCCACGAATACAACGTCATTCGCATTGGTATTCGGCATGGAAGTGGTACTTCCCTTGGAGATAGAGCTACCTTCTCTACGAGTAGCAGTTCGATACGAGCTGACAAATGAAGAAAATGCCCATCTTCGGCTTGAGGATCTCGATGCCCTCGATGAAACTAGTCTCATAGCGCAGCAAAAATTCGAAGCTTACAAAGCAAGGATAACGCGCTCATATGAAAGACTAACTAGACCAAGAACGTTCCGCCAAGGCGAACTCGTGCTAGTTGTCAAAATACCCATGATCCCCAACCGTGTAAAGTGGGGAAATTCGAGCCAAACTACGAAGGTTCGTATATCATAGACAAGGTCTATCAAGGTGGGGCCTACTTGCTCGTGGATATGCATGGGCACAAACAAAAAGGGAACCACATTTTTCCACTAGGCTCCATCAGAAGGAGAGCCAGGTCTCGATGGCTACATCGACAGCCTAGAGATCAACAACGGCGTTCCTTCTCACTCCAACAAGATACATATGCGACGTCAGCAAAACGGAGCCATGGCAATGTCCCTAGTTCCAGATCTTGACGATTCACAGACAGCCTAGAAGATCAACCCGGCGTTCTTTCTCCACTCCAACAGGATGCGGACGCGACGTCAACAAAATGGAGCCATGGCAAAGTCCCTAGTGCCAGATCTTGATGGTTCACAGACAGCCTAGAGATCACCTCAGCATTTCTTCTCACTCCAGCAGGATGCAGACGTAACGTCAACAACCGACCCCAGGGTCAAAACAACGGAGCCACGGCAAAGTCCCTAGTTCCCGGTCTCGACGGCAACATCTACAGCCTAGAGATCACCTCGGCGTCCCCTCTCACTCCAACAGGATGCAGACGCGACATCAACAACCAATCCCAGGGTCAAAACAACGGAGCCATGGCAAAGTCCCTAGTTCCGAGCCTCGACAGTTCACAGACAACCTGGAGACAACCTCGACGTTTTTCGCAATATAGCAGACACAATGTCAACAAATGAAGCAAAGGAAGGTCCCTAGCTTCAGGGTCTTGACGGCAACTCAAATAAAACCTAAAAGACTATCGGAGATCATCCCACACCTGTGCGGAGTGGTCATGACTCATCGGGGATCCCCAAATTGAGCCTAACCTCAAGTAAAAAGCGGCATGGAAAATCCTTAACGCTTGCTCTTCCGACGGTAATATGACCTCGGAGATTACTTGAAGACGTCTTGTCTAGCCCCCGAAGGGATCAGAGACACGACAGTTGCGGGGCTACTCGAACAGCAAGATTGCGTATCGGGGAATGCATCAGCCAACGCGACGGTACGACGGACAAAAAGCCTAATACCACAGACCCTAACGGACCTCTGTCGTAAAGAGCAGACGTTAACTGTGACGTTAGGACATTCTTGCGAGAACTTCTCGATTCGTCTCAACTCGTAGGGAAAACAATGTTCCTGCGAGAACTTCTCCACCCGTCTCGACTCGTAAGGAAAAACATCTTCATGAAACTCTCACGGCTCATGAAGGTGGAAAGCCTTAGGCAACAGGAATATCAACATGTTTCCTAAGCACTATGGCCCTGCAAGTAGGTCCAAGATGGACTATTGTATACTATCCACGAGCCATATTCTCCAAAGTCGAATATCGATAAGAAAAAAACCACTTACGAGTCCTCTCGACTTGTAAGGGGGGAAATTCTTTTGTGAGATCCTTACGACTCTTAAGAGAAAATGCACTTAGTAGGCCTCACGACTCCTAAGGAGAAAATACACCTACGGGATCCTCTCGACCCGTAAGAGAAAAGTCTTTATGAGACCCTCGCGGCTCATAAAGTTTAAAAGTCTTAGGCGACAGATCCAAACCTGTTTCCTAAGCCATCACTGCCCTGCAAGGAGGTCAAGATGGACTATCTACGGGCCACATTTGCAAATTTTACATGCCAATATGAAATAAAATATGTCTTTTATTCATGAATTCAAGTGAATACAAGTTACATTTCATAAAGGAATCAAAATGAATACACGTTATTCATGAATCATAAGTTTACAGTTGGTACAAGAAAAAAGGTACAATGACAGTTATTAAGGAGGAGGCGTCTTCAACAAATTGACAAGCCGCTCGCGTGCTCCTGTTCAGTTGATAAAACTGCACATTTAATATAACATTTTTCCTACTATTTCTATATAATAAAAGGTGTTTATTATAAATATGACACATATGAAGGTTTATCTGCAAAAATACTATTTTCATATGTTTATATATTATAATTAACCTTATGTAGGAAAAAGTAAGTATATAATATCCATGTAACATTTGGCCCATTTAAATATGCTTACCTTATTAAATAACTTTGACCAATTCTTAAAATTAAAATATCATGGCAAATGGTTAAAGATAATATCTCAATAAAAACAAATTCTACTAACATCATTTATTGAGATAATTGTGCAGGAATTATATCATGACTAATCAAGGAAATCCGAGTTGGCAAGATCAAATCTGCCGAAGATATTCAAGTAAATTGAAGAAACTAATTCTGGCAGAAATGTAGAAAAGATTTTCAAAGTCTAGATACTCAAAAGATTACCAAGTGTTACAGATATGAAGCTACAAAAATTAGAGGCCATGATCTCACCAAAAGGGGACGGATCCGCGGCCAAACCTATCCAATGGCCGCGGTTCCGCCGCAGATTTGAGGAGTTGAGATATGGGATTTTGGTGGTTAGGATCCTAACAACTAGTTTCCATATTAGGAAACTAGGGTTCTGGCTCTGTGACTATAAATAAGGACTGAAAGGCTCTTGGAAAAATCATCAAGCTGAAGAGATCACGAAGTCCACGACAGGCTCACGCATCCAGGCTGATCATCAACGGTTCATCTACCTCCTTAGAAGAGATCGAGAAGCAAACTAGCATTTTGTAATCATTTTCTAAGGGAACAAAGTGTAAATGAATTTTGTTGATTAATAAAGGTAGTTGTTTTCTTATTCTATCTCTTTGTAGTTTTAATATGATTTCTCTCTCCATCTCTTCTTCTCCCAACATGCGTGAGTAATTCTTCACTTGTTAGGGTTCATGAGATTAGGGTAGGTTAATGGATGATGAAGATCCTTAAACTCCTTTTATGTCCTATAAATTTTATAAACTTTATCAAAAGAATAGTTAACATCCTAATTGGGCACGCTACCAATTCATTGCTAGTCTCGACCGCAATTAGAGATTAGATTAACGATTGCTTTGGTAAAGGCTAGACATGAACGGAGATCCATGTCAAGATAGGGGTTAAGAGTGGGAACCATTTTCCCTCCAGAAACCCTAATCTACATGCATCACTGTCGATCTAGTTTTAAATCTATTAAAAGATAAAAAAGAGTAATCTTTAATTAATCATCCATAACTACTAAATCCCAATGAACCCTACAAGCCCCCTTTTAATATTAAACCTACATCCGTGGTTAATCTAGATCTATATTTTGCACCAGTGTTTAACGTAGATCTAGATCCTACAACCATTCTTCACCATTCTTTATTCTTCCTCCTTTCTTTCTCAACACGCCTAAAGTAAGAATAAAATATTCAACGTTTCCCAAAGGACGACCCGTACTCATCTCGGTCTAGCTACGCGCGACACCATTATTGATTGCGGTTAACTACAACACATAAATACAGATCAATCAAATGGCACCGTTGCCGGGGATACGTGCGTAATTTTTTATTCTTACTATTTGTATTGAATTCTTATTCGATCTATATCATAATTAAAACAAAAGCTGCAAATTATATATTTAACGAATTGTGGGTGAATTTTGCAAGGAGATCTGGAGTCACAGACTTGAGGAAACAGAAAGACAGAGACATTCAACGAGATCTAGAGGAGTACAGAAGGCCACAGATTTTTTGCAGGATCCTAACCCTGTTTCCTAAGCCGTCGCTACCTTATAAAAAGTTCAAGATGAACTGTTATCTACCATCTATGGGCCACACTTGTCAAAACTACATGCCATTGAAATGGAGAAGTTACTCATGAAGCATATAAACTACTTCACGCCAGAGTAAGACATAAAGAAACAGAAGGATGCAGCTCATGGTCCTCAGGGTTTGGAACTATATCTCTTAAGAGTCGAGATTTGAGTCAATGATAAATGACGACGTTTGTGTCCGCTCGTTATCTTCTCAGATCAAGATTCTGAAAATTATATACCAACTCGAAACTGGTCATACGCTATGAATTAGTCTACACTACTTCACCCACATATATACTTATGTGGGCAAAATAGTGGGGGGCATTTGTTCCCGCCAAAAAATTTCTGCGCAAAAGAGCCCAAGATATCAAATGGCAGCGATGCGTTCAAGAAAATGTGAACCGGTATTTTCCGGGCTGTATTTTGACAAACTCCCGAATGTGAAACAGCTAAATTCTGATGGTACCGAAAGCGCCTCGAAAAAGCCTTCGATTTGATATATTATGGGCTTCATAATTCATCCGGGATCAAAAGTTATGTGCAAATATGCTATGCACGTGTAATCTAAGAAAGAAAATGCGAACCAGTATTTTCCGGGCTGAATTTTGACAAACTCCCGAATGAGAAATAGCTAAATTCTGATGGTATCGAAAGTGTCTCGAAAAATCTTCCGATTTGATATATTATGGGCCTCATAATTCATCCGGGATCAAAAGTTATGAGGCATCACGTGCCCACACGTGACCGGGCATCACGTGCAGACCATTTACAGGCAAAGCCTGTAGGCACTGGATAAAATAAATAATTGAAAATAATTAATCGGTGGGGTCACGTGCCAACACGTGATGGTCCTTTAAACCCACTGAAAAGAATTAAAGGTATAATAAAATAACAAGGAAAAATCCCAATGGGGCATCACGTGCCAACACGTGACCAAGGGTCACGTGCTGACACGTGATAATTCCTGAGTTCTTTAAAACAACAGAATTAAATTCTGGTCAAATGCTTAATCAGGGGGTCACGTGCCAACACGTGATGGGTTCCTAAAGATCTATGAATTAATAGAATTAAATTCTAATTAAGAAGGAATCAAAAACCCTAACTGGAAAAATTATTCTCTAAATCTTTCCAAACAAAAAAGATGGTGCTCTGTAAAATGGAGCGCCGTTGGATTAAAAATCCAATAGTGATTAAAAATCACCATTTATGGAAAGATTCTATACTAGGAAAGATTTCCCTGAAATTTACCAGGAATAACAGATAAAAAATCTTTTGGATTAAAAATCCAATGGTGAATAAAATTTACTGAGCGACCTAAAAGATCATGATTGGTTACAAAAACAACCAAAATCTTTCAATGAAAGATTGACTAAACAAATTGATTCTTTTCTTTCTCCTATAAATAGAAGCCAAGAAGAGAAGAGGATGAACCTTTTTTTGTAGATATACAACAACGGAGAGAAAAAAGAGAGGAGAATTTAATTCTCAAAAGAGAAAAAAAAGATTTCTTCAGAAGAGAAAAGAAACCCTAGGTGAGAAAGGGGAAATATATCTAAGCTCCATAAAACAAAAAAGAATTTAATTCTCAAATTAAGAGTTTAACTCTTCTGAATAAGAACTTAGTCCTTCCTTTGGTTGAAGATCTGCAGAAGCAGATCTCCCCACAAGTTGAGAATTTAATTCTCTTCAGGGAGATTCTGCCATGCAGATCCAAATCTTAGAGGGAGAATTGAGTTTAGAGAATTTAATTCCCCCAAATTTATAGGAATTTAATTCCTCCAAATGAAACTAGGGTTTAACCCTATATGAGAATTTAATTCTCCCAAATTCATAGGAATTTTATTCCACCAAATGAAACTGGGGTTTAACCCTATATAAGAATTTAATTCTTCCAAATTCATAGGAATTTAATTCCTCCAATTGAAACTGGGGTTTAACCCTACATAAGAATTTAATTCTTCCAAATTCATAAGAATTTAATTCCTCCAATTGAAACTAGGGTTTAACCCTATATAAGAATTTAATTCTTAAAAACAAGAGACTTAAAGCTCTCCATGCACATAAAGATCAAAGTATCCAACGTGATCACGTGCTCCCACGTGACCCTTCATCCCAACGAACAAAAATGAATGAATAAGGCATGCTCACGTGCTCCCACGTGACCCTTTAATGGACTCCTCAAAATAAGAAGGAATTAGCCCAGAGGCAATGCCTCACGTGCTCCCACGTGACCCTTTAATGGACTCCTCAAAATAAAAAGGAACTAGCCCAGAGGCAATGCCTCACGTGCTCCCACGTGACCCTCAAAATAAAAGAGAACAAAGCCAAGGCAGAACATACTTCGGGCGTCCTTACGTGTCCCCACGTGACCACTAACAAACACCTCTTTAAAAAAGAGAAGATGGAAAGAACTGAAGGATTAAAATCCAATGCATGGACGCCCTCACGTGTCTCCACGTGACCCCTAGCAAATCCTGTTAATATCCGGTGCATGGGTGCTCATCACGTTCCCACACGTGATGGCCGCGAAGACTAAAAGTGTTCAACACTTATTTGAATATTCTGACAATAAAATAAAGGGTGTCTGGCCCCCATCTTCAGATGCCCCACGTGACCTCACGTGACCAATTCAATTTTAGTGTTTAACACTATTTTCAGCGTATCACATGGGAACACGTGACCGCCAAATATCCTCTAGTGTTTAACACTATTTTAAAAACCAGTCTTAGCCCAAATTGGCTAAGTCTTCCAGAGGCAAGACTCCCCTTTGACTGAACCTCAAATACATCCTTGCCTTCCAAGATTGATCATCTTATATGGCATATGAGTGCTCAGCACTCAATAAGAGATAAAAATATGGTCAGAACCCAGACCCATGCTTAGCATTGCTAAATAATGGGGAGGCTGAACCCAGACAAATGTTCAACAATCCAACAAAGGTCTAACATTCTAAACCTAATTGGACTTAGCCCAAGTTGGCCATAAGTCCTCAATCCAGATTTAATTGAGCCAATGTGCTCATAATCTAATTAATTGATCTTATTTCCAAATTGAACTACAGATTTCCCAAACAACCTTGGTTCAAGGGTACATCTCTTCACTCCTCTGATATTTGTCGTTGTAATCCTTCAACGTCTTCAGAGAGGTGACGGATCCCGATAACTAATCATTCCATGGACTGTGGGGCCCTTAAAGTTATGGACTATGATGTCCTTAACCTGGACAGTGGGGTCCTTAAGCCTATGAACTATGATGTCCTTAACCTGGACTGTGGGTTCCTTAAGCCCATGGACTATGATGTCCTTAACCTCGGACTGTGGGGTCCTTAAGCCCATGGACTATGATGTCCTTAACCTCGGACTGTGGGGTCCCTTTAAACCCATGGACCGTAATGTCCTTAAACTAACGATGGACCACCATGTCCTTAAACTGGTAATCGACCGCAATGTCCCTAAACTAAACAATAGAGTCCAAATGCTCTTTTGTTAGATCTAAATGATCCTGTTAAGTAGATCTTAGTCTAAAATTAGACTAACGTATCCTTAACAAATGATTAAGTTGATCTTAGTCTAAAATTAGACTAACGTGTCCTTAACAAACTGTTAAGTTGATCTTAGTCTAAAATTAGACTAGCGTATCATTAACAAACGTTTAAGTTGATATTAGTCTCAAATGAGACTAACGTATCCTTAAACCCAACTCCAAACCCAAATATAAGAAAATACGGATTTGGACTAATCCACGCCCTACGGGCGACAACATAAATTAGTCTCCGTATACAATCCACGGGCAACCAAAAACAAAACAAACACCCATGACATGAAGTGACCATCTGGAGAAGGAGAAAGTGGTTACCGCGATGCGGTAGCGTAATTAACTGCAGGGGCTTACGCTTGCAGGGAAGAGCGTCCCCACAATCAAAAACCCCTCAACGAGGGGGAATCTGACGAAGTCTGCTACATCGGTCGCATCCATTTAAACCTTCAATACATGATGTCATAAATCAACTTGGCATCCTTGGAGAGGTGGACGGATAGCACCAATTAGCATCTGCCCCCAAATTCAGGCAAGACGGACCTACGCGGTCGCGTCTCTGTGTTTCGGTGGGGAACACTAATATTGGACCATCATGTCGTTAAATTGGTAATCGACCGCAATGTCCCTAAAATAAACAATAGAGCTCAAATGCTCTTTTGTCGGATCTAAATGATCCTGTTAAGTTGATCTTAGTCTAAAATTAGACTAAGGTATCCTTAACTAATGGTTAAGTTGATCTTAGTCTAAAATTAGACTAATGTATCCTTAACAAACGTTTAAGTTGATCTTATTCTCAAATGAGACTAACGTATCCTTAAACCCAACCCAAACCCAAATCTAAGAAAATACGGATTTGGACTAATTCACGCCCTATGGGCGATAACATAAATTAGTCTCCGTATACAATCCACGGGCAACCAAAAACAAAACAAACACCCACGACACGAAGTGACCATCGGGAGAAGGAGAAAGTGGTTACCGCGATGCGGTAGCGTAATTAACTGCAGGGGCTTGCGCCTGCAAGGAAGAGCGTCCCCACAATCAAAAACCCCTCAACGAGAGGGAATCTGACAAAATCTGCTACATCGGCCGCATCCATCTAAACCTTCGAAACATGGTGCCATAAATCAACTTGGCATCTTCGGAGAGGTGGACGGATAGCACCAAATTGCATCTGCCCTCGGAATTCAGGCCCGGACGTCCCAACGTCCCGGTCGCATCTTTCGACGGAGAACAGGGGCGCTGCCCCACACCCCGCAAGGGGGTTGCTAGCCCCCTTGACCCCCAGTCCAATATCCGGGTAGCGGGACCCCCGTAAAAACTCTGCGGGGTCCCCGATATATCCAAAACCCCTTCAAAACACAACACTGCACATTGAGTTCGCATGACCTGTTTGACCCGTCAATCAGAGGTTCTCTCGCTCCAAAGGCGGGGTTAATTAACGGCAGCTTAGTCCGCGGTTGCCGGAGATTCGGATCCCCACAATCAATAAACCCTATCCTACCCTAGGCAGGGGGAATCTGTAGTGTGCCTGACAAGTGCGCGTGTATTCCCATCTCAGTGGGATGACGAAAAACACCCTGCAATGCCCCATGTGTATATCTCAGGGGGAACGAGTACCCATGTCGTCGCTACTTTGGCGACAGGTTGCTTCAGAGCCGTTTATCTTTGTTGAGCGTAGGCGACAAACGCCATCTTGCCTCTGCTTTTCACTCGTCATCATCGGATGAGAAAGAGTTTTGACCCATTTGATCCAATCGAGCCATTTTATCCATGAGTTCTTGGAAGGTCGTCGGCTTGAAGAGAGCCATATACGAGGACGCCTTTGAATTTGGGTCAAGGGTGGTTATAAGCATTCCCATGGCTGCAACTTCATCGATGCGTTGCTTGTATTTGACCAGAGATTTCGCCATTGGGTAACATATTGAACCCAAGTCTCATTCGGTCTAATCTGTTCCCCGCCGAAAGACGCGGCTGGGACGTTGGGACGTCGAGGCCTGAATTCCGAGAGCAGATGCTAATTGGTGTTATCCATCCACCTCTCCGAAGATACCAAGTTGATTTATGATACCGTATATCGAAGGTTTAAACGGATGTGGCCGATGTAGCAGACTTCGTCAGATTCCCCCTCATTTGAGGGGTTTTCGATTGTGGGGACGCTCTTCCCTGCAGGCGCAAGCCCCTGCAGTTAATTACGCTACCGCATCGCGGTAACCACTTTCTCCTTCTCTAGATGGTCACTTCGTGTCGTGGGTGTTTGTTTTGTTTTTGGTTGCCCGTGGATTGTATACGGAGACTAATTTATATTGTCGCCTGTAGGGCGTGGATTAGTATAAATCCGTATTTTCTTAGATTTGAGTTTGGGGGTTGGGTTTAAGGATACGTTAGTCTCATTTGAGACTAAGATCAACTTAAACGTTTGTTAAGGATACGTTAGTCCAATTTTAGACTAAGATCAACTTAACGAAATCATTTAGATCTAACAAAAGAGCAATTGGGCTCTATTGTTTAGTTTAGAGACATTGCGGTCGATTAGTTTAGGGACATTACGATCAATCGTTAGTTTAAGGACATCACGGTCCATGAGTTTAAAGACATCACCGTCAAGGTTAAGGACATCATACTCTGTAAGCTTAAAGACCTCACAGTTAAGGTTAAGGTTAAGGACATCATAGTCCATGAGTTTAAAGACCTCACAGTCAAGGTTAAGAACATCATAGTCCGTGAGCTTAAAGACCTCACAATCAAGGTTAAGAAAATCATAGTCCGTGAGCTTAAAGACCTCACAGTCAAGGTTAAGGACCTCATAGTCCGTGAGTTTAAAAGACCTCACGGTCAAGGTTAAGGACCTCATAGTCCGTGAGCTTAAAGACCTCACAGTCAAGGTTAAGGACATCATAGTCCGTGAGTTTAAAGACCTCACAGTCAAGGTTAAGGACATCATAATCCGTGAGTTTAAAGACCTCACAGTCAAGGTTAAGGAAATCATAGTCCGTGAGCTTAAAGACCTCACAGTCAAGGTTAAGGACATCATAGTCCGTGAGCTTAAAGACCTCACAGTCAAGGTTAAGGACCTCATAGTCCGTGAGCTTAAAGATCTCACAGTCAAGGTTAAGGGCGTCATAGTCCGTGAGTTTAAAGACCTCACAGTCAAGGTTAAGGACATCATAGTCTATGGGGTTAAGGACCCCATAGTCCATAGAATGTTTGGTTGTCGGGACCCGTCGCCTCTCTGAAGACGTTGAAGGATTACAACGACAAATATCAGAGGACTAAAGAGATGTACCCTCAAACCGATATGAGTTGGTTGAAAGTGTAACGTTTTGAAAATCGTTTCGGTGAAATTTCGAAAAATCGGTAAAATAAGGGGGTTTTCTGTAAAAAGTCAAAATATAAATATCTTTATATAAAATTAAAAATACATATTCTAGCTATGAAATTGCTAGTGTTTAGTGCTTATTGAGCGACTGGTAAAATTTCTGATTTTCTGAAATTTTTTCCGAATTTAATTATTTTTAATATTATTTTAAGCAAGTAAGAAAATACATTAAATTAGCGATAAATACAAATTTAAATGGGATAATTTTAATCTTTAAAATCATGTTAACTAAAATCTAGTTGTAATATAATTTTTTAGTATTTTATTTCAAGATTTAATTGGTTTTTATTATGGAAAACAAAAATATAATTATTTTAAGCTAAAACTTGCAATTTTGAGCTTGTGGGGGGTCTTTTTGCATAGAAATTCTTTGTAAAATCTCTCTCACTCATTCCTCCCCATCATGGCCGGCCCCATCCCATGGCAACAACCCATGAATTCCCCCCCCCCCCTCTTTTTGACTTTAAATCATGTGAATGTAGTGTTTTAAAAAGGTTTTTAATATATTAATTTGAGAGCTATGGTGTACTTGATTGGTGAGGGGTTGACTTGGAAATTTTGCACACCACAAACCCTCACTTTTTCCCCTCTCCCTCAGCTGAAACCACAGCAGCAACAGCCACAAAAATTTCCCCAATTCTCATTCCCTTTTTCTTCAAATTTCACCTCAAAAATCCATATAAATCCACGAATTTCTTCACAAAACCAAAACAAATCCTTATGCTATCTCTTCTCAAGCCTAACTTAGTTGAAAGCATGGAGAAAGGAGGTGTCTTTGGTGGCTAGAGCAACCTAGGGTTTCAAACTTGGAGGTATAATTTCTATCTAATGGTTAAATTGTAGCTTGTATATGCTAAATTAGTTATTTAAAATATGAAATTGTTGTTGTTGCTAGTTTATAAAAAAAATCAAGAGAAGGGATTGATTTTGGAAATGGGAATTGAAGCATTACTTGTGGATTATTTGAGTGTGGTAGATTGCTTGTAGTGTGGATTGGTTGTTCATGCTAGATTGTAGTCTTTTGTCGCAATCCGCGATGGTTGCGTCAATTTTCTAGTATTCATGCTTACTAGTTTTTAAAAAAAAATTGAATTAGAATGTGAGATTAAAAATATGGTTAGGGTTTTTATCACATTATTAACATTATAAATTGTATTTTAATATTTTAGATTATGCAAATCCAAGCTAAATTGCTGTTTATGCTTTTTTGCTAAAATGGTTGAAATTTGGGTATAATTGCAAACTAGAATTTTTGAATTTTTACAAATTAGTGTCATAAAAATATAGAAGTGGTTTATATGACCTAATTAAGATATTTAGTGAATATATTGGGCATTAGTTTTGTTAAAACATCAAGTTTTGAATTAAAACGAAAACTTTTGCTAACTAGGTTTTTGAGAATTAAAACGAATTGATTAATTTTAATGTTTTAATGATTTAAATCCCATTTCATATATAATTAGTGATTTGTGAAACCATGATTGGTACGTTTGATGTTTTTCTCGATGGTTTGGCGTTTGTACGCCGACGTCGAGGTTTTTTTGGGTTGATTTGTGAAAGCAACATAGGTTTTGACGTATGTGGGATTCGTGTGTCGTTTTGGTCATGAGTCGGATTTTAATGCGATACGGTGCGTTATGATATGTAGGTACCTCATGAGGACTTCGAGACGGCAAGCAAGCGCGTGGCGACGTCGGCACCGGTAAGCGAGGACCAGGTGGGTAGATTTATATCTACGAGGAGAAGTCGGATGGATGGCATATAGCACCCCCGCAGTTCATGGTGATGTATACGAATACGTATACACACATATATATTGATTATTTATTGTTGAGGTTATTGATGATAAAGATAGATTTTATGTGTGATTGGATAGGTTTAGTGTTGTGAAACCCTTGAGTAGTGGTTGCACCACACATACACACACACACACATACTTACATACATTCTTCTTTCATTTGTGCTTATGCGGGAATATGTATTTATGTGTTCACATGGGTATGGGACTATGTGTTCACATACTGGATTTGAGGATAGTATTTGGGATTTGAGGTGAGGCGATGAGATTGATTTGAGACCGTGAGATCGGTGATATAGCAGGATTCGTATTTGAGATACGTCCTGATGTTATAGCGGATCTTGGGACGACGATACATGTGAATAGTGTTATACATTGAATGGTTGACATATGATCGTGATATGAGATAAGATATATTAAGATATTCATAATAGGTCGCAATAGGCGATGTATACCTCTTTATGACGATATATGATGATGATATCGGTTTGTTTGAGGCTGTAGATCAGCAGTCAGATCATGACTATATTGATGATATTAGTATCGTACTAGACGTAGATCAGTACCCAGATTATGATCTTGGATAAAGAGGATACCAGATGAATAATGTGATATTGACCCGTACCCAGATTTGGGGATGCCGTACGACGGATTTACGTACGAGCTATATATTGATGATTGATCCGCACTCTTGACTTGGGAGGTCTGATTATAGATATGGTATCGGATATGATATTATTGAGGCGGGATCACCGACTATATATATACAGGTATGTATATGTATCGACTCAGATGTTAGGCGGTTTCCTTACCTGTAGTTCAGCTTGTTAGTTCAGCCGTATAGTTTAGTGTAGTTGTTAGACTAGATTAGACTCCTACCTATTTCAAAACTAACGGATCGTGGGTATTTTAAAAGATAGGTCAAGGGATTCTACGGATATTTCAAAAGGCGTATCTTTTCTTAAAAACACCATACCCCTTATTTCCAAAACCCCACGATTTGTATTATTTCAAATGGTACCCTAGTATGACGTATATATATATTAAATGCAGATTAGTTACCATTGTGTCTAGTATTTAGCTCCCGCTCATTATTCCTGTTCGCCCCGCATCGCATACTTATATTGCTATTTCATATTACATTGTTGATATTATGCTGTTAGGACATCAGCACCATTACCGATGATGCGTATGTACCACGTACACTTACTTGCCGGCTCACACACATCTTCATCGGTAATTGCCATGTCACGTACACCTTAGAAAATATTATTGCTTGACTTAGCTTGCTAGTTAGTAGTTTGACATGATATTACTGTACCTGCCTTATATGCCAGTTTAGACATTGTAGTTATTACTTGTCACTTCATGCATACTGTTATTCATTGTTATGCCGCATTCATGGATTTTCATGCTTATATTCATGGTTTTACGTGCTATTGATGATTTGGATTCGGATTTCATGAGATTTCTTGGATTTGGAGGAAAACCGCAAAAACATAAATAAACTTCTTCTCTCTCTTTTAAATAAAAAGTGTGGTTTTCCCATGATGTATGAGTCGTCCACCATGAGTTTGCTGATGGATTTCGAGACCCCAGTTCGAGGAGTGGTGGAACCGTTTCGGGTACATGGTGGACCCGGTGCGGTACCCCGGGGCAAGAGGATCGCAGATGATGGCGTTGAGCCTGGCAGGGGAGCACTACCGACCGGTGATTTTACCCGACGCGTCGGATATCCGGAGGATACCGTCGTAGTCTTTAGATTGATGGTAGGGGCCGGTCTGGACGGACGGCGCCCTAGATAGTGAGATTGAGACATACAGAGATATTTGAGATATTGAGGTGCAGAGATTGCGACACAGAGATATCAAGATATTTGGATATTTGTTTTGTGTCGATGCTAGGCACTGTTTATGCTGATTTCATTTATGATACCTCGTTTTTAAAAAGATACAGAAATCTCACTAATTTATGAAAGAAGTTTTCTTCAGTACATGCATTCTGTTTCATGCATTCATACATCATCCATATGATATAATGCTACCTGAGGCACTGACACGGGCATATAGGATTGCACTTGGGTTAGACATTTACCCTAGCCATTGTTATAGGCTGCATGTTGTATATATTTGAGGATATATTATGATCGTATGACCTAGGATTGCGTCATACATGCGATTCCTGTTCGTAGATGTATTCTATTCACGAGTTGGCAACTTACCCCCGTTGTGCCACAGTTTCTTACAGGTTTTGCCGTACAGGTTTCATTACGGCTTTGCTGGCACTGCTTCTTTTCGGGTGACTTGCTAGTAGGTGGGTTTATTTGTATCGTACCCATCATTATATTTTGTATATTATTATTCAGTTGTATCTAGAAGTTCCATCAACCAAACATGTATTTATTTCAGAAATAGAGACCAGTGATGTTTATTCTTTCGACCTTAGAGTCGCGCGTTGTATCTCTATGGATTTCTTGTGGTTTTTGAGTTTCCTTTTGAGTTTTGATCCTCGCCCTTGGCGTTGTATATTATATTGCTTGTGTGGTTGTGACCGTCGATTGACGAAGAACTAGCTCCCGCTTGGGGATGCCTTTTATTGATTTCATATACTATTCATGTTGTATCCCGTTTGGGGGCCAGTATTTACAAAGGAGTCTCTGCCGAAATTTTCAGGAAATATTTGATGTTTTTAAAAACGCATAATTCGACTTATGCTATTAAAACTACTTGATTTAAATTGGTTTTCCTCCACTCTACTACTTTTCTTGGTTTGGATTTCTGGGTTTTTGGCTTACTTAGATTACGTACGCCTCGAGACGTTTTGTAGTTTAAGTGCCGGTCACGTTCTGTACCCTGCGGGCGTGACAAAGTTGGTATCAAAGCGTTAGGTTTTACCTTCGGAGCGTAGGATGACCCTTGGTTGATGGAATAGGTGACTAAAGTAGAGTGACGTACCGTGGGTATGTTCCGCGGCATACTTACGATACGCTACTCCTCTTAAGGAGCCTTAGGATATACATTTCTTTGCTCAGTATCATATTCATTCTTGATCTAGCCTCATCGGTACCAGTTACGGTTTGCTGCCACGATTACGGGCAAGGAGAGCTACGGCTACAGTTGCGGTCAGTACGAGCTCGTTAAGGACGAGGACTGACCAGGGCGTAATTTAGGCGACACACGATTGTAGAGATGTGTCTTTTTACTGTGTTTTCGCACCACGAGCGTTTGGCGGATCGCCTTTAAGAGATTTCTCGGACGTGCCAATCAGTACCAGAGGATCGAGCCAATGATCGAGGCCAACCAGATTTTGATGACCGTTGGTGTATTGCTTATTCATGAGGTTTGAGGCACTGTTCAGCGTGCAGACGAGTGAGCCAGTTATTGCTGCGAACGACGAGATATCGCCCCAGATGTTGGAGCTATTGCAGTACGAGTTGTACTAAGAGATGATAGAAGGTCGCTAGTCACCCAAGGATGAATGACTAGGACATGTGATTCGTTCGCTACCCCGATGCGAGGTCATCAAATAGATTGATTTCAGCTAGAGACGACTTCACGCGGAGATGTTGAGAGTCGACAGAGACGATCGAATGTCAGAAACCTATTATTCCAAGTTTAAAGTATTCGGAAAGACATGCAGGCAATTCTATGGACCCTCTAGAAGAATGAAACCCTAACTCGACTTAATGACCGTGTGAAAGGCTTTGAACCTTAGGGTTTGCGGCAGTTCCGCGGCGCCATTAGTGAGGCTTGGGTTTGCCCTTCTACGGCTGGACCATCGATACTGTGGTATGTACTCGATACTGTTAAACTGTACCCAAGATGTTGAGCTCTTGGGGAATTATGAGGTTTTGACGAATCGATCGGATGGTTCGACTTCATTCGGATGCTAGGTGGTGAGATGCATTTCTTGGGAGACTCCAGATACGAGGATAGCCGTTGGAGCTCAGTCTATGCAGCCACAACGAGACGAGTCCGAAGCAGTCGACATTAGAGAAAAGTGGAGTAAAGGGTTCGTGCAAGATCTGGATGAGATGACGTTCCACTCCGCCGACATCAGAGATGCGATACGCATGCCGAGGCATTGTGCTTGGATATACCTTCCAGAAGGAGTCGCGATGAGTATGCAGCCGTTCTGGAACGAGAACAGATCTAGTAAGGTACGATGACTTCCGGACAGTTCGGCAGAGACGAGATTTGGGAGAGATCTCGACAGGACCTTTCTGGAATGAATTACGTAAAGACTTGGACCCAGGAGTGGTCATGTTACGCACACCGGCAGGCCAGAGTTCAGGATCGTCGACGAGGCATGCTATGAGTGACCACGACAGTTGGCCAGAGGTTCTTAGAGGAAGTGCTTGAGCGGGGACTATTCCGCCATATTTGATTTCGGTATTTTGGGCGATTTATTCGCATGATTGATTTTGATGATTGAGTTTCATGATATTTGTTTTCATGGACCATGGTTACACCTACTGAGTATTTACGATTTTTGCACAGTTGTTGCACTTGAGATAGTTTTCGTGCCTTGGATTTTTGCGCATGTTGAGCGCATGTTTGAGATGCGATTTTGGTGCACACCAGATGCACTAAATCGAGATTTTTCGTGCACGTTAGACGCACCTGATTTTGCTGTCAGGCATACACGTTGCCTATGAAAAATGTTGTGTGCACACCCGATGCACTAGATGTTGTTTCTGTGTGCATGTATGGCACATATATGGTTTTTGATTTCCGTGCGCAGCAGACGCACGTAGTATTCATATGCGTATTTTGGGATTGATTTCTTATAGAGCAGTATGTTTTTATGATATTTGCTATGTGTTTTCGTACTGAGCAGGACTAGTCAGAGGACAGTACCTGAATGTATTTTGCATGCATTGATATATATCGAAGGGAATTCCAAAAGCGAGCTATAGTCTCAGTATTTACCTACATGTCGGATATGACATGAAATGTTTAAAACAAGGAGACCCTTCTAAATTGTTTCCAAAACGGCGGAACGTACATATTAAACAAAGGATATATATATATATATATATGTATGTATGTATGTATGTATGTAGTTATTTTCTTACAATAGACGTCCGCCACTGTGCATTGCTGCGAGCATCGCACAGCGATTTGAAGAAGATTTGGCATGCATTGCTTCCAAATGTTTTAATGATGTATATCATATTGGTTTTCATATTGGATGTTGACATTGATGTCTTCCCCAGGACTCCGATGATTGCGGGATACTGGATGGAGTTTGATTTTGAGTTATAGGCTCATTTTTCATGCGCATGCGTTGCGCTACGATTTGTTTTATGTACTTATGGTTTCGGAGCCCCGACGACTTAATGGTTTCGCTGAAATGTTTTAGTATTTAGGGGGAGTTCTAATTTAAATTCGGGGACCGAATTTCTTTAAGAGGGAAGATTGTAACGTTTTGAAAATCGTTTCGGTGAAATTTCGAAAAATCGGTAAAATAAGGGGGTTTTCTGTAAAAAATCAAAATATAAATATCTTTATATAAAATTAAAAATACATATTCTAGCTATGAAATTGCTAGTGTTTAGTGCTTATTGAGCCACTGGTAAAATTTTTGATTTTCTGAAAAAATTTCCGAATTTAATTATTTTTAATATTATTTTAAGCCGGTAAGAAAATATATTAAATTAGCGATAAATACAAATTTAAATGGGCTAATTTTAATTTTTAAAATCATGTTAATTAAAATCTAGTTGTAATATAATTTTTTAGTATTTTATTTCAAGTTTTAATTGGTTTTTATTATGGAAAACAAAAATATAATTATTTTAAGCTAAAACTTGTAATTTTGAGCTTGGGGGGGGGGGGTCTTTTTGCATAGAAATTCTTTGTAAAATCTCTCTCACTCATTCCTCCCCATCATGGCTAGCCCCATCCCATGGCAACAGCCCATGAATTCCCCCCTCCCCTCTTTTTGACTTTAAACCATGTGAATGTAGTGTTTTAAAAAGGTTTTTAATATATTAATTTGAGAGCTATGGTGTACTTGATTGGTGAGGGGTTGACTGGGAAATTTTGCACACCAAAACCCTCACTTTTTCCCCTCTCCCTCAGCTGAAACCATAGCAGCAACAGCCCCAAAATTTCCCCAATTCTCATTCCCTTTTTCTTCAAATTTCACCTCAAAAATCCATATAAATCCACAAATTTCTTCACAAAACCAAAACAAATCCTTGTGCTATCTCTTCTCAAGCCTAACTTAGTTGAAAGCATGGAGAAAGGAGGTGTCTTTGGTGGCTAGAGCAATCTAGGGTTTCAAACTTGGAGGTATAATTTCTATCTAATGGTTAAATTGTAGCTTGTATATGCTAAATTAGTTATTTAAAGTATGATATTATTGTTGTTGCTAGTTTATAAAAAAAATCAAGAGAAAGGTTGATTTTGGAAATGGGAATTGAAGCATTGCTTGTGGATTATTTGAGTGTAGTAGATTGCTTGTAGTGTGGATTGGTTGTTCATGCTAGATTGTAGTCTTTTTGTCGCAATCCGCGATGGTTGCGTCAATTTTCTAGTATTCATGCTTACTAGTTTTTATTAAAAAAAATGAATTAGAATGTGAGATTAAAAATATGGTTAGGGTTTTTATCATATTATTAACATTATAAATTGTATTTTAATATTTTAGATTATGCAAATCCAAGCTAAATTGTTGTTTATACTTTTTTGCTAAAATGGTTGAAATTTGGGTATAATTGCAAACTAGAATTTTTGAATTTTTTCAAATTAGTGTCATAAAAATATAGAAGTGGTTTATATGACCTAATTAAGATATTTAGTGAATATATTGGGCATTAGTTTTGTCAAAACATCAAGTTTCGAATTAAAACGAAAACTTTTGCTAACTAGGTTTTTAAGAAATAAAACGAATTGATTAATTTTAATGTTTTGATGATTTAAATCCTATTTCATATATAATTAGTGATTTGTGAAACCATGATTGGTACGTTTGATGTTTTTCTTGATGGTTTGGTGTTTGTACGCCGACGTCGAGGTTTTTTTGGGTTGATTTGTGAAAGCAACGTAGGTTTTAACCTATGTAGGATTCGTGTGTCGTTTTGGTCATGAGTCGGATTTTAATGTGATACGGTGCGTTATGATATATAGGTTCCTCATGTGGACTTCGAGACGACAAGCAAGCGCGTGGCGATGTCGGCACCGGCAAGCGAGGACCAGGTGAGTAGATTTATATCTACGGGGAGAAGTCGGGTGGATGGCGTATAGCACCCCCGCAGTTCATGGTGATGTATACGAATACGTATACACACATATATATTGATTATTTATTGTTGAGGTTATTGATGATAAAGATAGATTTTAGGTGTGATTGGATAGGTTTAGTGTTGCGAAACCCTAGAGTAGTGGTTTGCACCACACATACACACACACCCATGCTTGCATACATTCTTCTTTCATTTGTGCTTATGCGAGAATATGTATTTATGTGTTCACATGGGTATGGGACTATGTGTTCACATACTGGATTTGAGGATAGTATTTGGGATTTGAGGTGAGTCGATGAGATTGATTTGAGACCGTGAGATCGGTGATATAGCAGGATTCGTATTTGAGATACGTCCTGATGTTATAGTGGATCTTGGGACGACGATACATGTGAATAGTGTTATACATTGAATGGTTGACATGTGATCGTGATATGAGATAAGATATATTAAGATACTCATAATAGATCGCAATAGGCGATGTATACCTCTTTATGACGATATATGATGATGTTATCGGTTTGTATGAGGCTATAGATCAGCAGTCAGATCATGACTATATTGATGATATTAGTATCGTACTAGCCGTAGATCAGTACCCAGATTATGATCTTGGATAAAGAGGATACCAGATGAATAATGTGATATTGACCCGTACCCAGATTTGGGGATGCCGTACGACGGATTTACGTACGAGCTATATATTGATAATTGATCCGCACTCTTGACTTGGGAGGTCTGATTATAGATATGGTATCAGATATGATATTATTGAGGCGGGATCACCGACTATATATATACAGGTATATATATGTATCGACTCAGATGTTAGGCGGTTTCCTTACATGTAGTTCAGCTTGTTAGTTCAGCCGTATAGTTTAGTGTAGTTGTTAGACTAGATTAGACTCCTACCTATTTCAAAACTAACGGATCATGGGTATTTTAAAAGACAGGTCAAGGGATTCTACGGATATTTCAAAAGGCGTATCTTTTCTTAAAAACACCATAGCCCTAATTTCCAAAACCCCACGATTTGTATTATTTCAAATGGCACCCTAGTATGACGTATATATATATATTAATGTAGATTAGTTACCGTTGGGTCTAGTATTTAGCTCTCGCTCATTATTGCTATTCGCCCCGCATCGCATACTTATATTGCTATTTCATATTGCATTGTTGATATTATGCTGTTAGGACACCAGCACCATTACCGATGATGCGTATGTACCACGTACACTTACTTACCGGCTCACACACATCTTCATCGGTAATTGCCATGTCACGTACACCTTAGAAAATATTATTGCCTGACTTAGCTTGTTAGTTTGTAGTTTGACATGATATTAGTGTACCTGCCTTATATGCCAGTTTAGACATTGTAGTTATTACTTGTCACTTCATGCATACTGTTATTCATTGTTATGCCGCATTCATAGATTTTCATGCTTATATTCATGGTTTTACGTGCTATTGATGATTTGGATTCGAATTTCATGAGATTTCTTGGATTTGGAGGAAAACCGCAAAAACATAAATAAACTTCTCTCTCTTTTAATTAAAAAGTGTGGTTTTCCCATGATGTATGAGTCGTCCACCATGAGTTTGCTGATGGATTTCGAGACCCGAGTTTGAGGAGTGGAGAAACCGTTTCGGGTACATGGTGGACCCGGTGCGGTACCCCGGGGCAAGAGGATCGCAGATGATGGCGTTGAGCCTGGCAGGGGAGCACTACCGACCGGTGATTTTACCCGACGCGTCGGATATCCGGAGGATACCGTCGTAGTCTTGAGATTGATGGTAGGGGTCGGTCTGGACGGACGGCGCCATAGATAGTGATATTGAGACGTACAGAGATATTTGAGATATTGAGGTACAGAGATTGCGACACAGAGATATCAAGATATTTGGATATTTGTTTTGTGTCGATGCTAGGCATTGTTTATGTTGATTTCATTTATGATACCTCGTTTTTAAAAAGATACAGAAATCTCACTAATTTATGAAAGCAGTTTTCTTCAGTACATGCATTCTGTTTCATGCATTCATACATCATCCATATGATATATTGCTACCTGAGGCACTGACACGGGCGCATGGGATTGCACTTGGGTTAGACATTTACCCTAGCCATTGTTATAGGCTGCATGCTGTATATATTTGAGGATATATTATGATCGTATGACCTAGGATTGCGTCATACATGCGATTCCTGTTCATAGATGTATTCTATTCACGAGTTGGCAACTCACCCCCATTGTGCCACAGTTTCTTGTAGGTTTTGCCGTACAGGTTTCATTACGGCTTTGCTGGCACTGCTTCTTTTCGGGTGACTTGCTAGTAGGTGGGTTTATTTGTATCGTACCCATCGTTATATTTTGTATATTATTATTTAGTTGTATCTAGAAGTTCCATCAACCAAACATGTATTTATTTCAGAGATAGAGACCAGTGATGTTTATTCTTTCGACCTTAGAGTCGCGCGTTGTATCTCTATAGATTTCTGGTGGTTTTTGAGTTTCCTTTTGAGTTTTGATCCTCGTCCTTGGCGTTGTATATTATATTGCTTGTGTGGTTGTGACCGTCGATTGACGAAGAGCTAGCTCCCGCTTGGGGATGCCTTTTATTGATTTCGTATACTATTCATGTTCTATCCCGTTTGGGGGCTAGTATTTACAAAGGAGACACTGCCGAAATTTTCAGGAAATATTTGATGTTTTTAAAAACGCATAATTCGACTTATGCTATTAAAACTACTTGATTTAAATTGGTTTTCCTTCACTCTACTATTTTTCTTGGTTTGGATTTCTGGGTTTTCGGCTTACTTAGATTACGTACGCCTCGAGACGTTTCGTAGTTTAAGTGCCGGTCACGATCCGTACCGTGCGGGTCGTGACAGAAAGATCTGTAGTCCAATTTGGGGCTAAGATCTGTGATTTATGAGCATGTGGGCTCAATTAAGCTGAATTTGAGGACTTATGGCCAATCTTGGGCTAAGTCCAATCATGTTAAAATGTTTTAACATTTATTTTGGGATGTAAAGCATTTGTTTAAGCTCGGCCCTTTTAACAATACTGAGCATTGATTTAGCTTCTGACAATGTTTGTCTTTTACTGAATTCTGAGCATTCATCATAGCTCTGGGGCTTATTCAAATAACAATTTAAGTTCTACCCAAGCGCACATAAAAGCATGTAGTGCGGTTGGCACTATCGCCAGTCAATGAGCGCAGGGCACTATGTTTAAAGCGCTAGTGCGGTTGGCGCTTTGCGCCAGATGTGAAGCGCTAATACGCTTAGCGCTTTGTGCTAAATGAAGAGCGCAGATGCGCTATAGTTGAAGCATTGAGGTGTTTGGCGCTGGTGCCATATAATTAACTGCAGAGCGCTTTTAGTAATTCAGCGCACGCGTGAGGAGCATGTGGCGCGCTTAGCGCTGAGTGCTAGATGAAGAGCACTAAGGCACTTTTAAATTAGGAGCGCTAAGGCTCTTATTAGATTAGAAGCACTAAGGCTCTTCTTAGATTAACTTTGCGCTCTGCAGATTATCTGTTCTTTGATAAGAGGCTTTGTCTCAAAATTCTAAGAACAAAGTTCTTAGTTCTTAGGAGATGTTTCAATCTCTTTTTGATGAAAGGCTTTGCCTTTATGGATCCGTGATCCTAAGAGAATTGAATAATTCTCTCCCCCCCCTTTATAATGAGATGTTCATAATCTCTTTTGTGAAAGACAACTTTTTCTTATAGATCTATGATCTATGAAAGAAGTACTTCTGATTATATTAAGACGATTTCGTTTGTATATTCTTTTTACCTTGAAAAAGAATTATCTTCCTTCACCGAGAGTTTCTTCTTCTTCTTGAGATTTTCTGAAAGTTTATGGGGGGGTTCCTCTCTATGAAACTTGAAGTCTCGGGTCCTTTATATAGGGCAAGCTGGTTTGTTCAATTAGTTAAGAAGATCTTTTCTCCAATTGATTTGGGGAGTTTCTCATCGTTGAATATTTGATCCAAGGGCTTCTGATTTACAGAAGGCAATCTTCTTATTTTTAACAAGATTGGAAAATCTTTCCATGCAGAATTTGTTCTGTCTTTGGTAATTTTTATTTACCATTGGATCATTGATCCAACGGTGCTCTGATTTACATAGCACAATTTTGTTGTTTGGAAAGATTTTGAGAAATCTTTCCTTAACAGAATTTAATTCTGGTTAATTAATGATTTATCATTATTATTAGATTTTTGATCTAACGGTGGGAAGTTTTTAGTTCTAGCGCTAGCGCTTATGCGCTCTGCCCATGGTGCGCTATTTGGAGCGCAACGCTCTTAGCGCTAGCGCACACGTGCTTTGCACGTGGTGCGCTACTTGTAGCACAGCGCCTCTGGCGCTAGCGCCTATGCGCTTTGCACCGGGTGCGCTAGTTGTAGCGTAGCGCTTTTATAAAAGCACAGTTTTAATTTAAATTTTGAATTCTGAACAGAGCTTTGTTCTAATTGAGGAAACATAACCCTTTCGTTGACCAGTGTCGTCACGGTAGTATGTTCGTTCTCATTAGCGAATTCCTGACAGAAGAGCATGTCCATCTCGTCGAAGGTATTCACTGAGTCATTCGGGATTTCCACATACCATTCGAAGGCAATGCACGCCAGACAGCTGACGAACTGTCAGAAGAGAAATATATCATTCTCTCCAGTGTTACCGCACATGGATTTAAATCGCGCGATGTGCTAGTGAGGATTCCCGGTTCCTTTGCATATATGTAGTCGGAAGTATATATTCTGGCGGGTACTGTATTTGATCGTAGCACGCCGGATACGATTGACCAGTCTTGATTGGCCTATTTGAGGCTTCATTGGCATAGTGAGTTTTGACTTACTGGGCGATATATGTGTCCAGCTTTGCTTTTGGAATCATTTCCTCTTCGGCCGTTGATGAGACTCGTAGAGGATTTGAAATGCCACCCTTGTCTTTAAGAGCGACTACTGGCAGTTCACTTGCTTGTGGTTCCGATTAAACCGTCGTTCCAGACATTTCTGCCGCTTCTTCATATTTCTTTTTGAGAGCGTGATTTAGGAACTCAATATCCAACTCGTGCTCTGTTCTTTCTTCAGATGCATCTTCGGGATTCGCCTTAGACGATAGATTAGCGAGTGATGCTGCCTGAGCAAGCATCTCCTGCAGCTTTTCACGTTGCAGTTGAACTTTTGTTAAGGACCGAGTTTGAGGTCGGTGACTAGTAGAAGCTCGAACTTTCTTCTTTGGAATTCACCATATAGACTATGTGAACTACCACGCCCCAGGCTTGGGGTGTTTGGTGCTTTTTGGCCTTTAGAGTTTGCTTCAGGCACTTGAGCTTTATTGGGCCTCCCTTTTTGGTGAAAAGCCGCTTTGGTTTTGGGAGAAACCGCTGTATCAGGATCCGTCTTGGGATGAGTCCCCTTGTACTTGAAAGAGAATTTGTCAGAATTTTGCTGACGTCTAGGTGAAGATCCGCGGTTGATGACAAAGACCTTCACCTACTTCCACACTTTATATATAGATGAGGAAAGTTGCTTTAGGGAGCGAACTGGTTTCTGCTCTCGTGGGATCTCCATGGGCTGCGGAGATTTCTTCAATATTGTGGTAGGAGAATTTTGTCTGACCCTTCGCAACAGTTTGAAGCTGTTCCCGGTTGGAACAACATTCACCACTGGGGTTGAAACAGGACCGTACGTAGAACTGCCCTCAGCTCATTTTGGATGATGCCGATATCGACGTCGACAATTTCTTACGGCCGGGATTTGATTAGACTCAGGATTTTGCTGAACCTGCCCCCTATTTCCTTTAGGAGCTTGAATATTCTGCCCCCTGCGTCGACCTTGGTTCTTGGAAGGTGCCAGTTGTTTGAGGACTGATTCCGTCGGCAAAACTGCAGCTTGGGGAACCGGCCTATAGAAGAAAGACTTCCTCTGGGCTTCCTCCATCGGTGTTAAGGCACCGAGGGTAGGAGGTGGGAGTATCGACCCAAAGAGAAGCCCGTTGATTTCTTGAAGAGCCGGATTACAGAGATTTGAGGCTGCAAGTGACCCATACTTGACTCCACCAGATATGACAGAGCCTGAGTTGCTAGGGTAGAATCAAACGCTATTCTTCATAGAGACGAAACACCGGCTTCAGTATCCCATCACCCAAGGGAAACCACAAACATGTATACCGCGATTATTTGATCGTGGAAAAACACGACACACGAACTGTGGAGTGGAAAGAGGAAAAGGTCCCACCGGGCGTGCCGGAATCTGTTTACCGCCAAAACAGAGACGAAACCGCATAGGTCATCTTGCCTGAATTTGGGGAAAGATGCTATTTGGTTTTATCTGTCCGCCTCTCCGAAGATCCCAAGTTGATTTATGACACCGTGAATCGGAGGTTTAGACGGATGCGGCCGTTGTAGCAGACTTCGTCAGATTCCCCCTCGTTGTGAGGGGTTTTTGATTGTGGGGACGCTCTTCCCTGCAGGCGCAAGCACCGGCAGTTAATTACGTTGCCGTATAGCAGTAACCACTTTCTCCTGCTCCAGAAGGTCACTTCGTGTCGTGTGTATTTGTTTTGTTGTTGGTTGCCCGTGGATTGTATACGAAGACTAATTTATGTTGTTGCCCGTAGGGCGTGGATTAGTCCAAATCCGTATTTTCTTAGATTTAGGTTTGGGTTGGTTTAAGGATCGTTAATCTTGTTTTAGATTAAGATAAACTTAAACGTTTGTTGAGGATACGTTAGTCTAATTTTAGAATAAGATCTACTCAACATGATTTTCTTTAGTTTATAAGGACATTGCTGTCTGTTGGGTTTAAGGACATCATAGTCCATGAGTTTAAGGACCTCATAGTCCATAGTTTAAAAACGTCATAGTTTATAGAGCTTAGTTTAGGGACGTTACGGTCCATTGGGTTTAATGACATCATAGTCCGTGGAGTTTAAGGTTATCATAGTCCATAGAGTTTAAAAACATCATAGTCTATAGAGTTTAGTTTAGGGACGTTACGGTCCGCAGATCATCATTTTTTAGGTGGGGGTTTAGTTTAAGGACACTACGGTCCATAGTTAGTTTAAGGACATTACGGTCCAGCTTGTTGGTTGTCGGGACCCACCACCTCTCTGAAGACGTTGAATAATTACAATGACATGTATCAGAGGTATGGAGAGATGTACCCTTGAACCAAATTCCAAATTGAGGAAACATCAGTCATGAGCATGGAGGCTCGGTTTATTTAGAGATTTAATCTCAGGAAAGACTTAGCCAATCTGGGATTGAAGTTGGCCTCTTATAATGTTAAACACTAGTGTATGCTCAGTGCCCACGTGCTCCCACGTGATATTCTAAGGCAGTGTTAAACACTGAGATCTTAGATGCTCACGTGTGGCACGTGAGGCGCCATAGCAGCGTTAAACATTGAAAGTTGGGGCGCGCTCACGTGTGGCACGTGAGACGCTTAGAGTTGGACGCTGCCTTTTTTATTCTCTTATTCTAGTGCTGAGCACTGTTAGGGAGTCACGTGGGATCACGTGAGGCACCCCAAAAATAGGGTTTATTCCCTTTTCTCTTTTATAAGTGATGAGCACTTCTCAGGGGTCACGTGGGGTCACGTGAGGCGCCCCAAAAATATAGGGTTCACTCCCTTTTCTCTTTTATAAGTGCTGAGCACTTCTCAGGGGTCACGTAGGGTCACGTGAAGCGCCCCAAAAAATAGGATTTATTCCCTTTTCTCTTTTATAAGTGCTGAACACTTCTCAGGGGTCACGTGGGGTCACGTGAGCTTTTATTGTGTCGCGTTGAACGCTAATGAATCACCAGGCTGTTCTTCTATGGTTCTGAGAAATCAAGTTCTCCTTTTGTTCTTTGTAGGAATTAAATTCTTTTTAAAGGGTTAAACCCTAGTTTCAGAGGAATTAAATTCCCATATGTTTTGTAAGAGTTAAACTCTTTTGGATTCAATTCTTTCCCCTAGATTTTGAATCTGCATGACAGAATCTCCCCGATGTGAATTAAATTCTCAACTTATAGGGAGATCTGCTTCTGCAGATCTTAACCAGAGGAAGAACTAAGTTCTTTGAGAAGAGTTAAACTCTTAGTTTGAGAATTAAATTCTCTTTTTGTGGGAGCTTTTGGGAGGGGTTCCTCTTCTTTAGAGAATTAAATTCTCTCTCTATTTTTCTTCCCATCTCCCTCTGTGTCTTTTTTTCCTCCTTCCCTTACTCCTATTTATATGAGAAAAAAAAGAATCAATTTGTTAAGGAAATCCCTCATTGAGAGATCATGATTGATTTTATGATCTTTTAGATCAATTGGTGAATTTTATTCACCGTTGGATTTTTAATCCAAAGACTCTCTGTTTAACAGAGAAGATTTCTTGTTTGTTTAACAAGATTATGAATATCTTGTTAGTTTTGATAAGATTAGAATTTTATTCTATCTTATCTTTTTAGTTTAACAGGATCAGAAATATATTTTCTTAATATAGAATTTAATTTTATCATATAGATATCTCGTTAGTTGAATAAGATTAGAATTTTATTCTAACATAGAATTCTGATCATATGAATATCCTGTTAATTTAACAGGATTAGGAAAATATTTTCCTATGATAGAACTTTATTCTACCAGATGATCACCGTTGGTTCTTTGATCCAAAGGCCCTCTGTTTAACAGAGAAGATTTTTTTAGTTTGAGAAAGATTATGAAAATATTTCCCAAAATAGAATTTAATTCTAGAATTTGATAGGAGCATTTTAAATTGGGCGCTCACATGCTTTGCATGTGAGAGGCAAAAGAACTCATGTGTTTAACACGTGACCCCTGCTGTGGGTTTTAGCCTGTTTATGTTCAGCACTCATATGCTTTGCATATGAGCGCTCACATGTTTTACACGTGAAGCCTGTTTGGCCATTAATTGTTTTATTCAGCGCTCATACGCTTTGCATATGAGTGCTTACGTGTTTTACACGTGAGGCTAAATTTTGAGTACTCTCCCCCCTTTTTTATAAGGGAACAAGTAGCTCTTGGCCGAAAATTTTGACGGGAACAGTGACACTATTCAATCAAGAGTGAAAAAGAAAAGAAAAGATTTTTCGTTAGCTTAAACCCTACTTTAATCAATCTAGACTATTCCAGCAATTTAGTTTAGGTTGTTCTCTTTGGTAATACTTTGATTAGTGAAATGTGAGTTTGAGTGTGAGTTGTCTCAAGCTGGATCATCTTCGATGAAGAAGACAACAAGAAAGCTCGTTCATTTTTTTAAGTGGAGCCCTAGAAAGAGTTCAAGGGACTACTACAAGGAGCATTTGAAGTGAAGGACTTGGCTATAAAGGTTGTGGCTTCTCTTCACTTAGATTAGATATCTTATTAGCTATCTTTGTAACCCTAATCCTTTAGTTCGATCTTGTTAGTAGACTTAGCTCTCTAGAAATTTTTAAATTGCATACTTGATATTCTTAAAACCCTAGTAGAGGTGTTTGGATCTACTTTCATGGTATCAGAACCAAACTAGAGACTTAGGTGATGTTTAGACGAAATTAAAGTATTCGATCGACGTTTTAAATCCGACATTTGCTATTTTCTGTCCATTTTTTCAAACTTCGATATTTTCATATTAAAAATTCTCAGAAAATCATGCAGATTTTTCTAAGGCTCCACAAAAAACGGAGCTCCTAATGCTTATAAGTGGCCGCAAATCCGCCACCTAGGCAGTGCTTTGGTCGCGGATCCGCCGCCCACTTAAAGCTTCAGAACTCCAATTTTCTTGTTCTGCTTCATTTTGAGATATTGGATATTCTATGTATTTTAGTTGAGGCTCAAGTAGTTGAGCTCTCTGCTAATTGTTGTTAATTAGAATGTCGACCGAAATGTTAACATAGTTTAAATATTTTAGTTATGTGATACATTTCTTAGAATCCACATTAATTAGTTTTGCGAAAACTAGTTATCGATATATAAATCTAACGTTTTAGCCTTGTTTAATGGATTACCACAGAGTTCAGATTTGGATCGAAACTCCATCGTAATTTTGTATCGTATGTGAAAACTCGTCGGGAGATACTAGTGGAGAGCCATGCCCTATCGCCTCAACAAAGTGACCATGGGAGAACCCCATAGCCAAGAGCATCCACTTTGGTGCTCGCGGCCATGGTGTTCCACCCAAGGCCACTTTGTCGATGGTCTCTGGGAGTGCGGCCATCCACTAATGTTCCCGACGAGCTTTCGAATTATTCACCGGGAATCTTGTTGAACTCCCTGGATTTTTCTTTGAAAATGGTTTTCGATTCGAGACTTAAATGTAAGGTTTATGAAGTTAGGCATGAAATTCGGACTATGAGATAATCCGGGTTTATGATGTCTACAGTTGCGGATTCTAATTATTGTGGTTGTTATTTCTTTTCTGCGACCATAAGTATAATATATGGCAGTATCCCCAATCTCGTTGCTATACGTCAATGATATTAGGGGTAAGCAAATTTACTTACGTTGATGACATGTGAAGTTATAGTGTTGCTATATCGATATGATATATTGGATCGTCGTGATTAAATAGCTGGGGGTTTATATGAGATGAGAGTTTTTTCATTTTCATTCATGTAAATTATTGTATGTAATATTCTTTTATTGGGGCACATCCGAGAGTGAGGATGTAGTCATCTTGATGTATATTATATACTTTTCTGCATTAGGACAGGCCCAAGGCGAAAAGCACAAGTAACCGGGCTCTAGAGTCCAGTGAGTGGTCATCTCGAGGAGTCGAGACCAGTCGCCTAACTCTAGAATTGGCAGGGTTGCATGTCGCTCTCATAGGGGTCTAGGAGTGTGAGCTCGGCTATTCATCACGACCATAAAATCCGTGTTTTTCTTTAATGGCTTAATCTAAAATACGGAACTCCTAATATATCTTATATTTCATATATCTGCTTCCGTTGTGCTGTGATGTGATCATATAAATGTGTGCAAAGAATGATACTTATATATATGATATATTAGTAGACATTATATATATTTTGCATCCGCGCTAGTCCTGTCCCCGTCCTGTCGTAAGTCAAGTAAACTTACGGTGAAGATTCGGGTTCCTGTGACGAATGCGGAGGACATATGTGTGTGTTTTATTTTCGTTTCTTCTGTGATATTTAGGAAACATAAATGATGGGACTTCATTAATAAGATTAATGAAAAGAAAAGAAACCTAAAAGATATTGTAGAATCACATTTTTCGAAAAGGTAGATTTAGTTTTTGCTTTGCATAGTGGAATTTATTTATGAATATCCAGCACCTCATTCGATGATGAAAGAGCCTAGATTCCTTTACCGAGAATGACCTCTTTAGCTAAAACTAACATATGCTACAACCCATTCAGTTTGTTTTGAAAACTACTCGATTTTAAAGCGAAGCTTAAACCACTCATTTTCAAATCACTAGGTTCTACAACGATATCAAGTTCATTACGTTAAAGGTTTTCGTCAAAATCAGCCGTAGCCCTTTATTATTTCAGATAAGTATCATTTAGTATTCGTGCTACGTTTGTTGACTTCGTTAAGGCGTAGTGTTCGGTAGCTAATGGATACTTTTCTGCAGTATGTGATGTGATTAGTTAGGACGGTCGCATAGTTTTGTTGACTTTGTTAAGGGCTTATGCGGCTAGGTTTAACTTATTCAAGAAATGATGGGTTGAACTTGACCAGCGACTTATGATTTGTTGATTTCGTTAAGGTCATAAGCTGTTAAGGGTAAAAACCATTACCGAGAATTTTAAGTGTTGAAATTTGCAATGAGATTGCATACCTTCTATGTGATAGTTGGATCCCGATATCCACTACGAGTAAGAATTACTCCTAAGAGAGTTTTCCACTTTACAATTAGCTAATCCAGTAGGTGCCTAGAAAGGTGTTAACGGGGTTATGCCTCTACGGAAACGAGGTTATTTAAGTAGTTCCGTGCGAAAGCACGGGAAGACTCCCTTGGAGTACCAACACCAGCTTGGCTGACCGATTAGAGAACTTGTAGAGTGTAATTAATTCCGGCTAATATTACTTTTAGGATTTGAAGGAAGATTTGATAAAAATAGTGGGAGCCATCCTGATTAGATAAGATAATAATCATTCTAATCTTGCAAGAGCGCACGCTAAAGTGTTTCTTCTCTCTCTCTCTCCAGGTAGCGACCATGTCACGCCTTAATCAAGATAATAATTTAGATGTATTAACCGAACCCGCTTATTATACTGGGCCGTGGAACATTGGTTACGCTCTGTCTTATGACAATTGCCATGAGTCTGGGCAAGAGATAGGGGAATGCAAGGATTTCCACGCAACCCAAATGAAGGAGCATTCGAATGCAATTTCTTCGGGTGTTAGTTATTGAGAACTGTTTCTCAGTATGCTCTACGTCCTGGGTATTGGATACCGGATCAAAATCCCACATCTGTAATATATTATAAGGATTAAAGAGAAGTAGAAAACTGGGAAAATGTGATATGTCTCTCAAAGTAAGAAACGGAGCAATTGTTGTTGCCGAAACTATCGGCAAATATCACCTTGTATTGCCAACTGGCAATACATTGATTTTGAACGACTGTTATTTCGTACCGTCTATGATGTCCAATATTATATCCGTTTCTTTATTAAATAAAGAAGGATATAACTTTGTATTAGAGAAAAATGTTATGAACATTTTCCTAAATCAAGTGTTGATTGGGTTTGGTACGGTATGTAATGGATTATATGTTTTAAATTAAAATACAGTTCTAAATATACAAAACATACGCAAGAGAAAAAGTTCAAATATGAATGAAACCTTCTTGTGGCATCGTAGGTTTGGTCACATCAATGCGACCAGACTAGCTAAGTTGTATAAGAATGGATATTTGAATCCATTCGAACTTACATCTTATGAAACTTGTCAGTTTTGTCTTAAAAGAAAGATGACCAAAACTCTGTTTACGGGACACGGAGCAAGAGCTACCGAACTCTTGGGACTGATATATAGTGATGTATGCGGTCCTATGTCTATAGATGCTAAAAATGCTTCCTCGTACTTCATTACATTCACAGATGATCTCTCAAGATTCGGACATGTGTTCCCTTTGAAACACAAATCTGAAGTTTTTGAGAAATTTAAGGAATATAAGAACGAAGTAGAGAACCAAACGGGTAAAAGTATCAAAATCCTCCAATCTGATCGAAGAGGCGAATACTTGAGTACAGAATTACGAGATTATCTAAAAGAGATTGGGATTCTCTCTCAGCTTACTCCTCCATATACACCACAACACAATGGTGTATCGGAGCAGAGGATTCGCACCCTATTAGATATGGTGCGCTCTGTGATGAGTACTGCTGAGTTACTTCTATCATTCTGGGGTTATGCACATGAGACGGCTGCGTACCTATTGAATTATGCTCCATCAAAATCTGTGCATAAAACCCCATATGAGATATGGAGTGGAAAGAGACCATATTTTAAATGAGTTAAGATATGAGGTTGTTCTGCTTATGTCAAAAGGAAAATCCCGGACAAACTCGAAACACGATCAGTACTTTGCAAATTTGTAAGATATCCAAAGAATTTTCTAGGATATTTATTCTACCACACTTGGTAACAAAAAGTGTTTGTTTCTCAGTATACCACCTTTTTGGAAAAAAAAATCTTGTAAAAGAAATTAGTGGTAGCACGGTAGAACTGGATGAAATTCTAGAAACACAAACTACAACTGAGAATTTGGTAGAACCAGAAGATTCAATAGTCCCCAACGAACCTCAGATACTTCGAAAATCTAGTAGTGTTTCTCACCCACCTGAGAGATACTACGGTTTTCTCATAGACGGTGGGAGCGAAGATTGCATCATGGAAGATGATGACCCGACTAGTTTCGAGCAGACCATTACAAGTGAGGACTCTGTGAAATGGCTAGGTGCTATGCGATCTGAGATAGAATCCATGTACACCAAAAAGTATGGACTTTAGTGGTTGCTCCTGAAGGGGTATGTAACATTTCAGAAATATAAAATATTATTTTTGGAATTTAAATAATAAAATAATAAATTTTATAAAAATTATAAAAGTATGGAAATTAGTTTTAATGGAATGGTATAATTATATACATATAGTTTGGAAAATAATTGGGATATTAATACGAATTGTCATTTATGAAAGCATTTGATTGATTTGGGACTGTTATAATTAATATATAATTATTTTCTATACAAGCTCAAGTTTAAATCTAATTAGTATTCCATTAGGTATGCACCAAACCATTTTGAATTTTTTTTAGTTGTTAACCATGCTAGTGTACAAGTTATCTTCATTTGTGATTTTGGTTTTTTTTATGTGTTAAAGAGAAAAGAATATAAGAAAAGAAAAGAAAAGAATAAATAATGAGAGGGGGGACAAGAGAGCATGGGTGAGAGAGAGAGAGAGATGAGAGGTTTCTACAACCCTATCCTCTTTTCTTCATTTCTTCATCTTCTTTCTCTTCTTCATCTCCTTCTCCATTTTTCCTTAACTCCTGCTTCACTCTTCTACCACCAAACAATCCTTCCAAAAATTCATCAAAATCCCATGTTCCTTTCACAAATAATGTTCTTCACATCACTACAAGCAGCATGGTGGGATCAATTTCTAGTCTTGAGCTCATTTGGCCATCTTAGAATTTTCTTGATTTGCTCTTTTAAGGTAATTCCTTCACTTTTAGTTAAGTGTTTAAGTTTCCTAACCTCATATGCTAGTTTAGAGTTAAACAAGTTATATTTAGTGAAGTTGGAAAATTCTAAGATGATCTTTGGTGGGTTGAATGAGTAGTAGAGTTACAGTAGAGAGTGTAGAGAGTGACTACTAGCCTTTCGTGATAGAATCCCTGGTCTAAGTGAGTGAAGAAGTCCCAAACACGAACTTAGAATTTTCTGATATCGGGTTTTTTGTTGAATTGTGATGGTCAAATAGAATCTGGAATAACTCGAGAACTCTGAAAAATAAATTGCATATACAGAGAGATGTGCAGGCTATTTAGAAGTTACCCCTGAAGCCCGAGCCCCCATCTCCTATTCTTGGCCGCCAAAATAACCTATTGGCCGCAAATTGCGGCCTAACCTTAAAATTAGGGTTTGGTTCTTGGTCCATAGTTCAATCTTCTGATAACTAGGTCTATCCAATGTGCAGAATGTCCTAATTTCACCTTAGCTAAAATCTGGGAGTGATTTTCTAAGTTGCTGATTTCGTTTTACGACTTTTGAAAACTAGATCTTTGATATTTGAGTTTTGACTCGGTTGTTTGAAATTCGTACGTCAACATCGGGAGTTGTTTGGTTGTTCTTGCATGCGTAGACCATAGGTTCTAACCTATGTGTGTCTCGCTTACCATATTGGTTTTCGAATTTGATTTTTGATTTCATTACGATATGCTTTGATTTTTAGGTACTTTTGCTTGAACTTCCGGGGCGACGAAGGAAAGTAAGGCGTTCATCGACTTTGGCCAGAGCGAGGATATTAGGTGAGTAGATGTATATCTACGGGGGAAGTCGAGTGGATGGCATATAACATCTCCGTAACTGTAGTATTAGGGTACGTATATATAGTTAAATATTCAAATATTAGATATATATACTTAACTAATAGGGTTCTAGGAGACTATAGGCGATAATAAGCGTGCTCGTAGGGAAGCCTGTCCTTAGTTCTTATTTTTTTAGCCATGAGCCATTGGTATATATGTTGTACACACACTGATGTGTGTGTGTGTATACATGTAAGTTTGAGGATAATTTCGATATAACATCACGAGATGAGAATATGACATGTTAGAATGATATGAGTTGATATGACTGGACATGATGTCACGAGGCTATGTTGTATGACATGAGGTGAAATGGCATGATAGGATATGATATATTATATTATATAAGGATTAGGTGATATATGTGTTCATAATACGATTTGAGATGATATAGCATGTGACGATATGTGACTAGATGAGACGATAGGATGTACGTGACCATAGACCCGTACACTTGATTTGATGATATCGTACGATAAATTATACCGTATGTGATTTGATGTGCATGATGATTAAGCCACACACACTTGATTTGATGATGCCGTACGATGGATTATACCGTACATGATATGATATACATGATGATTGATCCGCACTCTTGACGTGTTGATGCCGTACGATGGATTATATCTCACGTGATACTATGAGGCTGGATCGCCGACTTATGGATGTATCGACTCAGAGAATTATTGTTTTATATTCGCTTAAGTAGATATTAGGATATAATTAGAGCCATACTTATTTTCAAAACTAACGAATCGTTATGCATTTCTAAATGACAACCCCAAAGGGATGCTACAGAAAGCTATATTTTTCTTAAAAAACACCGTAGCCCTTATTTTTCTAAAAACAACGATTCGTGCCACTTTAAACTATAACTGTATGGCTCATAAGTAGCTATGTATTTTATACTGTTGCATTTACTTTTTCCTTTTTCTTCTATACTCGTATTATTCTCTTTTTGCGGTATACATATACGCTCTTTTCTTTATCTTATATGACATCGTTTTCTAGGACACACGCACCATTACCGATGATGCGCATGTTGCACGCACACATACTTGCCAGCTCACACACTCATTATCGGTAATTTCCATGCCACATACATATTAGAAATCATTACTTCACCATATAATCTAGTAACCTGTAGCTTTTTAGTTATTGTTTAGTATCCATATCACACTTACTAGTTCAGTTATAGCATTTTCATACATAGTTAAATGCCACGCTCAAATATACACACTGGTTATGGATTTGTTCTGTGCTTGTACTCATTGTTTCATTATTGGTTCATGCTTATAAGATTTCGGTTTTCGTGAGATTTCTGGATAGAGAAACCGCGAGTACATTTTTCAAAACTTATGGTTGTTTTAAAAGCGCGGTTTCTCTTGATATGATGTGTGGCCTCCACCATGAGTTTTCTCGGTTCTGAGCTATGTGTATACATGGTGGACCCGGTATGGTATCCCGGAGCAAGAAGATCGTATAGAGAGACGTTGAGCCCGGCAGAGGAGCGCTACCGACCGGTGATAGTTTTGGCTCGGCGGATATCCGCAGGATAACGACTGGAGTCGTGTGATCATATGGATTTGAAGGCCGATCCGATGAGACGGCGCCTGAGATATGAGGATTTATGTGTCGTCGCTAGACACGGGTTTTATGATGTTTCCGAGTGTCGATTCTGTGCACTCAGGTTTTTATGATAATTTAGTGTGTCGTTGATGGACACACGTTGGATGATATACCTATACACTCATATATGATACAGATGACATGGTACCACATTATGATACGGATACGATTATATTAGTATTATTATACTTATATTTACACTATCACCCTTGTTACCACTCGATATTATTATATTATTATTATATTACTGTATGACCTACGAGATCATCATACACTCGATTTCTACTCGGTGATGTCTTCCACTCACGAGTTGGCAAGTCACCCTCGTTGTGCCACAGTTTTCTTGCAAGATTTATCGCACGGATTCAGTAGCGACTTATTGGCACACAGCTTTCTTCCGGGTGATTTGCATTGGTAGATGGGGTACATTTTGGATCGTGACCACCATTTGTATATATTTATTAAGTTGTATTTAGTTAAAAGCTCCATCAACCAGATTATGTACATTTAGTAGACTTAGAAACCACAGGTTGTATATTCTTTCGGACCTGGAGTCAAGAATATGTATTTGTTCTTTATTTCTGGTTTTTCTTAATGATGTTTTGGTTTCTTTACTTTCTTTTATATGTTTGATCTCCTACTTGGGCGTCGAATATTTGTATTCGTGTGCTGTTTCCGCCAATTGGTGAAGAGCAAGCTCCCACTTGGAGATGCCTATTATTATTGCTATGTATTGGTTTTGGTTCAAAATTTACAAAGGAGGTGCTGCCTAAATTTCAAATGACAAAAATATTTTCAACTATAGTATATAACCAACTTGTATTTTCATATAACATTACTTATGCATTTAAAGATAGAACTTGATTTCATTATATCTTTATTTCAAAACTTCACCACCATTATTTTTCTAAAAATGCTTAGATTTTTGGGCTTTCGGCTTACTTGGATTATGGTGAGGTCTTATAAACTTCACGTGATTCAAGTGCCAGTCACGTGCCATTTCCAGGTCGTGACAAGGTAAAACCCATTAGGAGCAAATGGATCTTCGAGAAGAAGATTAGTATAGATGGAAAATTTGAGACCTTCAAAGCTAGACTTATAGAAAAAGGTTTTCGTCAATGACCAGGTGTCGACTATGATGAGACCTTTTCTCCAGTGGCTATACTTAAGTCCATCCGGATCCTACTTGCTATTACTGCCTACCATGACAATGAAATCTGGCAGATGGATGTCAAGACCGCTTTTCTAAATGGTAATTTAGAAGAGAACGTGTATATGACACAGCCAAAGAGCTTCGTAGACAGTGGGAGTAGCGGAAAGGTGTGCAAGCTGCTTAAATCAATTTACGGATTAAAGCAAGCGTCGCGAAGCTGGAACATCTATTTTGATGTAGCAGTCAAAGAGTTTGACTTCATCAAAAATGTAGATGAACCATTTATATATAAAAGGTAGTAGAGAGTAAGGTCGTTTTCCTCATATTATACGTGGATGACATATTCTTGATAGAAAATGATGTTCATATACTGCACCCGGTCAAATTCTTCCTATCACAAAAGTTCTCCATAAAAGATATGGGTGATGTCTTCTACATCCTGGGGATAAAAATCTACAGGGATAGATCTAAAAAGATATTGGGATTGTCCCAATTCAAATACATAGACACCATATTAAAGAGATTTAGTATGGAAGATTCCAAGCATAGTAACTTACCCGCTTACTCAGGAATCACCGTCTTCAAAGAGATGTCTCCCAAGACTGATGAGGAGAGGGCTCACATGAACATGACACCTTATACTTCTGCAGTCGGGTCTATTATGTACGTGATATTATGTACCAGACCGGATGTAGCTTACGCACTTAGTGTGGTAAGCAGGTATCAATCAGACCCAGAGAAGAAGCACAAGATAGCTGTAAAGAATATTCTTAAATACTTGCGAAGGACTAAAGAAATATTCTTGGTGTATGGTAACGGAGAACTCCAAGTGGAGTCCTTTACCTATTCGAGCTTCCAGAGTGATAAGGATGACAGCAAGTCTGTCTCAGGTTTTGTCTTCACCCACAATGGAGGGGTGGTATGTTGGAGAGTTCTAAGCAAGATACCGTTGCAGACTCAACGATGGAGGATGAATATATCGCTACTAACGATGCTGCTAAAGAGACTGTTTGAATGAAGAAGTTCACCATTGAACTTAGTATGGTTTCATCCATTGTTGATCCAATACATTTGTATTGTGATAACTATGGAGCTGTGGCTTTGGCCAAGGAACTCCGGTCCCATCAGCGATCCTGAAATATTCTGAGGCAATATCATTTGATCCGGGACATAGTTGATCGCCGCAAAATCGAGATCAAGAGAGTTGACACGAAGGACAATACGGCGGATCCACTCACGAAGACCCTTTCCTCAGACGGAGTTCGAAAGACTTTTTAGGATGTTGGGTATGAGATACTATAACAACTGGCCTTAGTACAAGTAGGAGATTGTTAGGAATATGTATGCCCTAAAAGCCGTTATTGTATATTATAGTGTATACTTAGATATATATATATAAGACTTTCTTGCTCAATATGATAGTATGCTATCTGGTTACTCTTTATCTTAACATGTACATTTACTCTAGTTTACTATTTCACTGATACATATTGATAAAGTCCTTAAAATGTTTTGCTTGACTACCAGGAATATGATGTAGATCATACTAGTGGGGCCTGAGTAGTCCATAAGCACATCCTTGAAGTGTTCCTGATCAAGGGAATATTGAGACAGGACATCAATATTCCAGATTAGACTAGTGCGTATGTTTCTTGACCCTGTATGGGGACGATGGTTGATTCCATAACCATTGGTGTTTGACATCAAAGATTGTACATAGATGCTCATTGGAGAATGAGTACACCGAGCATACTCGCTAAGAACTCCTAGATGGTAATATACTTATCGTCAGATAACAGTTCTCTGGTGACGCTTGTACATGTTAGTCTATAGACTCGAGATCATTATAGTGTCTTGTGTGGTTCCCACTGTGCTTTGATTATCTCTCTACGAAGACTCTACTGAGTTATGGAAACAGGTGGTAGTTGGGTACAGTTCCGATTCATATAGAGGAAGTAAGCGATAGGAGGGATTCGTCTCTCCCGATATTAGGAGTTAATGTTGTACTATGCTCGATTGGCTATAACAGCAAGTCACTGGCTAGGGCTGATGAGATTTACTGATAAGTATTATCAGTAGTTTCTCGATTTGCTATAGGCCACACATCGGCATGACTTATCGAGTTATTGGGGTCTGACGATTCTACCCCCCAAACTTGATATGCAACATATCAGATGAAGAGACCAGACTGTACGGTAAGTGTTGCTTATAGGCTCTACGGGAGTTTGGACAAGTTTACTTGTTGGCCTTCTATTCATTCAATACTTGGGTAGCCGTTACATGCAGCTAATACCGCTAACGGCTTGTAGGTGTTTGATGTGATCATTACCTACTGCCAGCATATTGGCGAGTCTTTAGAGTCCCACATAGAGGTTTTCTAGTTCAAGTGAAACGAAATAGGGCATATATAGAGATATGTGTAGGAGCTTGATTAAATACGTATATTTGATACCATATTCTAATCTAGTGTTAAATCATATTGGCCGGGTTATATATGATATAACCGGATTATTGAATCAAGTATTGATTTAATAATTTGATATATATATTTAAACTAATATTATGCTCACTTAACATTTTCTTCTCTTTATATATATGATATAAATATATATTCTTTTGTGTCATAATTGTTGATACATAGAAGAAGGATGTATGAGAATTACATAGGAGACACGATAAGAGGATAATGATTTCCTTATTTGAATTTGAATGAAGAAACAATGAGGCATTGCTTTTGGAATCTCCTAGTTTGGATAACTCATATTATTTTTATCTTATTCATATAAGTTTATCATTTCTATACTTATCCAATTCTAAGTTCATTCTTATCACAACTATCTTCATCTTCTTCATCTCTTCTTGTGACACTATTCACTCAAGAGTGAAGAAGAAAAGAAAAGATTTTTTGTGAGATTAAACCCTACTTTAATCAACCTAGACTATTCAAGAAATTTAAATTAGGTTGTTCTCTTCACTAATACTTTAATTAGTGAAGTATGAGCTTGAGTGTGAGTTGCCTGAAGGTGGATCATATTCGACGAAGAAGACAACAAGAAAGCCCGGACCTTTTTTTAAGTGGAGCCCTAGAAAGAGTTCAAAGAACTACTGCAAGGAGTATTTGAAGTGAAGGGCTTGGCTACAAAGGTTGTAGTTTCTCTTCACTTAGATTAGATCTCTTATTAACTATCTTTGTAACCCTAATCATTTAGTTCAATCTTGTTAGTAGACTTAACCCACTAGAAATTTTAAAATTGCATACTTGGTGTTCTTAAAACCCTAGTAGAGGTGGTAGGATCTACTTTCACTACTGTATTTATGCATCGGTCATGTTCATGTCCTTCATCTTGCATGTATTTTTGCTCACATTTAAATCCACTTGGGAGGCTTACATGAGCTTCAGCTCTCTGACGAACATTTCTTTCATTTTTTTTGATTGAAATGTCCGTTAGGTTTAGAGGCAGAGCAGGATACAAAGGAAGATCAGGACATTATCGTAGAAGACTTGGGGCATTTCTCAGGTCAAGCCGACTTCTAGTTCTTATTATTTTTATATGTTAGTTTCTTATTCTTTTTTTCCTTGATTATTAATAAATGCCTTAATTGTTCAAGCCTTTTTTATGTAAAATCTTATTTGAATTATACAGGATGTAATAACTGTTGGATATTGTTTAATTATTTCGAAAAATATTTTGTTCTTATGATATTATTTCTTGCCAAACATTTAGCGTGTCTATTTCGAGAAGATGTACTTCTCGGTATAGATACGTCGCAGACTGAGTCGCATCTCCGCTTCCGTAGCTTAGAAAGCAGAACATGACAGATTTTATTGGCGGCACATGCAGGTTTACCTATTGTTACAGGTTGACTTGTGTGGTTTAGTAAAAAGCATATATAATGTTGCAAGAATGTTATTTGTTTTATGATCCAACAGTTTTTAAAGTCCCTTTTAATTTTGTCCTTGAATCTATCCTAATTCTTTCAATTTTATCTTTTCAAGGTCATGCCTCCACGCCAAGCACCTATGCCTACCGACCCAACAATTGCCGCATTAGAGACCATGCGCAGTATGATGGAAACTCAGCGGCACCAGGTTGCGGCTCACGAGCAGCAAACAACCTTATTGGAGCAGAGGCTTGCTCCCACTCCGAAAAAGGAACCAAGAGTAAAGCAATTCCGGGAGTTGCATCCAAAAAATTTCTCATGAAAGGAGAACCCACAGTAGGCGGAAGAGTGGATGCGCGACATTGAGGATAATTTGGGAGTCGCACGTATTTCCATGGTAGCATGGGTAGAGATGGCTAAGCTCTAATTGACGGACAATGCCCGAGTCTGGTGGCAGTTTGAAGCTTGATGCGACCAATTGCTTGGGGGTCTTTGAGCATTTCGACGCCAAGTTTTTCCCTCCGATCTCCCGCTTCGAGATGGAGGAGAAGTTTATACAGCTTAAGCAGGGATCGTTATAGAACAAGTCTATCGATGCGTATGATGCAGAATACTCAATGCTCAGCAGGTAAAATATTTCCTTGGGGCATTAATGTTTTTGCAATAAAAGCAGCATTGATGCCTTCCTTTTCTAGGTTCGCTGAGCACATGATACAAGCTCCCGAGATAGACGTCAAGCTTACCTGAAGGATTTGGATTATGATACCCAGACCGTCTTATCAACGAACAAGTTCTACTCTCAAGAGAAAGTGCTTGAGGTAGCCAGGAACTATGAAGCCACCGTCAAGCAATGCAGGGGATACTAGAATGCGGGGAGCAAGTGACATGCCCATCAGATGTCAGGAGGCGCCGCCCCGAGAACCTTTAGAGCCCAGCAACAGAAGAAGACAACTGAGTCGTCCCTTCCTTCTGAATCCGCTCTGGCCTTCTGCCACCACTGCCAGCGGAAGGGACATATGAAAAAGGACCGTGCCGCCGATTAAACGGGCAATGCTTGATATAAGGGTCCTCTGCACACACTTGTAATGCTTTCCTATAGTTCGTGCTTAGGCCTGCAACCATAGCTGGGACCCGCTACTTTTGATCTTCCACAGCGGAGCCCGCCTCTGCCTCCACAGTGCCAGATGTTTCATCAGGCATAAAGGAACGCACCTCCCCATCAGGCCTTCACCATGACAGCTGTAGAGGCTGAAGCCACTGGAAAGGTGATTACTAGTGAGTCTTTCAACTTCCTTTCTATTGTTTCCGTTAATCCTTTCTTCTGCACCTTGCTTGTCCCTTCTCTTTTTTATTATTTTGCTCACGTGACCACCTAGGTTCCATTCTAGTAGCCACCCTACCAGCCCTTGCGCTCCTCGACACTGAAGCGTTTCACTGCTTCATATAGCAAAGATTCGTGACCACACATGCTATCCCTGTGCAACCCTTAACAGCTGGATGGAATGTGCACGCCGGGAATGGCGTATTGCGGCTAACTTAGGATATGATCTGTGCCTAATGATGATTTGCGGCCGAGAGTTTTATACAAAGTTTAAGGTCCTCAACATCCCCAGCTTCGACGTTGTCCTCAGCATGGACTGGTTGGGAACTTTCCACGCCATCCTCGACCGCCGATAAAGGAGGGTAGTGTTTGAAATCCCATATCATCTTGTGTTTTTCTTCAAGAGCGGAAGCTGATCTTTAGAACCACTTGTTTTACCGTGCTCGGCCGAAGGAATCTATACTTGCTACCCTAAAGGCAGAGCAGGAGAGGCCCGAGGTAGTGCGCGATTTCGATGACGTGTTCCCTAAGGATATCACAGGTTTGCCTCCTGACAGAGCCTTAGTGTTTGCTATCGATTTGCTGCCCGGCACCAAACATGTATCTAGGACTCTCTATCGTGTGGGCCCTTCGCAATTGGAAGAAATCAAGAAGCAGTTGGATGACTTGTTGCAGAAAGGATGGATTAGACCGAGTGCATCATTTTTGAGCGCTCCGGTTCTTTTGGTACAGAAAAAGAACGGGACTCAACGGATGCGCGTCGACTACTAGGAGTTGAACGCGCTCACTGTCAAGAACAAATATCTTATGCCCCGCATCAATGATCTTTTCGATCAGTTGAGTGGGTCCCAGGTTTTCTCGAAATTGGACCTACGGTCAGGTTACCACCAAATCAAGGTCAAGGAGAAGTCAGCCTTTAGAACTCGATATGGCTACCTCATAATGCCATTTGGGATGACCAACGCTCCTGCCATATTCATGAGCCCGATCAACAGGGTGCTTCATGAGTACTGAGACAAGTTTGCGGTGATCTTCATTGACGGCTTCTTGATATATTTAAAGAACAACGAGGAACATGCTGAGCATTTGTGCACCCTATATATTGGAGAAGCTGCGCCAACACCAACTGTATGCCAAGTATGGTAAGTGTGAGTTTTGGTTAGACGAGTCGCGTCTTCGCTTCCGTAGTTTGGGAAGCGGGACGTGACAAAAGGACGGTGAAAAAGGAATTGGATGGAACAAAGGCTGCTAGCATGAGAAGATTAGCAGTTGAGAAGGCGTTGATGGCAAAGAAAATACCAAGGACGGAGGGTCATCTTACCAAGATCTCAAGAGGTTGGTCCAACATACTTAATCATTTAAGTAAACACTTAATGGTTAATCAATGGATCAACCAATTAGATGCACAAAGCGGGGGCGGGGGCGGGGGATATTGTACTGTTATTCAACAAAGTTTTCAACATGGTCGAGTAGAATTTCAAGATCTACTATCTTAAAAACGGAGAAAATACTACTTTTCCCGCAAGTGGGATGCAAATGAGTGATTAGAAGGCATTGTATTGTTAAAATCATTCATGTGATTTAAATAGATTTTAGAATGAAGTTCTATTGACGTCTCTATAAATAGAAAGAATTAGGCTTAACCGTTTGATGGAAGAGGAGGAGGAGGAGGAGAAGGAGAGAGAGAATCAACTGAAATTTTTTGCATAGGATAATGATCTGGGTAACTTGAAATATGAGATTTGATTAAAAGATTTTTTATTTTACCTTTTTTATTTCTTGAATTCATTTAATCAGAAGGAGAAGGATAGAAGGAGAAGGATAGACCACCGACATGATTTTACTTTGGAATTTGCATTATAAAAGCATAGAAGACTTGTCTTAGCCCAAATTCATTTACATCAACCTTTCGTTCCGATCTTAGATCCCTTTGTTCCTCGTAAAGTCCTTTTGTGAACATGTTCAAAATTTTCTTATTTAATTTCCCTCATCAATTTATTATCGACTAAAGTTACCTCAAGCATTTTCATCTGTTTATTATCCTATCTTTTACTGTGTTGTCATTCGTCTCAAACATACAAAAACGCCATATTAATTTAGAAGAAACGAGACCTGCAAGGTTGTTGCAGACCCAAGCTGCAGTAGCCCTAAGTGATGCATTTTTATTGACTCACAACCCGTTAATTGGTCTAGCTTATTCCTTAATAACCTCTTTGACTTTTTCTTTGTATCTAAAAAGCAATTAATTGTGTGAGCCAATCATCATACACCATTAGTGCTTCGGGCCTGCAGCGACCTTCCACCGTTTTCTCATTAATATAAACAAAATAGGCTTATTTTACGGAACCGTCTTATGCTTTACTTGAGTTTTCCAAAATCACCAAACAGTTTAAAACCATCATAAAAACCCTGAACTTTTATTTCATTAAACAGAAACCCCATGCGGCTATTTATGACAAAAATTGACTAAACTAAACTTTTATTTTAATAAAAATACGGATACTCTAGATGCATTGAAGGTAAACCATGCTCGTAGTGCCGTTTAGTGGACAATATGGCCTAATTTGGAGAAAAGAGTTTAGGTTTGAGAATTTGGAGAAGAATGCTCTATTTGCGTTAAATCGAAATTTAGATAAAAAAAAGAACTGCTATAATGAGATTAAAATGGATAAATTAGGATAAAACTACAAGAATCAGTCAAATGTGATGTCATATAACTTATCGCCAAAAAACTTACAAATCAAACCACAAGGGGTTGTTATACAACGAATTAAAAGTTCAATGAGGTTTCATGATAAGTTTAAACTGCAATGTGGTTTTGGAAAACTCGAGTGAGCCACGTGGTGATTTATGTGAAATAAGCCAACAAAATATGTATATTTCCTGCCATAAAAATCCTGCACTCCAACTAATATGAGGGTTCACTGGACCAAACTTATGGCTATTGAAATGTTGCTAAGCTTTTATTTTAACCATGAACTAAAACTTTATAAGTTTCATAAATTTAAGAATCTTAATAAGGCCGGCAAGGCCTTAACCCGAATTTTCTTCTGTTTTTTTCCTTTTTGTTAGACTTATTGTTTCGGGATTTGGCTCTAACAATGGAATTACTAATTAGTTCCCCAGAAGCAAAAGCAAGTCCTGTCCTCTTCCACTTTCTTCTGCTTTCATCTGACAGCTACAGAGGAACAAAAACAAGAAAGAAGTCTTCTGCAATAGCGTTTGATATTCCATAAATAACGCTTTGTTCTGTTTTTTCTATGATGATTCTTCTTTTGAGTTTGAGGGGGCGTTTTGCAAATTTCATTTTCGTTGATAAAAAAATCTCTTAAAAACCTCTTGTTAATAATAATATTAACTATCCAATCTATTCCAACCCATTATTACCATTTAAATTTCTCGAATGGAGTGAATTGGATTGGCCTGATCTATATGCACCCACATTTAATATCTATCGCATTTATTTATATTATATTTGTAATAGATTGGCTTCTAGCCTTTTTTGTCATCTCTTAATCAAAATTCATATTTAATGGTTCATGAGAGGTAAAATATTGAAAGCCGGTAAATGCATGTTTTTCTCTAAAAAGACGATGGTTGGTTTGCTGCTGAGCGGGCAAAAGTTAAAAGGGTTTCCTAAATCTAGATTTGTATATAAAGAGCAGAATACTCTCCGCTCAAATTATAAAGCAAACAGAGATGGCAATGGGAGCTGGATCCATGGCCAATGACACCATGGCCATGCCCCCATCAGCCATGCCCATGCCCATGCACAAGATGAAGATGATGATGCACATGACCTTCTTCTGGGGCAGCCACGTGGACGTCCTCTTCCACGACTGGCCTGGGACCCGCGGCGTCCCCATGTACCTCCTGGCCCTCCTCCTCGTCTTCGCCGCCGCTTTCGTCACCGAATTCCTCTCCTACTACCCCCGCTGCCGCCGGAGCTCCAGCGACAGCCGGAGGCGGCGGTTTTCCGGCGGCACGATGCTGACTGGGATCAGCACGCTAAGGACGGGGCTGTCATATTTGGTGATGCTCGCGGTCATGTCTTTCAATGTCGGGGTTCTGATTGCGGCCGTCGCTGGCCATGCTGCAGGGTTCTTCATTTTCGCCGCCGGAGTTTTCTTTGGTGGTGATGGAGTTGAGCACAATACTGGTAGCAAATGTTAGATTTTTATTTTTATTTTCAAATGATAACATGCGTAAGTGAATGAATGCACAGGTTCTTTGCAAATAAAAAAAAATAAAAATCATCGTTTGGCCGTTTTCAACTGTTCCTAATAGCTGTCATAATCATTTCAAGCTTGCAATATTTGTTGAAGATAAAATGATTACAACTTGTTGTATTTTGTAATTTGATTTTAAAAAACTATGGTAAGTTGTCGACAAATTAAATATTGTAAATGAAATCCTTTTCGGTAAATACTACGTACAAAACTATTGTTTGATGACCAAATAGCCTCTAAATAAATGGAATCAATGGAAGTATGGAAGCATTGACATCGAAGCATTATGAAGCAAGCAAGCAAGCTGCATCATCTCAGAAAAAGAGAACAGGTTGCATATGTGTTTCAGATTAGATTGTATAATTATCTTCATCAGTATAAAAGATTTGTTAAACTTCTACTAATTGTTAGACAATTATTGTCAAAATTCCAAATAAAAAACTAATGATATGAACGTAGAAAAGTTTATAAGAAGAAAGGCGATGGTTTGCTCTAGAAAGTAATGTTCAATGCACTTGAAAAAACTGACATGGTACCACTAAGTTGCACCGAGATGTCATGACATATTCATATCAGATGCGTATCCAAGTCTGATTCTTTCGGATTCGTCGACAATGCTTATGGAAACTCTCTTTTGGCTCATCCTAACATTTCCCAATGGATAAGGGACCAGCAATTTAAGCATCAATCCTTGAAAATCACGTGTAATCTTAATTACTTTAGATTGGCTATAATGGCAATTTTTTGTTATTATGTACATGTATTTGAACAATCGAAAAATCAGCGCGTCCGAACGATCTATATCCTAGATTTTTGGAAAGCTACAAGAAACCACGATCCGCTTCGTATCGTATCCCGAATCCATGCTGGTTAGTGGTACTGGTACCATTTATGATTGTTGAGTTGATATAACAAGGAAGCATTCAGATTTCACAGTTAAATTGTGCGATATTCATTATATATCAATTGATCTGTGCATATATGCAATTGTAAGAGAGCTATATCAACTATAAGTTCTTTTTAATGAAACAATCAAAGAGCAGCACGAAATTTGGCACCTGCAAACCATTCACCATCGAAATAATCTTAACCGGTCAAAAATCACGAACATCATCAGCTTCATCTGATATTTGATGTGTGGTCCAATGTTTTGGATCTAGGAGCTGAGCATCAGATTCTGAAGATATCGAATTTGTCATCTGAAGCAAATGAAAACTTGTTTTAGTCAAGTACATAATAACACTAAAAAGAGATATGAGAGTATAAAGAGAATATATGCTAGCATCATGTATGAATTTCACAAATGTACCATAACCTTTGGCTAGTTCTCATATCAACGCCTTAAGGTTTATAGAATACAGATTATAGATAAATACCATAAATTTAAATTCTATCAAAAAAAACTCCCATAAGACATTAGCATCTTAATCACTTTTTGCCTCATGTATACTGACCGAATTGGCATGACCTTACTTCCGTTGGTTTAACTCTCCTGAAGTGCAGCAGCAAGGGAGATATTCAGCAGTGCGCTATTCACAAGTTATAATACAACAAATTTATTGTGCAACCAGTAATATATATGTTCGCGATAGGAATCTCTAATATATTAGGATGATTTATCTGTATCATCTTGACCTTTTATTTGTGTCATCTCTGCAAGGTTTTATGCTTATCCATTATAATAATAATCCTCGCTTTCAACCAACAAGAAGAAAATCCCAGCTTTACATGGAGACAGGCCTTGATGATGTGCTCTGTTCTTGTGGGGGGGGGGGGGGGGTGTTGGACCATTGTCATATCGATAAAATCTCGCCCAAACATTCATGAACAAACATACAATCAATAATAAAAATTCTGCATTAGAGAAATGGTGTTTCTTGTCTCAAAAAGAAAATAAAAAAGATGATATTTTTTATGAAGAACTAATACCTAATCACATAGCCTTTGCAGAAAGCATTTGAAAAGGTCTGAGCAAATTACATCTGGCACATCAGAGAAATGGATTTTGATATCCTTTGACCACTGATCTAATTGACGTGAGAAGTTCCATTGTCGAAATCCGTTATATTTGCGACCATTCCATGCAAAGGCAAAAGATATAAACCCAAAAGAAGTATGGTATAACAAGATTTTTCACGTTCTCTATATTCTATCTTTCAATTTTACTACGAACTATCTGATTCAAATTAACAAGCATTAAAACAAGTTAATTAAGCATTCTTGTCAATCTCTCTCCATAGAATAATTTTATTTATTTCTTCTATCATGCCTGGACGATCGATGACAGAGCCTATTCATTTGCTTCGTCAACTTGTCGAGCGTTTTCGAGAGAGGAGAAGAGATTTGCATATGATATTTATTGATTTAGAAAAAACGTACGACAAGTTACCTAGAGAGGTATTATGGGGGACAATGATGAAGAAGGGAGTCCCCGTCAAGTATATTGACATAATCAAGGATATGTACGATGGAGTAGTGGCAAATGTCAGAACTTGCGGCGGCTTAACGAGTGATTTTCCGATTACAATTGGTTTACATCAAAGATCAGCATTAAGTCCATTCATGTTTACCATCGTGATGGATGAGCTTACTAGAACTATCCAAGATGAGGTATCTTGGTATATGCTATTTGCTGATGATATTGTTCTAGTAAATGAGACGAAAGCAGGGGTTAACGCCTAATTGGAAATATGGAGGCAAACATTGGAATCTCGGGGATTCAGATTGAGCAGGTCCAAGACAGCATATATGCATTGCAAATTTAGTAACCGGAGAAGTCAAAACCATATTGGTATAACATTGGAAGGGCAAGAGATATAACCGAGCGACCAGTTTAGATATCTAGGTTCCATCATCCAAAAGAATGAGGTGATCGATAGTGATGTTAATCAAAAGATCCAAGCTGGTTAGTTGAAATGGAGGAGTGCAACAGGGATTTTGTGTGATCATAACTTTCCGTTAAAATTGAAAGGAAAGTTTTATCGGAGCGCTATTCGGCCTGTCTTATTATATGGTACAGAATGCTGGGCTCCTAAGAAGCATCATACACAGAAGATGCAAGTAGCGGAGATGTGCATGCTTCGTTGGACGTGCGGTAACACTAGAAAAGATAAGGTGCGAAATGAGAATATTTGTGCAAAAGTTGATGTAGCACCTGTGGAGGAGAAGATGCGGGAAAATCGGTTAAGATGATTTGGTCATGTGCGACACGGACCTATGGAAGCACCGGTTCGACGAATAGATACTCTCGATATGGGCAATGGCAAAAGGGCAAAAGGGAGACGGAAGAAAACATGGATGGAGGTGATACGAAACGATATGGTTGCCAAAAGACTCAATGAAAGTATATTGTTCGATAGGAGTGAGTGGAGGCGGAGGATTCATGTGCTGGACCCGGCGTGATTCTCATGTTGGTTCATGTAGCCTACCCCATATGCTTGGGATAAAAGGTTCAGTTGTTGTTGTTGTTCTTCTTCTTCTTCTATCATTAGAGTGCATTGAAAGGGGGCCTATGGCCCAAGTAAGGCAGCTGATTACTTTCCTAAAGAACAAACAGTAAGAAAAGTTATTTAAGCATTCTTGTTAATCTCTCTCCATTGAATAATTTTAAGTGCAGATAATGGAATCTATGAGGACATGTAGAGAGGAGTACAAGGATCAGCTCTTAAACTCCATTGATGGATGGCCCCCTGTAACATGTGTTATGGCTGATGGATTGTTCCCTCTTGCTTTGGAAGGGGCGGAGCAGGTGAAAATTCCTGCAATGATTATGCGTACAAGCAGTGCTTGTAGCGTTTGGGCTTACTGCAATATTCCTGAGCAAATAAAGAATGGAGAGCTCCCCTTCAAAGGTACAGCGGTCACACTTTTCTTTCTATTCAGCTGATTACAGTTGTAAGTACTGATCTTAATTTAATACTTGCTTACTGATAAAAGATTTCCGCATTCATGTTAAGATACCTAATACGATTAATATACATAACATGATAAGCCTTGGCCTTCAAGCACATAGGCTTGAACATTGAATGAAGATCGTGAGTTGGTCACGGAACAACATATCAACAGCTGATTTGCGAGCGAGGTATGGAAAATTGGACTCGATATGAAAGATTCGTGTGAAAGGAGTGTTGTAGAGAGGATGGTGAGCGAGGTGGTGGATGGGGAAAAGGCTAATGAGATGAGAAGGGTTGTAGGTGAGATGTCAAAGATAGCAAAAGAGAGTACCAAAGACGGAGGTCCTGAGTGCCACACATAGTGAGAGTGATTAAAGCCCGCTCATAGTACTAAATTAAAACATCAATGAATTGTTTATCATGAGGACATGACACGAAAGAAAAACGTTTTGTAATCTACGTTTGTCACTTTTTTTTTTGACGCAAGTTCATTTGTCACTTATTTCAATATATGCATGTGCTATTAGGAGAATTATTCTTCGATGATCTATTAGCAGCCTTCCGTGGACCACACGGGCACGCACGCAAACACATGCAGTCATGTGAAAGGAGCATATCATTGAAATATAATGAGGAATACGATGGATTAAAATTATGCATTTAACTGTACAAAACACCCCTGTAGTCTACATCATATAGCACTCATACTCTCTTGATTATAATTTTTTAACAAAAGGCCACCATGTATTATTTGATCAAAACCCTCAAAAACACTCAAAATCAACTCTAAACAACTCAAATGATCATCTAAAACTTATTTGTGTTGTTTTGAATAGAACTTAAGTGCTTTTTAGGGTTTTGGTTGATAAACAAAGAGGCGATGTGGCAATAAATGATTTCATGGGGTATAAGTGTCATAAGGGATGAACTTCTTTCGCGGGGGGGGGGGGGGGGGATGGGAAGTTGGCGCAATTGACCCTAATTGTGAAATGATGCGAAGACCCTGCCAAGAGAACACACACACACACACACACTCAAAAGAAGCAAGATGGCAAAGATGATGAAGATGACCGAGGATAAAGGGGGATCTTTGTACAAATATTTTCTTAACTTAATTGAATATGCCAAATCATTAAGTTCGTCCCCACCCAGCTACCATCTAAGATGGCCCAATTCTATTGTTAAATCAATGATCCACTCCATCCACTTTGTTATACACATGATAAAGTGTTTGTGAGAACTATAGTCTTATTTCGTGTGAATAAATCTAAGAATGAAACTATTGGCAAGAAAATATATTTTTATGTACATTTCCATAGGAATTAAGAGCATGCGCTGTGATGTAGCAATAAACGAATACAATTCCCATTCAAGCATGAAGCAAGAGAGCTGCATCATCTCAGGGGAAAAAAGGTTATGTATGTATTTCAGACTAATCTGTCCCTAATAATTTGCTATTTAAAGTGGGATTTAATGTTCTATCTTAATAATTGTCAAATTTCTGGCTACAATGAACTATTCAGTAGCACATGAAAAAGTATGTGGCTTGGTACCATAGGCTATAGTGTGAAAATTTTGGCATCATGCATATAAAATATTTCAATGTGAAGCTGGGAACTTGACAGAGATGCGGTAAATTGTAAAAATGATTTTTTTTTCAGATAGACGATGAAGCTTCCTATTTTCTGAAGATGGAAATTAGTTGCTCGTAGAAACATCTTATTAAGATTCCAGAGTTCAATTTAGCGCCATTGTTGATTATTGTCGCATATAGAACTGTACAGTGCATGCATATATGCAAATTTAAGAGTTGTAGGATATCTTGTACCTTAAGGCCATTGGCCGGCGAAAATATTCTTTCCCAGTGAATTTTATCTTGTTCCGTTCACGACTTTCAACTTCTTTTCAGGAAGTTTCATGAATAGCTGGCAAAAACAATCGATCTGCATGAGATTTTGAATCTCTTTGTAATTCATCATCTGAAGCAAAATAGCGTAAACATGTTTAATCGAATTCATGAGTTTCCAAAAGCAATAACACTAAAAGATACAGTGGTATTTAGGCAACCTCCCTTAATATTCTTTGCACTAAGTTGCTCAATATTTTGAGGTAGAAGTAAATTACAAGAACCTGCACTCAGTATGCAGCCCTAATTCTGAAATATGATCACTTTTAGACAATATTCTTATAAGCATGATCATTATAATGATAAAGTAAAAACTAATAATGAATATAATTATTTTAAAATATTGGCGGTTTAAAGTAAAATAACATTGAGTTTTCAACTCTTAGTAATCCTCCCTTTTCAATGGAAAAAGATGTGAAATTGATTTCTAATTTGAATCCTTAATTTGTTGCCTCTTGTCAGACAAACAATGAAGAAAGCACCTATCATCAACTCAAGTCGACCCAGACTCTTCGGCTATGGATCTAGTTCAGCTCGTTTAAATATATTATAATTATATTTCTATGCAAAGAATATATACGATTCAAATTGGCAAATACTCAACATCCAAACAGGAAAATATTCATAAAATCCTATCGAATACCCAAGTACAATAACAGTATACCCATAAAATCCTATCCAATATTTGATCCAGACAAAACATGGAACAAAATGGCTAGTTGTATCAAGAAAGTAGATAGAGATCTACTTGGTGAGTCGAGAGGTGGTGCTCCACCATCTAAGGACATATCATGGTGGAATGAAGATGTAAAAAGGCTGCTATTAAAATTAAAAGAGATTCTTATAAAGATTTGAAGAAAAATAGAGATGTGGAGAGATTTGAGAAGTACAAAATGGCTAAAAAGGAAGTTAAGAAAGCTGTTCGGGAAGCTAAATCTAAGGTCTACAAGGAGGTGTACGAGAAATTAGACACTAAAGAGGCTGCAAATGATATATACCGGATTGCTCGAATGCGGGAAAGGAAGACTAGAGACTTATGTGCGGTGAAGTGTGTCAAAAATGAAAATCAGAAGGTTTTAGTTCGAGATGAGGATATCAAGGAAAGATGGAGAGATTATTTTGACAAATTGTTCAATGAGAGCTTTACTAAGAATTTGGATGGACTTGTCATTCAATCTCAAGATATAAATCGTGATTTCATGCGTAAAATAAGACTTACTGAGGTTAAAGAAGCTTTGAACAGAATGGGTTTAAGAAAAGCGGTTGGTCCTGACGGGATTCCTATCGAGATTTGGAGATGCTTAGGAAAAATAGGCGTTAAATGGCTGACAGATCTGTTTAATAAGATTTGGCAGACAAAAAAGATGCCAAATGAATGGAGGAAAAGTATCCTTGTACCTATCTACAAGAATAAGGGTGACATTCAAAGTTGCTCAAACTACCGTGGAATAAAACTAATGTGTCACACCATAAAACTTTGGGAGAGAGTGATTGAACACAGGCTAAGGAAGGATATTAAGATAACAGAGAACCAATTTGGGTTCATGCCTGGACGATCGACGACAGAGGCAATTCATTTGCTTCGTCAATTTGTCGAGCGCTTTCGAGAGAGGAGAAGAGATTTGCATATGATATTTATTGATTTAGAAAAAGCGTACGACAAGGTACCTAGAGAGGTATTATGGGGGACAATGATGAAAAAGGGGGTCCCCGTCAAGTATATTGACATAATCAAGGATATGTACGATGGAGTAGTGGCAAATGTCAGAACTTGCGGTGGCTTAACAAGTGATTTTCCGATTACTATTGGTTTACATCAAGGATCTGCATTAAGTCATTTCCTGTTTACAATCGTGATGGATGAGCTTATTAGAACTATCCAAGATGAGGTCCCTTGGTGTATGCTATTCGCTGATGATATTGTTCTAGTAAATGAGACGAAAGCAGGGGTTAATACCAAATTGGAATTATGGAGACAAACATTGGAATCTCGGGGATTCAGATTGAGCAGGTCCAAGACAGCATATATGCACTGCAAATTTAGTAGCCAGAGAAGTCAAAACCATATTGGTATAACAGTGGAAGGGCAAGAGATATCACCGAGCGACCAGTTTAGATATCTAGGTTCCATCATCCAAAGGAATGGGGAGATCGATAGTGATGTTAATCAAAGGATCCAAGCTGGTTGGTTGAAATGGAGGAGTGCAACAGGAATTTTGTGTGATCGTAACTTTCCGTTAAAATTGAAAGGGAAGTTTTATCGGAGCGCTATTCGGCCTGCCTTATTATATGGTACAGAATGCTGGGCTCCTAAGAAGCATCATACACAGAAGATGCACGTAGCGGAGATGCGCATGCTTCGTTGGATGTGCGGTAACACTAGAAAAGACAAGGTGCGAAATGAGGATATTCGTGCAAAAGTTGGTGTAGCACCCGTGGAGGAGAAGATGCGGGAAAACCGGCTTAGATGGTTTGGTCATGTGCGACGCAGACCTATGGAAGCACCGGTTCGACGAATAGATACTCTCGATATGGGTAATGGCAAAAGGGCAAAAGGGAGACCGAAGAAAACATGGATGGAGGTCATACGAAACGATATGGTTGCCAAAGGACTCAATGAAAGTATATTGTTCGATAGAAGTGAGTGGAGACAGAGGATTCATGTGCTGGACCCGGCGTGATTCTCATGTTGGTTCATGTAGCCTACCCCATATGCTTGGGATAAAAGGCTCAGTTGTTGTTGTTTGTTTGGTATTGTTTGTTGATGAACCGTCAACAAGACAAAATATGCAACAAGCTCACCCAAGCTTATTTCTTAGTTCTGAGCTGGCTCATTTAGTAATCAAGTCAGTCTCGAAGCAAAGCTTTAGCTAAGATAAACGGGACAAACATAATTTGGACCGGCAAAACTCAGCTTGAAACAAACTCGAGTCAAACTCTGGCCGAGCCACAAGAAAAAGAGCTGAACTAAAGATGATCCTGGCTTGTTTAAATTCATCCAAGTTCGAAAAGAAATTTTGCCTAATAATGCACACATGCAGGACATGTGCCAACTGCAAAGAAGTAAACTGGACATGACCAGAAACGCCCATGTAGAGCCCAATGTCTTATGGGTCTATTAAAGTTCATTTCTGCTGCGCCCATTCTTTAGATATAAGCATAGATCCTAAATGGTCTTTCAGTGAGATTGGTAAATTTTTATTTTGTTGTGTCGTCCGGCTGAGGCTGTCCTCTTATAGGGCAACGGAATGTTGTTCTCTGAACCAAAAATGAGGGTATAGCCTTGCCACATATTATCATCATTCGGAAACGAGTTGGTTTGCAAGATTCGATTGGTCTTCCATACAGAGTAATTGAAGGTTGAATCTTGTCTAGATTTGCCACCTTGATGTGCGAATCTATCATAGATGCATCTATTGCACCCTGCACAAGTGGTAAGAATATAAAAAGATATATCTCATCCTTCATCATACCTTTGGAGTTGTAATGTAGTGGCAGGAACTTTAAGAAACTTCATAAGCCTGACAAATCTATAATAAGAGGATATGATACAATAGTTGCATTTCGGAAAAACATAAATTGCATGGCTTTTTCTGCACAAGTCCTTGGTCTTTTATGTGTGTTCAAAAAAAATAGTTATTGTTTTTTCTGTTGCATGTGCTTTACACTCATGTCTGGTGTACAATAAACCAGACAATACACAAGTCCTTGGTCTTTTATGTGTATTATATCTGGTGTACAATACACAATAAGGTCTACTATACAATAAGGCAGTCACACAAATTGGATGAAAATCACATACATACAAGAGATGTGTGGCATAATGCTGCCATTGTATTCATAAAATAAAAGGTTTAATTTCTTTTTGAGTTAAAAGGTTGGACTTAAGTAGGGCTGGCCCTCTCCTAGATAAATCAGCATAAATATCGTCTTGTTGAGATGAATTCCTGACATATAAAGACAGAATTGATCTTCATAAACCGTTATAATTCATTTGTTTCCTAAATGATTTAATTAAGATGCAATTTTCTTTGTAAATCTATTTCTTTTCATTTATTAGGTACATTTCATCTGAAAATTTTTTGGGGGACTTCAACTAATCTTTCATGACTATAGTGAACTTCTTTCTTGTTCATGATCTTTTTTGCCAAAAAATTATTAGTTTGTTCCATTGCCGTCTCATTTTGATAGAAAAAGACTTGAATGATACAATGAAGTTGATAAACCTAAAATGCAAAATATGTTGCAAATTAAATCCAAAAAGAAAGAAAAACAAAAGGGAACTGAAAATCACATTTACTTCGAAGAGATATCCTCAAATAGGAGGTTACCAATATGCCGCTTCCTCCATTGAACCATCAAAGCGGGCCACATCTTTGAGCCTCTCCAATATTTAAGTAGATATACTTCCTAGAGTCACCATGGGAGCAGAAATGCGGTTTGTCCAAAAGTAGTAATGTTAAGAAACCAAATGCTAGTCATTTTGTTGTGAAAAATCATTGTAAGCCAAGTCTTTTATAGGTTAGAAATCATTACATTTACCAAGTCATGAATGATTGTTCCAAATTCAATATTTTGAAATCTCGCACACAAAAAACATACCACATAAGCAAATCAGGTAGCATGAATTAAATTTGGTAAATAAATGAAGGGTGTATCAACAGAAAAAAGATCATATATGGAATTAATATTAAATTATATATGATTCAGGTATGCATGATTGGATACTAATAAGTAAACAGTATTAATTATTTGGATGAAAAGGCATTTGGATTCCGTTAATATAAAACAGATAATGTGCATTTTACTAGCTATTTATTAAAGTTAAGAAATGTTATGTAGAATGTTGGCTGAGAGAAGGCACCTAAATGCTTCATGCGTCTAAGGTTGTTACTTGTAACTGGATGGGATTTTAGCCCTTGCCCTTTGGACAAAAAAAGAAAGAAAAAAAGAAGAAGGTTTGCTCCCTTGCCATATAAAAAATGGGTAATTGTGCAAACAAGTTTTTATCTGACAGACGATGAATCTGCCTATCTTCTTAAGATGGATTGGTGGAACTTAGTTGTTTATATAGACTTCCCCCTAAATTTTCACAGTTAATTTTAAGAACCATTGTGCACTGCTGTCGCATATTGAACAGTGCAAAACATGCCTATATGCAATTCTAAGAACTGCAGGATTCTTGAAACTGAAGGTCCTTGGCCAGCGAAATAACCTTATCCATTAAAGTCATTTTCTTCCATTTATAACTTTACCTTTTTTTGCATCTCAAGACTTCACAATTGATCTGGATCAGATCCTGAAAATTTAAATCATCTTGGAATCCAAATCAGTATCGGTATCGGTATCGGTATCGGTATCGGTTTCGGGCGGTTTCTTTTTGGATCGGAATCAGTCCTCTCAGCCGTACTGGCCATCTCAAAACGAAAATATCGGATTTTATATCATTTGACGAAACAAAATTTAAACTTAGGAATTCTTTAAATAAATAGTAAAAGCAAGCCAAACTCTATTAAATTTTAATGTGTAAAATGGTTGTATAAACTTGGTAAAGATGACTATAATATTTTTTATATGCTTTAGTAATTAATGATGGCAAAAACCCTAATTCAAAATTTTATTATTTAACCCATGAAAACCATTAATAAACTTAATACTAGAACCCTACCAAGCAAACGATAAACCCACTATAACTCGGTATCAGACAATATCGGTATAGGAACTCAGATGATCATTTTTTCGATCGGAATCAACCATCTCGGATAGGGATCGGCCGAGATTTCAAACAATGATCTAAACATATCATCCAAAGCAAAAGCTATAAATATGTTTAGACAAAGTCATCATGACTTTCCAAAAGAAATAGCACTTAAAAGATATATGACAGGATAAAGACCCATGTTAAAATATTTGCTTCGATTTCACTAGGAACCATGATGTTTGCCCCGAATTCGTATCAATGCCTTAATGTCAAAAAATGATATATATATCATCATTTTGGATGTTCATATCAACGGCCTCAATAAGGTGAGGGAGATTGAGAATCTTTTTTCATTTGGATCGGTTGGGTATCACAGTCAATGACTTCAATTATATATATTGTCAGTTGAATGAACCTTGCCTTTGCCTCATATTCATACCAATACCATATTGTTTATTGATTGAATACATATACGGATATATACCATGACCGTTAGTTTATCGAAATATTACGCCTTATGGCTGTGGTATATTGACTGAGCTTATACAAACTCACCCCAAATGGAAAATAATGTTCGCTTGTCCTTAAATTGGTGGCAAATCTCAAGGTTACCCAAACAAGATGCGGAACGTGATAGTTGAACGAAAACGGGAACGTGGTACTAGATATGGAACAAGGTACGATAGGGATAGACTTCCTTTAAACATTGAGGTGGAATAAAATATGAAATGTGATGGAACAAATAGCTATTGAACCTATTTTCGGTGACAAAAAATCTTATTACTAACTATTTTCAAATACATCAACCTCTATGCAATGAGAATGTAATATTTGATTGTAAAAACAGTTATTAAAAAAGGTTAAAGAGCTAACTTTTAAGTTCATAGGCATTGGTTTTATATCCATGTTGTAGTTGTTCTTTGGAACGCCAAATGTCCCGATTTGGACCCAAATATTCCACATTTGGGAGCGAAAGTTCCAAAACAGAAATCGCAGGAGTTCAGAAGTTTTCTAGTAACACGGGTAAATCGGTGATAAAGATTTTCAGCAGTATATTGCAATAATTGATGTTCATCTACAGATACAAAGCATGAAGGCTAGCTGTAATATGCATGCGCAATAGGAAAATCTATTAACATGCGAAAAATATATATTAAAAATCCTCCTCTATTCTTCATTGACAGGGGAGGTTGATCTTTTATCTTCTCGTCTCTGCAAAGGCATTATACTGATTGTTGCTACCAGCCAACATCAAGAAAATCACAGGTTTACAAGGACATAAGTCTTAATGATGAGCTAAAGCTTTGATAAAAACCAATGTAGTCAACTAACATTCATATGAAAAGATATCACACAAACATTCAATGGTTCGTAAACACACAAGTTATAATAAAAAGTCTGCATTTATAGGAGAGGAATATCAACATTGAGTATTTTAAACAGGAAGTTAAACTAACTCGCATAGAATGGTACATCAGAGGGTATTCATGTTTAAATGATGATTAAGAATGGAGACAGATGAATTGCTAGTTATGCTGGTGGTGAATCTAGGAAAACCAAGAAAGTAGTTTAGGCAAGCAACAAAAACCATCGCAAAGATACTTCAGATGTTTAAAGAGCAATCAAGTATATTTTGCATCTAGGACTCTTTAGATAGTACTCCGTAGGTAATTGAGTTGATCGCAATATTTCCTAAAAAGGGTAAAAATGGTCCTAGTTTTAACATCTAGTTAACATAGTCGTAATTGAAAACTAAAGTAGGATTCAAAATGCAATAAATGCCTATGAAGGGTGAAAATAGTAGGAGCATGGGAAGTGTGACAAGGAGATATTGTTGAAAGTATGCAACCAATAAATGTCGTGTTTTACTTTGCAACAGACCAAATATACCTCAATCTTTCAAGACAAAACTCATCAGTGTGCTTGATGAGCATATAGTTTCATAAAATCAAAGGCAGATATGGTTAATGTATTGACAATGTTTATAAAGCGCCATGCAAGCTTTAGGATAATATAAGGTTCTTTATATTTAAACCCCCCCCCCAACCCACCCACCCAAAAAAGATCACACACACACACACACACACACACAGAACAACAAACATGCACACAAGCATGCACGAGCCAGGGTCCTCCAGAGTCCAGCTCTAATTAATCTGGCATCATAATGGACACACATGCATGCACGCGCACAATCACAGAAAACAGAATAAGGAATGTATGCATGCGCGCACACAATCAGAGATAAAAGAATAAGGAAGGTATGCATGTAATAAAGTCAACACTCCACCAATTTTTTGAATGATTAGCACCGTCCACTATCCATCTTAATCTTGACAATTGATCTAACAGGCAACAAATATTAGATTGTAGAAAACTTGTAAATTTTGCAACCATCAGGTGCAAGGCCAAAGGATATTGAAATCGTACGATCTTAGATATGTCTCTATTTTAGTTCATATAGAACAACCTGATCATCCAAAAATAAACTTTGAGATCTGTCTTTTTTCATCTAAGTGTGTGCTTAAAAAGCAAAATCAATATATTTCTAACGCGGCTTAAATTAGGTGATTTGAGTTCCCTATACAACAGGAATCATAAAATTACAAAATACAAAATTTATAAGGGTAAATTGTCAAAAAAAAAAAAAAAGCACTTTTTTCTGTTGTCAAAAAAACCCCGGCCTCGAAAAGTTAGTCAAAACCTCCATAAAATAGTTTTTAGTTGTCAAGAAGTCCCTTACCTGTGATATCTAGTAATTGCCTGCTATATCTAGTTTATCTAAGCAGTAGCCAGCGATATCTAAGCAGTTGGATATGATATCTAAATAGTTTGTATGAATTGGTTAGATATAGTATGCTACTATGTGGATTGTGCAGGAAAAATATCAAAGGGGGTTTTGACTACCATTTCGAGGCCATGGGGTTTTGACATCGGAAAAAAGTGCTGGTTTTTTTTGACAATTTACCCAATTTAGGGATAATCAATCTAGTATATAAATACTCCCAGGGTCACAAATTTGCCATCATAATAACAAAAAATTTCACATCTGATGATATATGCATGGATAAACGAAGGTCCCAAGCTTAAGCTCTTGCTTGAGGAACAAAATAAATCACAAAAGAAATTTAAAAAAATTGAATTTGGTTGAATAAGATGATACCTAACATTGACAAAATTGAGGACGATGTAAATTGAAGCGTGAGTGTTGAGATAGGGGATTCTTTGCTCTCGTTTCTCGTCATCTCCTTCTTGGTATAAACATTTCCAACATCTCGCCATTGTTCATCTGTTGATTTCATAGTTGTTGTCCCCCCCCCCTCCCCCCCCCCCCCCCCCACCTAGGGTTTTAGGATCATTTAAAACTAGTTTGGGGATGGCTTGAATTTGAGACCAAACAACAAAAGAGGGGAAATTTTGTTGGAACTTGGGTTAACTAAGAACCAGTGTTCTACCAATTGGGCGCAGCTCATTGCAGGAGAACTTTCCGCTCCAAAAGCGAGAGATCCAAGCTTGGGCCCCATCCGAAAACAAGCTCTGGTGTTTTATACGTGTGATGCACGTGTATACTTATAGTCCCATCTTTGTATACCCATTTACAGTCAAGGTGCTTTTGCCGGCAGGAAGAGGAATAAGGGACCAAGTGTTATTTTGTTCAAGTGCTGCATAGCCTTTCGTCAAAAAAACCATGCAGGAAAATTTTCATGAGATGGAAAAAGTTTATGATAAGAAATACAAGCTTGTAAAGGACGGGTGATACCTGTAGTCGAAGAGGATAAATTGGAGACGGATGATGTGCGGACATGATTGCGTTCATAATCTGCAAGCCATTTTGGTGGGTGTCTTTCTCACGGTCCTAATTCAACAAATTCCGCTGTTGGATCTGCATTAGTTGTTTGAGGTGATGGAATACAATTTGAATCGGTATCTAACGATAAAAAGACATCATCCAAACCCAAAGGATTATTAATAGGATGAGAAATAGTAGGCATTGATGTAGAGACAGTTTCAAAGATGATAATTTCCCAAGAAGGTTCAATAGAAATCGATGAATTTGCCTTATATTCATTTGAATCAAGGATAGAATCCATAAGTAAAGGAAATTCTAGTGATTGTGTGGCCAACAAACTTGTTGATTTAGAGATGGATTTGTTTTCAAATATTTAGGATAGGCTTTAAAAGGAAATATAGATTCATAAAAAATCGACATCTCAAGATACAAGAATTTTTCTGTATGTAAATCATAAAGGTTGCATCATTTTTTACCATAAGGATATCCAACAAAAATACAAGCAGCAGGTCTCTCTTCAAATTTGTGTTTATGGGGATTGGTATTGCATGCAAAACAAAGACATCCAAAAACTTTTAAATTGGCATAAGAAGGTTTGGTAGCAAGGATAATTTCATGAGGTGTTTTGTGCGAAAGAATTTTTGTAGGCATTTTGTTAATAAGATATGCAGCAATACATTCACCCCAAAATGAAATAGGTAAATTGGCTTGAAAACAGAGAGCACGAGCGATCTCAAGTAAATGACAATGTTTTCTTTCAACTACTCCATTTTGTTGAGAAGTATAGATACAACTACGTTGATGACATAGCCCTGATCTTTAAAAAAGGTTTGAAGTCCAATAGAGAAAAATTCGGTTCCACTATCACTTCGGAGTAATAACTTGATATTGGAATTGAGTTTTAACTGTTGAGATTTGGGGAGAAAGAAACACATGAAACTATGCTAACGACCAATTACGCAAACTACGCAATACACAACGAAAGACAAAAAACAATAATAATACGAAAATGGTTAGCCCCACCGTATGGTTAGTCCCCGGCAGAACGGAATCTGCAAACTTCTATTAGATTTTTTGTCAAGTTACACCAAGAGAAACCCTTGGAGATTTCTTTCAAATCTTTCTATTCTCTTAGCCGTCACCCTCTTTCTATACAATAGTCTCAATAGCCTTAAAATTTCATAATATGAGAGACCCTTTATATAACCTAACCCCAATTTTATATAAATTAGGATTCAACAGAATATACAAAATATCCGATTCGCACAGAAAACCCGCGCGCAGACATCTGATGAAAATTTCGTCAGACGTCTGTCGCCTCTCTGTATTGGCTTCAGCTTCTTGGGCAGACGTCTACCACTCCTTGGTCAGACGTCTGCCGACGCTCTGGATACGGCTTAGACTTTGGCCCATACTAGGCCCAGACGTTTGACTACGTCTTGGTCAGACGTTTGCCGATGCTCTGATTTTGACCCATACGTCTGTCCCTTTGCCATCAGACATCTGGCTTTGCTCTGGCTTCATGCTTGTGCATGGGCAGACATCTGAACCTTTCTTGTTCAGACGTCTGAGAAAGATTCTCCACAATTTTAATATTCTCCCACTTGGAGATTTTTCAGCCTTGACTCCCAAAAAACTAGTAGACTTCACACGATTCCGTTATCTGCTCTCTCCTCATCAAATCTTCTGGGAAAGGCTCACCAATGTACAACAGAGATCCAGCTTATCTCTGACTACAACTTCAGCGAACATATCTGCGGGATTCTTTTCTCCTGCGATCTTCTGCAATGTCAACTCACCATCTTCAAACGCTATGCGTATGAAATGATATCGCATCTTGATGTGTTTTGTCTTAGAGTGATATGCCGCGTTTTTGGCCAAGTGTATTACACTTTGACCATCGCTTCACAGAGTATTGAAATCATATTTCTTACCCAATTCTTCTAGTAGCCCTTGTAACCATATCATCTCTTTGCTGGCTTCCGTGATGGCCACATATTTGACCTCTGTCATTAACAATGCCACAATCTTTTGCAACTGGGAGATCCAATTGACTGTTGTTCCCCCAACCGTGAATATGTACCCTATTGTGCTTTTCCCACCATCTCGATCACCTGAGTTAGTCCGCATCAACATAATCTTGCACACTGAAAGCGTCACCTCAGAAACATAAACAATGACTGGACGTTCCCCTGAGATATCTTAATATCTATTTCACCGCATTCCAATGTTCCTTTCCCGGGTTTTGCATGTACCTACTTACAACTCCCACTGTTTGTGCAATAGCTGGTCTTCTACTCGCCATTGCATACATCAAACTCCCAACCGTCGATGCATATGGCACTCTTGTCATGTCATCCTTTTGCTCTTGAGTTAGAAGGCACAACTCTTTGCTAAGTTTGAAATGCTTCGCTAAAGGCGTACTCACCCGTTTTACTTTGTCCATATTGAACCGCTTCAAAACCTTCTCTACGTAGTCCTTTTGCGACAGCCACAACTTTCAATGCTGTCTATCTCTAATGATTCTCATGCCCAGAATTTGCTTGGTTGCTCCCAAATCCTTCATGGAGAATTATTCAGCCATCAGCTTCTTCAGACTTTGAATTTTCTTGAAATTCGGAACCGCTACCAACATATCATCCACATAGAGTGATAAAATAATAAAGTCATCATCCTTAAATATCTGAACGTAGACACGATGATCTGAATCACATCTCACAAATCCTGACTCCAGCATGAATCGATCAAACTTGAGATACCACTGCCTTGGAGCTTGATTGAGGCTATACAAGCTCTTTCGTAGTTTACAAACCATATTTTCTTTCCTCTTAATCTCGTATCCTGGTGACTGCACCATATAAATATCCTTCTCCAAATCTCCATGAAGGAACGCTGTTTTCACGTCTAGCTGTTCGAAATGTAAATCTTCCACTGCCACCATATTGAATATAACATGAATTGAAGTCATCTTCACCAACGAGGAAAATATTTCCTGATAGTCTATTCTATATTGTTGTGCATATTCCTTGACTACTATACAAGCTTTGTACCACTTCATGCCATCGTCCTCATCCCTGATTCTGTACACCCACCTATTGAGCAACTCTTTTCGACCATTGGGTAGCTTCACTAGATCCCAAGTACGATTCTTTTCAATAAATCCATCTCTTCATCCATAGCTTACTCCCACTACTTACTAGCACTGTCCCACGTTGCTTCTGTGAGGGATTTGAGCTCTTCCTAATTAGTGTACAATATGACGTTAGTAACTAATCTTTCAGGTGGTTTCATGTCTCGTGCAGATCTCCTCAGAATTGGAATATCATGTTGCTGAACCTGGTCTTCAACCGGTTCCTGAACCTGAACCTGATCCTACACTGCAGTGCTTGTTTCCTCAATATTCTGATCTGCACCTGTAGGCACCTAAACATTCTCCTGAGTTTCATCTAACTCAACGAACTCAGATACTGCACCGTTGTCAGCATTGTCTTGCTTTGCTTCCTTATATAAGTGTTGCTCATCAAAGACGACGTTCCGGCTTCGTATTATCTTCTTACTTGAATAATCTCATAACCGATATCCGAACTCATCTCCTCCATAACCAATAAATTCACACTTGCTAGACTTGGAGTTAAACTTACTCATTTCCGTCTTATCTATCAGCGAATAAGCAATGCAACCAAAAACTTTAAGGTGCGAGTAATTTATGGTAAACCTGACCAAATTTCTTCCGGAATTCCTCCATCGAGTGTACTTGCCGGGTTTCAATTGATCAGATACACAGCAGTATCGATAGTTACTGCCCATATGAATTTTGACACATCTGCATATAAGATCATGCTCCTTACCCGCTCTAAGATCGTCATATTCATCCTTTCAGTGATACCGTTCTGTTGCGGCATCCCCGGTACCGATTTTAACCAGCGTATACCCTTCTGTGAGCAAAACTCCTTAAACTCTTATATGCAATATTCCCCACCATTGTCGAACTTTATGCACTTAACCTTCGTTCCCGTTTAGTTCTTCACCTGTGTAATCTAATGTTTGAAGTAATCAAACATATCGAACTTCTTTATGATATAGACCCAGGTCTTCCTGCTTGCATCATCAATGAAAGTAACGAAGTACCGATTTCCACCATAAGACTTTACTAATGCAGGTCTCCATACATCCATATGCACCAACTCTAGCTTCTTGGTCTTCTTTGCTATACCGCCAATCTGAAACTGAGTGTGCTTTTCTTTCCACAAACAAAACTCTTATAGAGTCCTAACTCTATCTTCTTCAGCCCAGATAAAAATCCCTTGTTTACAAGAATCTTCATATTCTTCTCACTAAGGTGCCCAAATCTCTTGTACCACAACGAAGTCTCAGAATCCGTATCTGAACATATCGTCAATGCAATCGAATCGCCACTGCACCCACTGAAAGAATACAATGAACCAATCAGTTTACCCCTTGCAATGCCCAACGCTCCTTTAGAAATCTTCTACTGAGAATTCCCAAATACCGTAATGTATCCTTCGTTATCCAGCTGACTTATAGATATTAAACTCTTCTTCGGATTTGGTATGTGTCTAGCGTTCTTCAGTTTTATCTGACCTCCTCCTAACGGTTGCAGTATAATTGTCCCTTTTCCAACGATTTTGCATGACTGACTGTTTCCCACCGTCACATGCCCAAGATCCCCTTGAACATAGTCGCTAAAGTGATGCCAACCTGAAATGCAGTGAAATGATTCCCCCAAATTTAGAAACCAGGTATCTCCCTTTTTGCTCTCATTCGCCGACAGATAAAGTCCATGTTCCCCTTGTTCATGTGTAGACACCATATTGACTTCCTTTTCTTCTAACTTTTCATTTAAGCCTTTCTCTTTTTTCAAGAGTATGCAGTCCACTTTCAGGTGACCCTTGTTTCCGCAGTTCCAACAGTCATCTTGGAATTTTCCTTTGACTTTCCTTGGCTTTTTTACTTCCACTTCTTCCCTTTTCCCTTTTCCATTGTCCTGCCATGTTCTCAACTGAGAGTGCAGAAGTTCGCGAACTCCCACTCAGTATTTCTCCTAATCTCATCACTTAATATACTGCTTACCGCATCATTAAATGTAAAAGACCCTGAGATCGAGTTACTAACCGCCATAACCAGGTTTTCCCAACTCTCTGGCAACGAACATAGAAACAATAGGGCTCGAATCTCGTCTTCAAACGTAATTGAGACTAATTCGAGTTGGTTTGTCACACTGTTGAACTCGTTCAGATGATCTTTCACTGAACCATGTTCCGCCATCTTCATGTTGAAAAGTTTCTTCATCAGAAATATCTTATTCGATGCTAAAAGCATCTCATACACTTTGTTAATATCTTCATTAGCGCTATAGTTGTTTTCTCTTTCAAGATGTTAAAGGCCACCTGCGGAGTCAACGATAACCTAATCGTTGCAAGGGCTTTCCTATCTAGTAGATTTCATCCCTCATCGGACATATTCTTGGGCTTGTCGCCCAACAACGGAAGATACAATTCTTTCTGATATAGGTAGTCCTTGTAACACCCGAGCCCAATAATACTATTTTTGTTATTAGTTGAGTGTTTGACATTGCTCATTTCAATTATCCTGCTTGTTCGGTGCTTATTGCTAAATTTTAACCGGCTAAGTCATTTTGCCTATAACAAATTTTAACACCTAAAATGAAATTAAAAATATCCATACTGACCTACTCGTCGCCACTAATCGCGTGGTAGCGTCCGCGCGTCGAGATTTCGTCCCGTTCGGTGAAACGGGCAAGTTTGGACGACTACGCGCGCGTGCAAGTGTCCGACTTGGGGGCATGCATTTTAATCATAAAACATCTCATTTTAAAATTTGGAACTCGCTTAAAATCCTATAATTTGAATTTGAAACATTTGGGCGCAAGCCGGGCGCGATTTGGAAATGTTTCATTTAGCGCCGAAATGCCCATTTAGTTATATAATATAAAACTATAATATATATTCTATTACTCTAATATAACATTTTAAATCCTTTTAATCTTTTAAAATTTCACCACGAGATTCCTCCCCAGCCAATCACGAGGGATTAAATCCCTCGTGGGCCCCACCAACTCTCTCTCTCTCTCCGCCTCTCAATCTCTCTCAATATCTTTCTATCTCTCTCTCTAATTTTTCTCTCTCTCTCTCTCCTTTAAATCCTCTCTCTCTCTAACTCTTATATTTTTCCCTTCGTCCTCACAGAAACCACCACGAGAAACCCATCGACGAACCCCGCGAGAAACCCTAGCCTCGTCGTGCCGTTCGCCGCCGACCTCCCCGCGACCTCGCCGTCATCGTCCTCACCTCCACAGCCTCGACCGCAACGACTTCCTCCCTCCTTCCAGAGCCTGCAGCAGCACCCGACGCCACCGCCACCTGCACGTGGTGCTCGCCGTCGCCGCCGCCTCCCATCGCCGACGACGCCAGAGCCTTCCTCCCTTCACCCTCGTCCCGACCTCTTCACCGTCTTCCTCCTTCCCTCGCCGGGCCACGACAGAACCCGAGCCTAACCCTATCACCTAACCCTAGTTCGCCGGAAAGGACACCGTCGACCCTCCTCGTCGTCGCCAGTGCACCGCCGACCACCTTCTCTCCCCCTGCAGCCCAGACCAGGCCATTGCCTCTCCCCTACTCACTGCATCTCGATCCAGCCACCTCCAAGCCCTCGCCGCATTCCCTGTTCGCCGCCGGCGCACCCCTCGCCGTCAAACCCCGTCGCGTTTGCACCCTTGCTACCCCTGTAAGCCTCCTTTCACCATCTTCCTTCGTGTAACCCTTCTCTGGTCGTTACTTGATGTGTTTTGTGTTTTGCTAACTTCGTCGCCTTTTTGACATTTCGCCGGATTCCGGCCGTGCCGACGACTGGACCCGACTCTCCAGCGAAGTACTCTGGTCCGTGTGGTCCCGCTGTTCACTGTTTGGACTCGATCCGTGGCCCGTACATCCGTCGCGTGTTTTCCGCCGACGTTGCGTTCGTGTTTTCCGGTTTGCGAAACCGTCGAGGCAAGTATCCGAATACTTGCTCTAACATGCTAATATACAAGATCAAGTCTTGCTATACATTTAATTATCATATTATTTAATATAACCACACAGTTGATGGTAATATCGATATTATAGTATAACTTAGGATTGACGGTTGCAATTATCATTAACATTGAATCATTATAGTAGCTTCATGTAATTAATTGGTCTGCTATTAATCCATGCTTTAACTAACTAAACCAATTAGGTCGTCCTTGCTTTATTGGTTAGATCATCCATGTGACAATTATTTATGCTTTAGCTTAATTTCATATAGCTTCATTACTTTATGTTATTGATATTGCTCTACATTGTGATTATTGCACCCAAGGGTGCTCGAACCTGTTAATATAATACAACTGCACCATATTCATGCACCATTGTGATTAAATGAACTGTTATTGTTATTTACTTTATTTCCTGCTGTTGCTCCTTATTCGCTTCTATACCTGTTATGAGCATACATTCGATTGCACTACATATTGACCTGACCTTGCTACACATGACATATATTTACATACCGATGCACCGGACATGGTACCCTGTACATACCGACTCAACCTGTTGTACCATGACCTGACTTGTTACCTGATCTCATGCCTAATGCCAACAAACCTGATTTGGGTCCTCATGGACCACTCCTGTTGTCTATCCAGACAAACCTGCTTTTACCTGATCCTGTATTGGCATTAGTTCTTGATTACTGAATACCTGACCTGACATACATAACTTGGGGGTATGGGGAAATCAAAGGTGAAACCGACTTGTAACTCAACAGTTCGATACCTGTTCTGATCAGTCTTACGGGCTTGGCCAGTCCGGGAGTGATGATGCTGACATCACTCGTCCATCCTGCTACCTATTACTGCCTAGCGGCACGTCTCGGATTCAGCCCCAAGGGTCTTGACCGTGGTCCCGGGTATGCACGGGATACTATTGAGTTACATCGACGAGTCACCAATTGATTTCAAAGACTTTAGAGTAGAGACCTGATAGGACAGTTTAGTTACCACTGCACATTACCCTGCACTGTCATTTCATAGTACTGCTTTATTCATGTTCATCCCTGCATTGCTTATTACCATGTTCATATTATATTATTGGTTGACATGACGCGCTGACGTCTGGGTTTTGCATGGCCCAGATTCCTTACCACTGTCGACGACCGAGCAGGAGTACTTCAGCCAGCAGGCTGATCTGTGAGTTCCATAGTGATTAGTTTATTTATTTCATTTCTTTTCCAGATCTGAGCCCGCATTATGGGACGTACTATTTATTTATTGTATTGGATCATTTGCTTCCGCATTTATTGTTTATTGACTCTTGTTATTATGGATTTGGACATGTGTTAGATTAGTTTATTTATCTTGTTCTTGATATCTCTACAACCGTAATGTGACTGTGGATGGATACTTCCTACCCACAGGTAGCATGGTTGGCTATGTCACGTGCCCAATCTTGCGTACTCTGGGAAGCGGGGCGTGGCATGGTTCTTTTGGTATCAAAGCCATATGTTAGTTGGGTTGATTCTTTGTAGTTGGGTATTATACCCGATACACGAATCATGATACCCGTGCTTAGGAAACATGTCCTGCCACCTTGACCGTTTTACCATTCTTGAATCACATTCTTCCTGATTATATCTTTTATGGCGTGCAAACTTACTTTGCATTATCAACTCGAAAACCTGATTTCTTGTTATCCCTAGGACTTGGGCGACTTGGGTGGAGTTAAGTAATTGCGGCTATGATACCGCGGCATAGCTACAATGCGGTACTCTATTTAAGTATCTTGGAGTTCTAGCCTTGATCCACATTCAGAATCTATCATCATGCTAATGTTGGGTGTTTTGAGTTCAGGATTATGACAGGTAAGAGGTTGAAGACGTACCGGAGGCGTGTGAACGAAGCCGCTATGCTTGGAGTGATAAGAGGAATGCTGGAAATCAAAGAGACAGACTGAGCTGATCCAGCAACAGCAGATTCGTTTCAGGAAGGTTTGCAGATCGTTCAGCAGTCTGTAAACAACGATGGAACTAGACCAGTCGAACGAGTAAGAACCGTAGCAGATTTCAGACTTTTGGGTCCGTCTACTTTCACTGGTCTGGAGGAGCCGTTGCCAGCCGAGCAGTGGCTAGTGACACGGAGAATTTGCTGATTGCGGCACAGATTCCAAAGGACAAAGGAGTTGATGTGGTGCGCATTCAGCTAGTGGATGACGCCCGAGAGTGATGGCTTGTGGAGGAGACCCGCTTGCCCAAGCCAATCAGTTGGGCGGATTTCTCTGAAAGTTTCCTGGAGAAGTTCTTTCCGCGGACTGCACGGGAGGAAATGGAAGAGAAGTTCATCGGACTAAGGCAGAATGGAGCAACCGTGGACGTGCATGCAGCAGAATGGAGCAGACTCAGTAGTCTCGCTGGACCTTTTACGGCCAACGATGTAGACAGCAGTTGCGGTAAGGAAGCAGTTCTGTCGGGCCAGTCGAGTTTAGGGCTAGGCCGACAAACAGGGTTCTTGCGACAATGGAAGTGGATAGTAATGAAGAGCCGGCAGTTGTTCGCGACTTTATGGATGTATTTGCAGATATATCGGGCTTACCGCCGAAGCGAGATGTGGAGTTCGCGATTGACCTTATTCCTGGTGCAGCGCCAGTATCAAAATCTTATTATCCGATGGCACCAGTGGAATTAGAAGGAGTTAAGAAGCAAGTTGGTGAATTACTTGAGAAGGGTTGGATTCGAAGCAGCAACTCGCCTTGGGGAGCCCCAGTTCTTTTAGTAAAGAAGAAGGATGGCACGAGAAGGATGTGCATTGATTATCGAGAATTGAACCGGGTGACTATTAAGAACAAGTACCCGATCCCTCGCATTGGAGAACTTTTGAGCAGCTTATTGGCGCGAGAGTATTCTCGAAACTGGATTTGCGATCCGGATATCATCAGGTCCTGCAGATGTTGAGACAGGAGAAATTGTATGCGAGGATGAGTAAGTGCGAATTCTGGCTGGAAGAAGTGAAGTTTTCGGGGCATGTTGTGTCGGGCGATGGAATCGCCGTCGATCCCGAAAAGATTGCAGCAGTTCGAGATTGGCCTATTCCAAGAAATGTTGCGGAGATAAGAAGTTTCCTTGGTTTGGTCGGATACTACAGGAGATTTTTGGAGAACTTCGCTCGTTTGGCAGAGCCGTTAACCAAGCTTACGCACAAGGAGGTACCTTTTGTTTGGACGGATGGATGTGCATTGGCCTTCGAAACGTTGAAGCAGAAGTTGATAACCTCCCCTATCCTGACCGTACCAGATAATTCCGGAGGACTGGTGATTCACAGCGACGCATCTGGAAAAGGATTGGGATGTGTTTTGATGCAGAATGGGAAGGTCGTAGCTTACGCATCAAGACAACTGAAAACTCATGAGAAGAATTACCCGACTCATGACTTGGAGCTTGCGGCCGTGATCTTCGCCTTGAAGATTTGGAGACACTACCTTTTGGGCGAGAGAGTCGAAGTCTTTACAGATCACAAGAGTTTGAAGTATGTGTTCATTCAGAAGGAGTTGAACATGAGGCAACGCAGATGGTTGGAGCTGATGGCCGACTACGACCTTGATCTTAAGTACCATTCGGGAAAGGTTAACGTCGTGCCGGATGCGCTTAGTCGGTTACCAGCAATTCAGGTATTAACTGCACAGAGGGAGATCATTGCGGATTTTCGGAGATTTGATTTGGAGGTTGTGCTACCACATGCTACGGGACAGTTGATGCAGTTGCAAGTACAGTCGTTCTTAGTTGAGAAGATTAAAGCGGCACAATCGCAGGATCCTAGACTGCAAAAGTTTCGAGAGCAGGTTGAAGCCGGACTACGAACCGATTTACTGATCCACGAAGACGGTTCGTTGAGGTATGGTTGCCGTGTGTGTGTGCCAAAAGGGGATGTGCGTGAAGAGCTTATGAAGGAGGCACACAGTTCAGCTTACTCTGTACATCCAGGAGGGACAAAGATGTACCGAGATATTCGACAGCACTTCTGGTGGGAAGGTATGAAACGGGAGATTGCTCGCTTCGTGGCTAAGTGCTTGGTGTGTCAGCAAGTCAAGGCTGAACACCAAAGGGTTGCTGGTTTGTTGCAACCACTTCCGATTCCTCAGTGGAAGTGGGAACTTATAACTATGGATTTCGTGATGGCTTTACCGCGGAGTCCAAAGGGCAACAATGCAGTATGGGTGATTGTCGATCGGTTGACCAAGGCAGCTCACTTTATTCCTTTTCGGGTTGGTCAATCGACGGAGACTTTGGCAGAGCGGTACATGCAGGAGATTGTAAGATTGCATGGAGTACCGCTGAGCATCGTGTCCGATCGGGACACTTGGTTCTTATCGCACTTCTGGAGGAGTTTACAAGAAAGTTTGGGGACTCGATTGAAGTTTAGCACAGCTTATCATCCTCAAACTGATGGACAATCGGAGAGAACGATCCAGACCCTTGAAGATATGTTGAGGGCTTGCATGTTGGACTTCAAAGGTTCTTGGGAGGATCATCTACACCTGGTGGAGTTTTCGTACAACAATAGCTTCCAAGCGACTATTCAGATGGCTCCGTTTGAAGCGTTGTATGGTCGTAAGTGCCGTTCACCTGTTTGTTGGGATGATGTTGGTGAACGAAGGTTACTAGGACCAGATTTGGTAGTACAGACAGTCGAGAAGGTGAATACAATCAGGAAGCATATGAAGGCAGCTCAAGACAGACAGGAAAGTTGGGCTGACACGTCAAGAAGACCTCTAGAGTTCGCCGTGGGTGATTTGGTATTCTTGAAGATATCACCGACTAGAGGGGTGATTCGCTTTGGGAGTCGGGGAAAGCTTAGTCCTCGATTCGTTGGACCCTTCGAGATATTGGAGCGTGTGGGAGAGGTAGCGTACCGTTTGGCGTTACCACAGTCCTTGGCAGGAGTGCACGATGTGTTTCATGTATCTCAACTACGGAGGTATGTTCGAGATGAAGCCCACGTCTTGGATCATTCGGAGTTGACCGTACGGGAGGACCTAACTTTTGAGGAGAGACCGGTTGAAATCAAGGATCGAAGAGAAAAGGTTCTTAAGAACAAGATTATCCCCCTTGTGCTAGTTTCTTGGGGTAATCGATCGCCTGGAGAATCCACTTGGGAGCGAGAAGACGAGATCCGGCAGAAGTTCCTCACCTTTTTCTGTAGTTAGCTATCTTGTATTCTTGGAATTTCGAGGACGAAATTCTTTTGTAGTTGGGTATGATGTAACACCCGAGCCCAATAATACTATTTCTGTTACTAGTTGAGTGTTTGACATTGCTCATTTCAATTATCCTGCTTGTTTGGTGCTTATTGCTAAATTTTAACCGGCTAAGTCATTTTGCCTATAACAAATTTTAACACCTAAAATGAAATTAAAAATATCCATACTGGCCTACTCGTCGCCACTAATCGCGTGGTAGCGTCCGCGCGTCGAGATTTCGTCCCGTTCGGTGAAACGGGCAAGTTTGGACGACTACGCGCGCGTGCAAGTGTCCGACTTGGGGGCATGCATTTTAATCATAAAACATCTCATTTTAAAATTTGGAACTCGCTTAAAATCCTATAATTTGAATTTGAAACATTTGGGCGCAACCCGGGCGCGATTTGGAAATGTTTCATTTAGCGCCGAAATGCCCATTTAGTTATATAATATAAAACTATAATATATATTATGTTACTCTAATATAACGTTTTAAATCCTTTTAATCTTTTAAAATTTCACCACGAGATTCCTCCCCAGCCAATCACGAGGGATTAAATCCCTCGTGGGCCCCACCAACTCTCTCTCTCTCTCTCTCCGCCTCTCAATCTCTCTCAATATCTCTCTATCTCTCTCTCTAATTTTTCTCTCTCTCTCTCTCCTTTAAATCCTCTCTCTCTCTAACTCTTATATTTTTCCCTTCGTCCTCACAGAAACCACCATGAGAAACCCATCGACGAACCCCGCGAGAAACCCTAGCCTCGTCGTGCCGTTCGCCGCCGACCTCCCCGCGACCTCGCCGTCATCATCCTCACCTCCACAGCCTCGACCGCAACGACTTCCTCCCTCCTTCCAGAGCCTGCAGCAGCACCCAACGCCACCGCCACCTGCATGTGGTGCTCGCCGTCGCCGCCGCCTCCCATCGCCGACGACGCCAGAGCCTTCCTCCCTTCACCCTCGTCCCGACCTCTTCACCGTCTTCCTCCTTCCCTCGCCGGGCCACGACAGAACCCGAGCCTAACCCTATCACCTAACCCTAGTTCGCCGGAAAGGACACCGTCGACCCTCCTCGTCGTCGCCAGTGCACCGCCGACCACCTTCTCTCCCCCTGCAGCCCAGACCAGGCCATTGCCTCTCCCCTACTCACTGCATCTCGATCCAGCCACCTCCAAGCCCTCGCCGCATTCCCTGTTCGCCTCCGGCGCGCCCCTCGCCGTCGAACCCCGTCGCGTTTGCACCCTTGCTACCCCTGTAAGCCTCCTTTCACCATCTTCCTTCGTGTAACCCTTCTCTGGTCGTTACTTGATGTGTTTTGTGTTTTGCTAACTTCGTCGCCTTTTTGACATTTCGCTGGATTCCGGCCGTGCCGACGACTGGACCCGACTCTCCAGCGAAGTACTCTGGTCTGTGTGGTCCCGCTGTTCGCTGTTTGGACTCGATCCGTGGCCCGTACATCCGTCGCATGTTTTCCGCCGACGTTGCGTTCGTGTTTTCCGGTTTGCGAAACCGTCGAGGCAAGTATCCGAATACTTGCTCTAACATGCTAATATACAAGATCAAGTCTTGCTATACATTTAATTATCATATTATTTAATATAACCACACAGTTGATGGTAATATCGATATTATAGTATAACTTAGGATTGACGGTTGCAATTATCATTAACATTGAATCATTATAGTAGCTTCATGTAATTAATTGGTCTGCTATTAATCCATGCTTTAACTAACTAAACCAATTAGGTCGTCCTTGCTTTATTGGTTAGATCATCCATGTGACAATTATTTATGCTTTAGCTTAATTTCATATAGCTTCATTACTTTATGTTATTGATATTGCTCTACATTGTGATTATTGCACCCAAGGGTGCTCGAACCTGTTAATATAATACAACTGCACCATATTCATGCGCCATTGTGATTAAATGAACTGTTATTGTTATTTACTTTATTTCCTGCTGTTGCTCCTTATTCGCTTCTATACCTGTTATGAGCATACATTCGATTGCACTACATATTGACCTGACCTTGCTACACATGACATATATTTACATACCGATGCACCGGACATGGTACCCTGTACATACCGACTCAACCTGTTGTACCATGACCTGACTTGTTACATGATCTCATGCCTAATGCCAACAAACCTGATTTGGGTCCTCATGGACCACTCCTGTTGTCTATCCAGACAAACCTGCTTTTACCTGATCCTGTGTTAGCATTAGTTCTTGATTACTGAATACCTGACCTGACATACATAACTTGGGGGTATGGGGAAATCAAAGGTGAAACCGACTTGTAACTCAACAGTTCGATACCTGTTCTGATCAGTCTTACGGGCTTGGCCAGTCCGGGAGTGATGATGCTGACATCACCCGTCCATCCTGCTACCTATTACTGCCTAGCGGCACGTCTCGGATTCAGCCCCGAGGGTCTTGACCGTGGTCCCGGGCATGCACGGGATACTATTGAGTTACATCGACGAGTCACCAATTGATTTCAAAGACTTTAGAGTAGAGACCTGATAGGACAGTTTAGTTACCACTGCACATTACCCTGCACTGTCATTTCATAGTACTGCTTTATTCATGTTCATCCCTGCATTGCTTATTACCATGTTCATATTATATTATTGGTTGACATGACGCGCTGACGTCTGGGTTTTGCATGGCCCAGATTCCTTACCATTGTCGACGATCGAGCAGGAGTACTTCAGCCAGCAAGCTGATCTGTGAGTTCCATAGTGATTAGTTTATTTATTTCATTTCATTTCCAGATGTGAGCCCGCATTATGGGACGTACTATTTATTTATTGTATTGGATCATTTGCTTCCGCATTTATTGTTTATTGACTCTTGTTATTATGGATTTGGACATGTGTTAGATTAGTTTATTTATCTTGTTCTTGATATCTCTACAACCGTAATGTGACTGTGGATGGATACTTCCTACCCACAGGTAGCATGGTTGGCTATGTCACGTGCCCAATCTTGCGTACTCTGGGAAGCGGGGCGTGACAGTCCTCCATCTGCATATGCCACTAACCATAGTTATGACCATTGAACTTTTCGATTCTGATCTTATCCTTTGTCATCTTTCGTTTACCGCTGCAACAAACTCAACCTTCTCCTCGGATCTGAGCTAATACCTTTAAAAATACGATCTAAGAAGATGGGGAGTGGACACAACTGTCGTCACCTACTGTAAACTTAAACCATAGAATCGAAGATCCTTCAATTCCCTAAGCTCTGATACCAGTTGTTGGGATTGGGGAGAAAGAAACACACGGAACTATGCAAACGACCAATCATGCAAACCACGTAACAACGAAAGACAAAAATTAATAATAATGCGAGAACAAGAGAATCAAACTAGAGAGATAAGGATTTGTTAACGAGGTTCACCTACCGTATGGCTAGTCTCTGTTGACCTACGTGTCTCATTCTCTTTAATTTTAACTATTTTACAAAATGGTATTTCATATATATTATATGTTACTAACTATGTCAGATAAGTCAAAGTGCCACACAAATGGAGTTATTCAAGCATAAGAATAATCAACATAACAACTGATATTTCAACAGTAACATCAGTGATATCGAAAGACTCGGAAGAGCTCAATGCTAATTCAAAGGAATAACGCAGAAGTCGACCAACAGATATATTTAAGATTTTTCCATTTTTATTTGAGTCTAGAGTCGAGTCAATTTCAAACGGTTAGAATATATTTTCTGATTCTATATTTTTAATTAGAATTTTTAAAACCAAACCAGAAATCCTTTTTAAATTTTTTCTCATTTTAAAGGATTCTGTGTCTGTTATATCAAACATAGGATGTCCCTATAGACTTCGATTGAAACGTCCATAGCAGTTATATCTGTTATATCAGATATAGGATATCCCATTAAGACGTCCATGGCAGGTACAATTTTTTCAAAATTCTATTTTTCGGTTTGAAATTCAAACTGTAACGGCTATTAACTGTCAATAATGGTCCTAACTGTTAGGGACGGTTGTTTTAACTGTCTCAACTGCCCAACATTTTTTTTCTATAAATAGGACCTATGTTAAAGAGTTTTCACACAATTTTTCACTCACGAATTCACGATTTTAACGTTTTTACTATTCTCTTTTCGTGAAAACCCCGTCTCTCTCATTCTCAAGTTTTTACTAATCATTCTAAGAGAATAGATCTTTCAAAACTTTAGAATTTTCTAGTCATTAGAAATGAAAGATCTCTAATTGTCGAAGAAGTTTCTGATTTAAACTTTTCTTAATCCATTTGAAAAGTTCTTCAAATCTTAAATTTTTAATAATCTTTTTAAAGAAGAGATCTTTCAGGGTCTTAGAAGTATCTAGTGTTTAGAAAGAAAGATCTCTAATTTTCAAAAAAGTTCTGTTTGTAAATTTTTCTTAATCTTTTGAAAACTTCTTTGAATTGTTCTTAAAAGTTTTTAATCTCCAAAAACACAATCCATTATCTTCTTGATTTGAAACTTGATTTATCCATTTGGATAAAGAGCTATCTAATAATCAGGCATCAGCTTCGTATAGTCTTCCTCAGTGGGCTTCACTCCTTCGCCTTCCTCATAAATCTCGTTCTCATCTAACGGACATTCCAGAGATAGAAGAAAAGGGGAAAAGAAGTTCGTTAGCGAGTTACACCAGGGCAGGATTGTGATTTGTGAGACAAACATGGTTTTAAAGTGTCCTAGATACCGCAATCAATAACGGTGTCGCAAATAACTAGCCGATAGTGAGAACGGGTCGTTCACAGGGAAATGGTAAATTATTAATCTTGTTTTAGACGAGTTAATAGAAAAGACTTTGAGAAATATATTATAAAGCTAGCTTTTAAGATCCCTTACGAAAAACAAGGAGTTTCTTTTGTTAGCATTATCACTTCAAAATCGATGAGAAAGAGGAAGGAAGAAGATAAAATCGAAAAAAAAACAATTCAATTTAACTAATAAAATTAGATGCGAAGAAATAAATTGCGGAAAAGTAAAGAGATAAGAAATAAAAATTACTCTACCTTTTATTAATAAAAATTTGCATTACAGAATTTAATTGGCTGAAAGAAAAGTGCTGAAAAAACTAAAAACCCTAGATAGAAATTCTTTATTGCTGCTCGGTCCTTTATATAAGCAATGAAACTTGAAACCCTAGATGTCATCTCGATGTATGTGAAAAGACGATCATGTCCATGAAAAAGTTCATCAAATGACCACGATTTGAACGTGGAGCCGCCGCCTATAGTTTGATATAGCCGTTGAACCGCCGCCGTTTGGTGAGATCGCGTCTCTGCTTTTTTTCTTTTTCTTCTCTCAATTTTAAGAGATCTTTTCGACGATAAAATCCTGAAAATATTGTTTTATTTTTGTAGTTGTGAGAATCTTCAATTTTCTCCTAAATTTGGCGGATTTGATTTGCTAACTTGATTTGATTTGATCTCTTAAATCCTATTTGCAGCCTTGAACTGATTTGCTACTTTTAATACCTACCCAATATCTCAAATCAAATCATCAATAGCATTTATTTTATTTGAGAAAATATTCCAACAATTCATTCACAAATAAATTACTTAATGGTTAAGAACTTATGGGTATTTATTATGATATGGTATGCACCTTTAATTTCCAATTATATTAATTATAATTTAAGAAACATATCACAAAATCTATTTTTCACAAAAACCTACATATGTTCTTGAATTACAAATAACACCATTTAGTAGTTAATAATAATAGGGAAAATAACTGTAAAAATATGCAATAAATATGACTGATCAAAATACCCCCAAACTTATCTTTTGATCGTCTCGAGCAAACTGTTTTATTTTTAAAAGAAAAGGAAAAACCTAGCACACTTTCGTAGACAATACGATTGCACTTAGCTCGTGCAATAAGCCGTTAAACCTTTAGGTGTCTATAGTAGAATGAGTGTTGTCTCCTGAAGGTTTTTAGCGGATTACACCCACAAAGTCCCAAAGTTTAGAAAATAAAGGAAAGAAGACGAAAATTACATGCAAAGATAAGAATATATAAAAGAAAAACTTGAAAATAAGAGTTTCAAACTACACTAGTTTTTTAGTTGTCATGAGCCCTATCTTAATGGTCTTGAAAAGATGTCGGAAATCACATCGTCCCTCAATAAAACATCATCTTTAGTTTTCCTTCCTACCTCTCCTCTAAATATTAATCATATACTCTTACGTGTATATAAAAGTCATCTCTACACTTAGAGAATTCAATTCAAACTATCATACCCTTTGTCCATATTTCTTAGTACTTTTTAGTCGGTAATATTTTAGATGGATTTGCTCACACATTTTTCATGTGACTGTTAATACTTTTTGAGGCACTAATCAACCGATTACCGAATGTGCTCACTTATTATGACGTAATTAGCAATATCCTAATCTTGCAACATATAATGTTGGATATGTATGCCCTAGAGGCCTTCATTGTATAAGATGTTAGGGATATATATGTACAGGACAATCTTGCTCGATATGATAGTATGCTGTTTGATTTGTCTTTATCTTAACATGTGATGTGTTTTGCTTTGTATTTCATATCTTGTATACATCTTGATAAAGCCCGTAGGATCTTTTCCTGATTACCTGCATTGTGATGGCGATCATACTTGTAGGAGCTGGGTAGTCAATAGGTACATCCTTAAAAGTGTCCCTAGTCGTACGAGTATCGAGACTGGGTATCGATACTCCAGAGTAGACTAGTGTATACATATCTAGACCCTGACGAAGGGCGATGGATTTGTCCTGCAACCATTGATGAGGTGCACCTAAGATTGTATACAGGTGCTCACTAGGTGTGATTACACCGGACAGGATTCGCCGAGAACTGACTAGATGGTATTATACCTAGCGTCAGATAGCAGTTCTCTGGTGACATGAGTGCAGATAGTCTGTCGACCTGAGGTCTTCATTTGTCTCGTGTGAGTTCCCACTGTGCTTTGATTACTACCCTACCACGGCTCAAAGGAGTCGTGCAAACAGGTTTTAGTCGGGTACAGTCCCGAGCCACATGGAGGCAGTGAGTGACTGTTGGGGATTCGTCTCTCCGGGTATATGGAGTCGATGTCGCACAGTGATCGGTTGGTCAACACCATAAGTCCCTGGCCATAGCGGATTGAGAATTACTGGTGGTTAGACCAGTAGATTCTCGGATGGTCTTGAGCCACACCGACACGACTTGTCTGGTTATTAGGGGTCTGACGTTTTCCACCCCTAGACCTTATATGCGATACTCTCAGAAGAATAGACCGGACTGCACGGAGATTGTCATGGACAAGCTCAGTAGGGGTTTGGATGAGTTCGCTCATCGACCTTCTTTTCGACATGTACCTAGGTTGCCGTTATGTACAGCTGGTGCCGCTAACGGACTTGTGATTAAACCCACTGCCAGCGTACTGTCGAGTCTTTAGAGTCCCACACAGAGGGTTTCCCTGGTTTAGGCGAGACGATGTAGAGCCCGTATGGTCTTACGGCAGGGTTTCGATCATATACGTGTACTGGCTACACGGATAATGTTCGTATGGATAATACTAGTAGGCTTTGGTTTAAGTCGGATCCTGGTATTATATTATTGGATTATTCATGTCTCATTGTATTCGTATTTTTCGGAATACGAATACGGGTATGTATATACGGTGAGCGCATTCTTGTAATTTCACAAGAATGAGCTTCTAGAAGGAGACACCTCTTTACTTGGTTTATCTTTTTTTTGGAAAATGATTAATGAGGTGGAATTTAGGGAGACACTTGAGGAATGGTTGAAAGTATGGCTTGGTATTTGTTTATTCATTTGTGGTTACTATTCAAGTATGGGTGATTATTTTGTGAGTTAAATAATCCATGCTTGAATTATTGTATAGAGACTTAGCCATTCTCTCAACCATTATTTATTATCTCCAGTTCATTTTTCACTTCCTCGCCCTCTCTCCTAATTTCCTCTCCTCCTCCCTCAAGCTCTAACCCTTCACATGTGTTGTGATTCATAAAGCACTTGAGACATATTAGTCCATTGATCATTCTCTACATCTACTTAGTAGTCTCTTTTAGCAAATTAGGCCACTAAGTTACCTCACTTAAGGTTAAAGCTTGACCATAGGCCCTCGGGTGGATCTTCTTCGACATAAAGGAGACCGACAACCGAGTTCGATTCTAGCTACCTAGGAGCCAAAGAAAGGAGAAGAAGCTTGAAGCTTGATCTAAGGAGCCAAGAACCAAGAGAAGACCCGAAGGACTTGACACGAAGGTATAACGCTCTAACTGAGTAGTTAGAACCTTCTTGTAGCATATCTTAGCTAGTTAAGATTTAATCAAGATCCTAAATTGATAAAGTCTATGTTGCAAAGCAAACTTGATCTTTTGATAAAGATAAAAGCGTTTTTGATGTATTCCTCCTCCCCGCGAACTCGCGGAGAGTGCGACATAGACTTACATCTAAGGCTTAGCAGTGACCCCCAAACCAGTTGGTCTAAGACACTAGGTGATAAGACACCCTCGCTGTATTTTTTTATATGATGCCTTAAGTAATTACAAAACCAGTGTTCATTTTTCTTTTAAATTTTATTTTATGCACCATTAATATTTTGTTGATTTTTTGTTGATTTTGTTTTTTTGTTTTTTTATACTAAGGTTTTCAGGTAAGAGTATTTCAAGGTATTCTCTACTATCCTAAATTTCAAGATGTGTGCAAGTGCGTATAGTACGGTATCAATATTCAGAAGTTTGGACTCAAGAATAGGGACTATCTTTCAGACTTATTTCTATCCGCGGGCTAGTAATTTCTTCCTCTTACAAATTCTTGGGACAACAGCTCATGACCAGATATTACTAGCTTCGTTTTAAAACATCTAATTTTCTTGTATTTCTTAAATCTCTTCCTCTCTTTCATATGTATTTTTCACTTTCTAACTTTTATTTTCAAAATCTTCTCGTTTTTTTTGTTTTTTTTTAAATACAAAACTCTCCCCCAAATCTGTTTGCAGCAGTGTCCCCACTGATACTGTTGTTCGAGCTCAAAAACCTAAAAACTTAGGTGGAGATTGATAGGATCAATAGGTAGTCAAATGGAAAGCCTCCCCCAAACTTGTTCTTAGTACACACATATTTTTTTATGGATCTACTAATATACGCACCCCCATTCTTAGTTGAAACAGTGTTGCCACTGTTTGTGGCTGGAAAACCGAAGCATGGATAAGAGGCGGAGGAAAGTTAGTCATGTTAAAGCGGATCCTGCAAGAACAGGAGCTCCTCCGATGGGTCAACAGAAAAGTACGGTTTTAATCTATGCCCATTTACTTTGAAAAAGAAACTGTTTTTAGGATTTTCTACATCCACTGCACCATACGAGTATGCATACCGCACTACAAAAATTCCCATCCAACGAGATCTCAGTTTACCCGGATGAAGATGGAGACGGGTATCGTAAAGAAGGACTTACTGTCTCTGTGTGAATGTCTTTCGCAAGAGGTGTTTGTCGTGAAACAGCTTTGTCCGGTACTTTACTATAACCGCGTTATCGTAGGTTTCATCACGAAGTTCGTTCAGTTCATTTAATTGCAGCTTCCGATAGATGCCCGCTTTGTCAAGATCGAAGTTAAGCTCTTTAATTGCCCACATCGCCCTATGTTCGATCTCGACAGGGAGGTGGCAAGCCTTCCTAAACACAGGCCGATAAAGAGACATGACAAGATCGGTCCTATATGCAATACGAAATGCTCAAAGAGCATCAGTCAATTTAGAGGACCAATTTTTACGGTTCTTAGAAACCGTTTTCTCCAAAATTCGCTTGATCTGTCGATTGGAGACCTCGGCTTGCCGCTCGTTTAGGGATGATAGGGCGTAGAAAGCTTGTGATTGATTGAATATTTCCGCATCAAAGCCTCGAAAGACCGATTGCAGAAATGCATCCCATTGTCGCTAATGATAGCGCGAAGGTGCCCGAACCGAGAAAAGATAGTTTCTTTAAGGAACTTAATGACAATCTTGTTGTCATTAGTATGGCTCGGTATTGTTTCAACCCATTTAAAGACATAATCAACCGCTAAGAGAATGTATAAGTTCCCAAAAGAGTTGGGAAACGGGCACATGAAACCAATTCCCCACACATCAAATATCTCAATAACCAAGATTGGTTGGAGCGGCATCTCATTCCTCCGTGAAATCCGGCCCATATGCTGACACTGTGAACAAGTTTTGCAATAATCATGTGCATCTTTGAATAACATTGGCCAATAAAATCCGCATTGCAAAACTTTTTCCGCGGTTTTTCTTAGGCCAAAGTGACCGCCACATGCTTGATCATGGTAGAAGGACAATACACTCCTGAACTCATTATTAGGGACACACCGGCGAATGATCTGATCGGGACAATACTTGAACAAATAAGGTTCGTCCCAGTAAAAGTGTTTTACCTGGGATAAAAATCTGTGATTGTCTTGATTTGACCATTCGCTGGGTAGAAGTCCCATTGCTAAATAGTTCACGATATCAGCGAACCAAGGTTTGCAAGATAAGATCAAGAGATGTTCATCTGGAAAAAGTCGTTTATTGGAAAGGTCAACGTTAGTGAAGAAGAAAGTCATGAAAGATGGTCGGCTACGGCGTTTTCACATCCAATTTTGTCTTTTATGACAAGGTCAAATTTTTGCAACAAGAGAATCCAGCATATTAGCCTGTATTTAGCATCCTTCTTTGTGAAAAGATGCCTTAAGGCGGAATGATCGGTGTAAACTACGACCGGTGAGCCAATTAGGTAGGGCCTGAATTTTCTAATGCAAAGACAACTGCCAAGAGTTCTTTCTCGGTGGTTGTATAGCCCATTTGGACATTGTCATGCCGCGCTTCCCAGTGTACGGGCAGAGAACGCGACGAGGCCGCTACGTATTTACTGTGAAGTAAATACGCTAAGCGTATCTAAACAATATAAAAGTAAATGCACAAGAGACAAGATATAATAAAACAGTAACTTTATTTATTCACATTCTTTTTGTACAATGCATGGAAAAGTAAATACATATGGAAGAAAGCAATGCCTAAACAATGACATAACAGAAAATGAAGGGTACTGAAATAAAAGTGTATAATGAACTAAAACTCTGGGTCTTCAATGAAATGGTCCAAATCTTCACTAGTGGGCTCGATCTCCGGAGTGTCCAGATCACCTGATGACATTCAAAGAAGAAAGAAAGAGAATGTCGTTAGCGAACAAATCGCTCGGTAAGTCCCAAAGATAAGGGAGAAATAGAATAGACAGAATAAGAAGGTAGCTTTTAAAGTTGTATTATATTGTTATAATATAGTGTTAACGCTGTTGTTTGTAGCTTGGTACAGAAGATACCAATGTATACGAGAGGAGTCCCACTTACACCGGAGAGTTTGATAACCCGTAGTACAAGGCTCCGTCGATAATACCACAGAACAACAGCATGGATATAATTACGTCTTCAGTGACCACCTCGTGCCACTTTTAACATATTCCGTACCAGTCTACCCCTTTATAACCCCGTAGTGTTTATTGTATTGAATGTATTGATTGTACGGAATGTATTGTGTTGTATTGTCTGGTATTGTAAATTGTATTGCAACTTGTATTGTCTTGTAATATAGATTGTATAATTGGATGACTTGCCGAAACCATGATATCAGTAAATGGATGTAACCGAAGAATCATGTAAATGAATGTAATTGTAAAATCATGTAAGTGAATGTATATCCATGGTTCGGTTCAGTCAAGTTGTATATATTGAATATATTGAATGTATGGATAAATGGATTCATGGATTCACGTTGAATTGTAATATTGTAGATTGTACTTGAATCATATTCAAGTCAGATTATTAATGAGACTCAGTCTGAGTCAGACAATTAGAAAAGTAAATTGATGTCCTGATTGTTTTGATATTATCGGTAACCGCTGCACATGGGCGGCAGGATTTGTGTCTTTTCAAAGACGATTATCGTATTGATAACACCGTTGTTAATTGGCTACCATAAATAGGCAAGCACCCACTTCTCCGGCTCCATGAGGCTCAAGAGATTGGTCCTGTTTAAACCTATATTTACTAGGGTCCTTAGAGTAATTTATAGAACTTGAGGGGGCTTTATGTAAAAATACTTTTGTATACTTTTCAAAATACTCCCCAAGTATTTAGTTATCGTCTTTAGAGTTATCATGAATGTAGATTTTATAATTGTGATATTTCTAGTGAAAATATCCTAAATTCATAATAGAGGGTATTTATTTGTAATATTGACTTGTATGGAATTCGTGGTATTTTAATGTAAAATGATTCTTGTGATTTTTGAAAAGAGTTGGAATATATATATTATTACAAAATAGATATTTTAATGTTACTTATATATATATATATATTTATAAAAATAATTTTAATATATTATATTTCTAGAAATCTCAGTTTTCTTAAGATGTCGTATTTTAAATTTCTCGAGACTGAATGCTCCTTGCGGAGGTCTGCATCTCGCACTACTAAGCCCGAGAATGTGCGATAATCCAAACCATCCCAAACGGGTTCCTCAAATGGATTGTAGCGACGCTTTGCAAAGATTTGTGTAAAATACTACTCTTTTAGAAAACGGTTTTATTAGTAATGGTATTTATTTGAAAAGGTGTTGTTTTCCCGTATTCTATATTCCCGAAAGTATTGTGCTATATTGCATATGAGTGTGTGAGGAGGTAGGTCATTATCTCGTGATCTACTTAAAGGTATAGCAAGTTTATGATGGCTTAAATGTTGAAATGAAACTATATGGTATTTAAATGAAAAAGTACGGTAAAATGGAAATAGCAATTTCTTTTGATATAGAACTTGTTCAATATGATTAGTTAGTGTTTAATAGTCAACATGTAAGGGTTTAACAAGATTGTATTAAAGAAAAGTGAGAGTTTTAGAAAGAAACCGAATCGGAAATCGGATTTGCTCCGATTCCGTCGGGTTTTGTAATTCCGTATTTTCAGAAAGAGTAGAGAAGGGGGAAAGTGGGACTTACGGGTTAACAAGAAAGAGGGAGGATAGAGGTAGAGAGGTGAATCGCCGGTGCATCATTTCATCGCCGGAAACACCTCGTATCGCCGTCGGAAGTTCGCCCCTTTGCTCACTTCAAATGCACACTAGGGTTTCTAGGAATTTTTTGAGAGTTTACTCAGAATTTTGGGGTGAGGGGGTAGTGTTTAGGGGTGGTATTTATAGGGTTAGGCTAGGGTTAGGGTAGGTGAAAGGTTAAAATGAAAAAATGTAATAAAATGTATTAAAAGTGGAGTAATTGGTGTTTTAAAAGAGCTCTGGAAATGGTCTGAGGAAATAAATTATACAGGAGTGTGGGGAATGTGAAAAGACACAATTTTCTTGTTGGGGTCGTCGCCGGAATCAGCCGTGACTCGGCCGTGACTAGGTAGGAGGCATGAGTCGGCCGAGTCGAGGCCGAGTTGGCCGATTTCCGGCCGAGTCAGTTGGCCGGAATCCCCCCGATGGTTCATCTATCCTGTGGCAATGCTACATTTTTGGGTATAGTGGAGGTTTTTATGAGATATGCACGTGTAAACCCTTGGTATTCTAAAGGTTTTTAAAAAATCAATATTAAAAATAATGTGGGGTATGAGATTTGAACTTTGGTAGCTTGGTTCAGCAATGCAAGGTATTACCAATGAGCCACAAGCTTCTTCTTGCTATTAATTAACAAAACAAATATTTAACTTGTGCTCAGGCAAAAGTACCACTTTCTTTAAATTTTGAAAAATTTGCACAGAAATTTGTACAGGAAATTTGGGGTTGTTACATTCTACCCTTCTTAAAAAAATTTCGTCCTCGAAATTTGTAAAAGGAAAGTGTAACAGATTCAAGGAACGTTTGGTGACTGTAGTACTGATAGTGTATGAAAAATCACAAGGTGGTACAAGGGTTTTAAAAATGTGAAAGAGACTTACTAGTGTTACCTTGGTCAACCGTCTTGGCTTCTATGGCTGCTAAGGTGTAAGCCTGTCGTCGCAGCACGTTCCTCCTAGTTAGAGGCACATTCCTCTATCGTCGAGGCATGTTCCTCAGTGCCTGATGGAATTGGCGATTTGGCTGTGCAGGAAATCCATGTGGAAGTGGTGCTGGAAGTGCAGGACGAGTTGCAGGAGCCTAGAAAGTTGGCCGCTGCAGGTAGTTGGTGTGTGCGTGAGCTGAGTTGCGTCTATAAGGACAGTTTCCAATTCTGTGATTGGATGCGTTACAAACTAAGCATAAGCCTTTTGCACGCCTACAGTCCTTCCACAAGTGTCCTTCCCTCTTGCAATAGAAGCAAAAGTCGGGACTTGGCTGATCATTGACTTCTTCCAGTCTTCTGAGTTCAACATCAGGCCTTGAAGAGGCTCCTCCTGCCATCTGATTGGCATGGCGCTTCAAACTGGCAGATTGAGGTCTGCCCTTCCTCTTTACTACCGCCTCATATCTTCGGGCAGCCTTCAAAGCCAAATCATGGGTTGGGAAATCCCCTGCAGCTAGAGCAGCTTAGATTTCCGGGTCCAACCCTTACTGAAATCTTTTAGCCCTGATCTCAGCAGTCGGTATGAGATGGGCCGCAAACTGACTCAGCATGGTGAACTCAACGTCATATTCATCTACTGACTTGGTCCACATTGAACCTTGTTGCAGATGGATGAACTGCTGTTCCATATCGAACCTGGCAGTCTCAGGGAAGTACTTTGCGTCGAACATGTCTCGGAAAGTCTTCCATTCGATAGGTTGGTCAAGACGGCTTTCTTCCGCCTTCCACCAGACCCGTGCATTGTCCGTGAGCTGTAATTTTGCAATACGAACCCAAGCTATTTCTGGCACTTGTGCTTCGGCCAGATCATCCTCGATACTCTGAGCCCATTCCTCGGCTTCCAGTGGGCTCCCCTTTCCTGAGAACTGTTTAGGATGTAAAGCTCTGAATTGTTTCACCCCAGGTGCTTCAGTCTCGGGACAGTTCAAGAGTTACTGTATTCCCTCAAGGAGGCTGCGGATTGCCTCAAGCAGAACCGTTTGCTCGTTGGGTGGAGCAAGAACGGCAGGTGTGATTTCTAGTGGTGGTGGAGGGTTGTTGAAGTTGGTGCTGGTGTTGTTTGGGGAATCCATAACCTTAAAAGAAAAATTTAGGTTAGGACAGATTCAAAGTATATGATTCAAAGAATATGAAACGATAAGATTCAAGGAACATGAATTGTAAAGAATGTTTTAGTTGCTGGTTCTTGTGTTATATTACTTTGGTTGTTCATGCAGAATAGAACTGCATAGTATGGTTCTATACAGCTCAGACCTGCATGGGCCACCAACAAAACCTGTCACGCCCCGCTTCCCAGTGTACGGGCAGAGGACGCGACGAGGCCGCTACGTATATACTGTGAAGTAAATACGCTAAGCGTATCTAAGCAATATAAAAGTAAATGCACAAGAGACAAGATATAATAAAACAACAACTTTATTTATTCACATTCTTTTTGTACAATGCATGGAAAAGTAAATACATCTGGAAGAGAGCAATGCCTAAACAATGGCATAACATAAAAGGAAGGGTACTGAAATAAAAGTGTACAATGAACTAAAGCTCCGGGTCTTCCACGAAATGATCCAAGTCTTCACTAGTGGGCTCGATCTCCGGAGTGTCCAGATTACCTGACGACATTCAAAGAAGAAAGAAAGAGAATGTCGTCAGCGAACAAATCGCTCGGTAAGTCCCAAAGATAAGAGAGAAATAGAATAGACAGAATAAGAATGTAGCTTTTAAAGTTGTATTATATTATTATAATGTAGTGTTAACGCTGTTGTTTGTAGCTTGGTACAGAAGATGCCAGTGTATACGAGAGGAGTCCCACTTACACCGGAGACTTTGGTAACCCGTAGTATAAGGCTCCGTCGATAATACCACGGAACAACGGCATGGATGTAATTACGACTTAAGTGACCACTTCGTGCCACCTTTAACATATTCCGTACCAGTCTACCCCTTTATAACCCCGTAGTGTTTATTGTATTGAATGTATTGATTGTACGGAATGTATTGTGTTGTATTGTCTGGTATTTTAAATTGTATTGCAACTTGTATTGTCTTGTAATATAGATTGTATAATTGGATGACTTTCCGAAACCATTATATCAGTAAATGGATGTAACTGAAGAATCATGTAAACAGATGTAACTGTAGAATCATGTAAGTGAATGTATATCCATAGTTCGGTTCAGTCAAGTTGTATTGATTGAATATATTGAATGTATGGATAAATGGATTTATGGATTCATGTTGAATTGTAATATTGTAGATTGTAGATTATACTTGAATCATATTCAAGTCAGATTATTAGTGAGACTCAGTCTGAGTCAGACAATTAGAAAAGTAAATTGAAGTCCTGATTGTTTTGATGTTATCGGTAACCGCTGCATATGGGCGGCAGGATTTGTGTCCTTTTCAAAGACGATTACCGTATTGATAACACCGTTGTTAATTGTCTACCTTAAATAGGCAAGCACCCACTTCTCCGGCTCCATGAGGCTCAAGACATTGGTCCCGCTTAAACCTATATTTACTAGGGTCCTTAGATTAATTTATAGAACTTGAGGGGGTTTTATGTAAAAATACTTTTGTATACTTTTCAAAATACCCCCCAAGTATTTAGTTATCATCTTTAGAGTTATCATGAATGTAGATTTTATAATTGTGATATTTCTAGTGGAAATATCCTAAATTCATAATAAAGGGTATTTATTTGTAATATTGACTTATATGGAATTCGTGGTATTTTAATGTAAAATAATTCTTGTGATTTTTGAAAAGAGTTGGAATATATATATTATTACAAAATAGATATTTTAATATTAATTATATATATATATAAATAATTTTAATATATTATATTTCTGGAAATCTCATTTTTCTTAAGATGTCGTATTTTAAATCTCTCGAGACCGGATGCTCCTTGCGGAGGTCTGCATCTCGCACTACTAAGCCCGAGGATGTGCAATAACCCGCACCATCCCAAACGGGTTCTCCAAATAGGTTATAGCGGCGCTTTACAAAGATTTGTGTAAAATACTACTCTTTTAGAAAACGGTTTTATTAGTAATGGTATTTATTTGAAAAGGTGTCGTTTTCCCGTATTCTATGTTCCCGAAAGTATTGTGCTATGTTTCATATGAGTGTGTGAGGAGGTAGGTCATTACCTCGTGATCTACTTAAAGGTATAGCAAGTTTATGATGGTTTAAATGTCGAAATGAAACTATATGGTATTTAAATGAAAAAGTACGGTAAAATGGAAATAGCAATTTCTTTTGATATGGAACTTGTTCAATATGATTAGTTAGTGTTTAATAGTCAACATGTAAGGGTTTAACAAGATTGTATTAAAGAAAAGCGAGAGTTTTAGAAAGAAACCGAATCGGAAATCGGATTTGCTCCGATTCCGTCGGGTTTTATAATTCCGTATTTTCAGAAAGAGTAGAGAAGGGAAAAAGTGGGACTTACGGGTTAACAAGAAATAGGGAGGATAGAGGTAGAGAGGTGAATCTCCGGTGCGTCGTTTCGTCGCCGGAAACTCCTCGTATCGCCGTCAGAAGTTCCCCGGAATTTCGTCCCTTTGCTCACTTCAAATGCACACTAGGGTTTCTAGGAATTTCTTGATAGTTTACTCAGAATTTTGGGGTGAGCGGGTAGTGTTTAGGGGTGGTATTTATAGGGTTAGGCTAGGGTTAGGGTAGGTGAAAGGTTAAAATGAAAAAATGTAATAAAATGTATTAAAAGTGGAGTAATTAGTGTTTTAAAAGAGCTCTGGAAATGGTCTGAGGAAATAAATTATACATGTGTGTGGGGAATATAAAAAGACACAATTTTCATGTTAGGGCCGTTGCCGGAATCGGCCGACTCGGCCGTGACTCGGCCGTGACTTGGTCGGAGGCCTGAGTCAGCCGAGTCGAGGCCGAGTTGGCCGATTTCCAGCCGAGTCAGTTGGCCGGAATCCCCCCGACGGTTCATCTATCCTCTGGCAATGTTACATTTTTTGGTGTAGTGGGGTTTTTGTAAGATATGCACGTGTAAACCCTTGGTATTCTAAAGGTTTAAAAAAAATCAATATTAAAAATAATGTGGGGTATGGGATTTGAACTCTAGTGGCTTGGTTCAGCAATGCAAGGTATTACCAATGGGCCACAAGCTCCTTCTTGCTATTAATTAGCAAAACAAATATTTAACTTGTGCTCAGGCAAAAGTACCCCTTTCTTTAAATTTTGAAAAATTTGCACAGAAAGTTGTACAGGAAATTTGGGGTTGTTACAGGCATCGTTCATGGTCTTACTTGCATAATAAATGACATGCGTCGTCTTATCGATGTGCTGTCCTAAAACTGCACCGATAGCAAAGTCAGATACATTACACATAAGTTCAAAAGGGTGATTCCAGTCTGAAGATGATAGAACGGGGACGGTAGTGAGGGAACGTTTAAGCGATTCAAAAACAGCCAAGCAATCCGAGTCGAAATGAAAAGTTGTATCCTTGGCCAAGAGAAGAGTTAAGGGTCCAACAATTTTGCTAAAGTCCTTGATGAATCGTCTATAAAAACCAGCATGGCTAAGAAAGGATCGTATATCTTTGACGCATTTGGGAGGAGGAAGGTTGGAAATAACATCTATTTTAGCTCTGTCAGTCTCAATGCCATTTAGTGAGATGGTATTCCCTAAGGCAATACCTTCTTGAACCATGAAATGACATTTTTCCTAATTCAAAGTTAGATTCTTGTCCTTACAGTGGGTAAGAACAGCGTCAAGATGACGTAAGCATTTCTTGAAGGAATCCCCAAAGATGGAGAAATCGTCCATGAATATCTCCAGAAAATTTTCGACCATGTCAGAGAATATCCCCATCATACACCGCTGAAATGTAGTGGGAGCATTGCATAACCCAAAGGGTATGCATCTGTAAGCGAAAGTGCCGAAAGGACAAGTAAAAGTTGTTTTATCTTGATCTTTATCGGCGATAGGAATCTGGTTGTAGCCTGAGTAACCGTCCAAGAAACAGTAGAACTTATACCCAGCTAAATGTTCCAACATCTGGTCAATGAAAGGTAGAGGGAAGTGATCTTTCCTCATCGCGACATTGAATTTTCTATAATCAATACATACCCCCGCCACCCGGTTTGGGTGCGAGTTGGAATTAACTCATTTGCCTTATTAGTTATAACCGTGATGCCAGAGTTTTTAGGGACAACGTGAATATGACTCACCCACTGGCTATCAGATATTGGGTAAATAATACCACTATCTAAGAATTTAACGATTTCCATCTTCACCGCCTCTTTCATGGCAGGATTCAACCGTCTTTGTGGGTCACGGGTCGGTTTGGCCTCATCCATCATATGTATATGATGTTCAACAATCAAGGGGCTAATGTCTTTGATGTCTGCCATTGTCCAACCAAAAGCTTTTCGATTTGATTTCAAGACAGACAGATGGGCTTTCTCTTGCTCTAAGGCTAGAAAAGCTGAGATGATGACGGGCAAAGACTCATTCTCAACTAAATATGCATACTTAAGATAAGACGACAGTGACTTGAGTTCAAGTGTCGGCAGAGAGATGATAGAAGGTAGGGTAAGGGATCGATGCTTGAACTCAACGGACTCAATGAGAGGTTCATAGCTAGCGTAAGAGTCTGACTCAATTAGCTCAACTGACTCGTCCGAAAAGTCAAAGGATTCGAACTCGGGGGATGACTCGTTGACAGAAGGGTCCCATGAATCAAGATCATCAAGAAAAGTGAACCCTTCATATTCCCTATTCGTGTAAGAAGCGGCGGTATCAAACAATAACGCACTAGTGGCGTTGAGATCATTGTCGTAGAACAAAAACTTCTCAAATTCACAACTGTCGGGAGCTATCTCATGGACGGAACATATATCTATCATATGAGTAGAAAGTTTGGAGGGTTGACTTCCTACCCTAAAAATGTTAAGTTCAATTTTCATTTTCCTAAAGGATAGGTTCATGGAACCATTATGACAATTGATTACCGCATTTGAGGTTGCGAGAAATGTTCGACTAAGAATCACCGGGATTTGGTTTCGTGGATTCACCACAGGCCGTGTATCTAAAACTATAAAATCCACAAGGAATATAAATTCCCCAACTTTAATCAACACGTCCTCTAGCTCACCCCTAGGGTGGGTGATAGATTGATTGGCCATTTAAAGAGTACAGTGCATGGGTTTCAATTCTCCTATGCGTAATTGCTCATAAACAGAATAAGGGAACATGTTAACACTAGAATCAAGATCGAGAAGAGCGCGATTTATGTTTTTACCTCCAATAGTTATAGAAATTGTAGGACAACTTGGGTGCTTATGTTTCTTGGGCAAATTTTGGGTAAGAGCATCACTCACATTACTCGCTAAGAAAACTTTTTTAGGTATTTGAGTTTTCCTTTTCTTAGTGCACAATCCTTAAATTTTTTTGCATAGGATGGAACTTGTTGGATAGTATCTAAGAGAGGAATATTAATGTTAACTTACTTAACATTTCCACAACCTTCTCCATCTGTGGACTTGGTTTGTTGGGCCTCAACCGGTTTGGAAAAAAAGCTTTATTAAAAGGGGTTGGGTCCAACACTTGGGGAGAAGTTTGTGGAGATGGAATGGATCCCGAAACTGGAGTTAGGATGCATGAGAGGGTAATCCATTCAAGGAAGTGGACGGAAAAAATTCGAGCCCAGGGAAGAACGGAGAATGGGCTCAGAAGAAGATGATTGATTAGAAGAAGAAGTAGAAGTAGTAGTCGGGGTGTCATCGATGTCATCAACTTGTTCTCCAACATGGTTATTCAGCATTCTTCACGATCTCAACGTAGTTATGGCACCCACATTATAATTTTGTTGGTTAAGAATAGCGTTAGTGTTTTGTGGGTGGCCGGTGTTCCCCCAAAAATTTGAACAATATAGAAAGATCAAAACTCTGTTAAATTTTGTTGAGGCAGCGCCTCACGTGCCCCTCATGAGGGCGCCGGTGTCAGCGCCAACCCCTTTGGATTAAATCCTATGGTGGCGCCGTACGTGGGCGCCAATGTGCAAAGCACAGAAGCGCCTATCATAAATAAGAATTTAATTCTTAAGTGGCTCCCATGTGCACAACACGTGAGCGCCGGCGCGAATGTGCAAAGTACAGAAGCGCCTATTATAAATAAGAATTCAATTCTTAAGTAGCGCCCACATGCACAGCACGTGAGCGTCGGCGCCCAAGTTTATACCAGTAGAATTAAATTCTATATTTTCCTAACAAAATGTTGGGATATTCTCTGTTAAACAGAGCCGTTGGATCAAAAATCCAATGCTAATGATAAATCATCAAACAATAGAATTAAATTCTATTATGAGGAATACTTGTCTTCAATTTTTACAAACAAAAAAGATTGCTCTCTATAAAACAGAGAACCTTTAGATTAAAAATCCAATGGTGATTAAAAATCACCGCTTGGCAGAATAAAATTCTGTATATGGGAAAATATTTCCCCAATCTTGTTAAAAAACAAGAAAACATATTTTGTAAAACAGAAACACTTGGATCAAAAATCTAACGGTGGGTAAAATTCCCCAAACCAATTTTGAGACCAATTAAATCAATTGGAATCTCTCAATAAGAGATTTTCTCAAAACTAATTAACAAACTTGGCTCTACTATATAAAGGATCCGAGACTTCAAGTCTCATATAAAGAGAACCACCCATAAGCTTCTGAAAAAACACAGAAAGTTTTCAAAACAACAGAGAATTCAATTCTCAATAAAAGAAGAAGACTTCCCTCCTTAAAACCCTAGGTAAGGGAAATACAGAGATCAAAAACATCTCTTTTACCTATCTCAGGGTTTAACCCTTCTCAAAGAACTTAGTTCTTTCTTTGGATCAGAGATCCATAAGACAAGTCTTCCATAAGTTGAGAATTTAATTCTCATCGGGAAGATCTTTCTCTTGAGAATCAAAAATTCAGAAAAGAACTAGGTTAAAAAGAAAGAAAAAAAGAAAAAGAACATATGTTCTGGGAATTTAATTCCTCCGAAATTAGGGTTTAACCCTACATAAAGAACTTAGTTCTTATAAAAATAAAAGAAGAACTTAGTTCTCCGGTGAAGAAAAAACGATCCAAGGTCTTCAAAATAGAGATCTTGATGATCATTAATGGCCAAAATGGCATTAATATAGATTTGACCTCTGAAAAAGAAAAGAGCTTAGCGCCTCACGTGTTTCCCATATGGACGCCCTCCCAATAGTGCCCAGCGCCTCACGTGAAAAACACGCGGGCGCCCGAAGTAAAAGACTAGCGCCTCACGTGAAATATACGTGAGCGCTGAATAAAAGTGCCTAGCACTTCATATATAGCCAAAACGGCTGAGAGCTTAGTACTGATTGGACAGTGCTCAGCGCCTCACGTGCTCCTCACGTGGACGCCACACAAAAAGTGCTTAGCACTCCATATACAGCCAAAACGGCTGAGTAATTAGCACTAATTGGGCAGCGCCTCACGTGCTCCTCACATAGACGCTACACAAAAAGTGTTCAGCACTTCATATACAGCTAAAACGACCGAGTGTTTAGTACTAATTAGGCAACGCCCAGCGCCGCACGTGCTCTTCAGGTGGACGCTATATAAAAAAGTGCTTAGCACTATATATATAACTGAGTGCTTAGCACTGATTGGACAGCGCCCATAATTAAAGGCTTCACATGATACCCATGTGAGCGCCAGCGCGTCAAACAAGTGCTTAGCACTTTTGCATAAAAAGGGGGCTGAACAAACAATGCCCAAATAAGTGCTTAGCACTTTTGAACAAAAAAAAAGAGATTGGGTAGAATAAGCCCAAATTGGCAAAGTCTCTTACAACTGAGCCCAAATGCTCTGGATCTTAATAAAATTTAACGATCCTTAAAATATTTCTAAGTTGATCTTAGTCTCAAATATGACTGATGTATCCTTAGTTAAAAAATAAATTGGGCCCAAACGCTCATATGTTTAAGTTGATCTTAATCTCAAACTAGATTAATGGTCCTTAAACCAAAAAAAATATTTTTGAACTAAAGGAAAAATATGACTTAAGTTCAAAATCCCAAATCTAAAATATACGGATTTGGACTAATCCGCGCCCTACGGGCGACGACATAAAATAGTCTCCGAATACAATCCACGGGCAACCAAAATAAACAAAAATACACACGACACGAAGTGAACTGCTGGAGCAGGAGAAAGTGGTTATCGCAACGCGATAACGTAATTAACTGCAGGGGCTTGCGCCTGCAGGGAAGAGTGTCCCCACAATAAAAAAAACCCCTCACAAATGAGGGGGAATCTGATAAATTCTGCTACAACGATCGCATCTATCCAAACCTCTGATATATGGTGCTATAAATCAACTTGGTATTTTCGAAGAAGTGGATAGAGAAGTCCAAATAGCATCTGCCTCTAAATTCAGGCCAGACGTTCCAACGTCTTGGTCTCTGTCTTTCGGCGTTGAACAGGTTCTGCCACGCCCGGTGGGACCTTTTCCTCTTTCCACTCCACACTTCATGTGTCGTGTTTCGCGAACAAAATTGCGGTTCGCTATGATTGCCCTTGGATTCGAGGTACTAAAACTTGGTGTCTTGCTCCTGTACAGGAAATCAATGGTTTCTCAATGCACTGCATGCAGCGGCAACTCTCGCTCCATCCCAACTAGAGGAATGACCTGCGGGCCCAACGCTGCCCCTATTTTCTCAATGCTGGTGGGGCAAGTCACATAAGCCATTACTGGATTGTTCTTTGGGACCATGCTCCCACCTGTGAGTTTCGGAGCTTCAGCGCCGCAAGAGGAATCTCCTAAAAGGTCGGTCTTCGATCGACTAGAAACCACAACGGCCCCGCTTAACGGCCGTCCAAATCTGGCGTCTCAATCTTCAATAGGCTGAGCAAAAGCACAAACATGCCCGCAAAGTGTCTCGTGATACCTGAAAGGGTTACCCCAAAACGGATAGCTCTCCCAGCTCCTCCTACAGGCAAAGCCGTCTAAGGCGCTTCCCCTACTAGACGATCAGTTTTTGAAAGGATAGCCGTTTCTACTCAAAATCTACCAAGGACGTCGATCTTCAATAGGCTGACACCGATTGAAGCTCATCAGCAAAGCCGGGGGCATGAAGAAGCCGCTTCCAAAACCAAGGCGGTCCTTTTTGCAAGGCACGCTCGACGCTGCCACTGATGCCGCGTGAGAAAAGCTGGGGGCAACTCCCCCTCTGGACTTACCCCACCAGCTCCAATGGTGGAAGTTGACGCTGCTGTTCCAACCGGAAACAGTTTTGATCTGCTCAGGAAGGTGCGCAAGAACTCCCCAACGGCGGTGTTAAAGAAATCACCCTACCCACGGAAGTCCCTGTAGAGGCAAAGCCGGAGCGGCCCCATCAGCGGCTCTCCTCACAAATTCATAGAGTCTGGCGGAAATTCCAAGACTCCGGGATTGATGAAAATCACTCTCGTCGAAGGCTCGGCAGGAGAAAGATCACTCCTCCGCCGTACAACGGGGGACTCCTTCTATACAGGTGCCTGTTACGGCGGCCCCTTCAACTTCAACCTCTCATAAAAGAACGAGGCTGGAAAAAATCCCACCGCCTGCAGCAAATTCCAAAGGTGATGGACCCAAACGCCCCAAGTCTGGGGGCATGATCATACATACGGTCTACATGGCATCAGGAAAAGAAGAAAGCCGTGCCTCCGTAAGTCACTGACCGCAAACTCGGTCGCTGACAAAGGCTCAGGAGCAACAGCAAAAGCTCCAGGAAATACTGACCAAAATGGCAGCACTTGCCGGACAGAAAGAAATTCCGGATCCAGCAGCCGAACAACGCCAAGTGCAGGAGACCGATATAGAGTTTCTGCGAAGGATGCTCGAGAGGAAGGACAAGGAAGCCGCTGAACAAGATGCCAACATAAAGCAGATGGCTCTCTTGTTCCAAGACATGGTTGGAATGATGATCCAGCCAGAACCCCCGGCTGAAGATCCGCCGATAATCGTCGAGGATGACAGAGGGGAAACATCAAACCCTCCTCCAGCCTTATCGGCAGCCAAGGAGGAAACGATCTCCAAAGCCGCCCTTGATGATTATATTGCTCAACTAACATGAGCTTATCAAGCTAATGAGGCCGCTGGCCAAATTGTCAGAACTAGACGACCATATCCAGGCTGGTATGATCAAATCAAGTACCGGCCGGGATATACGATCCCCGAATTTCATTTATACAAAGGGACAGGCAACCCTCACCAGCACGTCGCGCAGTTCAGAGCTCTGTGGGGCAACACTAGAGGTGATAACAAACTGTTGCTTCAGAAGTTGGTTGGCAGTCTGTTAGAAACATCATTCAAATGGTACTTGGAGCTCCCAAATGACTCCATGAGAACATTCGGAGAAATTGAACTGCTGTTCACACAGCGTTTCGCCAGCGTGAGCGAACGCACTCCGATCAAGGTATTAATCAATGCCAGGGTAAAGTCGGGAGAAACTTGGGTCCAATACGCGATCTGGTGGCGGAACTTGTGGCCTAAATGCGAAAAACGCATTGAAGAGTCCCCTGCCGTGGGCATGTTCATCGGGACCCTTGATCCTCAAACGACTGTGTCCTAGTTCATGAAATTCTGTTAGTAAATGTTGCACACCATCACAACACTTGTGAGGAGGCGGAAGTAGCAAACATTAATTTTTGAGCATGCAACATCGAATTTTACTCCTGGATCTTATACTAAACCATAACCAGTACCCAATCTAGGAGTTTTAGCTACTATGATAGGGGTTATACTTTTGGAAACCAGTCCTTCGGGTCTTCTTTCCACTGCGACTCTTAGCTCCTTGAATGCTTGGGATGATCTTGATCTTTGGTCACCTTTAGGACATAGATGATCCACCCGAGAGCTTTGGAACAAGCTTCAACCACTTCTCAAGAGGTAACTAAGAAGTCAAGTGTGCTAAAAGTGACTACTTAGATGATGCAAAGAATATGTAGTGGATTATTTGATCTCAAAACCTATGTTTCACAACTCATGTGAAGGATTATGTTAGAGCTTGAGGGGAGGAGAAAATTTGGAGAGAGAATGTAGAAGATAGAATGAGCAAGCATGAGAGTGAGAAAAGATATGGCTAAGGATTGAATTATTGAGGCATGGATTATTTTTCTCAAAAATAATCAACCATGCCTCAATAGTAAACCCAAATGAATATAATAATCCCAAGCCATACTTTCAATCATGCTTTGAAAAAGTCTCTAAATTCCACCTCATATATTTATTTTCCATAAATGAAAATCCATATATATGAGGTGTCTCCTTCTAGAAGCCATTCTTGTATAATTACAAGAATGCCCCTCACCGTATACAGTATAAATATACCCGTATTCGTATTCAAAAAAATACGAATACAATGAGATACCAATAATCCAATAATATAATACTGGTATCCGGCTTAAACCAAAGCCTACCAATATTAACCTTTCGATCATTATTCGTGTAGCCAGTACACGTATATGATCGAAACCCTGCCGTAACAACTTACAGCCTCTACATCTTTTGCCTGAACCAGGGGACCCTCTGTGTGGGACTCTAAAGACTCGACAGTACGCTGGCAGTGGGTTTAACCACAAGCCCATCAACGGCAGCTGTGTATAACGGCTACCCAGGTACATGTCGAAAAGGTGGCCGATGGGCGAACTCATCCCAACCCCAACGAGCCTGTAAGCAACACTTACCGTACAGTCCGGTCTCTTCGTCTGATACGTCGCATATGAAGTCTACGGGTGGTAAACTTCAGACCCAAGTAACTTGATAAGTCATGTCGATGTATGGCTCATAACGGTTCGAGAAACTACTGATAACTCTTATGAGTAAATCTCGACAACCCTGGCCAGGGATTTGCTGTTATAGCCAATCAAGCATAGCGCGACATCAACTCCCTATACCGGAAGAGACGAAACCTCTTCTATCGCTCACTGCCTCCATATGATTCGGGACTGTACCTAAAATCCATATGTTTGCACGCTTCAGTAGAGCCGTGGTAGGGAGGAAATCTAAGCACAGTGGGAACCACACACGACACTATGACGATCTCGGGTCTACAGACTAACCTGTATAAGTGTCACCAAAGAATTGCTATCTGACAATAGGTATATATACCATCTAGGAGTTCTCGGCGAGTCCTGTTCGGTATACCCATTCTCCAATGAGCACCTGTGTACAATCTTTGATGTCAAACACCAATCGTTGTGTGATCAACTATCGCCCCCAGGGTTAAGAAACGTACACACTAGTCTACTCTGGAATATTGATTCCCTGTCTCGGTACTCCCTCGACTAGGAACTATTAAAAGATGTGCTTGTATACTACACAAGCCCCACGAGTATGATTTGCATCATAATCCTGGTAGTCAAGTTAACATTCTAAGGGCTTTATCAACATGTATACAAGATATGAAACAAACTACATCCCATGTTAAGATAAAGATAAACCAAATAGCGTACTATCATATTGAGAAAGATTGTTTCTGAATATATATATCCCTAGCATCCTATACAATACAGGCCTCTAGGGCATACATATCCAATAATCTCCCACTTGCACTAAGGCCTGTAGTTGGTGCAATAAGTACCCACTGTCAATACTAAAACCAGTTGCCGGCATACCGCATGCCTAATATCTCGAACAGTCTATCGAACTGGACTTGAGGGATGGCCTTGGTGAATGGATCTGCCGTGTTGTCTTTCGTGTCCACTCTCCGTACCTCGATCTCCTGACGATCTACTATCTTCCTGATGAGGTGATACCACTTCAAAATATGTTTGGATTTCTGATGGGACCGCGGTTCCTTTGCCAAAACCATGGTTCCATTGTTATCGCAATACAAAGGTATTGTATTAGCAATGGATGGAACCATCTGAAGTTCAAAAATGAACTTCCTCATCCAGACTGCCTCTTTTGCGGCATCATTAGCAGCAATATACTAAGCTTCCATCGTGGAGTCAGCGACGGTATCTTGCTTGGAACTCTTCCAACATACCGCAGGGTAAATACAAACCCCGAGATGGACTTACCGTCATCTTTATCGCTCTGGAAACTGGAATCGGTAGAGGCCTCCATTTGGAGATCTCCGTTACCATACACCAAGAACATTTCTTTAGTCCTTCGCAAGTACTTAAGAATGTTCTTCACAGCAGTCCAGTGTTTCTCTCCTGGATTGGATTGATACCTGCTTACTACACTCAGTGCATAAGCTACATCTGGGTGAGTACATAACATCGCATACATTATAGATCCTACCGCCGAAGCATAGAGTATAATGCTCATGTGAGCCCTCTCTTCATCAGTCTTTGGAGACATCTCTTTGGAGAGGGTGATCCTGTGACAAGTGGGTAAATTACCTAGCTTGGAATCATCCATACTAAACCTCTTTAGTATGGTGTCTATATACCTTGATTGAGACAATCCCAACAATCTCTTAGATCTATCTCTATAGATCTTAATTCCCAGAGTGCATGAGGCATCACCCAGGTCCTTCATGGAGAACCTCTGCGATAAGAATAGTTTGACCGATTGTAGCATAGGAACGTCATTTCCTATCAGGAGAATGTCGTTTACATACAATACGAGGAATGTGACTGCATTCCCTACAATCTTTTTATAAATATGAGGTTCATCTACATTTTTGATAAAATCAAACTCTTTGATCGTATCATCAAAGCAGATGTTCCAACTCCGTGATGCCTGCTTTAATCCATAAATAGATTTAAGCAACCTGCATGCCTTTCCGCTGCTCCCACTGTCAATGAAGCCCTTCGGCTGATCCATAAAAACACATTCATCTAAATCACCATTTAGAAATATTGTTTTAACATCCATATGCCAGATTTCATATTCGTAGTAAGCAGCAACAGCAAGTAGGATTCGAATGGATTTGAGCATTGCAACTGGAGTAAAGGTCTCGTCATAGTCCAATCCTGGTCTTTGACGGAATCCTTTTGCTACCAGCCTAGCTTTATAGGTCTCTTGTCCATCCACACCAATCTTTTTCTTAAAGATCCACTTGCACCTTATAGGTTTTACTCTAGAAGGTGCAACCTTCAAAGTCCATACTTTGATGGTGTGCATGGATTCCATTTCGGATCGCATGGCATCCAACCACTTCACTGAGTCACTACTCGTGATAGCTTGCTGAAAACTAGTAGGGTCATCATCATCTATGATGCAATCTTCTCTGTCACCATCAATTAGAAAACCGCAGTATCTATCAAGTGGGTGAGAAGTCCTACTAGATCTACGGAGTGGCTGAGACTCGTTGGGTTCTATTGAAACCTCAGGTTCAACCAATTCATCGGTAGTTGTTTGGGGATCCGAAATTTCTTCCAGTTCAACCGTATTGCCAACAGTGTCATTTGTAAAAAAATTCATTTTCTAAAAATGTGGCATATTGAGAAACAAACACTTTTTGTTCCTCATTATGGTAGAAAAGATATCCATAAGAATGTTTGGGATATCCCACAAATTTACACAAAACCGATCGTGAATCGAGTTTGTCTGGATTCTGTTTTTTAACAAAAGCAGGACAACCCCATATCCTAACTAGTTTAAGAGATGGTCTCTTCCCATACCATATCTCATATGGAGTGGTAGACACGGTTTTAGTCGGAACCCTGTTTAATAGATATATTACAGTCTCCAATGCATGCCCCCATAACAAAAATGGCAACTCAGCATCATTCATCATAGAGCGTACCATATCTAATAGGGTACGATTTTTCTGTTCTGACACACCGTTGTGCTGTGGTGTGTACGGAGGAGTGAGCTGAGAGAGAATCCCATTCTCTTTCAGGAAATCTAGAAACTCTGTTCTTAGGTACTCACCTCCTCGATCCGATCGAAGTTTTTGATACTCAAGCGTGTTTGTTTTTCTACTTCAGATGTATACTCCTTAAACTTTTCGAAGGATTCGGAATTATGTTTAAACAAGAACACATGTCCGGATCTCGAGAAATCATCAGTGAAAGTTATGAAGTAGGAATAACCGCTTCTAGCATGTGTAGACATTGGTCCACATACATCACTATGTATGAGGCCTAAGAATTCGGTAGCTCTCTCTTCGTGTCCAGTAAATTGAGTTTTAGTCATTTTACCCTTGATAAAAGACTGACAAGTCGCATAAGATTTATATTCAAACGGGTTTAAATATCCATTTTTATGTAGCTTGGTTAGTCTTGTTTCGTTAATATGACCAAGTCTACAATGCCAAATTAAAGCTTCATTTATGTCTGAAATCTTTCTTTTGTTTGTGTGTTGTATATTGAAAACTGTGTGTTGATTCAGGACGTAGATCCCGTTATTTAATTTTCCATACCCAATCAACTGTTGATTCAGGTTAATGTTCATAACATTACTTTGTAACAGAAAATTATATCCTTCATTGTCTAACAACGATATTGATATAATATTATATAACATGGAAGGTACAAAATAACATGGGTTCAAAACCAATATACATCCAGAAGGTAAACCAAGGTGATACTCTCCCACTGATACAACATGTACAATCGAACCATTCCCAACTCAGAGAGTGTGATCACCTATCTTCAATACCTTGCTATTTCTCAGCCCCTGCACACAATTGCAGATGTGAGATCCTGAACCGGTATCTAATACCCAGGAAGCATCGTTAATTGAAAAACGGTTTTCTGTAACAAATACACCTGAAGCGGAAGCATCAACATGCTTATTCTTCTTAATATCGGCGAGATATCCAATACAGTTTCTCTTCCAGTGCCCAGTCTTGTGGCAGTAGAAGCATTCCCCTTTTCCCGATGCAGCAGCCCCTGTCTTCTCTTTCCCCGGTGCCTTTTTCACTCCACCTCTCTGTTTGATGGGATTCTTCTTCTTCTTTCCTTTAGCCTTAGCTTTCGGGACGGAAGAGGAAGATGGCTCAGCAACTAGAGCGGGAGTTTTCGCTACTTTTAGCGTGCTCTCTGCACTCCTCAACATATTGAGAAGTTCAGAAAGTGACTTTTCCATATTGTGCATGTTGAAGTTCACAATAAACTGAGCAAAGGCAGGGGGGAGACTGTAGAAAAATATCAACATATTGTTCATTCTCCATTGACCATCCCAGGTCCTCTAGTTCTTCAATGAGTCTTATCATTTTCAACACATGATCACCAACAGACGTGCCAGCAGCCATTCTCATCTGAAACAGCTTTCTAGATGCATCGTATCGCATGGTACGAGATTGCTCCCCATACAACCCCTTTGTATGGAGAAAGATGGATTACACATCCATCTTCTCATGCTGCTTCTGATGTTCGTTGTCCATCGAAGCTAATGTGAGGCATTTGGCCGTGGCACGGTCTATGTCCCATGTCTTGCAGACTTCCTTATCCGCAACTGAAGAATCAGGGCCTAGGAGGGAAGGGGCTGTAGCAGTAAGAACGTATGCAACCTTATCATAGGTAAGGGCAATAGTTACGTTCCTCAACCAGTCTTTGTAATTCAGTCCCGTGAGTTTATTTTTGTCTAATAGAAGTTTAAGTCCCGTTAGGTATCTGCCATTAGGAGAGAGAAAAGAAGACACTCAGCATTAGCTCTTGCATGATTAGATTGGTTATTAATCTTATCTAATCGATGTCTCTCACTGCTTTTTATCAAATTTTCCTTCAAACCTTAAAATGAAAATTAGCCGGGATTAATTACATTCTACAAGTTCACTAACCGATCAAGCAGGCCAGTGTCGGTACTCCGAAAGAGGTTCTCCGTGCTTTCGCACGGACCTAATTAAAATAAACCCCGTTTTCCTAGAGTTATAACCCGTTGACACCTTTCTAGACACTAACTAGATTAGCTAATTGTAAAGTGCAAAACTCTTCTGAGAGTAACTATTACTCACAGTGGGATCGGGATCCAACCATCAAATAGAAGGTACGCAATCTCTTTGCAAATTTTAACTCTTGAAATTCCCGATACGGTTTTTACCCCTAGTATCTTATGACCTTAACTATGGTCAACAAATCATGAGCACTAGTCAAGTTCTACCCTCCATTTCGTGATTAATTTAGACCCATTCGTATGACCCTTAACTATGGTCAACAAAGTCGTATGAATGTCCTAATCGATCGCATCATATTCTTTGTAGGAAGACATCACTTAGCTACCGTACACCATGCCTTAACTATGTCAACAAACGTGGCACGAATACTAAGTACTCTACTTCCTAAAATGGCGGAGGGCTACGGATGGTTTTGATGAAAACCTTTAACTTTTTGAACTTGATATCGTTGTAGAATCGAGTGAAAAGAGTGGTTTAAGCTCCGGTTTAAAAATCGAAAAGTTTTGTAGTATATTTATAGTTTTTCTAAAGAGGTCGCTCCCGGTGAGGGGATCTCGGCTCTTTCCTTATCGAATGAGGTGCTGGATATTCATCAAGGAATACCACTACGCAAAGCAAGAATTAGAGCAACTATCAAAACAATTCGAGTGAGTTGTAGCATTTGCTAGTTTCGCTAAAGAGGTCACTCCCGGTGAAGGGATCTCGGCTCTTTCCTCATCGAATGAGGTGCTGGATATTCATCAAGAAATACCACTATGCAAAGCAAGAACTAGAGCTACCCTTTTTGAAAAGTTTGATTGTACAACATCTTTAGGTTTCTTTACTTAACATTAATCTCATTAATGTTCTTCCATCATTTACGTTTCCTAAACATCAAAGAAAAAAACGAAAATAGAATGTACGCTTATGCCATCTGCATTCGCCATGGGGCCCCGTCATGCACCATTAGGTTACTTAACTAACGGCAGAGTGGGGGCTGGACTAACGCGGGTGCAAAACAAAAGCAACGTTTATTATATATCTTATATATAAATAGCCATTCGTCTCACACAATTATAAACATTCCAGATCACAGATGAATACATTGGATATACTACGAATTCCGTATTTTGTTTAAGCCCTTAACGAAAGACGGATTCCACAGTCGTGATGAATAGACAAACCCCACCTAGACCCCTACGGGTGCAGCAAACTACCTGCCAAATTCCCGAAGTGAAACAACCTCCATCAATAAAATGAGTAGGCCATTCGGCACTTCAAGAACTCGGTAGTTTGTGCACCCCACCTTGGGTCTATCCTAGGAAAAAACAGTAAAAATAAATAATACAACGGTGGCTACAACCTCAACCCGGATGTGCCCCGCAAAATAATATTACATCACTTTTACAAATTACAAGAATGAAAGAAAAGAAAACACTATTCTCACATCCCCCAGCTATTCATCTACGACGATCCAACACATTCATATACACATATCATCGCATGATATACATATGTGCAATCCCCACTAATCATCATATAGCAATTAGTGGACGTTTCATAACACATAAACAAACACAGAATACCCGATTAGTCAAATACTTAGAATTTCGATCGATGAGTTAAAACCGTGTCAACCCTTTGGACAATCCAGTACACAAACAACTTTGTGTAAAATCCATATATGCCAGAAACCATATTTCCACATTTAAGACATACTGGAGCAAAACGAGCCAACTCGGTCCCGACTCGGCCGCGGAACGGCGGCCAAATACTGAGTTTAGCCGCGGTTCCGCGCCGTTCATGGAGAGTTAGGTCATCGTTTTTCTGCAGTGTTCTTAAAAAACCCTCCTTGTATTTTTAAGGCCTACGAAATGATTTTTTGAACACTTTAAAAAATTGACAGCAAGCATGGACAGAAAATTGATTTCGGGCAAAAAATCCGTTGATCGAAGTTCTAACTTTTGGCTAGCAAGCTAGTTATGGTTTAGTTAGTCTCTGATACCATGTTAGTAGATGTTGCACACCATCACAACACTTGTGAGAAGGCGGAAGTAGCAAACATTAATTTTTGAGCATGCAACATCGACTTTTACTCCCGGATCATATACTAAACCAAACTAGTACCCAATCTAGGAGTTTTTAGCTACTAGGGGTTATACCTTCGGGAACCGATCCTTCGGGTCTTCTTTCCACTGCGACTCTTAGCTCCTTGGATGTTTGGGATGATCTCGATCTCCGATCACTTTTAGGACATAGATGATCCACCCGAGAGATTTGGAACAAGCTTCAACCTCTTCTCAAGAGGTAACTAAGAAGTCAAGTGTGCTAAAAGTGACTACTTAGATGATGTAGAGAATATATAGTGGATTATTTAATCTCAAAACCTATGTTTCACAACTCATGTGAAGGATTAGGTTAGAGCTTGAGAGGATGAGAAAATTTGGAGAGAGAATGTAGAAGATAGAATGAGCAAGCATGAGAGTGAGAAAAGATATGGCTAAGGATTGAATTATTTAGGCATGGATTATTTTTCTTAAAAATAATCAACCGTGCCTCAATAGTAAACCCAAATGAATATAATAATCCCAATCCATACTTTCAACCATGCTTTAAAAAAGTCTCCAAATTCCACCTCATATATTTATTTTCCATAAAAGAAAATCCATATATATGAGGTGTCTCCTTCTAAAAGCCATTCTTGTATAATTACAAGAATGCCCCTCACCGTATACCGTATAAATATACCCGTATTTGTATTCCGAAAAATATGAATACAATGAGATACCAACAATCCAATAATACAATACTGGTATCCGGATTAAACCAAAGCCTGCCAGTATTAACCTTTCGATCATTATTCGTGTAGCCAATACACGTATATGATCGAAACCCTGCCGTAAAAACATACGGCCTCTACATCTTTTGCCTGAACCAGGGAACCCTCTGTGTGGGACTCTAAAGACTCGACAGTACGCTGGCAGTGGGTTTAACTACAAGCCCGTCAGCGGCACTAGCTGTGCATAATGGCTACCTAGGTACATGTCGAAAAGGTGGCCGACGAGCGAACTCATCCCAACCCCAACGAGCCTGTAAGCAACACTTACCGTACAGTCCGGTCTCTTCGTCTGATACGTCGCATATGAAGTCTAGGGGTGGTAAACGTCAGACCCCAGTAACTTGATAAGTCATGCCGATGTATGGCTCATAACGGTTTGAGAAACTACTGATAACTCTTATTAGTAAATCTCGACAATCCTGGTCAGGGATTTGCTGTTATAGCCAATCAAGCATAGCGCGACATCAACTCCCTATACCGGGAGAGAAGAAACCCATCCTATCGCTCACCGCCTCCATGTGATTCGGGATTGTACCCAAAATCCACTTGTTTGCACGACTCAATAGAGCTATGGTAGGGAGGAAATCAAAGCACAGTGGGAACCACACAAGACACTATGACGATCTCGGGTCTATAAACTAACCTGTACAAGTGTCACCAGAGAACTGCTATCTGTGGATAGGTATATATACCATCTAGGAGTTCTCGGCAAGTCCTGTTCGGTGTACCCATTCTCCAATGAGCACCTGTGTACAATCTTTGATGTCAAACACCAATGGTTGTGGGATCAACCATCGCCCCCAGGGTCAAGAAACGTACACACTAGTCTACTCTGGAATATTGATGCCCTGTCTCGATACTCCCTCGACTAGGAACTATTAAAGGATGTGCTTATAGACTACACAATCCCCACTAGTATGATCTGCGTCATAATCCTGGTAGTCAAGTTAACATGCTAAGGGCTTTATCAACATGTATACAAGATATGAAACAAATTACATCACATGTTAAGATAAAGATAAACCAAATAGCGTACTATCATATTGAGCAAGATTGTTTCTGTACATATATATCCCTAGCACTCTATACAATACAGGCCTCTAGGGCATACATATCTAACACATATTCTTCAAACCAACGACCTTTCAGGCTCTGATAGATAAACTTGCCCAAATGGACCAGATGGGCCACATGCCTTCTTCCTCAAACAAGGACCCTCGAAATAACAAGGGTAAAGGGAAAGCGGCCTTTGTTGTCAATACTCAACAACAGCCGAGTGGCCTCAACAAAACAACGCGCGTCTGCGTCCATCCTTGGAAGAAAAACTAGGACGCGCTTACTCATTTTCCCATGACAAGACAATGAGACTGTTTGTATTGGTAATGCGTAATAAACTCATCATATTGCCAGACCCACAGCATCCACCACAACCCGACGACGTCAACAACCTTAATTACTGCTTCTATCACAGAATGGTGAGCCACCCAATTGAGGATTGTTACATCTTCAAAAACTGGGTCGAGGATCAGTATCAACAGGGGAAATTCACCCTGTCTGATAAACCCGCTCCAAAAGCACACTCCCAAAAAGGGGATGCGTTGGGGGCATCATGCTCACTCGTGGAAGAAACTCCATGGGAAGTCGTCCTTTCAGCAAAAACCAAAAGAATGCTGAAGGATCTACAGGCATGTCCGGAGGTCAGGCGGAAAAGCCCACTTGAGCCCGAAATAATCGAAAGGATGCTGAAAGCTCGTCCCACACTGAAAATTTTCGACAAAGGGCAAAACCCCCAAGTCGAGCCTTCGAAGTCTTCGAAGAAAAAGAAGTAGACCAAGAAGCCTGTACAGCCTGCCGAGTATGACGACAAGTGCACAGATCTACAAAAATATATCAACACGCTGGAGGAGTACAACCAGAAGACATGGACACCGGTCACGCTCGAAGAGTTTCTTAAGCATATTCTTGAGAACGAAGATAGTGACAGTGATGAGGAAAATGACTCATCAGGAGATACCGAGGACCGTGTAGCAAGTTGCCATATGGTCTCCCATTCGTCGCTAAATGACGAAGAAGCTCCTTTAGCGTCAGAAAACAATGCAGAGAAACTGGGGGCAGAATCGGCGCTAAAATTCCCGGAACTGCCAGAGGAAAGCCCGATCGAGAGGCTGTTAAATGAAGCCTTTCACAAAAGCAAACTTGACCGGGAATGCGAGACAGCCATATATAAAAAGGTTAAGTGTCAGCGTCTGGACAAAGAAGCTGCGGCGAGGACGAGTCGTAAAGTACTCCCACCAAACCAAATCACACCTGCTACAAATAAAAGCAGCATCAAAACAGAGAAGCGGTTCGCCAAAGCCCTGTCAATGGGGATGAAGCCGCCACCTCTCATAAAGAACGCTCCTGGGATCATATGCCTCGATGGAGAAGATGCATGCCCAAACTACTGCCTATATCATCGGAGGGTCACCCACCCCATCGAGGAATGCTGTGCCTTCAAGAAGTAGTGGCAAGAATACGTTGCCCATCAAAAACTCTTCAAGAGGATGAAGCGCGAAGCTCGTGCTCGTCGACATCAAAATATCGAAACGAATGCACATGAAACGACTGGCAACTGTCATATGGTTGGTACCAGTTCGGAAGGGGGAAAACCCTAAGTTCTTACCTTCGAGAGCGATTCTGAGGACGAAATACCACTCAGTCCTCTCTTCGAAGACTTCACCTCGGGAAAAGAAGATGAGAAGAAGAAATGCGAAAACATTCAGCTGTGTAACCGTACACTACCTGAGAAGAAACTCGGACCTGTGAACAAAGGTTCAAAAAAAAAAGAAAAATGGAAGGGGAAAATCATAGAGGAAATCGCCCTCGATGGAACATCAATCAAAGAGCTCACCGCAAAGGACCCGCCTAAGAAAAATAAGGTGGATTACAATGTCCTAGCACATCTGAGGAAAATACCCTCACAACTGAGCATATTGGGTGCTCTCTTCCTGTCCAAAGAGGTACGAGATTCTCTTATCAAGGTATTACAAGAGCTCGATTAGTTCCAAACTTTCTTTGCGGAAGAGAAGATAAAATATGAACTGGTAGAGGTCCATACGGCTGACATTACATTCAGCGATGAAAATCTCCTCCTCAGAACGTGCGAACATAATCGCCCGTTATACATCACCAGGTACTGCCACGACATCAAGATAAAGAAAAACCTTGTCGACAACGGATCCTCCGTCAACCTTCTCAATGTGAGGGTGCTGAAGGAAATTTGCATGGGCGTTCAGCACCTTGCCCGAGATAAAAAATCTATCTCCGGGTTCGACTCGCAGTCGTCACGAACACTTGGGTCCGTAATACTGACATTACGGTTTGGGGTGCTCGTCACTAACATCAAATTTCATGTCATTGATGCCAAGACTTGCTATAACGCTCTGCTCGGTAGGCCTTGGTTATATGAGTACAACGTCATCCCTTGTACACAACATCAGTGTATGAAGTATGTCAAGGATGGCTTGGAATACACCGTCACAGGGGAGCTAAATCCGTTCTCCGTAAACGAGGTCCGAAAATATAAAGACGCAAAGTACTTCCTTCCAGACTTTAAGGATACGGAAAGGTGCCACAAGCCAGAGAATAAACAAAAATCCGTCGCCACTATCCCGATCTTTGCGAGCGATACCGAGGAAGATGAAGAAATATTCTAGTCGGGACAACCCCATAAAGAAAATAATAGGCCCAGACCATCTACTCCTATTTTGTTCTTTGGCAGCGACTCGGAGGATGAGGCAAATAGAGTGTTCTCCGTCCACCCGTCAATGCAAACTTTTGCCGGAACAGATCAGAGTCTACAAATTACAATGGCTCCACCTCAGTATTACAAGGAACTTGATGCGCTCCATACATACAGCATATAAGAACTATAAATTTTCTACGTACCTCCCAGGCGAAGAGGTGAAAAAGTGATCTGATTGTTCACCGCAAAAAACAGAGACGAATCGGGTAGGTCGTCTTGCCTGAATTTGGAGGCAGATGCTATTTGGGTTTATCCTTCCACCTCTCCGAAGATGCCAAGTTGATTTATGGCACCGTGTATCGGAGGTCTGTACGGATGCAGTCGTTGTAGCAGACTTCGTCAGATTCCCCCTCGTTGTGAGGTTTTTTTTTTATTATGGGGATGCTTTTCCCTGCAGGTCCAAGCCCTTACAGTTAATTACGTTACCGCATAGAGGTAACCACTTTCCCCTGCTCCAGAAGGTCACTTCATGTCATGTGTGTTTGTTTTATTTTTGGTTGCCCGTGGATTGTATACAGAGACTAATTTATGTTGTCGTCCGTAGGGCGTGGATTAGTCCAAATCCGTATATTCTTATATTTGGGTTTGGGTTGATTTAAGGATCGTTAATCTCTTTTGAGATTAAGATTAACTTAAATGTTTATTGAGGATACGTTAGTCTAATTTTAGACTAAGATCTACTCAACAGAATTTAGGATCATTCAGATCCAATAAAAGAGCATTTGGGCTCTATTGTTTTAATTTAAGGATGTTATGGTCCGTTTTTAGTTTAAGGACGCTGCGGTCCGTATTGGGATATGCCCATCGGTTTGGGAATGCACCAAAGAGTTGTTGGTTATCGGGACCCACCACCTCTCTGAAGACGCTGAGGAATTACAACGACATGTATCAGAGGTGTGAGGAAATGTACCCTTGAACCAATTTCCGTCGGAAGATCAGTAGTCGTGTTTGGGACTAAGACCAATTTGGAAAATAATAAACACATGGGCTCAATTGATCTGAATTAGGGATCTAGTCAACTTGGGCTCAGCCCACTCAGTCTTTGTCATTTCATTTAAATAAAGCGCTAAACACTTGCTTGGGCTCAGTCCCCTTTCTGTGGAGACAATGCTGAGCATTTATATGGATTCTGACACTCATACTTTAATTTACTTTCCACTTTTTTTGTTTTGGAGCGTTAAACACACTTTATGGCACCCACGTGCAGAGCACGTGAGGCGCTTGGCGATGAGCACTAACCACTAAGTGCTAGGCACTCTTTATTGAGCAGCGCTCACGTGAGGGGCACGTGAGGCGTTTGGACACCTGGTTTTCTTCGTATATTATGTTCTGAAGAGTTCAATTCTCTGTTCTTTTCTGGATCTTTGATCCCCAAGAACAAGTTCATCCCCATGAGAATTAAATTCTAATTTGTGGGAGACTTGTCTCATGGATCTCAGATCCAGAGAAAGAACTAAGTTCTTTTATTAGGGTTAAACCCATAGATATGCAGATGAGATGCTCTGATCTCTATTATTTTTATTTACCTCGAAGAGAGGTATTCTTCTTTCCTTGCTCTTAAAGCTTTTTTCTTGCTTGCTTTTTTTTTTTTAAGTTTGAAGCTTATGGGGAGGGTTCCTCTGTACAAGACTTAAAGTCTTGGGTCCTTTATATAGTAGAGGCAAGTTTGTTGATTTAGTTAAAAAAATCTCTCATTGAGAGATTTTTAATTGATTTGGGGATTTTATCCACCGTTGGATCTTTGATCCAAAGACTTCTGTTTTACAGAAGATATCTTTTTTGTTTTTAACAAGATTAGGGAAATATTTTCCCATATAGAATTTATTCTGCAGATAGGTGATTTTTAATCACCATTGGATTTTTAATCCAACGGTGCTATGTTTTACAGAGAGTAATCTTTCTTGTTTTAGAAAGATTTGAAGAATATTTCCTCAGCAGAATTTTAATTCTGCATTTTGATGATTTATCATCTCCATTGGATCTTTGATCCAACGGCTCTGTCTAACAGAGTGCTTTTAGTTCTGGCGCTGGCGTCCTTGTGCGAGGCACGTGAGGCGCTGCCTAAGAATTTTTAACTCTTGGTGCGGGCGCCCTTGGGCGAGGCACGTGAGGCGCTGCTGTTCATATCAGATTTTTGCATTTTTATATCGCCCATTCTTAGTCACATTGCATGTAAGTAGGTACTTTTGATCCATGTCTGCTAAATAATTGCAGGTTACAGGTTCTCAGCTCTTTACAGTGAAATTCATGAAAAGTCACAACAAATGTGGGACTATGAACAACAAATAGAAAAATACGGGTTTCCGTACACTATCCGTATAATACCACCTACCAGTTCATGGAACAAATGGAAAATCATTGAGCATTTCAATGCACAAAGCACAAGGGCAGCACAAGATCCAAGACTTCAAACGCGGAGCTCAAGGCAAAAGTCCACTGTTGAAAATCTGGAAGAGAATTGAAGAGATTCTGAGAGACCAAGTGAAGAAAACAGAAGATAAAAACAACTTGAAAAAACCCTGAAGAATTGAGCCCATGAACCCACCAAATGGCCGCGGAACCGCGGCCAAACAGGCACTTCTGCCGCGGTTCCGCGGCCGTGCAGTGCCCGTGTCGGTGACAGTGTCGGTGCTTTGACTCGGCTCTCTTCGGGTATTTTTGTAATTTCGTGTATGGATCAGAATGTAAACCTAGGGTTTTCCTATCTATAAATAGGAGAGCTCAAAGCCAAATTAAGGGTGCCTCTTTTAGGGTGCCTTTTTTGAGAATGCCTCTCTTTAGTTTTTATACCTCTTTTTAATTCTTAGATCTAGATTTTTAATTCTATTGTAATGCGTTGTTGAGAGGACATCAATAAAGTAAGTTTTCTTTTTCTATCTTGCGTTCTTCTTTGCATATTTTAATTCCTGCAATTTTTTTATCTGTTCTTTATTTATCTGCAATTTAGTTTGTCTAATACAAAAAAATATAAAAATGAATTTTATTGTCACCTTCCTAATGAGTGAGTAATTCCTCACTTGTTAGGGTTAGGATAGGGAAGGTTTGAGAGAAGGAAATCTCTCTTACTCCTTTCTTTGCCCATATAATTTTATTAAAAGGACTCTTTTTAAATCAACCATAATCCGCTCACTACGACACCCTATCCTACGTGATAGCGGTGATTCCCTAGTTAGACCGGGTGTGATTGAATTAACTGGAGGTTAGGGCTAAGAACCAAGAACGGACGGACAAGGACCAAAAAGAAGAAACTTAGTTTCTTCCTAGTCGTGCTAATCCACATTGTTGACTATTACCCTAACACCTATATTCTTAACTAGGGCATTGATAGAAGCGAGAAGAATCCCTTTTTCAAACTAACCTAATCTTAACCCTAGCAAGCCTTTAAATAAATTTATTCTCATTCCTAGATCTTAAAACAAAACCCAACTTAATTGGACTTAACTTGTTAGAACATAAAGAAAAGGATTCTTTCTCCCTGTGGATCGACTCGTACTCAACCGGCTAGCTACCAAGCGACACTGTCTTAAATGCGGTAAATTTAAACACAGAAAATCTCTGACAATCAAATGGCGCTGTTGCCGGGGAGACGGTAGTCTCTTTCTTTGTGTAATTTCGGGTTAATTAAAAAAAAATTGAAACAAAAAAAATAAAAATAAAAATAAAAAATAAAAATCATCTTGTTATTTTTGAAAAGTTTTTGTGCGAATGTGCAGGCTTGGAGCAAATTCTGATTCAGATCTGGAGCAAGCTCAGTGAACAAATCCAGAAACAGGGGATCTGAACAAACAGAGGAGAACCAACTCAGCACAAAGAAGAATTTTGGAGATCTAAACCTACTTCTCTGCCGCGGAACCGCAGCAGAATCAGGCCTTTGACCGTGGAACCGCGGTCAACCTGTGACGTCAGCACCCCATTTTCTCTGTGAGTATCTTTTTTTCTTCTCTCCTACCCCCTGAACTCTACTGAAATAATTTTCCTATAGGTATTCTTTGCACAGCAACCTCTTCTCCCTCTCCAATAAATTGTTTTTGTGCAGGATTATTTATGCCGCAAATAAAAAAAAAATTGGAAAGTGTTTTAGATTTTGGTGTGTTACTGCTTTGCATATTTAAAATGGAATCTAAGAGGCTATAACACCAATTAAGATTAGGTGGGGATTTCATTACCCTTTCTAAGACCCCAAAAATCACTGAAAGCATATGCATCACCCTTGAGTTAATTAAAAAATATCTAGACTCAGCCAATTAAGGACTGTTGCGCTCATTAGAACAGAGGAAGGTTGTGGGCATTCAGTCATTTATCTAAACCTGACTTTGTGGTGCCTAGGCTAGACAAGTGAGAAAGGTAACTTTAAAAGGCCCGTCTCACGGTGATTCGTGAGCGGAACCCTCCTTTCCTCATTTGTGCTTACCTGGCCACAATTGGCGGTGAAGAGGCGATTTGAGGGATATCTCACAACTTGTCACTTTGAAACAGTTAGGAGCAGTCTAGTTGACTTAGGAGACCCTAGCTCTAGATTTGATTGTGCATATTTAAACTGTGGTTGTTTGAAATTGAGCTGTAGTTCCGTACAAATTTTTGCAAAACTCTTTCTAAAAAAAACACTTTCAAAGATTTCAAAACTCCAAAAACAAACAATTTTTTTAAAATATAAAAAAAAATCACATTCTTTTTCTTCTCCTTTCTCTCATCATATCATGGGTACCCCACCTCGCAAAACTCTTGCCGAACTTTAGTACCCACAACCAGACATTAGTTCCTACGGTACTTGTTTTGGTCGAATTTCGAACGACCCTCCATGCCAAAAATTTCTTTAAAAGATCGAATAGACGCGTCTAGGACAAACAATTGGACTCGGCAATCTACTTCGTATCTACCATTTCAAACATTCACCCCTTCTCAAATTGATACCCTTTTTGAAAGTCCAGTTGTAATCCCAAAACCTATGTCTTTTGCTGAACATATTGAACAATCTCGTAACCGATCTTTCACTCCTTTCACCACCGCGAATTCTTTGGATCAACAATTTCATTCATCTTCTTATCAAAATGTTGATCCTACTCATGTCCAACCATTCAATTCCTACCAGTCCTACCCGACTTTCGCACCTTCCCTAGACATTGCTTCTACACAGCCATTTGGGAGTTTTCAGTATCCAAACAACTTTAAATCTTTTACTGAAACTCCTTCACAACCCATGTCTAGTCTGGAACAGGCGTTGGAAGACTTTAGGGCAGCGTCATGCCAACAGATGATGGATTTGAATGCGTCCATGGCCGCCCTCATACAACCTAGTGACCCGGTAGCTAGTTTCCAATTAGCTCGACATTTCCTAATTTATGATGAGGCGGTAGGACAAGTTGAGAATTTGAGTGGAAAAAGTGAGCTGTACATCCTTCCAAGTCAAACCTACCGGTCCCCAATTGAATCCCACAACTCCAGTTTTGAATGTCTATCAAGTGTCCCAAATGATTCACCAGTTGAAGATAGAACGCTTAATGAGTTGTGTGATTTTGTAGTGTTTGATTTACCTGATTGTGAAGGGTCCCTTTTAAGTGAAACCATCACCAATCCTTTTGACCTCTACACCTCCATCTTAGAACCTGAATTGATTGATATCCATACTTTTGATGAGGTGTCTGAGAAAATTAATTTTCACTTGATTAAGGATATTGACGCTGGGAATATTTTGGATGATAAACCCGTAGATTTGACTGAATTTTTCTCTCCACTTCATCATCCCGAGTCATTAAATATTTCTCCCGAACTTCATATGCGTCTTGATTTTGATGAGAATTGCATGGATAAGCTAAATTTTGAGGAGAGTATTGAGGAAGTTATTGAGGATGAAGCCGTTTTACTTGAGGAGTCAGATTTTCCAATTCATTCTATCCCTTTCATTGACTGCGCACACCTTCCTGAATCTTTAACCGATACCCTTCCTCAATCACTTCCCTCCATCCTCGTTCCGACCTTGAAAGAAACCGTTACACTTTCATTTTCAATGTTTGGTTTACCAAGTTCGACGTACCCATGTTTTCTCACGAATCTTGAGGGATTTGACCTCATTTCTCAGTGGGTTGATAGATTAGCACAATCGCTTTTTACACATCGGTCATTACAAATTGTGCTAATTTGATAATTTTAGAAAAACAACTTGATTTAGACTCTTTTAAGAATAAGGTAGATGAGCTTTACGAGTCTCCTAGCTCCATAATTTTTGAAAAATCAAGTATGTTGAATTCTGGCACGACACTTACTGACATTGAAACGTTCAATCAGACCATCGATGAAAGTTTCGAAGATATTTTCGCCGACGAACTCGCATTCCTAAACGACACGGATTTTGTGATTAATCAACCTCCACCTGAAGAAGTCGAACCACCACCATTTCTTCTTATCCCATACGAGAATGTGACCATTCTTCCCATTCCTAATCATCCACATTCTCGTTTCCGTTCACCATTATTGTTTCGTCTCTACAAATCGAGAAGTAAATCTTTTCCATTACACCACTTATCTTTACCTCATTTCTTCCTGACTCTATACAACATGTTCTTTCACCACCCGCCGCTTTATAACGATAAAATTTTTGAATGGTTGGTAGTAACCTTTGGCCTGTGTAAGGCCTTGTATAGCTTGATACTGTGTTTTTCTCCTCCCTAACTCTGAACTTTAACGCATAAATAGTGGAAACACTGTTTCGCTTAAGTTTGGGGAGACCTTTTTATGTATATATATTTTGTTTTTTTTTCTGTTAATAATAATGAAAAAAAACAGGGGAGTGCCGACAATTTTTACCCTCTTGGTGTAGCCTGACAGTGAGGGCACCGTCAAGTTTAAGTTTGGGGGTGTGCTCGGTAAGCTTTCTTCCTTCGCATTCATGTGTATATTTTTTGTATTTGCATGCTTATTTTAAAATCCATAAAAATCAAAAATAAAAAAATAAAAAAATTTAATTTTAATTTTGGCCATATTTGACTTAAGTTCAACATGACGGTTGACTAGTTAGGAAAAACTAGATCCTAAACTTAGTAAATTAAAAACCCTAAAAATAACCTTTCTTAAAGTTTAACTGTAGAAAATATACGTCCTTATAGTTTATTTAGAAATAGGCAAATTTTGAGTTCAGTTCTTAGGCTAAATCGAAATAAGAGAAGAGTATTGAAAGCTCTATTTGAAGTATAAGTCTGAAAAATAATTCTACACCTTAAGTCTAAATTCTGAAAATATATACCCTATTATACGCACTTACACGCATCTTGAAACTTGGGATAGTAGAGAATGCCTTGAAATGCTCTTGTCTAAAATCCTTAATATGAAGGAAAATAAAATAAAAGTATAAGTGGTGAATAAAGAGATAAAAAGTGAACACTGGTTTTGTAATTACTTAAGGCAGCATAAATAAAAAATATAGCGAGGGTGCTTTATCACCTAGTGCCTTAGACCAACTGGTTTGGGAGTCACTGTTAAGCCTTAGGTATTATAAGACGAGGAATTACGCCTAAATGCGCAAGCACATTTTGTAATCGGTCGTTTAGTACCTCAAGAAGTATTAACTATCCCATGAAGGATGTGTGAGCAATTTCGTCTAAAAATTTACCAACTAAAAGTACTTTGGAAGATGGACAAGAGTATGATAGCTTGAATTGAATTTCCAAGTATAGGGGTGATAATTACATACACGTAGGGGGTATATAATTGGAGTTTGGAGGAGAGATAGGAATAAAAGACAGGGCTTATATATTCAGTAGAGATGATAAAAATTTCTGAGTTAAGATTGCGCCTTAGAAGGAAAACTTAGGAGATGCTGAAAGCTTTTTAAAATGGCAAAACGTATATGATCTAAGGTTAAATGAAAAGGAAGTGTGAAGAATATATGTTGATGATTTCTAAGTTGAAGATAATAGAATTTCTTGCTAGAATACTGAATGAAGAATTAGAGTCAATGGCCAAATTGATCAGATTTTATGGGTAGTATCCGCTGAAAACCCTCAGGAAACAACACTCCTCCTACTAGGGACACCTAGAGGTTTAACGGCTTGTTGCACGAGCTCAGTGCAATCGCGTTCCCTGCGAAAGTGAGGTTGGGATTTTTCGAGAATAAATTAGCTTTGCTCGGGACGAGCAAAAGATAAGTTTGGGGGTATTTGTTCATATCAGATTTTTGCATTTTTATATCGCCCATTCTTAGTCACATTGCATGTAAGTAGGTACTTTTGATCCATGTCAGCTAAAGAGTTGCAGGCTACAGGTTCTCAGCTCTTTACAGTGAAATTCATGAATAGTCACAACAAATGTGGGACTACGAACAACAAATAGAAAAATACGGGTTTCCGCACACTATCCGTATAATACCGCCTACCAGTTCAAGGAACAAATGGAAAATTATTGAGCATTTCAATGCACAAAGCACAAGGGCAGTACAAGATCCAAGACTTCAAATGCGGAGCTCAAGGCAAAAGTCCACTGTTGAAAATCTGGAAAAGAATTGAAGAGATTCTGAGAGACCAAGTGAAGAAAATAGAAGATAAAAACAACTTGAAAAAACCCTGAAGAATTGAGCCCATGAACCCACCAAATGGCCGCGGAACCGCGGCCAAACAGGCACTTCTGCCGCGGTTCCGCGGCCGTGCAGTGCCCGTGTCGGTGACAGTGTCGGTGCTTTGTCTCGGCTCTCTTGGGGTATTTTTGTAATTTCGTGTATGGATCAGAATGTAAACCTAGGGTTTTCCTATCTATAAATAGGAGAGCTCAAAGCCAAATTAATGGTGCCTCTTTTAGGGTGCCTCTTTTGAGGATGCCTCTCTTTAGTTTTTATGCCTCTTTTTAATTCTTAGATCTAGATTTTTAATTCCATTGTAATGCGTTGTTGAGAGGACATCAATAAAGTAAGTTTTCTTTTTCTATCTTGCGTTCTTCTTTGCATATTTTAATTCCTGCAATTTTTTATCTGTTCTTTATTTATCTGCAATTTAGTTTGTCTAATACAAAAAATATATAAATGAATTTTATTGTCACCTTCCTAATGAGTGAGTAATTCCTCACTTGTTAGGGTTAGGATAGGGAAGGTTTGAGAGAAGGAAATCTCTCACTCCTTTGTTTGCCCATATAATTTTATTAAAAGGACTCTTTTTAAATCAACTATAATCCGCTCACTATGGCATCCTATCCTACGTGATAGCGATGATTCCCTAGTTAGACCGGGTGTGATTGAATTAACTGGAGGTTAGGGCTAAGAACCAAGAACGGACGGACAAGGACCAAAAAGAAGAAACTTAGTTTCTTCCTAGTCGTGCTAATCTACATTGTTGACTATTACCCTAACACCTATATTCTTAACTAGGGCATTGATAGAAGCGAGAAGAATCCCTTTTTCAAACTAACCTAATCTTAACCCTAGCAAGCCTTTAAATCAATTTATTCTCATTCCTAGATCTTAAAACAAAACCCAACTTAATTGGACTTAACTCGTTAGAACATAAAGAAAAGGATTCCTTCTCCCTGTGGATTGACCCGTACTCAACTGGCTAGCTACCAAGCGACACCGTCTTGATTGCGGTAAATTTAAACACAGAAAATCTCTAACAATCAGCTGCCTCAGAATTTTTAACTCTTGGCGCTGGCGCCCTCATGCAAGGCACGCGAGGCGCTGCCTAAGAGTTTTTAACTCTTGGCGCTGGCTTTCAAATTTTGAACAGAGCTTTGCTCTTTTATTGGGGAAACAAACGCCCCCACCTTTGCGCTCCCGTGGCTCACACGTAAGTGCAGCGGTGGCACCCTTTCCTCCGTTGGATCTTCTTGGAAGTTGAATCGACTTCATGTGCCTGTAAGTAGGACCTTTGGCCCTTGAGATGACTACTGTTCATCTTCCCTTGTCCTTCTTTTTTTTCTGAGAATTTCATTCTCGTTTCAGAGCTTAGATCTCTGCCCAAAGAAATCCTTTCTAGAGTTAAAATTCTGCCTAAAAATTTGGTAAGGATTATAATCGAACCCATTAACAGAGCTTTGCTCTTCTTAGATCGTAGATCTTAAAATGTATTTTAGGGTTGCTTAACCCATTAATTAGAGCATTGCTCATCTTCCATGAAGAACTCTTAGAGTTTCTAGGATTCTTCTTTCAAATCTTAAAGATCTTGGGGTTTTACCCTGTAAAACAAAAACTTTGCTTTTGAGGGTTCTGGTAGATTACCCTATCATCGTTACAGAGCATAGCTCTTAGAAATTTTTGGGGAATTTTATTCCCCTCTTAATTAAAGCTGACAGATGTGAAATCTGTTGGCAGAGCACAGCTCTCGAGAGAGTTTTAACTCCTTAGCCCGATGAGCTTTCTCATTAAATGAGAATCCTCTTAAGATTCCATCCTTAATGAGTGACTGCCCCTTCAATGATGGGACATCACCTTGATTTTGTGGGCCTCTCTTTGTCCATTTCTTCTGCATTGCAGTGCGGTACAATTTTTTTTTAAGTACCAAGTGTCAGAGTTCAGAACATAGCGTTGATAACTAAACCCCGTCTCTCTTTGTGTAGGTACTATGGCTTCCGACGCTTCTTTTCCTTTTGTATATTCATAGAGCGCCTTCGCCGACGCACCCGTGGATCGGGAAGTCTTTGCGCTTATTAAAGATCAGGACCCAGAGCAGAAATCTCTCCACCTATGGGGGTCGTAGTATAATCAGATTATCCAGGGTCGGCGCAGTTTTTCTTGTGCAGCGCCCTCAGAGCCCATTTCAGCAATTCATTACGCCGATTCGCCTCAAGTGAATTATGCTGTAGAAGAGATCAACTGGACTTCGGAGGGTCGCCTTAAGCCTTCTATGGCATCAATACCCATACAACCGCCGATGGCTTTGGATATTTTAGGGTGGCGCATATGTCAAGGCGATTCGCACCCTTGGGGACAAGTCTACATGATAGGGTTAACTCCTCGCCAATCAACCGGCTACCTGCAGTGGGCCTGGTATATCATGTCGGCCAAGAAGTCACTGCTATTGAAGCTTAGGCTATATCCTGCCATATATGCTTCCCTCTTCCAATATCCCGCGCCTCATATGTGGTGGGTTAAGGCTTTTCTGGACTAGTGGAATATCCCAACCCACACATTTCTTTTATCGGACCGGGAAGTCTCAATTTCCTTGGAGGAGTTTGCGGAAATTTTAGGTCTACCTGTCAGAGGGGAATATTACGAGGAGATACTTCCCCTGATGAGTACATCTTTGCCACCAAATCAGTGGTAATGGGTCTCACTCTGGAGAATGCCATTCAACATCGGTTCCCGAGCCTAATCAAGGTGTTGAACATTTATGAGAGTCTATTTTTAGAGTATGGAGGGCACGGAGTAGGCTTCGCAGATTTCATCGCCCGCTTTCTTCACCCAGAAGTCTTATCAAAACAAGCCGCGAAATTCTCCAAGCTTGATGACCCATTTGGTTTCGGTTTGGATAACCAGCCGGCGGAAGCGGATCTAAAAAATTTCTTTATTCTAGACACTCCGGTCGTCCCTTTCGCAGAACTTGTTGTTTCAGACGTCGATGAAGAGACGTTCTTTCTGGGGTTCATCGGCCTGTGGTTGAGCTGATTTGTGCTTCCGATGCACCCTCGCTACATGAGGTCGACCGCTTTTTATCCGGCCCACCGCATTGTTTAGGGACGCGTGTAGCCGTTGGGATTGCAGGGCTAGCCTATCTATATTATGGCCTGAGCTTAGCAGCAGATACTACTCAGCTTGGGGTAAAACCTGTACATCTTCCGTTGCACTACTTCATATCCTGGGTCGAGATGCACGTGCCGGGTGCTTTCGGTGTTCACAAACGACCCCGCTTCTATGACAGCTGCAACTTTCCCCGGGTCATGTATCTAGTTAACGCTTCTGCATTAGATCCGTCGCAGCGAGAGGCTCGACGATTGGTCCTTCGCCCATGTATGGTCGGGGATAGTATGACTTTTGTCGATAGAGTCTTAATTATCGGCAAGGAATCTACCAAGGCAGAGCAACCTGTTTCCTGATTTAAAATCAGGAAAGCTTCTGGGAAAAGCTTTAGAAAGGGGTCACGTGTTGGCACGTGACACCTAAAAAAGCATCATCAAGTCAAGTTCAGTTTCCTGACTACGCTGAAGAAAATGGGCTTTAGAAAGAGTCACGTGTTCCCACGTGACCAGGGTCACGTGGCGACACGTGACATTTAAATGCAAGCGTCAAAGGCACACAAGTTCCCTGATCAATCAAGGAAAAGGCTTCAGAAGAGGTCACGTGCCTCCACGTGACCAGGGTCACGTGTTGGCACGTGACGTTCAAGGCAGCAGACTCGTTCTCCAAAAGAACCGAAGAAAGAGAGTTCAAACAAGGGTCACGTGCTCACACGTGACCAGGGGTCACGTGGTAGCACGTGACGTTTAAGCAGCAATCAGAAGACTAAGCGCAAAAGAAAGGAAAAGGCTCATTCCAAAGGGGGTCACGTGCTCACACGTGACCATGGGTCACGTGGTCACACATGACCGGCTTTCAAAGCCCATTTTGTCAACAGAATTAAATTCTGAGAGAAATTCAAATCTTTCCAAAGGAAAGCAACTATCTGGAACCAATCAAATTAAAGATTCAGAGGTGATGAAATATCATCTATCTATGGGAAAATCTCGGGTTTGGAAAGATTTCCCCTTTAAATCTAACCAAAATAACAAAGGAGAATCTCTGGATTTAAAATCCAATGGTGAATAAAATTCACCTAATAATCCAACGGCCCAAAATGAATGATGAATGCAAATCAAATCTTTCACGAAGATTCGTCAAAAACTGATTGATTCGGCTGCTTCTCCTATAAATAGGAGCCAAGAGACATACATACATATACATGCGCAGAGAAGAAAAAAGAAAAAAGGAGAAGAGCTTTGATACTTTGAAAAGACTCGGATCTTCTGCAAAAAACCCTAGGTAAGAAAGGGAAGGCCTTTTGAAAGAAAGAGAATTTAATTCTCAACAGAGTTTAACTCTGATAATGTAAAAAACAGAAGAACATATTTCTTCTCTCTTTGATAGAGGATCTGCAAAGTGCACATCTCCCCTTAAGGTTGAGAATTTAATTCTCAATGGGTTGAGATCCTGCCATGCAAATCCAAAACATAGAGAAGGAATGCAAGCACGAGAATTTAATTCTCACAGAACTGTAGGAATTTAATTCCTTTAAAATAAAAGTAGGGCTTGACCCTATATCATGGGAATTTAATTCCTCCAGAACAAAAAAGAAACAGGGTTTAACCCTAATTAAGAAACCCAGTTCTGTTGAAACATCGGGAATTTAATTCCCTTAATCATAATTTAACAGAGGATGGAAGTTTAAACTCCTTAAAAACTTTTATTAGGGTTTAACCCTATTCAGCCCTTCACATATATGAGGAATGTAATTCCTACAGAAAATTCAGAGTTAAACTCTATTCCAGAAAACAAAGTCTTCGAAAGGAAGTAGGAATTTAATTCCTCTGAAATTTACAGTTCGAGGAATTTAATTCCTGAAAAAGGGTTAACAAAGCCTCTGAACAAAATACATAGAGGCAGGGTCACGTGTCATTACGTGACCCCCCCAAGAGATCTACAGAAAGCCCCTTTGAGGCAGCACCCCACGTGACCCACGTGACCCTCGGCAGGAGCTCTAATACATAGGCATTTGAATGCCCATCACGTGATGGCACGTGATGCTCTGAAAGACACGATAATCTCAGAATAAATGAAGGGAGGGCGCTCTCACGTGCTGCCACGTGACCCCTCTTGTCTTAGTGTTTAACACTAAATTGAAACTCTCGAACTCAGTGTTAAAATACTGTTGGGCTTTAGTGTTCAACACTAATTAAAAAGCTTTATCTGCAGTGTTTAACACTGATTACCTTAGCGTTCAAACACTAATCTGAGATCTTCATTTGCAGTGTTCAACACTGATCTGTTTTTAGTGTTTAACACTAATTCGAAAAGCCTTGTTGCTGGTGTTTAATACCAATTACCTCTTAGTGTTAAACACTAACTTATCAACCTCATTCTCAGTGTTCAACACTGACTGCTCTGTAGTGTTTAACACTAGACGTTTGGCCCAATTGGCCTAAATGGATAGAGGCAAAGCCTCTCCTGATTGGACTTAGCCCAAGATGGCCATAAGTCCTCAATTTGTGATTAACTGGGCCAATGGACTCATAACATAATTAATTCGTCTTGATCCCAAATTGGGCCAAGGACTATTTAATCCACTCCGGTTCTAGGGTACATCTCTTCACTCCTTTGATACTTGGCATTGTAATCCCTCAATGTCTTCAAAGAGGTGACGGGTCCCGACGACCACACATTGATATGGACTGTGGGGTCCTTAAACTCATGTCTAATGCAAATTCCTGGTTACGTGGAACGCGGATAATGTCACTCTTTGACCCCGTGGAAAGCGTCCAGAGCGGAGCCTGGTCCTCGCCAAGCGCGGTAGTGAACCCGTGTGAAGCATCCAAAGCACATACCGGACTGTGGGGTCCTTAAACCCATGGACTACGACGTCCTTAACCTTGACCGAGATGTCTTAAAACTAACAATGGACCGTGGGGTCCTTAAACCCATGGACTACGACGTCCTTAACCTTGACCGAGATGTCCTTAAACTACCCATGGACCGCAATGTCCTTAAACTACCCATGGACCGCAACGTCCTTAAACTAGAACAATAGAGCCCCGTATGCTCTTTTGTCGGACCTAAACGGTCCCGTTTAAGTTGATCTTAGCCTCAAAGATGGCTAATGTATCCTTAAACCTTCAAACAGAGTGGACTATGAATCCCCCAATTAACCCTGGCTCGAGGGTACATCTCTGAACTCCTCTGACATCCGTCGTTGTAATCCTTCAACGTCGTCAGAGAGGTGACGGGTCCCGACGGCCATACATTCATGGACCACTATGTCCCTAAACTGGAACATTAGAGTCCAAACGCTCTTTTGTCGGATCTAAACGATCCCGTTAAGTTGATCTTAGTCACAAAGTTAGACTAACGTATCCTTAACAAACGTTTGAGTTGATCTTAGCCTCAAGTATGGCTGACGTATCCTCAAACCAAACCCCCAAACCCAAATCTAAGATAATACGGATTTGGACTAGTCCACGCCCTACGGGCGAGACATAACTCAGTCTCCGTAGACAATCCACGGGCAACAAAACACAAAACAAACACCCACGACACGAAGTGACCAGCTGGAGAAGGAGAAAGTTGTTACCGCAATACGGTAGCGTAATTAACTGCAGGGGCTTGCGCCTGCAGGGAAGAGCGTCCCCACAATCAAAAACCCCTCAAGCGAGGGGGAATCTGACGAAGTCTGCTACATCGGACGCATCCGTCTAAACCTTCGATACATGGTGCCATAAATCAACTTGGCATCTTCGGAGAGGTGGACGGATAGCACCAATTAGCATATGCCCCGAATCTCAGGCAAGACGTCATGTCGCGCCGTCTTTCGGAGGGGAACAGATTCTGGCACGCCCGGTGGGACCTTTTCCTCTTTCCACTCCACACTTCGTGTGTCGTGACTCGCGAACCAAACGCGGTTCGCTAATGGTTGCCCTTGGGTTTCAAGATACTAAGAATGGGCGTCTTGCTTATTGCAGAAAGCAAAGGATCGATGGCTTCTACTTCCGTGAAATTCTCCAACTGCTCAGACTGCAATTGCAACCAACGCTCTGCCTCGCCAGGAGGTATAGCCTACGGACCCCAAGCTGCTTCGCTATTCACAATGCCCGTGGAACAGGTCACTCGCGCCACCACAGGATTGTTCTTTGGGACCATGCTCCCGCCAACAAACTTCACCGCTCCAGTGCTGACAACGGAAGCTCTCAAGAAGTCGGTCTTTGATCGTCTTACCCCTGCCGCGGCTCCTCTCAACGAGTCGCCCAACGTCAACGCCTCGGTCTTCTCTAGATTGGGCCAGAAATCCTTCGAACCCATCATGGGACCTACGATCTCAGAGAAGGTTGCTTCTAAGAAAGTGGCCGCTCATGCCCCAAAAGTCGTTAAGGCAGCTCCTCCAGCCAAAAGGTCGGTCTTTACAAGATTAACGACTTCAGCTCCCGCCCCTACTGCCCAAAGGACATCGGTCTTTGACAGGCTGATACCAACTGCGACCCCCCATCCAGATAGGGGGCAAGACGAAACCATTCTTACCGCTGACCCTACACCGTCCGCTCGACACGCTCGACGTCGCCATTGGCGCCGAGTGAGGAAGGCTGGGGGCAACTCCCCCTCCGGGTTGACTCCATCGGCCCCGGTGGCAGAGGTTAATGCTGCTGTTCCAACTGGGAACAGCTTTGAAATGCTAAATAAGGTGCGAAGGAATTCCCCTACGGCAGTACTGAAGAGGTCTCCTCCCTCATTAAAAAAGGTTGTGGAAATAAACCCGAACAGCCCCGATCTCCTCAACGGCTGTCTTCCAAAATCTATAAGGTTTGGTGGCAGGCCCGAGACTCGATCATCGATCCAAACTTCTCCCGCCAGCACAAGAAGCTGAAAATCCAACCGGAAGCTGGTCACCAGGCTAAACCCCAAAAGGCTGTCTGGACGCCCACCTCAACGGCCCCCTCAACCTCCATTGCTCATAAAAGGAGGAGGCCAGAGAAGACCCCACAGCATGCAGCGACGGCTAAAAGCACTGAGCCCAGACGCCCTAAGTCTGGGGGCATGGTGGTGCACACTGTTTACATGGCCTCTGGAAAAGAGGAGAGCCGCACTTCTGCGGGCCACCGACCGCTAACCCGATCCGTGACGAAAGCCCAGGAGCAGCAACAAAAGCTTCAAGAAATGATGAATGCTATGGCCGCGCTCACCGGAACAAAAGAAAACCCAGAAACGTCCTCAGACGCGCGCCGGGAGGAAGAAACCGACGCTGAATTCCTTCGCCGGACACTGGAGAAAAGGGACAAAGAGGCTGCTGAACAAGCGGCCAACATACAACGGATGGGCCTTCTCTTCCAAGATGTGATAGGAATGATGATCCAGCAGGACTTACCCGCCGAGGATCCCCCAATCGTTCTTGAAGATGACCGAGGAGAAACGTCAAATCCACCACCAGCCCTCTCAACGGCCAAGGAAGAGGCAATCTCTAAGGCTGACTTGGCTGATTACATAGCCCAGCAAATCCGAGTTCATCACGCTACTGAGGCAGCTGGTCAAGTCGTGAAAACGGGGCGGCCGTATCCGAGCTGGTACGACCAAATCAAATACCCGCAAGGCTATACGATACCAAAATTCCACGTGTATAAGGGGACCGGCAATCCCCATCAACATGTCGCCCAGTTTCGGGCCCTCTGCGGTAACACCGGCGGTGATGATAAATTGTTGCTCCGCCAGTTCGTGGGCAGCTTATCAGAAACAGCGTTCGAATGGTATTCGGAACTCCCGAACGATTCTATCAAAACGTTCGCTGAAATGGAGTTGTTGTTCACTCAGCGATTTGCAAGTGCCAGCGAACGCACTCCAATAACTGCACTTATTAACGCCAGGGTAAAACCGGGCGAAACCTGGGTCCAGTACGCTATACGCTGGCAGAACTTGTGGTCGAGATGTGAGCAACGCATTGAGGAAGCACCTGCGGTGGGCATGTTCGTGGGAACTCTAGACCCTCACGCAACTATCTCCCAGTTTATGATGTTCTTTAAGCCAACCACATTCCAGGCCCTGATCGACAAGTTGGCTCAGATGGACCAGATGGGTCATAGACCACCTACACCGAAGTCGGAACCTCGGAATGACAAGGGTAAAGGAAGAGCAACATTTGTTGCGAATGCCCAAGAGCAACCTAACGCCCCGAAACCGACAGATCAACTGGAGGAAAGCCGTCGGTATTATAATGAGAAGATGAAGCGTCCCTACTCGTTCCCACGGGACAAGACGAAACGGCTATTCGAGCTGGCAATACGCAACAGACTTATAAACCTGCCAAATCCAAGGCGACCGCCGCAACCCACCGAGGTGAATAACCCTAACTATTGCCCTTACCATCAGACGGTAGGCCATCCGATTGAAGATTGCTTCGTCTTCAAAGGATGGATTGAAGACCAGTACCTCCAGGGGAAGTTTGTACTGTCCGAAAAGTGGAAGGTGAACCCACCACAGCCGCATGCTCCTAGGAAAGCGGATACACCGGGGGCAACATGTTCTTTTATTGAAGAAGCTCCATGGGAGGTCGTGCTATCAACTAAAACCAAAAGAATGCTGAGAGACCTTCATGCGTGCCCTGCGATCGAATGGAGGACCCTCTTGAACCTCAAATTATCAAAGGAATGCTGAAGCCCCGCCCAATTACGAAGACTCGCGATAAGAGCCCAAATACTCACGTCCAACCGTCAAAATCTTCGAGGAAAAAGAAGAAGAAACCGAAGAAGCCCGTGAAGCTTGGAAATGAGCACACGAACTTGCAGAAGCAAATCGACGCGCTGGAAGAATACAATCAAAAGGCGCGAACCCCTGTCACACTGCAAGAGTTCCTCAACCACATCTTTCAAGAGGAAGATGATGGTGAGAGCTCGTCGGATGAATCCGAAGGATATGTGGCGAGTTGTAACGTAGTCTCCCACTCGTTTACCGATGATGGGAAAACTCCCAGCACTAAGCAGCCGGAGGCAGAGCCTGTACCAGAGCGTGCATGGCCAACAGACGAAATGATCGACGCTTTTCTAGACGAGATTCGTCTAAAATGTAAAGCGGACCAGGAGCGTGAAATGACCACGTCGGAAAGAGCCAAATGCGGGTGACTGAACGGAAGAGTTGAACTACCTCCGCCAGAGCGAAAGGTATCCGAAGTAGACAAGAAGATATTCAAGACGAGAAAAAGGTTTGCCAAAGCCATGTCAATGGGGATGAAGCTACCGCCCTCGGAAGGAAACACACACGACGGGGTGGAGAGGCACCCTGACTATTGCGCATATCACCGGAAAGTCTCACATCCCACGGAGGAGTGCGACGCCTTTAAAATATGGTGGCAAGGATATGTCGCTCGTCGGCAACATGTTAAGCGCATGAAACGCAAGATCCGTTGGGAGCGAAGAAGTACTGTCGATGGGCACAACAGAACGACTGGCAACTGTTGCATGGTTAACGCCAGGGGGTCACAAGTTCTCACCTTTGGGAGCGACTCTGATGAAGAAATGGCTCTGGGCCCTCTCTTTAAAGAATCTGTTTTGGGGAAAGAGGAGGAATCGGAGATCTGCGAGAACATTCAGCTGCGCAATCGCACACTCCCAGAAAAGAATCTCGGGCCCGGGAATAGAAAAGATAAGGGAAAGGAAAAAGTCACTGAAGATATCACTTTAGATGACCAAGTCACGAGAGAGCTGGCTGCCAAAGACCCTCCTAGGAAGAGTAAAGTGGACTATAACATCCTCGCGCACCTAAGAAAGCTACCTTCACAGCTTAGCATTCTCGATGCCCTCCTATTATCGAAAGAAGCGCGAGACTCACTAATTAAGGCGTTACAGGAACCCGAGCAATTCCAAGCCTTCCTCGCCACTGAAAAGATGAAGGATGAACTGGAGGAAGTGCATACGGCCGACGTCACTTTCGGTGATGAAGACCTCCTTCTCGGGACGTGCGACCACAACCGGCCCCTATATGTCTCCGGATACTGCCATGATATCAAGATAGGCAAGATCCTGGTGGATAATGGATCCTCCGTCAATCTCCTTAATGTTCGGGTGTTGAAGGAAATCTGCATGAGCGTGCAACACCTCGCTCGTGACAAGATTACTATCTCCGGTTTCGATTCACAATCGTCACGGACTCTCGGATCTGTGATACTAACATTACGCTTTGGACTTCTCGTCACAGACATCAAATTCCATGTCATTGACGCCAAGACCTGCTACAACGCCTTGCTCGGCCGTCCTTGGCTACACGAGTACGATATCATCCCTTCTACACAACATCAGTGTATGAAGTACTTCAAGGATGGTTTCGAGTATACCGTAACAGGTGAGTTAAACCCATTTTCCGTGAACGAAGTCCGCAAATACGAAGATGCGAAGTACTTTTTGCCAGATTTCGAGGATACAGAAAGGTGTCGCAAGCCGGAGAACAAAGCCGCCGCCACCATCCCCGTTTTCGGGAGCGATACCGAAGAAGAGGAAGAGATAGTTTATGCAGGGCCATCTCAACGCAACAACCTGAGGACGCCCGCCCCCATGTTAGTCTTCGGAAGTGACTCAGAAGATGAAGTGAACGCTGTATTCTCCAATCGGCTGTCAATACAAGCACCCCCTGGCGATGACCATAGTTTGCAAATCACCATGGTACCGCGAGAACACTACAAGGATCTCGACGCGCTTCAGGTTCACAATATACAGGACCTGCAAACATTCTACGTCCCTCCCAGGCGAAGGGGTGAGAAAGTGATCCTATTTTACCGATCCTCAGAGTCGAAAATAGAGAAAGAGATCTGGCATGGCGCAGATACTACATTCGACAGGCTCCAACCCATCCGTCTGCCCAGATACTATACGGATGGATTAAAGAAGCTATTAAAGCGCCAAGAAGTACCCTTAAAACAGGCTGTTCGGCAGGCTCGGTTCTACAACAAGATTTGGGATGTCCCCAGGACTCAACGCAAATTGCCCAACGGGAAGATGGAAACACTCGGGCTTGGATACACAAGAGCTGGAAAACGGGAACGGACTCACAGCAGCTACACTATATATACCTTTGATGAAGAAGAGGACGCCCTGTCAGGAGATGCCAACCCTTCATTAAAACTAGACCCCGCGATTGAAGCACCGAGTCCGTCGTTTGAAGAACGAACGAACAAGCCTATCAGGAAAATGGGTCAGAGAGCTCAGGAAGACCACAACCGCGAGATGGCCATCTACAAGAAGGCCAGGACGCAACGTCTATCTCAACGTACTGGAAAAGACAAAGACGCTTATCCTCGTCAATCCGTTGTACGAAAGGCCCGACGCAGAGACGAAAATAAATCAAGAAGCGGCTCGGGTTTGTCCCTCGTGAAGAAGATGAGTCGAGCATATTCCTTCCCCCGAGACAAGACGGAGAGGTTACTCAACCTCGCTATAAAACATCAAATGATCACGCTTCCAGAGTCTAGACATCCTGAGCAAGCTAGCAAGGTCTCTCATCCGAGTTATTGCTCTTATCACCAAGCCATAGGACATCCTACCGAAGACTGCTTCACCTTCAAGAACTGGGTCGAGGACCAGTACCGACGGGATAGATTCGCTTTATCCGACGGCTGGAAGGTAACGCCGCCGCGAAAGCATGAGCCCAAGGCCGCAAGAGCAGAACCGGGTCCACCTCAGTCCAGGGAGCGGGTTCGCACTTGTTATACGATTACGATATTAGGAGAAGAGCCCGAGAACGTAGATGACCTTCCCCGGTGCTTTGAGAACAGCAATGATGAGGTGATCTCAGAATTTCCGCCCGCTCCCAAAGAACTGGAAGATGGTATACATACTACTGCAGATAACCTCAAGAAGATTGAGTTGGGATCGGCAGACGACCCACGACCGACATTTGTCAGCGAGCTGTTATCCGAAGAAAAGGTGGCTGCGTTAAAGAACGTGCTTCTACGGCATAAAGATTGCTTCGCATGGAACTACTCCGAGATGCCAGGATTGGATCCGGAGATTGCTGTGCATAGATTAGCAATATCCCCAGATATTAAGCCAGTCAAGCAGGCGCCAAGGAGGATGCGACTCGAGCTTGAAATGAGCATCAACGCCGAAGTCAAGAAGTTGATCGATTCTGGATTTATCCAAGAAGTCCAATATCCCGACTGGATTGCCAATATCGTCCCGGTAATGAAGAAGAATGGGACGGTACGCATATGCGTGGATTTCAGGGATCTCAATAAAGCCTGTCCAAAGGATGATTTCCCAGTACCAGTAACCGAGCTAATGATAGATAACACGTCAACTCACGAGGTTTTCTCCTTTATGGATGGTTCGTCAGGATACAATCAGATAAAGATGCATCCCGAAGACCAGAAGCATACCGCTTTCCGCACCCCTTTGGGTATATTTTGCTATAAGGTTATGCCCTTTGGTCTAAAGAACGCTGGTGCCACCTATCAAAGGGCCATGACAAAGATCTTCGACGACCTCATACATGACATCGTCGAGTGCTATATCGATGACCTCGTAGTAAAGAGCACGTCATACGAAGATCATTTAAAGCATCTGGAGACTGTATTTCAACGCCTTCGGCAATATAATTTGAAAATGAATCCCCTCAAATGCGCGTTTGGAGTCTCCTCAGGCAAATTCCTGGGATTCATCATTCGACACCGAGGTATTGAAATAGATCCGTCAAAGATTAAAGCGATCATGGAAATGCCTCCGCCAAGAACGCTCAAGCAGCTGCGGTCTCTCCAAGGGAAGCTCGCATACATCCGGCGGTTTATCGCTAATCTTTCGGGCAAATGCCGTCCTTACAGCCACCTGATGAAAAAGGGAACCCCATTCGTTTGGGATCACAAATGTCAAGGTGCACTAGACGAGATCAAGCAATACCTGCAGAACCCTCCGGTGTTGGCCGCGCCGGTCAAGGGAAAACCCCTCATTCTTTATACGACCGCCCTCGAAGGTTCTTTAGGCGCATTATGGGCACAAGAGAACGATCAGGGGAAAGAGAGAGCACTCTACTACTTAAGTCGAGTTCTACTGGGGGCAGAAGGCAACTATTCCCCCATTGAAAAGCACTGCTTGGCATTGATCTTCGCAATAACAAAGCTTAGACATTACGCATTAGCACATGAAGTCCGTCTTATTTCGAAGGTGGACCCTCTCAAATATTTGATGTCGAAAGCCATACTGACGGGACGACTTGCTAAGTGGGCCCTGCTCTTGATGGAGTTCTCGATAACGTATCAACCTCTCAAGGCAGTGAAAGGCCAGGCCATTGCCGACTTCCTCGCCGAGCACCCGATACCGGCCAATTCTCCTCTGAACTGTGATTTGCCGGACGAGCATGCATTTGATGCGATTAGCGGCGGAAGCACCCAATGGGAACTCTATTTCGATGGAGCGTCCTCCATAAAGAAACAGAAACAAGGTATCCCAATGATCAAATCAGGGATAGGCCTCATCTTTGCAACTCCACAAGGAGGGATAATGCGCTTCGCCTTCTCCTTAACAGAGCCGAGGACAAACAATGAAGCCGAATACGAAGCCCTGATAGCAGGCCTCGAGATCGCCATCGACATGGGAATTGAGGACCTCCTCATATACGGGGATTCTCAGCTGGTCGTCAGTCAAGTAAATGGTGACTACCAAACGTGCAAGCCGGAGTTGGTAAAGTACGGCGAAAGGGTGCAACAACTATTGACCCAAATTCCCTCCTATACTTTGGAGAACATACCGCGTGCGGAAAACAGCAAAGCAGACGCGTTGGCTAAACTTGCTAAAGAACTGGCTGACGAGAACCTCGATGACGTCAGAATCGTGGTACAAAGCCGTCGAGTACTCGCCCCGGCAGAAATATCTCCGGAATCATGCGGAAAAAAGGGAACGACTGAGCAGATGACTCTACAAATAAAAGACCATGAGAAGGCCGAAGACTGGAGGGAAGTCTTCATAGACTACTTTAAATCCCGCCGAATGCCCGAAGAAGCGTCATTAAGACATCAGCTCATGAAACGAGCTTTATCTTTCGCTTTTGTCAACGACATTCTATACAAGAGATCGTTTGATTCCCTATGGCTGAGATGCTTGGGACCTGACGAAGCAGAAAGAGTCATTCAGGAAGTTCATGACGGACTTTGCGGTTCTCACCAGGCAGGCCCAAAGATGAAGTTAAAAATTAAACGGATGGGTTATTACTGGCCCACGATGATCCAGGACTGCCTCGAGTATGCGAAGCAATGCCACTCATGCCAGATCCATGGAGACTTCATCCACCAACATCCGAATCCACTGCACCCGACGTTGGCTAGTTGGCCATTCGAAATGTGGGGGACTGACATAGTCGGCCCCATTGAGCCAGCATCATCCCGGGGACACCGCTTTATCCTGGCGACAACCGATTACTTCTCCAAATGGGTAGAAGCAGTACCGCTGAAGGAAGTGAAGACGGAGAATATTCTCCACTTCTTCAAGACGCACGTCATCTATCGGTTTGGAACTCCACGGCGGATTATCTCCGATAACGGGCCGGCCTACCGAAGCCATAAGATTAGCCGCTTCGCACAGCAGCACAATATAGACTGGAGATATTCTTCAGTTTACAATCCACGAGCTAACGGTCTGGCAGAGGCCTTCAATAAGACCTTGACGAAGATCATAAAAAAGACCGTTTCCAGGAATAAGAGAGACTGGCACGAAAAGCTGCAAGAAGCCCTTTGGGCTTATCGAACTACATTCAAGACGGCCACAAACACAACGCCGTACGCGTTGGTATTTGGGACAGAAGCAGTGCTCCCCCTCGAGATAGAGTTACCCTCTCTACGAGTAGCAATCCACCACGAGCTGACGAACGAAGAAAATGCTCACCTTCGGCTTGAGGAGCTTGATGCCCTCGATGAAACCCGGCTCATAGCACAACAACATCTAGAAGCCTACAAAGCAAAGATGACGCGCTCGTACGAAAGATTGACCAGGCCGAGGACATTCCGCCAAGGCGAACTCGTACAAGTGGTCAAAAGACCTATGATCCCCAATCGTGCCAAGCGGGGAAAATTTGAGCCAAACTATGAAGGCCCATATATCATAGACAAGGTCTACCAGGGTGGAGCCTATCTACTCATGGACATGCACGGTGAAAGGCCTTTCAGGCCAATAAACGGCCGCTTCTTAAAGAAGTACTATACTTAATGAGCCTTAGCCGGGGTCAATGATAGATGACGACGACTATGTCCGCTCGCTATCTTCCTAGGCTCAGACTTTACAAGTAGCAGCCGGCCTTCCCATATCGACGGACCGAAACGTCCTTAAACTAACGGCGGACCGAAACGTCCTTAAACTAACAGCGGACCGAAACGTCCTTAAACTATCGACGGACCGAAACGCCCTTAAACTATCGACGGACCGAAACGTCCCTAAAACTACTACCGCAGCATCCTTAGGCTGACGAGATGGATAAAAAAAAAGATAAAAAAAAACGATAAAAAAAAACGGTATGTCCATAAGCAAAATGGGCACGGATGAAAACCCGAAAGGGCTCCGTGAGTAAAAAGAGCAGGGCTACCGGCGAGTGTTTGTGAAAACCCGAAAGGGCGCAACCTCGTTAAAAGACACTTGTAGGGTCCTTTCGACCTTGTAAGGAGAAACCACCTGCGTGAGATCCTTACGACTCACAAAGGAGCAACACACTTAGGGATCCTCACGATTCCTAAGGAGAAAATACATTTGCGAGATCCTTACGACTCGTAAGGAGAATTCTCTTGTGGGACCCTCACGGCCCATGAGATTTGAAAGTCTTAAGTTACAGAAATCTAAACCTGTTCTTAAGCAAATCCTCCACAACCTCCGATATTGCCCTACAAGAGGCTCAATACTGACCCTTGTATACAATCCACGGGCGCGAATAAACATTTCCCCAGCAAAGTCCAACCCTTCTAGATCCCCTCGACCCATAAGGAGAAAACCCTCTTGTAGGATCCTTACGACTTACAGAGGAACATACACTTAGGAATCCTCACGATCCCTAAGGAGAAAATACACCTGCAAGAGCCTCACGACTTGTAGGGAGAAATACCTTTGTGAGACCCTTACGGCTCATGAAGTCAAAAGCCTTAGTCGGCAGGACCTTAACCCTGTTTGCTAAGCCACCTTTGTTCAACACCGACAGAGGCAAATGATGATTCGCTCCTGGCAATATTCCAGTTGCAGCGATGCTGACGCCTAAACCGGTATCAAATCACAAATTCTTTCGTGGCAAATGATGATTCGCTCCTGGCAACGTCCCAGTTGCAGCGATGCTGATGCCGAAATCGGCGTCCAAAATCCGAGCTTGTAGCGAAAAAGCTAGCAAGCCACACATGCCTACAAAATAGCCGAAATGATGGGGCAACTTGCAATAAAAATCAGCAAGTAAAAAAAAATGTATGCATAAAAAATAGCCGAAATGATTGGGCAACTCGCAATAAAAAGCAGCGAGTAAAAATAAATAAACAGCCGAAATGATTGGGCACCGCGAAAAATAGCCGAAATGATTGGGCAGTCGCGATTTTCGCGATATAAAAAGCTGAAATGATAGAGCATCGCGGGAAAAGAAATAAAATAAAAATAAAATACATGCCCTACAGGTGACGCTACATCAATCCCTGTACACAATCCAGGGGCGCAAACAAAGAAGGAGTCGCACTCTTCCTCCCCAGGTTTCATTAGAAGAAAGAAGCTAAATCTCGACGGGCCACAAGCGACCTAAAGATCATCCCAATACTCATCTCGTAACAACGGACACAACTTCAAGCTAAGCGGAACAGCGGCAACTCCCAACTCCGTGGCTCGGTGGTGTACATATCGCCAACAGTCAAACCTTCACCCCATGAAATGCGGATATATAGTGCAAAATTCCTGGTCACGTGGAACGCGGATAATGTCACTCTTTGACCCCGTGGAAAACGTCCAGAGCGGATCCTGGTCCTCGCAGAGCATGGCAGTGAACCCGTGCGAAGCATCCAGAGCGGAGCCTAGTCCTCGCCTAACGCGGCAGTGAACCCGTGTGAAGCATCTAGTGCAAAATTCCTGGTTACGTGGAACGCGGATAATGTCACTCTTTGACCCCGTGGAAAACGTCCAGAGCGGATCCTGGTCCTCGCAGAGCATGGCAGTGGACCCGTGCGAAGCATCCAGAGTGGAGCCTAGTCCTCGCCTAACGCGGCAGTGAACCCGTGTGAAGCATCTAGTGCAAAATTCCTGGTCACGTGGAACGCGGATAATGTCACTCTTTGACCCCGTGGAAAACGTCCAGAGCGGATCCTGGTCCTCGCAGAGCATGGCAGTGAACCCGTGCGAAGCATCCAGAGCGGAGCCTAGTCCTCGCCTAACGCGGCAGTGAACCCGTGTGAAGCATCTAGTGCAAAATTCCTGGTCACGTGGAACGCGGATAATGTCACTCTTTGACCCCGTGGAAAACGTCCAGAGCAGATCCTGGTCCTCGCAGAGCATGGCAGTGAACCCGTGCGAAGCATCCAGAGCGGAGCCTAGTCCTCGCCTAACGCAGCAGTGAACCCGTGTGAAGCATCTAGTGCAAAATTCCTGGTCACGTGGAACGCGGATAATGTCACTCTTTGACCCCGTGGAAAACGTCCAGAGCGGATCCTGGTCCTCGCAGAGCATGGCAGTGAACCCGTGCGAAGCATCCAGAGCGGAGCCTAGTCCTCGCCTAACGCGGCAGTGAACCCGTGTGAAGCATCTAGTGCAAAATTCCTGGTCACGTGGAACGCGGATAATGTCACTCTTTGACCCCGTGGAAAACGTCCAGAGCGGATCCTGGTCCTCGCAGAGCATGGCAGTGAACCCGTGCGAAGCATCCAGAGCGGAGCCTAGTCCTCGCCTAACGCGGCAGTGAACCCGTGTGAAGCATCTAGTGCAAAATTCCTGGTCACGTGGAACGCGGATAATGTCACTCTTTGACCCCGTGGAAAACGTCCAGAGCGGATCCTGGTCCTCGCAGAGCATGGCAGTGAACCCGTGCGAAGCATCCAGAGCGGAGCCTAGTCCTCGCCTAACGCGGCAGTGAACCCGTGTGAAGCATCTGAGGTATTTATAGAAGACCTAGTGCCCCGATGTAGCAGACTTCGTCAGATTCCCCCTCGTTTGAGGGGTTTTTGAACAAAGTGAAGCTCGAAAGAAGATGAACAAAGTGAAGGCTCTTATGAAGAGACATATGTATTTATAGAAGACAATGAAAACGTTTCGTCTCCCCAGATCCCTAGAGGAATCCAACGGTCACAAGAGGTGACAGCGTTGCACTCACATGCAGACACGTGAGACCAACGCTGTGGGGGCATTTGTTTCCTGATTTAAAATCAGGAAAGCTTCTGGGAAAAGCTTCAGAAAGGGGTCACGTGTTGGCACGTGACACCTAAAAAAGCATCATCAAGTCAAGTTCAGTTTCCTGACTACGCTGAAGAAAATGGGCTTCAGAAAGAGTCACGTGTTCCCACGTGACCAGGGTCATGTGGCGACACGTGACATTTAAATGCAAGCGTCAAAGGCACACAAGTTCCCTGATCAATCAAGGAAAAGGCTTCAGAAGAGGTCACGTGCCTCCACGTGACCAGGGTCACGTGTTGGCACGTGACGTTCAAGGCAGCAGACTCGTTCTCCAAAAGAACCGAAGAAAGAGAGTTCAAACAAGGGTCACGTGCTCACACGTGACCAGGGGTCACGTGGTAGCATGTGACGTTTAAGCAGCAATCAGAAGACAAAGCGCAAAAGAAAGGAAAAGGCTCATTTCAAAGGGGGTCACGTGCTCACACGTGACCATGGGTCACATGGTCACACGTGACCGGCTTTCAAAGCCCATTTTGTCAACAGAATTAAATTCTGAGAGAAATTCAAATCTTTCCAAAGGAAAGCAACTATCTGGAACCAATCAAATTAAAGATTCAGAGGTGATGAAATATCATCTATCTATGGGAAAATCTCGGGTTTGGAAAGATTTCCCCTTTAAATCTAACCAAAATAACAAAGGAGAATCTCTGGATTTAAAATCCAATGGTGAATAAAATTCACCTAATAATCCAACGGCCCAAAATGAATGATGAATGCAAATCAAATCTTTCACGAAGATTCGTCAAAAACTGATTGATTCGGCTGCTTCTCCTATAAATAGGAGCCAAGAGACATACATACATATACATGCGCAGAGAAGAAAAAAGAAAAAATGAGAAGAGCTTTGATACTTTGAAAAGACTCGGATCTTCTGCAAAAAACCCTAGGTAAGAAAGGGAAGGCCTTTTGAAAGAAAGAGAATTTAATTCTCAACAGAGTTTAACTCTGATAATGTAAAAAACAGAAGAACATATTTCTTCTCTCTTTGATAGAGGATCTGCAAAGTGCACATCTCCCCTTAAGGTTGAGAATTTAATTCTCAATGGGTTGAGATCCTGCCATGCAGATCCAAAACATAGAGAAGGAATGCAAGCACGAGAATTTAATTCTCACAGAACTGTAGGAATTTAATTCCTTTAAAATAAAAGTAGGGCTTGACCCTATATCATGGGAATTTAATTCCTCCAGAACAAAAAAGAAACAGGGTTTAACCCTAATTAAGAAACCCAGTTCTGTTGAAACATCGGGAATTTAATTCCCTTAATCATAATTTAACAGAGGATGGAAGTTTAAACTCCTTAAAAACTTTTATTAGGGTTTAACCCTATTCAGCCCTTCACATATATGAGGAATGTACTTCCTACAGAAAATTCAGAGTTAAACTCTATTCCAGAAAACAAAGTCTTCGAAAGGAAGTAGGAATTTAATTCCTCTGAAATTTACAGTTCGAGGAATTTAATTCCTGAAAAAGGGTTAACAAAGCCTCTGAACAAAATACATAGAGGCAGGGTCACGTGTCATCACGTGACCCCCCCAAGAGATCTACAGAAAGCCCCTTTGAGGCAGCACCCCACGTGACCCACGTGACCCTCGGCAGGAGCTCTAATACATAGGCATTTGAATGCCCATCACGTGATGGCACGTGATGCTCTGAAAGACACGATAATCTCAGAATAAATGAAGGGAGGGCGCTCTCACGTGCTGCCACGTGACCCCTCTTGTCTTAGTGTTTAACACTAAATTGAAACTCTCGAACTCAGTGTTAAAATACTGTTGGGCTTTAGTGTTCAACACTAATTAAAAAGCTTTATCTGCAGTGTTTAACACTGATTACCTTAGCGTTCAAACACTAATCTGAGATCTTCATTTGCAGTGTTCAACACTGATCTGTTTTTAGTGTTTAACACTAATTCGAAAAGCCTTGTTGCTGGTGTTTAACACCAATTACCTCTTAGTGTTAAACACTAACTTATCAACCTCATTCTCAGTGTTCAACACTGACTGCTCTGTAGTGTTTAACACTAGACGTTTGGCCCAATTGGCCTAAATGGATAGAGGCAAAGCCTCTCCTGATTGGACTTAGTCCAAGATGGCCATAAGTCCTCAATTTGTGATTAACTGGGCCAATGGACTCATAACATAATTAATTCGTCTTGATCCCAAATTGGGCCAAGGACTATTTAATCCACTCCGGTTCTAGGGTACATCTCTTCACTCCTTTGATACTTGGCATTGTAATCCCTCAATGTCTTCAAAGAGGTGACGGGTCCCGACGACCACACATTGATATGGACTGTGGGGTCCTTAAACTCATGTCTAATGCAAATTCCTGGTTACGTGGAACGCGGATAATGTCACTCTTTGACCCCGTGGAAAGCGTCCAGAGCGGAGCCTGGTCCTCGCCAAGCGCGGTAGTGAACCCGTGTGAAGCATCCAGAGCACATACCGGACTGTGGGGTCCTTAAACCCATGGACTACGACGTCCTTAACCTTGACCGAGATGTCTTAAAACTAACAATGGACCGTGGGGTCCTTAAACCCATGGACTACGACGTCCTTAACCTTGACCGAGATGTCTTAAAACTAACAATGGACCGCAATGTCCTTAAACTACCCATGGACCGCAATGTCCTTAAACTACCCATGGACCGCAACGTCCTTAAACTAGAACAATAGAGCCCCGTATGCTCTTTTGTCGGACCTAAACGGTCCCGTTTAAGTTGATCTTAGCCTCAAAGATGGCTAATGTATCCTTAAACCTTCAAACAGAGTGGACTATGAATCCCCCAATTAACCCTGGCTCGAGGGTACATCTCTGAACTCCTCTGACATCCGTCGTTGTAATCCTTCAACGTCGTCAGAGAGGTGACGGGTCCCGACGGCCATACATTCATGGACCACTATGTCCCTAAACTGGAACATTAGAGTCCAAACGCTCTTTTGTCGGATCTAAACGATCCCGTTAAGTTGATCTTAGTCACAAAGTTAGACTAACGTATCCTTAACAAACGTTTGAGTTGATCTTAGCCTCAAGTATGGCTGACGTATCCTCAAACCAAACCCCCAAACCCAAATCTAAGATAATACGGATTTGGACTAGTCCACGCCCTACGGGCGACGACATAACTCAGTCTCCGTAGACAATCCACGGGCAACAAAACACAAAAAAAACACCCACGACACGAAGTGACCAGCTGGAGAAGGAGAAAGTTGTTACCGCAATGCGGTAGCGTAATTAACTGCAGGGGCTTGCGCCTGCAGGGAAGAGCGTCCCCACAATCAAAAACCCCTCAAGCGAGGGGGAATCTGACGAAGTCTGCTACATCGGACGCATCCGTCTAAACCTTCGATACATGGTGCCATAAATCAACTTGGCATCTTCGGAGAGGTGGACGGATAGCACCAATTAGCATCTGCCCCGAATCTCAGGCAAGACGTCATGTCGCGCCGTCTTTCGGAGGGGAACACAACCGCTGCGTGATACTTTCAAAGACGGGGCTCCTACGTTGAAGGCTCGGGAAATCCTGCACTTGTATTTTATTAGGCCGGGCTTTTTAGTGTTCAGGAAAAACGCATCGGCACTGTTCATGAGGTATAACCCGCACCGCTTCGCTCAACAGTCGGACTACAATCAGGGTGTCCCTCTCGAGGCATTCTTACCCGAGGCGGTCGCTACAGAAGAGGGTATTCGCTACGCGCTGCACCACTTTATGCGATTAAATATGGGGTCCAATTTTCTCATCAGCGAGCCGAGCTATGTGCCGAAAGCTTCGAACGCTTACATGGCGTGGTACCAGGATGCGACGGGTGCTGTTATCAGGGAAGAAAAGCGGCTATTACTTGATCATAAGGATGCTGTCCAAGCTGGTAACCCAGCGGTCCCTTTAAAGCGACAGACTGTCGTTCATCCCTCCTTCAGAGAAGTCACTACAGTTGTGATCCCGCACGCCTTCCCTGAGAAGCCTCAACCCAGTGTTCCAATAACTGCGGTAGCCGTAGCGTCCACGGAATTTGGCGCTGGTATGGAAATAGGGACCCGCCGCCGAAAATGCATGCCAAGCGCAAGCTCTTGTCATCGGCCGCTGGTGTCTGTTCGCAGAAAAAGAAGAAGTCTCTATTTTCTACCGACATCGTATTCGTCCAGGAGCCCCATGCTCCCTACACCGAGGGCTTGTGTGAATACGGCACCAACGACTGTTTGTTCGACACGCCTACGACCGACACCGATCTATAGGCTGCCCTCACGGCTTCCGAGCGACTGGCTCGCGAGGAAGCGGCGTTGATCTCTATCGCGAAATCAGGTATACTGCAGTTATATTCTTCCGCGTCTATCCCTTTTCTCTTTATTATGCTTTTATTAACGTTCTCTCCTTCAACAGGTATTTCTACCGAAGAGGCTCTTGCGGCTTCCCTCAGGACGTCCGAGGAGAAAGAGAGGCTCCGCGCTTCTTTGGGCCTTAATATAATTCGTTTCACGCGTACTCTTTTTATTCGTGCTCTGACCCTCTCTTTCACCTTATTGTAGGGACGATCTCAACTCAGGATATTCCAAGTGCAGTGCCGATCCCAAGTGGAAATACAGCAAAACTTCTAGAGCCAGCTACAGTGGTCCCGACCCTCCCCAAGTCACCACAGGAGGCTTTGCTGAAGCAGAAGATGATGGACGTCGTAACGGTTCCAGAGGAAAAGCTCAGTTCGGACGACGACGTCCCCTTGTTGGAAGTCTTGAGGAGGTCACTTCTCACTGCTCAGACTGAAAGGAAGCGCAGGAAGTACGCGGCGAGGGAACACGATGCCGTGTTGGCCGTAGGTGCAGGCTAAAGCAGTACTCCGCTTGCTGATACTCCTTCGGCGGATGTTCCCTCTGCCCTGTCTACCGCCCATAGACAGGTTGCATGCACGGCTTAAGAAGAAACTGAAAAGCTAATTCAAGGTAACGTAACACCTAGTCTTTTATTAGAACTCGATCCTTGAATTCTGATATACGCATTTTCTTTCATGCAGGGCCGAGTCCTGGCGATGGTATGGCAGGTGAAACATTGATGATTACAGAGCCCGAAGTGGCTACTCTTTCTCGAGAATCTAGGACCATCCAGAATGCTGCTCTTTCTCCTTGTGGCTCCTTGGTATCGGCGGATGTCGCAAGTGTTACTACGGACCTCGTCGAGTCAGGGGATGAAGCTATAGGCGCAGAATCTATTCCCCCGAGAGAGAGAGAGAGAGAGTGAAGAAGCCATTACACCTGGTGACGCCTCCGTCGCGGTTTTGGTCCATGATCTATCAGGTAGTCCTTGAGTTGTTGCTTTCGAAATTTTCATTCCTGTTAAGCCCTTCTGATGATATTTTGTTTGTCTTGAGCACAGGCACTATTGGATATATGTATGCCCTAGAGGCCATTATATGATAGTGGATGTATTTATACATGTATATATATATTCAGTGTACATTCTTGCTCGACATGATAGTATACTATCTGGTTACTCTTTATCTGACATGTTCACTTGATCATGCTTTTATTCATTTGCACATGTTGATAAAGCCCTGAGGATATTTTCTTGACTACTGTGATTATGATGTAGATCATACTAGTGGGACATTTGTAATTTATAAGCGTATCCTGAAATGTCCCTAGTCATGGGTATATCGAGACGGGGCATCGATATTCCAGAGTAGACTAGCGTATATGATACTAGACCCATATGATGGGCGATGGATGTTCCCACATCCTTTGATGTTTGACATCTAGATAGTATACGGGTGCTCAGTGGAGACTGGGTACACTGGACGGACTCGCCGAGAACTCCTATATGGTATTATATCTATCGTCGGATAGCAGTTCTCAGGTGACACTGGTACAGGTTAGTCTGTAGACCCGAGATCGTCATAGAGTCTTGTATGTTCTCCCACTGTACTTTGATTACCACTCTACCATGGCTCTACTGAGTCGTGCAAACAGGTGGCTTTTGGGTACAGTCCCGAGACACATGGAGACAATGAGCGATAAGAGGGGTTTCGTCTCTCCCGGTATTGGGGGTTGATGTTGTATAGTGCTCGATTGGCTATATCAGTAAGTCCCCGGCCAGGGCTGTTGAAATTTACTGATAAGTGTTATCAGTAGTTTCCCGATCTGTTATAGACCATTCATCGGCACGACTTATTGACTTATTAGGGTCGACGTTACCATCCCTAGACTCGATATGCAACATATCTGACGAAGAGACCGGACTGTACGGTAGTGTTGCCGATTGGCCCGACGGGAGTTTTGACAGGTTCGCTTATTTTCTTCTGATCGTTCAATACCCAGGTGTCCGTTAGTTTAGCTGACCTCTTGCGGCTTGGGGGTGCTTCAAATGATCATCACCCACTGCCGGCGTATTGACGAGTCTTAGAGTCCCATAAAGGAGTTACCTAGCCCAGGCGAAACAATGTGGTGCGCATATGAGATATGTGCGGGGACTCGATTAAATGTGTGTATGTGATACCGTATATTAATCGGGCGGTTTGCTATTGGTCGGGTCATATGTGATATGACCGGTTTGTTAAATCAAGTGTTGATTTAACATTGACCATTAGCTTTTTCACTTAAACCCTTTTGTCTTTTATTGTATGCATGCATGTATGCATGAGTTTATGTTGATGCACATATTGATGTGCATGCACACATACATGCATACACTTGTGTATCATGATAGATGATACAAAGATGGTGGAAATATAAGACTCACATGTTAGTAAATATATATATACATATTTATTTTTGAGATTAATGGAAATAGAAAATGATTCATAGTTGATTATTTTATTCCTCCACTAAATCTTTCTTTAAACATGAGTTAACTTTTTATGGCCATTTGTGCTCCAAAATAAATATCTAGATATTTATTAACTTGGGTTAAGAATGAGAGTGGAAATTATATATAATTTCTATTCTCATTTCATCTTTATCATTATCATCTTGAGCTCTCATATTGCCATCATCTTCTTCTTCCTCTCTCTTGCTTTCTAGGTTTCATTAGTGAGTGAGATAGTGATCAAGTTAGGGTTTTGAAGTAAGAAAATAAACCACATCATCATTCTATACTACTCTTGCCCATTAGTTTTGAGTGTTAGCTTCAACTTCATCTCTTGATCAAGTGGAGCTTTGAGCTTGGACAAAGAGGACTCCGGGTGGATCATCGTGGACTTGGAGGATCACAAGCAAGCCCGTTCCAACTTTCAAGTAGCCAAGGAGTCTAGCAAAGGGAGCTACAAAGGTTGTATTCTCTTTACCAAGTGCAAAACTACTTGAAGCATGTGTTAGTTTTTGTTACCCTAGCTTTTCTAGTTTGATTCCTAGGTTAGTCTTTTTAGCACCCTCTAATTTTTTAAATATGGCATGTGTGATGCTACCAAACCTTTGTTGTGGTGCTAGGGAAACCCTTTATGGTATCAGAGCCTAACTAGAAACCTAGACGATGTTACGATAATACGAAACCGAAAAACTCCGCAAAAATACGGTTTTAGAAACCGTAGAAAATGCTCTCTGGAAATTTTTTCAAAAATCGTTTAAAAATTATTTCAGCAACTGCAGAGTGTAGTATAGGATACTATATGAACATAGGTGAAATACCGGGGGGGGCTCGGATTTTGGCCGAGCCCTGGGCCAGTATATCCGGCGTCGCCGGCCCCCTATGCCCTTTTTCTCCCCATATTTCACATGTGTTCTGGTGTGCAGAATCTGGGGTTTCTGGTATTGTTTGTGTAGTCCAGAATTGCATATGATGTTAGTTTGGTAATGGACTCTTTGCGGAGTATTTCGTAGTCGTATTTTTTAGCATTGTATTGGTAACCTTGACAATGTTTAATAGTTCGATCGAACTTCAAACACCCCGTCAAGAACCCCACTGAAATTTTCAATAGTTGGAATTTTCTTAAGTTAATTATATTCAATAGTCATGCAAGTAACTCTATGGACCCTCTAGAAGAACAAAAACCTTAACTCGATTCTATGCCTTCGGAACCGCGACTTGAACCCTAGGGTTTGCCGTAGTTCCGCGGAGTCATAGGTGAGGCATTGGTTTGACCTATCTACGGCTGGACCATAGGTATTGTAGCACGTTTTTGGATACTTTAACTTCGCTCAAGTGTTGAGCTTATCGGGTGATGAGGGTGTTGGTTGATTCGATCGAAATATTTAACATAGTCATGTATATTGTGATACAATAATTGGAATCTACATTTATATGTTGCGTGTAAATCTAGCATTTCAGTCTCAGTAGTAATCTGTGATCTTGTTGAATTATCCGATTTATTTTGAAAACGTGTTTTCATGGATGAGACTTAAATGCGAGACTTACATGTTAGGCATGAAATCTTGGATATAAGATATCCCAGGTTTATGATGTCTAAGGGCAGAGGTGATTCCAGTTGTTGTAGTTTTTCACTTTCTTTTCTGTGACCGTAAGTGTAGTATGTGGTGTATCGCCAGTTTCGTTGCTATACATCAACGACAATTGGGGTACGCATACTTGCTTACGTTGATGACATGTGATGTTATGTGTTGCTGTGATATGATGTATAGGATCGTCGTGAATGAATGGACGGGGATTTTATGTGAGATGAGAGTTTTTCTTTTCATTCATGTAAAATTCAATTGTTTGTAATATTCTTTTATTTGGGGCACTTCCGGGTTGAGGATGATGTCACCATTGTTATATATTATTTACTTTTCCGTATTAGGATAGACCCAAGGTGGGGAGCACAAGTGATCGGGTTCTGGGGTCCAGTGGGAGACCATCTTGAGGCGTCGAGACCGGGTTTCCTAACTCCAGAATTGGTAGGGTCACTTGCCGCTCTCGTAAGGGTCTAGGGGTGTGGGATTGGCTATTCATCACGACCGTGGAATCCGTATTTTCTATTGTTGGCTAAATACAAAATACGGACATCCTAGCATATCCTATATTTTCATATATGTGTTTCTGCTGCTTATATTCAGTGATGTGATCTCTTGATATATCTGAGACGAATGCAATATTATATATAAGATATATAGTAGATGTTGCTTATGTTTTGCACCCGCGCTAGTCCCATTCCGGTATGCCGTTAGTTAAGTAACCTAACGGTGCATAACGGAACATTGTGGCGAATGCGGATGGCATAAGCGTACGTTGTATTTTCGTTTCTTTTCTGTGTTTGGCTTAAGAACTTAAATAATGGGACTACATTAATAAGATTAATGTAAAGAAAAATAAATCTAAAAAGATGTTGTAGAATTGGATTTGAAAACCACTCGGCTTTTTGAGAAAAAACTACATTTCAAAATTGCGGAGCTTAAGCCACTCCATTTTTTTTGAAAACCATTTGATTCTACGACGATATTAAGTTCAAAGCGTTAAAGGTTTTCTTAAAAACCATCTGCAACCCTCCGTCATTTTAGGAAGTAGAGTACTTAGTATTCGTGCTACGTTTGTTGACTTTAGTTAAGGCGTAGTGTACGGTAGCTAAGTGATATCTTCCTACACTGCATATGATGCAGTTTAATTAGGACATTCATATGACTTTGTTGACCATAGTTAAGGGTCATATGGGTAGGTCTAATTAATCAAGAAATGAAGGGTAGAACTTGACTAGTGCTTGTGATTTGTTGACCATAGTTAAGGTCATAAGTGTTAGGGGTAAAAACCATATCGGGAGTTTCAAGAGTTGAAATTTGCAATGAGATTGCACACCTTCCATATGATGGTTGGATCTCGATCCCACTGTGAGCAAGAGTTGCTCCCAGGAGAGTTTTGCTCTTTATAATTAGCTAACTCATTAGGTGTCTAGAAAGCTGTTAACGAGGCTACGCCTCTGGGAAGACGAGGTTTATATTAATTACGTCCGTGCGAAAGCACGGGGAACCTCCCTCAAGTACCAACACTGTAGGTGACCAACACTGTAGGAAGACGAGGTTTATATTAATTACGTCCGTGCGAAAGCCTGGCTGAACGGTTAGCGAAGTTGTAGATTGTAATTAATCCTGGCTAGTTTTCTTTTTAAGGTTTGAAGGAAAAACTTGATTAAAGCAGTGTGAGACATCGATTAGATAAGATAATAACCAATCTGATCTTTACAAGAGCTTTCACTGAGTGTATTCTTTTCTCTCTCTTAGTGGCAGATACCAATGACAGGACTCAAGATTTTACTAGATAAAAATAAACTGAATGGGACCAATTATAAAGACTGGCTGAGGAACCTTAACATTGCCTTGACTTATGATAAGGTATCTTATTTCCTCACGGCTCCAGCCCCGCCCGTCCCAGGTCCTAAATCTTCAGTTGCGGATAAGGAAGTCCGCAAGACATGAGACGCTGACTGTGCCACGGCCAAATGCCTCGCGCTTGCATCGATGGATAACATACATCAAAAGCAGCATGAGCAAATGGATGTCCAATCCATTTTTCTCCATACAAAAGAGTTGTATGGGGAGAAATCTCGTGTCCTACGATACAAAGCATCAAGAAAGCTGTTTCAGATGCGGATGGCTCCTGGCACACCAGTAGGTGACCATGTTCTGAAGATGATAGCTCTTATAGAAGAGCTTGAGGACCTCGGGTGGACAATGGACAACGAAAAACGAACAATATATTGATATTATTCTGCAGTCTCTCCCCACTACCTTTGCTCAATTTGTAGTAAACTTCAACATGCACAACATGGAGAAGGAACTGCCTGAACTCCTTAATATGTTAAGGAGTGCAGAGAGCATGCTCAAGTCAGTGAAGACTCCTGCTTTGATTGCTGGGCCATCTTCCTCATCTCGCCCGAAGGCCAAGGCCAAGGGAAAGATAAAGAAGAAACCCACCAAACCTAGAGGTGGAGTTAAAAAGGTTAAGGGGAAAGACAAGTCCAAAGCTGGGGAATCGGGGAAAGGGGAATGTTATCACAGCCACAAAACAGGGCACTGGAAGCGCAACTGTGCTGAGTACCTGGATCTCAAGAAGAAGAAGCATGGTGATGCTTCCGCTTCAGGTGTGTTTGTGACAGAAAACTGTTTTTCTATAAACCCTACTTCCTGGGTATTAGATACCGGTTCATGTTCTCACATTTGCAATTCTATACAGGGGCTGAGAAATAGCAAAGTTTTGAAGACAGGTGACCACACTCTCCGGGTTGGAAATGGTTCCAATGTACATGCAGTTTCAGTGGGAGAGTATCACCTGGGGTTGCCGTCAGGGTGTATATTGGTTTTGAACCCATGTTATTATGTACCTGGTATGCTTTGTAATATAATATCCGTTTCTTTGTTAGACAATGAAGGATATAATTTTGTATTGCAGAATAATGTTATGAACATTAACTTGAGTCAAATGTTGGTTGGGTATGGTACATTTAATAACAGGATATACGTCCTAAATCAACACACAGTTTTCAGCATAGAACACACAGCTAAAAGAAAATTTTCAGATATAAATGAAGCTTATCTTTGGCACTGTAAACTTGGTCATATTAACGAAACAAGACTAAACAAGCTATATAAAGATGGATATTTAAATCCTTTTGAATATAAATCTTATGCGACTTGCCAGTCTTGTATCAAGGGTAAAATGACCAAAACTCCGTTTACCGGACACGGAGAAAGAGCTACTGAGCTCTTAGGCCTCATACATAGTGATGTATGCGGGCCAATGTCTACACAGGCTAGAGGCAGTTTTTCTTACTTCATAACTTTTACTGATGATTTCTCAAGATTCAGTCATGTGTTTATGTTAAAGCATAAGTCTGAAGCTTTCGAGAAATTCACTGAGTACAAACTTGAAGTAGAAAAACAAACCGGCTTGAGTATCAAAATGCTTCGATCGGATCGAGGTGGAGAGTATCTCAGTACAGAGTTTGCAGAATTTCTAAAAGAGAATGGGATTCTCTCTCAGCTCACTCCTCCTTACACACCACAGCACAACAGTGTGTCAGAATGACGGAATCGAACCCTATTAGATATGGTCCGTTCCATGATGAGTGATGCTGAGTTACCTGTCTCATTTTGGGGGCATGCATTGGAGACTGCAGCATTTCTATTGAACAGGATTCCAACCAAAACCGTGTCTACCACGCCATATGAGATATGGCATGGGAAGAGACCATCTCTTAAACGAGTTAAGATTTGGGGTTGTCCGGCCTATGTCAAAAAGCAGAATCTGGACAAACTCGAGATACGGTCAGTCATGTGTAATTTTGTGGGATATCCAAAGAATTTTTATGGATATATTTTCTACCACAAGGAGGAACAAAAGGTGTTTGTTTCTCAGTATGCCACATTTTTAGAAAAAGAATTTTTTACAAATGATACTGATGGCAGCGTGGTAGACCTAGAAGAGGTTCTAGAAACACAAGTTACAAATGACGACTTGGTTGAACCGGCTGTTGCAACAGAAATTAATGAACCTCAACCACTCCGTAGATCCGGTAGGACTTCTCGCCCACCGGAGAGATACTACGGTTTTCTCATTGATGGTGATAGAGAAGATTGCATCACGGATAATGATGATCCTACTAGTTTTCAGCAAGCTATCACGAGTGGAGACTCTGTGAAGTGGCTAGATGCCATGAGATCTGAAATGGAGTCTATGTACACCAACAAAGTATGGATTTTGAACGTTATACCCCCTGGGGTAAAATCCGTAGGGTGCAAATGGATCTTTAAAAGAAAGATTAGTGTAGATGGGCAGGTGGAGACCTATAAGGCAAGACTTGTGGCGAAAGAATTTCGTCAAGGACCAGGTCTGGACTATGACGAAACCTTTTCTCCCATAGCCATGCTTAAATCCATTCAGATCCTACTTTCTATTGCTGCTCACTACGACTATGAAATCTGGCAGATGGACATTAAAACTGCATTTCTAAATGGAGATTTAGATGAATGCGTTTATATGGATCAGCCAGAAGGATTCATTGACAGTGGGAGCAGTGGGAAAGCATGTAGATTGCTTAAATCCATTTATGGATTAAAGCAGGAATCACGGAGTTGGAACATCTGTTTTGATGATGTTATCAAAGAGTTTGATTTCATCAAAAATCCAGATGAACCTTGTGTTTATAAGAAGGCTGTAGGGAGAGCTGTCGCATTCCTCGTATTGTATGTGGATAACATTCTTCTGATAGGAAATGATATTCCTATGCTACAGTCGGTCAAATCTTTCTTGTCACAAAGGTTCTCCATGAAGGACCTGGGTGATGCCACCTACATACTAGGCATTCGGATCTATAGGGATAGATCCAAAAGGTTATTGGGATTGCCTCAAACCAGGTACATCAACACCATCCTAAAGAGGATTAGTATGGAAGACTCCAAGCGGGGTGCCTTACCCGCTTGCCATGGAGTCACTCTCTCCAAGGACTTTTGCCCAAAGACCAATGAAGAGAGAGCTCGCATGAGCATTATACCCTATGCTTCGGCAGTAGGATCTATAATGTATGTGATGTTATGTACACGCCCTGATGTAGCTTATGCACTTAGTGTAGTAAGCAGGTATCAATCCAGCCCAGGGGAGTATCATTAGGTAGCTGTGAAGAACATTCTTATGTACTTGCGAAGGACTAAAGAATTGTTCTTGGTGTATGGTAACGGAGATCTCCAAATGGAGGCCTTTACCGATTCGATCTTCCAGAGTGATAAGGACGACAGCAAATCTATCTCTGGGTTTGTATTTACCCTCAATAGAGGGACGGTGAGTTGGAAGAGTTCCAAACAGGATACCGTTGTAGACTCTACGATGGAAGCTGAGTACATTGCTGCAAATGATGCTGCCAAGGAAGCCGTATGAATGAGGAAGTTCGTCGTGGAGCCAGGAGTAGTTCCAACCATTATTGATCCAATACCATTGTATTGTGATAATAATGGGGCTATGGCGTTAGCCAAGGAGCCCAGGTCCTATCAGCGGTCCAGACACATCCTGAGGCGTTTTCATTTGATCCGGGAGATTGTAGATCGCCTCGAGATCGAGATTAGGAGAGTAGACACAAAGAATAACACTGCGGATCCACTCACCAAGGCCCTCCCTCAGCCGCAACATGAGCGACTTTTTGAGATGTTGGATATGAGATACGCCAATAATCGGCCTTAGTGCAAGTGGGAGATTGTTGGATATATGTATGCCCTAGAGGCCATTATATGATAGTGGATGTATTTATACATGTATATATATATATATATATATATATATATATATATTCAGTGTACATTCTTACTCGACATGATAGTATGCTATCTGGTTACTCTTTATCTGACATGTTCACTTGATCATGCTTTTATTCATTTGCACATGTTGATAAAGCCCTGAGGATATTTGCTTGACTACTGTGATTATGATGTAGATCATACTAGTGGGACATTTGTAATTTATAAGCGTATCCTGAAATGTCCCTAGTCGTGGGTATATTGAGACGGGGCATCGATATTCCAGAGTAGACTAGCGTATATGATACTAGACCTATATGATAGGCGATGGATGTTCCCACATCCATTGATGTTTGACATCTAGGTAGTATACGGGTGCTCAGTGGAGACTGGGTACACTGGACGAACTCGCCGAGAACTCCTATATAGTATTATATCTATCGTCGGATAGCAGTTCTCAGGTGACACTGGTACAGGTTAGTCCGTAGACCCGAGATCGTCATAGAATCTTGTGTGTTCTCCCACTGTACTTTGATTACCACCCTACCAGTCGTGCAAACAGGTGGCTTTTGGGTACAGTCCCGAGACACATGGAGACAATGAGCGATAGGAGGGGTTTCGTCTCTCCCGATATTAGGGGTTGATGTTGTGCTATGCTCGATTGGCTATATCAGTAAGTCTCTGGCCATAGCTATTGAGATTTACTGATAAGTGTTATCAGTAGTTTCTCGATCTGTTATAGACCATTCATCGACACGACTTATTGAGTTATTAGGGTCGACGTTACCATCCCTAAACTCGATATGCAACATATCTGACGAAGAGACCGAACTGTACGGTAGTGTTGCCGATTGGCTCGACGGGAGTTTTGACAGGTTCGCTTGTTTTCTTCTAATCGTTCAATACCCGGGCGGCCATTACGTTTAGCTGACCTCTTGCGGCTTGGGGGTGCTTGATATGATCATCACCCACTGCCGGCGTATTGACGAGTCTTAGAGTCCCACAAAGGAGTTACCTAGCCCAAGCGAAACGATGTGTTGCGCATATGAGATATGTGCGGGGACCCAATTAAATGTGTGTATGTGATACCGTATATTAATCGGGCAGTTTGCTATTGGTCGGGTCATATGTGATATGACCGGTTTGTTAAATCAAGTGTTGATTTAACATTGACCATTAGCTTTTTCACTTAGACCCTTTTGTCTTTTGTTGTATGCATGCATGTATGCATGAGTTTATGTTGATGCACACATTGATGTGCATGCATACATACATGCATACACTTGTGTATCATGATAGATGATACAAAGATGGTGGCAATATAAGACTCACATGTTAGTAAATATATATATATATATATATATATATATATATATATATATATATATACATACATACATACATACATATTTATTTTTGAGATTAATGGAAATAGAAAATGATTCATGGTTGATTATTTTATTCCTCCACTAAACATTTCTTTAATCATGAGTTAACTTTCTATGGCTATTTGTGCTCCAAAATAAATATCTAGATATTTATTAACTTCGGTTAAGAATGAGTGTGGAAATTATATATAATTTCTATTCTCATTTTATCTTTATCATTATCATCTTGAGCTCTCATATTGCCATCATCTTCTTCTTCCTCTCTCTTGGTCTCTAGGTTTCATTAGTGAGTGAGATAGTGATCAAGTTAGGGTTTTAAAGTGAGAAAACAAACCACATCATCATTCTATACTACTCTTACCCATTAGTTTAGAGTGTTCGCTTTAACTTCATCTCTTGATCAAGTGGAGCTTTGAGCTTGGACAAAGAGGACTCCGGGTGGATCATCGTGGACTTGGAGGATCACAAGCAAGCCCGTTCCAACTTTCAAGTAGCCAAGGAGTCTAGCAAAGGGAACTACAAAGGTTGTATTCTCTTTACCTAGTGCAATACTAGTTGAAGCATTTGTTAGTTTTTGTTACCCTAGCTTTTCTAGTTTGATTCCTAGGTTAGTCTTTTTAGCACCCTCTAATTTTTTAAATATGGCATGTGTGATGCTACCAAACCTTTGTTGTGGTGCTAAGGAAACCCTTCAGGCATGGTGAGCCATGAGGCTATGCCGTCTGAAGAAGTGTTGTCGGTCGCTGCTCTGACAGTCGTTGTCCCCTCACCTTCTTCGGTGCCCCCTCAAATCTTGGAAGGTATGGGTTTCTCACTTATTTGTTTCACTGTGGATACAATCCTCCTTGTATTGACTGTATATCGTCGCTACTCTGCAGGAGTCCTTTTCGACCATTTATACCAGGTGTTGAACCCGCATTTTTCCTGTCAGTCGGAAATCGTTCCACCTTCTGGTATTGGTTAGTATATTCTTCAGCTGATGTTGTTGGCTATAGTGCTCTCAAGTCAATTATTGGATCACAGGCATGCAATTGCAATGATTGAGGGATGACCTATACCGGTAGGACAGTCTTACTCGAGATGATAGTATGCTATCTGGTTTGTCTTTATCATCGTGTACATGCTTTAGGTGACATTACAGATCACTATTATATGTTGATAGAGACCATAGGATTCTTTCTTAACTACCAGCAGTATGATGGCGATCATATACGTGAGAGTTGGGTAGTCTATAAGCACATCCTTAAAGTGTCCCTAGTCGTGGGAGTTTCAAGACTGGGCATCGATACTCCATGAGTAGACTAGTGTATACGGATCGAGACCCCGAAAAGGGGCAGTGGCTGGTCTCACAAGCCATTGGTGTCAGTTGGTTCACCTAAGATAGTATACAGGTGCTCATTGGGTTATGAGTACACCGGACGGACTCGCAGGGGCACTGCTGATTAGTACTATACCTATCGTCTGGAGCAGTTCCCAGGTGATATGAGTACAGCTTAGTCCGTTGACTTGACACTGCTATATTGCCTCAAGTGTGTTCCTATTGTTCTTTGATTGCTACCATATCACGGCTCAAAGGAGTCGTGCAAACAGGTAGTAGTTGGGTGCAGTCCCGAAGCACTTGGAGACAGTGGCGGTTAGATTGGATTCATCTCTCCCGGTATTGGGGGTTGATATCATGCTGTGTTTGGAGAGCTATTACACAAAGTCCTTGGCCAAGGCAAGTGAGATTTACTGGTAGGTATTCCAGTAGTTTCTCAAGGTGTTCTGTGCTACACTCCGACACGACTTATACCGCTATTAGGGGTCTGAGGTTAACCATCCCCTTGGCCCGATATGCGATACTCATAGACGAACAGACCGGACTGTACGGAGATTGTCACGGATAGGCTCGGTAGGGTTTCAAGATGAGTTCGCTCGTCGGCCTCCTTATCGCTCAATACCTGGGTAGCCGTTATGTACAGCTAGTGCCACAGACGTGCTTGTGATTAAACCCATTGCCAGCGTATTGACGAGTCTTTAGAGTCCCATACAGAGGGTTTCCCTAGTTCGGGAAAAACGTTGTAGAGGCCGTATGGTTTTATGGCAGGGTTCGATCATATACGTGCACTCGTGCACGGATCATGATCGGACGGATCATACTAATGGGCTTTGGTTTAAGACGGATCCTAGTATTAGATTGGTTAGATTACTTTCGTCTCGTAGTATTCATATTCAGTCTGAATGAGGACGCGGGTATGTAAATACAGATGAGGGGTATTCTTGTGATCCGTCACGATTTTTCTTTAGAAGATGCCATCCTATTTATTGTTTTAAACATTTGGATTAATGTTTATTAAGTGGAAATTGTGAGTTCAAGTCTTGACCAAGAGCATTAAATATGGCATGTGCATTTTTGGTGACTCATGGTGTGTTTTATTGTGCCATGTCTATTCTCTTGATTGATTATTGTGTGGGATTAATATGTGGAGAATGAGAGGGCAGTCACATATAGGTGGTGATTTGGTCTTGAGTTTTTGAGAGAGCTCTCACATTTGATCTCACACAATAAGCAAGTCATTTTTCTTCACTAGCTTTTCTTGTGCTCACAACTCTTCACTCATGGCTTCTTCTTCAACCTCCACCCTATCCCTTTCATATGTTGAGAATCCTAGAGTGTATTGAGACAAAGTAATCACACACTATCTATACTTCATCTTGAGCACCTACGTTACTAAACTAGTTGTTCGAGTTGCTTCGGTTTGAAGCGGGAACCCGTATAAAGAACCATTGAAGTGGATCTTCTTCGACGAAGGGAGACAGAGATCGAACTTGATCGGGAAAGCCGCGAGGAACTTTGCGCAGAGATTGAAGACCGAAGGACACAGATCGATCGGTATAATCTCTTAAACCACTTTACAGTTTACTAGTATAAGGTTAATGGCACGATCCGGGTAATCGGGTTATGATAGTGCCGAGTATTGAAAAGTTTTTGTTCTGCGTTTGGCCTCGGATTGACGGCCGAAGTGCTGCCGTATCCCTACAGATGTTCCCCCTTCTTTTATGAATAGACTAGCCGCGCCTCCGGTACTCCCCATTCTGCCGCCTGCCATAGCCGGTATAATAGACTACATCCCTTATGTGTTTTCTTTATCTCCCGAGTCGAAATTTGACCATAATTCATTTTTCAGCAATTGCACGGGCTCCAGCTCCTTTTGAGTCTCGCATTCCAATGCCCGCAGGGCCCTTTGCTAAACGCATATCTTTCCGGAGTGCTGCAAATAGCCGGCGAATGTTAAGCGAGTTTATCGAAGATCTCAATGCTGAGGCCCTTACTTCTGCTACAGATTTTGCCGTTGAAGTCAATCCAATGCTGGCGACACTCGTGAACTTCCATGATGAAGATCTTGTCGGCTCTTAGGTTGATTATTGCAGAAAGATCGAGGCTTCCCTGCATGAGATTGAGCTCAAGCGTCTCGCTCCTGAGGTGTTGGCCTCGAATTCTCAGCGAGCTACGTGGGTCGAGCATAGTGTTCCTTTCATTCGCCATTTTGAACAAGAGGCGGCCCTGAAACGAAAAGAACATGAGGCGGCCTCTAGCGAATTCGTCCGGTTGCATGCCCAGGTTGAAGCGAATGCTTCACGATTAAAATCTATTTTCGATAATCTCCAGCGATGTATTTCGGACGGCTTGACGCTAAGGAGGATGCTCGACTTCACTAAACGGGTCATGCAGGACTGTGAAGCTGCCAAGCTAGAAACTGATGAAAAGCTTTCATCCTGTTTGCGGCAACAGACTCAAATTGAAGCGGAGCAGGTCACGGTAGCTGACCACGAGAAAGGATTGAGAGGAGTTGATTGATCTGTATTTATGTGTTGTAGTTAACCGCAATCAATAACGGTGTCGCGCGTAGCTAGACCGAGATGAGTATGGGTCGTCCTCTGGGAAACGTTGAATATTTTATTCTTACTTTAGGCGTGTTGAGAAAGAAAGGAGGAAGAATAAAGAATGGTGAAGAATAGTTGTAGGATCTAGATCTACGTTAAACACTGATGCAAAATATAGATCTAGATTAACCACGGATGTAGGTTTAATATTAAAAGGGGGCTTGTAGGGTTCATTGGGATTTATTAGTTATGGATGATTAATTAAAGATTACTCTTCTTATTCTTTAATAGATTTAAAACTAGATCGACAGTGATGCATGTAGATTAGGGTTTCTGGAGGGAAAAGGGTTCCCACTCTTAACCCTTATCTTGACATGGATCTCTGTTCATGTCTAGACTTTACCAAAGCAATCATTAATCTAATCTCTAATCGCGGTCGAGACTAGCAATGAATTGATATCGCGCCCAATTAAGATGTTAGCTATTCTTTTGATAAAGTTTATAAACTTTATTGGATGTAAAAGGAGTTTAAGGATCTTCATCATCCATTAACCTACCCTAATCCCATGAACCCTAACAAGCGAAGAATTACTCGCGCATGTTGGGAGAAGAAGAGATGGAGAGAGAAATCATATTAAAACTACAAAGAGATAGAATAAGAAAACAACTACCTTTATTAATCAACAAAATTCATTTACACTTTGTTCCCTTAGAAAATGATTACAGAATGCTAGTTTGCTTCTCGATCTCTTCTAAGGAGGTAGATGAACCGTTGATGATCAGCCTGGATGCGTGAACCTGTCGCGGACTTCGTGATCTCTTCAGCTTGATGATTTTTCCAAGAGGCTCTTGGTCCTTATTTATAGTCACAGAGCCAGAACCGTAGTTTCCTAATATGGAAACTAGTTGTTAGGATCCTAACCACCAAAATCCCATATCTCAACTTCTCAAATCCGCGGCGGACCGCGTCCATTGGATAGGTTTGGCCGCGGATCTACCCCCTTTTGGTGAGATCATGGCCTCTAATTTTTGTAGCTTTATATCTGTAACACTTGGTAATCTTTTGAGTATCTAGACTTTGAAAATCTTTTCTACATTTCTGCCAGAATTAGTTTCTTCAATTTACTTGAATATCTTCAGCAGATTTGATCTTGCCAACTCGGATTTCCTTGATTTTAGTCATGATATAATTTCTGCACAATTATCTTAATAAATGATGTTAGTAAAATTTGTTTTTATTGAGATATTATCTTTAACCATTTGCCATGATATTTTAGTTTTAAGAATTGGTCAAAGGTATTTAATAAGGTAAGCATATTTAAATGGGCCAAATGTTACATGGATATTATATGCTTACTTTTTCCTACATAAGGTTAATTATAATATATAAACATATGAAAATAGTATTTTTGCAGATAAACCTTCATATGTGTCATATTTATAATAAACACCTTTTATTATATAGAAATAGTAAGAAAATATCATATTAAATGTGCAGTTTTATCAACTGAACAAATACCCCCAAACTTATTTTTGATCGTCCCGAGCAAACTAGTTTATTCAAGAGAAGGAGAAATAGAAAGGAGAAAACTAAGCACACTTTCGTAGGCAACACGATTGCACTGAGCACGTGCAACAAGCCGTTAAACTTCTAGGTGTCCCTAGTAGGAGGAGTGTTGTCTCCTGAGGGTTTTCAGCGGTTACACCCACAAAATCCAATAATAAAAGAAAGATAGTGAAAGTTACATATAAAGATAAGAACTATAAAAGAAAGAACTTGAAAATAAGAGTTATCAACTACACCAGTTTTTCAGTTGCTATGAGCCCTATCTTAATGGTCATGAAAAAAATGTTAGAAATCACATCATCCCTCAATAAAACATCGCCTTTAGTTTTTCTCCCTATCTTTCCTCCAAACATTGATCATATACCCCTACGTGTGTGAACTGGACATCTCTATACTCGGAGAATTCAATTCAAGCAATCATACTCTTGTCTATCTACCTTAGTACTTTTTAATCGATATTTATATGGAATATGCTCACACATTTTTCATGCGACCGTTAATACTTCTTGAGGTACTAACCGACCGATTACTCCTGTGCTTTCTAATTAAGTGCTTTTCCTCGTCTTACAACACCTAAGGCTTAGCAGTGACTCCCAAACCAGTTGGTCTAAGGCACTAGGTGATGAAGCACCCTTGCTATATTTTTTTATTGCTGCCTTGGTGATAAAAAAACTAGTGTTCATTTTTTTTTCACCACATATATTTTATTTTATTTTCCTTCATACTAAGGCTTTTAGACAAGAGCATTTCAAGATATGCTCTACTATCCCAAGTTTCAAGATGTGTGTAAGTGCGTATAGTAGGATATCAACGTTCCAATGTTTGGCCTCAAAAATAGGGACTATTTTTCAGACTTATTTTTATCCTCAGATTAGCAATTTTCTTCATCTTACTAATCCTTGGGACAACAGCTCATAACTACTTATTACTAGTTTTGTTTAAGAAAACCTCTAACTTTCTTGTTTTTCTCAAACTGTTCCTATCTTTCATATGTAAATTTTCAACTTCAAACTTTTATTATCAAAAATTTTTTTGTGTGCTTATATATAGTATAATGCAAAGTAATGCGTAAATAAGCACAAACCTTTCCAAAACCTGTTTGCAGCAGTGTCCTCACTGTTGTTTCTTTTAAATCTTAAAAACCTGTAGACTTGGGAGGAAAGGTTATTAACGGGGGCAACAAAAATTGAAAGTGAAAATCCTCCCTCAAACTTATTTTTGGCTCACAATTTTGAGGACAAATTTTATTTTCAAGAGCCGAAATATACCTCCCAAACTTAAGTAAAATAGTATTAAGCATTTAAAATTATTGGGGAGGGTAAAAGTTATTGGTCAAAGTAAAGCCTTGCAAAGACCAAAAGTCAAAACCAACCATTCAAAAATTTTATCGATGAAGCACCAAGGTTGGTGGAAGAACATGTCGCCAATTGACGTGAAGAAGTGGGGAGGAGATAAGAAGTGTAATGGAAAAGGTTTATGTCTCGATTTGTTGAGACAAAACAATGATGATGGATTACTCGCATTCTCATTCTTGATAAGAAGAAGATGTGGCGGTTTAATTTCTTTGGGTTGGGGTTGACTCATCACAACGCCCATGTCTGCTAAAAATGCGAGTTCATCGGCAAAGATTTCCTCAAAGCTTTCATCGATATCCTAAATAATAATCTCATCAGAAAGAACAGGATGATACTCTGACTCTATAAAAAGTTCCTCATCAGCATTAGATGTTGACCCGGACAACTCGGTGGATGAGTCCGTGTATATATAATACATAGTTGGGTCAAACAACAACATATGAAAAGAGTCAGTATCATGAAGCTGATCAAATTCGCTGCTGTCGACATCCATTAATTTGACAGAACATGCTTGAGCAGTAGGTTCGGAGGGTACACTTCCTAACTTGTAAATGTTCAGCTCAATTGACATCTTCCCGAAGAATAGGATTATAGAGCCGTTACGACAGTTGATTATAGCATTGGAAGTGGCCAAAAAGGGTCGATCGAGAATCACCGGAATTTGATTCCGTGGGTTCACTACAGGCTGTGTATCTAGAACAATAAAGTCCACAAGGAATACAAATTCCTCGATTTTTATTAACACATTCTCCAGTTCACCCCTAGGTTTGGTGATTGATCGGTCGGCTATCTGGAGAGTGCAGTGAGCTGGTTTCAACTCTCTGATCCCTAACTGCTCATAAACCGAGTAAGGAAGCAGGTTAACACTTGCGCCAAGGTCAAGTAGAGAACGGTTAATGTGTTTACCCCCTATAGAAATAGAAATTGTAGGACAACCAGGATCCTTACGTTTTCTAGGTAATTGTTGGGGAAAAGTTGTGTCTACAGTACTCGACATGAACACCTTTTGTGGCACTTGAGTCTTCCTCTTCCTAGTGCACAAGTCTTGAGAATTTTAGCATAAGCCGGGACTTGTTGTATACCATCTAGGAGAGGGATATTGATGTTAACCTGTTTAAAAATTTCAGTGATCTTCTCCATTTGCGGACTTGGTCTGTTTCCCCTTAACCGATTCGGATAAACAGCTTTAGCAATAATAGCTGGGTCCAACATTGGAGAAGATCATGTGGGTAGGAAAGATCCAAGAATAGGAGTGGAGATTATCTTTGGTGGACTAGAAGAAGTGTGTTGAGGGTTCGAGCCTTGAGGAAAACGGAGAATAGGTTCGGAAGAAAATGGTGGGGTAGACGAACTGGGGTCAGAAGGAGAAGTGGAAGTGGAAGGAAAAGTCTCAGCCGGGGTATCATCGATTGATTCTTCATTATTAACAATCTCTTCACCAACATGGTTGTCAAGCATTCTTCTAAATCTCAACGTGGTGATAGCATTCACATGATGTGAATAGCCAGGATTGGGTAAAGGTTGAGCTGGAAGTTTCCCTTTCTCTCTAGCACTCAATTCGGCATTTATTCGGGCAATTTGTGCTTCCATCAATTTAATACTCTCACTTTGGGAGTCAGAGTTTTTCTGGATTTTATCGACGGAAGACTTCATCTCAGCCGAAACTTACATGAAATTTGTCAGAAGCAAATTCATGGTTTGTTCGAGTGAAGAGGAGTTATCAGTACCGGTCAATTGCAAAGAATTGTTGTGCGGTGCAGAAGTGTTGACCGAATTTTGAAAATTTTGTGATTGGTAGGGGTGCTGACATATTTGAAGTGGTTGCTGTTGTGGTGGAGGACCCCTTTGGAAATTGTTTTGATTTGGAACCATGTTTTGAATTTGTGATTGGTTCCAAGCAAAGTTAGGTTGATTCCGCCAACCCTGATTATAAGTGGAAGAATAAAGATCGTTTCTAGGTCTTTGTTGGAAAGCACCATTGGAATGCTGTTGAACTTGAAATGGAGAATTTAAAGGACATTCTTCCGTAAGATGAGATGGATCAGAACAGCATCCACAGACAGTTTTGGAGAGTGACATCTGATTTAAGGAGGCTGCTAAAAATTTATGTTCCATAGCTTCGAGTTTCTTTTGCATTGCTACCATTTCAGCTCTAACTCCTATGGAAACATCAGATTGGTGGTTACCACCCCTAGACGATGATTGACTAATACTCTCCCACTGTAAAGATTTTTCAGCGAAATCTTCTAAAAATCTCCAGGCTTCACCATCATCTTTATTCATGAAGGTGCATTGACACATGGATTCAAGGGTCTGTTTTGCTGTAGGATTAATGCCCTCATATATGATTCTGCACAGATCCCATCTAGGAATTCCGTGATGAGGACATTGAACTAACAGATCCTTGAAGCGTTCAAAACACTTCGAGAATGGTTCATTGGGAAGCTGGGTAAATTGATTTATTTCGCTACGGACTCGAGCTGTCTTATGATTAGGGTAGAATTTCTTTAGGAAAGCTGTGACGAATTCCTCTAGTTTGAAATAGAATGTGCGGCTGTATTATAAAGCCACTTCTCGGCTATATCGCACAAAGTGAATAGGAGAAGACGTAATCTCATAGCTTCCACAGAAAGCTGTGAAGTACCCATCATAGTGCAAACATTTTCAAATTTGGTAATAAAGACGTATGCGTCTTCAGACTCGAGACCATGATATTTTGGTAAAAGATTGATGTAGTGGGGTTTGATTTCAAAATTATCCCCGTTGGCTGGTGGAATAGATAGACAAGTAGGAAGGGGTCCACGCATTGGGTAACATCTTTCTTGGAGAGAGATGCGCGGTGGATTCTGCACACCAACGGGTGGTGGCAGGATGGTGGTGGTAAAATCTGATGGAGAACCGTCTATCTCGGTCAATGTGGTGTGTGGAGCGGAAAAAGGAGATGAAGAAGTACCGACTTCGGAGTTGATAGCAGGAACGCGGACAAGACGGGCACTAGAATCCCGTGTCCAGCCAAGCATGCACTAAGCGGGTTTAGTGCAAGTGGCAGAGTGTGTGTGATTTAAAATTGGTTTGGTTTGAAAAAGTGGGACTTAAGACAAATCACACAAAAATGCACAAACAACCCTAGAACTAAGGTTACCTAGGTCAAGTCTCTAGACCGCTCCTAGACTTCCAAAGGACAAGCCGTAGGATCAATCCTCTACCACCTCTTTACTAGTCTTGTGGCCAGGTAAGTGTCAGGTAAGTGGGAGGTATTCGCTATATGAATCACCGAAAATAGCGGGCCTTAATTAAGTAACCACTTGCCCTAGACACACTTGCCTAGGCACCACAAAAGTAATGCGGATAAGCCATGGATTACCCACGAACTTCCTCTATCCTTATTGAGCGCGACAGTCCTTAGAGTCTTATCTAGATATTTTTTAAATTAATGTAGAGTTTATGTGGATGCTCGTTTTGTGATTTGTGGGGCTTACGAAGGGTGATGAAATCCCTACCTAATCTGAATTTTGGTCTTGCCCCTTAAAATCCGTATTAAAATATGAATTAACAAACCAATTATAAAATTTTGCAAAAAGATTTTTGAGCGGCAAAATTTTGCAAAGAATCATGCAGAAAAGATATTTTATTAGATTTCAGAGGATATTTGTGCAAAGCACGTGTGCGCTAGCGCTAAGAGCGCTGCGCTCCAAGTAGCGCACCATGGGCAAAGCGCATAAGCGCTAGCGCTAGAACTAAAAACTCCCCACCGTTAGATCAAAAATCTAATAATAATGATAAATCATTAATTAACCAGAATTAAATTCTGTTAAGGAAAGATTTCTCAAAATCTTTCCAAACAACAAAATTGTGCTCTGTAAATCAGAGCACCGTTGGATCAATGATCCAATGGTAAATAAAAATTACCAAAGACAGAACAAATTCTGCATGGAAAGATTTTCCAATCTTGTTAAAAACAAGAAGATTGCCTTTTGTAAATCAGAAGCCCTTGGATCAAAGATCCAACGATGAGAAATTCACCAAATCAATTGGAAAAAAGATCTCCTTAACTAATTGAACAAGCCAGCTTGCCCTATATAAAGGACCCGAGACTTCAAGTTTCATAAAAGAGGAACCCCCCATAAACTTTGAGAAAATCTCAAGAAGAAGAAGAAACTCTCGGCGAAGGAAGATAATTCTTTTTCAAGGTAAAAAGAATATACAGACGAAATCGTCTTAATATAATCAGAAGTACTTACTTCTTTCACAGATCATAGATCTATAAGAAAAAGTTGTCTTTCACAAAAGAGATTATAAATATCTCATTATAAAGGGGGGAGAATTATTCAATTCTCTTAGGATCACGGATCCATAAAGGCAAAACCTTTCATCAAAAAGAGATTGAAACATCTCCTAAGAACTAAGAATTTTGTTCATAGAATTTTGAGACAAAGCCTCTTATCAAAGAACAGATAATCTGCAGAGCGCAAAGTTAACCTAATAAGAGCCTTAGCGCTTCTAATCTAATAAGAGCCTTAGCGTTCCTAATTTAAAAGTGCCTTAGTGCTCTTCATCTAGCGCCCAGCGCTAAGCGCGCCACGTGCTCCTCACACGTGCGCTGAATTACTAAAAGCGCTATGCAGTTAATTATATGGCACCAGCGCCAAACGCCTCAATGCTTCAACTATAGCGCATCTGCGCTCTTCATTTAGCACAAAGCGCTAAGTGCATTAGCGCTTCACATCTGGCGCAAAGCACCAAGCGCACTAGCGCTTTAAACATAGTGCCCTGCGCTCATTGACTGGCGATAGTGCCAACCGCACTACATGCTTTTATTTGCGCTTGGGTAGAACTTAAATTGTTCTTTGAATAAGCCCCAGAGCTATGATGAATGCTCAGCATTCAGTAAAAAACAAACATTGTCAGAAGCTAAATCAACGCTCAGCATTGTTAAAAGGGCCGAGCTTAAACAAATGCTTTACATCCCAAAATAAATGTTAAAACATTTTAACTTGATTGGACTTAGCCCAAGATTGGCCATAAGTCCTCAAATTCAGCTTAATTGAGCCCGCGTGCTCATAAATCACAAATCTTAGCCCTAAATTGGACTACAGATCTTTCAACCAACTTATATCGGTTCGAGGGTACATCTCTTTAGTCCTCTGATATTTGTCGTTGTAATCATTCAACGTCTTCAGAGAGGTGACGGGTCCCGACAACCAAACATTCTATGGACTATGGGGTCCTTAAGCCCATAGACTATGATGTCCTTAACTTTGACTGTGAGGTCTTTAAACTCACGGACTATGACGTCCTTAACCTTGACTGTGAGGTCTTTAAACTCACGGACTATGAGGTCCTTAACCTTGACTGTGAGGTCTTTAAGCTCACGGACTATGATGTCCTTAACCTTGACTGTGAGGTCTTTAAGATCACAGATTATGATGTCCTTAGCCTTGACTGTGAGGTCTTTAAAATCACGGACTATGATGTCCTTAACCTTGACTGTGAGGTCTTTAAGCTCACGGACTATGATGTCCTTAATCTTGACTGTGAGGTCTTTAAGCTCACGGACTATGATGTCCTTAACCTTGACGGTGATGTCTTGAAACTCACGGACCATGATGTCCTTAAACTAACATTGGACCGTAATATCCCTAAACTAATCGACCGCAATGTCCAAAACTAAACAATAGAGCCCAATTGCTCATTTGTTGGATCTAAATGATTCCGTTAAGTTGATCTTAGTCTAAAATTGGACTAACGTATCCTTAACAAACGTTTAAGTTGATCTTAGTCTCAAGACTAACGTATCCTTAAACCCAACCTCCAAACCCAAATCTAAGAAAATACGGATTTGGACTAATCCACGCCCTACGGGCGACAACATAAATTAGTCTCCGTATACAATCCACGGGCAACCAAAAACAAAACAAACACCCACGACACGAAGTGACCATTTGGAGAAGGAGAAAGTGGTTACCGCGATACAGTAGCGTAATTAACTGCAGGGGCTTGCGCCTGCATGGAAGAGTGTCCCCACAATCAAAAACCCCTCAAATGAGGGGGAATCTGACGAAGTCTGCTACATCGGCCGCATCCGTTTAAACCTTCGATACACGGTGTCATAAATCAACCTGGCATCTTCGGAGAGGTGGATGGATAGCACCAATTAGCATCTGCCCTCGGAATTCAGGCCCCGACGTCCTAACGTCCCGGCCGCGTCTTTCGGCGGGGAACAGATTAGACCGAATGAGACTTGGGTTCAATATGTTACCCAATAGCGAAATCTCTGGTCAAATACAAGCAACGCATCGATGAAGTTGCAGCCATGGGAATGCTTATAACCACCCTTGACCCAAATTCAAAGGCGTCCTCGTATATGGCTCTCTTCAAGCCGACGACCTTCCAAGAACTCATGGATAAAATGGCTCGATTGGATCAAATGGGTCAAAACTCTTTCTCATCCGATGATGACGAGTGAAAAGCAGAGGCAAGATGGCGTTTGTCGCCTACGCTCAACAAAGATAAGCGGCTCTGAAGCAACCTGTCGCCAAAGTAGCGACGGCATGGGTACTCGTTCCCCCTGAGATATACACAGGGGGCATCGCAGGGTGTTTTTCGTCATCCCACTGAGATGGGAATACACGGGCGCTTGTCAGGCACATTACAGATTCCCACTGCCTAGGGTAGGCTAGGGTTTATTGATTGTGGGGATCCGAATCTCCGGCAGCCGCGGACTAAGCTGCCGTTAATTAACCTTGCCTTTGGAGCGAGAGAACCTCCGATTGACGGGTCAAACAGGTCATGCGAACTCAATGTGCAGTGTTGTGTTTTGAATGGGTTTTGGATATATCGGGGACCCCGCAGAGTTTTTACGGGGGTCCTGCTACCCGGATATCGGACTGGGGTCAAGGGGGCTAGGAACCCCCTTGCGGGGTGCGGGGCAGCGCCCCTGTTCTCCGCCGAAAAACGCGACCGGGACGTTGGGACGTCCGTGTAAGTGCACGGCGGCGCCCCGGCCGTCAATCCGACGCCGGAATGCGGAAGCGGTGATAAACTTTAAATTTTGCGGACTTTGCAAACCGGCACCACCGCGCACTAAACTCCGGATCGTAACCATTAAACTAGTCTAAGCTAACTAGAAGATGGGTTAGAGATATACCGACGATCCAAGTCCTCCGGTCTTCTCGTCATGGTCCCGATCTCCTGCGGAAAAGTTCCGTCTCCTCCTCGTCGCCGGAAGTGCACCACATCGCCTACTATGTTTACGGGCTCCCACCTCAATGCCGAGGCAACTCGGGCACGAAGCCGGCTACTCGACGTGCCCAAGATTCGCTGTAGAATGTAGTGTAGAGATCTCATTTGGGGTTGTAGGAATTGCCTTTGGTGGAGGGATTGATACAAGAAGTATATGGAGGAGCTTGGAGAACTTTGGTGCATGAAATGAACAACATTTTCCCACTTCAAAAATTTGGACAGCCCCAAAGTGCTTGGGCCGGCCATGACTTCAAGAGTGGAGAGAATGAGGGAGAGAGAGCCAAGGAATGAGTGGTGCAACCATAACAATAATCCCAAGCATCCAAAAAACAATCATGAAAGAATATGATCACAAGTGTAAACTAACACTCCACCAACCTCACCCCTCATCATCATACATAAGTCAAGCCATGATGAGGTTGTGAAGTCAAGTCAAAGGATGGTGCTATCATGATACAACAATAAGCAAATACCCCCTCCACAAATACTTATTTGCAACAATGCAAATAAGCCCTCCTCCACCAATCTTCGGCCAATGAACGGAACAAAGGAAATCGGCCGAAACTAAAAGCAAACTGGCAACTCCAGAAAACTGGTCCCGTAATAAATTACAGGAAAAACCCCGATACTGTACATACACACCCGCATCTGTATTTCGACCGAAATACAAATGCAATGAGACAAAATCTACACTGTACTATACTAGGATCCGGCTTATACCAAAACCGGCTAGTAATATCTGTTCGATCCTGATCCGTGCAATACCGCACGTATCTGATCGAACCCTTCCATATAACCATACGGCCTATAGTACAAACTGTCCGATCCTGATCCGTGCAATACCGCACGTATCTGATCGGACCTTGCCATATCTCCATACGGCCTCTACAACCTTTCGCCCGAAAGCTGAGTAACTGAATGTGGGGGACTCTAAAGACTCGTCAACACCTTGGTTGTGGATTTAACCACTAGCACGTCAGAGGTATAAGCCAATACGTGACGGGCTACCAGGTACTGACCAAATGGGACGTCGATGAGGAAGCTCACCCCGACACCCAACTGAGCCTGTCAGTGACAATATCCGTACAGTCCGGTCCGTTCGTCTATGAGTATCGCATGGCGGGCCTAGGGGGTTGGTAAAAGTCAGACCCCCAAAAGCGGTACAAGTCGTGTCGGAGTGTAGCCCAGAACACCCTGAGATACTACTGGAATACCTACCAGTAAATCTCCTTGCCTTGGCCAAGGACTTTGTGTAATGGCTCTCCTAGACACAGCACGACCTCATCCCCAATACCGGAAGAGACGAACCCCTGAAGATACGCTCACTGCCTCCATGTGGCTCGGGACTGTACCCAACTAAAACCTGTTTGCACGACTCCTTTGAGCCGTGGTAGGGTAGTAATCAAAGTACAGTGGGAACTCACACGAGACAAATGACGATCCCCAGGTCGATGAACTAACCTGCACACATGTCACCAGGGAACTGCCATCTGACGTCTGGTATATGACCAACTAGCATGTTCCCGGCGAGTCCTGTCCGGTGTACTCATAACCCAATGAGCACCTGTATACATCTTAGGTGATCCAACTGACACCAGTGGCTTGTGAGACCGGCCACCGCCCCTCGTCGGGGTCTCGACTGTATACACTAGTCTACTAATGGAGTATCGATGCCCAGTCTCGAAACTCCCACGACTAGGGACCTTTTAAGGATATGCTTGTAGACCCCCAGCTCCCACTTATATGATCGCCCTCATACTGCTGGTGGTCAAGCAAGAATCCTAGGGGCTCTATCAACGTGTAATAGCGACGTGTCAGGTCACCTAAAGCAGTACACGATGATAAAGGTAAACCAGATAGCATACTATCATCTCGAGTAAGACTGTCCTACCGGGATAGGTCCTTCCTCAATCATTGCAATCACGTACCTGTGATCCAATAATTGACTCTGAGGGCACTACCTCCAACAATCTCCCACTTGCACTCAAGGCTAATTATTGCGATGTCGCATACTCACAGCCCGTGTGATACCGAACACCCAACTCCTCTACTAGTCAGTCTCACAAATCTCGTTTGCGAAACTATTGCGTTCGAGGAATAGCCTTAGTGAGTGGATCCGCCTTGATGTTTCTTTCTATGTCTCTCTAAATCTCAAGTTCGCGGAGAAAGCCATCTCCCGAAATGAGCAATATCAGTCTTAGAATATGTCTGGATGTCTGATGGGACGTAGCTCATGAACGAACTCCAAATCCAAACTTCTTAGACTGTATTGACAACTGAACTTAATCAGTGTCCTGCGCGCCATGCCTCCCTCAGTATTGCCTTGGACCACCTGTCCAAAATACTGCCCCTCATCAGAAGGAAAACTATAATTCTGATAACCTCCTTATCGTCCATGTCACCTTGGAAGCCTGGAATGATAACTGTCTCCTGAATGAGGCTGTCGTTATCATATCCCTAGAACATCCACTTATGTTCTAAAACTGCTTCCGACTGTTTCTCCAGGATTGGATTAATGTCAACTTATTGCATCTAGTGCAAGAACAACATCTGGTGTGGTACTTGACATCTCACGATTGACTCAATTGCCTGAGCAAGTGATCTGCCAATCATGCCCGTCCCTCTCCCCTTTAGTCTGTAAGACACCTTTGGAGAGGGTGACTCCATTACCTGCAGGTACACTACCGTGCCAGGAGTCGTCCATCCTAAATACTCTTAGAATGCTGTCAAGTACCCTAATTGGGAAACCACCCAAATCTAGATCTAAGACCATAGATCTAGTAACCAGTATGTCTGATATAAAATCCATTTCCTTTGTGGAGAAACAACTGTGTGACGACCAAAGTATAACCGATCGTAGTGTAGGAGTTTCTTTTCCTACTTTGTGTATATCATCCAAATACCAGGATATCACACCCTACTACCTTCTCAACAGATCCATCCCCTATTCTGATGAAGTCAAACCCATGACTGTCACGTCAGAAATAGATGATCTTTCTCCGCTACATCTGCTCTAGTCTATAAATAGACATAAGCAACCTGTCCACCAATGCTTCCGCTGCTCCCACTGACTACGACAACCCTCTGGCAGAGTCATATAGACGTACACTTCTAAAACTGGTTTAGAACTACGCTATACTCATCCTCCCGCCGGGTCTCGTAACCTGGAACAACAGCAATGGCAATTGTGGGTAAACAAGAACTTCCCTGTCACCGTCCTTGAGGCTACCGTAGTGCCTCTCGGGTGCCTGAAGTTACCCACCTTATCTGCGGAGTGGCCAATGGAATGTCAATCCAGATTGAATCTTTAGGTTCCTTATCAAATCTTCAGTAATCGTTTGTGGTTCTGGAATCACTTCCAGTTCTACCATACTCCCACTACTGTTTTCTGAAAAAATCCATCTTTAATAAAACTGTGGCGAGTCTAGAACAATATCGCTATTGTTCATCCAGATGGTAGAAAGTCAACCCGCGTCATAGCCTGGGTCAACCCACAAACAGCCATTACAGAAACGTGCCTTGAGTTATCCAGAGTCTGGTTTTAAGCATAATCCGGACAACTCCCCGTACCTTAACATCGTTAAGATACGAACTGTTCTATATCCAATATAGGACCAGAGGCACTGATTTAATTGAACCAGATTCAAATCATGCAGCTGTCTCCAGTGCATGTCAACTAAATGGAAGAAGGCCTGATCAGCGTTACCCAACTTAGGAATGCTTCCAATTATGAGTAACCTGAAAGAGAAGCAATTTCTCTTAATCATTACTATCAACTGAACACCATACACAAGTATCTACATCTTCGATCTCTTTGAAGAATCCCGATACTTGCTATACCTGGTTCTCTACTCTATTCAAATACCTATAACTTCTCAAAATTTGGACCCTGTGTTTCCACGAAACACCTGTCTAAAAACTAGAGAAGTCATAAGTAAACCGAATATAGTACGAGGACCAAGCCCTCTGTCCTGATGGACCCTGGACAACATACAATCCTTTGTATAAGTCCCTAGAGTCTGGTAACTCATTCACTGTGTGTCGTAGGTTGAAAACTGTACTTATGGTTAAGAAGAATTACACCGCTGTTCAATGCTCCTTACCTAACCATCCACTGATATAGGTAAATGTCGTAGACATAATTTCAAAAAGGTATATCTCACTCTATGAAAATAAACGTACAGATATATCAATTTGAAATTGGTGCATAACAGCGGATATTCAAAACCAAATATTTGCCGACCGGCAAACAGCCCAGGTGATTTCCTCAAATATCACCGATTACAACGAATCCCGATATAATGAGGATAATCACCCAATTCCCAATAACTTACTCCCACTCATCATCTGTAAAACCATACAGATGTGAGAATCGTACCTGGTAAATACATACCCTGGAGTAAGTATCTAATCGGGAAATCAGTTTTCCTTTTAACATTACACAGTGAAACTGAAACATTGAAATGTTTCGATGGGGTATCCTGGTATTCCTAGTAATGCCTCTTCCAGATTCACGATTGTAACCGTATAATTCTTTGCCACCTCTCCAAATCCCTTCATATGTCTTTAGTCTTTACCTTCTGCACACCCTTTTAGGCCAAATGGTTTTCTTCCTTCCCTACCGTTCGGCACCAGCCTATGGTTTGGAAGAAGACTATCCAACAAGCATAATGGGTGTACTGTCCCAATCCTAGGAACACTCGCAATGAGAGAGGGTGAAGATAAAAGACAACCGAATAAACCTTATTCATATTTCTCCTGAACCAGAATCCATCCCCGAACTGGAACAAGTTCCATTCGAGTTCGTATATAACCATACGATGGAGTATCCAAATAAACTGTGGATCTTCGTAGTGATACGGAGTGTCCTGGAGAAATACAAAGGTGATGTGGGAGTGGTAACGAAATATTTGGTTTGGTCGTGAATATCTGTTGCAATTTATTTTGCCCTCTTACTAATCCCTTGCTTTGTCTGAACTTAATACCTTCTGCACACCATCGTTATGTTAATTGGTTTTCTTCATTCCCTACCGGTCGGCACCAGCCTAAGGTTTGGAAGAAGACAATCCAATTTGCGTAATAGGTGTACTACCCCTAAACCAAGGAGTACTCGTAACCTGAGAGAGGGTAAAAGGAAAAGACAACTGAATAATCCTATCCGTTTTCTCCAGAACCTGAAACCATCCTCGAATAAATTCTTTCGAGTTCGTATCTAACCATACGATGGTTTTGTCCAATGGAAGTGGACGTTCGTAGTAATACGGGGTGTCCTAGAGAAAAGGGTAAAAGTAGGAGTGGCAATGAGGTTTGCAACTCTGACAATCCAAAAGCCAGTGTTAAAAAAGGTTCGGTCAACTTGGTCACTGAGTCATAGTCTTAGGGTCGGGTCAATGGTCGCTGCCAAAGAGAGAGAGAAAAGAAACACTCAGCGTGCACTCTAACCTAGATCAGAATGGTTACCAATTTATCTAATCTGGAAACCTCCCACTGTACCTCAAATTCTCCTCCAAACCTGAAAGAAGAATTAGTCGGGGTTACCCGAGGAGTATACCAACTCATCAGTGGGAATCGGGATCCAACTCTCATCGCATGATAACGTGACGGAATCCGCTCACGGTATCACACTCCAGAAGGTATGCGCATATCTGGCAAGTTTCAGTTCTTTTGAAACTCCCGATGTGATTTTTGCCCCATGCTCTTATGACCTTGGCGAAGGTCAACAAATCATAAGTCACATGTCAAGTTCTACCCGTCATTATCCAGGTTAATTTGAATCCACCCGTACAAGCCCTTGACGAAGGTCAACAAGGCTATACGACTGTCCCAAACCAACGCATCTATCTATGCAACAGAAAGGTAACAAGCAGCTACCATACACTATGCCTTGACGAAGGTCAACAAACACAGCATGAATACTACGTGCTACCCGTCTGAAACGACGGAGGGCTACGAATGGTTTCTGGCGAAAACCTTTAACGTAAAGAACTTGATATCGTTGAAGGAACTGATAGCTTTTTGAAAATATAGTGACGACAACCGTTGCTAAAGAGGTCACTCCCGGTGAAGGGATCTCGGCTCTTTCCCCGTAGAATGGGGTGCAGGATATTCTAACTGAATACCACGGTGCAAAGCAAAAGTAGTCGGCTATAGTGAAGTTAATGCCCTGACGCAAACTTCTGTCCAAGGGGTCACTCCCGGTGAAGGGATCTCGGCCCTTGCCTCGTCGATTGAGGAGCAGGATATTCCAATGAATACCACGATGCAAAACAAAAGTAAACGTCCTTGCAATAACAGCTTTTTTTTGAAAAGTGTTCCAACAACATCAGATTAGGTTTGTTTTAACTTGCATTGATCCGAATCAATGCAGTCCCATCAATTGATCACACCAAAAAGAACGAAAATATACTGATGTACGTATATGCCATCCGCATTCTCCACTGGGTCCCGTCATTACCCGTTAGGTTAGCTAACTAACGACAGAGCGGGGACTGGACTAGCGCGGATGCAAAACATATACAACATCTACTAATATATATACCAATATATAGTATTTCGCTCAAGGCGTGAATAGAAATGCAACATCACAGAAAATATACAGCATCACAGAAACAATACAGATATCTGGGATCCCCGGGTTTCACAGAGCCGCTACTGAAACCCGACGTTCCCCTGGTCGTGTGGATAGCCTGTGCAATGAAATCCTAGACCCCTACGGGCGCGGCAAGTCACCCGCCAAAACCTGAAGCGAGGCAGCCCCCTTCAGCTCCGTGAATGGACCACCCAGCACTTCACGGAATCCGGTAACTTGGGCACCCCTCCTGGGTCAACCTGTACCCCCTACGAGTGCGGCGAATAGCCCGCCAATCCTAGAGTGGGGCCCCCTCCGTCTCAATGCCATGAGATGCGGGCTTGTTGCCCTCCAGAACCCGGCTATCCGTGCACCCCTCCGCGGGGCAATCCTAGTACAGAAAGTAAAATATACATACACCGGGTACAACGACCGCAACCAGGTCGTGCCCCAAAATAATAATACAAACTGGCAGTGACGGCAGTCCACATGTCGGACGCTCGCCCCGCAATATCAAATGTACATAATACCACCAAAACTGTACTAGCATTGCATCCAGGCTATCCCCCACGACCGATCCGCAACATCACAGCAAATACATAGAACATCAACGTGAAAGTCACGTTCGCAAATCCGTCTAACCGGGCTATAGCAGTTAGACCGGATTTACCGATCAAGTGACATTCACGGTCGCAGATATAATGTAAATACTGTGAAAAATGTGTTTAAAATTTTCCGATTGACCAAAAATTAACAAGTGGGCCCCCAATCAAAACTGTAGCACTCACAGAAAACCTGGGCCCAATTTTAATATTCCAAAACCCATATTTTAAGTCCAGAAGGCCTCTGTAAAAAATTGGTGAAGTGATCTCCACAGTGCGCGGCGGAAGGGCGGCGGGAAGGGGGTTTTCGCGGCGGTTCCGCGCTCCCACTGTGGAGTTACTTCGTCGAATTTTTACAGAGCCCTTAGATTTTCCAGTACATCAATATTTTACAACCTGAAAATTTTTTCGAGACCAAAAATTTCCAACAGAAAACTGATGTGGGCAAATACGGGTTTTTGAACATTTCGATCGATCGGAACTAAAAAACACATTACACAAAGCTAGACTAAGTTAATGGCGAGGCTCTGATACCACTGTAAGTGCACGGCGGCGCCCCGGCCGTCAATCCGACGCCGGAATGCGGAAGCGGTGATAAACTTTAAATTTTGCGGACTTTGCAAACCGGCACCACCGCGCACTAAACTCCGGATCGTAACCATTAAACTAGTCTAAGCTAACTAGAAGATGGGTTAGAGATATACCGACGATCCAAGTCCTCCGGTCTTCTCGTCATGGTCCCGATCTCCTGCGGAAAAGTTCCGTCTCCTCCTCGTCGCCGGAAGTGCACCACATCGCCTACTATGTTTACGGGCTCCCACCTCAATGCCGAGGCAACTCGGGCACGAAGCCGGCTACTCGACGTGCCCAAGATTCGCTGTAGAATGTAGTGTAGAGATCTCATTTGGGGTTGTAGGAATTGCCTTTGGTGGAGGGATTGATACAAGAAGTATATGGAGGAGCTTGGAGAACTTTGGTGCATGAAATGAACAACATTTTCCCACTTCAAAAATTTGGACAGCCCCAAAGTGCTTGGGCCGGCCATGACTTCAAGAGTGGAGAGAATGAGGGAGAGAGAGCCAAGGAATGAGTGGTGCAACCATAACAATAATCCCAAGCATCCAAAAAACAATCATGAAAGAATATGATCACAAGTGTAAACTAACACTCCACCAACCTCACCCCTCATCATCATACATAAGTCAAGCCATGATGAGGTTGTGAAGTCAAGTCAAAGGATGGTGCTATCATGATACAACAATAAGCAAATACCCCCTCCACAAATACTTATTTGCAACAATGCAAATAAGCCCTCCTCCACCAATTTTCGGCCAATGAACGGAACAAAGGAAATCGGCCGAAACTAAAAGCAAACTGGCAACTCCAGAAAACTGGTCCCGTAATAAATTACAGGAAAAACCCCGATACTGTGCATACACACCCGCATCTGTATTTCGACCGAAATACAAATGCAATGAGACAAAATCTACACTGTACTATACTAGGATCCGGCTTATACCAAAACCGGCTAGTAATATCTGTTCGATCCTGATCCGTGCAATACCGCACGTATCTGATCGAACCCTGCCATATAACCATACGGCCTATAGTACAAACTGTCCGATCCTGATCCGTGCAATACCGCACGTATCTGATCGGACCTTGCCATATCTCCATACAGCCTCTACAACCTTTCGCCCGAAAGCTGAGTAACTGAATGTGGGGGACTCTAAAGACTCGTCAACACCTTGGTTGTGGATTTAACCACTAGCACGTCAGAGGTATAAGCCAATACGTGACGGGCTACCAGGTACTGACCAAATGGGACGTCGATGAGGAAGCTCACCCCGACACCCAACTGAGCCTGTCAGTGACAATATCCGTACAGTCCGGTCCGTTCGTCTATGAGTATCGCATGGCGGGCCTAGGGGGTTGGTAAAAGTCAGACCCCCAAAAGCGGTACAAGTCGTGTCGGAGTGTAGCCCAGAACACCCTGAGATACTACTGGAATACCTACCAGTAAATCTCCTTGCCTTGGCCAAGGACTTTGTGTAATGGCTCTCCTAGACACAGCACGACCTCACCCCTAATACCGGGAGAGACGAACCCCTGAAGATACGCTCACTGCCTCCATGTGACTCGGGACTGTACCCAACTAAAACCTGTTTGCACGACTCCTTTGAGCCGTGGTAGGGTAGTAATCAAAGTACAGTGGGAACTCACACGAGACAAATGACGATCCCCAGGTCGATGAACTAACCTGCACACATGTCACCAGGGAACTGCCATCTGACGTCTGGTATATGACCAACTAGCATGTTCCCGGCGAGTCCTGTCCGGTGTACTCATAACCCAATGAGCACCTGTATACATCTTAGGTGATCCAACTGACACCAGTGGCTTGTGAGACCGGCCACCGCCCCTCGTCGGGGTCTCGACTGTATACACTAGTCTACTAATGGAGTATCGATGTCCAGTCTCGAAACTCCCACGACTAGGGACCTTTTAAGGATATGCTTGTAGACCCCCAGCTCCCACTTATATGATCGCCCTCATACTGCTGGTGGTCAAGCAAGAATCCTAGGGACTCTATCAACGTGTAATAGCAACGTGTCAGGTCACCTAAAGCAGTACACGATGATAAAGGTAAACCAGATAGCATACTATCATCTCGAGTAAGACTGTCCTACCGGGATAGGTCCTTCCTCAATCATTGCAATCACGTACCTGTGATCCAATAATTGACTCTGAGGGCACTACCTCCAACAGTCCGGGCCTGAATTCCGAGGGTAGATGCAATTTGGTGCTATCCGTCCACCTCTCCGAAGATGTCAAGTTGATTTATGGCACCATATTTCGAAGGTTTAGATGGATGCGGCCGATATAGCAGACTTCGTCAGATTCCCACTCGTTGAGGGGTTTTTGATTGTGGGGACGCTCTTCCCTGCAGGCGCAAGCCCCTGCAGACGCAAGCCCCTGCAGTTAATTACGCTACCGTATCGCGGTAACTACTTTCTCCTTCTCCAGATGGTCACTTCGTGTCGTGGGTGTTTGTTTTGTTTTTGGTTGCCCGTGGATTGTATATGGAGACTAATTTATATTGTCGCCCATAGGGCGTGGATTAGTCCAAATCCGTATTTTCTTAAATTTGGGTTTGGGTTGGGTTTAAGGATACGTTAGTCTCATTTGAGAATAAGATCAACTTAAACGTTTGTTAAGGATACGTTAGTCTAATTTTAAACTAAGATCAACTTAACCATTTGTTAAGGATACCTTAGTCTAATTTTAGACTAAGATCAACTTAACATGATCATTTAGATCCGACAAAAGAGCATTTGGGCTCTATTGTTTAGTTTAGGGACATTTCGGTCGATTACCAATTTAACGACATGATGGTCCAATGTTAGTATTCCCCGCCGAAACACAGAGACGCGACCGCGTAGGTCTGCCTTGCCTGAATTTGGGGGGCAGATGCTAATTGGTGATATCCGTCCACCTCTCCGATGATGCCAAGTAGATTTATGACGTCATGTATTGAAGGTTTAAATAGATACGGCCGATATAGCAGACTTCGTCAGATTCCCCCTCGTTGAGGAGTTTTTGATTGTGGGGACGCTCTTCCCTGCAGGCGTAAGCCCCTGCAGTTAATTACGCTACCGCATCGCGGTAACCACTTTCTCCTTCTCCAGATGGTCACTTCGTGTCGTGGGTGTTTTTTTTTTTTTTTTGTTGCCCGTGGATTGTATACGGAGACTAATTTATGTTATCGCCCGTAGGGCGTGGATTAGTCTGAATCCGTATTTTCTTAGATTTGGGTTTGGAGTTGGGTTTAAGGATACGTTAGTCACATTTGAGACTAAGATCAACTTAAACGTTTCTTAAGGATACGCTAGTCTAATTTTAGACTAAGATCAACTTAACAGTTTGTTAAGGACACGTTAGTCTAATTTTTGACTAAGGTCAACTTAACCATTTGTTAAGAATACGTTAGTCTAATTTTAGACTAAGATCTACTTAACAGGATGATTTAGATCCAACAAAAGAGCATTTGACTCTATTGTTTATATTAGAGACATTGCGGTCGATTACCAGTTCAAGGACATGGTGGTCCATCGTTAGTTTAAGGACATTACGGTCCATGGGTTTAAAGGGATCCCACAGTCCGAGGTTAAGGACATCATAGTCCATGGGCTTAAGGACCCCACAGTCCGAGGTTAAGGACATCATAGTCCATGGGCTTAAGGACCCCACAGTCCAGGTTAAGGACATCATAGTCCATGGGCTTAAGGACCCCACATTCCAGGTTAAGGACATCATAGTCCATGAGTTTAAGGACCCCACAGTCCATGGAATGATTGGTTATCGGGATCTGTCACCTCTCTGAAGACATTGAAGGATTACAGCGACAAATATCAGAGGAGTGAAGAGATATGCCCTTGAACCAAGGTTGATTGGGAAATCTGTAGTTCAATTTGGAACTAAGATCAATTAATTAGATTATGAGCACATTGGCTCAATTAAATCTGGATTGAGGATTATGGCCAACTTGGGCTAAGTCCAATTAGGTTTAGAATGTTAGACCTTTGTTGGACTGTTGAACATTTGTCTGGGTTCAGCCTCACCATTATTTAGCAATGCTAAGCATGGGTCTGGGTTCTGACCATAATTTTATCTCTTATTGAGTGCTGAGCACTCATATGCCATATAAGATGATCAATCTTGGAAGGCAAGGATGTATTTGAGGTTCAGTCAAAGGGGAGTCTTGCCTCTGGAAGACTTAGCCAATTTGGGCTAAGACTGGTTTTTAAAATAGTGTTAAACACTAGAAGATATTTGGCGGTCACGTGTTCCCATGTGATGCACTGAAAATAGTGTTAAACACTAAAATTGAATTGGTCACGTGGGGTCACATGGGGCATCTGAAGATGGGGGCCAGACTCCCTTTATTTTATTGTCAGAATATTCAAATAAGTGTTGAACACTTTTAGTCTTCGCGGCCATCACGTATGGGAACGTGATGGGCACCCATGCACTGGATATTAACAGGATTTGCTAGGGGTCACATGGGGACACGTGAGGGCGCCCATGCATTTGATTTTAATCCTTCAGTTCTTTCCATCTTCTCTTTTTTAAAGAGGTGTTTGTCAGGGGTCACGTGGGGACACGTAAGGGTGCCCGAAGTATGTTCTGCCTTGGCTTTGTTCTCTTTTATTTTGAGGGTCACGTGGGAGCACGTGAGGCATTGCCTCTAGGCTAGTTCCTTCTTATTTTGAGGAGTCCATTAAAGGGTCACGTGGGAGCACGTGAGGCATTGCCTCTGGGCTAATTCCTTCATATTTTGAGGAGTCCATTAAAGGGTCACGTGGGAGCACGTGAGCATGCCTTATTCATTCCTTTTTGTTCGTCGGGATGAAGGGTCACGTGGGAGCACGTGATCACGTTCAATACTTTGATCTTTATGTGCATGGAGAGCTTTAAGTCTCTTGTTTATAAGAATTAAATTCTTATATAGGGTTAAACCCTAGTTTCAATTAGAGGAATTAAATTCCTATGAATTTGGAATAATTAAATTCTTATGTAGGGTTAAACCCCATTTTCAATTGGAGGAATTAAATTCCTATGAATTTGGAAGAATTAAATTCTTATATAGGGTTAAACCCTAGTTTCATTTGGAGGAATTAAATTCCTATGAATTTGGGAGAATTAAATTCTCATATAGGGTTAAACCCTAGTTTCTTTTGGAGGAATTAAATTCTTATAAATTTGGGGGAATTAAATTCCCTAAACTCAATTCTCCCTCTAAGTTTTAGATCTGCATGGCAGAATCTCCCTGAAGAGAATTAAATTCTCAACTTGTGGGAAGATCTGTTTCTTCAGATCTTCAACCAATGGAAGAACTAAGTTCTTATTCAGAAGAGTTAAACTCTTAATTTCAGAATTAAATTCTCTTTTGTTTTATGGAGCTTAGATATCTTTCCCCTTTCTCACCTAGGGTTTCTTTTCTCTTCTGAAAAAAATCTTCTTTTTCCTCTTTTGAGAATTAAATTATCCTCTCTTGTTTCTCTCCGTTGTTGTATATCTCCAAAAAAAAGGTTCATCCATTTCTTTTCTTGGCTCCTATTTATAGGAGAAAGAAAAGAATCAATTTGTTTAGTCAATCTTTCATTGAAAGATTTTGGTTGTTTTTGTAACCAATCATGATCTTTTAGGTCGCTCAGTGAATTTTATTCACCATTGAATTTTTAATCCAAAAGATCTTTTATCTGTTATTCCTGTTAAATTTCAGGGAAATCTTTCCTTGTATAGAATCTTTCCATAAAATGGTGATTTTTAATCACCATTGGATTTTTAATCCAACGGTGCTCCATTTTACAAAACACCATCTTTTTTGTTTGGAAAGATTTAGAGAAATATTTTTCCAGTTAGGGTTTTTGATTCCCTCTTAATTAGAATTTAATTCTATTAATTCATAGATTTTTAGGAACCCATCACGTGTTGGCACGTGACCCCTTGATTAAGCATTTGACCAGAATTTAATTCTGTTGTTTTAAAGAACTCAAGAATTATCACGTGTCAGCACATGACCCTTGGTCACGTGTTGGCACGTGATGCCCCATTGGGATTTTTCCTTGTTATTTTATTATATCTTTAATTCTTTTCAGTGGGTTTAAAGACCCATCACGTGTTGGCACGTGACCCCACTGATTAATTATTTCCAATTATTTATTTTATTCGGTGCTTACAGGCTTTGCCTGTAAATGGTCACGTGTCTGCACGTGATGCCCGGTCACGTGTGGGCACGTGATGCCCGGTCACATGTGAGCACGTGATGCCTCATAACTTTTGATCCCGGATGAATTATGAGGCCCAAAATATATCAAATCGAAGGATTTTTCGAGACACTTTCGATACCATCAAAATTTAGCTGTTTCTCATTCGGGGGTTTGTCAAAATACAACCCGGAAAATACTGGTTCGCATTTTCTTCCTCAGATTACACATGCATAGCATATTTGCTCATAACTTTTGATCCCGGATGAATTATGAAGCCCATAATATATCAAATCGATGGATTTTTCGAGACGCTTTCGGTACCATCAGAATTTAGCTGTTTCACATTTGGGAGTTTGTCAAAATACAGCCCGGAAAATACCAGTTCACATTTTCTTAAACGTATTGCTGCCATTTGATATCTTGGACTCTTTTGCGCAGAAATTTTTTGGCGGGAGCAAATACCCCCCACTACTTTGCCCACATAAGTATATACGTGGGTGAAGTAGTGCAGAGTAATTCATAGCGTATGACCAGTTTCGAGTTGGTATATAATTTTCAGAATCTTGATCTGAGAAGATAACGAGCGGACACAAGCGTCATCATTTATCATTGACTCAAATCTCGACTCTTAAAGGACATAGTTCTAAACCCTGAGGTCCATGAGCCGCACCCTTCTGTTTCTTTATGTCTTACTCTGGCGTGAAGAAGTTTATATGCTTCATGAGTAACTTCTCCATTTCAATGGCATGTAGCTTTGACAAGTGTGGCCCATAGATGGTAAATAACAGTTTATCTTGAACTTTTTATAAGGTAGCGATGGCTTAAGAAACAGGCTTAGGATCTGTTGCCTAAGACTTTCCAACTTTATGAGCCGTAAGGGTCTCACAAAGGCTTTTCTCCCTACGAGTCGTGAGGATCTCGTAGGTGTTTTTTCTCCTTAGGAGTCGTGAGGACTCCTAAGTGCGTTTTCTCCTGAGAATCGTAAAAATCCAATAAGAGAATTTTCTTTATGCGTAAGGACACTAATTTCCCCGCAAGTTGAGACGAATCGAGAGATTCTCGCAAAGACACTGATTTCCTTGTGGGTCGAAACGAATCGAGAGGTTCTCGCCAAGGACGCTGATTTCCCTGAATCGAGATAAGAAGCGATGGCTTAGGAAACAGGTTCAGATCTGCTGCCTAAGACTTTTCAACTTTATGAGCCGTGAGAGTATCATAAAGATTTTTTTCTCCCTACGAGTCGAGAGGATCTCGTAGGTGTATTTTCATCTTAGGAATCGTGAGGATTCCTAAGTGTGTTTTCTCTTGAGAGTCGTAAGGATCTCACAAGAGAATTTTCTTTCTTACAAGTCGAGAGGACTAGTAAGTGATTGATGAGTTGACCTACTCCCGAGTCAAAGCATTGCTTCAACAGGGAAGTCAAAGGTTGACTTTGGGTTGTCTGTGCACCGCCGAGTCATGGAACTGGGAACTTTGCCGTGGCTCTGCTTTGCTGACGTCATATATTCCTGCAGAGACACTGATTTCTCTGTGAGTCGGCGCGAATCGAGATGTTCTCGTCAAGGACGCTGATTTTCCTGAATCGGGGTATTTGCCAAGGATACTGATTTCCTCGGAGTTGTGACGAATCGAGGTATTCCTGCAAAGAAACTGATTTCCTTGCGGGTCGACACGAATCGAGATGCTCTCGCCAAGGACGCTGATTTCCCTGAATCGAGGTTTTGCCAAGGACACCGATTTCCCTGGAGTCGAAATGAATCGAGGTATTCCTGCAAAGACACTGATTTCTCTGTGGGCTGACGCGAATCGAGGTCCTCTTGTCAAGGACGCTGATTTCCCTGAATCGAGATTTTTGCCAAGGACACTGATTTTTTCGGAGTTGAAACGAATTGAGGTATTCCTGCAAAGACGCTGATTTCTCTGTGGGGCGATGTGAATCGAGGTGCTCTCGTCAAGGACGCTGATTTCTCTAAATCGAGGTTTTTACCAAGGACACTGATTTCCTCGGTGTTGAGACGAATCGAGGTATTCCTCCAAAGACACTGATTTCTCTGCGGGTCAATGCGAATCGAGATGCTCTCGTCAAGGACGCTGATTTCCCTGAATCGAGGTTTTGCTAAGGACACTGATTTCCCTGGAGTCGAAACGAATCGAGGTATTCCTGCAAAGACGCTGATTTCTCTGCGGGTCGATGCGAATTGAGTTGCTCTCGTCATGGACGCTGATTTCCCTGAATCGAGGTTTTTCCTAAGGACACTGATTTCCTCGGAGTCAAAACGAATCGAGGTATTCCTGCAAAGACGCTGATTTCTCTGCGGGTCGATGCGAATCGAGGTGCTCTCGTCAAGGACGCTGATTTCCCTGAATCAAGGTTTTTGCCAAGGACACTGATTTCCTCAGAGTGGAAACGAATTGAGGTATCCTTGCAAAGACACCGATTTCTCTGCGGGTCGACGCGATTCGAGGTGCTCTCGTCAAGGACGTTGATTTCCCTGAATCGAGGTTTTTGCCAAGGACGCTGATTTCCTCGAAGTTGAAACGAATCGAGGTATTCCTGCAAAGATGTTGATTTCTCTGCAGGTCGATGCGAATCGAGATGCTCTCGTCAAGGACACTAATTTCCCTGAATCGAAGTGGTTGCCAAGGACACTGATTTCCCTGGGGTTGAGACGAATCAAGGTATTCCTGCAAAGACGCTGATTTCTCTGTGGGTCGACGCGAATCGAGATGCTCTCGTCAAGGATGCTGATTTCCCTAAATTGAGGAGGTTGCTAAGGACACTGATTTCCCTGGAGGTCGAGACGAATCGAGAGATTCCTGCAAAGACGCTGATTTCTCTGCGGGTCGACGCGAATCGAGATGCTCTCGTCAAGGACGCCGATTTCCCTGAATCGAGGTGGTTGCCAAGGACACTGATTTCCCTGGGGTTGAGACGAATCGAGGTATTCCTGCAAAGACACTGATTTTTCTACGGGTCGATGCGAATCGAGATGCTCTCATCAAGGACGCTGACTTCCCTGAATCGAGGGTTTTGCCAAGGACACTGATTTCCTCGGAGTTGAAACGAATTGAGGTATTCCTGCAAAGACACTGATTTCCTTGCGGGTCGACGCGAATCGAGATGCTCTCGTCAAGGACGCCGATTTCCCTGAATCGAGGTTTTGGCCAAGGACACTGATTTCCCTGGGGTTGAGATGAATCGAGGTATTCTCGCAAGGATATCCTAACGTCACAGTTAACCTCTGCTCTTTACAACAGAGGTCCGTTAGGGTTTGTGGTACTAGGGTTTTGTCCGTCGTACCGTCGAGTTGGCTGATGTATTCCTCGATAGGCAATCTTGCTGTTCGAGTAGCCTTGCGACTGTCGTATCTCTGATCCCTTCGGGGGCTGGACAAGACGTCTTCAAGCAATCTTCCTAGGCAGTTTGACCGTCGGAAAAGCAAGCGTTAGGAATTTTGCCATGCCGCTTTTTACTTGAGGTTAATCTCGGTTCGGGGAGCCCCGATGAGTCATAACCACTCCGCGCTGGTGTGGGATGATCTCCGATAGTCTTTCTGGTTTTATATGAGTTGCCGTCAAGACCCTGAAGCTACGAATTTGGCCTTTGCTTCATTTTCCGGCATTGCGTCTGCTGTATCGAGACGAATGTCGCGGTTGTCTCTAGGTTGTTGGTGAGCCGTCGAGGTTTGGAACTAGGGATTTTGCCGTGGCTCCGTTGTTTGATTGTCGCGTCTGAATCCTGCTGGATGAAGAACGCTGTGGTGACATCTCGTCTGCTATATCAAGAAAAACATCGAGGTGGTGATTACTCCGCGCTGGTGTGGGATGATCTCCGATAGTCTTTCAGGTTTTATATGAGTTGTCGTCAAGACCCTGAAGCTAGGAATTTGGCCTTCGCTTCGTTTGCTTTGGCGTGTCCGAATCCTGTTGGAGGAAGGACGCTATAGTGACATCTCGTCTCCTGTATCGAGACGAACGTCGAGGTGGTGACCACTCCGTGCTGGTGTAGGATGATCCCCGATAGTCTTTCAGGTTTTATATGAGTTGCCGTCAAGACCCTGAAGCTAGAAATTTGGCCTTTGCTTCGTTTGCTTTGGCGCGTCCGAATCCTGTTGGAGGAGGAACGCTGGGGTGACATCACGTCTGCTGTAATGAGATGAATGCTGAGGTGGAGCTGGGATTTTGCCATCACTCCGCTTTGTTTCGACCATGAGGTCTTTCGTTGTCGTTGCATCTGCATCCTGCTGGACTGCGAAGGAACGCCTTTGTCGACATTGCGCCTGCTGTAACGAGACGAACGTTGAGGTGGAGCTGGGATTTTTCCATCACTCCGCTTTGCTTCGACCATGGGGTCTTTCGTTGACGTTACATCTGTGTCCTGCTGGACTACGAAGGAACGCCGTTGTTGACATTGCGTCTGGTGTAACGAGACAAATATTGAGGTGGAGCTGGGATTTTGCCGTCACTCCGCTTTGCTGGCATTGCGTCTGCTGTAACGAGACTAATGTCGAGGTGGTCTCTAGGTTGTCTGTTAACCGTCGAGATTTGGAACTAGGGACTATGCCGTGGCTCCGTTTGGTGATGTTGCGTCTAAGTCCTGCTGGAATGAGGAGGAACGCTGTTGTGGGTCTCCAGGCTGTAGATGTGGCCGTCGAGACTTGGCTCTTTTTCTGATGGAGCCTGGTGGGATGGTATGGTTCCCTCCTTGTTTGCGCCCCTGGATTGTATACAGGGATCGATGTGATCTCACCTGTAGGGCAAAAGTTTCATTCTTTCAGAATTTTATTTTATTTCTTTCCGCGATGCTCTATCATTTCAGCCTTTTATATCGCGAAAGTCACGATTGCCCAATCATTTCGGCTATTTTTCGCGGTGCCCAATCATTTCGACTATTTTTGTTTTTTATTCGCTGCTTTTTATTGCGAGTTGCCCAATCATTTCGGCTATTTTTGTATGCATATATATTTTTACTTGCTGATTTTGTTGCAAGTTGCCCCATCATTTCGGCTATTTCATATGCATTTTTGGCTCGCTGATTTTTATCACGAGTGTGGAACTTGGAATCTGGTGCCAATCTTAGCATCAGCATCGCTGCGACTGGAATACTGCCAAGAGCGAATCATCATTTGCCGTGAAAGGGCTTGGAATTTGATACCGATTTAGGCATCAGCATCGCTACAACTGGGATATTGCCAGGAGCAAATCATCATTTGCCTCTGTCGATGTCGAACAAAGGTGGCTTAGCAAACAGGGTTAGGATCCCGTCGACTAAGGCTTTTGACTTCATAAGCCGTAAAGGTCTCATAAAGGTGTTTCTCCCTACGAGTCGTGAGGATCTCGTAGATGCGTTTTCTCCTTAGGAATCGTGAGGATTCCTATGTGTGTGTTCTCTTATAAGTCGTAAGGATCTTACAAGAGTTTTTTCTCCTTATAAGTCGAGAGGACTTACAAGGGTCGTTTACCATGTGAGCATATCCCTAGTCGCTGGTGGGACTCTGTTAGGGAAATGTTTATTCGTGCCCGTGGATTGTATACAAGGGTCAATATTGAACCGCTTGTAGGGCAAAATCGAGGGGTATGACTGCTTAAGAACAGGTTCAGATCCCTGTAGCTTAAAGCTTTTGAATCTTATGAGCCGTGAGGGTCTCATAAGAGGGTTCTCCTTACGAGTCGTGAGGATCTCGCAAGTGTAATTTCTCCTTAGGAATCGTGGGGATCCCTAAGTGTGTTTCTCCTTTATGAGTTGTAAGGATCTCACGCAGGTATTTTCTCCTCACAAGGTTGAGAGGACCTTGTAAGTGTCTTTTAACGAGATTGCACCCTTTCGGGTTTTCACAAAACCCGCCGGTAGTCCTGCTGTTTTTACTCACGGAGCCCTTTCGGGTTTTCATCCGTGCCCATCTTGCTTGTGGACGTACCTTTTTTTCTTTTTCTTTTTTTTTAACACCACGTCAGCCTGGGGACGCTGCAGGTTTGTATTAGTTTAACGACGTTTCGTTCATCTGTTCATAGGTCCGAGATTTTTCGGGCAACGTACGATTACGCAGCTAGATTTTCTCGCAAGTCTTCGCATCTTTTGTGTTGGAGGTGGATTCCTTGAAGAGAGGGCTGAGGGCGATTTCTTCGTCAGAGTAGCTTCCAAAGGTGATAACTTGCGATCCCTCAGTGTCGGCTATATGACAGTTGTCAGAGGCTCTTTTGCGCTCATCTGTCGTGCTTTTCTGTTCTTGACGAGCCTTGCACTTCACTCGTTGAACGTGTTGTCGGTGGGAAATATATCCCTGCCACCAGTTTTTAAAGGCTATGCACTCCTCGGTAGGGTGTGCAATCCTCTGATGGTATAAGCAGAAGTTAGGATGTATGTCCGCTTCATCAAGATGTATACTGCCAGGAGAATTTCCTATGAAAGAGGGCAACTTCATTCCTATTGACAGGGACCTAACGAATCGTCTCCTTATTTTAAGCTTGCTTTTGCTGGCGATAAGGATGCTTCGATCCGGTTGGGGGGCCTCGACCTTTGCATCCAGTTGTCGGCGTTTGTCTTTTTCGAATATAGCCAGTTCGCGCTCTCGATTGGCTTTGCTTTTCTGATGGGCTTCGTTCAGTAGCAAGTCGATCATCTCGTCAGACGGTTCCAAGGGTTTTGGCTTCGATCCCGCCCCTAACTCTTTTATGCTGTCTTCTATCGCCGAGTTAGCTTCTTCGTTAGTTAACGCCGAATGAGAGATCATGTAGCAACTTGCCACATAGTCCTCAGATTCTTCTGACGAGTCATCCCCATCGTTATTGTCGTTATCTCCGCTCTTAAGGATATTGTTGAGAAATTCTTGGAGTGTGACCGGGGTCCGCGTCTTCTGGTTATATTCCTCCAGCGCGTCAATATGTTTTTGCAGATCCGTATGCTTGTCATCAAATTGCGCGGGCTTTTTGATCTTTTTCTTTTTCTTCGAAGACTTTGACGGCTGGGCCCGAATGTTTTGTCCACCATCTCTATTAACTCCCAATGTTGGGCGTGGTTTCAGCATCCCCTCGATGGTCTCCGGCTCTAGCGGGATTTTCCACCTGATCGCCGGGCATGTTTGAAGATCTTTCAGCATTCTTTTAGTTTTTGTCGAAAGAACGACTTCCCATGGAGATTCTTCTATAAAAGAGCACGATATTCCCGGTGTGTCCACCCTTTTAGGAGTGTGCTGTTGTGGTGGATTCACCTTCCAGTTTTCAGATAGCGCGAACTTGTCCTGTTGGTATTGGCCTTCAACCCAGTTTTTGAAGACGTAGCAGTCTTCGATCGGATGGCCCAATACTCGGTGGTAGGGCCAGTAATTGGGATCGTTGACGTCGTTTGGTTGTGGTGGGTGTCTCGACTCCGGTTGAGTAATGAGCCCATTGCGCACTGCCAGTTCAAACAGTTTCCTTATTTTATCCCGGGAAAACGAGTAAGGACGTCTCAACTTCTCATCAAGGGATTTCCGCTTGTTGCTTTGGCGAACAACCGGTCTCGGGCCACTCGGTTGTTGTTGAGCATTGGCGACGAAGGTTGCTTTCTCTTTCCCCTTCTCATTCCGAGGATCCGTCTTTGAGGAGGATGGTCTATGGCCCATCTGGTCCATTTGGGCCAGCTTGTCGATCAAGGCCTGGAAGGTGGTCGGCTTGAAGAACATCATGAATTGGGATATAGTTGCTTGAGGGTCAAGAGTACCCACGAACATGCCTACCGCAAGCGCTTCTTCGATGCACTGCTCACATTTCAACCACAGATTCCGCCATCGTATTGCGTATTAAACCCATGTCTCGCCTGGCTTCACCCTGGCGTTAATTAGTGCGGTAATCGGAGTACGCTCGCTAGCGCTTGCGAATCTTTGTGTGAACAACAGCTCCATTTCTGCAAATGTCTTGACAGAGTCGTTCGGGAGTTCAGAGTACCATTCGAACGCTGTTTCCGACAAGCTGCCAACGAACGACGACGTAGCAGTTTATCGTCACCTCCAGTGTTTCCACATAGAGCCCTGAACTGAGCGACATGCTGGTGGGGATTGCCCGTCCCTTTATATACATGGAATTTAAGGATCGTATATCCCGACGGGTACCTTATTTGGTCAAACCAGCCTGGATAGGGTCGTCCAGTTTTAACAATTTGCCCAGCCGTTTCACTCGCCTGATGAGCTCGTATTTGCTGAGCGATGTAATCATCCAGAGCGGCCTTGGAGATGGTCTCCTCCTTGGCTGCTGAAAGAGCCGGAGGAGGGTTCGATGTCTTCCCTCTATCGTCTTCGATGATAATCGGAGGGTTTTCAGCTGGAGGTTCCGGCTGTAACATCATCCCAGCAATGTCTTGAAACAAAAGAGCCATTCGTTTTATGTTGGTCGCCTGTTCTGCGGCCTCTTTTTCTTTCCTCTCGAGCATTCTTCGGAGGAATTCAGCATCAGTTTCTTGTTCCTGACGCTGCTCTAAGGTCTCTGGATTTTCTTTCGGCCCAGTGAGTGCGGCCATTGCAGTCAGCATCTCTTGGAGCTTTTGCTGCTGTTGCTCCTGAGCCTTTGTTATCGATCGGGTAAGCGGTCGATGACCCGTAGAAGCACAGCTTTCCTCTTTTCCGAAAGCCATATAAACGGTATGTGTTACCATGCCCCCAGACTTGGGACGTTTAGACTCAGCGTCTTTGCAGTTCGCCGCGGTCACAGGGGCTTTCTCCGGCCTCCTTCTCTTGTGAGCGGTTGACGTTGAGGGAGCCGTTGCAACGGGCACCCATATAGCTGTCGCCTTTAGTGGCTTGACAGGATGGTCCTCTTCTCGCTGAACTTTCACCTTTTTCTGTCGGTGGGGATAGTCTTGATCTATCACGGAGTCGTGGACCTGTCGCCAAACTTTATAAATTTTAGAGGACAGCCGCTGAGGGGGCTGCTCCAGCATCACCTTTGTGATCTTTTCAACGGGCGGAGGAGACTTTTTTAGCACGGCAGTTGGCGAATTCCTGCGCACCCTGTTAAGTAGTCCAAAGCTGTTCCCGGTTGAAACAACAGCATCAACTTCCACCATTGGAGCAGGCGGAGTCAATCCAGAAGGGGAATTACCCCCAGCCTTCCTTACTCGGCGCCAGTGGCGACATCGAGCGTGTCGAGCCAACGGTACAGGCTCAGCTATAGGGGTGGCTTGATCATGCCTCCTGTTCTGGTCAGGTGCTGTTATTGGCACCAGCCTGTTAAAAATGGACGTCCGCTGAGCGAGGATAACCAACCTGTCGAAGGCAAACTTTCGAGTAGGAGCAGTCTTGGTGACTTCGTTTGGAGCGAGAGCCGAAACAGTCAGTCTTGCAAAGACCGACTCTTTAGTAGGGGAAGTCGCTTTGGCGGCTTCAGGAGCAGGAATGGCTATCCGTTTTGGCATAACCTCTTCAGGAATTGTGGGCTTCTTCACGGGCCTATCTGAGCTTCGGCCCAGTCTGTTGAAAATTGAGGCAGTGAACTTGGGCGACCCGTTGAGAAGGGCCGCAGTAGTTGCGAGACAATCAAAGACAGACTTCTTCTTAGCTTCTTGAGATGGCATAGGAGCGCTGAAGCTTGTTGGTGGGATCATGGTCCCGAAGAACAATCCAGTGGAGGCCTGAGTCGCCTGTTCCACCGGCATAGCAAAGATGGAGGCCGCTTGGGGCCCGTAAGTCACTCCTCCGGACGGGACGGAGCGAGAGTTGTAGTTGCAGTTAATGCAGTTTGAAGCCATTAATCTTCTGTTTTCTGCACGGAGCAAGACACCAAATCTTAATACCTCGAATCCAGGGGAAACCATGTCAAACCGCGATTCGTTCGCGAAACACGACACACGAAGTGTGGAGTGGAAAGAGGAAAAGGTCCCACCGGGCGTGCCAGAATCTGTTCCCCGCCGAAACACAGAGACGCGACCGCGTAGGTCCGTCTTGGCTGAATTTGGTGGCAGATGCTAATTGGTGCTATCCGTCCACCTCTCCGAAGATGCCAAATTGATTTATGACGTCATGTATCGAAGGTTTAAACGGATGCGGCCGATGTAGCAGACTTCATCAGATTCCCCCTAGTTAAGGGGTTTTTGATTGTGGGGATGCTCTTCCCTACAGGCGTAAGCCCCTGCAGTTAATTATGCTACCGCATCGCGGTAACCACTTTCTCCTTCTCCAGATGGTCACTTCGTGTCGTGGGTGTTTGTTTTGTATTTGGTTGCCCGTGGATTGTATACGGAGACTAATTTATGTTGTCGCCCGTAGGGCGTGGAATAGTCCAAATCCGTATTTTCTTAGATTTGGGTTTGGGGTTGGGTTTAAGGATACGTTAGTCCCATTTGAGACTAAGATCAACTTAAACGTTTGTTAAGGATACGTTAGTCTAATTTTAGATTAAGATCAACTTAACAGTTTGTTAAGGACACGTTAGTCTAATTTTAGACTAAGGTTAACTTAACCATTTGTTAAGGATGCGTTAATCTAATTTTAGACTAAGATCTACTTAACAGGATCATTTAGATCCAACAAAAAAAGCATTTGGACTCTATTGTTTAGCTTAGGGACATTGCGGTCGATTACCAGTTTAAGGACATGGTGGTTCATCGTTAGTTTAAAGACATTACGGTCCATGGGTTTAAAGGGACCCCACAGTCCGAGGTTAAGGACATCATAGTCCATGGGCTTAAGGACCCCACAGTCCGAGGTTAAGGACATCATAGTCCATGGGCTTAAGGACCCCACAGTCCAGGTTAAGGACATCATAGTCCATGGGCTTAAGGACCCCACAGTCCAGGTTAAGGACATCATAGTCCATGAGTTTAAGAACCCCACAGTCCATGGAATGATTGGTTATCGGGATCCGTCACCTCTCTGAAGACGTTGAAGGATTACAACGACAAATATCAGAGGAGTGAAGAGATATTCCCTTGAACCAAGGTTGATTGGAAAATCTGTAGTTCAATTTGGAACTAAGATCAATTAATTAGATTATGTGCACATTGGCTCAATTAAATCTGGATTGAGGACTTATGGCCAACTTGGGCTAAGTCCAATTAGGTTTAGAATGTTAGACCTTTGTTGGACTGTTGATCATTTGTCTGGGTTCAGCCTCCCCATTATTTAGCAATGCTAAGCATGGGTCTGGGTTCTGACTATATTTTTATCTCTTATTGAGTGCTGAGCACTCATATGCCATATAAGATGATCAATCTTGGAAGGCAAGGATGTATTTGAGGTTCAGTCAAAGGTGAGTCTTGCCTCTAGAAGACTTAGCCAATTTGGGCTAAGACTGGTTTTTAAAATAGTGTTAAACACTAGAGGATATTTGGCGGTCACGTGTTCCCATGTGATGCGCTGAAAATAGTGTTAAACACTAAAATTGAATTGGTCACGTGGGATCACGTGGGGCATCTGAAGATGGGGCCAGACTCCCTTTATTTTATTGTAAGAATATTCAAATGAGTGTTGAACATTTTTAGTCTTCGCGGCCATCACGTGTAGGAACATGATGGGCACCCATGCACTGGATATTAACAGGATTTGCTAGGGGCCACGTGGGGACACGTGAGGGCGCCCATGCATTGGATTTTAATCCTTCGGTTCTTTCTATCTTCTCTGTTTTAAAGAGGTGTTTGTCAGGGTCACGTGGGGACACGTAAGGGCGCCCGAAGTATGTTCTGCCTTGGCTTTGTTCTCTTTTATTTTGAGGGTCACGTGGGAGCACGTGAGGCATTGCCTCTGGGCTAGTTCCTTCTTATTTTGTGGAGTCCATTAAAGGGTCACATGGGAGCACGTGAGGCATTGCCTCTGGGCTAATTCCTTCTTATTTTGAGGAGTCCATTAAAGGGTCACGTGGAAGCACGTGAGCATGCCTTATTCATTCCTTTTTGTTCGTTGGGATGAAGGGTCACGTGTTACCACGTGATCACGTTGGATACTTTGATCTTTATGTGCATGGAGAGCTTTAAGTCTCTTGTTTTTAAGAATTAAATTCTTATATAGGGTTAAACCCTGGTTTCAATTGGAGGAATTAAATTCCTATGAATTTGGAAGAATTAAATTCTTATGTAGGGTTAAACCCCAATTTCAATTGGAGGAATTAAATTCCTATGAATTTGGAAGAATTAAATTCTTATATAGGGTTAAATCCTAGTTTCATTTGGAGGAATTAAATTCCTATGAATTTGGGAGAATTAAATTCTCATATAGGGTTAAACCCTAGTTTCATTTAGAGGAATTAAATTCCTATAAATTTAGGGGAATTAAATTCCCTAAACTCAATTCTCCCTCTAAGTTTTGGATCTACATGGCAGAATCTCTCCGATGAGAATTAAATTCTAAATTTGTGGGAAGATCTGCTTCTACAGATCTTTAACCAAAAGAAGAACTAAGTTCTTATTCAGAAGAGTTAAACTCTTAATTTGAGAATTAAATTCTCTTTTGTTTTATGGAGCTTAAATATCTTTCCCCTTTTATTCTTTTCAGTGGTCTTAAAGGCCCATCACGTGTTGGCACGTGACCCTACTGATTAGTTATTTTCAATTATTTATTTTATTCAGTGCCTACAGGCTTTGTCTGTAAATGGTCACGTGTCTGCACGTGATGCCCGGTCACATGTGGGCACGTGATGCCCGGTCACGTGTGGGCATGTGACGATGCCTCATAACTTTTGATCTCGGATGAATTATGAGGCCCATAATATATTAAATCGAAGGATTTTTCAAGACACTTTCGATACCATCAGAATTTAGCTATTTCTCATTTGGGAGTTTGTCAAAATGCAGCCCGGAAAATACTGGTTCGCATTTTCTTCCTTACATTACACGTGCATAGTATATTTGCTCATAACTTTTGATCCCGGATGAATTATGAATCCTATAATATATCAAATCGAAGGCTTTTTCGAGACGCTTTCGATACCATCAGAATTTAGCTGTTTCACATTCGGGAGTTTGTCAAAATACAGCCCGGAAAATACCAGTTCATATTTTCTTAAACGTATCGCTGCCATTTGATATCTTGGGCTCTTTTGCGCAGAATTTTTTTGGCGGGAACGGTTAGTTTAAGGACATCTCGGTCCAATGTTAGTTTAAGGACATCTCGGTCCATGGATTTTAAAGGACCCCATAGTCCGAGGTTAAGGACATCATAGTCCATGGGTTTTAGAGGACCCCACAGTCCGAGGTTAAGGACATCATAGTCCATGGGCTTAAGGACCCCACAGTCCAGTTTAAAGACGTCATAGTCTATGAAATGTATGGTTGTCGAGAACCGTCACCTCTCTGAAGACGTTGAAAGATTACAACGACATATATCCGAGGGGTTCAGAGATGTACCCTTGAACAAATTTTGGTTAGGATTTGTAGTCCAATTTGGGACTAAAATTAAGGATTTATGAGCATATGGGCTTAATTAATCTGAGTTGAGGACTTATGGTCATTCTTGGGCTAAGTCCAATCAAGTTAAAATGTTTAACATTTATTTTAGACTGTTGAGTCTTTATTTGGGCTTGGCCCTGACAGTGTTTTTGTCTTTTACTAAATGCTGAGCATTCCTCATAGCCTTAGGCTTATTAAAGAACAATTTATGTCCTATCAGCGCAACACATGGCACGCTTGGCGCTTTGCGCCAGTCAAAGAGCGCGGTGCGCTTCTGCCAAGTAGCGCACACGTGGGGGACACGTGTTGTACTTGGCGCCAAGCGTCGGATGATGGACGCATTGCGCCAGTTTATGAGCGCATTGCGCTAACTGCCAAGTGGCGCACACGTGAGGGACATGTGGTGTGCTTGGCGCTGAGCGCCAGTCCAAGAGCGCAAAGAACTAGTTCAAGAGCGCAAAGCGCTAGCTGTTAAGTGGCGCACTCATGAGTGACACGTGGTGCGCTCGGCGCTGAGCGCCAGTCCAAGAGCTCAGAAGCGAATTTGATCAATTTTATGATCCGGGAAATAAATTCTCCCTTAAAAGAGACTTTGTCTCAAGATCCTAAGAACAAAAATTCTTATTTCGTAGGAGATATCTTCAATCTCTTATGTTGATGAAAGACTTTGCTTTTATGGATCTGTGATCCTCAAGAGAATTAAATTATTCTCCCCCCTTTTATAATAGGATGCTTTTTTTGATCTCTTTTAGATCTATGAAGAAGTAAATTCTTCTTCTATTTCTGATGAGATCTTTTGATCTCTTTGTAAAAGAGCTTGGTCTTGTAGATCTATGATCTGGGAGAAAGAAGTAAATTCTTCTTTTTAATTATGAGATGATTTCATCTCTCTGTTCTTTTACCTTGAAGAAAAGAAGTTCTTCTATCGAGAGCTTGGCTCTTCTTTCTGAAATTTTCTCAAAGCTTATGAGGGGTTTCTCTCTATGCTTCTCTCTATCTCCCCCTCAGACTTGAAGTCTATGGGCCTTTATATAGGGCAAATGATTTGTTCAATCAGTTAAGGAGATCTTTTCTCCAATTGATTTGGAGAATTTCTCTACCGTTGGATCTTTGATCCAAGGGCTTCTGATTTACAGAAGGCAATCTTCTTGTTTTTACAAAAATTGGGAAATCTTTCTAAACAGAATTTATTCTGTGTTTTTGGTGATTTTTAATCACCATTGGATCATTGATCCAACGGTGCTCTGATTTACAGAGCACAATCTCTTTGTTTGGAAATATTTTGAAGAATCTTTCCTTAACAGAATTTAATTTTGATTAATTAATGATTTATCATCGTTATTGGATCTTTGATCTGACGGTGGGGAGCTTTTAGTTCCAGCGCTAGCGCACCCGTGCCTTACACGTGGTGCGCTGCTCAGAGCGCAGCGCAATTAGCGCTAGCGCACCCATGCTTTGCACGTGGTGCGCTGCTTAAGTGCAGCGCCGTTAGCGCTAGCGCACACGTGCTTTGCACGTGGTGCGCTGCTTAGAGTGCAGCACACCTAGCGCTAGCGCACACGTGATTTGCACGTGGTGCACTGCCTAGGGCGCAGCGCACTTGGCACTGCCTCTGAAGCGTTGCTTCATTTCAAAATTTGAATTTTGAACAGAGCTTTGCTCTGATTTGAGGAAACAACCCCGTTAGAAATTTTTTTAACAGGGACAGTGTCGTGGAGTGTGTGTATTTATATATATACATACATACATATATATAAAAAGGGAAAAAGCGTCCAAAGAACACGTGGGGCCCTGCGCCTCACGTGGATGGCACGCAGGTGCTGGGCGCCTCACGTGCTTGGCACATGGGCGTGAGCGCTCTGGGGCGCTGGGCGCCCCGCATGCTTGGCACGCGGGCACCAGCGCTCTGGGCGTTGGGCGTCAACAGAAAAGGGGACTTTGTCCCTGCACTGGGAGCTGTGCTCCCGATTTGACCCCTAGAGTTAAACTCCTAAAAAGAGATTAATTTATGGAGTTGAACTCCTAAAAAAATTTAGAAATGATCAAAAGGGGCTGCTTTGTTTCTCCCCTTTAGCCCTGGATCTTCCTAAGATGGGATTTCTAGAGATGGGTCTCCTTCTTCTTCCTGTCGGTTGGCCGGATCTTGGAGAAAGGGGGTGAGATTTAAAAATCTCCCCCTTTTGAGATCTAATGGAAGATCTGAGCTCCCCTTTATGGGTTTTGTGGTGAAAAACTATTTAGTTTTGGAAAAGAAAGAGTAAAACTCTTAATTTAATTGAAAAGGGGAAGAAGGTTTAGAACCTTGAGGAAGGAGAAGGAGCCACAAAAAACCCTAGAGTTTGAGAGAATGAATTATTCTTCTTCTTATTCATCATCATGTTGCCTTATATAGGCTTACACATTTACATATAGCCCCTTGGGCTTTACAAAATGGCATTTTGCCCATCCCATGCCTCATGTGCTATTTCTTTTTGCACATAAGCCATGGGCTTTACAAAAATTTGGCTTTATGCCCATTCATGCATAAAAAAATTATATTAAAATCATTTATTACATGATTTTTATGTTGGCATGGAGGAGGGCCGGCCACTTCATGTTCGGACTCGACCTGGGCATGGGCCCACTTGATCCGTGCTTGGGCCCATTTGGCTTGGGGTTGACCTTGACTTTGACTTGGTCAACCGGGGTGCAATTTTTGACCCCAACAGGTATATTTCTCACTAGCGGAAGAATCTCTATGTAAAACGGTCCTTTCTTCTCAAAGGACAGGAAGGATATTAGGGGGCCTACAAACAGATCCTACAATCTAGTGGAATGCCCCGCTAAAAAAAACGGTAAGTCCGCAAGCAAGAAGGGCACGGATGAAAAGCCGAAAGGGCGCCGTGAGTAAAAACAGCAGGACTGCTGGCGAGCTTGTGAAAACCCAAAAGGGCGCAACCTCGTTAAATACACTTACGAGATCCTCACGACTCGTGAAGAGAATCCCCCTGTGAGACCCTCACGGCTCATAGGATTCAAAAGTTTTAAGTTATAGGGATCTAGACCTGTTCTTAAGACGTCACATCTCTTAAATTGCCCCATAGGCGGTCCATATTGACCCTTGTATACAATCCAGGGGCACGAATAAATATTTCTTTGCCAAGTTCTACAAATGGCAAGAAATATCTCTATATAGTGAATAACATTTGTAGGTCCTCTCGACTTATAAGGAGAAAGCACTCTTGAATGATCCTTACGACTTACAAGAGAAGACATCACTTAGGAATCCCCATGATTCTTAAGGAGAAAATACGCCTAAGAGATCTTCATGACTCATAGGGAGAAAACCCTTTATGAGACTCTTACGGCTCATAAAGTCAAAAGTCTTAGTCGATGGGATCCTAACCCTGTCTACTAAACCACCTTTGTCCAAATCGACAAAGGGCAAATGATGAGTCGCTCCTGGCAATATCCCAGTTGTAGTGATACTGATGCCTAAACAAGTATCAAACTCTAAGTAAACCTCTCCGGAAAATGCCGCCCCTGCAGCCATTTAATGAAGAAGGGGACCCCGTTCGTCTAGGATCTCAAATGCCAAAGTGCATTGGATGAAATCAAACAATACTTGCAGAATCAGCCGGTACTGACCGTTCCGGCCAAGGGAAAGACCCTCATCCTGTACACAACAGCCCTTGAAGGTTCTTTAGACGCGCTATGGGCACAGGAGAATGATCAAGGGAAAGAGAGAGCCCTCTACTATTTGAGTCGAGTTCTCCTGGGGGCAGAAAACAACTACTCTCCCATCGAAAAACACTGCCTGGCGTTAATCTTCGCTATAATGAAACTTTGACATTATGCTTTGGCGCATGAGGTCCATCTCATATCAAAGGTGGATCCTCTCAAGTATTTGATGTCAAGAGCCATACTAACGGGACAGGCTAAATGGGTCGTACTCTTAATTGAATTCTCGATAACATACCGACCTCTCAAGGCAGTGAAAGGTCAGGCCATCGCCGACTTCCTCGCTGAGCATCCGATACCTGCCGATTCACCCCTAAATTGTGAATTGCCGGACGAGCACGCGTTTGACACGATCGACAGGGAGAGAGAAGGGAGTGATACCCGATAGGAACTCTAGTTCGATGGGGCATCTTCCATAAAGAAGCGAAAGCACAGCTCCTCCATAATCAAATCTGGGGTAGGCTTCATCTTCGTGACTCCACAAGGAGGGATAATGCGCTTTGCCTTTTCCCTAACAAGAGCCGAGGATAAATAATGAAGCGGAATATGAGGCATTGATAGCAGGTCTTGAGATCGTTGTCGACATGGAAATCGAAAACCTCCTCATATACGGAGACTCTCAACTGGTCGTTAGTCAAGTAAACAGCGACCATCAAACGTGCAAACCAGAGTTGGTGAAGTACGGCGAAAGAGTACAACAGTTACTGACTCAAATTCCTTCCTACGTCCTGAAAAGCATACCGCGTACAGAAAATAGCAAGGCGGGCGCATTAGCCAAACTCGCTAAAGAACTGGCTGACAAAAACCTCGTTGACGTAAGGATCATTGTACAAAGCCGTCGGATTCTTGCACCAGCGGAAATATCTCCGGAGTCGTTTGAAGAAAGGGAAGCGACCAAGCAAACGGCCCTACAAATAGGGGACCAAGAAAAGGCTAAGGATTGGAGAGAAGTCTTTATAGACTACTTTAAATCCCGTCAAATGCCGGAAAATGCATCCTCAAAACATCAACTCATGAAGCGAGCTCTGTCTTTCGTCTTCGTCAATGATACTCTATATAAGAGATCGTTCGACTCTCTATGGCTGAGATGCCTGGGACCGGAAGTAAGAAGAGTCGTCTAAGAAACTCACGACGGACTCTGCAGTTCTCATCAAGCCATGCCAAAGATGAAGCTGAAGATCAAAAGGATGGGCCGCTATTGGCCCACGATGATTCAGGACTGCCTCGAATACGCGAAACAGTGTCATTCATGCCAAATTCATGGAGACTTCATCCACCAACATCCAAACCCGCTGCACCCGACAGTAGCCAGCTGGCCGTTCGAAATGTGGGGAACCGATATAATTGAGCCCATCGAGCCAGTATCCTCCAAAGGACATCGGTTCAAACTAGCGATGACCTATTACTTTTCTAAGTGGGCAGAAGCAGTGCCACTAAGAGAAGTGAAGACAGAGAATATTCTCCATTTCTTCAAGACATGCGTCATCTACCGGTTCGGCACTCCGCGATGGATTATCTCCGATAACGGGCCGGCCTACAGAAGTCCCAAAATTAGCCGCTTCGCACGGCAGCATAATATAGACTGGAGATACTCTTCGGTCTATAATCCCCGAACTAACGGTCTAGCTGAGACTTTCAACAAGATCTTGACGAAGATCAAAAAGAAGACGGTCTCCAAAAATAAGAAGGACTGGCACGAGAAACTGCATGAAGCTCTCTGGGCGTATCGAACCACGTTCAAAACGGCCACAAACACAATGCCATTTGCGTTGGTATTCGGCACGGAAACAGTACTCCCCTTGGAGATAGAGCTACCCTCTCTACAAGTGGCGGTTCAGTATGAGTTAACAGACGAAGAAAATGCTCATCTTCGGATTGAAGAGCTCGACGCCCTCGATGAAACTCGTCTCATGGTGCAGCAAAACCTAGAAGCTTACAAAGCAAAGATGACGCGCTCATACAAAAGATTAACTAGGCCGAGAACATTTTGCCTAGGCGAACTCATGCTAGTTGTCAAAAGACCTATGATCCCCAATCGTGCCAAACGGGGGAAATTCGAGCCGAATTATGAGGGCCCGTACATCATAGACAAAGTCTACCAAGGTGGGACTTACTTGCTCATGGATATATATGGCAAAAGACCTTTCAGGCCAATAAACGGCCGGTTCCTGAAAAAAATACTATGCCTGACGAGTCACGGCCTAGGTCAATGATAGATGACGATACCTATGTCTGCTCGCTATCTTCCCAAGACCAAACTCTATAAGTAGTATCCAGCAAAACTGTTGTCTCCAAAACGGCAACAATGGACCGAAACGTCCCTAAACTAACAAGGGACCGTAATGTCCTAAAACTAGCTATGGACCGCAATGTCCTAAAACTAATGACGGACCGAGACGTCTCTAAAACTACTACAAACCATAGCATTCTTGGGCTGACGCAAAAAGGAAAAAGAAAAAAAAATAGTACGTCCATAAGCAAAATGGGCATGGATGAAAACCCGAAAGGGCTCCGTGAGTAAACAGCAGGGCTACCGGCGAGTTTGTGAAAACCCAAAAGGACGCAGACTCGTTAAAAAATTTATGCAAACTTGCAAGGTCCTCTCGACCTTGTAAGGAGAAAACACCCGCGTGAGACCCTTACGACTCACAAGGGAGCAACACACTTAGGGATCCCCACGATTCCTGAGGAGAAATTACACTTACGAGATCCTCACGACTCGTAAGGAGAACCCTCTTATGAGACCCTCACGGCTCATAAGATTCAAAAGCCTTAAGCTATAGGGATCTGAACCTGTTCTTAAGCCATCGCATTTCCCAAACTGCCGTACAAGCAGTTCAATATCGACCCTTGTGTACAATCCACGAGTACAAATAAACATCTCCCCCATCAAGTTCCACCGATAGCGCGAAATGTCCTTACTTGGTAAACAGACACTTATAAGTCCTCTCGACTTATAAGGAGAAAATACTCTTATGAGATCCTTACGACTTGTAAGAGAGAACACCACTTAGAAGTCCTCACGACTTCTAAGGAGAACATACACCTATGAGATCCTCACGACTCGTAGGGAGAAACATCTTTATGAGACCCTTACGGCTCATGAAGACAAAAGTCTTAGTCGACAGGATCCTAACCCTGTCTGCTAAGCCGCCTTTGTTCGAATTGAAAGAGGAAAATGATGATTCGCTCCTGCCAACGTCCCAGTTGTAGCGATATTGATGCCTAAATCGATAAAAAAATTCTAAGTCCTTTCACGGAAAATGATGATTCGTTCCTGGAAATATTCCAGTCGCAGCGATGCTGATGCTAAGATTGGTATCAGATCCCAAGTTCCATACTCGCGGCGAAAAGTCAGCGAGCCATAAATGCATATAAAAATAGCCGAAATGATAGGGCAACTTGCAACAAAATCTATAAGTAAAAGATATGCATACAAAAATAAACGAAATGATTGGGAAACTCGCAATAAAAAGCAGCGAGTAAAAAGAAAAATAGCCGAAATGATTGGGCACCGCGAAAACTATCCGAAATGATTGGGCAATCATGACTTTCGCGATATAAAAAGCTGAAATGATAGAGCATTGCGGAAAGAAATAAAAAAATGAAAGAATGAAACTTTTGCCCTGCAGGTAAGTCCATACTGACCCCTGTATACAATCCATGGGCATAAACGAAAAGGGAAACACATGTCCCAACAAACTCTGTCAAAGGGAAAGTCAGATCTCGACAGCAACATCTGCATCCCAGAAGACCAACAACGGTGTTCCTCCTCATGCCAGCAGGGCACGGACACGACACCACCAATCGGAGCCACGGCGAAGTCCCCAGTTCCCAGACTCTACGGTTCACGGACAACCTAAAGTTAGCCCCGACACCGTAGAAAGCAGAGTAAGTCAACCTGATCCCGTTGCGGAAATACGTCATCCAATGATCCCGTCTCGGAAACACGTCAGCAAATGACCCCGTCGCAGAAATACGTCATCCAATGACCCCGTTGCGGAAATACGTCATCCAATGACCCCGTTTCGGAAATACGTCAGCAAATGACCCCATTGCGGAAATACGTCATCCAATGACCCCGTCGCGGAAATACGTCATCCAATGACCCCGTTTCGGAAATACGTCAGAAAATTACCCTGTTGCGGAAATACGTCATCCAATGACCCCGTCTCGGAAATACGTAAGCAAATGACCCCGTCGCGGAAACACGTCAGCAAATGACCCCGTCTCGGAAACATGTCAGCAAATGACCCCGTCGCGGAAATACGTCATCCAATGACCCCGTCTCGGAAACACGTCAGCAAATGACCCCGTCGCGGAAACATGTCATCCAATGATCCCGTCGTGGAAACACGTCATCCAATAACCCCGTCTCGGAAACACGTCAGCAAATGACCCCGTCGCGGAAATACGTCATCCAATGACCCCGTTTCGGAAATACGTCAGCAAATGACCCCGTTGCTGAAATACTTCATCCAATGACCCCTTCTCGGAAACACGTCATCGAATGACCCCGTTTTAGAAATACGTCAGCAAATGACCCCGTCGCGGAAATACGTCATCCAATGACCCCGTCGCGGAAATACGTCAACAAATGACCCCGTCGTGGAAATATGTCAGCACATGACCCCGTCGCGGAAATATGTCATCCAATGACTCCGTCTCGGAAATAAGTCAACTAACCTCCAGGGAAATCAGTGTCCTTGGCAAGACCTCTCGATTCAGGGAAATCAGCGTCCTTGGCGAGAACCTCTCGATTCGCGTCTACCCGTAAGGAAATCAGTGTCTTTGCAGGAATCTCTCGATTCGTCTCGACCCCATAGAAATCAGTATCCTTGGCAAGACCTCTCGATTCAGGAAAATCAGCGTCCTTGGCGAGAACCTCTCGATTCGCGTCGACCCGCAAGGAAATCAGTGTCTTTGCAGGAATCTCTCGATTCGTCTCGACCCCAGGGAAATCAGTGTCCTTGGCAAGACCTCTCGATTCAGGGAAATCAGCGTCCTTGGCGAGAACCACTCGATTTGCATCAACCCGAAAGAAAATCAGTGTCTTTGCAGGAATCTCTCGATTCGTCTCGACCCCAGGGAAATCAGCGTCCTTGGCAAGACCTCTCGATTCAAGGAAATCAGTGTCCTTAGCGAGAACCTCTCGATTCGCGTTGACCCGCAAGGAAATTAGTGTCTTTGCAGGAATCTCCCGATTCGTCTCGACCCCAGGGAAATCGGTGTCCTTGGCAAGACCTCTCGATTCAAGGAAATCAGCGTCCTTGGCGAGAACCTCGATTCGCGTCGACCCGCAAGGAAATCGGTGTCTTTGCAGGAATCTCTCGATTCGTCTCGACCTTAGGGAAATCAGTGTCCTTAGAAAGACCCCTCGATTCAGGGAAATCAGCGTCCTTAGCGAGAACCTCTCGATTCGCCTCGACCCGCAAGGAAATCGGTGTCTTTGCAGGAATCTCTCGATTCGTCTCGACCCTAGGGAAATCAGTGTCCTTGGCAAGACCTCTCAATTCAGGGAAATTAGCGTCCTTGGCGAGAACCTCGATTCACGTCAACCCGCAAGAAAATCAGTTTCTTTGGAGGAATCTCTCGATTCGTCTCGACCCCAGGGAAATCAGCGTCCTTGGAGAAAACTCCTCGATTCGTTTCGACCAACAAGGAAATCAATGTCTTTGCGAGAATCTCTCGATTCATCTCGACCTGTGGGGAAATTAGTGTCCTTACGCATAAAGAAAATTCTCTTGTGGGATCCTTGCGATTCTCAAGAGAAAACACACTTAGGAGTCCTCATGACTCCTAAGGAGAAAAGACACCTACAAGATCCTCTCGACTCGTAGGGAGAAAAATCTTTATGAGACTCTCATGGCTCATAAAGTTGAAAAGTCTTAGGTGGCAGATTAGGCCTTGTTTCCTAATTCATCACTGCCCTGCAAGGAGGTCAAGATGGACTATCTATGGGTCACACTCTCCGAAGTCGAACATCGACGAGGAGGGAAACAACCACTTACGAGTCCTCTCGACTTGTAAAGGAGAAAATTCTCTTGTGAGATCCTTACTACTCTCAAGAGAAAACGCACTTAGGAATCCCCACGACTCCTAAGAAGAAAATACACCTACCGAATCCTCTCGACTCGTAGGGAGAAAAGTCTTTATGAGACCCTCACGGCTCATAAAGTTGAAAAGTCTTAGGAGGCAGATCCTAACCCTGTTTCCTAAGCCATCGCTGCCCTACAAGGAAGTCAAGACGGACTATCTACGGGCCGCATTTGCCAAAACCACATTCGCCAATGAAACAAAGAAGCTACTTACGAGTCCTCACGATTCGTAAGGAAAAATATCCGAGTGAGATCCTTACGACTCACTAAGGCGATGAACACTTAGAAATCCTCACGATTTCTCAGGAGAATTTGCACCTACGAGATCCTCTCGACTTGTAAGGAGAAAAAACCATCTTGAGACCCTTACGGCTCATGAAGATAAAAAAAAGTCTTAGGCTACAAGGACTCTAAACTTGTCCCCTAAGCCCTCAATTCTATTGCCATGCATAACTCTGCACTACTTCACCCACGTACGTGCTTACGTGGGCAAAGTAGTGGGGGGCATTTATTCCCGTCAAAATTTTCGGCCAAGAGCTACTTGTTCCCTTATAAAAAAGGGGGGAGAGTCCTCAAAATTTGGCCTCACGTGTAAAATACGTGAGCGCTCATATGCAAAGCGTATGAGCGCTGAATAAAATAATTAATGGCCAAACAAGCCTCGTGTGTAAAACACGTAAGCGCTCATATGCAAAGCATATGAGCGCTAAACATAAACAGGCTAAAACCTACAGCAGGGGTCACGTGTTAAACACATGAGTTCTCTTGCCTCTCACATGCAAAGCATGTGAGTGCCCCAATTTAAAATGCTCCTATCAAATTCTAGAATTAAATTCTATTTTGGAAAATATTTTCCTGATCTTTCTCAAACTAAAAAGATCTTCTCTGTTAAACAGAGGACCTTTGGATCAAAAATCCAACAGTGATCATCTGGTAGAATAAAGTTCTATCATATTAAAATATTTTCCTAATCCTGTTAAATTAACAAGATATTCATATGATCAGAATTCTATGTTAGAATAAAATTCTAATCGTATTAAACTAACGAGATATCTATATGATAGAATTAAATTATATATTAAGAAAATATATTTTTGATCCTGTTAAACTAAAAAGATATGATAGAATAAAATTCTAATTTTGTCAAAACTAACAAGATATTCATAATTTTGTTAAACAAATAAGAAATCTTCACTGTTAAACAGAGGGCTTTTGGATTAAAAATCCAACGGTGAATAAAATTCACCGATTGATCTAAAAAATCATAAAATCAGTCATGATCTCTCAATGAGAGATTCCCTTAACAAATTGATTCTTTTTCTTCTCATGTAAATAGGAGCAAAGGGAGGAGAGAAAAAAAGACACAGAGGGAGAGGGGGAGAAAAATAGAGAGAGAATTTAATTCTCTAAAGAAGAGGAACCCCTCCCAAAAGCTCCCACAAAAAGAAATTTAATTCTCAAACCAAGAGTTTAACTCTTCTCAAAAAACTTAGTTCTTCCTCTGGTTAAGATCTGCAGAAGCAGATCTCTCCACAAGTTGAGAATTTAATTCTCATCGGGAAGATTCTGTCATGCAGATTCAAAACTTAGGGGAAAGAGCTGAATCCAAAAGAGTTTAACTCTTACAAAACATATGGGAATTTAATTCCTCTGAAACTAGGGTTTAACCCTTTAAAAAGAATTTAATCCCTACAAAGAACAAAAGGAGAATTTGATTCCTCAGAACCATAGAAGAACAGCCTGTTGATTCATTAGCGTTCGACGCTACACAATAAAAGCTCACGTGACCCCACGTAACCCCTGAGAAGTGATCGGCACTTATAAAAGAGAAAAGTGAATAAACCCTATTTTTTAGGGCGCCTCACGTGCCCCCACATGACCCCTGAGAAGTGCTTAGCACTTATAAAAGAGAAAAGGGGGTGAACCCTATTTTTTTTTGCGCCTCACGTGACCCGTGAGAAGTGCCCAGCACTTATAAAAGAGAAAAGAGAATAAACCCTATTTTTGGGGCGCCTCACGTGATCCCACGTGACCCCCTAACAGTGTTCAGCACTAGAATAAGAGAATAAAAGAGGCAGCGCCCAACTCTAAGCGTCTCACGTGAGCGCCCCAACTTTCAATGTTTAGCGCTGCTATAGCGCCTCACATGCCACACGTGAGCATCTCAGATCTCAGTGTTTAACACTGCCTTAGAATATCACGTGGGAGCACATGGGCACTAAGCATAAACTAGTGTTTAATATTATAAGAGGCCAACTTCAACCCCAGATTGGCTAAGTCTTTCCTGAGATTAAATCTCTAAATAAACCGAGCCTCCATGCTCATGACTGATGTTTCCTCAATTTGGAATTTGGTTCAAGGGTATATCTCTCCACACCTCTGATACATGTCATTGTAATTATTCAACGTCTTCAGAGAAGTGGTGGGTCCCGACAACCAACAAGCTGGACCGTAATGTCCTTAAACTAACTATGGACCGTAGTGTCCTTAAACTAAACCCTCACCTCAAAAATGGTGATCTGCGGACCGTAACGTCCCTAAACTAAACTGTATAGACTATGATATCTTTAAACTCTATGGACTATGATGTCCTTAAACTCCACGGACTATAATGTCCTTAAACCCAATGGACCGTAACGTCCCTAAACTAAGCTCTATAGACTATGACGTCCTTAAACTCATGGACTATGATGTCCTTAAAGCCAACGGACCGCAATGTCCTTATAAACTAAAGAAAATCCTGTTGAGTAGATCTTAGTCTAAAATTAGACTAACGTATCCTCAACAAACGTTTAAATTGATCTTAATCTAAAACAAGATTAACGATCTTTAAACCAACCTAAACCCAAATCTAAGAAAATACGGATTTGGACTAATCCACGCCCTACGGGCGACAACATAAATTAGTTTCCGTATACAATCCACTGGCAACCAACAACAAAACAAACACACACGACACGAAGTGACCTTCAGGAGCAAGAGAAAGTGGTTACCGCTACGCGGTAACGTAATTAACTACAGGGGCTTGTGCCTGCAGAGAAAAGCATCTCCACAATCAAAAACCCCTCACAACGAGGGAGAATCTGACGAAGTCTGCTACAAAGGCCGCATCCGTCTAAACCTCCGATACACGGTGCCATAAATCAACTTGGTATCTTCGGAGAGGTAGATGGATAAAACCAAATAGCATCTGCCCCCAAATTCAGGCAAGACGACCTATGCGGTTTCGTCTCTGTTTTCGGCGGTAAACAGTCACAAGAAGAGATGAAGATAGTTGTGATAAGAATGAACTTAGAATTGGATAAGTATAGAAATGATAAACTTATATGAATAAGATAAAGATAATATGAGTCATCCAAACTAGGAGGTTCTAAAATTAATGACTCACTGTTTCTTCATTCAAATTCAATTAAGGAAATCATTATCCTCTTATCTTGTCTCCTATGCAATTCTCATATATCCATCTTCTATGTATCAACAATCATGACACAAAAGAATATATATTTATATCATATGTATAAATATATATAAAGAAAAGAAAATGTTAAGTGAGCATAATATTAGTATGTATGTGTGTGTGTGTGTCAAATTATTAAATCAACACTCGATTCATTAATTCGGGTATATCATATATAATCCGGCTAATATCATTTAATGCTAGATTAGAATTCGGTATCAAATATCCGTATTTAATAAAGCTCCCGCACTATACATGTCTTATTTCGTTTTTCTTGAGCTAGATAACCTCTATGTGGGATTTTAAAGACTCATCAATACGCTGGCAGTAGGTAATGATCATATCAAACACCTACAAGCCGTCAGCAGTACTAACTGCACGTAACGGCTACCCAGATATTAAACGAATAGAATATCAACAAGTAAACTTGTCCAAACTCCCGTAGAGCCTATAAGTAACACTTACCGTACAGCCCAGTCTCTTCGTCTGATATGTTGCATATCGAGTCTCAGGGGTGGAATCGTCAGACCCTAATAACTCGATAAGTCATGTCGATGTGTGGCCTATAACAAATCCAGAAACTACTGATAACATTTATCAATAAATCATATCAGCCCTGATCAGGGACTTGCTGTTATAGCCAATCGAGTATAGCACAACATCAACTCCCAATACCGGGAGAGACAAAACCACTTCTATCGCTCACTGCCTCCATATGACTCGGGACTATACCCAACTACCACCTGTTTGCATGATTCAGTAGAGCCGTTGTAGGAAGGTAATTAAAACACGGTGGAAACCACACAAGATACTATGACGATCTCGGGTCTACAGACTAACCTGTACAAGCGTCACCAGCGAACTGCTATCTAACGATAGGTATGATACCATCTAGGAGTTCTCGGCAAGTCTGCTCGGTGTACTCATTCTCCAATGAGCACCTGTGTACAATCTTTGATGTCAAACACCAATGGTTGTGGGATCAACCATCATCCCCATACAGGGTCAAGAAACGTACACACTGGTCTATTCTGGAATATCGATGCCCTGTCTCGATTTTCCCTTGACTAGAAACACTTCAAGGATGTGCTTGCGGACTACTCAGGCCCCACTAGTATGATCTATATCATATTCTTGATAGTCAAGCAAAACATTTTAAGGGTTTTATCAACATGTATCAGTGAAATAGTAAACTAGAGCAAATGTACATGTTAAGATAAAGAGTAACCGGATAGCATACTATCATGTAGAGTAAGAAAATCCTCTATACATATGTCCAAAGATCCACTATAATATTTAATAATGGCTTTTAGGGCATACATATTCCTGACAAGTAGGATATCTAGAAAGTGTGAGGTGCATCATATGAATATATATGTGTGTGTGTGTGTGTGTGTGTGTGTGTGAAAATGGTACATGAAGCATGAATAAGTATACATGTAGAGGAGTAAAGTTGCATGGCATAACCTATTTAACGTTCGTATTAATCTAGCAAGGGTGTTGGACCGGGTCTTAAAAGGATTTTGTTTGTCTCACGGAACAACAACACACAACACACACACACAAATATAGCGTTCCGTCAATACACCCGGAATCCTTAGTGAACATGATAAGGGACTCTTGAAACCCTGTCCGTTACCTTTACCAAACTATCCCAATCTTGTTTTAAACGTTCATGCACATAACCGATATCTTGATTGCAAGAGCATACTTGACACATGAGAGTGTGAACCATGAACAATGAGCGATATTATAAATAACCAATGAGGTGAGCGATATTATCAATAACCAAATGAGATGACATGCATCATGATGTCTCTTGCAAGGTTCCGGTTATATACATTGATCGCACGAAAAAATATTATCATTTAAACAAGAAAAAAAAATATTTTATGACTTATAGCTTAAACAAGTCATTACATGGGCTAGTTTCAAACCACAAGGTCTAAACAAGAAATGTAGGATTTTCAGTGATGATGATTTTACAAAAAGGTTTGTCCAATTCAAGTACCGGAAAATCGAGTTATGATGAGATTAAGTCAGGCTGCGCTATATTTTCAGCCACTGTTTCAGAAAAACGCGATAGTGCAGTTTCGGGTTGTTTTGGTACAGGTTATGATAAAGGTTTCAACTGAGAAAATGTGCATCACATAGTGGACTTGTGAGATGTCGAAGGGTTTGCATAGTTTGGAGTCCTAAGGTGGGAGTTACAAAAAGATAGACGGTTATTCTTACGACAGTTTTCTGATAAACCAAAAAGCGAGATGATAAAAGAAATCACTAAGTCATGGTCTTAGGTAGGTAATTAGGCCTCAAGAAATTTTACTATGTCAAAACCATGAGTGTTCTGAATGTTTCAAAAGACGGATTTGCAAAACCTGTTATGATGAATTTTATAGAAAAGTTTTAATACATCAACGTCACTGGATTCTAACCATCAGACCAGAATTGCACAAGGAAAATGAACTGAAGATATCACGGCTTTTGGTTCAGATTTAGAAAAAAAAACTCAACAGAACACTTTCAGGAAATTCTCTGCGCTTGTTTTTTTAAAAATAGAAACAAAGCATTTGGATATTGTAAGTGCAAGTTACATGCGATTTAATGGTCATTACCTGTAAAATTCAAGGACTCGCACAACACACTTTAACCTTAGGAGGTTTTAAATGCATTCGAAACGTCGTTATCAGGAGACACGATCTTCTGCAAAAATGTGAGTGTATTTTTGTGGGACATTTCTTATTAAGGACTCAGATCAAAATGAACATCATAGCACGGTGTTCTGTCGTATTTTTTACACGTTGCGCAGGAATTTCCAGTCAGCGTTATATCACATGGAAAATGTTTGAATAAATTAGCTATCGCAATTTAGCCTAAACCATGCATGTTATGACAACCACGGGAAGACATTGATACATTGTAGGTTATTTGACTACGGCAGAGCGGTCATGAGATTGAGCATGACTTACACAATAACAACTAAATTTGTTATAATAAAAAGAAATACATGCACATACTGAAGTTTAGATCAACATCTACAGCCATACGATTATGATGTAATTTATTATTGCAAATAAGACATGAAATCAAACTCGACATCATCGCACCCGTGACATGAGGTGAATGATATCATGCAAATAAACATATAATATTTCACCCGTGACATAGGCATACACATAATCATGCCGAAAGAAATAATATAGTTTTTATACTATAAGATTGTTTATTTTGGCGACCAATGACGTGGCAAGGGTTTCGTGACGAGAGAGAAGAGGAAAGAAAAAGGAGACTTACAAAGTAGAAACTTGATCTTTGTATCAAGTTATTGATATCGATATAGAGTTGGTTTCGAATCGATTTGAGGCTTCCGGGAACGGTTTGGTGGCTCCTTCTCCTTCTTCGTTGATTGGTTCCTTATCCTTTGAAGAAGAATAGATTGAAGATGAGAAAGAGAGTTTATTTTCGAAGTGAAAAAATTTTAGAACATGGTCGAGGGAAAAATTAGGGTCTTTGGGTTGTTTTAAAGGAAATCGCTTGCACGATTCGATTGAGAAAAATCGGGGATTGTTTTTTTTGGATAGAAACGACTAGATAGGATCACATGAGAAAAATCGAACGATCCAGAGTTTATTGAACCGGCGGGGATGGTCAAACCGCCGTCGGGGACGGTCTAAGCTCAAAGTTTGAGCTTGGGTCTCCGGGTTTGTGTGGGATGCAGGATTTAGGACTTGTCTACGAAATTTCAATTTGGTCCATGGGGTTCGTGTGGCAAACGCACGTGAAAAGTGAAGAATTCAAAGAAAAATAAAAGAATAAAACAAAAACAAAAATTTGAGAATACTAGCGGAGATATTGTATACCACAGACTTTGGTGGTTATGAGTTGACTCATGTCAAACAAGTTGATCCTCTTGCCATAGGCTAGCGAAGCTAGAAGAAGGCTGAATGGCCACAAGGTCACTGTCTTGTTCGCTGGGATAGTGATATTCGAAGCTTTTGACAGAGGCATGAGATTGATGCTTATTGTCGATAAATATATAAAAAATTATCTCTACATCATTTCCACCAATCGCAAAACAACATCCATTTAGTAGAGTTGGTAGCATACACATTCAAAAACTAAAAAAAACATACGAGTACGGGCAAACGTACGCGACCAAATGTCCTGTGATGCTTAAGTTAGAAACGATCAATGTTGATATAGAGTTTAAGTAATGTATACAAGCCATCTTTGGATATTTGAAGCTTTCAATATTCTTTAATATTTGAAGATTTTGTGCCTGGGATAGCCGAGAATCTCAAATTAGAGATTTGATACTTGATGATGCTTTATATTGGCGATCTCCCAGATCAGGACACGTGGCAGATGACGTGTCCCAGAACTCAGAAGAAATGGCCCACAGGGGCCGACCAGGCCACCCTTGTATCCGACCTACAAGCACAATCTGGCACTCCTCAGAGCCCCCTGCAAATTGGCCTCCTCGGCCTCTCAGCTCGTCCCGAGCTACCACAGGACCAAGATGCCTCGGCCCTCCCGCTTGTTCCCGAGCTCCCGCGCCAAGGCCATCTTCCTCGGTCCCTCCGACTGACCAACTCCACCACTCACAGGCGTAACCACCGCTCCGCAAATCTCGCCATGCGCAGATTCTCCGCCGGCAACATCCCACGTTCCACGCCACCACGATCCCCATTAACGGGCGATCCGCTTATTACGCGGGCGTGACGTCGGGAGCGTAACTGCCGGCGAGATTCTCGCGCCTATTACTGCGCGCCGCCGCCACTATATAAACCCCCATTACAGAGGGGTCAAGTAAGTTTTTTTCATCCCACTTAGCCGTTACTCTGCTCGGATCTTGTGCTAACTTGATCGTCGGAGGGTCCTCGGTGGTACCAAACCACCCCGGGACTTTCTTGCAGGTACTCGGCGCAAACTCCTCAAAACCACCAATCTCCTCAAAACCCATTGAGACCCATACGCAACAGGAGATCATCTCCAAGATCCACCGGGAGATCGACGGAAGACAACATCTGACGGAGACCCGAAAAGGACCTCTACCAGTTGGCGCCGTCTGTGGGAAACAAAACTCCACAAAAACAAAAGTTGGCCTTCTAATCTCCATCGACATGGTGTACGATCACCCTGAAGATCTAGGTACCAGCCGCCGCCTCCCCCTCACCGGAGGCGCGAATGAACCTTCTCCGGCGACTGTCATCAACGCCCTCGCCGGCCGAATAGATCGACTACATCCATCGTGGAGGCGCTCGTCCGCATCCAAACGGCCGGGCCAGGGCCCCAGATCGCCGCTCCTCCGCCTCCAGAAGACTCTGCCCTCATCGGCACGGCTGACCACCAGCGGGCTACGTCCCATGGCCACAGATCTCATGGGCCAATACACTCTGAGGCCCGCTGGGCGCCCCACGGCTCCACACCAAGATCCGCCGCCAGAGCGCCTCGCCTCGAGCCTCCTTGCGGCCCTCACCCCCCTGAGGAGATGTCGGTCACCTCGCCTGTCCCCAGGCATGACCGACACCCCCTCCCTCGACGGGGTCGCACAGAAAGGGCTCTCCACGGCGGCTCGAGGGCCACCTCGCCCGGGGATCTGAGGAACCTCATTGAGAGGAACCGGGTCCGTACCCAGACACAGATCTCCCACAGCAGAAGCCAGGGATCACAAGGCGCCGAATCCTCAGGGTACCACGGCCGACTCGACGCCCTCGAGAAGAAGATCGAGAGCATGCGCCGAGAAGGTCACCTCTCGGGCGACGGGGCTAAGTACGCCGCCGACTCTCTCACCAAGCTGTTTACCGAGGGACTGCTCGCTGTTCACGTCTCCTCACGCAACAAGCCCCTAAAGGTCTCTCTGTTCGACGGGAAAACCGACCCGAAAGACTATTTGGATGCTTTCACCGTGGGGATGAGTTTCCAGGACCATTCCGACGCCGCCCAGTGCAGAACCTTCCCAGCCACTCTCATCCGCTCTGGTCGGGACTGGTTCCGAGGACTCGAGTCTCGCTCAATCTCGACCTTTGACGAGCTGGCTACTCAGTTCCTCGACCATTTCGTCGGGAACCGTCGGCAGAAGCGCACGGTCGACTACCTCTTTACAATTAAGAGTGGGGACAAGGAGGCGTTCAAAGCTTACATCACCCGCTTCTACAACGCCCTCCTCGAGGTACCCGAGCACCGGGATGAGACCGTCATCACAGCGCTCAGATCCGGTCTTAGACACAAGGAATGGCTGCGCTCCTTTGCATTGGCGCAGCCTAAGACCATGGCCAAGGTCAAGGCGTGGACCGAGCATGGGGTCTAACTTGAGTCCGAGCTGAACGTGAACCTCCCTCGAGAAGAACGGTCCGACCAGAAGAAGAGGGCTCGGGAAGAGAGGCCGGAGCGTCAGCAGCCCTATCACCCGAAGTTCCAGGAGTGCACCCTGCTCAACGTCTCCCTCGCAGTGTTTCTAGAGGAGGCCCAGGGCGAGGGGTTCTTCAAGTTCCCTCCAATCCCGCGTCAGGCCTCGAAGCGAACCCGGGGCCTCTATTGCGCCTTCCACCAGACGCTGGGCCATGCCACGGAGGATTGTAAGCAACTCCGGGACTACGTCAAGGAGCTCATTCGATCAGGGCACCTCGCCGCTTACTTGAGGGATAAGCGGCAGGCCGACCGCGAGCAGGAGTAGCGTCCCCCTCCCGCCGAGCTGACCATCGGCCAGATCATGCTCATTTCGGCAGATGACCAGTCCGGAGCCCAGGGAGCCCCGTACCCGGTCCCGAGCACGGAGACCAACAAGCCTCTGGGGAGCTCGGGCCACGCTAATAAGGTCATCTATTAGCATGTACTTTTTTTAGGGGCAATGTAAACTCTTCCTAGGGTCTGCTGTTAATTTAATAAAAGATGAATGGAACATTGCGAAAAAGAAGGAGGGGTCTTATTTATTCAAAAAGGCATTATGGGCTCCTCGGCCATACATACAAAAAGAAAAAGAAAATTACAGCAACGGGGGAAAGGGGTGCAGAGAGCACTGCTAATGGTACTCAGTAAAGATCTCCGCCAGCCGAGGACTCGCGAGATCCAGCCTCTGCCCTCGATTCCCCGCGCGCGCGTTGACCTCGAGCCTCAGTTCGTAGCACTCACGGACGAGTGCCATCGAGCGAGCCAGCCGAACCGCGGAGATCATACCGAAGCGACGCAGAGACCACAGCTTGCCCACGGCCTCATCGTAGAGTTGCTCGGACAGGGGGTTGTAAAACCCCGGCGATGCCCTCCAGGTGGAGTACATCAGCAGCTGCAGCAGAGGGGAGCGCCGGGGAAGTAGCCGGCCGAAGTGGTCTTCGATGCTTCCATAGACCAAATGCACCGTGTCCTCGGCGCAGATCTGGTCGTAGAGGTATACGTCCTCGAAGTGGATGATTTCGGGGATGGTAAAGGGGAAGTCTTCCATTCTCAACAATCTGTTTGTGAAGAAAGGAAGGACCAGCGCCCCCTCAGCTTTATATAGCCCACTGCGTCCCAACGGAACTCAACAGTCACCCGTTTTCTCCCAAAAAGTCGCTGCCACGCGGCGATCATTAAGCCTTCTCTGGCGGAATCGAAATGACGCGACTCTAGCGCTTCGCCTCCCCACACATTCTACGCGCACGTTCGCCGCGACCGTTCCTGTTCCCCATACCTGCAACGGGATGGTCGGGCGAAACCTCATGAAGAATCTGCCAAGCATCTACCATGCTCGGCTATCCCTGGCCGGTAGCATCCTTACACGCAACGCCGGAAATCAAATCCTTCGCCAAGAGGCAACCGCGCAGCTTCACTGCCTGGTTATCCTTAGCAGGCCTCCTACGGCCCCTCCAACGCTAAAGATCAAAGTCCTCCTTAGAGGCAGCTAGTGGCTTCCCTGCTCGGCTATCCCTAGTCGGTAGCTTCCCTACTCACAACGCCAGGGATCAAAGCCCTTGCCAAGAGGCAACCGCACAGCTTCACTGCCCGGTTATCCTTAGCAGGCCCCCTACGGCCCCTCCAACGCTAAGGATCAAAGTCCTCCTTAGAGACAGCTGAGCGGCTTCCCTGCTCGGCTACCACTGGCCGGTAGCTTCCCTACTCACAACGCCAGGGGTCAAAGCCCTCGCCAAGAGGCAACCGCGCAGCTTCACTGCCCGGTTATCATTAGCAGGCCTTCTACGGCCGCTCTAACACTAAGGATCAAAGTCCTCCTTAAAGGTAGCTCAGCAGCTATCCTGCTAGGCTATCCCCGGCTGGTAGCTTCCTACCACAACCGACAAGGATCAAAAGCCCTCCCAGAGGCAGTCGAGCCCGACCCTCGCTCGGCTATCCTTCAGGACAAAAGCCGTCGCCAAGAGGCACCGGGCAGTAACCCTGCTCGGCCAAGGGTCCTTGGTAGGCTTCTTACAGCCCCTCCCGCGCTAAGGACTGTTCCCCTCCGAACGGCGGCCGAGACGCGGGACGTCTCACCTGAGGTTCAGGGCAGATGCTAATTGGTGCTATCCGTCCATCTCTCCGAAGATGCCAAGTTGATTTATGGCACCGTGTATCGAAGGTCTGAACGGATGCGTCCGATGTAGCAGACTTCGTCAGATTCCCCCTCGCTTGAGGGTTTTTTTTATTGTGGGGACGCTCTTCCCTGCAGGCGCAAGCCCCTGCAGTTAATTACGCTACCGCGTCGCGGTAACAACTTTCTCTTTCTCCAGATGGTCACTTCGTGTCGTGTGTGTTTATTTTATGTTTTGTTGCCCGTGGATTGTTTACGGAGACCGAGTTATGTCGTCGCCCGTAGGGCGTGGACTAGTCCAAATCCGTATTATCTTAGATTTGGGTTTGAGGGTTTGGTTTGAGGATACGTTAGCCATATTTAAGGCCAAGATCAACTCAAACGTTTGTTAAGGATACGTTAGTCTAACCTGAGACTAAGATCAACTTAACGGGACCGTTTAGATCCGACAAAAGAGCATTTGGGCTCCATTGTTCCAGTTTAGGACATAGTGGTCCATTTAATGTATGGCCGTCGGGACCCGTCACCTCTCTGACGACGTTGAAGGATTACAACGACAAATGTCAGAGGAGTTCAGAGATGTACCCTTGAACCAGAGTTAATTGGGGGGATCTATAGTCCAGTTTGGGACTAAAGTCTGTTTGAAAGGTTTAAGGATACGTTAGCCATATTTAAGGATAAGATCAACTTAAACGGGATCGTTTAAATCCAACAAAAGAGCGTTTGGGCTCTATCGTTCCAGTTTAGGGACATGGTGGTCCATCGCTAGTTTAAGGACATTGCGGTCCATGGGTAGTTTAAGGACATTGCGGTCCATTGTTAGTTTTAAGACATCTCGGTCAAGGTTAAGGACGTCGTAGTCCATGGGTTTAAGGACCCCACAGTCCATTGTTAGTTTTAAGACATCTCGGTCAAGGTTAAGGACGTCGTAGTCCATGGGTTTAAGGACCCCACAGTCCATATCAATGTGTGGTCATCGGGACCCGTCACCTCTTTGAAGACGTTGAGGGATTACAACGCCAAGTATCAAAGGAATGAAGAGATGTACCCTGGAACCGGAGTGGATTAAATAGTCTTTGGCCCAATTTGGGATCAAGACCAATTAATTATGTTATGAGCCCATTAGCCCAGTTAATTACGAATTGAGGACTTATGGCCAGCTTGGGCTAAGTCCAATCATGTCTGGGACATCGGCCTTCCTGTTGGTCCCTTGAAGGAGAGGCTTTGCCTCTGGCCATTTAGCCAATTGGGCCAATGCCTAGTGTTAAACACTAAAGACCAATCAGTGTTGAACACTGAGAATGAGGTTGATAAGTCAGTGTTTAACACTGGAAGATAGTCGGTGTCAACACCAGCAACAAGGCCTTCAAATTAGTGTTAAACACTAAAACAGACCAGTGTTAAGCACTGGCAACAGAAATCCCAAATTAGTGTTGAACACTAAGGTAATCAGTGTTGAACACTGCAAATAAAGTTCTTTGCTTAGTGTTGAACACTAAGGCCAAACAACGTTTTAACACTGAATTCAGGGGTTCCAATTTAGCGTTAGACGCTGAGGCAAGAGGGGTCACGTGGTAGCACGTGAGGGCGCCCTCCCTTCGTTTGTTCTGCTGAGAAGATCGCATCTTTTAGAGCATCACGTGTCATCACGTGACGGGTGTTTGAATGGAGTATGTTAAAGCCTCTGCCAAGGGTCACGTGGGTCACGTGAGGCACTGCCTCAAAGGGCTTTCTGTAGATCTTTTGGGGGGGTCACGTGGTGACACGTGACCCTGCTTTTCTGTAGTTGTTTAGAAGATCTGTTAATCCCTTTCAGGAATTAAATTCCTCGTAGGGTTGAACCCTAACAATAATTTCAGAGGAATTAAATTCCTAGTTCCTTTTGAAGAGTTGAACTCTGAATTTTCTGTAGGAATTAAATTCCTCATATATGTGAAGAACTGAATAGGGTTAAACCCTAATAAAAGCTTTAAGGAATTAAACCCCCACTCTCTGTTAGAGAATTATTCTGGGGAATAAGATTAAGGGAATTAAATTCTTGTTGTTTTAACAGAACTAAGTTCTTAACTAAGGTTAAACCCTGATTTTTTTCATTCTGAAGGAATTAAATTCCCATAACACAGGGTCAAACCCTAATTTTATTTTGAAGGAATTAAATTCCTATAGTTCTGTGAGAATTAAATTCTCGTGCTTCCATTCCCTCTCTATGCTTTGGATCTGCATGGCAGGATCTCAACCTATTGAGAATTAAATTCTCAACTCAAGGGGAGATGTGCACTTTACAGATCCTCCATCAAAGAGAGAAGAAATATGTCCTTCTGTTTATATCAGAGTTAAACTCTGTTGAGAATTAAATTCACTTTTCTTTCAATGAAACCTTCCCTTTCTTACCTAGGGTTTTCTTTTGCAGAAGATCCAAATTCCTCTAAAGTATCAAGGCTCTCTCTCTTTTCTTCCCTCTGCATATATATATCCCTCTTTTTGTATGTCTCTTGATTCCTATTTATAGGAGAAGCAGCCGAATCAATTAGTTTTGGTGAATCTTTCATTGAGAGATTTAATTTGTATTCACCATTCGTTTTGGACCTTTGGATTATTAGGTGAATTTTATTCACCATTGGATTTTAAATCCAGAGATTTTCCTCTGTTATTTTGGTTAGATTTTATGGGGAAATCTTTCCAAATTCGAGATTTTCCCATAGATAGATGATATTTAATCACCTTTAATTCAATCGGTTGCTTTTGGAAAGATTTGAGAGGTCTTTTCTCAGAATTTAATTCTGTTAACAAATGGGCTTTGAAGTCGGTCACGTGTGGCCACGTGACCCTTGGTCACGTGTGGGCACGTGACCCCCTTGGAATGAGCCTTCTTCTTTCTTTTTGCGCTCTTTCTTCTGGTTGCTACTTAACCGTCACGTGCCATCACGTGACCCCTGGTCACGTGTGAGCACGTAACCCTCGTCTGGACCCCTTTTCTTGATTTAACCGGAGAACAAGTCTGCTGCTTTTGAGTATCACGTGCCAACACGTAACCCTAATCACGTGGGAGCACGTGAGCTCTTCTGAAGCCTTTTCTTTGATTTGATCAGGGAACCGGTTTGCCTTTGAAGCCGCTTTTAATTGTCGCGTGCCAACACATGACCCAGATCACGTGGGAGCACGTGACCCTTTCTGAAGCCCTTTTCTTTGATGTAGTCGGGAAGCTGAATTTTCCTTGCGATGCTTTTAGATGTCACGTGCCAACACGTGACTGCTGGTCACGTGTAAGCACGTGACCCTTTTCTGAAGCCTCTTCCGTGGGCTTTCCTGATTTTAAATCAGGAAACAAATGCCCCTACAGCGTTGTTCTCACGTGTCCGCTCGTGAGTGCAACGCTGTCACCTTTTGTGACCGTTGGATTCCTCTAGGGATTTGGGGAGATGAAACGTTTCCATCACCTCCTATAAATGTTCATATCCCTTCCGAAGAGCCTTCACTTTGCTCATCTCCTTCTTTTGAGAACTTTTTTCCCTTGAGAATTTAATTCTCGCTTCCAGAGCTTAGTTCTCTGCCTTGAAACATTTTCAGAGTTTAACTCTGTTCAGGTGACCCTTTTTCCTCAGGTAATGTTCTTGGACAAACAGTAAATTTTCACATTCCTTTGGATTTTAAATCCCAAAACAAGGGTTTTTACTCTTTTTCAACAAGGAACCCATTTTTCTTCAAGTTTTTCTATAAGAACAGGAAACCACCTAACCTTCGAACTGTAGATCTGTTAGGGTTTAGATGATCTTTAGGGAGATGATGATGGCGTTTCAACTCCATGGAACTTAATTCCATCCAAAAATGTTTCTGGGAATTTAATTCCCTTCTCTTAATAAGGAATTTAATTCCAATGAAGAACTCAGTTTCTTCATACGGAGGCTTCTTGGGGTCTCTTGACCCGAGGTTGTCCTTCTGCAATTAATGAAACATGAGCTTTGTAATGATTCTCATGACCTTTATTTCAGGTATCATGGATGCCCATCTGTATGGTCTTGACGAGATTATTTCCTATGGGAATATTCGTGCACTGGGCCGCAGTCAGAACCAGGAGTTCACCGATGCTCAGTGTGCCGAGATCATGAACCGCTTTGACGAGTACAACCATCGGCTACTCCCCCGTCGCTCTTCTCTTCTGAAGCTGATCGTGCTGGCGATCCGGGAGGCACTTCCTCTCTTTTGCACCGACATACCGCTCAGGGCCTTGGACACTGCTGAGGATAAGGTACATTCGGTGTACCTGATGGGCTTGATCTCAAAGAGGAGGCGAGATCACCTTATTGATCTTTTGCACCAAGCCTTTCAGCAGTCAGCCATACTTGCCGCCTATCGGAGGGTGGAAGATATTCGTGAGGACCCCGACGCTTGCGATCGCGAGAGGAAACATACTCGGGAGGTTCAAAATGCTTGGAGAATCTTGGACAAAGTTAATCTTGAGTTCCTCAACCCATGCCCCGCGTCTGAAGTCTTACCATTGTAAACGTGTCCTCTTTATTTTGTATGAACTTCTTGAAGTATGAGTGACAAGTTTTATTATGTCTTTCCCTGCTCGCATGCCTTTCTCTGGGATTTCATCATTTTGCTACTTTTGTTGTTGATGCTTTTAATATGCAGGGTGCTACTCCATCCATTTTTTTTACATCAAGTTTGGGCCTCACGTGTTCTGCACGTGGGGTCCCTTGATGGGGCTGTTCAAAAAAAAAATTCCATGCCATATTTTCAGTACACAATATCAGATGCAGAAAGAGGGCCTTGGAAATAGTTCCATCTCCTTGATTTTCAATGCCCCTCCTTTTTTTGGCTTTGGAAATAGCTTTACCATGCAAGATTTTCCGCGCACAGCAGTTAATGCTCCCCTTTATATCTGAGGCAATGGTTTTCCTTTTCTCTTCACAGAGAACTTTTATTCCCATTTTAACGCGATTTAATTCGAGAACTAAGTGCCATGGCCTGCAACCGTCCACACGCTCGTCGACAGCCATGGGAAGTTTCTATCGAGGAGATGATCCCCCGCTTCGCCGCTCGGTTGGTGGATCCACTCCTTACCGATGATGAATGCGACTCGGCGATGTATGAACTCTCGATCCGTAGGGGATCTCCCCTCCCAATGGGTTCCCTCTGGCTCCGGATGATCCTCACGGCCGTGCTTGCCGACATTCCTCCTCACCCGGCAGAGATGACCCTGGCGATGCTTGATGCGGCTGAAGAGAAGCTTCACGAAGCGTGCCTGATTACTCAGGCTTTGAAGGACTGCTCGATTCACCTGCTGAGCCAAATAAGGGCCCGGCGAGCTATTATGTTTGCTTTCGCGGACGAACATGGCACCAATCGATGGGGAGCGACTCCTCACGAGAACCGTCGCTTTGACGTACTGGAGAGAGCGGAGAGAGAGATAGAGAATTTCGTTCTTTGCTTTGCTAGCCCTTATGCTACTGATCCCGTGTTTGGTGTCCTTTTCCCGCTAGCGTAGAATATTTAAATTAGTCCCTTTTTTTGTATGCTTTATGCTGAACCTGCATGTAGGCTTGGTACTCGTATGTATGTTTTCGCTTGCATAAATAAACTTTGTGTTCTTCTTATGAAGACTTCATTTAGTCGCCAATATTATCATCACGTCGCATGCACATCAGAGCTTCGCATATTGTTTCCTTTATATATATATATATATATATATATATATATATATATATATATATATATAATTGCGAACGCATGCTTGACAGGATAAAGTCGGAAATTTTCTTATTGCTTCCCATACCCGATGATGTACGAGTTCTTTAGCTCGACTACTGCTATCAACCGGAGCTTATTTATACAGTCCAGAGCGTTCCTATCCTGTTTCAGAGGCTGCGGTCGTGACTGTGGGCTTAATTGGCCTGACAAGGCGACACGTGGCGAACACATTGTTGTGCGAGGAAAGAGGTCGGTCGTAAATTCTCGGAGAGGGAGTTGGCTTCTAAGGCGCTGAGTGAGCTTCGAGCTAATCTCACCGCCAAGGCCAACAAAGCGTACGAACTCTGGCGGGTGCTTCAGGGGTCCATAAAAGAGGTGGTGGCTCTCGATAAAGCTGCCGCGTTCACTCGTGAGAGGGTCGGGGCTCATAAAGCCACCGAGAAAGAGCTCGAAGCTCGGCTTGCTTCGTATCAAGCTCAGCAAGCTCAGGCGGAGGCTCGTCTTCTGGAGATCTTGCGTCATGAAGCCGTGGCTCAGCAACAGAACGATGAGCTGGTAAAATTACTGCACCGCCCGCCGGCTTGAGGACTTGTATCTTTTCTCCTTTTTTTTGTACATACTCATGAATGAGAGTATCTTTCTTTTTTGTTTCTTCCATGAATTGTACTTTGTATCCATTTTGGTTTATGAATAAAAGATACATTTTTCTTCTCAATGGTGTGTCCCCTTTCATTGAATGCGTTTGCGGACAATTTATCTTGATCTCCTTGCAGGGCAGCGATAGCTTAGGATTCAGGGTTAAGATCTGCTTCCTAAGACTTTTGCACTTTATGAGCCACGAGGGTCTCATAAAGAGTTTTTTCTCCCCATGGGTCGAGAGGATCCCATAGGTGTAAGTTCTTCTTAAGAATCGTGAGGATTCTTAAGCGGGTTATCCCTTGAGAGTCGTAAGGACTTCACAAGAGAGTTTTTCTTCCTTACAGGTCGTGAGGACCTGCAAGTGCTGGATGTGGTCGCCCTCGTCCGTGTTTCACGGAGTCAGGGGTTTCCCAAGGCATCGTAGTTTAAAGACATCGCGGTCAAGGTTAAGGACCTCATAGTCCGTGGATTTTAGGGACTCCACAATCCGATGTTTGGTTGCAGGGACCCGTCACCTCTTTGAAGACGTTGAGGAATTACAACGCCACGTATCAAAGGAGTGAAGAGATGTACCCTTAAACCAAGGCAGAATCCGTAAGGAATCGGGGTGGTTGATCGTTAGTTTTAAGACATCACGGTCGAGGTTAAGGACATCATAGTCCGTAGATTTTAAGGACTCTACAGTCCGGTGTTTGCTCTGGATGCTTCACACGGGTTCACTGCCGTGCTTGGCGAGGACCAGGCTCCGCTCTGGGCGTTTTCCGCGGGGTCAAAGAGTGACGTTATCCGCGTTCCATGTAACCAGGAATTTTGCACTAGATGCTTCACACGGGTTCACTGCCGTGCTCGGCGAGGACTAGGCTCCGCTCTGGATGCTTCACACGGGTTCACTGCCGTGCTCTGCGAGGACCAGGATCCGCTCTGGACGTTTTCCACGGGGTCAAAGAGTGACGTTATCCGCGTTCCACGTAACCAGGAATTTTGCACTAGATGCTTCATACGGGTTCACAGCCGTGCTCGGCGAGGACTAGGCTCCGCTCTGGATGCTTCACACGGGTTCACTGCCGTGCTCTGCGAGGACCAGGATCCGCTCTGGACGTTTTCCACGGGGTCAAAGAGTGACGTTATCCGCGTTCCACGTAACCAGGAATTTTGCACTAGATGCTTCACACGGGTTCACTGCCGTGCTCGGCGAGGACTAGGCTCCGCTCTGGATGCTTCACACGGGTTCACTACCGTGCTCTGCGAGGACCAGGATCCGCTCTGGACGTTTTCCACGGGGTCAAAGAGTGACGTTATCCGCATTCCACGTAACCAGGAATTTTGCACTAGATGCTTCACACGGGTTCACTGCCGTGCTCGGCGAGGACTAGGCTCCGCTCTGGATGCTTCACACGGGTTCACTGCCGTGCTCTGCGAGGACCAGGATCCGCTCTGGACGTTTTCCACGGGGTCAAAGAGTGACGTTATCCGCGTTCCACGTAACCAGGAATTTTGCACTAGATGCTTCACACGGGTTCACTGCCGTGCTCGGCGAGGACTAGGCTCCGCTCTGGATGCTTCACACGGGTTCACTTCCGTGCTCTGCGAGGACCAGGATCCGCTCTGGACGTTTTCCACGGGGTCAAAGAGTGACGTTATCCGCGTTCCACGTAACCAGGAATTTCGCTGATTGTATCCGCATTTCACGGGATGGAGGTTTGACTGCTGGCGATATGTATACCACCGAGCCATGGAACTGGGAGTTGCCGCTGTTCCGCTTAGCTTGAAGTTGTGTCTGTCGTTACGAGACGAGTGTTGGGATGATCTCTAGGTCGCTTGTGACCCGTCGAGATTTAGCTTCTTTCTTTGGTGAAACCTGGGGGGAGGTATGTTCCCTTTTTTGTTTAAGCCCTTGGATTGTGTACAGGGTGTGATGGAACATCACCTGTAGGGCATAAATTAAAACTTTTTTTTATTTTATTTCTCTTTCCGCGATGCTCTATCATTTCAGCTTTTATATCGCGAAGGTCGCGATTGCCCCATCATTTCGGCTATTTTTCGCGGTGCCCAATCATTTCGGCTATTTATTTATTTTCTACTCACTGCTTTTTATTGCGAGTTGCCCCATCATTTCGGCTATTTTTCATGCATACATTTTTACTTGCTGCTTTTTATTGCAAGTTGCCCTATCATTTCGGCTATTTCGTAGGCATGTGTGGCTTGCTAGCCTTTTCGCCGCAAGCTTGGATTTTAGACACCGATTTCGGCATCAGCACCGCTACAACTGGAATATTGCCAGGAGCGAATCATCATCTGCCTCTGTCGATGTTGAACAAAGGTGGCTTAGCAAACAGGGTTAAGGGTCCTGTCGACCAAGGCTTTTGACTTCATGAGCCGTAAGGGTCTCACAAAGGTATTTCTCCCTACAAGTCGTGATGATCTTGCATGTGTATTTTCTCCTTAGGGATCGTGAGGATTCCTAAGTGTATGTTCCTCTGTAAGTCGTAAGGATCCTGCAAGAGGGTTTTCTCCTTATGGGTCGAGAGGACCTACAAGGGTTGCTCATTATATGGACATATCCCTAGTCACAGGTGTGATTTTGCTGGGGAAATGTTTATTCGCGCCCGTGGATTGTATACAAGGGTCAGTATTGAGCCCCTTGTAGGGCAGTATCGAAGGTTGTGGGGGATTTGCTTAAGAACAGGTTTAGGTTTCTGTAACTTAAGACTTTCAAATCTCATGAGCCGTGAGGGTCCCATAAGAGAATTCTCCTTACGAGTCGTGAGGATCTCGCAAGTGTATTTTCTCCTTAGGAATCGTGGGGATCCCTAAGTGTGTTGCTCCTTTGTGAGTCGTAAGGATCTCACGCGGGTGGTTTCTCCTTACAAGGTCGAGAGGACCCTATAAGTGTCTCTTAACGAGGTTGCGCCCTTTCGGGTTTTCACAAACACTCGCCGGTAACCCTGCTGTTTTTACTCACGGAGCCCTTTCGGGTTTTCGTCCGTGCCCATTTTGCTTATGGACATACCGTTTTTTTTTAATTCTTTTTCTCTTTTTTTTACAAGGTCGCGCTCTTTCGGGTTTTCACGAACACTCGCCGGTAGCCCTGCTGTTTTTACTCACGGAACCCTTTCGGGTTTTCATCCGTGCCCATTTTGCTTATGGACATACCGGTTTTTTTTGTTTTTATTTTTATTTTTCTTTTTCTCCTTTTTTTTGGTCAGTCTAAGGATGCTGCGGTAGTAGTTTAGGGACGTTTCGGTCCGTCGTTAGTTTAAGGACATTTCGGTCCGTCGTTAGTTTAAGGACGTCTCGGTCCGTTATTAGTTTAAGGACATTTCGGTCCGTCGTTAGTTTAAGGACATTTCGGTCCGTTATTAGTTTAAGGACATTTCGGTCCGTTATTAGTTTAAGGACATTTCGGTCCGACATGGAGAAGGCCGGCTACCGCTTATAAAGCTCGAGCTTAGGAAGATAGCGAGCGGACATAGTCGTCGTCATCTATCATTGACCTAGGCCGTGGCTCATTAAGCGTAGTATCTCTTTAGGAAGCGACCGTTTATTGGCCTGAAAGTCCTTTCACCGTGCATGTCCATGAGTAGATAGGCCCCACCCTGGTAGACCTTATCTATGATGTACGGGCCTTCATAGTTTGGCTCGAATTTTCCCCGCTTAGCTCGATTGGGGATCATAGGCCTTTTGACCACTAACACGAGTTCGCCTTGGCGGAATGTCCTCGGTCGGGTCAATCTTTCATATCAGCGCGTCATCTTTGCTTTATAAGCTTCCAGATTTTGTTGCGCTATGAGCCGGGTTTCATCGAGGGCATCGAGCTCCTCAAGTCGAAGGTGAGCATTTTCTTCGTCCGTCAGCTCGTAGTGGACTGCCACTCGTAGAGAGGGTAACTCTATCTCGAGGGGGAGCACTGCTTCCGTCCCAAATACCAACGCGTACGGCGTTGTGTTCGTGGCCGTCTTGAATGTAGTTCGATAAGCCCAAAGGGCCTCTTGCAGCCTCTCGTGCCAGTCTTTCTTATTTCGGGACACCGTCTTTTTTATGATCTTCGTCAAGGTCTTATTGAAGGCCTCGGCCAGACTGTTAGCTCGTGGATTGTAAACTGAAGAATATCTCCAGTCTATATTGTGCTGCTGCGCGAAGCGGCTAATCTTATGGCTTCTGTAGGCTGGCCCATTATCGGAGATAATCCGCCGTGGGGTTCCAAACCGATAGATGACGTGCGTCTTGAAGAAGTGGAGGATATTCTCCGTCTTCACTTCCCTCAGCGGTACTGCTTCTGCCCATTTGGAGAAGTAATCAGTTGTCGCCAGGATGAAACGATGTCCCCGGGACGATGCTGGCTCGATGGGGCCGACTATATCAGTCCTCCACATTTCGAATGGCCAGCTAGCCACCGTTGGGTGTAGTGGATTCGGATGTTGGTGGATAAAGTCTCCATGAATCTGGCACGAGTGGCATTGCTTCGCATACTCGAGGCAGTCTTGGACCATCGTGGGCCAATAATAACCCATCTGTTTGATCTTCAATTTCATTTTCGGGCCTGCCTGGTGAGAACCGCAGAGTCCGTCGTGAACTTCCTGAACGACTCTTTCTGCTTCGTCAGGTCCTAAGCATCTCAGCCACAGAGAATCAAACGATCTTTTGTATAGAGTGTCGTTGACAAAAGCGAAAAATAGAGCTCGTTTCATGAGCTGATGTCTTGAGGACGCTTCTTCGGGCATTCGGTGGGACTTAAAGTAGTCTATGAAGACTTCCCTCCAGTCCTCGGCCTTCTCATGGTCTTTTATTTGTAGAGTCGTCTGCTCAGTCGCCCCCTTTTCTTCGTATAATTCCGGAGATATTTCTGCTAGGGCGAGCACTCGACGGCTTTGTACCACGATTCTGACGTCATCGAGGTTCTCGTCAGCCAGTTCTTTAGCGAGCTTAGCTAACGCGTCTGCTTTGCTATTTTCCGCACGTGGTATACTTTCCAAAGTGTAGGAGGGAATTTGGGTCAATAGTTGTTGCACCTTTTCGCCGTATTTCACCAACTCCGGTTTGCACGTTTGGTAGTCACCATTTACTTGACTAACAACCAATTGAGAATCCCCGTATATAGAAAGGTCTTCAATTCCCATGTTAATGGCGATCTCGAGGCCCGCTATCAAAACTTCGTATTCGGCTTCATTGTTCGTCCTCGATTCCGTTAAGGAGAAAGCAAAGCGCATTATCCCTCCTTGTGGGGTTACGAAGATGAGGCCTACTCCCGATTTGATTATGGGGGTACATTGTTTGCGCTTCTTCATGGAAGATGCCCCGTCAAAATAGAGTTCCCATCGGGTATCACCGCCGCCGATCGCGTCGAATGCATGTTCGTCCGGCAAATCGCAGTTCAGAGGAGAACTGGCAGGTACTGGATGCTCAGCGAGAAAGTCGGCAATGGCCTGGCCTTTCACTGCCTTAAGAGGTCGATACGTTATCGAGAACTCCATCAGGAGTAGAGCCCATTTAGCAAGTCGACCCGTCAATATAGCCTTTGACATCAAATATTTAAGAGGGTCCACCTTCGAGATGAGACGGACTTCGTATGCCAACGCATAGTGCCTGAGTTTTGTTATCGCGAAGATTAACGCCAAGCAGTGTTTTTCAATGGGAGAGTAGTTGTTTTCTGCCCCCAGCAGAACTCGACTTAAGTAGTAGAGTTCTCTCTCTTTCCCTTGATCGTTCTCTTGTGCCTATAATGCGCCTAAGGAACCTTCGAGGGCGGTTGTATAAAGAATGAGGGGTTTTCCCTTGACCGGCGCAGCCAACACTGGAGGGTTCTGCAGGTACTGCTTGATCTCGTCTAGTGCACCTTGGCATTTGTGATCCCAAACGAATGGAGTTCCCTTCTTCATCAGGTGGCTGTAAGGACGGCATTTGCCTGAAAGATTGGCGATAAATCGCCGGATGTATGCGAGCTTCCCTTGGAGAGACCGCAACTGTTTGAGGGTTCTTGGCGGAGGCATTTCCATGATCGCCTTGATCTTAGATGGATCTATTTCGATACCTCGATGTCGGATGATGAATCCCAGGAATTTACCCGAGGAGACTCCAAACGCGCATTTGAGGGGATTCATCTTCAAATTATATTGCCGACGGCGTTGAAATACAGTCTCCAGATGCTTTAAATGCTCTTCGTATGACATGCTCTTTACTACAAGGTCATCGATATAGCACTCGACGATGTCATGTATGAGGTCGTCGAAGATTTTTGTCATGGCCCTTTGATAGGTAGCGCCGGCGTTCTTTAGACCAAAGGGCATAACCCTGTAGCAGAATATACCCAAAGGGGTCCGGAAAGCGGTATGCTTCTGGTCTTCGAGATGCATCTTTATCTGATTGTATCCTGACGAACCGTCCATAAAGGAGAAAACCTCGTGAGTGGACGTGTTATCTATCATTAGCTCGGTTACTGGTACTGGGAAATCGTCCTTTGGACAGGCTTTACTGAGATCCCTGAAATCCACGCATATGCGTACCGTCCCATTCTTCTTCATTACCGGGACGATATTGGCGATCCAGTCGGGATACTGGACTTCTTGGATAAATCCAGAATCGATCAGCTTCTTGACTTCGGCGTTGATGCTCATTTCAAGCTCGAGTCGCATCCTTCTTGGCGCCTGCTTGACTGGCTTGATATCTGGGGATATCGCTAATTTATGCACAGCAATCTCCGGATCTAATCCTGGCATCTCGGAATAGTTCCACGCGAAGCAGTCTTTATGCTGTAGAAGCACGTTCTTTAATGCGGCCACCCTTTCTTCAGATAGCAGCTCGCTGACGAATGTCGGTCGCGGATCATCTGCCGATCCCAGCTCAATCTTCTTGAGGTTATCTGCAGTAGTATGTATGCCATCTTCCAGTTCTTTTGGAGCTGGCGGAAATTCTGAGACCACCTCATCATCGCTGTTCTTAAAGCACCAGGGAAGGTCATCCATGTTCTCGGGCTCTTCTTTTAATATCGTAATCATATAACAGATGCGAATCCGCTTCCAGGACTGAGGTGGATCCGGTTCTGCTCTTGCGGCTTTGGGTTCGTGCTTTTGTGGCGGCGTTACCCTCCAGCCGTTGGATAAAGCGAATCTGCCCTATTGGTACTGGTCCTCGACCCAGTTCTTGAAGGTGAAGCAGTCTTCGGTAGGATGTCCTATGGCTCGGTGATAAGAGCAATAGCTCAGATGAGAAGCCTTGTTAGCTTGCTCAGGGTGTCTAGACTCTGGAAGCGCGATCATTTGATGTTTTATAGTGAGCTCGAGTAACTTCTCCGTCTTGTCTCGAGGGAAGGAATACGCTCGACTCATCTTCTTCGCGAGGGACAAATCCGGACCGTGCAATGCCCGCTCACGTGACTCTCTAATCCTGCGTCGTTGTTGTCGGCTCCTCTCTCCGCTTCTTGATTTATTTCAGTCTCTGCGTCGGGCCTTTCGTACAACGGGTTGACAAGGATGAGCATCTTTGTCTTTTGCAGCCCGTTGAAATAGACATTGCGTCCTGGCCTTCTCGTAGATGGCCATCTCGCGGTTGTGGTCTCCCCGAGCTTTTTGACCCACTTTCCTGATAGGCTTGTCCATTCGTTCTTCAAACGACGGACTCGGCATTTCAATCGCGGGATCTAGTTTTGATGAGGGGTTGGCATTTCCTGACGGGGCGTCCTCTTCTTCATCAAAAGTATATATGGCGTAGCTACTGTGGGCCCGTTCCCGTTTTCCGGTTCTCGCGTATCCAAGCCCAAGTGTTTCCATTTTCCCGTTTGGAAATTTGCGTTGGGTCCCAGGGACATCCCAAATCCTGTTGTAGAACCGAGCTTGTCGAACAGTCTGTTTTAAGGGTACTCCTCCGCGCTTCAATAGCCTCTTTAGTCCATTTGTGTAGTATCTGGGCAAACGGATAGGTTGGAGCCTGTCGAGTGTAACATCCGTGCCATGCCAGATCTCTTTCTCTATTTTTGACTCTGAGAATCGGTAGAATAGGATTAACTTCTTACCCCTTTGCCTGGGAGGGACGTAAAATGTTTGCAGGTCCTGCACATTGTGAGCTTGAAGTGTGTCGAGATCCTTGTAGTGTTCCCGCGGCACCATGGTGATTTGCAAACTCTGATCATCGCTAGGGGGTGCTTGTATTGACAGCCGATTGGAGAACACGGCATTAACCTCATCTTCCGAGTCACTTCTGAAGACCAACATGGGGGCGGACGTCCCCGGGTTGTTGCGTTGAGATGGCCAGGCATAAACTATCTCTTCTTCTTCTTCGGTATCGCTCCCGAAAACAGGGATGGTGGCGGCGGCTTTGTTCTCCGGGATGCGACACCTTTCTGTATCCTCGAAATCTGGCAAAAAGTACTTCGCATCTTCGTATTTGCGGACTTCGTTCACGGAAAATGGGTTCAACTCACCTGTTACGGTATACTCGAAACCATCCTTAAAGTACTTCATACACTGATGTTGTGTAGAAGGGATGATGTTGTACTCGTGTAGCCAAGGACGACCGAGCAAGGCGTTGTAGCAGGTCTTGGCGTCAATGACATGGAATTTGATGTCTGTGACGAGGAGTCCAAAGCGTAATGTTAGTATCACGGATCCGAGAGTCCGTGACGATTGTGAATCGAAACCGGAGATAGTAATTTTGTCACGAGCGAGGTGTTGCACACTCATGCAGATTTCCTTCAACGCCCGAACATTAAGGAGATTGACGGAGGATCTATTATCCACCAGGATCTTGCCTATCTTGATATCATGGCAGTATCCGGAGACATATAGGGGACGGTTGTGGTCGCACGTCCCGAGAAGGAGGTCTTCGTCACCGAAAGCGATGTTGGCCGTATGCACTTCCTCCAATTCATCCTTCATCCTTTCAGTGGCGAAGAAGGCTTGGAATTGCTCAGGTTCTTGTAACGCCTTAATTAGTGAGTCTCGCGCTTCTTTTGATAACAGGAGGGCATCGAGAATGCTAAGCTGAGAAGGTAGCTTCCTTAGATGCGCTAGGATGTTATAGTCCACCTTACCCTTCCTGGGAGGGTCTTTGGCAGCCAGCTCTTTCATGACTTGGTCATCTAAAGTGATATCTTCAATGACCTTTTCCTTTCCCTTATCTTTTCTACTCGCGGGCCCGAGATTCTTTTCTGGGAGTGTGCGATTGCGCAGCTGAATGTTCTCGCAGGCCTCCGATTTCTCCTCTTTCCCTAAAACGAATTCTTTAAAGAAAGGGCCCAGAGCCATTTCTTCATCGGAGTCGCTCCCAAAGATGAGAACTTGTGACCCTCCGGCGTTAACCATGTAACAGTTGCCAGTGGTCCTATTGTGCTCGTCGGCAGTACTTCTTTGTTCTCGACGAGTCTTGCGTTTCATGCGCTTAAAATGTTGCCGATGAGCAACATATCCTTGCCACCATATCTTAAAGGCGTCGCACTCCTCCGTGGGGTGTGAAATTTTCCGATGATATGCGCAATAATCAGGGTGCCTCTCCACCCCATTGAGCGTGTTTTCATCCGAGGGTGGTAGCTTCATTCCTATCGACATGGCTTTGGCAAACCGTTTCCTCATCTTGAATATCTTCTTGTCTGCCTCGGATGCCTTTCGATCTGGCGGGAGTACTTCAATTCTTTCATTTAGTCGCCTGCGTTCGGCTCCTTCCGATGCGGCCATCTTACGCTCCTGATCTGCTTTACTCTTTAGACGAATCTCGTCCAGAAAGGCGTCGATCATTTCATCTGTTGGCCACACAAGTCCTAGCTCAGGGTATGCCCCCAGTTTCTCGGTGCCAGGAGTTTTCTCATCTTCCGAGTGGGAAATCACATGACAACTCGCCACATGTCCCTCGGATTCATCCGATGAGCTCTCTTCCTCATCTTCCTTCTGAAAGACGTGGTTGAGGAACTCTTACAGTGTGACGGGAGTCCGTGCCTTTTGATTGTACTCCTCCAGCGCGTCAATCTGTTTCTGCAAATCCGTGCGCTTGTTTCCAGGCTTCACGGGCCTTTTGGATTTCCTCTTCTTTTTCTTCGAAGATTTTGACGGTTGGGTGTGAGTACTTGCGCCATCACCACGAATCTTTGTAGTTGGGCGCGGCTTCAACATCCCTTCGATGATTTGAGGTTCAAGCGGGTTCTTCCATTCAACCGCTGGGCACGCATGAAGGTCACTCAGCATCCTTTTGGTTTTAGCTGATAGCATGATTTCCCATGGAGCTTCTTCAATAAAGGAACAAGTCCCCCCCGGTGTGTCTGTCTTCTTAGGAGTATGCGGTTGTGACGGGTTCACCTTCCACTTTTCGGACAGCGCAAACTTTCCCTGGAGGTATTGATCTTCAATCCATCCTTTGAAGACGAAGCAATCCTCAATCGGATGGCTTACCGTTTGATGGTAAGGGCAATAATTAGGGTTGTTCACCTCAGTGGGTTGTGGCGGCCGCCTTGGATTTGGCAGGTTTATAAGTCTGTTGCGTACTGCCAGCTCGAATAGCCGTTTCGTCTTGTCCCGTGGGAACGAGTAGGGACGCTTCATCTTCTCATTATAATACCGGCGTCTTTCTTCCAGTTGATCCGTCAGCTTTGGGGCATTGGGTTGCTGCTGGGCATTCGCGACGAAGGTGGCCTTTCCTTTACCCTTGTCATTCCGAGGTTCTGGCTTCGGGGGAGACGGTCTATGACCCATTTGGTCCATCTGAGCCAACTTGTCGATTAAAGCCTGGAATGTGGTTGGCTTAAAGAACATCATAAACTGGGAGATAGTTGCGTGAGGGTCTAGGGTTCCCACGAACATGCCCACCGCGGGCGCTTCCTCAATGCGTTGCTCGCATTTCGACCACAAATTCCGCCATCGTATAGCATACTAGACCCAAGTTTCGCCTGGTTTTACCCTGGCGTTAATCAGTGCCGTTATTGGAGTGCATTCGATGGCGCTTGCGAATCGCTGAGTGAATAGCAACTCCATTTCAGCGAACGTCTTGATAGAATCGTTCGGGAGTTCCGAATACCATTCGAACGCCGTTTCTGATAAGCTGCCCACGAATTGGCGAAGCAACGGTTTATCGTCACCACCCGTGTTACCGCAAAGGGCCCTGAACTGGGCGACATGTTGGTGGGGATTGCCGGTCCCTTTGTAAACATGGAACTTGGGAATTGTGTAACCCGGAGGGTACTTGATTTGGTCGTACCAGCTTGGATATGGCCGCCTCGTTTTTACGACTTGACCAGCTGCCTCAGTCGCATGATGAACCTGGATTTGCTGGGCTATATAGTCGACCAAGTCAGCCTTAGAGATTGTCTCCTCCTTGGCCGTTGAGAGGGCCGGTGGTGGATTTGACATTTCTCCCCTGTCGTCTTCAAGGACGATCGGGGGATCCTCAGCGGGTGGATCCTGTTGGATCATCATTCCTATCATATCTTGGAAGAGGAGGCCCATACGCTGTATGTTGGCTGCTTGTTCAGCAGCCTCTTTGTCCTTCTTCTCCAATATTCGGCGAAGGAATTCGGCGTCGGTTTCTTCCACCTGGCGTTCATCCGAAGACGTTTCTGGGTTTTCTTTTGGCCCGGTAAGTGCGGCCATAGCATTCATCATTTCCTGGAGCTTTTGCTGTTGCTCCTGAGCTTTGGTCACCGACCGTGTGAGCGGTCTATGACCTGTAGACGCACGGCTGTCTTCTTTTCCTGACGCCATGTATACGGTGTGGACCATCATGCCCCCAGACTTAGGGCGTCTGGGCTTAGTGCCTTTGGCTGTCGTTGTAGGCTGGGGGATCTTCTCTGGTTTCCTCCTGTTATGAGCAGTGGAGGTTGAGGGGGCCGTTGAGGTGGGCGTCCAGACAGCCTTTCGTGGTTTAGCCTGGTGACCGGCTTCCGATTGGATTTTCAGCTTCTTGTGCTGGCGGGAGAAGTTTGGATCGATCATCGAATCTCGGGCCTGCCGCCAAACCTTATAGATTTTGGAAGACAGCCGTTGAGGGGATCGGGGCTGCTCTGACTTTATCTCCACAACCTTTTTTAGTGGGGGAGGAGACCTCTTTAGCACCGCAGTAGGAGAATTCCTTCGCACCTTATTTAGCATCTCGAAGCTGTTCCCCGTTGGAACAGCAGCATTAACTTCCGCCATCGGGGCTGATGGAGTTAGCCCAGAGGGGGAGTTGCCCCCAGCCTTCCTTACTCGGCGCCAATGGCGACGTCGAGCGTGTCGAGCGGACGGCGTTGGTTCAGTGGTGAGAATGGCTTCGTCATGCCCCCTGTGTAGGTGGGGGGTCGTTGCTGGTGTTAGCCTGTCAAAGACCGATGTCCTTTGGGTAGCAGGAGTGGGAGCTGGGGCCGTCAATCTTGTAAGGACCGACTTTTTGGCCGGGGAAGCCGCCCTGGCGATTTCAGGAGCAGGACCGGTCACTTTCTTAGAAGCAGCCTTCTCTGGGATTGTAGGCCCCATGATGGGTCCACAGGATTTCTGGCCCAATCTAGAGAAGACCGAGGCGCTGATGTTGGACAACCCGTTGAGAGGAGCCGCAGCAGGGGTAAGACGATCAAAGACCGACTTCTTGGGAGCTTCCTTTGTCAGCACCGGCGCCGTAAAGCTTGTCGGTGGGAGCATAGTCCCAAAGAACAATCCGGTAGTGGCCTGAGTCACCTGGTCCACCGGTATTGTGAATAACGAAGCGGCTTGGGGTCCGTAGGCTATACCTCCTGGCGAGGCAGAGCGTTGGTCGCAATTGCAATCCGAGAAGTTGGAGCATTTCGCTGAAGTAGAAGCCATCGATCCTTTGCTTTCTGCAATGAGCAAGACGCCAAGTCTTAGTATCTCGAAACCCAAGGGCAACCGTGATTGGTTCGTGAATCACGACACACGAAGTGTGGAGTGGAAAGAGGAAGAGGTCCCACCGGGCGTGCCAGAATCTGTTCCCCTCCGAACGGCGGCCGAGACGCGGGACGTCTCACCTGAGGTTCGAGGCAGATGCTAATTGGTGCTATCCGTCCATCTCTCCGAAGATGCCAAGTTGATATATGGCACCGTGTATCGAAGGTCTGAACGGATGCGTCCGATGTAGCAGACTTCGTCAGATTCCCCCTCGCTTGAGGGGTTTTTTGATTGTGGGGACGCTCTTCCCTGCAGACGCAAGCCCCTGCAGTTAATTACGCTACCGCGTCGCGGTAACAACTTTCCCCTTCTCCAGATGGTCACTTCGTGTCGTGTGTGTTTATTTTATGTTTTGTTGCCCGTGGATTGTTTACGGAGACCGAGTTATGTCGTCGCCCGTAGGGCGTGGACTAGTCCAAATCCGTATTATCTTAGATTTGGGTTTGGGGGTTTGGTTTGAGGATACGTTAGCCATATTTAAGGCCAAGATCAACTCAAACGTTTGTTAAGGATACGTTAGTCTAACCTGAGACTAAGATCAACTTAACGGGACCGTTTAGATCCGACAAAAGAGCATTTGGGCTCCATTGTTCAGTTTAGGGACATAGTGGTCCATTTAATGTATGGCCGTCGGGACCCGTCACCTCTCTGACGACGTTGAAGGATAACAATGACAGATGTCAGAGGAGTTCAGAGATGTACCCTTGAACCAGAGTTAATTGGGGGGATCTATAGTCCAGTTTGGGACTAAAGTCTGTTTGAAAGGTTTAAGGATACGTTAGCCATATTTAAGGCTAAGATCAACTTAAACGGGATCGTTTAAATCCAACAAAAGAGCGTTTGGGCTCTATCATTCCAGTTTAGGGACATAGTGGTCCATCGCTAGTTTAAGGACATTGCGGTCCATGGGTAGTTTAAGGACATTGCGGTCCATTGTTAGTTTTAAGACATCTCGGTCAAGGTTAAGAATGTCGTAGTCCATGGGTTTAAGGACCCCACAGTCCATTGTTAGTTTTAAGACATCTCGGTCAAGGTTAAGGACGTCGTAGTCAATGGGTTTAAGGACCCCACAGTCCATATCAATGTGTGGTCATCGGGACCCGTCACCTCTTTGAAGACGTTGAGGGATTACAACGCCAAGTATCAAAGGAATGAAGAGATGTACCCTGGAACCGGAGTGGATTAAATAGTCTTTGGCCCAATTTGGGATCAAGACCAATTAATTATGTTATGAGCCCATTAGCCCAGTTAATTACGAATTGAGGACTTATGGCCAGCTTGGGCTAAGTCCAATCATGTCTGGGACATCGGCCCTCCTGTTGGTCCCTTGAAGGAGAGGCTTTGCCTCTGGCCATTTAGCCAATTGGGCCAATGCCTAGTGTTAAACACTAAAGACCAATCAGTGTTGAACACTGAGAATGAGGTTGATAAGTCAGTGTTTAACACTGGAAGATAGTCGGTGTCAACACCAGCAACAAGGCCTTCAAATTAGTGTTAAACACTAAAACAGACCAGTGTTAAGCACTGGCAACAGAAATCCCAAATTAGTGTTGAACACTAAGGTAATCAGTGTTGAACACTGCAAATAAAGTTCTTTGCTTAGTGTTGAACACTAAGGCCAAACAACATTTTAACACTGAATTCAGGGGTTCCAATTTAGCGTTAGACGTTGAGGCAAGAGGGGTCACGTGGTAGCACGTGAGGGCGCCCTCCTTCGTTTGTTCTTCTGAGAAGATGGCATCTTTTAGAGCATCACGTGTCATCACGTGACGGGTGTTTGAATGGAGTATGTTAAAGCCTCTACCAAGGGTCACGTGGGTCACGTGAGGCACTGCCTCAAAGGGCTTTCTGTAGATCTTTTGGGGGGGTCACGTGGTGACACGTGACCCTGCTTTTCTGTAGTTGTTTAGAAGATCTGTTAATCCCTTTCAGGAATTAAATTCCTAGTAGGGTTGAACCCTAACAATAATTTCAGAGGAATTAAATTCCTAGTTCCTTTTGAAGAGTTGAACTCTGAATATTCTGTAGGAATTAAATTCCTCATATATGTGAAGAACTGAATAGGGTTAAACCCTAATAAAAGCTTTAAGGAATTAAACCCCCACTCTCTGTTAGAGAATTATTCTGGGGAATAAGATTAAGGGAATTAAATTCTTATTGTTTTAACAGAACTAAGTTCTTAACTAGGGTTAAACCCTGATTCTTTTCATTCTGAAGGAATTAAATTCCCATAACACAGGGTCAAACTCTAATTTTTTGAAGGAATTAAATTCCTATAGTTCTGTGAGAATTAAATTCTCGTGCTTCCATTCCCTCTGTATGCTTTGGATCTGCATAGCAGGATCTCAACCCATTGAGAATTAAATTCTCAACTCAAGGGGAGATGTGCACTTTACAGATCCTCCATCAAAGAGAGAAGAAATATGTCCTTCTGTTTTATATCAGAGTTAAACTCTGTTGAGAATTAAATTCTCTTTTCTTTCAATGAAACCTTCCATTTCTTACCAAGGGTTTTCTTTTGCAGAAGATCCAAATTCCTCTAAAGTATCAAGGCTCTCTCTCTTTTCTTCCCTCTGCATATATATATCCATCTTTTTGTGTGTCTCTTGACTCCTATTTATAGGAGAAGCAGCCGAATCAATTAGTTTTGGTGAATCTTTCATTGAGAGGTTTAATTTGTATTTACCATTCGTTTTGGACCTTTGGATTATTAGGTGAATTTTATTCACCATTGGATTTTAAATCCAGAGATTCTCCTCTGTTATTTTGGTTAGATTTTACGGGGAAATCTTTCCAAATTCGAGATTTTCCCATAGATAGATGATATTTAATCACCTTTAATTCAATCGGTTGCTTTTGGAAAGATTTGAGAGGTCTTTTCTCAGAATTTAATTCTGTTAACAAATGGGCTTTGAAGTCGGTCACGTGTGGCCACGTGACCCTTGGTCACGTGTGGGCACACGACCCCCTTGGAACGAGCCTTCTTCTTTCTTTTTGCGCTCTGTCTTCTGGTTGCTACTTAACCGTCACGTGCCATCACGTGACCCCTGGTCACGTGTGAGCACGTGACCCTCGTCTGGACCCCTTTTCTTGATTTAACCGGAGAACAAGTCTGCTGCTTTTGAGTATCACGTGCCAACACGTGACCTTGGTCACGTGGGAGCACGTGACCTCTTCTGAAGCCTTTTCTTTGATTTGATCAGGGAACCGGTTTGCCTTTGAAGCCGGTTTTAATTGTCACGTGCCAACACGTGACCCAGATCACGTGGGAGCACGTGACCCTTTCTGAAGCCCTTTTCTTTGATGTAGTCGGGAAGCTGAATTTTCCTTGCTGATGCTTTTAGATGTCACGTGCCAACACGTGACTGCTGGTCACGTGTAAGCACGTGACCCTTTTCTGAAGCCTCTTCCGTGGGCTTTCCTGATTTTAAATCAGGAAACAAGGGCCAAAGTCCTCTTTTGAGGCGGTTGAGCCCGACCCTTGCTCGGCTATCCCCGGCTGGTAGCTTCCTACCACAACCGACAGAGATCAAATTCCTCGCCAAGAGGCACTGGGCAGTAACCCTGCTCGGTCCCCATCCTGAAGGATCAAAAGCCCTCGCAAGAGGCAACCGAGCCCGACCCTTGCTCGGTCATCTCCGGCTGGTAGCTCCCTACCCATGACGCCAGGGATCAAAGCCCTCGCAAGAGGCATCTGAGCAGCTACCCCGCTCGGTCATCCCAGGCTGGTAGTTGCCTACCCACGACGCCAGAGATCAAAGCCCTCGCCAAGAGGCAACCACGCAGCTTCACTGCCTGGTTATCCTTAATAGGCTTCTTACAGCCCCTCCAGTGCTATGAATCGCAGCCCTCCTCAGAGGCAGCCGAGCGGCTACCCTGCTCGGTCATCTTCGGCCGGTAGGTACCTACCCATGACGCCAGGGATTAAAGCCCTCCCAAGAGGCATCTGAGTAGCTACCACGCTCGGTCATCCCCGGCTGGTGGTTGCCTACCCATGACGCCAGAGATCAAAGCCCTCGCCAAGAGGCAACCGTGCAGCTTCACTGCCCGGCTATCCTTAGTAGGCTTCTTACAGCCCCTCCAACGCTAAGGATCAAAGTCCTCCCAGAGGCAGCCGAGCGGCTTTCCTGCTCGGCTATCCCTGGCCGGTAGCTTCCTTACTCGCAACGTCAAGGATCAAGGCCATCGCCAAGAAGCAACCGCGCAGCGTCGCTGCCCGGTTATCCTTAGCAGGCCTCCTATGGCCCCTCCAACGCTAAGGATCAAAGTCCTCCCAGAGGCAGTCGAGCCCGACCCCTGCTCGGCTATCCCCGGTTGGTAGCTTCCTACCACAATCGACAAGGATAAAAGCCCTCGCCAAGATCAACCGAGCAGCTTCCCCGCTCGGTCATCCCTAACAGGCATCCTCCTGCCCAACAGACGCTGCGGGTTTGTAGCCCTCATAACGAGGCCACTGAGCCCTTTTATGCTCGGCACAACTATGGCGGACATCCCTCTGCCCATCACATGCAACGGATCCGAAGCCCCAACAAGGGACATCAGGTCTATCCAAGTCTGAGCGATCCCCCCTCGACTTCGGGGCCATGGAGATGCCTCCTTCTCAGCAGCGCTTAGCACACTTAGCAAGTGATCGAAATCAACTCGACGAACGATCGCTAGACAGATAGCCGACCTGACATGGAAGCCCAACAGTGCAAGCAAGGATATTTTACGAGCATTCTTTACAAACAAAAGATAAAGTGCAAGCTGATAAAACAAAACAGAAGATAAAGTGCAAACTGATGAAACAAAAAGTTTTACTACCAAAAGCGAAGTCTTTACAAAGGGTATTTTGGGCTCCCCAGCCTTACAGACTGCCCGGAGGCTTACAAAAATTCCAGAAGCGGCAAAATAAAAGGAGGAGGAAGACGGGGTCTTTAGGCCTCGGGGCCAGGCACGACCTCGGGATCCTCGATATCTACCACGAGTCGAGCAGGATCCTCGGCCACCTCCTCGCCAGGAATCTCTTCCCCCTGCTCATCGGCGTCCGAGAGGAGGTATTCGACCCGGAGCTCTTCATCGGTGAACTCCGGCATCCGAACCTTAACGGCGTCAAGGGCCTCGTGCCAGATGCGGGTGGTGGCCACGGCTAAGTCATTATAGAAGTCCTTCGACTTCTTTTAGCTCTCCACCGCCTTCGCCACAGAGAGATCAGCCCGCTTCGCCGCCGCCCCCAGCTCCTTCTGGAGGGTCCTCGCCGTCTTCTTCATGTTGCCGGCGAGCGCCTGAGCGTCCTCAAGCTTGACCTCGGCAGCCACGGAGGCCTCGCGGTACCGGGCAACCTCCCGTTTCCCGGACTCCACCTCGCCTTCCAGGGTGGCAACCCTCGCCATCGCCGCCTCCAGCTCCTGTTTGGAGCTCTCTTCCAGCGAGGTAAGCTGGTCCGCGGCCTTCATCGCCGGGGCTATCACCTCGGCCTCCATGCATAAGGCAAGGGCGACGTGCTGGAGGACCTGAAAAATAAGAAAAAAGTCAGGAAGACGAAGGAAGCACCGAATCTCATAAATAACCGAGCACTTACCTGCACGGCCTCCTGGATGATGAACACCATCTGGCCCCTGAAGGTCCCCCCGGGGACCCTACCGCCTGCCGACTTCTCTATTTCGTGCAGCAGGCTATCCGAGACAGATAGCCCCGAAGGCACCGAGAACTGGAGGCCCCCCTCCTCCACCATGATCGGCGAGGGCGGGCCCCGAGGAGACCTCCGGGAACCCCTCTTGAGTGGCTCCGATGGAGAGCCAGTCTCCTCCTCCGAGGCCGGGTCCTCCAGAATTCGAGCCCGCTTTCGGCCCGGCGCTCTGCTAGGCCCCGGGGCGGGATCCGCTCCCGAACGCTCAAGGGACGCGGCCACCGGATGCACTGGGATGGAGGCCGAAGGAGCCGGGGCAGGCTTCGAACGGGAAGAGCTGGCGCCTAAAGCCTTCGTGACCTTCCTCGGCTGGCAAATGGAGGCTCGGAGCTCGTCCATATCCATGGGTCCTGCACAAAACCAAATGCAAAGAATTCAGCGACATATGCAATATAAAAGCCAAAAAGCAAGCCTAACTTACCGACGAACTCAACGGGGCTGAGCCCGGCCCAACTCACGACCCTCTCGGATAACAACACGTTAAATCGGGGGACGGGCTCCCACGACGCCACTCTCACCGCGGCAGGGTCATTAGACTGGTTCCCCGGCAATTATTTTTCCCTCGACCACTTGGTGGGCACGGGCCAGTCCTAGCCCTCGGGCGGCGTGATGAAGAAAAACCTCTTCTTCCAGTCGTGAATGGAAGAAGGCAGGACTACAACTCCTATCCCGGCGGCGCCCCCCTGTCGCTTCCTAAAAGAGAGATAGACCCACCTTGGGTCGCCCGCTCGACCACCAGGATGATTTTTGAAAATAAAAGAAGAATCAAGGATGGAGAGGCTGAAGGGAACCGCCTGTAGCTTCAGGCGGATCAGGAACCCGAGGAGAATCCTCCATGAGTTCGGCACTAACTGGCCAGGGGCTAGCCCGAAGAAGTTCAGCGCTTCGACGACCTCGGGAGAGAAGGGCAGGCGCATTCCACCCCAAAAAGCTTCTAAGTACAGGGCGGTCTCCCTACTCCATACTTGGTCTGCCCTCTCTCCCTCCTTTGCCAGACGAAGCGTATAACGTGAAGGGATGTGACAGCGAGCCCGAGCATTGGCAAGCTCGTCCTCATGCCTCACCCATCACGGAGCGCCGGGAGCAGTGTCTACCACCTCCTCCCTGGGGGCTGCCCCCGCCGCACGATCCCGGGAAGACGATCTGATCCCTGCTTCCCGGGAAGACTCAGGCTCAACTAAAGAGTCCCTAGAACCTACTCCCACAACATCTACAGATTTTACGAAAGAAGACATCTAACCTGGAGAAGAGGGATCCTCGGGAAACGAAAGCAGAAGAAAGAAGAAAAGCGCCGAGCAACCAGGACTTAGAGCGAGGAAATATGAAGGAGTAGGGGCTCTGGAGTGGGCCCCACCCCTATTTATCACCGCAATCGCCCTCATCCAACGGCGCACTTCATCTCCCGCCAAAGCGCCTCCTCGCGTCCAATGGCTCCGATCGCTCCACTTATCGTTCCCACACTGGGCCGCATCCCATCAGACGCCGCAGGTCTGCACACGTTGCGTCGGCCAATCGACGCTTGACATGCGAACCGTCGCTTCAGTGGAAGGATGCACGAACCGGCGCACCTTCCTTAAATGCAAAGATCTCGCCCTAATTCGCTGGCAGAAAAGACAGCTGACAGCCCGGGGACGCGTCCCGACGAAATCTTAGGTGGGAGCTCACCCCGGACGGCCCGGCAGTCCACTCTTGACCCGACCCTCCAGCTGATCGGGACAAGAGTGGGGGGCTAATGATGATGCTCTATATTGGCGATCTCCCAGATCAGGACACGTGGCAGATGACGTATTCCAGAACTCAGAAGAAAGGGCCCATAGGGGCCGACTAGACCACCCATGTACCCGACCTGCTAGCACAATCTGGCTCTCCTCAGAGCCCCCTGCAAATTGGCCTCCTCGGCCTCTCAGCACGCCCCGAGCTACCACAGGACCAAGATGCCTCGGCCCTCCCGCTCGTTCCCGGCTCTCCCGCCGAGGCCATCTTCCTCGGTCCCTCCGACCGACCAACTCCACCACTCACAGGCGTAATCGCCGCTCCGCAAATCTCGCCATGCGCAGATTCTCCGCCGGCAACATCCCACGTTCCACGCCATCACAATCCCCATTAACGGGCGATCCGCTTATTACGCAGACGTGACGCCGGGAGCGTAACTGCCGGCGAGATTCTCGCGCCTGCTACTGCGCGCTGCCGCCATTATATAAACCTCCATCACATAGGGGTCAAGTAAGTTTTTTTTCACCCCGCTTAGCCGTTACTCTGCTCGGATCTCGTGCTAACTTGATCGTCGGAGGGTCTTCGGTGGTACCAAACCATCCCGGGATTTCCTTGCAGGTACTCGGCGCAAACTCCTCAAAACCACCAATCTCCTCAAAACCTATTGAGACCCACACGCAACAGGAGATCACCTCCAAGATCCACCGGGAGATCGACGGAAGACAACATCTGACGGAGACCCGAAAAGGACCTTCTTCAATTCTCTTATTTTCCCTACAGAGATGGGAAGTTTGTAGAATCGATCGCAAGTGCGCAGAGGCAATATTCAGATGCACAAAAGGAAAATTATAATTGTATTCTTTTTTTTCTTTTTTCTTTTTTCTTTTTTCTTTTCTCTTTTGGGAAAAAAGGATAACTAAGGTAGCTTTAACTAAAATTAAACTGAACAGATGCAAACCATGTGCCCACGCACTACTAAGCAAACTAAGGTAGCCCACACATTTGTCGTGATAATGCCAACCTTAGTCTAACTTAGAACATGTCATATTAAAAACTAATATACATGGCTACTTATTAAGGAAGACTTTGTATTCCCCTTGTTGCAATGCATGATGATGAACTCAATGATTTGATGTGTCGAATCAATCTGTGAAAATTCATGTAGGAAGATCCCCCTTCCTCTATACTCACCTTCACCATCTCTGCCGTCTCCTTCACCGTGCTCCGCAACATTTCACCCTCTTCTCCATCCATCATTTTCCGCACCGTTTTCTCGACGATGCTCCTGTCACGCGTATCTTTCATATCGATTCCGATCTTCCATACCTCGCTCACAAATCTACTGTTTATATATTGGTCAGCGAAGAACGGCCAGCAGATCATCGGCACTCCTGCCGCTATGCTCTCGAGAGTTGAATTCCATCCGCAGTGGGTCAGAAAGCACCCGACTGCCGGATGAGCCAATACTTCTTCTTGCGGGGCCCACTCCACAGTGAAACTCTTTTTGATCGTCCTCTCAATTACCTCGTGCGCGGCCGCCACACCTTGTACCATACCGCGTCGAATCACCAATAAGAATCGATGATCAGCGTCGACAAGCCCATTCCAGAGTTCAAGAAACATGTCTTGGGACATGGTGGCGGTGCTGCCAAAGCTGACATATACCACTGACTTTGGCGGCTGAGCGTCGAGCCATGAAATGCAAGAACGATCCTCTCTCCATAGACCGCATGTGGCGAGGGAAGATTGTACACTAGATGCATGAGGAAGCTGGAGGGGGCCGACAGTGTAAGTAATTGGACAGATAGATCGGATATATGATAGAGCGCTAGCCTCTAAGCGTTCGACTGTGTTTAGGATAAAAGCTGTAGCCCGAGACGTGTTGTTGCTGATGGAGATCAGAAACTGGAGGTTAGGATCGGCTGAAGAGTTGGCATTCCTTAGAAAACCTGGAAGATCTCTACGTCGCATAAAGCTTTCCATTCCTTCTACTCCTTCAATCAGTTTGTCCATATCGGCATCTTCTGCAATTCGATGCATTTGTCAATATAATCTATAATTATTTTTTCATAGCACGATTAAGAATAAGATTGAAGAGACCATGTAAACATGACATTAGGGAAACATGATTAAGAATATGGCTGTTAGGAATGAACACTAGATTGGCTAGGTTAGGTCGAAGAAAGTGTAGAATTAAATGGAAAGTAGAATTTAAAATCCAATTGGAAGAAGATAAAACGGCGAGACTCACGGCACTGGATATTAAATTATATCAAAAAATGGTGAGTCTTACGGCACTATATATTAAATTATATAAAAAAAACACTAGATAATAATACCAAACAGAAAAACCCATGGCCATGACAGACACAAATGGATGCAAAAATAAATTGCTCTAAAATAAAAGCATATCAATACCAGGGAAAGGTAACTCTCCTCTTTCGATGAGCTTGGTGATCGAGAAGAAGGCCCATGCATTGCAAGCGCTGCTGGTACGGAAAATCATAACGGGGATGCCCATCTCTTCAGGCACTTCTATTGCAAGAGGAAGGATTCCGCCAGCTATAACACACGACACGCGTGGCCATCCATGGCCACCATCGCCATCAGAAGTCAGCAGTTTTCTGTAGCAATCTTCGGACCGGGTCCTCATTGATTTTACCAGCTCTAAGTATCGGGCGACAGACCGGGGATGGTCCTCTTGAAGCCCATCAGAAATCGTGCGGAACCGAAACGTGCGGCGGTAACCAGAGAGGCGTGTTAGTAATTCCGATGATGTGTCGAGGAGACGACTATGGATGTGTTCAGTGTTGAGGAAAGTAACGTTGACGCCGGCGTTTGAAATCAGCTCGGCTATCTTTAGCATCGGATGCACGTGACCGAGGGCGGGGAAGGGGAATATGAGCACATGAGCTTCTGCCATTAATCTCATGCACTCTTCTTCTCTCCTATGTTTCAAAAATTGGAGCTAGGGTTTAAGTAGAAGAGTTTGAAGTCGCATTAAAACAAAGTTAGTTTTGCTATGCGTCAAATGAGATGTTAATGCCCATGTCTATTTGTTATAATGCTGATTCATACTTCATCGTCACCGTCACCAAGCCAGGGGATTCACACAAAACAAAAAAAGAGAAAGACAAAAGATACTGATAATCACGGATTGGCACCGCTTTTAAATCAGTACCACCGATGGTGGTCGAAATCTCCTTCAGATGTTGTCCTCTGTCGATATGGTGGCGAGCGAGATGAAGTGCTGAGACTTGGAAATGTGTTAATCTCAATGGCTTGTTGATCGGTGTTGTCGCCGAACTACCTGCAAAAGAAGTTTCGGGATGGGAAACCGCCGTAGGACCCTCCGACGATCAAATTAGAACAGGGGAATATTTGGGCAGAGTAGCGGCGTATTGGGCTGTGTTGAGTTACCTGAATCGTCTGGATGAGGGGTTTATATAGGGATCGCATGGAGCGAGCCGTTGTGAGATTCGCGCCGTCAGTTTCGTCCACGCGTTACATTCGCATTAATGGTGAGATACGCTTGCGTGAGATGCGGGATGTGGGGTAGTTGATTCCGTCGTGGCGGGGGATGCGGAGCCGTTACGAGGAAGCTCGGTAAAGGGAAGTTGAGGAAGTTCAATCCAAGAAAGCTCAAGCTTTGTGCTACCGGTCCCGAGCTGGTCGGGACGGCAAGGAGGCTGAGAAAACTAAGCTCTAAGATAACTCGAAGACGAGCAATTGACTGGTGGTTGTTCGAAGAAGGAATGCATATAGGGGGAGACCCCGAGAGGTCGGAGCCTATTCCTCGGACAGAGTCTTGGAGACGAGATACCGAGGAATGTTCTCTTATTCCAGTTTAGTAGACCCTAATAATCTAGTTGGCATACATAAGTGATACGTCATCTGCTACGTTCCGTGATAGGAGGAATCTCCACTTACGAGTATCATCATTAGCCCACACTCTCGTTCCGACCTATTTATAGGTTGGGTTGAGAGTGATCTACTCGGTCTTTTTTGTTCAGCTTGGTGCCAAGGATTTTTTGCGGTGGATTGTCCGGGAACAAAATGGCGTTTGACGGTTTTGTTTCTTCGATCTCCGAGTCTACGTGGTGTTTACCGTGTGCCTTAATTTTCGCTCGTATTCTCGATGATGTCAGCGAATTGCTGAAAGGACGGCGCCATCATAGCGACGTCGTTTCGTTTGTTCGGGTCATCGTGGCGACGGGCCGACCGTCGAACTTGTGCCACATGGCGGCATCTGGAGCACGGATGTGTGACGTGGCTTCGGCTGTTCGGATCCGCGTAAGAGGAAGGCATCTAATGCCCGACTGAGACGTGGCGTTGCATGGACTGTCGGAACATTTTTGCTGGGGGTATAAATAGAGGTACCCTGCCTTCAGCAAATACTTTTGCTCACTAGCTGTAAATCCCCGTTTCCATTCTAATAAAAGTTTCCTATTCTCTGATTTCCAGTAGTCTCTTTTCGTCTCCTTCATATTTTGAACTGGTTGTTTAAGCCTAATATTTATATTTTTCCAAACACTAAAAGTTAAAACCCAAGATTTAAAAACCAAAGCCGAATTAAAACCAAGGTTAAAATAAATTAAAACCCTAAACTATACCTTCAGCCCTCACTATACTTTTCCCCAGCCCTCACTATATTTTTCCCCAGCCCACTAATAATTTTTAGACCAATTTATAGAAATTTTACCCCGGCCCACCCCCTTAAACTTCATTCAGCCCACTTCCGTTTTATATATTTTTTAAAGGGAATTCTTTTTGGCCGGCCCGTCTCTCCCCTGCAGCCCACCAAGTTTTTTTAAAGGAAATTGTTTTTTTTTTTTCTGGCCCAAATCCCTACGGCCCGTGACCATTTACCTCCACTGAACCCGACCCGACCCGCTACTACTATTCATCTTCTTCAAAATTTTCCAACGGTAAAGCCCACTATTCACGCGCGCGATCCCCTCCTCCGCCGCGTTTCGTGCCCCCGCTCACGCCCCCGCTCCTGCCGTTACACCCACGACTTCGACCCCCGACGTTTCCTATCACACCCTCATCCATCCCTCTCACCCTCATATCTCCTCCCTCGTTCTAAAATCTAAAATCCTATTCACCACCGAACACCCATTTTTCCTCGAAACCATTGCTACCTCCACCTCCGACGACGACAGCTCCTCAGCGATCCCTCACGTCTCCTCCACCAACCTCCTCCCTCCACGACTCCTCCTTCCATTAACCCGAGCCCCCTTCACACCCACTCCCCTGCACACTAACCCATTTCACCCGAGCCAACCGCCACCTTACACCCGCGACGCCGACGAGCCCCCACCACTACACCTGAACCACGTCTTCGACCTCCACCTCCTCAGCATCGTCACCATCAATCCCCAGCCCCACTGCTTAACCTATTCCCTTCTCCAAAACTCCAAAACCCAATTGCAAACATTTTCCTCACTGTGAGTTGCACTGTGCGCGTTGCCGGAGCGACGCCGTCGACCTTCAGCAACCCCAACACTTCTCAGGCGGACCACAGAGCACCCCTAAGCTTCCAGCGCGCGCAAGACGACTCCGGGAAACTCCGACGTGAAACTCATGTTTCGAACTAGGCTCGCGAGAATCCGGTACGTGGCGTATATCACGCGTTCGTGACGACACTGCTGCCGTACGACCCTGAAACATTTTCCAGGCAAGTATTTACTTGCTTCATGCTATAATAATAGTGTTACAAACCTAGATCACGTAGTTTACAAACTTACCGATCTCCGATACGTATCATGACCTAAGTGTTCGATGCTAGATCTCAATGGAAATAATTGTTTAATTTGACGGAAACCGATACTTTCTGTTGGCCCTTATCATGATGAATATCGTGTGTGAATCTCGCTTAAAAATACGATTATTCGTGACAAAAATTGATACCCCCATATATGTCGTTAAAACTAGAATTCTCTCGTACCTGAAAACGAATAAAAACACCATAAATCATACACATATTGGAAGGATGTGTTTGAGGGCTTAAATCGAAGCTGACTCGACGAACTTTAACCCTATGTAAAATTCTGATGATTTCTGTTATGTAACCATGAAGTTAATTGGATCGGAACGCGACTCTGGACTGCAGTCCAGAGCGTTTCTGATTATTGTGTTCTGTCCAAAGACCTGCGTCACTGTGTTTCCTGAAATCGTACGTTATGGAAATTTACAGTAGATTAGAGATAATTCTGTTAGCTAAACAAAACAAGTGGTTCCATCCCGATTCATCGCCGTTTGCTATTTTAAACTATATTTAAAAGGGCAGAACGTATAACTGTTCAGAACAGATTCTGAAATGACATATTGAGCTTAAACTGTGTATAACTTTCAACGTACAGATGCGATTGAGGATCCGTCTATTGAGTTGAATACTTTATCAAAAACCCTAGATTTCATTTAACTGTGACATCACTAAATTCTGAGCCCAACTGGGTGCAATTCGTGTCGCGAAACAGACGTTCAGTTCTGAAACTGAATTTCCAGCCGCGAGCACTTAAAATGAAATAGCTGTATCTTGAAAACCGGAATTCCGATTGAACTGAAACAAATTTTGATGAATTACTGACTGAGTGTTCTATACATCTTACTTACATCATTGTAGCTAAATTCTTGACATATTAATTTATGCAATTTATTTTAGTACATGATATGCATGTTAATTCATAACATACAGAGCTTATTGGTAGCATACAATATATATATCATACCCTTTGCCATATACTCAGTGTTAGTGCGTGTGGACATTGCATTATCGTGCGTGATAGATGTTGGTTTAGGAGTGACGAGTACACCAATGGAAAGTGAATATTCGTGACAGTGATTGATACAGTGGACAGTGATGAAACCGTGCCATTGCTATACTTGTACACAAATAGATCAATATCATAAATAGTGTAACCTGGGAAAAAGGGGAAATCAAAGTGGAAAGAGTATCGTATTTAGCGGGACCGTGTTTAGAGGATGATCATTCGAACTGTGATACTGATACGTGTAGGATAGGATCTAGCGATCCGGCTGACAGGGTTATGTCCCGGGCATGTGGGCCGTGGTCTCGGGTATGTACGAGACTCCTGTTAAACATGATCCTCCTTCCACTATGTGATTTCAAACATGACCTAGAGACCGATAGGGACACATAACATATTCTGCATCATATAGTGACATAGTGATTACTTGCATTGTTCTTACACCAGTATTACCTCATATACCTGTTTCATCTTATTATAATAATATTGTTATTGTGTCGCTCTGACGACCTGAGTATGCATGCTCAGATCCCGCGGGAGGACCAGCACAGGGGACGGATCTACCCTTCGAGTTCACGGAGATTTAGACTGGTGTACTTTCTATTTTTCTGCTTTCCATAAGAGTGATCGTAAGTTTGACTTTGGTTAGTATTTGTTCTTGTTATCTGTAATTTGTGAACAATGGAATATTAATGTAATAAATTAGTGATGTGATTCCTTTACCACTGCGCTTTATTTACTGATTACCATGCAATGCTAGAAGCCGAAGTGTGACTACGGCGGGATGATTCCTTGACCGTAGGAGCATGGCTGGCCTAGTCATCCCTCGTTTTCCATATTTTGGGAAGCGGGGCGTGACATGGTTTAGTTGGTATCAGAGCCTGGTTTAATATCAAGGGATAACATTAACTATGCTGTATTACATTATTCTTGTTTCACTACTCTTGATTTCCATCATTGAATCTGATCCTATCTTTTTGAATCTTCCAGTGATATGAAGTCTCCGAACGACCCCTTCTCGGACTCCAGCTCTCAGGACCGCACGGAAAGAATACTCAGTGCACTGACCACTCTCGCAGAACCTCAGGAGAGGAAGACAGATTTGCTTACTGAGGGACTCTGGGCGATCACCGCCGCAGGAGGACCCTCCGCACTCATTACTGCCCCTGAGGGCGCTACTCCACCAGCTTATCAGGCTAGGGCTGGTACCGTATCAGATTTCCGACGGTTACACCCAGCTGTCTTCACAGGACTAGCTGAACCCCTTGAGGCTGAGCAATGGCTGGTAAACATGGAGAATTTATTGACCGCCGCCAGGGTTCCAGAGGAAGACAGAGTGGACGTGATCAAGATTCAATTAGAAGACGAAGCCCGTACTTGGTGGTCGGTGGAAGAAAGCAGACTTGATGAGCCAATTGAATGGAGCAAGTTTAAGGAGTGCTTCCTAGATCATTATTTTCCTCCCATAGCCAAGGCAGAAATGGAGGAAAGGTTTATTCTTTTGAAGCAGAATGGACGCCCAGTGGACGTTTATGCGGCAGAGTTCAACCGTCTGAGCCGCTTTGCTCCATACATGGTCAAATCAGAAGTCACCAGGGCCAGACGCTTCCTTCAGGGGTTAGATTTCGAGTTGCAGCAGTTGATTGCATCGTTGGATTTGCAGACTTTCGCACAGGTACTCAACGCGGCGAGAGTTCAAGAGCAATTGATTAACAAGTTCAGAAGACCCCCGGTCGTTCCAGCACGTACCCACGCGCCTTCTCGAGGAGCCATACCGGTTCACAGAGCAGGAACGACACAAATGAAGCGCCCGTTCGTACCACAGCATCGCCCCCAGAGACAGGGCGTAACTTGCGGCTATTGCGGTTGTTTAGACCATAATATTGCATTTATCATTCCCCTTTTCTTATCATTTTTATAAATAAACAGGTACTCTTGACGCACGTTTGTTGCATATTACAGGATACAGGTTTCTGGAGCAACTACAGTGAAAAAGACACAAAACAGCAGAAAAGGGACTTTTGACCAACAATTAGACGGACCCTGGTCAAGCCTAGTCGAAGAACAATACAAGGTTCAAAAATGTCAAGTGAACGGTCAAAAGACACGAACAAGTTTTCACTGAAGATCTGGAGAAGACCTATAAGCCCAACAGAGAAAAGAAGTGAAGAAACAGAAGCCCAAAGAGCCAAGGAAAAAGCACAAAAAAGTACAGAGCATGACTCCACAGTTTGGCCGCGGAACCGCGGCCAAACCCATGCTGGCGCCGCGGTTCCGCGGCCATCAAGTGCCCATGTCGGTGGAGTTTTTCTGAGTCGGCGCGTCGGTGCAGATGTTGGGATTTTACGTGGGCAAATCTATAATTTTGCATGTGCGAGAGTCTGTAACCCTAGGTTTCCTATTTTCCTATAAATTGTAATTTTAGATCTGTAAAACCCTATGCCTCTTTTCAATAAATAAAATTCAGAAATTTCTGGGAGTGACATTCAGATCTATTCTGTCTTCTACTTGGAGGGAGCCATCAAATCTGTAGGTAATTTATTTCCTTGCTTTTTATTTTCTAGTATAATTTATCATCCCCTAATGAGCGAGTAGTCTCCTCGCTTGTTAGGGTTAGCCTTAGCGAAAGGGTTGAGAGATCAGATCTCTTACCCCTTTCAATGCCATCTTCACTTTAGAGTTAGAACTCCATGCATACGCACACATCCGCTCCCTACGGCACCCTACCCCTCGAGGTAACGGTGAACCGTAGTATAAAGGGCCGGTTGCGCGCGTTTTCCATGGGGATTAGGGTAATTATCAACAAAGGAAGGATACAAATCTAGAGGAAGAAACATCTTCCCAAAAGATTCGTATCCACTTTATTGATAATTAACGTAACATCTAATAGATCTAAATAAGAAGATATTGAAAGCAGTGAAGGAAACATTAATCTCCAAAACTTCCCCTAAGCCTAACCTTAGCAAGACTCTTAATTAGATTAATTAGATCTAGTTTTTATAGATTTTTATAAACCAATCAAAACGACAAATAGAATCAACTCGTTAAAACACATAAAAGGAATTTACCCGTCTCTGTGGATCGACCCGCACTCACCGGCTAGCTGCGAAGCGACGCCGTTTCTGATTGCGGTAAAACTCATGTTTTTGACATCAATCAAATGGCGCCGTTGCCGGGGACGGCGTAATCTTTCTTTTTTGTGAATTTTCGGATTGATATAAATTTTAAAAATTATAAAAATCTGAAAATATTAAAAAAAAAAAAATATCAAATTTGATCTGTTTGAAGGGTGTGTCTTTTGAATCTTGCAGGAACAGCAAACAATTAAGGATCTGGAAATTTACAGAGGGCAAAACAAAAATTGGTACATAAGAACAGAGAGGAACTGAAGATACAGAACCACAGAATTTTTTCCAGAGGCCGATCTCTCCACTCCACCGCGTTTCCGCCGCATAATGGGGCCATCCGCCGCGTTTCCGCGCCTGTTCTGACACGTCAGCACCTGAAATTTTGTGGGTTGGTTCTCTCTTTCTTCCCTCTGCAACCTACAATATATCTCTCTGTAAAAAGTTTTCTGCAGGAATTCTTTGCGTAAAGAGTCTTTCTCCCCCTTCTAAATAACAGATCTCTGCAGGTTTCTTTGCGCCGCGCTAAAATTGAATGCAAGTGAAATTTTATTTGTTTTGCATAATTTAACCGGACTCTAAGGGGCTATTTGACCAAACTCAGATTGGGTGGGGATTTCATCACCCTTCCCAGGACCCCAGAAAACACCTAAGCATTTTGCATCGACCACCTTTAATTAAAAAAAGATTAGACTCAGACCTAAGGACAGCGAGCTCAATAGGAAAAGGACTAGGGTAGGCATCGGCCGTTTATCCTAACCGACATTGCGGTGTCTAGGCTAGTGGTTATTAATTAGGCCCACTGTAGTGGTGGTTCCTTCCCACTTACCTGGCCGTATTTGTCCGTGAAGAGGCGGATTGAGGTCTATTTCTAGCCCTAGTTAGGAGCTGTCTAGTAGACCTAGGCAACCCTAGATCTAGGTCTGATTGTGCATGTGTGGTTGATACATTTGTGTCACGAGTCCCATTTTCTAAAACCTTATTGCAAAACTCTCCAAAAAAAAAATAAAGAAAAAATCTCTTAAAAACTTGCAAAAATTTTGTCGCTAAGAAATCCTTGCATTCTTCTATCATGGGTACCCCACATCATAAATCTCTTGCCGAATTTTGGTATCCCGAACCTAACTTTGCGTCGTTCGTCAATTGTTTCGGTCAATTTAAAACCGATCCCTCCTTGCCAAAAATTTCGTTGAAAGATCAAATAGAGGCGTCTAGGAGAAATAGTTTGACTTTTCAACCCACTTCGTGTCAACCGAGTCAACCTTTACAACCTACCTATGTTGATACCACTTCTTCAAGTCCTTCTGTCACTCCTAGGCCGATGTCCATTGCTGAGCACATTGCTCAATCTCGCAGTCGATCTTTCACCCCTCTCCACTCATCTAGTTTTAGGGATCCGCACGATTATTCACCTTCTTATCCATATGTTGACCCTACTCCTGTTTTACCACCCACTTCCTACCAGTCATACCCGACCTTCCCACCTTCACTAGACGCTGTTTCGACACGGCCATTAGGGAGTTTCACATACCCAACTAATTTTGAATCTTTTACTGAAACCCCCTCACCACCTAAGTCTAGTTTGGAAGAGTCGTTGGAAGCATATATTGCTGCAACAAATAAAATAATGAGGAATGTGGAAGCATCCATGGCCGTCCTTATGCAACCTAGTGAACCGGTAGCTAGTGTCCCGCTAGCTCCGAATTTTTCAATGTATAAGGCGGCTGTTGGACAGAGTGAGAATGAGAGAGGATTTTCAAATCAAACCTACCCTTACCCAATTGAAGCCCACAACTCCGGTTTTCCATCGATTGTTCCAAATGATTCACCAGTTGAAAATAAAAATGAGTTGTGCGATTTTGTAGTGTTTGATTTGCCAAATTGTGAGGAATCCCTTTCGAGTGAAACCGCACCTAATCCTTTCGATCTTTACACCTCCACTCTAGAACCTACATTGATAAATATCCATGCTGTGGATGAAGTGTCTAAAGAAATTGATTTTCACTTGATTGAGGATATAGACGCCGGGAATATTTCGGATGATGAACCCGTCGATTTAATAGAAATTTTATGTTCAAATCATCATCCTGAGTTATTAAATGTTTCCCCCGAATCTCATATGCGTCTAGATTTTGATGATAATGGCATAGATGGATTAAATATTGAGGAGAGTCTTGAGGATAATATCGAGGTTGAACCATTTTTAATTGATGTGTCGGATTTTCCAATACAGCCTCCTGAACCTTTGACTGTTATATCACCCTCCCTCCTTCCTATTGTTCCGACCGAACAAATGACCGTTACATTTTCATCTCCTATACCAAGTTCGGCGTACCCATATTTTCTTGCGAATCTTGAGGGATTTAACCCCATTGCACGACGAGTTGGTAGGTTAGCGCAATCGCTTTTAACACATCGGTCATCACAAATTGCGCTAATTTATTCACTCAATTTACACCCTCAAGATCGCACTCCACGTCTTTCTTCTTTCCGTCTTTCTTCTCCCCCACCGAGACCAGATTCTACCATTCTTCTTTCCACACGGTCTCGCGTGCTTTTGATCTCTTTTCTTTCCATCCCATTCTTGCACCAACTCTACCATTACCATGATAAGATTTTTGAATGGTTGGTGCTAACATTTGGCTTGTGTAAGGCCAAGCTTAACTTTGGGGGGAATCTTGTTGTATATATGTATATATCCTTTTGTTTTCTTTTTCTATAAAAAAAATATAAAAAAAAATTCAAAACATAAAAAAAAAAAATTTAAATAAACAAACAGGGGAGTATCGGTATTTTGACCCTCTTGGTTTAGCATGACAGTGAGGACACTATCAAGTTCAAGTTTGGGGGTATGCTCGGTACGTCTTCTTCCTTCGCATTTATTTGCATTTGCATACTTATTTGAAAACTCATAAAAATTTGAAAAATTTCAAAAATTATAAAAATAAATGTATTCAATTTTGGCTAATTGACTTTAGTTTGACAAATAGGTCAACTAGTTAGGAACAACTAGATCTTAGACTTAGTAAGTTGAAAACCCCAAAAAATAACCTTCCTTAAAGTTTAACGGTAGAAAGTATATGCCTTGTAGTTTATTTAGAAATAAGCAAATTTTGGGTTCACTTTTTGGGATAAGTCGAAACAAGGGAAGAGTATTGATGTTCTTATTAGAGTATAAATTTGAAAAATAGTTCCTAGCTTAAGTCTAAATTCTGAAAATGTATACCCTACAATTTGCACAATCAAGCACCTTGAAACTTGGAATAGTAGAAGAGACCTTGAAATGCTCTTGTCTAAAGTCCTTAGTACAAAGAAAATAAAAATAAAAAAAAGGTGTGAATAAAGAAACAAAAAAAATGGACACTGGTTTTTGTGATTACCTAAGGCTGTAAAAAGAGAAAATATTTAGCGAAGGTGCCTTATCACCTAGTGCCTTAGACCAACTGGTTTGGGAGTCACTGCTAAAGCCTTGGGTGTTGTAAAGACTAGGAAGTACGCTTTGAAGTGCAAACGCATTTTGTAATCGGTCGTTGGTACCTCACGAAGTATTAACGGTCGCATGAAGAATGTGTAAGCAAATTTCATTTAAAAATTCACTAATTAATAAGTGCTTTGGATAATGGACGAGAGTATGATTGCTTGATTTGAATTTTCAAGTGTAGGGGTGATATATACACACACGTAGGGATATGTGATTGGAATTTAGATAAGAGAAAGGAATGAAGAATAGAACTTGTATCTTTAATAGAGTTGATAGAAATTCCCGAGTGGATATGTAACCCTAGAAGGAAGACTTAAGAGATGCCGAAAGCTAAGTAAATCTATAGAACATATATAATCTTAAGTTAAATGATAAGGAAGCGTGAAGAATATGGGTGGATAATTTGCAAGTAAAAGATAATAGAATTCCTTATTAGAAGACCTAATTGGAGAACAAAAGTCAATGGGCCGAGTTGATAGGATTTTGTGGGTGTAATCCGCTGAAAACCCTCAGGAGACAACACTCCTCCTACTAGGGACACCTAGAGGTTTAACGGCTTGTTGCACGTGCTCAGTGCAATCGCGTTTCCCTACGAAAGTGTGGTTAGGATTTTAGTGAATAAACAATAAGTTTGCTCGAGGACGAGCAAAAGGTAAGTTTGGGGGTATTTGTTTAGACCATAATATTGCATTTATCATTCCCCTTTTCTTATCCTTTTTATAAATAAACAGGTACCCTTGACGCACGTTTGTTGCATATTACAGGATACAGGTTTCTGGAGCAACTACAGTGAAAAAGACACAAAACAGCAGAAAAGGGACTTTTGACCAACAATTAGACGGACCCTGGTCAAGCCTAGTCGAAGAACAATACAAGGTTCAAAAATGTCAAGTGAACGGTCAAAAGACACGAACAAGTTTTCACTGAAGATCTGGAGAAGACCTATAAGCCCAACAGAGAAAAGAAGTGAAGAAACAGAAGCCCAAAGAGCCAAGGAAAAAGCACAAAAAAGTACAGAGCATGACTCCACAGTTTGGCCGCGGAACCGCGGCCAAACCCATGCTGGCGCCGCGGTTCCGCGGCCATCAAGTGCCCATGTCGGTGGAGTTTTTCTGAGTCGGCACGTCGGTGCAGATGTTGGGATTTTACGTGGGCAAATCTGTAATTTTGCATGTGCGAGAGTCTGTAACCCTAGGTTTCCTATTTTCCTATAAATTGTAATTTTAGATCTGTAAAACCCTATGCCTCTTTTCAATAAATAAAATTCAGAAATTTCTGGGAGTGACATTCAGATCTATTCTGTCTTCTACTTGGAGGGAGCCATCAAATCTGTAGGTAATTTATTTCCTTGCTTTTTATTTTCTAGTATAATTTATCATCCCCTAATGAGCGAGTAGTCTCCTCGCTTGTTAGGGTTAGCCCTAGCGAAAGGGTTGAGAGATGAGATCTCTCACCCCTTTCAATGCCATCTTCACTTTAGAGTTAGAACTCCATGCATACGCACACATCCGCTCCCTACGGCACCCTACCCCTTGAGGTAACGGTGAACCGTAGTATAAAGGGCCGGTTGCGTGCTTTTTCAATGAGGGTTAGGGTAATTATCAACAAAGGAAGGATACAAATCTAGAGGAAGAAACATCTTCCCAAAAGATTCGTATCCACTTTATTGATAATTAACGTAACATCTAATAGATCTAAATAAGAAGGTATTGAAAGCGGTGAAGGAAACATTAATCTCCAAAACTTCCCCTAAGCCTAACCCTAGCAAGACTCTTAATTAGATTAATTAGATCTAGTTTTTATAGATTTTTATAAACCAATCAAAACGACAAATAGAATCAACTCGTTAAAACACATAAAGGAATTTACCCGTCTCTGTGGATCGACCCGCACTCACCGGCTAGCTGCGAAGCGACGCCGTTTCTGATTGCGGTAAAACTCATGTTTTTGACATCAATCAGCGGTAGAGGAGGGCATACCCAGAAGGACTGTCGCCGTGCCAAGGGACAGTGCCTAATTTACGGTTCCAGTCAGCACAGGATTAACAGTTGCCCTGAGCGAGCAGAAATACAGGGAGGTTCTGGACCGCCACAGCAGAGGCCACAGGAGCAGAAGCAACCATTTACAAGTCGCGGTCAGGGACGGGCTTTCACCTTGACCGCCGAGCAGGCAGAAGCGTTAGGAGATGTGGTTACAGGTACTCTACTCGTACATTCCTTGCCAGCTAGAGTACTATTTGATTCAGGAGCATCGCATTGTTTCTTGTCTGAGCATTTCACTAATACACACTCAATACCACATGAACCACTAACCAAGGGATGGGAGATTCATACGGGTAATGGCATTATTATATCTAGTCGAGAATGTAGATTATGCCCGGTTGTAGTGTGTGGCAGGGAATTCTATGCGAATTTCCTCCTAATTGGGACAGGCAGTTACGACGCAATTCTCGGGATGGATTGGATGAGCACTTTCCATGCAGTTATCGATTGTCGTGCAAGGAAGGTGATCTTCCGCATCCCCAATCACCCGGAGTTTATTTTTGAGGGCGGAAGTGAATCTTTGGAGCCAGCTAAGTATAGAGCCAAGCCCAAGGAACTGACAGCTATGGAGGTTGATAAGAGCCCAGCCCCAGAAATTGTTCGGGACTTTCTAGACGTATTTCCTGAAGATCTACCAGGTCTACCACCTCCTCGAATTTTGGAATTCTCAATCGACTTGACTCCAGGCACAGCCCCAGTATCCAGGGCCCCATACAGAATGGCACCAGTTGAATTGGCGGAATTGAAGAAGCAGGTTGAAGAATTATTGGAGAAGGGATTTATTCGGCCAAGCGCTTCACCGTGGGGTGCACCAGTTCTATTAGTAAAGAAGAAGGATGGATCGTTGCGAATGTGTATAGATTATCGGGAGCTGAACAAGGTCACAATAAAGAACAAGTACCCAATCCCGCGTATTGACGACCTATTCGATCAGCTAAGTGGAGCCAAGGTTTTCTCGAAGTTGGACCTCCGTTCTGGATATCATCAAATCAGAGTAGCAGCCGAGGATGTATGCAAGACGGCTTTCAGGACCCGATACGGACACTACGAGTTTCTTGTGATGCCGTTCGGTGTTACCAATGCCCCAGCAATATTCATGGACTTGATGAACAGAGTGTTCGCAAGGTACTTGGACACGTTTGTCGTTGTGTTTATCGACGACATACTTGTCTATTCGAAGACCCGGGAAGAGCATGCTGAGCATTTGCGCACGGTACTGCAGGTTCTTTGGGAAGAGAAGCTGTACGCGAAGCTAAGCAAGTGTGAATTCTGGCTTGACAAGGTTCAGTTTTTGGGACATATCGTTTCGGGCGAAGGCATCTCGGTGGACCCGGCAAAGATAGAATCTGTCAGAGATTGGCCGACGCCGAAATCAGTAGCAGAGATCAGGAGTTTTCTGGGATTGGCAGGTTATTATCGAAGATTCGTCCAAGATTTCTCAAGGATCGCGGAACCATTGACGAGGCTGACACGGAAGGACGTGCCGTTTACATGGACAGAGGAGTGCACTCAGGCATTCGACGCACTAAAGCAGAAGTTAACCACGGCGCCTATTCTTACGGTACCAGATGATTCCGGTGGTTTGGTGATACACAGTGATGCCTCAGGAAAGGGTTTAGGCTGTGTTTTGATGCAACACGGCCGAGTGGTTGCTTACGCCTCTCGACAACTGAGGAACCACGAGAAGAACTACCCCACGCATGACTTGGAGTTAGCCGCTGTAGTCTTTGCGTTGAAGATTTGGAGGCACTATCTATTGGGTGAGAAAGTGGAGGTATACACGGATCATAAAAGTCTGAAGTATGTTTTCACCCAGAAGGAACTGAACATGAGGCAGCGCCGATGGCTAGAGCTAATGGCAGATTATGACTTGGACCTTCAGTATCACCCGGGGAAGGTCAATGTTGTACCGGATGCGCTCAGTCGCAAACCAGCGGTCATGATGTTGACCGATCAGAGGAGTATTATTGAGGACTTTCAGAGACTTGAACTTGAGGTCGTTACGCCGAACGCACTCAGTCAATTTTGGCAACTACAGGTGCAATCTTCCCTAGTGGATCGTATCAAGATTGCACAAGCGGATGATCCCCGATTACAAAAGTTCAGAGAGCAAGTGGAAGCTGGACTGAGAACGGATTTGATTATACATGAGGATGGCTCTCTGAGATTCGGTAGCAGACTCTGCGTACCTAAAGGAGATGTTCGATAAGAAGTTTTGGCTGAAGCACACAGTTCAGCTTATTCTGTGCATCCAGGAGGTACAAAAATGTATCAGGACCTAAAGCAGCACTTTTGGTGGAACGGAATGAAGCGGGAAATTGCGAGGTTCGTATCCAGATGCTTGGTATGTCAGCAGGTGAAGGCGGAACATCAGAGAACAGCAGGATTATTACAACCATTGCCGATACCTGAATGGAAGTGGGAGCACATTACTATGGATTTTGTGACGGCCTTACCACGGAGCCCTAGAGGCAATAACGCTATTTGGGTTATCATCGATCGCCTCACAAAAGCTGCACACTTTCTATCTTTCCGAGTGGGACAGTCGACAGAATCATTGGCAGAAAGATATATGCAGGAGATTGTACGACTTCACGGTGTTCCAGTCAGCATTGTGTCAAACCGGGACACGAGATTCTTGTCGCACTTTTGGAAGAGCTTACAGGAGAGCTTGGGTACCCGCCTTAATTTCAGCACAGCTTATCACCCACAGACTGATGGACAATCCGAGCGTACGATTCAGACGCTCGAGGACATGTTGAGAGCCTGTATGTTGGACTTTCAAGGTTCCTGGGAGGACCATCTGCATCTAGTCGAATTTTCTTATAACAATAGTTATCAGGCCAGTATTCAGATGGCTCCTTTTGAAGCACTATACGGGCGGAAATGTCGATCCCCGGTATGTTGGGATGATGTGGGAGAACGAAGACTACTGGGCCCCGAACTCATTGTTCAGACAGTCGATAAGGTTCAAATGATCAGACAGCATATCAAGGCGGCTCAGGATCGACAGAAGAGTTGGGCGGATACCAGCAGATGGGCACTTGAGTTCGAAGTCGGAGATCATGTGTTCTTAAAGATTTCCCCTACTCGTGGAGTTATCAGGTTCGGAGGTCGGGGAAAGCTTAGTCCCCGCTTTATCGGACCTTTTGAGGTGTTAGAGCGAGTAGGAGAGGTGGCCTTTCGACTTGCCTTGCCTCCATCGCTAGCTGGTGTGCATAATACCTTCTACGTGTCACAGTTGCGGCGTTACGTTCGATATGAGAGCCATATCCTGGATCATTCGGAGCTAGTTTTGGGTACCGATTTGTCGTACGAGGAGCAGCCTACTACTATTCTCGACCGCAGAGAGAAAGTGCTGAAGAATAAGGTCATTCCGTTAGTCCGAGTGTCTTGGGGCGGTCGTTCCCCAGGAGAATCCACCTGGGAGCGGGAGGAAGACATCCGTGATCGTTATCCACATCTCTTTGTTTAGTACTTATGTTTCTTTGTATCCTTGTTAAATTTCGAGGACGAAATTTTTGTTAAGGGGGGTATGATGTAAATCCCCGTTTTCATTCTAATAAAAGTTTCCTATTCTCTGATTTCCAGTAGTTTCTTTTCGTCTCCTTCATATTTTGAACTGGTTGTTTAAGCCTAATATTTATATTTTTCCAAACACTAAAAGTTAAAACCCAAGATTTAAAAACCAAATCCGAATTAAAACCAAGGTTAAAATAAATTAAAACCCTAAACTATACCTTCAGCCCTCACTATATTTTTCCCCAGCCCTCACTATATTTTTCCCCAGCCCGCTAATAATTTTTAGACCAATTTATAGAAATTTTACCCCGGCCCACCCCCTTAAACTTCATTCAGCCCACTTCCGTTTTATATTTTTTTTAAAGGGAATTCTTTTTGGCCGGCCCGTCTCTCCCCTGCAGCCCACCAAGTTTTTTTAAAGGAAATTGTTTTTTTTTTCCGGCCCAAATCCCTACGGCCCGTGACCATTTACCTCCACTCAACCTGACCCGACCCGCTACTCCTATTCATCTTCTTCAAAATTTTCCAACGGTAAAGCCCACTATTCACGCGCGCGATCCCCTCCTCCGCCGCGTTTCGCGCCCCCGCTCACGCCCCCGCTCCTGCCGTTACACCCACGACTTCGACCCCCGACGTTTCCTATCACACCCTCATCCATCCCTCTCGCCCTCATATCTCCTCCCTCGCTCTAAAATCCAAAATCCTATTCACCACCGAACACCCATTTTTCCTCGAAACCATTGCTACCTCCACCTCCGACGACGACAGCTCCTCAGCGATCCCTCACGTCTCCTCCACCAACCTCCTCCCTCCACGACTCCTCCTTCCATTAACCCGAGCCCCCTTCACACCCACTCCCCTGCACACTAACCCATTTCACCCAAGCCAACCGCCACCTTACACCCGCGACGCCGACGAGCCCCCACCACTACACCTGAACCACGTTTTCGACCTCCACTTCCTCAGCATCGTCACCATCAATCCCCAGCCCCACTGCTTAACCTATTCCCTTCTCCAAAACTCCAAAACCCAATTGCAAACATTTTCCTCACTGTGAGTTGCACTGTGCGCGTTGCCGGAGCGACGCCGTCGACCTTCGGCAACCCCAACACTTCTCAGGCGGACCACAGAGCACCCCTAAGCTTCCAGCGCGTGCAAGACGACTCCGGGAAACTCCGACGTGAAACTCGTGTTTCGAACTAGGCTCGCGAGAATCCGGTACGTGGCGTATATCACGCGTTCGTGACGACACTGCTGCCGTACGACCCCAAAACGTTTTCCAGGCAAGTATTTACTTGCTTCATGCTAATAATAGTGTTACAAACCTAGATCACGTAGTTTACAAACTTACCGATCTCCGATACGTATCATGACCTAAGTGTTCGATGCTAGATCTCAACGGAAATAATTGTTTAATTTGAAAGAAACTGATACTTTCTGTTGGCCCTTATCATGATGAATATCGTGTGTGAATCTCGCTTAAAAATACGATTGTTCATGACAAAAATTGATACCCCCATATATGTCGTTAAAACTAGAATTCTCTCGTACCTGAAAACGAATAAAAACACCATAAATCATACACATATTGGAAGGATGCGTTTGAGGGCTTAAATCGAAGCCGACTCGACGAACTTTAACCCTATGTAAAATTCTGATGATTTCTGTTATGTAACCATGAAGTTAATTGGATCGGAACGCGACTCTGGACTGCAGTCCAGAGCGTTTCTGATTATTGTATTCTATCCAAAGACCTGCGTCACTGTGTTTCCTGAAATCGTACGTTACGGAACTTTATAGTAGATTAGAGATAATTCTGTTATCTAAACAAAACAAGTGGTTCCATCCCGATTCATCGCCGTTTGCTATTTTAAACTATATTTAAAAGGGCAGAACGTATAACTGTTCAGAACAGATTCTGAAATGACATATTGAGGTTAAACTGTGTATAACTTTCAACGTACAGATGCGATTGAGGATCCGTCTATTGCGTTGAATACTTTATCGAAAACCCTAGATTTCATTTAACTGTGACATTGCTAAATTCTGAGCCCAACTGGGTGCAATTCGTGTCGCGAAACAGACGTTCAGTTCTGAAACTGAATTTCCAGCCGCGAGCACTTAAAATGAAATAGTTGTATCTTGAAAACCGGAATTCCGATTGAACTGAAACAAATTTTGATAAATTACTGACTGAGTGTTCTATACATCTTACTTACATCATTGTTGCTAAATTCTTGACATATTAATTTATTTTTAGTACATGATATGCATGTTAATTCATAACATACAGAGCTTATTGGTAGCATACAATATATATATCATACCCTTTGCCATATACTCAGTGTTAGTGCGTGTGGACATTGCATTATCGTGCGTGATAGATATTGGTTTAGGAGTGACGAGTACACCAATGGAAAGTGAATATTCGTGACAGTGATTGATACAGTGGACAGTGATGAAACCGTGCCATTGCTATACTTGTACACAAATAGATCAATATCATAAATAGTGTAACCTGGGAAAAAGGGGAAATCAAAGTGGAAAGAGTATCGTATTTAGCGGGACCGTGTTTAGAGGATGATCATTTGAACTGTGATACTGATACGTGTAGGATAGGATCTAGCGATCCGGCTGACAGGGTTATGTCCCGGGCATGTGGGCCGTGGTCTCGGGTATGTACGAGACTCCTATTAAACATGATCCTCCTTCCACTATGTGATTTCAAACATGACCTAGAGACCGATAGGGACACATAACATATTCTGCATCATATAGTGACATAGTGATTACTTGCATTGTTCTTACACCAGTATTACCTCATATACCTGTTTCATCTTATTATAATAATATTGTTATTGTGTCGCTCTGACGACCTGAGTATGCATGCTCAGATCCCGCGGGAGGACCAGCACAGGGGACGGATCTACCCTTCGAGTTCACGGAGATTTAGACTGGTGTACTTTCTATTTTTCTGCTTTCCATAAAAGTGATCGTAAGTTTGACTTTGGTTAGTATTTGTTCTTGTTATCTGTAATTTATGAACAATGGAATATTAATGTAATAAATTAGTGATGTGATTTCTTTACCACTGCGCTTTATTTACTGATTACCATGCAATGCTAGAAGCCGAAGTGTGACTACGGCGGGATGATTCCTTGACCGTAGGAGCATGGCTGGCCTAGTCATCCCTCGTTTTCCGTATTTTGGGAAGCGGGGCATGACACTAGCACTTCTACTTTCCTAATTGCTCGACACTCCTGATTTTAGGTCGGCCTCCAGTCCCTTCGCTATCTTCAGCCTTTTCTTTTCTTGAATCAGGTCAGATATCTTCTTCTGAACCCATAGAAAATGTAGTTAGGATAGTGTCTGGTGATGATGCATCGTCCACTGAAACCGAGTCTAGTGGGTCTTCTTCGTCTTCCTCAGCTTTTGAAAGCCGAGGAAGCTCTCCTTCTGCTGTATCGGGATCGCCCCCAAGGGGTGGCAATTCCCATGTTCCTCAATACCGGAGGCCAAGAAAGCCCTTAAGGTGCGCATCGAAAACGTTCGTGACGTTGCCTCGGTGTTGAGTGGGGAGAGCAGGCTCGCGGATATCCGAGCTCGCTTTCACATTCCAAACGGCTATATGCTTCGTTTGTCCGGGAAGGACGAACGGGCGGACCAAGTGTAAGACAATGAGATTGCTCTGTGCTTGGAAATGTTTCTCGGGGAAATGTGTCTACCCTTTCCCTCTGAGATTTGTGAAGTCCTCAATTTCTTTCAATTCGCCCCGGGCCAGATAGCTCTGAACTCGTGGAGGATTCTCCTCGGATTCTTGGTCCGGCTAAAAATAGAGGAGATCCCTCTTAACCTCGGACTCTTCCGATCCTTCCTCTTTTATAAGAATCACCTCGGGACTCGTAAAGATAGGCCGAGCTGGGTGTACTTTTTGTTTAGGAAGCTTAGGGGTAGGGGCTGGGTCAGGAGTGTTAGCCGTCCTTTCTTCCATCCATGAGTGGAAGGAGAAGTTCTTTTTCTTCGGTCTTCCCGAAAGAGAGAACTGGCTGGTGCCAACAGAATGGTACTGGGCTGATTTTCCAAAAGCCCGGATGTTGAACACCCCGAAAGCGGGGATCGTTTCTTAGTGGGAACCGCTCCAGAAAACCAATGTCCTGCTTTCCGAGCATGTTTTGAGCTTGGAGGGGTTTAGCCCCGTGCAATACCTGGATGAGTCTAGTTTAGCCGTCCAATCCATACTTTACATTATTGTTGTTTTAGCGTTGTTAATTATTCCTCGTTTTTCTTTGCAGAGTCCATGGATCAGTTGAAGATTATGGCCACCTTAGCTGCCAAGTCACGGGCCAAGAAAGGAAGCGGTTTGAGCTCGTCCGGGTCCGCGCCGATCGAAAGCGTCCGGGCACCAACCCCCAAAAGGAAAACTGCTCTTGTCCCTATCCCCGAGGAGTTTGGGGGAGTGGGAGGCAACAACACTGGGCTTTGGCTCCCTGGTCATGGTCAGGGGTTCCTGTTCCCTGATAAAATATCAGGAAATTCCCCAATGGGGTATCACGTGCTCACACGTGACCAAGGGTCACGTGCTGACACGTGATGGGTTCCTGGAACTATGTTGTAATAGAATTAAATTATAACCAAGCAGGAAATTAGTGGAGTCATGTGCCACCACGTGATGGGCCTTTGAAACCCACCAAAAGGGATTTAAAAAATATAATAAGACACTAAGGAAAGACCCCAATGGGGTATCACGTGCTCACACGTGACCAAGGGTCACATGCTGACACGTGATAATTACTTAGCTCTGTTAAAAGGCAGAATTAAATTCTGAATAAAATGTTTAATCAAGAGGGTCGCGTGCCAACACGTGACAGGTCCCTTAACTCTTTAATTGATAGAATTATATTCTATTTGAATGATCAAACATTGGGATCACGTGCCGATACGTGATGGGCTTTAAAAGCCTTCTGAGCTAAAAGAATTAAATTCTAATTAAGGGAAATCAAAGACCTAACTGGGAAAATATTTCTTTAAATCTTTTCAAACAAAAAATGGTGCCCTGTAAAATAAAGCACCGTTGGATTAAAAATCCAATGGTGATTAAAGAATCACCAATTTATGGAAAGATTTCATACAAGGAAAGATTTCCCTGAAATTCACCAAGAATAAAAAACAGAATTTCTTCTGGATTAAAAATCCAATGGTGAATAAAATTCACTGAGTGATCTAAAAGATCAGGTTAGTTAAAAAAACAACTAAAATCTTTCAATGAAAGATTCACTAAACAAATTGATTCTTTTCCTTCTCCTATAAATAGGACCCAAGAAGAGGAGAGAAGGGATGATTTTTGGATCTTTGGAATCTTGATTTTCTGGAGAAAAAACAACAACAGAGAGAAAAAAGAGGAGAATTTAATTCTCAAGAAAAGAAACCCTAGGTGAGAAAGGGGAAAGAGATCTAAGCTCCATAAAACAAAAGGAGAATTTAATTCTCAATCTAAGAGTTTAACTCTTCTGAATAAAAACTTAGTTCTTCCTCTGGTTGAACATCTGCAGAAGCAAATCTCCCCACAAGTTGAGAATTTAATTCTCATCGGGAAGATTCTTCCATGCAGATCCAAAACTTAGAGGGAGAATTGAGTTTAGAGAATTTAATTCTCCCAGATTCATAAGAATTTAATTCCTCCAAATAAAACTACGGTTTAACCCTATATGAGAATTTAATTCTCTCAATTTCACAGGAATTTAATTCCTCCAAAATAAAACTAGGGTTTAACCCTATATGAGAATTTAATTCTCCCAATTTCATAGGAATTTAATTCCCCCAAATAAAATTAGGGTTGAACCCTGCATGAGAATTCAATTCTCCCTAAATTCATAAGAATTTAATTCCTCTAAATGAAATTAGGGTTTAATCCTACATAAGAATTTAATTCTTCCACATACATAGGAATTTAATTCCTCTAAAATAGAATTAGGGTTTAACCCTACCAGAGAATTTAATTCTTAAAATAAGAGACTTAAATCTCCCCATGCACGTAAAGAACTTGGTCACGTGGTGACACGTGACCCCTATCCTCAATGATCAGAAAAGAAGGAACAGAACTAGGTCAAGTGCTCCCACGTAACCCCCCGAAACAGATCCCTTAAAATGAGAAAGAAAAACTTGGAGGCAATGCCTCACGTGTTCCTACGTGACTCTCATAATAAAAGGAACAAAGCCAAAGGCAAAATTGATTTTGGACGCCCTCACGTGTCCCCACGTGACCCCTAGTAAAACACTTTAATAAATCAGTGCATAGGTGCCTATCACGTTTCCACACGTGATGGCTGTGAAGACTTAAGTGTTTGACACCTTTGAATACTCTGAGAACAAAACAAAGGAAGACTGGTCCCCACCTTCAGAGGCCTCACATGGCCCCACGTGACCAATCCAATTTTAGTGTTTAACACTATTTTTTAGCGTTTTGTCCTTAGTGTTTAACACTATTTTCAGCGCATCACGTGGGAACACGTGACCATCAAATATATGTTAGTGTTTAACACTATATTCAAATCAATCCTAGCCTAAATTGACTAAGTCCTTCTGAGGCAAGAATTCTCTTTTTACTGAGTCTCAAGTACATTCTTGCCTTCCAAAATTGATCATTCTATATGGCATATGAGTGCTCAGCACTCAACAAAGATAAAATGTTGTCAAAACCCCTGCTTAGCAGTGCCAAATAATGGGGGGTTGAACCCAGACAAATGTTTAATGGTCCAAAAAAGGGCTAACATTTCAAACTTAATTGGACTTAGCACAAATTGGCCATAAGTCCTCAATTCAGATTTAACTGAGCCAATGTGCTCATAATCTAATTAATTGATCTTAGTTCCAAATTTGGACTATAGATCTCCCAATCAATTTTGGTTCAAGGGTACATCTCCTCACTCCTTTAATATTTATCGTTGTAATCCTTCAACGTCTTCAGAGAGGTGACGGATCCCGACAACCACACATTTCATAGACTATGACGTCTTTAAACTGGACTGTGGGGTCCTTAAACTCATGGACTATGATATTCTTAACCTCGGACTGTGGGGTCCCTTTAAACCCACGGACTATGATGTCCTTAACCTTGGACCGTAATGTCCTTAAACTAACAATGGACCGTAATGTCCCTAAACTAAACAACAGAGTCCAAATGCTCTCTTATCGGATATAAACGATCCCGTTAAGTTGATCTTAGTCTAAAATTAGACTAACGTATCCTTAACAAACGTTTAAGTTGATCTTAATCTCAAATAAGACTAACGTATCCTTAAACCCAACTTCCAAACACAAATCTAAGAAAATACGGATTTGGACTAATCCACGCTCTATGGGCGACGACATAAATTAGTCTCCGTATACAATCCACGAGCAACCAAAAACAAAACAAACACCTACGACACGAAGTGACCATCTGGAGATGGAGAAAGTTGTTACCGCGATGCGGTAGCGTAATTAACTGCAAGGGCTTGCGTCTGCAGGGAAGAGCGTCCCCACAATCAAAAACCCCTCAAATGAGGGGAAATCTGACGAAGTCTGCTGCATCGGCCGCATGCGTTTAAACCTTCGATACGTGGTGTCATAAATCAACTTGGCATCTTCGGAGAGGTGGACGGATAGCACCAATTAGCATCTGCCCCGAAATTCAGGAAAAACGCATGTCTTCCCGGTTTTCAGCGGTGAACAGATTCTGGCACGCCCGGTGGGACCTTTTCCTCTTTCCACTCCACACTTCGTGTGTCGTTTTCGCGAACGAATCGCGGTTTGATATGGTTGCCCTTGGATTCGAGGTACTAAGATTTGGTGTCTTGCTCTGTGCAGAAAATAGAAGATCAATGGATTCAAACTGCACTAACTGCAACTGCAACTCTCGCTCCGTCCCGTCCGAAGGAGTGACTTACGGGCCCCAAGCGGCCTCCATCTTCGCTATGCCAGTGGAACAGGCGAATCAGGCCACCACTCGATTGTTCTTCGGGACCATGCTCCCATCGATGAGCTTCAACGCCCCTGTACCATCGCAAGAAGCTCCCAAAAAGTCGGTCTTTGATCGGCTTGCAACTACAGCGGCCCCTCTCAACGGGTCACCCAAATCCAGTGCCTCAGTATTTGACAGACTGGGCCAAAGCTCATTTGGGCCCATGAAGAAGCCCATGATACCAGAAAGGGTTATCCCAAAAAGGATAGCCATTCCTGCTCTCGAAGTCGTCAAAGAGGCTTCTCCTTCCAAAGGGTCGGTCTTCACAAGACTGACTATTTCAGCTCCCGTTTCAGGCGAAATCGTCAAGGTTGCTTCACCTGCTCGGAAGTCTGCTTTCGATAGGTTGGCCATCCCCACTCAACGGACATCGGTCTTCAATAGGCTGACAACGACAACTTTTGACCAACACAAGGGGCATGAGGAAGTCACTCCTACAGCTGAGATAATCCCAACGGCTCGACATGCTCGACGTCGCCACTGGCGCCGAGTAAGGAAGGCTGGGGGCAACTCTCCTTATGGACTGACTCCGCCGGCTCCAACGGTGGAAATCAATGATGTTGTTCCAACTGGGAACAGCTTTGAACCGCTTAAGAGGGTTCGCAAGAACTCTCCGACTGCCGTGCTGAAGAGAGGAGATTACTACAGAAAAGAAGACGGAGCAGACCCTCAGCGGCTGTCCTCCAAAATTTATAAAGTCTGGCGACAGGTCCAGAAATCGGTGATTAATCAGGACTACTCTCGCGGGCCAAAGAAGTTCAAAGCTCAGCAAGAAAAGAGCCATCTCGTGGTACCACAGATGTCATCCATCTGGGTGCCCGCTGCAACGGCCCCCTCGACTTCGACTGCTCACAAGAGAAGGAAGCCAGAGAAAGCCCCTATGAATGCGGAAAACCGCAAGGACGTCGAATCCAAATGCCCCAAGTCCGGGGGCATGGTAATACATATCGTTTATATGGCTTCCGGAAAAGAAGAAAACCGTACTTCCACGGGTCATCGACCGCTGACCCGATCGATAACGAAGGTTAAGGAACAACAGCAGCAGAAACTTCAGGAGATGATGACTGCAATGGCCGCGCTCACTGGGCCAAAAGAAAATCCAGAAACCTTGGAGCAGCGTCGGGAACAAGAAACCGATACCGAATTCCTACGAAGAATGCTCGAGAGGAAAGAAAAAGAGGCTGCGGAGCAGGCAGCCAATATAAAACAAATGGCTCTTTTGTTCCAAGACATGGCCGGGATGATGTTACAGCCGGAACCACCAGCTGAAGACCCCCCGATTATCATTGAAGACGACAGAGGGGAGATATCGAACCCTCCTCCGGCTCTTTCAGCAGCCAAGGAGGAGACCATCTCCACGGCCGCTCTAGATGATTACATTGCTCAGCAAATACGGGTTCACCAGGCGAATGAAGCGGCCAGCCAAATTGTTAAAACTAGGCGACCATATCCAGGCTGGTATGGCCAAATAAGGTACCCGCCGGGATATACGATCCCTAAATTTCATGTATATAAAGGGACGGGAAATCCGCATCAGCACGTTGCTCAATTCATAGCCTTGTGCGGCAACACCGGGGGTGACGATAAACTTCTGCTCCGCCAGTTTGTTGGTAGCTTGTCGGAGATGGCATTCGAGTGGTATTCTGAGCTTCCAAACGACTCTGTCAAGACATTTGCAGAGATGGAACTGCTGTTTACGCAGAGATTCGCGAGCGCTAGCGAGCATACCCCGATTACCGCGTTAATTAACGCCAGAGTGAAGCCAGGCGAAACTTGGGTACAATACGCAATACGGTGGCGAAATTTATGGTCAAAATGTGAGCAGCGCATCGAGGAAGCGCCGGCAGTAGGCATGTTCGTGGGCACTCTTGACCCTCAAGCAACTATTTTCCAATTCATGATGTTCTTCAAGCCAACCACGTTCCAGGCCTTGATCGACAAACTGGCCCAAATGGACCAGATGGGTCATAGACCGTTTCCTTCAAAGCCGGAGCCGCGGAACGAAAAGGGTAAAGGGAAAGTGACCTTCGTCGCGAATACTCAACAGCAGCCCAGTGGCCCAAAACTAACTGATCGCCTAGACGAGAGGCGGCAATTTTATAATGAGAAGATGAAGCGCCCTTATTCGTTTCCCCGGGAAAAAACGAAGAGATTGTTCGAGCTAGCGGTGCGCAACAGGCTCATCAACCTGTCGAATCCAAAATGACCGTTGCAACCCGGCGAGTCTAATAGTCCCAAATATTGCCCCTACCATCAATGGTAAGCCATCCAATTGAAGATTGCTTCGTCTTTAAAGGCTGGATTGAAGATCAATACCAACAGGGCAAATTTGCCCTGTCCGAGAATTGGAAGGTGAACCCACCACAACCACATGCTCCCAAGAAGACGGACACACCGGGGGCATCATGTTCTTTCGTAGAAGAAGCTCCGTGGGAGATCGCTCTTTCAGCCAAGACGAAAAGAATGCTGAAGGATCTCCAAACATGCCCGGTGATCATGTGGAAAAATCTACTGGAACCCAAGATCATCGAGTGAATGCTGAAATCGCGCCCAACTCCAAATATTGGTGGTGATAGCCAAAGCACTCACACCCAGCCGCCAAAGTCTTCGAAGAAAAAGAAGAAAGCCAAGAAGCTTGTGAAGCCTGGTGACAAGCGCACGGATCTGAAAAAACAAATTGACGCGTTGGAAGAATATCAAAAAGCGCGGACTCCCATCACACTCCAAGAATTTCTCAGCCACGTTCTTGAGGACGGAGATGATGAAAATGAAGAAGACTCGTCGGATTAATCTGAAGATTATGTGGCAAGTTTCCATGTGATCTCTCACTCGTCGATAGACGATGAAGAAGCTCCTTACACAGAGAAACTGGGGGCAGATCCTGAGCCAAAACTTCTAGGACCATCAGACGAAATAATTGATGCGTTCCTAAACGAAGCTCTTCTGAAAAGCAAAGCCGATCGAGAACGTGAGATGGCCATATTCGAAAAAGCCAAACGCCGGCAACTGGACGAAAGGGTTGAAACACTCCCGCCAGATCAAAATACATCCGTCGCAAATAAAAGCAGGTTCAAGACGAGGAAGAGGTTCACCAAGGCCATATCGATGGGAATGAAGCTGCCACCCTCCGAAGGAAACACTCCTGATGAAGCGGATATATATCCTAGCTACTGCTTATATCATCGAAGGATCGCTCACCCTACTGAAGAGTGCAACACCTTTAAAAACTGGTGGCAGGGATATGTGGCTCACCGACAACATTTCAAGCGGACAAAACGCAAAATTCGTCGGGAGCAAAGAAATACGACCGAGGAGCATAAAAGAACTACTAGCAACTGTCGCGTGGTCAACGCTGGGGGATCGCAAGTCCTCACCTTCGGGAGTGACTCTGATGAAGAAATAACTCTTGGCCCTCTCTTCAAAGAATCCACGTCGGGAAAAGAGGAAGAACCGAAGAACTGCGAGAACATTCAGCTGCGCAATCGCACGCTGCTCGAAAAGAATCTTGGGCTCTCGAACAGTGGGTCAAATAGAAGAGATAAGGGGAAAGAAAAGGTCCCTGAGGATATCATCCTTGATGACCAAGCCGTCGAAGAGCTGATAGCCAAGGACCCGCCAAAGAAAATTAAGGTGGACTACAACGTTCTGGCACACTTGAGGAAGATAACCTCGCAGCTCAGCATTCTCGACGCCCTTCTACAATCAAAAGAAGTAAGAGATTCTTTGGTCAAGGCACTGTAAGAGCCCGACCAATTTCAAGCTTTCCTCGCCGATGAAAAGATGAAGGACGAACTGGAAGAAGTGCGCACAGCCGATATCACCTTTGGCGAAGAAGATCTCCTCCTCGGGACGTGCGAGCATAACCGTCCCCTTTATGTCTCCGGATACTGTCATGATATCAAGATAGGCAAGATCCTGGTTGACAATGGGTCTTCCGTCAATCTCCTCAATGTGAGAGTGTTGAAGGAAATCTGCATGAGCGTTCAGCACCCCGCTCGCGATAAAATCACCATCTCCGGATTTGACTCCCAGTCATCACGGACGCTTGGATCTGTAATATTGACACTACGCTTTGGGCTTCTTGTCACGGACATTAAGTTTCATGTCATTGACGCCAAAACATGCTACAATGCTTTGCTCGGCAGGCCTTGGTTACACGAGTACAACATTATCCTTTCTACACAACATCAGTGTATGAAGTATTTCAAAGACGGTCTCGAGTATACCGTAATAGGGGAGTTGAACCCATTCTCCGTGAACGAAATCCGAAAGTACGAAGATGCAAAATACTTCTTACCAGATTTTGAGGACACGGAAAGATGTCACAAACCGAAGAGCAAAGCTATCACCTCTATTCCGATCTTCGGGAGTGATACCGAGGAGGAAGAACAGATAGTTTATTCAGGTCCGCCCCAGTGCAACAAGCCGGGACCGTCCACCCCTATATTGATCTTCGGCAGTGATTCGGAAGATGAGGTCAACGCTGTATTTTCCGCTCGACCATCAATACAAGCCTTTGCTGGCAATGATCGGGGTTTGCAAATTGCCATGGTGCCGCAAGAGCATTACAAGGAGCTCGACGCACTTGAAACTTATAGTGTGCAGGAACTGCAAACATTCTACGTCCCTCCCAGATGAAGAAATGAAAAGGTGATCCTCTTTTATCAATCCACAGAAGCCAAAGTGGAGAAAGAAGTTTGGCATGGTGCGGATTCTACATTTGATAGACTCCAGCCCATCCGTCGGCCTAAATATTACACAGAAAGCTTGAGAGGGCTGTTAAGGCGCCAAGGTGTACCCTTCAAACAGACCGCTCGATAAGCTCAGTTCTATAACAGGATTTGGGATGTCCCCGGAACTCAGTGAAAGTTACCCAACGGAAAAATGGAAACGATCGGGCTTGGATATGTCCAATCCAAGAAACAGGAATGAGTACATGGTAGCTACGTTATACATGACTTCGATGAAGAAGGAAATGCCCTGTTAGAAGACGCTGACCCTGAACCAAAACGAGATCCTACCATCAAAATGCTGAGTCCGTCATTTGAAGAACGGATGGACAAGCTAATAAGGGAAGCGGGGCAAAAGGTCCGGGATGACCATAACCGTGAAATGGACATTTACGAGAAAGCCAGGACGCAGCACCTCCTTCAACAGGCCGTGGAGAATGACAATGCTCCTCATCGCCAGCTCGTCATACAAAAGACCCGGCGCAGAGGCAAAAATAAACCAAAGAACGGAAAAAACGTTCGACAGCAGCCAAGCGGGTCTAAGAAGCCATGCGAGCAAGAGTCGAGCAGCCGGGATCCGTCCCTTATAAAGAAGATGGGTCGGGAATATTCTTTTTCCCAAGACAAGACAAGGAAGATATTCGATCTCATCATAAAGAATCAGATGATGACACTCCCGGAATCCAAACACCCCGAGCAAGCGAACGAGATCTCTTACCCAGACCGTTGCTCCTATCACCGAGCAATAGGACATCCTCTCGAAGACTGCTTCACCTTCAAGAACTGGGTTGAAGACCAATATCAACAACGCAGGTTCGCTCTATCCAGCAGCTGGAAGGTAAGACCGCCACAGAAGCATGGACCGAAAGCGACGTGTATAGCAAGAGTAGAACCGGATCAACATCGATCTTGGAAACGATCTCGTACTTGTCACATGATAACGTTGACAAAAGAAGAGCCCGAGAATATGGATGACCTTCCCTGGTGCTTCGAAAACGATGATGACAAGGTGATCTCAGAGTTTCCACCGGCGCCGAAAGAGCTGAAAGATGGAATTCATACTACTGCCAATAACCTCAAGAAAATTGATTTGGGGACGGCAAGTGATCCGCGACCGACATTCGTCAGTGAGCTGCTGTCTGAAGAAAGGGTGGCTACACTAAAGGACGTGCTTATGCAGCATAGAGACTGTTTTTCATGGAACTATTCCGAGATGCCAGGACTGGATCCAGAGATTGCTGTCCACAAATTGGCAATATCCCCGGACGTCAAGCCAATCAAACAAGCACCGAGGAGAATGCGGCTCGAGTTTGAGATGAGCATCAACACCGAGGTCAAGAAGCTAATTGACTCTGGCTTCATCTAAGAGGTTCAGTACCCTGACCGGATCGCCAACATTGTTCCAGTAATGAAGAAAAATGGGATGGTGCGCATATGTGTGGACCTCCGGGATCTCAACAAAGCTTGTCCAAAAGACGACTTTCCAGTACCAGTCACAGAACCAATGATAGATAACACATCCACTCACGAAGTCTTCTCCTTCATGGACGGCTCATCAGGATACAATCAGATAAAGATGCATTCTGAGGACCAGAAGCATACTTCTTTTCGGACCCCTTTGGGCATATTTTGCTACAAGGTGATGCCTTTCGGTCTAAAGAACGCCGGTGCCACCTATCAGAGAGCCATGACGAAGATTTTCAATGACCTCATACATGAAATCTTCGAATGTTATATCGACGACCTCGTAGTTAAAAGCAAATCATACGAGGAACATCTAGAGCATCTGAAGATCGTATTTCAACGCCTTCGGCAATACAACTTGAAGATGAACCCTCTCAAATGCGCGTTCGGAGTTTCCTCTGGCAAATTCCTAGAATTCATCATCCGACACCGAGGCATCGAGATAGATCCGTTAAAGATCAAGGCAATTATAGAAATGCCTCCACCAAGGACTCTCAAGCAACCGCAGTCTCTCTAAGGGAAGCTCACGTATAACCGGCAATTTACAGCCAATCTCTCCGGCAAGTGCCGCCCCTACAGTCACTTAATGAAGAAAGGAACTCCGTTCATCTGGGATCACAAATGCCAAAGCGCACTGGATGAAATCAAGCAATACGTGCAGAATCCGCCAGTGCTAGCCGCTCCCATTAAAGGAAAACCTCTCGTCTTGTACACAACAGCCCTCAAAGGTTCTTTAGGCGCACTGTGGGCATAAGAAAACGACCAAGGGAAAGAGAGAGCCCTTTATTATCTGAGTCGAGTTCTCCTGGGGGTAGAAAGCAATTACTCTTCCATTGAAAAACACTGCATGGCGTTGATTTTCGCGATAACGAAGCTCAGACACTATGCGTTGGCACATGAGGTCCATCTCATATCGAAGGTGGATCCTCTCAAATATTTAATGTCAAAGGCTATATTAACGGGACGACTTGCTAAATGGGCCCTGCTCTTGATGGAGTTCTCGATAACTTATCGACCCCTCAAGGCAGTGAAAGGCCAGGCCATCGCCGGCTTCCTCGCTGAGCATCCGATACCCGCCAGTCTCCCTTGAACTGCGAATTTCTAGGCGAGCACGCGTTTGAAACGATCGATGGGGAAAGAAGAGAGAATGATACCCGGTGGTAACTTTATTTTGACAGAGCATCTTGTCACGACCCGAAAGTACGGAACATAACCGGCACTTAAACTACGAACGTCTCGAGGCGTACGTAATCTAAGTAAACCGAAAACCCAGAAATCCAAACCAAGAAAGATGTAGAGTGCAGGAAAAACCAACTTAAAGCAAGTAGTTTCAATAGCATAAGCCGAATTAGGCGATTTTAAAAACATCAAAAATTTCCCGAAAATTTCGGCAGAGTCTCCTTTGTAAATACTGGCCCACAAATGGGATACAACATGAATAGTATACGAAATCAATAAAAAGGCATCCCCAAGCGGGAGCTAGCTCTTCGTCAATCGACGGTCACAACCACACAAGCAATATAATATACAACGCCAAGGGCGAGGATCAAAATTCAAAAGGAAACTCAAAAACTACAAGAAAACCACAGAAATACAACGCGCGACTCTAAGGTCGAAAGACTAAACATCACTGGTCTCTATCTCAAGTAAATACATGTTTGGTTGATGGAACTTCTAGATACAACAGAATAATAATATACAAGATATAAAATGGGGGTACGATACAAGTAAACCCACCTACTAGCAAATCACCCGAAGGAAACTATGCCCGCAAGCCGTAAAGAAACCTGTACGGCAAACCTGCAAGAAACTGGGGCACAACGGGGGTGAGTTGCCAACTCGTGAATAGAAAAATATCTACGCACAGAAATCGCATAAATAACGCAACCTAGATCAATGATCATAATATATCCTCAAATATATGAATAACACGTAGCCTATAACAAGGCTAGGGTAAATATCTAACCCGAGTGTAATCTCATGTGCCCGTGTCAGTGCCTCAAGTAGCAATATATCATATGAATGAGGTATGAATGCATGAAAACAGAATACATGTAAATGAAGAACCGTTTTCATAATTTAGTGAGATTTCCTTTGTATTTTTAAAATGAGGTATCATAATGAAATCAGCATAAAACAGTGCCTAGCATCGGCACAAAACGTAATCCCAATATCTCGATATCTCTGTATCACAGTCTCTGTACCTCAATATCTTGAAATCTCAATGTCTCAATCACAATATCTAGGGCGCCGTCAGTCCAGACCGGCCCCTACCATCCATCTCAAGACCACGACGGTAGCCTCCGGATATCCGACGTGTCGGGTAAAATCACCGGTAGGTAGTGCTCCCCTGCCAGGCTCACATCGTCATCATCACGCGCTTCTTGCTCCGGGGTACCTTACCGGGTCCACCATGTACCCGAAACGGTTCATCCGTCTCTTCGAATCGGGTCTCGAAATCCATCAGCAAACTCATGGTGGACGACTCATACATCATGGGAAAAACCGCACTTTTTATTTAAAAAGAGAGAAATCAGTTTATATAAGTTTTGCGGTTTTCCCCCCAAATCCAGAAAATTTCATGGAAATCCGAATCCAAATCATCAATAGCATGTAAAAACCATGAATATAGGCATAACAATGAATAACAGTATGTATGAAGTGACAAGTAATAACTACAATGTTAAGCTGGCATATAAGGCAGGCACACTAATATCATGTCAAATTACTAACTAACAAGCTAAGTCAAGCAATAATATTTTCTAAGGTGTACGTGACATGGCAATTACCGATGAAGATGTGTGTGAGCCGGCAAGTAAGTGTACGTGGTACATACGTATCATCGGTAATGGTGCTGGTGTCCTAACAATATGATATCAACATTGCAATAAGAAATTATAGCATAAGTATGCAATACGAAGCGAACCACAATAATAAGCGGGAGCTGAATACTAGACGCAACTGTAACTAACCTGCATTAATCTAATATAAGTCCTATAAATGGTGCCTTTTGAAATAACACGAATCATGAGGTTTTGAAAATAGGGGCTACGGTGTTTTTATGAAAAGATACGTCTTTTGAAATATCCGTAGGATCCCTTGGGCTGTCTTTTAAAATACCCACGATTCGTTAGTTTTTGAAATAGGTAAAAATCGAATCTAATCTAACAACTAAACTAAACTAAAGGGCTAAGCTAATAAGCTGGACTACAGGTAAGGAAACCGCCTAACATCTGAGTCGATCCATATACATACCTGTATATATATTAGTCGGTGATCCCGCCTCAATAATATCATATCCGATACCATATCTACAATCAGCCATCCCAAGTCAAGAGTGCGGATCAATCATCAAGATATAGCTCGTACGTAAATCCGTCGTACGGCATCCCCAAATCTGGGTACGGGTCAATATCATATTCCTCACACCATTCCTCTGGTATCCTCTTTATTCAAGATCATAGTCTAGGGTACTGACCTATGTCTAGTACAATACTAATATCCTCAATATACTCATGATCTGACTACAGATCGACAATCTCGTACAAACCGATACCGTCAGCACATAGCATCATCAAGGGTATACATCGCCCGATACGGCCTAATATCAATATCCTAGCATATCATGCCTCATATCACGATCACATGTCGACCATTTTATTTATAACACTATTCACCCGTATCGCCGCCCCAAGATCCGCTATAACACCAGGGCGTACCTTAAGTACGAATCCTGCCATATCACCGATATCACAACCACAAAACAAATCTCATCGACTCAGCTCAATCCCAAGTATCATCCTCAAATCCGTATGTGAACACATAGTCCCATACCCATGTGATCACATAACTATAAAGCATCCCATGAGCACATATAAATAGGAATGTATGCAAGTATGTAGGTGTGTATGTGTAGTGCAACACTACCCTAGGGTTCGCAACACTAAAATAATCCAACACACCAATATCCATCCTAAATATCGTTATTAATCCTAAATAACATATAATAAATTGTTGGTGTGTATACGCATCCGTATACACCACCACGGACTGCGGGGGTGCTATACGCCATCCACCCGACTTCTCCCCGTAGATATAAATCTACTCACATGGTCCTCGTTCGCCGGTGCCGACATCACCACGCGCTTGCTTGTCGTCTCAAAGTCCACATGGGGTACCTACATATCATAACGCACCATACCGCATTAAAATCCGACTCATGACCAAAACGACGCACGAATCCTACATAGGTCAAAACCTATGGTTGCTTTCGCAAATCGACCCAAAAACGCTCGACGTCGGCGTACAAACGCCAAACCATCGAGAAAACTCCCAACACACTCATTTGTACAATTACAAGCACTAATTATAATATAAAATAGCTTAAAATTCACAAAAACCCCAATTTCACTTAAAAAGTCATTTTTCCGAAAATCTAGCAAGCACAAATCACCGTTTTAGTACAAAACTCGATGTATAAATGAACCTAGCATCCACAATATTCACTAAATATCATAACAAAGTCATATAAACCATTCCTATAATTTATTCTCATCAATTTGCATAAATTCCAAAATCCTAGTTTGCAAAAATATCAATTTTTAACACCTTTTAAAGCAAAATTCACAATTCAACAATTAAGCTTGGTTTTGCATAACCTAAGATATTAAACCACTCATAATAATGTTAATGATGTCATAAAAACATAATTACATTTTTAACCTAATTATTTAACCAATTTTAAATAGCTAGTTAGCAAATTAGCGTAATTATCATAATTTTTAAACTAACAATTAACAACTAGCTACTAACTTTGTTTTAATAAGCCATAAGAGCCTAATACATTACACAACCATACACCAATTTCACAAAACCCTAATTTGCATTCAAACCCTTTCTTGAATTTTATAACTAACAAAATCCAACCCAAACTATACATGAAACACTAAATTAGCACTAATTTGAAGCCCAAAAAGCAAGTTAAACTCTTAGATTTGGTTTGTATAAAACACTAGATAGCAAAATAGAATAATTAACTTAATAATGGTGTGCTAAAAACCCTAGTTTAACTCAAACTATTCTCTTGAAGATCCTAGATGAAAATAGCACCAATATTAACACTAAAACAACTCATTTAAAGAAATCTAACCATAAGAATTTAAATGGGTAAGAATTATACCTCTAGATCTAGAGATCTAGCAAGAATTTTTGACTCCAAAGATGGCCTCCTAGCATCCAAAATCCATCCAAGAAAGTTTAAGAAGAATGGATGAAGGATGGGCTTGAAATTGTGGAGTTTAAATGGAATTTTGATGGAATTTTGATGAGTTTAGAAGAAAAATGAGAGGGGAAATTTTGGGGCTGTTTATTGCAGGAATTTCGGCTGAGGAGGGAGTGGGGAGAGGTGTGGGGGAGTTGTGGAAAAGAATCCAAGTCAAAGCCCCTCCCAAATTACCATAATACCCCCACCTACTTTACTATATATAAAAACCTTATTTTAACCCATTTCTCACATGATTTAAGGTCAAAAAGAGAGAAATAAAATTCTTGGGCTGCTACAATAGTGTGGGGCCAGCCAAGGGAAGTGAGGGTGAGTGTGAGAGACTTTACAAAAAAATTCTATGCAAAAAGACCCCCCACCATACCATATTTGCAAGTTTTAGTTCAAAATAACTATATTTTTGTTTTCCCTAAAATAAATCAATTAAAACTTGAAATAAAATACTAAAAAATTATATTACAACTATATTTTAATTAACATGATTTTAAAGATTAAAATTAGCCCATTTAAATTTATATTTATCACTAATTTAATGTATTTTCTTACCGGCTTAAAATAATATTAAAATAATTAATTTCGGAAAAATTTTCAGAAAATTTGAAATTTCAGCAGTGGCTCAATAAACACCAAATACTAGCAATTATATAGCTAGAATATGTATATTTAATTTTATAATAAAGATATTTGCATTTTGACTTTTTACAGAAAACCCCCTTATTTTACCGTTTTTTCGAAATTTCACCGAAACGATTTTCAAAACGTTACACATCTTCCATGAAGAAGCGCAAACAAAGCACCCCTATAATCAAATCAGGGGTAGGCCTCATCTTCGTGACTCCACAAGGAGGGACAATGCGCTTTGCCTTCTCCTTAACAGAGCCAAGGACAAACAATGAAGCTGAATATGAATCTTTGATAGCAGGTCTCGAGATCGCTATCGACATGGGAATTGAAAACCTCCACATATACGGAGACTCCCAATTGGTCGTTAGTCAAGTAAATGGAGACTATCAAACGTGCAAGCCAGAGTTGGTGAAGTATGGTGAGAGAGTACAGTAACTGCTTATTCAAATTCCTTCCTACATCTTGGAAAGTATACCGCGTACGGAAAATAGCAAAGCGGATGCGTTAGCCAAACTCGCTAAAGAACTGGCTGACGAAAACCTCGATGACGTGAGGATCATTGTGCAAAGCCGTCGGGTTCTTGCACCGGCAGAAATATCTCCGGAGTCGTCCGAAGAAGAGGGAGCGACCGAGCAAATGGCTCTGCAAATAAAAGACCAGGAAAAAGCTGAGGATTGGAGAGAAGTCTTTATAGACTACTGATTGAAAAGAATTTCTCGTTGTGTATATTTGAGAAAATTGTAAAGAAATCACAACCAAAAATTATTTGACCGCAATCAACTACGGTGACGGATGTAGATTGTAAGTGAGTGCGGATCGTCCACAGAGACAGTGTAATAGTTCGTCTTTTGAGTTAGATGAGTTGAAACTTTAATGAAAAGAAAACAAAAAATTCAAGATTTGTAATTGCAATTCAAGAAGAGAAAATCTAGATCTAAGAAAGCATTAAAAAGATAGAATCAAGAATTGATAGTTTGTTGATTTTTCCAAACCAAATATTAAGAATCGAAATGAGGCTCGTAGGAATCGATCGGATCTATAGATGTGGTGTAATCTTACAATTACGTATTCTTATCTTTCGATGAATTGATACTAGATCGATGATGATCGATCAAGAATTAGGGATTTCTTATGAAACTAGGGTTTCATCTTATCCCTTGTTCTTTCGTCGATATCATTCACATTCTAGCCTCTAGTAAATTCAAGAAACGATCGTAGATCCCTAATTTCGAGCGATCACATTCAAGAAAGGATCGCAATGAAACTAGGTCATCGATTCTTGAACTTGCTAGGGTTTACAAAGCTCGTAAGACTCAAGAATCGTATTAAGATTTGTTACATCATCATTCTACAATCGTCTCGATTCCTCCACGAGCGGAGTTTTACTCAAACATCACAACAAGAACAACAATTACAAATTGAGATCTAATCATGATGCAAGAATTTAAAAAAAGCAAGATAAAAGAATTTCACCTTTTATTTATATCAACAATTTCATTACATTCGCTCAAGAACTACAAGAGGAAGAACTCGATCGTCGATTTGGCTTCGCTCGTCTCCGTGGGTCGCGGATCGGCTTGGATCACTTGCCCGATTGAAGATCGGCTCGGATCCTAAAAGGTTGAAGGCTTCTTGCTTGATTGGTACTCAAGATCTTGAATTTGGAGTGGAATTAGGATTAGGGTTTCGCACAAGTCTTGTCACTAGACTTGTGGAAGAAGATGAAGAATTAGAATGATGAGAGAAGACTAACTAATGATGAACTAATCAACCCTTAGATCTAGGTTCCTATTTATAGAACTTCAAAACCCTAGATCTAGGATTTGAATTTTAAGTTTCCCTCCAAAAGTTTGTTGAGGAGATTTTGAATTTCCCTCCAAAAGTTAGTTAGAGGAGAAGCTTCTAGATGTGATTAATTAGGAGGGAGCTTCTAGAAGAGGTTAGTTAGGAGCTTAATTAGGATTAGCTTTGCTTAATGATCATTGCTGATCTGGCAGAAGACTCTGGAGAATTCTGGAATTTGACGTGTCAAAATGAGGTGTACCCACTGAGAGAAGAGTTATGCACCAAAATTGGAGTGATGATCTGACCAAACTGCCGCGGAACCGCGGCGCAAGCCGGCTCCCGACGCGGTTCCGCGGCTCTTTTGAAGCTTCAGGGCTTGGTTCTTCTGGTGCTTGTTGGGCTTGAGTTGTGGGCCTTTCTTTGATATGTTGAATTGTATTTTTCCCTCTATATTGCTACCAGATCTGAAAACATGGAGTTGGTGTATTTTTTATCAGCTTCTTTTGACTTTGCTCCTGCAATTTCCTGCAAAAATCTCGAGACAAGTGTTGCGCAAATACAGAGATGATGCGATGCCATGAAATGCGGTCAATTTCCCTTAAAGTGCCGGTTTTAAAGTCTAACACATGAAATCTGATATTTAACGACTGATTTTCTAATATGTGAAATATGAATACCGAACACTTCTAAATGAGTGCAATTGATAGGGAAATTGCCGTGTTAAAAATACATTATTTTCAACTGATCAAATTCCCCCAAACTTAATTTCGATCGTCTCGAGCGAATGTTTTATTAAAAAGAGAAGGAGAAAATAAAGAAAGAGAAAAACTAACTAGCACACTTTCGTAGGCAACACGATTGCACTGAGCACGTGCAACAAGCCTTTAAACCTCTAGGTGTCCCTAATAGGAGGAGTGTTGTCTCCTGAGGGTTTTCAGCGGATTGCACCCACAAAATCCGATAATAAAAGAAAGATCATGAATATTACATTTAAAGAGAAGAATTGTAAAAGAAAATCTTTGAAAATTAGGGTTTCCAACTAAGCTAGCTTTTCGGTTGTCATGAGCCCTATCTTAATGGTCATGAAAAGATGTCAGAAATCACGTCCTCCCTCAATAAAACATCGTCTTATTCTTCATTCCTATCTTTATTCCAAACATCGATCATATCACCCTGCGTGTGTGTAAAGACATCCCTACACCCGGAGAATTCAATTCAAGCTATCATACTCTTGCCCATCAGCCTCAGTACTTTTTAATTAATAAATATTTAGGATTGCTCACACACTTTCATGCGACCGTTAATACTTCTTGAGGTACTAACCGACCGATTACTCATGTGCTTGCTTATTTGGTGTATTTTCCTCGTCTTGCACCACCTCAGGCATAGCAGTGACTCCCAGACCAGTTGGCCTTAGGGCACTAGGTGAAGAGGCACCCTCGCTATATTTTTTTATTGCCCTCGGCGATAACAAAACCAGTGTTCATTTTTCTCACCACTTTATATTTTCTTCATTTTTTTTTATTCACTTTTTTATTTCCTTCATACATCGGCTTTAAGACAAGAGCATTTCAAGGTATCCTCTACTATCCCGGGCTTCAAGACGTATGTAAGTGCGAATAGCAGGGTATCAACGTTCAAAATGTTTGGCTTCCAGAATAGAAACTATTTTTCAGACTTATTTTTATCCTCAGATTAGTGACTTCCTTCATCTTACTAACCCTTGGGACAACGGCTCATAACTACTTATTACTAGTTCGTATAAGAAAACTTCTAATTTTCTTGGTTTTCTTAAATTTTTCTAATCTCATGGATGTAATTTTTCACTATCTAAACTTTCATTATCTTATTTATATACAAAAATATTTTTTTATATTTTGAAAATTTTTAAATTTTTATAGGTTTTGAAAAAATGTTTTGTGCTTATGCAAATAATATGCAAATGATGCGAAAATAAGCACAAACCTCCCCCAAACTTGTTTTCAACAGTGTCCTCACTGTTGCCATCTGCTAAATCTCAAAAAACCTGTAAGCTTGGGAGGAATTTATTAGTGGGGGCAAAATATATAAGTGAAGAACCTCCCCCAAACTTATTTTTGGCTCAAAATTTTGTAAAAATTTTCTTTTGTTTTCAAGAGCCAGAAAAAATTGCCCCCCCCAAACTTAAGCAATGTTAATCTTTGAAAATCACATGAGGGGGTCAAAAACTAGTGGTCGATGCCAAGCTTTGCAAATACCGAATGTTAACACCAACCATTCAAAAATTTTATCAATGCAGTACTCTGGTTGGTGGAAGAAGAAGTGGGGAAAGGTTAAATGGTGGAATAGAATGTGTGTGCGTCTCGTTTTGGAGAGACGATGCAGTGAATATAATGGATCACTCGCATTCTTTTTACAGTTCAAAAGAAGGGGTGGAGGTTTAATTTCATTGATTGGGAGATGATTCATCTCAACACCCGTGTCATTTAAAAATGCGAGTTCATCAGCGAAGATTTCCTCAAAAGTTCCATCAATACCCCGATGAATAATGTCATCACAAAGTGCGGGGTGATCTTCAGACTCTAAGAACAATTCATAATCCGTGTTAATTGTTGACCCGGACATCTCAGTGGAAGAGTCCGTATGTGTATGATACATAGTTGGGTCAAACAACAACATATGAAAAGAGTCAAGATCAGTATCAGGAGGATCATCTAATTCGCTGCTGTCGACATCCATTAAGTCGACAGAACAGACCTGAGCAGTAGGTTCAGAGGGTACACTTCCCAACTTGTAAATGTTCAGCTCTATTGACCTATTCCCGAAGGATAGGGTCATAGAACCATTACGACAGTTGATGATAGCGTTGGAAGTGGCCAAAAAGAGGCGACCTAAAATCACCGGAATTTGATTCCGTGGGTTTGCTACAGGCTGTGTATCAAGTACAATAAAATCCACAGGGAATATAAATTCCCCGATTTTTATTAACACATCCTCCAGTTCACCCCTAGGTTTGGTGATTGATCGGTCAGCCATCTGGAGAGTTATGCTCGAGGGCTTTAACACTCCGATACTTAGTTGCTCGTATACCGAGTAAGGAAGTAAGTTAACACTAGCGCCAAGGTCAAGTAACGCACGGTTGATGTGTTTCTCCCCAATAGAAATGGAAATAGTAGGACAACCAGGGTCCTTACGTTTCCGTGGTAATTGTTGGGGAAAAGCCGTGTCTACAGTACTTGACATGAAGATTTTTTTAGACACTTGAGTCTTCCTCTTCCTAGTGCACAAGTTCTTAAGGTTTTTGCATAGGACGGAACTTGTTGGATAGTATCTAGGAGAGGGATGTTGATGTTAACTTCCTTAAACATGTTCATAATCTTCTCCATATGTGGACTTGGTGTGTTAGCCCTTAACCGATTAGGATAAGGTGCTTTAGCAATAAGCGCTGGGTCCATCATAGGAGAAGGAAGTGTTTGTGGAATCGATCCCAAAATAGAAGTGGGGATCGTCCGTGGAGGGGTAAAAGAGGTGGGCTGAAGTGGCGAGCCTTTTGGGAAACGAAGAATAGGCTCGGAAGAAGGTGGTGGGGTAGAAGAATTGGGGTTAGAACTAGAAGTGTGTGTGTGAGGAAGGGTCTCAGCCGGGGTGTTATTGATTGATTTATCAGTATCACCAAACTCTTCCCCAACGTGAGTGTCAAGCACTCTTCCAGATCTCAACGTGATTGCATCCACAGGATGTGAATAGCCAGGATTGGGTAAAGGTTGAGCTGGAAGTTTCCCTTTCTCTCTTGCACTCATTTCGGCTTTTAGTTGTGCAATTTGTTCTTCCATCGATTTGATATTCTCATTTTGAGAGATAATGATCTTCATCACATTCTCGACGGAAGATTGCAAACTTGCCGTCCCTTGGATGGATTGTTTCATGAAAGTATCCAAGGTTTGTGCTAGTGTAGAGGTATTATCTGTACCGGTCAATTGCAAAGGACTAGATGGTGCAAAAGTGTTGACCGGATTTTGAAAGTTTTGTGCTTGAAAAGGGTGTTGACTTAATTGTGGTGGTTGCTGTTGTGGTGGAGGGACCCTTTGGAATTGATTAGGGTTTGGAACCGTGTTTTGAGATTGTGATTGGTTCCAAGCAGAATTAGGGTGATTCCTCCAACCCTGATCATATGTGGAGGAAAATGGATCGTTTCTAAGTCTTTGAAATGCGGCATTGGTATGCTCATGACCTTGAAACGGACATTCTTCCGTCAAGTGAGACGGATCAGAACAACAGCCACATACAGTTTTGGAGAGTGATATTTGACTTAGGGCGGCTAAAAATTTGTTTTCCATAGCTTCAAGTTTCTTTTGCATAACCGAAATGTCAGCTCTAACTCCTATGGAAATATCATTGCCTTCCCTAGACGATTGACTCACACCCTCCCAATGTAAAGATTTTTCAGCGAAATTTTCTAGGAATTCCCAGGCTTCCCCATCATCTTTGGTCATAAAGTTGCCTTGACACATGGATTCAAGGGTCTGTCTTGTGTTAGGAGTAATGCCCTCATAAATGATTCGGCACAGTTCCTATCTCGGGATGCCGTGATGTGGACATTGGACTAACAGATCCTTGAAACGTTCAAGACACTTTGAAAATGTTTCATTTGGAAGCTGGGTGAATTGATAGATTTCGCTACGGACTCGAGCTGTCTTTTGATGTGGGTAAAATTTCTTCAGGAATGCTTTGACGAATTCATCCCAATTTGAAATGGAATGTGCGGTAGTGTTATATAGCCACTTCTCGGCTAAATCGCATAAGGTAAATGGGAGAAGACGAAGACGCAAAGCATCCACAGACAACTGTGAGGTATCCATCATTGCGCATACATTTTCAAATTTCGTGATAAACAGGTATGCGTCTTCAGACTCGAGACTGTGAAATTTTGGTAGAAGGTTGATGTATTGGGGTTTAATCTGAAAATTTTCCCCGTTGGTTGGTGGTATGGAAAGACAGGTGGAAAGTGGGCCTCGTGTAGGATAGCACCTCTCTTGGAGAGAGATGCGAGATGGATTCTGCGCACCAACGGACGGCGGCAGGGTAGTGGAAAAGAAGTTCGATGGAGACTGATCCATCGGTGTGGGTGTGGTGGTGGGTAAAAGAAAGGGTAAATGTAGAAATACCGACTTTAAGGTCGATCGGGAGACGCGGACAAACAGGCACTAGAATCCCGTTGTCCAGCCTATCTTGCACTAAAAAAGGGTTAGTACAAGTGGCAGCGTGAATTTATAATTAGGGGAAATGATGAATGCGGTGTTTGTTTTGAAAAGTGATACGGATTTTTGAAAAAAATATGATGCAACACAATAAATGCAACAAGCAAAAACCCTAGAATCTAGTGGTCACCTAGGTCCGGCTCTAGACCGCTCCTAACTGCCAAAAGACAAGTCGCAGGATCAATCCTCCACTGCCTCTTTGTCCCCCTGTGGCCGGATAAGTGCCAGGTAAGTGGAAAGGTACTCCACTACGTAAGTAGTGGGCCTAATTAAAAACCACTAGCCTTAGACACACTAGCCTTAGACACCACAAGAAAACGCGGATAAGCAATGAATTACCCACGGCCTTCTCTTGTCCTAATTGAGGGCGACGGTCCTTAGAGTCATCTCTAGATTTCTTTTAATTAATGAGGGTAAATGCGGATGCAAGTTTTGCGATTTTTGGGGCTTAGGAAAGGTAATGAACTCCCCACCTAATTTGGATTTGGCCGTGCCCCTTAATTTCCGTATTAATATGCAAACAACCAAAAATCAAAACACGCACAAATTTTTAATTTTTCTTTTGCGGCGCTGCGATTATTTGCAAAGAAACCTGCAGCAAAATATTAATTGGAGCAGATTGAGAAGAAGATAAGAAAGATAGAGACTCACAGGGGAAAATTGGTGCAGAGAGGAGCTAGAAAGGCCGCGGAACCGCCGCAGGAAGGTGGTTATTGCCGCGGAATCGCGGTTGGGGAAAGGGATCACTGCACACAAATTTAGGAGAATGCTTCTGTTGCTCCCCTTAGCTCTCTGGAATGCTCAGAAAATTTTTATCCAAGCTCCAATGATTCCAGAATTCCTCGCAATCAAATCACAACACACGTATTAGAGTTTGTGCGAGTTTAGATCACAAAATTTAGATGGAATAAAATTTTCAACTCAAATTTCAAAATACGAACAATTAGCGTACTATCCCCGGCAACGGCGCCATTTGATTGAAAAGAATTTCTCGTTGTGTATATTTGAGAAAATTGTAAAGAAATCACAACCAAAAATTATTTGACTGCAATCAACTACGGTGTCGGATGTAGATTGTAAGTGAGTGCGGATCGTCCACAGGGACAGTGTAATAGTTCGTCTTTTGAGTTAGATGAGTTGAAACTTTAATGAAAAGAAAACAAACAATTCAAGATTTGTAATTGCAATTCAAGAAGAGAAAATCTAGATCTAAGAAAGCATTAAAAAGATAGAATCAAGAATTGATAGTTTGTTGATTTTTCCAAACCAAATATCAAGAATCGAAATGAGGCTCGTAGGAATCGATCGGATCTATAGATGTGATGTAATCTTACAATTACGTATTCTTATCCTTCGATGAATTGATACTAGATCGATGATGATCGATCAAGAATTAGGGATTTCTTATGAAACTAGGGTTTCATCTTATCCCTTGTTCTTTCGTCGATATCATTCGCATTCTAGCCTCTAGTAAATTCAAGAAACGATCGTAGATCCCTAATTTCAAGCGATCACATTCAAGAAAGGATCGCAATGAAACTAGGTCATCGATTCTTGAACTTGCTAGGGTTTACAAAGCTCGTAAGACTCAAGAATCGTATTAAGATTTGTTACATCATCATTCTACAATCGTCTCGATTCCTCCACGAGCGGAGTTTTACTCAAACATCACAACAAGAACAACAATTACAAATTGAGATCTAATCATGATGCAAGAATTTAAAGAAAGCAAGATAAAAGAATTTCACCTTTTATTTATATCAACAATTTCATTACGTTCGCTCAAGAACTACAAGAGGAAGAACTCGATCTTCAATTTGGCTTCGCTCGTCTCCGTGGGTCGCGGATCGGCTTGGATCACTTGCCCGATTGAAGATCGGCTCGGCTCCTAAAAGGTTGAAGGCTTCTTGCTTGATTGGTACTCAAGATCTTGAATTTGGAGTGGAATTAGGGTTAGGGTTTCGCACAAGTCTTGTCACTAGACTTGTGGAAGAAGATGAAGAATTAGAATGATGAGAGAAGACTAACTAATGATGAACTAATCAACCCTTAGATCTAAGTTCCTATTTATAGAACTTCAAAACCCTAGATCTAGGATTTGAATTTCAAGTTTCCCTCCAAAAGTTTGTTGAGGAGATTTTGAATTTCCCTCCAAAAGTTAGTTAGAGGAGAAGCTTCTAGATGTGATTAGTTAGGAGGGAGCTTCTAGAAGAGGTTAGTTAGGAGCTTAATTAGGATTAGCTTTGCTTAATGATCTTTGCTGATCTGGCAGAAGACTCTGGAGAATTCTGGAATTTGACGTGTCAAAATGAGGTGTACCCACTGAGAGAAGAGTTATGCACCAAAATTGGAGTGATGATCTGACCAAACCGCCGAGGAACCACGGCGCAAGCCGGCTCCCGACGCGGTTCCGCGGCTCTTTTGAAGCTTCAGGGCTTGGTTCTTCTGGTGCTTGTTGGGCTTGAGTTGTGGGCCTTTCTTTGATATGTTGAATTGTATTTTTCCCTCTATATTGCTACCAGATCTGAAAACATGGAGTTGGTGTATTTTTTATCAGCTTCTTTTGACTTTGCTCCTGCAATTTTCTGCAAAAATCTCGAGACAAGTGTTACGCAAATACAGAGATGATGCGATGCCATGAAATGCGGTCAATTTCCCTTAAAGTGCCGATTTTAAAGTCTAACGCATGAAATCTGATATTTAACGACTGATTTTCTAATATGTGAAATATGAATACCGAACACTTCTAAATGAGTGCAATTGATAGGGAAATTGCCGTGTTAAAAATACATTATTTTCGACTGATCAAATACTTCAAATCCCATCGAACACCTGAGGATGCGTCCTCAAAACATCAGCTCATGAAGCGAGCTCTATCTTTTTCCTTCGTCAATGATACCCTGTATAAGAGATCATTTGAGTCTTTATGGCTAAGATGCTTGGGACCTGAAGAGGCAAAGAGTGTCGTCCAAGAAACTCACGATGGACTCTGCGGTTCTCACCAAGCTGGGCCAAAGATGAAGCTAAAGATCAAAAGGATGGGCTACTATTGGCCCACGATGATCCAGGACCGCCTCGAATACGTAAAGAAATGCCACTCATGCCAGATCCATGGAGACTTTATCCATCAGCATCCAAATCCACTGCATCCGACGGTGGCTAGCCGGCCATTCGTAATGTGGGGAACTGACATAATCGGGCCCATCGAACCGACATCGTCCCGAGGACATCGGTTCATTTTGGCGACAACTGATTACTTCTCCAAATGGGCAGAAGCAGTACCACTGAGGGAAGTAAAGACGGAAAATATACTCCGTTTCTTCAAGACACACTTCATTTATCGGTTCGGCATTCCGCGACGGATCATCTCCGATAACGAGCCAGCCTACAGAAGCCACAAGATCAGCCGCTTCGCACAACAGCATAACATAAACTGGAGATACTCTTCAGTCTATAATTCTCGAGCTAACGGTCTAGCTGAGGCTTTCAACAAGACCTTGACAAAGATCGTGGAAAAGACGGTGTCTCGAAGTAAGAAGGACTGGAATGAGAGATTGCATGAAGCACTCTGGGCATATCGAACTACGTTCAAAACGGCCACGAATACAATGCCGTACGCGTTGGTATTCGGTACGGAAGCGGTACTCCCCCTTGAGATAAAGCTACCCTCTCTGCGAGTGGCAGTTCACTACGAGCTAACAGACGAAGAAAATGCTCACCTTCGACTTGAGGAGCTCGATGCCCTTGATGAAACCCGGCTCATAGCGCAACAAAATCTGGAGGCTTATAAAGCAAAAATGACGCGCTCATATGAAAAATTGACTAGGCCGAGAACATTCCGCCAAGGCGAACTCGTGCTAGTGGTCAAAAGACCTATGATCCCTAATCGTGCCAAACGGGGGAAATTTGAGCCGAACTATGAAGGCCCGTATATCATAGACAAAGTCTATCAGGGTGGAGCTTATCTACTCATGGACATGCATGGTGAGAGACCTTTCAGGCCAATAAACGGTCGCTTCCTAAAGAAATACTACGCCTGATGAGTCATGGCTTAGGTCAACGATAGATGACGACGACTATGTCCGTCCGCTATCTTCCTAAGCCCAAAGTAGTAACCGGTTCGGACCGAAACATCCTTAAACTAACGATGGAACACTATGTCCTAAAACTGGCAGTTGACCGAAACATCGATAAACTACTGTGGACTGCAGCATCCCAAGGCTGACAAAAAAAATAATTAAAAATAAATAAAAAGAAAACGGTATGTCCATAAGCAAAAAGGGCACGGATGAAAATCCGAAAGGGCTCCGTGAGTAAAAACAGCAGGGTTACCGGTGAGTTTTGTGAAAACCCGAAAGGGCGCAATCTCGTTAAAAGACACTTGCAAGGTCCTCTCGACCTTGTGAGGAGAAACCACCTGCGTGAGATCCTTACGACTCACAAGGGAGCAACACACTTAGGGATCCCCACGATTCCTAAGGAGAAATTACACTTGCGAGATCCTCACGACTCGTAAGGAGAACCCTCTTATGAGACCCTCACGACTCATAAGATTCAAAAGTCTTAAGCTACAGGGATCTGATCCTGTTCTTAAGCGACAACCACAACCTCCAATACTGCCCTACAAGCGGCTCAATACTGATCCTTGTATACAATCCACGGGCGCAAATAAATATTTCCCTAACAAAGTCCCATCCGTGACTAGGGATATGTTTGCACAGTGAACCCCCCTTGTAAGCCATCTCGGCTTATAAGGAGAAAGCACTCTTGTAAGATCCTTACGACTTATAAAAGACCATGCACTTAGGAATCCTCACGATCCCTAAGGAGAAAACGCACCTACGAGATCCTCACGACTCGTAGGGAGAAATACCTTTATGAGACTCTTACGGTTCATGAAGTTAAAAGCCTTAGTCGACAGGATGCTAACCCTGTCTACTAAGCCACCTTTGTTCGACATCGACGAAGGCAAATGAGGATTCGCTCCTGGCAATATCCCAGTTGTAGCGGTGCTGATGCCGAAATCGGTGCTTAATTCCAAGCTTGCAGCAAAAAAACCAGCGAGCCACACATGCATACGAAATAGCCGAAATGATGGGGCAACTTGCAACAAAATCAGCAGTAAAAATGTAAGCATACAAAATAGCCGAAATGATTGGGCAACTCGTAATAAAAAGCAGCGAGTAAAAATAAAACAAATAGCCGAAATGATTGGGCACCGCGAGAGATAGCCGAAATGATTGGGCAATCGTAACTTTCGCGATATAAAAGCTGAAATGATAGAGCATCGCGGAAAGAAAAATATATAAAATGAAATCTTATGCCCTACAGGTGATATCACATCAATCCCTGTATACAATCCAGGGGTGCAAACAAAGAAGGAATCGCACCTTCCCTCCCCAGGCTCCATCAGAAGAAGAAGCCAAATCTCAATGGTTCACAGACAGCCTGGAGATCATCTCAATATCCGTTTCATTTCAACAGACACGACATCAAAAAATCGGAGCTGCGGCAAAATCCCCAGTTCCATGACTCGACGATGCACAAACAACCGAGAGTCAACAATTTTTGGTCACGTGGAACACGGCCTATATCAAACCTGACCCCGTGGGAAACGTCCAGAGCGAATCCTGGTCCTCGCAGAACACGGCTATGTCAATCAGACCCCGTGGGAAGCATCTAGAGCAAATTCCTGGTCATGTGGAACATGGCCTATATCAATCCTGACCCTATGGAAAAAGTCTAGAGCGGATCCTGGTCCTCGTAGAACATAGCTATGTCAATCAGACCCCGTGGGAAGCATCCAGAGCAAATTCCTGATCACGTGGAACACGGCCTATATGACCCCGTGGGAAACGTCCAGAGCGGAGCCTGGTCCTCGCAGAACACGGCTATGTCAATCAGACCCCGTGGGAAGCATCCAGAGCAAATTCCTGGTCACGTGGAACACGGCCTATGTCAATCCTGACCCCGTGGGAAACGTCCAGAGCGGATCCTGGTCCTCGCAGAACACGGCTATATCAAACCGACCCCGTGGGAAGCATCCAAAGCAAATTCCTGGTCACGTGGAACACGGCCTATGTCAATCCTGACCCCGTGGGAAACGTCCAGAGCAGATCCTGGTCCTCGCAGAACACGGCTATGTCAAACCGACCCCGTGGGAAGCATCCAGAGCAAATTCCTGGTTACGTGGAACGCGGCCTATATCAATCCTGACCCCGTGGGAAACGTCCAGAGCGGATCCTAGTCCTCGTAGAACACGGCTATGTCAAACCGACCCCGTGGGAAGCATCCAGAGCAAATTCCTGGTCACGTGGAACACGGCCTATGTCAATCCTGACCTCGTGGGAAACGTCCAGAGCGGAGCCTGGTCCTCGTAGAACACGGCTATGTCAATCAGACCCCGTGGGAAGAATCCAGAGCAAATTCCTGGTCATATGGAACACGGCCTATGTCAATCCTGACCCCGTAGAAAACGTCCAGAGCGGATCCTAGTCCTCACAGAACACGACTATGTCAAACCGACCCCGTGGGAAGCATCCAGAGCAAATTCTTGGTCACGTAGAACACGGCCTTTGTCAATCCTGACCCCGTGGGAAACGTCCAGAGCAGAGCCTGGTCCTCGCAGAACACGGCTATGTTAATCAGACCCCGTAGGAAGCATCCAGAGCAAATTCCTGGTCACGTGGAACACCGCCTATGTCAATCCTGACCTTGTGGGAAATGTCCAGAGCGAATCCTGGTCCTCGCAGAACACGGCTATATCAAACCGACCCCATGGGAAGCATCCAGAGCAAATTCCTGGTCACGTGGAACACGGCCTATATCAATCCTGACCCCGTGGGAAACGTCCAGAGCGGAGCCTGGTCCTCGCAGAACACGGCTATGTCAATCAGACCCCGTAGGAAGCATCCAGAGAAAAATTCCTGGTTACGTAGAACACGGCCTATGTCAATTTTGACCCCGTGGGAAACGTCCAGAGCGGATCCTGGTCCTCGCAAAATACGGCTATGTCAATCCTGACCTCGTGGGAAGCATCCAGAGTGGAACCTGGTCCTCGCAGAACACGGCCTAAGTCAATCTTAACCCCGTGGGAAGCATCCAGAGCAAATCCTGGTCCCATAGAACACGGCTAAAGTTAATCTTGACCCCGTGGGAAATGGCCGGAGTAACCCCTGACTCCGTGAAATGCGGATAATGTCAACCTCGTCCATCACTTACAGGTCCTCACGACTTGTAAGGGAGAAAACTCTTTTGTGAGATTCTTATGACTCTAATAAGAAAACGCACTTAGGAATCCTCACGATTCCTAAGGAGAAATTACACCTACGAGATCCTCTCGGCCTGTAGGGAGAAAAAATTTTATGAGACCCTCACGGCTCATAAAGTTGAAAAGTCTTAGGAGGCAGATCTTAACCCTGAACCCTAAGCCATCGCTGTACTACAAAGAAATCAAAATAGACTATCCACAAAATGCATTTACTGAAAGGGACACACCATCATGAAATAAAATATGTCTTTTATTCATGAATCAAAATGAATACGAAATACAATTTATGAAAGAATAAAAGAAAATATATTCTAATTCAGGAGTATGTACAAAGAAGAATAAAAGAAAATATATATACAATTCTTCAAGCCGGCGGGCGATTTAGTAGATTTGCCAGTTCGTCCCTTTTCGCTGGGCCTCGGCTTCATGATTCATTATCGTCAAAAGACGGGCCTCCGCTTGAGCCTGTTGGGCCTGGTATGAAGCAAGCCGGCCTTCAAGCTCTATTTCAGTAACCTTATGGGCTTCGACCATTTCACGAGTAAAAACAGCGGCCTTATCAATGGCTACCACCTCCTTGATAGCCTCTTGAAGCACCCGCCAAAGTTCATATGCCCTAGTGGTCTTGACCGTAAGATTGGCTTGAAGCTTCCTCAGCGCTTTGGAGGCCAGCTCCCTCTCCGAAAACTTGCGGCTGAGCTTCTTCTCGCATGATATCATATTCACAGCGCACCGCTCAATAAGCCTCTGTAAGCTCGCCTTTGCGGCCACAACCTCCGAAGGAAGGCGTGTACATTCAAGAATATTCAAGTAAGCCTCTACCTGCCGACAAAACTCAACCCAGACTTGCACCAATGTTTCACTATGGTAGGTGGCAAGAAAGGGAAGAGAGCCGTTGGCTTCAGCGGCAAACGCTTCGGCCGTGATCAGACTGCCAGCGTGAAGATCTTCAATTAGGGCTGACAGGGAGTGAAGGCTTAGCTTTGCTATCCGTTCCGAGGCACGTAGAGCATAGGGGCCGGGTGGCATGACGATGCGAGATTCTAGCGTGGTAAGAACTGGAAAAGCTGTTCAGATTTATAAACAGTTAGCGAGACGAGTAAACAAAGAGCAAATGGAACAACATTGAGACTTTACTTACCCACGGTCATGCAAGAGGGGTCTGAAGGCTCCCCAGGCCCGTCAAGAATCTCAACCTCGTCATCAGCTTCCAGAACTGTAGAAGACATCAATGTCATTTTGTGAAATTATAATAACACCGTGAGGAGAGGGCAAAAGACACTGACCTTGCCCGGAAGAGAGGACGATGCGTTGAGGAGATATCGCCTGCGGAGCGGCCATCTCCAACAGGCGCTGAAAAGACTTCCTGGGAGACAGATCGGCAATAGACGCCGCCAAGCCACGCAATTCTAAAATGACAGAAGGGTTCAGATAATGGAGAGATTATTAATGTAAAATGTAGAAGGCTACCTTCAATACTTCTCCCATTCTGGGCTGGAGGGATAGCAGCTTCGGTGGCCTCCTCCGTGCCCCCAGGCACATCATCGGGGACGTGGGCCAGTGTAACACTTCCGAGCGAGGAGCGGTGGCCGCTACTGCAGGCTCCAGTGGATGGACGGTAGCCTCGAATACCTGTCCCCTAATCTCCGGGCCGCCCCCAGAAAGATCCATTGGATCGGTGACCAACAAAGATGCCTCTCCCGGGGGAGCAAGCGCTTGGGGAGTGGGAATCACCAAGGGAGGCTCCATCGCAGGAGCAACGGTTGCATCGACCCCCTCCACACTGATTAGTGTTTCATTGGGGATATTAGCGGAGTCTACAGTCAAAGCGTGATCGAGTTCAGATCTTCCGCCGTCGCCGAAGTCCCTGAAAAGTTTGTACGAGGATAAGGATATATATGTGTGTGTGTGTGTGTGTGTGTGTATACGAGCAATATAAAATATTACAAAGAGATACATGAATATACCGATGTGCAAGGGAGCCTCTAATATGGCTTGTTCAAGCCGACGCACTTTCCTGAGAAGATATGCTCGCCGAGATTCAAGAGTAGACTCATGGCCACCGGTCCACAATGAAAGTACGTCTTCGGCGTCGGCTGAAACAGCCTACTTAAGGGCCCTTTCACCACATTCTTCCAAAGGGCCTATGAATAGCCGCCGTATCGATAGAGGGTCTTCATAAAAAATGACTGCAGGATAAGGCCTCTTCGAGATTCTTACGTTCTCGGATTCATCTTGTGAACGTCTTATAGCCTCAGCCAATTGTGCGGCTTCCTCGGCAGGTGAACCCGGGAAAAGTAGACCACCATCCGATTCTTGCATGGCTAGTGGTTCATCTTGAAGAATAGGCTCGGATTCCACTAAAAAGTCGAGCAGATTGGTGACCGTCTTCCTCCGCCTCTTGGACCCAGAACTAACCGCCGAAGACGATCGCTTCCTTCCCCTTGGTGCTTTGGTACGACGTTGACCCACTTCGCCTTCAATGTCCTAGCTCGGCGGTGCTACCGACGACGACACGGCCATTGCTGACGCCGCGGCCGATGACAATGCTACTGGCGCCCTATTGGCCCTTGATTGAGCTCTAGTACGCGGTGGCATACAAGCCGTGGGAGTTAAATCCACTTCCGCCACCTCCGGAATAAGCACGACGCTAGTATCTCTCAAAGGAGGGCAAACCGCCGCACGCGGTTGCGGCAGAACTCCCGTGGCTTGGAACGAAGTGGGAGCCCTATATCCAAGGAACACCCTCCTCTCCTCAGCAATAATTGGACTGACTCGGTGGAGGTACCAGCCCGTGAATGACCCCACGCATCGAGGAATATTATCAGCTTCAGGAATCATGAAGCGGGAACCAGTGTTCAGCCGCATGAAGGGATGAGCGGCGTCACGAACAACTTCTGACGACGGGCCAGGCTTCAATATAAATGCCTCGAAGGGGACGCCCTGGTCATATCCGAGCTGCCGAGCAAAGCGTGTGGGTTGTACCGTATAAAAAGGGCCACACCGTTCTGGCGAAATACCAGATCATCTGGTCTGATCGAATATAGGTGTATGGCTTCCCTGGGCTTCAGAGAAGGTACCCCCTCTTTCGACGAGTCGCGGAGCTGTTGAACCGGTCCTGAAGGAGCATAGAGGACTCGGTCATTGAATATCATCCCGCATGTATTGGCATAGGGATTAACCAGCACGCGAATAGCCCCAGACTGAGTCGGGTCAAGAGCAGAAGCGTCCACCAACCGCATGAGCCGCGGAAAAGTGTAAGCGTCATAAAAGCTGGGTCTTTGGTGTGCAGCAAACGCCCCCAGCACATGCATCTCAATCCAGGATGTAAAGTAATGAAGAGAGAAATTTACCACATCCACGCCTGGAGTTGAGGTATTGGCTGCGGCGCTTAACCCGTGATACAGATGCCCACAGCTAGTCGCGTCCCCTCGGCAATGCGATGAGCAGGGTAAATAACTGAGACTCTTATGAAACGACGGTGCATGAGAATGGCGAACCAACTAATCCAAACACTGATGAAGCACATGAAAAAAGTCTCCTCATCCATACCAGGAGCTGCGATCGACTCGAAAGATACCGCTGACATGATGGGAATGTAGAACAGCGACAAGTCCTCTTCTTTAGTCGGCCGTTTATTTAAACCGAACCCAAAGGGGTCGTTGATATTCACGAACTTCGGAGCTGTCTTTGATAAGACATCTTCGCGAAGGAAGCAGGCAATAAAGCTTTTAAAAGTGACGCCTTGCTCCTCTGACTCTGTGAATAGCTTTTCAAAAATGCTCAGAGTCTTGATCAAACTTGAGCGCTTGTGGCGGACGGCATTCTCGGTCGACAGGCCGTCAAGCATGGCAGGCTCGGTTTCGAAAACATACTCATCGGGAGGCAGTACTTCTTCATAAAGTGTCCCTCTGACCAGCAACCCTGAGATCTCACGAAATTCTTCCAGAGAAATTGAAACTTCGCGGTCCCCTAGAAAGAAGGTGTTGGTGGAAAGATTCCATTGGTTTAAGAAGGCCTTAACCCACCAGACATGGGGAGACTGATAGTGGAAAAGAGACGCATATATCGCCTGATAAAGTCCGACCCTCTGCATTCGCGCACAATGGGAGGACAGGATATAACGGGCCCAGAGAAGGTAGCCCGTGGGATGTCGAGGGGTAAGCCCTATCTTGTAAATCTGTCCCCATGGCTGGGCTTCACCCTAGCAAATGCGGCGGCCTAAAATGTCTATAGCCGGCGCGGGATGGTTCGGAATACCAGTTGTTGATGGCTCAAGCCATCCCATAGGGGTCCAATTCAGCATCTCCATAGTAAAGGCGGTCTGTGGATGATCCATCGGCAGGAATGGATAGGTAGGCTCTGTCGGTATCTCGCAAAGGAAACTGCGGCGACCGCGAATAATGTGACCGTACCAGGTCCCCCATAAAAGTAGATTGGTGCAATTCGGGTCATGAGCCCTGATCATCGCCATCACCTCTTCGTCAGACGGTGACTGAGGAAAGGCAGCCTCCGAGCGGGTGAAAGGGAAGTATAGAACAGAAGTCATTGTGCCTGAAATAAAAGAAGGGGAAACTGTTAACCAAAGCCAACACGTGTATATATATATATGTTTATAAATGTCTATATATAAAAAGACAGTGGAAGAAAGCGACAGAGGACTTATTTTATGGGACCATTGGTTATAAAACGTATGGGTCCCACAAAATCAAGATAGCGGCTTACTAATGATGAGGCAAAGTAATCATTATGAGAACAAAAGGAAGATTCTCAATAAATGAACAGTGGATTTCAAATGACTCTACACATTCCCCCAAAGAGAAACCCATCTTAGACTCTGCGAAAATCAAGTAGAACAAGGGAATTAAATTCCCAAAAAACTTTACTGAAATTCTTTTTTGCAAAGAACAACTCAGGAAGAAAAATCCCAAGAGATCTTCTTTTAAAGAACTGAGTTCTTTAGAGGAATTAAATTCCTTTTGAACAGGGGAATTAAATTCCCAAAAGACTTTTTCAGAGCCAAAGCTCTTTGGAATGGAATTAAATTCCAGAGAGAAGACAAGCATCGCCATCGATCCCTGAAGATCAGAGAAGCCCTAAGAGCTTCATTATTTAAACATTGAGTAGTTTTCTTTTTTTAAAGAACTTTAAAAAAATGGGTTCTTGTTAAAGGGAAAACCCCTTGGTATGGATTTAAAATCCAAATTTCTACAAGGAGTTCCTCCAGCCGTTCAAGATTCTCACCTAAAAAAAGGAAAATCTTTGTTGACAAAGTTAAACTCTGGAAAAATTTTGAATCAGAGAACTAATCTCTGGGAAAGAGAATTAAATTCTCAGAGGAAAAACAAGCAAGGAGGAAGATGAAAAAAGTGGATGCGCTTCTGAAGAGACCCATGCATTTATAGGATGTGATGGGAAACGGTTCATCTCCCCTATTCCCTAGACAGATCCAACGGTCACAAAGGTGACAGCGTTGCACTCACATGCAAACATGTGAGAACAACGTTGTGGGGGCATTTGTTCCCTGATAAACTATCAGGAAATTCCCCAATGGGGTATCATGTGCTCACACGTGACCAAGGGTCACGTGCTGACACGTGATGGGTTCCTGGAACTCTGTTGTAATAGAATTAAATTATAACCAAGCAGACAATTAGTGGAGTCATGTGCCACCACGTGATGGGCCTTTGAAACCCACCAAAAGGGATTAAAAAAATATAATAAGACACTAAGGAAAGACCCCAATGGGGCATCACGTGCTCACACGTGACCAAAGGTCACGTGCTGACACGTGATGATTACTTAGCTCTGTTAAAAGGTAGAATTAAATTCTGAATAAAATGTTTAATCAAGAGGGTAACGTGCCAACACGTGACAGGTCGCTTAACTCTTTAATTGATAGAGTTAAATTCTATTTCAATGATCAAACATTGGGATCGCGTGCCAACACGTGATGGGCTTTAAAAGCCTTCTGAGCTAAAAGAATTAAATTCTAATTAAGAGAAATCAATGACCCTAACTGGGAAAATATTTCTTTAAATCTTTCCAAACAAAAAATGGTGCTCTGTAAAATAGAGTACCGTTGGATTAAAAATCCAATGGTGATTAAAGAATCACCAATTTATGGAAAGATTTCATACAAGGAAAGATTTTCTTGAAATTCACTAAGAATAACAAACAGAATATCTTTTTGATTAAAAATTCAATGGTGAATAAAATTCACTGAGTGATCAAAGATCAGGTTAATTACAAAAACAACCAAAATCTTTCAATGAAAGATTCACTAAACAATTTGATTCTTTTCCTTCTCTTATAAATAGGAGCCAAGAAGAGGAGAGAATGGATGATTTTTGGATCTTTGGAATCTTGATTTTCTGGAGAAAAAACAACAGAGAGAAAAAAAAGGAGAATTTAATTCTCAAGAAAGGAAACCCTAGGTGAGAAAGGGGAAAGAGATCTAAGCTCCATAAAACAAAAAGAGAATTTAATTCTCAATCTAAGAGTTTAACTCTTCTGAATAAGAACTTAGTTCTTCCTCTGGTTGAAGATCTGCAGAAGCAAATCTCTCCACAAGTTGAGAATTTAATTCTCATCGGGGAGATTCTGCTATGCAGATCCAAAATTTAGAGGGAGAATTGAGTTTAGAGAATTTAATTCTCCTAGATTAATAGGAATTTAATTCCTCCAAATAAAACTAGGGTTTAACCCTATATGAGAATTTAATTCTCTCAATTTCACAGGAATTTAATTCCTCCCAAATAAAACAATAGTTTAACCCTATATAAGAATTTAATTCTCCCAATTTCATAGGAATTTAATTCCTCCAAATAAAATTAGGGTTCAACCCTGCATGAGAATTCAATTCTCCCTAAATTCATAAGAATTTAATTTCTCTAAATGAAATTATGGTTTAACCCTACATAAGAATTTAATTCTTCCACATACATAGGAATTTAATTTCTCTAAACAGAATTAGGGTTTAACCCTACCAGAGAATTTAATTCTTAAAACAAGAGATTTAAAGCTCCCCATGTACGTAAAGAACTTGATCACGTGGTGACACGTGACCCCTATCCTTAATGATCAGAAAAGAAGGAACAGAACTAGGTCACGTGCTCCCACGTGACCCCCCGAAACAGATCCCTTAAAATGAGAAAGAAAAACTTGGAGGCAATGCCTCACGTGTTCCGACGTGACTCTCATAATAAAGGGAACAAAGCCAAAGGCAAAATTGATTTTGGGCACCCTCACGTGTCCCCACGTGACCCCTAGTAAAACACTTTAATAAATCAGTGCATGGGTGCCTATCACGTGCCGACACGTGATGGCTGTGAAGACTTAAGTGTTTGACACCTTTGAATACTCTGAGAACAAAACAAAGGAAGACTGGTCCCCACCTTCAGAGGCCTCACATGGCCCCACGTGACCAATCCAATTTTAGTGTTTAACACTATTTTTTAGCGTTTTGTCCTTAGTGTTTAACACTATTTTCAGCGCATCACATGGGAACACGTGACCATCAAATATATGTTAGTGTTTAACACTATATTCAAATCAATCCTAGCCTAAATTGGCTAAGTCCTTCTGAGACAAGACTTCTCTTTTTACTGAGTCTCAAGTACATCCTTGCCTTCCAAAATTGATCATTCTATATGGCATATGAGTGCTCAGCACTCAACAAAGATAAAATGTTGTCAGAACCCCTGCTTAGCAGTGCCAAATAATGGGGGGTTGAACCCATACAAATGTTTAATGGTCCAACAAAGGGCCAACATTTCAAACTTAATTGGACTTAGCCCAAATTGGCCATAAGTCCTCAATTCAGATTTAACTAAGTCAATGTGCTCATAATCTAATTAATTGATCTTAGTTCCAAAATTGGACTATAGATCTCCCAATCAACTTTGGTTCAAGGGTACATCTCTTCACTCCTTTGATATTTGTCATTGTAATCCTTCAACGTCTTCAGAGAGGTGACGGGTCCCGACAACCACACATTTCACAGACTATGACGTCCTTAAACTGGACTGTGGGGTCCTTAAACTTATGGACTATGATGTCCTTAAGCTCAGACTGTGGGGTCCCTTTAAACCCACGGACTATGATGTCCTTAACCTTGGACTGTAATGTCCTTAAACTAACAATGGACCGCAATGTCCCTAAACTAAACAATAGAGTCCAAATGCTCTCTTGTCGGATCTAAACGATCCCGTTAAGTTGATCTTAGTCTAAAATTAGACTAACGTATCCTTAACAAACGTTTAAGTTAATCTTAGTCTCAAATGAGACTAACGTATCCTTAAACCCAACTCCCAAACCCAAATCTAAAAAAATACGGATTTGGACTAATCCACGCCCTACGGGCGACGACATAAATTAGTCTCCGTATACAATCCACGGGCAACCAAAAACAAAACAAACACCCACGACACAAAGTGACCATCTGGAGAAGGAGAAAGTTGTTACCGTGATACGGTAGCGTAATTAACTGCAGGGGCTTGCGCCTGCAGGGAAGAGCGTCCCCACAATCAAAAACCCCTCAAATGAGGGGGAATCTGACGAAGTCTGCTATATCGGCCACATCCGTTTAAACCTTCGATACGTGGTGTCATAAATCAACTTGGCATCTTCGGAGAGGTGGACGATAGCACCAATTAGCATCTACCCTGAAATTCAGGCAAAACGCATGTCTTCCCGGTTTTCGGCGGTGAACAGTTCCTTCCTTCGTTGAGCCCCAGGCCAAGAGGCAGAAGAAGTCGATTCCTCGCCGGAAATCAGCCGGGGGAAAAGCCCTTGAGAGCAGGCTCAACTATGATGTTCCATCCGGGCTATCCGTCGCCGACAGCCTCTTGATGGAGGCGGAAAAGTGCGCGGGAGCCAAGATCCCGAGGGGAACCGTGCGGACCCAGGCAGCGGCTATTGCTTAAGAGGCCGTCAAGGTTAGTAAAATTGTACTTGAATTTTTTTTTCAACTTATTTTTCTTCTGTTATGTTCCCGTCTAATGTTTGTTTCCTTCTGCATATCATCCAGCATTGCACCCTCTTGGCCACCATGGGGGTTGAGAAAGTCTCCCTGGCAATGAAGAGGGCGGAGGAGGCTTCTTCACGCGATGAACTACTCCTCACCGAGCTGAAGGCGGCTGAGAAGAATGTCACCTCCGTTAAGGTGCTGAAAGTAGCGGTGGAGCTGAAGGCCGTGAGGCTTAGCAATGCCAACTGGGCTCTCCAGGCTAAAGTCGGCGAGATCAATGGGATGTTAGACGCGATGAAGGGACAACGAAACGCGGCAAAGAGGAAGGCTCGGACGGCCACGTATGCGGCGACACGAGCCATGAAGATGGCGAAGAAGGCCGTGAAGAACTACAAGTCGTCCGACCAGTTCTATCTTGACCTAGCCGACGCCGCAACCGTAGGATAGCACAATGTCCTCAATGCCATCAAAGAGATTCAGTTTGAGCTTGACGACAAGGAGCTCCGCTCGCAATACCTTCTTTCCGAGGAAGAGCAATGGGGAGAAGACAGATGTTCGGCCGCCGTCGAGACTACTGCTCCTCCTCCTCCTCCTCCACAGCCCGCTGAGGTCATGGCCTCGGAGGTCTCCCCTAAGCCAACTCAGGAGGTTGGCGACGATGACTGGTGAACGGGCCATCCCCGAGGAGAAGCCCGGAAGCCCCTGTTCTCCTCATTTTTCAGTTTTGTTTTCTTTTGTAGACCTCCGGACAATTTTGTAAAGCTGAGGAGATCACAATAACTTTTACTCCAATTTTGAAATTAATGAGGACTCTTTGCTCGTCTGTAATGTGTTTGACCTTTTATTCGGGCTCGCTTTGTTCTTTAGAAATTTCATTTTTATTTTCCAAGTGTAGATAAACCAGTATGCTTTCTTCTTCGTTCTTGAAAAATTTTATTTTTATTTTCTAAGTGTAGATAGACCGGTGTATCCTCTTCACCCCCTGGAGATGCGGTAATGTGAATAGAGCGAACATTAGGTCGGTATACCTCTTCCTTCATCCCTTGGAGACGAGATAAGATGAGTAGAAGACTTAGGATTCATCAACTCAGGTTGGGCTGAGAATGAATGTGCCTATGAGCCGAGCAGGAATCTACTCATGCGAGGACTTAGGATTCACGGCTTCGTGAGAGAGTCCGAGGAATACTTCACCGATCCACCAGGTTGGTGGGTGACGAGCTGCATGTCCTCGATCTTCTTCTCAAGAACGTCGATTCGTTGTTTGTACCCCAAGGATTCTTCCTGATCGGAGTCTTTGCTATACTCGCTTCGGGCTTGGATGACGGAACGGCTTCTGCTCCGTTCTATAATGTTCCTCATATCTTCGCTCTGAAGCCTTTGTGGCTCCCCCAGACGAACACCATGCACGCAGTTTCGGTGGTCGTGGTGACTTCGGTCTTCCTTGGAATCAGACGACGGGACCGACGTCGTCTCGGAGTGCGAGGGAGCTCAGTGAGCGTTGAAGTGGTAGCTCGGTTGATCTTGGGACCGAAGTGATAGAATATTAGGTGCTCATCAAGCCGTGGAATCTCGGTTCCTTCCTGCGCCCGACGGCACGTGAGCCCTTCTTCGTACGGTGTCTCGACTGGCGGAATCGGCACGTCGATGTTTCGCATTTTTAAGATTGATCAGGGCACCGATCGAGGCATTCTCCCCGGGTTGTGTGCGATGGGCTGCCGCTGTCTCCTATCCGCCATCGTTCTGGGGTGCAGGAGTGGCAGTTTGAAGGCCGAGGGCCTGGACGCGAGTGATCGTGTTCACCACCGCTGCTAATCGATCAATCCGAGCAGTTAGGGTTTCAACAACGTCGGGAACTGATGGAGCGGAACAGCTCTCGTCCCCATTGCGAGGTGCGCGATAGGGGGATCGTTTGGCCGTCGTCGGAGTTGATCGTTGGTGGCTCGTGTTGGGATCTTCATGGAAGTACTCGCTCGTCATTGTGTTGAAGGCAGAAAGCAACTTTTGGGGGGAAATTTTTTTCATTTCCCACAGATAGCGCCAACTGACGGAGGTCAGAATCTCTCTCAGATATTGTCCTCCGTCGATCTGGTGGCGAGCGAGATGAAGGGCTGAGATTTGGAGAGATAGTGTGGATCTCAATGGGTTGTTAATCGGTGTTGTCGCCGAGCTACTTGCAAAAGAAGTCCCGGGATGGGAAACCACCGTAGGATCCTCCTACGATCAAGTTAGAACCGTGGAATATTTAGGCAGAGTAGCGTCGTATTGGGTTATGTTGAGTTACCTGAATCATCTGGAGGAGGGGCTTTTATAGGGGTTGCATGGAACGAGCCGTTGCTAGATCCTTACCGTCAGTTCCGCCCATGCGTTACGTTCACATTAATGGTGTGATACGTTCGTGTGAGATGCGGGACGTAGGGTGGTTCACTCCATCGTGGCGGGGGATACAGAGCTGTTACGAGGAAGCTCGATAAAGAGAAGTTAAGGAAGCTCAATCCGAGAAAGCTCGAATTTTATGCTACCGTTCCCGAACTGGTCGTGGCGGCAAAGAGGCTGAGAAAGCTCAGCTCTAGATTAGCTCGAAGACGAGCTATTGACCGGTGGTTGGCCGAAAAAAGAATGCACCGAGGGGGAGACCTCAAGAGGTCGGAGCCTATTTCTCGAATGGAGTCTCGGAGGCGAAGTACCGAGAAATGTTCCCTTATTCCAGTTTAGTAGCCCCCAGGAATTTAGTTGACATACATGGGTGACACGTCATCTACTACGTTCCATGATAGGGAAAATCCCTACTTACGAGTATCATTAACCACCAACTTTATAATTTGCAATAAAATGCGGAAAAGTGGTAAACTACTATATTAGGATCAAGGAGCACGAAAAACGATAAATAGAAGTGACAAAATCGAAACATACATAACTCGTTATTTAATGCGGTTAGGCTAGATTGGCCTGCTCAAGCAATTTACTTAAATCGTAGAAATTTTAATACATAACTCATTATTTAACGTGGCTCGGCTAAATTGCGCTACATATGAGGACAGCTATTTACTAAGATATTAGATATTATGATTGGTTACAACGATAGTGCGGAAGCTCGGCAAGTAGTACAAAGGGCTCAAACAATTAATGTGGATCCAAATCACTAAATTTAAGACACAGAACACCTACGATCCTTTGCTCCATCAAAATGGTTTATTATCCTTTTAGAACTGTAAGTAATAAGCAAATTAGGCATAATTAGGCATGTAACAATTAGATGATATATCCTATCCTACATATGTAATTTCTTTAATGACTTATTTTTCTCTTCCTTTTTTCATATCTTTTCTTTTTTTTTTTGGCTTCAAATACAAATTGATTGCTATTAGATGTATATATGCATTACGGAAAAAAATGAGGCTAACTAGCAAAATTTATATGAGAATGAGCTTCTAGACAAGTCGTTTCTAAGAAACAAATGATTAACAACAATGAAAAATCTAACAATTGTTACGTTAGGGGCAACACAACAGATTTCTGAAATTAAGGCTGGTATCTTACTAGCTAGGCAAAAATAAGGAGAGGGGGGGGGGGGGGGGGGGGGGTGTTCATACAATTGTGTCTTATTCTTGAAATGTCATCTCATTTCATGCCAACAGTTTCAACACACCACCAATGATAATTACTTGAAAACACAAAGATATGTCGTAAATTACCTTGGTTCAAATGGATATGTTAATTTTTCTCTCATTTTTTCTTACAGTCCATTAGCGGATGTTGAACTCAATAATTTAATATGCTGAATTAACTTATTAAAATTTGTGTATGAAGATCCCTCTCTCTCTACGCTCAACTTTACCTTCTTTGCCATCTCACTTGTATTCCTGTGCAATATCTCAGCTTCCTCTCCATCCATCACCTTTCTCACCATTTTCTCGACGATGCGCCTATCACAAGTGTCCTTCATATCGGTTCCAATTTTCCACACCTCACTCACGAATCTACTGTTTACTTGTTGATCGGCGAAGAAAGGCCAACAAACCATTGGCACTTCTGCAATTATGCTCTCGAGAGTCGAGTTCCATCCGCTATGAGTTAAGAAGCATCCGACCGCCGGATGAGCCAACACCTCCTGCTGAGGGGCCCATGCCACTAAACAGCCTATTTCGGTCGTCTTTTTAATCACCTCTTCTGCAACCGCCGAGTCTTGTATCATATCAGGACGGATCACCCATAAGAATGGATGACCGCTATTGACAAGCCCATTCCAGAATTCAAGAAGCGCATCCTGTGACATGACTGTGATGCTGCCAAAGCTGACATAGACCACTGATTTGTGCGGTTGATTGCCGAGCCATGCCATGCAAGAACGGTCCTCTTGCCATAGGCTGGGTATAGAAGGCTGTGCGTCGGATTTGTGAAGAAGTTGGAGAGGCCCGATGGTGTACGTAATCGGACAGATGGATCGAATGTATGATAGAGTGCTGGCCTCTAAGTCTTCAGTCGTGTTTAGGATCAAAGCTGTAGCTCGAGTTAAGTTGTTGCTTGCGAGCATTAAAAACTGAACTGTGCGATCGCTTGTACTTTTGGCATTTCTTAATAAACCTGGGAGATCTTTGCGCCGTAGAAAGCTTTCCATTCCTTCGACGTCGAGCATCAACTCATCCATGTCAGCATTGTCTGCAATTAAACATGTTTGTTTCAACTACAGAGAGCCGGATTTCATAATTCCTTGTGTAAGAAAAATTATTGAGAAAAACGGTTTTCCTGTTTAACTAATTTTAATATTTTTTTACTGATTATATATTGCTTAATTTCGTTCAAGTTATCATCTATTGAAACAGGGGGGGGGGGGGGGGGGGAGCATTATACTTTGATTTGCTAAAAAAAATTAACTATTTTTCCCCTTGTCTCGCATTTAATCAAAGTGATATATATAAGCAGGGGCTGTTAAACGATGCGGGCTTTAGCTTGTTCAGCTTGGCTCGGCTATTTAAACGAGCTCAAAAATTTATTCAAGCTTGGCTCCAAAGCCCGAGCCGAGCCTTCGTCGAGTCTGAGCGAGCCTCGAGCTTCATCGAACCCTATTAAAATCTAGAGAAAAACTATAGATAATTATATCAATATATAAAAACATCATATAAATATTCAATATTATATTTGGCAGGGTGAATAGCGAAGAATGCAGTTGTTAAAATTAAATAAACGTGTTCAAAACTTATTTTGAAATTTGTCAACAAAATTTATAGTTATTAATTATTTGATTTTTCAATATTTTGGCATAACAATATTTGATTCAATATTTATCTTGATGTAAGTCCTAGTCAACAAAAAAAATCTAATAATTATAATCTAAATTTAAGAATAACTAGTCACATATTGGGGGGGGGGGGGGGTGTTTACTTAAATCACCCAAGACTTGGGTAATTACTAACACACACACCGCCAAAAAAAATTAAAAACAATAAAACTTTAAATTGCTTCATTTTACTCTTCTCCAAATTTTCTATCCAAAGAAGACATGGTTGCCAGTTAATTTATAACATTCTCATCTATCCCACTTATATCCCCACGATTTTATTCAATAAAACCACCATTTCTTTCATGTTCTTCATTTTTCTCTTTCTCTTGATCTGGACCCTTGTATCTAGAACAACCGAAGAAATTTATCCTCTTCATTTTTAGTTTTTCACCCACACAAAGCTTGCAATTAAGCCCACATTCACATAACACTGCTCCATGGCCGGAGAAGGTTGAAAAAGAAGAACCATATTTCACTGTCAATTGGAGGATTTGAAGAGCAATTCCTAAATCTTAATTTTGAATTGGGGCTTTAATTGGGAATTTTAAATGAAGAGTGAAGACAAGTGTATTGGGGAGTTTTAATACTCCTAGCCCGACTTTCTCCATTAACTGGCTAACGGAATGAGAGGAAAAGGCTAGTGGGTTTTTTTTAAAGAGTAACTTCAAAGGTTTGGGTGATAATTACCAAGTATTGAAGGTTTTTTTTGTAATTAGCTCAGTTTTGGAAGGGTCTTAAGTAAAAACCCATATATTTATTGTAGTGAATACCAAATAAGATATAAATTATCCAACATTACACGAGCCTTAAACAAGTCGAGCTTGAACACGAGCCGAGCTCGAACCTGCCATGTTCGTGTTTGTTTGTTTATTTCATTGAGCTTGGATTTTTGTTCAAGCTCGACTTGTTTAACTGTCAAACAAGCCTGAACCGAGCTCCGAGCTTTTTAACGGCCCTAGATATAAGACTTCTTTGCTATTTATCGAGGATGAATTGTTATACGAAGATACTAGAGTTAAACCCTGCGCGATGTGCAGTATTTAAGAATAATCCATGAAACCTTTATACATTGAAAAAATTGATTATATAAAGCAATATTTATATATGATTCGAACTTTATCGATGTAAAAGTCTATGGTATTTTATTAGTCCATGATGTATTTGCTAAAAACAAAGGCCGTGCTATTTATATGAAATGGTTAAAGCTCGTTGTAATTGTTTTTGAAAAATAAAATCCATGATGTTTATCCAAAACTCGTCGCATTTTCTGTAATGAACAAAATTCATTGTAGGATTTTTAGAAAATCAGATTAAATTTCATCAAATATGGATCTTAGCATTTTTTAGATAAATATTATATAAATTAAATGCCAAAAACTTTCTTGGATGCAAAAATAAACAAAATCGTAAGTTCTTTTATTTTTATTTTATTTTTTATATTTTTATAACTTTCAATTCATATGAAGATAAAAGATGTGGTATTTATTTGCAAAAATTTTAAAACCCACAATTATAATATATATTATTAAGCAATGCCTATAGCTAAATTTACATAACTATATTTATAATATAAATCTTTGCCAATAGATAAGTTTACATGTTTGCCCACACTATCAAAATTCTACAATATTTGATGTGAAGGATAAATAGGAATCTAAAAGTTTTGCCCCATACCTAGATTTATATATTTGCTCACACCACCAAACCATATTTTCCAAAATACCAATATAGTCTAAATTTGACACGAGAGAGTATAGGCAAAGTCAAGGGGCAAAACTAGAAATATCTAAATTTCCACTTTTGATACCACTTTATATTAGTGTACTAGCGGTAGACCTTATGCGATACGACGGGTTTTAGAATAATCTGTAAAAATGGCATTTATCCGAAAGGCGGTGGAAGTCCATGGTATTTATTTGTGAAAACCAAAATCCATGGTATTTATCCGAAAAAGTTGAAATTTATTTAAGAACACTAAAATTTAATATTATTCATTTGCAACGGACAAAACCATGGTATTTATCTAAGAAACGTTGAAATTTATTGATATTTTTTCACAACAGACAAAATCCATGGTATTTATCTGAAAACATTGAAAGTTTATGGTATTTTTTTTTGTAACAGACAAAATTCATGATATTTATTTGAAAAAGGAAAAGTTCATCGTATTTTAATGAACATATAGTGCTATTAACTTATAAAACACTGAAATTTTATGTTACTTATTTATAAACTTAGCACGTCCATGGTATTTATCTGAAAAACAGTGAAACTTAACGTTATTTATTTATAACAGAAAAGGTTTATGATATTTATTTGAAAAACGTTGAAAATTAACGCTATTTATTTATAACGAACAAAACCCATGGTATTTATCTGGAAAATGTTGGATATTTATGATATTTTTTAAGGACAAAATTAAAGATATTTATTTGAAAATAGAGAAAATTTATCGTATTTTAATGAAAATCTAATGGTTTTTATTTATAAAATAATGAAAGTTCATGGTATTTTAGGAAAACTTATTGGGATTTTCAATTGATGGCATATTTGTATTTTCATAGAAACTAAATATCAAAAACTTTCTGAGATGCAAAAATTGATAAAATCGTAGTTTTTTTTTTTTACTTTTTATATTTTTGTAGTTTTCAATCCATATGATGATAAAACATGTGGTATTTATTTGTAAGAATTTTAAAATAAAAAATCATGATATTTATTAACATAGCCACATAACTACATTTATAATATAAATATTTTCCCATAGCTAAATTTACATGTTTGCCCATACCATCAAATCTCCACAATACTTGATGTGAAGGGCAAAATGGGATCTAAAAGTTTTACCCCATAACTAAATTTACATGTTTTCCCACACCACCAAATCATATTCTCCAAAATACCAACATAGTTCAAATTTGATGAAAGAGAGAATAGTCAAAATCAAGGAGCAAAAGTGGAACTATCTAAGTTTTCACTTTTGATACCATTTTATATTAGTGTATAGATAGATAGATAGATATATTAATTGAATGCTGGAACCATATCTAGTTACTATCTCAAATGTTCGAAGACCCATCTATTTGTCTAAATAGTCTGTGACCTATGAGTCGATCCAGATTCAAATCCATTAATTAATGAGATCATAATTGATTAGATTTTATTATATTGACGCATGCTTTTCTAACACATATAAGCAAAACAAGGGCGGAGCCAGAAATTTTTCTTTCGAGGCGAGGTAAAATATATGCTTTAACATAAAAACATACTCATATAGTCAAAAATATTACCAAATGAATTTAAAAACCATTTTAAATTAGTACGCCTATATTTTTCTGGTTTTATAATTTTGATTCAACTATAACGCTCCATGGAGAAAGATGCTATATATTTTTTATCGACATTTTTCAAAGTAAATAATGCTTCTAAAATAAGTGATTTAGTGGGGTACACATCATAACTTAACTTGAATTAATATATTATTCTTAGTAAATTGTTATTTACATATTTCTTTTATTGTTTTTGCTTCTATAATATAATATTTATAGTTAAAAAAAATACATATATCAAAACCAAATATATCATATTAAATGTCTACATCATATTCAATGCTAAAACTTTAAAGTCTTCAATGGGTAATATATTTTCTCGTTAAAATACCTAACATGTGGCCTAAAAAACGAAAAGTAACAAGGCTTATTTCTTGAAAACATCCATGTGGTTTGGCCTAATTATTAAAAACGTACTTGAACATTTTGCTAACCAAATATCCCCATGTACTTTAATTTTATTACCTCTTCACCACCCTCTATTTTTATTCTATTAAGTTTTTTTTGAAAAATCAATGGCAACGGGTCACGTGTAATACACATGACCCTGATTTTATTTTTTCTTTTCCAAAATTTCCCTATATACCAATTAAATGATTAACAGGACAAGCTCAAGCTGATGGCGTATTCTAGACGTAAGTCTACTCACTCGGTTGAGAAGAACTCCAACAACCTTCATTGTGCTAATATTTTGATAATCTCGCTTGTAATCTTAATTTTCTTTCATATAATTGTACTAATTTTGAAGTGAAATAAGCAATTTAAGGTTTTTGTGACGGATTTATATTATGAGTCTTGTATTCTTGGTTGGATCTATGAGTTTTTTGTGTGTGTTTATGGAACTAAATATTTGATAAATTGATTAAAAAAAATTGAGAGGTGAATTTTCTTTGTATTTGTAGCACAAGTGTTTTGATGAAATCGCAAGGGGTAGAGATCTCTTTTAATTAGAGTTAACGAATAAGGGGCAAGTAGATAAGAGAATTAAAGTAAACAGGGGTATCGGGTATTTATTTTTTGCAAGAGCCCGTAATCTTTCGGGGAGGGGGGTTAGGCGGCTAGGCCTTTAGGCTCGTGAGAAATTTCTTCACATAATTGATGGAAAATCCTATTTGCCATTGCAAGTGGGGGGTATCAAACCCACGCTCAAGTAGGTTTTTAGGAATTAGGCCAAACCAAAAGAGTGTTTTTAAGAAAATAATCCGAATAATAAATATGTGGCCTCAAAGAGACGAAAAATAATAAAAATGCGATCTTCTAGAATTGAACCTAAAACCTTCGGATCTATAATACCATGCTTTTACCAATGGACTATAACTCTTCTTAATGCAAATTATATTAATTTATTTACAAATGGTATTCATTAAACATACCGCAACAAAACAAATAAGCAATATATATAGTTCATCAGAGCCTTGAGAAGGCCTGGCCCCCAGCCTGCCTCCTGGATCCGCCAATGATGCTAAAGAAACATTTTAATATTTATAAAACAATAAATATATATGGAAACATTTTAAAAGAATTTAATCATCTCTACTGTTACACATCATCATTCATTCAAATCTATGCATACTAGTCATATTTGCATCGCAATGAGCAATAGCTCAGTCAGTATGAGCACTTTCCCTGTAGGGAAGAGTGCCGGGTTTGAACCCCGGAAAGGTAAATAACCACAAATTAATGCCTAAGGGGCAAATTCGTGGGCCCCATAAATGCATGTGTTGCGTGCTTGTTTATGATGTGTGCGTGGGTATGTTGTGTGTGTGTTTTGTGTCTTGGTTAGGGTTTAAAGACCAATGCAAAAAGAGGAAAAAAACCATATTTGCATAAACTCTCTTTCACACACACACACACACACATGAGTGAAACGGGTTATCAGCTACTAGCTGATATTAAACCGTCAACTAGGTCTTGAGATGGGCAAATCCGACTGTCAAATCAGCGATGCACTCAAACCACTTTATTCTACATATGGAGTGCTCCATGTAAGTGAAATTTAGCAATGTAAAAAGTTCTATTGTTGGTAAACCGTTAAATTTGCATGGAGCACATGAAATTTGGTGTATCGACATCTTAGATGATAGAGATGGTGATGATGGGTGCCGATCGTTGAATAAAATGGTGGAGGGTATAGTTTTTTGACGCCGTCTAACGAAAAAGCCTCCTAAAGCCTTTTTTCCTACACTATTCTTTCTCTCTCTCTATATATATATATATAAAAGAGGAAAAGGAAATGAGATGGCAGAGCGCTTTTTCAAAAAGAGACATTGCCTCAAACACAGATTGCACCCATTTTTCACCGATTCAAACCGATCATCTTGATCTACTTATCATAAAACCCATATGCACAAAGAATTGTGAGATTTAAAGAACTTTAATGCGTTCATCAAGTGGATAGAAAATTAATGGCTTATCGATACAGGAAAATGCAACCACTCGATGCACGCGTTAGAGGTTTTTAAATTCAATTTTTTTTATACATATGGGTTTCATGATACGTGGATGAAAATGACCGATCTAAATCGGCGATATATACGGGGTATGTGTGTTTTGAGACGGAGCTCTTTTTAAAAAAGGATCGCCAACTCATACCTTTTTATATCTCTGTATGTGAGAGAGAGACAGAGAGATAGACTTACAAAAGGAAGAACTAAGCAAACGTGTCCAAAAGTTAGACTATTCTCCTCCCAGAAGGAGCTCCTTTTATATGTTTTATTTTTGGATTTGTGATTCAACAGTTGGATGTAAATATAAAGTTATTGATGACATTTCATAAAAAATGATGATGACATCATTCCACTTCATCCAACGCAAGATGAAATGTACCAACGGTTATAAAAATGTAAAAATCAGATTCCTTTTCCTTTTGCAAGTAGAACAGTCAAACTCAATAATTTCTAATATCTAATTGTATATTTCAAAATTATATAGGTCAGGCAAGGGGACGTTTGAATTTTCAAACTCAATCCATTTATCACATCATTTCTTTTTTTGGCACTTGCGTCTTGATCTCTGCTTACAACACATAAGTACACTCACGCACACATTACACACAACACACACGCATCCAAAATACGTACGAATTTATCTCGAAAATGCTAATTTGTGGTTACTTTCACTCGTGGGGATCCAACCCCGCACTCTCCCCAAAAGTTTAGGGTAAGTGCCCATACCTGCTAAGCTATTGCTTATTAAAATCATTTCACACCAGATTTAGATCTACAAATTTTAGAAAGCAGATTAAGATGGGATCCAGGGGTCATACCCAACCCCTTGAAGATTACTAGCAAATGCATTATTTTCTCTATGCAGCATCATCTGCTAATAGTAAATAACTCCAAAACCATATGGTTTTCATCTTTAATACAACAAAGTTCTAATTGAAAACACATTTAGATCTTGATAGTAAAAAAAAACAAATATGTCCATTTTCCACCTGTGTATTTTACTAACCTAAGATCCAAGTGACAAGCGATCATAGCCATATGCTACAAACATTGACTTGATTAGGCTATTTTCATAATTAGAGATTTAATTTTGGGTGCATCGTCAGTCAAAACAGGTAGCCTTTCGTGGTGCAATATCAAATAAATGAAGATATATATATATATATGAGAATAATGGAGGAAAGAGGCCATAGGAGGGAATTTCCTCCTATGGCGTCGAAAAAGTACGTCCTCCGATGTATTTTCTGACGATATATATATAATTGTATATTTCAAAATTACCTGAGAAAGGAAGCTGTCCGCTTTCAATGAGCTTCGGAATCGAGCAATATGCCCATACACTGCAAGCGCTACTCGTACGGAAGAGCATAACCGGGATGTTCATCTCTTCACCCACTTCTAACGGAAGAGGAAGATAGCCGTCAGCTATAACACACGACACGCGTGTCCATCCATGACCAGGCATCAACAATTCTCTGAAGCCATCTCTGGATAGAGTCCTCAAAGATTCTTCCACATCTAAGAACTCGAGGAATGATCTAGGATTATCTTCAGGAAGCCCGTCCGGAATCGTGCGCAGCCGAAGCGTGCTCCGTGCGGAAAGGCGTTTCAGGAATTCCGACGACGAGCTGACCAGGCGACTGTAAATGTGTTCCGTGGTGAGGAAAGTGACGTAGAGGCCGGCGTCGGACATTAGTTCGGCTAGCTTCAGCATCGGGTGCACGTGACCCTGAGCTGGGAAGGGGGCAATGAGCACGTGGGGCATGCCTGCTTCTGCCATTAACTAACCTCTTCCTCTTCAGCTAGCTCTTCCCCCAAAGCTCTCTCCTCTTGCAAATTCAAATGATCGGGCACTGAAGCAGCAGTGATGTTATTGTTATCTTATCCCTGAGCAAATGGACAAAATCTTGTTGGAATTGATTGGTGGATTGAATTGCCGACAGAATATTCTCTTACAGTAAATTAAGGAAAACAAAACTATTTTACTTCGCTTTTACTCCCTCATATACACTAAAAACCTGCAAAATATAGAGTGGCCCCTCGCTTGGTTTTTACTTCGGTTTTACTCCCTCATATTCATCATGGGTCGTAAAACCAAAAGAAAGGTTTTATGATGCAAAAACTATTTTAGACCCCTCTTGTAATGTTTAGTTGAATTTAGTCCATCATATACCTCAGTTATGGCCTGCAAAAGTTTGTCACGCCTTTCATGTTGTTGTTTCGAATTTTGTTTACCCCTTTAATATGGAATTTTCCTACCTTGATAACGGGCTAAAGCTAGCAATGTAAACGGATCGGATACGGATTGGATATAAGTATAACTATATCCGTACTGGTAGGAGTTCTTAATGGATACGGATAATGAAAACCACTATCCGTATTGGAATTTCTTTATACAGATACGGCTATGGATATAAAACAGATACTGTAAAAATTGTATTCATTTATAGAACAAAAGGTCTGATAATAAATCAGATACGGATACAGAAGAAATATATGTGTTACTATATTTGTATCGGTTATTGTTGCTAGATAGGAATATGGATACGAATATTCATCGGAAATGAAAGTCTCCGTATTCGATAAAATTCAGTCACGAATACAGATTCCATTCGGATTATCTATATCCGTTTGCATCCTTAATTAAAACTCGATTTTATGGCGGATTGTATCCAGAAAAGGTAAAATCTACATTCATCTGATAGCCATGGTCAAGTTACAATCTGGTTTGGATTTAGATTTTCGAGGGCACAACGGTATGGATATGGCCAGGTGATACATTAGGAAAACTAGAGCAAGTTCTAAACCATGGTAAAACCTAAAGGCAGTTTAATACCAATCCGATGACATGGTATATATTGAAATCATATGTAACACCTGTTTTGCGAAACTACAAAGATTTCCTTGCGTGTACCCAAGGGGTCATGCTACTTATATGACAAATGTCGGTATCAATGGCACAAGTTCAGCTATCCACTACTTATTTGTTGATCGGAGTCGCCCATTATGATCTTCATGTATGGTTGAAAGCATACATATACCTATTTTTTTATATGATTTTGATATTCGTTGAGTGTTGAGAAGGTGTGAAATTGTCTTATCATCTTTTGTAAGATTTATAATCCTCCAATACAAATATGCAAGAAGTACCAAAATTGTATAGCTTCTTGCATATGCTTTAGCATATGTTGATCAAGATGAAGCGGTGTCCAGCATCACGAGAATGATAGATCGGCGATAATTTGACCGACTAGAACAATTTTTCTCGTATGCTATTGACCCTCACATTCCTCAAATCATATAAAATGGACAGACGAGGATTCAATTAAAATAAGATTTGGGAGATGAGTGTTGGGTAAAAAATGACACCTCATTGCCAAAATAAATGTCAAAGTCAAGTGGGCCCGAGTCCGAACCTTAGCCATGTGGGTCCAAGCCCTAACCCAAGCCAATTGGGCCAAGCCTGGCCCAAGCTCAAGCATGGGGGCCGGCCCCATGTCAATGAAGGAGAAGGAAAATGTAATAGTTTAATATGACATGTAATTTAGAAATAAAGAAATGAGAAAGAAATGGGAAAAAAACCTAAATTTTATAAAGCCCAAAGGCTATGGTGCAAAAAGTGTGCACTGGTGTAAAATAATGGGCAAAAATCCAAAATTGTAAAACCCGGGGGCTAAGATGTAAAAGTGTAAGCCTATAAAATGCCAAACATAAGAAGAAATAGCAACTTTTGATTCCGTCGCAATCTCTAGGTTTTGTGCCTCCACCCTAATTCTTGAGGTGAGATCTCTCTTCTTCCTCAAGAGAAACTCAAGGAAAAAGAGAGTTCTTTTGAGTGTCGCTCATCTTCTCTATCTTTTTTCTCTCTAAAAAGAACCCATTAGAATAGAAAAGAACCCATCTCTTAAAGAAAAGTTTCATCTTAAAGAGACTAAGATCCAAGATCAAAACTCAATAAAGAAACAAACTTTCTTCATCAAGCTTTAAGAACAAGAAAGAAGAAGAGCCCTCAGGGTGAATGGTTTTCATCTCGAGCAAACATATTCGAACAAGGAACCCAATGAAAAGCTTCAGCCTTGATCACCGCACCGCCTCACTCATTGGCAGGGATCCCCAAAAGAGATCTATGCCACGGACATCTACGCAAAGGGGAATTTCCATCTCAGAAATCCCCGCGAGGGGATTTTTTGGCTTGGAAATCCCCTTAAGGGGATTTTTCACCATTTATGATACCCTCTATCTCAAAGAGAGGCCCGCGTGCGGCTATCTCTAATTGATACCCGCTTGCGGATATCTCAAAGAGATACCTGCAGCGGACATCTCAAAAGGATACCCGCAGACGGACATCTCAAAGGAGATACCCGCTTTTTTCCCTCACTCCTTCATATACTCGAACATTGGATTTTTTTTTGTTTCGGGAGGCTGCCATGAGCCCTGCAAGGGGGCTTCTAGTTCCCTTGACCCCCAGTTCGTTGACCAGGGAGCGGGACCCTCGTGTGATGGCCCCCGATATGTTTAAAGAGGCCTAGAAAATCGTTTCCACGTACATACACATATTAAAAGATGAGTTCGCATGATACGCATGACCGGTTAGTCGGAAGTTCTCTCACGTCAACGCGAGGGTAATTAACAGAAGGTTTGTCCGTGGTTGTAAGAGAATAGGATCCCCACGATCAATAAACCCTTCCCACCATCAGGCAGGGAAAATCTATACACGCCTGAAGCACGTACGCATCCATCTCCATCCACGGGGTGACAAAAAACATCCTACAATGAGCGATGGTGAAGCCAATTTTCAAATTTATAAAAAAAATTGAAATCGAAATCGAAATATAGAAAATAAAATCAATTTAAAACAACTATTTCTTAGACTGAACTAAGGGTACACTTGGTAAAAGGCAATCTAGGTGATAATCCTATATTCCCATGACATATTACTATCCTCGACATGGTGTAAAAAATATTCCCGGCAATATAAAATTATCATGGTAATTAAATGACCTCATTTTATCGGAATCATATTCCCTCAAAGACCGGTGTCTATCTTAGTTTACCACGAAATTGTTGGATATAGGTGTCCTCAAGGAAATTATTGTAATTAATGGAGGACCTATACGAGAGAACAATCTTACTCGAGATGATAATATATTGTTTGGTTTGTCTTTATCATTCATGTGAATACGTTTTACTCGTTATCACGTATCGCTAATACATAATGATAAAGCTTGTAAGATCTTTGTTTGACTGCCAGGATTATGATAGGGATCATACTAGTGGGGTCTAGGTAGTCTATAAGCACATCATTAAAAGTCCCTAGTTAAGAGAGTATCGAGACTGTGCAACGATACTTCAGATTAGACTAGTGTATACGTTTCTTGACCCTGACCGGGGCAATGATTGATCCCATAACCATTGGTGTTTGATACCAAAAATTATATATAGGTGCTCATTAGATGAATGAGTTACACTTGACGGACTCACCTAAGAACTCCTAAATGGTATTGTACCTATCGTAGATAGCAGTTCTCATGCGACATGAGTACAAGGTAGTCCGTAGACCTAAAATTGTCATAGTGCCTTGTGTGTGTTCCCACTGTATTTGGATTACTACCCATCCATGGTTTTACTGAGTCGTGCAAACAGATTTTAGTTGGGTGCAATCCCAAAGCACATGGAGGCTGTGATCGATTGAAGGGATTTCGTCTCTCCAGGCATAGGGAGTCGAGGTCGTTCTGTGCCAGATCGGCTATAACCATAAGTCCTTGGTTAAGGAAATTGAGATTTACTGATAAGTATTATCAGTAGTTTCTCGGGTGATTATGAGTTTATGATTGACACAACTTATTAGGTTATTAGGAGTCTGATGGTTTCCATCTTTCAGATCTGGTATGCGACACTCTTAGACGAAGAGACCAGACTGTACGATGATTGTCACCGATAGAATTTATAAGGTTCTGATGAGTTTGCTCATTGACCTTCTTTCAATCAATACCTGGGTAGCTGTTACGTGCAGCTAGTACCGCTGACATACTTGTGGGTTATGGATATAATCCTAACCTACTGTAAGCATATTATCAAGTGTTTAGAGTCCCACACAGAGGTTTTCCAGTACAGGCAAAACGATGTAGGGCACGATTAGGGATACGAGCAAGAGTTCGATTAAATACGTGTATGTGATACATGTATTTTAATCGGGCGTTTAATGATATTAGCCGGTATATATATGATATAACCGGATTATTAAATCAAGTGTTGATTTAATAGTTAGATATATATTTATATATAATATAGATATATATTAAACTAATATCATACTCAATTTATTATTTCTTCTCTTTAAATGTATTTATATTTGATATAGATATAAGTATCATGTTAGTTTATACATGAGCGTTGTTTGTATATGATGCACATACAAGTTTAGCTAATACATGATTGTTGTGTGTATGAGAATTGCATTGAATACAAGATGAGATCAAAGAATTTACTTATTTATTTTTTTTAGGAAAATGAATGAGTTATTTTCTTTAGTTGTGTGTAGAAACCATGACTCATTCTTGTTTTACCTAGAATCATAAATATGGCTAATCTTTTAATCTCATTAGTTTTGGCAAGCCATTCTCATCATCTTCATCTCTCTTTCTTGAGTTTTTCAAAAGTGAGGAAAGAAAAGAAAAGAGAAAATTAGTGAGCACTAATAATCTATATCCTCACCAATTATTCCTAGCAAGTTTGATTAGTGAGTTGCTTCATTTTGATATGATGTTGAGTTATTGGCGATTGATTATTGTTATCATTTTATTGCGCGATTATGCATATTGCTTCCGTGACTCACATGCTTTCGTATGCTTGTGATTATGTTATGTCTGTATCGGACGAGATATAGATTATTTTGATGATGCCACGATAACCATACGTCTTGAGATACTTCACATGCTAGGATAGAGGTACACGGGTGTACATGAGAGTTATTATTTTTAAGATTCGTCATCACTCGGATTCTAGTTTCGAAGCATGCTCATTCACCCTCCTTGATGTATACATTTATCATAGTTTAGTTATTTCACCACTTATCCAGGTGATTTCTATCTTGTTATGCAAATTCTACTCATGAGTTAGCGACTTACCCCGTTGTGCCATAGTTTCTTGTAGGTTTGACTGCTTGGATCGGTAGCGGCTCCGTTGGCACACTTGGCTTCTTGTGGGCGTGTTTGCTTATCTCTTGTACTAGGTGGGTTAGAATTTGTATTGGTATTTGCCTTGTACCTTTTATTGTATTTAGAAGTACTCCATCAAAAAAACCAACTCTAGTGTATTTGACCAAGACCTTAGATGTTGTATTATTGTTGTCGTTGGTTGTCGAGCTCGTATGGAGTCGACTTGAATTATTGTTTATTTTGTGTTCATTACTTTCTGCTTGTTATTCTTAGCCTTTTGGCATTGTATATTATTGTGTGGATTGTGTTTCCGCCGTGTGGGTGTTGATCTAGCTCCTGAGTGGGTATGCTTTTATTTGTATTTATATTCTATTATTTACTGGGTTTTGTTCAAAATTTATAAAGGAGGTGTTGTCCGTTTTTCAAACGTATTTAAACAAGTTTTACTTCTTTTATTAAAAACTTTTCTTTAAAACTTCACCTCTATTTTAAAATATGTTATATTATATCATTCATTTTCTTTATAAATGGTTTAGATTCCTGGTTGAGTTACGGTGGGGTCCACGGGACTTCACTCGTTACGTGTGTCAGTCATGTTCCTTTTCAATTTATGACAAAGTTAGTATCAAAGCACTAAGTTTTACCTTCTTCGGGTCTTGGTTTAACCATGTGGGGTCTAGGTTATAATGTTTCGAAACTTAGGTCTAACCTTGCGGAACGTAGACTTGACTTTGGGGTATTAAACCCGCACTTTGTTTTCTTTTATTAAGTTTAGATTTGACCATGTGGAGTGTAGGGTACGATCTTTCGAGACCTAGGCTTAACATTGCAGAACTTAGACTTAATTTTGGGGGTCTTAAACTCGAACTTTCGATTCATAGGCTACCCTTGGTACAATTGAGTAGGTAGCTTAAGTAGAGTTACGTACCGTACGTATGTTCCGCGGCATACTTATGATACGGCACTACGCTTAAGTCACCTTAGGATGTGTATTTTGAATCCTTCCGTGATTCTCTTTTATTCATTCCCGATTTGTTGTCATTGCATTGCTATTTCGTTGAGATTCAGAAACTGATTGTTGTTCATTTCTTGTTCCCGTCACCATGCCGCCAAAGATTGCATAAGTTGAGAGGGATCAGTTAGAGATGAGGTCAGGACGGGCTCGCCTGAGATGAGGACTGACCAGGATGGTACTCCGGTGACTCAGAAACATATTGATTTTCCTTCTTCGGATAAGATTTCTCGTTGAGAGGAGAGCGTTCAGGATCTTCATTGTTTGATGAGTTTGTTAGCTGAGACTATTCGAACCCAAAGAACTGTCGTTGCACAGTCAGCTTCGGAGATCTTAGTGCAGCCTGATGCTCAGAGATCAGTTGCGCCTTCGGTGATTAAGACTTTTGATGTCGCTTTCAGAGTTCATAAAGCTGAACCCTCCGGTGTTTACCGGTATGGACACAGCAGAGGATCCGCAGTCGTTCCTCAACAAGATGGCGAGGATATATCGTTCAACGGGATGCTCCGAAGCAAGATCAGTGAAATTGACTAGTTTTCATTTAGAAGGTCTTGCTCAGACCTGGTGTGATTCGATCGAGAGAGGCCGATCAGTGGGTGTTCCTCCTATGACCTTGGATGAGTTTTCAAAGGTCTTCTTAGCCCGATTTTTACCTCAGAGTGTCAGAGATGCCCAAGCTCATAGTTTCGAGTCTTTGCACAAGACTTTGGGTATGACGGTGGCATAGTATGACCTTCAGTTCACCTAGTTATCGCGATATGCTCCTTATTTGGTCCCTACTGAAGAGATCCGAATTAAGAGGTTCATGCATGGACTTGATGTGCAGTTATTTTTCTCCATTGTTGTCCAGCATTTTGATACGTATGCAGAGACAATAGATGCGGCTACACTGATATAGGAACGTTATACTGAGATTGGAGCTATCCCGGAGCCGAAGCGAGCTGATTTGAGGCTCCATCTGTTGAGCAAGAGAGAAGTGGCATGAGGGAATGGCCTTGAAAGCAGTTATTCTACACCGATGGGATGCAAATACCAACCCGGTTGTGTTTTAATTATAAGAGGCCCAACCATAGAGCCAAAAACTGTCCCGCCAGGCGTCAGAACAGGAAAGCATCCCGACGAGCTGCGTCATTTTCTTTTCCCCTCCACCGATAATTACTCAAGTTCCACCCGGGAATCGGACTGGTAGTTGATATGATGGTCCTATGCAGAGAGGACAAGGATCCAGAGATAGAGGACGTCAGGTCGTGAGCAGTAAGCAAGCGAGAGTTCTTGCTCTGACTGCTTCGGGTGCTTAGGCACCTTTCAACATTGAAGAAGGTACACTTCAACATCAGTTGTTTTGATTATTTTCTGGATGATCTGAGTACCACACTCTCGACGTTGAAGGAGGAATACTTCAATGTCGGTTGCTTTGGATTTGTGTTTTGATGATCCGAGTATCACACTTTCATTTTCGTGCATTGACTTTGCATTATAGTGTTTTGGATGATCCGAGTATCACGCTTTCGTTTTCATATACGCACAGGTTTATTGAGTTGAGATTTCCATGAACTTATGTTTTTCATGAGATTTGAGAAACCGTGTGATAGTATTTCATAAAATAGGATTATGTTTGCAAATTGCGGTTATCTCTTGAAATGATGATTTTACGTCCTCCATGAGTTTTTTGTGGAATTATGATTTGTGTTATCCGATATTGAGGAGGAAAGGATCAACTACGGATATCCGGAGGATACCGACCCTGGTTTTTATTATGACTTGGAGTAGAGGGCTGATCAGAGAGACAACGCCTAAAATATTTTGGGATTTCGAGCGTCGATGATTGGCATATGATTTGATGATGTTTTATTGATGTGGATTTTCTATTATGCGTGATCCGTTATGATGCGCTTACTTTCACTTATACTATATACCCATTATCACACATTATATAGTATTTCTAGTTTGTGTGGTACTTCAGAGCCCCGTTGATTTGATTTAATGAAATATTTTAAGATTTGTGTTTAAATTTAAATTCGGGAACCGAATTTATTTAAGGGGGAATATTGTAACATTTCATAATTTTAAAGATTATTTTAGAAATTAAATAATGATATTATGTGTTTTCTTAAAAATGATGACATTTATAGAATTGGGCTTTCATAAATTGCTGTGTGAGTATGCCTATATGGTTTAACATGGTAAAACTAATAATTTATTTTCTAATTAGTATCAGTGGACATGGTAAACAAGTTAATTTTAACATTTCCATTATATATATTTTATTAAAATGAATTTGGGAATAATAGTTTTTTGCATGATTGATATTTTTTTAGGATGATATATTTTGTAGAGGAGAGAGAGGCATGGGCTCATCATTCCATCTCCCCATTTTTCCTCCCTCTCAGAAATCTCACTCTTTCAAGCTCTCTCTCGATCTCTCGAACTCTCACTCCCTCACAACCCTTTCATTTCTTCTTAACCATGTCCAACTCTCACTCAAATCCCAACCTCAAACACAAACCTACATTTCCTCATCTCCTCACTCAAGCTTGATTCAAGTTGAAGCCATCTTCAGGTGTTCAAGTAGCTCATACAAGATTTGATCTCCTCTTTCATCTCTTCAAAGTGGTAAAAATCCCTCCTTCGATAATTTTATGTTTCATTTGCCATGAAAAACCCTATCTTTGCATAAAAATGTCATTTTTATGGTTTTTAATCTTTCAAACTTGGTTTTTAAAGTGTTCAAATAGTTGTAGTGAAGCTAGTATGATTTTCTTGGTGTTTACAACTGTTTGGGAAAGTTGTAGGTATTTTGATGCAAGAGTTTTGATTTTATGGTTTTACAAATTTTAGAAATTTCATAGCTGCAATTTTCTTCTGCGGATGTCTGGGCTCTAAAGTTTCAAACGTCTGCCATCAATATGTTTTTATTTGTTTTTGTTGGTCAGACATCTGGACTCCAAACTTCAGACGCCTGCCTCTTGCTCAGATGTCTGGTCTCAAGTCTCTGGTTGGATTTAATTGAACTACAGATGTCTGGGATGCAAAGCTTCAGACGTCTGGGATGCAAAGCTTCAAACGTCTGTCCCTTGTTCAGACGTCTGCATATTTTTCTCAGGTTGGATTTCGTGTTCGGGACAGACGTCTGAGTGTTTGAACTTCAGACGTCCGGTGTCCTTTTTAGCTGTTTTGATTAATGTTTTCTTCGTTTTTCATTTATTTGGTTTTATAGCAATATTAATGGAGTGTCCTTGCATGTTTACGATGTTATCAGTTTTAGGGTTGATTGCGGAGACTCTTGAAGCGACGAGGAGAGGCGCGGTAGTCGTGGGATTCTACTAGCCCGAACCCCATTACTGTGAGTAGATTTGTATCTATGGGTGGGGAATCGGGTAGATTGCATATAGCACTCCTATGAAACATATTGTTTAGTTATGCTATTGATACATTTACGAGTCGTGTTACGTATATCTAGATCTGTTCGTTGATTAGTTGATTCATAGTTTAACTTTAATAGGCTTATTGTAAACACACTATAGAACACTAGCACAACTACTAATGATTTCCATATTGCATAATCACAGACTCGCATGCTACCCTACACATCGTTAGTATTTCCATACCACGTAGAACTTTCCATGCTTACATATCATAGTACGATTAACGTTATGGTAGGATTGATATTATAGTACGATTTACATTATGTGCGAGTACGTGACTAGACATCCGTACTGATTGTTGGGCGATTACACAGCTAGAGGTCCGTACCAGTCGCCGTGCATGTATGTAACTAAGATGTCTGTACCAATCGTTGAGCGAGTGCGCTGACGGGATGTCCGCACCAATCACTGTATGCATATGTAACTAGATGTTCGTACAAATAATATTCCATTGCTGTGTGTGTATGTAGACTTGATGTCCATACTATTTTAAGTATGTATTTGCGTATGTAGACTATATGTCCGTACTATTTAAACTATGTGTTCGGATACATAGACTAGATATCTATACCGACTATTATGATATGATTAATGGAATATTGGGTTATCATCATACGAAAGGAGATTCCGTACCGCATGAGATGATATTGAACCGAATACGGCCTTGCACTATATCGACTCGCGGAGTCTTATTATTTATTCATATTGAGAGATTTCGAAAATATAAAGATTTTACCTATTTTGAAATAACAATTCGTTCACATTTTAAAAGCCGTGATGTGAAGGCTGTTGGATTTCAAAAGAATATATATATATATATCGCAGCCTTCTTATTTTCAAAACAACATTTCGTTCTATTTTAAAATATATATATAGGATTATCTGTCTACTATGATCGTTCACGCTACGTTTACTTTACATGTTATTCTTCCGTGTTACGTTTACCTTATTGATTATGCTACGCTTATGTTAATAGTTCGCGCGTTGTTCATCTTATTAGTTTGTGCTGTACTTACTTTATACATTATCAGTTTATGCTACGCTTTATGATTCTGTTTACGCTATGATGATGATGATACTGGCTTGTGCTATATATTGATACCCATCTGTGCTATGCTTATTTCACACAGACTAAAAATGTACGAATTAAACGAGATTTATTATTCTGGATATGATATGATATCAATTCTAAGAAATTGAGAATATAAGAGAATATATATATATATATATATATATATATATATATATATATATATATATATATGAAAGATTGTATAAGTGTGATCAATACATGAGTGATTGAGGCCAGTTGACACAAGATATTTTCTGTAGATATATGTGATCAATCCATGAGTAATTGAGGCTAGTTGACATGAGATGTCTTCTGTGGATACATGGATATATTATGAATATGTGAGGGATCGATATAGATGCCCTGCACAGAATGAGATGAATTATGATGTATAGTAGCCGAACATGACTGCTCCAAGAGACAGTATCTGAATATTATTTCCATATCGATGTATATTAAAAAGGGGTTTTCAAAAGATCTATAGTCTCATTATTTTACATGTGTATATGATCGACACAAGAATCTTTCAAAAGAAAACCTCTTCAATCATTTTCAAAAGACGTGACGTATATTTTAAATGAAATGCTTGTATTACTTCACAAATTAACGTCCGCTACTTATGCCGTGATATACAAACCATACGGCTATTTTGAAAGGGTTTACATACATAAATCTTTTGGCTGCTTTTATATGATTGCATATGAATGCGTGCTATATATGTATTATAGTCTTGATTGTGATTGTGCTTGGCCGTGTGTTATACATATTTCACAATGGCTACAATGATCGTTATTTGACACTGTTATATATATATATATATGATGTTGAGTTATTGGCGATTGATGATTGTTATCATTTTATTGCGCGATTATGCAAATTGCTTCAGTGACTCACATGCTTTCGTATGCTTGTGACTATATTATGCACGTAACGAGCGAGATATAGATTATTTTGATGATGCCATGATAACCATACATATTAAGTTACTTCACATGTTAGGATAGCTGTACACGGGTATACATGAGAATTATTATTATTAAGGTTCATCATCGCTCGAACTCTAGCTTCGAAGCATACTCATTTACCCTCCTTGATGTAAATATTTATCATGCTTTGGTTATTTCACCGCTTATTCTGGCGATTTCTATCTTATTATGCAAATTCTACTCACGAGTTGACAACTCACCCCCGTTGTGCCATAGTTTCTTGCAGATTTGACCGCTTGGATCGGTAGCGGCTCCATTGGCACACTTAGCTTCTTGTGGGTGTGTTTGCTTATCTCTTGTACTGAGTGGGTTAGAATTTGTATCGGCATTTGCTTTATACCTTTTATTGTATCTAAAAGTACTCCATCAAAAAACCAAGTCTGGTGAATTGAACCGAGATCTTAGATGTTGTATTATTGTTATTGTTGGTTATCGAACTCGTATGGAGTCGACTTGAATTATTGTTTATATTTTGTTCATTATTTTCTGCTTATTGTTGTTCGCCTTTTGGTGTCGTATATTATTGCGGGGATTGTGTTTCCGCCATGTGGCCGTTGAACTAGCTCCCGAGTGGGGATGCTTTTATTTGTATTTATATTCTATTATTGTACAGGATTTTGTTCAAAATTTATAAAGGTCCTATATTATTGCGTGGATGTTTTTCAAACTCGTATTTTAAAACAACTTTTACTTCTTTTATTAAAAACTTTTCTTTAAAACTTCATCTCTATTTTAAAATATATTATATTATATCATTTAGTTTCCTTATAAATGGTTTAAATTCCTGATTTTGGTTTACTTGGGTTACGGTGGGGTCCACCAGACTTCACGTGATCCTTGTGCCGATCATGTGTCTTTTCGGGTCATAACAGTCTTGGTCCGTCCGATCTCAAGATCGGATGGCTGCGGCTTACGCACATGGGCGCAAGCCGCCCACGCTTCCCTACGTGTAAACACGTGGGGTCCATGCGCCAGTGCATGCAAGCGGGTCGGATCAAGTCAAATCCGACCCGGTTCGACCCATTAACTATATTTTTTCTTTTCTTTTCAAATAAAAACTGATTTAAAAACTGTTTTTAATTAGAAAAAAATATTTTAAAATACCAGAAAATGATGGAAAAATTCTAGAAATCTATTTTAATGTTTTCTTCATTTTGCAACCAAATTTGATTTAACATAATTTCCCCTTTTGTTATTAAAAATATTTCATAAAGCCTTTTCCTTCTCTAAAATTCAAAATAAATATTTAAAAATTATATTAATTAGTTTTAAATATATAAAGACCATTTTATTTTAACATATTTTCCATCAAACCAAGCATTAAAGAAATATATACACACAAGGAAATTTATTCGGTATTAAGAAATCACAGACATTACAAATATCTTTTCAATTACCCTTGACTTCATTCTAGAATCGATCTTTTTTTATTTCAAAACTCTCTCACCACTTATCCTCGACATCCCTCCCTTCAATTTAGGTTTTCGACTTATCGTTAACTTACGAATATGACCATATTCACATTCCACTAGCGTATGGAAAGAGTAGGTTGTGGAAGAAGTTGCATAGCAAATTGAGTTTTGATAGAGTGAATCCATAACCCTAATTTTGATTTGGGGTCGAATTTGGGAATTTTAGATGTAGGAGAAGGGTTTGGGGCTTTAAAAACTCTAATCCCAACATCTCTCTGTTAGATGCCTAACGGAATGAAAGAAAGACAATCTTTTTGGCGAGTCGGGGGACTTTTAGAAATGATTTAGAGTTTTGGAGGAGTAAATAGATCTTATCAAGTATTGTTTTTTTTTTAGTAATTACTCAAATTTTGAGAGACGGTTAATAAAAACCTTTTCTTTAAATGTCGAAGAAAATAGCTCAAATTTCAGTTAGTACAAACGAAATGGCAAGAATAATAGTACATATATGGATTATTTTTTATTCTTTTAAAATTTTTTATTAAGATAAACTTTTAAAGAATAAAGCTTATGTTTATAATACTGCCAATAAGTTTTAGCATTTGGCAGCAGACCATCGCTGTAATTTTTTTGAGATTACAAATCTTTTGATAGCTTTTTGCCAAATGGGGAAACTGGTTGAGAGTTATGGTTAATTAAGAGGGGATCCACTTCTATCTGTTTCGGATCCATCCTTAGATAAGGTTGCATTGTTGGATTGACTATGCATGCCTTGGGTAATCATTGAAGATTGACGTACAAAGATATCGAAATTCAAGCAAAATGCACATGATCGATCTCAATGATTGAAACCTCGGCTACTTCTTGTTTGCCGACAATATAATTCCTAGCTAATGGACATTTAAAATATTTATGATTTTCATGGGCATCTTTTGTCATTCGAATTGGAGAAATCTAATTCTTACCCTTTTTTCATATATAGATATTAGGCTAAATGATAATGATATTAGAGCAATATGTGTTAGGGAAAATTGCAGGAAACTCTTTTTATTTATTGTTAGATTAGATAGGCTCGTAGAAATGTATGATAGATGGCATGGGCTCAATCAAAGAGCCTAATTGATGGTCAAGATCTCTTGTGAGATCAACACTGTAGATTATCATTCACAGTTGGTCGACTTTGGAATTTAAAAAGGCGTATGTTAGAATGATCCATGATTTTGTTCACCTCTGCCAAATTCTAATTTTCAAAATACCTTCCCAGTGAAAATTAATTTCAGTAATGAATCGTTAATTAAACAATGGTAGAAAAAGAAGATAAAAGCTCTGAATATGTTGAACATAAAAGGCTAGCCCTTTAACGGAAATAGTAACGTCGATAGTATCGAGAAGTTACTTCAGGCTACCAGTTGGCTTTCTACTTGTCAGACAAAAGTGAGGAATTTATGCAATTTAATCCTGCACATCTAAATTTGTATTTCTTCCATTCTTCCGTTCTTCCGGTCGAACTTTTTGGGCCAACCTTCCAAAGTAGCCCTTGTCTGCCCTATATATCTATCTATCTACTATTTATTTTATGAAATCTATTTTTTTTTATTTTATTTTTGAAATCATCTATCTACTGAAGAAAGGGGGTATTCAATTTCTTTTTATGGGCCTATGGACATCTATTTCTTTTTATGGACCTAACTTTCTAAGCGTTGTATCGGGCCTATAATTTGGAAAAAGAAAAGAAAATAACACATCAAGGATGACGCTAATTATAACACATCAATGCTATATATTTTCTTTTTTAAACACACATGGAAAAGCAACAATCGATGTTCAAATTACGCAGTTAAGCCTGAAATTGTGACGATATTGGGCATCCTTTCAAGTGTCTCCAAATGAATTTTACAGGTATAGTAACAACATATAAACTAGTTTTAATTTATAAAAGAATCTAACAACATGTTGTATAAATGTTTCAGATGAGACACAACATCAGAGCAAAGCATTCGTGCTCTAGATAAATAATCAACAAGACCCTTGGTACCTTGCTTGTGAAAAATGGGGTCGAAAGATTTATGAGGGTGAAGGGAAAAGCACATGCAAAAATGTAGCTTGTAGGGATTCACCTGTAGTTCCCACATACAGGCAATGTAAAATAAGAATATTTTTGGTTAGTTTATTCTATAAATTTTGATCAATTAATTTGATCGTCCCGAAACACAATTGTATAGGTATATGCAGGGATTTAAAGTACAAGATGAGCGCGTTGTTTTCGGCAAACAAGTGAACATACCATTTGGCCGCGAGGTTAATGAGCTTCAAAATATATCAGCGAATTATATTATTGAGTACTACCTTCAATTTCATACTGATTTTATTTATTTCACGGGAACAAGATACCGATGAATTTATGAAATGCATGGAAAATTGTCTTCACAGCCGCTACGTTCTTACAATTAGATGATCAAAGAGTAGTTTAAACGGTCAGAAAAAGGCATAATATATATGTACTGCATTGAAGAAGATGTAGGTGTACGGTGTTAGGATTGCAACACTTGCGGACCGCGGCGGAAATATAGAACAAAATTTTCTAAAACATAGTACCGAACACTATACCCAAAATCATCCAATACAAGCAATTGCAAAACTGAAGAGAGAAAAACCATAAAATTTAGAGGGGTTACAACCTTTGTAGCGTGTCCACTCCTCAGTGGAAGACCAAAGCTAAGCTTTAGCGGTGTAGAGATTAAACTTGATCGCCGACCGTCTCACCGTCATGTTGAAAACAACCCATCCAAGCTCTCACTTCACTTTAGAACACTTTATGTGAAACAACTAGCTCTCACCTATTACTAGCATGAGGAGGTAGAAGATGATATGAGAAAAATACTCTCTTTTCTTTTCTTTCTCCTTTCTTAAGAAAAATCAAGAGAAGAAGATGAAGCCTCCCTCATTTCTTTCCTCTCTCTCCTAAAAGGTATTATGAAGAGAATAATCCCAATGAGAATGAGAATGAGAATTATTCTCATTTCTTTATCTCTCTCATTCCATTTCTCTCTTCTTTTTATTGTCATGCAAAGAGAGAGAATGGCCCACCTCTTCACATGCCTCACTTTTGTCCTCAAATGACAATGAGAGTTTTATTTGTATAATATACAAATGCTATGTATGTATCCTATAAATACAATGAGAGAGAAAGAGAGTGTATTTGAGGATAATGGAGGAAAGATGTCGTATGAGGGAATTTCCTCTTATGACGTCGCAAAAATACAACCTCCATCGTTCAGTCTGACGATCGGCACCCATCATCTTCATCCTTATCATTTAAGATATGGATACACCAAATTTCATTTGATTCTACAATCTTTTCACCGTTGAATTAGTGGGTTCAAAATTAACGGTTTACCGACAATAGAACTTTTTACATTGTTAAATCAACGGTGAAAAGTTGTAGAATCACATAAAATTTGGTGTACCCAAATCTTAGATGATAACGATGAAGATGATGCGGTCCGATCGTTGGAAAACACGATGGAGGTTGTATTTTTTCGACGCCATAGGAGGAAATTCCCTCATATGGCCTCTTTTCTCCATTATTCTCTCTCTCTCTCTCTCTCTCTCTCTCTATATATATATATATATATATATATATATATATAATGAGAGAGAATATATGTATCATATACATATACATATTATGTATCATGTACATAATAATACATTAGTATCAAATACTAATTAGAAAGAGTCTGTGTGTGTATCATATACACAATACCAGCTACCATATCACATATATGTAAGTCAGCACTTGACTTAATAGTCCAACTTATAAATAAATTGGCTGATATTATCAAATGTCCAATTAATATACGTGTAACAAATACACGTGTTTAATCAAACTCCCGCAAGTATCCGCATACGCACGCCAGATCATCATTTCGCCTGGACAGGTGCTTTCGTTACGAGACTCTAAAAACCTGACAATACGCTGGCAGTAGCTTAAACATTATCATATCCGATTGAATCTGAAACACTTTCAGATCAATCTCATCATGGGTTAACCCACAAGCACGTCAGCGGTACTAGCTGCACGTAACGGCTATCCAGGTATTGATTGTTAGTGTTTATGCCCTAGAAGGCCATTACTGTATCATACTAGTTTGTATATTACTTAATGGAAGCTTGGGATATTCACATGTATATATAACAGTCTTGCTAAACATAGTAGTATGCTACTTGGTTTTTCTATCTTAATATGTGAGTGTACGTATTGATAGAGCTCTTAGGATCTTGCTTGTCTACCAGCGTTGTGATGGCAGTCACACTAGTGGGGGCTGGGTAGTCTACAAGCACATCCTTATTCAGGTCCCTGGTCGTTGGATTATCGAGACTGAGCATCGATATCCGGAGTAGACTAGTGTGTATGCTTCTCATCCCAGTTGGGGAGATGGTCTGTCCCACAGCCATCAGTATGTCGTACTGGAGATAGTATGCAGGTGCTCGTTAGGTTACGGGTACACCGGACAGGACTCACAGGGAACTGTTGGTTGGTTTGATACCAGTCGTCAGTGAGCAGTTCCCAGGTGACATGAGTACAGCGTAGTCCGCAGACTTGACACTGCTACTTCGCCTCGAGTGTGTCCCACTGTTCTTAGATTGCTACCCTACCACGGCTCAAAGGAGTCGTGCAAACAGGTAGCAGTTGGGTGCAGTCCCGAGCACTTGGAGGCAGTGGCGGTTAGACAGGATTCGTCCCTCCCGGTATTGGGAGTAGATATCGTGCTGTGTCAGAGAGCCATTACGCAAAGTCCCTGGCCAGGGCAAGTGAGATTTACTGGTAGGTTCCAGTAGTTTCTCAGGGTGTAATGGGCTTCACTCCGACACGACTTATACCGCTATTAGGGGACTGACGCTTGCCGCCCCCTAGGCCCGATATGCGATAGTCTTGGACGAACGGACCGGACTGTATGGAGATTGTCACATCAGACTCAGTAGGAGTTCGGATGGGTTTACTCATCGGCCTTCTTATCGACAACTACCTGGGGACCGTTACGTACAGCTAGTGCCGCTTGCGGTCTGTGGTTAAACCCACTGCCAGCATAGTAGTCGAGTCTCTAGAGTCCCACACAGAGAGTTTCCTACTCCAGGCGAAACGATATAGAGGTCGCATGGTTTTGCGACAAAGGGTTCGGACGCATACGTGCGTTTACGCACGTACGACTTTCGGACAGTTTTTACCAGTCGGCTTTGGTTTAAGCCAGTTACTGGTATCCGGTTATTGGATTTTTACAGTCTAAAGTTTTTCCGTATTTTTGCGGATTGGAGGGGCGTTCTCGTAATTGTACGAGAAGCTTCTAGAAGATGTGACTAAGGAGGTTAAGGTGACATAAGCTTTGGATAAGATTAGTGAGTCATGAGGGTGATTCATCATGGTCATTAATGCACCATAAATGCTTAATGACTCATGTTAATGAATCACCTCTTTTCATTTATGAAGCATGCTTATTCATTTCTTTTATTCATTATTCTAAAATAAGAATGCTTCATAATATATTATGATACACTCTCTCTCATCTCATTATCTCATCTCACATTCTCTCTCCTCAAGCTCTCATCTTCAAGAGACTAATCCTTAATCCTCATGTGTTGAGATCAAAGGTTTAGTTAGACTTAAACATCCATTACCTTCACTCTATATCATCCTCTCTTCTTTGATTAGCAATCAAAGTAGATTAGTTACCTCAAGTTAGAGGTTTAGCTTGGTGTTTTGCTCTCGGGTGGATCGTCTACTACCTAGAGAAGGTCGAGAAGAACCAAGGAGGACACAAAGACGAAGGACATGTTTCGTTAGGTATAATCCCTAAACACAATAGATAAGAAACTCTTTGTGTACGGTTATTTATAGTTTAGCTTCGATTCAAGCGGTTAGTCGATGTTCGTTCTTTAAACTTGATCGTTTTTGAAAATTCCGCCTCCCCACAAGTACTGGGGTGTACTACATCGACTTACAGTGGTATCAGAGCCTCGCTAAACACTAAATAACTTGATTGCAAATTTGTACGAATTTCGAACGGAAAAACGAAGCCGGAAAACCCTAAAAGTTACAAGTTTCTGTCGAATTTAAAATGATGTCCTAAAATTGTTCAGGTCATCTCAGAAAGCTTGTAAAGGGTCCAGAAGAACACCCAAGAAATTAGAGCCCATGAATCGGCTAAAGAGCCGCGGAAGGGCGGCGGATCGCATCGATCCGCCGCGCTTCCGCGGCCGAGTTGCCGAGTCATGGACTCGTATTTCTTGTGTGGGTCCTCTCTGGTATTTGGGGTTCTCTGGAATATTTAATATTTGCTCAGGTTACTGTTTAACAGAGCAGATTTTGGAGCAATATTGATGTTGTTTAATCGATCGAAATTGTACAGTATTTGCATATTGGATTATATCTGTGATTGTTTAATGTGTTCGTAAACCTCTCCTAACTGCTAGTATGTCGGTTGGCATGGGGTTGCACATTTCTGTAATGGTTATATCTGTTTGTGCATATAAACTGTATTGGAATGTTGTGGTGTATAGCCGGGGTTAGCAATGGGTTATTGTTTAATTCATTTGTTGTAAATGTAATTTGTTGTAATATTATTTTTGCGGGGCACTTCCAGGTTGCGGTTGTAGCCACCGTTGTATTATTTCATTTTACTGTTTATGCTCCTAGGACTGACCCAAGGTGGGGTACACAGACTGCCAGGTGGGTAGTTTGCCGTACCCGTAGGGGTCGAGGGTGGGGTAACGGCTATTCATCACAACTGTGTAATCTGTCTTTTCTTGCAGGCTCAAAAGAAATACAGATTGCTTGCAAATCCAATATTGTTTATCTGTGTTCTGGAATGAATATCATTGCGTCAGACGAATGTAAAATATCTATATTTATGATAGCTATTTAGACGTCATTTATGTTTTACACCCGTGCTAGCCCAGCCCCTGCTCTGTCGTTAGTTAAGTAACCTAACGGGTGATGACGGGACCCAGTGGCGAATGCGGATGGCATAAGAGGACGTTGTATTTTCGTTGTTTTCTGCAATGATAGGTTAATGATGGGACGCATTATCTGTAATGCAAAGAAAATAAACCAAGTTTAAATCGTTGGAACAATTTAAAAGAAACCACTCGGTTATTTTTAAAACAGATATTTTTAAATGCGGAGATTTAACCACTCCTTTTAAAAGCTATCAGGTTCCTTCGGTTATATCAAGTTCACTACGTTCACGGTTTCGCCAAAACCAGTCGTAGCCCTCCGTCATTTCTTATGAATGGTCAGTAGTATTCAAGCTATGTTTGTTTGGCCCTTAGTCAAGACATAGTGATTGGTAGCTGCTGGGGTATTCATTTGTTACATAGATAGATGAGTTGGTTTAGGACAGTCGTATTGCTTTGTTGGCCCTTAGTCAAGAGTATATACGGATGGGTTCAAATCAACAGGATAATGATGGGCAGAACTTGACATGTGACTTATGATTTGTTGGCCCTTAGTCAAGATCATAAGAACATGGGGCAAAAACACATATCGGGAATTTCTAAAGAAACTGAAATTTGCAAAGAGATGCATACCATTTGGAGTTTGATGAATGTTGGTAGGATTCCTTCAACATTATCATACGATGATATTTGGATCCCGATCCTACTGTGAGTATATGCTACTTATCAGGATATTCGTCACTTAACGATCAATGCTATAAACCTAGTAGGTGTCCAGAAAGGTGTCAGCGGGGTTACGCCCCCAGAGAAAAGAGGTTATTTAATTAAGGAACTTCGCGAAAGCGTTGGAAAACCTCCCTCGAAGTATCGACACTGGCCTGGCTGAACGGTTAAGCAAGTATTGTACGGTGAGAATAGTCCTGGCTAATTCTTCTTTTATGGTTTGAGGAAGGATTCGAGAAACAGTGGGAGCCATCCAGTTTAGATAAACTAAAAACCACTCTAAACTTGCAAGAGCATCATGCTAAAGTGTTTTCTTCTCTCTCTCCTAATTGCAGCGACCCTGAAAATGACTGGACTTAAGTTACTTTTAGAAAAGAATATACTGACGGGGCCAAACTATAAAGATTGGCTGCGGAATGTCAAAATGGCCTTGACCTATGACAAACTGGGGTACGTCCTCACCGCTACGGCACCTGCTGTCCTTGGTCCCAAATCCAGCAATGCGGATAAGGAAATCCGCAAAACCTGGGATTTAGATTGCGCGAGAGCCAAGTGCATCGTGCTTGCCTCTATGAACAATGAACATCAGAGGAGGCACGAGGATATGTCTCTAGATGGCATATTTCTCCATACAAAGGAACTTTATGGAGAGCAATCTTGTATAGCAAGATACGAGACCTCGAAGAAATTGTTTCGAGCGAGGTTGGCTGTCGGGTCATCGGTAGGTGAACATGTCCTACAGATGATCGGCTATATTGAGGAGCTCGCAGACCTTGGGACGACTTTGGATAATGAGCTCTATACAGACCTTATTCTCCAGTCCCTTCCTCCCACCTACGCCCAGTTTATCTTCAACTTCAATCTTCAAGGAAAAGAAGTTGAACTTGCGGAACTCCTGAACATGTTAAGGAGTGCAGAGGGCACCTTGCAGAAGGCAAGGGAAACACCCGCTATGTTTGTTGGCAGTACATCTTCTTCCGGGTCCAAGGCTAGGACCAAAGGAAGGAAGAAGAAGGCCGCACCCAAACCTAGAGGAGGTGTTAGTAAGGTGGGAAAGAAGGGAAAGAAAAAGTTTGCAGCACCGGTAGTTGGCCTGGATGAGTGCTTCCATTGTCACAGGAAAGGGCACTGGAAGAAGGATTGCAAGGCGTGGAACGCCAAGAACCAGGAACCGAAGCAAGCTGTGGCTTCGACTTCAGGTGTGTTTGTAATTGAGAATTGTCTGTCGATCAACTCTACTTCCTGGGTATTGGATACCGGATCAGGATCTCATATTTGCAATTCATTGCAGGCACTGAGAAACCGTAGAGTGCTGAAGGAAGGTGATATGATCCTCAGGGTTGCTAACGGAGCTAGCGTGGGAGCTGCGTCCGTCGGGGATTATCACCTAGGATTGACGAGTGGACACATTTTGGTTTTACATAACTGTTATTTTGTACCAAGCTTAACGTGTAATATCATATCAGTTTCCTTGTTATCAAATAAAGGTTATGATTTCACGTTTGTAAGAGATGTTGTCAACATCCACCTTAATCATGGTTTGATTGGGTCCGGTACTCTAAATAACGGCATATATGTGTTAAACCAACTCCAAATTTTCAATGTCCAGAACACACTAAAAAGAAAGTCTCCAGATTTAAATAAAGCTTTCTTATGGCATTGTAGACTGGGTCACATCAATGAGAGAAGGTTGACTAAGTTGCATAGAGAAGGATATTTGGACACGTTCGAATATCAATCTTATGACACTTGTCAATCTTTTCTCAAAGGAAAGATGACAAAGACTCCATTTACTGGACAAGGAGTAAGAGCGAGCGAGCTCTTAGGACTCATACACAGCGATGTATGCGGTCCAATGTCTACACATGCAAGAGGTGGTTTTTCCTACTTCATTACTTTTACAGATGATTTCTCTAGGTATGGACATGTTTTCTTAATGAAACATAAATCCGAGGCCTTTGAGAAATTCAAGGAATATAAGAGTGAAGCGGAAAACCAAACAGGCAAAAGTATTAAGACACTAAGATCTGATCGAGGTGGAGAATACTTAAGTGCCGAGTTCCTAGGTTACCTAAAAGAGAAAGGAATTCTCTCTCAGCTTACTCCTCCATACACTCCACAGCATAACGGTGTATCGGAGAGACGGAATCGAACCCTATTGGATATGGTACGATCCATGATGAGTAATACTGAGTTACCGCGATCTTTCTGGGGTTATGCGCTAGAATCAGCGGCATATCTTTTGAACCAGGTTCCAACCAAGACTGTGCCTACCACACCATATCAGATGTGGAGTGGGAAGAAACCCTGTCTAAAACATTTTAGGACATGGGGGTGTCCAGCTTTTGTAAAAAAGCAGCATGTGGACAAGCTCGAGGCACGCTCAGTACTGTGTAAGCTTGTGGGATATCCAAAGAACTCCAAGGGATATTATTTCTATTACGCAGAGGAACAAAAGGTTTTTGTTTCTCGTCATGCCCACTTCTTAGAAACTGAATTTTTAGAAAATCAGAAGAGTGGGAGCGAAGTAGAACTGGAAGAAATTCCAGAACCACAAGCTGTTACTGAAAGTTTGGTAGAACCAGAGGTTCAAGAAGAACAGAACATTCCCGCACCCCTCCGCAGGAGTAGTAGGCCGTCTCATCCGCCTGAGAGATACTACGGTTTTCTCATTGATGGGGATAGAGAGGATTGCATCATAGATGATGATGAACCTACTGACTTCCGGCAGGCCATCCAGAGCGGCGACTCGGTACGATGGCTAGATGCAATGCGGACCGAAATGGAGTCCATGTACACCAACAAAGTATGGACTTTGGACTTTGCTCCAGATGGGGTAAAACCCATAGGATGCAAATGGATCTTCAAGAAAAAGATTGGTGTAGATGGACAGGTGGAAACCTATAAGGCTAGACTTGTTGCAAAGGGTTTTCGTCAAAGACCTGGTTTGGACTATGACGAAACTTTTTCTCCAGTAGCTATGCTCAAATCCATTCGGGTCCTTCTTGCTATTGCTGCCTTCCATGATTATGAAATCTGGCAGATGGACGTAAAGACGGCTTTTCTGAATGGAAATTTAGAAGAGAGCGTCTATATGGATCAGCCAGAGGGTTTCAATCAGAGTGGGAGCAGCGGGAAAGTATGCAAGCTGCTTAAGTCTATTTATGGACTAAAGCAGGCATCGCGGAGTTGGAACATCTGTTTTGATGAGACAGTCAAAGAGTATGACTTTATCAAAAATCCAGATGAACCGTGTATATATAGTAAAGTTGTGGCCAGAAGTGTCGTATTCCTCGTCTTGTACGTGGATGACATTCTATTGATAGGAAATGACGTTCCTATGCTACAATCTGTCAAAGGATTCTTGTCACACAGGTTCTCCATGAAAGACCTGGGTGATGCCTCGTACATTCTGGGGATCCGGATCTATCGTGATAGATCCAAGAGGATGTTGGGACTTTCGCAGTCCAGGTATATCGACACTGTACTGAAAAGATTCAGTATGGAAGATTCTAAGCGCGGTAATCTACCGGCTTGTCACGGAATCACCCTCTCCAAAGAGATGTCTCCCAAGACTGATTTGGAAAGGGAACGCATGTCTATTATACCCTACGCTTCTGCGGTAGGCTCTATAATGTATGCGATGTTGTGTACCAGACCAGATGTAGCTTACGCACTGAGCGTGGTAAGCCGGTATCAGTCTGACCCAGGGGAGAAACACTGGATAGCAGTAAAGAACATTCTCAAGTACCTGAGGAGGACTAAGGAGATGTTCTTGGTTTACGGCGGAAAAGACCTCAGGTTGGAGGCCTTTGCTGATTCCGGCTTCCAGAGTGATAAGGACGATTCCAAGTCCATGTCGGGTTATGTCTTTACCCTCAATGGAGGGGCGGTGTGCTGGAAGAGCTCCAAGCAGGACACCGTTGCTGACTCGACGATGGAAGCGGAGTATATAGCTGCTTGCGATGCCGCAAAAGAAGCAGTCTGGATGAAGAAGTTCCTAACAGAACTTCAGGTGGTTCCTACCATAGTTGATCCAATACCTCTGTATTGCGACAACAACGGAGCTATAGCTTTAGCGAAGGAACCAAGGTCCCATCAGAAGTCCAGACACATCTTGAGGCGGTATCACCTGATCAGGGAGATCATTGATCGTCAGGAGATCGAGGTTCGGAGAGTTGCTTCTGAAGAGAACATTGCTGATCCATTCACGAAGGCCCTTCCTCAGATTCAGTTCGAGAGGCTACTCGAGATCATTGGTCTACGATATGCCAGTACATGGCCCTAGTGCAAGTGGGAGATTGTTAGTGTTTATGCCCTAGAAGGCCATTACTGTATCATACTAGTTTGTATATTACTTAATGGAAGCTTGGGATATTCACATGTATATATAACAGTCTTGCTAAACATAGTAGTATGCTACTTGGTTTTTCTATCTTAATATGTGAGTGTACGTATTGATAGAGCTCTTAGGATCTTGCTTGTCTACCAGCGTTGTGATGGCAGTCACACTAGTGGGGGCTGGGTAGTCTACAAGCACATCCTTATTCAGGTCCCTGGTCATTGGATTATCGAGACTGAGCATCGATATCCGGAGTAGACTAGTGTGTACGCTTCTCATCCCAGTTGGGGAGATGGTCTGTCCCACAGCCATCAGTACGTCGTACTGGAGATAGTATGCAGGTGCTCGTTAGGTTACGGGTACACCGGACAGGACTCACAGGGAACTGTTGGTTGGTTTGATACCAGTCGTCAGTGAGCAGTTCCCAGGTGACATGAGTACAGCGTAGTCCGCAGACTTGACACTGCTACTTCGCCTCGAGTGTGTCCCACTGTTCTTAGATTGCTACCCTACCACGGCTCAAAGGAGTCGTGCAAACAGGTAGCAGTTGGGTGCAGTCCCGAGCACTTGGAGGCAGTGGCGGTTAGACAGGATTCGTCCCTCCCGGTATTGGGAGTAGATATCGTGCTGTGTCAGAGAGCCATTACGCAAAGTCCCTGGCCAGGGCAAGTGAGATTTACTGGTAGGTTCCAGTAGTTTCTCAGGGTGTAATGGGCTTCACTCCGACACGACTTATACCGCTATTAGGGGACTGACGCTTGCCGCCCCCCTAGGCCCGATATGCGATAGTCTTGGACGAACGGACCGGACTGTATGGAGATTGTCACATCAGACTCAGTAGGAGTTCGGATGGGTTTACTCATCGGCCTTCTTATCGACAACTACCTGGGGACCGTTACGTACAGCTAGTGCCGCTTGCGGTCTGTGGTTAAACCCACTGCCAGCGTAGTAGTCGAGTCTCTAGAGTCCCACACAGAGAGTTTCCTACTCCAGGCGAAACGATATAGAGGTCGCATGGTTTTGCGACAAAGGGTTCGGACGCATACGTGCGTTTACGCACGTACGACTTTCGGACAGTTTTTACCAGTCGGCTTTGGTTTAAGCCAGTTACTGGTATCCGGTTATTGGATTTTTACAGTCTAAAGTTTTTCCGTATTTTTGCGGATTGGAGGGGCGTTCTCGTAATTGTACGAGAAGCTTCTAGAAGATGTGACTAAGGAGGTTAAGGTGACATAAGCTTTGGATAAGATTAGTGAGTCATGAGGGTGATTCATCATGGTCATTAATGCACCATAAATGCTTAATGACTCATGTTAATGAATCACCTCTTTTCATTTCTGAAGCATGCTTATTCATTTCTTTTATTCATTATTCTAAAATAAGAATGCTTCATAATATATTATGATACACTCTCTCTCATCTCATTATCTCATCTCACATTCTCTCTCCTCAAGCTCTCATCTTCAAGAGACTAATCCTTAATCCTCATGTGTTGAGATCAAAGGTTTAGTTAGACTTAAACATCCATTACCTTCACTCTATATCATCCTCTCTTCTTTGATTAGCAATCAAAGTAGATTAGTTACCTCAAGTTAGAGGTTTAGCTTGGTGTTTTGCTCTCGGGTGGATCGTCTACTACCTAGAGAAGGTCGAGGAGAACTAAGGAGGACACAAAGACGAAGGACAGGTTTCGTTAGGTATAATCCCTAAACACAATAGATAAGAAACTCTTTGTGTACGGTTATTTATAGTTTAGCTTCGATTCAAGCGGTTAGTCGATGTTCGTTCTTTAAACTTGATCGTTTTTGAAAATTCCGCCTCCCCACAAGTACTGGGGTGTACTACATCGACTTACATTGATCAAGAGGTAGATCGACGAGCAAACTCATCCGTACCCAACAAAGCCTATTAGTGACAATTACCGTACAATCTGGTCTCTTAATCAATGAGTATTGCATACCGGGTCTAGAGGGTGGAAACTGTCAGACCCCCAACAACCTAATAAATCACATGGATATTGAACTCATAACCATCTTAGGTATAACTGATAACACTTATCAGTTTATCTCAACCACCATGGTCAAAAATTTCTGATTACAATCATGTCCTACACGGCGCAATATCAACTCTCTATACCGAAAGAGACGAATCCCCTCGACCACTCACTGTCTCCATGTGCTTCGGAACTATACCCAACTAAAACTTATAGGTACGGCTCTTTAAAACCGTGGTTGGGTGGTAATCAAAATATAATAGGAACACACACAAAACACTATGGTGATCTCGGGTCAAAGGACTACCATGTACAATCGTCACGAGAGAACTGTTATATGACAATATATATAATACCATCTAGGATTTCTCGGCGCATCCGTTCGGTGTATTCATTCTTCAATGAGCACGTGTATACAATCTTTGGTGTCAAATACCAATGGCTGTGGGACCAGCCATTGCCCCGGTTGGGGTCAAGAAATGTATACACTAGTCTACTCTGGAATACCGATATCCAGTCTCGATACTCTCACGACTATGATCATTTAAGGATGTGCTTATGGACAACCCAGACATCACTAGTATGATCATATCATAATTCTGATAGTCCAGAAAAGATTCTAAGGGCTTTATCAATATGTATTAGATATGTAATAGTAAGTAAATATACACATGAATGATAAAGAAAAACCAGATAGTATACTATCATGTCGAGCAAGAATGTTCTATCCGTATAGGTTCATGTACAATTATAATAATTTCCTTCACGGCACCCATATCCAACCGATGATACTTGATGACGACGAAGAAGAAAAAGTTGATTTCAAGCCAAGCTCAACCAAAATTAAAAAAACACAAGTTAAATAGAGCAATGAAGATTGATCTATTTTTATAGGGTTTATGACAGTTTGTAAAACTAAAGTTTGAATTCATTAATTGCTAGGAATTGAAACATGTTTTTTTGAATGAATGCAAGTTATATGAATATTTATTTTGATTATTTTGAAAGATGTTTGATGAGCTTGGCAAAAGATTTACTTTATTAAAATTCGATGTTTTTTTGCATATTTTTGCAATGAAAGATTTAATTTATTAAAATTCTATGGTTTTTGCATTTTTTTGCGGTGGTAGCGTGTATTTATATCATCGTTTTTCTTAATTTCATAATCAAATTATTTTTTAAGAAAATTTATCATATTTAATCTCGTGCATAGCACATGCAAAAACCTAATGTTACTAATACAAGAAAGCGTAGGATGAAAAACATTTATAATTAAAAAGGACATGAAAAATCACCCTAAAAACCATAATTCATCCAAAAAGACCTCAGGGTTAGTTTGACCCAACATCTTTTGAGAATACTCCTTTTTTTCACTATAGGTATTTTAGGTGGGTTAGTAAATGACGATTTATCCTCAACGGTCTTTTTCGTCCTTTATAAAATAGCATACAAGGATTAGGGTTTTTTATTTTGCCCTAAATTAAAACTTAAGGTTTTCTTTGCATCTAAAATTAGAGTTTTTCTCTTAATCCAATTTACATTCTTTCATTGGAGGTAAGAATGCGTGGTTTATTGTAGCGATTATTTCAACTCCAAACAAAATGATTAATTTTAAGCATCTAAAATAAATCCAAACAAAATAATTTAGGGTTTCCTTGGCAATTAAAATGCATCCATCAAATGATTAAGGCCTTTGAAATTCGAAACCAAAAAGTAGAAAGAATATAGGGTTTTTGAAGAAATGCAAGGAGTAAAGAAGGTTAGTAAATTTGGGATAAGAAAATGATGAACTTGAGAAGTGATGATGCTCGATATTGGTGATCTCCCAGATCATGACACGTGGTAGATGACGTGTCCCAAAGCTTGCAATAAAGGACCCACAGTGACCGACCAGACCACTCCTATGCCCGTCCTACAGACAACCTTTGGCTCGTCTCCGAGCCTCCTGCACAACTGGCCTCCTTGGCCCTCTCAGCTCACCTCCGGGCTCTAGCAGAACCAAGATAGCTCGGCCTCCCATTCGTCCCCGAGCTCTCCCGCCGAGCTCATCTTCCTCGGTCTCGTCGACCGACCAACGACACCACTCGCAGGCGCAACCGCCTCACTCCCGCGAATCTCGCCATGCGCGAGATATCCGCCGGCCACGTCCCGCGTTCCACGCCATCACGATCCCTCATTAACGAGCCTGTCTCGCCATTGATGTGGGATCCCGTCCATCACACGGGCGTGACGTCGGGAGCGTAACGGCCGATATGATTCTCGCGCCCGCCCGCCTACTGCCACCACTATTTAAACCCCTCCTTCAGACGGTTCTAGTAAGTCTTTTTCTCCCCACTAAGTCGTTACTCGGATATCCGGTCTAACTTGATTGTCGGAGGGTCCTCGGTGGTACAACCACCCCAGGACTTCCTTGCAGATAGCTCGGCTACAACAACCTCAAACCTATTGAGATTCACACCCTTCAGGAGCCAACCTCCAACTCTAATCTCAGCCATCCATCATCGCCAACAGCAGATCTACGGAAGGTAACATCTTGATGTGATCCGACATCCGTTAGCTGGCGCCGTCTGTGGGAAACTCTTGATTCCACAAAAACAAAAGTTCATCTTCCGATCTCAACCCAATGGCTAGCGATCACCACGACGATCCAAGCATTAGCCGCCGCCTCCTCCACAATGGAGGCGCGGACGAATCTCCTCCGCCGAGCGTCTACAACACCATAGCCGCCCGGATAGATCGACTCGCATCCATCGTGGACGCGCTCGTCCGTGTCCAAACGGCAGGGCAAGCTCCCCAGGTCGCCGCTCCTCCACCTCGGGACCGGGACCCCTACAGAGGGAGAGAAGACTCTGCTCATGTCGGCACTGCCGACCACCGTCTAGCTACCTCCCACGGCCGCAGATCTCCTGAGCCAATATATTCTACGACCTGCTGGGCGCCACACAGTTCAACGCCGAGGTCCGTCGCCAGAGCGCCTCGCCCAGAGCCCCTGCGCGCCCCTGTCCCTCCCGAGGAGATGTCGGTCAGCTCGCCTGCTCCCAGGCATGACCGACACCCCCTCCCTCGACGGGATCGGGCGGATGGGACTCGTCACGGAGGCTCGCAGAATACCTCTCCAGGCGACCTAAGGAACCTCATCGAAAGGAACCGGGGCCGCGGCCAGACACAGGTCTCCAACGGCAGAGGCTAAAGATCATAATGTGTCGAATCGTCGGGAAACCTCGACCGACTCGACACCCTCGAAAAGAATATCGAGGGCATGCATTGGGAAGGTCATCATTCGATCGACGGGGCTAAGTATGCCACCGACTCACTCACAAAACCCTTCACCGAGGAGCCACTCGCCGTCCATGTCTCCTCCAGGAACAAGCCCCCGAAGGACTCTCTCTTCGACGGTAAGTCTGACCCGAAGGACCATTTGGACGCATTCACCGCAGGAATGAGTTTCCAAGACAACTCTGACTCCGCCCAATGCCGAGCTTTCTCGGCCACTCTCATCCGCTCCAGACGCGACTGGTTCCGAGGACTCACGCCGCTCTCAATCTCAACTTTCGACGAGCTGGCCACCCAATTCCTCGGCCACTTCGTCGGGAACCGACGGCAGAAACGGACAGTCGACCATCTCTTCACAATCAAGAGCAGGACAAAGAGACATTCAAAGGGTATGTCACCCGCTTCTACAACGCCCTTCTCGAGGTCCCAGAACATTGGAACAAGACGGTCATTACAGCACTTAGGTCTGGTCTTAGGCACAAGGAGTGGTTATGCTCCTTTGCATTAGCGCAACCTAAGACCATGGCCGAGGTAAAGGCCTGGACCGAGCGTGAGGTCCAGCTCGAATCCGAGGTGAACGCAAATCTTCCTCGGGCAGAGCAAGCCGACCAAAAGAAAAGGGCGAGGGAAGAGAAAATGGGACCTTAGCGGCCAAAACCCTACTCCAAGAAGTTCCAGGAGTACACCCCGCTCAACGTCTTCCAGACAGTACTGCTGGAGGAGGGTAAGGGCGAGGGGTTCTTCAAGCTCCCCCCGATCTCGTGAATGGCCTCAAAGCGAACCCGGGGCCCTGACTACGGTTTCCACAGGTCACTAGGCCACTCCACGGAGAGCTGTAAGCAGCTCCGAGACTACATCGAAGAGCTCATCCGTTCGGGACACCTCGCATCGTACTTACAGGATAAGCGGCAGGCTGACCGTGAACAGAAGCAGCGTCCCTCTCCCGGCGAGTTAACAATCGGCCAAATCATGGTCGTGTACCTATGAGGCTCAGCACCCCACAAAGCCCAGGGAGTCCAACAGCCACTCGTTTCACACACAACTGTACCGCCACGCGGCAGACATCGAGCCTTTCTCGGCGAAATCAAAACGATGCGGCTCCGGCACTTCGCCTCCCCCACGCGTTCATGACACGTGTCACCCACGACTGTCCCTAAGCCCTCGAAAAGAGGGACCCGAGCAGCTTCCCTGCTCGACCCATCCTTAGCAGGCCTCTCATGGCCCCTCCCGCGCTAAGGATCAAAGCCCTCACCAAGAGGCAACCGAGCCCGCCCTTACTCTGTTATCCCTGGCTGGTAGTTCCCTACCCCACAATGCTAAGGATCGAAGCCCTCACCAAGAGGCACCGAGCAGCAACCCTGCTCGGCCCGTCCTTAGCAGGCCGCTCACGGCCCATCCCGCACTAAGGATCAAAGCCCTCACCAAGAGGCAACCGGGCCTGCCCTTGCTCGGTTATCCCTGAATGGTAGTTCCCTACCCCACAACGCCAGGGATTGAAGCCCTCACCAAGAGGCACAGAGCAACAACCCTGCTCGACCCGTCCTTAGCAGGCCTCTCACGGCCCCTCCCACGCTAAGGATCAAAGCCCTCACCAAGAGGAAACCGGGCCCGTCCTTGCTCGGTTATCCCTGGTTGGTAGTTCCTACCCCATAATGCCAGGGATCGAAGCCCTCACCAAGAGGCAACCGGGCCCGCCCTTGCTCGGTTATCCCTGGCTTGTAGTTCCCTACCACGCAACGCCAGGCATCGAAGCCCTCACCAAGAGGCACTGGGCAGCAACCCTGCTCGGCCCGTCCTTAGCAGGCCTCTCACGGCCCCTCCCGCGCTAAGGATCAAATCCCTCACCAAGAGGCAACCGGGCCCGCCCTTGCTCGGTTATCCCTGGCCGATAGTTCCTACCCCCTGTTTCCTGATTTAAAATAAGAAAAGCTTATGGGAAAAGCTTCAGAAAAGGGTCACGTGCTTACACGTGACCAGCAGTCACGTGTGGGCACGCGACACCTAAAAGTATCGACAAGGCAAATTCAGTTTCCCAAATACGTCAAAGAAAGGGGCTTCAGAAAGGGTCACGTGCTCCCACGTAACCTGGGTCACGTGTCGGCACGTGACATTTAAAAGCAGCAGCAAAGACACAACGGTTCCCTGATCGAATCAAGAAAAAGGCTTCAGAAGAGGTCACGTGCTCCCACGTGACCAGGGTCACGTGTTGGCACGTGACACTCAAAACATCAGGCTCATTCTCCGGTTAAATCGAGAAGAAGGCTCCATGCCAGGGTCACGTGCTCACACGTGACCAGTTGTCACGTGGTGGCACGTGACAGCTAAACAGAGAACAGAAAGCAAAGCGCAGAAAGAAAGAAGAAGGCTCATTCCAAAGGGGGTCACGTGCCCACACGTGACCATGGGTCACGTGGTCACACGTGACCGGCTTTCAAAGCCCATTTTGTTAACAGAATTAAATTCTGAAGGAGATTCAAATCCTTCCAAAGGAAAGCGACTATCTAGAAACAATTAAATTAAAGGTTCAGAGGTGATTAAATATCACCTATTTATGGGAAAATCTCGGGTTTGGAAAGATTTCCCCTTTAAATCTAACCGAGATAACAAAAGAGAATCCCTGGATTTGAAATCCAATGGTGAATAAAATTCACCTAATAATCCAAAGGTCAAAAACGAATGATGGATGCAAATCAAATCTCTCAATGAAGATTCGTCAAAAACTAATTGATTCGGCTGCTTCTCCTATAAATAGGAGCCAAGAGACACAAAAAAAAAATATATATACGCAGAGGGAAGAAAGGGAGAGAGAGCCTTGATACTTCGAGGAACTTGGATCTTCTGCAAAAGAAAACCGTAGGTAAGAAAGGGAAGGCTCCTTAAAAGAAAGGAGAATTTAATTCTCGACAGAGTTTAACTCTGATATATAAAACAGAAGAACATATTTCTTCTCTCTTTGATAGAGGATCTGCAAAGTGCACATCTCCCCTTGAAGTTGAGAATTTAATTCTCAATGGGTCGAGATCCTGCCATGCAGATCCAAAACATAGAGAGGGAACGGAAGCACGAGAATTTAATTCTCACAGAACTATAGGAATTTAATTCCTTTAAAATAAAATTAGGGTTTGACCCTGTGTCATGGGAATTTAATTCCTTCAGAACAAAGAGAAACATGGTTTAACCCTAATTAAGAACCTAGTTCTGTTGAAACAGCGGGAATTTAATTCCCTTAATCGTAATTTAACAGAGAATGGAAGTTTAATTAGGGTTTAACCCTATTCAGTTCTTCACATATATGAAGAATTTAATTCCTACAGAAAATTCAGAGTCCAACTCTATTCCGGAATATAAATCTTCGAAAGGAAGTAGGAATTTAATTCCTCTGAAATTATTGTCAGGGTTCAACTCTACGAGGAATTTAATTCCTGGAAAAGATTAACAGATCCTCTAAACAACATACATAGAGGCAGGGTCACGTGCCACCACGTGACCCCCCCAAAAGACCTACAGAAGGCCCCTTTGAGGCAGTGCCCCACGTGACCCACGTGACCCTTGACAGAAGCTTTAACACACAAGCATTTGAATGCCCGTCACGTGATGGCACGTGATGCTCTGAAAGATGCGATAATCTCAGCAGAATAAATGAAGGGAGGGCGCTCTCACGTGTTGCCACGTGACCCCTCTTGCCTTAGTGTTCAACATTAAATTGGAACTCTCGAATCCAGTATTGAAACACTGTTGGGCCCTAGTGTTCAACACTAATCAAAGAACTTTGTTCGCAGTGTTCAACACTGATTACCTTAGTATTTAACACTAATCCGAGATCTCCATTGCCAGTGTTCAACACTGATCTGTTTTAGTGTTTATGATAATTTGAAAGCCTTGTTGCTGGTGTTTAACACCAATTATCTTTTAGTGTTAAACACTAACTTGTCAACCTCATTCCCAGTGTTCAACACTGATTGCTCTGTAGTGTTTAACACTAGGCTTTGGCCCAATTGGCTAAATGGATAGAGGCAAAGCCTCTCCTTCAATGGACCAACAAGAAGCCAATATCCCAGACATGATCGGACTTAGCCCAAGCTAGGCCATGAGTCTCCAATTCGTAATTAACTGGGCTAATGGGCTCATAACATAATTAATCGGTCTTGATCCCAAATTGGGTCAAGGACTATTTAAGCCATTCCGGTTCTAGGGTACATCTCTTCACTCCTTTGATACTTGGCATTGTAATCCCTCAATGTCTTCAAAGAGGTGACGGGTCCCGACGACCACACATGGATAAGGACTGTGGGGTCCTTAAACCCGTGTCTAGTGCAAAATTCCTGGTTACGTGGAACGCGGATAACGTCACTCTTTGACCCCGCGGAAAACGCCCAGAGCGGAGCCTGGTCCTCGCCAAGCACGGCAGTGAACCCGTGTGAAGCATCCAGAGCACATACCGGACTATGGAGTCCTTAAACCCATGGAATACGACGTCCTTAACCTTGACCGAGATGTCTTCAAACTAACGATGGACCGCAATGTCCTTAAACTACCCATGGACCGCAACGTCCTTAAACTACCCATGGACCACAATGTCCTTAAACTAGAACAATAGAGCCCCTGCATGCTCTTTTGTCGGATCTAAACGGTCCCGTTTAAGTTGATCTTAGCCTTAAAGATGGCTAACGTATCCTTAAACCTTCAAACAGACTGGACTATGAATCCCCCCAATTAACTCTGGCTCGAGGGTACATCTCTGAACTCCTCTGACATCCGTCGTTGTAATCCCTCAACGTCGTCAGAGAGGTGACGGGTCCCGACGGCCATACATACGATGGACCACTATGTCCCTAAACTGGAACAATGGAGCCTAAAACGCTCCTTTGTCGGATCTAAACGATCCCGTTAAGTTGATCTTAGTCTCAAAGTTAGACTAACGTATCCTTAACAAACGTTTGAGTTGATCTTAGCCTCAAGTATGGCTGACGTATCCTCAAACCAAACCCCCAAACCCAAATCTAAGATAATACGGATTTGGACTAGTCCACGCCCTACGGGCGACGACATAACTCAGTCTCCGTAAACAATCCACGGGCAACAAAACACAAAACAAACACCCACGACACGAAGTGACCATCTGGAGAAGGAGAAAGTTGTTACCGCAATGCGGTAGCGTAATTAACTGCAGGGGCTTGCGCCTGCAGGGAAGAGCGTCCCCACAATCAAAAACCCCTCAAACGAGGGGGAATCTGACGAAGTCTGCTACATCGGACGCATCCGTCTAAACCTTCGATACATGGTGCCATAAATCAACTTGGCATCTTCGGAGAGGTGGACGGATAGCACCAATTAGCATCTGCCCCGAGTCTCAGTGCCAAGACATCGCAGTCTTGTGCGCCGCCATTCGGAGGGGAACAGATTCTGGCACGCCCGGTGGGACCTTTTTCTCTTTCCACTCCACACTTCGTGTGTCGTGACTCGCGAACCAATCGCGGTTCGCTAATGGTTGCCCTTGGGTTTCAAGATACTAAAACTTGGCGTCTTGCTTATTGCAGAAAGCAAAGGATCGATGGCTTCTACTTCTGCAAAATTCTCCAACTGCTTGGACTGCAATTGCAACCAACGCTCTGGCTCGCCAGGAGGTATAGCCTACGGACCCCAAGCTGCTTCGCTATTCATAATGCCCGTGGAACAGGTCACTCGCGCCACCACAGGATTGTTCTTTGGGACCATGCTCCCGCCGACAAGCTTCACCGCTCCAGTGCTGACAACGGAAGCTCTCAAGAAGTCGGTCTTTGATCGTCTTACCCCTGCCGCGACTCCTCTCAACGAGTCGCCCAACGTCAACGCCTCGGTCTTCTCTAGATTGGGCCAGAAATCCTGCGAACTCATCATGGGGCCTACAATCTCAGAGAAGGCTGCTTCTAAGAAAGTGGCCGCTCCTGCCCCCGAAATCGTCAAGGCGGCTTCTCCGGCCAAAAGGTCGGTCTTTACAAGATTGACGGCTTCAGCTCCCGCTCCTGCTGCCCAAAGGACATCGGTCTTTGACAGGCTAATACCAACAGCGACCCCCCACCCAGACTGGGGGCAAGACGAAACCATTCTTACCGCTGACCCTACGCCGTCCGCTCGACACGCTCGACGTCGCCATTGGCGCCGAGTAAGGAAGGCTGGGGGCAACTCCCCCTCCGGGTTGACTCCATCAGCCCCGGTGGCAGAAGTTAATGCTGCTGTTCCAACTGGGAACAGCTTCGAAATGCTAAATAAGGTGCGAAGGAATTCTCCTACTGCAGTGCTGAAGAGGTCTCCTCCCCCATTAAAAAAGGTTGTGGAAATAAAACCAGAACAGCCCCGATCTCCTCAACGGCTGTCTTCCAAAATCTATAAGGTTTGGCGGCAGGCCCGAGACTCGATCATCGATTCAAACTTCTCCCGCCAGCACAAGAAGCTAAAAATCCAACCGAAAGCTGGTCACCAGGCTAAACCCCAAAAGGCTGTCTGGACGCCCACCTCAACGGCCCCCTCAACCTCCGTGGCTCATAAAAGGAGGAGGCCAGAGAAGACCACCCAGCATGCAACGACGACTAAAAGCACTGAGCCCAGACGTCCTAAGTCTGGGGGCATGGTGGTGCACACTGTTTACATGGCCTCTGGAAAGGAGGAAAGCCGCACTTCTACGGGCTATCGACCGCTAACCCGATCCGTGACGAAAGCCCAGGAGCAGCAACAAAAGCTTCAGGAAATGATGAATGCTATGGCCGCACTTACCGGGCCAAAAGAAAACCCAGAAACGTCCTCAGACGCACGCCAGGAGGAAGAAACCGACGCTGAATTCCTTCGCCGGATACTGGAGAAAAAGGACAAAGAGGCTGCTGAACAAGCGGCCAACATACAACATATGGGCCTTCTCTTCCAAGATATGATAGGAATGATGATCCAGCAGGACTTACCCGCCGAGGATCCCCCAATCGTTCTTGAAGACGACCGAGGAGAAACGTCAAATCCACCACCAGCCCTCTCAACGGCCAAGGAGGAGGCAATCTCTAAGGCTGACTTGGTTGACTACATAGCCCAGCAAATCCGGGTTCATCACGCGACTGAGGCAGCTGGTCAAGTCGTGAAAACGGGGCGGCCGTATCCAAGCTGGTATGACCAAATCAAATACCCGCAAGGCTATACGATACCAAAATTCCACGTGTACAAGGGGACCGGCAACCCCCATCAACATGTCGCCCAGTTCCGGGCCCTCTGCGGTAATACCGGCGGTGATGATAAACTGTTGCTCCGCCAGTTTGTGGGCAGCTTATCAGAAACTGCGTTCGAATGGTATTCGGAACTCCCGAACGATTCTATCAAAACGTTCGCTGAAATGGAGTTGTTATTCACTCAGCGATTCGCAAGTGCCAGCGAACGCACTCCAATAACTGCACTGATTAACGCCAGGGTAAAACCAGGCGAAACCTGGGTCCAGTATGCTATACGCTGGCGGAACTTGTGGTCGAGATGTGAACAACGCATTAAGGAGGCACCCGCAGTGGGCATGTTCGTGGGAACCCTAGACCCCCCACGCAACTATCTCCCAGTTTATGATGTTCTTTAAGCCAACCACATTCCAGGCTTTAATCGACAAGTTGGCTCAGATGGACCAGATGGGTCATAGACCATCTCCCCTGAAGTCGGAACCTCGTAATGACAAGGGTAAAGGAAGGGCAACCTTTGTTGCGAATGCCCAACAGCAACCTAACGCCCCGAAACCGGCAGATCAACTGGAGGAAAGACGCCGGTATTATAATGAGAAGATGAAGCGTCCCTACTCGTTCCCACGAGACAAGACGAAACGGTTATTCGAGCTGGCAATACGCAACAGACTTATAAGCCTACCAAATCCAAGGCGACCGCCGCAACCCACCGAGGTGAATAACCCTAACTATTGCCCTTACCATCAAACGGTAAGCCATCCGATTGAAGATTGCTTCGTCTTCAAAGGATGGATTGAAGATCAATACCTCCAGGGGAAGTTTGTACTGTCCGAAAAGTGGAAGGTGAACCCACCACAACCGCATACTCCTAAGAAAGCAGATACACCGGGGGCAACCTGCTCCTTTATTGAAGAAGCTCCATGGGAGGTCGTGCTATCAACTAAAACCAAAAGAATGCTGAGAGACCTTCATGCGTGCCCTGCAATCGAATGGAAGGACCCTCTTGAACCTCAAATTATCGAAGGGATGCTAAGGCGCTGCCCAACTACAAAGACTCGCGATAAGAGCCCAAATACTCACGCCCAATCGTCAAAATCTTCGAAGAAAAAGAAGAAGAAATCCAAGAAGTCCGTGAAGCTTGGAAACGAGCACACGAACTTGCAGAAGCAAATCGACGCGCTGGAAGAATACAATCAAAAGGCGCGAACTCCTGTCACACTGCAAGAGTTCCTCAACCACATCTTTCAAGAGGAAGATGATGGAGAGAGCTCGTCGGATGAATCCGAAGGATATGTGGCGAGTTGTAACGTAATCTCCCACTCGTTTACCGATGATGGGAAAACTCCTGGCACTAAGAAGCTGGAGGCAGAGCCTGTACCAGAGCGTGCGTGGCCGACAAATGAAATGATCAATGCCTTTCTAGACGAGATTCGTCTAAAAAGTAAAGCGGACCAGGAGCGTGAGATGGCCACATCGGAAGGAGCCAAATGCGGGCAACTGAACGAAAGAGTTGACCTACCCCTGCCAGAGCGAAAGGCATCCGAAGTAGACAAGAAGATATTCAAGACGAGAAAAAGGTTTGCCAAAACCATGTCAATGGGGATGAAGCTACCGCCCTCGGAAGGAAACACACACGATGGGGTGGAGAGGCACCCTGATTATTGCGCATATCACCGGAAAATATCAGACCCCACGGAGGAGTGCGACGCCTTTAAGATATGGTGGCAAGGATATGTTGCTCATCGGCAACATTTTAAGCGCATGAAACGCAAGATCCGTCGGGAGCGAAGAAGTACCGTCGATGGGCACAACAGAACTACTGGCAACTGTTACATGGTTAACGTCAGGGGGTCACAAGTTCTCACCTTTGGGAGCGACTCTGATGAAGAAATGGCTCTGGGCCCTCTCTTTAAAGAATCCGCTTTAGGGAAAGAGGAGAAATCGGAGGCCTGCGAGAACATTCAGCTGCGCAATCGCACACTCCCAGAAAAGAATCTCGGGCCCGTGAGTAGAAAAGATAAGGGAAAGGAAAAGGTCACTGAAGATATCACTTTAGATGACCAAGTCATGAGAGAGCTGGCTGCCAAAGACCCTCTTAGGAAGGGTAAGGTGGACTATAACATCCTCGCGCACCTAAGGAAGCTACCTTCTCAGCTTAGCATTCTCGATGCCCTCCTATTATCAAAAGAAGCGCGAGACTCACTAATTAAGGCGTTACAAGAACCTGAGCAATTCCAAGCCTTCCTCGCCACTGAAAAGATGAAGGAGGAACTGGAGGAAGTGCATACGGCCGACATCACTTTCGGTGATGAAGACCTCCTTCTCGGGACGTGCGACCACAACCGTCCCCTATATGTCTCCGGATACTGCCATGATATCAAGATAGGCAAGATCCTGGTGGATAATGGATCCTCCGTCAATCTCCTTAACGTTCGGGTGTTGAAGGAAATCTGCATGAGTGTGCAACACCTCGCTCGTGACAAAATTACTATCTCCGGTTTCGATTCACAATCGTCACGGACTCTCGGATCTGTGATACTAACATTACGCTTTGGACTTCTCGTCACAGACATCAAATTCCATGTCATTGACGCCAAGACCTGCTATAACGCCCTGCTCGGTCGTCCTTGGCTACACGAGTACAACATCATCCCTTCTACACAACATCAGTGTATGAAATACTTTAAGGATGGTTTCGAGTATACTGTAACAGGAGAGCTAAACCCATTTTCCGTGAACGAAGTCCGCAAATACGAAGATGCGAAGTACTTTTTGCCAGATTTCGAGGATACAGAAAGGTGTCGCAATCCGGAGAACAAAACCGCCGCCACCATCCCTGTTTTCGGGAGCGATACCGAAGAAGAGGAAGAGATAGTTTATGCAGGGCCATCTCAACGCAACAACCTGGGGACGCCCGCCCCCATGTTAGTCTTCGGAAGTGATTCAGAAGATGAAGTTAATGCTGTGTTCTCCAATCGGCTGTCAATACAAGCACCCCCTGGCGATGACCATAGTTTGCAAATCACCATGGTACCGCGAGAACACTACAAGGATCTCGACACGCTTCAGGCTCACAATGTGCAGGACCTGCAAACATTTTACGTCCCTTCCAGGCAAAGGGGTGAGAAGGTGATCCTATTCTACCGATCCTCAGAGTCGAAAATAGAGAAAGAAATCTGGCATGGCGCGGATGCTACCCTTGACAGGCTCCAACCCATCCGTCTGCCCAGATACTATACAAATGGATTAAAGAAGCTATTGAAGCGCCAAGGAGTACCCTTAAAACAGACTGTTCGGCAGGCTCGGTTCTACAACAGGATTTAGGATGTCCCCGGGACTCAACGCAAATTGCCCAACGGGAAAATGGAAACACTCGAGCTTGGATACGCAAGAGCCGGAAAACGGGAACGGGACCACAGTAGCTACGCCATATATACCTTTGATGAAGAAGAGGACGCCTCGTCGGGAGATGCCATCCCCTCATCAAAACTAGACCCCGCGATTGAAGCGCCGAGTCCGTCGTTTGAAGAACGAATGGGCAAGCCTATCAGGAAAGTGGGTCAGAAAGCTCGGGAAGACCACAACCGCGAAATGGCCATCTACGAGAAGGCCAGGACGCAACGTATATCTCAACAGGCTGCAAAAGACAAAGACGCTCATCCTCGTCAATCCGTTGTACGAAAGGCCCGACGCAGAGACGGAAATAAATCAAGAAGCGGAAAGAGGAGCCGACAACAACGACGCAGGATTAGAGGGTTACGTGGTCGGGTGTTGCACGGCTCGGATTTGTCCCTCATGAAGAAGATGAGTCGAGCGTACTCCTTCCCCCGAGACAAGACGGAGAAGTTACTCAAGCTCGCTATAAAACATCAAATGATCGCGCTTCCAGAGTCTAGACATCCTGAGCAAGCTAACAAGGCTTCTCATCTGAGCTATTGCTCTTATCACCGAGCCATAGGACATCCTACCGAAGACTGCTTCACCTTCAAGAACTGGGTCGAGGACCAGTACCAACAGGGCAGATTCGCTTTATCCGACGGCTGGAGGGTAACGCCGCCACAAAAGCATGAACCCAAGGCCGCAAGAGCAGAACCGGGTCCACCTCAGTCCGGGGAGCGGGTTCGCACCTGTTATACGATTACGATATTAAGAGAAGAGCCCGAGAACGTAGATGACCTTCCCCGGTGCTTTGAGAACAGCGATGATGAGGTGATCTCAGAATTTCCGCCCGCTCCGAAAGAACTGGAAGATGGTATACATACTACTGCAGATAACCTCAAGAAGATTGAGTTGGGATCGGCAGACGACCCGCGACCGACATTTGTCAGCGAGCTGCTATCCGAAGAAAGGGTGGCTGCGTTAAAGAACGTGCTTCTACGGCATAAAGACTGCTTCGCGTGGAACTACTCCGAGATGCCAGGATTAGATCCGGAGATTGCTGTGCATAAATTAGCAATATCCCCAGATATCAAGCCAGTCAAGCAGGCGCCAAGGAGGATGCGACTCGAGCTTGAGATGAGCATCAACGCCGAAGTCAAGAAGCTGATCGATTCTGGATTTATCCAAGAAGTCCAATATCCCGACTGGATCGCCAATATCGTCCCGGTAATGAAGAAGAATGGGACGGTACGCATATGCGTGGATTTCAGGGATCTCAATAAAGCCTGTCCAAAGGATGATTTCCCAGTACCAGTAACCGAGCTAATGATAGATAACACGTCCACTCACGAGGTTTTCTCCTTTATGGATGGTTCGTCAGGATACAATCAGATAAATATGCATCCCGAAGACCAGAAGCACACCGCTTTCCGCACCCCTTTGGGTATATTCTGCTACAGGGTTATGCCCTTTGGTCTAAAGAACGCTGGCGCTACCTATCAAAGGGCTATGACAAAGATCTTTGATGACCTCATACACGACGTCGTCGAGTGCTATATCGATGACCTCGTAGTAAAGAGCATGTCATACGAAGATCATTTAAAGCATCTGGAGACTGTATTTCGACGCCTTCGGCAATATAATTTGAAAATGAATCCCCTCAAATGCGCGTTTGGAGTCTCCTCGGGCAAATTTCTGGGATTCATCGTTCGACACCGAGGTATTGAAATAGATCCGTCAAAGATTAAAGCGATCATGGAAATGCCTCCGCCAAGAACCCTCAAGCAGTTGCGGTCTCTCCAAGGGAAGCTCGCATACATCCGGCGGTTTATCGCTAATCTTTCGGGCAAATGCCGTCCTTACAGCCACCTGATGAAAAAGGGAACTCCATTCGCTTGGGATCACAAATGTCAAGGTGCACTAGACGAGATCAAGCAGTACCTGCAGAACCCTCCGGTGTTGGCTGCGCCGGTCAAGGGAAAACCCCTCATTCTTTATACGACCGCCCTCGAAGGTTCCTTGGGCGCATTATGGGCACAAGAGAACGATCAGGGGAAAGAGAGGGCACTCTACTACTTAAGTCGAGTTCTATTGGGGGCAGAAAGCGACTACTCTCCCATTGAAAAACATTGCTTGGCGTTAATCTTCGCGATAACAAAGCTCAGGCACTATGCGTTGGCGCATGAAGTCCGTCTCATTTCAAAGGTGGATCCCCTTAAATACTTGATGTTGAAAGCCATATTGACGGGACGACTCGCTAAGTGGGCCCTGCTCTTGATGGAGTTCTCGATAACGTATCAACCTCTCAAGGCAATGAAAGGCCAGGCCATTGCCGATTTCCTCGCTGAGCACCCGATACCGGCCGATTCTCCTCTGAACTGTGATTTGCCGGACGAGCATGCATTTGATGCGATTGGCGACGGTAGCGCCCGATGGGAACTCTATTTCGATGGAGCGTCCTCCGTAAAGAAACAGAAACAAGGTATCCCAATGACCAAATCGGGGATAGGCCTCGTCTTTGCAACTCCACAAGGAGGGATAATGCGCTTCGCCTTCTCCTTAACAGAGCCGAGGACAAACAATGAAGCTGAATACGAAGCTCTGATAGCAGGCCTCGAAATCGCCATCGACCTGGGAATTGAAGACCTCCTTATATACGGGGATTCTCAACTGGTCGTTAGTCAAGTAAAAGGTGACTACCAAACGTGCAAACCGGAGTTGGTGAAGTACGGCGAAAAGGTGCAACAACTATTGACCCAAATTCCCTCCTATACTTTGGAGAACATACCGCGCGCGGAAAACAGCAAAGCAGACGCGTTGGCTAAACTTGCTAAAGAACTGGCTGACGAGAACCTCGATGATGTCAGAATCGTGGTATAAAGCCGTCGAGTGCTCGCCCCGGCAGAAATATCTCCGGAATCATGCGAAGAAAAGGGAGCGACTGAGCAGACGACCCTACAAATAAAAGACCATGAGAAGGCCGAAGACTGGAGGGAAGTCTTCATAGACTACTTTAAGTCCCACCGAATGCCCAAAGAAGCGTCCTCAAGACATCAGCTCATGAAACGAGCTCTATCTTTCGCTTTCGTCAACGATATTCTATACAAGAGATCGTTTGATTCTCTATGGCTGAGATGCTTAGGACCTGACGAAGCAGAAAGAGTCATTCAGGAAGTTCATGACGGACTTTGCGGTTCTCACCAAGCAGGCCCAAAGATGAAGTTAAAAATTAAACGGATGGGTTACTACTGGCCCACGATGATCCAGGACTGCCTCGAGTATGCGAAGCAATGCCACTCATGCCAGATTCATGGAGACTTCATCCACCAGCATCCGAATCCACTGCACCCAACGGTGGCTAGCTGGCCGTTCGAAATGTGGGGGACTGACATAGTCGGCCCCATTGAGCCAGCATCATCCCGGGGATACCGTTTTATCCTGGCGACAACGGATTACTTCTCCAAATGGGCAGAAGCAGTACCACTGAGGGAAGTGAAGACGGAGAATATCCTCCATTTCTTCAAGACGCACGTCATCTATCGGTTCGGAACTCCACGGCGGATTATCTCCGATAATGGGCCGGCCTACCGAAGCCATAAGATTAGCCGCTTCGCACAGCAGCACAATATAGACTGGAGATATTCTTCGGTTTACAATCCACGAGCTAACGGTCTGGCCGAGGCCTTCAATAAGACCTTGACGAAGATCATAAAAAAGACCGTTTCCAGGAATAAGAGAGACTGGCACGAAAGGCTGCAAGAAGCCCTTTGGGCTTATCGAACTACATTCAAGACGGCCACGAACACAACGCCGTACGCGTTGGTATTTGGGACGGAAGCAGTGCTCCCCCTCGAGATAGAGTTACCCTCTCTACGAGTAGCAGTCCACCACGAGCTGACGAACGAAGAAAATGCTCACCTTCGGCTTGAGGAGCTTGATGCCCTCGACGAAACCCGGCTCATAGCGCAACAACATCTAGAGGCCTACAAAGCAAAGATGACGCGCTCGTACGAAAGATTGACCAGGCCGAGGACATTCCGCAAAGGCGAACTCGTACTAGTGGTCAAAAGACCTATGATCCCCAATCGTGCCAAGCGAGAAAAATTTGAGCCAAACTATGAAGGCCCGTACATCATAGACAAGGTCTACCAGGGTGGAGCCTACCTACTCACGGACATGCACGGTGAAAGGCCTTTCAGGCCAATAAACGGCCGCTTCTTAAAGAAATACTATGCTTAATAAGCCACAGCCTGGGTCAATGATAGATGACGACGACTATGTCCGCTCACTATCTTCCTAGGCTCAGACTTTACAAGCAGCAGCCGGCCTTCCCATAACGACGGACCGAAACGTCCTTAAACTATCGACGGACCGAAACGTCCTTAAACTAACGACGGACCGAAACGTCCTTAAACTAACGACGGACCGAAACGTCCCTAAAACTACTACCGCAGTATCTTTAGGCTGACGAGATAAAAAAAAAAGGGAGAGAGAAAGAAAAAATAAAAAAAAAATATATGAAAAAAAACAAAAAAAAACGGTATGTCCATAAGCAAAATGGGCACGGATGAAAACCCGAAAGGGCTCCGTGAGTAAAAACAGCAGGGCTGCCGGCAAGTGTTCGTGAAAACCCGAAAGGGCGCGACCTTGTAAAAAAAAAAGTGAAAATGAATAAAAAAAAACGGTATGTCCATAAGCAAAATGGGCACGGATGAAAACCCGAAAGGGCTCCGTGAGTAAAAACAGCAGGACTACCGGCGAGTGTTTGTGAAAACCCGAAAGGGCGCAACCTCGTTAAAAGACACTTGTAGGGTCCTCTCGACCTTGTAAGGAGAAACCACCTGCGTGAGATCCTTACGACTCACAAAGGAGCAACACACTTAGGGATCCTCACGATTCCTAAGGAGAAAATACACTTACGAGATCCTCACGACTCGTAAGGAGAATTCTCTTATGGGACCCTCACGGCTCATGAGATTTGAAAGTCTTAAGTTACAGAAACCAAAACCTGTTCTTAAGCAAATCCTCCACAACCTTCGATATTGCCCTACAAGAGGCTCAATACTGACCCTTGTATACAATCCACGGGCGCGAAAAAACATTTCCCCAGCAAAGTCCCACCCGTGACTAGGGATATGCCCATATGATGAGCAACCCTTGTAGGTCCTCTCGACCCATAAGGAGAAAGCCCTCTTGTAGGATCCTTACGACTTGCAGAGGAACATACACTTAGGAATCCTCACGATCCCTAAGAAGAAAATACACCTGCAAGATCCTCACGATTTGTAGGGAGAAATACCTTTGTGAGACCCTTACGGCTCATGAAGTCAAAAGTCTTGGTCGACAGGACCCTTAACCCTGTTTACTAAGCCACCTTTGTTCAATATCGACAGAGGCAAATGATGATTCGCTCCTGGCAACATCCCAGTTGCAGCGGTGCTGATGCCGAAATCGGTGTCTAAAATCCAAGCTTGCGGCGAAAAAGCTAGCAAGCCACACATGCCTACGAAATAGCCGAAATGATGGGGCAACTTGCAATAAAAAGCAGCAAGTAAAAATGTATGCATGAAAAATAACCGAAATGATGGGGCAACTCGCAATAAAAAGCAGCGAGTAGAAAATAAATAAATAGCCGAAATGATTGGGCACCGCGAAAAATAGCCGAAATGATGGGGCAATCGCGACCTTCGCGATATAAAAGCTGAAACGATAGAGCATCGCGGAAAAAGAAATAAAATAAAAATAAAATGTATGCCTTACAGGTGATGTTCCATCACACCCTGTATACAATCCAATGGCATAAACAAAAAGGGAACATACCTCCCTCCCCCAGGTTTCACCAAAGAAAGAAGCTAAATCTCAACGGGCCACAAGCGACCTAGAGATCATCCCAACACTCGTCTCGTAACAACGGACACAACTTCAAGCTAAGCGGAACAGCGGCAACTCCCAGTTCCATGGCTCGGTGGTATACATATCGCCAACAGTCAAACCTCCATCCCGTGAAATGCGGATACAATCAGCAAAATTCCTGGTTACGTGGAACGCGGATAATGTCACTCTTTGACCCCGTGGAAAACGTCCAGAGCGGATCCTGGTCCTCGCAGAGCACGGCAGTGAACCCGTGTGAAGCATCCAGAGCGGAGCCTAGTCCTCGCCGAGCACGGCAGTGAACCCGTGTGAAGCATCTAGTGCAAAATTCCTGGTCACGTGGAACGCGGATAATGTCATTCTTTGACCCCGTAGAAAACGTCCAGAGCGGAGCCTAGTCCTCGCCGAGCACGGCAGTGAACCCGTGTGAAGCATCTAGTGCAAAATTCCTGGTTACGTGGAACGCGGATAATGTCACTCTTTGACCCCGTGGAAAACGTCCAGAGCGGATCCTGGTTCTCGCAGAGCACGGCAGTGAACCCGTGTGAAGCATCCAGAGTGGAGCCTAGTCCTCGCCGAGCACGGCAGTGAACCCGTGTGAAGCATCTAGTGCAAAATTCCTGGTCACGTGGAACGCGGATAATGTCACTCTTTGACCCCGTGGAAAACGTCCAGAGCGGAGCCTAGTCCTCGCCGAGCACGGCAGTGAACCCGTGTGAAGCATCTAGTGCAAAATTCCTGGTCACGTGGAACGCGGATAATGTCACTCTTTGACCCCGTGGAAAACGTCCAGAGCGGAGCCTAGTCCTCGCCGAGCGCGGCAGTGAACCCGTGTGAAGCATCTAGTGCAAAATTCCTGGTCACGTGGAACGCGGATAATGTCACTCTTTGACCCCGTGGAAAACGTCCAGAGCGGAGCCTAGTCCTCGCCGAGCACGGCAGTGAACCCGTGTGAAGCATCTAGTGCAAAATTCCTGGTTACGTGGAACGCGGATAATGTCACTCTTTGACCCCGTGGAAAACGTCCAGAGCGGAGCCGAGTCCTCGCCGAGCGCGGCAGTGAACCCGTGTGAAGCATCTAGTGCAAAATTCCTGGTCACGTGGAACGCGGATAATGTCACTCTTTGACCCCGTGGAAAATGTCCAGAGCGGAGCCTAGTCCTCGCCGAGCGCGGCAGTGAACCCGTGTGAAGCATCTAGTGCAAAATTCCTGGTCACGTGGAACGCGGATAATGTCACTCTTTGACCCCGTGGAAAACGTCCAGAGCGGAGCCTAGTCCTCGCCGAGCGCGGCAGTGAACCCGTGTGAAGCATCTAGTGCAAAATTCCTGGTCACGTGGAACGCGGATAATGTCACTCTTTGACCCCGTGGAAAACGTCCAGAGCGGAGCCTAGTCCTCGCCGAGCACGGCAGTGAACCCGTGTGAAGCATCTAGTGCAAAATTCCTGGTTACGTGGAACGCGGATAATGTCACTCTTTGACCCCGTGGAAAACGTCCAGAGCGGAGCCTGGTCCTCGCCAAGTACGGCAGTGAACCCGTGTGAAGCATCCAGAGCAAATACCGGACTGTGGAGTCCTTAAAATCCACGGACTATGACGTCCTTAATCTCGACCGTGATGTCTTAAAACTAACGATCAACCACCCCGATTCCCTACGGATTCTGCCTTGGTTTAAGGGTACATCTCTTCACTCCTTTGATACATGGCGTTGTAATTCCTCAACGTCTTCAAAGAGGTGACGGGTCCCTGCAACCAAACACCGGACTGTGGAGTCCCTAGATCCACGGACTATGAGGTCCTTAACCTTGACCGTGATGTCTTAAAACTAACAGCGGACTGTGGGGTCCTTAAATCCACGGACTATGAGGTCCTTAACCTTGACCGTGATGTCTTTAAACTACGATACCTTGAGCGACCCCTGACCCCGTGAAACACGGATAAGGGCGACCACATCCAACACTTGCAGGTCCTCACGACCTGCGAGGAAGAAAAAACTCCCTTGTGAGATCCTTACGACTCTCAAGGGAAAACCCGCTTAAGAATCCTCACGATCTCTAAGAAGAACTTACACCTATGGGATCCTCTTGACCTGTAGGGAGAAAAACTCTTTATGAGACCCTCGTGGCTCATAAGATGCAAAAGCCTTAGAAAGCAGATCTTAACCCTGAACCCTGAGCCATCGCTGTCCTGCAAGGAGATCAAGGTAGAATATCCGCAGAATACATTCAATGAAAAGGAGACACATCATTGAGAAGAAAAATGTATCTTTTATTCATAAACCAAAATGGGTACAAAGTACAATTCATGAAAGAAACAAAAAGAAAATACTCTCATCCATGAGTATGTACAAAAAGGAAGGAAAATATACAAATGTTTCAAGCCGGCGGGCGATTCAGCAGCTTGGTCAGCTCATCCTGCTTTTGTTGGACCACGGCTTCATGACGCAAGATCTCCAAAAGACGAGCCTCCGCCTGAGCTTGTTGGGCCTGATATGAAGCAAGCCGGGCTTCAAGCTCTTTCTTAGTGGCCTTATGAGCCTCGACCCTCTCACGAGTGAACGTGGCAGCTTTATCGAGAGCCACCACCTCTTTGATGGACTCCTGAAGCACCCGCCAGAGTTCATACGCTTTGTTGGCTTTGGCTGTGAGATTGGCTTGAAGCTCGCCCAGCGCCTTGGAGGCTAGCTCCCTCTCCGAGAACTTGCGACCGAGCCTCTTCTCACATGACGTCATGTTTGCCGCGCACCGTGCTATCAGCCCCCGTAACTCCGCCTTTGCAGCCACGGCCTCCAAGGAAAGGCGGGAACATTCGAGGGCGTGCAGGCAAGCCTCCACCCGCCGGCAGAACTCCACCCAGACTCGCACCACCTCTTCGCTGTGGTAGGTGGCAAGAAAAGGAAGAGAACCGTTAGCCTCGGCAGCGAATGCTTCAGCCGTGGTCGCGCTGCCAGCACGAAGCTCCTCGATCAGAGACGACAAGGAGACGAGGCTTAATTGGGCCAAGCGTTCTGAAGCCCGCAAGGCATAAGGGCCGGGCGGCATCACGATGCGCGACTCCAACGCCGTGGAGACTGGCAGAGCTGTTCAAATTTGGAAGACGTCAGCAAAATTCTTAAGCAAAGAACGAGTGAGAGTATAATGAAATGTCGTTTACCGACAGTCGTGCAAGTAGGAGCTGAAGGCTCCCCTGGCCCTTCGAGAACCTCGACCTCATCATCGGCTTCCAGAACTGTAGAAAACATCAATGTCAGTACGCAAAATAACGACGATGCTATGAGAAGGGATGGACGACGCCAACCTTGCCCAGATGAGAGGACAATGCGTTGGGGGGATATCGCTTGTGGAGCTGCCATCTCCAGCAGACGCTGAAAGGATTGCCGGGGAGACAGATCGACAATAGAGGCCGCCAACTCGCGTAATTCTGAGAAAACAAAAGAGTTCAGACAACGGAAAGACCGCTAATTTAAATTTCAGAAAGGTTACCTTCAACACTCCTCCCATTCTGAGCCGGGGGGATAGCGGCTTCGACAGCCTCTGTCGGAACCCCGGACTTCAACAGAGGGGGGGAAGTCCCCACTACCTCCATCTCAGCCTTGGGGCCGCCTTCGGGAAGAGCCGTTAGGGCAGCAGCCTCCGAATGAGTCTCCCCCAAAGAGGCGAGCACTACCTGATCAAGAACAGCCACTGGAGGCTCTATTGCAAGAGGAGCAACCTCATCAGCCCCCTCCGCATCAAGCAATGTTTCATTGAGAATTTCGGCGGGCTTCAGCTTTAATGGGCCCGTAGGGAGCTCCCCCAGCGTCGAAGATTCTGCACGATTCAAATAAGAATAATGATATATATGCACGGGCATAAATGATCAGAAAAACTACAAAAGAAGCACAACGTACCTATACGCAAAGAAGCCCTAAATATGGCTTCTTCAAGCCGCTGCTCCTTCTCAAGAAGGTGGGCTCGCCGAGGTTCAAGGGTAGACTCATGACCGCCGGTCCATAAAGAAAGTGCATCAGCTGCGTCTTCTGAAGCGGCCTGCTTCAAAGCCCTTTCTCCCCATTCCTCCAGAGGACCGATAAATCGCCGCCGAATCCACGAAGGGTCTTCGTAAAAAATTACAGCAGGATAAGACTTCTTCGGAACCTTGGCGTTATGAGACGCGTCTTTTGAACGCCGTATGGCCTCAGCCAACTGTGCGGCCTCCTCATCAGCCGAACTCGGGAAGAGAAGTCCAGCGTCTGACTCTTGCAGGGCCAATGGTTCATCTTCAAGAATAGGCTCAGACTCCGCTACAGAATCAAGCAGGGTGGTGGCCGCTTTCCTCCGCCGTTTAGACCCAGAGCCGACCGCTGAGGATGACCGCTTCCTCCCTCGCGAAGCCTTAGGGCGGCGCTGGCCCACATCGCCCTCAGCGCCCTCATCCCTGTTACTCTCGCTCGGTGCCACAACCGAGGATGACATCGCCATTGTCGACGCCACAGGGGGCGGTGCCGCCACCGGCAGGGGTGCTACTACTGGGGCCCGTTTACCCCGCGATCGGGAACCCAGGGGCACACCAGCTGTTGGAGTAAGGTCTACCCCTGACTCCCCCGGAATGAGCGCGGTGCCAATCTCCCTCAAAGGGAAGCGGACCGGAACCCTCGGCCGTAGCTCAGCCCCCGAAACCTGAGGAGGGGCGTCGTGACCAAGAAGCACCCTTCTTTCTTCAAGAATAATTGGACTGATCCGATGAAGATACCAGCCCGTAAAAGCACCCACACATCGAGGCATGTACTCGGCTTCAGGGACCATGAAACGGGAGCCGGTGTTCAGCCTCATGAAATGATGAGCGGCATCGCGAACAGCATCAAGCGAAGGGATTGGGGCGACTATAAAAGCCTCGAAAGGAACACCCTGGTCGTATCCAAGCTGCCGGGCGAATCGATGCGGATTGTACCGCATAAAAAGAGCTGCACTGTCCTGGCGAAACACCAAGTAGCCCGGTCTAATTGTATACAAATGCGCGGCCTCCCGGGGCTTCAAAGAAGGTGCGTTGTCTTTCGACTGGTCCCAGAGTTTTTGAACTGGACCCGAGGGAGTAGACAAGACCCGATCATTAAAAACCAGCCCGCCAGAGACGGCGTGAGGAGAAATCAGCACCCGAATAGCCCCGAATTGAGTCGGGTCAGCAGCAGAAGCACCCACCAATCGCATAAGTCGCGGGAAGGGATAGGCGTCGTAAAACGCGGGCCTCTGATGCATAGCGAAAGCCCCCAGCACATGCATTTTGACCCAGGAAGTGAAATAATGAAGCGAAAAGTTCACTACATCCACGCCGGGTGTAGAGGTATTAGCTGCGGTGCCTAACCCATGATAAAGGTGCGCCAAAGCCGGGATGCCGATGGCCAACCGCGTCCCCTCAGCAATACGATGAGCCGGGTAGATGACCGAGGCTCTCATAAAGCGGCGATGCATGGGGATAACGAACCAACTGAGCCAGACACTAACAAACCCCACAAAGAACGTCTCCTCGTCCATGCCAGGAACAACGATGGATTCAAAAGAGGTCGGTGACATAATAGGGATGTAGTACTGAGGTAAGTCCGATTCAGTGGTCGGCAGCTTCTTCGGACCGAACCCAAAGGGGTCTCCAATATTGGCAAACTTCGGAGCCGTCTTCGATAGGGCGTCCTCGCGAAGGAAACGAGCAATGAAGCTCTTGAAAGTAACACCCTGCTCCTCGGATTCGGTGAATAATCGGTCGAAGATACCTAGCGCCTTGATTAAACTGGGACGCTTGTGACGGACGGCATTCTCAGCAGACAGGCCGTCAACTGGTGCGGGCTCGGGTTCAAAAATATACTCGTCAGAAGGCAGCAACTCCTCGTATAGACTACCCCTGATTGGCAACCCCGAGATGTCATAAAATTCGGCCAGAGAGATCGAGACCTCGCGATCTCCTAGAATGAAAGTGTTGGTGGGAAGATTCCATTGGTTCAAAAACGCCTTGACCCACCAGGCATGCGGAGACTTATAATGGAAGAGTGACGCGTATATGGCCTGATAAAGCCCGACTTTCTGCAACCGCGCACGATGGGCAGAAAGGATGTAGCGAGCCCAGAGAAGGTAGCCCGTAGGATGCCTAGGAGTGAGCCCTATCTTATAAATTTGCCCCCACGGGTGGGCCTCACCCTGGCAGATACGCCGTCCCAAGATGTCTATGGCCGGGATCGGATGGTTCGGAATACCGGTCGTCGAAGGCTCCAGCCTCCCCGTTGGAGTCCAGTTGGGCATTTCCACAGCAAAAACCGTCCTCGGAGGGTCCATCGGTAAGAACGGGAAAGTGGGCTTCGTCGGCACCGCGCAAAGAAAACTCCGGCGACCCTGAATAATCTGACTATACCAAGATCCCCATTGAAGAAGGTTGGTGCAGTTCGGGTCATGGGCCTTGTTCCCCCAATCTGAGCAAGGCTCATTTGAATTTTGAAAATTCAAATTTTCTGAAGCAACGCTTCAAATTCCATGCGTTGCGCAGTGCGCAAGCGGTCCACAGTGCGACACGTGTCTGCGCAGTTGTGCAAGCGCACCGCTGCGCGACACGTGTCTGCGCAGTTGCGCAAGCACCGTTGCGCAAGTGCATCGCTGCGAGACACGTGTCTGCGCAGTTGCGCAAGCACCGTTGCGCAAGCGCACATCTGCGCGACACGTGTCTGCGCAGTTGCGCAAGCACCGTTGCGCAAGCCTCCCACTGCGCGACACGTGTCATTCATTGGGGAGTTGCGCAGAAACAGAATGAAAATTTGATGAAATCTTTTCTGTTTTTTCCAAAACCAGAAAATTTTCTTCTGCCTTTGGATCAAAGATCCAATGGTGGGAAAATTCCCAAAATCATTCAGGAAAGATTTTGTTAACAAATTCAACAAATTTGTGAGCACTATAAATAAGATCCCAGACCTCATTCAAAGGGCATCAACAAGAAGAATCAACTTCTGGCATAAAAAAAAAGAGAAGAGAAAGAACTCTTGAAGATTGATCAAGAACATAAAAAAGAAAAAGGTAAAAACTTCTGAAGAACAGAGGATTAAAAGTGAATAATTCAATAAAAAGAAAGAAATAGTGCCTTGCACTTGATATGAACCCTTGGTTCTGTGAAATCAGGGAAAACAAGAAGAAAAAATCTTGTTTTCCTTTGATCCAAATTTAGATCAAAAGTGCTATGCACTTTTGTTCTTAAATCTGGAAAATTCTTGAGTTTCTGCACAATTGCAACTCATTATTTAAAAGGGCCTGGCCCAAATCAAATCACAAAAATAATAAAAGGGCAGAGCCCTGTTTGGAAAATTCTTGAGGGCCTGGCCCAAATCAAATTGCAAAAATAATAAAGGGGCAGAGCCCTGTTTGGATTGATTCTTTTAGTCAGGCAAAGCCTAAAATAAATAAAAAAATTGGACTTAACCCAATCCTGGCTGTAAGTCCTTAAAATTAAATTGATTGAACAAAATGGCTTTCCTCAACCAATTCACGACCGGTTCGAGGGTACATCTCCGAACTCCTTTGACATCCCTCGTTGTAATTCCTCAACGACGTCAAAGAGGTGACGGGTCCCAACGACCACTTAACTAATATCGGACCGAAACGTCCCTAAACTAATATCGGACCGAAACGTCCCTAAACTAATATGGACCACTACGTCCTTAAACTGGCGACGGACCGAAACGTCCCTAAACTAATAATAGACCACAACGTCCCTAAACTGGCGATGGACCACCACGTCCTTAAACTGGCGCAATAGAGCCCGAACGCTCTTTTGCCGGATCTAAACGGTCCCGTCTAAGTTGATCTTAGCCTCAGCTACGGTTAATGTGTCCTTAGATCTTTAAATAAACAATAAAACCCCCAAATCAACTTTGGTTCAAGGGTACATCTCTGAACTCCTCAGACGCTTGTCGTTGTAATCCCTCAACGACGTCGGAGAGGTGACGAGTCCCAATGGCCAGATAATTAAATCAATCACTACGTTAAGTTGATCTTAGTCTAAAACAAGACTAACGTATCCTTAACGAACGTTTAAGTTGATCTTAGCCGCAACGCGACTAATGCATCCTTAAACTAAAAACACCAAACCCAAATCTAAGTAAATACGGATTTGGACTAATCCACGTCCTACGGGCGACGACATCACTAAGTCTCCGTATACAATCCACGGGCAACCACAAACAAAACAAACATACACGACACGAAGTGAAATTCTGGAGAAGGAGAAAGTTGTTATCGCAACGCGGTAGCGTAATTAACTGCAGGGGCTTGCTCCTGCAGGGAAGAGCGTCCCCACAATCAAAAACCCCTCACCCTGAGGGGGAATCTGACGAAGTCTGCTACATCGGCCGCATCCGTCTAAACCTCCGATACACGGTGCCATAAATCAACTTGGCATCTTCGGAGAGATAGACGGATAAAACCAAATAGCATCTGTCCCGAACCTCAGGCAACGGACGCAAAGTCCGGGCCGCCGTTCGGAGGGGAACAGATTCTGGCACGCCCGGTGGGACCTCTTCCTCTTTCCACTCCACACTTCGTGTGTCGTCTTCGCGAACCAATCGCGGTTTGTTAAATGGTTGTCTTCGGATTTCAAGATACTAAGATTTGGTCTTTTACCTGGCGCAGAATTCAAGATCCAATGGCCACCAACTGCACCAGCTGCTCGAAATGCCGCTGCAACGGACGCTCCACCTCACCAGGAGGTGTAACATACGGGCCCCAAGCGGCTTCCTTCCTGACTCTGCCGGTAGACCAGGTGACCCAGGCCACCACCGGCCTGTTTTTCGGGACCATGGTCCCACCTGCAAGCTTCTCTATGCCGATATCCGCACCGGAAGCGAACAAGAAGTCGGTATTCGACCGGCTTACCGCTACCACGACCCCTGTCAACGGGTCGTCCGCTACTAAGCCGACAGTCTCCGTTTTTACCAGGCTAGGTCAGAACTATAAAGTGGCTGTCCCAAAGAGGGCAACGGCCGCTGCCTCGGAAGTCGTTGAAGCGGCTTCTCCTATCAGAGAGTCGGTCTTCACAAGATTGACGGTTCCCACTCCTCCCCCAGCTGGTCAAAAAGCATCAGTCTTCGATAGGATGACGTCGACAGTTACCCCACACCCAAACAGGGGGCAACAAGAAACTAGCTCGATTTCCGAGCCAGTCCCAACGGCTCGTCGTGCGCGACGTCGCCATTGGCAGCGAGTAAGGAAAGCAGGGGGCAACTCCCCCTCAGGGCTAACCCCACCTGCTCCAGTAGTGGAGGTCAATGCTGCTGTTCCAACTGGGAACAGCTTTGAATTGCTGAGGAAGGTGAGAAGGAACTCTCCGGTTGCTACATTGAAAAGGTCTCCTCCGCCCATGGAAAAAGCTCCGGAGACGAAGCAGGAACAGCCCCCTCAACGGCTATCGTCAAAAATTTATAAAGTTTGGCGGAAGGTTCAAGACTCCGTGATTGACTCAGACCACTTCCGTCGCCAGAAAAGGGCAAAGGCGGAAAAAGACAAGAACCGCCCCATTAAACAGCAGGGGGCAACAAATGCTAGAATGCCCGCTTCAACGGCTCCTTCAACCTCAAAGGTCCATAAAAGGAAGAGGCCAGAAAAAGCTCCCGTGACACTGACAAAGTTTAAAAGCGGTGAACCTAAACGCCCCAAGTCAGGGGGCATAACAGTTCATACGGTCTATATGGCTTCGGGAAAGGAAGAAAGTCGTATTTCTACGGGTCACCGACCGCTCACCCGATCAGTGACCAAAGCTCAGGAACAGCAACAAAAGCTCCAGGAGATGATGACCACAATGGCTGCACTCACTGGGCCGAAAGAAACCCCGGAAACATCCTCAGAAGAACGTCAAGAACAAGAAACGGACGCCGAATTCCTTCGGCGCGTGCTAGAGAAGAAAGATAAAGAGGCTGCGGAACAGGCAGCCAACATAAAGAAAATGGCCCTCCTGTTCCAGGATATGGTGGGTATGATGATTCAACAAGATCCACCTGCTGGGGATCCCCCGATCATTCTTGAAGATGATAGGGGAGAGACGTCGAATCCTCCACCGGCTCTATCCGCAGCTAAAGAGGATACCATATCAAAAGCTGATTTGGATGAATATATTGCCCAACAAATACGGGTGCATCAGGCGACTGAAGCAGCCGGTCAAATCGTGAAAACGGGGCGGCCATATCCGGGCTGGTATGACCAAATCAAGTACCCGCCGGGTTACACGATTCCCAAGTTTCATGTTTACAAAGGGACCGGCAATCCCCATCAACATGTTGCCCAGTTCAGGGCGCTTTGCGGTAATACCGGCGGCGACGACAAGCTTTTGCTTCGCCAGTTTGTTGGAAGCTTATCAGATACGGCGTTTGAATGGTATTCTGAGCTTCCCAACGACTCTATAAAAACCTTTGCGGAGATGGAGCTACTCTTCACCCAACGCTTTGCAAGTGCCAGTGAGCGTACCCCGATGACGGCACTGATCAATGCCAGGGTAAAACCCGGCGAGACATGGGTTCAGTACGCTATACGGTGGCGTAATCTATGGTCGAAGTGCGAACAGCGCATAGAAGAAGCCCCGGCGGTGGGAATGTTTGTTGGAACCCTTGATCCACAAGCAACCATCTCACAGTTCATGATGTTCTTCAAGCCGACTTCCTTCCAGGCTTTGATCGACAAATTAGCGCAGATGGACCAGATGGGCCATAAACCCCCTCTCCCGAAACCAGACTCCCGAAACGATAAAGGAAAGGGAAAAGCGATCATTGTCTCTAATGCCCAACAACAACCGAGCGACTCGAAGCCGGTCGCTCGTCCAAACAATACACGCCCATACGTACCCCTTGAGGACAGGATGGGACGCCCTTACTCTTTCCCCCGTGATAAAACGAGGAGGCTATTCGAGCTGGCGCTGCGCAACAGACTCATAAATCTGCCAGATCCGAAACGTCCGTTGCAACCGAACGACGCCAACGAGCCCAATTACTGCCCTTATCATCGAGTGCTAGGCCATCCGATTGAGGATTGCTACGTTTTCAAGAATTGGCTTGAGAACCAGTACCGTCAGGGCAAATTTGCGCTATCTGACAAATGGAAGATGAATCCTCCGCAGCCCCACACCTCTAAGGGGACGAATACGCCGGGGGCAACATGCTCCGTTATTGAAGAAACTCCTTGGGAGGTTGTATTATCAGCCAAAACGAGGAGAATGCTAAATGATCTTCAGACCTGTCCAGCGATCAAGTGGAAGAACCCCTTGGAACCGCAGGTTATTGAGAGGATGTTGAAGCCACGACCGACTCCGAAGACCGATGGTGGTAGTTCAAGCGCTCATAGTCAGCCGTCAAAATCTTCGAAAAAGAAGAAGAAGAAATCTAAAAAGCCCGTGAAGCCTGGCGACAAGCGCACGGACCTACAAAAGCAGATCGACGCGCTGGATGAATATAACCAAAAGGCGCGAACTCCCATTACGCTCCAAGATTTCCTTGATCACGTCTTTCAAAAGGAAGATGAGGGAGAGAGTTCATCGGACGAGTCCGAGGAGTATGTGGCGAGCTGTCATATGATCTCTCATTCGGTCACGAATGATGAAGAGACCTCTGGCACTGAAACGCTGGGGGCAAATGCCGAATCAGGAGCCCCAGGGTTACCAGTTGAAATGATTAGCGCGTTTCTTAATGAAGCTCGGTTGAAAAGCAAGGTTGATCGAGAACGCGAGACGGCTATATTCGAAAAGGCCAAGCGTCAGCGACTTGAGGAAGGAGCTGAAATGATCCCGCTGGAGCAAAATGCCTCCACCGCTGACAAAAGCCAATTCAAGATAAAAAAGAGGTTTGCTAAGGCCATATCAATGGGCATGAAGCTACCACCCTCTGAAGAAAAAGTTACTGGCGTGGTAGAAATGCACCCCTCTTATTGCTTATACCATCAGAAGGTCTCGCATTCCACCCAAGATTGCAAAGCTTTCAATGGATGGTGGCAAGGATACGTCGCCAATCGACAACGCTTTAAACGGGAAAAGCGTAAAATTCGTCGGGAGCAAAGAAACACGACCAAAGAGCTTGAAAGAACTGCCAACAATTGTCACATGGTTAACGCCGCCAGGTCACAAGTGCCTACATTTGGGAGCGATTCCGATGAGGAGCTAGAGCTTGGCCCCCTCTTCAAAGAATCCACTTCGGGAAAAGAAGAAGAACCGAAGGCTTGCGAAAATATACAGCTACGCAATCGAACATTACCCGAAAAGAACCTCGGACCCTTGAACAAGAAAAACAAAGGGAAAGAGAAGGTCTCTGAAGACATCGCTTTGGATGACCAAGTTGCGGAAGAGTTAACCGCCAAGAATCCCCCGAAGAGGAATAAAGTAGATTACAATGTCTTGGCGCATCTGAGGAAGCTACCCTCACAACTCAGCATTCTCGATGCCCTATTGCTATCAAAAGAGGCGAGGGATTCTCTGATTGAGGCCCTACAAGATCCGGACCAGTTCCAAGCCTTCCTAGCCGAACAAAAGATGAAGGATGAATTGGAAGAGGTGCACACAGCCGACATTGCTTTTGGTGATGAAGACCTTCTCCTCGGGACGTGTGAATACAATCGCCCCCTTTATGTCTCAGGATACTGCCATGACATAAAGATAGGTAAAATCTTGATCGATAACGGATCGTCTGTTAATTTACTCAATGTGCGAGTGTTAAAAGAGATTTGCATGAGTGTCCAACACCTCGCCCGAGACAAGATCACCATCTCCGGGTTCGACTCCCAATCATCGAAAACCCTTGGATCTGTGATATTGACGTTACGCTTCGGGTTGCTCGTCACAGATATCAAATTCCATGTCATAGATGCCAAGACGTGCTACAACGCTCTGCTCGGTCGACCATGGTTACACGAGTACAATATCATCCCTTCTACACAGCATCAGTGCATGAAGTATTCTAGGGATGGCCTCGAGTACACAGTAGCAGGAGAGTTGAATCCGTTTTCCGTAAACGAAGTTCGCAAGTATGAAGATGCCAAATACTTCTTACCGAGTTTCGAAGACACGGAAAGGTGTCACAAACCGGAGAACAAAACTAACGCTACCATCCCTGTCTTCGGCAGTGACACCGAGGAAGAGGAGGATATAATTTATTCAGGTCCATCCCAATCCACCAGGCCAGGACCATCCGTTCCTTCACTAATCTTCGGCAGTGATTCAGAGGATGAAGTTCATGCTGTATTCCCTGCTCAGCCTTCAATACGAGTCTCCGCTGATGAAGAGCGAAGTCTACAGATAACCATAGTGCCGCTTGAACATTACAAAGAACTGGATGCACTCGACACCAACAGCGTAGAAGAATTGCAGATATTCTATATCCCTCCCAGACGAAAAGGCGAGAAGGCAATCCTATTCTACCGCTCTGAAGAAAACAAGGTGGAAAAAGAAATTTGGCATGGCACAGATCCCACGCTCGACGGGCTTCAGCCTATCCGTCTTCCCAGATATTATACCGAAGGTTTGAAGAAACTGCTGAAACGCCAGGGGATGTCCTTCACACAGACCGTTAGAAAAGCCAAATTCTATGACAAGGTCTGTAACGTTCCCGGGACTCAATGCAAACTGCCTAACGGGAGAACGGAAACAAAAGGGCTTGGGTATATCCGGCCAAAAAAACGGGAGCTAGTAAACAGCTGTTATGCCATGTATGACTTCGATGAAGAGGCGGACGCTCAATGGGAGGACGCTAATCCCGAATCAGCAAAAGTTCCTGACACAAAACCGCCCAGTCCATCGTCTAAAGACCAGGTGAGCAAACTTATAAAGGATGCGAGTCAAAAAGCCCGAGATGATCACGATCGTGAAATGGCAATCTATGAGAAAGCCAAGACACAGCGTCTCCTTCGACAGGCAGTAAAGAACGAAGATGCTGCCCCACGTCAGCCTGCTACAAAAAGGGTTCGACGCGAAAGCAAAAACAGGTCGAATGGCCGAAAAGGTGCTCGACAACCACAAAGCAGAGCTAAGAAGCCACGCATCCGAGAGTCGAGCGTTATTGACCTAGCCCTCATGAAGAAAATGGGTCGAGCATACTCATTTCCTCGGAACAAAACAAGGAAAATACTTGATCTTGCTCTAAAACATCAAATGCTTACTCTGCCAGAGCCTAAACACCCTGAGCAAGCAGGCGAAGTCTCTAACCCAAAGTATTGCTTTTACCATCGAGTAGTAGGGCATCCGCTTGAAGATTGTTTCACCTTTAAGAATTGGGTTGAGGACCAATATCAGCTTGGCAAATTCGCGTTGTCTGACAGTTGGAAGGTAGCGCCGCCGCAAAAGCACGAACCCGAAAACACAAGGATAAAACCAACTCCGCATTGGGATTGGCAGAAAATTCGCACCTGTCATGTGATAACAATATTAAAAGAAGGGTCCGAGGACATGAACAACCTCCCTTGGTGCTTTGAAAGCGGCAGCGATGAGGTAATCTCAGAATTTCCCCCAGCTCCGAAAGAACTGGAGGATGGAATCCATACCACTGCAGATAATCTCAAGAAAATTGAGTTGGGGACGGCAAATGACCCGCGACCGACATTCATCAGCGAGCTGTTATCTGAAGAAAGGGTGGCTGCGTTAAAGGATGTGCTTCTACAATACAAAGATTGCTTCGCGTGGAACTATTCCGAAATGCCGGGACTAGATCCAGAAATTGCTGTACACAAATTGGCGATATCCCCGGACATCAAGCCAGTCAAACAAGCGCCGAGAAGAATGCGACTCGAGCTTGAGATGAGTGTCAACGCCGAAGTCAAAAAGCTGATAGATTCTGGCTTTATCCATGAAGTTCAATACCCTGAATGGATCGCTAACATCGTCCCAGTGATGAAGAAAAATGGGACAGTGCGCATATGCGTAGACTTCCGGGATCTTAATAAAGCTTGCCCGAAGGATGATTTCCCAGTGCCAGTCACTGAACTAATGATAGACAATACATCCACTCATGAGGTTTTCTCCTTCATGGACGGCTCATCGGGGTATAATCAAATAAAAATGCATCCTGAAGATCAGAAACACACAGCTTTCAGGACCCCTCTTGGGATATTTTGTTATAAAGTAATGCCCTTCGGTTTGAAGAACGCCGGTGCTACTTATCAGAGGGCCATGAAAAAGATCTTCGACGACCTCATACACGAAATCGTTGAATGCTATATCGACGATCTCGTGGTTAAAAGCAAATCATACGAGGAACATCTCGAGCATCTAAAGACTGTATTTCAACGCCTTCGGCAATACAACTTGAAGATGAATCCTCTTAAATGTGCGTTCGGGGTTTCCTCGGGCAAATTCCTGGGATTCGTCGTTCGACACCGAGGTATTGAAATAGATCCGTCAAAGATTAGAGCGATCATGGAAATGCCTCCGCCGAGGACTCTCAAACAGCTGCGGTCTCTCCAAGGGAAACTCGCATACATACGACGATTCATAGCCAACCTTTCAGGAAAGTGTCGTCCTTATAGTCACCTGATGAAGAAGGGAACCCCATTCGTTTGGGATCAAAAATGCCAAGGCGCACTGGATGAGATCAAGCAATACCTGCAGAACCCGCCGGTGTTGGCTGCTCCGATTAAGGGGAAGCCTCTCATTCTTTATACAACCGCCCTCGAAGGTTCCTTAGGCGCATTATGGGCGCAAGAGAATGATCAAGGGAAAGAAAGAGCACTCTATTACTTAAGTCGAGTTCTGCTGGGGGCAGAAAGCAACTACTCTCCCATTGAAAAACACTGCCTGGCGTTGATCTTCGCAATAACAAAGCTTAGACATTACGCATTGGCGCATGAGGTCCGTCTCATTTCAAAGGTGGACCCCCTTAAATACTTAATGTCAAAGGCCATATTGACGGGACGACTCGCTAAATGGGCCCTACTCTTGATGGAGTTTTCGATCACGTATCAACCTCTCAAAGCAGTGAAAGGCCAGGCCATCGCCGACTTCCTCGCTGAACACCCGATACCTGCCGATTCCCCTCTGAATTGCGATTTGCCAGACAAACATGCGTTTGACGCAATCGACGGTGGTGATACTCGTTGGGAACTTTATTTCGATGGAGCATCTTCCATGAAAAAGCACAAGCAAAGTACGCCAATGATCAAATCGGGGGTAGGACTCATCTTTGTGACCCCACAAGGAGGGATAATGCGCTTCGCCTTCTCCTTAACAGAGCCGAGAACGAATAATGAAGCTGAATATGAGGCTTTGATAGCAGGCCTCGAGATCGCCATTGACATGGGAATTGAAGACCTCCTCATATATGGGGATTCCCAACTGGTCGTCAGTCAAGTGAACGGCGACTACCAAACGTGCAAACCGGAGTTGGTGAAATACGGGAAAAGGTACAACAACTGTTGACCCGAATTCCCTCCTATACTTTGGAGAGCATACCTCGCGCGGAAAACAGCAAAGCGGACGCACTAGCCAAACTTGCTAAAGAACTGGCTGACGAGAACCTCGACGACGTTAGAATCGTGGTACAAAGCCGTCGAGTGCTTTCCCCAGCAGAAGTATCTCCGGAATCGTCTGAAGAAAAAGGAGCGAACGAGGAGACGACCCTACAAATAAAAGACCATGAGAAGATCGAAGACTGGAGAGAAGTCTTCATAGATTACTTCAAGTTCCACCGAATGCCTGAAGAAGCGTCCATAAGACACCAGCTCGTGAAACGAGCTCTGTCTTTCGCCTTCGTCAACAATACTCTATATAAGAGGACATTCGATTCTCTGTGGCTGAGATGCCTAGGACCTAACGAAGCGAGAAGGGTCGTCCAAGAGGTTCACAACGGACTTTGCGGTTCTCACCAAGCAGGTCCAAAGATGAAGTTGAAGATCAAACGGATGGGCTATTATTGGCCCACGATGATTCAAGACTGCATCGAATATGCGAAGCAATGCCACTCATGCCAAATTCATGGGGACTTCATCCATCAACATCCAAATCCGCTACACCCAACAGTGGCTAGCTGGCCATTCGAAATGTGGGGGACTGATATAGTTGGCCCCATCGAACCAGCATCGTCAAAGGGACATCGTTTCATCTTGGCGACGACTGATTACTTCTCCAAATGGGCAGAGGCGGTACCGTTGAGGGAAGTGAAGACGGAGAATATCCTCCATTTCTTCAAAACGCATGTCATATACCGGTTCGGAACCCCAAGAAGGATCATCTCTGATAATGGGCCAGCCTACCGAAGTCATAAAATTAGCCGCTTCGCACAGCAGCACAATATAGACTGGAGATACTCCTCAGTTTATAATCCGCGAGCCAATGGATTAGCTGAAGCCTTCAACAAGACATTGACGAAAATCATAAAGAAAACAGTGTCCCGAAATAAGAGAGATTGGCACGAAAGATTGCAAGAGGCTCTTTGGGCGTATCGAACTACATTTAAAACGGCCACGAACACAACGCCATACGCGTTGGTATTTGGGACGGAAGCAGTACTCCCCCTCGAGATAGAATTACCCTCGCTACGAGTGGCAGTCCACTACGAGCTGACAGACGAAGAAAATGCTCACCTTCGGTTTGAAGAGCTTGACGTCCTTGATGAAATCCGGCTTCTAGCACAGCAAAATCTGGAAGCCTATAAAGCAAAGATGACGCGCTCATATGAAAGATTGAGCCGGCCGAGGACATTCCACCAAGGCGAACTGGTGCTAGTGGTCAAAAGGCCCATGATCCCCAATCGCGCCAAGCGAGGAAAGTTTGAGCCAAACTATGAAGGACCGTACATCATTGATAAGGTCTACCAGGGTGGGGCCTATCTACTCATGGACATGCACGGTGAAAGGCCTTTCAGGCCAATAAACGGTCGCTTCCTAAAGAAATACTACGCTTAATGAGCCACAACCTAGGTCAATGGTAGATGACGACGACTATGTCCGCTCGCTATCTTCCTGAGCTCAAGCTTTATAAGCAATAGCCGGCCTTCTCCATGTCGGACCGAAATGTCCTTAAACTAATATCAGACCGAGACGTCTTTAAAACTACTACCGCGGCATCTTTAGGCTGACGAGATAAAAAAAAAAAAACAAAAAAAAATAATAATAAAAAACGGTATGTCCATAAGCAAAAAGGGCACGGATGAAAACCCGAAAGGGCTCCGTGAGTAAAAACAGCAGGGCTACCGGCGAGTGTTCGTGAAAACCCGAAAGGGCGTGACCTCGTAAAAAAAAAAAGAGAAAAAGAAAATAAAAAGAATTAAAAAAAAAAAAAAAAAAAACGGTATGTCCATAAGCAAGGTGGGCACGGATGAAAACCCGAAAGGGCTCCGTGAGTAAAAACAGCAGGACTACCGGCGAATGTTTGTGAAAACCCGAAAGGGCGCAACTTCGTTAAAGAACCCTTACAGGGTCCTCTCGACCCTGTAAGGAGAAACCACCTGCGTGAGATCCTTACGACTTACAAGGGAACAACACACTTAGGAATCCCCATGATTCCTAAGGAGAAAATACGCTTGCGAGATCCTCACGATTCGTAAGGAGAACTCTCTTATGGGACCCTCACGGCTCATAGGATTTGAAAGTCTTAAGTCACGGAGACCTAAACCTGTGCTTAAGCAAACCCCCACAAACTTCCAATGTTGCCCTACAAGTGGTTCAATATTGACCCTTGTATACAATCCACGGGCGCGAATAAACGTTTCCCTAACCAAGACCCATCCGTGACTGGGGATATGTTCGCATAACCCTTGTAAGTCCTCTCGATTTACAAGAAGAAAACCCCCCTGTAGGATCCTTACGACTTACAGAGGAACAAAACACTTAGGAACCCTCACGATTCCTAAGGAGAAAATACATCTACAAGATCCTCACGACTTGTCGGGAGAAATACCTTTATGAGACCCTTACGGCTCATGAAATCGAAAGCCTTAGTCGACAGGTCCCTAACCCTGATCGCTAAGCCTCCTTTGTTCGACAATGACGGAGGCAAATGATGATTCGCTCCTGGCAATATCCCAGTTGCAGCGGTGCTGATGCCGAAATCGGTGTCCAATTTCAGGTTTACGGCGAAAACCAGTAGGCCGCTCATGGATACAAAATAGCCGAAATGATAGGGCATCTTGCAATAAAAAGCAGCAAGTAAAATGTATGCATGCAAAATAGCCGAAATGATTGGGAAACTCGTAATAAAAAGCAACGAGTAAAGATAAAATAAATAGCCGAAATGATTGGGCACTGCGAAAAATAGCCGCAATGATTGGGCAATCGCGACCTTTACGATATAAAAGCTGAAATGATAGAGCATCGCAGAAATAAAATAAAATAAAAAGAAGAAATGATAAAAATTTGGCCCTACAGTTAAGATCACATCGATCCCTGTATACAATCCAAGGGCGTAAACAAAGAAGGAACCATACTTCCCCAGCGGATTCCGTCAAACGACGGAGCCAAACCTCAACGGTTCATTTCAACCGAAGAAGCCAGTGACTTCAACAGCAAACTCCTCGACTCACGGATACAAACACTCCTTGACGAGAGCCTTCTGATCCGCGTCGACCCGCAGAGCCACCAGTGCCTCCGTAGGAACCCTCGACTCGTTTCAAAACCCAAGGAAACAAATAATCCTTGGCGCGTGGGAAACAAATAATCCCTCGCAAAACTTCTCAACTCACGGATACAAACACTCCTTGACGAGAGCCTCCTGATCCGCGTCGACTCGCAGAGCCACCAGCGCCTCCGTGGGAACCCTCGACTCGTTTCAAACCCCAAGGACACAAATAATCCTTGGCGCTTGGGAAACAAATAATCCCTCGCAAAACTTCTCAACTCACGGATACAAACACTCCTTGACGAGAGCCTTCTGATCCGCGTCGACTCGCAGAGCCACCAGTGCCTCCGTAGGAACCCTCGACTCGTTTCAAAACCCAAGGAAACAAATAATCCTTGGCGCGTGGGAAACAAATAATCCCTCGCAAAACTTCTCAACTCACGGATACAAACACTCCTTGACGAGAGCCTCCTGATCCGCGTCGACTCGCAGAGCCACCAGCGCCTCCGTGGGAACCCTCGACTCGTTTCAAACCCCAAGGACACAAATAATCCTTGGCGCTTGGGAAAAAAATAATCCCTCGCAAAACTTCTCAACTCACGGATACAAACACTCCTTGACGAGAGCCTTCTGATCCGCGTCGACTCGCAGAGCCACCAGCGCCTCCGTGGGAACCCTCGACTCGTTTCAAACCCCAAGGACACAAATAATCCTTGGCGCTTGGGAAACAAATAATCCCTCGCAAAACTTCTCAACTCACGGATACAAACACTCCTTGACGAGAGCCTTCTGATCCGCGTCGACTCGCAGAGCCACCAGCGCCTCCGCGGGAACCATCGATTCGTTTCAAACCCCAAGGACACAAATAATCCTTGGCGCTTGGGAAACAAATAATCCCTAGCAAAATACTCAACTCACGGATACAAACACTCCGTGACGAGAGCTTCTTTGACTCACATCTCGGGCAGTAAGGATTCAAAAACTTACTTCCTGAACAATGGGACCCTGCAAGTCAATCCTAAATGGTCTCTTGCATACTATTCACGGGTCTCACTCTCTGAAGTCGATTCTCGACAAAGAGGGAAACAACCGCCTACGAGCCCTCTCGACTCGTAAGAGGGGGAATGGGATCCTGCAAGTCAATCCTAAATGGTCTCTTGCATACTATTCACGGGTCTCACTCTCTGAAGTCGATTCTCGACAAAGAGGGAAACAACCACCTACGAGCCCTCTCGACTCGTAAGAGGGGCAATGGGATCCTGCAAGTCAATCCTAAATTTTCTCTTGCATACTATTCACGGGTCTCACTCTCTGAAGTCGATTCTCGGCAATGAGGGAAACAACCGCTTACGAGCCCTCTCGACTCGTAAGAGGGAGAAATTCTCTTATAGGATCCTTTCGACTTATGAGAGAAAACCACACTTGGGAATCCTCACGATTCCTAAGGAGAAAATCCACCTACGAGATCCTCTCGATTCGTAGGGAGAAAAGTCTCTATGAGACCCTCACGGCTCATAGAGTTGAAAAGTCTTAGGCAGCAGATCTGAACCTGCGGCCTAAGCCCTCGCCATATCTCGAAGAAACCAAAATGCTTACTCTATTACCTGTCAATCATGTTTATCAAGACAGCATGCTGATAATAAGAGAAGGGAGAAAGCAAAGAAATGATACAAGACATTGCAAAAAATGTGTATCTTTATTTATTAATTCAATCAAGTACATGGCGAATCGTACAAAAGAATAGAGAATGTATACATCTTATTCGAAAAAGAAAATTACAAGTGTATTGATACAAGGGCAGCTACTGGGAAGGAAGCGTCTTAAATAGCCCTATCAATTGCTCGCGTACTTCCTCCCACGCCTTCTCCTGATCAACTACCACTGCCAGTTCAGCCTCTACTTGAGCCCGCTGCTGCGTAAAGGATGCGAGCTCTTCCCCAACAACCTGCTGAGCTGCTTCTTGGCCTCGGGCATCGCGCTCAGCAGCATCAAGTTTCCGCTTCAGTGCTAGCCCATTAGATATACGCTTGAGAAGACCTTCAAAGACAGCTTTCACCTCAGCAGCATTCGTCCTAACTTCAGCACGAAGGCAAGCGGTCGCGTTTGAAGATTCCTGATGCGCCTTTAGCCGTAAAGCTGCCTCCTGCTCCAAATGGCGGAGATAAGAGGCGCTTTGCTCAAGCCAAGCTGTCCGTTCGGCGCTCGCGGCCAAAACCTCGGGAGAAGGGCGTGTCGACTCCAACCGATGCAAGCGAGCCTCGATCTCTCTGCAGTAGTTAACCCACGATTCGGCGACGCCTTCGTTATGAAAAGTTACGAGCACCGCCAACATTGGGTTAACATCCACAGCGAAATCTACGGCAGAAGGAAGGGCATCCATGTTGAGCTCTTCGATCTACCCGCTCAACATACCCAGGCTCATCACAGCACCCTTTGAAGACGGGCGTCTCAAGAAAGGACCCGCCGGTGAGAGGACGTGAGACTCAAAAGAGATCAGAGCTGGAACAATAGCTGCAAAACGAAACATGGTCAAACAATGATTCGAAAAGTCGGTGAAAGATCATATAAAAAGGGGAAAGGAATATCTGTACCAGTCGCAACGGACGGCAAAGCTGGAGGCGCCGGTGGCAGCGCAGGCCTGGTGTCCCCTCCTTCGATTTGAGGCACTGCAATCAGGAAGAGGAAAAGTCAGATACGATCCTATATTCCCTCAAAAGAGACCAAGACAGCACTTACCGGTACCCCTAGAGGGAGAAGCGAGCTCGGATGGGAAGGAGAAGTGTGGGAACAGCACTTGATACAGATGATCGAAGAACACCCCTGAAAAGAGCATAGTGGTATAACGTTAGTACATAGGCTACACGTTAAAAGATTAATGCATAAGTCGTAAATTCATACCTTCCGACATCCACGATGGCACAAGGGAAGGCTGAGGAGCAACCACCGCCAAGGCAATGGTTGACGGTGTGCCTTCAGGCAATGGAGCATCGGCACTAGCCGCACCTGCGTTTAAAACAAAGACAAACTGGTTAAAAGAGATCGTGAGGTATATATAAATGAAGAAAATTGGCCATTTAAAATTTACCCGACAAGCTGCCCGCAGAAACGGAGGCAATCCCTTCCTCCACTGACGGAAGGCCACCGCCTGTAGCTTCATCACCCGACTCGAGGGGAACCGTTGTTATGCTCGCAAGCTCTACAGGCGGCGGGGGACCATAGGCAGGGAGGGCTATGATAGAAACATTGCCAGATTCCTGAGAAGGAGCGCCTAGCTCGTCTTCAGGAATCATGGCCGCCTCACCCGCTGCTCCCTCAGGATCGGCGATTACAGCTGCCTCGTCCATCGGCACCACTAGGTCCCCAGCCTCAAGCACCTCGCCCTCTACCGCCTTCGGCTCGGTTGAGACAATCATCTCATTTGCCGCCACTTCAGGTGCGGCATCAATGACCCTCTCCGCGGCAGGTTCCTCAATCTCGGCTCCAGGCCCCATGACCCTTACAACGTTGCTCACTGTCGGTTCGGGTTCAGCAAGTACCGCTTCCTCCGCTCCCCTGGGTTCGACGGTCGTCTCCGCCTCCCCCTCAGTTGGACTTGACCCTGCAAGATGAGATACGTATAAGCCAATAGCTTTACAATTCGTACAACAAGGTTCTGAAAGGAGTACTACCTGAAGCGGATTTATCATTGGCACTCCGAACCGCGCGCGCCACTTGCCGACGAGCAGTAGACAGGGCAACAGGGGGCTCTTCGGAAGGAGTACTAGCGCGAGGAATAGTGCTAGGGCCCGCTCCCGTGGCCAAAGCAGCTTTCCGCGCCCTTGCTTCACGTCTCAACCGCTTCCGCTCCTCCCGAGCCGTTGAGACGGATGCCACTAGGGCGGCCTTAATTGAAGCATCCTCATCCGTATAGAGGGATGCCTCCAGATCTTTCAGAGCACCCCTCGTCGTTGCGTCAAGCCGAGGCTCTTGCGATAGCTTCGACGGAGCCGGGGCTTCGGTGGCAAGCTCGGGAAGGATCCCCGCATCAACTGATATAGCCCCTGTAAAGAAACAAAAGAAGGTTAAATTGACCACCAGAAGAAATAACAAACTTTCCCTATAAAAAAAAAAGAGAAAAGGGGGGAAGCATACCAACACCTGCCAGGGCACGCCTCTCCTCCTCTTCCTAGAAGGTTTTCAGGGAGGCAGCAATGGCCTCTTCGGTAGAAACACCTGTTGAAAAGGGAGCAAATATCAGTTAAAGGTAATGATAAAAAATGCAATGAAATGACAAATAAAGCGGCTGATGATTACCCGACTCAGCGAGTTTGCTTAACATCACTTCAAGCCTCGCCGATCGCTCCGAAGCTGCGATGGCGGCAGCTAAATTGGTATCCTCAGGGTCCACCACAAAGCCCTCATTGCTGCCGTACTCGCATATGGCCTCGGCAGGAGAAACCGCAGGCTTTGAGCTGAGGATCGCGTCGAGGGATAGGGTGGACTACTTCTTCTTCTGTCCGCCAGTTTTAGATCCACTCGCAGCGGCTTTGCGCTTGGCAGTCACTTTCGGGCGGCGAGTCCCGATATCCGCTCCTGCGCCCGACTCTGGCGATACCACTTTAACCGTCTTCATGGGAGCACAGGACGCTGACGGTGCATCCACCGTAGTAGGCAGTGGCAATCCCCGCGGAGGGCTCAACACGCGTGGTCGATCGACTCCAGCATCTTTTAGCGGAAGGACGACCGGGAGCCTTGGCTGCAAAGGGGCTTTGCGATCACCGCCAGGAGGCGCACCCCTACGGTTAACCAGTAGGCGTTTCTCCATTAAAATGATTGGGCCCATAGCGTGCGCATACCAGGCCACATATGAATTAAGCATCTTAGGGACACAGCTGGGTTCACTAATGAAGAAATAGGAACCCGTGTTAAGCCGTATAAAGTGATGCATCGCATTCTTTACCCCCTCTGGGCCAACCACAGGCGTTTCCAAGAAGGCTTCCATCGGGATCCCCTGGTTGTAGCTTGATTGCTGGGCAAATCGATGCGGATTATACCTCATAAACAAAGCCGTCTCATTCTGCCGAAACACTAGGTAGCCCGGCCGAATGGAGTAGAGATGGACGATTTCCCGAGCCTTCAGTACAGAAGCCCCGCCCTTAAACTCGTCACGTAGGGGCACCACCGACTTAGTAGTCTCCGAGCCTATGGTGATAACCTTATCCACGAAAGAAGTCGTCGCTCCGACCAAATGTGGGCGCAGGAGGAGTCCCCTAGAATCCCGCGGGGATGCAAACACAATTGAAGCCCCGATTAACCTTATGACTCTCGGGAGTCTGTACTTCTCGAAGAATGGAGGAGTCTTGTGGGCGCCAAACACCCCTCGCACGTGCATCTCCATCCAAGAAACGAAGTAATGCATTGGGAAGTTAGCAGGCTGTGTCCCAGGATCGTTGGCGTCCGCCGCTACGCTGAGTCCATGATAAAGATAAGCTAACCCAGCAATTCCTACCGACAACTGCAGACCGGCCACCATCCGATGTGCCGGGTAAAAGACAGAGGGCCGCATGAAGCGCGGGTGCATAGGGAGCGCAAAGTTGCATAACCACAAGCCCAGGAACCCAATAAAGAAAGTTTCCTCATCCATGCCGGGGACGGCGATTTCCGAGAAAGCGATGATAGCAGCATTGGGGAGATAGAAATCCCTCTGGTTATTCTCCGATACGGGTCGGCGATCCAAACCAAAGCCAAAGGGGTCGTCAAGCTGAGCGAACTTCTCGCTCTGCTCTGATAAGAACTCCGGGCGGATAAAGCGAGCAATGAAAGCTGCGAAACTGACGCCCTTGTCTCCCGATTCCAAATGGAGTTCGTCATAGATCTCCAACACTTTCACCAAACCCGGATGCTGATGCTGAATGGCATTCTCCGGGGTTAAGTCAAATACCAGCTGCTTGGTGGCAAAGACATACTCATCAGGAGGAAGCAACTCCTCGTAGTGCTCTCCCCTCATTGGCAGACCTGAAATTTCGGCAAATTCCTCCAGAGAGATGGAGACTTCCCTATCCGCTGTCAGGAAGGTATGGGTGGGGATATTCCATTGTTCAACGAAGGCCTTTATCCACCACGTTGGAGGAGAGGGGTACTTAAAGAGCGAGATGAAGACGGCTGAGTATAGACCAATCATCGTTAGGTGGGTCCTCTTCGCCGATAGAATGTACCGGGCCCACTGCAAATATCCGGCGGGGGGTCGCGGGATCATTCCAATGTTATAAGCCTGTCCCCAAGGGCGTGCTTCGCCCTGACAGATTCGCCTCCCCAGAATATCTATCGCCGGCGGTGGCTGCACGGGGATGGCGCCGATTGCAGGTTGAAGGAGGTCATCAGAATTCCAATTCTTAACCTCCATGGCATACTTCACCGGGGGTTCGTCCGCATAAGGGAGCGTGACTATGGGCTCAGAGGGCGCGGCGGAACTAAAACTGCGACGGCCTTGGATGATCTGGCTATACCACCTTCCCCACAGATGGAGCTTTTTTCACTCAGGATCGCGATCTTTAATAAGAGCGAATACCACCCGATCCACTGGCGCATGGGGGAACCCTCCTTCCGAGCGAACGAAGGGAAAAGACAAGTCGTCAGACATGTTCTGTGGAAAGACAAAGAAACGTACATCATTAGTGGCCTAACGCTTGGCATTTGAAAAAATATATATATCTTGCTCCACACTGTGATGCAGTAGATAGGGGACCAAAGAGGGACCCACAAAATCTGGATGATGTGCATCATTTAATAAGACAATCCCATCATTAGATGGGACTGTCAATTCATAAAAAAATTCCCAATAGGATACACCCATTGGTGGGGAGTCCCCAGAGACAAAGAGAAAATCTCCTCTTTTAGAGCAAAGCTCTGTCACGGAGTGACATTTGTCAAACTCTGGTCTCAGGGGAACAAGATTCCTTAAAAGAGCTTGGCTCTGTGATAATGATGGAAATATCCATCAAAGGAAAATTAATTTTTAAAAATTAAAAATTAAAAAAAAAATTGGGATCTTAAAGATCCATGAAAACTCTTAAGAGTTCTTCATTTTTAGATCAAAAGATCTATGTTTTGCCAAAAAGCAAAGCTCTGTTCATGGGTTAAGAAACCCTGAAACAGATTCTTGAGAGCAAGGCTCTGTTGGTGAAACCCCAAAGGGGGTTTTCCTTAGATCAAAAGATCTATGAGAGCAAGGCTATATTAATTAAACTTAATTTAATTTAAGATTAATCTTTACCTAAAGTTTTTCTAAAAAGTTCTAACTTTGGAAGCAAGAGCAAGGCTCTGAAGTTCTTGAAGGCAAGAGCAAGGCTCTGGAAATGAGAAATCTTGAAGATGGTGATCATCTGTTGAGGACCAAGAGTCCTATTTATAGGCGCTTGCGCCCCTTCAACTGACCTCCCCTGATCCAACGGCTAGGATCTGGCCACCGTTGCGCTTACATCGCGCCACGTAAGCACAACGGTGGGGGGGCATTTGTTCCCCCAATCTGAGCAAGGCTCATTTGAATTTTGAAAATTCAAATTTTCTGAAGCAACACTTCAAATTCCGTGCGTTGCGCAGTGCGCAAGCGGTCCACAGTGCGACACGTGTCTGCGCAGTTGTGCAAGCGCACCGCTGGGCGACACGTGTCTGCGCAGTTGCGCAAGCACGGTTGCGCAAGTGCACCGCTGCGCGACACGTGTCTGCGCAGTTGCGCAAGCACGGTTGCGCAAGTGCACCGCTGCGCGACACGTGTCTGCGCAGTTGCGCAAGCACCGTTGCGCAAGCCTCTCACTGCGCGACACGTGTCATTCATTGGGGAGTTGCGCAAAAACAAAATGAAAATTTGATGAAATCTTTTCTGTTTTTTCCAAAACCAGAAGATTTTCTTCTGCCTTTGGATCAAAGATCCAATGGTGGGAAAATTCCCAAAATCATTCAGGAAAGATTTTGTTAACAAATTCAACAAATTTGTGAGCACTATAAATAAGATCCCAGACCTCATTCAAAGGGCATCAACAAGAAGAATCAACTTCTGGCATAAAAAAAAAGAGAAGAGAAAGAACTCTTGAAGATTGATCAAGAACATAAAAAAGAAAAAGGTAAAAACTTCTGAAGAACAGAGGATTAAAAGTGAATAATTCAATAAAAAGAAAGAAATAGTGCCTTGCACTTGATATGAACCCTTGGTTCTGTGAAATCAGGGAAAACAAGAAGAAAAAAACTTGTTTTCCTTTGATCCAAATTTAGATCAAAAGTGCTATGCACTTTTGTTCTTAAATCTGGAAAATTCTTGAGTTTCTGCACAATTGCAACTCATTATTTAAAAGGGCCTGGCCCAAATCAAATCACAAAAATAATAAAAGGACAGAGCCCTGTTTGGAAAATTCTTGAGGGCCTGGCCCAAATCAAATTGCAAAAATAATAAAGGGGCAGAGCCCTGTTTGGATTGATTCTTTTAGTCAGGCAAAGCCTAAAATAAATAAAAAAATTGGACTTAACCCAATCCTGGCTGTAAGTCCTTAAAATTAAATTGATTGAACAAAATGGCTCTCCTCAACCAATTCACGACCGGTTCGAGGGTACATCTCCGAACTCCTTTGACATCCCTCGTTGTAATTCCTCAACGACGTCAAAGAGGTGACGGGTCCCAACGACCACTTAACTAATATCGGACCGAAACGTCCCTAAACTAATATCGGACCGAAACGTCCCTAAACTAATATGGACCACTACGTCCTTAAACTGGCGACGGACCGAAACGTCCCTAAACTAATAATAGACCACAACGTCCCTAAACTGGCGATGGACCACCACGTCCTTAAACTGGCGCAATAGAGCCCGAACGCTCTTTTGCCGGATCTAAACGGTCCCGTCTAAGTTGATCTTAGCCTCAGCTACGGTTAATGTGTCCTTAGATCTTTAAATAAACAATAAAACCCCCAAATCAACTTTGGTTCAAGGGTACATCTCTGAACTCCTCAGACGCTTGTCGTTGTAATCCCTCAACGACGTCGGAGAGGTGACGAGTCCCAATGGCCAGATAATTAAATCAATCACTACGTTAAGTTGATCTTAGTCTAAAACAAGACTAACGTATCCTTAACGAACGTTTAAGTTGATCTTAGCCGCAACGCGACTAATGCATCCTTAAACTAAAAACACCAAACCCAAATCTAAGTAAATACGGATTTGGACTAATCCACGTCCTACGGGCGACGACATCACTAAGTCTCCGTATACAATCCACGGGCAACCACAAACAAAACAAACATACACGACACGAAGTGAAATTCTGGAGAAGGAGAAAGTTGTTATCGCAACGCGGTAGCGTAATTAACTGCAGGGGCTTGCGCCTGCAGGGAAGAGCGTCCCCACAATCAAAAACCCCTCACCCTGAGGGGGAATCTGACGAAGTCTGCTACATCGGCCGCATCCGTCTAAACCTCCGATACACGGTGCCATAAATCAACTTGGCATCTTCGGAGAGATAGACGGATAAAACCAAATAGCATCTGCCCCGAACCTCAGGCAACGGACGCAAAGTCCGGGCCGCCGTTCGGAGGGGAACAGGCCCGAATCATCGCCATCGCTTCCTCATCAGATGGTGACTGAGGAAAAGCAGCCTCCGAGCGAGAAAAGGGAAAGCGTGGAACAGAAGCCATCGCACCTGAAATCCAATAAAGGAAGACCGTTAAAAGAAAAGTCAGCAATATATATATTCATGTATGAACATGAAGACTAGTTAAAGAAAGCAACAGCAGAGTTTTCTGGGACCATTGGCTATAAAACACATGGGCCCCATAGAATCCGGATGACGGCTCATTAATAATGAGACCAAATAGTTACAATAAAACAAAGGGAATATCCTCATTTAATAAAGAATGATGACCATGCACATCCCCCCAACAGGATCTGTCTCGGGCTCTACGATGAATCCAACAAGATCAAAGGAATTAAATTCCCACAGAAGACATCATTGCAAAGCCCCCATTTCATTAATTGCAGAAGAACAACCTCGGGCCAAGAGACCCCAAGAAGCCTCCGTGTGAAGAAATTGAGTTCTTCATTGGAATTAAATTCCTTATTAAGAGAAGGGAATTAAATTCCCAGAAACATTTTTGAGATGGAATTAAATTCCATGGATTTGAACCGCCATCATCATCTCCCTAAGGATCATCTAAACCCTAAGAGATCTACTGTGGGAGGTTAAGTGGTCTCATATTTTGGTTAAAGAACTTGAAGAGAAATGGGTTCTTTGTGAAACCCTTGATATGGATTTAAAATCTAGAGAGTTTTGTCAAAATGAAGGTGCTTCAATTACCATTACCTGAGGAGGAAGAGTCCTTTTAAACAGAGTTAAACTCTAAAAAAATATTTCAAGGCAGAGAACTAAGCTCTGGAAGAAGAGAATTAAATTCTCAGAAAAAGTTCTCAAAAGAAGGAGACGAGCAAAGTGAAGGCTCTTCGGAAGGGACATGAACATTTATAGGATGTGATGGAGACGCTTCATCTCCTCAGATCCCTAAAGGAATCCAACGGTCACAAAAGGTGACAGCGTTGCACTCACGTGCTGACACGTGAGAACAACGCTGTGGGGGCATTTGTTTCCTGATTTAAAATCAGAAAAGCTTATGGGAAAAGCTTCAGAAAAGGGTCACGTGCTTACACGTGACCAGCAGTCACGTGTGGGCACGCGACACTTAAAAGTATCGACAAGGCAAATTCAGTTTCCCAAATACGTCAAAGAAAGGGGCTTCAGAAAGGGTCACGTGCTCCCACGTGACCTGGGTCACGTGTCGGCACGTGACATTTAAAAGCAGCAACAAAGACACAACGGTTCCCTGATCGAATCAAGAAAAAGGCTTCAGAAGAGGTCACGTGCTCCCACGTGACCAGGGTCACGTGTTGGCACGTGACACTCAAAACATCAGGCTCATTCTCCGGTTAAATCGAGAAGAAGGCTCCATGCCAGGGTCACGTGCTCACACGTGACCAGTTGTCACGTGGTGGCACGTGACAGCTAAACAAAGAACAGAAAGCAAAGCGCAGAAAGAAAGAAGAAGGCTCATTCCAAAGGGGGTCACGTGCCCACACGTGACCATGGGTCACGTGGTCACACGTGACCGGCTTTCAAAGCCCATTTTGTTAACAGAATTAAATTCTGAAGGAGACTCAAATCCTTCCAAAGGAAAGCGACTATCTAGAAACAATTAAATTAAAGGTTCAGAGGTGATTAAATATCACCTATTTATGGGAAAATCTCGGGTTTGGAAAGATTTCCCCTTTAAATCTAACCGAGATAACAAAAGAGAATCCCTGGATTTGAAATCCAATGGTGAATAAAATTCACCTAATAATCCAAAGGTCAAAAACGAATGATGGATGCAAATCAAATCTCTCAATGAAGATTCGTCAAAAACTAATTGATTCGGCTGCTTCTCCTATAAATAGGAGCCAAGAGACACAAAAAAAAATATATATACGCAGAGGGAAGAAAGGGAGAGAGAGCCTTGATACTTCGAGGAACTTGGATCTTCTGCAAAAGAAAACCCTAGGTAAGAAAGGGAAGGCTCCTTGAAAGAAAGGAGAATTTAATTCTCGACAGAGTTTAACTCTGATATATAAAACAGAAGAACATATTTCTTCTCTCTTTGATAGAGGATCTGCAAAGTGCACATCTCCCCTTGAAGTTGAGAATTTAATTCTCAATGGGTCGAGATCCTGCCATGCAGATCCAAAACATAGAGAGGGAACGGAAGCACGAGAATTTAATTCTCACAGAACTATAGGAATTTAATTCCTTTAAAATAAAATTAGGGTTTGACCCTGTGTCATGGGAATTTAATTCCTTCAGAACAAAGAGAAACATGGTTTAACCCTAATTAAGAACCTAGTTCTGTTGAAACAGCGGGAATTTAATTCCCTTAATCGTAATTTAACAGAGAATGGGAGTTTAATTAGGGTTTAACCATATTCAGTTCTTCACATATATGAAGAATTTAATTCCTACAGAAAATTCAGAGTCCAACTCTATTCCGGAATATAAATCTTCGAAAGGAAGTAGGAATTTAATTCCTCTGAAATTATTGTCAGGGTTCAACTCTACGAGGAATTTAATTCCTGGAAAAGATTAACAGATCCTCTAAACAACATACATAGAGGCAGGGTCACGTGCCACCACGTGACCCCCCCAAAAGACCTACAGAAGGCCCCTTTGAGGCAGTGCCCCACGTGACCCACGTGACCCTTGACAGAAGCTTTAACACACAAGCTTTTGAATGCCCGTCACGTGATGGCACGTGATGCTCTGAAAGATGCGATAATCTCAGCAGAATAAATGAAGGGAGGGCGCTCTCACGTGTTGCCACGTGACCCCTCTTGCCTTAGTGTTCAACACTAAATTGGAACTCTCGAATCCAGTATTGAAACACTGTTGGGCCCTAGTGTTCAACACTAATCAAAGAACTTTGTTCGCAGTGTTCAATACTGATTACCTTAGTATTTAACACTAATCTGAGATCTCCATTGCCAGTGTTCAACACTGATCTGTTTTAGTGTTTATGATAATTTGAAAGCCTTGTTGCTGGTGTTTAACACCAATTATCTTTTAGTGTTAAACACTAACTTGTCAACCTCATTCCCAGTGTTCAACACTGATTGCTCTGTAGTGTTTAACACTAGGCTTTGGCCCAATTGGCTAAATGGATAGAGGCAAAGCCTCTCCTTCAATGGACCAACAAGAAGCCAATATCCCAGACATGATCGGACTTAGCCCAAGCTAGGCCATGAGTCTCCAATTCGTAATTAACTGGGCTAATGGGCTCATAACATAATTATTCGGTCTTGATCCCAAATTGGGTCAAGGACTATTTAAGCCATTCCGGTTCTAGGGTACATCTCTTCACTCCTTTGATACTTGGCATTGTAATCCCTCAATGTCTTCAAAGAGGTGACGGGTCCCGACGACCACACATGGATAAGGACTGTGGGGTCCTTAAACCCGTGTCTAGTGCAAAATTCCTGGTTACGTGGAACGCGGATAACGTCACTCTTTGACCCCGCAGAAAACGCCCAGAGCGGAGCCTGGTCCTCGCCAAGCACGGCAGTGAACCCGTGTAAAGCATCCAGAGCACATACCGGACTATGGAGTCCTTAAACCCATGGACTACGACGTCCTTAACCTTGACCGGGATGTCTTAAAACTAACGATGGACCGCAACGTCCTTAAACTACCCATGGACCGCAACGTCCTTAAACTACCCATGGACCGCAATGTCCTTAAACTAGAACAATAGAGCCCCTGCATGCTCTTTTGTCGGATCTAAACGGTCCCGTTTAAGTTGATCTTAGCCTTAAAGATGGCTAACGTATCCTTAAACCTTCAAACAGACTGGACTATGAATCCCCCCAATTAACTCTGGCTCGAGGGTACATCTCTAAACTCCTCTGACATCCGTCGTTGTAATCCCTCAACGTCGTCAGAGAGGTGACGGGTCCCGACGGCCATACATACGATGGACCACTATGTCCCTAAACTGGAACAATGGAGCCTAAAACGCTCCTTTGTCGGATTTAAACGATCCCGTTAAGTTGATCTTAGTCTCAAAGTTAGACTAACGTATCCTTAACAAACGTTTGAGTTGATCTTAACCTCAAGTATGGCTGACGTATCCTCAAACCAAACCCCCAAACCCAAATCTAACATAATACGGATTTGGACTAGTCCACGCCCTACGGGCGACGACATAACTCAGTCTCCATAAACAATCCACGGGCAACAAAACACAAAACAAACACCCACGACACGAAGTGACCATCTGGAGAAGGAGAAAGTTGTTACCGCAATGCGGTAGCGTAATTAACTGCTGGAGCTTGCGCCTGCAGGGAAGAGCGTCCCCACAATCAAAAACCCCTCAAACGAGGGGGAATCTGACGAAGTCTGCTACATCGGACGCATCCGTCTAAACCTTCGATACATGGTGCCATAAATCAACTTGGCATCTTCGGAGAGGTGGACGGATAGCACCAATTAGCATCTGCCCCGAGTCTCAGTGCCAAGACATCGCAGTCTTGTGCGCCGCCATTCGGAGGGGAACACCCCCACAACGCCAGGGATCGAAGCTCTCACCAAGAGGCAACCGGGCCCTCTCTTGCTCGGTTATCCCTGGCTGGTAGTTCCTACCCCCATAACTCCAGGGATCGAAGCCCTCACCAAGAGGCAACCGGGCCCTCCCTTGCTCGGTTATCCCTGACTGGTGGTTCCCTACCCCACAACGCAAGGGATCAAAGCCCTCGCCAAGAAGCACCGGGCAGTAACCTTGCTCGGCCCATCCTTAAGGATCAAAGCCCTCACCAAGAGGCACCGGACAGTAACCCTGCTCGGCCCGTCCTTAGTAGGCCTTTTATGGCCCCTCCTACGCTAAGGATCAAAGCCCTCACTAAGAGGCAACCGGGCCCTCCTTGCTCGGTTATCCCTGTCTGGTAGTTCCCTACCCCACAACGCCAGGGATCAAAGCCTTCGCCAAGAGGCACCGGACAGCAACCCTGCTCGGCCCGTCCTTAAGGATCAAAGCCCTTGCCAAGAGGCACCGGGCATTAACCCAGCTCGGCCCATCCTTAGTAGGCATATTACGTCCCCTCCCGCGCTAAGGATCAAAGCGCTCGCCAAGAGGCAACCGGGCCCGCCCTTGCTCGGTTATCCCTGGCTGGTAGTTCCCCACCCCACAACGCCAGGGATCAAAGCCCTTGCCAAGAGGCACCGGGCAGCAACTCTGCTCGACCCATCCTTAGTAGGCTTATTACGGCCCCTCCCGCGCTAAGGATCAAAAGCCCTCGCCAAGAGGCAACTGGGCCCGCCCTTGCTCGGTTATCCTTGGCTGGTAGTTCCCCACCCCACAACGGAAGGGATCTAAGCCCTCACCAAGAGGAAACCGGGCCCGCCCTTACTCGGTTATCCCTGGCTGGCAGTTCCCTACCCCACAACGCCAGGGATCAAAGCCCTCACCAAGAGGCACCGGGCAGCAACCTTGCTCGGACATCCTTAGCAGGCCTCTCACGGGCCCTCCCGCGCTAAGGATCGAACCCCTCACCAAGAGGCAACCGAGCCCGCCCTTGCTCGGTTATCCCTGGCTGGTAGTTCCCTACCCCACAACGCCAGGGATCAAAGCCCTCGCCAAGAGACACCGGGCAGCAACCCTGCTCGGTCATCCTTAGCAGGCCTCTTACGGCCCCTCCAACTCCAGGGATCAAATCCCTCGCCAAGAGGCACCGGGCAGCAACCCTGCTCGGCCATCCTTAGCAGGCCTCTTACGGCCCCTCCCACACTAAAGAGCAAAGCCCTCACCAAGAGGCATTCGATCTATCTACGTCTGAGCGATCTCCACCTCGACTTCGGGGCCATAGAGATATCGTCTTCCCACCGGTCATTACACACTTGGCAATTGATCAAATTCAACTCGACATGCGATCGCTGGACGAAAAGCAGGCCTAACACGAAGGCAGTACTGTGCAAATACAAGTGTTCACCGACAAAGGATAATGTGCATGCAAAGAAACTGCAAAAAGAATATATTCACAAAGTCAAAAGTCTTTACAAAGGGTATTGTGGGCTCCCTAGCCTAGCCAAGTTATCCGGAGGCTTACAAAAAGAGAGAGAAGGAGGAAAAGCCAAAAAGTTCAGGCCTCAAACCCCGCCTAGACCTCACCTCCCTCATCACCATCTGCCGGAGGCATGACCACCGAAAGTGGGACCCGAGCACCGAGCTCACCGTCGGTAAGCTCCGGAAACTGCTCCTTGACGCCATCAAAAGCTTTGTGCCATGCAATGGCAGAGGCTTCACCGAGGTCGACGTAAAACTGGTCCGACCCCTTGTATTCGGCCACCGCCTTCCGAGCTCGAGCCTGGGCAACCTCCGCCGCCTGAAGCGCGACCTCGGCATCCCGCCTACTGGCATCCCTCGCCCTCTTCATTGCCGCATAACGATCGGCCAGCTCCAACAACTTAGCCTCGATGACTTGGTGGGACTCGCTTAGCCGGTGATAGGACTCTCGGCACTTTGAGACGGTGAGCTCCGCGGCGGCCGATCGAGCTTCAAGGACGGCCATCCTCTCCCTCTCTAGACGCAGCTCGAGCCGCAGATTCTCGGCCTCCGAGGAGGATTTCCCCGCCCCCTCATAGCAGGGGAAATCTCCTCGGCCTCCAGGCCAGCAACGAGGGCGCAGTGCTAAAGAATCTGATGAAAAATAGCAGAAAGACTTAAAGACGCTCGAACTGAGAAAAGGACGCTCGAACGGGAATACGTACCTGCACCGCCTCCTGGGCTATAGCCGCCACTTGGGCCCTCAAGGTCCCCCGCGGAATTTTGCCTCCGGCCGATTCTTCCATGTCAACAAGCTGGCTGGCGGCAACGGAAAGCCCGGACGGGACCACGAAACAGGCGTCCCCCTCCTGTACTGGAATCCCTTTGAGAATCTCAGTCGGTGGTGCTGTAACAACCCTAATTTTTCCAAACAAATTTTTGTACAATTTTTTTCAAATTTGTTTAAAGGAGTAATTATTGCCTGAGCACAAGATAAGTAATTAATTAGCAATTTAATTACAAGAAGGAGCTTGTAGCTCATTGGTAATACCTTGCACTGTTGAACCAAGCCACCAGAGTTCAAATCACATACCCCACATTATTTTTAATATTTATTTTTTTTAAACCTTTAGAATACCAAGGGTTTACACGTGCATATCTCACAAAAACCCCACTACACCCAAAAATGTAACATTGCCAGAGGATAGATGAACCGTCGGGGGGGGGGGATTCAGGCCGCCTGACTCGACCGGAAATCGGCCAACTTGGCCATAACTCGGCCGACTCAGGCCTCCGGCCGAGTCATGGCCGAGTCGCGACCGAGTCGTCCGATTCCGGCGACGACCCCAACGCAAAAAAATGTGTCATTTGGTCTCCACTGTACACCTGCAAAATTTTATCCTCGTACCATTTCCAGAGCTCTTTTAAAACCCCAATTACTCCGCTTTTAATACATTTTTATTACATTCTATCACATTTTTCATTTTAAGCTTTTCATCTACCTTAACCCTAGCCTAACCCTATAAATACTACCCCTACACACTACCCCCTCACTCCAAAATTTTGAGCCAACTTTCAAGAAAATTCTTAGAACCCTAGTGTGTTTTGAAAGTGAGCAAAGAGGCGAAGCTCCGGCAAATTTCCGGCGACAATCCTAAGAGCTCCCGGCGACGAAACGACGCACCAAAGCCTCCTCCCGACTCCTATTCCTCTCCTCTAAATCCTAAGCCAGTAAGTCCCACTTTCCCCCTTCTCTACTCTTTCTGAAAATACGGAATTCCAAAACCCGACGGAATCGGAGCAAATCCGATTTCCGATTCGGTTCTTCCTAAAATCTCACTTTTTCTTTAATACAATCTTGTTAAACCATTACATGTTGACCATTAAACACTAACTAATCATATTGAACAAGTTCCATATCAAAAGAAATTGCTATTTCCATTTTACCGTACTTTTTCATTAAAATATCATATAGTTTCATTTTCGACATTTAAACCATTAAACTTGCTATACCTTTAAGTAGATCACGAGGTAATGACCTACCTCCTCACACACTCATATGCAATATAGAACAATACCCTCGGAAACATAGAATACGGGAAAACGACACCTTTTCAAATGAATACCATTACTAATAAAACCACTTCCCTTAAAGATTAGTATTTTACATAAATCTTTGCAAAGCGCCGTTACAGCCCATTTGGGGAACCCGTTTGGGATGATGCAGATTATCGCACATCCTCGGGCTTAGTAGTGCGAGATGCAGACCTCCGCAAGGAGCATTCGGTCTCGAAAGATTTACAAAATACAAAATCTTAAGAAAATGAGATTTCTAGAAATATAATATATATTAAAAATTATTTTTATATAAATATATATATATAAGTAACATTAAAATATCTATTTTGCAAATAATATAAATATTCCAACTCTTTTCAAAAATCACAAGAATCACTTTAGATTAAAATACCATGAATTCCATGCAAGATCAATATTACAAGTTAATACCATATATTATGGAAATTAGGTCATTCTTAGTAGAAATGTCACATGTATAAAATCTGCATTCATGATAATTTCAAAGACGATAACTAAAAACTTGCGGAGTATTTTGAAAAGTATATAAAAGTATTTTTACATAAAACCCCCTCAAGTTCTATAAATTACCCTAAGGACCCTAGTAAATATAGGTTTAAGCGGGACCAATCTCTTGAGTCTCAGAGAGCCGGAGAAGTGGGTGCTTGCCTATCTAAGGTAGAGAATTAACAAACGGTGTTATCAATACGGTAATCGTCTTTGAAAAAGACACAAATCCTGCCGCCCATGTGCAGCGGTTACCGATAACATCAAAACTATCAGGACTTTAATTTACTTTCTAATTGTCTGACTCAGACTGAGTCTCTTTAATAATCTGACTTGAATATGATTCAAGTACAATCTACAAACTACAAACTACAATTCAACATGAATTCATGAATCCATATATTCAATCTATTAATCAATACAACTTGACCGAACCGAACCATGGATATACATTCATTTACATGATTGTCCAGTTACATCCATTTACATGATTCTTCAGTTACATCCGTTTATTGATATCATGGTTTCGGCAAGTCATCTAATTATACAATTCAATTTACAAGACATTACAATGCAATACAATACTATCAATACAATAACTACACCGGGTATTGGGATAGTTCATTCGTGAATCCAACAGAAGCTCAAGAGTTCCCCTAGATCATGAATCCATGTCTACTAACACAAGCAAACAATCATGGGGGGCCCGTGTTTCTATGCTCCTGGACTGTGGCCTGTTGAGTTTGGAATACTTCGGCGACTGTCGAAGTCCCGCTACTAACATATCATTCGGGCCCATGGTTCCCTACCCCTGGACTGTAGCCTGTTGGGTTTGAGAACACTCTTGAGATTAGTTGACATTCATCCTTGAATTTACGATAACAACAGCATTAACACTATAACAATATAATACAACTTTAAAAGCTACACTCTATCTTTCTTCTTTTCTACTTCTCCCTTATCTTTGGGACTTACCGAGCGATTTGTTCGCTGACGACATTCTCTTTCTTTCTTCTTTGAATGTCGTCGGGTGTTTCGGACCTTCTGGAGACGGAGCCCAGCATCGAGGACTTGGACCAGATTATTGAAGACCCAGAGCTCTAGCTTCATTGTACACATTTCATTCCAGTACTTTTCTTTTTCTGTTATGCCATTGTTTAGGCATTGTTTTCATCAGATGTATTTACATTTCCATGCATTATATAGAAAGAATGTAAATAAATAAAGTTGTTGTTTTATTATATCTTGTCTCTTGTGCTTTTATTTTTATATTGCTTAGATACGCTTAGCGTATTTACTTCACAGTAAATACGTCGCGGACCAGTCACGTCCTCCGCCCGTATACCGGGAAGCGGGGCGTGACATTAGTGAGAACAGCGGAAGGTGTGCAAGTTGCTTATGTCTTTTTATAGACTAAAGCAGGTATAGCGGAGAATGATCATCTGTTTTGATATAACATTCATAGTGTTTTACTTCATCAAAATAACAGATGAGCCTGGTAAGAAAGATGTAGGAAGTACTGTCTTGATATTTGGATGGCATACTCCTGATAGGAAGTGATGTTTCTATTCTACAATCGGTCAAATTATGGTTGTCACAGATGTTTCTCCACATAGGATCTGGATAATGTATCAAGAATTCTGGTAACTAGATCTATGTCGATAAATATAGATTTGAGAAGTATCCCAATTCGGGTACTTGGACACCATTATAAAGGGGATTAGAATGGACGACTCTTGGCGTGGTAGTGTACCCGCATGTGATGGAGTCACCATCTCTAAAGAGATAGATGTATTCTAAACTAATGAGGAGAGGGACTCGCGTGAATGGCATTTCAATTGATTTGGCAATTGGATCAATCATGCGATGTCATATACCAGACCAGATAAAGCTTATGCACTTGTTGTAGTAAGCGGATATTAATCCAATGCTGAAGAAACAAAGGGAAGTAATGAAAAACAAATGAGGATGTTCTTGTATATAGCAATGGTAGCCTCCTAAAGGAGGCGGTTACCGGTTCTAGCTTCCAAGATGACCTGGATGATATGGTGACTGTCAAAATTATAAGTTTACCCTCTTCTGAGGGGCAGTATGTTGGAAAGGGTTCCAAGCAGGATACTGAGGTAGACACGGCGCTGGATGCTAATTATAACCAGGGGAGGATACAGCTCAAGAAGTTTGTTGGATAAAGTTGTTCATTTATGAACTTGGGCCCATCAAGTATCCAGACAAATTTTAAAGCAAGTATCGCTCATTTCAGGAGATAGTTGATCTCCGTGAAGTTGAGAAATAGAAAGATAAAGTAAGGAACATTATAGCGGATCCACTCACTGAGCCTATTTCTAAAACACGGTTGTTTCTCAAATACGGTTTACGAAACTGATCAGTAGAGAAGTTGGGTACTCAATAATACATGAGCTATGGTATGCGATACGGCAATAATTGGTCTTAGGTGCAAGTGGAAGATTGTTAGATATAGTGCCCTCAAGGTAATTATTATAATTGCAGGTAGACGATTATGAGGAGAACCAATAAAGGTAGAATAGTCTTGCTCGAGATGATAGTATGCTATCAGATTTGTCTTTATCATTTATATGCATACATTTTATTACGTGCTGCTAATACATAATGATAAAACACATAGGATCCTTACTTGACTACCAGCATTATAATGGCGAACATACTTGTGAGAGATAGGTAGTCCATAAGCACATCCTTAAATGTTCATAGTCGTGAGAGTATCGAGACTGGGCATCGATATTCCAGAGTAGACTAGTTTATATTTTCTAGACCCCGACGAGGGGCGGTGGCCAGTCTCACAAGCTATTGGTGTTATGGCACCTAAGATTGTATACAGGTGTTCACTGGAGGTGAGTACACCGAACGGACTCACCAAAAACTTCTAGATGGTATTATACCTATCGTCAGATAGCAGTTCTCTGGTGACATGAGTACATGGTAGTCTTTTGACCCGAGATCCTCATTTTTCTCATGTGATTTCCCACTGTACTTTGATTACTACCCTACCACGGCTCAAAGGAGTTGTGCAAACATGTTTTAGTTGGATACAGTTCCGAACCATATGGAGGCAGTGAGCGATCGGAAGGGATTCGTCTCTCCCGGTATAGGGAGTTGATGTCGCGCTGTGTTTGGTTGACCATCTCCATAAGTCCCTGGCCAGGATGGATGAGATTTACTGATAGAATATCAGTACTTTCTCGGTTGGTAATGGGCTTGACACCGGCACAACTTATTGGGTTATGAGAGGTTTGACGTTTACCACACCTAGACCAGGTATGCGACACTCTCAGACGAAGAGACCAGACTGTATGGAGATTGTTACTTACAGGCTCAGTAAGGTATGGATGTACTTGATTGTCGACCTCCCTTTCGACATATACCTGAGTAGTCGTTACGTACAGCTAGTGCCGCTGACGTGCTTGTGCTTATGGATTTATCTAGTAACTCACTGCCAGCGTATTGTTGAGTCTTTAGAGTCCCATACAAAGGGTTTTCCAGGTTCAAGCGATATGATGTAGAGGCCGTATGTTGATACGTGCAGCGGTCCGATTAAATACGTGTACTGACTACACGGACTTTGATCGGAAATTTGATAATATTAGCCGGCTTAGGATAAAACCGGATTATTAAATCAAGTATTGATTTAATAATTTACATATATATATTTCGATATATATTCTAATATTATGTTCACTATTCATTTTCTCTCTTGGTTATTCGTATTTTTATATACGGATATGCATATAAGTATTTCGATACATATACCGGGGTCGTATTTGTATTTATACAAATACTTCTAGGAGGAGGACACCTCTTGGGCTATCGTATTTTTATATAGATACACGTATATGTATTCGATATATATACCGGGAATGTATTTTGTAGTCATACAAAATACTTCTAGAAGAGAGATACCTCATTTATAATTTTCTTTTTAGAAAATCAAAGAAATGAGGTGGAGGGTATGGTGTAAAAGGAGAGCATAGTTGAGAGGTATGGACATGGTTATTTTATTTGGAAATTGTTTTATTAAAACAAAATGAGATGGCTCATTCTCTCTTGATATTTTTTATACACACTTGCATGCTCTCTTCCCTCTCCTCTTCCTTCACTTTTGCTCATGAGTTGAGCTCCTCTCTTTTGAGGGAAAATCGAGAGATAATGATAGTGATAAATTTTTACATTTCTCACAATCTATTTCTTGCAAGTTTAAGGTGTCTGTTGCTTTCTCAAATTTTGCTTTAGAGTGAAACTGAAGTTTGGATCGGTTTCCCTCGAGTGGATCATTTTCAGTAAGGGAGATCGTCTCTCAAATTCGTTCCCGACTGCCTGCGGAGCTTGGATGGGTCTTCAACGATTGGATGGACACGCTAAAAAGTTGTATATTCGCAACATAGTAGCTACCTTTCTTGTTTTAGTTGCTAGTTTAGTGTTTGGATCGATTTCTAGGGTTGCGGTTTCTAGTGATCGCATGAAAATTTTCGTTTTGTATTCCGCCTTCGATCTTCGCTTCCACTGCGCGAGTACCAGGAACCCAGCAAATAAAATAATAATTATATAATCAGTTCAATTTGCCCTTACTTTTATTTATACTAGGATAACACCTCACACAATGCGTGGGATTTGTGGATCTTCGGTTTGTACTTATCCGCAATAAAACAAAGTCCATGGAAATCTAAAACATATCGAAATTTTATTTATTTGTAATAACAAAGTGCATGCTATTTATTTGAAAATTTCAAAAGTCATGGTGTTTATTTGTAGCGAACAAATTCCATGGCGTTTATCTAAAAAAAATCGAAAGTTTGTGGTATTTATTTGTAGCGGATGAAGTTCATTGTATTTAACTGAAAAAAGTTTGCAATATTTATTTGAGCGGACAAAGTTCTTAGAATTTATCTAAAAAAGTCGATAGTTTGCGGTATTTATTTTTTAGCATACAAAGTTCAAGGTAGTTATCTGAAAAAGGAAAGAAGTCTGCGGTATTTATTTGTAGCATACAAAGTCCATGGTATTTATCTGAAAAACATCGGAAGCTTGCAGTATTTATTTGTAGTGTGGTAAACTACATTTTTCTTTTTATAAATATCTATATTTACAACCTAAATAAATTAAATATTGCATTTAATTTAAATGCAAAATAAAGATTTGTAAATTTTAGAAAAAATACTTTTCTTGAAGAATATGATATGATGAACATCTAGGGATGGAGATTAGTTTTACGGCAAAATAAGAAAATTGGGTCATCCTTTGAAAATTAAAATTATTTGTATTGAAAATTTATGGAATCAAATGCCTTTAAGATCTATAACACAGATTGCCATAATTGCCCTCAAAATTTGGGCACAACCACAAGTTTACCAATATAGCCCAAATCTCCACAATATTTAATGTAAAGGGCAAAATGGGTATCCAAAAGTTTTGCCGATGGCTATATTTATATATTTGCCCAAACCACCAAACCATATTCTTTAAAATACTAATATTGCCCAAATTTTCACACCTTTCATTTCTCTTTCTTATAATGCTAGGTTTTTGCGCGTTTTAGACATGAGGAGTTATATAATCTATATATTTATATAAAATTGTGTTAGGGATTTACAAAATATGTACTTTGGTATAATTATATGTATATCCAACCCTTAATTCCGTGCAATTGTAATTTCAAGCGGTGGAAATTAATTGCCTGGAATCAATTTTGACCTGTTTGGCTTACTACCATTAATGAGACAACATACAAATCTATTTTACCTTTTTTAATTTTACCTTTTATTAATCCTATGAAATAAAACATAATGTGCATGAATATAAATAATTCATAATAAAAAAAAAGACACTACTTACAAATATATAAAAAAAAACACATTTTTTTAATTTCCAAAAATAAGCACATCAATGTAAATTATAAAATTTCTATGGGTTTTGATTGTCTTCAGTAAGAAAGATGAGGTTTTCGTTGGACAATTTTTTTTAAAAACCTTTTTAATTAAAATGATGTTTTATAAAAAAAATCTTGGTTCTTTAGATATATCATCCCAAAAAATATGGTATTTCTAAAAATCATCTCAAGTTCATAATTCTATATAACACCTCCAAAAGTTCGGCCTTACTCAAAAAACACCTTTCATTATACTTTTCATTTTAACTTTTAACATGAATTGGTTAAGTTCATGAAAACGAACTCTTGTTCCCTTTTTGACGGATGTCGGATCACGTCAAGATGTTACCTTCCGTAGATCTGCTGTTGGCGATGATGGACGGCTGAGATTAGAGTTGGAGGCTGGCTCCTGAAGGGTGTGGATCTCAATGGGTTTGAGGTTGTTGTAGCCGAGTTACCTGCAAGGAAGTCCCGGGGTGGTTGTACCACCGAGGACCTTCCGACGATCAAGTTAGACCGGATATCCGAGCAGAGTAACGGCTTAGTGGGAAGAAAAAGACTTGCTTGAACCGTCTGAAGGAGGGGTTTAAATAGTGGTGACAGTAGGTAGACGGGTGCGAGAATCACGCCGGCCGTTACGCTCCCGACGTCACGCCCCCGTGATGGGCGGGATCCCGCATGTAACACCCAACCCCTTTTTATACCAATATTCGTGTTTCTCATTAACTTATAAGATTTTATTTTTATTTATAATTATTTATTTATTTATTTATTTCAAAATTCTATTAAACCCAAACCAAATATATCATTTTCCTTTTATAAAATCTCAGCCCACTCTTTATTTCATTGTTAATTAATTAAATTTTTGACACCAGCCCAGCCCGTTCATCCCCTCAGCCTATCCCTCTTCTTTCCTCAATTTCCTTTATATTTTCTCCTTATTTTCCGGCCCGGCCCGGCCCTCACTCTCTTTCCCTTCACAATTCCCTTTTTATTTTCTGGCCCGGCCCACTCATTTTTCCCCAGCAGCCCACTCCCACGCCTCTAACCCGTGCCCGCTTCCCCGACCCGACCCGACCCGCTTCGCCCCTCTTTCTTGTCCAACGGCTATATCCTTTCCCGCTCGCGACCCATTCCTTCGCCGTAACCCACGCCGCCTCCTCCGTCCACACCCACGCTCTTGTCGGCCATGCCCTTGCACCGTTACCCTCGCAATCACCTCCCCATCTCTCCAACTCTCATCACTTCTCCTCCCTCCTACTCCCTCACCCAACCACAGCACCTCTCGAGTTCACCTGCACGCCTCCGTCACCGAGCACCCAACGTCGCGCGCCCTGACGGCGACGACCTCGACCTCTCTTCCTCTCTCCCTCGCCTCCACCTCCGACCACCATCAAACCCGAGCTCCCCACTCCCTCTCTCCCTCGACTTCCTCCTCCTGCACACCCAACCCATAGCCTCCATCAACGCCGGCATCCCCGCCGCTGGACACGTCGGAGCATCAACACAACCTCCCCCACGTCGCCGACGGCCTCCCTCACCCGACCTCCTCTCTCAATCTCTATCTCTTTGCCCTCTGAATCTCTCTCTCCCTCTCTCTCTCTCCCTTCCTCTGTTCTCACCCTCTCTCTCTCTCTTTCTCAAGCTCTCTCTGGTTCTCTCTCTCTTTGTCTCTCCCTCTCCGTGTCTCTCTCTTTCTCACTCACTCTCTCTCTAATTCTTTCTCCCTCTAACTCTCTACCTCTGCCTCTCTCCTTCTCACTCAATCTCTCTGACTCTCTCTCTTACTCTCTCTGTCTCCCTCTGCTCTATCTCACTCTATCCCTCTCTGTTATCTCTTTCTCTTTTCAAAAAATAACAAAACCCAAAACCCACGCAAACAACCACTGTACCGAGCCGTCAAGCGAAGTTCGAGCCGAGGCAAATCTTTATCGTATTCGCGTCGTGATCGCGTCGTGCCACTGCGATAGACCGCGTCGCTGCCGTGCATTCCCGAGACGTTTCCAGGCAAGTATTTTACTTGCTTACATGCTATATACTCAAGTTACAATCTTAATTTACTTAGATCATAATGTTACAATTTTAGATCAATTAGGTGTTATGCATGTTCGATGTGTGTTCCCTATGAGAATACTTATCAAATTTGACGGAACGGGATGGTTTATGTTGGCCCTTGTTGTGATGAATACATTGTACAAATTTCGCTGGAAAATATGACCGTTAACGACTAAAACAACTACCCTCAAGTTTACTCATAAAACTAGAATTTCCTTGTACCTGAAAACCGTTAAAATCACCATAAACTATATACACACTGGAACGATGTGATCGAGGGCTTAAATCGAATCCGACTCGACGAACTATAATACTATACAAGTTTCTATTAGTTTCTGTACTTAAATGGTGACAATATTTGGATCGGAGTGCGACTCTGGACTGCAGTCCAGAGCGACTCCAGTTGTTGTTTACTGTCCCGTAATGAACACCACCCTGCTTCCTTAACTCGTAGGTTGCGGAACTCCACGGTTTATTATAGGTAAATCTATTAGCTAGACAACTCAAGTGGTTTCATCCTATTTCGTTATCGTTTGTTAATTAATCTGTAATTTAAAAGATGGGGACGTATAACAGTCTCAACAGAATCAGTAGTGATATACTAGTATTGAACAGTGTATATCTCCTAACGTACAGATGCGATTGAGAAACCGTCTATTGCGTTGAAAACCTTACTGAAAACCCTATATTTCATTCAACTGCAGCATCGCTAAAATCTGATCCCAACTGGGATTAAAATGCGTTGCGAAACGGACTTCCGATTCTGAAACCGGATTTCCAGCCGTGAACGCTTAAAATGAAATGGCTATAATTAATGATCCTGGAACCCGATTGGCGTGAAACTAAATTCGATGGATAGATAACTGAACATACTAGTTATTACCTATTCATCGTTTCACTAAATTGTAACCGTATGATTTATGATAAATTATGCAAGTGGTAGATTATTGATTCTGGACATCCTAAACATGCTTTATATACTGTTCACGCATCATATCATACACATATCATTGCATTGATAACCTAGTGATAACGTGCATTACCCAGTGTTAGGTATTAGTGATGATTGTGGCAAGTACGTTAGTATTCGTGTATCAGTGAATAAGTGAAAGTGATACGTACTTGTAAACAATCAGTGAACCTTATGATTTTATTGCATTGTCGACGTCTGTGGGACGCGTGTACGTGTAACTATAAGCGGTATGGGACACTTATGGAAGCTCTTGTACGGGTGTCATAGATAAGGCACCAGACACTGCCATTTATCTTAGGTATTAGTCGGGACGTGCTTGATGGAGGTCCTGCCTCCAGTTCTCGCGCAGACTTGTCACAGTCCGATTGGTATTTAAGGTTATGGTTAGTGTTTGATGTAGACCACGGGGTGTGGGGTAGTTCGAGTGTAAATTCAACAGAATCTCGGGAGTCCCTTGCCGGCTTATATATATGGAGATATATGGAGATTTACAGGGTACATGATTATTACCGTGAGTTACATGTTGGGCCCGTGGTCCCTTGCCCTTGGGTGGAGGACACTCGCGAGTGGTTGACTCTCACACTTGGACTGACGATAGGTTTAGTGACCTGTACAGTGAGACTTAGAGACTGATAGGGATGATAACATCGATATACATACTTACTGTGTTGACATACGTGGCATATCATCCTACTGCTTTTACTATTCCGCTGCATTGATTACTGCATGTTCATACCTATACCATCATTGATTTACTGTTATATATATCTATTATCACTGTTAGTACCGTCACATGATTTTATATATTATATTGCTATTGTGTCGCTCTGACGACCTCAGTATACATGCTCAGTGTGAGGAGAAGATTTAGCCTGGACCAGGACTAGACGTATATCACAGACACATCGACTTGCTATCCAGAGTTATATTCGTTTGTTTCCCCTCAGGTCAGTTCTTTACATTGTTTCATTCAGTTACTGCATTTCTCATTACCTGCGCATCATTTACTGTTTACCAAGAAAAACTAGAAGCCGAAGTGTGACTACGGCAGGACATTTCTTTGACCGTAGGAGCATGGCTGGCCTTGTCAACCCCTCGTATTCCGTATTTTGGGAAGCGGGGCGTGACACCGCATCAATGGAGAGACAGGCTCGTTAATGGGGGATCGTGATGGCGTGGAACGCGGGACGTGGCCGGCGGATATCTCGCGCATGGCGAGATTCACGGGAGTGAGGCGGTTGCGCCTGTAAGTGGTGCCGTTGGTCGGTCGACGAGACTGAGGAAGATGAGCTCGGCGGGAGAGCTCGGGGACAAGCGGGATGACGAGCTATCTTAGTTCTGCTAGAGCCCGGAGGCGAGCTGAGAGGGCCGAGGAGGCCAGTTGTGCAGGAGGCTGAGAGACGAGCCAAAGGTTATCTGTAGGACGGGCATAGGAGCGGTTTGGTCGGCCACTGTGGGTCCTTTCTTGCAAGCTTTGGGACACATCATCTGCTACATGTCATGATCTGGGAGATCACCGATATCGAGCATCATCATTAGCCCCCCACTCTCGTCCCGACCCGCTCGTGGGTCAGGTCGAGAGTGGTCGGTCGGTTCATCCGAGGCGAGCTCCTTTTCGAAGATATCGTCGGGACGTGTTGTTCTCCGCCGAAAGACCGGGAAGACTGACGTTTTGCCTGAATTTGGGGGCAGATGCTATTTGATTTTATCCGTCCACCTCTCTGAAGATGCCATGTTGATTTATGGCACCGTATATCGGAGGTTTAGACAGATACGGCCGTTGTAGCAGACTTCGTCAGATTCCCCCTCGTTTGAGGGGTTTTTGATCGTGGGGACGCTCTTCCCTACAAGTGCAAGCCCCTGTAGGTAATTATGCTACCGCATCGTGGTAACCACTTTCTCCTTCTCCAGATGGTCATTTTCGTGTCGTGTGTGTTTGTTTTATTTTTAGTTGCCCGTAGATTGTATACGGAGACCAATTTATATTGTCGCCCATAGGGCGTGGATTAGCCCAAATCCATATTTTCTTAGATTTTGGTTTTGGGTTGGGTTTAAGGTCGTTAATCTCATTTGAGACTAAGATCAACTTAAACGTTTGTTAAGGATACGTTAGTCTAATTTTAGACAAAGATCAACTTAACAATTTGTTAAGGATACGTTAGTCTAATTTTAGACTAAAATCTACTTAGCAGGATCATTTAGATCCAGCAAAAGAGCATTTGGGCTCTATTGTTTTAGTTTAGGGACTTTGCGGTCCAGTTTAAAGACGTCATAATTTACCCCTTTCTGTTCTTTTTCATTTTAATACTTCTGCAGCTGGCTAGCTCTTACTATTGCTTGGCCTAGAAGTTCTCCAAACTGGATTTACTCGTCATTCAGGCATAGGCGAGTCATGTGATCAAGCAAGGCTAGCGAAACCTCTGGAAAGTTTAAAGACATCATAGTCTATGAGTTTAAGGACCTCACAGTCCATAAAGTTTAAGGACATCATAGTCCATGAGTTTAAGGACCTCGTAGTCCGGTTTAAAGACATCGTAGTCCGGTTTAAAGACATCGTAGTCTGGTTTTGGTTTAACCGTTTAGGGATGTGCCAAAAGTTATTGGTTATTGGGACCCTCCATCTCTCTGAAGACGTTGAAAGATTACAACGACATGTATCAGAGGTATGAAGAGATGTACCCTTGAACCAATATCCCGATTTGGGGAATGGGATGAACATAAGTTTAGATGTCATCTATTAGGAGAACACTAGTCATCTTTGGGACTAGGATTAGTTTGGGGAGACCTGAACATGGGGGCTCAGTTGATTGGTGACAAAAAGGGTCTTGGCTTCGGAAGACTTGGATAATTTGAGCTAAGCTTGATTTCCCTTAGTCACTCCATAGTGCTAAGCACTGAATCAGTGTTAAACACTGGACTTTGGAGGAGCTCACGTGTGAACACATGAGGGGCCCTGAAGTGGGCATCGTTCCTTGAGTTTATTCCCTCGCATATATTTAAAAGTGCTAAGCACTTGGCTCACGTGTGAGCACGTAAGGCGCCCGAGGTGAGAACTGATCTTGCATTTTAATCCTCTTTCATTTATAAGTGCTAAGCACTTGGTTCATCAAACAGTCACATGCAGACACGTGAGGTACCTTCAAAATGCGAGCGCTGTCTTTGGAATTTTCTCCCACTGTTTGGGGGTCACGTGGGAACACGTGAGGTGCCCCCAAAATGGGAGCTATCTTGAGTTTATTCTCTTTTTCCTTTTCTAAGTGCTAAGCACTATCAAGGGATCACGTAAGGTCACGTGAGACGCCCCCAAATTGAGATGTATTTTAGATTTACTCCCCTTTTTGAAAAGCTTGTTCGGTAGTGCGCCAAGAGTTATTGGTTATTGGGACCCTCCACCTCTCTGAAGACGTTAAAGAATTACAACGACATGTATCAGAGGTGTGGAGAGATGCACCCTTAAACCAAATTTCAGATCGAAGGGAGAGATCATGGTGGGATGAACATCATCTTAGATGCCAGGAATTCATTAGCTATTTCTGGGACTAAGATCGGTTTGGGGGGCCCTGAGCATTGGGGCTCAATTGATTGCCCTCGAGAAATTTGATCTAAGTTTGGCTAATATTGGTCTCTCATAGTGTTAAACACTAATATATGATTGGTGCTCATGTGCTCCCACGTGAGGCCTTAAAGTAGTGTTAAATACTAGTGTATAATCAGCGCTCACGTGCTCCCACGTGAGGCGCTTAAAATAGTGTTAAACACTAAGAATTTGAGGCGCTCACGTGGGATCACGTGGGGCGCTTGAACTAGTGTTAAACACTAAGAATTTGACGCGCTTACGCGGGGTCACGTGAGGCGCTTGAAGTTGGCGCTGCTCCTCTGGGTTTATTCCCTTGTTTCTTTTCTAAGCGCTATTGGGTCACGTGGGATCACGTGAGGCACCCCAAAAATGGAAACTGCCCTTTGATTTATTCCCTTTCTGCTTATAAAAGTTAAGCACTGCTTGGGTGTCACATGGGAACACGTGAGGCGCCCCAAAAATAGGGTTTATTCTCTTTTCTCTTTTATAAGTGCTGAGCACTTCTCAGGGGTCACGTGGGGTCATGTGGGGCGCTCCAAGAATAGGGTTTATTCCCTTTTCTCTTTTATAAGTGCTGAGCACTTCTCAAGGGGCACGTGGGGGTAACGTGACTAGATCTCATCCTCTCCCTCTTTGTTCCTCAAAGGTGCTCACGTGGGATCACGTGATCTTTTATGCAGCGTTTGAATGCTAATGAATCATCAGGTTGTTCTTCTATGGTTCCGAGAGATCAAGTTCTCCTTTTGTTTTTTGTAGGGATTAAATTCTTTTTAAAGGGTTAAACCCTAGTTTCAAAGGAATTAAATTCCTATATGTTTTGTAAGAGTTAAACTCTTTTCGATTCAGTTTTTCCCCTAGATTTGAATCTGCATGACAGAATCTTCCCGATGAGAATTAAATTCTCAACTTGTGTGGAGATCCGCTTCTGCAGATCTTAACCAGAGGAAGAACTAAGTTCTTTTAGAAGAGTTAAACTCTTGGTTTTGAGAATTAAATTCTCTTTTTGTGGAAGCTTTTGAGAGGGGTTCCTTTTCTTTAGAGAATTAAATTCTCTTTCTATTTTTCTTCCCCTCTCCTTTCGTCTCTTTTCTCCTTCTTGGCTTCTATTTATAGGAGAAAGAAAAGAATCAGTTTGTTCGGCAAATCTCTCATTGAGAGATTTTTGATTGATTTTATAACCAACATGATCTTTTAGATCACTCGGTGAATTTTATTCACCGTTGGATTTTTTAATCCAAAGGCCCTCTGTTTAACAGAGAAGATTTCTTGTTTGTTTATCAAGATTATGAATATCTTGTTAGTTTTAACAAAATTAGAATTTTATTCTATCATATCTTTTTAGTTTAACAAGATCAGAAATATATTTTCTTAATAAGGATATCTTGTTAACATAGAATTTTATTCTTATTATAAGATTAGGAAAATATTTTCCTATAATAGATTTTTATTCTATCAAATGATCACCGCTGGATCTTTGATTCAAGGGTCCTCTGTTTAACAGAGATGATCTTTCTAGTTTAAGGAAGATTAAGAAAATATTTCCCAAAATAAAATTTAATTCTAGAATTTGATAGGAGCATTTTAAATTGGGATGCTCACATGCTTTGCATGTGAGAGATAAGAGAACTCATGTGTTTAACACGTGACCCCTGCTGTGGGTTTTAGCCTGTTTATGTTCAGCGCTTATATACTTTACATATGAGCGCTCACGTGTTTTACACGTGAGGCCTGTTTGGCCATTGGTGATTTATGGTCAGTACTCATATGCTTTGCATATGAGCGCCCATGTGTTTTACACGTGATGCATGTTTGGCCATTGTTGATTTATGTTCAGCGCTCATATGCTTTACATACGTGTGCCCACGTGTTTTACACGTGATGCCTGTTTTTTGAGGATTCTCCATCTTTTTTTTGTAAGGGAACAAGTAGCTCTTGGCCAAAAATTTTGGCGGGAACACGTGTCCCCGGGCAATCAACTGTATTTTCTGGATGACGCAAGCGAATCAGGGGTCAGATCTTGCATTAAAGAGGGTGCGCCGGATCGTGCGTACGTTCACTGAAGTGACAGCCCATGTGTCGTGTGCTGGTTGGCTGACGCGACGGGCCGCAGGTTTCTCGCGTCCGAAGGGGTGCGACCAATGTGCGCATGACAGGTGGAGCGATGGTGGCCGTCGAGTGCGAAGAGTCGTTTCGGCGGGAGATGACCGTCGCCGTTGGATGTGTTACGTCGGCTGCTATAAGTAGAGGTGGGGCCCTCCTTCAGGGTCCATACCTCTTCATAATTTCCTCGTCCAGAGTCTCGTTAGCTCGGCGCTCTCTTTTTAAGGTCCGATCTCAGCGTTTTCTCATCCGAAGACTCATCTCCATCAGGTTAGATGTCTTCTTCTTAAGAGTCTGTAGATGTAGTTCGGGCAGAGTCTGGGGAGCCCCACGTAGATCCTTCCTCTTCTTTTTTTGTTTCTTCTACTTCTGAGTCGCGTCCAGGAGGTCACCCATCCCAGAACTTCCTTGGCCCGAGCACGCTTAACTACGGAGTTCTTAAGCTCTTGTAGTGCCGGTTCACTTAAAAGGCATCTCTGTATTGAAGAGTGGTATCATTCCATTTATAGTACAGATCTGCCCTCTTTCGGAATGTATTCCGAAGATTCCCCATTGTTCTACAGTGGGTCCCACGGACTCAAGAGGTAGCCCCCACGGATTCAAGAGGTGGTCCCGCCCACTTAACACGACACTTGGCGTGGCACTTTGTTCCGTGAGGAAGAACCGGGTCCCGACATTCTCTCTACCTATGAACAATGGTTCGTCCTCGAACCACAGACCTACTATTGAGAGACCAGCTCTGATACCATTCTGTCACGCCCCACCTCCAATACAGAGAGTATTGTCATCTATGGCTGAAGCCGTACAGTTTTGTCCTTCGGGGCGAACCGGACCCGGCCAGGAGCCACTTCCCAGGAGGTCACCCATCCCAGAATTTCCCTGGCCCGAGCACGCTTAACTATGGAGTTCTCAAGCTCCTGTAATGCCGGTTCACTTAAAAGGCGCCTCTGTATTGAAAAGTGGTATCATTCTATTTATAGTACAGATCTTCCCTCTTTCGGAATGTATTCCAAAGATTCCCCATTGTTCTACAGCGGGTCCCACGGACTCAAAAGGTAGCCCCCACGGATTCAAGAGGTGGCCCCCACCCACTTAACACGACACTTGGCGTGTCACTTTGTTCCGTGTGGTACTTTGTTCCGTGAGCAAGAACCGGGTCCCGACAACTAACTACGATAACCTTTTGGCAGAGTCATATACACGTACAATTCTAAATTCCCATTTAGAAAGACGTTATAGTCAAGCACCTGCCAGATCTCATAGTCATGAATAGCAACAGTGGCAAATTATATCCGTATGGATTTCAGCACAGTCACTGAGATAAAAGTTTCATCACAATACATGCTCGATATTTGATGAAAATATTTTACTACAAGTCTAGTCTTATTAGGTTACTACCTTTCCACCTGCACTGATCTCGAAAGATCTACTTGCACCTAATGGGTTTTACCCTTTCAAAAGCATCCGGTAACTTGGATATCTTGCATCCAGCCATCCGGAAGTCATTACTTCCTATGACCTGCTGATAACTAGTAGGGTCATTGTCACTATGATGCTGATCTTCCTGTCACCGTCTACGAGGAAACCGAAATATCTCTCGGGTGGCTGAGGTCACCTACTAAATCTACGAAGTGTCTAAGGTTTGTCGGTTCCAATTGAATCTCCAGGTTCTGCTAAATTTTCAATAACCATTTGTGTTTCTGGAATCACTTCCAGTTCTACCATACTCCCACTAATTTCTTTTGCAAAGAAGTCTTTTTTATAAAAAAGGCGGAAAGTCAAGAACAATGCAACTATTGATCTTAAAAATGGTAGAAGTTAAACACTTGCAAAAGCTTGGAATAATCCACAGACTTCCATTACTGAAACGTGCCTTGAGTGTTAGTTGTATGTATGCCCTAGAGGCCAGTATTGTACAGATGATGTATATTATATTGGATGCTTGGACATATATAGAGATGACTTTCTTGCTCGATATGATAGTATGCTATCTGGTTACTCTTTATCTTAATATGTATACTAGTCTCTTTAAACTGTCTTATAGTTACATGTTGGTAAAGCCCTTAGGATGAGTACTTGACTACCTGGACTATGATGCAGATCATACTAGTGGGGACATGGTAGTCCATAAGTACATCCTTCAAGGTCCCTAGTCGTGGGTGTATCGAGACGGGGCATCTATATACCAGAGTAGACTAGCATATACGCTTCTCGACCCATGAGATGGGCAATGGATGATCCCATATCCATTGGTGTTTGACATCAGAGATGGTATACGGGTGCTCAGTGGAGACTGGGTACACTGGACGGACTCGCCGAGAACTCCCAGATGGTATTATACCTCACGTCAGATGGCACTTCTCAGGTGACACTTGTGCAGGTTAGTCTGTAGACCCGAGATCGTCATAGAGTCTTGTGTAATTCCCACTGTGCTTTGATCTCCACCTTACCACGTCCATGAGGGCGTGCAAAACGGTGGTCTTTGGGTACAGTCCCGAGTCACATGGAGGCAATGAGCGATAGGAGGGGTTTCGTCTCTCCCGGTATTGGGGGTTGATGTTGCGCTGTGCTCGATTGGCCGTAACAGGGAAGTCCCTGGCCAGGGCTGATCAGAGATTTGCTGGTAAGTGTTACCAGTAGTTTCTCGACCCGTTATGAGCCTCACATCGGCACGACTTATCGGTTATTGGGGTCTGACGTTTACCACCCTTAGACTTGATATGCGACATATCAGACGAACAGACCGGACTGTACGGTAAGTGTTACTGGTTGGATTCACAGGAGTATGAGCGGGCTAGCTCGTCGATCTTCTGATCGCTCAATACCCGGGTGGCCGTTACGTTTAGCAGACCGCTTGCGGCTTGTGGGTGATTGATATGATCATCATCTGCTACCGGCGTATTGACGAGTCTTTAGAGTCCTACACAGAGGTTTCCTGGCTCAAGCGAAACGAGATAGGAGCGCATATGAGATATGTGCAGGACCGAGAATAATGCGTGTATGTGATACCGTATTCCATTCTCGCGATGAATGTTTCGATTGGTTGTATGCGATATAACCTAGTTATCGAATCATTGATTCGATAAGTCGATACATTGTATACTAGTCGGTTATGTGCGACATGACCGGATCATTGAATCAAGTGTTGATTCAATGATTTAATGTATAATTATATATTTGATATATTACTTTGCATTAACTAGTATTGGTTCACTTTAAATGGATTTTCTCACTTGAATAGCACATTATATATGTGATATATTTTGTGTGCACTTGATTGTATCATGTTTGATGATACATTCTCACTTGGATTTGTGTAAAGACTTAAACCATGTTTAGTGAATGGTTAGGCTTTCTTATTTTCACTTAATTATTTATCTTTTCCTTTTTGAGAAAAAGATATAAGAAAACAAAATGGTTTCTTTTTATCATGAAGCTTGTTGAAGCTTCATGAAGCTTTGACTAAAGTGACCATTTTGTCTTCATCCTTAACCATAACCATTCCCACTAACTATGGTCTATTCTCTACACCTAACCAAGGTTAGAAGATGATAAGTATTCATTTTAATTATTCTTTTTAACAAGACTTATCATATTCTTTCTTCTTCTTGATCATCTTCTTCTTCAAGAAAAGCTTAAGTCCATCAATGGCAACTTGAGCAAAAGTGAGAGAAATCCAATTCTAAAGTGAACCCACCTCCTATTTCTTCACCCTCTACCTCTTGCCAAGTAGTATAGGGTGTTTTCTTCACAAGTTTCACAACTTGGTGAAGTTGGAGCTTGAACTTGTGATGCCTCGACGTAGATCATCTTCGGCACGAAGCCGACGACCTAGTCCGCCCATTTCCCCGATGAAGCCGACGATTGAGTTTGGGATTCAAGATGGACAGCGAGAGGACGCCTACGTGGAGCTAAGGAAGTGGAGAAACGGATCTACAAAGGTTGTAGCCTCTCTCCTTTAGTTAAGATGTTAACTAGTTTCGTTTTTCGCCTAAACTCTAGTCAACGATCCGTATTAGGTTTTCTCGGCACCCTAAAAATTTGAAAGTGGCATGGTTGATACCTTGTGAGACCTCTTGAGAGTGCCTAGGAACCCTACAGTGGTATCAGAGCCTAGCTAGAACCTTAGGCGATGCGTAGACGAAGTTTGAAACCCGAACGAACCCGAAACCCTAAAATTTCATGCTCTCTGGACTTTTTTCAAAAACTGGGTTTTTTCCAGATTAAAAATGCTTAAAAAATTCAGCAGGGAATTATAAGAATTACGGTGCAAAATTTGACAAAAGTTGCTTCAATATGGCGGCGGAACCGCGGCATAAGCCTAGCTTATGCGGCGGTTCCGCGGCAAAAGTATGACGTCAGCCCTACCAATTTGCACAGTAATTCCTATTTAACAGTGCTGAGTTCTCTGGGTATTTTTAAATTTTATTCAAGAGTTGAATTTTCTGGGGTTGTTTTGGGGATTCGGTGTTTCGATCGGAGTATCAGATTTTGTCTATGTGGCTTTCCGGATAAATTTTAGAATATGTTAAAAAGTTCGACCGGATATAAATACCCAATTTTTCCCCTGTCGGGAAATTTCCAAGTGTTGGATTTTTCCGTAGTTTAACGACGTTCTAAGTAGTGCAAGTAACGCGATGGACCCTCTAGAAGACAACAAACCTTAACTCGATTATGTGACCGTCTTGAACTGCCCTTTGAACCTTCGGGTTTGGGGCAGTACGGCGTGCCACATGTGAGGCGTTGGCTTGACCCTTCTACGGCTGGACCGTTGGTACTGAGGCACGAACTGAATGTTGTTAGACTTATTTCATGTGTTGAGCTGTTTTGGGAAAACTTGGGTGTTCGAATGTTCAATCGGAAAGTTTAACATTTTCTGTTTATCCGGAATGTGATACAACAATTGGAATTTAAAAACAGTTATGAGATAACTGAATGAATGTTACAAATCGAGCGGTTTAGTCTCACTTGATATTGAAAAGAGTTTTCGGTAATGAGACTAAAATGCGGGGTTTATAATTTTTAGGCATGTGATGTCTAAGTATTTCATTTGATTAGGCATGCGATGTCTAAAATGGTTGCGAATTCCAACTGTTGTAGTTTTATACTTTCTTTTCTGTGACCGTAAGTGTAACATGTGATATCGCCGGTTTCGTTGCTATATGTCAACGACAATTGGGATGCGCATATTTACTTACGTTGATGACATGTGATGTTATGTGTTGCTGGATATGTTATATTGGATTGTCATGTTTGAATAGCCGGGGGTTTTTATGTGAGATGAGTGTTTTTCATTTTCATTCATGTAAAAACTTGTATGTAATATTCTTTTATTGGGACACTTCCAGGTAGCGGAAGATGTCACCGTTGATGTATATTATTTACTTTTCCGCATTAGGATAGACCCAAGGAGGGGAGCACAAGTAACCGGGTTCTAGGGTCCAGTGGGAGATCATCTCGAGGAGTCGAGTCCGGGTCTCCTAACCCTAGAATTGGTAGGGTTGCTTGCCGCTCTCGTAGGGGTCTAGGGGTGTGGGATTGGCTATTCATCACGACCGTGGAATTCGTGTTTTATACTGGCTCGTATTGAAAACGCGACGTCCTAGTATATCCAATGTTTCATATGTTTCTTCTGCTGCGATATCTATGATGCGATCATGTGATGTTCTGTGATAGATACTGTATATAGTATATATGATATATTATATAGACGTTACTTATGTTTTGCATCCGCACTAGCCCTGCCCTGCTCTGTCGTTAGTTACCTAACCTAACGGTGCACGAGGGGACATCCAGGCGAATGCGGATGGCATAAGTGTACGTCGTATTTATCTGTGATGTTTAGGTGACTTAAATGATGGGACTTCATTAATGTGATTAATGAAAGAAAAGAAACCTAAGATGTTGTAGAATCAAATTTTAAACAAAACAGGTAGCTACAGTTCTTGCTTTGCATAGCGGTATATATGATATACCCTGCACCTTATTCGATGAGGAAAGGACCGAGATCCCTTCACCGGGAGTGACTCCTTTAGCAATAACTGGCAGATGCTATACACTCGGTTTGACTTTTGATTGCTTCTATAGTTTCTGCTTTGCACAGTGATATATATGATATATCCCGCACCTCATTCGACGAGGAAAGGGCCGACGATCCCTTCACCGGGAGTGACCCCTTTAGCAAAACTAGAAAAGCCTCAAAATCACTCCATTTCAAAACTTCATTTGATTCTACAACGATATCAAGTTTATTACGCTCATGGTTTTCAGAAAAACCTGCGTAGCCCTCCGTCAATTCAGATATATAATATTCAGTATTCGTGCTGCGGTTGTTTGGCATGCGTCAAGGCGTAGTGTACGGTAGCTGATTATTACTTGTCTGTAGCATGAGATGCGATTGGTTTAAGGTATTCGTACGGCGTTGTTTGGCATGCGTCAAGGGTCGTACGGGTGGGTTTAATTCAATCACGAATTGTACGGGTTGAACTTGACTAGCGGACTATGGGTTGTTTGGCATGCGTCAAGGTCATAGCACGCTAGGGGAAAAAACATTATCGGGAGTTTCAAGAGTTGAAATTTGCAATGAGATTGCATACCTTCTATGAGATAGTTGGATCCCGATACCCACTGCGAGTAAGAGTTACTCCTGGGAGAGTTTTACACATTGCAATTAGCTGATCAAGTAGGTGTCTAGAAAGGTGTCAACGGGGTTACGCCTCTGGGAAAATGAGGTTTACATTAATTAGGTTCGTGCGAAAGCACGGGGGACCTCCCTCAAAGTACCGACACTGGCCTGGCTGAAAGATTGGCGAACTTGTAGTGTGTAATTAATCCCGGCTAGTCTTTCCTTTTAGGGTTTGAAGGAAGATTTGATAAAAACCAGTAGGAGCCATCCTGATTAGATAAGATAATAACCAATCTGATCTTGCACGAGCATACGCTAAAGTGTTTTCTTCTCTCTCTCTCAAGGTAGCGACCATTTCATGCCCTAATGAAGATAATAATATGGATGTATTGACCGAACCCGCATGTTATACTGTGCTGGGGAACGTTGGTTCCGTTCTTTCTTATAAGAGTTATAGGAATGAACAGGATATAGGGGAATACCAGGATTCCCATGCCACCCGAATGAAGAAAGTACATGATGATGCATTTTCTTCGGGTGTGTTCGTTACAGAGAACTGTTTCTCAATTTGCTCTACGTCCTGGGTATTAGATACCGGGTCAGGATCCCATATATGTAATCAGTTACATGGGCTTAGGAAAGGTAAAGAACTTGGAGAAGGTGATAAAGACATAAGAGTTGGAAATGGTGCAATTGTTGCAGCTAAGACTGTCGGGGAATATCACCTTGTATTACCAACTGGTAATACATTGGTTCTGAACGAATGCTATTACATGCCGAACCTGATATGCAATATTATATCGGTTTCTTTGTTGAGTAAAGAGGGATATAATTTTATATTACAGGATAATGTTATGAACATTTTCCGTAACCAAAAGTTGGTTGGATCAGGCACGTTGTGCAATGGCATTTATGTTCTAAATCAATCAACAGTTCTGAGCATAACTAACACACATAAGAGGAAGAGTTCAGAAATGAACGAATCCTTCTTGTGGCATTATAGACTGGGTCACATCAATGCGACACGACTGGCTAAGTTGCATAAGGATGGATATTTGAATCCGTTCGAATTTTCATCTTATGACACTTGCCAGTCATGTCTCAAAGGCAAGATGACCAAAACTCCGTTTACGGGACACGGAGAAAGAGTTACCGAACTCTTGGGACTTATACATAGTGATGTATGCGGTCCCATGTCTACACATACCAGGGATGGTTCTTCGTACTTCATTACATTCACTGACGATCTCTCTAGATTCGGATATGTGTTCCTGATGAAACACAAATCAGAAGCTTTTGAGAAATTTAGAGAATATAAACAGGAAGTCGAGAACCAAACCGGAAAAAGTATTAAAATCCTTCGATCTGATCGAGGAGGTGAATACTTGAGCAATGAATTCCTGGACTTCCTAAAAGAGAATGGGATCCTCTCTCAGCTGACTCCTCCATATACACCACAGCACAACGGTGTATCAGAACGGGGGAACCACACCCTATTAGATATGGTGCGCTCTATGATGAGCACAGCTGAGTTACCTATTTCCTTCTGGGGATATGCGCTTGAGACAGCCATGGACCTATTGAATAGAGTTCCTACCAAATCAGTGCCTACCACTCCATATGAGATATGGAAAGGGAAGAGACCACATCTTAATTACATTAAGATATGGGGTTGTCCAGCCTAAGTCAAAAGACAAAATCCGGATAAACTCGAGGCAAGATCAGTCTTATGTAAGTTTATAGGATATCCCAAAAATTCACAAGGATGTATCTTCTACCACCCCGAGGAACAAAAGGTGTTTGTTTCTCGACATGCCACTTTCTTAGAAAAAGGTTTTCTTATGAAACAGACAAGTGGCATTGAGGTAGAACTGGAAGAGGTTCCAGCGACACAAACTATAACAGAAGACTTGGTAGAACCAGAGGATTCAGTAGCTTCCGACGAACCTCAGCCTCTCCGCCGATCTGGTAGGGTACCTCGCCCACCTGAGAGATACTACGGTTTTCTCATGGATGGTGGGAGCGAGGATTGCATCATGGAGGATGATGACCCAACTAGCTTCGAGCAGGCCATCACGAGTGGGGACTCAGTGAAATGGCTGGATGCTATGCGGTCCGAGATGGAATCCATGTACACCAACAAAGTATGGACTTTGGAAGTTGCTCCTGAAGGGGTAAAACCAATTGGGAGCAAGTGGATCTTCAAGAAAAAACTTGGTGTAGATGGGAAAGTGGAGACTTTCAAAGCTAGACTTGTTGTAAAAGGTTTTCGTCAAAGACCAGGTGTGGACTATGACGAAACCTTTTCTCCAGTGGCTATGCTTAAATCCATCCGGATCATGCTTTTCATCGCTGCATATCATGATTACGAAATCTGGCAAATGGATGTTAAGACCGCCTTTCTAAACGGTGATTTAGAAGAGTGCGTGTACATGACTCAGCCAGAGGGCTTCGTAGACAGTGGGAGCAGCGGGAAGGTGTGCAAGCTGCTTAAATCCATTTATGGATTAAAGCAATCATCGCGGAGTTGGAACATCTGCTTTGACGTCGTTATCAAAGAGTTTGATTTCGTCAAAAACCCAGATGAACCTTGTATCTACAAGAAGGTGGCAGAGAGTAAGGTTGTCTTCCTCGTATTGTACGTGGACGACATACTCTTGATAGGAAATGATATTCCTATGCTGCAATCGGTCAATCTCTTCTTATCACAAAGATTCTCAATGAAAGATCTTGGTGATGCCTCCTGCATATTAGGAATTAGGATCTATAGAGATAGATCCAAACGGATATTGGGATTGTCCCAATCCAGATACATTGACACCATACTAAAGAGGTTTAGTATGGAAGAATCCAAGCGTGGGAACTTGCCCACGATCTCTGGAGTCACTCTCTCCAAAGAGATGTCTCCCAAGACTGATTTAGAGAGAGCTCGCATGCAAGGGATACCCTATGCTTCGGCTGTAGGCTCTATCATGTATGCGATGCTATGTACCAGACCCGATGTATCATACTCACTAAGTGTAGTGAGCAGGTATCAAGCTGATCCTGGAGAGAGTCACTGGACAGCTGTGAAGAGCATTCTCAAGTACTTACGAAGGACTAAAGAGATGCTCTTGGTGTATGGTAACGGAGAACTCCAAGTGGAGTCCTTTACCGATTTGAGCTTCCAGAGTGATAAGGACGACTCTAAGTCGCAGTCGGGATTTGTCTTTACCTTTTACGGAGGGGCGGTTAGCTGGAAGAGTTCCAAGCAGGAAACCGTGGCAGACTCGACAATGGAGGCTGAATACATCGCTGCCAACGATGCTGCTAAAGAGGCTGTCTGGATCAAGAAGTTCATTACTGAACTTGGAGTGGTTCCAACCATTGAGCATCCAATACCTTTGTATTTCGATAACAATGGAGCGGTGGCTTTGGCCAAGGAACCCAGGTCCCATCAGCGATCCAGGCATATTCTGAGGCGGTATCACCTGATCTGGGAGATAGTTGATCGCCGGGAGATCGAGGTCAGGAGGGTTGACACGAAGAACAACACGGCGGATCCACTCACGAAGGCCATTCCCCAGATACAGTTTGAGAGACTCTTCAGGATGCTCGGTATGCGATACTACAGCAGCTGGCCCTAGTGCAAGTGGGAGATTGTTAGTTGTATGTATGCCCTAGAGGCCAGTATTGTACAGATGATGATATTATATTGGATGCTTGGACATATATAGAGATGACTTTCTTGCTCGATATGATAGTATGCTATCTGGTTACTCTTTATCTTAACATGTATACTAGTCTCTTTAAACTGTCTTATAGTTACATGTTGGTAAAGCCCTTAGGATGAGTACTTGACTACCTGGACTATGATGCGGATCATACTAGTGGGGACATGGTAGTCCATAAGTACATCCTTCAAGGTCCCTAGTCGTGGGTGTATCTAGACGGGGCATCGATATACCAGAGTAGACTAGCATATACGCTTCTCGACCCATGAGATGGGCAATGGATGATCCCATATCCATTGGTGTTTGACATCAGAGATGGTATACGGGTGCTCAGTGGAGACTGGGTACACTGGACGGACTCGCCGAGAACTCCCAGATGGTATTATACCTCACGTCAGATGGCGGTTCTCAGGTGACACTTGTGCAGATTAGTCTGTAGACCCGAGATCGTCATAGAGTCTTGTGTGATTCCCACTGTGCTTTGATCTCCACCTTACCACGTCCATGAGGGCGTGCAAAACGATGGTCTTTGGGTACAGTCCCGAGTCACATGGAGGCAATGAGCGATAGGAGGGGTTTCGTCTCTCCCGGTATTGGGGGTTGATATTGCGCTGTGCTCGATTGGCCGTAACAGGGAAGTCCCTGGCCAGGGCTGATCAGAGATTTGCTGGTAAGTGTTACCAGTAGTTTCTCGACCCGTTATGAGCCTCACATCGGCACGACTTATCGGTTATTGGGGTCTGACGTTTACCACCCCTAGACTTGATATGCGACATATCAGACGAACAGACCGGACTGTACGGTAAGTGTTACTGGTTGGATTCACAGGAGTATGAGCGGGCTAGCTCGTCGATCTTCTGATCGCTCAATACCCGGGTGGCCGTTACGTTTAGCAGACCGCTTGCGGCTTGTGGGTGATTGATATGATCATCATCTGCTACCGGCGTATTGACGAGTCTTTAGAGTCCTACACAGAGGTTTCCTGGCTCAAGCGAAACGAGATAGGAGCACATATGAGATATGTGCAGAACCGAGAATAATGCGTGTATGTGATACCATATTCCATTCTCGCGATGAATGTTTCGATTGGTTGTATGCGATATAACCTAGTTGTCGAATCATTGATTCGATAAGTCGATACATTGTATACTAGTCGGTTATGTGCGACATGACCGGATCATTGAATCAAGTGTTGATTCAATGATTTAATGTATAATTATATATTTGATATATTACTTTGCATTAACTAGTATTGGTTCACTTTAAAGGGATTTTCTCACTTGAATAGCACATTATATATGTGATATATTTTGTGTGCACTTGATTGTATCATGTTTGATAATACATTCTCACTTGGATTTGTGTAAAGACTTAAACCATGTTTAGTGAATGGTTAGGGTTTCTTATTTTCACTTAATTATTTATCTTTTCCTTTTTGAGAAAAAGATATAAGAAAACAAAATGGTTTCTTTTTATCATGAAGCTTGTTGAAGCTTCATGAAGCTTTGACTAAAGTGACCATTTTGTCTTCATCCTTAACCATAACCATTCCCACTAACTATGGTCTATTCTCTACACTTAACCAAGGTTAGAAGATGATAAGTATTCATTTTAATTATTCTTTTTAACAAGACTTATCATATTCTTTCTTCTTCTTGATCATCTTCTTCTTCAAGAAAAACTTAAGTCCATCAATGGCAACTTGAGCAAAAGTGAGAGAAATCCAATTCTAAAGTGAACCCACCTCCTATTTCTTCACCCTCTACCTCTTGCCAAGTAGTATAGGGTGTTTTTTTCACAAGTTTCACAACTTGGTGAAGTTGGAGCTTGAACTTGTGATGCCTCGACGTAGATCATCTTCAGCACGAAGCCGACGACCTAGTCCGCCCATTTCCCCGATGAAGCCGACGATTGAGTTCGGGATTCAAGATGGACAGCGAGAGGACGCCTACGTGGAGCTAAGGAAGTGGAGAAACGGATCTACAAAGGTTGTAGCCTCTCTCCTTTAGTTAAGATATTAACTAGTTTCGTTTTTCGCCTAAACTCTAGTCAACGATCCGTATTAGGTTTTCTCAGCACCCTAAAAATTTGAAAGTGGCATGGTTGATGCCTTGTGAGACCTCTTGAGAGTGCCTAGGAACCCTACATTGAGTATATCTGGATTCTGCTATCAACACAAACTGGATTACTCCATATCTTAATAATATTAAGATATGCTACCATTCTATGTCCATATAGAATTTAAAGCACAAATTTTGATGGAATCGGATTCAAATGTTATGCAGTTATGCCCAGTGCATATCCTCTGAATGGAAAAAGATCATACAACATTCTCATCATGGAGCGCACCCACGGATGAGTAATCTGATAGAGAATTAAATTCCCTATATTACTATAACGAAATATCTAGAATAAGTATCTACATCTTCGATCATTTCGAAAAATCTTGATACTTCCAACGTTTAGTGCTCTATTTTATTCTAATACCCTATGAACTTCTCAAAATCTTTAGACCTTGCATTTCAACGAATGCGTGTCTAATACTAGAGAACTCATAGGTAAAACGGAATGAAGTAAGAGTACCAACTCCTCATTCTACAGGACGTCGGACAACATATATCAATATGTATAAGTCCCATGAGTTTACTAACTCAAGTTTCGTGTGCTGTAAGTTGAGAACTGTATTTTGGTTAAGAACGTATATACCGTTATTTAATGCACCTTAGCTTATCCTCAACTATTAAAGGTAAATGTCCAAAACATATTTTCAAAATTTATATCTCACTTTATTAAATAAAGATATAGATATATCATTTTAAAATTAGGAGCATAACAACGGTTATTCAAAACCAAAAATTTGCTGTTAGGAAAAACCAGGTGATTTCCCCAATAGCACCAATTTCTACGAATTCCGATATTGAGGATCAAATCATCCATTTTCCAATATTCTACTCCTTCTCAGTATCTGTAATGCCCTACAGATATGAGATTCTGATCTGGTGTACTTATACCTGTGAGTCAGAATTAATTGGGAAACAGTTTTCAATTGCAACATCAGAGAAAAACTAAAACATAAAAAATGTTTTAAGGGGGTGGCCGGGTATTCCTAGTAATGCATCTTCCATTGCCTAAATTCATGACACTAGTTACAATTTCCTTTACTCTCACTTCAACCATTTATATGTCTTTATATCTTACCTTCTGTACACCATACTTAGGCTAGTTGGTTTTCTTCATTTCCTACTTTTCAGCACCAGCCTAAGTTTGAAAGAAGACTATCCAACAAGCGTAATTGGTGTACACTCCTAATACAAGGAGCTCTCAACTCGAGAGAAAGTAAAGGAAAGAGACAACATAATTATACAATTCAATTTCTCCAGAACCTGTGACCATTCTTGAACTGAAATAAATTTCTTCGAATTCGTATGTAACTAAACGAGATGACCTTTTCAAGCGATATGGATTTTCGTAGTGATACGAAGTGTGTTCTAGAGAAGGCAAAGGGGAAGTAGGAGCGACATGGATAAATGCGACATTGTCATGAATCATGACATTCTAAAGCCAGATAGTAGAAAGGTTTGGTTAACTTGGTTTACGCGTTTTAATTTAAGGTCGGTCATGGTCGCAAACCAGAAAGAGAAAAGAAACACTCAGTATGCACTCTATCAAGATTAGATTGGTTTATTAATTTATCTAATCAGAATGGCTCCCAATATTTTTTTGAATTCTCCTTCAAACCCTAAAAAGAGAAATAGTCGGGATTATGTACACCTTACAAGTTTGCTAATCGTTCAGCCAGGCCAGTATTGGTACTACGAGGGAAGATTCCCGTGCTTTCGTATGGACCTAATTAAATAACCTCATTTCCGTAGAGACATAACCCCGTTAACATCTTTCTAGACACCTAATAGGTTAGCTAGTTATCATGTGAAAACTCTCCTGGGAGTAATATCTACTCATCAGTGGGAATCGGGACCCAACTATTATCGTGTGCTAATCTTGATGGAAGCCAACCAAAGTCACCACACTCCAGAAGGTATGCTCATACTTGTCAAGTTTTCCTTATATTTGAAACTCCTGATACGGTTTTTGCCCCTAGGACTCTAGTGACCTTAACTAAAGACCAAAACGTCAAAGGGTCCTAGTCAAGTTCAACACGTTATTTCATGATTGTATTAGACCCACCCCCATAACTCTTGACTAAAGATCAAAACGATCGCACAATTGTCCTAACCAATCTGTATCTCCATGTAGCAGAAAAGCACTATAGAGCTACCGAACACTACGCCTCAACTAAAGATCGACATAACGTAGCATGAATACTAAGTACCACTCATCTGAAATTACAGAGGGCTACAGCTAGTTTTTAGAGAAAAACCTTTAACGTAATGAACTTGATATCTTAAAGGATCTGATTGGTTTTGAAAAGGAAGTGGTTTAGGCTCCGTTTTTAAAACGAGTGGTTTTTGAAGAAAATCGAGTATTTTATAATAACATAAACTTTTACTTAAGAGCAAACTCCCCGTAAAGGGATCAAAGCACTTTCCTCATCGAATGAGGTGCAGGATATTCCTGATCGAATACCTCTATACCAAGCAAAAGAATACGGCTATAAACTTTCTTTGATAATTTGGTTCCCGCAACATCATTTTGGGTTTGTTTCTTTACATTAAACAAATATTGCAGTCACATCATTTAAGTTCTTAGTCACACCAGAAACAACCAAGATAGTATACTTTTATATGCCATCCGCATTCGCCACGGGGTCTCGGGGCTTCACAGTAAGGTTAGTTAACTTACGGCAGGGTAGAGGCAGGGCTGGCTCGGATGCAAAACATATCAAAGCATCTAATATATATAAATCATCACAGGCATGTAATAACATCACAGGTATGCGGCAAACAAAATGGAATAGCGGATAAAGTAGGAGTCCCACGTTTCATTTGAGCCGCAAATAAAATGCAACATTCCCCGGTCGTGTGAATTACCCGTACAATATCGAACCAAAACCGTTACGAGCACGGCAAGCCTCCCGCCAATCCTACAAATGGAACAACCCACCCTCAATATCATGAGTGTGCTACCCGACGCTTTCTACATTCCGGTAACTTGAGCGATCCTCCTTAGGTCTATCCTAGAACCCCTTACAAGTGCGGCGAGCAACCCTCCAATTCTACAGTGAGGCGATCCGGTCTCAACTCCATAAGATGGCCACCTACCGCACTCTAGAACCTGGCGACTCGAGCACTTATCCGCGGGTTCATCCTAATACAAGTAATAAAATATATACAATGTGAACAACGCCCGCATCCTGGACGTGTCCCAATAAAAGAATATATATCAAGCGGCAACGACGACCACAATCCGGCCGCTCGTCCCGAATAAATGAATATATATTCAAAACAAACTGTACATATATCATCACACGAGGGGCTATCCATCACGACAATTCGGCTAAACCATCACAATGATATATAAACACCAACATCAAAAGCAACATATGTGCGACCCCGTCTAATCGAACATATAACAATTAGACGATGTTTACAACACATATACACAAATATGGATAATAAACGATGCTATATTTTCGACCGAAAGTTTTCCGTATTGCCCGAAATCAAAGATTGCACAATTACAAATCTGGGCAAAATTGAAATATCTCAAAAATCTTATTTCTTCATATTCAAGCCTCTGCAAGAGGAACCGGGCAACCTATAGTATTCTGGCCGACCAGGTCGGCCGTTTGGCCGCCTAGAACAGCCAGAACTCTACAGTTCTATCCCGTCTTCTTGTTCTGTTATTTTTAAAGCAATTGTAGTTCAATGGCGCATACCAAAAAGTTTTCAGAGATCATTTTGGAAAATAGACAGAGGCTTGAAATTTAGAAATAAAGTACAGCTAAATTTTGTTTCAAAACTATTGCATCGTTTACATCTAGTTCTAGTGTTTGGTTAAGCTTTGATATCACTACTGGGTTCCTGGCACTCGCGCAGCGGAAGCGAAGATCGAAGGCGAATAAAAAATGAAAATTTTCATACGAGCACTAGAAACCACAACCCTAGAAATTGATCCAAACGCTAAACTAGAAACTAAAACAAGAGAGTCGGCTACTATGTTACAAATATACAACTTTGTAGCGTTTCTACCCAATCGTGGAAGACCCCTCTAAGCTCCATAGGCCGTCGGAAACGAGCTTGAGAGACGATCGCACTTACCAAAGGTGATCCACCCAAGGAAAAACGATCTAAGCTCCAGTTTCGCTCCAATGCGAATTTTAAGGAAGCAACTGACACTCTAAGGTGTCTAGGAATAGAATGTGAGGGATGTAGAAATTATCACTATCATTATCTCTCAATTTTCCCTCAAAAGAGAGGAGCTCAATTCATGAGCAAAGAGAAGGAGGAGGAGAGGAGAGAGAGCATGCAAGTGTGTATAAAAAAACATCAAGAGAGAATGAGCCATCTCATTTCGTTTTAATAAAAAAATTCCAAATAAAATAACTATGCACGTACCTTTCCACCATACTCTCCCTTTACACCGTACCTCTACCTCATTTCTTTGATTTTTCAAAAAGAAAATCATAAATGAGATGTCCCTCTTCTAGAAGCATTTTCCATGACTACAAAATACATTCCCGGTATATGTATCGAATACATATAAATGTATCCGTATAAAAATACGAATTGCCTAAGAGGTGTCCTCCTCCTAGAAGTTTTTGTATAAATACAAATACGACCCCAGTATATGTATCGAAATAAATATACGCGTATCCGTATATAAAAATTTGAATAGCCAGAGAGAAAATGAATAGTGAATATAATACTAGAATGTGTGTGTGTGTGTGTAAATTTTTAAATCAATACTCGATTTAATAATCCGAATTAATCCTAAGCCGGCTGGTATTATCAAATGTCCAATCAAAGTCTGTGTAGTCAGTACACGTATTTAATTGGACCTCTGCAGGTATCAACATACAGCTTCTACATCATATCGCCTGAACTGGGAAAACTCTCTGTGTGAGACTCTAAAAACTCAACAATACGCTAGCAGTGAGTTACTGGATAAATCTATAACCACAAGCATGTCAGCGGCACTTAGCTGTATGTAACGGCTACCCAGATATATGTTGAAAGGGAGGTCAACAATCAAGTCCGTCCGTACCCTACTGAGTCTTTAAGTGACAATCTTCATACTGTCCGGTCTCTTCGTCTGAGAGTGTTGCATACCTGGTCAAAAAGATGGTAAACGTAGGACCCTTAATAACTCGATAAGTCGTGCTGGTGTTAAATCCATTACCAACCGAGAAACTACCGATCTTCTATCGGTAAATCTTATCCTCCATGACCAAGGACTTATGGTGATGGCCAACCGAACACAGTGCGACATTAACTCCCTATACCGGGAGAGACGGATCCCTTCCGATTGCTCACTGCCTCCATGTGGCTCAGAACTATACCCAACTAAAATATGTTTGCATGACTCCTTTAAGCCGTGATAGGGTGGTAATCAAAATACAGTGAGAACTCACACGAGAAAAATGACGATCTCAGGTAAAAAGACTACCATGTACTCATGTCACCAGATAACTACTATTTGACGATAGGTATAATACCATATAGAAGTTCTCGGCGAGTCCATTCGGTATACTCACCTCCACTGAGCACCTGTATACAATCTTTGGTGCCATAACACCAATGGTTTGTGAGACTTGTCACCGCCCCTCATCGGGGTCTAGGGTCTAGAAAGTATACACTAGTTTACTCTGAAATATCGATATCCAGTCTCGATACTTCTACGAATAGAAACATTTAAGGATGTGCTTATGCACTACCAGCTCCCACAAGTATGATCGTCATCATAATACTAGTAGTCAAGAAAGGACCCTGCGGGATTTATCATTATGTACGCGTAATAAAACGTATACATATGAATGATAAAGACAAAACAGATAGTATATTATCATCTCGAGCAAAACCGTTCTACCTGTATAAGTCCTCCCTCAATTACCACAATCGTCTATCTACGATTACAATAATTGCCTTGAGGGCACTATATCCAATATTATTTGCACGTGTGATGCATGTTAATGTGATCTAAACATTTAAGTTTTTAAAATAAAGTTATATATATATATATATATATATATATATATTAGAATGAAGGCTCGGATAATGGTGCCTGCATGTATTATGGAGAAAAGAGTGGGGCGAGAGACGTTTGAGTTTTGAATTAAAAGTGGCATTTAAATTTTTTTATTGTTTTAGTTATGTCGATTGCTAGATTGGTAGATTTTTCTTATTTTCTGAATTTTTTCACTAAAAAAATAGGTCATCAATTGATAACATTAGCAACACTCTTCGAGCTTGCGTTATACCAGTTGAGATGATTAACATGACCAAAAAGGCCCTTATAATTTTCTTACGACCAAGCTTATTTAATTGCTTCACATGTTTCGCGCTATCAAGCATGAAATATAACTGATTTTCTAACTAGTAATTTCTATCTTCAAATTGAAATTATGGGTTAAATTCTCAACATGATACATGGCAGGTCACAAGAATTAGCATCTAGAAAGTGAGAATTAGCCAAAATGGACAGGACAAACATGAGTCTTTTATTTTTTTAAAGTAAAAGGAAAAATTCTTAATATCCTTAGAAATGTATTTTTAAATAAATAATTAACTTCAAGTTTTCAGATCATTACAAATCTCTTTTAAAAGCCTTTAATCTCAACAATAAATGTTTTAAAATGTATGTTATTCAACTAAAATTTGTAAAAGCCCCCTACAATTTTCACGTATAATATCAACATATATACACATATATCACCGAGAGAGCATCTTTATAAACCCAATTGCAGTCATGGCCCTATAATTGGTTTTCGTGTTGCATATCTTTTTGGCAAATGAGATGTGAAAATTTCCTTAGGAAAAATTAGAATATTATGGTGACCATATATTATGGAAAAACATGGACAGGGACTATAGAGAACGAGGAAACGGGGGACCGTAGGACCCTGCAGGAGAAGTGGCCTCTTAAACGAGCCAGTGGGACCCGCTGGCTATTTTGCAGTTATGCCCCTAGACCCTCCTAGCCCATGTAAACGTCCACTGCAGTTTTGGGACCGCAGGGTCCCTGCAGGCTACGTTTTCTCATAGAGAATATCAATGATATATAGTTTGAGTCATCCTATGAAATTGAGCTTTTGTTTTGAAGTCCACGACATTTTGATAGCAAAAATAGAAATCTATCGGGGCCTGAAAAAGAAGTAAAGTGTAGAAGACGAACAGTATGGGAGTAGCACTACAACTCGAGGGTATTTTCAATGTGTCGAGATGTGGACCATTATTGATCTTGATTTGCCGTGTATTAGCTGATTTATATTTTATGTTTCGTATTTTATGTGTTTCCCATTGTTGGATGCGTTATTTTTCTAAAGTGTATTGTATGCATATGCTTCGTTGTTCTTTTTAAAAATAAAGTAAAATTTCTAGGAAATCAAAGCCCAAGCCTCACCTAGCCCAAATTTATATTAATCAATTATCCTCCATAACAAACAAAACAAAAGGAGAGAAAGGAAAAAGGAAGGAAAAAGGAAGAGGGAAAAAACAGAAAGAAAAATCTCCAATATCTTCATAACTGAGCCTCCTCCTTTAGTAAAGCCCTAATTTGTATTATATATATACATCTTTGCATAAACTTTGCAATAAAGATGTTTTCTTTTCTTTTCTTTTCTTTCTCCATTGGTCATTTCTGCAAGGAAAACTTGTGAAAAAGCAAGGCCTCTCACTTTCCTTCACCCTCTTTATGAAATGGGCCCTACATGTCCAATTAATGAAAGAGACTAAAGAGATATATTTCTCATCTCAACAAACAATAGGCAGCTAATTTATTGGTCAAGTTTGTAAGCACTGTAATGAAATGGACATGTACCTGCTCCAATTATTCCTTTCTCGTCACATATGACAAGTCATAAATTTCACAAATGTTGGAGTTTGAAAATTGCAAAATTAAGAAGGGAATTTATGAAAGGATATATTTATATAAATTGTTGATTTCTTATTCTCCATAAATTCATTGTTGATAGAAAAGTTTAAGGATATATTTATATAACTTGCTCCACAATTTCATTGTTGATAGATAAGTTTAAGGATATAATTATATAAATTGTTAAGTTCTTATGCTCCACAATTTCATTGTTGATTGATAAGTTTGAACCTCGAACTTCTCTCTGCGTGTGTGTATTCCTTTGGAGTTAAGAAGTTGGAGCCATGTGAAAATCCAACTTATAGTGCATCTAAGAAGTATTTTAAATGATCGAATTTGACATGCGAACCCGATTCGTGAATCGGATCGAAACATGCATCATCTGAAGTGCTTACTTGCTTGTTATTTACGAAAAAGGGGATTTACGAATTTGATTAGCCAATTGGAGTCAATTCATGATTGGTTTTCATGAATCCGTGCTTCATATCCAGGATACTCTTGTCTATAAATAAATATGACATATTTTAATCTGAAATGCCCCAATATGCGCGCAAACTTGATACATGATACTCTAGGGGGGAATAGATTCCCAAGAAAAATCTCAATACTTGTTTTGACGCGAATAATATTTCCTAGAATATAGGATACTGATGGAGGTCATTTTCAGGTCTCCGTCAGATGTTGTCTTCCGCTGATCTCCCGGTGGGTTTTCGTGGTGATCTTATGTTGCGTGTGGATCTCAGTGGGTTTTGGCGGGTTTGGTGATTTGAGGAGTTTAGCGCCGAGCACCTGCAAAGAAGTCCCGGAGTGGTTTGGTACCACCGAGGACCCTCCGACGATTAAGTTAATGCTAGATCCGAGCAGAGTAACGGCTAAGTGGAATCAAAAAGGCTTACTTGACCTCTCTGTGATGGGGGTTTATATAGCGGTGATGGCACGCAGCAGCAAGCGCGAGAATCTCGCCAGCAGTTACACTCCCGACGTCACGCCCGTGTAGAGAGCGGATCGCCCATTAATGGGGATCGCGGATGCGTGGAACGTGGGATGTTGCTGGCGGAGAATCCGCGTATGGCGAGATTCGCGGAGCGGCGGTTACTCCTATGAGCGGTGGAGCTGGTCGGAGGGGCCGAAGAAGACGGCCTCGGCTGGGGAGCTCGGAACCGGGTGTTGGGGTAAAAATTTACACTCCGGTTGACCAAGTCAAAATCAAAATCAACCTCAAGCCAAGTGAGCCCAAGCCCAGATCCAGTGGGCCCATACCCGGGTCGAGTCCGAACATGAAACGGCCGGCCTCCCCCCATGCCAAGATAAAAATTTTGTAATAAATAATTTTGTTGCATTTCTTTTATTTTATTTTATGGATAAATGTCAGAAAAATAGGCATAAAGCCAAATTTTTGTAAAGCCCATGGCTTATGTGCAAAAATAAATGGTACATGAGCCATGAGATAGGCAAAATGCCATTTTGTGAAGCCCAAAGGGCTATGTGTAAAGTGTATAGTCTATAAAAGCAAAAATAATGAAAATATGCCACAACTTTTCTCTCTCCAAAAAATTTAGATCTGAGATCTTTTCTCCTTCTTCAAGGTTCCAAAAATTTTCTTCTTTCTTTTGAATTAAATCAAGAGTTTTACTCTTCATTTTATAAAACAAAATAGTTTTTCACCACCAAACCCACAAAGAGGAACTTGGATCTGTCACTAGATCTCAAAAAAGAGAGATTTTTAAAAATCCCATATCTCTTGATCTTCAAGATCCAGCCAACAGAAGAGGAAGAAGAAGAACCCCTTTCATTAACCCAAAGCATCTTAGGAGTTTAAGCTCTACCCTATTTTCTCTTTAGAGAATTTCCGGGCTAAAATCCCTCTTTTTCTCGCCGGCGCGCTAGCGCTCGAGCGCAAAGCGCCCACGTGCTGACACGTGGCGCGCTTGCGCTCAAGCGCCCAGCGCCCAGCGCCCGATCGCAAAGTGCCCACGTGCCGACACGTGGCGCGCTTGCGCTCCAGCAATCCACATTCGAGCGCAAAGCGCCCACGTGCCGACACGTGGCGCGCTTGCGCTCAAGCGCCCAGCGCCCGAGCGCAAAGCGCCCACGTGCCGACACGTGGCGCGCTTGCGCTCCAGCGCCTAGCGCCCGAGAGCAAAGCGCCCACGTGCCGACACGTGGAGTGTTTGCGCTCAAGCGCCTAGGCGCTGGCCCCACGCATCCTTTGGATGTCTTTTTCCCCCTTTATTTATATATACATATGTATACATATGTACACATACACATACTCCACGACACTGTCCCAGTTAGAAAAAAATTTCTAACGGGGTGCTGCCCCGCATCCCGCAAGGGGGCTGCTAGCCCCCTTGACCCCCAGCCAGCTATCCGGGTAGCGGGACCCCTGTAAAAACTCTGCGTGGCTCCCGATATATCCAAAACCCCCCTTCAAAACACAACACACGTACACTGCACATCGAGTTCGCATGACCAGTTTAACCCGTCAATCGGAGGTTCTCTCGCTCCAAAGGCGAAGGGTAATTAACGGCAGTTTAGTCCGCAGCTGCCGGAGATTCGGATTCCCACAATCATTAAACCCCGGCCTACCCTAGGTAGGGGGAATCTGTAGTACGCCTGACAAGCGTGCGCGTATTCCCATCTCAATGGGGTGACGAAAAACACCCTACAAATTTTGGCACGCCCGGTGGGACCTGTCTCTCCTCCCATATTTCGGGTTAAACGTTCATGCGAACTCAATCAATATACATATCGATTGCCTATACTGAAATGATGTTTTTTTCCGTGCAGCAATCAACTTTCGACGACAATGTCTCCCAAGATGAATCCGGCTTCCAACGCGACCCCGATCCCGTACGTGGTCAAGGTCAATGCTCGTGTGGTTCTCCCCGCAAGCCTCAGTCGACAGTGGGAGGAACCGCCCTGCCAGTTTGGCTCCGTCATCATCTACCCTGCCGGAAGCGCTCATCTGGCAGAAATCCCAGCAAAGTAGGTGGCCAAGCCGGTCTCAAGGGGCAAGAGGCCGAATGTTGTGATCGCCAAGGCACCACAAACGAAACTTAAAACGGTGTCTGAACGGCTCTCTGGCGCTCCAGCTGGAGGCAAAGACTTCCGGTACGAAGGGCAACATCAAATGTTGCGGACGAGCTCAGGCGATGACTCCAACAAGTGCACAATCAATCGTATCTCCAAAATCCTCCATCGCCCGGTCTACGGCGTCTTCCCGGACGAAGTCTGCCAGGTGCTTAGAACAGAAAAGTTAAGGCAGAAGCGGCTCAGGTATCGAGCCAACAAGAGGGCCAGGACTTCGGCCAAATGGAATTTTGTGAAGTTCCAAGTGCAGGGTCGCCCCGCGACGACGGCTGAGTCGGACGTGAGAATCAGGAATTCTTTCGAGCCTCTGAAGTGGGTTCAGAAAAATGCCATGACCGCCAGAATCAAGAAGACAGCGGTCCGAACAATGCTACAAAGAGACGTGTCCCGGCCACAACAGAAAATGTATGACACTGTCTCTTCAAGAGTCTATCGGGCGCTCTGTGCCGCACGAAAGCAGCGGGGAAAATCCAGAAAAGAAGCACCAGCACCATTCAAGAATCCGGCCAGGCCATCCGCCTTCAATCGACTGCCCGCTACCGAAACAGGAGGGCTAAGACAGCGATCCGTGAAATCAGCCGCCGATAATAAAAAGTCGGCTGGATATGTCGTCCATACGGTCTATATGGCGGGCGGGCGTCCAAGCGACAACCTTCGCAGCAAAAGCAAGGATGGGGCCACCACATCCCAAGTCAAATCTGGCTTGAATGTGGTTGCCGCTTCCCAAGAACAGCCGCCTCCGCTGGATGATGAAAACCCTCTTGATGAGGACGATAGGTAGAAGGACCCTTCGGTCCAGGCAGAGTCAAGCTCAGAGAGCGAAGAAGAGCCGGCCTTCTGCCCCAGGACCGCGGAGCAAGAGCTTCTCCAAGAGCTTCGAAAACAGCTCAGGAGCAAGGATAAAGAGATGGCCAAGCTCTATTTGAAGATTGACGACTTAACGAATGTTGTGATGCAGCTTACAGCTTAAATTGCTCGAGCGCCTCCTAATCAAGCACAAGTCGCTACTAATCAGCAGGGTGATGACAATCCGAAGCAGCCATTGCCTGCTTCTTTGGGTCCAAGAATGGTCGAGCCGCACGAAAAGCCGGCCACATTCCGCTTCTGGGGATGCCTTGGCCCCAGATAGCACTATCCCGCTAACACAAGATCGGATAATAGATTTGGTCACCAGCAAAGTTAAAACATTGGTTGCCGAAGCTGAAGCTCAGAAAGAAATTGGCAGTAGTGGATGGCCGTATCCCGCATACTACGATCTGATCGAGTTCCCAAGCGGCTACGTCATTCCTAAATTCGGAAGGTTCGACGGAACGGGGAATGCAAATCAGCACGTCGCCCACTTCAAAGCCTCGTGTGGAAATACAGGGGGCAATGACGCACTCTTTCTTCGTCAGTTTGTCAACAGCCTGACCGGTGTCGCCTTCGACTGGTACACGAGTATACCAGACGGGTCCGTCATTACCTTTGCCCAAATGGAGTCTCTGTTTCGGCAAAGGTTCATGAGTGTCAGTGATAAAATCTCCATTGCCGACCTTGTGAGGACCAAGCCGGGGAAGAATGAAAGCAACACCGACTTTATTGCCCGATGGCGTAATCTCACGGTCAAGTGCGAACCGCCGCTGGAGCAGGACCAGTCCGTCAGCCTTCTCATTGGGAACCTCAGCAATTAGATGGTCCCATTCTTGTGTACAGCAGGCCTCAAGACGTTTCAAGAGCTAACCAAGAAAGTCCAAATGCTGGAACGCTCGAAGCAAGAGTCCCCCGCTGGACTCTCAGAGAGACAAAACTTGGAAAAGCAAGCGGGACGACAGCCGTAGTAGCGAGAGTTCCAGCAGTACCAATGTCTTCAATGCGTCCGACAATGAAGAAAAGCGAAAGGCGGGCGAATCCAAAACCAACCAGTCTTGAAAGCCATTGCTGGGAGGAGATGGGCCTTCCCTAGAGGAGAAGAAGAACAAGATTTACTCTTTCAGAAGGGACAAGGTCCGTAAGATATTTAAAGATGCCTTGAACAACGGCCTACAATTGCCGGAGTCGAAAAGACCCCAAGAAGCAAAAATGACCGACAATCCCCTGTATTGCCCATACCACCGAGTAGTGAGCCATGCGATCGAGGATTGCTATATCTTCAAGGACTGGGTCGAGAAGCAGTACAAGGCTGGAGAGATCGAGCTGTCCAAAAGCGTGCTGGTGAACAATCAAGTTGCAACCACCAACTTTATACGGACAGAAGTTGAAGCCTTCTGGGAGCAGACAGCTGAACCTGCTGCCCTGACAAACGAAACTGACTCATCGCAGCCTCCGTGGAGTACGCACATATCTAATAAGACGAAGAAGATGCTAAAGCTGCTTCAGAAAGAGCCCAGGATGGAATGGAAAGGACAGAAGAAGCCTACCAGTCCAGCTGCCAATGCGACTCCATCAGGCTCAAAATCCAAGAAGCTCAAGAAGAAGAAAAGTGCAACTCGACGCGAAAAAGAGTCTGCAGGGAGATCGACCATTCAAAAATATATCGATTCCCTCGAAGAATATGAACAGAAGGAAAGAATATTGATTCAATTGAAGGAGTTCTTCCCTGTACAAGCGGCTGAAATTCTGGAGGAGTTAGAAGAAGTCTCCAATGAAGAGATCCCAGTAGTGACCTGCTACGCCATCCATCTTGGCAGTGACTCGGAAGAGGAGCTCTATTTTCCCGAAGAGGACGAGGAGCTCGCCACAACGGCCAATCAAATCCAGCTCAGAAGTGGCAGGGCTCTACCGCCAAATTAGGGCAACGCCCCAAAAGGGAAGGAAAAACAAGTCGCTAATGAAGAAGATGGCAGAGAACCGGCTGATGAAAACATAAGTCCTTCCTCGGTGGACTATAATGTCTTGGCACATCTCCAGAAGCTTCCGTCTCTCCTGAGCATCTACGACGCCTTGGTCCTATCTAAGGAGCTTAGAGATGTTCTCATTCACGCTCTACAAAACCCCGAGCGGTATCAGGCTCACTTTACGGAAATTAATATGAAAGAAGCCCAGCACGCTTTGCATGCCGCCGCAGTCACATTTAAGGATGAAGACTTGCTACTGGGAACGGCTGAGCATAATCAGCCGCTTTACGTGACCGGGTACAGCGACGGAGATCGGATTAATCGCATATTGATTGATCCGGGGTCTTCAGTGAACATCATGAGCTTGCGGACGCTGAAGAGTTTGTCAATGGATGTGGAAAGGATTGTCATTCAAGGCTTCAACCAAAATTGCCAGCAAGTTCTGGGGTCCATAGCTCTGCCAATCAAATTCGGGGATCTGCAAACTGAAGCTAAGATATACGTGATCGACGCCGACACGTCTTATAAGATTCTCTTGGGGCGGCCGTGGCTCCACGATTACGGCATCATTCCGTCAACTCTCCATCAATGCATGAAGTATACTAAAAATGGCGAAGAAAGACGCATTGACGGAGACATCCAACCGTTCAGTGTGCATGAAGTCCGATATGAAGATTCTCGGTACTTTATGAACCACCAAAATGCTAAGCCACAACTGACTGAGGATAGACCGGCCCCAAGACTCAAAAGCAAATCTGCGCCGGCTGTCACTTTCAAAAGCAAAAATGCCCAAGTGCGCCCGCATTTCGGTAGCGACGCTGATGAGTCCGACGCTGGAAGTCCGTCCTTCCGTAAAACTCGCCCTCATTTCGGTAGCGATACGGATGAATCTGTCACTGAAGCCCCATCTAGCAGTAAAGTCCGCCCTCATCTTGGCAGCGACACTGAAGAGTCAGAGGAAGAGGACCTGTCGTGCAACAGCGGTGCAGATTGGACCCCCATGCAAAAAGCGAAACTACGAGAGACCCTCGAAATTGCAGAAGGGTCCCTAGCCGTCACAAGGGTGCCGGAGCAGATGTGCAAAGAGCTCGATGCGTTGTCAGTCTCCACCGTGGACCAGCTGAAAACTTTCTACGTCCCCGGGAGGAAAAATGGACAGAAGGGCATCATGTTTTACGGGTCAACCCCCGTTGTGCACCCGGACGTTCTTTCTATCGCGTGCCTTCCCTATGAGAGAGGCATAAGAGCCGTCCTCAATCCCAGATACTATGCGCCCGAGATGCGGGAATACTTTAAAAAGTGCGGATGCCGGTTATATCAAACGGAGTCCGAAGCAAAGTTTTACGAAGGGCTATGGCATCCACCCCAGGTCCGAGCACTCATCGATGGACGAATTCCAGATAAACGGGGCATAGGCTACGTTCAACCTGATTCCAAAGCGTGCTACATGATCCATGTTGGTGAGGCCAGCGAAAGATCAAATGATGATGATGAAATAGCCGAGCCAGAAGAAGCTCCTCAAGAGCTCGAAGATGGAGGACAAGCAACCTTTGATGAGCTAACCGAGATTGACTTAGGAACACCTGATAATCCAAGGCCGACCTACATCAGCTCACTCTTGTTGGAGGAAATGAAAGAGCAGATAATTGCCCTGCTGCATGAGTTCGTCGACTGCTTCGCGTGGACGTACAAAGAAATGCTTGGCCTTTCCCCTGAAGTAGCCGTGCATAAGCTGGCTATATCTCCTGATACTAGGCCGGTCAAACAAGCTCCTCGAAGAATGAGATGGGAGTTGGAAGAAAAGGTCATCGAGGAAACCAAGAAACTCATCGATGCCGGCTTCATCAGGGAAGAGAAATATGCGGACTGGATCGCATGCATAGTCCCAGTGAAGAAGAAAAATGGGCAGATCCGATTTTGTGTCGATTTCAGGGACCTCAACAAGGCATGTCCTAAAGACGACTTCACGCTACCGGTCATGGAAATGATGGTCGATGACATCTAAATTACGAACTGTTCACCTTTATGGATGGCTCGTCTGGATATAATCATATCAAGATGTTGCCTGAGGATGAGAAACACACAGCATTTCGAACCCCGATCGGAATATATTGCTACAAGGTAATGCCGTTCGGACTGAAGAACGCAGGTGCTACATATCAAAGGGCAATGACCAATATCTTTGATGACCTAATCCATAAAGTCGTCGAATGTTATGTTGATGATCTGGTCGTCAAGACTAAAACCAAGGCCGATCATATCCAAGATCTTAGGACCGTTCTCACCAGACTGAGGGAATACGATCTAAAGATGAATCATCTGAAGTGCGCTTTTGGCGTGTCATCGGGAAAATTCCTGGGCTTCATAGTCTGACATCGAGGTATCGAAGTTGACCCATCAAAGATAAAGGCCATCATGGAGATGCCCCCTCCGAAGAGTCTGACGCAGCTAAGATCTTTTCAAGGCAAGCTTGCTTATATACGGAGGTTTATCTCAAATTTATCGGGAAGGTGTGGGACCTTCTCAAAGCTCATGAAGAAAGGAGCTCCTTTTATCTGGGATGCCGAATGTCAAGCAGCGTTCGAAAGCATCAAACAATACTTGTTGCACCCTCCAGTGCTGGCCGCCCCCATTCCAAATAAACCGCTGATTCTCACTGCCGCGCTGGATGAGTCACTCGGTGCGCTCCTTGCCCAGAATAACGAGGAGGGAAAGAAAATGCCCTCTACTACCTCAGTCGAACTCTAGTCGGGGCAAAACACAACTACTCCCCAATCGAAAAGCAATGCCTGGCTCTAATATTTGCTGTGAAGAAGCTGAGGCACTATTTGCTCGCTCATCGGGTTATGCTGATCTCCAAGGTCGACCCGCTCAAACACTTGATGACCAAAGCAAGCCTAGCCGGCAGAATAGCAAGATGGGCTGTCATGCTACTTGAGTTTGACATAGTTTATACCCCTCAGAAAGCAGTAAAAGGGCAAGCTCTTGCAGACTTTCTCGCTGCTCATCCCATACCAGAAGGGTCGCCGCTAAATTGTGAGTTACCCGACGAACAAGTGTTGCACCTCGAGGAAGATGAGCTATGTTGGGAGCTCTACTTCGATGGGGCCTCATCAATAAGGAGCTCCGGCAGATCAAGCGTCCCGGAGGTAAAAGCGGGAATAGGATTGGTGTTCATCACGCCATCAATGGGAACCCTACGGCGTTCTTTTGCTCTCACCGAGCCTCGGACAAACAATGAAGCTGAGTATGAAACTCTGATAGCTGGTTTGGAACTCACCATAGAAATGGAAATCCTTCGACTACGGGTTTACGGTGACTCCCAGCTTGTCGTCAACCAAGTAAGCGGAGACTATAAGATATACAAACCCGAGTTAGCTCGGTACAGAGGCCGGGTGGTGGAACTCATGAAACGGTTCACTCACATTGAACTAATGAGAATCCCCAGAGCGTTGAACAGAAAAGTCGACATACTCGCTCGCTTAGCCAAGGAGCTGGCTGATCCTGACATGGACGAAATTCTGATCACAGTCAGGAGACGACAAATTCTACCCCCAGTCTCTCTACGAGAAGAGGAAAGCGCGGAACAGAAGAGCAGTCCTGCCGAAGAAGCTTCGATCATCCAAGACAAGCCCGATTGGAGGGAACCCTTCATAGAGTACTTCCGATACGACAAGCTGCCCGAAGAAAAATCTGCGAGGATTCAGCTGAAGAAAAGAGCTCTCCGATACGTATTTGTAAATGCCACGTTATACCGCAGGTCATATGACCAACTTTGGCTCAGGTGTCTGTCATTGGCCGAAGCCCAAAAGGTCATGAAAGATGTTCACTCGGGCGTTTGCGGTGCTCACCAATCTGGCCCCAAGATGCGACTTCAAATCAAACGGCTTGGGTATTACTAGCCCACCATGATACGGGATTGCGGAGAACATGCAAAGAAATGTCAGATCTGCCAAATCCATGGTGATTTCATTCACAAGCATCCCAATCCGTTGCATCTTACGGTGGCGTCGTGGCCCTTCGAAGTCTGGGGCACCGACATTGTTGGCCTAATTGATCCTCCGTCATCTAAAGGCCACCGGTTCATACTGGCCGCGACAGACTACTTCTCCAGATGGGCTGAAGCTGTCCCGCTAAAAGAAGTCAAGACAAAAGATATTCTGACATTCTTCCAGCATAATATTCTATACCGCTTCGGTACACCAAGAAGAATCATTTCTGACAACGGGCCCTCTTTCAAAAGCTTCAATGTCTCAAGGTTCGCTACTCAGCACAAGATAGACTGGAGATATTCCTCCATCTATAATCTAAGAGCCAATGGACTAGCCGAAGCCTTCAATAAGACTCTATGCAAGCTCCTGAGGAAAAATGCTTCAGCCAACAAGAGAGACTGGAATCTCAAACTTCATGAGGCATTGTGGGCATATCGTACCACACACCGTACTCCAACTCAGTCCACTCCATACTCATTGCTCTTCGGAGTGGAGGCGGTCCTCCCCCTCGAAGTCGAAGTTCCAAGCTTAAGAATGGCCATTCAGCACGAGTTGACGGAGGAGGAAAACGTGCTCCTTCGACTTGAAGAGCTCGATGCCCTCAAAGAAAAGAGGCTCGCGGTGCAGCAAAATCTGGAGCTATACCGAGCCCAAATGTCACGGGCCTATGACAAGATAACCCATCTCCGCGCTTTCAAGAAAGGTGAATTGGTGTTGGTCCTCAAAAGACCGATCATCCCCAATCGACATGCCAAGGGAAAATTCGAGTCAAACTGGGAAGGACCATACGTCATCGAGAAAGCGTTCGACGGAGGATCCTACCAACTAATAAATGCCGAGGGAGAAAGGCCCATGCCACCCATCAATGGCCGATATCTCAAGAAATACTACACGTGAATGCTCCAAATCGCAGGCGAATTGAGCACATCAGCCCTACGGTCTGGATCATACATCCTGCAAAACCGTATACAATCCACGGGCGTAAATGACCCCTATCTCTCCCAAATCCTGCCGGTGAGACTACTTTTAAAGTCCCACCAGCGGCAAAAAAAAAACGAGAAAAAGAGAAAAAATAAATAAATAAATAAAATTAATTAAAAAAAAAAGCGGTATGTCCACAAGCAAAACGGGCACGGATGAAAACCCGAAAGGGCTCCGTGAGTAAAAATAGCAGGACTACCGGCAAGTCTGTGAAAACCCGAAAGGGCGCAAACTCGTGAAAAGAGATGAAATACACTCGCAAAGTCCTCTCGACCTTGTGAGGAGAAAACCCCTGCGTGAGATCCTTACGACTCATAAAGTAGCAACACACTTAGGAATCCTCACGATTCCCAAGGAGAAAATACACCTGCGGGATCCTTACGACTCGTAGGGAGAAAATGCTTTTATGGGACCCTCACGGCCCATAAAATTGAAAAACCTTAGGTGATAGGGACCAAAACCTGTCTCCTAAGCCATCATTCCCCAACGGGCAACAGCAAATGATGAGTCGCTCCTGGCATTTCGCTTCAGTGTTAGCGGTGCTGATGCCGACCAAAAACCCAAATCACAAGTCCTCCCAAGGCAAATGATGAGTTGCTCCTGGCATTATTCCAGTGCAGCAATGCTGATGCCAAACAAGATCCAAATTCCAAGTCCCCAAACGGCGAATGATGAGTCGCTCCTGGTACCACATTCCAGTGCAGCGATGCAGACGCCAACCAAAATCCAATTTCTCAAAATTCTCCCAGCCCAACGGTTGGTCCCCAAGTTGATTACTGTATACAATCCACGGGCTCAAATAATTCTCATCATACCCATGCCCCACCACAATTACCAGTTACGCGGCTGGTCTCCGCCTTTGGAATTATGCTCCATTGAGAAGACCCACTCATGTGTCCTCATGATACATGAGAAGAACAAACCTTTGTGGGATCCTTACGACTCATAAAGGAAAAACACACTTAGGAGTTCTCACGACTCCTAAGGAGAAAATACACCTGCGGGATCCTACGACTCGTAGGGAGAAAATGCTTTTATGGGACCCTCACGGCCCATAAAATTGAAAAGCCTTCGGTGATAGGGACCTAAACCTGTCTCCTAAGCCATCGCTCCCCCAACAGGAATAGGCAAATGATGAATTGCTCCTGGCACGTGTGCTTCAGTGTTAGCAACGCTGATGCCTACCCTAACCCCAAAATCCCAAACTCCAATCCAATAGACCCCTAAGTCTTTAAACTAGGGACAGATGACCCCTAAGTCGTTAAACTAGGAACAGATGACTGTTCCCCTCCGAACGGCGGCCGGGACGCGGGACGTCTCGCCTGAGGTTCGGGGCAGATGCTAATAGGTGCTATCCGTCCACCTCTCCGAAAATGCCAAGTTGATTTATGGCACCGTGTATCGGAGGTTTAGACGGATGCGGCCGATGTTGCAGACTTCGTCAGATTCCCCCTCGTCTGAGGGGTTTTTGATTGTGGGGACGCTCTTCCCTGCAGTCGCAAGCTCCTGCAGTTAATTACGCTACCGCATCGCGGTAACAACTTTCTCCTTCTCCAGCTGGTCACCTCGTGTCGTGGGTGTTTGTTTTGATTGTGGTTGCCCGTGGATTGTATACGGAGACTGATTTATGTCGTCGCCCGTAGGACGTGGATTAGTCCAAATCCGTATTTTCTTAGATTTGGGTTTGGGGTTTTGGTTTGAGGATACGTTAGCCATATTTGAGGCTAAGATCAACTCAAACGTTTGTTAAGGATACGTTAGTCCAGTTTGAGACTAAGATCAACTTAACGGGATCGTTTAGATCCGACAAAAGAGCGTTTGGAGGCTCGATTGTTCCAGTTTAGGGATATGGTGGTCCATTAAATGTATGGCCGTCGGGACCCATCACCTCTCTGACGACGTTGAAGGATTACAACGACAAATGTCAGAGGAGTTCAGAGATGTACCCTTGAGCCAAAGTTGATTGGGGGATTTAGAGTCCAATTTGGGACTAAAGTCTGTTTGAAGGTTTAAGGATACGTTAGCCATATTTGAGGCTAAGATCAACTTAAACAGGATCGTTTAGATCCGACAAAAGAGCATTTTTGGGGCTCTATTGTTCCAGTTTAGGGACATGGTGGTCCAATACCAGTTTAGGGACATGGTGGTCCATTGAATGTATGGCCGTCGGGACCCGTCATCTCTCTGACGACGTTGAAGGATTACAACGACAAGTGTCAGAGGAGTTCCGAGATGTACCCTTGGACCAAAGTTGGTTGGGTGATCCATAGTCCAATTTGGGACTAAAGTCTGTTTGACGGTTTAAGGATACGTTAGCCATATTTGAGGCTAAGATCAACTTAAACGGTTGTTAAGGATACGTTAGTCCAATTTGGGACTAAGATCGACTTAACGGGATCGTTTAGATCCGACAAAAGAGCGTTTGGGCTCTATTGTTCCAGTTTAGGGACATGGTGGTCCATCTCCAGTTTAGGGACGTAGTGGTCCATTTCCAGTTTAGGGACGTAGTGGTCCATTGGTAGTTTAAGGACGCATAAGTCCATGGGTTTAAGGACCCCACAGTCCATATGGGCGTGTTTAAGGACGCATTAGTCCGTTAGTTTAAGGACGCATAAGTCCGCGGGTTTAAGGACCCCACAGTCCGTATCTTGGTTTAGGGACGCATAAGTCCATGAGTTTAAGGACCCCACAGTCCGTGTTGATGTGTGGTTGTCGGGACCCGTCACCTCTCTAAAGACGTTGAAGGATTACAACGACAAATATCAGAGGAGTTCAGAGATGTACCCTAAACCAATGAGTTGGTTGAAAAAGCAGATGTGCTCAGTTCAAGATGATTTGAGGACTTATGGCCAGTTTGGGCTAAGTCCAAATATGTTTGAAATATTGGCCCTCTGTTGGTCCATTGAAGGAGAGGCTTTGCCTCTAGAAACTTAGCCAATTGGGCTAAAGCTAGTGTTAAACACTAAAGACCAACGGTGTTGAACACTGGGAATAAGATTTGCAAGTTAGTGTTAAACACTAAAAGATGATCAGTGTTAAACACTGGGAACAGAGTTTCCAAATTAGTGTTAAACACTAAGCAAATCAGTGTTAAACACGGCCAATAGAGTTTTCCAAATTAGTGTTAAACACTAAGAAAATCAGTGTTAAACACCGAGGACAAAGTCTTCAGATTAGTGTTAAACACTAAGGAGAGAGGGGTCACGTGTGGACACGTGAGAGCGCCCTGATTCCCTTTATTTTATTCTGCAGATCAGTGTTTAACTCTTTTAATTCTGGCGGCCATCACGTGTGAGCACGTGATGAAGGCCCTCGCTCTTGTCTGTTAGAATGCTCATTAGGGGTCACGTGGTGACACGTGAGGGCGCCCTAAATGTGGAGCCAGATCTCCTTTTCTTCGTTCTGTAAATAAGCGTTAAACGCTTTTTATGTTTTCTTTGGAGCATCACGTGCTGCCACGTGAGGAGGATTAGTGCGCTGATTGTTAAAGCATCAGCCAAGGGGTCACGTGGGAGCACGTGAGAGCGCCCAAGGCCTTTATTTCTTTTGCTTTTTCTTTCTGTGTTTCGGGGGTCACGTGGAGCACGTGATGCACTGCCTCAAAGGGCTTTCTGTAGATCTTTTGGGGGGGTCACGTGGTGACACGTGACCCTGCTTTTCTGTAGTTGCTTAGAAGATCTGTTAATCCCTTCCAGGAATCAAATTCCTCGTAGGGTTGAACCCTAACAATAATTTCAGAGGAATTAAATTCCTAGTTCCTTTTGAAGAGTTGAACTCTGAATTTTCTGTAGGAATTAAATTCCTCATATATGTGAAGAACTGAATAGGGTTAAACCCTAATAAAAGTTTTAAGGAATTAAACCCCCACTCTCTGTTAGAGAATTATTCTGGGGAATAAGATTAAGGGAATTAAATTCTTGTTGTTTTAACAGAACTAAGTTCTTAACTAGGGTTAAACCCTGATTCTTTTCATTCTAAAGGAATTAAATTCCCATAACACAGGGTCAAACCCTAATTTTATTTTGAAGGAATTAAATTCCTATAGTTCTGTGAGAATTAAATTCTCGTGCTTCCATTCCCTCTCTATGCTTTGGATCTGCATGGCAGGATCTCAACCCATTGAGAATTAAATTCTCAACTCAAGGGGAGATGTGCACTTTACAGATCCTCCATCAAAGAGAGAAGAAATATGTCCTTCTGTTTTATATCAGAGTTAAACTCTGTTGAGAATTAAATTCTCTTTTCTTTCAATGAAACCTTCCCTTTCTTACCTAGGGTTTTCTTTTGCAGAAGATCCAAATTCCTCTAAATTATCAAGGCTCTCTCTCTTTTCTTCCCTCTGCATATATATCTTTCCTGTGTGTCTCTTGGCTCCTATTTATAGGAGAAGCAGCCGAGTCGATTAGTTTTGGTGGATCTTTCATTAGGAGATTTGATTTGTATCCATCATTCGTTTTGGACCTTTGGATTATTAGGTGAATTTTACTCACCATTGGATTTTAAATCCAGAGATTCTCCTCTGTTATTTTGGTTAGATTTTACGGGGAAATCTTTCCAAATTCGAGATTTTCCCATAGATAGATGATATTTAATCATCTTTAATTCAATCGGTTGCTTTTGGAAAGATTTGAGAGGTCTTTTCTCAGAATTTAATTCTGTTAACAAATGGGCTTTGAAGTCGGTCACGTGTGGCCACGTGACCCTTGGTCACGTGACCCCCTTGGAACAAGCCTTCTTCTTTCTTTTTGCGCTCTGTCTTCTGGTTGCTGCTGAAGCGTCACGTGCCATCACGTGACCCCTGGTCATGTGTGAGCACGTGACCCTCGTCTGGACCCTTTTTTCTTGATTTAACCGGAGAACAAGTCTGCTGCTTTTGAGTATCACGTGCCAACACGTGAACCTGGTCACGTGGGAGCACGTGACCTCTTCTGAAGCCTTTTCCTTGATTTGATCAGGGAACCGATGTGCCTTTGAAGCCGCTTTCAGATGTCACGTGCCAACACGTGACCCTGGTCATGTGGGAGCACGTGACCCTTTCTGAAGCCCTTTTCTTTGATGCAGTCGGGAAGCTGAATTCGCCTTGCCGATGCTTTTAGATGTCACGTGCCAACACGTGACTGCTGGTCACGTGTAAGCACGTGACCCTTTTCTGAAGCCTTTTTCGTGGGCTTTCATGATTTTAAATCAGGAAACAAATGCCCCCACAGCGTTGTTCTCACGTGTCCGCACGTGAGTGCAACGCTGTCACCTTTTGCGACCGTTGGATTCCTTTAGGGATTTGTGAAAATGAAACGTTTCCATCACCCCCCATAAATACTGGGGTCATTTCAGAGACGCCTCCACTTTGTTCATCTTCTTCCTTGCAAACTTTTTCTGAGAATTTAATTCTCTTCTTCCAGAGCTTAGTTCTCTGCCTTGAAACATTTTTAGAGTTTAACTCTGTTTAAAAGGACTCTTCCTCCTCAGGTAATGTTCTTGGACAAACAGCGAACTTCCACATTCCTTTGGATTTTAAATCCAAAACAAGGGTTTTTACTCTTTTTTAACAAGGATCCCATTTTTCTTCAAGTTTTTCCATAAGAACAGGAAACCACCTAACCTTCGGATTGTAAGTCTCTTAGGGTTTAGATGATCTTTGGGGAGATGATGATGGCGTTTCAACTCCATGGAACTTAATTCCATCCAAAAATGTTTCTGGGAATTTAATTCCCTTCTCTTAATAAGGAATTTAATTCCCATGAAGAACTCAGTTTCTTCACACGGAGGCTTCTTGGGGTCTCTTGACCCGAGATTGTCCTTCTGCAATTAATGCAACAGGAGCTTTGTAATGATGTCTTTTGTGGGAATTTAATTCCTTTGATCTTGTTGGATCCATTGTAGAGCCCGAGGCAGATCCTGTTGGGGGGAATGTGTAGGGTTACCATTCTTTATTAAATGAGGATATTCCCTTTGTTTTATTGTAACTATTTGGTGTCATTATTAATGAGCCGTCATCCGGATTCTGTGGGGCCCATGTGTTTTGTAGCCAATAGTCCCAGAAAACTCTGCTGTTGCTTTCTTTAACTAGTCTTCATGTTCATGCATGGATATATATCGCTGACTTTGCTTTTAACGGTCTCCTTTTATTGGATTTCAGGTGCGATGGCTTCTGTTCCCTGCTTTCCCTTTTCTCGCTCGGAGGCTGCTTTTCCTCAGTCGCCATCTGATGAGGAAGCGATGGCGATGATCCGGGCCCATGACCCGAACTGTACCAACCTTCTTCAATGGGGATCTTGGTATAGTCAGATTATTCAGGGTCGCCGGAGTTTTCTTTGCGCTGTACCGACGGAGCCCACTTTCCCATTCTTACCGATGGATCCTCCGAGGACGGTTTTTGCTGTGGAAATGCCCAACTGGACTCCAACGGGGAGGCTCGAGCCTTTGACGACCGGTATTCCGAACCATCCGATCCCGGCCATAGATATCTTGGGGCGGCGTATCTGCCAGGGTGAGGCCCACCCGTGGGGGCAGATCTATAAGATAGGGCTTACTCCCTGACACCCTACGGGCTATCTTCTCTGGGCTCGCTACATCCTTGCCACCCATCGTGCGCGGTTGCAGAAGGTCGGGCTTTATCAGGCAATATACGCGTCACTCTTCCATTATAAGTCCCCGCATGTCTGGTGGGTTAAGGCGTTTTTGAACCAATGGAATCTTCCCACCAACACTTTCATTCTAGGAGATCGCGAGGTCTCGATCTCTCTTGCAGAATTTTATGAAATCTCGGGATTGCCAATCAGGGGTGCACTGTATGAGGAGTTGTTGCCTCCTGACGAGTATGTCTTTGAGCCCGAGTCTGCACCGGCTAACGGCTTGTCTGTTGAAAACGCCATTCGCCACAAGCGTCCGAGTTTGATCAAGGCGCTAGATATCTTCGACCGATTGTTCACCGAATCCGAAGAGTAGGGTGTTACTTTCAAGAGCTTCATTGCTTGTTTCCTTCGCGAGGAGGTCGTGTCGAAGACAGCTCCGAAGATCGCCAACATTAGAGACCCCTTTGGGTTTGGTCCGAAGAAGCTGCCGACCACCGAATCGGATCTACCTCAATACTATATCCCCATCATGTCGCCGGTATCTTTTGAGTCCACTGCAGCACCCGGTATTGACGAGGAGACGTTCTTCGTGGGGTTTGTCAGTGTCTGGCTTAGTTGGTTTGTCATCCCCATGCATCGTCGTTTTATGAGGGCTTCGGTTATCTACCCGGCTCATTGTATAGCTGAGGGGACACGGTTGGCCGTCGGTATCCCGGCGTTGGCGCATCTTTATCACGGGTTGGGCACCGCAGCTAATACCTCTACTCCCGGCATGGATGTAGTAAACTTTTCGCTTCATTATTTCACGTCCTGGGTCGAAATGCATGTGCTGGGGGCTTTTGCCATGCATCAGAGGCCCTCGTTTTACGATGCTTATCCCTTCCCACGACTTATGCGATTAGTGGATGCTTCTGCCGCCGACCCGACTCAGTTCGAGGCTATTCGGGTGCTGATTTCTCCTTACGCTGCCACTGGCGGGATGGTCTTTAATGATCGGGTCTTGTCTACTCCCTCAGGTCCAGTTCAACAACTCTGGGACCAGTCGAAAGACAACGCACCTTCTTTGAAGCCTCGGGAGGCCGCGCACTTGTATACAATTAGACCGGGCTACTTGGTGTTTCGCCAGGACAGTGCAGCTCTTTTCATGCGGTACAATCCGCATCGATTCGCCCGACAACTTGGATACGACCAAGGTGTCCCTTTCGAGGCTTTCATAGTCGCCCCGATCCCTTCGGTCGATGCCGTTCGCGATGCCGCTCATCATTTCATGAGGCTAAACACTGGCTCCCATTTCATGGTCCCTGAAGCTGAATACCTGCCCCGGTGCGTGGGCGCGTTTACGGGTTGGTATCTTCATCGGGTTAGCCCAATCATTCTTGAGGAAAGGAGGGTGCTTCTTGGCCACGATGCCCCTCCTCTGGTTCCAGGAGTTAAGCTGCGACCGAGGGCTCCGGTCCGCTTTCCTCTAAGGGATACCGGCACTGCGCTCATTTAAGGAGAATCGGAGGTAAACCTTACTCCAACGGCTGGTATGCCGCTGGGTTCCCGCTCGCGAGGTGGAAGGGCCCCAGTAGTAGCACCGCCGCCTGTGGCAGCACCGCCCCCCGTGGCATTGACAAAGACAGTGTCATCCTCGGTCGTGGCACCAGGCGAGGGTAATAGAGATGAGGGCGTCGTAGGCGATGTGGGTCAGCGCCGCCCTAAGGCTTCGCGGGGGAGGAAACGGTCATCCTCGGCGACCGGCTCTGGGTCTAAACGGCGGAGGAAAGCGGCCACCAACCTGCTCGATTCTTTGGCGGAGTCTGAGCCTATTCTTGAAGATGAACCATTGGCCCTGCAAGAGTCAGACGCTGGACTTCTCTTCCTGAGTTCGGCTGATGAGGAGGCCGCACAGTTGGCTGAGGCCATACGGCGTTCAAAAGACGCGTCTCTTTACGCCAAGGTTCCGAAGAAGTCTTATCCCGCTGTAATTTTTTACGAAGACCCTTCGTGGATTCGGCGGCGATTTATCGGTCCTTTGGAGGAATGGGGGGAAAGGGCTTTGAAGCAGGCCGCTTCGGAAGACGCAGCTGATGCACTTTCTTTATGGACCGGCGGCCATGAGTCCACTCTCGAACCCCGGCGAGCCCACCTCCTTGAGAAGGAGCAGCGGCTTGGAGAAGCCATATTGAGGGCTTCTTTGCGTATAGGTACGTTGTGCTTCTTTTGTAGTCTTTCCGATTATTTATGCCCGTGCATATGTATCACTATTCTTATTCGAATCGTGCAGAATCTTCAACACTGGGGGAGCTCTCTACGGGCCCATTAAAGCTAAAGCCCGCCGGAATTCTCAATGAGGCCTTGCTTGATGTGGAGGGGGCTGATGAGGCTGCTCCTCTCATGGTAGAGCCTCCAGTGGCGGTTCTTGATCAGGGAGCGCTTGCTCCTTTGGGGGAAGCTTCTTTGGAGGTCGCCGCCCCAATGACCCTTACTGAGGGTGGCTTAGAGGCTGGAAGAGAGGTAGTCGGGACTACTCTTCCTTTGTTGAATCCTGACGTTACGGCGGAGACCGTTGAAGCTGCTATCCCCCCGGCTCAGAATGGGAGGAGCGTTGAAGGTAACCCTCTGCGTTTTAATTTAGCCACCCTTTCATAGTCTAAACTCTTTTATCTTTCCCAGAATTGCGCGGTTTGGCGGCCACTATCGCTGATCTGTCGCCTCGACAGTCATTTCAGCGTTTATTGGAGATGGCAGCTCCACAGGCGATCTCCCCTCAGCGTATTGTCCTTTCCTCCGGGCAAGGTTAGTGTCATTCGCTATTTTTTTTTTACCATAGCATTGTTGCTATCTTGCGAAATGACGTTGATGTCTCTTATAGTTTTGGAAGCTGACGATGAGGTCGAGGTCGTTGAAGGGCCAGGGGAACCTTCAGCTCCTACTTGCATGACTGTCGGTGAGTGACATTTTATTATAATCCCGTTCGTTCTGTGTTTAAGAATTTTACTAATCATTTGTCAAATTTGAACAGCCCTGCCAGTCTCCATGGCGTTGGAATTGCGCATCGTGATGCCGCCCGGCCCTTATGCTTTGCAGGCTTCAGAACGCTTGGCCCAATTGAGCCTTGTCTCCCTATCATCTTTCGTCAAGGAGCTCCGTGCTGGTAGCGCGACCACGGCCGAAGCGTTTGCCGCTGAAGCTAACGGCTCTCTTCCTTTTCTCACCACCTATCATAGCGAGGAGGTGGTGCGGGTCTGGGTGGAGTTCTGTAGGAAGGTGGAGGCTTGTTTGCACGCTCTTGAATGTTCTCGCCTTTCCTCGGAAGCCGTGGCTGCAAAAGCGGAGTTGCGGGGTCTGATGGCACGATGTGCGGCTAACATGACGTCATGCGAGAAGAGGCTTGGCCGCAAGTTCTCGGAGAGGGAATTGGCTTCTAAGGCGCTGAGCGAGCTTCAGGCCAGCCTCACAGCCAAGGCCAACAAAGCATACGACTCTGGTGAGTGCTCCAGGAGTCCATAAAAGAGATGGTGGCTCTCGATAAAGCTGCCACGTTCACTCGTGAGAGGGTCGAGGCTCATAAAGCCACCGAGAAAGAGTTCGAAGCTCGGCTTGCTTCGTATCAAGCTCAGCAAGCTCAGGCGGAGGCTCGTCTTCTGGAGATCTTGCGTCATGAAGCCGTGGCTCAGCAACAGAACGATGAGCTGGTAAAATTACTGCACCGCCCGCCGGCTTGAGGACTTGTATCTTTTCTCCCTTTTTTTTTGTACATACTCATGAATGAGAGTATCTTTCTTTTTTTGTTTCTTTCATGAATTGTACTTTGTATCCATTTTGGTTTATGAATAAAAGATACATTTTTCTTCTCAATGGTGTGTCCCCTTTCATTGAATGCGTTTGCGGACAATTTATCTTGATCTCCTCGCAGGGTAGCGATAGCTTAGGATTCAGGGTTAAGATCTGCTTCCTAAGACTTTTGCACTTTATGAGCCACGAGGGTCTCATAAAGAGTTTTTTCTCCCCATGGGTCGAGAGGATCCCATAGGTGTAAGTTCTTCTTAAGAATGTGAGGATTCTTAAGCGGGTTGTCCCTTGAGAGTCGTAAGGACTTCACAAGAGAGTTTTTCTTCCTTACAGGTCGTGAAGACCTGCAAGTGCTAGATGTGGTCGCCCTCGTCCGTGTTTCACGGAGTCAGGGGTTTCCCAAGGCATCGTAGTTTAAAGACATCGCGGTCAAGGTTAAGGACCTCATAGTCCGTGGATTTAGGGACTCCACAGTCCGATGTTTGGTTGCAGGGACCCGTCACCTCTTTGAAGACGTTGAGGAATTACAACGCCACGTATCAAAGGAGTGAAGAGATGTACCCTTAAACCAAGGCAGAATCCGTAGGGAATCGGGGTGGTTGATCGTTAGTTTTAAGACATCACGGTCGAGGTTAAGGACATCATAGTCCATGGATTTTAAGGACTCCACAGTCCGGTATTTGCTCTGGATGCTTCACACGGGTTCACTGCCGTGCTTGGGGAGGACCAGGCTCCGCTCTGGGCGTTTTCCGCGGGGTCAAAGAGTGACGTTGTCTGCGTTCCACGTAACCAGGAATTTTGCACTAGATGCTTCACACGGGTTCACTGCCGTGGTCGGCGAGGACTAGGCTCCGCTCTGGATGCTTCACACGGGTTCACTGCCGTGCTTGGCGAGGACCAGGCTCCGCTCTGGGCGTTTTCCGCGGGGTCAAAGAGTGACGTTGTCTACGTTCCACGTAACCAGGAATTTTGCACTAGATGCTTCACACGGGTTCACTGCCGTGGTCGGCGAGGACCAGGCTCCGCTCTGGATGCTTCACACGGGTTCACTGCCGTGCTCTGCGAGGACCAGGATCCGCTCTGGACGTTTTCCACGGGGTCAAAGAGTGACGTTATCCGCGTTCCACGTAACCAGGAATTTTGCACTAGATGCTTCACACGGGTTCACTGCCGTGCTCGGCGAGGACTAGGCTCCGCTCTGGATGCTTCACACGGGTTCACTGCCGTGCTCTGCGAGGACCAGGATCCGCTCTGGACGTTTTCCACGGGGTCAAAGAGTGACGTTATCCGCGTTCCACGTAACCAGGAATTTTGCACTAGATGCTTCACACGGGTTCCCTGCCGTGCTCGGCGAGGACTAGGCTCCGCTCTGGATACTTCACACGGGTTCACTGCCGTGCTCTGCGAGGACCAGGATCCGCTCTGGACGTTTTACACGGGGTCAAAGAGTGACGTTATCCGCGTTCCACGTAACCAAGAATTTTGCACTAGATGCTTCACACGGGTTCACTGCCGTGCTCGGTGAGGACTAGGCTCCGCTCTGGATGCTTCACACGGGTTCACTGCCGTGCTCTGCGAGGACCAGGATCCGCTCTGGATGTTTTCTACGGGGTCAAAGAGTGACGTTATCCGCGTTCCACGTAACCAGGAATTTTGCACTAGATGCTTCACACGGGTTCACTGCCGTGCTCGGTGAGGACCAGGCTCCGCTCTGGATGCTTCACACGGGTTCACTGCCATGCTCTGCGAGGACCAGGATCCGCTCTGGACGTTTTCCATAGGGTCAAAGAGTGACGTTATCCGCGTTCCACGTAACCAGGAATTTTGCACTAGATACTTCACACGGGTTCACTGCCGTGCTCGGCGAGGACTAGGCTCCGCTCTGGATGCTTCACACGGGTTCACTGCCGTGCTCTGCGAGGACCAGGATCCGCTCTGGACGTTTTCCACGGGGTCAAAGAGTGACGTTATCCGCGTTCCACGTAACCAGGAATTTCGCTGATTATTTCACGGGATGGAGGTTTGACTGCTGGCGATATATATACCACCGAGCCATGGAACTGGGAGTTGCCGCTGTTCCGCTTAGCTTGAAGTTGTGTCTGTCGTTACGAGACGAGTGTTGGGATGATCTCTAGGTCGCTTGTGACCCGTCGAGATTTAGCTTCTTTCTTTGGTGAAACCCGGGGGGAGGTATGTTCCCTTTTTTGTTTACGCCCTTGGATTGTGTACAGGGTGTGATGGAACATCACCTGTAGGGCATAAATTTTATTTTTATTTTATTTCTTTTTCCGCGATGCTCTATCGTTTCAGCTTTTATATCGCGAAGGTCGCGATTGCCCCATCATTTCGGCTATTTTCGCGGTGCCCAATCATTTCGGCTATTTATTTATTTTCTACTCGCTGTTTTTATTGCGAGTTGCCCCATCATTTCGGCTATTTTTCATGCATACATTTTTACTTGCTGCTTTTTATTGCAAGTTGCCCCATCATTTCGGTTATTTCGTAGGCATGTGTGGCTTGCTAGCCTTTTCGCCGCAAGCTTGGGTTTTAGACACCGATTTCGGCATCAGCACCGCTACAACTGGAATATTGCCAGGAGCGAATCATCATCTGCCTCTGTCGATGTTGAACAAAGGTGGCTTAGCAAACAGGGTTAAGGGTCCTGTCGACCAAGGCTTTTGACTTCATGAGCCGTAAGGGTCTCACAAAGGTATTTCTCCCTACAAGTCGTGATGATCTTGCAGGTGTATTTTCTCCTTAGGGATCGTGAGGATTCCTGAGTGTATGTTCCTCTGTAAGTCGTAAGGATCCTACAAGAGGGTTTTCTCCTTATGGGTCGAGAGGACCTACAAGGGTTGCTCATTATATGGACATATCCCTAGTCACAGGTGTGACTTTGCTGGGGAAATGTTTATTCGCGCCCATGGATTGTATACAAGGGTCAGTATTGAGCCCCTTGTAGGGCAGTATCGAAGCTTGTGGGGGATTTGCTTAAGAACAGGTTTAAGTTTCTGTAACTTAAGACTTTCAAATCTCATGAGCCGTGAGGGTCCCATAAGAGAATTCTCCTTACGAGTCGTGAGGATCTCGCAAGTGTATTTTCTCCTTAGGAATCGTGGGGATCCCTAAGTGTGTTGCTCCTTTGTGAGTCGTAAGGATCTCACGCGGGTGTTTTCTCCTTACAAGGTCGAGAGGACCCTATAAGTGTCTCTTAACGAGGTTGCGCCCTTTCGGGTTTTCACAAACGCTCGCCGGTAGCCCTGCTGTTTTTACTCACGGAGCCCTTTCGGATTTTCGTCCGTGCCCATTTTGCTTATGGACATACCGTTTTTTTTTAATTCTTTTTCTCTTTTTTTTACAAGGTCGCGCCCTTTCGGGTTTTCACGAACACTCGCCGGTAGCCCTGCTGTTTTTACTCACGGAGCCCTTTCGGGTTTTCATCCGTGCCCATTTTGCTTATGGACATACCGTTTTTTTTTTTGTTTTTTTTTTATTTTTATTTTTCTTTTTCTCCCTTTTTTTTGTCAGCCTAAGGATGCTGCGGTAGTAGTTTAGGGACGTTTCGGTCCGTCGTTAGTTTAAGAACATTTCGGTCCGTTATTTGTTTAAGGACATTTCGGTCCGTCGTTAGTTTAAGGACATTTCGGTCCGACATGGAGAAGGCCGGCTACCGCTTATAAAGCTCGAGCTTAGGAATATAGCGAGCGGACATAGTCGTCGTCATCTATCATTGACCTAGGTTGTGGCTCATTAAGCGTAGTATCTCTTTAGGAAGCGACCGTTTATTGGCCTGAAAATCCTTTCACCGTGCATGTCCATGAGTAGATAGGCCCCACCCTGGTAGACCTTATCTATGATGTACGGGCCTTCATAGTTTGGCTCGAATTTTCCCCGCTTGGCTCGATTGGGGATCATAGGCCTTTTGACCACTAACACGAGTTCGCCTTGGCGGAATGTCCTCGGTCGGGTCAATCTTTCATATGAGCTCGTCATCTTTGCTTTATAAGCTTCCAGATTTTGTTGCGCTATGAGCCGGGTTTCGTCGAGGGCATCGAGCTCCTCAAGCCGAAGGTGAGCATTTTCTTCGTCTGTCAGCTCGTAGTGGACTGCCACTGGTAGAGTGGGTAACTCTATCTCGAGGGGGAGCACTGCTTCCGTCCCAAATACCAACGCGTACGGCGTTGTGTTCATGGCCGTCTTGAATGTAGTTCGATAGGCCCAAAGGGCCTCTTGCAGCCTCTCGTGCCAGTCTTTCTTATTTCGGGATACCGTCTTTTTTATGATCTTCGTCAAGGTCTTATTGAAGGCCTCGGCCAGACCGTTAGCTCGTGGATTGTAAACTGAAGAATATCTCCAGTCTATATTGTGCTGCTGCGCGAAGCGGCTAATCTTATGGCTTCTGTAGGCTGGCCCATTATCGGAGATAATCCGCCGTGGGGTTCCAAACCGATAGATGACGTGCGTCTTGAAGAAGTGGAGGATATTCTCCGTCTTCACTTCCCTCAGCGGTACTGCTTCTGCCCATTTGGAGAAGTAATCAGTTGTCGCCAGGATGAAATGATGTCCCCGGGACGATGCCGGCTCGATGGGGCCGACTATGTCAGTCCCCCACATTTCGAATGGCCAGCTAGCCACCGTTGGGTGTAGTGGATTCGAATGTTGGTGGATAAAGTCTCCATGCATCTGGCACGAGTGGCATTGCTTCGCATACTCGAGGCAGTCTTGGACCATCGTGGGCCAATAATAGCCCATCCGTTTGATCTTCAATTTCATTTTCGGGCCTGCCTGGTGAGAACCGCAGAGTCCGTCGTGAACTTCCTGAACGACTCTTTCTGCTTCGTCAGGTCCTAAGCATCTCAGCCACAGAGAATCAAACGATCTCTTGTATAGAGTGTCGTTGACAAAAGCAAAAAATAGAGCTCGTTTCATGAGCTGATGTCTTGAGGACGCTTCTTCGGGCATTCGGTGGGACTTAAAGTAGTCTATGAAGAATTCCCTCCAGTCCTCGGCCTTCTCATGGTCTTTTATTTATAGGGTCGTCTGCTCAGTCGCCCCCTTTTCTTCGTATAATTCCGGAGATATTTCTGCCGGGGCGAGCACTCGACGGCTTTGTACCACAATTCTGACGTCATCGAGGTTCTCGTCAGCCAGTTCTTTAGCGAGCTTAGCTAGCGCATCTGCTTTGCTATTTTCCACACGTGGTATACTTTCCAAAGTGTAGGAGGGAATTTGGGTCAATAGTTGTTGCACCTTTTCGCCGTATTTCACCAACTCCGGTTTGCACGTTTGGTAGTCACCATTTACTTGACTAACAACCAATTGAGAATCCCCGTATATAGAGAGGTCTTCAATTCCCATGTTGATGGCGATCTCGAGGCCCGCCATCAAAGCTTCGTATTCGGCTTCATTGTTCGTCCTCGATTCCGTTAAGGAGAAAGCAAAGCGCATTATCCCTCCTTGTGGGGTTACGAAGATGAGGCCTACTCCCGATTTGATTATAGGGGTACATTGTTTGCGCTTCTTCATGGAAGATGCCCCGTCAAAATAGAGTTCCCATCGGGTATCACCGCCGCCGATCGCGTCGAATGCATGTTCGTCCGGCAAATCGCAGTTCAGAGGAGAACCGGCAGGTACTGGATGCTCAGCGAGGAAGTCGGCAATGGCCTGGCCTTTCACTGCTTTAAGAGGTCGATACGTTATTGAGAATTCCATCAGGAGTAGAGCTCATTTAGCGAGTCGACCCATCAGTATAGCCTTCGACATCAAATATTTAAGAGGGTCCACCTTCGAGATGAGACGGACTTCGTGCGCCAACGCATAGTGCCTGAGTTTTGTTATCGCGAAGATTAACGCCAAGCAGTGTTTTTCAATGGGCGAGTAGTTGTTTTCTACCCCCAACAGAACTCGACTTAAGTAGTAGAGTGCTCTCTCTTTCCCTTGATCGTTCTCTTGTGCCCATAATGCGTTTAAGGAACCTTCGAGGGCGGTTGTATAAAGAATGAGGGGTTTTCCCTTGACCGGCGCAGCCAACACCGGAGGGTCCTGCAGGTACTGCTTGATCTCGTCTAGTGCACCTTGGCATTTGTGATCCCAAACGAATGGAGTTCCCTTCTTCATCAGGTGGCTGTAAGGACGGCATTTGCCTGAAAGATTGGCGATAAATCGCCGAATGTATGCGAGCTTCCCTTGGAGAGACCGCAACTGTTTGAGGGTTCTCGGCGGAGGCATTTTCATGATCGCCTTGATCTTAGATGGATCTATTTCGATACCTCGATGTCGGATGATGAATCCCAGGAATTTACCCGAGGAGACTCCAAACGCGCATTTGAGGGGATTCATCTTCAAATTATATTGCCGAAGGCGTTGAAATACAGTCTCCAGATGCTTTATATGCTCTTCGTATGACAAGCTCTTTATTACAAGGTCATCGATATAGCACTCGACGATGTCATGTATGAGGTCGTCGAAGATTTTTGTCATGGCCCTTTGATAGGTAGCGCCGGCGTTCTTTAGACCAAAGGGCATAACCCTGTAGCAGAATATACCCAAAGGGGTCCGGAAAGCGGTATGCTTCTGGTCTTCGGGATGCATCTTTATCTGATTGTATCCTGACGAACCGTCCATAAAGGAGAAAACCTCGTGAGTGGACGTGTTATCTATCATTAGCTCGGTTACTGGTACTGGGAAATCGTCCTTTGGACAGGCTTTATTGAGATCCCTGAAATCCACGCATATGCGTACCGTCCCATTCTTCTTCATTACCGGGACGATATTGGCGATCCAGTCGGGATACTGGACTTCTTGGATAAATCCAGAATCGATCAGCTTCTTGACTTCGGCGTTGATGCTCATTTCAAGCTCGAGTCGCACCCTTCTTGGCGCCTGCTTGACTGGCTTGATATCTGGGGATATCGCTAATTTATGCACAGCAATCTCCGGATCTAATCCTGGCATCTCGGAGTAGTTCCACGCGAAGCAGTCTTTATGCCGTAGAAGCACGTTTTTTAACGCAGTCACCCTTTCTTCAGATAGCAGCTCGCTGACAAATGTCGGTCGCGGATCATCTGCCGATCCCAGCTCAATCTTCTTGAGGTTATCTGCAGTAGTATGTATGCCATCTTCCAGTTCTTTCGGAGCTGGCGGAAATTCTGAGACCACCTCATCATCGCTGTTCTCAAAGCACCAGGGAAGGTCATCCATGTTCTCGGGCTCTTCTTTTAATATCGTAATCGTATAACAGGTGCGAATCCGCTTCCAGGACTGAGGTGGATCCGGTTCTGCTCTTGCGGCTTTGGGTTCGTGCTTTTGTGGCGGCGTTACCCTCCAGCCGTCGGATAAAACGAATCTGCCCTGTTGGTACTGGTCCTCGACCCAGTTCTTGAAGGTGAAGCAGTCTTCGGTAGGATGTCCTATGGCTTGGTGATAAGAGCAATAGCTTAGATGAGAAGTCCTGTTAGCTTGCTCAGGGTGTCTAGACTCTGGAAGCGCGATCATTTGATGTTTTATAGTGAGCTCGAGTAACTTCTCCGTCTTGTCTCGAGGGAAGGAATACGCTCGACTCATCTTCTTCGCGAGGGACAAATCCGGACCGCGCAATGCCCGCTCACGTGACTCTCTAATCCTGCGTCGTTGTTGTCGGCTCCTCTCTCCGCTTCTTGATTTATTTCCATCTCTGCGTCGGGCCTTTCGTATAACGGGTTGACAAGGATGAGCATCTTTGTCTTTTGCAGCCCGTTGAAATAGACGTTGCGTCCTGGCCTTCTCATAGATGGCCATCTCGCGGTTGTGGTCTTCCCGAGCTTTTTGACCCACTTTCCTGATAGGCTTGTCCATTCGTTCTTCAAACGACGGACTCGGCATTTCAATCGTGTGATCTAGTTTTGATGAGGGGTTGGCATTTCCTGACGGGGCGTCCTCTTCTTCATCAAAAGTATATGTGGCGTAGCTACTGTGGGCCCGTTCCCGTTTTCCGGTTCTCGCGTATCCAAGCCCAAGTGTTTCCATTTTCCCGTTGGGCAATTTGCGTTGGGTCCCAGGGACATCCCAAATCCTGTTGTAGAACTGAGCTTATCGAACAGTCTGTTTTAAGGGTACTCCTTGGCGCTTCAATAGCCTCTTTAGTCCATTTGTGTAGTATCTGGGCAAACGGATAGGTTGGAGCCTGTCGAGTGTAACATCAGTGCCATGCCAGATCTCTTTCTCTATTTTCGACTCTGAGGATCGGTAGAATAGAATTAACTTCTCACCCCTTTGCCTGGGAGGGACGTAAAATGTTTGCAGGTCCTGCACATTGTGAGCTTGAAGTGTGTCGAGATCTTTGTAGTGTTCCCGCGGCACCATGGTGATTTGCAAACTCTGATCATCGCTAGGGGGTGCTTGTATTGACAGCCGATTGGAGAACACGGCATTAACCTCATCTTCCGAGTCACTTCTGAAGACCAACATGGGGGCGGGCGTCCCCGGGTTGTTGCGTTGAGATGGCCCAGCATAAACTATATCTTCTTCTTCTTCGGTATCGCTCCCGAAAACAGGGATGGTGGCGGCGGCTTTGTTCTCCGGCTTGCGGCACCTTTCTGTATCCTCGAAATCTGGCAAAAAGTACTTCGCATCTTCGTATTTGCGGACTTCGTTCACGGAAAATGGGTTCAACTCACCTGTTACGGTATACTCGAAACCATCCTTAAAGTACTTCATACACTGATGTTGTGTAGAAGGGATGATGTTGTACTCGTGTAGCCAAGGACGACCGAGCAAGGCGTTGTAGCAGATCTTGGCGTCAATGACATGGAATTTGATGTCTGTGACGAGGAGTCCAAAGCGTAATGTTAGTATCACGGATCCGAGAGTCCGTGACGATTATGAATCGAAACCGGAGATAGTAATTTTGTCACGAGCGAGGTGTTGCACACTCATGCAGATTTCCTTCAACACCCGAACATTAAGGAGATTGACGGAGGATCCATTATCCACTAGGATCTTGCCTATCTTGATATCATGGCAGTATCCAGAGACATATAGGGGACGGTTGTGGTCGCACGTCCCGAGAAGGAGGTCTTCCTCACCGAAAGTGATGTCGGCCGTATGCACTTCCTCCAATTCATCCTTCATCCTTTCAGTGGCGAGGAAGGCTTGGAATTGCTCAGGTTCTTGTAACGCCTTAATTAGTGAGTCTCGCGCTTCTTTTGATAATAGGAGGGCATCGAGAATGCTAAGCTGAGAAGGTAGCTTCCTTAGGTGCGCTAGGATGTTATAGTCCACCTTACCCTTCCTAGGAGGGTCTTTGGCAGCCAGCTCTTTCATGACTTGGTCATCTAAAGTGATATCTTCAGTGACCTTTTCCTTTCCCTTATCTTTTCTATTCAAGGGCTCGAGATTCTTTTCTGGGAGTGTGCGATTGCGCAGCTGAATGTTCTCGCAGGCCTCCGGTTTCTCCTCTTTCCCTAAAACGGATTCTTTAAAGAGAGGGCCCAGAGCCATTTCTTCATCGGAGTCGCTCCCAAAGGTGAGAACTTGTGACCCTCCGGCGTTAACCATGTAACAGTTGCCAGTGGTCTTGTTGTGCTCGTCGGCAGTACTTCTTTGTTCTCGACGAGTCTTGCGTTTCATGCGCTTAAAATGTTGCCGATGAGCAACATATCCTTGCCACCATATCTTAAAGGCGTCGCACTCCTCCGTGGGGTGTGAAATTTTCCGATGATATGCGCAATAATCAGGGTGCCTCTCCACCCCATTGAGCGTGTTTTCTTCCGAGGGTGGTAGCTTCATTCCTATCGACATGGCTTTGGCAAACTGTTTCCTCGTTTTGAATATCTTCTTGTCTGCCTCGGATGCCTTTCGATCTGGCGGGAGTACTTCAACTCTTTCATTTAGTCGCCTGCGTTCGGCTCCTTCCGATGCGGCCATCTCACGCTCCTGATCTGCTTTACTCTTTAGACGAATCTCGTCCAGAAAGGCGTCGATCATTTCATCTGTTGTCCACACAAGTCCTGGCTCAGGGTGTGCCCCCAGTTTCTCGGTGCCAGGAGTTTTCTCATCTTCCGAGTGGGAAATCACATGACAACTCACCACATGTCCCTCGGATTCATCCGATGAGCTCTCTTCCTCATCTTCCTTCTGAAAGACGTGGTTGAGGAACTCTTGCAGTGTGATGGGCGTCCGTGCCTTTTGATTGTACTCCTCCCGCGCGTCAATCTGTTTCTGCAAATCCGTGCGCTTGTTTCCAGGCTTCACGGGCCTTTTGGATTTCCTCTTCTTTTTCTTCGAAGATTCTGACGGTTGGGTGTGAGTACTTGGGCCATCACCACGAATCTTTGTAGTTGGGCGCGGCTTCAACATCCCTTCGATGATTTGAGGTTCAAGCGGGTTCTTCCATTCAACCGCTGGGCACGCATGAAGGTCACTCAGCATCCTTTTGGTTTTAGCTGATAGCACGATTTCCCATGGAGCTTCTTCAATAAAGGAACAAGTCGCTCCCGGTGCGTCCGTCTTCTTAGGAGTATGCGGCTGTGGCGGGTTCACCTTCCACTTTTCGGACAGCGCAAACTTTCCCTGGAGGTATTGATCTTCAATCCATCCTTTGAAGACGAAGCAATCCTCAATCGGATGGCTTACCGTTTGATGGTAAGGGCAATAGTTGGGGTTGTTCACCTCAGTGGGTTGTGGCGGTCGCCTTTGATTTGGCAGGTTTATAAGTCTGTTGCGTACTGCCAGTTCGAATAGCCGTTTCGTCTTGTCCCGTGGAAACGAGTAGGGACGCTTCATCTTCTCATTATAATACCGGCGTCTTTCTTCCAGTTGATCCGTCAGCTTTGGGGCATTGGGTTGCTGCTGGGCATTCGCGACGAAGGTGGCCTTTCCTTTACCCTTGTCATTCCGAGGTTCTGGCTTCGGGGGAGACGGTCTATGACCCATTTGGTCCATCTGAGCCAACTTGTCGATTAAAGCCTGGAATGTGGTTGGCTTAAAGAACATCATAAACTGGGAGATAGTGGCGTGAGGGTCTAGGGTTCCCACGAACATGCCCACCGCGGGCGCTTCCTCAATGCGTTGCTCGCATTTCGACCACAAATTCCGCCATCGTATGGCATACTGGACCCAAGTTTTGCCTGGTTTTACCCTGGCGTTAATTAGTGCTGTTATTAGAGTGCGTTCGCTGGCGCTTGCGAATCGCTGGGTGAATAGTAACTCCATTTCAGCGAACGTCTTGATAGAATCGTTCGGGAGTTCCGAATACCATTCGAACGCTGTTTCTGATAAGCTGCCCACGAACTGGCGAAGCAACAGTTTATCATCTCCGCCGGTGTTACCGCAAAGGGCCCTGAACTGGGCGACATGTTGGTGGGGATTGCCGGTCCCCTTGTAAACATGGAACTTGGGAATTGTGTAACCCGACGGGTACTTGATTTGGTCGTACCAGCTTGGATATGACCGCCCCGTTTTTACGACTTGACCAGCTGCCTCAGTCGCATGATGAACCCGGATTTGCTGGGCTATATAGTCGACCAAGTCAGCCTTAGAGATTGTCTCCTCCTTGGCCGTTGAGAGGGCCGGTGGTGGATTTGACGTTTCTCCCCTGTCGTCTTCAAGGACGATCGGGGGATCCTCAGCGGGTGGATCCTGTTGGATCATCATTCCTATCATATCTTGGAAGAGGAGGCCCATACGCTGTATGTTGGCTGCTTATTCAGCAGCCTCTTTGTCCTTCTTCTCCAATATTCGGCGAAGGAATTCGGCGTCGGTTTCTTCCTCCTGGCGTTCGTCCGAAGACGTTTCTGGGTTTTCTTTTGGCCCGGTAAGTGCGGCCATAGCATTCATCATTTCCTGGAGCTTTTGCTGTTGCTCCTGAGCTTTGGTCACCGACCGTGTGAGCGGTCTATGACCTGTAGACGCACGGCTGTCTTCTTTTCCTGACGCCATGTATACGATGTGGACCATCATGCCCCCAGACTTAGGGCGTCTGGGCTTAGTGCCTTTGGCTGTCGTTGCAGGCTGGGGGATCTTCTCTGGCTTCCTCCTTTTATGAGCAATGGAGGTTGAGGGGGCCGTTGAGGTGGGCGTCCAGACAGCCTTTCGTGGTTTAGCCTGGTGACCGGCTTCCGATTGGATTTTCAGCTTCTTATGCTGGCGGGAGAAGTTTGGATCGATCATCAAATCTCGGGCCTGCCGCCAAACCTTATAGATTTTGGAAGACAGCCGTTGAGGGGATCGGGGCTGCTCTGACTTTATCTCCACAACCTTTTTTAGTCGGGGAGGAGACCTCTTTAGCACCGCAGTAGGAGAATTCCTTCGCACCTTATTTAGCATCTCGAAGTTGTTCCCAGTTGGAACAGCAGCATTAACTTCTGTCATCGGGGCTGGTGGAGTTAGCCCAGAGGGGGAGTTGCCCCCAGCCTTCCTTACTCGGCGCCAGTGGCGACGTCGAGCGTGTCGAGCGGACGGCGTTGGTTCAGCGGTGAGAATAGCTTCGTCTTGCCCCCTGTGTAGGTGGGGGGTCGTTGCTGGTGTTATCCTGTTAAAGACCGATGTCCTTTGGGTAGCAGGAGCGGGAGCTGAAGCCGTCAATCTTGTAAAGACCGACTTTTTGGCCGGGGAAGCCGCCTTGGCGACTTCAGGAGCAGGACCGGTCACTTTCTTAGAAGCAGCCTTCTCTGGGATTGTAGGCCCCATGATGGGTCCACAGGATTTCTGGCCCAATTTAGAGAAGACCGAGGCGCTGATGTTGGGCGACCCGTTGAGAGGAGCCGCAGCAGGGGTAAGATGATCAAAGACCGACTTCTTGGGAGCTTCCTTTGTCAGCACCGGCGCCGTAAAGCTTGTCGGTGGGAGCATAGTCCCAAAGAACAATCCGGTAGTGGCCTGAGTCACCTGGTCCACCGGTATTGTGAATAACGAAGCGGCTTGGGGTCCGTAAGCTATACCTCCTGGCGAGGCAGAGCGTTGGTCGTAATTGCAGTCCGAGCAGTTGGAGCATTTCGCAGAAGTAGAAGCCATCGATCCTTTGCTTTCTGCAATGAGCAAGACGCCAAGTCTTAGTATCTCGAAACCCAAGGGCAACCATTAGCGAACCGCGATTGGTTCGTGAATCACGACACACGAAGTGTGGAGTGGAAAGAGGAAAAGGTCCCATCGGGCGTGCCAGAATCCGTTCCCCTCCGAACGGCGGCCGGGACGCGGGACGTCTCGCCTGAGGTTCGGGGCAGATGCTAATAGGTGCTATCCGTCCACCTCTCCAAAAATGCCAAGTTGATTTATGGCACCGTGTATCGGAGGTTTAGACGGATCCGGCCGATGTAGCAGACTTCGTCAGATTCCCCCTCGTCTGAGAGGTTTTTGATTGTGGGGACGCTCTTCCCTGCAGGCGCAAGCCCCTGCAGTTAATTACGCTACCGCATCGCGGTAACAACTTTCTCCTTCTCCAGCTGGTCACCTCGTGTCGTGGGTGTTTGTTTTGTTTGTGGTTGCCCGTGGATTGTATACGGAGACTGATTTATGTCATCGCCCGTAGGACGTGGATTAGTCCAAATCCGTATTTTCTTAGATTTGGGTTTGGGGTTTTGGTTTGAGGATACGTTAGCCATATTTGAGGCTAAGATCAACTCAAACGTTTGTTAAGGATACGTTAGTCCAGTTTGAGACTATGATCAACTTAACGGGATCGTTTAGATCCGACAAAAGAGCGTTTGGAGGCTCTATTGTTCCAGTTTAGGGACATGGTGGTCCATTAAATGTATGGCCGTCGGGACCCATCACCTCTCTGACGACGTTGAAAGATTACAACGACAAATGTCAGAGGAGTTCAGAGATGTACCCTTGAGCCAAAGTTGATTGGGGGATTTAGAGTCCAATTTGGGACTAAAGTCTGTTTGAAGGTTTAAGGATACGTTAGCCATATTTGAGGCTAAGATCAACTTAAACAGGATCGTTTAGATCCGACAAAAGAGCATTTTTGGGGCTCTATTGTTCCAGTTTAGGGACATGGTGGTCCAATACCAGTTTAGGGACATGGTGTCCAATACCAGTTTAGGGACATGGTGGTCCATTGAATGTATGGCCGTCGGGACCCGTCACCTCTCTGATGACGTTGAAGGATTACAACGACAGGTGTCAGAGGAGTTCCGAGATGTACCCTTGGACCAAAGTTGGTTGGGTGATCGATAGTCCAATTTGGGACTAAAGTCTGTTTGACGGTTTAAGGATACGTTAGCCATATTTGAGGCTAAGATCAACTTAAACGGTTGTTAAGGGTACGTTAGTCCAATTTGGGACTAAGATCGACTTAACGGGATCGTTTAGATCCGACAAAAGGGCATTTGGGCTCTATTGTTCCAGTTTAGGGACATGGTGGTCCATCTCCAGTTTAGGGACGTAGTGGTCCATTTCCAGTTTAGGGACATAGTGGTCCTTTGGTAGTTTAAGGACGCATAAGTCCATGGGTTTAAGGACCCCACAGTCCATATGGGCGTGTTTAAGGACGCATTAGTCCGTTAGTTTAAGGACGCATAAGTCCGCAGGTTTAAGGACCCCACAGCCCATATCTTGGTTTAGGGACGCATAAGTCCATGAGTTTAAGGACCCCACAGTCCGTGTTGATGTGTGGTTGTCGGGACCCGTCACCTCTCTGAAGACGTTGAAGGATTACAACGACAAATATCAGAGGAGTTCAGAGATGTACCCTAAACCAATGAGTTGGTTGAAAAAGCAGATGTGCTCAGTTCAAGATGATTTAAGGACTTATGGCCAGTTTGGGCTAAGTCCAATTATGTTTGAAATATTGGCCCTCTGTTGGTCCATTGAAGGAGAGGCTTTGCCTCTAGAAACTTAGCCAATTGGGCTAAAACTAGTGTTAAACACTAAAGACCAACAGTGTTGAACACTGGGAATAAGATTAGCAAGTTAGTGTTAAACACTAAAAGATGATCAGTGTTAAACACTGGGAACAGAGTTTCCAAATTAGTGTTAAACACTAAGCAAATCAGTGTTAAACACTGCCAATAGAGTTTTCCAAATTAGTGTTAAACACTAAGAAAATCAGTGTTAAACACCGAGGACAAAGTCTTCAGATTAGTGTTAAACACTAAGGAGAGAGGGGTCACGTGTGGACACGTGAGAACGTCCTGATTCCCTTTATTTTATTCTGCAGATCAGTGTTTAACTCTTTTAATTCTGGCGGCCATCACGTGTGAGCACGTGATGAAGGCCCTCGCTCTTGTCTGTTAGAATGCTCATTAGGGGTCACGTGGTGACACGTGAGGGCGCCCTAAATGTGGAGCCAGATCTCCTTTTCTTCGTTCTGTAAATAAGCGTTAAACGTTTTTTATGTTTTCTTTGGAGCATCATGTGCCGCCACGTGAGGAGGATTAGTGCGCTGATTGTTAAAGCATCAGCCAAGGGGTCATGTGGGAGCACGTGAGAGCGCCCAAAGCCTTTATTTCTTTTGCTTTTTCTTTCTGTGTTTCGGGGGTCACGTGGAGCACGTGATGCACTGCCTCAAAGGGCTTTCTGTAGATCTTTTTGGGGGGTCACGTGGTGACACGTGACCCTGCTTTTCTGTAGTTGCTTAGAAGATCTGTTAATCCCTTCCAGGAATCAAATTCCTCGTAGGGTTGAACCCTAACAATAATTTCAGAGGAATTAAATTCCTAGTTCCTTTTGAAGAGTTGAACTCTGAATTTTCTGTAGGAATTAAATTCCTCATATATGTGAAGAACTGAATAGGGTTAAACCCTAATAAAAGCTTTAAGGAATTAAACCCCCACTCTCCGTTAGAGAATTATTCTGGGGAATAAGATTAAGGGAATTAAATTCTTGTTGTTTTAACAGAACTAAGTTCTTAATTAGGGTTAAACCCTGATTCTTTTCATTCTGAAGGAATTAAATTCCCATAACACAGGGTCAAACCCTAATTTTATTTTGAAGGAATTAAATTCCTATAGTTCTGTGAGAATTAAATTCTCATGCTTCCATTCCCTCTCTATGCTTTGGATCTGCATGGCAGGATCTCAACCCATTGAGAATTAAATTCTCAACTCAAGGAGAGATGTGCACTTTACAGATCCTCCATCAAAGAGAGAAGAAATATGTCCTTCTGTTTTATATCAGAGTTAAACTCTGTTGAGAATTAAATTCTCTTTTCTTTCAATGAAACATTCCCTTTCTTACCTAGGGTTTTCTTTTGCAGAAGATCCAAATTCCTCTAAATTATCAAGGCTCTCTCTCTTTTCTTCCCCCTGCATATATATCTTTCCTGTGTGTCTCTTGGCTCCTATTTATATGAGAAGCAGCCGAGTCGATTAGTTTTGGTGGATCTTTCATTAGGAAATTTGATTTGTATCCATCATTCGTTTTGGACCTTTGGATTATTAGGTGAATTTTACTCACCATTGGATTTTAAATCCAGAGATTCTCCTCTGTTATTTTGGTTAGATTTTACGGGGAAATCTTTCCAAATTCGAGATTTTCCCATAGATAAATGATATTTAATCATCTTTAATTCAATCGGTTGCTTTTGGAAAGATTTGAGAGGTCTTTTCTCAGAATTTAATTCTGTTAACAAATGGGCTTTGAAGTCGGTCACGTGTGGCCACGTGACCCTTGGTCACGTGTGGGCACGTGACCCCCTTGGAACGAGCCTTCTTCTTTCTTTTTGCGCTCTGTCTTCTGGTTGCTGCTTAACAGTCACGTGCCATCACGTGACCCCTGGTCACGTGTGAGCACGTGACCCTCGTCTGGACCCCTTTTTCTTGATTTAACCGGAGAACAAGTCTGCTGCTTTTGAGTATCACGTGCCAACACGTGACCCTGGTCACGTGGGAGCACGTGACCTCTTCTGAAGCCTTTTCCTTGATTTGATCAGGGAACCGATGTGCCTTTGAAGCCGCTTTCAGATGTCACGTGCCAACACGTGACCCTGGTCACGTGGGAGCACGTGACCCTTTCTGAAGCCCTTTTCTTTGATGCAGTCGGGAAGCTGAATTCGCCTTGCCGATGCTTTCAGATGTCATGTGCCAACACGTGACTGCTGGTCACGTGTAAGCACGTGACCCTTTTCTGAAGCCTTTTCCGTGGGCTTTCATGATTTTAAATCAGGAAACAATGACCCCTAAGTCGTTAAACTGGGAACGAGGGAAATCTCCTCATGGCAGATGATGATTCGCTCCTGGTACCATATTCCAGTGCAGCGATGCTGATGCCAAACCAAAACTAAAATCCCCAAATCCTGTCATGACAAATGATGATTCGCTCCTGGTACCATATTCCAGCGTAGCGATGCTGATGTCAACCAAAATCATATCAAGTCAGCAAAACAACCAATGGCCTCCCTGGCAGAATCAAATTCCACCTCGGAAACAAGTCAACTTCATCCTTGACACCGCAAGAAGCGGAGCAAGTCAAATCCAGCACCGACCGTCCAAGTCGCAAAAAGGGCAGAACCGACCGTCCACGTCGCTAAAAGGGTAGTACCGACCGTCCAAGTCGCAAAAAGGGCAGAACCGACCGTCCACGTCGCTAAAAGGGCAGCACCGACCGTCCAAATCGCAAAAAGGGCAGTATCGACCGTCCAAGTCGCAAAAAGGGCAGTACCGACCGTCCACGTCGCTAAAAGGGAAGCACTGACCATCCACGTCGCAAAAAGGGCAGAACCAACCGTCCAAGTCGCAAAAAGGGCAGAACCGACCATCCACGTCGCTAAAATGGCAGCACCGATCGTCCAAGTCGTAAAAAGGGCATAACCGACCGTCCACGTCGCTAAAAGGGCAGTACCGACCGTCCAAGTCGCAAAAAGGGCAGTACCGACCGTCCACGTAGCTAAAAGGGCAGCACCGACCGTCCAAGTCACAAAAAGGGCAGCACCGACCGTCCAAGTCACAAAAAGGGCAGAACCGACCGTCCACGTCGCTAAAAGGGCAGCACCGACCGTCCAAGTCGCAAAAAGGGAAGAACTGACCGTCTACGTCGCTAAAAGGGCAGCACCGACCGTCCACGTCGCTAAAAGGGCAGCACCGACCGTCCAAGTCGCAAAAAGGGCAGAACCGACCGTCCAAGTCGCAAAAATGGCCGCATTGACCGTCCATGTCGTAAAAAGGGCAGTGCCTGCTTCCCGAAAGGTGGGAACCGAATCAAGTCGCCTCCACGTGAAAGAAGATCCATCAATTTCATGCACACGACCCACATATGTGGTGTGCATTTATTGATGGGGGGCAATTTGTTGGGGTAAAAATTTACACCCCGGTTGACCAAGTCAAAATCAAAGTCAACTCCAAGCCAAGTGGGTCCAAGCCCAGATCCAGTGGGCCCATGCCCGGGTCGAGCCCGAACATGAAGCGGCCGGCCTCCCCCATGCCAAGATAAAAATTTTGTAATAAATAATTTTGTTGCATTTCTTTTATTTTATTTTATGGATAAATGTCAGAAAAATAGGCATAAAGCCAAATTTTTGTAAAGCCCATGGCTTATATGCAAAAAGAAATGGCACATGAGCCATGGGATAGACAAAATGCCATTTTGTGAAGCCCAAGGGGCTATGTGTAAAGTGTATAGCCTATATAGGCAAAGATAATGAAAATATGCCATAACTTTTCTCTCTCCAAAAAATTTAGATCTGAGATCTTTTCTCCTTCTTCAAGATTCCAAAAATCTTCTTCTTTCTTTTGAATTAAATCAAGAGTTTTACTCTTCATTTTATAAAACAAAATAGTTTTTCACCACCAAACCCACAAAGGGGAACTTGGATCTGTCACTAGATCTTAAAAAGGAGAGATTTTTAAAAATCCCATATCTCTTGATCTTCAAGATCCAGCCAACAGAAGAGGAAGAAGAAGAACCCCTTTTATTAACCCAAAACATCTTAGGAGTTTAAGCTCCACCCTATTTTCTCTTTAAAGAATTTCCGGGGCTAAAAGCCCCCTTTTCCTCGCCGGCGCGCTAGCGCTCGAGCGCAAAGCGCCCACGTGCCGACACGTGGCGCGCTTGTGCTCCAATGCCCTGCGCTCAAGCGCAAACCACCCACGTGCCGACACGTGGCGCGCTTGCGCTCCAGCGCCCAGCGCCCACGTGCCGACACGTGGCGCGCTTGCGCTCCAGCACTCTGCGTTCGAGCGTAAAGCGCCCACGTGCCGACACGTGGCGCACTTGCGCTCAAGCGCCCAGCGCCCGAGCGCAAAGTGCCCACGTGCCGACATGTGGCGCGCTTGCGCTCCAGCACTCTGCGCTCGAGCGCAAAGCGCCCACGTGCCGACACGTGGCATGCTTGCGCTCAAGCGCCTAGGCGCTGGCCCCACGCATCCTTTGGATGTCTTTTTCCCCCTTTATTTATATATACATGTATATATATACATATGTATACATATGTACACATACACATACTCCACGACACTGTCCCTGTTAGAAAAAAAAAACCCTTGACCCCCAGCCAGCTATCCGGGTAGCGGGACCCCTGTAAAAACTCTGCGTGGCTCCCGATATATCTAAAAACCCCCTTCAAAACACAACACACGTACACTGCATATCGAGTTCGCATGACCAGTTTAACCCGTCAATCGGAGGTTCCCTCGCTCCAAAGGCGAAGGGTAATTAACGGCAGTTTAGTCCGCGGCTGCCGGAGATTCGGATCCCCACAATCATTAAACCCCGGCCTACCCTAGGCAGGGGGAATCTGTAGTACGCCTGACAAGCGTGCGCGTATTCCCATCTCAATGGGGTGATGAAAAACACCCTACACCGGGCAAGAGGGTTGAGGAACCTTGGTCCTGTGGCGGCCCGGGGCGAGCTGAGGGGCCGAGGAGGCAAATATGCAGGGGGCCTTGTGGAGGGCCGGCTTGTGCTTGCCGGTCGGGTACAAGGGTCGCCCGATCGGCCTCCGTGGGCCCTTTCTTCCGGGTCCTGGGACATGTCGTCCGCCACGTGTCCTGATCTCGCATCGCCAATATTGAGTATCATCATTAGCCCCCCACTCTTGTCCCGACCAGCTAGCGGGTCGGGTCAGGAGTGGACTGCCAGGCCTCCCGAGGTGAGCTCCTTCCCAAGGCTTTATCGGGACGGGTCCTCGGGCCATCAGTTGTCTTTTCTGCTAGCGAATCAGGGCGAGATATCAGCATTTAAAGAAGGTGCGCCGGTTTGTGCACTCTGCCACTGAAGCGACGGTCCACGCGGCAAGCGTCGATTGGCCGACACGAAGTATGCAGGCCTGCGACGTCTGATGGGATGCGGTCCAGCGCAGGATCGACACGTGGAGCGATTGGAGCCGCTGGACGCGAGGAGTCGTTTCGGCAGGAGATGACGTGGGTTGTTGGATGAGGCCACTTGCAGCAATAAGTAGGGGTGGGCCTGCCCTCGGGCCCTACTCCTTCATATTTCCCTCTTCTAAATCCTGGTTGCTCGGCGCTCGTCTTCTTTCTCCCGCTTTCGGCTCCCGAAGACTCCCTTTTTCAAGGTTAGATGTCTTCCTTTGTGGAGTCAGTAAATATTGTAGAAGTAGGTTCTAGGGACCCTTTAGTTGTGTCTGAGTCCTCCAGGGGAGCAGGGGTCGAATCCTCTCCCTGGGATCGTGCGGCGGGGGCAGCCCCCAGGGAGGAGGCGGCAGATGCGGCCCCCGGCTCCTCGTGTTGGGTGAGTCATGAGGACGAGCTCGCCAATGCTCGGGCTCGCTTCCACATCCCCTCGCGTTACACGCTCCGACTGGCCAAGGAGGGAGAGAGGGCGAATCAAGTACGGGGCACGGAAATCGCTCTGTATTTGGAAGCTTTTTGGGGTGGAATGCGCCTGCCCTTCTCTCCCGAGGCCGTCGCTACGCTGAGTTTTTTCGGTCTGGCCCCCGGCCAGTTAATGCCGAACTCGTGGAGGATCCTTCTCAGATTCTTGATCCGCCTAAAGTTACAGGCGGTTCCCTTTAGCCTCTCCCTTCTTGATTCTTCACTCGTCTTCAAAAGTCACCCTGGTGGTCGAGCGGGCGACCCGAGATGGGTCTATCTCTCTTTCAGAAAGCGGCCGGGCGGCGCTGCCGGGACCGGGGTCGTGGCCTTGCCCTCTTCTATTCATGATTGGAAGAAGAAATTTTTCTTCGTTTCCCCTCCCGAGGGCGAGGACTGGCCCGTGCCTACCAAGTGGTCGAGGGAGAAATGTTTGCCGAGGGACCAGTCCAATGACCCCGCTGCGGTGAGAGTGGCGTCGTGGGAGCCCATCCCCCGACCTGATGTCTGAGAGGGTCCTGAGCTGGGCCGGGCTCAGCCCCGTTGAGTTCGTCGGTAAGTTAGGCTAGATTTCTGGCTTGTGTTTTGCTCGTGTTGCTGACTCGTTGGGTATTTGCTTTGTGCAGGATCCATGGACTTCGACTCGCCTAAAGCCTCCATGCGCCAGCCGAGGAAGGTTGCGAAAGCTGGGGGCGCCGGCTCTTCTCGCGCGAAGCCCGCTCCAGCTCCTACTGCTCCGGTGGTGGCGTCCCGTGATCGTTCGAGGGCGGATCCCGCCCCGGGTCCCAGCAGAGTGTCGGGCCAGAAGCGGGCCCTGGTTCTGGAGGACCCAGACTCGGAGGAGGAAATCGGCTCTCCCTCAGAGCCGCTCAAGAGGAGCTCCCAGAGATCTTCCCGGGGACGGTCCTCGCCGATCGTGGTGGAGAAAGGGGGCCTCCGGTTCGCGGTGCCATCGGGGCTATCCATTGCGGATAGCCTTCTACATGAGATAGAGGTCTCGGCCGGGGGTAGAGTTCCCGGGGGGACTTTCAGGGCTCAGCTGGCGTCTATCGCCCAGGAGTCCGTGCATGTAAGTGTTTGGTTCATCGTGAGATTCGGTGCCTCCTTCGTCTTTCTGATCTCTTTCGTACCTCCCAGGTTCTCCAGCATGTTGCCATCGCCCTGCGTATGGAAGCCGAGGTGGTAGCCCCGGCACTGGAGGCTGCGGGCCGGCTCGCCTCGCTGGAAGAGAGCTCCAGGCGGGAGCTGGAGGCGGTGACGACGAGGGTTGCCGCCTTGGAAGGTAAGGTGGATGCCGGGAAACGGGAGGTGGCCCGGCACCGCGAGACTGCCGTGATTGCCGAGGTCAAGCTCGAGGATGCCCAGGTGCTTGCCGGCAACCTGAAGAGGACGGTGAAAGCCCTCCGGAAGGAGTTTGGGGCGGCGGCCGAGGCGGCCAAGTCGGCCGAACTGAAGGCGGTGGAGAGCTATAAGAATTCGAAGGACTTCTATGATGATCTGGCCGTGTCTACGACCCGCATCTGGCACGACGCCCTCGATGCCGTTAAGGCCCGGATGCCAGAGTTTGCCGACGGAGATCTCCGGGCCGAGTTCCCCCTCGCGGACTCCGATGAGCAGGGGGAAGAGGTTCGTGGCAAGGAAACCGCCGAGGACCCTGCGCGCCATGTGGTGGATGTCGAGGACCTCGAGGTCGCACCTGGCCCCGAGGCCTAGAGCCCCCGTCTTCCTCCTTTTATTTCTTTGTTTTTGGAATTTTGTAAGGCTAGGGAGCCCCAAAAAATACCCTTTGTAAAGCCTTTTTCTTTTGTAGTAATAAATTTTTTCCTTGGTTTCATCGAATCGCGCTCTACCATCTGTTTGTGAAAAATGCTCGTAAGATATCTCTGCTTGCACCGTTGTGTTTTCATGTCAGGTTGGCCATCTGTCTAGCGATCGTCCGTTGAGTTGATTTCGATCACTTGCCGACGAGCATGCCAAGCACTGCCGAGGAGGTATTCCCATGGGCCCCGAAGTCCAGGGGAGATCGTTTAGACCTGGATAGACTTGATGTCCCTCATTGGGGTCTCGGATCCTCTGCGGGTGATGGGCAGAACGCTGTTCGCCGTATTTATACCGAGCATGAGTGGGAGGCCCCATGGAGGTGCCATCTTTTGACTTCTGGAGATGCAAGCATCGACCACTAGCCGGGGATGACCGAGCAGGGTAGCTGCTCGGTTGCCTTTTGCGAGGGCTTTAATCCTTCAAGACGGGGATCGAGCGGGGTTACCGCCCGGTGCCTCTTGGTGAGGGCTTTTGTCCCGACGGACAGCCGAGCGAAGGATCCTCAGGCTCGACTACCTCTGGGAGGGCTTTCTGATCCCTGGCATTGCGGTAGGGAAGCTACCCGCCAGGGACGACCGAACAGGGTAGCTGCTCGGTTGCCTCTTGCGAGGGCTTTAATCCTTAGCGTTGGAGGGGCTGTAAGAAGCCCAATAAGGATGACCGGGCAGTGAAGCTGCGCGGTTGCCTCTTGGCGAGGGCTTTGACCTCTGGCATCGTAGGTAGGCAACTACCAGCCGGAGTTGACCGAGCAGGGCAGCTGCTCGGTTGCCTCTTGCGAGGGCTTTGATCTTTCAGGACGGGGACCAAGCAGGGTTACTGCCCAGTGCCTCTTGGCGAGGACTTTGATCCCTGTCGGTTGTGGTAGGAAGCTACCAGCCGGGGATAGCCGAGCAAGGACTCGACTGCCTCTGGGAGGACTTTGGTCCTTGGCGCGGGAGAGGCTGTAGAAGCCTACCAAGGACCCTTGGCTGGGCAGGGTTACTGCCCGATGCCTCTTGGCGAGGACTTTTGTCCTGAAGGATAGCCGAGCGAGGGATCCTCGGGCTCGACTGCCTCTGGGAGGGCCTTCTGATCCCTAGCGTTGCGATAGGGAAGCTACCCGCCAGGGATAGCCGAGCGATGGTTGAGCTCGACTACCTCTGGGAGGACTTTCTGATCCCCGGCGTTGCGGCAGGGAAGCTACCCGCCAGGGATAGCCGAGCGACGGTTGGGCTTGACTGCTTCTGATCCCTGGCGTTGCGGTAGGGAAGCAACCGGCCAGGTATAGCCGAGCAGGGTAGCTGCTGTGGCTAATTCTTCGCGAGGTGTAGCCCGACCAACCAGCTGTAGGCATGGGGAACAGGAACGGTCGCGGCGACTGTGCGTGTAGCATGAGCATTGAATGTAGGGGGAGGCGAAGTGCTAGGGGCGCGTCGTTTCGATTCCACCAGAGAAAGCTTGATGACCGCCGCGTTGCAGCGACTTTTTGGGTGAAAGCGGGCGACTGTTGAGCTCCGTGGGGCGCAGTGGGCTATATAAGGCTGAAGGAGTACTGTTCCACCGATCCTTCATAAATAGGTTGTCGAAAATGCAAGACTTCCCGTTTACCATCTCCGACATCGTCCATTTCGAAGACGTGTACCTTTACGACCAGAACTGCACCGAGGACACGGTGCAGTTGGTCTATGGGAGCATCGAGGACCATTTTGGTCGGCTGCTCCCCCGACGCTCCTCCCTGCGGCAGCTACTGATGTACTTCATCTGGAGGGCATCGCTGGGGCTTTACAACCCCCTGTCCGAGCAGCTTTATGACGAGGCCGTGGGTAAGCTGCGGTCCCTGAGGCACTTCGGCCTGATCTCCGCGAACCGGCTGGCTCGCTCGGAGGCGCTCATCCGCGAGTGCTACGAGTTGAGGTTCGAGGTCAACGCGCGCGGGGGGAACCGAGGGGAGAGAATGGATCTCGCGAGGCCTCGGCTGGTGGAGATCTTTGCCGAGTATCATGAGTAGTGCTCTCTGCACCCCCTTCCCCCCGCTGTTGTAATTTTTTTTTTCTTTTTGTATGTATGGTTGAGGAGCCCATAATACCTTTTGAATAAACAACGTTTTTCCTTCTTTTTCGTAATGTTCCATTGATCTTTATTAAATTAACAACAGACCCTAGGAAGAGTTTACATTGCCCTAAAAGAAAATTACAGGCTAGTAGATGATTTTATTGGCTCGGCCCGAGCTCTCTGGAGGACTGTTGGCCTCCGTGCTTGGTACGGGGTACGGGGCTCCCTGAGTTCCGTGCTGGCCGCCCGCCGAAACGAGCATGATCTGACCGATGGTCAGGTCAGCGGGAGGGCGATGCTGCTCCTGCTCGCGGTCGGCATGCCGTTTGTCCCTCAAGTATGCGGCGAGGTGTCCCGATCGGATGAGCTCTTCGATGTAGTCCCTGAGTTGCTTGCAATCCTCCGTGACGTGGCCCAGTGTCCGGTGGAAAGCGCAGTAAGGGCCCCGGGTTGGCTTCGCGGCCTGACGTGGGATCAGAGGGAACTTGAAGAACCCCTCGTTCTGGGCCTCCTCTAGCAATACTGCGAGGGAGACGTTGAGGGGGGTATACTCCTGGAACTTTGGGTGATAGGGCTGCTGACGCTCCGGCCTCTCCTCCCGAGCCCTCTTCTTCTGGTCGGATCGATCTGCCCGGGGGAGATTTGCGTTCACCTCGGACTCTAACTAAACTTCGCGCTCTGTCCATGCCTTGACCTCGGCCATGGTTTTAGGCTGTGCCAGCGCAAAGGAGCGCAGCCACTCCTTGTGCCTCAGACCAGATCTGAGCACCGTGATGACGGTCTCATCCCGGTGCTCGGGAACCTCGAGGAGGGCGTTGTAAAAGCGGGTGATGTAAGCTTTGAACGTCTCCTTGTCTCCACTCTTAATTGTGAAGAGGTAGTCGACCGTGCGCTTATGTCGACGGTTCCCAACGAAGTGGCCGAGGAACTGAGTAGCCAGCTCGTCGAAGGTCGAGATCGAGCGGGGCTCGAGTCCTCGGAACCAGTCCCGACCAGAACGGATGAGGGTGGCCGGGAAGGCCCTGCACTGGGCGGCATCGGAATGATCCTGGAAGCTCATTCCCGCGGTGAAAGCATCCAAATGGTCCTTGGGGTCGGTTTTCCGGTCGAACAGAGAGACCTTCGGGGGTTTGTTGCGCGAGGAGACAGGGACAGCGAGTAGTTCCTCGGTGAACGGTTTGGTGAGCGAGTCCGCGGCGTATTCGGCCCCGCCGACTGAGAGGTGACTTTCCCGGCGCATGCCCTCGATCTTCTTCTCGAGGGCGTCGAGTCGGCCATAGTACCCCGAGGACTCGGCGCCTCGTGATCCCTGGCCTCCGCTGTGGGAGACCTGCGTCTGGGCACGGCTCCGGTTCCTCTCAATGAGGTTTCTCAGATCCCCGGGCGCGGTGGCTGTTGAGCCGTCGTGGCAAGCTCCTCCTGTGTGTCGGACGGTCGGGGTCCCAAAACGAAAAGTGTGCCTTTTCGTCTCCCATAACCCCCTATTAACTCCAAATTATTATATCAGTTCCAGAAGTTTTAATACACCCTAATTACTACAAAATTTTAATGATTTTCTTTAAATTTTTACAATTTTTTTTAATAAACAAAACCTTTCACCTACCCTACCCTAGCTACCCTATAAATAGACTCCTACCCCCTACCCTCTCATTCCAAAACCTTAGATTTACTCTCTTGAAATTTCCACAAGAAAGTGTGCTTTGAAACCGAGTTCACGGCGAAGCGCTGACGGATTCCGGCGACGTTCTTTGAAGCAACCGGCGACGAAACAACACCGCGGTCGTTTCCCTAATTCCTCTATACTCTTTAGAAGAGTTTGAAACCCGTAAGTCCCATTCTTCTCTCTTTTCTACTTCTTAAAATACGACTTTATGAAACCCGACGGAAATCGGAACAAACCGATTTCCGATTCGATTTTTCTACAAAATCTCACTTGTCACCAATTCCATAATACCTAAACATATTCATGATGACTATTAATCACATAAAAATCAATTTGGAAAAACTTTCTAACATGAAATGATAACTTTCTTGTAATATCGTATTCTTTTCACAATAATACCATAAAGTTTATTTTTCTTCTTCTAATCAATTCCCTCATTCCTAAACATGTTCATCTTGACCACTAAACTTGTAAAAATCAATTTGAATGAGTTTTCACACATGAAATGATAACTTTTGCAAATACCGTATTCTTTCACTTAAATACCCTCATGTTTAATATATCATGTTTAACCCCTAAACTTCACAATACCTTAAAATAAGTCACAAGGTAATGACCTACCTCCACACACACACAAATACGACCCTAATTGATATCATCAAAACTTAGAATACGAAAATACAAGATATACATTAAAATACCATTTTCTTTATAAACCTTTTCTTAAAGCTTTAAGTTGTACACAATTCTAAAACAAAATCTTTTAAAAGAAAATACGATATGTCATGGACATCGATCGTTTATATAAACTGGCTTTGTGGTGTCTAGGTTAGGCAAGTGAGCTTGGGTAACTTTAAAAGGCCCGCCTCACGATTCGTGAGCGGATCCCTCCCTCCTCACTTGTACTTACCTGGCCACAATTGGCGGTGAAGAGGCGATTTGAGGCTTCTAATGACTTGTCATTTAGACCCTTAGAAATAGGCTAGTTGGCTTAGGAAACCCTAGAAACTAAAATACGGAAAATTTACATCCTTTTACAAGTAAATACCTTATCTTTATAAAGCCGTTTTCTAAATAAATAGTATTTATAAAATCTTTACAAAGCGCCACTACAACCCATCTTTGGGGAACCCGTTAGGGATAGTACGGTTCATCGTGCACCCGTGGGCTAGTAGTGCGAGATTCAGACCTCCGCAAGGAGCATTCGGTCTCGAAAGGTTTAAAATACGACATTTAAGAAAAATGATATTTTTGGAAAATAAAATATTTATTTTAAATTACTCTTGTATTATTATATATCTAATTATCATTTAAACGCCTATTTTATTATAAGATAAAGTTTCCACCTTTTTCTAAAAATTACAAGAATAAAAGTTACATTAAAATACCATGAAATTTCAAATAAATCAATTAATACTTTTATTAGGATATATCCACTAGAATAACACAAATAAAACTCACACTCATTATAACCATAAAGACGAATAATAGATACTTGAGGTGTATCTTGAAAACTATACAATAGTACTTTTTACATAAAACCCCCTCAAGTTTTATAAATTACAAAAAGAACCCTAACAATTATAGAACTTCAAATTACCTTTCTTTTAGTCTGACTCGGGTTAGAGTCTGACTATTTCTGACTTGAATATGATTCAAGTCAATCTATATTCTTTAATATTCCAACTCAATATGAATACATGAATCCCTGAATCCAGTTAACAATCTATTCAATTTGACTGAATCAAACCATGGATATACATCCATTATCCTATTATTCCATTTAACTGATTATGCAGTTACAACATGTTTACTGATATCATGGTTTTGGTCAGTCACCCAACTTACTCAATACAATACAACAATAATGTTAAAACACTACGGGGTTTAAGGGGTAGATTGGTACGGAAGGTGTTAAAGGTGGCACGAGGTGGTCAGATTAAGACACCTAACCTGAATCCCATTGCTGTTGTACCGTGGCTTAACGGTTCCTTGTACTTTCCTTTTGCCCTGGTCTCTAGCATATAGAGACCCCCCTCGTATACACCGGTATCCTTCTGTACCAAGCTACAAACAACAGCGTTAACATAACATCACAACAACAGCTTACACTTTAAAAAATGTATCTTCTTATTCTATCTTCTCTACTTCCCTCTTACCTTTGGGACTTACCGAGCGATCTGTTCGCTAACGACATTCTGTTTCTCTTTTCTTTGAATATCGTCAGGTGACCTGGACCCGGCAGAAGTTGAGCCATCACAAGAAGACTTGGAGCAATTTGCCGAAGACCCTGCAGTATAATTTCATTGTACACTTTTCTTTTCAGTACTTTCCATTTCCTGTTATGCCACTGTTTAGGCATCTTTATTTCAGTTGTATTTTCCTTTCCATGTATTATACAAAGAATGTTAATAAATAAAAGTTGATGTTCTTTTTATACTCTTGTCTCTTGTGTATTTACTCTATATTGCTTAGCTACGCTTAGCGTATGTACTTCTGAGTACATACGTAGCGGACCCAGTCGCGTCCCCTTCGCCGTATACAGGGAAGCGAGGCGTGACAGGTTTTGTTGGTGGCCCATGCAGGTCAGAGCTGAATGAACCTCTGTCATCCAGTTCTGGTCTGCGTGAACAACCTAAGCAATATAACACAAGAACCAGCAACTAAAACATTCTTTACAATTCATATTCCTTGAATCTTGCAAATTTCTATTTCTTGAATCTTATCATTTCATGTATTTGAATCTGTCCTAACCCAAATTTTTCTTCAGGGTTATGGATTCCCCGAACAACACTAGCACCAATGTCAACAACACCCCTCCAGCACTACCTCTCACACCAGCTGTTCCTGCACCACCCACTGAGCAAACAATGCTATTTGAGGCGATCCGCAGTCTTCTCGAGGGACAGCAACAACTTCTGAACCGTCCTGAGACCGATGCACCGGGAGTAAAGCTATTCAGGGCTTTACATCCCAAGCAGTTCTCTGGTAAAGGAAGCCCTCTTGAAGCGGAAGAGTGGGCACAAAGCATCGAAGACGATCTGGCAGCAGCTCAAGTGCCAGACAACGCTTGGGTCCGTGTAGCAAAACTACAGCTCACGGATAATACTCGAAATTGGTGGAAGGCGGAAGAAAGTCGTCTGGTACAGCCGATTGAATGGAAGACCTTTCGTGAGAAGTTCGACGCGAAATATTTCCCTGTGACTGCCAGGTTTGCAATGGAGCAGCAGTTTATTCATCTACAACAGGGTTCAATGTGGGATAAATTAGTAGATGAATACGATGCTGAATTCACCATGTTAAGCCGGTAAGATATGTCACGAATAGTTAATTTTTAAATATCACATACTACACAGCTAACACAATCTTTAAACAGATTCGCGGCACACTTGATACCGACGGACGAGATCAGAGCCCGTCGCTTTCAACAAGGTTTGGACACAGAGATTAAGGCTGCTCTAGCCACAGGAAAGTTTTTGACTCATGAGGAAGCTCTAGAAGCTGCCCGCAGTTATGAGGCAGTGATAAAAGAGAGGGGCAGACCTCAGTCTGCAGGAGTCAAACGCCCTGCTAACCAGATGGCAGGTGCAGTCTCGTCCAAACCACCTTTCGTGCCAAGGAGACCCGGAGTGCCAACCTATCGTCCTATCCCAGCCTTTTGCACCTACTGCAAGAGAACTGGACATATGATGAAGGACTGCCGTCGAGCCAACCACCTTTGCTTAGTCTACGGTTCAGCTACTCACGGTATTGGGTCTTGTCCCCAAAAACAGAACCCAGTTGCTGCACCTAGGCCAGCAAATACCTATCCGCAGCGACCAGCTCTTCAGGCACCTGCTCCAAGACTTGCACTGCCTGCACCACCCAGGGGTCCACAAGCTGCACCACCTCCTCGACAGTTCCATCAAGCTCAAAGGAACGTTCCGAGGAATGCTCCTCAGGCTAGGAGGAATGTGCCAAAGCGCCAGGCTTTCATGATGTCTGTGGAAGAAGCTGAGGCCACTGGCCAAGTCATTACCGGTAAACTTCCTTCTCAAACTTATCTTTTAGTCTTGTTTACCTACACACTTTCACTATACCTAAAACCTATCCCATATACCTTAGGTACAATCCTAGTAGCTTCACTACCTGTACTTGCACTGTTTGATACTGGAGCATCCCACTGCTTTATGTCGCAACGGTTTGTCCGAACCCATACGATTCCAGTCTCACCGCTTGTATCCAGCTGGAACGTCAGTTCCGGAAATGGTGTTCTAAAGGCAACTATGGGATACAGCATGTGTCCAGTCGTCGTCTGCAGTCGAGAGTTTTATGCTGACTTCAAAGTACTGGACATACCGAACTTCGATATGGTTCTAGGAATGGACTGGCTTGGAACCTTTTATGCTACCATCGACTGTCGTCAAAGGAGGGTAGTATTTGAGATTCCAGATCATCCGGTCTTCTATTTCAAGAGTGGAGACCGTACACTGGAACCAAGTACCTACAAAGTGAAGCCAAGGGAAGCAGTAGTTGCGGCAGCTCAAGCAGAGGAAGAATCAAGACCAGAGGTAGTTCGAGAGTTCGACGATGCATTTCCTGACGATATATCAGGTTTGCCTCCCGATCGAGCTCTTGAATTCAGTATTGACTTAGTACCAGGAGCACAACCGGTGATCAAAGCACCTTATAGACTAAGTCCGGAAGGATTGAAAGAAGTTCGAACACAGTTGGACGAATTACTGGCGAAAGGATGGATTCGTCCCAGCACTTCAAGTTGGGGAGCACCTGTATTATTGGTAAAGAAGAAGGAAGGTTCATACAGAATGTGCATCGATTATAGGGCCTTGAACGAAGTCACTATAAAGAACAAGTATCCACTCCCGCGTATCGACGATTTATTCGATCAGCTAAGTGGATCTTGTGTTCTCTAAACTAGATCTTCGTTCAGGTTATCATCAAGTGAAGGTTAAGGAAGCTGATATTCACAAAACAGCTTTCAGAACTCGCTATGGACATTACGAATTTCTAGTAATGCCATTTGGAGTGACCAATGCACCCGCAATCTTCATGAACCTAATGAACCAAGTTTTCCGGGAGTATTTAGACAGGTTTGTTGTCATCTTCATCGACGACATCCTGGTATATTCTAAGAATCGGAAAGAGCATGCGGAGCACCTACGAATTGTCCTGGAAACTCTTCGACAACATAAGCTTTATGCCAAGTACAGCAAGTGCGAGTTTTGGCTAAATTAGGTTGGTTTTCTTGGACATATCGTATCAGGAGAAGGAATTTCTGTGGATCCAGCAAAAGTTTCAGCAGTTAGCGAATGGCCTACACCAAAGTCAGTGAAGGACATTCGGTGTTTCTTGGGTTTAGCTGGATATTACAGAAGGTTTATTGAAGGCTTTTCGAAGATAGCAACACCCCTGACCAAGCTTACACGAAAAGATGAAGAATTTGTGTGGTCAGAAGCATGCGAGCAAGCTTTCGTAGAACTCAAGTCAAGACTGACATCTGCACCTATTCTCGTAATACCGGATCAATCTGGAGGATTCGAAGTGCATTGCGATGCATCTGGTAAGGGATTAGGATGTGTTCTACATCAGCACGGTAAGGTTGTGGCTTATGCTTCAAGACAACTGAAGACTCATGAGCGCAATTATCCGACGCATGATCTGGAGTTGGCAGCCGTTATCTTTGCTCTTAAGATTTGGCGTCATTACCTACTTGGTGAATGAGTGAACATCTACACAGATCATAAGAGCTTAAAGTATGTGTTTACTCAGAAGGAGTTGAATATGCGGCAGAGAAGATGGCTAGAACTCATGGCAGACTTTGACATCAACTTGCAATATCACCCAGGAAAGGTGAACGTAGTACCTGATGCTCTTAGTCGCCAACCATTATCAATGAATCTCACCGCTCAGTAGAAGCTTCAGCAAGACTTACATCAGATGGAGATTGAAGTAGTCATGCCAGGTAATGTTTTAAGTTTGATGAATCTACAAGTTCAATCAACCATTGTCAATCAGATCAAAATAGCTCAAGACAGCGATGCTAAGTTGCAAAAGATCAGAGAACAAGTGGAGAATGGACTCAGAACAGATTTCATCATCCATGAAGACGGATCTTTGAGATACGGCAGCAGATTGTGTGTACCAAAAGGTCCTGTTCGGGAAGAGTTGATGAAAGAAGCTCACAGCTCTCCCTATTCAGTACATCCTGAAGGTACCAAAATGTACAAGGATCTACGTCAGAATTATTGGTGGCATGGAATGAAGCGTGAAGTAGCCAGAAGCGTCGCAAAATATTTGGTGTGTCAGCAAGTAAAGGCTGAACATCACAGGACAGCAGGACTACTTCAACCGTTACCAATTCCAGAATGGAAGTGGCAGCACATCACGATGGACTATGTAACTGCTCTTCCTCGCAGCACAAAGGGTAACGATGCGATATGGGTAATTGTGGATCGACTCACCAAGTCGGCTCACTTCAACCCATTTCGGTTGGCCAATCAACTGAGACACTAGCAAAGAAGTACATGGAGGTAATAATCTAATTAAGATTTAAACACTTCATAATGTACTATCTCTGATACCCATGAACTCATACAGGAAATTGTGAGACTTCATGGAGTACCGGTCTGCATTGTCTCCGATCGTGACACCAGGTTCCGATCGCAATTTTGGCAGAGTCTGCAAGCTAGCTTGGGAACAAGTCTGAAATTCAGCACGGCTTATCATCCACAAACAGATGGTCAGTCGAAACGAACTATTCAGATCTTGGAAGATATGCTCAGAGCATGTATGCTCGACTTCAAAGGATCGTGGGAAGATCACCTGCATCTTGTGGAGTTCGCGTACAACAACAGCTACCAAGCAAGTATAGGAATGGCACCTTTTGCAGCATTATATGGAAAGAAGTGTCAATCGCCATTAAGTTGGTACGACATCGAAGATAGGGAACTTCTTGGACCGGAGATGATAATAGCAACTGTTGATGTGGTTCGTACTATCAGGGAGAGGATGCGCATAGCCCAAGATAGACAGAAGCATTGGGCTGATGCAAAGAGACGACACTTGGAGTTCCAGCCAGGAGATCACCTGAAAATATCTCCGAACTGCGGAGTGATCCGATTTGGAAGACGGGGTAAGCTAAGTCCGAGATACATTGGACCGTTCGACATACTCGAACGAGTCGGTGAAGTGGCATACCGTTTAGCGCTTCCACCCTCATTGGAAGGAGTGCATAACGTGTTCCACATATCCCAACTCAGAAGGTATGTGAATGACCCCAGCCATGTACTTGATCATTCCGAGCTCACTATACTGCCCGACTTGTCTTGTGACCAACAACCTGTGGAAATCCTGGACAGGAAAGTGAAGACACTTCGGAACAAGGAAGTTAACCTGGTCCGGGTAATGTGGAGAAAAGACACTCCAGGAGAATCCACGTGGGAAAGGGAAGATGAAATGCGTGCAAGATATCCTCATCTTTTTGTAAACTAGTCCTCAAATAAAAGTTGTAAATTTCGAGGACGAAATTTTTGTAAGGAGGGTAGACTGTAACAACTCCAATTTTTGTATACATAAATTTGATTTAAATTTGAAGTATACTTGGAGTATTAATATTGCTGATAACGCTTTAAGTATCTATTTTCCTACAATAATTACAAGAAAGAGCTTATAGCTCATTGGTAATACCTTGCACTGCTGAACCAAGCCACCAGAGTTCGAATCCCATACCCCACATTATTTTTAGTTTATTTTTCTTTAAAAATTCTTGGAAGCCCAACAGTCCACAGGCCATAACTCTTAAATGTTGAATTGAACCCCAAAAACGGAGTATGCCAAAGTCTTATTCAGAGAACCCCGCACCCAACCGTCGCCGAACCCGGCCGGGATCGGCCAACTCGGCCGGCCGGCCGAATCGGCTGGCGCCGCCGGCCGGAGTTGGTCGGACGGTCGGGGTCCCAAAACGAAAAGTGTGCCTTTTCGTCTCCCATAACCCCCTGTTAACTCCAAATTATTATATTAGTTCCAGAAGTTTTAATACACCCTAAATACTACAAAATTTTAATGATTTTCTTTAAATTTTTACAATTTTTTTTAATAAACAAAACCTTTCACCTACCCTACCCTATCTACCCTATAAATAGACCCCTACCCCCTACCCTCTCATTCCAAAACCTTAGATTTACTCTCTTGAAATTTCCACAAGAAAGTGTGCTTTGAAACCGAGTTCACGGTGAAGCGCTGACGGATTCCGGCGACGTTCTTTGAAGCAACCGGCGACGAAACAACACCGCGGCCGTTTCCCTAGTTCCTCTATACTCTTTAGAAGAGTTTGAAACCCGTAAGTCACATTCTTCTCTCTTTTCTACTTCTTAAAATACGACTTTATGAAACCCAACGGAAATCGGAACAAACCGATTTCCGATTCGGTTTTTCTATAAAATCCCACTTGTCACCAATTCCATAATACCTAAACATATTCATGATGACTATTAATCACATAAAAATCAATTTGGACAAAGTTTCTCACATGAAATGATAACTTTCTTGTAATATCGTATTCTTTTCACAATAATACCATAAAGTTTATTTTTCTTCTTCTAATCAATTCCCTCATTCCTAAACATGTTCATCTTGACCACTAAACTTGTAAAAATCAATTTGAATGAGTTTTCACACATGAAATGATAACTTTTGCAAATACCGTATTCTTTCACTTAAATACCCTCATGTTTAATATATCATGTTTAACCCCTAAACTTCACAATACTTTAAAATAAGTCACGAGGTAATGACCTACCTCCACACACACACAAATACGACCCTAATTGATATCATCAAAACTTAGAATACGAAAATACAAGACATACATTAAAATACCATTTTCTTTATAAACCTTTTCTGAAAGCTTTAAGTTGTACACAATTCTAAAACAAAATCTTTTAAAAGAAAATACGATATGTCATGGACATCGATCGTTTATCTAAACTGACTTTGTGGTGTCTAGGCTAGGCAAGTGAGCTTGGGTAACTTTAAAATGCCCGCCTCACGATTCGTGAGCGGATCCCTCCCTCCTCACTTGTACTTACCTGGCCACAATTGGCGGTGAAGAGGCGATTTGAGGCTTCTAATGACTTATCGTTTAGACCCTTAGAAATAGGCTAGTTGGCTTAGGAAACCCTAAAAACTAAAATACGGAAAATTTACATCCTTTTACAAGTAAATACCTTATCTTTATAAAACCGTTTTCTAAATAAATAGTATTTATAAAATCTTTGCAAAGCACCACTACAACCCACCTTTGGGGAACCCGTTAGGGATAGTACGGTTTATCGTGCACCCGCGGGCTAGTAGTGGGAGATTCAGACCTCCGCAAGGAGCATTCGGTCTCGAAAGGTTTAAAATACGACATTTAAGAAAAATGATATTTTTGGAAAATAAAATATTTATTTTAAACTACTCTTGTATTATTATATATCTAATTATCATTTAAACGCCTATTTTATTATAAGATAAAGTTTCCACCTTTTTCTAAAAATTACAAGAATAAAAGTTACATTAAAATACCATGAAATTTCAAATAAATCAATTAATACTTTTATTAGGATATATCCACTAGAATAACACAAATAAAACTCACACTCATTATAACCATAAAGACGAATAATAGATACTTGAGGTGTATCTTGAAAACTATACAATAGTACTTTTTACATAAAACCCCCTCAAGTTTTATAAATTACAAAAAGGACCCTAACAATTATAGAACTTCAAATTACCTTTCTTTTAGTCTGACTCGGGTTAGAGTCTGGTTATTTCTGACTTGAATATGATTCAAGTCAATCTATATTCTTTAATATTCCAACTCAATATGAATACATGAATCCCTGAATCCAGTTAACAATCTATTCAATTTGACTGAATCAAACCATGGATATACATCAATTATCCTGTTATTCCATTTACCTGATTATGCAGTTACAACATGTTTACTGATATCATGGTTTTGGTCAGTCACCCAACTTACTCAATACAATACAACAATAATGTTAAAACACTACGGGGTTTAAGGGGTAGATTGGTACGGAAGGTGTTAAAGGTGGCACGAGGTGGTCAGATTAAGACACCTAACCTGAATCCCATTGTTGTTGTACCGTGGCTTAACGGTTCCTTGTACTTTCCTTTTGCCCTGGTCTCTAGCATATAGAGACCCCCCTCATATACACTGGCATCCTTCTGTACCAAGCTACAAACAACAGCGTTAACATAACATCACAACAACAGCTTACACTTTAAAAAATGTATCTTCTTATTCTATCTTCTCTACTTCCCTCTTACCTTTGGGACTTACCGAGCGATCTGTTCGCTGACGACATTCTGTTTCTCTCTTCTTCGAATGTCGTCAGGTGACCTGGACCCGGCAGAAGTTGAGCCATCATAAGAAGACTTGGAGCAATTTGCCGAAGACCCTGCAGTATAATTTCATTGTACACTTTTCTTTTCAGTACTTTCCATTTCCTGTTATGCCACTGTTTAGGCATCTTTATTTCAGTTGTATTTTCTTTTCCATATATTGTACAAAGAATGTTAATAAATAAAAGTTGCTGTTCTATTTATACTCTTGTCTCTTGTGTATTTACTCTATATTGCTTAGCTACGCTTAGCGTATGTACTTCTGAGTACATACGTAGCGGACCCAGTCGCGTCCCCTTCGCCGTACACTGGGAAGCGGGGCGTGACAATACGATCACGAAGCAATAAATAAACTGTAGGGTGTTTTTCGTCACCCCATTGAGATGGGAATACGCGTGCGCTTGTCAGGCGCATTACAGATTCCCCCTGCCTAGGGTATGCAGGGGTTTATTGATTGTGGGGATCCGAATCTCCGGCAACCGTGGACTAAGCTGCCGTTAATTACCCCTCGTCTTTGGGACGAGAGAACCTCCGATTGACGGGTTAAACTGGTCATGCGAACTCAATGTGCAGTGTCGTGTTTTGAAAGGGGGTTTGGATATATCGGGGGCCCCGCAGAGTTTTTATGGGGGTCCCGCTACCCGGATAGCGGGCTGGGGGTCAGGGAGGCTAGCAGCCCCTTGCGGGGTGCGGGGCAGCGCCCTGGTCCAAATTTTTTTTGAGAGGGATAGTGTTGTAGAGTATGTGTGTGTGTGTGTGTGTATACATATATATAAAATAAAAAAAGAAAAGGGCATCCAAAGGATGCGTGGGAAAAGCGCCAGCGCTTTGGGGGCTAGCGCTTTGAGCGCAAGGGCGAGCGCTAGCGCGCCATGTGTCAGCACGTGGGAGCTCGAGCGCTAGCGCACCACGTGTCAGCACGTGGGCGCTCAGGTGCTAGCGCTCTGGACGCTAGCGCTCTGAGTGCAAAAGCACTAGCGCTTTGAGCGCTATCGCCCCAGGTGTCAGCACGTGGGCGCTCGGGCGCTGGCGCTTTGGATGCTAGCGCTCTGAGCGCAATGGCTTTGAGCGCTAGCGCACCACGTGTCAGCACGTGGGCGCTCGGACCCTAGCGCTAGCGCTCTGAGTGCTAGCGCACCATGTGTCAGCACGTGGGTGTTCGAGCGGCAAAATGGACTTGGTCCCTGCAATGGGAGTTGTACTCGCAGAAAGTAGCACTTATTATTCTCTGTATATATATATGAGGAGTTAAACTCCTAGGATGTTTTGAAGCTGATGAAGGGCTTCTCCCCTTGAGCCCTAGTTCTTCCCTAAAGTGGGGTTTCTGGAGATGGGTCTCCTTCTTCCTCCTCTGTTGGCAGGATCTTGAAGATCAAGAGATGTGAGATTTTAAAAATCTCTTCTTTTTAAGATCTGATGGGAGATCTAAGCTCCCCTTTGTGGGTTTTGTGGTGAAAAACTATTTAGTTTTGGAAAAGGAAGAGTAAAACTCTTGATTTAATTCAAAAGAAAGAAAAAGGTTTAGAACTTTCAGAAAGGGGGAAGAGGCACAAACCCTAGATTTTGAGGGGAATGAAAAAGTCTATCTTTTATTCGTCATCGTGTTGCCTTATATAGGCTTACATATTTACATATAGCCTCTTGGGCTTTACAAAACGGCATTTTGCCCATCCCATGGCTCATGTGCCATTTCTCTTTGCACATAAGCCATGGGCTTACAAAAAAAATTGGTTTTATGCCCATTTTGCATACATTCATGCACAAAAAATTACATCAAAATTATTTGTTACATGATTTTCATTTTGGCATGGCGGAAGGCCGGACGCTTCGTGTTCGGGCTCGACCCGGGCATTGGCCCCCTTACTTAGGCTTGGGCCCGCTTGGCTTAGGGTTGACTTTGACTTTGACTTGGTCAACCGGGGTGCAATTTACGACTTCAACAAAGTGCCCCCCATAAATAAATGCACACCACATATGTGAATCGTGTGCATGAAATTGATGGATTTTCTTTCACGTGGAGGCGGCTTGCCTTGGTTCCCACTTTTGGGATGCACTGCCCTTTTTACGACATGGACGGTCGACGCTTGACGCGTCTCCAAGACGGAGTGTCCATGGTAGACATTTTCCTGGCCCGGAGTGATCTGATTCCCGCTTTGTAGGAAGCCTATACTGCCCTTTTTGCGACATGGACGGTCGACGCTCTGACCCGGAGCGATTTGGTTCCCAATTTGTGGGAAGCCCGCACTGCCCTTTTTACGACATGGACGGTCGACGCTCTGACCCGGAGCAATTTGGTTCCCGATTTGTGGGAAGCCTGCACTGCCCTTTTTGCGACATGGACGGTCAACGCTTGACGCGTCTCCGAGACGGAGTGTCCGTGGTAGACGTTTTCCTGGTCCGGAGTGATCTGGTTCCTGCTTTGTAGGAAGCCTGCACTGCCCTTTTTGCGACATGGACGGTCGACGCTTGACGCGTCTCTGAGACGGGGTGTCCGTGGTAGACTTTTCCCTAGACTGGAGTGATCCGGTTCCTGCTTTGTAGGAAGCCTGCACTGCCCTTTTTGTGACATGGACGGTCGACGCTCTGATCCGGAGCGATTTGGTTCCTGATTTGTGGGAATCCTGCACTGCCCTTTTTGCGACATGGACGGTCGACGCTCTGATCCGGAGCGATTTGATTCCCGATTTGTAGGAAGCCTGCACTGCCTCTTTTGCGACATGGACGGTCGACGCTCTGATCCAGAGCGATTTGGTTCCCTATTTGTAGGAAGCCTGCACTGCCCTTTTTGCGACATGGATGGTCGACGCTTGACGCGTCTCCGAGACAGAGTGTCCGTGGTAGACTTTTCTCTGGCCCGGAGTGATCTGCTTCCTGCTTTGTAGGAAGCCTGCACTGCCCTTTTTGCGACATGGACGGTCGACGCTTGACGCGTCTCCGAGGCGGAGTGTCCGTGGTAGACGTTTCCCTAGCCCGGAGTGATCTGGTTCCTGCTTTGTAGGAAGCCTGCACTGCCCTTTTTGCGATATGGACGGTCGACACTCTGATCTAGAGCGATTTGGTTCCCGATTTGTGGGAAGCCTGCACTGCCCTTTTTGCGACATGGACGGTCGACGCTCTGATCCGGAGCGATTTGGTTCCCGATTTGTAGGAAGCCCGCACTGCCCTTTTTGCGACATGGACGGTCGACGCTTGACGCGTCTCTGAAGCGGAGTGTCCGTGGTAGACGTTTTCCTGACTCAGAGTGATCTGGTTCCTGCTTTGTAGGAATCCTGCACTGTCCTTTTTGCGACATGAACGGTCGACGCTCTGATTCAGAGCGATTTGGTTCCCGATTTGTGGGAAGCCTGCACTGCCCTTTTTGCGACATGGACGGTCGATGGTTGATTTGACTTGCTCTGCTTCTTGCAGTGTCAGGGGTGAACTTGACTTGGTCCACTTCTTTCGATGTCGAGATTGGATTCTGACTTGCTCTGCTTTCTGCAGTGTCGGAGTTGAAGTTGACTTGTTGATTATGATTTGGGTTGACATCAGTATCGCTACACTGGAATATGGTACCAGAAGCGAATCATCATTTTCCTTTGATAGGATTTTAGGATTTTGGTTTTTATTTGGCATCTGCATTGCTGCACTGGAATAATGCCAGGAGCAACTCATCATTTGCCCCGGGAGGATTTGGGAATTGGTTTTTGCTTGGCATCAGTATCGCTACACTGGAATATGATACCATGTGCGAATCATCATTTGCGCTTGCTTATCAGGAAGCGATGGCTTATGAGATAGGTTTTAGGTCTCTATCACCTAAGAATTTTCAATTTTATGAGCCGTAAGGGTCTCACAAAGCATTTTCTCCCTACGGGTCGTAAGGATCCCGTAGGTGTATTTTCCCCTTAGGAGTCGTGGGGATCCCCAAGTGTGTTTTTCCTTTGTGAGTCGTAAGGATCTCACACGGGAATTTTCTCCTCACAAAGTCGAGAGGACTTCGCGAGTGCATTTCATCTCTTTTTTTCTTACGAGTTTGCACCCTTTCGGGTTTTCACAAACTCGCCGGCAGTCCTGCTGTTTTTACTCACGGAGCCCTTTCGGGTTTTCATCCGTGCCCATTTTGCTTGTGGACATACCATTTTTTATTTTATTTTATTTTTATTTTTGGTGGGACTTTGAATGTGGTCTCACCGGTAGGACTTAGGAGAGATTGGGATTGTTTTACGCCCGTGGATTGTATACGGTTTTGCAGGATGTATGATCCAAACCATAGGGCCGAAAAAAAATTGGGACTTTTGTTGGCGTCTGCATCGCTACACTGGAATATGGTACCAGGAGCGACTCATTATTCGCCGTTGGGGTATGGGAGTTAGAATTTGGTTGACGTCTGCATCGCTGCACTAGAATATGGTACCAGGAGCAACTCATCATTCACCATTGGGGTATGGGATTTGGAATTTGGTTGGCGTCTGCATCGCTGCACTGGAATATGGTACCAGGAGCGACTCATCATTCGCCATTTAGGGATTGGGATTTGGAATTTGGTTGGCGTCTGCATCGCTACACTGGAATATGGTATCAGGAGCGACTCATCATTCGCCACTTGGGGATTGGGGAGCGATAGCTTAGGAGACAGGTTTAGATCCCTATCGCCTAAGGCTTTTCAATTTTATGGGCCGTGAGGGTCCCATAAAAGCATTTTCTCCCGACGAGTCATAAGGATCCCGTAGGTGCATTTTCTCCTTAAGAGTCGTGAGGACCCCCAAGTGTGTTTTTCCTTTAATAGTCGTAAGGATCCCACAAAGGTTTGTTCTCCTCATGCATCGTGAGGACACATGAGTGGGTCTTCCCAATGGAGCATAATTCTCAGGACGGAGACCAGCCGCGTAACTGGTGATTACGGTGGGGCATGGGTATGATGAGAATTATTTGAGCCCGTGGATTGTATACGATAGTCAATTTGGGGACTAACTGTAGGGCTGGGAGAATTTTGAAAAATTGGATTTTGGTTGGCGTCTGCATCGCTACACTAGAATATGGTACCAGGAGCGACTCATCATTCGCTGTTTTTTTTTTTTTTTTTTTTTTGTTTTACCGCAATTGCTCTATCATTTCAGCTTTTCTTATCGCGAAGATCACGACTGCCCCATCATTTCGGCTTTTATTCACGGTTGCCCCATCATTTCGGCTTTATTTTTCATCTTTATTTTACTCGCTGATTTTTATTGCGAGTTGCCCCATCATTTCGGCTTTTCTTTATTTTTCTTTTATTTACACATTTTTTTGTTTATTTACATATATATATACATTTTTTTACATTCCCAGTTTAACAACTTAGAGGTCGATGCTGGTGTTCCCAGTTTAACGACATGGTGGTCCTATTTGCTTACCCCAGCTACTTGAATTTTGATCTTGGCGGAGCTATGTTGATGACCGTAACTCTGTGGCTTGCCGATACATCCGAGGACTGTGAGGTTTTTCCAAGCTTGTACTGGTCCTCTGCCCAATCTTTGAAAACACAGCAGTCTTCAATGGTATAACTCACCACCCTATGGTATGGGCAGTATATGGGATTGTTGGTCATATTCATTTCATGTGGCCTCTTCGGAATAGGCAATTGCAGACCGTTGTTCAAGGCTTCCTCGAATATATTGTGGACCTCATCCCTCCTGAAGGAGTACACTTTCTTCTTTCTCTCCATTAGAGTAGGTGCCCTCACTGATGCTGGTCCTTGAGGCCGATCAGTCTTTGGTTCGCCCTTTCCAGATAATGGCACATGTCTGGGAGGATTAGGTTCCCGAAAGGCTTCGGTCTCCATTTGTATGATATCGGCGGTCGTAGCTTGACCGTTTGCTAACACGCCTTTAGACAGTTCTATCTCTCCCGTCTTGTATTGCCTTTCGACCCAATCTTTGAAGACGAAGAAGTCCTCAATGGCATGACCTATCACCTTGTGATAGGGGCAATATTTTGGGTCATCGGTCATATTCGTTTCTTGCGGTCTCTTTGATTCTGGCAGTTGTAGACCGTTTCTTAGGGCATCCCTGAATATCTTGTGGACTTTTTCCCTTTTGAAGGAATAGACCTTATCCAGTTTCTCTTTCAGAGGCGATTCCACTTCGGTGTATGTATCGGAGGGACTGGAGGCTAATCGCGGCCGTTTTTCGTGAAGGCGCTCCTCTCTTAGGCTGAAGGGGGTATCGGTTGGCTGCCTCCGGGTATCAATCTCTGGCTCATGAACCAAAATTTGATTCTGCTGTAATTGCAATCGGGCGACTTGGGTCGCGAGATCTGCCGCGACGTTTGCCAATTCGTCGACCTTAGATTGTACCTTGGCTAACATCTCATCTCTGTCCTGAAGCTTCCTCTGAAGCCATTAGAATAACGCTTGTTCTGTAGTTCCGGTTATGTCAACCGAGTCATCCTTATTGCCTGAGCACAATTCCGCAGGAACCCCGGGCTCTTTTGGCTCATCGGCCTGAGCGAGCTCTTCATTATTTAGACCGAGTGGACGTTGGGTAGCGTCCGCCATATCATCACCATGGCTGTGAAGCATGAGAGGGTTCGTTTCTTCATGTCCGATCATATAGACAGTGCGGACCACGTACCCAGCCATCTCTTTATCTTTGGTGGCTGATTTCGCGGAGCGGTCTGGGCTTTGGAAATTCATAAATTTTAACATGGCCAGAGACCTAGCCCTTTTGTTGGCTCCGTATCTGAGCCGCTACTGCCTCAGCTTCTCTGCCTTGAGCACTTGGCATGCTTCTACTCTTCGGGAAGCCGCCATAGGCTGAGTGATGGGGAGCTTAGAGAAGATACCCAATTGAGCAGTTGTCAGGAGCTTCGCCGGAGCTTGCTCGAGATGCCTTGTTACTTTGTTGGTGTTGATGGCCTTGCCCCCAGCTGGGGCCAAGGAAAGTCGTTCAAACACCGACTTGCGTTTGTGTTGGGGCGCCCTCGCGACCATGACATTCGACCTTTTCCCCTTTGAGACCGGTTTGCCTGTGTTTCCCCCAATCAGAGCAAAACTCTGTTCAAATTCCAAGGCGGGAAATGAAACAATGCTTCTGTTTCCCCCAATCAGAGCAAAGCTCTGTGTTAAAAATTCAAATACTAATAAAGGAAGCAACGCTTCAGATGACTTGAGCTCTGCGCTGCGCGACACGTGTCAGCGCAGTTGCGCTGTTGTTCATAACATAATATTGCATTTTGTATTCCCCATTCTTATGCATTTTACAATGAAAACAGGTGCTTTTGACCCATGTCTGCTACATGTTACAGGTTACAGGTTCTTGGCGCGAAAACAGTGAAAAACACAAAAGACGACACAAAAGAAGGACTTTTGACCAACAATTAGGAAGATCTTAGTAAAGCCCAGCAGAAGAACGGTTCACCACCAATAAGGCAACGCAAGATCCAAATTTGAAAGAAAGACGGTTAAAAGATCCATTGCAAAGTGTTCACTGAAAATCTGGAATTAATACAGAAGCCAAATTGATAAGAGGAATAAAGAACCAAGAAGCCCAGAGTAACCTAAAGAAGCCCAGAAAAAACCATGAAAAGAACTCACTATTGGGCCGCGGAACCGCGGCCCAAGCGCACCAATGCCGCGGTTCCGCGGCCGTTTAAAGGCTTCATGGAAAGAAATTTTTACCAAATTGTTTTGAAAGCTATGGAAAGATTTTCTGGGGGTATATTTGTAATTTTAGACATGCGGAGCAATTGTAAACCTAGGGTTTCTATGTCCTATAAATAGAACCCAAAAGCCTTGTATTTTCTTATGCCTCTACTCATGAATAAAATTCTGTTTTCTTGAAGTTAGAGCGCATCAAAAGTAAGTAGGTTATTTTCCTTGCAGTAGTTGTAGTTTTTCATATCTGCTATAGGTAAATTATTTTCTCGCCTTAGTCTAATTTAGTTTAGCTTTTATTAACTTACAATCGATGTTTTCTCTCTTTAATAAAATCATGTTTTTTTTCATCCCCTCAATGAGCGAGTAGTTTCCTCGCTTGTTAGGGTTAGGAATAGGGAAGGATTTGAGAGATGAAGATCTCTCATCTCTTTTCGTTGCCAAACTTTTATGAACATTAGAACTCCATGCATACCTTCTTATTCCGCTCCCTACGGCACTTCTACCCTCGAGGTAGCGGTGATTCCGTAGTCTAAAGGCCCGGATTTTAAGGTTTTCCATGAAGGTTAGGGTAAAGATTAATAAAGGAAGGACAAGGATCTAGAGGAAGAATCAATCATCCCAATCATCCTAATCCCCTTTATAAATATTTACCATAACACTAATATGATAGATTTAATTAATGGCAATGGAAAGAGATGTAGATCTTTGTTTACCAAATTTTCCCCTAGACCTAATCCTAGCAAGTTTCTAATCCTAGTCTCATACAACTTCAATTTTTAGGTTTATTTATAGATCCAAACACCATTTGGAATTAACTCGTAAGAACTTAAAGGAGATTTACACATCCCTGTGGACCGACCCGTATTCACCGGCTAGCTGCAAAGCGACGCCGTTCTTGATTGCGGTAAATATTTTTGATCGACAAAACATCATCTGAATCAAATGGCGCCGTTGCCGGGGATGGCGTAGAATTTTCTTTTCGTGATTTCGGGTTAATCATAAAATTAAAAAAATCATAAAAATCTGAAAAATCACAAAAAAATATATAAATATATCATCTGTTATTTTTGGAAAGGGTATCTTTGTGTGAATTTTGCAGGATCTACGCACAAATTCGGATCTGGAAATCTATAGAAAGCGAAACAGCAAATAGACGATCCTATCAACAGAAGATTGCAACAACAGAGGAACAGAAAAAAATTTAGAGGACCGAGTCAACAAGTCAAACGCGCGATCTGGTGCAGCAGCAGCAAAAAAAAAAAACGGCGGCTCTTTCCGGCCGCGGAACACCACTTCTGGCCGCGGAACCGCCGCGGCCTGGTCGGTTCAAAAAAAAAAAAAAAAAACAAAAACCAGGAGGCAGAAGCGCTGTAAAAGAAAGAAAAAAAAATCTGTAAGTCTTCTGATCTCCTCTGCAAATCTCCGATATATCTTCTGAAAAATCTCCTGCAGGATTCTTTGCGCTTTAAAAATCTTTCTCTTTCCAAATAATAATCTTGTGCAGGATTTTTGTGCCTCGTTTAAAATAATAATTGATTGCAAGTAATCTTTTTTGTTGCATATCTTTTCTCGAATATCTTTTTGCAACAAATTTTTTCCAAATAAAGATTCTTTGTGATATGCTTAAAATAATAATTGATTGCAAGTAATATTTTTTGTTTTGCATATCTTTTATCGAAAATCTTTTTGCAAAATTTCCAAATAAAAAGTAAGCGGAAAAAGGAAAATTTAAATTAGAAAATTTGCAAACTTTGAAATTCATAAAATAAAAAGATTTGATTGCAAGTGATTTACTGTTTTGCATATCTTTAATCGGATTTTAAGGGGCTTTTGACTAATTCAGATTGGGTGGGGATTTCATCACCCTTCCTAGGACCCCAGAAATCACATAAGGCATTTGCATTGACCATATCTTAATTAAAAAATACTAGACTCAGCCCTAAGAATTTCGAGCTCAATAGGACAGAGGACTAGTTATAGGCATCGACCGTTTATCCTAACCTGACTTTGCGGTTTCTAGGCAACTGTGTCAAAGGCTAGTGGTTTTTAATTAGGCCCACAGTGTGGTTCCTTCCCACTTACCTGGCACTTACCTGGCCGCAATTGGCGGTGAAGAGGCGGTTTGAGGTCCTATTTCTAGCCTTTTGGAACAGTTAGGAGCTGTCTAGCTGACCTAGGTGATCCTAGATCTAGGACTGATTGTGCATTTCTGGTTATTTGCATTTGTGTCTTAGCCCATTATCGAAAATTTTTGCAAAACAAATAAAAAAAATAATAAAAGGAATTTTTTATAAAAAGACTTGCAACTTTTGTCACTGAGAAATCCTTGCACCACCTACCTTCTTCATCTTTTCTTTCTTCTATCATGGGTACCCAAAATCATAAATCACTTGCCGAACTTTGGTATCCTGAACCTAATTTTGCGTCGTTCGGCAACTTGTTCGGTCAATTTAAAGACGATCCTTCCTTACCAAAAATATCTTTGAAAGATCAAATAGAGGCGTCTAGGAGAAACAGTTTGACTTTTCAACCAACTTTGTGTCAACCGAGTCAACCTTTACCACCTCCATATGTTGATACCACTTTTCCAAGTCCTGCTGTAACTCCTAAACCGATGTCCATTGCTGAGCATATTGCTCAATCTCGCAGCCGATCTTTCACCCCTCTCCACTCATCTAGTTCTAGGGATCCGCACGATTATTCACCTTTTTATCCACATGTTGACTCTACCCCTGCCCAGCCACCCACTTCCTACCAGTCCTACCCGACTTTCCCACCTTCACTAGACATTAATTCTACACAACCTGTTGGGAGTTTCACATATCCAAACAATTTCGAATCTTTTGCCGAAACCCCCTTACCACCAAAGTCTAGTTTGGAAGAGGCGTTGGAGGCGTATATCACAGCAACAAACAAAATGGTTAGGAATGTGGAAGCGTCCGTGGCCACCCTTATGCAACCTAGTGAAACAGTAGCTAGTCTCCAACTAGCTCCAAATTTTTCAATGTATGAGGAGGCGGTTGGACAGAATGAGAATGTGAGAGGATTTCCAAATCAAACCTACCCTTACCCAATTGAAGCCCACAACTCCAGTTTTCCATCGAATGTCCTAAATGATTCACAAGTTCAAAATAAAAACAAGTTGTGCGACTTTGTAGTATTTGATTTGCCAAATTGTGAAGAACCCCTTTCGAGTGAAACCGCACTCAATCCGTTTGACCTTTACACCTCCACTCTAGAACCTAAATCGATAAATATCCATGCTTTTGATGAGGTGTCAGAAAAAATTGATTTTCACTTGAATGAGGATATAGACGCCGGGAATATTTCGGATGATGAACCCGTCGATTTAATTGAAATTTTATGTCCAATTCATCATCCTGAGTCATTAAATGTTTCTCTCGAACTTCATATGCGTCTTGATTTTGATGATATTGGCATGGATAAGCAAATTTTTAAGGAAAATATTGAGGAGAATTATGAGGATAGTACTGAGGATAATATTGAGGTTGAACTAATTTCGTTTAATGTGTCGAATTTTCCAATACACCCTCCTAAATCCTTAACTGATACCCTTCCTCACTCACTTCCTTCCCTCCTTCCTATTGTTCCGACCGTGCAAGTGACCGTTACGCTTTCATCTCAAATACCAAGTTCGGCGTACCCATGTTTTCTTGCGAATCTTGAGAGATTTGATCCCATTTCCCGACGAGTTGATAGGTTAGCGCAATCGCTTTTAACACATCGGTCATCACAAATTGCGCTAATTTATTCACTCGATTTACACCCTCAAGATCGCGCAACCCTTCTTTTTCCTTTCCGCCATTCATCTCCCCCACCGAGACCATATTCTACCATTCTTCTTTCCACACGGTCTCGCGTATTTCTCATTTCTTTCCTCCACACCCTATTATTTCACCAACTCGACCATTACCACGATAAGATTTTTGAATGGTTGGTGCTAACCTTTGGCTTGTGTAAGGCCAAGCTTAAGTTTGGGGGGAACCTTTGTATATGTATATATATTTTGTTTTCTTTTTCTATAAAAAAAAATTAAAAAAATTTTTTTCAAAACATTAAAGATATTTTTTAAAAAATTTAAATAAATAAACAGGGGAGTGCCGACATTTTGACCCTCTTGGTGTACCATGACAGTGAGGATACTGTCAAGTTCAAGTTTGGGGGTATGCTCGGTACGTCTTCTTCCTTCGCATTCATTTATACATATTTTTGCATTTGCATACTTATTTGAAAACCCATAAAAATTGAAAATTTTCAAAAATTATAAAAATTAATGTATTCAATTTTGGCTAATTGACTTGAGTTTGACAAATAGGTTAACTGGTTAGGAAAAACTAGATCTTAGACTTAGCAAATTAAAAACCCTAAAAACAACACCTTCCTTAGAGTTTAACGGTAGAAAGTATATGTCTTTGTAGGTTATTTAGAAATAGGCAAATTTTGGGTTCACTTCTTGGGCTAAGTCGAAGCAAAGGAAAAGTATTGATATTTTTATTAGAGTATAAGTTTGAAAAATAATTCCTATCTTAAAGTCTAGATTCTGAATATGTATACCCTACAATTTGCACAATCACGCACCTTAAAACTTGGAATAGTAGAGGAGACCTTGAAATGCTCTTGTCTAAAGTCCTTAGTACAATGAAAATAAAAGGAAAAAAAAGTGAATAAAGAGAAAAAAATGAACACTGGTTTTTGTGATTACTTAAGGCTGCAAAAAATAGAAAAATATTTAGCGAGGGTGCTTCATCACCTAGTGCCTTAGACCAACTGGTTTGGGAGTCACTGCTAAAAGCCTTGGGTGTTGCAAGACTAGGAAGTACGCTTTAAAGTGCCAACGCATCTTGTAATCGGTTGTTGGTACCTCAGGAAGTATTAACGGTCGCATGAAGGATGTGTAAGCGAAATTCAAGTGAAAATTCACCAATTAATAAGTGCTTTGGACAATGGACGAGAGTACGATTGCTTGATTTGAATTTCCAAGTGTAGGGGTGATTTATACACACACGTGGGGATATGTGATTAGAGTTTAGATAAGAGAAAGGAATGAAGAATAGAACTTGTATCTTTGATAGAGTTGATAGAAATTCCTAAGTGGAGATGGAACCCTAGAAGGAAAACTTAAGAGATGCCGAAAGCTAAGTAATTCTATAGGATATATATAATCTTAAGTTAAACAATGAGGAAGCGTGAAGAATATGGGTGGATAATTTGCGGGTCAACGATAATAGAATTCCTTGTTAGAAAACCTAATTAGAGAACAAAAGTCGAAAAACCAAATTGATAGGATTTTGTGGGTGTAATCCGCTGAAAACCCTCAGGAGACAACACTCCTCCTACTAGGGACACCTAGAGGTTTAACGGCTTGTTGCACGTGCTCAGTGCAATCGCGTTTCCCTGCGAAAGTGTGGCTAGGTTAGATTTTTATCGAGAATAAATAAAATAATAAGTTTGCTCGAGGACACGCAAAAGATAAGTTTGGGGGTATTTGTTCATAACATAATATTGCATTTTGTATTCCCCATTCTTATGCATTTTACAATGAAAACAGGTGCTTTTGACCCATGTCTGCTATATGTTACAGGTTACAGGTTCTTGGCGCGAAAACAGTGAAAAACACAAAAGACGACACAAAAGAAGAACTTTTGACCAACAATTAGGAAGATCTTAGTAAAGCCCAGCAGAAGAACGGTTCACCACCAACAAGGCAACGCAAGATCCAAATTTGAAAGAAAGACGGTTAAAAGATCCATTGCAAAGTGTTCACTGAAAATCTGGAATTAATACAGAAGCCAAATTGATAAGAGGAATAAAGAACCAAGAAGCCCAGAGTAACCTAAAGAAGCCCAGAAAAAACCATGAAAAGAACTCACTATTGGGCCGCGGGACCGCGGCCCAAGCACACCAATGCCGCGGTTCCGCGGCCGTTTAAAGGCTTCATGGAAAGAAATTTTTACCAAATTGTTTTGAAAGCTATGGAAAGATTTTCTGGGGGTATATTTGTAATTTTAGACATGCGGAGCAATTGTAAACCTAAGGTTTCTATGTCCTATAAATAGAACCCAAAAGCCTTGTATTTTCTTATGCCTCTACTCATGAATAAAATTCTGTTTTCTTGAAGTTAGAGCGCATCAAAAGTAAGTAGGTTATTTTCCTTGCAGTAGTTGTAGTTTTTCATATCTGCTATAGGAAAATTATTTTCTCGCCTTAGTCTAATTTAGTTTAGCTTTTATTAACTTGCAATCGATGTTTTCTCTCTTTAATAAAATCATGTTTTTTTTCATCCCCTCAATGAGCGAGTAGTTTCCTCGCTTGTTAGGGTTAGGAATATGGAAGGATTTGAGAGATGAAGATCTCTCATCTCTTTTCATTGCCAAACTTTTATGAACATTAGAACTCCATGCATACCTTCTTATTCCGCTCCCTACGGCACTTCTACCCTCGAGGTAGCGGTGATTCCGTAGTCTAAAGGCCCGGATTTTAAGGTTTTCCATGGAGGTTAGGGTAAAGATTAATAAAGGAAGGACAAGGATCTAGAGGAAGAATCAATCATCCCAATCATCCTAATCCCCTTTATAAATATTTACCATAACACTAATATGATAGATTTAATTAATGGCAATGGAAAGAGATGTAGATCTTTGTTTACCAAATTTTCCCCTAGACCTAATCCTAGCAAGTTTCTAATCCTAGTCTCATACAACTTCAATTTTTAGGTTTATTTATAGATCCAAACACCATTTGGAATTAACTCGTAAGAACTTAAAGGAGATTTACACATCCCTGTGGACCGACCCGTATTCACCGGCTAGCTGCAAAGCGACGCCGTTCTTGATTGCGGTAAATATTTTTGATCGACAAAACATCATCTGAATCAGCTGTGCTCTGCGCTGCGCGACACGTGTCAAGCGCAGTGCGCTTGCGCCAGCTGTGCCAGCATTTAAACAGTAAAATTCTGGAAAGATCTTTCCAATCTTGTTAAAAACAAGAAGATTCTCTTCTATAAAACAGAGCCCTTGGATCAAAGATCCGACGGTGGGGAAATATCCCCAGATCAATCAGAGAAAGATCTCTGTAACCAACCTAACAAACTAATTGGCACTATATAAAGGCCCCTAGACTCCAAGTCTAAAACATATACAGAGATAGAGATACAGAGAGCTCTTCTAAAAACTTTGAGAAGAATTCAGAGAGAAAGAAAAAAGGTAAAACTTTTGGAAAAAAGAAGAATTTCTTCTAAAAAGATCAATGATCTAAGAACAAGATCAAGATCTTTAATAAAAAATAATAATAAAGAAGTAATCTACTTCATGACTAGATCTTTTGATCTATATAAAGGCATTGCCTTTTGATGAACCACTGGTTCTTAAAATTTGAGGTAGAATCTCTTTGGAACAAGCAAAAAACTTGTTTCCTTGATCTAAATATGATCAAGATGCGCTCTGCGCTACTGTACAGTACCTTACACTTTTGATTTGCGCTGTTGTGCTTCCTGGATTGGCGCAAGTCACCAGAGAGCGCCACGTGTCAATCTGCGCCTTGCGCTCCTAAAAACAGAGCGCTACGCTCTTGGATTGGCGCACTGCACCAGAGCGCGCCACGTGTCAGCAGCGCAATAGCGCAGCGCACTGCGGTTACGCTCACCAGAGTGTGACACGTGTCACCTCCACATCAGTTTGCGTCTTGCGCTTTTTAATTGGCGCAAAGCGCCTGACAAGCCACGTGGTGCGCTGTCAGACCATTGAATGCTCTGTATTATTAAAGAAAGGGACAGAGCCCAATTAAAAAGGCCTAACAGGCCTAATCTAAATGCAGTTCATTATTAAACAAGGGCAGAGCCCAATTAAAAGGTCTATCAGACCAAACAAAAATGCAGTGCATTATAATAAAAGAGGGCAGAGCCCAAATAAAGGCCTGACAGGCTAAACACAAATAAAATGTTAAACATTTTCAAATGGACTTAACCCAATTTTGAACGTAAGTCCTCAAATTAAATTGAAACCGAGCACAACTGCTCTTTCAAATCAATTTACATATGGTTCGAGGGTACATCTCTGAACTCCTCTGACATTTGTCGTTGTAATTCTTCAACGTCGTCAGAGAGGTGACGGGTCCCGACAACCACACATTGCTATGAACTGTGGGATCCTTAAACTCATGGACTAATGCGTCCTTAAACCAATATTCGTCCCCAAAATGGGAATGGTGGACCACCATATCTCTAAACTGGCGATGGACCACTATGTCCCTAAACTGGAACAATAGAGTCCAAATGCTCTTTTGTCGGATCTAAACGATCCCGTTAAGTTGATCTTAGTCTCAAATTGGACTAACGTATTCTTAACTAACGTTTAAGTTGATCTTAGCCTCAAATATGGCTAACGTATCCTTAAACCAAAACCTTCAAACAGACTTTAGTCCCAAATTGGACTATAGATCTCCCAACCAACTTTGGTTCAAGGGTACATCTCTGAACTCCTCTGATATCTGTCGTTGTAATCCTTCAACGTCGTCAGAGAGGTGACGGGTCCCGACGGCCATACATTCAATGGACCACTATGTCCCTAAACTAGAACAATAGAGCCCCTAAAAGCTCTTTTGTCGGATCTAAATGATCCTGTTAAGTTGATCTTAGTCTCAAATTGGACTAACGTATCCTTAACAAACGTTTAAGTTGATCTTAGACCCAAATATGGCTAACGTATCCTTAAACCAAAACCCCAAACCCAAATCTAAGAAAATACGGATTTGGACTAATCTACGTCCTACGGGCGACATCATAAATTAGTCTCCGTATACAATCCACGGGCAACCACAAACAAAACAAACACCCACGACACGAAGTGAAATTCTGGAGAAGGAGAAAGTTGTTATCGCGATGCGGTAGCGTAATTAACTGCAGGGGCTTGCGCCTGCAGGGAAGAGCGTCCCCACAATCAAAAACCCCTCGGACGAGGGGGAATCTGACGAAGTCTGCTACATCGGCCGCATCCGTCTAAACCTCCGATACACGGTGCCATAAATCAACTTGGCATCTTCGGAGAGGTGGACGGATAAAACCAAATAGCATCTGCCCTGAATCTCAGGCAAGACGTCTCCTAGTCGTCGCACCGCCATTCAGAGGGGAACAGCCTGTTACCGGAGCTTGAGGAGCTGGGACAGCGTTAGCTGACACGAACATAATAGAGCCAAATAGTAGCGGCTCCTCCTCCCATTATCGCCCGAGACTGGCCGGAAGGACCGTCCTGGAGTCCATCTTCATCGTGTATTAGATGGGAGCTGAGTTCATCTTTGGAGACATTGTCGCTGCGACCAGAGATTGCAATTTAAAATTTGTTAACCTGCATAAAGAAGCATGATTGCAGTACAGGCAGTCGATATGTATATTGATTGAGTTCGCATGAACGTTTAACCCGAAATATGGGAGGAGAGAAAGGTCGCACCGGGCGTGCCAGAACATGTAGGGTGTTTTTCGTCACCCCATTGAGATGGGAATACGCGCGTGCTTGTCAGGCGTATTACAGATTCCCCCTGCCTAGGGTAGGTAAGGGTTTATTGATTGTGGGGATCCAAATCTCCAGCAGCCGCGGACTAAGCTGCCGTTAATTACCCCTCGCCTTTGGGGCGAGAGAACCTCCGATTGACGGGTTAAACTGGTCATGCGAACTCAATGTGCAGTGTCGTGTTTTGAAGGGGGGTTTGGATATATCGGGGGCCCCGCAGAATTTTTACGGGGACCCCGCTACCCGGATAGCGGGCTGGGGGTCAAGGGGGCTAGAAGCCCCCTTGCGGGGTGCGGGGCAGCGCCCCGGCCCAAATTTTTTTGAGAGGGATAGTGTTGTAGAGTATGTGTGTGTGTGTGTGTGTATACATATATATAAAATAAAATAAAAAAAGTAAAGGGCATCCAAAGGATGCGTGGGAAAAGCGCCAGCGCAAGGGCGCTAACGCTTTGGGCGCTAGCGCACTACGTATCAGCACGTGGGCGCTCGAGCGCTGGCGCTTTGGGCGCGGGCGCTCGAGCGCTAGCTCTTTGGGCACGCGCGCTCTGAGCACAAAAACGCTAGCGCACCACGTGTCAGTACGTCGGCGCTCGGGCGCTAGCGCTCTGAGCGCAAGACCACTAGCGCTTTGAGCGCGAGCGCCCCACGTGTAAGCACGTGGGCGCTCGGGCGCTGGCGCTTTAGGCGCTAACGCTCTGAGCGTAAGGGCGCTAGCGCTTTGAGCGCTAGCGCACCACGTGTCAGCACATGGGCGCTCGGGCACTAGCGTTAGCGCTCTGAGCGCTAGCGCACTACGTGTCAACACGTGGGCGTTCGAGCGGCAAAAGGGACTTGGTCCCTGCAATGGGAGTTGTACTCCCAGAAAGAAGCACTTATTATTCTCTGTGTGTATATATATATGAGGAGTTAAACTCCTAGGATGTTTTGAAGCCGATGAAGGGCTTCTCCCCTTGAGCCCTAGTTCTTCCCCAAAATGGGGTTTCTGGAGATGGGTCTCCTTCTTCCTTCTCTGTTGGCAAGATCTTGAAGATCAAGAGATGTGAGATTTTAAAAATCTCTTCTTTTTGAGATCTGATGGGAGATCTAAGCTCCCCTTTGTGGGTTTTGTGGTGAAAAACTATTTAGTTTTGGAAAAGGAAGAGTAAAACTCTTGATTTAATTCAAAAGAAAGAAGAAGGTTTAGAACTTTTAGAAAGGGGGAAGAGGCACAAACCTTAGATTTTGAGAGGAATGAAAAAGTCTATCTTTTATTCATTATCATGTTGCCTTATATAGACTTACATATTTACATATAGCCTCTTGGGCTTTACAAAACGGCATTTTTCCCATCCCATGGCTCATGTGCCATTTCTCTTTGCACATAAGCCATGGGCTTACAAAAAAAATTGGTTTTATGCCCATTTTGCATACATTCATGCACTACATCAAAATTATTTGTTACATGATTTTCATTTTGGCATGGCGGAAGGCCGGACGCTTCGTGTTCGGGCTCGACCCGGGCATTGGCCCGCTTGCTTAAGCTTGGGCCAGCTTGGCTTAGGGTTGACTTTGACTTTGACTTGGTCAACCGGGGTGCAATTTTCGACTTCAACACAAACGATAAAGTGAAGCAAACAAATAAACAAAAACAATAGAAATAGAGCACAAACCAAAAGACACAAGATTTACATGGAAAACCCTTACGAGAAAAATCACGGGTGAAAGAGAAGTGCTTAACTAATCGGCAAATATGGAGAATTGCAATGGTGGATGAAACTCTTATAAAATCCCTATCAAAACCCTGGCCTCCTCTCTCTCTAATTAACAAAAGGGTTCTTCAAATTAGGGTTACAAAATACTATATATAGTATGAGGCAAATATGGTAGAAATAGGATTTCCTAAAACAGTCAACAATTCGACCCAAGTGTCGACCGACTTCGAGAGCCGGCTCACAACTTGTCTCGAATAATGAATTCTTCTCTGTCCCAAAAAGACGGCTCATAAGGTGCCTGAAAATCATATTTCTTCTCTAGATATGTGTCGCTCATGACAAGCATGAGCAGGCTCAACTTCTAAGGATCGAGAATACGAGGTAAACTCAACAAATGTCCACTTTACCTCACATTCTTCTCAAAACCCCTCCAAAATATTAGTAATAGCTACACCTTCTCTACAAAACCCCTAAAGAACTGAATGAGTGCGACGCGCTCCAATTAAGTTCAAATAATACTCAAGCTTAACAAAAAAAAGAGTCAACATGCCGGCCGGATTATCCACTGTGCAATCTTCTTTACGATTAACTTTGCCTCTTCAACGACCTGAACATGAAAGTGTGTCTTAGCACCTCTACAAGGTTTCCGCATGCATCAAATATGCAATTTTTAAAAATCTAGAGGTCTAAGCAATACTAAACAAGAATTGAACTAGAGAATTAGGGTTTATTAGCAAGAAAACACTTTCTTAAACTAAGTGAAGAGGGCTACAAACTTTGTAGACCAAGTCCTTCACTTCAATAGCTCCAAGTAGTAGTCCATAAACTCCAAGTAGTGGTCCCTAGAACTCTTCTTGGCTCCACTTGTCGAAAGGAACGAACTTGCTATGCGATCTTCGAAGCCGAAGATGATCCACCTTGAAACCTCTCTAGGTCAAGCCAACTCTTCACTAGTCATGGTATTAGTGAAGCAAACAACTAAAACTAATGAGTTAGATTAGTGTAGATTGATGTAGTAGGATATTATGCTCACTTAGAAATATTTTCCTCACTTTTTCCAACTCAAGAAAAACCCTAGATTGAGCTCTTTAGGAAGAAGAAGAACTTGGGTGAAGAATAAACTTATGATGAGAGAATGAACCATGGGGTTTAGATAAATATGAGATGAATAAATATCTAAGGTAAAAACAAAAGAGAGAGATAAGTCATGGTTTCTCAATTCTTCTACAAGCATCCAAGCCATGACTCATTTTCTCCTCTTTTAATTTCCCTTTAAAGTTAAATCATCACAATAATCTTTACCCTAGTGTGAGTCTCATACACCCATGTTCCATGTATCATCAACTATGATACATAATTCATTATACACACACACACACACACATACACACACACACACACATACATACATACAATTATATATAGCATGAGAAGAAAATCATAAGTGAGCTATAATATTAGTTAATATATAAATATATCAAATATAAATATACATCAAATTATTAAATCAACACTTGATTCAATAATCCGGTTATATCATATACAACCGACTAGTATCATATATATATGTATATCATTTTATCAAATCAACACTTGATTCAATAAGCTGGTTATATCATATATAATCGACAATGTTCAATATTCAATATCAAATCAACACTTGATTCAATAATCCGGTCATATCATATATAACCGACCAATATCAAATATATATACATATAACAAATTATTGAATCAACACTTGATTCAATAATCCGGTTATATCTCATATAACCTAACCGATATAAATATCGCAAGATTAGAATACGGTATCACATACTCGTATTTAATCAAGCTCCCACACATATCCCCATATGTACCCTACTTCGTTTCGCTTGAGCTAGGAAACCTCTGTGTGGGACTCTAAAGACCCGTCAATACGCCAGCAATAGGAAATGATCACATCAGTCACCCACAAGCCGTCAGCGGTACTAGCTGGACGTAACGGCTACCCAGGTATTGAACGAATAGAAGATCAACAAGGAAGCTTATCCAAACCCCCGTAAAGCCTATAAGCAACACTTATCATACAGTCCGGTCTCTTCGTCTGATATGTCACATATCGAGTCTAGGGATGGAATTGTCAGACCCCAGTAACTTGATAAGTTATGCCGACGTGTGGCCTATAACCGTTCGAGAAACTACTGATAACACTTACCATAAAATCTCATCATCCCTGACCAGGGACTTGCTGTTATAACCAATCGAGCATAGAGCAATATCAACTCCCTATACCGGGAGAGACGAAACCCCTCCTATCGCTCACTACCTCCATGTGACTCGAGACTGTACCCAAAATCCACCTGTTTGCACGACTCCTTTGAGCCGTGGTAGGGAGGAAATCAAAGCACAGTGGGAACCACACAAGACACTATGACGATCTCGGGTCTACATACTAACCTGTACAAGTGTCACCAGAGAACTGCTATCTGACGATAGGTATGGTACCATCTAGGAGTTCTCGGCGAGTCCTGTTCGGTGTACCCATTCTCTAATGAGCACCTGTGTACAATCTTTGATGTCAAACACCAATGGTTGTGGGATCAACTATCGCCCCATACAGGGTCAAGAAACGTACACACTAGTCTACTCTGGAATATCGATGCGCTGTCTCGATACTCGCTCGACTAGGAACTGTTAAAGGATGTACTTGCGAACCACACAAGCCCCACTAGTATGATCTGCATCATAGTCCTGGCAGTCAAGCCAACATCCTAAAGGCTTTATCAACATGTATCAGAGAGACAAAATAATAATAATAAGTGTACATGTTAAGATAAAGAGCAATCAGATAGCATACTATCATGTCGAGCAAGAAAGTTCTCTATATATATGTCCAAGCATCCACTATAATATACAATAATGGCTCTAGGGCATACATATTCCTAACAATCTCCCACTTGTACTAAGGCCAGTTGTTGTAGTATCGCATACCCAACATCCCAAAAAGTATCTCAAACTGCGTCTGGTGGAGGGCCTTCGTGAGTGGATCCGCTGTATTATCCTTCATGTCAACTCTCCTAACCTCGATCTCCCGGCGATCAACTATCTCCCGGATCAGGTGATACCACCTCAGAATATGTCTGGATCGATGATGGGACCTGGGTTCCTTGTCCAAAACTACAGCTCTATTGTTATCACAATACAAGGGTATTGGATGCTCAATGGATGGAACCACACCAAGTTCAGCAATGAACTTCTTCATCCAGACAGCTTCTTTGGCAGTATCATTGGCAGCGATGTATTCAGCTTCCATCGTCGAGTCTGCCACGGTATCTTGCTTGGAACTCTTCCAACACACCGCCCCTCCATTGAAGGTGAAGACAAAACCCGAGACCGACTTACTGTCGTCCTTATCACTCTGGAAGCTCGAATCCGTAAAGGACTCGACCTGGAGTTCTCCGTTACCATACACCAAGAGCATTTCTTTAGTCCTTCTCAAGTACTTAAGAATATTCTTCACAGCTGTCCAGTGTTTCTCCCCAGGATCTGATTGATACCTGCTTACCACACTAAGTGCGTAAGCTACATCCGGTCTGGTGCATAACATCGCGTACATGATTGACCCAACTGCAGAAGCATAAGGTATCCCTTGCATGCGAGCCCTCTCCAAATCAGTCTTGGGAGACATCTCTTTGGAGAGAGTGATTTCTGAGCAAGCGGGTAAATTACAATGCTTAGAATCTTCCATACTAAATCTCTTTAGTATGGTTTCAATGTACCTGGATTGGAACAATCCCAACATCTTCTTAGATCTATCTCTATAGATCTTTATCCCCAGGATGTAGGAGGCATCACTTAGATTTTTCATGGAGAACTTTTGTGATAAGAAGAGCTTGACCGAGTGTAGCATAAGAACATCATTTTCTATCAAAAGTATGTCATCCACGTACAATACGAGGAAGATAACCTTACTCTCTACAACCTTTTTGTATATACACGGTTCATCTACATTTTTGATGAAGTCAAACTCTTTGACTGCTATATCAAAACAAATGTTCCAGCTCCGCGACGCCTGTTTTAAACTGTAGATCGATTTAAGCGACTTGCACACCTTTCTGCTGCTCCCACAGTCTACGAAACCCTCTGGCTGTGTCATGTACACGCTTTCTTCTAAATCACCATGTAGAAAAGCGGTCTTGATGTCCATATTCTAGATTTCATAGTCATGGTATGCAAAAATGGCAAGTAGGATCCTGATGGACTTAAGCATGGTCACTGGAGAAATGGTTTCATCATAATCGATACCTGGTCGTTGACGAAAACCTTTTGCTACAAGTCTAGCTTTGAAGGTCTCAACCTTTCCATTTACACCAATTTTCTTCTTAAAGATCCACTTGCTCCAATGGGTTTTACCCCTCCAGGAGCAACTTCTAAAGTCCATACTTTATTGGTGTACATGGATTCCATCTCAGATCGCATAGCATCCAGCCATTTCACAGAGTCCCCACTTGTGATGGCCTGCTCGAAACTAGTTGGGTCATCATCTTCCATGATGCAATCCTCGCTCCCACCGTCTATGAGAAAACCGTTGTATCTCTCAGGTGGATGAGGAATCCTACTAGATCTGCGGAGTGACTGAGCTTCGTCGGGGACTATCGAATCCTCCGGTTCTACCAAATCATCAATTGAAGTTTGTGTAGTTGGAACTTCTTTCAGTTCTACCTCATTACCACTAATTTATTTCACAAGAAATTCCTTTTCTAAAAAGGCGGCATTCCGAGAAACAAACACCTTTTATTCCTCGGTGTGGCAGAAGATATACCCTCGCGAATGTTTGGAATATCCAATAAACTTACAAAGAACAGACCTTGCCTCGAGCTTGTCCGGATTTTACTTTTTAATATAAGCCGGACAACCCCATATCTTAATGAAATTAAGACATGATCATTTCCCCTCCCATATTTCATATGGAGTGGTAGGCACTGATTTGGTCGGAACCCTGTTCAATAGGTATGCAGCTGTCTTAAGTGCATAACCCCAAAAGGAAATAAGTAACTCAGCAATACTCATCATGGAGCACACCATATCTAATAGGGTGAGATTTCTCCGCTCTGAAACTCCATTGTGCCGTGGTGTATACGGAGGAGTAAGCTGAGAGAGAATCCCATTCTTTTTTAAATAGTCTCAGAATTCCATGCTCAAGTATTCTCCTCCCCGATCAGATCGAAGGATTTTAATACTTTTACCCGTCTGGTTTTTGACTTCGCACTTATATTCCTTGAATTTCTCAAAACCTTCAGATTTGTATTTCAACAGGAACACATGTCCGAATCTTAAGAGATCATCGGTGAATGTAATGAAGTACGAGAAACCATTCCTGGCATGTGTTGACATAGGACCGCATACATCACTATGTATCAGTCCCAAGAGTTCAGCAACTCTTTCTCCGTGTCCAGTAAACGGAGTTTTGGTTATTTTGCCTTTGAGACATGACTCGCAAGTTTCATAAGATGTAAATTCAAACTGATTCAAATATCCATCTTTATGCAACTTAGCTAGTCTTGTCTCATTGATATGACCAAGTCTACAATACCACAAGAAGACTTCGTTTATTTCTGAACTTTTTCTCTTGTGTGTATTCTGTATTTAGAACTGTATTTTGATTTAGAACGTATATACCGTTACACAACGTACCAAACCCAATCAACACTTGATTTAGGAAAATGTTCATAACATTTTTCTCTAGTGCAAAGTTATATCCTTTTTTATCTAATAAAGAAACAGATACTTTGTTGCACATCATCGATGGTACGTAATAACAGTCGTTCAAAATCAATGTATTACCATTTGGCAATACTAGGTGATATTCGCCAACAGCTTCGGCAGCAACAATTGCATAGAATTTAATTCTATCTTGCCAAATAGTGCAGCAGGAGAACTCACGTGTTTAACACGTGACCCCTACCATGGGTTTTAACATACTTTATTTTCAGTGCTCATATGCATATAAACTCTCACGTGTTTAACACGTGAGGCATGTTTGGCTTGCCAATTATTTGATTCCAGCTCCTATATACTTTGTATATACGCGCTCACGTGTTTAACACGTGTGGCTCTTTTAGCCCATTTGTTTTTAACTACAGCGCCTATATGCTTTTACATATAGATGCTCACGTGTTTAACACGTGAGACTTGAATAGTGGGGAATTTTCCTCTTTTTCTTTTTTAATGAGGGAACAAAGCCTAAAAGTTTATACGTGCAATACACGTAAAATGAAAAGTCACAGAAAATTAGACATGTGCTGAATGTTATATGAACCGATATGGACACGTGGCATTGATCCAAGACACAACCCTATCCATTTGGCTGGCAAGATTCATCATTGGGCCGGCGCCGCCGGGCCCCCCGTTGGTAATGCCCCTAAACTCTGCATACTAAACCCCTTGGCCTACCCCTTTACCTCCATACTGTTTGATTTCTCTGTTAATTATTAGAGAACTTAAATTCACCGTTTAATCCCATTTTAATGCATTTTAATTCAATCTTTCAATTCCAAAACACTAATTCCACACTATAAATACAACCCTATACCCTAGCTCTCTTCATTCTGAAATCTCTTGTCAAAAATCCTCAAAATTTTCCAAGTCAAAGAAGAGTGCAAGTGGAGTTAGCCCAAGTTCCTTTTCCGGCGAGAATTCGAAGAACTTCCGGCAACCCCGCGACTCCACGAAGGCCATCATTCCTTTCCTCAACCTCTTTTCTATCATTTTAACCTGTAAGTCCCAACTATTTCCCTCTCTTCTTACCTTAAAACTATCTCTTTTCAAATCATGTCGGTAAGTGGAGTTATACCGAAATTCTTTTCTAAAATCTTTAAAAACTACAATTTTCTTTTATAATCATTCATTCAAATCACTATACTTTGTTATTCAATCATGACGCAAATGTTTAGAATAATTTTCATCTTGAAAAGTTCATATTAAATAAGTTTATAGTACATGTTTCGTTTAAATACCATAAACTTTACACATGCCATATTTTGATTTTTTGCTTAGCATACCTTTAGAAAACCTCACGAGGTAATGACCTACCTCTCACATACACACATCTTCACATAACACGATTTCTCTTGAACAATAGTTTTGTGGCAAAATACGATTTTTCAATAAAATACCTAACCTATTAAAAACCGTTTTCTTGTAAATAGTATTTTAAATTCCTTGTGATTGTGCCTCTACAACCCACTTTTGGGGAATCCGAATCGGTTGGTGTGGGTTATCGCACATCCATCGGACTAGTAGGACGAGATGCAGACCTCCTCACGGAGCATACGATCTCGATGGAATTTAATACAATTTTTAAGAAAAACGAGAATTTCTATTTAATAATAAAAATTTATTTTTAATAATTATATAAATATTATCAAACCAAATATTTTAAAGATATTATTAAATTCTATGTTTTCCAAACAAAATAAAAAAATTACAAGTTTCATGAAAATACCATCAAGAATCCATACAGGTCAAGTTTACACTAAAATACCTTGATCTATTCAAATTATATATATATATATACCTCTTCCTATAGAATTCATATCCATGAAAACCCTAAAGAATATAAATAAATACTTGAGCTTTATTTTGAAAGTATACTAAAAATATTTTTCATAAAAACCCCTCAAGTTATATTAAATTTACATTAAGGACCCTAGTAAATATAGGTTTAAACGGGACCAATTCTCTTGAGTCTCAGGGAGCTGGAGAAAGTGGATGCTTGCCTATTTATGGTAGAAAACTAAAACGAAGTTATCATGGTAATTGTCTTGGAAAAAAGACAAATCATGCCGTCCATATGCAGCAGCTACCGATAACTCCAAAACCTAATTTAGGAATCCAAATCTGTTTAAGTGTCTGACTCAATCTGAGTCTCAGTCTAATCCGAATACAATCTAAACATGAATACAATCCAAATATAACTCCAATCCAACATGAATCCATTATATACTTGAACCTGAACATGTATACCGAACAATACAAACATGCAACTTGTTTTGACTTGATCGAACCATGGATATATTTTGACTTGACTACACGACTATCCGTTTACATTCTGATCTGTTTACATGAATAATTTATACCATGGTTTCGGCAAGTCTTATACCACAAAACAATACAATATACATTACGGGATTTTAAAGGGGTAGACCAGTACGGAATGTGTTAGAAGTGGAACGAGACGGACACTATAATACACCTAACCTGAACATCCATGTCGTTGTCCCGTGGGTTTTGACGGGGCCTTGTACTCCATATACCTTAGTCCACGGGATAGTTGTACTCCTCTCGTATACACTAGTATATTCTGTACCAAGGTACAAACAACTACGTTAACATAACAAAGACTTAATTTATCCATTATATGCTCTTTACTTGTCTATTTCTATTCTATCTTTTAGGACTTACCGAGCGCTAGTTCGCTGACGATATTCATATCTCTTCTTTCTTTGGAATGTTGTCAGGAGGATCCGACCATCAGGAGATCGGGCCCAACCAGGCCGATTTGGAGCAGTTTACAGAGGAGCCAGAGTTCTAATTCCTACTTGTACTTACTTTTCTTTCAGTTCATATGTCATTGTTTAGGCACCGCTTTCTTTCATTGTACTTTATTTTTCAATTGTTTGTAAAGAATGAATATCAATAAAAAGTTGTTGTTTCATTACATCTCTTGTCATTCTTGTGTTTTACATTTATATTGCTTGTTTACGCTTAACGTGTTTACTTCTGAGTAAATACGTCATGGTCTCGCCACGTGTCCTTACCCGTACACTGGGAAGCGGGGCATGACAGTGTGTGGACAACGGTATGATACCAAACGATACCTTCGTTTTTGCAGAATTCATTGAAATCTGTACCACAAAATTTTAATCCATTGTCCGTCCTTAGCCTCTTAATCTGATTTCCAGTCTGCTTCTTAATAATTGTCTTCCATTGCTTGAACGTATTAAATACATCGCTCTTTAGCTTCAAGAAGTAGACCCAAATTTTTCTCGAATAATCGTCGATGAAAGTAAGCAGATATTTTGCACCACTTCTTTTGAAAGCAGCTTGAGAGGGTCTCCAAAGATCTGAATGTATATAGTCAAGAGTACCTTTTGTGTTATGCACCGTCGTACCGAAACTAACTCGTTTTTGCTTCCCAAAATGTAATATACTCACAAAATTTCAATTTCGATGTACTTTGACCATACAATACACTTTGCTTCGATAAGTCGTCCATAACTCTCTCACTCATATGCCCAAGGCTCATGTGCCATAATCTAGTCACATCTGAATCTGACATGGATTTAGATAATGAAATTGTCGTCAACCCTGTAGTTGTCGAATTCTGCAACATATATAAGGACCCCGTTTTCAAGCCTTCATAACGATGAGAGCGTCTTTACTGACTTTCAAAACTCCACCTTCAGCAGAGAACTTATAAACATTAATATCGAGTGTACCCAATGAGATGAGATTCTTTTTCAAGTCAGGAATATATCTAACTTCTGCTAATATTCTCACAACGCCATCAAATATCTTGATTTGAATTGTTTCTTTACTAATAGCTCGACACGAATTATTGTTTCCCATAAAAACCACTTCACCATCAATAGACTCATAGGTGGAGAAAAAATCCCTATTAGGAATCATATGGTAGGAACAACCCGAATCCATAATCCATTCATTCTTGGATTGATGTATGTTTTCAAGAACCATAAGTAGATTTCTTTCTCCTTCGGCAATAGTAATACTAGTTTCAGCTGAAGACTCCTTCTTTTGATTGTCTTCCTATTTCGGTTTGTTCTGCAATTTGTAACAATCGACTTTGAAGCGCCCCTTCTTTTTACAATAGTTGCAGGTTAAGTCTTATGCTTGGACTTCGACCTTGATTTCTTCTTACTACCTTCCGAATCTCTCTTCTCCGCTCTCTCTCGGACAAATAAGCCTGAAAATTGACCGCCGCTTTCGCTAGAAATTAACTCTTTGTCAATCTTCTCCTTGTTCAACAAATTTTCTTTGACATCCTTAATCATGATAATATCTCGTCCATAGATCATGGTGTCACGAAAGTGTTTATAAAAGAGTGGTAAAGAACGTAACAATAAAAGTGCTTGATTTTCATCATCGATCTTAATATCGATCTTACCCAGATCTGTAACGATCGAATTAAACTCACCGATGTGAGATTTGATAAGAGAGCCTTCTGACATACGAAGTGTGTAGAGACGCTGCTTCAAAAGAAGTCGATTTGTGAGAGACTTCTTCAAATATAACTTCTTTAATTTCAACCACAAACTAGTCGACGTCTTCTCCACCAAATTTCTTGCAAAATTTTGTTTGTCAAACACAATTGGATAGCCGTGAGTGCCTTTTCATCCGACTTCTCCCATGCTTCCTCTGTCAAAATGGAAGGTCTTGAATCCTTCCCAGGAATCACCTTCTTCAAATTATTTTGTGTCGATACGACAATCATACGAACTTACCAAAGACAAAAGCACATATTCCCATCGAACTTCTCAATATCGAACTTCATAATCGTTGGAGACATGTTGCGGGATCAAAATAACCAGTTGAAATTCACTTCGGAATTTCCACAAATATCTTGAGTGCTTACAAACTAAAAACTTTAAAATCACAATCTACAAAGATGGGGAGAGGACACAAGTGTCGTCATCCATCGTAAACTTAGATCATAAGACCGTAGACCTAACAGTTCAAGCAAACAAATCTCTAAACACCAAATCTCCCAAAGAACCACAACAAGGCTCTGACACCAATTTGTTGTGGCAAATACAATCACGAAGCAATAAACAAACGAGAAAGTGAGGCAAACAAATAAACAAAAGCAATATAAATAGAGTAAAAACCAAAAGACACAAGATTTACGTGGAAACCCTTACAGGAAAAACAACGGACGAAAGAGAAGCACTTTACTAATCGACAAATACGAAGAATTACAATACTGGATGAAACTCTAACAAAATCGCTCTCAAAATTCTAGCCTCTTCTCTCTCTAGTTATCAAAAGGGTTCTTCAAATTATGGTTACAAAATACTATATATAGTACGAGCCAAATAGAGTAGAAATAGGATTTCCCAAAACAGTCCAGAATTCGGCCTAAGCATCGACCGACTTCGAGAGCCAGCTCACCATCTTCTTGAGCCGGCTTACAACTTGTCTAGAATAATGAATTCTTCTTTGTCTCTAAGAGACGGTTCAACACTTAGATGAGACGGCTCATGCGATGCCTGAAAGTCATATTTCTTTTTTGAACGTACGAGACGGCTCATGACAAATATAAGCCGGCTCAATTTCTAGGGATCGAAAATACGAGGTAAACTCAACACTTGGTTGTCAACAGCCTTTGCACTCTATCGCTGGCCATCGCCACCGACCGTCTCCATCAATCGTTCGCCGCCCTCCGCAGCTACCGCCCTCCATCACTGGCCATCATCTTCAGCTCTTCACCACGTGGCACTCGTAGTAGTCGTCGCCCTCCATCGCCGCTCATTGTCGGTCATTGCACTCCGTTTGCTGGCCACCAGCACAGCCCTTCCATCTCCAACCGCCGCTATCGTCGGTCGTCATTTTCTTTATATTTTTTCTTTGTCGCCCCCTACCATCACAACAGGCAACAGCCGCCACATGTCGTCACGGCAACCAGCTGCATCCATTACCGTGTCACGTACATAAATTACAGAAAACGAGTAAGATATACAAAGCAGGTTACTACAACATTTCCTAACACCGGGGCATCACGTCTCGCCGGACACTCTTGATTCCAAAATTCCTTGCCAAATCTTCCATTCCAAACAACAAACTCTCCCTCCAGGGAATAAACCCGATGCCAAGGAAAAGGCCCGGAAGGCAACGACAAAAGAGGTGGACCCGGGTTCTGGTGTTTTCGGAACGCGCAATCGACACCTTACTGCTTCCATCTTTCAACGGCAACGTGGGGCCCACACCACAGCGTGGGGCCCACGCGCCTCCCTTCTTATCTCGCTGCGGAAAAAAATCCCAGGTCTCCTTGCTTACGTCATCATCTTCACCTCCTCAGGCCTCTTTTTCATTTTCAAAAAAAAAAAATAATTTTCCAAGTACCAAATAAAAACAAACTGCTTGGAATTGCAATTGATTGAGAGATAGATTTCTAATGATTCGGAAAAAGATCTTTCAAAAATCAAATCTTGTTGTAGTTAGTTTGCCGTGTCACATTAAATAATAATATACCTTTCTCCATCCACAAATTCTACTCGTTGCACCATTACAAGAATTCTTGCTCTTGAGGTATGCCCTTCTCTCTCTCTCTCCATTACCCAGATCTTCTTTTTTTTTTCTTTTTTGCTACTTTATTTTGTTTATGTTAATCATAATGCTGCTTTTCTCATGATTCTTATTTGCGGGCTGTGTTTGTTTTCGGAGCAAAATTGACGGGGTTCTCTGAATTTTTTATGTTGGATTTGGGAGGAAGAGGGAAAGGGGATAGGTTTATCAATTTTGATGCAGACTTCATTTTTTTCTTCAAGTGTTGGTTTTTGGTGTTGGGAATTGCTTAGAATTTCCCATTGTAGCCAAGATTGAGTTTTTTAAGAAGCAAGTCCATAGAATGAGTTATTGAAAAATATATGAGAGAAGTATAGATGATTTGGGCCTTTTTGGCTCTTAAGGTGTGGCGTGGATTGGTAATCCTCATACTGATGTACAAGAAGGGAGCTTTAACATACTTCTTTTTGTATTTTAAAATCTTAGTATCTAGCATGAAGCAACCACTGAAATGTTCCAGAATTTTCATTGTATCTATACATTAATGCTCTGCGTTGGCACACCGACCGGTTTCTTCGTCTAACCTTTTTCTCTCTTTCAGGCTCTAGAAGAAAGATTTTTGCATGTAATCTTCATCGATTAAGATTCCGGGATATATTTGCATGATAAGCAACCAATTCAAATCCTGCATGACATGCTTGTGAATAATGCCTTCCAAATCACAAACAGATGAAGCCGAGCATAGTGAAATCTCATTAATGGATCGTAATGCACGAGCAACAAGAAGTTTACTTCCACATCAGGCTCAGGGATCATCAAATGAGAAGGCGTCATCCCTTAGAGAAAGAAAACCGTCGAAGCCGAAAAAGCCAGTCGACGATGTGGTCAAATACATGTCAAGTGTTCCAAGTTATCTCCAACGTGTAGAGCAAGGGGGAAGTGTTCAAGGAAAGGCATTGAACTTTGGAGTTCTCGATTGGGATCGCCTCGAGAACTGGAGACACCATCAAAAGCAATCAAAAGTCACAAGAGTGAGAGGCTCGCCATCAAGTACTAATTCTTCATCATCAGCTTCGTCTACAACATTTGCATCATCTTCAACATCCTCTACGAACACCACCGACGGCTCGTTTTCGCTAAGGAAGCAATCCCCTGCATTGAATACAAAAGGAACTTCCATCGAAAAGCCCCAGCCTCGAGACAAAGCCAAGTCGCGTATTTTTCAACAAAATTTTTCGAGCGAGCTGGAATATTCCGAAGATTGGCTACAAGACAAGTGCTCGGTAGTTGAAGGCATGTGGGACCATCTTCAAGAAAATAAACAGGAAAGGCGCATCAGCTGTGATTCAATAAATCCGAGCAGAAAAAGAATTTCCGGCAAAAATATTCCGTATTCATGCCCTCTTCCTTCTATGAGCCAGAGTGATGAACCGTTGGAAGACAAGCATTTGAAGCTTGGCCAATTTATTGATATTTTACCAGAGAAATCCAGTAAAGGGAAAGAGATGAAACAACATATTTGTTCGGATAATTCTCGTGAAGAAAATGCAACTTCTAGCGATAGAAGTAGGCGAAGCCCATTGCGAAGGATGTTTGATACACTAAGTAGGCCAAAAAATCTCCGCTCTCAGGAATCTAGCCATGAAGATAATTTACCAATTCGGGTCGAATTGAAATCGGAGGATGAACCATGCAAGCAAGAGATATCAACAAGGAAAGCTCTTTTGAAACTTGTTTGGAAAAATGGGCTTCCTCTATTTGTGTTATTTTCCGATGATAATAACATTCTTGCTGCCACAATGGGCAAAGGAAGCACATATACGATGTTTATTGCTCGTGAACTAAAAAAGAAAGGCGGGTTTCTTGTAAATAAGAGTAAGAAACACGATGTGGCCTACGACGTAGTTGGCCAGATGAAGATTTCTTCTTCTCCCGACATGAGAGAGTTTGTTCTATTTGGGCGTGAACTTTCACCGACAACTCATCCATGTGTTAGTTCGCCGCTGAACAGCGAGCTTGTAGCTATTATCATCCAAATTCCAAACCAATTACAAAAACAAAGCTTGAGTATTGTTGCTATATTGCCAAATGGGGTTCATGGGATTGCGTTGAAAGGAGATCCCTCGCCTTTGATTGAGAGATGGAGATCAGGGGTGTGTTGTGATTGTGGAGGTTGGGATGAGGGTTGCATGTTAACTGTTTTAACCAACAATGTTCAAGAGAGCAGAAGCTCAAGTTCGAGCTCGAGCTCATCACAAGCGTGTTCCGAAGTTGGAGCTCATCGAATCGAATTGTTCCCTCCGGTTCGCCATTTCTATATCATCTTACAACACTCAAAATCACTAATGATAGTTGTAGTTTAACGTGTATGGAGTATATATACGCCCTAAGGTGATTTATTAGCGCAAACAACCCCTCTGCTCGTTATCCGGAAATCTTAAACACACTCAAAATCTACTCTAAACAACTTATGATTGTCTGATTTTACTTTAGGACTCGGTTGTGTTATTTAGAGTAGATTTTGAGTGTCTTTAAGGGTTTTGGTCGACTAGCAGACGGGATGTTTGCGCTAATAACACTTGATGGGGTATAAGTACTATTCGGAGTAAAGTATATGGGGTTTTTGTGCAATTAACCCTTGAATATAAGAGCAAGCTTAAACCGATGAATCCAAATTCCTAACTCATTGTACACGGTATAAATCTGAACTTAATTCTGCATTACTGACATTACTAAATTCTCTTTCAGGGCGAAAATCGAGAAAAGAAGCGTTTCTTTAGGATGACTATGTTTAAAGAGGGGACTTATACAGTTGAGTTCGGAACGTCCGTCGCTTTGACACAAGTGTTTGCTATGTGCATCGCAATCCTTCACAACACAAAGCCGCACACTCTTTCGGGGCTACATTACTCGATGAAAGCTCAAAATGTTAGAGAAAGAACTTTCACCGAGAAAATCAAGAGCGGGGCTCCTACAAGTTATGTACCAAACCATCCTCCTCTTTCTCCAGTAAGAAGAGCTTAACTGCCCTTGAATCTCCATTTTATTCGAATCCAAAGAGTATTTAGCTTATAAGTGCATAAATTAAGGAGGCAAAAGTCCTGTCCTTCAATAATTTTGGAGCAGGTTTAATATTCCTCCTACTGAGCACTAAACTTTGTAGGTCAATTGTCATGTAGACTATTTCTGTATTAATATCTGTAAATAATTGTGCTCAAATTTGTGATCTTTTCATAGTTTTAAAGTGGTAATCAATTTCTTGAAGTATATCGACATTGATGATTCAATGAAACGTATTGCAACACATATTTCCATTTATTTTCACCTTATGATACTCCTAATAGGATAGGGATCGGCGCACAGGTGCTCTGACCAAATCCAACGGTTTATAACATGGGGGCAATTGGTTTTGATCCGATGATAAGTGGTTGGATTTGATCAAGGTGGTTCCATATTGGCTCTGCTAATTCAAAAACTCTTGATGGCTTGTACCATACCTAGCTTTAGGGTGATCTGCATACACATGTGTGCGTGCACACCCACACACGTGGAGGATTTTGCTTCATAATTGTTTGCACATATCCCAAAACTAATCCAATGGTTAAAAAGCCGATAGGAGCATGGTTGTTGTGTGTGTGTATATAAAAGAATACCCTTAACTATCATGGTTTTTCACTGAAATACCTTTGAGTATTTTTATTACACTAAAATACCTTAAACTACCGTTTTGAAGGGATTTATTTTCGCTAAAATACGCTCAAAAGTAGCACGTGACGAGGTATTTTACAGTAATTAAAAAACTTTAGGGTATTTTAGTGAAATGTCATGATTGTTAAAGGCATTTTAATGTAATGTACCCTATATATAATGAATTCTCCAGGTTACAACTACATACAAATCATGAATTATCCTATAACCCAATGCAAGAAGACAATACATACAATATAAATTGCAGTACAGTACATTAATTAGAGCTCTTAAGCTCCATGTCAAATTCAAGTACTTTACTAAAACTCCCATACACTACATTAATTAGAGCTCTTAAGCTCCATGTCAAATTCATCAAACATTCACTGCAGCAACCTTAGAACCCCCATTCCTGATAGCAGCAGCTGCAGCAGCATGAACCCTAACACAACTTCTTCTTTTAACCACAACACCGCAATTCTCTTTCTCTTCTTTGAGATCAGTTGGAGCCAAGAAGCAATCCATGGACAACCCTCTAATGTTGAAATCTATCTCCTCCAATGTCCAGACCTCTTCGATCCTCGTCCGCATGTGCCCGTCGCTGTTCTCGCCGAACCTGAAAAGCGAAACCTGGGTTCGACCGGAATGCACGATGTTGATCCGGTCGATGAATCGGTAGTCCTCGACGGTCGACTCCATTGTGGTTTCCCAATATACACTGACATTGTTTGCTCCTTTGATTCTTAAGAGATGAGAGTCGTCGAGCTGGACTAAGAGGCCGGTCCTCTGGCTGAAGTATCCCCATAATGTGTGTCTGATTATTTCGACGTTGCTGCTGCTTCGTGCTCGGAGAGTCGCCTGCTCCGCGTCGAGCCGGAGCACGAAGCAGTCTTCATCGTTGACGGTTTTTTCGCCGATCCATACCGCGGTCGAGAATAGGGACGATGAAAAGGTGGGAACCCCCCACCCCCCATCCCCCCCCCCCCCACCCCCCACCCCAAAAAAAAGTTTACATTTATATCCGCTTAAAACAACCCAAACCGCTCCGCCCATCGTCCAAAACTCTTTAAAAAGCTTAAATTCTACTTTAAACAACATAGACAAGTTATAGATAAAATTAGAGAATCGTTTGTGCTGCACAAAGTTGGTTCTGAGTGTTTTTATGACAAGGATTTGGTTGCCGAGCATAGACGGTGCTTGCGCTAATAAATCATTTGAAAAGGTTTATGCAATTAACACTTTATTGAAATTGTTTAAACTATTATCATTTTATACTTCTTATGAAATGTGATTCTATTCATGTTTCCCTAGAAGAAAATCATGAAGATAGGTAAATAATTTGAATATATGGTATGTTGAAAAATCAAGGATAGGATATGAATAGCAAGGGTTTGGTGTGAAAGAAGTGAACTCTATGAAGATTTGAGTACAGGGTTTTTGGTGGTAACTACCCACCATGTGAATTTGTCTTCAAATTGCACATGGGGTCATGTTGGTGGTTACCTTAAATATGGCATTGTCCTTTTTGTTCAAACAAATTTGGAGGGAAAAAATAATGTTTTTTTAGGTAAATCGTGAAAACCCTAGCAGATTTTATCTCTGATAAAAAAACCCTAATGCCGAAATAGTTGTCAAACCTCTTGGAGAGATTTTCTGCAGTATCTGTATAGTTGTCTGTTATGTCTAATTAGCTCATAAATATTGTAGGTAGCTATATAGATGTCGCAAACAACTGCATACATATCGCATAAAAATTAGATCTATCAAGCAACTACACATATACCGCAGGCAGGTTTTCAGAACCAGGGTTTTTTGTCAGCGGGAAAACTTGGACCAGTGGGTTTTAACAATTTACCCAAATTTTTTTTTATATGAGTTCATGTATTATATATACACGTGCTTTATATAAATACATGTATTATATGAATAAAAGGGCGGACATCTTTGGATTTCCATAAAATGAAAAGTGCTCATAAATTTACCCCAACTATGAACAATTCTTCAGATTCCTATGAAAGATGTGAACTGTATGAAAAATGTAACGTTCTTATAAACTAACAAATTCTAAACTTCAAGCTTCATTTGTGATAACAAAGTACATTATATAAAGCTGTGGATATAATTGTGATTCTTGGTGATTGTCAAAACAGAGTACTTGAGCTAGTCTCATTATGCATAGAAATATAAACAAAATATGCATAGAGATAAATGTACCTGCATTGTTCGTCGAAGAGGTCTAGGCGGTCCGCGAGAAGCATTCAACTGCAGCCAAGGCGTCTGCCTCCACGCCACCTGGCCGTCGCTCCCTGCGCTCATCTTGCTTCCGGAAACCACCAATTCTAAGCACCATAAGTCCGGCTTCTTCTGCCACAACAGCCCTCCCGTTTCTCCGCCTATATATTTCATAGCCTTCTTATTGCTGCTGCTGCTGCCATTGTCATTGTTGTTGTTGCTGCAGAATTCCGATGCCATCATTCAAACTTTTCCCATTGCGTACATGCTGGTTACTGAATCCAACACGGTTTTCCCACCGGCTGCAGCGATATATTGGTGTAGAATGTATTTCGCCATCGACGACTCCTATATACATTGAATGATGACACATTGTTACAAAGAGATGAAGGGGTTGCTTGATTTGCTGCGATAGAAAATACAGTATTTAATGTTGATGATGCTCAATATTGGCGACCTCCAAGATCAGGACACGTGGCAGTGACGTATCCAGGACCTAGAAGAGGGCCCGCAGGGGCCGACCCGGCTACCCTGTACCCGACCTGCCAGCACAAGATGGCCCTCCTCGGAGCCCCTGCAAATTAGTCTCCTCGGCCTCTCAGCTGGCCCCCGGGCCACCACAGGACCAAGATACCTCGGCTCTCCCGCTCGTTCCCGGGCTCTCCTGCCGGGGCCATCTTCCTCGGTCCCTCCGACCGACCAACTCCACCACTCACAGGCGTAACCTCCGCTCCGCAAATCTCGCCATGCGCGGATTCTCTGCCGGCAACATCTCTCGTTCCACGCCATCACGATCCCCATTAACGGGCGACCCGCTCATTACGCGGGCGTGACGTCGGGAGCGTAGCTGTCGGCGAGATTCTCGCGCCTGCTGCTGCGTGCCGCCGCCACTATATAAACCCACATCACAGAAAGGTCAAGTGAGCAATTCTTTACACTTTACACCGTTACTCTGCTCGGACTTCATCACTAACTTGAGCGTCGGAGGGTCCTCGGTGGTACCAAACCATCCCGGGACTTCTTTGCAGGTACCCGGCAACAGCCTCCTCACATCACCTCTTCCTCTCAACACCCATTGAGACCCACACGCAACGGAGGAAAAACAGCTAAATTCACCGCGAGATCAACGGAAGACAACATCTGACGGAGGCCCGAAAAGGAGCCCCATCAGTTGGCGCCGTCTGTAGGAACGAAGCTCCACAAAAAACAAAGTTGGCCTTCCGATCTCCATCCACATGGCAAGCGATCAGCCTGAAGATCCAAATACCAGCCGCCGCTTCCCCCTCACCAGAGGCGTGAGTGAACCTCCTCCGGCGAGCGTCGTCAACGCCCTCGCCGGCCGAATAGACCGACACCCCCTCCCTTGACGGGGTCGTACAGAGGGGGCTCGCCACGGCGGCTCGAGGGCTGTCTCGCCCAAGGATTTAAGCCCTCACTAAGAGGCAGGCCGGCAGCTACCTTGCTCGGCTATCCCTGGCGGGTAGCTTCCCTACCGCAACGCCGGGGATCAGAAAGCCCTCCCAGAGGCAGTCGAGCCCGAGGATCCCTCGCTCGGCTATCCCTGGCGGGTAGCTTTCCTACCGCAACGTCAGGGATCAGAAAGCCCTCCCAGAGGCAGTCGGGCCCGAGGATCCCTCGCTCGGCTGTCCCTGGCGAGTAGCTTCCTTACCGCAACGCCGGGGATCAGAAAGACCTCCCAGAGACAGTCGAGCCCGAGGATCCCTCGCTCGGCTATCCCTGGCGGGTAGCTTCCCTACCGCAACGCCAGGGATCAGAAAGCCCTCCCAGAGGCAGTCGAGCCTAAGGATCCCTCGCTCGGCTATCCTTCAGGACAAAAGCCCTCGCCAAGAGGCACCGGGCAGTAACCCTGCCCGGCCAAGTGTCCTTGGTAGGCTTCTTACAGCCCTATAGCTCTTTCCGCGCCAAGAACCAAAGTCCTCCCAGAGGCAGTCGGGTCCTTGCTTGGCTATCCTCGGCCGGTAGCTTCCTACCACAACCGACAGAGATCAAAGTCCTCGCCAAGAGGCACTGGGCAGCAACCCTGCTCGGTCCCCGTCCTGAAGGATCGAAAGTCCTCTCAGAGGCAGTCGAGCCCGAGGATCCCTCGCTCGGCTATCCCTGGCGGGTAGCGTCCCTACCGCGACGCCAGGGATCAAAAAGCCCTCGCCAAGAGGCACCGAGCAGCTACCCTGCTCGGCCATCCTTTGCAGGCCTCTCACGGACCCTCCAGCGTATAGGATCTCAAGCCCTCATCGCGAGGCCGCCGAGTTCCTTCCTGCTCGGCACATCCCCAACGGGCGTCCTCCTGCCCATCCAACACTGAGGATCTGAAGCCCTCTTCGCGAGGCCGCCGAGCCCCTTCCTACTCGGCGCATCCTACCCACGGCGCCAGAGGTCCAAGCCCTCGCCAAGAGGCCACCGCACAGCTCCACTGCCCGGTCATCCTTAGTGGGCTTCTTACAGCCCCTCAAAGACATTCGAATCCCTTGCCCGACTATCCCCAGCGGGTAGCTTCCCTACCGCGGTGCCAAGAATCTGAAACCCTCGCCGAAGGGCAGAGCCCTCGCTGGGCCGTCCCTGACGGGCGGCTCCCCTACCACAACGCCAGGACCAGAGAGCCCTTGCAAGGGGCGACTGAGCAGCTACCCTGCCCAGTCACCCCCGGGTAGTGGTCAATGCTCAGGATCGGAAATGTTCACCGACCCACGGAGGACACAAGCCCCAGTGAGGGGCATCAGGACTACCCATGTCTAGACGATCTCCCCTCGACTCCAGGGCCAAGGAAACTTACCTCCCCGGTAGCACGCTCATCGGCCAACGATTGAAGTCAACTCGACGGACGATCACCAGACAGACGGCCAACCTGACATAAAAGCACAACGGTACAAGCGAGGATATCTTAGAAGCATTCTCCACAGACAAATAGTAGGGCGCGGCGCAATTTTACGGAGCCGGAGAAAAAAAACTTAAACTTTATTACTACCAAAAGCAAAAGTTTTTACAAAGGGTATTCTTATTTGGCTCCCCAGCCTTACAAAATCCAAGAAAACAAAAAAATAAAAAGAGGAGAACGGGGACTCTACACCCTGGGGCCAGGTACGACCTCGAGGTCCTCGACCTCCACCACGTGGCTTGCCGGCTCTTCGGCCACCTCCTCGCCGGGAACCCCTTCCCCTTGCTTGTCGGCGCCCACGAGGGGGAACTTAGCCCGGAGCTCTGCGTCATCGAACTCCGGCACCCGGGATTTGACGGCATCGAGGGCGTCGTGCCAAATACGGGTCGCGGCCACGGCCAAGTCGTCATAGAAGTCTCTCGACTTCTTGTAGCTATCTATCGCCCTCGATTCAGCCGACTCGGCCGCCTCGGCCGCCGTCCCCAGCTCTTTTCGGAGGGTCTTCACTGTCCTCTTCAGGTTGCCGGTGAGCACCTGAGCGTCCCCGAACTTACCCTCGGCGATGACGGCGGCCTCGCGGTGCCTGGCAACCTCCCGTCTCCCGGCCTCCACCTCGCCTTCCAAGGCGGCAACCCTCGCCAACATCGCCTTCAGCTCCCGCTTGGAGCTCTCTTGCAGCGAGGCAAACTGACCCGCAGCCTCCGGCGCCGGGCTACCACCTCGATCTCCATAAGCAGGGCGAGGGCTACGTGCTGGAGAACCTGGAAAACACGGAAAATATCAGAAAGGTGGGGGGAGCACTGAATCTCACCATGAACACAAAAAAAACTTATCTGCACGGACTCCTGGGCGATGGACGCCAGCTGAGCCCTAAAGGTCCCCCCTGCCGAGGTCTCTATTTCGTGCAGAAGGCTGTCCGCCATGGACAATCCCGACAGCACCGCAAACCGGAGGCCCCCTTCCTCTACCATGGTCGGCGAGGACCGGCCCCGGGAGGGTCTCTTGGAGCTTCTCCCGAGCGGCTCCGTGGGAAAGCCGATCTCCTCTTCCGAGGCTGAGTCCTCCTGAATCAGGGCCCGTTTCTGGCCTGAGGCATTGCTGGGACCCGGGGCGGGATCCGCCCCCGAACGCTCGCGGGACGCCGCGACTGGAGCGGTAGAAGCCAGGGCGGGCTTCGCACGGGAAGAACTGGCGCCCCCAGCCCTCGTAGGCTGCCTCGGCTGGCGCATGGAAGCTCTGAGCGAGACGAAGTCCATGGATTCTGCACAAGACAAATACCCAACAAATCAGCAACGCGAGCAAGACACAAGCCAAAAAGCTAACCTAACTTACCAGCGAACTCAACAGGGCTGAGTCCGGCCCAACTCAGAACCCTCTCGGAAAGCAGCACGTCAGGTCGGGGGATGGGCTCCCACGATGCCACCCTCACCACGGCAGGGTCATTGGACTGGTTCCCCGGCAAACATTTCTCCCTCGACCACTTGGTAGGCACGGGCCAGTCCTCGCCCTCGGGAAGGGAAACGAAGAAAAATTTCTTTTTCCAGTCGTGGATGGAAGAGGGTAAGGTCACGACCCCGGTCTCGGCAGCGCCCCCTGGTCGTTTCCTGAAAGTGAGATAAACCCATCTCGGGTCGCCTGCTCGACCACCGGGGTGATTCTTGAAGACAAAGGAGGAATCAAAAAGGGGAAGATTGAAGGGAACCGCCTGTAACTTCAGGCGGATCAAGAACCCGAGGAGGATTCTCCACGAGTTCGGCACTAACTGGCCGGGGGCCAAACCGAAGAAATTTAGTGCGGCGACGACCTCAGGAGAGAAGGGCAGGCGCGTTCCGTCCCCAAAAGCTTCCAAATACAGGGCAATCTCCCTGCCCCGTACCTGGTCCGCCCTCTCTCCCTCCTTGGCCAGTCGAAGCGTATAGCGCGAGGGGATGTGGAAGCGAGCCCGAGTGTTGGCAAGATCGTCCTCGTACCTCACCCAGCACGAGGTGCTGGGGGCCGCATCTGCCGCCTCCTCCCTGGAGGCGGCCCCCGCCTCACGATCCCGGGGAGAGGATCCAACCCCTGCTCCCCGAGGGGACTCAGACACAGCTAAAGGAACCCTAGCACCTACTCCTACAATGTCTACTGACTCTACGGAGGAAGACATCTAATCTTGAAAAAGAAAATCTTCAAAGGCTGGAAACGAGAGGAGGGAGACGAACACCGAGCATCCAAGACTTGAAAGGGGAATATGGAGGAGTAAGGGCCCTGGAGCGGGCCCCACCCCTGTTTATTGCTGCACACGGCCTCATCTAACGGCGCCCGTCGTTTTCCGCCGAAACAGCTCTTCGCGCCCGGCGGCCCCGATCGCTCCACGTGTCAGTTTTGCGCTGGGTCGTGTCTCATCAGACGCCGCAGGCCTGCATACGTCGCATCGGCCAATCGACGCTCGACACGTGGACCGTCGCTTCAGTTGCAAAGTGCATGAACCGGCGCACCTTCTTTAAATGCGAAGATCTCGCCTTGATTCGTTAGCGGAAAAGACAACTTGCGGCCCAAGGACTCATCCCGACATAACCTTAGGAAGGAGCTCACCTCGGGAGGCCTGGCAGTCCACTCCTGACCCGACCCGCTAGCTGGTCAGGACAAGAGTGGGGGGCTAATGATGATGCTCAATATTGATGACCTCCAAGATCAGGACACGTGGCAGGTGACGTGTCCAGGACCCAGAAGAGGGCCCGCAGGGGCCGACCCGGCTACTCTGTACCCGACCTGCTAGCACAAGATGGCCCTTCTCGGAGCCCCTGCAAATTAGTCTCCTCGGCCTCTCAGCTCACCCCCGGGCTACCACAGGACCAAGATGCCTCGGCTCTCCCGCTCGTTCCCGGGCTCTCCCGCCGGGGCCATCTTCTTCGGTCCCTCCGACCAACCAACTCCACCACTTACAGGCGTAACCGCCGCTCCGCAAATCTCGCCATGCGCAGATTCTCCGTCGGCAACATCTCTCGTTTCACACCATCACGATCCCCATTAACAGGCGACCCGCTCATTACGCGGGCGTGACGTCGGGAGCGCAGCTGCCGGCGAGATTCTCGCGTCTGCTGCTGCGTGCCGCCGCCACTATATAAACCCCCATCACAGAGGGGTCAAGTAAGCAATTCTTTACACTTTACACCGTTACTCTGCTCGGACATCATCACTAACTTGAGCGTCGGAGGGTCCTCGGTGGTACCAAACCATCCCGGGACTTCTTTGCAGGTACCCGGCAACAGCCTCCTCACCTCACCTCTTCCTCTCAACACCCATTGAGACCCACACGCAATGGAGGAAAAACGGCTAAATTCACCGCGAGATCAACGGAAGACAACATCTGACGGAGGCCCGAAAAGGAGCCCCATCAAATGTCAACGACGTAAATGATACCGACAATTTTTGACTTTTTCCCCTAACAACCCCAAAATTAAAATGCTAATTATTTGAGTACCGAAGGGCTGATGTTACATCTCTGATAAATGCCTACATTTACATTTTTATTTCAAAGTTTTCAATTCATACATTGCATATAATCAATAATGGAAAGGAAAACAAAATCTTAAACTTGTTATTTCAGCTCTATTTACATCCAAACCAAAAACATCCAAAATGCTCGGAATTTAGCGACCTATGATGACGTGTGACTCTGGCATACAGATTACAAAATCAGCAGTCAAATAAAACATTTCATTGAAAATATGAAACAAGAACCGTGACCAAACAAGAAAAAGAAGACTTACAATAGGATCCTCCTTGATTTGTCCACCGGTGAGGAAACGCGGAACCCTCACCGGCACGGGCACAAGCGGAGCTCCGGCGACGCCCAACATGAGCTGCAGCTCGGCACCGTGGCCTAACGGAGCCAGCGCGCCCCGGTGATCCCCTATACCACCTCTCATCCAAGACAACATATTCATGCTACAACCAAGATTACCACCACCACCACTCTTGCTGCTCTTGCTACTACTTGAGACATTGAACATCTCTTCAGGAATTGGGACCTCAAGAACTGTGTCCAGCCCACCCTCTCTCTCTCTCTCTCTCTAAGTTTGGGCACAGCTTCCTCATTCTCATTATTATTAATTTTTTTTCTAGAGAGAGAAGGTGGTGATGCTCTATATTGGCGATCTCCAAGATCAGGACGCGTGGCAGATGACGTGTCCCATAACTCAGAAAAAAGGGTCCACAGGGGCCGACCAGGCCACCCCTGTACCCGACCTACAAGCACAAGCTGGCTCTCCTCGGGACCCCCTGCAAATTGGCCTCCTAGGCCTCTCAGCCTGCCCCGAGCTGCCACAAGACCGAGACTCCTCGGCCCTCCCGCTCATTTCCGAGCTCCCCTGCCAAGGCCATCTCCCTCGGTCCCACCGACCGACCAACTCCACCGCTCACAGGCGTAACCGCCGCTCCGCAAATCTCGTCATGCACAGATTCTCCGCCGGCAACATCCTACGTTTCACGCCATTACGATCCCCATTAATGGGCGATCCGCTCTTTACGCGGACGTGACGTCGGGAGCGTAACTGCCGGCGAGATTCTCGCGCCTATTGCTGCGCGCTGCCGCCGCTATATAAACCCCCATCACAGAGGGGTCAAGTAAGCTTTTTCTACCCTACTTAGCCGTTACTCTGCTCGGATCTTGTGCTAACTTGATCGTCGGAGGGTCCTCGGTGGTATTAAACCACCCCGGGACTTCTTTGCAGGTACTCGGCGTTGACTTCTCAAAACCACCAATCTCCTCAAAACCCATTGAGACCCACACGCAACAGGAGATCACCTCCAAGATCCACCGGGAGATCGTCGGAAGACAACATCTGACGGAGACCCGAAAAGGACTTCCATCAGTTGGCGCCGTCTGTGGGAACTAAACTCCAAAAAAAAAGTCGGCCTTCCGATCTCCATCCACATGGCAAGCGATCACCCTAAAGATTCAGGTACTAGCTGCCGCCTCCCCCTCACCAGAGGCGCGGATGAACCTCCTCCGGCGACCGTCATCAACGCCCTCGCCAGCCGAATAGATCATCTACAATCCCTCGTGGAGGCTCTCGTTCGCGTCCAAACGGCCGGGCCAGGGGCCCAGATCGCCGCTCCTCCGCCCCCAGAAGGCTCTGCCCTCGCCGGCACGGCTGACCACCGGCAGGCTACGACCCTTGGCCACAGATCTCACGGGCCGATACTCCCTGAGGCCTGTTGGGCGTCCCACAGCTCCACACCAAGATCCGCCGCCAGAGCGCCTCGCCTCGAGCCTCCCCGCGACCCTTAACCCCCTAAGGAGATGTCGGTCACCTCGCCTGTCCCCAGGCATGATTGACACCCCCTCCCTCAACAGGGTCGCACAGAAGGGGTTCGCCACGACGGCTCGAGGGCCACCTCTCCCGGGGATCTGAGGAACCTCATCGAGAGGAACCGGGGCCGCGCCCAGACGCGGATCTTCCACAGCAGAGGCCAGGGATCACAAGACGCCGAGTCCTCGGGGTACCACGGCCGACTCGACGCCCTCAAAAAGAAGATCGAGGGCATGCGCCGGGAAGATCACTTCTCGGGCGACGGGGCTAAGTACGCCGCCGACTCGCTCACCAAGCCGTTTACCGAGGGACTGCTCGCTGTCCATGTCTCCTCGCGCAACAAACCCCCGAAGGTCTCTCTGTTCGACGGGAAAACCGACCCGAAAGACCATTTGGATGCTTTCACCGTGGGGATGAGCTTCCAGGACCATTCCGACGCCGCCCAGTGCAGAGCCTTCCCCGCCACCCTCATCTGCTCCGGTCGGGACTGGTTCCGAAGACTCGAGCCTCGCTCAATCTCGACCTTTGACAAGCTGGCTACTCAGTTCCTTGGCCACTTCGTCGGGAACCGTCGGCAGAAGCGCACGGTCGACTACCTTTTCACAATTAAGAGCGGGGACAAGGAGACGTTCAAATCTTACATCACCCGCTTCTAGAATGCCCTCCTCGAGGTCCCCGAGCACCGGGACGAGACCGTCATCACGGTGCTCAGATCTGGTTTTAGGCACAAGAAGTGGTTGCGCTCATTTGCGTTGGCACAGCCTAAGACCATGGCCGAGGTCAAGGCGTGGACCGAGCGTGAGGTTCAGCTGGAGTCCGAGGTGAACACGAACCTCCCTCGAGCAGACCGGTCCGACCAGAAGAAGAGGGCTCGGGAAGAGAGGCCGGAGCGTCATCAGCCCTATCACCCGAAGTTTCAGGAGTACACCCCGCTCAACGTCTCCCTCGCAGTGTTATTAGAAGAGGCCCAGGGCGAGGGGTTCTTTAAGTTCCCTCCAATTCCGCGTCAGGCCTTGAAGCGAACCCGGGGCCCTTACTGCGCCTTCCACCAGACGCTGGGCCACGCCACGGAGGATTTTAAGCAACTCCGGGACTATATTGAGGAGATCATCCGATCAGGGCACCTCGCCGCCTACCTGAGGGACAAACGGCAGGACGACCACGAGCAAGAGCAGCGTCCCCCTCCCGTCGAGCTGACCATCGGCCAGATCATACTCGTTTCAGTAGATGACCAGTCCGGCGCTCAGGGAGCCCCGTACCCGGTGCCAAGCACGGAGACCAACAAGCCTCCGGGGAGCTCAGGCCGCTCTAATAAATTCATCTATTAGCATGTACTTTTCTTTTAGATCAATGTAAACTCTTCCTAGGGTCTGTTGTTAATTTAATAAAGATCAATGGAACATTGCGAAAAAGAATGAAAGGTCTCGTTTATTCAAAAAGGTATTATGGGCTCCTCAGCCATACATACAAAAAGAAAAAGAAAATTACAGCAGCGGGGGAAGGGGGTGCAGAGAGCACTGCTCATAGTACTCGGTAAAGATCTCCGCCAGCCGAGGCCTCGCGAGATCCAATCTCAGCCCTCGATTCCCTCTGCGCGCGTTGACCCCGAGCCTCAGTTCGTAGCACTCACGGACGAGCGCCACTGAGCGAGCCAGCCGATTCGCGGAGATCAGGCCGAAGCGCCTAAGGGACCGCAGCTTGCCCACGGCCTTGTCGTAGAGCTGCTCGGACAAGGGGTTGTAAAGCCCCGGCGACGCCTTCCAGATGGAGTACATCAGCAGTTGCAGTAGGGAGGAGCGCCGGGGGAGCAGCCGGCCGAAGTAGTCTTCGATGCTCCCATAGACCAACTGCACCGTATCCTCGGTGCAGTTCTGGTCATAGAGGTATACATCTTCAAAGTGGATGATATCGGGGATGGTCAAGGGGAAGTCTTGCATTCTCAACAATTTGTTTACGAAAGAAGGAAGGAAGGACCAGTGCCCCTTCATCCTGATATAGCCCACCGCGCCCCAACGAAACCCAACAGTCACCCGTTTTCGCCCACAAAGTCGCTACCACGCGGCGATCATTGAGCCTTTCCTGGCAGGACCGAAACGACGCGACTTTGGCGATTCGCCTTCCCGCACACTTAATGTGCATGCTACGCGCACGTTCGCCGCGACCGTCCCTGTTCCCCATACCTACCACAGGATGGTCAGGAGAGACCTCATGAAGAATCAGCCAAGCATCTACCATGCTCGGCTGTCCCTGGCCGGTAGCTTCCCTACTCGCAACGCTAGGGATCAAAGCCCTCACTAAGAGGCAACCGCGCAGCTTCACTGCCCAGTTATCCTTAGCAGGCCTCCTACAGCCCCTCCAACGCTAAGGATCAAAGTCCTCCACAGAGGCGGCCGAGCGGCTACCCTGCTCGGCTATCCCTGGTCGGTAGCTTCCCTACTCACAACGCCAGGGGTTGAAGCCCTCGCCAAGAGGCAACCGCGCAGCTTCACTGCCCGGATATCCTTAGCAAGCCTCATACGGCCCCTCCAACGCCAAGGATCCAAGTCCTCCTTAGAGGCAGCTCAGCAGCTACCCTGCTCGGCTATCCTCGGCTGGTAGCTTCCTACCACGACCGAAAGGGATCAAAATCCCTCCCAGAGGCAGTCGAGCCCGACCCTCGCTCGGCTATCCTTTAGGACAAAAGCCCTCGCCAAGAGGCACCGGGCAGTAACCCTGCCCGGCCAAGGGTCCTTGGTAGGCTTCTTACAGCCCCTCCCGCGCTAAGGACCAAAGTCCTCTTAGTATGCACGTACAGCGCGAATTTAACATATGCAACAATAGCAATAAGAAGTCATATGTATGCAATAGTCATGAAAGGTACACTATCAGGTACAAATAATACATGAAACTATAATATGACAATGTATATATGCAACAGTCATGAAAAGTACTCTAGCGGGTACAACTAAAACATGAAGCAATGCATATAAAATAAAGTATGTAAATGCAACAGTCATGGAAGGTACTCTATCAGGTACAACTAATACATGAAGCAGTGCATAAACAATAAAGGTGGAGTATGGAATGAAACATGTCATTTCCACGGAATCCTGACATCGTGGTAGGATCAAAATCCATCAAGACAATCCAAATCCCAATTTCCTCAAATCAGCCCCCAAATCTGGCTCTCATATCATATAAGTCTCATATATCCTGAATGTATAAAATCAGCAATCTCATATATACCCAGTATCCAATATCAAGTGAATCTCCTATATCCCAAATATATTTGCATGAATAATTATGATGAAATATATGAATTTATATGTATACATATATATTAGCGTCCCATTCCACTAATATATATATATATATATATATATATATATATATATATATGCACATATAACAGCATCCCATTCCACTGTTATATACACTTAGAAGTAAAAATATCATGAAACCAAGTGTCAAGTATCGACACAAAAATACATGTTTATACGTCTTTCGAATCTTAAGTGCCAAACACCGACACTCTCGATCCCCGTATCGGTTTATACGTTCTTCGAATCTTAACTGCCAAACACCGACACTCTCGATCCCCGTATCGGTATTAAAACAAATCTCAGAGTGGATGCATACAATTATCAAGTAAAGAATAAGTACAAATGCATGAATTAATACACATATATTAGCGTCTCATTCCACTAATATATATGTATAGGCATATATAACAGTGTCCCATTCCACTGTTATATATACTTAGAAGTAAAAATATCAGAGACATCATAAGAAATCCATGAATGTAATATTTGAAATATGAAACAGTAATATGAGCATATAAAGGAAAAAACCGCTATTTAACTGCAACAAGTTAATATAAAATATCATGCGGTTCCTAATTTCTCCAATTCTAAATAACATCAAGTAAAGGTAAATATGCAGCTATAACTAATATATGTGTAAATATAAAGGTATAGCAAGATATACGTATCTACCTATCAGTAATGATTTAATATACCCTCCGGGTATAAGTGTAAATATGTATGCAAGGTATACATGTAGCTATGTCATTATGTGTGTATGTACCTATCGCTAATGGTATAATACCCTATAGGTAATACAGGTAACTAGCATGTAAGCATGTCAAGGCATATGTGTAAGCATGTACGTATACAGGTATGCTATATGTCATATGCAATAAGAAATATGAATCAGTGAATCAATGTCTCAATGTCCCTAACCAAACAATATCATATTTATAAGTGTGTTGTGTGTGACATGGCAATTATTGACGGTGTGTGTGGCATACAATCAGTGCTCGTGCAACATGAACCGTCAATAATATATGCAGTGTTCTAAGGGTACTAGTCCAAGCACAACAATATCTAAGCAATAAAGTGTATGCGCAATTCTAAATATGAAATATAATATGCGACAAGTCAAGTCATCTCTAGCCCAGACGCATAACGCCATGCGGGCGATTCCCCTGTAGATGTTAAATCTACTCACCAACGCTCCCGGTTAAGTGAAGCCTACCACCTGTTTTCCCCTTTATCGCAGCGTCCGAAGTCCCCGCCTGCGAACCTAAAACAATAAAACGATAAAACAAGTGTATATTAGTAATAGACCCAAAACACGTACAAACTACATTAGACCGACGCAACAACACAAAACTTACTCTCAAGTGTCCATATTGTGACTAACGTGTGTAGCGACACGACGAAAACAACTTAAGAGCAAAACCACACAAAGTGCACGATCCGTGTCGTATAACGTATCGCGCTTAAACGAAACACAAGAACTACCTAGCCGATCCCATATTTTGCATACAGAGAAAACTCAACAAACAAACAGAACCAAACACACCTAAACCAAAGCATAGAGCTACCCTCAAAAACCCAAACCCCAACTCCCCAGAAAAACCGACGTCGCCGGAATTACTCTTCTCCTCACCGGCCGAGTCCAAGATCTAGGGATTCGTGCTCCAGGTGAAGTCCTATGGTCTCAGGTACAACACAACTATATTGTTTGGTTTTCTAGTAAAATCTCCGGGTCACTGCAGATAACAGATGTCACAAACGACACTAAAAATACGATATTATGCACAAAACCTTACTTTAAACATTCTAAACTAAAACTAAAAGTCTACACAACACAAAAACTAGATAAAGAACAGATAGAAACCATTACCTACACAAAAAAACTCAAAGATCCAAGCTTTGCATGCTCCAAGGCATCCAAGAGGCAAAAGATGTTCAAAGATGTGATTTTGGTGAGATTTGTGAAGTTTTTGAGATGGTTTTGTGATGGAAACTCAAGTGTTCAGTTGTAAGGTGAGAGATATGAGAGAATAAAAGAGATAGAAGAAATGAGAGAGTGTGTGAGGATAAGAGAGAGGGAGGTGAGTGTAGGGTGAGATTTGGGGTGAGTGTAACCATTAGCATTAACTCACCATTAATGCTTTCACACAACAAAAGAAATATCTCTCTCTCACACAACCAAATATCTAGGATTAGGGCAAGGATTGGATTAGGGTTAAAGCAAAGATTAGATAAATGGTTAAGTGTTATGTTTGCTAATCTAAATTACATAAAACAAACCCTCACATTAACGTGCACATGTGCGTGCATGTCCATAACAAATAATAATAAATTATTAATTAAATGTTATAAAATGTGAGGAACCCGAATTGGTAAACTTTTTACAGTAAATTCGCATTAACGTCTAAACTAACACTAACCGAAATCTAAGACGTTACAATCTCTCCCCTTATAAAAATTCGTCCCCGAATTTAAAATTCTCACTAAGCGTACCTTTAAGGAGAAGAGTACAACGCTCCCAAATCTCGCTCGCAGCCTTCCAAGTGATCACCTCACTATACGGCTACGTCCAAGAAAACCCTCCACAGATGGTAAGACCCTTGACCGAAGTTTCTCCACCTGCTGAGCTATTAACACAATTGGCTGCCGGTGAACGAAAAGATCGCGTCCAAGCTAAATGGTCTGGTGCTGAATCATGTCAGAAAGGTCATGAAGGTAATTGCAAAGTATCGACACAAGGAATACGGGATGAATACTCAATAATCTGGGCGGAAGTGCCAAATTAAAGGCAACGAAACTAACTCGCTTTAAGGATCTCAAAAGACCTACAATCCTGTGATAAGCTTCTCAAAACTCAACACGTCATTCATCGGAAAGATCCATAGGAATACATGATCTCCCACTGCGAACTCAAGTCTGCGACCACCACGGTCGGCATAAGACCTCTGTCTGCACTGGGTTGTCCTCATTCTGACCTGAACCAACTGGATTATCTCCGAAATCTTTAGACTAGCTGGGGTCCAAAAATCCTATTTACACAGAGTCAGAAAAACGGAATGGCGATCGACACGACCTAACAACTAAACTTAAAGGTTGCCAATTGGAATATCTCCGGATAACTGCTATCAAGGAGAATCCTAACAATGGCAAGTGACGATCCCAACTGCCGACAACAATTAGTACGTACGTACAAGCATATCCTCCAGAGTCGGTATAGCCCGCTCTCACAAAACCATTATCCTGCGGATGGAAAAGCGGGGCTAAAGCTCAACCAGTACCTAAGGTTTCCTGAAACTCCTGCCCAAGACGGCAAGCGAACAGGGTGCCCTCATTGGATACGACCCATGAAGGAACTCTGTGCAACGCACAACTTAAAAAAGAACAACTGAGCAAACCGAGTATAACCGGACAACAAGCACCCGAGTGGAGTCACACCCTGACTAAACCTGGGTAGACGCCACAACGAATATTCATGGAGATCTGCTCCCATTCCTACTTCGGAATGGTTAAAGGTTGCAACTCTCCAGCCGGTCTCAGATGCTCAATCTTAGCACACAACAAGACAGACACCTTGAAACGAAACCCGAAACTTCTCTTTACATCCCTGCCCACCCGTAACTATTTCACAAGTCACGTCAAATGTTGGTGGAACTTGGATGAACACTGAGAATTGACAGATGTACCTGCTCTAGGATTTCGCGTCTCTACCCAATAGTATCAGGTGCACAGACGCGTCCCTAAACTTAGCACACCCTTGTCACAATCAAGGACTCCGGATCATTACCCAGCCAAGTATGCTCAGAATTTCTGACAACCGAGCATCAGCGGGCAGTGCCTCGCAAAAGCGATTAAGGAAAAGTGGTCGGGCGCGGACATGAGCAACCTGTCCCCTCAGTAGAGGTGAACTTAAGCTGTACTCAACGATCGAACAAGAACTGAAAATCTGCAGAAAACTATCTCAACAATCAAAACCCACTGCAGGAAGATGTACATTAAGCTCTGGTGGTCCGCAAAAATCTGACACGACTCCCCGAATAAGTAGTGTCTCTAAATTTCCAATGCACGACCACCGCGGCTATCTCCAGATTAGGAGTGGGATATCCTGTTCGTACTTCCTCCAAATGTCGGGAAGCAAAAGCGATAACTCTATAGTGTCACATCAGTACACAATCGAGCCCCACTCGCGAAACATCACAGTAAAACAACAAAGTCGCCCGAACCAGCAAGCAAAGAAAGAACTGGTGCAGTTGTTAACCGAGTCTTCAACTGCCGAAAACTCCGCACGCATGTCTCAGTCCAAGAAAAGAACCTCCTTTCCGGTCAGTCCAGACAACGGTGCAGTGATATACTAGCAATCCTGCACGAAACGGCGGTAAAAACCTGCTAAGCCCAAAAATCTACGAACCTCCGTCCTGCACACAAGTCTGGGCCAAAACTGTACGGCCTCGATCTCCCTCGGGACCATACAAAAACCGTCTCCCGTAACTATAAGACCTAGGAGTCAACACAAACAAACCTGAAGGAACACTCCGAGAATTTAGCAAACAGCTGGTGCTCTCCCAGTGTCCGCAAAACAAATCCTCAAGTGCTTCTCCTGTTCCTCACGACACATTGGAATAGACCAGATTGTCATCAATGACACAACAATAACTGGTAGAGGAACGGCCTGAAGAAATCTGGTTCATCATATCCACGAATGCTGCTAGAGCATTGGTGAGTCCAACGACACCACCAAAACACACAGCCTGTAGCACGCACAAAAGCAGTCTTCGGAATGCCATCACCCCGAACCCGCAACCATTGATGACCTGATCCCAAACAAACATAGAACATGTCTCACTCTCTGGAGCTGATCGAAGAAATCGTCAATGCGAGGTAAAGGATACCTATCCGCACCGTAAGTCGGTTCAATTGACGATCCATCAATACACAACCTCAAACTGCCGTCTTTCTCCTTGACGAACAGAAATAGGAGCTCCCTAAAGCGAAACACTCAGACGCACAAAACCCCCAACAAACAACTCTGCAGCTGATCTTTAAGCTCCCTAAGTTTCGCCGGCTCATCTGGAACAACGTCGGAAAACTCTCGCACGAAGGAACTCGGTCCAACAAACCCACTGTGGCTCCGGTATCATGAATGAACGCCAAGAATCCTCGACATCCTCTCTTCAAAAGCCGACTCCTGATGTGGTGATGAAGGCTCCCGTATCGAAACATCCACGCGATGACTGCTGACCCTCCTGGGGATGAGAGCTGAATGACTGTCCTCAACTTAAGCCTCTGCTACTCCCGTGACGGTCACAAAATCTGTCTCGACGACTAAGCCTCTGTCTCTGGGCTGGTACACCGGTACGAGTCCTCCACTGTTCCGGAACTCCCAAAGTCTCTGGAAGACGTGCCTCGTTAACTGGGGCTGCATCCACTGGTGCTATGTAGGTAACGGAATGCTGTATGCTGATCGCAAGGAACAACTGGTTAACAGGGATGGCAACCTCCTGTCGCTGTGCTCGAATGGCCTCAACCAATGAACTCATCGTCTGGCGCATGTCCTGCATCTCTGCCACAAGCCTAGCGATACTATCTGTCAAAGGCGGATCTGTCTGCTCCTGTGCAACGAGCGCGCCATCCTGGTCAGTACTCGTCCCACCCGAGTCAATCCTGACCTTGGCCCTCGCTGCATCACTCTGAGTCCCCATAGTCATCGGCGGCAAAGGCTATAAGTAGAAATAGTATTCGATATGAACACGGAAATCGAATCACAAGGATATATATCATTAAGGAAGGAATTTCAAGCAATTAGTACTTAGATCACTTTGGGCGGAGTACAGCATCGTGAGTATGCCGCGGACATACACACACTACGTTACTCTGCTTAAGCTACCTACTCCATCATACCAAGGTCATCCTACACCCCGAAAGGTAAAATCTAGCGCTCTGATACCAACTTTGTCACGACCCGAAATTGGCACGTGACGGCCCTTAAACTACGCAACGTCTACAGGCGTAACGCAATTTAAGTAAGCCGAAAACCCAATAATCTAAACCATCAAAAGTAGTAAGAAATAATAGCATTTTCAAAATCTTTGAAATCTCAACTCAAATTCTTTAAAAGTCCAACTTTTCTTTCTTTAAAATTTTGGCAGCACCTCCTTTGTAAAAACCAGCCCCAAAAATGGGTACAACATAAATATAAGTAAAGCATCCCCAAACGGGAGCAAAACACGCCCAAAGGCGAAAAACAACCACTACAACAGATATACAACGCCGTAGCGAAGAAATAAAAGACGATAAAAAGGAAACTGTATAAAAGACAACCAAGTCCCAAAATAATATACAATATCGTCCTCACATCAAGTCTCTAAGTCAACATGAAAGTAGCAGATGGAGAGTACATGATACAACGAATATATAATGAACAAAAACGGATAACCACAAAACCCACCTAAGCAAAACTGCACACTATGAGCTGAAGCGGTATCCGCAGGAAAAGATGAGGTAATAGATGAATAGCATGCCTCGACTACTCTGGGGAACAACCTGCAAACACTGTGGCACAACGGGGGTGAGTTGCAAACTCGTGAATAGTAAATAACATATGCAGGTAATCGCAAGTATGCACGTACAGCGCGAATTTAACATATGCAACAATAGCAATAAGAAGTCATATGTATGCAATAGTCATGAAAGGTACACTATCAGGTACAAATAATACATGAAACTATAATATGACAATGTATATATGCAACAGTCATGAAAAGTACTCTAGCGGGTACAACTAATACATGAAGCAATGCATATAAAATAAAGTATGTAAATGCAACAGTCATGGAAGGTACTCTATCAGGTACAACTAATACATGAAACAGTGCATAAACAATAAATGTGGAGTATGGAATAAAACATGTCATTTCCACGGAATCCTGATATCGTGGTAGGGTCAAAATCCATCAAGACAATCTAAATCCCAATTTCCTCAAATCAGCCCCCAAATTTGGCTCTCATATCATGTAAGTCTCATATATCCTGAATGTATAAAATAAGCAATCTCGTATATACCCAATATCCAATATCAAGTGAATCTCCTATATCCCAAATATATTTGCATGAATAATTATGATGAAGTATATGAATTTATATGTATACATATATATTAGCGTCCCATTCCACTAATATATATATATATATATATATATATATATATATATATATAACAACGTCCCATTCCAATGTTATATATATTTAGAAGTAAAAATATCATGAAACCAAGTGTCAAGCATCGACACAAAAATACATGTTTATACGTCCTTCGAATCTTAAGTGCCAAACACCGACACTCTCAATCCCCGTATCGGTTTATACGTCCTTCGAATCTTAAGTGCCAAACACCAACACTCTCGATCCCCGTATCGGTATTATACGTCCTTCGAATCTTAAGTGCCAAACACCGACACTCTCGATCCCCGTATCGGTATTAAAACAAATCTCAGAGTGGATGCATACAATTATCAAGTAAAGAATAAGTACAAATGCATGAATCAATACACATATATTAACGTCCCATTCCACTAATATATGTGTATAGGCATATATAACAGCGTCCCATTCCACTGTTATATATACTTAGGAGTAAAAATATCAGAGACATCATAGGAAATCCATGAATATAATATATGCAACATGAAACGGTAATATGAGCATATAAAGGAAAAAACCGCTATTTAACTGCAACAAGTTAATATAAAATATCATGCGGTTCCTAATTTCTCCAATTCTAAATAACATCAAGTAAAGGTAAACATGCAGCTATAACTAATATATGTGTAAAGATAAAGGTATAGCAAGATATACGTATCTATCTATCAGTAATGATGTAATATACCTTCCGGGTATAAGTGTAAATATGTATGCAAGGTATACATGTAGCCATGTCATTATGTGTGTATGTACCTATCGCTAATGGTATAATACCCTATAGGTAATACGGGCAACTAGCATGTAAGCATGTCAAGGCATATGTGTAAGCATGTACGTATACAGGTATGCTATATGTCATATGCAATAAGAAATATGAATCAATGTCTCAATGTCCCTAACCAAACAATATCATATCTATAAGTGTGTTGTGCATGACATGGCAATTATTGACGGTGTGTGTGGCATACAATCAGTGCTCGTGCAACATGAACCGTCAATAATATGTGCAGTGTCCTAAGGGTACTAGTCCAAGCACAACAATATCTAAGCAATAAAGTGTATGTGCAATTCTAAATATGAAATAGAATATGCGACAAGTCAAGTCATCTCTAGCCCAGATGCATAACACCATTCGGACGATTCCCCTGTAGATATTAAATCTACTCACCAACGCTCCCGGCTAAGTGAAGCCTACCACCTGTTTTCCCCTTTGTTGCAGCGTCCGAAATCCTCGCCTGCGAACCTAAAACAATAAAACGATAAAACAAGTGTATATTAGTAATAGACCCAAAACACATACAAACTACATTAGACCGACGCAACAAAACAAAACTTACTCTCAAGTGTCCGTATTGTGGCTAACGTATGTAGCGACACGACGAAAACAACTTAAGAGCAAAACCACACAAAGTGCATGATTCGTGTCATATAACGTATCGCGCTTAAACGAAACACAAGAACTATCTAGGTGATCCCAGATTTTGCATATAGAGAAAACTCAACAAACAAACAGAACCAAACACACCTAAACTAAAGCATAGAGCTACCCTCAAAAACCCAAACCCTAATTCCCCAGAAAAACCGATGTCGCCGGAATTACTTTTCTCGTCGCCGGCCGAGTCCGAGATCTAGGGGTTCGTGCTCCAGGTTAAGTCCTATGGTCTCAGGTACAACACAACTATATTGTTTGGTTTTCTAGTAAAATTTTTGGGTCACAGCAGATAACAGATGTCACAAATGACACTAAAAATACGATATTATGCACAAAACTTTACTTTAAACATTCTAAACTAAAACTAAAAGTCTACACAACACAAAAACTAGATAAAGAACAGATAAAGATCATTAGCGACACAAAAGAACTCAAAGATCCAAGCTTTGCATGCTTCAAGGTATCCAAGAGGCAAAAGATGTTCAAAGATGTGATTTTGGTGAGATTTGTGAAGTTTTTGAGATGGTTTTGTGATGGAAACTCAAGTGTTCAGTTGTGAGGTGAGAGATATAAGAGAATAAAAGAGATAGAAGAAATGAGAGAGTGTGTGAGGATAAGAGAAAGGGAGGTGAGTGTAGGGTGAGATTTGAGTTGAGTATAACCTTTAGCATTAACTCACCATTAATGCTTTCACACCTCACCTTGCTACCTCTTCACTCAACAAAAGAAATATCTCTCTCTCACACAACCAAATATCTAGGATTAGGGCAAGGATTGGATCAGGGTTAAAGTAAAGATTAGATAAATGGTTAAGGTTAAAGCAAAGATTAGATAAATGGTTAAGTGCGATGTTTGCTAATCTAAATTACACAAAACAAACCCTCACATTAACGTGCACACGTGCGTGCATTTCCATAACAAATAATAATAAATTATTAATTAAATGTTATAAAATGTGAGGAACCCGAATTGGTAAACTTTTTACAGTAAACCCGTATTAACGTCTAAACTAACACTAACCGAAATCTAAGGCGTTACACGAGCGGCTTCCCTGCTCGGCTATCCCTGGCTGGTAGCTTCCCTACTCGCAACGCCAGGGATCAAAGCGCTCATCGAGAGGCAACCGCGCAGCTTCACTGCCCGGTTATCCTTAGCAGGCCTCCTACAGCCCCTCCGACGCTAAGGATCCAAGTCCTCTTTAGAGGCAGCTCAGCAGCTACCCTGCTCGGCTATCTCTGGCTGGTAGCTCCCTGCCCATGACACCAGAGATCAAAGCCCTCGTAAGAGGCATCCGAGCGGCTACCCCGCTCGGTCATCTCAGGCTGGTAGTTGCTTACCCATGACGCCAGAGATTAAAGCCCTCGCCAAGAGGCAACCGCGCAGCTTCACTGCCCGGTCATCCTTAGTGGGCTTCTTACAACCCCTCCAACGCTAAGGATCAAAAGTCCTCCCAGAGGCAGTCGAGTCTGACCCTCGCTCGACCATCCCTAGCTAGTGGTCATTGCTCGCAACGCCAGAAGTCAAAGGCCCTCGCCAAGGGGCAACCGAGCAGCTTCCCATTCATGCTCATTCATCCTCTGAGCCCATTCATGCTCGGCGCAAATACGGTAGACATCCCTCTGCCCATCACATGCAGAGGATCCGAGGCCCCAACAAGGGGCATCAGGTCTATCCAAGTCTGAGCGATCCCCTCTCGACTTCGGGGCCATGGAGATGCCTCCTTCTCAGCAGCGCTTGGCACGCTTGGCAAGTGATCAAAATCAACTCGACGAACGATCGCTAGACAGATAGCCGACCTGACAGAAACGCCCAACAGTGCAAGTAGAGATATTTTACGGGCATTCTTCACAAACAGAAGATAAAGTGCAAACCAATGAAACCAAAAAAATGTTTTATTACCAAAAGTAAAGTCTTTACAAAGGGTATTTTGGGCTCCCCAGCCTTACAAACTGCCCGGAGGCTTACAAAAATCCCAGAAGCGACAAAATAAAAGGAGGAAGAAGATGGGGGTTTTAGGCCTCGGGGCCAGGCGCGACCTTGGGATCCAGGACGTCCACCATGAGACGAGCAGGGTCCTCGGCCGCCTCCTCGTCAGGAATCTCATCTCCCTGCTCATCGGCGTCCGTGAGGGGGTATTCGGCCCGGAGCTCTTCATCGGCGAACTCCGGCATCCGGGCCTTAACGGCATCGAGGGACTCGTTCCAGATGTGGGTTGTGGCCACGGCTAGGTCATTATAGAAGTCTTTCGACTTCTTGTAGCCCTCCACCGCCTTCGCCGTCGAGAGGTCGGCCAACTTCGCCGCCTCAGCCGCCGCTCCCAGCTCCTTCCGTAGGGTCTTCACCGTCCTCTTCAGGTTGCTGGCGAGCACCTGAGCGTCCTCAAGCTTGACCTCGGCAGCCACGGCGGCCTCGCGGTACCGGGCAACCTCGCGTTTCCCAGCCTCCACCTCGCCCTCCAGGGCGGCAACCCTCGCCATCACCGCCTCCAGCTCCTGCTTGGAGCTCTCTTCCAGCGAGGCAAGCTGGCCCGCAGCCTTCATCGCCGGGGCTATCACCTCAGCCTCCATACGCAAGGCAAGGGCAACGTGCTGGAAAACCTGAAAAATTGGAAAGAGATCAGAAAGACGAAGGAGGCACCGAATCTCACAAAAAACTAAACACTTACCTGCACGAACTCCTAGGCGATGGACACCATCGGGGCCTTGAAGGCCCCCCCGGGGACCCTACCCCCCGCCAATTTCTCTATTTCATACAGCAGGCTATCCGCGACGGATAGCCCTGAGGGTACCGTGAACTGGAGGTCCCCTCCTCCACCATGATCGGAGAGGGCGGGCCCCGGAAAGACCTCCGGGAACCCTCTTGAGCGGCTCCGATGGAGAGCTGATCTCTTCCTCCGAGACCAGGTCCTCCAGAATCCGAGCCCACTTCCGACTCGACGCTCTGCTAGGCCCCGGGGCACGATCCGCCCCCGAACGCTCACGGGATGCGACCACCGGAGGGGAAGGAGCCTGGGCGGGCTTCGAGCGGGAAGAGCTGGCGCCTCCGGCCTTCGTGACCCTCCTCGGCTGGCGCATGGAGTCTCGGAGCTCGTTCATGTCCATGGGCCCTGCACAAAACCATATGCAAAGAAGTCAGCGACACATGCAATATAAAAGCCAAAAAGCAAGCCTAACTTACCGACGAACTCAACGGGGCTGAGCCCGGCCCAACTCAGGACCCTCTCAGACAGCAGCACGTCGAATCGGGGAATGGGCTCCCACGACGCCACTCTCACCGCGGCGGGGTCATTAGACTGGTTTCCCGGCAGGCATTTTTCCCTCGACCACTTGGTAGGCACGGGCCAGTCCTAGCCCTCGGGAGGGGAAACGACGAAGAACTTCTTCCAGTCGTGAATGGAAGAAGGCAGGGCCACAACCCCTGTCCCGGCGGCACCCTCCTATCGCTTTCTAAAAGAGAGGTAGACCCACCTCGGGTCGCCCGCTCGACTGCCAGGATGATTTTTGAAAACGAGGGAAGAATCAAGGAGGGAGAGGCTGAAGGGAACCGCCTGTAATTTCAAGCAGATCAGGAATCCGAGGAGAATCCTCCATGAGTTCGGCACTAACTAGCCAGGGGCTAACCCGAAAAAGTTCAGCGCTTCGACGACCTCGGGAGAGAAGGGCATGCGCATTCCACCCCAAAAAACTTTCAAGTATAGGGCGATCTTCCTACCCCGTACTTGGTCTGCCTTCTCTCCCTCCTTGGCCAGACGAAGCGTATAACGTGAGGGGATGTGGAAGCGATCCCGAGCATCGGCGAGCTCGTCCTCATGCCTCACCCAACACGACTCGCTGGGGGCAGCGTCTACCGCCTCCTCCCTAGGGGCTGCCCCCACCGCACGATCCCGGGAAGAGGATCCGACCCCCGCTCCCCGAAAAGACTCAGGCTCAACTAAAGGGTCCCTAGAACCTACTCCTACGATATCTACAGATTTCACGAAAGAAGACATCTAACCTGGAGAAGTGGGATCCTTGAGAAATGAAAGCAGAAGAAAGAAGACAAGCGCCGAGCAACCAGGGCTTATAGCGAGAAAATATGAAGAAGTAGGGACCCTGGAGTGGGCCACACCCCTATTTGTTTCTGCAATCGCCCTCATCCAGGGGCGTCCTTCATCTCCCGCCAAAACGCCTCCTTGCGCCCGACGGCTCCGATTGCTCCACTTGTCGTTCCCACACTGGACCACACCCCATCAGACGCCGCAGGTCTGCACACGTCGCGTCGGCCAATCAACGCTTGACACGTGGACCGTTGCTTCAGTGACAGGATGCACGAACCGGCGCACCTTCCTTAAATGCAGAGATCTCGCCCTGATTCGCTGGCAGAAAAGACAGCTGACAGCCCGGGGACGCGTCCTGACGAAAGCTTAGGGGGGAGCTCACCCCGGGCGGCCCAGCAGTCCACTTCTGACCCGACCCGCTAGCTGGTCGGGACAAGAGTGGGGGGCTAATGATGATACTCTATATTGGTGATCTCCAAGATCAGGACGCGTGGCAGATGACGTATCCCAGAACTCAGAAGAAAGGGCCCACATGGGGCCGACCAGGCCATCCCTGTACCCGACCTGCAAGCACAAACTGGCTCTCCTCGGGACCCCCTGCAAATTGGCCTCCTCGGCCTCTCAGCCCGCCCCGAGCTGCCACAAGACCGAGACTTCTCGGCCCTCCCGCTCGTTCCCGAGCTCCCCTGCCGAGGCCATCTCCCTCGGTCTCTCCGACCGGCCAACTCCACCATTCACAGGCGTAACCGCCGCTCCGCAAATCTTGCCATGCGCAGATTCTCCGCCGGCAATATCCCACGTTCCACGCCATCACGATCCCCATTAACGGGCGATCCGCTCTTTACGCGGGCGTGACGTCGGAAGCGTAATTGCCGGCGAGATTCTCGCGCCTGTTGCCACCACTATATAAACCCCCATCACAGAGAGGTCAAGTAAGCTTTTTCTACCCCACTTAGCCGTTACTCTGCTCGAATCTTGTGCTAACTTGATCGTCGGAGGGTTCTCGGTGGTACCAAACCACCCCGGGACTTCTTTGCAGGTGCTCGGCGTTGACTCCTCAAAACCACCAATCTCCTCAAAACCCATTGAGGCCCACACGCAACAGGAGATCACCTCCAAGATCTACCGGGAGATCGTCGGAAGACAACATCTGACGGAGACCCGAAAAAGACTTCCATCAGAAAGCTATGAAAATTGTTGGAGCTTTTATGAATGGGGGTTAATTTGAGTTAATGGTGACCCATTTCAAAAGGATCGGATCATGGTGGCACGCTCATTTTTCCCTTGTTTTTTTTTTTAAGTGTTGTAACAACTTCTTTTGTTTGTTATATGTCTATAGCGTTTGGTGTTCGGAAAATTGAAAGTTTTGGTTTATGATTTATTACAAAATTTGTTGGGGGTATTTTAGCGCAATTTGTGGCGTTAATTGGAGTGTGAGCTGGTGGGGGGTGCGGGGGGGGGGGGGCAAAGATGTTGGAGGTTTGAAAAGTTGCCGTTGGATCTGGGGAAGGGGTGATGATGATCTGGCTCCCATGTTGTCGGCTGTTGGGATTTGGATCTGGCTCCATGATTGGACCACTCATCTTTCACCCTTGGGAATTGGGACCCGAGAAATCATTGGGTGCAGTACCGGAGAGAGAGATACGTTGTTGGTTATACGAGGACGACAATCCGTGCATCATATAATTTGTATCGATTTACTCTCATGACCGACATGCATACAATGTTTTCCTTTACAATAAAGATGTTATTGCAAGTTTTCTCGAGGGGAGTAAATCTTGAATCTTACATTAATTCTAATAATTCGGACCTGTATTCTAAGAAGTTGAAGTCGTTTTAAATCTAGCTACCTGTTGGCATATGTATCCTTCGGACATAGATGGGGAAGCTTATGTGCAAAAGGTTTTTTGTTATACCTAATCACCATTTTGGTCATTTATAGACGGACGTTGTTTCTAATTCATTTAATAATATCAGGTTATTAGTGTTTTAGTCTTTGACTGTTTATCGCCAATATATTTTTAAAAGAAAATTTCCTTTTTTTTAATGATTGAAATGTAGTATTTATTAGGTTTTGTAACCGGAGAGTTTGCCGTCTCCATATATGGGTCTCATACGTTGTATGTTGTAGACATGAAATAATTCAATTCCTTCACCTATGAAGCCCGCACAAATTAATAAAAATTAAAAATTACAAGCATGATGATAAAAAAAATGATGTCGGATTGTTTAAATGTGTGTATCCATCACATCACAGAATCAAATATCGGTGATGTCTAAATCTATAATGGGCTATGAAGGACAACAAATCCAAATCTACAATCTAACTTTGAAACAGGGCTAACGGATGGCCCATGGGCTATGTGATCAACTTCAAAGCCCATTTAGCCCAACAATAATTTAGAGCGTAGACAAGGAATATTCTCGACGCGCTTTGTCCTCAAAATTTTGGAAGCAAGAGGAGCCGGCAATCTAATCATCAGCACGTGCAAGTACCCACTTTTCCGTTTTGCTTCGAAATGGCATTCCCGTAATTAACGCTAAACGACATGGGCACTTTGCTGACTCCGGAAGTGAGAACGGCCTAACCTTTTTCGCTTCTTGGTCCTCCTACGTCTCCAAAACCGCAGCCAAGGACGGAGAAGGAGAAATCTAATTTCTTTTTTCTTTCTTAATATTCTATAATTTTACACGTAATCTTCAAGACCTGCATTCAATACAGGTCGAAGCATATAATTACCCGGTTGGTTAAATGCTATTAATGAAAATAATAAATCACTCTTCTTAACAATAGGTCCGGGATACGCTGCACGATATATTTGTGGAGTTGGTTACTTGAAGAGATGTATGAGGTTGGTAGCTGTTAGAGATTGAGATTTGGATTTTTATATTTTTTAATTGAATTTAGTCAAATCTTCAAATGAATTTCAAAATTGAAGGCGCTAGAGATTTTTGCTTTTTTATTTAGAAAAAAGATGATGAGTAAATTAACGATCATGGACGATTGGTTCAAAGCTCAATTTAGTTTACAAGTCTTTTGTTTTTTCATATTTCTATTTCTACGATCTGATTTCATTATAATCTTTTTCGAAAAAGAAACCTAGTTTCCACTCCAAATTAAAATATTTTTTCACGAACTAATTGTTTTTAGTATTATTTCTCTATTTTTCTCATCCTACTGTAAAAGAAAAATACAAAATTATCATTTAGGAGCAGTATGAGAAAGATGATTTTGTTCTACCTTTTCAAAAGAACAAAAAAACCTCTCCTCTCGGCTAGAATATGAAATTTTTCAATATTTTCACAAACTATTTTTTATATATAAAAAAAATTGGCTGCCGTTTCTTTGTTTTGCACGCCCCAATGCAAAAGAAACAAATTACAAAATCAGTCAAATTTGGAGGTTTGAACTTCCTTCGACCAATTTACAATTCTACCCATAACTGCAGCCCACGAGGGAGCCAGCGAAACATGATCTGTACGCCCTCCCATTTAAACTTAGTGGCACAACCGCAACTATAAGCAAATATGTGGGCTATTGCATAGTCTTCAATCAGATAAAAGCAACGCTCCCTTTACATAAAAAAATGTCATTTTTTTGACTGAAATTGGACGAAAGAAGCGGGTCTTTGGTGGGAATAATTTTCAATTTAGTTCTGCTTCTAGAAATCTTTGATCGATTCCGATCAAAATCGAAGAGATTGCTGCTTTCTTGATAAAAAAGTTGGCAGCTTTGTGAGGATTGAGTTGAGATTCAGCGGAGAATGATCGAGAGATTATGAAGAAAGTTGTGTTGACGAGGTTGCCATTGATGCAAATCACGATGTATTTTGCACGCGAATCTAACCAGGTTTGGATTCTATTTTCTTGATTTTTTTAATCTGCTGTTTTTCAAATTTTTGTGAACTTAGGGCTCAATTTGTGAATTTTTTCTCCCTCTTCAGTTGTGGAGGAAAATTGCGGCGGAGACGGCTGTAGAGCTGAAGATATTAGGAGAAAAATGGAAGCTTTTGCTCGCAGGGCTCATTTTCCAGGTATTATTTTTGATGTTTCTTTGTTGTTGAAACCTAATTTTTGATGTAAGTTAGCACTCTTGAATTGTTTTATGTATGGTGATTAGACTGTTTGATATTGGTTCAAGCTTACCGAATAGTTTAATCGTTAATTCTTTTTTGTTGTGATCTATTCTGTTGATTCCTAAGCGTGTGTTTGTTACATCTCTTGCCGCACTTTTCAGGCTATACCAAGTCCGCGAGAAAAGATTTGTGAATAGTTGTGGTTGAAATTGTAAGATGTGTACAGATTACGGAACATTGATATATGAATTAACGTTCCTTAAAACCTTTATTGAAAACTCGAAATGGTGTATACATTGGGAATTTTGGAAACGGGAGGGATTAGCAGTACTGTGATGCTTGGTAAAAATGACCCGGCCGTTTGACTGGACTGAATATGAAGAGCTATAGGTCTTCACTTATGATGATGCCGGGTGAAGTAAAAGACATGTTTAAATTTTTTACCCTGCTTATGAAAGATTTCATTATGAGTGATTATAACAGTGTTAATGCATGGGGCTGTACATAGACACACCCATGTTAGCAAGCGACTGCTAAGGCCAGAAAAGATATTCTCTATGTTATAGACGATTAGGTAGCAGCTTAGATTTATAACTGATAAACCTACAGAGTAGCAAGTTTCATGTCAGTATATCTAGCATTAAGAGGACGACTTTGATTAGGAATTGTGCATTGTGGGGAAAACAAGTTCGACAATTGAATGGAAAAGCATGCCTTAGAATGAGATGTTTTGTTGAAGTAAAATCTTTAGGCATTGCTATTTGTGAGTGCTATGACAAATTTTTTTGGCAGGTGCCAAAATTGTGAGAAAGGGGAAGTTTCAAGATCTTTCTTAAAAAAGGATTAATAAAATTAAGTTCAGATTTATCCACTAGAGAGGTCGTTACACTTAGAAAATTGAAATTAAGGAATAAACTGCAGAAAAAAATAGCATGACATGCAAATTTTGTTATGCATACACATATGAAACAAGCAAAACATATGAAACAAGCAAAACATGTCTGAATACTGCTTGAACAAACACTAGACAAGGATAAACCAAAAGAGAGTAGGAATTTCATTGACTACAGTTAAGAATAGCCTCACCCCCAACAATTGATGGAATAGCAAAGGAAGAGAGTAAGGAGTGAGAATAATGTTTTTGCTGAGAAACATCATTCTGTTTTCATACCTTATATCTTTAATTCAAACCACCCTTAAAAAGTGCATATTTACGAATCCTTCATAAGTGAAGGAAGTTTCAATTGTGACAATCTTTTCTTCTCTCTGCTCATTTTACCGGTCACATTGTTTTCTCTTTTTCTGTTGAATGGTTGTCATGTTTTTTTTATTTCGTTGCACTATTATAATCTCTTCATAGTGCACAATATGTAGCATCCTGTAAAATTCATATATAAGTGAAAGCAAGTGCATCAATATTACCTAAAGGCTTTATTGTGCAAATAATGCTCCAATGGACCTTGATATTGTGAGTTAAAAACCCACTCTCTCTCCTTCAATAAATATGAACGGTCTCCTCTCCTATTTTATATTTGTTGCATGTCTTGAATTTGTGGCATCTTTGTCACAATGATCTACACTACCAACTCACCTCACCTCACCCCATTGTGTATTGGAGCTTGAGTTTTTAGCACTTGTCCCACCACTTCATGTAAATATATTCCTGTTAGCTTTGCTACAATATTACCTCACCTCACCCCATTGTGAATTGGAGCTTGAGTTTTTATCACTTGTCCCATCACTTCATGTAAATATATTCCTGTTAACTTTACTACAATATTAACCTGGTGGCAGTTTCTTGTTTTCTTACAAATAATGATTTAAACATATTCCTGTACTTTTGTGGTCTTATACTTCGATGGAGATCATGAATTATTTGTATATGTTGTTCTTGTACTAGCTACATTTATCACTTGTATATAGGTATGCGGCTGCTTATTTTGATTTAGTTCTTTTTTCATTTGAATTCAGCATGTGTCATGTTTTCAGTGACCATGGTATGCATTAATTTGGAGACTTATGCTACACTTTTGCATTCCCCTAGTATATTCATGGCTTGGCAGCTCGAGGAGTTCACTATTTACACCGACCTGGTCCAATTCTACAAGATCTTGGCTTCATGGCCCTTCCGGTATGTATATACGTATATATGCAGTTTAAAAGAGTTATCCACTGGATCCTTTGGCTCACTTTTAACATGTATGCGCATATTGGGCTAGTTCCCCCGATATAACAGCTTTCTGTTTTCGTATTCTCTGGCTGGTGTAGGAACTTGGGAAAGAAAGAGCTTACATTAGCGAGACAGTATTCACCACCATATTTTTCTCGTTTATATTGGTATGCTCCTTTATCCGATGTTCATTTTGGATCTATCTATTTGATAATGAAGATGATTACATTAAAGCATAAACCTTTTTTAAATTGTTTGTTTCAAGTTTTGCTTGCATCAGTTATTTTCTTAGGTAAGTGTCACATACAATTATGTTCAGTTACTTTTCTAGTGCTTATGACCTTGGCTATAGATCTTAAAATATGGCCACTTACTAATGAAACGATATAGAACTATGATATTGCTGTTTACTTTTTATCCCATACATATTCCCCCCCTGACTTATAGGGATTTGGGTAAACTATATTCAACAGGAATGGTTAGATTCCTTGGAGGGTACATATTGCATATACTTGTGTCAGGTTCTTATAATTGAGGCTAGTATGTCACAATTTTGCAGCGACTGATTTGTGCTTTGCTGCGATAGATTAAAAGAATATTCTCTAGAAAAAGGAATATTAACAGAAGTGTCTTTCCTAGATAAATCAACTATAAATGGAGCTAAATCTACATGATCAGCTTATGGATAAGTTATTTAGTGGATGTCCATCTTTGTTTCAATATGTTTTTTGGTGATAAAGATGTATGGTGACATATGATGTGGGTGTGTATGATTGCCTAGTGACTTGGTCTCACTATCTGGATTTGTTTTCATCTTTTAATGACTTAAGGTATTACTAGCCAGCATTGCTGCATTATATCTAGGCTTTTTTGAAGCAGTAGGCCCTCGCCGAAATTGCTAGTTGATGTATAAAGTATTGCTGATACATTTAGCTGTACGTGCTAATGATGATCATTGTTATAATGAAAAATACCTGTTTTCAGTTTGTACAGGTGTCTCGTTGCTTATTCTTGTGTCTTCATAATACCTTTTTGTGAGAAACTTGCTGTCAAACAATAATCTCAATTGGAAAGACATTTATGCACTGTGTATGTTTTCAAACCTGTATGCTTTCACAAGCCTTTTTTTTACATATACTTGCTTACATGTATTACTACATGGCATAGTTGTGTTATCTTGGATATAATTCAGCAGAATGATATTGTAGGCAATCCTAGCATCCGACAATGCGAGTACTGAAAAGCAGTTTCATATTTGCTGTGAGCTTTAATATGATGTTATTTTTAGCATTCTACATTACCATCTTCTCTATGTTGCTACAGCTGTATATATAGTAATTTTGCAACCTTCTATTATTATCGTTTGCTTGCTTTTTATTGACTAATTATCAGGGTACAAGCTGACTCAGATAACTCTGATGGACCTAGGAAACACTATTATAACCGCAAAAAGGAACAGCTTTGAGTTTGCACTTCTATAATAGTTTGATTTGTTATTCACTAAAGTGTTCAATTTTTTTTTCATGTGATTCTTTTTCAATCTCTACGATAGCTTTACCGCTTCTGTCTATATCGTTGCGCTGTCTCCAGAATATGTTTATGTTGTTCTATTTTCCAAATGTTTTTCATGATGCTTTTTACAGTGGTCATTTCATCCCTTCATTTATCACAGCAAGCGCTTTTATACGGTTCTACTTTGGCTCAGGGTGTTGGCTTTTTTAGGTGTAAGTTCTGCTCTTGAATTATTACTGTTGGTGGCTGGTTATGCTTTTATCTGATAAGGAAGATATTGTTGCAGGCTTCTCAGTTCTTACGGATCATTACATTCTATTCTACTCAACTTCCTGGTCCTAACTATCACTGTCGCGAGGTAACAACATTTACAGTAGTTCTTTTGATTAACTATTTATTTGTAGTCTTTGATCCTCATCAAATGACAACAGTTTGTTTTACAATGTACTGCATTTAGGGTTTTGTAAATCTCAATTTCACATGAATCCTCATTCATTATACTAATAGAAAGTGGTATCAAAAGTAGAAATTTCAAAATTTTCACTTTTGCCCCCACTTTCTATTAGTTTGGGTTTATGGGAAAAGCCAACAAGTTAGCAATTTTGTTATTTTTGTGAAGTGGTAGGGATAAAATTGTAAATTCCTTACTTTGGCAGAACTTCTTTTTATTTACAATTGTGCCAACGGCCCAAAACTTCTTTTTATTTATTATTATGCCATCAGCTCAAAACCCTTTAGGTTTTCACTAAAATACCATTAAGTTTTCGACATTTTATAGGTAAAATACCGTGAACTTTGTTGTTTACAAACAAAAAATATGGACTTCGTTTATCACCGCTATGTGTTTTTAATAAAATACCACGGGCTTTCGACTTTTTTCATATAAATACTATAGATTTTATTTATTGCAAATAAATACCATGTCTTTCACCATTTTCTAGATATATAGCATGGACTTTATTTATTATAAATAAATACCATGACTTTTTCTTTTTTCTAGATTAATGCCATGGGTTTTGTTTAACATAAATAAATACCACGATCTTTCATCGTTTTCCATAAAAATATCATGGGCTTTGTTTATTGTAAATTAATATTATGATTTTTCGTCATTTTTGGATAAATACTATGGACGATTTTGTTTATTACAAATAAATACAATGAACTTTCAATAAATTTCAGATAAATACCATGTACTTTGTGTATTACAAATAAATACCATGAAATTTTAATGTTTCCAGCTAAATGTCATGGACTTTGTTTATTACATAAATGCCATGAACTTTTACCGTTATGATCACTGACATGGTTATTTATATGAGTTATTGTTTTTTATAGATTATTCTAAAAACCGCTGCATCGTGCGGGCCTCACCACTAATAATCTTCTAAAACTACAACTAAAGGAATTTATTGGTTTTTAGGGGTTTATATGCAAACTAATATATTATAGAGAAGAATTTTGTACATCCGCACACTCAAATAGATAGATACCATGGACAATTCCTTAACTGCAAACAATATTATTGAAAGCGGAAAGCGTATAGGCCTCAAGCTTTAGCGGCAAAAAGTGCCAAAGTTTTTTAGATAATAAATAAATGATGATGATGGAAGTTAGGTAAAAAGTACATTTGGAAACGAATATATATATATATATATATATATATATATATATATATATATATATATATATATATGTTATTCTTTAATGATTCTTATAAAGTTTATATGCAATAATAGAAATATGTTGAATCATGTTATAACATTAATAACTTCATAATATAAGGTCTGGAAAAGATAATGTTATAGGCTATAGACAACAATATGGCGCAATTATTATATAATTTAATTCGAAGGCAGTTTTTTTATAAAATAAGGGATTTATCCCATTTGACCCGCTAAAAGCAAGTTTAAGCGAGGTTCAAGTACATAAAGCGGGTCAAAAGGGGCTTTAAGTATCTCAAAGGCTTTATACTACCGCTTTATGCAAAAGCGAAGCACCTCGTGACCGCTTTTGGCTAAAGCGGGGCTTTAGCGGAGCTTTATAAGGGTTTTTACAACAATGACTGCAAAAATCTAAAACTAGTTCACGGTATAATGAAGACGCAAGCGATGGTGACAGAATTTGCTTTCCCTTGCAGGGCTCTAAACTTGCTACGTTGCCTCACCCTGACAACATATGGGAAGTGCTGCTCATTAATTGTAAGCATCTTTTTTCAATTTGTTGAAATCTTCAGCAAGGCACATTATTATAATCAGATGCTCATTTGGTCGTGCGTATTTACACTTTGTAGTTCCTCGGGGTGTCATATATGGTTGTGGCGATCTGATATTCTCATCCCACATGATATTCACTCTGGTGTTTGTGCGTACGTACCACAAATACGGCTCTAACAGGTAAAAAAATCAAAATACTAGTATTCTTTACCCATTCCCCTTCAGTATGCTTAATGATTGTTTTATTAATAAAATCTTCATGCAGGTTTATTAAGACGCTTGGTTGGGCAGTGGCTGTCATTCAGAGTTTGCTTATAGTTGCATCTCGCAAGCACTACTCTGTGGATGTTGTAGTTGCATGGTAGGTTTGAAATCTCATAGTGATTGTTGTGTTATTTTTTGGTAGGGGGTTGTTTTAAATCATTTTGCTCTTCTTCAATTCAGGTACACTGTAAATTTGGTGATGTTTTTTGTTGATAATAAACTACCAGGTTTGTGTACTTTATTTTATTTTATTTTTTTTTCTTTTTGCATCCCTATTCACATGTAAATCTCAGAAGCCATAGATGTTTGTTCATTTGAATGCTACAAAGCACCAACTTGTGTCGAACACATATTTTTGTGGCTTGTCCAAGTGGGGAATTTGTACATTATCTCACTTAAGCCGCACTCTTTAAACTGATAATGTCGAGTTATGCATGTTTAAAGTTTTTGCTGCACAAATATCATATTTTTTGTGTGTGCTTATTTACAGAAATGCCTGATCGATCTGGTGGCGCTGCACCATTGTTGCCACTGAGCATGAAAGAGAAGGACAGAACCGAGAACCACAAGCTATTGAATGGGAATTCCGGTGATACTACAGATTGGGTATAGTACATAAATCTAAACTTTGCCCGTTTTCTGAAACTTTCGATTTGATATGTTTTCGTCTGGACATGGTATAATACTGTCAAACACGCATCTCCTGCTTCAGAGCCGAACATAATTTTGTATGGCAAATCTTTCATCTTTTGAAAACTTATTTATTATTTTGTGATTTTGATTCAGAGGCCAAGAAACCAAACGAATGGGAAGCATTTAGAAGATGTCGGGAACAACCATGTCCATTCTGAAGCCACAATGAACGGTGCATGATTTCTTAATTGTTTTTGTAAAGATGAAGTGTAGATGTGATTATATTCCCACCAATCCAATGTATTCAAAACTTTTTAGACTGCAAATAGTGAGAGTCTTGCAAATTTTGTTTGCATTCTTTGTTGGATCCAAAAAAAAGAAGGGGAAAAAACTACTGTTTGGTGATGATTTTGTATTGGTTCGAGGAGAGGGAATCCTTGTATAGTTAAGAGATGAATGATGCTGCATGTGAACTCATGGATTTTATTGATTGATTAAAAAAGGCCTGGATCGCGAGAAAACGCTTTGCGTTTTTTCTTCGCTCTTTCTTTGCATTGAACAGGGTGCAGATGGTGTGTTTTCTTCATCTCACGCAATATATTTGTTTGATATGGAGTAGTACTTTAAGTATTTGTTTGATGGAAATTTTTTTTTAAAGTTGATTCCAATCGATAAGATGAATTTTAAATGGTATGTTTACTTTTAAAATTTTCTTCCCCTCGTTTTGGATTGAAAGAAGCCATGGAGTATAAGAAACAAGAAAATGTATTAATTGTTTATTGCTTCTCTTTAATACTATCACGGCCCAAATTGGTACGTGATCGGTATTTAGATCACATGACGTCTAAAAATATCGATGTGATCCAAGTGAGCAAAAAAATAAACCAAGATCTAAACCTTTTTTAAAAATAAAGAAGCTGGAGTTTTCGAAAGGTATTTAATATGAAACACAATTTATTTATAAAAATTGTTTATTTAAAAACATATGTCAAGTGTTTTGAAATAGGGTTTAAAATATTATCGTCATTTGAAATTTCGACAGCACCTCCTTTATAATTACTGATAAAAACAGGTATATATACATATAATTATAACGGCATCCCCACTTGGGAGCTATCACAATGTCTAAGGGCGGAAACATAACCACGCAGTTATATACGACGTTCGAAGGCAAACGATTACAAGTAAATATAAAATGAACTGTGTAAGTAAAGCTAATTAATCGACTCATTCCAAGTTCGATCCAAAAGAATATACATAAATCACAACTCGATCTAAGTCAAATAATACAGGTGGTCTGATAGAGTGACACTAAATACAAAATACAATATCAACAAAAGAGGCGGTTATTATACGTGTAACCCACCTAGCAAATCTGCGATGAACTCCAAACTATGTATCCACGACGCTGCTATGCGTCCGTGCAATCTATCCTGCAAGGAGCTAAGGCACAACGGGGATGAGTTGCCAACACAGCGAATAGAATTATACATCACAAGATATAATATGACTTGTGTAGTAATGCATATAAGTACGATATAAATGAAGTCGCATAAGAATAATATACATCATCATTAAATCTGTTAGTGATATATGCCCTAGAGGCCATTATTGTATCATACTGGTTTGTATATTATATATTGGAAGTTTGGGATATACATGGATATAGTTGTTAGTGTATATGCCCTAGAGGCCATTACTGTATCATACTAGTTTGTATATTACTTAATGGAAGCTTGGGATATTCACCTTGTATTGACAATCTTACTCAAAATAGTAGTATGCTACTTGGTTTGTTTCTACTTTAATGTGTACAGGTGTTTCTTATAGCATATCGCCTTTACACATTAGTAGAGCCCTTAGGATCTTTGCTTGATTACCAGCGTTGTGATGGCAGTCACACTCGTGGGGGCTGGGTAATCCACAAGCACATCCTTATGCAGGTCCATAGTCGTAGGACTATCGAGACAGGGTATCTATATTCCGGAGTAGACTAGCGTATGCGCTTCTCATCCCAGCTTGGGAGACGGTCTGTCCCACAGCCGTCAGTACGTCGTACTTGAGATAGTATGCGGGTGCTCGTTAGGTTACGAGTACACTGGACAGGACTCGTCGGGAACTGTTGGTTGGTATTATACCTATCGTCAGTTATCAGTTCCCAGGTGACATGAGTACAGCTTAGTTCGTTGACTTAACACTGTCACTTCGCCTCGAGTGTGTTCCCACTGTTCTTATATTGCTACCCTACCACGGCTCAAAGGAGTCGTGCAAACAGGTAGCAGTTGGGTGCAGTCCCGAAGCACTTGGAGGCAGTGACGGTTAGACAGGATTCGTCTCTCCCGGTATTGGGGGTTGATATCGCGCTGTGTCTAGGAGAGCCATTACACAAAGTCTCTGGCCAGGGCAAGCGAGATATACTGGTAGGTTTCCAGTGTTATCTCAGGGTGTTCTGGGCTACACTCCGACACGACTTGTACCGCTATTAGGGGACTGACGTTTACCGCCCCCTAGGCCCGCCATGCGATATTCTCAGACGAACAGACCGGACTGTACGGAGACTGTCACATTCAGGCTCAGTAGGAGTTCAGATGGGTTCACCTCGTCAGTCTTCTTATCGGCATCTACCTGGGGACCGTTACGTACAGCTAGTGCCGCTTGCGGTCTGTGGTTAAACCCACTGCCAGCGTAGTGTCGAGTCTTTAGAGTCCCACACAGAGGGTTATTCGCCTTTTGGCAAAACAGAGTAGAGGTCGCATGGTTTTGCAACGGGGTTCGTTCACATCCGCGCACTTGTGCACGTTTGGTGTCCGGACAGTTGATACTAGCGGGCTTTGGTTTAAGCCAGATCCTAGTATATGTTTTGGGATTGGTTTTATCTCTTTGTATTCGTGTTCCTCGGAACATGGATACGGGTGTGTATGCACAGTTGACTGAGGCAGAGGCAGAGGACTTTCATTAGGGTTGATGACCGTTGTCTTTTTTCTTAACCTTAATGTATATGTGAAATATGATTATTAATATTAATTAATTATAATTGTGTTATGGTTAGGGTTGTTGACCATTTGACTATGGTTGACTTGTTGACCTATGTTGACAAATTGACCATCATCATTTCACATAAAAGATGCTCTTTGATTCTTGCAAAATTCATTAATGTGAAATGATAATGGTCATTTCAAGTTAACCATCACTATTATCTTTGATTAATTATTTAATTATCATAATTCACATATATGTGAGAATGGTTGATATTATCCTCATTCTCTCATGCTCATTCTCTCTCATCCTCTTCCTCTCTCTCAAAGCTCTCCCTCTCATGAGTTGAGATCCATTTAGCTTTTGAGATAAAATACCAAAATTACTCTCTACTCATCCTAAGGTTCTAGGTTTAGCACACCAAGCACTTTAGTTACCTCTAGTTTGAGGTAGGAGCCAAAGGTAGAGGCCCTCGGGTGGATCTTTCTTCGGCAAGAGAAGGCGACGAGGACGACCCGTTCATCCAACTCCAAGGAGCAAGAAGAGAAGGAGTTCAAGACTTAGGTATAACCCTTTAACCGAGTAGCTAAATCTCTTAGCATGGTTGTTAGTTTTTGTTTAGCAAAGATCCTCCTTTTAGTCCATGTTGCCTTGAGTTCTAAAAATCGATTTTTTATACCGTTTCCGCCTCCCCGTAAGCACCGGGGTGGGCAACGTGGACTTACAGTAGTATCAGAGACTAGCTAAACACAAACTAGCAAGTTAGCAAAGTATCTAGAATTTCGATCGGAGAAAAATCGCAAAACAAGTTTCAAAAACCCAACTTTATGCCGATTTTTAAACCTGCTTTAAAAATAATAAATCCTACACTAAAAATCGGCTCAGGGTTTTTAAAGAACACCCAAGAAAAACGATCCAGCGAGTCGACCAACTCACCGCGGAACCGCGGCAAGAGCATGCTCTTGCCGCGGATCCGCGGCCGAGTTGACTCGGTCGTGGGTCGTTTCTCCTGCAGTGTTCTTATATTGATGTTTTGGGATTTTTAGGATGGTTTGTTTCTGCCCAGATTTTCCAGAGAACAAATTTGTTTCTGGGGTGGTTACAAATCCGTATTTTGATCGAACTTCTCTAAACTTTAGCTAATGGGTTATATCTGTGATGTGATATATGTATTGAACGTCTGCTAATCGCTATACGTCGATTAGTGGGGGTTATACATATCTGTGATCTGTAATGTTGATGGTTTGTGTATATGAATTCGTTGGATTGTCGCGGATGAATAGCCGGGGGGGGGAGGGGTTGTGAGATGAGAGTTTTCTTTATCTTTCAATTCATGTAATATGTAAATTGATGTAATATTATTTATTTGGCCGCACAACCGGGATGGGGTTGTAGCCGTCATTGTATAATTTCTTTTAGTGTTTTTGCTCCTAGGATAGACCCAAGATGGGGTGCACAAACTACAGGGTATCTCGAAGTGCCAAGTGGCCTACTCACGTTGTTGAGGGAGGTTGCTTCACTTCGGGTACTTGGCGGATAGTTTGCCGCACCCGTAGGGGTCTAGGGTGGGGTCTTGGCTATTCATCGCGACCGTGTAATCCGCTCTTCGTTACAGGCTTGTACGGAATGCGGATTCCTAGTATATCCAATGTGTTCATCTATGATCTGGAATGGCTATCATTGCATGTGACGAATGTATATATATCTATATATAGATATCTATTTAGGCGTTGCTTATGTTTTGCATCCGCGCTAGTCCAGCCCCCGCTCTGTCGTTAGTTAAGTAACCTAACGGGTGATGACGGGACCCCGTGGCGAATGCGGATGGCATAAGCGTACGTCATATTTTCGTTGTTTTCTGCAATGGTAGGATTAAATGATGGGACGCATTAAAATTAATGCAAGAAAATAAACCAAGTAAAAGTCGTTGGAACACTTTCAAAACCACTCGGTTCTTTTCAAAAACCAACTTTTAAATGCGGAGCTTGAACCACTCCTTTTAAAAGGTATCTCGTTCCATCGATTATATCAAGTTCACTACGTTCACGGTTTCGCCAAAACCATTCGTAGCCCTCTGTCGTTTCACATGGATAGTCAATAGTATTCAAGCTATGTTTGTTGGCCAAAGTCAAGGCATAGTGATTGGTAGCATTGGGTATTCATGTGCAGCATAGATAGATGTGTTGGTTTGGGACAGTCGTACTGCCTTGTTGGCCAAAGTCAAGGGTAGGTGCGGGTGGGTTCAAATTAACCTGGAGAATGACGGGTAGAACTTGACATGTGACTTATGATTTGTTGGCCAAAGTCAAGGTCATAAGAGCATGGGGCAAAAATCTACATCGGGAGTTTCAAAAGAAACTGAAACTTGCTAGCGCTGCATACCATTTGGAGTGTGATGATTCTGGTAGGATTCCTTCAGTTTTGTCACGCGATGATATTTGGATCCCGATCCTACTGTGAGTATATGTTACTCCTCCGGAACTTTCTCACTTAACGATCAATGCTATAAACCAAGTAGGTGTCTAGAAAGTTGTTAGCGGGGCTACGTCCACAGGGAAAAGAGGTTATTTAATTAAGGAACTTTGCGAAAGTGTTGGAAAACCTCCCTCAAAGTACCAACACTGGCCTGGCTGAACGGTTAAGCAAGTATTGTACGGTGAGATTGATCCCGACTAATTCTTCCTTTTTGGTTTGAGGAGGGATTCGAGAGACAGTGGGAGCCATCCTATTTAGACAAATTAAAAACCACTCTAAACTTGCAAGAGCATCATGCTAAAGTGTTTCTTCTCTCTCTCCTAATTGCAGCGACCAAACATCATGACTGGACTTAAGTTACTACTAGATAAAAATATACTGACAGGGCCAAGCTACAAAGATTGGCTCAGGAATGTCAAAATGGCAATCACTTATGACAAGTTGGGGTATCTCCTTACCACCAAAGCTCCCCCTGTCCCAGGTCCCAAATCCAGCGTCGCGGATAAGGAAATCCGTAAGACCTGGGAAATTGACTGCGCGAAGGCCAAGTGCCTCGTGCTTGCCTCTATGGACAATGAACATCAGAGGAGGCACGAGAATATGGACCTTGAATCCATATTTCTCCATACAAAAGAACTGTATGGAGAGCAATCCCGTATCGCCAGATACGAAGTCTCGAAAAAGTTGTTTTCGGCGAGATTGGCCGTCGGATCATCGGTAGCGGAACACGTGCTTAAGATGATTGGCTATATTGAAGAGCTCGCGGACCTTGGGACCACGTTAGAGAATGAGCTCTACACAGACTTGATTCTCCAGTCCCTTCCTTCCACTTACGCCCAGTTTATCCTGAACTACAACTTGCAAGAAAAGGAAGTTGAACTTTCAAAACTCCTCAACATGCTGAGGAGTGCAGAGGGCACCCTACAGAAAGGTAGGGAAACATCCACTTTGTTTGTAGGAGGATCTTCCTCTTCTAGGTCCAAGGCGAAAGCCAAGAGAAAGAAGAAGAAAACCCCCACCAAACCAAGGGGCGGTGTTAGTAAAGTGGATACGAAGGGAAAGGCAAAGACAACAAAGGTAGCGGGAAAGCTTGTGGGGGAAGGAAGAGTGCTTTTACTGTCACAAGAGTGGACACTGAAAAAAGGATTGCAGGGCTTGGAAGGCCAGAAACCAGGATCTGAAGCAAGTTGCGGCTTCAGCTTCAGGTGTGTATGTTATTGAAAACTGTCTATCAATAAACTCTACTTCCTGGGTATTGGATACCGGATCAGGATCTCATATCTGTAATTCTTTGCAGGCACTAAGAAAGCGTAGGGTTTTGAAGGCAGGTGATATAACCCTCAGAGTTGCAAACGGAGCTAGCATGGATGCTGAGGCCGTGGGGGACTATCACCTGGGAATGTCAGATGGACATGTTTTGGTTTTACGTAATTGTTATTTTGTACCCAATGCAACTTGTAATATCATTTCTGTATCTTTAATATATAAAGAAGGTTATGAATTTGCATTTGTAAGCAATGTTGTAAACATTCACCTTAATCAAGTTCTGATTGGGTCAGGTACATTAAGCAATGGTATATACGTATTAAACCAACCACAGATTTTCAATGTCCAGAATACACACAAAAGAAAGTCTCCGGAAACAAATCAGGCTTTCTTATGGCATTGTAGACTGGGAAATCAATGAGAGAAGGTTGACGAAGTTACATACAGAAGGATATTTGGATCCGTTCGAATATCAATCATATGCAACTTGTCAATCCCGTCTCAAAGGAAAGATGACAAAGACTCCGTTCACTGGACACGGAGTAAGAGCGAGCGAGCTCTTGGGACTCGTACACAGCGACGTGTGCGGTCCAATGTCTACGCATGCGCGAAGCGGTTATTCTTACTTCATTACTTTTACGGATGACTTTTCAAGGTACGGATATGTCTTCTTAATGAAACATAAATCCGAAGCCTTTGGAAAATTCCAGGAATATAAGAATGAAGTAGAAAAACAAACCGGCAAAAGTATAAAGACACTGAGATCTGATCGAGGTGGTGAATACTTGAGTGCCGAGTTCCTGGATTACCTAAAAGAGAATGAAATTCTCTCTCAGCTTACTCCTCCATACACTCCGCAACATAACGGTGTATCGGAGAGACAGAACCAGACCTTATTGGATATGGTACGTTCCATGATGAGTAACGCTGAGTTACCGCGATCATTCTGGGGATATGCACTAGAATCAGCTGCATACCTTTTGAACCGAGTTCCAACTAAGACTGTGCCTACCACACCATATCAGATGTGGTGTGGGAAGAAACCCTATCTTAAGCATATTAAGACATGGGGATGTCCAGCTTTTGTCAAAAAGCAGCATGCGGACAAACTCGAGGCACGCTCAGTACAGTACAAGTTTGTGGGATATCCAAAGAACTCCAAGGGATATTTCTTCTATTGCGAAGAGGAACAAAAGGTTTTTGTTTCTCGTCATGCCCACTTCTTGGAAACTGAGTTTTTGGAAAATCAGATAAGTGAGAGCGCAATAGAACTGGAAGAAATTCCAGAACCACGAGCTATTACTGAAAGCTTAGTAGAACCAGAGGGTTCGAAAGATCAGGACATTCCTGCGCCGCTTCGCAGGAGTAGTAGGCAGTCTCATCCGCCCGAGAGATACTACGGTTTTCTCATAGACGGGGATAGAGAGGATTGCATCATTGATAGTGATGAGCCGACTAGCTTCCAGCAGGCCATTCAGAGCGTTGACTCGGTAAAATGGCTGGATGCAATGCGGACCGAAATGGAGTCCATGTACACTAACAAAGTATGGACGTTGGACGTTGCTCCAGATGGGGTAAAACCCGTAGGATGCAAGTGGATCTTCAAAAGGAAGATTGGTGTAGATGGACAGGTTGAGACCTATAAGGCTAGACTTATTGCAAAGGGTTTTTGTCAAAGACCTGGTTTGGACTATGACAAAACCTTTTCTCCAGTGGCTATGCTGAAATCCATTCGGATCCTTCTTGCCATTGCTGCCTTCCACGATTATGAGATTTGGCAGATGGACGAAAAGACCGCTTTTCTAAATGGAAATTTAGAGGAGTGTGTCTATATGGACCAGCCAGAGGGTTTCATTCAGAGTGGGAGCAGCGGAAAGGTGTGCAAGTTGCTTAAGTCCATCTATGGACTAAAGCAGGCATCGCGGAGTTGGAACATCTGTTTTGATGAGACGGTCAAAGAATTTGGCTTTATCAAAAATCCAGATGAACCATGCATCTATAGGAGATTTGTAGCAAGAACTGTAGTATTCCTCGTTTTATATGTGGATGACATTCTCTTGATAGGAAATGACATTCCTATGCTACAATCTATCAAAGGGTTCTTGTCACACAGGTTCTCCATGAAAGACCTGGGTGATGCCTCTTACATTCTGGGGATCCGGATCTATCGTGACAGATCCAAGAGGATATTAGGACTTTCACAGTCCAGGTACATCGACACCATACTGAAAAGATTCACTATGGAAGATTCCAAGCGCGGTAATCTACCGGCTTGTCACGGGATCACCCTCTCCAAAGAGATGTCTCCTAAGACTGATTTGGAAATGGATTGCATGTCTATTATACCCTACGCTTCTGCGGTAGGCTCTATAATGTATGCGATGTTGTGTACCAGACCGGATGTAGCTTATGCACTGAGTGTGGTAAGCCGGTATCAGTCAAACCCTGGGGAGAAACACTGGATAGCGGTAAAGAACATTCTCAAGTAGCTGAGAAGGACTAAGGAGATGTTCTTGGTGTATGGCGGAAAAGACCTCCAGATCAAGGCCTTTGCTGACTCCAGCTTCCAGAGTGACAAGGATGATTCCAAGTCCATGTCGGGTTATGTCTTTACCCTCAATGGAGGGGCGGTATGTTGGAAGAGTTCCAAACAGGAAACCGTTGCTGACTCGACGATGGAAGCGGAATATATCGCTGCTGCAGATGCCGCAAAAGAAGCCGTCTGGATAAGGAAGTTCCTGACAGAACTTCAGGTGGTTCCGTCCATTGTTGATCCAATACCTCTGTATTGCGACAACAACGGGGCTATAGCTTTAGCGAAGGAACCCAGGTCCCATCGGAAGTCCAGACACATCTTGAGGCGGTATCACCTGATCAGGGAGATCGTGGGTCGCCAGGAGATCGAGGTTCGGAGAGTTGCTACGGAAGATAACACTGCTGATCCATTCACAAAGGCCTTACCACGGACTCAGTTCGAGCGGCTGATCGAGATGATAGGTCTTCGATACGCCAGTACATGGCCTTAGTGCAAGTGGGAGATTGTTAGTGTATATGCCCTAAAGGCCATCACTGTATCATACTAGTTTGTATATTACTTAATGGAAGCTTGGGATATTCACCTTGTATTGACAATCTTGCTCAAAATAGTAGTATGCTACTTGGTTTGTTTCTACTTTAATGTGTGCATGTGTTTCTTATAGCATATCGCCTTTACACATTAGTAGAGCCCTTAGGATCTTTGCTTGATTACCAGCGTTGTGATGGCAGTCACACTCGTGGGGGCTGGGTAATCCACAAGCACATCCTTATGCAGGTCCCTAGTCGTAGGACTATCGAGACAGGGTATCGATACTCCGGAGTAGACTAGCGTATGCGCTTCTCATCCCAGCTTGGGAGACGGTCTGTCCCACAGCCGTCAGTACGTCGTACTTGAGATAGTATGCGGGTGCTCGTTAGGTTACGAGTACACTGGACAGGACTCGTCGGGAACTGTTGGTTGGTATTATACCTATCGTCAGTTATCAGTTCCCAGGTGACATGAGTACAGCTTAGTCCGTTGACTTGACACTGTCACTTCGCCTCGAGTGTGTTCCCACTGTTCTTAGATTGCTACCCTACCACGGTTCAAAGGAGTCATACAAACAGGTAGCAGTTGGGTGCAGTCCCGAAGCACTTGGAGGCAGTGACGGTTAGACGGGATTCGTCTCTCCCGGTATTGGGGGTTGATATCGCACTGTGTCTAGGAGAGCCATTACACAAAGTCCCTGGCCAGGGCAAGCGAGATATACTGATAGGTGTCCAGTGTTATCTCAGGGTGTTCTGGGCTACACTCCGACACGACTTGTACCGCTATTAGGGGACTGACGTTTACCGCCCCCCTATGCCCGCCATGCGATATTCTCAGACGAACAGACCGGACTGTACGGAGACTGTCACATTCAGGCTCAGTAGGAGTTCAGATGGGTTCACCTCGTCAGTCTTCTTATCGGCATCTACCTGGGGACCGTTACGTACAGCTAGTGCCGCTTGCGGTCTGTGGTTAAACTCACTGCCAGCGTAGTGTCGAGTCTTTAGAGTCCCACACAGAGGGTTATTCGCCTTTTGGCAAAACAGAGTAGAGGTCGCATGGTTTTGCGACGGGGTTCGTTCACATCCGCGCACTTGTGCACGTTTGGTGTCCGGACAGTTGATACTAGCGGGCTTTGGTTTAAGCCAGATCCTAGTATATGTTTTGGGATTGGTTTTATCTCTTTGTATTCGTGTTTCTCGGAACATGGATACGGGTGTGTATGCACAGTTGACTGAGGCAGAGGCAGAGGACTTTCATTAGGGTTGATGACCGTTGTCTTTTTTCTTAACCCTAATGTATATGTGAAATATGATTATTAATATTAATTAATTATAATTGTGTTATGGTTAGGGTTGTTGACCATTTGACTATGGTTGACTTGTTGACCTATATTGACAAATTGCCCATCATCATTTCACATAAAAGATGCTCTTTGATTCTTGCAAAATTCATTAATGTGAAATGATAATGGTCATTTCAAGTTAACCATCACTATTATCTTTGATTAATTATTTAATTATCATAATTCACATATATGTGAGAATGGTTGATATTATCCTCATTCTCTCATGCTCATTCTCTCTCATCCTCTTCCTCTCTCTCAAAGCTCTCCCTCTCATGAGTTGAGAACCATTTAGCTTTTGAGATAAAACACCAAAATTACTCTCTACTCATCCTAAGGTTCTAGGTTTATCACACCAAGCACTTTAGTTACCTCTAGTTTGAGGTAGGAGCCAAAGGTAGAGGCCCTCGGGTGGATCTTTCTTCGGCAAGAGAAGGCGACGAGGACGACCCGTTCATCCAACTCCAAGGAGCAAGAAGAGAAGGAGTTCAAGACTTAGGTATAACCCTTTAACCGAGTAGCTAAATCTCTTAGCATGGTTGTTATTTTTTGTTTAGCAAAGATCCTCCTTTTAGTCCATGTTGCCTTGAGTTCTAAAAATCGATTTTTTATACCGTTTCCGCCTCCCCGTAAGCACCGGGGTGGGCAACGTGGACTTACAATAGTAACAGTCTTACTCGAAATGGTAGTATGCTACCTGGTTTGTTTCTACCTCAATATGTGCATGTGTTTCTTTTAGCATATCGTTTATACATATTGGTAAAACCCTTAGGATCTTTACTTGATTATCAGCGTTGTGATGGCAGTCACACTAGTGGGAGCTGGGTAGTCTATAAGCACATCCTTATGCAAGTCTCTAGTCATAAGATTATCGAGACGGGGCATCGATACTTTAGAGTAGACTAGTGTATACGCTTCTCATCCCAGCAGGGGAGATAGTCTGTCACACAGCCATTAGTACGCCGTACTGGAGGTAGTATGCAGGTGCTCATTGGGTTATGAGTATACTAGACAGGACTCGTAGGGAGCTGCTGGTGGGTATTATACCTATCGTCGGATAGCAGTTCCCAGGTGACATGAGTACAGCTTAGTCCGTCGACTTGACACCGCTACTTCGCCTCAAGTATGTTCCCACTGTTCTTAGATTACTATCCTACCACGGCTCAAAGGAGTCGTGCAAACAGGTAGTAGTTGGGTGCAAAACTAAAGCACTTGGAGACAGTGGCGGTTAGATAGGATTCGTTTCTCCCGGTATTGGGGGTTGATATCGCGCTGTATTCGGAAAGCCATTACACAAAGTCCCTGACCAGGGCAAGCGAGATTTACTGGTAGGTACTCCAGTAGTTTCTCAGGGTGTTTTAGGTTACACTCCGACATGACTTATTGCGCTATTAGGGGTCTGACGTCTACCGCCCCGTAGGCCCGATATGCAATACACTTAGACGAATAGACCGGACTGTACGGAGATTGTCACAGATAGGGTCAATAGGAGTTCGTATGAGTTTGCTCATCAGCCTTCCTATCGATAGATACCTAGGTAGCCGTTACGTGCAGCTAGTACCGCTGACGTGCTTGTGGTTAAACCCACTGTCAACGTAGTGTCGAGTCTTTAGATTCCCACACAGAGCATTTCCCTGTATCAGGCAAAAGATGTAGAGGCCGTATGGTTTTACGGCAGGGCTTCGATAACATACGTATACTTGTGCACGTATGATGTTCGGACGGATAATACTAGTGGGCTTTGGTTTAAGCCGGGTCCTAGTATTTGTATTTTTCGTCTCTTTGTATTTGTATTTTTTCATCTCTTTGTATTTGTATTTTTCGGAATATGGATACGGGTATGTATATACGGGTGAGAGACATTCTTGTAATTTACTCAAGATTGCTTCTAGAAGAAGACACCTCATTTTGTATTTAATATTTTGATTAAAAGATAAATGAGGTGGAGGATTTCATTAAATGAGGCATGGCTCTTAGGTGACTCATGGGTTGACCCGTGAGGGTGACTCACTAGATATTTATTGAACCATGCTTGATATTTTGCTTTGCATTATTGGTATAGTTCATTATTCATCACAAATTAGCCATCTCATTCTAATGTTCTTGCTTCACTCTCTTTTCCTCAAGCTCCCCTTCTTCCTCATCATTGTTAGTGTTTATGCCCTAGAGGCCATTACTGTATCATACTAGTTTGTATATTACTTAATGGAAGCTTGGGATATTCACAGTTGTATTGACAGTCTTGCTAAAAATGGTAGTATGCTAATTGGTTTGTTTCTACTTTAATATGTGCATATGTTTCTTTTAACATATCGCTTATACATATTAGTAGAGCCCATAGAATCTTTACTTGATTACCAGCGTTGTGATGGAAGTCACACTAGTGGGGGCTGGGTAGTCTATAAGCAACATCCTATACAGGTCCCTGGTCGTAGGATTATCGAGACGGGGCATCGATACTCCGGAGTAGACTGGTGTATACGCTTCTCATCCCAGCATGGGGAGATGGTCCATCCCACAGCCATCAGTACGTCGTACTGGAGATAGTATGTAGGTGCTCGTTAGGTTACGAGTACACCGGACATGACTCGTCGGGAACTGCAGGTTGGTTCTATACCTATCGTCAGATAGCAGTTCCCAGGTGACATGAGTACAGCTTAGTCCGTCGACTTGACACTGCTACTTCGCCTCGAGTGTGTTCCCACTGTACTTAGATTACTACCCTACCACGGCTCAAAGGAGTCGTACAAACAGGTAGTAGTTGGGTGCAGTCCCGAAGCACTTGGAGGCAGTGGCGGTTAGACATGATTCGTCTCTCTCAGTATTGGGGGTTGATACCGCGCTGTGTATGGAGAGCCATTACGCAAAGTCCCTGGCCAGGGCAAGCGAGATTTACTGGTAGGTTCCAGTAGTTTCTCAAGGTGTAATGGGCTTCACTCCGACATGACTTATACCGCTATTAGGGGTCTGACGTTTACCGCCCCTTAGGCCCGATATGCGATAGTCCTAGACGAACAGACCGGACTGTACGGAGATTGTTATATACAGGCTCAGTAGGAGTTCGGACGGGTTTCCTCATCGTCCTTCTTATCGACATCTACCTGGGGACCGTTACGTACAGCTAGTACAACTTACGGCCTGTGGTTAAACCCATTGCCAGCGTAGTGTCGAGTCTTTAGAGTCCCACACAGAGAGTTTCCCTGCACCGGGCAAAAGGTGTAGAGGCCGTATGGTTTTACGGTAGGGCCGCGATCACTTACGTACACCTATGCACGTACTATGATCGGGCAGATAATATTAGCGGGTTTTGGTTTAAGCCAGATTCTAGTATTATACAGATGTATTTATTCAGTCAAAGATTATCCGTGTTTTTCGGAAATACGGATGGGAGGGGCAGTCTCGTAATTTCTCGGGAAGCTTCTAGAAGAAGGTGACTCATTTGTGTTTATTTCCTTTTAGGATTTAAACTAAATGAGGTGGAGGATGAGGTGTATGTTTACATTAAATGCTTAATGACTCATGAGGTGATTCACCCTTAGAATTAAATGAAGCATGCTAGATATTATCTTGATATTATCAAGAGAGATATTATTATGCTTCATATTATTCTAGCATGAGTATTATTCATTTCATTATCACAAAACACTTCTCTCTCCTCAAGTCTTCATCTTCTTCCTCAAACTCTAAAAGCTCTCATGAGTTGAGAATCTTAGGGTTTAAAATGACTAAGTAATCCATCTAAATACTCTACACCCTCTGGGACTTCTAGATTAGCAAACTAGAAGCCGTAGTTATCTCAGATTCGAGATAGGAGCTTGGACTATAGACTCTCGGGTGGATCGTCTTTGACTCGAGGAGGCCGTTGAGGTACCCATGTTCCATAGAGCCGACGAGGTGTGGAGGACAGCAATGAAGACCCGAAAGACAAGTAACGTGAGGTATAACTTCGAATCCGAGTAGTTAAACCTCTCGTAGTTTGTTAGTAATGGTTTAGACACGATCCGTGTGCTCAAGTCCGTGTTACGAAGTTTTGATAATTGTTTTTAATATATTCCGTCTCCCCGCGAACACGTGGGGTGCGTGACATGGACTTACAGTGGTATCAGAGCCTACTAAACCTTTACTAGCTTGTTAGCAACTAATTAAAACTTTGATCGTCGGAAAAACACGAAAACATAACCCGCTTCCCTATAGTTTCTGTCGATTTTAAACTTGTCGAAAATATTATTTCAGAAGTATGAAAATTCACAGCAGGGAATTCTAAGAATACTGGAGAAATACGAGTTGCTAACTCGGTGAGACGACCGTGGAAGTGCGGAGGATTGGTGCAATACGCTGCGGATCCGCGGCCGAGCCGACTCCGAGTGGACTCGTATTTACACAGTTTGTCTTATTTTTGGGTGTTTTGTTTTCCTGTATATTTTGTTTCTGCCCAGGTCTTTTCAGTTCTGGCTTACATTTGGGGTAGACACGGAAAAAGGTTGTCGATCGAAATTCTAAGTTATTTGCTAATCAGGTTTTAGCTGTGATGTTTAATGTGTTCGTAAATCTCCGCTGATTGCTAGTATATCGGTTAATTGGGGGTTGCACATTTCTGTAATGGATATTGGTTTGTGGATATGAACTTCATTGGATTGTCGTGGATGAATAGCCGGGGATGTGAGATGAGAGTTTTTATCTTTCATTCGATGTAAATTGTAATATGTTGTAATATTCTTTTGCGGGGCACATCCAGGTTGAGATTGTAGCCACCGTTGTATTATTTTATTTATTGTTTTATGCTCCTAGGATAGACCCAAGATGGGGTGCACAAACTACCGGGTACTTTGAAGTGTTTAATGGCCTACTCACATTGTTGAGGGAGACTGTTTCACTTCTGGTACTAGGCGGGTAGTTTGCCGCACCCGTAGGGGTCTAGGGTGGGGTTTGGCTATTCATCACAACCGTGTAATCCGTCTTTTGTTGCAGGTTCGAACGAAACGCAGATGCAGGGTGTTTTTCATCACCCCATTGAGATGGGAATACACGCGCGCTTATCAGGCGTACTACAGATTCCCCCTGCCTAGGATAGGCCAGGGTTTATTGATTGTGGGGATCCGAATCTCCGGCAGCCGTGGACTAAGCTGCCGTTAATTACCCCTCGCCTTTGGAGCGAGAGAACCTCCGATTGACGGGTTAAACTGGTCATGCGAACTCAATGTGCAGTGTACGTGTGTTGTGTTTTGAAAGGGGGGGTTTGGATATATCGGGAGCCACGCAGAGTTTTTACGGGGGTCCCGCTACCCGGATAGCGGGCTGGGGGTCAAGGGGGCTAGTAGCCCCCTTGCGGGGTGCGGGGCAGCGCCCCGTTAGAAATTTTTTTCTAACAGGGACAGTGTCGTGGAGTATGTGTGTGTGTAAATATATATGCATATGTACATATATATATATATATATATATATATATAAAAGAAAGAGGGGGGAAAAGACATCCAAAGGATGCGTGGGGCAGCACCTTGGGCACTGTGCGCCTAGGTGCTGTGCGCTCAGGCGCTAGAGTGCCACGTGTCGGCACATGGGCGCTCTGCGCTTGAGCGCTGGGCGCTTGAACGCAAGTGCGCCACGTGTCGGTACGGGGGCGATTTGCGCTTGAGCGCTTGCGCTGGAGCGTAAGCGCGCCACGTGTCGACATGGGGGCGACTTGCGCGCTCGAGCTCAAGCGCGCCACGTATTGGCACCGGGGGGACTTGCGCTGGAGCGCTTGCGCTGGAGCGCAAGCGCGCCACGTGTCGGCACGGGGGCGACTTGCGCTCGAGCGCTTGCGCTTGAGTGCAAGTGCGACACGTGTCGGCATCGGGGCGACTTGCGCTCGAGCGCTGAGCGCAAGCGCGCCACGTGTCGGTACGCGGGCGCTCTGCGCTTGAGTGCCGGTGAGAAAAAAAAACTTTTAGCCTAAAAAAGATTTCTCCAAAGAGAAATCAGAAAGGAGTTGGACTCCTGAGTGTTTTTTTTTTGGGTTTAGTAAAAGGGGTTCTTCTTCTTCCTCCTCTGTTAGCTGGATCTTGAAGATCAAGAGATGTGAGATCTCAAAATCTTTCCTTTTTGGGATCTAAAGACAGATCCAAGTTCCCTTTGTGGGTTTGGTGGTGAAAAACTATTTTGTTTTTGAAAAGGAAGAGTAAAACTCTTGATTTAATTCAGAAGAATGAAGAAGGTTTGAGACCTTCAGAAATAGGAAAGAAATACAAACCCTAGGTTTTTGAGAGAATGAAAAGTTTTTTTTTTTGAATGAAAAGTGTTTTTTTATTCATCATCATGTTGCCTTTTATAGGCTTACATATTTACATATAGCCCCTTGGGCTTTGCAAAAATGGCATTTTGCCCATCTCATGGCTCATGTGCCATTTAATTTTTGCACATAAGCCATGGGCTTACAAAATATTGGCTTTATGCCCATTTTGCATACATTCATGTATAAAAAATTACATAAAAATTATTTATTACATGATCTATGTTTTGGCATGGAGGAGGCTGGCCGCGGGCTTGACTTGGGCATGGGCCCGCTTGACCTGAGCTTGGGCCCACCTGGCTTGGGGTTGACCTTGACTTCGACTCGGTCAACGGGGGTGTAAATTTTTACCCCAACAAAGTGCCCCCCATCAATAAATGCACACCGCACATTTGAGTTGTGTGCATGAAATTGATGGATCTTGAAGCTGAACTTCAAGGTGGAACATCATTCCGGAGGCGAAGCATCATCCCGGGGAGCATGATTCCCGGGGATCGGAGCATCATTCTGATTCGCGGAGTATAATTCCGGGGTCGGAGTATCCTTTAGGGAGCATGATTCCCGGGGATCGGAGCATCATTCCGATGAGCGGAGCATGATTCCCGGGGATCGGAGCATCATTCCGATGAGCGGAGCATGATTCCAGGGTTCGGAGCATCATTCCGAAGAGCGGAGCATGATTCCAGGGTTCGGAGCATCATTCCGAAATGCGTAGCATGATTCCAAGGATCGGAGCATCATTCCGATGAGCGGAGCATGATTCCAGAGTTCGGAGCATCTTTCCGAAGAGCGGAGCATAATTCCAGAGATCGGAGCATCGTTCCGATGGGCGGAGCATAATTCCAGAGATCGGAGCATCGTTCCAATGATCGGAGCATGATTCCAGGATTTGGAGCATCATTCCGAAGGGCGGAGCATGATTCCAGGATTCGGAGCATCATTCCGAAGGGCGGAGCATAATTCCAGGGTTCGGAGCATCATTCCGAAGTGCGGAGCATGATTCCAAGGATCGGAGCATCATTCCGATGAGCGGAGCATGATTCCAGGGTTCGGAGCATCATTCCGATGAGCGGAGCATGATTCCAGGGATCAGAGCATCATTCCGATGAGCGGAGCATAATTCCAGAGATCGGAGCATCATTCCGAAAAGCGGAGCATAATTCCATGATTCGGAGCATCATTCCGAAGAGCGGAGCATGATTCCAAGGAGCGGAGCATCATTCCGATGAGCGGAGCATGATTCCCAGGATTCGGAGCATCATTCCGATGAGCGGAGCATAATTCCAGGATTCGGAGCATCATTCTAAGGAGTGGAGCATGATTCCAAGGATCGGAGCATCATTCCGAAGAGCGGAGCATAATTCCAGGATTCAGAGCATCATTCCGAAGAGCGGAGCATAATTCCAGGATTCGAAGCATCATTCCGAAGAGCGGAGCATGATTCCAGAGATCGGAGCATCATTCCGATGAGCGGGGCATAATTCCAGGATTCGGAGCATCATTCCGAAGAGCGGAGCATAATTCCATGATTCGGAGCATCATTCCAAAGAGCGGAGCATGATTCCAAGGATCGGAGCATCATTCCAATGAGCGGAGCATAATTCCAGGATTCGGAGCATCATTCCGAAGAGCGGAGCATAATTCCATGATTCGGAGCATCATTCTAAAGAGCGGAGTATGATTCCAAGGATCGGAGCATCATTCCGATGAGCGGAGCATAATTCCAGGATTCGGAGCATCATTCCGAAGGGTGACAGACATTCTAACCGAAGCATAATTTCGATGTGGAGGTTAATTCCCAGGCGAAGCATAATTCCGACAGAGAAGGCAAATATTCCGAGGCGAAGCATGATTTCGACACGGGGTACATTCTGAAACGGAGCATGATTCCGACGCAGAGCTTGTTGGTTGACTTGATTCCGAGGCAGAGCATAATCCCGGCAGGGAAGGTAGAGATCCCGAGGTGAAGCATGATTTCGACACGGGGTAAATTCTGAGACGGAGCATGATTCCGCCGTAGAGGTTGTTGGTTTGATTTGATTTGGGTTGACATCAGCATCGCTACACTGGAATATGGTACCAGGAGCGAATCATCATTTGTCATGAGAGGATTTGGGAAGTGCTTTTTTTTGGTTTGGCATCAGCATCGCTACACTGGAATATGGTACCAGGAGCGAATCATCATTTGCGTTTGCTTATTAGGAAACGCTGGCTTAGGAGACAGGTTTAGATCCCTATCACCTAAGACTTTTCAATTTTGTGAGTCGTAAGGGTCTCATAAAGCATTTTCTCCTTACGGGTCGTAAGGATCCCGTAAGTGTATTTTCTCCTTGGGAGTCGTGGGGACTCCCAAGTGTGTTGCTCCTTTGTGAGTCGTAAGGATCTCACGCGGAAATTTTCTCCTCACAAAGTCGAGAGGACTTTGTGAGTGCATTTCATCTTTTTCTCATGAGTTTGCGCCCTTTCGGGTTTTCACAAACTCGCCGGCAGTCCTGCTGTTTTTACTCACGGAGCCCTTTCGGGTTTTCATCCGTGCCCATTTTGCTTGTGGACATACCTTTTTTTATTTTTATTTTATTATTTTTTTTGGAGAGATTGGGATTGTTTTACGCCCGTGGATTGTATACGGTTTTGCAGGATGTATGATCCAGACCGTAGGGCCGGAAACATTTCGGGACTTTGTTGGCGTCTGCATCGCTGCACTGGAATATGGTACCAGGAGCGACTCATCATTCGCCGTTGGGGTATGAGATTTGGAATTTGGTTGGCGTCTGCATCGCTGCACTGGAATATGGTACCAGGAGCGACTCATCATTCGCCATTAGGAATTTGAGTTTTGGACGGCGTCTGCATCGCTGCACTGGAATATGGTACCAGGAGCGACTCACCATTCGCCACTTAGGGGTTTGAGTTTGGAATTTGGTTGGCGTCTGCATCGCTGCACTGGAATATGGTACCAGGAGCGACTCATCATTCGCCATTGGGGTATGGGATTTGGAAAGCGACGGCTTAGGAGACAGGTTTAGATTCCTATCACCTAAGACTTTTCAATTTTATGGGCCGTGAGGGTCCCATAAAAGCATTTTCTCCCTACGAGTCGTAAGGATCTCGCAGGTGTATTTTCTCCTTAGGAGTCGTGAGGACTCCTAAGTGTGTTTTTCCTTTTGTGAGTCGTAAGGATCCCACAAAGGTTTGTTCTCTTCATGTATCGTGAGGACACATGAGTGGGTCTTCTCAATGGAGCATAATTCCAAAGGCGGAGACCATCCGCGTAACTGGTGGTTGCGGTGGGGCATGAGTATGCTGAGAATTATTTAAGCCCGTGGATTGTATACGTCAGTCAATTTTGGGACTGGCCGTAGGGCTGGAGAATTTTGAGAAATTGAGTTTTGGACGGCGTCTGCATCGCTGCACTGGAATATGGTACCAGTAGCGACTCATCATTCGCCGTTTTTTTTTCTTTTCTCTTTTTTTGTTGTTTTTTTCTTACCGCGATTGCTCTATCATTTCAGCTTTTCTTATCGTGAAGATCGCGATTGCCCCATCATTTCGGCTATTTATTCGCGGTTGCCCTATCATTTCGGCTTTATTTTCATCTATATTTTACTCGCTGATTTTTATTGCGAGTTGCCCCATCATTTCGGCTTTTCTTTCTTTTTTTTTTATTTACACATTTTTTTATTTACAAAATTTTTTACATTCCCAGTTTAACGACTTAGAGGTCGACTGTTCCCAGTTTAATGACGTGGTAGTCGATTGTTTTCAGAGAAAGGCAGATGTCTGAGAGAATCAGTTTCACGAAGAACTTCGGTCTCTGTTTGTATGAAATTGGCGGTCGCATCTTGACTGTTTACTAACACGCCTTTGGACAGTTCTATCTCTCCTGCCTTGTATTGCTTTTCGACCCAATCTTTGAAGACGAAGCAGTCCTCAACGGCATGACCTATCACTCTGCGATAGGGGCAGTATTTGGGGTCGTCGGTCCTATTCGCTTCCTGCGGTCTTTTTGACTCTGGCAGTTGTAGACCGTTCTTCAGGGCGTCTTTGAATATTTTACGGATTTTGTCCCTTCTGAAGGAATAGACCTTATCCAGCTTCTCTTTCAGTGGAGATTCTCCTCCCTCTCCGAACACTGGCTTTCGAGGCTGGTTGGCGCTAGGCCCGCTCATCCCTTGCTTATTTCGGTTAGCCGAAGTGTTGAAAGATTCAGAATCATCGGAGTTTCCGCCTTTGCGATTATCGTCCTTTCGGTTTCTCCAGGACCTATTGTTATTTTGGGAATCCGAGGAGGACTCCTGTTTTGAGCGCTCCAGCATCTGAACTTTCCTGGTCAGCTCTTAGAATGTTTTGAGACCCGCGGTGCATAGAAACGGGGCCATCCAATTGTTGAGATTTCCGACGAGGAGACTGACAGATTGGTCCTGCTCTATCGGCGGTTCGCATTTGATGGAGAGATTGCGCCATCGGGTTATTAAATCCATGCTGCTTTCGTCGCTCTTGGGCTTGGTCCTTACGAGCTCGGCAATGGTAATCTTATCGCTGACGCTCATGAACCTCTGCCGAAATAGAGACTCCATTTGGACAAAAGTTGTGACGGAGCCATCCGGTATGCTCGCGTACCAGTCGAAAGCAACATCGGTCAAGCTATTAACGAACTGGCGGAGGAGAAGCGCATCGTTGCCCCCAGTGTTCCCGCATGAGGCTTTGAAGTGGGCGATGTGCTGATTCGCGTTTCCCGTCCCATCGAATCTTCCGAATTTGGGGATGACCCGCTAGGGAATTCCACCAGATCATACTGAGCAGGATATGGTCTCCCACTACTGCTGATATCTTTTTGCGCTTCGGCTTCGGCCACCAATGTTTTGACTTTGCTGGAAACCAAATCCATGATTTGATCTTGAGTTAGCGGGCTACTGTCATCGGTAGCTAAGACATTTCCCGAGATAGGATGCGACTGATTTTCATGTAGTTCGCCCACTTTTGGATTTGAGGGAATAGGCGTCGGCTGCTTTGGGACACCACTTCTCGGTTCACGAGCAGAGCCCTCCGCTTGATTGGGCGGCTGAGAGGCAAGTCGGGCGGTGAGCTGCATCACGACATTCGTCAAGTCATCGATTTTGGAGTAGAGTTTGGCCATCTCCTTATCTTTGTTTCTGAGCTGCTTTCGGAGCTCTTGAAGCAGCTCTTGCTCCGCGGTCCTGGGCGGAAAGTCGGCTCTTCTTCGCTTTCCGAGCCTGACTCCTCATAGACCGAAAGGTCTTTCTTCCTATCATCCTCATCGAGAGGGCTTTCATTATCCAGTGGAGGCGGCTGTTCTTGAGAAGCGGCAACCATATTCAAACCAGATTGGATTTGAGATGTGGTGGCCCCGTTCTTGCTCTTGCTGCGCGTGCCCACCATGTAGACAGTGAGGACCTCATATCCAGCCATTTCTTTATCTTTGGCGGGGTAACCCTGTTCTTCGAACCTCATGAGGTTCAGCCTAGCAGGAGCCCTAGCCCTTTTGTTGGCTCTATATCTGAGCCTTTTCTGCCTTAACTTTTCAATTTTAAGGGCTCGGCGAGCATCTATTTCCTGGGAAGCCACCGTGAGTCGATTAGCGGGGAGCTTAGAGAAAACACCCGATCGAGCAGTTGTCAGGGGTATTGCCGGAGCTTGCTCGAGACGCCCTGTTGCTTTATTGGTGTTGATGGACTTGCCCCCAGCTGGGGCCAAGGAGAGTCGTTCAAACACCGACTTGCGTTTGGGTTGGGGCGCCCTCGAGATCACTACATTTGGTCTCTTGCCTTTCGAGACCGGTCTGTCTGCCACCGGGGCTTGAGAAACTGGGATGGCGTTAGCTGACACGAACATGATAGAGCCGAATGGTAGCGGCGGCTCTTCCCATTGTCGCCCGAGACTGGCCGGAAGGACCGTCCTGGAGTCCATCTTCATCGTGTAGGAGACGGGAGTCGTGCTGAGAGCTGAGACCGTCCTTGGAGACATTGTTGGAGAGTGATTGCTTGAAAACCTGCATGAAAAAGCATTATTTTAGTTTAATTATAGGTATGTATATTGATTGAGTTCGCATGAACTTTTAACCCGAAATATGGGAGGAGAGATTGGTCCCACCGGGTGTGCCAGAACCTGTAGGGTGTTTTTCATCACCCCATTGAGATGGGAATACGCGCGCGCTTGTCAGGCGTACTACAGATTCCCCCTGCCTAGGGTAGGCCAGGGTTTATTGATTGTGGGGATCCGAATCTCCGGCAGCCGCGGACTAAGCTGCCGTTAATTACCCCTCGCCTTTGGAGCGAGGGAACCTCCGATTGACGGGTTAAACTGGTCATGCGAACTCAATGTGCAGTGTACGTGTGTTGTGTTTTGAAAGGGGGGGTTTGGATATATCGGGAGCCACGCAGAGTTTTTACGGGGGTCCCGCTACCCGGATAGCGGGCTGGGGGTCAAGGGGGCTAGCAGCCCCCTTGCGGGGTGCGGGGCAGCGCCCCGTTAGAAATTTTTTTCTAACAGGGACAGTGTCGTGGAGTATGTGTGTGTGTAAATATATATGCATATGTACATATATATATATGTATGTATATATATATATATATATATATATATATATATATAAAAGAAAGAGGGGGGAAAAGACATCCAAAGGATGCGTGGGGCAGCACCTTGGGCGCTGTGCGCCTAGGTGCTGTGCGCTCAGGCACTAGAGTGCCACGTGTCGGCACGTGGGCGCTCTGCGCTTGAGCACAAGTGCGCCACGTGTCGGTACGGGGGCGATTTGCACTTGAGCGCAAGCGCGCCACGTGTCGACATGGGGGCGACTTGCGCTGGAGCGCTTGCGCGCCACGTATTGGCACCGGGGGGACTTGCGTTGGAGCGCTTGCGCTTGAGCGCAAGCGCGCCACGTGTCGGCACGGGGGCGACTTGCGCTCGAGCGCTTGCGCTTGAGTGCAAGTGCGCCACGTGTCGGCATCGGGGCGACTTGCGCTCGAGCGCTGAGCGCTTGAGCGCAAGCGCGCCACTTGTCGGTATGCGGGCGTTCTGCGCTTGAGCGCCGGCGAGAAAAAAAAACTTTTAGCCTAAAAAAGATTTCTCCAAAGAGAAATCAGAAAGGAGTTGGACTCCTGAGTGTTTTTTTTTTGGGTTTAGTAAAAGGGGTTCTTCTTCTTCCTCCTCTGTTAGCTGGATCTTGAAGATCAAGAGATGTGAGATCTCAAAATCTTTCCTTTTTGGGATCTAAAAACAGATCCAAGTTCCCTTTGTGGGTTTGGTGGTGAAAAACTATTTTGTTTTTGAAAAGGAAGAGTAAAACTCTTGATTTAATTCAGAAGAATGAAGAAGGTTTGAGACCTTCAGAAATGGGAAAGTAATACAAACCCTAGGTTTTTGAGAGAATGAAAAGTTTTTTTTTTTGAGAGAATGAAAAGTGTTTTTTTATTCATCATCATGTTGCCTTTTATAGGCTTACATATTTACATATAGCCCCTTGGGCTTTGCAAAAATGGCATTTTGCCCATCCCATGGCTCATGTGCCATTTCATTTTTGCACATAAGCCATGGGCTTACAAAATATTGGCTTTATGCCCATTTTGCATACATTCATATATAAAAAATTACATAAAAATTATTTATTACATGATCTATGTTTTGGCATGGAGGAGGCTGGCCGCGGGCTTGACTTGGGCATGGGCCCGCTTGACCTAAGCTTGGGCCCACCTGGCTTGGGGTTGACCTTGACTTCGACTCGGTCAACGGGGGTGTAAATTTTTACCCCAACAGCGGATTCCTAGTATATCCAATATGTTCATCTGTGATCTGGAATGCCTATTATTGCATCTGACGAATGTACAATATCTATATATGATATCTAGTAGGCGTTGCTTATGTTTTGTATCCGCGCTAGCCCAGCCCCGCTCTGTCGTTAGTTAAGTAACCTAACGGGTGAATAACGGGGCCCAGTGGCGAATGCGGATGGTATAAGCGGACGTTGTATTTTCGTTGTTTTCTGCAATGATAGGATAAATGATGGGACGCATTATATTAATGCAAAGAAAACAAACCAAAGCTGAATCGTTGGAACAAATTTAAAAGAAACCACTCGGATATTTTAAAAGAGCAGAATTTTTAATTGCGGAGCTTTAACCACTCCTTTTAAAAAGCTATCAGGTTCCTTCGATTATATCATGTTCACTACGTTCACGGTTTCGCCAAAACCAGTTGTAGCCCTCCGTCATTTCATATGGATGGTCAGTAGTATTCAAGCTATATTTGTTGCCTTCGTCAAGGCATAGTGTTTGGTAGCTGCTGGGGTATTCATATGTAGCATAGATAGATGCGTTGGTTTGGGACAGTCGTATTACTTTGTTGGCCTTCGTCAAGGGTATGTACGGGTGGGTTCAAATTAACAAGGATAATGATGGGAAGAACTTGACATGTGACTTATGATTTGTTGGCCTTCGTCAAGGTCATAAGAGCATGGGGCAAAAATCCACATCGGGAGTTTCTAAAGAAACTGAAACTTGCTAGTGTTGCATACCATTTGGATTTTGATAATGTTGGTAGGATTCCTTCAGCATTATCACACGATGATATTTGGATCCCGATCCTACTTTGAGTATATGCTACTCATCAGGAGATTTGTCACTTAACGATCAATGCTATAAACCAAGTAGGTGTCTAGAACAGTGTCAGCGGGGCTACGCCTCCAGAGAAAAGAGGTTTATTTAATTAAGGAACTTCGCGAAAGCGTCGTAAAACCTCCCTCGAAGTACCGACACTAGCCTGGCTGAACGGTTAAGCAAGTATTGTATGGTGAGATCAGCCCTGACTAATTCTTCTTTTATGGTTTGAGGAAGGATTTGAGAAACAGTGGGAGCCATCCAGTTTAGATAAACTAAAAACCAATTTAAACTTGCAAGAGTCTCATGCTAAAGTGTTTTCTTCTCTCTCTCAACTGCAGCGACCCTGTGACCATGACTAGGTTACATCTAGATAACAAGTTGACTGAATCTAACTTTTATGACTGGCAAAGGTCTGTCCAGATGTCTATTGCCTATGACAAGCTGGACCACCCTATTACTACTCAAGCCCACGCCGTCCCAGGTCCAGTTTCCACCTTCGCGAATATGGATATCCGTCAGACAAGGGAAAAGGACAGTGCGAATGCCAAGTGCCTCGTGTTGGCTTCAGTTGATGGTGTATACCAGAAGCAGCATGAGAAGATGGACTTAGTTTCTATCTTCCTCCATAACAAAGATTTATATGGAGAGCAATCTCATATCACAAGATATGAGACCTCGAACGAATTGGTTCAAGCGAGGTTGGCTGTCGGGTCATCAGTAGGGGACGACGTCCTTACGATGACTAGCTATATTGATGAGCTCACGGACCTGGAGACCACGTTGGGAAATAGGTCATATACTGACTTATTTCCACAGTCCCTACCCTCTGCATACATCCTGAAGGAAACCAGGGAGACACCCGCTCTACTTAATGGGGGATCTTCTTCTTCCGCATCCAGGGCGAAAGCAAAGGGTAAAAAGAAGAAGATCTCCACAAAGCCGATATACGGTGTCAGTGAAGTAGAAGGAAAGGGAAGAACAAAAGTTTCGGGACTTGATGTAGGGAAGGAGGGATGTTCCTATTGTTATGGGAAGGGGCATTGGCAGAAGGATTGCAGGCTTTGGAAGCCAGTAGCCAGGATTCGAAGTATGTTGTGGCTTCGACCTCGGGTGTGTTTGTAATTGAGAACTGTTTGTCAATTAACTTTACTTTCTGGGTATTAGATACCAGATCAGGATCTCATATCTGTAATTCGTTACATGCTTTGAGAAACCGTAGAGTTATCAGGGTAGGTGATATGTCTCTCAGAGTTGCGAACGGAATGAGTATGGACGCTGAATCCGTGGGGGAATATCGCCTAGGACTGACAAGTGGGCAGATATTGATTCTACGTAACTGTTTGTATGTACCTAGTTTGACTTGTAATATCATATCAGTATCCTCACTTTCGAGAGAGGGATATGATTTTATATTCGTAAGTGATGTGGTTCACATCCACCTAAATCAAGTTCTGATTGGGTCCGGTACATTAGATAACGGTATATATGTATTAAATCAAGCTCAGGTTTTCAATGTCCAGAACACACTTAAAAGAAAGTCTTCGGAAGTAAATCAGGCTTTCTTATGGCATTGTAGACTAGGTCACATCAATAAAACACGGTTGACTAAGTTACATAGAGAAGGATATTTGAATCCGTTCGAATATCAATCTTATGCTATTTGTGAATCTTGTCTCATGGGAAAGATGACAAAGACTCCGTTTACTGGACACGGAGTAAGAGCGAGCGAGCTCTTGGGACTCGTACACAGTGACGTGTGCGGTCCAATGTCTACACATGCAAGAGGTGGTTATTCCTACTTCATTACTTTTTGGATGATTTCTTTAGGTATGGACATATCTTCTTGATGAAGCATAAATCCAAGGCCTTTGAGAAATTCCGGAAATACAAGAATGAAGTAGAAAACCAAACAGGCAAAAGTATCAAGACACTGAGATCTGATCGAGGTGGTGAATACTTAAGTGCCGAGTTCCTGGGTTACTTAAAAGAGAATGGAATTCTCTCTCAGCTTACTCCTCCATACACACCACAACACAACGGTGTATCGGAAAGGAGGAATCGAACCCTATTGGATATGGTTCGTTCCATAATGAGTAAGGCCGAGTTACCGCGATCTTTCTGGGGTTATGCACTAGAATCACCTGCATATCTTTTAAACAAGGTTCCAACCAAGACCGTGCCTACCATACCATATCAGATGTGGAGTGGGAAGAAACCCTATCTTCAGTACCTAAAGACATGGGGATGTCCAGCTTTTGTTAAAAAGCAGCACGCGGACAAGCTCGAGGCACGCTCAGTACAGTGTAAGTTTGTGGGATATCTAAAGAACTCCAAGGGGTATTGTTTCTATTACGCAGAGGAACAAAAGGTTTTTGTTTCTTGTCATGCCCACTTCTTGGAAGCTGAATTTTTAGAAAATCAGAAGAGTGGGAGCGCAATAGAACTGGAAGAAATTCCAGAACCATAAGCTGTTACTGAAAGTTTGATAGAACAAGAAGGTTCAGAAGAAAGGGACATCCCAGCGCCTATCCGCAGAAGTAGTAGGCAGTCTCATCCGCCCGAGAGATACTACGGTTTTCTCATAGACGGGGATAGAGAAGATTGCATCATTGACAATGATGACCCTACTAGCTTCCAGCAAGCCATTCAGAGCGGCGACTCAGTAAGATGGCTGGATGCAATGCGGACTGAAATGGAGTCCATGTACACTAACAAAGTATGGACTTTGGACATTGCTCCAGATGGGGTAAAACCCTGTTCCCCTCCGAATAGCGGCCAAGACATGGGCGTCTCGCCTGAGATTCGGGGCAGATGCTATTTGGTTTTATCCGTCCACCTCTCCGAAGATGCCAAGTTGATTTATGGCACCGTGTATCGGAGGTTTAGATGGATGCGGCCGATGTAGCAGACTTCGTCAGATTCCCCCTCGGTTGAGGGGTTTTTGATTGTGGGGACGCTCTTCCCTGCAGGCGTAAGCCCCTGCAGTTAATTACGCTACCGCATCGCGGTAGCAACTTTCTCCTTCTCCAGAATTTCACTTCGTGTCGTGAGTGTTTGTTTTGTTTGTGGTTGTCCGTGGATTGTATACGGAGACTAATTTATGTCGTCGCCCGTAGGACATTGATTAGTCCAAATCCGTATTTTCTTAGATTTGGGTTTGGGATTTTGGTTTAAGGATACGTTAGCCCTATTTAAGGCTAAGATCAACTTAAACTTTGTTAAGGATACGTTAGCCTAATCTCCAGACTAAGATCAACTTAACAGGATCGTTTAGATCCGACAAGAGAGCAATTAGGCTCTATTGTTCCAGTTTAGGGACATAGTGGTCCATTGCATGTATGGCCATCGGGACCCATCACCTCTCTGACGACGTTGAAGGATTACAACAACAGATGTCAGAGGAGTTCAGAGATGTACCCTTGAACCGAAGTTGATTGGGGGATCTATAGTCCAATATGGGACTAAAGTCTGTTTGAAGGTTTGAGGATACGTTAGCCGTATTTGAGGCTAAGATCAACTTAAACGGGATCGTTTAGATCCGACAAAAGAGTATTTGGGCTCTATTGTTCCAGTTTAGGGACATAGTGGTCCATTGGTTTAAGGATGCTTAAGTCTGTGAGTTTAAGGACGCTTAAGTCCATAGGTCGGTTTAAGGACGCTTAAGTCCATGAGTTGGTTTAAGGACGCTTAAGTCCATATTGATGTGTGATTGTCGGGGCCCGTCACCTCTCTAACGACTTTGAAGGATTACAACGACAAATGTCAGAGGAGTTCGGAGATGTACCCTTGAACCTGATGTAAATTGATTTAAGAGAGCTGTTGTGCTCAGCTCAATTTAATTTGATGACTTACGGCCAGTATTGGGCTAAGTCCAGTTGAGAATATTCAACAATTTTTATTTGTCTGGCCTATTAGGCCTTTGATTGGGCTCTGCCCTTGTTTAATAATGCATAGCATTTTTGTTTGGTCTATTAGATCTTTATTTGGGCTCTGCCCCTTTTTTAAAATGATGCACAGCATCTGTTTGGGTCTGACAGACCTTTGTTTGGGCTCTGCCCCTTTTTAATAATGCATTGCAATTTTTATTAGGCCTATTAGGCCTTTTAATTGGGCTCTGTCCCTTCTTTAATAATGCAAAGCATTTATTGTTCTGACAGTGCGCCACGTGGCTTGTCAGGCGCTTTGCGCCAGCGCAAGGCGCAAGTCCATATGGAGGTGACACGTGTCACGCTCTGGTGAGCGCAAGCGCAGTGCGCTGCGCCAGTGCGCTGCACCGTTGCTGCTAACACGTGGCGCACTCTGGTGAGCGCGAGCGTAGTGCGCTGCGCCAGTGCGCTGCTCTATTGCGCTTGTGACACGTGGCGCGTTCTGGTGCAATGCGCCAATTTATGAGAGCAGTGCTTTGTTTTAGAAGCGCATAGCGCAGTCTGTTCTGAGGCTGACACGTGGCGCTCTCTGGTGGCTTGCGCCAACCCGAGAGCGCAACAATGCAGTTTTTTCAAGTGCAGAGCACTGTTCAATATCTTAATCCAATTTTGGATCAAATAAGAGAATCTTTTAAGATTCCAGAACCAATGGTTCATCAAAAGGCAATGCCTTTATTTAGATCAGACAGATCTAAAGAAGAAGTAAATTACTTCTTTTTATTATCATATATTTTTTATTCAAGATCTTGATCTTGTTTTTAGATCACTGATCTTTTTAGAAGAAAATTCTTCTTTTATTCAAAGGTTTTTACCTTTTTCTTTATCTGAGTTCTTTCAAAGTTTTCAGAAGATTTCTCTGAGTTCTTTCTGTGTTAATCTCAATGTGTTTTTGACTTGGAGTCCAGGAGCCTTTTTATAGTGCCATTTGATTTATTAAATCAGTTAAAGAGATCTTTCTCTGAGTGATTTAGGGATTTTTCCCCACCGTTGGATCTTTGATCCAAGGGATTCTATTTTACAGAAGAGAATCTTATTATTTTAAAAAGATCAGAAAGATCTTTCTAGAATTTTAATTCTGTTTTGGTGCTGGAACGGTTGGCGCAAGCGCTCCTGCGCTTGACACGTGTCGAGCAGCGCAGAGCGTAGCGCAACTGCGCTGCCATGTGTCGCGCAGCGCAACTGCGCTAGCGCAGTCACGTGTCGCGCAGCGCAGAGCGCAGCGCAACTGCGCTGCCACGTGTCGCGCAGCGCAGAGCGCAGGTCAGCTGAAGCGTTGCTTCCTTTATTATTATTTGAATTTCTTTTTTTTTTAAAACAGAGCTTTGCTCTAATTAGGGGAAACATAATCGTTGCTTCATCTCCCGCCTTGGAATTTGTACAGAGCTTTGCTCTGATTGGGGGAAACAGAAGCGTTGCTTCATCTCCCGCCTTGGAATTTGAACAGAGCTTTGCTCTGATTAGGGTAAACAAATGCCCCTCCACCGTTGCGCTTACGTGGCCCCAAACGTGAGCGCAGCGGTAGCAAAATTCCAACCGTTGCGGCAACTTTTGTAAATTGAAAGGGCTCTCAATGCCTATAAATAGGACCTTTGGTCCCTTAGATGATTTTCATCTCTTTTGTTAAGAATTTTTATTCAGAGCCTTGCTCTCTTGTTTAAACATTTTTAAGAGTTCAGATTCTAAAGAATCTTTAGGTAAAAATTAAAGTAGATTAAATTAATTTTTTAAGAGCCTTGCTCTCAATAGATCCCTGATCTAAAGAAAACCCATTTAGGGTTTCACTTAGCAGAGCTTTGCTCTAAAGGGATCCAGAGAGAATTAAAGAGAACTCTATTAGAGTTCTGTTAATAGAGTTCTGATCTTCTGAAAGGATTTTATTTATAATTTCTTGATTCATTAATGGAGCTTTGCTCCTTTTAAATCATATAGCAGAATTCTTAAGGGTTGCTAATTTTGTCGATTTTCTTTTATAGGAGTGATGGACGCCCACATGTACGATCTCGACGAGATCATCTCTTACGGGGACATACGCCGACTCGGCCGTTCTCAAAATCGAGAAGTCACAAACGTGGAGTGTGCTGAAATCATGAACCGCTTCGACGCATATAACGGTCAACTGCTTCCCCAACGTTCCTCTCTCCCGAAGCTTATCGTGGGAGCCATCTGGGAATCGCTTCCCCTATCTTGTTCCGGTGTGCCGCTTAGGGCATTGGATGCCGCCGAGGATAAGGTGCACTCGGTGTACTTGATGAACTTAATCTCGAAAAGACGGCGAGACAATCTTGTCGATCTCCTGCACCAGGCTTTCCAACAGTCCGCCATACTCGCTGCTTATTGGAGGGAAGAGAACATCAGTGGGGACCCCGACGCTTGTGCTCGCGAAAGAAAGCACACTAGAATGGTTCGCCAGGCTTGGAAAGTCTTAGATAAGGTTGCTTTCGAGTTCCTCAATCCATGTCCTGGGTCCGAGGTCATACCATTGTAAACCTTTCAATAATGTTGTTTTTGTTTATTGTTTTTATTGATGCAAGAATTTTTCGAGTATGAATGACAAATCTTTTGCCTCCTTCCTTTTATTTTCTGTTTTGTTATTGGCATATTTCTCAAGTAAGCGTAGCCTGTAGGTGATATAGAACATTCCGTCTTGAATATCTTGGGGAGTAGTGATGGCTTAGGAAGCAGGTTTAGGTCTGCTACCTAAGACTTTTCAACTTTATGAGACGTGAGGGTGTCACAAAGACTTTTCTCCCTGCGGATCGAGAGGATCTCGTAGGTGTATTTTCTCCTTAGGAATCGTGAGGATTCCTAAGTGCGTTTTCTCTTATAAGTCGTAAGGATCTTATAAGAGAATTTTCCCTCTTACGAGTCGAGAGGACTCGTAAGCGGTTGTTTCCCTCCTTGTCGAGATTCGACTTCAGAGAGTGAGACCTGTGGATAGTATGCAAGAGATCGTTTTAGACTGACTTGCAGGGTCCCAGTGCTTAGGAAACAAGTTTTTTAATCCCTGCTGCCAAAGGCTTTATCTTGCAAGTCGAGACGAATCGGGAAGTCCTCGCGAAGACACTAATTTCTTCATGCGTCGAGACGAATCGAGTAGCTCTCGTCAAGGACACTAATTTCCCTGAGTCGAAGTATTTTGCCGAGGACACTGGTTTCCTCGAGGTTGAAACGAATCGGAGTATTCCTGCAAAGACACTGGTTCCTATGCGGGCCGACGCGAATCAAGAAGCTCTCATCAAGGACGCTGATTTTCCTGAATCGAGGTATTTTGCCGAGGAAGCTGGTTTCCTCGAGGTTGAAACGAATCGGAGTATTCCTGCAAAGACACTGGTTTCTCTGCGGACCGATGCGAATCAAGAAGTTCTCGTCAAGGTCACTGGTTTCCTTGAGTCGAAGTATTTTGCCGAGGACACTGGTTTCTTCGGAGTTGAAACGAATCGGGGTATTCCTGCAAAGACACTGGTTTCTCTGCGGGCCGACGCGAATCAAGAAGCTCTCATCAAAGACGCTAATTTCCCTGAGTCGAAGTATTTTTCCGAGGACACTGGTTTCCTCGGAGTTGAAACAAATCGGGGTATTCCTGCAAAGACACTGGTTTCTCTGCGGGCCGACGCGAATCAGGAAGCTCTCATCAAGGACGCTAATTTCCCTGAATCGAGGAGGTTGCCAAGGACATTGATTTCCCTGGGGTTGAAACGAATCGGGGTATTCCTGCAAAGACACTGGTTTCTCTGCGGGCCGACGCGAATCAGGAAGCTCTCATTAAGGACGCCAATTTCCCTGAGTCGAAGTATTTTGCCGAGGACACTGGTTTCCTCGGGGTTGAAACGAATCGGGGTATTCCTGCAAAGACACTGGTTTCTCTGCGGGCCGACGCGAATCAGGAAGCTCTCATCAAGGACGCTAATTTCCCTGAGTCGAAGTATTTTGCCGAGGACACTGGTTTTCTCGGAGTTGAAACGAATCGGGGTATTCCTGCAAAGACACTGGTTTCTCTGCGGGCCGACGCGAATCAAGAAGTTCTCGTCATGGACACTGGTTTCCCTGAGTCGAAGTATTTTGCCGAGGACACTGGTTTCCTTGGGGTTGAAACGAATCGGGGTATTCCTGCAAAGACACTGGTTTCTCTGCGGGTCGACGTGAATCAAGAAGCTCTCATCAAGGACGCCGATTTCCCTGAATCGAGGTATTTTGCCGAGGACACTGGTTTCCTCGGAGTTGAAACGAATCGGAGTATTCCTGCAAAGACACTGGTTTCTCTGCGGGCCGACGCGAATCAGGAAGCTCTCATCAAGGACGCTTATTTCCCTGAGTCGAAGTATTTTGCCGAGGACACTGGTTTCCTCGGAGTTGAAACGAATCGGGGTATTCCTGCAAAGACACTGGTTTCTCTGCGGGCCGACGCGAATCAAGAAGTTCTCGTCAAGGACAATGGTTTCCCTGAGTCGAAGTATTTTGCCGAGGACACTGGTTTTCTCGGAGTTGAAACGAATCGGGGTATTTCTGCAAAGACACTGGTTTCTCTGCGGGCCGACGCGAATCAAGAAGCTCTCATCAAGGACGCTGATTTCCCTGAATCGAGGTATTTTGCCGAGGACACCGGTTTCCTCGGAGTTGAAACGAATCGTGTAAGTCCACGGTAGCGCCCCGGCCGTCTAACAGACGCCAAATGCGGAACAAAAACTTTTTACAACTGGCGCTATCGCGTACTATAACCCGGATCTGCCATTAAAGCTAAACTAACAAACTACAAAGTGGGTAGAAGAGTTATACCGAACGATCCGAGTCCTTCGGTCTTCAACCATCATCCCACGCTTTGTTGCGGCTGCTCCGATCTCCTGAATCTCCAGTCTTCTCGTCCAGGTGGCACCACGTCGACGGATCTTTAAACGGGCTCCCGCCTCTGAACCGAGGCAACTCGGTCGTCAAGTTTGCTAAAAGAGACGACCAAGATGATGTAGAGAATGAGTAGAACACTTTGTCTCGTTACGTCCAAGGCTATGGACGAACGGTTAATGAAGTTGCCTTTTTGATCGATATGAAATGAGAAATGGAGTATACTAATTTCCATGAACCAAAATCCTTAATCTTTTTCAAATGAACAACCATAACATTCACCAAGTGAATGGCCGGCCACTTAAGGAGAGGGGGGAGGTGAGTGTAGGAAAGGGAGGGTGACTACAACCATTAATGAAGAGAAGAGTCATCAAAACACCTAGTATGAACACATTAATGAAAGTGATGATTCATAACCCTTAGTCACCCTTTCATTAATGCACCATTAATGAACAAATGAGTCACAAGCCACCTCATCATCCTAGTCACCATCTAGAAGCATCCACACTCATCTCAAGAAAAGATAAATCCGCATTTAACCGAATGTTAAATACGGCTGATAGAAAACTGGAAACTGGCAACTTCCAAAAGTGATCCTAAAACGAATTTCAGGATAACCCCGTAATGGTATAAACATACCCGCATTTGTATTACGACCGAATACAAATGCAACAGAGACAAAGATATTATATCTACACAGTATAATACTCGGATCCGGCTTAAACCAAAGCCGACCAGTATTATCTGCCCGGACAACGACACGTGCGAAAACGCATGTGCATTTTCCGAACCTTGCCATAAAACCATACGGCCTTTACAACGTTTCGCCCGAACTTGGGAAAGTATCTGTGGGGGACTCTAATGACTCATCAACATACTGGCACTGGGTATAACCACTAGCACGTCAGAGGTACAAGCTGTACGTAACGGTTTGCCTATGTATTGATTGGAAGGGAAGCTGACGAGCGAACTCATCCATAAACCCTACTGAGCCTAACAGTGACAATATACATACAGTTCGGTCCGTTCGTCTATGAGTATCGCATATCTGCCTAGAGGCTGGTAACGTCAGACCCCCAATAGCAGTATAAGTCGTGTCAGAGAGTGGCCCAGAACACCCTGAGATACTACTGGAGTACCTACCAGTAAATCTCCTGCTTCGGCCGAGGGCTTTGTGTAATGGCTCTCCTAGACACAGCGCGATCTCACCCCCAATACCGGGAGAGACGAATCCCCTGCCGATCCGCTCACTTGCCTCCATGTGGCTCGGGACTGTACCCAAAAAAGACCTGTTTGCACGACTCCTTTGAGCCGTGGTAGGGTAGAAATCAAAGCACAGTGGGAACTCACATGAGACAAATGACGACCTCAGGTCGATGAACTAGCCTGTACACATGTCACCAGGGAACTGCTATCTGACGATATGTATAATACCAACTAGCATGTTCCCGGCGAGTCCTGTCCGGTGTACTCATAACCCAATGAGCACCTGTATACATCTTAGGTGATCCTACTGACACCAGTGGCTTGTGAGACCGGCCATCGCCTCTCGTCGGGGTCTCGACTGTATACACTAGTCTACTCTGGAGTATCGATGCCCTGTCTCGAAACTCCCATGACTAGGGACACTTTAAGGATGTGCTTACAGACCCCAGCTCCCACGTATATGATCGCCATCATACTGCTGGTAGTCAAGCAAGAATCCTATAGGCTCTATCATCATGCAATAGTGAACTAAAGCATGTATACGATGATAAAGACAAACCAGATAGCAAACTATCATCTCGAGCAAGACTGTCATATCGGTATAGGTCCTGCCTCAATCATTGCAATCACGTACCTGTGATCCAATAATTGACTTTGAGGGCACTATCTCCAACAATCTCCCACTTGCACTTAAGGCTAATTATTGCGATGTCTCATACTCACAGCCCGTGTGATACCGAACATCCAACTCCTCTACTAATCAGTTTCACAAAGTTAGTTTGTAAAACTCTTGTGTTCGAGAAATAGCCTCAGTGAGTGGATCCGCCTTGATGTTTCTTTCTATGTCTCTCTTAATCTCAAGTTCGCGGAGAAAGCCATCTCCCGAATCGAGTAATACCTGTCTTAGAATATGTCTGGACATCTGATGGAACCTAGTTCATAAATGAACTCCAAATCCAAACTTCTTAGACTGTATCGATAACTGAACCTAATCAGTATCCAGCACCATGCCTCCCACAGTATCCTCTTGGATCCCCTGTCCATAATACTGTCCCTCGTCAGAGGGAAAACTATAACTCTGACAATCACTTTGTCATCTATGTCACCTTTGAAGCCTGGAATGATAACCGTCTCTCGAAGGAGGCTGCCATTATCAAATCCGTAGAATATGCACTTATGTTCTAAAACTGCTTTTTTATGTTTCTCCAGGATTGGATTAATATAAAACTATTGCATCTGGTGCAAAAACAACATCTGGTGTGGTACTTGACATCTCATGATCGACTCAATTGCCTAAGCAAGTGATCTACCAATCATGCACATCCCTCTCTCATTTAGACTGTAAGACACCTTTAGAGAGGGTGACTCTATCACTTGCAGGTACACCACCATGCCAGGAGTCATCTATTCTAAAATACTATTAGAATATTGTCAAAGTACCCATATTGAGAAACTACCCAAATCTAGATCTAAAACCATAGATCTAGTAACCAGAATGTCTGATATTATATCCATGTCCTTTGTGAAGAAACAACTGTGTGATAACCATAGTACAACCGATCGTAGTATAGGAATTTTACTTCATATTCTGTGTATGTCATCCGAATACCAGGACATCATACCCTACTACCTTCTTAACAGATCCATCCCCTATTCTGATGAAGTCAAACCTATGACTGTCACATAAAAAATTAGATGATCTTATCTCCGCTATATCTGCTCAAGCCTATAAATAGGCATAAGCTATTTGCTCACTATGCTTCCGCTGCTCCCACTGACTACGACAACCCTCTGGCAGAATAATATCTACGTACACTTCTAAAGCTAGTTTAGAACGATGTTATACTTATCCTCTTGCCGGGTTTCATAGTCTGGAACAACAGTAGTGTCAAGTTTCGGTAAACAAGAACCTCCTTGTCATCGTCCTTGAGGCTACCGGAGTACCTCTCGAGTGTCTAAGGTTACCCACCATTTCTGCGGAGTGGCTATTGGAATGTCAAACCTGATTGAATATATAGGTCCTATTAAATTTTCCGTAATCGTTTGCGGTTCTGGAATCACTTCCAGTTCTACCATACTCCCACTATTATTTTCTGAAAAAATCCATTTTACTAAAACTGTGGTGAGTCAAGAACAATATCACTATTGATCTTCCAGATGGTAGAAAGTTAACCCTCGACTAAGCCCGGGTTAACCCACAAACTGCCGTTACAGAAACGTGCCCTGAGTTATCCAGAGTCTGGTTTTAAGCATAAGCCGGACAACTCCCCGTATCTTAACATCGTTAAGATATGAACCATTCTATATACAATATAGAAATGGAGGCACAAATTTAATTGGAACCAGATTCAAAACATGCAGCTGTCCCCAGTGCATATCAACTTAATGGTGAGAGGCTAATCAGCATTACTCAACTTAGGAATCCATCCAATTATGAGTAACCTGAAAGAGAAACAAGTTTCTCAAAAACCATTACTATCATCTGAATACCAATCACAAGAATCTATATCTTCAATCTCTTTGAAGAATCCCGATACTTGTGATACCTGGTTCTCTACTTTATTCTTATACCCACAACTTCTCAAAACTTAGACATTGTATTTCTACGAAACACTTGCCTAAAAACTAGAGAAGTCATAAGTAAACAGAACATAGTATAAGGACCCTCTGTCCTGACGGACACTGGACAACATACAATACTCTGTATAAGTCCACTGAGTTGAATAACTCATAACCTGTTCATCGTAGGTTAAAAACTGTACCCAGGCGATTTCCTCAAATATCACCAATTACAACGAATTCCGATATAATGAGGATGATCACCTTAATTCCCAATAACTTACTCCCACTCATCATCTGAAAAACTATACAGATATGAGAATATAAAACCTGGTAAATACATATCCTGGAGTAAGTATCTAATCGGGAAATCAGTTTTCCTTTAACAATGCACTGAAACATGAAAATGTTTCGTAGGGGTATCCTGGTATTCCTAGTAATGCCTCTTCCATAATCCAATTCATGACTATAACCGTATATTTCTTTGCCATCTCTCCAAATCCCTTTATTTGTCTTTAGTCGTTACCTTCTGTACACCATCATTAGGCTAAATGGTTTTCTTCCTTCCCTACCGTTCGGCACCAGCCTATGGTTTGGAAGAAGACTATCCAGTAAGCATAATAGGTGCACTCTTCTAATCATAGGAGTACTCGCAACTTGAGAGAAGGTGATGATAAAAGACTACTGAATAAAACCTTATTCTATTTCTCCCGAACTGGGAAAAAGCAAAGGTGAAATAGGAGTGGCGATGAAGTACGTGGTTTGGTCGTGAATGATAACAGTCGCAATTTACTTTGCCCTCTTTCTAATCCCTTTATTTTGTCTTTACATATTACCTTCTGCACACCCTACTTAGGCTAATTGGTTTTCTTCATTCCCTACCTTTCGGCACCAGCCTATGGTTTGGAATAAGACTATCCAATAAGCGTAATAGGTGTACTCTCCAAAACTAAGGAGCCCTCGCAACCTGAGAGAAGGTGATAATAAAAGACAACTGAATAAACTAATTCTATTTCTCCTGAACCTGGATCCATCCTCAAAGAAGTCCCTTCGAGTTCGTATATAACCATACGATGGATCTATCCAATAGAAGTAGATATCCGTAGTAATACGGGGTGTTCTGAGAAATACAAAGGGTAAAGGAAGGAGCGGCAATGACTTATGCAACCCAGACAATCCAAAAGCCAGTATTATAAGAAGGTTCGGTCAACTTGGTCACTGAGTCATAGTCTAGGGTCGGTCAAAGGTCGCTGCCAAAGAGAGAGAGAGAAAAGAAACACTCTGCGTGCACTCTAACCTAGATCAGAATGGTTATCATTTTATCTAATCAAGAAACCTCCCACTGTAATCTCAAATTCTCCTCCAAACCTGAAAGAAGAATTAGTCGGGATCACCCGAAGAGTAAACCAACTCATCAGTGAGAATCGAGATCCAACTATCATCGCATGATAACTTGATGGAAGCCACTCAAGTTATCACACTCCAGAAGGTATGCGCATGCCTGACAAGTTTGCTGTTTGTTTGAAACTCCCGATATATATTTTTGCCTCATGCTCTTATGACCTTGACTAAGAGCCAACAAATCATAAGTCACATGTCAAGTTCTTCCCATCATTGTCCTGGTTAATTTGAACCCACCCGTACAAACTCTTGACTAAGGGCCAACAAAGTAATACGACTGTCCCAAACCAACGCATTTATCTATGCAACAAATGAATACCCAGCAGCTACCAAACACTATGCCTTGACTAAGAGCCAACAAACATAGCTTGAATACTACTGACCATCCATAAGAAATGACGGAGGGCTACGGCTGGTTTTTGGCGAAAAACCTTTAACGTAATGAACTTGATCTCGTTGAAGGAACCTGATAGCTTTTTATAAAAATATAGTGGCGAAAACCTTTTGCTAAAGAGGTTACTCCCGGTGAAGGGATCTCGGCTCTTTCCTCGTGGAATGAGGTGCAGGATATTCCAACTAAATACCGCGATGCAAAGCAACTTGTAATCGACTATAGTGAAGTTATTACCCTGACGTAAACTTCTGCCCAAGGGGTCACTCCCGGTGAAGGGATCTCGGCCCTTGCCTCGTCGAATGAGGTGCGGGATATTCTAACTGAATATCACTATGCAAAACAAAAGGAAATATCTTTGTAATAACACCTTTTTAAAATTTGTTTCAACAACATCAAATATAGGTTTGTTTTATCCTTGCATTGATAAGAATCAACGCAGTCCCATCAATCAATCACACCAGAAAAGAACGAAAATAAAATGTATGTATATGCCATCCGCATTCGTCATTGGGTCCCATCATCACCCGTTAGGTTACTTAACTAACGACAGAGCGGGGGCTGGACTAGCGCGGGTGTAAAACATATACAACATCTAATAGTATATATACCAATATACAATAATCGCTCCAGGCGTGATAATTTGCAACATTACAGAAAAGTAATAAGCATCACAGAACAATACAGATAAACTGGGATCCCTGGGTTTCACAGAGCCGCTACTGAAACCCGTCGTTCCCCTGGTCGTATGGATAGCCTGTGCAATGAAACCTAGACCCCTACGGGTGCGGCAAGTTACCCGCCAAAACCTGAAGTGAGGTAGTCCCCCACAGCATAGTGAATGGAACACCCGGCACTTTACGGAATCCGGTAAATTGAGCACCCCTTCTTGGGTCAACCTGTACCCCCTACGAGTGCGGCGAATAGTCTGCCAATTCTAGAGTGAGGTCCCTTTGCCTCTCAAAGCCATGAGATACGGACCCGTTGCCCTTCAGAACCCGGCTATCCATGCACTCCGTCGCGGGGTAAACCTAGTACAGAAATAAAAATATGTACAACGGGTACATCGACTTCAATCCGGTCGTGCCCCAAAACAATATTATACAACAGGCAGTGACGGCAGTCCACATGTTGGACACTCGTCCCGCAATATCAAATGTACAAATAAATCCAAACTGCACTATCATTGCACCCTGCTATCCACCACGACAAATCCGCAACATCACAGCACAACACAGAACATCAACGCGAATGTCACGTTCGCAAACCCGTCTAAAAGAACTATAGCAATTAGACGCGGTTTACCGATCAAATGACATTCCCGGTCGGAGATATAAAGTAAGTACTGCAAACTAACATGTTTAAAGTTCGATCGACAAAATATCCCAAAGTGGGCCCCACAAACATCTACTGTACAGTAACAAAATCTGGGCCCAAAAGATATATACCGAAAACCACAATTTCCACAGAAGAAGCCACTGTGCGAAATTGGACCAATGATCCCACAGACTGGCCGTGGATGCGCGGTCAAACCCTAGGTTTGACTGCGATTCCGCGGCGGTCTTGTAGGGTCACATGACCAAATTTGAACAGATAGCTTAGAAAACCCTGCTTAAATTTCTGTGATATGTAAAATTATTTTTAGAACCCTTTAAAAATCGACAGAAACTCAGAATTTGGAATTTGTGGTTTTCGAAAATCCGTTCGATCGATCTTTTAAACGCGTTAGCACAAGTTAGTATAGCTTAATGGTTAGGCTCTGATACCACTGTAAGTCCACGGTAGCGCCCCGGCCGTCTAACAGACGTCAAATGCGGAACAAAAACTTTTTACAACTGGCGCTATCGCGTACTATAACCCGGATCTGCCATTAAAGCTAAACTAACAAACTACAAAGTGGGTAGAAGAGTTATACCGAACGATCCGAGTCCTTCGGTCTTCAACCATCATCCCACGCTTTGTTGCGGCTGCTCCGATCTCCTGAATCTCCAGTCTTCTCGTCCAGGTGGCACCACGTCGACGGATCATTAAACGGGCACCCGCCTCTGAACCGAGGCAACTCGGTTGTCAAGTTTGCTAAAAGAGACGATCAAGATGATGCAGAGAATGAGTAGAACACTTTGTCTCATTACATCCAAGGCTATGGGCGAACGGTTAATGAAGTTGCCTTTTTGATCGATATGAAATGAGAAATGGAGTATACTAATTTCCATGAACCAAAATCCTTAATCTTTTTCAAATGAACAACCATAACATTCACCAAGTGAATGGCCGGCCACTTAAAGAGAGGGGGGAGGTGAGTGTAGGAGAGGGGGGGGTGACTACAACCATTAATGAAGAGAAGAGTCATCAAAACACCTAGTATGAACACATTAATGAAAGTGATGATTCATAACCCTTAGTCACCCTTTCATTAATGCACCATTAATGAACAAATGAGTCACAAGCCACCTCATCATCCTATTCACCATCTAGAAGCATCCACACTCATCTCAAGAAAAGATAAATCCGCATTTAACCGAATGTTAAATACGGCTGATAGAAAACTGGAAACTGGCAATTTCCAAAAGTGACCCTGAAACGAATTTCAGGATAACCCCGTAATGGTATAAACATACCCGCATTTGTATTACGACCGAGTACAAATGCAACAGAGACACAGATATTATATCTACACAGTATAATACTCGGATCCGGCTTAAACCAAAGCCGACCAGTATTATCTGCCCGAAAAACGACACGTGCGAAAACGCACGTGCATTTTCCGAACCTTGCCATAAAACCATACGGCCTTTACAACGTTTCGCCCGAACTTGGGAAAGTGTCTGTGGGGGACTCTAATGACTCATCAACACACTGGCACTGGGTATAATCACTAGCACGTCAGAGGTATAAGCTGTACGTAACGGTTTGCCTATGTATTGATTGGAAGGGAAGCTGACGAGCGAACTCATCCATAAACCCTACTGAGCCTAACAGTGACAATATACATATAGTCCGGTCCGTTCATCTATGAGTATCGCATATCTTCCTAGGGGCTAGTAACGTCAGACCCCCAATAGCAATATAAGTCATGTCAGAGAGTGGCCCAGAACACCTGTAGGGTTCCTAGGCACACTAGTGAGGTCTCCCAAGCCATCAACCATGGCAATTTCAAAAATTATGGTGCCTACAAACCCTAAACTACGGATCGATAACTAGATTTCTAGGCGAACAATAACTAGTTAACACTTAACTAATGAGAAAACGGAAATACAACCTTTGTAGATCCGGTGCTCCACCTCCATAGCTCCGCAACGAGGTCCTCTCCGCTGTCCAAATCAAATCCGGGCTCTAGGATCGGCTTCGTCGGAGAATGGGCAAGCTAGGTCGTCGATGTCCATGCCGAAGATGATCTACGTCGAGGCATCGCTAAATCAAGCTCCGACTTCACCAAGTCCAAAAACTTGTGAAGAGAACACACTCTGCTACTTGGAAAGAGGTAGAGGATGAAGAAATAGGAGGTGGGTTCACTTTAGATTTGGATTTTGCTCACTAGAACACAAGTTGCCATGAATGGCATCAAGGTTGCTCACTTGAAGAAGAAGAAGAAGATGAGCATAGAATTATGATAAGTATTCTTTTAATCAAAAAGAAAATCCAATACTTATCATAACTAACTAGGGTTAGGTGTAGAGAATTAACCATGGTGATTAGAGTGGGTTAGGGTTAAGCAAAATAACAAGAATGGTGGCATAAAGTCAAATGTTCATGAAGCATCCAATAAGAAACAAAAATGGCCTCCATTCTTATCATAACTCATAACCTTTTTCATTTAAATAAATAAATGAATAAATAAAATGATAAAGCAAACCCTAATCATCTCTTAACCATTGTTTAATTCTTCACACTTAACCTCAAGAGCAAGCATCATCAAACATGATACATAGATGTGTACTAAAGTATATCACATATACTTTGTGCACAAACCAAGTGAGAAAATCCGTTTAAAGTGAACCAATACTAGTTAGTGCAAAGTAATATATCAAATATATAATTATGCATTAAATCATTAAATCAACACTTGATTCAATGATCCGGTTATGTCGCACACAACCGACTAGTATACAATATATCGGCTTATCGAATCAACGCTTGAATCGATAACTAGGTTATATCGCATACAACCATTCGATACATGTATCGCGAGAATAAAATACGGTATCACATACACGCATTATTCTCGGTCCCGCACATATCTCATATGCGCTCCTATTTCGTTTCGCTTGAGCCAGGAAACCTCTGTGTAGGACTCTAAAGACTCGTCAATACGCCGGCAGCGGATGATGATCATATCAAACATCCACAAGCCGCAAGCGGTCTGCTAAACGTAACGGCCACCCGGGTATTGAGCGATCTGAAGATCGACGAGCAAGCCCGCTCACACTCCAGTGAATCTGACCAGTAACACTACCGTACAGTCCGGTCTGATCGTCTGATATATCGCATATCTCGCCTAGGGGTGGTAAACGTCAGACCCCAATAGCTCAATAAGTCGTGTCGATATGAGGTCTATAACTGTTCGAGAAACTACTGGTAACACTTACCAGTAAATCTCAGCAACTCTGGCCAGGGATTTCCTGTTATAGCCAATCGAACACAGCGCAACATCAACTCCCTATACCGGGAGAGACGAATCCCCTCCTATCGCTCATTGCCTCCATGTGACTCGGGACTGTACCCAAAAACCACCATTTTGCACGCCCTCTTGGACGTGGTAAGATGGAAATCAAAGCACAGTGGGAACCACACGAGACTCTATGACGATCTCGGGTCAACAGACTACTCTGTACCAGTGTCACCAGAGAACTGCCATCTGACGTGAGGTATAATACCATCTGGGAGTTCTCGGCGAGTCCGTCTAGTGTACCCAGTCTCTACTGAGCACCCGTATATCATCTCTGATGTCAAACACCGATGGATATGGGATCATCCATCGCCCATCTATATGGGTTGAGAAGGTATACGCTAGTCTACTCTGGTATATCGATGCCCCGTCTCGATACACCCTCGACTAGGGACTTTGAAGGATGTACTTATGGACTACCATGTCCCCACTAGTATGAACCACATCATAGTCCAGGTAATCAAGTACAGATCCTAAGGGCTTTACCAACATGTAACAGAGAGACAATCAGTATACACGTTAAGGTAAAGAGCAACCAGATAGCATACTATCATGGCGAGCAAGAAAGTCCTCCCTATATATGTCCCAGCATCCACTACAATATACATCCTATGTACAGTAATGGCCTCTAGGGCATACATATAACTAACAATCTCCCACTTGCACTAGGGCCATCTGTAGCAGTGGTTGCAGTATCTCTTACTCAACCATCCCATGAAAGTCTCTCTCTGGGAACAGGCCTTTGTGAGTGGATCCGCTGTGTTGTCCTCTGAGTCTACTCTCCTAACCTCGATCCCCTGGAGATAAACTATCTCCATGATCAGGTGATACTGCCTAAGAATATGTCTGGATCACTGATGGGACCGGCGTTCCTTGGCATAAGCCATAACTCCATTGTCACACAATGGGAGGAACATGGTTCATCTTATGAACCATTATACACCCAAAACAGCCTCTTTGGTAGCATCTTAAGTAGCGATGTATCCTGCCTTTATCGTCTAGTATGCCACGGTATCTAGCTTGGAACTCTTCCAACATACCGTCCCTTTACTGAGGGTAAAGACTATGCCTGCGACTGACATTCAGTCGTCTTTATCACCCTGGAACCCTTCCAGTGATTCTCCCCAGGATGTGTTGATACCGTCTCACTACATCTAGTGAGAATTCTAACATCCATTTAGATCTATCTCATAGATCCAAAATCCAGGATTTAGTAGGTATCACTTTGATCCTATATGGAGAATTCTAGTGATAAGCGGAGATTGACCGAGCGTAGCATAAGAAACTCCTTTCTTATCAAGAGTATGTCATCCACGTACTCTACGAGGATCACCACCATACTCCCTACTACCTTTTTGTTTATACAAGGTTCATCTACCATTTTGATGATGTCAAACTCTTTGACTAATTCATCAAAACAGATGTTCCAACTCCGCGATGCCTGCTTTATCCTATAAAGCATCTTGCACACGTTTCCGCTGCTCCCACTGTTTACGAAGCCCTCTGGCTGTGTACTTACAGACGCACTCTTCTAAATCATCATTTAGAAAAGCAGTCATGGCACCCAACCGCCAGATATCGTAGTCATGGTATGTAGCCGTGGCAAGTAGGATCCGAATGGACTTAAGCATAGCTACTTGAAAAAGGTTTCATCATTATCCACACCTGGTCAATGATGCACACTTTTAACAAGTCTAGCTTTGAAAGTCTCAACTTTTCCATCTACACCAAGTAATCTTCTCAAGATATACTTGCTCCTGATGGGGATTTAACCCTTCAGATATAGCAACCAAAGTCCATACTTTGTTGGTGTATAAGGATTCCATCTCAGATCGATAAGCATCCAGCCATTCTTACAGAGTCTTACTCCTGATGGCCAGCTCGAAACTAGTTGGGTCATCATCTCATGATGTAATCCTCGCTCCCACTGTCATAGAGAAACCGAAGTATCTCTCAGGTGGGTGAGGAACCCTACTAGATCGGCGGAGAGGCTGAGGTTCGTTGGTATCTACTGAATCCCTTGGTTCTATCAAATCATCTGCTGTAGTTCGTATAGCTGGAACACTTCCAGTTCTACATAACAGACCTTGCCTTGAGCTTGTCCGGATTTTGCTTTTAGACATAGGCCAGACAACCCCAAATCTTAACTAGCTTAAGACATGGGCTCTTCCCTTTCCATATCACATATGAAGTGGTAGGCATCTGATTTGATTCGAACCTAATTCAATAGGTATGCAGCTTCTCAAGTTCATAACCCCTAAAAGGAAATAGGAACTCAGTAGTACTCATCATAGAGCACACCTTATCATATAGGGTGTGATTGCTCCGCCCCGATATACCATCGTGCTATGGTGTATTCGGAGGAGTAATGCTGAGAGAGAATCTCATTCTCCTTTAGAAAAGTCCAGGAATTCCGTGCTCAAGTATTCTCCTCCTCGATCACATCAAAGGACATAATACTTATACCCGTATTGGTTCTCTACTTCTAACTTATATTCTGTGAATATCTCAAAAGGTTCGGACTTGTGTCTCAACAGGAACATATGTCTGAATCTTAAGAGATTATCAGAGAATGTAATGAAGTATAAAGAACCGGTCTTGGCATGTGTAGACAGGGGACCTTGCATACATTAACATGTATCATCCCAAGAGTTTACCAACTCTTTCTCTGTTTCCAATAAACAGAGCCGAGGTCATTATTTCTTTGTGACATGACTGGCGAGTTTCACAAGATGTAAATTCAAACTAATTTAAATATGCATCTTTATGTAACTCTAGCTAGTCGGGTCATATTGATCTGACCTAGTCTACAATGCCTCAAGAAGAATTCGTTCATTTCTGAACTCTTCCTCTTGTGTGTGTTCCGTATACTAAGAACTGTAGTTTGATTTAGAACATCAATGCTTTTAGATAACATGCCTGAACCGATCAACTTTTGATATAGGAAATGTTCAAAACATTATCCATCAATACAAAATTATATCCTTTCTTTACTAATAAAGAGACTGATATGATTTTGTATATCAGGTTCGGTATCTAATAACATTCGTTCAGAATCAATGTATTCGTAATACAGGGTGACAGTGACCGACAGACTTGGCTGCAACACTTGCCCCGTTTTCTGCCTCATGAAACTTATCACCCGTTCTCAGTTCTCTTCCTAGCTGTAGCCCTATGTAACATATTACATATCTGGGATCCTGATCTGGTATCACATACCCAGGACGTAAAGGATACTGAGAAACAGTTCTGTATAATGAACATACCCGAAGATGATGCATCAGCATGCACTCTCTTCGTTTGGGCGGCACGGGAATTCTGGTAATCCCCTATTTCCTGCTCTGTCTTATAACAATTATAAGTTGGAGTGGGACCAACGTTCCCCAGCTCAGTATAACAAGTGGGTTCGGTCAATATTCCGTATTATTATCTTGATTAAGGCGTGATATGGTCGCTACCTGGAGAGAGAGAGAAGAAAACACTCAGCGTGCGCTCTGTCAAGAATATATTGGTTATTATTTTATCTAATCAGGATGGCTCCCACTGCTTTTTATCAAATCTTCCTTCAAACCTTAAAAGGAAAGACTAGCCGGGATTAATTACACACTGCAAGTTTGCCAATCTTTCAGCCAGGCCAGTGTCGGTACTTTGAGGGAGGTCCCCCGTGCTTTCGCACGAACCTAATTAATGTAAACCTCGTTTTCCCAGAGGCGTAGCCCCGTTGACACCTTTCTAGACACTTACTTGATCAGCTAATTGTAATGTATAAAACTCTCCCAGGAGTAACTCTTACTCGCAGCGGGTATCGGGATCCAACTATCTCATAGAAGGTATGCAATCTCATTGCAAATTTCAACACTTGAAATTCCCGATAATATTTTGCCCCAGGCGATCTATGACCTTGACTGAGTCAACAAACCATAGACCGTAAGTAAAGTTCAACCCGTCATTTCCTGATTGAATTAAACCCACCCGCACGACCCTTGACTGAGTCAACAAGGCCGCACGACTACCCTAATCCAATCTGCATCATATGCATAAACAGATAAATAGTAATCAGCTACCGCACACTACGCCTTGACTGAGTCAACAAACGCAGCACGAATACTAACTATTACTTATCTGAAATGACGGAGGGCTACGTCAGGTTTTTAAGAAAACCCTTTGCGTAATGAACTTTATATCGTTGTAGGATCGAATGATTTTAAAAATGGAGTGTTTTTGAGGCTTTTCTAGTTTTGCTAAAGGAGTCACTCCCGGTGAAGGGATCGTCGGTCCTTTCCTCGTCGAATGAAGTGCGGGATATATCATATATATCACTGTGCAAAGCAAAAACACTTAAAAGCAATCAAAAGACAAACCGAGTGTGTAGCATCTGCCAGTTATTGCTAAAGGAGTCACTCCCGGTGAAGGGATCTCGGTCCTTTCCTCATCGAATAAGGTGCAGGATATATCACATATACCGCTGTGCAAAGCAAGAACTGTAGCTACCTGTTTTATTTTGAAATTCGATTCTACAACATCTTAGGTTTCTTTTATTTCATTAATCAAATTAATGAAGTCCCATCATTTAAGTACCTAAACATCACAGATAGATATGACGTACACTTATGCCATCCGCATTCGCCTCGATGTCCCCTCGTGCACCGTTAGGTTAGGTAACTAACGACAGAGCAGGGCAGGGCTAGCGCGGGTGTAAAACATAAGTAACGTCTATATAATATATCATATATACTATATACTGTATCTATCACAGAACATCACATGATCACATCACAGATATCGCAGCAGAAGAGACATATGAAATATTGGATATACTAGGACGTCCGTGTTTTCAATACGAGCCAGTATAAAACACGGATTCCTCTGTCGTGATGAATAGCCAAACCCACACCCCTAGACCCCTACGAGAGCGGCAAGCAACCCTACCAATTCTAGAGTTAGGAGACCTGGACTCGACTCCTCGAGTTGGTCTCCCACTGGACTCCAGAACCCGGTTACTTGTGCCCTCCTCCTTGGGTCTATCCTAGTGCGGAAAAGTAAATAATATACAACAGGTGACAACTTCCGCAACCTGGAAGCACCCCAAAAAAAAGAATATTACATACAAGTTTTTACATGAATGAAAATGAAAAACACTCATCTCACATAAAAACCCCCGGCTATTCAAACACGACGATCCAATATAACATATCCAGCAACACATAACATCACATGTCATCAACGTAAGTAAATATGCGCATCCCAATTGTCGTTGACATATAGCAACGAAACCGGCGATATCACATATTACACTTACGGTCACAGAAAAGAAAGTGTAAAACTACAACAGTTGGAATCCGCAATCTCTTCAGACATCGCATGCCTGACCAAATGAATTCTTTAGACATCGCATGCCTAACAATTATAAACCCCGCATTTTAGTCTCATTATCGAAAACACTTTTCAATATCGAGTCGGGTAATTCAACAAGATTCCCGACATCCTGATCGAATACTCGTCGCAAACTTCAGTAGGCGGCTGCACCCCCGATACCGTCGACGAAGTGCACCAAGGCGGAACACCGCTACCGCGAGCACCCGAACGGATGCTTTCGGCGACGGGGTTCTCCTACAGTCACTTGGTCGGGGCAATGGCGTGAAGCTGTCTATTAAGTTTACCCGGCGAGTATCCGCGTACGCTACGTGATTGCGACGGACTTTTGATCACATCAAAATTCTGTGGCAACCGATCAAGTGAGACTAAATTGCTACGTTTATAACATTCATTCAGTTATCACATAACTTATTGTGAATTCCAATTATTGTATCCCATTCCAGATAAATAGAAAATGCTAAACTTTCCGATCGAACATTCTAACACCCAAGTTTTCCCGATACAGATCAACACATGAAATAAGTCCAACAACATTCAGTTCGTACCTCAGTACCGACGGTCCAGCCGTAGAAGGGTCAAGCCAACGCCTCACATGTGGCACGCCGTACTCCCCCAAACCCGAAGGTTCAAAGGGCAGTTCAAGACGGTCACATAATCGAGTTAAGGTTTGTGTCTTCTAGAGGGACCATCGCGTTACTTGCACTACTTAGAACGTCGTTAAACTACGGAAAAATCCAACACTTGGAAATTTCCCGACAGGGGAAAAATTGGGTATTTATATCCGGTCGAACTTTTTAACATATTCCTAAAAAATATCCGGAACGACACATAGACAAAGTTTGACAATCCAATCGAATATATGAACTCCCAGTACAACCCAAAATACTCAACTCTTTATTTCAGATTAAAAATTCCCAGGAAAACCAGCACTGAAAAATAGGAGTTACTGTGCAAAATTGAGTGCCTAATAAGACAAAACGGCGGCGGAAGGGCCGCATTAGTATGCTAATGCCGCGGTTCCGCCGCACTTTAGAAAGATCATTAGGTAATTTTTGCATCTTAATTCTTAGATTTACCTGCTGATTTTTCTGCATATTTTTAATTTGCAAAAATCCACATTTTACAAAAAAGTACAGAGAGCAATTTGGAAATTGGATTTCGGTTCGATCGGATTTCAAACTCCGTCTACGCTTCGCCTAAGGCTCTAGCTAGGCTCTGATACCACTGTAGGGTTCCTAGGCACACTAGTGAGGTCTCCCAAGCCATCAACCATGGCAATTTCAAAAATTATGGTGCCTACAAACCCTAAACTACGGATCGATAACTAGATTTCTAGGCGAACAATAACTAGTTAACACTTAACTAATGAGAAAACGGAAATACAACCTTTGTAGATCCGGTGCTCCACTTCCATAGCTCCGCAACGAGGTCCTCTCCGCTGTCCAAATCAAATCCGGGCTCTAGGATCGGCTTCGTCGGAGAATGGGCAAGCTAGGTCATCGATGTCCATGCCGAAGATGATCTACGTCGAGGCATCGCTAAATCAAGCTCCGACTTCACCAAGTCCAAAAACTTGTGAAGAGAACACACTCTGCTACTTGGCAAGAGGTAGAGGATGAAGAAATAGGAGGTGGGTTCACTTTAGATTTGGATTTTGCTCACTAGAACACAAGTTGCCATGAATGGCATCAAGGTTGCTCACTTGAAGAAGAAGAAGAAGATGAGCATAGAATTATGATAAGTATTCTTTTAATCAAAAAGGAAATCCAATACTTATCATAACTAACTAGGGTTAGGTGTAGAGAATTAACCATGGTGATTAGAGTGGGTTAGGGTTAAGCAAAATGACAAGAATGGTGGCATAAAGTCAAATGTTCATGAAGCATCCAATAAGAAACAAAAATGGCCTCCATTCTTATCATAACTCATAACCTTTTTCATTTAAATAAATAAATGAATAAATAAAATGATAAAGCAAACCCTAATCATCTCTTAACCATTGTTTAATTCTTCACACTTAACCTCAAGAGCAAGCATCATCAAACATGATACATAGATGTGTACTAAAGTATATCACATATACTTTGTGCACAAACCAAGTGAGAAAATCCGTTTAAAGTGAACCAATACTAGTTAGTGCAAAGTAATATATCAAATATATAATTATGCATTAAATCATTAAATCAACACTTGATTCAATGATCCGGTTATGTCGCACACAACCGACTAGTATACAATATATCGGCTTATCGAATCAACGCTTGAATCGATAACTAGGTTATATCGCATACAACCATTCGATACATGTATCGCGAGAATATAATACGGTATCACATACACGCATTATTCTCGGTCCCGCACATATCTCATATGCGCTCCTATTTCGTTTCGCTTGAGCCAGGAAACCTCTGTGTAGGACTCTAAAGACTCGTCAATACGCCGGCAGCGGATGATGATCATATCAAACATCCATAAGCCGCAAGCGGTCTGCTAAACGTAACGGCCACCCGGGTATTGAGCGATCTGAAGATCGACGAGCAAGCCCGCTCACACTCCAGTGAATCCGACCAGTAACACTACCGTACAGTCCGGTCTGATCGTCTGATATGTCGCATATCTCGCCTAGGGGTGGTAAACGTCAGACCCCAATAGCTCAATAAGTCGTGTCGATATGAGGTCTATAACTGTTCGAGAAACTACTGGTAACACTTACCAGTAAATCTCAGCAACCCTGGCCAGGGATTTCCTGTTATAGCCAATCGAACACAGCGCAACATCAACTCCCTATACCGGGAGAGACGAATCCCCTCCTATCGCTCATTGCCTCCATGTGACTCGGGACTGTACCCAAAAACCACCGTTTTGCACGCCCTCTTGGACGTGGTAAGATGGAAATCAAAGCACAGTGGGAACCACACGAGACTCTATGACGATCTCGGGTCAATAGACTACTCTGTACCAGTGTCACCAGAGAACTGCCATCTGACGTGAGGTATAATACCATCTGGGAGTTCTCGGCGAGTCCGTCCAGTGTACCCAGTCTCTACTGAGCACCCGTATATCATCTCTGATGTCAAACACCGATGGATATGGGATCATCCATCGCCCATCTATATGGGTCGAGAAGGTATACGCTAGTCTACTCTGGTATATCGATGCCCCGTCTCGATACACCCTCGACTAGGGACTTTGAAGGATGTACTTATGGACTACCATGTCCCCACTAGTATGAACCGCATCATAGTCCAGGTAGTCAAGTACAGATCCTAAGGGCTTTACCAACATGTAACAGAGAGACAATCAGTATACACGTTAAGGTAAAGAGCAACCAGATAGCATACTATCATGTCGAGCAAGAAAGTCCTCCCTATATATGTCCCAGCATCCACTACAATATACATCCTATGTACAGTAATGGCCTCTAGGGCATACATATAACTAACAACACCCTGAGATACTACTGGAGTACCTACCAGTAAATCTCCTGCCTCGGACGAGGGCTTTGTGTAATGGCTCTCCTAGACACAGCGCGATCTTACCCCCAATACCGGGAGAGACGAATCCCCTGCCGATCCGCTCACTTGCCTCCATGTGGCTCGGGACTGTACCAAAAAAAGACCTGTTTGCACGACTCCTTTGAGCCGTGGTAGGGTAGAAATCAAAGCACAGTGGGAACTCACATGAGACAAATGACGACCTCAGGTCGATGAACTAACCTGTACACATGTCACCAGGGAACTGCTATCTGACGATATGTATAATACTAACTAGCATGTTCCCGGCGAGTCCTGTCCGGTGTACTCATAACCCAATGAGCACTTGTATACATCTTAGGTGATCCTACTGACACCAGTGGCTTGTGAGACCAGCCATCGCCCCTCGTCGGGGTCTCGACTGTATACACTAGTCTACTCTGGAGTATCGATGCCCTGTCTCGAAACTCCCATGACTAGGGACACTTTAAGGATGTGCTACAGACCCCAGATCCCACGTATATGATCGCCATCATACTGCTGGTAGTCAAGCAAGAATCCTATGGGCTCTATCATGCAATAGTGAACTAAAGCATGTATACGATGATAAAGACAAACCAGATAGCAAACTATCATCTCGAGCAAGACTGTCATATCGGTATAGGTCCTGCCTCAATCATTGCAATCACGTACCTGCGATCTAATAATTGACTTTGAGGGCTCTATCTCCAACAAATCGGAGTATTCCTGCAAAGACACTGGTTTCTCTGCGGGCCGACGCGAATCAAGGAGTTCTCGTCAAGGACACTGGTTTCCTTTAGTCGAAGTATTTTGCCAAGGACACTGGTTTCCTCGGAGTTGAAACGAATCGGGGTATTCCTGCAAAGACACTGGTTTCTCTGCAGGTCGACGCAAATCAATGAGTTCTCGTCAAGGACACTGGTTTCCCTGAGTCGAAGTATTTTGCCGAGGACACTGGTTTCCTCGAGGTTGAAACGAATCGGAGTATTCCTGCAAAGACACTGGTTTCTCTGCGGGCCGACGCGAATCAAGGAGTTCTCGTCAAGGACACTGGTTTACCTGAGTCGAAGTATTTTTCCGAGGGCACTGGTTTCCTCGGAGTTGAAACGAATCGGGGTATTCCTGCAAAGACACCGATTTCTCTACGGGCCGACGCGAATCAAGAAGCTCTCGTCAAGGACACTGGTTTCCCTGAGTTGAAGTAATGTGTCTTTCGGGTTTTATATGAGTTTCCGTCAAGACCCTGAAGCTAGGAATTCAGCCTTCGCTTCGTTTGCTGTGGTGTGTCCGAATCCTGTTGGAGGAGGGACGTTGTCGTGACATTTCGTCTGTTGTGTAGAGACGAACGCCGAAGTGGTGATCACTTCACGCTGGGGTGAGATAATCTCCGATTGTCTTTCGGGCTTCATATGAGTTGCCGTCAAGACTTGGCTCCGTCTTCTGATGGAGCATGGGGAGGGAAGATATGTTTCCTTCTTTGTTTGTGCCCCTGAATTGTATACATGGATTGCTATAATATCGCCTGTAGGGCAAAAAATTCACTCATTTTTTATATTATTATTTTATTTCCGCGATGCTCTATCATTTCAGCTTTTATATCGCGAAGTTCGCGATTGCCCAATCATTTCGGCTATTTTTCGCGGTGCCCAATCATTTCGGCTATTTATTTTATTTTCACTCGCTGCTTTTATTGCGAGTTGCCCAATCATTTCGGTTATTTTGCATGCATACATTTTTACTTGCTGCTTTTTATTGCAAGTTGCCCCATCATTTCGGCTATTTTGTATGCACGTATGGCTCGCTGATTTTTTTTTATCGCGAGTGTGGAACTTAGAATCTGACGCCAATCTTAGCATCAGCATCGCTACGACTGGAATATTGCCAGGAGCGAATCATCATTTGCCATGAAAGGACTTGGAATTTGATACTGACTCAGGCATCAACATCGCTACAACTGGGATATTGCCAGGAGCGAATCATCATTTGCCTCTGTCGATGTTGAACAAAGGTAGCTTAGTAAACAGGGTTAGGATTCTGTCGACTAAGGTTTTTGACTTCATAAGCCGTAAGGGTCCCACAAAGGTATTTCTCCCTACAAGTCTTGAGGATCTCGTAGGTGTGTTTTCTCCTTAGGGATCGTGAGGATTCCTAAGTGTATGTTCCCCTGTAAGTCGTAAGGATCTTACCAAAGGGTTTTCTCCTTATAAGTCGAGAGGACTTACAAGGGTTGTTCACCATATGGACATATCCCTAGCCACGGGTGGGACTTGGTTAGGGAAATGTTTATTCGCGCCCGTGGATTGTATACAAGGGTCAGTATGAGCCACTTGTAGGGCAATATCGAAGGTTGTGTGGGGTTGCTTAAGAACAGGTTAAGGTTTCTGTAACTTAAGACTTTCAAATCTTATGAGCCGTGAGGGCCCCATAAGAGAGTTCTCCTTACGAGTCGTGAGGATCCCGCAAGTGTATTTTCTCCTTAGGAATCGTGGGGATCCCTAAGTGTGTTGCTCCCTTGTGAGTCGTAAGGATCTCACGCGGGTGGTTTCTCCTTACAAGGTCGAGAGGACCCTGTAAGTGTCCTTTAACGAGGTTGCGCCCTTTCGGGTTTTCACAAACACTCGCCGGTAGCCCTGCTGTTTTTACTCACGGAGCCCTTTCGGGTTTTCATCCGTGTCCACTTTGCTAATGGACATACCGTCTCTTTTTTTATTCTTTTTTTTATATTCTTTTTATTCTTTTTTCTAATGAGGTCGCGCCCTTTCGGGTTTTCACAAACACTCGTCGGTAGCCCTGCTGTTTTTACTCACGGAGCCCTTTCGGGTTTTCATCCGTGCCCATTTCGCTTATGGACATACCGTCTTTATTATTATATATTTTTTTATTCCTTTTTTTTCTTTTTTTTTTATCTCGTCAGCCAGAGGATGCTGCGGTAGTAGTTTAAAGACGTTTCGGTCGTCAGCTAGTTTTAGGACGTAGTGGTCCGTCATTAGTTTAAGGACGTTTCGGTCCGTCGGCCAGCTACTACCTATAGAGTTTTAGGCTTGGGAAGATAGAGAGCGGATGTAATAGTCGTCATCTATCATTGACCTAGGCCGTAACTCATTAGGCGTAGTATTTCTTCAGGAAGCGACCGTTTATGGGCCTGAAAGGTCTTTCACCGTGCATATCCATGAGTAGATAGGCTCCACCTTGGTAGACCCTGTCTATGATGTACGGGCCTTCATAGTTCGGCTCGAATTTTCCCCGCTTGGCGCGATTGGGGATCATAAGTCTTTTGACCACTAGCACGAGTTCGCCTTGGCGGAATGTCCTCGGCCTGGTCAATCTTTCATATGAGCGCGTCATCTTTGCTTTATAGGCATCCAGATTTTGTTGCGCTATGAGCCGGGTTTCATCAAAGGCATCAAGCTCCTCAAGCCGAAGGTGCGCATTTTCTTCGTCCGTCAGCTCGTAGTGGACTGCCACTCGTAGAGAGGGTAATTCTATCTCGAGTGGGAGTACTGCTTCTGTACCGAAGACTAACGCTTACGGCGTTGTGTTCGTGGCCGTCTTGAACGTAGTTCGATACGCCCAGAGAGCTTCTTGCAGTCTCTCGTACCAGTCCTTCTTATTTCTGGATACCGTCTTCTTTACGATCTTCGTCAAGGTCTTGTTGAAGGCCTCAGCTAGACCGTTAGCTCGGGAATTATAAACTGAGGAATATCTCCAGTCTATGTTGTGTTGTTGCGCGAAGCGGCTGATCTTGTGGCTTCTGTAGGCTGGCCCGTTATCGGAGATGATCCGTTGCGGAGTTCCAAACCGATAAATGACGCGCGTCTTGAAGAAATGGAGGATATTCTCCGTCTTCACTTCCTTCAGCGGTACTACTTCTGCCCATTTGGAGAAGTAGTCAGTCGTTGCCAAGATAAATCGATGTCCCCTGGACGATGCTGGTTCGATGGGGCCGATTATGTCAGTTCCCCACATTTCAAACGGCCAGCTTGCTACTGTTGGATGTAGAGGATTTGGGTGCTGATGGATGAAGTCCCCATGAATTTGGCATGAGTGGCATTGCTTCGCATATTCAAGGCAGTCCTGAATCATCGTGGGCCAATAGTAGCCCATCCATTTAATCTTCAACTTCATCTTCGGGCCTGCTTGATGAGAACCGCAGAGTCCGTCGTGAACTTCTTGAACGACTCTTTTCGCCTCTTCAGGTCCCAGACATCTCAACCACAGAGAATCAAACGACCTCTTGTACAGAGTATCATTGATGAAGGCGAAAGACAGAGCTCGTTTCATAAGCTGATGTCTTGAGGACGCATCTTCAGGCGTTCGACGGGATTTGAAGTAGTCTATAAATACTTCTCTCCAATCCTCAGCCTTCTCTTGGTCTTTTATTTGCATAGCCATTTGCTCAGTCGCTCCCTTCTCTTCGGGTGATTCCAGAGATATTTCCGTTGGGGCGAGCACCCGACGGCTTTGTACCACGATTCTGACGTCATCGAGGTTCTCATCAGCCAGTTCCTTAGCGAGCTTGGCTAACGCGTCCGCCTTGCTATTCTCTGCACGTGGTATGTTTTCCAAAGTGTAGGAAGGAATTTGGGTCAACAGTTGTTGCACCTTTTCTCCGTACTTCACCAGTTCTGGCTTGCACGTCTGGTAATCGCCGTTTACTTGACTAACGACCAGTTGGGAATCTCCATATATGAGGAGGTTTTCAATTCCTATGTCGATGGCGATCTCGAGGCCTGCTATTAAAGCTTCGTATTCGTTTCATTGTTTGTCCTCGGCTCTGTTAAGGAGAAAGCAAAGCGCATTATCCCTCCTTGTGGAGTTACGAAGATGAGACCCACCCCCGATTTGATTATAGGGATGCTTTGTTTGCGCTTCTTCATGGAAGATGCTCCGTCGAAATAGAGTTCCCATAGGGTATCACTACCGTTGATCGCATCAAACGCATGTTCGTCTGACAGCTCGCAATTCAAAGGAGAATCGGCAGGTATCGGGTGCTCAGCGAGGAAGTCGGGGATGGCTTGGCCTTTCACTGCCTTGAGAGGCTGGTAGGTTATTGAAAACTCTATTAAGAGCAAGGCCCATTTAGCGAGTCTCCCTGTCAATATGGCCTTCGACATTAAATATTTAAGGGGGGCCACCTTCGAAATGAGACGGACTTCATGCGCCAACGCGTAGTGCCTGAGCTTTGTTATCGCGAAGATCAACGCCAGGCAGTGTTTTTCGATGGGGGAGTAGTTGCTTTCTGCCCCCAGGAGAACTCGACTTAAGTAATAAAGAGCTCTTTCTTTCCCTTGATCGTTCTCTTGTGCCCATAATGCGCCTAAGGAACCTTCGAGGGCGGTTGTATAAAGAATGAGAGGATTTCCCTTGACCGGAGTAGCCAACACTGGCGGATTCTGCAGGTATTGCTTGATTTCGTCCAGCGCGCTCTGGCATTTGTGATCCCAAACGAAAGGGGTTCCCTTCTTCATCAGGTGACTATAAGGACGGCACTTGCCTGAGAGGTTGGCTATAAATTGCCGGATGTACGCGAGCTTCCCTTAGAGAGACCGCAATTGCTTGAGAGTCCTTGGCGGAGGCATTTCCATGATCGCTTTGATCTTTGAAGGATCTATCTCGATACCTCGGTGTCGGACGATGAATCCTAGGAATTTGCCCGAGGAAGCTCCGAATACGCACTTGAGAGGGTTCATCTTCAAGTTGTATTGTCGAAGGCGTTGAAATACGGTCTTCAGATGCTCTAAATGCTCCTCGTATGATTTGCTCTTAACCACGAGGTCGTCGATATAGCATTCGACGATTTCATGTATAAGGTCATCGAAGATCTTTGTCATGGCCCTTTGATAGGTGGCACCGGCGTTCTTTAGACCGAAGGGCATCACCTTGTAGCAGAATATACCCAAAGGGGTCCGAAAAGCAGTGTGCTTCGGGTCTTCGGGATGCATCTTTATCTGATTATATCCTGATGAGCCGTCCATGAAGGAGAAAACCTCGTGAGTGGACGTGTTATCTATCATCAGCTCGGTGACTGGCACTGGGAAATCGTCCTTCGGGCATGCTTTATTGAGATCCCGAAAGTCTACACATATGCGTACCGTCCCATTCTTCTTCATCACTGGGACGATTTTGGCGATCCAATCAGGATACTGAACTTCTTGGATAAACCCAGAGTCGATCAACTTCTTAACTTCGGCGTTAATGCTCATCTCAAGCTCGAGCCGCATTTTTCTCGGTGCTTGTTTGATTGGTTTAACGTCCGGGGATATCGCTAATTTATGCACAGCAATTTCTGGATCTAGTCCTGGTATTTCGGAATAGTTCCATGCGAAGCAATTTTTATGCTGCATAAGCAGGTCTTTTAATGAAGCCACCCTCTCTTCAGACAGTAGCTCACTAATGAATGTCGGTCGCGGGTCATTCGCCGTCCTCAACTCAATTTTCTTGAAGTTATTTGCAGTGGTATGCATTCCATCTTCCAGCTCTTTCGGCGCTGGTGGGAATTCCGAGATCACCCCGTCATCGCTGTTTTCGAAGCACCACGGAAGGTCATCCATATTCTCGGGCTCTTCTTTTAATATCGTTATCATATGACAGGTATGCACTCACTTCCAAGACCGATGTGGATCTGGTTCTTCTCTCGCGGCTTTGGGCTCATGTTTCTGTGGCGGTGTTACCCTCCAACTGTTAGATAGAACGAACTTACCGAGCTGATACTGATCTTCGACCCAGTTCTTGAAGGTGAAGCAATCTTCGAGAGGGTTCCCTATTACCCTGTGATAAGAGCAATAGTTCGGGTGTGAGACTTCACCTGCTTGTTCGGGGTGCTTGGACTCCGGAAGCGTAATCATTTGGTGTTTTATAGCTAGGTCAAGTATCTTCTTTGTCCTGTCTTGAGGAAAAGAGTATGCTCGACTCATCTTCTTCATAAGGGACAAATCCGGACCGCTCGATTTCCAACTGCGTGGCTTCTTGGTCCCGCTTTTTCGTTGCTGAACGCCTTTTCCGCTTTTTGACTTGTTTCTGCCTCTGTGTCGTGCCTTTTTTACAATAGGTTGACAGGGAGCATCATTTTCGTCTTTCACAGCCTGTTGAAGGAGGCGTTGCGTCCTGGCTTTCTCGTAGATGGCCATTTCGCGGTTGTGGTTGTCTCGAACATTTTGACCAGCTTCCCTTATAAGCTTGTCCATTTGTTCTTCGAACGACGGACTGGGCATTTTTGCTTCGGGGACTTTTTCCAACTTAGGATTAGCATCTTCCCATTGAGCATCCCCTTCCTCATCAAAGTTATGCAAGACATAGCAGTCGCGGAGTAGCTCCCGTTTCTTGGACCGAACATATCCAAGCCCAATAGTTTCCATTCTCCCATTGGGCAATTTGTGCTGAGTTCCGGGAACGTTCCAGTCCTTTTCATAGAATTTGGCTTTTCGAGCGGTCTGTTTGAAGGGTATCCCTTGGCGCTTCAATAGCCTTTTCAATCCTTCCGTGTAATATCTAGGCAGACAGATGGGCTGAAGCCTGTCAAGTGTAGGATCTGCGCCGTGCCAGATTTCTTTCTCCACTTTAGTTTCCCCGGAGCGGTAGAATAGAATCGCCTTTTCACCTTCTCGTCTGGGAGGGACATAGAACGTCTGCAGCTCCTCTACACTGTAGGCATCGAGCGCATCCAGTTCTTTATGATGTTTAAGTGGAACCATGGCGACTTGCAGACTTTTCTCTTCATCAGCGAATGTTCGTATTGAAGGCCGAGCAGAGAATATAGCATGGACCTCATCTTCCGAGTCGCTGCCAAAGATTAATGATTGATGTGAAAAATTGTGTTTGTAGTTTAACCGCAATCAGAACGGTGTCGCGCGTAGCTAGACCGAGGTGAGTACGGGTCATCCTCAGGGAAACGTGGAACCTTTTACTTTTACTTTAGATGTGTTGAGAAAGAGAGGAGGGATAAAGAATTTTATAGAAAGATTTCTAGATCTATGTTAAACAAGAATATAAAATATAGATCTAGATTATTTTAAAGATGTAATTAATATAATAAGAAGGCTTGTAGGGTTCGTTAGGATTTAGTAGTTATGGATGATTAATTAAAAGTTATCCTTTTTATCCATTAATAGATTTAGAACTAGAACGACGGTGATACGTGTAGATTAGGGTTTCCGGAGGGAAAAGGAATCCCACTCTTAACCCTTATCTCGACACGGAACTCCGTTCATATCCAGCCTTTACCAAAACAATCATTAATCTAATCTCTAATCGTGGTCGGAACTAGCAAAGAATTGCTAGCGCGCCCGATTAGGATGTTAATGATTCTTTTGATAAAGTTCCTAAACTTTATAGGACTTAAAAAAGGTTTAATTATTTTCATCGTCCATTAGCCTACCCTAATCCTACGAACCCTAACAAGCGGAGAATTACTCGCGCATGTTGGGAGAAGAAGATGAAAAGAAAGAGAGGGAGAACATAATGTAAAAAAAAAACAATTAAATAAAAACTACCTTTATTAATCAACTCCTTCAAACTACACTTTTAATCCATAGAAAATGATTACAAAACTTGATTTGCTTCTCGATCTTTCCTAAGGAGGTAGTCGAACAGTCGATGATCAGCCTGGATGCGTGAGCGTCGGGAGCTTCGTGATCTCTTCGGCTTGATAAATTTTCCAAGAGGCTCTCGGTGCCTTTTTATAGTGCAAAGCCAGAATCCTTTGGTTGAAAACTTGGTAAAATATTGCATAGATTCACCCCAAAAATCCTCTGCCCCTAACTCCCTGGAAGTGCGGCGGATCCGCGGCAAATGGTGGCTAGGGCCGCGTATCCGCGCTCAATGGTAAGGATCACTTGACAGAAATTTTTGGGCTTTGTGATTATGACATGTGACAGTCCTAGGCACCTTCATAATTCAGAAATCTTCTCTCGGTTGCTTCCAGACTTGGTCTCCAAGTTTGCTTCTTAATTTGGCAAGATTTCTTCAACAACTTGATTTGCTTGATTCTAGCCTTGGAAAATTCTGCACAACTTGGAAATATTCTACACAACAACTCAAATAAGATTTTAGTAGACTTTGTTCTACTAGGATTAGGTCAATAATATTATTTGCATACATTTTCCTACCAAATGATAATAAAAATATATTAACACATGGAAAATGGTGCTTTTACACATAAACCCTCATATGTATAATATATTATAATAAAGTTCTTTTTTAATATAAAAATGGTAGGAAAAATGTACTACAAATGTGCAGTTTTATCGACTGAACAATTAACATAGGAGCGGACGGTCCTGGCTTGTTGTACTGGGGTGGGCCCAAATAAACCATCTTTTTGTCCTCCTCGGTATCGCTCCCGAAGACAGGGATTGTGGCGATAGCTTTGTTCTCCGGCTCGTGACACCTCTCCGTGTCTTCGAAATCTGGTAAGAAGTATTTTGCGTTTTCATATTTGTGGACTTTGTTCATAGAGAATGGGTTCAGCTCTCCTGTTACGGTATACTCGAGACCATCCTTGAAATACTTCATACACTGATGTTGTGTAGAAAGGATGATGTTGTACTCGTGTAACCAAGGCCGGCCGAGCAGAGCGTTATAGCATGTCTTGGCGTCAATGACGTGGAATTTAATGTCCGTGACGAGCAGCCCAAAGTGCAACGTCAGTATCACAGACCCAAGAGTCCGTGATGATTGAGAGTCGAACCCGGAGATGGTGATCTTGTCTCGAGCGAGGTGCTGGCCGCTCATCCAGATTTCCTTCAATACCCGTACATTGAGGAGATTGACGGAAGACCCATTGTCAACCAAGATTTTGCCTACCTTTATATCGTGGCAATATCCTGAGACATAGAGGGGGCGATTGTGTTCGCACGTCCCAAGGAGGAGGTCTTCGTCACCGAAAGTGACATCAGCTGTGTGCACTTCTTCCAGCTCGTCCTTCATCTTTTCTTCGGTGAGAAAAGCTTGAAATTGCTCTGGGTCCTGTAACGCTTTGATCAATGATTCCCTTGCTTCTTTTGATAGTAAGAGGGCATCGAGAATACTGAGTTGCGAGGGTAACTTCCTCAAGTGCGCCAGAACGTTGTAGTCCACCTTATTTCTCTTTGGCGGGTCCTTGGCGGTTAGCTCTTCCAGAACTTGGTCATCCAGGGCGATATCTTCAGAGACCTTCTCTTTTCCCTTATCTTTTTTATTTGAGGGTCCAAGATTCTTTTCGGGTAGCGTACGATTACGCAGCCGGATATTTTCGCAGGCCTTCGGCTCTTCCTCTTTTCCCGAGGTGGACTCTTTAAAGAGAGGGCTAAGCTCCATTTCCTCGTCAGAGTCGCTCCCGAATGTGAGAACTTGCGCTTCCTTGGCGTTAACCATGCGACAGTCGCCGGTAGTTCTTCTAAGCTCTTCGGTCGTACTTTTCCGCTCCCGACGAGTTTTGCGCTTTTCCCGCTTAAAATGTTGCCGGTGAGCGACATATCCCTGCCACCGTTTATTGAAATGTTTGCACTCTTCGGTGGGGTGCGAAACCTTCTGATGATATAAGCAATAGGAAGGGTGCATTTCCGCTTTGCCGGCAATGTTTCCTTCAGAGGGTGGCAGCTTCATCCCCATCGACATGGCTTTAGCAAACCTCTTCCTCGTCTTGAATTTGATTTTGTCCGCAATGGATGTACTTTGATTTGACGGGAGTGTCTCGACCTTTTTGTCTAATCGCCGGCGCTTGGCCTTTTCAAATAGGAGCGTCTCGCGTTCCCGATCAACCTTACTTTTCAACAGAGCTTCATTGAGGAATGCATCAATGGTTTCATCTGATGGCCCCAGAAGTTTCGGTTCAGGATCTGCCCCCAGGTTTTCAGTGTAAGGAGTTCTCTTATCGTCCGTAAACGAGTGAGAGATCACAGGATAACTCGCCACGTATTCCTCGGATTCATCCGACGAGCTTTCTCCATCATCTTCCTCCTGAAAGATATGGCTGAGGAACTCCTGGAGTGTGACGGGAGTCCGTGCCTTTTGATTGTATTCCTCCAGCACGTCAATTTGTTTCTGTAAGTCCATGCGCTTGCCACCAGGCTTCACGGGCTTTTTGGATCTCTTCTTCTTCTTCTTTGAAGATTTCGACCGCTGGGTATGAATGCTTGGGCCATCACCACCGGTCCTTGGAGTGGGGCGCGGCTTCAACATCCCTTCAATGATCTGGGGTTCTAGCGGGTTCTTCCACTTGACCGTCGGGCATGTCTTGAGATCATTCAGCATCCTTTTGGTTTTGGCTGATAAAACAACCTCCCGTGGAGCTTCTTCAACAAGGGAGCATGTTGCCCCCGGCGTATTCACCTTTTTAGAAGTATGAGGTTGCGGCGGGCTCACCTTCCATCTTTCGGATAATGCGAACTTGCCTTGCTGATACTGATCTTCAATCCGGTTTTTGAAGACGTAGCAATCTTCAATCGGATGACCCAATACTCGATGATAGGGACAGTAATTGGGATCATTGACGTCATTTGGCTGCGATGGACGTCTTGACTCCGGTAGATTAATAGTCTGTTACGCAATGCCAGTTCAAACAGTCTTCTCGTTTTATTCTGAGGAAACGAGTAAGGACGTCCCAGCCTCTCCTCGAGTGACAGGTGTGGATGCATATTGTTTTGACGAACAACCGGCTTCAAGTTGCTCGGTTGTTGTTGAGCATTGGCGACGACGATCGCTTTCCCTTTTCCCTTCTCATTTCGAGAGTCCGACTTTGGAGGAGACGTTCTGTGACCCATTTGATCCATCTGGGCTAACTTATCGATCAAGGCTTGGAACGTGGTTGGTTTAAAGAACATCATGAACTGTGAGATAGTTGCATGAGGATCTAGGGTGCCCATGAACATGCCCACCGCCGGCGCTTCTTCAATGCGTTGTTCGTACTTTGACCACAAGTTCCGCCATCGGATTGCATATTGAACCCAGGTTTCGCCCGGCTTCACTCTGACATTGATCAATGCTGTGATTGGGGTACGTTCGCTGGAGCTCGCAAATCGCTGAGTAAACAACAACTCCATTTCAGTGAAGGGTTTGATGGAGTCGTTCGGAAGCTCGGAATACTATTCAAACGCCGTCTCCGATAAGCTACCGACGAACTGGCGAAGCAACAATTTATCATCACCGCCGGTGTTACCGCAAAGAGCCCGAAACCGGGCAACATGTTGGTGGGGATTGCCTGTCCCCTTGTAGACATGGAACTTTGGGATCGTGTAGCCCGGCGGGTACTTGATCTGATCATACCAGCTCGGATATGGTCGCCTCATTCTGACAACTTGACCGGCTGCCTCCGTTGCCTGATGAACCTGTATCTGCTGAGCTATATATTCGTCCAGGTCAGCTTTGGAAATTGTCTCCTCCTTGGCTGCTGACAGAGCCGGCGGTGGATTCGACGTTTCTCCTCTGTCATCTTCGAGGATGATCGGAGGATCTTCGGCTGGAGGATCTTGCTGGATCATCATACCCACCATGTCCTGAAACAGGAGGGCCATTCGTTTTATATTGGCTGCTTGTTCTGCAGCCTTTTTGTCCTTCTTTTCCAGTATCCTGCGAAGGAATTCGGCGTCGGTTTCTTGCTCCTGGTGCTGATCTGAGGATGCTTCTGGGCTTTCTTTTGGCCCGGTAAGTGCGGCCATTGTAGTCAGCATCTCTTGAAGCTTCTGCTGTTGCTGTTCTTGAGCTTTTGTCACGGATCGGGTGAGCGGTCGGTGACCCGTCGAAGCACGGCTTTCCTCCTTTCCGGAAGCCATATAAACGGTGTGCAGCACCGTGCCCCCAGACTTGGGGCGTTTGTGCTCAGCGCTTTTACGGTTCGCCATGTCCACAGGGGCTTTTTGTGGCCTCCTTTTCTTTTGAGTGATTGACGTTGAGGGAGCCATTGCAGTGGGCACCCATCCAGCTGTTGCTTTTTCTGGCTTGACAGAGTAGTCTTTCTCCTGCCGAACCTTCATCTTTTTCTGTCGGCGGAGATAGTCTTGATCCATCACGGAGTCTTGGACTTGACGCCAGACCTTGTAAATTTCAGAGGATAGCCGTTAAGGAGGTTGCTCCGGCTTCTTCTCTGTAACATTCTTCACAGGTGAAGGAATTCTCTTTAGCATTGCAGTAGGAGAGTTTCTGCGCACCTTGTTGAGCAGTTCAAAGCTGTTCTCGGTTGGAACAGCAGGATTGATCCCCACCATTGGAGCTGGCGGAGTTATCCCAGAGGGGGAGTTACCCCCAGCCTTCCTTACTTGGTGCCAGTGGCGACGTCGAGCGTGTCGTGCGGATGGAGTTGTTTCAGCCGTAGGGGTGACCTCCTCATGCCCCCTGCTTTGAGGAGAGACCGTTATTGGTGCTAGCCTATCGAATACTGACACCCGTTGAGAAGCAATGTCTAATATGTCAAAGACAGACCTCTGGGCAGAGGAAGCGGATTTGAGGACCTCGCCTGGAGCAGAAGCCGGAATGGCCATCCTTGTAAAAACTGACTTTTTGGAAGGAGAAGCCTTTCCAATGATTTCGTCCGCTTGAGCTTGGATGGCTATCCGCTTTGGGATGGCAACTTCGGGTATCGCGGGCTTGTAGACGCTCTGGCCCAGTCTGTTAAAAACTGAGGTATTGAAGTTGGGCGACCCGTTGAGAGGGGCCGCAGCAGTGGTAAGTCGATTAAAGACCGACTTCTTTGGGGCTTCTTGCAACGTCATTGGGGCATTGAAGCTCATCGGTGGGAGCATGGTCCCGAAGAATAATCCAGTGGTGGCTTGAGTTACCTGCTCCACTGGCATCTTGAAAAGGGAGGCCGCTTGGGGCCCATAAGTCACTCCTCCAGCAGGGACAGAGCGAGAGTTGCAGTTGCAGGTAGTGCAGTTTGAAGCCATTGGTCTTCTGTTTTCTGCCCTGAGCAAGACACCAAATCTAAGTACCTCGAATTCATAGGCAACCACAGCAAACCGTGATTCGTTCGCGAACACGACACACGAAGTGTGGAGTGGAAAGAGGAAAAAGTCCCACCGGGCGTGCCAGAATCTGTTCCCCTCCGAATGGCGGCCAAGACATGGGCGTCTCGCCTGAGATTCGGGGCAGATGCTATTTGGTTTTATCCGTCCACCTCTCCGAAGATGCCAAGTTGATTTATGGCACCGTGTATCGGAGGTTTAGACGGATGCGGCCGATGTAGCAGACTTCGTCAGTTCCCCCTCGGTTGAGGGGTTTTTGATTGTGGGGACGCTCTTCCATGCAGGCGTAAGCCCCTGCAGTTAATTACGCTACCGCATCGCGGTAGCAACTTTCTCCTTCTCCAGAATTTCACTTCGTGTCGTAGGTGTTTGTTTTGTTTGTGGTTGCCCATGGATTGTATACGGAGACTAATTTATGTTGTCGTCCGTAGGACATGGATTAGTCCAAATCCGTATTTTCTTAGATTTGGGTTTGGGATTTTGGTTTAAGGATAGGTTAGCCCTATTTAAGGCTAAGATCAACTTAAACTTTTGTTAAGGATACGTTAGCCTAATCTCCAGACTAAGATCAACTTAACGGGATCGTTTAGATCCGACAAGAGAGCAATTGGTCTCTATTGTTCCAGTTTAGGGACATAGTGGTCCATTGCATGTATGGCCATCGGGACCCATCACCTCTCTGACGACGTTGAAGGATTACAACGACAGATGTCAGAGGAGTTCAGAGATGTACCCTTGAACCGAAGTTGATTGGGGGATCTATAATCCAATTTGGGACTAAAGTCTATTTGAAGGTTTGAGGATACGTTAGCCGTATTTGAGCCTAAGATCAACTTAAACGGGATCGTTTAGATCCGAAAAAAGAGTATTTGGGCTCTATTGTTCCAGTTTAACATAGTGGTCCATTGGTTTAAGGACGCTTAAGTCCGTGAGTTTAAGGAGCTTAAATCCATAAGTTGGTTTAAGGACGCTTAAGTCCATAGGTTGGTTTAAGGACGCTTAAGTCCATAGGTTGGTTTAAGGACACTTAAGTCCATATTGATGTGTGGTTATCGGGACCCATCACCTCTCTAACGACGTTGAAGGATTACAACGACAAATGTCAGAGGAGTTCGGAGATGTACCCTTGAACCGGGTGTAAATTGATTTAAGAGAGCAGTTGTGCTCAGCTCAATTTAATTTGAGGACTTACGGCCAGTATTGGGCTAAGTCCAGTTGAGAATATTCAACAATTTTTATTTGTCTGGCCTATTAGGCCTTTGATTGGGCTCTGCCCTTGTTTAATAATGCATGGCATTTTTGTTTGGTCTATTAGACCTTTATTTGGGCTCTGCCCCTTTTTTAAAATGATGCATAGCATCTGTTTTGGTCTGACAGACCTTTGTTTGGGCTCTGCCCCTTTTTAATAATGCATTGCATTTTTTATTAGGCCTATTAGGCCTTTTAATTGGGCTCTGTCCCTTCTTTAATAATGCAAAGCATTTATTGTTCTGACAGTGCACCACGTGGCTTGTCAGACGCTTTGCGCCAGCGCAAGGCGCAAGTCCATGTGGAGGTGACACGTGTCACGCTCTGGTGAGCGCAAGCGCAGTGCGCTGCACCGTTGCTGCTGACACATGGCGCGCTCTGGTGAGCGCAAGCGCAGTGCGCTACGCCAGTGCGCTGCGCTATTGCGCTTGCGACACGTAGCGCGTTCTGGTGCAGTGCGCCAATTTATGAAAGCAGTGCTTTGTTTTAGAAGCGCATAGCGCAGTCTGTTCTGGGGCTGACACGTGGCGCTCTCTGGTGGCTTGCGCCAACCCGAGAGCGCAACAGTGCAGTTTTTTCAAGTGCAGGGCTCTGTTCAATATCTTAATCCAATTTTAGATCAAATAAGAGAATCTTTTAAGATTCCAGAACCAATGGTTCATCAAAAGACAATGCCTTTATTTAGATCAGAAAGATCTAAAGAAGAAGTAAATTACTTCTTTTTATTATTATATATTTTTTATTCAAGATCTTGATCTTGTTTTTAGATCACTGATCTTTTTAGAAGAAAATTCTTCTTTTATTCAAAGGTTTTTACCTTTTTCTTTCTCTGAGTTCTTTCAAAGTTTTCAGAAGATTTCTCTGAGTTCTTTCTGTGTTAATCTCAATGTGTTTTTGACTTGGAGTTTAGGGGCCTTTTTATAGTGCCATTTGATTTGTTAAATCAGTTAAAGAGATCTTTCTCTAAGTGATTTAGGGATTTTCCCCCACCGTTGGATCTTTGATCCAAGAGCTTCTGTTTTACAGAAGAGAATCTTATTGTTTTAATAAGATCAGAAAGATCTTTCTAGAATTTTAATTCTGTTTTGGTGCTGGCACGGTTGGCACAAGCGCTCCTGCGCTTGACACGTGTCGAGCAGCGCAGAGCGCAGCGCAACTGCGCTGCCACGTGTCGCGCAGCGCAGAGCGCAGCGCAACTGCGCTGCCACGTGGCGCGCAACACAGAGCGCAGGTCAGCCGAAGCGTTGCTTCCTTTATTATTATTTGAATTTCTTTTCTTTTCTTAAAACAGAACCTTGCTCTGATTGGGGGAAACAGAAGCGTTGCTTCATCTCCCGCCTTGGAATTTGAACAGAGCTTTGCTCTGATTGGGGGAAACAGAAGCGTTGCTTCATCTTCCGCCTTGGAATTTGAACAGAGCTTTGCTCTGATTGGGGTAAACAAACCCGTAGGATGCAAATGGATCTTTAGAAAGTAGATTGGTGTAGATGGACAGGTTGAAACCTATAAGGCTAAACTTGTTGCCAAGGGTTTTCGTCAAAGACCTGGTTTGGACTATGACGAAACCTTTTCTCTAGTGGCTATGCTCAAATCCATTCGGGTCCTTCTTGCCATTGCTGCTTTCCACGATTTTGAGATCTGGCAGATGGACGTAAAGACGGCTTTTCTAAATGGTAATTTAGAAGAATGCGTCTATATGGATCAGCCAGAGGGATTCATTCAGAGTGGGAGCAGCGATAAAGTGTGCAAGTTGCTTAAGTCCATTTATGGACTAAAGCAGGCATTGCGGGGTTGGAACATCTGTTTTGATGATACTGTCAAAGAATTCGACTTTATCAAGAATCCAGATGAACCATGCATATACAGTAAGACTGTAGGGAGAGCTGTAGTATTCCTTGTCTTGTACGTGGATGACATTCTCCTAATAGGAAATGATATTCCTATGCTACAGTCAGTCAAAGGATTCTTGTCACAGAAGTTCTCCATGAAGGACCTGGGTGATGCCACCTACATTCTGGGGATCCAGATCTATCGTGATACACGAAAGAGGATGTTGGGACTTTCACAGTCCAGGTACATAGACACCATATTGAAAAGATTCAGTATGGAAGATTCTAAGTGCGGTAACCTACCGGCTTGTCACGGAATCACCCTCTTCAAAGAGATGTCTCCCAAGAATGATTTAGAAAGGGCTCGCATGTCGATTATACCCTACGCTTCTGCAGTAGGCTCTATAATGTATGCGATGTTATGTACCAGACCAGATGTAGCATACGCATTGAGCGTTGTAAGCCGGTATCAGGCAAACCCAGGGGAGAAGCATTGGATAGCAGTAAAGACATTCTCAAGTACCTGAGGAGGACTAAGTAGATGTTCTTGGTGTATGGCGGAAATGACCTCCAGATCGAGGCCTTTACTGACTCCAGCTTCCAGAGTGACAAGGATGACTCCAAGTCTATGTCAGGTTATGTCTTTACCCTCAATGGAGGGGCGGTCTGTTGGAAGAGTTCCAAGCAGGACACCGTTGCTGACTCGACGATGGAAGCGGAGTACATCGCTACTTGCGATGCCTCAAAAGAAGCTATCTAGATGAAGAAGTTCCTCACAGAACATCAGGTGGTTCCTACCGGTGTTGATCCAATACCTCTGTATTGCGACAACAACGGCGCTATAGCTTTAGAGAAGAAACCCAGGTCCCATCAGAAGTCCAAACACATCTTAAGGCGGTATCACCTGATCAGGGAGATCGTAGATCGCCGGAAGATCGAGGTGAAGAGAGTAGATACGAAGAATAACACTGCCGATCCATTCACAAAGGCCATTCCTCAGACGCAGTTCGAGAGGCTATTCGAGATGATAGGTCTGTGATATGCCAGTATATGGCCTTAGTGCAAGTGGGATATTGTTAGTGTTTATGCCTTAGAGGCCATTACTGTATTATACTAGTTTGTATATTACTTAATGGAAGCTTGGGATATTCATAATTGTATTGACAGTCTTGCTAAAAATGGTAGTATGCTACTTAGTTTGTTTCTACTTTAATATGTGCATATGTTTCTTTTAACATATCACTTATACATATTAGTAGAGCCCTTAGGATCTTTGCTTGATTACCAGTGTTGTGATGGCAGTCACACTAGTAGGGGCTCGGTAGTCTATAAGCAACATCCTATACAGGTTCCTAGTCGTAGGATTATCGAGACGGGGCATCGATACTTCGGAGTAGACTGATGTATACGCTTCTCATCCCAGCATGGGGAGATGGTCTTTCCCACAGCCATCAGTACGTCGTACTGGAGATAGTATACAGGTGCTCGTTAGGTTACGAGTACACCGGACATGACTTGCCGGGAACTGCAGATTGGTTCTATACCCATTGTCAGATAGCAGTTCCCAGATGACATGAGTACAGCTTAGTCCGTCGACTTGACACTGCTACTTCGCCTCGGGTGTGTTCCCACTGTATTTAGATTACTACCCTACCACGGCTCAAAAGAGTCGTGTAAATAGGTGCAGTAGTTGGGTGCAGTCCCGAAGCACTTAGAGGCAGTGGCGGTTAGACAGGATTCGTCTCTCCCAGTATTGGGGGTTAATATCGCGCTGTGTATGGAGAGCCATTACGCAATGTCCCTGGCCAGGGCAAGCGAGATTTACTGGTAGGTTCTAGTAGTTTCTCAAGGTGTAATGGGCTTCACTCCGACACGACTTATACCGCTATTAGGGGTCTGACGTTTACCGCCCCCTAGGCCCGATATGCGATAGTCCTAGACGAACAGACCAGACTGCACGGAGATTGTCACATACAGGCTCAGTAGGAGTTCAGATGGGTTTCCTCATCGTCCTTCTTATCGACATTTACCTGGGGACCGTTACGTACAGCTAGTACCACTTGCGGCCTATGGTTAAACCCATTGCCAGCGTAGTGTCGAGTCTTTAGAGTCCCACAAAGAGAGCTTCCCTGCACCGGGCAAAAGGTGTAGAGGGCGTATGGTTTTACGGTAGGGCCGCGATCACTTACGTACTGTTCCCCTTCGAACGGCGGCCGCGAGGCGAGGACGTCAAGGCCTGAGGTTCGGGGCAGATGCTATATGGTTTTATCCGTCTACCTCTCCGAAGATGCCAAGTTAATTTATGGCACCGTGTATCGGAGGTTTAGACGGATGCGGCCGATGTAGCAAACTTCGTCAGATTCCCCCTCGCTTGAGGGGTTTTTGATTGTGGGGATGCTCTTCCCTGCAGGCGCAAGCCCCTGCAGTTAATTACGCTACCGCATCGCGGTAAAAACTTTCTCCTTCTCCAGAATTTCACTTCGTGTCGTGGGTGTTTGTTTTGTTTGTGGTTGCCCGTGGATTGTATACGGAGACTGAGTAATGCCGTCGCCCGTAGGACGTGGATTAGTCCAAATCCGTATTTACTTAGATTTGGGTTTGGTGTTTTTAGTTTAAGGATACGTTAGCCGCATTTGAGACTAAGATCAACTTAAACGTTCGTTAAGGATTTGTTAGTCTGATTTGAGACTAAGATCAACTTAACGTGGTGATCCATTTAATATATATGGCCGTCGGGACTCGTCACCTCTCTGACGTCGTTGAAGGACTATAACGACAGGTGTCAGAGGAGTTTGGAGATGTACCCTCGAACCAAAGTTGATTTGGAGTTTTATAGTCCATTTGAATGTTTAAGGATACGTTAGCCGGGTTTGCGGCTAAGATCAACTTAAACGGGATCGTTTAGATCCGACAAAAGAGCATTTGGAGGCTCTATTGTTCCAGTTTAGGGGCGTAGTGGTCCATAGGTAGTTTAGGGACATTGCGGTCCATGTTCCAGTTTAGGGACGTGGTGGTCCATCGCCAGTTTAGGGACATGGTGGTCCATCATTAGTTTAAGAATGTTTCGGTCCATCATTAGTTTAGGGAGATTTCGGTCCATCATTAGTTTAGGGACATTTCGGTCCAATATTAGTTTAAGGACGTTTCGGTCCAATATTAGTTTAAGAACGTTTCGGTCCACGATTTTAAGGACCCCACAGTCCGTGTTGATGTGTGGTCGTCGGGACCCGTCACCTCTCTGACGTCGTTGAAGGATTACAATGATAGGTGTCAGAGGAGTTCAGAGATGTACCCTTGAACCAGTCGCAAATTGATTTAGGAGAGCAATCTCGCTCAGTCAATTTAGTTTGAGGACTTACGGCCATGATTGGGCTAAGTCCAGTTGAAAAATATTCAATTCATTTATTTGTTTTTGGTCTGTTAGACCTGTGCTAGGGCTTGGCCCATTTTTAAATAATGCATTGCATTATTTTCTATTTTTTTGTTTGGGCTCTGCCCATAAAAGATGCAGAGCATCAATTTATTCTGGGCTCTGCTCATTTATGAATGATGCAAGGCATCTACTTTGTTTGGGCTCTGCCCCTTTTTTTTAAATGCATAGCATTTTTATTATTTTGTTTGGGCTCTGCCCATAAATGATGAAGAGCATCAATTTAATTAGGCCTGCTTGGTCTTTTGATTTGGGCCTGGCTCTTTAAGAAATGTCTTGCATTTATCAGGCGCTTTGCGCCAATCAGAGAGCGCAAGCGCTTGTAGTGTTGACACGTGTTGGACAAGCGCAATGCGCTGCGCTAATACGTTGCGCCTGCGCTGCTGACACGTGGCGCGCTCTGGTGGCTTGCGCCAACCCAGGAGCGCAACAGCGCAGTTTGCAAGTGCAAGGCACTATGATTTAAGAATCTTTTAGATTCAGGAACCAATGGTTCATACAAGAAGTGCAAAACACTATTCGTTTTCTTGATCTAATTTAGATCAAAGAAAAACAAGTTTTTCTTTTTATTTCAAGAACCAAAGGTTCATAAAAAGTGCAAAGCACTATTCTTTATTTTGTTCTTCTTGTTTTAAAGAACCAATGGTTCATAAGAAGTGCAAAGCACTGTTTATTATGTGAAGATCATTGATCTTGTTTTTAGATCAATGATCTATTAGAAGAAATTTCTTCTATTTTGTGAAGGTTTTTACCTTTTTCTTGAAACTTTTTCAGAGTTCTCTCTGTTTGAAGCTCTTGATTTTTCAAGAATGTTGATGCCTTTGAGGCCTTTATATAGTGCCCATAAATTTGTTAAAAAGATCTTTCTCTGAGTGATTTGGGGAATTTTCCCCACCGTTGGATCTTTGATCCAAGGGCTTCTGTTTTACAGAAGAAAATCTTCTTGTTTTGATAAGAACAGAAAGATTTCTTTGAAATCTTAATTCTGTTTGGCGCAAACGCCCCAGCGTGTGACACGTGTCGTGCAGCGCAACTGCGCTAGCGCATCTGCGCTGACACGTGTCGCGCAGCGCAAAGCGCAGCGCAACTGCGTTAGCGCATCTGCGCTGACACGTGTCGCGCAGCGCAGCGCTTTGGCAACTGAAGCATTGCTTCCTTTAATTTTACTTAAAATAGAGCTTTGCTCTGATTGGGTGCGCTGTCTTGGGCGCTGCGCTGATGTGTCTGCGCCTGACACGTGGCGCGTTGCGCCCGGGATTTGAAGCGTTGCTTCAAAATTTGAATTTTGAATTTCCAGCAGAGCTTTGCTCTGATTGGGGGAAACAAATGCCCCCCCACCGTTGCGCTTACGTGGCGCGCACGTGAGTGCAGCGGTGGCAAGCTCTTGACCGTTGGATCAAGGGGTGAGCTGAAGGGGCGCAAGCGCCTTATAAATAGGACCTATGGCCCTTAGGAAATCTTCACCATTTCAAGATTTTGATTTTCCAGAGCTCTGCTCTCACTCAAGAACTTCAGAGCTTTGCTCATTTTCAAAGTTAAAAACTTTAGGTAAAAATTAATTTAAATCAAATTAATTTAAATTAATCCCAATCAAAGAGCTTTGCTCTTACAGATCTTTTGATCTAAAGAGACCCCCATTGGGGTTTCACCAACAGAGCTTTGCTCTCATGAATCCATAGATCTACAAAGATCTTGTTCATGGGTTTTAACCCATGAGCAGAGCTTTGCTCATGGATCCAAAAATAGATCTTTTTGATCTAAAAATGAAGAACTTCTAAGAGTCTTCAAAATGTTCTAATTTCTTTAGGAGTTTTAAATAAATTTTCTCATCATCACCATAGAGCTAGGCTCTTTTAAGGAATCTTATTTCCCTGAGACCAGAGTTTGACAAGTGTCACTCTGTGACAGAGCTTTGCTCTAAAAGAGGAGATTTTCTCCTTATCTCTAGGGATTTTCTACTGATGATAATATTCTCTTGGGGATCTTTTCTTTAACTGACAGTCTCACCCAATGATGAGGCTGTCTTATTAAAAGAGGCATTTTCATTCAGATTTTGTGGGTCCCATTTGGTCCCCTACCCACTGCACTGCAGTGTGATTAATTTTAATTTAATTAATTTTTAAATTCATTTAATTGAAGATTTTTAAACGCCAAGCGTTGGAATTGTAGCACTGACGGCTATTTTGTTCTTTTGCAGCGATCATGTCTCTCGACACCTCGTTCCCATTCGTTCGTTCAGAGGAGGGATTTCCCGAGACGTCCTTGGACCGTGAGGTCCTGGCCATGATTAAGGAGTACAACCCGGAATACAAGAGTCTCCACCTTTGGGGGTCGTGGTATAATCAGATCATCATGGGCCGACGGAGCTTCACATGCGCGGTGCCGTCAGAACCCATAACGGCGATTCACTATACTACCCCACCCTCGGTGCAGTATGCCGTGGAGATGGTGGATTGGACATCGAAGGGTTTTCTTCATCCGGCCATAGATGCAATCCCGGTCCAGCGTCCTATGGTTTTGGATATCCTAGGACGCCGTATCTGTCAAGGCGAGGCGCGACCTTGGGGGCAATCATACAATATCGGTGTGATCCCCCGCCACCCAATCGGCTATCTGCCGTGGGCCCGGTATATCCTGTCGACGAAGAAGTCGCAGTTGATAAAGTTAGGATTGTACACCGCAGTGTACGTCTTTCTGTTCCAATATCCCACGCTCCCCACCTGGTGGTTCAAGGCCTTCCTGGAGCAGTGGAACATTCCTACCCACACTTTCCTCGCCATGGATCGGGAAGTGTCAATCTCTTTGGAAGAGTTTACGGAGGTATCCGGTTTACCGGTCATGGGGGAACATTATGAGGAGTTGCTCCCGACGGATGAGTACGTCTTTGGTGCTAAGCCGGTGTTAAGGGGGCTCACGCCGGCGAATGCTGTTCAACACCAGTTCTCAAGCTTGATTAAAGTGTTGAACATATATGAGTCTCTTTTCATCGAACATGGGAGGCGAGGAGTTAACTTTGAGGATTTCATTGCTCGGTTTCTTCATCCAAGCGTCCACTCATCAGAGGCTGCTAAGTTCGCTACCCTAGATGACCCTTTCGGTCTAGGTGTGGATAACCTGCCGAAAAAGGAGATAGATCAAAAGGGTTTTTTCCTTCCGGAATTCCCAACTATGTCTTTTGCAGAAATTGCGGCCCCTGAAATGGATGAGGAGGCCTTTTTCTTAGGTTTTCTCGGGTTATGGTTCAGTTGGTTTGCAATTCCAATGCACTCTCACCGCATGCGGCCCTCTGTTTTTTACCCAGCCCACCGGATGACTATCGGGGTAAAGGTGGCCGTTGGGATCGCCGGCTTGGCGCACTTATATCATGGCCTCAGCCGAGCAGCGGATGCTAATGAGCCTGGGGTACTGCACGTGGTCTTCCCAATGCACTATTTTATGTCGTGGCTCGAGCTACATACGGCGGGTGTCTTCGGCATGCACAAAAGGCCTTCATTCTACGAAAGTTGCAGCTTCCCTCGCCTCATACAGCTGATTGGCGCATCAATTGTGAATCCATCGCCACGAAATGCCAGGGGTTTACTCCTTCGCTCCCACACCGTTGGAGCCGGTGTGTCTTTTGTTGACAAAGTTTTGACTATTGGAAAAGCGTCTACCACTGCAGTGCGGCCATTGCATGACACTTTCAAGGATGGAGCTTCGGTTTTAACGGCCCGGGAGACCCTTCACTTATATTCCATGAGACCGGGCTTCTTGGTGTTTAGGCAGAACGGGGCAGCGATCTTCATGAGATATAACCCGCATCGTTTCGCCCAGCAGCTGAGCTATAATCAAGGGGTACCGCTGGAGGCTTTCTTATCGAAACCTGCTGCGACCGAAGAAGGGATGGAGAGAGCGCTGCATCATTTCATGCGTCTAAACACGGGCTCTCACTTCTTTATCAGTGAGCCGGCTTGCGCCCTACGACTTCTCAGGGTATACACAGAATAGTACAGTCATTCGACGGGAGCGGTCATAAAGGAGGAAAGGCGGTTGCCGATCGACCGTAAGGGTGCACCTCCAGGTAGCGATCGCAATGCTCCTTTGGTGCCAAGGACCCCGGTAATCCCCCCTTTAAAAGATGCCAGAGCCGGACCTTCACGTGCGCAGAGTCCTCCACGCGGATTGCCGCTCCCTGATATTGCGGATGCACCCCCAGCGCCCTGTGCTCCAGTGGAGACAGTGGTTGTAGTTTCGCCAGAGTCTGGCGTGGGTGCGGACATCGGGACCCGCCGTCCCAAGGTGGCTGCTAAGCGTAAGTCAATCCCACGTGAGCCTAGGGTCGAAGGGCAGAAGAAAAAGAAGTCGCTCTTCGCTGCAGATGTCGCGTTCGGTCAGGAACCCCATGCTCCCTATGCTGAGGGCCTGATCGAATATGGGACTAACGAGGGATTAGTCATGCCGCCGCCGGATGATACAGACTTGGAAGCCGCTCTCGAAACTTCAGCGTGGTTGGCAAAGCGTGACGCGTGGCTAGCTGAGCTTGCGCAATCAGGTAACTACTAGTCGCATTTTATTTATTGTATCATATTCTCCTCATTGCCTTTGACTAACGTTTTTCTTTCTTTTCTTCCAATAGGCATCACTGATGAGGAAGCCATTACCGCCTCACTCAAGACCTTCCAAGAGGAGGAATGCCTTAGAGCGTCTTTAGGCCTCAGTAAGTTTCGATTCATCAAGTTTTTATTCTCCTTGCATTATGGTCAATCTAATCTCTTCCTTTTTATTGCAGAAACCTCAATGCCGTTCCCGCCAAGCGACGCAAATGTTTTGCCAGCTGCCGATGTTCCCGCTTTCTCTGGGCCACCGCAGGAGGTTCGTCTTGAAGAGCCGATGAGAGATGCCTTAAAGGCTCTGGAGGCATCTTTAAATGAGGACGATGATGTTTCGATAAAGGAAGCGTCAAAGAGGTCCATCGTGACGGCCCGGGAGGAGAGGAAGCGGTCGAGGCGCGAAGCAAAGGCACGCAGGGCTGCTTTGGCCATTGGAGCGGGCCCCAGCACCGTCCCTCGTGCTGACACTCCGTCAGAAGAGTCCCCGGTCGCCCTGTCTACAGCTCATAGACAGGCGATCCGCGCCAATAAAGAGGCTAACGACAAGTCTACCTCAGGTAATACTTCTTTCAGAATTTCATTATAAGACTCATAAAGCTGTCGGTTCTTATATATTTTATCTTGCAGGGCCAAGTCTGACTGAGAGGGAGGCGGAGACCGTTGAACCCAAGGAAATAGAGGAGGCGGCACTTTCCGAACCTGAGCCGACGGTGGGCAACGTCGCTGAGGCTTCGGAGTCTGAGATGGAGGTTGAGGGGTCTGCAACCGAGAAGGTCATTGATGCCGAGCCTGAAGTGGCGGCAGATGAAATGATCATTACAACTGAGCCCAGGGTGGTGGCGGACGAAGCGCTTGAGGCCGGCGATCTCATGGTGACGGCGGATGAGCCGATGGAGACCGCGGAGCCCGCAGAAGTAGCGGGTGAGATGGGTACGACTCTTGGGGAGGAGTTAGCCGTTCTTTCTCAAGAGTCCGTCAATGCTCCGATCATTGCCCTCCCCGTCTCCGGTCTTCCGCCGTCTCCTGGCCGCGCGAGCACGACGACGGCCCCCATAGAGTCGGGTGATGAGGCCACGGGTGGTGGCCTTATATCAATGAAGGAGGGAGACGTCTCCGTTTCAGCCGGCAGCTCGTCAGGTAAATCCCAAGTTAGCGTTCTTTCTTTGCCTTACAATCTTTTCTAACAAGTTCGCCTTTGTTCGCAACGCAGGTGCAGCCAGCGCCGATGCCCCACTGCTCGAGGGAGCGCCTTCAACGACTGCCTTGGCGGTGGTCACCTTTCAACCCTCTCTCATACCGTCGAAGATGTTGGAAGGTATGGGTTTGCAATTTATTAATCTTACCTTTCAGACGTATAATTTGTGTACTAAAGTCGTATTGTTATGTCTTTTCAGGAGTGCTATTTGATCATCTATATCAAGTGTTGCTCCCACACTTCTCCTTCCCATCTGAACTCACTTCTCCCTCTGGCGGTGCTGGTGAGTATAGCCCTCGACTGGTACCTTTCCTTTTCGGTGATAGAATTATTTCTAACTCTCTCTTGTCCTGACTGCAGTGTTACAAATCGAAGGGGGAGAAGAAAGATCGGCCGCGCCACCTATCCTTCTGGCCTTGCCATCTGTCTCAGCTGGTACGGCGACTATCACATTGATAACTCCCCCCTCTTTATTTTTTGTACTGTTATCTGATCACGTCTTGTTTCTTTTCAGCTGTCGTTCCGGTCTCGGCGCCCTTCGAGCCTCGCATCACAATGCCGGCAGGTCCTTACCTGAGACGTCCATCTTCGAAAGGCGCCGCGAACAGCTTGCGTATGTTGAGCGACTACATTGAGGAGCTCGACATCGAGACCCCTACGCCTGCTGCGGATTTCGCTACGGCGGTTAACCCGATGCTGGTGATACTCGTGAATTTCCATGACGAGGGTATCATCGCATCTTGGTTTAACCATTGTATGGAGATCGAGGCTCGCCTGCATCAGCTGGAGTCGATGCGTCCCGCCCCCGAGACTTTAGCCGCGAGCAATGAAAGAGCAGCATGGATCGAGGGAAGCGCTTCTTACGTCCACCATTTGGAACAAGAAGCAGCTTTAAAGCTAAGGGAATGCCAAGAGACTTCGAGCGAGACGGCTCGTCTGCGTTCTGAGGTTGAAGCGAATGCTGCCCAAGTGAAGGCTATCTTTGAGGGTCTCCTGGAGCGCATCTCCCATGGGCTAAACTTGAAGCGAAAGCGTGATGTAGCCGAGCGCAATACCCCAGGCCAGGAAGCTGCTTATCAGGCCGTCAGGGAGCAGCTTGCATCTGTCTTGCAGCAACGGGCCCAAGTGGAGGCAGAGCTGGCGGTGGTAGCCGAACAGGAGAAAGTGGGGAAGGAATTGCGCGAACAATTGCTAGAGCTATGCAAGACGCTTCCTTCTCAGTAACTCTCCTTGTATCGTTTGTACTTGTAAATAAAAAAAATGTATATATATATCTTTTTTTATTTTTTTAGCACAATGTATCCTGTACTCAATCAAGTTTATGAATATAAGATACACATTTTCCGTAATGTCTTGTGTCATTTCTCTGCCTTTTCTTTCTTTTATTATTAGCATGCCACCTTAGTAAACATGGTCAACAGATAATAAAGTACGCATCTTGACTTTCTTAAGAAATAGCGATGGCTTAGGCCGCAAGTTCAGATCTGCTGCCTAAGACTTTTCAACTCTATGAGCCGTGAGGGTCTCGTAGAGATTTTTGTCCCTACGGATCGAGAGGATCTCGTAGGTGGGTTGTTCTCCTTAGGAGTCGTGAGGATTCCTAAGTGTGTTTTCTTTTATAAGTCGTAAGGATCCTATAAGAGAATTTTTCCCTCTTACGAGTCGAGAGGACCCGTAAGCGGTTGTTTCCTTCCTTGTCGAAACTCGACTCTGGTGAGTGAGACCCATGAATAGTATGCAAGAGATCGTTTTAGATCGACTTGCAGGGTCCCATTGTTCAGGAAGCAAGTTTTTTAGTCCCTGCTGCCTGAGGCTTTATCTTGTAAGTTGAGACGAATCGGGAATTTCCCGCGGAGACACTGGTTTCTCTGCGAGCCGACGCGAATCAGGAGGCTCTCGTCAAGGATTGTTTGTTTCCCTGAGTTGAGGTATTTGCAAGGGATTATTTGTTTCCCTAGCGCCAAGGATTATTTGTTTCCTTGGTGTTGAAACGAGTCGAGAATTTCCCACAGAGGCACTGGTTGCTCTGCGAGTCGACGCGGATCAGGAGGCTCTCGTCAAGGATTGTTTGTTTCCCTGAGTTGAGGTATTTGCTAGGGATTATTTGTTTCCCTAGGGTTTAAACGAGTCGAGAATTTCCTACGGAGGCACTGGTTGCTCTGCGAGTCGACGCGGATCAGGAGGCTCTCGTCAAGGATTGTTTGTTTTCACTGAGTTGAGGTATTTGCTAAGGATTATTTGTTTCCCTAGCGCCAAGGATTATTTGTTTCCTTGGGGTTGAAACAAGTCGAGAATTTCCCATGGAGGCACTGGTTGCTCTGCGAGTCGACGCGGATCAGGAGGCTCTCGTCAAGGATTGTTTGTTTTCCTGAGTTGAGGTGTTTGCTAAGGATTATTTGTTTCCCTAGCGCCAAGGATTATTTGTTTCCTTGGTGTTGAAACGAGTCGAGAATTTCCCACGGAGGCATTGGTTGCTCTGCGAGTCGACGCGGATCAGGAGGCTCTCGTCAAGGATTGTTTGTTTCCCTGAGTTGAGGTACTTGCCGAAGACACTGGTTTCTTCGGAGTTGGGATGAATTGTCGAGATCTGGCTTCGTTTTCTGGCGGAGCCTGTTGGGAAAGTATGGTTCCCTCTTCGTTTGCGCCCTTGGATTGTATACAGGGATCGATGTGATCTTAACTGTAGGGCCAAAGTTTTATCATCATTTTTTTTGTTTTATTTCCGCGATGCTTTATCATTTCAGCTTTTATATCGCGAAGGTCGCGATTGCCCAATCATTTCGGCTATTTTTCGCGGTGCCCAATCATTTCGGCTGTTTATTTTATTTTTACTCGCTGCTTTTTATTGCGAGTTGCCCAATCATTTTGGCTATTTTGTATGCATACGTTTTTACTTACTGCTTTTTATTGCAAGTTGCCCTATCATTTCGGCTATTTCGTATGCGTGTGCGGCCTACCGGCTTCTCACCGTAAACCTGAAATTAGACACCGAGTTCGGCATCAGCACCGCTATAACTGGGATATTGCCAGGAGCGAATCATCATTTGCCGCCGTCGATGTTGAACAAAGGTGGCTTAGCGAACAGGGTTAAGGTCCTGTCGACTAAGGCTTTTAACTTCATGAGCCGTAAGGGTATCACAAAGGTATTTCTCCTTACAAGTCATAAGGATCTTGTAGGTGTATTTTCTTCTTAGGAATCGTGAGGATTCCTAAGTGTATGTTCCTCTGTAAGTCGTAAGGATCCTACAAGAGGGTTTTCTCCTTGTAAGTCGAGAGGACTTATAAGGGTTGTTCATCATGCGTACATATCCCCAGTCACGGGTGGGACTTGGTTAGGGAAATGTTTATTCGCGCCCGTGGATTGTATACAAGGGTCAGTATTTAACCACTTGTAGGGCATAAATTGAAGGTTGTGGGGGTTGCTTAAGTACAGGTTTAGGTCTCTGTGACTTAAGACTTTCAAATCTTGTGAGCCGTGAGGGTCCCACAAGAGAGTTCTCCTTACGATTCGTGAGGATCTCGTAAGTGTATTTTATCCTTAGGAATCGTGAGGATCCCTAAGTGTGTTGTTCCCTTATGAGTCGTAAGGATCTCACGTGGGTGGTTTCTCCTTACAAGGTCGAGAGGATCTTGTAAGTGTCCTTTTAACGAGGTTGCGCCCTTTCGGGTTTTCACAAACACTCGCCGGTAGTCCTGCTGTTTTTACTCACGGAGCCCTTTCGGGTTTTCATCCGTGCCCTTTTTGCTTATGGACCTACCCCTTTTTTTATTCTTTTTTTATTTTTCCTCTTTTTTTTTACGAGGTCGCGCCCTTTCGGGTTTTCACGAACACTCGCCGGTAGCCCTGCTGTTTTTGCTCACGGAGCCCTTTCGGGTTTTCATCCGTGCCCATTTTGCTTATGGACATACCGTTTTTATCATCATTTTTTTTATTATTTTCTTTTTCTCTTTTTTCTCTTTTTTTTATTCATCTTGTCAGCCTAAGGATGCTACGGTAGTAGTTTTAAGGACGTTTCGGTCCGCTATTAGTTTAAGGACTTTTCGGTCCGTCATGGAGAAGGCTGGCTACTGCTTATAAAGCTTGAGCTTAGGAAGATAGCGAGCGGACATAGTCGTCGTCATCTATCATTAACCTAGGCTGTGGCTCATTAAGCGTAGTATTTCTTTAGGAAGCGACCGTTTATTGGCCTGAAAGGCCTTTCACCGTGCATATCTATGAGTAGATAGGCCCCACCCTGGTAGACCTTATCTATGATGTACGGGCCTTCATAGTTTGGTTCGAATTTTCCCCGCTTGGCGCGATTGGGAATCATAGGCCTTTTGACCACTAGCACAAGTTCGCGTTGGCGGAATGTTCTCGGTCGGGTCAGTCTTTCATATGAGCGCGTCATCTTTGCTTTATAAGCTTCCAGATTTTGTTGCGCTATGAGCCGGGTTTCATCAAGGGCGTCAAGCTCCTCAAGCCGAAGGTGAGCATTTTCTTCATCCGTCAGTTCGTAGTGGACTGCCACTCGTAGAGAGGGTAACTCTATCTCGAGGGGGAGTACTGCTTCCGTCCCAAATACCAATGCGTACGGCGTTGTGTTCGTGGCTGTCTTGAACGTAGTTCGATACGCCCAGAGAGCCTCTTGCATCCTTTCGTGCCAGTCCTTCTTATTTCGGGATACCGTTTTCTTCATGATCTTTGTCAAGGTCTTGTTGAAGGCTTCAGCTAGACCATTAGCTCGTGGATTATAAACCGAGGAATATCTCCAGTCTATATTGTGTTGTTGCGCGAAGCGACTGATCTTGTGGCTTCTGTAAGCTGGCCCGTTATCGGAGATGATCCGTCGTGGAGTTCCAAACCGATATAGGACGTGCGTCTTGAAGAAATGGAAGATATTCTCCGTCTTCACTTCCCTCAATGGTACTGCTTCTGCCCATTTGGAGAAGTAGTCAGTTGTCGCCAGGATGAAACGATGTCCCCTAGACGATGCTGGTTCGATGGGGCCGACTATGTCGGTTCCCCACATTTCGAACTGGCCAGCTATCCACCGTCGGATGTAGTGGATTTGGATGCTGATGGATGAAGTCCCCATGAATTTGGCATGAGTGGAATTGCTTCGCATATTCGAGGCAGTCCTGAATCATCGTGGGCCAGTAGTATCCCATCCGTTTGATCTTCAACTTCATCTTCGGGTCCGCTTAATGAGAACCGCAGAGTCCGTCGTGAACTTCCTGAACGACTCTTTTCGCTTCGTCAGGTCCGAGACATCTTAGCCATAGAGAATCAAATGACCTCTTGTACAGAGTATCGTTGACGAAGGCGAAAGACAGAGCTCGTTTCATGAGCTGATGTCTTGTGGACGCATCTTCGGGCATTCTATGGGACTTAAAGTAGTCTATGAAAACTTCCCTCCAGTCCTCAGCCTTTTCTCGTTCTTTTATTTGTAAGGTCGTCTGCTCAGTCGCTCCCTTTTCCTCGGATGATTCCGGAGGTATTTCTGCTGGAGCAAGCACCCGACGGCTTTGTACCACGACTCTAACGTCATCGAGGTTCTCGTCAACCAGTTCTTTAGAAAGCTTGGCCAACGCGTCTGCTTTGCTGTTTTCCGCGCGTGATATGCTTTCCAAAGTATAGGAGGGAATTTGGGTCAACAGTTGCTGCACCTTTTTGCCGTACTTCAACAACTCCGGTTTGCACGTTTGGTAGTCGCCGTTTACTTGACTAACGACCAGTTGGGAGTCTCCGTATATGAGGAGGTTTTCAATTCCCATGTCAATGGTGATCTTGAGGCCTGCTATCAAAGCTTCATATTCGGCTTCGTTATTTGTCCTTGGCTCTGTTAAGGAGAAAGCGAAACGCATTATCCCTCCTTGCGGAGTCACGAAGATGAGGCCTACCCCCGATTTGATTATAGGGGTACTTTGTTTGCGCTTTTTCATGGAAGATACTCCATCGAAATAAAGCTCCCATCGGGTATCACTACCGTCGATTGCGTCAAACGCATGTTCGTCTGGAAGATCGCAATTCAGAGGAGAATCGGCGGGTATCGGATGCTCAGCGAGGAAGTCGGCGATGGCCTGGCCTTTCACTGCCTTGAGAGGTTGATACATTATCGAGAACTCCATCAAGAGCAGGACCCATTTAGCGAGTCGTCCCGTCAATATGGCCTTTGACATTAAATACTTAAGAGGGTCTACCTTTGAAATGAGACGGACCTCATGCGCCAACGCATAGTGCCTGAGCTTTGTTATCGCGAATATCAACGCCAGGCAGTGTTTTTCAATGGGGGAGTAGTTGCTTTCTGCCCCCAGTAGAACTCGACTTAAGTAATAGAGTGTTCTTTCTTTCCCTTGATCGTTCTCTTGTGCCCATAATGCGCCTAAGGAACCTTCGAGGGCAGTTGTATAAAGAATGAGGGGTTTTCCCTTGACCGGAGCAGCCAACACCGGCGGGTTCTGCAGGTATTGTTTGATCTCGTCTAGCGCGCTTTGGCATTTTTGATCCCAGACGAATGGAGTTTCCTTCTTCATCAGGTGGCTGTAAGGACGACACTTGCCTGAAAGGTTGGCTATAAATCGCCGTATATATGCGAGCTTCCCTTGGAGAGATCGCAACTACTTAAGAGTCCTTGGCGGAGGCATTTCCATGACCGCCTTGATCTTTGACGGATCTATCTCAATGTCCCGGTGTCGGACGACGAATCTCAGGAATTTGCCTGAGGAAACTCCGAATGTGCATTTGAGAGGGTTCATCTTCAAGTTGTATTGCCGAAGGCGTTGAAATACAGTTTTTAGGTGCTCAAGATGTTCCTCATACGATTTGCTTTTAACCACTAGATTGTCGATATAGCATTCGACGATTTCGTGTATAAGGTCATCGAAGATCTTCTTCATGGCCCTCTGGTAGGTGGCACCGGCGTTCTTTAAACCGAAGGGCATCACCTTGTAGCAGAATATACCCAAAGGAGTCCTGAAGGCGGTGTGCTTCTGGTCTTCGGGATGCATCTTTATCTGATTATACCTTGATGAGCCGTCCATGAAGGAGAAAACCTCATGAGTGGACGTATTGTCTATCATCAGTTCGGTGACTGGAACTGGGAAATCGTCTTTCGGGCAAGCTTTATTGAGATCCCGAAAGTCCACGCATATGCGCACCGTCCCATTTTTCTTCATCACCGGGACGATGTTGGCGATCCATTCCGGATATTGAACCTCCTGAATGAAGCCAGAGTCGATCAGCTTCTTGACCTCGGCATTGATACTCATCTCAAGCTCTAGCCGCATTCTTCTTGGTGCTTGCTTGACTGGCTTGACACCTGGGGATATCGCCAATCTGTGCACAACAATTTCTGGATCTAATCCCGGCATTTCGGAATAGTTCCATGCGAAGCAGTCTTTGTGCTGCATAAGCAGGTCTTTTAATGAAGCCACCTTCTCTTCAGACAGTAGCTCGCTAATGAATGTCGGTCGCGGATCATTCGCCGTTCCCAACTCAATTTTCTTGAGGTTATCTACAGTGGTATGGATTCCATCTTCCAGCTCTTTTGGCGCAGGTGGGAACTCTGAGATCACCTCGTCGTTGCTGTTTTCAAAGCACCGGGGAAGGTCATCCATGTTCTCGGGCTCTCCTTTTGATATCGTTATCACGTGACAAGTACGAATTCGCTTCCAATCCCAATATGGAATTGGTTCTTCTTCCGTGGCCTTGGGTTCATGCTTCTGTGGTGGCGCTACCCTCCACTTGTCAGACAGAGCGAACTTGCCATGCTGATACTGATCTTCGACCCAATTCTTGAAGGTGAAGCAGTCTTCGAGAGGATGCCCTACCGCTCGGTGATAAAAGCAATAGTCTGGGTGTGAGACCTCGCCTGCTTGGTCGGGGTGTTTAGACTCCGGCAGTGTAAGCATCTGATGTTTTAGAGCGAGGTCAAGTATTTTCTTCGTCTTGTCACGAGGAAACGAGTACGCTCGACCCATTTTCTTCATAAGGGATAGATCAATAACGCTCGACTCCCGTTTGCGTGGCTTCTTAGCCCCGCTTCGTTTCTGTTGAGCGCCTTTTTCGCGTTTCGACTTGTTTCTGCCTCTGCGTCGAGCCTTTTTTATAACAGGTTGACAAGGAGCGGCATTTTCATTTTTCATGGCCTGTTGGAGAAGGCGTTGCGTTTTGGCTTTCTCGTAGATGGCCATTTCGCGGTTATGGTCGTCTTGGACTTTTTGACCAGCTTCCCTTATAAGTTTGTCCATTTGTTCTTCGAACGATGGACTGGGCACTTTTGTATCTGGAGCTTTCACTGGTTCAGGATTAGCATCTTCCCATTGAGCATCCGCTTCTTCATCAAAGTCATACACAACGTAGCAACCGTGTAGTAACTCCCGTTTCTTTGACCGGATGTATCCAAGCCCTCTTGTTTCCATTCTCCCGTTAGGCAGTTTGCGTTGAGTCCCGAGAACGTTCCAGACTTTGTCATAGAACTTTGCTTTTCGAATGGTCTGCTTGAAGGATATCCCCTGACGCTTCAGCAGCCTCTTCAAACCTTCCGTATAATATCTGGAAAGACGGATAGGCTGAAGCCTGTCGAGCGTATGATCCGCGCCATGCCAGATTTCTTTCTCCACTTTGGTTTCTTCAGATCGGTAGAATAGAATTGCTTTTTCACTTTCTCGCCTGGAAGGGATACAGAACGTTTGCAGCTCTTCTACATTGTAAATATCAAGTGCATCCAGTTCCTTACGGTGTTTAAGCGGCACCATGGCGACTTGTAGATTTTGTTCTTCATCAGCGAACGTTCGTATTGAAGGTCGAGCAGAGAATACAGCATGGACCTCATCTTCCGAGTCGCTACCAAAGATCAACGTAGGAGCAGATGGCTCTGGCTTGTTGTGTTGGGGTGGACCCGAATAAACTATCTCCTCCTCTTCTTTAGTATCACTGCCGAAGACAGGGATGGTGGCGTTAGCCTTATTCTCCGGCTTGTGACACCTCTCCGTGTCTTCGAAATCCGGTAAGAAGTATTTGGCATCTTCATATTTGCGGACCTCATTCACAGAGAACGGGTTCAGTTCTCCCACCATGGTATACTCGAGACCGTCCTTAGCGTATTTCATACACTGATGTTGTGTAGAAGGGATGACGTTGTACTCGTGTAACCACGGTCGGCCGAGCAAAGCGTTGTAGCATGTATTGGCGTCTATGACGTAGAACTTAATGTCCGTGACGAGTAGCCCGAAGCGTAGCGTCAGTATCACAGACCCAAGAGTTCTTGATGACTGGGAGTCGAAGCCGGAGATAGTGATCTTGTCCCGAGCAAGGTGCTGGATGCTCATGCAGATTTCTTTTAACACCCGCACATTGAGGAGGTTAACGGAGGATCCATTGTCGATCAGGATTTTGCCTATTTTTATATCGTGACAGTATCCTGAGACATAAAGGGGGCGATTGTGTTCGCACGTCCCAAGGAGAAGGTCTTCATCACCAAAAGCGACATCGGCCGTGTGCACTTCCTCTAATTCATCTTTCATCTTTGCCTCGGCCAGGAAAGCTTGGAATTGCTCCGGATTCTGTAGTGCCTTGATTAACGAATCTCTCGCTTCCTTTGATAACAAAAGGGCATCAAGAACGCTGAGCTGTGAGGGTAGCTTCCTCAGATCCGTTAAGACCTTTTCTTTCCCTTTATCGTCTCAGCTGTGAGGGTAGCTGTGAGGGTAGCTTCCTCTGTAGTGCCTTATTTCTTTTCGGCGGGTCCTTGGCATTTAGCTCCTCCACAACTTGGTCATCTAAGACGATATCTTCAGAGACCTTTTCTTTCCCTTTATCTTTTCTGTTTGAGGGTTCGAGATTCTTTTCAGGCAGCGTCCGATTCCGTAACCGAATATTTTCGCAAACCTTCGGCTCTTCTTCTTTTCCCGAAATAGACTCTTTAAAGAGAGGGGCAAGTTCCAGCTCCTCATCAGAATCGCTCCCGAATGTAGGCACTTGTGACCCGCCGGTGTTAACCATGCAACAATCGCCAGTAGTTCTTTTAAGCCCTTCGGTCGTATTTCTTCGTTCCCGACGAGTTTTGCGCTTTTCCCGCTTGAAGCGTTGTCTATGAGCAACGTATCCTTGCCACCATCTATCGAAAGCTTTGCACTCCTCGGTGGGGTGTGAAACCTTCTGATGATACAAGCAATAGGAGGGGTGCATTTCTATTTCACCAGTAATTTTTCCTTCAGAGGATGGTAGCTTCATGCCCATTGATATGGCCTTAGCAAACCTTTTCCTCATCTTGAATTGGCTTTTGTCGGTAGTGGAGGTGTTTTGCTCCAGCGGGATCATCTCAGCTCTTTCATCAAGTCGCTGGCGTTTGGCCCTTTCAAATATTATCGCCTCGCGTTCTCGATCAGCTTTACTTTTCAACCGAGCTTCATTAAGGAATGCGTCAATTACTTCATCTGATGGCCCCAGAATTTTTGGTTCAGGGTCTGCCCCCAGCTTTTCAGTGCAAGGAGTCTCCTCATCGTCCATGAACGAATGGGAAATCACATGACAACTCGCCACGCATTCTTCAGATTCATCAGATGAACTTTCTCCCTCATCTTCCTCTTGAAAGACGTGATTGAGGAACTCTTGGAATGTAATGGGAGTCCGTGCCTTCTGGTTGTATTCCTCCAGCGCGTCAATTTGTTTTTGCATGTCCGTGCGCTTGTCGCCAGGCTTCACGGGCTTCTTTGATTTCTTTTTCTTCTTCTTCGAAGATTTTGAAGGCCGGTTGCGAGTGCTTGAGCCACCTCCATCGGTCTTTGGAGTTGGACGTGGTTTCAGCATCCCTTCAATGACCTGCGGTTCCAACGGGTTCTTACACCTAATTGCTGGACATGTCTGAAGATCGTTTAGCATCCTCTTTGTCTTGGTTGATAATACAACCTCCCAAGGAGCTTCTTCAATGACGGAGCATGTTGCCCCCGGTGTATTCGTCCCCTTAGATGTGTGGGGCTGCAGGGGATTCACCTTCCATTTGTCAGATAACGCGAATTTGCCCTGTCGGTACTGGTTTTCAAGCCAATATTTGAAAACGTAGCAATCTTCGATCGGATGGCCCAGTACTCGATGATAAGGACAGTAGTTGGGCTCATTGACATCACTTGGTTGCAACGGACGTTTTGGATCCGGCAGATTTATGAGTCGGTTGCGTAACGCCAGCTCGAATAACCTCCTCGTTTTATCGCGGGGAAAGGAGTAAGAACATCCTAGCCTTTCCTCAAGGGCCACGTACGGACGCATATTATTTTGACGAGCAACCGGCTTCGAGTCGCTTGGTTGTTGTTGAGCATTAGCGACAACGATCGCTTTTCCCTTTCCTTTGTCATTTCGGGAGTCCGGCTTTGGAAGAGGGGGTTTATGGCACATCTGATCCATTTGTGCTAGCTTGTCAATAAAGGCCTGGAAGGTAGTCGGCTTGAAAAACATCATAAACTGCGAGATGGTTGCTTGCGGATCAAGGGTTCCCACAAACATACCCACCGCGGGAGCTTCTTCAATGCGCTGCTCGCACTTTGACCATAAGTTCCTCCACCGTATAGCATATTGGACCCATGTCTCGCCTGGCTTTACCCTGGCATTAATCAGTGCTGTCATTGGGGTACGTTCACTGGCGCCTGCAAAACGCTGAGTAAACAACAGCTCCATCTCCCCGAAGGTTTTGATAGAGTCGTTCGGGAGCTCAGAGTACCACTCGAACGCCGTATCTGATAAACTTCCAACAAACTGGCGAAGCAACAGCTTGTCATCACCGCCGGTGTTGCCGCAGAGTGCCCTGAACTGGGCAACATGCTGGTGAGGATTGCCCGTCCCCTTGTAGACATGGAAATTGGGAATTGTGTAACCCGGCGGGTACTTGATTTGGTCGTACCAACTTGGATATGGCCGCCCTGTTTTTACGACCTGGCCGGCTGGTTCGGTCGCATGATGAACCCATATTTGTTGGGCTATGTACTCGTCCAAATCAGCTTTGGAGATTGTATCCTCTTTAGCCGTTGACAGAGCTGGCGGAGGATTTGATATCTCTCCCCTATCGTCTCCAAGGACGATCGGGGGCTTTTCAGCCGGAGGATCTTGTTGTATCATCATCCCTATCATGTCTTGGAAGAGGAGGCCCATACGCTGTATGTTGGCTGCTTGTTCAGCAGCCTCTTTGTCCTTCTTCTCCAATATTCGACGAAGGAATTCGGTGTCGGTTTCTTCCTCCTGGCGTTCATCCGAGGACGTTTCAGGGTTTTCTTTTGGCCCGGTAAGTGCGGCCATAGCGTTCATCATCTCTTGGAGCTTCTGTTGCTGCTCCTGCGCTTTGGTCACTGATCGCGTAAGCGGTCGATGACCCGTAGATATGCGACTGTCCTCTTTACCAGACGCCATATAGACGGTATGAACTACAATGCCCCCTGACTTAGGGCGTTTGGGTTCACCACCTTTGATATTTGTCGCCGGCGCGGGGGTTTTCTCCGGCCTTCTTCTTTTGTGGGCCGTTGAAGTTGGAGGGGCCATTGCAGTGGGCACCCTAGCGACTGTCATCTTTTCCTGTTTGATCGGACGGTCCTTTTCTTTTTGCACTTTCGCCTTTTTCTGTTGACGAGAGTGACCTGGGTCAATCACGGAGTCTTGAACCCTCCGCCAAACCTTGTATATTTTTTAGGACAGCCGTTGAGGGGGCTGTTCTTGCTTCGTTTCTGGAACTCTCTCCGCGGGCGGAGGAGATCTTTTCAATGTAGCGGTTGGAGAGTTCTTACGTACCCTCCTCAGTAGTTCAAAGCTGTTCCCAGTTGGAACAACAGTGTTGACTTCTACCACTGGAGCCGGTAGAGTTAGCCCTGAGGGGGAGTTGCCCCCTGCCTTCTTCACTCGTCGCCAATGGCGACGTCGAGCACGACGAGCCGTTGGGACTGGCTCGGAGATAGAGATAGTTTCTTTTTGCCCCCTGTCTGAATGAGGCGCCGCCGGTGTTAACCTCTTAAAGACTGAAGTTGTCTTTTGAAGGATGATATTCAACCTGTCGAAGACAGATCCTCGAGTAGGGGAAGGAGCAGGAATCGTCAGTCTTGAAAAGACTGACTCTTTGACAGGGGAAGCCGCCTTGACGACTTCTGGAGTAGTAGTTATTGCCTTCCTTGGGACAGCCAATTTACAGTTCTGATCCAGCCTGGCGAAAACAGAGGCTGTTGGTTTGGTAGTGGGCGACCCGTTGACAGGGGCCGTCGTGGCAGTGAGCCGGTCGAAGACCAACTTCTTGTTCACTTCCGGTGCAGGTATTGGCATAGAGAAGCTTGTAGGTAGGATCATGGTCCCGAAAAACAGGCCGGTGGTGGCTTGGGTCACCTGTTCTACCGGCAGAGCGACGAAGGAGGCCACTTGGGGCCCATATGCTACACCTCCAGGGGAGGTGGAGCGTCCGTTGCAGTGGCGCTTCGAGCAGTTGGTGCAGTTAGAGGCCATTGATGCTTGAGTTCTGCGCTAGACAAAAGACCAAATCTTAGTAACTTGCAACCCAAAGGCAACCATTAACAAACCGCGATTCGTTCGCGAAGACGACACACGAAGTGTGGAGTGGAAAGAGGAAAAGGTCCCACCGGGCGTGCCAGAATCTGTTCCCCTCTGAACGGCGGCCGCGACGTGAGGACATCAAGGCCTGAGGTTTGGGGCAGATGCTATATGGTTTTATCCGTCTACCTCTCCGAAGATGCCAAGTTAATTTATGGCACCGTGTATCGGAGGTTTAGACGGATGCGGCCGATATAGCAGACTTCGTCAGATTCCCCCTCGCTTGAGGTGTTTTTGATTGTGGGGACGCTCTTCCCTGCAGGCGCAAGCCCCTGCAGTTAATTACGCTACCGCATCGCGGTAACAACTTTCTCCTTCTCCAGAATTTCACTTCATGTCATGGGTGTTTGTTTTGTTTATGGTTGCCCGTGGATTGTATACGGAGATTGAGTAATGCGTCGCCCGTAGGACGTGGATCAGTCCAAATCCGTATTTACTTAGATTTGGGTTTGGTGTTTTTAGTTTAAGGATACGTTAGCCGCATTTGAGACTAAGATCAACTTAAACGTTCGTTAATGATTCGTTAGTCTGATTTGAGACTAAGATCAACTTAACGTGGTGATCCATTTAATATATATGGCCGTCGGGACTCGTCACCTTTCTGACGTCATTGAAGGACTATAACGACATGTGTCAGAGGAGTTTGGAGATGTACCCTCGAACCAAAGTTGATTTGGAGTTTTATAATCCATTTGAATGTTTAAGGATACGTTAGCCGGGTTTGCAGCTAAGATAAACTTAAACGGGATCGTTTAGATCCGACAAAGAGCATTTGGAGGCTCTATAGTTCCAGTTTAGGGGCGTAGTGGTCCACAGGTAGTTTAGGGACATCGCGGTCCATGTTCCTGTTTAGGGACGTGGTGGTCCATCATTAGTTTAGGGATGTTTCGGTCCATCATTAGTTTAGGGACATTTCGGTCCAATATTAGTTTAAGGACGTTTCTATCCAATATTAGTTTAAGGACGTTTCGGTCCAATATTAGTTTAAGGACGTTTCGGTCCATGAGTTTAAGGACCCCGCAGTCCGTGTTGATGTGTGGTCATCGGGACCCGTCACCTCTCTAACGTCGTTGAAGGATTACAACGATAGGTGTCAGAGGTGTTAGTGTATATACCCTAGAGGCCATTACTGTATCATACTAGTTTGTATATTACTTGATGGAAGCTTGGGATATTCACAGGTGTATATACAATCTTGCTCGAAATAGTAGTATGCTACTTGGTTTGTCTCTACTTCAATATGTGCATGTGTTTCTTTTAGCATATCGCTGATATACATATTAGTAGAGCCCTTAGGATCTTTGCTTGATTACCAGCGTTGTGATGGCGCTCGCACTCGTGGGAGCTGGGTAATCTATAAGCACATCCTTATACAGGTCCCTGGTTATTGGACTATCGAGACAGGGCATCGATACTCCGGAGTAGACTAGCGTATGCGCTTCTCATCCCAGCGTGGGAGACGGTCTGTCCCACAGCCGTCAGTGCGTCGTACTTGAGATAGTATACGGGTGCTCGTTAGGTTACGAGTACACTGGACAGGACTCGTCGGGGACTGTTGGTTGGTATTATACCTATCGTCAGTTATCAGTTCCCAGGTGACATGAGTACAGCTTAGTCCGCTGACTTGACACTGTCACTTCGCCTCGAGTGTGTTCCCACTGCACTTTGATTACTACCCTACCACGGCTCAAAGGAGTCGTGCAAACAGGTAGTTTTTGGGTGTAGTCCCGAAGCACTTGGAGGCAGTGACGGTTAGACAGGATTCGTCTCTCCCGGTATTGGGGGTTGACATCGCGCTGTGTCCAGGAGAGCCATTACACGAGTAGTCCCTGGCCAGGGCAAGCGAGATATACTGGTAGGTTTCCAGTGTTATCTCAGGGTGTTCTGGGCTACACTCCGACACGACTTGTACCGCTATTAGGGGACTGACGTTCACCGCCCCCCTAGGCCCGCCATGCGATGTATCAGACGAACAGACCGGACTGTACGGAGATTGTCACATACAGGCTCAGTAGGAGTTCTGATGGGGTTCACCTCGTCAGTCTTCTTATCGACATCTACCTGGGGACCGTTACGTACAGCTAGTGCCGCTTGCGGTCTGTGGTTAAACCCACTGCCAGCGTAGTGTCGAGTCTTTAGAGTCCCACACAGAGAGCTATTCACCTTTAGGCAAAATGAGTAGAGGTCGCATGGTTTTGCGACAGGGTGTTAGTTGTATGTATGCCCTAGAGGCTAGTATTGTACAGATGATGTATATTATATTGGATGCTTGGACATATATAGAGATGACTTTCTTGCTCGATATGATAGTATGCTATCTGGTTACTCTTTATCTTAACATGTATACTAGTCTCTTTAAACCGTCTTATAGTTACATGTTGGTAAAGCCCTTAGGATGTGTACTTGACTGCCTAGACTATGATGTAGATCATACTAGTGGGGACATGGTAGTCCATAAGTACATCCTTCAAGGTCCCTAGTCGTGGGTGTATCGAGACGGGGCATCGATATACCAGTGTAGACTAGTGTATACGCTTCTCGACCCATGAGATGGGCGATGGATGATCCCATATCCATTGGTGTTTGACATCAGAGATGGTATACGGGTGCTCAGTGGAGACTGGGTACACTGGACGGACTCGCCGAGAACTCCCAGATGGTATTATACCTCACGTCAGATGGCAGTTCTCAGGTGACACTTGTACAGGTTAGTCTGTAGACCCGAGATCGTCATAGAGTCTTGTGTGATTCCCACTGTACTTTGATCTCCACCTTACCACGTCCATGAGGGCGTGCAAAACGGTAGTCTTTGGGTACAGTCCCGAGTCACATGGAGGCAATGAGCGATAGGAGGGGTTTCGTCTCTCCCGGTATTGGGGGTTGATGTTGCGCTGTGCTCGATTGGCCGTAACAGGGAAGTCCCTGGCCAGGGCTGATCAGAGATTTGCTGGTAAGTGTTACCAGTAGTTTCTCGACCCGTTATGAGCCTCACATCGGCACGACTTATCGGTTATTGGGGTCTGACGTTTACCACCCCTAGACTTGATATGCGACGTATCAGACGAACAGACCGGACTGTACGGTAAGTGTTACTGGTTGGATTCACAGGAGTGTGAGCGGGCTAGCTCGTCGATCTTCTGATCGCTCAATACCTGGATGGCCGTTACGTTTAGCAGACCGCTTGCGGCTTGTGGGTGCTTGATATGATCATCATCTGCTACCGGCGTATTGACGAGTCTTTAGAGTCCTACACAGAGGTTTCCTGGCTCAAGCGAAACGAAATAGGAGCGCATATGAGATATGTGCGGGACCGAGAATAATGCGTGTATGTGATACCGTATTTCATTCTCGCGATGAATGTTTCGATTGGTTGTATGCGATATAACCTAGTTGTCGAATCATTGATTCGATAAATCGATACATTGTATACTAGTCGGTTATGTGCGACATGACCGGATCATTGAATCAAGTGTTGATTTAATGATTTAATGTATAATTATATATTTGATATATTAATTTGCATAAACTAGTATTGGTTCATTTTAAAAGGATTTTCTCACTTGAAGTGCACATTGTATATGTGATATGCTTTTGTGTGCACTTGATTGTATCATGTTTGATGATACATATTTACTTGGGTTTGTGCAAAGAATTAAACCATGGTTATGATAATGGTTAGGGTTTAGAGTTATTCATCTATTTATTTATCCATTCTTTATTTATTTAAATGGATAAAAAGAAAATAAAATGGTTTCTTTTTGTCATGAAGCTTGTTGAAGCTTCATGAAGCTTTGACTAAAGAGACCATTTTGTCTTCATGCTTAACCCTAACCATTCCCACTTACCATGGTCTATTCTCTACATTTAACCTTAGTTAGGATATGATAAGTATTGTTTTCTTTTTCATTTTAAATGACTTATCATATTCTTTCTTCTTCTTGATCATCTTCTTCTTCAAGAAAAGCTTAAGCCCATCAATGGCAACTTGAGCAAAAGTGAGTGAAATCCAATTATAAAGTGAACCCACCTCCTATTTCTTCACCCTTTACCTCTTGCCAAGTTGTTTTGGGTGTTTTCTTCACAAGTTTCACAACTTGGTGGAGTCGGAGCTTGAACTTGTGAAACCTCGACGTAGATCATCTTCGACACGAAGCCGACGACCTTGCCCGCTCGTTTTTCCGATGAAGCCGACGATTGAGTCTAGGATTCGAGATGGACAGCGAGAGGACGCCTACGTGGAGCTAAGGAAGTGGATATCCGGATCTACAAAGGTTGTAGCTTCTGATCTTTAGTTAAATTGTTAACTAGATTCGTATTTCGCCTAGATTTCTAGTCAATGATCCGTATTAGGGTTTCTCGGCACCCATAAAATTTGAAATTGGCATGGTTAATGCCTTGTGAGACCTCTATAGAGTGCCTAGGAACCTTTCACTGGTATCAGAGCCTAGCTAGAGCCTTAGGCGAAGTCTAGACGACGTTTGAAACCCGAACGAACCCGAAACCCTAAAACCCAAGTGCTCTCTGGACTTTTTCTAAAATCTGGGATTTTTCCATATTAAAAATGCTTAAAAAATTCAGCAGGGTATTCTAAGAATTACGGTGCAATTTTTTTCCAATGAACAGTATACTACGCGGCGGAACCGCGGCCTAAGCCAGCTTAGGCGGCGGTTCCGCGGCTAAAGTATGACGTCAGCCATTACAATTTGCACAGTAATTCATTGTTTCACATGCTGAGGTTTCTGGGAATTTTTAATATTTATTCAAGAGTTGAATTTTCTGGGGTTGTTTTGGGGATTCGGTGTTTCGATCGGGGTATCAGATTTTGTCTATGTGGCTTTCCGGATAATTTTTAGAATATGTTAAAAAGTTCGACCGGATATAAATACCCAATTTTTCCCCTGTCGGGAAATTTCCAAGTGTTGGATTTTTCCGTAGTTTAAAGACGTTCTAAGTAGTGCAAGTAACGCGATGGACCCTCTAGAAGACAACAAACCTTAACTCGATTATGTGACCGTCTTGAACTGCCCTTTGAACCTTCGGGTTTGGGGCAGTACGGCGTGCCATATGTGAGGCGTTGGCTTGACCCTTCTACGGCTGGACCGTTGGTACTGAGGCACGAACTGAATGTTGTTAGACTTATTTCATGTATTGAGCTGTATCGGGAAAACTTGGGTATTCGACTGTTCGATCGGAAAGTTTAACATTTTCTGTTTATCTGGAATGTGATACAATAATTGGAATTCACAAACAGTTATGAGATAACTGAATGAATGTTATAAATCTAGCGGTTTAGTTTCACTTGATATTGAAAAGAGTTTTCGATAATGAGACTAAAATGCGGGGTTTATAACTGTTAGGCATGTGATGTCTAAGTATTTCATTTGATTAGGCATGCGATGTCTAAAGAGGTTGCGGATTCCAACTGTTGTAGTTTTACACTTTCTTTTCAGTGACCGTAAGTGCAATATGTGAAATCGCCGGTTTCGTTGCTATATGTCAACGACAATTGGGATGCGCATATTTACTTACGTTGATGACATGTGATGTTATGTGTTGCTGGATATGTTATATTGGATCGTCGTGTTTGAATAGCCGGGTTTTTTTTTATGTGAGATGAGTGTTTTTCATTTTCATTCATGTAAAAACTTGTATGTAATATTCTTTTATTTGGGGCACTTCCAGGTAGCGGAAGTTGTCACCTTTTGTATATTATTTACTTTTCCGCATTAGGATAGACCCAAGGAGGGGAGCACAAGTAACCGGGTTCTGGGGTCCAGTGGGAGACCAACTCGAGGAGTCGAGTCCGGGTCACCTAACCCTAGAATTGGTAGGGTTGCTTGCTGCTCTCGTAGGGGTCTAGGGGTGTGGGATTGGCTATTCATCACGACCGTGGAATCCGTGTTTTATACTGGCTCGTATTGAAAACACGGACGTCCTAATATATCCAATATTTCATATGTTTCTTCTGCTGCGATATCTGTGATGTGATCATGTGATGTTCTATGATGGATACAGTATATAGTATATATGATATATTATATAGACGTTACTTATGTTTTACACCCGTACTAGCCCTGCCCCGCTCTGCCGTTAGTTACCTAACCTAACGGTGCACGAGGGGACATCGAGGCGAATGCGGATGGCATAAGTGTACGTCGTATTTATCTGTGATGTTTAGGTACATAAATGATGGGACTTCATTAATGTGATTAATGAAAGAAAAGAAACCTAAGATGTTGTGGAATCAAATTTTAAATAAAAAAGGTAGCTACAGTTCTTGCTTTGCACAGCGATATATATGATATATCCCGCACCTTATTCGATGAGGAAAGGACCGAGATCCCTTCACCGGGAGTGACTCCTTTAGCAATAACTGGTAGATGCTACACACTCGGTTTGGTTATTGATTGCTTTTAAGAGTTTTTGCTTTGCACAGTGATATATATGATATATCCCGCACCACATTCGACGAGGAAATGGCCGACGATCCCTTCACCGGGAGTGACCCCTTTAGCAAAACTAGAAAAGCCTCAAAATCACTCCATTTCAAAACTTCATTTGATTCTACAACGATATCAAGTTCATTACACTCATGGTTTTATGAAAACCTGCGTAGCCCTCCGTCATTTCAGATAAATACTACTTAGTATTCGTGCTACGGTAGTTTGGCATTCGTCAAGGCGTAGTGTATGGTAGCTAACTAGTATTTATCTGCTTATGCATATGATGCAGATTGGATTAGGGTATTCGTACGGCGTTGTTTGGCATTCGTCAAGGGTCGTGCGGGTGGGTTTAATTCAATCAAGAAATGTACGGGTTGAACTTGACTAGTGGACTATGGGTTGTTTGGCATTCGTCAAGGTCATAGAACACTAGGGGTAAAATATTATCGGGAATTTCAAGTGTTGAAATTTGCAATGAGATTGCATACCTTCTATGAGATAGTTGGATCCCGATACCCACTGCGAGTAAGAGTTACTCCTGGGAGAGTTTTACACATTGCAATTAGCTGATCAAGTAGGTGTCTAGAAAGGTGTTAACGAGGTTACGCCTCTGGGAAAATGAGATTTACATTAATTAGGTTCGTGCGAAAGCACGGGGGACCTCCCTCAAAGTACCGACACTGGCCTGGCTGAAAGATTGGCGAACTTGTAGTGTGTAATTAATCCCGGCTAATCTTTCCTTTTAGGGTTTGAAGGAAGATTTGATAAAAACCAGTGGGAGCCATCCTGATTAGATAAGATAATAACCAATCTGATCTTGCACGAGCATACGCTAAAGTGTTTTCTTCTCTCTCTCTCCAGGTAGCGACCAGTTCATGCCTTAATCAAGATAATAATATGGATGTATTGACCGAACCCGCATGTTATACTGTGCAGGGGAACGTTGAACCCGTTCTATCTTATAAGTGTTATAAGAATGAACAGGAAACAGGAGAATATCTGGATTCTCAAGCCGCCCAGCAGAACATGCATGTTGATGCATCTTCTACAGGTGTGTTAGTTATTGAGAACTGTTTCTCAGTTCACCCTACGTCCTGGGTATTAGATACCGGATCAGGATCCCACATATGTAAACAGTTACATGGGCTACGAAAAGGTAGAGAACTGGGAAAAGGTGATCATTCCGTTCAAGTTGGGAACGGTGCAAGTGTTGCAGCCAAAGCAGTTGGCGAATATCATCTTGTATTACCAAGTGGTGATACAATGATTCTGAATGAGTGCTATTATATACCGAACATGATGTGCAACATTATATCAGTTTCTTTATTGAGTAAAGAAGGATATAATTTTGTAGTAAAGGATAATGTTATGAATATATTCCTAGATCAAAAGTTGATTGCATCAGGCTCGCTACATAATGGCATATTCATTCTAAATCAAAATACAGTCCTCAATATACAAAACACACACAAGAGGAAAAGTTCAGAAATGAACGAATCCTACTTGTGGCATTGTAGACTTGCTCATATCAATGCGACACGACTGGCTAAGTTACATAAGGATGGTTATTTGAATCCGTTCGAATTATCATCTTATGATACTTGCCATTCATGTCTCAAAGGAAAAATGACCAAAGCTCCGTTTAGTGGACACGGAAAAAGAGTTGCTGAACTCTTAGGACTGGTACATAGTGCTGTATGCGGTCCCATGTCTACCCTTGCCAGGAACGGTTCTTCCTACTTCATTACATTCACTGACGATCTCTCTAGATACGGGCATGTGTTCCTATTGAAACACAAGTCTGAAGCTTTTGAGAAATTCAGAGAATATAAGCACGAAGTAGAGAACCAAACGGGCAAAAGTATTAAGATCCTTCGATCTGATCGAGGAGGAGAATACTTGAGCAATGAGTTCCAAGATTATCTAAAAGAGAATGGGATTCTCTCTCAGCTTACTCCACCTTATACACCACAGCACAACGGTGTATCGGAACGAAGGAATCGCACCCTATTAGATATGGTGCGTTCAATGATGAGTACAGCTGAGTTACCTATTTCCTTCTGGGGGTATGCGCTTGAGACAGCCATACACCTATTGAATATGGTTCCTACCAAATCAATGCCTACCACTCCATATGAGATATGGAAAGGGAAGAGACCATATCTTAAGTATGTTAAGATATGGGGTTGTCCAGCCTATGTCAAAAGACAAAATCCGGACAAACTCGAGGCAAGATCAGTCTTATGTAAGTTTGTAGGATATCCCAAAAATTCACAAGGGTATATCTTCTACCACCCCGAGGAACAAAAGGTGTTTGTTTCTCGACATGCCACTTTCTTAGAAAAAGGTTTTCTTATGAAACAGATTAGTGGCATTGAGGTAGAACTGGAAGAGGTTCCAGCAACACAAACTATAACAGAAGACTTGGTAGAACCAGAGAATTCAGTAGAACTCGACGAACCCCAGCCTCTCCGCCGATCTAGTAGGGTTTCTCGTCCACCAGAGAGATACTACGGTTTTCTCATTGACGGTGGAAGCGAGGATTGCATCATGGAGGATGATGACCCAACTAGCTTCGAGCAGGCCATCACGAGTTTGGACTCAGTGAAATGGCTGGATGCTATGCGGTCCGAGATGGAATCCATGTACACTAACAAAGTATGGACTTTGGAAGTTGCTCCTGAAGGGGTAAAACCCATTGGGAGCAAGTGGATCTTCAAGAAGAAACTTGGTGTAGATGGGAAAGTGGAGACTTTCAAAGCTAGACTTGTTGCAAAAGGTTTTCGCCAAAGACCAGGTGTGGACTATGACGAAACCTTTTCTCCAGTGGCTATGCTTAAATCCATCCGGATCATGCTTGCCATCGCTGCATATCATGATTACGAAATCTGGCAAATGGATGTTAAGACCGCCTTTCTAAATGGTGATTTAGAAGAGTGTGTGTACATGACTCAGCCAGAGGGCTTCGTAGACAGTGGGAGCAGCGGGAAGGTGTGCAAGCTGCTTAAATCCATTTATGGATTAAAGCAAGCATCGCGGAGTTGGAACATCTGCTTTGACGTCGTTATCAAAGAGTTTGATTTCGTCAAAAATCCAGATGAACCTTGTATCTACAAGAAGGTGGCAGAGAGTAAGGTAGTCTTCCTCGTATTGTACGTGGACGACATACTCTTGATAGGAAATGATATTCCTATACTGCAATCGGTCAAGCTCTTCTTATCACAAAGATTCTCGATGAAAGATCTTGGTGATGCCTCCTGCATATTGGGAATAAGGATCTATAGGGATAGATCCAAACGGATTTTGGGATTGTCCCAATCCAGGTACATTGACACCATACTAAAGAGGTTTAGTATGGAAGAATCCAAGCGTGGGAACTTGCCCACGATCTCTGGAGTCACTCTCTCCAAAGAGATGTCTCCCAAGACTGATTTGGAGAGAGCTCGCATGCAAGGGATACCCTATGCTTCGGCTGTAGGATCTATCATGTATGCGATGCTATGTACTAGACCCGATGTAGCATACTCACTAAGTGTAGTGAGAAGGTATCAAGCTGATTCTGGAGAGAGTCACTGGACAGCTGTGAAGAGCATTCTCAAGTACTTACGAAGGACTAAAGAGATGCTCTTAGTGTATGGTAACGGAGAACTCCAAGTGGAGTCCTTTACCGATTCGAGCTTCCAGAGTGATAAGGACGACTCTAAGTCACAGTCGGGATTTGTCTTTACCCTTTACGGAGGGGCGGTTAGCTGGAAGAGTTCCAAGCAGGAAACCGTGGCAGACTCGACGATGGAGGCTGAATACATCGCTGCCAACGATGCTGCCAAAGAGGCTGTCTGGATCAAGAAGTTCATTACTGAACTTGGAGTGGTTCCATCCATTGAGCATCCAATACCTTTGTATTGCGATAACAATGGAGCGGTGGCTTTGGCCAAGGAACCCAGGTCCCATCAGCGATCCAGGCATATTCTGAGGCGGTATCACCTGATCCGGGAGATAGTTGATCGCCGGGAGATCGAGGTCAGGAGGGTTGACACGAAGAACAACACGGCGGATCCACTCACGAAGGCCATTCCCCAGATACAGTTTGAGAGAATCTTCGGGATGCTCGGTATGCGATACTACAGCAGCTGGCCCTAGTGCAAGTGGGAGATTGTTTGTTGTATGTATGCCCTAGAGGCCAGTATTGTACAGATGATGTATATTATATTGGATGCTTGGACATATATAGAGATGACTTTCTTGCTCGATATGATAGTATGCTATCTGGTTACTCTTTATCTTAACATGTATACTAGTCTCTTTAAACTGTCTTATAGTTACATGTTGGTAAAGCCCTTAGGATGTGTACTTGACTGCTTGGACTATGATGTAGATCATACTAGTGGGGACATGGTAGTCCATAAGTACATCCTTCAAGGTCCCTAGTCGTGGGTGTATCGAGACGGGGCATCGATATACCAGTGTAGACTAGCGTATACGCTTCTCGACCCATGAGATGGGCGATGGATGATCCCATATCCATTGGTGTTTGACATCAGAGATGGTATACGGGTGCTCAATGGAGACTGGGTACACTGGACGGACTCGCCGAGAACTCCCAGATGGTATTATACCTCACGTCAGATGGCAGTTCTCAGGTGACACTTGTACAGGTTAGTCAGTAGACCCGAGATCGTCATAGAGTCTTGTGTGATTCCCACTGTACTTTGATCTCCACCTTACCACGTCCATGAGGGCGTGCAAAACGGTGGTCTTTGGGTACAGTCCCGAGTCACATGGAGGCAATGAGCGATAGGAGGGGTTTCGTCTCTCCCGGTATTGGGGGTTGATGTTGCGCTGTGCTCGATTGGCCGTAACAGGGAAATCCCTGGCCAGGGCTGATCAGAGATTTGCTGGTAAGTGTTACCAGTAGTTTCTCGACCCGTTATGAGCCTCACATCGGCACGACTTATCGGTTATTGGGGTCTGACGTTTACCACCCCTAGACTTGATATGCGACGTATCAGACGAACAGACCGGACTATACGGTAAGTGTTACTGGTTGGATTCACAGGAGTGTGAGCGGGCTAGCTCGTCGATCTTCTGATCGCTCAATACCTGGATGGCCGTTACGTTTAGCAGACCGCTTGCGGCTTGTGGGTGCTTGATATGATCATCATCTGCTACCGGCGTATTGACGAGTCTTTAGAGTCCTACACAGAGGTTTCCTGGCTCAAGCGAAACGAAATAGAAGCGCATATGAGATATGTGCGGGACCGAGAATAATGCGTGTATGTGATACCGTATTTCATTCTCGCGATGAATGTTTCGATTGGTTGTATGCGATATAACCTAGTTGTTGAATCATTGATTCGATAAATCGATACATTGTATACTAGTCGGTTATGTGCGACATGACCGGATCATTGAATCAAGTGTTGATTTAATGATTTAATGTATAATTATATATTTGATATATTAATTTGCATAAACTAGTATTGGTTCATTTTAAAAGGATTTTCTCACTTGAAGTGCACATTGTATATGTGATATGCTTTTGTGTGCACTTGATTGTATCATGTTTGATGATACATATTTACTTGGGTTTGTGCAAAGAATTAAACCATGGTTATGATAATGGTTAGGGTTTAGAGTTATTCATCTATTTATTTATCCATTCTTTATTTATTTAAATGGATAAAAAGAAAATAAAATGGTTTTTTTTTGTCATGAAGCTTGTTGAAGCTTCATGAAGTTTTGACTAAAGAGACCATTTTGTCTTCATGCTTAACCCTAACCATTCCCACTTACCATGGTCTATTCTCTACACTTAACCTTAGTTAGGATATGATAAGTATTGTTTTCTTTTTCATTTTAAATGACTTATCATATTCTTTCTTCTTCTTGATCATCTTCTTCTTCAAGAAAAGCTTAAGCCCATCAATGGCAACTTGAGCAAAAGTGAGTGAAATCCAATTATAAAGTGAACCCACCTCCTATTTCTTCACCCTCTACCTCTTGCCAAGTTGTTTTGGGTGTTTTCTTCACAAGTTTCACAACTTGGTGGAGTCGGAGCTTGAACTTGTGAAACCTCGACGTAGATCATCTTCGGCACGAAGCCGACGACCTTGCCTGCTCGTTTTTCCGATGAAGCCGACGATTGAGTCTAGGATTCGAGATGGACAGCGAGAGGACGCCTACGTGGAGCTAAGGAAGTGGATATCCGGATCTACAAAGGTTGTAGCTTCTGATCTTTAGTTAAATTATTAGCTAGATTCGTATTTCGCCTAGATTTCTAGTCAATGATCCGTATTAGGGTTTCTCGGCACCCATAAAATTTGAAATTGGCATGGTTGATGCCTTGTGAGACCTCTATAGAGTGCCTAGGAACCTTTCATAGGGTTCGTTCACATTCGCGCACTTGTGCACGTTTGCTGTCCGGACAGTTTATACTAGCGGGCTTTGGTTTAAGCCGGATCCTAGTATATGATTTGGGATTGGTTTTTCTCATTGTATTCGTGTTCCTCGGATCGCGAATACGGGTGCGTATGCACAGTTGCTTGAGACTGAGGGAGAGGACTTTGATTAGGGTTAATGACTATTGTCATTTTATTAACCCTAATGCTTATGTGTGTATTATAGTTAATTGATAATTAGTTTAGTAATTGTGCATGGTTATGGTTGTTGACCATTTGACCTCCTTGACTTGTTGACCTAGGTTGACACTTTGACCATCATCATTTCTTTTGGAAGATGCTTTTTGATCCTTGCAAATTGAAATGATAATGGTCATGTCATGATAAGCCATGACAATTATCTAGCTAATTATTCAATTAAAATAATATACACATATTAGTGAGAATGGTTCACATAATTCTCATTATTCTATCATTTCCTTTCTCTCTCTTGTTCTTCCTCTCCCTCAAGCTCTCTCCCTCTCATGTGTTGAGAAACACTTGAGCTTGAGAAAAACCCTCTCTTGATCATCTTTACTCTCATCTAGGGTTCAAGGACTAGCACTTCTTGCACCCTAGTTACTTCTAGCTTGGAGTTGAAGCCAAAGGTTGAGGCTTTCGGGTGGATCTTTCTTCGACGTGAGAAGACGACCAAGGTGACCTCCTTCCACCACTCCAAGGAGCAAGGAGAGAAGGACTTAAAGCCCAAGGTATAATCTTTCTAGCACTTAGCTAGTTACTAGTTAGCTTTAGCAAGTTTTTGTTTAGCAAAGATCCTTCTAGCTATAGTCCATGTTGCCTAAGCTCATAAAAATCCGATTTTTATTCCGTTTTCCGCCTCCCCGCAAGCACCGGGATGGGCAACGTGGACTTACAGTGGTATCAGAGCCTAACTAAACATAAACTAGCTTGGTAGTGAAGTGTGTCGAAGTTCGAAACGGAAAAATCGAAAAACCAAAATAACAAAACCCTAAGTTTCTGTTAAAATTTTTTCTGTTCAAAACAAAATTTGTCATACTCCAAAAATCATCTCAGGGTTTTTTAAAGAACACCACCAAAAACGATCCAGTGAGTCGACCAAAGAGCCGCGGTTCCGCGGCAATAGCAAGCTATTGCCGCGCAACCGCGGCCGTCTTGGCTCTTCACTTGGTCGAGTTTGGTGCAGTGTATCTCTGGCTTGGTTTTAGGATTTTTAAGATGGTTTATATGTGTCCAGATTTTCCAGAATAGAAATTTGTTTTTGGGGGCCTATAAATCCGTTTTTTTTTTCCGAACTTCAATACACTTTGACTAAAAGGGTTATATCTGTGATGTTTGAATGTATTGAACGTCGGCTAATCGCTATATGTCGATTAGTCAGGATTATACATATCTGTGATCTGTGATTGATACTGGTTTGTGTATATGAATGGGTTGGATTGTCGCGGATGAATAGCCGGGGTGGATGTGAGATGAGTGTTGCTTTTTCTTTCATTCATTGTAATATGTAAATTGATGTAATATTATTATTTGTTTGGCCGCACAACCGGGTCGGGGTTGTAGCCGTCATTGTATAATTCTTTTTACTGTTTTTGCTCCTAGGATAGACCCATGGAGGGGGTGCACAAACTACCGGGTATCTCGAAGTGCCGAGTGGCCTACTCACGGTGGTGAGGGAGGTTGCTTCGCTTCGGGTACTTGGTGGGTAGTTTGCCGCACCCGTAGGGGTCTTTGGTGGGGTATTGGCTATTCACCGCGACCGTGTAATCCGCTTTTCGTTGCAGGCTCGAACGGATTGCGGATTCCTAGTATATCCAATGTATTCATCTGTGATCTGTAATGTCTATCATTGCTATATATTTATATATGATAACTATTTAGGCGTTGCTTATGTTTTACAGCCGCGCTAGCCCAGCCCCCGCTCTGTCGTTAGTTAAGTAACCTAACGGGTGATGACGGGGCCCCGTGGCGAATGCGAATGGCATAAGCGTACGTCATATTTTGGTTGTTTTCTGCAATGGTAGGATTAAATGATGGGACGCATTAAAAGAACTAATGCAAGAAAATAAACCAAGTAAAAGTCGATTGGAACACTTTGAAAACCACTCGGTTCTTTTCAAAACTAAACTTTTAAACGCGGAGCTTGAACCACTCCTTTTAAAAGCTATCTCGTTCCATCGATTATATCAAGTTCACTACGTTCACGGTTTCGCCAAAACCATCCGTAGCCCTCCATCATTTCAGTTAAAAATTCGGTAGTATTCAAGCTATGTATTTTGACCTCACGCCAAGGCATAGTGATTGGTAGCTGCCGGATATTTATCTGTTGCATAGATAGAATGCGTTGGTTTGAGACAGTCGTACTGCCATTTTGGCCTACGTCAAGGGTAGGTACGGGTGGGTTCAAATTAACCAGGATAATGATGGGAAGAACTTGACATGTGACTTATGACATTTTGACCTCACGCCAAGGTCATAAGAGCATGGGGCAAAAATCCACATCGGGAGTTTCATAAGTACTGAAACTTGCTAGCGTTGCATACCATTTGGAGTGTGATGATTCTGGTAGGATTCCTTCGGTTTTATCACGCGATGATATTTGGATCCCGATCCTACTGTGAGTATATGCTACTCCTCGGGAAAACTCTCACTTAACGATCAATGCTATAAACTTAGTAGGTGTCTAGAAAGGTGTTAGCGGGGCTACGCCCACAGGGAAAAGAGGTTACTTAATTAAGGAACTTCGCGAAAGCGTTGGAAAACCTCCCTCGAAGTACCGACACTGGCCTGGCTGAACGGTTAAGCAAGTATTGTACGGTGAGATTGATCCTGACTAATCCTTTCTTTACGGTTTGAGAAGCGATTCGAGAGACAGTGGGAGCCATCCAGTTTAGACAAATTAAAAACCACTCTAAACTTGCAAGAGCATCATGCTAAAGTGTTTCTTTTCTCTCTCCTAATTGCAGCGACCATTCAACATGACCGGACTTAAGTTATTACTAGATAAAAACAAATTGACAGGGCCAAACTACAAAGATTGGCTCAGGAATGTCAAGATGGCAATCACTTATGACAAGTTGGGGTATGTCCTTACCACCAAAGCTCCCCCTGTCCCAGGTCCCAAAACCAGTGTCGCGGATAGGGAAATCCGTAAGACATGGGAAATAGATTGCGCGAAGGCCAAATGCCTCGTACTTGCCTCGATGGACAACGAACATCAGAGGAGGCACGAGAATATGGACCTAGAGTCCATATTTCTTCATACAAAAGAACTGTATGGAGAGCAGTCTCGTATCGCAAGATACGAAGTGTCGAAGAAGTTGTTTTCGGCAAGATTGGCCGTCGGATCATCGGTAGCGGAACACGTGCTTAAGATGATTGGCTACATAGAGGAGCTCGCGGACCTTGGGACCACGTTGGAGAATGAACTCTATACTGATTTGATTCTCCAGTCCATTCCTTCCACTTACGCCCAGTTTATTCTTAACTTCAACATGCAAGGAAAGGAGGTTGAACTTTCCGAGCTTCTGAACATGTTGAGGAGTGCTGAGGGCACCCTACAGAAGGGTAGGGAGACATCCACTTTGTTTGTAGGAGGATCTTCCTCTTCTAGGTCCAGGGCGAAAGCCAAGGGCAAGAAGAAGAAAGCCCCCGCCAAACCAAGAGGCGGTGTCAGTAAAGTGGATACGAAGGGAAAAGGAAAAGCAACAAAGGTAGCGGGAAAGCTGGTGGTGAAGGAAGAATGCTTCTATTGTCACAAAAGTGGTCACTGGAAACAGGATTGCAAGGCTTGGAAAGCCAGAACACAGGATTTGAAGCGAGTTGCAGCTTCAGCTTCAAGTGTGTATGTTATTGAAAACTGTCTATCAATAAACTCTACTTCCTGGGTATTGGATACCGGATCAGGATCTCATATCTGTAATTCCTTGCAGGCGTTGAGAAAGCGTAGAGTTTTGAAGGCAGGTGACATGACCCTCAGAGTTGCGAACGGTGCTAGCATGGATGCTGAGGCCGTGGGGGACTATCACCTGGGATTGTCAGATGGACATTTTTTGGTTTTGCGTAGTTGTTATTATGTACCAAATGCAACCTGTAATATCATTTCTGTATCTTTATTATCTAAAGAAGGTTATGAATTTGCATTTGTAAGTAATGTAGTGAACATTCACCTTAATCATGTTTTGATTGGGTCAGGTACATTGAACAACGGTATATACGTATTAAACCAACCACAGATTTTCAATGTCCAGAATACACACAAAAGAAAGTCTCCAGAAATCGATAAAACTTTCTTATGGCATTGTAGACTGGGTCACATCAATGAGAGAAGGTTGACTAAGTTACACACAGAAGGATATTTGGATTCGTTCGAATATCAATCGTATGCAACTTGTCAATCCTGTCTCAAAGGAAAGATGTCAAAGACACCGTTCACTGGACACGGAGTAAGAGCGAGCGAGCTCTTGGGACTCGTACACAGCGACGTGTGCGGTCCAATGTCTACACATGCACGAAGCGGTTATTCATACTTCATTACTTTTACGGATGATTTCTCAAGGTTCGGACATATCTTCTTAATGAAGCATAAATCCGAAGCTTTTGATAAGTTCCAGGAATATAAGAATGAAGTAGAAAAACAAACAGGCAAAAGTATCAAGGCACTGAGATCTGATCGAGGTGGTGAATACTTGAGTGCCGAGTTCCTGCGTTACTTAAATGAGAATGGAATTCTCTCTCAGCTTACTCCTCCATACACTCCGCAACATAACGGTGTATCGGAGAGACGGAACCGAACCCTATTGGATATGGTACGGTCCATGATGAGTAACGCTGAGTTGCCGCGATCGTTCTGGGGATATGCGCTAGAAACAGTTGCATACCTTTTGAACCGTGTTCCCACTAAGACTGTGCTTACCACACCATATGAGTTATGGAGTGGGAAGAAACCCTATCTTCAATACTTGAAGATTTGGGGATGTCCAGCTTATGTCAAAAAGCAGCATGCGGACAAACTAGAGGCACGCTCAGTACTGTGCAAGTTTGTGGGATACCCAAAGAACTCCAGGGGGTATCTTTTCTATTACGCAGAGGAACAAAAAGTCCTTGTTTCTCGTAATGCCCATTTTCTGGAACATCAGTTCATAGAAAAAGAATTAAGTGGGAGCGCAATAGAACTGGAAGAAATTCCAGAACCACGAGCTATTACTGAAAGCTTGGTTGAACCAGAGGGTTCGAAAGATCAGGACATTCCCACGCCACTCCGCAGGAGTAGTAGGCAGTCTCATCCGCCCGAGAGATACTACGGTTTTCTCATTGACGGGGATAGAGAGGATTGCATCATAGACTTTGATGAGCCTACTAGCTTCCTGCAAGCCATTCAGAGCGTCGACTCGGTAAAATGGCTGGATGCAATGCGGACCGAAATGGAGTCCATGTACACCAACAAAGTATGGACGTTGGACATTGCTCCAGATGGGGTAAAACCCGTAGGATGCAAGTGGATCTTCAAAAGGAAGATTAGTGTAGATGGACAGGTTGAGACCTATAAAGCTAGACTGGTAGCAAAGGGTTTTCGTCAGCGACCTGGTTTGGACTATGACGAAACCTTTTCTCCAGTAGCTATGCTGAAATCCATTCGGATCCTTCTTGCCATTGCTGCCTTCCACGATTATGAGATTTGGCAGATGGACGTAAAGACAACTTTTCTAAATGGACATTTAGAGGAATGTGTCTATATGGATCAGCCAGAGGGTTTCATTCAGAGTGGGAGCAGCGGAAAGGTGTGCAAGTTGCTTAAGTCCATTTATGGACTAAAGCAGGCATCGCGGAGTTGGAACATCTGTTTTGATGAGACGGTCAAGGAATTTGGCTTTATCAAAAATCCAGATGAACCATGCATCTATTGTAGATTTGTAGCGAGAACTGTAGTATTCCTCGTTTTATACGTGGATGACATTCTCTTAATAGGAAATGACATTCCTATGCTATAATCTGTCAAGGGGTTCTTGTCATACAGGTTCTCCATGAAAGACCTGGGTGATGCCTCATACATTCTGGGTATCCGGATCTACCGTGACAGATCCAAGAGGATATTAGGACTTTCACAGTCCAGGTACATCGACACCATACTGAAGAGATTCAGTATGGAAGATTCCAAGCGCGGTAATCTACCGGCTTGTCACGGGATCACCCTCTCCAAAGAGATGTCTCCCAAGACTGATTTGGAGAGGGATCGTATGTCTATTATACCCTACGCTTCTGCGGTAGGCTCTATAATGTATGCGATGTTGTGTACCAGACCGGATGTGGCTTATGCACTGAGTGTGGTAAGCAGGTATCAGTCTAACCCTGGGAAGAAACATTGGATAGCAGTAAAGAACATTCTCAAGTACCTGAGAAGGACTAAGGAGATGTTCTTGGTGTATGGCGGAAAAGACCTGCAGATTGAGGCCTTTGCTGACTCCAGCTTCCAGAGTGACAAGGATGATTCCAAGTCCATGTCGGGTTTTGTCTTTACCCTCAATGGAGGGGCGGTGCGTTGGAAGAGCTCCAAACAGGAAACCGTTGCTGACTCGACTATGGAAGCGGAATACATCGCTGCATCTGATGCCGCAAAAGAAGCTGTCTGGATGAGGAAGTTCTTGAGAGAACTTCAGGTGGTTCCGTCCATTGTTGACCCAATACCTCTGTATTGCGACAACAACGGGGCTATAGCTTTAGCGAAGGAACCCAGGTCCCATCAGAAATCCAGACACATCTTAAGGCGGTTTCACCTGATCAGGGAGATCGTAGATCGCCAGGAGATCGATCTCCGGAGAGTTGCATCAGAGGATAACACAGCAGATCCATTCACCAAGGCCTTTCCCCAGACTCAGTTCGAGCGGCTGATCGAGATGATAGGTCTTCGATACGCCAGTACATGGCCTTAGTGCAAGTGGGAGATTGTTAGTGTATATGCCCTAGAGGCCATTACTGTATCATACTAGTTTGTATATTACTTGATGGAAGCTTGGGATATTCACAGGTGTATATACAATCTTGCTCGAAATGGTAGTATGCTACTTGGTTTGTCTCTACTTCAATATGTGCATGTGTTTCTTTTAGCATATCGCTGATATACATATTAGTAGAGCCCTTAGGATCTTTGCTTGATTACCAGCGTTGTGATGGCGCTCGCACTCGTGGGAGCTGGGTAATCTATAAGCACATCCTTATACAGGTCCCTGGTCGTTGGACTATCGAGACAGGGCATCGATACTCCGGAGTAGACTAGCGTATGCGCTTCTCATCCCAGCGTGGGAGACGGTCTGTCCCACAGCCGTCAGTGCGTCGTACTTGAGATAGTATACGGGTGCTCGTTCGGTTACGAGTACACTGGACAGGACTCGTCGGGGACTGTTGGTTGGTATTATACCTATCGTCAGTTATCAGTTCCCAGGTGACATGAGTACAGCTTAGTCCGCTGACTTGACACTGTCACTTCGCCTCGAGTGTGTTCCCACTGCACTTTGATTACTACCCTACCACGGCTCAAAGGAGTCGTGCAAACAGGTAGTTTTTGGGTGCAGTCCCGAAGCACTTGGAGGCAGTGACGGTTAGACAGGATTCGTCTCTCCCGGTATTGGGGGTTGACATCGCGCTGTGTCCAGGAGAGCCATTACACGAGTAGTCCCTGGCCAGGGCAAGCGAGATATACTGGTAGGTTTCCAGTGTTATCTCAGGGTGTTCTGGGCTACACTCCAACACGACTTGTACCGCTATTAGGGGACTGACGTTCACCGCCCCCCTAGGCCCGCCATGCGATGTATCAGACGAACAGACCGGACTGTACGGAGATTGTCACATACAGGCTCAGTAGGAGTTCTGATGGGGTTCACCTCGTCAGTCTTCTTATCGACATCTACCTGGGGACCGTTACGTACAGCTAGTGCCGCTTGCGGTCTGTGGTTAAACCCACTGCCAGTGTAGTGTCGAGTCTTTAGAGTCCCACACAGAGAGCTATTCGCCTTTAGGCAAAATGAGTAGAGGTCGCATGGTTTTGCGACAGGGTTCGTTCACATTCGCGCACTTGTGCACGTTTGCTGTCCGGACAGTTTATACTAGCGGGCTTTGGTTTAAGCCGGATCCTAGTATATGATTTGGGATTGGTTTTTCTCATTGTATTCGTGTTCCTCGGATCGCGAATACGGGTGCGTATGCACAGTTGCTTGAGACTGAGGGAGAGGACTTTGATTAGGGTTAATGACTATTGTCATTTTATTAACCCTAATGCTTATGTGTGTATTATAGTTAATTGATAATTAGTTTAGTAATTGTGCATGGTTATGGTTGTTGACCATTTGACCTCCTTGACTTGTTGACCTAGGTTGACACTTTGACCATCATCATTTCTTTTGGAAGATGCTTTTTGATCCTTGCAAATTGAAATGATAATGGTCATGTCATGATAAGCCATGATAATTATCTAGCTAATTATTCAATTAAAATAATATACACATATTAGTGAGAATGGTTCACATAATTCTCATTATTCTATCATTTCCTTTCTCTCTCTTGTTCTTCCTCTCCCTCAAGCTCTCTCCCTCTCATGTGTTGAGAAACACTTGAGCTTGAGAAAAACCCTCTCTTGATCATCTTTACTCTCATCTAGGGTTCAAGGACTAGCACTTCTTGCACCCTAATTACTTCTAGCTTGGAGTTGAAGCCAAAGGTTGAGGCTTTCGGGTGGATCTTTCTTCGACGTGAAAAGACGACCAAGGTGACCTCCTTCCACCACTCCAAGGAGCAAGGAGAGAAGGACTTAAAGCCCAAGGTATAACCTTTCTAGCACTTAGCTAGTTACTAGTTAGCTTTAGCAAGTTTTTGTTTAGCAAAGATCCTTCTAGCTATAGTCCATGTTGCCTAAGCTCATAAAAATCCGATTTTTATTCCGTTTTCCGCCTCCCCGCAAGCACCGGGATGGGCAACGTGGACTTACAAGAGGAGTTCAGAGATGTACCCTTGAACCGGTCGCAAATTGATTTAGGAGAGCAATCTCGCTTAATCAATTTAGTTTGAGGACTTACGGCCATGATTGGGCTAAGTCCAGTTGAAAAATATTCAATGCTTTTATTTGATTTTGGTCTGTTAGACCTGTGCTAGGGCTTGGCCCATTTTTAAATAATGCATTGTATTATTTTCTATTTTTTTGTTTGGGCTCTACCCATAAAAGATGCAGAGCATCAATTTATTCTGGGCTCTGCTCATTTATGAATGATGCAAGGCATCTACTTTGTTTGGGCTCTGCCCCTTTTTTTTTAAATGCATAGCATTTTTATTATTTTGTTTGGGCTCTGCCCATTTATAAATGATGCAGAGCATCAATTTAATTAGGCCTGCTTGGTCTTTTGATTTGGGCCTGGCCCTTTAAGAAATGTCTTGCATTTATCAGGCGTTTTGCGCCAATCAGAGAGCGCAAACGCTTGTAGTGTTGTCACGTGTCGCACAAGCGCAATGCGCTGCGCTAATGCGCTGCGTTTGCGCTGCTGACACGTGGCGCGCTCTGGTGGTGTAGCGCCTTGAAAAGTCGTTTTGGTGTTTTCCTGAAAATCGGTGAAAATTCGGTATTTTTCCGCAAACCGTCTTTTTTGTTATTTTGCAGTTTAGGACTAATTATACCTAATTCGGATAGGTAATTGCTTGTTTTTAGTAGCTAATGAGTTACTTATTAATTTTTGGTCATTTAAAATTTTTTCCCAATTTTTCAATTTTTTTATATTATTTTAAGCCGGTAAGAAATACATTAAATTAGCGATAAATACAAATTTCTTTGGGCTAATTTTAATCTTTAAAATTATGTTAATTAAAATCTAGTTGTAATATAATTTTTTAGTATTTTATTTCAAGTTTTAACTAATTTTTATTATGGAAAACGAAATTTATTGAATTTAAGCTAAAACTTGCAATTTTGGACTTGTATGGGGTCTTTTTGCATAAAATTTTTTTTGTAAAACCCCATTCACTCTTCCCTCACCCCTAGGCCGGCCCACTTTCAGCAGCACAAGGAAAATTTCCTTGCCTCCTTTGACTTTTTATTATGTGTGGAAATGAGGTATTTTGAAAAGGGTTTTGATTTTTTAATGTGGGTATGGGTCTTTGGTTGATTGGTATGGGTTGACCATGACTTTTCCATCACCACCCACACCAATCTCCCTCCATTCTCTGCTGGAAATCTGCAGCTCTCCCTCTTCATTTTTTTTTCTTTCCATTTCCTTCAAAATTCCATCATATTGCTCCAAAATTCCAATTTAAACCTCACAAATTAACCCCCATCCTTCATCCCATTCTCCTTAGCCTTTCTTGCTTGGATCATGGTGCTATGAAGCCATCTTTGGAGGCATCTTGTTCTTGCTAGATCTCTAGTGTGAGGTATAATTTCTAATCTAAGGTTAATTTGTAGTTAAAGTGTGCTAATTAGAACTTGAAAGTTGTGTTGGTGTTAAATTTATAGCTAAATTCTAATCTAGTTTTTTTCTAGTTCATGGTTTGAAATTAAACTAGGGTTTTAGAGATCATTAGTAGGTTAATTAAATCTATTTTGTTATCTAGTTATTTTGTTAGCCTAATCTAAGAGGTTAACTTGCTAATTGGGCTATAAACTAGTGTTAATTTAGGGTTTTTCATGTATAGTTTGGATTAAGATTGCTAGTTATGAAATTCTAGAAAGGGTTTGTTTATGGAAATTGTGTTTTGAAGCATGGTAAATGGGTTAAATTGAGTGTTGTGGCTAGCTAGTTGTGTGGATTGTAGGATGATGCGATGATGTGAGCACTTTATCGCAAATACGCGATGTTTGCACGAATTTGGAATTTTTAGTGCTTACTAGGTTTTTATAAAAATATTGTGATGAATTATTTGTGATATCTTGATGATATTTTTGGCATATCCTATGACATTTAGGATGTGTGAGTACGGTTTTTTTGAGTGAGCGGGTTTTAGCTTTGCCGGGCGACCAAATCGACGATTTTAGTTAGTTTTTGCGATTTTCGCGTGTGTTCCGCGCACCTTGTGCACGTTGTACCTAACTTGTGAACGTTGGTATTTTTGTTTGGGATTTGCGTCATTTCATGATATGTAACCTTATGTTTTGTATTGATGTAAATTCCAGGTTCGGTCGCGGAGACGTCAGACGCGGCACGAAAGGGGAAAGTGGCCCCGACCTACATCGGTTACTGAGATCCGTAGTTTTCTAGGCCTGGTGGGTTACTACAGGCGTTTTGTTCAGGACTTCTCCCGTATAGCTGCACCTTTGACCGGTTTGACCCGGAAGGGAGTTCCTTTCGTTTGGACAGAGGAGTGCGAGCGCAGTTTTCAGCAGCCACGGACTTGTTTGACTACGGCGCCGGTATTATCTTTGCCTTCGGGATCAGGCGGATTTGTGGTCTACTGTGATGCTTCGCGAGTGGGGTTAGGATGCGTATTGATGCAGCATGGCCGGGTGATTGCATATGCTTCTCGGCAGTTGAAGAAACATGAACAGAACTACCCCACTCATGATTTGGATATGGCTGCAGTGGTCTTTGCACTTAAGATTTGGCGACATTACCTATATGGCGAGTCATGCCAAATATTCACAGACCACAAGAGCTTAAAATACATATTTCAGCAGCGAGACCTGAACCTCAGACAGCGTCGTTGGATGGAGTTGGTGAAAGACTACGACTGCGAGATCTTATATCACCCAGGCAAGGCGAATGTAGTGGCAGATGCTTTGAGCAGGAGGCCCGGGGGTAGTCTATCCTTTTTGCGCGCAGTGCAGAGGCAGTCGTCAGCAGATTGGAAGATTTTATGCGACAGCCGAGTTGAGTTCGAGTTCACTCAGACAGGGGGACAGCTCGCGCATGTTCGTGCACGCCCACAGTTGCTTGACCGTATATATGAAGCACAGCGCAGAGACGACCGTTGCTCAGAGATCATGGCACAGATGGGACAGGGCAGATTTTCCGAGTTCGTGATTGATGATCAGGGGATTTTACGATATGGATCTAGACTGTGCGTACCGGATGCTGATGGATTGCGGCACGACATTCTTGAGGAGGCACACCGATCAGTGTATAGTGTCCACCCCGGTTCCACCAAGATGTACCATGATATGAGAGAGACCTACTGGTGGGACGAGATGAAGAGGGACATTGCGGAGTTTGTATCGAGATGCCTGACTTGTCAGCAAGTCAAGGCCGAGCACCAGAGGCCCGCAGGAGAGCTACAACCGTTACCCATTCCAGAGTGGAAATGGGAGCAGATTTCGATGGATTTCGTTGTGGGTCTACCCAGGACCAGTCGAGGGTACGACTCCATCTGGGTGACCGTAGATCGATTGACGAAAGCGGCTCATTTCCTGCCAGTGAAGACCACTTTCAGCTTCGCTCAGTATGCCCAGCTTTACATCGACGAGATCGTGCGGTTGCATGGCGTACCGACTTGTATCGTGTCAGATCGAGGCACCCAGTTCACCAGCCGACTTTGGCAGAGACTTCAGGAGGCTTTAGGCACTCGTTTGAGCTTCAGCACAGCGTTTCATCCGCAGATCGACGGACAGTCAGAGCGGACCATTCAAACTCTCGAGGACATGCTCAGAGCGTGCGTTTTAGACTTCGGCGGTAGCTGGGATCATCATTTACCTTTAGTGGAGTTCTCCTACAACAACAGCTTCCAGGATACTATTCAGATGGCACCTTTCGAGGCATTGTATGGGAGGAGATGCAGATCGCCCGTTTGTTGGACAGAGCTCAGCGAGAGCAGTATTTTGGGGCCGCAGCTTGTGGAGGAGACGACCGTGAAAATACAGTTGATTCGAGACCGGATGAGAGCAGCTCAGAGCAGGCAGAAATCGTATGCAGACAGGCGCCGTCGCAGGCTAGAGTTCGCAGTTGGCGATCATGTTTTTCTGAGGGTCTCTCCGATGAAGGGCGTGATGCGTTTTGGGCGAAAGGGAAAGCTTAGTCCCAGGTTTGTGGGTCCCTTCGAGATTCTCGAGCGTGTCGGCGCAGTTGCATATCGTTTGGCTCTTCCACCCAGCTTTCCCGATGTTCACCCTGTCTTCCATGTTTCGATGCTCCGCAAGTACCTTCACGACCCTTCGCATGCGATTCAGCACCCGAAAGTCCAACTAGAGCGCGACTTTTCTTTTGCAGAGCAGCCGGTGGCCATCCTAGATCGGCAGGTGAAGAAATTGAGATCGAAAGTTATACCGACCGTCAAGCTCCTTTGGCGTGGCCCGAGCAGCGAGGAGGTCACCTGGGAGACCGAGGGCGAGATGAGGAAGAAATATCCCCATCTCTTTGAAGGTACGCGTAGCTATATTTTTTTAAATTCGGGGACCGAATTTCTTTAAGGGGCGAAGATTGTAGTGCCTTGAAAAGTCGTTTTGGTGTTTTCCTGAAAATCGGTGAAAATTCGGTATTTTTCCGCAAACCGTCTTTTTTGTTATTTTGCAGTTTAGGACTAATTATACCTAATTTGGATATGTAATTGCTTTTTTTTAGTAGCTAATGAGTTACTTATTAATTTTTGGTCATTTAAAATTTTTTCCCTATTTTTCAATTTTTTTATATTATTTTAAGCCGGTAAGAAATATATTAAATTAGCGATAAATATAAATTTCTTTAGGCTAATTTTAATCTTTAAAATCATGTTAATTAAAATCTAGTTGTAATATAATTTTTTAGTATTTTATTTCAAGTTTTAACTAATTTTTATTATGGAAAACGAAATTTATTGAATTTAAGCTAAAACTTGCAATTTTGGACTTGTAGGGGGTCTTTTTGCATAAATCTTTTTTTGTAAAACCCCATTCACTCTTCCCTCACCCCTAGGCCGGTCCACTTTCAGCAGCACAAGGAAAATTTCCTTGCCTCCTTTGACTTTTTATTATGTGTGGAAATGAGGTATTTCGAAAAGGGTTTTGATTTTTTAATGTGGGTATGGGTCTTTGGTTGATTGGTATGGGTTGACCATGACTTTTCCATCACCACCCACACCAATATCCCTCCATTCTCTGCTAGAAATCTGCAGCTCTCCCTCTTCATTTTTTTTTCTTTCCATTTCCTTCAAAATTCCATCATATTGCTCTAAAATTCCAATTTAAACCTCACAAATTAACCCCCATTCTTCATCCCATTCTCCTTAGCCTTTCTTGCTTGGATCATGGTTCTATGAAGCCATCTTTGGAGGCATCTTGTTCTTGCTAGATCTCTAGTGTGAGGTATAATTTCTAATCTAAGGTTAATTTGTAGTTAAAGTGTGTTAATTAGAACTTGAAAGTTGTGTTAGTGTTAAATTTATAGCTAAATTCTAATCTAGTTTTTTTCTAGTTCATGGTTTGAAATTAAACTAGGGTTTTAGAGATCATTAGTAGGTTAATTAAATCTATTTTGTTATCTAGTTATTTTGTTAGCCTAATCTAAGAGGTTAACTTGCTAATTGGGCTATAAACTAGTGTTAATTTAGGGTTTTTCATGTATAGTTTGGATTAAGATTGCTAGTTATGAAATTCTAGAAAGGGTTTGTTTATGGAAATTGTGTTTTGAAGCATGGTAAATGGGTTAAATTGAGTGTTGTGGCTAGCTAGTTGTGTGGATTGTAGGATGATGCGATGATGTGAGCACTTTATCGCAAATACGCGATGTTTGCACGAATTTGGAATTTTTAGTGCTTACTAGGTTTTTATAAAAATATTGTGATGAATTATTTGCGATATCTTGATGATATTTTTGGCATATCCTATGACATTTAGGATATGTGAGTGCGGTTTTTTTGAGTGAGCGGGTTTTAGCTTTGCCGGGCGACCAAATCGACGATTTTAGTTAGTTTTTGCGATTTTCGCGTGTGTTCCGCGCACCTTGTGCACGTTGTACCTAGCTTGTGAACGTTGGTATTTTTGTTTGGTATTTGCGTCATTTCATGATATGTAACCTTATGTTTTGTATTGATGTAAATTCCAGGTTCGGTCGCGGAGACGTCAGACGCGGCACGAAAGGGGAAAGCGGTGATTGGACGTGGCTAGCTAGGGATTCCTGTGAGTAGATTTAACATCTACGGGGGACTATCGTTTGGATGGCGCAAGTCTCCCGATAGTTTTAGTAACTTAAAAAGATCCTTAGTGATGTTAGTAATTAGGGGTGTAATACTTGTATGATTATTTGCTACATCCATGCCTTATATTGACATACATATGCGAACCCATTCTATAGGACACCTGCACCATTGCCAGGGTTCTTATATGCAGCACGAGCACTATTCATGCATACACACACGCCCTGGTAATTGCCATGCCACGATACTAGATAACTTATAATTTAGAATATTGTCACCATATTTGATACTTAAACCTGTACTATTGCAATAAATCCTTAAGATAACATTGTAGAATTGCTATTCATGTGCATGTATACCATTATATCATTTGTTCATGCCTAGTTTGTTAATCATACATTGCAACTTGAACCTTGATACCATATGCATTCATTATCATTGACACATGCACTCAGGGTGATTTCTTGAGATTTTATGATATTTCTGGATTTCGGGGGAAAGCCGCAAAATTACTAAAACTTATTACCTTTTTTAAATATGAAAAATTGCGGTTTTCTAGTGATGTAAGTGTCGTCCACCATGAGTTTGCTGTGGTTTTCGAGACCCGTTTCGAGGAGTTGGATGAACCGTCTCGGGTACATGGTGGGCTCGGTAAGGTACCCCGGGGCAAGAAGCTCGTGTTGCTGACGATGAGCCTGGCAGGGGACGGATTACCTACCGGTGACTTCATTGGACACGGCGGATATCCAGAGGATACCGACCGGGGCCGCGAGATGATGAGATATTGATATTGAGATGGGTCAGCCGGATGGCTGAGGCCAGAGATACTATGATATGGATTTATGAGATTTGAGACAGTTTTTAGGTGTCGTTGCTGGACACAGATTGTTGTCGATTCTATGAGTATTATGCCGGCATTTTAAAAGAGTTTCAAAAAAACAAAAACAAAAAGAGATAGAATGTTTCTTATATATACCTATTGAGACCTCAGATATTCATGTTGCATACATACATGCTAGTACCTTTATATGGCATACCTACCTGCTAGTATATTCATGTTGCATACATACATGTTAGTACCTTCATGTGGCATACATATCTGCTTGTACACTGATGTTGTATACACACCTGCTAGTGCATCCAGCCATACCTGTATTAGAGATGCTAGGATACTTGTGTGCATGCATACGATAGCCTTTGTAGATGTTATTTATTACTCACGAGTTGGCAACTCACCCCCGTTGTGCCATAGTCGTTTGCAGGTCCGCTCCGTCAGCACAGTAGCGGCGGGCGCACAGCTTCTTTTGCCTCTCTTGCCAGGACTCGAGGTTTTTGCTCGTAGGTGAGTTGTATTATTATTTTTGTACCATCTTGTATATTCTTTGTATCTAGAGTACTCCATCTACTGTATCTACCAGTATTGTTGTATATTGACCTAGAGATGAGACTGTGAGATTTATGAAGTTTTTATGCTGTATTTTGGGGTCGAGCTCACTTGAGTCGACATACGGTTTTTCTTATGTTTCCTTATGATTATTTTGCAAGTTGTTGTTTTATATTGCGTGGGATTTGTGACCGCCTTGTGGCGAAGAGCTAGCTCCCGCTTGGGGATGCCTTATTTGTTGGATTTATATATATTCTTATTGTACCCATTTTGGGGGCCAGTATTTACAAAGGAGACTCTGCCGAAATTTTCGGAAAAATTGATATTGTTTTTAAAAAGGTTTGATATGACTTATTTGATAAACTCGCTTTCAATTGATTGGTTTTTCTTCACTCTTTTGCTTATTTGGTTTTGGTTTCTGGGCTTTGGCTTACTTATTTTACGGACGTCTTGAGACGTTTCGTAAACTTAAGTGCCAGTCACGTTCCGTACTCTGCGGGTCGTGATAAAGTTGGTATTAGAGCGATAGGTTTTATCTTTCTGAGTGTAGGATGACCCTTGGTAGATGGAGTAAGTGACTTAAGTAGGGTAACGTAGCGTGTGTATGTCCGCGGCATACTTGCGATACGGTACTCCGCCTAAGTGACTTTAGAATATACTTGCTTGAAATTCCTTCTTCAATTCCGTGTATCCTATGATTCTATTGCACTGTTCTTATTATCCTTTTTCCTGTTCCAGGGGCAGTCTCGTAATTTCTCGGGAAACTTCTAGAAGAAGGTGACTCATTTGTGTTTATTTCCTTTTAAGATTTAAACTAAATGAGGTGGAGAATGAGGTGTATGTTTACATTAAATGTTTAATGCCTCATGAGATGATTCACCTTTAGAATTAAATGAAGCATGCTAGATATTATCTTGATATTATCAAGAGAGATATTATTATGCTTCATATTATTCTAGCATGAGTATTATTCATTTCATTATCACAAAACACTTCTCTCTCCTCAAGTCTTCATCTTCTTCCTCAAATCCTAAAAGCTCTCATGAGTTGAGAATCCTAGGGTTTAAAGCGACCAAGTAATCCATCTAAATACTCTACACCCTCTAGGACTTATAGATTAGCAAACTAGAAGCCATAGTTATCTCATATTCGAGATAGGAGCTCAGACTGTAGACTCTCGGGTGGATCGTCTTTGACTCGAGGAGGCCGTTGAGGTACCCATGTTCCATAGAGACGACGAGGTGTGGAGGACAGCGATGAAGACCCGAAGGACAAGTAACGTGAGGTATAACTTCGAATCCGAGTAGTTAAACCTCTCGTAGTTTATTAGTAATGGTTTAGACACGATCCATGTGCTCAAGTCCGTGTTACGAAGTTTTGATAATTGTTTTTCATATATTCCGCCTCCCCGCGAACACGTGGAGTGCGTGACATGGACTTACACTCATACCCTTCATGTCTCATGTGTTGAGAAACCTAGGGTGTTTAGAGACAAAGTAATCCATCTACACTCTCTACATCATCTAGGACATCTAGTTTAGCAAACTAGATGCCTTAGTTACCTCGGATTTGAGGTTGGAGCTTGGACTATAGACTCTCGGGTGGATCGCCTTTGACTTGAGAGGACCGACAAGGAAGCCTGATCCGTATATGATCCAAGAAGCCTATGACGAGGAGGAGGACAACAAGAAGACCCGAAGGACATGATTCTGTGAGTTATAACTTTCTATTCGAGTAGTTAACCTCATACAGCTTAGCTAGTTATGGTTTAGTATCGATCCTGGAATTCAAGTCGGTGTTGCGAAGCCCGTAAAAATCGTTTTTACGCATTCCTCCTCCCCGCGAACCCGCGGGGTGCACGACATCGACTTATAGTGGTATCAGAGCCTACTAAATCTTTACTAGCTAGTTAGAAAGTAGTTAGAACTTCGATCGTCGAGAAAATACGAAAACAAAACATCAAAACTCTAACTTTCTTTCGATTTTAAAAACTGTCAGAAAAATTATTTCGGAGGAATGAAAATTGCAAGCATGGTATTTTAAGAACATTGAAGAAAAACGAGTCACTGACTCGCCAAGACGACCGCGGAACCGCGGCAAAACGGTGCGTTTCGCCGCCGTTCCGCGGTCGAGTCGAGGCCGAGTCGGCTTATTTTTCTTTTGTGGTTCTTATTATTGGTGTTCTGTTTTCTGGTATATTTGGTTTTTACCCAGTATTGTTTGTGTGTTGAATTGCACTTGGGGTAGACACGGAAAATATGTTTCGGTCGAAATTCTAAAGTTCTTGGCTATCGAGTTTTATGTGTTTGGATATATGTGTTCGTAAACTTCCGCTAATTGCTATATGTCGGTTAGTTGGGGGTTGCACATATCTGTGTTGCTGTTGTAGTTTGTGGATATGGAAGATTGGATCGTCGATGATGAATAACCGGGGGATGTGAGAAGAGAGTTTTCTTTCTTTCATTCGATATAATTATAAAGTGATGTAATATTATTTTACGGGGCACATCCGGGTTGAGGTTGTAGCCGCCGTTGTATTATTTCTTTTACTGTTTTTTGTTCGTAGGATAGACCCAAGGTGGGGTGCACAAACTACCGGGTTCTTAAAGTGCCGAGTGGCCTACTCATTTTATTGAGGGAGGCTGCTTCACTTCGGGAATTTGGCGGGTAGTTTGCCGCATCCGTAGGGGTCTAGGGTGGGGTTTGGCTACCCATTACGACTGTGGAATCCGTCTTTCGTTATTAGCTTAAACGAAACGCGGATTTCCTACTATATCTAATATGTTCATCTGTGATCTGGAATGTCTATTATTGCGTGAGACGAATGTATATATTATATATGTTATATAATAGAGGTTGCTTATGTTTTACACCCGCACTAGTCCAGCCCCCGCTCTGGCGTTAGTTAAGTAAGCTAACGGTGTAAGACGAGGCCCAGTGGCGAATGCGGATGGTATAAGCGTACGTGGTATTTTCGTTTCTTTCTGCAATGGTATGTGTAAATGATGAGACTGCATTATATGTTTAATGCAAAGCAAACAAACCAAACCTGAATCGTTGGAATAATTTCAAAAACCGCTCGGTTTTTTCCAAAAAGCAAACTTTTAAATGCAGAGCTTAAACCACTTCTTTAAAAAGCTATCAGGTTCCTTCGATTATATCAAGTTCATTACGTTTACGGTTTTTCCAAAACCATTCGTAGCCCTCCGTCATTTCAGTTGGGTATTCAGTAGTATTCAAGCTATGTATTTTGACCTTCGCCAAGGCATAGTGATTGGTAGCTACTGAATATTCATCTGTAGCATAGATAGATGCGTTAGTTTGGGACGGTCGTACTACTATTTTGGCCTTCGTCAAGGGTATGTATGGGTGGGTTCAAATTAACCTAGACAATGACAGGTAGAACTTGACTTGCGACTTATGATATGTTGGCCTTCGTCAAGGTCATAAGTGCTTAGGGCAAAAATCCACATCGGGAGTTTCTAAAGAAACTGAAACTTGCTAGTGTTGCATACCATTTGGAGTGTGATAATTTTGGTAGGATTCCTTCAGGATTATCACACAATGATATTTAGATCCCGGTCCTACTGTGAGTATCCGCTACTCCTCGGGAGATTTTTTCACTAAAGAGATCAATGCTATAAACCAAATAAGTGTCTAGAACGGTGTTAGCGGGGCTATACCTCCAGGAAAAAGAGGTTATGTAATTAAGGAACTTCGCGAAAGCGTTGGAAAACCTCCCTCAAAGTACCAACACCAGCCTAGCCGAAAGGTTAAGTAGGTATTGTAAGAGTGAGATTAATCCTGACTAATTCTTCTTTTATGGTTTGAGGAAGGATTCGAGATACAGTGGGAGCCATCCTGTTTAGATACACTAAAAACCAATATAAACTTGCAAGAGCATCATGCTAAGTGTTCTCTCTCTCTCCCCTAATTGCAGCGACCAGGTGACCGGACATAGTTTACAGCTAGATAATAAATTGACTGAGCCAGACTATATTGATTGGCAAAGGTTTATCCAGATGTCCATTACCCATGACAAGCTGGACCACCTCCTTACTACTAAAGCCCCCGCCGTCCCAGATCCATATTCCACCGTCGCGGATGTTGATATTCGTAAGATAAGGGAAAAAGACAGTGCGAATGCCAAGTGCCTCGTGTTGGCCTCAATGGATAGTGAATACCAGATGCAGCACGAGAAGATGGATTTAGCTTTCATCTTCCTCCATAACAAAGATTTATATGGAGAGCAATCGAGTATCGCAAGATATGAGACCTCGAAGGAATTGCTTCAAGCGAGGTTAGCTGTCGGGTCAAATGTAGGGGACCACATCCTTACGATGATTGTTGGGTTCCTCAGCACGACAGCAAGTTTTCGGGTGACATCGTCCATGCCAAATTCAAATTTTTGCCATGCTACAGAACTCAAACCTAGATCTTTTACTAGAGAATCATACGAAATCGAAATGTAAACTACTTTTACAACTAAGCGATTATGGATTAAAACCTTTGCAGTCCGTTCCTTCACTTCATTAGCTCCAAGTAGTGGTCCCTTCGCTGTGATCAAAGAACTCCCGGACTCTTGAGAAGCTCCACAAGGTGAATGATGCATGCTTGCTTGTAGTCATCGAAATCCAAGATGATCTACTTCGAGAAAACACGAACTCAAGCTATCTCTTCACTAATATGAAATTAGTGAAGCCAACACACTAAACTATATGGCTAGTATAGAAGAGAATGATGAAGTAGGAATTTTGCTCACTTTAGAATTTATTTTCTCATTAGGATTCATCACCTTATGAAACCCTAGAAAGCTTTTGAGATGAGGAAGAAGATGAAGAGAGAAAATGAACAAGTGAATTGGTTGTGTGAGAATAGCAACCATGGTGAGATAATATCTCATACTAAACTCTTGTAGAAAATAAACCATGGTCAAGGATAACTGGTAAGGTTAATAAATATCTTAAGTAATCCAAATTGAGTGGACTAAGTCAATGGAAAACCCTAACTTCTCCAAGCTTCTTTGTCATGACAAAATCCAATTCATTTTGAATTACTTTAAATAAGCAAAAATCTAATTTATCCAAGGCATGGTGTAAGTCTCATACACCCATGTTGCATGTATCAACAACCATGACACAATCATATATATCACATATATTTAAAGTGTACACAAAAGTGAGAAAAAGAAACAATTAAGTGAGCAAATATTAGTTAATGTAATTTAATATATCAAATATATAATTATACATTAAATTATTAAATCAATACTTGATTTAATAATCCGGCTATATTACATATAACCGACTAATATAATATGTATCATTTTATCGAATCAACACTTGATCCGATAACCCGGCTATATCACATATAACCGGCCGATATCACATATCACGAGAATAGAATACGGTATCACATACACACATTATTCTCGGTCCCGCACATATCACATATGTGCTCCTACTCCGTTTCGCCTGAGCCAGGAAACCTTTGTGTAGGACTCTAAAGACTCGTCAATACGCCGGCAGTAGGTGATGATCATATCAAACACTCACAAGCTGCAAGCGGTCAGCTAAACATAATGGCCACCCGGGTATTGAGCGACCAGAAGACCAACAAGCAAGCCTGTACATTCTCCTGCGAATCCAATCAGTAACACTACCGTACAGTCCGGTCACTTCGTCTGATATGTCACATATCCAGTCTAGGGGTGGTAAACGTCAGGCCCCAGTAATCGATAAGTCGTGTCGATGTAAGGCTCATAACAGGTCGAGAAACTACTGATAACACTTACCAGTAGATCTCCATATCAGCCCTGGCCAGGGACTTCCAGTTATAGCCAATCGAACACAGCGCAACATCAACCCCAATACTGGGAGAGACAAAACCCCTCCTATCGCTCATTGCCACCATGTGATTCGAGACTGCACCCAAAAGCCACCGTTTTGCACGTTCTCATGAATGTAGTAAGGTGGAAATCAAAGCACAATAGGAATCACACAAGACTCTATGACGACCTCGGGTCTACAGACTAACATGTACCAGTGTCACCAGCGAACTGCTATTTGACGATAGGTATAATACCATCTAAGAGTTCTCGGCGAGTTCGTTCAGTGTACCCAGTCTCCACTGAGCACCCGTATACCATCTTTGATGTCAAACACCAATGGATGTGGGATCATCCATCGCCCGTCATATGGGTCAAGATGCGTATACGCTAGTCTACTCTGGAGTATCGATGCCCTGTCTCGATACACCCTCGACTAGGAACAATTATAGGATGTACTCATGGACTACCGTGGCCCCACTAGTATGATCTGCATCATAATCCTAGTAGTCAAGTACATATCCTAAGGGCTTTATCAACATGTGAGAGCAAGACAGTAACATAATACAAGTCGACATGTTAAGACAAAGAGCAACCGGATAGCATACTATCATATCGAGCAAGAAAGTCCTCTCTATATATATCCAAGCATCCATTATAATATACATCATGTGTACAGTAATGGTCTCTAGGGCATATACATAACTAACAATCTCCCACTTGCACTAAGGCCAACTGTTGTAGTATCTCATACCCAACATCCCGAAGAGTCTCTCAAATTGTATCTAGGGTATGGCCTTCTTGAGTGGATCCGCAGGGTTGTCCTTCGTGTCAACTCTCCTGACCTCGATCTCGCGGCAATCAACTATCTCCCGGATCAGGTGACACCGTCTCAGAATATGCCTGGATCTCTGATGGGACCTGTGTTCCTTGGCCAAAGCTACAGCTCCATTGTTATCATAATACAATGATATTGGATGCTCAATGGACGGAACCACTCCAAGTTCAGTTATGAACTTCTTTATCCAGACAGCCTCCTTAGTAGCATCGTCGGCAGCGATGTATCCAGCCTCCATCGTCGAGTCTGCCACGGTTTCTTGTTTGGAACTCTTCCAACAAACCGCCCCTCCATTGAGGGTAAAGACAAATCCCGAGTGCGACTTAGAGTCGTCCTTATCGCTCTGGAAGCTCGAATCGGTAAAGGACTCTACCTGGAGTTCTCTGCTACCATACATCAAAAGCATCTCTTTAGTCCTTCTCAAGTACTTGGGAATGTTCTTCACAGCTGTCCAGTGACTCTCTCCTGGATCTGCTTGATACCTACTCACTACACTTAGTGAGTATGCTACATCGGGTCTGGTACATAGTATCGCATACATGATAGAGCCTACTGCCGAAGCATAGGGTATCCCTTGCATGCGAGCTCTTTCCAAATTAGTCTTAGGAGACATCTCTTTGAAGAGAGTGAGTCCAGATATCGTGGGTAAATTCCCACGCTTGGATTCTTCCATACTAAACCTCTTTAGTATGGTGTCAATGTACCTGGATTGGGAAAATCCCAGTATCCGTTTAGATATATCTCTATAGATCTTAATCCCCAAGATGCAGGAGGCATCACCTAGATCTTTCATTGAGAATCTTTGTGATAAGAAGAGCTTGACCTAGTGCAGCATAGGAACATCATTTCCTATCAAGAGTATGTCATCCACGTACAATACAAGAAAGACAATCTTACTCTCTGTCACCTTCTTGTATATACAAGGTTCATCTACGTTTTTGATGAAGTCAAACTCTTTGACTACAACATCAAAACAGATGTTCCAACTTCGCAATGCCTGCTTTAACCCTTAGATAGATTTAAGCAGCTTGCACACATTTCCGCTGCTTCCACTGTCTACGAAGCCCTCTAGCTGAGACATGTACATGCATTTTTCTAAATCACCATTTAGAAAGGCGGTCTTAATATCCATCTACCAGATTTCGTAGTCATGGTATGCAGTAATGTCAAGTAGGATCCGGATGGACTTAAGCATAGCCACTGGAGAAAAGGTTTCATCATAGTCCACACCTGGTCGTTGACGAAAACCTTTTGCAACAAGTTTAGCTTTGAAAGTCTCAACTTTTCCATCTATACCAAGTTTCTTCTTAAAGATCCATTTGCTTCCGATGGGTTTTACCCCTTCAGGAGCAACTTCCAAAGTCCATACTTTATTGGTGTACATGGATTCCATCTCAGATCGCATTGCATCCAGCCATTTCACAGAGTCCCCACTCGTGATGGCCTGCTCGAAGCTAGTTGGGTCATTATCTTCCATGATGCAATCCTCGCTCCCACCATCAATGAGAAAACTGTAGTATCTCTCAGGTGGATGAGGAACCCTACTAGATCGGCGGAGCGGCTGAGATTCGTCGGGAACTACTGAATCCTCTGTTTCCACCAAATCTTCTGTTGCAGTTTTTGTAGCTGAAGCTTCTTCCAGTTCTACCTCCTCGCCACTAATTTCCTTTGCAAGAAATTCCTTTTCTAAAAAGGTGGCATGTCTAGAAACAAACACCTTTTGTTCCTCGGTGTGGTAGAAGATATACCCTTGTGAGTTTTTGGGATATCCTACAAACTTGCACAGAAAAGACCTTGCCTCAAGTTTGTCCGGATTGTGCCTTTTGACATAGGCCGGACAACCCCATATCTTAACATAATTAAGACATGGTCTCTTCCCCTTCCATATCTCATATGGAGTGGTAGGCACTGATTTGGTAGGAACCATATTCAATAGGTGTATGGTTGTCTCAAGCGCATACCCCCAGAAGGAAATAGCCAACTCAGCAGTGCTCATCATAGAGCGCACCATATCTAATAGGGTGCGATTCCTCCGTTCCGATACACCGTTGTGCTGTGGTGTATACGAAGGAGTAAGCTGAGAGAGAATCCCATTCTCTTTTAGATAGTCCAGGAACTCATTGCTCAAGTATTCTCCTCCTCGATCAGATCGAAGAATCTTAATACTTTTACCCGTTTGGTTCTCGACTTCGTTCTTATATTCTTTGAATTTCTCAAAAGCTTCAGACTTGTGTTTCAACAGGAACACATGTCCGTATCTTGAGAGATCGTCAGTGAATGTAATGAAGTACGAAGAACCATTCCTGGCATGTGTAGACATGGGACTGCATATATCACTATGTATCAGTCCCAAGAGTTCCGTAACTCTTTCTCCGTGTCCACTAAACGGAGTTTTGGTCATGTTTCCTTTGAGACATGAATGACAAATTTCATAAGATGATAATTCGAACGGATTCAAATATCCATCTTTATGTAACTTAGCCAGTCGTATCGCATTGATATGACCTAGTCTACAATGCCACAAGAAGGATTCGTTCATTTCTGAACTCTTCCTCTTGTGTGTGTTTTGTACATTAAGAACCGTGGTTTGATTTAGAACGTATATGCCATTATTTAACGAGCCCGATCCAATCAACTTTTGATTCAGGAAGATGGCCATAACATTATCCTGTACTACAAAATTATATCCTTCTTTACTTAATAAAGAAACTGATATAAGATTGCATATCAGGGTCGGTATGTAATAGCATTCGTTCAGAATTAATGTATTACCAGTTGGTAACACAAGGTGATATTCGCCAACTACTTTGGCTGCAACATTTGCACCATTCCCTACTCTTACGAAATGATCACCCTCTCCCAGTTCTCTACCTTTCCTTAGTCCATGTAACATATTACATATGTGGGATCCCGATCCGGTATCTAATACCCAGGACGTAGAGTGAACCGAGAAACAGTTCTCGATAACTAACACACCCGAAGAAGATGCATCAACATGCTTATTCTTCGTTTGGGCGGCGTGGGAATCTGGATATGTCCATATTCCCTGCTCGGTCTTATAACAATTATAAGAAAGAACGGAACCAACGTTCCCCTGCTCAGTATAACAAGCAGGTTCGGTCAATACATCCATATTATTATCTTGATTAAGGCCTGACATGGTCGCTACCTAGAGAGAGAGAGAGAGAAGAAAAACTTTAGCGTATGCTCTTACAAGATTAGATTAGTTATTATCTTATCTAATCAGAATGGCTCCCACTGTTTTTATCAAATCTTCCTTCAAACCCTAAAAGGTAAGACTAGCCGGGATTAATTACACCTTACAAGTTCGCCAATCTTTCAGTCAGGCCAGTGTTGGTACTTTGAAGGAGGTCCCCCGTGCTTTCGCACGGACCTAATTAAAATAAACCTCGTTTTTCCAGAGGCATAACCCCGTTAACACCTTTCGAGACACCTACTTGATCGGCTAATTGTGATGTGTAAAATTCTCCCAGGAGTAACTCTTACTCGCAGTGGGTATCGGGATCCAACTATCTCATAGAAAGTATGCAATCTCATTGCAAATTTCAACACTTGAAATTCCCGATAATACTTTTGCCCCTAACGTGCTATGACCATGAAGAAAGCCAACAAACTATAGTGCGCTTGTAAAGTTCAACCTGTACATTTCATGATTGAATTAAACCCACCCGCACGACCCTTAACGAAAGCCATCAAAGCCGTACGACTACCCTAATCCAATCGCATCATATACAGCAGATAAGCAGTAAGTAGCTACCGCACACTACGCCTTGACGAAAGCCAACAAATGTAGCACGAATACTAAATATTACTTATCTGAAATATCGGAGGGCTACGACAGGTTTTTCAGAAAACCTTTCTCGCAACGAACTTGATATCGTCGTAGAAACAAGTGATTTTGAAAAGGAGTGTTTTTTAGGGTTTTACTAGTTTCGCTAAAGAGGTCACTCCCGGTGAAGGGATCTCGGCTCTTTCCTTATCGAATAAAGTGCAGGATATTTCATAAATACCTCTATGCAAAGTAAGAACTATAGAAGCAATCAAAAACAAAACCAAGTGAGTAGTAGCATCTGCTAGTTTCGCTAAAGAGGTCACTCCCGGTGAAGGGATCTCGGCTCTTTCCTTATCGAATAAGGTGCTGGATATTCTACAAGGAATACCGCTATGCAAAGTAAAGACTAGAGCTACCCTTTTTATAAATTTGATACTACAACATCTTTTAGGTTTCTTTTCTTTCATTAATCTCATTAATGAAGTCCCATCATTTATGCTTCCTAAGCATCACAGAAGAAACGAAAATACAACGTATGCTTATGCCATCCGCATTCGCCACAGTGTCCCGTTATGCACCGTTAGGTTACTTAACTAACGGCATACCGGGGCGAGACTAGCGCGGGTGCAAAACATAAGCAACGTTTATTATATATCATATATATAATAATAAGGCATTCGTCTCACGCATATAAAGTGATCACATCACAGAATATCAGCAGCAGAAGATAACATATGAAATATTGGATATATTAGGAGGTCCGTGTTTTATTTTGAGTTTGTATAAAACACGGATTCCACGGTCGCGATGAATAGCCAAACCCACATCCCTAGACCCCTACGAGAGCGGCAAGCAACCCTTCCAATTCTAGGGTTAGGAGACCCGGTCTCGACTCCTCGAGATGGCCTCCCACTGGACACTAGAACACGGTTGCTTGTGCTCTCCTCCTTGGGTCTATCCTAATGCAAAAAAGTAAATAATATAAATTGGTGACATCATCCTCAACCCGGAAGTGTCCCAATAAAAGAATATTACATACAATGAATTTTACATGAAATAAAATAAAAACCCTCATCTCACATAAAACCCCCGGCTATTCAAGTCACGACGATCCAATATAACATATCACAGCAACACATAACATCACATGTCATCAACGTAAGTAAATATGCGTATCCCAATTTTTCGTTGACATATAGCAACGAAACCGGCGATACACAACATATTAAACTTACGGTCGCAGAAAAGAAAATGTCAAACTACAACATTTGGAATTCACAATCACTTTAGACATCATAAACCTGAAATATCACATACTTCGCATTTCATGCCTAACTATATGAATTTCACATATTGTATCACATTTCAGAAAAAGCTAGACGATATTAAACATTCCGATCGAATCAACAAACAACCAAAATTTCCTAAAAAGCTCAACACTTGAGTGTAGTTTAAAAATACTCAGTACATGCCACAGTGCCTATGAACCAGCCGTAGAAGGGTCAACCAATGCCTCACCTGTGGCGTCGCGGAACTACCGCAAACCCTAGGATTTAGCAGCGGTTCTTACGGTCATAGAATCGAGTTTGGGTTTCGTTCTTCTAGAGGGTCCACCGCATCACTTGCACGATTTTTGAATGTTCTTTAACTTGAAAAAAAATCCAACTCTTGAAAAATTTCCAGCGGGAGTTAAAGTGGGTATTTGATATCCGTTCGAACTTTTTAACACCGTCTAAATAATCCGAAAACAAACTAGAATTACGAATACGAAACACTCCGAATTGCCTTTGTAAAATGATAACATTACATGCAAATTTAGCAAAAAAAACAACACCTGAAATACCAAACCCCAGAGACTGGAACACACTGAAAATTTCAACCCAAAATTCCCTGAAATGGCCGAGCAGGCCGGTTTTACTACAGATGTGGCCGACCAAATTCCGGCGAGGGGGGGTGAAATTTTCACTGTGTTCATGTTGCATCTCATACAACATTCTGCAGTTGTTTAAAAAAAATTGACTCTCAGAAAATTTCGACAGAAACTAGGGTTTCGATTCGGGTGTTTCGGAGTTGTTTCGGTTTCGTAATCCTACGATATCCGTCTAATACTCTAGCTGTGCTCTGATACCACTGTTGGGTTCCTCAGCACGACAGCAAGTTTTCGGGTGGCATCGTCCATACCAAATTCAAATTTTTGCCATGCTAAAGAACTCAAACCTAGATCTTTTACTGGAGAATCATACGAAATTGAAATGTAAACTACTTTTACAACTAAGCGATTATGGATTACAACCTTTATAGTCCATTCCATCACTTCATTAGCTCCAAGTAGTGGTCCCTTCGCCGCGATCAAAGAACACCCGGACTCTTGAGAAGCTCCACAAGGTGAATGATGCATGCTTGCTTGTAGTCTTCGAAATCTAAGATGATCTACTTCGAGGAAACACGAACTCAAGCTATCTCTTCACTAATATGAAATTAGTGAAGCCAACACACTAAACTATAAGGCTAGTATAGAAGAGGATGATGCAGTAGGAATTTTGCTCACTTTAAAATTTATTTTCTCTCTAGGATTCATCACCTCATGAAACCCTAGAAAGCTTTTGAGATGAGGAAGAAGATGAAGAGAGAAAATGAACAAGTGAATTAGTTGTATGAGAATAGCAACCATGGTGAGATAATATCTCATACTAAACTCTTGTAGAGAATAAACCGTGGTCAAGGATAAATGGTAAGGTTAATAAATATCTTAAGTAATCCAAATTGAGTGGACTAAGTCAATGGCAAACCCTAGCTTCTCCAAGCTTCTTTGTCATGACAAAATCCAATTCATTTTGAATTACTTTAAATAAGAAAAACCCTAATTTATCCAAGGAATTGTGTAAGTCTCATACACCCATGTTGCATGTATCAACAACCATGACACAATCACATATATCACATATATGTAAAGTGTACACAAAAGTGAGAAAAAGAAACAATTAAGCGAGCAAATATTAGTTAATGTAATTTAATATATCAAATATATAATTATACATTAAATTATTAAATCAATACTTGATTTAATAATCCGGCTATATTACATATAACCGACTAATATAATATGTATCATTTTATCGAATCAACACTTGATCCGATAACCCGGGTATATCACATATAACCGGCCGATATCACATATCGCGAGAATAGAATATGGTATCACATACACACATTATTCTCGGTCCCGCACATATCACATATGTGCTCCTACTCCGTTTCGCCTGAGCCAGGAAACCTTTGTGTAGGACTCTAAAGACTCGTCAATACGCCGGCAGTAGGTGATGATCATATCAAACACCCAAAAACCGCAAGTGGTCAGCTAAACGTAACGGCCACCCGGGTATTGAGCGACCAGAAGATCAACAAGCAAGCATATACATTCTCCTGCGAATCCAATCAGTAACACTACCGTACAGTCCGGTCTTTTCGTCTGATATGTCACATATCCAGTCTAGGGGTGGTAAACGTCAGACCCCAGTAACCCATAAGTCGTGTCGATGTGAGGCTCATAACGGGTCGAGAAACTACTAATAACACTTACCAGTAGACCTCCATATCAGCCCTGGCCAGGGACTTCCAATTATAGCTAATCGAACACAACGCAACATCAACCCCAATACCGGGAGAGACGAAACCCCTCCTATCACTTATTGCTTCCATGTGATTCGGGACTGCACCCAAAAGCCACCGTTTTGCACGTTCTCATGAACGTGGTAAGGTGAAAATCAAAGCACAGTGGGAGTCACATAAGACTCTATGACGATCTCGGGTCTACAGACTAACCTGTACCAGTGTCACCAGAGAACTGCTATCTGACGATAGGTATAATACCATCTAAGAGTTCTCGGCGAGTCCATTCAGTGTACCCAGTCTCCACTGAGCATCCGTATACCATCTTTGATGTCAAATACTAATGGATGTGGGATCATCCATCGCCCATCATATGGGTTAAGATGCGTATGCGCTAGTCTACTCCGGAGTATCGATGCCATGTCTCGATACACTCTCGACTAGGAACAATTATAGGATGTACTCGTGGACTACCCTGACCCCACTAGTATGATCTGCATCATAGTCCTAGTAGTCAAGTACATATCCTAAGGGCTTTATCAACATGTGAGAGCATGACAGTAACACAATACAACTCAACATGTTAAGACAAAGAGCAACCAGATAGCATATTATCATATCAAGCAAGAAAGTCCTCTCTATATATATCCAAGCATTCACTGTAATATACATCATGTGTACAATAATAGCCTCTAGGGCATATACATAACTAACAATGATTAGCTATATTAAAGAGCTCACGGACCTGAGGACCACGTTGGAGATCGAGTTATGTACTAACTTGATTCTATAGTCCCTCCCTTCTACTTATGCCATGAAGGAATCCAGGGAGACACCCGCTCTGCTTATTGGGGAATCTTTCTCTTCTAGATCCAAGGCGAAAGCCAAGAGAGAGAAGAAGAAGGCCTCCACCAAGCCGATAGGCGGTGTCAGTAAGGTAGAAGGAAAGGGCATGGCAAAACTTCAGGAATAACAGTAGGGAAGGAGGGATGTTCCTATTGTCACGAGAAAGGGCATTAGCAGAAGGAATGCAGGGATTGGAAAGCCAGAATCCAGGATCCGAAGCACATTGTGGCTTCGGCTTCGGGTGTGTTTGTGATTGAAAACTGTATATCAATTAACTTTAATTTCTGGGTACTAGATACCGGATCAGGATCTCATATCTGTAATTCATTACAGGCTTTGACAAACCGTAGAGTTATTAGGGCAGGTGATATGACTCTCGGGGTTGCGAACGGAATGAGCGTGGACGCTGTATCCGTGGGGGAATATCATCTAAGATTGACAAGTGGGCATATATTGATTTTACGTAACTGTTTGTGTGTACCTAGTCTAGCTTGTAATATCATATCTGTATCTTTACTTTCTAAAGAAGGATTTGATTTTACATTTGTAAGCGATGTGGTCCACATCCATCTTAATCATGGTTTGATTGGGTCAGGTACACTAGAGGGTGGTATATACGTGTTAAATCAAGCTCAGGTTTTCAACGTCCAGAACACACTTAAAAGAAAGTCTCCAAAATTAAATAAGGCATTCTTATGGCATTGTAGACCGGGTCACATCAATGAAACACGGTTGACGAAGTTACATAAAGAGGGATATTTGGATCCGTTCGAATATCAGTCTTATGCAACTTGTCATTTTTGTCTCATAGGAAAGATGACAAAGACTCCGTCACTGGACACGGAGTAAGAGCGACCGAGCTCTTAGGACTCATACACAGCGACGTATGTGGTCCAATGTCTACACATGCACGAAGTGGTTATTCCTATTTCATTACTTTTACGGATGATTTCTCTAGGTATGGACTTGTCTTCTTGATGAAACATAAATCCGAGTTCTTTGAGAAATTCCGGGAATATAAGAATGAAGTGGAAAAACAAACAGGCAAAAGTATCAAGACACTTAGATCTGATCGAGGTGGTGAATACTTGAGTGTCGAGTTCTTGGATTACTTAAAAGAGAATGGAATTTTCTCTTAGCTTACTCCTCCATACACACCTCAACACAGCGGTGTATTGGAAAGGCGAAACAGAACCCTATTGGATATGGTACGTTCCATGATGAGTAATGCTGAGTTGCCACGATCCTTCTGGGGTTATGCACTAGAATCAGCTACATATCTTTTGAACAAGGTTCCTACCAAGACTGTGCCTACCACACCATATCAGATGTAGAGTGGGGAGAAATCCTATCTTCAGTATCTGAAGATATGGGGATATCCAGTTTTTGTCAAAAAGCAGCATGCAGACAAGCTCGAGGCACGCTCAGTACTGTGTAAGTTTTTGGAATACCCAAAGAACTTCATGGGGTATCTTTTCTATTACCCAGAGGAACAAAAGGTCTTTGTTTCTCGTCATGCCCACTTTTTGGAAAATCAATTTTTGGAAAAAGAAACTAGTGGAAGCGCAATAGAACTAGAAGAAATTCCAGAACCACAAGCTATTACTGAAAGCATGGTAGAACCAGAGGTTTCAAAAGATCAGGACATCCCCGCGCTACTCCGCGGGACTAATAAGCAGTTTCATCCGCCCGAGAGATATTATGGTTTTCTCATAGACAGGAATAGAGAGGATTGCATCATTGATAATGATGAGCCAACTAGCTTCCAGCAAGCCATTCAGAGCGGCGACTCGGTAAAATGGCTGGACGCAATGCGGACCGAGATGGAGTCCATGTACACCAAAAAAGTATGGACTTTGGACATTGCTCCAGAAGGGGTAAAACCCGTAGGCTGCAAATGGATCTTCAGAAAGAAGATTGGTGTAGATGGACAGGTTAAAACCTATAAGGCTATACTTGTTGCAAAAGGTTTTCGTCAAAGACCTGGTTTGGACTATGATGAAACCTTTTCTCCAGTGGCTATGCTCAAATCCATTCGGATCCTTCTTGCCATTGCTGCCTTCCACGATTATGAAATTTAGTAGATGGATGTAAAGACCACTTTTTTAAATGGTAATTTGGAAGAGTGCGTCTATATGGATCAGCCAGAGGGTTTCCATTCAGAGTTGGAGCAGCGGGAAAGTGTCGAAGTTGCTTAAATCCATTTATGGATTAAAACAGGCATCGCGGAGTTGGTACATCTGTTTTGATGAGACGGTCAAAGAATTCGACTTTATCAAAAATCCAGATGAACCATGCATCTATAGTAAGATTGTAGCGAGAACTATGGTATTCCTCGTCTTGTACGTGGATGACATTCTCTTAATAGGAAATGACATTCTTATTCTACAATCAGTCAAAGGATTCTTATCACAGAGGTTCTCCATGAAAGACCTGGGTGATGCCTCATATATTCTGGGAATTCAGATCTATCGTGATAGATCTAAGAGGATGTTGGGACTTTCGCAGTCCAGGTACATCAATACCATACTAAAGAGATTTAGTATGGAAGATTCAAAGCGCGGTAGTCTACCGGCTTGTCACGGAATCACCCTCTCCAAAGAGATGTTTCCAAAGACTGATTTGAAAAGGGCTCGCATGTCGATTATACCCTACGCTTCTGCGGTAGGCTCTATAATGATTGTGATATTGTATACCAGACCAGATGTTGCTTACGCACTTAGCGTGGTAAGCCGGTATCAGTCAAACCCAGGGGAGAACCACTAGATAGCAGTAAAGAACATTCTCAAGTACCTGAGAAGGACTAAGGAGATGTTCTTGGTGTATGGCGGAAAAGACCTCCAGATCGAGGCCTTTGCTGACTCCAGCTTCCACAGTGACAAGGATGACTCCAAGTCCATGTCGGGTTATGTCTTTACCTTCAATGGAGGGGCGGTCTGTTGGAAAAGCACCAAACAGGACACCGTTGCTGACTCGACGATGGAAGCGGAGTATATCGCTGCTTGTGACGCCGCAAAAGAAGCAGTTTGGATAAGGAAGTTCTTAACATAATTTCAGGTGGTTCCATCCATTTTTTATCCAATACCTCTGTATTGTGACAACAATGGCGTTATAGCTTTAGCGAAGGAACCCAGGTCCCATAAGAAGTCCAGACATATCTTGAGGCGGTACCACCTGATCAGGGAGATCGTTGATCACCGGGAGATCGAGGTGCGGAGAGTAGATACGGAGGACAACACTGCAGATCCACTCACAAAGGTCATCCCTCAGACACAGTTCGAGAGGCTATTCGAGATGATAGGTCTGTGATATGCCAATACATGGCCTTAGTGCAAGTGGGAGATTGTTAGTGATATATGCCCTAGAGGCCATTATTGTATCATACTGGTTTGTATATTACATATTGGAAGCTTGGGATATATACGGATATAGTAACAGTCTTGCTCGAAATGGTAGTATGCTACCTGGTTTGTTTCTACCTCAATATGTGCATGTGTTTCTTTTAGCATATCGCTTATACATATTGGTAGAGCCCTTAGGATCTTTGCTTGATTACCAGCGTTGTGATGGCAGTCACACTAGTGGGAGCTGGGTAGTCTATAAGCACATCCTTATACAAGTCCCTAGTCGTAGGATTATCGAGACGGGGTATCGATACTCCAGAGTAGACTAGTGTATACGCTTCTCATCCCAGCAGGGGAGATGGTCTGTCCCACAGCCATTAGTACACCGTACTGGAGATAGTATGCAGGTGGTCATTGGGTTATGAGTACACTGGAAAAGACTCGTAGGTAGATGTTGGTGGGTATTATACCTATCGTCGGGTAGCAGTTCCCAGGTGACATGAGTAAAGCTTAGTCCGTCGACTTGACACCACTACTTCGCCTCGAGTGTGTTCCCACTGTTCTTAGATTACTACCCTACCACGGCTCAAAGGAGTCGTGCAAACAGGTTGTAGTTGGGTGTAGTCCCGAAGCACTTGGAGGCAGTGGCGGTTAGATATGATTCGTCTCTCCCGGTATTGGGGTTGATATCGTGCTGTGTTCGGAAAGCCATTACACAAAGTCCCTGGCCATGGCAAGCGAGATTTACTGGTAGGTACTCCAGTAGTTTCTCAGGGTGTTTTGGGCTACACTCCGACACGACTTATTGCGCTATTAGGGGTCTGACGGCTACCGTCCCTAGGCCCGATATGCGATGCTCTTAGATGAACAAACCGGACTGTATGGAGATTGTCACAGATAGGCTCAGTAGGAGTTCAGATGAGTTTGCTCATCGGCCTTCCTATCGACAGATACCTGGGTAGCCGTTACGTGCAGCTAGTAACGCTGACGTGCTTGTGGTTAAACCCACTGCCAGTGTAGTGTCGAGTCTTTAAAGTCCCACACAGAGGGTTTCCCTGCATTGGGCAAAAGATGTAGAGGCCGTATGGTTTTACGGCAGGGCTTCAATCATATACGTGTACTTGTGCACGTATGATATTCGGGCGAATAATACTAGTGGGATTTGGTTTAAGCCGGATCCTAGTATTATATTGTTGGATTATTTTCGTCTCTTTGTATTCATATTTTTCGGAATATGGATACGGGTATGTATATACGGTTGAGGGGCATTCTTGTAATTTACTCAAGATTGCTTCTAGAAGAAGACACCTCATTTTGTATTTAATCTTTTGATTAAAAGATAAATGAGGTAGAGAAAATGAGGTGGAGGATTTCATTAAATGAGGCATGGCTCTTAGGTGACCCATGGGGTGACTCGTGAGGGTGACTCACTAGATATTTATTGAACCATGCTTGATATTTTTCTTTGGATTATTGGTATGGTTCATTCTTCATCATAAACTAGCCATCTCATTCTAATGTTCAAGCTCCCCTTTTTCTCCTCAAGCTCCCCTTCTTCTTCCTCATACCCTTCATGTCTCATGTGTTGAGAAACCTAGGATATTTAGAGACAAAGTAATCCATCTACACTCTCTACATTATCTAGGACTAGTTTAGCGAACTAGGTGCCTTAGTTATTACGGATTTGAGGTTGGAGCTCGGACTATAGACTCTCGGGTGGATCGTCTTTGACTTAAGAGGACCAACGAGCAGGCCCGATCCGTGTATGATCCGAGGAGCCTATGACGAGGAGGAGGACAGCCAGAAGACCCGAAGGACATGGTTCTGTGAGGTATAACTTTCTATCTGAGTAGTTAACCTCATACAGTTTAGCTAGTTAGGGTTTAGTATCGATCTTGGAGTTCAAGTTGATGTTGCGAGGCCTCATAAAAATAATTTTTTACGCATTCCGCCTCCCCGCGAACCCACGGGGTGCGCGACACCGACTTACAAAATCCTCATCAAACTCGTGTCCATCATTGACACAAATAAAAATCTGGATATCGTGGACACCGTCCAACCGATCAGTCCTCTCCTAATATCCATTCAGCCACAGTCGGAATCCTCCGGATATCCACCGCGCTCCAATATCACCTCCATCATCGGCACAAATAAAAATCCGGATATCGTGGGTACCGTCCAACCGACTAGTCTTCTCCTAATATCCACTCAGCCACAGTCAGAATCCTCCGGATATCCGCCGAGCTCCAATATCACCTCTGGTATCAATCATCCTCGATAGGCTTTTCGTACCTTCGTACATGGTCCAACATGTATCCAAAATCGGTTAACCCCTTGCTCGATTCGAATATCTCATCATGAAAACCAAAACTCATGGTCGACACCAAATTATCATATCATGAGAAAACTGCACTTTTGAAAACATAATCCGTTTTATAAAAGATACCCACGGCTTCTCAAATCCATAGAAATATCAAATCTATGATATCAACAATGAAGAGTTCAGTCTTGCAACAGTAGGAAACTACAACACATGAATATATATGACAATAATATTCAAATATCAAAATCGTAGTACACAATCATTTCGACTTGCATGGATGCCGTTAAAATACTAATAGCATAGCAGTTTCTAGGTGTCATGACAATACCAACGATGTGCACTATAGCATATGTGTATGTAATTGTGCAACAAGGCAATCGTTGGTAATTGTTCTTGTGTTCTATTCAGTATATCTATTCTAGCAAGTATGATATACAATAAAGATGGCATGGTACTCAATGTGATGCATATGACATAAAATATGGTTACGCATCTCTAATAGTGTTTAAAAACCGATACGGTGTTTTATAAAGTTTCTGGTAGTCGGGGGTGCAATACGCCATCTGCCCGAGTTCCCACTTATAAATGCCCCCTACTCACCTTATATTAATGCGTACTAGACGAAACTTGCGAATGTCTTGCCCTTCCTCGTCGTGTCAGACGTCTCCGCGATCGAGCCTATGTATTAAACCAAGCGTATATATATAAGAATTGAAACGCGGACGTTACTACACTTCTAACGCAAAAAGACCAGAACGTACGATCGACGTATTTTAACGTGTATTATCAGTATCGAACTACCCCCGGCAATAAGGAAAATCAAAACTTAAGTTTTTAAAAACGTAAAATATTGAACTTTTATAGGATATTTGTTCCAGATTTTGATACAAGTGACCTGGGACAAAATTGAGTATACAATAGTCTAGTTAAGATGTCATTGTAACGACTCTGAATTTACTGTACGAAATTTTTCAGTCTAATGTACAGAAAGGAGTTTGCAAGCCTGAGTACAATTTAAAAGTTAATTTTTGTTAAGAACAGCAAGAAACAACTTGTAGCTCACTGGTAAAGCCTTGTACTGCTGTGACGTAGCCCCTGTGTTCGAACCCCATCAAACATATTATATTTTTTCTGATTTTCTTTTAAACATTTTGGAAGCCCAAAAGTTTACACGTGCAATGCACATAAAAATGAAAAGTCTGAGAAAACAAACATATGCAAAATGTTGTAAATACAGACACGGACACATGGCAGCAATCCACTGGCCCCCTTCAACTAAACGACCGGCGAGATCGCCTCTAGGGCCGGTGCTGATGGGTCACCCGTAGGCAATGAAGCCCGGGTTTTGCACACATGTCCCTTGGCCTACCCCCATCACCCCTGCACTATTTGATTACTCTACAATCAAACAGAGACCCCTCAATTCCCCAACTTATCACATTTTAATGCATTGTAATTCACTCTTTTAATCCCAAAACCCTAATTCCACACTATAAATACTATCCCATGCCCTAGCCCTTCCTCATTCTGAAAATTCTAGCCAAAACCCTCAAATTTTCTCAAGTACAAGTGGAGTAGAAGAGGAGTTAGCTAACGACCAACTTCCGGCGAGGAATCGAGGCTATTTTGGCGATCCCGCGACGCCACGACTACCACTCTATCTTCTCCAACCTTTCCTTACCCTAATTCACTTGTAAGTACCTCCATATCCCTTTCTTTCTTTTGAAAAGTTCTTTTTTTCAAAACATATCGATAAGTGGAGTTAATACCGATCTTTTATTCTAAACCCTAAAAATTTCACTATTTCTTCCGTATCTTTCATCCAAATTCTTACCTTATATTTATAACCATAAAGCTACTATTTAGAACCAACTACACTCAAAAACATCATGCTAAATAATTTTAATCTAACTTTTACATGAAAATACCATGAACTTTATATACGTCATCTTTTATTTCTTTGTAGAATATACCTTTAGAAAACTTCACGGGGTAATGACCTACCCCTCATATACACACATGTTTTCATAGCACGATGTCCCTTGAACATATTTTTGTTACCATATTACATCAAAATACTATGTACTATAAAAACGGTTTACTTTTAGATTGTATTTAAAATCCAATTGCGATTGTGCCTCTACAACCCTTTCTAGGGGAGCTGCTATTAGAAGGTGCGGAATATCACACATTCTTGGGCTAGTAGAGCAAGATGCAGACCTTATCACGGAGTATTTGGTCTCAAAAGGTTTTTAATACGATTTTTTAAAAAACGAAATATTTTACTTAATAATCAAAATTATTTTTTAATAATTATATAAATATTATAAAATCCATATATTTTCAAAATATAATAACTTATATTTTTTCAAATAAAAGAATTGCAAGTTTCATCAAAATACCATCAAGATATCAATACAATACAAGTTTATAGTAAAATACCATGAACTATTCAAGTTAAGATAATTATTACTAAAATACCTCAATTCTTAAGATACACATCCATGGAAACCCTAAATAATATAAATAATTTCTCGAGGTTATTTTGAACTATATATTAAAAATATTTTTCATAAAACCCTCTCGAGTTATATAAAACACTGTTAAGGACTTTAGTAAATATGGGTTTAAGCGTGATCAATTCTCTTGAGCCTCAGGGGGCCGGAGAAAGTAAGTGCTTGCCTATTTAAGGTAGAAAACCTAACGGTGTTATCAATGATAATTGTCTTGGAAAAAGACACAAATCATGTCGTCCATGTGCAGCGGTTACCGATGACTCCCGAACATAATTCAGGATCCAAATCAGTTCTAAGTGTCTGACTCAAGTCTGAGTCTAAATCAAGCTTAAATTCAACTCAAACCAGAATCCAATTCAAACATGAATCCAAACTCTAATATGTATACTTGAACCTGAATACCAAAACAATATCAACATGCAAACATGACTTGACTTGACCGAACCATGGCTATAACTTGACTTGATTACATGACTACTTGTTTACATCCTGAACCTGATTACATGAACAACTTGTATCCATGGTCTCGGCAAGTCTGATAATTATAATCTATATAAAATATTATACGGGGTTAAAGGGGTAGATTGGTACGGAATGTATTAAAAGTGGCACGATGATGGTCACTAAAAGACACCTACATGAATTCTCGTGCCGTTGTCCCGTGGGTTTTGACGGGGCCTTGTACTTACATGTAACCATAGTCCACAGGACAATTGGACTCCTTTCGTATACACTGATATCTTCTGTACCAAGCTACAAACAACTACGTTAGAGTAATAAACTCATATTTGTATAACTTAACAGTTTCCTTCCACATTACTTGTTGTATTCATTCCTTTCTTTTGGGACTTACCGAGCGCTAGTTCGCTGACGACATTTCTGTCTATTTCTTTCTTGGAATGTTCGTCAGGAGGACAAGACCCTCAGGAGATCGAGCCCAGTTAGAAGTACTTGGATCAGATTGAGGCACAGCCAGACTACAAGTTTTACTTGTACTTACCATCCAGTTTTTATGCCACTGTTTAGGCATTGCTTTATATCATTGTATATTTCCTTTTCAAATCAGTTGTATTGTAAAAATAAATGTAAATAAAAGTTGCTGTTCATTCTTGTCATTTCTTATGCATTTTATATATTGCTTATTTACGCTTAACGTATTTACTTCTGAGTAAATACGTCGCATGCCCGTCATGTCTCCTTCCCCATACACCGGGAGCGGGGCGTGACAGTCATGAAGCTACAGTAAAAATCCCACACCCTTGTTTCCCCCAATCAGAGCAAAACTCTGTTCAAAATTCAAAATTTAAATTAAAGCAACGCTTCAGAAGCAGCGCCAAGTGCGCTGCGCCCTGAATAGCGCACCAAGTGCAAAGCACGGATGCGCTAGCGCTGAGTGCGCTGCGCTTTAAGCAGCGCACCACGTGCAAAGCACGGATGCGCTAGCGCTGAGTGCGCTATGCCCTAAGCAGCGCACCACGTGCAAAGCACAGGTGCGCTAGAGATGGAACTAAAAACTCCCCACCGTCAGATCTAAGATCCAATAATAATGATGAATCATTAATTAACCAGAATTAAATTCTGTTAAGGAAAGATTTCTCAAAATCTTTCCAAACAACAAAATTGTGCTCTGTAAATCAGAGCACCGTTGGATCAAAGATCCAATGGTGATTAAAAATCACCAAAAGTACAGAATAAATTCTGTAAGGAAAGATTTCCAAATCTTGTTAAAAACAAGAAGATTGCCTTCTGTAAATCAGAAGCTCTTGGATCAAAGATCCAACGATGGGAAATTCCCCAAATCAATTGGAGAAAAGATCTTCTTAACTGATTGAACTGATCAGCTTGCCCTATAAAAAGGCCCCAAGACTTCAAGTCTCAAAAAGATAAGCATACAGAGGAACCTCCCCATAAAACTTTGAGAAAGTTGAGAGAGAAGAGCCAAGCTCTCAGAGAAAGAAGATTTTTCTTCAAGGTAAAAAGAATGATAATGAACAGAGAGATGAAATCATCTCATAATAATAAAAAAAAGAATTCACTTCTTTAAAAGATCATAGATCTATAAGACCAAGGTCTTTCACATGGAGATCAAAAGATCTCATCATAAAAAGAACATAATTTTTCTCACAGATCATAGATCTATAAGACAAATTGTCTTTCAGAGATCATCTCATCATAAAAAGGAAGAATAATTCAATTCTCTTAGGATCAAAGATCCATAAAGGCAAAGCCTTTCACTAAAATAAGAGATTAAAACTTCTCCTACAAAGTAAGAACTTTTGTTCTTGAGACAAAGTCTTTTATAAACGAGAATTTATTTCTCAGATCATAAAATTGATCAGATGCACTTTGCGCTTTTGAACTGCGCTTATGCGCTCTTGGGCTGGCGCTCAGCGCCAAGCGCGACACGTGTCACTCACGTATGCGCCACTTAACAGTTAGCGCTTTGCGCTCTTGAAATAGCGCACTGCGCTCATGGGCTGGTGCTCAGCGCCAGACGCACCACGTGTCACTCGCGTATGCGCCACTGAACTAATAGCGCAATGCGCTTATAAAATAGCGCTCTGCGCTCATAAAACTGGCGCAATGCGCCCATCATCTGACGCTTAGCGCCAAGCGCGACACGTGTCCCTCACGTGTGCGCTACTCGGCAGAAGCACACTGTGCTCTTTGACTGGTGCAAAGAGCCAAGCGCGTCACGTGTTGCGCTGATAGAACATAAATTGTTCTTTAATAAGCCAAGGGCTATGATGAATGATCAACATTCAATAAAAGATAAAAATATTGTCAAAACCCAAATCAATACTCAGCATTGTCAAATGTTTAACATTTTAACTGAATGGGCCGAGCCCAAAGTGGCCACAGAACCCTCATTCAGATTAACTGAGCCCATATGCTCATAAATCTCAAATCTTAGTCCCAATTGGACTACAGATCCCAACCAAAATTGGTTCAAGGGTACATCTCTGAACCCTTCTGATATATGTCGTTGTAATCCTTCAACGTCTTCAGAGAGGCGATGGGTCCCGACAACCACACATTTCATAGACTATGACGTCTTTAAACTGGACTGTGGGGTCCTTAAACCCATGGACTATGATGTCCTTAACCTTGGACTGTGGGGTCCTTAAACCCATGGACTATGATGTCCTTAACCTCGGACTGTGGGGTCCTTTAAAACCCATGGACTATGATGTCCTTAACCTTGGACCGTAATGTCCTTAAACTAACAATAGACCACCATGTCCTTAAACTGGAAATCGACCGCAATGTCCCTAAACTAAACAATAGAGCCCAAATGCTCTTTTGTTGGATCTAAATGATCCTGTTAAGTTGATCTTAGTCTAAAATTAGACTAACGTATCCTTAACAAATGTTTAAGTTTATCTTAGTCTCAAATGAGACTAACGTATCTTTAAACCCAATCCCAAACCCAAATCTAAGAAAATACGGATTTGGACTAATCCACGCCCTACGGGCGACAACATAAATTAGTCTCCGTATACAATCCATGGGCAACCAAAAACAAAACAAACACCCACGACACGAAGTGACCATCCGGAGAAGGAGAAAGTGGTTACCACGATGCGGTAGCGTAATTAACTACAGGGGCTTGCGCCTGCAGGGAAGAGCGTCCCCATAATCAAAAACCCCTCATCATGAGGGGGAATCTAACGAAGTCTGCTACATCGGCCGCATCCGTTTAAACCTTCGATACACGATGCCATAAATCAACTTGGCATCTTCGAAGAGGTGGAAGGATAGCACCAGTTAGCATCTGCCCCGAAATTCAGGCAAGACGGACCTACGCGGTAGCGTCCCCGTTTTCGGCGGGGAACAGATTCTGGCACGCCCGGTGGGACCCTTTCCTCTTTCCACTCCACACTTCGTGTGTCATATTCGCGAACGAATCGCGGTTTAATATGGTTGCCCTTGGGTTCGAGGTACTAAGATTTGGTTTTGCTCCCGTGCAGAAAAAAGAACATCAATGGCCTCCAACTGCTCCAACTGCAACTGCAACTCCCATTCCGCCTCATCTGGAGGTGTAACCTACGGGCCCCAAGCGGCCTCACTGTTCAAGATGCCGGTGGAGCAAGTAACTCAGGCCACCACTGGGCTGTTCTTTGGGACCATGATCCCACCGATGAGCTTCAATGCCCCGCTGCTATCGCAAGAAGCCCCAAAGAAGTCGGTCTTTGATCGACTTACCACTACCGCGGCCCCTCTTAACGGGTCGCCCAAATCCAATGTCTCAATTTTCAACAGACTGGGCCAGAATGCCAACAAGCCCACGATACCAGAAGCAGCCATCCCAAAGCAGATAGCCATCCCGGCTCAAGCGGACGAAATCGTCAAAGCGGCTTCATCTGCCAAGAAGTCGGTCTTCACAAGGCTGGCCATTCTGGCTCCCACTACAGGCGAAGTCCTCAAAGCTGTTTCCCCTGCTCAGAGGTCTGTCTTTGACAGATTGGATATTGCTTCTCAACGGACATCGGTCTTCAAGAGGCTGACAACGACAACTTCCGACCAACACAGGGGGAAGGAGGAAGTCATCCCTACAACTGAGACAATCCCAACGGCTCGACACGCTCGACGTCGTCACTGGCGCCGAGTAAGGAAGGCTGGGGGCAACTCCCCTTCTGGACTGACTCCGCCAGCTACCATGGAGGAAATCGATACTGCTGTTCCAACTGGGAACAGCTTTGAACCGCTTACGAGGGTCCGCAAGAACTCTCCAACTGCCATACTGAAAAGATCTCCTCCACCTGTGGAGAATGCTACGGAAAAGAAGCCGGAGTAGGCCCCTCAGCTGCTGTCCTATAAAATTTACAAAGTTTGGCGACGAGTTCAGGAATCGGTAATTGATCAAGATTACTCTCGCCGACAGAAAAAGGTGAAAGTTCAGCAAGAAGAGAACCATCCTGTCAAGCCACAAAAGGCAACAGCTATTTGGGTGCCCACTGCAATGGCCCCCTCGACGTCAACCGCTCATAAGAGAAGGAGGCCGGAGAAAGCCCATGTGACCGCAGCGAACCGCAAAGACGCTGAATCTAAACGCCCCAAATCTGGGGTCATGATCACACATACCGTTTATATGGCTTCCGGAAAAGAGAAAAGCCGTGCTTCTACGGGTCATCGACTGCTTACCCAATCGATAACGAAGGCTCGGGAACAACAGCAGCAGAAACTCCAGGAGATGCTGATTGCTATGGCCGCACTCACTGGGCCGAAAGAAAATCCAGAGACCTCAGAGCAGCGTCGGGAACAAGAAACTGATACTGAATTCCTCCGAAGAATGCTCGAGAGGAAAGAAAAAGAGGCCGCGGAACAGGTAGCCAACATAAACGAATGTCTCTTCTGTTCCAAGACATGGCCGTGATGATGTTACAGCCGGAACTTCCAGCTGAAGACCCCCTGATCATTATTGAAGACGACAGAGGGGAGACATCGAACCCTCCTCCGGCTCTTTCAGCAGCCAAGGAGGAAACCATCTCCAAGGCCGCTTTGGACGATTACATTTCTCAGCAAATACGAGTTCACCAAGCAAATGAAGCGGCCGGGCAGATCGTTAAGACCGGACGACCCTATCCAAGATGGTATGACCAAATAAGGTACCCGCCGGGATATACGATCCCCAAATTCCACATATATAAGGGGACGGGGAATCCTCATCAGCACGTCGCTCAATTCGGAGCCTTGTGCGGCAACACTGGAGGTGACGATAAACTGCTACTTCGCCAGTTCGTCGGTAGCTTGTCGGAGACAGCGTTCGAATGGTACTCTGAACTCCTGAACGACTCTGTCAAGACATTTGCAGAGATGGAGTTGTTGTTTACTCAGCGTTTCGCAAGTGCTAGCGAGTGCACCCCTATCACAGCATTGATTAACGCCAGGGTGAAGCCAGGTGAAACGTGGGTGCAATACGCAATACGATGGCGGAATCTATGGTCGAAATGCGAGCAGCGCATCGAAGAAGCGCCGGCAGTAGGCATGTTTATGGGTACTCTTGACCCTCAAGCGACCATCTCCCAATTCATGATGTTTTTCTAGTCGACCACGTTCCAGGCCCTGATTGACAAACTGTCTCAAATGGACCAGATGGGCCATAGGCCTTCCTCTTCGAAGCCGGAGCCACAGAATGAAAAAGGGAAAGGGAAAGCGACCTTCGTCGCTAATGATCAACAACATCCCAGTGGTCCAAAATTAACGGATCGCCTAGACAAGAGACGGCGATACTATAATGAGAATATAAAGCGCCCTTATTCGTTTCCCCGGGACAAAACGAGGAGATTGTTCGAGATGGCGGTGCGCAACAGGCTCATTAATTTACCGAATCCAAAACGCTCATTGCAACCCGGTGAGGCTAATAGTCCCAATTATTGCCCCTACCACCAAGCAGTAAGCCATCCAATTGAAGATTGCTTCGTCTTTAAAGGCTGGATCGAAGACCAATACCAACAGGGCAAGTTCGCATTGTCAGGGAATTAGAAAGTAAGCCCGCCCTAGCCGCACGCTCTCAAAAAGACGAACACTCCGGGCGCATCATGCTCTTTTGTAGAAGAAGCTCCATAGGAGGTTGTTCTTTCAGCCAAGACGAAAAGAATGCTGAAGGATCTCCAAACATGCCCGGCGATTAGGTAGAAAAATCCACTGGAACCCGAGATCATCGAGGGAATGCTGAAGCCGCGCCCAACTCCAAAAATTAGTGGTGATAGTCAAAGCGCTCACACCCAGCCGTCAAAGTCTTCGAAGAAGAAGAAGACCAAAAAGCCCGTGAAGCTTAGTGACAAGCACATGGACCTGCAAAAATATATCGATGCGCTGGAAGAATATAACCAGAAGGCACGGACCCCAGTCACACTCTAAGAATTTCTCAGCCACGTCCTTGAGGACGGAGATTATGACAATGGAGAAGACTCGTCGGATGAGCCTGAAGATTATGTGGCAAGCTGCCATGTGATCTCTCACTCGTCGATAGACGATGAAGAAGCTCCTTACATAGAGAAACTGGGGGCAGATCCTGAGCCGGAATTTCTAGGGCCATCAGACGAAATGATTGATGCATTCCTAAACGAAGCTCTTCTTAGAAGCAAAGCTGATCGAGAGCGCGAGATGGCCATATTTGAAAAAGCCAAATGCCGGCGACTGGACGAAAGGGTCGAAACACTCCCACCAGATCAAAGTACATCCGCCGCAAATAAAAGCAGGCTCAAGACGAGGAAAAGGTGGGCCAAAGCTATATCGATGGGAATGAAGCTACCACCCTTCGAAGGAAACACTCCTGATGAAGCGGATACACATCCTAGCTACTGCTTATATCATCGAAGGATTGCGCACCCCACCGAAGAGTGCAACGCTTTTAAAAGCTGGTGGTAGGGATATGTTGCTCACCGACAACATTTCAAGCGGATGAAACGCAAGACTCGTCGGGAACAAAGGAATACGACCGAGGAGCGCAAAAGAGCTACCGGCAACTGTCACATGGTTGATAGCAAGGGATTGAAAGTTCTCACCTTTGGGAGCAATTCTGATGAAGAAATAGCCCTTGACCCTCTCTACAAAGAACCCACATTCAAGAAGAAAGAAATGAAGACCTGTGAGAACATTCAGCTGCGCAATCGTACGCTGCCTGAAAAGAATCTCGGGGCCATGAACAGTGGGTCGAATAGAAAAGATAAGGGAAAAGAAAAAATCCCTGAGGACATCGCCCTAGATGATCAAGTCGTCAAAGAGCTAACAGCTAAGGACCCGCCAAAGAAAAGTAAGGTGGATTACAACGTTCTGGCACACCTGAGGAAGATACACTCACAGCTAAGCATTCTCGACGCCCTTCTGCTATCCAAAGAGGCGAGAGAATCGCTGATCAAGGCGCTACAAGAGCCCGAACAATTCCAAGCTTTCCTCGCCGAAGAAAAGAAGAAGGACGAGCTGGAAGAAGTGCACACGGCCAATATCACCTTCGGGGATGAAGACATCCTCCGCGGGACGTGCAAGAATAACCGTCCCCTTTATGTCTCCGGATACTGTCATGATATCAAGATAGGCAAAATCCTGGTTGATAATGGGTTCTCCGTCAACCTCCTCAATGTAAGAGTGTTGAAGGAAATTTGCATGAGCGTTCAGCATCTCGCTCGTGTTAAAATCACTATCTCCGGATTTGACTCCCAGTCATCACGGACGCTCAGGTCCGTTATATTGACATTACGCTTTGGGCTGCTAGTCACCGACATCAAGTTTCACGTCATTGACGCTAAGACCTGCTATAACGCTTTGCTCGACTGGCCTTGGTTACACGAGTACAACATTATCCCTTCTACACAACATCAGTGTATGAAGTACTTCAAGGATGGTCTAGAGTACACTGTGACAGGGGAACTGAACCCATTCTCCGTGAACGAAGTCCGCAAATATGAGGATGCCAAGTACTTCCTGCCATATTTCGAAGACACGGAAAGAGGTTGCAAACCGGAGAACAAGAACAAAGCTATCACCAAAATTCCGGTCTTCGGGAGTGATACCGAGGAGGAAGAAGAAATAGTTTATTCAGGGTCGCCCCAATGCAACAAGCCAGGACCGTCCACCCCTATTTTGGTCTTCAGCAGCGATTCGAAAAATGAAGTTAACGCCGTATTCTCCGCTCGGCCATCGATACAAGCCTTCGCTGATGAAGATAAAAGTTTGTAAGATGCCATGGTTCCGCACGAGCATTACAAAGAGCTCGATGCACTTGAAACTTATAGTGTGCAAGAACTGCATACATTCTATGTTCCCCCTAGGCGAAAAGGTGAAAAAGCGATTCTATTATACCGATCCGGGGAAACCAAAGTGGAGAAAGAAATTTGGCATGGTGCAGATTCTATACTTGACAGGCTCCAGCCCATCCGTCTGCCCAGATACTACACGGACGGATTAAAAAGACTGTTGAGGCGCCAATGCGTACCCTTCAAACAGACTGCTCGACAAGCTCAGTTCTACAACAAGATCTGGAATGTCCCCGGAACTCAGCGAAAACTGCCCAACGGGAGAATGGAAACGATCAGGCTTGGATATGTTCAATCCAAGGAACGAGAGCGATTCCGCGGCTGCTACGTCATACATGATTTTGATGAAGAAGGAGATGCTCTGTGGGAAGGTGCTAACCCTGAACCAAAACGAGCGCCCATCGTGAAAATGCCAAGCCCGTCGTTCGAAGAACAAATGGACAAGCTTATAAGGGAAGCGGGTCAAAAGGTTCGAGACGACCATAATCGCGAAATGGCCATCTACGAGAAAGCCAGAACGCAGCGCCTCTGTCACGCCCCGCTTCCCAGTGTACGGCGAAGTGGACGCGACGAGGTCCGCTACGTATGTACTCAGAAGTACATACGCTAAGCGTAACTAAGCAATATAAAATATTACACAAGAGACAAGAGTATAAAAAGAACAGCAACTTTTATTTATTAACATTCTTTGTACAATACATGAAAGGAAATACAACTGAAATAAAAGATGCCTAAACAGTGGCATAATAGGAAATGAGAAGTACAGAAAGGAAAAGTGTACAATGAAACTACAGTGCAGGGTCTTCAGTAAACTGCTCCAAGTCTTCTTGCGATGGCTCAATCTCGGCCGGGTCCAAATCACCTGACGACATTCAAAGAAGAGAGAAACAGAATGTCGTCAGCGAACAGGTCGCTCGGTAAGTCCCAAAGATAAGAGAGGAATAGACAGAGAGTAAGAGAGGGAGAGTGTAGCTTTTAATGTTGTATTATAATATTGTAATGTTGTATTAACGCTGTTGTTTGTAGCCTGGTACAGAAGATGCCAGTGTATACGAGGGGAGTCCCACTTACACCGAGGACTTTGGTAACTGTAGTACAAGGCTCCGTCGATAATACCACGGAACAACGGCATGGATGTAATTACGTCTTAAGTGACCACCTCGTGCCACCTTTAACATATTCCGTACCAGTCTACCCCTTAAACCCCGCGATGTCTTGTTTGTATTGTTATCTTGTAAAATTGTGTTGATTGTATGAGTGATTAACTGACTGACCGAAACCATGATATCAGGAAACGGCTATAACCATAGAGTCATGTAAATGGAATACTGGAATCATGTAGAAGGAATATCCATGGTTCGGTTCGGTCAAGTTATATAAATTGTTAACTGGATTCAGGGATTCATGTATTCATCTTGAGTTGGAATATGAAAGAATATAGATTGACTTGAATCATTTTCAAGTCAGAAATAGTCAGACTCTAACCCGAGTCAGACTAAAAGAAAGTGGGTTGAAGTTCAATAATTGTTAGGGGCCTTGTTGTAATTTATAAAACTTGAGGGGGTTTTATGTAAAAAGTACTATTGTATAGTTTTCAAGATACACCCCAAGTATTTAATTATCGTCTTTATGTATATACAACAATTTAATGATCAAGATAAATATGTATACACGTTCGAATAGCATGAAATGAGTCAAGTATATTATACGAGTAACTACCATAAACAATGCTGTAAAGAAATATTATGTACGACTAATTAATCAAGTTGAACGAATGCGAAATATAAACATAAATATGGCTCTAAATGTTTTGCATGCGTAAGTTCCAGTTTTACCTAAATATGACTACCGGTTTGAGAGATATATATGTTTTCGTATCGTCGCGCAAAACAGATCAGAATCTATTCGGCACCGTCACATATTTTTAAAACGCAGTTTGAGTTAATTTGTATCAGGTTTCAGGTTACGAAAATTATTATAAAATTGTAGGTATTTCGATGTAATTATCCAAAACACCAAGATTCACATGATTTGGATTTCTGAAGCTCTAGTTATGATCATTTTAATATCAGCATTTAAAACAGAAATTCGGATTTCTGGACAGCAACTATATATTCTATTGCAAAGCCTATATCAGGTTGTTTCATGCATTCCTAAGTAATATAATATACATAAAATTATAGTTCTATCAATGTTACATCTACACATCTAAATTTTGTCACAAACGGACATCGGGTGTTCGAGTTATGTCCAATTTAAAAACAGTGTGCGAATCAGAACAGATTCTGTCCAGATCCGTTACTTAATATTGTAATGCAGTTTTCTTTATCTTAGATAGGTTTTCGGTAAAAATATAGAACTAATAAAATCTAGATCATTCGATGTAGATATCAAAAACACCTGAGTTTGCTCAATTTGGATACCGGTATACCAAGTTATGTGTCCTAGAAGTTGACCGATAACTGAAGTTTTCTGTTTTACGATCAGTGAATAAATACGATGTAATTCCTAAACCGTTATGCGGATCGATCTAAAATTTTTACAGCGTGTACAAAATAATATATTCTATCATATGTAAATTTCATGAAATTTTCAGAGTTAAAAATTAATTTATAAAAATTATTTTAAAACTAAAGGTATTGATATGTCATATGTGAGAAATGAGAAAACCATGGTATTTATTCGTAACTTCATCATTTTTTTTTAATACAAATTTTAAATAAAGTGATTTAAAATAAAACAACAAACATGCAATCCTAATTGATCACTATGAAATCTTAACATGTGAATTGAGAGTAATGAAAAAGACTTTACAAACTATATACGTGTGTATGTTTGTGTGTTCATTATTTATATATATATATCCATTTAATTAATTATTTATGAACTATGATATGTCAAGTGAAGTTTTTCATGGCAATATAAAACAAGAGAAATATAAAGAGAAAAAGAAAGAGATGGAGGAAGGAAAAAGTGAAGGGACTTACATGCACAAGCCGGTATTGTCACCGGGCTTGTCTATCCGCCGATAGCCTCGTGTTAGTAGCGAGACCCTCTTGAAGTCTTCTTCATGTTCTTCTTCTTGGACTTTAGGTGAAGATGGAGAAGTGAGAGATAAAAAATGTGAGGAAGGAAAAGATAGAGGAGGACAAATAAAGATGGTGTAATGGTGAATAATAATATATGCATTTAACATGAGAATTAAAAGAGAAATGAAAGGTCACCATTCATTTTGGAAATGAAAGGTCTCATTTGTAGGTTATGAGAAGAATAAAAAATGATAAAAAAATAATTGCAAGAATGGGGATTTGAACATGTGACTTATGGAATAACAATGCAAGGACTTAACCAATGAGCTATAAGGTTGTTCATGCATATATTTAATTAGAATTAAATATATGATGTTGCTTAAAAAGAAAATGGGCTTTTTAGATGGGCTGTAGAGAATTAGAATAATGGATTTGGGTTAAATATTTATGAAAGGAAAAATAAGAATGAGAAGTTAAAAACTTAAATATAAGAAAATGAAATTGTACCTAGAAAAAAAATACATAATAGATTAAGGAATAAAATAATAATAAATTTAATAGAAAAAGGAAAATACCAAGTACAAATAAATACGGTATATTATTGAAGAGGGATAATACAAATGTATGAAGATTTTGGGGTCATTACATTCTACCCCCCTTAAAAATAATTTCGTCCTCGAAATTACTCAAGAAGGATGATGTAACAGAGTAAGGAAACAGGATTAGGATGATGTCTTCTTCGAGCTCCGTCGATTGATACTCTGACCAATTGAGCTAATAAGTCTACAAGATACAAATAGAAAGGATGAATAAGAATTAAGGATTCAAAAGTGGAGAGATGGAGTTCAAGGAAACCGAAGGTGGAGTTCAAGATGGATTCAAGGAATATGTAATGTAAAGAATGTTTTCAGTTGCTGTTTCTTGTATTTTATATTGCTTAGGGTTCCATACAGCTCTGACCTGCATGGGCCGTCAACAAAACCTGTCACGTCCCGCTTCCCAGTGTACGGCGAAGTGGACGCGACGAGGTCCGCTACGTATGTACTCAGAAGTACATACGCTAAGCGTAACTAAGCAATATAAAATATTACACAAGAGACAAGAGTATAAAAAGAACAGCAACTTTTATTTATTAACATTCTTTGTACAATACATGAAAGGAAATACAACTGAAATAAAAGATGCCTAAACAGTGGCATAATAGGAAATGAGAAGTACAGAAAGGAAAAGTGTACAATGAAACTACAGTGCAGGGTCTTCAGTAAACTGCTCCAAGTCTTCTTGCGATGGCTCAATCTCGGCCGGGTCCAAATCACCTGATGACATTCAAAGAAGAGAGAAACAGAATGTCGTCAGCGAACAGGTCGCACGGTAAGTCCCAAAGATAAGAGAGGAATAGACAGAGAGTAAGAGAGGGAGAGTGTAGCTTTTAATGTTGTATTATAATATTGTAATGTTGTATTAACGCTGTTGTTTGTAGCCTGGTACAGAAGATGCCAGTGTATACGAGGGGAGTCCCACTTACACCGGGGACTTTGGTAACTGTAGTACAAGGCTCCGTCGATAATACCACGGAACAACGGCATGGATGTAATTACGTCTTAAGTGACCACCTCGTGCCACCTTTAACATATTCCGTACCAGTCTACCCCTTAAACCCCGCGATGTCTTGTTTGTATTGTTATCTTGTAAAATTGTGTTGATTGTATGAGTGATTAACTGACTGACCGAAACCATGATATCAGGAAACGGCTATAACCATAGAGTCATGTAAATGGAATACTGGAATCATGTAGAAGGAATATCCATGGTTCGGTTCGGTCAAGTTATATAGATTGTTAACTGGATTCAGGGATTCATGTATTCATCTTGAGTTGGAATATGAAAGAATATAGATTGACTTGAATCATTTTCAAGTCAGAAATAGTCAGACTCTAACCCGAGTCAGACTAAAAGAAAGTGGGTTGAAGTTCAATAATTGTTAGGGGCCTTGTTGTAATTTATAAAACTTGAGGGGGTTTTATGTAAAAAGTACTATTGTATAGTTTTCAAGATACACCCCAAGTATTTAATTATCGTCTTTATGTATATACAACAATTTAATGATCAAGATAAATATGTATACACGTTCGAATAGCATGAAATGAGTCAAGTATATTATACGAGTAACTACCATAAACAATGCTGTAAAGAAATATTATGTACGACTAATTAATCAAGTTGAACGAATGCGAAATATAAACATAAATATGGCTCTAAATGTTTTGCATGCGTGAGTTCCAGTTTTACCTAAATATGACTACCGGTTTGAGAGATATATATGTTTTCGTATCGTCGCGCAAAACAGATCAGAATCTATTCGGCACCGTCACATATTTTTAAAACGCAGTTTGAGTTAATTTGTATCAGGTTTCAGGTTACGAAAATTATTATAAAATTGTAGGTATTTCGATGTAATTATCCAAAACACCAAGATTCACATGATTTGGATTTCTGAAGCTCTAGTTATGATCATTTTAATATCAGCATTTAAAACAGAAATTCGGATTTCTGGACAGCAACTATATATTCTATTGCAAAGCCTATATCAGGTTGTTTCATGCATTCCTAAGTAATATAATATACATAAAATTATATTTCTATCAATGTTACATCTACACATCTAAATTTTGTCACAAACGGACATCGGGTGTTCGAGTTATGTCCAATTTAAAAACAGTGTGCGAATCGGAACAGATTCTGTCCAGATCCGTCACTTAATATTGTAATGCAGTTTTCTTTATCTTAGATAGGTTTTCGGTAAAACTATAGTACTAATAAAATCTAGATCATTCGATGTAGATATCAAAAACACCTGAGTTTGCTCAATTTGGATACCGGTATACCAAGTTATGTGTCCTAGAAGTTGACCGATAACTGAAGTTTTCTGTTTTACGATCAGTGAATAAATACGATGTAATTCCTAAACCGTTATGCGGATCGATCTAAAATTTTTACAGCGTGTACAAAATAATATATTCTATCATATGTAAATTTCATGAAATTTTCAGAGTTAAAAATTAATTTATAAAAATTATTTTAAAACTAAAGGTATTGATATGTCATATGTGAGAAATGAGAAAACCATGGTATTTATTCGTAACTTCATCATTTTTTTTTAATACAAATTTTAAATAAAGTGATTTAAAATAAAACAACAAACATGCAATCCTAATTGATCACTATGAAATCTTAACATGTGAATTGAGAGTAATGAAAAAGACTTTACAAACTATATACGTGTGTATGTTTGTGTGTTCATTATTTATATATATATATCCATTTAATTAATTATTTATGAACTATGATATGTCAAGTGAAGTTTTTCATGGCAATATAAAACAAGAGAAATATAAAGAGAAAAAGAAAGAGATGGAGGAAGGAAAAAGTGAAGGGACTTACATGCACAAGCCGGTATTGTCACCGGGCTTGTCTATCCGCCGATAGCCTCGTGTTAGTAGCGAGACCCTCTTGAAGTCTTCTTCATGTTCTTCTTCTTGGATTTTAGGTGAAGATGGAGAAGTGAGAGATAAAAAATGTGAGGAAGGAAAAGATAGAGGAGGACAAATAAAGATGGTGTAATGGTGAATAATAATATATGCATTTAACATGAGAATTAAAAGAGAAATGAAAGGTCACCATTCATTTTGGAAATGAAAGGTCTCATTTGTAGGTTATGAGAAGAATAAAAAATGATAAAAAAATAATTGCAAGAATGGGGATTTGAACATGTGACTTATGGAATAACAATGCAAGGACTTAACCAATGAGCTATAAGGTTGTTCATGCATATATTTAATTAGAATTAAATATATGATGTTGCTTAAAAAGAAAATGGGCTTTTTAGATGGGCTGTAGAGAATTAGAATAATGGATTTGGGTTAAATATTTATGAAAGGAAAAATAAGAATGAGAAGTTAAAAACTTAAATATAAGAAAATGAAATTGTACCTAGAAAAAAAATACATAATAGATTAAGGAATAAAATAATAATAAATTTAATAGAAAAAGGAAAATACCAAGTACAAATAAATACGGTATATTATTGAAGAGGGATAATACAAATGTATGAAGATTTTGGGGTCATTACAGCCTCCTTCAGCAGGCTACGGAAAATGACGATGCCCTTCGTCACCAGCCAGTCATACAAAAGACCCGACGCAAAGGCAGAAATAAACCCAAGAACGGAAAAAGCGTTCGACAGCGACAAAGCGGGTCCAAGAAGCCACGCGATCGAGAATCAAGCAACCAAGATTCGTCTCTTATAAAGAAGATGGGTCGAGCGTATTCTTTTTCCTAAGACAAGACAAGGAAGATACTCGATCTTGTCATAAAACATCAGATGATGACCCTCCCGGAGTCCAAGCACCCTGAGCAAGCAGGTGAGGTCTTTCACCCGGACTATTGCTCCTATCACCGAGCGATAGGGCATCCTCTCAAAGACTACTTCACATTCAAAGACTTGGTAGAAGACCAGTATCAGCAAGGCAAGTTTGCTTTATCCAACAGTTGGAGGCTAACCCCGCCACAGAAGCATGAACCGAAAGCCACGAGAGTAGAGCGGATCAACATCAGTCTTGGAAGCGATCTCGCACCTGTCATGTGATAACGCTGTCAGAAGAAGGATCCGAGAATATGGATGATCTCCCCTGGTGCTTCGAAAACGATGATGACGAGGTGATCTTAGAATTTCCACCGGCCCCAAAAGAGCTAGAAGATGGGATACATACTACTGCAGATAATCTCAAGAAAATTGACTTGGGGACGGCAAGTGACCCAAGGCCGACATTCGTCAGTGAGCTGTTGTTCGAAGAAAGGGTGGCTACGCTAAAAGACGTGCTCATGCAGTATAAAAACTGCTTCACATGGAACTATTCAGAGATGCTGGGACTTGACCCAGAGATCGTTGTGCACAAATTGGCGATATCTCCGGACGTCAAGCCGATCAAACAAGCACCGAGAAGAATGCGGCTTGAGCTTAAGATGAGCATCAATGCCGAGGTCAAGAAGCTAATCGACTCCGGCTTCATCCAAGAGGTTCAATATCCTGATTGGATCGCCAACATCGTCCCGGTGATAAAGAAAAATGGGACGGTGCGCATATGTGTGGACTTTAGGGATCTCAACAAAGCTTGCCCGAAGGACGACTTTCCAGTACCAGTCACCGAGCTGATGATAGATAATACGTCCACTCACGAAATTTTCTCCTTCATGGACTGCTCGTCAGGATACAATCAGATAAACATGCATCCCGAGGACCAGAAGCATACCACTTTCCGGACCCCTTTGGGCATATTCTGCTACAAGGTGATACCGTTCGGTCTAAAAAACGCCGGTGCCACCTATCAGTGGGCCACGACGAAGATTTTCGACGACCTCATATATGAAATTGTCGAATGCGATATTGACGATCTTTTGGTGAAAAGCAAATCATACGAGAAACATTTAGAGGATCTGAAGATCATGTTTCAGCGCCTTCGGAAATATAACCTGATGATGAACCCTCTCAAATGCATGTTCGGAGTTTCCTCAGGAAAATTCTTAGGATTCGTCGTCCGCCACCGAGGCATCGAGATGGACCCGTCGAAGATCAAGGCGATTATGGAAATGCCTCCGCCAAGCACTCTCAAGCAACTGCGGTCTTTCCAAGGAAAGCCCGCGTATATCCGGCGATTTATAGCCAATCTCTCCGGCAAATGCCGTCCTTACAGTCACCTAATGAAGAAAGGAACTCCCTTCATCTGGGATCGCAAATGCCAAAGCGCACTGTACGAAATCAAGCAATACCTGCAGAATCCGCCAGTACTGGCCGCTCCCGTTAAAGGAAAACCTCTCGTCCTGTATACAACAGCCCTCGAAGGTTCCTTAGGCGCGCTGTGGGCACAAAAGAATGACCAAGGGAAGGAGAGAGCCCTCTACTATTTGAGTCGAGTTATACTAGGGGCAGAAAGCAATTATTCTCCTATCGAAAAACACTGCTTGGCGTTGATCTTCGCGATAACAAAGCTCAGACACTACGCGTTGGCACCTGAGGTCCATCTCATATCGAAAGTGGAATCTCTCAAATATTTAATGTCAAAGGCTATATTAACGGGACGACTCGCTAAATGGGCCCTGCTCCTGATGGAGTTCTCGATAACTTATCGACCCCTCAAGGCAGTGAAAGGCCAGGCCATCGCCGACTTCCTCGCTGAGCATCCGATACCCGCCGATTCTCCTTTGAACTGTGAATTGCCCGACGAGCACGCATTTGACACGATCGACGGGGAGAGAAGAGAGAATGATACCCGGTGGGAACTCTGTTTCGATGGGGCATATTCCATGAAGAAGCGCAAAAGAAGCACCCCCATAATCAAATCAGGGGTAGGCCTCATCTTCGTGACTCCGCAAGGAGGGATAATGCGGTTTGCCTTCTCCTTAACAGAGCCGAGGACGAACAATAAAGCCGAGTATGAAGCTTTAATAGCAGGCCTTGAGATTGCCGTCGACATGGGAATTGAGAACCTCCTCATATAAGGAGACTCCCAACTTATCGGTAGTCAAGTAAACGGCGACTATCAAACGTGCAAGCCTGAGTTGGTGAAGTACGGCGAGAGAGCGCAGCAACTGCTGACTCAAATTCCTTCCCACACCCTGGAAAGCATACCGCGTGCGAAAAATAACAAAGCAGATGCATTGGCCAAACTCGATAAAGAACTGGCCGACGAGAACCTCGATGACATGAGGATCGTTGTGCAAAGCCGTCGGGTTCTCGCACCGGCAGAAATATCTCCGGACTCGTCCGAAGAAAAGGGAGCGACCGAGCAAACGGCCCTGCAAATAAAAGACCGGGAAAAGGCTGAGGATTGGAGAGAAGTTTTTATAGACTACTTCAAATCCCGTCGAACACCTGAAGATGCGTCTTCAAGACATCAGCTCATGAAACGAGCTCTATCCTTCGCCTTTGTCAATGATACTCTGTATAAGAGATCATTTGATTCTCTGTGGCTAAGGTTCCTGGGACCTGAAGAGGCAAGGAGAGTCGTCTAAGAAACTCACGACGGACTCTGCGGCTCTCACCAAGCCGGGCCAAAGATGAAACTAAAAATCAAAAGGATGGGCTACTATTGGCCCATGATGATCCAGGACTGCCTTGAATACGCGAGGCAATGCCACTCGTGCCAAATTCACGGAGACTTTATTCACCAGCATCCAAATCCACTACATCCAACGGTGGCTAGCTGGCCGTTCGAAATGTGGGGAACCGACATAATCGGGCCCATCGAACCAGCATCGTCCAGAGGACATCGGTTCATACTGGCAACAACCGATTACTTCTCTAAGTGGGCAGAAGCAGTACCACTAAGAGAAGTGAAGACGGAGAATATCCTCCATTTCTTCAAGAGACATGTCATTTACCGGTTCGGCACTCTGCGACGGATTATCTCCGATAACGAGCCAGCCTATAGAAGCCACAAGACCAGCCGCTTCGCACAACAGCATAACATAGACTGGAGATACTCTTCGGTCTATAATCCTCGAGCTAACAGTCTAGCTGAGGCTTTCAACAAGACCTTGACGAAGATCGTGAAGAATACGGTGTCTCGAAATAAGAGGGACTGGTATGAGAGATTGCATGAAGCTCTCTGGGCATATCGAACTACGTTCAAAACGGCCACAAACACAACGCCGTATGCATTGGTATTCGGCACAAAAGCGGTGCTCCCCCTCGAGTTAGAGTTACCCTCGCTATGAGTGGCAGTTCATTACGAGCAAACGGACGAAGAGAATGCTCACCTTCGGCTTGAGGAGCTCGACGCCCTTGATGAAACCCGGCTCATGGCACAACAAAATCTGGAGGCTTATAAAGCAAAGATGACGCGCTCATATGAGAGATTGACTAGGACGAGAACATTCCGCCAAGGCGAACTTATGCTAGTGGTCAAAAGACCTATGATCCCCAATCGTGCCAAGCGGGGAAAATTCGAGCCGAACTATGAAGGCCCGTATATCATAGACAAAGTTTACCAGGGTGGTGCCTATCTACTCATGGACATGCACGGTGAAAAACCTTTTAGGCCAATTAACGGTCGCTTCCTGAAAAAATACTACGCCTGACAAGTCACGGCCTAGGTCGACGATAGATGACAACGCCTACGTCCGCTCGCTATCTTCCTAAGCCCAAACTCTATAAGTAGTAGCCGGCTTCTTTTTCTCGGACCGAAACGTCCTTAAACTAATGATGGACCACTATGTCCTAAAATTAGCTATTGACCGAGACATCGATAAACTACTACGGACCGCAGCATCCCAAGGCTGACACAAAAAAAAATAATAAGAAAAAAATAAAAAAATAAAAAAAGAAGAAGAAAATGGTATGTCCATAAGCAAAATGGGCACGGATAAAGACCCGAAAGAGCTCCGTGAGTAAAAACAGCAGGGCTACTGGCGAGTTTTGTGAAAACCCGAAAGGGCGCAATCTCGTTAAAAGACACTTGCAAGGCCCTCTCGACCTTGTGAGAAGAAAATACCTGCATGAGATCCTTACGACTCACAAGGGAGCAACACACTTAGGGATCCCCACGATACCTAAGGGGAAATTACACTTGCGAGATCCTCACGACTCGTAAGGAGAACCCTCTTTTGAGACCCTCACGGCTCATAAGATTCAAATGCCTTAAGCTACAGGGATCTGAACCTGTTCTTAAGCCATCACAACCTCCAATTTTTCCCTACAAGCGGTGCAGTATTGACCCTTGTATACAATCCACAGGCGCGAATAAACATTTCCCTAACAAAGTCCCACCAGAGACTGGGGATATGCTTATATGGAAAAAGTCACTTGTAAGTCCTCTCGACTTATAAGGAGAAAACACTCTTGTAAGATCCTTACGACTTATAAGAGACCATACACTTAAGACTCCTCACGATTCTTAAGGAGAAAACGCACCTACAAGATCCTCACGACTCGCAGGGAGAAATACCTTTGTGAGACCCTTACGGCTCGCAAAGTTAAAAGCCTTAGTCGACAGGATCCTAACCCTGTTTACTAAGCCACCTTTGTTCAATATCGACAAAGGCAAATGATGATTCACTCCTGGAAATATCCCAGTTGTAGCGATGCTGATGCCTAAATCGGTATCAAATCCCAAATTCGCAGCGAAAAGTCAGCAAAGCAAATGCATATGAAATAGCCGAAATGATAGGGCAACTTGCAAATCAGCAAGTAAAAATATATGCATGAAAAATAGCCGAAATGATTGGGCAACTCGCAATAAAAAGCAGCGAGAAAAAATAAAATAAATAGCCGAAATTATTGGGCACCGCGATAAATAGCAGAAATGATTGGGCAATCGTGACTTTCGCGATATAAAAAGCTGAAATGATAGAGCATTGCGGAAAGAAAAATATATAAAATGAAACCTTTTGCCCTACAGGTGAGATCATAGCGATCCCTGTATACGATCCACGGGCACAAACAAAGAGGGAACCATACTTTCCCACCAGGCTCCATCAGAAAAAGAAGCCAAATCTCGGCGGTGCACAGACAACCGAAAGTCAAACCCCGACTCCATGAAATGCGGATAAAGTCAACCCTTCCTGGTCTAGTGGAACACGGTGTATGTCAATGCTGGCCCGTGGGAAGCGTCCAGAGCGGAACCTGGTCCTTGCAGAACACGACCTATGTCAATCCAGACCCCGTGTGAAGCGTCCAGAGCGAAACCTAGTTCTTACGGAACACGGCTTATGTCAATCCTGACCCCGTAGGAAGCATCCAGAGCAAATCTATGTCAATCATGACCCCGTGTGAAGCATCCAGAGCGGAATCTGGTCCTTGCGGAACACGGCTTATGTCAATCCTGACCCCGTGGGAAGCATCCAGAGCAAATCCTGGTCACGTGGAACACGGCCTATGTCAATCCTGACCCTGTGGGAAGCGTCCAGAGCGGAACCTGGTCCTTGCGGAACATGGCTTATGTCAATCCTGACCCCATGGGAAGCATCCAGAGCAAATCCTGGTCACGTGGAACACGGCCTATGTTAATCCTGACCCCGTGTGAAGCATCCAGAGCGGAACCTGGTCCTTGCGGAACACGGCCTATGTCAATCTTGACCCCGTGGGAAGCGTCCAGAGCGGATCCTGGTCCTTGTGGAACGCGGCTTATGTCAATCCTGACCCCATGGGAAGCATCCAGAGCGGAACCTGGTCCTTGCGGAACATGGCTTATGTCAATCCTGACCCCGTGGGAAGCATCCAGAGAAAATCCTGGTCCTTGTGGAACACGGCTTATGTCAATCCTGACCCCGTAGGAAGCATCCAGAGCAAATCCTGGTCATGTGGAACACGGCCTATGTCAATCCTGATCCTATGGGAAGCATCCAGAGCGGATCCTGGTCCTTGCGGAATACGGCCTATGTCAATTCTGACCCCGTGTGAAGCGTCCAGAGCGGAACCTGGTCCTTGCGGAACATGACCTATGTTAATCCTGACCCCGTGGGAAGTGTCCAGAGCGGATTCTGGTCCTTGCGGAACACGGCTTATGTCAATCCTGACGCCGTGGGAAGCGTCCAGAGCGGAACCTGGTCCTTGCGGAACATGGCCTATGTCAATCCTGACCCCGTGGGAAGCGTCCAGAGCAGAACCTGGTCTAGTGGAACACGGCCTATGTCAATCCTGACCCCATGGGAAGCGTCCAGAGCAAATCCTGGTCACATGGAACACGGCCTATGTCAATCCTGACCCCGTGGGAAGCGTCCAGAGCGGAACCTGGTCCTTGTGGAACACGGCTATGTCAATCCTAACCCTGTGGGAAGCATCCAGAGTGGATCCTGGTCCTTGCGGAACACGGCCTATGTCAATCCTGACCCCGTGGGAAGCATCCAGAGCAAATCCTGGTCACGTAGAACACGGCCTATGTCAATCCTAACCCCGTGGGAATCATCCAGAGCAAATCCTGGTCATGTAGAACACGGCCTATGTCAATCCTGACCCCGTGGGAAGCGTCCAGAGTGGAACTTGGTCCTTGCGAAACACGGCTTATATCAATCCTGACCCCGTGGGAAGCATCCAGAGCAAATCCTGGTCACGTGGAACACGACCTATGTCAATCCTGACCCCATGGGAAGCGTCCCGAGGGGGGTCCTGGTCCTTGCGGAACACGGCTAATGTCAATCCTGACCCCGTGGGAAGCGTCCAGAGCAAATCCTGGTCCCGTGGAACACGACTAAAGTCAAATCTTGACCCCGTGGGAAACGCCCAGAGCAACTCCTGACTCCGTGAAATGCGGATAATGTCAACACCATCAATCACTTACGGGTTCTCTCGACTCGTATGGAAGAAAACTCTCTTGTGAGATCCTTCCGACTCCCAAGAGAAAACACACTTAGGAATTCTCACGATTCCTAAGAAGAAAATACACCTACGAGATCCTCTTGACTCATAGGGAGAAAAGTCTTTATGAGACCCTCACGGATCATAAAGTTGAAAAGGCTTAGGCGGCAGATCTGAACCTGTTTTCTAAGCCATCACTACCTTTCGAAGAATTCAAGACGGAATGTTCTCTATCATCTACAGGCTACGCTTACTAAGGTAGCATGTCGGCAACAAAGAAAAGAGAAGAAAGCAAGAGATAACACAAGATAGTATGAAAGAAATGTATCTTTTATTCATAAATTCAATTGGGTACAAAATATATCATATGAAAGAATAAAAGATGGATACATGTTATTCAAAATTTACAAATTGGTACAAGAACAACTATTGGGAGGAAAGCGTTTTCAATAGGCAAATCAGTTGCTCGCGCATTCCGCTCAGCCCCTTTTCACGGTCAGCCACCGCGGCCAACTCTGCTTCAACCTGAGCCCGTTGCTGCAAATACGATGAAAGTTGCTCATCGATGACCCGCTGAGCTACCCCACGACTCTGGGCATCTTGCTCTATAAGGTCAAGCTTCTGCCTCAGCGTCAGCCCATCAGAGATGCATCGTAGAAGGCCCTTAAAGATAGCTTTCAGCTGTACAGCGTTTGCATCAACCTGAGCATGCGATCGAGAAGATTCGCTTGAAGTCTCTTCACACACTTTATGCTTTAAAGCCGCTTCTTGTTCAAGATGGCGGAAGTAGGGAGTGCTCTGCTCGACCCATGCAGCCCGTTGAGAGTTCACAGCCAGGACCTCGGGAGCAAGACGTCCGACCTCGAGCTTATGGAGACAAGCCTCGATTCTCATACAGTGATTAACCCAAGACTCAACGACACCCTCACTATGAAAGTTCACGAGCATCGCCAGCATGGGATTAACCTCAGCGGCAAAATCTGCAGTGAGGGCAGGGGTCTCCGCGTCAAGCTCCTCAAGGTGATCGCTCAACATGCGCAGACTATTCACAGCGCCTTTTGAAGATAGACGTCTGGAAAAGGGGTCCACTGGCATTATGATTCGAGACTCGAATGAAGCTGAAGTCGGTGTCACTGCTGCAGAACAAATCATAGTCAAATAACGGTTCAAGAAATAGATAAGCTACATGAACAATAGAGTTTACTATACCAGCTGCGGCAGGTGGCAAGGCTGGGAGTACCGGTGGCGCAACTATTCTTTCATCTCCTCCTCCAATCTGAAGCACTGCAGTCAAAACAAAGAAGAATTAGCGATGACTTGGCTGCTCATAAAAGAAAAGAGAAGACATTAGCTAGAGGTTGTACTCACCAACGCCACTAGATGAGGCAATCTCCGACTGGAAGGAGAAATGTGGGTGCAGCACCTGAGATAGATGATCAAATAGAACTCCTGCAAGGGTGTAATAATACCATGTCAGTACTTAAAGTATATCACTTACAATGAAACCGATAAGTCACAAACCCGTACCTTCTAGCATTTAGGAAGACACAGGAGAAGACAAAGGGGCGGCCACCGTCAAAGCAGCAACTGGTGATGCTTCCTTGGGTGGCACAACCTCAACGCTCACCACACCCGCATTAGAAATGAGAGAAACGCTGTCAAAAGAGGTTGAAAGGGATTGCAGAATAAAGGAGAAAGCAATAATCCAAAATCAACCTGGTGAGTCGCCAGTTGAAACCGCGACAAGGGTGTCACTGGGTGCAGCGACTGCTTCATCCTCCCCCATCGGAATGGTCTCGCCACCCGTAGCTTCATCCCCCGACTCCATGAGAATCGTCGTGACACTCGCAGCGCCCGGCAACGGCAAAGAACCGCAAGGTGAGAGAGTGACAATTGGGGCAGTCCCAGACTATTGAGAAAGAGTGGCTACCTCAGGCTCGGTGGTTTCCGCCATCTCACCCACCACTTCTTCATCAAGACTCGGCCCTGCAGGATAGGATATATAAGAATCTGAAAATTAAAACTTTGACAAAAGAACTCAATGTCACATTACCTTGGGTCGGTCTTTCAACTTCTTCCCGAGCCGCACGTGCTGCCTGTCTGTGAGCAGTAGACAGGACGGCCGAAGCATCCTCTGAAGGAGTAGGGGCAGGGTAGCAACGCTCGAACCTGCACCTACGGCCAAGGCGGCGTTACGCTCCCTTGCTGCGCGCATTCTATGCTTCCTTTCCACCCGGGCCGTGAGAGCGGATCTTCTCAAGACCTTCGTCAACGGGACGTCATCGTCCGTGCCAATAGTCACCTCTGGAGCCGTTATGGCATCCGTCATCGGTCGTTTAAGTAAAGCCTCTTTTGGCAGTACTGAGGAGGCCGGGACTTCGATAGCTGGCCCTGGAAGTATCTCTGCATCATCCTGAGGGATTGGCATTGTAGTCCCTGCGATAAGATAAAAAAGGGGTCAGATTGTCCATAAGAAAGACGAACGAAGGCGCAATGAGCCGAAATATACCAACGCCCAGCGAAGCGCGAATCCTCTTCTCCTCCTCAAAAGTCTTGAGGGAAACCGTGGGAGCTTCTTCAGTGGAAATGCATGTTAAAAATGAGGTGTTAGTCAAGGCATGATAATAGAAAAATATATAACAGCAAAAAGATGCGACTAAAGATTACCTGACTCAGCAAGGATGATCATTCCTGCTTTGTGGCTTGCTGATCGCACAGAAGCTGCAATAGCAGCCTCCAAATCCATATCATCCGGCGCTATGAATAGGCCCTCGTTGGTCCCATATTCGCCTAAGCCCTCAGTATAAGGAGCATGAGGCTCATGACCAAAAACAACGTCGGCAGAAAGAATCAACTTCTTCTTCTTCTCCGAGCGATTACCAGTCGCCGCCAGCACGAGCTTACGCTTGACGGGCACCTTAGGACAATGAGTCCCGATATCTGAACACACGCCAGACTCGGGGGACGCCACGGTCACCGCTTCCACGGGAGCATGGGGTATCAGTAGTTCGGGCCTATCATGTGGGACCTCGACCGCAGCAACTTCTCTTAAGGGAAGACGGACAATGGTCCGTCGCTTCAGAGGAACATTTGGGTTACCAGCCGGAGCGGTGCCCTTGCGATCAAGCAGCAATCGCTTCTCCTCCCTAATGACAGTGCCCATCGAATGTTGATACCAGGCCACATATACATTCAGGGCCTTCAGAATACAGCTCGGTTCGCTGATAAAGAAGTTGGACCCTGTGTTCAGACGCATAAAATGATGCAGCGCGCTCCGTATTCCCTCTTCGGTAGCAGCAGGCTCTGCCAAGAAAGCCTCAAGTGGGACACCCTGAGTGTAACTCAGCTGCTGAGCGAAATGTGCGGGTTGTATCTCATGAATAACACCGCATCATTTTGCCTAAATACGAGAAAGCCCGGCCTGATGGAGTACAGATGAAGAATCTCCCGAGCTCTCAACACAGAGGCCCCGTCTTTAAAAATGTCTTGCAATGGCAGCACCGCCTTTGAAGATTCCTGGCCGACGGTCAAAACTTTGTCAGTGAAAGACATACCATCTCCAACTGTGCATGGACGAAAGAGTAAAGCCCTAGCTTCCCACGGTGACGGACTTACGATGAAGGCGTCGACCAGCTGCATTATCCGAGGGAACTTGCATCTGTCATAAAAGGAGGGTCTTTTATGGATACCGAAGACCCCAAGCACATGCAACTTGATCCATGAGGTGAAATAATGCATTGAGAAGTTGGCAGGCTGCACCCCTGGCTCAGTAGTATCCGCTGCCAAGCTGAGGCCATGATACAAGTGGGCTAACCCAGCAATCCCGATGGCCACTTGTATCCCAGCAACCATTCGATGCGCGGGGTAGAAGACAGAAGGCCTCATGTAGCGAGGGTGAATAGGAAGCGCGAACCAGCTTAACCATAAACCGAGGAACCCGAGAAAGAACGTCTCCTCATCAATGCCCGGAGCGGCAATTTTTGACAAGGGGACAATCGCGACGTTGGGAAGAAAGAAATCCTTTTGATCGGCTTCCAATATTGGCCGACGATCCAAGCCAAAGCCGAAAGGATCATCAAGTTTAGCAAACTTTTCACCTTGTCGCAACAAAATTTCTGGGCGAAGAAAACGGGCAATGAAGTCCGCAAAGCTGACCCCCCAACCTCCGAATTCAAGAAAGAGGCTCTCATACATATTCAACACCTTTATCAGACTTGGGAACTGGTGCTGAATGGCGTTCTCTGGGGTAAGACCCATTACCACTGATTTAGTGGCAAAAACATATTCATCCGGAGGAAGTAGCTCCCCGTAGTGCTCTCCCCTAACTGGTAAACCAGAGACCTCGACAAATTCCTCCAAGTAAATGGAGACCTCTCGATCCAATAGGAGGAATGTGTGGGTCGGAATGTTCCACTGCTCTAAAAATGATTTAATCCACCATGTGGGAGGTGCAGAATACTGGAACAAGGAAGCGTAGATCGCAGGGTATAAGCCAAGCTTCAGCAGCTACGATTTCTTTGCCGATAAGATATATCGGGCCCACTGTAAGTATCCGGCCGGATGACGGGGAGTTGGTCCGATGTTGTAGGGCTGTCCCCAAGGGCGCGACTCGTCCTGACATATGCGCCGCCCTAGGGTGTCCAAAGCCACCGGCGGCTGCACGGGTACTGCGGCAATAGAAGGCCGAAGGAGACCTTCTGAAGTCCAATTTACCTCCTTCACATTATAATTGATCAGGGGTGCATCTGCATAAGGGATCGCAGAGATAGGCTCCGAGGGTGTCGCACAAGAAAAGCTCCGGCGGCCTCTGATAATTTGTGTAGGGTTCCTAGGCACACTAAAGAGGTCCCACAAGGCATCAACCATGCCAATATCAAATTTTACAAGTGCCGAGAAACCCTAATACGGATCGTTAACTAGAATTTTAGGCTATGCGTGCAACTAGTTAACCATTTAACTAAGTGAACGGAAATACAACCTTTGTAGATCCGGTTCTCCACCTCCATAGCTCCGCGATGAAGTCCCCTTGCTGTCCAAATCAAATCCCGGGCTCTAGCGTCGGCTTCATCGGAGAAATGGGCGGGCTAGGTCATCGACTACGATGCCGAAGATGATCTACGTCGAGGCATCACAAGATCAAGCTCCGACTTCACCAAGTCATGAAACTTGTGAAGAAAACACCCTATACTACTTGGCAAGAGGTAGAGGATGAAGAAATAGGAGGTGGGTTCACTTTAGAATTGGATTTCTCACTCTTTTCATCAATTCACCATTGATGAAGTAAGGTTTTCTTCATGTGAAGAAGATGAAGAAGAAGAAGATCAATATGATAAGTTAATCATTATTCAAAAGAAAAATAATACTTATCATATATTTAACCATGGTCAAGTGTAGAGAATGAATCATGGTTAAGTGAAATGGTTAGGGTTAAGCATGAGACAAAAGTGGTCAAACTTTCAACACTTCATGAAGCTTCATGAAAGATACAAAGAAAGCCACCATATCTATTTATCCTTTTAATTTCCAAAAAGAATAAATAAATAAATGAATAAGCAAAACCCTAATCATCAATTTAACCGTGGTTTAATTCTTTACACTTAACCAAATAAGCATGTATCATCAAACATGATACAATCATGTGCACAAAAGTATATCACATATACAACTTGCACAATTCAAGTGAGAAAATCCATTTAAAGTGAACCAATACTAGTTAATGCAAAGTAATATATCAAATATATAATTATACATTAAATCATTAAATCAACACTTGATTTAACGATCCGGTCATATCGCATATAACCGACTAGTATCCTATTATCGGCTTACCGAATCAATCCTTGATTCGATAACTAGGTTATATCGCAAACAACCATTCGATACATTCATCGCGAGAATGGAATACGGTATCACATACACGCATTATTTTCGGTCCTGTACATATCTCATATGCGCTCCTATTTCGTTTCGCTTGAGCCAGTAAACCTCTGTGTAGGACTCTAAAGACTCGTCAATACGCCGGCAGCAGGTGATGATCATATCAAGCACCCACAAGCCGCAAGCGGTCTGCTAAACGTAACGGCCACCCGGGTATTGAGCGATCAGAAGATCGACGAGCAAGCCCGCTCACACTCCTGTGAATCCAACCAGTAACACTTACCGTACAGTCCGGTCTCGTCGTCTGATATGTCGCATATCTCGCCTAGGGGTGGTAAACGTCAGACCCCAATAGCTCGATAAGTCGTGTCGATATGAGGTCTATAACAATTCGAGAAACTACAGGTAACACTTACCAGTAAATCTCAGCAACCCTGGCCAGGGATTTCCGGTTATAGCCAATCGAACACAGCGCAACATCAACCCTCTATACCGGGAGAGACGAATCCCCTCCTATCGCTCATTGCCTCCATGTGACTCGGGACTGTACCCAAAAACCACCGTTTTGCACGCCCTCTTGGACGTGGTAAGGTGGAAATCAAAGCACAGTGGGAACCACACAAGACTCTATGACGATCTCGGGTCAACAGACTACTCTGTACCAGTGTCACCAGAGAACTGCCATCTGACGTAAGGTATAATACCATCTGGGAGTTCTCGGCGAGTCCGTCCAGTGTACCCAGTCTCTACTGAGTACCCGTATAACATCTCTGATGTCAAACACCAATGGATATGGGATCATCCATCGCCCATCTGTATGGGTCGAGAAGGTATACGCTAGTCTACTCTGGTATATCGATGCCCCGTCTCGATATACCCACGACTAGGGACTTTGAAGGATGTACTTATGGACTACCATGTCCCCACTAGTATGATCCGCATCATAGTCCAGGTAGTCAAGTACACATCCTAAGGGCTTTACCAACATGTAACAGAGAGACAATCAGTGTACACGTTAAGGTAAAGATCAACCAGATAGCATACTATCATATCGAGCAAGAAAGTCCTCCCTATATATGTCCAAGCATCTACTACAATATACATCCTATGTATAGTAATGGCCTCTAGGGCATACATATAACTAACAATCTCCCACTTGCACTAGGGCCATCTGATAGCAGTGGTTGTAGTATCTCATACTCAACCATCCCATAAAAGTTTCTGTCTGGGAAAAGGCCTTTGTGAGTGGATCCGGCGTGTTGTCCACTAAGTCTACTCTCCTAACCTCGATCACCCTGGAGATCAACTATCTCCATGATCAGGTGATACTGCCTTAGAATATGTCTGGATCGCTGATAGGATGGACGTTCCTTGGCATAAGCCACAACTCCATTGTCATACAATGTGAGGAACTATGTTCATCTCATGAACAAATATACACCCAGACAGTCACTTTGGTAGCATCTTAAGTAGCGATGTATCGAGCCTTTATCGTCTAGTATGCCACGGTATCTAGCTTGGAACTCTTCCAACATACCGTCCCTTTACTGAGGGTAAAGACAATGCCTGTGACTGACATTCAGTCGTTCTTATCACCCTGGAACCCTTCCAGTGATTCTCCCCAGGATCGGTTGATACCATCTCACTACAACTAGTGAGAATCCTAACATCCAATTAGATCTATCTCATAGATCCAAAACCCAGGATTTAGGAGGTATCATTTTGATCCTATATGGAGAATCATTGTGATAAGCGGAGATTGACCAAGCGTAGCATAGGAAACTCCTTCCCCATCAAGAGTATGTCATCCACGTACTCTACGAGGATCATTACCATACTCCCTACTACCTTTTTGTATACAAGGTTCATCTACCATTTTGATGAAGTCAAACTCTTTGACTACCATATCAAAACAGATGTTCCAACTCCGCGATGCCTGCTTTATCCTATAAAGTATCTTGCACACGTTTTCGCTGCTCTCACTGTCTACGAAGCCCTCTGGCTGTGTACTTACAGACGCTCTCTTCCAAAACATCATTTTGAAAAGCAGTCATGACACCCAACCACCAGATATCGTAGTCATGGTATGTAGCCGTGGTAAGTAGGATCTGGATGGACTTAAGCATAGATCCTTAGAAAATGTTTCATCATGATCCATATCTGGTCAATGATACAAACCTTTAACAAGTCTAGCTTTGAAAGTCTCAACTTTTTCATCTACACCGAGTAATCTTCTCAAGATCTACTTGCTCCTGATGGGGATTTAACCCTTCAGATATAGCAACCAAAGTCCATACTTTGTTGGTGTATAAGGATTCCATGTCAGATCGCTAAGCATCCAGCCATTCTTACAGAGTCACACTCCTGATGGCCAGCTCGAAACTGGTTGGGTCATCATCTCATGATGCAATCATCGCTCCCACTGTCATAGAGGAACCGAAGTATCTCTCAGGTGGGTGAGGAACCCTACTAGATCGGCGGAGAGGCTGAGGTTCGTTAGAATCTATTGAATCCTTTGGTTCTACCAAATCATCTTCTGTAGTTTGTATAGCTGGAACCTTTCCAGTTTTACATAACTGACCTTGCCTCGAGCTTGTCCGGATTATGCTTTTAGACATAGCCCGGACAACCCCAAATCATAACCAAATTAAGATATGGGCTCTTCCCTTTCCATATCACATATGAAGTGGTAGGCAACTGATTTGATCGGAACCCTATTCAATAGGTATGCAGCTTCTCAAGTGCATAACTCCCAAAAGGAAATAGGAAACTCAGTAGTACTCATCATAGAGCACACCATATCACATAGGGTGCCATTGCTCCGCCCCGATATACCATCGTGCTATGGTGTATACGGATGAGTAATGCTGAGAGAGAATCTCATTCTCCATCAGAATAATCCAGGATTTCCGTGCTTAAGTATTCTCCTCCTTGATCACATCAAAGGACATAATACTTATACCCTTATTTTGGTTCTCTACTTCTAGCTTATATTCTGTGAATATCTCAAAAGGTTCGGACTTGTGTTTCAACAGGAACATATGTCTGAATCTTGAGAGATTATCAGAGAATGTAACGAAGTACAAAGAACCGGTGCTGGCATATGTAGACAGGGGACCTTACATACATCATCATGTATCAGTCCCAAGAGTTTACTAACTCTTTCTCCGTTTCCAATAAACAGAGCTACGGTCATCTAATCTTTGTGACATGACTGGCAAGTTTCATAAGATGTAAATTCAAACTGATTTAAATATGCATCTAAATGTAACTTTAGCCAGTCGGGTCGCATTGATATGACCTAGTCTACAATGCCTCAAGAAGGATTCGTTCATTTCTGAACTCTTTCTCTTTTGTGTGTTCCGTATACTAAGGAACTGTAGTTTGATTTAGAACATCAATGCTTTTAGATAACGTGCCTGAACCGATCAACTTTTGATATAGGAAATGTTCAAAACATTATCCTTCTATACAAAATTTTATCATTTCTTTACTAATAAAGAGATAGATATGATTTTGTATATCAGGTTCGGTATCTAATAACATTCGTTCAGAATCAATGTATTTGGAATACAGGGTGACAGTGACCAACAGACTTGGCTGCAACACTTGCCCCGTTTTCTGCCTCATGAAACTTATCATCCGTTCTCAGTTCTCTACCTTTCTGTAGCCCTATGTAACATATTACATATCTGGGATCCTGATCTGGTATCACATACTCAGGACGTAGAGGATACAGAGAAACAGTTCTTTGTAATGAGCACACCCGAAGATGATGCATCAGCTGCACTTTCTTCGTTTGGGCGGCACGGGAATTCTGGTAATCCCCAATTTCCTGCTCTGTCTTATAACAATTATAAGTTGGAGCGGGACCAACGTTCCCCAGCTCAGTATAACAAGCGGGTTCGGTCAATATTCCGTATTATTATCTTGATTAAGACGTGATATGGTCGCTACCTGGAGAGAGAGAGAAGAAAACACTCTGCGTACGCTCTAGCAAGAATAGATCGGTTATTATGTTATCTAATCAGGATGGCTCCCACTGTTTTTATCAAATCTTCCTTCAAACCCTAAAAGGAAAGACTAGCCGGGATTAATTACACGCTACAAGTTCGCCAATCTTTCAGCCAGGCAATGTCGGTATTTTGAGGGAGGTCCCCCGTGCTTTCTCACGAACCTAATTAATGTAAACCTCGTTTTCCCAGAGGCGTAACCTCGTTAACACCTTTCTAGACACCTACTTGATCGGCTAATTGTAATGTGTAAAACTCTTCCAGGAGTAACTCTTACTCGCAGTGGGTATCGGGATCCAACTATCTCATAGAAGATATGCAATCTCATTGCAAATTTCAACACTTGAAATTCCCGATAATTTTGCCCATAGCGTCCTATGACCTTGACGGAGGCCAAACTACCCATAGTCCGCTAGTCAAGTTCAACCCGTCATTTCCTGATTGAATTAAACCCACCCGCACGACCCTTGACGGAGGCCAAACAACGCCGTACGAATACCCTAATCCAATCGCATCGTATGCTAGCAGATAAGCACTAGTTAGCTACCGTACACCACGCCTTGACGGAGGCCAAACTACCGTAGCACGAATACTAACTAGTACTTATCTGAAATGACGGAGGGCTACGACAGGTTTTTCTGAAAACCTATTGCGTAATGAACTTGATATCGTTGTAGAATCAAATGATTTTAAAAATGGAGTGCTTTTGAGGCTTTTCTAGTTTTGCTAAAGGAGTCACTCCCGGTGAAGGGATCGTCGGTCCTTTCCTCATCGAATAAGGTGCGGGATATATCATATATATCACTGTGCAAAGCAAAAACTCTTAAAAGCAATCAAAAGACAAACCGAGTGTGTAGCATCTGCCAGTTATTGCTAAAGGAGTCACTCCCGGTGAAGGGATCTCGGTCCTTTCCTCATCGAATAAGGTGCAGGATATATCACATATACCGCTGTGCAAAGCAAGAACTGTAGCTGCCTGTTTTATTTTGAAATTCGATTCTACAACATCTTAGGTTTCTTTTATTTCATTAATCACATTAATGAAGTCCCATCATTTAAATCACCTAAACATCACAGATAAATACGACGTACACTTATGCCATCCGCATTCGCCTCGATGTCCCCTCGTGGACCGTTAGGTTAGGTAACTAACGGCAGAGCGGGGCAGGGCTAGCGCGGGTGTAAAACATAAGTAACGTCTATATAATATATCATATATACTATATACTGCATCTATCACAGAACATCACATGATCACATCACAGATATCGCAGCAAAAGAATCATATGAAACATTGGATATACTAGGACGTCCGTGTTTTCAATACGAGCCAGTATAAAACACGGATTCCACGGTCGTGATGAATAGCCAAACCCACACCCCTAGACCCCTACGAGAGCGGAAAGCAACCCTACCAATTCTAGAGTTAGGAGACCCGGACTCGACTCCTCGAGTTGGTCTCCCACTGGACTCCAGAACCCGGTTACTTGTGCTCCCCTCCTTGGGTCTATCCTAGTGCGGAATAGTAAATAATATACAAAGGGTGACATCTTCCGCAACCTGGAAGTGCCTCAATAAAAGAATATTACATACAAGTTTTTTTACATGAATGAAAATGAAAAACACTCATCTCACATAAAAAGCCTCGGCTATTCAAACACGACGATCCAATATAACATATCCAGCAACACATAACATCACATGTCATCAACGTAAGTAAATATGCGCATCCCAATTGTCGTTGACATATAGCAACGAAACCGGCGATATCACATATTATACTTACGGTCACAGAAAAGAAAGTGTAAAACTACAACAGTTGGAATCCGCAACCTGCATAGACATCGCATGCCTAATCAAATTAATTCCTTAGACATCGCATGCCTAACAATTATAAACCCCGCATTTTAGTCTCAAAATCGAAAACGCTTTTCAATATCAAGTCGGTCAATTCAACAGGATTCCCGACATCCTGATCGAATGCTCGTCGCAAACTTTAGTAGGCGGCCGCACCCCCGACGCCGTCGACGAAGTGCACCAAGGCGGAACACCACTGCCGCGAGCACCCGAACGGATGCTTTCGGCGACGGGGTTCTCCTACAGTCACTTGGTCGGGGCTATGAAGTGAGGCTGTCTATTAAGTTTACCCGGCGAGTATCCGCGTACGCTACGTGATTGCGACGGACTTTTGATCACATTAAAATTCCGTGGCAACCGATCAAGTGAGACTAAAGTGCTATGTTTATAACATTCATTCAGTTATCTCATAACTACTTGTGAATTCCAATTATTGTATCCCATTCCAGATAAATAGAAAATGTTAAACTTTCCGATCGAACATTCAAACACCCAAGTTTTCTCGAAACAGATCAACACATGAAACAAGTTTAAAAACATCCAGTTCATGCCTCAGTACCAACGGTCCAGCCGTAGAAGGGTCAAGCCAACGCCTCACATGTGGCACGCCGTACTGCCCCAAACCCGAAAGTTCAAAGGGCAGTTCAAGATGGTCACATAATCGAGTTAAGGTTTGTTGTCTTCTAGAGGGTCCATCGCGTTACTTGCACTACTTAGAATGTCTTTAAACCACGGAAAAATCCAACAATTGGAAATTTCCCGGCAGGGGAAAAAGTGGGTATTTATATCCGGTCGAACTTTTTAACATATTCTAAAATATCCGGAAAGCCACATAGACAAAGTCTGATAATCCGATCGAATCATCCAAGCTCCAAAACACCCCAGAAAACTCAACTCTTGAGTTCAAATTAAAAATTCCCAGAAAACTCAGCACCTGAAAACATGAATTACTGTGCAAAATTCATAAAATAATGTGACAAAATGGCCGCGGAACCGCCGCACAAGCCATGCTTGTGCCGCGGTTCCGCCACGCTTTAGTTGAATCAGCCTTTCGAATTTCACAGTAATTCAAATAACACCCTGCTGAATTTTTTAGCAATTTTTAATTCACAAAAAACCAAATTTTCAGAAAATTTCCAGAGAGCATTTTAGAGTTAGGGTTTCGGGTTCGTTCGGATTTCAAACGTCGTTTAGACTTCGCCTAAGGCTCTAGCCAGGCTCTGATACCACTGTAGGGTTCCTAGGCACACTAAAGAGGTCTCACAAGGCATCAACCATGCCAATATCAAATTTTACAAGTGCCGAGAAACCCTAATACGGATCGTTAACTAGAATTTTAGGCTATGCGTGCAACTAGTTAACCATTTAACTAAGTGAACGGAAATACAACCTTTGTAGATCCGGTTCTCCACCTCCATAGCTCCACGATGAAGTCCCCTTGCTGTCCAAATCAAATCCCGGGCTCTAGCGTCGGCTTCATCGGAGAAATGGGCGGGCTAGGTCATCGACTACGATGCTGAAGATGATCTATGTCGAGGCATCACAAGATCAAGCTCCGACTTCACCAAGTCATGAAACTTGTGAAGAAAACACCCTATACTACTTGGCAAGAGGTAGAGGATGAAGAAATAGGAGGTGGGTTCACTTTAGAATTGGATTTCTCACTCTTTTCATCAATTCACCATTGATGAAGCAAGGTTTTCTTCATGTGAAGAAGATGAAGAAGAAGAAGATCAATATGATAAGTTAATCATTATTCAAAAGAAAAATAATACTTATCATATATTTAACCATGGTCAAGTGTAGAGAATGAATCATGGTTAAGTGAAATGGTTAGGGTTAAGCATGAGACAAAAGTGGTCAAACTTTCAACACTTCATGAAGCTTCATGAAAGATACAAAGAAAGCCACCATATCTATTTATCCTTTTAATTTCCAAAAAGAATAAATAAATAAATGAATAAGCAAAACCCTAATCATCAATTTAACCGTGGTTTAATTCTTTACACTTAACCAAATAAGCATGTATCATCAAACATGATACAATCATGTGCACAAAAGTATATCACATATACAACTTGCACAATTCAAGTGAGAAAATCCATTTAAAGTGAACCAATACTAGTTAATGCAAAGTAATATATCAAATATATAATTATACATTAAATCATTAAATCAACACTTGATTTAACGATCCGGTCATATCGCATATAACCGACTAGTATCCTATTATCGGCTTACCGAATCAATCCTTGATTCGATAACTAGGTTATATCGCATACAACCATTCGATACATTCATCGCGAGAATGGAATACGGTATCACATACACGCATTATTCTCGGTCCTGCACATATCTCATATGCGCTCCTATTTCGTTTCGCTTGAGCCAGGAAACCTCTGTGTAGGACTCTAAAGACTCGTCAATACGCCGGCAGCAGGTGATGATCATATCAAGCACCCACAAGCCGCAAGCGGTCTGCTAAACGTAACGGCCACCCGGATATTGAGCGATCAGAAGATCGACGAGCAAGCCCGCTCACACTCCTGTGAATCCAACCAGTAACACTTACCGTACAGTCCGGTCTTGTCGTCTGATATGTCGCATATCTCGCCTAGGGGTGGTAAACGTCAGACCCCAATAGCTCGATAAGTCGTGTCGATATGAGGTCTATAACAATTAGAGAAACTACAGGTAACACTTACCAGTAAATCTCAGCAACCCTGGCCAGGGATTTCCGGTTATAGCCAATCGAACACAGCGCAACATCAACCCCCTATACCGGGAGAGACGAATCCCCTCCTATCGCTCATTGCCTCCATGTGACTCGGGACTGTACCCAAAAACCACCGTTTTGCATGCCCTCTTGGACGTGGTAAGGTGGAAATCAAAGCACAGTGGGAACCACACAAGACTCTATGACGATCTCGGGTCAACAGACTACTCTGTACCAGTGTCACCAGAGAACTGCCATCTGACGTAAGGTATAATACCATCTGGGAGTTCTCGGCGAGTCCGTCCAGTGTACCCAGTCTCTACTGAGCACCCGTATAACATCTCTGATGTCAAACACCAATGGATATGGGATCATCCATCGCCCATCTGTATGGGTCGAGAAGGTATACGCTAGTCTACTCTGGTATATCGATGCCCCGTCTCGATATACCCACGACTAGGGACTTTGAAGGATGTACTTATGGACTACCATGTCCCCACTAGTATGATCCGCATCATAGTCCAGGTAGTCAAGTACACATCCTAAGGGCTTTACCAACATGTAACAGAGAGACAATCAGTGTACACGTTAAGGTAAAGATCAACCAGATAGCATACTATCATGTCGAGCAAGAAAGTCCTCCCTATATATGTCCAAGCATCCACTACAATATACATCCTATGTATAGTAATGGCCTCTATGGCATACATATAACTAACAATTTGATCATACCATCTACCCCATAAGTGAAGATTCTTGTGCTCCGGGTCATGGTCCTTGATCAGTGCAAGAACCTCTCGGTCTACGGGCGCTTCAGGAAATCCTCCTTTTGAGCGGACGAACGGAAAGGAAGTGTCGAAAGACATGTCACCTGCGCGATAAAGAACAAAGTCAACCGTCGGTGCTATAATTTAAACTCTGACACTTGGTACTTTAAAATTCGTACCGCACTGCAATGCAGTAAAGAGGGGACCAAAGGGGGACCCACAAAATCTAGATGACAGTTCATCATTAATAAAACAGCCTCATCATTTGATGAGACTGTCTTTAAATGGGAAAATCCTCAATTGATTCCCATTTAATGAGAATTCCTCGGGCCAGGGAGTAAATCTCCCCTTGAGAGCAGTGCTCTGTGAAGGAATGACACCTGTCAAATTCTAATGATGAAGGAATAAAAATTCCTCAAGAGCCTTGCTCTGTAGAAATGATGGAATAACCATCAGAAAATTTAAAATAAGAGTTTTAATGAATAAAAAATTCTGGAATTTATGAACAAGCTCTAAGAGTTCTTCATGAGCAAAGCTCTGTTCGTTCGTGGGTTAAGAAACCCCAGGAAAGATCTCTTTGGATCTATGGGTTCAAGAGAGCAAAGCTCTGTTAATGAAACCCTAAAAGGGTTTTCTTTAGATCAGAGGTCTATGCAGAGCAAAGCTCTGTCGATGGAACCCTAAATGGGTATTCGTTAGATCAAAGATCTATGAAGAGTAGGCTCTGTTAATGGGTAAATCCTAGATTATTAAAAGGTCTTTTAAAAAGAGTTATTCTTTACCTAAGTTTGGCAGAGTTCGGTCCTTAAGAAAGTTCTTAAAATGAAGAGCTATGCTCTGTGGGAAAATAAAAATTCTCAGAAAACAAGAAGGAAGATGAACAAGAATCATCCTAAAGGCCAAGGATCCTATTTATAGGCACTGAGTGCCGTTTCAATTTCTGAGTTGATCTAATGGTGGAGATGTTGCCACCGCTGCACTCACGTATGAGCCACGTGAGCGCAACGGTGGGGGGAATTTTTTTCCCCCAATGAAAGCAAATCTCTGTTCAAAATTCAAATTTTAAAATGAAGCAACGCTTCAGAAGCAGAGTCATCTGCGTTGCGCCCTGAATAGCGCACCGCATGCAAAGCACGTGTGCGCTAACGCTAGGTGCGCTGCGCTCTAAGCAGCGCACTACGTATAAAGCACGGATGCTCTAGCGCTGAGTGCGCTGCGCTCTAAGCAGCGCACCGCGTGCAAAACACGGGTGCGCTAGCGCTAGGTGCGCTGCACCCTAAGCAGCGCACCACATGCAAAGCACGGGTGCGCTAGCGCTGGAACTAAAAGCTCCCCACCGTCAGATTTAAGATCCAATAATAATGATGAATCATTAATTAACCAGAATAAAATTCTGTTAAGGAAAGATTTCTCAAAATCTTTCCAAACAACAAAATTGTGCTCTGTAAATCAGAGCACCGTTGGATCAATGATCCAATGGTGGTTAAAAATCACCAAAAGTATAGAATAAATTTTGTATAGAAAGATTTCCCAATCTTGTTAAAAACAAGAAGATTGCCTTCTGTAAATCAGAAGCCCTTGGATCAAAGATCCAACGATGGGAAATTCTCCAAATCAATTGAAGAAAAGATCTCCTTAACTAATTGAACTGATCAGCTTGCCCTATAAAAAGGCCCCAAGACTTCAAGTATCAAAAAGATAAGCATACAGAGGAACCTCCCCATAAAACTTTGAGAAAGTTGAGAGAGAAGAGCCGAGCTCTCAGAGAAAGAAGATTTTTCTTCAAGGTAAAAGGAATGATAATGAACAGAGAGATGAAATCATCTCATAATAATAAAAAAAGAAGAATTCACTTCTTTAAAAGATTATAGATCTATAAGACCATGGTCTTTCACAAGAAGATCAAAAGATCTCATCATAAAAAGAATAACATAATTCTTCTCACAGATCATATATCTATAAGACAAATTGTCTTTCAGAGATCATCTCATCATAAAAGGAGAGAATAATTCAATTCTCTTAGGATTAAAGATCCATAAAGGCAAAACCTTTCACTAAAATAAGAGATTAAAACGTCTCCTACAAAGTAAGAACTTTTGTCCTTGAGACAGTCTCTTATAAACGAGAATTTATTTCTCGGATCATAAAATTGATCAGATACACTTTGCGCTTTTGAACCGCGCTTCTGCGCTCTTGGGCTGGCGCTCAGCACCAAGTGCGACACGTGTCACTCATGTATGCGCCACTTAACAGTTAGCGTTTTGCGCTCTTGAAATAGCGCACTGCGCTCATGGGCTGGCGCTCAGCGCCAGACGCACCACGTGTCACTCGCGTGTGCGCCACTGAACTAATAGCGCAATGCGCTTATAAGATAGCGCTTTGCGCTCATAAAACTGGCGCAATGCGCCCATCATCTGGCGCTTAGCGCCAAGCGCGACACGTGTCCCTCACGTGTGTGCTACTCAGCAGAAGCACACTGTGCTCTTTGACTGGCGCAAAGCGCCAAGCGCGTCACGTGTTGCGCTGATAGAACATAAATTGTTCTTTAATAAGCCAAGGGCTATGATGAATGATCAACATTCAATAAAAGACAAAAATATTGTCAAAACCCAAATCAATGCTCAGCGTTGTCAAATGTTTAACATTTTAACTGGATGGGTCGAGCCTAAAGTGGCCACAGAACCCTCATTCAGATTAACTGAGCCCATATGCTCATAAATCTCAAATCTTAGTCCCAATTGGACTACAGATCCCAACCAAAATTGGTTCAAGGGTACATCTCTGAACCCTTCAGATATATGTCGTTGTAATCCTTCAACGTCTTCAGAGAGGCGACGGGTCCCGACAACCATACATTTCATAGACTATGATGTCTTTAAACTGGACCGTGGAGTCCTTAAACCCATGGACTATGATGTCCTTAACCTTGGACTGTGGGGTCCTTAAACCCATGGACTATGATGTCCTTAACCTCGGACTGTGGGGTCCTTTAAAACCCATGGACTATGATGTCCTTAACCTTGGACCGTAATGTCCTTAAACTAACAATGGACCACCATATCCTTAAACTGGAAATCGACCGCAATGTCCCTAAACTAAAAAATAGAGCCCAAATGCTCTTTTGTTGGATCTAAATGATCTTGTTAAGTTGATCTTAGTCTAAAATTAGACTAACGTATCCTTAACAAACATTTAAGTTGAACTTAGTCTCAAATGAGACTAACGTATCCTTAAACCCAACCCCAAACCCAAATCTAAGAAAATATGAATTTGGACTAATCCTCGCCCTACGGGCGACAACATAAATTAGTCTCCGTATACAATCCACGGGCAACCAAAAACAAAACAAACACCCACGACACGAAGTGACCATCTGGAGAAGGAGAAAGTGGTTACCGCGATGCGGTAGCGTAATTAACTGCAGGGGCTTGCGCCTGCAGGGAAGAGCGTCCCCACAATCAAAAAACCCTCATCATGAGGGGGAATCTGACGAAGTCTGCTACATCGGCCGCATCCATTTAAACCTTCGATACACGATGCCATAAATCAACTTGGCATCTTCGAAGAGGTGGACGGATAGCACCAGTTAGCATATGCCCCGAAATTCAGGCAAGACGGACCTACGTGGTCGCGTCCCCATTTTCGGCGGGGAACAACCCTAACTCAAAACCCCAGCCGCAATTTGCGGCCATTTTGATTAAAATTATGGGCAAGGTGGGTCCAAATAGGTACGGGCTTGGGGTGTGCTCTCTATTTGTTCTCATAATCTTAGAAAATTCTCAAAATATTTTTCGGAGTTCATTAGTTATAGCAGATTCCAATTGAATATCACAAAACTTATAAAACATATCTTTTTCTGATACCATACTAAAACTTTGAGACTTAACCACTTTAAAAACTTGTAAAGATGAGTTTTTTTTAACTATTTAAAGAGATGTTACAAAACTTCCAAGCTCATCGGTTGCAACTTGGATCATCTTGAATTTGATATTAGCTTTAGCTTGAGTTTTTGAGAAAAATCTTCATGAAGACTTACTTTCCTTAGGCAAGCTGATGAACTAGAGAATTTTTGTATGATGAAGGTTTGAGAAAGGAGATGGTCCAGTTTAGAATGATTTAGCCTTAAAAATTATGAGGGAAATGAAGGAAGAGGTGTGTAGGGTGAGCATGAGGTGGAGGGATATGAGGGTGTAAGGTGTTGCGGTGTGTGTTTGTGTGCACAATGCTTAACATATACCATTGCTCTCATTAAAATAACAAAACCCCTTTTGCGAATAAAACCCATTTTTATAAATAAAACCCCTTTTGCAATTAGCAACTTTTTATAAAATAGTTAACACTACACTTAACTATCCTAATCTTTAATAAACCGCTTTTTATCATTATATAAAATTCTAAAATAACATTTAAAATTTTCTGAAATGTTACAATATCCCTCCTTATGAAAATTCAGTCCCTGAATTTAAAATCTAATTACGCGTACCTTCGAAGAGATGGGGATATTTCTTCCTCGTCTCAACCTCGGCTTCCCAGATGACTTCTTCACTAGACGGCCCATGCCATAGAACCTTTACAGAAGGGAGTACCCTAAATCCCAGCTTCTTCACCTGCCGGTCGAGAATGGTCACCGGATGCTCAGTGTAAAATAAATCATGCTCTAACTGTATAGTCCGATGCTGAATAGCGCGAGAAGGATCATGAAGGTACTTGCGAAGTATGGACATATGGAACACAGGGTGCACATCTGGAAAGCTGGACGGGAGCGCTAACCGATACGCTACGACACCCACTCTTTCTAGAATCTTGAAGGGTTCAACATATCTGGGACTGAGCTTCCCCTTTTTCCCAAATCGCATCACCCCTTCATCGATGAAACCCGGAGAAACATATGGTCAGCCACAGCGAACTCAAGTCTACGGCGACGGCGATTAGCATAAGATTTCTTCCTGCTCTGGGCCGTCCTCATCCTATCATGAATCAACTGGATCTTCTCGGTAGTCTCATGAACCAGCTGAGGCCCTAAGAGGCTGCTTTCGCTAAGCTCGGTCCAACAAACCGGCGATCGACACTTTCTCCCATATAACACCTTGAATGGTGCCATCTGAATCATCTCATGAAAGCTATTATTGTAGGAGAACTCAATCAAGGGATGCGAAGATCCCAACTGCCACCTAAATCTAGCGTACATGTTCGGAGCACATCCTCAAGAGTCTGAATAGTATGTTCTGACTGGTCATCGGTCTGTGGGTGGAAGGCGGTACTGAAACTCAAGCGAGTGCCTAAAGCATCTTGAAGTTTCTGCCAGAGACGACTAGTAAATTGTTTGCCTCTATCAGAAACTATACAGGTCAGAACGCCGTGCAATCTCACAACCTCATAGATGCAAAATTTGGGCATACCGAGCATATCTGAAATTAGTCTTCACTGGAAGTAAGGAGACACTTTCGTCAACCGATTCATAATCACCCAGACGGAGTCATACCCTCTACTGGACCTAGATAGACCCACAACGAAGTCTATAGATATATGCTTATATTTCACTCCGGAATGGGTAAAGGATGCAACTTTCCTGCCGGCCTATGATGCTTGACCTTGACTTGCTGACAAGTCAGGCATCTCGAAACGAAATCAGACACATCTTGTTTCATCCCTTCCCACCAGTACATGTCTCAAAAATCGTGATACAACTCGGTAGACCCCGGATGAACGCTGTAAGCAGACAGATGTGCCTCTTCCAAGATCTTGCGCCTCAGCCCATCAGAGTCGGGCACACATAGACGAGTCCTAAACCGCGACACTCTCTCGCTGTCGGTCACAAACTCAAAATCTATCCCCTGCTGGACCTGCTCCATAATCTCATATATACGGGCATCCTCGGGCTGTGCCTCCCTAATCTATCAAGCAGAAACGGACGAGCACGAACATGAGTGAACTGTCCATTTACAGATGTAAACTCGAATCGTATACCACTGACGCACAAAATCTATCAATCAGCACTCGACTGTCTCATAACTGTGCCCAAATAAGACAATCTACCTCCAGGCCTTCGACTCAACGCATCAGCTACTACATTCGCTTTGTTCGAATGATAAAGAATCTCACAATCATAATCTTTCACAAGCTCCATCCAACGACGCTGCCTCAAGTTCAAATCCCGCTGCTGAAATATATACTTTATACTTTTGTGGTCAGTAAAGATCTGGCACGACTCTCCATACAAATAATGTCTCTAAATCTTAAGCGTAAAGACCACTGTGGCAATCTCTAGATCGTGGGCAGGGTAGTTATGCTCGTGTTTTTTCAACCGTCGGGAAGCATAAGCAATAACTTTGCTGTATTGCATCAATACGCAACCTAAGCCTACACGAGACGCATCACAATACACAACGAAACCGCCTGAGCCTGACGGTAAGGATAGAAATGGCGCAGTCGTCAGACGAGTCTTCAACTGCTGGAAACTCTACTCACACTCATCAGTCTACAGAAATGGAACTCCCTTCCGGGTTAAACTGGTCATAGGTGCTGCAATACTAGAGAAATCCCGCACAAATCGACGGTAATACCCAGCTAAGCCCAAAAAGCTACGAATCTCAGTCATTGAAACAGGTATGGGCCAACGCTGTACCACCTCAATATTCTTCGGATTAACATGCATCCCGTCTCTCGTAACAATATGGCCTAAGAATTCCACACTGTCGAGCCAGAAAGCACACTTCAAGAATTTGGCAAAAAGTTGTTGCTCTTGTAAAGTCTGCAACGCAATCCTCAAATGCTGCTCGTGATCCTCTCGACTCCTAGACTAGATCAATATATCATCAATGAACACTATAATAAACTGATTGAGAAACGGATTGAAGATCCGATTCAACAGATCCATGAATGCTGCTGGGGCATTGGTGAGCCCGAACAACATTACCAACTTTTAATGTCCGTAGTATGACCGAAAAGCAGTCTTCGGAATGTCATTATTCCGAACTCGCAACTGATGATACCCAGACCGCAAATCAATGTTCGAGAAATATCCTGCTCTCTGCAGCTAATCAAATTAATCATCAATGCTAGGTAATGGATACCTATTCCGTACCGTAATGCGGTTCAGCTGACAATAATCAATACACGATCTCATACTGTCGTCCTTCTTTTTAACGAACAAGACATGAGCTCCTCAGGATGATTCTCTAAGACGAATAAGTCCTCTATCAAGCAATTCTTGCAACTGATTCTTAAGCTCTTTGAGCTCTGTCGGGGCCATCCGATAGGGCGGTATAGAAATAGGCCCCGCACCGAGGATCGGGTCAATGCAGAACTCAGTACTCCGGCGGCAATCCTGGTAGCTCATCAGGGAACACGTCGGGAGACTTTCGTACGATCGGAATTTGGTCCAACGGGGCTTCTGCTACTCCAATATCTCAAATAAACGCTAAAAACCCATGACATCCCTTCTTCAAAATCCGATTAGCACAAAGTGCAGAAATCACATTGGCAGGAGGAGCACTGCGATACCCCTGCACCATAAAAACCGGCTCACCAGGAAAACAAAATATGATCGACTTCCCATAGCAATCAATGTATGTATGACAAGCGGACAACCAATCCATACCGAGAAGTACGTTGAAATCTAGCATATCAAGAAGAATTAGATCGACTAACGACTCTATGTCCCCAATCTGCACGGAACAATATCTGAATATGTGTTGAGCTATGAAAGAATCTCCTACTGGAGTAATCACAATTAGCGGTAAGTCTAACAATAATGAATCTCTACCCAGTGTCGGTGCAAAATGTGAAGATGCATATGAATGCGTAAAACCGAGATAAAAAAAAATATGCGCATCAAAGGAACATACAAGAAGAATACCTGTAACCACCGCATTGGATGCCTGGGCATCCTAAAGAGTCAAGGTGAAAACCCTAGCCTGACCCCCATCTCTTACCTGGGGTCCTCTGCCTCTTCCCCTATGTCCTTTCTATGCAAGACCACTAACACCGCGGCCTCTCGGAGCGAATGTCTGGCGCGGAGTAGTGTCAGGCGGAGTAAGTAAGGCCATCTGAGGATGGGGTGGAGGACATAAAGTGGTCTGAAAACTCGTGGTCCCGTCCTAACGTCTCGTGGGACAGTCCCTGTAGAAATGATTTGGACTCCCGCAGCTAAAACATGTCGATGTTGACCTCTGCCCCTCAGGATATGAGCCATACATCTGGCCCTGAGTCCAACCTCTGCTGCTACCACGTCCAGGAATGAATCTGCCATGGCCTCTCTGTCTGGAAACTGGAATGCTGGGACAAACCCACTTCGATTCCGGAAAAACTGTCGTCTCATTCAGACGCTCCTTTACTCGTATCGCTGCGTCCATAGCCTCAGCATATGTAATAAAGTGCTGGGCACTGAAGCAAGGAACGATTGGGTATTAAGACTCCTCACATATCTCTTCACCCTAAGCTCCTCGGTAGGAACTAAGTATGGAGCATAACGCGATAGCTGGGTGAACTGCAAATCGTAGTCGGCTACCGACATAATCACTGTTTACCCCAATCAGAGCAAAGCTCTGTTCAAATTCCAAGGCGGGAGATGAAGCAACGCTTCATCTTCCCCCAATCAGAAACAAAGCTTTGCTTTGAAAATTTAAACTTTAATAAATGAAGCAACACTTCAGATCCTCTGCGCTGAGCGCAAGGCGCCACGTATCTGGCGCAGACGCATCAGCGCAGCGTCCAAGAAGGCGCGCCCAATTAGAGCAAAGCCCTGTTAAAGGAAGCGCCGCGCTGCGTTCTGCGCCGTGGCAGCGCAGTTGCGCTAGCGCAGTTGCGCTGCGCTGTGCACTGCGCGACACGTGTCAGCGCAGTTGCGCTAGCGCAGAAGAAGGGGCTAAGTGCCAAAGGCAATTTATCCATTCAAAATTACATGCACTTGATAATAACAAATTAAAATCATACAATGCACAAGCGCAACAGAGAACTAAAATAAAAGAACCCTTAACAGACAATGAAGTACTTGATTAAAAAGAAAAATACTTATTCATTATTATTGTTATTATATTTAAAAAAGATCACCGAATACGGGATCAGAGAAACAAGGGTTCATAAAAAGAAAAAGAAGATTATTCAGCTCCCTCTCCGTCTTCTCCATCACGTCGAAGCGGCGATCTTCCCGAGGGGTAGCCATCCAACGGTCGACGCCGCACTCCTGGGAAAAAGTGGCGATGACAACCCGACGAGCCCGTATCTGGCTCAGCAAGTAGAAGGAGAAGTCCCTTAGGGCTTTGGTGATCAAGAGCGCTTCGAAAAAGCTCTCGATCTTATCCTCGGCCACATCAAGCATTGCCGAGGACATCTCCACCGGAGGAGGGGGAATGTCAGCAAGCACTGAGGCAAGGATCATCCGAAGCCAAATGGAACCCGGGGGAAGAGGAGACCCCACACGAGTCGAAAGCTCATACATTGCAGCATCGCACTGCTCGTCCGAAAAAGAGGAGTCCACCAAGCGCACAGCAAAACGAGGAACGATGTCCCGGATCGGCACTTCCCACGGTTGTCGGCGGGCGTGAGGACGGTTGCAAGCCATGATCGAAGAAGTTCTTTGAAAATGAGAGAAGAAAAGGCTCAGCCTCGAATTATATATATAGACCCAGGCACAGAAGATTCTGTGCATAATGAAATCATTTCCAAGGCCCGGGAAATCAGAATTTTGGAAATACGAGTCTGACTTAAAAAAAAAGGAGATGAAAAGATATCTCAGGAGAAGCGACGCTTCCGATTTGCCCAAAATCTAAGTTTCAATAAATGAAGCAACGCTTCAGATCCTCTGCGCTGAGTGCGAGGCGCCACGTGTCTGGCGCAGACGCATCAGCGCAGCGCCCGAGGCAGCGCAACCAATCAGAGCAAAGCTCTGTTTAAAACAAAAAAGTAAAGGAAGCAACGTTTCAGTTGCGCAAGCGCTGCACTGCGCAATACGTGTCGGCGCAGTTGCGCACACACAACTGCGCAAGCATCGTTGCGCAAGCGCTGCATGACACGTGTCTGCGCAGTTGCGCAAGCATAGCTGCGCAAGCGCTGCGCTGCGCGACACGTGTCAAGCGCTGGGGAGTTGCGCAAAACAGAATGGAGATTTAAAGAAATCTTTCTGTTCTTGTTAAAACAAGAAGATTTTCTTCTGTAAAACAGAAGCCCTTAGATCAAAGATCCAACGGTGGGGAAAATTTCCCAAATCACTCAGAGAAAGATCTCTTGACCAAATTTAACTAATTTATGGGCACTATAAAAAGGACCCCAGACCTCAATTCAAAAGGATCAACATTTTTTTAAAAAAAAAAAGAGAACTCTGAAGAATTCCTCAAGAACAAAAAGGTAAAAAAAAAACCTTTAGCGAAAGAGAAAGTTCTCTTATGAACAGATCATAGATCTAAAAAGAAAATCAATGATCTTTAATTAATTAAATAGTGCTTTGCACTTTTCATGAACCTTTGGTTCTCTGAGATAAGAAAAACAAGAAAAACTTATTTTTCTTTGATCTAAATTAGATCAAGAAATCAAATAGTGCTTCGCACTTCTCTTATGAACCATCGGTTCTTGAATCTAAAAGATTCTCAAATTAATAGTGCTTTGCACTTATAAATCTGCACTGTTGCTCTCTGAAATTGGCGCAACTCACCAGAGCACGCCACGTGTCAGCAGCGCAAGCGTAGCGCACTAGCGCAGCGCACTGCGCTGCATGACACGTGTCATCACCACGAGCGCTTGCGCTCTCTGATTGGCGCAAAGTGCCTGATAAATGCAATGCATTTCCTAAAAGGGCCAGGCCCAAATCAAAAAGACCAAGCAGGCCAAAATAAATTGCAAAGCAATAAAAGGGCAGAGCCCAAATGAAATTGATGCTCTGCATCATTTATAAAAGGCAGAGCCCAAAACAAATCGATGCTCTGCATCCTTTCTGGGCAAAGCCCAAATAAAAATAAAAAGAAATGCAACGCAAAAGTAAATAAAATGTTGAACATTTTCAACTGGACTTAGCCCAATTTTGGCCGTAAGTCCTTAAATTAAATTGACTGAGCAAGATTGCTCTCTTAAATCAATTTACCTCCGGTTCAAGGGTACATCTCCGAACTCCTCTGACACCCATCGTTGTAATCCTTCAACGACGTCAGAGAGGTGACGGGTCCCGACGACCACACATCAATGTGGACCGGAACGTCCTTAAACTAATGTTGGACCGGAACGTCCTTAAACTAATGTTGGACCGAAACGTCCTTAAACTAATGTCGGACCACCATGTCCCTAAACTGGAACATGGACCACCACGTCCCTAAACTGGAACATGGACCGTAACGTCCCTAAACTGGAGCATGGACCGCAACGTCCCTAAACTACCTATGGACCGCAACGTCCCTAAACTGGAACAATAGAGCCTCCAAATGCTCTTTTGCCAGATCTAAACGATCCCGTTTAAGTTGATCTTAGCCCCCAAACACGGCTAATGTATCCTTAAACATTCAAACGGACTATAAAACTCCAAATCAACCTTGGTTTAAGGGTACATCTCTGAACTCCTCTGGCATCTGCCGTTGCAATCCTTCAACGACGTTAGAGAGGTGACGAGTCCCGATGGCCAGATATTAAATGGATTATCACGTTAAGTTGATCTTAGTCTCAAACAGGACTATCGTATCCTTAACGAACGTTTAAGTTGATCTTAGCCGCAACACGACTAATGCATCCTTAAACTAAAAACACCAAACCTAAATCTAAGTAAATACAGATTTGGACTAATCCACGTCCTACGGGCGACGGCATTACTCAGTCTCCGTATACAAACCACGGGCAACCACAAACAAAACAAACACACATGACACGAAGTGAAATTCTGGAGAAGGAGAAAGTTGTTACCGCGATGCGGTAGCGTAATTAACTGCAGGGGCTTATGCCTGCAGGGAAGAGCGTCCCCACAATCAAAAAACCCCTCAAGCGAGGGGGAATCTGACGAAGTCTGCTACATCGGCCGCATCCGTCTAAACCTCCGATACACGGTGCCATAAATCAACTTGGCATCTTCGGAGAGGTGGACGGATAAAACCAAATAGCATCTGCCCCGAATCTCAGCGTCAGGACATCACAGTCTTGTGCGCCGTCTTTCGGAGGGGAACAGATTCTGGCACGCCCGGTGGGACCTCTTCCTCTTTCCACTCCACACTTCGTGTGTCGTCCTCGCGAACCAATCGCGGTTTGTTAAATGGTTGCCTTCGGATTTCAAGTTACTAAGATTTGGTCTTTTTCCTGGCGCAGAACTCAAGATTCAATGGCCTCTAATTGCACCAACTGTTCGAAGTGCCACTGCAATGGACGCTCCACCTCACTAGGAGGTGTAGTATATGGGCCCCAAGCGGCTTCCTTCCTCGCTCTGCCGGTAGACCAGGTGACCCAAGCCACCACTGGTCTGTTCTTCGGGACCATGATCCCACCTACAAGCTTCCCTACACCAATACCTGCACCGGAAGTGAACAAAAAGTCGGTTTTCGACCGGCTCATTGCTACGACGGCCCCTGTCAACGGGTCGCTCACTACCAAACCGACAGCCTCTGTTTTCACCAGGCTAAATCAGAACTCTAAATTGGCTGTCCCGAGAAAGGCAATAACTGCTGCTTCAGAAGTCGTCAAGGCGGATTCCCCTGTCAAAGAGTCAGTCTTTTCAAGACTGACGATTCCTGCTCCTGCCCCCGTTCGAGGATCCGTCTTCGACAGGTTGAATATCACCCCTCAGAAGACAACCTCAGTCTTTAAGAGGTTAACACCGGCAGCGCCTCATTCAGACAGGGGGCAAAAAGAAGCTATCTCTATCCCTGAGCCAGTCCCAACGGCTCGTCGTGCTCGACGTCGCTATTGGCAACGAGTGAGGAACGCAGGGGGCAACTCCCCCTTAGGGTTAACTCCACCGGCTCCAGTGGTGGAAGTCAACGCTGCTGTTCCAACTGGGAACAGCTTTGAATTGCTTAGAAGGGTACGGAAGAACTCTCCAACCGCTACACTGAAGAAATCTCCTCCACCTGCGAAGAGAGTTCCGGAAACAAAACAAGAACAGTCCCCTCAACGGCTGTCCTCAAGAATCTATAAAATTTGGCGGAGGGTTCAAGACTCAGTGATCGACCCAGATCACTCTCGTCAACAAAAGAAGGCGAAAGTGCCAAAAGAAAAAGACCATCCTATTAAACAGCAGGGGGCAACAATCGCTAAGGTGCCCACTGCAACGGCCCCCTCCACTTCAACGGCCCACAAAAGAAGAAGGCCGGAGAAAACCCCCGCGCCCGCGGCAAATGCCAAAGGTGGTGAGCCTAAACGCCCTAAGTCCGGGGGCATGATAGTTCATACAGTTTATGTGGCATCGGGAAAGGAGGATAGCCGCATATCAACAGGTCATAGACCGCACACGAGGTCAGTGACCAAGGCTCAGGAGCAGCAGCAGAAGATCCAAGAGATGATGAACGCTATGGCCGCACTTACAGGGCCAAAAGAAACCCCTGAAACGTCCTCGGACGAGCGTCAAGAACAAGAAACTGACGCTGAATTCCTTCGTCGCATACTGGAGAAGAAGGATAAAGAAGCTGTGGAACAGGCAGCCAACATAAAGAAAATGGCCCTCCTGTTCCAGGATATGGTGGGTATGATGATTCAACTGAAGGGTTCCTAGGCACTCTCATGAGGTCTCATAAGGCATCAACCATGCCAATTTCAAATTTTACGGTGCCGAGAAACCCTAGACGAGATCGTTAACTAGAATTTTAGGCGACAAAGTGAAACTAGTTAACTACTTAACTAAAAGAAAGATGCTACAACCTTTGTAGATCCGGTTCTCCACTTCCTTAGCTCCATGTAGACGTCCTCTCGCTGTCCGTCTCGAATCCCGGACTCAAGCATCGGCTTCATCGGAGAAATGGGCGGGCAAGGTCGTCGGCTTCGTGCCGAAGATGATCTACGTCGAGGTTACACAAGATCAAGCTCCAACTTCACCAAGTTGTGAAACTTGTGAAGTAAACACCCTATACTACTTGGCAAGAGATAGAAGATGAAGAAATAGGAGGTGGGTTCACTTTAGAATTGGATTTCTCACTCATTTGCTCAAGTTTCCATTGATGAAGGCAAGGTTTTTCTTGAAGAAGAAGAAGGAGAAGATGAAGAATATGATAAGTCTCTTATTTAAAAAGAAACTAATATGAATACTTATCATATCCTAACCATAGTCAAGTGTAGAGAGTAAACTAGGGTTAGTTGGAATGGTTAGGGTTAAGGATGAAATAAGAATGGTGGACTTGTTCAAAGCTTCAAGAAGCTTCAACATACAAACAAAATAAGCCACCATTCTCTTTTATTTTCCAAAATGAATAAATAAATAAATAAATAAGTAAATAAACAAACCCCTAACCATTCATATAACCATGGTTTAATCTTTACACAAACCCAAGTGAGCAAGTATCATCAAACATGATACAAACAAGTGCACAAAAATATATCACATATACAATGTGCATCAAGTGAGAAAATCCTTTTAAAATGAACCAATACTAGTTAATGCAAAGTAATATATCAAATATATTATTATACATTAAATCATTAAATCAACACTTGATTTAACGATCCGGTCATATCGCATATAACCGACTAGTATCCTATGTATCGGCTTATCGAATCAATCCTTGATTCGATATCTAGGTTATATCGCATATAACCAATCGATACATTCATCGCGAGAATGAAATACGGTATCACATACACGCATTATTCTCGCTCCCGCACATATCTCATATGCGCTCCTATTTCGTTTCGCTTGAGCCAGGAAACCTCTGCGTAGGACTCTAAAGACTCGTCAATACGCCGGCAGTAGATGATGATCATATCAAGCACCCACAAGCCGCAAGTGGTCTGCTAAACGTAACGGCCACCCGGATATTGAGCGATCAGAAGATCGACGAGCAAGCCCGCTCACACTCCTGTGAATCCAACCAGTAACACTTACCGTACAGTCCGGTCTGTTCGTCTGATATGTCGCATATCAAGTCTATGGGTGGTAAACGTCAGACCCCAATAACCGATAAGTTGTGCCGATGTGAGGCTCATAACGGGTCGAGAAACTACTGGTAACACTTACCAGCAAATCTCTGATCAGCCCTGGCCAGGGACTTCCCTGTTACGACCAATCGAGCACAGCGCAACATCAACCCCCAATACTGGGAGAGACGAAACCCCTCCTATCGCTCATTGCCTCCATGTGACTCGGGACTGTGCCCAAAAACCACCGTTTTGCACGCCCTCATGGACGTGGTAAGGTGGAGATCAAAGCACAGTGGGAATCACACAAGACTCTATGACGATCTCGGGTCTACAGACTAACCTGCACAAGTGTCACCTGAGAACTGCCATCTGACGTGAGGTATAATACCATCTGGGAGTTCTCGGCGAGTCCATCCAGTGTACCCAGTCTCCACTGAGCACCCGTATATCATCTCTGATGTCAAACACCAATGGATATGGGATCATCCATCGCCCATCTCATGGGTCGAGAAGCGTATACGCTAGTCTACTCTGGTATATCGATGCCCCGTCTCGATACACCCACGACTAGGGACCTTGAAGGATGTACCTATGGACTACCATGTCCCCACTAGTATGATCTGCATCATAGTCCAGGTAGTTAAGTACACATCCTAAGGGCTTTACCAACATGTAACTATAAGACAGTTAAAAAAGACAAGTGTACATGTTAAGATAAAGAGCAACCAGATAGCATACTATCATATCGAGCAAGAAATTCATCTCTATATATGTCCAAGCATCCAATATAATATACATCATCTGTACGATACTGGCCTCTAGGGCATACATACAACTAACAATCTCCCACTTGCACTAGGGCCAGCTGCTGTAGTATCGCATACCGAGCATCCCGAAGAGTTTCTCAAACTGTATCTGGGGAATGGCCTTCGTGAGTGGATCCGCCGTGTTGTTCTTCGTGTCAACTCTCCTGACCTCGATCTCCCGGCGATCAACTATCTCCCGGATCAGGTGATACCGCCTCAGAATATGCCTGGATCGCTGATGGGACCTGGGTTCCTTGGCCAAAGCCACCGCTCCATTGTTATCACAATACAAAGGTATTGGATGCTCAATGGATGGAACCACTCCAAGTTCAGTAATGAACTTCTTGATCCAGACAGCCTCTTTGGCAGCATCGTTGGCAGCGATGTATTCAGCCTCCATCGTCGAGTCTGCCACGGTTTCCTGCTTGGAACTCTTCCAGCTAACCGTCCCTCCGTAAAGGGTAAAGACAAATCCCGACTGCGACTTAGAGTCGTCCTTATCACTCTGGAAGCTCGAATCGGTAAAGGACTCCACTTGGAGTTCTCCGTTACCATACACCAAGAACATTTCTCTAGTCCTTCGCAAGTACTTGAGAATGTTCTTCACAGCTGTCCAGTGACTCTCTCCAGGATCTACTTTATACCGACTCACTACACTTAGTGAGTATGCAACATCGGGTCTGGTACATAGCATCGCATACATGATAGAGCCTACTGCTGAAGCATAGGGTATCCCTTGCATGCGAGCTCTCTCCAAATCAGTCTTGGGAGACATCTCTTTGGAGAGAGTGAGTCCAGAGATCGTGGGTTGGTTCCCACGCTTGGATCCTTCCATACTAAACCTTTTTAGTATGGTGTCAATGTACCTGGATTGGGACAATCCTAGTATCCGTTTGGATCTATCTCTATAGATCCTAATCCCCAATATGCATGAGGCATCACCTAGATCTTTCATTGAGAATCTTTGTGATAAGAAGATCTTGACTGATTGCAGCATAGGAATATCATTTCCTATCAAGAGTATGTCGTCCACGTACAATACGAGGAAGACTATCTTACTCTCTGCCACCTTCTTGTAAATACAAGGTTCATCTGGGTTTTTGACGAAATCAAACTCTTTGATAACGACGTCAAAGCAGATGTTCCAACTCCGCGATGCTTGCTTTAATCCATAAATAGATTTAAGCAGCTTGCATACCTTCCCGCTGCTCCCACTGTCTACGAAGCCCTCTGGCTGAGTCATGTACACGCACTCTTTTAAATCACCATTTAGAAAGGCGGTCTTAACATCCATTTGCCAGATTTCGTAGTCATGATATGCAGCGATGGCAAGCATGATCCGGATGGATTTAAGCATAGCCACTGGAGAAAAGGTTTCGTCATAGTCCACACCTGGTCTTTGACGAAAACCTTTTGCAACAAGTCTAGCTTTGAAAGTCTCCACTTTCCCATCTACACCAAGTTTTTTCTTGAAGATCCACTTGCTCCCAATGGGTTTTACCCCTTCAGGAGCAACTTCCAAAGTCCATACTTTGTTGGTGTACATGGATTCCATCTCGGACCGCATTGCATCCAGCCATTTCACAGAGTCACCACTCGTGATGGCCTGCTCGAAACTAGTCGGGTCATCATCTTCCATGATGCAATCCTCGCTTCCACCATCAATGAGAAAACCGTAGTATCTCTCAGGTGGACGAGAAACCCTACTAGATCGGCGGAGAGGCTGGGGTTCGTCGGGTACTACCGAATCTTCTGGTTCCACTAAATCTTCAGTTATAGTTTGTGTTTCTGGAACTTCTTCCAGTTCTACCTCAGAGCCACTAATCTCTTTTGCAAGAAATTCCTTTTCTAAAAAGGTGGCATGTTGAGCAATAAACACTTTTTGTTGTTCACTGTGGTAGAAAAAATATCCATTTGAATGTTTAGGATATCCCACAAACTTACATAGAACTGACCGTGCCTCGAGTTTGTCTGGATTTTGCCTTTTGACATAGGCCAGACAACCCCATATCTTAACTCGTTTAAGACATGGTCTCTTCCCACTCCATATCTCATATGGTGTGGTAGGTACAGATTTAGTTGGAACTTGATTCAATAAGTATGCTGCTGTCTCAAGCGCATACCCCCAGAAGGAAATAGGTAACTCAGCTGTACTCATCATAGAGCGCACCATATCTAATAGGGTGCGATTCCTCCGCTCCGATACACCGTTGTGCTGTGGTGTATAAGGAGGAGTAAGCTGAGAGAGAATCCCATTCTCTTTTAGATAATCTAGGAACTCATTGCTTAAGTATTCTCCTCCTCGATCAGATCGAAGGATCTTAATACTTTTTCCTGTTTGTTTTTCTACTTCGTGCTTATATTCTCTGAATTTCTCAAAAGCTTCAGACTTGTGTTTCATCAGGAACACATGTCCGAATCTAGAGAGATCGTCAGTGAATGTAATGAAGTAGGAAGAACCGTTCCTGGCATGCGTAGACATGGGACCGCATACATCACTATGTATCAGTCCTAAGAGTTCATTAACTCTTTCTACGTGTCCACTAAACGGAGCTTTGGTCATTTTTCCTTTGAGACATGAATGGCAAGTATCATAAGATGATAATTCAAATGAATTCAAATAACCATCCTTATGTAACTTAGCCAGTCGTGTCGCATTGATATGACCAAGTCTACAGTGCCACAAGTAGGATTCGTTCATTTCTGAACTTTTCCTCTTGTGTGTGTTTTGTATATTGAGGACTGTATTCTGATTTAGAATGAATATGCCATTATGTAACGAGCCTGATGCAATCAGCTTTTGATTTTGTAATATGTTCATAACATTATCCTTTACTACAAAATTATATCCTTCTTTACTTAATAAAAAAACTGATATAATGCTGCACATCATGTTCGGTATATAATAGCACTCATTTAGAATCAGTGTATTACGACTTGGCAATACAAGGTGATATTCGCCAACAGCTTTGGCTGCAATACTTGCACCGTTCCCCACTTGAACGGAATGATCACCTTTTTCCAGTTCTCTACCTTTACGTAGCCCATGTAACAATTTACATATATGGGATCCTGATCCGGTATCCAATACCCAGGACGTAGGGTGAACTGAGAAACAGTTCTCAATAACTAACACACCTGAAGAAGATGCATCAACATGCATGTTCTTTTGGGCGGCGTGAGTATCCAGATATTCTCCTGTTTCCTGTTCAGTCTTATAACTCTTATAAGAAAGAACGGGTCCAACATTCCCCTGCTCAATATAATAAGCGGGTTCAGTCAATACATCCATATTATTATCTTTATTAGGGCATGACATGGTCGCTACCTGGAGAGAGAGAGAAGAAAACACTTTAGCGTATGCTCGTGCAAGATCAGATTGGTTATTATCTTATCTAATCAGGATGGCTCCCACTGGTTTTTATCAAATCTTCCTTCAAACCCTAAAAGGAAAGACTAGCCGGGATTAATTACACACTACAAGTTCGCCAATCTTTCAGCCAGGCCAGTGTCGGTACTTTGAGGGAGGTCCCCCGTGTTTTCGCACGAACCTAATTACTGTAAACCTCGTTTTCCCAGAGGCGTAACCTTGTTGACACCTTTCTAGACACCTACTTGAACGGCTAATTGTAATGTGTAAAACTCTCCCAGGAGTAACTCTTACTCGCAGTGGGTATCGGGATCCAACTATCTCATAGAAGGTATGCAATCTCATTGCAAATTTCAACACTTGAAATTCCCGATAATATTTTGCCCCTAGTGTGCCATGACCTTGACAGAGGTCAACAAACCATAGTGCACTAGTCAAGTTCAACCCGTCATTTCTTGATTGAATCAAACCCACTCGCACGACCCTTGACAGAGGTCAACAAGGTCATACGACTACCCTAATCCAATCACATCACATGCTTTACAGATAATTACTAGTTAGCTACCGCACACTACGCCTTGACAGAGGTCAACAAACGCAGCACGAATACTAAATAGTCTTTATCTGAAATGACGGAGGGCTACGACAGGTTTTTCTGAAAACCTATTGCGTAATGAACTTGATATCGTTGTAGAATCAAATGAAGTTTTGAAATGGAGTGTTTTTTAGGCTTTTCTAGTTTTGCTAAAGAGGTCACTCCCGGTGAAGGGATCGTCGGCCCTTTCCTCGTCGAATGAGGTGCGGGATATATCATATATATCGCTGTGCAAAGCAGAAACTATAGAAGCTATCAAAAACAAACCGAGTGTGTAGCATCTGCCAGTTATTGCTAAAGGAGTCACTCCCGGTGAAGGGATCTCGGTCCTTTCCTCATCGAATAAGGTGCAGGGTATATCATATATACCGCTATGCAAAGCAAGAACTGTAGCTACCTGTTTTGTTTAAAATTTGATTCTGCAACATCTTAGGTTTCTTTTCATTCATTAATCACATTAATGAAGTCCCATCATTTAAGTCACCTAAACATCACAGATAAATACGACGTACACTTATGCCATCCGCATTCGCCTCGATGTCCCCTCGTGCACCGTTAGGTTAGGTAACTAACGACAGAGCAGGGCAGGGCTAGCGCGGGTGTAAAACATAAGTAACGTCTATATAATATATCATATATACTGTATACTGTATCTATCACAGAACATCACATTATCACATCACAGATATCGCAGCAGAAGAAACATATGAAACATTGGATATACTAGGACGTCCGTGTTTTCAATACGAGCCAGTATAAAACACGGATTCCACGGTCGTGATGAATAGCCAATCCCACACCCTTAGACCCCTACGAGAGCGGCAAGCAACCCTACCAATTCTAGGGTTAGGAGACCCGAACTCGACTCCTCGAGATGGTCTCCCACTGGACCCTAGAACCCGGTTACTTGTGCTCCCCTCCTTGCGTCTATCCTAGTGCAGAAAAACAAATAATATACAAAAGGTGACAACTTCCGCAACCTGGAAATGCCCCAATAAAAGAATATTACATACAAGTTTTTACATGAAAGAAAATGAAAAACACTCATCTCACATAAAAACCCCCGGCTATTCAAACACGACGATCGAATATAACATATCCAGCAACACATAACATCGCATGTCGTCAACGTAAGTAAGTATGCATACCCCAATTGTCGTTGACGTATAGCAACGAAACCGGCGATATCGTCATACTACACTTACGGTCACAGAAAATAAAGTGTAAAACTACAACAATTGGAATCCGCAACCTCTTTAGACATCACATGCCTAATCAAATGAAATACTTAGACATCACATGCCTAACAATTATAAACCCCGCATTTTAGTCTCATTATCGAAAACTCTTTTCAATATCAAGTGAGACTAAACTGCTGGATTTATAACATTCATTCAGTTATCTCATAACTGTTTGTGAATTCCAATTATTGTATCACATTCCGGATAAATAGAGAATATTAAACTTTCCGATCGAACATTCGAACACCCAAATTTTCCCGAAACCGATCAACACATGAAATAAGTTCAAAGACATTCACTTCATGCCTCAGTACCAACGGTCCAGCCGTAGAAGGGTCAAGCCAACGCCTCACATGTGGCACGCCGTACTGCCCCAAACCCGAAGGTTCAAAGGGCAGTTCAAGACGGTCACATAATCGAGTTAAGGTTTGTTGTCTTCTAGAGGGACCATCGCGTTACTTGCACTAGTTAGAACGTCATTAAACTACGGAAAAGTCCAACAATTGGAAATTTCCCGGCAGGGGAAAGATTGGGTATTTACATCCGGTCGAACTTTTTAACATATTCTAAAATATCCGGAAAACACATAGACGACGTTTGAAATTTCCGATCGAATCATCGAAGCTCCAATACACCCTAGAAAACTCAACTCTTGAGTGCAAATTAAAAATTCCCAGAAAACTCAGTACCTGGAAAAATGAATTACTGTGCAAAGTTTGGAGTCTAATGCCATCAAGTGACCGCGGAACCGCCGTAGAAGCCAGGCTTCTGCCGCGGTTCCGCCGCGGTTTACAGGTATCAGGAAATAATTTTTGCACCGTAATTCTTAGAATTCCCTGCTGAATTTTTTAAGCATTTTTAATTAGGAAAAAACCCGGTTTTTGAAAAAAGTCCAGAGAGCAAGAACGATTAGGGTTTCGATGTTCGTCCGGATTTAAAACGTCGTCTAGACTTCGCCTAAGGCTCTAGTTAGGCTCTGATACCACTGAAGGGTTCCTAGGCACTCTCATGAGGTCTCACAAGACATCAACCATGCCAATTTCAAATTTTACGGTGCCGAGAAACCCTAGACGAGATCGTTAACTAGAATTTTAGGCGAAAAAGTGAAACTAGTTAACTACTTAACTAAAAGAAAGATGCTACAACCTTTGTAGATCCGGTTCTCCACTTCCTTAGCTCCACGTAGACGTCCTCTCGCTGTCCGTCTCGAATCCCGGACTCAAGCATCGGCTTCATCGGAGAAATGGGCGGGCAAAGTCGTCGGCTTCGTGCCGAAGATGATCTACGTCGAGGTTACACAAGATCAAGCTCCAACTTCACCAAGTTGTGAAACTTGTGAAGTAAACACCCTATACTACTCGGAAAGAGGTAGAGGATGAAGAAATAGGAGGTGGGTTCACTTTAGAATTGGATTTCTCACCCATTTGCTCAAGTTGCCATTGATGAAGGCAAGGTTTTTCTTGAAGAAGGAGAAGGAGAAGATGAAGAATATGATAAGTCTCTTATTTAAAAAGAAACTAATATGAATACTTATCATATCCTAACCATAGTCAAGTGTAGAGAGTAAACTAGGGTTAGTTGGAATGGTTAGGGTTAAGGATGAAATAAGAATGGTGGACTTGTTCAAAGCTTCAAGAAGCTTCAACATACAAACAAAATAAGCCACCATTCTCTTTTATTTTCCAAAATGAATAAATAAATAAATAAATAAGTAAATAAACAAACCCCTAACCATTCATATAACCATGGTTTAATCTTTACACAAACCCAAGTGAGCAAGTATCATCAAACATGATACAAACAAGTGCACAAAAATATATCACATATACAATGTGCATCAAGTGAGAAAATCCTTTTAAAATGAACCAATACTAGTTAATGCAAAGTAATATATCAAATATATTATTATACATTAAATCATTAAATCAACACTTGATTTAACGATCCGGTCATATCGCATATAACCGACTAGTATCCTATGTATCGGCTTATCGAATCAATCCTTGATTCGATATCTAGGTTATATCGCATATAACCAATCGATACATTCATCGCGAGAATGAAATACGGTATCACATACACGCATTATTCTCGCTCCCGCACATATCTCATATGCGCTCCTATTTCGTTTCGCTTGAGCCAGGAAACCTCTGCGTAGGACTCTAAAGACTCGTCAATACGCCGGCAGTAGATGATGATCATATCAAGCACCCACAAGCCGCAAGCAGTCTGCTAAACGTAACGGCCATCCGGGTATTGAGCGATCAGAAGATCGACGAGCAAGCCCGCTCACACTCCTGTGAATCCAACCAGTAACACTTACCGTACAGTCCGGTCTGTTCGTTTGATATGTCGCATATCAAGTCTAGGGGTGGTAAACGTCAGACCCCAATAACCGATAAGTCATGCCGATGTGAGGCTCATAACGGGTCGAGAAACTACTGGTAACACTTACCAGCAAATCTCTGATCAGCCCTGGCCAGGGACTTCCCTGTTACGGCTAATCGAGCACAGCGCAACATCAACCCCCAATACCGGGAGAGACGAAACCCCTCCTATCGCTCATTGCCTCCATGTGACTCGGGACTGTGCCTAAAAACCACCGTTTTGCACGCCCTCATGGACGTGGTAAGGTGGAGATCAAAGCACAGTGGGAATCACACAAGTCTCTATGACGATCTCGGGTCTACAGACTAACCTGCACAAGTGTCACCTGAGAACTGCCATCTGACGTGAGGTATAATACCATCTGGGAGTTCTCGGCGAGTCCGTCCAGTGTACCCAGTCTCCACTGAGCACCCATATATCATCTCTGATGTCAAACACCAATGGATATGGGATCATCCATCGCCCATCTCATGGGTCGAGAAGCGTATACGCTAGTCTACTCTGGTATATCGATGCCCCGTCTCGATACACCCACGACTAGGGACCTTGAAGGATGTACCTATGGACTACCATGTCCCCACTAGTATGATCTGCATCATAGTCCAGGTAGTCAAGTACACATCCTAAGGGCTTTACCAACATGTAACTATAAGACAGTTTAAAGAGACAAGTGTACATGTTAAGATAAAGAGAAACCAGATAGCATACTATCATATCGAGCAAGAAAGTCATCTCTATATATGTCCAAGCATCCAATATAATATACATCATCTGTACGATACTGGCCTCTAGGGCATACATACAACTAACATCAACAAGATCCACCTGCTGAAGATCCCCCGATCATCCTTGAAGACGATAGGGGAGAGACGTCGAATCCTCCGCCAGCTCTGTCGGCAGCTAAAGAAGAGACAATCTCCAAAGCCGATCTGGACGAATACATAGCTCAGCAGATCCGGGTCCATCAAGCGACAGAAGCAGCGGGTCAGGTCGTAAAAACGGGGCGGCCATATCCAAGTTGGTACGATCAAATCAAGTACCCGCCGGGTTACACAATTCCCAAGTTCCATTTTTACAAGGGGACAGGCAATCCTCACCAGCATGTTGCCCAGTTCAGGGCACTCTGCGGCAACACCGGCGATGACGACAAGCTGTTGCTTCGCCAGTTTGTTGAAAGCTTATCAGATGCGGCGTTCGAGTGGTACTCTGAGCTCCCGAACGACTCTATTAAAACCTTTGCGGAGATGGAGCTGTTGTATACTTAACGTTTTGCAAGTGCCAGTGAACGTACCCCGATGACGGCACTGATTAACGCCAGGGTAAAACCCGGCAAGACGTGGGTTCAGTACGCTATACGATGGCGGAACTTATGGTCGAAGTGCGAGCAGCGCATTGAAGAAGCTCCCGCAGTGGGTATGTTTGTGGGAACCCTTGATCCACAAGCAACCATCTCACAATTTATGATGTTTTTCAAGCCAACTACCTTCCAGGCCTTGATTGACAAACTAGCACAGATGGATCAGATGGGCCATAAACCCCCTCTTCCAAGGCCGGACTCCCGAAATGAAAAAGGGAAGGGAAAAGCGATCGTCGTCGCTAATGCTCAACAACAACCGAGCGACTTGAAGCCGGTTGCTCGTCAAAATAATATGCGCCCGTACGTACCCCTTGAGGATAGGATGGGACGTCCTTATTCCTTTCCCCGCGATAAAACGAGGAGGTTATTCGAGCTGGCATTGCGCAACAGACTCATAAATCTGTCGGATCCAAAACGTCCGTTGCAACCAAGTGACGTCAACGAGCCCAACAACTGTCCTTATCATCGAGTACTAGGCCATCCGATCGAAGATTGCTACGTTTTCAAGAATTGGCTTGAAAACCAGTACCGACAGGGCAAATTCGCGTTATCTGACAAATGGAAGGTGAATCCCCCGCAGCCCCACACCTCTAAAGGGACGAATACGCCGGGGGCAACATGCTCCGTCATTGAAGAAGCTCCTTGGGAGGTTGTATTATCAACCAAGACAAAGAGGATGCTAAACGATCTTCAGACATGTCCAGCGATTAGGTGGAAGAACCCGTTGGAACCACAGGTCATTGAAGGGATGTTGAAGCCACGTCCAACTCCAAAGACCGATGGTGGTGGTTCAAGCACTTGCAGCCAGTCGTCAAAATCTTCGAAAAAGAAGAAGAAGAAATCTAAGAAGCTCGTGAAGCCTGGCGACAAGCGCACGGACTTACAAAAGCAAATTGACGCGCTGGATGAATACAACCAAAAAGCACGGACTCCTATTACGCTCCAAGAGTTCCTCAATTGCGTCTTTCAAGAAGAAGATGAGGGAGAAAGTTCATCGGATGAATCCGAGGAATGTGTGGCGAGCTGTCATATGATTTCCCATTCGATCACGAACGATGAGGAGACTCCTTGCACCGAAAAGCTGGGGGCAGATTCTGAACCAAAAGTTCTGGGGCCATCAGATGAAGTAATTGACGCATTCCTTAACGAAGCTCGGTTGAAAAGTAAAGATGATCGGGAGCGCGAGGCGGCTATATTTGAAAGGGCCAAGCGCCAGCGACTTGATGAAGGAGCTGAAACGATCCCGTTGGAGCTAAACACCTCCGCTACCGACAAAAGCCAATTCAAGATGAGGAAAAAGTTTGCTAAGGCCATATCAATGGGCATGAAGCTACCATCCTCTAAAGGAAACATCACTGGTGAAATGGAAACGCACCCCTCCTATTGCTTATATCATCAAAAGATTTCGCACCCCACTCAAGAGTGCAAAGCTTTCGATAGATGTTGGCAAGGATATGTTGCTCATCGACAACGCTTTAAGCGGGAAAAGCGTAAAACTCGTCGAGAGCAAAGAAATACGACCGAAGAGCTTAAAAGAACTGCTGGCGATTGTTGCATGGTTAACATCAGTAGATCATAAGTGCCCACATTCGGGAGTGATTCTGATGAAGAGCTAGAACTTGCCCCTCTCTTTAAAGAGTCCGCTTCGAGAAAAGAAGAAGAACCGAAGGTTTGCGAAAATATCCGGCTACGTAATCGCACGCTGCCCGAAAAGAACCTCGGACCCTCGAACAAAAAAGATAAAGGGAAAGAAAAGGCCACTGAAGATATCGTCTTAAATGACCAAGTGATGGAAGAGCTAGCTGCCAAAGACCCACCAAAGAAGAATAAGGTGGATTACAACGTCTTAGCACATCTGAGGAAGCTGCCCTCACAGCTCAGCATTCTTGACGCCCTTTTGCTATCAAAAGAGGCGAGAGATTCGTTGATTAAGGCGCTCCAAGACCCAGAACAATTCCAAGCATGCCTGGCCGAGGAAAAGATGAAGGATGAATTGGAGAAAGTGCACACGGCCGATGTTACTTTTGGCGATGAAGACCTTCTACTTGGGACATGCGAACACAATCGCCCTCTCTATGTCTCGGGATACTGCCATGATATAAAGATAGGCAAAATCCTAATCGATAACGGGTCTTCTGTTAACCTACTCAACGTGCGGGTGTTGAAGGAAATCTGCATGAGCGTCCAACACCTTGCTCGGGACAAGATCACCATCTCCGGGTTCGACTCCCAATCGTCAAAGACTCTTGGATCTGTGATACTGACGCTACGCTTCGGGATACTCGTCACGGACATTAAGTTCCATGTCATAGACGCCAAGACATGCTACAACGTTTTGCTCGGCCGACCATGGTTATACGAGTACAACATCGTCCCTTCTACACAACATCAGTGTATGAAGTATTTTAAGGATGGTTTCGAGTATACCGTGACGGGAGAACTGAACCCGTTCTCTGTGAACGAGGTCCGCAAATATGAAGATGCCAAATACTTCTTACCGGATTTCGAAGATACGGAGAAGTGTCACAAGCCGGAGAATAAAACTAACGCCACCATCCCTGTCTTCGGTAGTGATACCGAGGAGGAAGAGGAGATAGTTTATTCGGATCCGCCCCAACACAACAAGCCGGGACCATCAGCTCCTACATTGATCTTTGGCAGCGACTCGGAAGATGAAGTCCATACTGTATTCTCTGCTCGACCTTTAATACAAACGTCCGCTGACGAAGAGCAAAGTCTACAAGTCGCCATAGTGCCGCTTAAACACTATAAAGAACTGGATGCACTTAATATCTACAGTGTAGAAGAGTTGCGGACATTCTATATCCCTCCCAGGCGAGAGAGCGAGAAAGCAATTCTGTTTTACCGCTCTGAAGAAACCAAGGTAGAAAAAGAAATCTGGCATGGCGTGGATTCTACGTTCGACAGGCTTCAGCCTATCCGTCTCCCTAGATATTATACGGAAGGTTTGAAAAAGCTGCTGAAACGCCAGGGGATACCCTTTAAACAGACCATTAGAAAGGCCAAATTCTATGAAAGAGTCTGGAACGTCCCCGGGACTCAACGCAAACTGCCTAACGGGAGAATGGAAACAAAAGGGCTTGGATACATCCGGTCAATGAAACGAGAGTTACTACCCGGCTGTTACGTCGTGTATGACCTTGATGAAGAAGCGGATGCTCAATAGGAGGACGCTAATCCTAAGCCAGTGAAAGTTCCAGATGCAAAGGAGCCCAGTCCGTCGTTCGAGGAACAAATGGACAGACTTATAAAGAAAGCTGGTCAAAAAGTCCGAGATGATCACAACTGCGAGACGGCCATCTACGAGAAAGCCAAGACGCAACGCCTTCTCCAACAGGCCGTAAAGGATGAAAATGCCGCTCCTTGTCAACCTGTTATAAAGAAGGCTCGGCGCAAAAGCAGAAATAAGTCGAAAGGCCAAAAAAGCGCTCAACAACAACAAAGCAGGGGTAAGAAGCCACACAAACGGGAGTTGAGCGTTATTGATCTATCCCTCATGAAGAAAATGGGTCGAGCGTACTCGTTTCCTCGGGACAAGACGAAGAAGATACTTGACCTCGCTCTAAAACATCAGATGCTTACACTGCCGGAGTCTAAACATCCCGAACGAGTGAGCGAAGTCTCACACCCGGACTATTGCTTTTACCATCGAGTAATAGGGCATCCTCTTGAAGATTGCTTCACCTTCAAGAATTGGGTCGAAGATCAGTATCAGCTTGGCAAATTCACTCTGTCTGACAACTGGAGGGTAGCGCTGCCACAGAAGCACGAGCCCAAGGCCACGAAAGAAGAACCGGTTCCACATTGGGATTGGAAGCGAATTCGCACCTGTCACATGATTACAATATTAAAAAAAGAGCCGAGGACATAGATGAGCTCCCTTGGTGCTTCGAAAACAGCGACGACGAGATAATCTCAGAATTCCCACCAGCGCCAAAAGAGCTAGAAGATGGAATCCATACCACTGTAGATAACCTCAAGAAGATTGAGTTGGGGACGGCAGACGATCCACAACCGACATTCATCAGCGAGTTACTATCTGAAGAAAGGGTAGCTGCGTTAAAGGATGTGCTTCTGCGGCATAGAGGTTGCTTCGCGTGGAACTATTCCGAAATGCCGGGACTAGATCCAGAAATTGCTGTACACAAATTGGTGATATCCCCGGACATCAATCCAGTCAAACAGGCACCAAGAAGAATGCGGCTCGAGCTTGAGATGAGTATCAACGCCAAGGTCAAGAAGCTGATCGACTCTGGCTTCATCCAGGAAGTTCAATACCCTGAATGGATCGCCAACATCGTCCCTGTGATGAAGAAAAACGGGACAGTGCGCATATGCGTAGACTTCCGGGATCTCAATAAAGCTTGCCCGAAGGACGATTTCCCGGTGCCAGTCACCGAACTGATGATAGACAATACATCCACTCATAAGGTTTTCTCCTTCATGGACGGCTCATCAGGGTATAATCAGATAAAGATGCACCCCGAAGACCAGAAGCACACAGCCTTCAGGACCCCTTTAGGAATATTCTGTTATAAAGTGATGCCCTTCGGTTTAAAGAACGCCGGTGCCACTTATCAAAGGGCCATGACAAAGATCTTCGATGACCTTATACACGAAATCGTCGAATGCTATATCGACGATCTCGTGGTTAAAAGCAAATCATACGAAGAACAACTCGAGCATCTGAAGACCGTATTTCAACGCCTTCGGCAATACAACTTGAAGATGAACCCGCTTAAGTGTGCATTCGGAGTTTCCTCGGGCAAATTCTTAGGATTCATCGTCCGACACTGGGGTATCGAAATAGATCCGTCAAAGATCAAGGCGATCATGGAAATGCCTCCGCCAAGGACTCTCAAACAGCTGCGGTCTCTCCAAGGGAAGCTCGCGTATATACGGCGATTTATAGCCAATCTTTCAGGCAAGTGTCGTCCTTACAGCCACCTTATGAAGAAGGGAACTCCGTTCGTCAGGGATCAAAAATGCCAAAGCGCACTAGACGAGATCAAGCAATACCTGCAGAACCCGCCAGTGTTGGCTGCTCCGGTTAAGGGAAAACCTCTCATTCTTTATACAACCACCCTCGAAGGTTCCTTAGGTGCATTATGGGCACAAGAGAACGATCAAGGAAAAGAAAGAGCACTCTACTACTTAAGTCGAGTTCTGCTGGGGGCAGAAAGCAACTACTCTCCCATTGAAAAACACTGCCTGGCGTTGATCTTCGCGATAATAAAGCTCAGGCACTATGCGTTGGCGCACGAAATCCGTCTCATTTCAAAGGTGGACCCCCTTAAATACTTGATGTCGAAGGCCATGTTGACGGGATGACTCGCTAAATGGGCTCTGCTCTTGATGGAGTTCTCGATAACATATCAACCTCTCAAGGCGGTGAAAGGCCAAGCCATCGCCGACTTCCTTGCTCAGCACCCGATACCTGCCGATTCTCTTCTGAATTGCGATTTGCCAGACGAACATGCGTTTGACGCGATCGACGGTGGTGATACCCAATGGGAACTTTATTTCGATGGAGCATCTTCCATGAAAAAGCGCAAACAAAGTACCCCTATAATCAAATCGGGGGTAGGCCTCATCTTCGTGACTCCATAAGGAGGGATAATGCGTTTCGCTTTCTCCTTAACAGAGCCGAGGACGAATAACGAAGCCGAATATGAAGCCTTGATAGCAGGTCTTGAGATCGCCATCGACATGGGAATTGAAAACCTCCTCATATACGGAGATTCTCAACTGGTCGTTAGTCAAGTAAACGGCGACTACCAAACGTGCAAACCGGAGTTGGTGAAGTACGGGGAAAAGGTGCAACAACTGTTGACCCAAATTCCCTCCTATACTTTGGAAAATATACCGCGCGCGGAAAACAGCAAAGCAGACGCGTTGGCCAAACTTGCTAAAGAGCTGGCTGACGAGAACCTCGATGACGTCAGAATCATGGTACAAAGCCGTCGGGTGCTTACCCCAGCAGAAATATCTCCGGAATCATCCGAAGAAAAAGGAGCGAACGAGCAGACTACCCTGCAAGTAAAAGATTGGGAAAATATTGAGGATTGGAGAGAAGTCTTCATAGACTACTTTAAATCCCACAGAATGCCCGAAGAAGCGTCCACAAGACATCAGCTCATGAAACGAGCTCTATCTTTCGCCTTCGTCAATGATACTCTATACAAGAGGTCATTTGATTCTCTGTGGCTGAGATGCCTAGGACCTGACGAAGCGAGAAGGGTCGTCCAGGAAGTTCATGACGGACTCTGCGGTTCTCACCAAGCAGGCCCAAAGATGAAGTTGAAGATCAAACGCATGGGCTACTACTGGCCCACGATGATTCAGGACTGCCTCGAATATGCGAAGCAGTGTCACTCATGTCAAATTCATGGGGATTTCATCCATCAGCATCCAAATCCATTACATCCAACGGTGGCTAGCTGGCCGTTCGAGATGTGGGGAAATGATATAGTCGGCCCTATCGAACCAGCATCGTCTAGGGGACATCGTTTCATCCTGGCGACGACTGACTACTTCTCTAAATGGGCAGAAGCAGTACCGTTAAGAGAAGTTAAGACGGAGAATATCCTCCATTTCTTCAAGACGCATGTCATATATCGGTTTGGAACTCCGCGACGGATCATCTCCGATAACGGGCCAGCTTACAGAAGCCACAAGATCAGTCGCTTTGCACAGCAGCACAATATAGACTGGAGATATTCCTCGGTTTATAATCCGCGAGCTAACGGTCTAGATGAAGCCTTCAACAAGACCCTGACGAAAATCATGAAAAAGACGGTGTCCCGAAATAAAAGAGACTGGCACGAGAGACTGCAAGAGGCCCTTTGGGCGTATCGAACTACGTTCAAGACGGCCACGAACACAACGCCGTATGCGTTGGTATTTGGGACGGAAGCAGTACTCCTCCTCGAGGTAGAGTTACCCTCTCTACGAGTGGCAGTCCACTACGAGCTGACGAACGAAGAAAATTCTAACCTTCGGCTTGAGGAGCTTGACGCCCTTGATGAAACCCGGCTCATAGCGCAACAAAATCTGGAAGCTTATAAAGCAAAGATGACGCGCTCATATGAAAGACTGACCCGACCGAGGACATTTCGCCAAGGCGAACTCGTGCTAGTGGTCAAAAGGCCTATGATTCCCAATCGCGCCAAGCGAGGAAAATTCGAGCCAAACTATGAAGGCCCGTACATCATAGATAAGGTCTACCAGGGTGGGGCCTATCTACTCATGGACATGCACGGTGAAAGGCCTTTCAGGCCAATAAATGGTCGCTTCCTAAAGAGATACTACGCTTAATGATCCACGGCCTAGGTCAATGATAGATGACGACGACTATGTCCGCTCGCTATCTTCCTAAGCTCAAGCTTTATAAGTAGTAGCCGGCCTTCTCCATGACGGACCGAAATTTCCTTAAACTAATAGCAGACCGAAACGTCTTTAAACTACTACCGCAGCATCCTTTAGGCTGATGAGATATAAAAAAAACATATAAAAATAAAATTAAAAAAAAAACGGTGTGTCCATAAGCAAAAAGGGCATGGATGAAAACCCGAAAGGGCTCCGTGAGTAAAAACAGCAGGGCTACCGGCGAGTGTTCGTGAAAACCCGAAAGGGCGCGACCTCGTAAAAAATATATAAAAATAAAAAGAATAAAAAAAAAAGCGGTACGTCCATAAGCAAAATGGGCACGGATGAAAACCCGAAAGGGCTCCGTGAGTAAAAACAGCAGGGCTACCGGCGAGTGTTTGTGAAAACCTGAAAGGGCGCAATCTCGTTAAAGGACACTTATAGGGTCCTCTCGACCTTATAAGGGGAAACCACCTGCGTGAGATCCTTACGACTCACAAAGGAGCAACACACTTAGGGATCCCCACGATTCCTAAGGAGAAAATACACTTGCGAGATCCTCACGACTCGTAAGGAGAACTCTCTTATGGGACCCTCACGGCTCATAGAATTTGAAAGTCTTAAGTTACAGAGACCTAAACCTGTGCTTAAGCAAACCCCCACAAAACTTCCAATATTGCCCTACAAGTGGTTCAATACTGACCCTTGCATACAATCCACGGGCGCGAATAAAACATTTCCCTAATCAAGTCCCATCCATCACTGGGGATATGTTCGCATGGTACACAACCCTTGTAAATCCTCTCGATTTATGAGGAGAAAACCCTCATGTAGGATCCTTACGACTTACAGAGGAACATACACTTAGGAATCCTCATGATTCCTAAGGAGAAAATACACCTACAAGATCCTCACGACTTGTAGGAAGAAATACCTTTGTGAGACCCTTACGGCTCATGAAGTTAAAAGCCTTAGTCGACAGCGCCTTAACCCTGTTCGCTAAGCCACCTTTGTTCGTCATCGACGGAGGCAAATGATGATTTGCTCCTGGCAATATCCCAGTTGTAGTGATGCTGATGCCGAAATCGGTGTCTAATTCCAGCTTTACGGCGGAAAGCCAGTAGGCCACACATGCATACGGAATAGCCGAAATGATTGGGCAACTTGCAATAAAAAGCAGCAAGTAAAAATGTATGCATGCAAAATAGCCGAAATGATTGGGCAACTCGCAATAAAAAGCAGCGAGTAAAAAAAAAAAAAAAAAATAGCCGAAATGATTGGGCAACTCGCAATAAAAAGCAGCGAGTAAAAATAAAAAATAATAATAAATAGCCGAAATGATTGGGCACCGCGAAAAATAGCCGAAATGATTGGGCAATCGCGACCTGATTTGATCCAAAAATACTTGTTTACCGCAATCAAGAACGGTGTCACATGAAGCTAGCCGGTGAGTACGGGTCGGTCCACAGGGATTTATGAATTTCCGATTCGTTCTTACGAGTTAATTCCGAAGGGTGTTCGGTTGATTATTAAATCTAAAAATCTAATTAACCTAGGGTAATTATCTAGATCTACTCTTGCTAAGGCTAGGTTTAGGGATGGTTTGGAAATGTAATTAAATCTCACCGCTTTCAATACCCGAATGAAGATCTATGAGGAGTTATGGTAATTATCAATAAAGTGGATTAGATCCGTTCGGGAAGGTGTTCCTTCCTCTAGGTTCTTGTCCTTCCTTTAGAGATCCTTACCCTAACCTCCATGGAAAACATCACACCCGGGCCTTTATACTACGGTATCACCGCTACCTCGAGGGATAGAATGCCGTAGGGAGCGGTATGTGCATGTATGCATAGAGTCCTATTGTAAATATTTGGTTGGTAAGAAAAGGATGAGAGATCTCATCTCTCAAAATCCTTCCTAAAAGCTAAACCCTAAACAAGTTCCTAGGGCATGAAATTAAATCTACCTAGGGCAAGGAATTTAAATCTACACTAAGGTAAGAAATTAAATCACTTACAGATGCATCCCTCCAATCATCCATGCAGGGTTGTCAGATCTGAATTTCTGAATGGAGAAGAAACACCGATGCTCTCCAAAAGGTTTCTAAATTTTATTCATTAAAGGGAGGCATGAAGAGTTACAATGATTAGAGTTCCTATTTATAAAGAATAGGAAACCCTAGGGTTACATCTGATTCGCATGTCTACAATTACAAAAATAGCCCTTAGGAAGACCGGTCAAAGACATAAAGAATTATGGTAAAAATTTTATTCTCTAACTGCTCCACTCCACCGCGGAACCGCGGCCCAAGGCCCTATTTGGCCGCGGTTCCGCGGTCAACTAAGAAGATTGGGCTTTGAATTTTGGGCTGCAGCTTCTGGTCATTTTGGGCTTCCTGTATCTATATATCTTTTTCCATTTGGGCTTCTAGGTTGGTTCCAGATCTTCAGTGAACAATTTGCAATGGATTTTTAACCGTTCGCTTTGAGTCGATATCTTGAATCTTGCTTTGTGAATTGTTCTTTATATAGGCTTGATCAAGATTCTCTGTTTGTCGGTCAAAATCCACTTTTGCATCGTCTTTTCATCGTTTTCACTGCTTCCTTTCCAAGAACCTATAACCTGTAACATGTAGCAGACATGCGTCAAAAGCACCCGTTTATTTATAAAAAGAATAAGAATGGGGAATATAATAATACAATATTATGGTGTGAACAAATACCCCCAAACTTATCTTTTGCTCGTCCTCGAGCAAACTTATTTTTATTCACTAAAATCCTAACCACACTTTCGCAGGGAAACGCGATTGCACTGAGCACGTGCAACAAGCCGTTAAACCTCTAGGTGTCCCTAGTAGGAGGAGTGTTGTCTCCTGAGGGTTTTCAGCGGATTACACCCACAAAATCCTATCAATTCGGCCCATTAACTTTTGTTCTCCAATTAGGTTTTCTAACAAGGAATTCTATTATCTTTTGACTCGCAAATTATCCACCAACATTCTTCACACTTCCTCATTATTTAACTTAAGATTATATATGTTATGTAGACCTACTTAGCTTTCGGCATCTCTTAAGTCTTCCTTCTAGGGTTTCATCTCCACTTAGGAATTTCTATCAACTCTATTAAAGATATAAGTTCTATTTTTCACTCCTTTCTCTTATCTAAATCCCAATCACATACCCCTACGTGTGTGTATAAATCACCCCTACACTTGGAAATTCAAATCAAGCAATCATACCCTTGTCCGTTGTCCAAAGTACTAATTAGTTGGTGAATTTTTAATTGAATTTTGCTTACACATCCTTCATGCGACCGTTAATACTTCTTGAGGTACCAACAACCGATTACAAGATGCGTTAGCACTTTAAAGTGTACTTCCTAGTTTTGCAACACCCAAGGCTTTAGCAGTGACTCCCAAACCAGTTGGTCTAAGGCACTAGGTGATGAGGCACCCTTGCTAAATATTTTTCTATTTTTACAGCCTTAAGTAATCACAAAAACCAGTGTCCATTTTTTTTATTCTTTATTCACACTTTTTTCTTTTATTTTCTTCGTACTAAGGACTTTAGACAAGAGCATTTCAAGGTCTCTTCTACTATTCCAAGTTTCAAGATGCGTGATTGTGCATTTTGTAGGGTACACGTTTTCAGAATCTAGACTTAAGCTAGGAACTATTTTTCAAACTTATACTCTAATAAGAACATCAATACTCTTCCTTCGTTTCGACTTAGCCCAAAAAGTGAACCCAAAATTTGCCTATTTCTAAATAATCTACAAAGACATATACTTTCTACCGTTAAACTTTAAGGAAGGTTATTTTTAGGGTTTTTAATTTACTAAGTCTAAGATCTAGTTGTTCCTAGCCAGTTAACCTATTTGTCAAACTCAAGTCAATTAGCCAAAATTGAATACATTAATTTTTATAATTTTTGAAATTTTTTCAATTTTTATGGGTTTTAAAATAAATATGCAAATGCAAAAATATGTACAAATGAATGTGAAGGAAGAAGACGTACCGAGCATACCCCCAAAATTGAACTTGACAGTGTCCTCACTGTCATGCTAAACCAAGAGGGTCAAAATACCGATACTCCCCTGTTTATTTATTTACAATTTTTTTTTATTGTTTTGAAATTTTTTTTGTTTATTTTTTTATAGAAAAAGAAAACAAAAATATATATACATATATACAACAAGATTCCCCCCAAACTTAAGCTTGGCCTTACACAAGCCAAAGGTTAGCACCAACCATTCAAAAATCTTATCATGGTAAAGGTATAGTCGATGCAAGAATGCGGTGTGGATGAAAGAAATGAGAAACACACGAGACCGTGTGGAAAGAAGAATGGCAGAATATGGTCTCGGTGGAGGAGAAGAATGGCGAAAAGAAGAAAGAAGTGGAGTACGATCTTGAGGGTGTAAATTGAGTGAATAAATTAGCGCAATTTGTGATGACCGATGTGTTAAAAGCGATTGCGCTAACCTATCAACCCGTCGAGAAATGGGATCAAATCCCTCAAGATTCGCAAGAAAACATGGGTACGCCGAACTTGGTATTGGAGATGAAAGCGTAACGGTCTTTTGTTCGGTCGGAACAATGGGAAAAACGAAAGGGAGTGAAATAGGGATAGTATCTTTCTCACCGTAGTAAACTGTTTCGAACTTGAAAGATTCCATTAATGGTTCGAAACTACTATAATCAACCGAGTCTGATGGCTCATCTGAAAATGTAAAGGACTCAAACTCGGACGGTGAGTCATCAACATCGTCCAAAAAGGTGAAACACTCGTAGGTGTTACCGTCTGTGAGAATTGTGTCAGATTCAAAGGAAAAGGTTTCAAGCTCACAGTCTTCAAGCGGGGTCGGAACGATGGGAAGGAGGGAGGGTGATATAGCAGTCAAAGGTTCAGGAGGATGAATTGGAAAATCAGACACATCAAATAAAAATGATTCAACCTCAATATTATCCTCAAGACTCTCCTCAATACTATCCTTAATATTTAACTCATCCATGCCATTATCATCAAATTCAAGACGCATATTAGATTCGGGAGAAACCTTTAATAACTCGGGATGATGATTTGAAAATAAAATCTCAATTAAATCGACAGGTTCATCATCCGAAATATTCCCGGCGTCTATATCCTCAATCAAGTGAAAATCAATTTTCTTAGACACCTCATCAAAAGCATGGATATTTATCGATTTAGGTTCTAGAGTGGAGGTGTAAAGATCGAAAGGATTAGGTGCGGTTTCACTCGAAAGGGGTTCTTCACAATCTGGCAAATCAAGCACTACAAAATCACACAACTCATCATTTTGGACACATGTTTGAAAATTGGAGTTGTTGGATTCAATAGGGTATGGGTAGGTTTGATTTGGAAATCCTCTCTCATTCTCACTCTGTCCAACTGCCGCCTCATACATTGAAAAATTTGGAGCTAGCGGGAAACTAGCTACCGGTTCAGCAGGTTGCATAAGGGCGGCCACGGATGCTTCCACATTCCTAACCATTTTATTTGTTGCTGCGATATACGCCTCCAACGTCTCTTCCAAACTAGACTTTGGTGGTAAGGGGGTTTCAGTAAAAGATTCAAAATTGGTTGGATATGTGAAACTCCCTAATGGCTGTGAAGAAACAGTGTCTAGTGAAGGTGGAAAAGTCGGGTAGGACTGACAGGAAGTGGGTGATAGGACAGGGGTAGGGTCAACATATGGATAAGAAGATGAATAGTCGTGTGGATCCCTAGAACTAGATGAGTGGAGAGGGGTGAAAGATCGACTGCGAGATTGAGCAATATGCTCAGCAATGGACATCGGCCTAGGAGTGTCAGAAGGACTCGAAAGAGTGGTATCAACATATGGAAGTGGTGAAGGTTGACTTGGTCGACACAAAGTGGGTTGAAAAGTCAAACTGTTTCTCCTAGACGCCTCTATTTGATCTTTCAAAGATATTTTTGGCAAGGAAGGATCGTCTTTAAATTGACCGAACGCATTGACATATGACGCAAAATTAGGTTCGGGATAGCAAAGTTCGGCTAATGATTTATTATGTGGGGTACCCATGTTAGAAGAAGGGGAAAGAAGGAAAGTTGGTTGGTGCAAGGATCTATTTGAGGCCAAAAATTTTGCAAGTTTCTAATAAAATTTATTCTTTTTATTTTTATTCTTTTTCTCTTTATTTGGAAAAATTTTGTTGCAAAAAGATTTTAGAGAAAAAAGATATGCAACAAGAAAATATTACTTGCAATCAATTATTATTTTAAGCATATCACAAGAATCTTTATTTGGAAAAAAATTGTTGCAAAAAGATATTCGAGAAAAGATATGCAACAACAAAATATTTCTTGCAATCAATTTAGTTCAAGCGGGGCCCAAAAATCCTGCACAAGACTTGTTATATGGAAGAGAAATATATTTTTAAAGTGCTCAAAATCCTGCAGGCATTTCCAGAAAATATATTTCAAATTATACAGAAAAGAGACAGTGGGGCTTACAGAAAAATTTGCATAAGATGTTGTCACTGTACCGCCGCCATTCCGCGGTAAAAATGCGTTTGTGCCGCGTTTTCGGGCTAGATCGTCGGCTCGAGTCCCCAAAAAAAATCTGCCGCTCTGATTCCACTAGAAGGCCGCGGTTCCGCGGCCTAAGGTGGGTTTTGGCCGCGGAATCGCGGCGGATTGGGGGAATTGGGTCTCCAAAAAATTTTCACTGTTCTGTTATTTGATTCCCCTTCTGTTTCGATCTTCTGATTTCTGTTTCGCCTTCTGGAAATTTCCAGATCGTCTTTGTAAATCCTGCAAAATTAAAACAACAAAGTATCCCTTCCAAAAATAACAAAATATATATATTTTTATATTTTTTTGGATTTTTTTAGATTTTTATGAATTTTTAAATTTTATGATTAACCCGAAATTGCGAAAAGAAAATTCTACGCCATCCCCGGCAACGGCGCCATTTGATTTAGATGATTTAGCGTGCTTGCGCTTTCTAAAAGATAGATCAAAAATATTTGTAACCGCAATCAAGAACGGCGTCGCTTTGCAGCTAGCCGGTGAGTACGGGTCGGTCCACAGGGATTTATGAATTTCCGATTCGTTCTTACGAGTTAATTCCGAAGGGTGTTCGGTTGATTATTAAATCTAAAAATCTAATTAACCTAGGGTAATTATCTAGATCTACTCTTGCTAAGGCTAGGTTTAGGGATGGTTTGGAAATGTAATTAAATCTCACCGCTTTCAATACCCGAATGAAGATCTATGAGGAGTTATGGTAATTATCAATAAAGTGGATTAGATCCGTTCGGGAAGGTGTTCCTTCCTCTAGGTTCTTGTCCTTCCTTTAGAGATCCTTACCCTAACCTCCATGGAAAACATCACACCCGGGCCTTTATACTACGGTATCACCGCTACCTCGAGGGATAGAATGCCATAGGGAGCGGTATGTGCATGTATGCATGGAGTCCTATTGTAAATATTTGGTGGGTAAGAAAAGGATGAGAGATCTCATCTCTCAAAATCCTTCCCAAAAGCTAAACCCTAAACAAGTTCCTAGGGCATGAAATTAAATCTACCTAGGGCAAGGAATTTAAATCTACACTAAGGCAAGAAATTAAATCACTTACAGATGCATCCCTCCAATCATCCATGCAGGGTTGTCAGATCTGAATTTCTGAATGGAGAAGAAACACCGATGCTCTCCAAAAGGTTTCTAAATTTTATTCATTAAAGGGAGGCATGAAGAGTTACAATGATTAGAGTTCCTATTTATAAAGAATAGGAAACCCTAGGGTTACATCTGATTCGCATGTCTACAATTACAAAAATAGCCCTTAGGAAGACCGGTCAAAGACATAAAGAATTATGGTAAAAATTTTATTCTCTAACTGCTCCACTCCACCGCGGAACCGCGGCCCAAGGCCCAATTTGGCCGCGGTTCCGCGGTCAACTAAGAAGATTGGGCTTTGAATTTTGGGCTGCAGCTTCTGGTCATTTTGGGCTTCCTGTATCTATATATCTTTTTCCATTTGGGCTTCTAGGTTGGTTCCAGATCTTCAGTGAACAATTTGCAATGGATTTTTAACCGTTCGCTTTGAGTCGATGTCTTGAATCTTGCTTTGTGAATTGTTCTTTATGTAGGCTTGATCAAGATTCTCTGTTTGTCGGTCAAAATCCACTTTTGCATCGTCTTTTCATCATTTTCACTGCTTCCTGTCCAAGAACCTGTAACCTGTAACATGTAGCAGGCATGCGTCAAAAGCACCCGTTTATTTATAAAAAGAATAAGAATGGGGAATATAATAATACAATATTATGGTGTGAACACGACCTTCGCGATATAAAAGCTGAAATGATAGAGCATCGCGGAGATAAAACAAAAAAAATGATGATAAAACTTTGGCCCTACAGTTAAGATCACATCGACCCCTGTATACAATCCAAGGGCGTAAACAAAGAGGGAACCATACTTTCCCAACAGGCTTCGCCAGAAGACGAAGCCAAACCTCGACGGTTCATTCCAACTCTGAAGAAACCAGTGTCTTCAGCAAACTCCTCGACTCACGGATACAAACACTCCTTGACGAGAGCCTCCTGATCCGCGTCGACTCGCAGAGCCACCAGTGCCTCCGTGGGAAATCTTCGACTCGTTTCAAACCCCAAGGAAACAAATAATCCTTGGCGCTTGGGAAACAAATAATCCCTAGCAAACTCCTCGACTCACAGATACAAACACTCCTTGACGAGAGCCTCCTGATCCGCATCGACTCGCAGAGCCACCAGTGCCTCCGTGGGAAATCTTCGACTCGTTTCAAACCCCAAGGAAACAAATAATCCTTGGCGCTTGGGAAACAAATAATCCCTAGCAAACTCCTCGACTCACGGATACAAACACTCCTTGACGAGAGCCTCCTGATCCGCGTCGACTCGCAGAGCCACCAGTGCCTCCGTGGGAAATTCTCGACTCGTTTCAAACCCCAAGGAAACAAATAATCCTTGGCGCTTGGGAAACAAATAATCCCTAGCAAACTCCTCGACTCACGGATACAAACACTCCTTGACGAGAGCCTCCTGATCCGCGTCGACTCGCAGAGCCACCAGTGCCTCCGTGGGAATCTTTGACTCGTTTCAAACCCTAAGGAAACAAATAATCCTTGGCGCTTGCGAAACAAATAATCCCTAGCAAACTTCTCGACTCACGGATACAAACACTCCTTGACGAGAGCCTCCTGATCCGCGTCGACTCGCAGAGCCACCAGTGCCTCCGTGGGAAATCTTCAACTCGTTTCAAACCCCAAGGAAACAAATAATCCTTGGCGCTTGGGAAACAAATAATCCCTAGCAAACTCCTCGACTCACGGATACAAACACTCCTTGACGAGAGCCTCCTGATCCGCGTCGACTCGCAGAGCCACCAGTGCCTCCGTGGGAAATTCTCGACTCATTTCAAACCCCAAGGAAACAAATAATCCTTGGCGCTTGGGAAACAAATAATCCCTAGCAAACTCCTCGACTCACGGATACAAACACTCCTTGACGAGAGCCTCCTGATCCGCGTCGACTCACAGAGCCACCAGTGCCTCCGTGGGAAATTCTCGACTCGTTTCAAACCCCAAGGAAACAAATAATCCTTGGCGCTTGGGAAACAAATAATCCCTAGCAAACTCCTCGACTCACGGATACAAACACTCCTTGACGAGAGCCTCCTGATCCGCGTCGACTCGCAGAGCCACCAGTGCCTCCGTGGAAAATCTTCGACTCGTTTCAAACCCCAAGGAAACAAATAATCCTTGGCGCTTGGGAAACAAATAATCCCTAGCAAACTCCTCGACTCACGGATACAAACACTCCTTGACGAGAGCCTCCTGATCCGCGTCGACTCGCAGAGCCACCAGTGCCTCCATAGGAAATTCTCGACTCGTTTCAAACCCCAAGGAAACAAATAATCCTTGGCGCTTGGGAAACAAATAATCCCTAGCAAATTCCTCGACTCACGGATACAAACACTCCTTGACGAGAGCCTCCTGATTCGGGTCGGCTCGCAGAGAAACCAGTGTCTCCGCGGGAAATTCCCGATTCATCTCAACTTGCAAATGAAGCCTCAGGCAGCAGGGACTAAAAAACTTGCTTCCTGAACAATGGGACCCTGCAAGTCAATCCAAAATGGTCTCTTGCATACTATTCACGGGTCTCACTCTCCAAGATCGAGTTTCGACAAGGAGGGAAACAACCGCTTACGAGTCCTCTCGACTCGTAAGAGGGGAAAATTCTCTTATAGGATCCTTACGACTTATAAGAGAAAACCACACTTAGGAATCCTCACGATTCCTAAGGAGAAAAACCCACCTACGAGATCCTCTCGATCCGTAGGGAGAAAAGTCTCTATGAGACCCTCACGGCTCATGGAGTTGAAAAGTCTTAGGCAGCAGATCTGAACCTGCGGCCTAAGCCATCGCTATTTCTTAAGAAAGTCAAGATGCGTGCTCTATTATCCGTCGACCATGTTTATTAAGATAGCATGCCGATAATAAGAGAAAGAAGAAAGCTACAGAAGGAACATCCAGTTTATGTTTGATCAAGCGTTCGAGACACAGTCGTTCATGCACAAGCAAAAGACTCAAAACGAAAAATAAAGACAAGCTGGGATAAAAATTTTCCATTAATATGGCCGATAGTTCTTACATTCATAAAAGCAATAAATGAAAAACATTATTACAAGGGAATAACCTCGAACCTAGGACATGGATTGAGGAACTCGAAAGCAACCCTATCTATGACTTTCCAGGCCTTGCGGACCATCCTAGTATGCTTTCTTTCGCGAGCACAAGCGTCAGGGTCCTCCTGATGTCTTACACCCTCCGATAAGCAGCAAGTATGGCGGACTGTTGAAAGACCTCGTGCAAGAGATCGATAAGACTGTCTCGCCGTCTCTTCGAGATAAAGTTCAACAGGTACACCGAGTGCACCTTGTCCTCAGCAGCATCCAACGCCCTAAGCGGCACGCCGGAACAGAAGAGGGGAAGCGCTTCCCAGATGGCTCCCACGATAAGCTTAAGAAGGGAGGAACGTCGGGGGAGCAGTGGACCACTGTACGCGTCGAAGCGACTCATTATTTCAGAGCACTCCTCGTTTGTGAACTCCCGATTTTGAGAACGGCCAAGTCGGCGGATGTCCCAATACGAGATGATCTAGTTAAGGGCATACATGTGGGCGTTCATGGTTCCTGTGAAAGAAGATCAGCAGAATTAGCAGACCGACTGATTAACCGAATTCTTGTTAAAAAGCGAGCACAGACAGTTAAACTCCTCGAGAGCAATGCTCTACGAACAGGAGTGACTATCAAAATCCTAATAAGGGAAATTTAAAGAAGTCCCCCAAGATTCTGAGATCACTATTATTAAAAGATGATATAGTCCATTAAAATACAAAACTCCATTTTTAATTTTCATTATTCATATTCAGAATCTTAAAAGTTCATCATTTTTAGATCAAAGAGATCTATGTTTTGACAAAGATGCAAGGTTCTGTTCATGGGTCAGGAAACCTTGGAACAGATTTTTGAGAGCAAGGCTCTATTGGTGAAACACCAGAAGGGTTTCTTTAGATCAAAGATCTATAAGAGCAAAGCTCTATTAATCGAAATTGATTTAATTCAAGACTAATTCTTACCAAAATAGTTCCTTTTAAAAGAAAATCTAAGAGTTCTTAAAAACAAGAGCAGAGCTCTGAGGTTCTGAAAATAAAATTTTTGGAGATGATAAGCATCTGTGGGGGACCGAAGGTCCTATTTATAGGCATCGAGTGCCTCTTCAACTTCCAAAAGGTGCCGCGACGGTTGGGATTCTGCCACCGTTGCGCTTGCGTTTGGAGGCCACGTAAGCGCAGCGGTGGGGGAGCATTTGTTTACCCCAATCAGAGCAAAGCTCTGTTCAAATTTCAAGGCGGGAGATGAAGCAACGCTTCATCTTCCCCCAATCAGAAACAAAGCTTTGCTTTGAAAATTTAAAGTTTAATAAATGAAGCAACGCTTCAGATCCTCTGCGCTGAGCGCAAGGCGCCACGTGTCTGGCGCAGACGCATCAGCGCGGCGTCCAAGAAGGCGCGTCCAATTAGAGCAAAGCCCTGTTAAAGGAAGCGCCGTGCTGCGCTCTGCGCCGTGGCAGCCCAGTTGCCCTAGCGCAGCTGCGCTGTGCACTGCGCGACACGTGTCAGCGCAGTTGCGCTAGCGCAGAAGAAGGGGCTAAGTGCCAAAGGCAATTTATCCATGCAAAATTACATGCACTTGATAATAACAAATTAAAATCATACAATGCACAAGCGCAACAGAGAACTAAAATAAAAGAACCCTTAACAGACAATGAAGTACTTGATTAAAAAGAAAAATACTTATTCATTATTATTGTTATTACATTTAAAAAAGATTACCGAATACGGGATCAGAGAGACAAGGGTTCACAAAAAGAAAAAGAAGATTATTCAGCTCCCTCTCCGTCTTCTCCATCACGTCGAAGCGGCGATCTTCCCGAGGGGTAGCCATCCAACGATCGACGCCGCACTCCTGGGAAAAAGTGGCGATGACAACCCGACGAGCCCGTATCTGGCTCAGCAAGTAGAAGGAGAAGTCCCTTAGGGCTTTGGTGATCAAGAGCGCTTCGAAAAAGCTCTCGATCTTATCCTCGGCCACATCAAGCATTGCCGAGGACATCTCCGCCGGAGGAGGGGGAATGTCGGCAAGCACTGAGGCAAGGATCATCCGAAGCCAAATGGAACCCGGGGGAAGAGGAGACCCCACACGAGTCGAAATCTCGTACATTGCAGCATCGCACTGCTCGTCCGAAAAAGAGGAGTCCACCAAGCATGCAGCAAAACGAGGAACGATGTCCCGGATCGGCACTTCCCACGGTTGTCGGCGGGCGTGAGGACGGTTGCAAGCCATGATCGAAGAAGTTCTCTGAAAATGAGAGAAGAAAAGGCTCAGCCTCGAATTATATATATAGACCCAGGCGCAGAAGATTCTGTGCATAATGAAATCATTTCCAAGGCCCGGGAAATCAGAATTTTGGAAATACGTGTTTGACTTAAAAAAAAAGAGATGAAAAGATATCTCAGGAGAAGCGACGCTTCCAATTTGCCCAAAATCTAAGTTTCAATAAATGAAGCAACGCTTCAGATCCTCTGCGCTGAGCGCAAGACGCCACGTGTCTGGCGCAGACGCATCAGCGCAGCGCCCGAGGCAGCGCAACCAATCAGAGAAAAACTCTGTTTAAAATAAAAAAGTAAAGGAAGCAACGTTTCAGTTGCGCAAGCGCTGCACTGCGCGACACGTGTCGGCGCAGTTGCGCAAACACAACTGCGCAAGCATCGTTGCGCAAGCGCTGCACTGCGCGACACGTGTCTGCGCAGTTGCGCAAGCACAGCTGCGCAAGCGCTGCGCTGCGCGACACGTGTCAAGTGCTGGGGAGTTGCGCAAAAAAGAATGGAGATTTAAAGAAATCTTTCTGTTCTTGTTAAAACAAGAAGATTTTCTTCTGTAAAACAGAAGCCCTTGGATCAAAGATCCAACGGTGGGGAAAATTCCCCAAATCACTCAGAGAAAAATCTCTTTACCAAATTTAACTAATTTATGGGCACTATAAAAAGGACCCCAGATCTCAATTCAAAAGGATCAACATTTTTTTTTTAAAAAAAGAGAACTCTGAAGAATTCCTCAAGAACAAAAAGGTAAAAAAAAAACCTTTAGCGAAAGAGAAAGTTCTCTTATGAACAGATCATAGATCTAAAAAGAAAATCAATGATCTTTAATTAATTAAATAGTGCTTTGCACTTTTCATGAACCTTTGGTTCTCTGAGATAAGAAAAACAAGAAAAACTTATTTTTCTTTGATCTAAATTAGATCAAGAAATCAAATAGTGCTTCGCACTTCTCTTATGAACCATCGGTTCTTGAATCTAAAAGATTCTCAAATTAATAGTGCTTTGCACTTATAAATCTGCACTGTTGCTCTCTGAAATTGGCGCAACTCACCAGAGCACGCCACGTGTCAGCAGCGCAAGCGTAGCGCACTAGCGCAGCGCACTGCGCTGCATGACACGTGTCATCACCACGAGCGCTTGCGCTCTCTGATTGGCGCAAAGTGCCTGATAAATGCAATGCATTTCCTAAAAGGGCCAGGCCCAAATCAAAAAGACCAAGCAGGCTAAAATAAATTGCAAAGCAATAAAAGGGCAGAGCCCAAATGAAATTGATGCTCTGCATCATTTATAAAAGGCAGAGCCCAAAACAAATCGATGCTCTGCGTCCTTTCTGGGCAAAGCCCAAATAAAAATAAAAAGAAATGCAACGCAAAAGCAAATAAAATGTTGAAAATTTTCAACTGGACTTAGCCCAATTTTGGCCGTAAGTCCTTAAATTAAATTGACTGAGCAAGATTGCTCTCTTAAATCAATTTACCTCCGGTTCGAGGGTACATCTCCGAACTCCTCTGACACCCATCGTTGTAATCCTTCAACGACGTCAGAGAGGTGACGGGTCCCGACGACCACACATCAATGTGGACCGGAACGTCCTTAAACTAATGTTGGACCGAAACGTCCTTAAACTAATGTCGGACAACCACGTCCCTAAACTGGAACATGGACCACCACGTCCCTAAACTGGAGCATGGACCGCAACGTCCCTAAACTGGAGCATGGACCGCAACGTCCCTAAACTACCTATGGACCACTACGTCCCTAAACTGGAACAGTAGAGCCTCTAAATGCTCTTTTGCCGGATCTAAACGATCCCGTTTAAGTTGATCTTAGCCCCCAAACACGTCTAACGTATCCTTAAACATTCAAACGGACTATAAAACTCCAAATCAATCTTGGTTCAAGGGTACATCTCTGAACTCCTCTGACATCTGCCGTTGTAATCTTTCAACGACGTTAGAGAGGTGACGACTCCCGATGGCCAGATATTAAATGGATTATCACGTTAAGTTGATCTTAGTCTCAAACAGGACTATCGTATCCTTAACGAACGTTTAAGTTGATCTTAGCCGCAACGCGACTAATGCATCCTTAAACTAAAAACACCAAACCCAAATCTAAGTAAATACAGATTTGAACTAATCCATGTCCTACAGGAGACGGCATTACTCAGTCTCCGTATATAATCCACGGGCAACCACAAACAAAACAAACACACACGACACGAAGTGAAATTCTGGAGAAGGAGAAAGTTGTTACCGCGATGCGGTAGCGTAATTAACTGCAGGGGCTTGCGCCTGCAGGAAAGAGCGTCCCCACAATCAAAAAACCCCTCAAACGAGGGGGAGTCTGACGAAGTTTGCTACATCGGCCGCATCCGTCTAAACCTCCGATACACGGTGCCATAAATCAACTTGGCATCTTCGGAGAGGTGGACGGATAAAACCAAATAGCATCTGCCCCGAATCTCAGCGTCAGGACATCGCAGTCTTGTGCGCCGTCTTTCGGAGGGGAACAATCACGGGTTTGCGCAATGCCTCAAAACTGCGAGCTCTTACGTCTCTCATGCTCTGCGGAAGGAATCGAGCTAGAAAAACCTCAGAAAACTCTGTCCAAGTCATCAAAGGAACATCAGTTGCTCGACCTCTCTATCGACTCGCACCAGGTCTGGACAAGTCCCTCCAATCGAAAACTAATCAGCTCCACCGACTTCTCATCTGAACACCTTAAGGACCTACTGATCCTAGCTATCCTATCAAGGAATAACTGAGCATCCTCTGCTACATCTGTCCCGGTGAAGACCGAAGGCTTCAGCCTCATAAACTCCGAAAGTGATACCTCCACAACCCCTGTGACAACAGGTGCAACTGTCCGAATGGGCTATACAATGGGTTCTCGAATAGATGATGCATGATCCTGCCTTTGAATCTGAGTGGCCTCGGCCCAACTGTCCCTGTCACGCCCCTCTTCCCGGTATACGGCGAAGGGGACGAGACTGGTCCGCTACGTATATACTCAGAAGTATATACGCTAAGCGTATCTAAGCAATATAAAAATAAATACACAAGAGACAGGATGTAATAAAAACAGCGACTATTATTTATTAACATTCTTTTGTACAATGCATGAAAAGGAAATACAACTGAAATAAAAAGATGCCTAAACAATGGCATAACAGGAAATGAAAAGTACTGAATGGAAATGTACAATGAAACTAGAGCTCTGGTTCTTCAGCAAATTGCTCCAAGTCTTCTGCAGATGGTTCGATCTCTGCCGGGTCCAAACCACCTGACGACATTCAAAGAAGAAAGAAATAGAATGTCGTCGGCGAACAGGTTGTTCGGTAAGTCCCAAAGATAAGAGGAAAGTATAGTAGACAGAATAAGAAAGTATCTTTTAAAGTTGTATTATCTTGTTGTAATGTTGTGTTAACGTTGTTGTTTGTAGCTTGGTACAGAAGGATGCCAGTGTATACGAGAGGGGTCTCTATATGCTAGAGACCAGGGAAAACGGAATGTATAAGGAACCGTTAAGCCACGGTAAAACAGCAACGGAATATAGGTTAGGTGTCTTAATCTTACCGCCTCGTTCCACTTTTAACACCTTCCGTACCAATCTACCTCTTAAACCCCGTAGTGTTTTATTTGTATTGTTTTATACTGTAATTTGAATTGAGTGTATAATTGAAAGACTGACCGAAACCATGATATTAGTAAACGGATATAACCGTAGAATCATGTAAATGGAATAACTGGAGAACCATGTAAATGGAATGTATATCCATGGTTCGGTTCGGTCAAGTCGTATAGATTGATAATTGGATTCCTGGATTCATGTTGAAAATTGTAGATTGTAGATTGACTTGAATCATATTCAAGTCAGATTAATCAGACTCAAACCCGAGTCAGACAATTAGAAATGTAAATCGAAGTCTTGATTATTTCTTAAACCTATAATTACTAGGGTCTTTAGGGTAATTTGTAAAACTTGAAGGGGGTTTATGTAAAAATACTTTTTATATACTTTTCAAAATACACCTCAAGTATTCATTATTCATCTTTAGAGTTGTAATGAAAGTGGATTTTATATCGTGATATTTCTAGTGAAAATATCCTAGTTTCAGAAATAAAGGTATTTTATTTGTAATATTGATTTATGTGGAATTTATGGTATTTTAGTATAAAATTGATTCTTGTGATTTTTTAGAAAAAGTGGAATATTTATATCATAACAAAATAGATATTTTAATGATAAATATACATATATTTATACAAAAATAATTTTAATAAATATTTTATATTCTAGAAAATCTCATTTTCTTAAGATGTCGTATTTTAAATCTTTCGAGACCGAATGCTCCTTGCGGAGATCTGAATCTCGCACTACCAAGCCCGAGGGTGTGCGATAAACCGCACCATCCCGAACGGGTTCCCCAAAGTGGGTTGAAGCGGCGCTTTGCAAAGATTGTAAATACTAAATCCTTTAGAAAACGGTTTTATGAAGTAAATGGTATTTATTTGTAAAGGTGTATATTTTCCGTATTGTATGTTCTAGATTCTCCTAAGTCAACTAGTCTATTCCTAACTGGTCCAGACGACAAGTTGTGAGATGCCTCAAATCGCATCTTCACCGCCAATTATGGCCAGGTAAGTACAAGTGAAGAAAGGAGGGATCCGCTCACGAATTATCGTGAGACGAACCTTTTAAAATTACATTTCTCACTTGTCTAGCCTAGACACCACAAAGTCAGGTTTAGATAAACGACCGATGTCTACAACTTATCGTATTTTCATAATAAGTGGTACTTCTTTAAAAAGTGTATCAAAACTACATCTTTTAGAATTGGTTTTATTAAGTATGTGGTATTTAAATGAAAATGTTTGTTTTCTCGTATTCTAGGTTCTCGGGGGTGTTGCATATAAGTGTGTGAGGAGGTAGGTCGTTACTTCGTGATCTACTTTAAATGTATAGCAAGTTTGATGGGGTTAAATGAAGGATTGAAATAATGTGGTATTTAAGTGAAAAATACGATAAATTGAAAAAGCTATCATTTCATGTGACGAAACTTGATCAAATTGTTTGATTAGTGTTTAATAGTCAACATGAGAAAGTTTAGGTATGATTGTATTAGTGACAAGTGGAATTTTATAGAAAACCGAATCGGAAATCGGATTTGTTCCGATTCCGTCGGGTTTTGTAATTTCGTATTTTTATAATAGAAAAGAGAGATAGAAAGGGACTTACGGGTTTTAGATTAAACAAGGGAGTGAGAGGGAACTAGAGGGATCGCCGATGTATTGCGTCGTCGCCGGTAGTTCCTTAAAACAGTCGCCAGAAGTTCCGCCGGGAATTCGTCGGAGCTTCGCCTCGAGCTTATTTTCAAATTACACGACTCTTGGAAATTTTTTGAGAGAGTTGGCTCAGGATTTTGGGGTGAGAGGGTAGGGGGTAGGGGGTGTATTTATAGGGTAGGCTAGGGTTAAGGTAGATGAAAGGTAAAAATGAAAAATGTGATAAAATGTATAAAAAATGTATTAAAAGTGGAGTAATTGGGGTTTTAAAAGAGCTCTGGAAGTGGTCTGAGGATGAAATTTTGCAGGTGCATAGGTAATATGAAAAGACACAACTTTCATGTTGGGGCCGTCGCCGGAATCGGCCGACTCGTCCGTAACTCTGCTGTGACTTGGTCTGAGGACTGAGTCAGACCGAGTCAAGGCCGATTTGACCGAGTCAAGGCCGATTCAGGCGGCCGGGATCCCCCCGACGGTTCATCTAACTCCTGAAAATGTTACATCTTTGGGTGTAGTGGGTTTTTTGTGAGATATGCACGTGTAAACTCTTGGTATTCTAAAGGTTTTTAAAAAATCAATATTAAAAATAATGTGGGGTATGGGATTTAAACTCTGGTGGCTTGGTTCAGCAGTGCAAGGTATTACCAATGAGCTACAAGCTCCTTCTTGTAATTATGGAGCTAATTAATTACTTAAAGTAATAACAGTAAATGTAAATACCCTAAGTATACATTAATTTTAAAGCAAATTTTTGTACACTAAAAATGGAGTTGTTACAGTCTACCCTCCTTACAAAAATTTCGTCCTCGAAATTTACAACTTTTATTTGAGAACTAGTTTACAAAGAGGTGAGGATATCTTGCACGCATTTCATCTTCCCTTTCCCAAGTGGATTCTCCTGGAGTGTCTTTCCTCCACATTACTCATACCAAGTTAACTTCCTTGTTCCGAAGTGTCTTCACTTTCCTGTCCAGGATCTCCACAGGTTGTTGCTCACAAGACAAGTCGGGCTGTATAGTGAGCTCGAAATGATCAAGAACATGGCTGGGGTCACTCACATACTTTCTGAGTTGGGATATATGGAACACATTATGCACTCCTTCTAATGAAGGTGGAAGCGCTAAGCGGTATGCCACTTCACCGACTCGTTCGAGTATGTCGAACGGTCCAATGTATCTCGGACTTAATTTACCCCGTCTTCCAAATCGGATCACTCCGCGGTTCGGAGATATCTTCAAGAATACGTGATCTCCTGGCTGGAACTCCAAGTGTCGTCTCTTCGCATCAGCCCAGTGTTTCTGTCGATTTTGGGCTATGCGCATTCTTTCCCTGATAGTACGAACCACATCAACGGTCGCTACTATCATCTCTGGTCCACGAAATTCTCTATCTCCGATATCGTCCCAACTTAATGGTGATCGACACTTCCTTCCATACAATGCTGCAAAAGGTGCCACTCCTATGCTTGCTTGGTAGCTGTTATTGTACGCGAACTCCACAAGATGCAGGTGATCTTCCCACGATCCTTTGAAGTCTAGCATACACGCTCTGAGCATATTCTCCAAGATCTGAATAGTTCGTTCCGACTGACCATTTGTTTGTGGATGATAAACCGTGCTGAAGTTCAGACTTGTTCCCAAGCTTGTTTGCAGACTCTACCAAAATTGCGATCGGAACCTAGTGTCACGATCGGAGACAATGCAGACTGGTACTCCATGAAGTCTCACAATTTCTTGTATGAGTTCATGGGTATCAGAGATAGTACATTATGAAAAGTTTAAATCTTAATTAGATTATTACCTCCATGTACTTCTTTGCTAGTGTCTCAGTTGATTGGCCAACCCGAAATGGGATGAAGTGAGCCGACTTCGTGAGTCGATCCACAATGACCCATATAGCATCGTTACCCTTTGTGCTGTGAGGGAGAGCAGTCACAAAATCCATCGTGATGTGTTGCCACTTCCATTCTGGGATTGGTAACGGTTGAAGTAGTCCAGCTGTCCTGTGAAGTTCAGCCTTTAGTTGCTGACACACCAAACATTTTGCAACGCTTCTGGCTACTTCACGCTTCATTCCATGCCACCAATAATTCTGACGTAGATCTTTGTACATTTTGGTACCTCCAGGATGTACTGAGTAAGGAGAGTTGTGAGCTTCCTTCATTAACTCTTCCCGTCCAGGACCTTTTGGTACACACAATCCGCTGCCGTATCTCAAAGATCCGTCTTCATGGATGATGAAATCTGTTCTGAGTCCATTCTCCACTTGTTCTCTGATCCTTTGCAACTTAGCATCACTTGCTTGAGCTGCCTTGATCTGATTGACAATGGTTGATTGAACTTGTAAATTCATCAAACTTGAGGCGTTACCTGGCATAACTACTTCAATATCCATCGGATTCAAGTCTTGTTGAAGCTTCCACTAAGCGGTGAGATTCATTGCTAATTGTTGTAGACTAAGAGCATCAGGTACTGCGTTCACCTACCATAGGTGATATTGCAAGTTGATGTCAAAGTCCGCCATGAGTTCTAACCATCTTCTCTGTCGCATACTCAACTCCTTCTGAGTAAACACGTACTTCAGACTTTTATGATCTGTGTAGATGTTCACTCGTTTACCAAGTAGATAATGGCGCCAAATCTTGAGAGCAAAGATGACGGCTGCCAACTCCAGATCATGCGTCGGATAATTATGCTCATGAGTCTTCAGTTGTCTTGAAGCATAAGCCACAACCTTACCGTGCTAATGTAGAACACATCCTAATCCCTTACCGGATGCATCACAATGCACTTCGAATCCTCCAGATTGATCCGGTATTACGAGAATAGGTGCTGATGTTTTAGTTGTTGGTTCTTGTGTTATATTGCTTAGGTTGTTCACACAGAACAGAACTGCATGATAGAGTTTCATACAGCTCTGACCTGCATGGGCCACCAACAAAACCTGTCACGCCCCGCTTCCCGGTATACGGCGAAGGGGATGAGACTGGTCCATTACGTATATACTCAGAAGTATATACGCTAAGCGTATCTAAGCAATATAAAAATAAATACACAAGAGACAGGATGTAATAAAAACAGCAACTATTATTTATTAACATTCTTTTGTACAATGCATGAAAAGAAAATACAACTGAAATAAAAAGATGCCTAAACAATGGCATAGCAGGAAATGAAAAGTACTGAATGGAAATGTACAATGAAACTAGAGCTCTGGTTCTTCAGCAAACTGCTCCAAGTCTTCTGCAGATGGCTCGATCTCTGCCGGGTCCAAACCACCTGACGACATTCAAAGAAAAAAGAAATAGAATGTCATCAGCGAACAGGTCGCTCGGTAAGTCCCAAAGATAAGAGGAAAGTATAGTAGACAAAATAAGAAGGTATCTTTTAAAGTTGTATTATCTTGTTGTAATGTTGTGTTAACGTTGTTGTTTGTAGCTTGGTACAGAAGGATACCAGTGTATACGAGAGGGGTCTCTATATGCTAGAGACTAGGGCAAACGAAATGTATAAGGAACCGTTAAGCCACGGTACAACAGCAACGGAATATAGGTTAGGTATCTTAATCTTACCGTCTCGTTCCACTTTTAACACCTTCCGTACCAATCTACCTCTTAAACCCCGTAGTGTTTTATTTATATTGTTTTGTCCTATAATTTGAATTAAGTGTATAATTGAAAGACTGACCGAAAACATGATATCAGTAAATGGATATAACCGTAGAATCATGTAAATGGAATAACTGGAGAACCATGTAAATGGAATGTATATCCATGGTTCGGTTCAGTCAAGTCGTATAGATTGATAATTGGATTCCTGGATTCATGTTGAAAATTGTAGATTGTAGATTGACTTGAATCATATTCAAGTCAGATTAATCAGACTCAAACCCGAGTCAGACAATTAGAAATGTAAATCAAAGTCTTGATTATTTCTTAAACCTATAATTGCTAGGGTCCTTAGGGTAATTTGTAAAACTTGAGGGGGTTTTATGTAAAAATACTTTTTATATACTTTTCAAAATACACCTCAAGTATTCATTATTCGTCTTTAGAGTTGTAATGAGTTGTAATGAAAGTGGATTTTATATTGTGATATTTCTAGTGAAAATATCCTAGTTTCAGAAATAAAGGTATTTTATTTGTAATATTGATTTATGTGGAATTTATGGTATTTTAGTGTAAAATTGATTCTTGTGATTTTTCAGAAAAAGTGGAATATTTATATCATAACAAAATAGATATTTTAATGATAAATATACATATATTTATACAAAAATAATTTTAATAAATATTTTATATTCTAGAAAATCTCATTTTCTTAAGATGTCGTATTTTAAATCTTTCGAGACCGAATGCTCCTTGTGGAGGTCTGAATCTCGCACTACTAAGCCCGAGGGTGTGCGATAAACCGCACCATCCCGAACGGGTTCCCCAAAGTGGGTTGTAGCGGCGCTTTGCAAAGATTGTAAATACTAAATCTTTTAGATGAAGTAAATGGTATTTATTTGTAAAGGTGTATATTTTCCGTATTGTATGTTCTAGATTCTCCTAAGTCAACTAGTCTATTCCTAACTGGTCCAGACGACAAGTTGTGAGATACCTCAAATCGCCTCTTCACTACCAATTATGGTCAGGTAAGTACAAGTGAAGAAAGGAGGGATCCGCTCACGAATCATCGTGAAACGAACCTTTTAAAGTTACATTTCTCACTTGTCTAGCCTAGACACCACAAAGTCAGGTTTAGATAAACGACCGATGTCCACAACTTATCGTATTTTCATAATAAGTGGTACTTTTTTAAAAAGTGTATCAAAACTAAATCTTTTAGAATTGGTTTTATTAAGTATGTGGTATTTAAATGAAAATGTTTGTTTTCTCGTATTCTAGCTTCTCGGGGGTGTTGCATATAAGTGTGTGGAGAGGTAGGTCGTTACCTCATGATCTACTTTAAATGTATCGTAAGTTTGATGGGGTTAAATGAAGGATTGAAACAATATGGTATTTAAGTGAAAAATACGATAAATTGAAAAGGCTATCATTTCATGTGACGAAACTTGATCGGATTGTTTGATTAGTGTTTAATAGTCAACATGAGGAAGTTTAGGTATGATTGTATTAGTGAGAAGTGGAATTTTATAGAAAACCGAATCGGAAATCGGATTTGTTCCGATTCCGTCGGGTTTTGTAATTTCGTATTTTGAGAATGGAAAAGAGAGATAGAAAGAGACTTACTGATTTTAGATTAAATAAGGGAGTGAGAGGGAACTAGAGGGATCGCCGATGTATTGCGTCGTCGCCGGTAGTTCCTTAAAACGGTCGCCGGAAGATCCGCCGGGAATTCGTCGGAGCTTCGCCTCGAGCTTCTTTTCAAAGTACACGACTCTTGGAAAATTTTTGAGAGAGTTGGCTCAGGATTTTGGGGTGAGAGGGTAGAGAGTAGGGGGTGTATTTATAGGGTAGGCTAGGGTTAGGGTAGATGAAAGGTTAAAATGAAAAATGTGATAAAATGTATTAAAAAATGTATTAAAAGTGGAGTAATTGGGGTTTTAAAAGAGCTCTGGAAGTGGTCTGAGGATGAAATTTTGCAGGTGCATAGGTAATATGAAAAGACACAACTTTCATGTTGGGGCCGTTGCCGGAATCGGCCGACTCGGACGTGACTCTGCCATGACTCGGTCTGAGGACGGAGTCAGACCAAGTCAAGGCCGATTTGGCCGATTCCCGGCCGAGTCAGGCGGCCGGGATCCCCCCCCCCCGACGGTTCATCTAACTCCTGGAAATGTTACATCTTTGGGTGTAGTGGAGTTTTTGTGAGATATGCACGTGTAAACTCTTGGTATTCTAAAGGTTTTTTAAAAAATCAATATTAAAAATAATGTGGGGTATGGGATTTGAACTCTGGTGGCTTGATTCAGCAGTGCAAGGTATTACCAATGAGCTACAAGCTCCTTCTTGTAATTATGGAGCTAATTAATTACTTAAAGTAATAACAGTAAATGTAAATACCCCAAGTATACATTAATTTTAAAGAAAATTTTTGTACATTAAAAATGGAGTTGTTACAGTCCCATCATCTGCAGTAAGCCCGACAAGCAGTCCTCTAATCTAGTCATCCGATTGGGGACAAAAGGATCAACATGTCCCCATGCCATCAGGATGCTCTGCTGGTCAATCCTTGTCACTGACGGATCTACCCTGTCTGCATCCCTAGCTGTAGCTCTTTTAGCTCGCGTGGCAATGGCAACTGGAATAAGGAAACGAGAGTTGATAAGGTGTAATAACGGGAACAAAAGGAAGCAGAGAGTCAAGGAAAATTGTTAACAAGATATAACCCTAAGTTCACTTAAGTGGAGTATCGTATCGTAAATATGCCGCGGAACATACGTACACTACGTTACTCTACCTAAGTTACCTATTCTATCATACCAAGGTCAACCTATGAAACGAAAGTTCGGGTCTAATACCCCCAAAGTCAAGTCTATGTTCCATAAGGTTAAGCCTAGCTTCCAGAAATATACACCCTAGACTCCATATAGTCAAACCTAAACTTAACAAAGGTTAAACTTAGGGCTCTGATACCAACTTTGTCACGATCTAAATTGGTACGTCACTGGAACTTAGATCACATAACGTCTAAAGATGTCGACGCAACCCAAGGAAGCCAAAAAAACCAAGATCTAAACTTTTTTAAAGAATAAAGAATGTGAAGTTTTCAAAAGATATTTAATATGAAACATAATTTATTTACAAAGATTGTTTATTTAAAATCATATGTCAAGTGTTTTGAAATAGGGTTAAAATATTATCATTATTTGAAATTTCGACAGCACCTACTTTATAATTATTGATAAAAACATATATATATATATATATATAATTATAACGACATCCCCACTTGGGAGCTATCACAACGCCCAACGACGGAAATATAACCACGCAGTTATATACGACGCTCGAAAGCGAAGAATCACAAGCAAATATAAAATAGACTGCGTAAGTAAAACTAACAAGTCGACTCTATCCGAATTTGACCCAAAAGAATATACATAAAGTCACAACTCGATCTAGGTCAAATAATACAGGTGGTCTGATAGAGTGACACTAGATATAAGATACAATATCAAAAAAAAGAGGCGGTTACTATATGTGTAACCCCCTTAGCAAAATCTGCGATGAACTCCAAACTATGTATCCACGACGCTGCTATCCGTCCGTGAGGTCTATCCTGCAAGGAGCTAAAGAGCAACGGGGGTGAGTTGCCAACTCAGTGAATAGAACAATTGTTGGGTTCCTTAGCATCCTCACTATGTTTTCTAAGGCATCTAGCATGCAATTTTAAAAAACCTAGAGTGCTAAGCAACCCATAACCAAGGATCTAATTAGAGGATTAGGGTTTATAAAACATGTAAACAACTTTACACTAAGTGAAATGGGAATACAGCCTTAGTATACCGGTCCTTCACTTCTAAAGCTCCATGTAGTAATCCATTTTGCTCCAAGTAGTGGTGTCCCGGACTCTCCTTTGGCTCCACTAGATGAAAGGAACGAGCTTGCTTAAGGATTTTCGAGGCCGAAGATGATCTACGTCGAGAAATATCCAACTCAAGCTATCTCTTCACTAATTAAGAATTAGTGAAGCAAACAACCTATACTAAATGACTAGTTTGGTATAGATTGGTGAAATAGGAATTTTACTCACTTTAGAATAATTTTTCTCACTCTTTTTCTTCACCTCACTTGAAGCTGGAGAGCAAGAAGGAGATGAAGAAAATGAACTCAAGAATGATCTTCTATCAACCATGGGTGAGAAAATATCATATATAACTCATGTAGAGACTAAACCATGGCTAAAGATAATGATTAGGTTAATAAATATCTAGACTAAAACAAAATTAGTGGACTAAGTCAATGGTTTCCACAAGCTTCTCCAAACTTCAAGCCATGACTAATTACCACCTAATTTTGATATTCCCTTAATAATTAAAACCCCACATTATCTTAAGTATGATATGAGTCTCATATACCCAAGTCCAATGTATCATCTAGCATGACACAAAATAAATACATTAACATTTATCACATATATATTAAATGTATAAAAAGAAAACATTTTCTTAAGTGAGCTAATATTAGTTAATGTATATTAATATATTAAATATATAATTACACATTAAATTATTAAATCAACACTTAATTTAATAACCCGATTGTATCGCATATAACCGACTAATATCATTTATATGCATATCACATATACATATAACATATCATTGAATCAACACTTGATTCAACAATCCGGTTATATCACATATAACCTATATCGCGAGATTAGAATACTGTATCACATACACGTATTAATCTCGGTCCCGCACATATCACATATGTGCCCTACTTCGTTTCGCATGAGCTAGGAAACCTCTGTGTAGGACTCTAATGACTCGTCAATACGCCGGCAGTAGGTGATGATCATATCAGTCACCTACAAGCCATCAGCGGTACTAGCTGGACGTAATGGATACCCGGGTATTGAGCGATCAGAAGATCAACAAGCAAGCTTGTCCATACTCCTGTGAATCCAATAAGTAACACTACCATACAGTCCGGTCTTTTCGTCTGATATGTCGCATATCTAGTCTAGGGGTGGTAAACGTCAGACCCCAGTAACTTGATAAGTCATGCCGATGTGAGGCTCATAACGGATCGAGAAACTACTGATAACACTTATCAGTAAATCTCAGTATCATCCCTGGCCAGGGACTTCTTGTTATGGCCAATCGAGCATAGCGCAACATCAACCCCAATATCGGGAAAGACGAGTCCCCTCCTATCGCTCATTGCCTTCATGTGACTCGGGATTATAACCAAAAACCACCATTTTGCACGCTCTCTAGAACGTGGTAAGGTGGAAATCAAAGCACAGTGGGAATCACACAAGACTCTATGACGATCTCGGGTCTACAGACTAACCTGTACCAGTGTCACCTGAGAACTGCTATCTGACGTCAGGTATAATACCATCTAGGAATTCTCGGCGAATCTTGTTCAGTGTACCCAGTCTCTACTGAGCACCCGTATACCATCTTTGATGTCAAACACCAATGGATATGGGATCATCCATCGCCCATCATATGGGTCAAGAAGCGTATACGCTGGTCTACTTTAGAATATCGATGCCCCGTCTCGATACACCCTCGACTAGGAACAATTAAAGGATGAACTTGTGGACTACCCTGGCCCAACTAGTATGATCTCCATCATAGTCCTGGTAGTCAAGTCTACATCCTAAGGGCTTTTACCAACATGTGAGAAAAAGACAGTATCATAATACAAGTCTACATGTTAAGATAAAGAACAACCAGATAGCATACTATCATGTCGAGCAAGAAAGTCCTCCATATATATGTCCAAGCATCCATTGTAATATACAATCATGTACAACAATGGCCTCTAGGGCATACATATAACTAACAATCTCCTACTTGCACTAAGGCCAGTTGTTGTAGTATCTCATACCCAACGTCCCAAAAACTCTCAAACTGTATCTGGGGTTTTGGCCTCTGTGAGTGGATCCGTCGTGTCATTCTTCCTGTCAACTCTCCTGACCTCGATCTCCCGAAGATCCACTATCTCCCTGATCAGGTGATACTGTCTAAGAATATGTCTGAATCACTGATGGGACCGGGGTTCTTAGGCCAAAGCCACAGCTCCATTGTCACCACAATGGTAGGAACCAAGTTTATCTCTTGAACATCTATACCCAGACAAGCTCTTTGGTAGCATCGTTGGCAGTGATGTATTCACCCTTTATCGGTGAGTCTGCTACGGTATCTAGCTTGGAACTCTTCCAACATACCGTCTCTCCACTGAAGGTAAAGTCAAAACCCGAGACTGTCTTACAGTCGACCTTATCACTCTGGAAGCTCGAATCGGTAAAGGACTCCACTTGGAGTTCACCGTTACCATACACCAAGAACGTTTCTTTAGTCCTTCTCAAGTACTTAAGAATGTTCTTCACTGATGTCCAGTGATTCTCCCCAGGATCTGATTGATACCTTCTTACAACACCTAGTGCGTACGCTACATCCGGTCGGGTACATAACATCGCATACATGATAGACCCGACTGCCGAAGCATAGGGTATACCTTGCATGCGAGCCCTCTCCAAATCAGTTTTGGGAGAGATCTCTTTGGAAAGAGTGATTCCTGAGATCGTGGGTAAATTCCCACGCTTAGAATCTTCTATACTAAACCTCTTTAATATGGTGTCAATGTACCTGGATTGGGACAATCCCAACATCCGCTTAGATCTATCTCTATAGATCTTAATCCCCAGGATGTAGGAAGCATCACCCAGATCCTTCATGGAGAATCTTTGTGATAAGAGGAGCTTGACCGAGTGTAGCATAGAAACACCATTTCCTATCAAGAGTATGCCATCCACGTACGATACGAGGAAGACAACCTTACTCTCTACAACCTTCTTGTATATACAAGGTTCATCTACCATTTTGATGAAGTCAAACTCTTTGACTGCCACATCAAAACAGATGTTTCAACTCTGCGATGCCTGCTTTAATCCGTAAACTGATTTAAGCAACTTGCATACCTTTCCGCTGCTCCCACTGTCTACAAAGCCCTCTGGCAGTGTCATGTACATGCTCCCTTCTAAATCACCATTTAGAAAAGCGGTCTTGACGTCAATCTACCAGATTTCGTAGTCATGATATGCAGCAATGGTAAGTAGGATCCGAATGGTCTTAAGCATAGCAACTGGAGAAAATGTTTCATCAAAATCCATACCTGGTTATCGACGACAATCTTTTGCAACAAATCTAGCTTTGAAAGTCTCAACTTTTCCATCTACACCAAGAATCTTCTCAAGATCCACTTGCTCCCGATGGGTTTTACCCCTTCAGGTGCAACTTCCAAAGTCATACTTTGTTGGTGCGGATGGATTCCATCTCAGATCGCATAACATCCAGCCATTTCACAGAGTCCGTACTTATAATGGCTGGCTCGAAACTAGTTAGGTCATCATCTTCCATGATGCAATCCTCGCTCCTACTATCATTGAGAAAACCGTAGTATCTCTCAGGCGGATGAGGAACCCTACTAGATCTGCGGAGAGGCTGAGCTTCGTCGGGAACTATTGAATCCTCCGGTTCTACCAAATCATCAGCTGTTAGTTTGTTTAGCCGAAACTCCTTCCTGTTCTACCTCATGAACACTAATTTCTTCCATAAGAATTTCCTTTTCTAAAAAGGTGGCATGCTGAGAAACAAAACACATTTTGCTCTTCAGTGTAGTAGAAGATATACCCTCGCGAATGTTTGGGATATCCAACAAACTTATACAGTACTGACCTTACCTCGAGCTTGTCCGGATTTTGCTTTTCAACATAGGCCGGACAACCCATATCTTAACTCATTTAAGAGATGGTCTCTTCTCATACCATGTCTCATATGGAGTGGTAGGCACTGATTTGGATGGAACTCTATTCAATAGGTATGCAGCTTCTCAAGCGCATAACCCCAAAAGGAAACAGATAACTCAGCAGTACTCATCATGGAGCGCACCATATCTCATAGGGTGCGATACCTCCATCCCGATACACCGTTGTGCTGTGGTGTATTCGGAGGAGTAAGCGAGAGAGAATCCCATTCTCTTTTAAATAATACAAGAACTCCGTACTCAAGTATTCTCCTCCCCGATCAAATTGAAGGATTTTAATACTTGTAAATCCCCGTTACCATCTTAATAAAAAATTTCCTATTTTCTAAATCCCAGAGATTTACTTTTTCCTCGTATATTTTTTGAAGGAAGTGGTTGCTTGAACCCCAATATTTATATTTTTCCAAACCCTAAAAATCAAAGCCCAAGATTTAAAATCAAAGCTAAATAAAACTAACCCAAAATTTTAATAATAAAATCCTAAACCAAAATATTATAAACCCTCAGCCCAAAATTTTTCTAACCAATAAATTAACCCCAGCCCGTTTCCATTACTCAGCCCACTCACCAATTTTTTTAAAATAAATTCTTTATAAAAATCCCCCGGCCCACTCTCCCCCTCAGCCTACAAAATATTAATTAGGAATTTTTTTTCACCCCAAGCCCAACTCCCTCGGCCCGTGACCAGCAACCCGACCCGCTTCTCCCTTTATCCTCCAACGGTAACTTTCCTCCATTCTCGCTCGCGACCGCCTCCTCCGCCGCAGCTCGCGCCCACGCCCGCGCCCCGTTCTTGCAACGGTTCACCCACGATTTCAACCCTCATTCACTTCCTCACGCCCTCACCTCTCTCTTCTCCTTCATTTTCAAAAATTTCCTCACCTCTCTCCATTCACGAAAACCCACCGAGCGCCATTGTCCCTCACTCCACCGCCGGCGACAACCCTCGACAACCCCTTGGCAACCCCTCGCTCACTCCTCCTCCACCAACAGAACTCCTCACCGCTACACCCCATCAACCCGAGCACCCCTGCCGAGCACCCCCTGTACACCAACCCCACACCCGAGCTCGGCCACCCCTTCCACTCAACGCCGGCGAGACCCCAACTGACCAGGAACGCCTCATCGATCTTCTACATCCTCAGCATCGTCATCATCACTCCAAAATCCAGAACCCGAGCCCCACTTCTCTCTCTCTTCAAAATATACAAAACTACACACACCCCGACACCCACTGCAGCCCATCGCCGGAGCGACGCCGTCGATCGTCGTCGACCCCAGTGCACTCGCAGAGGACCACCAAGCACCCCTCAACCTCCAGTGACCGTGCCACGACTCCGGACAACTCCGACGCAAATTCCGTATCTCGAGCCAAGTTCGCGCAAATTGGTTCTCGACGAACATCGCGCGTTCGTGACGCCGCTGCTTGCCGTGCAACCCCGAGACATATCCAGGCAAGTGTTTACTTGCTACATGCTAATATAATTGTGATACAAACTTAAACCATATAGTTTATAAATTTACCGATTCCCGATATATTATGCGACATATGTGTTCGATGCTAGACCCCAATGAAAATACTTGCTCAATTTGACGGAAGTAGATGTTTTCTGTTGGCCCATATAACGATAAATATCGTGTATAAATCTCACTGGAAAATACGACTGTTAGTGACTAAAATTGATACCCCCAAATATACCGTTAAAACTAGAAATTTCCCGTATCTGAAAATGATTAAAATCACTGTAAATCATGTACATACTGGAATGATGCGTTCGAGGGCTTAAATCGAAGCCGACTCGACGAAATTTAACTCTATGTAAACTTATAATGATTTCTGTTCTGTAACTGCGATGATATTTAGATCGGAGTGCGACTCTGGACTGCAGTCCAGAGCGACTCTGATTTCTGTGTACTGTCCCAAAATGTGTGTCACTGTGTTTCCTGAATTTGTATGTTATGGAACTCTGCATTGGATTATAGATGGATCTGTTATCTAAACAAAACAAGTGGTTTCATTCCGTTTCATTGCCGTTTGATATTTAACTTGAAAATAAAAGGGCAGAACGTATAACTGTCCAGAACAGATTCAGAAGTGACACACTGATATTAAACTGTGTATAACTTTTGACGTACAGACGCGATTGAGGATCCGTCTATTGAGTTGAATACTATATCGAAAACCCTAGATTTTATTCAACTGTAGCATCGCTAAATTCTGAGCCCAACTGGGTGCAATTTGTGTCGCGAAACGGACGTTCAGTTCTGAAACTGAATTTTCAGCCGTGAGCACTTAAAATGAAACAGCTGTATCTTGAAAACCGGAATCCCGATTGAACTGAAACTAATTTTGATGAATTGCTGACTGAGTGTTCTATTTATCATGTTTGTATCATTTCGTTGAATTCTAAACAGATGAATTTATGCAATTTTTGTAAGTTAATGACATGCATATTGATTCATAACATACTTAGCTTATTGATGGCATACATACATATATCATACCCCATTTGTCATATACTTAGTGTTAGCGCGTGTTAGAGGCAGTGGACATTGCATTATTGTGCGTGATTGATATTGGTTTAGGAGTGACGAGTACACCAATGGGAAGTGAATATTCGTGACAGTGATTGATACAGTGAGCAGTGATAAAACCGTGCCATTGGTATACTTGTACACGACTGAATCAAGATCACAAATAGTGTAAACCTGGGGATAAAGGGGAAATCGAAGTGGAAAGAGAATCGTATTTAGCGGGACCGTGTTTTAGAGGATGATCATTCGAGCAGTGATATATATATTACGTAGGATCTAGCGATCCGGCTGACAGGGTTATATCCCGGGCATGTGGGCCGTTGTCTCGGGTATGTACGAGACTCCTGTTAAATATGATCCTCCTTCCACTATACGATTTCAAACATGACCTAGAGACTGATAGAGACACAGATCATAATTTGCATCATATAGTGATATACTAATTACTCGCATTGTACTTTCACCAGTATTACCTCTTTTACCTGTTTCATCTTATTATAATAATATTGTTATTGTGTCGCTCTGACGACCTGAGTATGCATGCTCAGATTCCGTGGAAAGACCAGCGCAGGAGACGGATCTACCTTTCGAGTTCACGGAGATATAGTCTGGTGTACTTTCTTTCTTTATTGCTTTCCATAAAAGTGATCGTGAGATTGAACTTGGTTAGTAACTGTTCTTGTTATTTGTAAAATTATGAATAATGGATTTTAATGTAATAAATTAGTAATGTGATTCCTTTACTACTGTGCTTTATTTACTGATTACCATGTAATGCTAGAAGCCGAAGTGTGACTACGGTGGAATGATTCCTTGACCGTAGGAGCATGGCTGGCCTAGTCATCCCTCGTTTTCCGTATTTTGGGAAGCGGGGCGTGACAATACTTCTACCCGTCTGGTTCTCTACTTCGCACTTATATTCCTTGAATTTCTTAAAAGCTTCAGACTTGTGTTTTAACAGGAACACATGTCCGAATCTTGAGAGATCGTCGGTGAATATAATGAAGTAAGAGAAACCAGCCCTGGCATGTGTAGACATAGGACTGCATACATCACTATGTATCATTCCCAAGAGTTCAGTAACTCTTTCTTCATGTCTAGTGAACGGAGATTTAGTCATTTTACCTTTGAGACGTGACTAGAAAGTTTCATAAGATGTAAATTCAAAATGATTTAATTATCCATCTTTATGTAACTTAGCTAGTCGTGTCACATTGATATGACCTAGTCTACAATACCATAAGAAGGATTCGTTCATTTCTGAACTCTTCCTCTTGTGTGTGTTCTGTATACTTAGAACTGTGGTTTGATTTAGAACGTATATGCCATTGCATAACGTGCCTAATCCAATCAACTTTTGATTCAGGAAAATATTCATAACATTATCCTGCAATACAAAATTATATCCTTCTTTACTTAATAAAGAAACTGATATAATATTGCATATCAGGTTCGGTATGTAATAACATTCATTCAGAATCAATGTATTACCAGTTGGTAATACAAGGTGATATTCACCAACTGTTTTGGCTGCAACATTTACACCATTCCTTACTCTAGAGAATGATCACCTTTTCCCATTTGTCTACCTTTCCTTAGCCCATGTAACATATTACATATGTGGGATCCTGATTCGGTATTTAATACCCAGGACATAGAGTGTATTAAGAAACAGTTCTCGGTAACAAATTCACCCGAAGAAGATGCATCAACATGCTCATTCTTTGTTTGGGTCACGTGGAAATCCGGATATTTCCCTATTTCCTGCTCAGAATTATAACAATTATAAGATAGAGCGGAACCAACGTTCCCCAGGTCAGTATAACAAGCGGGTTCGGTCAATACATCCATATTATTATCTTGATTAAGGCATGATATGGTCGCTACCTGGAGAGAGAGAGAAGAAAACACTCTGCGTATGCTCTTGCAAGATTAGATTGGTTATTATTTTATCTAATCAGAATGGCTCCCACTGTTTTTATCAAATCTTTCTTCAAACCCTAAAAGGTAAGACTAGCCAGGATTAATTACACCCTACAAGCTCGCCAATCTTTCGGCCAGGCCAGCGTCGGTACTTTGAGGGAGGTTCCCCGTGCTTTCGCACGGACCTAATTAAAATAAACCTCGTTTTCCTATAGGCATAACCCCGTTGACACCTTTCTAGTCACCTACTTGATCGGCTAATTGTAATGTGCAAAACTCTCCCAGGAGTAACTCTTACTCGCAGTGGGTATCGGGATCCAACTATCTCATAGAAGGTATGCAATCTCATTGCAAATTTCAACACTTGAAATTCCCAATAATGTTTTTCCCATGGCGTCCTATGACCTTGACGCAGACCAACAAACCATAATCCGCTGGTCAAGTTCAACCCGTACATTTCGTGATTGAATTAAACCCACCCGCACAACCCTTGACGCAGGCCAACAAATTCGCACGACTACCCTAATCCAATCGCATCATATGCAGCAGATAAGCACTAAATAGCTACCGCACACTACGCCTTGACGCATGCCAACAAACGTAGCATGAATACTAAGTAGTATTTATCTGAAATGACGGAGGGCTACGACAGGTTTTTAAGAAAACCTTCAGCGTAATGAACTTGATATCATTGTAGAATCGAGTGATTTTGAAAAGGAGTGTTTTTGAGGATTTTACTAGTTTTGCTAAAGAGGTCACTCCCGGTGAAGGGATCTCGGCTCTTTCCTCATCGAATGAGGTGCTGGATATTCAGGAATACCACTATGCAAAGCAAGAACTAAAGAAACAATCAAAAAACAAAACCGAGTGGGTTTTAGCATCTGCTGGTTTCGCTAAAGAGGTCACTCCCAGTGACCGGATCTCGGCTCTTTCCTCATCGAATGAGGTGCTGGATATTCATCAAGGAATACCACTATGCAAAGCAAAAACTAGAGCTACCCTTTTTGAAACGGGATTCTACATCTTTAGGTTTCTTTCTTTTTCATTAATCTCGTTAACGAAGTCCCATCATTTATGCTTCCTAAACATCACAGATAAAGAAACGAAAATACTTATTTAACGTACGCATATTCCATCCGCATTCGCCACAAGGTCCCGTCATGCACCGTTAGGTTAGATAACTAACGGCGGCGAGGGGGCAGGACTAGCACGGATGAAAAATATAAGCAACGTTTATTATATATCATATATATAATATTAAGCATTCGTCTCAGGCAGTCATACGATCTCATCACAGAACATTACAGCAGAAGTCAATCATATGAAATATTGGATATACTAAGAGGTCCGTGTTTTAAATTAAGCCAGTAAAAAACACGGATTCCACGGTCATGATGAATAGCCAAACCCATATCCCTTGACCCCTCCAAGAGCGGCAGGCAACCCTACCAATTCTATAGTTAAGAGACCCGGACTCGACTCCTCGAGATGGTCTCCCACTGGACTCTAGAACCCGATTACTTGTGCTCCCTGCCTTGGGTCTATCCTAATGCGGAAAAGTAAATAATATACATCAATAGTGACATCATCCTCAACCCGGAAGTGCCCCAATAAAAGAATATTACATACAAGTTTTTACAGGAATGAAAATGAAAAACTCTCATCTCAGGCAAAAAAAACCTGGCTATTCAAACACGGCGATCCAATATAACATATCCCAGCAACACAAACATCACATGTCATCAACGTAAGTAAATATGCGTATCCCAATTGGCGTTGACATATAGCAATGAAACCGGCGATACACTATATGTTACACTTACGGTCGCAGAAAAGAAAGTGAAAACTATAACAATTGGAATCCGCAACCACCTTAGACATCATAAACCCGAAATATCACTTACTTCGGATTTCATGCCCAACCAAATGAATTCCTTAGACATCATAAACTTGGAATATCTCATATTCCGAATTTCATGCCTAACCTTATAAACCCCACATTTTAGTCTCAATATTGAAAACACTTTTCAAAAACCAGTTGGGTAATTCAACAAGATTCCCGACAACTTGATCGAATGCTCGTCGGAAACTTTAGTAGACGGCCGCACCCCCCGATGTCGTAGACGAAGTGCACTTAGGCGGAACACCGCGGCCGCGAGCACCCGGAGGGATGCTTTTGGCAACGGGGTTCTCCTACAGTCACTTGGTCGGGGCTTTGGGGCATGGCTATTGTTCCCGCCAAAATTTTCGGCTAAGAGCTACTTGCTCCCTTATAAAAAAGGGGGGAGAGTTCTCAAAATTTGGCCTCATGTGTTAAACACGTGGGCGCTCATATGCAAAGCATATGAACACTAAAAACAAACAACTAAGGGCCAAACATGTCTCACGTGTTAAACACGTGAGCGCTCATATGCAAAGCATATGAGCGCTGAACATAAATAACTAATGGCCAAATAGGCCTTACTTGCTAAACACGTGAGCGCTCATATGTAAAGCATATGAGCGCTGAAAATAAACTAAATAAAACAACTAATGGCCAAACAGGCCTCACGTGTAAAACACGTGAGCGCTCATATGTAAAGCATATGAGCGCTGAAAATAAACAGGCTAAAACCCACACTAGGGGTCACGTGTTAAACACGTGAGTTCTCTTGCTACTCACATGCATGTGAGCGCCCCAATTTAAAATTCTCCTATCAAATTCTAGAATTAAATTCTGTTTGGGAAATATTTTCCTGATCTTCCTCAAACTAGAAAGATCTTCTGTGTTAAACAGAAGACCTTTGGATCAAAGATCCAATAGTGATAAGAATAAAATTCTATCATAGGAAAATATTTTCCTAATCTTGTTAAACTAACAAGATATTCATATGATAGAATTAAATTTTATATTAAGAAAATATATTTCTGATCTTGTTAAACTAAAAAGATATGATAGAATAAAATTCTAATCTTATTAAAACTAACAAGATATTAATAATCCTGTTAAACAAACAAGAAATCTTCTCTGTTACACAGAGAGCCTTTGGATTAAAAATCCAACGGTGAATAAAATTCACCGATTGATCTAAAAGATCATAGAATCAATCATGATCTCTCAATGAGGGATTTTCTTAACAAATTGATACTTATTCTTCTCATATAAATAGGAGCAAGAAGAGGAGGAAGGACACACAGAGAGAGAAGGGGGAAGAAAAGTACAGAGAGAATTTAATTCTCTATAAGGAGGAGACAATCCCATAAGCTTCTAAAAAAATATACATATGCCTCCCAAAAGCTCCCACAAAACAAAAGAGATTTTAATTCTCAAACCAAGAGTTTAACTCTTCTCAAAGAACTTAGTTCTTTCTATGGATCTGAGATCCGCAAGAAAAATCTCCCACAAGTTGAGAATTTAATTCTCATCGAGAAGATCTTGTTCTTGAGAATCAAAAATTCATAGAAGAACAAATTTGAAAAGAAAGAAGATGGAGTTCAAATCATGAACGTAGTTTCTTCAAATCAAGAACTCAAAGTTGATTCAAGATCCTCAAAATAATGATCTTGGTGATCCTTAATGGTCAAAACACTATTAAAAGATGTTTAACCTCTCGGAGAAGATGGAGTTCAAATTAAGAACGTAGTTTCTTCAAATCAAGAACTCAAAGTTGATTCAAGAGCCTCGAAATAATGACCTTGGTGATCCTTAATGGTCAAAACACCATTGAAAGAGGTTTAACCTCTCGAAGAAGATGGAGCTCAAATCAAGAACGTAGTTTCTTCAAATCAAGAACTCAAAGTTGATTCAAGATCCTCAAAATAATGAGCTTGGTGATCCTTAATGGTCAAAACACCATTAAAAGAGGTTTAACCTCTCGGAGAAGATGAAGTTCAAATCAAGAACGTAGTTTTTTCAAATCAAGAACTCAAACTTGATTCAAGAGCCTCAAAATAATGACCTTGGTGATCCTTAATGGTCAAAACACCATTGAAAGAGGTTTAACCTCTCGGAGAAGATGGAGTTCAAATCAAGAACCCAGTTCTTTAAAGAACCCGATTCAAGATCCTTAAAACAATTATCTTGGTGATCAAAATACCGTTAACAGAGAAACATTAGTAGAGATTAAATCTCCAAAAGAACTCAGCGCTTTACGTGAAAAGCACGTGAGCACTCAAGGCCAAGTTATATAGCGCCTCACATGAAACACACGCGAGCGCCGGGAAAAGTTAGTGCTTAGCACTATTGGAGCACCTCACGTGAAACACACATGAGCGACACAAAAGTTAGTGCTTAGCACTATTGCAGCGCCTCATGTGATATACACATGAGCGCTCTATGCAGCTAAGTGCTTAGCACTCCTGGGTATTACAGAAACCCAATCTTAGCCTGATGATCTTTCACTAATGATCTTCCGACGGATATTCATCACACATCTCTCCTCGATCTGGAAATTGGTTCAAAGGTACATCTCTTCACACCTCTGATACATGTCATTGTAATTCTTCAACGTCTTCAGAGAGGTGGCGGGTCCCGACAACCAACAACTCTTTGGCGCACTCCCAAACCGATGGGCACATCCCAATACGGACCGCAACGTTCTTAAACTAACAACGGACCGTAACGTCCTTAAACTAACAACGGACCGTAACGTCCTTAAACTAAAACAATAGAGCCCAAATGCTCTTTTGTTAGATCTGAATGATCCCAAAACCCTGTTGAGTAGAGCTTAGTCTTAAATTGGGCTAACGTATCCTTAACAAATATTTAAGTTGATCTTAATTTCAAACGAGATTAACGATTCTTAAATCAAACCAAACCCAAATATAAGAATATACGGATTTGGACTAATTGCGCCCTACGGGCGACGACATAGATTAGTCTCCGTATACAATCCACGGGCAAAAAAAAAATAAAACAAACACACACGACACGAAGTGAACTTCCGGAGCAGGAGAAAGTGGTTATCGCTACGCTGTAACGTAATTAACTGCATAGGCTTGTGCCTGTAAGGAAGAGCGTCCCCGCAATCAAAAACCCCTCAGAAATGAGGGGGGTCTGACGAAGTCTGCTACAACGGCCGCATCCATCCAAACCTCCGATACACGGTGCCATAAATCAATTTGGCATCTTTGGAAGGTGGACGGATAAATCCAAATAGCATCTGCCCCTAAATTCAGGCAAGACAACCTACGCGGTTTCGTCTCCCATTTTCGGAGGTGAACAGATTCTGGCATGCCCGGTGGGACCTTTTCCTCTTTCCACTCCACACTTCGTGTGTCGTGTTCGCGAACAAATCGCGGTTTCATATGGTTGCCCCTGGATTCGAGATACTAAGATTTGGTGTCTTGCTCTTATGCAGAGAAAAGAAGATCGATGGCTTCCAACTGCACCTGCAACAGCAACTTCCACTCCTTCCCTACCGGAGGAGTGACTTATGGGCCCCAAGCGGCCTCCATCTTTGCAATGCCAGTGGAACAGATGACCCGGGCCACCACTGAACTGTTTTTTAGGACCATGATCCCGCCAGCAAGCTTCAGTGCCCCAGTGCCATCACAAGAAGCTCCCAAGAAGTCAATCTTTGATCGACTTGCAACCACCATGGCCCATTTCAACGGGTCGTCCAAGTCTGCCACCTCGGTCTTTGACAGACTGAGCCAAAGCTCCAGTGGGCCCGCAAAGAGGCTCACGATACCTGAAGGAGTTAACCCGAAGCGGACAGACCTTCCACTTCAGGCAGATAAAGTCATCGAAGGGGCTTCTCCTGCTAAAGGATCGGTATTCGCAAGCTGGCTGTTCCAACTCCAGCTTCCGGCGAAGTCATCAAGACTGCTCCCCTTACCAAAAGGTTAGCCTTTGAAAGATTGACCGTCCCCTCTCAACGGAGGTCAGTCTTCAATAGGCTGGCACCAGCAGTAGCCCTTCATCAGAGCAGGGGACATAACGAAGTCACTCCCACAACTGAGACAATCCCATCTGCAAGGCATGCTCGATGTCGTCACTGGAGACAAGTGAGGAAAGCTGGGGGCAACTCTCCATCTGGACTTACCCCACCAGCTCTAATGGTGGAAATTGACGCTGCTGTTCCAACTGGGAACAGCTTCGAGCTGCTCAGGAGGGTGCGTAAGAACTCTTCAACCGCTGTACTAAAGAAGTATTCTCCGCCTGTTGAAAACACAATGCAGGAAAAACCGGAAAAGCCTCCTCAACGGCTATCCTCCAAGATCTACAGGGTCTGGCGGAGAGTCCAAGACTCTGTAATTGACAAAGACTACTCTCACCGACTGAAGAAAACGAAGGCTCGGCAAGAGGAGGACCATCCCGCCGTCATACCACGGAAGGCATCGTCTGCATAGGTGCCTGCTGCAACGGCCCCCTCAACTTCGACCTTCCACAAAAAGAGAAGGCCAGAGAATCCACCACCACCGGCGGTAAATCCCAAGCGAAATGGATCCAAACGCCCCAAGTCTGGGGGCATGGTAGTACACACGATGTACATGGCTTCCGGGAAAAAGGAAAGCCGTACTTTCATGGGTCATCGACCACTTACACGATCTGTGACAAAAGATCAGGAGCAACAACAAAAACTCCAGGAGATGCTAACCAAGATGGCCGCACTCACTGGTCAGAAAGAAAGCCCGGAAGCATCGCCCGAACAGCGCCAAGATCAGGAGACCGATACGAAGTTCCTGCGAAGGGTGCTGGAGAGAAAGGATAAGGAGGCTGCGGAACAATCCACTAATATGAAGCAGATGGCGCTCCTGTTCCAAGACATGGTCGGAATGATGATCCAGCCGGACCCTCCGGCCAAAAGTCACTGATAATCATTGAAGACGACAGAAGGCAGACATCAAACTCTCTTCCGGCTCTTTCAGCGGCCAGGGAGGAGACGATCTCCAAAGCTGCCCTTGATGACTACATAGCTCAACAAATACGAGCTCATCAGGCAAGCGAGGCGGCTGGCCATGTCATTAGAACTAGGCGACCCTATCCAGGTTGGTACGATCAAATCAAGTACCCGCCGGGATATACGATCCCTAAATTCCACGTGTATAAGGGGACAGGCAATCCCCATCAGCACGTCGCTCAGTTCAGAGCTCTATGCGGAAATACTGGAGGCGACGACAAACTGTTGCTTCGCCAGTTCGTCGGTAGCTTGGCAGAGACAGCATTTGAATGGTACTCAGAGCTTCCGAATGATTCCATTAAAACATTTACAGAAATGGAGCTACTGTTCATGCAGCGTTTCGCAAGTGCAAGCGAACGCACCCCGATTACGACATTAATTAATGCCAGGGTGAAGCCGGGAGAAACCTAGGTTTAATACGCAATTCGGTGGCGGAACCTATGGTCAAAATGCAAACAACGCATAGAAGAAACTCCTGTCGTGGGCATGTTCGCAGGGACCCTTGATCCTCAGGCAACTATATCCCAATTTATGATGTTCTTCAAGCCGACCACCTTCCAGGCCTTGATCGACAAGCTGGCCCAAATGCACCAGATGGGCCATAGGCCGTCCTCTTCGAAAATGGATCCCTGGAATGAAAAAGGGAAAGGGAAAGCGACCTTCGTTGCCAACGCTCAACAACAAACGAGTGACCCGAAACCGGTTGCTCGCCAAAGCAACAAACCACGATCCCTCGAAGAGAAGTTGAGACGTCCTTACTCATTTCCCCGGGATAAAACGAGGAGACTGTTCGAACTAGCGATGCGCAATAGGCTCATCACTCTGTCGGATTCAAGACGCCCACTGCAGCCTGGAGATGTCAACAGTCCCAACTACTGCCCCTACCACAGAGTAATGGGTCACCCAATCGAAGATTGCTACGTCTTCAAAAACTGGGTTGAGGACCAATACCAACAAGGCAAGTTCGCGCTATCCGAATACTGGAAGGTAAACCCACCACAGTAGCATGCTCCTAAAATGGTGGATACGCCGGAGGCATCATGCTCATTTGTAGAAGAAGCTCCGTAGGAAGTTGTCCTTTCAGCTAAAACTAAAAGGATGCTGAAGGATCTTCAAGAATGTCCGGCGATCAAATGGAAAAGCCCACTAGAGCCCGAGATCATTGAGGGGATGTTTAAATCGCGCTCAACACCGAAAGTTGGTAACAATGAACAAGACACCCAGGTCAAGCTTTCAAAGTCTTCGAAGAAAAAGAAGAAGACCAAGAAGCCCGTACAGCCTGATAATGAGCGTACGGACCTGCAAAAGTACATTGACGCACTGGAGGAGTACAACCAGAAGGTGCGGACCCCAGTAACTCTCGAAGAGTTTCTCAACCACATACTTGAGAACGGAGACTGCGACAATGATGAGGGGAACAACTTGTCAGAAGAATCCGAGGATTATATAGCGAGTTGCCACATGGTCTTTCACTCGTCATAAAAAGACAAAGAAACTCCCTCGGCGTCAGAGAGCAATGCGAAGAAGCTGGGTCAGGATCAGTGCCAAGATCAGTGGAACCATCAGACGACCTGATCGACAGGCTGCTGAATGAAGCCCTTCAAAAGAGCAAAGCTGACCGGGAACGTGAAACGGCCATATACGAAAAGGCCAAGCGTTGGCGTCAAAATGAAGAAGCTCCATCAAGGAAGAGTCGAAAAGTACTCCAACCATATCAAAGCACACCCGCGGCAGACAAAAGAAGGTTTAAGATGGGGAAACGGTTCGCCAAAGCCCTGTCAATGGGAATGAAGCTGCCACCTTTCAAAGGAAATTCTCCTGAGAGTATGTGCCTCGACGAATCGAATGTACATCCAAACTACTGCTTACACCATCGGAGGGTCACGCACCCCCACCGAAGAGTGCAGTGCTTTCAAGAAGTGGTGGCAGGGATACGTTGCCCACCAACAACACTTCAAGCGGATAAAGCGCGAAGCCCGTCGACAGTGAAAAAGTGCGACGGATGAGCGTGAAAAACGACTGGCAACTGTCATATGGTTGATACCATTTCGATAAAAGAGAAATCTCAAGTTCTCACATTCGGGACCGATTCTGAGAAAGAAATAGCCCTCGGCCTTCTCTTCAAAGAACCCGCCTCTGCGAAAGAAGAGGAAGAGAAAAACTGTGAGAACATTTAGCTGCGTAACCGTACATTGCGTGAAAAGAATCTCGGATCCTCAAACAAAGATTCAGGAAAGAAAGACAAGGGGAAGGAAAAAGTCCCTGAGGAGATTGCCCTCGATGATAGAGTCGTCGAAGAGCTCACAGTCAAGGACCCGCTTAAGAAAAACAAGATGGATTATAATATTCTGGCACACATGAGGAAAATACCCTCACAATTGAGCATTTTGGATGCCCTTCTCCTGTCTAAAGAGGAACGATATTCTATGATCAGGGCGTTGCAAGAGCCCGATCAGTTTCAAGCCTTCCTTGCAGAAGAAAAGATGAAAGACGAGCCGGAAGAAGTTCACACAGCTGACATCACCTTCAGTGATGAAGACCTCCTCCTTGGAACGTGCGAGCACAACCGTCCTCTATATGTCACCGGGTACTACCACGACATCAAGATAGGGAAGATCCTGTTTGACAACGGGTCCTCTGTCAACATTCTCAATGTGAGAGTGTTGAAGGAGATTTGCATGAACATTCAGCACCTGGCTCGGGATAAAATTTCCATCTCCGGGTTTGACTCCCAATCATCACGAACGCTCGAGTCTATAATACTGACATTACGTTTCGAGCTACTCGTCACTGACATCAAATTTCATGTCATTGATGCCAAGACTTTCTACAATGCTTTGCTCGGCAGGCCTTGGTTACACGAGTACAACGTCATCCCTTCTACACAACATCAGTGTATGAAGTATTTCGATGACGGCTTCGAGTACACCGTGATGGGGGAATTAAATCCATTCTCCGTAAATGAAGTCCGCAAATATGAAGACGCCAAGTACTTCCTACCAGACTTCGAAGACACGGAAAGATATCATAAACCGGATGATAAACAAAAAGCCGTTGTGACTATCCCGATCTTTGGGAGCGATACCGAGGAAGATGAAGAAATAGTCTACTCGGGGCAGCCCCAATGCAACAGACTAGGATCATCTACTCCTATTTTGGTCTTTGACAGCGACTCTTAAAACGAGGTCAAGCAGTATTCTTTGTTCGTCCATCAATACAAACCTTCACTGGATCCGATCAGAGTTTGCAAATTTCCATGGTTCCGCGGCAACATTACAGGGAACTTGATGCGCTCGATACATACGGCGTGCACAAGCTGCAGACTTTCTATATCCCTCCCAGGCAAAGAGGTGAAAAGGCGATTCTCTTCTACCAATCTACGGAGACTAAAGTGGGAAAAGAAGTCTGGCATGGTGCCGATCTTGCGCTTGACAGGCTTCAACCAATCCGGCTGCCCAGATACTACGCAGATGGATTGAAGAGGCTATTAAGATGCCAAGGCGTACCCTTTAAACAAACCGCTCGACAAACCCAGTTCTACAACAAGATTTGGGACATTCCTGGGACTAAGCGAAAGATGCCCAACAGGAGGATGGAGATGACCGGGCTTGGATATGTCCAGTCCAAAAAACGAGAGCGATTCCATGGCTGCCATGTTATAAATAACTCCAGTGGAGAAGCGAATGCATTTCCAGATAGCGCTGATATTGAACCAGAGCAAGATCCCACCGTGAGAATACCAAGCCCGACATTCGAAGAACAAATTGACAAGCTAATAAGGGAAGTAGGTTAAAAGGTTCGGGATGACCACAGCCGTGAAATGGCCATTTATGAGAAAGCCAGGACGCAACTTCTCATTCAGCAGTCTACGGAAAGAGAAGACGACGATGCCCTTCATCCTCAGCTCGCTGAGCGCTCTCATGGCAAGGAAAAAGTCCAACACAGAGGCAACAACAAGATCAAGAACGGGAATGGCGTTAAAAAACAGCGAAGCGGATCCAAGAAGCCACGCGATCGAGAAAAAGTCAGCTGGAACCCGTCTTTTATGAAGAAGATGGGTCGAGAGGACTCGTTCCCCCAAGACAAGACAAGGAAAATATTCAACCTTTTCATGAAGCATCAAATGATGACGCTCCCGGAGTCCAGGCACCCCGAACAAGTAAACGAGGTCCATCACCCGGATTATTGCTCCTACCACCGAGCAATAGGACATCCTCTTGAAGACTGCTTCGCCTTCAAAGACTGGGTCAAAGACCAGTATCAGTAAGGCAGGTTTGCTCTATCCGACAGTTGGAGGGTAGCCCTACCACGAAAGCATGAGTCAAAAGCAACCTACACTGCGAAGGTAAGTCTAGATCGGCATAGAGCTTGGAAACGAGCTCGTACCTGCCACGTGATAACACTATCAAAAGAAGGAGAGCACGAGAATATAGACGACCTCTCCCAGTGCTTTGCAAATGAGGATAAGGACAAGGGGGTTTTAGAGTTTCTACCGGTGCCAAAAGAGCTGGAGGATGGAATACAAACCACAGCGGACAACCTGAGGAAAATCGACTTGGGGAAGAAAAATGAGCCGAGGCCAACATTCGTCAGTGAGTTGCTGTCTGAAAAGCAGGTGGCCACGCTAAAGGACGTGCTTATGCAGTATAAAGACTGCTTTGCGTGGAACTATTCCGAGATGCCGGGACTAGATCCAGAAACAGCTGTGCATAAACTGGCGATATCACCCAACGTCAAACCAGTCAAACAGGCACCAAGAAGAATGCGGCTCGAACTCGAGATGAGCATCAATGCCGAAGGCAAGAAACTAATCGACTCCGGCTTCATCCAAGAAGTTCAATATCCTGACTGGATCGCCAACATTGTCCCAGTGATGAAGAAAAATGGGACGGTGCGCATCTGCGTGGACTTTCGGGATCTCAACAAAGCTTGTCCAAAGGATGACTTCCCAGTGCCTGTTACCGAGCTGATGATCGATAACACATCCACCCATGAAGTATTCTCTTTCATGGATGGATCTTCAGGGTATAATCAAATAAAGATGCATCCGGAAGACCAAAAGCATACTGCCTTTCGGACTCCGCTAGGCATATTTTGCTATAAAGTGATGCCCTTCGGTCTGAAGAACGCTGGCACTACCTATCAGAAGGCCATGACGAAGATCTTCGATGACCTCATACATGAGATTGTCGAATGTTATATCGACGACCTCGTGGTGAAAAGCAAATCGTACGAGGAGCACTGGGAGCATTTGAAAATAGCGTTCCAGCGTCTTCGGAGATATGACCTGAAGATGGACCCTCTGAAATGCACGTTTGGAGTCTCCTCAGGTAAATTCCTAGGATTCATCGTAGAATATCGAGGCATAGAAATAGACCCATCAAAGATCAAGACGATTATGGAAATGCCCGCGCCAAAAACTCTCAAACAACTGCGGTCTCTCCAAGGAAAGCTCGCGTATATCTGGCGGTTCATAGCCAACCTCTCCGGTAAATGTCGTCCCTACAGCCATCTAATGAAGAAGGGGACCCCGTTCATCTGGGATCGTAAATGCCAAAGTATGTTAGATGAAATCAAGCAATACCTGCAGGGTCCGCCGGCACTGACCGCCCGGTTAAGGGAAAGCTCATCATCCTGTACACAACAGCCCTTGAAGGTTCTCTAAGCGCGCTATGGGCACAGGAGAAAGACCAGGGGAAGGAGAGGGCTCTCTACTATTTAAGTCGAGTTCTTCTGGGGGCAGAAAACAACTACTCCCCTATTGAAAAGCACTGCTTGGCACTGATCTTCGCGTTAACAAAGCTTCGACATTACGCCTTGGCACATGAGCTTCATCTCATATCAAAGGTGGATACTCTCAAATATTTGATGTTAAGAGCCATACTAATAGGAAGGCTTGTCAAATGGGCCCTCCTCTTGATGGAGTTCTCGATAATCTATCGACCCCTCAGGGCAGTGAAGGGCCAGGCCATCGTCGACTTTCTCGCTGAACATCCAATACCAGCTCACTCTCCCTTAAATTGCGAATTACCGGACGAACGCGCGTTCGACACAAAGGACGAAGAAAATGACTCTTGATGGGAACTTTACTTTAATGGGGCATCTTCCATGAAGAAGAGAAAGCAAAACACCTCATAATCAAAGCTGGGGTAGGCATTATCTTCGTGACTCCACAAGGAGGGATAATGCGTTTTGCCCTTTCCTTAACGGAGCCGAGAACAAACAACGAAGCGGAATATGAAGCTTTGATAGCAGGTCTCGAGATCGCTGTCGACATGGGAATCAAAAATCTCCTCATACATGGAGACTCCCAGCTGGTCGTTAGACAAGTAAATGGCGACTATCAGACGTGCAAGCCAGAATTAGTAAAATATGGCAAGAGAGTGCAGCAATTGCTGACATAAATCCCCTCCTACATCCTGGAAAACATATCGTGTGCAGAAAATAGCAAGGCGGATGCATTAGCCAAGCTTGCTAAGGAACTGGCCGACGAAAACCTCGATGACGTAAGGATCATTGTGCAAAGCCGCCGAATTCTCGCACCAGCAGAAATATCTCCGGAGTCGTCTAGAGGAGAAGAAGCGACCAAACAAGCAGCCTGCCAAATAGAAGATGAAGAAAAGACTACGGATTAGAGAGAAGTCTTCATAGACTACTTCAAATCCTATCGAACACCCGAAAACGCATCTTCGAGATATCAGCTCACGAAATGAGCTCTGTCTTTTGCCTTCGTCAATGATACTCTATATAAGAGATCGTTCGGCAGTTTGTGGCTAAGGTGCCTGGGACCAGAAGAACCAAGGAGAGTCGTCCAAGAAACTCACGACGGACTCTGTGGTTTTCATCAAGCCGGGCCAAAGATGAAGCTGAAGATCAAAAGAATGGGCTGCTATTAGCCCACAATGATTCAGGACTGTCTCGAATATGCGAAGTAGTGTCACTCGTGCCAAATTCACGGGGACTTCATCCACCAGCATCCAAATCCGCTGCACCCGACGTAGGCTAGCTGGCCATTCGAAATGCGGGGAACTGATATAATCGGGCCCATCGAACCAGTATCGTCCAAGGGACATCAGTTCATATTGGCAACAACCAATTACTTCTCTAAGTAGGAAGAGACAATACCGCTAAGGGAGAAGACAGAACATCCTCCATTTCTTCAGGACACATGTCATCTACCGGTTCGGCACTCCGCGACAAATCATCTCGGATAATGGGCCAGCCTACAGGAGCCATAAGATCAGCCACTTCGCACAGCAGCATAATATAGACTGTAGATACTCTTCAGTCTACAATTCTCGAGCCAATGGTCTAGCTAAAGCCTTCAACAAGACCTTGACGAAGATCATAAAGAAAACGGTGTCCAGAAATAAAAAGAACTGGCACGAGAGACTGCATGAAGTTCTCTGGGCGTATCGAACCACATTCAAAACGGCCATGAATACAACGCCATTTGCGTTGGTATTCGGCACAGAAGCAGTACTTCCATTGGAGATAGAACTACCCTCTCTACGAGTGGCAGTTCGATACGAGCTGACGGATGAAAAAAATACCCATCTTCGGCTTGAGGAGCTCGATGCCCTCGATGAAATTCGTCTCATGGCGCAACAAAACCTGGAAGCTTATAAAGCAAGTATTACGCGCTCATACGAAAGACTAACCAGGCCAAGAACATTCCGCCAAGGCGAACTCGTGCTAGTCGTAAAAAGACCCATGATCCCCAACCGTGCAAAGCAGGGGAAATTCGAGCCAAACTATGAAGGTCTGTACATCATAGACAAGGTCTACCAAGGTGGGGCCTACTTGCTCATGAACATGCATGGCGAAAGACCCTTCCAGCCAATAAACGGCTGGTTCCTTAAGAAATACTACGCTTGATAAGTCACGACTCAGGTTAATGATAGATGACGACACTCGTGTCCGCTCGCTGTCTTCCCGAATCCAAACTCTATAAGTAGTATTCGGCAAAACTTCCCGAAACTGACTATGGACCGAGATGTCCCTAAACTAACAATGGACCGAGATGTCCCTAAACTAAGTACATCGCCTCAAACACAACGACGGTGGAATTCAAGTCCACAGGCCCCAGCGGCGAGGACTGCAAATCAAATCCCAACGGCAAACAGATGGGTCACCTGCGACGAAACTATTTTCGAGAGTTTCATCGCTAAATAAATAAAAAATAAAAAAATAATAAAAAAATGGTACGCCCACAAGCGAAATGGGCACGGATGAAAACCCGAAAGGGCTCCGTGAGTAAAAATGGCAGGACTACCGGCGAGTTTATGAAAACCCGAAAGGTCGCAGACTCGTAAAAAAACGGTACGCCCACAGGCGAAATGGGCACGGATGAAAACCCGAAAGGACTCCGTGAGTAAAAACAGCAGGACTACCGGCGAGTTTGTGAAAACCCGAAAGGGCGCAGACTCGTAAAAAAAATTTATGTGCACTTGCAAGGTCCTCTCGACCTTGTGAGGAAAAAAATACCCGCGTGAGATACTTACAACTCACAAGGGAGCAACACACTTAGGGATCCCTATGATTCCTAAGGAGAAATTATACTTACGAGATCCTCACGACTTGTAAGGAGAATTCCCCCTATGAGACCCTCAAGGCTCATAGGATTCAAAAGCCTTAAGCTGCAGGGATCTGAACCTGTTCTTAAGCCATCATATTCCCCAATTTGCCCTACAAGCGGTCAATATAGATCCTTGTATACAATCCGCGGGCACAAATAAACGTTTCCTCACCTAGTTCCACCAATGGCGCGAAATTTCCCTATTTGGTGAACAACACTTGCAGGTCCTCTCGACTTGCCAGGAGAAAATACTTTTGTGAGATCCTTACGACTTGCAAGAGAAAATATCACTTAGGAGTCCTCACGACTCCTAAGGAGAAAATACACCTACGAGATCCTCACGACTCGTAGGAAGAAATACCTTTATGAGACCCTTACGGCTCATGAAGTCAAAAAGCCTTAATCAGCGGGATCCTAACCATATTTGCTAAGCCACCTTTATTCAAATCAGTGAAGGCAAATGATGATTCGCTCCTGGTAATATTCCAGTCGTAGCGATGCTGATGCCGAAATTGGTATCAAAGTTTAAGTCCTTTCAAGCCAAATGATGATTCGCTCCTGGCAATATTCCAATCACAGCGGTGCTGATGTCAAGATTGGTATCAGATCCCAAGTTCCATAATCGCAATAAAAATCAGCGAGCAAAATATGCATATGAAATAGCCAAAATGATGGGGCAACTTGCAATAAAAATCAACGAGCAAAATATATGCATATAACCACGAAAAATAGCCGAAATGATTGGGAAATCGCGACTTTCGCGATATAGAAACTGAAATGATAGGGCATCGCGGAAAGAAACAAAAAAAAAGAAGAGAAACTTTTACCCTGCAGGTGAGTCCACATCAACCCCTGTATACAATCCATGGGCACAAACGAAAAGGGAATCACATTTCCCACCAGGCTCCATCAGAAGGAGAGCTAGGTCTTGACGGTTCACAGACAGCTTAGAGATCAACAACGGCGTTCTTCCTCACTCCAGCAGGATGCAGACGCGACGTCAGCAAATGGAGCCATGGCAAAGTCCCTAGTTTTAAACCTCGACGGTTCACCAATAACCTAGAGACTACATCGGAGCCATGGCAAAGTCCCTAGTTCCAAATCTCGACGGTTCACAAACAGCTTAGAGATCAACAACGGCATTTCTTCTCACTCCAACAGGATGCAGACACAACGTCAACAAAGCGGATCCACGGAAAAGCCCCTAGTTCCAAATCTTGATGGTTCACAGACAACCTAGAGACAATCTTGATATTCGTCGCAATATTGCAGACACAATGTCAACAAACGAAGCAAAGGAAGATCCCTAGCTTCAGAGTCTTGACGGCAACTCAAATAAAACCTGAAAGACTATCGAAGATCATCCCATACCAGCGTGGAGTGGTCATGACTCATCGGGGCTCCCCAAACTGAGCCTAACCTCAAGTAAAAAGCAGCATGGAAGATCCGTAACGCTTGCTCTTCCGACGGTAATATCACCTGGAAGATTGCTTGAAGACGTCTTGTCCAGCCTCCGAAGGGATCAGAGACACGACGGTCGCGGGGCTACTCGAACAGCAAGATTGCGTATCAAGGAATGCATCAACCCACGCTACGGTACGACGGACAAAAACCCTAATACCACAGACTCTAACAGAGCTCTGTCGAAAAGAGCAGGGGTTAACTGTAACATTAGGACATTCTTGTGAGAACTTCTCAATTCATCTCGACTCGTAGGGAAAACAATGTTCCTGCCAGAACTTCTCGACTCGTCTCGACTCGTAGGGAAAAAGCCTTAGGCAATGGGGATATCAACCTATTTCCTAAGCACTGGGGCCCTGCAAGTAGGTCCAAGATGGGCTATTGTATACTATCAACGGGCCACACTCTCCAAAGTCGAATATCGACAAGGAGGGAAAAAAAACCACTTACGAGTCCTCTCGAGTTGTAAGGGGAAAATTCTCTTGTGAGATCCTTACGACTCCCAAGAGAAAACGCACTTAGGAGTCCTCATGACTCCTAAGGAGAAAATACACCTACGGGATCCTCTCGACTCGTAGGGAGAAAAGTCTTTATGAGACTCTCACGGCTCATAAAGTTGAAAAGTCTTAGGCGGCAAATCCAAACCTGTTGCCTAATCCATCGCTGCCCTATAAGAAGATCCAAACTGACTCTTGTACACTATCCACGGGCTACATTCACCAATGAAATTAAGAAGCTACTTACGGGTCCTCACGATTCGTAAGGAAAAATACCGAGTGAGATCCTTACGACTCACGGAGGCGATGAACACTTAGAAATCCTCACAATTTCTAGGGAGAATATGCACCTATGAGATCCACTCGACTTGTAGAAAAGAAAAGAAAAACCTCTTAAGACTCTTACGGCACATGAAGATGAAAAAAGTCTTAGGCTACAAGGACCCTAAACTTGTCTCCTAAGCCATCAATTCTATAGCCATGCATGACTCTGCACTACTTCACCCACGTACATACTTACGTGGGCAAAGTAGTGGGAGCATTTGTTCCCGTCAAAATTTTCGACCAAGAGCTACTTGTTCCCTTATAAAAAAAAGGGGGAGAGTCCTCAAAAATTGGCCTCACGTGTTAAACATGCGGACGCTCATATGCAAAGCATATGAGCGCTGAAAACAAACAACTAAGGGCCAAATATGCCTCACGTGTTAAACACGTGAGCGCTCATATGCAAAGCATATGAGCGCTGAACATAAATAACTAATGGCCAAACAGGCCTCACTTGCTAAACACGTGAGCGCTCATATGTAAAGCATATGAGCGCTGAAAATAAACTAAATAAAACAACTAATGGCCAAACAGGCCTCACGTGTAAAACACGTGAGCGCTCATATGTAAAGCATATGAGCGCTGAAAATAAACAGGCTAAAACCCACATTAGGGGTCACGTGTTAAACACGTGAGTTCTCTTGCTACTCACATGCAAAGCATATGAGCGTCCCAATTTAAAATGCTCCTATCAAATTCTAGAATTAAATTCTATTTGGGAAATATTTTCCTGATCTTTCTCAAAGTAGAAAGATCTTCTCTGTTAAACAGAGAACCTTTGGATCAAAAATCCAACGGCGATCATCTGGTAGAATAAAATTCTATCATAGAAAAATATTTTCCTAATCTTGTTAAACTAACAAGATATTCATATGATAAGAATAAAATTTTATATCCATATGATAGAATTAAATTCTATATTAAGAAAATATATTTCTGATCTTGTTAAACTAAAAAGATATGATAGAATAAAATTCTAATCTTGTTAAAACTAACAAGATATTCATAATCCTGTTAAACAAACAAGAAATCTTCTCTGTTACACAGAGAGCCCTTGGATTAAAAATCCAACGGTGAATAAAATTCACTGATTGATCTAAAAGATCATGGAATCAATCATGATCTCTCAATGAGAGATTTTCTTAACAAATTGATTCTTTTTCTTCTCATATAAATAGAAGTAAGAAAAGGAGGAAGGACACATAAAGAGGGAGGGGAAGAAAAATACAGAAAGAATTTAATTCTCTATAAGGAGGAGACCACCCCATAAGCTTCTAAAAAAATATACAGAAGCCTCCCAAAAGCTCCCACAAAACAAAAGAGAATTTAATTCTCAAACCAAGAGTTTAACTCTTCTCAAAGAATTTAGTTCTTTCTATGGATCTAAGATCCGCAAGACAAATCTCCCACAAGTTGAGAATTTAATTCTCATCGGGAAGATCTTGTTCTTGAGAATCAAAGATTCATGGAAGAACGAATTTGAAAAGAAAGAAGATGGAGTTTAAATCAAGAACGTAGTTTCTTCAAATCAAGAACGTGGTTTCTTTAAATCAAGAACACAAAGTTGATTCAAGATCTTCAAAATAATGATCTTGGTGATCCTTAATGGTCAAAACACCATTAAAAGAGGTTTAGCCTCTCAGAGAAGATGGAGTTCAAATCAAGAACGTAGTTTCTTCAAATCAAGAACTCAAAGTTGATTCAAGAGCCTCAAAATAATGACCGTGGAGATCCTTAATGGTCAAAACACCATTGAAAGAGGTTTATGGAGTTCAAATTAAGAACGTAGTTTTTTCAAATCAAGAACTCAAAGTTGATTCAAGATCCTCAAAGATCTTGGTGATCCTTAATGGTCAAAATACCATTAAAACAGGTTTAACCTCTCGGAGAAGATGGAGTTCAAATCAAGAACGTAGTTTCTTCAAATCAAAAACTCAAAGTTGATTCCAGAGCCTCAAAATATTGACCTTGGTGATCCTTAATGGTCAAAACACCATTGAAAGAGGTTTAACCTCTCGGAGAAGATGGAGCTCAAATCAAGAACCCAGTTCTTTAAAGAACCCGATTCAAGATCCTCAAAATAATGATCTTGGTGATCAAAATACCATTAACAGAAAAACATCAGTAAAGATTAAATCTCCAAAAGAACTCAGCGCTTCACGTGAAAAGCACGTGAGCACTCAAGACCAAGTTATATAGCGCCCATGTGAAACACACGTGAGCGCCGGGAAAAGTTAGTTCTTAGCACTATTGGAGCACCTCACGTGAAACACACAAGAGCGCCACAAAAGTTAGTGCTTAGCACTATTGCAGCACCTCATGTGATATACATGTGAGCGCTCTATGCAGCTAAGTGCTTAGCACTCCTGGGTATTACAGAAACCCAATCTTAGCCTGATGATCTTTCACTAATGATCTTCCGACGGATATTCATCCCACATCTCTCCTCAATCTGAAAATCGGTTCAAAGATACATCTCTCCACACCTCTGATACATGTCGTTGTAATTCTTCAACGTCTTCAGAGAGGTGGCGGGTTCCGACAACCAACAACTCTTTGGCGCACTCCCAAACCGATGGGCACATCCCAATACGGACCGCAACGTCCTTAAACTACAATGGACAGAAACGTTCTTAAACTAACAATGGACCGTAACGTCCTTAAACTAAAACAATAGAGCCCAAATGCTCTTTTGTTGGATCTGAATGATCCCAAAACCCTGTTGAGTAAATCTTAGTCTAAAATTGGGCTAACGTATCCTTAACGAACATTTAAGTTGATCTTAATCTCAAACGAGATTAACGATCCTTAAATCAAACCAAACCCAAATTTAAGAATATACGGATTTGGATTAATCGCGCCCTACGGGCGACGACATAGATTAGTCTCCGTATACAATCCAAGGGCAACCAAAAATAAAACAAATACACACGACACGAAATGAACTTCTGGAGCAGGAGAAAGTGGTTATCGCTACGCGGTAACATAATTAACTGTAGGGGCTTGCGCCTGCAGGGAAGAGCATCCCCACAATCAAAAACCCCTCAGAAATGAGGGGGACTCTGACGAAGTCTGCTACAACTGCCGCATCCGTCCAAACCTCCAATACACGGTGCCATAAATCAACTTGGAATTTTCGGAGAGGTGGACGGATAAATCCAAATAGCATCTGCCCCCAAATTCAGGCAAGACGACCATCCCGGTTCATCTCCGTTTCGGCGGTGAACAGCTATCTAGTAATGTTACCCGACGAGTATCCGCGTACACTACGTGATTGCGATAGAGTTTTGATCCATATCAAAACCCCGTAGCAACCGATCAAATGAGACTAAATTGCTAGGTTTATAAAATTCAAACTGGTTTTCACAAAACTAATTATTGTGGATTCCAAATATTGTATCACATATCAATATCAAACCTGAAACGATATTAAAATTACGAATACGAAACACTCCGAATTGTCACTACAGAAAGATAACATCACATGTAATCTTTAGCAAAATCAAACAATACCTGAAACACCAAACCTCAGAGACTGGAACACCAAATAAAAACGATGCCCAAACTCATCTAAATGCCTGGTGATGCCGGTTATTTTCTCAGTTTCGCCGGTTGAAAACCGATGGTTTGGGCTCGTTTTCCTCCAGTGTTCATGTTACATCACATGTAACATTTTGCACCTGTTTAAAAAAATTTCAGAGAACATTTTAAAAACGACAAAACTAGAGATTTTGTTTCGAGGTTTCGGAGTTGTTTCGGTTTCGTAATTCTAATAACACCGTCTAATTCTCTAGCTTGGCTCTGATACCACTGCTGAGTTCCTTAGCACCCTCACTATGTTTTCTGAGGCATCTAGCATGCAATTTTAAAAAACCTAGAATGCTAAGCAACCCATAACCAAGGATCTAACTAGAGGATTATGGTTTATAAAATATGTAAACAACTTTACACTAAGTGAAATGGGAATACAACCTTTGTAGACCGATCCTTCACTTCTAAAGCTCCGTGTAGTAGTCCATTTTGCTCCAAGTAGTGGTGTCCCGGACTTTCCTTTGGCTCCACTAGGTGAAAGAAACGAATTTACTCAAGGATCTTCGAGGCCGAAGATGATTTACGTCAATGAATCTCCAACTCAAACTAGCTCTTCACTAATTGAGAATTAGTGAAGCAAACAGCCTATACTAAATGGCTAGTTTGGTATAGATTGGTGAAGTAGGAATTTTTCTCACTTTAGAATAATTTTTCTCACTCTTTTTCTTCACCTCACTTGAAGCTAGAGAGCAAGAAGGAGATGAAGAAAATGAACTCAAGAATGATCTTCTATCAACCATGGGTGAGAAAATATCATATATAACTCATGTAGAGACTAAACCATGGCTAAAAATAATGGTTAGGTTAATAAATATCTAAAGTAAAACAAAATTAGTGGACTAAGTCAATGGTTTCCACAAGCTTCTCCAAGCATCAAGTCATGACTAATTACCACCTAATTTTGATTTTCGCTTAATAATTAAAACCCCACATTATCTTAAGTATGGTATGAGTCTCATACACCCAAGTCCAATATATCATCTAGCATGACACAAAATAAATATATTAACATATATATTAAATGTATAAAGAGAAAACATTTTCTTAAGTGAACTAATATTAGTTAATGTATATTAATATATCAAATATATAATTACACATTAAATTATTAAATCAACACTTGATTTAATAACCCGGCTGTATCGTATATAACCGACTAATATCATTTATATGCATATCACGTATACATATAACATATCATTGAATCAACACTTGATTCAACAATCCAGTTATATCACATATAACCTATATCGCGAGATTAGAATACCGTATCACATATATGTATTAATCTCGGTCCCGCACATATCACATATGTGTCCTACTTCGTTTCGCATGAGCTAGGAAACCTATGTGTAGGACTCTAATGACTCGTCAATACGCCGGCAGTAGGTGATGATCATATCAGTCACCCACAATCCGTCAGCGATACTAGATGGACGTAACGGCTACCCGGGTATTGAGCGATCAGAAGATCAACAAGCAAGCTTGTCCATACTCCTGTGAATCCAATAAGTAACACTACCGTACAGTCCGGTCTCTTCGTCTGATATGTCGCATATCTAGTCTAGGATGGTAAATGTCAGACCCCAGTAACTTGATAAGTCACGCCGATGTGAGGCTCATAACGGGTCGAGAAACTACTGATAACACTTATCAGTAAATCTCAGTATCAGCCCTGTCCAGGGACTTCCTGTTATGGCCAATCGAGCACAGCGCAACATCAACCCCCAATACCGGGAGAGACGAATCCCCTCCTATCGCTCATTGCTTCTATGTGACTCGGGATTGTACCTAAAAACCACCGTTTTGCACGCTCTCTTGAACGTGGTAAGGTGGAAATCAAAGCACAATGGGAATCACACAAGACTCTATGACAATCTTGGGTCTACAGACCAACCTGTACCAGTGACACCTGAGAACTGCTATCTAACGTCAGGTATAATACCATCTAGGAGTTCTCGGTGAGTCCTGTTCAGTGTACCCAGTCTCTACTGAGCACTCGTATACCATCTTTAATGTCAAACACTAATGGATATGGGATCATCCATCGCCCATCATATGGGTCAAGAAGCGTATACGCTAGTCTACTCTGGAATATCGATGCTCCGTCTCGATACACCCTCGACTAGGAACAATTAAAGGATGAACTTATGGACTACCCTGGCCCTAATAGTATGGTCTCCGTCATAGTCCTGGTAGTTAAGTCCACATCCTAAGGGCTTTACCAACATGTGAGAGAAAGACAGTATCACAATACAAGTCTACATGTTAAGATAAAGAGCAACCAGATAGCATACTATCATGTCGAGCAAGAAATTCCTCCCTTTATATGTCCAAGCATCCATTGTAATATATAATCATGTACAACAATGGCCTCTAAGGCATACATATAACTAACAACTATACATCATAAGATATAATATGACATGTGTAGTAATGAATGCAAGTGCGATATAAATGAAGTCGCATAAGAATAATATACATCATCATTTAATCCTTATCAAACTCGTGTCCATCATCGACACAAATAAAAATCTGGATATCGTAGGCACAGTTCGACATATTGATCTTCTCCTGATATCCACTCAGCCACGGTCGGAATCCTCCGGATATCTGCCGCATTTCAATGTTACCTCCGGTATCAATCATCCCCGCTAGGCTTCCCGTATCTCCTTATGATCTTTCTGCCCCTCGAAGTCGTACCGGGTCCACCATATATCCGAAATTGGTTAATCCCTTACTCGATTCGAACATCTCATCATGAAAACCAAAACTTATGGTGGAAGCCAAATCATCATATCACGAGAAAACCGCACTTTTGATATAATCTATTTTATAAAAGATACCTGCGGTTTCTCAAATCTATAGAAACATCAAATCTATGATATCAACAATGAACAGTTCAGTCTTACAACAGTAGGCAACTACAGCACATGAATATATATATCAATAATATTCAAACATCAAAATCGTAGTACACAATCATTTCGACTAACATGAATGCCGTTAAAATACTAATAGCATAGCAGTTTCTAAGTGTCATGGCAATACCAACGATGTGTAATGTAGCATATGTGTATGTGATTGTACAACATGGCAATCGTTGGTAATTGTGCTTGTGTTCTGTTCAATATATCTATTCCACCAAGTATAATATACAATAAGGACGGCATGGTACTCAATGTAATGCATATGACATAAAATATAGTTATGCGTCGCTAATAGTGTTTAGAAACCGATGCGGAGTTTTATAAAGTTTTTGGTAATCGGGGGTGCTATACGCCATCCGCCCGAGTTTTTACTTGTAAATGTCTCCATACTCACCTAATATCAATATGTATTAAACGAAACTCGCGAATGCCTTGTCCTTCCTCGCCGTGTCAGACGTCTCCATGACCGAGCCTATATATTAAACCAAGCGTATATATATAAGAATCGAAATGCAAACGTTACTACACTTCTGACATAAAAAGACCATAACGTACGATCGACGTATTTTAACGTGTGTTATCAGTATCGAATTACCCCCCGGCAATAACGAAAATCAAAACTTGATAAAAACGTTAATATTGAACTTTTATAGGATATTTGTTCCAGATTTTGATACAAGTGGCCTGGAACAAAATTGAGTATACAATAGTCTAGTTAAGATGTCATGAAGCTACGGTAAAAATCCCACACCCTAACTCAAAACCCCAGCCGCAATTTGCCGCCATTTTGATTAAAATTGCGTCCAAGGTGGGTCCAAATGGGTATGAGCTTAGGGTGTGGTCTCTAATTGTTCTCATCATCTTAGAAAATTCTCAAAATATTTTTCAGAGTTCATTAGTTATAGCAGTTTTCAATTGAATATCACAAAACTTACAAAACTTGTCTTTTTCTGATATCATACTAAAATTTTGAAACTTAACCACTTTAAAAACTTGTAAAGGATGAGTTTTTTACCTATTTAAAGAGATGTTACAGAACTCTCAAGCTCATAGGTTGCAACTTGGATCATCTTGAACTTGATATTAGTTTTAGCTTGAGTTTTTGAGAAAAATCTTTATGAAGACTCACTTTTCTTAGGCAAGGTGATGAACTAGAGAATTTTTGTGTGATGAAGATTTAAGGAAGGAGATGGTTCAGTTTAAAATGATTTAGCCTTAAAAATTATGAGGGAAATGAAGGAGCAGGTGTGTAGGATGAGTATGAGGTGGAGAGATATGAGGGTATAAGGTGTTGTACTGTGCGCGCGCGCACGCACAATGCTTAACATATACCATTCCTCTCATTAAAATAACAAAACCCTTTTTGCAAATAAAACCCTTTTTGCAATTAGCAACTTTTTATAAATAGTTATCACTACACTTAATTGCCCTAATCTTTAATAAACCCATTTTTATCATTATATAAAATTCTAAAATAATATTTAAAAATTTTCTGAAATGTTACAAATATATCCTAGATGTAATAATTTCTTATTATTAAAAAGTGGTTTTCTTTTTTGTTTTTCTTAATAAAAAATACATAAGAATTTACTTCATTATTTACTTTCTTCTTCAAAAAATATTACAAACAAACATTAGAAGTAATTTTTAGGTTTATTTTCATGACAACTTTTTAGAAGTCACTTCATAACTATTATCTGCGCTTTCAGTACTTTCGTTCATCCAAAAGGGCCCATACAATAATATTAAAGTTGGGGACATAAATACCTCCTTTGATAGAGGATGTTGGTGGCACATGCAGCTATGCAAGGTTCCCAACACATGGCTTTGCTCATGCTTATTTTGTTTTCTTAGATAAAACCATAGGAGCATAGCTGCCCTGAAAGTTCCCTAAAAAAATTTCGTTTTCAAAATGTGAGGTTACAGGATCAATTTTTGTGACGGTCGCATCTAAAAATTAGATAGTAAAGGATGTTATGATGTATCAGATGATATAATAGATGGATAAATGGTTATGTTGGCTCTTGAAGATTGTTTAGGTTGTTTGTCTTTAAAGAGATATATAGTTGGTAGAGCTTGAATCTCGCGCATTGGTAGTCATTCATCGAATGGAATATGAAATTGGGAAAGACTTCAATGGAAGTTTTGAAAGCGGTGTTAATGTGATGGTAGTCTTTTATTTAACTAGTGTTGAATTTTTGTCTGATCAGGATGCATCTATGTTTAGTGTTTGCTGTTTTGAGATTGAATTAATTAACGCATAGTTTCAAGACAAAGGTTAAATGAACGAATCTGAACCAAAAATGGAGCTCTGTACTGGTTGTGGATGGATCAACATCCCCTGCTCTGTTTAAGTGTATTTTTTACGATGCTATGCAAATCTGACGGACTCTATTAGTATAAAACAGGACGGACCAAGGGTGCGTAGGGTCGAAAGGAAATCCAAAGGCTGGGATTTGCAGTGCAGGGGCTCCTCATTCGTTGTGAATACGATTTGGTTTGTCATGTGAAACATGAGTGTTTATTTTGTCTCGGATAATTTACACTAAAACCATGATCTGCTTTTCGTATAAGCTGTAGTCATAACGTTTGGTTCGAGATGCGTCTCTTTCCATAAACCTAGCTGTTCCTAGGAGATTCGATTACTTAACACATGGTTTCAAGACTGTAGGATAATGGTGGAATGATCTCGAGATCGCCGATCCAATTCATGCAGATCCAATCCGCAAGAGGATCTCATATAAACAGCGGAATCAAATATCAATTAGTATCCTACAAGTACTAAGATCTGCATATCTTTGCTGGGTAGTAAATCACCTGAAATACCGTTGGACCGCCGATCTGTTCTTCATGGTTTTCTTACTCTTTGGATGGCCGTGCGGGGATCAATCACGGTGTTACTCGAAAAGCCCCCTAATTCACCGCGGCCACTGCAGACTTTGAGGAAGACGATCAAAAACCTTAGAACCCTAATCTCTAATGGTTGCATTCACATGTATCCATCAATATTGTCATTGGACAATATTATGATCATCCATCAATAGTTAACATTATGATCATTCGGTGCAAACCCTAATCTCTACCTATCGTCTCTCTCTCTCTCTCTCTCTCTCTCTCTCGATAGAGAGGCAAACGGACGGTTGAGATTGCATCAGACTCAAACCCTTAATAAGATTTGGCCACCTCCTAGGTTGATCCTATCATGGAGCTCGAGTCCAACAAAGACCCGGCTTTCATAACGGGTCTGGTCGGCCGATCCCCTAGACCCGTCCACTCGATTGAGCGGGCCATTAGCCCTGCCTGAATGCCAAAAAAGACTAAATTAATGAACATATTTGGACGGAAGAAGGAGCTATTTATGGTGACCTTAAATTCACTTGTCTCTCTAGTAATTTAGGCTAAAAATGTGAAATATGCTTTTTCACCTACAGATAATTTACACCAATTACAAGAATTCAAAGTGCCACTTGGATCACTAAAGCTTTGCACCACATGTGACCCCAGGAATTTGGACAAGACATGTTCTTTTCATTTCTCTTTTTTGTTTGATACACAAAGATAAATATATCTAATATTTTGGATTAAATAATGAAAGGGGGATAAGAGGTCCTTGTCATCATAATTCCAATGCATGTCTGGTTCCGGTCCCTTCCTTTTCTAACAATTCCTCCCTGGATGACCTAAGATGGACCTATCATGGTCCATTTTGGTGCCATGCCATAATTATTATCACACTTAAAACTAGACCTTAAATTAAAATGACACAATTATTATGTTCCTCATAAAATTAAAGAGTGCATACAATGAACTTATCACATCTACGGTCCCTAATTTTCTTTTTCCAAATTTTGACCATCTTGCCCAAGAAGTTTAAGATTTTATTTATTTTCTCGGCACTCAGCGATCCCAATCTTAAAATTTGAATCACATCATTCAATATGTTGTTTGTCGCATGGAGATTAATCACGCTCCACACCTAATAGCAGATAAAAGCATGCACATGCACATGAGGATGTCACATGGATGCCATAAAGTTATAATGTAGTTTCTAAGTGGTGGTCATATTGTATCAAGCATTTGTAAACATCTTCTTATCCTAAAATTTCGGTATGAGACAATAATGGTGAAATCTTGGTTGGGTTGACGTTAAGAATTATCTTCTAATTAATCAGAGTTTCATATAGTCATCCAAACTTAACTTCAAAACTCTAACCTAAACCATGTTTGGAATGGATTTTGGAGTTCAGAGAACTTCAGCTATCTTATTTTTTTTCCACCGAAAAAGCTAGAGAAATGTCCTACTCAATAAATATATATATATATATAAAACAAAAGATTCGATATGTATAAAAAAACAAAAGCAAATCACGTGCTGAAAAGGTAAAGCAGAAGCGATGTGTTGGAATTTGACTAAAATATGGCAAGCGAAGAACAAAAAGTGGACTAATTGTCGTCATCCGTTACTTATTATTGACTGAAAATCAAATATCCAACACGAACAAACTAAAGCCTTAGCAGCATTATTACAAACTGATGATGCTCAATATTGGCGACCGCTAATATCAGGACACGTGGCGGATGGCAGGTCCCATAACTCGGAATAAAGGGCCCACAGAGGTCTACCAGGCCTCCCCTGTACCCGACCTGCAATCACAAGCTAGCCCTCCTCGGGGCTCCCTGCAGATTGGCCTCCTCGGCCCCTCAGCTCGCCCTGAGCTGCCACAAGACCAAGTCTCCTCGGCCTTCTCGCTCGTCTCCGAGCCCCCCGGCCGAGGCCGTCTTCCTCGGTCCTCCGACCAGCTCCACCGCTCACAGGCGTAACCGCCACTCCGCGAATCTCGCCATACGCGGATTCTCCGCCAACAACATCCCACGTTCCATGCCTCCACGATCCCCATTAGTGGGTGATCCGCTCTCTACGCGGGCGTGACGTCGGGAACGTAACTGCCGGCGAGATTCTCGCGCCTGCTGCCACGTGCCTCCACCACTATATAAAACCCCGTCACGAAAGGGTCAAGTAAGCCATTTTTACTCCACTTAGCCGTTACGCTGCTCGGATCTAATGCTAACTTGATCGCCGGAGGGTCCTCGGTGGTACCAAACCACCCCGGGACTTCTTTGCAGGTACTCGGCGCTAAACTCCTCCAATCACCAATCTCCTCAAAACCCATTGAGACCCACACATAACAGGCGATCCCCACCAGAATCCACCAAGAGATCGACGTAAGACAACATCTGAAGGAGACCCGAAAAGGAGCTCCATCAGTTGGTGCCGTCTGTGGGAAACGCAAACTCCACAAAACAAAGTTGGCCTTCCGATCTCCATCCACATGGCAAGTAATCACCCTTAGAATCCAGGTACCAGCCGCCACCTCCCCCTCAGCGGAGGCGCTGGCGAACCTCAACCGAATGTCATTGGCTCCTCCACCGGCCACCGCCTCGCGGATCCCGCCGGAGGGAACCAAGGCCTACCAAGAATCATGGTCATGACGACAGGGGGCCAGTCGAGACCCCGCGAGGCTCGGCACCCCACGCCGGCAACAGACGCCAACGGCCGCCCGAGCAAAAAGGCTAGAGGCCACGAGCCCATCACCTTTGGCAACGGAGACCTCCACGGCATATCTGTGCCCCCACAACGACCCACTGGTGATCACGGCCCGAATCCACCGGTACGAGGTCCATCGGATACTTGTCGACTCAGGCAGCTCGGCAGACATCCTCTTCCACGACTGGTTTCTACGCATGGGGCTCACCCCAGCAGACTTGAAACCGACCTCTCACGTCCTTTCGGGGTTCACCAACCACTCCATCCCGGCGCAAGGGGTGGTCACCCTGCAGTTCAGCATCGGGGAGCCCGGCCGCACACGTACGTTGCCGGTGGACTTCATCGTAGCAAAAGTCCCCTCGGCCTACAACGTCCTCCTCGGCCGTCCAACGCTGAACTCCCTCCAGGCCCAGATATCGACCTACCACCTGGCGATGAAGTTCCCTCTCGGTCAGGGCGGGATAGGTCAGGTCTACGGGAACCAGCGGGTCGCGAAAATACGCCTTACCGAAACGTCTTCGTCCGAGCGGCCGGCCGACGACGCTGAGGTAAATAACAACATCAAGGGTTCCCTGGACACCCGAGACGAGCGGAAGGAGTTCTGGGGGATGCTGGTCGAACCTCTGACCGAGGTGCCCTTGACAGAAGGGGACCAGGAAAAAACCGTCCAGGTCGGATCACTCCTGACGGAGACTCAGCGAGATGACCTGGTCAGATTCCTCAGAAATAACTCCGACGTCTTTGCCTGGGCGCCTGCTGACATGCCTGGGATTGATCCCAAAATCATCTCCCACAAGCTCGGGGTTGATCATGCGGCCCGACCCGTCAGACAGAAGAAGAGGAGCTTCGTCCCGGTCAAACAGAAGGCTATCGAAGAGGAGGTTGATCGGCTTCTCGCTGCCAACTTCATCAGAAATGTCCCCTACTCGGAGTGGCTGGCGAACGTAGTTCTGGTCAGGAAGTCAAGCGGGAAGTGGCGCATGTGTGTCGACTTCACCGACCTCAATAAGGCCTGCCCCAAAGACAACTATCCACTCTCTCGGATAGATCAGCTCGTCGACAGCTCGGCCGGCCACGAGCTGTTGAGCTTCATGGATGCTTTCTCCGGCTACAACCAAATCCGTATGAATCCAGAAGATGAAGATCTCACCGCATTCACAACGGACCGGGGGGTATATTGCTATAGGGTGATACCCTTCGGCTTCAAGAACGCAGGGGCCATGTACCAACGGTTGGTCAATCGCATGTTCAAGCCACAGATCGGCAGGAATATGGAAGTCTACGTTGACGACATGCTCGTCAAATCTGTCTCGTCGGCCGACCATGCCAGGGATCTGGGCGAGGCCTTCGAAGTGCTCCGCAAGTTCAAGATGAAGCTAAACCCCGCCAAGTGCGCATTCGGAGTCACCGGGGGAAAGTTCCTCGGGTTCATGGTCACTCACCGTGGTATCGAAGCTAACCCAGAGAAAATCGACGCTATCCTCAACATGGTCGCGCCCAAGACCAACGTCGAGATCATGCAGCTCACGGGACGAGTCGCTGCTCTGAGCCATTTCATGTCCAGGTCAGGAGAGAAATGCCTCCCGTTCTTTAAGGCTATGAGGAAGATCCCGAGGTTCGAGTGGTCGAAGGAGTGCCAAGCCGCTTTCGACCAATTGAAGAAGCACCTCACGACGCCATCACTGCTCACCCGACCAGTTGAAGTAGATGAGTTGACGATGTACCTGGCAGTATCTGACCAAGCAGCAGGCTCGGTGCTCGTCCGGGAGGCCGATGGAGCGCAGAAGCCGGTGTACTATGTGAGCCATGTATTTAAGGACGCAGAAACGAGGTACCCTGCCATAGAGAAGATTTTCTTAGCCCTCGCGGTGGCCTCAAGGAAGCTGCGGCACTACTTCCAAGCACACACCATCATCGTCCTCACCGAGCGCCCGTTGGGGGCTATCCTTGCATCACCAGAATCCTCGGGCCGCATAGAAAAGTGGAGGTGGGAACTATCTCAGTTTGATATAAAATATCGCCCGAGGCAGGCCATCAAAGCGCAAGCCCTGGCCGATTTCATCGTTGAATGCACCATCCCTAGAAAGAAACCGGAGTCCACGCCGCCCCTCACAACTCAGTGTCCCATCGTGGAAAGTCCTGGCTCGGTTCCTGAGTGGGTCATATATATCGACGGGTCCTCAACCGAGGAAAGCTGTGGTGCCGGCCTCATTATCCGGGGTCCGAACGAAGCAAAAATGGAGTACTCTCTGAAGCTCGGTTTCAAGGTCTCGAACAACGCGGCAGAGTACGAGGCCCTCCTGGCCGGACTGCGCATGGCCGCCGGGCTGGGACTGAAGATAATTCGAATCCGCAGCGACTCGGCCCTTGTTGTCGGTCAGGTGACCGGCCGCTTTGAAGCTCGGGAGCCTCTGATGATGAAGTACCTGGATGAGGTGAGGAAACTCCGGAGGAGCTTTGACGAAGTCCAAGTAGAACAAATACCCAGGCAGCTGAATGCCCAAGCCGACGCCCTGAGCAAGCTGTCTTCGTCATACTCGGCCAACAATAAGCGGTCTATCCTCTTCGAAACCTTGCCTCAGCCCAGCGTAGAAGACGGAGCAACAACACTCCACGTATATGCGGCCCAAGAGGGCGACCAAGATTGGAGGAAGCCCCTCGTGGAATTCCTGAAGGACGGTACGCTCCCAGAAGATCGAGAAGCCGCCCGCCATCTCCGAGCCAAGGCCCGCCACTTCATTTGGAGCAACGGGAACCTCTACAAGAAAGCCTTCACTCAGCCCCTGCTCCGGTGCGTCGACCCCCACAAAGCCGACTACATCCTTCAGGAAATCCATGAAGGGGTTGGCGGTGCGCACCAAGGGGCCCGAACCTTGATCCAAAAGGCGTTGCTCCAGGGGTACTACTGGCCTACTATTCACGAGGACGCCCAGAAGCTAATCAGGAGATGCAAGAGCTGCCAGCTCCACGGCAGCATCCCTCACCTCCCCGCTACCAAGCTGACTGCCCTAACATCCCCATGGCCATTCGCCCAGCGGGGATTGGATATGATAGGCCAGTTCCCCACCGGTACAGGCGGGCACAAATATGTCCTCGTCGCAGTAGACTACTTCACCAAGTGGATCGAGGCCGTCCCCATCAGGAAACCGGACGCCGCCACAACCATCAAGTTCCTGCAAAACAATCTGATATTCAGGTTCGGCATCCCGAGATGTATCATCACCGACCACGGGACGAACTTCGAGAACGAGAAAGTGAAGGATTTCTGCAAAGAATACTATATCCTCATGAAGTTCGCCGCGATCACGCATCCACAATGCAACGGGCAGGCCGAAGTTGCTAACCGAGACGTCCTCCGAGGTCTCCGGACCCGCCTAGAAGAGCGACAAGGCAATTGGGTTGAAGAACTACCCCGGGTCTTATGGGCCCTGCGCAAGTCAAAGAAGACTCCCGCCGGGGAGAACCCCTTCGGCCTCTACTACGGGACCGAAGCAATGGTCCCAGCAGAGATCGAGCTATCCAGTCACCGGGTCGAGCACTTCGATGATGATACAAACACCTCGGCGCTACAGACCAACCTGGACATCCTGTTGGAGAAGAGAGATCGGGCTCAGATCGAGGCTGCCGCTTATCATCAACAAACGGCCCGATACTACTGTTAGTGTATATGCCCTAGGGGCCATTATTGTATCATACTAGATTGTATATTACTTAATGGAAGCTTGGGTTATTCACAGTTGTATATACTGTCTTGCTAAAAATGGTAGTATGCTACTTGGTTTGTGTCTACTTTAATATGTGCATATATTTCTTGTAACGTATCACTTATACATATTAGTAGAGCCCATAGGTTCTTTGCTTGATTACCAGCGTTGTGATGGCAGTCACACTAGTGGGGGCTGGGTAGTCTATAAGCAACATCCTATACAGGTCCCTAGTCGTAGGATTATCGAGACAGGGCATCGATACTCCAGAGTAGACTAGTGCGTACGCTTCTCATCCCAGTTGGGGAGATGGTCTGTCCCATAGCCATCAGTACGTCGTACTGGAGATAGTATACAGGTGCTCGTTAGGTTACGGGTACACCGGACAGGACTCACAGGGGAACTGTTGGTTGGTATTATACCCATCGTTAGTTAAACAGTTCCCAGGTGACATGAGTACAGCATAGTCCGCAGACTTGACACTGCTACTTCGCCTCGAGTGTGTCCTACTGTTCTTAAATTGCTACCCTACCACGGCTCAAAAGAGTCGTGCAAACAGGTAGCAGTTGGGTGCAGTCCCGAGCACTTGGAGGCAGTAGTGGTTAGATAGGATTCGTCTCTCCCGGTATTGGGAGATGATATCGCGCTGTATCAGAGAGCCATTACGCAAAGTCCCTGGCCAGGGCAAGCGAGATATACTGGTAGGTTCCAGTAACTTCTCAGGGTGTAATGGGTTTCGCTCCAACACGACTTATACAGCTATTAGGGGACTAACGCTTGCCACCCCCTAGGCTTGATATGCGATAGTCTTAGACGAACAAACCGGACTGTACGGAGATTGTCACATCAGGCTCAGTGGGAGTTCGGATGAGTTTCCTCATCGGCCTTCTTATCGACATCTACCTGGGGACCGTTACGTACAGCTAGTGCCGCTTGCAGTCTGTGGTTAAACCCACTGCCAGCGTAGTGTCGAGTCTTTAGAGTCCCACACAGAGAGTTTCCCTGCTCCAGGCGAAACGATATAGAGGTCGTATGGTTTTACGATAAGGGTTTGGACGCGTACGTGTGTTTACGCACGTATGACTTTTCGGACAGTTTTTACTAGCCGGCTTTGGTTTAAACCAGATTCTAGTATCGGGTTATTGGATTTATACAGTCTAAAGTTTTTCCGTGTTTTCACGGATTGGATGGGCGTTCTCGTAATTTGTCGGGAAGCTTCTAGAAGAGTGGTGACTTGGGGGGTAAGGTGGCATTGCATTAAATGAGATTAGTGACTCATTTGTGTGATTCATCCATGTCATTAATGCATCATAAATGCTTAATGACTCATGGAGATGAATCGCTCATAGATATTTATGAAGCATGGTTGTTAATTCTTTTATTTCATTTTTGGATAAATAAATAATGCTTCATATATATTATGATAGATCATTATCTCATTTCATTATCATCTTCACCTTCTCTCTCCTCAAGCTCTCTCATTCTTCAAACCCAAACCCTAACCTCTCATGAGTTGAGATCAAGGGTTAGCTAGACTAATACATCCATAACCTCACTCTATATCCCCTAGGTAGCTTAGATTAGCACTTTAAGCAACCTAGTTATCTCAAGTTTGAGATTAAACTTGGCGTAGGAGCTTTCGGGTGGATCGTCTTTGATTCAAGGAGGTCGTTGAGGTGCCGATGTTCCAAGGAGCCCACGAGGAGTGAAGGACAGCGATGAAGACCCGAAGGACATGTAAAGTGAGGTATAACTTCGAATCCGAGTAGTTAAACCTATAGTAGATCGTTAGCAATGGTTTAGATAACGATTCATGCGCTCAAGTCCGTGTTATAAAGCTTTGATAATCGTTTTTCATATATTCCGTCTTCCCGCAAGTTCGTGGGGTGCGTGACATGGACTTACAGTGGTATCAAAGCCAACTAAACCATTACTAGTTTGTTAGCAACTAGTTAGAAGTTCGATCGACGGAAAACGCGAAAACGAAACACCCTGAATCCCATGTTTATGTTAATTTTAAAAGTGTCTGAAAAATATTTGACATACCTTAAAATTCACAGCAGGGTATTTTAAGAATACTGGGAAAATACGAGGTTCCAACTCGGTGTTATGGCCGCGGATCCGCGGCAATAGAGTGATTGTGCCGCGGATCCGCCGCCGAGTCAACTCCGAGTTGGCTCGGATTTGCTCTGTTATTCTTGTTTTATGGTGTTCTGTTTTCCAGTATGTTCTGTTTCTACCCAGGTTACTTCAGTGCAGGTTTGCTTTTGGGGTAGACACGGAAAAGGGAAGTCGATCGATATTCTAAGTTATTTGCTAATTGGGTTTTTATCTGTAATGTTTAATGTGTTCGTAAACCTCCCCTAACTGCTAGTATGTCTGTTGGCAGGGGGTTGCACATTTCTGAAATATTTACTGTTTGTGTATATGAACTGTGTTGGACTGTTGTGATGATTAGCCGGGGTTTGAGATATATTTAATATTCATTCATTCAATGTAAATGTAATTTGATGTAATATTCTTTTGCGGGGCACATCCAGGTTGCGGTTGTAGCCACCGTTGTATTATTTCTTTTTACTGTTTTTGCTCCTAGGATAGACCCAAGGTGGGGTGCACAAACTACCGGGTACGTTGAAGTGCTTAGTGGCCTACTCACGTTGTTGAGGGAGACCGCTTCGCTTCGGGTACTTGGCGGGTAGTTTTCCATACCCGTAGGGGTCTAGGGTGGGGTAATGGCTATTCATCACAACTGTGTAATCCGTCTTTTATTGCAGGCTTAAACCAAATGCGGATTGCTAGTAAATCCAATAAAGTTCATCTGAGATCTGGAATGCTTATTATTGCGTCTGACGAATGTACAATATCTATATATGATAGCTATTAGACGTCACTTATGTTTTACACCCGCGCTAACCCAGCCCCCGCTCTGTCGTTAGTTAAGTAACCTAACGGGTGATGACGGGACCTAGTGGCGAATGCGGATGGCATAAGAGGACGTGGTATTTTCGTTGTTTTCTGTAATGATAGGATAAATGATAGGACGCATTATTATAATGCAAAGAAAATAAACCAAAATTAAATCGTTGGAACAAATTTGAAAGAAACCACTCGGTTATTTTAAAAGAGCGGAATTTTTAATTGCGGAGCTTTAACCACTCCTTTTAAAAAGTATCAGCTTCCTTCGATTATATCAAGTTCACTACGTTCACGGTTTTGCCAAAACCAGTCGTAGCCCTCCGTCATTTCATATGGATAGTCAATAGTATTCAAGCCGTGTTTGTTTGGACAAAGTCAAGGCACAGTGTTTGGTAGCTATTGGATATTCATATGTAGCATAGATAGATGCGTTGGTTTGGGACAGTCGTACTGCCTTATTTGGCCAAAGTCAAGGGTATGTACGGGTGGGTTCAAATTAACCTGGATAATGACTGGTAGAACTTGACATGTGACTTATGATTTGTTTGGCCAAAGTCAAGGTCATAAGAGCATGGGGAAAAAATCTATATCGGGAATTTCTAAAGAAACTGAAATTTGCAGAGACAGCATACCATTTTGGAGTTTGATGAATGTTGGTAGGATTCCTTCAACATTATCATACGATGATATTTTGGATCCCGATCCTACTGTGAGTATATACTACTTATCAGGAGATTCGTCACGTAACGATCAATGCTATAAACCAAGTAAGTGCCTAGAAAGGTGTCAGCGGGGTTACGCCCCCAGAGAAAAGAGGTTATTTAATTAAGGAACTTCGCGAAAGCGTTGGAAAACCTCCCTCGAAGTATCAACACTGGCCTGGCTGAACGGTTAAGCAAGTATTGTACGGTGAGAATAATCCTGGCTAATTCTTCTTTTATAGTTTGGGGAAGGATTCGAGAAACAGTAGGAGCCATCCTGTTTAGATAAATTAAAAACCACTCTGAACTTGCAAGAGCATCATGCTAATAGTGTTTTCTTCTCTCTCTCTTAATTGCAGCGACCTTGTGACCACACATAGGTTACATCTAGATAACAATTTGACTGAATCTGACTTATATGACTGGCAAAGGTCTGTCCAGATGACCATTGCCTATGACAAGCTGGACCACCCTATTACTACTCAAGATCCCGCCGTCCCAGGTCCAGTTTCCACCGTCACGGATATGGATATCCGACAGACAAGGGAAAAGGATAAAGCGAAAGCCAAGTGCCTCGTGTTAGCTTCAGTTGATGGTGTATACCAGAAGCAACACGAGAAAATGGACTCAGTTTCCATCTTTCTCCATAACAAAGATTTATATGGAGAGCAATCTCATATCGCAAGATATGAGACCTCGACCGAATTAATTCAAGCGAGGTTGGCCGTCAGGTCATTTGTAGGGGACAACGTCCTTACAATGACTAGCTATATTAATGAGCTCCAGGACCTGGAGACCACGTTGGGAAACAAGTCAGATACTGACTTGATTCTACAGTCTCTATCTACTACCCTAAAGGAAACCAGGGAAGCAGAAGGAAAGAGAAGGGCAAAAGTTTCGGGACTGAATGTAGTGAAAGAGGAACGTTCCTATTGTTATGGGATTGGGCATAGACAGAATGATTGCAGGGCTTTGGAAGCCAGTAGCCAAGATACGAAGCATGTTGTAGCTTCAACCTCAAGTGTATTTGTAATTGAGAACCACGTCAGTTAACCCTACTTCCTGGGTATTGGATACCGGGTCAGGAACTCACATCTGTAATTTATTACAGGCTCTGAGAAACCGTATGGTTATTGGGATAGGTGATATGACCCTCACGGTTGCTAACGGAATGAGCATGAACGTTGAATCCGTAGGGGAATATCATCTTGGACTGACAACTGGGCAGATATTGATTCTGCGTAACTGTTTTTATGTACCAGGTACGACTTATAATATCATATATGTACCCTTACTATCTAAGGAAGGATATGATTTTACTTTTACAAGAGATGTGGTTCACATCCACCTAAATCAAGTTATGATTGGATCAGGTACATTAGAAAACGGAATATACGTATTAAATCAAGCTCAGATTTTCAGTGTCCAGAACACACTTAAAAGAAAGTCTCCGGAAACAAATCAAGCTTTTTTATGGCATTGTAGACTAGGTCACATCAATGAGAGAAGATTGACTAAGTTACATAGAGAAGGATATTTGAATCCGTTCGAATATCAATCTTATGCTACTTGTGAATCTTGTCTCATGGGAAAGATGACAAAGACTCCGTTTTCTGGACACGGAGTAAGAGCAAGCGAGCTCTTAGGACTCATACACAGTGATGTGTGCGGTCTAATGTCTACACATGCGCGAGGTGGTTATTCCTACTTCATTACTTTTATGGATGATTTCTCTAGGTATGGATATATCTTCTTGATGAAGCATAAATCCGAGGCCTTTGAGAAATTCCAAGAATAAAAGAATGAAGTGGAAAAACAAACCAGCAAAAGTATCAAGACACTGAGATCTGATCGAGGTGGTGAATACTTAAGTGCCGAGTTTCTAGGTTACTTAAAAGAGAATAGAATTCTCTCTCAGCTTACTCCTCCATACACACCACAACACAACACAACGGTGTATCCGAAAGAAGGAATCGAACCCTATTGGATATGGTTCATTCCATGATAAGTAAGGCTGAGTTACCACGATCATTCTGGGGATATGCACTAGAATCAGCTGCATACCTTTTGAACCGAGTTCCAACTAAGACTGTGCCTACTTCACCATATCAGATGTGGTGTGGGAAGAAACCCTATCTTAAGCACATTAAGATATGGGGATGTCTAGCTTTTGTAAAGAAGCAGCTTGCGGACAAGCTCGAGGCACGATCAGTACAGTGTAAGTTTGTAGGATATCCAAAGAACTCCAAAGGATATTATTTCTATTACGCAGAGGAACAAAAGATTTTTGTTTCTCATAATGCTCGCTTCTTGGAAACTGAGTTTTTAGAAAATCAGATAAGTGGGAGCGCAATAGAACTGGAAGAAATTCCAGAACCACAAACTATTACTGAAACCATAGTAGAACAAGAAGGTTCAGGAGAACCGGACATCCCGACGCCTATCCGCAGGAGTAGTAGGAAATCTCAACCGCCTGAGAGATACTACGGTTTTCTCATAGACGGGGATAGAGAGGATTGCGTCATTGATGATGATGACCCTACTAGCTTCCAGCAAGCCATTCAGAGCGGCGACTCGGTAAAATGGCTGGATGCAATGCGGACCGAAATGGAGTCCATGTACACTAACAAAGTATAGACTTTGGACATTGCTCCAGATGGGGTAAAACCCATAGGATTCAAATGGATCTTCAAAAAGAAGATTGGTGTAGATAGACAGGTTGAAACCTATAAGGCTAGACTTGTTGCAAAGGGTTTCCGTCAAAGACCTGGTTTGGACTATGACGAAACCTTTTCTCCAGTGGCTATGCTCAAATCCATTCGGGTCCTTCTTGCTATTGCTGCCTTCCACGATTATGAGATCTGGCAGATGGACGTAAAGACGGCCTTTCTAAATGGAAATTTGGAAGAGAGCGTCTATATGGATCAGCCAAAGGGATTCATTCAGAGTGGGAGCAGCGGTAAAGTATGCAAACTGCTTAAGTCCATTTATGGACTAAAGCAGGCATCTCGGAGTTAGAACATCTGTTTTGATGATGCTGTCAAAGAATTTGACTTTATCAAAAATCCAGATGAACCATGCATATATAGTAAGATTGTAGGGAGAGCTGTAGTATTTCTCGTCTTGTACGTGGATGACATTCTCCTAATAGGAAATGATATTCCTATGTTACAGTCAGTCAAAAGATTCTTATCACAGAAATTCTCCATGAAAGACCTGGGTGATGCCACCTACATTCTGGGGATCCGGATCTATCGTGATAGATCAAAAAGGATGTTGAGACTTTCACAGTCCAGGTACATAGACACCATAGTGAAGAGATTCAAAATGGATGATTCTAAGCGCAGTAACCTACCGGCTTGTCACGGAATCACCCTCTCCAAAGAGATGTCTCCTAAGACTGATTTGGAAAGGGATCACATGTCGATTATACCCTACGCTTCTGCAGTAGGCTCTATAATGTATGCGATGTTAAGTACCAGACCAGATGTAGCATACGCATTGAGCGTAGTAAGCCGGTACTAAGCAAACCCATGGGAGAATCACTGGATAGCAGTAAAGAACATTCTCAAGTACCTGAGAAGGACTAAGGAGATGTTCTTGGTGTATGGCAGAAAAGACCTCCAGATGGAGGCCTTTGCCGACTCCGGCTTCCAGAGTGACAAAGATGACTCCAAGTCCATGTCGGGTTATGTCTTTACCCTCAATGGAGGGGCGGTCTGTTGGAAGAGTTCCAAGCAGGAGACCGTTGCTGACTCAACAATGGAAGCGGAGTACATAGCTGCTTGCGATGCCACAACAGAAGCAGTCTGGATGAAGAAGTTCCTTACAGAACTTCAGGTGGTTCCTTCCAGTGTTGGTCCAATACCTCTGTATTGTGACAACAACGGCGCTATAGCTTTAGCGAAGGAACCCAGGTCCCATCAGAAGTCCAGACACATCTTAAGGCGGTATCACCTGATCGGGGAGATCGTAGATCGCCGGGAGATCGAGGTGAAGAGAGTAGAGACGGAGAATAACATTGCTGATCCATTCACAAAGGCCATTTCTCAGACACAGTTCGAGAGGCTATTCGAGATGATAGGTCTACGATATGCCAGCTCATGGCCCTAGTGCAAGTGGGAGATTGTTAGTGTATATGCGCTAGGGGACATTATTGTATCATACTAGATTGTATATTACTTAATGGAAGCTTGGGTTATTCACGGTTGTATATACAGTCTTGCTAAAAATGGTAGTATGCTACTTGGTTTGTGTCTACTTTAATATGTGCATATGTTTCTTGTAACGTATCACTTATACATATTAGTAGAGCCCATAGGTTCTTTGCTTGATTACCAGCGTTGTGATGGCAGTCACACTAGTGGGGGCTGTGTAGTCTATAAGCAATATCCTATACAGGTCCCTAGTCGTAGGATTATCGAAACAGGACATCGATACTCCAAAGTAGACTAGTGTGTACGCTTCTCATCCCAGTTGGGGAGATGGTCTGTCCCATAGACATCAGTACGTCGTACTGGAGATAGTATACAGGTGCTCGTTAGGTTACGGGTACACCGGACAGGACTCGCAGGGGAACTGTTGGTTGGTATTATACCCATCGTCAGTTAAACAGTTCCCAGGTGACATGAGTACAGCATAGTCCGCAGACTTGACACTGCTACTTTGCCTCGAGTGTGTCCCACTGTTCTTAGATTGCTACCCTACCACGGCTCAAAGGAGTCGTGCAAACAGGTAGCAGTTGGGTGAAGTCCCGAGCACTTGGAGGCAGTAGTGGTTAGATAGGATTCGTCTCTCCCGGTATTGGGAGATGATATCGCGCTGTGTCAGAGAGCCATTACGCAAAGTCCCTGGCCAGGGCAAGCGAGATATACTGGTAGGTTCCAGTAGCTTCTCAGGGTGTAATGGGTTTCGCTCCGACACGACTTATACAGCTATTAGGGGACTGACGCTTGCCGCCCCCTAAGCTTGATATGCGATAGTCTTAGACGAACAGACCGGACTGTACGGAGATTGTCACATCAGGCTCAGTGGGAGTTCGGATGAGTTTCCTCATCGGCCTTCTTATCGACATCTACCTGGGAACCGTTACGTACAGCTAGTGCTGCTTGCGGTCTGTGGTTAAACCCACTGCCAGCGTAGTGTCGAGTCTTTAGAGTCCCACACAGAGAGTTTCCCTGCTCCAGGCGAAACGATATAGAGGTCGTATGGTTTTACGACAAGGGTTTGGACGCGTACGTGTGTTTACGCACGTACGACTTTTCGGACAGTTTTTACTAGCCGGCTTTGGTTTAAGCCAGATTCTAGTATCGGGTTATTGGATTTATACAGTCTAAAGTTTTTCCATGTTTTCACGGATTGGAGGGGCGTTTTCGTAATTTGTCGGGAAGCTTCTAGAAGAGTGGTGACTTGGAGGGTAAGGTGGCATTGCATTAAATGAGATTAGTGACTCATTTGTGTGATTCATCCATGTCATTAATGCATCATAAATGCTTAATGACTCATGGAGATGAATCGCTCATAGATATTTATGAAGCATGGTTGTTAATTCTTTTATTTTATTTTTGGATAAATAAATAATGCTTCATATATATTATGATAGATCATTATCTCATTTCATTATCATCTTCACCTTCTCTCTCCTCAAGCTCTCTCATTCTTCAAACCCTAACCCTAACCTCTCATGAGTTGAGATCAAGGGTTAACTAGACTAATACATCCATAACCTCACTCTATATCCCCTAGGTAGCTTAGATTAGCACTTTAAGCAACCTAGTTATCTCAAGTTTGAGATTAAGCTTGGCGTAGGAGCTTTCGGGTGGATCGTCTTTGATTCGAGGAGGCCGTTGAGGTGCCGATGTTCCAAGGAGCCCACGAGGAGTGGAGGACTGCGATGAAGACCCGAAGGACATGTAACGTGAGGTATAACTTCGAATCCGAGTAGTTAAACCTCTAGTAGATCGTTAGCAATGGTTTAGATAACGATTCATGCGCTCAAGTCCGTGTTAAGAACCTTTGATAATCGTTTTTCATATATTCCGCCTCCCCGTAAGTTCGTGGGGTGCGTGACATGGACTTACAACTACAACGCTCGGGTTAAGCACCGCTCCTTCAAGACTGGGGATCTGGTCTTATGGCGAAACGAATTCATTGACCAAGGCAGGCTTCACAAGTTCTCCCCGAAATGGGATGGTCCCTTCCTCATCTCTGAGGCGCTCCGCGACGGAGCCTACCGCTTACAAGACGCGGACGGACGCAAGCTCCCGCGGCCTTACAACGCCGAGAAGCTCAAACTATACCAATGAGGTCAAGGCCAGCAAGTGTGTACTCCCCCTCTTTTTCTTCACAAAGATGATGTAAATGTTCTCTAAAAATCCTGTCCATTCGAATAAAGAAACGTCGGAACATCTCGAATAAAGTTCTGTCTTTACAATCCAAAGCCCTCGCCAAGAGGCGGCCGCGCAGCTTCACTTCCCGGCCATCCTTAGTGGGCTTCCTACAACCCCTCCAACGCTAAGGATCAAGGTCCTCCTAAGAGGCAACCCAGCAGCTACCTTGCTCGGTCCCCGTCCCGAAAGATCAAAGCCCTCGCAAGAGGCAACCGACCGGCTGCCCTGCTCGATCATCTCCGCTGGTAGCTCCCTACCCATGACGCCAGGGATCGAAGCCCTCGCAAAAGACATCCGAGTGGCTACCCCGCTCGGTCATCCCAGGCTGGTAGTTACCTATCCACGGCGCTAGAGATCAAATCCCTCGCCAAGAGACAACCCAGCAGCTACCCTGCTCGGTTATCCCTGGCGGGTAGCTTCCCTACCGCAACGCCAGGGATCGGAAAGTCCTCCCAGAGGCAGTCGAGACCATCCGTCGCTCAGCTATCCCTGGCGGGTAGCTTCCCTACCGCAACGCCAGGGATCAGAAAGCCCTCCCAGAGGCAGTCGAGCCCGAGGATCCCTCGCTCGGCTATCCTTCAGGACAAAAGCCCTTGTCAAGAGGCACTGGGCAGTAACCCTGCCCGGCCAAACGACTTCGGTTCACACGTGAAAGTGCTTCGAAAGGCGCCGGCTCCCAATGGTGAAATTCTTGGTAGGCTTCTACAGCCCCTCCCGCGCCAAGGACCAAAGTCCTCCCAGAGGCAGTCGAGTCCTTGCTCGGCTATCCCCAGCTGGTAGCTTCTTACCACAACCGACAGGGATCAAAGTCCTCGCCAAGCGGCACTGGGCAGTAACCCTGCTCGGTCCCCGTCCTGAAGGATCAAAGCCCTCGCAAGAGGCAACCGGTCAGCTACCCTGCTCGGTCATCTTCGGCTGGTAGCTCCCTACCCATGACGTCAGGGATCGAATCCCTCGCAAGAGGCGTCCGAGCGGCTACCCCGCTCGGTCATCCCAGGCTGGTAGTTGCCTACCCACGGCGCCAGAGATCAAAGCCCTCGCCAAGAGGCAACCGCGCAGCTTCACTGCCCGGTCATCCCTACTCAGTTATCCCCGGCGGGTAGCTTCCTTACCGCAACGCCTGAGATCAGAAAGCCCTCCCAGAGGCAGTCGAGCCCGAAGATCCCTCACTCGGCTATCCTTCGGGACAAAAGCCTTCGCCAAGAGGCACGGGGCAGTAACCCTACTCGGTCCCCGTCCTGAAGGATCGAAGCCCTCGCAAGTGGTAACCAAGCTGCTGTCCTGCTCGGTCAACTCCGGCTGGTAGCTCCCCACCCATGACGCCAGGGATCGAAGCCCTCGAAAGAGGCCTCCGAGCGGCTACCCCGCTCGGTCATCCCAGGCTAGTGGTTGCCTACCCACGACGCCAAAAACCAGAAGCCCTCGCCAAAGGGCAACAGAGCAACTTCCACCCACCCTCGGCACAAGTAAGACGGACAGCCCTCTGCCCATCGCATGCAGAGGATCCGAGCCACCAACAAAGGGCATCAGGTCTATCCAAGTCTTGAGCGATCTCCCCTCGACTTCGGGGCCATGGAGACTCCTCCTTCTCAGCAGCGCTTGGCACGCTTGGCAAGTGATCGAAATCAACTCGACGAACGATCGCCAGACAGATGGCCGACCTGAAATGAAAGCCCAACAACGCAAGCAGGGATATTTTACAAGCATTCTTCACAAACAGGAGATAAAGTGCGGACCGATAAAACCAAAGAAGAAGTTTTATTATCAAGCGCACAGTCTTTACAAAGGGTATTTCGGGCTCCCCAGCCTTACAAACTGCCCGGAGGCTTACAAAAGAGGGACGAGGAAATATCAAAAAAAGAAGCCTAAGTCGCAACCCTCCCCCCCCGCCCCGCGCCTCGCTTCCCTCATCACCGAGGGCTTCACCACCGGAGGTCTTGCCACCAGGGGCGCGCCTCTCTTCCCTCATCGTTGTCATCCGGAGGACTTGCCACCGGGAGTGGGACCCGAGCACGGAGCTCGCCATCGGCGAACTCGGGAAGCTGCTCCTTCACGACATCCAGAGCCTTATTCTACGCGACGGCGGAGTACTCACCAAGCTCGGCGTAAAACTGCTCTGACACCTTATAATCGTCCACGACTTTCCCAGCCCGAACCTCGGCAGTCTGGGCCGCCAGAAGCGCTGCCTCGGCATCCCTCCTGCTTGCATCTCTCTCCTTCTCCATGGCCGTGAAGCGATCGGCCAGGTCCGCCAGCTTCCTCTCGGTAACCCGGAGGGACGCACTCAGGCGACGATGGACGCCCCGATTCGCTGAATTGGCGAGCTCCGCAGCCTCAGCACGGGCTGCCAGGACATCGCCCTAGCCCTCTCCAGATGCAGGTCATGCCGCAGGTCCTCGACCTCCGAGGGAAACGCCCTTACCGGCCTCGGTGCGTGGAACGCCCCCTCGGCCTCCATACGAGTAGCAATGGCGCGGTGTTGAAGGACCTGACGGGAAGCGGATGAGAAACTGGGAGGCGCTCGGGCCTAAGAAGGGAAGACCAAAAACAACGCATGGAGGAGTTCGTACCTGGACCACCTCTTAGGCTATGGCCTCTATTTGGGCCCTTGGGGTGCCATACGGAAGTCTTCCTCCTGCCGACTCTTCCATCCCGGCGAGCAGGCCGGCAGCGACGGAAAGCCCTAACGGAACCATGAAGACGGCATCACCCTCCTGCACGGGGATCCCCTCAGGGACCATCGACGGCGGCGCACGAGAAATTGCCCTTTTCCTCTTAAAGGGGACCCCGTCCTCGCCCTCCCCTCCGTCTCCCGCCTGGGGCTCGGATGACCGCGGGCGTCTCTGACCGGTGCCGGAACAATCACCAGGTGCCGCCAACGAAGCGAACGGCCCTATCGCCGGCAGAACGTTCGACGCAGGACATGGTCCAGCCAGGGGCACGACCGTGTTGCTGGCCTCCCTCTGGAACGAGCGACCCAAAGAGTGGGAACGAACCATGTATCCCAAGGAAGAAGAGCGCCGAGCAGCCTAGGCTAAGAAGAAAGGAAATATGAAGGAGTAGGGGCCCTGGAACGGGCCCCACCCCTATTTATCACCACGAGCGACCTCATCCAACGGTGCCCTTCATCTCCCGCCAAAACGCCTCCTCACGTCCAACGGCTCTGATTGCTCCACTTGTCATCCCCGCACTGGACCGCACCCTTTCAGGCATCGCAGGTCTGCACACGTCGCGTCAGCCAACCGACGCTTGACACATGGACTGTCACTTCAAAGGCAAGATACACGAACCGGCGCACCCTCCTTAAATGCAGAGATCTCGCCCTGATTCGCTGGCAGAAAAGACAGCTCGCGGCCCGGGAACGCGTCCTGACAAAACCTTAGGAGGGAGCTCACCCCGGGCGGCCCGGCAGTCCACTCTTGACCCGACCCGCTAGCTGGTCGGGACAAGAGTGGGGGGCTAATGATGATGCTCAATATTGGTGACCCCTAAGATCAGGATACGTGGCGGATGGCAGGTCCCATAACTCGGAAGAAAGGGCCCACAGAGGTCGACCAGGCCTCCCCTGTACCCGACCTGCAATCACAAGCTAGCCCTCCTCAGGGCTCCCTGAAGATTGTCCTCCTCGGCCCCTCAGCTCGCCCTGAGCTGCCACAAGACCAAGTCTCCTCGGTCTTCTCGCTCGTCTCCGAGCCCCCCGGCCGAGGCCGTCTTCCTCGGTCCTCCGACCAGCTCCACCGCTCACAGGCGTAACCGCCGCTCCGCGAATCTCGCTATGCGCGGATTCTCCGCCAGCAACATCCCACGTTCCACGCCTCCACGATCCCCATTAATAGGCGATTCGCTCTCTACGCGGGCGTGACGTCGGGAGCGTAACTGCCGGCGAGATTCTCGCGCCTGCTGCTGCGTGCCTCCACCACTATATAAACCCCCGTCACGGAAGGGTCAAGCAAGCCATTTTTACTCCACTTAGCCGTTACGCTGCTCGGATCTAATACTAACTTGATCGTCGGAGGGTCCTCGGCGGTACCAAACCACCCCGGGACTTCTTTGCAGGTACTCGGCGGTAAACTCCTCCAATCACCAATCTCCTCAAAACCCATTGAGACCCACACATAACAGGGGATCCCCACCAGAATCCATCGGGAAATCGACGGAAGACAACATCTGAAGGAGACCCGAAAAGGAGCTTCATCACAAACCAATTTTTTTTTTGTGGAGTTATGAACCGAAGATGCCACATTCCTTTGCAAGAGAAGTAATTAAAAATAGGAGATTCAAGCATTTTGATTTTCCTTAGCTCTCTCTCCATTTTCAACCTTCTCATTCTCCGCAACCGTTTGCTCATCCAAAAAGAAAGATAAAAATTCGTATCAACAGGCTTTTATTTTCGAATCATCCGAGAGAGTCTATCTGAACTTCAATTATCTAAACTACAAATATGATATAACCGGAGTTTACAAGACTATTCAAATTAAAGCTTTCTGAACTTCAAAATTTATGAAAAGCGCTTATTTTGGAGTTTAGATTACTCCAAAACATGCCGAACATGTGAATTGCTATACTGTAGTTTTTATCCGAGCTAATTAGTCGTACATTTTTTTTATTAAAAAAAGTAATATTTTGCCTTCAATTAATTAATTGATTCCAATAGAAATATTAAAAAGTTAGTATCACGACCAAATCCAACAGAGAGCGACAGAACACGTATTCAAGGAATAAACTAATTATGGATGCAATTAATAAAAGAGAAACAAAGATATGTTGATGCTTGCCTTTATGAAACTCACGGGTATTTTAATGTAACGAGTAATGCTACACATTTGTTGTACCCTTTGCTGCTATCATTTTGGCCAATAATCAACCTCAGTATCTCTCTGCCATTGATGCTAAAGGAAGGGTGCACGGAGCACCCCTTCTAATTTTTTGCTATGTCAAGAATACTGATATGTCAAAAATTGATAATTTTAATTTAGATTATATTTAAAATAAAAATTAAAATATAAAGGTTTTAGGATTATTGCTACCGTTCACCATAACAAACTCCCAAGATTTTAAGGTTCTCATCATCTCTGTAACTCTTATCGTTCTCACGTTCCCATTTCTCCAACTAATTCTTTAAAAATCTTTGTGATGTCAAAATATACAGACGTGCATCGTACGTGCAACATATCGTTTTTATAAACGTCTTTTATCAATCCAACCAAGCAGAAAGGAGTATCGGACTTTAAATAAGGTATTAAATTTTTTCATCATATAACATTGGAGTACCTTATAATTTTCAAAAAAGTATGAATCTCAAGCAATAATTCTGTTTGAGTGAACAAATTTGTGCCTATGCGCGAAGATTTGCATGTTCAAGCTTGGTCATTATCTGCAGGGCCAAATTATTCGGTGTGCCAGATGTAATTCATCCGGGCCGGGATGAGAGAAAGAAGGAAGTTTCGGACAGCGTATGGAGCCCACACTTTTATTTCTTATCCCTCTTATCCGGATGTATCCGACCTGCTCATGGATGGAATAATTTTTCAAATTTAACAGGTTGATTAGCTTCTGACACTTGTTTTTTTCAAAAATAAATGTTTGCATTATCTTTTACCACTATTTATTTATTTATTTTTGGATCTGTGACTGAAATTGAATCCATTTAGGTGTGCTCTAACGTAAATATGGTGTTATACTGCTTAAAATCTTGTCATATATTCTGTCATGCGTTACTACTTTTCTTGTATATACGTTGTATTAGGATGCATATACACATTTTGCAAAAATCCTGTCAAATCTTCTAAAATAATAAATTAATAATAAATTAAAATAACAAGGCCGAGGATTTTCGAAAATGGAATTAAATCTTTTATATCTTCATGTCATATTTCTTCTACTATTTTAATTCCAAAAGGCGAAAAAAAATCTCATAATTTTGGAAAATATTTAAAAAATAATAACTAATTTTTCAAATCATATCAATTCTTCTAAAACAATAAATTAATTAATAACAAATTAAAATGATAACACATGGTTTTTTGATAACAAAAGTAAATCTTTTATATCTTCATGTCATGTCATATTAGCTTTAATTATGTATAATCTATGTGCAAAAATACTAGCCAAACAATAATTAAAAAGACATTCCTCATTTTGCATACTTTAGTAATTATTGTTTAAGTTAGTTTTATATTTTCAGTTGTTACTTAAAATACCGAGCTCTTACATTCAATAAGCTGCTTCCTCTAGAAATATAGTCATCTTAAATTTTTTTATTGTTATCACATTTGAGATTATCCTGTAACAAAGAATTTATGAATTTTCTGTGTGCACAGCACGTGTAAAAAACTAGTATGTTAAAATATATATTGAATCTTATATGGTTATTAATCATTATTCATAATGTATAAACAAAATGTAAGCTGTGCGTAAGGTTACATTTATAGAAAGACCATTGATTTTTCCATCCACCCATAAAAGCTGAAAAATATGTAAATGACAATTTCTTTTGGTATTCATATGTATTATAAATGAAGGGTATTTTGAGATTAAACTAAAATTGAGAGAGCCCAATTGCATTAGAAAGTTAATGGATATTTCCTACGGCATATTTTTTTTTTTTGGCGCTCATAAGTTTTATGGCAGGTAAATGAACATGAACTGTGTTGATCATCCATACAGGCTGTGAAAAGTGAAGTTCTTGGCCACCATATATTATTATTATTATTATAAGTGTTATAGAATAAACGTTAAATTGCATAAATGTACCCATGAACTTTCACCATTTTGCATTTGTTACCATGAACTTTAATAATTAGAGATAGATACCATGAACTGCTGCTTACGGTCGCAACTTAATACCATAAACTTTTATTCCGTCTGCAAACGTTAAGCTAAGCTGCCACGTTAGCAATTTTTGAAGTGTCTTTCCTTTTTTACCCCCATGCGATGTTTTTAAATACAATAAGATCTATTTCTTGACCTAAATTACTTATTTTAACATTCTCTCCCTCCTTCTATCTCCCCATTTTAGCTTCTAGGGCTAGGGCAAAATCAGAGTTCATGGCATCTCTCTCCTATGGGAGTAATCATAGGATGCGCTGTGATTGTGGTTTCCCTGCTACCATAACTAGATCTAACACCGAACTCAGTCCAGACAAGAGATTTTGGGGCTGCTACAGTTGGCTGGTTAAAAATTTCAACTTCTTCAGAGAGGTTGATGGTGATGCTGTTGGGGTTGCTGTGGGGGGCGCTGCTGTCGGGAGCGCCGTTGCTCGATGACAACATATAAGAGATTTGAGAAGATTGTTGGAAGAGATGCAATTGCAGATCATTAATCTCAAAGAACATCATGAGTAAACAATTGTTGAAGTTAGGAAGATAGAACAGCTGAAAATTAGGCTTTTTGTGATTTTGGGTGTAGTTTTAGGGTTTCTCCTTGATAAAATGTAACATTAGAAACAAGGAGTATGATATGAACAATATCATATATTATGTCTTACTTTGTGGTTATTGTGCTGTTGATACAATATTCTAAAACAATAAATTAATTAATAACAAATTAAAATGATAACACATGGTTTTTTGATAACTAAAGTAAATCTTTTATATCTTCATGTCATGTCATTTTAGCTTTAATTATGTATAATCTATGCGCAAAAATACTAGCCAAACAATAATTAAAAAGACATTCCTCATTTTGCATACTTTAGTAATTATTGTTTTAGTTAGTTTTATATTTTCAGTTGTTACTTAAAATACCGAGCTCTTGCATTCAATAAGCTGCTTCCTCTAGAAATATAGTCATCTTAATTTTTTTTTATTGTTATCACATTTGAGATTATCCTGTAACAAAGAATTTATGAATTTTCTGTGTGCACAGCACGTGTAAAAAACTAGTATGTTAAAATAAATATTGAATCTTATATGGTTATTAATCATTATTCATAATGTATAAACAAAATGTAAGCTGTGCGTAAGGTTACATTTATAGAAAGACCATTGATTTTTCCATCCACCAATAAAAGCTGAAAAATATGTAAATGACAAGTTCTTTTGGTATTCATATGTATTATAAATGAAGGGTATTTTGAGATTAAACTAAAATTGAGAGAGCCCAATTGCATTAGAAAGTTAATGGATATTTCCTACAGCATAGTTTTTTTTTGCCGCTCATAAGTTTTATGGCATGTAAATGAACATGAACTATGTTGATCATCCATACAGGCTGTGAAAAGTGAAGTTCTTGGCCACCATATATTATTATTATTATAAGTGTTATAGAATAAACGCTAAATTGCATAAATGTACCCATGAACTTTCACTATTTTGCATTTGTTACCATGAACTTTAATAATTAGAGATAGATACCATGAACTGCCGCTTTCGGTTGCAACTTAATACCATAAACTTTTATTCCGTCTGCAAACGTTAAGTTAAGCTGCCACGTTAGCAATTTTTGAAGTGTCTTTCCTTTTTTACCCCCATGCGATATTTTTAAATACAATAAGATCTATTTCTTGACCTAAATTACTTATTTTAATATTCTCTCCCTCTTTCTGTCTCCCCATTTTAGCTTCTAGGGCTAGGGCAAAATCAGAGTTCATGGCATCTCCCTCCTATGGGAGTAATCATAGGGTGCGTTGCGATTGTGGTTTCCCTGCTACCATAACTAGATCTAACACCGAACTCAGTCCAGACAAGAGATTTTGGGGTTGCTGTAGTTGGCCGGTTAAAAATTTCAACTTCTTCAGAGAGGTTGATGGTGATACTGTTGGGGTTGCTGTAGGGGGCGCTGCTGTCGGGAGCGCCGTTGCTCTATGACAACATATAAGAGATTTGAGAAGATTGTTGGAAGAGATGCAATTGCAGATCATTAATCTCAAAGAACATCATGAGTAAACAATTGTTGAAGTTAGGAAGATAGAACAGCTAAAAATTAGGCTTTTTGTGATTTTGGGTGTAGTTTTAGGGTTTCTCCTTGATAAAATGTAACATTAGAAACAAGGAGTATGATATGAACAATATCATATATTATGTCTTACTTTGTGGTTATTGTGCTGTTGATACAATATTTTGAAGGTAAATGCATAAAATCTTTCTTGATTTTGAATTATTTTTACATTTTTCATCATTAATTGATCTGTTCTTCCAAAATGCATTCGTAAACTTAAAATTTATTGCAGAAATCAAAATCAAAGCATTGCAAGATGTTGAAACTGGGGTATAATTTCCAAACCAAAACCAAAATCTGGCTCAAGATTACAGTATAATGATATATTCAAAACTGAAACATTGCAAAATACTGGAGCAATAAAATTGTTATATGTAAACTGTTAGTGTATATGCCCTAGAGGCCATTACTGTATCATACTAGTTTGTATATTACTTGATGGAAGCTTGGGATATTCACATTTGTATAGACAATCTTGCTCGAAATTGTAGTATGCTACTTGGTTTGTCTCTGCTTTAATGTGTGCATGTGTTTCTTTTAGCGTATCGCCTATACACATTAGTGGAGCCCTTAGGATCTTTGCTTGATTACCAGCGTTGTGATGGCAATCACACTAGTGGGGGCTGGGTAATCTACAAGCACATCCTTATATAGGTCCCTAATCGTAGGATTATCGAGACGGGGCATCGATACTCCGGATTAGACTAGCGTATGCGCTTCTCATCCCAGCAGGGGAGACGGTCTGTCCCACAGCCGTCAGTACGTCGTACTTGAGATAGTATGCGGGTGCTCGTTAGGTTACGAGTACACTGGACAGGACTCGTCGGGAACTGTTGGTTGGTACTATACCTATCGTCAGTTATCAGTTCCCAGATGACATGAGTACAGCTTAGTCCGCTGACTTGACACTGTCACTTCGCCTCGAGTGTGTTCCCACTGTACTTTGTGTAAGTCCATGTCACGCACCCCACGAACATTCGGGGAGGCGGAATATATGAAAAACGATTATCAAAGCTTCGTAACACGGACTTGAGCGCATGAATCGTATCTAAACCATTGCTAGCTATCTACTAGAGGTTTAACTACTCGGATACGAAGTTATACCTCACGTTACTTGTCCTTCAGGTCTTCATCGCTGTCCTCCACTCCTCGTAAGCTCGTTGGAACATCGGCACCTCAACGGACTCCTCGAATCAAAGACGATCCACCCGAAAGCTCCTACGCCAAACTTAATCTCAAACTTGAGATAACTAGGTTGCTTAAAGTGCTAATCTAAGCTACCCAGGGGATATAGAGTGAGGTTATGGATGTATTAGTCTAGCTAACCCTTGATCTCAACTCATGAGAGGTTAGGGTTAGGGTTTGAAGAGAGAGTGAGCTTGAGGAGAGAGAAGGTGAAGATGAGAATGAAAAGAATAATGAACTCATATGAATATATCAACCATAACAATTAATCAAATAAATAATATAAATGATTAATCATCATGGTTAGATTCATTCACCTAGTGTGATTCATCATATGACTCATTAACTCATTAATGAATCATTTAATGCAAAGGATGAATCACACAAATGAGTCATTAAGCAATTAATGCTCATGCCACCTTAACCCCTTAGTCACCACTCTTCTAGAAGCTTCCCGATAAATTACGAGAACGCCCCTCCAATCCGTGAAAACACGGAAAAACTTTAGACTGTATAAATCCAATAACCCGATACTAGAATCTGGCTTAAACCAAAGCCGGCTAGTAAAAACTGTCCGAAAAGTCGTACGTGCGTAAACACACGTACGCGTCCGAACCCTTGTCGTAAAACCATACGACCTCTATAACGTTTCGCCTGGAGCAGGGAAACTCTCTGTGTGGGACTCTAAAGACTCGACACTACGCTGACAGTGGGTTTAATCATAGACCGCAAGCGGCACTAGCTGTACGTAACGGTCCCCAGGTAGATGTCGATAAGAAGGCCGATGAGGAAAATCATCCGAACTCCTACTGAGCCTGATGTGACAATCTCCGTACAGTCTGGTCTGTTCGTCTAAGACTATCGTATATCAAGCCTAGGGGGAGGCAAGGGTCAATCCCCTAATAGCTGTATAAGTCGTGTCGGAGCGAAGCCCATTACACCGTGAGAAGCTACTGGAACCTACCAGTATATCTCGCTTGCCCTGGCCAGGGACTTTGCGTAATGGCTCTCTGACACAGCGCGATATCATCTCCCAATACCGGGAGAGACGAATCCTATCTAACCACTACTGCCTCCAAGTGCTCGGGACTGCACCCAACTGCTACCTGTTTGCACGACTCCTTTGAGCCGTGGTAGGGTAGCAATCTAAGAACAGTGGGACACACTCGAGGCGAAGTAGCAGTGTCAAGTCTGCGGACTATGCTGTACTCATGTCACCTGGGAACTGTTAACTGACGATGGGTATAATACCAACCAATCAGTCCCCCTATGAGTCATGTCCGGTGTACCCGTAACCTAACGAGCACCTGTATACTATCTCCAGTACGACGTACTGATGGCTGTGGGACAGACCATCTCCCCAACTGGGATGAGAAGCGTACACACATAGTCTACTCCGGAATATCGATGCCCTATCTCGATAATCCAACGACCAGGGACCTATATAGGATGTTGCTTACAGACTACCCAGCCCCCACTAGTGTGACTGCCATCACAACGCTGGTAATCAAGCAAAAATCCTATGGGCTCTACTAATATGTATAAGTGATACGTTACAAGAAACATATGCACATATTAAAGTAGACACAAACCAAGTAGTATACTACCATTTTTAGCAAGACTGTTATATACAACTGTGAATATCCCAAGCTTCCATTAAGTAATATACAACCAAGTATGATACAATAATGGCCCCTAGGGCATATACACTAACAATCTCCCACTTGCACTAGGGCCATGAGCTGGCATATCGTAGACCTATCATCTCGAATAGCCTCTTGAACTGCGTCTGAGGAAGGGCCTTTGTGAATGGATCAGCAATGTTATTCTCCGTCTCTACTCTCTTCACCTCGATCTCCCGGTGATCTACGATCTCCCTGATCAGGTGATACCGCCTTAAGATGTGTCTGGACTTCTGATGGGACCTGGGTTTCTTCGCTAAAGCTATAGCGCCGTTGTTGTCACAATACAGAGGTATTGGACCAACACTGGAAGGAACCACCTGAAGTTCTGTGAGGAACTTCTTCATCCAGACAGCTTCTTTTGCGGCATCGCAAGCAGCTATGTACTCCGCTTCCATTGCTGAGTCAGCAACGGTCTCCTGCTTGGAACTCTTCCAACTGACCGCCCCTCCATTGAGGGTAAAGACATAACCCGACATGGACTTGGAGTCATCTTTGTCACTCTGGAAGCCTGAGTCGGCAAAGGCCTCCATCTGGAGGTCTTTTCCGCCATACACCAAGAACATTTCCTTAGTCCTTCTCAGGTACTTGAGAATGTTCTTTACTGCTATCCAGTAATTCTCCCCTGGGTTTGCTTGATACCGGCTTACTACGCTCAATGCGTATGCTACATCTGGTCTGGTACATAACATCGCATACATTATAGAGCCTACCGCTGAAGCGTAGGGTATAATCGACATGCGATCCCTTTCCAAATCAGTCTTGGGAGACATATCTTTGGAGAGGGTGATTCCGTGACAAGCCGGTAGGTTACCGTGCTTAGAATCTTCCATACTGAATCTTTTCAATATGGTGTCTATGTACCTGGACTGCGAAAGTCCCAACATCCTTTTAGATCTATCACGATAGATCTGGATCCCCAGAATGTAGGTGGTATCACCTAGGTCTTTCATGGAGAATTTATGTGACAAGAAACTTTTGACTGACTGTAACATAGGAATATCATTTCCTATTAGGAGAATGTCATCCACGTACAAGACGAAAAATACTACAGCTCTCCCTACAGTCTTACTGTATATGCATGGTTCATCTGGATTTTTGATAAAGTCAAATTCCTTGACAGTATCATCAAAACAGATGTTCCAACTCCGCGATGCCTGTTTTAGTCTATAAATGGACTTAAGCAACTTGCATACTTTACCGCTGCTCCTACTCTGAATGAATCCCTCTGGCTGATCCATATAGACGCTTTCTTCCAAATTTCCATTTAGAAAGACCGTCTTTACGTCCATCTGCCAGATCTCATAATCGTGGAAGGCAGCAATAGCAAGAAGGACCCGAATGGATTTGAGCATAGCTACTGGAGAAAAGGTTTCGTCATAGTCCAAACCAGTTTTTTGACGGAAACCCTTTGCAACAAGTCTAGCTTTATAGGTTTCAACCTGTCTATCTACACCAATCTTCTTTTTGAAGATCCATTTTCATCCTACGGGTTTTACCCCTTCTGGAGCAGTGTCCAAAGTCCATGGACTCCATTTCGGTCCGCATTGCATCCAGCCATTTTATTGAGTCACCGCTCTGAATGGCTTGCTGGAAGCTAGTAGGGTCATCATTATCAATGACGCAATCTTCTCGATCCCCGTCTATGAGAAAACCGTAGTATCTCTCAGGCGGATGAGACTGCCTACTACTTCTGCGGAGTGGCGTCGGGATGTCCGGTTCTCCTGAACGTTCTTGTTCTACCAAGGTTTCAGTAATAGCTTGTGGCTCTGGAATTTCTTCCAGTTCTATTGCGCTCCCACTCTTCTGATTTTCCAAAAATTTAGTTTCCAAGAAGCGGGCATGTTGAGAAACAAAGACCTTTTGTTCCTCTGCGTAATAGAAACATATCCCATGGAGTTCTTTGGATATCCCACAAACTTACACTGTACTGAGCGTGCCTCGAGCTTGTCCGCATGCTGCTTCTTTACAAAAGCTGGACATCCCCATGTCTTAATATACTTAAGACAGGGTTTCTTCCCACTCCATATCTGATATGGTGTGGTAGGCACAGTCTTGGTTGGAACTCGGTTCAAAAGATATGCAGCTGATTCTAGTGCATATCCCCAGAATGATCGCGGTAACTCAGCGTTACTTATCATGGAACGTACCATATCTAATAAGGTTCGGTTCCGTCTCTCTGATACACCGTTATGTTGTGGTGTGTATGGAGGAGTAAGCTGAGAGAGAATTCCATTCTCTTTTAAGTAACCTAGAAACTCGGCACTTAAGTATTCACCACCTCGATCAGATCTCAGTGTCTTGATACTTTTGCCGGTTTGTTTTTCCACTTCATTCTTGTATTCTTGGAATTTCTCAAAGGCCTCAGATTTATGCTTCATTAAGAAGATATATCCATACCTAGAGAAATCATCCATAAAAGTAATGAAGTAGGAATAACCACCTCGCGCATGTGTAGACATTGGACCGCATACGTCACTGTGTATGAGTCCCAAGAGCTCGCTTGCTCTTACTCCGTGTCCAGAAAACGGAGTCTTTGCCATCTTTCTCATGAGACAAGATTCACAAGTAGCATAAGATTGATATTCGAACGGATTTAAATATCCTTCTCTATGTAACTTAGTCAACCTTCTCTCATTGATGTGGCCTAGTCTACAATGCCATAAGAAAGCCTGATTTAATTCCTGAGACTTTCTTTTAAGTGTATTCTGGACATTGAAAACCTGAGTTTGACTTAATACGTATATGTCGTTATCTAATGTACCTGACCCAATCAGAACTTGATTTAGGTGGATGTTAACTACATCGCTTACGAATGTAAAATCATATCCCTCTCTCGAAAGCGAGGACACTGATATGATATTACAAGTCATATTAGGTATATATAAACAGCTACGTAAAATCAATATATGTCCACTTGTCAAACCTAAGCGATATTCTCCCACGGATTCAGCATTCACTGTCATTCCGTTTGCAACTTTGAGAGACCAATCACCCACCTTTATAACTTTACGGTTTCTCAAAGTATGTAATGAATTACAGATATGAGATCCTGCTCCGGTATCTAATACCCAGGAAGTAGAGTTAATTGACAAACAATTCTCAATAACAAACACACTTGAGGCTGAAGCCACAACATGCTTTGTATCTTGGCTACTGGCTTCCAAAGCCCTGCAATCATTCTGCCGATGCCCAATCCCATAATAATAGGAACTACCCTCTTTTCTGCATTAAGTTCCGAAACTTTTGCCCTTCTCTTTCCTTCTACTCCCCTGGTTTCCTTCAGGGTAGAAGGTAAAGATTGTAGAATCAAGTCAGTATATGACATGTTTCCCAACGTGGTCTCCAGGTCCTGGAGCTCATTAATATAGCTAGTCATTGTAAGGACGTTGTCCCCTACAAATGACCCGTCAGCCAACCTCGCGTGAATTAATTCGTTCGAGCTTTCATATCTTGTGATATGAGATTGCTCTCCATATAAATCTTTATTATGGAAAAAGATGGAAACTAAGTCCATCTTCTCGTGCTGCTCCTGGTATACACCATCAACTGAAGCTAACACGAGACACTTAGCTTTCGCTTTATCTTTTTCCCTTGTCTGACGGATATCCATATCCGCGACAGTGGAAACTGGACCTGGGACGGCGGGATCTTGAGTAGTAATAGGGTGGTCCAGCTTATCAAAGCCAATGGACATCTGGACAGACCTTTGCCAGTCATATAAGTCAGATTCAGTCAATTTGTTATCTAGATGTAACCTATGTGTGGTCACAAGGTCGCTGCAATTAAGAGAGAGAGAAGAAAACATTTTAGCATGATGTTGTTACAAGTTTAGATTGGTTTTAAGTTTATCTAAACAGGATGGCTCCCACTGTTTCTCGAATCCTTCCTCAAACCATAAAATAAGAATTAGCCAGGACAATTCTCACCGTATAATACTTGCTTAACCGTTCAGCCAGGCCAGTGTCGATACTTCGAGAGAGGTTTTCCAACGCTTTCGCAAAGTTCCTTAATTAAATAACCTCTTTTCTCTGGGGGCGTAACCCCGCTGACACCTTTCTAGGCACCTACTTGGTTTATAGCATTGATCGTTAAGTGACGAATCTCCTGATAAGTAACATGTACTCACAGTAGGATCGGGATCCAAAATATCATCATATGATAATGTTGAAGGAATCCTGCCAACATTCATCAAACTCCAAAATGGTATGCTCTCTCTGCAAATTTCAGTTTCTTTAGAAATTCCCGATGTGGAGTTTTGCCCCATGCTCTTATGACCTTGACTTTAGTCAACAAATAATAAGTCACATGTCAAGTTCTACCCGTCATTATCCAGGTTAATTTGAACCCACCTGTACATACCCTTGACTTTAGTCAACAAGGTAATACGACTGTCCCAAACCAACGCATCTATCTATGCTGCATATAAATATCCAACAGCTACCAAACACTGTGCCTTGACTTTAGTCAACAAACACGGCTTGAATACTATTGACTATCTATATGAAATGACGGAGGGCTACGAATGGTTTTGGCAAAACCGTGAACGTAGTGAACTTGATATAATCGAAGGAACCTGATACTTTTTAAAAGGAGTGGTTAAAGCTCCGCAATTAAAAATTCTGATCTTTTAAAATAACCGAGTGGTTTCTTTTAAATTTGTTCCAACGATTTAACTTTGGTTTATTTTCTTTGCATTATAATAATGCGTCCCATCATTTATCCTATCATTGCAGAAAACAACGAAAATACCACGTCCTCTTATGCCATCCGCATTCGCCACTGGGTCCCGTCATCACCCATTAAGTTACTTAACTAACGACAGAGCGAGGGCTGGGCTAGCGCGGGTGTAAAACATAAGTGACGTCTAATAGCTATTATATATAGATATTGTACATTCGTCAGACGCGATAATAAGCATTCCAGATCACAGATGAATTTTATTGGATTTACTAGCAATCCGCATTTGCTTTGAGCCTGCAATAAAAGACGGATTACACAGTTGTGATGAATAGCCATTACCCCACTCTAGACCCCTACGGGTACGGCAAACTACCCGTCAAGTACCCGAAGTGAAGCGGTCTCCCTCAACAACGTGAGTATGCCACTAAACACTTCAACGTACCCGGTAGTTTGTGCACCCCACCTTGGGTCTATCATAGGAGCAAAAACAGTAAAAAGAAATAATACAACGGTGGCTACAACCGCAACCTGGATGTGCCCCGCAAAAGAATATTACATCAAATTACATTTACATTGAATGAATGAATATTAAACATATCTCAAACCCCGTCTAATCATCACAACAGTCCAACACAGTTCATATACACAAGCAGTAAACATTACAGAAATGTGCAACCCCCTGCCAACCGACATACTAGCAGTTAGAGGAGGTTTACGAACACATTAAACATTACAGATAAAAACCCAATTAGCAAATAACTTAGAATATCGATCGACTTCCCTTTTCCGTGTCTACCCCAAAAGCAAACCTGCACTGAAGTAACCTGGGTAGAAACAGAACATACTGGAAAACAATACACCCAAAAAAATGAATAACAGAGAAAATCGGAGTCAAAACCGAGTTGACTCGGCAGCGGATCCGCGGCCAAAAGCACCATTTGGCCTCGGATCCGCGGCCGTCTTGTCGTTTTGTGTGCTCGTATTTTCCCAGAATTTATTAAATTCGCTGCTGTGAATTTTAAGGTATATCAAATATTTTTTCAGACACTTTTAAAATTAACAGAAACTTAGGGTACGGGGTGTTTCGTTTTCGTGTTTTCCGTCGATCGAACTTCTAATTAGTTGCTAACAAGCTAGTAATGGTTTAGTTGGCTCTGATACCACTGTAAGTCCATGTCACGCACCCCACGAACTTGCGGGGAGGCGGAAAATATGAAAAACGATTATCAAAACTTCGTAACATGGACTTAAGCGCATGAATCGTATCTAAACCATTGCTAACTATCTACTAGAGGTTTAACTACTCGGATATGAAGTTATACCTCACGTTACTTGTCCTTCGGGTCTTCATCGCTGTCCTCCACTCCTCGTAAGCTCGTTGGAACATCGGCACCTCAACGGCCTCCTCGAATCAAAGACGATCCATCCAAAAGATCCTACGCCAAGCTTAATCTCAAACTTGAGATAACTAGGTTGCTTAAAGTGCTAATCTAAGCTACCCAGGGGATATAGAGTGAGGTTATGGATGTATTAGTCTAGCTAACCCTTGATCTCAACTCATGAGAGGTTAGGGTTAGGGTTTGAAGAGAGAGTAAGCTTGAGGAGAGAGAAGGTGAAGATGAGAATGAAAAGAATAATGAACTCATATGAATATATCAACCATAACAATTAATCAAATAAATAATATAAATGATTAATCATCATGGTTAGATTCATTCACCTAGTGTGATTCATCATATGACTCATTAACTCATTAATGAATCATTTAATGCAAAAGATGAATCACACAAATGAGTCATTAAGCAATTAATGCTCATGCCACCTTAACCCCTTAGTCACCACTCTTCTAGAAGCTTCCCGATAAATTAGGAGAACGCCCCTCCAATCCGTGAAAACACGGAAAAACTTTAGACTGTATAAATCCAATAACCCGATACTAGAATCTGGCTTAAACCAAAGCCGGCTAGTAAAAACTGTCCGAAAAGTCGTACGTGCGTAAACACACGTACGCGTCCGAACCCTTGTCGTAAAACCATACGACCTCTATAACGTTTCGCCTGGAGCAGGGAAACTCTCTGTGTGGGACTCTAAAGACTCGACACACGCTGGCAGTGGGTTTAACCACAGACCGCAAGCGGCACTGGCTGTACGTAACGGTCCCCAGGTAGATGTCGATAAGAAGGCCGGTGAGGAAAATCATCCGAACTCCCACTGAGCCTGATGTGACAATCTCCGTACAGTCCGGTCTGTTCGTCTAAGACTATCGCATATCAAGCCTAGGGGGCGGCAAGCGTCAGTCCCCTAATAGCTGTATAAGTCGTGTCGGAGCGAAGCCCATTACACCCTGAGAAGCTACTGGAACCTACCAGTATATCTCGCTTGCCCTGGCCAGGGACTTTGCGTAATGGCTCTCTGACACAGCGCGATATCATCTCCCAATACCGGGAGAGACGAATCCTATCTAACCACTACTGCCTCCAAGTGCTCGGGACTGCACCCAACTGCTACATGTTTGCACGACTCCTTTGAGCCGTGGTAGGGTAGCAATCTAAGAACAGTGGGACACACTCGAGGCGAAGTAGCAGTGTCAAGTCTGCGGACTATGCTGTACTCATGTCACCTGGGAACTATTAACTGATGATGGGTATAATACCAACCAATCATTTCCCCTGTGAGTCCTGTCCGGTGTACCCGTAACCTAACGAGCACCTGTATACTATCTCCAGTACGACGTACTGATGGCTGTGGGACAGACCATCTCCCCAACTGGGATGAGAAGCGTACACACATAGTCTACTCCGGAATATCGATGCCCTATCTCGATAATCCAACGACCAGGGACCTGTATAGGATATTGCTTACAGACTACCCAGCCCCCACTAGTGTGACTGCCATCACAACGCTGGTAATCAAGCAAAGATCCTATGAGCTCTACTAATATGTATAAGTGATACGTTACAAGAAACATATGCACATATTAAAGTAGACACAAACCAAGTAACATACTACCATTTTTAGCAAGACTGTTATATAGAACTGTGAATATCCCAAGCTTCCATTAAGTAATATACAACCTAGTATGATACAATAATGGCCCCTAGGGTATATACACTAACACTTTGATTACTACCCTACCACGGCTCAAAGGAGTCGTGCAAACAGGTAGTAGTTGAGTGCAGTCCCGAAGCACTTGGAGGCAGTGACGGTTAGATAGGATTCGTCTCTCCCGGTATTGGGAGTTGATATCGCGCTGTGTCTAGGAGAGCCATTACACATAGTCGTCCCTGGCCAGGGCAAGCGACATACACTGGTAGGTTTCCAGTGTTATCTCATGGTGTTCTGGGCTACACTCCGACACGACTTGTACCGCTATTAAGGGACTGACGTTTACCACCCCCTAGGCCCGCCATGCGATATTCTCAGACGAACAGACCGGATTGTACGTAGATTGTCACATACATGCTCAGTAGGAGTTCGGATGGGTTCACCTCATCAGTCTTCTTATCGTCATCTACCTGGGGACCTTTATGTACAACTAGTGCCGCTTGCGGTCTGTGGTTAAACCCACTGCCAGCGTAGTGTCGAGTCTTTAGAGTCCCACACAGAGGGTTATTCGTCTTTGGGCAAAATAGAGTAGAGGTCGCATGGTTTTGCGACAGGGTTCGTTCACATCCGCGCACTTGTGTACGTTTGGTGTCCGGACAGTCATTACTAGCGGGCTCTGGTTTGAGCCGGATCCAAGTATATGTTTTGGGGTTAGTTTTATCTCATTGTATTCGTGTTCCTCGGAACACGAATGCGGGTGTGTATGCACAGTTGACTGAGGCAGAGGAAGAGAATTCTCATTAGGGTTTTGGTACGGGTGTGTATGCACAGTTGACGGTTGTCTTTTTCCAAACCCTAATGAATATGTGAAATATCAATTAATAATATTAATTAAAGGAAATTGGGTTATGGTTAGGATTGTTAACTTGTTGACCAAGGTTGACTTGTTGACCAAGGTTGAAAAGTTGACCATCATCATTTCAAGTAAAGATGCTCTTTGATCTTTGCAAAACTCATTTAATGTGAAATGATAATGGTCTTTTCAACATACCATCACCTTTTTCCTTTTTGATTAATTTTGTTAATTGATTAATTCACAGATTTGTTATGGTTGCAAAACTCATTTCATTCTCTCATTCTCATTCTCTCTCATCCTTTGCTCTTCCTCTTCCTCTAGCACAAGGAAAATCCTTCTCATGAGTTGAGAACCATTTCCTTTGAGATAAAACACCAAAGCCACTCTCTACTCATCCTAAGGTTGAAGGTCTCGCAAGCCTAATACTTTAGTTACCTCAAGTTCGAGGAAGGAGCTCAAAGTAGAGGCCCTCGGATGGATCCATCTTCGGCAAGAGAAGGCGACAAGGTGAGAACCATCCGACCACCACAAGGAGTTGAAGAAGAAGGAGTTCAAGTTAAGGTATAACCCCCTAACCGAGTAGGTAAAGCTCTTGTGAGTTGCTAGTGTGTAGTTTAGCAAAGATCCGGGTTTTATAGTCCATGTTACCATAACCCTAAAAATCGTTTTTCACCGTTTCCGCAACCCCGAAAGAACCGGGACAGGTAACGTGGACTTACAGTAGTATCAGAGCCTAGCTAAACACACCCTAGCATGTTAGCAAAGTATCTAGAATTTCGATCGGACAAAAAACCGCAAAACACGTCAAAAATATCAACTTTCTGCCGATTTTTATTTCTGCTCAAAAAATAATAAATCATGTACTAAAAATCGGCTCAGGGTTTTTAAAGAATAGTCAAGAAAAACGATCCAGTGAGTCGACCAACTCACCGCGGATCCACGGCCGAGTTGACTCGGCCGTGGGTCGTTTCTCCTGCAGTATTCTTATGTTGGTGTTTTGTGATTTTTAGGATGGTTTGTTTCTGCCCAGAATTTCCAGAAAACAAAATTTGTTTTTGGGTGGTTACAAATCCATGTTTTGATCGATTTTCTGTAGACTTTGGCTAATGGGTTATATCTGTGATGTTTTATATGTATTGAACGTCTGCTAATCGCTATACGTCGATTAGTGGGGGTTATACATATCTGTGTTCTGTAATGTTGATGGTTTGTGTATATGAATTCGTTGGATTGTCGCGGATGAATAGCCGGGGGTTGTGAGATGAGGGTTTTTCTTTATCTTTCAATTCATGTAATATGTAATTTGATGTAATATTATTTGTATGGCCGCACATCCGGGATGAGATTGTAGCCGCCATTGTATAATTTCTTTTTACTGTTTTTGCTTCTAAGATAGACCCAAGGAGGGGGTGCACAAACTACCGGATATCTCGAAGTGCCGAGTGGCCTACTCACGTTGTTGAGGGAGGTTGCTTCGCTTCGGGTACTTGGCGGGTAGTTTGCCGCACCCGTAGGGGTCTAAGGTGGGGTATTGGCTATTCATCGCGACCGTGTAATCCGCTTTTCGTTACAGGCTCGTACGAAACGCGGATTCCTAGTATATCTAATGTGTTCATCTGTGATTTGGAATGGCTATCATTGCATCTGACGAATGTATATATCTATATATGATATCTATTTAGGCGTTGCTTATGTTTTGCATCCGCGCTAGTCCAGCCCCCGCTCTGTCGTTAGTTAAGTAACCTAACGAGTGATGACGGGACCCCGTGGCGAATGCGGATGGCATAAGCGTACGTCATATTTTTGTTGTTTTCTGCAATGGTAGGATTAAATGATGGGACGCATTAAAATTAATGCAAGAAAATAAACCAAGTAAAGTCGTTGGAACACTTTTAAAACCACTCGGTTCTTTTCAAAAAACAACTTTTAAATGCGGAGCTTGAATCACTCCTTTTAAAAGCTATCTCGTTCCATCGATTATATCAAGTTCACTACGTTCACGGTTTCGCCAAAACCATTCGTAGCCCTCCGTCATTTCATATGGATAGTCAATAGTATTCAAGCTGTGTTTGTTGGCCAAAGTCAAGGCACGGTGTTTGGTAGTTGTTGGGTATTCATATGCAGCATAGATAGATGCGTTGATTTGGGACAGTCGTACTGCCTTGTTGGCCAAAGTCAAGGGTAGGTACGGATGGGTTCAAATTAACCTGGAGAATGACGGGTAGAACTTGATGTGTGACTTATGATTTGTTGGCCAAAGTCAAGGTCATAAGAACATGGGGCAAAAATCCACATCGGGAGTTTCTAAAGAAACTGAAACTTGCTAGCGCTGCATACCATTTGGAGTGTGATGATTCTGGTAGGATTCCTTCAGTTTTGTCACGCGATGATATTTGGATCCCGATCCTACTGTGAGTATATGCTACTCCTCGGGAAATTTCTCACTTAACGATCAATGCTATAAACCAAGTAGGTGTTTAGAAAGGTGTTAGCGGGGCTACGCCCCCAGGGAAAAGAGGTTATTTAATTAAGAAACTTCGCGAAAGCGTTGGAAAACCTCCCTCGAAGTACCAACACTGGTCTGGCTGAACGGTTAAGCAAGTATTGTACGGTGAGATTGATCCCGACTAATTCTACCTTTTTGGTTTGAGGAGGGATTCGAGAGACAGTGGGAGCCATCCTGTTTAGATAAACTAAAAACCACTCTAAACTTGCAAGAGCATCATACTAAAGTGTTTCTTCTCTCTCTCCTAATTGCAGCGACCAATCGACATGACCAAACTTAAGTTACTATTAGATAAAAACATACTGACAGGGCCAAACTACAAAGATTGGTTCAGGAATGTCAAAATGGCAATCACTTATGACAAGTTGGGGTATCTCCTTACCACCAAAACTCCCCCTGTCCCAGGTCCCACCTCCAGCGTCGCAGATATAGAAATCCGTAAGACATGGGAGATCGACTGCGCGAAGGCCAAGTGCCTCGTGCTTGCCTCTATGGACAATGAACATCAGAGGAGACACGAGAATATGGACCTCGAATCCATATTTCTCCATACTAAGGATCTGTATGGGGAGCAATCCCGTATCGCTAGATACGAAGTCTCGAAAAAGTTGTTTTCGACGAGATTGGCCGTCGGATCATCGGTAGCGGAACACGTGCTTAAGATGATTGGCTTCATTGAAGAGCTCGCGGACCTTGGGACCACGTTAGAGAACGAGCTCTATACGGACTTGATTCTCCAGTCCCTTCCTTCCACTTACGCTCAGTTTATCCTGAACTTCAACTTGCAAGGAAAAGAAGTTGAACTTCCGGAGCTCCTCAACATGTTGAGTAGTGCAGAGAGCACCCTACAGAAAGGTAGGGAAACATCCACTTTGTTTGTAGGAGAATCTTCCTCTTCTAAGTCCAAGGCGAAAGCCAAGGGAAAGAAGAAGAAAGCCCCCGCCAAACTAAGGGGCGGTGTTAGTAAAGTGGATACGAAGGGAAAGGCAAAGGCAACAAAGATAGTGGGAAAGCTTGTGGGAAAGGAATAATGCTTTTACCGTCACAAGAGTGGACACTGGAAAAGCGATTGCAGGGCTTGGAAGGCCAGAAACCAGGATCCGAAGCAAGTTGCGGGTTCGGCTTCAGGTGCGTATGTTATTGAAAACTGTCTATCAATAAACTCTACATCCTAGGTATTGGATACCGGATCAGGATCTCATATCTGTAATTCTTTGCAGGCACTGAGAAGGCGTAGGGTTTTGAAGGCAGGTGATATGACCCTTAGAGTTGCAAACGGAGCTGGCATGGATGCTGAGTCCGTGGGGGACTATCACCTAGGATTGTCAGATGGGCATGTTTTGGTTTTGCGTGATTGTTATTTTGTACCCAATGCAACTTGTAATATCATATATGTATCTTTATTATCTTAAGAAGGTTATGAATTTGCATTTGTAAGCAATGGTGTAAACATTCACCTTAATCAAGTTTTGATTGGTTCAGGTACATTAAGCAATGGTATATACGTATTAAACCAACCACAGATTTTCAATGTCCAGAATACACACAAAAGAAAGTCTCCAGAAATCAATCATGCTTTCTTATGGCATTGTAGACTGGGTCACATCAATGAGAGAAGGTTGACGAAGTTACATACAGAAGGATATTTGGATCCGTTCGAATATCAATCATATGCAACTTGTCAATCCTGTCTCAAAGGAAAGATGACAAAGACTCCATTCACTGGACACGGAGTAAGAGCGAGCGAGCTCTTGAGGCTCGTACACAGTGACGTGTGCGGTCCAATGTCTACACATGCGCGAAGCGGTTATTCTTACTTCATTACTTTTACGGATGACTTTTCAAGGTACGGATATGTCTTCTTAATGAAATATAAATCTGAAGCCTTTGAAAAGTTCCAGGAATACAAGAATAAAGTAGAAAAACAAACAGGCAAAAGTATCAAGACACTAAGATCTGATCGAGGTGGTGAATACTTAAGTGCCGAGTTCCTAGATTACTTAAAAGAGAATGGAATTCTCTCTCAGCTTACTCCTCCATACACTCCGCAACATAACGGTGTATCGGAGAGACGGAACCGAACCCTATTGGATATGGTACATTCCATGATGAGTAACACTGAGTTGCCGCGATCATTCTGGGGATATGCACTAGAATCAGCTGCATACCTTTTGAACCGAGTTCCAACTAAGACTGTGCCTACTTCACCATATCAGATGTGGTGTGGGAAGAAACCCTATCTTAAGCACATTAAGACATGGGGATGTCCAGCTTTTGTCAAAAAGCTGCATGCGGACAAGCTCGAGGCACGCTCAGTACAGTGCAAGTTTGTGGGATATCCAAAGAACTCCAAGGGATATTTCTTCTATTGCGAAGATGAACAAAAGGTTTTTGTTTCTCGTCATGCCCACTTCTTGGAAACTGAATTTTTGGAAAATCAGATAAGTGGGAGCGCAATAGAGCTGGAAGAAATTCCAGAACCACGAGCTATTACTGAAAGCTTAGTAGAACCAGAGGGTTCGAAAGAACAGGACATTCCTACGCCGCTTCGCAGGAGTAGTAGGCAGTCTCATCCGCCCGAGAGATACTACGGTTTTCTCATAGACGGGGATAGAGAGAATTGCATCATTGATAGTGATGAGCCGACTAGCTTCCAGCAGGCCATTCAGAGCGTTGACTCGGTAAAATGGCCGGATGCAATGCGGACCGAAATGGAGTCCATGTACACCAACAAAGTATGGACTTTGGACGTTGCTCCAGATGGGGTAAAACCCGTAGGATGCAAGTAGATCTTCAAGAGGAAGATTTGTGTAGATGGACAGGTTGAGACCTATAAGGCTAGACTTGTTGCAAAGGGTTTTCGTCAAAGACCTGGTTTGGACTATGACGAAACCTTTTCTCCAGTGGCTATGCTGAAATCCATTCGGATCTTTCTTGCCATTGCTGCCTTCCATGATTATGAGATTTGGTAGATGGACGTAAAGACCGCTTTTCTAAATGGAAATTTAGAGGAGTGTGTCTATATGGACCAGCCAGAGGGTTTCATTCAGAGTGGGAGCAGCGGAAAGGTGTGCAAGTTGCTTAAGTTCATTTATGGACTAAAGCAGGCATCGCGGAGTTGGAACATCTGTTTTGATGAGATGGTCAAAAATTTTGGCTTTATCAAAAATCCAGATGAACCATGCATCTATAGTAGATTTGTAGCACGAACTGTCGTATTCCTCGTTTTATACGTGGATGACATTCTCTTGATAGGAAATGACATTCCTATGCTACAATCTGTCAAAGGGTTCTTGTCACACAGGTTCTCTATGAAAGACCTGGGTGATGCCTCTTACATTCTGGGGATCCGGATCCATCGTGATAGATCCAAGAGGATATTAGGACTTTCACAGTCCAGGTACACCGACACCATACTGAAAAGATTCAGTATGGAAGATTCCAAGCGCGGTAATCTACCGGCTTGTCACGGGATCACCCTCTCCAAAGAGATGTCTCCCAAGACCGATTTGGAAAGGGATCGCATGTCTATTATACCCTACGCTTCTGCGGTAGGCTCTATAATGTATGCGATGTTGTGTACCAGACCAGATGTTGCTTATGCACTGAGTGTGGTAAGCCGGTATCAGTCAAACCCTGGGGAGAGCACTGGATAGCGGTAAAGAACATTCTCAAGTACCTGAAAAGGACTAAGGAGATGTTCTTGGTGTATGGCGGAAAAGACCTCCAGATCAAGGCCTTTGCTGACTCCAGCTTCCAGAGTGACAAGGATGATTCCAAGTCCATGTCGGGTTTTGTCTTTACCCTCAATGGAGGGGCGGTGTGTTGGAAGAGTTCCAAACAGGAAACCGTTGCTGACTCGACGATGGAAGCGGAATATATCGCTGCATCTGATACCGCAAAAGAAGCCGTCTGGATGAGGAAGTTCTTGAAAGAACTTCAGGTGGTTCCGTCCATTATTGATCCAATACCTCTGTATTGCGACAACAACGGGGCTATAGCTTTAGTGAAGGAACCCATGTCCCATCAGAAATCCAGACACATCTTAAGGCGGTATCACCTGATCAGGGAGATCGTGGATCGCCAGGAGATTGAGGTTCGGAGGGTTGCTTCAGAAGATAACACCGCAGATCCATTCACGAAGGCCTTACCCCAGACTCAGTTCGAGCGGCTGATCGAGATGATAGGTCTTCGATACGCCAGTACATGGCCTTAGTGCAAGTGGGAGATTGTTAGTGTATATGCCCTAGAGGCCATTACTGTATCATACTAGTTTGTATATTACTTGATGGAAGCTTGGGATATTCACATTTGTATAGACAATCTTGCTCGAAATGGTAGTATGCTACTTGGTTTGTCTATGCTTTAATGTGTGCATGTGTTTCTTTTAGCATATCGCCTATACACATTAGTGGAGCTCTTAGGATCTTTGCTTGATTACCAGCGTTGTGATGGTAGTCACACTAGTGGGGGCTGGGTAATCTACAAGCACATCCTTATACAGGTCCCTAGTCGTAGGATTATCGAGACGGGGCATCGATACTCCGGAGTAGACTAGCATATGCGCTTCTCATCCCAGCAGGGGAGACGGTCTGTCCCACAGCCGTCAGTACGTCGTACTTGAGATAGTATGCGGGTGCTCGTTAGGTTACGAGTACACTGGACAGGACTCGTCGGGAACTGTTGGTTGGTACTATACCTATCGTCAGTTATTAGTTCCAAGGTGACATGAGTACATCTTAGTCCGCTGACTTGACACTGCCACTTCGCCTCGAGTGTGTTCCTACTGTACTTTGATTACTACCCTACCACGGCTCAAAGGAGTCGTGCAAACAGGTAGTAGTTGAGTGCAGTCCCGAAGCACTTGGAGGCAGTGACGGTTAGATAGGATTCGTCTCTCCCGGTATTGGGAGTTGATATCGCGCTGTGTCTAGGAGAGCCATTACACATAGTCGTCCCTGGCCAGGACAAGCGAGATACACTGGTAGGTTTCCAGTGTTATCTCAGGGTGTTCTGAGCTACACTCCGACACGACTTGTACCGCTATTAGGGGACTGACGTTTACCACCCCCTAGGCCCGCCATTGGATATTGTCAGACGAACAGACCGGACTGTACACAGATTGTCACATACAGGCTCAGTAGGAGTTCGGATGGGTTCACCTCATCAGTCTTCTTATCGACATCTATCTGGGGACCGTTACGTACAGCTAGTGCCGCTTGCGGTTTGTGGTTAAACCCACTGCCAGCGTAATGTTGAGTCTTTAGAGTCCCACACAGAGGGTTATTCGCCTTTGGGCAAAATAGAGTAGAGGTCGCATAGTTTTGCGACAGGGTTCGTTCACATCCGCGCACTTGTGCACGTTTGGTGTCCGGACAGTCATTACTAGCGGGCTCTGGTTTGAGCCGGATCCTAGTATATGTTTTGGGTTTAGTTTTATCTCATTGTATTCGTGTTCCTCGGAACACGAATACGGGTGTGTATGCACAGTTGACTGAGGCAGAGGAAGAGAATTCTCATTAGGGTTTTGGTACGGGTGTGTATGCACAGTTGACGGTTGTCTTTTACCAAACCCTAATGAATATGTGAAATATCAATTAATAATATTAATTAAAGGAAATTGGGTTATGGTTAAGATTGTTGACTTGTTGACCAAGGTTGACTTGATGACTAAGGTTGAAAAGTTGACCATCATCATTTCAAGCAAAGATGCTCTTTGATCTTTGCAAAACTCATTTAATGTGAAATGATAATGGTCTTTTCAACATACCATCACCTTATTCCTTTTTGATTAATTCACAGATATTTGTTATGGTTGCAAAACTCATTTCATTCTCTCATTCTCATTCTCTCTCATCATTTGCTCTTCCTCTTCCTCTAGCTCAAGGAAAATCCTTCTCATGAGTTGAGAACCATTTCCTTTGAGATAAAACACCAAAGCCACTCTCTACTCATCCTAAGGTTGAAGGTCTAGCAAGCCTAATACTTTAGTTACCTTAAGTTCGAGGAAGGAGCTCAAGGTAGAGGTCCTCGGGTGGATCTATCTTCGGCAAGAGAAGGCGACAAGGTGAGAACCATCCGACCACCACAAGGAGTTGAAGAAGAAGGAGTTCAAGTTAAGGTATAACCCTCTAACCGAGTAGATAAAGCTCTTGTAAGTTGCTAGTGTGTAGTTTAGCAAAGATCCTGGTTTTATAGTCCATGTTACCATAAGCCTAAAAATCGTTTTTCACCGTTTCCGCAACCCCGAAAGAACCGGGACAGATAACGTGGACTTACATAAACTTCAATACAACAACATTTGAAATCACAAAAACCCAAACACTTGAAATTCATTGCATAATACTGCAACAATGAAGAAGTAATATGAACAAATTATTTGTAAACTTCATACAACCACACTTAAAATTCATTGCAGTTTTGCAGAAACCAAAACTTGTTACAGCACTTGCAAAATCATTGCAATAACACCTGAACAACTCTAGAATTAAAGTAATATTGTAACAACAATTGCAACACTAAAATCATTGCAACAACATCTGAACAACAATTCTAGAATTAAAACAACAATCTGAACAACAACAACAAGTTGAACAACCTGAACAACAACCACCACCACCATAACAACAACAACCTGAACAAAAACCACCATTTGAACAACAGCAGCAGCAGCAACCTGAACTACAACAATACTGGATTCATTGATTATCCTTTTGAAAAGAATCAAAAATTCATTGCAGCAACATTGTTTTAAAACCATATTGTTTTACAACCATACAAAATACAGTCAAATTACGCAACAAGTTCTGAACCAAACATCATTTTGTCTATGTACAAGCCCCTCACAAACTGCAAATACATGTAAATTGTTGGCTATAGAACTGGAAGCATCATCAAAATGAAACAAATTTTCTTTTTCATTACCTGCCATTAAGATGTGATGGAAATGGAATGTGCTAAATATTAAAGACAAAAATTAAAATGCATTTTGGAAATGTTTTGAAATAAGATATTAACTGGACTTGTGATGACTGAGTGCTTATATTAGCGGGAGCTAAGTTAGATGTTTCCCCTGTGTTGCTTGTGTCCACCTCTCTATATCTTGATGGCACAATTTTGTGTCTCTTAGGTCTTGACTGAATTTCCTAATGCAAGTAAAATAATTTAGGCAGTAATTGGTATCCATAATAGACTTAAACTGCAATTATAGACGTAAATTGCAACAAAACTAAATTTAAACACACCTGGGTATCATGATTCACATCTCTATCAACTGCTACCCCTCCTCCTCCTCTCTCAATATTCACAGCACCAACATGAGCACCCTCCATAGCAGTAACTGCAGACTGAGTTCCTACATCAGTTTCAATAAGAGTGCTAATCCAACTTCTGATGGAACACTACTATCCTTCGGTCTTCCCATCCTCTTCTTAGATGTCACTTGTTTAACTGGATTTGCTTTGCAACTTTTAGCATTGTGCCCAATAACATGACACTTAGAGCAAGTTATTGAACATCCCATTTTAGACACAACATGCTTGTTTTTAGGTTCATGAGCACTCCTTTTTCTAAATTTTTTTGGCCTTCTTGACTGTCTCTTATAATCAGGTGGCAAGATGAGAAAACACCCCACATTATCCCATATTGTAGAGTCATGAACATGATATATCATTCCTTTATAAGTTTCCAACCATTTTACATGATAGTATTCATGAACATAAATGTCAATCTCTCTCCTTAGCTTAGTGATACACACTGCTGCATGTCTACAAGATATCCCAATTAGACCCCATTCCATGCAATCACAATGTTTTTTCTTCAAGTTCAAAGTGTATTTTCTTTAATTTTCAATCACTTCAAAGTTATCGTTTCCAACAAAATGAACATGACAGTTTTTGGCTTCTTTGATTTGATTCTTTATAATCTCTTTGATTCCAGGATATATGAGAGGTGTTCTATCTGGAAATCTAGAGATATATTCTTTTTCTTCTGAAATCTTCTCATTAACTGAATTCTTACCTGCTCAAGCAGTGTGATAATATGCTTATCCCTTGCATTTAAGATGTATTTATTCCAAAACTCACAAATATTGTTTCATAGCAAATCACATTTAGGTAAAGTACTAAAATGTGGCCTGGTCCATAAATGTTTTCCACCCACTTTTACCAAGTAATCCCACTGTTCAGTCGATAAAACTGCACTTTTGATAAGACATTTTCCTTACTTTTCTTAAATATTTAAGGGTATTTATTATAAATATGTATGAAGATTTATCTGTAAAAATACTATTTTCATATATTTATATATTATAATTAACAATATGAAGGAAAATGTATGCATATAATATTTATATAATATTTTGATATTTTAAATATGCATATTATATCAAGTATCCTGACCAATATTCTTAAGAGATAATGTCATATAAAATGGTTAGGATAATATCTCAATAAAAATAAATTCTACTAACATTATTTGTTGAGATATTATACAGAAATTACATCAGGACTGGAATCAAGGAAATCCGAGTTATCGAGATCAAATCTGCCGAAATATTAAAGTAAATCGAAGAAATCAATTTTGGCAGAGATTTAGAGAAGATTTCCAAAATTCAGATATTCAAAAGATCACAATATGTCAACCAGATGAAACTCCAGAATTTTGAACCAAAGATCACAGCAAGACGTGGCCCAACCGCGGCCAAAACATCAAAAATGCGGTAGATCCACGGCCTAAAGGGGGAGTTGGGGTTTGAGATTTTCAGGTTGGATTTGCTACAACTAACCCTAATTCTGGAGATCTAGGGATCTCAACTTTTGTGACTGTAAATAGAACAGAGAGCCTCACTTGAAAACTTATCAAACCGACGAGATCACGAAGTACAAGACGACTCAAGAATGCAGGTTGATCATCAGCTGTTCATCTACCTCCTAAAGAAAATATCGAGAAGCAAACTAGGGTTTTGTAATCACTTTCTAAGGAACAAAGTGTAATTGATCAAGTTGATTAATAAAGGTAGTTGTTTTATTCTTATTGCATTTTCTTTATTTACATCATGATCTCTATCCGTTCTTTTATCTCCATCATGCGTGAGTAATTCTCCGCTTGATGGCTTCGTAGGATTAGGATGGATCAATGGATGAAAAATCCTTTAACTCCTTTTACATCCTATAAAGTTTACAAACTTTATCAAAAGAATAGTTAGCATCCTAATCGGACACGATATCAATTCATTGATAGTCACGACCACGATTTGAGATTAAATTAACACTTGTTTTGGTAAAGGCTAGACATGAACGGAGATCCATGTAAAGATAAGGGTTAAGAGTGGGAACCCTATTCCCTCGAAAAACCCTAATCTACATGCATCTTTGTCAATCTAGTTTTAAATCTATTAAAAGATAAAAGGAGTAATCTTTAAATTAATCATCCATGACTACTAAATTTTAACGAACCCTACAAGCTCTCTTCTGATATAAAATCTACATCCGTATTTAAACTAGATTTATATGCTACATCCGTGTTTAACGTATATTTAGATCTAGATCTATAACTATTCTTCACTACTCTTCTATTCTTCCTCTTTTTCAACACGTCTAAAGTAAGATTGAAAAATTCAACGTTTCTCTGAGGACGACCCGTACTCATCTCGGTCTAGCTACACGCGATACCGTTATTGATTGCGGTTACTACAAACACTTCTTTAAAAAGACATCAATCACCCACGCTGCTAACTTTTCTTTTTTCAATTTAGTAAATGCTTGTTCACAGTCATACTTCTTGTATGCCTTCGCAATTTGCCACAACAATCTCTTCAGTGTCAAAACCCTGTACTTTTCTTGAAATTTATTGTATAAATGTTTCACATGAAACCTAACATCAGCATTAGGAACCATTGACTTCAAACTCTCAATCAATTCCTAAGAACAGACATTGGTATGTATATGATGGTTTAGATTTTTTTAATAAGGTTCACATGCTGGCATTGGTAAGTGCACGAACAAGTAGCATATATGTTTAGATTTAGCTTAATTAATAATGCCCCAACACATAAACATTGTAAGTGCACATTAATGAATTCTGAAATCAATACTTATAATTTTAAGTTTAGTTTAACTTAATTAACAAGGCCTTTAATAAAAAAGTATCTAAAAGCATTCAAAGTATAAAATCTTTCAAAATTTGAAAAATTGCAAAGTTCATATAGGTTCAAACAGCACAACTTTTGATATCTTTGGTGCATTTAAAATCTTGAATGTGTCTACTCGGATGTTAGTGATGTCTACATAGGCTGTGATGGATCACCTATCTCTTGGGTGTCTTCTTTTCTTCTCCTTCATCTCCTTCAAGTAGTTGGTAAAATTTATTTCAAAGATGATCATACGAATAACAATGTACAACACTCTAATCACATGCAGAACAGTCAACAAAACTAAATCAAACAACTTTTGAACCATATCAAAGGGGAAGATGAGAAAACCCCCAATTATAAATCCTACCCAAACCCCAGGCAAAGTAAAATGCGAAAATTAGGGCTTGGTCGAGACCACATACCTTCAAATCCGGCTAAACACCTCTTAAAAGTGTTCGTTGTCGTCGATTTTGATCGTCGTCTTCTTAACGGTTTCGATCCATGAAGATGTCCACCCAGTTTAATCGTCGTCGTCGTCGATTTCTTGGATCATCATTTTCGATTACAAGATTAGGAGCGAGTTCGATGGCGAAGTTGGGGATGATTTGGTTCTTCTGTTCCGTTGTTTACTGCTTGGTAAATGTAAAAGTATTTGGATAAATGAGTTAGTAATATTTTTTTAATAGGGAAAAGATTTATATAAATTGGACGGTATAACGGTCCATTCATACATCATTTTTAACCCCGTGTAGTATTTATGTCAAAAAGAAAAGTTTATGGTAGTCCTCTCTAATTATTAAAGTCCATGGTATCAAATGCAAAAAGTTGAAATTTGATGGATACATTAAAAAAGGAGCAAACTTTTATAACTAGACTAGACTAGAAGAGCTTAACATGGGAAAAGCTGAAGCTGAAGAAACAGAGAGCAGAAAGCAATCAAAAAGATTTGTAGCATAAAAGTGGGAAAAAAAACCCTCATCACACTCTGTGCCTTCATCACTCTCACTCTCTCTTACTTTCAATAATTTATTTGCAAAAAAAATGATGAACAAAACTCAAATCTTGGATCTATAACTAGCACTCACTCAAAAATTCTCACTTCATCTTCAACCTCAAAAACCCTAACCCTAACCCTAACCCTAGCTCTCAAATGGGAGCTCGCTGCTCTAGTTTCTGCCTCTGCTGGTGGAGCTCCTCGCACTTCAAGTCCTCCGTTCTCGAAACCCACGACCTCGGTACCTTCCCTCTCTCTCTACTTCTTCGTCTTCGATTTGAGTTTATTTTTGATAAAGCTGGGATTTTGACTGTAGAGTACGGGGGGAAATCCGATCCAAATGCGCCGCCAGCGTTCTCTGAGTTCAGCCTAGAAGAGCTCAGATCGGCGACGGATAACTTCTCTTCTGATAACATCGTCTCCGAGCACGGCGAAAAGGCCCCCAATGTTGTGTATCGGGGACATCTCCTGGATAGAGATCGCATTGTGGCGATCAAGAGGTTTAACAAGATGGCGTGGCCTGATTCCCGCCAGTTTATTGTAAAGTTTTCAACTTTTTTTTAATTAGGGTTTTTTGTTTTTGTTTTTTGGGAATTTGATGTTTGATTTGATTTTGGATCCGATGAGTTTGTTGTAGGAGGAGGCGAGATCGGTGGGGCAGCTGCGGAGCGAGAGGTTGGCGAATTTGATTGGGTGTTGCTGCGAGGGGAATGAGAGGCTTCTTGTTGCTGAGTTCATGCCGAATGAAACCCTAGCTAAGCATCTCTTCCACTGTAAGTTGATAGATTTTAGTTCATGGATCTTTTCATTTTTAATACTTAGCATTTTTATAGCATGCTTAGAGCAAATTTGGTAAGAAAGGATTGTGTAAATTTGAAGCCTGCGAATACGGCAATGGAACCCATGCCGGTCGAATCAGGTTTCGGCTCGACCACCGCAACCGAGCAACATATAGTTTATCAAAGTAATATGAAACCCCCAAAGTTGACGAAATTACAGTTTGGGAACGTCCATCGAAACTGGATATTTGTTAAATCACATAGAGAAAGAAGCTTTCCGCTGTTTGGAAACTGAGTTAAATTATGGAAGCCCTGGTTAAGTTTTAACCTACAAATTGAAATGAGCTGTCAAACTAGTTTGATAAGTCTTTGTATACAAGCCAACAATTTGTTGAAAGTTTGTATGGTTATTCTGCATCTTCTATATCAATTTTTTGGTGGTATTTGAGCAGGGGATACACAGCCCATGAGTTGGTCAATGAGGATAAGGGTGGCTCTGTACCTGGCACAGGCATTGGAATACTGCAGCAGTAAAGGTCGAGCGCTATATCATGATCTCAATGCATATAGAGTTCTCTTTGATAAGGTATGATCTTTGTCAAGATATTGATTGTGGATAATTTCTTGTCCTTTCCATGTTTTTTTTTTTGACTTAATGATAAGGCGTCGTTTCCATAGGATGGGAACCCACGACTATCTTGTTTGGGTCTGATGAAGAATAGCAGAGATGGGAAGAGCTATAGTACTAATCTGGCCTTCACGCCTCCAGAATACCTCAGGACAGGTGTATTTATAAACAGTACAAAGGGGCATAAGTGGTCAATTTAATGGTTGTTTGTGACCACAGGAGTTTGGCATTAATGCATATATACTTATTTTTATTCTGAATGTCTTTTTTTTCTTGTTTGTCTAGCAGACATTAAATATGAAACCTTAATTGTTAGTGTAATCTAGTCTATAGACTGTAGAGTTTTGACCTGTCTTTGATATGGGTAGTTCGGCTTTGAATCTCCTGTTGTTTGTTAGCTCATGTTTTTGTAGCTGGATTTCACTGAATCTTTCAAGCTCTTTTCTTATTGCCACCTAGGTTAGCTCCTGCGCTAACAAATGCAACCTTTCTTTCTTTCTTCGTTTTCCTTGTACAAGAAAAGACGGGTTGCTTCCGCATATATAAGCATTCAGTCTCTTTACCCTTGAAATTAGTTCTTTATGAAATCGGTGGGCAATACTGTAATTGTGATGCCTTGTATAAAACTTTGAATTTATTGTTAATTGCTGGAAACTAGAAAAGCAAAGTGTATTCTAATTGGATTGATATGGCAGGGAGAGTGACACCGGAGAGTGTGGTATACAGCTTTGGCACTCTTTTGCTAGACCTTCTTAGTGGGAAGCATATTCCTCCTAGCCATGTAAGTCACTAATTGAAGTTTTCTGTAATTGAAAAGAAATTAATATGATGTCATAGATTGCCATGGCAGCTATTTCACATTTAACGACTTGATTGAAACACCGGTTATATCTAGTTTCATTAAATGTATTCTATTATGATTTATATAACTTAAAGGTGTGTATGATATTATATGTTCGTTGTTGGACCAGAACACGCGTATTGAGAAAACTAGCGTTTCTGCCTGAATTATGTTTTTAGGGACTAAACTACTTAAGCTACATATAACGGCACTTTTTTTTGGTTGATAAAAGAGCTGAGCTCAAGTAGGCCCGCCACATATGTTGGTCACATATACAGCAGAAATGGCTGTGCAGGTGCTTATGCTCTGTTATATAGCAATTCTAGTAAATATCTACAATAAGTTTTAATAGATAGCTTGTGTTACACATAAAAACACGTGCACACATCATATCTTTATTTGCTGATACATGTACCCCTTATCAATCTCTCCATGACCCCCTATCACCATTTTGAAGCATTCAGCTTTCCTTTTATTATTCTTTGGCCACAAATCTCCACCATGACCATGCCAAACATTTAGTCTGAAGTGCTGACATTTACGATGACTAGTGCAATTTCAAAATGATCTGTCCTAATTAAATATTTTTATATAATACGTCTGGGCATATGTCCATCTCCCATATCATAGATTGGGTTTATATTTATGATTCGGGTCACCGCATACAGATGCTATCATAATAATTTGTATATTATCCATCAAGGACATGTTCAAAGTCTCCACCAGGTCGATGTTTATCATTCAAGTATCATTGACAACTTGCTAATATGTTATTAACTTGTATGTACAAGAAGGTAATGGTAATACAGTGATGGAATTGATTCGGTTTGGTTGGTTCTAGTCCAAACTTCTATCTCACACAACTTAGCTGGCATGCCCAAAAATGGTAGCTTATTTTATAATATTAACCAAGTTAGATGGGTTAAGGTTAAAGTTTCTGTTCCAATTGGATTTGAATTCTATAAGCTTGATGATGTACAAATGTATGTGGTATGATGCCTATGTCTGTAATGGTCTTCTAAACAGTTTAGTGGCACCTAAGGTGATTATATCATCCTTTATATATAAGTAGTACGAATAACTGCTAACTGCAATAACAAGACATATTTTATGTTAGGAAAATCCACATCTTTATGACATATTGATGTTAGGAAATTCACTTTTTTATTCAATTCTTTCGGTGAACTTCTGATGGCATGTATCTTAAGGTTGCAGGTCGCAGTTACTTACTCTTATCATGTTTTTGTGAATCCTTTTGATCTCAGGCTATCGATCTAATACGCGGTAAAAACTTTCTGATGCTGTTGGATTCTTGTTTGGAGGGTCATTTCTCAAACGATGATGGAACTGAGTTGGTGCGGTTAGCTTCTCGTTGTCTGCAGTATGAAGCACGGGAGAGGCCAAATGTGAAGTCACTGGTCGCAGCACTCACATCACTTCAAAAAGATGCTGAGGTAAAGCAGTTTCAATATATACCTTTTTTCCTTTTTCCAATTTATATTTTGAGGAGCTCTTTGTTGTTCTGAAAGGTTGGCCTGTTTAGTTATTCTCTTCTAGTAAATCAGTGTATGCCTATGCTGCAGTATTGCCTTGTTAAGTTTCTTATTAGCATCGAGTGATATCTTTCATGCGTGTCTACTCTTTTATGCTGATCTTTTGTGATAGGCTTAAGTAAATGCTTTACCCTGGTCGATACCTCATTGTAAATTTGTAACATTAGGATTTTCTTTGAGAAAGATATATGTGCAGCAGTCTGGTGCATCTCCAATTTGTATCCCTTTAATGATTTGAACTCAGGACCTCCTCATCCCTACTATAATACTCTCCTCATACACGCAGACACCGATTTTCATGTCATATACATGAGGTCATCTTTTAACTTGATATTCTTTTACCTAATTTGGTTTTCAACGTTTTTTGGTATATTTTTTTGTAGGTACCATCGTATATATTGATGGGTATTCCACTCGAATCCTCTGCTTCACTGCAATCAAAACCTTTATCGCCTCTTGGTGAAGCTTGCTCCAGAGTGGACCTCACAGCTATACATGAAATCTTGGAGAAGGTTGGGTACAAGGATGATGAGGGAATAGCTAACGAGGTAAAAAATAAAAATAAAAAGATAAAAGATCAATGAAGCACTTCATTTGACTGTTCATGCGAATACCGTCCTGTGTTAATTGTAACATAGTCTAATTTTCTGTCAGCTTCCCATTTTCCTGTCATTATCTAACTTGCTTCTGAATATTCTCTAAGCAGGCATATATACTGTAGGGTTATATATACTGTAGGGTGTAGAATTTGATCGGTCAACAAGAGAATTGTAAATTGTAAAGGTTTTGATTAAAAAATCTAGATATTACAAAGCATTTTGCAACCTTTAAGTAACGTTTCCTCGGATGAGTTCCCAAGTTTGATGTGGTAGTTTTTCAGACATAATTTTCATGCTACACTTGAATGTTTCTGTGCATGGAGTAACAGGGATCGTTCACCTTATATGCTGAAAGAATTACTGAACCTGTTTTTTTTTTGTTTTTTTTGTGGGTGTGGGGGTTCATAGCTGTAAATAAAGGATGCTCTTGTGCTCCTTCATCCAATTATTACTGAAAATATATTTTGTCCTACGCATCAGAAGAAACCATACGTTTCGGCATGTACAACAACACATCATTAAGCTAAATGAAGTGTTGTTTTACCCTCAATTCAAAATACTAAAACTCTAGAGCGAGATCAACTGACTTGGTTCTTATAGTAGGTTGCCCCAAACTAATTCTTGTCTTCAACATATGATATTAATGTGTTCTCGCTCATTTCCAGCTATCGTTCCAGATGTGGACCAGCCAAATGCAAGATACTTTGAACTCTAAGAAACACGGAGACAGTGCTTTTCTAGCCAAAGACTTTGGAACCGCGATTGAATATTATACCCAGGTTACTCTCTTAACTAACTGCGCAGTTGTGATTCAACGGTTAAAGTATGAGTTTTGATATATTCTCGCTCTCGTTATCTTAATGCAGTTTATCGATTGTGGGACCATGATATCTCCTACTGTGTTTGCACGTCGATGCCTCTGCTATCTAATGGAGAATATGTTGCAAGAAGCATTAGGGGATGCGATGCAAGCACAGGTGATATCCCCTGAGTGGCCCACTGCTTATTATCTCCAAGCAGCCGCTCTCACAAATCTCGGGATGGACAAGGATGCTAAAGAGATCCTAAAAGATGGCGGTAGTCTTGAAACCAAATGGAACAGCAGAAATTGATATTTGTAAAAGTCTGCGTCTATTTTCTCATGCTTTCGGTTTTCCTATGTATCTATTTCTCTTTTTTGGTTTACTATCTTGCCCCGAGTCAAATTGTCTGTCATATTGGTGTTGATATTAGCAGAAATTATTAGATATTCAACTATAGAGCTTTCGGTTGATTAGCGGTTGGATGGTAACACAGTTGGAACAACAATTCAAGTTTGCTAAAATCGCTTGAATTGTAACTGATGAATTGTAAAAAAGTTGATACCGCAGCCTGAATATGTAACTGTCACCGTTACATATAGTTAAACTGGATACCGAATGAACAATTAGGACATTATTATATGACAACGGAGGAAAGGTGTTATAGGAGGGGGGAGGGGGGATTTCCCTCTATGGTGTGAGAAAGTACATCTTTCATGATTCCTTTCATGAATTTTTTTGACGAGGCATTCGTATCTTCACTTTTTTTATTGTCTAAGATATGGATATATTAAATTTCATATGATTCCAACATTTTTTCGCCGTTGATTTAGTGGGTGCAAAATCAACGGTTTACCGACAATTAAACTTTTTATATTGCTAATTCAATGGTGAAAAAACCGTAGAATCACATGAAATTTGGTGTGTATGCATTTTAGATGATAAAGACGAAGATGATGGTTGTCCGATCGTCGAAAAAAGTCATGAAGCATGTATATTTTTTCAACGCCAAAGAGGAAATTCCTAGACTCTTGGCTCTTTGCTCCGTAATTCTCTCATTATATATAGCTTTAATTGTAATTATAGGACTGCATCTAAATCCAATGCAATTCATACCTGAGTAGAAGCGGTCAAACGCATCTACAAGGAGCGGCAATATATATATAAGATAATGTTCTTTGGAATATTTTTTCATTTAGCTTGGATTTTAGTGGAAAAAATGTTATCCAGCCTTTATATAATTTTTGTACTACATTTGGGTTGTGGAAAACTTTTTATTAGTTCCATATTCAATATATATCACACTTTTAACCCATAAAGCTAGGCTTATATGGTAGAAAAACGCTGATCGGTCCCTTCTATAAGATCCCTTTTTATTTTTTCTCTCACTACTTAGGTTTTACTGAAAATATATTGAAAATTTTCATTATTTTTGTGTGTAGCATGCAAATATTGAAAATCGAAAGAAAATTTTGAAGTTAAAAATTTCATGATTTTGTTTTTTATTACAAAAAAAAACAGAAATTTTCTACATTTTTGAAAAACTTGTCATTTTCATGTGCTATAACATGTAAAATGTTAAAATTCTGAAGCACAAAAAAATTTGAAGATTTTGAAGATTTCGTGAGTTTCGTGAGTAGGCATAAAGGAAAACGGATAATTTTTTGCATCTTGAAAATTTTACGAATTTTTGAGCTGTCATGTAAAATATAGAGAAAACAGAAAATATTGAGAGTTTCGAAAATTTCGAAAATTTCGTGCATAGCAAACAAAAATGTTAAAAAAAAAAAAAGAAAATTCTTGAGATTTGTAAAGATTTTGCGATTTTTGTATGCTCTGACAAACAAAAACATTGAAAGACAAAAAATATTTTTGAAATTGAGATTTTTTGAAAATTTTCTGATTTTCGTATGCTACAACATGAAGATATTAGAAATTTGAAAAAAATAATCAAAAAAAATATTTTTTTTGAAATTTTTGATTTGCATGTGTCGCCAAGGGTTTTCAATCACCTGGAATCGCAGCCACTCTCACAAATTTCATTGATCTATTAGATTCTTAGTAGCAATCGATAACTTTTTCTTCTTTTACTTGACATAACCTTTTGTTTTCTTGATACCTGGGAGTTTTTAAAAAAATAATGAGGAAGCAAAATATTACAAAACCAAAGAAAACAAAGAATTCCGAGATTTTTGAAATTTCATGATGTTTTTGGCTATATATAATATGCAAAATAAATATAAAAAAGGAAGAAGAAAACAAATTTTCTTTGAAAATTTAAAAATTTTGCAATTTTCAGGTGCCATGCAGTGCAAAATATTAGAAAGAGAAAACAAGAAATTTTTAAGATTTATATTTTGCAATTTTCGTTTGTTTGTTATAGTAATTAAAATGTTGAAAAAACCCAATAAAAAAAAAGAGAAATTTTTGGGATTTTCATGCTTTATATAACAACAAAATAATAATAATCCGAATAAAACAGAAAGTTTTGAGATTTTTAAAACTTTCATAATTTTCGTGTATTATAAAACTGTAGAAGACTAAATTTTTTTTGAAATGTTTTAAAATTTAGCGATTGCTACTTGCTAAAGTAAAATATTGAAAAACGGGTGAAAATAGAAAATTTTGATATTTCTTAGAAGTTAGTGATCTTTGTGTGAGATAATAAGCAAAATGTTATAAACCAAATAAAACTGATAACACATGGATTGTAGAAAATTTCGCAATTTTTGTGTGCATAAATTATTAAAAATCTAAAGAAAAAATTTGAATTTTAAAATATTCAAGATTTCGTGTGTTACAAGCAAAATATTCAAAATATTGATTTTGGTTTTTTTTAATATATCATGATTTTCATGTGTTACAAGCAAAATATTGAAAATTTGATAAAGCTATTTTTTTTTTTGTGAGATTTCGTCATTTCCGTATGCTATATCAGTTAAATAATGATAAACTAAAGAAAACATAAAAATTTGAATTTTTAAAAATTATGCAATTTTTGTGTGATAGCGTGCAGAATATTGTCAATTTGAAGAAAAATAATTTTGGAACTTTTGTAAATTTCGGGATTATCATGTCCTACATCGTGCAAAATATTAAAAAACCAAAGAAAACCATAAAAATTATTATTTTGGAAAATTACATGATTTTCGTGCAATATAACATTAGTAATATCAAAAACGAAAGAAAACAAAAAATATTTGAGATTTTCGTAAATTTTGTGATTTTCACATACTATATAATGCAAAATATTAGAAAACCAAAGAAAATAAATTCCGGAGATTTTAAAAATTCTGACATATTTGTGTACTATAAGATTGCAAAATGTATGGGTCGGGGTAAAAACAAAAAAATTTAGGATTTTTTAATTACATTTTTTGTTTCTCAAAAACATGTTTTTTTAGACTTCAAAAACATTTATCGATAACGTCGGTTTTTAAGGGTAGACGGTGCCAAACCTGAAGAGGAAGAAGCTGCTGGTGAGGCTTTAGTTCGTATGCTAAGGAAAATATTGAAAAGCTGTAAAAAAATGACGAAGTATTTACAAGTTAACGCTTCGTATATTTTATATATAAAGTTCATAAATATAAAATATTACAAGTTACAAACCATACAACAATAAACTTTAAAATTAATATGATATATAATATGATATTTCTTGACTTGGACTTCGTAGCATTGCACAAGGGGCCTTATGGATCTAATGAAAAATATGAAAAATCCAGTAGAGAAATGAAGTGAGATCTAAATTAAGCAGGCATCCTCTACCAGCTTAAACTTGAATCAAAGGCATTCTTTAACAAATTATGGCGACGAATAAATTTTGTTCCAATTGATTGTTTCTAATGTGCCAAATGACACATTTTTCCAAAAAGTTAAATCTTAATACAGTAACCAAATACTTAAAAGCAGTTTGTCTCATGTAATACATAATGAGGACCAGATTAAGGTGCAATCTACTCTCTATCAAGTTGTGTTCTGCTTGATTTGTTGTTTATTTCCTGGCTCCCGATAAATCTCTGGTAATTGAGCATCGTTAATGCCAGAAGATTACGAGCGCTTCACATTGGTGGTCTATTATTGTTGCCGAGCGCTTCACATTGGTGGTCTATTATTGTTGCCAAGCAACTGCCCAACCAAGTTGGTTACCTGAAACACAAAGTAAAAGATAAAAGACAGTCAATTAATCTACTAGCTGTTGAAGATTACGAGCGCTTCACATTGGTGGTCTATTATTGTTGCCAAGCAACTGCCCAAACAAGTTGGTTACCTGAAACACAAAGTAAAAGATAAAAGACAGTCAATTAATCTACTAGCTGTTGAGCATTGTTAACGCGGCCAGAAGACGATGTTTTCAATATCCAAGGCATATTTTCGAGGCGAAACTTGATACTATTTTATATTTTATTTCTATTCAAATTACAAATTACCTGCCAATATTTCGAAACGCAGCGGTCGATACAACTGTTCTCACCCATATGGAGCTCAGATTCTTTAAATCTGGAAGAAGAAAAATATGACACGATATTATAATTTGGAATGTGCAACACGAATTAAAGATTTTGGAGCATGAAACTTTGATAACAGCTCAGTAATGAGGTTATGTTGCAATGTTCGACTTACTTTTTCTCAATACATTTGTCGAAGCAAGTGTGGGTGAGCCTGTAAAGATTTTAAGGAAAGAAACCAGCATATAAGAAACAATGCTTATATAATGCCTGGTTGATTTTATCCCACAAAAAATGGAGATCATCACTTCACAGTTTTTCGAGTCATAATTTGAGTTAAAGCGGTTTGTGTATATTGATTACTTTTTAATACAAATTTAATGTTTTCTGAATTAAGAGTCAGTAGGCGTGTCCACAAAACAATTATTATCACCTAGGAATCGTTCCACGCATTTGTGGAGAAACCAAAACCACAACCTTTAGCTAAGGTCTACAAGCATATGGAGTGCTCAACAAATTGCCACTAACATGTGAACAATCAACAATCTAATGAAAATAGTTCAGACTCGACTTGATGCGACCATTACTTGGTCATGCTCATTAAAAGCTCATTGGAAGAAATGAGCAAGTCTAAAAGTTCTCCATATCAAAAAAGAGTTCAGAGACTAACTAAATTATATGAATTGCTACAGGGAATTATATTCAATTGCAAATGGAGAAGACGTTTTTTTTTCTCCGAAGAACTTGATGAATCTTATTAATGGTGTTCGAAACTCTGCAAGAAGTCATACCATTGGTTGATCTATCACTCAATTATAAGAAAAATTGGTTCCCCAAGACCCAAAAGAATAAAATAAAATCACAGTTTTTGAATGGTATAGCACTAGGAAGTTGCCCTCTTCATTCTCTCTCTCTCTCTCTCTCTCTCGGGTGGGGGTGGGGGTTGTCACCCAAAAAACAATCTATGTTTTAAACCGGCTAAGATGGTTTGGTCATGTGCGACGCAGACCTATGGAAGCACCGGTTCGACGAATAGATACTCTCGATATGGGCAATGGCAAACGGGCAAAAGGAAGACCGAAGGAAACATGGATGGAGGTGATACGAAACGATATGGTTGCCAAAGGACTCAATGAAAGTATATTGTTCGATAGAAGTGAGTGGAGACAGAGGATTCATGTGCTGGACCCGGCGTGATTCTCATGTTGGTTCATGTAGCCTACCCCATATGCTTGGGATAAAAGGCTCAGTTGTTGTTGTTGTTGTTGTTGTATGAGGGGTAGTGAATTTTTGGTGAGGGCAACTTCTTTATAATTACAAGTCTACCATTAGTTCAAAGGCTATTGAAAGAGATTGTGGCGTTTCTGAAATTTAAGTTACAAGCTAAGGGTAATTATGGAAAATAGATTTTACAAATCTATTCTTGAACGTAATCTGATCTCCCCTGGGCACTTGCTTCGTCCTATGAGAGAGAGAAACAAGCATGTGGTCCCCACTTGCTTGGATCTATTTAATAAAGAAAACGCCCAACTTCTCATATCTTTCTAACATCAAATTAATTCCACAAGTACAAGTTCCAAAACAAATTTTTAAAAAAAGTTCCAACCTTTTTTCCCCACAAGTTTAAAAAAACTATATTTTCAGCAAAATACCATAGGATTTCAAAATTTTCAAGGTTATGTTTATTACAATTAAATAACATGTCATATCGGCATAACATGGATTTTTAACGTTTTTTAGATCAATATCATGGAATTTGATGTTTACAAATAAATACCATGGACTTTTATAAGATAAATACCATAGACTTTGTTTACAGATAAATAACATGGACCTTCACGGTTTTTCACTTTTGTGGTGACAGAATTTCAAGGAATTAAGGTTCTGCCATCAACTCAAAACCCCACTAGATTTTCACTAAAACACCATGAACTTTCAACATTTTCCGAAGAAATACCATGGGCTTCGTTTGTTAAACATAAATAATATGCATATTCAATGTTTTTCGGATAAATACCATAGATTGTTACAAAAAAATGTCATGCATATCCAAAGGTTATCCGGATAAATACGATGGAATTTATTTTTTAAGAATAAGTAGTATGGACTTCCACCGTATTTCGGATAAATACGGTGGGCTTCGTTTTTCAAAAATAAATACCATGGATTTCCACCATATTTCGGATAAATATCATGGGTGCAAATAAATATTTTGGACTTCCACCGTTTTTCCGATAAATACTATGTATTTGTTTTTTACAAACCATGGCCTTTGTTTATTGCAAATAAGAAACATGAACTTCATATCGATAAATCTAAAGTCCATATGTATATATACCGTTTTATATAATCCCTATTTTTTCAATGTATGAAGGATTTTTTGCATCAAAAAAATGTTTAAAGGTTATCCAGATTATTTGTAAATCCCGCGCATCGCGCAGGTGGTTAACCCCAGTGTGTGTGTTCCTCTTAAATGACATTGCTTTCATCCCTTGATGCACTGCGCAATTTATTTCACGATAATTATTAATGTTTTTAAATGCAAAAATCCATGAATATCAATATCAAGGAGTATTTTTGGTTGTAAATTCATAATATTTTCATATTGGTTATTATCTCTTATATAAGATACCTTCCCAACTCTCCATAACTCGCTCAATTGAAATTTTTGTTCCTCCATATCATTCATATTCTGACATGTATACAAATATTATTATTTTCTTAAATGCGTTCCTTTTCTATCCTCTCCATGCGCTTGTTCCTCTCCAACTATACAATGCATGGCATTCTATCGAAGAAAACAGGTAAATTTTGATAAACTGCATGGTTGCATATGCATATATTATGATATTAACATAAATTTTTAATTTCTTTCCAACAATAAGACAGATTTCCCTCCCTACCCTTGCATTGGCTACCTTAAAATTTTATACTCCAAAATCATCAATGTTCGGCATGCTTTATCTCACAATTGACAAATAATGACAAGATTTTCTATTGCATATTCGGTTATGATATAAATGTGTTGGTCTTTTTCCCTTCCCTCATGCATTTTCAATACTTTTTTTATTCTTGACATCATCGATGTTTGACATACTATAAAGCGACAAATATTGATAATATTGTTGGTTACATGTTCTTTTTCTTAAAGCGTATATGTTTGAATTTTGGAGTAAATATAATATCCTTTTTGATATGTCTGAATTTTGGAGTAAATATAATATCCTTCTTCTTAAAGAGGATCTTACTACTATCTACGTGAGTCCATAAAGTTACCAATCCTCGGCATTTTATAGACCATATAGTCAATAAATAACAAATTATCATGTTGCGTAGTTTAATATATGGATGTTGGTTCAAATAAATAATTGTTTATTGAGGTTGTTTTTCACGTTTTTGCTATGTGAAAAAGTTGTTTCCCAAAATGATCGATGCTTTGCATGCTTTGACGCAAGGAGCCAACTAGTTTTTGTGGCACAATAATACATATCTAGGAATTAGTATTACTATTCCATATTTTGTTCTTTTAAATTTATCTGTTTACACACTTTTCCATACACGTATTTAGTAAGGTTGTAGAAGCACTAGACGATATTAAACAGAGGGGTATCATCTAACGGCTAGATGCCTAGGCAACTAGGCACCATCAAAACGATTTTTCCATTTTTAAGTAAATATATACAAATATAAAAAAAATTAGAAAAGAAAGACATAATTAATTCACTAATACTCTAATAAAAAATATATATAAATTATAATCGATAATGGATACACATGTAATAATGTACGAAATGGTTTAATATATTCAACATTACTCAAATTAATAAATAATACTGTATAAATGCCAAAATGCAACTTAAATCCCTTCTACAAGTATCAATACATTTAAAATTTGAGTTAGGCATTTTAACCTCTTACTTTCAATGCTTAAACCCAAAGATGAGCGGTCTAGGACCGTTTTAGCCTATGCGGTCATCTACTCGGCCGCTTAAACCGCTTTATAAAACTATGTCATTTGGTGAAAGCATTCATGTTAATCATCAATATTTGGCATGCTATATACCTCAAAAAAATTGGCAAAAGAATATCAATTAAATATTTGCATATCTAAGGACGGTAGTATACAAATATTGTCATTTTAAAAATGAATTTTGTCTATCCTTTTCAATTACTTGTTAAAGAGTAACTTTGTTCCCTTACTTGTTAGGTGGATTTTTAAAATGAATATCGACACTATAGCTAAAGAAAAAATTGTTGTGGTATATTCATTTATATTTTTTACATTAAAACAATATTACTCGCTTAGACGAGATAATTTCTCACACAAAATTCGGTTACATAATTTGTATTTGTTCCTAAAATCATAAATGTTCGGTACACTATTACAATCCATAAAAAATACGATCAGTGTTGATAAAAATGGAATATTCGGCCGCATATTTAGTCGAATATTCGGATTCGGTGGAAAAACGAACAGAAACTGAAATATGCGGTCAAACCGAATATTCGCCACAAAAACAATGTATTTGGACGAATAATGCGAATATTCGGCCAAATCAGCCTAAAACAAAAAAAAAACTAAAATTAAAAAAATAAGTGTAGGATGCACAACTTAATTAAAAAAACAAGTGAGACTCACGCTTATTATTTCACAAACACTCTCTTCTCATTCCTCTCTTCTCATTCTTCTCTTTTAACTGAGACTCCAATATACAATCTTTCGATTTAGTACGGACGCCTTACCATTAGGCCATATGTATATTAGTTTTTCTATATCTTTATATTTTCTGAATTTTTTAATGTAACATTTGTATGAAAATATTGATGGCCGCATAATTCGAATAAACCGAATATTCACCAAACAAATCAGATATTCTTTATTCGTCGGTCAACCGAACAAATTCTGAACCCGTTCTTTACAACATTGTCAACGAAAATCAATTTTAATTGAATATTCAAATGTCCATAAGTAGTATACAAAAAGTAATATTAATAATATCAAAGATGTATGCTCTTTAAGGGCAATATCAATAAAGATTATTCTCCTTAAACTACTAATGATTGGCTTCTTATATTAGTTAGGAACACATTAAATGATATCGACAATTCTTGCTAATACACACATACATAAAGATAGTGGTAGTATAATTCTATTATTTTCATAAGTGAAGTTCCTTCATTTTCAAGTCATGTACTCAAAGAATTGGAAAGGTTTGTCCTCTAGAACGATCAATTTGGGTATGCAATAGTCACGAGTATCGATTATGTTTGATACGTATTTTGTATTTTAGTTGCATAGGTACATCTTAGGATAATAGTAGAAAGCTAAGGGTAACCCTATGCGATGCATGGGAATTTGCGACATAATTTGGACGCCAGCTAGTTTACTACATGTTACGGTTGTTTATAGGTTAAATTTTTATTTTGAATAAGTTATAATGTCAGGATTGCTACTAATTATTTTATATTTTAATAGATTGTTATATTATTCTTAATAAAAGTTAAATCGCTTCATATGTTTCATGCTCATTCACATTGGTTAATTGCTTCATATTTTTTTTTCTATAAAACAGTTTTAATAGAAATCAATATTATTCATGATGCATGCTCATATAGTATAGTAGTTTGCTTTCAAAAAATATAGTATATTTAGTCGCTTCATATTTTTCATGACATAGGCTTTTTGATGTATAAGATTTAGTGATTTAAGAATTCACATTTTTACCATATCTTCAAGAAACTAAAGATGATTTAATTGTAAAACAAAAGGTTCTTTGTCCAATTTTTTTTGGTTTTTCGTGTATTAAAATATTAAGATTTTGTTTTGATATTTATTATCTTGAATATCTAAAAACTAATGGGAATCACTTCTTAACTTTTACATAAAACCGATTAAGATAGATTTCAAGTTATAAATATATAAATTGCTTAATATAAATTTCAATATTCAAGTACATATGGAAGGGTTATAATTATGTGAGATGGATGCGTGGGAAGTATTCTTGTATCTTCTAATTTTTCAATAATAAATATAGATGCAAAAAATATTTAAGAATATCACTGTAATGTAGAAGCTAGCATGCCTCACATTAAAATTTTTAGGGCATCAATCTAAAAGGTTGAAGGCAGCAGTTGTAGCATTAAAAATTGGTGGGGCCCATGTTTGCACATGCTGGTGTATTGCAAGGAGCCACATCATGGGCTTCACAGTTTGTTCTCTTCAGCCGCAATATATATGACCAAGTTATTTGGCTTTTATGACCATATTTTAAGCTAGTATATTCCATACTTACTCTTGATTTCTAAGCAAAATTTCAATTGGGTTAGCATAAGCCAGTTTTTACCATGGAACCAGATCATTCCAATTGAAGGACAAAAGGAGATTTCAATTAAAATGCGTCATGCTTTCAACTTTAGGTAGAATATATGATGTTACATTTTCTTTAATTAAAGGGCTTTCTTGAAAATGAGTTGCAACATTTGTTGCAAAAAAAAGTTAACTTTTATTTTCTATGTTTGGTTGCAAGTTGCAACAAATTGAGTTGGGCGGTGCTAGGCGGTTGTAAAAAACACTAGACGAGTAGACGGTTGGAGTAGCGTCTAGACGGGCGCTTAAGTGTCGTTTGGACGATTATAGTATTTTTAGTTAAATATGTTTAGGGGTGGAGAGACGAGGTTTTTATTAGAAAAATAATAGATTTGGAGATTTAATTGGGTATGATATGTATTTTTTGTCGAGGAACACAAACATATCAATTCCAATCATTTGCAATTAAAAAAGGACAACTGATTAGACAAGTAGGTATGCCAGCATAGCCTCCCATCTAGGCAGGTTACACCGCTTAGGCCTTGTTTAAGCGAGCATCTCAACCATTTAGTGAAAAGCGAAGCGGTCTTGCACCGCTTAGACCACTTTTTACAACACTGGTATATTGAATTTTAAAAATAAACCAATTCTTGCAATTTTAGACATTTGTTGCGGCCAAAATGGTTGCAACAAATGTGGTAACTTTGAAAATTATGTCCATGACAAATATTAGAGATGCCACATAAGCAATTTTGCAATATATGTTGCATTTGCATTTTACTAGTTAGTCAACCTACCAGAAAAAGTAGTTTGCATATTAAAGTATCATATTCAAAGTTGACCATTACCAAACAATGGATTTGAATGTTCTTTTTGCTACAGAGGTTTCATGTAGCATTTCTTGCATGAAACAATTTTTACACTTATGCATTGCTGCAAACCAAACAAGTCCTAAGGTTCCTTCCCACCCTCTTTATTTGCTCACACAATGAAACGTTTATTCCCAGATTATGCATGCTATGAAGCATGTATAATTTTGTGCCAATAAGAAACCACAAAATGTGGCAAATTTTTAACCTAAATTAACAAAATGTTAATGTTCTTAAATATAATGTCCGTTTTTTACATCTAATGAACAAATACACATATTTCATGCACAGAATAACTTTCACAATCTTTATCGTACCCATGTGGCTAAACTCCAAGTCAACAAGACTAATATCTAAGCTTAAAAATCGAAATATAACAAGTAAACAAAACCCTAAAAATGTCGCAGGTTGAGAATATTATCATGTTTTCTCTCTAACAAACTGCACTAACTCAGCAGCATAAAGCTTGGTAATCTTACTTGTTGAAAAGTTCTACCCTGTATTCCATCTCTTTTTCGGCCATCCCAAAGATCTGTTTAGTCAAGGGAGCAAATCAAGAATAAAAGTTTCATATCAATAGACAAGACTATTCCAATATATAAGAATCATTCGAGATGCATAAAAACGCCGCATCTTGAGGGAAAAAGCAACCATTCTTATTCCAAATCCTACACTTGTGATTGGGTATGGAGTTAGGAAAACTGGAGTTTATTTTTACCTCCATTTAAAAACTTAATTTTGATGGGTGTTTATTTCACAAATTCTGGAGATTAGAAAACTACGGTTGGATTGGAGTTTTGAAGTTTAGATAACCGGAAGTTTTCTAAACTCCAAAATCCATGCCAAGCATGGCATAATTAAGAATTTGGATCTAAGCTTACATAACTTCATAAAATTATCCTAACTCAACTCCATGCTAAAACAGGGGCCTAAAAACAACATCGCAGAAGAAGAAGATACCTGCTCTTTCTCAAAATTTGTCGGGGAATCAGCCGCATTACTTTTACCAGCCATCCTATAGATCTTTACCTAAAATTTCAAGAAAGGGGAGGGCAAAAAAAAAGTTTTAATCAAATACGACCAATCCCAATCAAAAGATCTATTCGTTAGGTTAAAACGATTATCAATCCAAACAAAGAGCCAGAGAGAGAGAGAAGATTGCAAAATCTATTGAAGGATCCTCACCTTTGGATCTTAGCAAAGAGGCGATGGGATTTTGGGGATGGAGCGGAATTGAGAGCGCTAGGGTTTTGATCTAAGAAACAGTACAAGGGGTTTTTGGTTTAAAACGGTGGCCCAGGGTTCATTCGTCCGCTCCGGAAAAATAAACCATACCGCTTTTCTATAGCTTCAGAGCTCATAAACTAATTTTGTCTTCTTCTTCTTTTTTTCTTTCCTATTTCTGGGTAAATAAATAAAAAGCTTCTTTAAGTAAGCGCCTAGGAAAACTTCGAGCGGACTAGTTCATTCTTATATATCTTCCAGCATTATCTTAGTAATACCGGTAGGATCGACCTCACGGTTAGTCCATCTAAAAACCAGTGCAGGTCAATCATCCTCTAATTAAAGTTTCCTCGCTTGCAACTGAAAAGCTGCAGCACGAACGGTCTTTCTAGCAGCCGATAGTTCGAAGCCCGCAAGTCTCCAAGTATGAAATAGTGAATCAATTCGTGCGGAGGCCAGATGTGGATGTACATAACATGGAAAAGAGAGAAACCCTCAACTGTGATGAATAATATAATATGGACTTTGATTTATTATTATGGCTCAATCTGCATGCACTAGTGCTGCATAGAATGGATTTGGTCACGGTTTAAACCATGACCACAGATACGTTTGGACACGGTTAAAACCGTGACACAACCGTTGCCAAAAACCCTATCACGAGAACCCTAGTCACGTTCTTAACCGTGACCATATATATTTTTTGTCACAGTTAAGACCGTGACCATATACGTGGCATTACCAAAAACGATTCAAACAACTAAATAAAACCTGTGTGGGTCCACATATATGGTCTATAACCGTGACCAACTTATGGTCACGGTTTAAACCGTGACCATAGGAGATATATGATCACGGTTATAACCGTGACCAAAAGGTTAAAGCATAATGTAGAATACCTGCTATACTATATAGTTCCTATAGTCACGGTTTAAATCGTGACCAAAAGGTTAAAGCGTAGTGAAGGTTACCTGTTACTATATTCTATGGTCATGATTTAAACCGTGACTATATTATATTTGGTCACGGTTAAAACCTTGACCAAATATATTATCAATTTTTTTAAACTAAAATCTACGCGCCTCACGCGTGCTACTTTCAATTACAACCAGCGATAGATAATAATTATATGATCAAATCTCACGCAATTTTAACAATCAAAAAGTAATATAATTAGAATCAAATACATTATAAACAAAATATATACACCAAACGGTATTAATCAATAATCCAATAACACAAATGTTTGTATAAAAAAATCAATAATCTATGGTCGTTGGGACGATCTAGCTCCATCGTCCCGTGACCCAAACATACTCCCAAACTCGTCTTGTATGGGCTGCCTGATGGCCTCCATGTTCGACTGTCTCAGCTCCTCAATCTGCGCCTGAAGTGTATCCACCCGCACATTCTGCTGCTCCACCCGATCTTGGAGCCGACGAATCTTCTCCCGCCATGCAGCGGCTGTATCTGTCCATGTCTGGGCCACAGTGTACTCGTGGACGGAGGAACGCCTAATAAAGTATCGGTGGGCCCCGGGACGAACCCCGTGCTCATAGCCGCCGTGATGTCCGCCGGATATCAAATCCAGAATAGGGACAATGGCGGTAATCGAGTTGTCGGGGCCAGGTCCTAAGGCATCCGTCCTCTCCTGGAACTGGGTCTGTGAAGAATATATATATATATATATATATATATATATATATATATATATATATATATATATAAACGTGTTCACTTAATACAGTATCGACTGATTATATGAAACTTACCATGTACTCATCCATTCCCCTGTGTAACGCGGATCATCTCCTGGCAGCAGTGTAGTTGGCGGGGGTTTTCTTTTTCTGCGATAAAATTAGGATTTATTTCAATAAGTAATTTGCGACAAAAAAAATATATATTCTTAAACATCAAAATACTCACGAGCCGGTGCTGAGCGCTGGCCTGCGACCGCTTCCCTTGGATCGGAATAGCGCATTCTCTGACGCCGTTATTCTGGTTCTCCCTATTGCGAGCCGACTCCGCTTTGCAAATATAAAGAAAATAATATTTATATATCACAAAGTATGATTTCATGTTATATTATTATAATCTTAAAAATTAAATTTATATCTGAACATCATCACGCTCGTAATGCGCGGTTCGCTGTAACATCCCACCCCAGTACAGATGGTATCGTCCGATCTGGCCGAAGTCGCACGGTTTTGCCTTTTAAAAGCGAACCAGACTCGACCAGAGGCCACTTCTCAGGAGGTCACCCACCCCAAGACTTCCCTGGCCCGAGCACGCTTAACTACGAAGTTCTCAAGCTCCTTTAGTTCCGATTCACTTCAAATGCACATCTGTAATTGAGGGTGGTATCATTACATTTATAATACAGTTTCGTGAGCAAAATACTCACGAGCCGGTGCTGAGCGCTGGCCTGCGACCGCTTCCCTTGGATCGGAATGGCGCATTCTCTGACGCCGTTGTTCTGGTTCTCCCTATTGCGAACCGACCCCGCCTTGCAAATATAAAGAAAATAATATTTATATATCACAAAGTATGATTTCATGTTATATTATTATAATCTTAAAAATTAAATTTATATCTGAACATCATCACGTTCGTAATGCGCGGTTCGCTGTAACACCCCACCCCAGTACAGATGGTATCGTCCGATCTGGCCGAAGTCGCACGGTTTTGCCTTTTAAAAGCGAACCAGACTCGACCAGAGGCCACTTCCCAGGAGGTCACCCATCCTAAGACTTCCCTGGCCCGAGCACGCTTAACTACGGAGTTCTCAAGCTCCTGTAGTTCTGATTCACTTAAAAGGCGCATTTGTAATTGATGGTTATATCATTACATTTATAATGCAGTTCGGTCCTCTTTCGGAATGTGTTCCGAAAATTTCTCATTGTTCTACAGTGGGTCCCACGGACTCTAGAGGTGGCCCCCGTCCCCTTGGCATGACAATTGGCGTGACACTTTGCTCCGTGAGTAAGAACCGGGTCCCGACACCAGCTGCGGCCAATCCTCTCTCGGGACATCCTGAAAAATGGCCTTCGTCATCGCCTCCCGCTCCTCCTCAATAGTCGCGGCCCAGGGAATGTAATGATGCTTCCTTACTTCATACCGGCGTTTGCTCTTGATAGCCTGGCACTCGAATATGACCCAGTTTATGGCCTGATGTGCATCGAATGGCGTAGGACGTCATCCTCGCCGATGACGCCGATGAATCTGTAATGTCCATGGGTCTGGCGTGGCCGCTACAAAAAACTGCCGAACATAGTCGGTGTGGCGTGGGCTCCATCTAATATGAAGCAGGTACCTATAGTAGGTATAGATCTCCGCTCCCATGTAATCCCCCCACTTGATCGAGTACTCCCCAACAGGCACACCTAACGCGGTCCACTCCAGAGTCCATAGAGCAATGCCTGGGGCTGGCCTGGAGGAGGAGGGCTCAGTAGGACCTCTCGTCCTAACACTGGTGGAGCCTGAAAAAAGATAGATATACGAACACAATATTATAATATCTATATAGAATTTGAAAATTTTAAATTACAATCGATATTTAAAATATTTAAGCAATAATGCTTATACCTGACGTCCCCGGTGTAGTGCTAGAACCGACGCTAGACCCCATTCCGTCAGTACCATGCATGACTACAAACAATAAACCGTAAGATGATTCGATGGAATTATTTTAATATTTTAATAGAAAACTAAAATATGAATAGATAACTATATACCATGTGCAGGAGGAGTGACTGGGGTAGGAGGATCTGCTACTCCGCTAATAGGGGTAGGCAGCGGGTCCTGTGGCGCCGCGGCTGCTGAGGGTGGTGGGGGTCCTGTAGTAGGGACGCTGGTAGGAGGGCCAATGGTAGGAGGGCGGTATGAGGGTCGTCGGAAGGAGGGATGCTAGTACGTGGGGCACGGGTAAGGGTAGGCACTACTGCCACTGCTGCTACAGCTACTAACATCCTGCCAATTTCGTCTAGACGTCATTTCCTATGACGTCTAGAGCTGGATCCACAGCCTCCCATCAGACTTTACATATTTATTCAAATATTAAAAATTTACTTATAATCGTTATACAATTTAAAACATTTAGTTCAATTTCATTACCTAGCATGTTTGTTCAGTGCATTAACTGAAGATTCATTGGGTGGATTATCAAAATCTTGATCTGTGACAATCACTTGGCCGATTTTACGTCTTAATAACGTATTGGTGGACGGTACAAAATAGTTTGGATCGTTGGTGCGTTCAATAAAAGGACTGAGATGTGTTATCGCCTCTTCCTCGTCATTTTCAGCTTCAGAATCACTCGGCACATTATAATAATCTCTTGGTTTCCAACAACAAACAATACTCCAGTCAGCCTTCTTCAGGTCCCGAGAATAATATATTTGTGTTACCATCAATGGAAAGATAAAGTTATCGTATTCGTAGGCTGTCTGTTTGGTGTTTACCAAAGTGGGTTTGTAATCATCGACCTTTATATCCCGTTCAAATTTGGTATCGTACCATCTGTATTAGAATATAAAAAATAGGACAGCTTAATAATGTATGAGACCACTATAATCTGCTCAAGAATACCGTAATAGGGATTTCCTCTGTCGTCGAAGGTTGTGATGCCACTATTTTGCATACCTCTAATGCATTCCATCATTTCGATCTCAAATTTATAGCCGGAAATCCCGTACCCGTTGTAAAACGTAGCTGCAATCGATGGACCGATTAAAAAGTCCTGGACCTTTTTATCAATCTGCTCACCACGATTCATTTGTCCGTCAACTTCTTCTCTACACCAAGCAACGAAAGTGCGTCTCTTTTCTTCTTCGATTCTGTCATCCGACCACGTCCTGGGATTCGATCTCTTGAGTATAGTTTTGTGCGCTCTGTTCGTTAATTTACAATTATATCAGTTAGATTATACTCTATTTCAAACGGTTTAAATGGATGAAATTAGAAAAACTTACTCTGCATATTTAGTAAAACATTCGCTGTTTAGCAAGATGAATGCATGTAAACCACCAATGAGATCATAAGACATGTTTTTTAGCTTTCCTGCTCTAATTGGACTGTCAGGAACACGCGGTGGTTTGTTCAGCTTCATCATGATATCGTCGTTCAGGAAACGAGCACAGAAAGACGCCACTTCTTCCAAGAGATAACCTTCTGCAATCGAATCTTCAGGACGATATAGTTTTTTTAAAAGTTAATAGATATATGTTGAAAATAATAGATATTAATAATTCACGATAATATTTTGCAATTTAAATGATTAATAATAAATATTTTCATACCTCTCGATGGGATACATCCAATGGTAATGAACCGGACCGCCAATCTTGACCTCGGTTGCTAAATGAACGGACAAGTGAACAATAATGTCGAAAAAGAAAGGTGGAAAGATAGTTTCGAGCTTGCAAAGGATCATAGGAATATCTTTTTCGAACTCTGCTATCTCATTGACGTCCACGTCTTAGGAACACAGTTGTCGAAAATACGTGCAAAAGTCGTTAAGAACGAGACCAACTTCGGATTTAACTATACTCTCAGACATAAAAGAAGAAGATGTTGCATCAATATGTGGTAGTTATGGCTCTTGAGTCCTACGATTTTTCCATTTTCTACTTGTACATGTTTGGAAATGTTTGATGAGGAACCATCAGGGACTTTCAATTTTTTCAACACCCGCAGGAATCGCTGCTTCTCCTCTTTGTCCGCGTTGTAGATTACTGGTGGGATCTCGTAATAACATGGTTTACCAGCCACAGGCCGAGCATGCGATCCTTCTTTAATGAACAAACCATCCAAATCCGTCAAATCATGGCGGGCATTGAGATTATCCTTTGTTTTTCCATCCTTACAAAATAGAAGATTGATGATGTGTTCAGAGACGCCCTTTTCGATATGCATAACATCTAAATTGTGGTGGAGCGGTAGATTGGACCAGTACGGAAGTTGAAATAAACCACTTAATTTCTTCCAACCAGTTGGGCATGGTATTGCATCTTTGATTTTTTTCTTTCTGAATGTGATATTCTGATAACCTCTCTATTATTGCAATATGTCATTACCGAACAATGGTTTAGGAGGCCTACTGGTCTCTGTTTTTCCGTTGAACAATTCTTTATTCTTTTTGAATCTGTGAGTTATAAGCAAGAAATGTCGGTGGCCCATAAACGGCTCTTTCCCGCTAAACTTCAAGCGTACGACGCTCGTATGAGTATGACAATTAGGGCAAGCAAGCTTATCTTGAGTTGTTCACCCCGACAGCATGCTGTAGACTGGAAAATCATTAATAGCCCACAGCAAAACCGCCCGCATCTGAAAAAATTGTTTACCATCTGCGTTATAGGTACTCACGCCATGTTCCCACAACAACTTTAATTCATCGATCAAGGGTTGAAGGTACAAGTCGATATTTTTCTCAGAAGACGATGGACCGTTGATTAAAAGCGCCAACGCAAAATAAGACTGCGGCATATACCTCTATGGTGGCAAGTTGTATATAGTTACCACAACGGGCCAAATACCATGAGTACACCCGCCGCGAACCATCCCAAATGGAATGAAACTGCCCTCGCAGTTCCCAGCCTCACTTTATGAGAGTCTGCGCTGAATGAAGGATATTTTTCATCTAAAACTTTCCATAACATCGAATATCTGGGATAACTCATTTTTCCCTCTTCACGAGGCGCTTTATGGCACTGCATTTCGGACGTCATCTCCTCACACATAAATAATCGTTGCAGTCTTGGTATTAATGGAAAATGACGAAGAATCTTCACGAGCGCATCACTTGACCGAGGGTCTTTCTTAGGCTTGAATCGGCTGGTCCCACACACGGGACAGTTTCTGAGTGTAGCGTGTTCATTCCGGAACAAAACACAATCATTCTCATATACATGTATCTTATGATACTTCAAGCCGAGTGATTATCTTTTGCTCCTCGTACCAACTCGATGGCACTTCATTTCTGTCGGGAAAAGCTTCCTTCAGCAGTTCTAGGAGATCGGTGAAAGACTGGTCACTCCATTTATTCTTGCACTTGATCTGGAAGAGACGTACAAAAAAAATGACAGTTTTGAAAACCCTTGGCAATTTGGATATAGCGAGATTCTAGAATCAGCCTTGTACTTCTCCAATAACGAGGGTTTAGTGCTTTCCGTATCATAAGGAAGTCCAGTGGCATTATAAGCTCATCCATGTCATCGATCGGCGTAAATACAACATCATCTTTTTCGATGGCTTCGTTTTCTTTAAACTGCTATCCCTTTTCCTCTTCTTCTTCTACTATCCTTTACCACTCTGTGGTTTTCCGTTTCGATGAATTCATTTTCTGTCTCTTGCACCCATGCCTCGTCTCCCATCACAACGACTTTTTCTTCATGAAGTTCTCTAACGAAACCGTATCTCATGATGTGTAACTCAACGTCCGACTTCTTGAGCAATCGCTTATTCATACACTTAGAGCAAGGACAATAGATTTCGTGCTCTTTCGGTAACCCAAAACGTGCGTAGACAAAATCGGTGAAAAAGCTAACACTGTCAACGAAAAAGCGGTTGACTCTCGAGGGAGTATCGACATACATCCAACTCTTGTCGTAAAGATACGGGAATACCATATTGGAACAATCCGGACGAAGCAAGGTTCATATAGACAAGACACATCGGATTAAGATTTCTTGACAGATACACGATAGACGGGATACTGAGAAGCGTTAGTGTTAGGTTTAATTGAGGACTTGGTTAATTTAAGTTTCAATTGAGGACTTAGTTATAAAGATTATCAAGGACTGAGAGCAAATGCTCATAAGTAGGGAATTGGATTCTTCTTCCAAGAAAGATGATGATATTAAATGTTCTATATTGGATGTCGAGGGTAGCGGCTGTCAGGAGTAAGGTATCTATCCAATTAAGAATGTATAAAATATACACCCATTCACTTGTGTTTTCATCCGTTTCGAGAAAATTTCGGCAGCACCTCTCTGCTGTTCTCTGAGTACACTCTAATAGAAAAGATGATCATTTCAATACTATCAAATAACACTGAAACGAGTATCTAATCTATTGCTGTACATGGAGGACCAGCGGAAAGGTATCGACGAAATATCTCGAAACGAATGAAAAATATAAATGAATGCAGGTGTCTGTTTTATACATTCCTAACTTGTCCACACAGGACAAATCTATCGGTTATCATACGATTGAATATTAATTCTTGTCACATAGACTAAGCGACGGTTGTTAGAAACCGAAAGATACTGTCCGGTATTTAACAACCTTCATGTAGTTTTATGTCACGACGAACATCACACGTATGTTAACCGATAGACGGGAACTAAGTCGTGTTTTAATTTTCGCATATTATTCATATTATCATCGAGTTTCATACACTTAGTTTAAGATTTAATTTGGATTGGTTTTACGTTTACTTATCAATTTCAAGGTTTCGAAGTTTTTGGTTTAGGGTACAATTTTTTAAAGTTAGGAATTTTCTTAATCGAGTTTAAAATTTTGGATTTAGGTTTGGGGTTAGGGTGTGTGTGCGTGCGTGAGTGCGCACGCGCGCTTGTGTGTGTGTTTTTGTTTGTGTGTGTGTGTGTATGCACACACGCATGCACATACATGCACCCCTAAGCAACTTATTTCTTCCATTTTTCTAAATTACGCTAAAATTCCCTTAACTATTCTTGGTTTTTCACTAAACTATCTTAAATTAACCAAATTACTAAGAATTTCACTAAAATACCTTTAACTATTGTTGTTTTTCACCAAACCACCTTAAAAATTTAACTAACCGATTTATCTTAGTAAATTAACTAATTACTATAAATTTCACTAAAATACCCTTAATGTTTATTGTTTTCACTGAACTATCATTAAATTTTTTAATAAAAAACCCCCATCTGCTCAATATTACTTATTTACACTAAAATACCCTTAACTATTGTTGTTTTTCAACGGAAATACCTTTAACTATTGCTGCTTTTCACTAAATTACCTATAAAAATTCGCTAAATTACCCTAACACTAACCCTAACCATAAACTATTCTTAACCCTATCCTCTAACCCTAATTAACCCTAACCCTAACCCCAACACCAGCCCCAGCCCTAACTCAATCTCTAACCCTAACCCTAACCTTATTCCTATCCCTAATTCCTAACCCAACCCAAACCCTAAGTCTACCCGAACACCAACAACATCACCAACATCAACAACTACAACAACACCAACAACAACATCGGCAACAACATCATCAGCAAAATAAAAACAAAAAAAAGGGTATTCTACAAAAATCAAAGATTAAATCCAAAAAAAATAAAATTTACCTCTTGATGACTATGACGATCTTCGACGGCGACAGCGACAACCTAGGGTTTCGATCAGATTCGACGGCGGCCTAGGGCAGAATTAAAATTAAAATTAAACCAAAAAAAAAAATTAACTTAATCCTAATCAATTTTACTTACCTCTAGACGACGACGGCGAGCTTCGACGATGGCAAGTTTCGACGATGACCTAGTTTCGACAGCGGCGATGACGAGCTTCGACGACGAGCTCGATCGGGTCTGGGCTTTCGACGACGAGCTCGACCAGGGAGGCGAGGGCTTCGAAGGGGACGGCCATGGCGATGGCAGGAAGCTTCGGCGGCGGAAGAGGCAGTGGCGACAATTTTTGGCGCTTGGTGAAAAATTTGGGGGGGGGGGGGGTTGATCGGGCAAAATTGGGAAGAGATTTGAGGTTTTATCTTCAGTGCGTTGTCGGGCTCATCATTGTTTTATTAGTTGCGGTTAGAACCATGACCAAATCTTTTATAACCGTGACCATAATATGGTCACGGTTATAACCATGACGAAATGACCATTATTCCTGGACACATTTGTAATAGTGATGGTGCAACCTTGTAACTATTGCAACTCAGCATAAGGAAAGATAGATTGATTGCGAAGTAAATTGCAGAGTCAATATGTTTTTTTAAGTTTTGAATCCCCCCCCCCCCCCCCCCTCGCGCCTTTCTCTTGATGTTTAACATCAGCTACAAATTAACTCCTTACCAGTGAACTATTTACTTACACTAAACAGAAGGAAGATTTTACTCATTGTTTAGAAGGCAGATTTTCACTGCTGCATCCAAACGCACAGGGCAGTCTAAAAAATATAAATGTCCCAAAATCTTTTAAATAATGTACTATAAAAGTGGGGCCGCTGGCTTTTTTACAGTTAGGCCACCGGATCCCACCGGCCACCGGCCCATGTGAGAGTCCACTGCAGTTTTAGGACTGCAGGATCCCTACAGGCCCCGTTTTCTCACTATAAAATAGATATGGCAAAATGATTGAGCCAGCATAATTTGCTTAGGGATGAACGAAACATCAACAGGCTATATAGTAGATTAAATTGGAAAAATTATTAGCCAGAAACATTCATAATACATTAAGAAGAAAAGCTTACAAATTTCACATTTCCCCACTTTTTTCCTGCCCCAATATCACATATCACATGTGGGGATTGAAATAATCTGCTAAATGATAATAAAACGCCGCATTCTTTGTGTCGCAGAATATCCACAGCAATCTTACTAACATGAAGCTTTGGGTTTAGCTTGGGACGTTGAAGTGAAAAAGCCAGGAGATGATGAATGCAAGTATCATGCAAGCGAGAAGGAAGTTGAGAAAGTGATGCCCTTGCCAAAAGCATCGGGTCTCGGTTGGTTGCGCAGGAGCAGTATTCACAGCATTGTCGCTGCTTGATTCGGTAGCAGAATGCTCAACTAATTCGGTTTCTCCCGCACCGATTACATTTTTCGCTGTTGAGCCACAGATTTTACACGTCCCGATATATTTATCAAAATTAACAAGGTTAATAGAAAAACGATGTATACTTACACACATCAAGATTATGATAATGTGTAATATTGATCACAGGAAGTAAAAAGCCAGGTTCTTTTTTTGGTCAGATAAATCTATTTCTTTTGTAAAAGTAAAGAAGCCTCTCTTAATATACAATAAGCGCAAACAAAATATCTGATGCATAATATTATGAATCTAATATAGGTTTAATTGCACAAAATCACTCTCGAGTTCACCGCAACGCAAACACCTCTAGCCCGTCAAACAAAACCCTGAAGAACACTCAAATTCCACTTTAAACAACTCTATGATTGTATAGCTTATGTTATCTGATCATTAATTCATATACAGCGGATATATTTCACGGTATTCTTGATAGTCTATAATCACCCTATCCATTATTATTTTTTAATCAAAACAACAACAAAAGGGAAAGATTCTGTATGAAATGATGTTCTCAACAATGAATTCTAAATGCCTTTCTTTATCAATTTGATTCCCTTATGATTATTGCCTCCATATAAAGGATCTTTAGCGTCTGTCTATATCATTTTGATTCCTTATCATTATTAACTTCCGAAATCAATTCAATCTCCTTTACTTTTCCTTTTCCTCTAGTCACCCAAACAATAAACACACTTCTCATTCAAGTTTCTACTTTCATGTGCTTCAAACAGATAATTTCATAGATTACGCTAAATTACACTAAAATACCCCCCCCCCCCCCCCCCCCGCGCACTAAACTACCTTCATTTTCTTTTTATTACAGTACGCGCTCCTAAATTGCTGCATTTAAGGGTATTTTAGTCGCAAAACTTTACATTTACTGTAATAAGAATAAATTTAAGGCTGTATAGTGAAAAACACCTATAGTTAAGGGTATTTTAGTGTAGTTTAGCTGTTAAACTAATGTTTCAAGCTAAGTAATTGATTGTGATGTTTGATGATCTTAACAGCTACTACAATAATGAAAATGTTAGGAAGCTAACTAATTAATAAATAACAACAATTAAATCTTTAATGTGAAGCAAACAATATCTTACTTGTTTCCTTTAATCTTGTTGAACCAAGTCTCGGCACATTGCTTGTGAGCAGCAGCTAAATCATCCTTGCAAGAACAACCCAACACAATAGCGATACCCGATTCAGGCACATTGCTCTCCAAACCAAGACGACAAATTCTACAATCCTTTTTCATTTTTATCCAATTTAACCTTATTACTCTCTGGAGTCCCACACTCCAAATCAACCTCGAATGAACAATCAGAGATGCAAGAGTTGCCATCAATCTCATCGCTTGAAGCACCGGAACATCGAAAATCGTGATTGTATTGTCAGTGCCATGATTTATCTTCTTTCTTGCCATTAGCTGCAGAATTTAGAAGCAAGAAATAATATCAAAAGTTGAATACTTAAAAAGGGCAAGATGAAACATTTCAGATTTTTCTTCAAAGAATCAAGGTCAGCATACAGACCTGTGAAAGGATTTGAGGAAAATTCTCAGGAAAGAGGACCCTAAAACCCAAGGATGAAAGAATTTGAAAAGTAGGATTTTTGGGTCAATTGATCTTTGTTCTTGACAAGTCAAATGATCATGCTAGGATTGTTTTTGGATTGTTCTGTTTTTACTTTACAGTAGGAAATTCACAAGGAAATGAAAGAAAATGAAAGAGGGTTACATCATAGTATTCTTTGGATAAAACGTAAAATTTGGAGTCTACTTTGAATCCAATTGTTGCATTTAGTGCCCTCAAGGCAATTATTGTAATTACAGGCATGCGATTATGATAATTGAGGGAGGACCTATACAAGTAGAACAATCTTACTCGAAATGATATTATACTATCTGGTTTGTCTTTATCATTGATGTGTACACGTTTTACTTGTTATTACGCGTCGCTTATACATAATGATGAAGCCCATAGGATTCTTGTTTGACTACCAGTATTATGATGGCGATCATGTACATGAGAGCTGGATGGTCTATAAGCACATCCTTAAATGTCCCTAGTCATGAGAGTATCGAGACTGAGCATCGATATTCCGGAGTAGACTGATGTATACGCTTCAAGACCCCGACGAGGGACGGTGGCCGGTCTCACAAGCTATTGGTGTTGTGACACCTAAGATGGTATACAGGTGCTCACTGGAGGTGAGTACACTGGACGGACTCGCCGAGAACTTCTATATGGTATTATACTTATCGTCAGATGAAAGTTCTCATGCGGCATGAGTACAGATTTATGTTTTGACCTGAAATAGTCATTTGTCTCGTGTGAGTTCCCACTGTACTTTGATTACTACCCTACCACGGCTCAAAAGAGTCGTGGAAACATGTTTTAGTTGGGTACAGTCCCGAGCCACATGAAATCAGTGGTTGATTGTCAGGGATCCGTCTCTTCTGGTATTAGGAGTCGATATCGCACTGTGTTCAGCTGGCTATCACCAGAAATACGTGGCCACGGTGGACAAGATTTACTGATAGTTGATCGGTAGTATCTCAGTTGATGATGAGCTAGACTCAGACATGACTTATCGGGTTAGTAGGGGTCTGACGTTATCCACCACTTAGATTCGATATGTGATACTCTTTGACGAAGAGACCGGACTGTACGGAGATTGTCACATTCAGGCTCAGTAGGGCAAGGACGCACTTGATTGTCGACCTCTCTTTTCGACTACTACCTGGGTAGCCATTACGTACAACTAGTGCCGTTGACGTACTTGTGGTTAAACTCACTGCCGGCGTATTGTCGAGTCTTTAGAGTCCCACACAAAAGTTTTTTTCCGGGTCAGGCGACAGATGCAAGAGCCGTACGGTGGTACGTGCAGGGGATCCGATTAAATACGTGTGCGCGATACACAGATTTTAATCGGACGATTGATAATACTAGCCGGCTTAGGATTAAGCCGGATTATTAAATCAGGTTTTGATTTAATAATTTATATATATATATTGATACATGTATTTTAGTATTATTGTTCACTATTTATTTTCTCTCTTTGGTACTATCCGTATTTTTATACGGATACGCGTATATATAGCGATACATATACCAGGTGAAGTATTCCGTATTTGTACGGCAATGCTTCTAGAAGGACACCTCATATTTAATTTTCTATTTAGAAAATTAAATGGGAAATGAGGTGTAAAGTTAGAGACAATGAAGCATGACTACAACATTGTAGAGAGGCATGGTTTTCTTTTAAAAATGATTAAATCATTTGGATGCACTATTCATGTATGGTTGAAAAAGAGCAAGCCATTCTCACTTCAACACTTGATGTTTTTCTTGACTTCTTCACTTGAGCTCCATGGTTCATGCTTCATCTTCTCCTTCTCGTTTTTCTTGCTCCCATACTTGAGCAAGATTCTAAAAAGAAAAATTTAGTGGAGTATTTTTACATCACCGACCATCCAAACCTAGCAACTTTGGGTCGCCGGTTTGAGTCTTCTCCGTGTTCTCTCGGGTGGATCATCTTCGGCAGGAGTGGTCAATTCTCAAGCGTGATTCCAGCGACTACGGGCTTGGAGGGGTCTTCCACAATTGGGTGGACACGCGACAAAGGTTGTATTTCTCAAATCTTGCATATTTTAGATTTCTAGTTTAGGGTGTTTAGATCGAATCCTCGAGTGTGAGCGTCCGGTGCCCGCAAAAAGATTTTGTTTTCGCTTCCGCCTCGCTCGCGGCCTCCGTGGCGTGGGCGCCGGATTCCAACATGGTATCAGAGCCATCCAAACACCATAAACTAGTGTTTGACGATACTTCAAGTTTCAAAACTGAAAGCTCCATTTTAAAAACCCAGTTTCTGTTCGAAATATTTTTGGTCTCTAAAATTTTTTTAAACAAGTGCAGAAGCTTACTTTAGACTAGATAGTGATACAATGAAAACGAGAGGATTTCATCATGATTGGGCCGGCGAGAATGGTGATTTGGCTGACCTCACCTTTTCACTATTCACTTATGAATCTCGTTTTCATGCTGTCTTAGGTTTTGTAAATTGGTATTTTTGGTGTTGTTTGATTTGTCCTAGATTTCTATTTGTGTCATCTTAGCTTTGGGACAATTCGGGAGTTTTAAAAACTCGAAACTTTTGCATCGTCGGTATCTGTGATAAATGTGTTGCTGAACGTTGTCTAATTGCTATATGTTCATTTAGACGGGTTGCACACATTCTGGTGTTGCTTGCTTCTGCGGTTATATATATATATATATGGTTATGCTTTAGGCAGATTGTCGTGATGGATAGCCTTGTGTGCAATGTTAGATGTACAGTTCAGATTCATTTGTATATTGATTTTTGCGGGACGAGCGTCCGACATGTGGACTGCCGTCACTGCCAGTTTGTATATTCTTTTATTGAAACACGACCGGGTTGAGATCGATGTCGCTGTTGTATATATATTTTCTTTTCTGTACCAGGATTACCCCACGGAAGAGTGATCGAATAGCCGGGTTCTAGAGGGCAACGGGTCTGCATCTCATGGCGTTGAGATCGGAGGGTCTTACTCTAGAATTGACGGGCTATTCGCCATACTCGTAGGGGGTATAGGTTGACCCACGGAGGTGTGCTCAAGTTACTGGATTTCGTGAAGTGCTGGGTGGCCCATTCACTTTGTTGATTGGGGTTATCTCACTTCTGGGATTGGCGGGTAACTTGCCGCACTCGTAGGGGTTTAGGATCTTCATTACACTGGCTATCCACACGACCGGGGAACGTCGCGTCTCATTTATGACTCAAATGAAACGCGGGGCTCCTAAATTATCCGCTATTCCATATTGTTGTTTGCATACTTGTGATGATTTTATCTGTCTGTGAAGACTATTATCTTCCTGCAATGTTGATATATATATATATATATTATATATATTTAGTAGATACTTTTATATGTTTTGCATCCGCACTAGTCTAGTCCCCGCTCTGCCGTTAGTTAACCTAACGGTGCATGATGGGGCCCTGTGGCGAATGCGGATGGCATATAAAAAGCATGTTATTTTGGTTGTTTCTTTTGTGGCTTGGAAACATAAAATGATGGGAACGCATTATCTGAATAATGCAAGGAAAAATAACCTAAATGATGTTGTCGGAACCAATTTTAAAACTATTCGGTTTTCTTCAAAACTTATAGTCGTATTCTTTTACTTTGCATAGAGGTATTCGGTTAGGAATATCCCGTACCTCGTTCTATGAGGGAAGAGCTATGATCCCTTCACCGGGAGTTCGCTCTTAAGCAAAAGTTTATGTTACTAGTTTTAAAAAGCAGAGCTTAAGCCACTCTATTTCAAAACCACTCGAGTTCCTTCAATGATATCAAGTTCATTACGTTAAAGGTTTTTCGCCAAAAACTAGCCGTAACCCTCCGTCATTTCAGACGGGTAGCGCCTAGTATTCATGCTATGTTTGTTGGCCTTCGTCAAGGCATAGTGTATGGTAGCTATGTGTTACTTTTCTGTTGCATGGATATGCATTAATCTAGGACAGTCGTACAGTCTTGTTGGCCTTCGTCAAGGGTGAGTACGGGTGAGTTTAGATTAATCAGGACAATAACGGATAAAACTTGACTTGCGGCTTATGATTTGTTAGCCTTCGTCAAGGTCATAAGACACTTGGGGCAAAAACTATATCGGGAGTTTCAAATATACGGGAAACTTGCCCGCCATGCGCATACCTTCTGGAGTGTGGTGACTTGAGTGGATTCCGTCAAGTTATCACATGATGATAGTTGGGTTCCGATTCTCACTGATGAGTATGTATTAATCCTCGGGAGATTTTTTACTTCACAATTAACTAATCTATTAGGTGTCTAGAAAGTGTTAACGAGTTTACATCTCTACGGAAACGGGGTTATTAATTGGGTCCATGCGAAAGCACGGGGACCTCCTTCGGAGTACCAACACTGGCCTGACTGAACGGTTAGCGAACTTGTAAAGTATAAATGACCCCGACTAGTTCTTCTTTTAGGATTTGAAGGAGAATTCGAGAAAACAGTGGGAGCCATCCTGATTAGATAAAGTGAAAACCAATCTAATCTTGATAGAGTGCACGCTGAGCGTTTTTTCTCTCTCTCTGGTACAGCGACCCATGTCTTACCTTAAAAACTCATAAACCAATTTGGCCGGACCTTCTTACATCCTTTGGCTTTGGTTTGTCTTGATTCGTGACAAAGTCGTATATATCCCTACCAATCCTATTTTACCCTTTGCATTTCTTCAGAACACGTCGTATCACTACGATGATCTATATTGTTTGGAACGGCCATCGTATAGTTACATACGAACTCGCAGAAGTTACTTCAGTCGAGAATGGGAACATGTTCTGAAGAAATTGAATAGGATTATTCGGTTGTCTTTTCTTTTTACCTTCTTTCAGATTGCGAGAGCTCCTTGTATTAAAAGAGTACACCTGTTACGCTTATTGAATAGTCTTCTTTCAAATCTCAGGCTGATACCGAAAGGTAGGGAAGGAAGAAAACCAATTAGCCTAAGAACGGTGTGCAGAAAGTAAGATGTAGAGACATATAAAAGGATTGAAGTGAGGGCAAAGGAAATTGCGACTACTGTCATGAATCTGGATAATGGAAAAGACATTACTAAGAATACATGGCCATCCCCTATGAAACATTTTCATGTTTCAGTATTTCTGTGTACATGTAAAAGAGGACCGTTTTCTCAATTAATTCTGACTCCAGGATATGTATTTACCAGATTTGGATCTCACATCTGTACGGTGTTACAGATGATGAGTAGGAGTAGAATATTGGGAGATGGGCAATTTGATTCTCAATATCGGAATTCGTTGTAATTGGTGATATTGGATTAAATCGCCTGTTTTTTGCCTGACGATAAATATTTGGTTTCGAATAACCATTGTTATGCACCAGATTTTAAAATGAAATATCTGTACCTTTATTTTTATAAACTGAGATATACATTTTGAAAAATGTGTTGTAAACATTTACCTTTATCAGTTGAGGATAAGGTAAGATGTATTGAATAACGGTGTAAGACGTTCTTAACCAAAATACAGTTTTCAACTTACAAAACATAAAATTTAAGTTGGTATACTCTTGGAACTTATACATGAAAACGTATGTTGTCCAGCGTCCTTCGGGACAAAGGGTTAGTACTCTTACTTCATTCGGGATTACCTATGAATTCTCTGGTTTTATACACGCATTCGTAGTAATGCAAGGTCAAAGATTTTAAGAAGTTTGTAGGTATAAGAATAAAGTAGAGAACTATACGTTGGAAGTATCGGGATTCTTCGAGATGATCGAAAATGTAGATACTTATGCTAGGTATTCCATTATAGTAATATTGAGAACTTGATTCTCTCATATGTTACTCATCCATGGACATGCTCCATGATAAGTAATACTGCATTGGCCCTTTTCCATTAGGTAATATGCACTGGAAACAGCTGCATGATATTTGAATCTGGTTCCATCTAAATTAGTGTCTTGATTCTATATGAATATAGAATGGTTGCATATCTTTTGGTTGTTAAAATATAGAGTTATCCGGATTCTGTTTAAAAGCAGAATTCGAACAAACTCGAGGCACGCTTCGGTAATAGCGGTTTGTGGATTATCCCAAGCATTAACTAGGATTTTGTTTCTACCATTTTAAGATCAATATTTATATTATTCTTGACTCGCCATCTTTTTATAAAAGGATCTTTTTCCAAAAGAAACTAGTGGGAGTATGGTAGAATTGGAAGTGATTCCAGAAGCACAAACTGTTAACGAAAATTTAGTAGAACCTAAGAATTCAATTGGACTTGACAAACTGTTAACCACTTCACAGATTTTAGTAGATGATCTCAAACACCCGAGACACTTCGGTTTTCTCATAGACGGTGACAGGAAGGTCAGTATCATGGTGATGATGACCCAACTAGTTATCAGCAGGTCATAAGAAGTAGCAACTTCCAGATGACCAGATATTTCATACCCAAGGTGGACTCCACGCACTTCAGCAAATCATGGATTTTAGACTTTGCTGGGTGCTCCTGAAGGCGTAAAACCCATTAGGAGCAAGTAGATCTTTCGAGATTTGTGCAGGTGGAAAGGTGGTAACCTAATAAGGCTAAACTTGTTGTAAAGAGTTTTCATCAAATACCCATTGTGCATTGTGATGTGACTTTTACATCAGTGTCTATGCTGAAGTCCATATGGATATGTTTTGGCGCTGATACAGTTCATGGTTATGATATCTGGCAGGTGGGTGACTATAACGTCTTTCCAAATAAGACTTTAAAAGTGCACGTGCATATAACTCTGCCAAAGGGTTATCGTAGTCAGTGGGAGCAGCGGAAGGTGTGCAAGATGGTTATGTCTATTAGTAAACTAAAGCAAGGATAGCGGAGACAGATCATCTGTGACAGTCAAGGTGATTGACTTCGTCAAAATAAAGGTGAACCTAGTAAGAAGGATGTAAAGAGTACTGTCTATGTTTTAAATGACATACTCCGGATAGGAAGTGATGTTCCTATACTACAGTCGGTCAGATTTTGGTTGTCACACAGTATTTTCTCCACGTTGGATATGGATAGTATATCAGGAGTTCTGATGACTAGATCTATGGTTTTCGATCTAGATTTGGAAAGTTTCCCAAATCGGGTACTTAGACAGTGTTCTAAAAGTATTTTAGAATGGACAACTCCTGGAGTGGTGGTGTACCCGCAGGTGGTGGAGTCACCCTCTCTAAAAAGGATGTCTTTTTGACTAATGAAGAGAGGAGCAGGCATGAATGACACATTATTTGCTTAGGTAATTGAGTCAATCATGCAAAGTCTTATAGAACACCAGATATTGATTTTGCACTAGTTGCAACAAGCATATATTAATCCAATTCTCGAAAAACAAAAGGAAGTAGTAAAGAACATAAGAGGATGTTCTTGGTATAAGATAACGACAGCCTCCTCCAGTAGGCAGTTATTGGTTATGGCTTCTAAGGTGATCTGGATGACAAAGATGCCGTCAGAGTCATGAATTTAGCCTTTTCTGAGGATCAGTGTATTGGATAGTGTTCCGATAAGAATACTGAGGTAATCATGGTGCAGGATACTGGTTATAACTCAACAGAAGATACAGCCCAAGAAGTTTGTTGGATAGAAGTTGTTCATTGATGACCTTGGTCCCATCAGGTATCCAGACAAATTCTTGTGGCAGGATAGCGATCAGTTTGGGAGATTGTTGATCTCTGTAAAGTTGAGATATAGAGAGATGGAGTTGGAACATTGTAGCGGATCCACCCACTGAGACTATTTCTCAAACACGTTATGTTTTACAAACATAGTTTGCAAAACTGATTAGTAGAGAAGTTGGGTATTCGGTAACACATGAGCTGTGGGTACGCGATGCCGCAATAATTAGCCTTAAGTGCAAGTGGGAGATTCTTGGAGATAGTGCCCTCAAGGCAATTATTGTAATTATAGGAACACAATTATGATAATTGAGGGAGAACCTATACAGGTAGAACAATCTTACTTGATATGATAGTATACTATCTGGTTTGATTTTATCATTGATGTGTACACGTTTTACTTGTTATTACGTGTGGCTTATACATAATGATGAAGCCCGTAGGATTCCTGCTTGACTACTAGTATTATGACGGCGAACATATACGTGAGAGCTGTGTGGTCTATAAGCACATCCTTAAATGTCCCTAGTCGTGAGAGTATCGAGATTGGGCATCGATATTCCGGAGTAGACTAGTGTATACGCTTCGAGACCCCGACGAAGGGCGGTGGCCGGTCTCACAAGCCATTGGTGTTATGATATCTAAGATAGTATACAGGTGCTCACTGGAGGTGAGTACACTGGACGGACTCGCCGAGAACTTCTATATGGTATTATACATATCGTCAGATGGAAGTTCTCAGGTGGCATGAGTACATGTTAGTCCTTTGACCTGAAGTCGTTATTTGTCTCGTGTGAGTTCCCACTGTACTTTGATTACTACCCTACCACTGCTCAAAAGAGTCATGCAAACATGTTTTAGTTGGGTACAGTTCCGAACCATATGGAGGCAGTGATCGACTGTCAGGGATTCGTCTCTCCTGATATTAGGAGTCAATGTCGCGTTCTGTTCAGTTGGCTATTACCAGAAATCCGTGGCCACGGTGGACGAGATTTACTGATAGTTGATCAGTAGTATCTCAGTTGGTGATGAGTTAGACTCAGACATGACTTATCGGGTTAGTAGGGGTCTGATGTTATCCACCCCTAGATTCGATATGCGATACTCTTTGACGAAATGACCGGACTGTACGGAGATTGTCACATTCAGGCTCAATAGGGTAAGGACGCACTTAATTATTGACCTTCCTTTTCGATAACTACCTGAGTAGTCGTTACGTACAGCTAGTGCCGCTGACGTGCTTGTGGTTAAACCCACTGCCAACGTATTGTCGAGTGTTTAGAGTTCCACATAGAGGGTTTTTCCCGGTTCAGGCGGCAGATGCAGGAGCCGTACGGTGGTACGTGCAGGGGATCCGATTAAATATGTGTGCGCGATACACGGACTTTAATTGGACGATTGATAATGCTAGCCGACTTAGGATTAAACTAGATTATTAAATCATGTTTTGATTTAATAATTTATATATGTATTTTGATACATATATTTTAGTATTATTATTCACTATTTATTTTCTCTCTTTGGTGCTATCCGTATTTTTATACGGATACGCATATTTATAGCGATACATATATCAGGTGAAGTATTCCGTATTTATACGGCAATATTTCTAGAAGAAGGACACCTCATATTTAATTTTCTATTTAGAAAATTAAATGGAAAATGAGGTGTAAAGTTAGAGACAATGAAGCATGACTACAACATTGTAGAGAGGCATGATTTTCTTTTAAAAATGATTAAATCATTTGGGTGCACTATTCATGTATGGTTGAAAAAGAGCAAGCCATCCTCATCTCAACACTTGATGTTTTTCTTGACTTCCTCACTTGAGCTCCATGGTTCATACTTCATCTTCTCCTTCTCCTTTTTGCTCCCATATTTGAGCAAGATTCTAGAGAGAAAAATTTAGTGGAGTATTTTTACATCATCGACCATCCAAACCTAGCAACTTTGGGTCGTCGGTTTGAGTCTTCTCCGCGTTCCCTCGGGTGTATCGCCTTCGGCAAGAATGGTCAATTCTTAAGCGCGATCCCGACGGCTACGAGCTTGGAGGGGTCTTCCACAATTGGATGGACACACAACAAAAATTATATTTCTCAAACTTTGCATGTTTTAGATTTCTAGTTTAGGGTGTTTGGATCGAATCCTTAGATGTGAGCGTCCAATGCCTGCAAAAAAATTTTGTTTTCGCTTCTGCCTCACCCGTGGCCTCTGCGGCATGGGCGCTGGATTCCAACACCAACTAGTCAGAATTGATTATTCATCCTAACCAAAACAATGCATGCCAATTAGTTTTAGCAAGAAATTTTTGGTATACTGTTTACCTTGGAAGTAATAATAAAAAGAAATTAAGGGCATGGGTTTCTTTTAATTGGCTAGGTTAACATGTTATTGCACATTCCATTTGTATTTTTTCTCTTAATAGTGAAACTGTAAATCCAACTACTAAGAGCTGATGCTTTATATAATCGTATGTCGAGTCAATTCAACTAGTTCCCCCTAGCCACAAAGAACAAGCAAAATAGTTCAATTGCTCAACACGATATTCATAGAATATTGAATTCCACCACCAATACTAAAATAGAGGGGGAAACCCAGCCGAATTTCACTTGCTTTTGATCCCTTAAATTTTGTGAATAAACTTATTCTTCCAGAGAAAAGGGAGAATAGTTTTATTTAAAAAAAACCGGAAATTTACACTTCTTATTCAAAAGTTTCGCATGGTAATCTAAACATGAGCAATCTGGCACGCAAGTCCAATAGCTGAAGAACAAAGATTCCACTTGATTGCTAGTTGCATGGACACTTCCGACGGGTTGTTGTATCCGTATCTGACACGTATCAGACACCGACATTTGCATGACACTTGTACGGCACGTATCGGACAAATTGTATATGTGTCATCTAATGTATTGTATGCGTTCTATGCATACCTATGTATCTTCTACATGTATTTAGTAGTCATCACATATCGTCATTATGTGTCTTTTGGATGTTTTATTTTTAAGAAAGACCCGCTAATTATTATCTTATCAATTTACATCTTAGATATTATTGATGCCGTATTTGGAGAATGACTATGGTTGCATGTCCTTATTATGATGTGTCTATTTAAATGTTAAACTTATTAACTTTTCTTGTTTTATTTGTAATTTGATATTTTATTTCTTATATAAAATTATAATTATGTATGTATATACATATGTAAGCATGCATGTATATATGCATGTATGCATGCATCTCGTGTCCATGTATTCTATATTTTGGGATTTTGCCGTGTCACCATATCACCTCGTATTAAGTCGGTGTTCCATTTCTCCGTGTCACCATATCGCATCGTACCATATTGATGTTCCCGACTCCGAACAACCTTGGTTGACAACATTCATTTTTCTAGAACATAAAGAGAATAGGGTACTGCTCCATTGTAAACCGGTCCGCGTATTTTAAAAACGGGAACTCTTGATCTACGACATATCTTAACGATCCGAGCCGTTCAAGTTGATCACCCTATCCTCAAATGTGTGCGTATGAAAAATTAAAGGATTTGAACACCTCTAACCAATGCATCGGATGAAGTATATGTCGCATTATCGAAAGGCGTTCATTTTTTACCCATCCGATGCACTGACTAGAGGTCTTCAAATTCTTTGAATTTTCATATCCATACATTTGATGATAGGATGATCAACTTGAACGGATCGGATCGTTCAAATATGTCGTAGATCAAGAGTTCCTGTTTTAAAAAAAGCGGATCGGTTTGCAACGGAGCACTCCCCTAAAGAGAACATGTCTAAAAACATCTTCTTCCTAAGTTAAAGGTAATATGAACATCCTTTAAAATCCCTGTTACATCATAAGATTCCCTATCTACAACTAAATTCCAAAACAATGGGCAACATGTATCAATACACTATAAAGGTGACAATAACTTTCAAGCTAAAACCAAAAATAAAAAAAGGTGCAGAAAAGAAGATAGTGATGAGGATATATGGTAGATAAGCGAACACACTAGAGGAGGTGCAAATGGCAGTAATTTACAAGCTTCAAATGCAAACGAATGATGCAAATTTAGAAAGAGAAAGGTTATATAATCTTATTTGTGTCTCACCCCGCCGGTAGTCCGTAGAAACCATTTCCTACATAGATTTGTTGACTGGAAAAAGGACAGAGAACCAATTATAAGCACTGAAGCCTAAAACCTTTTTTCTGAGAAGAAAAAAACGATGAACATTAAACTTATTTTCTGGAAAAAAGAAAAAAAGCCATGCATATAGATGGAAGCATGTTGATGGGGGTGAGAGAGAAAGCAAAACAGCAAAGTGGAGCCAACAAAGATGCACGGAGACTGTTATTCATGGTTTAAAATCTTGGTCGATCCCGATCCGAGATGGCCGCTTCCGATCCCAAAAACGACCATTCAAGTTCCGAGACCGATACCGTCCGATACCAAGTAATATTGTGTTTACCTTTTTATATTGGAGTTTCCGTATGAAGCTTTATTAATGTTTAGTGGGTTTACTAATGGGTTAATGGGTCTATAATGGTTTGATGGGTTTATTATAGGTTATTGGGTTATTGCAAATCGTTTGATATCATTAATATGACTTTAGACATCATATATTACAAAAGAATTTGATAAATTGTTTATATATAGTTACCTTAAAAGTTTATTTTTAATAAATTTCCTGATTATTAAAAATCTGTTTCCTCAAATGATATAAAATCCGATATTCCCATCCAATATGGCTGATACGGCTAAGATTGTCCGATACCAATCCCGATACCTAGATTTTAAACCTTGATGCTATCCTTCTTTATTCTCTGATAAAATGCATTGAAACCAGAACAAGGAATAATCTCTTAATAGTATTGTACCAAGTCTAAGGCATGTCACAAGGGCATCGTATAAAAAACGGATGATCCATTACTCAATATGCAACAAATTAAAAGGCATAGCTTGAAATTTTTTGAGCAAATCAGCATGAGCATAAAGTTAATATCTTCAAGTCACTCTCAATTAAATATCGCCTCCGGTACTTTCACTTCAGGCAGCAGCAATGCCCATGTTTAACAGAGTAGGATCACATTAGCAGGAAACGGTCGATGGCTATCTTAAATTTTAGTCGGATGTCTATTACGTGAAACCTAAAGAATACATTATACTTATTAAATAATATCATTTACCAACTTTTACTACATCTACTGAGAATGTAACCAAGGGCTCTATGTATCTAGTTCATGCTCCAAAATTTTCATTTAATGTCCACGGAGTCTACAAAATTAACAATAATCAACAGGGAAGTTCACACTTATTGGCTTGCAGTTTTAAAAATCCAAGTCAAATTCTAGTAGTAACATATACCAAAATTGGAAGATCAATTTATGATGATGAGTCTAACAAAAGCTTCTACAGATTTTGCCATAATAACAAACATCGCAATTATTGAATGGAAAGTTGACAAAACAACATGGAAGATGAATAATATTCATACAGTTCAAACAAAGCAGTTGCAACGTTGAAATCATTCAAAAATATGCATACTAGTAATATTTTTTAACTTCTGCAAGGGAAAATAAATGTGGAAAGAGGACATAAAAATGGTGCTAAACACCTAATACATGATGATTCCAACAGGAAATAAGGTTTGTGCCAATATAGACAATATTACATGAGAAGGAGTAACCGTACCCTAATCCTTAATCAAGGGTCCAGTGTAAGAGTGCCAACCAGTGAACCATCACGATATTCAGAGAATATTGAATTCATGTTCCAAAATTACAGTGAGCATATAGTCGGGAAACCTTATTAAATAATATACCAACTTTTACTATATCACCTAGAATGTAGCCGAGTGCTCTACATATCTAGTTCATGTTCCAAAATATCCATTTGATGTCCAGCCAAACCATCTACAGTACTAACAATGATTAACTGGGATGCCTATTGGCATTTGCATTTTCTAAAACCCAAGTCAAATTTTAGTAGCAACAATTACAAAATTTGGAAGATCAATTTATGATGACGAGTCTAACAAAAGTTCATACATTTTTTGCCATTATAACTGACATGGCAATTATTGAATAAAACTGAGCCTGAAAAAACAATGTGGCGGATGATTAATATTCATACATTTTAAAGAGTCGTACAAACATGTTTTAGTTGGGTACTGTCACGACCCGAAATTGACTTTGAAAGAAGTCCCGTAACAGCAATCGCTTTTTCAAGTCGTCGCGAATCCGGTCTCCATACCTCTCAATGAGTGAGCTTCTTTTCCAAAATCAAAAAGACAAGAAAGAAGAAATTTTTGGAGAAAGAATGGCATTCTTAGATCGGGACTTAGGCGATCAAAGAAAAGAAGACTTGAAAGAAAAGCCATGCTTTTTCCCTTACTTGAGATGGGGCTTTAAGTTTAAGAGTATTTTAAGTATAAGTTTGCTCAATGAATCGGGGTCGACCGTGTGTGGCAAAGATAGCATCAGCTCGACCTGGTTTCCCACATGGTAGCGATCCAACTAAAGATTTTGATGGGCCCGGGGACCATTGAATGAAAGTACAGTTGAGAATATAAGTCAAAGGGGAAAAATGATTTACCATCCATCCCACTCATTCATTAAGTGCCTGCGGTGAGACGCGACCCCCTGGCATCTCTTCTTTACCCATTGCTGGAAAGGCTCGGGATCGGTTTTTTAGTCTTTCACTAATGGCAGACGTTAATGCGAAATCTTTCTTGGGTTCGGGAGGGAATACGATCAAGAACTGAGGCAATCTTTCCGGATTCGCTCCGCCTTACAGCCTTGCTCGTCTGAGAGCTAAATTCGCCTCAATTGCTTGTCTCTTACCCTGAGCTCTACTCAAGTTAGCTTCAGCTATTTCAAGAGCTTGTTGAGCTTCTTACGGATCGAGAACTGAGGCTATTCCCTTTCCTTTCATCTCTCCAAATGTACTTTAAATCGCACGCGCGCGCGTAACTCGGGGGGAGGGGCTTGCTTTTTCAGGTTCTTCTGCACTCACTTGGAATACGAAGCATTCTTTTCGATCTTGTAGGTCTCTTGGAGCCTCTACCAATTCCAAAACGTCCCAGCCGCTGCAAGACTTTTAAGATGTTCACGTGACGGCCTTAATACTACGCAATGTCTACAGGCGTAACGCAGTAAAAGAAAGCTAAAACCCAGAAATCTAAACCATTAAAAGATAAGAAATATTGTTTAAAAGTCTTTGAAATCACAATCCAAATTCTTTAAAAGTCCCTCTTTCTTTCTTTAAAATTTTGGCACCACCTCCTTTATAAAAACTAGCTCCAAAAATGGGTATAACATAAATATAAATAAAGCATCCCCAAACGGGAGCAAATACACGCCCAAAGGCGGAAAACAACCACCACAACAAATATACGACGCCGTAGCGAAGAAATAAAAGACGATAGAAAGGAAACTGTATAAAAGACAACAAGTCACAAAAAAAAATATACAATATCGTCCTCACACAAGTCTCTAAGTCAAACATGAAAATATAGTAGATGGAGAGTACAAGGATACAACGAATATACAATACAACACGAATAACCACAAAAACCCACCTAAGCAAAAACTGCACACTGCGAGCCGATGCGGTATCCGCAGTAAAAGATGATAAGATGGATGAATAGTCTGCCTCGACTACTCTGGGGAACACCCTGCAAAACAAACTGTGGCACAATGGGGGTGAGTTGCCAACTCGTGAATAGTAAATAACATATGCAGGTAATCGCAAGTATGCACGTACAGCGCGAATCTAACATATGCAATTAATAGCAATAAAAGGTCATATGAATGCAATAATCATGAAAGGTACACTAGCATGTACTACTAATACATGAAGCAATAATAATAAAGGTATGTAAATGCAACAGTCATGAAAGGTACTCTAACAGGTACTACTAATACATGAAGTAATGCATAAACAATAAATGTGGAGTATGGAAAGAAATATGTCATTTCCACGAAATCCTGATATCGTGGTAGGATCAAAATCCATCAAGACAATCCAAATCCCAATTCCTCAAATCAGCCCCCAAATTGGCCCTCATATCATATAAATCTCACAAATCCTTAATGGACAATATCGAATAAATCTCATATATCCTGAATGTACAAAATCAGCACTCTCATAAATATCCTGTATCGAATCTCAAATAAATCCCCTATATCCCAAATCCAATATCAAGTAAAATTATACCATCCTAAATATATTTGCATGAATAAATATGATGATATATATAAATTAATATCAATACACATATATTAGCGTCCCATTCCACTAATATTGGTGCAAGGGTATATATAACAGCGTCCCATTCCACTGTTATATATACAAAGAAGTAAAAACAAATATCATGAAAACAACGTGTCAAGCATCGACACAGAAATACTGATCTATCAGGTGCTGTCACCAAGACTGGCACCCTGATAGGTACGTATCACACGCTATCCGAAAAGCACGAGTGCCTAGCTCTGACCCTCATCTTTCCACGTATCCATACGTACATGACTCCCAACGGTATCCCCATGATTACCGCCGAGTCATTGGTAATATCACTGGTAGATATGGTTCCCCCACTAACTCATCGTCTGACTCCACGAACTTCTTGCCCCGGGTACCTCCGGGCCCCACCATGTACCCGCACACGGACCCCTCCTTTCCTCGCGTGGGGTATATATATATCCGAACCGATAAGTCTCATGGTGGCTGCCGAAATATCATATCAAGGGAAACCGGGTTTTTCAAATAATGCATAATTTCATGAACTTCCACGGTCCCCAAATCCAGAAAATATCATGAAAAATTCGTATCACAATGCGAAAATCCATGAATATAATATATGCAACATAAAACTGTAATGAAAGCATATAAAGGAAAAGCCGCTAATTAACTGCAACAAGTTAATATAAATATCATGCGGTTCCTAATTTATCCAAATCTAAATAACATCAAGTAAAGGTAAATATGTAGCTATAACCAGATATATGTGTAAACAATAAGGTATAGCAAGATATAAGTATTTACCTATAAGTAATGATGTTAGTATACCCCCTGGGTATAAGTAAAATATGTGTGCAAGGTATATCCGTAGGTATGTCATAAAGCGTGTATGTACCTATCACTAATGGTACAATACCCTATACGTATACAGGTATCTAGCATGTAAGTATGTATAGGCATATGTGTAAGCATGTGGATATACAGGTATGCTATATGTTATATGCGATAAGAAATATGAATCAATGTCTCAATGTCCCTAACCAAGCAATATCATATCTATAAGTGGGTTGTGCGTGACATGGCAATTATTGACGGTGTGTGTGACATACAATCAGTGCTCGTACAACATGAATCGTCAATAATAGTGCAGTGTCCTAAAGATACTAGTCCAAGCACAACACTAACTAAACAGTAGGGTGAATACGCAATTCTAAATATGACATAGAATATGCGACAGAAATAACATCTCTAGCCCAGACGCATAACGCCATGCGGACAATTTCCCTGTAGATATTAAATCTACTCACCAACGCTCCAAGCTAGGTGAAGTCTACCACCTGTTCTCCCCTGGTAGCAGTGTCCGAAGTCCCTGCCTGCGAACCTGCAACATTAAAACAATAAAACAAGTATATATTAATAATAGACCCAAAACACGTACAAACTATATTAGACCGACACAACACAAAACATACTCTCAAATGTTCGTATTGTGGCTAACGTGCGTAGCGACACGACGAAACTAACCCAAGAGCAAAACCACACAAAGTGCACGATCCGTGTCGTATAACGTATCGCGCTTAAACGAAACACTACAACTACCTAAGTGATCCCAGATTTCGTATACAGAGAAAACTCAAGAATCAAACAAGACCAAAAACACCCAAACCACAGCATAGACCTACCCTCAAAAACCCACACCCCAACTCTTTCCCCGAGCCGAGGTCGCCGGAATCCTCTTCATACGTCGCCGGCCCTGGCCGGTGGGGTGGGTCTCGTGTCTCAGGTGGGGTCTTAGGTTCACTGGTACAACACAACCACATTGTTTGGTTTTCTAGTAAACTTTCCGGGTCACAGCAGATCACATATATCACAAATAGGCACTAAAAACACGATATTATGCACAAAACTAAACTTTAAACAATCAAAACTAAAACTAACAAGCTAAGTTACACTAAAAAAACATAAACAACAGCAAAAGAATATTACCTACACAAAAGAATTCAAAAATCCTAGCTTTGCATGCTCCTAGGCATCCAAGAGGCAAAGAGTGAAGAAAGATGTGATTTTGATGAAGTTTGTGGTGTTTAGTGATGGATTTGATGAAGGGAATGAGAGTGTTCAGATTAGAGTTGAGAGAGATGAAGAATAATGCTAAGGGAATAAGTGTGAGGGATAATGAGAGAAGAGAATAAAGAGAAAGAGAGAGATGAGTGTAAGGTGAGGTGAAAGGTGAGTGTAACCACAACATTAATGCACCATTAATGTTTTCACATACACCTCATCACTCCCAAAACAAAATATCTCTCTCTCACTCAAAAGATCTAAGGTTTAGGTTAAGAATTGGATTAAAGAAAGATTAGGTTAAGTGTCAAGGTTGCTAAGATCAAAATTAGCACAAACAAAACTTACATTTACGTGCACACGTGCGTGCATGCTTATAACAAATAATAATAATTTATTAATTAAATGTTATAAAACGTGAGGAACCCAAATTGGTAAACTTTTTACAGTAAATCCGCATTAACGTCTAAACGAACACTATCCGAAATCTAAGGCGTTACAGGTACAGTCCCGAAGCATATGGAGACAGTGCACGGTCGAGGGTATTCGACACTTCCGGTATGGGGAGTCGATATTGCGCTGTGCAAGACACGACTATAACCAGAAGTCCATGACCACGACAGTAGAGATAAACCGGTAAGTGTTACCAGTTGTATTTTTTTGGTTATAAGTCCTGTGTCAGCATGACTTATCAGATTATTAGGGGTCTGACAGATTTCACCCCTAGACCCGATATGCGATACTATATGACGAAGACCAGACTGTATGGTGACCGTCACTTATAGACTTTGTTGGGTCCGGATAAGTTCATTCATCGACCTGCCTTTATCTCAATCATACCTGGGTAGCTGTTACATGCAGCTAGTACTGTTGACGAGCTTGTAGGTTAACCCGTGAGAGGATTGAATCTGAAAGTATTTCAGATTCAATCGGATATGATCCTGTTTAAATTATTGCCAGCGTATTGACAGGTCATTAGAGTCCCGCAACAAAAGTGTTTGCCCTGACAAAATATGATGTGGCGTGCGTATAGGATATGTGCGGAAGTTCGATTAAATACTTGATTTAATCAAACGTTTAGAAATACTAGCCGGTTTAAAAGCCGGAATATCAAGTTAAGTGTTGACTTGATAACCATATATTTGATACGGTTTCTAGTATTGTGTATACGATACACGCACTCTCTGCAGTATATGATACTGAGATGATATTGATGACATATCGTGTATGTGTGATACATGATGTGTATGTGTATAGGATACATATACTAATCTCATTATATATATATATATATATATATATATATATCCCACACTTTTAATGTTGTATGTGTGTGTATATTAATATGTATATAATATAGTATGTTGCATTAGTGGTGGGACCCTCCCTCCCTCTCTGTGTGACAAAACATAAGAGAGAGAGGGATGATTATGTCACAATATAATGACATAGGAATTAAAAGAATAGACCAATTCTTTTATTTTAGCCATAATAATATCATCTTCTTCCAGTGGCATCTCGAGAACGAGTGAGGGAAAAGGAAAACTAGAGGGTACCCATTTTTCACATCGCCTTCCTCTACACGTAACATGTCCCTAGAGGGAGTTCCTCCCCTTGATGACAGAGATGGAGTTCGGACAACCCACTTTTATCACGGATCATCTACGGCGAGGTGGTCGGCTTGCTGAAACCTCCGGGAGCTCACGAAGGCTAGCATGGGTCTTCCGATGAGATCGGACATGTTACAAAAGTTGTAGCTGTAGACTTGTTCTCTTTTGTGTTCTAGTTCATGTGTTTGGACGATTACTTGGTTGTGTGGATGATTGTGCTCGTAGGAAAATTATAGTTATCCATTTTATCGCTTCCACATACCCTACGTGAGAGCAATTGGCTTATTATGTAATTTGGTAAAAATAAATATAAGAGAAATTGGCTAAAAACCAATTTTGTAAAGCCAAGGGCTAAAGTGCAAAAGTATGCACGTATGTTAGGAAAATAGGCAAAAGGTTAATTTGTAAAGCCCAAGGGCTCAAGTGCAACATGTAAGGATTATTTAAATCTCACCCAAATAGAAATGAAAACTTCTTCTCATTCTATTCTTTTTAGGGTTTTGAATCTCCATCAAGAAAGAGGCAAGTCTTTTTCTTCTTCATCTTCTTCCTCAAAAAGAGAGAGAGCCCTAAGAGGAAAGAGTTTTTTTGGGTCTTTTTCATCTCTTTCTTCCTCAATACAACCCATCAAAAGAGAATCTATATCCTTTGAAAAACTCCATCTCAAGAAGTCAAGATCCAAAACCAAAACTAAAAAAAGGAGTAATATTTCTTTATCAAACTTGAAGGATAAGAGAGAAGAAGCACTCTCGGAGGGAAAGCCCATGGCTTTCGTCCCGAGCAAACAAATTCGAACAAATGAACTCGGTGAGAGCCTCGGCTTTCACCATGCCGGTACCGGATCTCCCATGAGATCCATGGGAACATGGGTCGCAACCCATGTTCCCCCATTAAACCGTGAACACGGGACACACCCGTGTTCAGCTTCGAGATCCCCTTTAAAGGGATCTTGCTCTGGAACCCCCTCAAAGGGGTTCCTGCCTTTAGGACCCCTCTCAATAGGGGTCCCGCCTTCGAGGCCACATCTTCGGGACCACTCCCTGGTCCCCGCTGTCAGGATCCCCCAAAGGATCCCCGGCTTTCGGGATCCCCTTAAAAGGGGTTTTCTTTCGGGACCCCCCTCAAAGGAGTCCTTCGTTTTCAAGAAAGCCTTTCGAACTTGGCCGAACGCGGGAGAATACCTCTCTCAACTCCCTTAAAATAAAATTTGTTTCGGGGCTGCCCTGAGCCCCGAAGGGGGCTGCAAGCCCCTTGACTCCCAGCCCGTTAACAGGGGGATCTTTCCCACTGATCGGGTAGCAGGTCCACGATGTGATGGCTCCCGATATGTTCAAGCACCCTCAAAAATCATTTTCAATCATGACTCCACACATACAAAACACATATTTCATATTGAGTTCGTATAATTTGCATGATCCGTTAATCGGCGGTTCCCCCGCCTTAAGGCGAGGGGTAATTAACGACAGTTTTGTTTGCGGCTGCCAGTGATTAGATCCCTACGATCAATAAACTCATGCCCACCATCAACCAGGGGGAATCTGTACACGCCTGAAACACGAGTGCATCCATCTTTATGAGGTAACGAAAAACACTCTACAGATTATGTCACGTCCGGTGGGACAAGCGTTCATGCGAACTCATTCAACACATGTGCCATTCCCTGAAGTATTCCGATTTGTGTAGATCAACAACAATCAACAACAGTCAACGACAACCAACAACGATGTTTTAGAAATCAAGGTCAGCCTCCGATGCAACCCATGTCGCATACACGCTTAAAGCAACTGCCAAGATGACTCTTTCGTTGAGTCTTATGCAGCAATCGATGGAACAACTCCTTCAACTCGGGTCCATCACATTCGCCCCAATCTTCAGTGCTCCTACCGCAGAGGCTCTAGCAAGCCAAGTGGCTAACCGGCCTCAAGGAGGAAAAGGCCGAATGTTGTGGTCCCAAAGACACTCGGGCCAGCACGCAAATCTGTGTTCGATCAAATATCCGCCGCACCAACCGGGGGCAAGTCGTTGACTCAAAAAAGACAATAAGATTTCTAGGGCAGGCCAAGGCAAGGCCCATGACAATAGTGCGCTTGAGCGCCCTCCCCAGACTCGTAATCAATCAGCCTACGGCGGCCTTCAAGAAAGCAGATAACCGCCAAGCCCTCAAAACTGAAAAGTTTAGATAAAAGCAACCCAGATATAAAGCCAATGAAAGGATAAAAGCTCCTACTAAATTGGAGTTTGTATGGTTCCTAGAAAATAGTTACCCTGTGATAAAAGCCAAGCCTACTGTAAAAATCAACAATTCTTTTGAACCCTTGAGGACAGTGCAGAAGAATGTTATGACCGCGAAGATAAAGAATTTGGCGAAGAGGCAAGTCTAAGCCCCGGAATTAAAAGTATAGCACGATATCATGAAGGGTATATCAAGCTTTACTCGCTAAGCAAAGTCAAATGAAAGAACTCAGACAGAAGGAACTAGCTATATCTAAGATCCCGATCGGACCGACTGTTCTCAGTCGTTTGTCCTTCCCTAAAAGGAGCGGACTACATCAATGGCCCGAGAGCCCAGCAAACGTCATTACCAATAATGAGGCAACGAACTTATACACTATCCATATAGTCTATATGATGAGACCCGAAAGAATAGATCCTCCTACACTTCATAGTCATGATAAAGACATGTTGTCGCTGCCCAATCCCAGTTTAGATCAGACGATGATAAAGGCCCTGCACAGGCAGCTAAACAAAAAGAACCAACAGCTTCTAAAGAGTCAGATGATGGTGATAGTCCAGTCTTCATCCTCAAAACTACAGAACAAGTACTATTCTAAGAGTTTCAGGAGCAGCTTCAGGACAAAGACTGGGAGTTGGCTAAGATCTATTCTAAAATCAACGTTTTGATGAATGTCGTGGCGAACCTCACAGCCTAAGTCGCTCGAGTGCAGTCACAACAAAATCAAAGCTCTGTCCATGAACCAGGGATAACATCTCGAAGCAGCCAACAGCTATTCCCTCCAGCTCAAGGGCAGAAGATCTTTATGAAAGTCACCCGCAACCAGCATCCAAGGAAGTTTTGATGCTTGATGGCGGCAGGTTTACACATGACAAAATCAAAGGCAAGTTATCGGTGGTTGAAGCCAAAGTACAGCAAGGATGCACCAATAATAGGAGGCCATACCCTGCCGAATACGATCTTGGGGAATATCCCCTTGGCTATGTCATCCCTTAAGTTCGAAAGGTTCAACGGTATGGATAACGCCGATCAACATATTACTCACTTCAAGGCATCATGCAGAAATATAGAGGGCAATGATGAGCTGCTCCTTAGACGGTTCGTCAAAAGTTTGACCGACTTTACTTTCCACCGGTACACAAGTATACCAACCAACTCGGTCAAGACATTTGCTTAAATGGAATCGCTGTTCAAACAAATATTCATGAGTGTCGATGATAAAATCACCATGGCTGATCTCGTAAAGACTAAACGGGATAAAAATGAAAGCGTCCCTGACTATATAAACCGACAGTATAATCCTCGCACCAAATGCGAACAACAAATAGAACAGGGCAAGCCGTAAGCTTTTATTAGGGAAAATGTTGATAACTTGATGTCCCCCCTCCTTATACATTGCAGATCCCAAAACTTTTCATTTGACTGAAAGGGTCTAGTTGATGGAGCGTTCAAATCCCGAGTCCATCCCGGACCTCAAGATTAATAACAAATCTAGGTGCCGGAATGGCAACAACCGCAAAGATGAAAGTTCCAGTAATACCAACCCTTTCAACACGTCTGCTGACCGAGGTAAGCAAGCAACGAACGGATCAAAGACCGAGTTCCAGTAAAATCTAGTTGTGACAAAGGAGATATTTTTTATTTCAAAGAAACACATTTTTTATTTTTTTATTTTTATTATTTTTTTTTTTAAAGAACAAGTGTGGAGGTGAAGCACGCAGCGCATGCACGCGCATGGTGCACTTGCGTGCGTCGCGTGGTGGACGAGGCACGCGGGAAGACGTGCCTGGGGTGGTAATTGAACGAGCCAGCTCGGGTTCGATTAGGGTTCAGCTCAGTATCAGCTCGTTCAAGCTCGGTTCATTTATTAATAAGCCGGACATAAGCCAGAAAGCCTGGCTCGAGCTCAACCAGGCTCGCTCGGTATTGACTCGAGTTCGGCTCGGTTACACAGTTTGAAAAAAAAACGGTAATATGTAATATAAAGGAGATTCTATACAACTCTCAAAACACTTAATTCAATTAAGGGACAATATATAAAATGTAACTGAGGTGAATATAAAACCCAACACTTAGACCCATTCCATGCTCTAAATGTTAATTTTTTTAATCTTTCTATATCTTAAAGCCTCGAGTTTTAGGCTCGATGATTGTTGTCCCCAGCCTAGCCTCTTTCAAATTACTTTCATATTTTCTTCTGAAACACCTGTAATAGCCAGTGACCTATCCTTAGCATCCACCAAACGCCTCTTTGTTGTTTTCCTTTCGGAGATCGCCTAATAGAAGATGATCCGAGCTCGACTTTGACTCGTTTAAGGCTCGATAAACTAACGAGCTGAACATGATCTAGACCTGCTCAACTCGAGACGAACTCGAACCAAGCTTGAGCTAGCATAAACTAAGCCGAGCCGAGCTCGGACAAGGGTCGGCTTGTTCAAGCTCGGCTCAGTTACACCCCTAGGCGTGTCCGGACACAGGTTGTGTGGACCGGATTTGGAATTAAACTCCTTTGATTTTTAATGGAGTAAAACTCCCTAAAAATTTTTTAATATGGAGTTGAACTCCAAAACACTTTAAAATATGGAGTTGAACTCTCAGAGATTTTATTTTGGAGTTGAACTCCCAAAAGAATTTTGAATGGAGTTAAACTCCCAAAAGAATTTTAACACGGTTAAACTCCTAAAAGGATTTTTATTATGCAGTTAAAATCCAAAAGATTTCCTCCTTTCTCTTTTGAAAAGAAACCTAAATGGGTTCTCTTAAAACTCCAAGATTTGGATCTTGGGTGATAAAAAGAGATTCTTTTTTTTCCTGATGAGCCTTGGGAGGTGGGTTTCTTTTCTTCTCCCTCTCTCAAATTAGATCTCGAAGAAGAGGAAGAAGATAACAAAGATGTTCCCTTTTTGGATTTGATGTAAGAGTTAAACTCTCCTTTCATTGGTTTATGGTGAAACTTTTTTTAGCTTTGAGAAAAAGAGAGTTAAACTCTTGATTTAATTGGAAATGAAGAGAAAAAACTTGAGAGATGAGATGAAGGCACAAACCCTAAAATTTTTGAAGGGAATGAGTTATGTTCTTGATTTCTCATTATGTTTGTCTTTTATAGGCTACATACTTTTACATATAGCTCCTTAGACTTTATAAAATGACATTTTGCACATCTCCTCCTATGTACTTATTTCTTTTTGCACATGAGTCATGGGTTTTACATAAATTTGCCTTATACACATTTTCCTTACATTTATTCATAAAAATTACATTAAGATTATTTATTACGTAATTTTCTTCTCAGCATGGGGGAGGCCGGCCTCTTTATGTTCACGCTCGACTTGGGCATGAGCCCACTTGGTCTAAGCTTGGGCCGCTTGGTTGGATCAGGCTTGGGCTGTTAGACTTCATTTCGGGCTTGAACCCGCTTGACTTCGTTTTGGGTTTGGACCCACTTGTTTGTTGTTTCGACTTTGATTTTGACTTTTAGTCAATTTGGTGTAAATTGACCCCACGAGACCGTCCATGTCGGAAAAAGTTCAGTGCCAACCTTCCAAAAACGGTAACAAAATTAAATCAATCTCTCCACGAAAGAAGATCCATCAATTTTATGCACACGACACATATATATCGTGTGCATTTATTGATGGTGGGCACTTTGTTGCGGTAAAAAATCACATTCTATTGACCAAAAGTTAAAGTAAAAGTCAAACCCCAAACAATTGGGCCTAAGCCCTAAACCCAATCAAGTGGGCCCAAGCCTAAACTCAAGTCAAGTGGGCCTAAGCTCAAGCATGGGGGTCCGCCCCATGCCAAGGAAAAAATTGTAATAAATTTAAGGCTTAATTTAAAAAAACCCTAAATTTTTTAGCTAAAATACGAGAAACTCCTAAAAACTTTTAAAATATATAAGAAACTACCACAACTTTCAAAATACACAATAAACTACCACAAAAACTTTCAAAAACTATGAGAAACCCCTAAAAATCAAAAGTCACGTCAGCAATAAATAGCACAAAACTGCATACCATTTGGGTTTCTCGTAATTTTAAAACTATTTGGGGGTTTCTCGTATTTTAACTAAAAGGTTTGGGGGTTTCGGGGAATTAGGCCTAAATTTAAATGTAATTTTTAGAAACAAATATAAGAAAAATATGCAAAATGCCAATTTTGTAAAGTCCAAAGGCTAAGGTGCAAAAGTATGCACATATGTTAAGAAAATAGGCAAAAATCCAATTTGTAAAGCTCAAGGGCTCAAGGCAAACATGTAAAGGGTATTTAAACCCCACTCAAAATAGAAATGATAAGAACCTTTCATTCTCTATGGTTTTGAGCCTCCATGAAATAAAGAAGCAAGTCTCTTTCTTCTTGATCTTCTTCCTCAAAGAAATAGAAACCCAAAGTAAAAGAAAGGCCCTTTTGGGTCTCTCTTATCTCTCTCGTCTTCTTCTACCCCAAAATAACTCATAACAAAGAGAATCCTTCTCTTTGGGAAAACTCCACTTCAAGACCCTAAGATCCAAGATCAAAACAAAGCAAAGGAACAACATTTATTCATCAAACTTGAAGAACAAAAGAGAATGACTCTCGGGATGAAAGTCCATGGACCCGAGCAAACATATTTGAACAAGTGAACCCGAAGAAAGCCCTTGGCTTTCACCATGCCGGCGTCGGATCTCCCACGAGATCTATGAGAACGCGGGTCGTAACCCACGTTCCTTATCAAAACATGAACACGAGACACACCCGTGTTCAGCATCGAGATCCCCTCATATGGATTTCCTTGTTTCAGAACCCCCTCAAAGGGGATCCTGCCTTTGGGACCCCTCTCAATAGAGGTCCCGCCTTCGGGACCCCATCAATAGGGGTTGTAGGGTGTTTTTCGTCACACCATTGAGATGAAAAATACACGTCGCTTATCAGACGTATTACAGATTCCTCCTATCTGGGGTAGGCTGGGGTTTATTGATTATGGGGATCCAAATCTCCGACAGCCGTAGACTAAACTGCCGTTAATTACCCCTCACTTTTGGAGCGAAAGAACCTCCGATTGACGGGTAAAACTGGTCACGCGAACTTAATTTGCAGTGTGTGTGTTGTGTTTTGAAGGAGAGTTAGACGTATTGGGGGTCTCGCAGAGTTTACGGGAGTCCCGTTACCCAAATAGTGGGCTGGGGGTCAAGGGGGCTAGCAGCCCCCTTACGGGGTGCATGGCAGCGTCCCGTTAAATTTTTTTTCTAACGGAGGACATGTTGAGTGTGGAGTGTGAGGGGAAAAGAAGGATGAGGAGCGTCCTAAGGACACATGAGTGGCACGTGGGTGCTGGACGCCCGCGGGTCAGGTGCGCGGCACACGGGCGCTAGAAACACTAGCGGAGAAAGGGGCTTAGCCCCTGGGCTGGGAGTTGAACTCCCTAGAGGCTTTGAAGTTGAACTCCTAAATAGGATTTATGTATAGATTTAGAGTTAAACTCCCAAAAGATTTGGATTTGGAGTTAAACTCTTATGTAAGAAATTGGATGTGGATGTGGATTTAGAGTTAAACTCCTAAAAGGCTTGGATTTGGAGTTAAACTCGTAAAAGGTCTGGATGTGGAGTTAAACTCCTTTGAGGATTTGGATCTTGGAGTTAAACTCCTCGAAAATTTTCGGAGATAATCAAAGGAGACCCATTTCTTTTCCCTGGAGCCTTGGATCCTCCCAAAGTGGGATTTTTGGAGGTGGGTCTTCTACCTCCTCCTCTCCTTTTGCTGGATCTTGGAGAAAAAAGTAAGGTGGGATTAAAAATCTCGCTTTTAGGAATTTGATGGGAGATCTGAACTCTCCTTTAAGGGTTTTATGGTGAAAAATTATTTCTTTTTGAAAAAGAAGAGTTAAACTCTTGATTTAATTGGAAATGAAAAAAGAGAGAACTTGAGAGAAAGAAGATGGAGGCATAAAAATTATTGATTTTTTTGAGAGAATGAAAATTGTTGATTTTTTCATCATGTTTAGGCTACACGCTTTATATATAACCCCTTGGGCTTTTCCATACGGCACTTGTGCCACCCCATGTCTTATGTGCTTATTTGTTTTTGCATATAAGCCATGAGCTTTACAAAATTTTGGCTTTTTGCCCTTATATTCCAAACATTTATTTCTAAAAAATTATATTAAACTAGTTTATGGCTTTATTCTTTTTGTCATGGGGCCGGTCTCTTCCATGCTCGGTCTTGACATAGGCTTGGGCCCACTTGGCTTGGGCTCGGGCCCATTCGACTTAGGGTTGACTTTGATTTTGACTTGGTCAACCGGGGTGTAATTTTTGACCCCGACAAAATACCCCCCATCAATAAATGCACACTGCGTGTGTGGGTTGTGTGCATGAAATTGATGGATCTTGTTCTATATAGAGCTTGATTCAGTTAGGTTACCTTTTGACGACATGGAGGGTATGTTGTCATTTTAGCGACGTGGACGGTCGGTGCTGCCATTTTAGCGACGTGGACGGTCGGTGCTGTCATTTTAGCAACTTGGACGGTCAGTGACTTGCTCTGCTTCTTGCGGTGTCGGGATTTGATTTGACTTGCTCCGCTTTCTGCGGTGTTGGGATTGAAGTTGACTTGCTCCGCTTTTTGCGGTATCAGTGTTGATTTGTTTTGAGAGTTCCCTACCCGTCCAGCGGGACATTCGAGCTTAGAAGTGCTGCCGGGTGGGACATTGATTTGCCTTATTTGGCAGGACTTTTGAATTCGAGAGGAACTTAGATTTTGTTTGGTATCAGCATTGCTGCACTGGAATAATGCCAAGAGCAACTCATCATTTGCCCCGGAGAAATTGGGATTTGGTTTTTGGGTCGGCATCAGCGCCGCTATTACTGAAGCGTAGTGCCAGGAGCGACTCATCATTTGCCTTTTGGAAAACTTAGGGTTTGAGTTTTGGGTCGGCATCAGTACCGCTAACACTAAAACGTAATGCCAGGAGCGACTCATCATTTACCGTTTCCCGTTGGGAAGCGATGGCTTAGGAGACAGATTTAGATCTTTATCACCTAAGGCTTTGAGCCGTAAGGGTCTTATAAAAGCATTTTCTCCCTACGAGTCAAGAGAATCCCGTAGGTGTACTTTCTCCCTAAGAATCATAGGGATTCCTAAGTGTGTTACCCTTTTGTGAGTCGTAAGGATCTCATACGGGAATTTTCTCCTCACAAGGTCGAGAGAACCTTGTGGGTGTATTTCATCTCTTTTTCACGAGTTCACGTCCTTACGAGCTTTGACAAACTCGTCGGTGGTCCTACTGTTTTTACTCACGGAGCCCTTTCGGGTTTTCATCCATGCCCATTTTGCTTATGGACATACCTTTTTTTAACATTAGTGGAGCTTCATCGCTGGTGGGACTTTAAATGTAGTCTTGCCGGTAGGACTTAGGAGAGATAGGGATCATTTGCACCCGTGGATTGTATACGGTTTTATAGGATGTATGATCCAGACCATAGGGCCAGTGTGCTCAATTCGCTTACGACTTGGAGCATTTACGCGTAGTATTTTTTGAGATATCGATCATTGATGGGTGACATGAGCCTTTCTCCATCGGCACTTATAAGTTGGTAAGATCCTCCGTCGAACACTTTCTCGATGACATATCGCCCTTTCCAATTTGGTTCGAATTTTCCCTTGGCATGTTGATTGGGGATGATCGGTCTTTTGAGGACCAACACCAATTCATCTTTCTTGAAAGCACAGAGACGAGTCGTCTTATCATAGGCCCGTGACATTTAGGCTCGGTACAGCTCCAAATTTTGCTGTACTGCGAGCCCCTTTTCCTCGAGCGCATCGGGCTCTTCGAGCCGAAGAAGAGCGTTTTCCTCTTTCGTCAGATTGTGCTGGACAACCATTCTTAGGCTTGGAATTTTGACTTGTAGGGCGAGGATTGCCTCCATTCCGAAGAGCAGTGAGTATGGAGTGGACTGCGTCGGAGTGCGGTGCGTGGTACAATATGTCCACAACGCCTCGTGGAGCTTCAGATCCAAGTCTCGTTTATTGGCTGAGGCATTTTTCCTCAGGAGTTTGCACGGGGTTTTGTTGAAGGCTTCGGCTAACCCATTCGCCCTTGGATTATAGATGGAAGAATATCTCCAGTCTATCATGTGTTGAGTAGCGAACCTTGAAACTTGAAGCTCTTAAAAAAAGGCCCGTTGTCAGATATGATTCTTCTTGGTGTATCGAAGCGGTATAGAATATTATGTCGGAAGAATATTAGAATATCTTCCGTCTTGACTTCCTTTAGCGGGACAACTTCAGTCCATCTGGGAAGTAGTCAGTTGCTACGGAGGATCAATTGGACCAACTATGTCGGTGCCCCAAACTTCAAAGGGTTATGACGCCACCATAGGATGCAGTGGATTGGGATGCTTGTGGATGAAGTCATCATGAATTTGGCAGAGATAACACCTCTTCACATGCTCATCATAATCCCTTAATATGGTAGGCCAGTAATACCCAAACCGTTTAATTTGAAGCCGTATTTTGGGCCAGATTGGTAAGCTCCGCAGACGCCTGAGTGAACTTCTTTCATGACTTTTTGGGCTTCAGCCGATGACAGACATATGAGCCAGAGTTGGTCATATGATCTGCGGTATAGCGTATTATTTATAAACACGTATCGGAGAGCTATTTTCTTCAACTGAACCCTCGCAGATTTTTCTTCGGACGGCTTATTGTATCGAAGGTACTCTATGAAGGGTTCTCTCCAATCGAGCTCGTCTTGAATGATCAGAACTTCTTCGACAGGATTTTTCTTTTGTTCTGCGCTTTTCTCTTCTCGTAAAGAGACCGGGGGCAAAAATTGCCGGCTCCTGACTGTTATTAGAATTTCATCCATGTCAGGATCAGCCAGCTTTTTGGCTAGGCGAGCGAGTACGTCAGATTTTCCGTTCAACGCCCTAAAGACTCTCATTAGTTCAATATGAGTGAACTGTTTCACGAGTTCTACCACCTAGCTTTTTTATCGAGCTAACTCGGGCTTATATATCTTATAGTCACCGCTCACTTGGTTGACGACGAGCCGGGATTAACCGTAAACCCGTAGCCGAAGAATTTCCATTTCTATGGCGAGCTCCAAACCAGCTATCAGAGCTTCGTACTCAGCCTGTTATTTGTGCGAAGCTCGGTAAGAACAAAGGAACGTCATAAGGTTCCTTCTGATGGCGTGACGAACACCAATCTTATCCCTGCTTTTATCTCCAGGAGACTTGATTTGCTGGAGGTCCTTATTGATGAGGCCCCGTCGAAGTAGAGCTTCCAACATGGCTCGTCATCCTCGAGGTGCAGCACTTGTTCGTCGGGTAACTCGCAATTGAGCGGTGACCCTTCTGGTATGGGATGAGCAACAAGAAAGTCAGCGAGGGCTTGCTCTTTTACTGCTTTCTGGGGAATATAGATTATGTCAAATTTAAGGAGCATGACAGCCCATCTTGTCATTCTACCGGCTAAACTTGCTTTGGTCATTAAGTGTTTGAGCGGGTCGACCTTGGAGATCAGCATAACCCGATAAGCGAGCAGATAGTGTCTCAGCTTTTTCACAGCGAATATAAGAGGCAGGCATTGCTTTTCGATCAGGGAATGGTTGTGTTCTGCCCCGACTAAAGTTCTATTGAGATAGTAGAGGGCATTTTCTTTTCCCTTCTCGTTGTTCTGGGTAAGGAGCGCACCGAGTGACTCATCTAATATGGCTGTACAGAGAATCAACGGTTTATTTAGAATAGAAGCAGCAAGCATTGGAGGGTGCAACAGGTACCGTTTGATACTTTTGAACACTTCCTGACATTTGATATCCCAGACAAAGGGGGCTCCCTTTTACATGAGCTTTAAGAAAAGCCGACATCTCCCCGATAGGTTCAAGATGAACTTTCGTATGTAAGCGAGTTTTCCTTGAAAGGATCTTAACCGTGTCAGATTTTTTGGAGGCGGCATTTTCATGATGGCCTCCATCTTTGCTGGGTCAACTTCGATCCCCCGATGTCGAAATATGAAGCCCAAAAATTTTCCCGACAACACGCCAAAAGGCACTTCAGAGGATTCATCTTCAGATCGTGTTCTCTTAGTCGGGTGAAACGGTCCTAAGATCTCGGATGTGATTGGCCTTGACTCTAGTCATGATGACCAAATCATCAACATAACATTCGAGAACTTTATGGATTAAGTCATCAAAAATTTTGGTCATTGCCCTTTGATATGCGGCGCCCGCATTCTTCAGTCTGAACGGTATCACCTTGTAGCAGTATATTCCGATCGGGATTCGAAATGTTGTGTTTCTCATTCTCGAGCGACATCTTGATCTGATTATATCCAGATGAGCCATCCATGAAGATGAACGGCTCGTAATTTGAGGTATCGTCGACCATCATTTCCATTACCGGAAGCTGGAAATCATCTTTAGAGTATGCCTTGTTAAGGTCCCTGAAATCGACGCGAACTTGTATCTGTCCATTCCTCTTTTTCACCGGGACGATGCACGCGATCCAGTCCGCATATTTCTCTTCTCTGATGAAGCCAGTATCAATAAGTTTCTTAGTTTCCTTGATGACCTTTTCTTTTAGCTCCTTTCTCATTCTTCGAGGAGCTTGTTTGACTGGCTTGACATCAGGAGATATAGCCAGCTTATGCACGGCCACTGAGAGAGAAAGAAACCAGGCATTTCTTTGTATGTCTACACGAAGCAATCGACGAACTCATGCAGCAGGGCAATTATATGTTCTTTCATTTCCTGTGATAAGAGTAACCTAACGTAGGTTGGCCTTGGATTATCGGGCATTCCCAAATCAATCTCGATTAGCTCATCGAACGTCGCTTGTCCGCCATCTTCGAGCTTGTGAGGGGCTTCTTCTAACGCAGCTAGCTCGTCATCATAATTTGATTTCCAGCTAGCTTCATCAACATGAATCATATAGCATACTTTGACGTCAGGGTGAATGAAACCTATGCCCCGTCTATCTGGGATTCGTCCATCGATGAGTGCTCAGATCTGAGGCGGATGCCACAGTCCTTCATAAAACTTCGCTTCGGATTCCGTTTGATATAAACGACATCCGCACTTTTTAAAATATTCCTGCATCTCGGGCGCATAATATATGGGATTGAGGACGGCTCTTATGCCTCTCTCATAGGGAAGACACGTGACAGACAAATCGTCCGGGTGCACGACATGATTTGACCCATAAAACAGGTTCATTTCTGTCCACTTTTCCTTCTGGAGACGTAGAAAGTTTGCAGTTAGTTCACGGTAGAGACCGACAAAGCATCTAGCTCCTTGCATATCTGTTCAGGCACCCTTGTGATAGCTAGGGACCCTTCTGTAATCTCGAATATTTCTCTTAGTTTCGCTTTTTGTATGAGAGCCCAATCTGCATTGTTGGGGTAAAAATTTACACCCCGGTTGACCGAGTCAAAGTCAAAGTCAACCCCCAAGCTATGTGGGCCCAAGCCCAGGTCAAGTGGTCCCATGCCCAAGTCAAGCCCGCGGCCAGCCTCCCCATGCCAACAACAAAATCATGTAATAAATAATTTTTATGTAATTTTTTATACATGAATGTATGCAAAATGGGCATAAAGCCAATATTTTGTAAGCCCGTGGCTTATGTGCAAAAATGAAATGGCACATGAGCCATGGGATGGCTAAAATGCCATTTTTGTAAAGCCCAAGGGGCTATATGTAAATATGTAAGCCTATAAAAGGCAACATGATGAATAAAAAAGAACAACTTTTCATTCCCCCAAAAATTAGGGTTCTTTGTGCCTCCTGCTCCTTCTCCAAGGTTCTAAACCTTCTAATTTCTTTTGAATTAAATCAAGAGTTTTACTCTTTCTTTTCAAAAACTAAGAAGTCTTTCACCACAAAACCCACAAAGGGGAACTTGGATCTACCATTAGATCTCAGAAAGGAGAGATTTTTAGATCTCACATCTCTTGATCATCAAGATCCAGCCAACAGAGGAGGAAGAAGAAGAACATCTTTCACTAAACCCCCAAGAAAGAAGAAAAAAAACACTCAGGAGTCCAACTCCTCTTTGATCTCTCTTCAGAGAAATCTTTTTAGGCTAAAAGCCTCTTGTCCTCTCCGGCGCGCAGCGCAAGTGCGCAAAGCGCCCGCGTGCCGACACGTGGTGCGCGCGCTTGCGCACCTGCGCGCTTGCGCAAGTGCGCAAAGCGCCCGCGTGACGACACGTGGCGCGCTTGCGCAAAGCGCCCGCGTGCCGACACGTGGCGCGCGCGCGCTTACGCACCTGCGCGCAGCGCTCTTGCGCAAAGCGCCCGCGTGCCGACACGTGGCGCGCGCACCTGCGTGCTTGCGCAAGTGCGCAAAGCGCCCGCGTGACGACACGTGGCGCGCTTGCGCAAGTGCGCAAAGCGCCCGCGTGCCGACACGTGGCGCGCGCTCGCTTGCGCACCTGCGCGCAGCGCTCTTGCGCAAAACGCCCACATGCCGACACGTGGCGCGCGCGCGCCTGAGCGCACAGTACCTTAGCGCACAGCGCTCTAGATGCTGGCCCCACGCATCCTTTGGATGTCTTTTTCCCCTTTACTTATATTTACATGTATATATATACATATGTATATAAATGTACACATACACATACTCCGCGACACTGTCCCTGTTAGAAAAAAATTTCTAACGGGGCGCTGCCCCGCACCCCGCAAGGGGGCTGCTAGCCCCCTTGACCCCCAGCCCGCTATCCGGGTAGCGGGACCCCCGTAAAAACTCTGCGTGGCTCCCGATACATCCAAAACCCCCCTTTCAAAACACAACACACGTACACTGCACATTGAGTTCGCATGACCAGTTTAACCCGTTAATCGGAGGTTTCCTCGCCCCAAAGGCGAGGGGTAATTAACGGCAGCTTAGTCCGCGGCTGCCGGAGATTCGGATCCCCACAATCATTAAACCCCCGCCTACCCTAGGCCGGGGGAATCTGTAGTGCGCCTGACAAGCGCGCGCGTATTCCCATCTCAATGGGGTGACGAAGAACACCCTACAGGTTCTGGCACGCCCGGTGGGACCAATCTCTCCTCCCATATTTCGGGTTAAGCGTTCATGCGAACTCAATCAATATACATACATGTATTTATACTAAAAATAATGCTTTTTCATGCAGATTTTCAAGCAATCACTTTCCGACGATGTCTTCGATGATGAACTCAGCTCCCGTCTCCTACACGATGAGGATAGACTCTAGGACGGTCCTTCCGGCCAGTCTCGGGCGACAATGGGAGGAGCCGCTGCTACCATTTGGCTCTATCATGTTCATGCCAGTTGGCGCCATCCCGGCTCCTCAAGCCCCTGTGGCAGACAAACCAGTCTCGAAAGGCAGGAGGCCAAATGTGGTGATCTCGAGGGCACCTCAGCCCAAGCGCAAGTCCGTTTCCGAACGACTCTCCATGGCCCCAGCTGGGGGCAAGGCTATCAACACCAACAAAGCTACAACGCGTCTTGAGCAATCTCCAGCGGCGCCTCCGACAATTGCTCGATTGGGTGTCTCCTCAAGCCTCCCCATCACTCAGCCTATGGCGGCTCCCCGAAGAGCAGAAGCCTGCCAAGCGCTTAAGGCAGAGAAGCTGAGGCAGAAGCGGCTCAGATATAGAGCCAACAAAAGGGCTAGGGCTCTGGCCATGTTAAAATTTATGAATTTCCAAAGCCCGGACCGCTCCGCGAAACCAGCTGCCAGTGATGAAAGAATGGCTGAGTGTGTTATCCACACTATCTACATGGCCGGACATGAAGAAACGAACCCTCCTCTTCTTCACAGCCATGGTGATGATATGGTTGGCGCTACCCAGCATCGGCTCGATCTAAATGATGAAGAGACCGCTCAGGCCGATAAGCCAGAGGAGCCCGTGGTTCCTACGGAATTGAGCTCAGGCAGTAATGATTACCCGGTTGTCATGGCCGGAACTACAGAACAAGCATTATTCCACTGGCTCCAAAGGCAATTTCAGGACAGGGATGAGAAGATGGCTGAGGTCTATTCCAAAGTCGACGAGCTGGCAAACGTCGTGGCGGATCTCGCGACCCAAGTCGCCCGATTGCAATTACAACAGAATCAAATTTTGGCTCATGAGCCAGGGATTGATACCCGGAGGCAGCCAACTGATATCCCTTTCAACCTAAAAGCGGAGCGCCTTCGTGAAAAACGGCCGCAATCAGCCTCCAGTCCCTCCGATACATACACCAGGGGGGAATCGCCTCTGAAAGAGAAGCTGGAAAAGGTCTATTCCTTCAAAAGGGAAAAAGTCCACAAGATATTCAAGGACGCCCTGAAGAACGGTCTACAACTGCCGGAATCAAAGAGACCGCAAGAAGCGAATATGACCGACGTCCCGGAATATTGCCCCTATCACAGGGTGATAGGTCATGCCATTGAGGACTGCTTTGTCTTCAAAGATTGGGTCGAACGGCAATACAAGACGGGAGAGATAGAACTGTCTAAAGGCGTGTTAGCAAACAGTCAAGCTACGACCGCCGATTTCATGCAAATGGAGACCGAAGCCTTTCGGGAACCTAACCCTCCCAGACATGTGCAGGGCGAACCAAAGATTGATCGGCCTCAGGGACCGGCGTCAGTAAGGGCACCAACTCTGATGGAGAGAAGGAAGAAGGTGTACTCTTTTAGGAGGGATGAGGTCCGTGATATATTCGAGGAAGCCCTGAACAATGGCCTGCAACTGCCTATTCCGAAGAGGCCACATGAAATGAATATGACTAGCAATCCCATATACTGCCCATACCATAGAGTGCTGAGTCATACCATTGAAGACTGCTGTGTTTTCAAAGATTGGGCAGAGGACCAATATAAGCTTGGAAAAACCTCACAATCCTCGGATGTATCGGCAAGCCACAGAGCTAGGTCATCAACACAGCTCCGCCAAGATCAATGTTCAAGGAGCTGGGATAAGCAAAGAGGACCACCACGTCGTTAAACTGGGAAACAATCGACCGCCACGTCATTAAACTGGGAATAATCGACCTCTAAGTCGTTAAACTGGAAACGTAAAAAAAAAATGTAAAAAAAAAAAATGTGTAAATAAAAGAAAAAAATAAAAGCCGAAATGATGGGGCAACTCGCAATAAAAATCAGCGAGTAAAATAAAGATGAAATAAAAGCCGAAATGATGGGGCAACCGCGAATAAAAAGCCGAAATGATAGGGCAATCGCGATTTTCGCGATGATAAAAGCTGAAATGATAGAGCAATCGCGGTAAAACAAAAAAAAAAGGCGGATGATGAGTTGCTCCTGGCATTATTCCAGTGCAGCAATGCAGACGCCAAACCAAAATCTAATTTCCAAAATTCTTCCAGCCCTACGGCCAGTCCCCAAATTGACTACCGTATACAATCCACGGGCTCAAATGATTCTCAGCATACCCATGCCCCACCGCAACCACCAGTTACGCGGCTGGTCTCCGCCTTTGGAATTACGCTTCATTGGGAAAATCCACTCATGTGTCCTCACGACACATGAGGAGAACAAACCTTTGTGGGATCCTTACGACTCACAAAGGAAAAGCACACTTAGGAGTCCTCACGACTCCTAAGGAGAACATACACCTGCGGGATCCTTACGACTCGCAGGGAGGAAATGCTTTTATGGGACCCTCACGGCCCATAAAATTGAAAAGTCTTAGGTGATAGGGATCTAAACTTGTCTCCTAAGCCATCGCTCCCCGACCCCCAAGTGGCGAATGATGAGTCGCTCCTGGTACCATATTCCAGTGCAGCGATGCAGACGCCAACCAAATTCTAAATCCCATACCCCAACGGTGAATGATGAGTCGCTCCTGGTACCATATTCCGGTGCAGCGATGCAGACGCCAACAAAGCCCTAAAATTTTTATGGCCCTACGGTCTGGATCATACATCCTGCAAAACCGTATACAATCCACGGGCGTAAAACGATCCCAATCTCTCCCAAGTCCTCCCGGGCACATGATGAGTTGCTCCTGGCATTATTCCAGTGCAGCAATGCAGATGCCAAACAAAAACCAAATTCAAGTCCTCCCGGGCACATGATGAGTTGCTCCTGGCATTATTCCAGTGCAGCAATGCAGATGCCAAACAAAAACCAAACCCAAGTCCTCCCGGGCACATGATGAGTTGCTCCTGGCATTATTCCAGTGCAGCAATGCAGATGCCAAACAAAAACCAAATTCAAATCCTCCCCGGGCACATGATGAGTTGCTCCTGGCATTATTCCAGTGCAGCAATGCAGATGCCAAACAAACCAAATCCAATTCCTCTCTGGGCACATGATGAGTTGCTCCTGGCATTATTCCAGTGCAGCAATGCAGATGCCAAACAAACCAAATCCGAATCCTCTCTGGGTACATGATGAGTTGCTCCTGGCATTATTCCAGTGCAGCAATGCAGATGCCAAACAGAAACCCCAATTCCCAAATCCTCTCAAAGACAGATGATGATTCGCTCCTGGTACCATATTCCAGTATAGCGATGCTAATGTCAACTCAAATCAAACAAATCAAACCAACTAATTCCAACATCGACCTCTGCGTCAACCACAGGCACTCCGTCTCGGGGAAACGTCCTACAACAGGCACTCCGTCTCGGGGATACGTCCTACCGCAGGCACTCCGTCTCGTGGAAACGTCCTACAGCAGACACTCCGCCTCGGGGAAACGTCGACCAGCGACACTTCGTGCCGGGGACACGTCTACCAAATCGCTTCGGATCAGAGCGTCGACCGTCTATGTCGCAAAAAGGACAGTGCAGGCTCCCGCAAATTGGGAACCCAAATCGCTTCGTAACAGAGCGTCGACCGTCTATGTCGCAAAAAGGACAGTGCAGGCTCCCGCAAATTGGGAACCCAAATCGCTCCGGATCAGAGCGTCGACCGTCTATGTCGCAAAAAGGGCAGTGCAGGCTCCCGCAAATTGGGAACCCAAATCGCTCCGGATCAGGGCGTCGACCGTCTATGTCGCAAAAAGGGCAGTGCAGGCTCCCGCAAATTGGGAACCCAAATCGCTTCGTAACAGGGCGTCGACCGTCCATGTCGCAAAAAGGGCAGTGCAGGCTTCCTACAAAGCAGGAACCAGATCGCTCCGGGCCAGGGAAACGTCTACCACGGACACTCCGTCTCGGAGACGCGTTAAGCGTCGACCGTCCATGTCGCAAAAAGGGCAGTGCAGGCTTCCTACAAAGCAGGAACCAGATCGCTCCGGGCCAGGGAAACGTCTACCACGGACACTCCGTCTCGGAGACGCGTTAAGCGTCGACCGTCTATGTCGCAAAAAGGGCAGTGCAGGCTCCCGCAAATTGGGAACCCAAATCGCTCCGGATCAGAGCGTCGACCGTCTATGTCGCAAAAAGGGCAGTGCAGGCTCCCGCAAATTGGGAACCCAAATCGCTTCGTAACAGGGCGTCGACCGTCCATGTCGCAAAAAGGGCAGTGCAGGCTTCCTACAAAGCAGGAACCAGATCGCTCCGGGCCAGGGAAACGTCTACCACGGACACTCCGTCTCGGAGACGCGTTAAGCGTCGACCGTCCATGTCGCAAAAAGGGCAGTGCAGGCTTCCTACAAAGCAGGAACCAGATCGCTCCGGGCCAGGGAAACGTCTACCACGGACACTCCGTCTCGGAGACGCGTTAAGCGTCGACCGTCTATGTCGCAAAAAGGGCAGTGCAGGCTCCCGCAAATTGGGAACCCAAATCGCTCCGGATCAGAGCGTCGACCGTCTATGTCGCAAAAAGGGCAGTGCAGGCTCCCGCAAATTGGGAACCCAAATCGATTCGTAACAGGGCGTCGACCGTCTATGTCGCAAAAAGGGCAGTGCAGGCTCCCGCAAATTGGGAACCCAAATCGCTCCGGATCAGGGCGTCGACCGTCTATGTCGCAAAAAGGGTAGTGCAGGCTCCCGCAAATTGGGAACCCAAATCGCTTCGTAACAGGGCGTCGACCGTCCATGTCGCAAAAAGGGCAGTGCAGGCTTCCTACAAAGCAGGAACCAGATCGCTCCGGGCCAGGGAAACGTCTACCACGGACACTCCGTCTCGGAGACGCGTTAAGCGTCGACCGTCCATGTCGCAAAAAGGGCAGTGCAGGCTTCCTACAAAGCAGGAACCAGATCGCTCCGGGCCAGGGAAACGTCTACCACGGACACTCCGTCTCGGAGACGCGTTAAGCGTCGACCGTCCATGTCGCAAAAAGGGCAGTGCAGGCTTCCTACAAAGCAGGAACCAGATCGCTCCGGGCCAGGAAAACGTCTACCACGGACACTCCGTCTCGGAGACGCGTTAAGCGTCGACCGTCCATGTCTTAAAACAGGCAGTGCAAGCTCCCCACAAATCGGGAACCAAATCACTCCGGGTCAGGGAAACGTCTACCACGTACACTCCGTCTCGGAGACGCGTCAAGCGTCGACCGTCCATGTCGTAAAAAGGGCAGTGCGTCCCAAAAAGTGGGAACCAAAGCAAGTCGCCTCCACGTGAAAGAAGATCCATCAATTTCATGCACACGACCCATATATGCTGTGTGCATTTATTGATGGGGGGCACTTTGTTGGGGTAAAAATTTACACCCCGGTTGACCGAGTCAAAGTCAAAGTCAACCCCCAAGCTATGTGGGCCCAAGCCCAAGTCAAGTGGTCCCATGCCCAAGTCAAGCCCGCGGCCAGCCTCCCCATGCCAACAACAAAATCATGTAATAAATAATTTTTATATAATTTTTTATACATGAATGTATGCAAAATGGGCATAAAGCCAATATTTTGTAAGCCCGTGGCTTATGTGCAAAAATGAAATGGCACATGAGCCATGGGATGGCTAAAATGCCATTTTTGTAAAGCCTAAGGGGCTATATGTAAATATGTAAGCCTATAAAAGGCAACATGATGAATAAAAAAGAACAACTTTTCATTCCCCCAAAAATTAGGGTTCTTTGTGCCTCCTGCTCCTTCTCCAAGGTTCTAAACCTTCTAATTTCTTTTGAATTAAATCAAGAGTTTTACTCTTTCTTTTCAAAAACTAAGAAGTCTTTCACCACAAAACCCACAAAGGGGAACTTGGATCTACCATTAGATCTCAGAAAGGAGAGATTTTTAGATCTCACATCTCTTGATCATCAAGATCCAGCCAACAGAGGAGGAAGAAGAAGAACATCTTTCACTAAACCCCCAAGAAAGAAGAAAAAAAACACTCAGGAGTCCAACTCCTCTTTGATCTCTCTTCAGAAAAATCTTTTTAGGCTAAAAGCCTCTTGTCCTCTCCGGCGCGCAGCGCAAGTGCGCAAAGCGCCCGCGTGCCGACACGTGGCGCGCACTTGCGCACCTGCGCGCTTGCGCAAGTGCGCAAAGCGCCCGCGTGCCGACACGTGGCGCGCGCGCTTGCGCACCTGCGCAAAGCGCCCGCGTGACGACACGTGGCGCGCTTGCGCAATTGCGCAAAGCGCCCGCGTGCCGACACGTGGCGCGCGCGCGCTTGCGCACTTGCGCGCAGCGCTCTTGTGCAAAGCGCCCGCGTGCCGACACGTGGCGCGCGCACTTGCGCACCTGCGCGCTTGCGCAAGTGCGCAAAGCGCCCGCGTGCCGACACGTGGCGCGCGCACTTGCGCACCTGCGCGCTTGCGCAAGTGCGCAAAGCGCCCGCGTGACGACACGTGGCGCGCTTGCGCAAGTGCGCAAAGCGCCCGCGTGCCGACACGTGGCGCTCGCTCGCTTGCGCACCTGCGCGCAGCGCTCTTGCGCAAAACGCCCACATGCCGACACGTGGCGCGCGCGCGCCTGAGCGCACAGCACCTTAGCGCACAGCGCTCTAGATGCTGGCCCCACGCATCCTTTGGATGTCTTTTTCCCCTTTACTTATATTTACATGTATATATATACATATGTATATAAATGTACACATACACATACTCCGCGACACTGTCCCTGTTAGAAAAAAATTTCTAACGGGGCGCTGCCCCGCACCCCGCAAGGGGGCTGCTAGCCCCCTTGATCCCCAGCCCGCTATCCGGGTAGCGGGACCCCCGTAAAAACTCTGCGTGGCTCCCGATACATCCAAAACCCCCCTTTCAAAACACAACACACGTACACTGCACATTGAGTTCGCATGACCAGTTTAACCCGTTAATCGGAGGTTCCCTCGCCCCAAAGGCGAGGGGTAATTAACGGCAGCTTAGTCCGCGGCTGCCGGAGATTCGGATCCCCACAATCATTAAACCCCCGCCTACCCTAGGCCGGGGGAATCTGTAGTGCGCCTGACAAGCGCGCGCGTATTCCCATCTCAATAGGGTGACGAAAAACACCCTACATGCATAGCTGTTGCAAGGTGGGTCCTCTTCCTCCGACTCTTCAGTGTCACTACCGAAATGAGGACGCATTTTGCCACCGGATGGGCCTTTAGTATCAGACTCTTCCGTATCGCTATCGAAATGAGGGTGAGTTTTACGGAAGGATGGACTTCCAGCGTCGGATTCATCGGTGTCACTGCCGAAACGCGGACGCACTTGGGGATTTTTGCTTTTGAAAGTGACAGTCGGCTCAGGTTTGCTTTTGAGTTTCGGAACCGTTCTGTCTTTGGTCAATCGTGGCTCAGTATTTTGGGGGTTCACGAAGTACCGAGAATCTTCATATCGGACTTCATGCGCACCGAACGGCTGGATGTCCCTGTCAATACGTCTTTCTTCACCATTTTTGGTATACTTCATGCATTGATGGAGAGTTGACGGAACGATACCGTAATCGTGGAGCCACAGCCGTTTCAGGAGAATTTTATAAGACAAGTGTCGATCATGTATATCTTGGCTTCGATTTGTAAGTCCCCGAACCTCATCGGCAGAGCTATGGATCGCAGAACTTACTGGTAATTTTGATTGAAGCCTTGAATAACAATCATTTCCCTTGACAGGTGTCGGATGTCCATTGACAAACTCTTCAGAGCCCGCAAGTTCATGATGTTCACTGAGGATCCCGGATCAATCAATATGCGATTAATCCGATCTCCTTCGCTGTATCCGGTCACGTAAAACGGCCAATTATGCTCAGTTGTTCCCAGTAGTAGGTCTTCGTCCTTAAACGTGACCGTGGCGGCATGTACAGTATACTGAGTTTCTTTCATATTAATTTCCGCAAAGCGAGCCTGGTACCGTCCGGGGTTTTATAGAGCGTGAATGAGAACATCTCTAAGCTCCTTAGATAGGACCAAGGTTGTTAGTGTATATGCCCTAGAGGCCATTACTGTATCATACTGGTTTGTATATTACTTAATGGATGCTTGGGATATTCACCTTGTATATACAATCTTGCTCAAAATAGTAGTATGCTACTTGGTTTGTTTCTACTTCAATGTGTACATGTGTTTATTTTTGTATATCGCCTATACACATTAGTGGAGCCCTTAGGATCTTTGCTTGATTACCAGCGATGTGATGGCCGTCACACTAGTGGGGCTGGGTAATCTATAAGCACATCCTTATGCAGGTCCCTGGTCGCAGGACTATCGAGACAGGGCATCGATACTCCGGAGTAGACCAGCGCATGCGCTTCTCATCCCAGTGTGGGAGACGGTCTGTCCCACAGCCGTCAGTACGTCGTACTTGAGATAGTATGCGGGTGCTCGTTAGGTTACGGGTACACTGGACAGGACTCGTCGGGAACTGACTAGTTGGTATTATGCCTATCGTCAGTTATCAGTTCCCAGGTGACATGAGTACAGCTTAGTCCGCTGACTTGACACTGTCACTTCGCCTCGAGTGTGTTCCCACTGCACTTTGATTACTACCCTACCACGGCTCAAAGGAGTCGTGCAAACAGGTAGTGGTTGGGTGCAGTCCCGAAGCACTTGGAGGCAGTGACGGTTAGACAGGATTCGTCTCTCCCGGTATTGGGGGTTGACATCGCGCTGTGTCTAGGAGAGCCATTACACGAGTAGTCCCTGGCCAGGGCAATCGAGATATACTGGTAGGCTTCCAGTGTTATCTCAGGGTGTTTTGGGCTTCGCTCCGGCACGACTTGTACCGCTATTGGGGGACTGACGTTTACCGCCCCCTAGGCCCGCCATGCGATGTATCAGACGAACAGACCGGACTGTACGGAGAATGTCACACTCAGGCTCAGTAGGAGTTCAGATGGGTTTCGCCTCGTCGGTCTTCTTGTCGGCATTACCTGGGGACCGTTACGCACAGCTAGTGCCGCTTGCGGTCTGTGGTTAAACCCACTGCCAGCGTAGTGTCGAGTCTTTAGAGTCACACACAGAAAGCTTTTCGCCTTTAGGCAAAAGAGTAGAGGTCGCATGGTGTTGCGACAGGTCGCATGGTTTTGCGACAGGGTTCGGTCACATCCGTGCACTTGTGCACGTACAGTGTCCGGACAGTTTACACTAACGGGCTTTGGTTTAAGCCAGATCCTAGTGTACCTTTTGGGATTGGATTTATCCAGTATGCATTCGTGTTCCTCGGAACGAGGATGCGGGTGTGTATGCACAGTTGACAGGGAGGCAGAGGCAGCGGATTCTCATTACGGTTGTTGGCAGTTGACCGTTGACTATTTGACTTTTTGCTCAACCCTAATGAGAATATGATATGTGACTAACTATTATATTAATTAAGTATTATGGTGACATGGTTGTTGACTTGTTGACTTTGTTGGCTTGTTGGCTTTTGTTGACTTGTTGACTTTGTTGACTTGTTGACTTTTGTTGACTTGTTGACTTTGTTGACCGGTTGACTAGGCTTGACTAGTTGACCATCATGATAACCATAGCCATCATTTCATGGCAAAGACTTTTGTTTGCTTGCTCATTTGTGTAAAATGAGTGCATGAAATGATATGGTTATGGTTGCTTCAACCATCACATAAGACTTTTTTGATATGATGAGTTATCATGACTTTGGATTATGAGAGGGTGAGAGACAAAAGACTTGCTCATTCTTTCTTGCTCATTCTCTCTCTTGTTCTTGAGCTCTCTTGTTTTGCTCTCACCCTCTTGCTCTTTTTCCCTCTCTTTAATCTATGGTTCTCTTGTCTCATGAGTTGAGAATCAAGAACCATAGATAAAATCCCACACAAACTATTCTCTACTCATTCTAGTTCACAAGGTTTAGCAAACCGAGTGAACTAGTTTCTTCAAAGAACGAAGAAGGAGCCAAAGGTTGGAGCTTTCAGGTGGATCTATATTCGGCGTACGGAGACGACGGGAAGAAGCCAATCCGGACCACCATCGGAGTTTGAAGACGAAGGAGTTCAAGACAAGCAAGGTATAACCCCCTAACCGAGTAGCTAGAAACTCGTAGTTAGGTTGCTAGATAGATGTTTAACCAAGATCCGGGTTTTAGGTCCATGTTACCACCTCTGTAAAAATCGTTTTTTACCAAATTCCGCATTCCCGAAAGTACCGGGAGAGGTAGCATGGACTTACAAAGGTATCGTCGATGCTCAGAAGAGACGGAAGCTTACGGAGATGGGCCAAGACATTATAGTCTTTTTGGAAATGTGCATGCTCCATGGAGGCTGCGGCGAGTCAGTTTCATTCTTCAGGGTAGCGGGTTTAGCTGTATGCTTCAAAGAGGCTTCAGCTTGTGTATGTATAAAGTTGGAGGTTGCAGCTTGATTGTTTACCAACACACTGTTGGACAACTCGATCTCCTCGGTCTTGTACTGCTTTTCGACCTAATCTTTGAAAATATAGCAATTTTCGATCGCATGGCTCACTACTCGGTGGTACGGGCAATATAGAGGATTGTCGGTCATTTTTGCTTCGTGAGGTCTTTTCGACTCTGGCAATTATAGACCGTTGTTCAAGACATTTTTGAATATCTTGCGCACCTTGTCTCGTCTGAAAGAGTAAACCTTGTTCCGTCTGAAAGAGTAAACATTGTTCTTCTCCTCCCCCAGGGAAGTCCCTTCTCCTCCTAGCACTGGCTTTCGAGCCCGGTCTGTTTTTGATCCACCCGTCTCTCTTATTTTCACTGTCAGACGCATAGAAGGCATTGGTATTATTGGAGTTCCCACATTTACGGTTGTCGTCTTTTCTGCTCTTCCAAGACTTGTCACCCTGAGAGTCCGGGATAAACTCTTGTTTCGAGCGTTCCAACATTTGTACTCTCTTGGTCAGCTCTTGAAACGTCTTAAGGCCTGCTGTATATAAGAATGGGACCATCCAATTGCTGAGGTTCCCAATGAGAAGGCTGACGGACTGGTCCTGCTCTAGCGGCGGTTCACACTTGACCGTGAGATTACGCTATTGGGCAATAAAGTCCGTGTTGCTTTCGTTCTTCCCTGGCTTGGTTCACACAAGGTCAGCAATAGAGATCTTATCACTGACACTCATGAACCTCTGCCGAAATAGAGACTCCATTTGGGCAAAAGTGGTTACGGACCCGTCCGGTATGCTCGCTTACCAGTCGAAAATGATACCGGTCACGCTGTTGGCAAACTGACGAAGAAGAAACGCATCATTGCCTTTTGTATTTCCGCTGTATTTCCACACGACGCTTTAAAGTGGGCAACGTGTTGATTTGCGTTTTCCGTCCCGTTAAATCTTCCGAACTTAGGAATGAGGTAGCCGCTCAGGAACTCAATCAGATGTACTGTGCGGGATATGGCCGCCCACTACTGCCAATTTCTTTCTGAGCTTCGGTTTCGGCCGCTAATATTTTTAACCTTACTGGTGACCAAATCCATTATCCGATCTTGTGTTGGCGGGATGGTGCCATTCGGAGCTAAGGCGTCCCCAAAAGTGGAATGTGGCCGGTTTTCGTGCGGCTCGCCTAAACTTAGACCCAAAGGTGCAGGCATCGGTTGCTTTGGGTCGTTATCGTCCGGCTCATGAGTAGAGACATGTGTTTGATTGGAAGATGCCCGAGCAATTTGAGCCGTGAGCTGCATCACAACATTCGTCAGGTCATCAATTTTTGGGTAGAGCTTGACCATCTCTTTATCTTTGCTCCTGAGCTGTTTTCGAAACTCTTGAAGCAGCTCTTGCTCTGCGATCCTGGGGCGAAAAGTCGGCTCTTCTTCGCTGTCCGAACTTGATTTCACATGGATCGAGGAGGCCTTTTGCCTATCGGCCTCATCGAGAGGGTTTTCATCGTCCAGTGGAGGTGGCTGATCTTGGGAAATGGCAACCACATTCAAGCCAGATTGGGTTTGGGATGTGGTGGCCTCATCCTTACTTTTGTTGTGCAAGTTGTCACTGGGACGCGCGCCCGCTATATAGACCGTATGGATAACATATCCGGCCGTCTTTTCATTCTTGGCAGCTGATTTTGTGGACTGATGTCGTGGCTCTTCTTTATCGATAACGGGCAATCGATTGAAGACGGCTGGCCTGACCGGATTCTTGAATGGTGCTGACGCTTCCTTTTTGGCTTTGCCCCGCTGCTTTCGTGCGGCACAAAGCGTCTGATAGACTCTTGAAGAGACGATGTCATGCTTTCGATGTTAGAACCGAGGCACACCACTTTGGAGTATCGTCCGGTTTGATATCTTCTTAATTCTGGTGGTCATGGCTTTTTTGAACCCACTTCAGGGGTTCGAAAGAGTTGCTGACTTTTACGGCTAACTCGGCCGTCGTCGCGAGATAACCCTGTCTTTGGAATCCCACAAAATTCCACTTGGCCGGAGTCCTGGCTCTCTTGTTGGCTCTATATCTAAGCCCTTTCTGCCTTAACTTTTCTGTTTTGAGCACTTGGCAGGCTTCGGCTCTTCGGGAAGACCGTAGACCGATTGACAGAAAGTCTAGAGAAGACGCCCGCTCGCGCGATTGTCATGGGCACCGTCTGAGCTTGCTAGAGATACTTCATAGCTTCATTAGTGTTGACGGCCTTACCCCCAGTCGGAACAGTGAAGAGCCGTTCGAATACAGATTTGCATTAGGGATGGGATGCTTTGGCAACCACAACGTTCGGCCTCCCGCCCTTTGAGGTCGGTTTGACCGCTTGGTTTGCTGGGACCTCCGCCAGATGAGCGCTTCCGATAGGATAGATGATGACGGAACCAAATTGACGGGGTAGCTCTTCCCATTGCCGGCTGAGACTTGCAGAGAGAACCACACGGGCATTGATCTTGACCACGTAGGGAATCAGAGTCGCGTCAGAAACGAAGCTCGTCTGGGAAGACATGATTGCTAAGTTCGAGATTGTAATTGAAAGCTGTTAACCCTGTACACACAAAAAAATATGACTTCAGTACAGGCAATCGATATATATATATTGATTGAGTTCGTATGAACGTTTAACCCGAAATATGGGAGGAGAGAAAGGATCCCACCGGGCGTGCCAGAATCAGTAGGGTGTTTTTCGTCACCCCATTAAGATGGGAAATACGCGTCGCTTGTCAGGCGTATTACAGATTCCCCCTGCCCGAGATAGGCTAGGATTTATTGATTGTTGGGATCCAAATCTCCGACAGCCGCGGACTAAACTACCGTTAATTACCCTTCGCTTTTGGAGCGAGAGAACCTCCGATTGATGGGTAAAACTGGTCACGCGAACTCAATGTACAGTGTACGTGTGTTGTGTTTTGAAGAGGAATTGGACGTATCGGGGGTTTCGCAGAGTTTACGGGGGTCCCGCTATCTCAATAGCGAGCTGGGGGTCAAGAGGGCTAGCGGCCCCCTTGCGGGGTGCGGGGCAGTGTCCCGTTAGAATTTTTTTCCAACAGGAGACGTGTTTTGAGTATAGAGTGTGAAGGAAAAAGAGGGATGAAGAGTGTGAAGGGTGCCCACGGGTCACGTGCGCGGTGCGCGGGCGCTGGAAACACCAGCGGAGAAAGGGGTTTAGCCCCTGGGCTGAGAGTTGAACTCCCGAGAGGTTTTGAAGTTGAACTCCTAAACAGGAATTATGTATAGATTTGGAGTTAAACTCTCAAAAGATTTGAATTTGGAGTTAAACTCCTATGTAAGAAATTGGATGTGGATTTTGAGTTAAACTCATAAAAGACTCGGATTTAGAGTTAAACTCGTAAAAGGTCTGAATGAGGAGTTAAACTCCTTTGATGATTTGGTCTTGGAGTTGAACCCCTCGAAGATTTTCGGAGATGATCAAAGGAGACCCATTTCTTCTCCTTGGAGCCTCGGATCCTCCCAAAGTGGGATTTTTGGAGGTGGGTTTTCTTCCTCCTCCTCTCCTTTTGCTGGTTCTTGGAGAAAAAAGGAATGTGAGATTAAAAATCTTCCTTTTAGGGATTTGATGGGAGATCTGAACGCCCCTTTAAAGGTTTTATGGTGAAAAACTATTTCTTTTTGGAAAAAGAAGAGTTAAATTCTTAATTTAATTGGAAATGAAAAGAAAAGAGAGAACTTGAGACAAAGGAGATGGAAGCACAAACCCCAGAATTTTTTTGAGAGAATGAAAAGTTGTTGATTTTTCATCATGTTTGCCTTTTATAGGCTACACACTTTACATATAGCCCATTGTGCTTTTTCATATAGTACTTGTGCCACCCCATACCTTATGTGCTTATTTGTTTTTGCACATAAGTTATGGGGTTTACAAAATTTTGGCTTTTTGCCCCATTTTCCATTCATTTATTTCTAAAAATTATATTAAACTGATTTATACCTTCATTCTTTTTGTCATGGGGCCGGTCCCTTCCATGCTCGGTCTTGATATGGGCTTAGGCCTACTTGGCTTGGGCTCGGACCCACTTGATTTGGGGTAGAGTTTGATTTTGATTTGGTCAACCGGAATATAATTTTTGACCCCAATAGGGGTCCTGCCTTCGGGACTCCCAAAGAGGTCCTTAAGTTTTCAAGACCCCTCTTCAAAGGGTCTCCCAACTTCGAGACCCGTAAAGGGGTCCTCTCGCTTTCAGGATCCCTCCTAAAGGGGTCCTCCTCGCTTTCGGGACCCCCCCAAAGGGTCCTGCACCCCCCGCTTTCGGGACCCCTCCTAAAGGGGTCTCGCCTTCGAAAAGGCCTCCCGAACTCAGGAGGCCACCTCTTTCTCTCCCCCTTCCTGGGAGAGTTCCGACACACTTAAACACCCTCACTTCATAAGAGATCTGAAAATCGTTTTCAAACACAAATGAGGGGGTCCCGAAAAAAGACCCCAGAGATGGTCCCAAAAGCAAATGACCTTTTTGAAAGAAAGACCCACTAGGGGGTCCCTAAAGCCGGGATCCCTTGGGGATCCCGAACGCGGGGACCCAGGAGGAGTCCCGAAGATGGAATCCCTTGAGGGGGATCTCGAAGGCGGGACCCCTATTGAGGGGGGTCCCGAAGGCGGGATCCCTTTAAGGGGGTTCCAGAGCAAGGAGAGCCCTTTAAGAGGGATCTCGAAGCTAAACACGGATGTGTCCCGTGATCATGTTTTGATGGGAGAAATGGGTTGCGAACCACATTCTCATGGAACTCGTTGGAGATCTGGCGCCGGCGTGTTGAAAGCCGAGGGCTTTCATCGAGTTCATTAGTTTGAATTGTTTGTTCGGGACGAAAGACAAGGGCTTTCACACAGAGAGTGCTTCTTCTCTCTTATCCTTCAAGTTTGATAAAGAAAGATTGCTTCTTAATTTTGTTATGGTCTTGGATCTTAATTTCTTAAGGTGGGGTTTTTCAAAAAAGATGGATTCTCTTTTGATGGGTTGTATTGAGGAAGAAAAAGACAAAGGAGATGAGAGAGACCCAAAAGAAACTCTCTTTCCTTTTGGGGCTCTCTTTAAGAAAGAAGATGAAGAAAAAAGAGACATGTCTCTTTCTTGATGGAGGCTCGAAACCCTAAAAAGAATAGAAGGAGAAGTTGTTATCATTTCTATTTTGGGTAGAGTTTATACCCCTTTCATTTTGCACTTAAGCTCTTGGGCTTTACAAATTGGCTTTTCCTAACATATGTGCATGCTTTTGCACCTTAGCCCTTGGGATTTACAAAATTGGTTTTTTGCTTATTTCTCTTACATTTATTTTTACCAAATTACATAATAAATCTATTTATTACATTTCTTTCTTTCTTTTTCTTTCTTGGCATGGGGCCGGCCTCCATGCTTGAGCATGGACCCGACTTGGGCCGTGCTTGGACCCACTTGACTTGAGTTTGGGTTTGGGCCCAAGTTTGAGCTTGGGCCCATGGGTTTGGGGTTTGACTTTGACTTTGACTTTTTAACTTTTGGTCAGTGGGGTGTAATTTTTGACCCCAATAAGTACTTTATGACTTAGAGTTGATATTATTAATTTGGAATTTGAAACCAATATTTATGATTTGTGGAGATAGTTTTATGCTAGAGATCTTCGTTAGCTAAGGCTTGCGGTCTCATTTTTGAGACCGTGGCATGCAACACATGATTGGTTGTATTTTCTATATGGTTTTGGGAAGTGAAGGTATTAACATGGCGATGACTTGGCTCCATTGGTCATAGTAGTTTTCTTCAGATTCCAAAGTTCGTGGTAGTTTTCTGTCACAAGAGCAAACTATTTGGTAGTTTCTCGTAAAGAAGCCTTAAATAAAAAGGCTTGTTGTTGTTGTTGTTATCATTATCATTATCATTATCATTATCAATAAGGCCTCTAAAGGTAATTGATTCTAATCATTCTTGAAATCACTTTCACGCACAAGGATTACCTTTAAAGAGTTTTGGGATCAGACTTATTTAAGCAGCTTCTATCCATCTTGCTGCACTCTCCCAAATATGGGACAAAACTGGACCTTAATATTGCCATCTTAACTTCCAGCTTCCCCGTCGCTAGTTATGTGTTTAAGCGAAGCTAACACTATCTTTAGCCTCAACAGGTTCTATCTACATATCTCCTCATCGTACCTTTACCTTGCCCATGATACAGTGCCAATCCACGTCCAAATGGAGAGGGATGGTTTGCGTGATACTTGTTTTTAATCTATATTCAATAACCTCAATCACCAATGTTTTTTTTCCCCGCAAGTAGGATCTATGGTTTCCTAACATCAAGAACCGACAAAATTAAAACCATATGTTTGTTTACACTTCCTATTCTAATAATCCTTACACATGCACAGTGTTGCATCTATACAATGCTAAAGTTAAATTCTAACATTTTGTAAGATCATATTGACCTAGCAATGACTTGAACCCCGACTCTTTCAGCACATCAACTTCTAAGTATTACAACTCATAGACGGGTAATGTTTCAAGTTGAGCGGTAAATGTTTTTAACAATGAGAGAGCCCAAAAAGAAAATACCATTTAAATTAGTCTCTGCGCCAAAAAGAGACGGGAAAATCCTCCAGAGTGAATCACAACACTTGCAATTGTAACTCATTCATCATCATTCAATTCAATGCAGAAAAACACGGTGTGTTGGGCTTGAGTACCAATCTGCAATTTTATCAAAAAATACCGTGGAATCGTGAAAAAACTTCAAAATATATAATTTTTCTACAAAATATCGGAAAAATCAATGCACCTGTAAAATTTCCCAGAGCTACCTGCGATTTCTCGAGCGATCAGGCTCCACTTCCGAGCCCCAAATTTCCCCGCCGATCTGCCGGCGACCATGGCCTCTTAACTCTCTCCTCCTCCGCAGCCGTCGCCGCCGCTGCCGTCTTCTCCGCCGCCGCTCCTTTAGCCAAACAATCTCCGTTGTCTACGATCGTGATCGCATCAGGTTTTTCGCTTCTTATTCTTCTTCTTCCGTCTGGAGCTAGGGTTTAGTTGCAGGAGTTGAGTATGTAACCATAAATGTTTTGAGTAACGGCCGAGCTTTGTTTACAATACTGCTCTTCTTCATTCTGTGAAGGACTGATTAGTCCTGCGAAATTTTTATAGAAATACCGCTGAGGCCTATATCTATAGCCCAAGAAAACCGGGCTCTACAATATTCCAATGGCCTGTTAGTCAATTGGGACCTGTTAGTTTGTTTGTTTTTTTATTTTGGTCACCAAATTTTTTGAATACGCTCAACGTAATCTCGACTTGAATATGCTCAACGTAAGTATAAGCAGACTGATAATAAATACAAGAATTTCAAAATAATAATAAAGTCCAATAACATTTATTACAAAGTTCGAATAACCAAATTAAACCAAAACCACCAATAAACATCCATAAAAATAAAATAAAAATTGCATCAACGAACATACGACAAAAGGAAGAAAACTAATAGTTGGCCTGTGCGGAAAGGTAGCTACTGTCTTGCTCACTGGACTCCACTTCTTGATGATCATTTCCTCTTGTTTCAACGTCACCTGACGGACATTCTCTAAAAAAAAGAAAAACACAAAAAGAAAATAGAATGCCTGTCAGCGAATTAGAGTTCGGTAAGTCCGCATTTTTAAGAGAAATAATGATAAATGAAGAATTTAAAATGAAACATCATATATATAAAAGAATAAAAAAAACAATCATGCACGTATGAATAGCAATGGATAATAAGCAGCAATGTCAATATATATAAATGTCATGAGATACATGAATCCATATCCTAGTGTTTGTTATCTAAATAACATTGCTATATTTTAAAATTATAAGTTCAAATCATTGTCACTTTCTGCTTTCCAAAAGAGCGGTAATGGTCGCGTGATAAACCCACAACATATTTATTCCGAGAAAGTCATTTCTAGATAAACAAATACGCTAAGCGTAATGAGCAATATAAAATATAATAAGAGTAAACAATAGAATGAAATCTAACAGGCGGTTATTACATTCAAATCCATAGAGTTTCAAACTGATAACAAGATGTCTGGATACAAGAAAAGATAACATAAATAATCTTTAAACATGAGGCATACAGAAAATAGAAAAGCTGAAAAGAACTGGAAGTCTGCTTGGGATGCAAGTTGATTGTACTCATCTTCTGACGGCTCTCCCTCCTCCGTACCTAAGTTACCTGGCAAACATTTTAAGGAAAGAAGAAACATTGTGGAATGCCCGTCAGTGAACTTGTGCTCGTGTATGTCCCGGGGCTCGAAAACTTAAAAAAAACAAATATGAAATAAAAGAATTGAGATGCAAGGATTCGAACATGCGGGCTGCGAGACAGCAGTGTAAAGACTTAACCAATGAGTTACAAAATTGATTCATGCATATATTCAACAAGTATTAAATATATGCCAGATTTCCAAAGGAAAACAATATTTTATTAAAGAAGGATAATACAAAAGTATAGAAATTTTGGAGTCGTTACATTCTACCATTCTTAGAAAAATTTCGTTTTCGAAATTTTCAAGAAGAGGATGTCGTAACAGAGTAAGAAAAGGTAAGGATGACGCGGACGTCTTTCGTCTTCTCAACTCCCAAGTGTTGATGTATCGTCAGGAAAAATAAAAAAGGATTCAAGAGATAGGATTCAAGGGATAGGATTCAAAAGAATTTGAAATGTAATGAATGTAAAAGTTATTGGACTCCATATTTCTTGTATTACATTGCCTACGATGTTCATGTAGAACTGACCTGTATGGGTTACTAATAAAACCTGTCACGCTCCGCTTTCCAAAAGAGCGGTAACGGTCACGTGACAAGCCCGCAACGTATTCATTCCTAGAAGGTCTTTTCTCGAAACAAATACGCTAAGCGTAATAAGCAATATAAAATATAACAAGAGTAAACAATATAATAAAATCCAACAGCTGGTTATTTCATTCAAATCCATAGAGTTTCAAACTGATAACAAGTTGTCTGGATACAAGAAAAGATAAAATAAATAAGTCTTAAACATGAAGCATACAAAAAATAGATCAGAAAAGAACCAGAAGTCTGCTTGTGATGCAAGTTAATTGTACTCCTCTTCTGATGGTTTTTCCTTCTCCGTCCCTAAATCATCTGACGAACATTCCAAGAAAATAAGAAACATGGCGAAATGCTCGTCGGCGAACTTGCGCTCGTATAACGCCCGGGTCTCGAAATCATCAAAAACGAATATGAAATAAAAAGAATTGAGATGCAAGGTTTCAAACATGCGGACTGTAAGACAGCATTGTACAGACTTAATCAATGGGCTATAAGATTGATTCATGCATATATTCGATAAGTATTAAATATATGTCAGATTTCCAAAGGAAAATAATATTTTATTAAAGAAGGATGATATGAAGGTATAGCAATTTGGGATCGTTACACTCATGAAGGTTTTACATGAAACGAAGATTTTCCGTTTTCCGTCGGAACAGCAGAAAAATGGATTTTTGGATTCATGAGTTAGTACTGCAATTGTTTTGTAATATCCGGAACTGTGACGATTGTGTATGATAATGCAATGTTCCGTAATACTCGGAACTACGGCGATCAAGTAATGCAATTGTTCTATAATATCCGGAACTACGGCGATCATGTAAAGCAACTGTTTCATACTACTCGGAATGACGGCGATCATGTATGATCCCCATTATACGTAAATACCTTCTTTTGTCGAACCTCCTATCCCCTTGTGAACTATTTATTTTAATGAGTTAACACAAATGCAAACATGAATGTATGAATGCTTGAGAACTATAAACACTTACCAAATGCACGAGTGCACGAATTCATGTGGTCACGGTGTCATGTGTTCATGGAATTATGTCAAATTCAAGATGTAATGTAAACTGTTATATATATATATATATATATATATATATCATGAACTTGCAATAAGTAATATTTTGAAATAACAATATAAATTATTGTAATATATTTCAGTTTATATTATGTATACTAACAGCATAATGATAGTAACACACTTGATAGTAACACCCATTTTATTTAGTAAAACATATGTTGCGCAGAGCGAACATATAACAAATACTAAATAGTATAAGTAAAGATCAAATATAGTAGCATAAGAGAACAGTTATGAAAACCTGCATATTTAAGAAAACCTGCATATTTAAGAGTTATTAAAATATAGAATAATTTAATTATAGGATCACACACACATATTGATATAGTCATAAATACACATAATAGAAGTGTAAATAATTGGACTATAGACATTATAGAAAAGATATAAGACGCATATTATTATTCAAAAGTAGATTGACATAAATAGTGATGATAATATTATATTTGAATACACAGATATAATATCATAATAAAAAAACCTAATATAGTTTACACTCAATATTAATATAGAATTGCAACATTTTGTAATAAAACATTCATATATGATTAACAAATCGTTAAATAAGGAAAAGAAGAGGGAACTTGATTTAACATAAAAATAATACAAACACAATAATAACCGTATGATCTAAACGTTATAATATTATACTGATAAAATATTTTTATACAAATCATGATTTAATGATGAATCGATTTATATGTATATATTACTAAACAAATATTCTAACCATGAGTAATATAAATGTCAAACTTCCATATATACTCATTTATTTTATCATCTTAACATATCAATAACTAATAATCTTAATAATATTTTATTTCAGATGTTGTACATATTCTAAAATCACAATTATATTGACTAACATCAATATACTTTATATTCTCTTTATTTGCATGTTAATTAAAATTCATAAAATCATGCAACCATAAAAATCAATGATATACATATAATATGAAATATAAAAAATTTATTATAATTTAAGAAAAGGAAAATCTATAGACTACCGATGCGAGATCGTGAAAAGACAGTTATCTGAAGAAGAAGAAGACGAGAGAGAGAAAGGAGGAGATTGAGGACTTATTATCAGCGAACTTGATCTCTATATATCAAGTGGCAAACCAGTAGAAGTGGTCTCGAAATTAAATTTGGAGGCTAGCGGTCTTCCTTCTCCTAAGATGTTGATCTTCTAAATATTAAAGAGATGAAAGGTTGAAGATGAGAAAGATGTGGAGGGGATCGTTCTTCTCAAGGTTGCGGTGTTTTTGAGTTACAGCAGAATAAAAGAAAATAGTTTTTTTTCTCGTATAAAAAGAATAGATAGCGAGATTCCAATGAAGAAAATCGAGGATTTGATTTTGAATCCCTACAGAGAGATAAGATCTAATCAACGAACTGTACACGTGTATCATAAAAATAATCTAGAAATAATATTTATACATATTCATAAATACTGTATTACTAAAACATAAAAAACATATACAAAATATTTAATTCTAGAGAGATGTAAACAATATTTAGAAATAAACAACTTACAACTAACTTAATCTTAATAATATTTTTTTAATAACAATAGGCGCTTTTAGAAAAAAATGTAATAATTAATATGTACTATAATCTCACATAGATAACTATATAAAACTAATGCATTCGTAATACTTATTGTGATTTAAATATAAATATAATCTGTAATCTATAATTTAATGACAATATGTTATACAACACATCAATAAAATCAAAATAAATAAATTCTTAACTACTACTAATAATATATAGAATGAATCAAAACAAGTTAACAATATACATTACACATACATGCATACTATATTTTTAAAAAAATACTTTATAACAACATGAGCTCGGTTCTATGACCTGTGCAATAGCAGTGCAATATGATAGCTAAGATATACAAGAAATGATCATGCATATAAATTTAAAGAAAATTAATTTATACACACTTGATTTAATAAAATGGGTTCTATTAAAGAAAAAAATTATAAAGAAAGTAAATGGATTTTGTGGTTTTTACAAATATGATTCTGAAAGTCTTAGCAATCTTCTCCCATTTGTTTGGAAAGATCTAGGACGACGAATTGGGGGTTCCAAAAAGGGAGGGGTTGAGGGAGAGGGAGAGGATCGCCGGAGGTGAGTTTAAAAGGGGCGAAGGGGTGATGAAGAGGGAGAGGGAGATCCAAGGAGCCAGAGGGTTAGGATTTGGAAAAGAGGAAGGAGAAGGAGAAGACGAGGAAGAGGACAAGGGAGGAGAGGGAGAAACGGCAGAGGATGCGGTGTTTGTTGGGTCTGAGGGTTTCTGGGTTGGGGATCGAGGAGGAAAGAGAGATGTGAGATGGAAGGGGTATTTTCGTCTTTTGATGCCCTAATAAAAGAAAATTAATATGGTCTGGATGGAAAGTTGACGAAGGTGTCCTTTTTAGATAATTCCAAAGAATTGGGTGTTGTTTTTAAAAATACAAAAAATTTGGTATGTTTTTTAAAAATATGGAAGAAGTTGGTAAGCAAAATAAAAAAACCCTAAATAAAAATAGAACTTTTGAAACCAGAATATTTTCATAGAAGTTTTATAGAACTAGGACTTTTTTACAGGATTCTAGAATTAAACTAGAAATGAAAATTGAAACCATATTAGATTATTATTTTTTTATTGGTGCAATCCAAACTAAACCAGAACACAATATATCAGTTTGTTTTTTAAAAACCCAATGTAAATGAATTATCGCTAACTAGTATATTGCTATGACCAACCGAGCTATGCTCGTGGTTATATATACGAACAAAATCATTATTAGTTTATATCAAATAAAAATTATAGTTGTAATGATACGATTGAAAGATGTATGATTTTTTTTTGACCAATAAACAAGAAAATATTTAATTGTTTCTGAATGTTTGCAAGATCAAAAACTATTTTATAGCTTTAATTATAGAAAACGAGATTTCTGTATACCGATAAAATATAATTAAACATGTCATTCTTTTAGTTTGATAAATTAGGGCATAGATACATGTTTAAATAATTTTTGTATGTTCTGATAAATTTTGGGTATCTTAAAGTAATTAGATCGATTTAAAAAAGATCAAGAAACTTTGTGTTAAATCAATTGGATTTTATCGATGAAAGAGAGGGACAAAAATGATTCGAAATTAAAGCTTGTAGGAAGAAAATGGTGAGAGAGAGAAGGGTAAGTTTGTAATTATGATTATTTTAAAAAAAAATTCCATACGAGTAAGTAGGTTAATTTTTAAGAGCGGAACATTTATTTTATATATAAAAAGTTCTAATTGGAATATTTTTTATTTTAGTTTCAGTTCCAATTCTATTCACGACTAACACTAAATTTAGAACTTTAAGTTCCGGTTCTAATTGACTAACTTTAGCTTACATATTGTCCCACTATGTTCAAGTTCTAACCGTTTGTTCCAATTGACTAACCCTCCGGGTTCCCAACTCTTAACATTCAAGGGGAAAAATATAATAAATAAATTTCATTATTTTACTAGGTTGTAGATTAATATCATGAATCTTATAAATTGCAAAAAAGTACCATATTTTTAGTTTGGCATAAACACATATCAGGAGTATTTTGAGTCTTTTTACAAAGGTTACTTTGCCTACAGAGTTCCCCAGGCATCTTCCCTGTGAAATCATACATGCCCGCGTATGTGTGTGTGTTTTCTTCTTCTTTATTTGTGTGTGTGGGGGGGGGGGGGTGGGTGGGATGGGGGCAACACACGGGGGAGCGATCCGGTGCACTTGTTTTACAAACGATGAGCCTGTAGAGCTTAACGTTTTCTTCTCCTCCGTCTCCTCCTTTTTTTTTATAGTAATTAAGTAATTGAACCCTCTAGAAGATGCACATCCAATACAAAAATTAAACTTAGATTATCATGAAATGAATTCATATCGATATGGATTCCATAGGCACGATAACTTGAGATTTAGTACCCAACATTATATTTGGTAAAATGGTTACCGGAAAACGAAGCCGATAGAGGTCATCTATATGATGTTATCAAATTAAAGGATAGATTGGATAGCTGCTGGTCTCTATGCTAAACATAATTTTTTTTGCTAAATAGTATTCATATACTACTAGTTAAGACTAACTAGGCACATGTGGTCATTGTTGTCAAGCTTAGCCATAGAAACAACCCTTTGGAACAAAACTTGAGCTTAGGGATTAGCTTTGCCTCTAAAGGCTATATATAATGCACCAATGTGCCTAATCTTTCTAGCTAAAAGATTGCCCTAGGTTGATGATCATGGACCTTCAAGGGACTAAAATATTTTAGCATACCACGTGAAATAAGAAAAGCTATGTATAGAAGTAGAAGCTAGGGGGGAATCACATGAAAATAAAAGTTAGTGAAATTGAATTCTATAATTCTCCAATCATGGTTCTGATGGTCAAAGAAGTATAGTTTTTGGAAATTTACCAAAGTATCCTTGCACATGCATGCCTACATTTCCATGTTGTAAATGACAGAATGGGTTTTGAGAAATATAGGAGATGTTCTCTGTTAAAAAAAGAAGAAGTGTAATTCAAAAGAAATTAAAATTGATACCCAATAACCCAATTCACTACCTTATCTTCATGTAAAATACTACCCTAAAGTCTTTCGTCAAGTCAAAATGTTTGTGATGAAAGTTTAGAAATAAATTTTATTCTTCCATCAATTGCTTATGAAAGGTTCCCATATGTCAGCAGTTGCTATAAAATTTAGTTCAAATGGTTCATTTGATTCAGTGCTAATCGCACGCAACATTTCTTAGTTCAAACGGTTCAATTGATTTAGCGCATGCAATATTTTTCATTTACATCTTATCTAATAGCTTTTATTATATTAATCTCGACATATGATCAGCATTTGACCGGACAACTTTCAAAGCATTGAAACATCACTTTTATAGTGGATGTTCCGTTATAATGGTCCGAATCTTGTTTCAAGTTATATCTATATCTATATCTATCTATCTATATATATATTAACTGTACTACGTTTACCTTTTCTTAAGAGGGCTTAGTGGTAATTATGCTTCACTTAGCTAGGGCATGTATATATCACACCATATTTGACTGGCGATATCACCTAGGGAGATGATGAAGATGATGAGGGGTTTAGAAGAGGATTGTTGTTTCAAGGGGAGAAGGGGGGTGGATGGTGGGTGCATGGGTGGGTGGAAGGAGGGAGCGAGAGAGAGAGAGAGAGAGAGAGAGAGTCTCATGCATGGCTTGAGGAAGCATCCAAAGGGATCGCATTGATTCTTTCCATTAGCAAAATGCAGAGTAGTACATTGTGCATGCATTTATGTTGGCAAGAATCATGCAGTCCCTTGGGATCCATCCTCTACCCATTTCACTCCCTGCCATGATCAGGTAACAAATTAATTGCTTCTTGAATTAATATTAGATGTATATATATTATCAACTTATGTACTGTATATTTGCATTACTTGGGAAAAACCAAACTCATATTAATTATACCAAGCTCTCTCTCTTGAGCTTTTGATATATGTTGTATTGATTTTTTTATTAATATAACGTTGCGCCGTACTTCTACGGCTGGCATTGTGCCAAGTCGGGCCGGCCCAATGGCCCGTCCAATCCAGTGGGTGGATCTAAGGGGTCGGTTTACGCGACCCGTTATGAGAAGCCGACTTCGAGTCAGACTCGAAGTCGGCTTCTCATAATGGGTCAACATAGGAGGTGGCCAAACTCTATTAAGGATTTGGGCCTGATGCAATCTCAACCGTTCGTTTGCTCCTCTATCTATATATAGAATAGGTAGAGACCGGGGTTTGCACGGAATGATCATAATGTTAACTATTGATGGATGATGATAATATTGTCCAATGATAATATTGATGGATATACGTGAATGCAACATGTGGAGAACTAGGGTTCGATCCAAAGGTTCTAGATCGTCTTCTTCAAAGTTTCTAGCAGCCGCGGTAGATTAGGGGACTTTCCGAGTAACACCGTGATTGATCCCCGCACAGCCATCCGAAAAGAAAGACAACCATGAAGAGCAGATTAGTGATCCGATGGTATTTCAGGTGATCTACTACCCTGCAAAGGTATGCAGATCTTAGTACTTGTAGGATACTAATTGATATTTGTTTCCATTGTTTATATGAGATTCTCTTACGGATCGGATCTGTATGGGTTGGATCGAAGATCTTCCACCATTATCCTACATCTGCAAATAAGTCTACGAAGAAATAGGAGACAAAATATTCAAGAAAGAAAAAGAAATACATTATTCCAGATTTTACCTATACATATGTTCTTTAATACAGTAAAGATTTTTTTCTAAACAAGATATTTCTTTTTCTTGGTTCTAAAAGGGTCTCAGCTCACTTGATATTATTATGGATATTCCTAATGTCATGGATTACATTAACACGATAATCTAATCGGTAATAACTGAAAACATTAAGAGAAACGGAATCTCAGATGTCACGGGAGGGAATTTCCTTCTATTACGTTGAAAAAAGTCGATGCTCCACCAATTTTTTTAATGATCGGCATCCGCCATCTTTATTCTCATCTCCGCCATCTTTATTCTCATCCTCTAAGATGTGAATACACAAAATTTTATATGATTCTAACATATTAACACCGTCGATTTTGTGATGTAAAAACACTAAAAATGTTTTATTATCGGAAAATCGTTCCCTTTGCACCCACTACATAATGAAAAGATATTAGAGTCATAAAAAATTTGGTGTATACACATTTTAGAGGATGACGATGAAGATGGCGGATGCCGATCGTCAAGAAAATTGGTGGAGGGTCAATTTTTTTCGATGTCATGGAAGTAAATTTCCCCGTGGCACCTGAGATTCTGTTTTCTCAATTATTGATTTTGCTGCCATTAACATATATGTATAACTTGATCTCTTTGTTTTCATATCTCTGTAATTTTTTTCTTCTAATCCTGAGCATTGTCATGAGAAGTGCATGAAGAGATGAATCTTGTGTGTACATTATTAACAAATAAGTTTGTAGATAAATAAAATAAAGAAATCAATTAATTTCTAATTAATAAATAATAGAAGAGTCTGATGCATGTGCATGCCTATCATTTGTATGCACATGTTGGCAACTATGTAAGCACACGCATACCATATATTTTCCTAATGATCTTTTATAATAGAGCACATGCATTTCCCTTCTTAATATATAGATGATGATGGATCCACATGAAAACCAAACCAAAAGGATAAAGTTTCTCATCAAGAACTTTGACTGACCAATGACCTAAAATGCAAAAGAGTTCATACATGTATGAGTCAAATTAATTAGTTGCTCCCATGATTAAAATTATCCTACAAATAATTGGAAACCTTAATGAATCAAATTGATGGCTTTGTAGTCTTGGAGACCTTTTGATTCAAAGAGAAGATAATTGGAAGAGACAAAGTATCCAAATGAGACAAAAACTTACTAAAATTAGCAGTATATTGAAGTTAAGTGCCAGTGATTGGCCGGTCTCGCATTTTAATTTCAAAGAGAGGGGGTCTTTTAATTGAAATTGCCGATTTGATTCCTATGATATATATATGACATGAGAAATGTTCATAATTTTGAAAGAATAAATATTTTTGAAAAGCATATCCAACTATTCAAATCTTCTAAAATCTTTTATAATAATAATTTAATAATAAATGAAATAACAAAGAGCATGAGCAGGCACACATATATAAAATTAACAGATTTTTTTTATTTTTAAAATATTCTTTTATTGATTTAATTATGTGCATCACATATACAAAAAAATCTAGCATACTAAAGCCACAAACCATATATATATTTTAATTCTAGAATTAACAATTTTTTTTTACATTTTATTTTATCAATTTAACCACATGCCACAAGCACGAATAGGAATCAATACCAATGGGCCAACCTATTATTGGGCTTTTTATAAGTGGTCCATGACCCTTCATTTTTCTTTATATTTTAAGCACTAAAATACCTCATATAATAAATGGCTCATGAACATAATATAACTTTTCAGCTAAAGAATAGGATGTATATAATTTAATATGAATGAACCAGCAACTTTGTAGTTTCACAGCAAAGTATCAAAAGAAAAAAATTCGTACAAAATTCTCTCACTAGTCCTGCCATTTATTTCTTATTAATCATGTATATAAACCTTGTATGCATATGGAGTACTAGTAATTCACAAAAAAATAAATACTTATATAAATTAAACGAAATACATTTAGAAGGCGTTAGGGGCTGGAGCAGGAGCAGACGCTGCATCCAATTTGCCAACCATTCCACTAGCCGCCGGACCAGGTGCGACACCAGAACTCAGGAGCTCAAACATTGCTCGATGAGGGATGGACCGACGAGCTTGGCATAGGTCAGGAAGAAACACACCTGTTTTCGCAGTAATAACCATTAAAATTGTATCATTTGCCAATAAAAAAACCACGATGACATGATGATGGTTTTTTAAATAAAAAATAAATTATACCTATATATATTTCTAATCTCATTTGGGCCTCCCAAATATAAATTCGATAACAACCCAGGAAAGAAAGCTAAATTTTTAAGATAAAATAAAGTGTTCCCTCAATTTTAAAGCAACATCTCATTAACCTTTAACTTTATTCTAATTTAACAAACCTTCACCAGCCGCAAGGTTGTAGTAGAGATCAATAATGTTCGGACAATTTTGAAAGCAATCTGTTGAGCACAACTTTTCTGTAAACCGGGGCTCAAGAAGCATATCAGATGAGATCCCTACCGAGTTGCGGTCAACCCCGCAAGCCTTAACACATTGTTCGGTCTCAATATGATTAGAAATCCGATCAATCACTACCTCCGAGGTCCGGCATTGATACTCGACGGACCCTCCATTTTGTTTAAAGCTTTCCAAAACGCATCGTTTGGACGATGATGAGATGGCAAATGCACATCTATCACATGGCAAGTCCTCGCAGATGACATTACCTGTATCATAAAAGAAAATTCTTGATGCGAATTGTACCATAAAAAATGCATAATTTTCTTAAAAATCCTTAATTGTAAACAAAACACCGTTATATATTCTTCTTTCAGTTATGGACAATTGCCAATAAAAACAGACAAATACAGACAGACAGATAGACAAACGTACATACCATGTGCGGATGGGATGAGAAGAGAGAGGGAGATTAGGAGAGCAAAGGACATGTTGCAAGATGTTGGAGAAGCCATGAGGTTTTGGATTTCTCTCCTTTCTCTCTCTAAAGATTGTGTCCCCTTGGTTTGAGGAGAAACGTGAGAGCCAAAAACAAATGTGTTTTGGTTGGAGATATGAAGAGAGAAGAGAGGCAGAGGCTTGCAATTTATATAGGCCCCAATTTTCTTTTATTTCTTTTTTTAGAATTCTTTTCTTTATATTTTCTTTCATTTCATTTCATTTTTATTTTATTGGAAGTTGACGCGGCTTTTGTTTGTTTGGGCTTTAGTCTCCCTCATAGTTGACATATTTACTACGTAGAAATTAAATTATTATTTATGTTTTATTTTATATAATATCTATTGCATGCAATATTTGTTTTAACTAATTATGTGTCATATTTTTTTTATGGCTTTGTTCCTTTTTATTGCTAAAAGGAAAAAATAATGATAAAAACTGGAACCGAACTGGCGAATGAGACGGCATCTAATGTGAAAAAACATACATCATTTGTTGCAACCATTTTTATGGTCTTTTTATTCGTTTTAGGTTCCAATTTTGCAGCCAAACAAGCCTAAAGCTAAAACGACCGGTTTGTTTATATCGTGAATATATACTTTTTTGGCCAATGATTTTGTTTGTGGTTTATCATCATTTCTATTAGTACATCTTTTTCTTATATCGAAAAAACGTTTAAGAATTTCAGTAATCATAATATTATGATAAATTTTTCCCTCACAAATTTCTTGTCTAGAAATTTGGAATTTATTTATCAAATATAAAAGTTGATCAAATTTTACCTCAAACCTTGACAGCTTTTTGATTGAAAAAGACGATGAAATCTTTCAAAACATGTTTGTTTAAGGGTCACTTGCTAGAAAAATTATTTGATGTGGGTATAATATATCAAGGCAGGAGAGGGAAACAAAAGGAGAACTTGGAGCACTCTTCTTACCTTTAATTATTTATTTCTCTGTCATGATCGGACATATATACAGCCGTCGATACATTGAATAATTTCTCAATTTGCTGATAGTTCAACAGTTTAAATGTCTTGGGTCCATTTGGTGAGAAGGTAAGAATTGGTCTATATCTTTGTGCGTAACCCCATGCATGTGAATATATATTATTATTCTAAATATTTAGAATAATAATATATATTCTAAGTTTTTGTTAATTTTCTGTGGACTCGTTCGATATTTTTGAAGTTGGAAGGTTCTAAACATTGAAAATGTCACCGTTTTGGCATGCATGAATTTTCAAATAATTGGTTTAATATTTAAGCTTTGTCTTTTTATGTTCGCATCTTCTTGTGTTAGTTGGCACGAGAGATGACTGAAGATTTTGTGGCATTTGTAAGAAATTGATGTCAGGAACGTTTCTTTAAATATGGCAAAGCTTTTATATATTAAATACTAAGCTCAAATGCTTATCAAATTATATATATACAAATGTTCTGCCGAATTTATGATACTTGAATCATTGATAAAAGTAAATAAGATTTTACCAGATTGATCACAATCTCAATTGGACAGAAGAAGGTAACAAAAAGAATTTAAGAAGATAATAGATCTAAGATCGATTTTATTGTTCATAATAATGATTTGAACAAAAAGTTAAATTAAATATATCTCGAAAAACAAAACTTACAGAATTTATAAAAAAAAAATATCAAAATAGGCATCGTATAACTTTCTTATAAAGAATTGTTTTATAACGGAAAAACATGAGAAAACATACAACAAACTGAGAATTTCCGTATTAATATGAAATGGTATAAATAATTTTACCATTAGAACTATTTTTATAAACAAGAACTAATAAAAATGATTATTACAAAACATTAAAAAAATTGCAAGACAATATGGACTAATGTAAAAGTGATAAAGCGTTAGGAAAAGTATAAGGTCCTGATCAAAATTTTCCTTGCTAAGTGATAAGTAATTACTAATCAATATGTTACTTGAAGACATAAAAGCCGAAACTAAGTCAAGAATCCATGACCTAGTAGCCCAAGAATCCCTAACCACTTTGCAAGCTTCAAGTTTATCAACATATATGGCATCTTATATTTATATCTATAACGTGACTATCATGCGTACACTGATATTACATATACAAGCTCAGCCGTCATCAAGCTTGTTATATTTAGCTACGTCATCAATCTTTTTCTTATATATCACTACTTGTTTTAGAAAGAAAACTACAGTATAGTAACCATATGTGTTCGATCATGAAAGATAAAAAATGCCCTTAATGCTCTCCAAAAACATCTTATATTTCTAAATTTATACCTTAGTCTGTCTCATGCATTACATCCTGAATACAAAAAAAATTTCATTATATGGAATCTAAATAGATACTCTAGCATCATCAAGAACATGCTTTAGATGCATCTTGATTGAAAGATCCTTTCCTCCTTAAACAAGAATGCAATTCAACATCTCAAAACTAAGATTTAAAGTGACATTTTCTTCGAAAAAACAACAACAAAAGATTTAGAGTAACATGTACATGTGACAACAATCTCATCCTATCTTTATTAGATCCTAAAACTCCTTTTATTACCATCAGTAATTTTGGCAATAGTTTTCTCAATAATTCAATCAGGACACTAATTAAAACACTACTACAATATGGGGTTGTCCCTACGGACCCAGAAATCCGTAGGGGCAAATATTTCTTGTCCCTACGGATTTATCCGTAGGGCCATATCGTTGTCCCTACGGTGCTTCACGTTCTAATTTTTGCTTTGGCCCTACGGAGCCGCAGGCCGGATACCTACGGTTATGTCCGTAGGGGCATCTACATAGGTTATTAATAAAAAAAAAGCACAGAAAAATTATATTCATCTCGTTCCCAAATTTCTCTCTCGACCTCCCGCGATCTCGTCGCCTGTTCCCGCCTTCCGTCGCCACCGTGCTCACGAGCCTGCGCCAGCTTCGTCGGTCTTCCCCACACCTTCGTTGACTTCCCGCGTCTCGTCGCCACCTTCGACGATCGTCGGCGACCACCAATTTCTACCGTCTCCTCCACCGCGCGCGCTTGTAAGTAATTCTTAAATAATTTTTAATTTTGACGTAGTCTAGGGTTCAGGCCAGGTTCGGGTAGAGGTGAGGTCATCGGCGTCGGCGTCGGCATCGGTCGGGTTCGGTTAGGGTTAGGGTTAGGGTTAGGTTGTGGGGTTCGGTTGGGGTTGGGGCTGGGGCTAGGCTGGGGCTGGGGCGAGGGTTTGGTTGGGGCTGGGCTGGGACTGGGGGCTAGGCTGGGGCTGGGGCTAGGGTTTGGTTGGGGTTGGGGCTGGGTTGGGGCTGGGGCTAGGGCTCGGTTGGGCTGGGGCTGGGGTTGGGGTTGGGGCTGGGGCTGGGCTGGGGCTGGGGGTAGGGTTCGGTTAGGGTTAGGGATATTGGCCAAAAACTCTCTGCAAGAGATTAATCCGTATCAATATTGGAGTAGTGAGCTTTAATAATGGTGAACTGAGTGCGCCAATGGAGAGCGGCCATTTTGCAGCGGGAGGCTTAGCATATATAAGCAATATACGATTTACAAACAATAGTGGTAATCTATATAAACAACGAGATAATGATTTTCAAATTGGCCAAGTTAGACCCGACTGTTACTCCATTGACAATAGCCATCCTATAGATACCGTATATTTTGGTGGCCCTGGAGGGAGTAAAACATAATGTAAATGATGCACTCTTGCAAATGTGTTATCTTATTGAATAAAAAAGTTGCAATTGGGATGCTATTATTAGTATATGAGAATAATTTTTGTTGGATTCTATCATTACACATGCATCACGAGCTCTCGACAAATTTATTTACTCCGCCTCATAGAAGTACAAGTCTTATACCAGTAAAGAACCATGAAAATTTGCGATTGGTTATGATAGGTTGTGGAATCTCACAGTGCCATAACTTTCTTGAAGGATCTCAAAAGTTTTATCATAAACCATTTTAATGCAAAAGCTAAATTTGATTGCTTTATCACAAGCTCTCTTCATCCTTGATAATTGATTCTTTTGAAGCATCATAAATATGTTTTGCGTTAATGTATTTGCAATGTTGTAAATATGTGATTAGCTTTATGGCTTGACTTTAATAGATCTATATTCCTCTGTTTTTCCCTTGCTTTAGAGTTGAACATGATCTTTTAATAGCAAATATACCGCCCTTTAGAATTCAGATATGGACCGATAAGAAGAGATGATTGTTATCATGTTAACGGCCACTTATAAAATTTCTCAAATCTTGATCTCAATGGTTTAAAATCATGTTACACATACAACACGAATGCACAAAAAACGCATAATTAGAGAGCGATTCGAGCTGTTCAGGTTAAAACCAATATATGATACTCGATGATAATATGAAACCTTCATATTCCCATCGATACTCATATATGAAACTAAAAGCGCCACTTAGTCCCCGTCTATCGGTTAACATACGTGCGATGCTCGTCGTGACCTAGAACTATACGAAGGTTGTTAAATATCGGACGGTATAGCTCGATACTAACAACCGTCGTATAGTCTACGCGACGAGAAAATTCAATCGTATGGTAACCCATAGATTTGTCCCGTGTGGACAAGTTAAGAATATATAAAGCAAACGCCTTCATTCACTTGTGTTTTCATCCGTTTCGAGATATTTTTTCGGTACCTTTCCGCTGGTTCTCCGTGTACAAAGATAGATTAGATGTTCATTTCAACGTTGTTTCACAGCTTTGAAATGATTATCTATTCTATTACAGTGTACTCGAAGAACAGCGGGGAGGTGCTGCCGAAATTTACTCGAAATGGTTGAAAGCAGAAGTGATGGGCGTTCGCTCTATACATTCTTAATGGGATAGAAGCCTACCCCTGACAGCCGGAACACACACATACAACAAGAATACACAACAAACGCATAATTAGAGAGCGATTCGAGATGTTCAAGTTAAAACCGATACTCGATGATAATATGAAACCTTCATATTCTCATCGATACTCATATATGAAACTAAAAGCGCCACTTAGTCCCCGTCTATCGGTTAACATACGTGCGATGCTTGTCGTGACCTAGAACTATACGAAGGTTGTTAAATATCGGACAGTATAGCTCGATACTAACAACCGTCGTATAGTCTACGCGACGAGAAAATTCAATTGTATGGTAACCCATAGATTTGTCCCGTATGGACAAGTTAAGAATGTATAAAGCAAACGCCTTCATTCACTTGTGTTTTCATCCGTTTCGAGATATTTCGTCGGTACCTTTCCGCTGGTTCTCCGTGTACAAAGATAGATTAGATGTTCATTTCAACGTTATTTCACAGCTTTGAAATGATTATCTATTCTATTACAGTGTACTCGGAGAACAGCGGGGAGGTGCTGCCGAAATTTACTCGAAACGGTTGAAAGTACAAGTGATGGGCGTTCGCTCTATACATTCTTAATGGGATAGAAGCCTACCCCCGACAGCCGGAACACACACATACAACAAGAATACACAACAAATGCATAATTAGAGAGCGATTCGAGATGCTCAAGTTAAAACCGATACTCGATAATAATATGAAACCTTCATATTCTCATCGATACTCATATATAAAACTAAAAGCGCCACTTAGTCCCCGTCTATCGGTTAACATACGTGCGATGCTCGTCGTGACCTAGAACTATACGAAGGTTGTTAAATATCGGACAGTATAGCTCGATACTAACAACCGTCGTATAGTCTACGCGACGAGAAAATTCAATCGTATGGTAACCCATAGATTTGTCCCGTGTGAACAAGTTAAGAATGTATAAAGCAAACGCCTTCATTCACTTGTGTTTTCATCCGTTTCGAGATATTTCGTCGGTACTTTTCCGCTGGTTCTCCGTGTACAAAGATAGATTAGATGTTCATTTCAACATTGTTTCACAGCTTTGAAATGATTATCTATTCTATTACAGTGTATTCGGAGAACAGCGGGGAGGTGCTGCCGAAATTTACTCGAAACGGTTGAAAGCACAAGTGATGGGCGTTCGCTCTATACATTCTTAATGGGATAGAAGCTTACCCCCGACAGCTGGAACACACACATACAACAAGAATACACAACAAACACATAATTAGAGAGCGATTCGAGATGTTCAAGTTAAAACCGATATATGATAATATGAAACCTTCATATTCCCATCGATACTCATATATGAAACTAAAAGCGCCTTTTAGTCCCCGTCTATCGGTTAACATACGTGCGATAATTTATTCTTTTCAACGACAAACGCACACACAAAGCATATACACGGATTTTCTCCTTTGTCAGTAACTATCCCGTTCTTATATTTCTCAATATAGTCAGCATAACCTACAATTTATATGTTATACAGTTTAACATGGCCCATGAGTACGTCAGAGTTAAGGACTGGATGTATGTGGATTGGAAACAACGTATGCAACCTAAGTTTGTCGCAGGAGTTGCTTCTTTCCTTGAATTTGCACGCGCACATAATAAGATCATAATAGAGAAGATTCTCTATCCGTGCGATAGATGTGGCAATAAATACTGGCAGAAGGTAGAATTGGCAGAGCTTCATATTGTAAAACATGGGTTTACTAGACTTTATACAACTTGGAAATATTACGGGGAAGGAGAAGAATGCAGTACTGCGGCAGAAGAAGAAGGAGAACACGATAATGCGGCAAGAGAAGAAGAAGAATTCGGTAATGCGGCAGGAGACGGAAATTTATTTCCATCAGAAGAAATGAAGGATATGGTAGAGGCTGTCCTAGGTGAATCTATTCATACCGAAGATGACATTCCTTCCGGTCAAGGACCGCGTGCGGATAAATATGAAAATTTCATGAATGATGCTAGGAAACCAATTTATGAGAATGCGAAGTATTCCACCCTCTCATGGTTCGTCCAACTTTTCCAGATTAAGTGCCTAAATGGATGGAGCAACAAGTCATTCACAATGCTTCTTTCGTTCTTGAAAGATTCTATGCCTCCGGGAAATAATGTGCCCGACAGCTGGTACGAAGCCCAGAAGATGATGTCTGATTTGGGTCTAAAGTGCGAGAAGATTCAAGCATGTCCTAAAAATTGTGTGTTGTACCGGAAAGAGAATTCAGATTTGAAAGAGTGTCCAACATGCGAAGAGGCCAGGTATAAGCCGAAAGATTCTGATTAGAAGCCTGATATACCTGTGAAGATAGCACGATACTTTCCCATAACACAGAGGCTACAGAGGCTATTCAGATGCAAGAAAACAGCCGAGGCAATGATTTGGCATCACCGTGCTCCTCCAAGCGAAAATGGAAAAATGTGCCATCCAAGAGATTCACCGGCATGAAAGGATTTCGATAGGAGGCACACAATATTCAGTAGCGATCCTCGCAATATCCGGCTCGGACTGGCTACTGATGGCTTCTGCTCATTCAACTGTATGGCTGGAAGTCACAGCACATAGCCCATTGTAATGATAATTTATAATCTGTCGCCTTGGTTGGCTATGGACCAATCATACTTTATGATGCCTCTTCTTATCGACGGACCAAACTCACCGGGGAACAATATCGACGTCTATCTCCGACTTCTGATCGAGGAGTTGAAATCTTTGTTCATTGATGGTGTAGAGACATATGATTCAAACACAAATACAACCTTCATACTGCGTGCGGCTTTAATGTGGACAATTAATGACTTTCCTACGTATGGAATGCTATCAGGTTGGTCCGTACATAGTCACAAAGCATGTCCTCATTGCCATGAACACACAACATCAAAATTCTTGAATTTTAGCAGGAAGCTTTGTTATTGCGGCCATCGATGTTTCCTGCCTCCAGACCACTCCTATAGGTTAGATACGGTTCACTTTGATGGTCATCAGGAGCTTCTTGGACCTCCATCCCCATTGTCCGGAGAGGACGTGACTGCTAAATGGGATGGTTACAATAACGTGACCCTCGGGATGGATCCGACGAAACAGGTCAAACCACAATATTGGAACAAGTTAAGCATTTTCTTCGAGCTTCCGTACTGGTCTACAAATTCAGTGCGTCATTGTCTGGACATCATGCATATAGAGAAGGGAGTATCAGAGCACATACTTAACTTGCTTCTTTGTAAAGACGGGAAATCGAAAGACAACATGAATGCTCGGATGGATCTACAAGAGTGGGGGATAAGAAGTGAATTGCACCCTAGACCGGTAGCGGATAAACCGGGCAAGTTTGTACTTCCCAATGCCGCTTATCATATGTCACAACCGGAGAAGAAAAGATTCCTACATGTGTTGCATGATTTGAAAGTCCCCACAGGTTTCTCAGGATCATTCAGCAAGAAAATAAAAATTGTGAAGGGCAAGATCGATGGGCTGAAAAATCATGATCACTATGTTATCGTGGAGCACCTTCTTCCATTAGCCCTCAGGACTTCTCTTCCCGACTCGGTTGGTCTAGTAATCAACGACCTATGTTGTTTTTTCAGGGAGTTGTGTGCTAAAACACTGGAGGTTGCGACGCTGGATAAACTAGAAAATTCTATTGCGTTGATACTTTGCAAGTTTGAGCGTATTTTCCCACCGTCATTCTTCGATATCATAATACACTTGACGGTTCATCTTGCAACTGAGGCGAAATTAGCCGGACCGGTACAATATCGATGGATGTATCCCGTCGAGAGGTACGTGTAATTTTTCGTTTCGCGCAATTTATAAATTTATTGTTGTCCCGTATGCCCGTATTTATTTATTCAACATATTCTCATTAGGTACCTCTACACTCTTAAGAAGTATATACGCAATAAAAATCGACCAAAGGGTTCTATCATGCAAGGTTATCTTCTTGATGAAGCAACCATATTTTGTTCCCGCTATCTGGACGAGAACATTGAGACAAGGCTTAACCGACCACGAAGAATTCAAGACGGGCCATATGGTAAAGCCGAGTATAAGAGGGTAGACACTATGTTTATCAACAAGATATACCGGTTTATCTTGCTTAATTGCGCCTGTCTTGAACAAATTAGAGAGTAAGTTCTTTTGGATTAATTGTTATATCTGTATTTGTGTGTGTATGAAATGATATAATATTAATGTCACAATTATTTGTTGACAACAGAATTCATTTTAACGAGGTACGTGAGGGGCATCCTGATTGGAACGAAGAACATTTGGAAAAATACTATCAGGATAATTTTTGTGATTGGGTCACAGATCATGTAAGTTATTCGAATAACATTTTATTGCTATCAGTTTTAATCTAAACTTGTATCGTTATGTATTTGTCGTAAAATTTGTTTTGTTAGATCCACGATCCGAACTTGTCTGCATCATTTGAGAGTGATTCAAGATGTTTAGCTCAATTTCCTAGTATGGAGGTTGCATATTACAAAGGATTTGGTGTCCTTGGATACAAATTCGAAGTTAAGGACATAGAAACATCTAGAACCACTCAGAATAGTGGGATTGCGACGGTAGGATCGGACGGTGTGATTTACTATGGGTACTTAAATTGTATACTTGCCCGGACGATCAGAACCCTTTTATATATTCCAGTGTACTTGGTACGATCCGCGAACCGATACGGACAGGTGGAGAAGCAGTCTTGGGACTTAGAAAGATGAATATGGATTGACCAGTGTGAACACACTTCGATTTTACGGTCAGGACGATCCGTTTATCTTTTCGAACCAAGCGTTCCAAGTATACTACTCACAGTGTTTGAAGCATCCAGGGTGGAGTGTTGTATGCCGATGGAAACCCAGAGATGTCTATGATGTCCCAGAATACGAGGACAGCGATGGGGACGAAGAAGTGAGAAGGCTTAAAGTGCTCCGACCGTCTGTTGCGAAGGACGGGTTGTCTTCGACCGATCATGAAGTTACGTGGGTTAGAAATGACATCGATGATGAAATCCAAGTAGATATGTATAATGCGCCCACGAAACGAAAAAGGTTATCAGTAATGTTATATTATTACTTCACATTTTACGCTCTATACATATATAGTCAATACTTTTAATGATTGTCTAATGCGTCCACGAACCGTTTATCTAGATTTGATGACGATGTCGGGAGCAGCGAGGGGCGGCAGGAGCTCCAGCCGCGGCAGAGGCAGAGGCAGAGCGGTTCTGCCGCCCGGAGAGCTCCGTAGGGAGCTTCAGAGGGCCGGTCTTGCACCCAGATCGGAGACCCCTTCGGATACCTCCTTCCGTGTGGATTTTGCCACATCTCCAGGTATACTGCACGCATATCCATTTTGAATGTAATATTACAGATATTCATGCCTATTTATGTCAAAATTACTTATATTGTCAATGTTTGATTGTCTAGTTGTTGGTGACGCGTCCACATCTGGGACAGAGGCCACTCCCGCTCCTCTAGGTATGTTTATATATCATATAGTGCATGTATATTGATTTAGAATGCTATATCATAAATACACACATTCCTTTTGCTCTTACTTAGCAATTTTTATTATTGTCTAGCTGTAGGTGGTGACACCACTGCACCTGCGGGTATGTTATAGTGCATGCATATTGATTTAGAATGTTATATTATTGATCTACACATTCTTTTTGCAATTACTTATATAATCTATTTTTAATTGTCTAATTATAGGTGGTGCGTCCACATCTTCCGCAGGGGCCACTCCTGCCGCTTCCATACCCTCCGCATCATCTGCAGGTTAGTATGAATAAATTTAAAATATTTATTCATTTTACATATGCTCTATAGAATAAATATGAACTTCATGGAAATTTAGCGTCGATGTTTATTTTCTAGTTGAAGGGAATGCGTCCGCATCCGGGACCCCGGTTGTTCCTCATCGGAGGAACTATCGTCCCGCTCGTTCTGCTGCCCGGGCCCAGGCTCATGCGATAGTCACCGGAGGTATATATCACACTTGAATTTTGGTTTAACCTTGATTTATTAATACAACTTTGTCTTATTATTGATTGTCTTGATATTTCGTGCAGACGCAGGGCCTCGCCATCCCCAGAGGGGGACTCGAGGCCCGAATCAGTCCCATAGGCTGAGGCCTGACAGAGTTAGGGGGGAGGCAGCATTCCCCCTTTTTTTTACCCTTGACTATCGCTATACCGGTCCTCATGCCGAGAGGTTCGGCCGGTATATGGGGGACGAGAGCTGGCTCGTGAAGAACTATCCACTTCACGTTGAGTGGGGCGAGCAGCACCAGGGCTTATTCGCCCTCTTCTTTGATCAGGCTCGGGTATGTATTAATATATATTTTCATTTGATCTATCCAATATATTTATTATTAACACTTGCAATCTAATAACAATGTTTTTTTTGTATTTTTAGTTGGATTACGATTTTCAGCCTGTAGCCGACCCTGATCACCCGGGGAGGGTGCTCGACCTTCATACTCTGTACAATGGCCTGATGAAGAACATGCAGGCCAAGGTCCGATACAACAGGAATGAGCTGAAGGCCGACTGCTACTCCCTGTGGATGGCGACCCCCGAGGCAGAGAGAGCGGCCCTCCTATCTACTCCGGCGTTTGCGAGAGTCGACGTAGAGACATGGCCTCTATTGTGCGCTTATTTCGACTCCCAACGCAAACAGGTATGTATTTTAAACGTAATTCATTATTTATGATATAATTTATTTCTTTGTGTTTCTTAATTAGAAAACTAAATGTTAATGCGTTGTGCAGAAACAGGCCGCTCAGAATACAGAGAACAGGAAGTCGGCGAAGAGGGGTCGCCCCACTTACACAGGTGGCTCGAGGAACATTACTCGAGCCATGGAGTTATCGGTAAATTACAATAGACCGACCTTTGTGATATTCTGCAATATTAAGAGTTATTTTCTAATATTTCTAATATTAAGAGTTACTTTCTAATATTGCAGACATCTCGGACCGTGGCGTCAGGTGGTACACCGAGCGTGCTATCCGCATATCTTGCTGTCCACGGCACCTCGACAGATCCCGCTACGGGCGAGCTTCGATATCCCGACGTCGCTACCCAGGGGTACTGCGTAAGTGTTAATATTTTTTCTACCCAAATTTGAAATTTTAGTTTTGGAAGGTTCAAGTTTAAATTTTATACTTATACTTTACTGCTTAATGTGGGTGTAGGAGTAGGTGGTTGAGCAGGCCCAGGCCTCGGGGATCGATTTTACCGGACAGAGCGATCCGAGGCTGCTGACCCCAGTTCTGGACGCCGCACACGGAGGGCACCACGGTGGTTGGGAGAGAGGCCGGGGACTGGGCCCTAGCAGGGCCCATATGAGGTTGGATTCCACCCCGGCGGTTACTTCCTCCGTCTCCAGTGACCGACGTGTCCATCAGGAACTGGAGAGCTTGAGGGCCACCGTTCAGGAGTTGAAAGAGATGCTGGTATGTATACTACTTTATAGTAAAATATCATGTCATATTATATAGATATCAACATATCCATAATTAGTACGTAGCTTGAGCTTATTTGGTTTTAGACTTAAGTTTGATTAATCATACATACAGATGTAATTAAAATAAACAACAAACTAGATATCCAAACGGGGTTTCGAAATAACTTAATAATGATACGAATTCGAATAATACACAGTTCTTACACGCTTATTACACACGTTAGGTCCAGATGCGACAGGGTACATCGGCCGAGCCTCCACATGCATCTCCTTCGGCTGCGGCTCCGCAAGCCACTATATCGGCTGCGGTTCCGCAGACAGCTCCTATAGCTCCACCTCCCGCTCAGACTCCCACAGCCGCGGCTCCGCAAGCGACTACCTCGACGGCGGCTGCGCAGACCACATCGCCAGCTCCACAGGCCGCTCAGACTCCCGCTCGCGCCGAATTGCAGAGTTTATTGACCGAGGAGCAGGCGCGCGTTATTCTATCGTTATTCAGAGGTGGAGCTGGACCGAACTAGGGTAGCTTTTTGGTTCTTATTTTTTGAAACATGTATTTATTTATATCATACACATTGTACTACATTTTGAAACGATATTGATATTGGTTTATATTTATATCATATTCAGTTTTTGGGTTTCTTTTGTATATTATATATATGCGTGAGATGTGATTATGAATACTGCGATATATGTTGTGTGATGATTAATTTTATATTTGATTGATGTATATATTATTGTGCACAGGACGGGAAAAAATCAGGCAGCCCCTTTTTAAAAAAAAATACAGATAATATGTACCTACGGATTAATCCGTAGGTACACATGTTGCCCATACGGCTATAACCGTAGGGGCAAAATATCTGCAGTAACTGATATTTCCCCCCTGATTTCAGTACCAGGGGGTTGGGAGTGCCCCTACGGACATATCCGTAGGGGCCACGGCCTCGCCTCTACGGCGTTATCCGTGGGGGCAAAATATCAGAAATCCTGATATTTTGCCCCTACGGATAGGTACCTACGTAGATATCCGTAGGGGGTAGTACATGGCCCTACGGTTATGTCCGTAGGTACATTTAATATATTAAAAAAAAACGTAAATAATATAACTTTTTTTACCCTACGGCCCACTCCATAGGGGCAACAGGACCTACACAGAAATCCGTAGGGGCAAGAATTTCCCCGTAGGGGCAAGTTCAAGGCTTCAACTTGCACCTGCGGCCTTTGTACCTACGGGGTATTTTTTCGCCCCTACGCATATCTCCGTAGGGGCAACCCTTATTTGTAGTAGTGAAAGATGACTAACAGAAGATTGTAAAACTTAATCAAAACTTTTAGAATCATTGGTCAAGGAATCCAGGTTCCATCAGAGATCCAGACATATTCTGAGACGGTATCACCTGATCCGGGAGATAGTTGATCGCCGGGAGATCGAGATCATGAGAGTTAACACGAAGGACAACACTGCGGATCCACTCACGAAGGCCATACCCCAGATACAATTTGAGAGACTCTTCGGGGTGTTGGGTATGAGATATTACAACAGCTGGCCTTAGTGCAAGTGGGAGATTGTTAGTTATGTATATGCCCTAGAGGCCATTATTGTATATATGATGTATATTATAGTGGATACTTGGATATATATAGAGAGGACTTTCTTGCTCGATATGATAGTATTCTATCTGGTTGCTCTTTATCTTAACATGTTGACTTGTATTGTATTACTGTCTTGCTCTCACATGTTGATAAAATCCTTAGGATGTGTACTTGACTACTAGGACTATGATTGAGATCATACTAGTGGGGCCAGGGTAGTCCACAAGTACATCCTATAATTGTTCCTAGTCGAGAGTGTATCGAGACAGGGCATCGATACTCCAGAGTAGACTAGCGTATACGCATCTTGACCCATATGATGGGCGATGGATGATCCCACATCCATTGGTGTTTGACATTAAAGATAGTATACGGGTGCTCAGTGGAGACTGGGTACACTGAACGGACTCGCCAAGAACTCCTAGTTGGTATTATACCTATCGTTAGATAGCAGTTCTTTGGTGACACTGGTACATGTTAGTTTATAGACCCGAGATCGTTATAGAGTCTTGTATGATTCCCACCGTGCTTTGATTTCCACCTTTTCACATTCATGATAACGTGCAAAACGGTGGCTTTTGGGTACAATCCCGAATCACATGGAGGCAATGAGCGATAGGAGGGGTTTCGTCTCTCCCGGTATTGGGGGTTGATATTGCGCTGTGCTCGATTGGCTATAACTGGAAGTTCCTGGGCAGGGCTAATATGGAGATCTACTGGTAAGTGTTATAAATAGTTTCTCGACCCGTTATAAGCCTCACATCGACACGACTTATCGGTTACTGGGGTCTGACGTTTATCACCCCTAGAATGGATATGTGACATATCAGACGAAAAGACCGGACTATACGGTAGTGTTACTGATTGGATTCACAAGAGTATGTACAGACTTGCTTGTTGATCTTCTGATCGCTCAATACCTGGGTGGTCGTTACGTTTAGCTGACCGCTTGCGGCTTGTGGGTGTTTGATATGATCATCACCTACTGTCGGTATATTGACGAGTCTTTAGAGCCCTACACAGAGGTTTCCTGGCTCAGGCGAAATGGAGTAGGAGCACATATATGATATGTGCGGTACCGAGATTGATACGTGTATGTGATACCGTATTCTATTCTCGTGATATGTGATATCGGCTGGTTATATGTGATATAGCCGGGTCATCGGATTAAGTGTTGATTCGATGAAATGATACATTTTATATTTGTCGGTTATATGTGATATAGCCGGATTATTAAATCAAGTGTTGATTTAATAATTTAATGTATAATTATATATTTGATATATTAAATTACATTAACTAATATCTATGCTCACTTAAGTATTTTTTTCTCTCACTTTGGACATATTTAACATATATGTGATATATGTTTATTGTATTCTTTTCTTTTGTTACAAAATTATATATATGTGATATGTATAATTGTAACATGCTAGGTTATACATGCAACTTGGGTAAATGAGCATCACACCATAATTGTGATAATGGTTGGATTTTTATTTATTTTAGATAATTCAAAATTGTGTGGATTTTGCTAAGATATTTTGTGTTGACTTAGTCCACCAATTTTGATATTTCTAAGATATTTATTAACCTAACCCTAATCACTAGCCATGGTTTATTCTCTGCATGAGTTAGCCATGCCATACATTAACCCAATGTTGCATTTCTAACCTCATAACTCATTCTCTTCATCACTTGAGCTTTTTCTTCTTCATCTCATTTCTAGCTCTCTTGACTTGGAGAAAGTGATGAAAAATAGTGAGAAATAAAATTCTAAAGTGAGAAAAATTCCTACTTCATCATTCTCTTCTATACTAGCCATATAGTTTAGTGTGTTGGCTTCACTAATTCATTATTAGTGAAGAGATAGCTTGAGTTTGTATTTCCTCGAAGTAGATCATTTTGGATTTCGAAGACTACATGCAAGCATGCTTCATTCACCTTGTGGAGCTTCTTAAGAGTCCGGGAGTTCTTTGATCGCAGCGAAGGGACCACTACTTTGAGCTAATGAAGTGAAGGAACGGACTACAAAAGTTGTAATCTATACCCACTTAGTTGTAAAGTAGTTTACATCTAGTTTCCGTATGATTTTCTAGTTAAAGATCTAAGTTATGGTTCTTTTAAGCATGGAAAATTTTTAATTTGGTATGGACGATACCACCCGAAACCTTGCTGTCGTGCTTAGAAACCCTACATTATTATCTTGATTAGGGCATGAAGTGGTTGTTACCTGGAGATAGAGAGAGAAAAGATACACTCAGCGTACGCTCTTGCAAGATTAGATTGGTTATTAATTTATCTAATCAGGATGGCTCCTACCGTTTCCTCGAATTCCTCTTTAAACCTAAAAAGAAGAATTAGTTGGGATTAATCGCACGTCACAATACTTGCTTAACTTTCGGTCAGGCTAGTGTCGGTACTTTGAGCGAGCTTTTCCAACGTTTTCGCGAAGTTCCTTAATTATATAACCTCTTTTCCTTTGAGGCGTAGCCCCGCTAATACCGTTCTAGACACCTACTTGGTTTATAGTATTGATTGTTAAGTGAAAAAATCTTCCAGGAGTAATCCTACTTATCAGTGGGATCGGTATCCAACTATCATTGCGTGATAACCTAGATGGAAGTAACTTTAGTTACCACACTCCAGAAGGTATGCAACACTAGTAAGTTTTCTGTATATTTGAAACCCCCGATGTGGTTTTTTGCCCCTAGGACCCTATTCCCGCTAAAAAAATTCTGCGCAAAAAAGCCCAAGGTATTAAATGACAGCGATACGTTTAAGAAAATGTGAACCAGTATTTTCCTGGCTGTATTTTGACAAACTCCCGAATGTGAAATAGCCAAATTCTTATGGTATCGAAAGCATCTCGAAAAAGCATTCGATTTGATATATTATGGGCTTCATAATTCATCCGAGATAAAAAATTATGAGCAAATATGCAATGCACGTGTAATCTAAGGAAGAAAATGCGAACCAGTATTTTCCGGGCTGCATTTTGACAAACTACCGAATGAGAAACAACTAAATTCTGATGGTATCGAAAGTGTATCGATAAATCCTTCGATTTGATATATTATGGGCCTCATAATTCATCCGGGATCAAAAGTTATGAGGCATTACGTGCTCACACGTGACCGGGCATCACGTGCCCACACGTGACCGGGCATCACGTGCAGACACGTGACCATTTACAGGCAAAGCTTGTAGGTACTGAATAAATAATTGGAAATAATTAATCAGTGGGGTCACGTGCCAACACGTGATGGGCCTTTAAACCCACTGAAAAGAATTAAAGATATAATAAAATAACAAGGAAAAACCCCAATGGGGCATCACGTGCCAACACGTGACCAACGGTCACGTGCTGACATGTGATAATTCCTGAGTTCCTTAAAACAACAGAATTAAATTCTGGTCAAATGCTTAATCAGGGGGTCACGTGCCAACACGTGATGGGTTTCTAAAAATCTATGAATTAATAAAATTAAATTCTAATTAAGAGGGAATCAAAAACCCTAACTGGAAAAATATTTCTCTAAATCTTTCCAAACAAAAAAGATGGTGCTCTGTAAAATGGAGCACCGTTGGATTAAAAATCCAATGGTGATTAAAAATCATCAATTTATGGAAAGATTTTATACAAGGAAAGATTTCCCTGAAATTTGCCAGGAATAACAGATAAAAGATCTTTTGGATTAAAAATCCAATGGTGAATAAAATTCACTGAGTGATCTACAAAATCATGTTGGTTACAAAATCAATTAAAATCTTTCAATGAAAGATTCACAAAACAAATTGATTCTTTTCTTTCTCCTATAAATAGGAGCCAAGAAAACAAGAGAAGAGATCTACTTTTTTGGGAGATAACAACAACAGAGAGAAAAAAGAGAGGAGAATTTAATTCTTAAGAGAGAGAAAAAAAGAGATCTCTTTAGAGAAAAGAAACCCTAGGTGAGAAAGGGGAAAGAGATCTAAGTTCCATAAAACAAAGAGAATTTAATTCTCAATTTAAGAGTTTAACTTTTCTGAATAAGAACTTAGCTCTTCCTTTGGTTGAAGATCTGCAGAAGCAGATCTCCCCACAAATTGAGAATTTAATTCTCATCGGGGAGATTCTGCCGTGCAGATCCAAAACTTAGAGGGATAATTGAGTTTAAGGAATTTAATTCCCCCAAATTCATAGGAATTTAATTCCTCCAAAACAGAACTAGGGTTTAACCCTATATGAGAATTTAATTCTCCCAAATTCAGAGGAATTTAATTCCTCCAAAACAGAACTAGGGTTTAACCCTATATGAGAATTTAATTCTCCCGAATTCATAGGAATTTAATTCCTCCAAACAGAATTAGGGTTTAACCCTACTGAGAATTTAATTCTTTCACATACATAGGAATTTAATTCCTCTAAAACAGAATTAGGGTTTAACCCTACAGAGAATTTAATTCTTAAAATAAGAGACTTAAAAGCTCTCGATGCACGTAAAGAACCGGGTCACGTGGTGACACGTGACCCCTATTCTAAAAAATCAGAAAAGAAGGAACAAGACTAGGTCACGTGTTCCTACGTGACCCTTAAACAGACTCCCCAAAATAAGAAGGAATTAGCCTAGAAGCAATGCCTCACGTGCTCCCACGTGACCTTCAAAACAAAGAGAACAAAGGCAAAGGCAGTACTGATTTTTGGGCGCTCTCACGTGTCCCCACGTGACCCTCAAACAGACTCCTCAAAATGAGAAAGAAAAAGCATGAAGGCAATGCCTCACGTGCTCATACGTGACTCTCAAAACAAAAGGAAACAAATCCAAGGGCAGAATCAATTTTGGGCACCTTCACATGACCCCTAAAAAACACTTTAATAATCAATGCATGGATACCCATCACGTGCCAACACGTGATGGCCTGAAGACTAAAAGTGTTTAACACTTATTTGAATATTCTGACAATAAAATAAAGGGAGTCTGGGCCCCATCTTCAGATGCCCCACGTGACCCCACGCAACCAATTCAATTTTAGTGTTTAACACTATTTTCAGCGCATCACATGGGAACACGTGACCGCCAAATATCCTCTAGTGTTTAACACTATTTTAAAAACCAGTCTTAGCCCAAATTGGCTAAGTCTTCCAGAGGCAAGACTCCCCTTTGACTGAACCTCAAATACATCCTTGCCTTCCAAGATTGATCATCTTATATGGCATATGAGTGCTCAGCATTCAATAAGAGATAAAAATATGGTCAGAACCCAGACCCATGCTTAGCATTGCTAAATAATAGGGAGGTTGAACCCAGACAAATGTTCAACAGTCCAACAAAGGTCTAACATTCTAAACCTAATTGGACTTAGCCCAAGTTGGCCATAAGTTCTCAATTCAGATTTAATTGAGCCAATGTGCTCATAATCTAATTAATTGATCTTAGTCCCAAATTGGACTGTAGATCTCTCAACCAATATTGGTTCAAGGGTACATCTCTTCACTCCTCTGATATATGTCGTTGTAATCTTTCAACGTCTTCAGAGAGGTGACGGGTCCCGACAACCAGACATTCCATGGACTGTGGGGTCCTTAAACCCATGGACTATGATGTCCTTAATCTCGGACTGTGAGGTCCTTAAACCCATAGACCGAGATGTCCTTAAACTTATATCGGACCACCATGTCCTTAAACTGGTAATTGACCGCAAAGTCCCTAAACTAGAACAATAGAGCCCAAATGCTCTTTTGTTGGATCTAAATGATCCTGTTAAGTAGATCTTAGTCTAAAATTAGACTAACGTATCCTTAACAAATGGTTAAGTTGACCTTAGTCTAAAGTTAGACTAACGTGTCCTTAAACAACTGTTAAGTTGATCTTAGTCTAAAATTAGACTAACACATCCTTAACAAACGTTTAAGTTGATCTTAGTCTCAAATGAGACTAACGTATCCTTAAACCCAACCCCCAAACCCAAATCTAAGAAAATACAGATTTGGACTAATCCACGCCCTACGGGCGACAACATAAATTAGTCTCCGTATACAATCTACGGGCAACCAAAAACAAAACAAACACCCACGACACGAAGTGACCATCTAGAGAAGAAGAAAGTGGTTACCGCGACGCGGTAGCGTAATTAACTGCAGGGGCTTGCGCCTGCAGGGAAGAGCGTCCCCACAATCAAAAACCCCTCAACGAGGGGGAATCTGACGAAGTCTGCTACATCGGACGCATCCGTTTAAACCTCCGATACATGATGTCATAAATCAACTTGGCATCTTCGGAGAGGTGGACGGATAGCACCAATTAGCATCTGCCCCGAAATTCAGGCAAGACGGACCTACGCGGTCACGTTTCCGTGTTTCGGTGAGGAACAGATTTTGGCACGCCCGGTGGGACCTTTTCCTCTTTCCACTCCACACTTCGTGTGTCGTGTTCGTGAACGAATCGCGGTTTGATATGGTTCCCCTTGGGTTCGAGGTACTAAGATTTGGTGTCTTGCTCCGTGCAGAAAACAGAAGATCAATGTCTTCAAACTGCACTAACTGCAACTGCAACTCTCGCTCCGTCCCGTCCGGAGGAGTCACTTATGGGTCCTAAGCGGCCTCCATCTTCGCTATGCCGGTGGAACATGTGACTCAGGCCACCATTGGATTGTTCTTCGAGACCATGCCCCCGCCAACGAGCTTCAACGCTCCTATACCATCGCAAGAAGCTCCGAAGAAGTCGGTATTTGATCGGCTTACCACTACTGCGGCCCCTCTTAACGGGTCGCCCAAACCAAGCGCCTCGGTTTTCAATAGACTGGGTCAAAGCTCCAACGGACCCTGAAGAAGCCCGCAATACCAGAAGGCGTTATCCCGAAGCGGATAGCCATTCCTACTCCTGAAGTCCCTAAGGCGGCTTCTCCAGCTAAGGGGTCGGTCTTCACAAGACTGGCCGTTTCAGCTCCCACTCCGCGTGAAGTAACCAAGGACATTTCCCCTGCACGAAAATCGGCCTTCTCAAGATTGGGCGTTCCCTCTCAGCGAGCATCTGTCTTTGACAGACTGACGCCAACAGCAAACTCTCATCAGAACAGGGGGCACGGAAAAGCTGATCCAACAGCGGAGGTGATCCCGGCCGCACGACATGAACGACGTCGCCACTGGTGCCGATTGAGGATAGCTAGGGGCAATTCCCCTTCTGGACTGACTTCGCCAGCTCCAACGGTGGAAATCGATGCTCCTGTTCCAACCGGGAACAACTTTGAATTACTTAACAAGGTGCGCTGGAATTCGCCAACTGCCGTGCTAAAAAAGTCTCCACCGCATGTTGAAAAGATCACAAAGGCGAACCCAGAACAACCCCCTCAGCTGATGTCCTCCAAAATTTACAAGGTTTGGCGACAGGTCCAAAACTCGGTGATTGATCAAGACTATCCCCTCCAACAGAAAAAGCTGAAAGCGCGGCGAGAAGAGGACAATCTTGTTAAGCCACAAAAGGTGTCGTCTACCTGGGTGCCCGTTGCAACGGCCCCCTCAACTTCGACCGCCCACAAAAGAAGGAGGTCGGAGAAGATCCTTGCGTCTTTGGCAAATCGCAAAGACACTGAATCTAAACGCTTTAAGTCTGGGGGCATAGTGGTGCATACCGTCTATATGGCATCCGGAAAAGAGGATAGTCGTATCTCCACAGGTCATCGACCGCTTACGCGATCCGTGACAAAAGCCCAAGAGCAGCAACAGAAGCTTCAAGAAATGCTAACAGCTATGGCCGCACTTACGGGACCGAAAACTTGCCCGGAAACATCCTCAGAGCAGCGTCGGGCACAAGAAACTGATGCTGAATTCCTCCGAAGAATGCTTGAGAGGAAAGAAAAAGAGGCCGCGGAACAAGCGGCCAACATAAAACGAATGGCTCTTTTGTTCCAAGACATGGCCGGGATGATGTTACAGCCGGAACCTCCAGCTGAAGACCCCCCAATTATCATTGAAGACGACAGAGGGGAGATATCGAACCCTCCTCCAGCTCTTTCTGCAACCAAGGAGAAGACCATCTCCAAGGCCGCTCTGGATGATTATATCGCTCAGCAAATATGAGCTCATCATGTGAGCGAGACGGCCGGGCAGATCGTTAAGACTGGACGACCCTATCCAGACTGGTATGACCAAACAAGGTACCCGCCGGGATATACGATCCCTAAATTCCATGTATATAAAGGGACGGGGAATCCGCATCAGCACGTCGCTCAATTCAGAGCCTTGTGCGGCAACACCGGAGGTGATGATAAACTTCTGCTCCGCAAGTTTGTTGGTAGTTTGTCGGAAACGACCTTCGAATGGTATTCGGAGCATCCAAATGACTTCGTCAAAACATTCACGGAGATGGAGCTGTTATTCACCCAGCGTTTCGCAAGCGCTAGCGAACGCACCCCAATCACGGTGTCGATCAATGCCCGAGTGAAGTCAGGGGAGACATAGGTTCAGTATGCAATACAGTGGCGGAATCTATGGTCGAAGTGCGAGCAGCGCATCGAAGAAGCGTCCCCGGTAGGCATGTTCGTGGGTACTCTTGACCCTCAAGCGACCATATCCCAATTCACGATGTTCTTCAAGCCGACCACCTTCCAGGCCTTGATTGACAAGCTGGCCCAAATGGACCAGATGGGCCATAGGACTTCCTCTTCAAAGACGGAGCCTTGGAATGAAAAGGGCAAAGGGAAAGCAACCTTCGTCGCCAACGCTCAACAACAACCGAGTGGCCCGAGACCGGTTATTCGCCAAAGCAACAAGCGGCAATCCCTTGACGAGAAGTCGAGACGTCCTTACTCATTTCCCCGGGATAAAACAAGGAAACTGTTTGAACTAGCAGTGCGAGTCGAGACACCCAACGCGAACCGAACGATGTCAACGATCCTAATTACTGCCCCTACCACCGAATATTGGGCCATCCGATCGAAAACTGTTACGTCTTCAAAAACTGGGTCGAAGACCAATACCAACATGACAAGTTCGCGCTATCCGAAAACTGGAAGGTGAATCCGCCACAGCAACACACTCTTAAAAGGGTGGACACACCGGGGGCATCGTGCTCTTTTATAGAAAAAACTCTATGGGAGGTCACTCTTTCAGCCAAGACGAAAAGAATGCTGAAGGATCTTCACACATGCCCGACCATCAGGTGGAAAAGTCCGCTAGAGCCCGATGCCATTGAGGGAATGCTGAAGCCGCGCCCAACTCCAAAAATTGGTGGTGGTAGTCAAAGCGCTCACACCCAGCCATCAAAGTCTTCGAAGAAGAAGAAGAAGACCAAAAAGCCCGTGAAGCCTGCTGACAAGCGCACGGACCTGCAAAAACATATCGACGCGCTGAATGAATATAACCAAAAAGCACGAACCCCGGTTACACTCCAAGAATTTCTCAACAATATCCTTAAGAGCGGAGATAACGACAATAACGACGAGGATGATTCGTCACAAGAATCTGAGGACTATGTGGCAAGTTGCCACATGATCTCTCATTCGGCGTTAACTAACGAAGAAGCTCACTCGGCGATAGAAGACAACATAAAAGAGCTGGGGGAAGGATCGAAGCCAAAACCCTTGGAACCGTCTGACGGGATGATCGACTTGCTACTGAACGAAGCCCGTCAGAAAAGCAAAGCCGGTCGAGAGCGCGAGCTGGTTATATTCGAAAAAGCCAAACGCCGACGACTGATTGAAAAGGTCGAGGCACCCCAACCGGATCGAAGCATCCCTGTCGTCAGCAAAAGCAAGCTTAAAGTAAAGAAACGATTCGCTAGAGCCCTTTCAATAGGAATGAAGTTGCCCTCTTTCAGAAGAAATTCTCCTGGCAGTATACATTTTGATGAAGCGGATATACATCCTAACTTCTGCTTATACCATTAGAGGATTGCATACCCTACCGAGGAGTGCATAGCCTTTAAAAACTGGTGGCAGGGATATGTTGTCTACCGACAACGCGTTCAACGAGTGAAGCGCAAGGCTCGTCGGGAATAGAAAAGCACGACAGATGAGCGTAAAAGAGCTGCTGGCAACTGTCACATAGTCGACACCAAGGAATCGCGAGTTATCACCTTTGGAAGCGACCCTGACAAAGAAATCTCCCTCAGCCCTCTCTTCAAGGAATCCACCTCCGACACAAAAGATGCGAAGATTTGCGAGAAAATCTAGCTGCGTAATCGTACGTTGCTCGAAAAATCTCGGACCTATGAACAAATGACCGAAACGTCGTTAAACTACTACAAACCGCGGTGTCCCCAGGCTGACGTGGTAAAAAAAAACGGTACACCCACAAGCGAGATGGGCACGGATGAAAAGCCGAAAGGGCTCCGTGTGTAAAAACAGCAGGGCTACCAGCGAGTTTTGTGAAAACCCGAAAGGGCGCAATCTCGTTAAAAGACACTTGCAAGGTCCTCTCAACCTTGTAAGGAGAAAACACCTGCGTGAGATCCTTACGACTCACAAGGGAGCAACACACTTAGGGATCCCTACGATTCCTAAGGAGAAAACACACTTACGAGATCCTCACGACTCGTAAGGAGAATTCCCCTTTGAGACCCTCACGGCTCACATGGTTCAAAAGCCTTAAGCTACAGGGATCTAAACCTGTTCTTAAACCATCACAATCTCCAATGCTGCCCTACAAACGGTTCAATGCTGACCCTTGTATACAATCCATGGGCACAAATAAACATTTCCCCAACAGAGTCCCACCAGCGACTAGGGATATGCTCACACGGTGAACAAACACTTGTAGGTCCTCTCGACTTGTAAGGAGAAAACACTCTTGTAAGATCCTTACGACTTATAAGAGAACACACACTTAGGAATCCTCACGATTCTTAAGGAGAAAACGCACCTACGAGATCCTCACGACTCGTAGGGAGAAACACCTTTATGAGACCCTTACGACTCATGAAGTCAAAAGCCTTAGTCGACGGGATCCTAACCCTGTTTGCTAAGCCATCTTTGTTCGATATCGACAGAGGCAAATGATGATTCGCTCCTGGAAATATCCCAGTTGTAGCGATGCTGATGCCTAAATCGGTATCAAATTCCAAGTCCTTTCATGGCAAATGATGATTCGCTCCTGGCAAAATTCCAGTCGCAGCGATGCTGATGCTGATGCTGAGATTGGCACCAGATTCCAAGTTCCACACTCGCGATAAAAAATCAGCGAGCCAAAAATGCATATGAAATAGCCGAAATGATGGGGCAACTTGCAACAAAATCATCAAGTGAAAATGTATGCATACAAAAACAGCCGAAATGATTGGGTGACTCGCAATAAAAAGCAGTGAGTAAAAAGAAAAATAACCGAAATGATTGGGCACCGCGAAAAATAGCCGAAATGGTTGGGCAATCGTGATTTTCGCGATATAAAAAGCTGAAATGATAGAGCATCGCGGAAAGAATTAAAAAAAATGAAAGAATGAAACTTTTGCCCTGCAGGTGAGGTCGCATTGACCCCTGTATACAATCCATGGGCACAAACAAGAAGGGAACCATATCGTCCCACCAGGCATTGTCGAAGCGAAGCCAAATCTCGACGGTTCATAGACAACTTAGAGACAATCTCGACATTCGTCGCAATATTGCAGACAACCAGACACAATGTCAATAAACGAAGCGAAGGAAGATCCCTAACTTCAGGGTCTCGACGTCAACATCGACAACTTAGAGATCAACACCGGCGTTCTTCCTCCCTCCAATCGGATACAGACGCAACGTCAACAAATGGAGCCATGGCAAAGTCCCTAGTTCCAAATCTCGACGGTTCACAGACAACCTAGAGACTACCCCAGAACCATGGCAAAGTTTCCTTGTTTCCGAATCTCGACGGTTCACAGACAGCCTAGAGATCACCAACGAAGTTTCTCCTTACTCCAGCAGGATGCAGATGCGACGTCAACAAACGACCCCAGGGTTAAAACAACGGAACCATGGCAAAGTCCCCTAGTTCCAAATCTCGACGGTTCATAGACAACCTAGAGACAATCTCGACATTCGTCGCAATATTGCAGACACAATGTCAACAAATGAAGCAAAGGAAGATCCCCAGCTTCACGGTCTCGACGTCAACACAGACAGCCTAGAGATCACCAACAGCGTTCCTCCTCATTACAGCAGGATTTATACGTGACAATCAATCTCGGAGCCACGGCAAAGTCCCTAGTTCTAAATCTCGACGGCCATGTCTACATCCTAGAGAACAACAATGGCGTTCCACCTCATTCCAGCAGGATTTATATGCGAAAATCAATCTCGGAGCCATGGCAAAGTCCCTAGTTCCAAATCTCGACGGTCATGTCTACAGCCTAGAGAACAACAATAGCGTTCCTCCTCATTCCAGCAGGATTCGGACGCGACATCATCAATCGGAGCCATGGCAAAGTCCCTAGTTCCAAGTCTCGACGGCCACATCTACTGCCTGGAGACCCACGACAGCGTTTCTCCTCATTCCAGCAGGATTCAGACGCGACAATCAATCTCGGAGCCACGACAGAGTCCCTAGTTCCATGTCTCGATGGCCACATCTACAGCCTGGAGACCAACAACGGCGTTCCTCCTCATTCCAGCAGGATTCGGATGCAACGTTAACAAAGCGGAGCCACGACAAAGTCCCTAGTTCCAAGACTTTACGGTCCACAGACAACCTAGAGTCAACCAATGACCTCCCCATCGGATCAATGCTCCGTCTCGGAAATAAGTCAACCGACCTCCAGGGAAATCAGTGTCCTTGGCAAAAATCTCGATTCAGGGAAATCAGCGTCCTTGACGAGAGCATCTCGATTCGCGTCGACCCGCAGAGAAATTAGCGTCTTTGCAGGAATACCTCGATTCGTCTCAACGCCAAGGAAATCAGTGTCCTTGGCAACCTCCTCGATTCAGGGAAATCAGTGTTCTTGACGAGAGCATCTCGATTCGCGTCGCCTCGCAGAGAAATCAGCGTCTTTGCAGGAATACCTCGGTTCATTTCAACTCCGAGGAAATCAGTGTCCTTGGCAACCTCCTCGATTCAGGGAAATCAGCGTCCTTGACGAGAGCATCTCGATTCGCGTCGACCCGCATAGAAATCAACGTCTTTGCAGGAATACCTCGATTCGTCTCAACCCCAGGGAAATCAGTGTCCTTGGCAAAACCTCGATTCAGGGAAATCAGTGTCCTTGACGAGAGCATCTCGATTCGCATCGACCCGCAGAGAAATCAGCGTCTTTGCAGGAATACCTCGATTCGTTTCAACTCCGAGAAAATCAGCGTCCTTGGCAAAAACCTCGATTCAGGGAAATCAGCGTCCCTGACGAGAGCATCTCAATTCGCATCGACCCGCAGAGAAATCAACATCTTTGCAGGAATACCTCGATTCGTTTCAACTCCGAGGAAATCAGCGTCCTTGGCAAAAACCTCGATTCAGGGAAACCAACGTCCCTGACGAGAGCATCTCGATTCGCATCGACCCGCAGAGAAATCAAAGTCTTTGCAGGAATATCTTGATTCGTTTCAACTCCAGGGAAATCAGTGTCCTTAGCAAAACCACGATTCAGGGAAATCAGCGTCCTTGACGAGAGCACCTCGATTCGCGTCGGTCCGCAGAGAAATCAACGTCTTTGCAGGAATACCTCGATTCGTTTCAACTCTGAGGAAATCAGTATCCTTGGCAACCTCCTCGATTCAGGGAAATCAGCGTCCTTGACGAGAGCATCTCGATTCGCGTCGACCTGCAGAAAAATCAGCGTCTTTGCAGGAATACCTCGATTCGTCTCAACCCCAGGGAAATCAGTGTCCTTGGCAAAAATCTCGATTCAGGGAAATCAGCATCCTTGACGAGAGTGTCTCGATTCGCGTTGACCCGCAGAGAAATCAGCGTCTTTGCAGAAATATCTCGATTCGTTTCAACTCCGAGGAAATCAGCGTTCTTGGAAAAAACCTCGATTCAGGGAAATCAGCATCCTTAACGAGAGCATCTCGATTCGCGTCGGCCCGCAGAGAAATCAGCGTCTTTGCGGGAATACCTCGATTCGTTTCAACTCCGAGGAAATCAGTGTCCTTGGCAACTTTCTCGATTCAGGGAAATCAGCATCCTTGATGAGAGCATCTCGATTCGCATCAACCCGCAGAGAAATCGACGTCTTTGCAGGAATACCTCGATTCGTTTCAACTCCAAGGAAATCAGTGTCCTTGGCAAAAATCTCGATTCTGGGAAATCAGCGTCCATGACGAGAGTACCTCGATTCGCGTCGACCCGCAAAGAAATTAATGTCTTTGCAGGAATACCTCGATTCGTTTCAACTCCAGGGAAATCAGTGTCCTTGGCAAAACCTCGATTCAGGGAAATCAGCGTCCTTGACGAGAGCACCTCGATTCGCGTCGGCCCGCAGAGAAATCAGTGTCTTTGCAGGAATACCTCGATTCGTTTCGACTCCAGGGAAATCAGTGTCCTTGGCAAAAAACTCGATTCAGGGAAATCAGCGTCCTTGACGAGAACATCTCGATTCGTGCCGACCCGCAGAGAAATCAGTGTCTCTGTAGGAATATACGACGTCAGCAAAGCGGAGCCGCGGCAAAGTTCCCAGTTTCATGACTCGGCGGTGCACAGACAAGCCAAAGCCAACCTTCGACCTCCCTATTGAAGCAATGCTTTAACTCGAGAGTAGGTCAACTCATCAATCACTTACGAGTTCTCTTGACTTGTAAGGAAGAAAATTCTCTTGTGAGATCCTTACGACTCTCAAGAGAAAACACACTTAGGAATCCTCACGATTCCTAAGGAGAAAATACACCTACGAGATCCTCTCGACTTGTAGGGAGAAAAAATCTTTATGAGACCTTCACGGCTCATAAAGTTGAAAAGTCTTAGGCAGCAGATCTGAACCTGTTTCCTAAGCTATCGCTTCTTATCTCGATTCAGGGAAATCAGCGTCCTCGGCGAGAACCTCTCGATTCGTTTCGACCCGCAAGGAAATCAGTGTCTTTGCGAGAATCTCTCGATTTGTCTCAACTTACGGGGAAATTAGTGTCCCTACGCATAAAGAAAATTCTCTTGTGGGATCCTTATGATTCTCAAGAGAAAACACACTTAGGAGTCCTCACGACTCCTAAGGAGAAAATACACCTACGGGATCCTTACGACTCGTAGGGAGAAAAGCCTTTGTGAGACCCTCACGACTCATAAAGTTGGAAAGTCTTAGACAACAGATCCTAACCCTGTTTTCTAAGCCATCGCTACCTTATAAAGAGTTCAAGATGAATTGTTATCTACTATCTATGGGCCACACTTGCCAAAGCTACATGCCACTGAAATGGAGAAGTTACTCATGGGCATATAAACTACTTCACGCCAGAGTAAAACTTAAAGAAATAGAAGGGTGCAGCTCATGGACCTCAGGGTTTGGAACTATATCCCTTAAGAATTGAGATTTGAGTCAATGATAGATGACGACGCTTGTGTCCGCTCGCTATCTTCTCACACCAAGATTCTAAAGGTTATATATCAGTCCGAAACTGGTCATACGCTATGAATTACTCTGCACTACTTTACCCACGTATATACTTACGTGGGCAAACTAGTAGGGGGCATTTGTTCCCGCTAAAAAATTTCTGCGCAAAAGAGCCCAAGGTATCAAATGGCAGCGATACGTTTAAGAAAATGTGAACCATGATTTTCCGGGCTGTATTTTGACAAAATCCCGAATGTAAAACAGCTAAATTCTGATGGTATCAAAAGCGTCTCAAAAATACCTTCGATTTGATATATTATGGGCTTTATAATTCATCCGGGGTGAAAAGTTATGAGCAAATATGCTATGCACGTGTAATCTAAGGAAGAAAATGCGAACCAGTATTTTCCGGGCTGCATTTTGACAAACTCCCGAATGAGAAACAGCTAAATTCTGATGGCATCGAAAGTGTTTCGATAAATCTTTCGATTTGATATATTATGGGCCTCATAATTCATCCGGGATCAAAATTTATGAGGCATCACGTGCACACACGTGACCGGGCATCACGTGCTCACACGTGACCGGGCATCACGTGCACACACGTGACCGGGCATCACGTGCAGACACGTGACCATTTACAGGCAAAGCTTGTAGGCACTGAATAAATAATTGGAAATAATTAATCAGTGGGGTCACATGCCAACACGTGATGGGCCTTTAAACCCACTGAAAAGAATTAAAGGTATAATAAAATAACAAGGAAAAACCCCAATGGGGCATGTGACCAACGGTCACGTGCTGACACGTGATAATTCCTGAGTTCTTTAAAACAACAGAATTAAATTCTGTTCAAATACTTAATCAGGGGGTCACGTGCCAACACATGATGGGTTTCTAAAAATCTATGAATTAATAGAATTAAATTCTAATTAAGAGGGAATCAAAAACCCTAACTGTAAAAATATTTCTCTAAATCTTTCCAAACAAAAAAGATGGTGCTCTGTAAAATGGAGCACCGTTGGATTAAAAATCCAATGGTGATTAAAAATCATCAATTTATGGAAAGATTTTATACAAGGAAAGATTTCCCTGAAATTTGCCAGGAATAACAGATAAAAGATCTTTTGGATTAAAAATCTAATGGTGAATAAAATTCACTGAGTGATCTAAAAGATCATATTGGTTACAAAATCAATTAAAATCTTTAAATGAAAGATTCACAAAACAAATTGATTCTCTTCTTTCTCCTATAAATAGGAGCCAAGAAAAGAAGAGAAGTGATCTACTTTTTTGGGAGATAACAACAACAGAGAGAAAAAGAGAGGAGAATTTAATTCTCAAGAGAGAGAAAAAAAGAGATCTCTTCAGAGAAAAGAAACCCTAGGTGAGAAGGGGGAAAGGGATCTAATTTCCATAAAACAAAGAGAATTTAATTTTCAATTTAAGAGTTTAACTCTTCTGAATAAGAAATTAGTTCTTCCTTTGGTTGAAGATCTGCAGAAGCAGATCTCCCCACAAATTGAGAATTTAATTCTCAGCGGGGAGATTCTGCCTTGCAGATCCAAAACTTAAAGGGAGAATTGAGTTTAAGGAATTTAATTCCCCCAAATTCATAGGAATTTAATTCCTCCAAAACAGAACTAGAGTTTAACCCTATATGAGAATTTAATTCTCCCAAATTCATAGGAATTTAATTCCTCCAAAACAGAACTAAGGTTTAACCCTATATGAGAATTTAATTCTCCCAAATTCATAGGAATTTAATTCCTCCAAACAGAATTAGGGTTTAACCCTACTGAGAATTTAATTCTTCCACATACATAGGAATTTAATTCCTCTAAAACGGAATTAGGGTTTAACCCTACAGAGAATTTAATTCTTAAAACAAGAGACTTAAAAGCTCTCCATGCACGTAAAGAACCTGGTAACGTAGTGACACGTGACCCCCATCCTAAAAAATGAGAAAATAAGGAACAAGACTAGGTCACGTGTTCTCACGTGACCCTTAAACAGACTCCCCAAAATAAGAAGGAATTAGCCCAGAAGCAATGCCTCACATGCTCCCACGTGACCTTCAAAACAAAGAGAACAAAGGCAAAGGCTGTACTGATTTTTGGGCGCTCTCACTTGTCCTCACGTGACCCTCAAACAGACTCCTCAAAATGAGAAAGAAAAAGCATGAAGGCAATTGTTTCCTGATTTAAAATCAGGAAGCTTCTGTGAAAAGCTTCAGAAGAGGGTCACGTGCTTACACGTGACTAGCCGTCGCGTGTTCGCACGTGACACCTAAACGCATCATTCAAGCAAGTTCAGTCTCCTGACTAAGTCGAAGAAAAGGGGGCTTCAGGAAGGGTCACGTGCTCCCACGTGATCAAGGTCACGTGTCGACACGTGACATTTAAATTCAAGCAGCAAAGGCGCACATTGGTTCCCTGATCAAGTCAAGGAAAAAAGCTTCAGAAGAGGTCACGTGCTCCCACGTGACCAGGGTCACGTGTCGACACGTGACGTTCAAGGCAGCAAGCGCGTCTCCAGAACAACCAAGGAAAGAGAGCTCAAACAAAGGGTCACGTGCTCACACGTGACCAGGGGTCACGTGGTAGCACGTGATGTTTAAGCAGCAATCAGAAGACACAGCGCAGAAAGCTCGTTCCAAAGGGGGTCACGTGCTCACACGTGACCATGGATCACGTGGTCACACGTGACCGACTTTCAAAGCCCATTTTTGACGACAGAATTAAATTCTGAAGGAAATTCGAATCTTTCCAAAGGAAAGTAATTATTTGGGACTAATCAAATCAAAGATTCAGAGATGATTAAAGATCATCTATCTATGGAAAATCTCGGCTTTGGGAAAGATTTCCCCCTTAAATCTAACCAAAATATCAAAGGAGAATCTCTGAATTCAAGATCCAATGGTGAATAAAATTCACCTAATAATCCAAAGGCCCAAAATGAATTATGGATGCAAATCAAATCTCCCAATGAAGATTCGTCAAAAAACTGATTGATGCGGCTGCCTCTCCTATAAATAGGAGCCAAGAGACAAAAAAAAAGAGAGATACATGCGCAGAGAAGAAAAGAGAAAAGGAGAAGAGCTTTGATACTTCGAAAAGACTCAGATCTTCTGCAAAAAGCCCTAGGTAAGAAAGGGAAGGCATTTTGAAAGAAGCAGAATTTAATTCTCAACAGAGTTTAACTCTGATAATATAAAAGCAGAAGAACTTATTTCTTCTCTCTTTGATAGAGGATCTGCAAAGTGCACATCTCCCCTTAAGGTTGAGAATTTAATTCTCAATGGGTTGAGATCCTGCCATGCAGATCCAAAACATAGAGAAGGAGTGCAAACTTGAGAATTTAATTCTCACAGAACTATAGGAATTTAATTCCTCCAAAATAAAAGTGGGGCTAGACCCTATATCATGGGAATTTAATTCCTTCAAAACAAAAAAAAAAAGGAGAAACAGGGTTTAACCCTAATTAAAGAACTTAGTTCTGTTGAAACAACGATCATCATTTCCTCAAAAATTTTATTAGGGTTCAACCCTATTCAGCCCTTCACATAAACGGGGAATTTAACTCCCGCAGAAAATTCAGAGTTAAACTCTATCCCAGAATACAAGTCTTCAAAAAGAAGGATTTAATTCCTCTGAAATTAAAAAGTCTCCGGAATTTAATTCCTGAAAAAAGGAGTAACAAATCCTCTGAAAAAAAACCACATTAAGGCAGGGTCACGTGTCACCACGTGACCCCCCCTCAAAAGCCCTACAGAAAACCCCCTTGAGGCAGCACCCCACGTGACCCACGTGACTTTCAGCAGAAGCCTTAACGCATAGGCATTTGAATGCCCATCACGTGCTGACACGTGATGCTATCAAAAGATGCAGTAATTTCAGCAGAACAAATGGAGGAAGGGCGCTCTCACGTGCTGCCACGTGACCCCTCTTGTCTTAGTGTTTAACACTAAATTGAAACTCTCGCACTCAGTGTTAAAATATTGTTGGGCCTTAGTGTTCAACACTAATTAAAAAGCTTTATCTGCAGTGTTCAACACTGATTACCTTAGTGTTTAAATACTAATCTGAGATCTTCATTTGCAGTGTTCAACACTGATCTGTTTTAGTGTTTAACACTAATTTGAGAAGCCTTATTGCTGGTGTTTAACACCAATTATTTCTTAGTGTTAAACACTAACTTGTTAACCGCATTCCCAGTGTTCAACACTGATTGCTCTATAGTGTTTAACACTAGGCTTTGGCCCAATTGGCTAAATGGATAGAGGCAAAGCCTCTCCTTCAATGGATCAGCAAAAAGTCAATGTTTCAGACCCGACTGGACTTAGCCCAAGCTGGCCATAAGTCCTCAATTTGTGATTAACTGGGCTAATGGGCTCATAACATAATTAATCAGTCTCGACCCCAAATTGGGTCAGGGACTATTAAATCCATTCCGGTTCTAGGGTACATCTCTTCACTCCTTTGAAACTTGGCATTGTAATCCCTCAATGTCTTCAAAGAGGTGACGGGTCCCGACGGCCACTCATGATATGGACTGTGGGGTCCTTAAACCCATGCCTAATGCAAACTTCCTGGTTACGTGGAACGCGGATAACGTCACTCTTTGACCCCGTGGAAAACGTCCAGAGCGGATCCTGGTCCTCGCAGAGCATGGCAGTGAACCCGTGCGAAGCATCCAGAGCGGAGCCTAGTCCTCGCCTAACGCGGCAGCGAACCCGTGTGAAGCATCTAGTGCAAACTTCCTGGTTACGTGGAGCGCGGATAACGTCACTCTTTGACCCCGTGGAAAACGTCCAGAGCGGAGCCTGGTCCTCGCCAAGCACGGCAGTGAACCCGTGTGAAGCATCCAGAGCAAATATGGACCGCAACGTCCTTAAACTACCCACGGACCGCAATGTCCTTAAACTACCCATGGACCGCAACGTCCTTAAACTACCCATGGACCGCAATGTCCTTAAACTACCCATGGACCGCAATGTCCTTAAACTACCCATGGACCGCAATGTCCTTAAACTACCCATGGACCGCAATGTCCTTAAACTACTCACGGACCGCAATGTCCTTAAACTACCCACGGACCGCAACGTCCTTAAACTACCCATGGACCGCAATGTCCTTAAACTAGAACAATAGAGCCCCGCATGCTCTTTTGTCGGATCTAAACGGTCCCGTTTAAGTTGATCTTAGCCTCAAAGATGACTAACGTATCCTTAAACCTTCAAACAGAGTGGACTATAAATCCCCCCAATCAACTTTGGTTCAAGGGTACATCTCTGAACTCCTCTGACATCTGTCGTTGTAATCCTTCAACGTCGTTAGAGAGGTGACGGGTCCCGACGGCCATACATTCAATAGACCACTAGGTCCCTAAACTGGAACATTAGAGCCAATTGCTCTTTTGTCGGATCTAAACGATCCCGTTAAGTTGATCTTAGTCTCAAACTGGACTAACGTATCCTTAACAAACGTTTGAGTTGATCTTAGCCTCAAGTATGGCTGACGTATCCTCAAACCAAACCCCCAAACCCAAATCTAAGATAATGCGGATTTGGACTAGTCCACGCCCTACGGGCGACGACATAACTCAGTCTCCGTAAACAATCCACGGGCAACAAAACACAAAACAAACACCCACGACACGAAGTGACCAGCTGGAGAAGGAGAAAGTTGTTACCGCAATGCGGTAGCGTAATTAACTGCAGGGGCTTGCGCCTGCAGGGAAGAGCGTCCCCACAATCAAAAACCCCTCAAGCGAGGGGGAATCTGACGAAGTCTGCTACATCGGACGCATCCGTTTAAACCTTCGATACATGGTGCCATAAATCAACTTGGCATCTTCGGAGAGGTGAACGGATAGCACCAATTAGCATCTGCCCCGAATCTCAGTGCCAAGACACCGCAGTCTTGTGCGCCGTCTTTCGGAGGGGAACAGATTCTGGCACGCCCGGTGGGACCTTTTCCTCTTTCCACTCCACACTTCGTGTGTCGTGATTCGCGAACCAATCGCGGTTCGCTAATAGTTGCCCTTGGGTCTCAAGGTACTGAGAATTGGCATCTTGCTTATTGCAGAAAGCAAAGGATCGATGGCTTTCATCCCTGCGAAATCCTCCAACTGCTCAGACGGCAACTGCAGCCGACGCTCTGCCTCGCCAGGAGGTATAGCCTATGGACCCCAAGCTGCTTCGCTGTTCACAATGCCGATGGAACAGGTCACCCGCGCCACCACAGGATTGTTTTTTGGGACCATGATCCCGCCGACAAACTTTACCGTTCCAGTGCTGGCGAAGGAAACTCTCAAGAAGTCGGTCTTTGATCGTCTTACCCCTACCGCGGCTCCTCTCAACGAGTCACCCAACGTCAACGCCTCGGTCTTCTCTAGACTGGGCCAGAAATCATGCGAGCTCATTACGGGGCCTACAATCTCAAAGAAGACTGCTTCTAAGAAAGTGAACGCTCCCATACCCGAAATCGCCAAGGCAACCTCTCCAGCCAAAAAGTCGGTCTTTACAAGATTGACGGCTCCGGCCTTTGCTCCCGCTTTTCAGAGGACATCGGTCTTCGATAGGTTAACGCCAACAACAACCCCCCATCCACACAGGGGGCATGAAGAAACCATTCTTACCGCTGACCCTGCACCGTCCGCTCGACACTCTCGACGTCGCCATTGGCGCCGAGTGAGGAAGGCTGGGGGCAACTCTCCCTCCGGATTGACCCCACCAGCCCCGGTGGCCGAAGTTAATGCCGCTGTTCCGACTGGGAACAGTTTTGAAATGCTAAATAAGGTGCGAAGGAATTCCCCTACGGCAGTACTGAAGAAATCTCCTCCCTTACTAAAAAAGGTGGTGGAAACAAAACCCGAACAGCCTCGATCTCCTCAACGGCTGTCTTCCAAAATTTATAAGGTTTGGCGACAAGCCCGAGATTCGATCATCGATCCAAACTTCTCCCGCCAGCACAAGAAACTGAAAATCCAACCTGAAGCTGGTCACCAGGCTAAACCCCAAAAGGCTGTTGATCAACTGACTCATAAAAGGAGGAGGCCAGAGAGGACCCCACAGCATGCAACGACGGCTAAAAACACTAGGCCTAGACGCCCTAAGTCTGGGGGCATGATGGTCCACACTATATACATGGCCTCTGGAAAGGAGGAGAGCCGCACTTCTACAGGCCATCGACCACTAACCCGATCCGTAACAAAATCCCAGGAGCAGCAACAAAAGCTCCAAGAAATGATGAATGCTATGGCCGCGCTCACCGGGCCAAAGGAAAGCCCAGAAGCGTCCTCAGACGCACGCCGGGAGGAAGAAACCGACGCTGAATTCCTTCGCCGAACACTGGAGAAAAGGGACAAAGAGGCGGCTGAACAAGCGGCCAACATACAACGGATGGGCCTTCTCTTTCAAGATGTGATAGGAATGATGATCCAGCAAGACTTGCCAGCTGAAGATCCTCCGATTATTCTGGAGGACGACCGAGGAGAGACGTCAAATCCACCTCCAGCCCTCTCGACGGCCAAGGAAGAAACGATCTCTAAGGCTGACTTGGCTGACTACATAGCCCAGCAAATCCGAGTTCATCGCGCAACTGAGGCAGCTGGTCAGACCGTGAAAACCGGGCGGCCGTATCCGAGCTGGTACGATCAAATCAAATACCCGCAAGGCTATACGATACCGAAATTCCATGTGTATAAGGGGACCGGCAATCCCCATCAACATGTCGCCCAGTTTCGGGCCCTATGCGGTAACACCGGCGGTGACGATAAATTGTTGCTTCGCCAATTCGTGGGCAGCTTGTCAGAAACAGCGTTCGAATGGTATTCAGAACTCCCGAACGATTCCATCAAAACGTTCGCTGAAATGGAGTTGTTGTTCACTCAGCGATTTGCAAGTGCCAGCGAACGCACTCCAATAACTGCACTTATTAACGCCAGGGTAAAACCGGGTGAAACCTGGGTCCAGTACGCTATACGCTGGCGGAACTTGTGGTCGAGATGTGAGCAGCGCATCGAGGAAGCACCTGCGGTGGGCATGTTCGTGGGAACTCTAGACCCTCACGCAACTATCTCCCAGTTTATGATGTTCTTTAAGCCAACCACATTCCAGGCTCTGATCGACAAGTTAGCTCAGATGGACCAGATGGGTCATAGACCACCTACACCGAAGTCGGAACCTCGGAATGACAAGGGTAAAGGAAGGGCAACCTTTGTCGCGAATGCCCAACAGCAACCTAACGCCCCGAAATCGACGGATCAACTGGAGGAAAGACGCCGGTACTATAATGAGAAAATGAAGCGTCCCTACTCGTTCCCACAAGAAAAGACGAAGCGGTTATTCGAGTTGGCAATACGCAACAGACTTATAAACCTACCAAATCCAAGGCGACCACCACACCCCACCGAGGTGAATAACTCCAACTACTGCCCTTACCATCAAACGGTAGGCCATCCGATTGAAGATTGCTTCGTCTTCAAAGGATGGATTGAAGACCAATACCTCCAGGGGAAGTTTGTACTGTCCGAAAAGTGGAAGGTGAACCCACCACAACCACATACTCCTAAGAAGGCCGATACACCGGGGGCAACCTGCTCCTTTATCGAAGAAGCTCCATGGGAGGTCGTGCTATCAACGAAGACCAAAAGAATGCTGAGAGACCTCCATGCATGCCCTGCGATCGAATGGAAGGACCCTCTTGAACCTCAAATTATCGAAGGGATGTTGAAACCCCGCCCAATTATAAAGACTAACGATAAGAGCCGAAATACTCACGTCCAACCGTCAAAATCTTCGAAGAAAAAGAAGAAGAAATCCAAGAAGTCCGTGAAGCTTGGAAACGAGCACACGAACTTACAGAAGCAAATAGACGCGCTGGAAGAATACAATCAAAAGGCGCGAACTCCTGTCACACTGCAAGAGTTCCTCAACCATATCTTTCAAGAGGAAGATGAGGGGGAGAGCTCGTCGGATGAATCCGAAGGATATGTGGCGAGTTGTAACGTAATCTCCCACTCGTTTACCGATGATGGGAAAACTCCCGGCACTAAGAAGATGGAGGCAGAGCCTGTACCAGAGTGTCCATGGCCAACGGACGAAATGATCGACGCTTTTCTAGACAAGATTCGTCTAAAATGTAAAGCGGACCAGGAGCGTGAAATGACCACGCCGGAAAGAGCCAAATACGGACGACCGAACGGAAGAGTTGAACTACCTCCTCCAGAGCGAAAAGTATCCGAGGTAGACAAGAAGATATTCAAGACGAGAAAAAGGTTTGCCAAAGCCGTGTCAATGGGGATGAAGCTACCACCCTCGGAAGGAAACACACACGATGGGGTAGAGACGCACCCTGACTATTGCACATATCATCGGAAAATCTCACATCCCACGGAGGAGTGCGACGCCTTTAAGATATGGTGGCAAGGATATGTTGTTCGTCAGCAACATTTTAAGCGCATGAAACGCAAGAGCCGTCAGGAGCGAAGAGGTACTGTCGGAGGACATAACAAGACTACTGGCAACTGTTACATGGTTGACGCCAGAGGGTCACAAGTTCTCACCTTCGGGAGCGACTCTGATGAAGAAATGGCTCTGGGCCCTCTCTTTACAGAATCCGTTCTAGGAAAAAAGGAGGAATCAGAGGCCTGCGAGAACATCCAGCTGCGCAACCGCACGCTCCCGGAGAAGAATCTCGGTCCCGTCGGCCGAAAAGATAAGGGAAAGGAAAAGGTCATTGAAGATATCACTTTAGATGACCGGGTCATAAAAGAGCTAACTAACAAAGACCCTCCCAAAAAGGGTAAGGTGGACTATAACATCCTCGCGCACTTAAGGAAACTACCCTCTCAGCTTAGCATTCTTGATGCCCTTCTATTATCAAAAGAAGCGCGAGACTCACTCATTAAAGCGTTGCAAGAACCTGAACAATTCCAGGCCGTTCTCGCCACTGAAAGGATGAAGGATGAACTGGAGGAAGTGCATACAGCCGATGTCACTTTCGGTGATGAAGACCTTCTCCTCGGGACGTGCGACCACAACCGTCCCCTATATGTCTCTGGATACTGCCATGACATCAAGATAGGTAAGATCTTAGTGGATAATGGATCCTCCGTCAACCTCCTTAATGTTCGGGTGTTGAAGGAAATCTGCATGAGTGTGCAACACCTCGCTCGTGACAAAATTACTATCTCCGGTTTCGACTCTCAATCGTCACGGACTCTCGGATCTGTAATACTGACGTTACGCTTCGGACTTCTCGTCACAGACATCAAATTCCATGTCATTGACGCCAAGACCTGCTACAACGCCTTGCTCGGCCGTCCCTGGCTACACGAGTACAACATCATCCCTTCTACACAACATCAGTGTATGAAATACTTCAAGGATGGTTTCGAGTACACTGTAACAGGCGAGTTAAACCCGTTTTCTGTGAACGAAGTCCGCAAATACGAAGATGCGAAATACTTTTTGCCAGATTTCGAGGATACAGAAAGGTGTCGCGACCCGAAGAACAAAACCGCCGCCACCATTCCCGTTTTTGGGAGCGATACCGAAGAAGAGGAGGAAATAGTGTATACGGGGCCATCCCAACGCAACAACCTGGGGGCACCCACCCCCGTACCGGTCTTCGGGAGTGATTCGGAGGACGAGGTTAACGTCGTGTTCTCCAATCGGCTGTCAATACAGGCACCCCTTTGCGATGACCATAGTCTGCAAATCACCATGGTACCGCAAGAACACTATAAGGATCTCGACGCGCTTCAAACCCACAGCGTGCAGGACCTGCAAACATTTTACGTCCCTCCCAAGCGAAGGGGTGAAAAGGTGATCCTATTCTATCAATCCTCAGAGTCGAAGGTGGAGAAAGAGATCTGGCACGGCGTGGATGTTACACTTGACAGGCTCCAACCCATTCGTCTGCCTAGATACTATACAAATGGATTGAAGAAGTTATTGAAGCGCCAAGGAGTACCCTTAAAACAGACTGTGCGGCAGGCTCGGTTCTACAACAGGATTTGGGATGTCCCTGGGACCCAACGCAAATTGCCCAACGGAAAAATAGAAACACTTGGGCTTGGGTACGCGAGAACGGGAAAACAGGAGCGAGCCCACGGCAGCTACGCCATATATACCTTTGATGAAGAAGAAGGCGCCACGTCAGGAGAGACCAATCCCTCATCAAAACTAAACCCCGCGATCGAAGAGCCAAACCCGTTGTTTAAAAGACGAATGGGCAAGCCTACCACGAAAGCGGATCAGAAAATTCGGGAAGATCACAACCACGAAGTGGCCATCTATGAGAAAGCCAGGACGCGACGTCTATTCCAACAAACTGCACAGGCTGCAAAAGATAAAGATGTTCACCATCGTCAACCCGTCATACGAAAGGCTCGACGCAGGGACGGGAATAAATTAAGAAGCGAAAAAAGAAGCCGACAACAACGACGCAGGATTAGAGGGTTACGGGAATTGCGCGGCTCGGACTCGTCCCTCATGGAAAAGATGAGTCGAGCATACTCCTTCCCTCGAGACAAGACGGAACGGTTACTCAAGCTCGCCCTAAAACATCAGATGATCACGCTTCCAGAGTCCAGGCATCCTGAGCAGGCTAGCAAGGTCTCTCATCCGGGTTATTGCTCTTATCACCGAGCCATAGGACATCCGACCGAAGATTGCTTCACCTTCAAGAACTGGGTCGAGGACCAGTACCGACGGGGCAGATTCGCTTTATCCGACGGTTGGAAAGTAACGCCGCCGCAAAAGCACGAGCCTAAAGCCACAAGAGCAGAACCGGATCCGCCTCAGTCTTGGGAGCGAGTTCGCACCTGTTATATGATTACGATATTAAAAGAAGAGCCCGAGAACGAAGATGACCTTCCCCGATGCTTCGAGAACAGCGATGACGAGTTGATCTCGGAATTTCCGCCCGCTCCGAAAGAACTGGAAGACGGTATACATACTACCGCAGATAACCTCAAGAAGATCGAGCTGGGATCGGCAGACGACCCGCGGCCGACATTTGTCAGCGAGCTGTTATCCGAGGAAAAGGTGGCCGCGTTAAAGAACGTGCTCCTACGGCATAAAGACTGCTTCGCGTGGAACTACTCCGAGATGCCAGGATTGGATCCGGAGATTGCAGTGCATAGATTAGCAATATCCCCGGATATCAAGCCAGTCAAGCAGGCGCCAAGGAGGATGCGACTTGAGCTGGAGATGAGCATCAACGCCGAAGTCAAGAAGTTGATCGATTCCGGATTTATCCAAGAAGTCCAATACCCCGATTGGATCGCCAATATCGTCCCGGTAATGAAGAAGAATGGAACGGTGCGCATATGCGTGGATTTCAGGGATCTCAATAAAGCATGCCCAAAGGACGATTTCCCGGTGCCGGTAACCGAGCTAATGATAGATAACACGTCTACTCACGAGATCTTCTCCTTTATGGATGGTTCTTCAGGATACAATCAGATAAAAATGCATCCCGAAGACCAGAAGCACACCGCTTTCCGGACCCCTTTGGGTGTATTCTGCTACAGGGTTATGCCCTTTGGCCTAAAGAACGCTGGCGCCACCTACCAAAGGGCCATGACAAAAATCTTCGACGATCTTATACACGACATCGTCGAATGCTATATCGATGACCTCGTAGTGAAGAGCATGTCATACGAAGAGCATTTAAAGCATCTCGAAACCGTATTTCAACGCCTTCGGCAATACAATTTGAAAATGAATCCCCTCAAATGCGCGTTTGGAGTCTCCTCGGGTAAATTCCTGGGATTCATCGTTCGACACCGAGGTATTGAAATAGATCCGTCAAAGATTAAAGCGATTATGGAAATGCCCCCGCCAAGAACCCTCAAACAGTTGCGGTCTCTCCAAGGGAAGCTCGCATACATCCGGCGATTTATCGCAAATCTTTCAGGCAAATGCCGCCCCTACAGTCACCTGATGAAGAAGGGAACCCCATTCGTCTGGGATCAAAAATGCCAAGGCGCACTAGACGAGATCAAGCAGTACCTGCAGAACCCGCCGGTATTAGCTGCGCCGGTCAAGGGAAAACCCCTCATTCTTTATACAACCGCCCTCGAAGGTTCCTTGGGCGCATTATGGGCACAAGAGAATGACCAGGGGAAAGAAAGAGCACTTTACTACTTAAGTCGAGTGCTACTGGGGGCAGAAAGCAATTACTCGCCCATTGAAAAGCATTGCTTGGCATTAATCTTTGCAGCAACGAAGCTCAGGCACTATGCGTTGGCGCATGAAGTCCGTCTCATTTCAAAGGTGGATCCCCTTAAATACCTGATGTCAAAGGCTATATTGACGGGACGACTCGCTAAATGGGCCCTACTCTTGATGGAGTTTTCGATAACATATCAACCCCTCAAGGCAATAAAGGGCCAGGCCATTGCCGACTTCCTCGCTGAGCACCCGATACCGGCCGACTCTCCTCTAAACTGTGATTTGCCGGACGAGCATGCATTTGATGCAATTGGCGGTGGAAGCACACGATGGGAACTCTATTTCGATGGAGCGTCCTCCACAAAGAAACAGAAACAGGGTAACCCGATCATCAAATCGGGGATAGGCCTTATCTTTGTAACTCCACAAGGAGGGATAATGCGCTTCGCCTTCTCCTTAACAGAGTCAAGGACAAACAATGAAGCCGAATACGAAGCTCTGATAGCAGGCCTCGAAATCGCCATCAACATGGGAATCGAAGACCTCCACATATACGGGGATTCTCAGCTGGTCGTTAGCCAAATAAATGGTGACTACCAAACATGCAAACCAGAATTGGTGAAATACGGCGTAAAAGTGCGACAACTGTTGGCCCAGATCCCCTCCTATATTCTAGAGAACATACCGCGCGCGGAAAACAGCAAAGCAGACGCGTTGGCCAAACTCGCTAAAGAACTGGCTGACGAGAACCTCGATGACGTCAGAATCGTGGTACAAAGCCGTCGAGTGCTCGCCCCGGCAGAAATACCTCCGGAATTATATAAAGAAAAGGGAGCGATTCAGCAAGCGACCCTACAAATAAAAGACCGTGAGAAGGCTGAGGACTGGAGGGAAGTCTTCATAGACTACTTTAAGTCCCACCGAATGCCCGAAGAGGCGTCCTCAAGGCATCAGCTTATGAAACGAGCTCTATCCTTCGCTTTCGTCAACGATACCCTGTACAAGAGATCGTTTGATTTTCTATGGCTGAGATGCTTGGGACCTGACGAAGCGGAACGAGTCGTTCGAGAAGTTCACGACGGACTTTGCGGTTCTCACCAAGCAGGCCCAAAGATGAAGTTAAAAATTAAACGGATGGGTTACTACTGGCCCACGATGATCCAGGACTGCTTCGAGTATGCAAAGCAATGCCACTCATGCCAGATCCATGGAGACTTCATCCACCAACATCCGAATCCACTACACCCAACGGTGGCCAGCTGGCCATTCGAAATGTGGGGGACTGACATAGTCGGCCCCATAGAGCCGGCATCAGCCCGGGGACATCGTTTTATCCTGGCGACAACTGATTACTTCTCCAAATGGGCAGAAGCGGTACCACTGAGGGAAGTGAAGACGGAGAACATTCTTCATTTCTTCAAAACACACGTCATCTATCGGTTCGGAACCCCGCGACGGATTATCTCCGATAATGGGCCGGCCTACCGAAGCCATAAGATTAGCCGCTTCGCACAGCAGCACAATATAGACTGGAGATATTCTTCAGTTTACAACCCACGAGCTAACGGTCTGGCCGAGGCTTTCAATAAGACCTTGACGAAGATCATGAAAAAGACCGTCTCCAGGAATAAGAGAGACTGGCACGAAAGGCTGCAAGAAGCCCTCTGGGCTTATCGAACTACATTCAAGACGGCCACGAACACAACGCCGTACGCGTTGGTATTTGGGACGGAAGCAGTTCTCCCCCTCGAGATAGAGTTACCCTCTCTACGAGTAGCAGTCCACCACGAGCTGACGAACGAAGAAAATGCTCACCTTCGGCTTGAGGAGCTTGACGCCCTCGATAAAACCCGGCTCATAGCGCAACAATATCTAGAAGCCTACAAAGCAAAGATGACGCGCTCGTACGAAAGATTGACCAGGCCGAGGACATTCCGCCAAGGCGAACTCGTGCTAGTGGTCAAAAGACCGATGATTCCCAATCGTGCCAAGCGGGGAAAATTTGAGCCAAACTATGAAGGCCCGTACATCATAGACAAGGTCTACCAGGGTGGAGCCTACCTACTCATGGACATGCACGGTGAAAGGCCTTTCAGGACAGTAAACGGCCGCTTCTTGAAGAAATACCATGCTTAATAAACTGCAGCCTAGGTCAATGATGGATGACGACGACTATGTCCGCTCGCTATCTTCCTAAGCTCAGACTTTACAAGCAGCAGCCGGCCTTCCTATATCGACGGACCGAAACGTCCTTAAACTATCGTCGGACCGAAACGTCCTTAAACTATCGTCGGACCGAAACGTCCTTAAACTAACAGCGGACCGAAACGTCCCTAAACTAATGCCGGACCGAAACGTCCTTAAACTAACAACGGACCGAAACGTCCTTAAACTAACAGCGGACCGAAACGTCCTTAAACTATCGACGGACCGAAACGTCCCTAAACTACCACCGCAACGTCCTTAGGTTGACGAGATAAAAAAAAAAAAAAAAAAAAAAAAAAAAAAAAAAAAACGGTATGTCCATAAGCAAAATGGGCACGGATGAAAACCCGAAAAGGGCTCCGTGAGTAAAAACAGCAGGGCTGCCGGCAAGTGTTCGTGAAAACCCGAAAGGGCGCGACCTTGTAAAAAAAAAAGAGAAGAGTAAAAATGATATAAATAAAAAAAAAACGGTATGTCCATAAGCAAAATGGGCACGGATGAAAACCCGAAAGGGCTCCGTGAGTAAAAACAGCAGGACTACCGGCGAGTGTTTGTGAAAACCCGAAAGGGCGCAACCTCGTTAAAGGACACTTACAGAGTCCTCTCGACCCTGTAAGGAGAAACCACCTGCGTGAGATCCTTACGACTCACAAAGGAGCAGCACACTTAGGGATCCTCACGATTCCTGAGGAGAAAATACACTTACGAGATCCTCACGACTCGTAAGGAGAATTCTCTTATGGGACCCTCACGGCTCATGAGATTTGAAAGTCTTAAGTTACAGAAACCTGAACCTGTTCTTAAGCAAATCCCCCACAACCTCCGATATTGCCCTACAAGAGGCTCAATACTGACCCTTGTATACAATCCACGGGCGCGAATAAACATTTCCCCAGCAAAGTCCAACCCTTGTAGGTCCCCTCGACCCATAAGGAGAAAACCCTCTTGTAGGATCCTTACGACTTACAGAGGAACATACACTTAGGAATCCTCACGATCCCTAAGGAGAAAATACACCTGCAAGATCCTCACGACTTGTAGGGAGAAATACCTTTGTGAGACCCTTACGGCTCATGAAGTCAAAAGCCTTAGTCGACAGGACCTTAACCCTGTTTGCTAAGCCACCTTTGTTCAACATCGATAGAGGCAAATGATGATTTGCTCCTGGCAACATCCCAGTTGCAGCGATGCTGATGCCGAAATCGGTGTCCAAAATCCGAGCTTGCGGCGAAAAAGCTAGCAAGCCACACATGCCTACGAAATAGCCGAAATGATGGGGCAACTTGCAATAAAAAGCAGCAAGTAAAAATGTATGCATGAAAAATAGCCGAAATGATAGGGCAACTCGCAATAAAAAAAGCAGCGAGTAAAAATAAAACAAATAGCCGAAATGATTGGGCACCGCGAAAAATAGCCGAAATGATTGGGCAATCGCGACCTTCGCGATATAAAAAGCTGAAATGATAGAGCATCGCGGAAAGAATAAAAGAAATGATGGAAAAATGAAACCTTTTTGCCCTACAGGTGATACTACAACAATCCCTGTACACAATCTAGGGGCGCAAACAAAGAAAGAGTCGTACTCCTTCCCCCAGGTTTCACCAAAAAAGAAGAAGCCAGGTCTCGACGGGCCACAAGCGACCTAGAGATCATCCAAACACTCGTCTCGTAACAACGGACATGACTTCAAACAAAGCAGAGCAGCGGCAGCTCCCAATTCCATGGCTCGGTGGTATGCATATCGCCAACAGTCAAACCTCCATTCCGTGAAATGCGGATACAATCGATAAAATTCCTGGTTACGTGGAACGCGGATAACGTCACTCTTTGACCCCGTGGAAAACGTCCAGAGCGGATCCTGGTCCTTGCAGAGCATGGCAGTGAACCCGTGCGAAGCATCCAGAGCGGAGCCTAGTCCTCGCCTAACGCGGCAGTGAACCCGCGTGAAGCATCTAGTGCAAACTTCCTGATTACGTGGAACGCGGATAACGTCACTCTTTGACCCCGTGGAAAACGTCCAGAGCGGATCCTGGTCCTCGCAGAGCATGGCAGTGAACCCATGCGAAGCATCCAGAGCGGAGCCTAGTCCTCGCCTAACACGGCAGTGAACCCGTGTGAAGCATCTAGTGCAAACTTCCTGGTTACGTGGAACGCGGATAACGTCACTCTTTGACCCCGTGGAAAACGTCCAGAGCGGATCCTGGTCCTTGCAGAGCATGGCAGTGAACCCGTGCGAAGCATCCAGAGCGGAGCCTAGTCCTCGCCTAACGCGGCAGTGAACCCGCGTGAAGCATCTAGTGCAAACTTCCTGGTTACGTGGAACGCGGATAACGTCACTCTTTGACCCCGTGGAAAACGTCCAGAGCGGATCCTGGTCCTCGCAGAGCATGGCAGTGAACCCATGCGAAGCATCCAGAGCGGAGCCTAGTCCTCGCCTAACGCGGCAGTGAACCCGTGTGAAGCATCTAGTGCAAACTTCCTGGTTACGTGGAACGCGGATAACGTCACTCTTTGACCCCGTGGAAAACGTCCAGAGCGGATCCTGGTCCTCGCAGAGCATGGCAGTGAACCCGTGCGAAGCATCCAGAGCGGAGCCTAGTCCTCGCCTAACGCGGCAGTGAACCCGTGTGAAGCATCTAGTGCAAACTTCCTGGTTACGTGGAACGCGGATAACGTCACTCTTTGACCCCGTGGAAAACGTCCAGAGCGGATCCTGGTCCTCGCAGAGCATGGCAGTGAACCCGTGCGAAGCATCCAGAGCGGAGCCTAGTCCTCGCCTAACGCGGCAGTGAACCCGTGTGAAGCATCTAGTGCAAAATTCCTGGTTACGTGGAACGCGGATAACGTCATTCTTTGACCCCGTGGAAAACGTCCAGAGCGGAGCCTGGTCCTCGCCAAGCACGGCAGTGAACCCGTGTGAAGCATCCAGAGCAAACACCGGACTGTGGAATCCTTAAAATCCACGGACTATGACGTCCTTAACCTCGACCGTGATGTCTTAAAACTAACGATCAATCCCCCCGATTCCCTACGGATTTCGCCTTGGTTTAAGGGTACATCTCTTCACTCCTTTGATACCTGGCGTTGTAATTCCTCAACGTCTTCAAAGAGGTGGCGGGTCCCTGCAACCAAACACCGGACTGTGGAGTCCCTAAATCCACGGACTATGAGGTCCTTAACCTTGACCGTGATGTCTTAAAACTAACATCGGACTGTGGAGTCCTTAAATCCACGGACTATGAGGTCCTTAACCTTGACCGCGACGTCTTTAAACTACGATACCTCGAAAGATCCCTGACTCCGTGAAACGCGGATAAGGATGATCACATCCAACACTTGCAGGCCCTCACGACCTGTAAGGAAGAAAAACTCTCTTGTGGGATCCTTACGACTCTCAAGGGAAAACCCTTTTAAGAATCCTCACGATTCTTAAGAAGAACTCACACCTATGGGATCCTCTCGACCTGTAGGGAGAAAAACTCTTTATGAGACCCTTGTGGCTCGTAAAAAGCAAAAGCCTTAGGAAACAGATCCTAACCCTGAATCCTAAGCCACGGCCGTCCTGCAAGAAGATTAAGATAGAATATCCGCAGAATGCATTCAATGAAAAGGAGACACATCATTGGCAAGAAAAATGTATCTTTTATTCATAAACCAAAACGGGTACAAAGTACAATTTATGGAAGGAACAAAAAGAAAATACTCTCATCCATGAGTATGTACAAAAAGGAAGAAAAAGATACAAATGTTTCAGGCCGGCGGGCGATTCAGCAACTTGGTCAGCTCATCCTGCTTTTGCTGAGCCACGGCTTCATGACGCAAGATCTCCAGAAGACGAGCCTCCGCCTGAGCTTGCTGGGCCTGATATGAAGCGAGCCGGGCTTCAAGCTCCTTTTCAGTGGCCTTGTGAGCCTCAACTCTCTCGCGAGTAAACGTGACGGCTTTGTCAAGAGCCACCACCTCTTTGATGGACTCCTGTAGCACCCGCCACAGTTCATACGCTTTATTGGCCCTGGCTGTGAGATTGGCTTGAAGCTCGCCCAGCGCCTTAGAGGCTAGCTCCCTCTCCGAGAATTTGCGGCCAAGCCTCTTTTCACATGACATCATATTTGCCGCACATCGTGCTATCAGACCTCGCAACTCCGCTTTTGCAACCACGGCTTCTGAGGAAAGGCGAGAACATTCAAGAGCATACAAACAAGCCTCCACCTTCCTGCAGAACTCCACCCAGACCCGCACCACCTCCTCGCTATGATAGGTGGCAAGAAAAGGAAGAGAGCCGTTGGCTTCAGCGGCAAATGCTTCGGCCGTGGTCGTACTACCAGCACGGAGTTCCTCGATGAAAGAAGATAGGGAGACAAGGCTCAATTGGGCCAATCGCTCTGAAGCCCGCAAGGCATAGGGGCCGGACGGCATCACAATGCGCGATTCCAGAGCCATGGAAACTGGCAGGGCTGTTCAAGTTTGGCAAGTGTTAATAAAACTCTTAAACGCGGAACGAATGAGATTATAATAAAAATGTCACTCACCGATAGTCATGCAAGTAGGAGCCGAAGGCTCCCCTGGACCTTCGACGACCTCGACCTCATCGTCGGCTTCCAAAACTATAAGAGGCATCAATGTCATTTCGCAAAATAGTAACAATACTATGGTAAAAAAAATGGCGAATGACACCAACCTTGCCCAGACGAGAGGACAATGCATTGAGGGGAGATCGCCTGCGGAGCTGCCATCTCCAATAAACGCTGAAATGACTGTCGGGGCGATAGATCCGCGATCGTGGCTGCCAAACCGCGCAATTCTGGGAAAGATAAAAGGATTCAGACTATGAAAGGGTTGCTAAATTAAAACACAGAGGAATACCTTCAACAGTCCTCCCATTCCGAGCCGGGGGGATAGCAGCTTCAATGTTCTCCGTCATGACCTCAGGCTCCAACAAAGGGAGAGTAGTCCCGACTACCTCGCCCCCAGCCTTTGGGCCGCTCGCAGTAGGAGTCATTGGGGCGTAGGCCTCCAAAGGAGCCTCCTCCAAAGGGACAAGCACACCCTGGCCAAGAACCGCCGCTGGAAGTTCCACCGCGAGAGGAGCTTCGGCGGGCTTTAGCTTTAATAGGCCCGTAGGAAGCTCCCCCAGCGTCGAAGATTCTGCATAATCCAAATAAGAATAATGATGTATATGCACAGGCATAAATAGTCGGAGAGACTACAAAGGAAGCACAACGTACCTATACGCAAAGAAGCCCTCAATATGGCTTCTTCAAGCCGCTGCTCCTTCTCAAGGAGGTGGGCTCGCCGGGGTTCAAGCGTAGATTCATGACCGCCAGTCCACAAAGAGAGTGCATCAGCTGCGTCTTCTGAAACGGCCTGCTTCAGAGCCCTCTCCCCCCATTCCTCCAAAGGGCCGATAAATCGCCGCCGAATCCACGAAGGGTCTTCGTAGAAGATTACAGCGGGGTAAGACTTCTTCGGAACCTTGGCGTTGTGAGACGCGTCTTTTGAGCGCCGTATGGCCTCGGCCAACTGCGCAGCCTCCTCATCCACTGAACTCGGGAAGAGAAGTCCAGCGTCTGACTCTTCCACGGCCAATGGTTCGTCCTCAAGGATAAGCTCAGACTCCATCACAGAATCAAGCGGGGCAGCAGCCGCTTTCTTCTGCCGTTTAGACCCGGAGCCGGTCGCCGAGGATGACCGCTTCCTTCCCCGCAAAACCTTAGGGCGGCGCTGGCCCACATCGCCCTCAGCGCCCTCATTCCTGTTACTCTTGCTCGGTGCCACAACCGAGGATGACACCGCCATTGTCGACGCCACAGAAGGCGGCGCCGCCACCGGCAGGGGTGCTACCACCGGAGCCCGCTTACCCCGTGAGCGAGAACCCAAAGGCATACCAGCTATCGGAGTAAGGTCTACCCCGGACTCCCCTGGAATGAGCGCGGTGCCAATCTCCCTCAAAGGGAAGCGGACTGGAACCCTCGGTCGTAACTCAGCCCCAGGAGCCAGAGGAGGGGCATCGTGGCCAAGAAGCACCCTCCTTTCCTCGAGAATGATTGGGTTGACCCGATGAAGGTACCAACCCGTAAACGCGCCCACGCATCGAGGCATGTACTCAGCTTCAGGGACCATGAAATGAGAGCCGGTGTTCAGCCTCATAAAATGATGAGCAGCATCGCGAACAGCATCAAGCGAAGGGATCGGGGCAACCATAAAAGCCTCGAAAGGAACACCCTGGTCGTACCCGAGCTGCCGGGCAAATCGATGCGGATTGTACCGCATGAAAAGAGCCGCATTGTCCTGGCGAAACACCAAGTAACCCGGTCTGATTGCATACAAATGCGTGGCCTCCCGGGGCTTCAGAGAAGGTGCGTTGTCTTTCGACTGGTCCCAGAGTTGTTGGACGGGACCCGAAGGAGTAGACAAGACCCGATCAGTAAAAACCAGCCCGCCAGCGGTGGCATGAGGAGAAATTAGCACCCGAATGGCCCCGAATTGAGTCGGGTCGGCGGCAGAAGCGTCCACTAGCCGCATAAGTCGTGGAAAAGGGTAGGCATCGTAAAATGAGGGCCTCTGATGCATGGCGAACGCCCCCAATACATGCATTTCGATCCAGGATGTGAAATAATGAAGCGAAAAGTTCACCACATCCACGCCAGGCGTCGAGGTATTAGCCGCGGTGCCCAATCCATTATAGAGGTGTGCCAAGGCCGGGATGCCGATGGCCAACCGCGTCCCCTCAGCAATACGTTGAGCCGGGTAAATGACCGAGGCTCTCATGAAGCGGCGATGCATGGGGATAACGAACCAGCTAAGCCAAACACTGATAAACCCCACAAAGAATGTTTCCTCATCCATACCAGGTGCTGCAACGGATTCAAAAGACATCGGCGACACGATGGGAATATAATACTGTGGCAGGTCCGATTCAGCAGTCGGTAGCTTCTTCGGACCAAACCCAAAGGGGTCTCTGATGTTAGCAAATTTCGGAGCAGTCTTCGATATGATATCTTCACGAAGGAAGCAGGAAATGAAGCTTTTAAAAGTAACACCCTGCTCCTCAGATTCAGTGAACAATTGATCGAAGATACCCAGTGCCTTGATCAAGCTGGGGCGCTTATGGCGAACAGCATTCTCAGCAGACAGGCCGTCAATTGGGGCGGACTCGGGCTCAAAAACGTACTCGTCAGGAGGCAACAACTCCTCGTACAGACTACCCCTTATCGGCAGCCCCGAGATATCATAGAATTCGGCCAGAGAAATCGAAACCTCTCGATCTCCCAGAATGAAGGTATTAGTGGGAAGATTCCACTGGTTCAAAAACGCCTTGACCCACCAGGCATGTGGGGACTTGTAATGGAATAGCGACGCGTATACGGCCTGATAAAGCCCAACTTTCTGCAATCGCGCCCGATGGGCAGAAAGGATGTAGCGAGCCCAAAGAAGGTAGCCCGTAGGATGCCTGGGAGTGAGCCCTATCTTATAAATCTGCCCCCACGGATGGGCCTCACCCTGGCAAATGCGCCGTCCCAAGATGTCTATAGCCGGGATCGGATGGTTCGGAATGCCGGTCGTCGAAGGCTCCAGTCTCCCCGTTGGAGTCCAATTGGGCATTTCCACGGCGAAAGCTGTCCTTGGAGGGTCCATCGGTAAAAATGGGAAAGTAGGCTCCGTTGGCACCGCGCAGAGAAAACTCCGACGACCCTGAATAATCTGACTATACCAAGACCCCCACTGAAGGAGGTTGGTACAGTTCGGGTCATGAGCCCGAATCATCGTCATCACTTCCTCATCAGACGGTGACTGAGGAAAAGCCGCCTCCGAGCGAGAAAAGGGAAAGCGTGGAGCAGAAGCCATCGCACCTGAAATCCAACAAAAGAAGACCGTTAATAAGAAAGTCAACGATGTTTACTCATGCATGAACATGAAGACTAGTGGGAGAAAGCAATAGCAAAGTTTCCTGGGACCATTGGCTATAAAACACATGGGCCCCACAGAATCCGGATGACGGCTCATTGATAATGAGACCAAACAGTTACAATAAAACAAAAGGGAATATCCTCATTTAATAAAAATGATGGCCATGCACATCACCCTAACAGGATTTGTCTCGGGCTCTACAGTGGATCCAATAAAATCAAAGGAATTGAATTCACACAAAAAGACATCATTACAAAGCCCCCATTGCATTAATTGCAGGAAGAACGACCTTGGGCCAAGAGACCACAGGAAGCCTCTGTGTGAGGAAATCGAGTTCTTCGTTGGAATTTAATTCCTTGTTAAGAAAAGGGAATTAAATTCCCAAAAACATTTTAATGGAATTAAAGTCCATGGAGTTGAAACGCTGTCATCATCTCCCCGAAGATCACCTAAACCCTTAAAAGATCTACAGTTCGAAAGTTAGGTGGTTTCCTGTTCTTATGGAAAAACTTGAGGAAAAATGGGTTCTTTATGAAACCCTTAATACGGATTTAAAATCCAAAGAGTTCTTTTAAAGACGAAGGCTCTTTGGCCGTTCAACATTATTACCTGAGGAAAAGGGATCCGTCAACAGAGTTAAACTCCGGGAAATGTCTGAGACAGAGAACTAAGCTCTGAAAGCGAGAATTAAATTCTCAACGAAAAAGTTCTCAGAAGAAGAAGATGAACAAAGTGAAGGCTCCTATGAAGAGACAGTGGTATTTATAGAAGACAATGAAAACGCTTCGTCTCCCCAGATCCCTAGAGGAATCCAACGGTCACAAGAAGTGACAGCGTTGCACTCACGTGCAGACACGTGAGAACAACGCTGTGGGGGCATTTGTTTCCTGATTTAAAATCAGGAAGCTTCTGTGAAAAGCTTCAGAAGAGGGTCACGTGCTTACACGTGACTAGCCGTCGCGTGTTCGCACGTGACACCTAAACGCATCATTCAAGCAAGTTCAGTCTCCTGACTAAGTCGAAGAAAAGGGGGCTTCAGGAAGGGTCACGTGCTCCCACGTGATCAAGGTCACGTGTCGACACGTGACATTTAAATTCAAGCAGCAAAGGCGCACATTGGTTCCCTGATCAAGTCAAGGAAAAAAGCTTCAGAAGAGGTCACGTGCTCCCACGTGACCAGGGTCACGTGTCGACACGTGACGTTCAAGGCAGCAAGCGCGTCTCCAGAACAACCAAGGAAAGAGAGCTCAAACAAAGGGTCACGTGCTCACACGTGACCAGGGGTCACGTGGTAGCACGTGATGTTTAAGCAGCAATCAGAAGACACAGCGCAGAAAGCTCGTTCCAAAGGGGGTCACGTGCTCACACGTGACCATGGATCACGTGGTCACACGTGACCGACTTTCAAAGCCCATTTTTGACGACAGAATTAAATTCTGAAGGAAATTCGAATCTTTCCAAAGGAAAGTAATTATTTGGGACTAATCAAATCAAAGATTCAGAGATGATTAAAGATCATCTATCTATGGAAAATCTCGGCTTTGGGAAAGATTTCCCCCTTAAATCTAACCAAAATATCAAAGGAGAATCTCTGAATTCAAGATCCAATGGTGAATAAAATTCACCTAATAATCCAAAGGCCCAAAATGAATTATGGATGCAAATCAAATCTCCCAATGAAGATTCGTCAAAAAACTGATTGATGCGGCTGCCTCTCCTATAAATAGGAGCCAAGAGACAAAAAAAAAGAGAGATACATGCGCAGAGAAGAAAAGAGAAAAGGAGAAGAGCTTTGATACTTCGAAAAGACTCAGATCTTCTGCAAAAAGCCCTAGGTAAGAAAGGGAAGGCATTTTGAAAGAAGCAGAATTTAATTCTCAACAGAGTTTAACTCTGATAATATAAAAGCAGAAGAACTTATTTCTTCTCTCTTTGATAGAGGATCTGCAAAGTGCACATCTCCCCTTAAGGTTGAGAATTTAATTCTCAATGGGTTGAGATCCTGCCATGCAGATCCAAAACATAGAGAAGGAGTGCAAACTTGAGAATTTAATTCTCACAGAACTATAGGAATTTAATTCCTCCAAAATAAAAGTGGGGCTAGACCCTATATCATGGGAATTTAATTCCTTCAAAACAAAAAAAAAAAGGAGAAACAGGGTTTAACCCTAATTAAAGAACTTAGTTCTGTTGAAACAACGATCATCATTTCCTCAAAAATTTTATTAGGGTTCAACCCTATTCAGCCCTTCACATAAACGGGGAATTTAACTCCCGCAGAAAATTCAGAGTTAAACTCTATCCCAGAATACAAGTCTTCAAAAAGAAGGATTTAATTCCTCTGAAATTAAAAAGTCTCCGGAATTTAATTCCTGAAAAAAGGAGTAACAAATCCTCTGAAAAAAAACCACATTAAGGCAGGGTCACGTGTCACCACGTGACCCCCCCTCAAAAGCCCTACAGAAAACCCCCTTGAGGCAGCACCCCACGTGACCCACGTGACTTTCAGCAGAAGCCTTAACGCATAGGCATTTGAATGCCCATCACGTGCTGACACGTGATGCTATCAAAAGATGCAGTAATTTCAGCAGAACAAATGGAGGAAGGGCGCTCTCACGTGCTGCCACGTGACCCCTCTTGTCTTAGTGTTTAACACTAAATTGAAACTCTCGCACTCAGTGTTAAAATATTGTTGGGCCTTAGTGTTCAACACTAATTAAAAAGCTTTATCTGCAGTGTTCAACACTGATTACCTTAGTGTTTAAATACTAATCTGAGATCTTCATTTGCAGTGTTCAACACTGATCTGTTTTAGTGTTTAACACTAATTTGAGAAGCCTTATTGCTGGTGTTTAACACCAATTATTTCTTAGTGTTAAACACTAACTTGTTAACCGCATTCCCAGTGTTCAACACTGATTGCTCTATAGTGTTTAACACTAGGCTTTGGCCCAATTGGCTAAATGGATAGAGGCAAAGCCTCTCCTTCAATGGATCAGCAAAAAGTCAATGTTTCAGACCCGACTGGACTTAGCCCAAGCTGGCCATAAGTCCTCAATTTGTGATTAACTGGGCTAATGGGCTCATAACATAATTAATCAGTCTCGACCCCAAATTGGGTCAGGGACTATTAAATCCATTCCGGTTCTAGGGTACATCTCTTCACTCCTTTGAAACTTGGCATTGTAATCCCTCAATGTCTTCAAAGAGGTGACGGGTCCCGACGGCCACTCATGATATGGACTGTGGGGTCCTTAAACCCATGCCTAATGCAAACTTCCTGGTTACGTGGAACGCGGATAACGTCACTCTTTGACCCCGTGGAAAACGTCCAGAGCGGATCCTGGTCCTCGCAGAGCATGGCAGTGAACCCGTGCGAAGCATCCAGAGCGGAGCCTAGTCCTCGCCTAACGCGGCAGCGAACCCGTGTGAAGCATCTAGTGCAAACTTCCTGGTTACGTGGAGCGCGGATAACGTCACTCTTTGACCCCGTGGAAAACGTCCAGAGCGGAGCCTGGTCCTCGCCAAGCACGGCAGTGAACCCGTGTGAAGCATCCAGAGCAAATATGGACCGCAACGTCCTTAAACTACCCACGGACCGCAATGTCCTTAAACTACCCATGGACCGCAACGTCCTTAAACTACCCATGGACCGCAATGTCCTTAAACTACCCATGGACCGCAATGTCCTTAAACTACCCATGGACCGCAATGTCCTTAAACTACCCATGGACCGCAATGTCCTTAAACTACTCACGGACCGCAATGTCCTTAAACTACCCACGGACCGCAACGTCCTTAAACTACCCATGGACCGCAATGTCCTTAAACTAGAACAATAGAGCCCCGCATGCTCTTTTGTCGGATCTAAACGGTCCCGTTTAAGTTGATCTTAGCCTCAAAGATGACTAACGTATCCTTAAACCTTCAAACAGAGTGGACTATAAATCCCCCCAATCAACTTTGGTTCAAGGGTACATCTCTGAACTCCTCTGACATCTGTCGTTGTAATCCTTCAACGTCGTTAGAGAGGTGACGGGTCCCGACGGCCATACATTCAATAGACCACTAGGTCCCTAAACTGGAACATTAGAGCCAATTGCTCTTTTGTCGGATCTAAACGATCCCGTTAAGTTGATCTTAGTCTCAAACTGGACTAACGTATCCTTAACAAACGTTTGAGTTGATCTTAGCCTCAAGTATGGCTGACGTATCCTCAAACCAAACCCCCAAACCCAAATCTAAGATAATGCGGATTTGGACTAGTCCACGCCCTACGGGCGACGACATAACTCAGTCTCCGTAAACAATCCACGGGCAACAAAACACAAAACAAACACCCACGACACGAAGTGACCAGCTGGAGAAGGAGAAAGTTGTTACCGCAATGCGGTAGCGTAATTAACTGCAGGGGCTTGCGCCTGCAGGGAAGAGCGTCCCCACAATCAAAAACCCCTCAAGCGAGGGGGAATCTGACGAAGTCTGCTACATCGGACGCATCCGTTTAAACCTTCGATACATGGTGCCATAAATCAACTTGGCATCTTCGGAGAGGTGAACGGATAGCACCAATTAGCATCTGCCCCGAATCTCAGTGCCAAGACACCGCAGTCTTGTGCGCCGTCTTTCGGAGGGGAACAGCAATGCCTCACGTGCTCATACGTGACTCTCAAAACAAAAGGAAACAAATCCAAGGGCAGAATAAATTTTGGGCGCCCTCACGTGTCCCCACGTGACCCCTAAAAAACACTTTAATAATCAATGCATGGATACCCATCACGTGCCAATACGTGATGGCCTGAAGACTAAAAGTGTTTAACACTTATTTGAATATTCTGACAATAAAATAAAGGGAGTCCGGCCCCCATCTTCAGATGCCCTACGTGACCCCACGTGACCAATTCAATTTTAGTGTTTAACACTATTTTCAGCGCATCACATGGGAACACGTGACCGCCAAATATTCTCTAGTGTTTAACACTATTTTAAAAACCAGTCTTAGCCCAAATTGGTTAAGTCTTCCAGAGGCAAGACTCTCCTTTGACTGAACCTCAAATACATCCTTGCCTTCTAAGATTGATCATCTTATATGGCATATGAGTGCTCAGCACTCAATAAGAGATAAAAATATGGTCAGAACCCAAACCCATGCTTAGCATTGCTAAATAATAGGGAGGCTGAACCCAGACAAATGTTCAACAGTCCAACAAAGGTCTAACATTCTAAACCTAATTGGACTTAGACCAAGTTGGCCATAAGTCCTCAATTCAGATTTAATTGAGCCAATGTGCTCATAATCTAATTAATTGATCTTAGTCCCAAATTGGACTGTAGATTTCTCAACCAATATTGGTTCAAGGGTACATCTCTTCACTCCTCTGATATATGTCGTTGTAATCTTTCAACGTCTTCAGAGAGATGACGGGTCCCGACAACCAGATATTCTATAGACTGTGGGGTCCTTAAACCCATAGACTATGATGTCCTTAAACCCATGGACCGAGATGTCTTTAAACCCATGGACCGAGATGTCCTTAAACAAATATCGGACCACCATGTCCTTAAACTGGTAATTGACCGCAAAGTCCCTAAACTAGAACAATAGAGCCCAAATGCTCTTTTGTTGGATCTAAATGATCCTGTTAAGTAGATCTTAGTCTAAAATTAGACTAACGTATCCTTAACAAATGGTTAAGTTGACCTTAGTCTAAAATTAGATTAACGTGTCCTTAACAAACTGTTAAGTTGATCTTAGTCTAAAATTAGACTAACGCATCCTTAACAAACGTTTATGTTGATCTTAGTCTCAAATGAACGTATCTTTAAACCCAACCCCTAAACCCAAATCTAAGAAAATACGGATTTGGACTAATCCACGCTCTACGGGCGACAACATAAATTAGTCTCCGTATACAATCCACGGGTAATAAAAAACAAAACAAACACCCACGACATGAAGTGACCATCTGGAGAAGAAGAAAATGGTTACCGCGATGCGGTAGCGTAATTAACTGCAAGGGGCTTGCGCCTGCAGGGAAGAGCGTCCCCACAATCAAAACCCCCTCAACGAGGGGGAATCTGACGAAGTCTGTTATATCGGACGCATCCGTTTAAACCTCCGATACATGATGTCATAAATTAACTTGGCATCTTCGGAGAGGTGGACGGATAGTACCAATTAGTATCTGCCCCGAAATTCAGGCAAGATGGACCTACACGGCCGCGTCTTCATGTTTCGGCGGGGAACATATCATAGTGACCTTGACAGAGTCAACAAATCAAAGAGTTCTAGTCAAGTTCAACCAGTCATTATCTGGATTGCATCAAACCCACCCGCATAACTCTTGTAATGACCCTAAATTCTTTATACATTTGTATTATCCCTCTTCAATAATATACCGTATTTATTTGTACTTGGTATTTTCCTTTTTCTATTAAATTTATTATTATTTTATTCCTCAATCTATTATGTATTTTTTTTCTAGGTACAATTTTTTCCTTATATTTAAGTTTTTAACTTCTCATTCTTATTTTTTCCTTTCATAAATATTTAACCCAAATCCATTATTCTTATTCTCCATAGCCCATCTAAAAAGCCCATTTTCTTTTTAAGCAACATCATATATTTAATTCTAATTAAATATATGCATGAACAAGCTTATAGCTCATTGGTTAAGCCCTTACATTGTTATTCCATAAGTCACATGTTCAAATCCCCATTCTTGCAATTATTTTTTATCATTTTTTATTCTTCCCATAACCTACAAATGAGACCTTTCATTTCCAAAATGAATGGTGACCTTTCATTTCTCTTTTAATTCTCATGTTAAATGCATATATTATTATTCACCATTACAACATCTTTATTTGTCCTCCTCTATCTTTTCCTTCCTCATATTTTTGTATCTCTCACTTCTTCCTCTTCACCAAGATGACAAGAAGAAGAACATGAAGAAGTCTTCAAGAAGGTCTCGCTAGTAACGCGAGGCTATCGGCGGATAGACAAGCCCGGTGACAATACCGGCTTGTGCATGTAAGTCCCTTCTCTCTCCTTTCCCTCACCTCTTTTTTTTTCCTCTTGTCATGCATCGTGAACCCCCTATTCTTTTCATATCATAATCCATAAGAGAAGACACACATAAACATATACATATACATAAACATAAGTTTAGATATATATGATTCTATATGGTTTAATAATATCTTATTATCTCTTGTTCAAATTAAAGTATTATTAATTCTTTCTTCATGATTATGAATGTTTATTACAAGTTGTGAGAACATAGATTTCAATCCATAATATATCTACGATATCTCATGGAATCGGTTTGGTTATTAAAAGAAAGGATAAAGCTTGCATAAAAATACTAGTTAATCTTTTTGCCGATTTTAGTATACACATCAATACCTTTAGGTTTAAAATAATTTTTAGACATTAATTTTTACTTCTGAAAATTTCATGGAATTTACATATGATAGATTATATTATTTTATACATGCTGTAAAAAATTTAGATCGATCCGCATAACGGTTTAGGAATTACATCGTATTTATTCACTGATCGTAAAACAGAAAACTGCAGTTATCGGTCAATTTCTAGGACACATAACTTGGTATACCAGTATCCAAATTGAGCAAACTCAGGTGTTTTTGATATCTACATCGAATGATATAGATTTTTTAGTTCTATAGTTTTACCGAAAACCTATCTAAGATAAAGAAAACTGCATTACAATATTAAGTGACGGATCTGGACAGAATCTGTTCCGATTCGTACACTGTTTTTAAATTGGACATAACTCGAACACCCGATGTCCGTTTGTGACAAAATTTAGATGTGTAAATGCACCATTGATAGAACTATAATTTTATGTATATTATATTACTTAGGAATGCATGAAACAACCTGATATAGGCTTTGCAATAGAATATATAGTTGCTGTCCAGAAATCTGAATTTCTGTTTTAAATGCTGATATTAAAATGATCATAACTAGAGCTTCAGAAATCCAAATCATGTGAATCTTGGTGTTTTCGATAAGTACATCGAAATACCTACAATTTTCTAATAATTTTCGTAACCTGAAACCTGAAACAAATTAACTCAAACTGCGTTTTAAAAATATGTGACGGTGCCGAATAGATTCTGATCTGTTTTACGCGACGATACGAAAACATATATATCTCTCAAACCGGTAGTCGTATTTAGGTGAAACTGGAACTTACGCATGCAAAACATTTAGAGCCATATTTCTGTTTATATTTCGCATTCGTTCAACTTGATTAATTAGTCGTACATAGTATTTCTTTACAGCATTGTTTATGGTAGTTACTCGAATAATATACTTGACTCATTTCATGCTATTCGAACATGTATACATATTTAGCTTGATCATTAAATTGTTGTATGTACTTAAAGACGATAATTAAATACTTGAGTTATATTTTGAAAACTATACAAAAATATTTTTACATAAAACCCCCTCAAGTTTATAAATTACCCTAAGGACCCTAACAATTATAAGACCACGATTCATAATTCTGATTGTCTGACTCGGGTTTGAGTCTGATTAATTTGACTTGAATATGATTCAAGTCAACCTATAATCTACAAGATTCCAATTCAAAATGAACACATGAATCCATGAATACAATTATCAATTTATACAATTTGGCTGAACCGAACCATGGATATATTCCTTTTACATGATTCTCAGTATTCCATTTACATGACTCTACGGTTACAACCGTTTCCTGATATCATGGTTTCGGTCAGTCAGTCAATCAATTATACAATCAATACAATTTACAAGACAAACAATACAATCAAAACACTACGGGGTTTAAGGGGTAGATTGGTACGGAAGGTGTTAAAGGTGGCACGAGGTGGTCAGATTTAATACACCTAACATGAATCCAGTTGCTGTTGTACCGTGGCATAAACGGTTCCTTGTACTATACGTGCCCTTAGTCTCTGGCATATAGAGACTCCTCTCGTATACACTGGCATCCTTTTGTACCAAGCTACAAAACTTGAATATGTTTCAAGTCAATCTATATTCTTTTATATTCTAACTCAACATGAATACATGAATTCCAGATCCAGTTAACAATCTGTTTGAATGAACCGAACCATGGATATTCCTTTTACATGATTTCCAGTATTCCATTTACATGACTCTACGGTTATAACCGTTTCCTGATATCATGGTTTCGGTCAGTCAATCAGTAAATCAGTCAATCAGTCAATCAGTCAATCAAGTCAATCAAAGTCAATCAAGCAATCATTACAAGTTTACAAGATAACAATACAAACATGACATCGCGGGGTTTAAAGGGGTAGATTGGTACGGAAGATGTTAAAAGTGGAATGAGGTGGTCAGATTAAGACACCTAACATGAATACTGTTGCTGTTGTACCGTGGCATAACGGTTCCTTGTACTCTCCGTTTGCACTGATATCTAGCATATAGAGATCCCCCTCGTATACACTGGCATTCTTCTGTACCAAGCTACAAACAACTGCGTTAAACAATATTCCATAATATTCTACAATATAATACTCTAGAAAATACTGTTACTCTGCCATTCTCACTCCACTTTTCTTTGGGACTTACCGAGCGACCTGTTCGCTGACGACATTCTATTTCTTTCTTCTTTGAATGTCGTCAGGTGCGTTGGACCAACTTGAGACCGAGCCAACAACTGAAGATTTGGAGCAGTTCCAAGAAGATCCAGAGCTCTAGACTTTGTACTTGTTCTTTCCAGTATTTCCTTTTATTATTATGCCACTGTTTAGGCATTGCTTTCTTTTTTTCATTCCAGTTGTATTTTCATTTCATGCATTGTATAAAGAATGTTATTAATAAAAGTTGCTGTTATCTCAATCTCATTTGTCTCTTGTGATTATTTTATATTGCTTAGTTACGCTTAGCGTATGTACTTCTGAGTACATACGTAGCGGGCCTCGTCACGACCACTTCGCCGTACATTGGGAAGCGGGGCGTGACAGGTTTTGTTGGTGGCCCATGCAGGTCAGAGCTGTATGAATCCCTGTCATGCAGTTCTGGTCTGCGTGAACAACCTAAGCAATATAACACAAGAAACAGCAACTAAAACATTCTTTACAATCATGTTCCTTGAATCTTACCATTTCATATTCCTTGAATCTTATCATCCGTTGAATCTATCCTAACCCTATTCTTTCACTCACAATCACCAAATTGTTTTGAAACTGTTACACTTTCCTTTTACAAATTTCGAGGACGAAATTATTTTTAAGGAGGGTAGAATGTAATGACCCTAAATTCTTTATACATTTGTATTATCCCTCTTCAATAATATACCGTATTTATTTGTACTTGGTATTTTCCTTTTTCTATTAAATTTATTATTATTTTATTCCTCAATCTATTATGTATTTTTTTTCTAGGTACAATTTTTTTCTTATATTTAAGTTTTTAACTTCTCATTCTTATTTTTTCCTTTCATAAATATTTAACCCAAATCCATTATTCTTATTCTCCATAGCCCATCTAAAAAGCCCATTTTCTTTTTAAGCAACATCATATATTTAATTCTAATTAAATATATGCATGAACAAGCTTATAGCTCATTGGTTAAGCCCTTGCATTGTTATTCCATAAGTCACATGTTCAAATCCCCATTCTTGCAATTATTTTTTATTCTTCCCATAACCTACAAATGAGACCTTTCATTTCCAAAATGAATGGTGACCTTTCATTTCTCTTTTAATTCTCATGTTAAATGCATATATTATTATTCACCATTACAACATCTTTATTTGTCCTCCTCTATCTTTTCCTTCCTCATATTTTTGTATCTCTCACTTCTTCCTCTTCACCAAGATGACAAGAAGAAGAACATGAAGAAGTCTTCAAGAAGGTCTCGCTAGTAACGCGAGGCTATCGGCGGATAGACAAGCCCGGTGACAATACCGGCTTGTGCATGTAAGTCCCTTCTCTCTCCTTTCCCTCACCTCTTTTTTTTTCCTCTTGTCATGCATCGTGAACCCCCTATTCTTTTCATATCATAATCCATAAGAGAAGACACACATAAACATATACATATACATAAACATAAGTTTAGATATATATGATTCTATATGGTTTAATAATATCTTATTATCTCTTGTTCAAATTAAAGTATTTTTAATTCTTTCTTCATGATTATGAATGTTTATTACAAGTTGTGAGAACATAGATTTCAATCCATAATATATCTACGATATCTCATGGAATCGGTTTGGTTATTAAAAGAAAGGATAAAGCTTGCATAAAAATACTAGTTAATCTTTTTGCCGATTTTAGTATACACATCAATACCTTTAGGTTTAAAATAATTTTTAGACATTAATTTTTACTTCTGAAAATTTCATGGAATTTACATATGATAGATTATATTATTTTATACATGCTGTAAAAAATTTAGATCGATCCGCATAACGGTTTAGGAATTACATCGTATTTATTCACTGATCGTAAAACAGAAAACTGCAGTTATCGGTCAATTTCTAGGACACATAACTTGGTATACCAGTATCCAAATTGAGCAAACTCAGGTGTTTTTGATATCTACATCGAATGATATAGATTTTTTAGTTCTATAGTTTTACCGAAAACCTATCTAAGATAAAGAAAACTGCATTACAATATTAAGTGACGGATCTGGACAGAATCTGTTCCGATTCGCACACTGTTTTTAAATTGGACATAACTCGAACACCCGATGTCCGTTTGTGACAAAATTTAGATGTGTAAATGCACCATTGATAGAACTATAATTTTATGTATATTATATTACTTAGGAATGCATGAAACAACCTGATATAGGCTTTGCAATAGAATATATAGTTGCTGTCCAGAAATCTGAATTTCTGTTTTAAATGCTGATATTAAAATGATCATAACTAGAGCTTCAGAAATCCAAATCATGTGAATCTTGGTGTTTTCGATAAGTACATCGAAATACCTAAAATTTTCTAATAATTTTCGTAACCTGAAACCTGAAACAAATTAACTCAAACTGCGTTTTAAAAATATGTGACGGTGCCGAATAGATTCTGATCTGTTTTACGCGACGATACGAAAACATATATATCTCTCAAACCGGTAGTCGTATTTAGGTGAAACTGGAACTTACGCATGCAAAACATTTAGAGCCATATTTCTGTTTATATTTCGCATTCGTTCAACTTGATTAATTAGTCGTACATAGTATTTCTTTACAGCATTGTTTATGGTAGTTACTCGAATAATATACTTGACTCATTTCATGCTATTCGAACATGTATACATATTTAGCTTGATCATTAAATTGTTGTATGTACTTAAAGACGATAATTAAATACTTGAGTTATATTTTGAAAACTATACAAAAATATTTTTACATAAAACCCCCTCAAGTTTATAAATTACCCTAAGGACCCTAACAATTATAAGACCACGATTCATAATTCTGATTGTCTGACTCGGGTTTGAGTCTGATTAATTTGACTTGAATATGATTCAAGTCAACCTATAATCTACAAGATTCCAATTCAAAATGAACACATGAATCCATGAATACAATTATCAATTTATACAATTTGGCTGAACCGAACCATGGATATATTCCTTTTACATGATTCTCAGTATTCCATTTACATGACTCTACGGTTACAACCGTTTCCTGATATCATGGTTTCGGTCAGTCAGTCAATCAATTATACAATCAATACAATTTACAAGACAAACAATACAATCAAAACACTACGGGGTTTAAGGGGTAGATTGGTACGGAAGGTGTTAAAGGTGGCACGAGGTGGTCAGATTTAATACACCTAACATGAATCCAGTTGCTGTTGTACCGTGGCATAAACGGTTCCTTGTACTATACGTGCCCTTAGTCTCTGGCATATAGAGACTCCTCTCGTATACACTGGCATCCTTTTGTACCAAACTACAAAACTTGAATATGTTTCAAGTCAATCTATATTCTTTTATATTCTAACTCAACATGAATACATGAATTCCAGATCCAGTTAACAATCTGTTTGAATGAACCGAACCATGGATATTCCTTTTACATGATTTCCAGTATTCCATTTACATGACTCTACGGTTATAACCGTTTCCTGATATCATGGTTTCGGTCAGTCAATCAGTAAATCAGTCAATCAGTCAATCAGTCAATCAAGTCAATCAAAGTCAATCAAGCAATCATTACAAGTTTACAAGATAACAATACAAACATGACATCGCGGGGTTTAAAGGGGTAGATTGGTACGGAAGATGTTAAAAGTGGAATGAGGTGGTCAGATTAAGACACCTAACATGAATACTGTTGCTGTTGTACCGTGGCATAACGGTTCCTTGTACTCTCCGTTTGCACTGATCTCTAGCATATAGAGATCCCCCTCGTATACACTGGCATTCTTCTGTACCAAGCTACAAACAACTGCGTTAAACAATATTCCATAATATTCTACAACATAATACTCTAGAAAATACTGTTACTCTGCCATTCTCACTCCACTTTTCTTTGGGACTTACCGAGCGACCTGTTCGCTGACGACATTCTATTTCTTTCTTCTTTGAATGTCGTCAGGTGCGTTGGACCAACTTGAGACCGAGCCAACAACTGAAGATTTGGAGCAGTTCCAAGAAGATCCAGAGCTCTAGACTTTGTACTTGTTCTTTCCAGTATTTCCTTTTATTATTATGCCACTGTTTAGGCATTGCTTTCTTTTTTTCATTCCAGTTGTATTTTCATTTCATGCATTGTATAAAGAATGTTATTAATAAAAGTTGCTGTTATCTCAATCTCATTTGTCTCTTGTGATTATTTTATATTGCTTAGTTACGCTTAGCGTATGTACTTCTGAGTACATACGTAGCGGGCCTCGTCACGACCACTTCGCCGTACATTGGGAAGCGGGGCGTGACAACTCTTGATGGAGTCAACAGGGTTATACGACTGTCCTAACCAATCACATCTAGTGATACTGTAATACCCAGTTCTTTTATAGGCCAATAGCCGTATTTTATTAAATAGGGGTCACTTACAAATTTACCTATTTGTATTTATAATTATTTTAAGTATTTAAACATCCTAATTCTTTTATTCTACTTTCCCTTCTTAAATCCATTTTTTCCTAAAACTAATTCTAATACTTAAACCCTTTTTATTTTTTCCCTAAACTAACCCAAAACCCTATTATCTATTTCTTTTATATTTTTTTCCATTCCTTAATCCCGAGCCGGCCCACCTCTTTCTTTCCCAATTAATTTAAATTCTTTAGAGCCCGGCCCATCTCTTTTTCCTCTATTTTCTTTAACTAGCCCAAGCCCGCGCCCTCCCCTCCTCGTGCCCGAACGACCCGACCCTACCCAACCCGTTACCACCCCTTTCTTCCCCACGTCGTTATTTTTTCCCGCTCCTTTTTCAGTTCGCTGTGCTCCCTCGCCCACGACGCGCATGTCCCCGAGCCCCACTCCCCAGCGCGACCACGACCGCGCGCGCATGCCCACTCCCGCACGCGCATGCCCACTCATCTCCATCGACCTCGTCCCTCCCCTCTTTCATTTCCCCCAATCGCCGCGACCGCTTCTTACGCACCCACGACCCGCGACGCGGGCTCCCTTCTACGACCCGCTCCTCAACGGCCCCTCCTCCTTCTCACTCCCTCTCCCTCCAACCTCTCTTTCTCCCTCCCTCTTCATCTCCTCGCCAAGACCGGCACCACCTCCATCTCCTCCCGCGCACCCCCACCAAGCATCGACGCCGCCTGCATCTCTCACTGCAACCCCGAGCCCCTCCTCCACCGTCGATATCCCAGCACAACCACCGACGCCTCCAACGCCTCGGGCTCCTCCCTCGTCGTCTCCTCACACCCGGCCACCCTCTCGACGCTCGCACTGCCTCCTCCCATCGGCCACCTTGACCACCTCGACGGCGCCTCCGTCGACCCCAAGTCATCACCGAGCACACCTCCCTTTCTCTCTCTCTAAATTTCTCTCTCCCCTCTCAGCATCTCTCTCTCTCTCTCTAAACCTCTCTCTCTCTAAATTCCTCTCTCCCCTCTCAACATCTCTCTCTCTCTCTCTAAATTTCTCTCTCTCTTTCTTTTTCTCTCTCTCTGAATCTCTCTCTTTCTCTCTAAATCTCTCTCTCTCTCTCTCTAAATCTCTTTCTCTCTCTCCCTCTCTCCAAAACTCTCTCTCTCTCTCTCTCTCAGCATCTCTGCCTTCCTCACATCAAAATAAGAAACAACTTGGAGCAGTGATGAAAATGAGTGCACGGTGATTAACTGGATTGAGTATAATTATCTGATTCCAAAGGCCGAACCTGTGCTGCGCCGTGACGCGATCGTACCGCTGCCGCTGCCGGACCATCGTCGACACATTTTCAGGCTAGTTTAATGCTTACTTTATGCTACTTGTATATGTTACAATTCTAGTTACTAATAATTGTCGCATGCCCTTTTTACGTGAACCGTATAATTCAAGTATTCGATGCACGGCCCGAATGGGAACCCACGTTAAATTGACGGCAAAAAATAAAATGTGATGGCCTGAGTAGTAAAGAATGTTCCTTGAAACTTTGGTTCCAAAATTATGCCGTTTACTTACATAAAATGAGGTCTCGGATTCTGTTATAAAACATGAAAACCTTCATACATGCCAAATTATAAAATTTATATTAAATTGTGTATAAATCGGATTTTTAGCGTTCGATAGCTCGTAACGAAGATAACTGGTTAACCTACTGTAAAATATTGTTGATCACTGAATTTTAGTACACTATGATAGAGATAACTGCGGTGGATCATGATTCTGGACTGCAGTCCAGAATGGAAATCCAGGTTAACCCCTGTTGTTAAACCCCTGTATATCACTGTTCATATAAGAGAATGCATGGAACCCTATATCGTTACGTAGGGAATTGGATCAGCTTTATTACTCCATGGGTCTTACCAGATTCCTCAACCGTTTGCTATTTTTAATTCATTTTGCAATGTCGACACGTCTTGCTGAATTCTGCAGAAGCAGATTTTACACATCGAACATAATCTGTCCATAACTCCCTGTCGACATAACATATTACTGATCCGCCAATTGTGGTGGTAACTTAACTGATAGACCTAAATATTGTTCAGCTATAGCGTCGCCTAAATGCGATCCCAATTGGGATTAAAATGCGTTACGAACGGACTTCCGATTCTGAAACCGGATTTCCAGCAGTGAACGCTTAAAATGAAATGGCCATATCTAGTGATCCTGAAACCGATTAACGTGAAACCAATTTTTATGGTTAGATAATCAAACATACTGTTTACCCCCTTTTCATTGTTTCGCTAAATTTTGCACGTATGATTTATGATAAATTATGCAAGTGGTAGGACACCGGCTTATGACATCCTAATCATGCCTGAATTATCGTATTCTCATCACATTACATATATGTTATCGCATTGGTAACCTAGTGATCATGTGCATTACCCAGTGTTAGGTTTTAGTGTTTGAGTGTGGCAAGTATGTTAGTGTTTAAGCATGACTGGATAAGTGAAAGTGACACATACTTGTACACAATCAGTGGACCCTATTGATTTATTGCATTGTCGACGTCTGTGGGACGTGTATAAGTGTGACTATAATTGGTATGGGACAATTATGGAAGCACTTGTATGGGTGTCACAGGTAAGGCACCAAACACTGTCCATTTATCTTGGGTATCAGTCGAGACATGCTTGATGGAGATCCTGTCTTCAGTTCTCGTGTAGACTCGTCATGGACCGACTGGTATTTGAGTTTATGGTTGGCGTTTGATGTAGACCACGGGGTGTAGGGTAGTTTGAGTGTGAGTTCAACAGAATCTCGGGAGTCCCATGCCGGCACATATGGAGATATATAGGGATATCACTGATTATTAGCGAGCGACTCAGACCCGTGTTCCCTTGCTCTTGGGTCCTACCCTTGGGTGGGGGATACTCACGAGTGGTTGACTCTCACACTTGGACCGACGATAGGCTTAGTGACATGTACAGTGAGACTTAGAGACTGATAGGTATAGTGATATTGACATGTGTTGCTTACTGATTCAACATCTCTGCCATGATGTTTACTGCTTTACTGTTTGCCTGCTCTATTAGATCCCTGCATTGGCTAATTCCTGTTCACGTCTTTACTCTTTTGATTACTGTTACATATTCATAATTATTACACGAGTTACTATTTGTACCCTTATATATATTGCTATCGTGTCGCTCTGACGACCTGAGTATGCATGTTCAGAGTGAGAAGTAGATCTAGCTTGGACCAGGACCAGACGTACCTCGAGGACATCGCGGACATCTTGATCAGCTACTCAGAGCTATACTCTCTTGATCTATACCTGGTTAGTTCTTTTGTATTTGTTTTGATTTAGTTACTGCATTTCGCATTACCCGTGCATTGATTACTGATTACCACTTAAAGCTAGAAGCCGAAGTGTGACTACGGGGAGATATTACCTCGACCATAGGAGCATGGCTGGCCTTGTCAACCCCTCGTATTCCGTATTTTGGGAAGCGGGGCATGACATGGTTTTGTTGGTATCAGAGCCATGTTTTGCTTCGATTGGGATTGCAGTTTCCGTGTAGTGCTTGGCAATCTAAGACATCCTTCGGTCTAGATTGCAAATTTGTTATTCTTAATATCAATTCGCATAGTGTATGCTGCTATACATATTGATCTATCTGCTAGAGTTTTGGGTAACTTAGTAGAGTTACGCGGTTGTAATTATGAACTGCAGCATAGCAAACCTGGACCCCTACATGCGCGGTAAGTTACCTGCCAATCCCAGAAGTGAGGCAACCCCCTTCAACAAAGTGAATGGACCACCCAGCACTTCACGAAATCCGGTAACTTGGGCGCCCCTCTGTGGGTCATCCTATATCCCCTACGAGTGCGGCGAATAGCCCGCCAATTCTAGAATGAAGCCCCCTCGGTCTCAACGCCATGAGATGCGGGCTTGTTGCCTTCTAGAACCCGGCTATTCGTGCACTCCACCGCGGGGTAATTCTAATACAGAAAATAAAAAATATGTACAAGGTGACATCGACCTCAACCCGGTCATGCCCCAATCAAATAATATACAACACGGCAGAGACGGCTGTCCACATGTCGGACGCTCGTCCCACAATAACAAATGTACAAATGAATATAAACTGTACTAAATCATTGCACTACCGGCTATCCACCACGACATCCAGCCACAATATCAACACAATTACAGAACATCAACGTGAATGTCATGTTCGCAAACTCGTCTAAAAGGACATATAGCAGATAGACGGGTTTACCGATCAAATGACATTCACGGTTGCAGATGTTAATCTAAGTGCTGATAACTATTAAACAGTTATTAAATTATCGATTTCGAAATACTCTATAATGCCCCAAAACTCAAGATAACTGAAAAATCATTCTGGGCAAAAACAAACATATCCTGAAACCCTAAATCCAAGAGTTAGATAGAACCAAACAAAAACGACTTGATTCCATAACACCAAAACCGGTGAGGCCGTTTTTTTTTTCATGTTTAGCTGGCTAAATAAAGGTGGAATCATCTCGTTTTTGTTCTGTGTTCATATCATAGCCAAAAGATCACTCTGCACTTGTTTAAAATTTTTCGGAGGCCTTTTAAAAATTGACAGAAACTTGAATTCAAGGTCTCGTGTTTTGGAGTTATTTCGGTTCGGTATTTTAAACATTGTTTAAACTGCTAGTATAAGTTTGATGGATTGGCTCTGATACCATGTTGGGTTACTTTAACGCCCTAGCCATCGAACGTGGCGGTTTGTGGAACAAATTTTTTTCTACGAGTTTAAAAACAGTGCTAAGTTCACCCAATAAAAATTCGGATCTTTCCATAAAACTATCTAGCAAAACTAAATGGGATGAACTAACTACTATGAAAGAAGTCTCACCAAACGATCCAAGTCCTTCGATCTTCTTTCCTCGTTGTTAGCTCCAAGTGATCACCTTGAACATGCTTGATCTTCCTTTTCCGCTCCATCGGTTCTCCGGGATCGAGCTTGTTCTCCGATCTTCCTTTGTCGTAGATGATCCACCCTAAGGATGTGATCCATGGCTCTAGCTCCTAACTAAGTGTCAATAGGAGCAACTAGAGAACTTGGATTGTTAATCCAAGCTGTCTAGGATGTAGTGTGGAGTTCTATGTGTTATACTATCTCTATCTTGTCTTTTCACTTGTTACTCAACTCATGAGAGGGCAGTGAAGAGAAAGATGATGAGGGTGGAGGAAACTCAAGAGGAGGGAGAAGGGCGAAAAATATGAGAGCTCAAGAATAATGAAGCATCAATGTGGGAGAAATTCCAACACAACGGTTTTGTGTATGAATTTCATTCAATAAACTAGTGTAGCCATGTTTCAATAGTTACTACAAATGAATAACGAATTCATTTGTCAACTATTGAAGCCATGCCTCTCACCATCCCCCCTTCTCCTTAATTTCCACCTTATTTCCATTTATCAATAAATGGAAAAGTCGATGATAAGATGTCCACCTTTTAGAATGTAATCTATAATAAAATACGGATTATAGTCTGCTATATATATATACCTGCATTCGGATAAAAACACGAATGCTCAAAGAGATAGAATAACATGAAGAACGTAATACTAGAATATACATATCGAATACAGATATATAAATTATCAAATCAATACATGATTTAATAATCCGGTTCAAACCCGAGCCGGCTAGTATTACCAACTGTCCGATCGAAAGTCCAGGTGCAAAGCACATCAATCGATCGGAACCCTGCACGTATCCAATACGGCTACTATATCATTTCGCCTGAACTAGGAAACCCTCTGTATGGGACTCTAAAGACTCGACAGTACGCCGATAGTGAGTTACTGGATAAATCCAAAATCACAAGCACGTCAGCGGCACTAGCTGTACGTAACGGCTATCCGGATACCTGTCGATAAGGAAGGCCGACGAGCAAACTCATCCGGATCCCTACTGAGCATATCTGTGACAATCTCTGTATAGTCTGGTCTCTTTGTTTGAGAGTATCGCATGCCGGGTCTAGGGGGTGGTAAACGTCAGACCCTAATAACCCGATAATTCGTGCTGATGCAACTTAGGACTAATCCGGGAAACTACTGATCAGCCTATCAGTAAATCCCAACTGCCTTGGCCAAGTTCTTATGTTCCTGACCAATCGAACACAGTGCGATATCGACTCCCTACACCGGGAAAGACGAATCCCGGACAATTACTCACTGCCTCCATGTGGATCGGGACTGTACCCAACCTGTAACAACCCTAAACTTTCTGTACAATTTTTTCAAAAATACAGAAAGGGGTATTTTGCATGAGCACAAGATATAAGTTTGTTTTGCTTTTTAATAGTAAGAAGGAGCTTGTAGCTCATTGGCAATACTTTGCATTGCTGAACCAAGCCACCAGAGTTCAAATCCCATACCCCACTTTATTTTTAGTATTGTTTTATTTTGGATTTTTAGAATACCAAGAGTTTATACGTGCATATCTCACAAAAAACCCACTACACCCTAAAAGTAACAGTATCAGAGGCCTAATGAACCGATGAGGAGTGCTCCGATCACCTGACTCGGCCGAATCGGCCGGTAGACCGGCCGACTTGGCCCGCCGCCGCCGGCCGGACTCGTCCGGACCGCCGGGTCATCAACATGGAAGATGTGTCTTTTGGCCTCCCCTATACACCTGCATACTTTAAAACTTTAGACCAATAACAGAGACTGTTTAATACCCTATTTACTCTATTTTTATTACATTTTAATACAATTTATCATATTTTTTCATTTAAATTTTTCATCTACCCTAATCCTAGCCTAACCCTATAAATACAACCCCTAAACACTACCCCCTCATCCCAAAATTCTGAGCAAACTCTCAAGAAATTTCTTAGAACCCTAGTGTGCATTTGGACTGAGCAAAGAGGCGAAGCTACGGCGAATTTTCCGGCGACAACCCTAGGAGTTCCCGGCGACGAAACGGCGCACCGGAAACTATGTTCACTCTCTCTACCTCTCCTCTTTAAGCTAAACCCGTAAGTCCCACCTTCCCCCTCCCTCTTCTCTAATCTTGTTCTAAAAATACGAAATTTCAAAACCCGACGGAATCGGAGTCAAACCGATTTCCGATTCGGTTTCTTTCTAAAAATCCCACTTTTCTTAAACACAACCCTATTAAACCATTACATGTTGACTATTAATCATTAACAAATATGTTGAACAAGTTTCATGACAATCTATATCATTTTGTAACTTTTATTGCTCTTTTTCAGTAAAATACCATGTACTTTCATTTTGACATTAAATCATCACAATCTTGCTATACCTTTAAGTTAGATCACGAGGTAATGACCTACCTCCTCACAACACTCATATGAAATATAGCACAATACTTTCGGGAACCTAAAATATGGAAAACGAAATATTTCAAATAAATACCATTTACTAATAAAACCATTTTTACAAGATTTAGTATTTTACACAAATCTTTGCAAAGCGCTGCTACAACCCGATTTGGAGAACCCGACTGGGATGGTGCGGATTATCGCACGTCCCTGGGTTAAGTAGTGCGAGATGCAGACCTCCGCAAGGAGCATTCGGTCTCGAGAGATTTAAAATACCAAAATCTTAAGAAAATGAGATTTCTAGAAATATAATATATATATTAAAATTTATTTTTATAAATATATATATATATATGTAATATCAAAAATACCTATTTTTTTATAATATAAATACTTCAACTTTTCCAAAATCACAACAATCCCTTTACATTAAAATACCATGAATTCCATACAAGTCAATATTACAAATAAATACCCTTTATTATGAATTTAGGATATTTTCACTAGAAATGTCACAAATATAAAATCTACATTTATTACAACTTTAAAGACGATAAATAAACACTTGGGTGCATTTTGAAAATTATACAAAGTATTTTTACATAAAAACCCCTCAAGTTTTATAAATTACAATAAGGACCCTAATAAATATAGGTTTAAGCGGCACCAATCTCTTGAGACTCGGGGAGCCGGAGAAGTGGGTGCTTGCCTATTTAAGGTAGACAACTAACAACGGTGTTATCAACACGGTAATCGTCTTTGAAAAGGACACAAATCCTGCCGCCCATGTGCAGCGGTTACCGATAACATCAAAACCTAATTCAGGACTTCAATTTCTTTTCTAATTGTTCTGACTCAGACTGAGTCTCATTAAATAATCTAATTTGAATATGATTCAAATACAATCTATAATCTACAATTCAACATGAATCCATGAATACATATATTCAATCTGTATTGACCGAACCGAATCATGGATATACTTCTATTTACATGATTCTCCAGTTACATCAATGATTCTACAGTTACATTCATTTACTGATATCATGGTTTCGGCAAGTCATCTAATTATACAATCTATATTACAAGACAATACAAGTTGCAATACAATTTACAATACAAACAAGACATCGCGGGGTTTAAGGGGTAGATTGGTACGGAAGGTGTTAGAAGTGGCATGAGACAGCAACCATAAGACGTAATTACATCCATACCGTTGTTCCGTGGTATTATCGACAGAGCCTTGTACTTCTATTTGCCTCTAGTCTCTGGCATATAGAGACTCCTCTCGTATACACTGGCATCCTTCTATACCAAGCTACAAACAACAGCGTTAACACTAAATACAACATTATAACAATATAATACCACTTTAAAAGCTACACTCTCTCTCTTACTCTCTGTCTATTCTATTTCTCACTTATCCTTGGGACTTACCGAGTGATTTGTTCGCTGACGACATTCTCTTTCCTTCTTCTTTGAATGTCGTCAGGTGATCTGGACACTCCGGAGATCGAGACCACTAGCTGAAGACTTGGACCATTCCGTTGAAGACCCAGAACTTTAGTTCACTGTACACTTTATTTCAGTACCTTTCCTTTTCTGTTATGCCATTGTTTAGGCATTGCTTTCTTCCAGATGTATTTACTTTTCCATGCATTGTACAAAAAGAATGTGAATAAATAAAGTTGCTGTTTTATTATATCTTGTCTCTTGTGTATTTACTTTTATATTGCTTAGATACGCTTAGCGTATTTACTTCACAGTAAATACGTAGTGGTCTCGTCGCGTCCTCTGCCCGTATACTGGGAAGCGGGGCGTGACATAACCAAAACCTGTTTGCATGACTCAGTAGAGCCATGGTAGGGTAGTGATCAAAACACAGTGGGAACTCACACGAGACAAATGCCGATCTCAGGTTTAAAGACTAACCTGTACTCATGTCACCAGAGAACTTCCACCTGACGATAGGTATATTACCATCTGGAAGTTCTCGGCGAGTCCGTCCGGTATACTCACCCCCAGTGAGCACCTGTATACGATTTTAGGTGCGAAAAAACAATGGTTGCGGGACCATACCATCGCCCGTCGTCGGGGTCTAGAAACATATACACTAGTCTACTCCGGAATATCGATGCCCAGTCTCGATACTCCCACGACTAGAGACCATTTAAGGATGTGCGTACCGACTACCCAGCTCCCACAAGTATGATCGCCATCACAACGCGGGTAGTCTAGCAATGATCCTACGGGCTTTATTAACATGTATAAAAGATATGTAATAGCAAGTAAAACATACACATATTAAGATAAAGACAAACCAGATAGTATACTATCATATCGAGCAAGATTGTCATGTACATATATATGTCCAAGCATCCAAATGTATACATATAACAATAATGGCCTCTAAGGCATACATATCCAACAATATATATAATGCAAATGGAAACTGGTTAGAAAGCCACCTTCTTTTCTTCAAAAAAACAAAGAAAAAATGAGAAAAATCTCCAATCTTAGGGACTCCATATCATCATACAAAGATGCAAAAATAATTAATTGTTATGTTTAAAAATAAAAAAATCTTACAGCCTCCACATCATCAAAGAAAAACAAAAAAATAATTAAACTTCTCCATTTTTTGAAAAACAAAGAAAAAATAAACTTTCTAAAACTTGAAACAAAAAAAGAATTTTGTAGAAATTAGTTTGAATTGCAAATTTAATCTACATTATATTTAAACTTAAGATAAAAAAGAACTTTCTAGAAGTTACTTTAATCTTATTATTTATCAAGTTCTACTTTCATTTAGTTATAACTATCTTTTTTTACTTAAATATGATAAATAAAATATTATAATATCTTTTAGAATACTCTTGATTCAAATTGCTAAAATGATTATTTTATTCATTTATTAATATTCAAAAAAAATTACACCAAAAGCCCCCCATTTTATATTTATCCATGGGCTCAAGGATTTTTTTGGTACTCTAAATAGGATAAACCTACAAACGTGTATTGCATGTGCAAAATGCTAATATATATATATATATATATATATATATATATATATATATATATATATAATGGAGGAAAGATACCGAATTCTCTCCTGTGGCATCCAAAGAGTACACCCTCTCTCATTTCTTCCGACGATCGGCACTCATCATCTTCATCATTATCATCTAAGATGTGGGTACTCCAAATTTCTTGTGATTCTGCAACTTTTTCACCGTTGATTTGGTGGGTTGAAAATTAATGGTTTACCGACAACAACACTTTTTACATTGCTAAATCACTACATAATGAAAATATATTAGAATCATATAAAATTTGATGAATACATATTTTAGAGGATGGTGATGAAGATGACGGATGCCACTCGTCATGAAAATTGGTAGAGAGTCAAATTTTTTCGGTACCATTAGAGTAAATTTCCTTGTGCCACATGAGATTCCGTTTTCTCAATTATTGATTTTGCTGTGTTCATACCATAGTATTGCATTATTATATTCCCTATTCTTATTCGTTTTATAAATAAACAGGTGCTTTTGACGCATGTCTGCTACATATTACAGCTTACAGGTTCTTGGAGCGAAAACAGTGAAAAAGATATAAAGACGATGCAAAAGTGGGACTTTGACCAACAAACAGAGAATCTTGATCAAGCCTACACAGAGATCAGTACAGAACAGCGCAAGGTTCAGGACTTCGTCACGAAGCAACGGTAAAAGTCCGCTACAATATTCACTAGAGATCTCGAGAAGACCTAGAAACCCAATTGAAAAAGGACATATAAAAACAGGAATCACAAGTCAATAGAAGCCAGGCCCAGAAGTTGCAGAGCCCAACTCCCTCTTTTGGCCGCGGAACCGCGGCCAAACCAGGCCTAGGGCCGCGGTTCCGCGGCCGGGTTATGCCCGTGTCGGCGCGAAGTTTTATGGCGTTGCGCGTATTGTTGACTAGGTCTTTTATTAGGGGTATTTTTGTAATATATAGCAGATGTGCGAGTCATTATAATCCTAGGGTTTTCTATCCTCTATAAATAGGAACTCTAAATCATTGTAAAGGCTATGCCTCCCTTCATTAATAAATTTTAGAATTCTTTTGGAGAGCATCGGTGCCTCTTTTCATTTCATGAATTCAGATATGTACTGCGTTGATGTTTGGAGAGAGCCATCAATAAAAATTAGTAAGTTACTTTTATTTCTTTGCTTTAGTTCTCTTTTAATTTAGAATGCCTTTTAATCCCCTAATGAGCGAGTAGTCTCCTCGTTTGTTAGGGTTAGCCTTAGGGAAATGTTTGAGAGATGAGATCTCTCACCCCTTTCTTACCCCTTCACACCTACGAATTAGAACTCTATGAATACACGCACACACCGCTCCCTGCGGCACCTTACCCCTCGAGGTAATGGTGATACCGTAGTATAAAGGACCGGTTGCGCGTGTTTTCCATGGAGGTTAGGGTAAGGATCGATAAAGGAAGGACAAGAATCTAGAGGAAGAAATATCTTCCCAAAAGATTCTAATCCACTTTATTGATAATTACCATAACATCTAATTGATCAAAAATAGGGTATTGAAAGCGGTGAGGAAACCTTTGATCTCTCAACTTCCCCTAAGCCTAACCCTAGCAAGATTTAGATCTAGATAATTTTAGTATAACTTAATTTGGTAGTTTTTTAGATTTAATAAATCAATCCGAACATTCATCGGAATTAACTCGTTAGCGCGACTAGGAAAACACAAAATCCCTGTGGACTGACCCGTACTCACCGGCTAGCTACAAGCGACGCCGTTCTTGATTGCGGTTACTAGATATTTTTGATTAAATCAAATGGCGCCGTTGCCGGGGATGGCGTGCTATTTCCTTATTGCAATTTCGGGTTACTCAAAATAAAAAAAATCATAAAAATCTGAAAAATCAAAAATATATATATAAAAATATATCATTTGTTATTTTTGGGAAGGGTATTTTTGTGTGAATTTTGCAGGATCTACGAACAAATTCGGATCTGGAAATCTACAGAGATCAAAACAGCAAATATCAAATCCGAACAAACAGAGGAATATCACAATAGATAACAGAAGAAATTTGGAGGACCGAGTCAACAAGAAGAACCGCGGAGATCTGGTGACCAAAAAAAAACTGCCGGCGGCGGATCCGCCATCAGAGGGGCTATTCGCGGCAGTTCCGCGGTGGAGGTGACGGATCGGTTCCCCAAAAAAGGCTGAAGCGCGGTTAGAAAAAAAAAACCTGTAAGTCTTCTGATCTCCTTCTCTGCAAATCTCTAATATATGTTCTGAAAAATCTCCTGCACGATTCTTTGCGCTTTAAAAATCTTTTCCCTTCCAAATAACAAATTTTGTGCAGTATTCTTTGCACGCGTTTAAAATAAAAATTGATTGCAAGAAATCTTTTCTGTTTTGCATATCTTTTCTCAACTTGCAAGAACAAAAAAAATCTTTGATTGCAAGTGATTTACTGTTTTGCATATCTTTAATCGGATTTTAAGGGGCTTTTGACCAATTCAGATTGGGTGGGGATTTCATCACCCTTCGCAGGACCCCAGAAATCACATAAGGCATTTGCATTGACCATTCTTAATTAAAAAATACTAGACTCAGCCCTAAGGACTTCGAGCTCAATAGCACAGAGGACTAGTTATAGGCATCGACCGTTTATCCTAACCTGACTTTGCGGTGTCTAGACAAGTGTGTCTAAGGCAAGTGGTTACTTAATTAGGACCGCTACTTGTAGCGGGGAGCCTCCCACTTACCTGGCACTTACCTGGCCGCAATTGGCGGTGAAGAGGCGGTTTGATGTCCTATTGGCGGTGAAGAGGAAAATTTTTATAAAAAGACTTGCAACTTTTGTCGCTAAGAAATCCTTGCACCACCCTACCTTCTTTCTCTTCTCTTTCTTTTATCATGGGTACTCACATCATAAATCTCTTGCCGAACTTTGGTATCCCGAACCTAACTTTGCCTCGTACGTCAATTGTTTCGGTCGATTTAAGGAAGATCCCTCCGTACCCAAAATATCTTTGAAAGATCAAATAGAAGCGTCTAGGAGAAACAGTTTGACTTTGCAACCCACTTTGTGTCAACCAAGTCAACCTTTACCACCTTCATATGTTGATACCACTTTTTCAAGTCCTGCTGTAACTTCTAAACCGATGTCCATTGCTGAGCATATCGCTCAATCTCGTAGCCGATCTTTCACCCTTCTCCCCTTATCTAGTTCAAGGAATCAACAAGTCCATCCACCTTTTTATCCACTTGTTGATCCTAATCCTGTCCAACCATCCACTTCCTACCAGTCCTACCCGACTTTCCCACATTCACTAGACCCTGTTTCGACACAGCCTTTTGGGAGTTTCACGTATCCAAACAATTTCGAATCTTTTACCGAAACTCCTTCACCACCCATGTCTAGTTTGGAACAGTCGTTGGCAGCTTATATTGCAGCAACAAACAAAATGACTAGGAATGTGGAAGCGTCCATGGCCGCCCTTATGCAACCGAGTGAACCGGTAGCTAGTTTCCAGCTAGCTCCAAATTTTCCAATATATGAGGAGGCGGTTGGACAGAGTGAGAATTTGAGAGGATTTCCAAATCAAACCTACCCATACCCAATTCCAGCCCACAACTCCGGTTTTCCATCGATTGTCCCAAATAGTTCACCAGTTGAAAATAAAAACGAGTTTTGTGATTTTGTAGTGCTTGATTTGCCAGATTGTGAAGAACCCCTTTCGAGTGAAACCACACTTAATCCTTTCGATCTTTACACCTCCAATCTAGAACCTGAATTGATAAATATCCATGCTTTTGATGAGGTGTCTAAGAAAATTGATTTTCACTTGATTGAGGATATAGACGCCGAGAATATTTCCGATGATGAACCAGTAGATTTGATTGAAATTTTATGTCCCATTCATCATCCCGAATCATTAGATGTTTCTCCCGAACTTCATATGCGTCTTGATTTTGATGATAATGGCATGGATGAGATAAATACTGAGGAGAATTATGAGGATAGTATTGAGGAGAGTAGTGAGGATGATATTGAGGTTGAACCATTTTTGTTTGATGTGTCGGATTTTCCAATTCATCCTCTTGAACCTTTAACTAAATCACCCTCCCTCCTTTCCATCATTCCGTCCACGCCTAATATCACGCTTGAAGACTGTGAGCTTGAAAATTTTTCATTTGAATCTGACACAGTTCTCACAGCTGATAACACGTACGAGCGTTTCACTTTTTTCGGACGATGTTGATGACTCACCGCCCGAGTTTGAGTCATTTACATTTTCAGATGAGTTAGTCGAACCATCAGACTCGGTTGCTTACAGTTGTTTCGAACCATTGATGGAATCCTTCAAGTTCGCGACAGATTACTTAGGTGAGAATAACACTATCCCTAATTCACTCCCTTTCGTCCTTCCTATCGTTCCGACCGTGCAAGAGACTGTCACGCTTTCATCTCCAATACCAAGTTCGGCATACCCATGCTTTCTTGCGAATCTTGAGGGATTTGACCCCATTTCTTGACGGGTTGATTGATTAGCACAATCGCTTTTAACACATCGGTCATCACAAATTGCGCTAATTTATTCACTCGATTTACACCCTCAAGATCGTGCTACCCTTCTTTCTCTTTTCCGCCATTCTCCTCCTCCACCGAGACTATATTCCACCCTTCTTCCCATTCGGTCTCGTGTGCTTCTCATTTCTTTCAATTACACCCCATTGTTTCACCAACTCGACCATTACCATGATAAGATTTTTGAATGGTTCGTGCTAACTTTTGGCTTGTGTAAGGTCAAGCTTAAGTTTGGGGGGAACCTTGTTGTATATATGTATATATACTTTTTATTTTCTCTTTCTATAAAAAAAACAAATTTATAAATAAATAAATAGGGGAGTGCCGACAATTTTGACCCTCTTGGTGTAGCTTCACAGTGGGGACACTGTCAAAGTTAAGTTTGGGGGTATGCTCGGTAAGCCTTCTTTCCTTCGCATTCATTTGTACATATTTTTGCATTTGCATACTTATTTTAAAACCCATAAAAATTGAAATTTTTGAAAAATTATAAAAATTAATGTATTCAATTTTGTCCTTATTTGACTTGAGTTTGACAAATAGGTTAACTGGTTAGGAACAACTAGATCTTAGACCTAGTAAATTAAAAACCCTAAAAATAACCTTCCTTAAAGTTTAACGGTAGAAAGTATATGTCTTTGTAGTTTATTTAGAAATAGGCAAATTTTGAGTTCAGTTCTTGGGCTAAGTTGAAACAAAGGAAAAATATTGATATTTTTATTAAAGTATAAGTTTGAAAAATAATTCCTAGCTTAAGTCTAGATTCTGAAAATATATACCCTATAATTTGCACAATCACGTACCTTAAAACTTGGAATAGTAGAAGAGACCTTGAAATGCTCTTGTCTAAAGTCCTTAGTACGAAGAAAATAAAAGAAAAAAAAGTGAATAAAGAAAAAAATGAACACTGTTTTTTGTGATTACTTAAGGCTGTAAAAATAGAAAAATATTTAGCAAGGGTGCTTCATCACCTAGTGCCTTAGACCAACTAGTTTGGGAGTCACTGCTAAAAGCCTTGGGTGTTGCAAGACTAGGAAGTACGCTTTAAAATGCAAACATATCTTGTAATTGGTTGTTGGTACCTCAAGAAGTATTAACGGTCGCATGAAGGATGTGTAAGTAAAAATTCAATTAAAAATTCACCAACTAATAAGTACTTTGGACAACGGACAAAGGTATGATTGCTTGATTTGAATTTCCAAGTGTAGGGGTGATTTATACACACACGTGGGGATATGTGATTGGAGTTTAGATGAGAGAAAGGAGTGAAGAATAGAACTTGTATCTTTAATAGAGTTGATAAAAATTCCTAAGTGGAGATGAAACCCTAGAAGGAAAACTTAAGAGATGCCGAAAGCTAAGTAAGTCTATAGAACATATATAATCTTAAGTTAGATGATGAGGAAGTGTGAAAAATATGGATGGATAATGTACGAGTCGACGATAATGGACTTCCTTGTTAGAAAACCTAATTGGAGAATGAAAGTGGAAAAGCCGAATTGATAGGATTTTGTGGGTAGTATCCGCTGAAAACCCTCAGGAGACAACACTCCTCCTACTAGGGACACCTAGAGGTTTAACGGCTTGTTGCACGTGCTCAGTACAATCGCGTTTCCCTGCGAAAGTGCGGTTAGGTTTTTTGTAGAGAATAAAAAAATAAGTTTGCTCGAGGACGAGCAAAAGATAAGTTTGGGGGTATTTGTTCATACCATAATATTGTATTATTATATTCCCCATTCTTATTCGTTTTATAAATAAACAGGTGCTTTTGACGCATGTCTGCTACATATTACAGCTTACAGGTTCTTGGAGCGAAAACAGTGAAAAAGATATAAAGATGATGCAAAAGTGGGACTTTGACCAACAAACAGAGAATCTTGATCAAGCCTACATAGAGATCAGTACAGAACAACGAAAGGTTCAGGACTTCGTCACGAAGCAACGGTAAAAGTCCGCTACAATGTTCACTAGAGATCTCGAGAAGACTTAGAAGCCCAATTGAAAAAGGACATATAAAAACAGGAATCACAAGTCAATAGAAGCCAGGCCCAGAAGTTGCAGAGCCTAACTCCCTCTTTTGGCAGCAGAACCGTGGTCAAACCAGGCCTCGGGCCACGGTTCTGCAGCCGGGTTATGCCCGTGTCGGCGCGAAGTTTTATGGCGGTGCGCGTATTGTTGACTAGGTCTTTTATTAGGGGTATTTTTGTAATAGCAAATGTGCGAGTCATTGTAACCCTAGGATTTCCTATCCTCTATAAATAGGAACTCTAAATCATTGTAAAGGCTATGCCCCCCCTTCATTAATAAATTTTAGAATTCTTTTGGAGAGCATCGGTGCCTCTTTTCATTTCATGAATTCAGATATGTACTGCGTTGATGTTTGGAGAGAGCCATCAATAAAAATTAATAAGTTACTTTTATTCCTTTGATTTAGTTCTCTTTTAATTTAGAATGTCTTTTAATCTCCTAATGAGCGAGTAGTCTCCTCGCTTGTTAGGGTTAGCCTTAGGGAAAGGTTTGAGAGATGAGATCTCTCATCCCTTTCTTACCCCTTCACACCTAAGAATTAGAACTCTATGCATACACACACACACACCGCTCCTTGCGGCACCTTACCCCTCGAGGTAACGGTGATACCGTAGTATAAAGGACTGGTTGCGCGTGTTTTTCATGGAGGTTAGGGTAAGGATCGATAAAGGAAGGACAAGAACCTAGAGGAAGAAATATCTTCCCAAAAGATTCTAATCCACTTTATTGATAATTACCATAACATCTAATTGATCAAAAATAGGGTATTGAAAGCGGTGAGGAAACCTTTGATCTCTCAACTTCCCCTAAGCCTAACCCTAGCAAGACTTAGATCTAGATAATTTTAGTATAACTTAATTTGGTAGTTTTTTAGATTTAATAAATCAATCCGAACATTCATCGGAATTAACTCGTTAGCGCGACTAGGAAAACACAAAATCCCTGTGGACCGACCCGTACTCACCGGCTAGCTACAAGCGACGCCATTCTTGATTGCGGTTACTAGATATTTTTGATTAAATCAAATGACGCCGTTGCCGGGGATGGCGTGTTATTTCCTTTTTGCAATTTCGGGTTACTCAAAATTAAAAAAATCATAAAAATCTGAAAAATCAAAAAAATATATATAAAAATATATCATTTGTTATTTTTGGGAAGGGTATTTTTGTGTGAATTTTACAGGATCTACGAACAAATTCGGATCTGGAAATCTACAGAGATCAAAACAGCAAATATCAAATCCGAACAAACAGAGGAATATCACAATAGATAACAGAAGAAATTTGGAGGACCGAGTCAACAAGAAGAACCGCGGAGATCCGGTGACAAAAAAAAAACTGCCGGCGGCGGATCCGCGATCAGAGGGGCTATTCGCGGCAGTTCCGCGGCGGAGGTGACGGATCGGTTCCCCAAAAAAGGCTGAAGCGCGGTTCGAAAAAAAACCTGTAAGTCTTCTGATCTCCTCCTCTGCAAATCTCTAATATATTTTCTGAAAAATCTCCTGCAGGATTCTTTGCACTTTAAAAATCTTTTCCCTTCCAAATAACAAATTTTGTGCAGGATTCTTTGCGCGCGTTTAAAATAAAAATTGATTGTAAGAAATCTTTTCTGTTTTGCGTATCTTTTCTCAACTTGCAATAACAAAAAAAATCTTTGATTGTAAGAGATTTACTGTTTTGCATATCTTTAATCGGATTTTAAGGGGCTTTTGACCAATTCAGATTGGGTGGGGATTTCATCACCCTTCCCAGGACCTCAGAAATCACATAAGGCATTTGCATTGACCATTCTTAATTAAAAAATACTAGACTCAGCTCTAAGGATTTCGAGCTCAATAGGACAGAGGACTAGTTATAGGCATCGACCGTTTATCCTAACCTGACTTTGCGGTGTCTAGGCAAGTGTGTCTAAGGCAAGTGGTTACTTAATTAGGACTGCTACTTGCAGCGGGGAGCCTCCCACTTACCTGGCACTTACCTGGCCGCAATTAGCGGTGAAGAGGCAGTTTGAGGTCCTATTTCTAGCCCTTTGGAACTGTTAGGAGCTGTCTAGCTGACCTAGGTGACCCTAGATCTAGGCCTGATTGTGCATTTCTGGTTGATTGCATTTGTGTTTAATCCCTTTATCGAATTTTTTTTTTTTGCAAAACAAATAAAAAAATAAGAGGAAAATTTTTATAAAAAGACTTGCAACTTTTGTCGCTAAGAAATCCTTGCACCACCCTACCTTCTTTCTCTTCTCTTTCTTTTATCATGGGTACCCCACATCATAAATCTCTTGCCGAACTTTAGTATCCCGAACCTAACTTTGCTCCGTACGTCAATTGTTTCGGTCGATTTAAGGAAGATCCCTCCGTGCCCAAAATATCTTTGAAAGATCAAATAGAAGCGTCTAGGAGAAACAGTTTGACTTTGCAACCCACTTTGTGTCAACCAAGTCAACCTTTACCACCTTCATATGTTGATACCACTTTTTCAAGTCCTGCTGTAACTTCTAAACCGATGTCCATTGCTGAGCATATCGCTCAATCTCGTAGCCGATCTTTCACCCTTCTCCCCTTATCTAGTTCAAGGAATCAACAAGTCCATCCACCTTTTTATCCACTTGTTGATCCTAATCCTGTCCAACCATCCACTTCCTACCAGTCCTACCCGACTTTCCCACATTCACTAGACCCTGTTTCGACACAGCCTTTTGGGAGTTTCACGTATCCAAACAATTTCGAATCTTTTACCGAAACTCCTTCACCACCCATGTCTAGTTTGGAACAGTCGTTGGCAGCTTATATTGCAGCAACAAACAAAATGACTAGGAATGTGGAAGCGTCCATGGCCGCCCTTATGCAACCGAGTGAACCGGTAGCTAGTTTCCAACCAGCTCCAAATTTTCCAATATATGAGGTGGCGGTTGGACAGAGTGAGAATTTCCAAATCAAACCTACCCATACCCAATTCCAGCCCACAACTCCGGTTTTCCATCGATTGTCCCAAATAGTTCACCAGTTGAAAATAAAAACGAGATGTGTGATTTTGTAGTGCTTGATTTGCCAGATTGTGAAGAACCCCTTTCGAGTGAAACCATACTTAATCCTTTCGATCTTTACACCTCCAATCTAGAACCTGAATTGATAAATATCCATGCTTTTGATGAAGTGTCTAAGAAAATTGATTTTCACTTGATTGAGGATATAGACACCGGGAATATTTCGGATGATGAACCAGTAGATTTGATTGAAATTTTATGTCCCATTCATCATCCCGAGTCATTAGATGTTTCTCCTAAACTTCATATGCGTCTTGATTTTGATGATAATGGCATGGATGAGATAAATACTGAGGAGAATTATGAGTATAGTATTGAGGAGAGTAGTGAGGATAATATTGAGGTTGAACCATTTTTGTTTGATGTGTCGGATTTTCCAATTCATCCTCTTGAACCTTTAACTAAATCACCCTCCTTCCTTTCCATCGTTCCGTCCACGCCTAATATCACGCTTGAAGACTGTGAGCTTGAAAAATTTTCCTTTGAATCTGACACAGTTCTCACAGCCGATAACACGTACGAGCGTTTCACTTTTTTCGGACGATGTTGATGACTCACCGCCCGAGTTTGAGTCATTTACATTTTCAGATGAGTTAGTCGAACCATCAGACTCGGTTGCTTACAGTTGTTTCGAACCATTGATGGAATCCTTCAAGTTCGCGACAGATTACTTAGGTGAGAATAACACTATCCCTAATTCACTCCCTTTCGTCCTTCCTATCGTTCCGACCGTGCAAGAGACTGTCACGCTTTCATCTCCAATACCAAGTTCGGCGTACCCATGCTTTCTTGCGAATCTTGAGGGATTTGACCCCATTTCTCGACGGATTGATAGATTAGCACAATCGCTTTTAACACATCGGTCATCACAAATTGCGCTAATTTATTCACTCGATTTACACCCTCAAGATCGTGCTACCCTTCTTTTTCTTTTCCGCCATTCTTCTCCTCCACCGAGACCATATTCCACCCTTCTTCCCATTCGGTCTCGTGTGCTTCTCATTTCTTTTCTTTACACCCCATTCTTTCACCAACTCGACCATTACCACGATATGATTTTTGAATGGTTGGTGCTAACTTTTGGCTTGTGTAAGGCCAAGCTTAAGTTTGGGGGGAACCTTGTTGTATATATGTATATATACTTCTTGTTTTCTCTTTCTATAAAAATAAAAAAAACAAATTTATAAACAAATAAATAGGGGAGTGCCGACAATTTTGACCCTCTTGGTGTAGCTTCACAGTGGGGACACTGTCAAAGTTATGTTTGGGGGTATGCTCGGTAAGCCTTCTTTCCTTCACATTCATTTGTACATATTTTTGCATTTGCATACTTATTTTAAAACTCATAAAAATTAAAAAATTTGAAAAATTATAAAAATTAATGTATTCAATTTTGGCCTTATTTAACTTGAGTTTGACAAATATGTTAACTGGTTAGGAACAACTAGATCTTAGACATAGTAAATTAAAAACCCTAAAAATAACCTTTCTTAAATTTTAACGGTAGAAAGTATATGTCTTTGTAGTTTATTTAGAAATAGGCAAATTTTGAGTTCAGTTCTTGGGCTAAGTTGAAATAAAGGAAAAATATTGATATTTTTATTAGAGTATAAGTTTGAAAAATAATTCCTAGCTTAAGTCTAGATTCTGAAAATGTATACCCTACAATTTTCACAATCACGCACCTTGAAACTTGGAATAGTAGAAGAGACCTTGAAATGCTCTTGTCTAAAGTCCTTAGTACGAAAAAAATAAAAGAAAAAAAGTGAATAAAGAAAAAAATGAACACTGTTTTTTATGATTACTTAAGGCTGTAAAAATAGAAAAATATTTAGCAAGGATGCTGTTCCCCTCCGAATGGCGGCCAAGACATGGGCGTCTTGCCTGAGATTCGGGGCAGATGCTAATAGGTGCTATCCGTCCACCTCTCTGAAGATGCCAAGTTGATTTATGGCACCGTGTATCGAAAGTTTAAACGGATGCGGCCGATGTAGCAGACTTCGTCAGATTCCCCCTCGTCTGAAGGGTTTTTGATTGTGGGGACGCTCTTCCTTGCAGGCGCAAGCCCCTGCAGTTAATTACGCTACCGCATCGTGATAACAACTTTCTCCTTCTCCAGCTGGTCACTTCGTGTCGTGGGTGTTTGTTTTGTTTGTGGTTGCCCGTGGATTGTATACGGAGACTAATTTATGTCGTCGCCCATAGGACGTGGATTAGTCCAAATCCGTACTTTCTTAGATTTGGGTTTGGGGTTTTGGTTTGAGGATACGTTAGCCATATTTGAGGCTAAGATCAACTCAAATGTTTGTTAAGGATACGTTAGTCCAGTTTGAGACTAAGATCAACTTAACGGGATCGTTTAGATCCGACAAAAGAGCATTTGGGCTATATTGTTCCAGTTTAGGGACATAGTGGTCCATTGAATGTATGGTCGTCGGGACCCGTCACCTCTCTGACGACGTTGAAGGATTACAACGACAGGTGTCAGAGGAGTTCGGAGATGTACCCTTGAACCAAAGTTGATTGGGGGTCTTATAGTCCAATTTGGGACTAAAGTCTGTTTAAATGTTTATGGATACGTTAGCCATGTTTGAGGCTAAGATCAACTTAAACGGGATCGTTTAGATCAGGTAAAAGAGCATTTGAGGGCTCTATTGTTCCAGTTTAGGGACATGGTGGTCCATCTCCAGTTTAGGGACATGGTGGTCCATTACCAGTTTAGGGACATGGTGGTCCAATACCAGTTTAAGGACATAGTGGTCCAATACCAGTTTAAGGACAAAGTGGTCCATCATTCCCGTTTTGGGGACAAATGTTAGTTTAAGGACGCATTAGTCCATGAGTTTAAGGACCCCACAGTCCGTATTAATGTATGGTTGTCGGGACCCGTCACCTCTCTGAAGACGTTGAAGGATTACAACGACAAATATCAGAGGAGTTCAGAGATGTACCCTTGAACCAATGAGTTGGTTGAAAGAGCAGATGTGCTCAGTTCAAGATGATTTGAGGACTTATAGCCAGTTTGGGCTAAGTCCAATTATGTTTGAAATATTGGCCCTTTGCCTCTAGAAACTTAGCCAATTGGGCTAAAACTAGTGTTAAACACTAAAGACCAATAGTGTTGAACACTGGAATTAAGATTAGCAAGTTAGTGTTTAACACTAAAAGATAATCAGTGTTAAACACTAGCAACGGGGCTTTCAAATTAGTGTTAAACACTAAAGCAAATCAGTGTTAAACACTGGTAGCAGAGATTTCAAATTAGTGTTAAACACTAAAGCAAATCAGTGTTAAACACCGGGAACAGAGTTTTCACATTAGTGTTAATCACTAAGAAAATCAGTGTTAAACACTGCTAATAGAGTTTTCCAAATTAGTGTTAAACAATAAGAAAATCAGTATTAAACACTGCAAATAGAGTTTTCCAATTAGTGTTAAACACTAAGGAGGGAGGGGTCACGTGCGAACATGTGAGAGCGCCCTGATTTCCCTTATTTTATTCTGCAGGTAAGTGTTTAACACTTTTAATTTCCTGGCCATCACGTGTGGGTACGTGATAGGCATCCATCCATTTGATATTAAAGGGATTCGTTAGGGGTCACGTGAGGGCACCCTAAATGTGGAGCCAGATCTCCTTTTGGTTTATCCTCAAATCTGCGAACAAGTGTTAAACACTTTTATTTTTATTTTAGAGCATCACGTGTTGGCACGTGATGGGGATCTGTGCGCCAATTGTTAAAGCATTTGCTGAGGGGTCACGTGATAACACGTGAGAGCGCCCAAAGCTTTCATTTCCTTTGCTTTTTCTTTCTGCGTTTTGGGAGTCACGTGGGAGCACGTGAGGTGATGCTTCAATGTTCTTTGCAGGGGATCTTTTTAAGGGTCACGTGGGGGCACGTGATCCTAGTTCTTTTCATGAATAGAGATCTTTTAAGAATTGAATTCTTTGTAGGGTTAAACCCTAATTATGATTTTGGAGGAATTAAATTCCTATCGTGAAAGAATTAAATTCTTATTTAGGATAAAACCCTGATTTCTTTTCAAAGGAATTAAATTCCCAGATATGTAAAAGAATTAAATTCTTGATTAGGGTTAAACCCTAGTTTTGTTTTAGGAGAATTAAATTCTCAAAACTCAATTCCCCTTCTAAGTTTAGGATCTGCATGGCAGGATCTCGACCCGATGAGAATTAAATTCTCAAATTATGGGGAGATGTGCTCTGTGCAGATCTTCAACCAGAAGAAGAACTAAGTTCTTTTTTGTATAAGAGTTAAACTCTTGGATTTTGAGAATTAAATTCTCTGTTTGAAGTTTTGATTCCCTTTCTTTTCTCACCTAGGGTTTTCTTTCTTGAGAATTAAATTCTCCTTTCTTTTCTTCCTTCTTGAGAATTAAATTCTCCTCTCTCTGTTTTTCTCTCAAAAAAGTAGATCCCCATCTCTTCTCTTCTTGGCTCCTATTTATAGGAGAAGGAAGAGAATCAATTTGTTTAGCAAATCTCTCATTGAAAGATTTGATTTGTATTCGTTAGAGATTTGATTTGCATTCATCATTCATCTGGACCTTTGGATTATTAGGTGGATTTTATTCACCATTGGATTTTAAATCCAAAGATATTCCTTTGTTATTTCGGTTAGATTTTAAGGGGAAATCTTTCCAAGTTCAAGATTTTTCCATAGATAGGTGATATTTAATCACCTTTGGATCTTTAATCCAACGGTCCCCATAATCCTTTTCCATTTAGAAAGATTTAGAAGCTTTTTAGAATTTAATTCTATTTCGAAAGATTTTTAGAGAAATTTAGAATTTTAATTCTATTAAACTGTAAGGCTTTCAAAGCCTGTCACGTGCTGGCACGTGACCCTTGATCACGTGTGAGCACGTGACCCCCAAATTGGATCCTTTAACAGCCGCTTGTTCATGTTGTTGTTTTAACCATCACGTGTCAACACGTGACCATTGATCACGTGTGAGCACGTGATATCTCGTTGAGGTACTTCCTGATTTTTAATCAGGGAACAGATTTTAGAATTTAATTCTATTCATTATTTTAGAGGCCTTAAAAGCCCATCACGTGTCTGCACGTGACCCATGGTCACGTGTGAGCACGTGATGCCCATTGGGGTCTTTTCTGAGTTTTTAATTATATCTTTTAACTCCTCCAGCGGGTTCTTAAAGGTCCATCACGTGTGGACACATGATGGATCATAACTTTTGATCCCGGATGAATTACGAGGCCCATAATATATCAAATCGAAGGGTTTTTCGAGATGCTTCTAATACCATCAGAATTTAATAGTTCCTCCTTTGGAAACTTATCAAAATACAGGCCGGAAGATATTGGTTCGCATTTCCTTAAACGTATTGCTGCCATTTGATACCTTGGACTCTTCTGCGCAGAAATTTTTGGCGGGAACAAATGCCCCCCACTAGTTTGCCCACGTAAGTATATACGTGGGTGAAGTAGTGCAAAGTAATGCATAACGTATGACCAGTTTCGGGTTGGTAGATTACTTTCAGAATCTTGATCTGAGAAGATAACGAGCGGACACAAGCGTCGTCATTTATCATTGACTCAAATCTCGACTCTTAAGAGATATAGTTCAAAACCCTTAACTCCATGAGCCGCACCCTTCTATCTCTTTATATCTTACTCTGGCGTGAAGTAGTTTATACGCTCATGAGTAGCATTTCCATTTCAGTGGCATGTAGCTTTGCCGAGTGTGGCTCATAGATGGTCCTTCTTAACCTTTTTGCAGGGCGGTGATGGCTTAGGAGACAGGGTTAGGATCTGCCACCTAAAACTTTTCAACTTTATGAGTCGTGAGGGTCTCATAAAGACTTTTTTCCCTACGAATCGAGAGGATCCCGCAGGTGTATTTTCTCTTTAGGGGTCGTGAGGACTCCTAAGTGTGTTTTCTCTTGAAAGTCGTAAGGATCTCACAAGAGAATTTGCCCTCTTACGAGTCGAGAGGACCCGTAAGCGGTTGTTTCCCTCCTTATTGAGATTCGACTTTGGAGAGTGTGACCCATGGATAGTATGCAAGAGACCGTTTTGGATCGCCTTGCAGCGCCCCAGTGCTTAGGAAACAGGTTTTTTAATCCCTACTGCCTAAGGCTTTATCTCACGAGTCGAGATGAATCGAGAAGTTCTCGCAAAGACATCAATTTCCTCACGAGTCGAAACGGATCGAGCAGATATCGCAAGAATATCCTAACGTCACAGTTAACCTCTGCTCTTTACGACAGAAGTCCTCTAGGGTCTGTGGTACTTAGGGTTTTGGCCGTCGTACCGTCGCATGAGCTGATATATTCCTCGATAGGCAATCGTGCTGTTCGAGTAGCCCTGCGACTACCGTGTCTCTGATCCCTTCGGGGGCTGGACAAGACGACTTCAAGCAATCCTCCTTGGCAGTTTAACCGTCGGAAGAGTAAGCGTTAGGAATTTTCCATGCCGCTTTTTACTTGAGGTTAGGCTCATTTTGGAGAGCCCCGATGAGTCATAACCACTCCGCGCTGGTGTGGGATGATCTCCGATAGTCTTTCAGGCTTTATATGACTTGCCGTTAAGACCCTGAAGCTAGGAATTTGGCCTTTGCTTCGTTTGCTGGCATTGCGTCCTCTGTATCGAGACGAATGTCGTGGTTGTCTCTAGGTTGCTGGTGAACCGTCGAGGTTTGGAACTAGGGACTTTTCCGTGGTTCCTTTTGGTGGTGTTGTGTCTGCTGTATCGAGATGAACGTCAAGGTGGTGACCACTCCGCACTGGTGCGAGATAATCTCCGATTGTCTTTCAGGCTTTATATGACTTATCGTTAAGACCCTGAAGCTAGGAATTTGGCTTTCGCTTCGTTTCCTTGGTGTGTCCTAATCCTGTTGGAGGAAGAATGTTGTTGTTGACATCTCGTCTGCTGTATCGAGACGAATGTCGTGGTGATGACCACTCCATGTGGGATGATCTCTGATTGTCTTTTCGGTTTTATATGAGTTACCATCAAGACGTTGAAGCTAGGAATTTGGCCTTCGCTTCGTTTGCTTTGGCGCGTCCGAATCTTGCTGGGGGAAGAACGCTAGGGTGACATTTCATTTGCTATATCGAGACGATCGTTGAGGTGGTGACCACTCCGCGCTGGTGCGAGATGATCTCCGATTGTCTTTCAGGCTTTATATGACTTGCCGTCAAGACCCTGAAGCTAGGAATTTGGCCTTCGCTTCGTTTGCTTTGGCGCGTCCGAATCCTGCTGGGGGAAGAACGCTGGGGTGACATTTCATCTGTTGTATCGAGACGATCGTCGAGGTGGTGACCACTCCGCGCTGGTGCGAGATAATCTCCGATTGTCTTTCAGGCTTTATATGACTTGCCGTCAAGATCCTGAAGCTAGGAATTTGGCCTTCGCTTCGTTTGCTTTGGCGCGTCCGAATCCTGCTGGGGGAAGAACGCTGGGGTGACATTTCATCTGCAGTATCGAGATAATCGTCGAGGTGGTGACCACTCCGTGCTGGTGCGAGATGATCTTCGATTGTCTTTCCGGTTTTATATGAGTTACTGTCAAGACGTTGAAGCTAGGAATGTGGCCTTCGCTTCGTTTTCTTTGACTGTGTCTGCTGTATCGAGACGAATGCTGAGGTGGAGCTGGGATTTTGCCGTTACTCCGCTTTGTTTCGACCATGAGGTCTTTTGTTGATGTTGCTTCTACATCCTGTTGGACTGTGAAGGAACGCCATTGTTGACATCTCGTCTACTGTATCGAGACGAATGTTGAGGTGGAGTTGGGATTTTGCCGTCGCTCTGCTTTGTTTCGACCGTGAGGTCTTTTGTTAACGTTGCATCTGCATCCTGCTGGACTGCGGAGGAATGCCATTGTTGACATCTCGTCTGCTGTATTGAGACGAATACTGAGGTGGAGCTGGGATTTTGCCGTCGCTCCGCTTGATGGTGTAACATCTGTGTCATGCTGGAATGAGGAGGCCCACCGTTGTTGGTCTTTGGGCTGCACATGTGGCCATTGAGATTTGGAACTAGGGACTTTGCCATGGTTCCGTTTCGTTGCGACTCTGAGGTCGATTGTTGACGTCATGTCTGTATCTGGTTGGAGTAAAGAGAAACGCCATTGGTGATCTCTAAGTTATCGATGTTGACGTCGAGACCCTGAAGCTCGGGATCTTCATTTGCTTCATTTGTTGACATCGTGTCTGTAATATTGCGACAAATGTCGAGATTGTCTCTAGGTTGTCTATGAACCGTCGAGATTTGGCTTCGCTTTCTGATGGTGCTTGTTGGGAAGGTATGGTTCCCTCTTTATCTGTGCCCCTGGATTATATACAGGGATCGATGTGATTTCACCTGTAGGGCAAAAAGTTTCATTCTTTCATTTTTTTTATTCTTTCCGCGATGCTCTATCATTTCAGGTTTTTATATCGCGAAAATCGCGATTGCCCAATCATTTCGGCTATTTTTCGCGGTGCCTAATCATTTCGGCTATTTTTCTTTTTACTCGCTGCTTTTTATTGCGAGTTGCCCAATCATTTCGGCTATTTTGCATGCATACATTTTTACTTGCTGATTTTGTTTGCAAGTTGCCCCATTATTTCGGCTATTTCGTATACATTTTTTTTGGCTCGCTGATTTTTTTTTCTCGCGAGTAAGGGATTTGGGATCTGATACCAATCTTGGTATCAGCATCGCTGCGACTGGAATATTGCCAGGACCGAATTATCATTTGCCGTGAATAGACTTGGAATTTGATACCGGTTTAGGCATCAGCATCGCTACAACTGGGATATTACCAGGAGCGAATCATCATTTGCCTTGAAAGGGCTTGGAATTTGATACCGGTTTAGGCATCAGCATCGCTGCAACTGGGATATTGCCAGGAGCGAATCATCATCTGCCTCTGTCGATGTTGAACAAAGGTGGCTTAGTAAACAGGGTTAAGGGTCCTGTCGGCTAAGGCTTTTGACTTCATGAGCCGTAAGGGTCTCACAAAGGTATTTCTCCCTACAAGTCGTGAGGATCTTGTAGGTGTGTTTTCTCCATGGGAATCGTGAGGATTCCTAAGTGCATGTTCTCTTGTAAGTCGTAAGAATCTTACAAAAGGGTTTTCTCCTTATAAGTCGAGAGGACTTACAAGTGTTGTTTGCTGTACAAGCATATCCCTAGTCACGGATGGGACTTTGTTAGGGAAATATTTATTCATGCCCGTGGATTGTATACAAGGGTCAATATGAGTCGCTTGTAGGGCAGTATTGTAAGTTGGGGGGTGCTTAAGAACAGGTTCAGGTCTTTGTAGCTTAAGACTTTCAAATCTTATGAGCCGTGAGGGTCCCATAAGAGAGTTCTCCTTACGAGTCGTGAGGATCTCGTAAGTGTATTTTCTCCTTAGGAATCGTGAGGATCCCTAAGTGTGTTGCTCCCTTGTGAGTCGTAAGGATCTCATGCGGGTGGTTTCTCCTTACAAGGTCGAGAGGACCCTGTAAGTGTCTTTTAACGAGGTTGCGCCCTTTCGGGTTTTCACAAACACTCGCCGGTAGCCCTGCTGTTTTTACTCACGGAGCCCTTTCGGGTTTTCATCCGTGCCCATTTTGCTTATGGACATACCGTTTTCCTCTTTTTTTTTATTCTTTTTATTTTTTTTTCTAACGAGGTTGCGCCCTTTCGGGTTTTCACAAACACTCGCCGGTAGCCCTGCTATTTTTACTCACGGAGCCCTTTCGGGTTTTTATTTGTGCCCATTTTGCTTATGGACATACCGTTTTTTTCTTTTTTTTTCTTTTTTTTTAACCACGCCAGCCTGAGGATGCCGCGGGTTGATAGTAGTTTAACAAAGTTTCGGTCATTTGCAAGTTTTAGGACATTGTGGTCCATCGTCGCCGTATTTAAGGCGGATCTCTAGTTTACTGACTTTTCGGTCTAGCATCGCCGTATTTGAGGCGAATCTCTAGTTTACTGACTTTTCGGTCAATGGGGCTTTCCCTATGAATGAGCATGATGCCCCCGGCATATCCATCTTTCTCGAGGCATGTGGTTGTGGCGGGCTCACCTTCCAGTTTTCGGACAGCGCGAGTTTGCCTTGTTGGTATTGGTCTTCAACCCAGTTTTTGAAGACGTAGCAATTTTCGAGTGGATGACCCATTACTCTGTGGTAGGGACAATAGTTAGGATTGTTAACGTCACCTGGCTGCAACGGACGTTTTGGAACTGGCAGAGTGATGAGCCCGCTGCGCACTGCTAGCTCGAACAGTCTCTTTGTTTTATCTCTGGGAAACGAGTAAGGACGTTTCAACTTCTCATTGAGGTATCGCGGCTTGTTGTTTTGACGACCAAACGGTTTCGGGTCACTCGGCTGTTGTTGAGCATTGGCGGCGGAGGTCGTTTTTCCATTCCCCTTATCCCTTTTGTTCGATCCCTTGTTTGTGGGTCCGAGATTCTTTTCGGGTAGCGTGCGATGGCGCAGCTGAACGTTCTCGCAGCTCTTCTTTTCTTCCTCTTTTCCTGAGGTGGATTCTTTGAAGAGAGGGCTGAGAGTCATTTCTTCTTCAGAATTGCTCCCGAAGGTGAGATCTTGCGATCTTCTGCCGTCAACCATGTAACCGTTGCCGGCAGTTTTCATATGCTCATTTGTCGTGCTCTGTTTCCGACGAGCTTCGCACTTCAATCGCTGAACGTGCTGCCGGTGAGCAACGTATCCCTGCCACCAGTTTTTAAAGGCATTGCACTCTTCGGTTGGGTGCGCAATCTTTCGATGATATAAGCAGCAGCTAGGATGTATATCCGCTTCATCAGGAGTGTTTCCTTCAGAGGATGGCAGCTTCATTCCCATCGATATGGCTTTGGCGAATCGTTTCCTTGTCTTGATCCTGCTTTCATTTGCGGCGGATGTACTTTGATCCGGTGGGAGTGTTTCGACCCTTTCATCTAGTCGCCGGCGTTTGGCTTTCTCGAATATGGCCATCTCGCGCTCTCGATCAGTTTTGCTTTTAAGACGGGCTTCGTTCAGGAATGCATCAATCATTTCGCCTGATGGTCTTAGAAGTTCTAGCTTAGAATTTGCCCCCAGCTTCTCTGTGTAAGGAGTTTCCTCGTCATTTATTAACAAGTGAGAGATCATATGGCAGCTTGCCACATAATCTTCAGGTTCATCCGACGAGTCTTTATCATCATCTCCGTCCTCAATGACGTGGCTGAGGAATTCTCGGAGTGTGACTGGGGTCCGCGCCTTCTGATTATATTCTTCCAACGCATCAATCAATTTTTGCAAGTTCGTGCGCTTGTCACCAGGCTTCACGGGCTTTTTGGTCTTCTTCTTCTTCTTCGAAGATTTTGACGGCTGGGTGTGAGCGCTTTGACTATCACCATCCATTTTTGGAATTGGGCGCGGCTTCAGCATCCCCTCGATGATTTGAGGTTCGAGCGGGTTCTTCCATCTGACCGCCGGGCGCGTATGAAGATCACTCAGCATCCTTTTGGTTTTGGATGAAAGCACGACCTCCCATGGGGCTTCTTCAACAAAAGAACAAGTTGCCCCCGGTGTGTCTGTCTTCTTAGTAGTGTGCGGTTGTGGTGGGTTTACTTTCCACTTCTCAGACAGTGCAAACTTGCCTTGTAGGTACCGATTCTCGATCCATCCCTTAAAAACGAAGCAATCCTCGATCGGGTGGCTTACCGTTTGGTCGTAAGGGCAATAATTGGGATTGTTGACATCGCCTGGCTGCAGCGAACGTTTTGGATCCGGCAGATTGATGAGTCTGTTGCGCACTGCCAGTTTGATCAGTTTCCTCGTTTTATCCTGGGGAAACGAGTAAGGACGTCCCAGTCTCTCCTCGAGGGATGGGCGTGGACGCACGTTGTTTTGGCGAACAACCGGGTTTAAGTTGCTCGGTTGTTGTTGAGCGTTGGCGACGAAGGCTGCTTTCCCTTTGCCCTTTTCATTCCAAGGCTCCGTCTTTAAAGAGGAAGGCCTATGGCCCATCTGGTCCATTTGGGCCAGCTTGTCAATCAAGGCCTGGAAGGTGGTCGGCTTGAAGAACATCATGAACTGTGAGATGGTCGCTTGCGGATCAAGGGTACCCACAAACATGCCTACTGCAGGAGCCTCTTCTAAGCGTTGTTCGCATTTCGACCATAGGTTCCGCCATCGTGTTGCGTATTGGACCCACGTTTCGCCTGGCCTTATCCTGGCATTAATCAGTGCTGTTATCGGGGTGCGTCCACTAACACTCGCAAATCTTTGTGTAAACAGCAGCTCCATCTCCGTAAATGTCTTGATAGAGTCATTTGGGAGTTCAGAGTACCACTCAAATGCCATTTCCGACAGGCTACCGACGAACTGGCGAAGCAACAATTTATCATCACCGCCGGTATTGCCACAAAGAGCCCTAAACTGGGCAACATGTTGATGTGGATTCCCTGTCCCCTTATATACGTGGAACCTAGGGATCGTATATCCCGGCGGGTAACTAATTTGGTCATACCAGCCCGGGTAGGGTCGTCCGGTTCTAGCAATTTGCCCAGCCGCTTCATTTGCCTGGTGAGCTCGTATTTGTTGAGCTATATGGTCATTCAGTGCGGCCTTGGAAATGGTTTCTTCCTTGGCTGCTGAAAGAGCCAGAGGAGGATTCGATGTCTCCCCTTTGTCATCTTCAAGGACAATCGGAGGATCTTCAGCAGGAGGATCTTGCTGGATCATCGTCCCTACCATATCTTGGAAGAGAAGCGCCATTTGTTTTATGTTAGCCGCTTGCTCTGCGGCTTCTTTGTCCTTCTTTTCGAGGACTTTGCATAGGTAGTCAGCGTCAGTTTCTTGTTCATGACGCTGCTCTGATGATGCCTCCGAGCTTTCTTTTGGCCCGGTAAGTGCGGCTATTGCAGTCATCATCTCCTGAAGCTTCTGTTGCTGCTCCTGGGCTTTCGTTACGGATCGGGTAAGCGGTCAGTGACCCGTCGAAGCACGGCTTTCCTCCTTTCCAGAAGCCATATAAACAGTGTGCACCACCATGCCCCCAGACTTGAGGTGTTTGTGCTCAGTGCGTTTACGGTTCGCCATGTTCACAGGGGCTTTTTGCGGCCTCCTTTTCTTTTGAGTGGTTGAAGTTGAGGGGGCCGTTGCAGTGGGCGCCCAAGTATCCGTTGCTTTTTGTGGCTTGACGGAGTAATCCTTCCCCTGCCGAACCTTCATCGTTTTCTGTCGGCGGAGATAGTCTTGATCAATCACCGACTCCTGGATCTGTCGCCAGACCTTGTAAATTTTAGAGGGTAACCATTGAGGGGGCTGCTCCAGCTTCTTCTCTGGAGTATCCTCCATAGGTGAAGGAGTTTTCTTCAGCATCGCAGTAGGAGAGTTTCTGCGCACCGTGTTCAGCAATTCAAAGCTGCTCCCGGTTGGAACAGCAGCATCGATCCCCACCGTTGGAGTTGGCAGAGTTATCCCAGATGGGGAGTTGCCCCCAGCTTTCTTCACACGGTGCCAATGGCGACGTCGAGCGTGTCGTGTGGATGGAGTTGTCTCAGCCGTGGGGTGACCTCCTCATGCCCCCTGCTTTGAGGAGAGACCATTATTGGTGCTGGCCTGTCGAAGACTGACACCCGTTGAGAAGCAACGTCTAATCTGTCAAAGACAGACCTCTGGGCAGAGGAAGCAGCTTTGAGGACCTCGCCTGGAGCAGAAGCCGGAATGGCCATCCTTGTAAAAACTGACTTTTTGGAAGGAGAAGCCTTTCCAATGATTTCGTCCGCTTGAGCCGGGATGGCTATCCGCTTTGGGATGGCAACTTCGGGTATCGCGGGCTTGTAGACGCTCTGGCCCAATCTGTTGAAAACTGAGGTATTGAAGTTGGGCGACCCGTTGAGAGGGGTCGCGGCAGTGGTAAGCCGATCAAAGACCGACTTCTTTGGGGATTCTTGCAACGTCATTGCGGCATTGAAGCTCAACGGTGGGAGCATGGTCTCGAAGAATAATCCAGTGGTGGCCTGAGTTACCTGCTCCACTGGCATCTTGAAAAGGGAGGCCGCTTGGGGACCATAACTCACTCCTCCAGCAAGGACCGAGCGAGAGTTGCAGTTGCAGGCAGTGCAGCTTGAAGCCATTGATCTTCTGTTTTATGCACGGAGCAAGACACCAAATCTTAGTACCTCGATTCCACAGGCAACCATAGTAAACTGCGATTCGTTCGTGAACACGACACACGAAGTGTGGAGTGGAAAGAGGAAAAGGTCCCACCGGGCGTGCCAGAATATGTTCCCCTCCGAATGGCGGCCAAGACATGGGCGTCTTGCCTGAGATTCGGGGCAGATGCTAATAGGTGATATCCGTCCACCTCTATGAAGATGCCAAGTTGATTTATGGCACCGTGTATCGAAGGTTTAAACGGATGCGGCCGATGTAGCAGACTTCGTCAGATTCTCCCTCGTCTAAAGGGTTTTTGATTGTGGGGACGCTCTTCCCTGCAGGCGCAAGCCCCTGCAGTTAATTACGCTACCGCATCGCGGTAACAACTTTCTCCTTCTCCAGCTGGTCACTTCGTGTCGTGGGTGTTTGTTTTGTTTGTGGTTGCCCGTGGATTGTATACGGAGACTAATTTATGTCGTCGCCCGTAGGACGTGGATTAGTCCAAATCCGTACTTTCTTAGATTTGGGTTTGGGATTTTGGTTTGAGAATACGTTAGCCATATTTGAGGCTAAGATCAACTCAAACGTTTGTTAAGGATACGTTAGTCCAGTTTGAGACTAAGATCAACTTAACGGGATCGTTTAGATCCGACAAAAGAGCATTTGGGCTCTATTGTTCCAGTTTAGGGACATAGTGGTCCATTGAATGTATGGTCGTCGGGACCCGTCACCTCTCTGACGACATTGAAGGATTACAACGACAGGTGTCAGAGGAGTTCGGAGATGTACCCTTGAACCACTTATAGTCCAATTTAGGACTAAAGTCTGTTTGAATGTTTAAGGATACGTTAGCCATATTTGAGGCTAAGATCAACTTAAACGGGATCGTTTAGATCTGGTAAAAGAGCATTTGAGGGCTCTATTGTTCCAGTTTAGGGATATAGTGGTCCATCTCCAGTTTAGGGACATAGTGATCCAACTCCAGTTTAGGGACATGGTGGTCCAATACCAGTTTAAGGACATGGTGGTCCAATACCAATTTAAGGACAAAGTGGTCCATCATTCCCGTTTTGGGGACAAATGTTAGTTTAAGGACGCATTAGTCCATGAGTTTAAGGACCCCACAGTCCGTATTAATGTGTGGTTGTCGGGACCCGTCACCTCTCTGAAGACGTTGAAGGATTACAACGACAAATATCAGAGGAGTTCAGAGATGTACCCTTGAACCAATGAGTTGGTTGAAAGAGCAGATGTGCTCAGTTCAAGATGATTTGAGGACTTATGGCCAGTTTGGGCTAAGTCCAATTATGTTTGAAATATTGGCCCTTTGCCTCTAGAAACTTAGCCAATTGGGCTAAAGCTAGTGTTAAACACTAAAGACCAATAGTGTTGAACACTGGAATTAAGATTAGCAAGTTAGTGTTTAACACTAAAAGATAATCAGTGTTAAACACTAGCAACGGGGCTTTCAAATTAGTGTTAAACACTAAAGCAAATCAGTGTTAAACACTGGTAGCAGAGATTTCAAATTAGTGTTAAACACTAAAGCAAATCAGTGTTAAACACCGGGAACAGAGTTTTCACATTAGTGTTAATCACTAAGAAAATCAGTGTTAAACACTGCAAATAGAGTATTCCAAATTAGTGTTAAAGACTAAGAAAATCAGTATTAAACACTGCAAATAGAGTTTTCCAATTAGTGTTAAACACTAAGGAGGGAGGGGTCACGTGCGGACGTGTGTGAGCGCCCTGATTTCCCTTATTTTATTTTGCAGGTAAGTGTTTAACACTTTTAATTTCCTGGCCATCACGTGTGGGTACGTGATAGGCATCCATCCATTCGATATTAAAGGGATTCGTTAGGGGTCACGTGAGGACACGTGAGGGCACCCTAAATGTGGAGCCAGATCTCCTTTTGGTTTATCCTCAAATCTGCGAACAAGTGTTAAACACTTTTATTTTTATTTTAGAGCATCACGTGTTGGCACGTGATGGGGATCTGTGCGCCAATTGTTAAAGCATTTGCTGAGGGGTCACGTGATAACACGTGAGAGCGCCCAAAGCTTTCATTTCCTTTGCTTTTTCTTTCTGCGTTTTGGGAGTCACGTGGGAGCACGTGAGGTGATGCTTCAAAGTTCTTTGCAGGGGATCTTTTTATGGGTCATGTGGGGGCACGTGACCCTAGTTCTTTTCATGAACAGAGATCTTTTAAGAATTGAATTCTTTGTAGGGTTAAACCTTAATTATGATTTTGGAGGAATTAAATTCCTATCGTGAAAGAATTAAATTCTTATTTAGGATAAAACCCTGATTTCTTTTCAAAGGAATTAAATTCCCAGATATGTAAAAGAATTAAATTCTTGATTAGGGTTAAACCCTAGTTTTGTTTTAGGAGAATTAAATTCTTAAAACTCAATTCCCCTTCTAAGTTTAGGATCTGCATGGCAGGATCTCGACCCGATGAGAATTAAATTCTCAAGTTATGGGGAGATGTGCTCTGTGCAGATCTTCAACCAGAAGAAGAACTAAGTTCTTTTTTGTATAAGAGTTAAACTCTTGGATTTTGAGAATTAAATTCTCTGTTTGAAGTTTTGATTCCCTTTCTTTTCTCACCTAGGGTTTTCTTTCTTGAGAATTAAATTCTCCTTTCTTTTCTTCCTTCTTGGAAATTAAATTCTCCTCTCTCTGTTTTTCTCTCAAAAAAGTAGATCCCCCTCTCTTCTCTTCTTGGCTCCTATTTATAGGAGAAGGAAGAGAATCAATTTGTTTAGCAAATCTCTCATTGAAAGATTTGATTTGTATTCATTAGAGATTTGATTTGCATTCATCATTCATCTGGACTTTTGGATTATTAGGTGGATTTTATTCACCATTGGATTTTAAATCCAAAGATATTTCTTTGTTATTTCGGTTAGATTTTAAGGGGAAATCTTTCCAAGTTCAAGATTTTTCCATAGATAGGTGATATTTAATCACCTTTGGATCTTTAATCCAACGGTCCCCATAATCCTTTTCCATTTAGAAAGATTTAGAAGCTTTTTAGAATTTAATTCTATTTCGAAAGATTTTTAGAGAAATTTAGAATTTTAATTCTATTAAACTGTAAGGCTTTCAAAGCCTGTCACGTGACCCTTGATCACGTGTGAGCACGTGACCCCCAAATTGGTTCCTTTAACAGCCGCTTGTTCATGTTGTTGTTTTAACCATCACGTGTCAACACGTGACCATTGGTCACGTGTGAGCACGTGATATCTCGTTGAGGTACTTCCTGATTTTTTATCAGGGAACAGATTTTAGAATTTAATTCTATTCATTATTTTAGAGGCCTTAAAAGCCCATCACGTGTCTGCACGTGACCCATGGTCACGTGTGAGCACGTGATGCCCATTGGGGTCTTTTCTGAGTTTTTTATTATATCTTTTAACTCCTCCAGCGGGTTCTTAAAGGTCTATCACGTGTGGACACGTGATGCATCATAACTTTTGATCCCGGATGAATTACGAGGCCCATAATATATCAAATCGAAGGGTTTTTCGAGATGCTTCTAATACCATCAGAATTTAATAGTTCCTCCTTCGGAAACTTATCAAAATACAGGCCGGAAGATATTGGTTCGCATTTTCTTAAGCGTATCGCTGCCATTTGATACCTTGGACTCTTCTGCGCAGAAATTTTTGGCGGGAACAAATGCTCCCCACTACTTTGCCCATGTAAGTATATACGTGGGTGAAGTAGTGCAAATTAATGCATAACGTATGACCAGTTTCGGTTTGGTAGATTACTTTCAGAATCTTGATCTGAGAAGATAACGAGCGGACACAAGCGTCGTCATTTATCATTAACTCAAATCTCGACTCTTAAGAGATATAGTTCAAAACCCTTAACTCCATGAGCCGCACCCTTCTATCTCTTTATATCTTACTCTGGCGTGAAGTAGTTTATATGCTCATGAGTAGCTTTTCCATTTCAGCGGCATGTAGCTTTGCCGAGTGTGGCTCATAGATGGTCCATCTTAATCTCTTTGCAGGGCGGTGATGGCTTAGGAGACAGGGTTAGGATCTGCCACCTAAAACTTTTCAACTTTATGAGTCGTGAGGGTCTCATAAAGACTTTTCTCCCTACGAGTCGAGAGGATCCCGCAGGTGTATTTTCTCTTTAGGGGTCGTGAGGACTCCTAAGTGTGTTTTCTCTTGAAAGTCGTAAGGATCTCACAAGAGAATTTGCCTTCTTACGAGTCGAGAGGACTCGTAAGCGGTTGTTTCCCTCCTTGTCGAGATTCGACTTTGAAGAGTGTGACCCGTGGATAGTATGCAAGAGACCGTTTTGGATCGCCTTGCAGCGCCCCAGTGCTTAGGAAACAGGTTTTTTAATCCCTACTGCCTAAGGCTTTATCTCACGAGTCGAGACGAATCGAGAAGTTCTCGCAAAGACATCAATTTCCTCACGAGTCGAAACGGATCGAGCAGATCTCGCAAGAATATCCTAACGTCACAGTTAAGCTCTGCTCTTTACGACAGAAGTCCGTTAGGGTCTGTGGTACTTAGGGTTTTGGCCGTCGTACCGTCGCATGAGCTGATATATTCCTCGATAGGCAATCGTGCTGTTCGAATAGCCCTGTGACTACCGTGTCTCTGATCCCTTCGGGGGCTGGACAAGACTTCTTCAAGCAATCCTCCTTGGCAGTTTGACCGTCGGAAGAGCAAGCGTTAGGAATTTGCCATGCCGCTTTTTACTTGAGGTTAGGCTCATTTTAGAGAGCCCCGATGAGTCATAACCACTCCGCGTTGGTGTGGGATGATCTCCGATAGTCTTTTAGGCTTTATATGACTTGCCGTTAAGACCCTGAAGCTAGGAATTTGGCCTTTGCTTCGTTTGCTGGCATTGCGTCCTCTGTATCGAGACGAATGTCGTAGTTGTCTCTAGGTTGCTGGTGAACCGTCGAGGTTTGGAACTAGGGACTTTGCCGTGGTTCCTTTTGGTGATGTTGTGTCTGCTGTATCGAGATGAACGTCGAGGTGGTGACCACTCCGCACTGGTGCGAGATAATCTCCGATTGTCTTTCAGGCTTTATATGACTTGCCGTTAAGACCCTGAAGCTAGGAATTTGGCCTTCGCTTCGTTTGCTTGGTGTGTCCTAATCCTGTTGGAGGAAGAACGTTGTTGTTGACATCTTGTCTGCTGTATCGAGATGAATGTCGTGGTGGTGACCACTCCATGTGGGATGATCTCTGATTGTCTTTTCGGTTTTATATGAGTTACCATCAAGACGTTGAAGCTAGGAATTTGGCCTTCACTTCGTTTGCTTTGGCGCGTCCGAATCCTGCTGGGGGAAGAACGCTAGGGTGGCATTTCATCTGCTGTATCGAGACGATCGTCGAGGTGGTGACCACTCCGCGCTGGTGCGAGATGATCTCCGATTGTCTTTCAGGCTTTATATGACTTGCCGTCAAGACCCTGAAGCTAGGAATTTGGCCTTCGCTTCGTTTGCTTTGGCGCGTCTGAATCCTGCTGGGGGAAGAACGCTGGGGTGACATTTCATCTGTTGTATCGAGACGATCGTCGAGGTGGTGACCACTCCACGCTGTTGCGAGATAATCTCCGATTGCCTTTCAGGCTTTATATGACTTGCCGTCAAGACCCTGAAGCTAGGAATTTGGCCTTTGCTTCGTTTGCTTTGGCGCGGCCGAATCCTGCTGGGGGAAGAACGCTGGGGTGACATTTCATCTGGTGTATCGAGAGGATTGTCAAGGTGGTGACCACTCCGCGCTGGTGCGAGATGATCTTCGATTGTCTTTCCGGTTTTATATGAGTTACCGTCAAGACGTTGAAGTTAGGAATGTGGCCTTCGCTTCGTTTTCTTTGACTGTGTCTGCTGTATCGAGACGAATGCTGAGGTGGAGCTGGGATTTTGCTGTTACTCCGCTTTGTTTCGACCATGAGGTCTTTTGTTGATGTTGCTTCTGCATCCTGTTGGACTGCGAAGGAACGCCATTGTTGACATCTCGTCTACTGTATCGAGACGAATGTTGAGGTGGAGTTGGGATTTTGCCGTCGCTCCGCTTTGTTTCGACCGTGAGGTCTTTTGTTAACGTTGCATCTGCATACCGCTGGACTGCGGAGGAATACCATTGTTGACATCTCGTCTGCTGTATTGAGACGAATGCTGAGGTGGAGCTGGGATTTTGCCGTCACTCCGCTTGATGGTGTAATATCTGTGTCATGCTGAAATGAGGAGGCCCACCGTTGTTGGTCTTCGGGCTGCACATGTGGCCATTGAGATTTGGAACTAGGGACTTTGCCATGGTTCCGTTTCGTTGCGACTCTGAAGTCGATTGTTGACGTCATGTCTGTATCTGGTTGGAGTAAAGAGAAACGCCGTTGGTGATCTCTAAGTTGTCGATGTTGACGTCGAGACCCTGAAGCTCGGGATCTTCATTTGCTTCATTTGTTGACATCGTGTCTGTAATATTGCGACAAATGTCGAGATTGTCTCTAGGTTGTCTATGAACCGTCGAGATTTGGCTTCGCTTTCTGATGGTGCCTGTTGGGAAGGTATGGTTCCCTCTTTATCTGTGCCCCTGGATTGTATACAGGGATCGATGTGATTTCACCTGTAGGGCAAAAAGTTTCATTCTTTCATTTTTTTTATTCTTTCCGCGATGCTCTATCATTTCAGGTTTTTATATCGCGAAAATCGCGATTGCCCAATCATTTCGGCTATTTTTCGCGGTGCCTAATCATTTCGGCCATTTTTCTTTTTACTCGCTGCTTTTTATTGCGAGTTGCCCAATCATTTCGGCTATTTTGCATGCATACATTTTTACTTGCTGATTTTGTTTGCAAGTTGCCCCATCATTTCGGCTATTTCGTATGCATTTTTTTTTGGCTTGCTGATTTTTTTTTCTCGCGAGTAGGGGATTTGGGATCTGATACCAATCTTGGTATCAGCATCGCTGCAACTGGAATATTTCCAGGAGCGAATCATCATTTGCCGTGAAAATACTTGGAATTTGATACCGGTTTAGGCATCAGCATCGCTACAACTGGGATATTGCTAGGAGCGAATCATCATTTGCCTTGAAAGGGCTTGGAATTTGATACCGGTTTAGGCATCAGCATCGCTGCAACTGGGATATTGCCAGGAGCGAATCATCATTCGCCTCTGTCGATATTGAACAAAGGTGGCTTAGCAAACAGGGTTAAGGGTCCTGTTGGCTAAGGCTTTTGACTTCATGAGCCGTAAGGGTCTCACAAAGGTATTTCTCCCTACAAGTCGTGAGGATCTTGTAGGTGTGTTTTCTCCTTGGGAATCGTGAGGATTCCTAAGTGCATGTTCTCTTGTAAGTCGTAAGGATCTTACAAAAGGGTTTTCTCCTTATAAGTCGAGAGGACTTACAAGTGTTGTTTGCTGTACAAGCATATCCCTAGTCACGGATGGGACTTTGTTAGGGAAATATTTATTCATGCCCGTGGATTGTATACAAGGGTCAATATAAGCCGCTTGTAGGGCAGTATTGAAAGTTGGGGGGGTGCTTAAGAACAGGTTTAGGTCTCTGTAGCTTAAGACTTTCAAATCTTATGAGCCGTGAGGGTCCCATAAGAGAGTTCTCCTTACGAGTCGTGAGGATCTCGTAAGTGTATTTTCTCCTTAGGAATCGTGAGGATCCCTAAGTGTGTTGCTCCCTTGTGAGTCGTAAGGATCTCATGCGGGTGGTTTCTCCTTACAAGGTCGAGAAGACCCTGTAAGTGTCTTTTAACGAGGTTGCGCCCTTTCGGGTTATCACAAACACTCGCCGGTTGCCCGGCTGTTTTTACTCACAGAGCCCTTTCGGGTTTTCATCCGTGCCCATTTTGCTTATGAACATACCGTTTTCCTCTTTTTTTTATTCTTTTTATTTTTTTTTCTAACGAGGTTGCGCCCTTTCGGATTTTCACAAATACTCCCCGGTAGCCCTGCTATTTTTACTCATGGAGCCCTTTCGGGTTTTCATTCGTGCCCATTTTGCTTATGGACATACCGTTTTTTTCTTTTTTTTTAACCACGCCAGCCTGAGGATGCCGCGGATTGATAGTAGTTTAACAAAGTTTCGGTCATTTGCAAGTTTTAGGACATTGTGGTCCATCGTCGCCGTATTTAAGGCGAATCTCTAGTTTACTGACTTTTCGGTCTAGCATCACCGTATTTGAGGCGAATCTCTAGTTTACTGACTTTTCGGTCTATGGGGCTTTCCCTATGAATGAGCATGATGCCCCCGGCATATCCATCTTTCTCGAGGCATGTGGTTGTGGCGGGCTCACCTTCCAGTTTTCGGACAGCGCGAGTTTGCCTTGTTGGTATTGGTCTTCAACCCAGTTTTTGAAGACGTAGCAATTTTCGAGTGGATGACCCATTACTCTGTGGTAGGGACAATAGTTAGGATTGTTAACGTCACCTGGCTGCAACGGACGTTTTGAAACTGGCAGAGTGATGAGCCCGCTGCGCACTGCTAGCTCGAACAGTCTCTTTGTTTTATCTCTGGGAAACGAGTAAGGACGTTTCAACTTCTCATTGAGGTATCGCGGCTTGTTGTTTTGACGACCAAACGGTTTCGGGTCACTCGGCTGTTGTTGAGCATTGGCGGCGGAGGTCGTTTTTCCATTCCCCTTATCCCTTTTGTTCGATCCCTTGTTTGTGGGTCCGAGATTTTTTTCGGGTAGCGTGCGATGGCGCAGCTGAACGTTCTCGCAGCTCTTCTTTTCTTCCTCTTTTCCTGAGGTGGATTCTTTGAAGAGAGGGCTGAGAGTCATTTCTTCTTCAGAATTGCTCCCGAAGGTGAGAGCTTGCGATCTTCTGCCGTCAACCATGTAACCGTTGCCGGCAGTTTTCATATGCTCATTTGTCATGCTCTGTTTCCGACGAGCTTCGCGCTTCAATCGCTGAACGTGCTGCCGGTGAGCAACGTATCCCTGCCACCAGGTTTTAAAGGCATTGCACTCTTCGGTTGGGTGCGCAATCTTTCGATGATATAAGCAGCAGCTAGGATGTACATCCGCTTCATCAGGAGTGTTTCCTTCAGAGGGTGGCAGCTTCATTCCCATCGATATGGCTTTGGCAAATCGTTTCCTTGTCTTGATCCAGCTTTCATTTGCGGCGGATGTACTTTGATCCGGTGGGAGTGTTTCGACCCTTTCATCTAGTCGCCGGCGTTTGGGTTTCTCGAATATGGCCATCTCGCGCTCTCGATCAGTTTTGCTTTTAAGACGGGCTTCGTTCAGGAATGCATCAATCATTTCGTCTGATGGTCTTAGAAGTTCTAGCTTAGGATTTGCCCCCAGCTTCTCTGTGTAAGGAGCTTCCTCGTCATTTATTAATAAGTGAGAGATCATATGGCAGCTTGCCATATAATCTTCAGGTTCATCCGACGAGTCTTTGTCATCATCTCCGTCCTCAAGGACGTGGCTGAGGAATTCTCGGAGTGTGACTGGGGTCCGCGCCTTCTGATTATATTCTTCCAACGCATCAATCTATTTTTGCAAGTTCGTGCGCTTGTCACCAGGCTTCACGGGCTTTTTGGTCTTCTTCTTCTTCTTCTTCGAAGATTTTGACGGCTGGGTGTGAGCGCTTTGACTATCACCACCCATTTTTGGAATTGGGCGCGGCTTCAGCATCCCCTCGATGATTTGAGGTTCGAGCGGGTTCTTCCATCTGACCGCCGGGCGCGTATGAAGATCACTCAGCATCCTTTTGGTTTTGGATGAAAGCATGACCTCCCATGGGGCTTCTTCAACAAAAGAACAAGTTGCCCCCGGTGTGTCTGTCTTCTTAGTAGTGTGTGGTTATGGTGGGTTTACTTTCCACTTCTCAGACAGCGCAAACTTGCCTTGTAGGTACTGATCCTCGATCCATCCCTTAAAAATGAAGCAATCCTCGATCGGGTGTGTAATACCCGGTTCTTTTATATACACTTAAATCCGTATTTATCTTTAAATTATAAATTTTGTTATTTTTAAATATTTAATTATTTTAAAGAAACTCTATCAAACCCAATACCACTTTCCCTTTTATAATATATATTCACTCAACCCATTTTTTAAAATTTAACCAGCCCATTCTTTTTAACTTAATTTTTTTGTTAAACCCAAACCCAAAGTATAATTATTTTTCCCAAGCCACTACCATTTTTCCTACTAAATATTATAAAGGATCAAGCCCAGCCGTTTCTATCTATTCTAATTAATTTTCCGGCCCTTTTCTATTCCTTGTCCCTCAATGTAAATTTTTCCAGCCCACTTAATTTTTCCTATTAACCCTATATCAAACCCGGCCATCTTTTGAGTAAAATGTTTAATTCCTTAAATTTTTCCCAGCCCAACCAGCTCCGGCCCGATTCTTTCCTTTCCTTAATTTGATTTTCCTTTTTATTTTACCCAACTTCCCGAGCCCATCTCATCAGCCGGCCCCATTCCTTTTTATTCGATTTTTAATTTTCCCCTGGCCCATTTTCTTAGCCCGCTCCCGCGTTCCCTCTCCAAGCCCAGCGCCCGCTTCATTCACAACCCGACCCGTCTTCCACTGTTCATCTCCTTTAAAACTCCAACGGCTCTCTCCCCATCTCGCGCTCGATCCACCTTCTCCGCCGCCTTCCTCGCCTACGCTCGCGCTCGTGTCTCCCCCACTCGCGAGCGTTATCACCAACGCACGCCTCGTCTCCATTCCTCCATCTCTCCTCTCAAAACCTCCAATCACTCGCTACCCTCCTTCTTTTCCTTCCTCCTCCCTCGAACCCGTCGTCGGCAACACTTTGCAGCATCGAGCATCCTCTTCTGCATCTCCTCACCACTCCAATTTGTCGACCAAGCAACCCTACCCACACCCGAGCATCCTTTGCCGGCGCCCCTCAACCCAAATTCCCAGACTGCACCCCCACTTCCCTGCATACCCCATCACCACGACGCCGACGAACCCCACCTACACCGACCACTTCATCACCTCCTTTGGCCGTCGGCGCCTCCAGCCACCATCCGAGAACCCGAGCTCCCTCTTCTCTTCCTCCTCACTGCCGCCGCCGCCGCCGATCTCTCTCTCCCCTGCAACTCCTCCTTCTCACTCTCTGTAACTCTCCCCTCTGTGTTCCCTCTATCTCTCTGTCTCAACTCTCTCAACTCTCTCTCTCTTTCCTTCTCAGTTTCTCTCTCTCCCCCTTTCTCACTCTCTAACTCTCTCAATCCAGTCCCTCACTCTCTCCCTCAACCTGCATCTCTCATTTCTCTCTTCCTCTGGTTCCAACACCCCCGACACCATCGACTGAGCACCCGAGCTTTGGAACCCATCGACCCCAACCATCGAACTCTCCTCCGACGAGCCGCAACCTCACATCACCACGTCCACAATACAGTTTCTCCATCGTTGCATCGAGCCTTGAGACCCAGCACCATCAGACACCGAGCTCCGGCCACTTCGAGCACCAGCATCCCTGACCTTCAGCCGAACAACTACAGGACCAACCCTTCGTCCCTGCACCTCACCTGAACTCATCGCCTGCACACGCCCTCGCCAGAGTTCGTCTACTTATCATTTACGAGCAAGAACCCCTTCGGAAACCCGTGCTCACCCGGAGCTGTTGCTGTCATCTTCGCGCGACCGTGCTGTATTACGCTACAGTGCATCGCCTCGTCCCCTTCAGGCAAGTTTTTACTTGCTTACATGCTATTTACCTTTGATACCGCCACTCATTACTTAAATATTAAAGTTACAGATTTAACTCAATTTTGTGCCATATCTGTTCGACGTGTGTTCTCAAAGGAAATATTCTTCTAAATTGGCGGAACTGGATTTACTTCTTTGGCCCGTAGTGTGATGAACATCTTGGGCAAATTTCGTTGAATAATATGACTGTTAACGACTAAAACAACTACCCCCAAGTTTGATCGTAAAACTGAAATCCTGTTGCACCTGAAAACCGTTAAATTCACCATAAATCATATACATATTAGAATGGTGCGTTCGAGGGCTCAAATCGAAGCCAACTCGACGAACTTTAACCCTATGCTAATTTCCAGACTTTTCTGTAACTAAACTGTGATGATATTCGGGTCGGAGTGCGACTCTGGACTGCAGTCCAGAGCGACCCCAGTTATTGGTTGCTGTTCCATAATGTGTACCACAAGACTTGCTTAACACTTAGGTTGCGGATCTCCGCTGTTTATTGTAGATAAACCTGTTAGCTAGACAACACAACTGGTTTCATTCTGTTTCGTTACCGTTTGATATTTAATCCGTAATTTAGAAGATCGGGACACATAACAATCCCAGCAGAATCAGAATGGACATGTTGATATTATATAGATTATAACTCCTAACATACAGACGCGATTGAAGATCCGTTTGTTGCGTTGAAAACTTTACTGAAAACCCTAGAATTCATCCAACTGTAGCGTCGCTAAATTATGATCCCAACTGGGGTTAAAATGCGTTGCGAAATGGATTCCTGATTCTGAAACCAGATTTCCAGCCGCGAGCGCTTAAGATGAAATGATTATACCTTATGATCCTGAAACCCGATTGGCTTGAAACAAAATTCTATGGATGGATAACTGAACATATTAATTACTACATGTTTATCACTTCGCTAAATTATATACATATGTTTCATGATAAATCGTGCAAGTGATAGACTGTTGTTTTTATGATACCTGAGTTGCGTTTCTTATACTGTTCATACATCATATCATACCTGTATCATTGTAGTGATAACCTAGTGACATCGTGCATTTACCCAGTGATAGATTTTAGTGATGATTGTGGCAAGTACGTCAGTGTTCGGGTATTCGTGATTGAGTGAAAGTGATACGTACTTGTGCACAATCAGTGTCCCTTTTATTCTATTGCATTGTCGACGTCTGTGGGATGCGTGTACGTGTGACTATAAGTGGTATGGGACACTTATGGAAGCGCTTGCACGGATGTCACAGGTAAGGCATCCGACACTGCCATTTATCTTAGGTATTAGTCGGGACGTGCTTGATGGAGGTCCTGCCTCCAGTTCTCGCGCAGACTTGTCACGGATCGATTAGTATTTAGGGTGATGATTAGCGTTTGATGTAGACCACGGGGTGTGGGGTAGTTCAAGTGTGAATTCAACAGAACCTCGGGAGTCCCATGCCGGCTTATATATTTAGGGAGTTATATGGAGATTTACAGGGTATGTGCTATATCACCGTGATACATTCGTTACATGTTGGGCCCGTGGTCCCTTGCCCTTGGGTTCTACCCTTGGGTGGAGGACACTCGCGAGTGGTTGACTCTCACACTTGGACTGACGATAGGCTTATTGACCTGTGCAGTGAGACTTAGAGACGGATAGGGCTACTGTCATTTACATTCCTTGTATACCGTGTTGACATACATGACATATCGTTATACTGCTTTACTGCTCCGCTGCATTGATCTCTGCCCATTTATATTCATGCATGTCATTGATTTACTGTTATTCATATTCATTACCACTGTTAGAACTGTTACTTGATTATATACATTATATTGCTATTGTGTCGCTCTGACGACCTGAGTATGCATGCTCAGTGTGAGGAGAAGATTTAGCCTGGACCAGCGCATCTCAGACTTCCTGACTTGCTTTCCCGAGTTACATTCATTGTTCCCCTTCAGGTCAGTCTTTACATTGTTTTCTTCAGTTGCTGTATTTTCCCTTTACCTGTGCATCACTTACTGTTTACCATGATAAACTAGAAGCCGAAGTGTGACTACGGCAGGACATTTCCTTGACCGTAGGAGCATGGCTGGCCTTGTCTACCCCTCGTATTCCGTATTTTGGGAAGCGGGGCGTGACATGGTGGCTTACCGTTTGGTGGTAAGGGCAATAATTGGGATTGTTGACATCGCCTGGCTGCAGCGAACGTTTTGGATCCGGCAGATTGATGAGTCTGTTGCGCACTGCCAGTTCGAACAGTTTCCTCGTTTTATCCTGGGGAAACGAATAAGGACGTCCCAGTCTCTCCTCGAGGGATGGGCGTGGACGCACGTTGTTTTGGCGAACAACCGGCTTTAAGTTGCTCGGTTGTTGTTGAGCGTTGGCGACGAAGGTTGCTTTCCCTTTGCCCTTTTCATTCCAAGGCTCCGTCTTTAAAGAGGAAGGCCTATGGCCCATCTGGTCCATTTGGGCCAGCTTGTCAATCAAGGCCTGGAAGGTGGTCGGCTTGAAGAACATCATGAACTGTGAGATGGTCGCTTGCGGATCAAGGGTACCCACAAACATGCCTACTGCAGGAGCCTCTTCTAAGCGTTGTTCGCATTTCGACCATAGGTTCCGCCATTGTGTTGCGTATTGGACCCACGTTTCGCCTGGCCTTATCCTGGCATTAATCAGTGCTGTTATCGGGGTGCGTCCACTAACACTCGCAAATCTTTGTGTAAACAGCAGCTCCATCTCCGTAAATGTCTTGATAGAGTCATTTGGGAGTTCAGAGTACCACTCAAATGCCATTTCCGATAGTCCGTATTAATGTGTGGTTGTCGGGACCCGTCACCTCTCTGAAGACGTTGAAGGATTACAACGACAAATATCAGAGGAGTTCAGAGATGTACCCTTGAACCAATGAGTTGGTTGAAAGAGCAGATGTGCTCAGTTCAAGATGATTTGAGGACTTATGGCCAGTTTGGGCTAAGTCCAATTATGTTTGAAATATTGGCCCTTTGCCTCTAGAAACTTAGCCAATTGGGCTAAAGCTAGTGTTAAACACTAAAGACCAATAGTGTTGAACACTGGAATTAAGATTAGCAAGTTAGTGTTTAACACTAAAAGATAATCAGTGTTAAACACTAGCAACGGGGCTTTCAAATTAGTGTTAAACACTAAAGCAAATTAGTGTTAGACACTGGTAGCAGAGATTTCAAATTAGTGTTAAACACTAAAGCAAATCAGTGTTAAACACCGGGAACAGTGTTTTCACATTAGTGTTAATCACTAAGAAAATCAGTGTTAAACACTGCAAATAGAGTTTTCCAAATTAGTGTTAAACACTAAGAAAATCAGTGTTAAACACTGCAGATAGACTTTTCTAATTAGTGTTAAACACTAAGGAGGGTGGGGTCACGTGCGGACACGTGAGAACGCCCTGATTTCCCTTATTTTATTTTGCAGGTAAGTGTTTAACACTTTTAATTTCCTGGCCATCACGTGTGGGCACGTGATAGGCATCCATCCATTCGATAGTAAAGGGATTCGTTAGGGGTCACGTGAGGGCGCCCTAAATGTGGAGCCAGATCTCCTTTTGGTTTATCCTCAAATCTGCGAACAAGTGTTAAACACTTTTATTTTTATTTTAGAGCATCACGTGTTGGCACGTGATGGGGATATGTGCGCCAATTGTTAAAGCATTTGCTGAGGGGTCACGTGATAACACGTGAGAGCGCCCCAAGCTTTCATTTCCTTTGCTTTTTCTTTCTGCGTTTTGGGAGTCACGTGGGAGCACGTGAGGTGATGCTTCAAAGTTCTTTGCAGGGGATCTTTTCAAGGGTCACGTGGGGGCACGTGACCCTAGTTCTTTTCATGAACAGAGATCTTTTAAGAATTGAATTCTTTGTAGGGTTAAACCCTAATTATGATTTTGGAGGAATTAAATTCCTATCGTGAAAGAATTAAATTCTTATTTAGGATAAAACCCTGATTTCTTTTCAAAGGAATTAAATTCCCAGATATGTAAAAGAATTAAATTCTTGATTAGGGTTAAACCCTAGTTTTGTTTTAGGAGAATTAAATACTCAAAACTCAATTCCCCTTCTAAGTTTAGGTTCTGCATGGCAGGATCTCGACCCGATGAGAATTAAATTCTCAAGTTATGGGGAGATGTGCTCTGTGCAGATCTTCAACCAGAAGAAGAACTAAGTTCTTTTTTATATAAGAGTTAAACTCTTGGATTTTGAGAATTAAATTCTCTGTTTGAAGTTTTGATTCCCTTTCTTTTCTCACCTCGGGTTTTCTTTGTTGAGAATTAAATTCTCCTTTCTTTTCTTCCTTCTTGAGAATTAAATTCTCCTCTCTCTGTTTTTCTCTCAAAAAAGTAGACCCCCCTCTCTTCTCTTCTTGGCTCCTATTTATAGGAGAAGGAAGAGAATCAATTTGTTTATCAAATCTCACATTGAAAGATTTGATTTGTATTCGTTAGAGATTTGATTTGCATTCATCATTCATCTGGGCCTTTGGATTATTAGGTGAATTTTATTCACCATTGGATTTTAAATCCAAAGATATTCCTTTGTTATTTCGGTTAGATTTTAAGGGGAAATCTTTCCAAGTTCTATATTTTTTCATAGATAAGCGATATTTAATCATCTTTGGATCTTTAATCCAACGGTCCACATAATCCTTTTCCATTTGGAAAGATTTAGAAGCTTTTTAGAATTTAATTCTATTTTGAAAGATTTTTAGAGAAATTTAGAATTTTAATTCTATTAAACTGTAAGACTTTCAAAGCCTGTCACGTGCTGGCACGTGACCCTTGATCACGTGTGAGCACGTGACCCCCAAATTGGTTTCTTTAACAGCCGCTTGTTCATGTTGTTGTTTTAACCATCACGTGTCAACACGTGACCATTGGTCACGTGTGAGCACGTGATATCTCGTTGAGGTACTTCCTGATTTTTAATCAGGGAACAGATTTTAGAATTTAATTCTATTCATTATTTTAGAGGCCTTAAAAGCCCATCACGTGTCTGCACGTGACCCATGGTCACGTGTGAGCACGTGATGCCCATTGGGGTCTTTTCTGAGTTTTTTATTATATCTTTTAACTCCTCCAGCGGGTTCTTAAAGGTCCATCACGTGTGGACACGTGATGCATCATAACTTTTGATCCCGGATGAATTACGAGGCTCATAATGTATCAAATCGAAGGGTTTTTCGAGATACTTCCAATACCATCAGAATTTAATAGTTCTTCCTTCGGGAACTTATCAAAATACAGGCCGGAAGATATTGGTTCGCATTTCCTTAAGCGTATCGCTGCCATTTGATACCTTGGACTCTTCTGCGCAGAAATTTTTGGTGGGAACAGGTGCTTCATCACCTAATGCCTTAGACCAACTGGTTTGGGAGTCACTGCTAAAAGCCTTGGGTGTTGCAAGACTAGAAAGTACGCTTTAAAGTGCAAACATATCTTGTAATCGGTTGTTGGTACCTCAAGAAGTATTAACGGTCGCATGAAGGATGTGTAAGCAAAAATTCAATTAAAAATTCACCAACTAATAAGTACTTTGGACAACGGACAAGGGTATGATTGCTTGATTTGAATTTCCAAGTGTAGGGTTGATTTATACACACACGTGGGGATATGTGATTGGAGTTTAGATGAGAGAAAGGAGTGAAGATTAGAACTTGTATCTTTAATAGAGTTGATAAAAATTCCTAAGTGGAGATGGAACCCTATAAGGAAAACTTAAGAGATACCGAAAGCTAAGTAAGTTTATAGAACATATATAATCTTAAGTTAGATGATGAGGAAGTGTGAAAAATATGGGTGGATAATGTATGAGTCGACGATAATAGACTTCCTTGTTAGAAAACCTAATTGGAGAATGAAAGTGGAAAAACCGAATTGATAGGATTTTGTGGGTAGTATCCGCTGAAAACCCTCAGGAGACAACACTCCTCCTACTAGGGACACCTAGAGGTTTAACGGCTTGTTGCACGTGCTCAGTGCAATCGCGTTTCCCTGCGAAAGTGCGGTTAGGTTTTTTGTAGAGAATAAAAAAATAAGTTTGCTCGAGGACGAGCAAAAGATAAGTTTGGGGGTATTTTTTCATACCATAATATTGCATTATTATATTCCCCATTCTTATTCATTTTATAAATAAACAGGTGCTTTTGACGCATGTCTGCTACATATTATAGCTTACAGGTTCTTGGAGCGAAAACAGTGAAAAAGATATAAAGACGATGCAAAAGTGGGACTTTGACCAACAAACAGAGAATCTTGATCAAGCCTACACAGAGATCAGTACAGAACAGCGCAAGGTTCAGGACTTCGTCACGAAGCAACGGTAAAAGTCCGCTACAATGTTCACAAGAGATCTCGAGAAGATCTAGAAGCCCAATTGAAAAAGGACATATAAAAACAGGAATCACAAGTGAATAGAAGCCAGGCCCAGAAGTTGCAGAGCCTAACTCCCTCTTTTGGCCGCAGAACCGCGGCCAAACCAGGCCTCGGGCCGCGGTTCCGCGGCCGGGTTATGCCTGTGTCGGCGTGAAGTTTTATGGCGGGGTGCGTATTGTTGACTAGGTCTTTTATTAGGGGTATTTTTGTAATAGCAGATGTGCGAGTCATTGTAACCCTAGGGTTTCCTATCCTCTATAAATAGGAACTCTAAATCATTGTAAAGGCTATGCCTCCCTTCATTAATAAATTTTAGATTTCTTTTGGAGAGCATCGGTGCCTCTTTTCATTTCATGAATTCAGATCTGTACTGCGTTGATGTTTGGAGAGAGCCATCAATAAAAATTAGTAAGTTACTTTTATTTCTTTGCTTTAGTTCTCTTTTAATTTAGAATGTCTTTTAATCCCCTAATGAGCGAGTAGTCTCCTCGCTTGTTAGGGTTAGCCTTAGGGAAAGATTTGAGAGATGAGATCTCTCACCCCTTTCTTACCCCTTCACACTTAAGAATTAGAACTCTATGCATACACGCACACACCGCTTCCTGCGGCACCTTATCCCTCGAGGTAATGGTGATACCGTAGTATAAAGGACTGGTTGCGCGTGTTTTCCATGGAGGTTAGGGTAAGGATCGATAAAGAAAAGACAAGAACCTAGAGGAAGAAATATCTTCTCAAAAAATTCTAATCCACTTTATTGATAATTACCATAACATCTAATTGATCAAAAATAGGGTATTGAAAGCGGTGAGAAAACCTTTGATCTCTCAACTTCCCCTAAACCTAATCCTGGCAAGACTTAGATCTAGATAGTTTTAGTATAACTTAATTTGGTGGTTTTGTAGATTTAATAAATCAATCCGAACATTCATCGGAATTAACTCGTTAGCGCAACTAGGAAAACACAAAATCCCTGTGGACCGACCCGTACTCACCGGCTAGCTACAAGTGACGCCGTTCTTGATTGCGGTTACTAGATATTTTTGATCAAATCATGCTGCCGTTAACATATATGTATATCCTGATCTCTTTGTTTTCACATCTTTGTAATTTTTTTCTTCTAATCCGAGCATTGTCATGAGAAGTACATGAAGAGATGAATCTTGCTGCAATCAAATTAGCACAATATTAGCGTGTACATTATTAACTCATAAGTTTGTAGATAAATAATAAATAAAATAAAGAAATCAATTAATTTCTAATTAATAAATAATAGAAGTGTCTGATGCATGTGCATGCCTATCATTTGTATGCACGTGTTGCCAACTATGTAAGCACACGCATACCATATATTTTCCAAATGATCTTTTATAATAGAGCACATGCATTTCCCTTCTTAATATATAGATGATGATGGATCCACATGAAAACCAAACCAAAATGATACAGTCTCTCATCAAGAACTTTCTGTCTAATAACCTAAAATGCAAAAGAGTTCATACATGCATGAGTCAAATTAATTAGTTGCTCCCATGATTAAAATTATCCTACAAATAATTGGAAACCCTAATTTACATGAATCAAATTGATGGCTTTGTAGTCTTGGACGCCTTTTGATTCAAAGAGAAGATAATTGGAAGAGACAAAGTATCCAGATGAGACAAAAACTTACTAACAATTAGTAGCATATTGAAGTTAAGTGCTAAAGGTCTCGCATTTTAATTACAAATTAAGGGAGGGTGTCTTTTAATTGAAATTGCCGATTTGATTCCCATGATATATATGTGTCATGAAAAATGTTCATAAAATATTTTTGAAAAGCATATCCAACTATTCAAATCTTCTAAAATCTTTTATAATAATAATTTAATAATAAATGAAATAACAAAGGGCATGAGCACGCACACATAAATAAAATTAACAGATTTTTTAATATTTTTTAAAATATTCTTTTATTGATTTAATTATGTGCATCACATATAAAAAAAAATTCGTACAATTTAATATGAATGAACCAACAGCTTTGTAGTTTCACAGCAAAGTATCAAAAGAAAAAAATTCATACAAAATTCTCTCACTAGTCCTGCCATTTATTTCTTATTAATCATGTATATAAACCTTGTATGCATATGGAGTACTAGTAATTCACAAAAAAAAATACATATATAAATTAAACGAAATACATTTAGAAGGCGTTAGGGGCTGGAGCAGGAGCAGACGCTGCATCCAATTTGCCAACCATTCCACCAGCAGCCGGACCAGGTGCGACACCAGAACTCAGGAGCTCAAACATTGCTCGATGTGGGATGGACCGACGAGCTTGGCATAGGTCAGGAAGAAACACACCTGTTTTCGCAGTAATAACCATTAAAATTGTATCATTTGCCAATAAAAAAACCACGATGACATGATGATGCTTTTTTAAATAAAAAATAAATTATACCTATTTATATTTCTAATCTCATTTGGGCCTCCCAAATATAAATGCGATAAAAACCCAGGAAAGAAAGCTAAATTTTTAAGATAAAATAAAGTGTTCCCTCAATTTTAAAGCAACGTCTCATTAACCTCTAACTTTATTCTAATTTTACAAGGTAACATATAAACAATCGTCTCTTTCTTACCTTCACCAGCCGCAAGGTTGTAGTAGAGATCAATAATGTTCGGACAATTTTGAAAGCAATATGTTGAGCACAACTTTTCTGTAAACCGGGGTTCCAGAAGCATATCAGATGAGATCCCTACCGAGTTGCGGTCAACCCCGCAAGCCTTAACACATTGTTCGGTCTCAATATGATTAGAAATCCAATCGATTACCACCTCCGAGGTCCGGCATTGATACCCGACGGACCCTCCATTTTGTTTAAAGCTTTCCAAAACGCAAATTTTGGACGATGATGAGATGGCAAATGCACATCTATCATGTGGCAAGTTCTCGCAGATGACATTACCTGTATCATAAAAGAAAATTCTTGATGCGAATTGTACCATAAAAAATGCATAATCTTCTTAAAATCCTTAATTGTAAACAAAACACCACTGTATATTCTCCTTTCAAGTATGGACAATTCCGAATAAAAACAGACAAATACAGACAGACAGATAGTCAGACGTACGTACCAAGTGCGGATGGGATGAGAAGAGAGAAGGAGATTAGGAGAGCAAAGGACATGTTGCAAGATGTTGGAGAAGCCATGGGGTTTTGGAACAAATGTGTTTTGGTTGGAGATATGAAGAGAGAAGAGAGGTAGAGGCTTGCAATTTATACAGGCCCCAATTTTCTTTTATTTCTTTTTTTATGTTCTTTTCTTTATATTTTCTTTCATTTCATTTTATTTTTATTTTATTGGAAGTTGAGCCGGCTTTTGTTTGTTTGGGCTTCAGGGTCTGTTTGGTTGTAGGATTACGAAGATTTGTACCGTGGAATCCAAGAATTCCATAATTTTGTGTTTGGTTGGAAATTTTGGATTTGTAGAATTCCTTTGTTTTTTATGGAGGACCCACCACGAAAACAAGGATTCTTGAATCCTAAATTTTTTAAAGAATTTGCAAGGATTTGACACTATTCATTATACTTTTAGATGGGACCCGTATACTTTATTTATTTAATAATCCTCTCTATATCTATCTCTCTCTGAAATTCTCAAATCCAAATCCCACTTTCTTTTCACCAAGGGCCTGTTTGGTTGCAGGATTTAGAAATTTGGATTCCAAAATAGTACGGTTGAAAATTTCTGGATTTGGTAATTTGTTATTTGGTTGATTTTGAATTCCTAGTATTGGATTTGTAGATCTTATAATATTTGTTTGGTTGGAGAAAAGAAAGTGGGATTTGGATTTGAGAATTTTAGAGAGAGATAGATACAGAGTACTATTTTGGAATCCAAATTTCATAATCTTGCAACCAAACAGCCCCTTTAGCCTCCCTCATAGTTGACATATTTACTAGGTGGAAATTAAATTATTATTTATGTTTTTTCTATATAATATCTATTGCATGCAATATTTGTTTTAATTAATTATGTGTCATATTTTTTTATGGCTTTGTTCCTTTTTATTGCTAAAAGGAAAAAATAATGATAATAACTGCAACCGACTGGCGAATGGGTACTGTTTGGCTAATGATTTTGTTTGTGGTTTATCATCATTTCTATGAGTATATCTTTTTTTATCTCAAAAAAACGCTTAAGAATTTCCAGTAATCATAATATTAGGACAAATTTTTCCCTCACAAATTTCTTGTGCAGAAATTTGGAATTTATTTATCGAATATAAAAGTTTATCAAATTTTACCACAAACTTTGACAGCTTTTTGGTTGAAAAAGAGCAGAAGAAATCTTTAGAAACGTGTTTGTTTAAGGCTCATTTGCTGGAGAAATTATTTGGTGTAGGTGTAATATATCGGAACAGGAAAGAGAAACAAAAGGAGAATTCGGGGCACTCTTCTTACCACTTGCTACTTTCTCTCTTATAACCAGACATATATATGGCCGCCGACACATTGAATAATTTCTCCATTTGCCGATAATTCAACAATTTAAATGTCTTGGGTCCATTTGGTAAGAAGGTAAGAATTGGTATATATCTTTGTGCGTAACCCCATTGCAAAATGCATGTGAATATATATTATTATTCTAAATATTTAGGACAATAATATATATTCTAAGTTTTTCTTCATTCGATATTTTTGAAGTTGGAAGGTTCTCAACATTGAAAATGTCACCATTTTGGCATGCATGAATTATGAAATAATTGGTTTAATATTTAAGCTTTGTCGTTTTATGTTCGTATCTTCTTGTGTTAGTTGGCACCAGAGATGACTAAAGATTTTGTAGCATTTGTAAGAAATCGATGTCACCAACGTTTCTTTAAATATGGCAAAGCTTTTACATATTAAATATTAAGCTCAAATGCTTATCAAATTATATATATACAAATATTCTGCGGATTTTATGAAACCTGAATCATTGATAGAAGTAAATAAGTTTTTAGCAGACTGATACAATTTCAATTGAACAAAAGAAGGTAACGAAAATAATTTAAGAAGATAATAGCGTGTGATACCAGTTCTAAGATCGATTTTATTGTCATAATAATGATTTGAACAAAATGTTAAATTATATATATATCTTGGAAAACAAAACTTAGAGAAATTTATATAAAAAAAAAATCAAAGTCGGCTTCGTATAACTTTCTTAAAAAAAATGTTTTATAACGGAGAAACATGAGAAAACATACAACAAACTAAGAATTTCCGTATTAATATGAAATGGTATAAATAATTTTACCATTAGAACTATTTTTATAAACAAGATCTAATAAAAATGATTATTACAAAACATTAAAAAAAATTGCTAGACAATATGAACTAATGTAAAAATGATAAAGTGTTAGGAAAAGTATAAGGTCCTGATATAAATTTTACTTGCTAAGTGATAAGTAATCACTAATCAATATGTTGCTTGAAAAAATAAAATCCGAAACTAAGTCTAGAATCCATGACCTTGTAGCCCGAGAATCCCTAACCACTTTGCAAGCTTCAAGTTTATCAACATATATGGCATCTTATATTTATATCTATAACGTGACTATCATGCGTACACTGATATTACATATACAAGCTCAGCCGTCATCAAGCTTACTTGTTATATTTCGGTACGTCATCAATCTTTTTCTCACATATCAGTACTTGTTTTAGAAAGAAAACTACAGTGTAGTTGTGTTCGATTATGAAAGATAAAAAAAATACCCTCAATGCTTCCCAAAAACATCTGTTATGATATTTCTATATTTATACCTCAGTGTGTCTCATGCATTACATCCCGAATACAAAAAAAATTATCATTATCGGGAATCTAAATAGATACTCTAGCATCATCAAGAACATGCTTTAGATGCATCTCGATTGAAAGATCCTTGCCTTCGTAAACAAGAATGCAATTCAACATCTCAAAACTTTAAGATTTAAAGTAACATTTTCTTCAAAAAAGCAACAACAATAGATCGTAAAACTTAATCAAAACTTATAGAATCATTGGTTCATGCTTCATAATTAATATGTAAAGAAACCTCTCAAGTTTTTCATTCAAGAAAGTCCAACTTTTGGATATTTAGGTTCCATCATCCAAAAAGATGGGACGATCAATAGCGACGTTAATAAAAGGATCCGACCCGGTTGGTTGAAATGGAGAAGTGCAACATGGATTTTATGCGGTCGTCACCTTCTGTTAAGGTTTAAGGTTGAAAGGGAAGTTTTATCGGAGCGTTATTTGGCCCGTCTTAAGTATAGAATGCTGGACTCCTAAGAAGTATCATACACAGAAGATGCACGTAGCGGAGATGCGCATGCTTCGTTGGATGTATGGTAACACTTGAAAAGATAATGTGTGAAAGGAGAATATTCGTGCAAAAGTTGGTATAGAAAAGATGCGGGAAAACCGGCTAAAATGGTTTGATCATGTGCGACGCAGGTCTATGAAAACACCGGTTCGACGAATGGATACTATCGATATAGACAATGTCAAAAGGGCGAAAGAGAGACCGAAGAAAACATGGATGGAGGTGATACAAAAAGATATGGTTGCCAAAGGCCTCAATGAAAGTATATTGTTCGATAGGAGTGAATGGATGCGGAGGATTCATGTGCGGGACCCGGCGTGATTCTCATGTTGATTCATGCAGCCTTACCCCATATGTTTAAGATAAAAGGCTTAGTCGCCGTCGTATTAATCTACAAAGCATAACAATTGAACAATCAACTGCTCGAGATAGACAAAAGAGAAGTAATCTTTATTATAATCAACAACATATCATAACATCCAAGCCCGACTCAACCCTGTAATTATCCCAATAACTCCGCCTGGACTTTAAACAATCTTCTTATTCGGCACCCAGAAACAATTTTACTGAAGTTCCTTCAAAGAAAGCAGACCCAGAAACACATCAGAGTGACAACCACAGAAGGTTTTCCCGTACCTGCTACTTCTACCTACACCGCAGTTGAAGCACGAATTTGGTGTCTTTCTTGTCGGTAAAGGTCCCTACTGCATAAAATAAGAGCACCTGGCTCTGCCCATTCACAAGGACTCAATTCTGTTGAACAAGTTTTATTGCTTGCTTGGTATCCTGCACCATCATGTAATAAAATTTCAATATATTATCTCCTTTTAGCCCCGACTATACTGCAACCATACGAATAAGACTATCTAACATAACAAGTCATTGTAAGAATATAGACGATTGTAGAAAGTTCTCAGTGCGGAACCCTCTACAATTGCACTGCAAAGTCATAGACGAATGTGAAATCATACAATTTGCAAGGTTTAACCATTTTGTGATTCGGTAACTAATTAACAAGTTTCTCAGTGCGGAACCCTCGATAACTGCACTGCAAAGTCACCACTCAATCCATGGTGGCGAGATCCAAATACTTGTTACGGTATTATGCCAACTTTAAAGTTTTTATTCACCAACTGTGATTCGGTAACTAATTAACAAGTTTTGATTATTAGATTTGTCAAAGCATATACGCCCTAAAGAAGGTGATAATAAGAACATTAACATTCATGTGTCGTGGGTGTTGAAAAATGAAAACTTTCAAAGATTAGCATAGTGTCCGCTCCTCAGTAAGACCTTATCAAATCTCAACCATGAGTCTCAATGTACAACAAATTTAACCATAGATCTAAAATATAACAGGCAAGCATACATAAAGGGTTTAAAGTTAGAATCCATCACCATCAAAAATTCTAAATTGATGAGAGCAATGCTTTTAAACCCAGACCTAGAATAGAAGTTGGTCATAGGTTCACAAGTTGGCCAATTTTTACTTGGACCCAGCCTGCTCACTTAAACACTACCTCTTGTTTTTTTCCTTCCTATTTTCAGTTGCTGCTCCATTTAAGCTTAAATTGCAACATAGTTTCAGCATATAGGTAGCCCTCCTTATAAATTTATCTGGTGTCGATCTCTATCACCATTCGCTCTAGACGTAGCTAGCCTAGCTAGCTCTAAAATAAAGCAGGAAACCTTAAATAATTAAAATGCCGCATCACATGGCGAGGCTGATCAAGGTCTGTCTCGCGGCATGGTATCTTGTCATGGTATCTCACGGCCCGGAGTCTTTCTCCACCACCACATTCTGCCTCCTCATGGAAGCCACCGGCGCATATAGCCTGTGGGCGCTCTTCCTCATCACCACCAAGCTCGCCAGGCATGTTCTACGTGACATGATGCTGTGGATCGCTGTTGGGGATTTTATCAGCTACGGCTTAATCTGCGTGGCTGGGGTTCAGGTTTATTATCAGCTGAGTCAAAATCACTGGGCTAGTCTATGAATTTAGTATGGTAGGTTTTTCCTTTCTTTAGTTCGCTAGGAACTCTAAGGGGCTGTTTCATCATGTGAGATGTTATGGCTAATGTGATGCCTGATGAAGGTTTTGTTAAGGATATAGCTGTTGTAGTAATGTGCTTTCTATAAATCCATCCTATTAATGTATCCGCCAACTTCATTTTTCACTGGCCCTTTTTTTTGCTTGTCTCAATGATATTGAGAATTTAATATTAAGTGCTAAGCTTAGTTTAAAAAACAAAAAAAAAGGGTACTTTGGACATTACCAGCACCACCCTCAATTTGCTGAGGAATATGCTTTTTTCCGTGGCGATATTTAGAAATAGGTAAGTTTTGGAGGGTGATATATAGGGGCGAAAAAACCCTAAAAATATATTCAAATATAACATTTTAGACATATATGCATAAAAATTCAAATCTGGATTCTCCAATTTGGAAGTGCACAACTAAAATAGATTTGTTTTCAATGGTAAAAAAGATACATTGGTTCGAACTTGTGATCTCTCACGTTGGAGCTATGCTCAGTTGGTTAATAAAAAAGAAAAAAATGGAGATAGATACATTGGTTGATACTATTAATTAGAGGTTGATATTTTGTCAAACCTTCATAACTAATTCCCTAAAGAAAGAATTATAGAAATTGAGAAACATTAGTAATTATTTTATCATTTGCTCTTTGGTAAAAGATAATGATGATTGCACACTAATTAAGTTAATCATATATACCTGGGTCCTGCAGATATTAATGGAATTAAGTCTTATACAAATAAAGTGATCCTTTGTAATTTTCTTTCCTATCAAGCAGATGTTTACGGTTTGCCACGTCATAGTTTATTAAGAAAATTCCTCAGCACCATTAGACACGTTAAACACTTTTACGACTTTTACTGCATTACACGTAACATTATTTAAGGGTATTTTAGTGAAAAAAACTCCATCTAAACCAAAGTTTTTGGGCGTTCACTGTAAAAAAAAAATTTGAAAAAAGAACTTCTAGGTACATTCAGAATAGCGTTATTTTGAAGTTTATGGAGAGTCAGCATGAACTGTAAATGTATTTTTGTTATATTGAAGAAAGTGTTTTTTCGGTGCCTTAAGAGCAAATATAGTATTAAAGTTCTTTGTTAACCAAATGAGCTTCTAAATAAAGTAACATATACGCTAATTAATAACCTCGGTGATGCTGTAAAATTCTGGTCAGGACCAAAGCATGTGTGTAGAGTCATGCACCATGCAGGATGCATTATAAGAAGAAATAGGAACTATGCTCCAATTTGGCTTTTATCATGTATCGGTAAACTACTACAATGAATTTTACTATTCATGATCAATTTCAGATTGTTTGTAAACACAATAATAGCTGAAATGTACCTTATGAACCACAGCGTAATCACCGACTGTTGAGAGACTTAGCTCCCCATCAGCTTGAGCATCAAAAGGGTGAATTGCCTACGAATAAATAAGAGCATATTTCAAAAAAATTGAAATTGAAATTGAAATTTTCTTGGCAATACAAATTACACTGAACTTGAGCTTGACTTCTCCTAGAGGAAATAAAACGCTTTTATGTTTAGTTGCAAACATTCAAACCATTATTTATTCCTACCATATCTCTAAAGCAAATTAATGCACTCAACGCAATAATAAATGGGCATAGTGCATATATTATCAATCAAAGAAATGTTCATTCCATAGCCCACACCAAATCCAAACAAAACTACTCCCAAAGTAACCAATCCCAATATAATTTAATAAACTATTTATAAGTAATCTGACAACCACCAAACAATGTATAATAATTCCAGGCTAATTATAATTCATCAAGTTTAAAGACTACTAACAAATAAAAGTACAAGTTCCCTACTGTTCTTGTTTGATAATAAAATGAAACTAATGGTAGATCCAATCAAGATATGTCTAGCAAGAATCTAAGAGATTTGGGCAGTTTTAAATATTCTAATTCAAGACAAGAGTTCTAAACAGATTCAAAGTCCTACCAATGCTTAGCCTTTCGTTAATAGTTGAGGAAAAAAGCTCACGAGAATGAACTTCCCAAAAGAACACCAACAGCAACTTAAGAAGGATGTCAGTCATAAACAGTATGATGAGCTTCAGAATTTCGTTACAAAAGGCAATAGGGCAATAACTTTAAGAGGAGAGCCTAGAGCCGTAGCTGTTGCAAAATGTATTGAATATAATACAATAGACTTTCTTTATGAAAGGATATACACACACAACACCCTTTTTCTCCCCTTTTTTTTTGGCCCAAAAGAAAGACGCATTGAATTTTAAATCGGTTTTCATAAAAGCGTGATTTTGAATTATATACAATGTGCTTAAATTGTTTATGAATAATTCAACCAAATTTTATTTAATTTCTCAAACAGCGACCTCACTTGCCCTCTTTTCCTACGAACATGCACCGACTGCCCCCTCTAAGTATGCGGCTCCTCCACTGAAGGCCAATTCAAGAGTCAACAATGCGCGAGATCAGATTTCAGAGTCGGTTAACAATTTCATTACGGGTTAGCATTGCAATAGCATTTCCATAAAATTGTTACAGAACGTATCTGATGCTTCACATGTTTTCATTACTACAACTCTTTCATCGACAGTTGTATTATTCGAGAAGAGATTTGGGCCCTGCTGGGTTCTGTTAGCAGGTATCAAGAACATCCAAAATCCCGAGGTTGAACATATATAGGTCGACATTGTGAGATTCCTCTCTGAAATACTTGAAATTAAATTCTTAACAGGCTACTTAATATTATGCATATTATGAGGTAAAATCATTGATTCTCTCAATAGTCAAACAAATGCAAATAACTGAAGATTACCTCTTGCGCCTCCAAATGCAATGCCCGCACACAGCTGACGGAAGCTTCTATAAGCTTCGCCCTAACCGCCTCAACGAACCCAGAGAGAGAGAGAGAGAGAGAGAGAGAGATGATTAAGAACCCAGATCCCGCCACTAATCTCCTATAAATACCCTCTGATCATTAGCAAGCTCTCTCTCTCTCTCTCTTCACCCCCAAAATTGATCCCAAAAAAAAAAAATCGATCGATCAAAGAAGAAGAAGAAATCAAGAAGATGAGCTCGATGATGCCAGGGCGCTTCCGCTTCAACCCCATCGAGCACGAGCCCTTCGAGCACTTTCCCTACGGCAGGCCCCGCATCGACTGGAAGGAGACGCGCGCGGCGCACGTGATCAAGGCCGACCTCCCCGGCTTCAGGCGCGGCGACGTCACCGTCGAGATCCGGTCCCGATCCAACGACGCCGCCGCCGCCGAAGGGGCTAGGGATCTGGTGATCAGCGGCGAGCGGAGGGAGGAGGAGGAGGAGGAGGAGGAGATCGGCGACACGTGGCAGATGACGGAGACGAGCAGCGGGCGGTTCGGCCGGGCGGTTTCGCTGCCGAAGAACGCCATGGCGGAGGACGCGACGGCGGCGATGGAGGACGGCGTGCTCACCGTCATCATCCCTAAGGGCCCCGAGGCCAAGAAGCCCGCGGTGAGATTCGTTCAGATCTTGTGATTTTCTATTTCTTTCTATACGGATTTTAGTAGATATAATGAGTGAATGATAGCTGAATTTGTGAAATAGTACTTACAAAGAGTAGGGGGTTTCTTGCAAGATTTGACCTAGGCGTCCAAATTGTTGTCTGTTGATCATTTTAATGACGAAACGAAACTGCATGTAAGAAAATGCTGGTTCTAAATTTGAATGGTAAGTTCTGATAGTTCTGTGCAATTTTCTTGATTTGAAATTGCACATAAGGCTCTGGATGTGAATCTCAATGCATCGATATCGATATCATAGTGTATGCTAGTATGTACATATATCAACTTCGTTGTGTGTACAAGTTGAGATGTAAACAGTTTACGCTACATAAGAAGGATCGGGTAGCTAGGAGAACATTCCCTTTTGCTCATTTCCAGGAAATAGCTCAAAAGGCAGCATGCAAGCATGAAGCAACTATAAACAATAGTGTATGAACATGGAGGATATAAGAATACTGTCACGGAGAAAATCATATGCCTGAATTTTTTGGGGGAAAAAATTAAGAAGACCGAATTGAATACGTTACTCCTAAAGATAGTCTCAACTTCCCCCTTCCAAAGAAAAAAGTCAGTTTATTTTCGATATTTTGCTCCCCATAGAATACTTATGAATTAGAATCACTGTCAATCACCCTGGATCCGAATCAAAATACAAATCTGTATGCATACCACAATCATAGAATTTGCTACCGTTTTGGGCGGCAGGACCCTTTGGGATGAACCCAGCTACATTATGCAGTTCATAGAACATAAAAGCAAAAGCCTTGCTGGAGTCTACAACATAATTTTAAGTATTTCAAGAAGAACAAACTTGGAAAAGGATAAATATTTATGGTAGCAAGAAGGATCATGATTCAGTGGAACACACATATTTGTTTTTTTTTTAATTGCAGAAAAGATTGTCATATGTTGTAACCGGTTTATGGATTTGTTCTTTTTTAAAATTACATGTGCCGCGTCCCGATTGGTCCAATTCGTGGTAAAACAAGTTTTCAACTTAAAAATTTCATAACTTTCGCATACGGTATCAGAATTAACTCAAACTTGGTTCATTGGGTTCGTAATGAAATTCTCTTTCAAATAAGTATCAATTTGACATATTTAGGATCCAGTCCACATCAAAAGATCCCATTTAGAATATCCCGTTTAGTCAACAGAAAGTCCCGCTTAGTAAACAAAAAATCATACTTAGAAGAACAAATAGCACCACCTGGAGAAATTCTCAATGAAAATTCATTCTAAATTGGTAAATCAATAGTTCCACTTGGTAGATTAATAGTTCCACTTGTAAAGTTTATAGTTTTACGTAAGAACATTTTAGTCCTATTTAAAAACGTTAAAACAATTAAGCTAAACATATGATTGCATAAATTTAAAAGTGCTGAGACTTTGCTGAAGAAAATTAAGTATTTTTTAACCGAAATCTATAATACCCATTAACTTAAACACTTGATATGTTAATATTGTAGATCGCATCCGTACGGTTATAATTTTGTTATCGTTTGTAATTATTTTTAATATAGTTATTTGAATTTAATAATTAGAATGACTAAATTCCCAAGATCCGAGTATAAACATTCAATTTCAACCTTACAGATATTTTTGACAATACATAAATAGGTTACGTATCAAAAATTACCTGATTAGATGGTCATTTGTTCTTTTATTATAAACTCACAAAATTAATGCCCAAAGAAAAAATAATCTTAAAAGTTTATGATCAAGGCCCAGATGAACTTCAAAAAATTTGAATTTTTTTATTTAGGTTGTTTTATCACCATATATCAAATCGGTACGGTTCAAATCAAAAAGAAAAATACATTTTTATGACTCACAGTTCAACCATGATTGTTTAGATAACATGTAAAACTATTAAGGCCGCTATACATTGGTTAAGGTTGAACTGTGAATCCTATATAGATATATTTTTTTTTAAAAATCAACCGTAGCGATTTGATATATGATAATAAAATAGCTTAAATAAAAAATTCAAATTTTTTGTAGTTCATCTTAACTTCGACCATAAGCTTTAAGATGAATTTTTCTTTGTGCATTAATTTTGTGAGTTTATGATCAAAGAACAAATGACATTCAAATAAGGTAATTTTTTGTACATAACTTATTTATGTATTAAAAACATATATGTAAGGTTGAAATTGACTTTTTGTACTCGGATCTTAAGAATTTATCCATTATAATTATTAAATTCAAATAATTATAATAAAAAATGTACGAACAAAAACAAAATTACAACCGTATGGATGCGATCTACGATGTTAACATAGCTTACACAAAAAATCAAATAATTTGAAGACTGTTTATTTCTTGATCATAAACTCATAAAATTAATGCACAAAATAGATATTTTAAAATCGAGGTTGAACTGGAGAAAATGTTTCATCATAGTCCAAACCAGGTTTTTGACGAAAACCTTTTGCAACAAATCTAGCCTTATAGATTTTAACCTGTCTATCTACACCAATTTTCTTTCAGAAGATCCATTTGCAATCTACGGGTTTTACCCCTTCTGCAGCAATATCCAAAATCCATACTTTGTTGGTGTACATGGACTCCATTTCGATCCGCATTGCATCCATCAATTTTACCGAGTCTCTGCTCCTAATGACTTGCTGAAAACTAGTTGGCTCATCATCGCCGATGATGCAATCCTCTCTATCCCCGTCTATGAGAAAATCGTAGTTTCTTTCAGTTCTATTGCGCTCCCACTTATTTCTTTTTCAAGAAATTGAGTTTCCAAAAAGTGGGTGTGCCGAGAAATAAAGATCTTTTGTTCTTCCGCGAAATAGAAAAGATACCTCCTGGAGTTCTTTGGGTATCCCACAAACTTACACAGTATTGAGCGTACCTCAAGCTTGTCCACATGCTGTTTTTTTTATAAAAGCTGGACATCCCCATATCTTTATATACTTAAGATAGGGTTTCTTCCCACTCCACATCTGATATAGTGTGGTAGGCACAGTCTTGGTAGGAACCTTGTTCAAAAGATATGCAGCTGATTCTAGTGCATAATCCCAGAAGGATCGCCGCAACTCAATTTTACTCATCATGAAACATAGCATATCCAATAAGTTTCGGTTCCGCCTTTCCGATACAACGTTGTGTTGATGTGTGTATGAAGGAGTAAGCTGAGAGAGAATTTCATTCTCTTTTAAGTAATCCAGGAACTCGTCACTTAAGTATTCACCGTCTCGATCAGATCTATGTGTCTTGATAGTTTTGCCTGTTTGTTTTTCCACTTCATTCTTATATTCTTGAAATTTCTCAAAAGCCTCGGATTTATTTTTCATCAAGAATACATGTCCATACCTTAAGAAATAATCCGTAAAAGTAATGAAGTAGGAATAACCACTTCTTGCATATGTAGACATTACATCACACACGTCGCTGTGTATGAGTCCCAAGAGCTCGCTGGCTCTTACCCTGTGTCCAGTGAACGGAGTCTTTGTCATCTTTCCTTTCAGACATGATTGACAAGTTGCATAAAACTGATATTCAAACGGATCCGAATATCCCTCTTTATGTAACTTCCTCAACCATGTTCCATTGATGTGACCCAGTCTACAATGCCATAAGAAAGCCTGATTTAATTCTGAAGATTTTTTTTAATTGTGTTCTGTATGTTGAAAACCTGAGCTTGATTTAATACGTATATGCCGTTATCTAGTGTACCTGACCCAATCAAACGATGATTAAGGTGGATATGAACGATATCGCTTATAAATGTAAAATCATAACCTTCTTTAGATAGTAAAGATATAGAGATGATATTACAAGCCAGACTAAGTACACACAAACAGTTACGCAAAATCAAAATCTGCTCACTTGTCAATCCAAGATGATATTCTCATACGGATACAACATTCACACTCATTCCGTTAGCAACTCTAAGAGTCATATCACATGTCTTGATAACTCTACGGTTTCTCAGAGCTTATAATGAATTACAGATTTGAGATCCTGATCCGATATCTAGTACCCAGAAAGTAGAGTTAATTGACAGACAGTTTTCAATCATAAACACACCTGAAGCCGAAACCACAACGTTCTTTGAATCCTGGTTTCTAGCTTTCCAAGCTCTGCAGTCCTTCCAATGCCCTTTCCCGTGACATAGAAACATTTCTCCTTCTCTACTGTTAGCCTCGAAATTTTTTCCCTTCTCTTTTCCTTTACGTTACTGACACCGCCTTTCGACTTGATGGATGTCTTCTTCTTCTTACCCTTGGTTTTCGCCTTGGATCTAGAAGATGAAGATTCCCTAATAAGCAGAGCGGGTGTCTTCCTGGATTTCTGCAGGGTGCCCTCAGTGCTCCTCAACATGTTGAGAAGATCTGAAAGTGGAACTTTCTTCACTTGAATGTTAAAATTCAAGATAAACTGGGCGTAAATAGAAGGGAGGGACTGTAGAATCAAAGTCAGTATATAACCCGTTCTCCAAGGTGGTCCCAAGATCCGCGAGCTCTTCAATATAACTAATCATTTTAAGGACGTGGTCCCCTACAGATGACCCAACAACCAATCTCGCCTGAAACAATTTCTTTGAGGTTTCATATCTTGCGATACGAGATTGCTCTCCATATAAATCCTTGGTATGGACGAAAATGGAAGCTAAGTCTATCTTCTCGTATCGTCTCTGGTGTTCATTATCCATTGAGGCCAACACGAGGCATTTGGCTCTCGCACTGTCTATTTCCCATATTTTACGGATTTCAACATCCGTGACGGTGGAATCTGGACCTGAGACGGCGGGGGCTTTGGTAGTAAAGAGGTAGCCCAGCTTGTCATAGCTAATGGCCATCTGGACATTCCTTAGCTAATCTTTATAGTTTGACCCAGTCAATTTATTATTATCTAGCAGTAACTTAAGCTCAGTCATTTTGGTCGCTACTGTCAGGAGAGAGAGAAGAAACACTCAGCATGATACTCTTGCAAGTTTAGATTGGTTATTAGTTTATCTAAATAAGATGGCTCCCACTGTTCCTCGAATCCTCCTTCAAACCATAAAAGAAGAATTAGTCAGGATTAATCTCACCCTACAATTCTTGCTTAACTTTTCGGCCAGGATAGTGTTGGTACTTCAAGAGAGGTTTTCCAACGCTTTCGCGAAGTTCCTTAAGTATATAACCTCTTTTCCTTGAAGGCGTAGCCCTACTAACACCGTTCTAGGCACCTACTTGGTTTATAGCATTGACTGTTTAGTGAAAAAATCTCCCGAAAAATAGCGGATACGCACAGTAGGATCGGGATTCAAATATCATCGTGGGACAACCTTGAAGGAATCCTACTAAAATCATCACACTCCAAATGGTATGCAACACTAGCAAGTTTCATTTTCCTTTGAAACTCCCGATGTAGATTTTTGCCCCAGGCGTTTATGATCTTGACGAAGGCCAATATATCATAAGACGCAAGTCAAGTTCTACCTATTATTATCCAGGTTAATTTGAACCCATTCGTACAAACTCTTGACGAAGGCCAAAATAGCTGTACGACTGTCCCAAATCAACGCATCTATCTATACTATAGATAAATACCCAGCAGCTACCAATCACTATGCTTTGGCGAAGGTCAAAATACATAGCTTGAATACTGCTGAATACCCATATAAAATGACGAAGGGCTGCGGATGGTTTTAGTGAAACCGTGAACGTAATGAACTTGATATAGTCGAAAGAACCATGATAGCTTTTAAAAGAGTGGTTTAGGCTCCGCATTTAAAAGTTGTTTTCAAGAAAACCGAGTGGTTTTGAAATTATTCTAACGATTGGTTTGTTTTCCTTGCATTAATCAACATTAATGCTGTCCCATCATTTAACCCTATCATTGCAGAAAAGAAAAGAAAATATAACGTATGCTTATGTCATCCGCATTCGCCACGGGGGCCCGTCATGTACCGTTAGGTTGCTCAATTAACGACAGAGCGGGGGCTGGACAAGCACGGGTGCAAAACATAAGCAACGTTTATATATATATATATATATATATATATATATGAGAATAATGGAGGAAAGAGGCCATAGGAGGGAATTTTCTCCTATAGCGTCGAAAAAATACAACCTCCACAATTTTTTCCGACGATCAGCATCCATCATCATCATCGTTATCATCTAAGATATATATACACCAAATTTTATGTGATTCCACAACTTTTTCACCGTTGAATTAGCAATGTAAAAAGTCCTATTGTTGGTAAACCATTAATTTTGCATCAACTAAATCAACGGTGAAAAAATGGTATAATCATATGAAATTTGGTGTATCCATATCTTAGATGATAAAGATGGAAGTGATGTATGCTGATCGTCGAAAAAAATCATGGAGCATGTATTTTTCCGACGCCATAGAAGGAAATTCCCTCCTATGGCACCTTTCCTCCATTAATCTCTCTCTCTCTCTCTCGATATATTATTGCATGAGGCGAATATATATATATATATATATATATATATATATATTCGTCTCACGCAATAATAGGCATTGCAGATCACAGATCACATATGAAAGAAAAAGCAACGTTTATTATATATAATATATATATAGCCTAGAACGAAAGACGGATTCCACGGTCGTGATGAATAGCCAAACCCCACCCTAGACCCCTACAGGTGCAGTAAACTACCCGCCAAATTCCCGAACTGAAGCAATCTCCCTCAATAAAATGAGTAGGTCATTCGGCACTTCAAGAACCCTGTAACACCTTAGTCCGATCATAGGTTTCTTTTTCTTTTTCTTTTGGGATATATTGGGTTTCGTTTTATTATTATTATTATAACTTGGAGTTTAATACTTTTAATTAAGATATATGCATATAATTATGGTTTTTCAAGTTTGTTAAATAGACATATTATTAGTATTTAAATATTTATTTGTTTAACACTATTTTATAACTATATTTATATTTTACTATTATAGTTTAAACAAAAGATATTTTGTTTGGTATTTCCTTAAACAATATATATACACACAAAATTTTACCTCTTTTTAAATCTTATTTATAAGATATTTTGTTTAACGATATTTATTTAGTTAAAATATTTAGTTTTGACAGGTCATGAGAGTCCCTGTTAAATCTTTTAACCATATAAATATTTTTCTAAACTGACTCAATTTTCTCTCTCCAATCACCATACATCTCTCCTCCTGATCTTATCTCTCTCTCACCTGATAACCCTCTCCTTTTAAATCCAATACTATTTTCTTTCTCTCTCCAAATAATTATCTTTTCCAACAGATTTCTATCACCATATTCTATTCTATCAACATATATTTTTCTATATCTCTAACTATATTTCACCAAACCTCACTCTCTCTCTCTCTCGATATATATATATATATATATATATATATATTCCCCAACAAAATCTCTTTCTCTCTCTCCAATCCAATCTAATCTCTCTCAGCAGATTCTCTTTCTCTTAAATTTACTCTCTCTAATTCTTTTTCTACAAACCTATATAAACAATATATATATAATTGAAGATATTTTGTTATGACAGTTTAACTGAAAATATATTTTAGTTGTTTGATATCTTAAAATCCTATATATATATATATATATATATATATATATATATATATTACAACTAATTATATTTATTTCAACAAACTCATAACCATATACATATTTACACATATTTTTACTATATACTAATATGTATATACATATACTTTCCTATTAGCCTAACTAAATACAAATTAATATGTGTATATACAACTTTTCTAATATTTTATAGAAGTATATAACAATCCATCATATCTCTTTTATATTTATATATCTTTCTCTCTCTTAAAATCAAACCCAAATCTAATCTCATCAGAATATTTCTTTCCCTCTCCAATTATAATAATCTCTTTCTCCAATTTTTAATATCTCTCTCTTTCTTATAAATAACATGATTAGTATCTCTCTCCTTCTCATATAAATCAACCTCTATCTCTTTCTTATAAATAACATGATTATTATCTCTCTCATTCTCATATAAATCAACCTCTCTCTCTTTCCCATCACAATATTTTTTTCTTCTTCAAAATTAGCCGAGCCATCAAAATTTGGGGTTGCGCTTCGTGTCGTCGTGTTTATCCATCTCCGAGGAAAGTACTGTTGTTTTTTTAGCCGATACAATATCGGCAAATATCGTAATAAATTCTTAGTCTATAATATTTGAATGGAAATTGTATTATTGTGCAATTTCACTAAAATACCACGTAATTATTATATACATGATGAAAACTTTAGTTTTATACTGCTCACATAAGTTTGCATGCTGCTCACATATATATAGCTTATATTTAAACTTATTTGCATAGTTGATATAAATTTTAATTAATAGATGTGGATTATTATTTCATTAAATTAAATAATCAATTCAGTTTTACTTTTGTTGAATCTTTATAGAATATAGCTTACATAATATAGTGCTTAATGAACAATAGTTCAGAAGAATTATATATATATATATATAAGATCAGATCATTGTAATATCAAGAAAATAAATATACAATATATAATACAATCAAGAAATTACGCATTGTTACTAATAGTATGAAATAGAACGCTTAAGTGCATTTATATAAGATAACTATATTGATTGTGTTTGGTATTAATTTTATATATTTAGTTTTGTGTTTTTATTAACAATCAAGCCATAGCGGTTAAATGAAACCTTATAATCATCATGCATGAAATGAAAACACCCATTAATCATATTAATGTTTTACAACTATATTTTAGTTTATTATTTTTCTCAATAATAAATCCGGATATTAAATGGAGATCCTTGTAAATTCATTTAGATTATTGTTTACATTATTGCTACTATCATATTATATCGACTGTATTTGATATGCTACTTGAGACTGTTATCATCGACCTACTTGACATGACATGCCGTGTTCACGATTTCTATTTCCTTACATTAAAACGATATCACTAATTAGAATGCTGAACGTTCATACCATGAAACAATTACTCGAGCTTACATATTTACCATACTGTACTATCATCGTTGTAGGGTGTTTTTTGTTACCCATTGAGATGAGAATACACGCGCGCTTGTCAGGCGTACTACAGATTCCCCCTGCTTAGGGTAGACGGGGGTTTATTGATTGTGGGGATCCGAATCTCTGGCAGCCGCGGACTAAACTGCCGTTAATTACCCCCGCCTTTGGAGCGAGAGAACCTCCGATTGATGAGTCAAAATGGTCATGCGAACTCAACGTGCAGTGTGCATATATGTGTCTTAAAGGGTTTTGGATATATCGGGAGCCTCGCAGAGTTTACGGGGATCCCGCTACCCGGATAGCGAGCTGGGGGTAAAGAAGGCTAGCAGCCCTCTTGCGGGGTGTGGGGCAGCGTCCCGTTAGAATTTTTTTTAATGGGGACAATGTTGTGGAGTGCGTGTATATATAAAAAAGGAAGAATAGCGTCCAAATGACACGTGGGTGCCGGTGCCCCACGTGCCTGGCACACGGGCGCCGGCGCCCCACGTGCCTGGCATGCGGGCGCTGGGCGTCAGAAGGAAAATGGACTTGGTCTCTGCAGTGAGAGCTGTGCTCCCGATTTGACTTTTGGAGTTAAACTCCTAAAAAGAGATTAATTTATGGAGTAGAACTCCAACATATCTTGAATGGAGTTAAAATCGTAGAAATCCTTGGAAATGATCAAAGGGGACCTTTTTTCTTCTCCCCTTTGGTCCTGGATTTTCTTTTAGGCCTTGGATCTTTCCAAGGTGGGATTTTTGGAGATGAATCTCCTTCTTCTTTCTCTCGGTTGGCCGGATCTTGGAGAAAAGGGGGGTGAGATTTAAAAATCTCCACTTTTTAAAATCTGATGGAAGATCTGAGTTGTAACCGGTTTATGAATTTGTTCTTTTTTAAAATCTGATGGCCGGATCTTGGAGAAAAGGATCATGATTCAGTGGAACGCAATTATTTTTTTTTTTTAATTGTAGAAAAGATTGTCATATGTTGTAACCGGTTTATGAATTTGTTCTTTTTTAAAATTACATGTGTCGCATCCCGATTGGTCCAATTCGTGGTAAAACAAATTTTCAACTTAAAATTTTCATAACTTTCGCATACGGTATCAGAATTAACTCAAACTTGCTTCATTGGATTCATAATGAAATTCTCTTTCAAATAAGTATCAATTTGACATATTTTGGATCGAGTCCACATCAAAAGATCCCATTTAGAATATCCCGTTTAGTTAACAGAAAGTCCCGCTTAGTAAACAAAAAATCATACTTAGAAGAACAAATAGCATCATCTGGAGAAATTCTTAATGAAAATTCATTCTAAATTGGTAAATCAATAGTTCCACTTGGTAGATTAATAGTTCCACTTGTAAAGTTTATAGTTTTACTTAAGAATATTTTAGTCCTACTTAAAAACGTTAAAACAATTAAGCTAAACATATGGTTGCATAAATTTAAAAGTGCTGGGACTTTACCGAAGAAAATTAAGTATTTTTTAACCGAAATCTATAATATCCATTAACTTAAACACTTCATATGTTAATATTGTAGATCGCATCCGTACGGTTATAATTTTGTTATCGTTTGTAATTATTTTTAATATAGTTATTTGAATTTAATAATTAGAATGACTAAATTCTCAAGATCCGAATATAAACATTCAATTTCAACCTTACAGATATTTTTGACAATACATAAATAAGTTACATACCAAAAATTACCTGGTTTGAAGGTCATTTGTTCCTTTATTATAAACTCACAAAATTAATGCACAAAGAAAAAATAATTTTAAAAGTTTATGATCAAGGCCCAGATGAACTTCAAAAAATTTGAATTTTTTTATTTAGGCTGTTTTATCACCATATATCAAATCGGTACGGTTCAAATCAAAAAGAAAAATACATATTTATGACTCACAGTTCAACCATGATTGTTTAGATAACATGTAAAACTATTAAGACCGTTATGCATTGGTTAAGGTTGAACTGTTAATCCTATATAGATATTTTTAAAAAAAAAAATCAACCGTAGCGATTTGATATATGATGATAAAATAGCTTAAATAAAAAATTCAAATTTTTTGAAGTCCATCTTAACCTCGACCATAAGCTTTTAAGATGAATTTTTCTTTGTGCATTAATTTTGTGAGTTTATGATCAAAGAACAAATGACATTCAAATAAGGTAATTTTTTGTACATAACTTATTTATGTATTAAAAAACATATATGTAAAGTTGAAATTGACTTTTTGTACTCGGATCTTAAGAATTTAGCCATTATAATTATTAAATTCAAATAATTATAATAAAAAATTGGCGAACAAAAACAAAATTACAACCGTATGGATGTGATCTACGATGTTAACATAGCTTACACAAAAAAATCAAATAATTTGAAGATGGTTTATTTCTTGATCATAAACTCATAAAATTAATGCACAAAATAGATATTTTAAAATCGAGGTTGAACGGGAGAAAATGTTTCATCATAGTTCAAACCAGATCTTTGACGAAAACCTTTTGCAACAAATCTAGCCTTATAGGTTTTAACCTGTCCATCTACACCAATCTTCTTTCAGAAGATTCATTTGCAATCTACGGGTTTTATCCCTTCTGGAGCAATATCCAAAATCCATACTTTGTTGGTGTACATGGACTCTATTTCGGTCCGCATTGCATCCAGCCATTTTACCGAGTCTCTGCTCCTGATGACTTGATGAAAACTAGTTGGCTCATCATCGCCGATGATGCAATCCTCTCTATCCCCGTCTATGAGAAAACCGTAGTTTCTTTCAGTTCTATTGCGCTCCCACTTATTTCTTTTTCAAGAAATTGAGTTTCCAAAAAGTGGGTATGCCGAGAAACAAAGATCTTTTGTTCCTCCGCGAAATAGAAAAGATACCCCCTGGAGTTCTTTGAGTATCCCATAAACTTACACAGTACTGAGCGTACCTCAAGCTTGTCCACATGCTGGTTTTTTTATAAAAGCTGGACATCCCCATATCTTTATATACTTAAGATAGGGTTTCTTTCCACTCCACATCTGATGTAGTGTGGTAGGCACAGTCTTGGTAGGAATCTTGTTCAAAAGATATACAGCTGATTCTAGTGCATAATCCCAGAAGGATCGCCGCAACTCAGTTTTACTCATCATGAAACTGTTGGAGATAGTGCCCTCAGAATTAATTATTAGATCACATGCACGTGATTGCAATGATTGAGTAAGGACCGATACCGGTAGGACAGCCTTACTCAAGATGATAGTATGCTATCTGGTTTACCTTTATCATCGTGTACTGTTTTAGGTGACCTTACAGGTCACTATTGCGCGTTGATAGAGCCCCTAGGATTCTTGCTTGACGGCCAGCGGTATGATGGCGATCATATACGTGGGAGCTGGGGTCTATAAGCATATCCTTAAAAGGTCCCTAGTCGAGAGAGTTTCGAGACAGGGCATCGATACTCCAGAGTAAACTAGTGTATACAATCGAAACCCCGACGAGGGGCGGTGGCCGGTCTCACAAGCCACTGGTGTCAGTTGGTTCACCTAAGATGTATACAGGTGCTCATTGGGTTATGAGTACACCGGACAGGACTCGCCGGGAACATGCTAGCTGGTCTTATACCAGACGTCAGATAGCAGTTCCCTAGTGACATGTGTACAGGTTAGTTCATCGACCTGAGATCGTCATTTGTCTCGTGTGAGTTCCCACTGTACTTTGATTACTACCCTACCATGGCTCAAAGGAGTCGTGCAAACAGGTTTTAGTTGGGTACAGTCCCGAGCCATATGGAAGCAGTGAGCGGATCTGCAGGGGTTCGTCTCTCCCGGTATTGGGGGTGAGGTCGCGCTGTGTCTAGGAGAGCCATTACACAAAGCCTTCGGCCGAGGCAGGGGATTTACTGGTAGGTATTCCAGTAGTATCTCAGGGTGTTCTGGGCTACACTCCGACACGACTTGTACCGCTTTTGGGGGTCTGACTTTTACCAACCCCCTAGACCCGCCATGCGATACTCATAGACGAACGGACCGGACTGTACGGATATTGTCACTGACAGGCTCAGTAGGGTGTCAGCATGAGTTCGCTCACAGACATCCCTTTTGGTCAATACCTGATAGCCCGTTACGTATGGCTAATACCTCTGACGTGTTAGTGGTTAAATCCACAACCAAAGTATTGAAGAGTCTTTAGAGTCCCCCACAGACCGTTTTCTCAAGTTTCGGACGAAACGCTGTAGAGGCCGTATGGAGATATGGCAGGGTTCGATCTTATACGTGCGGTATTACACGGATCAAGATCGGACGGATAATACTGGCGGGCTTTGGTTTAAACCGGATCCTAGTATTGTACAGTGTAGATTTTGTCTCTTTGCATTTGTATTCGGTCGGAATATAAATGCGGGTATGTATATACAGTCGCGGGGTTTTCCTGTAATTTATTACGGGATCAGTTTTTTGAAGTTGCCAGTTTGCATTCCGTTTCGGCCAGTTTTCCTTTGTTCCTTCACGGCCGGATTTTTCCGACGGAGGGGGTTATTTGCAAGTGTGCAAATTAGATATGTGGCGGGGGTTTCTTGTAAATGAGGGATTATGATAATACTAGCATATTTGCTTTTTTCTTCATGATGGCTAGCATTAATGTGATGAGGATTGATTTGGATTAGATTTGAATTGGAAGTGACATTATAACCTCATTTTCTTCACATGGCTTATGGTCACCTTTGGCTTTTCCTTACACTTACCTCCCTTGTATTTTTCCCTCCCCAATTGTTATGGCCGGCCACTACTAGGAAATGAGAGGGGGTTCATTTTTGGTGTGGGAATGGATCATATCATATTATGCTTGCTACAAAAAGAAAAAGGATTATTTTTCCTCTTGCAAAAAGTTCATTCTCCTCCACATCCATCCAAATGCAACTTCAAACCCCATGAGACAAACATTACTACACTTTGCCTACAGCATCCTTGGGCACGTCGACTCGCCAACTTCGTGCTCGAGTTGCCTCGGTCCAGAGGTGGGAGCCCGTAAAAGAACCCGGCGATGTGGTGCCCTTTCCGACGAGGAGATGAAGACCGGAGATTCCGCGAGGAGATCGGGACGGAGGCCGAAGACCGAAGGACACGGATCGCTCGGTATAGCTTTCTTCCCATTCTATTGTTTGCTAGCATTAGGTTAATGGTTACGATCCGGGTTTTTAGGATGCGGTAGTGCCGGTTTAAAGTTAAGAAAATTTTTCGTTTCCGCATTTTGGCCTCGGATAGACGGCCGGGGCACTACCGTAGCCTAACAAGAACATACCATATCCAATAAGGTTCGGTTCCGCCTTTCCGATACAACGTTGTGTTGATGTGTGTATGGAGGAGTAAGTTGAGAGAGAATTTCATTCTCTTTTAAGTAATCCAGGAACTCGGCACTTAAATATTCACCGTCTCGATCAGATCTATGTGTGTTCCCCTCCGAATGACGGCGCGACATGGGCGTCTTGCCTGAAATTCGGGGCAGATGCTAATTGGTGCTATCCGTCCACCTCTCCGAAGATACCAAGTTGATTTATGGCACCATGTATCGAAGGTTTAAACGGATGCGGCCGATGTAGCAGACTTCATCAGATTCCCCCTCGTTTGAGGGATTTTTGATTGTGGGGACGCTCTTCCCTGCAGGCGCAAGCCCCTGCAGTTAATTACGCTACCGCATCGCGGTAACAACTTTCTCCTTCTCCAGATGGTCACTTCGTGTCGTGTGTGTTTATTTTATGTTTTGTTGCCCGTGGATTGTTTACGGAGACCGAGTTATGTCGTCGCTCGTAGGGCGTGGACTAGTCCAAATCCGTGTTATCTTAGACTTGGGTTTGGAGGTTTGGTTTGAGGATACGTTAGCCATACTTGAGGCTAAGATCAACTCAAACGTTTGTTAAGGATACGTTAGTATAACTTGAGACTAAGATCAACTTAACGGGATCGTTTAGATCCGACAAAAGAGCATGCGGGGCTCTATTGTTCCAGTTTAGGGACGTGGTGGTCCATTACTAGTTTAAGGATATTGCGGTCCATGGGTAGTTTAAGGACATTGCGGTCCATGGGTAGTTTAAGGACATTACGGTCCATTGTTAGTTTTAAGACATCTCGGTCAAGGTTAAGGACGTTGTAGTCCATGGGTTTAAGGACCTCACAGTCCATTGTTAGTTTTAAGACATCTCGGTCAAGGTTAAGGACGTCGTAGTCCATGGGTTTAAGGACCCCACAGTCCATTGTTAGTTTTAAGACATTTCGGTCAAGATTAAGGACGTCGTAGTCCATGGGTTAAAGGACCCCACAGTCCATTGTTAGTTTTAAGACATTTCGGTCAAGGTTAAGGACGTCGTAGTCCATGGGTTTAAGGACCCCACAGTCCATATCAATGTATGGTCATCGGGACCCGTCACCTCTTTGAAGACATTGAGGGATTACAATGCCAAGTATCAAAGGAGTGAAGAGATGTACCCTGGAAACCGGAGTGGATTAAATAGTCTTTGGCCCAATTTGGGATCAAGACCAATTAATTATGTTATGAGCCCATTAGCCCAGTTAAGTCTGAATTGAGGACTTATGGCCAGCTTGGGCTAAGTCCAATCATGTCTGGAATATTGGCTTCCTGTTGGTCCATTGAAGGAGAGACTTTGTCTCTGGCCATTTAGCTAATTGGGCCGATGCCTAGTGTTAAACACTACAGACCAATCAGTGTTGAACACTGGAAATGAGATTGACAAGTTAGTGTTTAACACCAAAAGATAGTTGGTGTTAAACACCAGCAATAAGGCTTTCAAATTAGTGTTAAACACTAAAACAGATCAGTGTTAAACGCTGGCAATAGAGATCTCAAATTAGTGTTAAACATTAAGGTAATCAGTGTTGAACACTGCAAATAAAGTTCTTTGATTAGTGTTGAACACTAAGGCCCAACAGTGTTTTAACACTGGATTCGGGAGTTCCAATTTAGCGTTAGACGCTGAGGCAAGAGGGGTCTCGTGGTAGCACGTGAGGGCGCCCTCCCCTCGTTTGTGCTGCTGAAAAGATCACATCTTTTGGAGCATCACGTGTCATCACGTGACGGGTGTTTAAATGAGGTATGTTAAAGCTTCTGCCAAGGGTCACGTGGGTCACGTGAAGCACTGCCTCAAAGGGCTTTCTGTAGATCTTTTGGGGGGGTCACGTGGTGACACGTGACCCTTCTTTTCTGTAGTTGTTTAGAAGATCTGTTAATCCCTTTCAGGAATTAAATTCCTCGTAGGGTTGAACCCTGACAATAATTTCAGAGGAATTAAATTCCTAGTTCCTTTTGAAGAGTTGAACTCTGAATTTTCTGTAGGAATTAAATTCCTCATATATATGAAGAACTGAATAGGGTTAAACCCTAATAAAGCTCTAAGGAGTTAAACTCCCGCTCTTTGTTAAAGAATTATTCTGGGGAATGAGATTAAGGGAATTAAATTCTTGTTGTTTTAACAGAACTAAGTTCTTAACTAGGGTTAAACCCTGATTCTTTTCATTCTGAAGGAATTAAATTCCCATAACACAGGGTCAAACCCTAATTTTATTTTAAAGGAATTATATTCCTATAGTTCTGTGAGAATTAAATTCTCGTGCTTCCATTCCCTCTCTATGCTTTGGATCTGCATGGCAGGATCTCAACCCATTGAGAATTAAATTCTCAACTTCAAGGGGAGATGTGCACTTTACAAATCCTCCATCAAAGAGAGAAGAAATAAATCCTTCTGTTTTATATTAGAGTTAAACTCTGTTGAGAATTAAATTCTCTTTTCTTTCAAAAAGCCTTCCCTTTCTTATCTAGGGTTTTCTTTTGCAGAAGATCCAAATTCCTCAAAGTATCAAGCCTCTCTCCCTTTTCTTCCCTCTGCATATATATATCTTTTCCTGTGTGTCCCTTGGCTCCTATTTATAGAAGAAGCAGCCGAGTCAATTAGTTTTTGATGAATCTTTCATTGAGAGATTTGATTTGCATCCATCATTCGTTTTGGACCTTTGGATTATTATGTGAATTCTATTCACTATTGGATTTTTAAATCCAGAGATTCTCCTTTGTTATTTCGGTTAGATTTAAAGGGGAAATCTTTCCAAATTCGAGATTTTCCCATAGATAGATGATATTTAATCACCTCTGAATCTTTAATTTAATCGGTTGCTTTTGGAAAGATTTGAGAGGTCTTTCTTAGAATTTAATTCTGTTAACAAATGGGCTTTGAAGTCGGTCACGTGTGGCCATGTGACCCTTGGTCACGTGTGGGCACGTGACCCTCTTGGAACGAGCCTTCTTCCTTCTTTTTACGCTCTGTCTTCTGGTTGCTGCTTAACTATCACGTGCCACCACGTGACAACTGATCACGTATGAGCACGTGACCCTGGCATGGAGCCTTCTTCTTGATTTAACCGGAGAATGAGTCTGATGTTTTGAGTGTCACGTGCCAACACGTGACCCTGGTCACGTGGGAGCACGTGACCCCTTCTGAAGCCTTTTTCTTGATTCGCTCAGGGAGCTGTTGGGTTTTGAAGCCACTTTTGATTGTCACGTGCCAACACGTGACCCAGGTCACGTGGGAGCACGTGACCCTTTCTGAAGCCCTTATCTTTGATGTAATCGGGAAGCTGAATTTGCCTTGCTGATGCTTTTAGGTGTCACGTGCCAACACGTGACTGCTGGTCACGTGTAAGCACGTGATCCTTTTCTGAAGCCTTTTCCGTAGGCTTTCCTGATTTTAAATCAGGAAACAAATGCCCCCACAACGTTGTTCTCACGTGTTTGCACGTGAGTACAACGCTTTCACTTTTGTGACCGCTGGATCTGCTTTGGGGAGTAGGGTAGACGAAACGTCCTTTCAGAAGCGCCTTCACTTTTTCATGTCCTTCCTTTCAAACCTTTCTTTTAAGAATTTGATTCTCGTTCTCAGAGCTTAGTTCTCTGTTGTGTCTGTGCAGTGCCGCCTCATTTGCCAATCAAAGGCTAGTGCTCATGTGTTGCGTATGCAGGGATCTGTTTGATGGGGACGTTTCATTTCCCTAACCTAATTCCAATGCGTCGTTGGATTTCATTTCCCATGCTCTCCCCTTCTTTCCGGGCTTTGAGAATAGTCCCGCCATGCACAACATTTTTTGTGCATAGCATTAAATGCTCCCCTATATAACCTGAACCCTATGCCTTACTTCTTTTCTTCACAGAGAAACCCATTCATACCTTAAGGTGGTCATCTTTGAGAACCCGATCAATCGCCATGGCTTGCAATCGTCCCCATGCTCGTCGGCAACCTTGGGAGGTGTCCCTTGAGGAGATAATTCCTCGCTTCGCTGCGCGGCTGGCGGATCCCCTTCTCACCGACGCTCAATGTGACACGGTGATGTACGAGCTACTGACCCGTCGGGGCTCTCCTCTTCCCATGGGCTCCATTTGGCTCAGAATGATCCTCATGTCTGTGCTTGCCGATATACCCCCTCATCCGGCGGAGATGACTTCGGCGATCCTTGACGCGGCGGAGGACAAGCTTGAGTGTTTTCATGAGGCTTGTCTAATCACTCAAGCTCTGAAGGATCACTCAGTTCATTTACTGAGTCAGATAAGAGCTCGTCGGGCCGTCATGTCTGCTTTCGCTGATGAGCACGGCTCCAACCGGTGGGGAGCGACTCCTCGCGAAAACCGCCGTTTTGACGTGCTGGAGAAGGCGGAGAGGGAGTTGGAGAATTTTGTGTTTTGCTTTGTTAACCCTTGTATTTCTGATCCCTTGTTTGGTGATCTTTTCCCACCAATGTAGTATATTTGAATCAATGTACTCCTTTAATCATTGGTGGTTTGCCTGCTTTCTGTTGAATTTTCATGCTTGTCAGATAGTCGTACGTGTGTCTTGCTTGCGTAAATGAGCCGTCTATTTTTCTTTAATTACGAGCACCATCGTTACGTTGCATGCACATCAGTGCCTCGGGCAACATTTCCTTTTAAACATTCGTACAGTTGCAAATGCGCGCCTGATAGGATACAGATCAGAAACTTGCCTCGTTATCTCCCGTATCGGGTGGTTTGTGCTGGCTTTAGATCGAGTATTGTTGTCGAAGGGAGGTTTATAAATGAAGACATATTCTTCCCTTCAATGGTGTGTCCCCTTTCTATTGAATGTGTTCTGCGTACAATTTATCTTGATCTCTTTGCAGGACAGTGATGGCTTAGGATTCAGGGTTAAGATCTGCTTCCTAAGACTTTTGCATTTTATGAGCCATGAGGGTCTCATAAAGAGTTTTTCTCCCTACAGGTCGAGAGGATCCCATAGGTGTAAGTCCTTCTTAAGAATCGTGAAGATTCTTAAGCGGGTTCTCCCTTGAGAGTTGTAGGGATCTCATAAGAGAGTTTTCTTCCTTACAGGTCGTGAGGGCCTGCAAGTGCTGGATGTGGTCGCCCTTGTCCGTGTTTTGCGGAGTCAGGGGTTTCTCCAGGTATTGTAGTTTAAAGACGTTGCAGTCAAGGTTAAAGACCTCATAGTCCGTGGATTTAAGGACTCCACAGTTCGCTGTTAGTTTTAAGACATCACGGTCAAGGTTAAGGACCTCATAGTCCGTGGATTTAGGGACTCCACAGTCCGATGTTAGTTTTAAGACATCACGGTCAAGGTTAAGGACCTCATAGTCCGTGGATTTAGGGACTCCACAGTCCGATGTTTGGTTGCAGGGACCCGTCACGTCTTTGAAGACGTTGAGGAATTACAACGCCAGGTATCAAAGGAGTGAAGAGATGTACCCTTAAACCAAGGCAGAATCCGTAGGGAATCGGGGTGGTTGATCGTTAGTTTTAAGACATCACGGTCGAAGTTAAGGACATCATAGTCCGTGGATTTTAAGGACTCCACAGTCCGGTATTTGCTCTGGATGCTTCGCACGGGTTCACTGCCATGCTTGGCGAGGACCAGGCTCCGCTCTGGGCGTTTTCCGCGGGGTCAAAGAGTGACGTTATCCGCGTTCCATATAACCAGGAATTTTGCACTAGATGCTTCATACGGGTTCACTGCCGTGCTCGGCGAGGACTAGGCTCCGCTCTGGATGCTTCATACGGGTTCACTGCCGTGCTCTGCGACGACCAGGATCCGCTCTGGACGTTTTCCACGGGGTCAAAGAGTGACGTTATCCGCGTTCCACGTAACCAGGAATTTTGCACTAGATGCTTCACACGGGTTCACTGCCGTGCTCGGCGAGGACTAGGCTCCGCTCTGGATGCTTCCCACGGGGTCAAAGAGTGACGTTATCCGCGTTCCACGTAACCAGGAATTTTGCACTAGATGCTTCACACGGGTTCACTGCCGTGCTCGGCGAGGACTAGGCTCCGCTCTGGATGCTTCACACGGGGTCAAAGAGTGACGTTATCCGCGTTTCACGTAACCAGGAATTTTGCACTAGATGCTTCACACGGGTTCACTGCCGTGCTCGGCGAGAACTAGGCTCCGCTCTGGATGCTTCACACGAGTTCACTGCCGTGCTCTGCGAGGATCAGGATCCGCTCTGGACGTTTTCCATGGGGTCAGAGAGTGACGTTATTCGCGTTCCACGTAACCAGGAATTTTGCACTAGATGCTTCACACGGGTTCACTGCCATGCTCGGCGAGGACTAGGCTCCGCTTTGGATGCTTCCCACGGGGTCAAAGAGTGACGTTATCCGCGTTCCACGTAACCAGGAATTTTGCACTAGATGCTTCACACGGGTTCACTGCCGTGCTCGGCGAGGACTAGGCTCCGCTCTGGATGCTTCCCACGGGGTCAAAGAGTGACGTTATCCGTGTTCCACGTAACCAGGAATTTTGCACTAGATGCTTCACACGGGTTCACTGCCATGCTCGTCGAGGACTAGGCTCCGCTCTGGATGCTTCACACGGGTTCACTGCCGTGCTCTGTGAGGACCAGGATCCGCTCTGGACGTTTTCCACGGGGTCAAAGAGTGACGTTATCCGCGTTCCACGTAACCAGGAATTTTGCACTAGATGCTTCACACGGGTTCACTGCCGTGCTCGGCGAGGACTAAGCTCCGCTCTGGATGCTTCACACGGGTTCACTGCCGTGCTCTGCGAGGACCAGGATCCGCTCTGGACGTTTTCCACGGGGTCAAAGAGTGACGTTATCCACGTTCCACGTAACCAGGAATTTTGCACTAGATGCTTCACACGGGTTCACTGCCGTGCTCGGCGAGGACTAGGCTCCACTCTGGATGCTTCACACGGGTTCACTACCGTGCTCTGCGAGGACCAGGATCCGCTCTGGAAGTTTTCCACGGGGTCAGAGAGTGACGTTATCCGCGTTCTACGTAACCAGGAATTTTGCACTAGATGTTTCACACGGGTTCACTGCCGTGCTCGGCGAGGACTAGGCTCCGCTCTGGATGCTTCACACGGGTTCACTGTCGTGCTCTGCGAGGACCAGGATCCGCTCTGGACGTTTTCCACGGGGTCAAAGAGTGACGTTATCCGCGTTCCACGTAACCAGGAATTTTGCACTAGATGTATCCGCATTTCACGGGATGGAGGTTTGACTGTTGGCGATATGTATACCACCGAGCCATGGAACTGGGAGTTGCCGCTGTTCCGCTTAGCTTGAAGTTGTGTCCGTCGTTACGGGACGAATGTTGGGATGATCTCTAGGTCACTTGTGGCCCGTCGAGACTTAGCTTCTTTCTTGGGTGAAACCTGAGGGGGAGGTATGTTCCCTTCTTTGTTTACGCCCTTGGATTGTGTACAGGGTGTGATGGAACATCACCTGTAGGGCATAAATTGAAACCCCTTTTTCTTTTTTTTTTTATCTCATTTTCCGCGATGCTCTATCATTTCAGCTTTTATATCGCGGAAGTCGCGATTGCCCCATCATTTCGGCTATTTTTCGCGGTGCTCAATCATTTCCTATTTATTTATTTTCTGCTCGCTGTTTTTTTATCGCGAGTTGCCCCACCATTTCGGCTATTTTTCATGCATACATTTTTACTTGCTGCTTTTTATTGCAAGTTGCCCCATCATTTCGGCTATTTCGTAGGCATGTGTGGCTTGCCAGCTTTTTCGCCGCAAGCTTGGATTTTAGACACCGATTTCGGCATCAGCACCGCTACAACTGGAATGTTGCCAGGAGAGAATCATCATTTGCCTCTGTCGACGTTGAACAAAGGGGGCTTAGTAAACAGGGTTAAGGGTCCTGTTGACCAAGGCTTTTGACTTCATGAGCCGTAGGGGTCTCACAAAAGTATTTCTCCCTACAAGTCGTGAGGATCTTGTAGGTGTATTTTCTCCCTAGGAATCGTGAGGATCCCTAAGTGTATATTCCTCTGTAAGTCGTAAGGATCCTACAAGAGGGTTTTCTCCTTATAAGTCGAGAGGAATTATAAGGGTTGTTCACCATATGGACATATCACTAGTCACGGGTGGGACTTTGCTGAGGAAATGTTTATTCGCGCCCGTGGATTGTATACAAGGGTCAGTATTGAGCCCCTTGTAGGGCAGTACCGAAGGTTGTGGGGGATTTGCTTAAGAACAGGTTTAGGTTTTCTGTAACTTAAGACTTTCAAATCTCATGAGCCGTGAGGGTCCCATAAGAGAATTCTCCTTACGAGTCGTGAGGATCTCGCAAGTGTATTTTCTCCTTAGGAATCATGGGGATCCCTAAGTGTGTTGCTCCTTTGCGAGTCGTAAGGATCTCACGCGGATGGTTTCTCCTTACAAGGTCGAGAGGACCCAATAAGTGTCTTTTAACGAGGTTGCGCCCTTTCGGGTTTTCACAAACACTCGCCGGTAGTCCTGCCGTTTTTACTCACGGAGCCCTCTCGGGTTTTCATCCGTGCCCATTTTGCTTATGGACATACCGTTTTTTTTATTCTTTTTCTCTCTCTTTTTTTTTTAAAAAACGAGGTCGTGCCCTTTCGGGTTTTCACGAACACTCGCCGGTAGCCCTGCTGTTTTTACTCACGGAGCCCTTTCGGGTTTTCATCCGCGCCCATTTTGCTTATGGACATACCGTTTTTTTTTATCATTTCATTTTTTTTATATTTTTCTTTTTCTCCTTTTTTTTTATTCATCTCGTCAGCCTAAGAATGCTGCGGTAGTAGTTTAGGGATGTTTCGGTCCGTCGTTAGTTTACGGACGTTTCGGTCCGTCGATAGTTTAAGGACGTTTCGGTCCATCGATAGTTTAAGGACGTTTTGGTCCGTCGATAGTTTAAGGACGTTTCGGTCCGTCAAAAAGAGGGCCAGCTACTACTCTTTGAGCTTTAGGAAGATAGCGAGCGGACATAGTCGTCGTCATCTATCATTGACCTAGGATGTGGCTCATTAAGCGTAGTATTTCTTTAGGAAGCGGCCGTTTATTGGCCTGAAAGGCCTTTCACCATGCATGTCCATGAGTAGATAGGCTCCACCCTGGTAGACCTTATCTATGATGTACGGGCCTTCATAGTTCGGCTCGAATTTTCCCCGCTTGGCACGATTGGGGATCATAGGTCTTTTGACCACTAGTACGAGTTCGCCTTGGCGGAATGTCCTCGGCCTGGTCAATCTTTCATACGAGCGCGTCATCTTTGCTTTGTAGGCCTCTAGATTTTGTTGCGCTATGAGCCGGGTTTCATCGAGGGCATCAAGCTCCTCAAGCCGAAGGTGAGCATTTTCTTCGTCCGTCAGCTCGTAGTGGACTGCCACTCGTAGAGAGGTATCTCTATCTCGAGGGGGAGCACTGCTTCCGTCCCAAATACCAACGCGTACGGCATTGTGTTCGTGGCCGTCTTGAACGTAGTTCGATAGGCCCAAATGGCCTCTTACAGCCTCTCGTGCCAGTCTCTCTTATTCCGGGAAACGGTCTTTTTTATGATCTTCGTCAAGGTCTTATTGAAGGCCTCGGCCAGACCGTTAGCTCGTGGGTTGTAAACTGAAGAATATCTCCAGTCTATATTGTGCTGCTGCACGAAGCGGCTAATCTTATGGCTTCTGTAGGCTGGCCCATTATCGGAGATAATCCGCCGTGGGGTTCCAAACCGATAGATGACGTGCGTCTTGAAGAAGTGGAGGATATTCTCCGTCTTCACTTCCCTCAGTGGTACTGCTTCTGCCCATTTGGAGAAGTAATCAGTTATCGCCAGGATAAAACGATGTCCCCGGGACGATGCTGGCTCGATGGGGCCGACTATGTCAGTCCCCCACATTTCGAATGGCCAGCTAGCCACTGTTGGGTGTAGTGGATTCGGATGTTGGTGGATAAAGTCTCCATGAATCTGGCACGAGTGGCACTGCTTCGCATACTCGTGGCAGTCTTGGACCATCGTAGGCCAATAGTAACCCATCCGTTTAATTTTTAACTTCATCTTCGGGCCTGCTTGATGAGAACCACAGATTCCGTCATGAACCTCTTGAACGACTCTTTCTGCTTCGTCCAGTCCTAAACATCTTAGCCATAGAGAATCAAACGATCTCTTGTATAGAGTGTCGTTGACGAAAGCGAAAGACATAGCTCGTTTCATGAGCTGATGTCTTGAGGACGCTTCTTCGGGCATTCGGTGGGACTTAAAGTAGTCTATAAAGACTTCCCTCCAGTCCTTAGCCTTCTCACGGTCTTTTATTTGTAGGGTCGTCTGCTCAGTCGCCCCCTTTTCTTTGTATAATTCCGGAGATATTTCTGCCGGGGCGAGCACTCGACGGCTTTGTACCACGATTCTGACGTCATCAAGGTTCTCGTCAGCCAGTTCTTTAGCAAGTTTGGCCACCGCGTCTGCTTTGCTGTTTTCCGCGCGCGGTATGTTCTCCAAAGTATAGGAGGGAATTTGGGTCAATAGTTGTTGCACCTTTTCGCCATACTTCACCAACTCCGGTTTGCACGTTTGGTAGTCACCATTTACTTGACTAACGACCAGTTGAGAATCCCCGTATATAAGGAGGACTTCAATTCCCATGTCGATCGCGATCTCGAGGCCTGCTATCAGAGCTTCGTATTCAGCTTCATTGTTTGTCCTCGGCTCTGTTAAGGAGAAGGCGAAGCGCATTATCCCTCCTTGTGGAGTTACAAAGATGAGGCCTATCCCCGATTTGATCATTGGGATACCTTGTTTCCGTTTCTTTACGGAGGACGCTCCATCGAAATAGAGTTCCCATCGGGTACTGCCGCCGCCAATCGCATCAAATGCATGCTCGTCCGACAAATCGCAGTTCAGAGGAGAACCGGCAGGTACTGGATGCTCAGCGAGGAAGTCGGCAATGGCCTGGCCTTTCACTGCCTTAAGAGGTCGATACGTTATTGAGAACTCCATCAGGAGTAGAGCCCATTTAGCGAGTCGACCCGTCAATATAGCCTTTGACATCAGATATTTAAGAGGGTCCACCTTCGAGATGAGACAGACTTCATGTGCCAACGCATAGTGCCTGAGCTTTGTTATCGCGAAGATTAACGCCAAGCAATATTTTTCAATGGGAGAGTAATTGCTTTCTACCTCCAGTAGAACTCGACTTAAGTAGTAGAGTGCTCTCTCTTTCCCTTGATCGTTCTCTTGTGCCCATAATGCGCCTAAGGAACCTTCGAGGGCGGTTGTATAAAGAATGAGGGGTTTTCCCTTGACCGGCGCAGCCAACACCGGAGGGTTCTGCAGGTATTGCTTGATCTCGGCTAGTGCACCTTGGCATTTTTGATCCCAAACGAATGGGGTTCCCTTCTTCATCAGGTGACTGTAAGGACGGCACTTTCCGGAGAGGTTGGCTATAAATCGCCGTATGTACGCGAACTTCCCTTGGAGAGACCGCAGTTGTTTGAGAGTTCTCGGCCGAGGCATTTCCATGATCGCTTTAATCTTTGACGGATCTATTTCAATACCTCGGTGTCGAACGATGAATCCCAGGAATTTGCCTGAGGAGACTCCAAACGCGCATTTGAGGGGATTCATTTTCAAATTATACTGCCGAAGGCGTTGAAATACAGTCTCCAGATGCTTTAAATGCTCTTCGTATGACATGCTCTTTACTACGAGGTCATCGATATAGCACTCGACGATGCAATGTAAAAGGTCGTCGAAGATCTTTGTCATGGCCCTTTGATAGGTAGCGCCAGCGTTCTTTAGACCAAAGGGCATAACCCTGTAGCAGAATATACCCAAAGGGGTCCGGAAAGCGGTGTGCTTCTGGTCTTCGGGATGCATCTTTATCTGATTGTATCCTGACGAACCGTCCATAAAGGAGAAAACCTCGTGAGTGGACGTGTTATCGATCATTAGCTCGGTTACTGGTACTGGGAAATCGTCCTTTAGACAGGCTTTATTGAGATCCCTGAAATCCACGCATATGCGTACCGTCCCATTCTTCTTCATTACCGGGACGATATTGGCGATCCAGTCGGGATATTGGACTTCTTGGATAAATCCAGAATCGATCAGCTTCTTGACTTCGGCGTTGATGCTCATTTCAAGCTCGAGTCGCATCCTTCTTGGCGCCTGCTTGACTGGCTTGATATCCGGGGATATTGCTAATTTATGCACAGCAATCTCCGGATCTAATCCTGGCATCTCTGAGTAGTTCCACGCGAAGCAGTCTTTATGTCATAGAAGCACGTTCTTTAACGCAGCCACCCTTTCTTTGGATAGCAGCTCGCTGACAAATGTCGGTCGCGGGTCATCTGCCGATCCCAACTCAATCTTCTTGAGGTCATCTGCAGTAGTATGTATACCATCTTCCAGTTCTTTCGGAGCTGGCGGAAATTCTGAGATCACCTCATCATCGCTGTTCTCAAAGCACCGGGGAAGGTCATCTATGTTTTCGGGCTCTTCTTTTAATATCGTAATCGTATAACAGGTGCGAATCCACTCCCAGGACTAAGGTGGATCCGGTTCTGCTCTTGTGGCCTTAGGTTCGTACTTTTGTGGCGGCATTACCCTCCAGCCGTTGGATAAAGCAAATCTGCCCTGTTGGTACTGGTCCTCAACCCAGTTCTTGAAGATGAAGCAGTCTTCGATAGGGTGTCCTATGGCTCGGTGATAAGAGCAATAACTCAGATGAGAAGCCTTGTTAGCTTGCTCAGGGTGCTTAGGCTCTGGAAGCGCAATCATTTGATGTTTTAAAGCGAGCTTGAGTAACCTCTCCGTCTTGTCTCGGGGGAAGGAGTACGCTCGACTCATCTTCTTCATGAGGGACAAATCCGAGCCGTGCAATACCCGATCACATAACCCCCTAATCCTGCGTCGTTGTTGTCGGCTCCTCTTTCCGCTTCTTGATTTATTTCCGTCTGCGCATCGGGCCTTTCGTACAACGGGTTGACAAAGGCGAACATCTTTGTCTTTTGCAGCCTGTTGAAATAGACGTTGCGTCCTAGCCTTCTCGTAGATGGTCATCTCGCGGTTGTGGTCTTCCCGAGCTTTCTGACCCACTTTCCTGATAGGTTTGTCCACTCGTTGTTCAAACGACGGACTCGGCACTTCAGTCGCGGGGTCTAGTTTTAATGAGGGGTTGGCACTTCCTGACAGGGCGTCCTCTTCTTCATCAAAGGTATATATGGCGCAATTACTGTGGGCCCGTCCCCGTTTTCCGGTTCTCGCGTATCCAAGCCCAAGTATTTCCATTTTTCCGTTGGGCAATTTGCGTTGAGTCCCAAGGACATCCCAAATCTTGTTGTAGAACCGAGCCTGCCGAACAGTCTGTTTTAAGGGTACTCCTTGGCGCTTCAATAGCCTCTTTAATCCATTTGTATAGTATCTGGGCAAACGGATGGGTTGGAGCCTGTCGAGTGTAGCATCTGCGCCATGCCAGATCTCTTTCTCTACTTTCGACTCTGAGGATCGGTAGAATAGGATCACCTTCTCATCCCTTTGCCTGGGAGGGACGTAAAATGTTCACAGGTCCTGCACATTGTGAGCTTGAAGTGTGTCGAGATCCTTGTAGTGTTCTCGCGGTACCATGGTGATTTGCAAACTATGGTCATCGCCAGGGGGTGCTTGTATTGACAGCCGATTGGAGAACACGGCATTAACTTCATCTTCTGAATCACTTCCGAAGACCAACATGGGGGCGGGCGTCCCCAGGTTGTTGCGTTGAGATGGCCCTGCATAAACTGTCTCTTCCTCTTCTTCGGTATCGCTCCCGAAAACAGGGATGGTGGCGGCGGTTTTGTTTTCCGGGTTGCGACACCTTTCTGTATCCTCGAAATCTGGCAAAAAGTACTTCACATCTTCGTATTTGCGGACTTCGTTCACGGAAAATGGGTTCAACTCACCTGTTACGGTATACTCGAAACCATCCTTAAAGTACTTCATACACTGATGTTGCGTAGAAGGGATGATGTTGTACTCGTGTAGCCAAGGACGGCCGAGCAAGGCGTTGTAGCAGGTCTTGGCGTCAATGACATGGAATTTGATGTCTGTGACGAGAAGTCCAAAGCGTAATGTTAGTATCACAGATCCGAGAGTCCGTGACGATTGTGAATCGAAACCGGAGATAGTAATTTTGTCACGAGCGAGGTGTTGCACACTCATGCAGACTTCCTTCAACACCCGAACATTAAGGAGATTGACGGAGGATCCATTATCCACCAGGATCTTGCCTATCTTGATATCATGGCAGTATCCAGAGACATATAGGGGACGGTTGTGGTCGCACGTCCCGAGAAGGAGGTCTTCGTCACCGAAAGTGATGTCGGCCGTATGCACTTTCTCCAATTCATCCTTCATCCTTTCAGTGGCGAGGAAGGCTTGGAATTGCTCAGGTTCTTGTAACGCCTTAATTAGTGAGTCTCGCGCTTCTTTCGATAATAGGAGGGCATCGAGAATGCTAAGCTGAGAAGGTAGCTTTCTTAGGTGTGCTAGGATGTTGTAGTCCACCTTACCCTTCCTGGGAGGGTCTTTGGTAGTCAGTTCTTTCATGACCTGGTCATCTAAAGTGATATCCTCAGTGACCTTTTCCTTTCCCTTATCTTTTCTACTCGCGGGCCCGAGATTCTTTTCTGGGAGTGTGCGATTGCGCAGCTGAATGTTCTCGCAGGCCTCCGATCTCTCCTCTCTCCCTAAAACGGATTCTTTAAAGAGAGGGCCCAGAGCCATTTCTTCATCAGAGTTGCTCCCAAGGGTGAGAACTTGTGACCCTCCGGCGTTAACCATGCAACAGCTACCAATAGTTCTGTTGTGCCCGTCGGCAGTACTCCTTCGTTCCCGATGAGTCTTGCGTTTCATGCGCTTAAAATGTTGCCGATGAGCAACATATCCTTGCCACCATATCTTAAAGGTGTCGCACTCCTCCGTGGGGTGTGAAATTTTCCGATGATATGTGCAATAATCAGAGTGCCTCTCCACCCCATTGAGCGTGTTTCCTTCCGAGGGTGGTAGCTTCATTCCCATTGACATGGCTTTGGCAAAGCTTTTTCTCGTCTTGAATATCTTCTTGTCTGCCTCGGATGCCTTTCGAGCTGGCGGGAGTACTTCAACTCTTTCGTTCAGTCGCCTGCATTTGGCTCCTTCCGATGTGGCCATCTCACGCTCCTGATCCGCTTTACTCTTTAGACGAATCTCGTCTAGAAAGGCATTGATCATTTCATTTGTTGGCCACGCACGCTCCGGTTCAGGCTCTGCCTCCAGCTTCTTAGTGCCAGGAGTTTTCCCATCATCGGTAAACGAGTGGGAGATTACGTTACAACTCGCCACATATCCTTCGGATTCATCCGACGAGCTCTCTCCATCATCTTCCTCTTGAAAGATGTGGTTGAGGAACTCTTGCAGCGTGACAGGAGTTCGCGCCTTTTGATTGTACTCTTCCAGTGCGTCGATTTGCTTCTGCAAGTTCGTGCGCTTGTCTCCAGGCTTCACGGGCTTCTTGGATTTCTTCTTCTTTTTCTTCGAAGATTTTGACGGTTGGGCGTGAGTATTTGGGCCCTTATCGCGAGTCTTCGTAGTTGGGCAGGGTTTCAACATCCCTTTAATAATTTGAGGTTCAAGAGGGTCCTTCCATTCGATCGCGGGGCACGCATGAAGGTCTCTCAGCATTCTTTTGGTTTTAGTTGATAACACGACCTCCCATGGAGCTTCTTCAATAAAGGAGCAGGTTGCCCCCGGTGTATCTGCTTTCTTAGGAGTATGCGGCTGTGGTGGGATCACCTTCCACTTTTCGGACAGTGCAAACTTCCCCTGGAGGTATTGATCTTCAATCCATCCTTTGAAGACGAAGCAATCCTCAATCGGGTGACTTACCGTTTGATGGTAAGGGCAATAGTTAGGGTTATTCACCTCAGTGGGTTGTGGCGGTCGCCTTGGATTTGGTAGGCTTATAAGTCTGTTGCGTACTGCCAGCTCGAATAACCGTTTCATCTTGTCCTATGGGAACGAGTAGGGACGCTTCATCTTCTCATTATAATAGCGGCGTCTTTCTTCCAGTTGATCTGCTGGTTTCGGGGCGTTAGGTTGCTGTTGGGCATTCGCGACAAAGGTTGCCCTTCCTTTACCCTTGTCATTCCGAGGTTCCGACTTCGGTGGAGGTGGTCTATGACCCATCTGGTCCATCTGAGCCAACTTGTCGATTAAAGCCTGGAATGTGGTTGGCTTAAAGAACATCATAAACTGGGAGATAGTTGCGTGAGGGTCTAAGGTTCCCATGAACATGCCCACCGCGGGTGCTTCCTCAATGCGTTGTTCGCATCTCGACCACAAATTCCGCCAGCGTATAGCATACTGGACCCAGGTTTCGCCTGGTTTTACCCTGGCGTTAATCAGTGCTGTTATTGGAGTGCGTTCGCTGGCGCTCGCGAATTGCTGAGTGAATAGCAACTCCATTTCAGCGAACGTCTTGATAGAATCGTTCGGGAGTTCCGAATACCATTTGAACGCTGTTTCTGATAAGCTGCCCATGAATTGGCGAAGCAACAGTTTATCATCACCGCCGGTGTTACCGCAAAGGGCCCTGAACTGGGCGACATGTTGGTGGGGGTTGCCGGTCCCCTTATACACATGGAATTTTGGTATTGTATAGCCCGGCGGGTATTTGATTTGGTCGTACCAGCTTGGATACGGCCGGCCCGTTTTTACGACTTGACCAGCTGCCTCAGTCGCATGATGAACCCGGATTCGCTGGGCTATATAGTCGACCAAATCAGCCTTAGAGATTGTCTCCTCTTTGGCCGTTGAAAGGGCCGGTGGTGGATTTGACGTTTCTCATCGGTCGTCTTCAAGAACGATTGGGGGATCCTCGGCGGGTAGGTCCTGCTGGATCATCATTCCTATCATATCTTGGAAGAGAAGGCCCATACGCTGTATGTTGGCTGCTTGTTCAGCAGCCTCTTTGTCTTTCTTCTCCAGTATCCAGCGAAGGAATTCAGCGTCGGTTTCTTCCTCCTGGCGTGCGTCTGAGGACGTTTCTGGGTTTTCTTTTGGCCCGGTAAGTGCGGCCATAGCATTCATCATTTCCTGGAGCTTTTGCTGTTGCTCCTGAGTTTTGGTCACCGACCGTGTGAGCGGTCTATGACCTGTAGACGCACGGCTGTCTTCTTTTCCTGACGCCATGTATACAGTGTCGACCATTATGCCTCCAAACTTAGGGCGTCTGGGCTCAGTGCTTTTAGCTGTCGTTGCAGGCTGGGGGATCTTCTCTGGCTTCCTCCTTTTATGAGCAGTGGAGGTTGAAGGGGCCGTTGAGGTGGGCGTCCAGACAGCCTTTCGTGGTTTAACCTGGTGACCGGCTTCCGGTTGGATTTTCAGCTTCTTGTGCTGGCGGGAGAAGTTTGGATCGATCATCGAGTCTCGGGCCTGCCTCCAAACCTTATAGATTCTGGAAGACAGCGGTTGAGGGGATCGGAGCTGTTCTGACTTTATTTCCGCAACCTTTTTTAGTGGGGGAGGAGACCTCTTTAGCATTGCAGTAGGAGAATTCCTTCGAACCTTATTTAGCATCTCGAAGCTGTTCCCAGTTGGAACAGCAGCATTAACTTCTGCCATTGGGGCTGATGGAGTTAGCCCAGAAGGGGAGTTGCCCCCAGCCTTCCTTACTCGGCGCCAGTGGCGACGTCGAGCGTGTCGAGCGGACGGCGTTGGTTCAGCGGTGAGAATGGCTTCGTCTTGCCCCCTGTGTAGGTGGGGGGTCGCTGCTGGTGTTAGCCTGTCAAAGACCGATGTCCTTTGGGTAGCAGGAGCGGGAGCTGAAGCCGTCAATCTTGTAAAGACCGACTTTTTGGCCGGAGAAGCCGCCTTGGCGATTTCGGGAGCAGGAGCGGCCACTTTCTTAGAAGCAGCCTTCTCTGGGATTGTAGTCCCCATGATGGGTCCACAGGATTTCTGGCCCAATCTAGAGAAGACTGAGGTGCTGATGTTGGGCGACTCGTTGAGAGGAGCCGCGGCAAGGGTAAGACGATCAAAGACCGACTTCTTGAGAGCTTCCTTTGTCAGCACCGGCGCCGCGAAGCTTGTTGGTGGGAGTATAGTCCCAAAGAACAATCCGGTAGTGGCCTGAGTCACCTGGTCCACTGGCATTGTGAATAACGAAGCAGCTTGGGGTCCGTAGGCTATACCTCCTGGCGAGGCAAAGCGTTGGCCGCAATTGCAGTCTGAGCAGTTGGAGGATTTCGCAGAAGTAGAAGCCATCGATCCTTTGCTTTCTGCAATAAGCAAGACGCCAATTCTTAGCATCTTGAAACCCAAGGGCAACCATTAGCGAACCACGATTGGTTCGCGAATCACGACACACAAAGTGTGGAGTGGAAAGAGGAAAAGGTCCCACCGGTCGTGCCAGAATCTGTTCCCCTCCGAATGACGGCGCGACATGGACGTCTTGCCTGAAATTCGGGGCAGATGCTAATTGGTGCTATCCGTCCACCTCTCCGAAGATGCCAAGTTGATTTATGGCACCATGTATCGAAGGTTTAAACGAATGCGGCCGATGTAGCAGATTTCGTCAGATTCCCCCTCGTTTGAGGGGTTTTTGATTATGGGGACGCTCTTCCCTACAGGCGCAAGCCCCTGCAATTAATTACGCTACCGCATCGCGGTAACAACTTTCTCCTTCTCCAGATGGTCACTTCGTGTCGTGTGTGTTTATTTTATGTTTTGTTGCCCGTGGATTGTTTATGGAGACCGAGTTATGTCGTCGCCCGTAGGGCGTGGACTAGTCCAAATCCGTGTTATCTTAGACTTGGGTTTGGAGGTTTGGTTTGAGGATACGTTAGCCATATTTGAGGCTAAGATCAACTCAAATGTTTGTTAAGGATACGTTAGTCTAACTTGAGACTAAGATCAACTTAACGGGATCGTTTAGATCCGACAAAAGAGCATGCGGGGCTCTATTGTTCCAGTTTAGGGACGTGGTGGTCCATTACTAGTTTAAGGACATTGCGGTCCATGGGTAGTTTAAGGACATTGCGGTCCATTGTTAGTTTTAAGACATCTCGGTCAAGGTTAAGGACGTCGTAGTCCATGGGTTTAAGGACCTCACAGTCCATTGTTAATTTTAAGACATCTCGATCAAGGTTAAGGACGTCGTAGTCCATGGGTTTAAGGACCCCACAGTCCATTATTAGTTTTAAGACATTTCGGTCAAGGTTAAGGACGTCGTAGTCCATGAGTTTAAGGACCCCACAGTCCATATCAATGTATGGTCATCGGGACCCATCACCTCTTTGAAGACATTGAGGGATTACAATGCCAAGTATCAAAGGAGTGAAGAGATGTACCCTGGAAACCGGAGTGGATTAAATAGTCTTTGGCCCAATTTGGGATCAAGACCAATTAATTATGTTATGAGCCCATTAGCCCAGTTAAGTCTGAATTGAGGACTTATGGCCAGCTTGGGCTAAGTCCAATCATGTCTGGAATATTGGCTTCCTGTTGGTCCATTGAAGGAGAGACTTTGTCTCTGGCCATTTAGCCAATTGGGCCGATGCCTAGTGTTAAACACTACAGACCAATCAGTGTTGAACACTGGGAATGAGATTGACAAGTTAGTGTTTAACACCAAAAGATAGTTGGTGTTAAACACCAGCAACAAGGCTTTCAAATTAGTATTAAACACTAAAACAGATCAGTGTTAAACACTGGCAATAGAGATCTCAAATTAGTGTTAAACATTAAGGTAATCAGTGTTGAACACTGCAAATAAAGTTCTTTGATTAGTGTTGAACACTAAGGCCCAACAGTGTTTTAACACTGGATTCGGGAGTTCCAATTTAGCGTTAGACGCTGAGGCAAGAGGGGTCACGTGGTAGCACGTGAGGGCGCCCTCCCCTCGTTTGTTCTGCTGAAAAGATCACATCTTTTGGAGCATCACGTGTCATCACGTGACGAGTGTTTAAATGAGGTATGTTAAAGCTTCTGCCAAGGGTCACGTGGGTCACGTGAGGCACAGCCTCAAAGGGCTTTCTGTAGATCTTTTGGGGGGGTCACGTGGTGACACGTGACCCTTCTTTTCTGTAGTTGTTTAGAAGATCTGTTAATCCCTTTCACGAATTAAATTCCTCGTAGGGTTGAACCCTGACAATAATTTCAGAGGAATTAAATTCCTAGTTCCTTTTGAAGAGTTGAACTCTGAATTTTCTGTAGGAATTAAATTCCTCATATATATGAAGAACTGAATAGGGTTAAACCCTAATAAAGCTCTAAGGAGTTAAACTCCCGCTCTTTGTTAAAGAATTATTCTGGGGAATGAGATTAAGGGAATTAAATTCCTGTTGTTTTAACAGAACTAAGTTCTTAACTAGGGTTAAACCCTGATTCTTTTCATTCTGAAGGAATTAAATTCCCATAACACAGGGTCAACCCCTAATTTTATTTTAAAGGAATTAAATTCCTATAGTTCTGTGAGAATTAAATTCTCGTGCTTCCATTCCCTCTCTATGCTTTGGATCTGCATGGCAGGATCTCAACCCATTGAGAATTAAATTCTCAACTTCAAGGGGAGATGTGCACTTTACAGATCCTCCATCAAAGAGAGAAGAAATATATCCTTCTGTTTTATATCAGAGTTAAACTCTGTTGAGAATTAAATTCTCTTTTCTTTCAAAAAGCCTTCCCTTTCTTACCTAGGGTTTTCTTTTGCAGAAGATCCAAATTCCTCAAAGTATCAAGCCTCTCTCCCTTTTTTTCCCTCTGCATATATATATCTTTTCCTGTGTGTCCCTTGGCTCCTATTTATAGAAGAAGCAGCCGAGTCAATTAGTTTTTGATGAATCTTTCATTGAGAGATTTGATTTGCATCCATCATTCGTTTTGGACCTTTGGATTATTAGGTGAATTCTATTCACCATTGGATTTTTAAATCCAGAGATTCTCCTTTGTTATTTCGGTTAGATTTAAAGGGGAAATCTTTCCAAATTCGAGATTTTCCCATAAATAGATGATATTTAATCACCTCTGAATCTTTAATTTAATCGGTTGCTTTTGGAAAGATTTGAGAGGTCTTTCTCAGAATTTAATTCTGTTAACAAATGGGCTTTGAAGTCGGTCACGTGTGGCCACGTGACCCTTGGTCACGTGTGGGCACGTGACCCCCTTGGAACGAGCCTTCTTCTTCTTTTTACGCTCTGTCTTCTGGTTGTTGCTTAACTATCACGTGCCACCACGTGACAACTGATCACGTGTGAGCACGTGACCCTGGCATGGAGCCTTCTTCTTGATTTAACCGGAGAATGAGTCTGATGTTTTGAGTGTCACGTGCCAACACGTGACCCTGGTCACGTGGGAGCACGTGACCCCTTATGAAGCTTTTTCTTGATTTGCTCAGGGGAGTTGTTGGGTTTTGAAGCCGCTTTTGATTGTCACGTGCCAACACGTGACCGAGGTCACGTGGGAGCACGTGACCCTTTCTGAAGCCCTTATCTTTGATGTAATCGGAAGCTGAATTTGCCTTGCTGATGCTTTTAGGTGTCACGTGCCAACACGTGACTGCTGGTCACGTGTAAGCACGTGATCCTTTTCTGAAGCTTTTCCGTAGGCTTTCCTGATTTTAAATCAGGAAACAATGTGTCTTGATACTTTTGTTTGTTTGTTTTTCCACTTCATTCTTATATTCCTGAAATTTCTCAAAAGTCTCGGATTTATTTTTCATCAAGAATACATGTCCATACCTTGAGAAATAATCCGTAAAAGTAATGAAGTAGGAATAACCACTTCTTGCATATGTAGACATTACACCACACACGTCGCTGTGTATGAGTCCCAAGAGCTCGCTGGCTCTTACCCCGTGTCCAGTGAACGGAGTCTTTGTCATCTTTCCTTTAAGACATGATTGACAAGTTGCATAAAACTGATATTCAAACGGATCCAAATATCCCTCTTTATGTAATTTCGTCAACCGTGTTCCATTGATGTGACCCAGTCTACAATGCCATAAGAAAGCCTGATTTAATTCTGAAGACTTTTTTTAAGTGTGTTCTGTACGTTGAAAACCTGAGCTTGATTTAATACGTATATACCGTTATCTAGTGTACCTGACTCAATCAAACCATGATTAAGGTGGATGTGAACGATATCGCTTACAAATATAAAATCATAACCTTCTTTAGATAGTAAAGATATAGAGATGATATTACAAGCCAAACTAAGTATATACAAACAGTTACGCAAAATCAAAATCTGCCCACTTGTCAATCCAAGATGATATTCTCATATGGATACAACATTCACACTCATTCCGTTAGCAACTCTGAGAGTCATATCACCTGTCTTGATAACTCTACGGTTTCTCAGAGCTGTAATGAATTACAGATATGAGATCCCGATCCGATATCTAGTACCCAGTAAGTAGAGTTAATTGACAAACAGTTTTCAATCATAAACAGCCGAAACCACAACGTTCTTCGAATCCTGGTTTCTTGACTTTCCAAGCTCTGCAGTCCTTCCAATGCCCTTTCCCATGACATAGAAACATTTCTCTTTCTCTACTGTCAACCTCGAAATTTTTCCCTTCTCTTTCCCTTTACGTTACTGACACCGCCTTTCGGCTTGATGGATGTCTTCTTCTTCGTACCTTTGGTTTTCGTCTTGGATCTAGAAGATGAAGATTCCCTAATAAGCAGAGCGGGTGTCTTCCTGGATTTCTGCAGGGTGCTCTCAGTGCTCCTCAACATGTTGAGAAGATCTGGAAGTGAAACTTTCTTCCCTTGAATGTTAAAATTCAAGATAAACTGGGCGTAAGTAGAAGGGAGGGACTGTAGAATCAAAGTCAGTATATAACTCGTTCTCCAAGGTGGTCCCAAGATCCGCGAGCTCTTCAATATAGCTAATCATTTTAAGGACGTGGTCCGCTACAGATGACCCAACAACCAATCTCGCCTGAAACAATTTCTTCGAGGTCTCATATCTTGCGATACGAGATTGCTCTACATATAAATCCTTGGTATGGACGAAAATGGAAGCTAAGTCCATTTTCTCGTGTCGTCTCTGGTGTTCATTATCCATTGAGGCCAACATGAGGAATTTGGCTCTCGCACTGTCTATTTCTCATGTCTTACGGATTTCAACATCCGTGACGGTGGAATATGGACCTGAGATGGCGGGGGCTTTGGTAGTAAGGAGGTAGCCCTGCTTGTCATAGCTAATGGCCATCTGGATATTCCTTAACCAATCTTTATAGTTTGACCCAGTCAATTTATTATTATCTAGCAGTAACTTAAGCTCGGTCATTTTGGTCGCTACTGTCAGGAGAGAGAGAGAGAGAAGAAACATTCAGCATGATACTCTTGCAAGTTTAGATTGGTTATTAGTTTATCTAAACAAGATGGCTCCCACTGTTCCTCGAATCCTCCTTCAAACCATAAATGAAGAATTAGTCAGGATTAATCTCACCCTACAATTCTTGCTTAACTTTTCGGCTAGGCTAGTGTTGGTACTTCAAGAGAGGTTTTCCAACGCTTTCGCGAAGTTCCTTAAGTACATAATCTCTTTTCCTTGAAGGCGTAGCCCCACTAACACCGTTCTAGGCACTTGGTTTATAGCATTGACTGTTTAGTGAAAAAATCTCCCGAAAAATAGCGGATACTCACAGTAGGATCGGGATCTAAATATCATCATGGGACAACCTTGAAGGAATCCTACCAAAATCATCACACTCCAAATGGTATGCAACACTAGCAAGTTTCATTTTCCTTTGAAACTCCCGATGTGGATTTTTGCCCCAGGCGTTTATGATCTTGACGAAGGCCAATATATCATAAGACGCAAGTCAAGTTCTACCCGTTATTATCCAGGTTAATTTGAACTCATCCGTACAAACTCTTGACGAAGGCCAAAATAGCTGTACGACTGTCCCAAATCAATGCATCTATCTATACTATAGATAAATACCCAGCAGCTACCAATCACTATGCTTTGGCGAAGGTCAAAATACATAGCTTGAATACTACTGAATACCCATATGAAATGACGAAGGGCTACGGATGGTTTTAGCGAAACCGTGAACGTAATGAACTTGATATAGTCGAAAGAAGCATGATAGCTTTTAAAAAGAGTGGTTTAGGCTCCGCATTTAAAAGTTGTTTTTCAAGAAAACCGAGTGGTTTTGAAATTGTTCCAACGATTGGTTTGTTTTCCTTGCATTAATCAACATTAATGTGGTCCCATCATTTAACCCTATCATTGCAGAAAAGAAAAGAAAATATAACGTACGCTTATGTCATCCGCATTCGCCACGGGGCCCCGTCATGCACCGTTAGGTTACTCAATTAACGATAGAGCGGGGGCTGGACTAGCACGGGTGCAAAACATAAGCAACGTTTATATATATATATAAGAATAATGGAGGAAAGAGGCCATAGGAGGGAATTTTCTCCTATAGCGTCGAAAAAATACAACCTCCACAATTTTTTTCGACGATCGGCATCCATCATCATCATCATTATCATCTAAGATATATATACACCAAATTTTATGTGATTCCACAACTTTTTCACCGTTGAATTAACAATGTAAAAAGTCCTATTGTTGGTAAACCATTAATTTTGCATCAACTAAATCAACGGTGAAAAAATGGTATAATCATATGAAATTTGGTGTATCCACATCTTAGATGATAAAGATAGAAGTGATGTATGCCGATCGTCGAAAAAAATCATAGAGCATGTATTTTTTCGACGCCATTGAAGGAAATTCCCTCCTATGGCACCTTTCCTCCATTAATCTCTCTCTCTCTCTCTCTCTCTCTCTATATATATATATATATATATATATATATATATATATATATATATATATATATATATATATTCGTCTCACGCAATAATAGGCATTCCAGATCACAGATCACATATGAAAGAAAAGGCAACGTTTATTATATATATAATATATATAGCTTAGAACGAAAGACGGATTTCACGGTCGTGATGAATAGCCAAACCCCACCCTAGACCCCTACGGGTGCAGTAAACTACCCGCCAAATTCCCGAACTGAAGCAATCTCCCTCAATAAAATGAGTAGGCCATTCGGCACTTCAAGAACCCTGTAACACCTTAGTCCGATCATAGGTTTCTTTTTCTTTTTCTTTTGGGATATATTGGGTTTCGTTTTATTATTATTATTATTATAAATTGGAGTTTAATAATTTTAATTAAGATATATGCATATAATTATGGTTTTTCAAGTTTGTTAAATAGACATATTATTAGTATTTAAATATTTATTTGTTTAACACTATTTTATAACTATATTTATATTTTACTATTATAGTTTAAACAAAAGATATTTTGTTTGATATTTCCTTAAACAATATATATACACAAAATTTTACCTCTTTTTAAATTTTATTTATAAGATATTTTGTTTAACGATATTTATTTAGTTAAAATATTTAGTTTTGACAGGTCATGAGAGTCCCTGTTAAATCTTTTAACCATATAAATATTTTTACTAAACTAACTCAATTTTCTCTCTCCAATCACCATATATCTCTCCCCCTGATCTTATCTCTCTCTCACCTGATAACTCTCTCCTTTTAAAACCAATACTATTTTCTTTCTCTCTCCAAATAATTATCTTTCCAAACAGATTTCTATCACCATATTTTATTCTATCAACATATATTTTTCTATATCTCTAACTATATTTCACCAAACCTCACTCTCTCTCTCTCTCTATATATATATATATATCTATATATATATATATATATATATATATTCCCCAACAAAATCTCTCTCTCTGTCTCTCCAATCCAATCTAATCTCTCTCAGCAGATTCTCTTTCTCTTAAATCTACTCTCTCTAATTCTTTTTCTACAAACCTATATAAACAATATATATATAATTGAAGATATTTTGTTATGACAGTTTAACTGAAAATATATTTTAGTTGTTTGATATCATATATATATATATATATATATATATATATATATATATATATATATATATATATATTACAACTAATTATATTTATTTCAACGAACTCATAACCATATACATATTTACACATATTTTTACTATATACTAATATATGTATATACATATACTTTCCTATTAGCCTAACTAAATACAAATTAATATGTGTATATACAACTTTTCTAATATTTTATAAAAGTATATAACAATCCATCATATCTCTTTTATATTTATATATTTTTCTCTCTCTTAAAATCAAACCCAAATCTAATCTCATCAGAATATTTCTTTCCCTCTCCAATTATAATAATCTCTCTCTCCAATCTTTAATATCTCTCTCTTTCTTATAAATAACATGATTATTTTCTCTCTCCTTCTCATATAAATCAACCTCTCTCTCTTTCCCATCATAATATTTTCTTCTTTTTCAAAATTAGCCGAGCCATCAAAGTTTGGGGTTGCGCTTCGTGTCGTCGTGTTTATCCATTTCCGAGGCAAGTACTGTTGTTATTTTAGCCGATACAATATCGGCAAATATCGTAATAAATTCTTAGTCTATAATATTTGAATGGAAATTTAATTATTGTGTAATTTCACTAAAATACCATGTAATTATTATATACATGATGAAAACTTTAGTTTTATACTGCTCACATAAGTTTGCATGCTGCTCACATATATATAGCTTATATTTAAACTTATTTACATAGTTGATATAAATTTTAATTAATAGATGTGAGTTATTATTTCATTAAATTAAATAATCAATTCAGTTTTACTTTTGTTGAATCTTTATAGAATATAGCTTACATAATATAGTGCTTAATGAACAATAGTTCAGAAGAATTATATATATATATATATATATATATATATATATATATATATATATATATAAGATCATTGTAATATCAAGAAAATAAATATACAATATATAATACAATCAAGAAGTTACGCATTGTTACTAATAGTATGAAATAGAACGCTTAAGTGCATTTATATAAGATAACTATATTGATTGTGTTTGGTATTAATTTTATATATTTAGTTTTGTGTTTTTATTAACAATCAAACCATACGTGGTTAAATGAAACCTTATGTTCATCATGCATGAAATGAAAACACCCATTAATCATATTAATGTTTTACAACTATATTTTAGTTTATTATTTTTCTCAATAATAAATTCGGATATTAAATGGAGATCCTTGTAAATTCATTTAGATTATTGTTTACATTATTGATACTATCATAATATATCGACTATATTTGACATGCTACTTGAGACTATTATTATCGACCTACTTGACATGACATGCCGTGTTCACGATTTCTGTTTCCTTACACTAAAACGGTATCACTAATTAGAATGCTGAACGTTCATGCCATGAAATAATTACTCGAGCTTACATATTTACCATACTGTACTATCATCATTGTAGGGTGTTTTTCATCACCCCATTGAGATGAGAATACGCGTGCGCTTGTCAGGCGTACTACAGATTCCCCCTGGTTAGGGTAGGCGGGGGTTTATTGATTGTGGGGATCCGAATCTCCGGCAGCCACGGACTAAACTGCCGTTAATTACCCCCGCCTTTGGAGCGAGAGAACCTCCGATTGATGAGTCAAACTGGTCATGCGAACTCAACGTGCAGTGTGCATATGTGTGTCTTAAAGGGTTTTGGATATATCGGGAGCCTCGCAGAGTTTACGGGGGTCCCGCTACCCGGATAGCGAGCTGGGGGTAAAGAAGGCTAGCAGCCCCCTTGCGAGGTGTGGGACAGCGTCCCGTTAGATTTTTTTTTAACGGGGACAATGTTGTGGAGTGCGTGTATATATAAAAAAGGAAGAATAGCGTCCAGATGACGCGTGGGTGTCAGTGCCCCATGTGCCTGGCACGCGGGCACTGGGCGCCGGTGCCTCACGTACCTGGCACGCGGGCGCTGGGCGTCAGAAGGAAAAAGGACTTGGTCTCTGCACTGAGAGCTGTGCTCCCGATTTGACTTTTGGAGTTAAACTCCTAAAAAGAGATTAATTTATGGAGTAGAACTTAGAAATCCTTGGAAATCCTTGGAAATGATCAAAGGGGACCCTTTTCTTCTCCCCTTTGGTCCTGGATCTTCTTTTAGGCATTGGATCTTTCCAAGGTGGGATTTTTGGAGATGAGTCTCCTTCTTTCTCTCGGTTGGCCGGAGCTTGGAGAAAAGGGGGTGGGATTTTTGGAGATGAGTCTCCTTCTTCTTTCTCTCGGTATGATTTCGACATGGGGTACACTCTGAGACAAAGCGTGATTCCGACGCAGAGCTTGTCGGTCGACTTGATTCCGAGGCGGAGCTTAATTCCGACGAGGAGGTCGCTTGTTGACTTGATTCCAAGACGGAGCATAATTTCGATAGGGAGGTCGCTGGTTGACTTGTTCCCGGCACGGAGTGTCACTGGTTTTGATGTAGAGGCTGATTCTCAGGCAAAGCATAATTCTGATAGGGAATGTATAGATACTCCGAGGCGAAGCATGATTCAACACGTGGTACACTCTGAGGCGAAGCTTGATTCCGACACAGAGGTCAATTGCCAGTTGAAGCATAATTCGGACGGGGAAAGCAGGTACTCCGAGGCGAAGCATAATTTTGACACGGGGTACCTTTTAAGACGAAGCAGGATTCCGCCGCAGAGATCATTGGTCGTCTTGCTGACTTGATATGATTTGGGTTGACATCAGTATCGCTGCACTGGAATATGGTACCAGGAGCGAATCATCATTTGTCACGAGAGGATTTGAGGATTTTGGTTTTGGTCTGGCATCAACACTGGAATATAGTACCAGGAGCGTCTCATCATTCGCCATTTGGAGATTTTTTTTGTTTTTTTTATTTTAACCGCGATTGCTCTATCATTTCGGCTATTTATTCGCGGTTTCCCTATCATTTCGGCTGTTTATTTTCCTTTTTATTTTACTCGCTGATTTTTGTTGCGAGTTGCCATATCATTTCGGCTTTTTTTATTTTCATTTTTTTTATTTACACATTTTTACGTCCCCAGTTTAACGACTTAGAGGTCGATTGTTCGCGGTTTAACGACGTGGTGGTCCTGTGTGTTTGCTTATCCCAGCTCCTCGAACATTGATCTTGGCGGAGCTGTGTTGATGACCGTAGCTTTGTGGTTTGCCGGTACATCCGAAGACCGTGAGGTTTTCCACGCTTGTATTGATTCTCCACCCAATCTTTGAAAACATAGCAGTCTTCAATGGTATGACCTGCCATTCTATGATATGGGCAGTATATGGGATTGCCGGTAATGTTCATTTCATATGGCCTCTTTGAAATAGGCAATTGCAGACTGTTGTTCAAGGCGTCCTCGAATATTTTGCGGACTTCATCCTTCCTGAAGGAGTATACTTTCTTTTTTCTCTCCATTAGAGTAGATGCCCTTACTGATGTTGGACCCTGAGGGCGATCAGTCTTTGGTTCGCCTATTGTCCGCTTACCACGTTCAGTGTACGTATCAGAGGGACCGGAGGCTGACCGTGACCGTTTTTCGCAAAGGTGTTCCGCTTTTGGGCTAGAGAGGGTATCGGTTGGTTGTTTCCGGATATCAATCCCTAGCTCATGAACCAAAATTTGATTCTGCTGTAATTGCAATCGAGCGACTTGGGTCGCGAGATCTGCTACGACGTTTGTCAGCTCGTCGACTTTGGAATAGACCTTGGCCATCTTCTCCTCCCTGTCCTGAAGTTGTTTTTGAATCCATTGAAATAATACTTGTTCTATAGTCCCGGATACGACAACGGGGTCATCCTTACCGCCTGAGCTTGATTCAACAAGAACCACTGGTTCCTTTGGCTCAATGGCCTGAGCGGGCTCTTCATCATTTAGATCGAGCCGGTATTGGATGGCAACGACCACGTCATTGTCATGGCTATAAGGCATAGGAGAACTTGTTCCTCTGAACTCCATCATGTAGACCGTATGGGTTGTGTACCCGTCTATTGCTTCTTTATTGGTAATGTTGCTCACTTGGCTCTTAGCTTGTTGCCTTAGTCCACTCTTTTCAGATAATGGTAGATGTCTGAGGGAATCAGGTTCCCGAAGGGCTCCGGTCTCCGTTTGTATGAAATTGGCGGTCCCAGCTTGACTGTTTGCTAACACGCCTTTAGACAGTTCTATCTCTCCTGCCTTGTATCGTTTTTCGACCCAATTTTTGAAGACGAAGCAGTCCTCAATGGCATGACTTATCACTTTGTGATAGGGGCAATATTTAGGGTCATTGGTCATATTCGCTTCTTACGGTCTTTTTGATTCTGGCAATTGTAGACCGTTTCTTAGGACGTCTTTGAATATTTTATGGACTTTGTCCCTTCTGAAGGAATAGAGCTTATCCAGTTTCTCTTTCAGTGGAGATTCTCCTCCTCCTACTACAAATAGGATTTGCCCCTACGGATAAGGCCGTAGGAGTAAACCATTGCCCCTATGGATATATCCGTATGGGCATAAAAAGTCATCGTAGGTGCAAAGGCCGCAGGTGCAAGTTTTTACCTTAAACATACCCTTACGGTTGAATAATTGCCCCTACGGCTTACTGCATAGGTAAGTATGTCCCTACGGTGTAAGCCGTAGGGACAAAATATTTATTCAATTTATCGGTTTATAAAATAAAATAGTTGGCCCTACATATTACTCCGTAGGGCTAAATACATGCCCCTACGGAGTAATACGTAGGGCCATATTTATACCTCCGTAGGTCCATCCTTATGCCCCTACGCATCAATCCATAGGGGCAAATCTAACACCTGTTACTGAGTCAATAGGGACAAAGTATCAGGTATCCTGATATTTTGTCCCTACAGATAAATATGTAGGGGCAAAGTTTGTCCCTACGGATTAATCTGTAGGTACAACTGTTGTCCCTACGGAGTAATCCGTAGGGACATATTATCAGGTTTTTTTAAAAAAGGGCTGTCTGTTTTTTTCTCGTCCTGTGCACAATAATATATATATCATATAACCAAATACCGCAGTACGATATTCAACATGAACACGCATAATATATAAAAGAAATCAACAAACATAATACTATATAAATCTAAATTATCATGAACACGCAAACACCACCAATATTGTTCAAAATATATACAATATGTATCATATAAGTATATACATGCTTAAAATATAAAAATCTAAAAGCTACCCTAGCTCAATTCAGCTCCTGTTAGTTATATGTATGCCCTAGAGACCATTACTATACATACGATGTATATTGTAATGGATGCTTGGACATATATAGGGAGGACTTTCTTGCTCGACATGATAGTATGCTATCTGGTTGTACTTTATCTTAACATGTACTCTGATTGTCTCTATGTTACATGTTGATAAAGCCCTTAGGATATATACTCGACTACTAGGACTGTGATGAGATCATACTAGTGGGGCTACGGTAGTCGACGAGTACATCCTATAACTGTTCCTAGTCGAGAGTGTATTGAGACAGGCATCGATGCACCAGAGTAGACTAGTGTATACGCATCTTGACCCATATGATGGGCGATGGATGATCCCATATCCATTGGTGTTTGACATCAAGGATGGTGTACGGGTGCTCAGTGAAGACTGGGTACACTGGACGGACTCGCCGAGAACTTCCAGATGGTATTATACCTCACGTCAGATGGCAGTTCTCCGGTGACACTGGTACAGAGTAATCTGTTGACCCGAGATCGTCATAGAGTCTTGTGTGATTCCCACTGTGCTTTGATTTCCATCATACCACGTCCAATGGGGCGTGCAAAAAGGTGGCTTTTGGGTACAGTCCCGAATCACATGGAGGCAATGAGCGATAGGAGGGGATTCGTCTCTCCCGGTATAGGGAGTTGATGTTGCGCTGTGTTTGATTGGCTATAACCGGAAATCCCTGGCCAGGGTTGCTGAGATTTACTGGTAAGTGTTATCAGTAGTTTCTCGAACTGTTATAGACCTCATATCGACACGACTTATCGAGTTACTGGGGTCTGACGTTTACCGCCCCTAGACGAGATATGCGACATATCAGACGACGAGACCGGACTGTACGGGAGTGTTACTGATTGGATTCACAGGAGAATGTACAGGCTTGCTTGTTGATCTTCTGAGCGCTCAATACCTGGGTAGCTGTTACGTTTAGCTGACCGCTTGCAGCTTGTGGGTGTTTGATATGATCATCACCTACTGCCGGCGTATTGACTATTCTTTAGAGTCCTACACAGAGGTTTCTTGGCTCAGGCAAAACGGAGTAGGGGCACATATGTGATATGTGCGGGACCGAGGATAATGTGATATGAGATACCGTATTCTATTCTCGCGATATATGATATCAGCCGGGTCATCGGATCAAGTGTTGATTCGATGAATCGGTACGGATAAATATTAGTCGGTTATATGCGATATAGCCGGATTGTCGGATCAAGTGTTGATTCGATAATTTAATGTATAATAATATATATGATATATTAAATTACATTAACTAATATTAGTTCACTAAAAGATTCTTTTTCTCACTCGGATAATACATTGATATATATGCGATATATGTTAATTGTATTATTTTATTTGGTTACAATAAATATTATATATGTGATATATAATATTGTAATATGATATGATAACTAATGAAATATGTTTAGTAGAGATTAAACAAAATTAGGGTTTGATTTGGGTTAATGCTTTCTAGATGATTCTAGAAGGTTTAGTTTTGTTTTGTGAAAGATATTTTGTTATGACTCATGCTTTAACCCAACCCAAACCCTAACCCTAGTTAATTCTGTACATGGGTTTAGTTGACCATGGTTGCATTATTCATGATATTTATCTTTTCATTGTTCATCACAAAAAGATTAAGGCTTCATCTTCTTTCTTCTTCTTCCTTTGAGCAAAAGTTTTCTAGTTTTTGCTTTGTGATGAAAGTGAGTGAGAAAGAGATTATAAATGAGAGAAAAAATCCTACTTCATCATTCTCATCTATCCTTGCCTTTTAGATGAGAGTGTTCACTTCATTTAGTGAGTGTTAGCTTGTGTTAATGAAACTTCAAGGTAGATCATCTTTGTTATCGAAGATCGGAAGTAAAACTGCATCTTTCTCTTCGTGAAGCCTCTCGAGAGTCCGGAACACGATGATCGCAGCGAAGGGACCTCAACACGGAGCTTAAGAAGTGAAGGACCGGATCTACAAAGCTTGTAATCCCTCTCACTTAGTGTTAAAGTGTTTAACATGCTTGTTTTCGCATAAACTCTAGTTTAAAGATCCGGCTTTGGGTTGTTCGGCACGGCTAAAATTTTAATCGGGCATGGTTGATGCCTCATAGACCCTTGTGCGCGTGCCTAGCAACCCTACAGCTCCACCTCTGATAATCGCCGTAATTTGGCGCATCTGCTCCTCGGATAAATCTTGAGTCAACAACTCGACTAATGCGGACTGTGCGGGAGTCTGAGCAGGCTGTAGAGCTGTAGGAGTGGTTTGCGCAATCGCAGCCGAGGTAGTGGCTTGTAGAGCTGCAGCCGAAAGAGATGCATGTGGAGCCACGGCTGAAGGAGATGCATGTGGAGCCTCCGCCGAAGTACCCTGTCGCGTCTGTTCAGTTTTGTGTGTAATAACGAGTAAGAACTATGTATTGGTCGAATTCGTATCATAATCAGGTTATTGCGAAACCCCAATCTATGAATACTTAGGGACTTAGGCCTCGTTTGGATATCTAGTTTGGAAAATTGTAGTTTATTTTAATTAGACAGTTCTATGTATGTATGATTAATCAAAGCAAGTCTACAACCAAATAAGCTCGGGCTACATGCTAATATTGGATATGTTGCTATCTATAATATGATATAATATTTTACTATTAAGTAGTATACATACCATCATCTACTTCAACTCCTGGACGGTGGCCTTCAAGGTGACAACATCTTGCTCTAGACGTCGCTCACGGGAGATAGAAGAACATGCCTCCTCCCTTTTGTGTTGACGGACAAAGGCTGAGTGGAATCCAACCTCATATGGGCCCTGCTAGGATCCAGTCCCCGGCCTCTCTCCCAACCTCCGTGGTGCCCTCCGTGTGCGGTGTTTAGGACTGGGGTCAGCAACATCGGATCGTTCAGTCTAGTAAAATCGATCCCCGATGCCTCCGCCTGCTCAACCACCCGCTCCTACACCCACATTAACCAGTAAAATATAAGTATATCATTTAAATTTGAACTTTTCAAAACAAAAATTTCAAATAGAGGTTGAATAAATATTAACACTTACGCAATACTCCTGGGTAGCGGTGTCGGGGTATCGAAGCTCGCCCGTGGCGAGATCTGTCGAGGTGCCGTGGACGGCAAGATACGCGGTCAGCACGCTCGGTGTACCACAGTGCGCCAGGGTCTGAGATCGCTGCAATTCGCAAAAAATTTACATATATTATAAAATAACTCTTAATATTATATTATATCACAGTAGATCTATTATAATTTATCGATGCCTCCATGGCACGAGTAATATTTCTCGAGCCACTTGTATAACTGGGGCGACCCCTCTTCACCGACTTCCTATTCTCTTTATTTTGATCCGCCTGTTTCTACACAACACATTCAGATTTAGTTTTCTAATTAAACAACACAAAAAAATAAATTATATACTAAACAATGAATTACATTTAAAATACAAACCTGTTTGCGCTGAGAGTCGAAATATTCGCATAACAGAGGCCATGTATCTACGTCGACTCTCGCAAAGTCCGGAGTATGTAGGAGAGCCGATTTCTCTGTCTCGGGGGTCACCATCCACAGGGAATAGCAGTCGATCTTCAGCTCGTTCCTATTGTATCGGACCTTTAATTGTATGTTCTTCATCAGGCCATGGTACAGAGCATGAAAATCGAGCACCTTCTCAGGGTGATCAGGGTCGGGTACAGGCTGAAAATCGTAATCCAACTACAAATACAAAAAAACAATGTTATTAAATTGCAAGTGTTAATAATAAATATATTGGATAAATCAAATGAAAATATATATTAATACCCGAGCCTGATCCCAGAAGAGAGCGAATGAGCGCCGATGCTGGTCGTCCCACTCAACGTGAAGTGGATACTTCTTCACGAGGCGACTCTCATCCCCCATATACAGGCCGAACTTCACGGCATAATCGCCGGTATAGCGATAATCAGGGGTAAAAAAGAGGTGGAATGCTGACTCCCCCTAGCTCTGTCGAGCCTCAGCCTGTAGGACTTATTCGGGTCTCGAGTCCCTCGCTCGGGATGGAGATTCCCCGCGTCTACAAGAAATATCAAGACAATCAATATTAAGAAAAAGTGGTATTAAGAAATCAAGGTTTAACAAAAATTGATGTGTGATATATATCTCCGGTGATAGAAGCACGAGCTTGGGCCCGGGCAGCAGCACGAGCGGGACGATAGTTCCTCCGGTGAGGAACAGCTGGTGACACGGACGTGGATACATCCCCTCCAACTAGAAAATAAATATCGATAAAATTACATATAGTTCATGTTTATTCATAAAGGATATGAAAAATAAATAAATATTTTATATTTATTCATACTAACCTGTAGACTGAGTGGAGGGTATGGAAGTGGGAGTGGCCCCTGCACCAGACGTGGACACACCACCTATAATTAGACAATTAAATATTGACTATATAAGTAATTGTATTCTAAATCAACATGTATACACAATAGGATATATATGTAAACATACAAGCAGGTGCGGTGGTGGCCTTTGCCCGAGATGTGGAGGCACCACCTACAGCTAGACAATTAAAAAAGGATTATCTAAGTACGTAAGAGCAAAAAGAATATATGTATATTTATGATATAGCATTCTGAATTAATATGCATGCACTATAGGACATATAAACATACCTGGAGGTACGGGAGTAGCCTCTGTTCCTGATGTGGACGCACCACCAACAGCTAAACAATCAAACATTGACTATATAAGTAATTTTGATATAAATATGCATGTATATTTATAATATTACATTCAAAATGAATATGCGTGCAATATACCTGGAGATGTGTCAAAGTCTATACGGAAAGAGCCATCCGAAGGGGTCTCCGATCGGGGTGCAAGACCGGCCCTCTGAAGCTCCCAACGCAGCTTTTCTGGCGGCAGAACCATTCTGCCTCTGCCGGTGCCGCCGCTGGAGCTCCTGCCGCCCCTCGCTACTCCCGTCGTCATCATCAAATCTAGATAAAACGGTTCGTGGACGCATTAAATAATCATTATAAACATTGACTATATATGTATAGATCGTAAAATGTGAAGTAATAATATAACATTACTGATAACCTTTTTCGTTTCGTGGACGCATTAGACATATCTATTTGGATTTCATCATCGATATCATTTCTAACCCGCATAACTTCATGATCAACCGAAGACAACCCGTCTTTTAAAACAGACGGTCGGAGCACTCTAAGTCTTCTCTCTTCTTCATCCTCATTGCTGTTCTCGAATTCTGGGATATCGTAAATATCCATGGGTTTCCAACGGCATACGACATTCCATCCTAGATACTTCAAACACTGTGAGTATTATACTTGGAACGTTTGGTTCGGAAAGATAAATGGATCATCCTGACCGTAAAATCGAAGTATGTTCACACTGGTCAATCGGCGATAAGGCACGGGCGGTGGCGAAGAGAAAGTCGACGGTGATGTCGGGGACGAAGAGGCGCGCAAGGGAGGGCGGTGGCGACGATAGACGCACGCGGGAGAGAGATGGGGGTAATTATTTTGGGAACGATGACTTTTCCGTACTTTATTTTTTATTAATAACCATTTTATCTGCCCCTACGGATTAAACTATAGGTCCTTCTTTCGAGGCTCCGTAGGACCAAATAACAAATTACGTTTTCTGTGTTTTATTTTTTATTAATTATTCATATATATGCCCCTACGGATTAAACCGTATGTCCTTTTGCGTGTATTAGAGAGTTGAGTGTATTAGTCCGACTTATAAATAACTGAGCACTAAGATTTTTGAAAGTGCCACACAAGCTGAACAGAAGGGCCTAACGCCTACGTGCCTGGGGGCTGACTAGACATTTGATATCATCACATCCTCATCCTATGACAATGTGGTTATTGGAGCACTTGAAAATCTTCTTATTGGAGAGTTGAGGTTTTATAAAGCTTCCTATTTTCTACCTTTCATTAGATAAATACGCGTGTATATAAATAAAAAAAAAATAGCAAATGAAAGTAATATAGTTATACACTAATTATCTGACTAAAAATATAAAGGTTCTAAAGAATACTGTTTATAAATAGGGATATGTAATAATGGAAGCAACAATGTGATCTGAGTATCATTACTTGGGTAATAATTAGCATACATCAAATCAACAAATAATCATGTATAAATTACCTATAAGCCACTTGATTCTAGCCTAGGCAGGTCTCTCCAGTTAAAATTTGGGCCACATGCTTTAACATCTTAATTCCGGTTCCCATGCTTAAACCTAAAGTGGAACGGTTTTAGACCATTTCTGTCTTGTCGTCCACCTAAAGCAATTTTTAGAACTATAGAATTGGCTTCTAAAGAACCATCCCATGAGGCTAGCTAATGTGCAATTTGATAGCCAAATAAAACAATTCCAATCTTTTTTTTGATATTTTGGATAGTTCACACAAAATTGTAACCAATGACCAGCCACTTGGGCAAATTCATCTTATCGAAGAGTAGGAATGTTATTGAACAAACAAATTGAAGAGATGGACTATATCTCCCATCTATACTAATTATTGTAAACATAACCATTAACTATAATTTCTAACCTAGGCAACATGATATTCATGCTATTAAGAAACTGATCTACAAGACTACTAGTGACGGAGTTCCTTTTCGAGTCTCCGTCAGATATTGTCTTCCGTCGATTTCTCGATGAATTTTGGAGGTTATCTCCTGTTGCTTGTGGGTCTCAATGGGTTTTGAGAAGATTGGTGGTTTAAGGAGTTTACGCCGAGCATCTGCAAAGAAGTCCCAGGGTGGTTTGGTACCACCGAGGACCCTCCGACGATCAAGTTAGCACGAGATCCGAGCAGAGTAACGGCTAAGTGGGGTGAAAAAAGCTTTCTTGACCCCTCTGTGATGATGGTTTATATAATGGCGGCAGCACGCAGCAGCAGGCGCGAGAATCCCGCCAGCAGTTACGCTCCCGACGTCACGCCCGCGTAACGAGCGGATCGCCCGTTAATGGAGATCATGATGGCGTGGAACGCGGGATGTTGCCGGCGGAGAATATGCGCATGGCGAGATTTGCGGAGCGGCGGTTACGCTTGTGAGTGGTGGAGTTGGTCGGTCGGAGGGACCGAGGAAGATGGTCTCGGCGGGAGAGCTCGGGACCGAGCGGGAGGGCCGAGGCATCTTGGTCCTGTGGTAGCTCGGGGCGAGCTGGGAGCCCGAGGAGACCACTTTGCAGGGGGCTCTGAGGAGAGCTAGCTTGTGCTTGCAGGTCGGGTACAGAGGTAGCCTGATCGGTCCCTGTGGGCCGTTTCTTCTGAGTTCCGGAACACGCCATCTACCACGTGTCCTGATATGGGAGATCGCCAATATACAGCATCATCACTAGCCCCCCACTCTTGTCCCGACCAGCTGGCGAGTGTAACGTTTTAAAAATAAATAAATAAATAATTAAATAAATAAAATCCTTTAGGTGAGTTTTCGGATAATCGGTAAAATAAACCGTATTTTCCATAAAACTCAACTATAATTATTTTTCAATATAGAATTAAATACGCCTATTTTAACTATGTAATTGGTAGTATTTGGTATTTATTTAGTGACTTATAAATTATTAGTTTACTTAAATATTTTCCTTAATAAATTAAATTCAAATATTAACATAAGTTTTAATTATACATTAAATTAGTGCAAATTACAAATTAGAAATAGATTAATTTTACAAAATGAACCATGACAATTAAAAACAAGTGTGTAACATGTAAAATTCTTCTTCAAATCTTTCCATAGTTCTAGAAATTTCTAGGAAAAAAATTAAATTGAAAAAGTTAGATAAGTAAGGGTTTAAGTGAAAGATGCATTTAATCATGAGCTTTCTACACAAACCTACACACTTTCACTCTCTCTTCTCTCTCCCATCCTCATGGCCAAGCCTAGCTTGGAGGCAGCCCCAAAGTTTCCAAACTCATTCTCACTTCAAAAAATGTTCAAAAATCCATTAAAAATTAATATAAATTCCTACTAATTCATCATTTAATCATTACCCAATATTTTTTGATCAAAGTAAGCATGGGTCTTGGAGCTATAGAGCAATTTAGAAGACCAAGAACTCAAGTTTGATCCCTTGGGATTGTGAGGTATAAATTCTAATCCTAAAATTTAATATTTGATTAATTACTTTAATCTAACTCAATTTGGTGTTTAATATGGTTTTAAATTGTAGATTTAAAATTCAAAAAAAGGGTTTGTAAATTAAGTTAGGGTTTTTATAAATTGTTTATGATTACATGGTGTAGTTTAACATGTTAAATAATGCAAAACCTAATCTAGTAACAAATTTGTTAATTATTGCATTTAAATTGTCCTAATTAGGATTTTTGCAAACTAGGTTTTTATGATATATATATATATATATATATATTGGTGAGATAAAATTCTAATTAGGATTCTTATCATTAGGTTATAGTTTTAATGAAGAGATTAACATGTAATTGAATGCAAAATCTAATTTGGTTACTAGTTGCTAATTGTTAGTTTAAAGATTGTGATAATTATGCTATTTGCTAACTAGGTTTTTAGAAATTAAATTAAAATGTGGAATTAAAATTTAGTTAGGGTTTTTAACACATCATTAAGGTTTCCATGAGTGGTTTAACAATTTAAAATATGCAAAATCTAGTTTAGTTGTTGAATTGTGAATTTTGCTTTAAAAAGTGTTAAAATTTGATATTTTTGCAAACTAGAATTTTCAATTCAATAAAAATTGATGAGAATAAATTATAGAAATGGTTTATATAACTTAGTTATGATATTTAGTAAATAGTATGGCCATTAGTTTTGTTAAAACATTAAGTTTCGAATTAAAATGGTAATTAAGTGCTTTCTAGGTTTTTGCGAAATAAAACGATTTGATTAATTTTAAGGTTTTGATGATTTAAACCCTATTTATATTATAATTAGTGAGGTTTGGAACTACGATATGTACGTTTGTGTTTTATCTCGATCAATCGGCGTTTGTACGCCGATATTGAGAGATATTTGGTTTTTTTGCATGAGCGGGTCATAGGTTTTAACCTATGCGCGTTTCATGCACCGTTTTGGGTTTTATCCGCGATTTCGGTTTACGATATTATATATATTTGCATATAGATACCCCTCACGTGGACTTCGGACGATGAAGAAGAGGATGGCGGTATCGACTTCGGCAGACAAGCACCAGGTGAGTAGATGTATATCTACGGGGGAAGTCGGGTGGATGGCGTATAGCACCCCCGCAAACGTAGAATAAGGATATTACGTACTGTTATTAGGAAGTCGGACGTGACCTTAGATTCTTGGCGAGTAGGGTTCTATTGAAGACTTTAGGTTGGACTAGACTGATTTAGAAAGATTTAACCAGAGGATGACTGCCTTGGAGGGAATTCGTAGGTTTCATGTAGAAACACACATGCACACACACATATACTTGACTTGGTGTGTGTGTGTGTGTGTGTATGAATGTAGGTAGGTTTCTATATGTATATATATATATAACATATACACGTGATATGAGGAAATTATATGATATATGGGGTTGAGTCGGTATGACTAGACATGATGCTGTGAGATATTAGATATACGATCGAGTTATGATATGAGATGTGTTATGATATTAACGTATCGTTGGGGAATGAGAAAGTGTATATTTATACATAAACGATAATAGGTGATGATGACATTGAAATATACGAGACTCTAGAATAGAAGCCGGATTGTAATATGTGACTTAATTACGATATGATATATGACATGATATTTTAGTGGATCATTTGACGATGGATATTTACACAGACGATAATATATATTGATGATATTGGGATGTATGCGATTATAGTACTGTACCCTTGATCATGATATTGTTTGATGACGATACTATACGAATGATGATGTATATATATGATAGTTGATCCGTACCCGATTTTGGGATGCCGTACGATGGATTTTACCGTATGGGGCATAGATATGATGACTGATCCACACTCTTGAATCGAGAAAGTCGTACTACGTACGTGACGCTATTGAAGCTGGATCGCCGACTACTAGAGATACCGACTCAGACTTTAGGAGGATTATTCTTACGTTTCGACTAGTGTCTTTAGTTAGTTCCTTAGTTGGTTAGGTAGATTTTAGTTTAGGCTCGAGTCATATTCAGTTTAAAAACTAACGAATCGTGCGCATTTTTAAAGACAGACTGAAAGATACTACGGATTTTTCCAAAGAAATATCTTTTCTTAAAAACCCTGTAGCCCCTAATTTTATAAAAACCACGATTCGTGCTTTTTCAAACAACAAACTGTATGACTCGTAATTAGTATTGTATGGTGTTTTTCGTCACCCCATTGAGATGGGAATACACGCGTGCTTTTCAGGCGTACTACACATTCCCCCTGCGTAGGGTAGGCCGGAATTTATTGATTGTGGGGATCCGAATCTCCGACAGTCGCGGACTAAACTGCTGTTAATTACCCCTCGCCCTTGGAGCGAGAGAACCTCCGATTGACGGGTTAAACTGGTCATGCGAACTCAATGTGCAGTGTACGTGTGTTTTGAAGGGGTCTGGATATATCGGGGGCCCCGCAGAGTTTTTACGGGGGTCCCGCTACCCGGATAGCGGGCTGGGGGTCAAGGGGGCTAGCAGCCCCCTTGTGGGGTGCGGGGCAGTGCCCCGGCCCAAATTTTTTTTGAGAGAGACAGTGTTGTAGAGTATGTGTGTGTGTGTATATACATATATATAAAAAAAAGAAAGGGAAAGAGCATCCAAAGGATGCGTGGGAAAAAGCGCCAGCGCTTTGGGTGCTAGCGCTTTGAGTGTAAGAGCGCTAGCGCACCACGTGTCAGCACGTAGGCGCTCGGGCGCTAGCGCTCTGAGCGCAAGAGCGCTAGCGCTTTGAGCGCTAGTACACCATGTGTCAGCACGTGGGCGCTCGGACACTAGCGTTTTGGACGCTAGCGCTCTGAGCGCAAGAGCGCTAGCGCCCCACGTGTCAGCACGTGGGCGCTCGAGCGGCAAAAAGGACTTAGTCCCTGCAATGGGAGTTGTACTCCCAGAAAGGAGCACTTATTATTCTCTGTGTGTGTATATATATATATATATATGAGGAGTTAAAACTCCTAGAATGTTTTGAAGCTGATGAAGGGCTTCTCCCCTTGAGCCCTAGTTCTTCCCCAAAGTAGGGCCTCTGGAGATGGGTCTCCTTCTTCCTCCTCTGTTGGCAGGACCTTGAAGATCAAGAGATGTGAGATTTTAAAAATCTCTTCTTTTTGAGATCTAATGGTAGATCCAAGTTCCTCTTTGTGGGTTTTGTAGTGAAAAACTATTTAGTTTTTAAAAAGGAAGAGTAAAACTCTTGATTTAATTCAAAAGGGGAAGAAGCTTTTGGAACCTTGAGGAAGGAGCAGGAAGCACCAAGAACCCTAGTTTTTGGGGGAATGAAAATGTATATTTTTTTATTCATCATCATGTCGCCTTATATAGGCTTACACATTTACATATAGCCCGTTGGGCTTTACAAAATGGCATTTTGCCCATCCCATGGCTTATGTGGCATTTCTTTTCTGCACATAACCCATGGGCTTACAAAATATTGGCTTTATGCCCATTTTGCATACATTCCTGCATAAAAAATTACATAAAAATTATTTATTACATGATCTATATTTTGGCATGGAGGAGACTGGCCACGGGCTCGACTTGGGCATGGGCCCGCTTGACCTGGGCTTGGGCCTATCTGGCCTGGGGTTGACCTTGACCTTGACTCGGTCAACCGGGGGTGCAAATTTTGACCCTAACAAAGTGCCCCCCATCAATAAATGCACACCGCACATTTGAGTTGTGTGCATGAAATTGATGGATCTTGAAGCTGAACTTTGAGGTGGAACATCATTCCGGGGGCGGAGCATCCCTCGGGGAGCATGATTCCCGGGGATCGGAGCATCATTCTGATTTGCGGAGCATAATTCCATGGTCGGAGTATCATTTTGATAAGCGGGGCATGATTCCCAAGGGTCGGAGCATGATTCCGAGGATCGGAGCATCATTCCGAAGAGCGGAGCATGATTCCGAAGATCGGAGCAGATCGGAGCATGATTCCGAAGATCAGAGCAGATCGGAGCATCATTCCGAAGGGCGGAGTATGATTCCAGGGTTCGGAGCATCATTCCGAAGGGCGGAGCATGATTCCAAAGATCGGAGCATCATTCCGAAGGGCGGAGCATGATTCCAGGGTTCGGAGCATCATTCCGAAGGGCGGAGCATAATTCCAAGGATCGGAGTATCATTCTGACGAGTGGCATACATTCTGACCGAAGCATAATTTCGATGCAGAGGTTGATTCCCAGGCGAAACATAATTCCGATAGGGAAGGCAAATACTCCGAGGCGAAGCATGATTTCGACACGGGGTACATTCTGAGACGGAGCATGATTCCGACACAGAGCTTACCGGTTGACTTGATTCCGAGGCGGAGCATAATTCCGACGAGGTGGTCGTTGGTTGATTCCGAGCCAAAGCATAATTCCGACAGGGAAGGCAGATACACTGAGGCGAAGCTTGATTTCGACGCGGGGTACACTCTGAGACCGATCATGACTCCGACGCAGAGCTGGTTGGTTGATTTGATTCCGAGACAGAGCATAATTCCGATGAGAAGGTCGTTGGTTGATTCCGAGGTCGTTGGTTGATTCCGAGCCGAAGCATAATTCCGACAGGGAAGGCAGATACACCGAGGCGAAGCTTGATTTCGACGCGGGGTACACTCTGAGACGAAATATGATTCCGACGCAGAGCCTGCGGGTTGACTTGATTCCGAGGCGGAGCATAATTCCGACGAGAAGGTCGTTGATTGATTCCGAGCCGAAGCATAATTCCAACAGGGAAGGCAGATACACCGAGGCGAAGCTTGATTTCAACATGGGGTAAATTCTGGGACGGAGCATGATTCCGCCGCAGAGGTTGTTGGTTTGATTTGATTTGGGCTGACATCAGCATCGCTACACTGGAATATAGTACCAGGAGCGAATCATCATTTGCCATGAGAGGATTTGGGGATTTTTTTTTGTCGGCATCTGCATTGCTGCACTGGAATGATGCCAGGAGCAACTCATCATTTGCCCCGGGAGGATTTGGGAATTGGTTTTTGCTTAGCATCAGTATCGCTACACTGGAATATGGTACCAGGAGCGAATCATCATTTGCGCTTGTTTATCAGGAAGCGATGGGTTAGGAGACAGGTTTTAGGTCCCTATCACCTAAGACTTTTCAATTTTGTGAGCCGTAAGGGTCTCACAAAGCATTTTCTCCCTACGGGTCGTAAGGATCCCGTAGGTGTATTTTCTCCTTAGGAGTCGTGGGGACTCCTAAGTGTGTTGCTCCTTTGTGAGTCGTAAGGATCTCACGCGGGGATTTTCTCCTCACAAAGTCGAAAGGACTTTGTGAGTGCATTTCATCTCTTTTTCACGAGTTTGCGCCCTTTCGGGTTTTCACAAACTCGCCGGCAGTCCTGCTGTTTTTACTCACGGAGCCCTTTCGGGTTTTCATCCGTGCCCATTTTGCTTGTGGACATACCTTTTTTATTTTTTATTTTTATTTTATTATTTTTGGTGGGACTTTGAATGTGGTCTCACCGGTAGGACTTGGGAGAGATTGGGGTTGTTTTACGCCCGTGGATTGTATACGGTTTTGCAGGATGTATGATCCAGACCGTAGGGCCAGAAAAATTTCGGGACTTTGTTGGCGTCTGCATCGCTGCATTGGAATATGGTACCAGGAGTGACTCATCATTCGCCGTTGGGGTATAGGATTTGGAATTTAGTTAGCGTCTGCATCGCTGCATTGGAATATAGTACCAGGAGTGACTCATCATTCGCCATTGGGATTTGGAATTTGGTTGGCGTCTGCATCGCTACACTGGAATATGGTACCAGGAACGACTCATCATCCGCCGTTGGGGTATGGGATTTGGAATTCGGTTGGCGTCTGTATCGCTGCACTGGAATATGGTACCAGGAGCGACTCATCATTCACCACTTGGGGATTGGGGAGCGACGGCTTACGAGACAGGTTTGGATCCCTATCACCTAAGGCTTGTCAATTTTATGGGCCGTAAGGGTCCCATAAAAACATTTTCTCCCTACGGATCGTAAGGATCCCGTAGGTGTATTTTCTCCTTAGGAGTCGTGAGGACTCCCAAGTGTGTTTTTCCTTTGTGAGTCGTAAGGATCCCACGAAGGTTTGTTCTCCTCATGCATCGTGAGGACACATGGGTGGGTCTTCCCAATGGACCATAATTCCAAGGGCGGAGACCAGCCGCATAATTGGTGATTACGGTGGGGCATGGGTATGATGAGAATTATTTAAGCCCGTAGATTGTATACGGTAGTCAATTTGGGGACTAACCGTAGGGCCGGAAGAATTTTGGGAAACTGTATTTTTGGTTGGCGTCTGCATCGCTGCACTGGAATATGGTATCAGGAGCGACACATCATTCGCCGTTTTTTTTGTTTTACCGCGATTGCTCTATCATTTCAGCTTTTCCTATCGCGAAGATCGCGATTGCCCCATCATTTCGGCTTTTATTCGCAGTTGCCCCATCATTTCGGCTTTTATTCGCGGCTGCCCCATCATTTCGGCTTTATTTTCATCTTTATTTTACTCGCTGATTTTTATTGCGAATTGCCCCAACATTTCGGTTTTTCTTTATTTTTCTTTTATTTACACATTTTTTTTGTCTATTTACACACACACACACACACACACATATATATATATATTTTACATTCCCAGTTTAACGACTTAGAGGTCGATTGTTTTCAGAGAAAGGCAGATATCTGAGAGAATCAGCTTCACGAAGAACTTCGGTCTCCGTTTGTATGAAATTGGCGGTTGCAGCTGGACTGTTTGTTAACACGCCTTTAGACAGTTCTATCTCTCTTGCCTTATATTGCTTTTCAACCCAATCTTTGAAGACGAAGCAGTCCTCAATGGGATGACCTATCACTCTGTGATAGGGGCGGTATTTGGAGTCGTTGGTCATATTCGCTTCCTGCGGTCTTTTTGACTCTGGCAGTTGTAGACTGTTCCTCAGGGCGTCTTTGAATATTTTACGGATTTTGTCCCTTCTGAAGGAATAGACCTTATCTAGCTTCTCTTTCAGTGGAGATTCTCCTCCCTCTCCGAACACTGGCTTCCGAGGCTGGTTGGCATTAGGCCCGCTCATCCCTTGCTTATTTCGGTTAGCCAAAGTGTTAAAAGATTCCGAATCGTCGGAATTTCCACCTTTGCGATTATCGTCCTTTCGGTTCCTCCAGGACCTATTATTATTTTAGGAATCTGAGGAGGACTCCTGCTTTGAGCACTCCAGCATCTGAACTTTCCTGGTCAGCTCTTGGAATGTTTTGAGACCCACGGTGCATAGAAACGGGGCTATCCATTTATTGAGATTTCCGATAAGGAGACTGACAGATTGGTCCTGCTCTATCGGCGGTTCACATTTGACGAAGAGATTGCGCCATCGGGTTATAAAATCCATGCTGCTTTCGTTGTTCTTGGACTTGGTCCTTACGAGCTTGGCAATGGTGATCTTATCGTTGACGCTCATGAACCTTTGTCGAAACAAAGATTCCATTTGGACGAAAGTAGTAACGGAGCCATCCGGTATGCTCGCGTACCAGTCGAAAGCAACATCGGTCAAGCTATTAACGAACTAGCGGAGGAGAAGCGTGTCATTGCCCCCAGTATTCCCGCATGAGGCTTTAAAGTGGGCGATGTGCTGATTCGCATTTCCCGTCCCATCGAATCTTCCGAATTTGGGGATGACATAGCCGCTAGGAAATTCCACCAGATCATACTGAGCAGGATATGGTCTCCCACTACTGCTGATATCTTTTTGCGCTTCGGCTTCGGCCACCAATGTTTTTACTTTGCTGCAACCAAATCCATGATTTAATCTTGAGTTAGCGGGCTACTGTCATCGGCAGCCAAGACATTTCCCGAGATAGGATGCGACTGATTTTCATGCGGTGCGCCCACTTTTGGATTTGAGGGAACGGGCGTCGGCTGTTTCGGGATACCGTTTCCCGGTTCACGAGCAGAGCCCTACGCTTGATTAGGAGACTGAGAGGCAAGTCGGGCCGTGAGCTGCAAGACGACGTTCGTCAAGTCGTCAATTTTAGAGTAAAGTTTGGCCATCTCCTTGTCTTTGCTTCTGAGCTATTTTCGGAGCTCTTGGAGAAGTTGCTGCTCTGCATTCTTGGGACGGAAAATTGGCTCCTCTTCACTTTCCGAGCCCGACTCCTCATGAACCGATAGCTCTCTCTGCTTATCAGCCTCACTGGAAGGGCCTTCATTATCTTCCCGAGGAGGCTGGTCTTAGAATGTGGCAGCCATATTCACACCAGGTTGGATTTGAGATGTGGTGGCCCCATCCTTGCTTTTGCTGCGAAAGTTGTCGCTGGGACGCGTGCCCACCATGTAGACGGTGTGGATAACACATTCAGCCATCCTTTCATCACTGGTAGCTGGTTTCGCGGAGCGGTCCAGGCTTTGGAAATTCATAAATTTTAACATGGCTGGAGCCCTAGCCCTTTTGTTGGCTCTGTATCTGAGCCGCTTCTGCCTCAGCCTCTCTGCCTTGAGCGCTTGGCAGGCTTCTGCTCTCCGGGAAGCCGCCATAGGCCGAGTGATGGGGAGGCTTGAGAAGACATCCGCCCGCGTGCCCGTCGAAGGTATCGCCTGGGCTTGCCCGTGACGTCTGGCAACCTCTTCTGTTCTGACGGCTTTGCCCCCAGCTGGGGCCATGGAAAGCCATTCAAACACCGATTTGTGTTTGGGTTGGGGCGCCTTCGAGACCACCACATTTAGCCTCTTGCCTTTCGAGGCCGGTTTTTCGGTTACCGGAGCTTGAGATGCAGGGATAGCATTAGCCGACACGAACATAATAGAGCCAAATGGTAGCGGCGGCTCCTCCCATTGTCGCCCGAGACTGGCCGAAAGGACCGTCCTGGAGTCTACCTTCATCGTGTAGGAGACGAGAACTATGCTGAGAGCTGAGAGTGCCCTTGGAGACATTTTGTTGCGTCTAAGGATTGCAGTCGAAAGTCGTTAACCTTGCAAATAGAAGCATGGTTTCAGTACAGGAAATCAATGTATATGTCGATTGAGTTCGCATGGATATTTAACCCGAAATATGGGAGGAGAGATAAGTTCCACTGGGCGTGCCAGAATCTGTAGGGTGTTTTTCGGCACCCCATTGAGATGGAAATACGCGCGCGCTTGTCAAGTGTACTACAGATTCCCCCTGCCTAGGGTAAGTCGGGGTTTATTGATTGTGGGGATCTGAATCTCTGACAGCCGCGGACTAAGCTGCCGTTAATTACCCCTCGCCTTTAGAGCGAGGGAACCTCCGATTGACGGGTTAAACTGGTCATGCGAACTCAATGTGCAGTGTACGTGTATTTTGAAGGGGTCTGGATATATCGGAGGCCCCGCAGAGTTTTTACGGGGGTCCCGTTACCCGGATAGCGGGCTGGGGGTCAAGGGGGCTAGCAGCCCCCTTGCGGGGTGCGGGGCAGCGTCCCGGCCCAAATTTTTTTTGAGAGGGACAGTGTTGTAGAGTATGTGTGTGTGTGTGTGTGTGTATACATATATATAAAAAAAAGAAAGGGAAAGGGCATCTAAAAGATGCGTGGGAAAAAGCGCCAGCGCTTTGGGTGCTAGCGCTTTGAGCGCAAGAGCGCTTTGAGCGCTAGCGCACCACGTGTCAGCACGTGGGCGCTCGGGCGCTAGCGCTCTGAGAGCAAGAGCGCTAACGCTTTGAGCGCTAGCGCACTACGTGTCAGCACGTGGGCGCTCGAGCTGCAAAAGCGACTTGGTCCCTGCAATGGGAGTTGTACTCCCAGAAAAGAGCACTTATTATTCTCTGTATATATATATATATATATATATATATATATATATATATATATAAGGAGTTAAACTCCTAGAATGTTTTGAAGCTGATGAAGGGCTTCTCCCCTTGAGCCCTAGTTCTTTCCCAAAGTGGGGTCTCTGGAGATGGGTCTCCTTCTTCCTCCTCTGTTGGCAGGACCTTGAAGATCAAGAGATGTGAGATTTTAAAAATTTCTTCTTTTTGAGATCTAATGGTAGATCCAAGTTCCCCTTTGTGGGTTTTGTGGTGAAAAACTATTTAGTTTTGAGAAAGGAAGAATAAAACTCTTGATTTAATTCAAAAGGGGAAGAAGGTTTTGGAACCTTGAGGAAGGAGCAAGAGGCACCAAGAACCCTAGTTTTTGGGGGAATGAAAAAGTATATTTTTTTATTCATCATCATGTTGCCTTATATAGGCTTACACATTTACATATAGCCCCTTGGGCTTTACAAAATAGCATTTTGCCCATCCCATGGCTCATGTGGCATTTCTTTTTTGCACATAACCCATGGGCTTACAAAATATTGGCTTTATGCCCATTTTGCATACATTCATGCATAAAAAAATTACATAAAAATTATTTATTACACGATCTATATTTTGGCATGGAGGAGGCTGGCCGCGGGCTCGACTTGAGCATGGGCCCGCTTGACCTGGGATTGGGCCTATCTGTCCTGGGGTTGACCTTGACTTTGACTCGGTCAACCGGGGGTGCAAATTTTGACCCCAACAAGTATGTATTCTCTAGCTGTGCGTTTACTACACTTTCACTGTTATATTCATGTTGTATGCATCGCATTACATGTTCATACATATGTTTTTTAGCTAATATAAAACTTTTCCTGTTAGGACATCAGCACCATTACCGATGATGCGCATGTTCCACGTACACTTATTTGCTGGCTCACACACATCATCATCGGTAATTGTCATGTCACGTACATTTTAGAACATATTATCTTTTATTGATATAATCAGCTAAATGCTAGACCAATAGAATATTGTGTGATTACTCTCATGTGCTAGTTTAGACATTGCATTTATTAGTTAGACACTTCATGCATTCACATTTTCATATTATCATGCAGTATTGTGGGGCTTATGCCGATACTCATTATTTACTTACTCATGATTTTGAGATTGTGGATTTCTATGAGATTTCTGGATTTTGGGAAAAACCGCAAGAATATATATAAAAACTTCTCTCTCTCTCTCTCCCTCTCATTTTAAAATACAAGTTGCGGTTTTCTCGTGATGTATGTGTCGTCCACGATGAGATTTCATGTTTTCTGTTGGATTTCGAGACCCGATTCGAGGAGTGGATGAACCATCTCGGGTACATGGTGGGCCCGGTATGGTACCCGGGGCAAGAAGTTCGAGTTGTAGACGATGAGCCTGGCAGGGAAGACTACCTACCGGTGATGTCTGGTGCGGCGGATATCCGAAGGATACCGACCGTTGTCGTAAGATTTGATGATATGGGCCAATCCGGACTGACGGAGCCCGAGATATTGAGACTATGAGGTATTGAGACTTTGAGATTTACATGTTTGTGTCGATACTTGACACGGATTTCCATGGATTTCATTGATGATGTTTCAGATTACCATATAAATTTTACTATGATACAAGTTAAAGATTTCTTATACAGATATATCCATATTTCATGGTTGATTGTTTTACATTCATGGTGCATGCATACTCATACACATGACATGTTACTACTTGAGGCACTAACACGAGCACTGAGTATTTCACTTACGCATAGATTATTACCCTGCCACTACTAGATGACTAGTGTTATATTAAGTATATTATTATGACCTAGGAGATCGTCGTGCATGCGATTTCTACTCGCAGATGTCTTCTACTCACGAGTTGGCAACTCACCCCCGTTGTGCCAAATTTTCTTACAGGTTTCGATGTACAGGTTTCCTTGGCAGCTTGCTGGCACATCATTTCATTCAGGGTGATTTGCTTGGTATGTTGGTTCACTTGTATCAGGACCGCCGTTGTACTTTTATTATTTCATTTGTATCTAGTAAGCTCTATCAACCAGACTTGTATTAGTTGATAGATTTAGAAGACCAGTTGTTTTTATTTCGACCTTAGAGTCGCGCTTGTATTATTATGGTTTTTGGTGGATTTGGTTTTCTTTTGAGTTTTGAGCCTCGCCTTTCAGCGTTGTATATTATAGTGCATTGTGTGGTTGTTTCCGTCTTTTGGCGCAGAGCTAGCTTTCGTTTAGAGATGCCTTTTTATTGTTGCTTATGTATATATTCTTATTTGTACCCGTTTGGGGCCAGTTTTTACAAAGGAGACTCTGCCGGAATTTTTGAGAAATTTGATGTTGCTTTTAAACATATTTTCCTTTACTTCTTCTTTTAAATGGTTTAGATTTCTGGGCTTCGGCTTACTTAGATTACGTTGCGCCTCTAGACGCTTCGTAATTTAAGTGCCGGTCACGTTCCGTACTTTCGGATCGTGACAAAGTTGGTATCAGAGCGCTAGGTTTAACCCTTGTCTAAATCTAGGTTGACCTTGGTTGGTGGAGTAGGTGACTTAGGTAGAGTGACGTACCGTGGGTATGATCCGCGGCATACTTACGATACGCTACTCTGCTTAAGAAACCTTAGGATGTATATTTCTTTGCATCGTATTCTATTCGTTCCTATGATCTATCTTCGTCAATGTCGGATGGTGGTTTCTGTTACTACGGTCGCACGAGCAGAGAGAGCTGTGACTCGAATGCGATGCCCGTAGGGTATCGTCTATTCTTGAGGATTGAGGCAGCATTTAGCGTGCGGACGAAGAGTTTTCACATGTCGTCTAGGCGAAGTTAAAAGGTTCGAATGAATATCAGAAACCCATTTTCCCAAGTTTAAGGTATTCGGAAGAACATGCAGGTATTTCTATGGACCCTCTAGAAGAATGAAACCCTAACTCAACATAATGACCATGAGAACGCTGGTGAACCTTAGGGTTTGCGGCAGTTCCGCGGTGCCATTAGTAAGGCTTGGGTTTGCCCTTCTACGGCTGGTCCGCAGATGCTGGGGCATGTACTGGATATTTTTAAACTGTACTTGAGTGTTGAGCTATCGGAAAATTATGGGACTTTGATAAATCGATCGAAAAGTTTAACGTAGTCCGGATATCATGTGATGGAATACATTACTCGGGAGACTGTAGATATGAGCATAACCGTTTGTAGCGCAGTCAGCACAGCTATGAGGAGACGAGTCCGAATCAGTCGACATTAGAAAAGGCGCACATTGACGATAGTGATTGCGATTTGGTGATTTGAATTTCATATTTCCGTTGATTGGATTTTGGTATTTTGAGGATTTTGTTTTATGATTGGTTTTCCTATGTACTCATTCTTTTCACTCGATTCGTATTCCATGTATCAGATGTACTGATGTTCGTTTTGTGCATACCCATTGCACTTGATTTTGATTTTATACATTTTGAGATACTGATTTGATTTCGTGTATATGGGTTGCACATGGTTTTGGATATTCGATTTATGTTTTCGTGCACCATGTGCACTTGATTGAGATTCTTGCGCACACTTGGCGCACTTGATGCGATTTGTGCACAACAGATGCACTAAATCGGGGTTTTGTGCAGATTAGATGCACCTGATATTATTGTCGTGCACGCCTTTTGCACTTGACAGATATTTTTGGTGCACACCCGTTGCACTCAGTTTTGTTTCCGTGCGTATTCGTGGCATCTGTATTTGGTTTCAATTTTCGTGCGCACTGGACGCACGTAGTGTTTTTGTATGCTGTATTTAAGGCTGATTTCATCTTGAGCAGTACGTTTTTATGATATTTACTTTGGTTTAAAAATCGAGCAGGACTGTCCTGAGACCAGTACCTAGGTGTTTTTGCATTCTTCTCTATTCAGATGTTTGGACGATTTTACTACGATGCGCACTATATACAAGTTATAGTTTTGATGTATTTCATGTTGGTTTTCGTATTGGACTTTGACATTGTATTTTCACTATAACTCCGATGATTGCTTTATGCTTGACGGAGTTGTTTTTTAGTTATGTATTGTCGATTTCGGAGCCCCGACGATTTGAGTGTTTTGCTAAATGTTTTAGTATTTGGGGGGGAGTTTTAATTTAAATTCGGGGACCGAATTTCTTTAAGGGGGGAAGATTGTAACATTTTAAAAATAAATAAATAAATAAAATCCTTTATGTGAATTTTCGGATAATCGGTAAAATAAACAGTATTTTCCATAAAACTCAACTATAATTATTTTTCAATATAGAATTAAATACGCCTATTTTAACTATGTAATTAGTAGTATTTGTTATTTATTTAGTGACTTATAAATTATTATTTTACTTAAATATTTTCCCTTAATTAATTAAATTCAAATATTAACATAAGTTTTAATTATACATTAAATTAGTGCAAATTACAAATTAGAAATGGGTTAATTTTACAAAGTGAACCATGACAATTAAAAATAAGTGTGTAACATGCAAAATTCTTTTTCAAATCTTTCCATGGTTCTAGAAATTTCTAAGAAAATGATTAAATTGAAAAAGTTAGATAAGTAAGGGTTTAAGTGAAAGATGCATTTAATCATGAGCTTTCTAAACAAACCTACACACTTTTCTCTCTATCTTCTCTCTCCCATCCTCATGGCCGAGCCTAGCTTGGAGGCAGCCCCAAATTTTCCAAACTCATTCTCACTTCAAAAAATATTCAAAAATCCATCAAAAATCAGTATAAATTCCCACTAATTCATCATTTAACCATTAACCAATATTCTTTGATCAAAGTAAGCATGGGTCTTGGAGCTAGAGAGCAATTTAGAAGACCAAGAACTCAAGTTTGATCTCTTGAGATTGTGAGGTATAAATCCTAACCCTAAAATTTAATATTTGGTTAATTACTTTAATCTAGTTCAATTTGGTGTTTTATATGGTTTTAAATTGTAGATTTAAAATTCAAGAAAAGGGGTTTGTAAATCAAGTTAGGGTTTTTATAAATTGTTTATGATTACATGGTGTAGTTTAATATGTTAAATAATACAAAACCTAATATAGTAACAAATTTGTTAATTGTTGCATTTAAATTGTCCTAATTAGGATTTTTGCAAACTAGGTTTTTATGATATATATATATATTGGTGAGATAAAATTCTAATTAGGGTTTTTATCATTAGGTTATGGTTTTAATGAAGAGATTAACATGTAATTGAATGCAAAATCTAATTTGGTTACTAGTTGCTAATTGTTAGTTTAAAAATTGGGATAATTATGCTATTTGCTAACTAGGTTTTTAGAAATTAAGTTAAAATGTGGGATTAAAATCTAATTAGGGTTTTTAACACATCATTAAGGTTTCCATGAGTGGTTTAACAATTTAAAATATGCAAAATCTAGCTTGGTTGTTGAATTGTGAATTTTTCTTTAAAAAATGTTAAAATTTGATATTTTTGCAAACTAGAATTTTCAATTCAATAAAAATTGATGAGAATAAATTATAGAAATGGCTTATATAACTTAGTTATGATATTTAGTGAATAGTATGGCCATTAGTTTTGTTAAAACATTAAGTTTCGAATTAAAACGGTAATTAAGTGTTTTCTAGGATTTTGCGAAATAAAACGATTTGATTAATTTTAAGGTTTTGATGATTTAAACCCTATTTATATTATAATTAGTGAGTTTTGGAAATACGATATGTACGTTTTTGTTTTATCTCGATCAATCGGCGTTTGTACGCCGATATCGAGGGATATTTGTTTTTTTTTCATGAGCGGGTCATAGGTTTTAACCTATGCGCGTTTCATGCGCCGTTTTGGGTTTTATCCGCGATTTCGGTTTACGATATTATATATGTTTGCGTATAGGTACCCCTCACGTGGATTTCGGACGATGAAGAAGAGGATGGCGGCATCGACTTCGGCAGACAAGGACCAGGTGAGTAGATGTATATCTACGGGGGAAGTCGGGTGGATGGCGTATAGCAACCCCGCAAACATAGAATAAGGATATTACGTACTATTATCAGGAAGTCGGACGTGACCTTAAATTCTTGGCGAGTAGGGTCCTATTAAAGACTTTAGGTTGGACTAGACTGATTTAGAAAGAATTAACCAGAGGATGACCGCCTTGGAGGGAATTCGTAGGTTTCATGTAGACACACACACACGCACACACACATACACTTGACTTGGGGTGTGTGTGTGTGTGTATGAATGTGGGTAGGTTTCTCTGTGTGTGTGTGTGTGTGTATAAAACATATACACGTGATATGAGGAGGTAATATGATACATGGGGTTGAGTCGATATGACTGGGCATGATGCTGTGAGATATTAGATATACGATCGAATTATGACATGAGATGTGTTATGATATTAGCGGATCGTTGGGGAATGAGAAATTGTATATTTTTATATAAATGATAATAGGTGATGATGACATTGAAATGTACGAGACTCTAGAATAGAACCCGGATTGTAATATATGACTTAATCACGATATGATATATGACATGATATTTTAGTGGATCATTTGACGATGGATATTTACACAGACGATAATATATGTTGATGATATTGGGATGTATGCGATTATAGTACTGTACCCTTGATCATGATATTGTTTGATGACGATACTATACGAATGATGATGTATATATGTGATAGTTGACCAGTGCCCGATTTTGGGATGTCGTACGATGGATTTTACCGTACGAGATATAGATGTGATGACTGATCCGCACTCTTGACTCGAGGAAGTCGTACTACGTATGTGACGCTATTGAGGCTAGATCGCCAACTACTAGAGATACCGACTCAGACTTTAGGAGGATTATTCTTACAGTTCGATTAGTGTCTTTAGTTAGTTCCTTAGTTGGTTAGGTAGATTTTAGTTTAGGCTCGAGTCATATTCATTTTAAAAACTAACGAATTGTGCGCATTTTTAAAGACAGCCTAAGGGATACTACGGATTTTTCAAAAGACATATCTTTTCTTAAAAACCCCGTAACCCTTAATTTTATAAAAACCACGATTCGTGTTTTTTCAAACAACAAATTGTATGACCCGTAATTAGTATGTATTCTCTAGCTGTGCGTTTACTACACTTTCACTGTTATATTCATGTTGTATGTATCGCATTGCATATTCATACATATGTTTCTTAAGCTAATATGAAACTCTGTCTGTTAGGATACCAGCACCATTACCGATGATGCGTATGTTCCACGTACACTTATTTGCCAGCTCACACACATTATCATCGGTAATTGCCATGTCACGTACACTTTAGAACATATTATCTTTTATTGATATAATCAGCTAAATACTAGACCAATATAATATTGTGTGATTACTCTCATGTGCTAGTTTAGACATTGCATTTATTACTTAGACACTTCATGCATTCACATTTTCATATTATCATGCAGTATTGTGGGGCTTATGTCGATACTCATTATTTACTTACTCATGATTTTGGGATTTTGGATTTCTATGAGATTTCTGGATTTTGGGAGAAAACCGCAAGAATATATATAAAAACTTTTCTTTCTCACCCTCTCATTTTAAAATACAAGTTGCGGTTTTCTCGTGATGTATGTGTCGTCCACCATGAGATTTCATATTTTCTGTTGGATTTCGAGACCCGATTCGAGGAGTGGATGAACCGTCTCGGGTACATGGTAGGCCCGGTATGGTACCCTGGGGAAAGAAGCTCGAGTTGTAGACGATGAGCCTGGCAGGGGAAGACTACCTGCCGGTGATGTCTGGCGCGGCGGATATCCGGAGGATACCGACCGTTGTTGTCAGATTTGATGATATGGGCCGATCCGGACTGACGGAGCCCGAGATATTGAGACTATAAGATATTGAGACTATGAGGTATTGAGACTTTGAGATTTCCATGTTTGTGTCGATACTTGACACGGATTTCCATGGATTTCGTTGATGATGTTTCAGATTACCATACAAATTTTACTATGATACAAGTTAAAGATTTCTTATACAGATATATCCAGATTTCATGGATGATTGTTTTACATTCATGGTGCATGCATACTCATACACATGACATGTTACTACTTGAGGCACTGACACGAGCACTGAGCATTTCACTTACGCATAGATTATTATTCTGCCACTACTAGATGACTAGTGTTATATTAAGTATATTATTATGATTTAGGAGATCGTCGTGCATGAGATTTCTACTCGCAGATGTTTTCTACTCACGAGTTGGCAACTCACCCCCGTTGTGCCAAATTTTCTTACAGGTTTCGATGTATAGGTTTTCTTGGCAGCTTGCTGGCACATCATTTCATTCAGGATGATTTGCTTGGTAGGTTGGTTCACTTGTATCAGGACCGCCGTTGTACTTTTATTATTTCATTTGTATCTAGTAAGCTCCATCAACCAGACTTGTATTAGTTGATAGATTTAGAAGACCGGTTGTTTTTATCTCGACCTTAGAGTCACGCGTGTATTATTATGGTTTTTGGTGGATTTGGTTTTCTTTTGAGTTTTGAGCCTCGCCCTTCAGCGTTGTATATTATAATGCATTGTGTGGTTGTTTCGGCCTTTTGGCGCAGAGCTAGCTTCCGCTTGGGGATGTCTTTTTATTATTGCTTATATATATATTCTTATTTGTACCCGTTTGGGGCCAGTTTTTACAAAAGAGACTCTGCCGAAATTTTTGAGAAATTTGATGTTGCTTTTAAACATGTTTTCCTTTACTTCTTCTTTTAAATGGTTTAGATTTCTGGGCTTCGGCTTACTTAGATTACGTTGCGCCTCTAGACGCGTCGTAATTTAAGTGCCGGTTGCGTTCCGTACCTTCGGGTCGTGACAGCGGGTCGGGTCAAGAGTGAACTGCCGAGCCGCCCGGGGTGAGCTCCCTCCTAAGATTTCGTCGGGACGCGTCCCCGGGCTGTCAGCTGTCTTATCTGCCAGCGAATCAGGATGAGATCTCTGCATTTAAGGAAGGTGCGCCGGTTCGTGCATCTTGTCACTGGAGCGACGGTCCACGTTTCAAGCGTCAGTTGGCTGATGCGACTTGTGCAGACCTGCGGCGTCTGACGGGGTGCGGCCCAGTGTGGGAATGACAAGTGGAGCGATCGGTGCCGTTGGACGCGAGGAGGCGCTTTGGCAGGAGATGAAGGGCGCCCTTGGATGAGGGCGATTGCAGTGATAAATATGGGTGGGGCCCACTCCAGGGCCCCTGCTTCTTCATATTTCCTCGCTATAAGTCCTGGTTGCTCGGCGCTCATCTTCTTTCTTCTGCTTTCGTTTCCCGAGGATCCCTCTTCTCCAGGTTAGATGTCTTCTTTTGTAGAATCTATAGATGTCATAGGAGTAGGTTCTAGAGACCCTTTAGTTGAGCCTGAGTTTTCCCGGAGAGCAGGGATCGGATCCTCTTCCCGGGATCGTGCGGCGGGGGCAGCCCCCAGGGAGGAGGTGGTAGACGCTGCCCCCGGCGCCTCGTGTTGGGTGAGGCATGAGGATGAGCTTGCCAATGCTCGGGCTCGCTTCCACATCCCCCCTCGTTATACGCTTCGTCTGGCCAAGAAAGGAGAGAGGGCAGACCAAGTACGGGGTAGGGAGATCGCCCTGTACTTGGAAGCTTTCTAGGGTGGAATGCACCTGCTCTTCTCGAGGTCGTCGAAGCGCTGAACTTCTTCGGGCTAGCCCCTGGCCAGTTAGTGCCGAACTCATGGAGGATTCTCCTCGGGTTCTTGATCCGCCTGAAGCTACAGGCGGTTCCCTTCAGTCTCTCCATCCTTGATTCTTCCCTTATTTTCAAAAATCATCCTGGGGGTCGTGCGGGCGACCCGAGGTGGGTCTACCTCTCTTTTAGGAAGTGACAGGGGGTACCGCCGGGACAGGAGTTGTATCCCTGCCTTCTTCCATTCACGACTGGAAGAAGAAGTTTTTCTTCGTCACGCCGCCCTAGGGCGAGGACTGGCCCGTGCCCACCAGGTGGTCGAGGAAAAAATTCTTGCCGGGGAACCAGTCTAATGATCCCGCCGCGGTGAGAGTAGCATCGTAGGAGCCCGTTCCCCGATTTGACGTGCTGCTGTCTGAGAGGGTCCTGAGTTGGGCCGGCCTCAGTCCCGTTGAGTTCGTTGGTAAGTTAGGCTTTCTTTTTGGCTCTTATATTGCATGTGTCACTGACTTCTTTGCATTTGGTTTTGTGCAGGACCCATGGATATGGACAAGCTCCGAGCCTCCATGCGCCATCCGAGGAAGGTCACGAAGGCTAGAGGCGCCAGCTCTTCCCGTTCGAAGCCTGCCCTGGATTCTTCGGCCTCTGTCCCAGTGCCTTCGTGGCCGGATCCCTTGAGCGTTCGGGGGCGGATCCCTCCCCGGGGCCTAGCAGAGCGCCGGACCGGAAGCGGGCTCGAATTCTGGAGGACCCGGTCTTGGAAGAGGAGACCGGCTCTCCATCAGAGCCACTCAAGAGGGGTTCCAGGAGGTCTTCTTGGGGCTCGCCCTCGCCGATCATGGTAGAGGGGGGGCCTCCGGTTCGCAGTTCCCTCGGGGCTATCAGTCGCGGATAGCCTGCTGCACGAAATAGAGAGGTCGGCAGGGGGCAGGGTCCCCGGGGGGGACCTTCAAGGCCCAGATGGCGTCCATCACCCAGGAGTCAGTACAGGTAAGTGCTCGGTTGTTTTTGCGATTTGGTGCTTCCTTCGTCTTCTTCACCTCTTTCTTATTTTTCAGGTCCTTCAGCACGTCGCCCTTGCCTTACGCATGGAGGCTGAGGTGATAGCCCCGGCAATGAAGGCCGCGGACCATCTTGCCTTGCTGGAAGAGAGCTCCAAAATACCCTTTGTAAAGACTTCGCTTTTAGTAGTAAAATTTTTTTTGTCTCATCGGTTTGCACTTTATCTTTTGTTTGTGAAGAATGCTCGTAAAATATCTTTGTTTGCACTATTGGGCTTCCATGTCAGGTCGGCTATCTGTCTAGCGATCGTTCGTCGAGTTGATCGATCACTTGCCAAGTGTGTCAAGCGCTGCTGAGAAGGAGGCATCTCCCTGGCCCCGAATTCGAGGGGGGATCGTTCAAACTTGGATAGACCTGATGTCCCTTATTGGGGCTTCGGATCCGCTGCATATGATGGGCAGAGGGATGTCCGCCGTAGTTGTGCCGAGCATGAATGGGCTCAGAGGCTTCGTTATGAGGGCTACAAACCCGCAGCGTCTGTTGGGCAAGAGGATGCTTGCTGGGTATGACCGAGCAGGGAAGCTGCTCGGTTGCCTCTTGACGAGGGCTTTGATTTCTGGCGTTGCAAGCACGCAGCCAACAGCCGGGGATGGCCGATCGAGGGTCGGGCTCGACTGCCTCTGGGAGGACCTTTTGATCTCTGGCGTTGGAGGGGCCGTAGGAGGCCTGCTAAGGATAGCCAGGCAGTGAAGCTGCGCGGTTGCCTCTTGGCGAGGGCATTAATCCCTGACGTTGCGAGTAGGGAAGCTAACGGCCGGGGATAACCGACAAGGGAAGCCGCTCGGCTGCCTTTAAGGAGGACTTTGATCCTTAGCGTTGGAGAGGCCGTAGGAGGCCTGCTAAGGATAACCGGGCAGTGAAGCTGCGTAGTTGCCTCTTGGCGAGGGCTTTGATCCCTGGCGTTGCGAGTAGGGAAGTTAGCAGCCGGGGATAGCCGAACAGGGAAGCCGCTCGGCTGCCTCTAAGGAGGACTTTGATTCTTAGCGTTGGAGGGGCTGTAAGAAGCCTACTAAGGATTACCGGGCAGTGAAGCTGTGTGGTGGCCTCTTAGCGAGGGCTTTGATCTTTGGCGTTGTGGGTAGGCAACTACCGGCCTGGGATCACCGAGCGGGGTAGCCGCTCAGATGCCTCTTGCGATGGCTTTGATCCCTGGCGTCAAGGGTAGGGAGCTACCAGCCGGAGATGACCGAGCAAGGGTCAGGCTCGGTTGCCTCTTGCGAGTGCTTTTGATCCTTCAGGACGGGGACCGAGCAAGGTTACTGCCCAGTGCCTCTTGGCGAGGACTTTGATCCCTGTCGGTTGTGGTAGGAAGCTACCAGCCGGGGATAGCCGAGCAAGGGTCGGTCTCGACCGCCTCAAAGGAGGACTTTGGCCTTTAGCGCGGGAGGGGCTGTAAGAACCCTACCAAGGACCCTTAGCTAAGCAGGGTTACTGTCCGATGCCTCTTGGCGAGGGCTTTTGTCCTGAAGGATAGCCGAGCGAGGGTCGGGCTCGACTGGCTCTGGGAGGGCTTTTGATCCCTGTCGGTTGTGGTAGGAAGCTACCAGCCGGGGATAGCCGAGCAGGGTAGCTGCTGAGCTGCCTCTAAGGAGGACTTTGATCCTTAGCGTTGGAGAGGCCGTAGGAGGCCTGCTAAGGATAACCGAGCAGTGAAGCTGCGCGGTTGCCTCTTGGCGAAGGCTTTGACCCCTGGCGTTGTGAGTAGGGAAGCTACCGGCCAGGGAGAACCGAGCAGGGTAGCTGCCGAGCTACCTCTAAGGAGGACATTGATCCTTAGCGTTGGAGAGGATGTGGGAGGCCTGCTAAGGACGACCGGGCAGTGAAGCTGCGCGGTTGCCTCTTGGCGAGGGCTTTTGATCCCTGGCGTTGCGAGTCGGGATGCTATCGGCCAGGGATAGCCGAGCATGGAAGCTGCTCGGCTGCCTCTATGGAGGACTTTGATCCTTAGCGTAGGAGGGGCCGTAGTAGGCCTGCTAAGGATAACCGGGCAGGGAAGCAGCGCGGTTGCCTCTCGGCGAGGGCTTTGATCCCCGGCGTTGCATGTAGGGAAGCTACCGGCCAGGGATGGCTGAGCATAGTAGATGCTTGGCCGATTCTTCATGAGGTTTCGCCCGACCATCCCATGGTAGGTATGGGGAACAGAAACGGTCGCGGCGAACGTGCGTGTAGCATGCGCATTGAATGCATGGGGAGGCGAAGCGCCAGAGTCGCGTCGTTTCGATTCTGCCAAAGAAGGCTCAATGATCGCCGCGTGGTAGCGAATTTGCGGGTGAAAACGGGTGACTGTTGGGTTCCGTTGGGACGCAGTGGGATATATAAGGCCGAGGGAGCACCGGTCCTTCCTTTCTTCATAAACAGATCGTTGAGAATGGAAGACTTTCCCTTTACCATCCCCGATATCATCCACTTCGAAGACGTATACCTCTATGACCAGAACTGTACCGAGGACACGGTGTTGTTGGTCTATGGGAGCATCGAAGACCACTTTAGCCGGTGCTCCCCCGGCGCTCCCCCCTGCTGCAGCTACTGATGCACTCCATCTGGAGAGCGTCGCCGGGGCTTTACAACCCCTTGTCCGAGCAGCTCTACGACGAGGCCGTGGGCAAGATGTGGTCTTTGAGGAGCTTCGGCCTGATCTCCGCGAGTCGGCTGGCTCGCTCGGTGGCGCTCGTCCGTGAGTGCTACGAATTGAGGCTTGAGGTCAACGCGCGCGGGGGGAATCGAGGGCTGAGGTTGGATCTCGTAAGGCCTCGGCTGGCGGAGATTTTTACTGAGTACCATGAGCAGTGCTCTCTGCACCCCTTCCCCCGCTATTGTAATTTTCTTTTTCTTTTTGTATGTATGGCTGAGGAGCCAATAATACCTTCTTGAATAAATGAGACCTTTCCTTCTTTTTCGCAATATTCCATTGATCTTATTAAATTTACAACAGACCCTAGGAAGAGTTTACATTGCCCTAAAAAAAGTACGTGCTAATAGATGACCTTATTAGCGTGGCCCGAGCTCCTCGGAGACTTGTTGGACTCCGTGATCAGTACCGGGTATGGGGCTCTGTTCAGTTGATAAAACTGTACATTTGTTATTATATTTTTCCTACTATTTCTATATTAAAAAAGGTCTTTATTAAAATATATCATACATATGAGGTTTTATCTGTAAAAACACTATTTTCCATGTGTTGATATATTATAATTAGCATTTGGTAGGAAAATGTATGCAAATAATATCATTGACCAAATCCTAGTAGAACAAAGTCTACTAAATATTATTTGTTGAGATTGTGCAGAATTTTTCAGGTCTAAAATCAAGAGAATCAAAGTTGTTAAAGCAAACCTGCCTAATTAAGAAAGCAAACTAAGAAATCAAGTCTGGCAGAAGTAAAGAAAAGATTTCCAATTTTCAAAAGTTCCAGAGATCTCCAAGTGTCACAAGAAGAAAAACGCAGAAGAGAAAATCCAACGATCACTATATAAGACCGCGGATCCGCGGTCCAACCTACCCTTTGACCGCGGATCCGCCGCGGATCTGAGAGGTTGGAAGCTGAGATTTTTTGGGGAGAATCTAAACTATTGGCTTCCAAATTTGGAAGCTAGACTTCTGGCTTTGGGACTATAAATAAAGACCGAGAGCCTCTTGGAAAAATTATCAAGCCGACGCTATCACGAAGTCCAAGACGGCTCACGCATCCAGGCTGATCATCAACTGTTCGTCTACCTCCTTAGAAGAGATCGAGAAGCAACTAGAAATTGTAATCATTTTCTAAGGATTCAAGTGTAATGAATATGGTTGATTAATAAAGGTAGCTTTCTTTTTCTTATTCTATTTCTTCGTAGTTTAATTATGCAATTTCTTTCCATCTCTTTTTCTCCCAACATGCGCGAGTAATTCTCCGCTTGTTAGGGTTCGTAGGATTAGGGTAGGCTAATGGATGATGAACATCTATAAACTCTTTTTAAGTACTATAAAGTTTATAAATTTTATCAAAAGAATCATTAACATCCTAATCGGGCGCGCTAACAATTCATTGTTAGTCCCGACCGCGATTAGAGATTAGATTAATAATTGTTTTGGTAAAGGCTAGATATGAACGGAGTTCCGTGTCGAGATAAGGGTTAAGAGTGGGATTCCTTTTCCCTCCAGAAACCCTAATATACACGCATCACCGTCGTTCTAGTTATAAATCTATTAAAGGATAAAAAGGGTAACTTTTAATTAATCGTTCATAACTACTAAATCCTAACGAACCCTACAAGCCCTATTATTATATTAACTGCATCCCTAAAATAATCTAGATCTATATATTTTGCATTCTTGCTTAAACGTAGATCTAGAAACTTTTCCACAAAATTTTTTATCCCTCCTCTCTTTTTCAACACATCTAAAGTAAGACTAAAAGATTCAACGTTTTCTTGAGGACGACCCGTACTAATCTCGGTCTAGCTATACGCGACACCGTTATTGATTGCGGTTATTCTAAAAACAATTTTTCGTACCAATCAAATGGCTTCATTACCGGGGATACGTGCGTAAGTTTTTATTCTTACTATTTGTGTTGAATTCTTATATGATCAATATCAAAAATAAAACAGAACTGCAAATTGTATATTTAACGATTATTGTGTGAATTTTGCGAAGGAATCTGGAGTCACAGACTTGAGGAAACAGGAGACAGATACATTCATTATGATCCAAAGAAGTAGAGAAGGCCACAGAAAAAAAAATCATCAATTGATCTCTCCCTCTTGCGGCGGAACCGCACCCGGAAGTGCACATCGGCTGCGGAAGCACGGCCAGTTAGGAGATCCAGGGCTTCAATCTTCTTTGGTAAGATTCGAACCTCCTTCTCTCTCCTCTGAAATCCAATAAAATAACTTTTCTGCAGGATTCTTTGCAAAATATCGCCGCTCAAAAATCTTTTTGCAAAGTTTTGTTTTGCGGTTTGTTTCTGCATATTTTAATACGGATTTTTAAGGGGCAAGACCAAAATACAGATTAGGTGGGGATTTCATCACCCTTCCTAACCCCCACAAATCACAAACCGAGTATCTACATCAACCCTACATTAATTTAAAAAATATCTAGACCAGACCCTAAGGACTGTCGCGCTCAATAAGGACAGAGGAAGGTCGTGGGTAATCTATCGCTTATCCGCATTATTTTTGTGGTGTCTAGGCAAGTGTGTCTAAGACAAGTGGTTACTTAATTAGGACCACTACTTTCGTAGTGGGGAGCCTCCCACTTACCTGGCACTTACCTGGCTACAAGGGTAGTAAGGAGGCGGTAGAGGATTGATCATGCGGCTTGTCCTTTGGAAGTCTAGGAGCGGTCTAGAGACTGACCTAGGTAACTTTAGTTTCAGGGTTGTTTGTGCATTTTTGTGTGATTTGTCTAAATCCGTCATTTTTCAAAACAAACCAATTATTTTCTCCCCTTTTTACCCTTCCCCCTTCTTCTCTTCTTATAATGGGTGACCTAAACAGAAGAACACTTGCCGAGCTTTGCTGTCCACAACTAGATATCTCTTGTTTTCGTAATCCCTTCGGTATACCGTCTGGCTCTTCCATGTCCTTAAGAGATCATATAGAACAAGAGGGAAGAAACAGTTGGCCACCTCAGTCTAGGTCTTATCAACCGTATCCTAATCCTACACATGTTTCAGTTCATACCCAGAATGAGGAAGCCCCTAGACGAATGTCTATTGCTGAGCACATAGCTAGGGCTAGAGGCCAAAGTTTCATCCCGGACCAATATCAACCATCACCACCACTGTCCAGAGAAGAGTTTGATAGGCAGTTTGTGGCATATAAGATGTCTATTGAAAATAGCCAACCAACCAACCCATATCAATATTCTTCTTATCATAATATTGATCCTACTCCTACCCAAGTTTTGCAACCATTCTATTCCTATCAATCCAATCCGACTTTTCCACCTTCTGTAGACAGTTCTTCTAATCAGTCATTTGGGAGTTTTAATTATCCACAGGAATTTCAATCTTATCCTGAAACCCCTTATCAACCCAAGACTAGTCTGGAGCAGACATTAGAAAAATTTCTGGAATTGTCGAACCAAATTAGGAAGGAAACAACAGAGTGGATGCAAGCAAAGAATTTCAAACCTGCCCAAAATTTTTCAGTATATGATTCGGGGATAGGACAAAATGAGAATTTGGGTAGTGAGACAGAACTGTACACCCTTCCTAATCAAACCTTCCCATTCCAAACTGAAATCCACAACTCCAGTTTCATAGATTCATCAAGTACACCAAATAGAATGTCTGATAAGTTGTGTGACTTTGTAGTATTTGATTTACCCGATTGTGAAGAGTCCATTTCAAGTGAAATCATACACAACCCTTGTGACCTCTACACCTCCACTCTTAAACCAAACTTGATTGAAAACCATACTTTTGATGAGGTGTTTGAGAATTTCAACCTTCACTTGAATGAGGTGATTGACGTTGGGGATATATTTATTGATGAACCCGAAATTTTGGATGATTTTGTCCCACCAATTCATCAAATCTTTTCACTTCCTTGTGGTCATCATCTTGAGCCTTTAATTTTTCCCGAACCCCAAATATGTCTTGAAGTTGATAATAATGGTATACCCGAAGATCAGACCGAAGAAATACAGCCTCCATCTTCCACATCTGGTTCAGCAACACTCGACACACCAATTTGTTTACCCATTTCACCTTCTACTTTCTCCGGTTCTTCTTCTGTTCCTATAGTTTCAGCGAGTTTTGATGAATCACAATCCGTTAATTCAAGTTCAATAATACCAGAAATTTAACTTGATTTGGATATTTTTGAAAATTAGGTAGATGAGTTTTTCGAGTCCTCTACCTCAATAATTTTTGAATCAAGTAGGATAAATTCTGGTACAAAACTCTTTGACAGCAAAATGTTCAATCATACCATTGATAAAAGTTTTGAAGAACTTTTTGCTGACGAATTTGAATTTTTAAATAATGCAGATTTTGTGATTAATCAATCTCCACCTATAGAGGTTGAACCGTCACCATTCCTTCTTTCTAATCATTCACATTCATCATCATTCTTTCTTTTCTCTAATTTCAAACCCTTTCCAGACCACCTCTTATCCCTTCCCCATTTTTTCTTGACTCGATACAACATATTCTTCCGCCAACCTATACGCTATACTGATAAAATCTTTGAATGGTTGGTGTTAACTTTTGGCCTTTGTAAAGTCTTACTTTGACCAAATGACTCACCCCCTCTTAAAATGCTTCGTATTGTCTAACTCATGTTTGAGGGGGGTTTATTTTTGGCTCTTGAACATAACTTTTGTCCTCAAATTTGTGAGCCAAAGATAAGTTTGGGGGAGGATTTTCACTTTCATATATTCTTGCCCCCATTAATAATTTCCTCCCAAGTCTACAGGTTTTTGAGCTTAACGGATGATATCAGTGAGGACACTGCTGTAAACAGCTTTGGGGGAGGTTTGTGCTTATTTACGCATCAATTTGCATCATGCTTTGCATAAGCACAACATTTTCAAAAATTTTAAAAAATAAAAAAATAAAAAAAATTCTTTTATAACAAAAGAGCAGAAAGTGAAAAATTACATCCAAAAGATAGGAATAGTTTAAGAAAACCAAGAAAATTAGAAGTTTTCTTAAACGAACTGGTAATAAGTAGTTATGAGTTGTTGTCCTAAGGGTTAGTAAGATGAAGGAAGTCACTAATCTGAGGATAAAAATAAGTCTGAAAAATAATTTCTATTCTGGAAGCCAAACATTTTGAACGTTGATACCCTACTATACGCACTTACACACATCTTGAAATTCGGGATAGTAGAGGATGCCTTGAAATGCTCTTGTCTAAAAGCCAAAGTATGAAGGAAATAAAAAAAATGAATAAAATATAAAATGGTGAAGAAAAAAAAATGAACACTGGTTTTTTTATCGCCAAGGCAGCAATAAAAAATTATAGCGAGGGTGCTTCATCACTTAGTGCCTTAGACCAACTGGTTTGGGAGTCACTGCTAAGCCTTAGGTGGTGCAAGACGAGGAAAATACTATCACCTAATCAGCAAGCACATGAGTAATCGGTCGGTTAGTACCTCAAGAAGTATTAACGGTCGCATGAAAATATGTGAGCAAATTTAAATATTCATCAAACTAAAAAGTACTACGGCAGATGGACAAGAGTATGATAGCTTGAATTGAATTCTCCGAGTGTAGGGATGTTCTATTCACACACGTAGGGGTATATGATCGATGTTTGGATAAAAGGTAGGAACGAAAAATAAAGATGATGTTTTATTGAGGGATAATGTGATTTCTAACATCTTTTCATGACTATTAAGATAGGGCTCATGACAACTGAAAAGCTAGTGTAGTTGGAAACTCTTATTTTCAAAGTCTTTCTTTTATGGTTCTTATCTTTATATGTAAATTTCACCATCACTCTTTTATTATAGGATTTTTTGTGGGTGTAATCCGCAGAAAACCCTCAGGAGACAACACTCCTCCTACTAGGGACACCTAGAGATTTAACGGCTTGTTGCACGTGCTCAGTGCAATCGTGTTTCCCTATGAAAGTGTGCTTAGTTTTCTCCTTTCTTTTTCTCCTTCTCTTGAATAAACTAGTTTGCTCGGGACGATCAAAGATAGGTTTGGGGGTATTTGTTCAGTTGATAAAACTGCACATTTGTTATTACATTTTTCCTACTATTTCTATATTAAAAAAGGTCTTTATTATAATATATCATACATATGAGGGTTTATCTGTAAAAACACTATTTTCCATGTGTTGATATATTATAATTAGCATTTGGTAGGAAAATGTATGCAAATAATATCATTGACCAAATCCTAGTAAAACAAAGTCTACTAAATATTATTTGTTGAGATTGTGCAGAATTTTTCAGGTCTAAAATCAAGGGAATTAAAGTTGTTAAAGCAAACCTGTCTAATTAAGAAAGCAAACTAAGAAATCAAGTCTGGCAGAAGTAAAGAAAAGATTTCCAATTTTCAAAAGTTCCAGAGATCTCCAAGTGTCACAAGAAGAAAAACGCAGAAGAGAAAATCCAACGATCACTATACAAGACCGCGGATCCGCGGTCCAACCTACCCTTTGACCGCGGATCCGCCGCGGATCTAAGAGGTTGGAAGCTAAGATTTTTTGGGGAGAATCTAAACTGTTGGCTTCCAAATTTGGAAGCTAGACTTCTGGCTTTGGGACTATAAATAAAGACCGAGAGCCTCTTGGAAAAATTATCAAGCCGACGCGATCACGAAGTCCAAGACGGCTCACGCATCCAGGCTGATCATCAACTGTTCGTCTACCTCCTTAGAAGAGATCGAGAAGCAACTAGAAATTGTAATCATTTTCTAAGGATTCAAGTGTAATGAATATTGTTGATTAATAAAGGTAGCTTTCTTTTTCTTATTCTATTTCTTCGTAGTTTAATTATGCAATTTCTTTCCATCTCTTTTTCTCCCAACATGCGCGAGTAATTCTCCGCTTGTTAGAGTTCGTAGGATTAGGGTAGGCTAATGGATGATGAACATCTATAAACTCTTTTTAAGTCCTATAAAGTTTATAAATTTTATCAAAAGAATCATTAACATCCTAATCGGGCGCGCTAACAATTCATTGTTAGTCCCGACCGCGATTAGAGATTAGATTAATGATTATTTTGGTAAAGGCTAGATATGAACGGAGTTCCGTGTCGAGATAAGGGTTAAGAGTGGGATTCCTTTTCCCTCCAGAAACCCTAATCTACACGCATTACCGTCGTTCTAGTTATAAATCTATTAAAGGATAAAAAGGGTAACTTTTAATTAATCGTCCATAACTACTAAATCCTAACGAACCCTACAAGCCCTATTATTATATTAACTGCATTCCTAAAATAATCTAGATCTATATATTTTTGCATTCTTGCTTAAACGTAGATCTAGAAACTTTTCCACAAAATTCTTTATCCCTCCTCTGTTTTTCAACACATCTAAAGTAAGAGTAAAAGATTCAACGTTTCCCTGAAAACGACCCGTACTCATCTCGGTCTAGCTACACGCGACACCGTTATTGATTGCGGTTAACTACTACAAACTTTTTTGTACCAATCAGGCTCCCTGGGCTCCGGACTTGTCATCTGCCGAAACAAGCATGATCTGGCCGATGGTCAGCTCGGCGGGAGGGGGACGCTGCTCCTGCTCGCGGTCGCCCTGCCGGTTATCCCTCAAATAGGCGATGAGGAGCCCCGATCGGATGAGCTCCTCGATGTAATCCCGGAATTGCTTACAATCCTCCGTGGCGTGGCCCAGCATCCGGTGGAAGGCGTAGTAGGGGCCCCGGGTTCGCTTCGAAGCCTGACGCGGGATTGGAGGGAGCTTGAAGAACCTCTCGCCCTGGGCCTCCTCTAGTAACACTGCGGGGGAGACGTTGAGCGGAGTGTACTCCTGGAATTTCGGGTGATGGGGGTGCTGACGCTCTGGCTTCTCTTCCCGAGCCCTCTTCTTCTGGTCAGACCGTTCTGTTCGAGGGTGGTTCGCGTTCACCTCGGACTCGAGCTGGATCTCGCGCTCGGTCCACGCCTTGACCTCGGCCATGGTATTAGGCTGCGCCAACGCAAAGGAGCGCAACCACTTTCTGTGCCTTAGACCAGATCTGAGCGCAGTGATGACGGTCTCGTCCTGGTGCTCGGGGACCTCGAGGAGGGCATTGTAGAAGCGGGTGACGTAAGCTTTGAACGTCTCCTTGTCCCCGCTCTTAATTGTGAAGAGGTAGTCGACCGTGCGCTTCTGCCGACGGTTCCCGACGAAGTGGCCGAGGAACTGGGTAGCCAGCTCGTCAAAGGTCAAGATTGAGCGAGGCTCGAGTCTTCGGAACCAGTCTCGACCAGAGCGGATGAGGGTGGCTGAGAAGGCCCTGCACTGGGCGGCGTCGGAATGGTCCTGGAAGCTCATCCCCGCGGTGAAAGCATCCAAATGGTCTTTCGGGTTAGTTTTCCCGTCGAACAGAGAGACCTTCAGGGGCTTGTTGCACGAGGAGACGCGGACAACGAGCAGTCCCTCGGTAAACGGCTTGGTGAGCGAGTCGGCAGCGTACTTAGCCCCGTCGCCTGAGAGGTGACCTTCCCGGCACATGCCCTCGATCTTCTTTTCGAGGGCGTCGAGTCGGCCGTGGTACCCCGAGGATTCGGCGCCTTGTGATCCCTGGCTTCTGCTGTAGGAGATCTGCGTCTGGGCGTGGCCCCGGTTCCTCCCAATGAAGTTCCTCAGATCCCCGGGCGAGGTGGCCCTTGAGCCATCGTGGCGAGCCCCTTCTGTGCGACCCCGTCGAGGGAGGGGGTGTCGATCATGCCTGGGGACCGGCGAGGTGACCGACATCTCCTCATAGGGGTAAAGGTCGCGAGGAGGCTCGAGGCGAAGCGCTCTGGCGGCGGATCTTGGTGTGGAGCTGTGGGGCGCCCAGCGGGCTTCAGAGGGTATCGGCCCATGAGATCTGTGGCCATGGATCGTAGTCTGCCAGTGGTTAGCCGTGCCGACGAGGGCAGAGCCTTCTGGAGGTGGAGGAGCGACGATCTGGGCCCCTGGCCCGACCGTTTGGACGCGGACGAGCGTCTCCACGAGGGACTGTAGCCGATCTATTTGGCTGGCGAGAGAGTTGATGACGGTCGCCGGAGGAGGTTCATCCGCGCCTCCGGTGAGAGGGAGGTGGCGGCTGGTACCTGGATCTTCAGGATGATCGCTTGCCATGTGGATGGAGATCGGAAGGCCAACTTTATTTTTTTGTGGAGTTTAGCTTCCCACGGACGGCGCTAACTGATGGAGGTCCTTTTCAGGTTTCCGTCAGATGTTGTCTTCCGTCGATCTCCCGGTGGATTTTGGAGGTGATCTCCTATTGCTTGTAGGTCTCAATGGGTTTTGAGGAGATTGATGGTTTGAGGAGTTTGCGCCGAGTACCTGTAAGGAAGTCCCGGGATGGTTTGGTACCACCGAGGACCCTCCGACGATCAAGTTAGCACGAGATCCGAGCAGAGTAATGGCTAAGTGGGGTGAAAAACGCTTCCTTGACCCCTCTGTGATGGGGGTTTATATAGTGGCAGCAGTACGCAGCAGCAGGCGCGAGAATCCCACCGGGAGTTACGCTCCCGACGTCACGCCCGCGTAACGAGCGGATCGCCCGTTAATGGGGATCGTGATGGCGTGGAACGTGGGATGTTGCCGGCGGAGAATCTGCGCATGGCGAGATTTGCGGAGCGGCGGTTACGCTTGTGAGTGGTGGAGTTGGTCGGTCGGAGAGACCGAGGAAGATGGCCTCGGCGGGAGAGCTCGGGACCGAGCGGGAGGGCCAAGGCATCTTGGTCATGTGGCAGCTCGGGGCGAGCTGGGAGTCCGAAGAGGCCACTTTGCAGGGGGCTCTGAGGAGAGCTAGCTTGTGCTTGCAGGTCGGGTACAGAGGTAGCCTTGTCGGCCCCTGTGGACCCTTTCTTCTGAGTTCTGGGACACGCCATCTGCCATGTGTCCTGATCTGGGAGATCGTCAATATAGAGCATCATCAACTAGACTAGTATGTATTTTGATAATAATGCAATTTAACTCATATGTTATGATTTTTTTAATTATTCAAACAAAATCATTCTCCAAAATGCAATTACCAAACAAACTATCAGAAATTAAGAAACACACGGACAAAAAAATAAAGTATAAGCCAACAACCGAAAAATGCACTAAGAGAAAAGAAAATATACTCAAAGTTAATCTGCTCCTTCGATATGGCAATCGCATGTGATTGAAGTATGGGAACGGTCTGATGTCAGGTCCACCATAAAGACAGTTGAGCTCGACGAGATCCACCTTCTTAAAAAATTGAACTCTCCAACAAATGAAACTCTATCTTGTTTGAAACTCTGATTTAAACTTCGAAGGTATTTCGCTAATAGGTTCCACATTGAAATGGGATCTTTTCGTTAGGTTTAGGGTTACAAGGCGATTTATGTAGGGACAAAAAAGAGAGAAGACAGAGAGTGGCACAGTTTGGTCCCTCCATTTCTAAACCAAAATGATTAAAATGGAAGGAATGACATGTCTATTGCACATACAATTTATCTCCTAATATCAAGAATGCATTCCCTAAATCTATACATTTCAAAGAAAAAAGTATTATCCATAAAAATTTTAAAACAACAAACAGTTCCAATCACCCAAAGCTGACATCAAGGTCATGTTAAGCCCTTCCTAGCTAGATTGTCGGTATCAATTAGTGAGATTGAATAAACTATCCTTTTTTTTAGCACAATTACGCATTGACGGCAAGAAATTGCCCTCCTGTTACCTAAACATGTATGCTGAGATAAAGAAACACCACACATTTTTAAAGATTTTGGATCATTCACACCAAAATTGTCACCCACAACCCCAACCCTAACCCCAACTAATTGATCCTAACCCCAACCCCAACTAATTAACCCTAACTGAACCGAATCCTAACCCTAACTCTAACCCTAACTGAACCGAACCCTAACCCTAACCTTAACCCTAACCTTAGCCTAAACTGAACACTAACCCTCACCCTAACCGAACCCTGAACCCTAGCCCAAGTAGCAACCCATTAATCATCAAAATTATAAATAAAAGCATTATTAGAAGTAAAAATTTGAGATTTACTAACCTGTAGCTAGGCCGACGATGGAGGAGACCGGTGGTACGACACAATCGGCGACGAGACGTGGGCGGTGGCGACGAGAAAGTCGACGAGGAAGCTTTGGGAGATCGAGAGCGGTGGCGGGCCGCGGGCGAAGGGCGATGGCGACGAGGAGCGGGAGAGGTGGCGACGAGAGGTGCACGCGGGAGATCGAGTGAGAGAGAGGGATTTTTGGTAACGAGGACTTTTCTGTGCTTTTTTTTTATTAATAACCCATATATATGCCTCTATGGATTTAACAGTAGGGCCTTCGTTTGCGGCTCCGTAGGGTCAAAGGACAAATTACGTTTTAATATTTTTAAATTAAAACGTAGGGCACCGTAGGGACAATCATGGGGACCTAAAGAGTAATCCGTAAGGGCAATAAAATGTTGCCCCTACGGATGCCTTTATCCGTAGGGCAACCCCTTATTGTAGTAGTGTCCCTCTCCGAACACTGGCTTCCGAGACTGGTTGGTATTAGGACCGCTCATCCCTCACTTATTTCGGTTAGTTGAAGTGTTAAAAGATTCAGTATCGTTGGAATTTCCGTCTTTGCAATTGTCCTCCTTTCGGTTTCTCCAGGACCTATTGCTATTTTGGGAATCAGAGAAGGACTCCTGCTTTGAACGCTCCGACATCTGGACTTTCCTGGTCAGCTCTTGGAATGTTTTGATACCCGCGGTGCATAGAAACGGGGTCATCCAATTGTTGAGATTTCCGACAAGGAGGCTGACAGATTGGTCCTGCTCTATCGGCGGTTCACATTTGACGGAGAGATTGCGCCATCGGATTATAAAATCCATGCTGCTTTTGTTGTTGTTTGGTTTCGTCCTTACGAGGTCGGCGATGGTGATCTTATCGCCGACACTCATGAACCTTTGTCGGAACAGAGATTCCATTTGGACGAATGTAGTAACGGAGCCATCCGGTATGCTCGCGTACCAGTCAAAAGCAATATCGGTCAGGCTATTAACAAACTAGCGGAGGAGAAGCGCATCATTGCCCCCAGTATTCCCGTATGAGACTTTAAAATGGGCGATGTGTTGATTCGCATTTCCCGTCCTATCAAATCTTTCGAATTTGAGGATGACATAGCCGCTAGGAAATTCTACCAGATCATATTAAGCAGGATATGGTCTCCCATTACTGCTGATATCTTTTAGCGCTTCGGCTTCGACTACCAATGTTTTGACTTTGTTGGCAACCAAATCCATGATTTGATCTTGAGTTAGCGGGTTACTGTCATCGGTAGCCAAGACATTTCCCGAGATGGGATGCGGCCGACTTTCATATAGCTTATCCACCTTTGAATTTGAGGGAATAGGCATTTGATGCCTCGGGACACCGTTTCCCGGTTCATGAGCAGAGCACTGCGCTTGATTGGGCGGTTGAGAGGCAACTTGGGCCATGAGTTGTAAGATGACGTTTGTCAAATCGTCGATCTTCGAGTAGAGCTTGGCCATCTCCATGTCTTTGTTTCTGAGCTGCTTTTGGAGCTCTTGGAGAAGTTGCTGCTCTGCATTCTTGGGACGGAAGATTGGCTCATCTTCGCTTTCCGAGCCCAACTCTTCATGAACTGAGGGATCACTCTACTTATCAGCCTCACTGGAAGGGTCTTCATTACCTTCCAGAGGAGGCTGGTCTTGGGAAGTGGCAGCCACATTCATACCAGATTGGATTTGACATTTAGTGGCCCCGTCCTTGCTCTTGTTGCGCGTGCCTACCATGTAGACAGTGTGGACCGCATATCTAGCCATCTCTTTATCTTTGGCGGGATAACCCTGTTCTTGGAACCTCATGAAGTGAGAATGAGCCCTAGTCCTTTTGTTGGCTCTATATCTGAACCTTTTATGTCTTAGCTTCTCAATCTTGAGGGCTTGACGGGCATCCGTCATCCAGGAAGCCATCGTGAGTCGATTGACGGGGATCTTAGAGAAGATACCCGATTGAGCAGTTATTAGGGGCACCGTTGGAGCTTGCTCGAGATACCTTGTTGCTTTGTTGGTGTTGATGGCCTTACCTCCAGCTGGGGCCAAGGAAAATAGCTCAAACACCGACTTGCGTTTGGGTAGTGGTGCCCTCGAGATCACCACATTTGGCATCTTACCTTTCGAGGACGGTTTATCCATCACTGGGGCTTGAGGAGCAGAGATGGCGTTAGCTGACACGATCAAAATAGAGCCGAATGGTAGCAATGACTCCTCCCATTGTCGCCCGAGACTGGCCGGGAGGACCGTCCTGGCGTCCATCTTCATTGTGTAGGAGATGGGAGTTGTGCTGAGAGCTGAGATTATCCTTGGAGACATTTTGTTGCGTCCGAAAATTGCAGTCGAAAGTCGTTAACCTGGACAAAGAAGCATGATTTCAATACAGACAATCGATATACATATTTATTGAGTTCGCATGAACGTTAAACCCGAAATATGAAAGGAGAGATTGGTCCAACCGGGCGTGCCAGAATCTGTAGGGTGTTTTACGTCGCCCCATTAAGATGGGAATACACGCGCGGTTGTCAGGCGTACTACAGATTCCCCCTGCCCAGGGTAGGCGGGGGTTTATTGATTGTGGGGATCCGAATCGGCGGCAGCCGCGGACTAAGCTACCGTTAATTAACCTTCAACTTTGGAGTGAGAGAACCTCCGATTGACGGGTCAAACTGGTTATGCAAAGTCAACGTGCAGTGTGCATATGTGTGTCTTAAGGGGTTTTGGATATATCGGGAGCCTCGCAGAGTTTACGGGGATCCCGCTACCCGGATAGCGGGTTGGGGATCAAGAAGGCCAACAGCCCCCTTTCGGGGTGCGGGAAAGCGTCCCGTTAGAAAAAAAAATTTTAACGGGGACAGTGTTGTAGAGTGTGTATATAAAAAAAGGAAGAATAGCGTCCAAAGGATGTGTGGGCCCCGGCGCCCCACGTGTCTGGCACGCGGGCATCAGGCTTCAGCAGGAAAAGGGACTTGGTCCCTGCACTGGGAGCTGTGCTTCCGATTTGACTTCTGAAGTTAAACTCATAAAAAGAAATTAATTTATAGAGTTGAACTCCAACAGATCTTGAATAGAGTTAAACTCCTAGAAATCCTTGGAAATGATCAAAGGAGACCCTTTTCTTCTCCCCTTTGGTCCTGGATCTTCTTTTAGACCTTGGATCTTCCCAAGATGGGATTTTTGGAGATGAGTTTCCTTCCTCTCAGTTGGCCAGATCTTGGAGGAAAGGGGGGTGAGATTTAAAAATCTCCCCATTTTGAGATCTGATGGAAGATCTGAGTTCCCCTTCAAGGGTTTGATGGTGAAAAACTATTTATTTTTTGAAAATGAAGAGTTAAACTCTTGATTTAATTCAAAAAGGGGAGAAATTTTTAGAACCTTGAGGAAGGGGAAGGAGGCACAAACCCTAGAATTTGATAGAATGAATTCTTGTGTTTTAGAATGTTTTAGAATGAAGGAAGGAGAAGGTTTTAGAATGAATTCTTCCCTTTTATAGGCTTACAAATTTACACATAACCCCTTGAGCTTTACAAAATGGCATTTTGCCCATCCCATGCCTCATGTGCTCACTTCTTTTTGCACATGAGCCACGCGCTTTACAAAAATTTGGCTTGATGCCCGTTTTTCTTACATTCATGCATAAAAAATTACATCAAAATTATTTATTATATGATTTCATTTTGGCTTGGGGGGAGGCCGGCCGCTTCATGTTCGGACTCGACTTGGGCATGGGCCCACTTGATCTGGGCTTGGGCCCCACTTAGCTTGGGGTTGACTTTGACTTTGACTTGGTAAACCGGGGTGCAATTTTTGACCCCAAAAATCGTGACTTGTCATGTTTTCCTGTCCAGTCAGTATTCTATATTGTGATTGAATTTATTATCATGTTAGCTATAGATACTGTCACGCCCACCCCCAATACAGAAAGTATTGTCCGCTCTGGCCGAAACCGCACGGTTTTTTTCCTTCGGGGCGAACCGGACCCAGCCAAGGGCCACTTCCCAGGAGGCCACCCATCCCAGAATTTCCCTGGCTTGAGCACGCTTAACTACGGAGTTCTCAAGCTCATGTAGTGCTGGTTCACTTAAAAGGCGCCTCTGTATTGAAGAGTGGTATCATTCCATTTATAGAACAGATCTGCCCTCTTTCGGAATGTATTCCGAAGAGTCCACATTGTTCTACAGTGGGTCCCACGGACTCAAGAGGTGGCCCCCACGGATTCAAAAGGTGGCCCCCGCCTACTTAACATGACACTTTGTATGGCACTTTGTTCCGTGTGGCACTTTGCTCCGTGAGCAAAAACCGGGTCCTGACATTCTCCCCACCTTTGAACAATGGTTCGTTCTCGAACCACAGACCTACTTATTAAGAGACCAGCTCTGATACCATTCTGTCACGCCCCACCTCCAATACAGAGAGTATTGTCCGCTCTTACCGAAGCCGCACGGTTTTTTCCTTCGGGGCGAACCGGACTCAGCCAGGGGCCACTTCCCAGGAGGTCACCCATCCCAGACTTCCCTGGCTCGAGCACGCTTAACTACGGAGTTCTCAAGCTCCTGTTGTTCCCCTCCGAATGGCGGCCAAGACGCAGGGACGTCTTGCCTGAGATTCGGGGCAAATGCTAATTAGTGCTATCCGTCTACCTCTCCGAAGATACCAAGTTGATTTATGGCATCATGCATCAAAGGTTTAAACGGATGCGTCCGATGTAGCAGACTTCGTCAGATTCCCCCTCGTGTGAGGGGTTTTTGATTGTGGGGACGCTCTTCCCTGCAGGCGCAAGCCCCTGGAGTTAATTACGCTACCGCATTGCGGTAACAATTTTCTCCTTCTCCAGAAATTTCATTTCGTGTCGTGTGTATTTATTTTGTGTTTGGATGGCCGTGGATTGTATACGGAGACCGAGTTATGTCGTCGCCCGTAGGGCGTGGACTAGTCCAAATCCGTATTATCTTAGATTTGGGTTTGGGGGTTTAGGTTTAAGGATACGTTAGCCTCATTTGAGACTAAGATCGACTTAAACGTTTGTTAAGGATACATTAGTCTAGTTTTAGACTAAGATCAACTTAACGGGATCGTTTAGATCCGACAAAAGAGCAATTAGGGGAGCCCTGTTGTTTAGTTTAATGACATTGCGGTCAATAGGTAGTTTAAGGACATTGCGGTCCAATGTTAGTTTTAAGACATTGCGGTCAAGGTTAAGGACGTCGTAGTCCGTGGATTTAAAGACTCCACAGTCCGATGTTAGTTTTAAGACATTGCGGTCAAGGTTAAGGACGTCGTAGTCCGTGGATTTAAGGACTCCACAGTCCGATGTTAGTTTTAAGACATTACGGTCAAGGTTAAGGACGTCGTAGTCCGTGGATTTAAGGACTCCACAGTCCGATATTAGTTTTAAGACATTACGGTCAAGGTTAAGGACGTCGTAGTCCATGAGTTTAAGGACCCCACAGTCCGTATCAATGTATGTGGTTATCGGGACCCGTCACCTCTTTGAAGACGTTGAGGAATTACAACGACAAGTATCAAAGGAGTGAAGAGATGTACCCTTACACCAAGGTAGATTAAGAGATCTGCGGTCCAATTTGGAAACTAAAATCAATTATTATATTATGAGCTCATTGGCCCAGTTGAATTTGAATTGAGGACTTATGGCCATCTCGGGCTAAGTCCAATTATGTTTGGGATATTGGCCCTCTGTCGATTCATTAAAGGAGAGGCTTTGCCTCTGGAAACTTAGCCAATTGGGCTAAGGCTAGTGTTAAACATTAGAGACCAACAGTGTTGAACACTGGGAATAAGATTGACAAGTTAGTGTTAAACACTAAAAGATAATCAGTGTTGAACACTGGGAAAAGAGTTTTCAGATTAGTGTTAAACACTAAGCAAATCAGTGTTAAACACTGCAAATAGAGTTTTCCAAATTAGTGTTAAACACTAAAGAGAATCAGTGTTAAACACTGGATACAGAGTTTCAATTTAGTGTTAAACACTAAGGCAAGAGGGGTCACGTAGTAACACGTGAGGGCGCCCTGCTTCCCTTTATTTTATTCGGTCAAAAGTCTTGAATACTTTTAAAGTATCACGTGCCGTCACGTGATGAGAATTTTGGTGCTTGTCTGTTAAAGCTTCAGCCAAGGGGTCACGTGGTAGCACGTGATAGCGCCCTGTTTCCCTTTATTTTGTTCTACAGATAAGTGTTTAACACTTTTAATTCTGAAAGCCATCACGTGTGGGCACGTGATGGGGGCTTGCGCTTTGATCTGTTAGAATGTTCATTAGGGGTCACGTGTCGACACGTGAGGGCGCCCTAAAGCTCTTTTCTGTTTCTTTTTCTTTTGTGTGCTTTAGAGATCATGTGGGGCACGTGAGGCATTTGCCGCAAAGCTCTCCTTTGTATATCTTCGCAGGAGTCACGTGGTAGCAACTGAGGTGTTTACTTCAGAGTTCTTTTCTGGGGATCTTTGCAGGGGTCACGTGGTAGCACGTGACTCTGCATGTTTTAAAGATCTGTTCATCTCTTAAGAATTAATTTCTTCATAAGGTTAAACCCTAGCAACAAACTTTAGGGGAATTAAATTCCTGTTTTCTTCTGAGGAATTGTATTCTTAATAGGGTTAAACCCTAATTTCTTTTCTTAAGGGAATTAAATTCCTGTGAGTTTTGAGAGAATTATGTTCTCAAATAGGGTTAAACCCTAGTTCTGTTCATTTTGAAGGAATTAAATTCCTATATCATAAAGTTAAACCTTAATTTTATCTCAAAGGAATTGAATTCCTATCATTTAGTGAGAATTAAATTCTCAAAACTCAATTCCTCCTTTGTGTTTTAGATCTGCATGGCAGGATCTCAACCCAATGAGAATTAAATTCTCAATTCATGGGAAGATGTGCACTTTGCGGATCCTCCATCAGAGAAAGAACTAAGTTCTTTTCTTTATCTAAGAGTTAAACTCTTTTGAGAATTAAATTTTCCTTTGAAGCCTCCCTTTTCCTTTCTTACCTAAGGTTTTCCTTTTTTGCAGAGAATCAAAGGCCCTAACTCTCTCTCTCTTTATGTATCAAAAGAAAAAGATCCAAAGGTCTCAAGGTTTCAGAAAAAGGTCTTAGAGAAAAAATCTTCGAAAAAAGGTCCTCTCTTCCTTTCTTGGCTCCTATTTATAGGAGAAGGAAGAGAATCAATCTGCTTAATAAATCTCTCATTGAGAGATTTGATTTGTATGTTGAAAGATTTGATTTATATTTATCATTAATCTGGGCCTTTAGATTGTTAAGTGAATTTTATTCACCATTGGATTCTAAATCCAAAGATATTTCCTTGTTGTTTCGGTTAGATTTAGGGGGAAATCTTTCCAAGTCCAAGATTTTTGCATGAATAGGCGATATTTAATCACCTTTAGATTTTTAATCCAACGGTTCCAAATAATCATTCTCTATTTGGAAAGATTTGAATGATCTCTTCTCAGGATTTAATCCTGTTAAATAATAAATCTTTTAACGCCGGTCACGTATGGCCACGTGACCCCTGGTCACGTGTAGGCACGTGACCCCTGGAACGGGCCTTTCTTCTTCTTTTGCGCTCTGTCTTCTGACCACTGCTTAGCCGTCACGTGCCAACACGTGACCATTGGTCACGTGTGAGCACGTGACCTTTTCTGGAATCTTTTCTTGAAAGCACTTTGTGCCGCTGCTTTGAATATCACGTGCCAACACGTGACCGCTGGTCACGTGTGAGCACGTGATGCCTCTTCTGAGTCCTTTCCTGATTTTTAATCAGGGAACAAATGCCCCCATAGCGTTGGTCTCACGTGTCTGCACGTGAGTGCAACGCTGTCACTTTTGTGACCATCGGATCTGCTTTGGGAGTAGGGTAAATGAAACGTTTTCCATCCCATCCTATAAATATAGTGGTCACTTCAGAAGCGCCTCCACTTTGCTCATCTTCCTCCTTGCATACGTTTCTTTCTGAGAATTTAATTCTGCTTTCCAGAGCTTAGTTCTCTGCTTCAAGCATTTTCCAGAGTTTAACTCTGTTGAAGGATTCTTTTTCCTTAGGTAATGATCTTTGGGTGATCGAAGAACTTTCATACACATACGACTCTTTGGATTTTAAATCCATACCAAGGGTTTCACCCCTTTAAATATGAATCCATTTTTCCTTTAAGTTTTTCAACCGAAATATGAAACCATTTAATCTTCAGCAGTAAATCTCTTTTAGGGTTCATCTGATCCTCCAAGGAGATGATGATGACAGTTCAAATCCATGGAGTTTAACCCCGTTCACAGAAAAAAGTTTCTGGGGATTTAATTCCCCTTTCCAAAAGGAATTTAATTCCTGTGAAGAACTCGGTTCTTTCTATGGAGGCTTCTTAGGGTCTTCTTGCCCTAGGTTGTCATTCCATGATCAAAATAAAAAGAAAAGGGTTTGTAACAAATTCTCATGATTTTTATTTCAGGTATCATGGACGCCCATATGTATGATCTTAACGAAATCATTTCTTATGGGAATATTCGTGCGCTGGGCCGTAGCAAAAACCAGGAGTTCAGCAACGCTCAATGTGCTGAGATCATGAGTCGCTTCGATGAGTACAACCATCGGCTACTCCCCCGTCGCTCTTCGCTTCTGAAGCTCATCGTGTTGGCGATTTGGGAGGCGCTTCCTCTCTTCTGCACCGGTGTACCTCTCGGGGCATTGGACGCTGCCGAGGATAAGATACATTCAGTGTATCTGATGAGCCTAATCTCGAAGAGAAGGCGAGACAACCTCATTGATCTATTGCACCAGGCTTTTCAGCAGTCGGCCATACTTGCTGCCTATCGGAGAGTAGGAGACATTCGTGAGGATCCCGACGCTTGTGACCACGAAAGAAAACATACTCAAATGGTTCGGAATGCTTGGAGGATCTTAGACAAAGTCAAGTTTGAATATCTCAATCCGTGCCCCGCGTCTGAGGTCTTGCCGTTGTAATCGTTTTCTTTTCATTTTGTATGAACTACTTAAAGCATGAATGATAAGTTTTATCGTGCCTTTCTATGTTTGCATGCCTTTCTATGGGGTTTTATCATCATTTTTTTTAGTTGCTGCTGCTGATGTGTTTAGTGTGTGGGGGTATTATTTCACTTTCTGGTACACACCAAGCATGGTGCTCGCGTGCTCCACACGTGAGGGGTCTTTTATAGGGCTATTCAATTTTTATGCCATATTTTTAGTGTACAGCATTAGATGCAGAAAAGGAGCCTTGGAAATAGTTCCATCTCCTTGATTTCCAATGCCTTCCCCTTTTTGGGCCTTGGAAATAGCTTCACCATGCAGGATTTTCCGTGCGCAGCACTTAATGCCCCTCTTTATATCCTGGGGCTATGGCCTTCTTTTCTCTTCACAGAGAAATTTATTCTCATTTTGGTGTGATTTGTCTTGAGAGACAACTGAGCGCCATGGCCTGCAATCGCCCTCATGCGCATCGACAACTATGGGAAGTTCCTATCAAGGAGATGATCCCCCGCTTTGCCGCCCGATTGGTGGATCCCCTCCTTACCGACGACGAATGCGACTCGGCGGCGTATGAACTCTCGATCCGCAGGGGGTCTCTCCTCCCAATGGTCTCCATCTGGCTCCGGATGATTCTTGCTGCCGTGCTTGCCGACGTCCCTCCTCACCCGGCGGAGATGATCCTGGCGATGCTTGACGCGGCCGAAGAAAAGCTCGAGGGCTTTCACGAAGCGTGCCTAATCACTCAAGCTTTGAAAGATCGCTCGGTTCACCTTTTGAGCGAAATAAGAGCCCGTCGGGCTGTTATGTCTGCTTTTGCGGACGAACATGGCGCCAATCGGTAGGGAGCGACTCCTCGCGAGAACCGGCGCTTTGACATGTTGGAGAGAGCGGAGAAAGAGATGGAGAATTTTGTCTTTTGTTTTGTCAACCCTTGCACTACCGACCCTTTGTTCGGCGACCTTTTCCCACTAGTGTAGTATTTTCAAATTAGTTTTCGCATGCCTTATGTTGAACTTTAATGTGTGTTGGGTATCCGTATGTATGTTTTTGCTTGCATAAATGAACTTTGTGTTCTTCCTATGAGAATTTTCTTTAATTGCGAACACTGTCACTATGTTGCATGCACATCAGAGTTTCGGGTATTATTTCTTTTCGGATATTCATATAGTCATGAACGCGTGCTTGATAGGATGTACACCGAGAACTTTTTGTTGCTTTCCGTACCAAGTGATATGAGCACGTTTTAGATCGGCTGTTGCTGTCGACTGGAGGCTCGTTTATACGACCTTGAGCGTATATGTCCTTATGTGGTCCAATAGAGCAACGCGTGGCGAACACTTTGTTGTGTGAGAAAAGGCTCGGCCGCGAGTTCTCGGAGAGGGAATTGGCTTCTAAGGCGCTGAACGAGCTTCAAGCTAATCTTACCGCCAAGGCCAACAAAGCGTATGAACTCTGGCGGGTGCTTCAAGAGTCTATCAAAGAGGTGGTGGCTCTTGATAAAGCTGCCACGTTCACTCGTGAGAGGGTCGAGGCTCATAAGGCCACCGAGAAAGAGCTTGATGGTCGACTCGCCTCATATCAGGCCCAGTAGGCTCAGGCGGAGGCCCGTCTTCTGGCGATCCTAAATCATGAAGCCGTGGCCCAGCAAAAGCAGGATGAGCTAACGAAATTGCTAAATCGCCTGCCGGCTTGAAAAACTTGTATCTTCTTTTTTCTTTCTTTTTTTTGTACATACTCTTGAGCGAGAGTATTTTCTTTTTGTTCTCTCCTGAATTGTACTTTGTACCCATTTTGGTTTATGAATAAAGACATATTTTCTTCTCAATGGTGTGTCCCCTTTTTATTGAATGTGTTCTGCGGATAGTCTATCTTGATCTCTTTGCAGGGCAGCGATGGCTTAGGATTCAGGGTTAAGATCTGCCTCCTAAGGCTTTTGAGCTTTATGAGCCGTGGGGTTTCATAAAGAGTTTTCCTCCCTACAGGTCGAGAGGATCCCGTATGTGTGAGTTCTTCTTAAGAATCATGGGGATTCGTAAGCGGGTTTTCCCTTGGGAGTCGTGAGGATCTCACAAGAGAGTTTTCTTCCTTGCGGGTCATGAGGATCCACAAGTGTTGAGTGCGGTCGCCCTTATCCGTATCTTACGGGGTTAGGGGTTGCTTTGGGATGGTTTCAGGGTACCGTAGTTTAAAAACATCGCAGTCAAGGTTAAGAACCTCATAGTCCATGGGTTTAAGGACTCCACGGTCCAGCGTTAGTTTTAAGACATCACGGTCAAGGTTAAGGACCTCATAGTCCGTGGGTTTAAGGACTCCACAGTCCAATGTTAGTTTTAAGATGTCACGGTCAAGGTTAAGGACCTCATAGTCCGTGGGTTTAAGGACTCCACAGTCCAATGTTAGTTTTAAGACATCACGGTCAAGGTTAAGGACCTCATAGTCCGTGGGTTTAAGGACTCCACAGTCCAATGTTAGTTTTAAGACATCACGGTCAAGGTTAAGGACCTCATAGTCCGTGGATTTAAGGACTCCACAGTCCATGAAATGCGTGGTTACTGCGACCCATCACCTCTTTGAAGACGTTGAGGAATTACAACGCCAAATATCAAAGGAGTGAAGAGATGTACCCTTGAACCAAGGTAAAATCAGTCTAGAATCATCATGGGTGGTCGTTAGTTTTAAGACATTACGGTCGAGGTTAAGGACATCATAGTCCATGGATTTTAAGGACTCCACAGTCCGATGTTTGCTCTGGATGCTTCACACGGGTTCACTGCCGTGTTTGGCGAGGACCAGGCTCCGCTCTGGGCGTTTTCCGCGGGGTCAAAGAATGACTTTATCCGCATTCCACGTGACCAGGAATTTTGCACTAGATGCTTCACACGGGTTCACTGCCGTGTTCGGCGAGGACTAGGCTCCGCTCTGGATGCTTCACACGGGTTCACTGCCGTGCTCTGCAAGGACCAGGATCCACTCTGGACGTTTTCCACGGGGTCAAAGAGTGACGTTATCCGCGTTCCATGTAACCAGGAATTTTTCTCTAGATGCTTCACACGGGTTCACTGCCGTGCTCGGTGAGGACTAGGCTCCACTCTGGATGCTTCACACGGGTTCACTGCTGTGCTCTGCGAGGACCAGGATCCGCTCTGGACGTTTTCCACGGGGTCAAAGAGTGACGTTATCCGCGTTCCACGTGACCAGGAATTTTGCACTAGATGCTTCATACGGGTTCACTGCCATGCTCGGCGAGGACTAGGCTCCGCTCTGGATGCTTCACACGGGTTCACTGCCGTGCTCTACGAGGACCAGGATCAACTCTGGACGTTTTCCACGGGGTCAAAGAGTGACGTTATCCGCGTTCCACATAACCAGGAATTTTGCACTAGATGCTTCACACGGGTTCACTGCCGTGCTCGGCGAGGACTAGGCTCCGCTCTGGATGCTTCACACGGGTTCACTGCCGTGCTTTACGAGGACCAGGATCCGCTCTGGACATTTTCCACGGGGTCAAAGAGTGACGTTATCCGCGTTCCATGTAACCAGGAATTTTGCCCTAGATACTTCACATGGGTTCACTGCCGTGCTCGGCGAGGACTAGGCTCCGCTCTGGATGCTTCACACGGGTTCACTGCCGTACTCTGCAAGGACCAGGATCCACTCTGGACGTTTTCCACGGGGTCAAAGAGTGACGTTATCCGCGTTCCACGTAACCAGGAATTTTGCACTAGATGCTTCACACGGGTTCACTGCCGTGCTCGGCGAGGACTAGGCTCCGCTCTGGACGTTTTCTACGGGATCAAAGAGTGACGTTATCCGCGTTCCATGTAACCAGGAATTTTGCACTAGATGCTTCACACGGGTTCGTTGCCATGTTTGGCGAGGACTAGGCTCTGCTCTGGATGCTTTACATGGGTTCACTGTCGTGCTCTGCGAGGACCAGGATCCGCTCTGGACGTTTTCCACGGGGTCAAAGAGTGACGTTATCCGCGTTCTACGTAACCAGGAATTTTGCACTAAATGCTTCACACGGGTTCACTGCCGCGCTCGGCAAGGACTAGGCTCCGCTCTGGATGCTTTACACAGGTTCACTGCCGTGCTCTACGAGGACCAGGATCCGCTCTGGACGTTTTTCACGGGGTCAAAGAGTGACGTTATCCGCGTTCCACGTGACCAGGAATTTTGCACTAGATGCTTCACACGGGTTCACTGCCGTGCTCGGCGATGACTAGGCTCCGCTCTGGATGCTTCACACGGGTTCACTGTTGTGCTCTGCGAGGACCAGGATCCGCTCTGGACGTTTTCCACGGGGTCAAAGAGTGACGTTATCCGCGTTCCACGTAACCAGGAATTTTGCACTAGATACTTCACACGGGTTCACTGCCGTGCTCGGCGAGGACTAGGCTCCGCTCTGGATGCTTCACACGGGTTCACTGCCGTACTCTGCGAAGACCAGGATCCGCTCTAGACGTTTTCCACGGGGTCAAAGAGTGACGTTATCTGCGTTCCACGTAACCAGGAATTTTTTGACTTTGTCTGTATTTCCTGAAGTCGGAATTTGACTCTCGGTCAGCTGTATGCCGGCGAGCCATGCAACTGGGAGTTTTCGCTGTTCCGCTTTACTTGATGTTGTATCTGCTGCAATGAGACGAACGTCGAGATGATCTCTAGGCTATCTGTGAACCGTCGAGATTTGGCTTCTTCTTATGATGAAACCTGTGGGAGGAGTATGATCCCTTCTTTGTTTGCGCCCCTGGATTGTATACAGGGATAGATGTAACATCACCTGTAGGGCGTAAATTTCATTTTTATTTTATTTCTTTTTCCCGCGATGCTCTATCATTTCAGCTTTATATCGCGAAGGTCGCGATTGCCCAATCATTTCGGCTATTTTTCGTGGTGCCCAATCATTTCGGCTATTTATTTTATTTTTACTCGCTGCTTTTTTATTGCGAGTTGCCCAATCATTTCGGCTATTTCTCATGCATACATTTTTACTTGCTACTTTTTATTGCAAGTTGCCCCATCATTTCGGCTATTTCGTATGCATGTGTGGCTCGCTAGCCTTTTCGCTGCAAGCTTAGATTTTAGACACCGATTTCGGCATCAGCACCGCTGCAACTGGGATGTTGCCAGGAGCGAATCCTCATTTGCCTCTGTCGGTGTTAACCAAAGGTGGCTTAGCAAACAAGGTTAAGGGTCCTGTCGACTAAGGCTTTTGACTTCATGAGCCGTAAGGGTCTCATAAAGGTATTTCTCCCTGTGAGTCGTGAGGATCTTGCAGGTGTGTTTTCTCCTTGGGAATCATGAGGATTCCTAAGTGCATGTCCTCTTGCAAGTCGTAGGGATCTTACAAAAGGGTTTTCTCCTTATAAGTCGAGAGGACCTATAGGGGTTGTTTGCCATACGAACATATCCCTAGTCATGGACGGGACTTGGTTAGGGAAATGTTTATTCGCGCCCGTGGATTGTATACAAGGGTCAATATTGAGCCACCTGTAGGGCATAAATTGAAGGTTGTGGGGGTTGCTTAAGCACAGGTTTAGGTCTCTGTGACTTAATACTTTCAAATCTTATGAGCCGTGAGGGTCCCATAAGAGAGTTCTCCTTACGAGTCGTGAGGATCTCGCAAGTGTAATTTCTTCTTAGGAATCGTGAGGACTCCTAAGTGTTTTGCTCCCTTGTGAGTCTTAAGGATCTCACGCGGGTGATTTCTCCTTACAAGGTCGAGGGGACCCTGTAAGTGTCTTTTAACGAGGTTGCGCCCTTTCGGGATTTCACAAACACTCGCCGGTAGTCCTGCTGTTTTTACTTACGGAGCCCTTTCGGGTTTTCATCCGTGCCCTTTTTGCTTATGGACGTACCTTTTTTTATTCTTTTTATATATATATATTTTTTTTACGAGGTCGCGCCCTTTCGGGTTTTCACGAACACTCGCCGGTAGCCCTGCTGTTCTTACTCACGGAGCCCTTTCGGGTTTTCATCTGTGCCCTTTTTGCTTATGGACATACCGTTCTTATATATATATTTTTTACTTTATATTTTTTTTCTTTTTTTTTATTCATCTCGTCAGCCTGAAGATGCTGCGGTAGTAGTTTAAGGACGTTTCGGTCCGCCATTAGTTTAAGGACGTTTCGGTCCGCCATTAGTTTAAGGACGTTTCGGTCCGTCGGGGGAAGGCTGGCCACTGCTTATAAAGTTTGAGCTTAGGAAGATAGCGAGCGGACATAGTCGCCGTTATCTATCATTGACCTAGGCGATAACTCGCTAAGCGTAGTATTTCTTTAGGAAGCGGCCATTTATTGGCCTGAAAGGCCTTTCACCATGCATATCCATGAGTAGATAAGCTCCACCCTGGTAGACCTTGTCTATGATGTACGGGCCTTCATAGTTCGGCTCGAATTTTTCCCGCTTGGCACGATTGGGGATCATAGACCTTTTGACTACTAGCACGAGTTCGCCTTGGCGGAATGTCCTCGGCCTGGTCAATCTTTCATATGAGCGAGTCATCTTTGCTTTGTAAGCCTCCAGATTTTGTTGTGTTATGAGCCAGGTTTCATCAAGGGCATCAAGCTCCTCCAGCCGAAGGTGAGCATTTTCTTCGTCCGTCAGCTCGTAGTGGACCGCCACTCGTAAAGAGGGTAACTCTATCTCGAGGGGGAGTACCGCTTCTGTACCGAATACCAACGCATATGGCGTTGTGTTTGTGGCTGTCTTGAACATAGTTCGATACGCCTAGAGAGCTTCTTGCAGCCTCTCATGCCAATCCTTCTTATTTCGGGACATTGTTTTCTTCATGATCTTCGTCAAGGTCTTGTTGAAAGCCTCGGCCATACCGTTAGCTCGCGGATTATAAACCGAGGAATATCTCCCGTCTATGTTGTGTTGTTGCGCGAAGCGACTGATTTTGTGGCTTCTGTAAGCTGGCCCATTATCGGAGATGATCCGTAGCGGAGTTCCAAACCGATAAATGACGTGCGTCTTGAAGAAGTGGAGGATATTCTCCGTTTTCACTTCCCTCAACGGTACTGCTTCTGCCCATTTGGAGAAGTAGTCAGTGGTCGCTAGGATGAAACGATGTCCTCTGGATGATGCTGGTTCGATGGGGCCGACTATATCAGTCCCCCACATTTCGAATGGCCAGCTAGCCACCATTGGATGGAGTGGATTTGGATGCGGGTGGATAAAGTCCCCATGAATTTGGCATGAGTGGCAATTCTTCGCATACTCGAGGCAGTCCTGGATCATCGTGGGCCAATAGTAACCCATCCGTTTGATCTTCAACTTCATGTTCGGTCCTGCTTGGTGAGAACCGCAGAGTCCGTCATGAACTTCCTGAACGACTCTTTTCGCTTCGACAGGTCCCAGGCATCTCAACCACAAAGAATCGAACGACCTCTTGTACAGAGTGTCGTTGACGAAGGCGAAAGACAGAGCTCGTTTCATAAGCTGATGTCTTGAGGACGCATCTTCGGGCATTCGACGGTATTTGAAGTAGTCTATAAAGACTTCCCTCCAATCCTCGGCCTTTTCTTGGTCATTCATTTGCAGGGCCGTGTGCTCATTTGCTCCCCTTCCTTTGGGTGACTCCAGGGATATCCCTGTAGGGGCAAGTACTCGACGGCTTTGTACTACGATCCTAACGTCATCAAGGTTCTCATCAGCCAATTCTTTAGCGAGATTAACCAATGCATCCGCTTTGCTATTTTCGGCATGCGGTATGTTTTCTAAGGTGCAGGAAGGGATTTGAGTCAGCAGCTGTCTTACTCTCTCCCCATACTTCACCAGCTCTGGCTTGCATGTTTGGTAGTCGCCGTTTACTTGACTAACGACCAGTTGGGAGTCTCCGTATATGAGGAGGTTTTCAATTCCCATGTCGATGGCGATCTCGAGGCCTGCTATCAAAGCTTCGTACTCGGCTTCATTGTTCGTCCTCGGCTCTGTTAAGGAGAAAGCGAAGCGCATTATCCATCCTTGTGGAGTTACGAAAATAAGACCCACCCCTGATTTGATTATAGGGGTGCTTTGTTTGCGCTTCTTCACGGAAGATGCTCCATCGAAATAAAGCTCCCATCGGATATTACCGCCGTCAATCGCATCAAACGCGTGTTCGTCTGGCAGTTCGCAATTCAAAGGAGAGTCGGCCGGTACCGGATACTCAGCGAGGAAGTCGGCGATGGCTTGGCCTTTCACTGCCTTGAGAGGCTGATAGGTTATCGAGAACTCCATCAAGAGCAGGGCCTATTTAGAGAGTCTCCCTGTCAATATGGCCTTTGACATTAGATATTTGAGGGGATCCACCTTTGATATAAGACGTACTTCATGTGCCAATGCATAGTGCCGGAGTTTTGTTATCGTAAAGATTAACGCTAGGCAATGTTTTTCGATAGGAGAGTAATTGCTTTCTTCCCCCAGAAGAACTCGATTTAAATAGTAGAGCGCTCGCTCCCTCCCTTGGTCGTTTTCTTGTGCCCATAATGCGCCTAAGGAACCCTCAAGGGCTGTTGTATAAAGAATAAGACGTTTTCCCTTGACTGGAGCAGCTAACACCGGCGGGTTTTGCAAGTACTGCTTGATTTCATCTAGCGCGCTCTGGCATTTTTGGTCCCAGACGAACGGGGTTCCCTTCTTCATCAGGTGGCTGTAAGGACAGCACTTGCCTGACAGGTTGGCTATAAATCGCCGGATGTACGCGAGCTTCCCTTGGAGAGACCGCAATTGTTTGAGAGTTCTTGGCAGTGGAATTTCCATGATCGCCTTGATCTTCGACGGATCTATCTCGATGCCTCGGTGTCGGATGATGAATCCCAGGAATTTACCCGAGGAAACTCCGAATGCGCATTTGAGGGGGTTCATCTTCAAATTGTATTGCCGAAGGCATTGAAATACGGTCTTCAGATGCTCTAAATGCTCTTCGTATGACATGCTCTTCACTACAAGGTCGTCGATATAGCATTCGACGATTTCATATATGAGATCATCGAAGATCTTTGTCATGACCCTCTGATAGGTGGCACCGGCATTCTTTAAACCGAAAGGCATAACTTTGTAGCAGAATATACCCAAAGGGGTCCGGAAAGCGGTGTGCTTCTGGTCTTCGGGATGCATCTTTATCTGATTATACCCTGATGAGCCGTCCATAAACGAGAAAACCTCATGAGTGGACGTATTGTCTATCATCAGCTCGGTGACTGGCACTGAGAAATCGTCCTTCGGGCAAGCTTTATTGTGGGCCCGCAGGAGTTTTGGCCCAGTCTGGAGAAGACCGAGGAGTTGGACGACCTGTTGAGAGAGGCCGTGGGAGTGGCAAGTCGATCGAAGACCGACTTCTTCAAGGCTTCCGGTACGGGCATTGGGATATCAATGTTCACCGGCGGGAGCATGGTCCCAAAGAATAGACCGATAGTAGCTTGGGTCACTTGCTCCACAGGCATAGTGAATAGGGAAGCAGCCTGCGGTCCATATGCTACACCTCCAGGTGAGGCGGAGCGTCGGTTGCATTTGCAGTTCGAGCAGTTGAACGCCATCGATCCTTTGTTTTCTGCACCAAGCAAAACGCCAAATCTTAGTACCTCGCAACCCAAGGGCAACCATTAACGAACCGCGATTGGTTCGCGAATCACGACACACGAAGTGTGGAGTGGAAAGAGGAAAAGGTCCCACCGGGCGTGCCAGAATCTGTTCCCCTCCGAATGGTGGCCAAGACGCAGGGACGTCTTGCCTGAGATTCGGGGCAGATGCTAATTGGTACTATCCGTCTACCTCTCCGAAGATACCAAGTTGATTTATGGCATCATGCATCGAAGGTTTAAACGGATGCGTCCGATGTAGCAGACTTCGTCAGATTCCCCCTCGTGTGAGGGGTTTTTGATTGTGGGAACGCTCTTCCCTGCAGGCGCAAGCCCCTGCAGTTAATTACGCTACCGCATTGCGGTAACAACTTTCTCCTTCTCCAGAAATTTCATTTCGTGTCGTGTGTGTTTATTTTGTGTTTGGATGGCCGTGGATTGTATACGGAGACCGAGTTATGTCGTCGCCCGTAGGGCGTGGACTAGTCCAAATCCGTATTATCTTAGATTTGGGTTTGGGGGTTTAGGTTTAAGGATACGTTAGCCTCATTTGAGACTAAGATCGACTTAAACGTTTGTTAAGGATACGTTAGTCTAGTTTTAGACTAAGATCAACTTAACGGGATCGTTTAGATCAGACAAAAGAGCAATTAGGGGAGCCCTGTTGTTTAGTTTAATGACATTGCGGTCAATAGGTAGTTTAAGGACATTGCGGTCCAATGTTAGTTTTAAGACATTGCGATCAAGGTTAAGGACGTCGTAGTCCGTGGATTTAAGGACTCCACAGTCCGATGTTAGTTTTAAGACATTGCGGTCAAGGTTAAGGACGTCGTAGTCCGTGGATTTAAGGACTCCACAGTCCGATGTTAGTTTTAAGACATTACGGTCAAGGTTAAGGACGTCGTAGTCCGTGGATTTAAGGACTCCACAGTCCGATGTTAGTTTTAAGACATTACCGTCAAGGTTAAGGACGTCGTAGTCCATGAGTTTAAGGACCCCACAGTCCGTATCAATGTATGTGATTATTGGGACCCGTCACCTCTTTGAAGACGTTGAGGAATTACAACGACAAGTATCAAAGGAGTGAAGAGATGTACCCTTACACCAAGGTAGATTAAGAGATCTGCGGTCCAATTTGGAAACTAAGATCAATTATTATATTATGAGCTCATTGGCCCAGTTGAATTTGAATTGAGGACTTATGGCCATCTCGGGCTAAGTCCAATTATGTTTGGGATATTGGCCCTCTGTCGATTCATTAAAGGAGAGACTTTGCCTCTGGAAACTTAGCCAATTGGGCTAAGGCTAGTGTTAAACACTAGAGACCAACGGTGTTGAACACTGGGAATAAGATTGACAAGTTAGTGTTAAACACTAAAAGATAATCAGTGTTGAACACTGGGAAAAGAGTTTTCAGATTAGTATTAAACACTAAGCAAATCAGTGTTAAACACTGCAAATAGAGTTTTCCAAATTAGTGTTAAACACTAAAGAGAATCAGTGTTAAACACTGGATACAGAGTTTCAATTTAGTGTTAAACACTAAGGCAAGAGGGGTCACGTGGTAACACGTGAGGGCGCCCTGCTTCCCTTTATTTTATTCAGTCAAAAGTCTTGAATACTTTTAAAGTATCACGTGCCGTCACGTGATGAGAATTTTGGTGCTTGTCTGTTAAAGTTTCAGCCAAGGGGTCACGTGGTAGCACGTGATAGCGCCCTGTTTCCCTTTATTTTGTTCTACAGATAAGTGTTTAACACTTTTAATTCTGAAAGCCATCACGTGTGGGCACGTGATGGGGGCTTGCGCTTTGATCTGTTAGAATGTTCATTAGGGGTCATGTGTCGACACGTGAGGGCGCCCTAAAGCTCTTTTCTGTTTCTTTTTTTTTGTGCTTTAGAGATCACGTGGGGCACGTGAGGCATTTGCCTCAAAGCTCTTCTTTGTATATCTTCGCAGGAGTCACGTGGTAGCACGTGAGGTGTTTACTTCAGAGTTCTTTTCTGTGGATCTTTGCAGGGGTCACGTGGTAGCACGTGACTCTGCATGTTTTAAAGATCTGTTCATCTCTTAAGAATTAATTTCTTCATAAGGTTAAACCCTAGCAACAAACTTTAGGGGAATTAAATTCCTGTTTTCTTCTGAGGAATTGTATTCTTAATAGGGTTAAACCCTAATTTCTTTTCTTAAGGGAATTAAATTCCTGTGAGTTTTGAGAGAATTATGTTCTCAAATAGGGTTAAACCCTAGTTCTGTTCATTTTGAAGGAATTAAATTCCTATATCATAGGGTTAAACCCTAATTTTATCTCAAAGGAATTGAATTCCTATCATTTAGTGAGAATTAAATTCTCAAAACTCAATTCCTCCTCTGTGTTTTAGATCTGCATGGCAGGATTTCAACCCAATGAGAATTAAATTCTCAATTCATGGGGAGATGTGCACTTTGCGGATCCTCCACCAGAGAAAGAACTAAGTTCTTTTCTTTATCTAAGAGTTAAACTCTTTTGAGAATTAAATTCTCCTTTGAAGCCTCCCTTTTCCTTTCTTACCTAAGGTTTTCCTTTTTTGCAGAGAATCAAAGGCCCTAACTCTCTCTCTCTCTCTCTCTTTATGTATCAAAAGAAAAAGATTCAAAGGTCTCAAGGTTTCAGAAAAAGATCTTAGAGAAAAGATCTTCGAAAAAAGGTCCTCTCTTCTTTTCTTGGCTCCTATTTATAGGAGAAGGAAGAGAATCAATCTGCTTAGTAAATCTCTCATTGAGAGATTTGATTTGTATGTTGAGAGATTTGATTTATATTTATCATTAATCTGGGCCTTTAGATTGTTAAGTGAATTTTATTCACCATTGGATTCTAAATCCAAAGATATTTCCTTGTTGTTTCGGTTAGATTTAGGGGGAAATCTTTCCAAGTCCAAGATTTTTCCATGAATAGGCGATATTTAATCACCTTTAGATTTTTAATCCAACGGTTCCAAATAATCATTCTCTATTTTGAAAGATTTGAATGATCTCTTCTCAGGATTTAATCCTGTTAAATAATAAATCTTTTAACGCCGGTCACGTGTAGCCACGTGACCCCTGGTCACGTGTAGGCACGTGACCCCTGGTCACGTGTAGATACGTGACCCCTGGAACGGGCCTTTCTTCTTCTTTTGCGCTCTGTCTTCTAACCGCTGCTTAGCCGTCATGTGCCAACACGTGACCATTGGTCACGTGTGAGCACGTGACCTTTTCTGGAATCTTTTCTTGAAAGCGTTTTGTGCCGCTGCTTTGAATGTTGCGTGCCAACACGTGATCGCTGGTCACATGTGAGCACGTGATGCCTCTTCTGAGTCCTTTCCTGATTTTTAATCAGGGAACACCTGTAGTGCCGGTTCACTTAAAAGGCGTCTCTGTATTAAAGAGTGGTATCATTCCATTTATAGTACAGATCTTCTCTCTTTCGGAACGTATTCTGAAAAGTCCCCATTGTTCTACAGTGGGTTACTTACTTGTAATCTTTTCTTTTCTCTGTTTGTCTTTTCTTTTGCTCTTTTAGGTTTGTTTTGTGAATGGTTGTTAATATGGTGTTGTTAGGAATAAATACGATATTGTAAGTTAACGTTTCGTTCCTCATTTCCTTTTCTCGTTATTTTCCTTTGAACTCCGCCCAAACGTTACGCAAGCGCTCCGTTAGGCACCCTACCCTACCAAGGTAACGGTGATTCCTAACCGCGACCGGTTGCGTTCTGTTTGGCCGGAGGCGAAAGCAAGAGACAAGAACGGAATGACAAGGGTCAATAAGACGGATTCCACTAATACCGTGCTTAAATCCCCTAATCCATGTTGTTGCCGATTGCTCTAGTTTCAATTGGTCAAGACTCGGCTCAAAAGTTTTGAATACGGATTTCCTTAGCTTATACTTTCGTATCTTTTCCTAACAACTTTACTTGTGCATATAACACATGGGGTAGATAAGAACAATTCCACCCACGCGCATTAACTCGTAACGACAAGAACGTAGAACGGTCCGTCTCCCTGTGGATCGACCCGTGCTCAACCGGCTAGCTGCAAAGCGACACCGTCTTGATTGCGGTTAACTAAAACTCTAACAATCATGGGTCCCACGGACTTAAGAGGTGGCCCCTACGGATTCAAGAGGTGACCCCTGCCTACTTAACATGACACTTGGCGTGACACTTTGTTCCGTGTGGCACTTTGCTCCGTGAGCAAGAACCGGGTCCTGACAGATACGCTGGGGTTAGGGTAGTTTGAGTGTGCGTTCGTACAACAGGATCTCAGGAGTCCCATACCGGCAGCTCGTACCGGGCTATATCGGTCGCATGTTATTACAACTCGTACCGGGCTATATCGGTCGCTTATTCATTCCATATTTCGGTCGTGTTTCCTATCCCCTGGGACCCTACTCTTGGCTTAGGAATACTCCTGCAGAGTGTAACAACCCTAAATTTCCTATACAAAATTTTTTTCAAAATATTTTTCAAAAATCCACAAAGGGGTATTTTAGCCTGAGCACAAGATTTAGGTAATTATTTTAGCCTGAGCACAATGTGGTTGCCGCTTCCCAAGAACAGCCGCCTCCGCTGGATGATGAAAACCCTCTCGATGAGGATGATAGGCAGAAAGACCCCTCAGTCCATGCAGATTCAAGCTCGGACAGGGAGGAAGAGCCGACTTTCCGCCCTAGGACCGCGGAGCAAGAGCTGCTTCAAGAGCTTCGACTCAGGAGCAAAGATAAAGAGATGGCCAAGCTCTATTCGAAAATTGACGAAACCTAACAAACGTTGTGATGCAGCTTACAGCTCAAATTGCTCGAGCGCCTCCCAATCAAGCACAAGTCGCTATTCATGAGCCGGATGATGACAATCCGAAGCGGCCGATGCCTGTCCTTTTAGGTCCAAGATTGGTCGAGCCGCACGAAAGCCGGCCACATTCCGCTTCTGGGGACGCCTTGGCCCCAGATAACACTATCCTGCTAACACAAGACCGGATAATGGATTTGTTCACCAGTAAGGTTAAAACATTGGTGGCCGAAGCTGAAGCTCAGAAAGAAATTAGCAGTAGTGGGCGGCCATATCCTGCACAGTGCGATCTGATCGAGTTCCCGAGAGGCTACGTCATTCCTAAGTTCGAAAGATTTGACGGGACGGGAAATACAAATCAGCACGTTGCCCACTTTAAAGCATCGTGCGGAAATACAGGGGACAATGATGCGCTCCTTCTTCGTCAGTTTGTCAACAGCCTGACCGGTGTCGCTTTCGACTGGTACGCGAGTATATCAGACGGGTCCGTTATTACCTTTGCCCAAATGGAGTCTCTATTTCGGCAAAGGTTCATGAGTGTCAGTGATAAAATCTCCATTGCTGACCTTGTGAGGACCAAGCCGGGGAAGAATGAAAGCAACACCGACTTTATCACCCGATGGCGTAATCTCACAGTCAAGTGTGAACCGCCGCTGGAGCAGGACCAGTCCGTCAGCCTTCTTATTGGAAACCTCAGCAATTGGATGGTCCCATTCTTATGTACAGCAGGCCTCAAGACTTTTCAAGAGCTAACCAAGAAAGTCCAAATGCTGGAACGCTCGAAGCAAGAGTCCACCCCGGACTCTCAGAGAGACAAGACTTGGAAAAGAAAGCGGGACGACAACCGTAGAAGCGGGAATCCCAGCAGTACCAATATCTTCAATGCGTCCGACAATGAAGAAAAGCGAAGGGCGGGCGAATCCAAAACCAACCGGTCTCGAAAGCCAGTGCTGGGAGGAGAAGGGCCTTCCCTAGAGGAGAAAAAGAGCAAGGTTTACTCTTTTAGGAGGGACAAGGTCCGAAATATATTTAAAGATGCCTTGAACAACGGTCTACAATTGCCAGAGTCGAAAAGACCTCAAGAAGCAAAAATGACCGGCAATCCCCTGTATTGCCCGTACCATCAAGTAGTGAGCCATGCGATCGAGAATTTCTATATCTTCAAAGACTGGATCGAGAAGCAGTACAAGGCTGGAGAGATCGAGCTGTCCAAAAGTGTGTTGGTGAACAATCAAGTTGCAACCACCAACTTTATACAGACAGAAGCTGAAGCCTTCCGGAAGCAGACAGCCGAACCCGCTGCCCTGAGAAATGAAACCGACTCACCGCAGCCTCCTTGGAGTAAGCACATATCTAATAAGACGAAGAAGATGCTGAAGCTACTTCAGAAAGAGCCCAGGACGGAATGGGAAGGGCAGAAGAAGCCCACCATTCCAGCTGCCAATTCGGCTCAATCAGGCTCAAAATCCAAAAAGCTCAAGAAGAATAAAAGTGCAGCTCGACGCGAAAAGGAGTCTGCAGGGAGATCGACCATTCAAAAATATATCGATTCCCTCGAAGACTATGAACAGCAGGAAAGAACTCTGATTCAATTGAAGGAGTGCATCCACGTAGAAGCGGCTGAAATTCTGGAGGAGTTAGAAGAAGACTCCAATGAAGAAATCCCTATAGTGACCTGTTACGCCATCCATCTTGGCAGTGACTCTAAAGAAGAGCTCTGTTTTCCTGAAGAGGATGAGGAGCTCGCCACAAAGATCAACCAAATCCAGCTTAGAAGCGGCAGGGCTCTACCGCCAAATCAGGGAAACGCCCTAAAAGGAAAAGAAAAACAGGTGGCTAATGAGGAAGATGGCAGAGAGCCGACTAATGGAAACTCAAGTCCTTCCTTAGTGGACTACAATGTCTTGGCTCATCTCCGAAACCTCCCGTCTCTCCTGAGCATCTACGATGTCTTGGTCCTATCTAAAGAGCTTAGAGATGTTCTCATTCACGCTCTACAAAACCCTGAGCGGTATCAGGCTCGCTTTGCAGAAATTAATATGAAAGAAGCCCACTACGCTCTACATGCCGCCACAATCACGTTTAAGGATGAAGACTTACTACTGAGAATGGCTGAGCATAATCGGCCGCTTTACGTGACCGCGTACAGCGATGGAGATCGGATTAATCGCATATTGATTGATCCGGGATCCTCAGTGAACATCATGAACTTGCGGACTCTGAAGAGTTTGTCAATGGACGTCCGACACCTGTCAAGGGAAAGGATTGTCATTCAAGGCTTCAATCAAAACTGCCAGCAAGTTCTAAGGTCTATAGCTTTGCCAATCAAATTTTGGGATCTGAAAACTGAAGCTAAGATATACGTGATCGACGCTAGCACGTCTTATAAAATTCTCTTGGGACGGCCATAGCTCCACGATTACGGCATCATTCCGTCAACTCCATCAATGCATGAAGTATACTAAAAATGGCGAAGAAAGACGCATCGACGGAGACATCCAGCCATTCGGTGTGCATGAAGTCTGATATGAAGATTCTCGGTACTTCATGAACCACCAAAATGTGAAGTCACAACTGACTGAGAATAGAGCGGCCCCAAGACTCAAAAGCAAATCTGTGCCGGCTGTCACTTTCAAAAGCAAAAACGCCCAAGTGCGCCCGCGTTTCGGTAGCGACACTGATGAGTCTGACACTGGAAGTCCGTCCTTCCGTAAAACTCGCCATCGTTTCGGTAACGATACGGAAGAATCCGATACTGAAAGCCCATCTAGCAGCAAAGTTCTCCCTCATCTTGGCAGCGACACTGAAGAGTCGGAGGAAGAGGACCTGTCGTGCAACAGCTGTGCAAATTAGACCCCCATGCAGCAAGCGAAACTACGAGAGACCTTTGAAATTGCAGAAGGGTCCCTGGCCATCACAAGGGTGCCGGAACGGATGTGCAAAGAGCTCAATGCATTGTCAGTCTTTACCGTGGAACAGCTGAAAACTTTCTACGTTCCCGGGAGGAAAAATGGAGAGAAGGGCATCCTGTTTTATGGGTCAAACCCCGTTGTGCACCCGGACGATTTGTCTGTCGCGTGCCTTCCCTATGAGAGAGGCATATGAGCCGTCCTCAATCCCAGATACTATGCACCCGAGATGCGGGAATATTTCAAAAAGTGCGAATGCCGGTTATATCAAACGGAGTCCGAAGCAAAGTTTTATGAAGGGCTATGGCATCTACCCCAGGTCCGAGCACTCATCGATGGACGAATTCCAGATAGACGAGGCATAGGCTTCATTCAACCTGATTCCAAAGCATGCTACATGATCCATGTTGGTGAAGCCAGCGAAAGATCAAATGATGATGACGAGATAGCTGATCCAGAAGAATCTCCTCAAGAGCTCGAAGATGGCGGACAAGCAACCTTTGACGAGCTAACCGAGATTGACTTAGGAACGCCCGATAATCCAAGACCGACCTACATCAGCTCACTCTTGTCAGAGAAAATGAAAGAGCAAATAATTGCCCTGCTGCATGAGTTCATCGACTGCTTCACGTGGACATACAAAGAAAAGCCTGGCCTTTCCCCTGAAGTGGTCGTGCATAAACTGCCTATATCTCCTGATGCTAAGCCAGTCAAATAAGCTCCTCGAAGAATGAGAAGGGAACTAGAAGAAAGGGTCATCGAGGAAACCAAGAAGTTCATCGATGTCGGCTTCATCAGGGAAGAGAAATATGCGGACTGGATCACATGCATAGTTCCAGTGAAGAAGAAAAATGGGCAGATCTGAGTTTGTGTCGATTTCAGGGACCTCAACAAGGCATGTCCTAAAGACGACTTCCCGCTACCGGTCATGGAAATGATGGTCGATAACACCTCAAATTACGAGCTATTCACCTTTATGGATGGCTCGTCTGGGTATAATCAGATCAGGATGTCGCCTGAGGATGAGAAGCACACAGCATTTCGAACCCCGATCGGAATATACTGCTACAAAGTGATGCCGTTCGGACTGAAGAACGCAGGTGCTACATATCAAAGGGCAATGGCCAATATCCTTGATGACCTAATTCATAAGGTCGTCGAATGTTATGTTGATGATCTGGTCGTCAAGACTAAAGCCAAGGATGATCACATCCAAGATCTTAAGACCGTTCTCACCAGACTGAGAGAGTACGATCTGAAAATGAATCCTCTGAAGTGCGCTTTTGGCGTGTCATCGGGAAAATTCCTAGTCTTCATAGTCCGATATCGAGGGATTGAAGTTGACCCATCCAAGATAAAGGCCATCATGGAGATTCCCCCTCCGAAGAATCTGACACAGCTAAGATCTTTTCAAGGCAAGCTTGCTTATATACGAAGGTTTATCTCAAATTTATCGGGGAGATGTAGGCCCTTCTCAAAGCTCATGAAGAAAGGAGCTCCTTTTGTTTGGGATGCCAAATGTCAAGAAGCATTCGAAGGAATCAAACAATAATTGTTGCACCCTCCAGTGCTGGCCACTCCCATTCCAAATAAACCGCTGATTCTCTACACTGCCGTGCTAGATGAATCACTCGGTACGCTCCTTACCCAGAACAACAAGAAGGGAAAAGAAAATGCCCTCTACTACCTCACTCGAACTTTAGTTAGGACAGAACACAACTATTCCCCGATTGAAAATTAATGCCTGGCCTTGATATTCGCTGTGAAGAAGCTGAGGCACTATCTGCTTGCTTATCGGGTTATGCTGATCTCCAAGGTCGACCCGCTCAAACACTTAATGACCAAAGCAAGCCTAGCCGGTAGAATGTCAAGATGGGCTGTCATGCTGCTTGAGTTTGACATAGTTTATACTCCTCAGAAAGCAGTAAAAGGGCAAGCTCTTGCGGACTTTCTCGCTGCTCATCCCATACCAGAAGGGTCACCGCTCAATTGCGAGATCCCGACGAACAAGTGCTGCACCTCGAGAATGACGAGCCATGTTGGGAGCTCTACTTCGATGGGGCCTCATCAATAAGGACCTTCGGCAAATCAAGCATCCCGCAGATAAAAGCAGGGATAAGATTGGTGTTCATCATGCCATAGATGGGTACACTACAACATTCTTTTTCTCTCACCGAGCCTCGCACAAACAACGAGGTTGAGTATGAAGCTCTGATAGCTGGTCTGGAGCTCACTATAGAAATGGAAATCTTTCGGCTATGGGTTTACGGTGACTCCTAGCTTATCGTCAACCAAGTAAGCGGCGACTATAAGATATACAAATCCGAATTAGCTCGGTACAGAAGCCGAGTGGTGGAACTCATGAAACGGTTCACTCACATTGAACTAATGAAAGTCCCTAGGGCGTTGAATGGAAAGGCTGACGTAATCGCTCGCTTAACCAAGGAGCTGGCTGATCCTGACATGGACGGAATTCTGATCACAGTCAGGAGCCGGCAAATTCTACCCCCAGTCTCTCTACAAGAAGAGGAAAGCGCGAAACAGAAGAGCAGTGCTGCCGAAGAAGTCTTGATCATCCAGGACGAGTCCGATTGGAGAGAACCCTTCATAGAGTACCTCCGATACGACAAGTTGCCCAAAGGAAAATCTGCAAGGATTCAGCTGAAGAAGAGAGCTCTCCGATATGTGTTTGTAAATATTATGCTATACCGCAGATCATATGACCAACTCTGGCTCAGATGTCTGTCATCGGCCGGAGCCCAGAAAGTCATGAAAGAAGTTCACTCAGGCGTATACGGTGCTCACCAATCCGGCCCCAAAACGCGGCTTCAAATCAAACGGCTTGGATATTACTGGCCTACCATGATAAGGGATTGTAAAGAGCATGCAAAGAAGTGTCATATCTGCCAAATTCACGGTGATTTCATTCACAAGCATCCCAATCCGCTGCATCCTACGGTGGCGTCATGGCCCTTCGAAGTTTGGGGCACCGATATAGTTGGTCCAATTGATCCTCCGACATCCAGAGGCCACCGGTTCCTATTGGCCGCAACTGACTATTTCTCCAGATGGACTGAAGCTGTCCCGCTAAAAGAAGTCAAGACAGAAAATATTCTGACGTTCTTCCAGCATAATATTCTATACCGCTTCGATACACCAAGAAGAATCATTTCTGACAACGGGACTTCTTTCAAGAGCTTCAAAGTCTCAAGATTCGCTACTTAGCACAAGATAGACTGGAGATATTCCTCCATCTATAATCTAAGAGCCAATGGGCTAGCCGAAGCCTTCAATAAGACCCTATGCAAGCTCCTGAGGAAAAATGCTTCAGCCAACAAGAGAGACTGGAATCTCAAACTTCACGATGCGTTGTGGGCATATCGTACCACACACCGTACTCCAACTCAGCCCACTCTATACTCATTGCTCTTCGGAGTGGAGGCGGTCCTCCCCCTCGAAGTTGAAGTTCCAAGCTTAAGAATGGCCGTTCGGCACGAGTTGATGGAGGAGGAGAACGTGCTCCTTCGGCTGGAGGAGCTTGACGCCCTCGAAGAAAAGAGGCTCGCGGTGCAGCAAAATCTGGAGCTATACCGAGCCCGAATGTCATGGGCCTATAACAAGATGACCCATCTCCGCGCTTTAAAGAAAGGCTAGTTGGTGCTGGTCCTCAAAAGGCCGATCATCCCTAATCGACATGCCAAGGGAAAATTCGAGCCAAACTGGGAAAGACCATACGTCATCGAGAAAGTATTTGATGGAGGATCCTACCAGCTGATAAATGCCGAGGGAGAAAGGCCCATGCCACCTATCAATGGCCGATATCTCAAGAAATATTATGCGTGAATGCTCCAAGTCACAGGCGAATTGAGCACACAAGCCCTACGGTCTGGATCATACATCCTACAAAACCGTATAAAATCCACGAGCGTAAATGACCCCTATCTCTCCCAAGTCCTGCCAGTAAGACTATTTTTAAAGTCCCACAAAAAAAACGGTATGTCCACAAGCAAAACGGGCACGGATGAAAACCCGAAAGGGCTCCGTGAGTAAAAACAGCAGGACTGCCGGCAAGTTTGTGAAAACCCGAAAGGGCTCAAACTCGTGAAAATAGATAAAATACACTCGCAAAGTCCTCTCGACCTTGTGAGGAGAAAACCCCTGCGTGAGATCCTTACGACTCATAAAGGAGCAACACACTTAGGAATCCCTACGACTCCTAAGGAGAACATACACCTGCGAGATCCTCTCGACTCGTAGGGAGAAAATGCTTTTATGAGACCCTTACGGCTCATAAAATTGAAAAGCCTTAGGTGATAGGGATCTAAACCTGTCTCCTGAGCCATCGCTCCCCAATGGGCAACGGCAAATGATGAGTCGCTCCTGGCATTTCGCTTCAGTGTTAGCGATGTTGATGCCGACCAAAAACCCAAATCTCAAGTTTTCCCAACGGCAAATGATGAGTCGCTCCTGGCATTGCTTCAGTGTTAGCGGTGCTGATGCCAACCCAAAAACCAAATCCCAAGTCCTCCTGGGGCAAATGATGAGTTGCTCCTGGCATTATTCCAGTGCAGCAATGCTGATACCAAACAAGATCCAAATTCCAAGTCCCCAAACGACGAATGATGAGTCGCTCCTGGTACCATATTCCATTGCAGCGATGCATACGCCGACCAAAGTCCAATTTCTCAAAATTCTCTCGGCCCTATGGTTAGTCCCCAAATTGACTACCGTATACAATCCACGGGCTCAAATAATTCTCATCATACCCATACCCCACCGCAATCACCAGTCTAGCGGCCGGTCTCCGCCCTTGGACTTATGCTCCATTTAGGAAGACCCACTCATGTGTCCTCACTATACATGAGGAGAACAAACTTACGAGATCCTCTCGACTCGTAAGAAAACACCTTCGTGGGATCTTTATGACTCACAAAGAAAAAACACACTTAGGAGTCCTCACGACTCCTAAGGAGAAAGTACACCTACGAGATCCTTTCGACTCGTAGGGAGAAAATGCTTTTATGGGACCTTTACGGCTTATAAAATTGAAAATTCTTAAGTGATAGGGACCTAAACCTGTCTCCTAAGCCATCGCTCCCCAACAGGAAAAGGCAAATGATGAATTGCTCCCGGCACATGTGCTTCAGTGTTAGTAACGCTGATGCCTACCCTAATACCAAAATTCCAAACTCCAATCCAATAGACCCCTAAGTCTTTAAACTGGTAATAAATGACCTCTAATTTGTTAAACTAGGAACAGATGACCCCAAAAGTCGTTAAACCGGGAACGAGGGAAATCTCCTCATGGCAAATGATGATTCGCTCCTGGTACCATATTCCAGTGAAGTGATGCTGATGCTAAACCAAAACCAAAATCCCCAAACCCTATCATGGCAGATGATGATTCGCTCATGGTACCATATTCCAGTATAGCGATGCTGATGTCAACCCAAACCAATCAAGTCAGCAAGACAACCAACAACCTCCCTGACGGAATCATGCTCCACTTTAGAAACAAGTCAAATCCCAACACCGCAGAAAGCAGAGCAAGTTAAATCAGAACATTCGACCGTCCAAGTCGCTAAAAGGGCAGTATCGACCGTCCACGTCGCTAAAATGGCAGCACCAATCGTCCACGTCGTAAAAAGGGCAGCATCGACCGTCCAAGTCGCTAAAAGGGCAGCACCGACCGTCCAAGTCGCAAAAAGGGCAGCATCGACCGTCGACGTCGCTAAAAGGGCAGCACCGACCATCCAAGTCGAAAAAAGGGCAGCACCGACCGTCCACGTCGCTAAAAGAGCAGCATCGACCGTCCAAGTCGCAAAAAGGGTAGAACCGACCGTCCAAGTCGCTAAAAGGGCAGCACCGACCGTCCATGTCGCTAAAAGGGCATTAACGACCTCCTCGTCGGAATTATGCTCCGCCTTGGAATCAAGTCAACCAGACACTCCATCTCGGAGACACGTCAAGTATCGACCGTCCATGTCGTAAAAAGGGCAGTGCCAGCTTCCCAAAAAGCGAGAACCAAATCAAGCCGCCTCCACGTGAAAGATGATCCATCAATTTCATGCACACGACCCACATATGCTGTGTGCATTTATTGATGGGGGACACTTTATTGGGGTCGAAATTTACACCCCGGTTGACCAAGTCAAAATCAAAGTCAACCCCAAGCCAAGTGGGCCCAAGCCCAGGTCAAGTGGGCTAATGCCCGGGTCGAGCTCGAACACGAAGCGTCCGGCCTTCCGCCATGCCAAAATAAAAATTTTGTAATAAATAATTTTGGTGTATTCCTTATTTTATTTTTTGAATAAATGTAAGAAAAATGGGCATAAAGCCAAATTTTTGTAAAGCCCATGGCTTATGTGCAAAAAGAAATAGCACATGAGGTATGGGATGGGCAAAATGCCATTTTTGTAAAGCCTAAGGGGCTATATGTAAAGTGTATAGCCTATAAAGGTAAAGATAATGAAAATATCTCAACAACTTTTTCTTTCTCCCAAAAAAAATCAAGATCTATGCTCTTTCTCCTTCTTCAAGGTTCTAAAAGTTTCTTCTTTCTTTTGAATTAAATCAAGAGTTTTACTCTTCCTTTTCCAAAACTAAATAGTTTTTCACTACAAAACCCACAAAGGGGGGCTTGGATCTTCCATCAGATCTTAAAAAGGAGAGATTTTTGAAATTTCACCCCTCTTGTTATCCAAAAGCCGACCAACAAAGGAGGAAGAAGGAGACCCATCTCCAAAGACCCCATTTGGGGAAAGATCCAAGGCTCAAGGGGAGAAGCCCCTTCATCAGTTTCAAAAATATCTTAGGAGTTTAACTCCTCATATATATAGACACACACACACACAAAATAATAAGTACTTCTTTCTGGGAGTACAACTCCCAGTGCAGGGACCAATTCCCTTTTGCCGCCCAGCGCCCGAGCTCCCACGTGCTTGGCACATGAGGCGCTAGCGCCCAAGCGCGAGCGCCCGAGCGCCCACGTGTTTGGCACGTGAGGCACTAGCGCCTGAGCGCCCAAAGCCTGGCACGTGTGGCGCTAGCGCCCAAAGCGCGAGCGCCCACGTGCTTGGCACGTGAGGCGCTACCGCCCAAAGCGCTAGCGCCCAAAGTGCTAGCGCCCAAAGCGCCAAGACGATAGCGCCAGCGCCCAAGCGCCCGCGTGCCGCGCACGTGAGGCGCTGGCGCTTTCTCTCACGCATCCTTTGGATGCCCTTTCCCTTTACACACACACACACGCACGCATGCATACTCTACAACATTGTCCCCCGTTAGAAAAAATTTCTAACGGGGCGCTGCCCCACACCCCGCAAGGGGGCTGCTTGCCCCCTTGACCCCCAGCCCGCTATCCGGGTAGCGATACCCCCGTAAAAACTCTGCGGGGCCCCCGATATATCCAAAAGCCCTTTCAACACAACACACGTACACTGCACATCGAGTTCGCATGACCTGTTTGACCCGTTAATCGGAAGTTCTCTTGCTCCAAAGGCGAGGGGTAATTAACAGCAGTTTAGTCCGCGGCTGCCGGAGATTTGGATCCCCACAATCAATAAACCCTAGCCTACCCTAGGCAGGGGGAATCTGTAATGCACCTGACAAACGCGTGCATATTCCCATCTCAATGAGGTAATGAAAAACACCCTACAACGTATATGATCGGAACCCTGCCGTAAAACCATACGGCCTCTACATCGTTTCGCCCGAAGCAGGGAAACCCTCTGTGTGTGACTCTAAAGATTCAACAGTACACTGGTAGTGGGTTTAACCATAAGTCCGTCAGCGGTACTAGCTGCATGTAACGGCTACCCAAGTATCTGTCAATAAGAAGGTCGATGAGCAAACTCGTCCGAACTCCTACTGACCCTATCTGTGAAATCTCCGTACAGTCCGGTCTATTCGTCTAAGATACTCGCATATTGGGTGTAGGGGGATGGTAAACATCAGACCCCTAACAGCGTAATAAGTCGTGCCGGAGTAAAGACCAATACGTCCTGAGAAACTACTGGAGTACCTACCAGTAAATCTCGCTTGCCCTGCCCAGGGACTTTGTGCAATAGCTTTCCGAACACAGCGCGATATCAACCCCAAATACCGGGAGAGACGAATCATATTTAACCACTACTGTCTCCCAGTGCTTCGGAACTGCACCCAACCACTACCTGTTTGCACGACTCCTTTGAGCCGTGGTAGGGTAGTAGTCTAAATACAGTGGGAACACACTCGAGACGAATAGTGATGCCAAGTCAACGAACTAACCTATACTCATTCCACCTGGGAACTGCTACCTGATAATAGGTATAATACCAACCAGCAGTTCCCATCGAGTCCGTCCAGTATAGTTCATAACCCAATAAGCACCAATATAATATCTCCGGTACAACGTACCAATGACTGTGGGACAGACCATCTCCCCTGCTGGGATGAAAGTGTATACACTAGTCTACTCTGGAGTATCGATACCCCATCTCGATAATCTTACGTCTATGTAACTGTATAAGGATGCACTTATAGACTACCCAGCCCCCACTAGTGTGATTGTCATCACAACGCTGGCAGTCAAGCAAAGATCCTAAGGGCTCTACCAATATGTATTAGCGATATGCTAAAAGAAACATATACACATATTGAGCTAGAATCAAACCAAGTAGCATACCACCATTTTGAGCAAGACTGTTATTATATCTGTGTATATCCCAAGCTTCCAAAATGTAATATATAAACCAGTACTATACAATAATGGCCTCTAGGGCATATATCACTAACATTGACAGATTCCACCCCCAGAACCAGTATGCGACACTCTCTGACGAAGAAACCAGACTGTACGATGACTGTCACTGATAGGCTCTGTAGGATATGGACGAGCTTGCTTGTCGACCTTCCTTTCGTTCAATATCTGGGTAGCCATTACGTGCAGCTAGTACCGCTGACGTGCTTGTGGGTTGTTCCGTGAGGGGATTGATCTGAAAGTGTTTTAGATCAATCGGATATTATCTTAACCTACTACCAGCGTATTGTCAAGTCTTTAGTCTCACACAGAGCTTTCTCATCTCAGGCGAAATGATGTAGAGTGCATATAAGGATACGTGCAGGATTTCGATTAAGCACGTGTATTTGATACACGTACTTTATTCGGGCGGTTAATGATTTAGCCTGTATATATAATGATATGACCGAATTATTAAATCAAGTGTTGATTTGATAATTATACACACACTACTATATAATACAAATGGACATGTTTAGTAGCCACCCTCTTTTCTTTAAAAAAAACAAAGAAAAAAAGAGAAAATTCTCCATTCTCAGGGACTCCACATCATCATACAAAGAGATAAAAATAATTAATTGTTATGTTTAAAAATAAATAAATCTTAAAACCTCCACATCATCAAAGTAAAAGAAAAAATAATTAAATTTCTCTATTTTTTGAAAAATAAAGAAAAAATAAACTTTCTAGAACTTGAGACAAAAAAGAACTTTGTAAAAATTAGTTTGAATTCCAAATTCAATTTACATTATACTCAAATTTAAGACAAAAAAAGAACTTTCTAGAAGTTACTTTAATCTTATCATTTTCAAGTTTTACTTTCATTTACTTATAACTACCTTTTTTACTTAAATATGGTAAATAACATATTATAATATTTTCTAGAATACTCTTGATTTAAGTCACTAAAACGATTATTTTATTCATTTATTAACATTCAAAATAATTTTACACCAAAAGCCTCCCATTTTATATTTATCCATGGACTAAGGGAATTTTTTTGTACTCTAAATAGAATAAAGCTACAAACGTGTATCGCACGTGCAAAATGCTAATATATATATATATATATATATATATATATATATGGCGTTAAGGGTCCTGTGTTCGAACTCAGGAACTATTCCTGAGCCCGTAACCCAAATAAAACCCCTCACCTCCTCGCGATTAAAAAAAAGAAGCCAGGAAAAAAACTCCCCTCGCGCGTCCTTCCCTCCTCACGCCTCCCTCCCTCGAACTCGCCGCCCCTCCTCCATCGCCTCCTCCCTCGAGCACAGGACCCTGCGCGACCCTCCCTCCTCCAACGCCTCCCTCCCTCCCTCTTCACGCCTCCCTCCCTCAAACTCGCCGTCTCTCCTCCCTCGCCACCTCTCCTCCCTCGCCTCCTCCCTCGAACTCGCCGCCCTGCGCGACCCGCCCTCCTCCAACGCCTCCCTCCCTCACCTTCTCGAGCGCCTCCTGGAGCACCCTCTCCCTCGCTGCGCCTTTTCCCTTCTCCCTCGTTACGCCTTTACCCTCCCTCCTCGAGCACCCTCGCCCTCGCTGTCGCGTCTTTCTGCAGTGATCGGGTAAAATTTATGCAGGTAATCGTTTCATCATCATCACATATTTCGCAAAAGCCATTTTCAGAAAATGGATTTGTGTATGGATGAACTCTTTAAACTGAATTTTTTTTAATTAAAAACAAGAGAGAGAAGTGAGAGTATGAAGATTGATATATAGGTTTCTTATACAATTTGGAAGAGTTTATATTGTTCTCTCAAATTAATCTAATGCCAATAAACGTTTCATATTAAGATCAATTGATGTTTAATTTTTCAGTGTGATTTTCATATATTTAAGGCTATGATTACGTTAACATAACATAAACTTTATTTTTTTAGTAGGAATGGATAACAATCAATACTATGCAATCAATGAGCAATCCCAAAATTTTAGTGGGTTAATCAATCATGTCGATGCTAATGATCTCGTCGGCTGTAATGAGAATGGTGAAAACGAGGATGATGATAGCGAGGATGAGGAAGATGAGGATGGAGAAACTGAGAATACTAATGATGATGCCGGTGATCTTATTAATAGTAATGTTGTTATTCATATTGGTATGGAATTTCCTACCGATGAGGAAGCATACAATACTTACAACTCGTTTGCAAAACTTAGAGGCTTCTCTGTTCGCAAGTCGACGAGTGCAAGAAATAAGGATGGTGTAATAAATCGAAAGAAATTTATATGCAGTAAAGAAGGGCATAAAAGTTTGAAGGACAAAAGAGAGTAAGGGAGTGAAGTTAAAAGAAGAAAACAACATATGAGAGAAGATTGTCCTGCAAGAATTATCATACATAGAATCAGAGATGATGTTTGGAGGGTAACACTTATAGATGATCAACACAGCCATCCTTTGTTTTCCACGCCATCAAAAATTTCTACTTTACGTTCTCATTGTGTAGATCATCTAAAGCCTTCTTGCAAATCGTTGATGGATCAATTTCATGATTGTGGTGTGGGACCATCACAGATTGCTGATTTAATAAATACTGCAGGTGGGGATAATTTGGTAGATGTCACTCCGCAACAAATCATTGACAATTTCAAATCGAAAAGAAGAAATAATATGGGTCGTCAATGTGTATCTATAATACAACAATTTATTGAGAGGCAAGCTGCAGATATTCAATTTTACTATGCACTTGAGCTTGATGCTGGGGGAACCTGTAGAAGTATTTTTTGGGCTGATGGAAGAGCTAGGGCTAGTTATATGCAATTTATTGATGTTATGGTTTTTGATGTTACATATAAGACTGACAGTTTTCTAATGCCATTTGCACCTTTCACGGGAGTTAATCACCATCGACAATCTTCATTGTTTGGATGCGCTCTTTTAGCGGATGAGAAAGAGGAAACTTTTGTTTGGTTATTTCAGTAATGGTTAAAATGTATATGGGGTAAAGCGCCAACCGTAATCATCACAGATTAGGATCCTGCAATTTGTAATGCTATTAAGAGGGTGTTTCCAAAAACCTTGCATAGATATTGTATATGGCATATAACTTTGCATGAAGATGAGCATCTCCGTTCTTTACGTCGCTCTTTTGAAACCTTCAACGAGGATTATAAGAAGTGGAGTGGATATAGTAAAACTATTGAAGAAAGTGAAAAGTGTTGGATCACTTTGAATGAAAAGTATAGAAGAATTTTTGAAGAACCGTTGTCTGAAAAAGTAATAAATGAAATGAAATCTTGGAGATGGTTGCAAAATTTGTATGACCAAAGACAGCATTGGGTTGAAGCCTATTTGAAGGATATGTTTTTTGCTGGCATGAGATCAAGTCAGAGAAGTGAGAGTATGAACTCGTTCTTTGATGGTTTCATTAGTTCTATGACGCCATTGTTTCAATTTGTTGAACGATATGACAAAGCTCTAGCCGCTCGACGAAAAAAGGAGGAAAGAGAAGACACACGTTGCTTAACGACAAAACCAGATTTTCAAGACACGCATGACATGGAGGCTTGTGTAGCAAAGGTATATAGTGCTAATTTATTTGAGATATTCCAAAATGAGTTTCGAAATGTGTTTCATTGTTAGCATAATATGGATGGTATAGAAAAGAACTTTACCACTTATAATATGGTTTGCAAGATAGATGGAAAAATTAATACTCACAATGTGAAGTGCAACCCAATGGAAGAATTCTTCAAATGTTCGTGCGCTATGTTTGAGATCGACGGTGTACTATGCAAACATATATTATATGTAATGAAGCAGATACTGTTTATGCAAACCATCCCAAAACAATATATTCTATCGAGGTGGACTCTTGGTGTTAGGCACAGCACTACTAAAGGTCGTGGAGCACATGCAGGTGTTGATCTGGGACTATCAACAAATGCAGAAAATAGAGCAGTTACACCTCTTGATTCATGGAGACTTCGTGCAAAAATGAATAAAGTTGTAGACTTGGTGGCGGAGAATCGAGATCTTTACAAAAAAACAGAAGAGTTTATTAATAGTATGTTGCAACAATGCAATTTAAATCATGATGAAGAGACGAGCACTCAAGTTAGTTATACTCCGACACCTTCTTACCTATATCATATAACGATCATAGATCCTACGAAAAATACCCATAAGGGTCATCCTGCTATTGCATCTCGAATTCCATCTGGAATAGAAGTATCGCAATCAAAAGCTCAAAATAGGTCGTGCACTTGTAGTAATTGTCACGAAAAGGGTCATGATATAAGAACTTGTCAGCTTTTAAAGGTATTAGTATTCTATTCTTGTTTGTTCTTATTTATTGTCATTAATTTTTTATAAATGATGGTTGATATCTAATATGAGTTATTTTTAGACACCGGATGCTTCTAACGGAAAGGAGTGAAGATATGCAATGCCTCTGTGCATAAGCAGAAGAGATTGATACGAATTTGAACCATAGACACGGTTGAAGCATGGAGTTTATTTCTAAGTGCATTACTGCTTCTTGCTTTTGAACTGTAGAATTGCTTACAATTCACTGTAACATGTACATATTACTAACCACCGTAATTTTCTTTTCTAACTTCCCGCTAATCATGTATCAATAGACTTTTGTTCAACTTTCTCTTTCGTAAATTTCCTCAGAGTTTATTCCTTTCATTCCTTAAATCAGACGAAGTCAAAATTAAGGAATGTGTAAAATTCCCCCCCTCCTTTGAGATAACACTTGTTAACATATAAATAATTTACGCATCATTCCGTGTATGCTTATTCTGCTGTCCTCCAAAATGGTTAGGAAATTGACAATCGTCCACAATGCAATAGAAGTGAAACTGAAAATTCATCTATTACTTGTTTAGATACACATTTTTCGCATGTCTCTCTTGCTTTACTTTTCTGCCGAGATCAGTCCTTTGATTTGTGTTGTCAAATTTCAAAGGCACAATTTGCTTAATATATGCATTCCCAGGAAAAATCCTTCTCTCTTTTGGAAGAGATTTTAGTTGTGGCAGCCAATAAGCGACATACTCGCCTTCAGGGTTATAATTTTTTGCCTGAAACAACGCAAGTTGTTAAACGAGTCAAGCGTAGGCGATTTGCAAAGAACTCTACTGTGCATATAAGAAAATCTTTAATTTGGATTTTTTAAATTAGAAAGGAAAAAAGAAAGATTTCGGTCTCAGGTGCTCATACTTGTTTTGTAATATTTTGTTTTCCATTTTGGACAACCAATGCTGCTTTTCTAGTATGCTTGTGAAGCCTGAGTGCTTCCTTGCCGCTTCCAGTTTCCACAAAATTGGTTGGATTTGATATTTTGATACATTATCGATTTATTAAATTCAGCCAGAAAACCGATGCAATAATGCTGAAACTTTAGCAAAACTACATAAATAAATTCTCTCACTTTTTTCTCAGTTTGTGTCGCTTGTAAGTCGTAACCTTATAATTCGTTCTCAATCTGTGCTTACACTTATTTTAGCTTGCAATTCTGATTAAGTAGTAGTTCAGAAGAATTACCTTTTCATAGTGTTCTTTAGCTGCCGTACTTTTCTACAGCGAGACAACTGATGTTTTGACTTGAAAAATCAGAGTCAGCTATTGCAAGCGGATTTAGACTGCAAACGGCAAGGGATGATTTGCTTATCTATTCGTCGCCTTGTTTGTCACTCTCTATCTTTTCTAAAATTAGTCATTCATTTTCACACTCTGTAAAAACATCAGTATATGTTTTTAGGACATACTAATACAATTAAAGCAATTATAAAATAGAGCTGCTAACATTATCCATTTCAAATATATGTATCGTCTTTTATGGAAAATAACATAAGCTTTTTTCTCTCCATAATTTCCCTGCATCTGTATTTTTACTTGGCTTCTATTGTCTCTCTTCTATTGTTATTTCTTGTGGGTTAGAGATGATGAATTGAGATGCATAGTCTAATGAAAAGATGATCCTTTGTATTGGGAGGTAAGTACCAAGTAGCCGCCCTATTAAAATTGCAAATCTGTGCCTCCTCTTTATTCATATCTTAATTTCAGTCGAACAAATTGACCGATTATTCTTAAGTTTTTGTCTCAGCGAAAACGGCTCTGGAAGATTCTCAATTTCTGTATGGTCATGATTGGAGTCTGCAAGAAAATGTTCACGGAACCGATGTTTATGAATTTCAGACGAAGGCTGTTTGTGAGAATAAGTAGAATTTGACGATGAAAGGGTCTTCTTCAGCCTGAGTTTCGCAAAGGTTGTTTGTGAGAGTGAGCAGAAGTAATTTTTTGCAGTGTTCAACAGGAGAATTACGTATGGAGAAACACAAACGAGGCAACATTCGACTATTCATCTTTGAAGAAAGAATCATGTCTTAACTACCAAAAAGATTAATGTAAATTGCAATTCGAGAATCATTTTAGCTCTTGATGACAACACTGAGAATTGAGACTAGTTTTTTTCTATTTCTTTTCTTTTTCCAGAGAAAACCTCTGGAAATGGAGTGGTTGGCTGCAATGTGAAATTTATACTTTTTTGCTATGATGAAAATATTGTGGAATGATACCGCAGTTAATTTGTCCATCTCATTTTATCATCAAACATACGTTAAATGCATGTTAATTTGTCCATCTGTTTCTGAAAATTTGCATTGTATCCTACATAATATAAAATGCTATTCATGTATCTGGTATTGTACCTAGTATCCATTTATTTTCTCATGATCTTGTTGCTAATGCACAGATTGAATATATCAACATATAAAGTAAAAATTCACAAAGTTAATAAGACAATTACCTAAACAATAATGCACAGTATATTTACTGGACCAGAAAAGCAGAACTTTTATTAAAAATCATATTGCCATACACAGACGCACAGAGAGGGATACATATAAATCTAAACCAAAACCCCCATTTGATCCTACACTCAGTAACCCAAAACGATCAAATGGGTCGATCTAGCACCACCGCTACAGAAGCTTGAAACAAAAATCAAACAAAGCATGAATCTGCCCAAGCTGCATCTCGTGCATGCCTCGCATTTATTTCATCGAATTCCGAAGCCTATGGTGGCCGTGATAAGTCGAGAGCTGCCTTGCAACCATAATTCTCGTACGTATCACACTCGGACATCAAGGCATCAAGCCAACCATCAAGCTCATCCAAATCGAACTCATCATCGGTCGTCCTAACAGCCTCATGAACAGTCTCGACTATGGCTACCTCCTCTTCTCCAAAATATCATTACCCTGCTACCATTAATGTTGCAACTTTTGTCCCTCTCAAACTTGCTCAAACCACTTTTTTGTACCGGAAAACACAAATCAAACCCTAGGTCAGCGTTGGACAAAAAAAACCCGAGGAAAATGAGGGAAGGAGGGAGATCAACGTTGGAGGAGGGAACTCGTCACTGGAGAAAGGCACGGCGAGGGCGAGATGAGGCGGAGACGAATGCGCTCGAGAAGGCGCTCAAGAAGGCGAGGGATGGAGGCACTCGAGGTCTGTGGGGGAAGGAGGCGCAGCGAGGCACTCGAGGCAAGAGAGGAGGCAAGTTCGAGAGGCTTTGCTCGGTTCTTTTTTTTAACTGCGTGATGATGAGAACACGAGGGTGAGGGGGGTTTTGGGTTACGAGCTCAGGAATATTTCCCGAGTTCGAACACAGGACCCTTTATCCCTATATATATATATATATATATATATATATATATATATATATCATACTTTAAAGTTTCCCACTCTCTTTATATATTTGTATATGATACAAATATTTACTTATATGTATTTGATACATATAAGTTGTGTGTATGAGACATACAGAGAGGACGAGATAAGAAACTCATTTATTATTTGTTAAAATGAGAAATGAGTCATTTCTTGAAGGGAGGTGTGTGCATTACATCGGACCACTTTTGATATTTATCTTTGAGATAAGAATGGCTAAGGGTTAAGATTCTCCTCTCTTTCTCATCTTCACTGTCTCTCTCTTAGAAATTTTATTTTAGAAGCGAGCTAAGGAAAAAGAGAGGAAAACGAGTAGGAAAATTCTCAACATCTCTTGTTAATTATTCCTAGCAAGTTTAGTTAACTAGTAGCTTCATGAGGATTTGATAGTGAATCAAGAACTTGACTTGAAGAAATCTCAAGATGGATCAGTTTCGGCAAGACGGTCACCTTGCAAGCTCGATCCTTATGGCGATGGAACTTAGCTAGAATCCATGGAGCGATGAGGGAGTCTTCTGCGATTTGGCGGACACGCTACAAAGATTGTAGTCACTAAACCCCTCTCCAGTTTAGTTAATTACAGCAGTTAATAAATGGGCAGTAAGTAGAAAACGACATTAAGAGCAAAAAGAATATTCATGTTCTATTTTCCAATTTCTAAGTGAAAAAACAAAGGAAAAAAAGAATGGCACGCCATTGCAAGAAGACCTTGAAAAGTGACTTTCTTGCTGTTAATCATGTCTCTTCCCAATGCAGATAAAGAATTTTTATCTTTTGATGGTTTTGATTCTGCATCCTGAAGTTTTGCAGCATCCTCTGCATTAGCACCAACTTCAGCCAGCGTCTAAGAACTGCAGCTGTCTGAACAAATGAAAATTTTGGTAAATTATTTTACTTGCTGTTAAAGTTTGAAGCCTCAAAACAAACCAGTAGCAAGAACATTCAAAATCCCAAGGTAATCAATGTTGAACATAGGTTGATATTGTGAAATTCCTCTCTGAAATACCCGACATTAAGTTCTTAACAAGATACTCTGCATTTTGTAAGTTTCTCCGTAATTATGAGACAAAATGCTCCACTGGTGTATAACTACATGGCTAGAACACGCCATGTATCTGCAAGTAATTTGGATAGAGAAGAAGCAAGGAACTGCACTAAAGAACATGTAGCCAGCGGCCACTTCTCAAGCTGCCACTTGTTCTTAGAAGAATGGCCGTGAATACAATCCAATGAAAATCTTATGAATTATCTTGCCGTGAGTTTGGATTACAATAGTAAAGAGAGAAAAAATATCACCTGATGAGCAAGTACCCCAAAGAGATTTTCCACCTCATTTTGCATCAAAAGATGTGAAAGACCAAACCCAAGAACTTTTGTACTCGGTTCCATATTTGCAACAGTCTCCAGCTAGCTTGGTTATTGGAGAAATTAGAAACTTTTATTTATAAACTAAATTTGAAAATCTGGTAGGATCATGTTTAATCCAAAGAAGAAGAAAAATGTCCACTGCCTATTTCCATTTAGTTGGAACTAACAGCTTTAAAACTTTCTACAACCCCGCATGATATCCCTTCGAAAATGCCACATATAATGAAGTAAAATTAAAGGCCACATTTTACTGATGTCATCAGGAAATCTATCCAAAAACAGCACCTTGAAAATGATTTACCTTTGCTGTAGTACAATAATACAGCTTTTGAAGATTTTGGTGGCGCTGAATCTCGGCATCGTCGACAAGAGCAGAATCATGACCTTGACGTCCACTTAAGAACTGCCTATTCTATGCATAAGAAAAGGTTAGAGTAGAGTTCAATATGCAGAGACTTGAAATCCAAACGTAAAGAAGTAAAAGCAAAATAACAAAACATTAAGAAACAGAATGCCAATCTACACTTCACGAGTTATAAATTATTTTCACAAACAATCATATGCCACCGCTTTAGTTAAATCGTTATTTAGTCATTGGGGAGAAAAAAGATCCTTTGTTAGCACTTTCACATACCATCCATGAGTTCTTTCCCTCTCCATAACTCCAAGCATGAGGCATCGATCAGTTGATATTACAATCAATCTTATTTAAGTACTTTTCAAAGTGTAGTTTGAGTTAAAAAAAATCTTCTTATTATGCGTTTTCTAAGCTTGTGCATAAGAAAAGGTTAGAGTAGAGTTCAACATGCAGCTACTGCCTCACTATCAAGTTACACATCCTTCAATATGCCGAGTAAGTGAAATCGACATGGAGAGCCTAAATAGGTGATCCTTTTACTACGTCTACTACGAAGACCTTTGGAAATACTATTCTCATATTCCTTTTGATTTCCTCTACTGTTTTCCTAATTTTTCCAGACACACATAGAAATAAGAAAGGCTGGTTACATGACTACTCCCATTACTCTAGCCTCTATGTTAATTACCCATAGCTTAAATTCCTCTAACAGCATCCCCAGCCATCTCACCATCATGACAAATGATTGCACTTCATCACCCCTATGTACTTCAAAACTTCTTTTAATTGTTCGCTAACGTTCAATTGTCGAAATTCCGCATTAACATGCTAATTTTAAATCTTCAATGTCTGTTCACATCCAACAAGCATCACTTCCAGCAAATCCTCAAAAAGTATATTTTCAAAAAAAGAAAAGGAAAAAGAAAAGAACCTTACAATCAAAAGACTTGAATTTATTCCAAAGAGATAAAGGGATAACAAGTACTTAATTGAAACATGACATAATCACCATACCAGCTGCTACCTGGCCACTTGCTTCATGAGCTTGCTAGCCAGCTTCCAAATCGCCTCCATCGAACCCCAACCAGTTCTCAACTCTATAATCAAGAAACCAAAAGATACCTAGATCTTCATATATCTTTTTGGGGATTTTACAAGAATCGAAAAGATGGTGATAAAGACACGGCCATGGTAACTACCGATTCATTTGGTGCCGCCTCTTTAGTACTCACTATCCCCATCTACTAAAATCACGGTGTTTAATATTAATATCTAGTTCTAGTTGTTATTTAAGCATTAGTTTGCTATATATTGGCCTAACTTGTGTAATGCTATATTTCACCAACACACATGCACTACCCACTTATGAAGCACGGATACTTGTATATACCTTACGAACCCTTCCAGATCGCGTATCAGAGTCCGAAACTCTCGTATTTTTCGGATTTGTAAATGTCTCACTGACCTCTCTCAAATCAATGCATCCTCTCTCTCTCTCTCTCTCTCTCTCTCTCTCTCTCTAATTAAGGCACTCAAAAGTTTGAAAGTATCGAATATCTAACCTAATGCCATTATTTATATATATTATTATATATTGGTATGTAATCCTTAATATATATTCATATTTAGTTAATTTAAAATCAATATAAAAACTACCATGTATCCTAGGTTTTTTGAAAATTACGAATCCGCGAACCCATATGATATCCCATATATGTATCCGAATCCGAGCTACATAGCTACCCACACTAAAGCATTTACGGAAAACCCTTTAGGAGTTGGTTATTCTCCAGCTTCCTTACCATGACAGTCCAGTCAGTTATATATAATCAGTGATATGCTCAATAGGGATTAATGGCACTTTTATGGGAGTTTGATTTCAAACCTCAATTGTCGGAGCTCGATTCGGACGAAGAAGAAGAAGAAGGAAGAAGAGGAAGAAGACGACTTTGTAATCAATGATCCTTCAATTGACCCAACACACAGAAATCGGGTCGAGCTTCTTCAAAGCAAAGCCACTGGGAGATCATCACTATATCCTAGTGTGTAACCAACTCCTATATGGAAAATGAGTTCCTTAACTCAATAAATGTTTTTTTAATCATACCTTGGGCGTCTCCAATGTGATGCCCGAGCCTAGGCGCGCACAGCTGACGGAAGCTTACGGAAGCTTCTACCAAACCGCCTCAACGAACTCCCACCCGTGGTTAAGAACCCAAATCCCACCGCTAATCTCCTATATATACCCCCTGTGATCACTACCTCCCTCCCTCTCTCTCTCTCTCCCTCTCTTCCCCACCCCCAAAATTGATCAAAAAAATTCAATCGATCGATAAAAGAAGAAGAAGAAATCAAGATGAGCCCGTTGATGCCAGGGCGCTTCCACTTCGATCCCAGCGAGAACCAGCCCAACGAGCACTTTCCCTACGGCGCGGCGCACGTGATCAAGGCCGACCACCCCGGCGTCAGGCGCGGCGACGTCACCGTCGAGATCGAGAACCACGACGCCTCCTCCTTCGCCGCTGCCGCTAGGGTTCTGGTGATCAGCGGCGAGCGGAGGAGGGAGGAGGGGGGCCGGGGACTAGTGGCGGAAGCTGGAGAGGGCCAGCTGGCGGATCTGGAGGGCGATGAGGCTGCCGGAAAACGCCAGGGAAGATGAGGCGACGGCGGCGATGGAGGACGGCGTGCTCACCGTCATCATCCCCAATGCCGGGAAGCCCGCGGTGAGATCCGTTCAGATCTGAGTGAGTTTCGATTTTAGGGGTTTTATTAGTAGATATATGATGGTCGAATTTGTGAAAATAGCTGTTACTGAAGGGGGTTTCATGCAAAATATAGAGATAGGATTCATCAAATTTGTCAGTCGATCATTTTTAGTTGATGAGATGAACTAGATGTAGAAAATTGCTGATTTTAGATCTTCATGGCTCGTAGAGAAATTGTATGATTGTGCTTTGATTTGAAGTTGATTTGAGGGAAAATGAGAAAACAAGAATGGAGAGGGAAAAGGTTAATTTCTTGTTATGAATTGAAAATATTTTGTAACTAGCAAATTTCAGAGGATCGCTTTGTTGGTGTTAATTCGATTAATATCTGCAAAATCCAAGTTAAATATGATGATCATCAAGAAGAAATGATTAGATAATTGCCACTTCTTTTCTTTTTACGTTTTTTTTCCTTTCTCAAAAAACCTTTTTGGATCAGGGAATTTATTAAATATTCCGGCAATGCCAACATTTAATAGTGTTTCTAAATTATAATTTCTTAATTTCCCACCAAAAAGATAATAATGCCAATAACTTCTCTTTCATCTTTTTCCTCCCTGTTCTTTTTAAACCATAAAGACCTTATGTCTTCTCTCATGAAAGCCACAAGCTTTTTTAGGCCCGTCTGACATGGATTCAAATGCAAGTAATAATCTTCAAATTAGAGTTACTCGGCATCAAGGTCACCGCAAAGCCAAAAAGCAAATGAAAATGAGACAAGGCCTGCCCTGGCAACAACCCATTTGACTCGATAAAAAATTGAAAATCATGCAGAAGAATAAGTATAATCAGAGTATTTTAGACAGGGTTCCCATAATGGCAATGTGGCTTCAAGCTTTGTCACTCTCTTAATGAAGCATATATCAATTTCAATCTGTCATGAAGTTTTATCATTAAGTAATTACAACCTGTTCACAGAGAACAGCAACATTTCACCACAGTTCTGCATCCTAAGATTTTGAAACACCAAGAAGCTACCTCCGTCTAGGATAAACTCTGAGATCGATTTATTTTGCCATTGGAATAAACTCTCATTTATTCCAACAATGATATCATTGGTTGATCTAATGCCTGAAAACTTGATACGAATGGTTACTAAATCCAATTGAATAGATACTCCAAAACAATATTTGGACATATGAGTAAAGTTATGCACATTGCTTACAATACCTTTTTGGGCTTTTGCACACTAGATCATTTTCTTCTTCTGGAAGCTGGATGATAAATGAAGCGAAAAACTGGAAGGAGCATCACAAATGTCGCATAACATATGCTAATTGATAAAATGTGTCTCGACATCTTAGCGTATCAACAATATGCATGCGAAAAATGGTGGTGTATTTCATTATGGTGTATTTCATTATAGCCTGCATTATGCGATCACATTCATAAGAATTTTAAACGATTTGTCTCAGAAGCATGATAGGATCAAAACTCCAAAGTACGCCGAATTAAACATTTCATCAAATAAATAAAACCAGAAGAGTTGCAAAACACAATTTATAGCGATGGGGAATAATAACAAACAAAGTTACCAAGCAGATTAAATAACAAGATTTAGTCATCAGAACAATACAAGGCCACAATACAAGCAGAATATATCATGGCTAAAAAGGAGGATTTTTTTTAGCATGAAACACCGACACATCTTCACTCTGGTGCACCTGCATTATATCATCGCAAACATGGCCCAAATATTTCTATTTTTTTCTCCTCGTACACACGCACGCACACAAAGAAAAGAACAGAAAAGAAAAAGGAAATAGGAGGAAAAGACTAACCTATAACATTTGAATTTGAATATGGGTGCACAATTTTTACATATAGTTTCCGATCAATGCTTCAGGAGGATAACACATTGCTCATCCCAGAAAAACCGTCTTTATACAGACACCCTAACAACTCTGCTGAGTGAATGGTTTCTAGCTGACTTTTTTTCGCCTAAAAACCTAATTTGTTACAGGACTTAATATAATTATTCATATCTAGTTATCCACAACCTTGTTCAGAAGCACAAAGCACTCTTCATTTTCAAAGTATAAGTCGGAATGCCGTGGCTTCGCCTAGTGCCTACACAAACCCTACAGAGATGCAGGCAACAAATTTTGTGACCAAAGCCCCTTTCTTTGATGCCTAAAGTAAATCAGCTTCAGGGCGGCAAACAGTAAAATCAAATTCTACATCAGTCTCATGAACTCTGTAAATACAGATAAATCCCATGAACTATTTACATTTTGCATTATCTCATTCACCTGGTGATTTTCTATTTCAGTTACTAGTATCAAGGCTCTGAATTGTGAGTCTCAATGCATCCATACCATAGTGTATGCTAATATGAACGTATATCAACTTCTTTTTGTGTACAAGGTGAGATGTGAAACCTAACCTTCGAAGACTGAATCTGAACATGAATGCATGTCTCTGGTCACATTTTTCATTTAAAAAAAAAAACTGTCCTTGTACGCTCATAGACACCCAAACTGCTCAAAGAGTACAAACAATTTCTACAGAAGAATACTTTGGCATCAGTTGATGCCTTGCAACCTATACATATCGACACCCTTGTACAAAACCACAAGGCTAACTGTAGGATAAGATCAGGCTTTGGTTAGCATGGAATTAACTCCTCAGTGATAGGCAGGTCAGCCACAAAGCTCTCAAAATGACCCTCACATTTAAGAGCAAACTGCCCTTCATTTTATGCACCATCGAGCAGCTGAAAGACCGCCGTTAGAAGTTGTTCATCATGTCTCCTTGCCAATGGTCCCACCCTATGTTACACGGAACGAAAACTGGAGCGCGGAATGATTGGTACAATAAGGGTAGAGTTTTATTTGATACACTTATACGAAACGGAAAACATAGCTCTAAAAAATGGAGTTTTTTTATTGGATCGTTTGTAGATGTATACTAATATATAATTTGCTATCTTTGCTATCTATTTATGTTCTTGAAAAAGAATTAAATATCTTGTTTAGTATAATTTAAGGTATTAACACAAAGCCGGCTCTATGCCCATTTAACTTAAGGTTTTAATGTATTAGATCGGAGCAATAATTCTTTTGATCGGATCGTTAGTGTTCCCAGATTGGGAGCAACCAAGGTTGCATGGACACTGATACCGCACGATGCGATACGACGATATGGCAAAATCCTAAAATATAGGAAGCGGGGACACGGCTATATATATGATTTTATAAAGATGAATAAGATATCAATTTATTATGTCAATATTAAACAAGAAAAAATTAACAAGTCTAAAATGTTACACGCTAATAACATACTAAAAATATGTTTATACACATACAACACACACAGAACACATTATACATATATGATATATATACAACACTTTTGATACGTGTAGTATAGGTGTCCGATACATGCCGGACACGAAAACGGCGACCCATTGGAAGTATCCATGCAACCTAGAGCAACCGTTCCAAATCACAAATCACTAACGGTTTAACAATTTACGGAAACATAGGTCTCACCGCTGCATGTTGAGGAACCAGCTAGTGAGACGCATCCGCACGCACTGTTACAGCCAGGGCCACCGCTGAGTCATGTGCCGCCCCCATCACCTCTTCGGTTCTCACCGCCGCATGTAAGGCTCCACTACCACAAAGGCTCTATCCACACTTCATTTTGGAAAACTCCTAAAATTGTTTTTTTCCGGCTGCTAATCTTGTGGTTGCTTCTCAATGTCTAAGTCTAGTTGCTATTTAAGATATAATTCTCAGCCACACAGGCATATCCACTCTTCAAGTTTAATGGGTTTTTCCAAATTTACTTTTTGTCAAGAATACCAATCAATAACTGCCACGGTTATATACGATTACTGTTGTGATGAATGACTGTGAGTTGGCTCAACTTATTTAAACTCCATTTTCTTCGTTCATATTGTGCCAAGTGGTACTCATATGATTCAGCTTTACAACCCAATAGTGAACCCCTTGTGTTTGAGCTAAAATAGCAGACACTTTCTTATCAATGATTCAAATGCTAGCTGTAATAATTTTCAATCAACCAAACCCATCTCACCCTATATTTCGCTCTCACCAGGATAAATTTCCAGCATTAAGGTGCACTCACAGCCTCAGCCACCCTCTCAAAGTATCTAACAAGCGGCTGCTATCTCTCTACTATCAACCTACGCCTCCATTGCCAACATATGTATAAAACGGTCGCAGCTTCACAGTATAGTCCAAGTATTATCAATGTAGTTCATTAAACAGTCTAGTGGTGTTTTTAGAACTTGCCTGTGTGTCATGTGAACGATATGCATGCAGTGCAATACAATGCAATGATAATAATGTTTTCTATTTACTAGCATCAAACAAATAAGACAATATAACACTGTAATGCTCCAGATTGGCCATGTTGGGAGGAGACTGATCTGGGTGTTAACGAGAGTTGAGCACTGATTACTTAAACTAACAACCACAAATTGAAAATACAAACAAGGTGGAAGAAGCAAGAAAGAAGCCATATTAAATTGATGAAGTCATAACATAGAGAGGAGTTTATCTAGTTCAATAATTGAAATAGCATACACTACATAAGAAATATTGGGAAGCTGGGCTAACATTCCCTTCGCTCATTTCCAGAAAATAGCTCAAAAGACAGCAGGCATGCTTTAGTACACAATAAGAACACAGGTTACCTCTGCGTCGGAGTGCAAACGAGTCTCAACTGAAGCAAAGGTACCGCTCTAGATCAGATCGATCCATTAACTGCTCGAATTTTCTTGGCATAACAAGGGACACAATAGCACCAGATTTCGTCTCCTGAGTAAAAGGCACCCGATCAAAGGCAGCTTTCTGGTCATGCAAACTGCAAGTATTAATAAAGTACCCTTTTAAGTGTCTCATTGACAAAGCTAAAGTATGCAGCAATTATATACAATAGTGTATGAACATGGAGGATACAAGACTACTGTTACAGAGAAAATCATATGCCTGAAATTTTAAGGATAGTTTCAACTTTCCCCTTCCAAAAAAAAAGACAGTTTATTTATTTTGCTCCCAGAGAGTACTTATGAAGCAGAATCATTGCCAATCACTCTGGATCCGAATCAAAATGCAGATCCGTTGAATACCACAATCATAGGATTTTGCTCCTGTGTAGGGCTGCAGGACCCTTTGGGATGAACCCAAACATATTATGCAGGTTATAGAGTCTAGAACAACCCCATCTGCTTGGGATAAAGACTCAATTGTTGTCGTATAGAGTCTAGAACATAATTTTAAGTATTTCAACAAGAACTTGAGAAAGGATAAATTTTTATGGTGGGGGGGGGGGGGGGGGGGCATTCAACCATAACTGCACAATTCTTCCAAAAAAAATAATGTTAAGCAAATTACATACCGTTATTGTACCCCGCTCCACCTAGCCCAATCAACAAATTGCATTCCACCATAAACGTTGTTCGCAAAACGCACGCCAACAGTGAAAGCCATTGCAACAGGTGGAACACGTTTGGCCACAGGGGATGCCTCCACTAGTCGTTCCAGGCCATTAATTATTTGGTAGCGAGTATTGGAAGAAACAGCTAGAAAAACACCTGGAAAAAAAGATTTGTGAGCTGTGATCCTGTGGAGCCATTTTGCCAGAGAATTGCCATGTTATAAATATTTCATACAGTAGTCACAGGTTTAAGTTCAAAACAGCATTTGACCAGCAGTGCAATGAATGGCTAAAGCCATTCCCTAATAACTGTCCATTTGAGTTTTATTTCCTAAGCTCCACTAACCACAACATGGAATATATAAACAGCTTATTCAATTAAGATTAGGCCTAGGTAAGTAAAAGAATAGATTCATATATTTAAAAGGGATTACTTGCACGAAACCCCCTGACAAAAACCCTCTGTAGTTTACCCCTTACAGCAAGCCCCCTCTATTGCTTTATTAGCACTTCTAACCCTCTGTAGTTTACCCCTTGCAGCACTTATAACCCCCTCTATTGCTTTACCCCTTACAGCACTTATAACCCCTGACAAATACCCCCCTGTTGATTGACGAAAGCCCTTTAAGAACTCATTCAAATCTAAACAGCTCAATTGACTGATTTAACTCTAGAAGTTGTGTAGTTTAAATAGAAATTTTGCTTTGTTTTGTTTTGGTCAATGAATAGAGTGGGTGTTGCTCCAGAAGGCCCCTTGCCCCACTCCCCCATCCCCCAAAAAAGGACAACCAGAATGCTCCTAATATCACAAGGTGATTCACTAAGTTATCAGACATACCAAAGTACAACAGAGACTTGATAGGTATTTGAAAAATACCAGGGTTCTCTAGTAAGAAGGGAGAAACATGACTCCATTACTAGCTTAACAAAGACAAGCTAAAGAAGGGATTTGCTTCAACTTATAAGATTGCTCACTTTCTTTGATGTTTAATAAAATGAAAGTTCAGAGCGAGACAGCTTGGCTGGATAGCAGAATCCTTTGTTTTCTTCTTCTTCTTCTTCTTCTTCTTCTTCTTGTTGTTGTTTGTGTGTGTGTTGGTGGGGGGGAGGCGAGGGGGTTTCAAAAACTACTATGCAAAACTGACAGTTGCAGAATCTTTCTTCTATAAGAAATTGAGAGGAAATGAATGGAGCATACACCACTCTCTTCAAGCAAGCGTTACCAAGACAAAAGAATGACATCTACCATCCACCAATATTGTATATAATACATTTTCTTAAAACATACAATTTAACAACTAAAAGCATTATAAGAACAATTCAGAGATGTAGGAGACAGCAAGGGACTCTACTCGAAGATGGTAGTTTGCGACAGAAATGAGGAAGGGCTCCTTGCAATCCCCTACAGTGTCTTTTGTCTTATGCTTATTTTTGGTGATGTAATTACTATTTTAGCCTCAATGTTGTTCATCTGGAATGGGGCGTTTGGCAACCAACATTAATCCTTTTGAGTACTAATGCTTAGCTGGCTAAACTATGATTTGATTTCTCGTCTTACATCCAGTAATATAAGCGGAAAAAATTCTAACGATGCAAAAAACCCACAAAAATCACAAATTATTTAAACTAGTATCAACCGGCAAAACAACTATAAAGGTTGTCCAGCTATAAAGGCAGATAGGATATCTCCATTGTCATCCATTCCTCTAAGAACAAAATTTGGACTCGCATCAAGCTTCTCAAGGCAAAGCAATTGTAACATCTTTAAAATAATAGTGCATAATAGGTCTAACTCAAAGACCCATGAAACAACTTCCCTGAGTCAAAGAAGCGTAAGACTAACTAAGACAGTAAAAACCCTTTTTGTTTTTTGACACAATATTGAAAAAGATCACCCAACTGTTAAATGTGTCGCATATAAATCTTTATCAAAGCTTTGCGATTCAATTTTGTCTATATTTTTAAGTTTCAGACTTCTATGCCGTTTATTTTCATATCACTTCATATCAAATGATTGAAGGTAAGCTTAAAGCCGCGCGAAACTCGACGGAATAATATATCATGTTGAAATAGTCTTTAATTTAGTTATGAACATATGCATTCTCGGGGAAGATCGGTCGGGGAGGGAGTTTTTTTTTTCTTTTGGGGTGGGGGTGGTGGGGGTATTGACAATTCTGCCTTCTTCGCAGAAAAGCTTTTCCCAGCATCATGAAAAACGTTTTTTTTTTCTGCAATCTAGTTTAGTGTACACCTATCTGAATGTATTAGTGTTTCCATCTGAATATAGAAGTGCCTGTATGAATCTACTTGCTACTTTCATAGAGCATAATATCCATTACTTCATGAAAAATCACAAAATCTCATTCATTGGAATTAATATGATGGTTGGGGGAAATGAAGTAGGTGAAGTGGTTGGCTTTTGCAAGCTGCTCCAGCCACTGCTGATGATTTCAAGAGCCGAATAAGAATGAGTACCACACAGAAGAGTCGAGACCGGTCTCCCTTATGGAATGTTTAACCGGTCCATTCTGGATTGACTGAAGTGGTATGGAAGTTGAAACATGGGAAAACCACATAAAACCATGCATCCCTAGCATGCATATGCATAAAACAAATTTAAACAAAGGAATCTTTGACACTGCAATCTGTTGTGCATCTTGATGTGTACTGGTAAGAAGGAAAGCTCACTTTACAATATAGCTCCTATTGATTATTGACCAGCTTGGAAAAGGATAATATGTTTCTTTTCTCAATGTACTTTGAAACAACAATTTTTCCAACTTGTCAGGAGTAGAACCCAAAGTACATCCCAAAGAATGTTTCAAAAAAAGGTAAGGAAAAAAGCAACAGGAGCGCTGGATGAATAAGTTCCCGGATTACCTTATCATAATAAATTAACAGAAAAGTAAGTTTCTCAGAGGAGAATTAAAATAATAATGACAATAGGCATACCCCAAAGAGCAGCGCTTTTCACTAGAGGTGGAACAGGTATATCTTCCTCAGACTTTTTCATAGTCCTGAATAGAATGTCAAGCACATATCAGTGACCATGAGCAAAAGAGGAAAAAGTATCAGCATGGTTGACAAAAATAAATGCAAGGCAATCAAAATCTCCTCTAAGACAGAAATTTACAGGTTAACTCACAAACGAGTACATAGCATGGAAAGTAAGGGAAAAACATAAACTCTTTTTGTAACCAAGCGTACCATCTAATTAGTAACATCTGTATGTCAACTCACTAGAATGATACAGGTCATCTATGGACACAAAGTACACAGTTGATTAAAAAAATATCATGCAGTATGTAATATGTAAAGCATATCACAGTCCAATCCTTAATAATTCAATGTAATGAGAATAAAAAAGAATGAAATTAGAATGTCTAAGTAAATCAAATACCTAGCAGTAGCTTGAACAAAAAGGCAATTGGGCATTCCTATCCCGAGGGCTTCAGGTTCAATTGAAGGGAATGCTCGGGTTAAAATATTTTGACATGTGGCTTTATTTTATTCAAGAGACGTGAATTTAGAACCCAAAATAAGAATTACCGGCCGGGCGGTCACCATGTATGTCTTTGTGCAACATAATGCATAGACATATGCATCAAATGTGGCTTATGCATAGAACACTAGCATACCAATCAATTTCATATGAGTATGTAACCTATTTTGGTTGATGGCGACATGAGCTACACATTTTCCAGAAAAGTATATCTAAATCCATCAGCCTGCTAATATAGTTCAAGAACACCCATAGTATGCAGGATGTAACATGTTAACAGGCATTGTGTTGTAACCATGTTATATACAAGCATTTCTAAGAAGCTTGATGTTTTTGTGGTTCATAATTATAATTGACAAGTCATGATCAAAGTAGACCATATATGTGTTTTCAGATTGGAGTATACCTTTTGGCAGTCATGATCAAATTTGCAATGCCTTGTCCTACGAGGCCACACATGAATCCAACAGATGCGTATAAAAAGCCCTGTATCCAGATTAGAAATGCCAATTACTGCACAATACAGATATCTTAGACATGCAGGATCAACAGGTCCTACTGAAGACGTTTCGACAATAAAGGGGAATAATATTGAACTGGACAATGTTGGAAGCTGCAACCACAGTGCTATTGCCAAAGTATAAGACGCGAAGGCTACAACTCATGCCTTTACCTTATAAAAGTATGTTTCCACCCTCTGCCTAACTGTAAATTTGCATCCTGGTCTTTCAGCTTCAAAAACACTGGAATAAGATACAGTTAGCTAAACTATAGTTTTTAGCTAGTAAAGAAATAATATGGACGGCAATGTAATTGCCTCATGAGCGTGCTTTGCTAACATATAATCATTGATTATCTGCTATAAGTCAAATTGAGCCCGGTGATAAGGGGACTCAGTTTCAGTCATGCTATATAAGTCAGACAGAACAACAACAAAAACAACAGCCGAGCCTTTTATCCCAAGCATATGGGGTAGGCTACATGAACCAACATGAGAATCACGCTGGATCGAGCACATGAATCCTCCGCCTTCATTCACTCCTATCGAACAATATACTTTCATTAAGGGCTTTGGCATCTATATCTTTTCGTATCGCCTCCATCCACGTTTTCTTTGGTCTCCCTTTCGCTCTTTTGACTTGGCCTAAGTGAATAATATCTATTCGTCGAACCGATACTTCCGTAGGTCTACGTCGCACATGACCAAACCATCTTAGACTTAGGCGGTTTTCTCGTGTCTTTTCTTCCACGGGTGCTACACCAATCTTTGCACAAATATTCTCATTTCGCACCTTATCTTTTCTAGTGTCATCACACATCCAACGAAACATGCGCATCTATGCTACATGCATCTTTCTGTGCATAATGATTCTTCGGAACCCGACATTCTGTACTATATAGTAAGCGGGCCAAATAGCGTTTCAATAAAACTTCCCTTTCAATTTTAACGGAAAATTGCGATCGCACAAATCCTCGTTGCACTCCTCCGTTTCAACCAACCAACCTAAATCCTCTGGTTAACATCGCTATTGATCTCCCCATTCTTTTGGATGATGGAACCTAGATATCTAAATTGATCCCTCGATATTATCTCTTGCCCTTCCAGTGCTATTCCACTGTGAGCTTGATTTCTCTGTTTACTGAATTTGCATTGTATATATGTTGTCTTGGACCTACTCAATCTAAATCTCCGAGATTCCAACGTTTGCCTCCATAACTCCAATTTGATATTAACCCTGCTTTCATCTCATTTACTAGAATAATATCATCAACAAATAACATATACCAAGGAACCTCATCCTAGATAGTTCTAATAGGCTTATCCATCATTATGGCAAACAAGAATGGACTTAACGCAAATCCTTGATGCAAAACAATTGTGATCGGAAAATCACTTGTTAGGCCGCCACAGGTCCTTACATTCGCCACTACTCCATCATACATGTTCTTGATTATGTCAATGTACCTGATTGAGACTCTCTTCCTCATCATCTATAAACCATGGATACTTGTATGCCTCACGTATCGTCCACGATCGCGTATCGGAATCCGAAACTCTCGGAAACCCTCGGATTCGCTCGGACTTGTAAATGTCTCATCAACCTCTCTCGAATCGACGCATTTTATCTTTCTCTCGAAAATTAAGACACACAAGTTTGAAAGTGCATTGAATATCTAATATGATGCCATTATTTCTATATTATTTTTATATTGGTATGTATACATTAATATATATATTCATAAATAGTTAATTTAAAATCGATCTAAAAACGTACCCCGTATCCTAGGTTTTGGAAAATTGTGAATCCGTGAATCCGTATCGTATCTCGGATCCGTATCCGAACCCGTACTACATAGCTCATCATTGTCTGTCATAATATCTTTTTAGGTACCTTGTCGTAAGATTTCTCTAAATCAATAAAAACCATATACAAATCTCTTCTCTCGAAAACTTTCAACAAGTTGACGAAGTAAATGAGTAGCCTCTGTTGTCGATCGTCTAGACATGAACCCAAACTGGTTCTCTGTTATCTTAACATCGTGCCTTAGCCTGTGTTCAATCACTCTCCCAAAATTTCATGGTATCACATATGAGTTTTATTTCACGGTAGTTTGAGCAACTTTGAATATTACCCTTATTTTGAGGTACAAAGGCACTCCACTCATTTGACATCCTTTTAGTTTGCCAAATCTTATTAAACTGGTCTGTCATCCATGTAACGTTTATCTCTCCTAGGCATCTCCATACCTCAATAAGAATTCCGTCTGGACCAACAGCTTTCCTTGATTTCATTTTCTTCAAAAGCTTTGTAACATCAGGTATTCTTATTCTACGTATGAAATCACGGTTTATATCTTAAGATTGAATGGCAAATCTATTCAAATTCTTAGTAAAGCTCTCATTGAACAACTTATCAAAATAATCTTTCCACATTTCCTTGATATCATCATCTCGAATTAAAACATTTTAATCTTCATTTGACACACTTCACTGCACATAAGTCTTTTCATCCGAGCAATCTTGTATATATCATTTTCAGCCTCCTTGATGTCCAACTTCTCGTACACCTCTTTGCAGGTCTTAGGTTTGGCTTTCCGAACAGTTTTCTTAAGCTCATTTTTAGTTGTCTTATACTTCTCAAATCTCTCTACATCTCTACTCTTTTTTAAATCTCTATAAGAATCTCTCTTGCTTTTAACAGCAGGCTTTACCTTTTCATTCCACCATGACATGTCCTTCAATGGTGGAGCACCACCCCTCAACTCACGAAGTGGCTCTCCAGCTACCCTCTTAACGGAACTAGCCATCTTGTTCCATTTTATGTCTGAATTGTTTTTGGACTTCCAATCAGTCTCTTGAACTATACGATCTACAAAACTTCTTCATTACCTTCATTCAGTCGCCGCCACTTAATTATAGGCTCTACCTTATATCTAATCTTCCCATGTCCTTTTCTATATCGAACACCTAAAATTAAAAGTCTATATTGAGTGGTTACACTCTCATCTGGCACTACCTTATAATCGATTTAAAAACCTCTATCTATCCTTCTAGTCAGAAAAATGTCATTTGACTAGCACTCGATCCACTTCTAAAGGTGATCAAGGGAGTCTCTTTTCTTAAACCAAGTATATGCCAAGATCAAATCATAAGACAAGGCAAAATTTAAAATCGAGTTATCAGATTCATTACTCTGTCCAAAACCAAAACCTCCATTGATAGTATCTAACCCATTACGATTAGTACCTACATGTCCATTGAGATCGCCACCAATAAATAGCTTCTCTCTTCTTGGTATCTTTTACAACATCTCATCCAAATCATCCCAAAATTGACGCTTACCAGCGTCATCAAGACCTATTTATTTATGGTGCATAAGCACTAATAACATTAAGGATCTCCCCACCTAAAATAAGTTTAACTAGTATAATCCTATCATCTTTTCTCTTAATCTCAACTACATCCTCAAATAACAGTTTATCTATGATTATACCTACCCCATTACGTTTTTTTATCTCTATTAGTATACCAAAGCTTATAACACCGGGGCTCTATAACTCTACCCTTTTCACCTACCCATTTAGTTTCTTGCAAACACATAATACTAACTCTCCTAATTATCGCCTCCACTAATTCTGTTAATCTACCCAACCTATGTTCCAAAAGGCTCGTCGAATCCTATGAAACCCTTGCTTATTTGACACTACACCCGGGATCCGATGTAGTGCGTCACTTCCGGACGACGACTTGGAAGAGGACTTTGTTTTAAAGGCACTCAGTTCAAGTCCTGGGTATCAAATTGTTACTTGATACAGATCAATAATATTATATAATCTAACATAACATAAATAATTCTTTTTATTTATGAGGATTCACTAATGGGAACTCATAGGTAATGCATTCTCCTCATTTGAGACAACTTAATCAATCGGTTGACAAGAATGACAATCCATACTTTCTCAAGCTTAGAGTTTCCATCTACTACATTTCTCCCAGAAGTGGTTAAAGGAAATTTCCTTTAGTTAGCAGCTAAGGCTGAGTATGTGAGGCACTTTTTGTACCTCGCGATAAGCCGATACATATGAATCAGATAAATTATTTGAAAAAACAAACAGACAAAAAAGTTTTTTTTTAAAAACATGCCTGCTAGGTAGAGCTCCATAAGCCTGCACAAATTTCCCCAAAAATCCTTTCGATGCAGATGGCGCCCCAATGCGTGCATATGGGGCTAACATACCCACCAAAGCAACATTGACAACTACTCCTACCAAAAGATCTGCAGCGTACAATTCAAACTCTGCCCAAAAATCCTTGCCTCTTTTTTGAACTTCCGCAAATGTAGCACAGCACGAGTCAATAATTATCTGCATAGACACAACACCAAGAATAACAGTTTCATAAGCATTGCAAAAAAAACGAACCTTGGTTCATTATTGGGAAAGCAATTCAACTGACCTCTGTTCCAACTTTAAAAAGGAAAGATGGATCTGCAAGCATCAGATTCCGAAAGAGCGAGCATGACCTCATGGCAAAACCAACAGGCCCACCTGATGTCTTCAAACAAGAAAAGTTGAAGGTACAAGTCAATACCAATAACATCCTCATGAAACAAATTACATATTTTTCTCTTGGGAAAAAAAAAATCCTATTACCTGCAAGTCAAGGTATCTAGACAAAATAACTTCTTGAATCCCAACAGTCTTTGCCGCCTCTAACATATCTGCAGGAAGACTAGTTCCCCTCGCCTCAGTTTCTCTAATAACGTCCTCAAATTTTAATAGTGGCCCAAACTCATCCTCTTCTTCACCGTTCTCTTCATTTTCATCATTTCCGCCGCCGCCGCCTCCTCCTCCTCCTCGGGGCCCACTGGAATTGCCCACGCCTCCATTTCCACTATCAAGGTCTAATTGATAGTTCACCTCAGAAACTGTAGTTTCTTTCTTTAAGGAAACATCCCCTACATCTCGAGAGATACCGACATCCGTCCCCGCATCACTCAAGTTTGATCCAACCCTAGGCTGCAGCTCACTCCTAATACAAAAACCCGCTCTCTTCTTCCCTTGACAATAACCAGCTCTCGCAACTCTCAAATTAATAGCAAAGATTGAATTTTTAAATGATGCATTGCATACTCTATCATCAACAGCTACATTCTTACTAGAATTACTTGACAAATAGGAGAAACTGTGAAATCTAATGCTCGAGCAAGAAAACGCCATGCCTAAACCCTAAAGGAACCAACTTTTCTACTCCTAATGCTTCCTAATTAGCTGAAATGTCGGCAGATTTAATGTATCTCGAATCAAAACTAACAAACTATATCGAATATCGAAATCCTGCAGATCAAACAAATTTTGACGAGTTTTTAACAAAGGGCACAAATCCGTTGCCAAGAGAGCATACCGCTGAGAAAACTTACAAAGAGAAACGATGAAGCCCTGGCTTCAAAGATTAGGGTTTGGTCTTCGGCCGCCTCCCAAAAGCTTCACTTTTTATCCACGATCAAAGTATCAATTGATTTTTCGCTTTGAGAATTGTAAGAGTCGAATCAAATAATGCCATGGAAAAGAGAGACTAAGATTTTGTTGGGCTCTTGGCTCACTTCAAGCGGTGTGCGAGCTTTTGGCCTTTGGGGTTGGTGAACTTTTTTAACTTTTTTAATATACCTAATTTTAATATAGATTTGCACGTGACCCTGAGATTGGAATATTTTGGTATCTATACTTTGAATCTTTTCGAGTACAAAAGCTTGCAATTTATATATAACTAGACTTTTACCCCTAAAAGACTAAAAGATAATTGAATATATTTATAGATAAATATTAATTTTGGCTATGTTTTAAAAAAATACAAATATTATTTTGTATTGATTTGTTTTTATTATGTTTGAAAAATACACACGATGTTAGTTATTTTTTGTTATGGGATACACGTTATTTTTTATAAATTTGTAAATTACATACGGTTGTAACACGTAAACACCGCTGAATAAAAAGTATATAATTATATTGTTTATAAAAAATATTTTATGATAACTTAAATCTTAGTTTGATATTTTCACGATTGCAAAAAACCATTTGGTGCTTTTTTATTATAAATGCTGTATATTTTGTGGCTTGTAAATAGATACCAAGAACAATCATGATTGCCATACAAATAATATGTTTCGGTATTTTCCGATTAAAAATGCACAAATACAAATGCCAAGCTTGTATTATGCATTATGAACCAATGCAAATAACAAACTATATCAATATTTTAGGTACAAAAATTCTTTTCTGTGAAACCATTACCTAATAAATTTTTTAATAACTATTATTATTTGAACCCCGTGAAATTTTAGTATCAACTTTAAAGGAAGTAGAGTTTGTGTATGCAAATGTAAAGCAATTATTGTTATTTAAAATATTATTGTTTTCGTCATATTTGGAAAAATGATAGATCATATTATATATTAGCTATTTTTGTTAAAAATTGAAAAAGTAAAACTAAGGGTAATGGTATAAAAATTGAAAACAAAATAATTAAAAAATACTATCATTTAAAGATTAAAAAAATAAGCCAATGGGATTTGCCAAAAAAACCCAACCTAAAAAAAACAACTTTAACAAAATTGCTAAATTTCCATATAGCGGTGATATTGTCCCAGAGATAGATATTTACAAGAAACTCAATCATAAACATTATTCAATTATTAGAATAAAAAATAAGAAACAATTTACTTGATTGTTTTTAATTATGGGAAATTCTTGCGAAATAACTTTTTAACCAATTGAAATAAAATAAAATAAAAATTATTTTAAAAAATAACCACAAATAAATATTTTAATGTTCTTGATCTTCATATTTAATGGGCTTTTTGGAAATAAATAAATGAAAAGGATATGGAAATAAATATGAATAAAGAGAAAGGCAAATGCCAAAATTAGTGTTTTGACTTGCAAAAGATTACCTGACCAATCCAACTTTGTATTGGAATAATAGATAGATAGATAATATATTGCATTCTTTAAGAACAAAAACGAGTCTATATAATTAGAATTTTGAAGTTTAATTGCTTAATAATCTATTAATGTTTCACCACTTTTGTGTTTCGACACCCTATATTTTTTCTTCTCGACTCTTTAATATTCTAATGTATTTCATAGTTAGCACTTTGCTGTCTTCTGTTTTTACCGCTGTAGCTATTTCGTGTCGGTTTATTTCTAACGTTATACAGAAAAGAAATTGTAGAACGGTTTGTATTGAATAAACTAATGCAAAGTAAAAACGACAATAAAAACAGGAAATAGCAAAGCGCTAACTGGAAATACATTATGGCATAATCATGTTGTAAAAGCTATAAAATATTAAAATGCAGAAATGGTGAAATTTTGAGGGTTCAAGTTATAAAAAAGATTACACAATTTATAAATATCTCTTAATTTTAGCATCCACTCAGCAATACATTGTTTTGTACCAATTTGTACCAATTAGACATATCAGACATGGCGCATACGGTAAGAGTTTCCTTTTCGACGTGTGAGGCCGTTGGTTCCCTACCTAAAAATGATCTGTCAATTTTTTAAGAATTTAAGGTGTTGCCCTTTTTATGAGACCACGCGGGCTTTCGGTATATTGCAGCTTCCATCTAAAAGAATTAAACCGTTTTGGTGATGTGGCCATTTATACGCTATATTCACATACCTCTTTTATTTTTTCCATTGTGAGACTATTCCAACATCCTTGTTATTTCTTTTTGGGGATTCGTCCAACGCTATTTATGTCCACGTGCAACCACGATCCTCTTCTTTTATTTATACCTTTTTAAAAAAAAATTGTCACATCTGCAAGTAGTGTCTAGGATGAAACCATCATAAGATAAAGATTTTAGCACCAAGATTGAAAAAGGCCAAATGAAATGAAAGATAGTCGTTGAAATAAGAGTTGGAAAGTTAATATAAATTCATCGACTCTTATATCATACCATTGACCTTCAACTCTAGATGAATTTTTATTATTCAAAATAATGAGTTCGCAACCAGATTTTATGAATTGCTAGTGGTTCTCATCCATCACAGACATTCAACATGTCTAATTTTCATTTTTATTGCAAAACAACTGTAATGGCTTTGTGACCGGCCACAGGTTACTTGCACCCAGTGTCCTGAAAAATAAAAAACAGGCGGTTATCCCATATGCTCCTCCCCCTCCTCTGTTAGGAGGAGGTTTGCATCGCCGACTAGAGTTCTTTTTTTTTAAACGATAGACTGTAACCTTCTCCAAATCTTTTTTTTTAAACGATAGACCGTAATCTTCTCCAAATCACATGATTTGTATTGTCGTGGGATTTTACTACTTGAATTTTTTAAGACTTACTTACTAAAAACTCCCAAAGATTTTAGTTATTTTAACAAAACTATCAATACCTTTAAAATTATCAAGAAACTACCAAAATTAACGGTGCCACGTCAGCACAGTTAGTCAACCGGTCAACTGGCTGTCACATAAGTATAAAACGAATATGAAATGTCTAAAATACCCCTCCATGTCATTTATTATACCTTTTAGGTTTTTATTGGGTAAAAACCTAATTTTCTTCTTCTTCCTTAGATCGAAGCAGCCATGGTGACTGCGGAGTACTCGGATAATCGAGTTCTCTTCTGCAAGTGCGGCCTGAAATCTAGGGTTACGATCTCCCACTCAGCAAAAAATCCTGGTCGAGAATTTTAGGGATGCCCTAAAGGAATTTGTGGCTTCGTCGATTGGGTTCATCACAAGCCTGAAGACAAAGGGAAACGAGTTCTTGCAGCAAAGTATGGTAATAGCTCCCAAGATTCTGCAAAGTACGGTAATAGCTCTCAAGATGGCCAGATCGAGAAGAATTTCGACTGTCAAAGCCACTGTTTTTATCTTTTCTTTATTATTTTTAGTATCTTCTCTGGTATTATTGTTGGTTTCTTCCTTGGACGACTTTGAAGTTGTAATTTAATCAGTTTTTTTTATAGAGTTTATGCTGAAGAAGAATATATATGTTTGTGAATTGTCTTGATGACAACTGAAGTATAATGTATTGCAGTTTGCTTGTTAAACTATGAAATGCAAGTTCATTTTGCTTAGATCATGTCCAGTTTTATCTATATTTCAATCTTATCATGTATTTACAATGATCTTAGAACTAAGAGAGAGAGAGAGTTTTGTTGTATTTACAATGACAAAATACTACCATAGTAGTTTATGGAATTGACAAAAAACTACAGTACTAGTATATGAAATTATCAAAAAACTACTAATATAGTTTATGAAATTATCAGAAAACTACTATACTAGTTTATGAAATTATCACAATATTACCGGTTGTCAGGAATCTTTTCTAACATCAGTTCAGATTTCTGCACTATTTCAATATTTTCAACAATTCCATAGTAATTCCAGACACAGTATTATCAACTCTCCCACACACATAGAATAAAAACACACAAAAAAAGCATTTATTACATTCAAATGGTAAAAATATAACATACTATGTCACATACAACATATGTAAACCAATAAAAATATAACATAGTAGCAAATACCTCACATTCAACAGTTAAAACATAACAAAAGTAAAACATAAAGTTTTGGACCGGACCACATTCAAAACATATTACATTATAAAACATTAACCTTCAAGCCTGACATTTGAGCTTTGTGACCCCATTTGAGCTTTGCTACTTGATGGAATGTCCAAGTACCTAGATGGAATTACTCTCCCCTTTGGTAGGTGTTCCAGTATGGTGCATGTTGCTGCCATGTGATCCTATTTCCATACCGATAGTGATTCCAGTTCTTTGAGCATTGAATCCACCTCCCGGCTGAGTAACACTTCCAATGTACCCCTGTACCAACAAGATGTGTTGTTCTTCCTGCTCCTCTTGTTCCTCCTCCTCTAGAACCCCTGCCTCCCCTAACACAGCTTACTACATAAAAATTAGAACAATTACTAACCTCATTAGGAGCAATTCAAATATAATAGACAACATATCAAATAGGAAAAAATAGAGCAGTATCTGAAGTGATACCAACCCTACCAACTGCAGCATCACCCCCAGCAGCAAAACTACCCCTATCAACTGCAGTAATACCCCCACTAACAGCAGTACCTGAAGCACTAGTAGTACTATCAATTGGAGTGGGTATTCTTGGCCTCCCATCCTGAAACTTGTTGTTTTCTGATCCTTCTTACAAATGGATTCTTGTAACTCCTTTCTATTATGGCCAGTTTGGTTGCAATTGCTACAGCTTAAGGTCATACCTACTTTAGTACCTCCTGGCTTACTTCTTGGCTCATCAGCTCCCCTCCTTCTTTTCTTTAGTGGTCTCCTTGGTTGTTTCTTGACATGTGGTGGTAAAATTAACAGGGAATCTAGATGATGTCATTTCATGGAATCAGGAATAGGATTTATCATTTCAACATATGTCTTTGAGTAAATTGATCTAGCATAGCAATCATTTATATATTTTTCAGTATCTCCTCTCATATACCTTATGCAAGATAATGCATGCTTCCATGGTATGCCACTCAACATCCATTGCCTACAATCACAAATATTAGAATCTAACTAAACAATATGATGCTCTCCCTTCTCTAACACCTCAAAAATGTTAGCTCTTGCCAATATTGGTTGACAATATTTACATTCATCGGTACTTATTTTCGATTTCTCTATAATTTTTGGACAAATGCCACTCTTCTACTTTTCCCCCACCTCTTTCTTCATCTGGAATCTTCTCATCAGACTTCTCCTGATAATTTCAAGCATGGTTATTATTGGCTTGTCTCTTGCTTTAAGGATGTACTTGTTCCAAGCCTCGCAAATGTTGTTGCAAAGGAGATTACACTTGGAGCCTCGGCTAAAATGACTCCTAGTCCACATCTCTTTATTTGTCTTCTTCAAATATATCCAAGCATCTTCATTCAATTTCTTGTTCTTCTCCATAGCATTCTCAAAATCACGAACTTCAGTGGCACAAGCAGCCTTCCACAACAAGTTTTTCAACTTTAATCATTTATGATTATGTTGGAAATTAGCATATATATATATATATATATATGCCTCATCAAAATCTAAAAAATGTTGTTGGGACAAGATCCTTCAAGCTCTCCCCCAAACCCTAGTTCTAACAACACAAAAAAGTTAAAAACCATGAAAAATTGAATAAATAAGTAGAAATATAAAAATCAGCATGAGTTCATTATCTTTTGTCCAACACTTATGAAAGTCCAACCACTCATGTGTTGCACACCTGTAGCCTCTAGCATATGTGTGATGAACCAACTCCAAGTCTCCTTATTCTCCACTTTTACTACAGCATAAGCAATGGGAAATATTTGATTGTTAGGATCTCTAGAAACAACACTCAGTAGAATACCCCTAAATGTTCCTTTGAGATGAAAACCATCTAAGCCAATAATTAGCCTACATCCCTTCTAAATCCCATCTATACAAGCTTTAAATGAAATAAAGATGCCTTCAAAGAAAACTACATCTTGAACAACACATAAAGTCTTTGTCTTGATGACCACATGGCTTGCAAGATTCCTTACAAGCAGGATATATGCATAGTGACGAATCTATAAAATTTCTAAGTAGATATTTTTATCGATAGTATTTCATGGACAAGTTGAAGGACCATATGCTAGATGAGGTGGCAGTGTTTCATGACGCAACACCGCTGAGATGCAGCAGTCATTGGAGGCTTGGCGTATCAAAGTCGTTTTACAAAACGAAGTCATTAGTAATCATATGATTTCTTTTCTTGATTGTAAAACTAACGCGGTATAAGAGTGCGATAGGTATACGGTTATTTACGCACCAAACGACTGTGTGTTGTGCGAAGCAATATGTTGTACACTAGATATTTTGTTGTCTATATGCTAAACAAATTGCGAGATGTGTCATGTGATAACGACACATCAATTATTTTTTCTCTCCATTTTAAGTAGATCACTTTTAATTTAAGCTCCAGTTTGTCTGTTGAGTGAAGCATGTTGTTTTAGTTTCCATGTAGAGAAGTCGTGTTGCTTCAGTCTATCTATCAAGCAATAATAATAGGCGATTATGTATGTTTTTCTACCAAATAAGTTAGTTATCCAAAAAGCGAGTGTAATAACGTTTTCCTGTACGTTTGGATAACTAAAGTTTATGGTTACGCCAACGTAGGAGATAAATCAAGAGCGTTGCTAATATATTGGTGAAGTGTTCAGTGCATAAGGATTTGTGTCCTAAATGCACGTGCACTTCATTTTGAGTCAAGAAAAATAGAAAATAACATGCTGAGAGTTAAGTGATCTTTTGTGGGGAAGCAAGGTGACAATATTGAAAAGAGCAAGTGTTTGGACTATTGGAGTACGAATAGTTTCGCTCGTCATTGGATTGAGCCGAAGGCGTTAATCGCTACGAGCAGTTATATTTATGGAAACGATTCGTGTGTCGGATACATATGAGTTTAGTTTACATTTAAATGCAGATGGTTGTCCATTAAATAACTTCCCTATCAGTTAAAACAGTTTTGTTATGGACTTAAGATAGTTGGTCAGTTTAATGAAACGTTTTTGTCTCTTATGTGATTTATGCTTTTACGGGTTGACATTTGCATAGATGTCTATGTGACATTATAGATTGGATCAACAAATAGTTAGTCGAATTCACCATTTGGGTTGGCTTGACCGTGTAGGTCGACTTGATTGGCATGTAGGTCATGCTGGGTTCGCTAAGCACCCCTGACGGGTTTCGGCAAGTATCAAGTATGCTATTTTAAAATTTTAGGGTGCCGAGCGAACCCGAACCAAGGATCTAACTAGAGAATTAGGGTTTAACTAAGAAAGTAAACAACTTTACTCTAAGTGAACAAGGAATACAACCTTTGTAGACCGGTCCTTCACTTCTAAAGCTCCGTGTAGTAGTCCCTTTGCTCCAAGTAGTGGTGTCCCGGACTATCTAAAGGAACGGACTTGCTCAAGGAATGAACTTGCTCAAGGATCTTCAAGGCCGAAGATGATCTACGTCGAAGAATCGCTAACTCAAGCTACCTCTTCACTAATTGATGAACTAGTGAAGAAACAAGCTATACTAAATGACTAGTTTATTATAGATTGGTGAAGTATGAGTTTTGCTCACTTTAGAATTAATTTTATTTTTTCTTTTTCTTCTCACAAGAAAGTTAGAAAGCAAAAACGGAGATGAAGAAGAAGATGAAGTGGTGAAAATCTAGCAACCATGGGTGAGAAAATATCATATATAAACTTTTATAGAGATTTAACCGTGGCTAAAGATAATGGTTAGGTTAATAAACATCTAGAGTAAAACAAAATTAGTGGACTAAGTCAAGGTTTCCTCAAGCTTCTAAAAGCATCTTAAACCATGGCTTTTTTCCATCTAATTTTGTTTTTTCCTTAATAATTAAATCCCCAAATTATCTTAAGTATGGTATGAGTCTCATATACCCATGTGCAATGTATCATCAAGCATGACACAAAATAAATATATTAACATATATCACATATATATGAAATGTATAAGTAGAAAAGAAATTCTTAAGTGAGCTAATATTAGTTAATATATATATATATATATATATATATTAATATATCAAATATATAATTATATATATTAAATTATTAAATCAACACTTGATTTAATAATTCAGCTATATCACACACAATCGACTAATATCATATAACAAATTATTGAATCAACACTTGATTCAATAATCCGGTTATATTACATATAACCTATATTGCGAGATTTGAATATGGTATCACATACACGTATTAATCTCGGTCCCGCACATATCACATATGTGCCCTACTTCGTTTCGCATGAGCTAGGAAACCTCTGTGTAGGACTCTAAAGACTCGTCGATACGCCGGCAATAGGTGATGATCATATCAGTTACCCATAAGCCGTCAGCGGTACTAGCTGGACGTAACGGCTACCCGGGTATTGAGCGATCAGAAGATCAACAAGTAATCTTGTTCATACTCCCGTGAATCCAATGAGTAACACTATTGTACAGTCCGGTCTCTTCGTTTGATATGTCACATATCGAGTCTGGGGGTGGTAGATGTCAGACCCCAATAACTTGATAAGTCGTGTCGATGTGAGGCTCATAACGGGTCGAGAAACTACCGATAACACTTACCAGTAAATCTTAGTTTCCGCCTTGGCTAGGGACTTTCTGTTATGGCCAATCGAGCACAGCGCAACATCAACCCCCAATACCGGGAGAGACGAAATCCCCTCCTATCGCTCATTGCCTCCATGTGACTCGGGACTGTACCCAAAAACCACCGTTTTGCATGCTCTCCTTAGAGCGTGGTAAGGTGGAAATCAAAGCACAGTGGGAATCACACAAGACTCTATGACGATATCGGGTCTATAGACTAACTTGTACCAGTGTCACCAGAGAACTGCTATCTGACGTTAGGTATAATACCACTAGGAGTTCTCGGCGAGTCCTGTTCAGTGTACCCATTCTCCAATGAGCATTTATGCACATTCTCTGATGTCAAACACTAATGGTTATGGGATCAACCATCACCCCATACAAGGTCAAGAATCATACACACTAGTCTATTCTGGAATATCAATGCCCCATCTCGATACTCTCTCGATTAGGAACAATTAAAGGATGTACTTGTGGACTACCTTAGCCCCACTAGTATGATCTGCATCATAGTCCTGGTAGTCAAGTACACATCCTAAGGTCTTTATCAACATGTAACAGAGAGACGGTACAAGTATACATGTTAAGATAAAGAGTAACCAGATAGTATACTATCATGTCGAGCAAGAAAGTCCTCCCTATATATGTCCAAGCATCCACTATAATATACAATCATGTATAATAATGGCTTCTAAGGCATACATACAACTAACAATCTCCCACTTGCACTAAGACCAGTTGTTGTAGTATCTCATACCCAGCATCTCTTAAAGTCTCTCTAAGGAAAGGCTTTCGTGAGTGGATCCGCCGTGCTATTCTTCGTCTCAACTCTCCTGATCTCGATCGCCCGGAGATCAACCATCTCCCTGATCAGGTTATACTGCCTAAGAATATGTCTGGATCACTGATGGGACCGGTGTTCCTAGACCAAGGCCATAGCTCCATTGTCATCACAATGGTAGGAACCTCACTAAGTTCATCTTATGAACATTTTCATCCAGACAGCCTCTTTGGCAGCATCATTGGTAGCGATGTATTCAACCTTTATCGTCAAGTCCGCCACGGTATCTAGCTTGGAACTCTTCCAACATACCGTCCTTCTACTGAGGGTAAAGACAAACCCCATGATTGTCTTACAGTCGACCTTTTCATTCTGGAAGCTCGAATTGGTAAAGGACTCCACTTGGAGTTCACCGTTATCATACACCAAGAACATTTCTTTAGTCCTTTTCAAGTACTTAAGAATGTTCTTCATTGCTGTCCAGTGTTTCTCCCCAGGATGTAAGAGGCATCACCCAAATCCTTTATGGAGAAACTTAGTGATAAGAAGAGTATGACTGAGTGCAGCATATGAACACCATTTCCTATCAAGAGTATGTCATCCACGTACAATACGAGAAAAATAACCTTACTCTCTGCAACCTTTTTGTATATATAAGGTTCATCTACATTTTCGATGAAGTCAAACTATTTGACCACCATATCAAAACAGATGTTCCAACTCCGTGATACCTGCTTTAATCCATAAATTGATCCGGATGGACTTAAGTATAGCCACTGGAGAAAAGGATTCATCAAAATCCACACCTTGTCATTGAGGAAAACCTTTTGTTACAAGTCTAGCTTTGAAAGTCTCAACTTTTCCATCTATCCCATGAATATTCTCAAGATCCACTTGCTCCTGATAGGTTTTACCCCTTCAGGTGCAACTACCAAAGTCCATACTTTGTTGGTGTATATGGATTCCATCTCAGATCGCATAGCATCCAGCCATTTCACAAAGTCCCCACTTGTGATGGCCTGCTCAAAACTAGTCGCGTCATCATCTTCTACGATGCAATCCTCCCTCCCACTGTCATTGAACCATAGTATCTCTCAGGTGGATGAGAAACCTTACTAGATCTGCGGAGTGGCCGAGGTTCGTCGGAGACTATCGAATCCTCCGGTTCTACCAACTCATCAGCTGTGGTTTGTATAGCTGGAATCTCTTCCAGTTCTACCACATGACCACTAATTTCTTTTTCAAGAAATTCCTTTTCTTAAAAAGGTGGCATGCCGAGAAACAAAACACCTTTTGTTCCTCAGTGTGGTAGAAGATATACCCTCGTGAATATTTGGGGTATCCAATAAACTTACACAGAACTGACCTTGCCTTGAGCTTGTCCGGATTTTGCTTTTCAACATCGGCCGGACAACCCCATATCTTAACTCTTTTTAAAAGATGGTTGTTTCCTGATTAAAAATCAGGAATTACCTCAATGAGGTATCACGTGTTCACATGTGACCAATGGTCACGTGATGACACGTGATGGGTAAAACCTCATCAAACAGAAACAAAAATAAACGGCTGAAAGATGACTCAATTGGGGGTCACGTGCTCACACGTGAGCAAGGGTCACGTGCCAGCACGTGACAGGATTTGAAAGCCTTGCAGCCTAATAGAATTTAATTCTAAAAATCAGAAAATACCTCAACGAGGTGTCACGTGCTCACACGTGACCAATGATCACGTGTTGACACGTGATGGTTAAAACAACAACATAAACAAGTGGCTGTTAAAAGGCTCAATTGAGGGTCACGTGCTCACACGTGACCAAGGGCCACGTGCCAGCACGTGACAGGCTTTGAAAGCCTGTCAGCTTAAAAGAATTTAATCCTAAAAATTAGGAAATACCCCAACGAGGGTAACGAGCTCACACGTGACCAAGGGTCACGTGCCGGCAGGTGACATGCTCTGAAAGCCTTACAGTTTAATTGAATTAAAATTCTGAATTTCTCTAAAATCTTTCCAAATGGAAAAGGATTAAGGAGAACCGTTGGATTAAAAATCCAGGGGTGATTAAATATCACCAATTTATGGAAAAATCTTAGACAAGGAAATATTTCCCTAAATCTCACTAGAAATAACAAACATAATATCTTTGGATTAAAAATCCAACGGTGAATAAAATTCACTTAATAATCTAAAGGCTCATATTGACTATGAAAACAAACAAAATCTTTCAATGAAAGATTTGCTAAACAAATTGATTCTTTTCCTTCTCCTATAAATAGGAGCCAAGAGAAGAGAAGAATATAGAGTTTAGAATATAAAATTTTGAGGAGAGAGAGGTTCGAAATCTTGAAATTTCAGAGAAAAAAGAAAGGAGAATTTAATTCTCTACAAAGAAAAACCCTAGGTGAGAAAAGAAAAGGGATCAAAACTTCAAACAGAGAATTTAATTCTCAAATCTAAGAGTTTAACTCTTCTGCACAAAAGAACTTAGTTCTTCTTCTGGTTGAAGATCTGCACAGAGCACATCTCCCCATAGGATGAGAATTTAATTCTCATCGGGTTGAGATCCTGCCATGCAGATCCAAAACTTAGAGGAGGAATTGAGTTTAGAGAATTTAATTCTCCCAAAACAAAGTTAGGGTTTAACCCTATATGAGAATTTAATTCTCCCAAAATTATAGGAATTTAATTCCTTCAAGATGAAACTAGGGTTCAACCCTTTATGAGAATTTAATTCTCCTAAGACTACGGGAATTTAATTCCTTCAAAATGGACAGAACTAGGGTTTAACCCTAATTGAGAATTTAATTCTCTCAAATTCATAGGAATTTAATTCCTCTTAAAAAAATGATGAAATTAGGGTTTCACCCTACGCAAGAATTTAATTCTTTTACATATATGGGAATTTAATTCCTCTAAAAGAAAATTAGGATTTAACCCTATATAAGAATTTAATTCTTTCATAATAGGAATTTAATTCCTCCAAATCATGATCAGGGTTTAACCCTACAGAGAATTTAATTCTCAAAATAAAATAAAGAGACTAAAGAGATCTCTGTGTATGAAAAGGATTAAGGTCACGTGTTCCCATGTGACCCCTGAAAAGATCCCCACAAATGAGAAGGATTTAGCCCTGAGGCAATACCTCACGTGCTCCCACGTGACCCTCATTACATATAGAACAAAAGCAAAGGCAAAATTTTACTTGGGCGCTCTCACGTGTTACCACGTGACCCCTAATGAATGTTCTAATAAAATTGGGGCATGAGTATACATCACGTGCCCACACGTGATGGCTATAAAAAAATAAAAAAGTGTTGAACACTTGTTTACAGAACAAAATAATGAGGATCTGGCCCCATCTTTTGATGCCATCACGTGCTCCCACGTGATCCCTTCATCTTCCAGTATTTAACACTAATCTGACAATTTGGTTTCCAGTGTTTAACACTGTTATCTGTTAGTGTTTAACACTATTTTGATAATCACATTTTTAGTGTTTAACACTAATCTAATAATCTTATTTCCAGTATTTAATAATGTTGTTCTTTAGTGTTTAACACTAGTTTTAGCCCAATTGGCTAATTTTCTAGAGGCAAAGCCCCCCTTCAATTGAATCTCAAAATTGAGTGGAAACTCATAGGTATAATGTTTAATCCTCATCCAAAGACCCAAATGTTATCAAAGCCCTCAAACTCTTGTTTAGCATTGCTAAACAATGTAGGCTTGAACCCAGACAAATATCTAATGGACCAACAGAGGGCCAATATTCCAAACTTAATTGGACTTAGCCCAAGAAGGCCATAAGTCTTCAATTCAGACTTAACTGAGCCAATGTGCTCATAATATAATTAGTTGGTCTTAGTTCCAAACTGGGCTATAGATCATTTAATCCACCTTGGTTTAAGGGTACATCTCTTCACTCCTTTGATATTTGTCGTTGTAATTCCTCAACGTCTTCAAATAGGTGACGGGTCCCGACAACCATACATTTCATAGACTGTGGGGTCCTTAAACTCATGGACTATGATGTCCTTAACCTTGACCGTGATGTCTTTAAACTAACAACGGACTGTGGGGTCCTTAAACTCATGGACTATGATGTCCTTAACCTCGACCGTGATGTCTTAAAACTAACATTGGACTGTGGGGTCCTTAAGCCCATGGACTATGATGTCTTTAATCTCGACCGCGGTGTCTTAAAACTAACAACGGACTGTGGAGTCCTTAAATCCACGGACTATGATGTCCTTAACCTCGACCGCGATGTCTTTAAACCAACATTGAACCACCATGTCCTTAAACTGGTAATTGAACAATAGAGCCCAAATGCTCTTTTGTTGGATCTAAATGATCCCGTTAAGTAGATCTTAGTCTAAAATTAGACTAACGTATCCTTAACAAATGGTTAATTTGACCTTAGTTTGAAATTAGACTAGCGTGTCCTTAACAAACTATCTAAAATGGGACTAACGTATCCTTAGCAAACGTTTAAGTTGATCTTAGTCTCAAAAGAGGCTAACGTATTCTTAAACCCAACCCTCCAAACCCAAATCTAAGAAAGATACGGATTTGGACTAGTCCACGCCCTACGGGCGATGACATAAATTAGTCTCCGTATACAATCCACGGGCAACCACAAACAAAACAAACACCCACGACACGAAGTGACCATCTGGAGAAGGAGAAAGTTATTACCGCGATGCGGTAGCGTAATTAACTGCAGGGGCCTACGCCTGCAGGGAAGAGCGTCCCCACAATCAAAAACCCCTCAAACGAGGGGGAATCTGACGAAGTCTGCTACATCGGCGGCATCCGTTTAAACCTTCGATATACGGTGCCATAAATCAACTTGGCATTTTCGGAGAGGTGGACGGATAGCACCAATTAGCATCTGTCCCGAATATCAGGCAAAATGGACCTACGCGGTCGTGTCTCTATGTTCGGAGAGGAACAATGGTCTCTTCCCATTCCATATCTCATATAGAGTGGTAGGCATCGATTTGGATGGAACTCTATTCAATAGGTATGCGGCTTCTCAAACTGCATAACCCTAAAAGGAAACAGGCAACTCAGCGTTACTCATCATAGAGCGCACCATATCTAATAGGGTGCGATTTCTCCGTCCGATACACCGTTGTGCTATAGTGTACACGGAGGAGTAAACTGAGAGAGAATCCCATTCTCTTTTAAATAATCCAGGAACTCCATGCTTAAGTATTTTCCTCCCTGATCAGATCGAAGGATTTTAATACTTTTACCCGTTTGGTTCTCTACTTCACACTTACATTCCTTGAATATCTCAAAAGCTTTAGACTTGTGTTTCAACAGGAACGTATGTCCGAATCTTGAGAGATCATCGATGAATATAATGAAGTATGAGGAACCATTCTTGGTATGTGCAGACATGGGATCATATACATCACTATGTATCAGTCCCAAGAGTTCAGTAGCTCTTTCTCCGTGTCCAGTAAACGGAGTTTTGGTCATTTTACTTTTGAGACATGACTGACAAGTTTCATAAGATATAAATTCGAACGGATTCAAATATCCATCCTTATGTAACTTAGATAGTCGTATGGCATTGATATGACCTAGTCTACAATGCCATAAGAAGGATTTGTTCATTTCTGAACTTTTCCTCTTGTGTGTGTTCTGTACGTTAAGAACTGTAGTTTGATTTAGAACATATATGCCATTATATAACATGCCTGATCCAATCAACTTTTGATTCAGGAAAATGTTCATAACATTATCCAGCAATACAAAATTATATCCTTCTTTACTTAATAAAGAAACTGATATAATTTTGCATATCAGGTTCGGTATGTAATAACATTCGTTCAGAATCAATGTATTACCAGTTGGTAATACAAGATGATATTCACTAACTGCTTTGGCTGCAACACTTGCACCATTCCCTACTTTTAGACAATGATCACCTTTTCCCAGTTCTCTACCTTTCTTTAACCCATGCAATATATTACATATATGGGATCCCGATCCGGTATCTAATACCCAGGACGTAGAGTGTACTGAGAAACAGTTCTCGGTAATGAACACACCCAAAGAAGATGTATCAATGTCACGCCCCACTTCCCAGTGTACGGGCAGAGAACGCGACTGGCTGCTACGTATTTACTCTGAAGTAAACACGCTGAGCGTATCTATGCAATATAAATAAAATGCATAAGAGACAATGACAAAAGATACAATTGAACAACAACTTTATTTATTAACATTATTTTACAGTACATGGAAAAGTAAATACATAGAATGGAAAGCAATGCCTAAATAGTGGCATAACATAAATGGAAAATACTGAAATGAAATGCACAAGTAACTAGAGCCGGGTCGAAAGCTGGCTGGTCCAAATCCTCGCTGGTGGGCTCGATCTCCTGAAGGTCCGATCCACCTGACAACATTTCAAAAAAGAAAAAGAAGGAATGCCGTCAACGAACAATCACTCGGTAAGTCCTAAAGATAAGGGAGAAGTAGAATAGACAGAGAGAGAGAGAAAGTGAGTGTGTAACTTTTAAAGTTATATTATATTGTTATAATGTTGTATTTAGTGTTAATGCTGTTGTTTGTAGCTTGGTACAGAAGAGACCAGTGTATACGAGAGGAGTCTCAGTAGACCAGAGACTAAGGTGAACGGAATGTACAAGGCTCCGTCAAAATACCCGAAACAACGGCGATTGAATTCAGGTTAGGTGTCTTAATGGTTGCAGTCTCGTGTCACTTCTAACACCTTCCGTACCAATCTACACCTTAAACCCCGCGATGTCTTGTTTGTATTTTATTATCTTGTAATTTGAATTGTATAGATGGATGACTTGCCAAAACTATGATATCAGTAAATGGATGTAACTGGAGAATCATGTAAATGGATGTATATCCATGATTCGGTTCGGTCAAGTTGTATAGATTGATAGATTGAACAGATTGTATATATGGATTCATATTGAATTGTAGTTTTATACTTGAATCTCATTCAAGTCAGATTGTATATATTGAGACTCAGTCTGAGTCAGACAATTAGAAAAGAAATTGAATCATGAATTAGGTTTTGGTGTTATCGGTAACCGCTGCATATAGACAACGGGATTTGTGTTTTTTTCAAAGACGATTACTGTGTTGATAACACTGTTTGTTAAGTTGTCTATCTTAAATAGGCAAGAACCCATATCTCCGGCTCCCTGAGGCTCAAGAGACTGGTCCCGCTTAAACCTATGTTTACTAGGGTCCTTATTGTAATTTATAGAACTTGAGGGGGTTTTATGTAAAAATAATTTGTATAGTTTTCAAAATACATCTCAAGGATTTAATTATCATCTTTAGAGTTTTCATAGATGTAGATTTTATATATGTAACATTTCTAGTGAGTAAAACCTAATTTCATAATATATGGTATTTAATTGTAAAGTATTGAACTTGTATGGAATTGCATGGTGTTTTTATATAAAGTGATTCTTTTGATTTAGAAAAGTTGGAATATTTATATTATATCAAAAATTAGATATTTTGATGATACATATATATATATATATAAATATTTATAAAAAATAATTTTAATTTATTATTTTTCTAGAAATCTCATTTTCTTAAGATATTTGTATTTTTAAATCTTTCGAGACCGTATGCTTCTTGCGGAGGTCTGCATCTCGCACTACTAAGGCCGAGAGTGTGCGATAATCCGCACCATCCCGAACGGGTTCCCCAAATGGGTTGTAGCGGCGCTTGGCAAAGATTTGTTTAAAACACATAATCTTATAGAAAAATGTTTTTTTATATAAGTCGGAGGTAGTTTTATATAAAACCGTATTTTCCCAAATCTATATTTCCCAATATCATCATGCTATATTATATATGAGTGTTGTTAGGAGGTAGGTCATTATTTCGTGAACTATCTAAAGGTATAGTAAGGGTAATGATTGTTTTTATGTCGAAGCTAAGGTATATGGTATTTTTCTGAAAAATGCGATAAAAATTACAATATACATTCTTTTGATATGGAACTTATTCAATATGTTTTGTTAAGGATCAATAGTCATGTTGTGAGAGATTGGTATTGTTGTTTTTAAGAAAAATGAAACTTTTAAAGAAAAACCGAATCGGAAGTCGAATTAACTCCGCCTCCATCGGGTTTTAGAATTACGAGTTTTCATAATAGAAAAGAGAAGAGGGAGGAGCGACTTACTGGATTTTAGATTAGAGAAGAGGGAGGAGGGACTTACTGGATTTTAGATTAGAGAAGAGGAAGAGGAAGAAGTGGGAGGCGCCGGTGCGTCGTTTCGTCGCCGGAAACTCCTCGAAACGTCGTCGGAAGTTCGCCGGAGCTTCGCCCTTCGATAACTCCATTTGCACACAAAAAGTCTAGGGATTTTTTCTTGAGAGTTTGGACAGGAATTTCAGTGTGAAGGGTGTGAAAAATTGAGTGGGTATCTATAGGAAAAACTAGGGTTAGAGTAGATGAAAGGGTGTGAAAAAATGTATTTAATTTTGTATTAAAAAGAGTTTTAATTGGATTTTTAAGTCTCTGGAATAATGAAGGGAATTTAAACATGACAGGGGTTATGGGGAGGCAAAGAGGCACAGGTTTCAAGAAGGGTAAATCGGATTTGGGGCTGAGTCGGCCGGCGGCGGCGGCCTAGTCAGGCGAGTCGCCGGCCGATCCGGGCCGAGTCGGGCCGATTCTGCCCGCCATGTGTACCGTGTCGTTTGGTCTACCTCCTGGGCTCATTTATTTTTAGTGTGACCTTTGGGTTTATGGGCTGTGCACGTGTAGACTCTTGGGCTTCTAAAAAGATTAAAAGAAATCAATATAAAAGAATAATGTGGCTGATGGGATTTGAACTCTGATGCTTTGGTTCAGCAGTGAAAGGTCTTGCCAATGAGCTACAAGCTCCTTCTTGCTATTAAAAAGCAAATCAAACTTAGAACTTGTGCTCAGGCAAAAGTATCCCTTTCTGTATTTTTGAAAAAAAATTCGTACAGAAAGTTTAGGGTTGTTACAATCAACATGCTCATTCTTCGTTTGGGTCGTGTGTGAATCTGGATATTCCTCTATTTCTTACTCGGACTTATAACAATTATAAAATAGAGCGGAACCAACGTTCCCAACTCAGTATAATAAGCGGGTTCGGTAAATACATCCATATTATTATCTTGATTAAGGCATGGCACGGTCGCTACTTGGAGAGAGAGAGAAGAAAACACTTTGCGTATGCTCTTGCAATATTATATTGGTTATTATTTTATCTAATCAGAATGGCTCCCACTGTTTTTATCAAATCTTCCTTCAAACCCTAAAAGGGAAGACTAGCCAGAATTAATTACACCTTACAAGTTTGCCAATCTTTCAGCCAGGCTAGTATCGGTACTTTGAGGGAGGTTTCCCGTGCTTTCGCAGGGACCTAATTAAAATAAATCTCGTTTTCTTAGGGACATAACCACGTTAACACCTTTCTAGACACCTGCTTGATCGGCTAATTTTAATGTGCAAAACTCTCTCAGGAGTAACTTTTACTCGCAGTGGGTATTGAGATCCAACTATCTTATAGAAGGTATGCAATCTCATTGCAAATTTCAACACTTGAAATTCCTGATAATATTTTGCCCCCAGCGTCCCATGACCTTGATGAAGGCTAACAAACCATAGGCCGCTAGTAAAGTTCAACCCGTACATTTCGTGATTGAATTAAACCCACCCGCACGACCCATGACGAATGCTTTATATTATATATATGATATATGATAAACTTTGCTTATGTTTTGTATCAGCGCTAGTCCTGCCCCTGCTGGGTTCGCTAAGCACCCCCGACGAGTTTTGGTAAGCATCAAGTATGCTATTTTAAAATTTTAGGATGCCGAGCGAGCCCGAACCAAGGATCTAACAGAGAATTAGGGTTTAACTAAGCAAGTAAACAACTTTACTCTAAGTGAACAAGGAATACAACCTTTGTAGACCGGTTCTTCACTTCTAAAGCTCCGTGTAGTAGTCTCTTTGCTCCAAGTAGTGGTGTTCCGGACTCTATTTAGGCTCCACTAGGAGAAAGGAATGAGCTTGCTCAAAGATCTTCGAGGCCGAATACCGGGAGAGACGAAATCCCCTCCTATCGCTTATTGCCTCCATGTGACTCGGGACTATACCCAAAAACCACCATTTTGCACGCTCTCCTTAGAGCGTGGTAAGGTGGAAATCAAAGCACAGTGGGAATCACATAAGACTCTATGACGATCTCGGGTCTACAGACTAACCTGTACCGGTGTCGCCAAAGAACTGCTATCTGACGTTAGGTATAATATCATCTTTGAGTTCTCGGCGAGTCATGTTCAGTGTACCCATTCTCCAATGAGCACTTGTGCACATTCTCTGATTTCAAACACCAATGGTTATGGGATCAACCATCGCCCCATATAGGGTCAAGAATCGTACACACTAGTTTACTATGGAATATCGATGCCCTGTCTCGATACTTGCTCGACTAGGAACAATTAAAGGATGTACTTGACCACCTTGGCCCCACTAGCATGATCTGCATCATAGTCCTGGTAGTCAAGTACACATCCTAAATGCTTTATCAATATGTAACAGAGAGACAATACAAGTATATATGTTAAGATAAAGAGTAACCAGATAGTATACTATCATGTTGAGCAAGAAAGTCCTCCCTATATATGTCCAAGAATCTACTATAATATACAATCATATACAATAATTGACTCTAGGGCATACATACAACTAATAGGTTGAATGTCGACTTATCTACCTGTAATCGTAGCTTATGTGGCTTAGATACAGAAGGTAAAATTATTAATATGTTCATTGCAATTAATTTACTCCAACAAATGCAGACTAAAATAAATATGAAGGCACATGTTAGTATTGCTTATTTCAAACCTCGCATATGATTACCAGACACATGGCCGGTATACTTGCATGGAACTGAAGCATCGATTTGAATCGACTGCAACATCAGTGCAGTGATGAGTTTATGCACTCTAGGATGTGCATATTTGATTAATCGGTTTGGAAACTGAACTCAAGCCATATGTGTCAATTCGAGCAGTTTTTGAAACTGTGCAAGAAGATGGAATTGTCGGAAAGCCGACAATCTCATGCATTGCGATAAAACAGTGTTGCAGGCCGATGAAATAAAATACTTTAAGTATGGTAAACAACATGACAGCGCAAACCTATTTTCCTATATCGGTTTTGGGAAGATATGCTCTAGAGAGATGCTCATGTTACTTAACCGCGTATCTTCACAATTTAGTATTATCAACATCTATTAGATATGGACGAGCGAGATATTAAGAAGTTCACTTGCACCTATATTACATACGCCTTAATACATTTACCATTTCGCATTTGTATGAGAAGTTGGGCCCTTGAGGTAACTCGAAGGGACACATATTTGTAGGCCAGTATGTTTATAATGGCTTCAATGGGTTGTACAAATTTCGGTTGTTTGAAGTGAAAAATTCGCCAAACAAAGATAAACATTCATTCCATAAAATAGACAAACATTCAAACATTCATTTCACTGCATTAAAAGAGGTCGCCGAATACAGGATCAGAATTACAAGGGTTAACAAAACAAAGCTCAAGATTTTGGAGTTCCTTCTCGGCCTCCTCCACCATGTCATAGCGGTGCCCCTCACGAGAAGTATCTGTCCACTTGTCAACGCCACATCCATTGGCAAAGAGAACATGATGTTAGATATGTATGCCCTAGAGGCCATTATTGTATATATATAGTGGATGCTTGGACATATGTATATTCAGGACAATCTTGCTCGATATGATAATATGCTATTTGGTTTGTCTTTATCTTAATATGTGTATATATTTTACTTGTTATTATGTATCTCTAATACATGTTGATGAAGCTCGTAGAATTATTGCTTGACTACCAGCGTTATGATGGCGATCAACATGTGGGGATTGGGTAGTCCATAAGCACATTCTTAAATGACCCTGGTCGTGGGAGTATCAAGACCGGGTATCGATATTTCGGAGTAGACTGGTGTATACGTTTCTAGACCCCGACGAGGGGTGATGGTTAGTCCCACAACCATTGGTGTGTGTCATCTAAGATCATATACAGGTGCTCACTGGGGGTGAGTACACTGGACGGACTCGCCGAGAACTTCCAGATGGTACTATACCTATTGTCAGATAGCAGTTCTCAGGTGACATGAGTACATGTTAGTCTTTAGACCTGAGATTGTCATTTGTCTCGTGTGAGCTCCTACTATACTTAGATTACTATCCTACCATAGCTCTATCGAGTCATGCAAACAGGTTTTAGTTGGGTAGAGTCCCGAGCTACATGGAGGCAGTGAGCGATTGTTAGGGATTCGTCTCTCCCGGTATTGGGAGTCAATGCCGCACTGTGTTCGGTTGGCCAGTACCATAAGACCTTGGTCAAGGCATATGGGATTTACTGATGATTACATTAGTAGTTTCTCGGATTGGTCCTGAGCCACATCGGCATGAATTATCGGGTTATTAGGGTCTGACACATACCACCCTCTAGACCCGGTATGCGATACTCTTAGATGAAGAGACCGGACTGTACAGAGATTGTCACAGATAGGCTCAGTAGGGGTTCAGATGAGCTTGCTCATCGGCCTTCCTTTTTGAAAGATCCCTGGATAGCCGTTATGTACAGCTAGTGCTGCTGATGTGCTTGTGGTTATGGATTTATCCAGTAACTCACTGCCAGCGTACCGTCAAGTCCTTAGAGTCCCACACAGAGGGTTTCCCTGATTCAGGCGAAATGATGTAGTAGCCGTATTTTGATACGTGTAGGGTTCTGATTAAATATGTGTACTGGTTATACGAACTTTAATCGGACGGATGGTAATACTAGCTGGCTTAGGATTAAGCCGAATTGTTAAATCAAGTATTGATTTAATAATTTACATATATGTATTTCGATGTATATATTCTAGTATTATGTTCGTTGTATTATTCTATCTCTTGGAAATTTGTATTTATACGGATATGGGTATGTATATACAGTAGAATACATCTTGTATTTATACATCATATGTTCTAGAATGAGGACACCTCATTTTAGGTTTTCATTTATTGTAAATTAGAAATGAGGAGGGCGTGAGGTGTAAAGAAAGGATGGTGAATGGAATGACTTTGTATTTGTCTATTACATTTGCTTCTAATATTCAAGTACGATGACTATTTTTCTATTTGAAAAATAGTTTAATAAAACCATGCTAGCCATTTGATTTTCCCTCACTTGATTTTCATTTCACCATTTTCTTTCTCTATCCTCACTTAGCTCCTATTTCTTCTTCATCTCACATACCCTCTCATGAGTTGAGAATCAAAGTGAGATAGAAATAGAAAAATACTAGAACACATCACTACATCTCTAAGTATCTTAGATTAGCAATATAGGGTCTTTAGCTGCTTTCCTTGTTTTTGTGTGTGAAGCTAGAGTCTTGAACCACATCTCTCGGGTGGATTATCTCCGACAAAGGAAGACCGGACTACAAGCTCGATCCAAGACACCCAGGAGCAAAAGAAGAGGATTTGAAGACCCGAAGGACACGTCTACAAAGGTTGTAACACTAACCGAGTAGTATATATTCCTTCGTAGTTAGCTAATTTAGTGTTTGGTTAAGATTCTAGGGTTTAAGTTTTTAGCGCCTCTTCGAAATTTTTCATTTTTCATTTTGCATAGGCCGTGGTTGTAGCGGCCAGGGCACTAGGAACATCATCACACGATATCCCGTCGAGCCTGCATTTAGCTCAAAATACGGACGAAACGGTCCCTCAGAGGCTTCGTAAGAGGCTTCGTGACCAGGCATGCCTCATAAATGGAGTCGACCTTGTCATCCAAGTATCAAGCATTGCCAAAGTCATCTTTGCCGGATGAGAGGGGTGAAAATTCCTAGTGACCTCACCGCTAACCCGCGGCCAATGCGAAATTCAAAAAAAATAATTTCAAGGCGCTAAAAACCTATACCCTAGAATCTACTCCAAACACCTAAACTAGCATGAACAAAATGATAGAAATCACAACCTTTGTAGCGTCTTCATTTGCTTCAATTAGGTTGGACTCTTGCATGCTCTCAAGAGCTCCGAATCGCGCTTGCAAGCTGGTCTTCCTTCGCCGAAGATGATCCACCCGAGAGAACCAAGTTCAAGTTTCAACTTCATCAATGAATTATGTTCACCGCCGAAAATAGAGACGAACTGGGATTGAACGTCTTGTCTGAATTTGGGGGCAGATGCTATTTGGACTTATCCATCCACCTCTCTGAAGATACCAAGTTGATTTATGGTACCGTATATCGGAGGTTTGGACAGACGCGACCATTGTAGCAGACTTCCTCAGATTTCCCCTCGTTTGTGAGGTTTTTTTTATTGTAAGGACGCTCTTTCCTACAGGCGCAAGCCCCTACAGTTAATTTCGTTATCGCATTACGATAACCACATTCTCTTGCTCCAGCAGTTCACTTCATGTCGTATGTATTTTTGTTTATTTTGGTTGCCCGTGGATTGTATACAGAGACTAGTTTATGTCGTCGCCCGTAAGGTGCGGATTAGTCCAAATCCGAATGTTTTATATTTGGGTTTGTTTTATTTAAGGACCGTTAGTCTAGTTTGAGACTAAGATCATCTTAAATATATGAGCATCTGGGCTCAATTTATTTTAGCTAAGAATACGTTAGTCTTATTTAAGACTAAGATCAACTTAACAAAATTTTAAGAATCATTTTTATTTAAGATTTAACAACAGAGCATTTGGGCTCAGCTGTAAGAAAACTTTTCAGAGAGACTTAGCTAATTTGGGCTTAGTCTGCTCATTTTTTTTTTTCAAAAGTGCTAAGCACTAATTTGTGCTATGTTTATTCAGCCCCCCTTTTATGCAAAAGTGCTAAGCACTTGTTTGAAGCTCCGGCGCTCACATGGGTATTATGTGAAGCCTCCAGTTATGGGCACTGCCCAATCAGTGCAAAACACTTAGTTATTTTGACTGAATATATATAGTGCTAAGCACTTTTTTATATGGCGTGCGGCTCCGCTGCCCAATCAGTGCTGAGCACTCAGCTGTTTTGGCTGTATATGAAGTGCTAAGCACTTTTGTATGGCTTCCATGTGAGGAGCACGTGAGGTGCCGGGCACTGCCCAATCAATGCTAAGCACTCAGCCGTTTTGGCTGTATATGAAGTGCTAAGCACTTTTGTATGGTGTCCACATGAAGAGCACATGAGGCGCTGCCCAATCAGTGCTAAGAACTCAGCGGTTTTGGCTGTATATGAAGTGCTAAGCACTTTTATTCGGCGCTCACGTATATTTCACGTGAGGCACTGGCCTTTTGCTTTGGGCGCCCGCGTGTTTTTCACGGGGGCGCTAAGTATTTTTTCTTCGGAGATTGAATCTCTGTTAATGGCATTTTGACCATTAATGATCACCAAGATCTTTATTTTAAAGATATGGGATTGGGTTTTCTTTAAGAACTAAGTTTTTATAAGAACTAAGTTTCTTTTAGGGTTAAACCCTAGTTTTCTGAGGAATTAAATTCCCATATGATAGATTCTTTCCTTTTTTTTCTTTTTAACTTAGTTCTTTTCTGAATCTTTGATTCTCAAGAACAAGATCTTCCCGATGAGAATTAAATTCTCAACTTGTGCGAGATTTGTCTTGTGGATCTCAGGTCCAGAAAAAGAACTAAGTTCTTGAGAAAGGTCAAACCCTTGTGTATGCTGTGATAGGTAAAGGAGATGTTTTGATCTCTGTGGTTTCTTTACTTAGGGTTTGAGAGAGAAAAGATCTTCTTCTTTATTGAGAATTAAATTCTCTGTTGCTTTTGAAAGCCTTATGTATTTTTTTTTAGAAACTTATGGGGATTCCCTCTATATGTCTGTGTGTTGAGAGTTGAAGTCTCGGGTCCTTTATATAGTGGAGGCAAATTGTTAATTAGTTTTTGAGAAAATCTTTTATTGAGAGATTCCAATTGATTTAATTGGTCTCAAAATTTGTTTGGGGAATTTTACCTACCGTTGGATCTTTGATCCAAAGATTTCTGTTTTACAGAAAATGTCTTCTTGTTTTTAACAAAATTAGGGAAATATTTTCCCCATATACAGAATTTTATTCTGTCAAATGGTGATTTTTAATCACCATTGGATTTTTAATTCAAGAGCTCTCTGTTATACAGAGCACATCTTTCTTTGTTTAGAAAGATATAGGAAAATATTTTCCCATCTCATTGGATCTTTGATCCAACAATTTTCTGTTCATTTAGAACGATCAGTGGAATATTTCCCCTTAATAGAATTTTATTCTATTATTTGATGATTTATCATCACCATTAGATTTTTGATCCAACGGCTCTGTTTAACAGAGAGTATCCCAATTTTTACGGAAATATCCCCATGTAGAATTTCATTCTACTTGATTTTACTTGGGCGCCGACGCTCATGTAGGGAGCACGTGGGCGCCACTTAAGAATTTAATTCTTATTTATGATAGGCGCTCCCGTGTTTTGCACATTGGTGCACACGTGAGCTTCACGTGTGGCGCCATCATAGGACTCAACCCTAAAGGGTTGGCGCTGGTGCCCTCGTGGAAAGCACGTGAGGCACTGCCTCATTAAATTTAACAGAGCTTAGCTTTTTTTATTATGTTTAAATATTAGAAGAACAAATACTTCCACCATTGTTCTCACGCGGCTCACACGTGAGTGCAACGGTGTCTCTTTTTCCACCGTTTGATTTTCTACGGAGTTGAACCGTCCCTTCACATCCTATAAATAGGATTTTTGGCCCCTGAAATGACTGCCGTTTCATCATCTTTCTTAAGTTTCCTTCTTCCTTGAGAAATTAATTCTCATCTCAGAGCTTAGATCTCTGCCGACAGAACTCAAAGTTAAACTTTTCCACGCAAAAAATTGGTAAGGTTTATTAACAGAGTTTAACTCTTAAACGAATCTCATTTTTTTGTTTTAGATTTTTAACCCATTAACAGAGCTTGGTTTTTTTTTAAATGATCTTTCGGAGATCTTAAAAAGAACTTTTTTCCTTTTTTGAGTAGACCGTGGGTCTCAAATCAATGGGCATTTCTGAAAATCGTTAGTTCTCTTCTTAGGGTTTTATCCTATCATTGATCTTGATCTTTGAGGGTTTCTGGAATTCAATTCCATTATATTTCCCATCTGTCTCCCAACATGGGGATATCTGGGATTTAATCCCATTATCGGAGGAATTTAATTCCATTTTATCTTACAAAGCTTAGCTCTGAGAAATTTTGGAACTTTTGGGAATTTTATTCCCCTTCCTATTCATTTTTAGGGGTTTAATACCCTTTTTACAGATTTGAATCTTCTTCTTTTTTAGACTGTAGTGATTTTAATATGCTAATCACTAACTCTTCACTGGTTTTTCTTTTTAGGTACCATGGTTGGTCGTCTGAATGATCTTGAAGAGATTATCTCTTACGAGCATATTCGCATCCAAGGCCGCTGTTAAGACCAGGAGTTTACCGACGTCCAATGCGATGAGGTGATGCGTCGCTTCGACGATTACAACGGTCGATTGCTTCCCTGCCGTTCTACCATTTTGAAGATCGTCGTTGGGTCTATCTGGGAAGCTATACCTGGGCGCCTTGAGGTTATGCTACTTCAAGCACTCGATGATACTGAAGACAAGGTGCATTCTGTGTATATGATGGGTTAATCTCGAAGAAACGGAGAGATAATCTCGTCGCCATCTTGAACCTCGTCTTTTAACAGAAAACAATAGTATCAGCATATCAGAGGGTGGAGGACATCAGTGGTGACCCTGACGCTTGCATCCGAGAGAAAATGCACAAAATGAATGAGGCTGAACGTGCATTGCTCAAACGTGCTTTTGAGTTTGAGAATCCATGTCCAGAGTTCAGTGTCTTATCATTGTAGACATTTTAATGATGTTTTTTGCATCCTCATCCTCATTACTGATGTATAAATTTCTTTTGAAGTATGAATGAAAAAGTCCCCCTTTCCTTTTTTTTTACGCCAACACTCATTAATGCTTCACGTGAGGTGTTTTTATATAAAAGAACTAGCGCCAGCGCTGACATGTTATGCATGCGAGGCACTGCTGTAGGACTTAACCCTAAAAAAACTAGCGCTAGCGCTCACGTGTCATGCACGTGAGGCACTGCTATGGGATACGAAGGAATCGTTTCGCCTTCTTGCTCCGCTTTTCATGAGTCAACTCTTTCTTTTCCTATGCCCTTTTTGTTAGGACTTGGAAATAGTTCCACCATGCACAACATTTTCTGTACCTAGACTTAAATACTTCTCTTTATAATCTGAAACAATGTTTTCCTTCTTCTTCACAAGGAAAGAACCCTTTTTAACTGACCAAGTGTCATGGTTTGCAATCGTCCACATGCTCGTCGACAACCATGGGAGGTGCCTATCTAGGGAATTGTTCCTCGTTTTGCTGCACGCTTGGTGAATCCCGTTCGTACGGATGACCAATGCGACACGGTGATGTACGAGCTCCTGACTCGTAGAGGGTATCCTCTTCCCATCTGCTCCATTTGGCTCCAAATGATCTTCCTGTTCGTGTTTGCTGGCATTCCCCCTCATCCAGCGGAGATGACTCCGGCGATGATCGACGCAATGGAGGACAAGATCGAGTGCTTTCATGAATCTGACTTGATTACCCAGTCTTTGAGGGATCGCTCTGTTCAGTTGCTAAGCCAGATACGGGCTCAGTGGGCCATCATGTCTGTCTTTGCTGACGGGCACGGCGCTGACCGATGGGGAGCGACTCCTCTTGAAGATCGCCACTTCGAGATGGTGGAGAAAGCTGAGAGGGCTTTAGAAAACTTTGTTCATAGTTTTGTAAACCCTTGTACTTTTGATCCCGTGTTTGGTGATCTTTTTCCTGTGGAATAAAGTGCTTATTTAAATATGTTTATTTATCGTTGACCCCTGAATGACCCCCAGCAAATATCCATGTGGGCATTTTGCCTTTGCACATGTACTTTGCACTTTACCCTTAGGAGTTTCTGATGCGTACGAATACCAATGATGCGCGCATATGTGGCGCACACACACGCACACATAAATATGCATCTAGATACAGGTGAACACTGGACTGATGTGAACAAATGCTTCCCCCTATTAACTTGCTCATGGAGGTATACCTGTGAGTGAAGTAGGGTAGAGTAATGCATTGCATATGGCTGTTTTCGAGTTGGCGTATCGTATATAACTTTTAAAATCTCGACCTTTCTATTTCTTGATGTCTTGCTTTGGCATGAAGTAGTTTATGTACTAATTTCGGAGTTTATAGTTTATTCACTAATTTTGGAGTTTCGAGTTTATGTACTCGTTTCGGAGTTTGTAGTTTATGTGACCTTTCGGAGTTTCTAGTTTATGTACTCATTTCGGAGTTTGTAGTTTATTCACTCGTTTCAGAGTTTCTAATTTATGTACTCATTTCAGAGTTTGTAGTCTATTCACTCATTTTGGAGTTTCTAGTTTATGTACTCGTTTCGGAGTTTGTAGTCTATTCACTCGTTTCAGAGTTTCTAGTTTATGTACTCGTTTCAAAGTGTTTTTAGTTTACCTCTCTTGGGTTTACTGGCAAACTTATCCTAACGCTAGATGTAGATAACCCCCATTCTTTACGACAGGGGTTCGTTAGGTTTGTTGTACTAGGGTTTTAGTCCGTGGTACCGTCGCGTTGGTCGATATGTTCCTCGATATGCAATCTTTAAGCCGCTGTTCGAGTAGCCCCACGATCGTCGTGTCCTTGATCCCTTCGGGGGTTGGACAAGACGTCTTTGATTAATCTCCTTAGGTCGTATTACTGTCGAAAGAGCAAGCGCTAGGAATTTTCCATGACGCTTTTTTACTTGAGATTAGGTTCAATTTGGAGCCCCGATGAGTCATAACCGCACCCTTCTGGGGTGGGATGATCTCCAATGGTCTTTTAGGCTTTATATGAGTTGTCGTTAAGACCCGAAACTAGGAATATGCCGCCACTACGTTTTCTTTTGCTTTGATAATTGCGCGCCGATTCTTTGCTTAAGTAGGGTAGACATCAGCAGGACCTCTATGCTGCATGTACTGCAATTGAAGTCCGGAGCTAGGAATATGCCATTACTCCAATTTCATTTGATAGCTACGTCCATATCCTGCTGGAATGAGGGGGAACGTCAGGGCAGTCCCTATGTTGTATATTTACCGTCGAGACATGGAGCTAGGATTTTGCTGTTACTCTATTTTTGTTTTGACCCTTGGGTTTTTTGTTGATGTTGCCTCTGCATCCCGCGGGGAATGAGAAGAATGTCGGGGTGAACTTTAGGCTTTAGATGTTGCCCTTAAAACCTCAAGTTAGGATTTTTCCGTCACTCCATTTTTGTTTGATTGTTGTGTCCGCCCTTGCTAGAATGAGGGGGGAACACAGGGATACTTGCTGTAAGTCGATGTTGCGCACCCCGCGGGGAGGCGGAATACACAAAAAAACGATTTTTTCTATTTTAAAAGAGTGACTTCACAACATCGACCAAGACAACTCAGGATCTTAATTAAACCATAACTAGCTACGACTAACTACAAAGAGGTTCTAAGTACTCGGTGAAAGATTATACCTCCTTGTTCAAGTCCTTTGGGTCTTCTTATCTTTTTCTTAGCTCCTAAATGACTTGGATCTTCTTTTCACCCTCTTAGTTCCTAGGCGGCTTGAATGGAACTCGGTCGTCGGCCTCCTTTGTGTTGAAGATGATCCACCCGAGAGTCTTTGGTTCAAGCTTCAATCTCAAGTGAGGTAACTAAGATGTCTATTTTGCTAATCTAGGCTACTTAGGAGATGTAGAGAGATGATTAGAGTATTTTATCTCAAGAGCCCTAGGATTCACAACACATGTGAGGGTTAGGGCTTGAGGAAGAAGGATGAGAGAAAATGGAGAGAGAATGAGAGGAATCCAAATGAGCTCAAGTATAGGGAGGCAAATGAGAATGGCTAAGTCATTCGATCATCAAGCATAGATTATTTTCAATAGAAAATAAGCAACCATGCTTGAATAGTGAAGTCAAATGCATAAACAAATGACTTAGTCATGCTTCAACAATGCCACAAATATCCCAATTTCCACCTCATTAATCTATTTCTAAAAATAGATAAATCTAATAATGAGGCGTCTCCTTCTGGAAGCATGTCTTGTGATTACAAGAATGCCCTTACCGTATATATATACCCGTATTCGTATTCCGAAAAATACAAATGCAATGAGATAAGAATAATCTAATAATATAATTCTAGAATCCGGCTTAAACCAAAGACTACTAGTATTATCCGTCCGAACAATATCCGTATAGCCAGTATACGTATATGATCAGAACCCTGCCGTAAAACCATACAGCCTCTACATTGTTTCTCCTGAACCAGGGAAACCTTCTGTGTGGGACTCTAAAGAATCGACAGTACGCTGGCAGTGGATTTAACCATAAGTCCGTCAGTGGCACTAGCTGTACGTAACGGCTACCTTAAATCAACTTGGCATCTTCGGAGAGGTAGACGGATAGCACCAATTAGCATCTGCCCTCGAAATTCAGGCCCGGACGTCCCAACGTCCCGGTCGCGTCTTTCGGCGGAGAACACCTAGTCTCGGTACTCTCTCGACTATGGACATTTAAGGATGTGCTTATAGACCATCCATCTCCTACATATATGATCGCCATCATAATGTTGGTAGTCAAGCAAGAATCTTATGGGCTCTATCAACATATAACAGTGATCTGTAATACCATATAATGCATATACATGATGATAAAGTCAAACCAGATAGCATACCATCATCTCAAGTAAGACTGTTCTACCCGTATAAGTCCTCCTTCAATCATCATAATCGCCTGCCTATGATTACAATAATTACCTTGACGGCACTATATCCAATAGTTGTTGGGCAGGAAGCTACCTATTGCGGATGGGCCGAGCAGGATACTACCCGGTGGTTTCATGACGAGGGATTTGGATCCACGTCTTCGTTGGGCAGGAAGCTATTCACTATGGATGGGCCGAGCAGGAAGCTATCCGACCGCCTCATGATGAGAGCTTTGGATCCACGTCTTCGTTGGGCAGGAAGCTACCCAGCCACCTCATGATGAGGGTTTTGGATCCACAACGTTGTTGGGCAGAAAGCTACCTATTGCGGATGGGTCGAGCAAGAAGCTACCCGGCGGCCTCGTGATGAGGGTTTTGGATCCACAACGTTGTTGGGCAGGAAGCTCCCCGTTGCGGATGGGCCGGGCAGGAAGCCACCCGGCGGCCTCGTAACGAGAGCTTTACATCCACGACCTTGTTAGGCAGGAAGCAACCCGCGGTGAATGGGCCGGGTAGGAAGCTGGCCGACGGCCTCGTGATGAGGGTTTTGGTCTGTTCCCGCCGAAAATTTCTGCGCGAAAGAGCCCAAGGTATCAAATAGCGGCGATACGCTTAAGAAAATGGGAACCAGTATATTCCGGGCTGTTTTTTGATAAACTCCCGAATGAGAAATAGATAAATTCTGATGGTATCGAAAGCGGCTCGAAAAACCCTTCGATTTGATATATTATGGGCCTCGTAATTCATCCGGGATCAAAAGTTATGAGGAATTACGTGTCCACACGTGATGGGCTTTTAAGAACCCGCTGGAGGAGTTAAAAGATACAATAAAAACTCAGAAAAGACCCCAATGGGGCATCACGTGCTCACACATGACCATGGGTCACGTGCAGACACGTGATGGGCTTTTAAAGCCTCTAAAATAATGAATAGAATTTAATTCTAAAAGTCAGAAAATACCTCAACGAGGTATCACGTGCTTACACGTGACCAATGGTCACGTGTTGACACGTGATGGTTAAAACTGAAACATAAATAAGCGGCTGAGAAAGGAACCCAATTGGGGGTCACGTGCTCACACGTGACCAAAGGTCACGTGCCAGCACGTGACTGGCTTTAAAAGCATTATAATTTAATAGAATTAAATTCTAAAAGTTTCTGAATCTTTCCAAATGGAAAAGGGTCATGGGGAACCGTTGGATTAAAAATCCAAGGGTGATTAAAAATCACCAATTTATAGAAAAACCTTGGACAAGGAAAGATTTCCCTGAAAATCTCACCAGGATAACAAATAGAATATCTTTTGGATTTAAAATCCACGGTGAATTAAATTCACTGAATGATCTAAAGGCCTAGATTAATGATAAATATAAATCAAATCTCTCAACAATCAAATCAAATCTTCCAAAATGAGAGATTTGCTAAACAAATTAACTCTTTTCCTTCTCCTATAAATAGGAGCCAAGAAGAGAAGAGAGGGGATCTACTTTTTTGGAAAGAAAAACAGAGGGAGGAGAATTTAATTCTCAAGAGAAGAAGAAACAGAGAAAGAAGAATTTAATTATCTGCAAAAGAAAAACCCTAGGTAAGAAAAGAGAGGCAAAAGAGAATTTAATTCTCAAAAGAGTTTAACTCTTATTTAAAGAAAAGAACTTAGTTCTTCTTCTGGTTGAAGATCTGCACAGAGCACATCTCCCCATAAGTTGAGAATTTAATTCTCATCGGGTCGAGATCCTGCCATGCAGATCCTAAACTTAGAAGGGGAATTGAGTTTTGAGAATTTAATTCTCCTAAAACAAAACTAGGGTTTAACCCTAATAAAGAATTTAATTCTTTTACATATCTGGGAATTTAATTCCTTTGAAAAGAAATCAGGGTTTTATCCTAAATAAGAATTTAATTCTTTCACAATAGGAATTTAATTCCTCCAAAACAAAAATTAGGGTTTTACCCTAAATAAGAATTTAATTCTTAAAGATAAGGAGACTTAAAAGATCTCTGTGCATGAAAAGACAAAGGTCACGTGCCCCACGTGACCTTTAAACAGATCCCCCAAAAATGAGAAGAGGCAAGCTTTGAGGCAATGCCTCACGTGCTCCCACGTGACCCCCAAAACGCAGAAAGAAAAAGCAAAGGAAATGAAAGCTTTGGGCGCTCTCACGTGTTATCACGTGACCCCTCAGCAAATGCTTTAACAATTGGCGCACAGATCCCCATCACGTGCCAACACGTGATGCTCTAAAATAAAAATAAAAGTGTTTAACACTTGTTCGCAGATTTGAGGATAAACCAAAAGGAGATCTGGCTCCACATTTAGGGCGCCCTCACGTGTCACCACGTGACCCCTAATGAGCATTCTAACAGACCAAAGCGGGGGCCTCCATCACGTGCTCACACGTGATGGCCGTTAGAATTAAAAGAGTTAAAACACTGATCTGCAGAATAAGATAAGGGAAATCAGGGCGCTCTCACGTGTCCACACGTGACCCCTCTCCCCTTAGTGTTTAACACTAATCTGAAGACTTTGTCCTCAGTGATTAACACCGATTTTCTTAGTGTTTAACACTAATTCACAAAACTCTATTTTCAGTGTTTAACACTGATTTGCTTAGTGTTTAACACTAATTTGAAAACACTGTTCCCAGTGTTTAACACTGATTATCTTTTAGTGTTTAACACTAACTTGCTATCTTATTCCCAGTGTTCAACACTGTTGGTTTCTAGTGTTTAACACTAGCTTTAGCCCAATTGGCTAAGTTTCTAGAGGCAAAGCCTCTCCTTCAATGAACCAACAGAGGGCCAATATTTCAAACATAACTGGACTTAGCCCAAACTGGCCATAAGTCCTCAAATCATCTTGAACTGAGCACATCTGCTCTTTCAACCAACTCATTGGTTCAAGGGTACATCTCTGAACTCCTCTGACATTTGTCGTTGTAATCCTTCAACGTCGTCAGAGAGGTGACGGGTCCCGACAACCATACAACAATACGGACTGTGGGGTCCTCAAACCCACGGACTTATGCGTCCTTAAACTAACGGACTAATGCGTCCTTAAACACACCCATATGGACTGTGGGGTCCTTAAACCCATGGACTTATGCGTCCTTAAACTACCAATGGACCACCATGTCCCTAAACTGGAGGTGGACCCCCATGTCCCTAAACTGGCAATGGACCCCTATGTCCCTAAACTGGAACAATAGAGCCAATTGCTCTTTTGTCGGATCTAAACGATCCCGTTAAGTCGATCTTAGTCCCAAACTGGACTAACGTATCCTTAACAACCGTTTAAGTTGATCTTAGCCTCAAAAATGGCTAACGTATCCTTAAACTTTCAAATAGACTTTAGTCCCAAATTGGACTATAGATCCCCCCAATTAACTCTGGTTCAAGGGTACATCTCTGAACTCCTCTGACATCTGTCGTTGTAATCCTTCAACGTCGTCAGAGAGGTGATGGGTCCCGACAACCATACATTCAATGGACCACTATGTCCCTAAACTGGAATAATAGAGCCCAAACGCTCTTTTGTCGGATCTAAACGATCCCGTTAAGTTGATCTTAGTCTCGAATTAGACTAACGTATCCTTAACAAACGTTTGAGTTGATCTTAGCCTCAAATATGGCTAATGTATCCTCAAACCAAACCCCCAAACCCAAATCTAAGATAATACGGATTTGGACTAGTCCACGCCCTACGGGCGACGAAATAAATAGTCTCCGTATACAATCCACGGGCAACCATAAACAAAACAAACACCCACGACACGAAGTGACCAGCTGGAGAAGGAGAAAGTTGTTACCGCGATGCGGTAACGTAATTAACTGCAGGGGCTTGCGCCTGCAGGGAAGAGCGTCCCCACAATCAAAAACCCCTCAAACGAGGGGGAATCTGACGAAGTCTGCTACATCGGCCGCATCCGTTTAAACCTTCGATATACGGTGCCATAAATCAACTTGGCATCTTCGGAGAGGTGGACGGATAGCACCTATTAGCATTTGCCCCGAACCTCAGGCAAGACGTCCCGCGTCTCGGCCGCCGTTCGGAGGGGGACATGGTCATCTACCTATAGGAACATCCGAGCTTCATTTACTTGAGTGAAGGGCCGGTCTTTGGTTGACGGGTGGATTTGTAAGTCCATGCTATCCTTCCCCGGTTCTTACGGGGTTGCGGAAGTGGTGAAAAACGATTTTCAAGAGGGTGGTAACATGGACTACCAATACGGATCTTTGTTAAACGACTAACTAACAACCCAACAAGAGTTTACCTACTCGGTTAGGGGGCTATACCTTTCTTGAACTCCTTCGTCTTCAACTCCTCCCGGTGTACGGATCGGCCTCACCTCGTCGTCTCCTTGCGCCGAAGATGGATCCACCCGAAAGCTTCTACCTTTGGCTTCTTCTTCGAACTTTGAAGAAACTAGATCACTTGGCTTGCTAGGCCTTGTGAACTAGAATGAGTAGAGAAATGTTTTGGTGTCTTTTTATCTCTAAGGTAATGAGTCTCAACACATGAGAATGGTTTGCCTTGAGCTAGAGAGAGCAAGAGGAAGAGGGAGAGCTTGAGAATGAGAGAGCTCAAGAGAGAGAAAGCAAATGAAAGAAAATGAACCATACTCTTCTCATTCTCACCTCTCATAATCCAAAAGCCATCATAACCATAATAGTAATCAAGTATTGTGTGATGGTTTAAGTCAAAATGGCTATATCATTTCATGCACTCATTTTGCATAAATAAACAAGCAAGCAAAAGTCTTTGCCATGGAATGATAGCCATTGTCATGATGATGGTCAACTAGTCCAACCTAGTCAACCGGTCAACAAAGTCAACAAGTCAACAATGTCAACCCCTCAACAACCATGTCACTATAATACTTAATTAATATTAATGTTAATTATATATCTTATTCTCATTAGGATTAAGCAAAAGTCAATGGTCAACAGTCAACTGTCAACAGTCAACTGTCAACAGTCAACAGTCAACAACCCCAATGAGAATACTCTGCCTCTGTCTCTCTGTCAACTGTGCATACACACCCGCATCCGCGTTCCGAGGAACACGAATACAAACGAGATAAAACCAATCCCAAAACATACACTAGGATCTGGCTTAAACCAAAGCCCGCTAGTGTTAACTGTCCGGACACTGTACGTGCACAAGTGCACGGATGTGACCGAACCCGGTCGCAATACCATGCGACCCGTCGCAATACCATGCGACATCTACTCTTTTGCCTAAAGGCGAATAGCTTTCTGTGTGGGACTCTAAAGACTCGACACTACGCTGGCAGTGGGTTTAACCACAGACCGCAAGCGGCACTAGCTGTGCGTAACGGTCCCCAGGTAGATGCCGACAAGAAGACTGACGAGGTGAAACCCATCTGAACTCCCACTGAGTCTGAATGTGACAATCTCCATACAGTCCGGTCTGTTTGTCTGATACATCGCATGGCGGGCCTAGGGGGCGGTAAACGTCAGTCCCCTAATAGCGGTACAAGTCGTGTCGGAGTGAAACCCAGAACACCCTGAGATAACACTGGAAGCCTACCAGTATATCTTGCTTGCCCTGGCCAGAGACTACTCATGTAATGGCTCTCCTAGACACAGCGCGATGTCAACCCCTAATACCGGGAGAGACGAATCCTGTCTAACCGTCACCGCCTCCAAGTGCTTCGGGACTGCAACCAACTACTACCTGTTTGCACGAATCATTTGAGCCGTGGTAGGGTAGTAATCAAAGTACAGTGGGAACACACTCGAGGCGAAGTGACAGTGTCAAGTCAGCGGACTAAGCTGTACTCATGTCACCTGGAACTGATAACTGACGATAGGTATAATACCAACCAGTCAGTTCCCGACGAGTCCTGTCCAGTGTACTCATAACCTAACGAGCACCCGCATACTATCTCAAGTACGACGTACTGACGGCTGTGGGACAGACCGTCTCCCCTGCTGGGATGAGAAGTGCATACGCTAGTCTACTCCGGAGTATCGATGCCCTGTCTCGATAGTCCTGCGACTAGGGACCTGTATAAGGATGTGCTTATGGATTACCCAGCCCCCACGAGTGTGACTGCCATCACAACGCTGGTAATCAAGCAAAGATCCTAAGGGCTCCACTAATGCGTATAGGTGATAAAATAAACACATGTACACATTAAGGTAGAAACAAACCAAGTAGCATACTACTATTTTGAGCAAGATTGTCTATACAAGGTGAATATCCCAAGCTTCCATTAAGTAATATACATACTAGTATGATACAGTAATGGCCTCTAGGGCATATACACTAACATGATTCCCTTGATCAAGACACGTGGCGGATGGTAAGTCTCTCACGTGCACCAACCAGCTCTTTGAATTACTATGCGTAAGGGACATTCCTCGATGCCTCATCTCTGAGATATCATCCGACCTTTGGGGGGCCTCCCCTAAGTGCATTCCCTATTCGCCTAGCAACCAGCCAACAGCTCGCCTTCAAGCTATCCTATAGTTGAGCTTCCTCAGCCTTCACGCTTGTCTCTGAGCTATTACAGAGCTGAGCTTCCTCAGCCTCCTCGTTCACCACAGAGCTGAGCTTCCTCAGCTTCCACGTCTGGACAGGAGCATGGAGCACGGGCATCCCCGTAATGGCTCCGTGTATCTCACCCCGACGAGATCTCCGCCGCTCCATGTCCTGAATCCCATGCTAGTATATCTTTCCATTAATGGGTGTATCCTACCATCAACGCGAACAGGACGCAGGGGCATAATGGATGGTGAGAATCTCGCATCAGCTCGTTCCATGCGACCGCTATATAAATCTCTCTTCCAGATGACTCAGGTAACGCGAACTCATTCCAATACGCCACTACTCTGCCCTAATAATCCTCAGTACTTATTTGATCATCGGAGGGTCTTACGGTGGTTTCCCACCCCGGGACTTCCCTTGCAGGTAGCTCGACATCAACAACAGCCAACAACCCATTGAGACCCACACGCTCAACTCTCATCTCAAATCCTAACCGTTCAGCACCGCTTGTCGCAAGATCGACAAAGGACAACATCTGAGGAAGATTTCGACCCCCATCAGTTGGCACCGTCTGTAGGAACTCTTTTCCACCCAAAAATGTTGATCTTCCGCCTTCAATTCGATGGCCAGCGATCATCGCAACGAAGATCCCAGCACAACCACCCCGTCCTCCGCAACGAAGGCGGGGGTAGTTCCATTCCTCCTCCCAACATCGTCAAAGCCTTATCGACATGGATCGACTGACTGACAGTGATGGTGGACACGCTCGCTCATGTCTAAACTGCCAGCCACGCCCGGCAAATCACTGCCCCTGCTCCTTAGAACGGCGGCGTGCACGAGGTGGCAGAGGGACATGTTCAGGTCCTCGGCCTCACTCGCACCAACCACGATGCCACGGAACACCGGCGTGCTGATTCCGGTAGTCATGACCCCCATACGAGAAATGATTCTTTGATTCGTTAGGCGCCGGATAGTCAACACCGAGGTTTCGGGACCAACCAGATTATCGCTTTAACAATCGCCACGCTCCCTCGCCCTCTGAGGCGACGTCGGTCAGAACACCTGATTCCAAGAATGACCGACGTCACCATGATCACCGATTCTGTGCCCATGGCGCACATCGGGGGAAGCCACGGAGGGTTCACCCCAAGGATCTGAGGAACGTGATAGAGTGAAGCCAAACCCACTCCATCGCCCAAACCCGAAGCAAAGACAACAGACACTCTGATTATGGAGAATCCTTAGGGTACCAACAGCGAATTGAGGTCTTCGAGAAAAAAATCGAGGACATGCGACTCGCCACCCGTTCGCCCGGCGGATCAGCAAAATACTTCGCGGGCTCTCTCGCGAAGCCTTTCACCGAGCTGTTGCTGAGGGAGCGAGTCTCTTCCTGGAACAAGCCGTCCAAAGTTGCTCTTTTCGATGGGAAGTGTAACACCCGAGCCCAATAATGCTATGTAAATTACTAGTTGAGGGTTATTTATTGCTCTTTCCAATTTTCCTGATTTTCTGGTGTTTATTGCTAAATTTTACCCGGTTAAGTCATTTTGGCACATAACAAATTTTAACTCCGAAAATGAAATTTAAGTTGTCCATGTTAGCCTACTCGTCGCCACTAGTCGCGTGGTAGCGTCCGCGTGTCGAGATTCCGCTCCGTTTGGCTAAACGGGCCAGTTTGGGCGACTACGCGCGCGTGCAAGTGTCCGACTTGGGGGCATGCATTTTAATCACTAAACACCTCTTTTCAAAATTTGGAACCCGCTTAAAATCATATAATTTGGATTTGGAACATTTGGGCGCAACCCGGGCGCGATTTGGAAATGTTTCATTTCGCGCCAAAAAGGGCCCGTTTCAATTTAATTTATATAACTAAAATATATCTACGAATATTTTTCCCAACTGTTAATTCCTCAAATCCTCATTCTAATATTTTTCCCCACCTCGTGATCAGCCAATCACGAGGGCTGATTTTGAGCGTGGGCCCCACCTATCCCATTCCCTATCTCAATCTCTCTCTCTTCCCTCAAATCTCTCACTTTCTCTCTCCTATCCCTCTCTCCCTCCTCTATATTTAAACGCATGCAGCAGCCGCCTCCTCCCTTTAACCCACGCGACCACGAGAACCCCACGCAAACCCTAACCCTAGCCTCGCGATCCCACCGCCGGCCTCCTCGAGACCTCGCCGTCGCCGCCCTCACCACCACGACCTCCACCGCACCCACCTATCCTCTTCCTCCGGTTCGCCCGCTCCTTCCAGCGCCTGCAACCCATCTCCCCGACGCCTCCATCCCCTCGCGACCTCGCCGTCGACGTCGCCTCTCACCGTCGACGCCTCCCACGACTCCCTCTCACCCTCCTTGTCGAGACCTCGTCGTCGTTTCCCTCCTCCCCTCGCCGGAATAGCAAACCCGAGCCTTCATCCTTCGCCTGCACCTCCCCTGTTCGCCGGAGAAGCGCGCCGGCGACCTCGTCGACGCCACTCCGACCACCTCCCTGTCCCCTCGACCACCTGAGCCGACCACCACCCTCCTCCACTCGTCGCACCCCTCTCCAGCAAGCCCAGCGGCTGTTCCAGCCTTCGCAGCCACCGTCGCGGCCTCGCCGGCGTTCCAGTGCCGTCGAACCTGCCGTGGTCACCCCCTGGTGTCTCCCTGTAAGTTTCCTTCTCCTTCCTTTTGGTACAACCCCCCGCTGGTCGCTATTTTTGCGTGTATCGTATCTTGTTGCTAACTTGTTACCGATGACATTTTGCCGGAATCCGACCGTGCCGTCTGACGAACCCGACGCTCCAGCGAAGTCCCCTGGTCCGTGTGATCTCGTTGATCTCTGTTGGGACTCGATCCGTGGCCCGTGCTTCCTTATCGCAGTTTCTGCCGACATCGCATCCGTGTTTCGGTTTGCGGAACCGCCGAGGCAAGTATCTGAATACTTGCTTAACATGCTACAACTTAATCATCATATTATAACCACACAACTAATATAACATCGATACCTTTTATAACTTATAATTGCTAGCCACGATTATCCGTAACCTTAAATCAATGAAATCATTGCTCGCTTTAACCGGTCTGCAAATTCATACTTAACTAATCAAACCAAGTAGATCATCCCCAATTCATTTGTTAAAATCACTCATGAGACAATTATTGTACTTAGTTCAGATTCATGTAACTCCATTACGTATATTATCGATATTGTTCGTCTTGTGGCTATTGCACCTCAAAGGTGCGTGAACCGGATTAATATGAAAATACAAACATCACTGTGTTCACATAGAATAATATTTGTTATTTACTGTTTCCTGCTATTGTTCATTATTTGTTACTATACCTGTTATCATCATATACCTGATTGCATTACTTATTGACCGATCTTGATACACCTGACACATGTACTGACACACCGGACACAACACCCTGTACATATCGACTCTATCTGTGGAAAGTAACCTGACCTGTTACCTGATCTCATGCCTAATGCCGACAAACCTAACCATTCCTGCTGTCGACCCAGACAGACCTACTGTTACTTGACCTTGCGTTGGCATTAGTCCTTGACTACTGAATACCTGACTTGACATACACACTGGGAATGGGAAAATTATAGCTAGTAAGGAAGGTAGAGATTGTACAGTTGTTGTTTGCGGACGGGAGTTTTTTGCAGACTTCTTGGGGATAGATACGTGCAGTGATGAGGTTGTCTTGGGGATGGATTTTCTTGGCACTTTCCACGCCCACATTGGCTGTAGGGCAAGGAAGGTAATTTCCAGATTCCCGGACATCCTAAGTTTACTTTCATTGGAGAAAGAAGTTCTGTCGGGCCAGTCGAGTTTAGGGCTAGGCCGACGAACAGTGTTCTTGCGGCTATGGTAGTGGAGAGTGATGAAGAGCCGGCAGTCGTCCGCGACATTATGGATGTGTTTGAAGATGTTTCGGGCTTACCGCCAAAGCGAGATGTGGAGTTTGCGTTTGACCTTACTCCTGGTGCAACGCCAGTATCAAAAGCTGACTATGCAATGGCACCAGTAGAAGTGGAAGGAGTTAAGAAACAAGTGAGTGAATTACTCGAGAAGGGATGGCTTCGAAGCAGCAACTCACCGTGGGGAACTCCAGTTCTCTTAGTGAAGAAGAAGGATCGCACTGCCGACGCTGAGACAAGAGAAGTTATTTGCGAAAGTGAGTAAGTGCGAATTCTGGTTGGAAGAAGTGAGGTTTCTGGGGCATGTCGTGTCGGGCGATAGAATCGCCGTTGATCCCGAGAAGATAGCAGCAGTTCGAGATTGGCCTGTTCCAAAGATTGTTGCGGAGATAAGGAGTTTTCTTGGACTCGCCGGATACTACAGAAGATTTGTGGAGAACTTCGCTCGTTAGCTGAGCCGTTAACCAAGCTTACGCGTAAGGAGGTACCGTTTGTTTGGACAGATGGATGTGCATTGGCCTTCGAGACGTTGAAGCAGAAGTTGATAACCGCCCCTATCCTAACCGTACCGGATGATTCAGGAGGACTGGTGATTCACAGCGACGCATCTGGAAAATGATTGGGATGTGTTTTGATGCAGAATGGGAAAGTCGTCGCTTACGCATCGAGACAGCTGAAGACTCATGAGCAGAACTATCCGACTCACGACTTGGAGCTTGCAGCCGTGATCTTCGCCCTGAAGATTTGGAGACACTACCTTCTGGGCGAGAGAGTTGAAGTCTTTACGGATCACAAGAGTTTGAAATACGTGTTCACTCAGAAGGAGTTGAACATGAGGCAACGCAGATGGTTGGAGCTGATGGCCGACTACGACCTTGATCTTAAGTACCATCCGGGAAAAGTTAACGTCGTGCCAGATGCGCTAAGTCGGTTACCAGCAATTCAGTTATTGACTGCACAGAGAGAGATCGTTGAGGAGTTTCGGAGATTTGACTTGGAGGTTGTGCTACCGCGTGCTACAGGACAGTTGATGCAGTTGCAAGTACAATCGTCCTTAGTTGAGAAGATTAAAGCGGCGCAATCGCAGGATCCTAGACCGCAAAAGTTTCGAGAGCAGGTTGGAGCTGGACTACGAACCGATTTACTGATCCATGAAGACGGTTCGTTGAGATATGGTAGCCGTGTGTGTGTGCCAAAAGGAGATGTGCGTGAAGAGCTTATGAAGGAGGCACACAGTTCAGCTTACTCTGTACATCCAGGAGGGACAAAGATGTACCGAGATATTCGACAGCATTTCTGGTGGGAAGGTTTGAAACGGGAAATCGCTCGCTTCGTGGCTAAGTGCTTGGTGTGTCAGCAAGTCAAGGCTGAACACCAAAGGGTTGCTGGTTTGTTGCAACCACTTCCGATTCCTCAATGGAAGTGGGAACATATAACCATGGTTTTCGTGACGGCTTTACCGCGAGTCCAAAGGGTAACAGTGCAGTAAGGATGATTGTCGATCGGTTGACCAAGGCAGCTCACTTTATTCCTTTTCGGGTTGGTCAACCGACGGAGACTTTGGCAGAGCGGTACATGCAGGAGATTGTCAGATTGCATAGAGTACCGGTAAGCATCGTGTCCGATCGGGACACTCGGTTCTTGTCACACTTTTGGAGGAGTTTACAAGAAAGTTTGGGGACTCGATTGAAGTTTAGCACAGCTTATCATCCTCAGACTGACGGACAATCAGAGAGAACGATCCAGACCCTTGAAGATATGTTGAGGGCTTGCATGTGGGACTTCAAAGGTTCTTGGGAAGATCATCTACACCTGGTGGAGTTTTCGTACAACAACAGCTTTCAAGCAACTATTCAGATGGCCCCGTTGAAGCTCTGTATGGTCGTAAGTGCCGTTCACCTGTTTGTTGGGATGATGTTGGTGAACGAAGGTTACTAGGACCAGATTTGGTGGTGCAGACAGTCGAGAAGGTGAATACAATCAGGAAGCATATGAAGGCAGCTCAAGACAGACAGAAAAGTTGGGCCGACACGTCAAGAAGACCTCTAGAGTTCGCCGTGGGTGATTTGGTATTCCTGAAGATATCACCGACTAGAGGGGTGATTCGCTTTGGAAGTCGGGAAAAGCTTAGTCCCGATTCGTTGGACCCTTCGAGGTATTGGAGCGTGTTGGAGAGGTATTGTACCGGTTGGCGTTACCACCGTCATTAGCAGGAGTTCACGATGTGTTTCATGTGTCTCAACTACGGAGGTACGTTCGTGATGAGACTCATGTCTTGGATCATTCGGAGTTGACCGTCCGGGAGGACCTAACTTTTGAAGAGCGACCAGTTGAAATCAGGGATCGAAGAGACAAGGTTCTTAAGAACAAGGTTATCCCTCTCGTGCTAGTTTCTTGGGGTAATCGATCGCATGGAGAATCTACTTGGTTGCGAGAAGACGAGATCCGGCAGAAATTCCCTCACCTTTTCCAGTAGTTAGTTATCTTGTATCCTTGGAATTTCGAGGACGAAATTCTTTTGTAGTTGGGTATGATGTAACACCCGAGCCCAATAATGCTATGTAAATTACTAGTTGAGGGTTATTTATTGCTCTTTCCAATTTTCCTGATTTTCTGTTGTTTATTGCTAAATTTTACCCGGTTAAGTCATTTTGGCACATAACAAATTTTAACTCCGAAAATGAAATTTAAGTTATCCATGTTAGCCTACTCGTCGCCACTAGTCGCGTGGTAGCGTCCGCGTGTCGAGATTCCGCTCCGTTTGGCTAAACGGGCCAGTTTGGGCGACTACGCGCGCGTGCAAGTGTCCGACTTGGGGGCATGCATTTTAATCACTAAACACCTCTTTTCAAAATTTGGAACCCGCTTAAAATCATATAATTTGGATTTGGAACATTTGGACGCAACCCGGGCGCGATTTGGAAATGTTTCATTTCGCGCCAAAAAGGGCCCGTTTCAATTTAATTTATATAACTAAAATATATCTACGAATATTTTTCCCAACTGTTAATTCCTCAAATCCTCATTCTAATATTTTTCCCCACCTCGTGATCAGCCAATCACGAGGGCTGATTTTGAGCGTGGGCCCCACCTATCCCATTCCCTATCTCAATCTCTCTCTCTTCCCTCAAATCTCTCACTTTCTCTCTCCTATCCCTCTCTCCCTCCTCTATATTTAAACGCATGCAGCAGCCGCCTCCTCCCTTTAACCCACGCGACCACGAGAACCCCACGCAAACCCTAACCCTAGCCTCGCGATCCCACCGCCGGCCTCCTCGAGACCTCGCCGTCGCCGCCCTCACCACCACGACCTCCACCGCACCCACCTACCCTCTTCCTCCGGTTCGCCCGCTCCTTCCAGCGCCTGCAACCCATCTCCCCGACGCCTCCATCCCCTCGCGACCTCGCCGTCGACGTCGCCTCTCACCGTCGACGCCTCCCACGACTCCCTCTCACCCTCCTTGTCGAGACCTCGTCGTCGTTTCCCTCCTCCCCTCGCCGGAATAGCAAACCCGAGCCTTCATCCTTCGCCTGCACCTCCCCTGTTCGCCGGAGAAGCGCGCCGGCGACCTCGTCGACGCCACTCCGACCACCTCCCTGTCCCCTCGACCACCTGAGCCGACCACCACCCTCCTCCACTCGTCGCACCCCTCTCCAGCAAGCCCAGCGGCTGTTCCAGCCTTCGCAGCCACCGTCGCGGCCTCGCCGGCGTTCCAGTGCCGTCGAACCCGCCGTGGTCACCCCCTGGTGTCTCCCTGTAAGTTTCCTTCTCCTTCCTTTTGGTACAACCCCCCGCTGGTCGCTATTTTTGCGTGTATCGTATCTTGTTGCTAACTTGTTACCGATGAAATTTTGCCGGAATCCGACCGTGCCGTCTGACGAACCCGACGCTCCAGCGAAGTCCCCTGGTCCGTGTGATCCCGTTGATCTCTGTTGGGACTCGATCCGTGGCCCGTGCTTCCTTATCGCAGTTTCTGCCGACATCGCATCCGTGTTTCGGTTTGCGGAACAGCCGAGGCAAGTATCTGAATACTTGCTTAACATGCTACAACTTAATCATCATATTATAACCACACAACTAATATAACATCGATACCTTTTATAACTTATAATTGCTAGCCACGATTATCCGTAACCTTAAATCAATGAAATCATTGCTCGCTTTAACCGGTCTGCAAATTCATACTTAACTAATCAAACCAAGTAGATCATCCCCAATTCATTTGTTAAAATCACTCATGAGACAATTATTGTACTTAGTTCAGATTCATGTAACTCCATTACGTATATTATCGATATTGTTCGTCTTGTGGCTATTGCACCTCAAAGGTGCGTGAACCGGATTAATATGAAAATACAAACATCACTGTGTTCACATAGAATAATATTTGTTATTTACTGTTTCCTGCTATTGTTCATTATTTGTTACTATACCTGTTATCATCATATACCTGATTGCATTACTTATTGACCGATCTTGATACACCTGACACATGTACTGACACACCGGACACAACACCCTGTACATATCGACTCTATCTGTGGAAAGTAACCTGACCTGTTACCTGATCTCATGCCTAATGCCGACAAACCTAACCATTCCTGCTGTCGACCCAGACAGACCTACTGTTACTTGACCTTGCGTTGGCATTAGTCCTTGACTACTGAATACCTGACTTGACATACATAGTTTGGGGGTATGGGGAAATCAAAGGTGAAACCGACTTGTAACTCAACAGTTCGATACATTGTTCTGATCAGTCTTACGGGCTTGGCCGGTCCGGGAGTGATGATGCTGACATCACTCGTCTATCCTACTACCTTTTACTGCTTAGCGGCACGTCTCAGACTCAGCCCCGAGGATCATGACCGTGGTCCCGGGCACGCACGGGATACTATTGAGTTACATCGACGATTCAACAATTGGTTTCAAAGACTATAGAGTAGAAAACCTGATAGGACAGTTTAGTCACCTTTGCACTTTACCCTGCTTGTTACTTCTTATTGCTGCTTTATTCATGTTCATGCTTGCATTGTTTATTACCATGTTTATGCTATATACTTGATATCATGACGCGCTGACGTCTGGGTTTTGCATGGCCCAGATTCCGTACCTTTGTCGTCGACCGAGCAGGAGTACTTCAGCCAGCCGGCTGAACTGTGAGTTCTTTAGAGTTTAGTTTATTTATGTCATTTCATTTCCAGATGTGAGCCCGCATTATGGGACATACTGTTTACTCATTGCATTGGATCATTAGCTTCCGCACTTATTGTTTATTGATTCCTGTTATTATGGATTTGGACATGTATTTAGTTTATTTTATCTTGTTCTTGATATCTTTACAACCGTAATGTGACTGTGGATGGATACTTCCTACCCACAGGTAGCATGGTTGGCTATGTCACGTGCCCAAATCTTGCGTACTCTGGGAAGCGGGGCGTGACAGGAAGTCTACCCTAAAAGACCACCTGGACGCATTCACCATGGGCATGAGCTATCAGGATAACTCAGACGTCACTCAGTGCCGAGCATTCCCCACCACCCTCATCCGAGCAGGACGAGACTGGTTCTGCGGCCTGACTCCGCACCCGATCTCGACCTTTGAATAATTAGCCACGCAACTCCTCAGCCATTTCGTCAGTAACCGACGATAGAAGAAATCGGTTGACTACCTGTTCACCATCAAGTGTGAGGACAAGGAGTCTTTCAAAGACTATATTGCCCGTTTCTACAATGCTCTTCTGGAGGTATCCGAGCACCGGAATGAGACGGTCATAACTGCCCTGAGGTCTGGTCTTAGGAACAAAGAGTGGCTCCACTCTTTTGCATTGGCGCAATCTAAAACCCTGGCCGAGGTAAAGGCTTAGACTGAGCGGGAAATCCAACTCAAATCCGAGATTAACGCTCACCTTTTCCGAGGATACCGAATAGACCAAAAGAAAAGGGACCTGGAAGAAGACAAGAAGAAGGCTGATCGGTCGAAACCTTTTACGCCGAGGTTTCGTGAGTATACGCCTCTCAATGTCTCGCAGACCAAGCTGCTAGAGTAAGAAAGGAGCGAAAGATTCTTCAAGCTGCCACCGATGACACGAAAGCCAGGCAAGTGACTCCACGGCCCGTATTGTGCCTATTATCGGACGCAAAGGCATCCGACTGAGGATTGTAAACAACTACGCGATTACATCGAGGAGCTAATCCACTCCGGTCACTTGGCAAAATACCTACGAGACAAACGTCAAGAAGATAGGGGGCAAGCCGACCAACTCGAAGCTGGAGAGCTGATGATCGGGCAGATCATGGTCATCACCGAATGACCCGAGTCTGAGCAATAAGGACACCCACCGAATCCGGTCATTCAATACAGGAGAGTTTAAACAGGCCCAGCGAGCAGCTTTCTGCCTGTCAACCAAAGACTAGCCCTTCACTTAAGTAAATAAAGATTAGATGTACCTATAGGTAGCCAACGAAAGCCCTCGTCACGAGGCTGTCGGGTAGCTTCCTGCTCGGCTCATCCACCGTGGATAGCTTCATGCCCAACAACGCCATGGATCTAAAGCCCTCGTCACGAGGCCGCAAAGTAGCTTCCTGCTTAGCCTATCCGCAACGGGTAGCTTCCTGCCCAACAACGCTATAGATCCAAAGCCTTCATCACGAGGCTGCCGGGTAGTTTCTTGCACGGCCCATCCACAGTGGGCAGCTTCCTACCCAATAACGCTGTGGATCCAAAGCCCTTATCATGAGTCGGCCGGGTAGTTTCCTTCTTGGCCCATCCACCATGGGTAGCTTCCTACCAAACGAAGACATGGATCCAAAGCCCTCATCACGAGACGGCCGGGTAACTTCCTGCTCGGCCCATCCATAGTAGATAGCTTCCTGCCCAATGAAGATACGGATCCAAAGCTCTCATCAAGAGGCCGCCGGGTAGCTTCCTACTCGGCCCATCCATAGCGGGTAGCTTCCTGCCCAACAACGATGTGGATCCAAAGCCTTCATCACGAGGACGCCGGGTAGCTTCCTGCTCGGCCTATCCACAGCGGGTAACTTCCTGCCTAACAACGCTGTAGATCCAAAGCTCTCATCATGAGGCAGCCGAGTAGCTTCCTACTCGACCCATCCACCATGGGTAGCTTCTTTACAAATGAAGATGTGGATCCAAAGCCCTCATCACGAGGCAGCCGGGTAGCTTCCAGCTCGGCCTATCCATCACGGGTAGCTTCTTGTCCAACAGCGCTGTTGATCTAAAGCCCTCATTACGAGGCCGCCGGGCAACTTCCTGCTCGGCCAATCCGCAGTAGGTAGCTTCCTGCTCAACGAAGACGTGGATCTAAAATCCTCAACGCGAGACTGACGGGTTGCTTCCTGCTCATCGCACCCATCCACAGCGGGTGGACTCTTACCCGAGCTAATGTTCGGTCTTTCAACACTTGGAAACTCAAGAACAAAACATGTCTAAATAAAAAGCCGGCGGGAGCGCAAGTGAACAAAGATGTTCCCTAGGGGCCGTGCATCCCTATTTACACCCTCAGCGAAGACCATCCTATGGCCCAGATCCTCTCCCGCCAAACGAAGCATCGTACCCAATGATTCATGTGACGCCACACGGCAGCCGATTATTAGATGCCTTCCCTTCACGCGAATCCGATTAGGCGAAGCGACATCGCCTTAATGACGTCGTCCCATCAGCGATCCGCTGACGTCATCCGAAGACACGCCCAAAAATTAGGGCACTTAATTATCGCCATATGGGCACGGAGATCAGGGAGACACAACAGCCGAACGCTATGTCGTTCCCGGACAAACCACTATGGAGAATCCTCGACACTAAGCTGAATAGAAAAAACCGAGCAGACCACTTTCGACCCGACCCATAAATAGATCGGAATGAGAGTTGGGGGCTAATGATGGTGCTCACAAGTGCGGATTCCCCTGATGAAGACACGTGGCGGATGACAAGTCTCTCACGTGCACCAACCAGCTCTTTGAAGTACCATGCGAAGGGGGCATTCCTCGGCACCTCATTTCCGAGGTATCGTCCGACCTTTGGGGGGCTCCCTTGAGTACATTCCCTATTCGTTAGGAAACAAGCTAACATCTCGCCTCAGAACTATCCTATAGCTGAGTTTCCTCAGCCTCCACGCTCTTTTCCGAGCTATTACAGAGCTGGGCCTCCTCAGCCTCCTCGCTCGTCTCCGAGCTATTACAGAACCAAGCTTTCTCATCCTCCTCGTCTGCCTCCGAGCTGAGTTTCCTCAGCTTCCCCGTCTGGCCGGGAACATGGAGCACGAACGTTCTCGTAACGGCTCCATGTATTTCGCCACGATGAGATCTTCGCCAATCCATGTCCCACATCCCACGCTAGCGTATCTCGCCATTAATGGGCGTATCCCGCCATCAACGCGAACGGGACGTAGGGACGTAACGGACGGCGAGAGTCTTGCATCGGCTCGTTCTATACGACCGCTATATAAACCTCTCTTCCAGACGACTCAGGTAATGCGAATTTAATTCAATACGCTGCTACTCTACCCATCTATGCCTCGGTACTTACTTGATCGTCGGAGGGTTTTACGGTGGTTTCCCACCCCGAGACTTCCTTTACAGGTAACTTAACGTCAACAATAACCCATTAAGATCCACACGCTCAATCTTCCACAACAAATCTCAGCCGTTCGGTCCCGTTGGCCACAAGATCAATAAAGGACAACATCTGAAGGAGATTTCGGCCTCCATCACCTTCACTTTCTTTTAACATTTTTTTATGAAACCAACGGTAAATTACAAACTAAAATAATATAAAAATTAGTAATTAGAATATTATTGAAGATCGGGAGTAGCAATGATGAAGTGGATGGTACCATGCAGGTCACAGATGTGTGGAGGAAGAAGATAAAGAGGAAAATAGGGAAAAGATCAAGCTACAAGGATTTTTTTTTATAAAAAAATAATAAATTTATAGCTAGATATATAAGTACCGGAGGTTTGAGATTTTGAAATTTACAGAGTTAGAAATTTAAATATTTAAGGTTTGGCTGTTTAAAGGAATGAAGGTTGGGGATTTAAAAATTTGGTGATATAGAGATTTGAGGGCCTAAAGATTCTTGGATCTAGAGATTTTGGAGGTAATGGGTTTAATGATTTAGGGATTCGATATTTGGGGATTTAGAGCTCATGAAGCCTAGAGATTTAGTAATTCAAATATTTTGAAATAATGTTTTGAGTGAGATGGAGAGGAATTTGGAATTTTGAAAGTTAAGAATCTTTAGATTTGAAAGCTATGGAATTAGGGATTAAAGAACTGGATCTTAAAGATCAAAGAATTTAAGGATTTAAGGAGTCAAAAGGTTTGAATGGATAGGTTACAGAAATGATGAAGACAGTCAACGAGGGAAGAAGAAAGGGGTTAAGAAAAGAGGAAAGAAAAGAGTTGAGAAAAAAGACAAGTAAAATCCGATTAAAATATAACATTTTTGAATGCTATTACCGTTCATTTAATATGTGCATATATTTCCGTACATGAAGGCACAATTTTTACACTTCGGAATGGTAGTTCAAGACACCTTTCTGCAATTAAATTAACTCATAATATATATACAATAGCCATTATAATATTCTATCCTCACATCATAAATCAAAAAAATTCAAACTGGTAAGGTTCTGTTTTTTATCCTAGTTCTCACGGTTGACCTTTAATTCCATGTAACACCAAGAGGACATAATATCACAATCTTGGATCCCAGTATATTTACGGTTTTAACAATCATACAAGAAATTGCTTTATGCATGACATTATATATGGAACCGATTGTCATTATATGGTACACCATAAGCCCGTTCTCTCCTAAACGCATAGTCGGACCCAGTTTAAACTAATAAAGACCCGACCCTCGTGTTCGACTGCGGGGCTGGTTGTTACGGCATACCAGAGTTGTCACCGGCGTCGAATCGTCGTATCAATAAAATCTCCGGCGGATCGCCGGAGAACTCATCTCCGTCGCCATGGAAGCTCACCACGCATACCTAGGTCGTAGAACGGTACAGATCTCTCTCTCTCTCCCTCTCCCCCCCCATATATTTGAATCGATGGATAAAAAAACCTAATCTTTTTTTTTATAAATTTTGTTTAATAGCTGGAAGAGATTCGCCAAAAGAGAGCTGCGGAGAGATTGCACAAGGTCTCATCGGGTTCCGATTCGGAATCTTTGAATCAATATGGTGCGGTTTTGTTCCCCCTCTTAGATTTATTCGTAATGCATTGTGTTCTTTGAATTATGTGATTTATTTGGTTTCTCTTGTTTTATTGATGCAGGAGTGAATAAATCGGACAGTGGAAATCGAATTAGTGAGGTTAGGGTTTTTTATTTGCTTCATTTAGTAGTATATTCTTTGATACAAGAACCAATATCTGAGAAACTCTTATGGAATTGCAATCCCCTCATGTTGCCAAATATTTCGAGAAGAGAAGCATGAAATTTTCTTTCTAACCTAACGAAGCCCCATATCCTACAATTATGATCGCTACAAGCTGCAATTAACAACAACATCCAATGCTCCGACATTGACCAAAAACCGAAGCTAACATTTCTTTCTCGAAAAGAACAGCTTGAAAATTTATGAGTAACCTTTCCAGTCCCACCTAGCATTAAGCACTGACCTTTGCACTTTTAGAGAGAGCTTTCATGTTTAATTTATTATACAGTTTGAGCACAATCACCCCAACCGCACCTTTGTGTAGGCTCTTTTTCAGCTGAGAAATGAAAAGTTAGGCACATACAATTCGCCGTTGTGTTGACGCCTTTAATGGAACATGGCGGAGTATCATCAACTTGAAGAACACTCCTTTTTTGTTTGTTAGTAACTAGGTTAAAAATTGTTGGTATTTTGCACTTGCAGAGTCTTTTATGAATCGGCATTGTCCTCCAGTCTATAGGGAGTAATTGTTTTATATCTAGCCTGAAATTACTTTCTTAATGTTAAATTATAATTAAAGGCAGCAATACGCGATGATATAAGTTGGCTCAAACTGCTGAAATAAAGATAAAAAGCTCCTAATTTCTTGGTTTGGTTTAACGTTCTCTGCTGAATGTCATGAACAGAACCGACATGCATATGTTGATTATTGGTTTGATATGTTGGTTAAAAGTTGCTTGGTTCAAATAATACCAATCCGTGCTGGATATGGTGAAAAGTCACACATGCATGTGTTGGTTCACTCTATTGACCATTATTGCTGCTCATGAACAATCAAAACACGCATTCATTTGTTATATAATGAGTTGTTGAACACCATATGAGTGTATGTGCATGCAAAATTCATAATTTTGATTTTTTGAAGAACTTTTTATTAAAAAAAAAGTTGATGACTAATGTACTATTTTGAAAGTGGCCAACTTGATATACCTCATTGATAATTATACCTTATTATTAATGCAACTTGATTTGTGATTAATTTGGTATGTCGTCAATTAAACGGTGGAGTGTGGACTGTAGAACACACAAGTTGGCTTTGTGCCATGAGAAAAAAATTATTAGGACCTATTTCAGTAAACAATTCTAAAAACACTGGTTATGTATTCGGCTGATATACAATGCAGGAGACAGTTTGATAAATATGGTTGTAATCCTTACATTAAATGTTGTTTTAGATCATTATGACCTATATAAATGTACTTTTATATTTTATTTTTTTGTGATAACTTTGTGAAATTATCTTCTTACTGTAAATAAGTTAGTTGATGTCAGGGCATGTACTTGCAATGCTATAATGATAATTGATAAACAACTCTAAATAGAGAATAATTTGTTTTTTCAATTCAGAGCTTATCCTTTTCATATGCAGAGGGATACATATGCGCTATTATCTAGAGTTAGGGAGATTGAGAATAGAAATGCAGAATTGGAAAATGAAAATCGAACATTGTTGTCTCAGGTGATGTACATCACTTGGACCCTTTTATCTGTAAACAGTGACACCTAAGAATTTATGCGTACTTTGCTGCTATTGCTTTCAGCTTGAAGAAAAGGTAGTTGAAAACGATTCATTGTTCAAGCGGTTAAATGATCTGGTAAGTTTAACTTATCACATGTAGCAGTACTCCGACAGTTGTAGCAGTACTCAGACAGTTGCTTATAGAAGTTTTAATTGTTCTGTTTGCACTTCCCATCTTGCTTAATGCACAGGAACAAAATAGTTTGCCTTCTCTGAAGAGAGCTTTGAAGGATGTCTCCATTGAAAAGGATGCAGCAATCGTTGCAAAGGTATTCAGTTCTAACAGTTGCTTTCCGCTTTTATTATCATATTTACACTGCCATTAATACTTTATCATAGGAGGATGCTTTATCTCAACTTAGAACAATCAAGAAACGGTTAAAGGAGGCAGAAGAGGATCAATACAGAGTATGCAATTTGGTCTAGCTGTAAATATCTGTTAAAACAATCTTCAAAAGTCTTATGCTTTAACATTTAAAGGCCGAAGAGGATGCTGCAGCCTTGAGAGCAGAATTAAATTCTCTCCAACAACAAAATACAGGAAATCCATTTGGCAGCATACCCTCTGCAAGCAAATCAGAAGAGCAGATTCTTGCTATGGAGAAGGAAATAATGGATTTGAAATCTGAGTTACAGGTAACCTTCCTTTCTCTCACTGTATTCCCTTAGTTGATTTAGGCAGCTGTAGTCATCTGAATGTTTGATCTCCTGTAGCAAGGATCACTACTGAGACAACAAGAGCAGCAAAAACTGATTGAGGAGCAACTACGAGCTTCGATTCTTCTTGCTGAAAAACGAGATATGGAAGATAGGCTTCTAGCTTTGTCCAAAAAGGTCTCAGGTATGACAAATTCATGTAGTAATCATTACTTAATAATATCATAAAGATTATAAGGACATGTGACATGATGGTACAACAGTGGTCGATGTCTCAATTCAATAAGAGCTAGCTCTTTCAAGAGGGCAGATGAATGATTGCTAGATGGTTTAGACATCAATATTTTCTGGATAATCTCCTTTCATTTTCTAAGTATTTTTGTGCAGATAAATATATCTGTCTTTTTTGTTGCTTTGTAAACATCAAGCTTGATAGTGAATTTGGATCAAATTAATGGCGATATGATGATGGTAGACAACTTAGGTGTCTATTATATTTGTCACTGTAGAAAACAAAATTAATTATTATTTTCTTTAAAACTAACAGGTATAAACTATGATGATGGTAGACAATTTAGGTGTCTATTATATTTGTTACTGTAGAAAACAAATTTAAGTATTATTTTCTTTAAAACTAACCGGTATAAACTATAAACCGCTTGAAGGTCTGCGCCATCCTGATATTAAGTTTTGCCAACTGTTGGCGTCAGCTTTGCTAATCCTAATTTACTGGTCATTCCTGTAAAGGCTCATACTGTGCCATATTTTTTCCTAACTTTCTGTATACATGTTCCAACTTTTCAGTAAATCGTTCTGCTCCAGGAGGATCATGACCCCAAATTGAAGGCCCCGTTATACACTAACACTACCCTATCCCGATAACCGGGCACTCACATTGCATTCAGAGTAAACTGAATAGTTGGGCTTACAAACCTTACCATGATTTTATTGAGAGAGCCTGATAAAAAAATGAGAGCGTGAGACTTATAATCATTCATCAAAGCAAAGATTTAAGGCAAGGAAAATATTTAAGGGAATTGGACTCATGGACATATCTATGTTTAAGTAGCAGAGCTATGTTAATATATTGGCCCTATGACTAACAAGTCTAACATAGGTGCCAGGCTTTTCTTTCTCAGCTGTGGTCCAATTTATACTGCCAAAAAGCATCATCATTTAAGCCTCTTATTTATAATGCTTTGCTGCATATCAATGTGATGATGTTTCACTTTTGTTCTTCTTTGTTTTGCAGAAGAGGCGTCTGAAGCAGCTGCTCATAAGGCATTTTCATTGGTAAAATCACAAATTCTCACTTAAACTATTTACTTTTATAACTTGACGACTCTATCATGTTATATAATCAATCACAACAGGGATCTAAAATATTGATTGTGTTGTTCATGCATCACTGAAAGCATGCTAGTATTCTAGAATCTAGATTGTTCACCTGGTTTTCTTTCACTTTTATTAATTTATCTCAGTGCCTGGGGCCAAAGTTGTCAAATCATGATATGAATCGTATATTGTTTTTGCTTCTGTATCGTATCGTCGTATCGTATATCATAAGATATGATAATGACTTGTGTAATAACTAAGAAAGTAAGCATATAACTATATTTTGTACAATTATATGATTAAATTAGTAACATGGAACAACATATTAAAAGAATTATAAAAAGCAGTATATCCCCAGTCACACAACCGACACAATATATGTAAATTTCAAACAGAAAAATACGTAAAACAATATAATTCATTTGAACAATCATATCTTATAAGTTAATTAGATAATTAAGTAAAATGGTACTATAGTCAAAAGGTGTAACCCACATGACATAGGCATAAGTTTCACAAATAGCAACATTTTCTAATTAAGGTCATACATCATAAACTAAAACCTTCCAAAAATAACAAAACAAAGCTACTACAATCAATAGTCTCCTATCAGATCATCGCCTATCATCATCGTCGATGAGGATGTTCACAGCTTTCTCATCTTCGCATTTGTATTCTAGGAACTCTTCTTCATTTACTTCCACTATTTTCTTTTTTTTTCTTTGCAAGTTTTTTTTGGAATAGCATTCAAAATTTCGAGGTCCTACCAAAATTCGGTTAAGAAACACTAAGAATTTAAAAAAAAATTAACAAAATTAACTAGTAAATATAATATCATTATACCACTTGGTCCTCCATCAACTTCAAAGTATTCATAAATATCCAACCAAGAAGCGTCTTCCGGTAAGTAACGACCTTTCCCCGTAATCCATGATTGGATTTCTTTTTCGATTAAACAAATTGGATGATATACCCCTCGTTTTGTTCTCTTTTCTTTTACCTTATTTTTACTTGCAAGTTCTACTTAATATAAACCAAGGCATTGACTCTTAACTGTTCTAATTTCTAACATATTTCTTCTTTATGAGTGTATCCGAGGACGAGATGAGAGTTTCTAAAGTCTTGCGTTTTGCGGCTCAAATTAGTTAGGACTTTATAGATGAGATATTTTATAATGTTAAGGTCTTTAACCTGACCTGGGAGATCTAGGCCTGACCCAATAACAAATGGGGTCTTTTAATATCGTATCGTTCATATCGTATATCGTATCAGAACGTATCATATCGTAAGATATGTATCGTATATCGTAAGATACGATAGATTTTCTGATACAGAGGGACAATATGTATCATAAACCTTTCATATCGTATCGTATCGTAAAATATGTATCGTATATGTTAAGATATTAACAACTATGCTTGGGGGCGCCTCCTATTGCCATAATGATATTCTAGATTGTACGCCATCAAGTATCATTGTTGTTAAACATGCACTCCATATACTTTGGTGACATGCACTTCTAGAAAACTCTCTATTTTAATTTCTTGAGGACAGCTCTCTTTGAACTGCAAGAACCTTGCAAAGTATGTCGAGTTCTCACTGAGACTGATTTCAGGCTTTTTATTATTTATCTTGTGTGTTTATATCATGCTCAAACATTCTAATTTGGTTGTTTGTACATATTATCATGATATCATAAGCACATTGTTAGGATCTGTCTCTTGAAAATTTTTGCTGGAACTTTAAAGTGTATGGTTACTTGAAGTTTTGCATCCTTTTCCTTGAAGATATTGTTCTTCTGTCTCCCAATAACATCTTCACTGGTAATTACTGGCTTTGGCAGCAAGATAAGCTAAAACTTGAAGAGCAATTGCATGATATGGCGCTGATGGTTGAGAGACTTGAAAATAGTAGACAGAAACTCTTAATGGAGGTATTTTATTGTTTTTTTTTATTCATATTGCCATTTCCAGTTGATATACTAATCATATGATAATTAGTCATTGTGTAATTCTTTTTGCAGATTGACTCACAGTCTTCAGAGATAGAAAGGCTATTTGAAGAGAACTCCAATTTAGTGTCTTCTTATCAGGATGCGCTGGGAGTTGCAGGGCAGTGGGAGAGCCAGGTGTGGTATAAATGCAGTGAATATATGTTGACTACAAACATTAATTTTTACCCATCATTTTTTTTGTACCACTGTAGAAGTGAAGCAACCTTTGATATCAAATTTTTATTGTGTACCACGTGCTTCTACTATGTGATAATGATGAAGTTTTGGGGCTATTTGGACCATTGATGCTATTTGTTTGATGTGCCGCAGAACAACCATTTTTTCACTTTTGTTAAATCTAATTTAGGCCCAAGATAAGCATCTTCTTGAAGACTTGAACTGTGTGAATTAGTCCTGGCCGGCTGGCTGGCTGGAAAAATTGTTAGAAAAATGCAAAAGAAAGGTTGCCCAGAACAAATAGTGGATTCGAAAATGTATTATTTTAATCCTGAACAGCTACATGAATTGAAAACAAAACGCCAGAAATATACTATATGAATTAATCAAACTTTTATCGAATTGTTTTATTATGTATCTTACAACTGAAATCCTTTTTCCTCGCCATGTTCACCCCTAGAACTCGTGTCTCGGCTTAAACATGATATAATTTTTATTTATTGGAAATTCGTGTCTTTAAAATGTACCTTTGATGCCTGCCAACAGCCTCGAGTATTCTTGTGCCTTAGAGACAGGACACTGTTTCTTTTTCATCTGTTTTCTTTATGCTACCTAATTATATAATGGTCATTTGATTATTGTTTGTGTTTAATTGTGTATATGCGAACATAGCCAGGACCGACTCCCTTTTACGCAATATACAAGTGAAATTAAGTGGTACACCAACATGGACTTTTCAGCAGCCTTTGCCTTCAAAATGGCTTGTCCTTTTATGTTTACGTTTAGGCTTCTTATTTTTGTAACTTACTGCACTTAGACATTTTGGGGGACTTGGGATAAAATAAAAGTGGGATACTTTTTAAGATTATTAGTATGCATATTCTAGGATGCCGCTATCTTTCATGTATGGATTTGAAGCATAGTCACATAATTCGCGAATTATTCGGCGAATTCGCGAATTATGTGACTGCCAATTAAATCTGCGAATTATTCGTCATCACCGAACGCGCCGAATTATTCGCGAATTATTCAAAAAAAAAGCGAATTATTAAAAAAACAGCAAATAATTCACGAAATCAAAATCTAGCGTCTCATATATTAATTTTATATTAATTTTTTGCTCGAAATCCTTCCCGAACACTTACCGAATCTTTCCCGAATACCCGCCGATTTTTTCCGAATAGTTCTCCGAATCCGAATTTTCAACCTCGCCGAATTATTGCCGAACCACGAATTTGTGACTATGATTTGAAGTGCTGTGAAACCACAGGTGAAGGACTGCTTGAAGCAAAATGAAGAGCTCCGCAGCTTGCTGGATAAATTGAGATCTGAACAAGTCAGTTCTCTACGGTCAAGTACTAGCAATGTACAACTATATGTGGAAAGTACTCAAAATGTTGGAAATGTCTCTGGTCCTCCGCAACTTGTGACTGAAAACCTCTTGCTTAAGGTTTGATAAAGAACCCTATTATTTGTAGCATTCTGAATTTTCTGAATTTAAATTTTGAGCCAATAATTTCCTTATCTTATGACGATTTTGAAGGCATTGCTTTTAGGCAAGTGGCTAGTTTCTTTCTTTTGGTGCTTCCCATGCAGTTAAGATAAGACTAGAATGTTATTGTAAACAACATTTTTTTTACACCATGCTTATGCATATGAAAGGAGTCTCAACAGTTCTCTATTGATCATTACCAAGTTCGTCTTAGATGTATTGTCATTCTTTCAATTCATGTGCTTGTTGGTCTACAGTGTCACCATAAAATTTGATTTATTTTGGCAATTGGCATGTCTGTTGCATATAATAAGAAGTTGCTGAATTATGTTGGCATCTTACATGATGACAATTGACGAATGAATGGTGCAAATTTTGCAACTTTGTTTAATCTTACACATATCCATTGGAAATCAATGTTCCTAAGACCATATATATTGGATTGTTTTGCAATATAAACCTAAACATGATGATTACCACATTATGTTACGCGCTGATAGATTGAACCTTCAACCATGGAAAAATGGTATTGCTGATTTTTCTGATTAGGTTTGACACTGGATATTTAGGAGCACTTAGGTTTTTTATTTAAAAAAATACCTTTCATATGATTTTACTGATTATGTAGATTCTTGGTTTAAGATCTATAAAAAAATAAATATCAAATATATGTAGTAATTTCCATTGTCCTTACTTCCAGTTTAAGTGATTGACTGATTCTTGATTAAATAATGTTATACCTCAATTTAATTCAACCTGTTTTAGTTAACATTACTATAGTGTGGTTTTTTAGAATTCTGGTCCCTTGAGGATTCTAAAAGTAAAATAGAGTTTTTATACAGCTGATAATGGAGAAGTTTTACTGTAAGCAGTATGTTTCATGCAAATCTGATCTGATCTATCTTTATCCTCTTTGATATCCAATGACCAACTGTAGAACGTTGTCTTGCTTTATTGATGATGCTTAAGGTTGAGACATCTGCATCCTTTTGGAGAATGATACTCTAGGCTATAACCAAATTTTTCTTGATACCTTCAATGTCATCTAAACTGTGAAGGTTTGAATCATCTTGCATGCTCCAATTTGTGATGCTTATTTCATTCGTCTAACCTCTTTTTTTCAGTAGGCTGTTTGCACATTGTATTGCATTTTCTTTTTATTGTAGGAACCTTGATAAGTTTGCTCTCAATTTGATTAGCATTTTCTTTTTGTTGCAAATGTTCGGATGACAAGAGTTTATTCGAGCAAAAAGAGAGCCAATGGAATGTGTTCAATGAGAATACCTCTGTAGTTGCATGGTAGCTTTACTACCTTGCTGAAATAAAGGTACTCTGATCTATTATGGGCCTGTTGTACAGAAGAAATAGAGACATTGATAAATATAGCTGAAGCATAATGTCCCACCCACTCACCCCTCCCTCCTGAGAATGGGCAAACTAATTAATATGAGCTGAAACATTTACAGGGCAACATTACAATTGCAATATCTCATGCCATAACTAGGGAAAGGAGTTGAAATCGATAATATCTTTGGAGTAGGGTTTGTATTAATGAATAAAAAGGATACACTGAAGGGAAACTGATGAGATCAATGTTTGCTTTGGCAGAAATGTGGAAAAGAAAATGGACTTACTACAGATCTTTGTGCGAATATAGAGTTAGAGCCTTCTATTTAGTGAATTCACCCCCTCATAGGAGGATACACTCACTAAGAAGGAAGAATAGTTTCTTAACAAAATCATTTTTGTTAGAGGTTACAAGAAAGAATTGGATGGCGAGATTTATGTAAATTGGTCTTATGCTTCTCAACTGGTAGACCAATAAGATCAAGTCAATCATAATCAAAATTCGGAGGCAAATGTTGATCAATCAATGTATGAAAATTGTTTTGTGATACTTGTTGATGGAGGTGAAAAAGGCGGAAGGTAGGTGTCTAAGCTGGAATAGCAGTTCATCTTCAGCACAAAAACTATTGTATGAGCTACTGTAAGTGTTAGTGTGTGCGCACATGCGCAATTTGAGATTTCAATTTCCACAGCTCTATCTGAACCTAGTAAAATAGCATGTCCTGTGTTAGTTTTACTTCTATATGGAGAAAACGGATTCTTTTATAAAAATTAAAAAAGGAAATCTCATCTTGTCTTTTAATCTGTTGTAGGATCAGCTAGCCAAAGAGCAGAGCCAAGCTGAGGCACTGAAGGCGGAGATCATGAAGCTTTCAGCTGACCTCAAGCGCGCGACTCAATCATATAACAATCTCACTCGCCTGTAAGTGTAACTTCTCAAATGTCATTGCATCTTTCAGCTAAAATTCCAATTGTTTCCTAATAAAAAATTGAAAAATTGAAAAGTCGACACAATTTTTTTCTCCTTTTGTTGTGCAGCTATAGGCCGGTGCTGCGAAATATCGAGAACAGCCTCATGAAAATAAAGCAAGAAAGCTACATCACGGTTCAATGAGAAAGTTAACTTGTACATACCGAAATATAAAGCTGGTTTATTACAGGTAAAGTATTTTCTGTAGAACTCGTCAAAGGGGTTGTCATGAGTTTTCATGGTATGTTTCGGTGTTGTATTAGCTACCACATTTTAAAGGGGTTCGACGCATGTTGTATACTTATTATCAATATTTTAGTGCAGCTAATGTATCATTAAGGATAATTATTAGACTTGCAGATATTATTTTGTTAGAGTTGCTATACTCGGGCTTTATTTCCACTGATTATGAAGCATTGCTGCACTCAGACTGTTTACTGCTGGAGCGTGGCATATTGTGCTGAATGTGTATCAATTAATTGTGTAGATTAAAAGTTGCAGTTGCGGCGAGGGAATTTTTATTCTACCCTTGTTTTCCTGTGCTGGGTGTAAATGATTGGATTGGATCAGATTTTACAAAAGGCTTTTTGGCCAAAGGCTCCCCTCAGGTTTCTTTACCTATCCATGTCGTAAAATCCACGTAGTCTATCAAGCCTCTGAGAGCCTCTCATCAAATATAAAGTGAGGTATAGGGTTCAAATATCTTGGTAGTGGATGGCATGGCTCATTTTGTGTCCTACATGATTCTACCGGGCCAATACAAACATCATTTGCCTTATATGGATTCCACCGCACCAGTAGGAAAAGAATTACTCATCAATACTGAATGCCTGGCCTGAATAGGGTACGTGCTTCAACAAGCAATGCTGGACAAAATCAGGGTCACTAAATCAAGAACCAAGTTTGAAGCCTTAAGAGTTGATTGTTCCGTTTCCATTTTTTCTCTTTTACTTGCGTCTATGTTGCAGAATAATACTCTAATGATAGTTAAGGGTGCTTTTATGTAAATTTTTTTTATCCTTGGCAGTATGTTCCACGAATATAAACTCCAAATCCAACTTTCATGAACATTGAAGCATCAGCTAAGTAAGATTTTCCATCTAACCTACATATCAGATCATGAATCCCTAACTTTTGAATTCTGTGCAAAACGTGTCGCTAATAATCCAAACAAGAGCAAATTCCATCTCTAAAACAGTGAAACATTTAGGTTACATCTCTCTCTTCACGAACTTTACAATGAACCTCTCCAATCATGATTAGTCCTTTCTCCAATTGGTCGAGATCATGGTAAAGAACAACTATATATGTTAGGGACATAACCAGTCTCCTTCGTTTCCAATACAAATCTCACTAACGGTTTTAGAAGTTTCTGTTAGTTTATCAACCAAGTTTAGAAAGTTTCAGCCAAAATATGAAAATTTTGATCATAATGGTTTTGGGTTTGATTGCTCAGGTTTGGACAATGAGAGTGGGATTGGGATTTATATATATTAACTAATACACAGATTCACAGGCGCGCACACATGAGCACAAGCGCACCCCACATGCACATAAACAATTACTCTTCAACAATAATGTCTTACGGGTGTTCCTTCATGGGGCTAATTAATTAAAACTAATAAGCAGAACCAGAACATATTGGGATAATAAAACTAATAGTATTAGTCAATTGAAACTGAAACTAAAAGTTCTATTTTTTGTGTTAGTTATGGATAAACAAGAACCGTCACTGATGGGTCAAAAGTTTTAATTTTTATTCAACTATATAAAGATTCTCCAACTACACTCTTTAAAATTACCCCAACTATTTTTTGTTAAACTTGATCATCCAATCAGAACTCTCTCTTCCCCCTCTCTCTACACACATTATTTTCTAGGGTTTCTTCCTCTCTCTCTCTCCCCTCCTCCTTTTTCCTTCTTTTCTTCTTCTCCTCCTCCCTTTGATTTCTCTTTTTCTCTTCTTCAGGTCAAAGAATATCATATCATCAAAGGTAAAACCTAAAAATTAAAATTTATATCTTTTCATCATTTCTCTGATTTCTCTTCTTCAGGTCGAAGAATGTCACATCAAAGGTAAACCTTAAAAATTAAAATTTATATCTTTTCATAATTTTTTTAGTTTTTTTACATCATGAGATCTATTCCTACAACTTATATGGATTAACTATTTTTATATGTTTATTGAATAGGTAATTCAATTTTTATTTTGTATGATTTCTTTTTTCAACATGATAAACCCTAATTTTAAGAAAGTTTATTTAAAAAGGTAAACCTAATATTCAACTTACATAATCGAAAATCATAAAAGTTTGAAAAATTGTACACCCTTATTTTCATTGTACTCTGTTTAATTTGTAATTCTAGGCACAAATTTGTATTAGACCTAATCAATTTGTATTTCCCAGAATATGATAATTTTTATCGCTGATTATTAATTTAAACTATTTATAAAAGTGTCATTTTCACCGATTGTTAAATATAAACTAATAAAACATAAATACTAATTAATTAAGTTTATTAGAAAATAACGTAAATAAATAAAACTGGATATCACATAAAAAATGAAATAGGATGTAAGCACAGAAATTTAATACTTTATGATATATATAAGATAAAATGTATGGATGATGCATAAATAAAAAGTTACGGTGAAGATTTAGATTTCAGCTCTAATTGTTTGAGAATCCTAAAAAAAGTCTTAGTTCCAATGTAAGTCCAAAAAAAGTCCATGTTTTCAAAGTATCAGTTCTATATGAAAGTTCCAATTGAATAACAGGGCCTAAGTAATGTTAGAATCTAGAATTTGTAAATTAAATGACCGTCATTTTGATAAAATTCTTTTCTATTTAAAATGCCAGTCATTTGATTTCAAAATCCATATATAATTTAGTATACTATATTTAATAGTGGAAGTTAGCCGATATTTAACTCACAAAGGTTCGACTAGCGAAGGATGACTGATGGCGGCAAATGCAACCATCAGCAGCAACGAGGATGGTCGGCCGACGGTAAGTGGCGGCAACGATTGGTGGCAAAGGCGGTCGGTGGTGGCGATTGAGGGAGGGTCAGCGGCAGTGATGGACGACGATTCGGTTAGAGGTGCCAGCGTCCAGCGGTCAGTTAATAGAGGAACCGGCCGGCAGTTCGTTGATGGCAACGCCGAGAGACAATCGGCTGCGGCGACTGGCAACTATTGGCGACGGACGGTGGAAGTGATCGAGGGCGGTCGATGGCAGCGACGGGAGGCGAGCGACGAAGGGCATTGGCGGCGATCGTGAGCGGGCGGGCGGCTGTCGATGATTGACTGATGGCGGCGATTGGAGGATGTGGCAAGCTGCAACGGGCGACGATTAGCTGATGGCGGCGACTGGAGGTGGTGGCGAGCGGAGACGGGAAGCAACGATAAGCAGCGACAATCGTGGTCGTCGGCGGTCGGCCAATGACGGTGACGGGGGACGGTCGACCGTTGTGGCGTTCACCCGACGGGGGCCGCCGATGGTGGCGTGGATGGACCGCCAATGGGTGCGGCGGTTGTTGGTTGGTTAATGGTGGTTGCGGTCGGTGGGAGCGGTACCTGGTGAAACGGTTTATTTAAATTTTGATTTATTATATGTATTATGAAATTTTAGAAAACCTAAAGGGTATATGGTGTTTGATTGGTGTTCTTATTTTTTTACTATGAATCGAGTGATGAATTTTAAATTTTAAATTCTCGCATTCTAAAATACTAGTTTCGACTTAACTGTTAAGCAAATTTCAATTTCAAATAACTTGGAAATATGAATTACCAAGTTCCGGAATTCCATTTTCAAATGATTCGAGACTAACAACCCCTTAATCCCTGTTAGTCAATTGGAATTTTTAAATAAAACTAGAGTATTTGAAACTGGAACCATTTTATTAGAACTAGAATTGAACCATTATGTAAGTGGAGCTTTTTTAATGGGATTAAGTAACTATAAATTAGAACTATAAAGCTGAACTTTAACATAACTTTTATGACATTTGAACTTATGTTATTTTTATATGACAAAAATTATTTTTTGTTTTGAAACAATATAATAAAATAAATTGTAAGACAATTGATAAATAATTATTAATAAGAATTTAAATAAAATTATTCCATATTAATATTAAGTTAAATTAGAGCAATATCTCTAAATATTGCTAAAGAATTGAGCAAATTTTTTGAATGCTAAATATATAAATGATCTATTAATTAAATTACCAAAAATTAAATTAAATATGGTATTTTCATGCTAAAAACTCATAAAATCTCTGATCACTACAATATAATAACAATTGACCAAAAAAAAGAATAGAGAAAAAAAATAAATCAATAACAAATAATTTGATTGAACTCTTGAAAATCTATAATTCCATTTTTAATTTTTAAAAAAGAATAAGTAAATTATATTTAATCAATATTATAAATAATATCAATTATATTTAAGTAGTATCAATAACTCAAGTTTAAAAGAAAAGAAATAAAAGTGAGAGAGATCATTTATTGTATTTCCATTTTTTCAATTTTTGTTCCACTCAAATAGATGAGCTACTTATTAAGCTAAAATTAGAAGTTTTTATATGATGGAACTAAAAAATTGAACTTTTGATCCATTAGTTCCTGTTCTAGTTCCATACATGAACAACACAAAAATTTAAAATTTTAATTCCAGTTCTAATTCACTAACGCAAAAATTTAAATTTTAATTCCAGTTCTAATTCACTAACGTAAAAATTTAAAATTTAATTCCAGTTTTAATTGACTAACACCAAAACTTTTATTACCCCAGTAAATTCCAGTTTTAGGTTTAAGTTCCAATTTACTGACCACCTTAGAGTATTGTAATTAGTTAAAATGTTACTTTCTATAATTTTTTGTTAATCAAATAATAATAGCCTTAAACATAGAAAGTGTATTTTTATTATCTCAACCCAAACATGTATCACATATGTGGATAAATATCACACAAGAATAAGCCATTTCTACATTTTGAATCAAATTGAGATTGTACCAATAAGCTATAGCTCAGTCGATATGGTACTTCATCCCCAAGTAGGGAATCATATATATTTACCTCTTTGTTAAAGATAATAAATGATTTGTTATAGATAACAAACCATTTCTACATTTTGAATCATATATATTTACCTCTTTGTTAAAGATAATAACGAGGCAAATATATAAAGGTAGCAGAATATTACGTTTTTTAGATTTTGATAGTCTTTAAATATAATGCATAATTGGCCATAGGTTTTAGCTCTTAATTAGGAATATATATGATTTGTTATTAAACATGATATATATAAATGATTTTATTAATTACAAAAAAAAACGCTACGAAAGGATTAATTAGTCACGACCGGATATGCCTACATGGAAGAATTTTTCATTAATTAGAAGGATAAAAAAATATTTCACTTTGCACGCGCAATTATATATGTTCAACCATATATATGTTTTCTAAATAAACCCATGAGTAAATCTCATATATATATATATATATATATATGAGAATAACGAAGGAAAGATGCCAATATGAGAGAATTTCCTTCTATGACATCGAAAAAATACGATCTCCATCGTATTTTCCGACGATCAGTACACATCATCTTCATTGTTATCATATAAATTATGGGTACACCAAATTTCATGTGATTCTACAACTTTTCACCGTTGAATTAGTGGGTTCAAAATTAACGGTTTACCGACAACAGAACTTTTTACATTGTTAAATCAACAATGAAAAAGTTGTAGATTCACATGAAATTTGGCATATCCACATCTTAGATGATAACGATGAAGATGATGGATTCCGAACGTCGGAAAACACGATGGAGGACGTACTTTTTCGATGCCTTAGGAGGAAATTCCCGGTCTCTTTCCTCTACCATTATTCTCTCTCTCTATATATAATTTTATCAAAAATTTCATGTTGCCAATTGCTCACACATGCACCCTAGCTATATATATACACCCACCTTCTCGCCCACGCCCACCACACCCACGCACCCACCCACACAAGAGATCAAGTTTTATGATTGCAAGCATTGTAACAGGAGTTTCTTCCCAAAGGAACGTCTGCAGGAGCATCAAGATACCGATTGCGAAGTCCGGATAAGGATACGTATACGCGCGGTGATGCCCAAGACTGGGCAAGAAGAATTAATATTGATCCAAGTCGATGATGTTTGCTTTGTTTCCTTTTTATTTCTTTTATTTATGTCTATGTTGCGGAATGATATATGATAGTTGAGGGTACTTTTATGTAATAATTTTTGCCCCTTAATATTATGATGAGGGCTTTGATCCTTAGCGTGGGAGGGGCCGTAAGGGGCCTGCTATGGATGGACCAAGCAGTGAAGTTGCTTAGTTGCCTCTTGGCGAGGGCTTCGATTCCTGGCGTTGCGGGGTAAGGAACTACCGGCTAGGAATAACCGAGTAAGGACGGGTCCTGATGCCTCTTGGCGGGGGCTTTGATCTCTGGCGTTGCGGGGTATGGAACTACCAGCCAGGGATAACCGAGCAAGGGCAAGCCCGGTTGCCTCTTGGTGAGGGCTTTGATCCTTAACGCGGGAGGGGTCGTAAGGGGCCTGCTAAGGATGAACCGAGCAGTGAAGCTGCTCCATTACCTCTTGGCGAAGGCTTTGATCCCTGGCACTGCGGGGCAGGGAACTACCAGCCAGGGATAACCGAGCAAGGACGTGCCCAGTTGCCTCTTGGTGGGGGCTTCGATCCTTAGCGCTGGAGGGGTCGTAAGAGGCCTGCTAAGGACTGGCCGAGCATGGTTGCTGCCCGGTCGATTCGTGAAATTCTGTCCGACCTTCCCGGTGTGAGTATGGGGAAGAGGGACAGTCGCGGGTGACACGTGTCATGAACGCCTAGGGGACCACGACACAATGATCATCAAGACAAACAATAATTAAAGAACTTAAAGAACTTTAACCTATGCATTGGATGGAATTTATATTGCGTAGGGGACCACGACGCGTAGGGGACCACGACACAAATCCTCTCATCTCAAACCTCCACATCATCAAGAAAAAAGAAAAATGATAAAACCTTCCACATCTCTCTCTCTTTCTCTCCTCCCAAAAAATAATTAATATTTTAATTATTAGAACCCTTCAACTTTCTCTTTTTTCTCCAAAAAAAAATATATTTCATTTCTCTTGTTTTCATATTTTATTCCAATTAATTGTGAGAGTAGAGTGCCATATAGACCCTCATACTCTCAAATTTATATGCATGAAAAATCAAAGAATTTAAAAAACTTTAACCTGTGCATCGGATGAAATTTATATTGCACAATCGGATATTAAGAACAGTAAAACATATAATCTAGCTAACACATATCCATCTGCCACAATAATAGTAATAATCAGGATATAATGTTATGATTAACCATGAATATAAATGATAAACACAAGTATAAATAGTGAGCTATATGTATGTGATGTGTATCCTAAAGTGTGTGCTTCTAAGTTATCTATTCTGGAAGTCTTTAAAATCAATTAATATAATTCTCATCGTAACCCAACGGTATATATCTCGTTCAAACTCTCACGGGACCACGACACAATGATTATTCCGTCACGCCCGGAATCACGGCAAACAATAAACAATGATTATTCCGTTCACGTCCGGAATCACGACAAACAATAATAATATTCTCCTAAGTTACGTTTCGATTACGTTCTTGATTTCCCCTTTCCCCCCAAGGTTCTGTGTTCAAGTCAGGTATTGACGATATAAATTTAATGTCCACACAGGTTCAAGCAGATACAGATCTTGTCTATGTAGACAACAAGTTACGTCAATCAGGACAATAATCAGGATTGTTGGCATTGCCAATAAGATCCAAGTAACAAGTCTGGTAACGTGTCGTGAATATATCATGTAATGTATATTAACCAAAATGGATACCAATGTAAAACTGTAATCAATATCGAAACACAACTAATACCAGGATGCATATGTATCTATCTAAAATAACCGTTATACGTCCATTACCATGTATGATGCAATATAGATAATATATTGAACGGATATAATATTATAATAATATCGTGATATTCCGGTATGCAACTAGATAAACTATTATCAGTACGGATACAGATGGATACTATAAAACTGTAAATCGGTATTTTCTGCCGGATAATAAAACACATGCACTATAATTTATCAAATAAATATTGATATAATAAGATAGTATGTTGCAAATTTAGAACTTGCCCCGATCGATAAACTCACGACGAAATACGGATATCCGCACCTCGGCAATGTCCGAAATCACGACGTAAATACAACCTTGCCCACAAATGACTGTGTAACGTTCTAGGGTAGCCGCTGATGCTCTGTGGAATTCCTAGAGGCCGGTTGTCACGCCCCATTTCCCAATAGACGAAAATAGTGATGTGGCAAGCCCGCAACGTATTTACTATAAAATAAATATGTTAAGCGTAATTAAGCAATATATAAATGAGCAAGAATGACAAGAGTAATAAAATGAATAACAACTTTATTTACATTCAACTTTACATACAATTATTTGTAATAAAAAGATACAATGATATAAACCAATGCTTAAACAATGACATACAGAAAGTAAGGGCAGGCTGGAAGGAGCTAGTAATCAGGCTGAGCTGTAAGCTGGTCCAAGTCCTCCTGGATCGGCTCTATCTCCTCAGAGTCTGGTCCTCCTGACGAACATTAAAAAAAAAAATAGAAAGGAACGTCGTCAGCGCTCAGTAAGTCCAAAAAGAACAAATAGAAGATAGTAGGTAATTGTGAAATGAACAGGTAAAGTTGTATATGATCGTTTACAGGTATATGATAGTTATTCTAACGTGGTTATTTGTAGTTTGATAATGAAGGTAATCATGTATACGAGAGGAGTCCATCTTATCCCGTGGACTATGGTAACATATAGTACAAGGCCCCGTTATAACCCATAGGACAACGGCATGTGAATTCATATAGGTGTCTTTTAAACGACCTTTCGTACTACGATATACGTTTCGTACCAATCTACCCATTTATCCTCGCATAATGTAGTATATAGATTATGTTTACAGATCTTGGCCGAAACCATGGATATAAAATGTTCAGGTTCATGTTCAGGATGTAATCATGTGTTCAAGTAGTCATGTTGAGTTCATGTTAAGTTATAACCATGGTTCGGTCAAGTCAAGTGAAGTATACAAGTTTGAGTTTGATATTGATTTTGCGTGTTCATGTTCATGATCAAGAATTCGAGTTCGTGTTTGATTTTGGATTCGGGTTGAGTTTGGACTCGGGTTGAGTTTGGATTCAGATTGAGTCAGACACTTATAAACTGATTTAACTTTTGAAGTCTTAGATTCGGGAGTAATCGGCAACTGTTGCATATGGACGGCATGATTTGTGTCTTTATCCAAGACAATTTCTATTGATGACTCCATTAAATTGTTTAACCTGAATATGCAAGCACTCACTTTCTCCATCTCCCGAGGCTCAAGAGAATTGATCCCGCTTAAACCTATATTTACTAAAATCCTTAAAATATTGTTTTGTATATCTCGATGGGGTTTTATAAAAAATATTTTAAATATAGATTAAAAATAAAATCTCGAGGGTGATTTGTATTACTTAGGGTTTTCATGAACATGTATTTTAAGTATTGTGGTATTTTCATGATAAAATACTTAGGTTTTAAAAGTTTATGATATTTTATTGAAAACCAGCCCTTTTTAATAACTTGATGGTATTTTATTGACATTTTTTAAATCTTTCATTTTTAGAAAAATATAGTTTCATAATATATTGAAAATATGGATTTATAATTTTATTTAATTTTGAAAATTAGTTTTATTTAGAAAATTCGCATTCCTTAAAAACCGTATTTTATATCCTTTCGAGATCGAATACTCCGTGAGAAGTGCTGCATCTCGCTATACTATCTTCAGGATGTGCGATAATCCGCATTATCCATTAGCGGGTCCCCTAACGAGAGTTGTAGATGTATAATTTCAAAGGAATACAAATACCGCTTTAAAAGAAACCCAGTTTTTAAAAATATGTGGTATTTTACTGTAAACATTGTTCTTTGAACCAAATATGTATATATATATATATATATATATATATATATATATATATATATATATATATATATAGGCATCATACTTGTAACAACCCTAAACTTTCTGTATAATTTTTTTCAAAAATACAGAAAGATGTACTTTTGTCTGAGCACAAGTTATAAGTTTGTTTTGTTTTTGAACAGCAAGAAGGAGCTTGTAGCTCATTGGTACTACCTTGCATTGCTGAACCAAAGCACCAGAGTTCAAATCCTATCAGCCACACATTATTTTTATTTTAAATTGTTTTAATCGTTTAGAAGCATAAGAGTCTACACGTGCACTACACGTAATAGGGTAAGTTACAGAATAAACAAACAGGTCTACGAGTCAAGACGAAAAGTCGGGGACACATGGCAAGAAGATGGACCCCGACTCGGGCCGGCGGAATGGTTGACTCGGCCGGCGCCTCCGGGTTAACTCGGCCCGATCCCATTTTTTCTTCTTTCTCCTGCGCCCTTTGGACCACCCTACCCCCTGCACTATTTAAATTCTCTGCAATTAAACAGAGAATTAAAATACCCCATTTTAATTTTTTTAATGCAAAATTAAATACAATTTTTATCACACCCTTTCACTACCCTAAACCCTAGATTTTTCCTATAAATACCATACCTAAAATCACCCCTTCCAAATTCCCAAGACTTTTTGTGTGCAAGTGGAGTTAGCAAAGGGCGAAACTCCGACGAACTTCCGACGGCAATCTGAGAATTTTCCGACGACGAAACGACACATCGGCATCTTTTACTTCTTCCTCATTCTCTTCTCTAGCTAATCAACCTGTAAGTCCCCCTTCTTTCTCTGTTTTGCTATTTCCAAACCCTTCATTCTTAAAATGTGTCGGAAGTGGAGTTATCTGGCTTCCGATTATCTTTTCTTTTAAAAATACAACATTTTCTTAATAAAAAACCTACAACTTTTGCTATCTTGTTTAATACTCATTAATTAAGATAATAGAACAAGTTTGACATTAAAATGATAACCATAGCCAATTTTATTTCAATTTTACATTAAAATATCTTTATGTTTCATATCGACATATTTATACCTTTTAACCATGCTAGCTTTAGAAAACTCACGAGGTAATGATCTACCTCTTCACAACACTCATATGTAACATAGCACGATGAAATTTGGGAACATAGATTTGGGAAAATTACGATTTTACACATAACTACCTCCGACTTATAAAAACCTTTTTCTAAAAGATGTGTATTTTAACAAATCTTTGCAATGCGTCTCTACAACCCATTCGGAGAATCCGTTCGGGATGGTGCGGATTATCGCACATCCTCAGGTTTAGTAAAGTGAGATGCAGACCTCCGTAAGGAGCATACGATCTCGAAAGATTTAAAATACAATTTTCTTTAGAAAATGTGATTTCTATTATAATTAAAACCTATATTTTTAATAAATAAATATATATGCAATTAATATCAAAATATCTATTTTTAATATTTATAAAATTCCACATTTCCAAAATTCAAGAGAAACATCCCATTTACAAGAAAATACCATACAATTTCAATATTACAAATAAATACCATAGATTATGAAATTAGATTTTATTCACTAGAAATGTCATGTTCTCCCAATCTGAGCAAGGCACATTTGAATTTTGAAAATTCAAATTTTCTGAAGTAACGCTTCAAATTCCGTGCGTTGCGCAGTGCGCAAGCGGTCCACAGTGCGACACGTGTCTGCGCAGTTGCGCAAGCGCACCGCTGCGCGACACGTGTCTGCGCAGTTGCGCGACACGTGTCTGCGCAGTTGCGCGAACACGGTTGCGCAGTTGCACAGCTGCGCGACACGTGTCTGCGCAGTTGCGCAAGCACCGTTGCGCAAGCGCACATCTGCGCGACACGTGTCTGCGCAGTTGCGCAAGCACCGTTGCGCAAGCGCACATCTGCGCGACACGTGTCATTCATTGGGGAGTTGCGCAGAAACAGAATGAAAATTTGACGAAATCTTTTCTGTTTTTTCCAAAACCAGAAGATTTTCTTCTGCCTTTGGATCAAAGATCCAATGGTGGGAAAATTTCCAAAATCATTCAGGAAAGATTTTGTTAACAAATTCAACAAATTTGTGAGCACTATAAATAGGATCCCAGACCTCATTCAAAGGGCATGAAGAAGAAGAATCAACTTCTGGCATAAAAAAAAAGAAAAGAAAGAACTCTTGAAGATTGATCAAGAACATAAAAAAGAAAAAGGTAAAAACTTCTGAAGAACAGAGGATTAAAAGTGAATAATTCAATAAAAAGAAAGAAATAGTGCCTTGCACTTGATATGAACCCTTGGTTCTGTGAAATCAGGGAAAACAAGAAGAAAAAAAAAACTTGTTTTCCTTTGATCCAAATTTAGATCAAAAGTGCTATGCACTTTTGTTCTTAAATCTGGAAAATTCTTGAGTTTCTGCACAAGTGCAACTCATTATTTAAAAGGGCCTGGCCCAAATCAAATCACAAAAATAATAAAAGGGCAGAGCCCTGTTTGGAAAATTCTTGAGGGCCTGGCCCAAATCAAATTGCAAAAAATAATAAAGGGGCAGAGCCCTGTTTGGATTGATTCTTTTAGTCAGGCAAAGCCTAAAATAAATAAAAAAATTGGACTTAACCCAATCCTGGCTGTAAGTCCTTAAAATTAAATTGATTGAGCAAAATGGCTCTCCTCAACCAATTCACGACCGGTTCGAGGGTACATCTCCGAACTCCTTTGACATCCCTCGTTGTAATTCCTCAACGACGTCAAAGAGGTGACGGGTCCCAACGACCACTTATCTAATATCGGACCGAAACGTCCCTAAACTAATATCGGACCGAAACGTCCCTAAACCAATGATGGACCACCACGTCCCTAAACTGGCGATGGACCACCACGTCCTTAAATTGGCGCAATAGAACCCGAACGCTCTTTTGCCGGATCTAAACGGTCCCGTCTAAGTTGATCTTAGCCCCAGCTATGGTTAATGTGTCCTTAGATCTTTAAATAAACAATAAAACCCTAAATCAACTTTGGTTCAAGGGTACATCTCTGAACTCCTCAGACGCTTGTCGTTGTAATCCCTCAACGACGTCAGAGAGGTGACGAGTCCCGACGGCCAGATAATTAAATTGATCACTGCGTTAAGTTGATCTCAGTCTAAAACAAGACTAACGTATCCTTAACGAACGTTTAAGTTGATCTTAGCCGCAACGCGACTAATGCATCCTTAAACTGAAAACACCAAACCCAAATCTAAATAAATACGGATTTGGACTAATCCACGTCCTACGGGCGACGGCATTACTCAGTCTCCGTATACAATCCACGGGCAACCATAAACAAAACAAACATACACGACACGAAGTGAAATTCTGGAGAAGGAGAAAGTTGTTACCGCGATGCGGTAGCGTAATTAACTGCAGGGGCTTGCGCCTGCAGGGAAGAGCGTCCCCACAATCAAAAACCCCTCACCCTGAGGGGGAATCTGACGAAGTCTGCTATATCGGCCGCACCCGTCTAAACCTCCGATACACGGTGCCATAAATCAACTTGGCATTTTCGGAGAGATAGACGGATAAAACCAAATAGCATCTGCCCCGAACCTCAGGCACGGACGCGCAGTCCAGGCCGCCGTTCGGAGGGGAACAGATTCTGGCACGCCCGGTGGGACCTTTTCCTCTTTCCACTCCATACTTCGTGTGTCGTCTTCGCGAACCCATCGCGGTTTGTTAAATGGTTGCCTTCGGATTTCAAGTTGCTAAGATTTGGTTTTTTGTCTGGCGCAGAACTCAAGCATCCATGGATTCTCACTGCACCAAATGCGCGAAGCGCCACTGCAACGGACGCTCCACCTCACCGAGAGGTGTAACATATGGGCCCCAAGCGGCCTCTTTCCTTGCTCTGCCGGTAGAGCAGGTGACCCAGGCCACCACCGGCCTGTTTTTCGGGACCATGGTCCCACCTGCAAGCTTCTCTATACCGATATCCGCACCGGAAGCGAACAAGAAGTCGGTATTCGACCGGCTTACCGCTACCACGACCCCTGTCAACGGGTCGCCCGCTACTAAGCCAACAGCCTCTGTTTTTACCAGGCTAGGTCAGAACTATAAAGTGGCCGTCCCAAAGAGGGCAACGGCCGCTGCTTTGGAGGTCGTTAAAGCGGCTTCTCCCATCAGAGAGTCGGTCTTCACAAGATTGACGGCTCCCAATCCTCCCCCAGCTGGTCAAAAGGCATCAGTCTTCGATAGGCTGACATCGGCAGTTACCCTACACTCAAACAGGGGGCAACAAGAAACCATCCCGATTTCCGAGCCAGTCCCAACGGCTCGTCGTGCGCGACGTCGCCATTAGCGACGAGTGAGAAAAGCAGGGGGCAACTCTCCCTCAGGGCTAACCCCACCTGCTCCAGTGGTGGAGGTCAACGCTGCTGTTCCAACTGGGAACAGCTTTGAATTGCTGAGGAAGGTGAGAACGAACTCTCCAATTGCTACGTTGAAAAGATCTCCTCCACCTGCGGAGAGAGTTCCAGAAACAAAACAAGAACAGCCCCCTCAACGGCTATCCTCAAAAGTTTATAAAGTATGGCGGAGGGTTCAAGACTCCGTGATCGATCCAGACCACTTGCGTCACCAGAAAAAGGCGAAGGTGGAAAATAACAAAAACTGCCCCATTAAACAGCAGAGGGCAACAAATGTTAGGATGCCCACTTCAACGGCTCCTTCAACCTCAATGGTCCACAAAAGAAAAAGGCCAGAGAAAGCTCCTGTGACACTGACAAAGTTTAAGAGCGGTGAACCTAAACGCCCCAAGCCAGAGGGCATAACAGTTCATACGGTTTATATGGCTTCTGGAAAGGAAGAAAGTCGTACTTCTACGGGTCACCGACCACTTACCCGATCAGTGACCAAGGCTCAGGAGCAGCAACAAAAGCTCCAGGAGATGATGACTACAATGGCTGCACTCACGGAGCCAAAAGAGAATCCTGGGACGTCCTTAGACGAACGCCAAGAGGAAGAGACCGACGCCGAGTTCCTCCGCCGAGTACTGGAAAAGAGAGACAAAGAGGCTGCTGAACAAGCAGCCATTATACAGCGTATGGGCCTCCTCTTTCAGGACATGATAGGGATGATGATACAACCAGATCCCCCAACTGAAGAACCCCCGATCGTCCTTGGAGATGATAGGGGAGAGACATCAAACCCTCAGCCCGTTCTATCAACAGCTAAAGAGGATACAATCTCTAAGACTGATCTGGACGAATACATAGCCCAGCAAATAAGGGTTCATCATGCGGCAGAAGCAGCCGGACACGTCGTGAAAACGGGGCGACCATATCCAGGCTGGTATGACCAAATCAGGTACCCGCCGGGCTACACAATCCCCAAGTTTCATGTCTACAAAGGGACCGGCAATCCCCATCAACATGTGGCCCAATTCAGGGCTCTTTGTGGTAATACCGGCGGCGACGACAAGCTTTTGCTTCGCCAGTTTGTTGGAAGCTTATCAGATACGGCGTTTGAATGGTATTCTGAGCTTCCCAACGACTCTATAAAAACCTTTGCGGAGATGGAGCTACTCTTCACCCAACGCTTTGCAAGTGCCAGTGAGCGTACCCCGATGACGGCACTGATCAATGCCAGGGTAAAACCCGGCGAGACATGGGTTCAGTACGCTATACGGTGGCGTAATCTATGGTCGAAGTGCGAACAGCGCATAGAAGAAGCCCCGGCGGTGGGAATGTTTGTTGGAACCCTTGATCTACAAGCAACCATCTCACAGTTCATGATGTTCTTCAAGCCGACTTCCTTCCAGGCTTTGATCGACAAATTAGCGCAGATGGACCAGATGGGCCATAAACCCCCTCTCCCGAAACCAGACTCCCGAAACGATAAAGGAAAGGGAAAAGCGATCGTTGTCGCTAATGCCCAACAACAACCGAGCGACTCGAAGCCGGTCGCTCGTCCAAACAATACACGCCCATACGTACCCCTTGAGGACAGGATGGGACGCCCTTACTCTTTCCCCCGTGATAAAACAAGGAGGCTATTCGAGCTGGCGCTGCGCAACAGACTCATAAATCTGCCAGATCCGAAATGTCCGTTGCAACCGAACGACGCCAACGAGCCCAATTACTGCCCTTATCATTGAGTGCTAGGCCATCCGATTGAGGATTGCTACGTTTTCAAGAATTGGCTTGAGAACCAGTACCGTCAGGGCAAATTTGCGCTATCTGACAAATGGAAGGTGAATCCTCCGCAGCCCCACACCTCTAAGGGGACGAATACGCCGGGGGCAACATGCTCCGTTATTGAAGAAACTCCCTGGGAGGTTGTATTATCAGCCAAAACGAGAAGAATGCTAAATGATCTTCAGACCTGTCCAGCGATCAAGTGAAAGAACCCCTTAGAACCGCAGGTTATTGAGAGGATGTTGAAGCCACGACCGACTCCGAAGACCGATGGTGGTAGTTCAAGCGCTCATAGTCAGCCGTTAAAATCTTCGAAAAAGAAGAAGAAGAAATCTAAGAAGCCCGTGAAGCCTGGCGACAAGCGCACGGACCTACAAAAGCAGATCGACGCGCTGGATGAATATAACCAAAAGGCGCGAACTCCCATTACGCTCCAAGATTTCCTTGATCACGTCTTTCAAAAGGAAGATGAGGGAGAGAATTCATCGGACGAATCCGAGGAGTATGTGGCGAGCTGTCATATGATCTCTCATTCGGTCACGAATGATGAAGAGACCTCTGGCACTGAAACGCTGGGGGCAAATGCCGAATCAGGAGCCCCAGGGTTACCAGTTGAAATGATTAGCGCGTTTCTTAATGAAGCTCGGTTGAAAAGCAAGGCGGATCGAGAACGCGAGACGGCTATATTCGAAAGGGCCAAGCGTCAGCGACTTGAGGAAGGAGCTGAAATGATCCCGCTGGAGCAAAATGCCTCCACCGCTGACAAAAGCCAATTCAAGATAAAAAAGAGGTTTGCTAAGGCCATATCAATGGGCATGAAGCTACCATCCTCTGAAGGAAAAATTACTGGTGCGGTAGAAAGGCACCCCTCTTATTGCTTATATCATCAGAAGGTCTCGCATCCTACACAAGAGTGCAAGGCTTTCAATGGATGGTGGCAAGGATACGTCGCTAATCGACAACGCTTTAAACGAGAAAAACGTAAAATTCGTCGGGAGCAAAGAAACACGACCAAAGAGCTTGAAAGAACTGCCAACAATTGTCACATGGTTAACACTGCCGGGTCACAAGTGCCTACATTTGGGAGCGACTCTGATGAGGAACTAGAACTTGGCCCCCTCTTCAAAGAATCCACTTCGGGAAAAGAAGAAGAACCGAAGGCCTGCGAGAATATACAGCTGCGCAATCGAACATTACCCGAAAAGAACCTCGGACCCTTGAACAGAAAAGACAAAGGGAAAGAGAAGGTCTATGAAGATATCTCCTTGGATGACCGAGTCGCGGAAGAGTTAACCGCCAAGAATCCCCCAAAGAGGAATAAAGTAGATTACAATGTCTTGGCGCATCTGAGGAAGCTACCCTCACAACTCAGCATTCTCGATGCCCTATTGCTATCAAAAGAGGCGAGAGATTCTTTGATTAAGGCCCTACAAGATCCGGACCAGTTCCAAGCCTTCCTAGCCGAACAAAAGATGAAGGATGAATTGGAAGAGGTGCACACAGCCGACGTTGCTTTTAGTGATGAAGACCTTCTTCTCGGGACGTGTGAACACAATCGCCCCCTTTATGTCTCAGGATACTGCCATGACATAAAGATAGGTAAAATCTTGGTCGATAACGGATCGTCTGTTAATTTACTCAATGTGCGAGTGTTAAAGGAGATTTGCATGAGTGTCCAACACCTCGCCCGAGACAAAATCACCATCTCCGGCTTTGACTCTCAATCCTCAAAGACTCTTGGATCTGTGATATTGACGCTACGCTTCGGGTTGCTCGTCACAGACATCAAATTCCATGTTATAGACGCCAAGACGTGCTACAATGCTCTGCTCGGCCGACCATGGCTACACGAGTACAATATCATCCCTTCTACACAGCATCAGTGCATGAAGTATTCTAGGGATGGCCTCGAGTACACAGTGGCAGGAGAGTTGAATCCGTTTTCCGTAAACGAAGTTCGCAAGTATGAAGATGCCAAATACTTCTTACCGAGTTTCGAAGACACGGAAAGGTGTCACAAACCGGAGAACAAAACTAACGCAACCATCCCTGTCTTCGGCAGTGACACCGAGGAGGAGGAGGATATAATTTATTCAGGTCCATCCCAATCCACCAGGCCAGGACCATCCGTTCCTTCATTGATCTTCGGTAGTGATTCAGAGGATGAAGTTCATGCTGTATTCCCTGCTCGGCCTTCAATACGAGTCTTCGCTGATGAAGAGCGAAGTCTACAGATAACCATGGTGCCGCTTGAACATTACAAAGAACTGGATGCACTCGACACCAACAGCGTAGAAGAATTGCAGATATTCTATATCCCTTCCAGACGAAAAGGCGAGAAGGCAATCCTATTCTACCGCTCTGAAGAAAACAAGGTGGAAAAAGAAATTTGGCATGGCGCAGATCCCACGCTCGACGGGCTTCAGCCTATCCGTCTTCCCAGATATTATACCGAAGGTTTGAAGAAACTGCTGAAACGCCAGGGGATGTCCTTCACACAGACCGTTAGAAAAGCCAAATTCTATGACAAGGTCTGGAACGTTTCCGGGACTCAATGCAAACTGTCTAACGGGAGAACGGAAACAAAAGGGCTTGGGTATATCCGGCCAAAGAAACGGGAGCTAGTAAACAGCTGTTATGCCATGTATGACTTCGATGAAGAGGCGGACGCTCAATGGGAGGACGCTAATCCCGAATCAGCAAAAGTTCCTGACACAAAACCGCCCAGTCCATCGTCTAAAGACCAGGTGAGCAAACTTATAAAGGATGCGAGTCAAAAAGCCCGAGATGATCACGATCGTGAAATGACAATCTATGAGAAAGCCAAGACACAGCGTCTCCTTCGACAGGCAGTAAAGAACGAAGATGCTGCCCCACGTCAGCCTGCTACAAAAAGGGTTCGACGCGAAAGCAAAAACAGGTCGAATGGCCGAAAAGGTGCTCGACAACCACAAAGCAGAGCTAAGAAGCCACGCATCCGAGAGTCGAGCGTTATTGACCTAGCCCTCATGAAGAAAATGGGTCGAGCATACTCATTTCCTCGGAACAAAACAAGGAAAATACTTGATCTTGCTCTAAAACATCAAATGCTTACTCTACCGGAGTCTAAACACCCTGAGCAAGCGGGCGAAGTCTCCAACCCAAATTATTGCTCTTACCATCGAGTAGTAGGGCATCCGCTTGAAGATTGTTTCACCTTTAAGAATTGGGTTGAGGACCAATATCAGCTTGGCAAATTTGCGTTGTCTGACAGTTGGAGGGTAGCGCCGCCGCAAAAGCACGAACCCGAAAACACAAGGATAGAACCAACTCCGCATTGGGATTGGCAGAAAATTCGCACCTGCCATGTGATAACAATATTAAAAGAAGGGTCCGAGGACATGAACAACCTTCCTTGGTGCTTTGAAAGCGGCAGCGATGAGGTAATCTCAGAATTTCCACCAGCACCAAAAGAGCTGGAAGATGGAATCCATATTACTGCAGATAATCTCAAGAAAATTGAGTTGGGGACGGTAAATGACCCGCGACCGACATTCGTCAGCGAGCTGCTATCTGAAGAGAGGGTAGCTGCGTTAAAAGACGTCCTTGTGCAGCATAAAGATTGCTTCGTATGGAACTATTCCGAGATGCCAGGACTAGATCCAGAGGTTGCTGTACATAGACTAGCAATATCCCCGGGTGTCAAGCCAGTTAAACAAGCACCGAGAAGAATGCGGCTCGAGCTTGAGATGGGCATAAATACCGAAGTCAAAAAGTTAATTGACTCTGGCTTTATCCAGGAAGTTCAGTACCCTGAATGGATCGCCAACATTGTCCCAGTGATAAAGAAAAATGGGACAGTGCGCGTATGCGTAGACTTCCGGGATCTTAATAAAGCTTGCCCGAAGGATGATTTTCCAGTGCCAGTCACTGAACTGATGATAGACAATACATCCACTCATGAGGTTTTCTCCTTCATGGACGGCTCGTCAGGGTATAATCAAATAAAAATGCATCCAGAAGACCAGAAGCACACAGCCTTCAGGACTCCTCTTGGTATATTTTGTTATAAAGTGATGCCCTTCGGTTTGAAGAACGCCGGTGCTACTTATCAGAGGGCCATGACAAAGATCTTCGACGACCTTATACAAGAAATCGTCGAATGCTATATCGACGATCTCGTGGTTAAAAGCAAATCATACGAGGAACATCTCGAGCATCTGAAGACTGTATTTCAACGCCTTCGGCAATACAACTTGAAGATGAATCCTCTTAAATGTGCGTTCGGGGTTTCCTCGGGCAAATTCCTGGGATTCGTTGTTCGACACCGAGGTATTGAAATAGATCCGTCAAAGATTAGAGCGATCATGGAAATGCCTCCGCCGAGGACTCTCAAACAGCTGCGGTCTCTCCAAGGGAAACTCGCATACATACGACGATTCATAGCCAACCTTTCAGGAAAATGCCGTCCTTATAGTCACCTGATGAAGAAGGGAACCCCATTCATTTGGGATCAAAAATGCCAAGGCGCACTGGATGAGATCAAGCAATACCTGCAGAACCCGCCGGTGTTGGCTGCCCCGGTTAAGGGGAAGCCTCTCATTCTTTATACAACCGCCCTCGAAGGTTCCTTAGGCGCATTATGGGCGCAAGAGAACGATCAAGGGAAAGAAAGAGCACTCTACTACTTAAGTCGGGTTCTGCTGGGGGCAGAAAGCAATTACTCCCCCATTGAAAAACACTGCCTGGCATTGATCTTCGCAATAACAAAGCTTAGACATTACGCATTAGCGCACGAAGTCCGTCTTATTTCAAAAGTGGACCCTCTCAAATATCTAATGTCAAAAGCCATATTAACAGGGCGACTCGCTAAATGGGCCCTGCTCTTGATGGAATTTTCGATAACATATCAACCTCTCAGGGCAGTAAAAGGCCAGGCCATCGCCGACTTCCTTGCCGAGCATCCCATACCTGCCGATTCTCCTTTAAATTGTGATTTGCCAGACAGACATGCGTTTGACGCAATCGACAGTGGTGATACCCGTTGGGAGCTTTATTTCGATGGAGCATCTTCCATGAAAAAGCACAAACAAAGTACGCCAATGATCAAATCGGGGGTAGGACTCATCTTCGTGACTCCACAAGGAGGAATAATGCGCTACGCATTCTCCCTGACGGAGCCGAGAACAAACAATGGAGCCGAATACGAAGCTTTGATAGCGGGCCTCGAGATCGTCATTGATATGGGAATTGAAAGCCTCCTCATATATGGGGATTCCCAACTGGTCGTCAGTCAAGTGAACGGCGACTACCAAACGTGCAAACCGGAGTTGGTGAAATACGGTGAAAAGGTACAACAACTGTTGACCCGAATTCCCTCCTATACTTTGGAGAGCATACCTCGCGCGGAAAACAGCAAAGCGGACGCATTGGCCAAACTTGCTAAAGAATTGGCTGACGAGAACCTCGATGACGTTAGAATCGTGATACAAAGCCGTCGAGTGCTTGCCCCGGCAGAAATACCTCCGGAATCATATAAAGAAAAGAGAGCAACCGAGCAGGCGACCCTACAAATAAAAGACCATGAGAAGACCGAAGACTGGAGAGAAGTCTTCATAGATTACTTCAAGTTCCACCGAATGCCTGAAGAAGCGTCCATAAGACATTAGCTCGTGAAACGAGCTCTGTCTTTCGCCTTCGTCAATGATACTCTGTACAAAAGGTCATTTGATTCTCTGTGGCTGAGATGCTTAGGACCTGACGAAGCGAAAAGTGTCGTCCAGGAAGTTCATGACGGACTCTGCGGTTCTCACCAAGCAGGCCCAAAGATGAAGTTGAAGATCAAACGGATGGGCTACTATTGGCCCACGATGATCCATGACTGCATCGAATATGCGAAGCAATGCCACTCATGCCAAATTCATGGGGACTTCATCCACCAGCACCCAAATCCACTACATCCAACGGTGGCTAGCTGGCCATTCGAAATGTGGGGGACTGACATAGTCGGCCCCATCGAACCAGCATCGTCAAAGGGACATCGTTTCATATTGGCGACGACTGATTACTTCTCCAAATGGGCAGAGGCGGTACCGTTGAAGGAAGTAAAAACGGAGAACATCCTCCATTTCTTCAGAACGCATGTCATATACCGGTTTGGAACCCCGAGAAGAATCATCTCTGATAATGGGCCAGCCTACCGAAGTCATAAAATTAGCCGCTTCGCACAGCAGCACAATATAGACTGGAGATATTCCTCAGTTTATAATCCGCGAGCTAACGGTCTAGCTGAGGCCTTCAACAAGACCTTGACGAAGATCATGAAGAAAACAGTGTCACGAAATAAGAGAGATTGGCACGAAAGATTGCAAGAGGCTCTTTGGGCGTATCGAACTACATTTAAAACGGCCACAAACACAACGCCATACGCGTTGGTATTTGGGACGGAAGCAGTACTCCCTCTCGAGATAGAATTACCCTCTCTACGAGTGGCAGTCCACTACGAGCTGACAGACGAAGAAAATGCTCACCTTCGGTTTGAACAGCTTGACGCCCTTGATGAAATCCGGCTTCTAGCACAGCAAAATCTGGAAGCCTATAAAGCGAAGATGACGCGCTCATATGAAAGATTGAGCCGGCCGAGGACATTCCACCAAGGCGAACTCGTGCTAGTGGTCAAAAGGCCCATGATCCCCAATCGCGCCAAGCGGGGAAAGTTTGAGCCAAACTATGAAGGACCGTACATCATTGATAAGGTCTACCAGGGTGGGGCCTATCTACTCATGGACATGCACGGTGAAAGGCCTTTCAGGCCAATAAACGGTCGCTTCCTAAAGAAATACTACGCTTAATGAGCCACAGCCTAGGTCAATGGTAGATGACGACGACTATGTCCGCTCGCTATCTTCCTAAGCTCAAGCTTTATAAGCAGTAGCCAGCCCTCTCAATGCCGGACCGAATTGTCCTTAAACTAATAGCAGACCGAAACGTCTTTAAACTACTACCGCAGCATCTTTAGGCTGACGAAAAAAAAACATATAAAAATAAAATAAAAAAAACGGTATGTCCATAAGCAAAAAAGGGCACGGATGAAAACCCGAAAGGGCTCCGTGAGTAAAAACAGCAGGGCTGCCGGCGAGTGTTCGTGAAAACCCGAAAGGGCGCGACCTCGTAAAAAAAAAGGGGAAGAGAAACAAAAAAAAAAAAAACAAAAAACGGTATGTCCATAAGCAAGATGGGCACGGATGAAAACCCGAAAGGGCTCCGTGAGTAAAAACAGCAGGACTACCGGCGAGTGTTTGTGAAAACCCGAAAGGGCGCAACTTCGTTAAAGAACCCTTACAGGGTCCTCTCGACCCTGTAAGGAGAAACCACCCGCGTGAGATCCTTACGACTTACAAGGGAACAACACACTTAGGAATCCCCACGATTCCTAAGGAGAAAATACGCTTGCGAGATCCTCACGACTCGTAAGGAGAACTCTCTTATGGGACCCTCACGGCTCATAGGATTTGAAAGTCTTAAGTCACAGAGACCTAAACCTGTGCTTAAGCAAACCCCCACAAACTTCCAATGTTGCCCTACAAGTGGTTCAATATTGACCCTTGTATACAATCCACGGGCGCGAATAAACGTTTCCCTAACCAAGGTCCATCCGTGACCAGGGATATGTTCGCATAACCCTTGTAAGTCCTCTCGATTTACAAGAAGAAAACCCCCCTGTAGGATCCTTACGACTTACAGAGGAACAAAACACTTTGGAACCCTTACGATTCCTAAGGAGAAAATACACCTACAAGATCCCCACGACTTGTAGGGAGAAATACCTTCACGAGACCCTTACGGCTCATGAAGTCAAAAGCCTTAGCCGACAGGACCCTAACCCTGGTCGCTAAGCCTCCTTTGTTCGACAACGACAGAGGCAAATGATGATTCGCTCCTGGTAATATCACAGTTGTAGCGGTGCTGATGCCGAAATCGGTGTCCAATTTCAGGTTTACGGCAAAAGCCAGCAGGCCGCTCATGCATACGAAATAGCCGAAATGATAGGGCAACTTGCAATAAAAAGCAGCAAGTAAAATGTATGCATGCAAAATAGCCGAAATGATTGGGCAACTCGCAATAAAAAGCAGCGAGTAAAAATAAAAAAATAGCCGAAATGATTGGGCAACTCGCAATAAAAAGCAGCGAGTAAAAATAAAAAAATAGCCGAAATGATTGGGCACCGCGAAAAATAGCCGAAATGTTTGGGCAATCGCGACCTTCGCGATATAAAAGCTGAAATGATAGAGCATCGCGGAAATAAAATAAAATAAAAGAAGAAATGATGAAACTTTGGCCCTACAGTTAAGATCGCGTCGATCCCTGGGCGTAAACAAAGAATGAACCATACTTCCCCAGCGGATTCCGTCAAACGACGAAGCCAAACCTCAACGGTTCATTTCAACCGAAGAAGCCAGTGACTTCAACAAAAAATCCCTCGACTCACGGATACAAACACTCCTTGACGAGAGCCTTCTGATCCGCGTCGACTCGCAGAGCCACCAGCGCCTCCGTGGGAACCCTCGACTCGTTTCAAACCCCAAGGACACAAATAATCCTTGGCGCTTGGGAAACAAATAATCCCTCGCAAAATCCTCGACTCACGGATACAAACACTCCTTGACGAGAGCCTTCTGATCCGCGTCGACTCGCAGAGCCACCAGCGCCTCCGTGGGAACCCTCGACTCGTTTCAAACCCCAAGGACACAAATAATCCTTGGCGCTTGGGAAACAAATAATCCCTCGCAAAATCCTCGACTCACGGATACAAACACTCCTTGACGAGAGCCTTCTGATCCGCGTCGACTCGCAGAGCCACCAGCGCCTCCGTGGGAACCCTCGACTCGTTTCAAACCCCAAGGACACAAATAATCCTTGGCGCTTGGGAAACAAATAATCCCTCGCAAAATCCTCGACTCACGGATACAAACACTCCTTGACGAGAGCCTTCTGATCCGCGTCGACTCGCAGAGCCACCAGCGCCTCCGTGGGAACCCTCGACTCGTTTCAAACCCCAAGGACACAAATAATCCTTGGCGCTTGGGAAACAAATAATCCCTCGCAAAATCCTCGACTCACGGATACAAACACTCCTTGACGAGAGCCTTCTGATCCGCGTCGACTCGCAGAGCCACCAGCGCCTCCGTGGGAACCCTCGACTCGTTTCAAACCCCAAGGTCACAAATAATCCTTGGCGCTTGGGAAACAAATAATCCCTCGCAAAACCTCTCGACTCACGGATACAAACACTCCTTGACGAGAGCCTTCTGATCCGCGTCGACTCGCAGAGCCACCAGCGCCTCCGTAGGAACCCTCGACTCGTTTCAAACCCCAAGGACACAAATAATCCTTGGCGCTTGGGAAACAAATAATCCCTCGCAAAATCCTCGACTCACGGATACAAACACTCCTTGACGAGAGCCTTCTGATCCGCGTCGACTCGCAGAGCCACCAGCGCCTCCGTGGGAACCCTCGACTCGTTTCAAACCCCAAGGACACAAATAATCCTTGGCGCTTGGGAAACAAATAATCCCTCGCAAGACCTCTCGACTCACGGATACAAACACTCCTGGACGAGAGCCCTTCTGATCCGCGTCGACTCGCAGAGCCATCAGCGCCTCCGTGGGAATCACCGACTCGTTTCGAACCCCAAGGACACAAATAATCCTTGGCGCTTGGGAAACAAATAATCCCTCGCAAAACTTCTCAACTCACAGATACAAACACTCCGTGACGAGAGCTTCTTTGACTCACATCTCGGGCAGTAAGGATTCAGAAACTTGCTGCCTGAACAATGGGACCCTGCAAGTCAATCCTAAATGGTCTCTTGCATACTATTCACGGGTCTCACTCTCTGAAGTCGATTCTCGACAAAGAGGGAAACAACCGCCTACGAGCCCTCTCGACTCGTAAGAGGGGCAATGGGACCCTGCAAGTCAATCCTAAATGGTCTCTTGCATACTATTCACGGGTCTCACTCTCTGAAGTCGATTCTCGACAAAGAGGGAAACAACCGCTTACGAGCCCTCTCGACTCGTAAGAGGGAGAAATTCTCTTATAGGATCCTTTCGACTTATGAGAGAAAACCACACTTGGGAATCCTCACGATTCCTAAGGAGAAAATCCACCTAGGAGATCCTCTCGATCCGTAGGGAGAAAAGTCTCTATGAGACCCTCACGGCTCATAGAGTTGAAAAGTCTTAGGCAGCAGATCTGAACCTGCGGCCTAAGCCATCGCTATATCTCGGAGAAACCAAAATGCTTACTCTATTACCTGTCAATCATGTTTATCAAGACAGCATGCTGATAATAAGAGAAGGGAGAAAGCAAAGAAATGATACAAGACATTGCAAAAAATGTGTATCTTTATTTATTAATTCAATCAAGTACATGGCGAATCGTACAAAAGAATAAATAATGTATACATCTTATTCGAAAAAGAAAATTACAAGTATATTGATACAAGGGCAGCTACTGGGAAGGAAGCGTCTTAAATAGCCCTATCAATTGCTCGCGTACTTCCTCCCACGCCTTCTCCTGATCAACTACCACTGCCAGTTCAGCCTCTACTTGAGCCCGCTGCTGCGTGAAGGATGCGAGCTCTTCCCCAACAACCTGCTGAGCTGCTTCTTGGCCTCGGGCATCGCGCTCGGCAGCATCAAGTTTCCGCTTCAGTGCTAGCCCATTAGATATACGCTTGAGAAGACCTTCAAAGACAGCTTTCACTTCAGCAGCATTCGTCCTAACTTCAGCACGAAGGCAGGCAGTCGCGTTTGAAGATTCCCGATGCGCCTTTAGCCGTAAAGCTGCCTCCTGCTCCAAATGGCGGAGATAGGAGGCGCTTTGCTCAAGCCAAGCTGTCCGTTCGGCGCTCGCGGCCAAAACCTCGGGAGAAGGGCGTGTCGACTCCAACCGATGCAGGCGAGCCTCGATCTCTCTGCAGTAGTTAACCCACGATTCGACGACGCCTTCGTTATGAAAAGTTACGAGCGCCGCCAGCATCGGGTTAACCTCCACAGCGAAATCTACGGCGGAGGGGAGAGCGTCCACGTTAAGCTCTTCAATATACCCACTCAGCATCCCCAAACTCATCACGACACTTTTTGAAGACGGACGTTTCAAGAAAGGGCCCGCTGGTGAGAGAATGCGAGACTCAAAGGGGATCGGAGCTGGAACAATAGCTGCAAAACGAAACATGGTTAAACAATGATTCGAAAAAATGTTAAAGAATCATATAAAAAGGGGGTGGAATATACTGTACCAGCGGCAACAGACGGCAAAGCGGGAAGGGCCGGTGGCGTGGCAGTTCTTGCGTCCCCTCCTTCGATTTGTGGCACTGCAACAAGGAAGAGAAAAAGTCAGATACGATCCTATATTCCCTTAAAAGAGATCAAGACAGCACTTACCGGTACCACTAGAGGGAGAAGCGAGCTCGGATGGGATGGAGAAGTGTGGGAGCAGCACTTGATACAGATGATCGAAGAACACTCCTGAAAAGAGCATAGTGGTATAACGTTAGTACATAGGCTACACGTTAAAAGATTAATGCATAAGTCGTAAATTCATACCTTCCGACATCCGCGATGGCACAAGGGAAGGCTGAGGAGCAACCACCGCCAAGGCAATGGTTGACGGTGTGCCTTCAGGCAATGGAGCATCGGCACTAGCCGCACCTGCGTTTAAAATAAAGACAAACCGGTTAAAAGAGATCGTGAGGTATATATAAATGAAGAGAATTGGCCATTTAAAATTTACCCGACAAACTGCCCGCAGAAACGGAGGCAATCCCTTCCTCCACTGACGGAAGGCCACCGCCTGTAGCTTCATCACCCGACTCGAGGGGAACCGTTATTATGCTCGCAAGCTCTACAGGCGGCGGGGGACCATAGGCAGGGAGGGCTATGATAGGGACATTACCAGATTCCTGAGAAGGAGCGCCTAGCCCGTCTTCAGGAATCATGGCCGCCTCATCCGCTGCTCCCTCAGGATCATAGGTCGCAGCTGCCTCGTCCATCGGCACCACGAGGTCCCCAGCCTCAAGCATCTCGCCCTCTACCGTCTTCGGCTCGGTTGAGACAACCATCTCATCTGCCGCCACTTCAGGGGCGACATCAATGGCCCTCTCCGCGGCAGGTCCCTCAATCTCGGCTCCAGGCCCCATGACCCCGACAATGTTGCTCACTGTCGGTTCGGGTTCAGTAAGTACCGCTTCCTCCGCTCCCCTGGGTTCGACGGTCGTCTCCGCCTCCCCTTCAGTTGGACTTGGCCCTGCAAGATGAAATACGTATGAGCTAATAGCTTTACAATTCGTACAACAAGGTTCTGAAAGGAGTACTACCTGAAGCAGATTTATCATTGGCGCTCCGAACCGCGCGCGCCACTTGCCGACGAGCAGTAGACAGGGCAACAGGGGGCTCTTCGGAAGGAGTACTGGCGCGAGGAATAGTGCTAGGGCCCGCTCCCGTGGCCAAAGCAGCTTTCCGCGCCTTTGCTTCACGTCTCAACCGCTTCCGCTCCTCCCGAGCCGTTGAGACGGATGCCACTAAGGCGGCCTTAATTGAAGCATCCTCATCCGTATAGAGGGATGCCTCCAGATCTTTCAGAGCATCCCTCGTCGTTGCGTCAAGCCGAGGCTCTTGCGGCAGCTTCGACGGAGCTGGGACTTCGGTGGCAAGCTCGGGAAGGATCCCCGCATCAACTGATTTAGCCCCTGTAAAGAAACAAAAGAAGGTTAAATTGACCACCAGAATAAATAACAAACTTTCCCTATAAAAAAAAAGAAAAGGGGGGAAGCATACCAACACCTGCCAGGGCACGCCTCTCCTCCTCTTCCTGGAAGGTTTTCAAGGAGGCAGCAATGGCCTCTTCGGTAGAAACACCTGTTGAAAAGGGAGCAAATATCAGTTAAAGGTAATGATAACAAATGCAATGAAATGACAAATATAGCGGCTGATGATTACCCGACTCAGCGAGTTTGCTTAACATCGCTTCAAGCCTCGCCGATCGCTCCGAAGCTGCGATGGCGGCAGCTAAATTGGTATCCTCAGGGTCCACCACAAAGCCCTCATTGCTGCCGTACTCGCATATGGCCTCGGCAGGAGAAACCGCAGGCTTTGAGCTGAGGATCGCATCGAGGGATAGGGTGGACTTCTTCTTCTTCTGTCCGCCAGCTTTGGATCCACTCGGAACAGCTTTGCGCTTGGCAGTTTTGGCAGTCACTTTCGGGCGGCGAGTCCCGATATCCGCTCCTGCGCCCGACTCCGGCGATACCGCTTTAACCGTCTTTGTCGGAGCACGGGGCGCCGTTGGTGCATCCACTGTAGTAGACAGTGGCAATCCCCGCGGAGGGCTCAACGCGCGTGGTCGATCGACTCCAGCATCTTTTAGCGGAAGGACGACCGGGAGCCTTGGCTGCAAAGGGGCCTTGCGATCACCGCCAGGAGGCGCACCCCTACGGTTAACCAGTAGGCGTTTCTCCATTAAAATGATTGGGCCCATAGCGTGCGCATACCAGGCCACATATGAATTAAGCATCTTAGGGACACAGCTGGGTTCACTAATGAAGAAATAGGAACCCGTGTTAAGCCGTATAAAGTGATGCATCGCATTCTTTACCCCCTCTGGGCCAACCACAGGCGTTTCCAGGAAGGCTTCCATCGGGATCCCCTGGTTGTAGCTTGATTGCTGGGCAAATCGATGCAGATTATACCTCATAAACAAAGCCGTCTCATTCTGCCGAAACACTAGGTAGCCCGGCCGAATGGAGTAGAGATGGACGATTTCCCGAGCCTTCAGTACAGAAGCCCCGCCCTTAAACTCGTCACGTAGGGACACCACCGACTTAGTAGTCTCCGAGCCTATGGTGATAACCTTATCCACGAAAGAAGTCGTCGCTCCGACCAAATCTGGGCGCAGGAGGAGTCCCCTAGAATCCCGCGGGGATGCAAACACAATTGAAGCCCCGATTAACCGTATGACTTTCGGGAGTCTGTACTTCTCGAAGAATGGAGGAGTCTTGTGGGCGCCAAACACCCCTCGCACGTGCATCTCCATCCAAGAAACGAAGTAATGCATTGGGAAGTTAGCAGGCTGTGTCCCGGGATCATTGGCGTCCGCCGCTACGCTGAGTCCATGATAAAGATAAGCTAACCCAGCAATTCCTACCGATAACTGCAGACCGGCTACCATCCGATGTGCCGGGTAAAAGACAGAGGGCCGCATGAAGCGCGGGTGCATAGGGAGCGCAAAGTTGCATAACCACAAGCCCAGGAACCCAATAAAGAAAGTTTCCTCATCCATGCCGGGGACGGCGATTTCCGAGAAAGTGACGATGGCAGCATTGGGGAGATAGAAATCCCTCTGGTTATTCTCCGATACGGGTCGGCGATCCAAACCAAAGCCAAAGGGGTCGTCAAGCTGAGCGAACTTCTCGTTCTGCTCTGATAAGAACTTCGGGCGGATAAAGCGAGCAATGAAAGCTGCGAAACTGACGCCCTTGTCTCCCGATTCCAAATGGAGTTCCTCATAGATCTCCAACACTTTCACCAAACCCGGATGCTGATGCTGAATGGCATTCTCCGGGGTTAAGTCAAATACCAGCTGCTTGGTGGCAAAGACATACTCATCAGGAGGAAGCAACTCCTCGTAGTGCTCTCCCCTCATTGGCAGACCTGAAATTTCGGCAAATTCCTCCAGAGAGATGGAGACTTCCCTATCCGCTGTCAGGAAGGTATGGGTGGGGATATTCCATTGTTCAACGAAGGCCTTTATCCACCACGTTGGAGGAGAGGGGTACTCAAAGAGCGAGACGAAGACGGCTGAGTATAGACCAATCTTCGTTAGGTGGGTCCTCTTCGCCGATAGAATGTACCGGGCCCACTGCAAATATCCGGCGGGGGGTCGTGGGATCATTCCAATGTTATAAGCCTGTCCCTAAGGGCGTGCTTCGCCCTGACAGATTCGCCTCCCCAGAATATCTATCGCCGGCGGCGGCTGCACGGGGATGGCGCCGATTGCAGGTTGAAGGAGGTCATCAGAATTCCAATTCTTAACCTCCACGGCATACTTCACCGGGGGTTCGTCCGCATAAGGGAGCGTGACTATGGGCTCAGAGGGCGCGGCGGAACTAAAACTGCGACGGCCTTGGATGATCTAGCTATACCACCTTCCTCACAGATGGAGCTTTTTGCACTCAGGATCGCGATCTTTAATAAGAGCGAATACCACCCGATCTACTGGCGCATGGGGGAACCCTCCTTCCGAGCGAACGAAGGGAAAAGACAAGTCGTCAGACATGTTCTGTGGAAAGACAAAGAAACATACATCATTAGTGGCCTAACGCTTGGCATTTGAAAAAATTTATATCTTGCTCCACACTGTGATGTAGTAGGTAGGGGACCAAAGGGGGACCCACAAAATCTGGATGATGTGCATCATTTAATAAGACAATCCCATCATTAGACGGGACTGTCAATTCATAAAAAATTCCCAATAGGATACACCCATTGGTGGGGAGTCCCCAGAGACAAAGAGAAAATCTCCTCTTTTAGAGCAAAGCTCTGTCACAGAGTGACATTTGTCAAACTCTGGTCTCAGGGGAACAAGATTCCTTAAAAGAGCTTGGCTCTGTGATAATGATGGAAATATCCATCAAAAGAAAATTAATTTTTAAAAAATTAAAAAAAATTGGGATCTTAAAGATCCATGAAAACTCTTAAGAGTTCTTCATTTTTTAGATCAAAAGATCTATGTTTTGCCAAAGAGCAAAGCTCTGTTCATGGGTTAAGAAACCCTGAAACAGATTCTTGAGAGCAAGGCTCTGTTGGTGAAACCCCAAAGGGGTTTTCCTTAGATCAAAAGATCTATGAGAGCAAGGCTCTATTAATTAAAGTTAATGTAATTTAAGATTAATTTTTACCTAAAGTTTTTCTAAAAAGTTCTAACTTTGGAAGCAAGAGCAAGGCTCTGAAATTCTTGAAGGCAAGAGCAAGGCTCTGGAAATGAGAAATCTTGAAGATGGTGATCATCTGTTGAGGACCAAGAGTCCTATTTATAGGCGCTTGCGCCCCTTCAACTGACCTCCCCTGATCCAACGGCTAGGATCTGGCCACCGTTGCGCTTACGTCGCGCCACGTAAGCACAACGGTGGGGGGGGCATTGTTCCCCCAATCTGAGCAAGGCTCATTTGAATTTTGAAAATTCAAATTTTCTGAAGCAACGCTTCAAATTCCGTGCGTTGCGCAGTGCGCAAGCGGTCCACAGTGCGACACGTGTCTGCGCAGTTGCGCAAGCGCACCGCTGCGCGTCACGTGTCTGCGCAGTTGCGCGACACGTGTCTGCACAGTTGCGCGAACACGGTTGCGCAGTTGCACAGCTGCGCGACACGTGTCTGCGCAGTTGCGCAAGCACCGTTGCGCAAGGGCACATCTGCGCGACACGTGTCTGCGCAGTTGCGCAAGCACCGTTGCGCAAGGGCACATCTGCGCGACACGTGCACTGTTGCGCAAGCCTTCCACTGCGCGACACGTGTCATTCATTGGGGAGTTGCGCAGAAACAGAATGAAAATTTGACGAAATCTTTTCTGTTTTTTCCAAAACCAGAAGATTTTCTTCTGCCTTTGGATCAAAGATCCAATGGTGGGAAAATTCCCAAAATCATTCAGGAAAGATTTTGTTAACAAATTCAACAAATTTGTGAGCACTATAAATAGGATCCCAGACCTCATTCAAAGGGCATGAAGAAGAAGAATCAACTTCTGACATAAAAAAAGAAGAAGAGAAAGAACTCTTGAAGATTGATCAAGAACATAAAAAAGAAAAAGGTAAAAACTTCTGAAGAACAGAGGATTAAAAGTGAATAATTCAATAAAAAGAAAGAAATAGTGCCTTGCACTTGATATGAACCCTTGGTTCTGTGAAATCAGGAAAAACAAGAAGAAAAAGAAACTTGTTTTCCTTTGATCCAAATTTAGATCAAAAGTGCTATGCACTTTTGTTCTTAAATCTGGAAAATTCTTGAGTTTCTGCACAAGTGCAACTCATTATTTAAAAGGGCCTGGCCCAAATCAAATCACAAAAATAATAAAAGGGCAGAGCCCTGTTTGGAAAATTCTTGAGGGCCTGGCCCAAATCAAATTGCAAAAAATAATAAAGGGGCAGAGCCCTGTTTGGATTGATTCTTTTAGTCAGGCAAAGCCTAAAATAAATAAAAAAATTGGACTTAACCCAATCCTGGCTGTAAGTCCTTAAAATTAAATTGATTGAGCAAAATGGCTCTCCTCAACCAATTCACGACCGGTTCGAGGGTACATCTCCGAACTCCTTTGACATCCCTCGTTGTAATTCCTCAACGACGTCAAAGAGGTGACGGGTCCCAACGACCACTTATCTAATATCGGACCGAAACGTCCCTAAACTAATATCGGACCGAAACGTCCCTAAACCAATGATGGACCACCACGTTCCTAAACTGGCGATGGACCACCACGTCCTTAAATTGGCGCAATAGAACCCGAACGCTCTTTTGCCGGATCTAAACGGTCCCGTCTAAGTTGATCTTAGCCCCAGCTATGGTTAATGTGTCCTTAGATCTTTAAATAAACAATAAAACCCTAAATCAACTTTGGTTCAAGGGTACATCTCTGAACTCCTCAGACGCTTGTCGTTGTAATCCCTCAACGACGTTAGAGAGGTGACGAGTCCCGACGGCCAGATAATTAAATTGATCACTGCGTTAAGTTGATCTCAGTCTAAAACAAGACTAACGTATTCTTAACGAACGTTTAAGTTGATCTTAGCCGCAACGCGACTAATGCATCCTTAAACTGAAAACACCAAACCCAAATCTAAATAAATACGGATTTGGACTAATCCACGTCCTACGGGCGACGGCATTACTCAGTCTCCGTATACAATCCACGGGCAACCACAAACAAAACAAACATACACGACACGAAGTGAAATTCTGGAGAAGGAGAAAGTTGTTACCGCGATGCGGTAGCGTAATTAACTGCAGGGGCTTGCGCCTGCAGGGAAGAGCGTCCCCACAATCAAAAACCCCTCACCCTGAGGGGGAATCTGACGAAGTCTGCTATATCGGCCGCACCCGTCTAAACCTCCGATACACGGTACCATAAATCAACTTGGCATTTTCGGAGAGATAGACGGATAAAACCAAATAGCATCTGCCCCGAACCTCAGGCACGGACGCGCAGTCCAGGCCGCCGTTCGGAGGGGAACATGTCATATTGATCGAATATACATCCATGAAAACTCTAAAGACGATAAAAAGATACTTGAAATGTATTTTGAAAATTATACAAAATTATTTTACATAAAACCCCATCAAGTTATACTAAATTACAATAAGGACCCTAGTAAATATAGGTTTAAGCGGGACCAGTCTCTTAAGTCTCGGGGAGCCGGAGATATGGGTGCTTGCCTATTTATGGTAGACAACTTAAGAAACGGTGTTATCAACACAGTAATTGTCTTTGAAAAAGACACAAATCCTGCCGTCCATGTGCACCAGTTACCAATAATACCAAAACCTAATTCAGGACTTCAATTTCTTTTCTAATTGTCTGACTTAGACCGAGTCTCAATATAATCAATCTGACTTGAATATGATTCAAGTATGAAATTACAAAACTACCATTCAATATGAATCCATATATTCAATCTGTTCAATCTGTTCAATCTATTCAATCTATATTGACCGAACCGAACCATGGATATATTCCATCTACATGATCATCCATTGTATCCGTTCCATTACTGATATCATGGTTTCGGCAAGTCATCTATCTATATACAATATACAATTCAAACAATACATTAATACAATCAAGATATCGCGGGGTTTATAGGTGTTAGAAGTGGCACGAGACTGCAACCATAATACACCTAACCTGAATTCAATTGCCGTTGTACCGTGGCTGAACGGTTTCTTGTACTGCTGATACCTTAGTCTCCGGGGTAAGTGAGACTCCTCTCGTATATACTGGCCTCTTCTGTACAAACAACAGCTTTAACATTAAATACAACATTATAACAATATACTCTCTATTCTGTCTACTCCATTCTTGTCTATTTACGGGACTTACCGAGCGATTTGTTCGCTGACGACATTCTCTTTCTTCTTCTTTGTAATGTCGTTAGGTGATTCGGACTCACTGGAGATCGAGCCCAGCAGCGAAGATTTGGATCGGTTAGCTTTCGATCCGGAGCTCTAGATTCACTTGTACTTATTCCATTTTCATTTCTGTTATGACACTGTTTAGGTATTGCTTTCATTCCATGTATTTACATTTCAGATGTATTGTAAAAAAAAAGAATGTTAATAAATAAATTTGCTGTTCAATTATATCTATTGTCACTGTCTCTTATGCATTTTACTTATATTGCTTAGATACGCTCAGCGTGTTTACTTCTGAGTAAATACGTAGCGGTCTCGTCGCGTTCTCTGCCCGTATACTGAGAAGCGGGGCGTGACAATGCTATGAAACCAAAGTGTGCGTGTGGGGTAGGTCGTTACCCAGTGAAGTTTTTCCTAAAAGTATTTAACAATTATCGAAAGCGGTGATATTAAATTTCAAGGTATTTTAATGAAAAAGTTCGTTATATGCGTCTTGAACATGAAATTTTAGTTTCATAAAAAGACAATAGATGTGGGTTTAGTTTTAAAAAGATATAAAGGTGATTATATGACATTCAGACATATCAATCATGATAAAATATTTAGAAACGAAGATTGCTACGTGTTAACTCCACTTTTGTCGATATTTTTAAAAATTATGAATTGATATGAAAGAGAAGGAGAGAAGAGGAACTTACGGTTTAGAAATTTTAAGAAAAGGGCGAGGAAGAGAAGGAGTGTCTTCGTGGTGTCGCGGGAACTCCGGAAATGGTTTCGATTTTTTACGGAACAAGCTTTCTCGCTAACTCCACTTTACTCCACTTGCACTTAGAAACTTTTGAGAGAATTTTTGCTTGAATTTTCAGAATAGTGCTGAGCTAAAGTATGGGGTGGTATTTATAGTGGAGAATTAGGGTTTGGGAATTAAAATTTTGGATTAAAAATTATTAAAATGGTGTTAATTTATGAAATGAAGGGTCTCTATTTAATTGCAGGAAAATCAAACAGTGCAGAGGAGTTAAGGGGAGCTGAAGGGACAAGTGTGCAAAGCACGGAGCAATTTGGATGCATCCAGACCATCGCTGCCAGCCCCTAGGGCATTTTCGCCGGTCGGATCCGAGGCAAATGCCTCCAGATTCGTGCCATGTGGGTTTTTAAGTGTGTACACATTTTGCACAAGTTTGATTTTTCTGAACTTTTCATTTCCCCGTATATTGCACGGGCAACTCTTGGTCTTTCAAAAATAAAAAGTAAAATCAGAAAAAAATAATTGGGTCTGATAGGAATCGAACACACAGGCTATTTCATAGCAGTGCAAAGGTTTTACCAGTGAGCTACAAGTTGTTTCTTGCTTTTATTTAATAAAAATAACTTTTAACTCTTACACAGGCTGTAATACTCTTTTCTGTACATTAACATGAAAATTTCCGTACAGTGATTTCAGAGTTGTTACATTCTACCCTCTTTATAAAAATTTCGTCATCGAAATTTACAATTACGTAGGGACTAATTTTCAAAGAGATAGGGATATCGTGCACGCATATCTTCTTTTCGTTCCCATGTTGATTCTCCTGGCGAATCCTTTCTCCACATCACTCGGACCAAGTTTACTTTCTTGTTCCGCAATGTCTTCACCTTTCGGTCCAGGATCTCAACTGGTTGTTGCTTGCCGGTTAAATCAGTCTGTATTGTGATCTCTGAGTGATCAAATATGTGGCTGGGGTTGTTCACATATCGTCGTAGCTGGGATATGTGGAACACGTTGTGCACTCTTTCCTGTTAGTTATATGTATGCCCTAAAGGACATTATTGTACATGTGATGTATATTATAGTGGATGCTTGGACATATATAGAGAGGACTTTCTTGCTCGACATGATAGTATGCTATATGGTTGCTCTTTCTCTAAACATGCATACTTGTCTCTTGATACTGTCTCTTGGTTACATGTTGGTAAAGCTTTAAGGATGTGTACTTGACTACCAGGATTATGATGCAGATCATACTAGTGGGGCCATGATAATCCATAAGTTCATCCTTTAATGTTCCTAGTCGTGGGTGTATCAAGACAGGGCATCGATATACCAGAGTAGACTAGAGTATACGCTTCTCGACCCATGAGATGGGCGATGGATGATCCCATATCTATTGGTGTTTGACATCAGAGATGGTATACAGATGCTCAGTGGAGACTGGGTACACTGGACGCACTCGCCGAGAACTCTTAGATGGTATTATACGTGACGTCAGATAGCAGTTCTCTGGTGACATTGGTACAGGTTAGTCTGTAGACCCGAGATTGTCATAGAGTCTTGTGTGATTCCCACTGTGCTTTGATTTCCAGCTTACCACGTTCAAGAGGAAGTGCAAAACGGTGGTTTTTGGGTACAGTCCCGAGTCACATGGAGGCAATGAGCGATAGGAGGGGATTTTGTCTCTCCCGGTATTGGGGGTAGATGTCGTACTGTGCTCGATTGGCTATAACTGGAAGTCCCTGGCCAGGGCTGATTTGGAGATTTACTGGTAAGTGTTATCAGTGGTTTCTCGACCTGTTATGAGTCTCATATCGGCATGACTTATCGAGTTATTGGGGTCTGACGTTTACCACCCCTAGACTGGATATGCGACATCTAAGACGGAGAGACCGAACTGTACGGTAGTGTTACTGACAGGCTTTACAGGAGCTAGAGCGGGCTTGCTTGTTGATCTTTTGATCGCTCAATACCCAGGGCCGTTACGTCCATTTAGTACCGCTGACGGCTTGTGGGTGCTTGATATGATCATCACCTACTGCCGACGTATTGACGAGTCTTTAGAGTCCTACACAGAGGTTTCACTGGCCCAGGCAAAACGAGGTAGGAGCACATATGTGATATGTGCGGGACCGAGAATAATACGAGTATGTGATACCGTATTATATTCTTGCGATTTATTCGTATCAGTCGGTTATATGTGATATAGCCGGGTTATCGAATCAAGTGTTGATTCGATAGGATGGTACAAATTATATTAGTCGGTTGTATATGATATAGCCGGATTATTAAATAAAGTGTTGATTTAATTATTTAATGTATAATTATATATTTGATATATTAATTTACATTAACTAATATTTGCTCACTTAAGCATTTCTTTTTCTCACATGTGCACACTTATTATATATGCGATATATATTAATCGTGTTTTAATATTTTGTGTCATGGTTGATGATACATGCAACATGGGTGTATGAGATTTACACCATGATAAAGATAATGAAGGGTTTATTTATTTAGTGTAAATCAATTATTAGTTGGATAATGGTGACATGGCATGAAGCTTGGAGACCCATTGACTAGTCCACTAGTTTTGTTTTATACTAGATATTTGTTAACCCAACCATTATCTAAACTCATGGTTAAGTCTCTACATGAGTGATATTAGATATTTTCTCACCCATGTTTGTCATTCACTCTCTTATCCATTATTTTCTTCTTCCTCCTTAAGCTCAAGAGAGAGCTCACTAGGTTTTGTGAGAGAGCTTAAAATTAGTGAGAAAATCAATTCTAAAGTGAGCAAAAATCCTACTTCATCATTCTCTACTAGATTAGCACTTTAGTATAGGGTGTTAGCTTCACTAATATCACATTAGTGAAGAGCTAGCTTGGGTTAGTATCTCCTCGATGTAAATCATTTCCGGCCTCGAAGACTTCAAGCAAGTATGCACCATTCACCTTGTGGAGCCTCTCAAGGGTCCGGGAGTTCAATGATCGCAGCGAAGGGACCGCTACATAGAGCTAATAAAGTGAAGGACCGGTCTACAAAGCTTGTATTCCTAGTTCACTTAGTTGTAAAGTAGTTTACACATTGTTTCGTATGATTCTCTAGTTAAAGTTCCTAGGCTAGGGTTCTTTAGCATGACAAAAATTTGAAAATGGCATGGACGATGCCTTCCAAAACCTTGCTGTCATGCATAGGAACCCTACAGTGGTATCAGAGCCTAGCTAGAAAATTTGATGGATTGTGTAAGATTACGAAACCGAAACAACTCCGAAACTTGAAACAAGATTACCTAGTTTCTGTCGATTTTAAACTGTGCTCTAAAATTTTTTTAAACAACTGCAGAATGTTGTATGAGATGCAACATGAACACAGTGCGAAATTTAACCCAGAGCTCGGAATTTGGCTGGCCATAGAGCCAAGGAAACCGGCCTGCTCGGTTTTGGTTTGGAGTTCAGGGTTGAAATTTGCACTGTATTCCAGTCTCTGGGTTTTGGTGTTTCAGGTGTTGTTTGTTTTTGCTAAATTTGCATGTGATGTTAACTTTCTGCAAAGGAAACTCGGAGTGTTTCGTATTCGTAATTCTAACAGTTTTTCGGGTTATTTTAGACGGTGTTAAAAAGTTCGAACGGATATTAAATACCCACTTTAACCCTCGCCGGAAAATTTTCCAAGAGCTGGATTTTTTCCGAGTTAAAGAACATTAAAAAATCATGCAAGTAATGCGATGGACCCTCTAGAATAACAAAACCCTAACCCGATTCTATGACCGTAAAAACCGCCGCCAAACCGTTGGGTTTGCGGTAGTTCCGCGGTGCCATATGTGAAGCAAGGGTTGACTCTTCTACGGTTGGTCCATTGGTACTGTGGCATGTGCTGAATATTTTTAAACCGTGCTCAAGTATTGAGCTTTTTGGGAAATTTTGGGTGTTTGTTGATTCGATCGGAAAGTTTAATATCATCTAGCTTTTTCTGAAATGTGATACAATATGTGGAATTCATAAAGTTAGGCATAAAATCCGAAGTATGTGATATTTCGGGTTTAAAATATCTAAGGTGATTGTGGATTCCAAATGTTGTAGTTTGACATTTTCTTTTCTGCGACCGTACGTGTAATATGTGGTGTATCGTCGGTTTCGTTGCTATATGTCAATGACAATTGGGATACGCATATTTACTTACGTTGATGACATGTGATATTATGTGTTGCTGTGATATGTTATATTGGATCGCCGTGTTTTGAATAGCCGGGGGTTTTATGTGAGATGAGAGTTTTTATTTTCATTCATATAAAATTCATTGTATGTAATATTATTTTATTAGGGCACTTCCGGGTTGAGGATGATGTCACCATTGCTGTATATTATTTACTTTTCCGTATTAGGATAGACCTACGGAGGGGAGCACAAGTAACCGGGTTCTAGAGTCCAGTGGGAGACCATCTCGAGGAGTCGAGTCCGGATCTCTTAACTCTAGAATTGGTAGGATTGCTTGCCGCTCTCGTAGGGGTCTAGGGATGTGGGTTTGGCTATTCATCATGACCGTGGAATCTGTGTTTTATACAGGCTCAAAATAAAACACGGACCTCCTAGTATATCCAATATTTCATATGTTATCTTCTGCTGCTGATATAATGTGATGTGATCACTTTATATGCTTGAGACGATTGCTTTATTATTATATATATGATATATAATAAACGTTGCTTATATTTTGCACCCGCGCTAGTCCTGTCCCGGTATGCCGTTAGTTAAGTAACCTAACGATGCATAACGGGACACTGTGGCGAATGCGGATGGCATAAGCGTACATTGTATTTTTGTTTCTTCTGTAATACTTAGGAAGCATAAATGATGAGACTTCATTAATGGGATTAATGAAAGAAAAAGAAATCTAAAAGATATTGTAGAATCAAATTTTTAAAAGGGTAGCTCTAGTTTTTGTTTTGCATAGCGGTATTCCTTGTAGAATATCCAGCACCTTATTCGATAAGAAAAGAGCCGAGATCCCTTCATCGGGAGTGACCTCTTTAGCAAAAGCTAGCACATGCTACAACTCACTCGGTTTTGTTTTTGATTGCTTCTATAGTTCTAACTTTGCATAGTGGTATTTATGAAAAATCCTGTACCTTATTCGATAAGGAAAGAGTCGAGATCTCTTCACCGGGAGTGACCTCTTTAGCAAAAATTAGTAAAAGCCTCAAAAACACTTCTTTTCAAAATCACTTGTTTCTACAACGATATCAAGTTCGTTACGCAAAAGGTTTTCTTAAAAACCTTTCGTAGCCCTCCGTCATTTCAGATAAGTACCACTTAGTATTCGTTCTACGTTTGTTGACCCGCGTCAAGGTGTAGTGTGCGGTAGCTATTTAGTGATTATCTGCAAAAGCATGTGATGCGATTGGATTAGGGTAGTCGTGCGACTTTGTTGACCTGCGTCAAGGGTCGTACGGATGGGTTTAATTCAATCAGAAAATGTTCGGGTTGAACTTGACCAGTAGACTATGGTTTGTTGACCTGCGTCAAGGTCATAGGACGCTAGAGGCAAAATATTATCGGGAATTTCAAGTGTTGAAATTTGCAATGAGATTGCATACCTTCTATGAGATAGTTGGATCCCGATACCCACTGCGAGTAAGAGTTACTCATGGGAGACTTTTACACATGACAATTAGCCGATCAAGTAGGTGTCTAGAAAGGTGTTAACGGGGTTATGCCTCTGGGAAAACGAGGTTTATTTTAATTAGGTCCATGCGAAAGCACGGGAAACCTCCTTCAAAATATCGACACTGGCCTGGCTGAAAAATTGGCGAACTTATAAGGTGTAATTAATCCCGGCTAGTCTTACCTTTTAAGATTTGAAGGAAAATTTGATCAAACCAATGGAGCCATCCTGATTAGATAAAATAATAACCAATCTGATCTTGCAAGAGCATACGCTAAAGTGTTTTCTTCTCTCTCTCTTCAGGTAGCGACCATGTCAGACCTTAATCAAGATAATAATATGGATGTATTGACCGAACCCGCTTGTTATACTGAGCAGAGGAACGTTGGTTCCGTTCTTTCTTATAATTGTTATAAGACAGAGCAGGAAATAGGGAAGTATCCAGATTCCCACGCCGCCCAAACGAAAAATAAGCATGTTGATACATCTTCTTCGGGTGTGTTAGTTATCGAGAATTGTTTCTCAGTTCACTCTACGTCTTAGGTATTAGATTCCAGATCGGGATCCTACATATGTAATATCTTACATGGGGTAAGGAAAGGTAGAGAACTGAGAATGGGTGATCATTTCGTAAGAGTAGGGAATGGTGCAAATGTTGCAGCCAAAGCAGTTGGCGAATATCACATTGTATTACCAAATGGTAATACATTGATTCTGAACGAATTCTATTACATACCGACCCTGATATGCAATCTTATATCAGTTTCTTTTTTAAATAAAGAAGGATATAATTTTGTAACACAGGATAATGTTATGAATATTTTCATGAATTAAAAGTTGATTGGATCAGGCTCGTTAATTAATGGCATATACATTCTAAATCAAACCACAATTCTTAACATACAAAACACACACAAGAGAAAGAGTTCAGAAATGAACGAATCCTTCTTGTGGTATTGTAGACTAGGTCATATCAATACGACATGACTAGCTAAGTTACATAAGGATGGATATTTGAATCCGTTCGAATTATCATCTTATGACACTTTCCAGTCATGTCTCAAATACAAAACGACCAAAACTCCATTTACTGGATATGGAGAAAGAGCTAGTGAGCTCTTGGGACTGATACATAGTGATGTATGTGGTCCTATTTCTATACATGTCAGGAATGGTTCTTCGTACTTCATTACATTCACTGACGATCTCTCAAGATACGGGCATGTGTTCTTGATGAAATACAAGTCTGAAGCTTTTGAGAAATTCAAGGAATATAAATCCGAAGTCGAGAACCAAACGGGTAAAAGTATTAAAATCCTACGATCTGATCGAGGAGGTGAATACTTAAGCACGGAGTTCCTGGACTTTCTAAAAGAGAATGGGATTCTTTCTCAGCTTACTCCTCCATATACACCACAGCACAACGGCGTATCGGAGCGGAGAAACCGCACCCTATTGGATATGGTGCGCTCTATGATGAGTGTTGCTGAGTTGCCTATTTCCTTTTGGGGACATGCACTGGAAACAGCTGCAGACCAATTGAATATGATTCCTACCAAATCAGTGCCTACCACTCCATACGAGATATGGAAGGGGAAGAGACCATGTCTTCATCATGTTAAGATATGGGGTTATCTGGCCTATGTCAAAAGGCACAATCCGGAAAAACTCGAGGCAATGTCTGTTCTGTGCAAGTTTGTAGGATATCCTAAGCATTCACGGGGGCATATCTTTTACCACTCTGAGAAACAAAAGTTGTTTGTTGCTCAACATGCCACATTTTTAGAAAAGGAATTTCTTGCAAAAAAAATTAGTGGTCATGAGGTAGAACTGGAAGAGGTTGTAGCAGCACAAACTACAACAGAAGATTTGGTTGAACCAGAGGATACGATAGCTCCCAACGAACCCCAGCCTCTCCGCCGATCTAGCAGGGTTCCCCATCCACCTGAGAGATACTATGGTTTTCTCATTGATGGTGGAACCGAGGATTGCATCATGGAGGATGACGAGCCAACTAGCTTCGAGCAGGCCATCACGAGTGGAGACTCTGTGAAATGGCTAGATGCAATGCGATCTGAGATGGAATCCATGTATACCAACACAGTATGGACTTTGGAAGTTGCTCCTGAAGGGGTAACCCATTTGGAGCAAATGGATCTTTAAGAAGAAATTTGGTGTAGATGGAAAAGTTGAGACTTTCAAAACTAGACTTGTTGCAAAAGGTTTTCGTCAATGTTGTGAGAGTTAAACTCTCAAATATGGAGGAGATGCTATGATCTTTTTCCAGATCACAGATCTATAGGACAAAGTCTTTAATAAAAGAAAGGAGATCAGTCAACGACCAGGTGTGGATTATGATGAAACCTTTTCTCCAGTGGCTATGCTTAAGTCCATCCGGATCCTACTTGCTATTGCTGCATACCATGACTACGAAATCTGGCAAATGGATGTTAAGACCGCCTTTCTAAATGGTAATTTAGAAGAGAGCGTGTACATGACTCAGCCAGTGGGCTTCATAGACAGTGGGAGCAGCGGAAAGGTGTGCAAGCTGCTTAAATCCATTTACGGGTTAAAGCAGGCATCACGGAGTTGGAACATTTGTTTTGATGTTGTAGTCAAAGAGTTTGACTTCATAAAAAATGTAGATGAACCTTATATATACAAGAAGGTAGCAGAGAGTAAGGTTGTCTTCCTCGTATTGTACGTGGATGACATACTCTTGATAGGGAATGATATTTCTATGCTGCAATCGGTCAAGCTCTTCTTATCACAAAGATTCTCAATGAAAGATCTAGGTGATGCCTCCTACATCTTTGGGATTAAGATCTATAGAGATAGATCTAAACGGATACTGAGATTGTCCCAATCCAGGTACATTGACACTATACTAAAGAGGTTTAGTATGGAAGAATCCAAGCGTGGGTTTTTACCCACGATCTCAGGACTCACTCTCTCCAAAAAGATGTCTTCCAAGACTGATTTAGAGAGAGCTCGCATGCAAGGGATGCTTCGGTAGTAGGCTCTATCATGTACGCGATGCTATGTACCAGACCCGATGGAGCATACTGATTTGTGCGAAAGAGTGTGTTTGTAGTTAACCGCAATCAGAACGGTGTCGCGCGTAGCTAGACCGAGGTGAGTACGGGTCGTCCTCTGGGAAACGTTGAACCTTTTATTCTTACTTTAGATGTGTTGAGAAAGAGAGGAGGAAGAAATAAGAATGTTGTAGAATGGTTGTAGGATCTAGATCTACGTTAAACAAAGATAAAAATATAGATCTAGAATAACTACGGATGTAAGTTTAGATAAGAAGAGGGCTTGTAGGGTTCATTAGGATTTAGTAGTTATGGATGATTAATTAAAGATTACTCTTTCTATCCTTTAATAGATTTAAAACTAGAACGACAGTGATGCGTGTAGATTAGGGTTTCTGGAGGGAAAAGGAATCCCACTCTTAACCCCTATCTCGACACGGAACTCCGTTCATATCTAGCCTTTACCAAAACAATCATTAATCTAATCTCTAATCGCGGTCGAGACTAACAACGAATTGTTAGCGCGCCCGATTAGGATGTTAATGATTGTCTTGATAAAGTTTATAAATTTTATAGGACGTAAAAAGAGTTTAAAGATCTTCATCATCCATTAGCCTACCCTAATCCTACGAACCCTAACAAGCGGAGAATTACTCGCGCATGTTAGGAGAAAAAGAGATGGAGAGAAAATGCATAATTAAACTACGAAGAAATAGAATAAGAAAAAGAAAGCTACCTTTATTAATCAACAATATTCATTACACTTTGATTCCTTAGAAAATGATTACAAAGACTAGTTTGCTTCTCGATCTCTTCTAAGGAGGTAGACGAACAGTTGATGATCGGTCTGGATGCGTGAGCCGTCTTGGACTTCGTGATCTCGTCGACTTGATAATTTTTCCAAGAGGCTCTTGGTCTTTATTTATAGTCCCAAATGCCAGAAATTTAGCTTCTAAAATTGGAAGCAAACTGTAAAGATTCTCCCACAAAAGTTGCAAATCCTAACTCTCCTTTATTGCGGCGGATCCGCGGCCAAAAGGGGGGTTTGGCCGCGGATCCACGGCCAAGGGTGGGGATCACTTGTTGAATTTTCTGGGCTTTCATCTGTGTGACATGTGGCAATCTCAGGAATCTTTGGACTTTGGAAATCTTCTCGTAGTTGCTGCCAGACTTGATTTCTAAGTTTTGATTTCTTAATTAGGCAGGTTTGCTTTAACAACTTGATTTCCTTGATTTTAGTCCGGAAAATTTTGCACAACAACTCAAATAATATTTAGTAGACTTTGTTCTACTAGAATTTGGTCAATGATATTATTTGCATACATTTTTCTATCAAATGCTAATTATAATATATCAACACATGGAAAATATTATTTTTACAGATAAGCCCTCATATGTATGATATATTATAATAAAGACCTTTTTTAATATGGAATTAGTAGGAAAAATGTAATAACAAATATGCAGTTTTATCAACTGAACACATACTCACTAAGTGTAGTGAGTAGGTATCAAGCAGATCCAGGAGAGAGTCACTGGACAGCTGTGAAGAGCATTCTCAAGTACTTGAGAAGGACTAAAGAGATACTCTTAGTGTATGGTAACGGAGAACTCCAAGTGGAGTCATTTACTGATTCGAGCTTCCAGAGTGATAAGGACAACTCTAAGTCACACTCGGGATTTGTCTTTACCCTCAATGGAGGGGCGGTATGCTGGAAGAGTTCCAAGTAGGAAACCATGGCAGACTCGACGATGGAGGCTGAATACATCGCTACCAACGATTCTGCCAAAGAGGCTGTCTGGATGAAGAAGTTCATAACTGAACTTGGTGTGGTTCCATCTATTATGCATCCAATACCTTTGTATTGTGATAACAATGGAGCAGTGGCTTTGGCCAAGGAACCCAGGTCCCATCAGCGATCCAGGCATATTCTGAGGTGGTATACCTGATCCGAGAGATAGTTGATCGCCGGGAGATTGAGGTCAGGAGAGTTGACATGAAGGACAACACAACGGATCCACTCACGAAGGCCATTTCCCAGATACAGTTTGAGAGACTCTTCGGGATGTTGGGTATGAGATACTACAACAGCTGACCCTAGTGCAAGTGAGAGATTGTTAGTTATATGTATGCCCTAGAGGCCATTATTGTACATGTGATGTATATTATAGTGGATGCTTGGACATATATAGAGAGGACTTTCTTGCTCGACATGATAGTATGCTATCTGGTTGCTCTTTATCTAAACATGTATACCTGTCTCTTGATACTGTCTCTTGGTTACATATTGGTAAAGCCCTTAGGATGTGTACTTGACTACCAGGATTATGATGCAGATCATACTAGTGGGGCCATGGTAGTCCATAAGTTCATCCTTTAATGTTCCTAGTCGTGGGTGTATCGATACAGGGCATCGATATACCAGAGTAAACTAGCGTATACACTTCTCGACCCATGAGATGGGCGATGGATGATCCCATATCCATTGGTGTTTGACATCAGAGATGGTATATGGTTGCTCAGTGGAGACTAGGTACACTGGACGGACTCGCCGAGAACTCCTAGATGGTATTATACCTGACGTCAGATAGCAGTTCGCTGGTGACACTGGTACAGGTTAGTCTGTAGACCCGAGATCGTCATAGAGTCTTGTGTGATTCCCACTGTGCTTTGATTTCCACCTTACCACGTTCAAGAGGACGTGCAAAACGGTGGTTTTTGGGTACAGTCCATAGTTACATGGAGGCAATAAGCGATAGGAGGGGATTTCATCTCTCCCGGTATTGGGGGTAGATATCGTGCTGTGCTCGATTGGCTATAACTGGAAGTCCTTAACCAGGGATGATTTAGAGATTTACTGGTAAGTGTTATCAGTAGTTTCTTGACCCATTATGAGCCTCATATCGACATGACTTATCGAGTTATTGGGGTCTGACGTTTACAACCCCTAAACTGGATATGCGACATCTAAGACGAAGAGACCAGACTGTACGGTAGTGTTACTGACAGGCTTTACAGGATTTAGAGCGGGCTTGCTTGTTGATCTTCTAATCACTCAATACTCGGCTAGCCGTTACGTCCAGCTAGTACCGCTGACGGCTTGTGGGTGCTTGATATGATCATCACCTACTGCCAACATATTGACGAGTCTTTAGAGTCCTACACAGAGGTTTCACTGGCCCAGGAAAAACGAGGTAGGAGCACATATGTGATATGTGCGGGACCGAGAATAGTACGAGTATGTGATACCGTATTCTATTCTCGTGATTTATTCGTATCAGTCAGTTATATGTGATATAGCCGGGTTATCGAATCAAGGGTTGATTCGATAGGATGGTACAAATTATATTAGTCGGTTGTATATGATATAGCCGGATTATTAAATCAAGTGTTGATTTAATGATTTAATGTATAATTATATATTTGATATATTAATTTACATTAACTAATATTTGCTCACTTAAGCATTTCTTTTTCTCACATGTGCACACTTATTATATATGTAATATATATTAATTGTGTTTTAATATTTTGTGTCATGGTTGATGATACATGCAACATGGGTGTATGAGACTTACACCATGATAAAGATAATGAAGGGTTTATTTATTTAGTGTAAATCAATTATTAGTTGGATAATGGTCACATGGCATGAAGCTTGTAGAAGCTTGGAGACCCATTGACTAGTCCACTAGTTTTGTCTTATACTAGATATTTGTTAACCCAACCATTATCTAAACTCATGGTTAAGTCTCTACTTGAGTGATATTCGATATTTTCTCACCCATGGTTGCCATTCACTCTCTCATCCATTATTTGCTTCTTCTTCCTCAATCTTAAGAGAGAGCTCCATAAGTTTTGTAAGAGAGCTTAAAATTAGTGAGCAAATCAATTCTAAAGTGAGCAAAAATCCTACTTCATCATCCTCTACTAGATTAGCACTTTAGTATAGGGTGTTAGATTCACTAATCTCACATTAGTGAATAGGTAGCTTGGGTTAGTGTCTCCTCGACGTAGATCATTTTCGGACCCGAAGACTTCAAGCAAGTATGCACCATTCACCTTGTGGAGCCTCTCAAAGGTCCGGGAGTTAAATGATCGCAGCGAAGGGACTACTACATAGAGCTAATGAAGTGAAGGAGCGGTCTACAAAGGTTGTATTCTTAGTTCACTTAATTGTAAAGTAGTTTACACATTGTTTCGTATGATTCTCTAGTTAAAGTTCCTAGGTTAGAGTTCTTTAGCATGACAAAAATTTAAAAATGGCATGGAAGATACCTCCCGAAACCTTGCCGTCGTACATAGGAACCCTACATTTCCAATGAGTGCTGTAGTGCTAAACGGTATGCCACTTCTCCAATTCGTTCGAGTATATCTAACGGTCCTATGTTTCTTGGACTTAGCTTACCTCTTTTGCCAAAACAGATCACTCCTCTGTTTGGAGAGATCTTCAAGAATACATGATCTCCAGGTTGGAACTCCAGATGTCGACGCTTTGCATCTTCCCAACGCTTCTATCGGTCTTAGGCTATGCGCATTCTTTTCCTGGTCGTGCGAACTATGTCCACAGTTACCACGATCATCTCTGGTCTAAGGAGTTCATGATCTCCAATCTCGTCCCAACTTAACGGTGAACGATACTTCCGTCCATAGAGTGCTGCGAATGGTGCCATTCCAATGCTTGCCTGATAGCTGTTGTTATATGAAAACTCCACAAGGTGTAGGTGATCTTCCCACGAACCTCCGAAGTCTAACATACAGGCTCTTAGCATGTCTTCCAAAATCTGAATTATTCGCTCGGACTGTCCATTCGTTTGTGGATGATAAGCCGTGCTGAAATTCAGACTCGTTTCCAGGCTAGCTTGCGGACTTTGCCAAAATTATGATCGGAATCTTGTATCATGATCGGAGACAATGCAAACAGGCACTCCATGTAATCTCACGATTTCCTGCATGAGTTCATGGGTATCAAATATGGTACATCTTGAAGGTTTAAATCTTACTTTAGATTTATGCTCACATCCAAGTACTTCTTTGTTAACGTCTCGGTTGGCTGGCCTACTTGAAATGGAATAAAGTGAGCCGACTTGGTGAGTCGATCCACAATAACCTAAATTGTGTCTTTACCCTTCGTGATGTGAGGAAGGGCAGTCACGAAGTCTATGGTAATGTGCTGCCATTTCCATTCTGGGATTGGTAACGGCTGAAGTAGACCAGCAGTTCTATGATGTTCAGCCTTCACTTGCTGACACACCAAACACTTTGCTACGCTTTTAGCTATTTCGCGCTTCATTCCATGTCACCAGTAGTGTTGCCGTAGATCCTTGTACATCTTCGTACCGTCGGGGTGTACCGAATACGGAGAGTTGTGTGCTTTTTTCATCAATTCTTCTCGAACAGGGCCGATTGGTACACATAAACGACTTCCATATTGCAAGGATCTATCTTCATGGATGACGAAGTCAGTTTGAAGTCCACTTTCTACTTGTTCTCGGATCTTTTGTAGCTTGGCATTATTTGCTTGAGCTGCCTTGATCTGATTTACAAAAGTGGATTGGACTTGTAAGTTCATCAAATATGAAGCGTTACCTGGCATAACTACTTCGATCTCCAATCCGTGCAATTCTTGCTGTAACTTCCACTGAGCGGTGAGGTCATTGCTAATGGCTGGCGACTAAGTGCATCAGGAACTACGTTCACCTTCCCAGGATGATATTGTAGGTTGATGTCGAAATCCGCCATGAGTTCTAGCCATCTTCTCTGCCGCATGTTTGGTTCTTTCTGAGTAAATACATATTTCAGACTCTTGTAGTCATTGTATATATCCACTCGTTCTTCCATGAGATAGTGGCGCCAAATCTTAAGTGCGAAGATGATGGCTGCCAACTCCAGATCATGTGTTGGATAGTTGCGCTCATGAACCTTTAACCGTCTTGATGCAAAAGCCACAACTTTTTTTATGCTGGTGTAGAACACATCCTAATCCTTTACCAGACGTATCACAATACACAACGAATACTCCAGATTGATCCGGTATTACAAGGATAGGAGAAGAGGTTAATCTTGACTTGAGTTCTACAAAAGCTTTTTCACATACTTCTGACCACACGAATGCTTCATCTTTACGTGTGAGCTTGGTCAGGGGTGCTATAATCTTTGAAAATTCTTCAATGAATTATCGGTAGTATCCTGCTAATCCCAAGAAACTTCGTATATCTTTCACCGTCTTTGGTGTCGGCCACTCGCTGACAGTTGACACCTTAGCTGGATCTACAGAGATTCCTTCGTCTGAAACAATATGTTCGAGAAATCCGACTTGATCTAGACAAAATTCACACTTGCTATACCTGGTGTAGAGCTGATGTTGTCGCAATGTCTCCAGGATAATCCGTAAGTGCTCGGCATGTTCTTTCCGATTCTTTGAATATACGAGGATGTCGTCGATGAAAATGACAATGAACCTGTCTAAGTACTCTCGGAAAACTTGGTTCATTAGGTTCATAAAGATGGAAGGTGCATTGGTCACTCCAAATGGCATTATGGGATATTCATAATGACCATATTGAGTCCTAAACGCCGTCTTCGGAATGTCGGACTGTTTGACCTTCACATGATGATAACCCGAATGAAGATCTAGTTTTGAAAATACACAAGACCCACTTAACTTATCGAAAAGATTATCGATGTGCGGTAGTGGGTACTTGTTCTTAATTGTCACTTCGTTCAGAACTTGGTAATCCACATGCATCCTGTAAGAACCTATTTTCTTCTTCACGAGTAACACCGGAGATCTCCAACTTGAAGTACTAGGTCGGATCCAACCTTTCTTCAGCAATTCATCCAACTGAATACGGATCTCCTTCAATCCCTCCAGACTTAACCGGTACGGAGCTTTGATTACAGGTTGCGCACCAGACTGTAAATCAATACTAAACTCAAGAGCTCGATTGGGAGGCAAACGTGATATGTCTTCAGGGAACACATCCTCGAACTCTCGAACTACTTCGGGCTTTTCTTCTTCCGCCAGTAGAGAGAACACTTCTGCATTCTTCGGTTTAGCACGGTAGTTTCTTGGCTCTAAAGTTCTATCTCCCCTTTTGAAATAGAAGACTGGGTGATCTGATATCTCAAATACTATCCTTCTTTGACGGCAGTCAATAGTAGTATAGAATACTCCCAGTCAATCCATTCCCAGCACAACATCGAAATTTGGTATGTCCAATACTTTGCAATTTGCATAGAATTCTCGTCTGCAAACTACAACTAGGCACTGATCATATCCTAAAGTTGCCTTAAAGATTCCATTCCCAGAACTGATATTCCAGCTTGAAATGAGTGTCTTCATGGGAATCACATGCGTTCTCACGAATCGTTGTGACATGAAGCAGTTTGAAGCTCCAATGTCAAAAATTGCGAGTGCAGGAAGGGTGGCTACTAGTATAGTACCTAAGTTGTGTGAGATTTGGTTTAGATATAGGAAAAGTATAGTGATACACAAGGATTGAAAAGTTGAAAGGATGGGAAGTTACCAGTGATGACTTGTCCTGTGGCTTCGGCCTTCTCGACCGTCATTGTAGAAGACTGACGTCTTGGTACATTCTTCCTTGCTGGAGGCACATTCTTCTGTCCTTGGGGCATGTTTCTCTTCCCTTGAGGCATGTTTCTCTGTTCCTGATGGAATTGACGATGAGGTTGTGCAGGTGGTCCACGTGGAGCTGGTGCTGGAAGAGCTAGGTGGGGGTGCAGGTGCCTGAATGGCTGGCCTATGCGACGTTGTGATTGCGAGTCTGGGTGCTGGTGCTGTGTTAAAACGATATGGGCATGCTTTTATAGAGTGAGTAGATGCGCCACAAATCAAACACAGGCTATTTGCATGCCTGCAGTCTTTCTCCATGTGTCTAGTTCTCTTGCAGTAGAAATAGAAATCTGGACCGGACTGGTTAAACGATCTTCCCGATCTCCTTGGTGCAAAGGTCGGCCTAGAAGAGGCTCCTCCTATCATCTGTGTGGCAAGGCGTTTGATTCCAGCTATTTGGGGCTTACCCTTTTTCTTGACCAAAGCTTCGTAGCGATGTGCTACCTTCAGGGCGAGTTCATATGTTGGGTAGTCGCCTGTGGCTAATGCTGCATGAATCTCCGGGTCTAAGACCTGTTGCAATCGTCTAGCCCGAATCTCATCGGTCGGGATCAAATGCGCCGCGAACCTGATAAGATATTGATGTTAGGATAGAGATGTGTTTTAACGGAACAGTATTTGATACAAATTCTTTACCTGCTATGCATGATGAATTCGGCATCACATTCTTCCACCGATTTTACCCACATAGAACTTTGTTGTAGGTGGATGAATTGTTGCTCCATCTAAAAATGGACAGTTTCAAGGAAGAACTTCGCATCGAACAGATCACGAAATGTCTTCCACTCTATGGGTTAGGGGAGACGGCTTTACTCAGCCTTCCACCAGACTCTTGCAATGTCGGTTAGTTGCAACTTAGCAACTCTCACCCAGGAAATATCTGGCACTTGAGCTGCTGCCAGGTCATCTTTGATCTCTTGATCCCATTCTTCTGCCTTAAGTGGGCTCTCTTTTCCCGAGAAGTGTTTAGGGTGCAGTGCCCGAAACTGCTTGACTCCGGATGCCTCGGCTTCAGGACGGTGCATGAGGATAGCAGTCTGCTGCTGCCGACCCTCTAATAGGCTCTTGATAGTCTCAAGAAGTATCGTTTGCTCATTGATAGGAGCTGCAACGGTAGGGGGATGTGATAGAGTAGGCGGTGGAGTATTGCCATTGACGTTCATGCTGGTGTTGATCATAGAATCCATTACCTTGATAGAAAAAGGAATGATTAGGATAGATTCAAGAAATTTGAAATGTAAGGAATGTATAGTTATTGATTCTTATAATTCTTGTGATATATTGCTTAAGACTTTATGCAGAACTGACCTGCATGGGCCGCCAACAAAACCTGTTACGTCCCGCTTCCCAGTAGACGGAAATGGTGACGTGGAAAGCCCGCAACGTATTTACTATGAAATAAATACGTTAAGCGTAATTAAGCAATATATAAATGAACAAGAATGACAAGAGTAATAAAATAAACTGCAACTTTATTTACATTCAACTTTACATACAATTAGTTGTAATAAAAAGATATAATGATATAAAACAATACCTAAACAATGGTATACAGAAAGTAAGTGCAGGCTGGAAGGAGCTAGTAATCAAGCTGAGCTATAAGCTGGTCCAAGTCCTCCTGGCTCGGCCCTATCTCCTCAGAGTCCGGTCCTCCTGATGAACATTCCAAAGAAAGAAACAGAAAGGAATATCGCCAGCAAACTAGCGCTCGGTAAGTCCCAAAAGAAGAATAGAAGATAGTAGGTAATTGTGAAATGAACAGGTAAAGTTGTATATGATTGTTTACAGGTATAGAATAGTTATTCAAACGTGGTTATTTGTAGTTTGATAAAGAAAGTATTCATGTATACGAGAGGAGTCCATCTTACCCCGTGGACTATGGTAACATGTAATATAAGGCCTCGTCATAACCCATGGGACAACGACACGTGAATTCATGTAGGTGTCTTTTAAGTGACCTCTCGTGCCACTGTAAGTGCACGGCGGCGCCCCGGCCGTCAATCCGACGGCCAAATGCGGAAACGGTGATAAACTTTAATTTTGCGAACTTAGCAAACCGGCACCACCGCGCACTAAACCCTGGATCGGGCCATTAAATTAGTTCTAGCAAAGTAACAAGATAGGGAAGAGATATACCGACTGATCCGAGTCCTCCGGTCTTCATCTCCACTCCGATCTCCTCGCGGAAACTCCGGTCGTCGCCTCCTCGCCGGAAGGGCACCACATCGCCTGTTTCTTTTACGGGCTCCCACCTCAATACCGAGGCAACTCGGGCACGAAGCTGGCAAGTCGACGTGCCCAAGATGTGCTGTAGAATATAGTGAAGAGTGCATGTCTCACTTTGGGGTATTGTTGCCTTTGATGGAGGTGAAGGAAGAATGAGCTTTGGAGGGAAATGAAGCTATCAATCTTTTTCAAAGAAAATGAGATGATCAAATATATCTCCACACAAATGAACCTCTCTCTCTCATTTTCCCTCAATGAAGTGGCCGGCCAAATTCTTGTGGGAAATGGTGGTGGAGTGTGAACCAAAAGCAAGAGGGAGGTGATGGTAGTGTAAAGGGAAGGGGTGACCACATACCAAGACATCATGATAACAAAACCCATATCCAAATCAAATCCTTTCAAATCTCATTTAATGCAAGTGATGGAAGAAAGATGCTTAACATATCATAATAAATATATTTGCAAGAAACCCCCTCCACAAATGTTATTTGCAAACTTGCAAATAACCCCCTCCATTGGAAAAGTCCGGCCGGGAAAGAACAAAGGAAAACCGGCCGGAACGGAATGCAAACTGGCAACACCAGAAAACTGGTCCCGTAATAAATTATAGGAAAACCCCGATACTGTGCATACACACCCGCATCTGTATTCCGTCCGGATACAAATGCAAAGAGACAAAATCTACACTGTACTAAACTAGGATCCGGCTTAAACCAAAACCGGCTAGTAATGTTCGTCCGATCCTGATCCGTGCAATACCGCACGTATCTGATCGAACCCTGCCATATATCTATACGGCCTCTAGTACAAACCGCCCGATCCTGATCCGTGCAATACCGCACGTATCTGATCGGACCCTGCCATATCTCCATACGGCCTCTACAGCGTTTCGCCCGAAAGCTGAGTAACTGAAAGTGTGGTGGACTCTAAAGACTCGTCAATACTATGGCTGTGGATTTAACCACTAGCACGTCAGAGGTATAAGCCAATACGTAACGGGCCACCAGCTATTGACCAAAAGGGACGTCGATGAGCGAACTCATCCTGACACCCTACTGAGCCTGTCAGTGACAATATCCGTACAGTCCGGTCCGTTCATCTATGAGCATCGCATGTCGGGCCTAGGGGGTTGGTAAAAGTCAGACCCCCAAAAGCGGTATAAGTCGTGTCGGAGTGTAGCCCAGAACACCCTGAGATACTACTGGAATACCTACCAGTAAATCTCTTGCCTTGGCCAAGGACTTCGTATAATGGCTCTCCTAGACACAGCGCGACCTCACCCCCAATACCGGGAGAGACGAACCCCTGAAGATCCGCTCACTGCCTCCATGTGGCTCGGGACTGTACCCAACTAAAACCTGTTTGCACGACTCCTTTGAGCCGTGGTAGGGTAGTAATCAAAGCACAGTGGGAACTCACACGAGACAAATGACGATCCCCAGGTCGATGAACTAACCTGTACACATGTCACCTGGGAACTGCTATCTGACGTCAGGTATAAGACCAACTAGCATGTTCCCGGCGAGTCCTGTCCGGTGTACTCATAACCCAATGAGCACTTGTATACATCTTAGGTGAACCAACTGACACCAGTGGCTTGTGAGACCGGCCACCGCCCCTCGTTGGGGTCTCGACTGTATACACTAGTCTACTCTGGAGAATCGATGCCCTGTCTCGAAACTCCCACGACTAGGGACCTTTTAAGGATGTGCTTATAGACTCCAGCTCTCACTTATATGATCGCCCTCATACTGCTGGCAGTCAAGCAAGAATCCTAGGGGCTCTATCAACGTGTAATAGCGACCTGTCAGGTCACCTAAAGCAGTACACGATGATAAAGGTAAACCAGATAGCATACTATCATCTCGAGTAAGACTGTTCTACCTCAATCATTGCAATCACGTGCCTGTGATCCAATAATTGACTCTGAGGGCACTATCTCCAACAATCTCCCACTTGCACTCAAGGCTAATTGTTGCGATGTCGCATACTCACAGCCCGTGTGATACCGAACACCCAACTCCTCTACTGGTCAGTCTCACAAAGCTTGTTTGCGAAACTATTGCGTTCAAGGAATAGCCTCAGTGAGTGGATCCGCCATGATGTTTCTTTCTATGTCTCTCTATATCTCAAGTTCGCGGAGAAAACTATCTCCCGAAATAAGCAACACCTGTCTTAGAATGCCTGGATATCTGATGGGACTTAGCTCATAAATGAACTCCAAATCCAAACTTCTTAGACTGTATCGTCAACTGAACTTAATCAGTATCCTGCGCCAAGCCTCCCTCAGTATCTGCCTGGATCACCTGTCCAAAATACTGTCCCTCGTCAGAGGGAAAACTATAACTCTGACAACCTCCTTGTCGTCCATGTCACCTTGGAAGCCTGGAATGATAACTGTCCCCCGAATGAGGCTGTCATTATCATATCCCTAGAACATCCACTTATGTTCTAAAACTGCTTCCGATTGTTTCTCCAGGATTGGATCAATATCAACTTATTGCATCTAGTGCAAGAACAACATCTGGTGTGGTACTTGACATCTCATGATTGACTCAATTGCCTAAGCAAGTAATCTGCCAATCATGCACATCCCTCTCTACTTTAGTCTTTAGGACACCTTTAGAGAGGGTGACTCCATCACCTGCAGGTATACTACCGTGCCAGGAGTCGTCCATTCTAAATACTCTTAGAATGCTGTCTAAGTACCCTGATTGGGAAACCACCCAAATCTAGATCTAAAGCCATGGATCTAGTAACCAGTATGTCTGATATAATGTCCAAGTCCTTTGTGGAGAAACCACTGTGTGACGACCAAAATATAACCGATCGTAGTATAGGAATGTCACTTCCTACTTTGTGTATGTCATCCAAATACCAGGATATCACACCCTACTACCTTCTTAACAGATCCATCCCCTATTCTGATGACGTCAAACCTATGACTGTCACATCAGAAATAGATGATCTATCTCCGCTATATCTGCTTTAGTCTATAAATAGACATAAGCCTGATTTCCACCAATGCTTCCGCTGCTCCCACTGACTACGACAACCCTCTGGCAGAGTCATATAGACGTGCACTTCTAAAGCTAGTTTAGAACGACGCTATACTCATCCTCCTGCCGGGTCTCGCAGCCTGGAACAACAACAATGGCAAGTGTGGGTAAACAAGAACTTCCCTGTCACCGTCCTTGAGGCTACCGGAGTACCTCTCGGGTGCCTGAAGTTACCCACCTTATATGCGGAGTGGCCAATGGAATGTCAAATCAGATTGAATCTCTAGGTTCCTTATCAAATCTTCAGTAATCGTTTGCGGTTCTGGAATCACTTCCAGTTCTACCATACTCCCACTACTGTTTTTGAAAAAATCCATTTTTATTAAAACTGTGGCGAGTCAAGAACAATATCACTATTGATCTTTCTTATGGTAGAAAATCAACCCTCGTCATAGCCTGGGTCAACCCACAAACAGCCATTACAGAAACGTGCCTTGAGTTATCCAGAGTCTGGTTTTAATCATAAGCCGGACAACTCCCCGTACCTTAACAATGTTAAGATATGAACTGTACTATATCCAATATAGAACCAGAGGCACTGATTTAATTGAACCAGATTCAAATCATGCAGCTGTCTCCAGTGCATGTCAACTAAATGGAGAGAGGCCGATCAGCGTTACTCAACTTAGGAATGCTTCCAATTATGAGTAACCTGAAAGAGAAGCAAGTTCTCTTTATCATTACTATCAACTGAATACCATACACAAGTATCTACATCTTCGATTACCTTGAAGGATCCCGATACTTGTTACACCTGGTTCTCTACTCTATTCAAATACCTATAACTCCTCAAAACTTAGACCCTGTGTTTCTACGAAACACATGTCTAAGAACTAGAGAAGTTAAAAGTAAACAGAATATAGCATGAGGACCAACCCCTCTGTCCTAATGGACACTGGACAACATACAATACTCTGTATAAGTCCGCTGAGTCTAACAACTCTTTCACTGTGTGTCGTAGGTTGAAAACTGTACTTATGGTTAAGAAGAATTACACCGCTGTTTAATGCTCCTTACCTAACCATCCACTGATATAGGTAAATGTCATCGACATAATATCAAAAGGTATATCTCACTCTATGAAAATAGACGTACAGATATATCAATTTGAAATTGGTGCATAAAAGCGGATATTCAAAACCAAATATTTGCCGACCGGCAAACAGCCCAGGTGATTTCCTCAAATATCACCGATTACAACGAATCCCGATATAATGAGGATGATCACCCAATTCCCAATAACTTACTCCCACTCATCATCTGTAAAACCATACAGATGTGAGAATCATACCTGGTAAATACATACCCTGGAGTAAGTGTCTAAATGGGAAATCAGTTTTCTTTTAACAGTACACAGTGAAACTGAAACATAGAAATGTTCCGTAGGGGTATCCTGGTATTCCTAGTAATGCCTCTTCCATTATCCAGATTCACAACTATAACCGTATAATTCTTTGCCACCTCTCTAAATCCCTTTATATGTCTTTAGTCATTACCTTCTGCACACCCCTTAGCCCAAATGGTTTTCTTCCTTCCCTACCGTTCGGCACCAGCCTATGGTTTGGAAGAAGACTATCCAATAAGCATAATGGGTGTACTGTCCTAATCCTAGGAACACTCGCAATGCGAGAGAAGGTGAAGATAAAAGACAACCGAATAAACCTTATTCCTATTTCTCCTGGACCAGAATCCATCCCCGAACTGGAACAATGTTCCTTTCGAGTTCGTATATAACCATACGATGGAGTATCCAATAAACTGTGGATCTTCGTAGTGATACGGAGTGTCCTGGAGAAATACAAAGGTGATTTAGGATTGGCGAAGAAATATTTGGTTTGGTCGTGAATATCAGTCGCAATTTACTTTGCCCTCTTACTAATCCCTTGCTTTGTCTTAATCTTAATACCTTCTGCACACCGTTTAGGCTAATTGGTTTTTTTCATTCCCCACTATTCGGCACCAGCCTAAAGTTTGGAAGAAGACTATCCAATTTGCGTAATAGGTGTACTATCTCCTAAACTAAGGAGTACTCGTAACTTGAGAGGAGGCAAAAAGGAAAAGACAACTGAATAATCCTATCCGTTTTCTCCAGAACCGGAAACCATCCTCGAATTCCTTCGAGTTCGTATCTAACCATACGATGGCTTTGTCCAATGGAAGTGGACGTTCGCAATAATACGGGGTGTCCTGGAGAAAAGGGTAAAAGTAGGAGTGGCAATGAGGTCTGCAACTCTGACAATCCAAAAGCCAGTGTTAAGAAGGTTCGGTCAACTTGGTCACTGAGTCATAGTCTTAGGGTCGGGTCAATGGTCACTGCCAGAGAGAGAGAGAAAAGAAACACTCAGCGTGCACTCTAACCAAGATCAGAATGGTTACCAATATATCTAATCTGGAAACCTCCCACTGTACCTCAAATTCTCCTCCAAACCTGAAAGAAGAATTAGTCGGGGTCACCCGAGGAGTAAACCAACTCATCAGTGGGAATCGGGATCCAACTATCATCGCATGATAACGTGACGGAATCCGCTCACGGTATTACACTCCAGAAGGTATGCGCATATCTGGCAAGTTTCAGTTCTTTTGAAACTCCCGATGTGATTTTTACCCCATGCTCTTATGACCTTGACTTTGGCCAACAAATCATAAGTCACATGTCAAGTTCCACCCGTCATTCTCCAGGTTAATTTGAATCCACCCGTACCTACCCTTGACTTTGGCCAACAAGGCAGTACGACTGTTCCAAACCAACGCATCTATCTATGCTGCATATGAATAACCAACAGCTACCAAACACTGTGCCTTGACTTTGGCCAACAAACACAGCTTGAATACTATTGACTACCCATATGAAACGACGGAGGGCTACGAATGGTTTCTGGCGAAAACCTTTAACGTAATGAACTTGATATCGTTGAAGGAACGTATAGCTTTTTAGAAAATATAGTTACGAAAACCTTTGCTAAAGAGGTCACTCCCGGTGAAGGGATCTCGGCTCTTTCCCCGTAGAATGAGGTGCAGGATATTCCAACTGAATACCACGATCCAAAGCAAAAGTAAACGGCTATAGTGAAGTTACTGCCCTAACGCAAACTTTTGTCCAAGGGGTCACTCCCGGTGAAGGGATCTCGGCCCTTGCCTCGTCGACTGAGGAGCAGGATATTCCAAATGAATACCACGATGCAAAACAAAAGTGAACGTCCTTGCAATAACAGCTTTTTTTTTTGAAAAGTGTTCCGACAACATCAGATTAGGTTTGTTTATCTTGCATTGATCCGAATCAATGCAGTCCCATCAATTGATCACACCACAAAGAACGAAAATATACTGACGTACGTATATGCCATCCGCATTCGCCACTGGGTCCCGTCATCACCCGTTAGGTTAGCTAACTAACGACAGAGCGGGGACTGGACTAGCGCGGATGAAAAACATATACAACATCTACTAATATATATACCAATATATAGTATTTCGCTCAAGGTGTGAATAAAATGCAACATCACAGAAATGTACAGCATCACAGAACAATACAGATATCTGGGATCCTCGGGTTTCACAGATCCACTGCTGAAACCCGATGTTCCCCTGGTCGTGTGGATAGCCTGTGCAATGAAATCCTATACCCCCTACGAGTGCGGCGAATAGCCTGCCAATCCTGGAGTGAAGCCCCCCCTCCGTCCTAATGCCATGAGATGCGGGCTTGTTGCCTTCTAGAACCCAGCTATCCGTGCACCCCTCCGCGGGGTAACCCTAGTACAGAAAGTAAAATATACATACAACGGGTACATCGACCGCAACCTGGTCGTGCCCCAAAATAATAATACAAACAGGCAGTGACGGCCGTCCACATGTCGGACGCTCGCCCCGCAATATCAAATGTACATAATACAACAACACTGTACTAGCATTGCATCCAGGCTATCCCCCACGACCGATCCGCAACATCACAGCAAATACATAGAACATCAACGTGAAAGTCACGTTCGCAAATCCGTCTAACCGGGCTATAGCAGTTAGACTGGATTTACCGATCAAGTGACATTCACGGTCGCAGATATAATGTAAATACTGTGAAATAATGTGTTTAAAATATCCGATCGATCAAAAATTAACAAGTGGGCCCCCAAGAAATACTGTAGCACTCACAGAAAATCTGGGCCCAATATTAATATTCCAAAACCCCTAAAATAAGCCCAGAAGCCCACTGGAAAAAATTGATGCAGTGACGACACCAATGTGCGGCGGAACCGCGGCCCAAGGGGGGGTTTGGCCGCGGTTCCGCGCTTCAGTGATCGAGTCACTGCGTCGAATTTTTACAGTGTTCTTAGAACTCCCTGCACATCATTCTGAGACAACCTGAAAAATTTTTAGAGCCAGAAAAAATTCGACAGAAAACTGATGTGAGTGAAAATGTACATTTTGGAATTTTGGTCGATCGAAGATGCAAAACACATCAAACGAAGCTAGACGAAGTTAATGGCGAGGCTCTGATACCACTGTAAGTGCACGGCGGCGCCCCGGCCGTCAATCCGACGGCCAAATGCGGAAACGGTGATAAACTTTAATTTTGCGAACTTAGCAAACCGGCACCACCGCGCACTAAACCCCGGATCGGGCCATTAAACTAGTTCTAGCAAAGTAACAAGATAGGGAAGAGATATACCGACTGATCCGAGTCCTCCGGTCTTCATCTCCACTCCGATCTCCTCGCGGAAACTCCGGTCGTCGCCTCCTCGCCGGAAGGGCACCACATCGCCTGTTTCTTTTACGGGCTCCCACCTCAATACCGAGGCAACTCGGGCACGAAGCTGGCAAGTCGACGTGCCCAAGATGTGCTGTAGAATATAGTGAAGAGTGCATGTCTCACTTTGGGGTATTGTTGCCTTTGATGGAGGTGAAGGAAGAATGAGCTTTGGAGGGAAATGAAGCTATCAATCTTTTTCAAAGAAAATGAGATGATCAAATATATCTCCACACAAATGAACCTCTCTCTCTCATTTTCCCTCAATGAAGTGGCCGGCCAAATTCTTGTGGGAAATGGTGGTGGAGTGTGAACCAAAAGCAAGAGGGAGGTGATGGTAGTGTAAAGGGAAGGGGTGACCACATACCAAGACATCATGATAACAAAACCCATATCCAAATCAAATCCTTTCAAATCTCATTTAATGCAAGTGATGGAAGAAAGATGCTTAACATATCATAATAAATATATTTGCAAGAAACCCCCTCCACAAATGTTATTTGCAAACTTGCAAATAACCCCCTCCATTGGAAAAGTCCGGCCGGGAAAGAACAAAGGAAAACCGGCCGGAACGGAATGCAAACTGGCAACACCAGAAAACTGGTCCCGTAATAAATTACAGGAAAACCCCGATACTGTGCATACACACCCGCATCTGTATTCCGTCCGGATACAAATGCAAAGAGACAAAATCTACACTGTACTAAACTAGGATCCGGCTTAAACCAAAACCGGCTAGTAATGTTTGTCCGATCCTGATCCGTGCAATACCGCACGTATCTGATCGAACCCTGCCATATATCTATACGGCCTCTAGTACAAACCGCCCGATCCTGATCCGTGCAATACCGCACGTATCTGATCGGACCCTGCCATATCTCCATACGGCCTCTACAGCGTTTCGTCCGAAAGCTGAGTAACTGAAAGTGTGGTGGACTCTAAAGACTCGTCAATACTATGGCTGTGGATTTAACCACTAGCACGTCAGAGGTATAAGCCAATACGTAACGGGCCACCAGCTATTGACCAAAAGGGACGTCGATGAGCGAACTCATCCTGACACCCTACTGAGCCTGTCAGTGACAATATCCGTACAGTCCGGTCCGTTCGTCTATGAGCATCGCATGTCGGTCCTAGGGGGTTGGTAAAAGTCAGACCCCCAAAAGCGGTACAAGTCGTGTCGGAGTGTAGCCCAGAACACCCTGAGATACTACTGGAATACCTACCAGTAAATCTCCTGCCTTGGCCAAGGACTTCGTGTAATGGCTCTCCTAGACACAGCGCGACCTCACCCCCAATACCGGGAGAGACGAACCCCTGAAGATCCGCTCACTGCCTCCATGTGGCTCGGGACTGTACCCAACTAAAACCTGTTTGCACGACTCCTTTGAGCCGTGGTAGGGTAGTAATCAAAGCACAGTGGGAACTCACACGAGACAAATGACGATCCCCAGGTCGATGAACTAACCTGTACACATGTCACCTGGGAACTGCTATCTGACGTCAGGTATAAGACCAACTAGCATGTTTCCGGCGAGTCCTGTCCGGTGTACTCATAACCCAATGAGCACCTGTATACATCTTAGGTGAACCAACTGACACCAGTGGCTTGTGAGACCGGCCACCGCCCCTCGTCGGGGTCTCGACTGTATACACTAGTCTACTCTGGAGAATCGATGCCCTGTCTCGAAACTCCCACGACTAGGGACCTTTTAAGGATGTGCTTATAGACTCCAGCTCTCACTTATATGATCGCCCTCATACTGCTGGCAGTCAAGCAAGAATCCTAGGGGCTCTATCAACTTGTAATAGCGACCTGTCAGGTCACCTAAAGCAGTACACGATGATAAAGGTAAACCAGATAGCATACTATCATCTCGAGTAAGACTGTTCTACCGGGATAGGTCCTCCCTCAATCATTGCAATCACGTGCGTGTGATCCAATAATTGACTCTGAGGGCACTATCTCCAACAGCCACGATATACGTTCCGTATCAATCTACCCCTTTATCCCCGCGTAATGTAGTATATAGATTATGTTTATAGGTCTTGGCCGAAACCATAGATATAAAATATTCAGGTTCATGTTCAGGATTTAATCATGTATTCAAGTAGTCATGTTGAGTTCATGTCAAGTTATAATCATGGTTCGGTTAAGTCAAGTGAAATATACAAGTTTGAGTTTGATATTAATTTTGAGTGTTCATGTTCATGATCAAGTATTCGAGTTCGTGTTTTATTTTGGATTCGGGTTGAGTTTGGACTCATATTGAGTCAGACACTTGTAAACTGATTTAACTCTTGAATTCTTAGGTTCGGAAGTAATCGGCAACTGCTGCACATGGACAGCAAGATTTGTGTCTTTTTCCAAGACAATTTCCTTTGATGACTCCGTTAAGTTGTCTAACCTGAATATGTTGGGTTACGGCAGCGCCCCGACCATCAAACCGTGGCCAAATGCAGAACAAAAATTTTCTAAACTGGCGCTACCATTACCCGATACCCGGATCTACCATAAACCCTATACTAACAAGCTTTATAAAGAAGTTAGAATGGTTATATCGAGTTGCTCCGTGTCCTTCGGTCTTCAACCATCATTCCCAAGCTCCTAGTGGCTCCTTGATCGAGTTTGGTCGCCGGTTTTCCTCCATCTACGATGATCCATCTGAGGAAAACGGCGCAAGTTTCAGCCTCGTCGAGCGAGGCAACCGACGCTCCAAGGTTGCTAGCAATGGAGAGTGGAGGTGTAGGAATGTGTCACTATAATTTTCTCTCATCACATATGCTCAATGAGCAAGCATAGAAGATGAAGGAGGTGAGGAAAAACATGTGGCATGAGCAACTCAAGAAAGTGCTAAGTGTTTTCTCCAAGTGAGAAAATGAGAGTGTAAGCAAGTGAAGAAAATGAGCATGAGCCACACTAGAATCAAGTGGTAGCCTTCACTCTCTCTCTCTCTCTCAATAATCCACACACAAAAATATCTCTTTTCCTTTTACAATAAACAAATCAAGACCCAAGCCTCTCTACATGCTCAAGTCCATGCTCATGCCACCTCACTCTTCCACCTCATTTGTGAAACAAATGAATTTCCAAAAAAGGAAAATCATATAAATGGGGTGTCCACTTCTAGAAGCTATTCCGTATAAATACAGAATACAACCCGGTACATGTATCGAAATACATATACACATATTCGTATAAAAATACGAATAACCAAGAGAGAAAATGAATAGTGAACAATAATACTAGAATACATATATAAATTATTAAATCAAAACCTGATTTAATAATCCGGCTTAATCCTAAGCCGCTAGTATTATCAACCGTCCGATTAAAGTCTGTACAGCATGTGCACATATTTAATCGGACACCTGTATGTACCAACATACGTCATCTACACCATATCGCCTGAACCGTGAAAAAACAGGACTCTAAAGTCTTGTCAATACGCTGGCAGTGGGTTTAACCACAAGCACGTCAGCGACACTAGCTATACGTAACGGCTATCCAGGTATTGAGCGAAAGGGAGGACGACAAGCAAACTCATCCTGAATCCCTACTGAGCCTGACAGTGACAATATCCGTACAGTCCGGTCTGGTCGTCTAAGAGTATCGCATATCGAGTCTAGAGGGTGGATAAAGCCAGACCCCTAACAACGCGACATTTAGTGTCGGCATGAAACCCATCAACACCTGAGAAACTATCGATCGTGAATCGGTAATTCTCGTCCACCGTGGCCACGGATTTCTGGTGATGGCCACCCGTGCACAACGCGACATCAACCCCCCAATACCGAGAGAGACGAATTCCCGACTATCCGATCACTGCCTCCATGTGGCTCGGGACTGTACCGAACTAAAACCTGTTTGCACGACTCTTTTGAGCCATGGTAGGGTAGTAATCAAAGCACAATGGGAACTCACACGAGACAAATGACGATCTCAGGTCGACAAACTAACTTGTACAGATGTCACCTAGGAATTGCCATCTGACAATAGGTATAATACCAACTAGCAGGTTCCCAGCGAGTCCGTCCAGTGTACTTATAACCCAAAGAGCACCTGTATACTATCTTAGGTGAACAAACTAACACCGATGGCTTATGAGACCTTGCCTCCGCCCCTCGTCGGGGTCTCGATCAGTATACACTAGTCTATACTGGAGTATCGATGCCCAGTCCCGATACTCCCATGACTGGGGACATTTAAGAATGCGCTTATAGACCCCCAGCTCCTACGTATATGATCGCCATCATAATACTGGTAGTCAAGCAAGAATCCTATGGGCTCTATCAACATGTAATAGTGATGATAAAGACAAACCGGATAGCATACTATCATCTCGATTAAGACTGTTCTACCGGTATAGCTCCTCACTCAATCATCATAATCACCTGCCTGCGTCTATGATAATTGCCTTGAGGGCACTATAGCCAACAATCTCCCACTTGCACTTAAGACCAATTATTGCGGTGTCGCATACTCACAGCTCGTGTGTAACAACCCTAACTTTTTGTACAATTTTTTCAAAAATACAGAAAGGGGTACTTTTGCCTAAACACAAGTTATAAGTTTGTTTTGCTTTTTAATAGTAAGAAGGAGCTTGTAGCTCATTGGTAAGACCTTGCACTGCTGAACCAAAGCACCAGAGTTCAAATCCCATCACCCACATATTATTTTTGATTAAATTTCTTTTAAACTTTTAGAATTCCAAAGGTCCACACGTGCATAACCCATAAACCCAAAGGTCACACTAAAAACAAACGACTCCACAAGATAGAACAAGCGACGGGGGATACATGGCAGCGAGCCCCGGCCCGACTCGGCCGAATCGGCCGGCGCCGCCGGCCGATTCCGTGCCAACTCCGTTTTGCCCTTCATGAGAATTGTGCCTCTTGGTCTTCTTAAAACCCCTGTACACTTTAACTATTCCGCACATTAACAGAGACATTAAAAAAAACCCCATTAATCCATTTTTAATACAATTTTTAATACATTTTCTCACACGCTTTCATCTACTCTAACCCTAATCTTTCCCTATAAATACCACCTCTAAACACACACCCCTCACTCACAAATTCTGTCCAAACTCTCAAGAAAACTCTCTAGAAATTTTGTGTACAACTGGTGTTAGCGAAGGGCGAAACTCCGGCGAACTTCCGACGACAACCCTAAGAGTTCCTGGCGACGAAACGACGCACCCGAACCTACTTCCACTCCCTCTTCCTCTCCTATAAACCAAAAGACAGTAAGTCTCATCTTTCCCTTCTCTATTCTATTCTTAAAACTAGTATTCCTAAAACCCGACGGAAGCGGAGTTAATCCGACTTCCGATTCGGTTTTCTTTAAAAAGTACAATTTTCATTAAACACAACCATTCCAAACTCTCACATCTTGACTAGTAATCATTAACAAAACATCATGAACAAGTTTCATAGCAAAATATTTCATATTGCAATTTTTATCGTATTTTTTCAGTAAAATACCATGTAGTTTAGTTTTGACATTAAACATCATATTTCATTACTATACCTTTAAATAGATCATGAGGTAATGACCTATCTCTTCACAACACTCATATGAAATATAGCACGATACCATTCAGGAACATAGAATACGAGAATACGCATTTACACTTAAATACCTTTTACTATTACAACCATTTTCTACAAGATCACGAATTTTTACAAATCTTTGCAAAGCGCCTTCACAACCCATTTTGAGGAACCCGTTTGGGATGGTGCGGATTATCACACATCTCTGGGCTTAGTAATGCGAGATTCAGACCTCCGCAAGGAGTATTCGGTCTCGAAAGATTTAAAATTACAAATATCATAAGAAAATGAGATTTCTAGAAAAATAATAAATTAAAATTTATTTTATATAAACATATATATATATATATATATGTATTATCAAAATATCTATTTTTGATATAATATAAATATTCCAACTTTTCCAAATCAAAAGAATCACTTTACATGAAAATACCATGAAATTCCATACAAGTTCAATACTTTACAACTAAATACCATGTATTATGAAAAATAGGTTTATTCACTAAAAATGTCACATATATAAAATCTATATCTATGAAAACTCCGAAGACGATAATTAAATACTTGAGGTGTATTTTGAAAGCTATATAAAATTACTTTTACATAAAACCCCCTCAAGTTTTATAAATTACAATAAGGACCCTAGTAAATATAGGTTTAAGAGGGACCGGTCTCTTGAACCTCAGGGTGCCGGAGATATGGGTGCTTTCCTATTTAAGGTAGATAACTTAACAAACGGTGTTACCAACACGGTAATCGTCTTTGAAAAAGACACAAATCCTACCGTCCATGTGTAGCGGTTACCGATAACATCAAAACTTAATTCAGGATTTCGATTTATTTTCTAATTGTCTGACTCAGACTGAGTCTCATTATAATTAATCTGACTTGAATATGATTCAAGTGCAATATACAAAATAACAATTCAATATGAATCCATATATTCAATCTGTTCAAACTATATTAACTGAACCGAACCATGGATATACTTCCATTTACATGTTTCTCCAGTTACATCCATGATCCTCCAGTTACATTCATTTACTGATATCATGGTTTCGGCAAGTCATCCAATTATACAATCTATATTACAATTCAATTACAAGTTACAATACAAACAATATTTCGCGGTGTTTAAGGGGTAGATTGGTATTGAAGGTGTTAGAAATGGCACGAGACTGCAAGATTTAAGACACATAACCTGAATTCAATCGCTGTTGTTCCGGGCATTCTAACGGATCCTTGTACTCCATTTGCCTTTAGTCTTTGGCATATAGAGACTCCTCTCGTATATACTGGCATCCTTCTATACCAAGCTCCAAACAACAATGTTAACCATATAATACAACTTTAAAAGTTACACACTCTCTCTGTTTATTCTACTTCTCCTTTCTTTGGGACTTATCGAGTGATTTGTTCGCTGAAGACATTCTCCTTCTTCTTCTTTGAATGTCATCAGGTGATCCGGATCTTCCAGAGATCGAGCCCACCAGTGACGACTTGGACCAGTTTATTGAAGATCCTGAGCTATAGTTTCACTTGTACTTTTTCTTTTACATTATGTACTTTCCATTTCTGTTATGCCATTGTTTAGGTATTGCTTTTATTCAGATGTATTTACTTTTCCATGCATTGTACAAAAGAATGTTAATAAATAAAGTTGTTGTTCATTACATTTGTCTCTTATGTATATTTCTTTTATATTGCTTAGTTACGCTTAGCGTATTTACTTCTGAGTAAATACGTAGCGGCCTCGTCGCGTCCTCTGCCCGTATACTGGGAAGCGGGGCGTGACAGGTTTTGTTGGTGGCCCATGCAGGTCAGAGCTGTATAGAACTCTACCATGCAGTTCTGTTCTACGTGAACAAGCTAAACAATATAACATAAGAATCAACAACTGAAAACATTCTTTACAATTCATACTTCTTGAATCTCATCATTTCAAATATTTTGAATCTATCCTAACCTAAATTTTTCTTTCATGGTTATGGATTCCCCGAACAACACCAACACCAATGTCAACAATACACCTCCACCACCACTACCAATTACACCTGTCGTAGCTGCTCTGATCAACGAGCAGACGGTTTTGCTTGAGGCAATCCGTAGCCTCGTAGAAGGACAACAGCAGCAGACTGCTCTTTTAATGAACCGTCCCGAGGTAAAAGCACCTGGGGTGAAGCAATTCAGAGCTTTGGACCCCAAACAGTTCTCAGGAAAGGAGATCCCACTGGAAGCTGAGGAATGGGCTCAGAGCATCGAAGAAGATCTGGCAGCAGTACAAGTGCCAGAAATAGTTTGGGTCCGAGTTGCAAAGCTGTAGCTCACTGATAATGCACGGGTCTGGTGGAAGGCGGAAGAAAGCCGTCTTGATCAACCCATCGAATGTAAGACTTTTTGTGACATGTTCGACACAAAGTACTTCTCTGAGACTGCCTGGTTCGACATGGAACAGCCGTTCATCCATCTACAACAAGGTTCAATGTGGACCAAATCAGTAGATGAGTATGACGCTGAGTTCACCATGCTCAGTCGGTAAGAAATGTCTCAATAAATTTGATTTTCAAAATATCACATACTACACAACTAATACAAGACCGTAACAGGTTTGCGGCCCATCCCATACCGACTGCTGAGATCAGAGCTAGAAGATTTCAGCAAGGGTTGGACCCGGAAATCCAAGCTGTTTTAGCTACAGGGGATGTTCCCTGATTAAAAATCAGGAAAAGATTCAGAAGAGGCATCACGTGCTCACACATGACCAGTGGTCACGTGTTGGCACGTGATGGTCAAGCAGCGGCACATAGCATATTTGTTCTCTAATTAAAAGTCAAGAAGAAGCTTCAGAAGAGGCATCACGTGCTCACACGTGACCAGTGGTCACGTGTTGGCATATGATGGTTAAAGCAGCGGCCAAAGAACAGAGCACAGAAGAAGAGAAGACCATTCCAGGGGTCACGTGCCTACACGTGACCAGGGGTCACGTGGCCATACGTGACCGGCTTTAAAAGCCTTATTCTTTGACAGAATTTAATTCTGAGGGAAGATCTTTCAAATCTTTCCAAAATGAAAAATGATTATCTGAAACCGTTGGATTAAAAATCTAAAGGTGATTAAATATCACCAATTTATGGAAAAATCTTGGACTTGGAAAGATTTCCCCCTAAATCTAACCGAAATAACAAAGAGATATCTTTGGATTTAAAATCCAATGGTGAATAAAATTCACCTAATAATCTAAAAGCCCAGATTAATGATAAATATAAATCAAATCTCTCAATGAACAAATCAAATCTTTCAATGAGAGATTTACCAAACAGATTGATTCTTTTCCTTCTCCTATAAATATGAGCCAAGAAAAGAAGAGGGGAGCCTTTTTTTTGACACATACAGAGAGAGAGATATAGAGCCTTGGAATCTTGAAAACTCACAAGGAAGAATTTGATTCTCTGCAAAAGAAAAAAACCCTAGGTAAGGAAAGAGAGGCTTCAAAGGAGAATTTAATTCTCAAAAGAGTTTAACTCTTATAAAAAGAAAAGAACTTAGTTCTTTCTCTGGTTGAAGATCTGCAAAGTGCACATCTCCCCATAAATTGAGAATTTAATTCTCATTGGGTTGAGATCCTGCCATGCAGATCTAAAACATAGAGGAGGAATTGAGTTTTGAGAATTTAATTCTCACAGAATTACAGGAATTTAATTCCTTTGAGATAAAATTAAGGTTTAACCCAAGGAATTTACTTCCTTCAGAATGAACAGAACTAGGGTTTAACCCTATTTGAGAACTTAATTCTCTCAAAACTCACAGGAATTTAATTCCCTTAAAGAAAAAGAATGAGAGTTTCACCCTATACCAGAATTTAATTCTTTACAGAAAAGAAATTAGGGTTTAACCCTATTTAAGAATATAATTCTTCAGAAGAAAACATGAATTTAATCCCTCTAAACTTTATTGCTAGGGTTTAACCCTATAAAGAATTTAATTCTTAAAAGATGAACAAATCTGTAAAACATGCAAAGAACCAGAGTCACGTGCTACCATGTGACCCCTGCAAAGATCCATAGAAAAGAACTTTGAGGCAATGCCTCACGTGGCCCACGTGACCCCTGAAGCACACAGAGAAAAAGGCAAAAGAAACAGAAAAGAGCTCTAGGGCGCTCTCACGTGCTACCACGTGACCCCTTGGCTGAAGCTTTAACAGACAAACACATAAATTCCCATCACGTGACAGCACGTGATACTTCAAAGTATTCTATACTTTTGACTGAACAAAATAAAGGGCAACAGGGCGCTCTCACGTGCTACCACGTGACCCCTAATGAACATCCTAACAGATCGAAGTGTGGGCCCCCATCACGTGCCCACACGTGATGGCTGTCAGAATAAAAAGTGTTAAACACTTATCTGTATAACAAAATAAGGGGGATCTGGCCCCACCTTTTGGATGCCATCACGTGCTCCCACGTGATCTCTTCTCTGCTAATGTTTAACACCAAACTGATAACTTGGTTGCCAGTGTTTAACACTGTTATTTATTAGTGTTTAACACTGATTCTAGAATCACAATTTTTAGTGTTTAACACTAATCTGATAATCTTATTTCCCAGTGTTCAACACTGTTGGTCTCTAGTGTTTAACACTAGTTTTAGCCCAATTGGCTAAGTTTCTAGAGGCAAAGCCTCTCTTTCAATGAACCAACAGAGGGTCAATATGAAACATGATTGGACTTAGCCCAAGAAGGCCATAAGTCCTCAATTCAAACTTAATTGGGCCAATGGGCTCATAATATAATAATTGATCTTAGTTTCCAAATTGGACTACAGATCACTTAATCTACCTTGGTTCAAGGGTACATCTCTTCACTCCTTTGATACTTGGCGTTGTAATTCCTCAACGTCTTCAAAGAGGTGACGGGTCCCGATGACCACACATTGATACGGACTGTGGGGTCCTTAAACTCATGGACTATGATGTCCTTAACCTTGACCGTAATGTCTTAAAACTAACGCCGGACTGTGGGGTCCTTAAACCCTCGGACTATGACGTCCTTAACCTTGACCGGGATGTTTTAAAACTAACAACGGACTATGACGTCCTTAACCTTGACCGTGATGTCTTAAAACTAACGCCGGACTGTGGGGTCCTTAAACCCTTGGACTATGACGTCCTTAACCTTGACCGGGATGTCTTAAAACTAACAACGGACTATGACGTCCTTAACCTTGACTGTAATGTCTTAAAACTAACGCCGGACTGTGGGGTCCTTAAACCCTCGGACTATGACGTCCTTAACCTTGACCGGGATGTCTTAAAACTAACAACGGACTATGACGTCCTTAACCTTGACCGTGATGTCTTAAAACTAACGCCGGACTGTGGGGTCCTTAAACCCTCGGACTACGATGTCCTTAACCTTGACCGCAATGTCTTAAAACTAACATTGGACCGCAATGTCTTTAAACTACCTATTGACCGCAATGTCACTAAATTAAACAACAGGGTCCCCTTAAATGCTCTCTTGTTGGATCTAAATGATCCCGTTAAATTGATCTTAGTCTAAAACTAGACTAACGTATCCTTAACAAACGCTTAAGTCGATCTTGGTCTCAAATGAGGTTAACGTATCCTTAAACACAACCCCCAAACCCAAATCTAAGAAAGATACGGATTTGGACTAGTCCACGCCCTACGGGCGACGACATAACTCAGTCTCCGTATACAATCCACGGGCAACCAAACATAAATCAAACACACACGACATGAAGTGACCATTTGGAGAAGGAGAAAGTTGTTACCGCAATGCGGTAGCGTAATTAACTGCAGGGGCTTGCGCTTGCAGGGAAGAGCATCCCCACAATCAAAAACCCCTCAAGCGAGGGGGAATCTGACGAAGTCTCCTACATCGTCCGCATCCGTTTAAACCTTCGATACATGGTGCCATAAATCAATTTGGCATCTTCGGAGAGGTGGACGGATAGCACCAATTAGCATCTGCCCCGAATCTCAGGCAAGACAGTCCATGTCTTGGCCGCCATTCGGAGGGGAACAGATTCTGGCACGCCCGGTGGGACCTTTTCCTCTTTCCACTCCACACTTCGTGTGTCGTGATTCGCGAACCAATTGCGGTTCGCTAATGGTTGCCCTTGGGTTTTGAAGTACTAAGATTTGGTGTTTCGTTTGCTACAGAAAGCAAAAGGATCAATGGCTGGCAACTGCTCGAACTGCTCCAACTGCAAATGCAACCGACGCTCCGCCTCACCTGGAGGCGTAGCCTATGGACCGCAGGCTGCTTCCCTGTTTACTATGCCTGTGGAACAAGTGACTTAAGCTACCACCGGTCTGTTCTTTGGGACCATGCTCCCGCCGGTGAACGTTAACATCCCAGTGCCCGTACCGGAAGCTTCAAAGAAGTCGATCTTTGATCGACTTGCTACTTCTACGGCCCCTCTCAACGGGTCGTCCAACTCCTCGGTCTTCACCAGACTGAGCCTGAACTCTAAAGGGCCCGCCAAAAAGCCCATGGTACCTGAGGTGGCCATCCCAAAGAAGACAGCTGCTCCCGAAGTCGCCAATGCGGCTTCTCCTCCCAGAGGGTCGGTCTTCGCGAGACTGACTACCCTCGTTCCCGCTCCTTCTCAGAAATCTGTAGCTTCTCAACGAACGTCAGTCTTCAAGAGGCTGACGCCGACAACAGCCCCTCCCCAGAACAGGAGGCAAGACGAAGCCGTCGCTGAATCAATCCCAACAACCCGTCATGCCCGACGTCGCCGCTGGCACCGGATAAGGAAGACTGGGGGCAACTCCCCCTCCGGGCTAACTCCACCAGCTCCAACAGTGGAAATTGAGGCTGCTGTTCCAACCGGGAATAGCTTTGAGCTGCTAAACAGGGTACGCAGAAATTCGCCAACTGTGGTTCTCAAAAGATCCCCTCCACCCGCGGAGAATATTATAGAAGCGAAGCCGGAGCAGTCTCCTCAACGGCTGTCCTCCAAAATTTATAAAGTCTGGCGGAAGGTTCAAGACTCGGTAATTGACTAAGATCACTCTCGTCAACAGAAAAGGGCGAAAGTGCAGGAAGAAAAGAACCGTCATGTCAAACAACAAAGGATGACAACCGCTTGGGTGCCCGCTGCAACGGCTCCCTCCACGTCGACTACTCAAAAGAGAAGAAGGCCGGAGAAAGTCCCCACTCCTGCCGCAAATGTCAAAGACAATAAGCCTAAACGCCCCAAGTCTGGGGGCATGGTGGTGCATACCGTTTACATGGCGTCTGGAAAGGAGGACAGCCGTGCATCCATGGGTCATAGACCGCTTACACGGTCAGTGACCAAAGCTCAGGAGCAACAGCAGAAGCTCTAAGAAATGATGAACGCGATGGCCGCACTCACTGGGCCGAAAGAAAGCCCTAAAACGTCATCTGATCAACGCTAGGAGCAAGAAACTGACGCTGAATTCCTTTGTAGGATATTGGAGAAGAAGGATAAAGAGGCTGCCGAACAAGCGGCCAATATACAACGAATGGCCCTCCTGTTCCAGGACATGGTGGGAATGATGATCCAACAAGATTCTCCTGCTGAAGATCCTCCAATCGTCCCTGAAGATGACAGGGGAGAAACGTCAAATCCTCCACCGGCTCTGTCAACAGCCAAGGAGGAGACAATCTCCAAAGCTGACTTGGACGAATATATAGCTCAGCAGATACAGGTCCATCAGGCAACTGAGGCAGCTAGTCAGGTTGTAAAAACGGAGCGACCATATCCAAGCTGGTACGATCAGATCAAGTACCCGCCGTGCTATACAATACCGAAATTCCATGTGTATAAGGGGACAGGCAATCCCCACCAGCATGTTGCCCAGTTCAGGGCCCTTTGCGGCAACACCGGCGGTGATGATAAACTGTTGCTTCGCCAGTTCGTCGGTAGCTTATCGGATACAGCATTTGAGTGGTACTCCGAACTCCCAAACGATTCCGTCAAGACGTTTGTTGAAATGGAGTTGCTATTCACTCAGCGATTCACGAGCGCCAGCGAACGTACCCCGATAACGGCATTGATTAATGGCAGGGTGAAACCAGGCGAGACGTGGGTCCAGTACGCTATACGCTGGCGGAACTTATGGTCAAAATGCGAACAACGCATCGAGGAAGCGCCCGCGGTGAGCATGTTCGTGGGTACACTAGATCCTCATGCAACTATCTCACAGTTCATGATGTTCTTTAAACTAACTACGTTCCAGGCTCTGATCGACAAGTTGGCCCAGATGGACCAGATGGGTCACAGACCGTCTCCCCCGAAGCCAGAACCTCGGAATGACAAGGGTAAAGGGAAGGCAACCTTCGTTGCGAACGGTCAGCAGCAACCCAGTGCCCCAAAGCTGGCGGATCAACTGGAAGAAAGACGACGGTATTATAATGAGAAAATGAAGCGCTCCTACTCATTCCCGCGGGATAAGACGAAGAGGCTATTCGAGCTGGCAGTACGCAACAGGCTTATCAACTTGCCAAATCCAAGGTGACCGCCGCAACCCAGTGAGGTGAATAACCCCAACTACTGCCCTTACCATCAAATGGTAAGCCATCCGATTGAGGATTGCTTCGTCTTCAAAGGATGGATTGAAGATCAATACCTACAGGGCAAGTTTGCGCTGTCCGAGAAGTGGAAGGTGAGCCCGCCACAACCTCACACTCCTAAGAAGACGGACACACCGGGGGCAACTTGTTCTTTCATTGAAGAACTCCATGGGAAATCGTGCTTTCAGCAAAAACCAAAAGAATGCTGAATGAGCTCCAGACATGCCCGGCAGTCAGGTGGAAGAACCCGCTTGAGCCTCAGATCATTGAAGGGATGCTGAAGCCGCGCCCAACTCCGAAGACCAGTGGTGAGGGCCCGAGCACTCACACCAAGCCGTCGAAATCTTCAAAGAAGAAGAAGAAGAGATCCAAAAAGCCCGGGAAGCTTGGCGACAAGCGCACGGACTTGCAGAAGCAGATTGACGCGCTGGAGGAGTACAATCAAAAGGCGCGGACTCCCATCACACTCCAAGAGTTCCTCAACAACGTCTTTCGGGGGGAAGATAATGAGGAGAGCTCGTCGGATGAATCCGAGGGATATGTGGAGAGTTTTCATGTGATCTCCCACTCGTTTACGGACGATGAAAAAACTCCTGGCACTAAGAAACTGGGGGCAGAGCCTAAACCGGAGCTTGTGTGGCCGACAGACGAAATGATCGATGCCTTTCTAGACGAGATTCGTTTGAAAAGTAAAGCCGACCAGGAGCGTGAGATGGCCGCATCAGAAGGAGCCAAACGCAGGCGACTAAACGAAAGAGTCGAAGCACTCCCGCCAGATCGAAAGACACCCGACGCGGATAAAAACATATTCAAGATGAGGAAAAGGTTTGCCAAAGCCATGTCAATGGGAATGAAACTACCACCCTCGGAAGAAAACACGCTCGATGGGGCGGAGAGGCACCCTAATTATTGCTCATATCATCGGAAGGTTTCACACCCCACTGAGGAGTGCGACGCTTTTAAGACATGGTGGCAGGGATATGTTGCTTATCGGCAACATTTTAAGCGAATGAAACGCAGAACTCATCGGGAGCAGAGAAGTACGACCGAAGGACACAAAAGAACTACCGGTAACTGTTACACGGTCAACGCCGGAGGATCACAAATGCTCACATTCGGAAGCGATTCTAACGAGAAAATGGCTCTGGGCCCTCTCTTTAAAGAATCCATCTTAGGGAAAGAGGAAGAACCAGAGGCCTGCGAAAACATTTAGCTGCGCAATCGCACACTCCCGGAAAAGAATCTCGGACCCGCAATTAGAAAAGATAAGGGAAAGGAAAAGGTCGCTGAGGATATCGCCTTAGATGACCAAGTCATGAAAGAGCTGACTGCCAAGGACCCGCCCAGGAAGAGTAAGGTGGACTACAACATCCTAGCGCACCTGAGGAAGCTACCCTCGCAGCTCAGCATTCTCGACGCCCTCCTGTTATCAAAGGAAGCGAGAGATTCATTAATCAAGGCGCTACAAGAGCCCGAATAATTCCAAGCCTTCCTCGCCGAAGAAAGGATGAAGGATGAACTGGAAGAAGTGCACACGGCCGATATCACTTTCAGTGACGAAGACCTGTTCCTTGGGACGTGCGACCACAACCGTCCCCTGTACGTCTCTGGATATTGCCACGATATCAAGATAGGCAAAATCCTGGTTGATAATGGATCCTCCGTCAATCTCCTTAATGTTCGGGTGTTGAAGGAAATCTGCATGAGCGTTCAGCACCTCGCTTGTGATAAAATTATCATCTCCGGTTTCGATTCTCAGTCATCACGGACTCTCGGATAAGTGATACTAACATTACGCTTCGGACTACTCGTCACAGACATTAAGTTTCACGTCATTGACGCCAAGACTTGCTACAACGCTTTGCTCGGTCGTCCTTGGTTACACGAGTACAACATCATCCCTTCTACGCAACATCAGTGTATGAAGTATTTCAAGGATGGTCTCGAGTACACCGTGACAGGCGAGCTGAACCCGTTCTCCGTAAACGAAGTCCGTAAATACGAAGATGCAAAGTACTTTTTGCCAGATTTTAAGGATACAAAGAGGTGTCGCAAACCGGAGAACAAAGCCGCCGCCACCATTCCTGTTTTCGGGAGTGATACTAAAGAAGATGAAGTGATAGTTTACGCTGGGCCGTCTCGACGCAGCAACCCGGGACCGTCCGCCCCCATGTTGATCTTCGGAAGCGACTCAGAAGATGAGGTTAATGCTGTGTTCTCCAGTCGGTCGTCAATACAAGCATCCCCTGGCGATGATCAGAGTTTGCAAATCACCATGGTTCCGCGGGAGCACTGCAAAGACCTTGACGCGCTTGAAGCTCACAGCGTGCAGGAGCTGCGGACATTTTACGTCCCTCCCAAGCGAAAAGGCGAAAAGGCGATCCTATTCTATCGGTCCACGGAAACAAGAGTGGAGAAAGAAATCTGGCACGGCGCAGATTCTGCGCTCGACAAGCTTCAACCCATCCGTTTGCCTAGATATTACACAAACGGATTGAAAAAGCTATTGAAGCTCCAAGGGGTACCCTTAAAACAGACTATTCGATAAGCTCGATTCTATAACAGGATTTAGGATGTCGTTGGGACTCAGCGCAAATTGCCTAACGGGAGAATGGAAACGCTTGGGCTTGGATACGTGAGAGCCGGGAAACGGGAACGAGTCCACGGTAGCTATGCCATATATAACTTCGATGAAGAAGAGGATACCCTGTCAGGAAATGCCAACCCCTTATCAAAACTAGATCCCGCGATCGAAGTGCCGAGTCCGTCGTTTGAAGAACGAATGGACAAGCTTATCAGGAAAGCGGGTCAAAAAGCTCGGGACGACCATAATTGCGAGATGACCATCTACGAGAAAGCCAGGATGCAACGTCTGTTTCAACAGGCTGCAAAGGACGAAGATGCTCCTCCCTGTCAACCCGTTGCGCAAAAGGCCCAACTCAGAGGCAGAAGTAAGTCAAAAAGCGGAAAAGGAGGTCGACGACGACAACGCAGGATCAAAGAGTCATGTGATCGGGTATTGCGCGGTCCGGATTTGTCCCTCATGAAGAAGATGAGTCGAACGTATTCTTTCCCTCAAGACAAGATGAAGAAGATACTCGATCTCGCTATAAAACATCAAATGATCACACTTCCAGAGTCTAAGCACCCTGAGCGAGCTAACAAGGTCTCTCATCCGGGCTATTGCTCTTATTACCGAGCCATAGGACACCCTATCGAAGACTGCTTCAGCTTCAAGAACTGGGTCGAAGACCAGTACCAGCAAGGCAGGTTTGCTCTATCCAGCTGCTGGAGGGTAACGCCGCCACAAAAGCATGAACCCAAAGCCACAAGAGCAGAACCAGATCCACATCGGGCTTGGAAGCGAGTTTGTACTTGTCATATGATAACGATATCAAAAGAAGAACCCGAGAATATAGATGACCTCCCTTGGTGCTTTGAAAACAATGATGACGAGGTGATCTCAGAGTTTCCACCTGCACCAAAAGAGCTGGAAGATGGAATACACACCACTGCAGATAACCTCAAGAAAATTGATTTGGGGACGACGAGTGACCCGCGACCGACATTCGTCAGCGAGCTGTTATCTGAAGAAAAGGTGACTGCGTTAAAAGACGTGCTTATGCAGCATAGAGATTGCTTCGCATGGAACTATTCCGAAATGCCAGGACTAGATCCATAAATTGCTGTACATAAATTGGCTATATCCTCGGACATCAAGCCAGTCAAACAGGCGCTAAGAAGAATGCGGCTCGAGCTTGAGATGAGCATCAACGCCGAGGTCAAGAAACTAATCGATTCTGGGTTTATCCAGGAAGTTCAGTATCCTGACTGGATCGCCAACATTGTTCCGGTGATGAAGAAGAATGGGACAGTATGCATATGCGTGGACTTCCGGGATCTCAATAAAGCTTGCCCGAAGGACGATTTCTCAGTACCAGTCACTGAGCTGATGATAGATAACACGTCCACTCACGAGGTTTTCTCCTTCATAGATAGCTCATCAGGATATAATCAGATAAAGATGCATCCCGAAGACCAAAAGCACACCGCTTTCCGGACCCCTTTGGGTATATTCTGCTACAAGGTGATGCCCTTCGGTCTGAAGAACGCCGGTGCCACCTATCAGAGGGCCATGAAGAAAATCTTCGAGGACCTCATACATGAAATCGTCGAATGTTACATCGACGATCTCGTGGTGAAAAGCAGATCATACGAGGAACACCTTGAACATCTGAAGACCGTGTTTCAACGCCTTCGGCAATACAACTTGAAAATGAACCCACTCAAATGCGCGTTCGGGGTATCCTCAGGTAAATTCCTTGGATTCATCGTCCGACATCGAGGTATCGAGATAGATTCGTCGAAGATCAAGGCGATCATAGAAATGCCACCGCCAAGGACTCTCAAACAATTTCGGTCTCTCCAAGGGAAGCTCGCGTATATCCGGCGATTTATAGCCAATCTTTCAGGCAAGTGCCGTCTTTATAGCCACCTGATGAAGAAGGGAACCCCTTTCGTCTGGGATCACAAATGCCAAGGCGCACTGGATGAGATCAAGCAGTACCTGCAGAACCCGCCAGTGTTAGCTCCTCCGGTTAGGAGAAAACCTCTCATTCTGTATACGACCGCCCTTGAAGGTTCCTTAGGCGCATTATGGGCATAAGAGAACGACCAAGGAAAGGAGAGAGCGCTCTACTATTTAAGTCGAGTTCTTCTGGGGGCAGAAAGCAACTACTCCCCAATCGAAAAACACTACCTGGCGTTGATCTTTGCGATAACCAAGCTCAGGCACTATGCGTTGGCGCACGAAGTCCGTCTCATATCGAAAGTGGACCCCCTTAAATATTTGATGTCAAAGGCCATATTGACGGGGCGACTCGCTAAATGGGCCCTACTCTTGATGGAGTTCTCGATAACCTATCAGCCTCTTAAGGCGGTGAAAGGCCAGGCCATTGCCGACTTCCTCGCTGAGCATCCGATACCGACCGATTCTCCTCTGAATTGCGAACTGCCAGACGAACACACGTTTGATGCGATCGATGGTGGTGGTAATCGGTGGGAACTTTACTTTGATGGAGCGTCTTCCATGAAGAAGCGTAAACAAAGCACCCCCATAATCAAATCAGGGGTGGGTCTCATCTTCGTAACTCCACAAGGAGGGATAATGCGCTTTGCTTTCTCCTTAACAGAGCCGAGGACAGACAATGAAGCCGAATACGAAGCTTTAATAGCAGGTCTCGAGATCGCCATCGGCATGGGAATTGAAAACCTCCTCATATATGGAGATTCTCAACTGGTCGTCAGTCAAGTAAATGGAGACTACCAGACGTGCAAACCAGAGTTGGTAAAGTACGGCGAAAGGGTGCAGCGACTGTTGACCCAAATTCCCAATTACATTCTGGAAAGCGTACCGCGTGCAGAAAATAGCAAGGCGGACGCGTTGGCCAAGCTTGCTAAAGAACTAGCCGACGAGAACCTTGATGACGTAAGAATCGTGGTACAAAGTCGTCGGGTTCTTGCTCCGGCAGAAATATCGCCGAAATCATCCGAGGAAAAGGAAGCAACTGAGCAGACGGCCCTACAAATAAATGGCCAAGAGAAGGTTGAATATTTGAGAGAAGACTTTATAGACTACTTCAAATCCCGTCGAACGCCTGAAGATGCGTCTTCAAGACATCAGCTTGTGAAACGAGCTCTGTACTTCGCCTTCGTCAATAATACTCTGTACAAGAGGTCATTTGACTCTCTGTGGTTGAGATGCCTGGGACCTGATGAAGCGAAAAGAGTCGTTCAGGAAGTTCACGACGGACTCTGCGGTTCTCATCAAGCGGGCCCAAAGATGAAGCTGAAGATCAAACGAATGGGTTATTATTGGCCTACAATGATCCAGGACTGCCTCGAGTATGCGAAGCAGTGCCACTCATGCCAAATTCATGGGGACTTCATCCACCAGCACCCAAATCCTCTACATCCAACGGTGGATAGCTGGCCGTTCGAAATGTGGGGGACTGACATAATCGGCCCCATCGAACCAGCATCGTCCAGAGGACATCGATTCATTTTGACAACAACTGATTACTTCTCCAAATGGGCAGAAGCAGTACCGTTGAGGGAAGTGAAGACAGAGAATATCCTCCATTTCTTCAAGACGCACGTCATTTATCGGTTCAGAACTCCGAGATGAATCATTTCCGATAACGGGTCAGCCTACAGAAGCCACAAGATTAGTCGCTTCGCGCAGCAACACAACATAGACTGGAGATATTCCTCAGTTTATAATCCGCAAGCTAACGGTCTAGCCGAGGCTTTCAACAAAACCTTGATAAAGATCGTGAAGAAGACGGTGTCCCGAAACAAAAAGGACTGGCACGAGAGACTGCAAGAAGCTCTTTGGGCGTATTGGACTACGTTCAAGACGGCCACGAACACAACGCCATACGCGTTGGTATTCGGTACGGAAGCAGTACTCCCCCTTAAGATAGAGCTACCTTCTCTACGAGTGGCAGTCCACTACGAGCTGACGGACGAAGAAAATGCTCACCTTCGGCTTGAGGAGCTTGATGCCCTTGATGAGACCTGGCTCATAGCGCAACAAAATCTGGATGCTTACGAAGTAAAGATGATGCGCTCATACGAAATATTGACCAGGCCGTGGACATTCCGCCAAGGCGAACTCATGCTAGTGGTCAAAAGACCTATGATCCCCAATCGCGCCAAGCGGGGAAAATTCGAGCCGAACTATGAAGGCCAGTACATCATAGACAAGGTCTACCAGGACGGAGCGTATCTACTCATGGATATGCATGGTGAAAGACCTTTCAGGCCAATAAACGGTCGCTTCCTGAAGAAATACTACGCTTAACGGGTCAAGGCCTAGGTCAATGATAGATGACGACGACTATGTCTGCTCGCTATCTTCCTAAGCCCGAACTCTAAGTAGTAACCGGCCTTCTTCAACGACGGACCAAAATGTCCTTAAACTAACGACGGACCGAAACGTCCTTAAACTAATAACGGACTGAAATGTCCTTAAACTAACGACGGACCGAAACGTCCTTAAACTAATGACGGACCGAAATGTCCTTAAACTTATGATGGACCGAAACTTCTTTAAACTAATAACGGACCGAAACGTCCTTAAACTTACAATGGACCACTATTTCCTAAAACTAGCTGTTGACCGAGATGTCGATAAACTACAGTGGATTGCAGCATCTCAAAGCCGATACAAAAAAATATATAAAAAAGAAAAAAAATATAATAAAATAAAAAGGGTATGTCCATAAGTGAAATGGGCACGGATGAAAACCCGAAAGGGCTCCGTGAGTAAAAAAAGCAGAGCTACCGGCGAGTGTTTGTGAAAACCCGAAAGGGCGCAACCTCGCTAAAGGACACTTGCAGGGTCCTCACGACCTTGTAAGGAGAAACCACCCGCGTGAGATCCTTACGACTCACAAGGGAGAAACACACTTAGGAGTCCTCACGATTCCTAAGGAGAAATTACACTTGCGAGATCCTCACGACTCGTAAGGAGAACTCTCTTATGGGACCCTTACGGCTCATAAGACTTGAAAGTCTTAAGTTATAGAGACCTGAACCTGTTCTTAAGCAACCCCCACAAACTTCGATATTGCCCTACAAGTGGCTCAGTACTGACCCTTGTATACAATCCATGGGCGCGAATAAACATTTCCCTAACTAAGTCCCATCCGTGACTAGAGATATGTTCGTATGGCGAACAACCCTTGTAAGTCCTCTCGACTTATAAGGAGAAAACCCTTTTGTATGATCCTTACGACTTGCAATAGGACATGCACTTAGGAATCTTCACGATTCCCAAGGAGAAAACACACCTGCAAGATCCTCACGACTTGTAGGGAGAAATACCTTTGTGAGACCCTTACGACTCATGAAGTCAAAAACCTTAGTCGACAGGACCCTTAATCCTGCTTACTAAGCCACCTTTGTTCAACATCGACAGAGGCAAATGATGATTCGCTCCTGGTAACATCTCAGTTGTAGCGGTGCTGATGCCGAAATCGGTGTCTAAAATCCAAGCTTGCAGCGAAAAGGCTAGCGAGCCACACATGCTTACGAAATAGCCGAAATGATGGCGCAACTTGCAATAAAAAGCAGCAAGTAAAAATGTATGCATGAAAAAAAGCCGAAATGATTGGGCAACTCGCAATAAAAAGAAGCGAGTAAAAATAAAATAAATAGCCGAAATGATTGGGCACCGCGAAAAATAGCCGAAATGATGGGGCAATCACGACCTTCGCGATATAAAAGCTGAAATGATAGAGCATCGCGGAAAAAGAAATAAAATAAAAAATGAATTTTACACCCTACAAGTGATGTTACATCTATCCCTGTATACAATCTAGGGGTGCAAACAAAGAAGGGATCATACTCCTCCCCCAGGTTTCATCATAAGAAGAAGCCAAATCTCGACGAGCCGCAAGTGATCTAGAGATCGTCTCAACACTCGTCTTGTAACAACGAACACAACTTCAAGCGAAGCGGAACAGCGGCAACTCCCAGTTCCATGACTCGGCGATATACATATCTACAAGAGTCAAACCCTCATTCCGTGAAATGCGGATACAATCAGCAAAATTCCTGGTCACGTGGAACGCGGATAACGTCACTTTTTGACCCCGTGGAAAACGTCCAGAGCGGAGACTGGTCCTCGCAGAACACGGCAGTGAACCCGTGGGAAGCATCCAGAGCAAAATTCTTGGTCACATGGAACGCAGATAACGTCACTCTTTGAACCCGTGGAAAACGTCCAGAGTGGATCCTGGTCCTCGCAGAGCACGACAGTGAACCCGTGTGAAGCATCCAGAGCGGAGCCTAGTCCTCGCTGAACACGGCAGTGAACCTGTGTGAAGCATCTAGAGCAAAATTCCTGGTTACGTGGAACGCGGATAACGTCACTCTTTGACCCCATGGAAAACATCCAGAGCGGATCCTGGTCCTCGCAGAGCACGGCAGTGAACCCGTATGAAGCATCCAGAGCGGAGCCTAGTCCTCGCCGAACACGGCAGTGAACCCGTGTGAAGTATCTAGAGTAAAATTCCTGGTTACGTGGAACGCGGATAACGTCACTCTTTGACCCCGTGGAAAATGTCCAGAGCGGATCCTAGTCCTCGCAGAGCACGACAGTGAACCTGTGTGAAGCATCCAGAGCAGAGCCTAGTCCTTGCCGAACACGGCAGTGAACCCGTGTGAAGCATCTAGAGAAAAATTCCTGGTTACGTGGAACGCGAATAACGTCACTCTTTGACCCCGCGGAAAACGTCCAGAGCGGATCCTGGTCCTCGCAGAGCATGGTAGGGAACCCGTGTGAAGCATCCAGAGCAGAGCCTAGTCCTCGCCGAACACAGCAGTGAACCCGTGTGAAGCATCTAGAGCAAAATTCCTGGTTACGTAGAACGCGGATAACGTCACTCTTTGACCCCATGGAAAACGTCCAGAGCGGATCCTGGTCCTCGCAGAGCACGGCAGTGAACCCGTGTGAAGCATCCAGAGTGGAGCCTAGTCCTCGCCGAACACGGCAATGAACCCGTGTGAAGCATCTAGTGAAAAATTCCTGGTCACGTGGAACGCGGATAATGTCACTCTTTGACCCTGCGAAAAACGCCAAGAGCGGAGCTTGGTCCTCGCAAAGCACGACAGTGAACCTGTGCGAAGCATCCAGAGCAAACATCGGACTATGGAGTCCTTAAAATCCACGGACTATGATGTCCTTAACCTCGACCGTAATGTCTTAAAACTAACGATCAACCATGATGATTCTAGACTGATTTTACCTTGGTTAAAGGGTACATATCTTCACTCCTTTGATATTTGGCGTTGTAATTCCTCTACGCCTTCAAAGAGGTGACGGGTCCCAGTAACCACGCATTTCGTGGACTGTGGAGTCCTTAAATCTACGGACTATGAGGTCCTTAACCATGACCGTGATGTCTTAAAACTAACATCGGACTGTGGAGTCCTTAAATCCACGGACTATGACGTCCTTAACCTTGACCGTGATGTCTTAAAACTAACATCGGACTGTGGAGTCCTTAAATCCACGGATTATGATGTCCTTAACCTTGACCGTGATGTCTTAAAACTAACGTTGGACTGTGGAGTCCTAAAATCCACGGACTATGATGTCCTTAACCTTGACCGCGATGTCTTTAAACTACGGTACCTTGAAAAACATCCCAAAGCAACCCCTGACCCCGTGAAATATGGATAAGGGCGACCGCACCCAGCACTTGCGGGTCCTTACGACCCGTAAGGAAGAAAACTCTTTTGTGAGATCCTTACGACTCCCAAGGGAAAACCCGCTTAAGAATCCTCACGATTCTTAAGAGGAACTTACACCTACGGGATCCTCTCGACCTGTAGGGAGAAAAACTCTTTATGAGACCATCATGGCTCATAAAGCTCAAAAGTCTTAGGAGGCAGATCTTAACCCTGAATCCTAAGCCATCGCTGCCCTACAAGAAGACCCAGATAAATTGTCCGCAGAACACATTCAATAAAAGGAGACACACCATCGAGAAGAAAAAATATGTCTTTATTCATAAACCAAAATGGATACAAAGTACAATTCATGAAAGAACAAAAAGAAAATACTCTCATTCAGGAGTACGTACAAAAAGAAAGGAAAAGATACAAGTTTTCAAGACGGCGGGCGATTTAGTAATTTTGCTAGCTCATCCTGCTTTTGCTGGGCCACGGCTTCATGATTCAGGATCGCCAGAAGACGGGGCTCCGCCTGAGCCTGCTGGGCCTGATACGAAGCGAGCCGGCCTTCGAGCTCTTTCTCAGTGACCTTGTGAGTCTCGAACTTTTCGCGAGTGAACACGACATGTTTATCAAGAGCCACCACCTCTCTGATAGACTCTTGAAGTACCCGCCAGAGTTTATAGGCTTTATTGGCTTTGGCTGTGAGGCTGGTTTGAAGCTCGCTCAATGCCTTAGAGGCCAGCTCCCTTTCCGAGAATTTGCGGCCGAGCCTCTTCTCGCATGATGCCATATTTGCCGCGCACCGCGCTATCAGCCCCCGCAAGTCCTCCTTTGCAGCCACGACCTCCGAGGAAAGGTGGGAACACTCAAGGGCGTGCAAGCAAGCCTCCACCTGCCGACAGAACTCCACCCAGACTCTCACCACCTCTTCGCTATGGTAGGTGGCAAGAAAAGGAAGAAAGCCATTAGCTTCGGCGGCAAATGCTTCAGCTGTGGTGGCGTTGCCAGTGCGAAGCTCTTCAATCAAAGACGACAAGGAGACAAGGCTTAATTGGGCCAAGCGCTCTGAGGCTCGCAAAGCATAGGGGCCGGGCGGCATGGCAATGCGCGGGTCCAACGCTACGGGGGATGGAAAGACTGTTCAGATTTGAAAAATGTCAGTAAAACTCTTAAGCAAAAGAACAAGTGGGACTATATTGAAATGTCACTTACCTACGGTCATGCAAGTGGGAGATGAAGGTTCCCCTGGCCCTTCGAGGACCTCAACCTCATCATCGGCCTCCAAAACTGTAGAGAACATCAATGTCAATACGCAAAATAACAATGATGCTATGAGAAATGATGAACGACACTAACCTTGTCCAGAGGAAAGGACGATGCGCTGAGGGGAGATTGCCTGTGAAGCTGTCATCCCCAATAGACGCTGAAACGATTGCCGAGGAGACAAATCAGCGATAGAGGCCGCTAGCCCGCGCAATTCTGGGAAAATAAAAGAGTTTAGACGACAAAAAAATTGCCAATTTAAAATGTTGAAGGTTACCTTCAATACTCCTCCCATTCTGAGTCGGGGGGATGGCGGCTTCAACGGCCTCCGCCGTGATCTCCGGCTCCAGCAAAGGGAGAGTAGTCCCGGCTACCTCTCCTCCAGCCTCTGGGCCGCCCGCAGGGAGAATCGTTGGGACGGCAACTCCCAAAGGAGCCTCTTCCAAAGGAACAAGCGCTCCGTGATCAGGAACCGCCACTAGAGACTCTATGGCAAAAGGAACAGCCTCGTTATCCCCCTCTACATTGAGCAAGGCTGCATCGGGAACGTCAACAGGCTTTGCCTTCAACAAGCCCATAGGGACCTCCCCCATCGCCGAGGACTCTTCACAATCTACACAAGAATAAGAATACATATATACGGGCATAAGCAATCTGAAAAACTGCAAAGAAGTATAAAAACATACCAATGCGCAGGGAAGCCCTCAATATGGCTTCTTCAAGCCGATGCTCCTTCTCAAGGAGGCGTGCTCGCCGGGGCTCGAGGGTGGACTCGTGGCCACCAGTCCATAAAGAAAGCGCGTCCGCAGCATCCTCCAAAGCGGCCTGCTTCAGGGCCCGTTCTCTCCATTCCTCCAAAGGGCCAATAAACCGCCGCCGGATCCATGAGGGGTCTTCATAGAAGATCACGGCAGGATAGGGTTTCTTCGGAACCCTTGCGTTCTGAGACTCATCTTTAGAACGTCTTATGGCCTCAGCCAATTATGCGGCCTCCTCGGCAGCTGAGCCCGGAAAGAGAAGACCAGCGTCCGACTCTTGCATGACCAATGGCTCATCTGGAAGTATGGGCTCAGACTCCTTTAAAGAATCAAGTAAGTTGGTGGCCACCCTCCTCCGCCTCTTAGATCCAGAACCGGCCGCCGAACACGACCGTTTCTTCCCCTCCAGAGCCTTGGTGCGGCGGCGGCCCACGTCACCTTCAACACCCTTATCCCTATTACCCTCGCTTGGTGCCACAACCGAGGATGACACCGCCATTGTCGATGCCAAGGGGGGCGAGGCTGCCTCGGGTGGTGGCGCTGTTACTGGAGCCCGTTTACCCCGCGATCGAGTACCCAGGGGCATACCAGCTGTTGGGGTAAGATCCACCCCTGACTCTTCCGGAATAAGCGCGGTGCCAGTATCCCTCAGAGGAACGCGGACCGGGGCGCGCGGTCGCAGCGTAGCTCCCGTGGCTAGAACCTGAGTAGGGGCACCATGACCAAGAAGCACCCTTCTTTCCTCAATAATGATCGGGTTGACTCGATGGAGATACCGGCCCGTGAACGACCCCACGCATCGGGGCACGTAATCACCATCAGGGATCATGAACTGAGAACCGGTGTTCAACCTCACAAAATGATGAGCGGCATCTCGAACGGCCTCGAGTGAAGGAACCGGCGTGACTATGAAAGCCTCAAACGGGACACCCTGATCATAACCAAACTGCCGGGCAAAGCGGTGCGGATTGTACCTCATGAAAAGGGCCACGCTATCCTGACGGAATACAAGGTAACCCGGTCTAATTGCGTATAAGTGCGCGGCCTCCCGGGGCTTCAAAGAGGGCGCGTTATCTATCGACCGGTCCCAAAGCGGCTGGGCTGAACCCGCGAAAGAAGATAAGACCCGATCATTAAAATCCAACCCGCCAGCAGTAGCATAAGGAGAAATTAACGCCCGAATAGCCCCGAATTGAGTCGGGTCAGCGGCAGAAGCATCCACCAATCGCATAAGCCTCGGGAAGGTATAAGCGTCGTAGAATGCGGGCCTTTGATGCATAGAAAAAGCACCCAAGATGTGCATTTCGATCCAAGACGTAAAATAGTGAAGCGAGAAATTTACCACATCTACGCCAGGGGTAGAAGTATTAGCTGCAGCGCCCGATCCGTGATAGAGATGCGCCAACGCCGGGATGCCAATGGAATGCCGCGTTCCCTCAGCTATACGGTGAGCCGGATAGATTACCGAAGCTCTCATAAAGCGGCGATGCATAAGGATGACAAACCAGCTGAGCCAGACACTGATAAACCCAACGAAGAACGTCTTCTCATCCATGCCGGGAGCTGCGATGGATTCGAAAGACATCGGTGACATTATGGGGATGTAGTACTGCGGTAGATCCGATTCATTGGTCGGCAGCTTCTTCGGACCAAACCTAAAGGGGTCTTTAATATTTGCGAACTTCGGAGCTGCCTTCGACAAGACGCCCTCGCGAAGGAAACATGCAATGAAGCTCTTAAAAGTCACGCGCTGCTCCTCAGATTCGGTGAACAATCGATCAAAGATACTTAGCACATTGATCAAGCTGGGACGCTTGTGGCGGACGGCGTTCTCGGCAGACAAGCCGTCAAGCGGTGCGGGCTCGGGTTCAAAAACGTCTTCATCAGAGGGCAACAACTCCTCATAAAGTGTCCCTTGAATTGGCAGCCCCGAGATCTCATAAAACTCCCCCAAAGAGATCAAAACCTCCTTGTCCCCCAGAAGAAAAGTGTTGGTGGGGAGATTCCATTGATTCAAGAACGCCTTCACCCACCAGACATGCGGGGATTGATAATGGAAGAGCGATGCATATATTTCCTGGTAAAGCCCGACCTTCTGCAGCCGCGCACGATGGGTAGCAAGGATATAGCGAGCCCAGAAGAGGTAGCCCGTGGGGTGTCGAGGAGTGAGCCCTATCTTATAAATCTGTCCCCATGGGTGGGCTTCACCCTGACAAATGCGTCGTCCCAAGATATCTATAGCAGGAATCGGGTGGTTCGGGATACCAGTTGTTGAAGGCTCGAGCCGTCCCGTTGGAGTCCAATTTGGCATCTCCACAGCGAAAACCGTTCTCAGAGGGTCCATCGGCAAGAACGGGAAAGTGGGCTTTGTCGGCATTTCACAGAGGAAACTCCGGCGACCTCGGATGATATGACTGTACCAAGTTCCCCATGGAAGTAAGCTGGTGCAGTTCGGGACATGAGCCTGTATCATCGCCATCGCTTCCTCGTCGGATGGTGATTGAGGAAAAGCGGTCTCCGAACGAGTGAAGGGAAAGCACGGAACAGAAGCCATCGCACCTGAAACAAAGTAAACGAAAACTGTCAAAAGTGAAGCCAGGAACATATATATATATCTGTATGTGTGTGTGTGTATATATATATATACATACATACATACATACATATATATATATATATATATATATATATATATATATATATATATGAGTGTAAATATATGAAGACAGTTGAAGAAAGTGACAGAGAACTTGTTTGGTAGGACCATTAGTTACAAAACATGTGGGTCCCACGAAATCAAGATGGCGGCTGGCTAATGATGAGACACAGCAACCATAATGAGACAAGGGGAATATTCTAATTAAATAAACAAGGGACTTCAACTAACCCTACACACTCCCCTAAAAAGAAATCCACCTTGGACTCTACAACAAATCAAACAGGATCAAGAGAATTAAATTCCCACAAAAGACATCATTGTAAGCTTCTTCTTCATTGATTACAGAAGGACAACCCAAGGCAAGAAAACCCTAAGAAGCCTCCATGGGAAGAACTTAGTTCTTCGTAGGAATTAAATTCCTTTTGAAAAGGGGAATTAAATTCCCAGAAATATTTTTTTTGGATGGAGTTAAATTCCATGGATTTGAACTGTCACCGTCATCTCCCTAAAGATCATATGAACCCTAAGAGATCTACTATTTGAGGATTAAATGGTTTTCTATTTTTTGTTGATGAACTTGAAGAAAATGGGTTCATGTTAAAAGGGTAAAACCCTTGAGGTGGATTTAAAATCCAGATAATTTTATGTATAAAAGTTCTTCGTTCGCTCAAGATGATTACCTGAGGAAAAGGAATCAGTCAACAGAGTTAAACTCTGGAAAATTTTTGGAACAGAGAACTAAGCTCTGGAAAGGAGAATTAAATTCTCAGAAAAAAGTATGCAAGGAGGAAGTTGAGCAAAAGTGGAGGCTCTTCTGAAAGGACATGGGCATTTATAGGATGGGATGGAAAACGTTTCATCTACCCTACTCCCAAGACAGATCCGACGGTCACAAAAGTGACAGCGTTGCACTCACGTGCAGACACGTGAGAACAATGCTGTGGGGGCATTTATTCCCTGATTAAAAATCAGGAAAAGATTCAGAAGAGGCATCATGTGCTCACACGTGACCAGTGGTCACGTGTTGGCACGTGATGGTCAAGCAGCGGCACAGAGCATATTTATTCTCTAATTAAAAGTCAAGAAGAAGCTTCAGAAGAGGCATCACGTGCTCACACGTGACTAGTGGTCACGTGTTGGCACGTGATGGTTAAAGCAGCGGCCAGAGAACAGAGCACAGAAGAAGAGAAGCCTATTTCAGGGGTCACGTGCCTACACGTGACCAGGGATCACGTGGCCACACGTGACCGTCTTTAAAAGCCTTATTCTTTGACAGAATTAAATTCCGAGGGAAGATCTTTCAAATCTTTCCAAAATGAAAAAGGATTATCTGAAACCGTTGGATTAAAAATCTAAAGGTGATTAAATATCACCAATTTATGGAAAAATCTTGGACTTGGAAAGATTTCCCCCTAAATCTAACCGAAATAACAAAGAGATATCTTTGGATTTAAAATCCAATGGTTAATAAAATTCACCTAATAATCTAAAAGCCCAGATTAATGATAAATATAAATCAAATCTCTCAATGAACAAATCAAATCTTCCAATGAGAGATTTACCAAACAGATTGATTCTTTTCCTTCTCCTATAAATAGGAGCCAAGAAAAAAAGAGGGGGGCCTTTTTTTTTGACACATACAGAGAGAGAGATATAGAGCCTTGGAATCTTGAAAACTCACAAGGAAGAATTTGATTCTCTGCAAAAGAAAAAAAAACCCTAGGTAAGGAAAGAGAGGCTTCAAAGGAGAATTTAATTCTCAAAAGAGTTTAACTCTTATAAAAAGAAAAGAACTTAGTTCTTTCTCTGGTTGAAGATCTGCAAAGTGCACATCTCCCCATAAATTGAGAATTTAATTCTCATTGGGTTGAGATCCTTCCATGTAGATCTAAAACATAGAGGAGGAATTGAGTTTTGAGAATTTAATTCTCACAGAATTATAGGAATTTAATTCCTTTGAGATAAAATTAGGGTTTAACCATAGGAATTTAATTCCTTCAGAATGGACAGAACTAGGGTTTAACCCTAATTGAGAACTTAATTCTCTCAAAACTCACAGGAATTTAATTCCCTTAAAGAAAAAGAATGAGGGTTTCACCCTATACCAGAATTTAATTCTTTACAGAAAAGAAATTAGGGTTTAACCCTATTTAAGAATATAATTCTTCAGAAGAAAACAGGAATTTAATCCCTCTAAAGTTTATTGCTAGGGTTTAACCCTATGAAGAATTTAATTCTTAATAGATGAACAAATCTGGAAAACATGCAAAGAACCAGAGTTATGTGCTACCACGTGACCCCTGCAAAGATCCATAGAAAAGAACTTTGAGGCAATGCCTCATGTGCCCCACGTGACCCCTGAAGCACACAGAGAAAAAGGCAAAAGAAACAGAAAAGAGCCCTAGGGCGCTCTCACGTGCTACCACGTGACCCCTTGGCTGAAGCTTTAACAGAAAAACACCCAAATTCCCATCACGTGACAGCACGTGATACTTCAAAGTATTCTATACTTTTGACTGAACAAAATAAAGGGCAATAGGGCGCTCTCACGTGCTACCACGTAACCCCTAATGAACATCCTAACAGATCGAAGCGTGGGCCCCCATCATGTGCCTACACGTGATGGCTGTCAGAATAAAAAGTGTTAAACACTTATCTGTATAACAAAATGAGAGGGATCTGGCCCCACCTTTTGGATGCCATCACGTGCTCCCACGTGATCTCTTCTCTGCTAATGTTTAACACCAAACTGATAACTTGGTTGCCAGTGTTTAACACTGTTATCTATTAGCGTTTAACACTGATTCGAGAATCACAATTTTTAGTGTTTAACACTAATCTGATAATTTTATTTCCCAGTGTTCAACACTGTTGGTCTTTAGTATTTAACACTAGCTTTAGCCCAATTGGCTAAGTTTCTAGAGGCAAAGCCTCTCCTTCAATGAACCAACAGAGGGTCAATATGAAACATGATTGGACTTAGCCCAAGAAGGCCATAAGTCCTTAATTCAAACTTAATTGGGCCAATGGGCTCATAATATAATAATTGATCTTAGTTTCCAAATTGGACTACATATCACTTAATCTACCTTGGTTCAATGGTACATCTCTTCACTACTTTGATACATGGCGTTGTAATTCCTTAACGTCTTCAAAGAGGTGACGGGTCCCGATGACCACACATTGATACAGACTGTGGGGTCCTTAAACTCATGGACTATGAGGTCCTTAACCTTGACCGTAATGTCTTAAAACTAACGCCGAACTGTGGGGTCCTTAAACCCTCGGACTATGACGTCCTTAACCTTGACTGGGATGTCTTAACACTAACAACGGACTATGACGTCCTTAACCTTGACCGTGATGTCTTAAAACTAACGCCGGACTGTGGGGTCCTTAAACTCTCGGACTATGACATCCTTAACCTTGACCGGGATGTCTTAAAACTAACAACGGACTATGATAGCCTTAACCTTAACCGTAATGTCTTAAAACTAACGTCGGACTGTGGGGTCCTTAAACCCTCGGACTATGACATCCTTAACCTTGACCGGGATGTTTTAAAACTAACAACGGACAATGACGTCCTTAACCTTGACCGTGATGTCTTAAAACTAACGCCGGACCGTGGGGTCCTTAAACCCTCGGACTACGATGTCCTTAACCTTGACCGCAATGTCTTAAAAGTAACATTGGACCGCAATGTCCTTAAACTACCTATTTACCGCAATGTCACTAAACTAAACAACAGGGTCCCCTTAAATGCTCTCTTTTCGGATCTAAACGATCCCGTTAAGTTGATCTTAGTATAAAACTAGACTAACGTATCCTTAACAAACGTTTAAGTCGATCTTGGTCTCAAATGAGGCTAACGTATCCTTAAACACAACCCTCAAACCCAAATCTAAGAAAGATACGGATTTGGACTAGTCCACGCCCTACGGGCGATGACATAACTCAGTCTCCGTATACAATCCACGGGCAACCAAACATAAATCAAACACACACGACATGAAGTGACTATCTGGAGAAGGAGAAAGTTGTCTCCGTAATGCGGTAGCGTAATTAACTGCAGGGGCTTGCGCCTGCAGGGAAGAGCGTCCCCACAATCAAAAACTCTTCAAGCGAGGGGGAATCTGACGAAGTCTGCTACATCGGCCGCATCCGTTTAAACCTTCAATACATGGTGCCATAAATCAACTTGGTATCTTCGGAGAGGTGGACGGATAGCACCAATTAGAATCTGCCCCGAATCTCAGGCAAGACAGTCCATGTCTTGGCCGCCATTCGGAAGGGAAGAGGGGATTTCCCAACCCATAATTTGGCTTTGAAGGCTGCCCGAAGATACGAGGCAGTGGGGAAGAGGAATATCATACCTCAATCTGCCGGTTTGAAGCGCCCTGCCACTCAAATGGCAGGAGGAGCCTCTTCCAAACCATCGTTCGAACCCAGGAGAACTGAAGAAATCAATAACTAGTCGAGTCCAGACTTCTGCTACTATTGCAGGAGAAAGGGACACTTGTGGAAGGACTGTAGGCACGCAAAAAGCCTGTGTCTAATTTATGGCGCATCCAATCACGGAATTGGAGACTGTTTTTATAGATACAACTCAGATCACACACACACAAACTACCCGCAACGGCCAGCTATCCAGGATCCTGCACCTTGTCTTGCACTCCCTGCTCCACCACCTACACCGCCTGTTGGAGATAGTGCCCTCAGAGTCAATTATTGGGTCACAGGCACGTGATTGCAATGATTGAGGGGAGGACCTATCCCGGTAGAACAGTCTTACTCGAGATGATAGTATGCTATCTGGTTTACCTTTATCATCGTGTACTGCTTTAGGTGACCTTACGAGTCGCTATTGCACGTTGATAAAGCCCCTTGGATTCTTGCTTGACCACCAGCAGTATGAGGGCGATCATATAAGTGGGAGCTGGGGGTCTACAAGCACATCCTTAAAAGGTCCCTAGTCGTGGGAGATTCGAGACAGGGCATCGTTTCTCCAGAGTAGACTAGTGTATACAGTCGAGACCCCGACGAGGGGCGGTGGCCGGTCTCACAAGCCACTGGTGTCAGTTGGTTCACCTAAGATGTATACAGGTGCTCATTGGGTTATGAGTACACCGGACAGGACTCGCCGGGAACCTGCTAGTTGGGATATACCAGACGTCAGATAGCAGTTCCCAGGTGACATGTGTACAGGTTAGTTCATCGACCTGGGATCGTCATTTGTCTCGTGTGAGTTCCCACTGTACTTTGATTACTACCCTACCACGGCTCAAAGGAGTCGTGCAAACAGGTTTTAGTTGGGTACAGTCCCGAGCCACATGGAGGCAGTGAGCGGATCTGCAGGGGTTCGTCTCTCCCGGTATTGGGGGTGAGGTCGTGCTGTGTCTAGGAGAGCCAGAACATGAAAAGTCCTTGGCCAAGGCAGGAGATTTGCTGGTAGGTATTCCAGTAGTATCTCAGGGTGTTCTGGGCTGCACTCCGACACGACTTGTACCGCTTTTGGGGGTCTGACTTTTACCAACCCCCTAGGCCCGCCATGCGATACTCATAGACGAACGGACCGGACTGTACGGATATTGTCACTGACAGGCTCAGTAGGGTGTCAGGATGAGTTCGCTCATCGACGTCCCTTTTGGTCAATACCTGGTGGCCCGTCACGCATTGGCTTATACCTCTGACGTGCTAGTGGTTAAATCCACAGCCACAGTATTGACGAGTCTTTAGAGTCCACCACACAGACAGTTACTCAAGTTTCGGGCGAAACGCTGTAGAGGCCGTATGGAGATATGGCAGGGTTCGATCAGATACGTGCGGTATTGCACGGATCATGATCGGACGGTTTTTGCTAGCCGGCTTTGGCTTAAGCCGGATACTAGTATTAGATAGTGTAGTTTTGTCTCTTTGCATTTGTGTTCAGTGGGAATACAAATGCGGGCATGTATTTGCAGTAGCGTGGTTTTCCTGTAATTTATTACGGGATCGGTTTTCTGGGGTTGCCAGTTTGTATTCCGTTCCGGCCGGTTTTCTCTTTTTCCTTTCCGGTCGGATTTTTCGTTGGAGGGTGTTAATTGCAAGTTTGCAATTAACATTTTGTGAGGGGTTTCTTTGCATGAGTGTGGTTTCATAATCATGATATTCCATTTTGGTCATTCTCTTGCATTTATGAGATTTGATTAGATTAGAAATGGATTTGAAGTGGATGTGTTTTTTGATCATTATCTTTTCTTTATTAATTAATTCCTTTTTTATTCCACCCACTAAATTGTAGGGGCCGGCCACTGTTCTTGGAGGGAGAGGGATGAGTTTTATTTTGTGTGTGTTAATTTCCTTTCTTGATTAATTTAGTGGGCCCCCCATCCATTTCTTTTGTGTTTGCTGTGAGGTGCTATTTTCTTTATACATGGGATTAATTAATATACACTACACACATCCATTCCCAGTGACCTTTTTTTTTGGCCGAGCTCCTTTTAAAAGAGGTGCTCATTTTCTTTGATTGTATGATCCATTCTTCATCAAGCTTTGATCCATGAAAATTCATTGTGCAAAATTCCTCCAACCATGGCAACCTCATAACCCCAAGAGACATACATACTACACTATTCTATAGCAAGCCTTGGACGCGTCGGCTAGCCAACTTCGCGCCCGAGTTGCCTCGGTCAAGAGGCGGGAGCCCGTAAAAGATTCCGGCTATGTGGTGCCCTTTCCGACGAGCGAGGAGGTGACGGAGATTCCGCGGGAGATCGGAGTGGAGACGAAGACCGAAGGACACGGATCGCTTGGTATTGCATCTCTACTCTTTTCCTTTTTGCTAGCTAGCTAGGTTAATGGCCCGATCCGGGTAAAAAGTCCGCGGTGGTGCCGTTTTGCAAAGTTCGCAAAGTTTTTGTTTTCCGCGTTTCCGGCGTCGGGTCGACGGCCGGGGCGCCCCCGCGGGCTTACAATGGTATCAGAGCCACGCCATTAACTTAGCCTAGCATGGTCTAGTGTGTTTAAAACCCGATCGAACAAAATCCCCAAAATCCGTATTTTCCATGCATATGTTTCTGTCGAAATTTTTTCAAGCTCCAAAAAATTTTCAGGTCACTGCAGAAACACAAGCATAAAATTCTAAGACATCTGGTGAAATTTGGTGCACTGATCTCTTAGTACGGCCGCGGAAGCGCGGCCAAACCCATGGTTTGGCCGCGGTTCCGCGGTGGGAAGGTTTCATCACTGCACCAAAATTTCTCAGTAGGCTTTGGACTTGGAAATAGGGCTTTTGGGATATTATTTTTGGGTCCAGATTTTCTGTAAGTGCTACAGTACTGCTTGGGGCCCACTTTGATAAATTTGTTCTATCGGAATTTTTAAACATGCCAGTTCACAGTTTTTACATTATATCTGCGACCGTGAATGTCACTTGATCGGTAAATCCCGTCTAACTGCTATAGCCCGGTTAGACGGATTTGCGAACGTGACTTTCACGTTGATGTTCTATGATTGTACTGTGTTATTGTGGATCGGTCGTGGAGGATAGCCTGGATGCAATGCTAGTACAGTTGTGGTTGTATTATGTACATTTGATATTGCGGGGCGAGCGTCCGACATGTGGACTGCCGTCACTGCCCGTTTGTATTATTCTTTTGGGGCACGACCTGGTTGCGGTCGATGTACCCGTTGTATGTATATTTTACTTTCTGTACTAGGTTTACCCCGCGGAGGGGTGCACGTGTAGCCGGGTTCTGGAGGGCAACAAGCCCGCATCTCATAGCGTTGAGACGGAGGGGGCTTCACTCTAGAATTGGCGGGCTATTCGCCGCACTCGTAGGGGGTACAGGGTTGATCCAGGAGGGGTGCCCAAGTTACCGGATTCCGTGAAGTGCTGGGTGGTCCATTCACGTCGTTGAAGGGGGCTGCCTCGCTTCAGGTTTTGGCGGGTGACTTGCCGCGCCCGTAGGGGTCTAGGGTTTTCATTGCACAGGCTATCCACACGACCAGGGGAACGTCGGGTTTCAGCGGCTCTGTGAAACCCGGGGATCCCAGATATCTGTATTGATCTGTGTTGCTATACATTTCTGTGTTGCATTTTATCACGCCTTGAGCGAAAATTATATATTATATATATATTAGTAGATGTTGTATATGTTTTGCATCCGCGCTAGTCCAGTCCCCGCTCTGTCGTTAGTTAGCTAACCTAACGGGTGATGACGGGACCCAGTGGCGAATGCGGATGGCATATACGTACGTCAGTATATTTTTGTTCTTTGTGGTGTGATCAATTGATGGGACTGCATTGATTCGGATCAATGCAAGTTAAACAAACCTATTCTGATGTTGTTGGAACACTTTTTCAAAAAGCTGTTATTGCAAGGGCGTTCTCTTTTGTTTTGCACAGTGGTATTCAGTTGGAATATCCTGCTCCTCAGTCGACGAGGCAAGGGCTGAGATCCCTTCACCGGGAGTGACCCCTTGGACAAAAGTTTACGTCAGGGCATTAACTTCACTATAGCCGATTGCTTTTGCTTTGCACCGTGGTATTCAGTTGGAATATCCTGCACCTCATTCTACGGGGAAAGAGCCGAGATCCCTTCACCGGGAGTGACCTCTTTAGCGAAGGTTGTCGTCACTATATTTTTTAAAAGCTATCCGTTCCTTCAACGATATCAAGTTCATTACGTTAAAGGTTTTCGCCAAAAACCATTCGTAGCCCTCCGTCATTTCATATGGATGGTCAATAGTATTCAAGCTGTGTATGTTGGCCAAAGTCAAGGCACAGTGTTTGGTAGCTGTTGGGTATTCATATGCAGCATAGATAGATGCGTTGGTTTGGGACAGTCGTACTGCCATTTTGGCCAAAGTCAAGGGTATGTACGGGTGGGTTCAAATTAACCAGGAAAATGACGGGTAGAACTTGACATGTGACTTATGATATGTTGGCCAAAGTCAAGGTCATAAGAGCATGGGGTAAAAATCCACATCGGGAGTTTCAAAAGTACTGAAACTTGCCAGATATGCGCATACCTTCTGGAGTGTGATAACGTGAGCGGATTCCGTCACGTTATCATGCGATGAGAGTTGGATCCCGATTCCCACTGATGAGTTGGTTTACTCCTCGGGTTATCCCGGCTAATTCTTCTTTCAGGTTTGGGGAAGAATTTGACGTTACAGTGGGAGGTTTCCAGATTAGATAAAGTGACAACCATTCTGATCTAGGTTAGAGTGCACGCTGAGTGTTTCTTTTCTCTCTCTCTCTGGCAGCGACCATTGACCCGACCCTAGACTATGACTCAGTGACCAAGTTGACCGAACCTTCTTAACACTGGCTTTTGGATTATCAGAGTTGCAGACCTCTTTGCCACCCCTACTTTTACCCTTTTCTCCGGGACACCCCGTATCACTACGAACGTCCACTTCCATTGGACAAAACCATCGTATGGTTATATACGAACTCGAAGGACTTCGAGGATGGTTTCAGGTTCTGGAGAAAACGAATAGGACTATTCAGTTGTCTTTACCTTTTACCTTCTCTCAGGTTGCGAGTACTCCTTGGTTTAGGAGATAGTACACCTATTATGCAAATTAGATAGTCTTCTTCCAAACCTTAGGCTGGTGCCGAACGGTGGGGAATGAAGAAAGCCAATTAGCCTAAACGGTGTACAGAAGGTATTAAGTTCAGACAAAGCAAGGGATTAGTAAGAGGGCAAAGTAAATTGCGACTGCTATTCACGACCAAACCATGTACTTTTTTGTCAATCCTAAATCACCTATGAATTAAGTACATTCGGTTGTCTTTTATCCTCACCTTCTCTCGCATTGCGAGTGCTCCTCGGATTAGGACAGTACACCCATTATGCTTTTTGGATAGTCTTCTTCCAAACCATAGGCTGGTGCCGAACGGTAGGGAAGGAAGAAAACCATTTGGCCTAAAGGGGTGTACAGAAGGTAATGACTAAAGACATGTAAAGGGATTTGGAGAGGTGGCAAAGAATTATACAGTTATAGTTGTGAATCTGGATAATGGAAGAGGCATTACTAGGAATACCAGCATACCCCATCGAAACATTTCAATGTTTCAGTTTCACTGTGTACTGTTAAAAGAAAACTGATTTCCCGATTACATACTTACTCCAGGGTATGTATTTACCAGGTATGAGTCTCACATCTGTATGGTTTTACAGATGATGAAGGGGAGTAAGTTATTGGGAATTAGGTGACCATCCTCATTATATCGGGATTCGTTGTAATCGGTGATATTTGAGGAAGTCACCTGGGTTGTTTGCCGGTCGGCAAATATTTGGTTTTGAATATCCGTTGTTATGCACCAATTTCAAATTGATATATCTGTACGTCTATTTTTATAGAGTGAGATATACCTTTATGAAATTATGTCTATGACATTTACCTATACCAGTGGATGGTTAGGTAAGGAGCATTGAATAGCGGTGTAATTCTTCTTAACCAAAAGTACAGTTTTCAACCTACGACATACAGTGAAAGAGTCACAAGACTCAGGGGACTTATACAGAGTATTGTATATTGTCCAGTGTCCATTAGGACAGAGGGGTAGGTCCTCGTACTATATTCTGTTTACTTTTAACTTCTCTAGTTCTTAGACATGTGTTTCGTAGAAACACAGGGTCTAAGTTTTGAGGAGTTATAGGTATAAGAATAAAGTAGAGAACCAGATATTGCAAGTATCGGGATTCTTCAAGGTGATCGAAAATGTAGATACTTGTGTATAGTATTCAGTTGATAGTAATGATTAAGAGAACTAGCTTCTCTTTCAGGTTACTCATAATTGGAAGTACTCCTAAGTTGAGTAACGCTGATCGGCCTCTCTTCCATTTACTTGACATGCACTGGAGACAGCTGCATGATTTGAATCTGGTTCAATTAAATCAGTGCCTCTGTTTCTTGGATATAGAACAGTTCATATCTTGACATGGTTAAGATACGGGGAGTTGTCTGGCTTATGCTTAAAACCAGACTCTGGACAACTCAAGGCACGTTTCAGTAGTGGCTGTTTGTGGGTTGACCCGGGCTATGACGAGGGTTGATTTTCTACCATCTGGAAGATCAATAGTGATATTGTTCTTGACTCGCCACAGTTTTATCAAAAATGGATTTTTTTTCAGAAAACAGTAGTGGGAGTATGGTAGAACTGGAAGTGATTCCAGAACCACAAACGATTACTGAAGATTTCATAAGAACCTAAAGATTCAATCTGGTTTGACATTCCATTGGCCACTCCGCAGATAAGGTGGGTAATCTCAGGCACCCGAGAGGTACTTCGGTATGCTCAAGGACGGTGGTAGGGAGGTTCTTGTTTACCCAGACTTGCCATTGCTGTTGTTCCAGGCTGCGAGACCCGGCGGGAGGATGAGTATAGCGTCGTTCTAAACTGGCTTTAGAAGTGCACGTCTATATGACTCTGCCAGAGGGTTGTCGTAGTCAGTGGGAGCAGCGGAAGCATTGGTGGATGTCAGGCTTATGTCTATTTATAGACTAGAGCAGATATAGCGGAGATAGATCATCTATTTCTGATGTGACAGTCATAGGCTTGACTTCATCAGAATAGGGGATGGATCTGTTGAGAAGGTAGTAGGGTGTGATGTCCTGGTATTTGATGACATACACAGAGTAGGAAGTGATATTCCTATACTACGATCGGTTATACTTTGGTCGTCACACAGTGGTTTCTCCACATAGGACTTGGATATAATATCAGACATTCTGGTTACTAGATCTATGGTTTTAGATCTAGATTTGGGTGGTTTCCTAATCTGGGTACTTTGACCGCATTCTATAAGTATTTAGAATGGACGACTCCTGGCACGGTAGTGTACCTGCAGGTAATGGAGTCACCCTCTCTAAAGGTGTCTTACAGACTAAAGGGGAGAGGGATACGCATGATTGACAGATCACTTGCTTAGGCAATTGAGTCAATCATGAGATGTCAAGTACCACACCAGATGTTGTTCTTGCAGTAGGTGCAATAAGTTGATATTGATCCAATCCTGGAGAAACAGTCGGAAGCAGTTTTAGAACATAAGTTGATGTTCTAGGGATATGATAACGGCAGCCTCCTTTACGAGACGGTTATCATTCCAGGCTTCCAAGGTGACCTGGATGGCAGAGTGGCTGTCAGAGTTATAGTTTTTCCTCTAACGAGGGGCAGTATTTTGGACAGGTGGTCCAGGTAGATACTGAGGGAAGGCATGGCGCAGGATACTGATTGAGTTCAGTTGTCGATACAGTCTAAGAAGTTTGGATTTGGAGTTCATTTATGAGCTAGGTCCCATCAGACATCCAGACATTCTAAGACAGGTATTGCTCATTTCGGGAGATGGTTTTCTCTGCGAACATGAGATATAGAGAGACATAGAAAGAAACATCAAAGCGGATCCACTCACTGAGGCTATTCCTCGAACGCAATAGTTTCGCAAACGAGCTTTGTGAGACTGACTATTAGAGGAGTTGGGTGTTCGGTATCACACGGGCTGTGAGTATGCGACATCGCAATAATTAGCCTTGAGTGCAAGTGGGAGATTGTTGGAGATAGTGCCCTCAGAGTCAATTATTGGGTCACAGGCACGTGATTGCAATGATTGAGGGGAGGACCTATCCCGGTAGAACAGTCTTACTCGAGATGATAGTATGCTATCTGGTTTACCTTTATCATCGTGTACTGCTTTAGGTGACCTTACGAGTCGCTATTGCACGTTGATAAAGCCCCTTGGATTCTTGCTTGACCACCAGCAGTATGAGGGCGATCATATAAGTGGGAGCTGGGGGTCTACAAGCACATCCTTAAAAGGTCCCTAGTCGTGGGAGATTCGAGACAGGGCATCGTTTCTCCAGAGTAGACTAGTGTATACAGTCGAGACCCCGACGAGGGGCGGTGGCCGGTCTCACAAGCCACTGGTGTCAGTTGGTTCACCTAAGATGTATACAGGTGCTCATTGGGTTATGAGTACACCGGACAGGACTCGCCGGGAACCTGCTAGTTGGGATATACCAGACGTCAGATAGCAGTTCCCAGGTGACATGTGTACAGGTTAGTTCATCGACCTGGGATCGTCATTTGTCTCGTGTGAGTTCCCACTGTACTTTGATTACTACCCTACCACGGCTCAAAGGAGTCGTGCAAACAGGTTTTAGTTGGGTACAGTCCCGAGCCACATGGAGGCAGTGAGCGGATCTGCAGGGGTTCGTCTCTCCCGGTATTGGGGGTGAGGTCGTGCTGTGTCTAGGAGAGCCAGAACATGAAAAGTCCTTGGCCAAGGCAGGAGATTTGCTGGTAGGTATTCCAGTAGTATCTCAGGGTGTTCTGGGCTGCACTCCGACACGACTTGTACCGCTTTTGGGGGTCTGACTTTTACCAACCCCCTAGGCCCGCCATGCGATACTCATAGACGAACGGACCGGACTGTACGGATATTGTCACTGACAGGCTCAGTAGGGTGTCAGGATGAGTTCGCTCATCGACGTCCCTTTTGGTCAATACCTGGTGGCCCGTCACGTATTGGCTTATACCTCTGACGTGCTAGTGGTTAAATCCACAGCCACAGTATTGACGAGTCTTTAGAGTCCACCACACAGACAGTTACTCAAGTTTCGGGCGAAACGCTGTAGAGGCCGTATGGAGATATGGCAGGGTTCGATCAGATACGTGCGGTATTGCACGGATCATGATCGGACGGTTTTTGCTAGCCGGCTTTGGCTTAAGCCGGATACTAGTATTAGATAGTGTAGTTTTGTCTCTTTGCATTTGTGTTCAGTGGGAATACAAATGCGGGCATGTATTTGCAGTAGCGGGGTTTTCCTGTAATTTATTACGGGATCGGTTTTCTGGGGTTGCCAGTTTGTATTCCGTTCCGGCCGGTTTTCTCTTTTTCCTTCCCGGTCGGATTTTTCGTTGGAGGGTGTTAATTGCAAGTTTGCAATTAACATTTTGTGAGGGGTTTCTTTGCATGAGTGTGGTTTCATAATCATGATATTCCATTTTGGTCATTCTCTTGCATTTATGAGATTTGATTAGATTAGAAATGGATTTGAAGTGGATGTGTTTTTTGATCATTATCTTTTCTTTATTAATTAATTCCTTTTTTATTCCACCCACTAAATTGTAGGGGCCGGCCACTGTTCTTGGAGGGAGAGGGATGAGTTTTATTTTGTGTGTGTTAATTTCCTTTCTTGATTAATTTAGTGGGCCCCCCATCCATTTCTTTTGTGTTTGCTGTGAGGTGCTATTTTCTTTATACATGGGATTAATTAATATACACTACACACATCCATTCCCAGTGACCTTTTTTTTTGGCCGAGCTCCTTTTAAAAGAGGTGCTCATTTTCTTTGATTGTATGATCCATTCTTCATCAAGCTTTGATCCATGAAAATTCATTGTGCAAAATTCCTCCAACCATGGCAACCTCATAACCCCAAGAGACATACATACTACACTATTCTATAGCAAGCCTTGGACGCGTCGGCTAGCCAACTTCGCGCCCGAGTTGCCTCGGTCAAGAGGCGGGAGCCCGTAAAAGATTCCGGCTATGTGGTGCCCTTTCCGACGAGCGAGGAGGTGACGGAGATTCCGCGGGAGATCGGAGTGGAGACGAAGACCGAAGGACACGGATCGCTTGGTATTGCATCTCTACTCTTTTCCTTTTTGCTAGCTAGCTAGGTTAATGGCCCGATCCGGGTAAAAAGTCCGCGGTGGTGCCGTTTTGCAAAGTTCGCAAAGTTTTTGTTTTCCGCGTTTCCGGCGTCGGGTCGACGGCCGGGGCGCCCCCGCGGGCTTACACCGCCTACTCGCGAATTCCAACAGGCACTGAGGAACATGTCTCGAGGACAGAAAAATGTGCCCCCAGCTAGGAGAAACGTGCCCCGACGACAGGCTTACACTTTAGCGACCGTAGAAGCCGAGACAGTTGACCAAGGTAACATTGGTAAGTCTCTTTCACATTTTTAAAACCCTTGCACCATCTTGTTATTTTTCATACACTATCAGTACTTCAGTCACAAAACTTTTCTTGAATCTGTTAAACTTTCTTTTTACAAATTTCGAGGATGAAATTTTTATAAGGAGGGTAGAATGTAACAACCCTGCACTAACTTTCTGTATATTTTTTTCAAAAATACAGAAAGCGGTGCTTTTGCCTGAGCACTAGTTATAAGTTTGTTTTGCTTTTTAACAGCAAGAAAGAGTTTGTAGCTCATTGGTAAGACCTTGCACTGCTGAACCAAAGCACCAGAGTTCAAATCCCATCACCCACATATTATTTTTGATTAAATTTATTTTAAAATTTTAGAATCCCAAAGGTCCACACGTGCATAACCCATAAATCCAAAGGTCATACTAAAAACAAATGACTCCACAAGATAGAACAAGCGACGGGGGACACATGGCGGCGAGCCCCGGCCCGACTCGGCCGAATCGCCCGGCGGCGCCGGCCGATTCCGCGCCAACTCTGTTTTGCCCTCCATGAGAATTGTGTCTCTTAGTCTTCTTAAAACCCCTGTACACTTTAAATATTCTGCACATTAACAGAGACATTACAAAAAAGCCCATTAATCTATTTATAATACAATTTTTAATACATTTTCTCACACCCTTTCACCTACTCTAACCCTAATCTTTCCGTATAAATACCTCCCTAAACACACACCCCTTACTCACAAATTCTGTCCAAACTCTCAAGAAAACTCTCTAGAAATTTTGTGTACAAGTGGAGTTAGCGAAGGACGAAACTCCGGCGAATTTCCGACGACAACCCTAGGAGTTTCTGGCGACAAAACGACGCACCGGAACCTACTTCCACTCCTTCCTCTCCTCTACACCAAAAGCTAGTAAGTCCCATCTTTCCCTTCTCTATTCTATTCTTAAAACTAGTATTCCTAAAACCCGACGGAAGCGGAGTTAATCCGACTTCCGATTCGGTTTTTTTTAAAAAGTACAATTTTCATTAAACACAACCATTCCAAACTCTCACATCTTGACTAGTAATCATTAACAAAACATCATGAATAGGTATCATAGCAAAATATTTTATATTGCAATTTTTATCGTACTTTTTCAGTAAAATACCATGTACTTTAGTTTTGATATTAAACATCATATTTCATTGCTATACCTTTAAATAGATCATGAGATAATGACTTATCTCTTCACAACACTCATATGCAATATAGCACAATACCTTTCGTGAACATAGAATACGGGAATACGCATTTACACTTAAATACCTTTTACTATTAAACCATTTTCTACAAGATCACGTATTTTTACAAATCTTTGTAAATCGCCGCTACAACCCATTTTGGGGAACCCGTTTGGGATGGTGTGGATTATCGCACATCTCTGGGCTTAGTAGTGCGAGATTCAGACCTCCATAAGGAGCATTCAGTCTCGAAAGGTTTAAAAATACAAATATCTTAAAAAAATGAGATTTCTAGAAAAATAATAAATTAAAATTTATTTTATATAAACACACACACACACACACATATATATATGTATTATCAAAATATTTATTTTTGATATAATATAAATATTCCAACTTTTCCAAATCAAAAGAATCACTTTACATGAAAATACTATGAAATTCCATACTTTACAACTAAATACCATGTATTATGAAAAATAGGTTTATTCACTAAAAATGTCATATATATAAAATCTATATCTATGAAAACTCTGAAGACGATAATTCAATACTTGAGGCGTATTTTGAAAGCTATACAAATTACTTTTACATAAAACCACCTCAAGTTTTATAAATTATAATAAGGACTATAGTAAATATAGGTTTAAGCGGGACCAGTCTCTTGAGCCTCACGGAGCTGGAGATATGGGTGCTTGCCTATTTAAGGCAGATAACTTAACAAACGATGTTATTAACACGGTAATCGTCTTTGAAAAAGACACAAATCCTGCCGTCCATGTGCAGCGGTTACCGATAACATCAAAATTTAATTTAGGATTTCGATTTCTTTTCTAATTGTCTGACTCAGACTGGGTCTCATTATAATTAATCTGACTTGAATATGATTCAAGTGCAATCTACAATATAACAATTCAATATGAATCCATATATTCAATCTGTTCAAACTATTCAATCTATATTGACCGAACCGAGCCATGGATATACTTCCATTTACATGTTTCTCCAGTTACATCCATGATCCTTCAGTTACATCAATTTACTGATATCATGGTTTTGGCAAGTCAGCCAATTATACAATCTATATTACAATTCAATTACAAGTTACAATACAAACAATACTCCACGGGGTTTAAGGGGTAGATTGGTACGAAAGGTGTTAGAAGTAGCACGAGACTGCAACATTTAAGACACCTAACCTGAATTCAATCGCCGTTGTTCCGGGCATTCTAACAGATCCTTGTACTCCATTTGCCTTTAGTCTCTTGCATATAGAGACTCCTCTCGTATACACTGGCATCCTTCTGTACCAAGCTACAAACAACAGCGTTAACTATATAATACAACTTTAAAAGTTACACACTCTCTCTATCTATTCTACTTCTCCTTTATCTTTGGGACTTACCGAGCGATTTGTTCGCTGACGACATTCTCTTTCTTCTTCTTTGAATATCGTCAGGTGATTCGGACCTTCCAGAGATCGAGCCCACCAGTGACGACTTGGACTAGTTTATTGAAGATCCCGAGCTGTAGTTTCGCTTGTACTTTTTCTTTTACATTATGTACTTTCCATTTCTGTTATACCATTGTTTAGGCATTGCTTTCTTTCAGATGTATTTACTTTTCCATGCATTGTACAAAAGAATGTTAATAAATAAAGTTGTCGTTCATTACATTTGTCTCTTGTGTATATTTCTTTTATATTGCTTAGTTACGCTTAGCGTATTTACTTCTGAGTAAATATATAGCGGCCTCGTCGCGTCCTCTGCCCGTATACTGGGAAGTGGGACGTGACATCGTGTGATACCGAACACCCAACTTCTCTACTAATCAGTTTTGCAAAGCCCGTTTACAAAACTATTGCGTTCGAGAAATAGCCTCAGTGGGTAGATCCGCTCCAATGTTTCTTTCTGTATCTCTCTATATCTCAACTTCGCAGAGAAAACTATCTCCCGAAATGAGTAATACCTGTCTTAGAATTTGTCTGGATATCTGATGGGACCCAGTTCACAAATGAACTCCAAATCCAAAAAACTTCTTAGACCGTATTATCCACTGAATTTAATCAGTATCCTGCGCCATGCCTTTCCTCAGTATCCGCTTGGACTACCTGTCCAACATACAATCCCTTAAAAGAGAGAAAACTATAACTCTAACAGTCACTCTGTCATCCAGATCATCTTGGAAGCTTGAAATGATAACTGTCTCCCGAAGGAGACTGCCATTACCATATCCCTAGAACATCCATTTATGTTCATAAATTATTTCCCAACGTTTCTACAGGATTGGATTAATATATCTGCTTATTGCAGATAGTGCAAAAACAACATCTGGTATGGTACTTGATATTTCATGATTAACTCAATTGCCTAAGCAAGTGATATGCTAATCATGCAGATCCCTTTCTCTTTAGTCTGTAAGACACCTTTAGAGAGGGTGACTCCATCAGCTACAGGTACATCACCATGCCCGGAGTTGTCCATTCTAAAATACCTTTAGAATAATATCAAAGTACCCAGATTAGGATACTTCCTAAATCTAGATCTAAAACCATAGATCTAGTAACCAGAAAACCTGATATTATATCCATATCCTATGTGGAGAAACAACTTTGTGATAATCACAGTATAACTGATTGTAGTATAGAAATATCTCTTCCTATCAAGTGCATGTCATCCTAATACCTGGACATCAGTCTCTACTACCTTCTTAGCAGATCCATCTCCTATACTGATGAAGTCAAAGCCTATGACTCTCACATAAAAAATAGATGATCTATTTTCACTATACCTGCTTTAATCTATAAATAGACATAAGCTTCTTGCCCACTATGCTTCCGCTGCTCCCACTGACTACAACAACCCTCTGGCAGAGTCATATACACATGCACTTCCAAAGCTAGTTTAGAACGACGCTATACTTATCCTCCTGCCGGGTCTCATAGTCTAGAACAGCAGCAATAGCAAGTCTGGGTAAACAAGAACCTCCCTGTCACCATCTCCGAGAAGACCGAAGTACCTCTCGGGTGCCTGAGGTTACCAACCATCTGCGGAGTGGCTAATAGAATGTCGAAACTAATTTAATCCTTAGGTTATATTAAATCTTCAGTGATCGTTTGTGGTTCTAGAATCACTTCCAGTTCTACTATACTCCCACTTCTGTTTTTATGAAAAAATCCATTTTACTAAAACTGTGACGAGTCAAGAACAATATAAATATTGATCTTCCTGATGGTAAAAAGTTAACCCTCGTCTAAGCCCGGGATAACCCACAAACAGCCATTATTGAAACGTGCCGCAAGTTTATCCGGATTCTGGTTTTAAGCATCAACCGGACAACTCCCTATACCTTAACATCGTTAAGATATAAATTGATTCTATATATAGAAACAAAAGCACTAATTTAATTGGATCCGGATTAAAAATCATGCAACTGTCTTCAGTGCATATCAACCAAAGAGGCCAATCAGCATTACTCATCTAGGAGTGCATCCATATATGAGTGACCTGAAAGAGAAGCAAGTTCTCAAAACCATTACTATCAACGGAATATTAAACACAAGTATCTACATCATCGATTTCCTCGAAGAATCCTGATTGTTCCAAGAAATGGTTCTCTACTTTATTCTTATACCTATAACTTCTCAAAATCTGAACCTTCTATTTCAACGAAATACATGTCTAGAACTAGAGAAGTTATGAGTAAACAGAATATAGTACGAGTACCAACCCCATTGTCCTAATGGACACTGGACAACATGCAATACTTTGTATAAGTCCCCTGAGTTCAATAACTCAAACCATGTGCGTCGTAGGTTGAAAAACTATACTTTGGTTAAGAAGAATTACACCGCTGTTGAATGCACTTTACCTAAGCACCAACCGATATAGGTAAATGTCACAGACATAATATCAAAAAGTTATATCTCACTTTATAAAATAAACGTACAGATATATCAGTTTGAAATTGGTGCATAATAACGGATATTCAAAACCAAATATTTGTTGTCTGGCAAAATCCAGATGATTTCCTAAAATATCACCAATTACAACGAATTGTGATATAATGAGGATCTAATTACCTAATTCCCAATATCTTACTCCCACTCACCATCCGTAATAACATACAGATGTGAGAAACTGATCTGGTAAACACATACCCTGGAGTTAGATTCTAATTGGGAAAACAGTTTTCAATTAACATCGCACAGTGAAACTGAAACATGAAAATGTTTCAAGATAGGTTAACTGGTATTCCTAGTAATGCCTCTTTCACTATCCTAATTCATGACAGTAACCATATACTTACATACCCTCACTCCAATCCCTTTATTATGTCTTTACTTATTACCTTCTGCACACCTTCTTTAGGCTAATTGGTTTTCTTCCTTCCCTATCCTTCGGCACCAGCCTAAGGTTTGGAAGAAGACTATCCAATAAGCATAATAGGGTACTCTCCTAATCCTAGGAGCCCTCGCAACCTGAGAGAAGATAAAGGGAAAAGACATCTAAATAATCCTAATCTATTTCTCCTGAACCGGAAACCATTCTAGAATCTGGAACAAGTTCCTTCGAGTTCCTATGTAACTATATGATGGCATATCCAATAGGAGTGGATATCCGTAGTGATACGGAGTGTTCTGGAGAAATTCAAAGTGGATGTGGGAGTGGTAGGGGTTTACATGGTTTTGTCGTGAATGATAGCAGTCGCAATTTTCTTTGCCGTTATTCTAATCCTTTTATTTGTCTTTACTTATTACCTTCTGTACACCACCTTTAGGCTAATTGGTTTTCTTCCTTCCCCACCTATCGGCACCTGCCAATGGTATGGAGGAAGACTATCCAATAAGCTCAATAGGTGTACCCTGTCCTAATCTTAGAAGCCCTCACAACCTGAGAGAAGGTAAAGGGAAAAGACAACCGAATAATTCTATACATTCTCTCCAGAACCAGAATCCATCCTCGAATCTGGAACAAGTTCCTTCGAGTTCGTATGTAACTATACGATGGATTTATCTAATAGAAGTGGATGTTCGTAGTGATATGGGGTGTTCTGGAGAAATGCAAAGGTGATTTAGAAGTGGCAATGTTATTTGCAACACCGTGACATTCCAAAAGCCAAAGTGTTTTAAGAAGATTCGGTTAACTTGGTTCATAAGTTTTAGTTTAGGGTCAGGTCATGGTCGCTGCCAAAGAGAGAGAGAAAAGAAACACTCAGCGTGCATTCTAACCTAGATCAGAATGGTTAATCACTTTATCTAATCAGGATGGCTCCCACTGTTTTCTCGAATTCTCCTCTAAACCCAAAAGGAGAATTAGTCGGAATCACCCGAGAAGTAATCCTACTCATCAGTGGGAATCAGAAACCAACTATCATCGCATGATAACTTGATGGAAGCCACTCAAGTTACCACACTCCAGAAGGTATGCGCAAGCCTGGCAAGTTTCTTGTATGTTTGAAACTCCCGATGTGATTTTTACCCCTAGGACCCAAGTGACCTTGACTGAGCCAACATATCAAAGGATCCTAGTCAAGTTCAACCCGTCATTATCTTGATTGCATTAGACCCACCCGCACGAGTCCTTGACTGAGCCAAAATGACCGTACGGCTGTCCTAACCAATCGCATATCCATGTAACCAAAAAGCACTACATAGCTACCGAACACTACGCCTCGGCTAAGCGCGACATACGTAGCACAAATACTAAGCAATACTAATCTGAAATGACGGAGGGCTAAGGCTGGTTTTTGGCGAAAAACCTTTAACGTAATGAACTTGATCTCGTTGAAGGAACCGAGTAGTTTTACAAATATATAGTGGCGAAAACTTTTGCTAAAGAGGTCACTCCCGGTGAAGGGATCTCGGTTCTTTCCTCATCGAATGAGGTGCAGGATATTCCAAACTGAATACCACGATGTAAAGAAAAAATAATCGACTATAGTGAATTTATTACGTTGACGCAAACTTTTACTCAAGGGGTCACTCCCGATGAAGGGATCTCGGCCCTTGCCTTGTCGAATGAGGTGCTGGATATTCATAACCGAATACCACTGTGCAAAGCAAAAGAGAACATCTGTAATGTTAGTTTTTAAAATCTTGGTTCCAACAACATCATATAGGTTTGTTTTATCCTTGCATTGATAAGAATCAATGCAGTCCCATCAATTAATCACACCAGAAAAGAACGAAAATAAAATATACGTATATGCCATCCGCATTCGCCACTGGGCCCGTCATCACCTGTTTGGTTACTTAACTAACGACAGAGTGGGGGATGGACTAGCGCGGGTGCAAAACATATACAACATCTACTAGTATATATATAAATATATATAACAATCGTCCCAGGCATGATATAAAGCAACATCACAGAAGCATCACAGAAGCAACACAGAATGGTGGATAATCTTGGAGCCCCGGGTTTCACTTGAGCCGCAAATGAGACCCGACGTTCCCTGTCGTGTGGATAGCCTGTGCAATAATAACCTAGACCCCTATGAGCGCGGCATGTTACCCGCCAAAACCAGAAGTGAGGCAACCCCCTTCAACAACGTGAATGGGCTACCCAGCACTTCACGGAATCCGGTAACTTGGGCACCCCTCCGTGGGTCATACCTATACCCCTACGAGTGCGGCGAATAGCCTGCCAATTCTAGAGTAAGGTCCCCTCCGTCTCAACGCCATGAGATGCGGACCCATTGCCCTCTAGACCTCGGCTATTCGTGCGCTCCACCGCGGGGTAATTCTAGTACAGAAAAGAAAATAATATGTACAACGGTGACATTAATCTTAATCCAGTCGTGCCCCAAACAAATAATATACAAACTGGCAGTGACGGCAGTCCATATGTCGGACACTCGCCCCGCAATATCAAATGTACAAATAAGACTAAATTGAACTAACATTGCACCATAGCTATCCACCACGACGATCCAATCACAACACAACACAACACAGAACATCAACGTGAATGTCACGATCGCAAACCCGTCTAAAAGAACATATAACAATTAGACGAGTTGTACTGGTCAAATGACATTCACGGTCGCAGATAGTAATGTATGTATTGATAAACATTTAAACAGTGTTAAATTATCGACTTTGAAACACCCCGAATTGCCCCTGAACAAAAGATAGTATAATATCCAAAATGGTCAAAACCTGCAATACCACTGAACCAATATTCCAGAGACCAGACCACACAAAAAATACGAAGCCCAAACTCCCTCATAGGGCCGGCCAGTGCGGAATTTTGAGCAATGTGCTCGGGTGAAAACATGTGAAGTGGGTTCATATTTGGTGTGTACTCTTGTGGTCACTTAAGTAGTCTTCTGAAGTTGCTAAAATTTTTTTTTGAAGACTTTAAAAATCGACATAGACCGGAATCTGCAGTGCACAGTTTTGGGATTGTTTCGATTTTGATACTTTAACATCGTCTAAACAAGCTAGCTAAGGGTTTAAAGGTCGGCTCTGATACCATGTTGGGTTACGGCAGCGCCCCGGCCATCAAACCATGGTCAAATGCAGAACAAATTTTTTCTAAACTAGCGCTACCATTACCCAATGCTCGGATCTACCATAAACCCTATACTGACAAGCTTTATAAAGAAGTTAGAATGGTTATACCGAGTTGCTCCGTGTCCTTCGGTCTTCAACCATCATTCCCAAGCTCCTAGTGGCTTCTTGATCGAGTTTGGTTGCCGGTCTTTCTCCATCTACGATGATCCATCTGAGGGAAACGGCACAAGCTTCAGCCTCGTCGAGCGAGGCAACCGACGCTCCAAGTTTGCTAGCAATGGAGACTGGAGGTGTAGGAATGTGTCACTATAATTTTCTCTCATCACATATGCTCAATGAGCAACCATAGAAGTTGAAGAAGGTGAGGAAAAACATATGGCATGAGCAACACAAGAAAGTGCTAAGTGTTTTCTCCAAGTGAGAAAATGAGAGTGTAAGCAACTGAAGAAAATGAGCATGAGCCACACTAGAATCAAGTGGCAGCCTTCACACACACTCTCTCAATAATCCACACACAAAAATATCTCTTTTCCTTTTGCAATAAACAAATCAAGACCCATGTCTCTCTACATGCTCATGCTACCTCACTCCTCCACCTCATTGGTGAAACAAATGAATTTCCAAAAAAGGAAAATCATACAAATGAGATGTCCACTTCTAGAAGCTATTCCGTATAAATACGGAATACGACCCGGTACATGTATCGAAATACATATACACATATTCGTATAAAAATACGAATAACCAAGAGAGAAAATGAATAGTGAACAATAATACTAGAATACATATATAAATTATTAAATCAAAACTAGATTTAATAATCCGGCTTAATCCTAAGCCGCTAGTATTATCAACCGTTCGATTAAAGTCTGTGCAGCATATACACATATTTAATCGGACACCTGTATGTACCAACATACGTCATCTACACCATATCGCATGAACCGTGAAAAACAAGGACTCTAAAGTCTCGTCAATACACTGGCAGTTGGTTTAACCACAAGCACGTTGTTCCCCTCCGAATGGCGGCCGAGACATGGACGTCTTGCCTGAGATTCGGGGCAGATGCTATATGGTTTTATCCGTCCACCTCTCCAAAGATGCCAAGTTGATTTATGGCACCGTGTATCGGAGGTTTAGAAGGATGCGGCCGATGTAGCAGACTTCGTCAGATTCCCCCTCGCTCGAGGGGTTTTTAATTGTGGGGACGCTCTTCCCTGCAGGCGCAAGCCCTTGCAGTTAATTACGCTACCGCATTGCGGTAACAACTTTCTCCTTCTCCAGATGGTCACTTCGTGTCGTGTGTGTTTGTTTTGTTTTTGGTTGTCCGTGGATTGTATACGGAGACTGAGTTATGTCGTCGCCCGTAGGGCGTGGACTAGTACAAATCCGTATTATCTTAGATTTGGGTTTGGGGGTTTGGTTTGAGAATACGTTAGCCATATTTGAGGCTAAGATCAACTCAAACGTTTGTTAAGGATACATTAGTCCGGTATGAGACTAAGATCAACTTAACGGGATCGTTTAGATCCGACAAAAGAGCATTTGGGGGCTCTATTGTTCCAGTTTAAGGACATAGTGGTCCATTGCATGTATGGTCGTCAGGACCCGTCACCTCTCTGAAGACGTTGAAAGATTACAACGACAAATATCAGATGAGTTCAGAGATGTACCCTTGAACCAAAGTTGATTTGGGGGATTTATAGTCCAATTGGGACTAAAGTCTGTTTGAAGGTTTAAGGTTGCGTTAGCCATATTTGAGGCTAAGATCAACTTAAACGGTTGTTAAGGATACGTTAGTCCAGTTTGGGACTAAGATCGACTTAACGGGATCGTTTAGATCCGACAAAAGAGCATTTGAGCTCTATTGTTCCAGTTTAGAGACATGGTGGTCCAATACCAGTTTAAGGACATGGTGGTCCAATACCAGTTTAAGGACATGGGGGTCCATGTTCCAGTTTAGGGACATGGTGGTCCAATGCCAGTTTAAGGACATGGTGGTCCAATACCAGTTTAGGGACATGGGGGTCCATCTCCAGTTTAGGGACATGGGGGTCCATCTCCAGTTTAGGGACATAGTGGTCCATCTCCAGTTTAAGGACATGGTGGTCCATGTTCCAGTTTAGGGACATAGTGGTCCAATGGTAGTTTAAGGACGCATGAGTCCATTGGTAGTTTAAGGACGCATAAGTCCATGGGTTTAAGGACCCTACTGTCCATATGGGTGTGTTTAAGGACGCATTAGTCCGTTAGTTTAAGGACGCATAAGTCCGCGGGTTTAAGGACCCCACAGTCCGTATCTTGGTTTAAGGAAGCATAAGTCCATGAGTTTAAGGATCCCACAGTCCGTGTTGATGTGTGGTTGTCGAGACCCGTTACCTCTCTGAAGACGTTGAAGGATTACAACGACAAATATCAGAGGAGTTCCGAGATGTACCCTTGAACCAATGAGTTGGTTGAAAGAGCAGATGTGCTAAGTTCAAGATGATTTGAGGACTTATGGCCAGTTTGGGCTAAGTCCAATTATGTTTGAAATATTGGCTCTTTGGGCCATTAGACATTTGTCTGGTTCAGTCCCTCATCATTTAGCATTGTTAAACAGAGATTTGGGGGCTCTGACAACATTTTGTCTTTGATTTTCTCAATATTGAGATTCATTTGGAGGAGGGACTTTTGCCTCTAGAGAATTAGCCAATTTGGCTAAAAGTAGTGTTAAACACTAGAGAACAACAGTGTTAAACACTGGAGGTAGAACTCTCAAAATTAGTGTTAAACACTAAAAGACAATCAGTGTTAAACACTGGAAATATGATCTTCAATTTGGTGTTAAACACTAGAAGTAATCAGTGTTAAACACTGGAAATAAGATTTTCAAATTAGTGTTAAACAATAAAGAAAGAGGGGTCACGTGTGGACACGTAAGAGCGCCCAAAGGTGGGACCAGATCCCTTTTCTTCATTCTGCAATTAAGTGTTAAACACTTTTCATTTCCTGGCCATCACGTGTGGGCACGTGATAGGCATCCATCCATTGGATATTAAAGGGATTTGTTAGGGGTCACGTGGGGACACGTGAGGGCGCCCTAAATGTGGAGCCAGATCTCCTTTGTTTTACCCTCAAATCTGCGAATAAGTGTTAAACACTTTTATATTTTTTTTTGGAGAATCACGTGCTGACACGTGAGGAGGATTCATGCACTGATTGTTAGAGCGTCTGCCAAGGGGTCACGTGGGAACACGTGAGAACGCCCAAGGCCTTTATTTCTTTTACTTTTTCTTTCTGTATTTCGGAAGTCACGTGGAGCACGTGAGGCGTTGCCTCAGTGATTTTTCCTTCTCATTTCTGGGGATCTTTTCAGGGGTCACGTGGGGACACGTGACCTTAATTCTTATTCGTTCTCTTTTGATCAATGAGGGGGAGGGTCACGTGTTACCGCGTGATCAAGTTCTGTTTTTTTCTTCTCTGCTCATTGAGAATGGGGGTCACGTGTTAGCACGTCATCAAGTTATTTACGTGCATGGAGATCTTTTGAGTTCTCTGTTATTTTTAAGAATTAAATTCTTTGTAGGGTTAAACCCTAATTATGACTTCGGAGGAATTAAATTCCTGTTATGAAAGAATTAAATTCTTATTTAGGGTAAAACCCTAATTTTATCTCAAAGGAATTAAATTCCTGTAATTCTGTGAGAATTAAATTCTCAAAAATCAATTCCTTCTCTATGTTTTAGATCTGCATGGCAGGATCTCAACCCAATGAGAATTAAATTCTCTTTTCATGTGGAGATGTGCACTTTGCAGATCCTCAACCAGAGAAAGAACTAAGTTCTTTTCTTTATATAAGAGTTAAACTCTTTTGAGAATTAAATTCTCTTTTGAAGCCTCTCTTTTCTTACCTAGGGTTTTTCTTTTGCAGAGAATTAAATTCTCCTCTCTTTTCTTTTTCCTCTTGAGAATTAAATTCTCCTCCTTCTGTTTCTTCTCTCCAAAAAGTCCCCTTCTCTTCTTTTCTTAACTCCTATTTATAGGAGAAGGAAGAGAATCAATTTGTTTAGCAAATCTCTCATTGAAAGATTTGATTTGATTTTATAATTAATATGATCCTTTAGATCATTCAGTGAATTTTATTCACCGTTGGATTTTAAATCCAAAGATATTCTGTTTGTTATTTTCGGTGAGATTTAGGGGAAATCTTTCCTTGTCTAAGATTTTTCCATAAATTGGTGATATTTAATCACCCTTAGATCTTTAATCCAACGGTCCCCATAATCCTTTTCCATTTGGAAATATTTATAGAGATTTAGAATTTTAATTCTATTTCGAAAATTTTTAGAGAAATTTAGAATTTTAATTCTATTAAACTGTAAGGCTTTCAAAGCCTGTCACGTGCTGGCACGTGACCCTTGGTCACGTGTGAGCACGTGACTCCCAAATTGGTTCCTTTAACAATTGCATGTTTATGTTGTTGTTTTAACCATTACGTGTCAACACGTGACCATTGATCACGTGTGAGCACGTGATACCTCATTGAGGTAACTTCTGATTTTTAACCAGGAAACATATTTTAGAATTTAATTCTATTCATTATTTTAGAGGCCTTAAGAGCCCATCACGTGTCTGCACGTGACCCATGGTCATGTGTGAGCACGTGATGCCCCATTGGGGTCTTTTTTGAGGTTTTATTATATCTTTTAACTTCTCCAGCGGGTTCTTAAAGGTCCATCACGTGTGGACACGTGATGCCTCATAACTTTTGATCCCGGATGAATTATGAGGCCCATAATATATCAAATCGAAGGGTTTTTCGAGATGCTTCCAATACCATCAGAATTTATCTCTTTCTCATTTGGGAGTTTGTCAAAAAACAGCCCGGAAGATACAGGTTCGCATTTTCTTAAGCGTATCACCGCCATTTGATACCTTGGGCTCTTTCGCGCAGAAATTTTTGGCGGGAACAAATGCCCCCCACTACTTTGCCCACGTAAGTATGTACATGGGTGAAGTAGTGCAGAGTTATGCAGAGTTATACATGGCGTATGACCAGTTTCGGGTTGGTGTATCGCTTTCAGAATCTTGATCTGAGAAGATAACGAGCGGACACAAGCGTCGTCATTTATCATTGACTCAAATCTCAACTCTTAAAAGATATAGTTCCCAACCCGTAGCCCCATGAGCCGCATCCTTCTATCTCTTTATGTCTTACTCTGGCGTGAAGTAGTTTATATGCTCATGAGTAAGTTCTCCATTTCAGTGGCATGTAACTTTGGCAAGTGTGGCTCATAGATGGTCCATCTTGACTTCTTTGCAGGGCAGTGATGGCTTAGGAGACAGGGGTAGGATCTGCCACCTAAGACTTTTCAACTTTACGAGCCGTGAGGGTCTCATAAAGACTTTTCTCCCTACGAGTCGTGAGGATCTCGTAGGTGTATTTTATCCTTGGGAATCGTGAGGATTCCTAAGTGTGTTTTCTCTTATAAGTCGTAAGGATCCTATAAGAGAATTTTCCCTCTTACGAGTCGTGAGGACCCGTAAGCGGTTGTTTCCCTCCTTGTCGAGATTCGACTTTGGAGAGTGAGACCCGTGGATAGTATGCAAGAGACCGTTTTGGGCCGACTTGCAGGGTCCCAGTGCTTAGGAAACAGGTTTCTTAATCCCTACTGCCTAAGGCTTTTCCTCACGAGTCGAGAAGAATCGAGCAGTTCTCGCAAAGACATCAATTTCCTCACGAGTCGAGACGAATCGAGCATTTCTCGCAAGAGTATCCTAACGTCGCAGTTAACCTCTGCTCTTTACGACAGAAGTCCGTTAGGGTCTGTGGTACTTAGGATTTTGGCCGTCGTACTGTCGCATCAGCTGATATATTCCTCGATAGGCAATCGCGCTGTTCGAGTAGCCCTGCGACTGCCGTGTCTCTGATCCCTTCGGGGGCTGGACAAGACGTCTTCAAGCAATCCTCCTTGGCAGTTTGGCCGTCGGAAGAGCAAGCGTTAGGAATTTGCCATGCCGCTTTTTACTTGAGGTTAGGCTCATTTTGGAGAGCCCCGATGAGTCATAACCACTCCACGCTGGTGTGGGATGATCTCCGATAGTCTTTCAGGCTTTATATGACTTGCCGTTAAGACCCTGAAGCTAGGAATTTGGCCTTTGCTTAGTTTGCTGGCATCGCGTCTGCTGTATCGAGATGAATGTTGCGGTTGTCTCTAGGTTGCTGGTGAACCGTCGAGGTTTGGAACCCAGGATTTTACCGTGAATCCTTTGTTTCATTGTCGCGTCAGAACTCTGCTGGAGGAAGAACGCTGGGGTGACATCTCGTCTGCTGTATCGATACGAACGTCGAGGTGGTGACCACTCCATGTGGGATGATCCCCGGTAGTCTTTCAGGCTTTATATGACTTGCCGTTAAGACCTTGAAACTAGGAATTTGGCCGTCGCTTCTTTTGCTGGCATTGCGTCTGCTGTATCGAGACGAATGTCCCGGTTGTCTCTAGGTTGTTGGTGAACCGTCGAGGCTTGGAATTCGGGATTTTGCCATGACTCCTTTGTTTGATTGTCGCGTCTGAACCCTGCCGGAGGAAAAACGCTGGGGTGACATCACGTCTACTGTATCGAGACGAACGTCGAGGTGGTGACCACTCCGCATTGGTGCGAGATGATCTCCGAATGTCTTTCAGGCTTTATATGACTTGCCGTTAAGACCCTGAAGCTAGGAATTTGGCCTTTTGCTTCATTTTCTTTGGCGCGTCCGAATCCTGCTGGGGGAAGAACGCTGGGGTGACATTTCATCTGCTGTGTCGAGATGATCGTCGAGGTGGTGACCACTCCGCGCCGGTGCGAGATGATCTCCGATTGTCTTTCAGGGTTTATATGACTTGCCGTCAAGACCCTGAAGCTAAGAATTTGGCCTTTTGCTTCATTTGCTTTGGCGCGTCCGAATCCTGCTGGGGGAAGAACGCTGGGGTGACATCGCGTCTACTGTATCGAGATGAACGTCGAGGTGGTGACCACTCCGCGCTGGTGCGAGATGATCTCCGAATGTCTTTCAGGCTTTATATGACTTGCCGTTAAGACCTTGAAGCTAGGAATTTAGCCTTCGCTTCATTTGCTTTGGCGCGTCCGAATCCTGCTGGGGGAAGAACGCTGGGGTGACATTTCATCTGCTGTATCGAGACGATCATCGAGGTGGTGATCACTCCGCGCTGGTGCGAGATGATCTCCGAATGTCTTTCAGGCTTTATATGAGTTGCCGTCAAGACCCTGAAGTTAGGAATTTGGCCTTTGCTTCATTTGCTTTGGCGTTGCGTCTGCTGTGTCGAGACGAACGTCGAGGTGGTGAACACTCTGCGCTGGTGCGAGATGATCTCCGATTGTCTTTCAGGCTTTATATGAGTTTCCGTCAAGACCCTGAAGCTAGGAATTTGGCCTTCGCTTCGTTTGCTGGAATTGCGTCTGCTGTATCGAGATGAATGTTGTGGTGGTGACCACTCCATATGGGATGGTCTCTGATTGTCTTTCCGGTTTTATATGAGTTACCGTCAAGACGTTGAAGCTAGGAATTTGGCCTTCACTTCGTTTGCTTTGGTGTGTCCTAATCCTGTTGGAGGAAGAACGTTGTTGTTGACATCTCGTCTGCTGTATCGAGACGAATGTCGTGGTGGTGACCACTCCATGTGGGATGATCTCTGATTGTATTTCCGGTTTTATATGAGTTACCGTCAAGACGTTGAAGCTAGGAATTTGGCCTTCGCTTCGTTTGCTTTGGCGCGTCCGAATCCTGCTGGGTGAAGAACGCTGGGGTGACATTTCATCTGCTGTATCGAGACGATCGTCGAGGTGGTGACCACTCCGCGCTGGTGCGAGATGATCTCCAATTGTCTTTCAGGCTTTATATGACTTGCCGTCAAGACCCCGAAGCTAGGAATTTAGCCTTCGCTTCGTTTGCTTTGGCGCGTCCGAATCCTGCTGGGGAAGAACGCTGGGGTGACATTTTATCTGCTGTATCGAGATGATCGTCGAGGTGGTGACCACTCCGCGCTGGTGTGAGATGATCTCCGATTGTCTTTTAGGCTTTATATGACTTGCCGTCAAGACGTATGAAGCTAGGAATTTGGCCTTCGCTTCGTTTGCTTTGGCGCGTCCGAATCCTGCTGGGGGAAGAACGCTGGGGTAACATTTCATCTGCTGTATCGAGATGATCGTCGAGGAGGTGACTACTCCGTGCTGGTGTGAGATGATCTCCGATTGTTTTTTAGGCTTTATATGACTTGCCGTCAAGATGTTGAAGTTAGGAATGTGGCCTTCGCTTCATTTGCTTTGACTGTGTCTGCTGTATCGAGACGAATGCTAAGGTGGAGCTGGGATTTTGCCATCACTCCGCTTTGTTTCGACCATGAGGTCTTTTGTTGATGTTGCTTCTGCATCTTGTTGGACTGCGAAGGAACGCCATTGTTGACATCTCGTCTACTGTATCGAGACGAATGTTGAGGTGGAGCTGGGATTTTGCCGTCGCCCCGCTTTGTTTCGACCGTGAGGTCTTTTGTTGACGTTGCATTTGCATCCTGCTGGACTGCGGAGGAACGCCATTGTTGACATCTCGTCTGCTGTATTGAGACGAATGCTGAGGTGGAGCTGGGATTTTGCCGTCGCTCCGCTTGATGGTGTAACATCTGTGTCATGCTGGAATGAGGAGGCCCACCGTTGTTGGTCTTCGGGCTGCAGATGTGGCCATTGAGATTTGGAACTAGGGACTTTGCCATGGTTCCGTTTCGTTGCGACTCTGAGGTCGATTGTTGACGTCATGTCTGTATCTGGTTGGAGTAAGGAGAAACGCGTTGGTGATTTCTAAGTTGTCGATGTTGACGTCGAGACCCTGAAGCTCGGGATCTTCGTTTGCTCATTTGTTGACATCGTGTCTGTAATATTGCGACAAATGTCAGGATTGTCTCTAGGTTGTCTATGAACCATCGAGATTTGGTTTCGCTTTCTGATGGAGCCTGTTGAGAAGGTATGGTTCCCTCTTTATCTGTGCCCCTGGATTGTATACAGGGATCGATGTGATTTCATCTGTAGGGCAAAAAGTTTCATTCTTTCATTTTTTTTATTCTTTCCGCGATGCTCTATCATTTCAGCTTTTTATATCGCGAAAATTATGATTGCCTAATCATTTCGGCTATTTTTCGCGGTGCCCAATCATTTCGGCTATTTTTCTTTTTACTCGCTGCTTTTTATTGCGAGTTGCCCAGTCATTTCGGCTATTTTGCATGCATACATTTTTACTTGCTGATTTTGTTGCTCCATCATTTCGGCTATTTCGCATGCATTTTTTTTGGCTCGCTGATTTTTTTTCGCGAGTAGGGGATTTGGGATCTGATACCAATCTTGGCATCAGCATCGCTGCGACTGGAATATTGCCAGGAGCGAATCATCATTTGCCTTGACAGGACTTGGAATTTGATACCGGTCTAGGCATCAACATCGCTACAACTGGGATATTGCCAGGAGCGAATCATCATTTGCCTCTATCGATTTCAAACAAAGGTGGCTTAGCGAACAGGGTTAGGGTCCAGTCGACTAAGGCTTTTGACTTCATGAGCCGTAAGGGTCTCACGAAGGTATTTCTCCCTACAAGTCGTGAGGATCTTGTAGGTGTGTTTTCTCTTTAGGGATCGTGAGGATTCCTAAGTTTATATTCCCTTGTAAGTCGTAAGGATCTTACAAAAGGGTTTTCTCATTATAAGTCGAGAGGACTTACAAGGGTTGTTCACCATATGGACATATCCCTAGTCACGGGTGGGACTTGGTTAGGGAAATGTTTATTCACGCCCGTGGATTGTATACAAGGGTCAATATTGAGCCACTTGTAGGGCAATATCGAAAGTTGTGGGGGTTGCTTAAGCACGGGTTTAGGTCTCTGTAACTTAAGACTTTCAGATCTTATGAGCCGTGAGGGTCCCATAAAAGAGTTCTCCTTAGGAGTCGTGTAGATCTCGCAAGTGTAATTTCTCCTTAGAAATCGTGAGGATTCCTAAGTGTATTGCTCCCTTGTGAGTCGTAAGGATCTCACGCGGATGGTTTCTCCTCACAAGGTCGAGAGGACCTTGTAAGTGTTTTTTAACGAGGCTGCACCCATTCGGGTTTTCACAAACACTCGCCGGTAGCCCTGTTGTTTTTACTCACGGAGCCCTTTCGGGTATTCATCCGTGCCCATTTTGCTTATGGACATACCGTTTTTTTTATTATTCTTTTTTCTAACGAGGTTGCGCCCTTTCGGGTTTTTACAAACACTCACCGGTAGCCCTGCTGTTTTTACTCATGGAGCCCTTTCGGGTTTTCATCCGTGCCCATTTTGCTTATGGACATACCGTTTTTTTTTAACCACGCCAGCCTGAGGATGCCGCTGGTTGATAGTAGTTTAACGACGTTTCGGTCATTTGCAACTTTTAGGATATTGCGGTCTGTCGTTAGTTTAGGGACGTTTCGGTCCGACGCTAGTTTTAGGACATAGTGGTCCACCATCGCCATATTTGAGGCGAATCTCTAGTTTACTGACTTTTCGGTCTATGGGGCTTTCCCTATGAATGAGCATGATGCCCCCGGCATATCCATCTTTCTCGAGACATATGGTTGTGGCGGGCTCACCTTCCAGTTTTCGGACAGCGCGAGTTTGCCTTGTTGGTATTGGTCTTCAACCCAGTTTTTGAAGACGTAGCAATTTTCGAGTGGGTGACCCATTACTCTGTGGTAGGGACAATAGTTAGGATTGTTAACATCACCTGGCTGCAACGGACGTTTTGGATCTGGCAGAGTGATGAGCCCGCTGCGCACTGCTAGCTCGAACAATCTCTTTGTTTTATTTTTGGGAAACGAGTAAGGACGTTTCAACTTCTCATTGAGGTATCGCGGCTTGTTATTTTGACGACAAAACGGTCTCGGGTTACTCGGCTGTTGTTGAGCGTTGGCGACGAAAGTCGCTTTTCCATTCCCCTTATCCCTTTTGTTCGATCCCTTGTTTGCGGGTTCGAGATTCTTTTCGGGTAGCGTGCGATTGCGCAGCTGAACGTTCTTGCAGCTCTTCTTTTCTTCCTTTTTTCCTGAGGTGGATTCTTTGAAGGGAGGGCTGAGAGTCATTTCTTCTTCAGAATTGCTCCCGAACGTGAGAGCTTGCGATCTTCTGCCGTCAACCATGTAACCGTTGCCGGCAGTTTTCATATGCTCATTTGTCGTGTTCTGTTTCCGACGAGCTTCGCGCTTCAATCGTTGAAGATGCTGCCGGTGAGCAACGTATCCCTGCCACCAGTTTTTAAAAGCATTGCATTCTTCAGTAGGGTGTGCAATCTTCTGATGATATAAGCAGAAGTTAAGATGCATGTCCGCTTCATCAAGATATATATCGGTGGGAGAATTTCCTCTGAAAGAGGGGAGCTTCATTCCCATCGATATGGCTTTGGCGAATCTTTTCCTCATCTTGAACTTGCTTTTATTTGTGGCGGATGTACTTTGATTCGGTGGGAGTGTTTCGACCCTTTCATCTAGTCGTCGGCGTTTGGCTTTCTCGAATATGACCATCTCGCGCTCTCGATCAGCTTTGCTTTTAAGACGGGCTTCGTTCAGGAAGGCATCGATCATCTCATCTGATGGCCACAGAAGTTCTGGTTCAGGACCTGCCCCTTGTTTCTCGGTGCAAGGAGCCTCTTTATCATCTATCAATGAGTGAGAGATCACATGATAACTTGCTACGTAGTCCTTAGATTCATCTGATGAGTCTTCTCCATCATTTTCGTCCTCGAGGACGTGGCTGAGGAACTCTTGGAGCGTGATTGGAATCCGCGCCTTTTGGTTATACTCTTCAAGCACGTCAATTTGTTTCTGCAAATCCGTGCGCTTGTCGCCGGGCTTCTTGGATTTCTTCTTGTTTTTCTTTGAAGATTTTGACGGCTGGGTGTGAGTGCTGGGGCCTTCACCATCGATCTTTGGAGTTGGGCGCGGCTTCAGCATCCCTTCGACGATCTGGGGTTCTAGCGAGTTCTTCCACCCGATCGCCGGGCATGTCTGGAGATCATTCAGCATCTTTTTGGTTTTGGCTGACAGCATGACCTCCCACGAAGCTTCTTCAACAAAAGAACAAGTTGCCCCCGGTGTGACTGTCTTCTTAGGAGTGTGCGGTTGTGGTGGGTTTACTTTCCACTTCTCAGACAGCGCAAACTTGCCTTGTAGGTACTGATCCTCGATCCATCCCTTAAAAATGAAGCAATCCTCGATCAGGTGGCTTACCGTTTGGTGGTAAGGGTAATAATTGGTATTGTTGACATCGCCCAGCTGCAACGGACGTTTTGGATCCGGCAGATTGATGTGTCTGTTGCGCACTGCCAGTTTGAACAGTTTCCTCGTTTTATCCTGGGGAAACGAGTAAGGACGTCGCAGTCTCTCCTTGAGGGATGGGCGTGGACGCACGTTGTTTTGGTGAACAACCGGCTTTAATTTGCTCGGTTGTTGTTGAGCGTTGGCGATGAAGGTTGCTTTCCCTTTGCCCTTTTCATTCCAAGGCTCCGTCTCTAAAGAGGAAGGCCTATAGCCCATCTGTTCCATTTGGGCCAGCTTGTCAATCAAGGCCTGGAAGGTGGTTGGCTTGAAGAACATCATGAACTGTGAGATGGTCGCTTGCGGATCAAGGGTACCCACAAACATGCTTACTGCAGGAGCCTCTTCTATGCCTTGTTCGCATTTCGACCATAGGATCCGCCATCGTGTTGCGTATTGGACCCACGTTTCGCCTGGCCTTATCCTGACATTAATCAGTGCTGTTATCGGGGTGCGTCCACTAGCACTCGCGAATCTCTGTGTAAACAGCAGCTCCATCTCCGTAAATGTCTTGATTGAGTCGTTAGGTAGCTCCGAATACCATTCGAATGCCGTTTCCGCTAAGCTGCCGACAAATTGTCGAAGCGACAGTCTGTCATTGCCTCCAGTATTGCCGCATAAGGCCTTGAATTGAGCGACATGCTGATGTGGGTTCCTTGTCCCTTTATATACCTGGAACTTAGGGATCGTATATCCCGGCGGGTAACTGATTTGGTCATACCAGCCCGGATAGGGTCGTCCAGTTCTAACAATTTGCGCAGCCGCTTCATTCACTTGATGAGCCCGTATTTGATGAGCTATATAGTCATCCAGCGCAGCCTTGGAAATGGTTTCATCTTTGGCTGTTGAAAGAGTCGGAGGAGGATTAGATGTCCCTCCTCTATCATCTTCAGTAATGATCGGAGGGTCTTCAACTGGAGGGTCCAGCTGTAGCATCATCCCTACTATATCTTGGAAGAGGAGTGCCATTTGCTTTATGTTAGCCGCTTGCTCTGCGGCTTCTCTGTCCTTCTTTTCGAGGACTCTGCGTAAGAAGTCAGCATCAGTTTCTTGTTCGTGACGCTGCTCTGATGATGCCTCCGGGCTTTCTTTTGGCCCGGTGAGTGCGGCCATTGCAATCATCATCTCCTGAAGCTTCTGTTGCTGCTCCTGGGTTTTCGTCACGGATTGGGTGAGCGGTCGGTGACCCGTCGAAGCACGGCTTTCCTCTTTTTCAGAAGCCATGTATATGGTGTGCACCACCATACCCCCAGACTTGGGGCGTTTTTGTTCGGTGTCTTTGTGATTTGCCAAAGACACAGGGGCTTTTTGCGGCCTTCTTTTTTGAGTGATTGGAGTTAAGGGAGCCGTTGTAGTGGGCACCCAAGTAGCTTTTGTTTTTTGTGGCTTGACAGAGTAATCCTTCTCCTGCCGCACCTTCATCTTTTTCTGTCGGCGGAGATAGATTTTATCAATCACCGACTCCTAGACCTGTCGCCAGACTTTGTAAATTTTAGAGGACAGCCGTTGAGGGGGCTGCTCTAGCTTCTTCTCTGGAGTACTCTCCACAGGTGAAGGAGTTCGTTTCAACATCACAGTAAGAGAGTTTCTGCGCACCGTATTCAGCAATTCAAAGCTGTTCCCGGTTGGAACAGCAGCCTCGGAGCTGATGGCGTAAATCCAGAGGGGGAGTTGCCCCCAGCCTTCCTCACTCGGCGCCAGTGATGACGACGAGCATGTCGAGCGGACGGTGTTGGTTCAGCGACGGGGATGGCTTTGTCTTGCCCCCTGTCCAGATGAAGCGCTGCTGGTGCCAGTCTCTTGAAGACTGACGTCTTTTGAGTAGAGGTATCCAATCTGTCAAATACAGACCTTCGAGCAGGAACGGGAGCCGGAATAGTCAGTCTTGTGAAGACCGTCCCTTTGGCAGGAGATGCCGCCTTGACGACTTCAGGAGCAGGGATGGCTATCCTCTTCGGAACAACCTTTTCTGGTATTGCAGGCTTCTTCATGGGCCCGTTGGAGCTCTGGCCTAGTCTGTTAAAAACCGAAGCAGTGAAGTTGGGTGACCCGTTGAGAGGGGCCGCAGTAGTAGCAAGCCGATCGAATACCGACTTCTTGGGAGCTTCTTGTGATGGTGCAGGGGCGTTGAAGCTCATGGGTAGGAGTATGGTCCCGAAGAATAGTCCAGCGGTGGCTTGAGTTACTTGCTCCACTGGCACCTTGAAGATGGAGGCCGCTTGGGGCCCATAAGTCACTCCTCCAGTACGGACGGAGCGAGAGTTGCAGTTGCAGGTAGTGCAGTTTGAAGCCATTGATCTTCTGTTTTCTGCACGGAGCAAGACACCAAATCTTAGTATCTCGAATCCACAGGCAACCACAGCAAACCGCGATTCGTTCGCGAACACGACACACGAAGTGTGGAGTGGAAAGAGGAAGAGGTCCCACCGGGCGTGCCAGAATCTGTTCCCCTCCGAATAGCGGCCGAGACATGGACGTCTTGCCTGAGATTCGGGGCAGATGCTATATGGTTTTATCCGTCCACCTCTCCGAAGATGCCAAGTTGATTTATGGCACCGTGTATCGGAGGTTTAGACGGATGCGGCCGATGTAGCAGACTTCGTCAGATTCCCCCTCACTCGAGGGGTTTTTGATTATGGGGACGCTCTTCCCTGCAGGCGCAAGCCCCTGCAGTTAATTATGCTACCGCATTGCGGTAAAAACTTTCTCCTTCTCCAGATGGTCACTTCGTGTCGTGTGTGTTTGTTTTGTTTTTGGTTGCCCGTGGATTGTATACGGAGACTGAGTTATGTCGTCGCCCGTTGGGCGTGGACTAGTCCAAATCCGTATTATCTTAGATTTGGGTTTGGGGGTTTGGTTTGAGGATACGTTAGCCATATTTGAGGCTAAGATTAACTCAAACGTTTGTTAAGGATACATTAGTCCGATTTGAGACTAAGATCAACTTAACGGGATCGTTTAGATCCGACAAAAGAGCATTTGGGGGCTCTATTGTTCCAGTTTCGGGATATAGTGGTCCATTGCATGTATGGTCGTCGGGACCCGTCACCTCTCTGAAGACGTTGAAGGATTACAACGACAAATATCAAAGTTCAGAGATGTACCCTTGAACCAAAGTTGATTGGGGGGATTTATAGTCCAATTTGGGACTAAAGTCTGTTTGAAGGTTTAAAGATGCGTTAGCCATATTTGAGGCTAAGATCAACTTAAACGGTTGTTAAGGATACGTTAGTCCAGTTTGGGACTAAGATCGACCTAACGGGATCGTTTAGATTCGACAAAAGAGCATTTGGGCTCTATTGTTCCAGTTTAGGGACATAGTGGTCCATTGCCAGTTTAGGGACATGGTGGTCCAATACCAGTTTAAGGACATGGTGGTCCAATACCAGTTTAAGGAAATGGGGGTCCATGTTCTAGTTTAGGGACATGGTGGTCCAATGCCAGTTTAAGGACATAGTGGTCCAATACCAGTTTAGGAACATGGGGGTCCATCTTCAGTTTAAGGACATGGTGGTCCATGTTCCAGTTTAGGGACATAGTGGTCCATGATCCAGTTTAGGGACATAGTGGTCCAATGGTAGTTTAAGGACGCATAAGTCCATTGGTAGTTTAAGGACGCATAAGTCCATGGGTTTAAGGACCCCACAGTCCATATGGGTGTGTTTAAGGACGCATAAGTCCGCGGGTTTAAGGACCCCACAGTCCGTATCTTGGTTTAAGGACGCATAAGTCCATGAGTTTAAGGACCCCACAGTCCGTGTTGATGTGTGGTTGTCGGGATCCGTTACCTCTCTGAAGACATTGAAGGATTACAACGACAAATATCAGAGGAGTTCCGAGATGTACCCTTGAACCAATGAGTTGGTTGAAAGAGCAGATGTGCTCAGTTCAAGATGATTTGAGGACTTATGGCCAGTTTGGGCTAAGTCCAATTATGTTTGAAATATTGGCCCTTTGGGCCATTAGACATTTGTCTGGGTTCAGTCCCTCATCATTCAGCAATGTTAAACAGAGATTTGGGGGGTCTGACAACATTTTGTCTTTGATTTCCTCAATATTGAGATTCATTTGGAGGAGGGACTTTTGCCTCTGGAGAATTAGCCAATTTGGCTAAAAGTAGTGTTAAATACTAGAGAACAACAGTGTTAAACACTGGAGGTAGAACTCTCAAAATTAGTGTTAAACACTAAAAGACAATCAGTGTTAAACACTGGAAATATGATCTTCAATTTGGTGTTAAACACTAGAAACAATCAGTGTTAAACACTGGAAATAAGATTTTCAAATTAGTGTTAAACACTAAAGAAAGAGGGGTCACGTGTGGACACGTGAGAGCGCTCAAAGGTGGGACCAGATCCCTTTTCTTCGTTCTGCAATTAAGTGTTAAACACTTTTCATTTCCTGGCCATCACGTGTGGGCACGTGATAGGCATCCATCCATTGGATATTAAAGGGATTTGTTAGGGGTCACGTGGGGACACGTGAGGGCGCCCTAAATGTGGAGCCAGATCTCCTTTGTTTTACCCTCAAATCTGCGAATAAGTGTTAAACACTTTTATATTTTTTTTGGAGCATCACGTGCTGACACGTAAGGAGGATTCATGCACTGATTGTTAGAGCGTCTGCCAAGGGGTCACGTGGGAACACGTGAGAGCGCCCAAGGCCTTTCTTTCTTTTACTTTTTCTCTCTGTATTTCGGGAGTCACGTGGAGCACGTGAGGCGTTGCCTCAGTGATTTTTCCTTCTCATTTCTGGGGATCTTTTCAGGGGTCATGTGGGGACACATGACCTTAATTCTTATTCGTTCTCTTTTGATCAATGAGGGGGAGGGTCACGTGTTACCGCGTGATCAAGTTCTGTTTTTTTCTTCTCTGCTCATTGAGAATGGGGGTCACGTGTTAGCACGTCATCAAGTTATTTACGTGCATGGAGATCTTTTGAGTTCTCTGTTATTTTTAAGAATTAAATTCTTTGTAGGGTTAAACCCTAATTAGGACTTCGGAGGAATTAAATTCCTGTTATGAAAGAATTAAATTCTTATTTAGGGTAAAACCCTAATTTTATCTCAAAGGAATTAAATTCCTGTAATTCTGTGAGAATTAAATTCTCAAAACTCAATTCCTCCTTTATATTTTAGATCTGCATGGCAGGATCTCAACCTAATGAGAATTAAATTCTCTTTTCATGGGGAGATGTGCACTTTGCAGATCCTCAACCAGAGAAAGAACTAAGTTCTTTTCTTTATATAAGAGTTAAACTCTTTTGAGAATTAAATTCTCTTTTGAAGCCTCTCTTTTCTTACCTAGGGTTTTTCTTTTGCAGAGAATTAAATTCTCCTCTCTTTTCTTTTTCCTCTTGAGAATTAAATTCTCCTCCCTCTGTTTCTTCTCTCCAAAAAGTCCCCTTCTCTTCTTTTCTTGACTCCTATTTATAGGAGAAGGAAGAGAATCAATTTGTTTAGCAAATCTCTCATTGAAAGATTTGATTTGATTTTATAATTAATATGATCTTTTAGATCATTCAGTGAATTTTATTCACCGTTGGATTTTAAATCCAAAGATATTCTGTTTGTTATTTTCGGTGAGATTTAGGGGAAATCTTTCCTTGTCTAAGATTTTTCTATAAATTGGTGATATTTAATCACCCTTGGATTTTTAATCCAACGGTCCCCATAATCCTTTTCCATTTGGAAATATTTAGAGAGATTTAGAATTTTAATTCTATTTCGGAAGATTTTAGAGAAATTTAGAATTTTAATTCTATTAAACTATAAGGCTTTCAAAGCCTGTCACGTGCTGGCACGTGACCCCCAAATTGGTTCCTTTAACAATCGCTTGTTTATGTTGTTATTTTAACCATCACGTGTCAACACGTGACCATTGGTCACGTATGAGCACGTGATACCTCATTGAGGTAACTTTTGATTTTTAACCAGGGAACATATTTTAGAATTTAATTCTATTCATTATTTTAGAGGCCTTAAGAGCCCATCACGTGTCTGCACGTGACCCATGGTCACGTGTGAGCACGTGATGCCCCATTGGGGTCTTTTTTGAGTTTTTATTATATCTCTTAACTCCTCCAGCGGGTTCTTAAAGGCCCATCACATGTGGACACGTGATGCCTCATAAGTTTTGATCCCGGATGAATTATGAGGCCCATAATATATCAAATCGAAGGGTTTTTCGAGATGCTTCCAATACCATCATAATTTATCTGTTTCTCATTTAGGAGTTTGTCAAAAAACAGCCCGGATGATACAGGTTCGCATTTTCTTAAGCGTATCACTGCCATTTGATACCTTGGGCTCTTTCGCGCAGAAATTTTTGGCGGGAACACACGTCAGCGGCACTAGCTGTACGTAACGACTACCCAGGTATTGAGCGAAAGGAAGGCCGACGAGAAAACTCATCCTGAACCCCTACTGAGCCTGACAGTGACAATATCCGTACATTCTGGTCTGTTCGTCTAAGAGTATCGCATATCGAGTCTAGGGGGTGGATAAAGCCAGACCCCTAACAACGCGACATTTAGTGTCGGCATGAAACCCATCACCACTTGAGAAACTATCGATCATGAATCGGTAATTCTCGTCCACCGTGGCCACGGATTTCTGGTGATGGCCACCCGTGCACAACGCGACATCAACCCCCAATACCGGGAGAGACAAATTCCCGACGATCCGATCACTGCCTCCATGTGCTTCGGGACTGTACCCAACTAAAACCTGTTTGCACGACTCCTTTGAGCCATGGTAGGGTAGTAATCAAAGCACAATGGGAACTCACACGAGACAAATGACGATCTCTGGTCGACAAACTAACCTGTACAGATGTCACCTAGGAACTGCCATCTGACAATAGGTATAATACCAACAAGCAGATTCCCGGCGAGTCCGTCCAGTATACTTATAACCCAAAGAGCACTTGTATACTATCTTAGGTGAACAAACTAACACCAATGGCTTGTGAGACCTGGCCACCGCCCCTCGTCGGGGTCTCGATTAGTATACACTAATCTATACTGGAGTATCGATGCCCAGTCCCGATACTCCCACGACTATGGACATTTAAGGATGTGCTTATAGACCCCCAGCTTCCTCGTATATGATCGCCATCATAATGCTGGTAGTCAAGCAAGAATCCTATGGGCTCTATCAACAAGTAATAGTGATGATAAAGACAAACTGGATAGTATACTATCATCTCGATTAAGACCATTCTACCGGTATAGGTCCTTACTCAATCATCATAATCACCTGCCTGCGTCTATGATAATTTCCTTGAGGGCACTATAGCCAACAATCTCCCACTTGCACTTAAGACCAATTATTGCAGTGTCGCATACTCACAGCTCGTGTGTAACAACCCTAACATTCTGTACAATTTTTTCAAAAATACAGAAAGGGGTACTTTTGCCTGAGCACAAGTTATAAATTTGTTTTGCTTTTTAATAGTAAGAAGGAGCTTGTAGCTCATTGGTAAGATCTTGCACTGCTGAACCAAAACACCAGAGTTCAAATCCCATCACCCACATATTATTTTTGATTAAATTTCTTTTAAAATTTTAGAATCCCAAAGGTCCACACGTGCATAACCTGTAAACCCAAAGGTCACACTAAAAACAAATGACTCCACAAGATAGAACAAGCGACGGGGGACACATGGCAGCGAGCCCCGGACCGACTCGGCCGAATCGGCCGGCGACGCCGACCGATTCCACGCTAACTCCGTTTTGCCCTTCATGAGAATTGTGGCTCTTGGTCTTCTTAAAACCCCTGTACACTTTAAATATTCTGCACATTAACAGAGACATTAAAAAAAAACCCATTAATCCATTTTTAATACAATTTTTAATACAATTTCTCACACCCTTTCACCTACTCTAACCCTAATCTTTCCCTATAAATACCACCCTTAAACACACCCCCTCACTCACAAATTCTGTCCAAACTCTCAAGAAAACTCTCTAGAAATTTTGTGTACAACTGGAGTTAGCGAAGGGCGAAGCTCCGGCGAACTTCCGACAACGACCTTAAGAGTTCCCGACGACGAAACGACGCACCCGAACCTACTTCCACTCCCTCTTCCTCTCCTATAAACCAAAAGCCAGTAAGTCCCATCTTTCCCTTCTCTATTCTATTCTTAAAACTAGTATTCCTAAAACCCAACGGAAGCGGAGTTAATCCGACTTCCAATTCGGTTTTCTTTAAAAAGTACAATTTTCATTAAACACAACCATTCCAAACTCTCACATCTTGACTAGTAATCTTTAACAAAACATCATGAATAATTTTCATAGCAAAATATTTCATATTGCAAGTTTTATCGTACTTTTTCAGTAAAATACCATGTAGTTTAGTTTTAACATTAAATATCATATTTCATTGCTATACCTTTAAATAGATCACGAGGTAATGACCTACCTCTTCACAACACTCATATGCAACATAGCACGATACCTTTTGGGAACATACAATACGAGAATACGCATTTACACTTAAATACCTTTTACTATTAAAACCATTTTCTACAAGATCACGTATTTTTACAAATCTTTGTAAAGCGCCGCTACAACCTATTTTGAGGAACCCGTTTGGGATGGTGCGGATTATCACACATCTCTGGGCTTAGTAGAGCGAGATTCAGACCTCCGCAAGGAGTATTCGGTCTCGAAAGATTTAAAAATACAAATATCTTAAGAAAATGAGATTTCTAGAAAAATAATAAATTAAAATTTATTTTATATAAACATATATATATATATATATGTGTGTGTGTGTATGTATGTATGTATGTATTATAAAAATATCTATTTTTGATATAATATAAATATTCCAACTTTTTCAAATCAAAAGAATCACTTTATATGAAAATACCATGAAATTCCATACAAGTTCAATACTTTACAACTAAATACTATGTATTATGAAAAATAGGTTTATTCACTAGAAATGTCACATATATAAAATCTACTTCTATGAAAACTCTGAAGACGATAATTAAATACTTGAGGTGTATTTTGAAAGCTATACAAAATTACTTTTACATAAAACCCTCTCAAGTTTTATAAATTACAATAAGGACCCTAGTAAATATAGGTTTAAGAGGGACCGGTCTCTTGAGCCTCAGGGAGCCGGAGATATGGGTGATTGCCTATTTAAGGTAGATAACTTAACAAACAGTGTTATTAACACGGTAATCGTCTTTGAAAAAGACACAAATCCTGCCGTCCATGTGCAGCGGTTACCGATAACATCAAAACTTAATTCAGGATTTCGATTTCTTTTCTAATTTTCTAACTCAGACTGAGTCTCATTATAATTAATCTGACTTGAATATGATTCAAGTGCAATCTACAATATAACAATTCAATATGAATCCATATATTCAATCTGTTCAAACTATTCAATCTATATTAACCGAACCGAACCATGGATATACTTCCATTTACATGTTTCTCCAGTTACATCTATGATCCTCCAGTTACCTTCATTTACTGATATCATGATTTCGGCAAGTCATCCAATTATACAATCTATATTACAATTCAATTACAAGTTACAATACAAACAATACTTCGCGGGGTTTAAAGGGTAGATTGGTACAGAAGGTGATAGAAATGGAACGAGACTGCAAGATTTAAGACACATAACCTGAATTCAATCGCCGTTGTTCCGGGCATTCTAACGGATACTTGTACTCCATTTTCCTTTAGTCTCTGGCATATAGAGACTCCTCTCGTATATACTGGCATCATTCTGTACCAAGCTACAGACAACAATGTTAACCATATAATACAACTTTAAAAGTTACACTCTCTCTTTGTCTATTCTACTTCTCCTTTATCTTTGGGACTTACCGAGTGATTTGTTCGCTGACGACATTCGCCTTCTTCTTCTTTGAATGTCGTCAGGTGATCCGGATCTTCCAGAGATCGAGCCCACCAGTGACGACTTGCACCAGTTTATTGAAGATCCCGAGCTATAGTTTCACTTGTACTTTTTCTTTTACATTCTGTACTTTCCATTTCTGTTATGCCATTGTTTAGGCATTGCTTTTATTCAGATGTATTTACTTTTCCATGCATTTTACAAAAGAATGTTAATAAATAAATTTTTTGTTCATTACATTTGTCTCTTGTGTATATTTCTTTTATATTGCTTAGTTATGCTTAGTGTATTTACTTCTGAGTAAATACGTAGCGGCCTCGTCGCGTCCTCTGCCCGTATACTGGGAAGCGGGGCGTGACAGGTTTTGTTGGTCGCCCATGCAGGTCAGAGCTGTATAGAACCTACCATGCAGTTCTGTTCTGCGTGAACAAGCTAAACAATATAACATAAGAACCAGCAACTGAAAACATTCTTTACAATTCATACTTCTTGAATCTCATCATTTCAAATACTTTGAATCTGTCCTAACCTAAATTTTTCTTTCATGGTTATGGATTCCCCGAACAACACCAGCACCAATGTCAACAATACACCTCCACCACCACTACCAATTACACCTGCCGTAGATTCTCCGATCAACGAGCAGACGGTTCTGCTTGAGGCAATCCGTAGCCTCCTAGAAGGACAGCAGCAACAGACTGCTCTTTTAATGAACCGTCCCGAGGCAAAAGCACCTGGGGTGAAGCAATTCAGGGCTTTGGATCCCAAACAGTTCTCAGGAAAGGAGATCCCACTGGAAGCTGAGGAATGAGCTCAGAGCATCAAAGAAGATCTGGCAGCAACACAAGTGCCAGAAATAGCCTTGATCCGAGTTGCAAAGCTGCAGCTCACTGATAATGCACGAGTCTGGTGGAAGGCGGAAGAAAGCCGTCTTGATCAACCCATCGAATGGAAGACTTTCCGCGACATGTTCGACACAAAATACTTCTCTGAGACTGCCAGGTTCGACATGGAACAGTAGTTCATCCATCTACAACAAGGTTCAATATAGAACAAATCAGTAGATGAGTATGACGCTGAGTTCACCATGCTCAGTCGGTAAGAAATGTCTCAATAAATTCGATTTTCCAAATATCACATACTACACAGCTAACACAAGACCGTAACAGGTTTGCAGCCCATTTCATACCGACTGCTGAGATCAGAGCTAGAAGATTTCAGCAAGGGTTGGACCCAGAAATCCAAGCTGCTTTAGCTACAGGGGATTTCCCAACCCATGATTTGGCTTTGAAGGCTGCCCGAAGATACGAGGCAGTGGTGAAGAGGAATAGCAGACCTCAATCTGCCGGTTTGAAGCGCCCCGCCACTCAAATGGCAGGAGGAGCCTCTTCCAGACCATTGTTCGAACCCAGGAGAACTGAAGAAATCAATAACCAGTCGAGTCCAGACTTCTGCTACTATTGCAGGAGAAAGGGACACTTTTGGAAGGACTGTAGTCACGCAAAAAGCCTGTGTCTAATTTATGGCGCATCCAATCACGGAATTGGAGACTGTCTTTATAGATACAACTCAGATCACACACCAACCAACTACTTGCAACGGCCAGCTATCCAGGCTCCTGCACCTTGTCTTGCACTCCCTGCTCTACCACCTGCACCGCCTACTCGCCAATTTCAACAGGCACTGAGGAACATGCCTCGAGGACAGAGGAATGTGCCCCCAGCTAGGAGAAACGTACCCCGGCGATAGGCTAACACTTTAGCGGCCGTAGAAGCCGAGACAGTTGACCAAGGTAACATTGGTAAGTCTCTTTCACATTTTTAAAACCCTTGCACCATCGTGTTATTTTTCATACACTATCAGTACTTCAGTCACAAAACTTTTCTTGAATTTGTTACACTTTCTTTTTACAAATTTCGAGGATGAAATTTTTATAAGGAGGGTAGAATGTAACAACCCTGCACTAACTTTCTGTATAATTTTTTCAAAAATACAAAAAGGAGTACTTTTTCCTGAGCACAAGTTATAAGTTTATTTTGCTTTTTAATAGCAAGAAGGGGCTTGTAGCTCATTGGTAAGACCTTGCACTGCTGAACCAAAGCACCAGAGTTCAAATCCCATCACCCACATATTATTTTTGATTAAATTTCTTTTAAACTTTTAGAATCCCAAAGTTCCACAGGTGCATAACCCATAAATCCAAAGGTCACACTAAAAACAAACGACTCCACAAGATAGAACAAGCGATGGGGGACACATGGCGGCGAGCCCCGGCCCGACTCGGCCGAATTGGCCAGCGGCGCCGGCCGATTCCGCGCCAACTCCGTTTTGCCCTTCATGAGAATTGTGCCTCTTGGTCTTCTTAAAACCCCTGTACACTTTAAATATTCTACACATTAACAGAGACATTAAAAAAACCTATTAATCTATTTTTAATACATTTTCTCACACCCTTTCACCTACTCTAACCCTAATCTTTCCCTATAAATACCACCCCTAAACACCCCCTCACTCACAAATTCTGTCCAAACTCTCAAGAAAACTCTCTAGAAATTGTGTACAGGTGGAGTTAGCGAAGGGCGAAACTCCGGCGAATTTCCGACGACAACCCTAGGAGTTCTCGGCGACAAAACGACGCACCGGAACCTACTTCCACTCCCTCTTCCTCTCCTCTAAACTAAAAGCCAGTAAGTCCCATCTTTCCCTTCTCTATTCTATTCTTAAAACTAGTATTCCTAAAACCCGACGGAAGCAGAGTTAATCCGACTTCCGATTCGGTTTTCTTTAAAAAGTACAATTTTCATTAAACACAACCATTCCAAACTCTCACATCTTGACTAGTAATCATTAAGAAAACATCATGAACATGTTTCATAGCAAAATATTTTATATTTCAATTTTTATCGTACTTTTTGAGTAAAATACCATGTAGTTTAATTTTGACATTAAACATCATATTTCATTGCTATAGCTTTAAATAGATCACGAGATAATGGCCTATCTCTTCACAACACTCATATGCAACATAGCACGATACCTTTCGGGAACATAGAATATGGGAATACGCATTTACACTTAAATACCTTTTACTATTAAACCATTTTCTACAAGATCACGCATTTTTACAAATCTTTGCAAATCGCCGCTACAACCCATTTTGGGGAACCCGTTTGGGATGGTGTGGATTATCGCACAACCCTGGCCTTAGTAGTGCGAGATTCAGACATCCATAAGGAGCATTCAGTCTCGAAAGGTTTAAAAATACAAATATCTTAAGAAAATGATATTTCTAGAAAAATAATAAATTAAAATTTATTTTATATAAACATATATATATATATATATATTATCAAAATATCTATTTTTGATATAATATAAATATTCCAACTTCTCCAAATCAAAAGAATCACTTTACATGAAAATACCATGAAATTCCATACAAATTCAATACTTTACAACTAAATACCATGTATTATGAAAAATAGGTTTATTCACTAAAAATGTCATATATATAAAATCTACATCTATGAAAACTCTAAAGATGATAATTCAATACTTGAGGCGTATTTTGAAAGCTATACAAATTACTTTTATATAAAACCACCTCAAGTTTTATAAATTACAATAAGGACCATAGTAAATATAGGTTTAAGCGGGACCAGTCTCTTAAGCCTCACGGAGCTGGAGATATGGGTGCTTGCCTATTTAAGGCAGATAACTTAACAAACGGTGTTATTAACACGGTAATCGTCTTTGAAAAAGACACAAATCCTACCGTCCATGTGCAGCGGTTACCGATAACATCAAAACTTAATTCAGGATTTTGATTTCTTTTCTAATTGTCTGACTCAGACTGAGTCTCATTATAATTAATCTGACTTGAATATGATTCAAGTGCAATCTACAATATAACAATTCAATATGAATCCATATATTCAATCTGTTCAAACTATTCAATCTATATTGACCGAACCGAACCATGGATATACTTCCATTTACATGTTTCTCCAGTTACATCCATGATCCTTCAGTTACATCAATTTACTGATATCATGATTTCGGCAAGTCATCCAATTATACAATCTATATTACAATTTAATTACAAGTTACAATACAAACAATACTCCGCGGGGTTTAAGGGGTAGATTGGTACGGAAGGTGTTAGAAGTGGCACGAGACTGCAAGATTTAAGAAACCCAACCTGAATTCAATCGCCGTTGTTCCGGGCATTCTAACGGATCCTTGTACTCCATTTTCCTTTAATCTCTTGCATATAGAGACTCCTCTCGTATACACTGGTATCCTTCTGTACCAAGTTACAAACAAAAGCGTTAACCATATAATACAACTTTAAAAGTTACACACTCTCTCTATCTATTCTACTTCTCTTTTATCTTTCGGACTTACCGAGCGATTTGTTCGCTGACGACATTCTCTTTCTTCTTCTTTGAATGTCGTCAGGTGATTCGGACCTTCCAGAGATCGAGCCCACCAGTGACGACTTAGACTAGTTTATTGAAGATCTCGAGCTGTAGTTGTAAGTCTATGTCACACACCCCACGAGCTTGCGAGGAGGCGGAATATATGAAAAACGATTATCAAAGCTTCGTAACACGGACTTGAGCATACGGATCGTATCTAAACCATTACTAGCAAACTACGAAAGGTTTAACTACTCGGATTCGAAGTTATACCTCGTGTTACTTGTCCTTCGGGTCTTCATCGCTGTCCTCCACTCCTCGTAGGATCTTTGGAACGTCGGCACCTCAACGGCCTCCTCGAGTCAAAGACGATCCACCCGAGAGCTTCTACTTCAAGCTTCGCCTCTAATCTTGAGGTAACTAGGTTTCTTTAGTTGCTAATCAAAGTCACCTAGGTGATATAGAGTGAGGTTATGGATTAATTAGTCTATCTAATTCTTGATCTCAACACATGAGAGGGGAGGATTAGGGTTTGAAGAGTGAGAGAGCTTGAGGAGAGAGAAGGTGAGGATAATAATGATAATGAATAAAATGAATACTTCTTGAATATATGAAGCATAATCATTTATCAAATAAAATAAAATAAATGATTTTTCATCATGCTTCATTTATTCATTGTGTGATTCATTACATGAGTCATTAACCATTTAATGCAACATTAAATGATATGAATGAATCATTAGATCATTAAATGCTTATGCCACCTTAACCCTCAAGTCATCACCCTTCTAGAAGCTTCCCGCCAAATTACGAGAACGCCCCTCATATCCGTGAAAACACGGAAAAACTTTAGACTGTATAAATCCAATAATCTGATACTAGAATCTGGCTTAAACCAAAGCCGGCTAGTAAAAACTGTCCGAACGTCGTACGTGCGTAAACACACGTATGCGTCCGAACCCTTGTCGTAAAACCATACGACCTCTATATCGTTTCGCCTGGAGCAGGGAAACTCTCTGTGTGGGACTTTAAACACTCGACACTACGCTGGCAGTGGGTTTAACCACAGACCCCAAGCGGCACTAGCTGTACGTAACGGTCCCCAGGTAGATGTCGATAAGAAGGACGATGAGGAACCCATCCGAACTCCTACTGAGCCTGATGTGACAATCTCCGTACAGTCTGGTCTTTTCGTCTAGGACAGTCGCATATCGGGCCTAGGGGCGGCAAGCGTCAGTCCCCTAATAGCGGTATAAGTCATGTCGGAGCGTAACCCATTATACCTTGAGAAACTATTGGAACCTACCAGTAAATCTCGCTTGCTTTGGCCAGGGACTTTGCGTAATGGCTCTCTAACATGGCGCGATATCAATTCCCAATACCGGGAGAGACGAATCCTGTCTAACCGCCACTGCCTCCAAGTACTCGGGACTGCACCCAACTGCTACCTGTTTGCACGACTACTTTGAGCCGTGGTAGGGTAGCAATCTAAGAACAGTAGGACACACTCGAGGCGAAGTAGCAGTGTCAAGTCTGCGGACTATGTTGTACTCATGTCACCTGGGAATTGTTAACTGACGACGGGTATAATACCAACCAACAGTTCCCTGGGAGTCCTGTCCGGTGTACCCGTAACCTAACGAGCACCTATATACTATCTCCAGTACGACGTACTGATGGCTGTGGGATAGACCATCTCCCCAACTGGGATGAGAAGCGTACGCACTAGTTTACTCCGGAATATTGATGCCCTGTCTCGATAATCCAACGACTAGGGACCTGTATAGGATGTTGCTTATAGACTACCTAGCCCCCACTAGTGTGATTGCCATCACAACGCTAGCAATCAAGCAAATATCCTATGGGCCCTACTAATATGTATAAATGATACGTTACAAGAAACATATGCACATATTAAAGTAGAAACAAACCAAGTAGCATACTACCATTTTTAGCAAGACTGATATATAACTGTGAATATCCCAAGCTTCCATTAAGTAATATACAAACTAGTATGATACAGTAATGGCCTCTAGGGCATAAACACTTACAATCTCCCACTTGCACTAGGGCCATGTACTGGCATATCGCAGACCTATCATCTCGAATAGCCTCTCGAACTGCGTCTGAGGAATAGCCTTTGTGAATGGATCAGCAGTGTTATTCTCTGTATCTACTCTCTTTACCTCGATCTCCCGGATATCTACGATCTCCCTGATTAGGTGATACCGCCTTAAGATGTGTCTGGACTTCTGATGGGACCTGGGTTCCTTCGCTAAAGCTATAACGCCGTTGTTGTCGCAATACAGAGGTATTGGACCAACACTGGTAGGAACCACCTGAAGTTCTGTGAGGAACTTCTTCATCCAGACAACTTCTTTTGTAACATCGCAAACAGCTATGTACTCCGCTTCCATCGTTGAGTCAGCAACGGTTTCCTGCTTGGAACTCTTCCAACAGACCGTCCCTCCATTGAGGGTAAAGACATAACCCGACATGGACTTGGAGTCATCCTTGTCACTCTGGAAGCTGGAGTCGGCAAAGGCCTCGATCTGGAGGTCTTTTCCGCCATACACCAAGAACGTCTCCTTAGTCCTCCTCAGGTACTTGAAAATGTTCTTTACTGCTATCCAGTGCTTCTTCCCTGGGTTTGCCTAATACCGGCTTACAATGCTCAATGCGTATGCTACATCTGGTCTGGTACATAACATCGCATACATTATAGAGCCTACCGCAGAAGCGTAGGGTATAATCGACATGCGATCCCTTTCCAAATCAGTCTTGGGAGACATCTCTTTGGAGAGGGTGATTCCGTGACAAGCTGGTAGGTTACCGCGCTTAAAATCTTCCATACTGAATCTCTTCAATATGGTGTCTATGTACCTGGACTGCGAAAGTCCCAACATCCTTTTTGATCTATCACGATAGATCTGGATCCCCAGAATGTAGGTGGCATCACCCAGGTCCTTCATGGAGAATTTCTGTGACAAGAATCTTTTGACTGACTGTAACATAGGAATATCATTTCCTATTAGGAGAATGTCATCCACGTACAAGACGAGGAATATTACAGCTCTCCCTACAATCTTACTATATATGCATGGTTCATATGGATTTTTGATAAAGTCAAATTCTTTGACAGCATCATCAAAACAGATGTTCCAACTCCGCGATGCCTGCTTTAGTCCATAAATGGACTTAAGCAACTTGCATACTTTACCGCTTCTCCCACTCTGAATGAATTCCTCTGGCTGATCCATATAGACACACTCTTCCAAATTACCATTTAGAAAGGCCGTCTTTACGTCCATCTGCCAGATCTCATAATCGTGGAAGGCAGCAATAGCAAGAAGGACCCGAATGGATTTGAGCATAGCCACTGGAGAAAAGGTTTCATCATAGTCCAAACCAGGTCTTTGACGGAAACCCTTTGCAACAAGTCTAGCCTTATAGGTTTCAACCTGTCTATCTACACCAATCTTCTTTTTGAAGATCCATTTGCATCCTACGGGTTTTACCCCATCTGGAACAATGTCCAAAGTCCATACTTTGTTAGTGTACATGTACTCCATTTCGGTCCGCATTGTATCCAGCCATTTTACCGAGTCGCCGCTCTGAATGGCTTGCTGGAAGCTAGTAGGGTCATCATCATCAATGACGCAATCCTCTCTATCCCCATCTATGAGAAAACCGTAGTATCTCTCAGGTGGATGAAATGGCCTACTACTCCTGCGGAGAGGCGCTAGGATGTCCGGTTCTCCTGAACCTTCTTATTCTACCAAGGTTTCGGTAATAGCTTATGGTTCTGGAATTTCTTCCAGTTCTATTGTGCTCCCACTTATCTAATTTTCTAAAAACTCAATTTTCAAGAAGCGAGCATTATGAGAAACAAAAACCTTTTGTTCCTCTGCATAATAGAAATAATATCCCTTGGAGTTCTTTGGATATCCCATAAACTTACACTGTACTGTTCATGCCTCGATCTTGTCCGCATGCTGCTTCTTTACAAAAGTTGGACATCCCCATATCTTAATGTGCTTAAGATAGGGTTTCTTCCCACACCACATCTGATATGGTGAAGTAGGCACAGTCTTAGTTGGAACTCGTTTCAAAAGGTATGCAGCTGATTCTAGTGCATATCCCCAGAATGATCGTGGTAACTCAGCCTTACTTATCATGGAACGAACCATATCCAATAGGGTTCGATTCCTCCTTTCCGATACACCGTTGTGTTGTGGTGTGTATGGAGGAGTAAGCTGAGAGAGAATTCAATTCTCTTTTAAGTAACCTAGGAACTCGGCACTTAAGTATTCACCACCTTGATCAGATCTCAGTGTCTTGATACTTTTGCCTGTTTGGTTTTCCACTTCATTCTTGTATTCTTGGAATTTCTCAAAGGCCTCGGATTTATACTTCATTAAGAAGATATATCCATACCTAGAGAAATCATCCGTAAAAGTAATGAACTAGGAATAACCACCTCGCGCATTTGTAGACATTGGACCGCACACGTCACTGTGTATGAGTCCGAAGAGCTCGCTCGCTCTTACTCCGTATCCTGTAAACGGAGTCTTTATCATCATTCCCATGAGACAAGATTCACAAGTAGCATAAGATTGATATCGAACGGATTCAAATATCCTTCTCTATGTAACTTAGTCAATCGTGTTTCATTGATGTGACCTAGTCTACAATGCTATAAGAAAGCCTGATTTATTTCTGGAGACTTTCTTTTAAGTGTGCTCTGGATATTGAAAACCTGAGCTTGACTCAATACGTATATACCGTTATCTAATGTACCGGACTCAATCAGAACTTGATTTAGGTGGATGTTAACTACATCGCTTACGAATGTAAAATCATATCCCTCTCTCGAAAGTGAGGACACTGATATGATATTACAAGTCATACTAGGTACATACAAACAGTTACGTAGAATCAATATATGCCCACTTGTCAAACCTAAGCGATATTCTCCCACGGATTCAGTGTTCACAGTCATTCCGTTTGCAACTGTGAGAGACCAATCACCTACCTTTATAACTCTACGGTTTCTCAAAGCATATAATGAATTACAGATATGAGATCCTGGTCCGGTATCTAGTATCCAGGAAGTAGAGTTAATTGACAAACAGTTCTCAATTACAAACACACTTGAGGCCGAAGCCACAACATGGTTCGTATTCTGGCTACTGGCTTTCAAAGCCCTGCAATCCTTCTGCCAATGCACAATCCCATAACAATAGGAACGTCCCTCTTTTACTACATCCAGTCCTGAAACTTTTGTCCTTCTCTTTCCTTCTACTTCCCTGGTTTCCTTCAGGGTATAAAGCAGAGACTGTAGAATCAAGTCAGTATCTGACCCATTCTCCAACGTGGTCTCTAGGTCCTTGAGCTCATCAATATAGCTAGTCATTATAAGGACGTTGTCCCCTATATATAACCCGAAAGCCAACCTCGATTGAATTGATTCGTTCGAGGTTTCATATCTTGTGATATGTGATTGCTCTCCATATAAATCTTTGTTATGGAGAAAGATGGAAACTAAGTCCATCTTCTCGTGCTGCTTCTGGTATATACCATCAACTGAAGCCAACACGAGATACTTGGCTTTTGCTTTATCCTTTTCCCTTGTCTTACGGATATTCATATCCGCGACAGTGGAAACTGGACCTGGGACGGCGGGATCTTGAGTAGTAATAGGGTGGTCCAGCTTGTCATAGGCAATGGACATCTGGACAGACCTTTGCAAGTCATATAAGTAAGATTCAGTCAATTTGTTATCTAGATGTAACCTATGTGTGGTCACAAGGTCGCTGCAATGAGAGAAAGAGAAGAAAACACTTTAGCATGATGCTCTTGCAAGTTTAGATTGGTTTTTAGTTTATCTAAACTGGATGGCTCCCACTGTTTCTCGAATCCTTCCTCAAACCATAAAAGAAGAATTAGCCAGGACTATTCTCACCGTACAATACTTACTTAACCGTTCAGCCGGGCCAATGTCGATACTTCGAGGGAGGTTTTCCAACGCTTTCGCGAAGTTCCTTAATTAAATAACCTCTTTTCTCTGGGGGCGTAGCCCCGCTGACACCTTTCTCAACACCTACTTGGTTTATAGCATTGATCGTTACGTGACGAATCTCCTGATAAGTAGCTAGTACTCACAGTAGGATCGGGATCCAAATATCATCGTATGATAATGCTGAAGGAATTCTACCAACATTCATCAAACTCCAAATAGTATGCAACACTAGCAAGTTTCAGTTTCTTTAGAAAACTCCCGATGTGGATTTTTGCCCCATGCTCTTATGACCTTGACTTTGGCCAAACAAATCATAAGTCACATGTCAAGTTCTACCCGTCATTATCCAGGTTAATTTGAACCCACCCGTACATACCCTTGACTTTGGCCAACAAGGCAGTACGACTGTCCCAAACCAACGCATCTATCTATGCTACATATGAATATCCAATAGCTACCAAATACTGTGCCTTGACTTTGGCCAAACAAACACAGCTTTAATACTATTGACTATCCATATGAAATGACGGAGGGCTACGACTGGTTTTGGCAAAACCGTGAACGTAGTGAACTTGATATAATCGAAGGAACCTGATACTTTTTAAAAGGAGTGGTTAAAGCCCTGCAATTAAAAATTCTGATCTTTTAAAATAACCGAGTGGTTTTTAAATTTGTTCCAATGATTGAACTTTGGTTTATTTTCTTTGCATTATTATAATGCGTCCCATCATTTATCCTATCATTGCAGAAAACAACGAAAATACCACGTCCTCTTATGCCATCCGCATTCGCCACGGGATCCCGTCATCACCCGTTAGGTTACTTAACTAACGACAGAGCGGGGGCTAGGCTAGCGCGGGTGTAAAACATAAGTGACATCTAATAGCTATCATATATAGATATTGTACATTCGTCAGACGCAATAATAGGCATTCCAGATCACCGATGAACTTTATTGGATATGCTAGCAATCCGTGTTTGTTTTGAGCCTGCAACAAAAGACGGATTACACAGTTGTGATGAATAGCCATTACCCCACCCTAGACCCCTACGGGTACGGAAAACTACCCGCAAAGTACCCGAAGTGAAGCGGTCTCCCTCAACAACGTGAGTAGGCCACTAAACACTTCAAAGTACCCGGTAGTTTGTGCACCCCATCTTGGGTCTATCCTAGGAGCAAAAAACAGTAAATGAAATAATACAACGGTGGCTACAACCGCTGTTGGAGATAGTGCCCTCAGAGTCAATTATTGGATCACAGGCACGTGATTGCAATGATTGAGGGAGGACCTATCCCGGTACGACAGTCTTACTCGAGATGATAGTTTGCTATCTGGTTTACCTTTATCATCGTGTACTGCTTTAGGTGACCTGACAGGTCGCTATTGCACGTTGATAGAGCCCCTAGGATTCTTGCTTGACTGCCGGTAGTATGAGGGCGATCATATAAGTGAGAGCTGGAGTCTATAAGCACATCCTTAAAAGGTCCCTAGTCGTGGGAGTTTCGAGACAGGGCATCGATTCTCCAGAGTAGACTAGTGTATACAGTCGAGACCCCGACGAGGGGCGGTGGCCGGTCTCACAGGCCACTGGTGTCAGTTGGTTCACCTAAGATGTATACAGGTGCTCATTGGGTTATGAGTACACCGGACAGGACTCGCCGGGAACATGCTAGTTGGTCATATACCTGACGTCAGATAGCAGTTCCCAGGTGACATGTGTACAGGTTAGTTCATCGACCTGGGGATCGTCATTTGTCTCGTGTGAGTTCCCACTGTGCTTTGATTACTACCCTACCACGGCTCAAAAGAGTCGTGCAAACAGGTTTTAGTTGGGTACAGTCCCGAGCCACATGGAGGCAGTGAGCGGATCTTCGGGGGTTCGTCTCTCCCGGTATTGGGGGTGAGGTCGCGCTGTGTCTAGGAGAGCCTTTACACGAAGTCCTTGGCCAAGGCAGGAGATTTACTGGTAGGTATTCCAGTAGTATCTCAGGGTGTTCGGGGCTACACTCCGACACGACTTGTACCGCTTTTGGGGGTCTGACTTTTACCCACCCCCTAGGCCCGACATGCGATGCTCGTAGACGAACGGACCGGACTGTACGGATATTGTCACTGACAGGCTCAGTAGGGTGTCAGGATGAGTTCGCTCATCGACGTCCCTTTTAGTCAATAGCTGGTGGCCGTCACGTATTGGCTTATACCTATGACGTGCTAGTGGTTAAATCCACAGCCATAGTATTGACGAGTCTTTAGAGTCCACCACATTTTCAGTTACTCAGCTTTCGGGCGAAACGCTGTAGAGGCCGTATGGAGATATGGCAGGGTCCGATCAGATACGTGCGGTATTGCACGGATCAGGATCGGACGGTTTGTACTAGAGGCCGTATAGATATATGGCAGGGTTCGATCAGATACGTGCGGTATTGCACGGATCAGGATCGAACGGATATTACTAGCCGGCTTTGGTTTAAGCCGGATCCTAGTTTAGTACAGTGTAGATTTTGTCTCTTTGCATTTGTATCCGGACGGAATACAGATGCGGGTGTGTATGCACAGTATTGGGGTTTTCCTGTAATTTATTACGGGACCAGTTTTCTGGAGTTGCCAGTTTGCATTCCGTTCCGGCCGGTTTTCGTTTGTTCTTTCCCGGCCGGACTTTTCCGATGGAGGGGGTTATTTGCATTTGTGCAGATAACTTTTGTGGAGGGGGTTTCTTGCATATGTATTCATTATGATAGCATCATATCTTTTCCACCATCATTTTGATTCTCTTGCATTAATTGTGATTAATGAGAGGGTATGGGTTTAATGTGAGAAGTATGGTTGATGTTTTCTTGTCTTTGGATATGGTCACCTTCTCTTTCTCCTACACTCACCTCCCTCTTGATTTTGTTTCATATCCCTCCACCATTCTCACATGGTAGTGGCCGGCCACACATTTTGATGAGGAGAGAAAAATGAGAGGTTTCATTTTGGTGAAAGAAATTAATCATCCATCTCATTTTTCCATTGCTACCAAAATCCCCAAGTTCATTTCTTGTTGATTCCTCCATCAAGGCAACATAACCCCAAAGAGACAAGCATCATCTACACTACATTCTACAGCACTTCTTGGACATGTCGACTTGCCAGCTTCATGCCCGAGTTGCCTCGGTATAGAGGTGGGAGCCCGTAAAAGATGCAGGCGATGTGGTGCCCTTCCGGCAAGGAGGCGACGACCGGAGTTTCCGCGGGAGATCGGGACGATGACGAGAAGACCGGAGGACTCGGATCACTCGGTATATCTCTTCCCTATCTTGTTAGTTAGCTAGGACAAGTTTAATGGCCCGATCCGGGGTTTAGTGCGCGGTGGTGCCAGTTTGCTAAGTTCGCAAAATTAAAGTTTATCACCGTTTCCGTATTTGGCCGTCGGATTGACGACCGGGGCGCCGCCGTGCACTTACAGTGGTATCAGAGCCTCGCCATTAGCTTCGTCTAGCTTCGTTTGATGTGTTTGCATTTCCGATCGACCAAAATTTCCAAAAACCGTATTTTTCCTTCACATCAGTTTCTGTTGGAATTTTTTGAAGTCTAAAAATTTTTCAGGTTGTCTCAGAATGATGTTCAGGGTGTTCTAAGAAAACTGGGAAAATTCGACAACATGATCCCTCCGTACGACCGCGGAACCGCGGCCATAACCCCTCTTTGGCCGCGGTTCCGCCGCAGGTTGGTGGGATCAATGCTTCGAAATTTTCCAGTGGGCTTCTGGGATGATATTAGGGGTTTTGGAATATTACAATTGGGCCCAGATTTTCTGTGAGTGCTACAGTAATGCTTGGGGGCCCACTTGTTAATTTTTGATCGATCGGATATTTTAAACACATTATTTCACAGTATTTACATTATATCTGCGACCGTGAATGTCACTCGATCGATAAATCCGGTCTAACTGCTATAGCCCGGTTAGACGGATTTGCGAACGTGACTTTCACGTTGATGTTCTGTGTTTTTGCTGTGATGTTGCGGATCGGTCGTGGGGGATAGCCTGGATGCAATGCTAGTACAGTGTTGTTGTATTATGTACATTTGATATTGCGGGACGAGCGTCCGACATGTGGACTGCCGTCACTGCCCGTTTGTATTATTATTTTGGGGCACGACCTGGTTGCGGTCGATGTACCCGTTGTATGTATATTTTACTTTCTGTACTAGGGTTACCCCGCGGAGGGGTGCACGGATAGCCGGGTTCTAGAGGGCAACGGGCCCGCATCTCAGGGCATTGAGACGGAGGGGGCTTCAGTCTGGAATTGACGGGCTATCCGCCGCACTCGTAGGGGGTACAGGTTGACCCAGGAGGGGTGCCCAAGTTACCGGATTCCGTGAAGTGCTGGGTGGTCCATTCACGGTGTTGAAGGGGGGCTGCCTCGCTTCAGGTTTTGGCGGGTAACTTGCCGCGCCCGTAGGGGTCTAGGATTTCATTGCACAGGCTATCCACACGACCAAGGGAACGTCGGGTTTCAGTAGTGGCTCTGTGAAACCCGGGGATCCCAGATATCTGTATTGTTCTGTGATGCTGTACATTTCTGTGATGTTGCATTTTTATCACGCCTTGAGCGAAATACTATATATTGGTATATATATTAGTAGATGTTGTATATGTTTTTCATCCGCGCTAGTCCAGTCCCCGCTCTGCCGTTAGTTAGCTAACCTAACGGGTGATGACGGGACCCAGTGGCGAATGCGGATGGCATATACGTACGTCAGTATATTTTCGTTCTTTGTGGTGTGATCAATTGATGGGACTGCATTGATTCGGATCAATGCAAGATAAACAAACCTAATCTGATGTTGTTGGAACACTTTTCAAAAAGCTGTTACTGCAAGGACGTTCACTTTTGTTTTGCATCGTGGTATTCATTTGGAATATCCTGCTCCTCAGTCGACGAGGCAAGGGCCGAGATCCCTTCACCGGGAGTGACCCCTTGGACAGAATTTTGCGTCAGGGCATTAACTTCACTATAGCCGATTACTTTTGCTTTGCATCGTGGTATTCAGTTGGAATATCCTGCACCTCATTCTACGGGGAAAGAGCCGAGATCCCTTCACCGGGAGTGACCTCTTTAGTAAAGGTTTTCGTCACTATATTTTCTAAAAAGCTATCCGTTCCTTCAACGATATCAAGTTCATTACGTTAAAGGTTTTCGCCAGAAACCATTCGTAGCCCTCCGTCGTTTCATATGGGTAGTCAATAGTATTCAAGCTGTGTTTGTTGGCCAAAGTCAAGGCACAGTGTTTGGTAGCTGTTGGTTATTCATATGCAGCATAGATAGATGCGTTGGTTTGGGGCAGTCGTATAGCCTTGTTGGCCAAAGTCAAGGGCTTGTACGGGTGGGCTCAAATTAACCTGGAGAATGACGGGCAGAACTTGACATGTGACTTATGATTTGTTGGCCAAAGTCAAGGTCATAAGAGCATGGGGTAAAAATCACATCGGGAGTTTCAAAAGAACTGAAACTTGCCAGATATGCGCATACCTTCTGGAGTGTGATACCATGAGCGGATTCCGTCACGTTATCATGCGATGATAGTTGGATCCCGATTCCCACTGATGAGTTGGTTTACTCCTCGGGTGACCCCGACTAATTCTTCTTTCAGGTACAGTGGGAGGTTTCCAGATTAGATAAATTGGTAACCATTCTGATCTAGGTTAGAGTGCACGCTGAGTGTTTCTTTTCTCTCTCTCTATGGCAGCGACCATTGACCCGACCCTAAGACTATGACTCAGAGACCAAGTTGACCGAACCTTCTTAACACTGGCTTTTGGATTGTCAGAGTTGCAGACCTCATTGCCACTCCTACTTTTACCCTTTTCTCCAGGACACCCCGTATTACTGCGAACGTCCACTTCCATTGGACAAAACCATTGTATGGTTAGATACGAACTCGAAGGAATTCGAGGATGGTTTCCGGTTCTGGAGAAAACGGATAGGATTATTCAGTTGACTTTTCCCTTTCACCTTCTCTCAAGTTGTGAGTACTCCTTGGTTTAGGAGATAGTACACCTATTGCGCAAATTGGATAGTCTTCTTCCAAACCTTAGGCTGGTGCCGACCGGTAGGGAATGAAGAAAACCAATTAGCCTAAATGGTGTGCAGAAGGTATTAAGATTAAGACAAAGCAAGGGATTAGTAAGAGGGCAAAGTAAATTGCAACTGATATTCACGACCAAACCAAGTATTTCTTCGCCAATCCTAAATCACCTTTGTATTTCTCCAGGACACTCCGTATCACTACGAAGATCCACAGTTTATTGGATACTCCATCGTATGGTTATATACGAACTCGAAAGGAACCTGTTCCAGTTCGGGGATGGATTCTGGTCCAGGAGAAATAGGAATAAGGCTTATTCGGTTGTCTTTTATCTTCACCTTCTCTCGCATTGCGAGTGCTCCTAGGACTAGGACAGTACACCCATTATGCTTACTGGATAGTCTTCTTCCAAACCATAGGCTGGTGCCGAACGACAGGGAAGGAAGAAAACCATTTGGCCTAAAGGGGTGTGCAGACGGTAACGACTAAAGACATATAAAGGGATTTGGACAGATGGCAAAGAGATATACGGTTATAGTTGTGAATCTGGATAATGGTAGAGGCATTACTAGGAATACCAGGATACCCCATCGAAACATTTCAATGTTTCAGTTCAGCTGTGTACTGTTAAAAGAAAACTGATTTCCCGATTAGACACTTGCTCCAGGGTATGTATTTACCAGGTTTGATTCTCACATCTGTATGGCTTTACAGATGATGAGTGGGAGTAAGTTATTGGGAATTGGATGATCATTCTCATTATATCGGGATTCGTTGTAATCGGTGATATTTGAGGAGATCACCTGGGCTGTTTGCCGGTCGGCAAATATTTGGTTTTGAATATCCGCTGTTGTGCATCAATTTCAAATTGATATATCTGTACGTCTATTTTCAATAGAGTGAGATATACCTTTTGATATTATGTCGATGACATTTACCTATATCAGTGGATGGTTAGGTAAGGAGCATTAAACAGCGGTGTAATTCTTCTTAACCATAAGTACAGTTTTCAACCTACAACACACAGTGAAAAAGTTGTTAGACTCAGCGGACTTATACAGAATATTGTATGTTGTCCAGTGTCCATTAGGACAGAGGGGTTGGTCCTCATACTGTATTCTGTTTACTTTTAACTTCTCTAGTTCTTAGACATGTGTTTCGTAGAAACACAGGGTCTAAGTTTTGAGGAGTTATAGGTATTTGAATAGAGTAGAGAACCAGGTATAGCAAGTATCGGGATTCTTCAATGTGATCGAAGATGTAGATACTTGTGTATGGTATTCAGTTGATAGTAATAATAAAGAGAAATTGCTTTTTTTTCAGGTTACTCGTAATTGGAAGCATTCCTAAGTTGAGTAACGCTGATCGGCCTCTCTCCATTTAGTTGACATGCACTGGAGATAGCTGCATGATTTGAATCTGGTTCAATTAAATCAGTGCCTCTGGTTCTATATTGGATATAGTACAGTTCATATCTTAACATTGTTAAGGTACGGGGAGTTGTCCGGCTTATGATTAAAACCAGACTCTGGATAACTCAAGGCACGTTTCTGTAATGGCTGTTTGTGGGTTGACCCAGGCTATGACGAGGGTTGATTTTCTACCATAAGAAAAATCAATAGTGATATTGTTCTTGACTCGCCACAGTTTTAATAAAAATGGATTTTTTCAAAAACAGTAGTGGGAGTATGGTAGAACTGGAAGTGATTCCAGAACCGCAAACGATTACTGATGATTTGATAAGGAACCTAAAGATTCAATCTGGTTTGACATTCCATTGGCCACTCCGCAGATAAGGTGGGTAACTTCAGGCACCCGAGAGGTACTCCGGTAGCCTCAAGGACGGTGACAGGGAAGTTCTTGTTTACCCACACTTGCCATTGTTGTTGTTCCAGGCTGCGAGACCCGGCAGGAGGATGAGTATAGCGTCGTTCTAAACTAGCTTTAGAAGTGCACGTCTATATAACTCTGCCAGAGGGTTGTCGTAGTCAGTGGGAGCAGCGGAAGCATTGGTGGACATCAGGCTTATGTCTATTTATAGACTAAAGCAGATATAGCGGAGAAAGATCATCCATTTCTGATGTGACAGTCATAGGTTTGACGTCATCAGAATAGGGGATGGATCTGTTGAGTAGGTAGTAGGGTGTGATATCCTGGTATTTGGATGACATACACAGAGTAGGAAGTGATATTCCTATACTACGATCGGTTACACTTTGGTCGTCACACAGTGGTTTCTCCACAAAGGAAATGGATTTTATATCAGACATATTGGTTACTAGATCTATGGTTTTAGATCTAGATTTAGGTGGTTTCCCAATCAGGGTACTTTGACAGCATTCTAAGGGTATTTAGAATGGATGACTCCTGGCACGGTAGTGTACCTGCAAGTGATGGAGTCACCCTCTCTAAAGGTGTCTTACAGACTAAAGTAGAGAGGGATGTGCATGATTGACAGATCACTTGCTCAGGCAATTGAGTCAATCATGAGATGTCAAGTACCACACCAGATGTTGTTCTTGCACTAGATGCAATAAGTTGACATTAATCCAATCCTGGAGAAACAGTCGGAAGCAGTTTTAGAACATAAGTAGATGTTCTAGGGATATGATAACGACAGCCTCATTCGAGAAACAGTTATCATTCCAGGCTTCCAAGGTGACATGGACGACAAGGAGGTTGTCAGAGCTATAGTTTTCCTTCTGATGAGGGGCAGTATTTTGGACAGGTGGTCTAAGGCAATACTGAGGGTGGCATGGCGCAGGATACTGATTAAGTTCAGTTGACGATACAGTCTAAGAAGTTTGGATTTGGAGTTCATTTATGAGCTATGTCCTATCAGACATCCAGACACATTCTAAGACAGGTATTGCTCATTTCGGGAGATGGGTTTCTCCGCGAACTTGAGATGTAGAGAGACATAGAAAGGAATAACTAAGCGGATCCACTCACTAAGGCTATTCCTCGAACACAAGAGTTTCGCAAACAGGCTTTGTGAGACTGACTAGTAGAGGAGTTGGGTGTTCGGTATCACACGGGCTGTGAGTATGCGACATCCCAATAATTAGCCTTGAGTGCAAGTGGGAGATTGTTGGAGATAGTGCCCTCAGAGTCAATTATTGGATCACAGGCACGTGATTGCAATGATTAAGGGAGGACCTATCCCGGTACGACAGTCTTACTCGAGATGATAGTTTGCTATCTGGTTTACCTTTATCATCGTGTACTGCTTTAGGTGACCTGACAGGTCGCTATTGCACGTTGATAGAGCCCCTAGGATTCTTGCTTGACTGCCGGCAGTATGAGGGCGATCATATAAGTGAGAGCTGGAGTCTATAAGCACATCCTTAAAAGGTCCCTAGTCGTGGGAGTTTCGAGACAGGGCATCGATTCTCCAGAGTAGACTAGTGTATACAGTCGAGACCCCGACGAGGGGCGGTGGCCGGTCTCACAGGCCACTGGTGTCAGTTGGTTCACCTAAGATGTATACAGGTGCTCATTGGGTTATGAGTACACCGGACAGGACTCGCCGGGAACATGCTAGTTGGTCTTATACCTGATGTCAGATAGCAGTTCCCAGGTGACATGTGTACAGGTTAGTTCATCGACCTGGGGATCGTCATTTGTCTCGTGTGAGTTCCCACTGTGCTTTGATTACTACCCTACCACGGCTCAAAAGAGTCGTGCAAACAGGTTTTAGTTGGGTACAGTCCCGAGCCACATGGAGGCAGTGAGCGGATCTTCGGGGGTTCATCTCTCCCGGTATTGGGGGTGAGGTCGCGCTGTGTCTAGGAGAGCCATTACACGAAGTCCTTGGCCAAGGCAGGAGATTTACTGGTAGGTATTCCAGTAGTATCTCAGGGTGTTCGGGGCTACACTCCGACACGACTTGTACCGCTTTTGGGGGTCTGACTTTTACCCACCCTCTAGGCCCGACATGCGATGCTCGTAGACGAACGGACCGGACTGTACGGATATTGTCACTGACAGGCTCAGTAGGGTGTCAGGATGAGTTCGCTCATCGACGTCCCTTTTAGTCAATAGCTGGTGGCCGTCACGTATTGGCTTATACCTATGACGTGCTAGTGGTTAAATCCACAGCCATAGTATTGACGAGTCTTTAGAGTCCACCACATTTTCAGTTACTCAGCTTTCGGGCGAAACGCTGTAGAGGCCGTATGGAGATATGGCAGGGTCCGATCAGATACGTGCGGTATTGCACGGATCAGGATCGGACGGTTTGTACTAGAGGCCGTATAGATATATGGCAGGGTTCGATCAGATACGTGCGGTATTGCACGGATCAGGATCGAACGGATATTACTAGCCGGTTTTGGTTTAAGCCGGATCCTAGTTTAGTACAGTGTAGATTTTGTCTCTTTGCATTTGTATCCGGACGGAATACAGATGCGGGTGTGTATGCACAGTATTGGGGTTTTCCTGTAATTTATTACGGGACCAGTTTTCTGGAGTTGCCAGTTTGCATTCCGTTCCGGCCGGTTTTCGTTTGTTCTTTCCCGGCCGGACTTTTCCGATGGAGGGGGTTATTTGCATTTGTGCAGATAACTTTTGTGGAGGGGGTTTCTTGCATATGTATTCATTATGATAGCATCATATCTTTTCCACCATCATTTTGATTCTCTTGCATTAATTGTGATTAATGAGAGGGTATGGGTTTAATGTGAGAAGTATGGTTGATGTTTTCTTGTCTTTGGATATGGTCACCTTCTCTTTCTCCTACACTCACCTCCCTCTTGATTTTGTTTCATATCCCTCCACTATTCTCACATGGTAGTGGCCGGCCACACATTTTGATGAGGAGAGAAAAATGAGAGGTTTCATTTTGGTGAAAGAAATTAATCATCCATCTCATTTTTCCATTGCTACCAAAATCCCCAAGTTCATTTCTTGTTGATTCCTCCATCAAGGCAACATAACCCCAAAGAGACAAGCATCATCTACACTACATTCTACAGCACTTCTTGGACATGTCGACTTGCCAGCTTCATGCCCGAGTTGCCTCGGTATAGAGGTGGGAGCCCGTAAAAGATGCAGGCGATGTGGTGCCCTTCCGGCAAGGAGGCGACGACCGGAGTTTCCGCGGGAGATCGGGACGATGACGAGAAGACCGGAGGACTCGGATCACTCGGTATATCTCTTCCCTATCTTGTTAGTTAGCTAGGACAAGTTTAATGGCCCGATCCGGGGTTTAGTGCGCGGTGGTGCCAGTTTGCTAAGTTCGCAAAATTAAAGTTTATCACCGTTTCCGCATTTGGCCGTCGGATTGACGACAGGGCGCCGCCGTGCACTTACAACCGCAACATGGATGTGCCCCGCAAAAGAATATTACAACATATTACAATTACATCGAATGAATGAATTTAATAACCCATCTCAAATCCTGGCTAATCATCACAACAATCCAATACAGTTCATATACACAAACAGTAGAAACATTACAGAAATGTGCAACCCCCTGCCAACCGACATACTAGCAGTTAGGGAAGGTTTACGAACACATTAAAGATTACAGATAAAACCCGATTAGCAAATAATTTAGAACATCGATCGACAACCTTTTTCCGTGTCTACCCCAAATGCAAGCCATCATGGAAGTAACCTGGGCAGAAACAGAATATACTGGAAAACAAAACACCAAACAATATGAATTACAAAGCAAATCCGAGTCAACTCGGGGTTGACTCCGCGGCGGATCCACGGCCAAAAGCACCATTTGGCCGCTAATCCGCGGCCGTCTTGTCGAGTTGAGTGCTCGTATTTTCCCAGTATTCTTATATTCCCCTACTGTGAATTTTAAGGCATATCAAATATTTTTTTCGACACATTTAAAATTAACAGAAACTGATAGGGGTCCGAGTTAAGTTTTCGCGTTTTTTCTAACGATCAAAGTTCTAATTAGTTGCTAACAAGCTAGTAAAGGTTTAGTTGGCTCTGATACCACTGTAAGTCCATGTCACGCACCGCACGAGTTTGCTGGGAGGCGGAATATATGAAAAACGATTATCAAAGTTTCGTAACACGGACTTGAGCATACAGATCGTATCTAAACCATTACTAGCAAACTACGAAAGGTTTAACTACTCGGATTCGAAATTATACCTCACATTACTTGTCCTTCGGGTCTTCATCGCTATCCTCCACTCCTCGTAGGATCTTTGGAACGTCGGCACCTCAACGGCCTCCTCGAGTTAAAGACGATCCACCCGAGAGCTTCTACTTCAAGCTTCACCTCTAATCTTGAGGTAACTAGGTTTCTTTAGTTGCTAATCAAAGTCACCTAGGTGATATAGAGTGAGGTTATGGATCAATTAGTCTATCTAATTCTTGATCTCAACACATGATAGGGGAGGATTAGGGTTTGAAGAGAGAGAGCTTGAGGAGAGAGAAGGTGAGGATAATAATGATAATGAAAAAATGATTCCTTCTTGAATATATGAAGCATAATCATTTATCAAATAAAATAAAATAAATGATTTATCATCATGCTTCATTTATTCATTGTGTGATTCATTACATGAGTCATTAACCATTTAATGCAACATTAAATGATATGAATGGATCACACAAATGAGTCATTAGATCATTAAATGCTTATGCCACCTTAACCCTCAAGTCATCACCCTTCTAGAAGCTTCCCGCCAAATTACGAGAACGCCCCTCATATCCGTGAAAACACGGAAAAACTTTAGACTGTATAAATCCAATAATCTGATACTAGAATCTGGTTTAAACCAAAACCGGCTAGTAAAAACTGTCCAAACGTCGTACGTGCGTAAACACACGTATGCGTCCGAACCCTTGTCGTAAAACCATACGACCTTTATATCGTTTCGCCTGGAGCAGGGAAACTCTCTGTGTGGGACTCTAAAGACTCGACACTACGCTGGCAGTGGGTTTAACCACAGACCGCAAGCAGCACTAGCTGTACGTAACGATCCCCAGGTAGATGTTGATAAGAAGGACGATGAGGAACCCATCCGAACTCCTACTGAGCCTGATGTGACAATCTCCGTACAGTCCGGTCTGTTCATCTAGGATTATCGCATATCGGGCCTAGGGGCGGCAAGCGTCAGTCCCCTAATAGCGGTATAAGTCGTGTCGGAGCGTAGCCCATTATACCTTGAGAAACTACTGGAACCTACCAGTAAATCTCACTTGCCCTGGCCAGGGACTTTGCGTAATGGATCTCTGACACGGCGCGATATCAACTCCCAATACTGGGAGAGACGAATCCTGTCTAACCGCCACTGCCTCCAAGTGTTCGGGACTGCACCCAACTGCTACCTGTTTGCACGACTACTTCGAGCCGTGGTAGGGTAGTAATCTAAGAACAGTGGGACACACTCGAGGCGAAGTAGCAGTGTCAAGTCTGCGGACTATGCTGTACTCATGTCACCTAGGAATTGTTAACTGACAACGGGTATAATACCAACCAACAGTTCCCTGCGAGTCCTGTCCGGTGTACCCGTAACCTAACGAGCACCTGTATACTATCTCCAGTATGACGTACTGATGGCTGTGGGATAGACCATCTCCCCAACTGGGATGAGAAGCGTACACACTAGTCTACTCTGGAATATCGATGCCCTGTCTCGATAATCCAACGACCAGGGACATGTATAGGATGTTGCTTATAGACTACCCAGCCCCCACTAGTGTGACTGCCATCACAACGCTGGTAATCAAGCAAATATCCTATGGGCTCTACTAATATGTATAAATGATACGTTACAAGAAACATATGCACATATTAAAGTAGAAACAAACCAAGTAGCATACTACCATTTTTAGCAAGACTGATATATAACTGTGAATATCCCGAGCTTCCATTAAGTAATATACAAACTAGTATGATACAGTAATGGTCTCTAGGGCATAAACACTAACAGTAGTTTCTCTTGTACTTTTTCTTTTACATTCTGTACTTTCCATTTCTGTTATACCATTGTTTAGGCATTGCTTTCATTCAGATGTATTTACTTTTCCATGCATTGTACAAAAGAATGTTAATAAATAAAGTTGTCGTTCATTACATTTGTCTCTTGTGTATATTTCTTTTATATTGCTTAGTTACGCTTAGCGTATTTACTTCTGAGTAAATACGTAGCGGCCTCGTCGCGTCCTCTGCCCATATACTGGGAAGTGGGACGTGACATCGTGTGATACCGAACACCCAACTTCTCTACTAATCAGTTTTGCAAAACCCGTTTGCAAAACTATTGCGTTCGAGAAATAGCCTCAGTGAGTAGATCCGCTCCAATGTTTCTTTCTGTATCTCTCTATATCTCAACATCACAGAGAAAACTATCTCCCGAAATGAGTAATACATGTCTTAGAATTTGTCTGGATATCTGATGGGACCCGGTTCACAAATGAACTCCAAATCCAACAAACTTCTTAGACTGTATTATCCACTGAATTTAATCAGTATCCTGCGCCATGCCTTTCCGCAGTATCCTCTTGGACTACCTGTCCAACATACTATCCCTTAAAAGAGAGAAAACTATAACTCTAACAGTCACTCTATCATCCAGATCATCTTGGAAGCCTGAAATGATAACTGTCTCCCGAAGAAGGCTACCATTACCATATCCCTAGAACATCCATTTATGTTCATAAATTATTTCCCAACGTTTCTCCAGGATTGGATTAATATATCTGCTTATTGCAGCTAGTGCAAAAACAACATCTAGTATGGTACTTGATATTTCATGATTAACTCAATTGCCTAAGCAAGTGATATGCTAATCATGTAGATCCGTTTCTCTTTAGTCTATAAGACACCTTTAGAGAGGGTGACTCCATCAGCTACAGGTACATCACCATGCCAGGAGTCGTCCATTCTAAAATACCTTTAGAATAATGTCAAATTACCCAGATTAGGATACTTTCCAAATCTAGATCTAAAATCATAGATCTAGTAACCAAAAAACCTAATATTAGATCCATATCCCATATGGAGAAACAACTTTGTGACTATCACAGTATAACTGATCGTAGTATAGAAATATCTCCTCCTATCAAGTGCATGTCATCCTAATACCTGGACATCAGTCTCTACTACCTTCTTAGCAGATCTATCTCCTATACTGATGAAGTCAAAGCCTATGACTCTCACATAAAAATAGATGATCTATTTTCGCTATACCTGCTTTTGTCTATAAATAGATATAAGCTTCTTGCCCACTATGCTTCCGCTGCTCCCACTGACTACAATAACCCTCTGGCAGAGTTATATACACATGCACTTCCAAAACTAGTTTAGAACGACGCTATACTCATCCTCCTGTCGGGTCTTATAGTCTAGAACAGCAGCAATAGCAAGTCTGGGTAAACAAGAACCTTCCTGTCACCATCTCCGAGAAGACCGAAGTACCTCTCGGGTGCCTGAGGTTACCCACCATCTGCGGAGTGGCTAATAGTATGTCGAAACTAATTTAATCCTTAGGTTCTATTAAATCTTCAGTGATCGTTTGTGGTTTTGGAATCACTTCCAGTTCTCCTATACTCCCACTTCTGTTTTTCTGAAAAAATCCATTTTACTAAAACTGTGACGAGTCAAGAACAATATAAATATTGATCTTCCTGATGGTAGAAAGTTAACCCTCGTCTAAGCCCGGGATAACCCACAAACATCCATTACTGAAACGTGCCTCAAGTTTATCCGGATTCTAGTTTTAAGTATCAGCCGGACAACTCCCTATACCTTAACATCGTTAAGATATAAATTGATTCTATATATAGAAATAAAAGGACTAATTTAATTGGAACCGGATTAAAAATCATGCAGCTGTCTTCAGTGCATATCAACCAAATGGAAAGAGGCCAATCAGCATTACTCATCTAGGAGTGCATCCATATATGAGTGACCTGAAAGAGAAGCAAGTTCTCAAAACCATTACTGTCAATGGAATATCAAACACAAGTATTTACATCTTTGATTTCTTCGAAGAATCCTGATACTTCCAAGAAATGGTTCTCTACTTTATTCTTATACCTATAACTTCTCAAAATTTGAACCTTGTATTTCAACGAAATACTTATTTAGAACTAGAGAAGTTATGAGTAAACAGAATATAGCATGAGTACCAACCCCATTGTCCTAATGGACACTGGACAACATACAATACTTTGTATAAGTCCCCTGAGTTCAATAACTCAAACCATGTGCGTCGTAGGTTGAAAAACTATACTTTGGTTAAGAAGAATTACACCGCTGTTGAATGCACCTTACATAATCACCAACTGATATAGGTAAATGTTACAGACGTAATATCAACAAGTTATATCTCACTTTATAAAATAAACATACAAATATATCAGTTTGAAATTGGTGCATAATAACGGATATTCAAAACCAAATATTTGCCGTCTAGCAAAATCCAGATGATTTCCTCAAATATCACCAATTACAACGAATTATGATATAATGAGGATCTAATTACCCAATTCCCAATATCTTACCCCCACTCACCATCCGCAATAATATACAGATATGAGAAATTGATCTGGTAAACACATACCCTGGAGTTAGATTCCAATTAGGAAAACAGTTTTCAATTAATATCACACAGTGAAACTGAAACATGAAAATGTTTCAAGAGAGGTTAACTGGTATTCCTAGTAATGCCTCTTTCACTATCCTAATTCATGACAGTAACCATATACTTACATATCCTCACTCCAATCCCTTTATTATGTCTTTACTTATTACCTTCTGCACACCTTCTTTAGGCTAATTGGTTTTCTTCCTTCCTTATCCTTCGGCACCAGCCTAAGGTTTGGAAGAAGACTATCGAATAAGCACAATAGGGTACTCTCCTAATCCTAGGAGCCCTCGCAACCTGAGAGAAGGTAAAAAGAAAAGACATCTAAATAATCCTAATTTATTTCTCCTGAACCGGAAACCATCCTCGAATCTGGAACAAGTTCCCTCGAGTTTCTATGTAACTATATGATGGCATATCCAATAGGAGTGGATATCCATAGTGATACGGAGTGTTCTGGAAAAATCCAAAGTAGATGTGGGAGTGGTAAGGGTTTATATGGTTTTGTCATGAATGATAGCAGTCGCAATTTTCTTTGTCATTATTCTAATCCCTTTATTTGTCTTTAATTATTACCTTCTGTACACCACCTTTAGGTTAATTGGTTTTCTTTCTTGTCCACCTTTCGGCACCTACCTATGGTATGGAGGAAGACTATCCAATAAGCTCAATGGGTGTAGCCTCTCCTAATCTTAGAAACCCTCACAACCTAAGAAAAGGAAAAGGGAAAAGACAACCGAATAATCCTATTCATTCTCTCCAGAACCAGAATCCATCCTCGAATCTGGAACAAGTTCCTTCGAGTTCGTATGTAACTATACGATGGATTTATCTAATAGGAGTGGATGTTCGTAGTGATACAGGGTGTTCTAGAGAAATGCAAAGGTGATTTAGAAGTGGCAATGTTATTTGCAACACCGTGACATTCCAAAAACCTAAGTGTTTTAAGAAGGTTCGGTTAACTTGGTTCATAAGTTTTAGTTTAGGGTCAGGTCATGGTCGCTGCCAAAGAAAGAGAGAGAGAGAGAAAAGAAACACTCAGCGTGCACTCTAACCTAGATTAGAATGGTTAATCACTTTATCTAATCAGGATGGCTCCCACTGTTTCCTCGAATTCTCCTTCAAACCCAAAAGGAGAATTAGTCGGAATCACCCGAGGAGTAATCCTACTCATCAGTAGGAATCGGAATCCAACTATCATCGCATGATAACTTGATGGAAGCCACTCAAGTTACCACACTCCAGAAGGTATGCGCAAGCCTGGCAAGTTTCTTGTATGTTTGAAACTCCTGATGTGATTTTTACCCCTAGGACCCAAGTGACCTTGACTGAGCCATCATATCAAAGGATCCTTGTCAATATCAACCCGTCATTATCTTGATTGAATTAGACCCACCCGCACGAGTCATTGACTGAGCCAAAATGACTGTACGGCTGTCCTAACCAATCGCATATCCATGCAACAAAAAAGCACTACATACCTACCGAACACTACGCATCGACTAAGCGCGACATACGTAGCACGGATACTAAGAATTACTAATCTGAAATGACGGAGGGCTACGGCTGGTTTTTGGTGAAAAACCTTTAACGTAATGAACTTGATCTCGTTAAAGGAACCGAGTGGTTTTACAAATATATAGTGGCGAAAACTTTTGCTAAAGAGGTCACTCCCGGTGAAGGGATCTCAGCTCTTTCCTCATTGAATGAGGTGCAGGATATTCCAAACTGAATACCACGATGTAAAGAAAAAATAATCGACTATAGTGAAGTTATTACGTTGACGCAAACTTTTACTCAAGGGGTCACTCCCGATGAAGGGATCTCGGCCCTTGCCTTGTCGAATGAGGTGTTGGATATTCATAACCGAATACCACTGTGCAAAGCAAAAGAGAACGTCTGTAATGTCAATTTTTAAAAACTTGGTTCCAACAACATTATATAGGTTTGTTTTATCCTTGCATTGATAAGAATCAATGCAGTCCCATCAATTAATCACACCAGAAAAGAACGAAAATAAAATATACATATATGCCATCCGCATTCGCCACTGGGCCCGTCATCACCTGTTTGGTTACTTAACTAACGACAGAGTGGGGGATGGACTAGCGCGGGTGCAAAACATATACAACATCTACTAGTATATATATAAATATATATAACAATCGTCCCAGGCTTGATATAAAGCAACATCACAGAAGCATCACATATGCAACACAAAATGGTGGATAATCTTGGAGCCCCGGGTTTCACTTGAGCCGCAAATGAGACCCGACGTTCCCTGTCGTGTGGATAGCCTGTGCAATAATAACCTAGACCCCTATGAGCATGGCAAGTTACCCGCCAAAACCAAAAGTGAGGCAACCCCCTTCAACAACGTGAATGGGCTACCCAGCACTTCACAGAATCCGGTAACTTGGAAACCCCTCCGTGGGTCATACCTATACCCCTACGAGTGCGGCGAATAGCCCGCCAATTCTAAAGTAAGGTCCCTTCCATCTCAACGCCATGAGATGCGGACCCGTTGCCCTCTAAACCTCGGCTATTCGTGCGCTCCACCGCGAGGTAATTCTAGTACGGAAAAGAAAATAATATGTACAACGGTGACATCGATCTTAATCCGGTCGTGCCCCAAACAAATAATATACAAACAGGCAGTGACGGCAGTCCACATGTCGGACGCTCGCCCCGCAATATCAAATGTACAAATGAGACTAAATTGTACTAACATTGCACCATAGCTATCCACCACGACGATCCAACCACAACACAGCACAACACAGAACATCAACGTGAATGTCACGATCGCAAACCCGTTTAAAAGAACATATAGCAATTAGACGAGTTGTACCGCTCGAATGATATTCACGGTCACAGGTAGTAATGTATGTACTGATAAACATTTAAACAGTGTTAAATTATCAACTTTGAAACACCCCGAATTGCCCCTGAACAAAAGATAGTATAATATCCAAAATGGGCAAAACTAGCAATACCACCGAACCAATATTCCAGAGACCAGACCACACAAAAAATACGAAGCCCAAACTCCGTCATAGGGCCGGCCAGTGCGGAATTTTGAGCAATGTGCTCGGGTGAAAACATGTAAAGTGGGTTCGTATTTGGTGTGTACTCTTGTGATCACTTAAGTAGTCTTCTGTAGTTGCTAAAAATTTTTTTTGAAGATTTTAAAAATTGATAGAGACCGGAATCTGCAGTGCACAGTTTTGGGATTGTTTCGATTTCGATACTTTAACATCGTATAAACAAGCTAGCTAAGGGTTTAAAGGTTGGCTCTGATACTATGTTTTGTTACGGCAGTGCCCCGGCCATCAAACCGTGGTCAAATGCAGAACAAAATTTTTCTAAACTGGCGCTACCATTACCCGATGCCCGGATCTACCATAAACCTTATACTAACAAGCTTTATAAAGAAGTTAGAATGGTTATACCGAGTTGCTCCATGTCCTTCGGTCTTCAACTATCATTCCCAAGCTCCTAGTGGCTCATTGATCGAGTTTGGTTGCCGGTCTTCCTCCATCTACGATGATCCATCTGAGGGAAACAGCACAAGCTTCAGCCTCGTCGAGCGAGGCAACCGACGCTCCAAGGTTGCTAGCGTGGAGAGTGGAGGTGTACGAATGTGTCACTATAATTTTCTCTCATCATATATGCTTAATTAGCAACCATAGAAGATGAAGGAGGTGAGGAAAAACATGTGGTATGAGCAACTCAAGAAAGTGCTAAGTGTTTTCTCCAAGTGAGAAAATGAGAGTGTAAGCAAGTGAAGAAAATGAGCATGAGCCACACTAGAATTAAGTGGCAGCCTTCACTCTCTCTCTCTCTCTCACAATAATCCACATACAAAAATATCTCTTTTCCTTTTGCAATAAACAAATCAAGACCCATGCCTCTCTACATGCTCAAGTCTATGCTCATGTCACCTCACTCCTCCACCTCATTTGTGAAACAAATGAACTTCCAAAAAAGGAAAATCATAAAAATGAGGTGTCCACTTCTAGAAGCTATTCCGTATAAATACGGAATACAACCCAGTACATATATTGAAATACATATACACGTATTCGTACAAAAATACGAATAGCCAAGAGAGAAAATGAATAGTGAACAATAATACTAGAATACATATATAAATTATTAAATCAAAACCTGATTTAATAATCCAGCTTAATCCTAAGCCGCTAGTATTGTCAATCATCCGATTATAGTCTGTGCAGCATGTGCACATATTTAATCGGACACCTGTATGTACCAACATACGTCATCTACACCATAACGTCTGAACCGTGAGAACGCTCTATGTGGGACTCTAAAGACTCGTCAATACGCTGGCAGTGGGTTTAACCACAAGCACGTTAGCGGCACTAGCTGTACGTAATGGCTACCTAGGTATTTAGCGAAAGGGAGGCCGACGAGCAAACTCATCTTGAACCCCTACTGAGCCTGACAGTGACAATATCCATACAATCTGGTCTGTTCGTCTAAGAGTATCGCATATCGAGTCTAGGGGATGGATAAAGTCAGACTCCTAACAACGCGACATTTAGTGTCAGCATGAAACCCATCACCACCTGAGAAACTATCGATCATGAATCGGTAATTCTCGTCCACCGTAGCCACAGATTTTTGGTGATGGCTACCCGTGCACAACACGACATCAAACCCCCAATACCGAGAGAGACGAATCCCCGACGATCCGATCACCGCCTCCATGTGGCTCAGGACTGTACCCAACTAAAACCTGTTTGCACGACTCCTTTAAGCCGTGGTAGGGTAGTAATCAAAGCACAGTGGGAACTCACACGAGACAAATGACGATTCAGGTCGGCAGACTAATCTGTACACATGTCACCTGGGAACTTCCATCTGACAATAGGTATAATACCAACTAGCAGGTTTCTAGCGAGTCCGTCCAGTGTACTCATAACCCAATGATCACCTGTATACTATATTAGGTGAACAAACTAACACCAATGGCTTGTGAGACCTGGCCATCACCCCTCGTCGGGGTCTCGATCAGTATACACTAGTCCACACTGGAGTATGGATGCCCAGTCTCGATACTCCCACGACTAGGGACATTTAAGGATGTGCTTATAGACCCCCATCTCCCATGTATATGATCGCCATCATAATACTGGTAGTCAAGTAAGAATCCTATGGGCTCTATCAACATGTAATAGTGATGATAAAGACAAACTGGATAGCATACTATCATCTCAAGTAAGAATGTTCTACCGGTATATGTCCTCACTCAATCATCATAATCACCTGCCTGCGACTATGATAATTGCCTTGTAGCCAACAGAATAGTCAACCACTCACTTTCTTCGGCTTCCTGGGGCTCAAGAGAATTGATCCCGCTTAAACTTATATTTACTAAAATCCTTAAAATATTGTTTTGTATATCTCGAGGGGTTTTTATGAAAAATATTTTTAATATAGATTTAAAATAAGATCTCGGGGGTGATTTGTATTACTTAGGGTTTTCATGAACATGTATTTTAAGTATTGTGGTATTTTCATGATAAAATACTTAGCTTTTAAAAGTTTATGATATTTTATTGAAAACTAGCCCTTTTTAGTAACTTGATGGTATTTTATTGACATTTTTCTAATCTTTCATTTTTAGAAAAATATAGTATCATAATATATTGGAAATATGGATTTATAATTTTATTTAATTTTGAAAATTAGTTTTATTTAGAAAATTTGCATTTCTTAAAAACCGTATTTTATATGCTTTCGAGATCGAATACTCTGTGAGGAGTGCTGCATCTCGCTCTACTATCCTCAGGATGTGCGATAATCCGCATCATCCATTAGAGGGCCCCCTAACGAGGGTTGTAAATGTATAATTACAAAAAAATACAAATATCGCTTTAAAAGAAACCCGGATTTTAAAATATGTGGTATTTTATTGTAAAGATTGTTCTTTGAACCATATATATATATATATATATATATATATATATATATATATATCTTGCTATGAAACCAAAGTGTGCATGTGGGGTAGGTCGTTACCCCGTGAAGTTTTTTCTAAATGTATTTAACAATTATCGAAAGTGGTGATATTAAAGTTCAAGGTATTTAATGAAAAAGTTTGTTATATGCGTATTGAACATGAAATTTTGGTTTCATAAAAAGACAATAGATGTGGGTTTTGTTTTAAAAAGATATTAGGGTGATTATATGACATTTAGACATATCAAGCATGATAAAATGTTTAGAAACGAAGATTGTTACGTGTTAACTCTACTTTTGTCGATATTTTTTAAAATTACGAATTGATATGAAAGAGAAGGAGAGAAGAGGGACATATGGTTTGGAAATCTTAAGAAAAGGGTGAGGAAGAGAAGGAGTGTCTTCGTGGCATCGCGGAAGCTCCAGAAATGGCTTCGATCTTCAATGGAACAAGCTTGCTCGCTAACTCCACCTTACTCCACTTGCACTTAGGAACTTTTGAGAGAATTTTTGCTAGAATTTTTAAAATAGTGCTGAGCTAAGGTATGGGGTGGTATTTATAGTGGAGAATTAAGGTTTGGGAATTAAAATTTTGGATTAAAAAGTATTAAAATGGTGTTAATTGGTGAAATGAAGGGTCTCTGTTTGATTGCAGGGAAATCAAACAGTGTAGAGGAGTTAAGGGGAGCTGAAGGGACAAGTATGCAATGCACGGAGCAATTTGGATGCATCCAGACCATCGCCGCCGGCCCCTAGGGCATTTTCGCCGGTCGGATCTGAGGCAAATGCCTCGAGATTCGTACCATGTGGGTTTTTAAGTGTATACACCATTTTGCACATGTTTGATTTTTCTGAACTTTTCAATTCCTCGTGTATTTCACGAGCAACTCTTGGGCTTCCAAAATTAAAAAGTAAAATCAGAAGAAAAAAAAATTGTGTCTGATGGGAATCGAACACATAGGCTACGTCACAGCAGTACAAAAGCTTTACCAGTAAGCTACAAGTTGTTTCTTATTTTTATTTAATAGAAATAACTTTTAACTCTTACACGGGCTGTAATACTTTTTTCTGTACATTAACATGAAAATTTCTGTATAGTGATTTCAGAGTCGATACATTCTACCTTCCTTATAAAAATTTTGTCCTCGAAATTTACAATTACGTAAGGACTGATTTTCAAAGAGGTAGGGGTATCGTGCACGCATATCTTCTTCTCGTTCCCATGTTGATTCTCCCGGCGAATCCTTTCTCCACATCACTCGAACCAAGTTTACTTTCTTGTTCCCAATGTCTTCACCTTTCGGTCCAGAATCTCAACTGGTTGTTGCTCATAGATTAAGTCGGTCTGTACTGTGAGCTCTGAGTGATCAAATATGTGGTTGGGGTCGTTCACATATCGCCGTAGCTGGGATATGTGGAACACGTTGTGCACTCTTTCCAATAAGGGTGGTAGTGCTAAACGGTATGTCACTTCTCCAACTCGTTCGAGTATATCGAACGGTCCTATGTATCTTGGACTTACCATACCCCTCTTGCCAAAACGGATCACTCCTCTGTTTGGAGAGATTTTCAAGAATACATGATCTTCAGGTTGAAACTCGAGATGTCGACGCTTTGCATCTACCCAATACTTCTGTCGGTCTTGGGCTATGCGCATTCTTTCCCTGATCGTGCGAACTATGTCTATAGTTGCCACGATCATCTCTGGTCCAAGGAGTTCATGATCTCCAACGTCGTCCCAACTTAACGGTGAACGACACTTCCGTCCATAGAGTGCTGTGAATGGTGCCATTCCAATGCTTTCTTGATAGCCGTTGTTGTATGAAAACTCCACAAGGTGTATGTGATCTTCCCACGAACCTCCGAAGTCTAACATACAGGCTCTTAGCATGTCTTTCAGAATCTGAATTGTTCGCTTGGACTGTCCGTCCGTTTGTGGATGATAAGTCGTGCTGAAATTCAGACTCGTTCCCAGGCTAGCTTGCAGACTTTGCCATAATTGTGATCGGAATCTTGTATCACGATCGGAGACGATGCAAACAGATACTCCATGTAATCTCAAGATCTCCTGCATAAGTTCATGGGTATCAAATATGGTACATCTTGAAGGTTTAAATCTTATTTTAGATTTATGCCCACCTCTATGTACTTCTTTGTTAACATCTCAGTTGGATGGCCAACTCGAAATGGAATAAATTAACCCGACTTGGTGAGTCGATCCACAATAACCCAAATTGCTTCTTTACCCTTCGTGCTGCAAGGAAGGGCAGTCACGAGGTGTATGGTAATGTGCTGTCATTTCCATTCTGGGATTGGTAACGACTGAAGTAGACCAGCAGTTCTATGATATTCAGCCTTCAATTGCTGACACACCGTATACTTTGCTATGCTTCTAGCTACTTCGCGCTTCATTCCATGTCACCAGTAGTGTTGCTGTAGATCCTTGTACATCTTTGTACCGTCGGGATGTACCGAATACGGAGAGTTATGAGCTTCTTTCATGGTACACATAAACGACTTTCATATCGCAAGGATATATCTTCGTGGATGACGAAGTTAGTTTGAAGTCTAATTTATACTTGTTCTCAGATCTTTTGTAGCTTGGCATCATTTGCTTGAACTACTTTGATCTGATTTACAAGAGTGGAATGGACTTGTAAGTTCATCAAATATGAAGCGTTACCTGGCATAACTATTTCGATCTCCAATCCGTACAATTCTTGCTGTAACTTCCACTAAGCGGTGAGATTCATGCTAATGGCTGGCGACTAAGTGCATTAGGAACTACATTCACCTTTCCAGGATGATACTGTAGGTTGATGTCGAAATCCGCCATGAGTTCTAGCCATCTTCTCTGCCGCATGTTTAGTTCTTTCTAAGTAAATACATACTTCAGAATTTTATAGTCAGTGTATATATCCACTCGTTCTCCCAAGAGATAGTGGCGCCAAATCTTAAGTGCGAAGATGACGGCTGCCAACTCCAGATCATGTGTTGGATAGTTGCGCTCATGAACCTTTAACCGTCTTGATGCAAAATCCACAACTTTTCTATGCTGGTGTAGAACACATCCTAATCATTTACCGGACGCATCACAATGCACAACGAATCCTCCAGATTGATCCGGTATTACAAGGATAGGAGCAGAAGTTAATCTTGACTTGAGTTCTACAAAAGATTTTTCACATGCTTCTGACCACACGAATGCTTCATCTTTACGTGTGAGCTTGGTAAGGGGTATTGCAATCTTTGAAAATCCATCGATAAATTGTCGATAGTATTCTTATAATCCCAAGAAACTTCGTATATCTTTCACCATCTTTGGTGTTGGCCACTCGCTGACAGCTGACTCCTTAGCTGGATCTACAAAGATTCCTTCGCCTGAAACACTATGTCCGAGAAATCCGACTTGATCTAGCCAAAATTCACATTTGCTGTACTTGGTGTAGAGCTAATGTTGTCGCAATGTCTCCAGGATAATCTGTAAGTTCTCGTCATGTTCTTTCCGATTGTTTGAATACACCCGGATGTCATCGATGAAAATGACAACGAGCCTATCTCATTACTCTCGGAAAAATTGGTTCATCAGGTTCATAAAGATGGAAGGTGCATTGATCACTTCAAATGGCATTATGAGATATGCATGATGACCATATCGAGTCCTAAACGCCGTCTTCGGAATGTCAGACTCTTTGACCTTCACCTGATAATAACCCGAATGAAGATCTAGTTTTGAAAAGACACAAGACCCACTTAACTGATCAAAAATATCATCGATGCGCGGTAGTGGATACTTATTCTTAATCGTCACTTCGTTCAGAGCTCGATAATCCACACACATCCTGTAAGAACCTTTTTTCTTCTTCACGAGTAACACCGGAGATATCCAATTTGAAATACTGAGTCGGATCCAACCTTTATTCACCAGTTCGTCCAACTAAATACGGATCTCCTTCAATCCCTCCGGACTTAACCGGTACGGAGCTTTGATTACAGTTTGCGCACCAGGCTGTAAATCAATATTGAACTCAAGAGCTCGATTGAGAGGCAAACTTGATATGTCTTCAGGGAACACATCCACAAGCTCTCGAACTACTTCGGGCTTTTCTTCTTCCGCTGGTAGAGAGAACACTTCTGCATTCTTCGGTTTAGCACGGTTGCTTCCTGACTCCAAAGTTCTATCTCCCCTTTTGAAATAGAAGACTTGATGATCTGGTATCTCTAATACTACTCTCCTTTGATGGCAGTCAATAGTAGCATAGAATACTCCCAGCCAATCCATTCCCAACACAACATCAAAATTTGGTATGTCCAGCACTTTGAAATTTGCGTAGAATTCTTATCTGCAAACTACAACTGGGCACCGATCATATCCCAAAGTTGCCTTCAAGACTCCATTCCCGGAACTGACATTCCAGCTTGAAATAAGTAGCTTCATGGGAATCGAATGCGTTCCCACGAATCATTGTGACATGAAGCAGTATGAAGCTCCAGTGTCGAAAAGTGTGAGTGCAGGAAGGGTGGATACTAGTATAGTACCTATGTTGTGTGAGGTGGGTTTAGATATAAGAAAAGTATAGTGATACACAAGGATTGAAAAGTTGAAAGGATGGGAAGTTACCAGTGATGACTTGTCATGTGGCTTCGGCCTTCTCGACCGTCATTGTAAAAGCCTGACATCTTGGTACATTCCTCCTTACTGGAGGCACATTACTCTATCCTTGGGGCACGTTTCTCTGCCCTTGAGGCATGTTTCTCTGTGCCTGATGGAATTGACGATAAGGCTGTGCAGGTGGTCCACGTGGAGCTGGTGCAGGAAGAGCTAGGCGGGGTGCAGGTGCCTGAATGGCTGGTTTATGTGGGGTTTTGATTGCGGGTCTGGGTACTGGTGCTGTGTTAAAACGATATGGGCATGCTCCTATAGAGTGAGTAGATGTACCACAAATCAAACACATGCCATTTGCACATCTGCGGTCTTTTTCCAAGTGTCAAGTTCTCTTGCAGCAGAAACAAAAATCTGGACTGGACCGGTTAAATGATCCTTCCGACCTCCTGGGTGCAAAAGTCGGCGTAGAAGAGGCTCCTCCTGTCATCTGTGTGGCAGGGCGTTTGATTCCAGCTGTTTGGGGATTACCCTTCTTCTTCTTGACCACAGCTTCGTAGCGGCGTGCTACCTTCAGGGGGAGTTCATGAGTTGGGTAGTCGCCTGCGGCTAATGCCGCATGAATCTCCGGGTCTAAGCCCTATTGGAATCGTCTAGCCCAAATCTTATCAGTCGGGATCAAATGCACCGTGAACCTGATAAGATATTGATGTCAGGATAGAGATGTGTTTTGACGAAACAATATTTGATACGAATTCTTTACCTACTAAGTATGATGAATTTGGCATCATATTCATCCACCGTTTTTAGCCATATAGAACCTTGTTGTAGGTGGATGAACTGTTGCTCCATCTCAAAATGGGTAGTCTCGGGGAAGAACTTCGTATCAAACAGATCGCGAAATGTCTTCCACTATATGGGTTGGGTGAGACGGTTTTTCTCAGCCTTCTACCAGACTCTTGCGTTGTCGGTCAGTTGCAACTTAGTAACTCTCACCCAGGCAATATCTAGCACTTAAGCTGCTGCCAGGTCATCTTCGATCGCTTAAGCCCATTCTTTTGCCTCAAGTAGACTCTCTTTTCCCGAAAAGTGTTTAGGGTGCAGTGCCCGAAACTGCTTGACTTCGGATGCCTCGGCTTCGGGGCGGTGCATGAGGATAGCTGTCTGCTGCTGCTGACCCTCCAATAGGCTCTTGATGGCCTCAAGCAATACCATTTACTCATTGATAAGAGCTGCAATGGTAGGGGGAGGTGGTAGAGTAGGAGGTGGAGTATTGCCGTTGACGTTCATGCTGGTGTTGTTCGGAGAATCCATTACCTTAATAGAAAAGGAATGGTTAAGATAGATTCAAGAAATTTGAAATGTAAAGAATGTATAGTTGTTGATTCTTATAATTCTTATAATATATTTCTTAAGACTTCATGCAGAACTGACCTGCATGGGCCGCCAACAAAACCTGTCACGCCCCGCTTCTCAGTAGACGGAAACGGTGACGTGGCAAGCCTGCAACGTATTTACTATAAAATAAATACGTTAAGCGTAATTAAGCAATATATAAATGAACAAGAATGACAAGAGTAATAAAATGAACAACAACTTTATTTACATTCAATTTTACATACAATTATTTGTAATAAAAAGATACAATGATATAAAGCAATGCCTAAATAATGGCATACAGAAAATAAGTGCAGGCTGGAAGGAGCTAGTAATCAGGCTGAGTTATAAGTTGGTCCAAGTCCTCCTGGCTTGGCTCTATCTCCTCGGAGTCCGGTCCTCCTGACGAACATTCCAAAAAAAGAAACAGAAATGAATGTTGTCAGCGAACTAGCACTCGGTAAGTCCCAAAAGAAGAAATAGAAGATAGTAGGTAATTGTGAAATGAACAAGTAAAGTTGTATATGATCGTTTACAGGTATAGAATAGTTATTCAAACGTGGTTATTTATAGTTTGATAAAGAAGGTATTCATATATACGAGCGGAGTTCATCTTAGCCCGTGGACTATGGTAACATATAGTATAAAGCCCCATCATAACCCACGGGACAACGACACGTGAATTCATGTAGGTGTCTTTTAAGTGACCTCTCGTGCCACGATATACGTTCCGTATCAATCTACCCATTTATCCCCGCATAATGTAGTATATAGATTATGTTTATAGGTCTTGGCCGAAACCATGGATATAAAATGTTCAGGTTCATGTTCAGGATTTAATCATGTGTTCAATTAGTCATGTTGAGTTCATGTCAAGTTATAACCATGGTTCGGTCAAGTCAAGTGAAGTATACAAGTTTGAGTTTGATATTGATTTTGAATATTTATGTTCATGATCAAGTATTCGAGTTCGTGTTTTATTTTGGATTCGGGTTGAGTTTGGACTCAGATTCAGTCAGACACTTGTAAACTGATTTAACTCTTGAATTCTTAGGTTCAGGAGTAATTGGCAACTGCTGCACATGGGCGGCAAGATTTGTGTCTTTTTCCAAGACAATTGTCATTGATGACTCCGTTAAGTTTTCTAACATGAATAGGCAAGCACTCACTTTCTCCGGCTTTCTGGGGCTCAAGAGAATTGATCCCGCTTAAACCTATATTTACTAAAATTCTTAAAATATTGTTTTGTATATCTCGATGGGGTTTTATGAAAAATATTTTTAATATAGATTAAAAATAAAATCTCGAGGGTGATTTGTATTACTTAAGGTTTTCATGAACATTTATTTTAAGTATTGTGGTATTTTCATGATAAAATACTCAGCTTTTAAATGTTTATGCTATTTTATTGAAAACTGGCACTTTTTAGTAACTTGATGGTATTTTATTAACATTTTTTTATTCTTTCATTTTTAGAAAAATATAGTTTCATAATATATTGAAAATATAGATTTATAATTTTATTTAATTTTGAAAATTATTTTTATTTAGAAAATTCGCATTTCTTAAAAACCGTATTTTATATCCTTTCGAGATCGAATACTCCGTGAGGAGTGCTGCATCTCGCTGTACTATCCTTAGGATGTGCGATAATCCGCACCATCCATTAGCGTGTCCCCTAACGAGATTTGTAGATGCATAATTGCAAACAAATACAAATACCGCTTTAAAAGAAACCCGGTTTTTAAAAATATGTGGTATTTTATTGTAAAGATTGTTCTTTGAACCAAACACATATATATAGGCATCATGCTATGAAACCAAAGTGTGCGTGTGGGGTAGGTCGTTACCCCGTGAAGTTTTTCCTAAAGATATTTAACAATTATCGAAAGCGATGATATTAAAGTTCAAGGTATTTTAATGAAAAAGTTCGTTATATGCTTATTGAACATGAAATTTTGGTTTCATAAAAAGACAATAGATGTGGGTTTTGTTTTAAAAAAGATATTAGGGTGATTATATGACAATTAGATATATCAAGCAAGATAAAATGTTTAGAAACGAAAATTGTTACGTGTTAACTCCACTTTTATTGATATTTTTAAAAATTACGAATTGATATGAAAAAGAAGGAGAGAAGAGAGACTTACGGTTTGGAAATCTTAAGAAAAGGGTGAGGAAGAGAAGGAGTGTCTTCATGGCATCGCGGGAGCTCCGAAAATGGCTTCGATCTTCGACGGAACAAGCTTGCTCGCTAACTCCACTTTACTCCACTTGCACTTAGGAACTTTTGAGAGAATTTTGCTAGAATTTTCAGAATAGTGCTGAACTAAAGTATGTGGTGGTATTTATAGTGGAGAATTAGAGTTTGAGAATTAAAATTTTGGATTAAAAAGTAATAAAATGGTGTTAATTGGTGAAATGAAAGGTCTCTGTTTGATTGCAGGGAAATCAAACAGTGCAGAGGAGTTAAGGGGAGATGAAGGGATAAGTGTTCAAAGCACAGAGCCTTTTGGATGCATCCGTACCGTCGCCGCCGGCCCCCAGGGCATTTTCTCCGGTCGGATCTGAGGCAAATGCCTCGAGATTCATGCCATGTGGGGTTTTAAGTGTGTACACCATTTGCAAATGTTTGATTTTTCTGAACTTTTCATTTTCCCGTGTATTGCACAGGCAACTCTTGGGCTTCCAAAAATAAAAAGTAAAATCAGAAAAAAATAATTGTGTCTGATGGGAATCGAACATACAGGCAACATCACAGTAGTGCAAAGGCTTTACCAGTGAGCTATAAGTTGTTTCTTGCTTTTATTTAATAGAAATAACTTTTAACTCTTACACAGGCTGTAATACTCTTTTCTGTACATTAACATGAAAATTTTTGTACAGTCATTTCAAAGTCGTTACACCGTTGTTCAAGATCGGGAGCGACGGCGACGAGTCAGCGTTTGCCGGCGATGAGATAAAGTCGGGCTTTGAACTTGCGAAGAAAAGAAGAAGACATGAGGCTGTTTCTAGGTTATGGGGTTGGCGAGGACAGAGGAGTGGCGATGAGGTGACGACGATGAGGCGAAGTCGTCGGCGTCAAGATCGTTGTGGCCGAGAGGGGTGAATGGTGATCGGTAGAAGAGCAGAGGAGAGAAGCGGGTGTAGTGGTTGTGCTCTGGGGTTGCTGGGAGTCGAGAGGAGGTGACGGGGGTTCTAGGGTGGTGGTCGGGTTTCGGTGACAAGGTCGGAGGCTAGGGGTGTGTTCATATCAGATTTTTGCATTTTCATACCGTCCAATTTTTATCACATTGCATATCGGTAGATACTCTTGAGCCGTGTTTGCTAGTCAATTGCAGGATACAGGTTCTCGGTTCTAAAACGGTGAAATTCATGAAAAACACGACAAAATCCGGGTTCCTGCCAACCACAGATAAAACACGGTCTCTGCTCTTCATCCGTATGTTGCCAGATACCAGTTTAGGAAGACAAAATGTCAAATCAATGTCACCTTCATGCACAAGGCTCAATGGCAACAACAAGTTCCAAGAGATCTACGCGGAGCTCGAGGCAATCATGACAAAAACATCCACAAAAAGTCCACCTTTCCTCAACAGAAATTCTAGAAGAAATGTGGAGGTATTTTCAGGAAAAACATATGCCAAAATACAGACAACAGCAGACCAGGGCCGTACAGAAAAACCCATGCCCTGAACCCACCATTGAGCAGCGGATCCGCGGCCAATAGGGGGTATAGGCCGCGGATCCGCGGCCGTACAGTCTCCTCAGCAGAAAACTTTTTAGGGGTATTTTGGTATTTTTGTGTGGGTTCTGGTGGTTGCCCTAGGTTTTCATTTTTTGGCCTATAAATAGCCCAGAACTTTGTGAAGGAAAGGGTCCATTCTTGTATTTTCATTTTGCTAAGTTTAGTTGTGTTTCTTCTTCCTCTTCTCACCTCTTCTCCATTAAACTTGTAGTGAGCTTGTGAGTGAAGAGTGATGAATAAAGAAGAACCATTTATTATCATGCTTGTCTCTTTATTTTGTTAAATGTTGTAACTTTAATTCGTTAAGTAGTTGTTGTTATTTCCTTGTTGTTTCTTTCTTCTCTCTTTTTCTTTATCCTTACATACGACAATGATGCTTACGCTCGATCCTCGCCAAGGTGAGGTCGCAAATAGCTAGTCGTATTCTTCTAATCTCCTTCTTTCTATCTTCTCTTTTGTTTTGTTTTATTTTTCCGTATTATGATGTGTGAGTAGTTCATTCTTGTTAGGGTAGGATAAGGGAAGTTTGAGAGAAGGAAATCTCTCTCACTCTTTCCTTGCCCAACAGCTTAAATCAACTCCCGTTAATTGAACCACAATCCGCTCCTTGCGGCACCCTATCCTACATGATAGCGGTGATTCCGTAGTGAGACCGGTTGTGGTTGAATTAACCGGAGGTTATGGCTAAGAGCCAAGAACGGACGGACAAGCACCAAAAGGAAGGACTTATGCGTTGGAAAGCCTAGCTTATACTCGCAAGTTCCTTCCTAGTCGTGCTAATCCCCGTTGTTGCCGATTACCGTAACACCGATATTAAGAGGGGCAACGAAAGATGTGGAGACTCCTAACTCAAACTAACCTAATCCTAACCCTAACAAGCTCGCTTTAAATATCAACTCAACACTTAGATAATCACAAACAAAAATCTGAACAACCGGACTTAACTCGTTAAAACACATTGAAAAAGACTCCCATCTCCCTGCGGACGACCCGTACTCAACCGGCCAGCTACAAGCGAAACCGTCTTGATTGCGGTATTTAAAACTAAACTTGAACACGAACATACTCTATCAATCAAATGGCGCCGTTGCCGGGGAGACGGTAGTTTATTTCCTTATGTAATTTCGGGTTAATTTGTAAGTATAAAAAAAAAACGAAAAAAATATATATTGTAAAAAAAACCATCTTGTTATTCTTGATTAGTTTTTGTGCAAGTGTGCAGGAAAATACGAGGTTCAAGATCGGCGCCAAAGACGTCGGATAATACGGAGTTCAAGTACAGTGCCAAAGACGTGGAAAGATAGACCCACATTTCGCGGCTACACCGCGACGGACAAAACGAAGCATCCGGTCTACTGTAAGAATCTGGAGCAGATACAGTGAGCAAATCAGAATTCCACACATCCAGACAAGCAGAGGAGGCCCACACCAGCACCCAAACCAAAAACTGAAGCCCCAATCTCCCCTTACTGCTACGGATCCGCGGCAGTAGAGGGCTTAGGCCGCGGATCCGAGGCCACTTGGTGCCTTTGGGCTGCCATCTTCTCTGTAAGTTTTCCTCCTCTCTCTTCCACTCCTCTGAACTCCACTGAACTGTGTTTTCTGCAGCCTTCTTTGCGCAAATTCTTCTCCCCCTTCCAATAAACTGTTCTTGTGCAGGATTCTTTGCGCCACAAAATAAATAAATTGTTTGCAGTTGATTTGTTACTGCTTTGCATTTCTTTAATACGGACTTAAGGGGCTTGAAACCAATCCAGATTGGGTGGGGATTTCATCACCCTTCCCAGGACCCCAAAAATCACTAAAGCATATGCATTGTCCATTGTAAATTAAAAAATACTAGACTTCAGCCCTAAGGACTTCGCGCTCATTAGGAGAAGATAAACCGTGTTTAGAACCTCGCTTAACCGTATATTGTTTACGGGGTGTCTAGGAAAGTGTTAAAGGCGCAACCGCCGAAAGAGAAAGGGTTATTTAATTAAGGAACTTCGCGAAAGCGTTGGACAACCTTCCCTTATCTCTGCACTTACCTGGCCTCATGATCAGTGTATTTTTAAGCCCGTTTCTCGACATTGTTTAACTTCGACAATCAAGTTCAGGAGCAGGTCTAGTAGACCTAGGTTACCCTAGATCTAGGTGTGATTGTGCATATCTTGTTTGTGATTGCTTAAGCCGTATTTCCGTACATACTTCTGTCAATCTCTTTCTAAAAAAAAAAAAGAAAAGAAAAATCAAAAACTTTTATAAAAACTTGCCCTTTTGTCGCCAAATCCATTTTCACCCACCACCCATCGCCTTTCTCCATTGACGTTTTCTTACCCTCACCTTCTCCGCTTTGACTATACTAAACTCGTTTAGTGTATGTCCGCTTGGACTCGGGACACTAGCGCCCGTCTAGTCCGCGTTACGTTAGTCGCGACCGACTACGCGATCGACTCCGAAGTCGATACTCCGTCCACTCCTCTTTCACCCCTTCCTTTGCCGGCCAACTCCGACGTTGACCGGAATTCTGTTCAAACATCTTCACCTTCACCTTCACCTTCACCAACCTCTTCTTCCGCGATGTCGGGATTTAATCCGAACATCTCTTTGACCACCGCTGGATTGGCTCCACCTCCTACGGAGACCAATATCCCACCACCTCCGCCTGTTGTAGCGCCGCAGCGAATTGCGCTCCAGGATCGTTTCTACCCCACCCGTTCTGCACTTCCCACCTGCCTTTCTCTTCCTCCGGCCAATGGGGACAACTTTGAAATTAAGCCCCATTTCATCAACATGCTTCCACGTTTTCATGGGCTTGAATCTGAAGATGCCTATATCTTCATCAATAAATTTCAAAACGTCTGTGCCATGATGAAAACAACCCAGCTGTCGGACGATGCTATACGTCTACGGGTCATTCCGTTCACTTTATGCGATCTCGCTGAAAAATGGCTGTATAGCACCGCTTCCCACTCAATCACCAGCTGGGACGAGTTTGTTAAAGCGTTTCTGAAAAAATTCTATCCAAATCATAAGACCGCAAGAATTCGAAATGAAATCAACCAATTCTCCCAGCTTCCTTCTGAACCCTTCTGGAAGTGCTTTGACCGGTACAAAGACCTTATTGTTCAGTGTCCTCACCACGGTATAGAGAAATGGCAACTCTGCCAAACCTTATACGAGGGACTGAACCCAGCAACGAAGCAGTTGCTGGAAACCATCTGTCAGGGCCACTTCCTATCGAAATCTGACGAGGAAGCGTGGCAGTTCTTTGACGACCTTGCGGAGCAAACGCTACAGTGGGAGAGCACCAGACCGACTTCTTCTTCTTCTACCTCCACTTCTACCGGTCAGTCTAGGGTAGGAATCCACCAACTTGACGTCTCTATTGCGATGAAAGCTGAAATGGCTGCAATAACACAAAAGCTTGAAGCAATAGAGAGCAAATTTTCTGCTTCTGCTCCTACCCCGGTTCTCCCCCTTCGTACCATCTGCGCTTGTTGTTCCGATCCTTCCCACTTGACCGAAGAGTGTCCTTACAATCCACCCTCGCAAGGACAGGATCAGGTTAATGCTGCCTTCCAGCAAAGACCGAGGAATGATCCATACTCTTCCACCTACAATCCCGGTTGGAGGAACCACCCCAATTTCGCCTGGAATCAGAATCAGAATCAATTCCAGGGCAACAATTTCCAAAGGGCCCCTCCACCGCAACAACAAGCGCCATAACAAACTCAACATCAATATCAGCAGCCCTTCCAACCCCAACCTTTCCAAAACCAGACGAACAACTTTGCACCCAACAACTCTTTTCCACCAAACAACTTTGTTCCGTCAAACAACGATAAGGTTTCCTCGCTCGAGCGAAGTCTGGAGGCGTTTGTTAAACAATCGACTCAATCCACCGCCAACATCCAGTCTTCCATTCAATCCTTAGTGCAACACACTGCCGCACACGGGCAAAGCATCAAGACCATCGAGGCCCAGATTGCACAGCTGAACGCGGCCTTGAGCGAGCGAGAGAAGGGGAAGCTCCCGTCCCAGCCACTTCCAAATCCCGGTCACCCACATAATGCACATGTTGCTCTTGAACAACAAAACCATAATGTGAGTGCCGTGACTACACTGAGATCGGGAAGGATGCTGCGAAACAACATTGGCAAACGGATCAACGATGACACCCCGGCCGCTGCTTCTTCTTCTTCTTCTTCTTCTTCTTCTTCGTCTTCTGAGCCTGTTCTCCGTTCTTCACAAGGCTCTCCCTCTTCTTCTTCTCCTCTGAACGGACCCACTCCTCACTCCACGAAAACACCTATTCTGGGATCCGTTCCAACTCCACAATCTCCTCCTCCAGCATTAGACTCAACCAATTTTCAAAATGTTCCATTTCCAAACCGGTTGAGGTCTAATAAACAAAATCCTCAAATGGAGAAGATTCTGGAGTTATTCAAGCAGGTTAACATTAACATTCCTCTTTTAGATGCTGTCCAACAAGTCCCGTCCTACGCGAAAATCTTAAAGGACTTGTGCATGAAAAAGAGGAAGTCTCAGGAACCCAAGAAAGTTTTCTTGGCTAGTGCTGTGAGTGATGCCTTTACCCAATCTTTACCACAAAAACGGAAGGACCCTGGCTGTCCTACGATTTCAATTACTATTGGGGATAAGAACATCAACCGCGCACTATTAGATCTTGGTGCCAGTGTTAACCTGCTTCCATATTCAGTATACGAGCAATTAGGCGTCGGAGAGTTGAAACCCACACACTGCACTCTCCAAATGGCCGACCGATCGATCACCCACCCTAGGAGTGAGCTAGAGGATGTGTTGATAAACGTCGGGGACTTCATATTCCCCGTTGACTTCATTGTATTAGATACACAGCCTGTAGCTAACCCCCGGAATCAAATTCCGGTGATACTCGGTCGCCCATTTCTCGCAACCTCAAATGCTGTGATCAATTGTCGCAATGGTTCAATGAACCTCTCTTTTGGAAATATGACGATTGAACTCAACATTTTTAGGTTAGGGAATCAGCCCGCCGAACCTAATGCTCATATACTGGACGTCTGCTCGATCCAGGAGATCACACCAGAAGAGTGCGAATTCGAGGAGTTTCTGTTTGATCACGATAATCTTAACGCCACTAGTGCGTTTCTCTTCGAACCTGCTGCTGTTTCTGCGCCCGACAACGAATACGAGTGTTTCACGTTCTTGAACGATCTTAGCCGCGCACAACCCGAGTTTGAATCCTTCGACTTTCCGGATGAGTTACCTGAACCATCCAACTCGGTGGCCTACACTCGTTTTGAACCTTTGCTGGAGTCCTTTGAGTTCGAGACTTTTGCACCAGTCTTGCCTTCCATCATTTCACCTCCAACGCTCGAACTCAAGCCGTTGCCGTCTCACCTTAAGTATGCTTACTTAGGTGAGAACGAGACCCTTCCTGTCATCATCTCGGCTTCTCTAGCTCCAGAGCAAGAGAAAGCCCTTCTCGCGGTCTTGCACAGCAACAGGCAAGCTTTTGGCTGGTCCATGGCGGACATCAAGGGGATTAGTCCCCTGATCGTTGAGCATCACATTCATCTGATGGATGATGCCAAACCAGCCCGGGATCCACAAAGACGTCTTAATCCAGTCATGAAGGAGGCTGTGAAGAAGGAGATCGTCAAATGTCTAGATAGTGGTATCATTTACCCTATCTCTGATAGCCAGTGGGTTAGCCCCATTCATGTCGTCCCCAAGAAGTCGGGCATCACGGTCATAACCAACGAGGCAAACGAGTTAATCCCTACTCGCACCCAAACTGGGTGGCGAGTTTGCATTGATTACAGAAAACTCAACGCCGCAACGCGGAAAGACCACTTTCCGCTACCTTTCATTGACCAGATGCTTGAACGATTGGCCGGACACGAGTACTACTGCTTTCTTGATGGCTACTCCGGCTATAATCAAATTCCCATCGCCGAAAAAGACCAGGACAAGACCACTTTCACTTATCCTTTCGGCACGTTTGCATATCGACGCATGCCCTTTGGGTTATGCAATGCGCCCGCTACCTTCCAGCGGTGTATGATGGGAATTTTCTCTGACATGGTGGAAAAATTTCTGGAGATTTTCATGGATGACTTCTCCATCTTCAGCGACTCCTTTGACGAGTGTTTGCTGCATCTTGACGCTGTCCTTACCCGATGTAAGGACAAGAATCTCACTTTGAACTGGGAGAAATGCCACTTCATGGTGCGCGAAGGTATTGTCTTAGGACATATCATCTCGCAAAATGGCATAGAGGTTGACAAAGCAAAGATTGAGGTCATTTCCAATCTGCCTCCTCCCCGATGCGTCAGAGATATCCGAGCCTTCCTTGGCCATGCCGGTTTTTATAGACGGTTTATCAAGGACTTTAGCAAGATTGCTAGGCCCTTGACACTTTTGCTGGCCAAGGACACGCCTTTCGACTTCAACTCGAGCTGTGTGACTGCATTCGAGTCACTGAAACGCTCACTCACTTCTGCTCCCGTTCTTTCTTCACCTGACTGGACGCACCCATTCGAGATTATGTGCGATGCATCCGACTTTGCCATCAGTGCTGTCCTTGGACAGCACATCAACAAGAAGCCGCACGTAATCTATTACGCAAGCCGAACCCTGAACGACGCCCAACTCAATTATACAACAACTGAGAAGGAATTCTTGGCTGTTGTATTTGCTTTAGAAAAGTTCAGGCCCTACCTCATCGGCTCTCCAGTCATTGTCTACATGGACCATTCAGCTCTGCGCCATCTTTTTGCGAAGAAAGATGCAAAATCTCGGTTAATACGTTGGATCCTCTTGCTTCAAGAGTTTGACCTTGTCATTAAGGACAAACGAGGATGTGAAAACGTAGTTGCCGACCATCTCTCACGACTTCCTTCTTCGCCTTCGCTTCCAATTCCGATCAATGACGTTTTCCCGGATGAACAGCTCTTGACAGTATCGTGCGAACCCTGGTTCGCAGATATTGTGAACTATTTGGCCACGGGATTACTACCGACCGAATGGTCAAGTCAGGACAGACTTCGCTTCTTATCCCAAGTAAAACACTTTTACTGGGACGAACCCTACTTGATCAAGTACTGTCCCGACCAGATTATTCATCGGTGTGTCCCTGATGAGGAATTCAAGAGTGTGCTGTCATTTTGCCACGATCAAGCGTGTGGCGGGCATTTTGGGCCCAGAAAGACAGCTGATAAGATCTTGCAATGTGGTTTCTACCGGCCACAACTCTTCAAAGACGCCCATGACTATTGCAAGACTTGCTCCCGGTGCCAACACATGGGCCGGATATCCCGGAGGAACGAGATGCCGCTCCAACCAATCTTGGTTGTGGAGATTTTTGATGTTTGGGGGATAGATTTCATGGGGCCGTTTCCCAGCTCTTTCGGGAACGTGTACATCCTTCTAGCTGTTGATTACGTCTCTAAATGGGTCGAGGCTGTGCCTAGCCGGACTAACGACAACAAGGTTGTCGTTAGATTCCTTAAAGAAAACATTTTCTCCCGGTTTGGGCACCCCCGAGCGATCATTAGCGACAATGGAAGTCATTTCTGCAATAGGACTTTCGAGGCCTTGATGCGGAAGTATTCCATTAATCATAAGCTTTCTACGCCCTACCACCCCCAAACCTGTGGGCAGGCCGAAGTTTCAAATCGGCAAATCAAGCAGATACTGGAGAAGACGGTTTCCAAGAACCGTAAGGATTGGTCGCTGAAACTCACTGATGCCCTTTGGGCATTTAGATCCGCTTATAAGACCGACCTTGGCATGTCTCTCTATCGGCTTGTGTACGGAAAAGCCTGCCACCTTCCTGTCGAAATAGAGCATCGCGCATTTTGGGCGATAAAGGAGCTGAATCTGTCTCTCGAAGATGCGGGCAGCCATCGGAAGCTGCAGTTGAACGAACTAAGCGAGCTTAGGGATGAGGCTTACGATAACGCGGTTGTCGTTAAGAATCGAACGAAGGTGTTTCACGATAAACACCTTTTGCGCAAAACCTTCGTACCTGGTCAGCAGGTACTGCTTTACGACACCCGACTTCACTTCCATCCAGGAAAGCTCAGATCTCGCTGGAAAGGGCCGTATTTTGTGCGGAATGTGTATCCGCAGGGCGCTGTGGATTTGGAGAATCCAAAGGACGGTTCACTTTTCAAAGTAAACGGACACCGATGCAAACCGTACCTTAGCGCCGAACCAACAGAGGAGCTCATGTTCTTGCAGGAGCCGGTTTACCCTGAATGATCTTCCTCTGCCTACCTCCAAACTTCGGTTATCCAGCCAAGAACAGTGGACACTGTTCCAAATAAGTTTGGGGGTATGTACAAACCATTTTGTATATATTTGTGTATATTCTTTTTCTTTTCTTTAAAAACAAAAACAAATAAAAATTTGTGTATCGTTAACCGACAATTTTGACCCTTCAAATGATCTCTTCATGCAATGACAGTGAGGACACTGTCCAGTTTAAGTTTGGGGGTACGCTCGGTACGCATTTCTTACCTTCGCATTCATATGTATATTTTGCATCTGCATATTAATATCCATAAAATCCATAAAAATTTGAAAATTTTCTAAAAAATATAAAAACTTTTTTGTCAAGTTAGCTTGTGGAAGAACTCTGATTCAACATTCGACGGTTTTTGTTTGAAAAAATAGGAATAACTAAATCTTATGTTTGGATTTTGAAAACCTGAAAGATAACTCTCCTTTGAAGTTAACTATAGCTGATATACGTCTTTACATCACACTACACGTGTCGTAAGATTTTGGGAATTAGATGACAAGTCTTTCATGTTTAAACTTTTAAACAGATAAATGATTTTCTGAGGATCAAATAGGTTTGTTCTGAAATAAGTAATGTCAAGAATAGTTTATGAAGTAAAGCGAATATGAAGGAATGTTATTGATGCCGTAATTGGAGCTAAGTCTGAAAAATAACCCAGCGGAAACTTGATTGGAATGATTACACACCTAACCCACTAAACACGTCTTTTATCCAAAAAAATAATTGAACTGCCAGTTATATCTCCGTTCGTATTAAATCATCTGATTTTCACGCCAAACTGTCTTTTGTTTTTTGGACCTAGGTAACTTGAGTAATTAAGTCCGCTGGGGTGTTTCTACACCTAATGCCCTAAAACCAACTAGTTTGGGTGTATTGGCCCAAAGCTCTCTAAGAAGCCTAGAAAGTCCAGTTTTAAAACAAAGTCAAGCAAGTGTTCTCTCCGAGTTAAAATTCCTAACGGTTCTTTGTGTGAGAATAATCTTGATAAAAGACAGGCTTTTATAAAAATTTTAGCGGAGATATGAAGGTTTTATTCTATGATAAGGACTATTGCACGTTCACAGAGGTGTGTATGAAATGAAAACAAGAAAAAGGTGGAGTGAAAAATACGACTTAGTTTCCTGTTATGGAAGATAGAAATTCTGAAGTTGAAACCTTACTGGAAAACGAAACTTGAAAAATGCTTAACTCTTTATAAAACTTATGTGATCCTTTTTAAATTGTTATCTGGGCTTTATTGTGCGACATGATGACTTTATTCGACCTTTTGGGAACTTAACGACACTATTTGCACTGCACGTAAAGACATGTAAAATCTGTAGTTAAATAAGAAGCGAGGTGTGAAAAATAAAGGTTCGATGGTCTAGACTTAGGATTATAGAATTGTTATTTTCTAAAACAAAACTTTAGGGTTTGAAGCTTAGTTATTTTACAAAACCAACTTGACCGGATTTTGTGGGTAGTATCCGCTGAAAACCCTCAGGAGACAACACTCCTCCTACTAGGGACACCTAGAGGTTTAACGGCTTGTTGCACATGCTCAGTGCAATCGCGTTCCCTGCGAAAGTGAGGTTAGGAAATTTTTTGTGAATAAATGGGCTTTGCTCGGGACGAGCAAATGATAAGTTTGGGGGTATTTGTTCATATCAGATTTTTGCATTTTTATACCGCCCAATTTTTATCACATTGCATATCGGTAGATACTCTTGAGCCGTGTTTGCTAATCAATTGTAGGATACAGGTTCTCGGTTCTAAAACGGTGAAATTCATAAAAAAACACGACAAAATCTGGGTTCCTGCCAACCACAGATAAAACACGGTCTCCGCTCTTCATCCGTATGTTGCCAGATACCAGTTTAGGAAGACAAAATGTCAAATCAATGTCACCTTCATGCACAAGGCTCAATGGCAACAACAAGTTCCAAGAGATCTACGCGGAGCTCGAGGCAATCATGACAAAAACATCCACAAAAAGTCCACCTTTCCTCAACAGAAATTCTGGAAGAAATGGTATTTTCAGGAAAAACATATGCCAAAATACAGACAACAGCAGACCAGGGCCGTACAGAAAAACCCATGCCCTGAACCCACCATTGAGCGGCGGATCCGCGGCCAATAGGGGGTATAGGCCGCGGATCCGCGGCCGTACAGTCTCCTCAGCAGAAAACTTTTTAGGGGTATTTTGGTATTTTTGTGTGGGTTCTGGTGGTTGCCCTAGGTTTTCATTTTTTGGCCTATAAATAGCCCAGAACTTTGTGAAGGAAAGGGTCCATTCTTGTATTTTCATTTTGCTAAGTTTAGTTGTGTTTCTTCTTCCTCTTCTCACCTCTTCTCCATTAAACTTGTAGTGAGCTTGTGAGTGAAGAGTGATGAATAAAGAAGAACCATTTATTATCATGCTTGTCTCTTTATTTTGTTAAATGTTGTAACTTTAATTCGTTAAGTAGTTGTTGTTATTTCCTTGTTGTTTCTTTCTTCTCTCTTTTTCTTTATCCTTACATACGACAATGATGCTTACGCTCGATCCTCGCCAAGGTGAGGTCGCAAATAGCTAGTCGTATTCTTCTAATCTCCTTCTTTCTATCTTCCTCTTTTGTTTTGTTTTATTTTTCCGTATTATGATGTGTGAGTAGTTCATTCTTGTTAGGGTAGGATAAGGGAAGTTTGAGAGAAGGAAATCTCTCTCACTCTTTCCTTGCCCAACAGCTTAAATCAACTCCCGTTAATTGAACCACAATCCGCTCCTTGCGGCACCCTATCCTACATGATAGCGGTGATTCCGTAGTGAGACCGGTTGTGGTTGAATTAACCGGAGGTTATGGCTAAGAGCCAAGAACGGACGGACAAGCACCAAAAGGAAGGACTTATGTGTTGGAAAGCCTAGCTTATACTCACAAGTTCCTTCCTAGTCGTGCTAATCCCCGTTGTTGCCGATTACCGTAACACCGATATTAAGAGGGGCAACGAAAGATGTGGAGACTCCTAACTCAAACTAACCTAATCCTAACCCTAACAAGCTCGCTTTAAATATCAACTCAACACTTAGATAATCACAAACAAAAATCTGAACAACCGGACTTAACTAGTTAAAACACATTGAAAAAGACTCCCATCTCCCTGCGGACGACCTGTACTCAACCGGCCAGCTACAAGCGAAACCGTCTTGATTGCGGTATTTAAAACTAAACTTGAACACGAACATACTCTATCAATCAGGGTGTTGGGTTTTTCTCGTCGGGGAGATCTTGCTTGGGTCGTCGCAAAATGAGGAAGGGGAAAGAGGAGGAGAGGGGGTGATGGAGGTGAGGCAGGGGAGGCGAGGTGATGGGGACGACGACGGTGAGAGGGCAGCGACGACGAGGGTGACGAGGGTGTAGATTAGGGTTCGCGGTGTTGAGGACGTGAGAAGAAAGAGGGAAGAGAGAGAGATAGAGTTTTTGGATTTTATTATATATTATATAATATATATATTAGAGAGAGAGAGAAGAGGTAGGGACGGGGATCTGCGAGAGAGAGAGACGAGAGAAAGAGAGAGATATTTTATTATTTAAAATTAATTAATATATTATATATTCAGAAATGTTTATATATATTTATTAGTTATAATAATATATAATATATATTGTAGGATTTTACAGATAATACCAGATTACTCTGAATATTACCCGTGTCCCTTCAAAAAATCTAGTTTTTAAATATGAGGAATATACGTAAGAATTTAGACTATGATGCGATATCCTGTAAATAAAAATATATATCCCTAAGTACAGATCTACATAAATATACGTAGCGATCAAAATACTAGTTTGTTTAACAATTAGGATATGAACATGATATATGGGCGCAACCACATGATATGGGGTACCATAACATACAAGGCTAGATAAGAAAATATATTATTTGATTTTATATCGTATTATCAAAAGATATGTGGATTCTAAATATATTATATATGTATATAAAATCTAGATTTTCATGGATACATTATACTAACAAATATTTGATGTAATTTTGAACCATGATGGGTTTCAAATATGCGGGTCGAGTCGGATAATAACCACAGCTACTCATTGCATTATCCGCAACCCAAAACAACAACAGTCAAGAATTTTGCCGTAAGATTTGAAATATCCTAAATATATAGTATAACAGTGCTAGGCTGTTACAAATGCATATAATCCAGCATTTCAAAGAGTACCTAGAACAACACTTAGAAGTGATGTTTTAAAAAAATTTCATGATGGTAAAGCCAATTTGATTGATATTTTTGCAAATCTTAAGAGTAAAATTGCATTAATTTCTGATCTTTGGACTACAAAATGGGGTATGAGTTATATTGTGTTACTGCACATTTCATTGATAATGATTAGTTTTTACATAAAAGAATTATTGGTTTTTCAAAAATGGAGCATCCACATAATGGAAATAATATAAGTAATTATATTTTGACTACTGTATGCGAATATAATATTCAAAATAAAACATTTTCTGTTAGTTTTGATAATTCTACTAATAATAATTCTGCTATAACAATTTTAAAAAATAATTTAAATCCTGTTTTGAAAGGATAGTTATTTCATCAAAGATGTGCATGCCATGTGTTAAATTTAATTGTGCATGATAGTCTTACTATAATCGATTCTCATTTAGCGAAACTTAAAAATGCAATGATATTTATTAAAACCTTTGGACCCCGAAAACAGATTTTTTGTAAGTGTACACTAGCTCCTCTACAAGGGTTTTAAACTAAAACATGTGAGCAATTTTAAAAAACTAGAGAGCTAAGTATACAAAAATACGAATCGAACTAGAAATTAGGGTTTCATGTAGAGCAACTTGGGATAAAAATTAAGTGAATGAGAACTACAACCTTTGTTATCCGGTCCTTCACTTCAATTGCTCCATGCAAAAGTCATTGAGCTCCTTTTCGACTCCTCTTGAAAGTGGAACGAGGTTGTTTGAGATCTTCTTCGTCTATGATGATCCACCACGAAGCTTCTCTCATTCAAACTCTTATCTTCACTTAACCAATGAAGAAGTGAAGATAACAAGCTATACTAGCTTTCTATTCTAGTCTAGGTTGATGAAGGGGGGGGGGGTTTCTCACTAAAAAATCTTTCTTTTTCTTCTCCTTTTCTAACCTAGAAAAATCTAGAGGGGGATATGAGGAGAAGGATGAACTTGGCAAAAGGTAGAATGAACCATGGAGATATTATGGATATTTAAAAGATAAAAATAAGTGAATAGAAACAAAACAAGAGAGTGAGTCATAGTTGCTAGATATTTTAAGAACCATGTAGAAGCCATGTCTCATCTCTAGATATTTTCCTTTTCATTTTATTTTTTTTATTTAAATATGCATTTTATCTCCAACGTGATTCTTGCATTGCCTTGTTCCATGTATCATCAACCATAATACATTTATATATATATATAAAAGAATTTTAATGAGTAATTAGTCAATTTATTAAATCAACACTTGATTTAATAATCCGGTCATATCACATATAACCCGAGTAATATAAAAAACGATAGATTAAAATACGGTATCATATACTTATAGTTAATCAAGCTTCCACACATATCTACATATGTGCCCTATTTCATTTCATCTGAGCTTGGAAACCCCTATGTGTGACTCTTAAGACTCGTCAATACGCTAACAGTAGGTAATGATCATATCAGATACCTACAAGCCGTTAGCGGTACTAGCTGGACATAACGGTTATCCAGGTATTGAACTAATAGAAGACCAACAAGCAAATTTGTTCAAACTCCCATAGAGCCAATAAACAACATTTACCGTATAATCTGGTCTCTTCGTCTGATATGTCGCATATCGAGTCTAGGGTTAGAATCGTCAGACCCCAATAACTCGATAAGTCATGCCGATGTGTAGCCTATAACCAATCAAGAAACTACTGATAACACTTATTGGTAAATCTCATCAGCCCTGGTCAGGAACTTGCGGTTATAGCCAATTGCATATAGCACAGCATCAACTTTTAATATCGGGAGAGACGAAACCCATCCTATTGCTCACTGCCTCCATTTGTCTCGGGACTGTACCTAAAATTCACCTGTTCATACGACTCAGTAGAGCCGTGGTTGGGTGGAAATCAAAGCACAATAGGAAGCACACAATACATTATGACGATCTCGGGTCTACAGACTAACCTGTACAAGTGTCACCAGAGAACTGCTATTTGATGATAGGTATAATACCATCTAGGAGTTCTCAGCGAGTCCGTTCAGCGTACTTAGTCTCTAATGAGCACCTGTATATAATCTTTGATGTCAATTACCAATGGATATGGGATCATCCATTGCCCCAATACAGGGTCAAGAAATGTATACACTAGTCTACTCTGGAATATCGATGCCATGTCTCGATACTCCCTCGACTAGGAACTATTAAGGATGTGCTTGTGGACTACACATGCCCCATTAGTATGATCTGCATCATAGTCATGATAGTCAAGCTAATATCCTAAGGGCTTTATCAACATGTATCAAAAGACAGTAAACTTAAAATGGTGAACATGTTAAGATAAAGAGCAACCATATAGAATACTATCATATCGAGCAAGAAAGTCCTCAATATATATATGTCCAAGCATCCACTACAATATACAATAATGGCCTCTAGGGCATACATATTCCTAACAATCTCCCACTTGCACTAAGGCCAATTATTGGCGTATCTCATACCCAACATCTCAAAAAATCGCTCAAATTGCGCCTGTGGAAAGGCCTTGGTGAGTGGATCCGCGGTATTATTCTTCATGTCTACTCTTCGCACTTCGATCTCACCGCGATCAACTATCTCCCGGATCAGATGATATCGCCTCAGGATATGTCTGGAACGCTGATGGGACCTGGGTTCCTTGGCTAATGCCATAGCCCCATTATTATCACAATTTAAGAGTATTAGATCAATAGTGGTTGGAACCACTCCAAGCTCTGAGATGAACTTCCGCATCCAGGCTGCTTCCTTGGCAGCATCATTTGCAGTAATGTACTCAGCTTCCATCATTGAGTCTACAACGGTGTCCTGTTTAGAAATTTTCCAACAAACTATCCCTCCACTGAGGGTAAATACAAAACCCGAGATAGACTTGTTGTCATCCTTATCACTCTGGAAGCTGGAATCGGTAAAGGCCTCTATTTGGAGATACCCATTACCATACACCAAGAACATTTCTTTAGTCCTTCGTAAGTACTTAAGAATGTTCTTCACAGTTGTCCAGTGCTTTTCCCCTAGATTGGATTGATACCTACTCACTACACTTAGTGCGTAAGCTATATCTGGACGAGTACATAATATAGCATACATGATAGATCCTACAGCTGAAGCATAGGGTATAACACTTATGCGGGCCCTCTCTTCATCAGATTTTGGACAAAAGTCTTTGGAGAGGGTGATTCCGTGACAAGCGGGTAAATTACCTAGCTTGGAATCTTCCATACTAAATCTCTTTAGTATGGTGTCTATATACCTAGATTGGGACAATCCCAACAATCTTTTAGATCTATCTCTATAGATCTTAATGCCTAGAATGCACGAGACATCACCCAAGTCCTTCATGGAGAACCTTTGTGATAGGAATAGTTTGACCGATTGTAGCATATGAACATCATTTCGTATCAAGATAATGTCAACCACGTACAATACAAGGAATGTGACTTTACTCCCCACAATCATTTTATAAATACAAGGTTCATCTACGTTTTTGATAAAATCAAACTCTTTGATTGTATCATCAAAACAGATATTTCAACTCCGTGATGGCTGCTTTCATCCATAAATGGATTTAAGCAACCTGCATGCCTTTACGCTGCTCCTACTGTCAATGAAGCCTTCCGGCTGATCCATAAAAATGCATTCTTCCAAATCACTGTTTAGAAATGCAGTTTTAACGTCCATCTGCCAAATTTCATAGTCGTAGTAAGCAGCAATAGCAAGTAGGATTCGAATGGATTTAGGCATTACTACTGGAGAAAATGTCTCATCATAGTCCAATCCTGGTCTTTGACGAAATCCTTTCGCTACAAGTCTAGCTTTATAGGTCTCTACCTGTCCATCCACACCAATCTTTTTCTTAAAGATCCATTTGCACCCTATGGGTTTTACTCTAGAAGGTGCAATATCCAAAGCCCAAACTTTGTTGGTGTGCATGGATTCCATTTCGGATCTCATGGCATCCAGCCATTTCACTGAGTCACTACTCGTGATAACTTGCTGAAAACTAGTAGGATCATCATCATTCATGATGTAATCTTCTTTATCACCATCTATGAGGAAACTATAGTATGTCTTTGGTCGGCGAGAAGTCCTACTAGATCTACAGAGTGACCGAGGCTCGTTGGATTCTATCGAAACTTCAGGTTCAACCAAATTGTTAGTAATTGTTTGTGGCTATGGAATTTCTTCCAGTTCTACCGCATTGCCAATAGAATCATTTGTAAAAAAAAATCATTTTCTAAAAATGTGGCATATTAAGAAACAAACACTCTTTGTTCCTCCTTGTGGTAGAAAAGATATCCATATGAAAGTTTAGGATATCCCACAAATTTACACAAAACCGATCGTGTCTCGAGTTTGTCTGGATTCTGCTTTTTAACAAAAGAAGGACAACCCCATATCCTAACTCGTTTAAGAGATAGTCTCTTCCCATACCATATCTTATATGGAGTGGTAGGCACGGATTTGGTCAGAACCCTGTTTAATAGATATACTGAGTCTCCAATGCATACCCCCAAAGAGAAAGTGGTAACTTAATATCACTCATCATTAAGTGTACCATATCTAATAGGGTACGATTCCTCCGCTCTGACCCACCGTTGTGTTGTGGTGTGTATGGAGGAGTGAGCTGAGAGAGAATCTCATTCTCTTTTAGGAAATTTAGGAACTCTATACTTAAGTACTCTCCTTCTCGATTTGATTGAAGTTTCTTAATACTCAATCCAGTTTGTTTTTCTACTTCAATTTTATACTCCTTGAATTTTTCGAAAGCTTCAGACTTATGTTTCAACAAGAACACGTGTTCAAACCTTGTGTAGACATTGGTCCATATACATCATTATGTATTAGACCTAAGAGTTCAGTAGCTCTCTCTCCGTGTCCAGTAAACAGAGTTTTGGTCATTTTACCCTTGATGCAAGACTGACAAGTCGCATAAGATTTATATTCAAACGGATTTAAATATCTATCTTTATGTAGCTTAGTTAATCTTGTTTCGTTAATATGACCAAGTCTATAATAGCACATGAATACTTCATTTATTTTTGAAGTCTTTCTTTTGTTTATGTGTTGGATGTTAAAAACTTAATGTTGATTCAGGATATAGATTCCGTTATTTAATATACCATACCCAATCAACTGTTGATTTAGGTTAATGTTCATAACATTACTTTGCAATAAAAAATGACATCCTTCATTGTCTAACAAAGATACGAATATTATATTACATAATATAGTCAGTACAAAATAACTGGGATTCAAAATCAATATACACCCTGAAGGTAACCCTATGTGATACTCTCACAATGATGCAGTATCAACACTTGAACCATTTCCAACGAGGAGAGTATGCTCACATTTCTTCAAAACTTTGCTATCTCGCAATCCCTGCACACAATTGCAGATGTAAGATCCTGAACCGGTATATAATACCCAGCATGCAGAGTTTATTAAAAAACGGTTTTTGGTGATAAGCACACCTGAAGCGGAAGCATCAACATGATTCTTCTTCTTGAGATCGGTGAGATACTCAGTGCAATTTCTTTTTCAATGCCCCGTCTTATGGCAGTAGAAGCATTCTCCCTTTCCGGATCTCGCAACCCTGATTTTTCTTTCCCCTTCATCTTTTTAACTCCACCTCTCGGTTTGGTGGGTTTCTTCTTCTTCTTTCCCTTAGTTTTAGCTTTTGGGACGGAAGAGGAAGATTCCCCAACAAATAGAGCGGGAGTTTTCACCATTTTGAGCATGCTTTATGCACTTCTCAACATATTGAGAAGTTCAGAAAGTGATTTCTCCAAGTTGTGTATACTGAAGTTCACTATAAATTGAGCATGGGCGGGCGGGGGGGGGGAGACTGTAGAACAATATCAATATATTGTTCATTCTCCATGGTCCATCCTAGATCCTCAAGTTTTTCAATAAGCCCTATCATTTTTAGGACATGATCTTCTACGGATGTGCCAGCAGCCATCCTCATTTGAAATCGTGAGGCCTCGTAACGTAGAGCAGGAGATTGCTCCCCATACAACTCTTTTGTATGGAAAAAGATGGATTGTACATCCATCTTCTCATGTTGCCTTTGATGTTCGTTGTCCATCGAAGCAAACGTGAGGCATTTCGCTGTGGCGCAATCGATATCCCATGTCTTGTGGATCTCCTTATCCGCGACAGAGGAATTAGGGCCGGGGAGAGGAGGGGCTGGAGCAGTAAGGACATATGCAACCTTATCATAGGTAAGAGCAATGTTCACATTCCTCAGCCAGTCTTTATAATTAGGTTCCGTCAGTTTGTTTTTCTCTAATAGAAGCTTAAGTCCCGTCATTGGTATCTACCGTTAGGAGAGAGAAAATAAAACACTCAACGAAAGATTTTGCAAGATTAGATTGGTTATTTATCTTATCTAATCGATGTCTCCCGTTGCTTTTATCAAATTGTCCTTCAATCCCTAAAAAGAAAATTAGCCAGAATTAATTACATTCTACAAGTTCGCTAACCGGTCAGCCAAGCCAGTGTCGGTACTCCGAGAGAGGTTCCCCGTGCTGTCGCACGGACCTAATTAAAATAAATCTCGTTTCCCTAGAAGCATAACCCCGTTGATACCTTTCTAGACACCTACTGGATTAGCTAATCGTAAAGTGTAAAATTCTCCCGGGAGTTACTCATAGTGGGATCGGGATCCAACTATCAAATAGAAAATATGCAATCTCATTGCAAATTTCAACACTTGAAATTCCCGATATTATTTTTACCCCTAGCAACTTATAACCTTAACTATGGTCAACAAATCATAAGCACTAGTCAAGTTCTACCCGTCATTTCATGATTGATTTAGACCCATTCGTATGACCCTTAACTATGGTCAACAAAGTCGTACGAATGTCCTAATCGATCGCATCAAATGCTTTATAGGAAGACATCACTTAGCTACTGTACACTACTCCTTAACTATAGTCAACAAACGTAGCACGAATACTAAGTACTCTACTTCCTAAAATAGCGGAGGGCTATGAATGGTTTTTATGAAAACCTTTAACGTATTGAACTTGATATCGTTGTGGAACCGAGTAATTTGGAAAAGGAGTGGCTTAAGCTCCGGATTTGAAATATTTGCTTTTTGGTGAAAAAGCCGAGTATTTTTCAAATTTGATTCTACAACATCTTTTAGATTTCTTTTCTTAACATTAATCTTATTAATGCCATCCCATCTTTTAAGCTCCTATTCATCACAGAAGAAACGAAAATAAATACACATATATGCCATCCGCATTCGCCACACGGACCCGGGTCTTCACCGTAAAGTTACTTAACTTACGGCAGGGCAGGGTCAGAACTAGCGCGGATGCAAAACATATATAGTGTCTACTAGTATATCATATATATAAGTAGCATTTGTCTCACGCAGTTATATGATCTCATCACATCATAGAAAGCAGCAAAAGTAGATATATGAAAATATAAGATATACTAGGAGGTCCGTGTTTTAAATTAAGCCAGTAATGAAAACACGGATTCCACGGTCGTGATGAATAGCCAGGCTCACATCCCTAAACCCCTACGAGTGCGGCAAGCAACCCTGACAATTCTAGAGTTAAGCGACCGGTCTCGACCCCTCGATATGGCCTCCCACTGGACTTTAGAACCCGATTATTTGTGCTCCCCGTCTGGGTCTATCCTAATGCGGAAAAGTAAATAATATACATTAAATGGAGACAACAACCTTAACCCGGAAGTGTCCCAATAAAAGAATATTACATACATTTATTTACATGAATGAAAAATAAAAATTCTCATCTCACTTAAAAAAAAACCCGGCTATTCAATCACGACGATCCTATATAACATATCAGTATAGCAACAGAATAACATCACATATCATCAACGTAAGTAAATATGTGTATTCCTAATATCGTTGACGTATAGCAACGAGATGAGGGATACAACTACACATTACACTTACGGTCGCAGAAAAGAAATGAAAAACTATAATAATTAGAATCCACATCATCCTTAGACATCATAAAGCCGGATTATCTCATATTCCGGATTTTATGCCTAACCCAATAAATCTTGCATCTAAGTCTCGAATTGAAAATGCTTTTCAAAATTAAATTCGGGTAATTCAATAAGATTCCCGATTATAAGATCGAATACTCGTCGGAAACTTTAGTAGATTGCCGCACCCCCGAGACCATCAACGAAGTGCACTTGGGCGGAACACCGCGGCCGCGAGCACCCGAGTGGATGCTTTTGGTCATGGGGTTCTCCTATAGTCACTTGGTCGGGGTTATGGGGTATGGCTATCTAGTAGTGTTTCCTGGCAAGTGTTCGTGTACGATACGAGATTGCGATGGAATTTTGATCCGAATCGAAACTCCGTAGCAATCCATCAAATGAGAGTAAAATGCTAGATTTACAAAACACTAACTAGTTTTAAGAAAACTCATTAATGTGGATTCCAAAAATTGTATCACATATCCAAAATGTCTAGACGATGTTAAACATTTCGATCGATATTTCAAACATCAGAAAATCACAGAGACATCAACACCTGGAGCCATATTAAAAATACCCAGAAACCCAAAAACTTCAAAATGGAGCGGCACAAGAAACACGAGCCCTTATCTATAATACCCAGTTCCATTATAAATATCTTCCGTATTTAAATAAATACTTTCCCCAAAATTTCTATTTCAAACTTTTACAATTATTATTTTTCCTAAATTTCCTAAGTTTAATTTCAAATTTTAATTTACTAACCTAAATCTAAAACCCTAACTATCAAACCAGAACCCTTTTATTATTTTTCTACAATTTTTACCTAGCCCCAAACCCCAGCCCAACTCCCGAACCCGGCCCATGACCCTAACCAGACCCGAACCCACTCTCGCGACCCGACCCGAACGCTCCCCACTCTCTTCTTCTTCTTCTCTCCACTTCCTTTTCCCGCCATTTCCCCTGCTTCCCCTACGACCCGCGCCCGTTCACCGCTCCTCGCGCCCCTCCCCCGCACGACTCGCACCACCCTCGCAACTTCTTCCACTCAACCCCCCCGCGACCTCGTCCTCGTCCCCGTCCCAACTTCCCCCGCGTCGAGCTACCCCTCATGCTCCTCGAGACCCGTGCCCATTTCCTCAACCGCCGCGTCTCCTTCTCTCTCCCATGGCTCTCTCTCTCTCTATTCTCACTCACTTTCTCTTTTCTCTCTCCCTCGAGCTCACTTCACCTTCTCCAACTCTTCTCCATCACTAGCAGAGCACCCGAGCTCCTCCATCGCCTCCTCTCACCGCCAACCACCTTGCCGGCATCCCCGTCACCACCGACGAGCCACTCGTCGGCTCTACCAACTCCTCCATCCGCCGCCTTCTCTATCTCCAAACACCCCAAGCATTCCTCTACAACACCACCATCTCACAGTTACCACTGGCCCCCCTTCGACGCCGCTGGCCATCTCCTCCGACAAGCCACCGCCGCAACACCTTTTTTTCTCACACAACTTCAGAACCCACCATCACTTCGAGCACACCTCCCTCAGCTCCTCACCTTCCTGCACAACTAGATCCTTTTTTCACTGCCACTGCCACCTCCTAACCACCTCACTGACCCTTCTTCCATTGCCATCGCCACTGGTGGACCCTAGCACCTCCTCTATAACCTCCCCCGACAACCACCACGCTAGTATACACCACCGAGCTCCAGCTACCACCTCCATCACCTCTCTTTCTCTCAAATTCTCTATCTCCCCCTCCACTTGCCACCACCAACCATCCACAGCCGGCCAACCTCGACTTCGACGAGTTCTGCCAGATTCACCACTGCTACCTCATCTCAGCTCCAGAAGACCCCGTCACCACCGTCACAGCATTAAAGCTAAAACCCGAGCCCCGGCATTTAATCGAACACCTGCTACAATCGCCGTAGCCGCTGTTTCCATCATCTCTGTCGCCGTCCAAGCTGTGGCCTCGGTCCCTGTGACCATCATGGTCGTCGATATAGTCATCATCGCAACACCGCACAGGTCTGTTGCTGTGCGTCACGCTCGAGCCTCGCGTCGTGCCAGCCCTGTGCCACCGTGTGCCCAGATGTGTCGCGCCCCGTGCCCAATCCCCGTGCCACGTCGTACCCAGTCCCCATGCCACGTCGTGCCAGCCCCCATGCCATACCGTACCCGATCCAGTGCGCGCATTGTGCCGCTCCCAAACCACGCACCGAGTCAAGACCGTGCCTAGTACCGTGTCGCGCCCGTGTCATCGCCACGCCCACTACCGTACCGCACCACGCGCCGTGTCCAGTATCGTATCGTCTCGTGTGTCGAGACGAAGTCCGCAAGCGGCGTAGCTTCTATATCAAGTGACCGAAGGCAAGTGAACCCCTCACTTGCTTTACATGCTAATATGCTATATACTGATACACATTTATATATAAATTTACACTGCTCTAATTAATCAAGTGTTTGACGCTAGAACCCAAGCGAAAATCTACTTTAGAATGGCGGAACTTATTACAGATAGACCCGTTTACTGGTAACAAATATCATGTAGGAATTTAGGTTGAAAATAATAAGGTTTACATCACGTAATGTCACACCCACAAAGCTAAGCTGAATATCTGGAATTCACCGTCTATGCCACGTTCTGAGATCTATATTAAATTGAATACAACTCATAACCTAATGTTCTAGGGCTCTTATCGAAGTCAACAGATAAACCTACAGTACCCCATAGCCCAACTTTACATTTTGATAAGTTAAGACAATGAATCCTGAGGCGATTCGCGGTCCTGAACTGCAGTCCGGGGCAGCGTTCGTTTTGGATACCTGGCTTTGGAACACATGTATACCCCTTACTTAAACTGAAAATGCGTGGAGCCCCATATGGTCGCGTAGATAATTTAGTTAGATAACATCTGAATCTGGTCCCCTGCTGTTTCACCGTTGTTTGATATTTAATTTGCATTTTAACGTACCTAGGTGTTCTACAGTTTCGGCAGGGACTCCTCTTGTATAGCTACACTAGACCGGGCATAACTTTTAATAGAGAACTGATATTTATAATAAATTTGATGCATTGGAAATATAACAGAAAAATCTACATACTATTTAACTGTAGTGTCACATAATTATGCTCTCAACTGGGAGTAAAACGTGTTACAAAACGGATTTCCAGTTCAGAAATTGGATTTCCAGCAGTGAACATTTAAAATAAAATGGCCATAACTAGAGAACCTGAAACCCGATTGACACAAAATAAATTTTAATGGATAGATAATTAAACATACTGCTTATCCCTTTTACATTGTTTTGCTTTCTACACGCATAATTTATAGTAAATTTTGCAAGTGGTATGACACTGGCTGCTTTATTTTATTCGCATTATAATTACTTGCATTCTCATCATATCATGTAGCGGTTATATCCTCATTGAATAGTGGTCATGAAGTATTGATAACTTAGTGTCATCATATCATGTAACGGTTATATCCTCATTGAATAGTGGTCATGAAGTATTGATAACTTAGTGATCGTGTACGTTACCCAGTGATAGATATTAGTGATTAGGTTGTGGCAAGTACGTTAGTGTTAAAGCGTGAATGAATAAGTGAAGTGACACGTACTTGTACACAATCAGTAAACCCAGTTAATTTATTGTATTGCCGACTTTTATGTGACAAATATAAGTATAACTATAACTAAAATAGGACGGTTATGGAGTACTTATATTAGTGTCATAGGTAAGGCGTCAAACACTGTCCATTTATCTTGGGTACCAGTCGAGACATGCTTAATGGAGATCCGGACTCCAGTTCTCGCGTAGACTTGTCATGGACCGACTAGTATTTGGGTTTATGGTCGGTATTTGATGCAGACCATGGGTGTGGGGTAGTTTGAGTGTGATTTCAATAGCAGCTCGAGAGTCCCAATGCCGGCTTATACAGTGATTTTGGGAGTTGTATGGATGGTATTACTGATTATTATCATGCGTGATTCGGGCCCGTGTTCCCTTGCCCCTGGGGCCCTACCCTTGGGTTGGGGATACTCCTGCATGGTTGACGCTCAAAGTTGGACTGACAATAGACTTAGCGACCTGGACAGTAAGACTTAGAGACTGATAGGTTTAGTGACATGGACATGCATTAATTACTGATTCAATATACCGGCTTTACTGTTTACCTGTACCAGTTACTTCATGCTCATGTCATCACTCCATGCTTACTGTTTCATATTCATCATTATTGTACGTGTTTACATATGTATTTCTATTTATTGCTATTGTGTCGCTCTGACAACCTGAGTATGCATGCTCAGAGTGAGAAGTGGACTTAGCTTGGATCAGCACCCGTTGTACCTTGAGGATATTGCAGACATCTAGATCAGCGACGTCAACGCTATATTTCCTTTGACTCTATCTGGTTAGTTTTATATCTGTTTTGATTTAGTGACTGCATTTCTCATTACCTGTTTATTGATTACTGATTACCACGTAAAGCTAGAAGCCGAAGTGTGACTATGATTGATCAAAGAATATTTATTAACCGCAATCAAGAATGGCGTAGCTTGGTAGCTAGCCGGTGGGTACGGGTCGGTCCACAGGGATTTTATGTATTTTCTAATTGCTCTAACGAGTTAATTCCGATTGTTGTCGGATTGATTAAATCTAAAAACTAAGATTGATTTACACTAGGATTAGAATCTTGCTAGGGTTAGGTTTAGGTTAAGTTTGGAAAGTCAATATTTCTCACCGCTTTCTATGCCCTATTTAAGATCTATGAGGTGTTATGGTAACAATTAATAAAGTGGATTAGTACCATCGGGAAGAAACGGTGTTTCTTCCTCTAGGTTCTTGTCCTTCCTTTCTTAATTCTTACCCTAACCTCCATGGAAGACACGCTCAACCGGTCTTTTATATTACGGTATCATCGCTACCTCGTGGGATAGGGTGCTGTAGGGAGCGGTGTGTGCATGTATGCATGGAGTCCTATAAAAACATGTGATGGGCAAGAAAGGGGTGAGAGATCTTCATCTCTCAAGCCTTCCCCAAATCTAACCCTAACAAGTGAGGAGACTACTCACTCATTAGGGAATTGAAAGACATGATTTAACTATCTAACTAGGGCAGAGAATGAAAGATCTATACTTGGGCAGGAAAATAAATTTATACTAGGGCAGGAAAATAAATTTAACTAGGGCAAGAATTGAAAACTTACTCTAATTTGATGCACTCTTCATACTTTTCAAGAATTGAATTCTGAATTTTGAGATTTACAATGAGGCACAAGAAGAGGCATCCCTCCAAAAGAGGTATAAGGTTTTTATTTATAAATCATAGAAACCCTAGGGTTACAATTGATTCATGACTGCATTTACAATTTTACCCTAAGAAAACCCTATTTGCTGCACCGACGCACCGACACGCACCTCGCACGCGCCATAGAAATTTTCCACCAGTACGGGCGACGCACGGCCGCGGAACCGCGGCCAAGAGCATGGTTTGGCCGCAGAACCGCGGCCGTATGGAGAGCTTGCTGGCTGTGATTTTCAGGGCATATTCTGTCGCTTTGTTTCTCCTATTTTCTTCACTTGGTTTCTCATATGGTCTTCTGGTTTCTTCCAGATTTCCTCAGTGAACAATATCGTGGACTTTACCGCTTGCTTCGTGTTGAAATCTTGAACCTTGCTCTGCCTTTGTTCTTTGTGAAATTGTTCATTGATCTTCGTTTATTCTCAAACTGTAGGCTTGATCAAGATTCTTCCATTTATCGATCGTAGTCTCACTTTTGTATCGTCTTTTCTTCAATTTCACTATTTTTGTTCCGAGAACCTGTAACCTGCAACTATGTAGCAAACATGGATCAAAAGCACCTGTTTATTTGTAAAATGAATAAGAACTGGGAATATAATAATGCAAAATTATGGTATGAACAAATACCCCCAAACTTATCTTTTGCTCATTTTCGAGCAAACCTAGTTTTATTCTCGAAAAAGATCTAACCTCACTTTCACAGGGAAACGCGATTGCACTGAGCTCGTGCAACAAGCCGTTAAATCTCTAGGTGTCCCTAGAAGGAGGAGTGTTGTCTCCTGAGGGTTTTCAGCGAATACTACCTACAAAATCCTATCAATTCGGCCCATTAACTTTTATTCTCCAATTAGGTTTTCCAACAAAGAAGTCTATTATCTTCGACTCAGAAATTATCCAGCCATATTCTTCACGCTTCCTTATTATTTAACTTAAGATTATATATGTTCTGTAGACTTACTTAGGTTTTAGCATCTTTTAAGTTTTCCTTTTAGGGTTCTATCTCAACTTAGGAATTTTTATCATCTCTATTAAAGATATAAGTCCTATTTTTCATTCTTATCTCTCATCTAAACCCCAATCGCATACCCCTACGTGTGTGTGTGTATCATCCCTACACTTAGAAATTCAAATCAAGCTATCATACTCTTGTCCGTCGTCCTTACCACTTCTTAATAGGTGAATTTTTAGATGAAATTTGCTTGCACATCCTTCATGCGACCGTTAATACTTCTTAAGGTACCAACAACCGATTACAAAATGTGTTTGCACATTGAAGCGTAATTCCTAGTCTTGTAACACCTAAGGCTTTAGCAGTGACTCCCAAACCAATTGGTCTAAGGCACTAGGTGATGAAACACCCTCGCTAAATATTTTTTCTATTTTGCAGCCTTAAGTAATTACAAAAATCAGTGTTCATTTTTTTCTTTCTTTATTCACACTTGTATTTTATTTTATTTCTTTCCTTATACTAAGGACTTTAGACAAGAGCATTTCAAGGTCTCTCCTACTATTCCAAGTTTCAAGGTTCGTGTTTGTGCAATTTGTAGGGTATATATTTTCAGAATCTAGACTTAAGCTTAAGAATTATTTTTCAAACTTATACTTTAATAAAAATATCAATACTCTTCCTTTATCTTGACTTAGCCCAAGAAGTGAACTCAAAATTTGCCTATTTCTAAATAAACTAAAAAGACATATACTTTCTACCGTTAAATTTTAAGAAAGGTTATTTTTAGGGTTTTTAATTTACTAAGTCTAAGATCTAATTGATCCTAACTAGTTAACCTTTTTGTCAAACTCAAGTCAATTATGGCCAAAATTGAATACTTTAATTTTTATAATTTTTGAAAATTTTCAATTTTTATGGGTTTTAAAATAAGTATGCAAATGCAAAAATATACATATGAATGCGAAGGAAGAAGGCTTACCGAGCATACCCCCAAACTTAAACTTGACAGTGTCCTCCCTGTCATGCTACACCAAGAGGGTCAAAATGACGGCACTCCCCTGTTTATTTATTTACAATTTTTTTATTGTTAAAAGAAAAACAAAATATATATACAAAAAGGTTCCCCCCAAACTTAAGTGAGACAGTGTTTCCACTGTTTTAAGCGTTAAAGTTCAGAGTTAGGGAGGAGAAAAATCAAACTATACAAGGCCTTACACAGGCCAAAGGTTAGCACCAACCATTCAAAAATTCTATCGTGATAATGGTAGGGTTGGTGAAAGAATGGAGTGTAGAGAAAAGAAATAAGAAACACACGAGACCGTATGGGAAGAAGGGTGGAATATGGTCTCGGTGGAGGAGGAGAATGGCGGAAAAGAGAAAGAAGTGTAGTACGAACTTAAGGGTGTAAATCAAGTGAATAAATTAGCGCAATTTGTGATGACCGATGTGTTAAAAGCGATTGTGCTAATCTATTAACCCGTCGAGAAATGGGGTCAAATCCTTCAAGGTTCGCGAGAAAACATGGATACATTGAATTTGGTAAACCATCCATTGGAAGCGGAAACGCGACGGATTCTTGCGTGGTCGAAATGATGGAAAGGACGAGGAGGAGTGATTTAGGGATAGTCTTATTCTCACCTAAGTAAACTGTCTCGAACTTGAAGGATTCTATCAATGGTTCGAAATGACTGTAAGCAACCGAGTCTGATGGTTCAACTAACTCATCTGAAAATTCAAAGGACTCAAACTCGGGCGGTGAGTTTTCAAAATCATCTGAAAAAGTGAAACACTCGTAATCGTTATCGTCTGTGAGAACTGTGTCAGATTCAAAGAGGTGCGCACTAGTGACGTCCAAACTGCTATGATCGAAGAGAAATCATTCAAGCTCACAGTCCTCCTGCGTGATCTTTTGTGTGGTCGGAACGATGGAAATGAGGGAGGGTGATTTAGGAAGTATAACAGTTAAAGGTTCAGGAGGATGAATTGGAAAATCGGACACATCAAACAAAAATGGTTCATCCTTAATACTATCCTCAATACTCTCCTCAATGCTATCCTCATAATTCTCCTCAAAAATTATCTCATCCATGCAATTATCATCAAAATCAAGACGTATATGAGGTTCGGGAGAAACATTTAATAAATCGGGATGATGAATTGGAGATAAAATTTCAGTTAAATTTACGGGTTCATCATCCAAAATATTCCCGGCGTCAATATCCTCAATCAAGTGAAAATCAATTTTTTATGACAGCTCATCAAAAGCATGGATATTTATCAATTCAGGTTCTAGATTGGAGGTGTAGAGATCAAAAGGAATGGTGACGGTTTCACTCGAAAGGGGCTCTTCACAATCTGGCAAATCAAGCACTACAAAGTCACACAACTCATTAAACATTTTATTTTCAACCGGTGAATCATTTGGGACACTTGTTTGAAAACCGGAGTTGTGGGATTCGATTGAAGATGGGTAGGTTTGATTTGGAAGTGTGTAGAACTCACTCTCACCACTCAAATTCTCACTCTGTCCAACCGCCTCATCATACATTAGAAGATTTGGAGCTAGTTGGAAACTAGCTACCGGTTCACTAGGTTGTCTAAGGGCGGCAATGGACGCATCCAAATTCCTCATCTGTCGGTTTGTTGCTGCAATGTACGCTTCCAACGACTTTTCCAGACTAGACATGGGTTGTGAAGGGGGTTCAGTAAAAGATTCAAAATTGTTTGGATACGTGAAACTCCCAAATGGTTGTGTAGAAGCAATGTCTAGGGAAGGTGCGAAAGTCGAGTAGGACTGGTAAGAATTGAATGGTTGGACAGGAGTAGGATCAACATTTGGATAAAAAGGTGAATGGACTTGTTGATCCCAAGAACTGGAAGTGTTAAAAGGAGTGAAAGATCTGTTACGAGATTGTTCAATATGTTCAGCGATAGACATGGGTTTCGGAGTTACAACAGGACTCGAAAAAGGGGTATCAACGAAAGAAGGTGGTGAAGGTTGAAATGGTTGATATAAAGTGGATTATGGAGTCGAACTATTTCTCCTAGACGCTTCTATTCGATCTTTCAAAGAAATTTTGGGCATGGAGGGGTCGTCCGTAATTCGACCAAAACAATTCGCGTATGAAGCAAAGTTTGGTTCAGGATACCAAAGTTCGGCAAGAGTTTTATGAGGTGGGGTACCCATGATGTAGGAAAGGGGAAGAAAAAGAATGCGGGGTGCACGGATTTCTTAGCGACAAGTTGCAAGTTTTTTGTAAAAAATTTCGTTTTTTCTTTGTGTTTTTTTTTATGTGGAGCTTTTTGCAAAAAAGATTTTCAATAAAAGGCTTAGACACACATTCAATCAACCACAAATGCACAATCAGGCCTAGATCTAAGGTCACCTAGGTCAACTAGACAACTCCTAACTGTTCCAAAGGACAAGTGTAATGTTCAAAATAGCGATAGCGTGTTGCGTAGCGTTCTATTACTAAATAGCGAAAACGCAAAAAGCGTTGCGCATAGCGTAAGCTACATGAATTATTAATTATTTCTATAATCATCTCATTTACAATAAATTATATTATTATAAAGATATAAAATTGGCTTGGGAACATAGAAAAATAAGTAATATAACAATATTTTTTACAGTAGTAGTTTCTCTGCTCCTCGAAATTCCAAAAAAAAATTATTTTAAAAATTTTTAATACTTGAGTTCATATATATGATTCATACTAGATTAAACCTATCGAAAATCAATTAAATAATCTCTGTTTGAGAATCATGTCTACTAAATATGATTTCAAATTAAGAGGTTAGAACTTTAATGAAACTGTGTTCATATAGTTTAGGATTAGATACTGAAATCTTAAGAAGTTCAATAGAAAATTTTATATGAAAATAGCGTACGCATAGCGTAGCGTATACTATTTGTTAAAAAGCGTAAACTATTTGAAGAAAAAACGTAAGCTATTTTGTATTTGAGTTTTTTTCCAAAGTTACGTAGCGAATATACTAAGGTATGCTACGTAGCGCAAAATAGCGAGCTACGTAGCGAGTTATTTTAAACATTGGGCAAGAGGTAGGACCTCAAACCGCCTCTTCACCGCCAATTGTGGCCAGGTAAGCATAAGTAGAGAAAGGAGGGATCTGCTCACGAATCACCGTGAGACGGGCATTTTAAAGTTACCTTTCACTACCTATCTAGCCTAGGCACCACAAAGTCAGGTTAGGATCAACGGTCGATGCCTACAACTATTCCTTTGTCCTATTGAGCACGAAGTCCTTAAGGCTGAGTCTAATCTTTTTTAATTAATTGATGGTCAATGCAATATGCCTTATGTGATTTTTGGGGTCCTGGGAAGGGTAATGAAATCCCCACCCAATTTGGATTGGTGTAAAAGCCCCTTAAAGTCAAATTAAAGAATGCAAAGCAGTAAACACAATCAAACACTTGCAAACAATTTTTTTTTAACGCGGCGCAAAGAATCCTGCACAAGATCAATTATTAAGAAGGGGGAGAAATTTTTGGCGCAAAGAATCCTGCAGGAAAATTTTTCAGAGGAGATATTAGGGTTTCAGAGAAGAAGAGGAAACTTACAGTGGGAATTTTTCTTGCTGACGTCAGCTTTCTGCCGCTGATCCGCCGCCAGAAGGGGGTTGTTGTTGCTGATCCGCGGTCGTCAGTAGGGTTCAAGCCTCCAGATTTCATCTGCTCCTCTGTTGTTGTAACCCTCTATTGTTCAAATCTTCAGTTTTCTGTTTCGATCTCTGGATTTTTGCAGATCTGAATTCTTTCATTGGTCCTGCAAAATTCAAACGAAAATACCTTTCACAAAACAACAAGATGATAAAAAAATATATTTTTTAAATTTTTTTTTCTTCAGTTTTAATGATTTTTAAATTTTATATTAACCCGAAATTACAAAAAGAAAATAACACGCCATCCCCGGCAACGGTGCCATTTGATTGAATAAGATTTTAGCATGCTTGCGCTTTTAAAAGATGAATCAAAAATATTTATAACCGCAATCAAGAACAGCGTCGCTTGGTAGCTAGCCGGTGAGTACGGATCGGTCCACAGGGATTTTGTGTATTTCCTAATTGCTCTAACGAGTTAATTTCGATTATTGTCGGATTGATTAAATCTAAAAACTAAGATTGATTTACACTAGGATTAGAATCTTGCTAGGGTTAGGTTTAGGTTAAGTTTGGAAAGTCAATATTTCTCACCGCTTTCTATGCCCTATTTAAGATCTATGAGGTGTTATGGTAACAATTAATAAAGTGGATTAGTACCATCGGAAAGAAACGGTGTTTCTTCCTCTAGGTTCTTGTCCTTCCTTTCTTAATTCTTACCCTAACCTCCATGGAAGACACGCTCAACAGGTCCTTTATACTACGGTATCATCGCTACCTCGTGGGATAGGGTGCCGTAGGGAACGGTGTGTGCATGTATGCATGGAGTCCTATAAAAACGTGTGATGGGCAAGAAGGGGTGAGAGATCTTCATCTCTCAAGCATTTCCCAAATCTAACCCTAACAAGTGAGGAGACTACTCACTCATTAGGGAATTGAAAGACATGATTTAACTATCTAACTAGGGCAGAGAATGAAAGATCTATGCTAGGGAAGGAAAATAAATTTATACTAGGGCAGGAAAATAAATTTAACTAGGGCAAGAATTGAAAACTTACTCTAATTTGATGCACTCTTCATACTTTTCAAGAATTGAATTCTGAATATTGAGATTTACAATGAGGCACAAGAAGAGGCATCCCTCCAAAAGAGGTATAGGGTTTCTATTTATAGATCATAGAAACCCTAGGGTTACAATTGATTCACGTCTGCATTTACAATTTTACCCTAAGAAAACCCTATTTGCTGCACCGACGCCACCGACACGCGCCTCGAACGCGCCATAGAAATTTTCCACCAGTACGGGTGACGCACGGCCGCGGAACCGCGGCCAAGAGCATGGTTTGGCCGCGGAACCGCGGCCGTATGGAGAGCTTGCTGGCTGTGATTTTCAGGGCATGTTATGTCGCTTTGTTTCTCCTATTTTCTTCACTTGGTTTCTCAGATGGTCTTCTGGTTTCTTCCAGATTTCCACAGTGAACAATATCATGGACTTTACCGCTTGCTTCGTGTTGAAATCTTGAACCTTGCTCTGCCTTTGTTCTTTGTGAAATTGTTCATTGATCTTTGTTTATTCTCAAACTGTAGGCTTGATCAAGATTCTTCCATTTATCGATCGTAGTCTCACTTTTGTATCGTCTTTTCTTCAATTTCACTGTTTTTGTTCCGAGAACCTGTAACCTGCAACTATGTAGCAGACATGGATCAAAAGCACCTGTTTATTTGTAAAATGAATAAGAATGGGGAATATAATAATGCAAAATTATGGTATGAACAGACTACGGCAGGATATTTTCTTGACCGTAGGAGCACAGCTGGCCATGTCACCCATCGTATTCCGTATTTTGGGAAGCGGGGCGTGACATGGTTTTGTTGGTATCAGAGACAGGTTCAGAATAGGATTACAGTTTCCGAGTAGGACTTGACAATCTAAGCCACCCTTTCGGTCTAGATTGTAAACTTGTTGTTCTTGACCTTGATTCATATAGTGCGTCCTGCTACATGTTTTGATTTTATCCGGTAGAGTTTTGGGTAACTTGGTAGAGTTATGTGGTTGTAATTATGAACTGCAGCATAGTTATAACACTGTACTCTGTTTGAGTGACTTGGGGTTCTACCTTTGTTTCCATCATCGATTGAATATTACTTTACCACATAATCTTGTTTTGATCCGCAAACCTCTATCTCCGTTTATATCCTATGTCGTTCCCGAGTTTTCAAATCTAATTTACATTTTCATCCTTGCACTTTCCTATTGATCCTACACCTGCTTACGTTTCTTATTAGACTCGTTGCATTCTCATGTCTTTGTTTCTTCAAAGTTATCGTATCGCGTTGCATATTTTAAGTTCCTATCCGATTGGCACGGCGGAAGCTAAAACCTGGCTTCCAACGACTCTTCTTCCGCCTCCACTCTCCAGAGTCAGACCGTCGAGATTTTTGGGTGTACTGCAAGGTTTGATGGAAGCCCGGGAGTGAACGAACGATCTCTTAACTGAAGGACTAAGAAGGTGAATGGCTCAAGTCCCCAATCGTAAGGGAATCCCTGTTAAACAAAGAAGAGATGTGAGGATGAAGCACCTATCAGCAATGGAAACAGCGGAGAACTCGACGTTGTGGTTATTGCAAGAGACCAGGACACCTTCAGAGAGACTGTCGTAAGGTTAAAGGGCAGTGCCTGATTTGTAGATCCGACGAGCATCTTATCGATGGTTGCCCTCGAAGGAAAGAGCTACAAGGAGAAGATTCGTCAACGCTCTCCACGTCGGCTTGAGTAACTTGGTTATTTCGTAGTTCGAGTTTGAGGATGGTACGGACCCAGCACAGGATTCAAACTCGCTTGACGAGATCGCAGAGATTTAGACATCAACGCGAAGTTATCACCTTCCCTGCTTCCAACAAAGATATCCCTTTTCAGTTGTTCCTTTTCGTTTAACTCTTGTATCTGGTGAATTCCTTGGTTTATATGCAAAAAAAAATTACGTTTGTTTTCCTCATCTTTTCTAAGTACTACACTATTTTCAAAACTTTCACAGTTTTATCTTACACTACATATTTATTTTCTAGTTTGTTTTCCTACTAATGCTTTTCATACCATCGTCCTTTTATTATGAAGTTCCATTTTTCGTGTCTTTTTGTCTTGATCTTTTTATCTGCTTTAAGTACATGATGTCATTTTGAGCTATTTGCTACTCAATGTTTATTTTAATATTTTATTGTTTGTCATACTGGTGTCATTCATAATCATTTCGTTATTGATTGACTTTCAAAATTTATATTATTAGCTGTTTGAGTTTTCTTTAAAATAGGTTCCATATTGATTTTCTATATAGTATTTCCTTTTCTTTGTTCATATGAATGCTAACTATCTTCTATTTTCGTATTTACGTTTACCTACGTATTTTTGTGCTCCAATCAATTTAAATTTTCTATTTACTAAAATATAAATTATGGTTAACTTGTATGCTAATACATTTTAATTACTTGTACGTATAGCATCATTGTTTCGGTATTATCTTAGTTTCTTTTGTATTGTATTATCTTCACACTTTTGTAAAAAATAGTTTAGTCTTGGCGTTTACGTTAATTATTGATATCTGGTTTGTTTACTAGTCACCTATGTTTTTATTTTATTTTCTCCTATACTTTACCGTATGAGAACCATCAACTAATTATATAATTGCTTGATTTGTATCTTTATTAAGATGGTTCTTAAGGCCTATGAGCGCATCCTTCCTTATTGTTTATTATTGTCATTTTATTTTTTTGTATATATATAATTTATCACTATTAATAGTTATGTCCTTATGTATGACTGTCCCTTTTGACTGCGCTATTCCTTATATATAAATATTTGATTTTCATCTAGTTGCTCTTGCGTAAATCTCTACATAATAGTATTTGATTTTCTTGTGTTTCGCATTACGTTTTATTAGCTTGTCGTTCATTTTAATTTCGAGGACGAAATTTTATATAAGTGGGGTATGATGTAATACCCAGTTCCATTATAAATATCTTCCGTATTTAAATAAATACTTTCCCCAAAATTTCTAATTCAAACTTTTACAATTATTTTTTTTCCTAAATTTCCTAAGTTTAATTTCAAATTTTAATTTACTAACCTAAATCTAAAACCCTAACTATCAAACCCTAACCCTTTTATTATTTTTCTACAATTTTTACCTAGCCCCAAACCGCGGCCCAACTCCCAAGCCCGGCCCATGACCATAACCTGACCCGAACTCACTCTCGCGACCCGACCCGAACGCTCCCCACTCTCTTCTTCTTCTCTCCACTTCCTTTTCCCGCCTTTTCCCCTGCTTCCCCCATGACCCGCGCCCGTTCACCGCTCCTCACGCCCCTCCCCTGCACGACTCGCACCTCCCTCGCAACTTCTTCCGCTCAACCCGCTCCCCCCCCTGCGATTTCGTCCTCATACCAACTTCCCCCGCGTCGAGCTCTCCTTCGCGCTCCTCGAGACCGGCGCCCACTTCCCCAACCGCCGCGTCTCCTTCTCTTTCCCTACATCTCTCTCTCTCTCTATTCTCACTCACATTCTCTTTTCTCTCTCCTTCGGGCTCACTTCACCTTCTTCAACTCTTCTCCATCACTAGCAGAGCACCCGAGCTCCCCCATCGCCTCGTCTCACCGCCAACCACCTCGCCGGCATCCCCGTCACCACCGACGAGCTACTCGTCAGCTTCACCAACTCCTCCATCCGCCACCTTCTCCATCTCCAAATACCCCAAGCTTTCCACTACAACAACACCATCTCACAGTTACCATTGGCCCCTCTTAGACGCCGCCGTCCATCTCCTCCGACAAGCCACTGCCGCGACACCTTTTCTTCTCGCCCAACTCCAGAACCCACCATTACTTTGAGCACGCCTCCCTCAGCTCCTCACCTCCCTGTACACCTAGCTCCTCTCTTCACAGCCATTGCCACCTCACCGACCCTTCTCTCGTTGCCATCGCCACTGGCGGACCCTAGCACCTCCACTACAACCTCCCCCAACAACCAACATGCAAGTATACACCACCGAGCTCCAGCTACCACCTCCATGACCTTTCTCTCTCTCAAATTCTCTATCTCCCCCCTCAACTTGCCACCACCAACCACCCACAGCCGGCCGACCTCGACCTCGACGAGCTCCACCAGCTTCACCACTGCTGCCTCATTTCAGCTCCAGAAGACCCCGTCACCACCGTCACAGCATCAAAGACAAAACCCGAGCCCCGACATTTAATCGAACACCTGCTGCAATCGCCATAACCGTTGTTTCCGTCACCTCTGTCGCCGCCCAAGCTGTGGCCTCGGTCCCTGTGACTATCATGGTCGTCGATGTAGTCGCCGTCGCAATACCGCACAAATTCGTTGCTGTGTGTCACGCTCGAGCCTCGCGTCGTGCCAGCCTGTGCCACCGCGTGCTCATACGTGTCGCGCCCCGTGCCCAATCCCCATGCCAGTCCCCGTGCCACGTCGTGCCAGCCCCCGTGCCACACCATACCCGATCCAGTGCACGCGTTGTGCCGCTCCCGAACCACGCACCGAGTCAAGACCGTGCCCAGTACCGTATCGCGCCCGCATCATCGCCACGCCCACTACCGTACCACGCCACGCGCTGTGTCCAGCATCGCATCGTCTCGTGTGTCGAGACGAAGTCCGCAAGCGGCGTCGCTTCTATATTAAGTGACCGAAGGCAAGTGAACCCCTCACTTGCTTTACATGCTAATATGCTATATACTGATACATATTTATATATAAATTTACATTGCTTTAATTAATCAAGTGTTTGACGCTAGACCCCAAGCGAAAATCTACTTTAGAATGGTGGAACTTATTATAGATAGATCTGTTTACTGGTAACAAATATCATGTAGGAATTTAGGTTGAAAATAGTAAGGTTTACATCACGTAATGTCACACCCACAAAGCTAAGCTGAATCTGGAATTCACCGTCTATGCCATGTTCTGAGATCTATATTAAATTGAATACAACTCATAACCTAATGTTCTAAGGCTTGTATCGAATTCAACAGATAAACCTACAGCACCCGATAGTCCAACTTTGCATTTTGATAAGTTATGACAATGAATCCTGAGGCGATTTGCGGCCCTGAACTGCAGTCCGGGGCAGCGTTCGTTTTGGATACCTGGTTTTGGAACACCTGTATACCCCTTACTTAAACTGAAAATGCATGGAGACCCATATGGTCGCGTAGATAATTTAGTTAGCTAACACCTGAATCTAGTCCCGTGCTGTTTCACCATTTTTTGATATTTAATTTGCATTTTAACCTACCTAGGTGTTCTGCAGTTTCGGCAGGGACTCCTCTTGTATAGCTACACTAGACCGGACATAACTTTTAATACAGAACTGATATTGATAATCCGTTTGATGCATTGGAAACATAACAGAAAAATATACATACTATTTAACTGTAGCGTCACCTAATTATGCTCTAAACTGGGAGTAAAACGTGTTACGAAACGGACTTCCAGTTCAGAAATTGGATTTCCAGCAGTGAACACTTAAAATGAAATGGCCATAACTAGCGAACCTGAAACCCGATTGATGTGAAACTAATTTTAATGGATAGATAACTAAACATACTATTTACCCCTTTTACATTGTTTTGCTTAATTCTGCACGCATAATTTATAGTAAATTTTGCAAGTGGTATGACACTGGCTGCTTTGTTTTATTCGCATTATAATTACTTGCATTCTCATCATATCATGTAGCGGTTATATCCTCATTGAATAGTGGTCATGAAGCATTGATAACTTAGTGATCGTGTACGTTACCCAATGATAGATATTAGTGATTAGGTTGTGGTAAGTATGTTAGTGTTAAAACGTGAATGAATAAGTGAAGTGACACGTACTTGTACACAATCAGCGAACCCAGTTAATTTATTGCATTGTCGACGTCTATGAGACATATATAAGTGTAACTATAACTGAAATGGGACGGTTATGGAGCACTTATATTAGTGTCATAGGTAAGGCGTCAAACACTGTCCATTTATCTTGGGTACCAGTCGAGACATGCTTGATGGAGATTCGGTCTCCAGTTCTCGCGTAGACTTGTCATGGACTGACCAGTATTTGGGTTTATGGTCGATATTTGATGCAGACCGTGGGTGTGGGGTAGTTTGAGTGTGAGTTCAATGGAAGCTCGAGAGTCCCATTGCCGGCTTATACAGTGATTTTGGGAGTTGTATGGATGGTATTACTGATTATTATCGTGCGTGATTCGGGCCCGTGTTCTCTTGCCCCTGGGGCCCTACCCTTGGGTTGAGGATACTCCTGCGTGGTTGACGCTCGCACTTGGACTGACGATAGACTTAGCGACTTAGACAGTGAGACTTAGAGACTGATATGTTTAGTGATATGGACATGCATTGATTATTGATTCGATATACCTGCTTTTCTGTTTACCTGTACCAGTTACTTCATGCTCATGTCATCACTCCATGCTTACTGTTTCATATTCATCATTATTGTACGTGTTTACTATTTATGTCTATTGTGTCGCTCTGACAACCTGAGTATTCATGCTCAGAGTGAGAAGACTTAGCTCGGATCAGCACCCGTCATATCTTGAGGATATTGCAAACATCTAGATCAGCGACGTCAGCGCTATATTTCCTTTGACTCTATCTGGTTAGTTTTATATCTGTTTTGATTTAGTGACTACATTTCTCATTACATGTGCATTGATTACTGATTACCACGTAAAGCTAGAAGCCGAAGTGTGACTATGACAGGATATTTCCTTGACCGTAAGAGCACGGCTGGCCATGTCACGCCTCGTATTCCGTATTTTGGAAAGCGGGGCGTGACATTATCTCTTCCAGTTTGCCGCGAAATCGCGGTCAAATCAGGGTTTAGGCGGCGGTTCCGCCGCGACTTGGACGAGATAGGGTCTCGTACTTCTTGGGGTTCCATATGATTACCTGCATAATTTTCTGAGAAATTTTAATCTGTAAAATATCAACGTTTGAAAAATTGGACAGAAAGCTTGAAAATTAGGGTTTTGAAACTTCGATCGAACACTTTAACATCGTTTAGACATCGCCTAAAGCTTTAGTTTGGTTCTGATACCATGTAAGTGTACACTAGCTCCTCTATAATGGTTTTAAATTAAAGCATGTGAGCAATTTTAAAAAACTAGAGAGCTAAGTATACAAAATACGAATCGAACTAGAGATTAGGGTTTCATGTAGAGCAACTTGGGATAAAAATTAAGTGAATAAGAACTACAACCTTTGTTGTCCGGTCCTTCACTTCAATTGCTCCGTGTAGAAGTCTTTGAGCTCCTTTTCAACTCCGCTTGAAAGTGGAACGAGATTGCTTGAGGTCTTCTTCATCTATGATGATCCACCATGAAGCTTCTCTCACTCAAACTCTTATCTTCACTTAACCAATGAAAAAGTAAAGATAACATGCTATACTAATTTGCTATTCTAGTCTAGGATGATGAAGTGGGTTTTTTCTCATTAAAAAATCTTTCTTTTTCTTCTCCTTTTCTAACCTAGAAAAATCTAGAGGGAGATATGAGGAGAAGGATGAACTTGGCAAGAGCTAGAATGAAACATGGGGGTATTATGGATATTTAAAAGATAAATATAAGTAAATAGAAACAAAACAAGAGAGTGAGTCATGGTTGCTAAATATTTTAAGAACCATATAGAAGCCATGACTCATCTCTAGATATTTTCCTTTTCCTTTTTTTTTATATCTAAATATGCATTTTATCTCCAATGTGATTCTTGCATTGCCTTGTTCCATGTATCATCAACCATGATATATATATATATATATATATATATATATATATATATATAAAGAAAAGAATTTTAATGAGTAATTAGTCAATTTATTAAATCAACATTTGATTTAATAATCCGGTCATATCACATATAACCCGACTAATATAAAAAACGCTAGATTAAAATACGGTATCATATACTCGTAGTTAATCATGCTCCCGCACATATCTACATATGTGCCCCACTTCGTTTCGCCTGAGCTTGGAAACCCCTATGTGGGACTCTTAAGACTCGTCAATACGCTAGCAGTAGGTAATGATCATATCAGATACCTACAAGCCATCAGCGGTACTAGCTGGACGTAACGGTTACCCAGGTATTAAACGAATAGAAGATCAACAAGTAAACTTGTTCAAACTCCTGTAGAGCCAATAAGCAACACTTACCATACAGTCCGGTCACTTCGTCTGATATGTCGCATATCGAGTATGGGGTTGGAATCGTCATACCCCAATTACTCGATAAGTCATGCCGATGTGTAGCCTATAACCAATCGAGAAACTACCGATAACACTTATTAGTAAATCTCATCATCTCTGACTAGGGACCTGCGGTTATAGCTAATCGCGCATAGCACAGCATCAACTTCCGATACCGGGAGAGAAGAAACCCCTCCTATCGCTCACTGCCTCCATGTATCTCGGGACTGTACCCAAAATCCACCTGTTCGCACGACTCAGTAGAGCCGTGGTTGGGTGGAAATCAAAGCACAGTAGGAAACACACAAGATACTATGACGATCTCGGGTCTACAGACTAATTTGTACAAGTGTCACCAGAGAACTGCTATTTGATGATAGGTATAATACCATCTTGGAGTTCTCGGCGAGTCCGTTCAGCATACTCAGTCTCTAATGAGCACCTGTATATAATCTTTGATGTCAACCACCAATGAATATAGGATCATCTATTGCCCCAATACAGGGTCAAGAAACGTATATACTATTCTACTTTGGAATATCGACGTCCTGTCTCGATACTCTCTCGACTAGGAACTGTTAAGGATGTGTTTGTGGACTGCACATGCCCCACTAGTATGATCTGTATCATAGTCATGGTAGTCAAACTAACATCTTAAGGGTTTTATCAACATGTATCAAAAGACAGTAAACTTAAAATAGTAAACATGTTAAAATAAAGAGCAATCAGATAGTATACTATCATGTCGAGCAAGAAAGTCCTCAATATATATGTTCAAACATCCACTATAATATATAATAATGGTCTCTAGAGCATACATATTCCTAACAATTTTCGACTTGCACTAAGGCCAATTATTGGCGTAGCTCATACCCAACATTTCAAAAAGTCACTCAAATTGTGCCTATGGAAAATCCTTGGTGAGTGGATCCACGGTATTGTTCTTCGTGTCTACTTTCCGCACTTCGATCTCATGGCGATCAACTATCTCCCGGATCAGATGATATCGTTTCAGGATATGTCTGGAACGTTGATAGGACCTGGGTTTCTTGACTAATGACATAGCCCCATTATTATCACAATACAAGGGTATTGGATCAATAATGGTTGGAACCACTACAAGCTCTGAGATGAACGTCCGCATCCAGATAGTTTCCTTGGCAGCATCATTTGCAGCAATGTACTCAGTTTCAATCGTTGAGTCTGCAACGGTGTCCTGTTTGGAACTTTTCTACCAAACCGTCCCTCCATTGAGCGTAAATATAAAGCCCGAAATAGACTTGCTGTCATACTTATCATTCTGGAAGCTGGAATCGATAAAGACCTCCATTTGGAGATCCCCGTTACCATACACTAAGAACATTTCTTTAATCCTTTGTAAGTACTCAAAATATTTTTGAATTAATAAAATATTTAGGTTTGCTCCGAAACCTACACAAAGTTTGGGTTAAAAAAATTTCAAAATTTTTTCATAAATAAAAAATTTCAAAATTTTTTCATAAATAAAAAATTTCAAATTTTTTTCATAAATAAAAAATTTCAAAATTTTTTCATAAATAAAAAATTTACTTAAATTTTTTATTTAAAAAATCAATATTTTTAAACAGGCCGGCCCGAGCCCGGCCCAACCCAAGCATAGCCACGGGCCAGGCTGGGTTCAAGTTAAGGGGATTCGGGCCGGGCCTAAGCCTGGTCAACCCAGGCCATGCCAGGCCCGAAGACGGCCTGACCCGGCCCGATAGACACCATGATCCTCAACCCACCCCCTCTCTCTCTCTCTCCATCGCTGCTTTCTCTCACTCTCTCGCTCTCGCGCGCACAAAATGGCCGAACCTAATCAAGAGGTCAGGTTTTATAGTTGCAAGTATTGTGACAGGAGCTTCTTCCTGCAGGAGCATCAAATTAAGAGGTGAATGCTCTGGCCTGAATAGGATACGCGATGAGCAACGCTGGAAAAGGATCAAGCCCTGTAAATTTAGATCTAAGTTTGAAGCCTCCGTGTTGATGTTTCAGCTGGTTGGGGGGTGGGGGGAGGTATCAGGAATTAGTCGACTGCGAAATAGAAAATTTTCTTTTACGTCGTTTCCCTTCCTTCATATTTCTTTTATGTCCATGCATGTTGCTGAATAATAATACCCTAACGATGTAGTTATGGGTGCCTAGTTTATGTAATAATTTTAGCCAAATCCAAGTGCAATAAGTAAATCTTATTTTTTTTCCATCAACACTGAACTGCATTAATTAGTAGAAAGATTGAGTTTCCATGATTCTAAAGCTTACCGATTATATGACCCGTGCCTAACTCTCCAATTGATTCTGTGCAAAACGTATCTCTAATAATCCAAGTAAGAGCCAACTCCATCTTTGAAACAGTGAAACCTTTATTTAAGCATGAAAACGCAAGCATGCACGCCTATAAGTTAAATAAAAATTCACACACAGATTTAAAACTTGAAGAGCGGGTCACTAGAATGTTTTAATTAAGAATAATCCATAAGAATCATATAAGAATAAATCAATTTTCTGTTACATGCACACATGCTTTCCGTCTCTGAACTCGCCAATAATGGTTCATCGGTGAAGTTCGTTGAATTCGACAAAAAGGTTTTGGTCATCTCCATCATGAATATAGATCTATGATGTCTAAAGCTACAGAGTGGTGCTTCATGAAATAGTGAATTATTAACCCTCTATAAACATGATCCATCTACAGTAATGTCTTACAGGCTAACGACTAGATAAAAGTCATCTGCTTAGGTTTTGATAGGCTACATTTCACTAAAATACCCTAGACTATAGGCGCTCTTTAATAGATTCCCTCGATTTTTTGAAGTACAATATGCTCCCTTAAGACTGGTGTATCTTGAAAACAACCATAAAAGTTCATAATTTTAGAAACAACCTCTAACACTATCAACTAAAGTATATTGACCTATCTAGTTAAAGCCATTCTTTGCACAGTTAAATAAAACCAGGCGGTTTAAAATAACATTTATGCTGCTCCAAAACTCATGTACATCTTCTTCTCCTCCATCATTAACCACCCTTTCCTATAAAACCCAACACAAATTTCGCTATGGGAATTAAATTCCTTCTCTCACCCGTATAAACCCAATTATGCAAGAAATACCAAAGTGAGTTTGATCTTACAAGACTCTATGGATAGTCCGACATCACAAAAAGACAACAAGAAAGAAAGAAAGAACAACATATTAAAAAGATCCCCTAAAATCAAAGTTTAAAGGAGTTTATTGTAGTTCAAAAAGGTTTTAAGGTAGTTTAGTTGGAAAGAATGGTGATTAAGGATTTTCTGGTGAAATTACCCTGTTTAATATTATGTGTGAAGCATACAATGCAAATTCTGAACACATATACAAGTGCAAGTCAATCTTATGTCATCAATATTGAAGTATCATCATAAGGAAGATTATAAATATTTCCTAGTAACATATGCCCCATGAATCTCCAACTCTTTGCAAAATATATCACCAAAAGTGCTGTACAGGTATCTAAGACTTGATCGATCCATCTGTTCTTCACCAATAATCCAAACAAGAGCAAATCCCGTCTCTGAAATGATGAAACCTATTCACGTCTCTCACAAGAATCTCTCTCTTTGCAAACTTCGAAACGAACTTTGTCACGGTATGGCAATCATCGCACAACCTCAAGTTCTTGGTAATCCTGATTACTTCACCTTTGTTGCTGTTGATAAGCCCAAACGCCAATGCCAATTTCTCGCTATGCCCCATCACGATTCGCTCTTTCTCCTCTTGATCGAGATCGTAAAGAACGACTTTCGTGTTAGACACGTAACCGGTCTCTTTCATTTCCGATACCAATCTCGCTATGAATGCCTGAAGCTGTTCGATCTGTGGGTTTAATTCGTCGACGGATATGAAAGAGTACATTTTCCTTCTAACTTCGATCCAACTGCACCCAGGGACTTTCTGCAAACCTTTGGTTTCGAGAACTTTTTTCACACCGTTAACTTTTTCCCAAATTTGCGCCTCTGCATATATATCGGCCAAGAGAATATAGTTCCCTGCATTTAAAGGCTCTAGCTCAAACAATCGAACGCTCGCTCTTTCTGCGAGCTCAACATTGCAATGGATTCTGCATGCACCGAGCAAAGATCCCCATACAGTGGGGCCTGGTTCGATTCTCATCCCTTCTATAATTTTCGCTGCTTCATCGAGCTCGCCAGCTCGGCCTAAAAGGTCAACCATGCATGCGTAGTGTTCTGCATGAGGAAATATATTAAATTCTTTTGACATCGAAGAAAATAGCCTTTTTCCTTCTTGTACAAATCCAGAATGACTGCAAGCTCCTAAAACACTTACGAATGTAATAGGACTTGGCGAAACGCCCTTTTTTACCATTTCTTCGAATAAAAAGACCGCTTCTTTTCCGAAACCATGAATCGTGAAACCTGCGATCATCGAATTCCAAGTCACGACATCCCTGTTATGTGTCATCATTGTGTTAAATACTCGACAACCCGTTTCTAAACTTCCGCATTTTACATACATTGAGATCAAAGCATTGAGCACCGATACGATCGAATCAAGCCCTCTTCTTAAAATATAAGCATGCAATAGTTTCCCTTGCCCTAGAGCGGCCAAACGGGCGCAAGCTTGAAGGACACTAACCATAGTAATCGAATTAGGAACCGTATTTACTTCACCCACCATCATCTCTCGAAAGAGCGTCAGAGCATCAAAAGGGCTCTCATTCGCGTAACAAGCTATCATCGCGCTCCAGGTGACCACATTCCTCTCACCCATTCTATCAAACACTCTCCTGGAACACAAAATCCGACCTAGCTTCGCATAGCAATCGACGAGGGTCGTCGCGACATGCACTTTCGAATCTAACCCGTGTCTCAAAACATGCCCATGGATCTGTTTCACCCTTACTTTAGCCAACGCATGGTTCGACGACGAGGCAACACAAGCTTTAAGCACGTAAGAGTAAGTAAAGCTATCCAGCGGCAATCCAAGCAGGACCATCTCTCTACAAAGAGAGACAGCCTCTTCGCCCACGTCGCCCATCGCCAAAGCCCTCAAAAGGGCATTCCAGACGAAGATGGTTCTCTCAAGCGTTTTGTCGAACACGTGGCGGGCGTCGTCGACGGAGCGGAACCACGAGTACATGTCGATGAGTTTGGTACACAAATAGGAATCCTGATCGAAACCATTGTCGACGATGTGTCGATGGACGATCTTGCCCAGGTTTGGGTCTTTTGAATGGGTGCATGCAAGGATGAGGGATTCGTAGGTTCGCTGGGTTGGGTTGTGTTCGTGGGGGAGGAGCTGAAGGGCCTGCTTGAGATTGCCTCTCCTGCATTGGGTTTGGATCAAATGGTTGTAATTATTGGTGGTGGTGGTGGTGGTGGTGGTGAGATTTGATGAGGAGTTGGTGCAGGAGAGATGTTTGAGAGGGAGAGGGAGCTGCTGCTGCCGATGAGGATGGGGATGAGGGGCCCACATTGGGAAGAAGAAGTGTCGGGTCTTGGATTTGAAGAGGTTCCAGTTGAGTCTAATGGGTTTTGTGCGAAGGAGAAGGATGCCTCCAATGGTGTAAGAATCGACGGCCAGATGATTCATTGTGGTTGGGGGTGAATGGATGTTTTTTTTTGAAGTGGGGAAGTTGAGGGAAAAGGGAATAACGTATGTGGGTCCCACATTGGGAGTTACCGTGTGGAGCGCGGATCCTTATTTTTTTAATTTATTTGGTGAGTTTTTTTTAAATGCTTATTTATTAAAAACTCTCAATACATTTGTGCCATTTTAACAAAACTACCAATAACTTTAAAACTATTAAGAAACTACCAAAATTAAGAAAGACAGGCTAACACCGTTAACTCCTAGGTTGAAATCCCTGACTTAAATACTAAGATTAAACTTAGTTATTTACCTTTTTAGCAACTAAAACTTCTTCTTCTCTCTCCAACCACTGATTCATTTGACTCGTTGACGATTCCTTTTTCTCGCCTCGTTGACGATCCTTCTACTTGCCACATTGCCGACGATCTTTGCTTACAACCTCATCCACGACCCTTTTGCTTAGCTTCGTTGACGATCCCTTCTTGGCTCATCGACGAAACCTCTACTTGCCACCTCGCCAACGAACCCTTTGCTTGCCACCTCAACCACGATCCTTTTGCCAAAAGCAACGGTTTTACTTTCGAAGATTCATCGAGGGTCGGTTCTTATTCTGAAGCACGAGGCGGACTGTAAAGTAATTTTTTTGGGTTCAATTTGTGATTTACAGGCTTTAAATTAGTTGTTATTGTTGAGAGTCCAGTAAGTTGATATAAAAATCAGTTTTTTTATGAATAATACTTGATATAAAATTGTTTTCTTTTAATTTTGCAGCTCAGAATTAAGTAATCTACTGCCAAAGTTGACTGTGAGAAACTTTTTTTATCAAAAAAATTATTTTTTATTAACAAATTTGTGAGCCCCTACCACTATGCACCAATTTGGTAACTTTGTAATTATTTATTTCTGAATCATGTTATCTTTTCATCCATGTAAGATAACCTTGCTACAGCCATGCATATAGAAGTTCATCATGGTGAAGTGTTTGAACACGTTGGAGGAATAAGAAGATATGTTGGGGGGTAATTGTACCATAATCAAGAACTTTGAATTTGATAAAATGGGCTGGTTTGTTTTGAAACAATTGCTAAAGAACTATGTAGGATTACTTGAAAACTACATTGCTTATCAACTATTGCCGAATCAGCCTATGAATGAAGGTCTTGTTGTGATAGAATCCGATATAGGAGTTTTGGAGTTGATGAAATTCTTAGAACTTGATAGCAATATACAACTGTATATTGAAGTATTGGATCCCAGAAGTGGTGCAGAAGATTTGTCACACCCCGTTTCTCAGTGTATGGGAAAGTAGGCGTGGCAGGCACGCGGCGTGTTTACTCAAAAGCAAACACGTTAAGCGTAAATAAGCAATATATATAAAATACACAAGAATAACAAGAGATCGTAATATAAACATCAACTTTTATTAATAGTCATTCTTTACATTACAACTGATTTGAAAAGGAAATGTATAATGATAGAAAGCAATGCTTAAACAGTGGCATATAAACTGAAATAAGTACAAGTAAAAGCTAGAAGTCTTACTGCTCTATGAACTGGTCCAAGTCGTCCTGGCGGGCTCGGTCTCCTTAGGGTCCGGTCCTATTGACGAACATTCCAAAAAAAAATAATAGAAGGAATGCTGTCAGCGAACTAGCGCTCGGTAAGTCCCAAAAGTAAGAGTAGAATAGAACAGAATATGACAAGTAGAGAGTATATGACTGGTAATTTGTATAGGTATATGTTTGTTATACTAACGTAATTGTTTGTAGCTTAGTACAGAAAGTATCAGTGTATACGAGAGAAGTCCAACTTACTCCGTGGACTATGGTAACCCGTAGTACAAGGCCCCGTCAAAACCCACGGGACAACGACACAGGATATTTAGGTAGGTGTATTTCAGTGACCATCTCGTTCCACTTCTAATACATTCCGTACCAGTCTACCCCGTTAAACCCCGTAATGTATATTGTATTGATTGTAGTTATCAGACTTGCCGAGACCATGGATACAAGTTGTTCATGTAAACAGGTTCAGGATGTAAACAAGTAGGCACGTAATCGAGTCATGTTATAACCATGGTTCGGTCAAGTCAAGCTATGTTTGCATGTTGATATTATTCTGGTATTCAATTTCAGATTCAAGTATTCATATTTGGTATATTGGATTTATGTTTGAACTAGATTTAGATTAGACTTAGACTCAGATGGAGTCAGACACTTTAAAACAGATTTGGATCCTGAATTATATTCTGGTGTTATCGGTAACTGCTGCACATGAACGGCAGAATTTGTGTCTTTTTCTAAGAAAATTATCATTGATAACTCCGTTAAGTTTTTCTACCTTAAATAGGCAAGCACTCAGTTTCTCCGGCTCCCCGAGGCTCAAGAGAATTGATCCTGCCTAAACCTATACTTACTAAGGTTCTTAATATAATTTTATATAACTCGAAGGGGTTTTATGAAAAATATTTTATATACTTTCAAAATAAAGCTCGAGTAATTATTTATTTTTTTTAGGGTTTTCATGGATGTGAATTTTAAAGAATGAGGCATATTAGTGAATAGTTACATAACTTGAATAGTTCAAGGTATTTTAGTGTAAGACTTGTCTTGTATTGATACTTGATGGTATTTTAGTGAAACTTGTCATTCTTTTAACTTTAGAAAAACATGGAATTTTATTATAACTTTAAAATATGTGGTTTGATAATATTTATATAATATTAAAAATTAATTTTATTATTAATTAGAAAATCACGTTTTTTTTAAAAATCGTATTAAAAATCTTTCGAGACCAAATGCTCCGTGAGAAGATCTGCATTTCGCTCTACTAGCCCGAGAATGTGCGATAATCCGCACCATCCAAGAGCGGGTTCCCCAAAATGGGTTATAGAGATATAATCACAAAGAATTTAATAATACAATTAAAAAGAAAATCGGGTTTTTATAGTCGATGGTATTTTAATGAAATATTGCATTTGCCACAAAAATTTGTTTCCAAAAGTATCGTGCTATGTAAACATGTGTGTATGTGAGAGCAGGTCATTACCTTGTGAAATTTTCTAGAGGTATGATTAAGCAAAGTAATAAAATATGGTAGATAATAACTTCATGTTATTTAAATGTAAAACTCAATTTAAAGTTATTTAATATGATGATTTAGGGTGAAAGTTATTTCTAATTATTAGTTTTATGGTTATAAACATATGTTAAGAATATGGATGGGCAATGATTAAGAAAAAGTGTGATTTCAAGGTTTTAGAATCAAAAGTCTGTGTTAACTCCACTTACCGACATATTTTGAAAAAGAGAACTTTTTATATAGATAGAGAAGAATGAGGTGGGGCTTACTAGCTAGAAGGGTAGGAAAGAGGTAGAAGAAGATAGCTTGATCGTTGCGGCGTCGCGGGGTCGCCGGAACTTGCTCGATTCCTTGCCGGAAGTTGGTCTTGGCCTAACTCCACTTCTACTCCACTTGTACTTAGAAAAATTTGATAATTTTGACTAGGCATTTCAGAATGAGAAAAGGCTAGGGTATGGGGTTGTATTTATAGTGTTGAATTAGGGTTTTGGAATTGAAAGAATGAATTAAAATACGTTAAAATTTGATTTAAAGATAAAATTGAATTCTCTGTTTAATTTCAGAGTAAACAAACAGTGCAAGGATAATGGGGGTAAGCCAAGAGTCATATGGGCAAAGCACATGGGCTTTTACCCACGGTCTACCCATCGGCGCTGGTCTCCCAGCCGATCTCGCCGGTCCATTGGTTTAGTTAGGCCAGTGGATTCTCGCCACGTGTCCTACTCGTTGTTAATATCATTGTGCACATATTTATTTTCCCTGACTTTTCATTTTTATGTGCAGTACACGTACTTTTGGGCTTCCAAAAAGTTTAAAAGAAAAATTAGGAAAAATAATATGTGGTTGATGGGATTCAAACACAGGAGCTATGTTATAGCAATGTAAGGCTTTACCAATAAATTACAAGTGCTTTCTTGCTGTTCTTAAACAAGAATAACTTTTAAATTGTGCTCAGATTTGCAAACTCCATTCTATATATTAACTTTAAAAAAATTGTACAGTAAAATCAGAGTCGTTACAAGATTTGTTACCTGAATATTGCAGAAAAGGTATGGAATTTAAATTGCTTAAGTTGACATATTTTAATTGTAACCCTTCGAAAATCGTTTAGGCAGTTTTTCGGTAATCGGCTAAAATGTCAGCTTTTTCCGTAAAAAGTCAAAATAGGTATTTTTCATTATAGACCTAATTATACAAAATTTAGATAAGATATTACTATAATTTTGTCACTAAAATGTCACTTAAAATTTTCTAGTTAAATAAAAAAAATTCGTAATTAATTATTTTTAATATTGTTTTAAGCTTTTAAAAATACATTAAATTAGTGATAAATACAAATTTAATTAGGTAAATTTCATAATTTGGAATCTTTATAAGCTAAAATATAGTGTTAATAAATTGTGTCATGACTTGCAAGATTTTAGTTTTATGGTTGGAAATTTAATGAGAAAAATGAAGTAAAATGGTGTTTTTTTGTGAAAAGTTGATGTGAAATGCATTAAATGAGAACTTAAGGGGTTTTTTGACCTAGAAACCTCTACACAAAACCCCCATTCCCTTTCCCCACCTGCTGGCCGAGCCAAGCTGCTGCCATTCCCCATTTTTCTCACTTCTTCTTGCTTCATTTTCATAGCAAAATCCATTGAAAATTCACAAATTCCATCTCAAATTCAAAGCAAAATCCTAATCCCATCTCTCCTCAAACCAAATTTAGTTTAAAACTTGAAGAAAGGAGGCATCTTTGGTGGCTTGAGCAACTAGGGTTTAACTTGTGAGGTGAAGATTCTAATCTATTTGTTAACTTATGGTTTAAATGTGCAAAAATTGAACTTTGATGTATTAATTTAATAGAAATTGCTTGTTTATGAAATTCAAGAAAGGGATTTGATTGTGGATTAGGGTTTGTAGCATGGTTGATGGAGTTAAGTTAGGGTTTGGTTATCTAATTGGTTAGAGTGGTTAATTGTGCGATGTTGCGCTCGCTAAATCGATAAATTGCGATATTTGCATCGAATCGGTATGCAAATGCTTTCTAGGTTTTTATGTAAATTAGGAGGTGATCAAATTGCGTTATATTAGCGATATAATTAGCTTCACATACGACTATTAGTGTGCGCGAATGCGGGGTTTTGTCTAGCCGGGTTTTAGTTTTGTCGATTGCCCCGAAATAACGATTCTAGTTAAGATTTAGCGATTTTCGTGTGTTTTCCCGCGCACCGAGTGCACGTTATGTTTAATTCGAGAGCGTCGATATTTGTATATTGTGACTTGCATCGTTTTAGGATATGTAATCTTATGCTTGGTGTTGTGCAAATATAGGATCGGTCGGGGAAATATCGGACACGGCGCGTAAAGGCAAGGCGGTGGTCGGATCGGATTAGCGAGGCTTCAGGTGAGTAGATGTATTCATCTATGGGGAAATCGTCTGGATGGCGCGAGGCGCCCCCTAGTTAGGATTACCTTATTTCTTGCAAGACTTGTATTGCTAGTTAGCTTACCCCTTTATTTACATTGCATACCCTTACACTAACCGTATACTAGATTGCATGGACATTCATATACGCATATGTGATATCACTTCGTAGGACACAGACACCATTACCATTGGCATCTGTTGCACGCGCACTATTCATGTGACACACACGCCTTTGGTAATTGCCATGCCACGTGCACTATAGAATCTGTTTAGCTCAGTATCGCCACTTGCATCGTACATGATATATGAAATTTGCATAGCATGGATATACCTCACATCATCATCATACTTACATAGATTTCTAGCCACAAATCACATCACATACCTTGATATCATAGACATTTATCATATACAACATGTTGGACTTTATGATTTTCTTGAGGATTTCAGTATTGCTGCGATTTCTGGATTTTTGGGGAAAACCGCAAGAATTTAACAAAAGCTTTTATTCATCATTTTTAAAACAAAGTTGCGGTTTTCTCGTGATGTATGTGTCGTCCACCATGAGTTTTCATGTTTTCTGTTGGATTTCGAGACCCGATTCGAGAAGTGGATGAACCGTCTCGAGTACATGGTGGGCCCGGTATGGTACCCCGGGGCAAGAAGATCGAGTTGTAGATGATGAGCCTGGCAGGGGAAGACTACCTACCGGTGATGTCTGGCGCGGCGGATATCCGGAGGATACCGACCGTTGTCGTGAGATTTGATGACAAGGGCCGATCCGGACTGACGGAGCCCGATATTTTGAGACATTGATACAGTAAGACATTGAGACAGAGGTGATTTCATATTTGGTGTCGATACTTGACACGGTTTTCAGATGATTCTTGATGGTATTTAGCTATTATACAGATATTCCTTTTCCTAAAGTTAAGAATGCAGAACTCTTAACATTTAAAACACTTAAAGATTTAGTAATGACATTGCATACATGTGCATGCATACTAGAGGTATTATATCACATCTGAACATACATGCTGTGACGCATTTGCGTGCATTCTTACGATTGCCTTATTAGATATTATATTCTACTCACGAGCTGGCAACTCACCCCCGTTGTGCCACAGTGTCTTGCAGGTCGGACCCGTCATCCTTGTAGCGGCGGGCTATCTTATCATCAGCTCCTTTTGCTCAGACTCGCGACATCGCCCGTAGGTGGGTTGCGAGCACACTTTATTTCTTTTTGCTCTATCATTGTATCTAGTATTCTCCATCTACCACTTTCTATTTGTATATGCGACCTAGTGATGAGACTGAGAGATTTGTATATATGTGGTTTCTTTTGGGTCGAGCTCACTTAAGCCGACGTGTGTTTTCTGATATTTTGCATTTCTTTTATGCTCTTTTTCTTGATATTACTTATATATTGCGTGTGGTTGTGATCCGCCTTGGGCGAAGAGCTAGCTCCCGCTTGGGGATGTCATTTTATGATTACAGGTTATATATATCTTGTTGTACCCATTTTGGGGGATAGAAAATACAGGGGAGACTCTGCCGAAATTTTCGGGAATTTTTGATGTTTTTAAAAAGGGATTCTATGCAACTTAATTGATTTAAAAATCGTTTTCATGTAAGGGTTTCCTTCACTCTCTTTTGATTTTGGTTTAGATTTTTCTGGGTTTTGGCTGACTTAGGTTACGGTACGCCTTTAGACGTCTCGTAATCTAAGTGCCAGTCACGTTCCGTACTTTCGGGTCGTGACATTAATGATATGTACATGTTCAGTTTATTTATGTGGTTGCAATTATTCAACTGTTGGTGTAGATGAAATTGCTAGGACAAGGCAGAACAAGAAGAAGAATAAGGATGTTCAGGATGCAAACCAATTTAGGGCTACGGCCAATAAATTGGTGAATGAGATAGCGGCTGCAAAGAAAAGAGAAGAAAAGCAATTAGAGCAGAGAGAAGAATCTGCAAAGAGAAGAGAAGAATACAATGCAGTTAAAAGGAAGGGAGAAGCAGATGAACAAGTAAGGAGAGAAGAACATGAAAATGTAACTAAAAGAGCAATAGAAGTTGATTTGAGAAGAGTACAGTTATAAGAAAGGATTAAAGTTAGAAGAGAAGCAACACACAAGAAGAAGTCCCAAGAAATAAAAGCCGTCCAGAGGGAAAAAGAGCTTAAAGAAACTACCAGAAAGAAAAAATAAGATGCGGCATTGAAGCAGAAAGAAGAAGAGATGGCTAAAAAAATTGAAAGAAAAAATTGAAGCAAGTGAGAAAAAGAAGAAATAAGAAGATGATTTGAAAAGAAAACAAGAAGAAAGAAAAAGGTTAATTCAATTAGATTTGGAGGGTGCAGCCAGAATAGATGTTGATTTGATTGCATAAAGAATTGAATGTGATGAAAGAAGAGCTCAATATAAGCAGTCTATAAAAACAGAAAAAGTGTTAGTGTATATGCCCTAGGAGCCATTATTGTATCATACTTGTATGTATATTACTTAATGGAAGCTTGGGATATTCACAGTTGTATATACAGTCTTGCTAAAAATGGTAGTATGCTACTTGGTTTGTGTCTACTTTAATATGTGCATATGTTTCTTGTAACATATCACTTATACATATTAGTAGAGCCCATAGGATCTTTTCTTGATTACCAGCGTTGTGATGACAGTTACACTAGTGGGGGCTGGGTAGTCTATAAGCAACATCATATACTTGTCCCTAGTTGTAGGATTATCGAGACAGGACATCGATATTCCGGAGTAGACTAAGTGTGTACGCTTCTCATCCCAGTTGGGGAGATGGCATGTCCCACAGCCATCAGTACGTCGTACTGGAGATAGTATACAGGTGCTCGTTAGGTTACGGGTACACCGGACAGGACTCGCGAGGGAACTGATTGGTTGGTATTATACCCATCGTCAGTTAACAGTTCCCAGGTGACATGAGTACAGCATAGTCCACAGACTTGACACTGCTATTTCGCCTCGAGTGTGTCCCACTGTTCTTAGAGTGTTACCCTACCACGGCTCAAAGGAGTCGTGCAAACAGGTAGCAGTTGGGTGCAGTCCCGAGCACTTGGAGGCAGTGGCGGTTAGACAGGATTCGTCTCTCCCGGTATTGGGAGTTGATATTGCGCTGTGTCAGAGAGTCATTACGCAAAGTCCCTGGCCAGGGCAAGCGAGATTTACTGGTAGATTCCAGTAGTTTCTCAGGGTGTAATGGGCTACGCTCCGACACGACTTATACAGCTATTAGGGGACTGACGCTTGCCGCCCCCTAGGCTCGATATGCGATAGTCTTAGACGAGCAGACCGGACTGTACGGAGATTGTCACATCAGGCTCAGTAGGAGTTCGGATGGTTTTCCCCATCGGCCTTCTTATCGATATCTACCTAGGGACCGTTACGTACAGCTAGTGCCGCTTGCGGTCTGTGGTTAAACCCACTGCCAGCGTAGTATCGAGTCTTTAGAGTCCCACACAGAGAGTTTCCCTGCTCTAGGCGAAACGATATAGAGGTCGTATGGTTTTACGACAAGGGTTCGGACGCATACGTGTGTTTACGCACGTACGACGTTCGGACAATTTTTACTAGCCAACTTTGGTTTAAGCCAGATTCTAGTATCGAGTTATTGGATTTATACAGTCTAAAGTTTTTCCGTGTTTTCACGGATTGGAGGGGCGTTCTCGTAATTTTCCGGGAAGCTTCTAGAAGCATGGTGACTTGGAGGGTAAGGTGGCATTAGCATTAATTGATTTTGTGACTCATGAGATGAATCATTCAAGTGAGTTAATGAAGCATTTATTGCTTAATGACTCACTTGATGATTCATTGCACATATTCAATGAAGCATGATGATAATGCATTTGAATTATTCATTTGATAATTCTTTATGCTTCATAATATATTAGAAGTGAGAAACAATTTCAATTGATGCTCATCACCACCTTCTCTCTCCTCAAGCTCTCTCATTCTTGAAACCCTAACCCTAACCTCTCATGTGTTGAGATCAAGGGTTAGTTAGACTAATACATCCATAACCTCACTCTATATCCCCTAGGTAGCTTAGATTAGCACTTTAAGCAACCTAGTTATCTCAAGTTAGAGATCAAGCTTGTAGTAGGAGCTCTCGGGTGGATCATCTTTGATTCGAGGAGGCCGTTGAGGTGCCGATGTTCCAAGGAGCCTACGAGGAGTGGAGGACCGCGATGAAGACCCGAAGGACAGGTAACGTGAGTTATAACTTCGAATCCGAGTAGTTAAACCTTTCGTAGTTTGCTAGTAACGGTTTAGAAACGATTCATGCGCTCAAGTCCGCGTTACGAAGCTTTGATAATCGTTTTTCATATATTCCGCCTCCCCGCAAGTTCATGGGGTGCGTGACATGGACTTATAGTGGTATCAGAGCCAACTAAACCATTACTAGCTTGTTAGCAACTAATTAGAAGTTCGATCGACGGAAAACACGAAAATGAAACCTCGGGATCCCTAAGTTTCTGTTAATTTTAAACATGTCTAAAAATTTTTTTGATATGCCTTAAAATTCACAGCAGGGTATTATAAGAGTTCTGGAAAAATACGAGGACACAACTCGGCAAAACGGCCGCGGAAACGCGGCCAAATGGTGCTTTTGGCCGCGGATCCACCGCCGAGTCAACGCCGAGTTGACTCGGAGTTTCACAGTAATTCATAGTTTCTGGTGTTTTGTTTTCCTGTATATTCTATTTTCTGCCCTGGTTACTTCAGTACAGGTTTGCTTTTGGGGTAGACACGGATAAAGGTAGTCGATCGATGTTCTAAACTAATTGCTAATAAGGTTATTATCTATAATGTTTAATGTGTTCGTAAACCTCCCCTAACTGCTAGTATGTCGGTTGGCAGGGGGTTGCACATTTCTGTAATGTTTATTGTTTGTGTTTATGGACTTGATTGGAGTGTTGTGATGATTAGCCGGGGTTTGAGATGGGTTTAATATTCATTCATTCGATGTAAATGTAATATGATATAATATTCTTTTGCGGGGCGCATCCAGGTTGCGGTTGTAGCCACCGTTGTATTATTTCTTTTTACTGTTTTTGCTCTTAGGATAGACCCAAGGCGGGGTGCACAAACTACCGGGTACTTTGAAGTATTTAGTGGCCTACTCACTTTGTTGAGGGAGACCGCTTCACTTCGGGTACCTGGCGGGTAGTTTGCCGTACCCATAGGGGTCTAGGGTGGGGTAATGGCTATTCATCACAATTGTGTAATCCGTCTTTTATTGCAGGCTCAAAGCAAATGCGGATTGCTGGTAAATCCAATAAAGTTCATTAGTGATCTGGAATGCTTATTATTGCGTCTAACGAATGTACAATATCTATATATGATAGCTATTAGACGTCACTTATGTTTTACACCCGCGCTAGCCCAGCCCCCGCTCTGTCGTTAGTTAAGTAACCTAACGGGTGATGACGGGACCCCGTGGCGAATGCGGATGGCATAAGAGGATGTGGTATTTTCGTTGTTTTCTGCAATGATAGGATAAATGATGGGACGCATTATTATAATGCAAAGAAAATAAACCATAGTTTAATCGTTGGAACAAATTTAAAAGAAACCACTCGGTTATTTTAAAAGATCGGAATTTTTTAATTGCGGAGCTTTAACCACTCCTTTTAAAAAGTATCAGGTTCCTTCGATTATATCAAGTTCACTACGTTCACGGTTTTGCCAAAACCATTCGTAGCCCTCCGTCATTTCATATAGATAGTCGATAGTATTCAAGCTGTGTTTGTTGACTAAAGTCAAGGCACAGTGTTTGGTAGCTATTGGATATTCATATGCAGCATAGATAGATGCGTTGGTTTGGGACAGTCGTATTACCTTGTTGACTAAAATCAAAGGTATGTACGGGTGGGTTCAAATTAACCTGGATAATGACGGATAGAACTTGACATGTGACTTATGATTTGTTGACTAAAGTCAAGGTCATAAGAGCATGGGGCAAAAATCCATATCGGGAATTTCTAAAGAAACTGAAATTTGCAGAGAGATGCATACCATTTTGGAGTTTGATGAATGTTGGTAGGATTCCTTCAACATTATCATACGATGATATTTTGGATCCCGATCCTACTGTGAGTACATATTACTTATCAGGAGATTCGTCACTTAACGATCAATGCTATAAACCAAGTAGGTGCCTAGAAAGGTGTCAACGGGGCTACGCCCCCAGAGAAAAGAGGTTATTTAATTAAGGAACTTCGCGAAAGAGTTGGAAAACCTCCCTCGAAGTATCGACACTAACCTGGCTGAACGGTTAAGCAAGAATTGTACGGTGAGAATAGTCATGGATAATTCTTCTTTTATGGTTTGAGGAGGGATTCGAGAAACAGTGGGAGCCATCCTGTTTAAATAAATTAAAAACCACTCTAAACTTGCAACAGCATCATGCTAAAATGTTTTCTTCTCTCTCTCTTAATTACAGCGACCATGTGACCACGACTAGGTTACATCTAGATAACAAATTGACTGAATCTGACTTATATGACTGGCAAAGGTCTGTCCAGATGTCCATTGCCTATGACAAGCTGGATCACCCTATTACTACTCAAGATCCCACCGTCCCAGGTCTAGTTTCCACTGTCGCGGATATGGATATCCGTAAGACAAGGGAAAAAGATAAAGCGAAAGCTAAGTGCCTCGTATTTGCTTCAGTTGATGGTATATACCAGAAGTAGCACAAGAAGATGGACTTATTTTCCATCTTTCTCCATAACAAAGATTTATATGGAGAGCAATCTCATATCACAAGATATGAAACCTCGAACGAATTAATTCAAGCGAGGTTGGCTAATGGGTCATCTGTAGGGGACAACATCCTTACAATGACTAGCTGTATTGATCAGCTCAAGGACCTGAAAACCACGTTGGAGAAAGAGTCAGATACTGACTTGATTCTACAGTCTCTACCTTCTACCGTGAAGGAAACCAGGGAAGTGGAAGGAAAGATAAGGGCAAAAGTTTCGGGACTGGATATAGTAAAAGAGGGACGTTCCTATTGTTATGGGATTGGGCATAGGCAGAAAGATTGCAGGGTTTTAGAAACCAGTAGCCAGGATACGAAGCATGTTGTGGCTTCAGCCTCAAGTGTATTTGTAATTGAGAACTGTTTGTCAATTAACTCTACTTCCTGGGTACTAGATACCGGAGCAGGATCTCATATCTGTAATTCATTACATGCTTTGAGAAACCGTAGAGTTATGAAGGTAGGTGATTTGTCTCTCAGAGTTGCAAACGGAATGAGCGTGGACGCTGAATCCGTAGGAGAATATCGCCTAGGTTTGACAAGTGGGCATATATTGATTTTACGTAACTGTTTATATATACCTAGTATGACTTGTAATATCATATCAGTATCCTCACTTTCAAGAGAGGGATATGATTTTACATTCGTAAGCGATGTAGTTAACATCCACCTAAATCAAGTTTTGATTGGGTCAGGTACATTAAATAACGGTATATACGATTAAGTCAAGCTCAGGTTTTCAATATCCAGAATACACTTAAAAGAAAGTCTCCGAAATTAAATCAGGCTTTCTTATGGTATTGTAGACTAGGTCACATCAATGAGAGAAGGTTGACTAAGTTACATAAAGAAGGATATTTGAATCCGTTCGAATATCAATCTTATGCTACTTGTGAATCTTGTCTCATAGGAAAGATGACAAAGACTCCGTTTACTGGACACGGAGTAAGAGCAAGCGAGCTCTTAGGACTCGTACATAGTGATGTGTGCGGTCCAATGTCTACACATGCGCGGGTGGTTATTCCTACTTCATTACTTTTACGGATGATTTCTCTAGGTATGGATATATCTGCTTAATGAAGCATAAATCCGAGGCCTTTGAGAAATTCCAAGAATTTAAGAATGAAGTGGAAAACCAAACCGGCAAAAGTATCAAGACACTGAGATCTGATCGAGGTGGTGAATACTTGAGTGCCGAGTTCCTGGGTTACTTAAAAGAGAATGGAATTCTCTCTCAGCTTACTCCTCCATGCACACCACAGCATAACGGTGTATCGGAGAGACGGAACCGAACCTTATTAGATATGGTACGTTCCATGATGAGTAACGCCGAGTTACCGCGATCATTCTGGGGATATGCACTAGAATCAGCTGCATATCTTTTGAACCGAGTTCCAACCAAGACTGTGCCTACTGTTGGATATATGTATGCCCTAGAGGCCATTATGAGATAGTGGATGTATCTTTACATGTATATATATTCAGTATGCATTCTTGCTCGACATGATAGTATGCTATCTGGTTCTACTTTATCTGACATGTTGATTTGATCATGCTTTTATTTATTCATACATGCTGATAAAGCCCTGAGGATATTGGCTTGACTACTCTGACTATGATGGAGATCATACTAGTGGGACATCTGTAGTCTATAAGCATATCCTAGAAAGTCCCTAGTCGTAGGTATATCGAGACGGGGCATTGATATACCAGTGTAGACTAGCGTATATGATACTAGACCCATACGATGGGCGATGGAAGTTCCCACATTCATCGATGTTTGACATCAAGATCATATACGGGTGCTCAGTGCTGACTGGGTACACTGGACGGACTCACCGAGAACTCCTATATGGAATTATATCTATCGTCGAATAGCAGTTCTCAGGTGACACTGGTATAGGTTAGTCTGTAGACCCGAGATCGTCATGGAGTCTTGTGTGTTCTCCCACTGTGCTTTGATTGCCACCCTACCACGGCTCTACTGAGTCGTGCAAACAGGCGGCCGTTGGGTACAGTCCCGAGACACACGAAGGCGATGAGCGATAGGAGGGGTTTCGTCTCTCCCGGTATAGGGAGTTGATGCTGTGTTGTGCCCGACTGGTTATATCAGAAAGTCCCTGGCCAGGGCTGATGAGATTTACTGATAAGTGTTATCAGTAGTTTCTCGAACTGTTATAGACCAGTCAACGGCACGACTTATTGAGTCATTAGGGTCGACGTGACCATCCCTAGACTCAATATGCGGCATATCTGACGAAGAGACCGGACTGTACGGTAATGTTGCCGGATGGCTCGACGGGAGTTGAAACAGGTTCACTTGTTTTCTTCTGATTGCTCAATACCCGGGTGGCCGTTACGTTTAGCTGACCGCTTGCGGCTTGGGGGTGCTTGATGTGATCATCACCCACTGCCGGCGTATTGACGAATGTTAGAGTCCCACATAGGAGTTACCTAGTCCAGGCGAAACGTTGTGGTGCGCGTATGCGATATGCGCTTGGACCCGATTAAAATGCATGTATAGGATACCGTATATTAATTGGGCGGCTTGCTAATGGTCGGGTCATATGTGATATGACCGGATTAGTGAATCAAGTGTTGATTTATCATTAGCTTCTCACTACAAATCCTATCTTGTTTATTTTGGATGTATGCATGCATGTATGCATTCATTCTTGTTCATGCACATTTGGATGTGCAAGCACACATGCATACATACATCATTTTATCATGGTTGCTTATACAATGAGAATGGCGGCAATATAAGAATCACACCATGGTTATTTTTATGGATTATTATTGCTTTTAAATTAAAATAAAAAGGAAATGAAAATGGGTTAAATCATAAAAGGTTTCTACACTCTTCTTAACCTTACCATGCTCACCTAACATTTAACCCATGGTTTATTTTCTTTTTGTGCTTTTAACTTTAATCCAATAATATCTTTTGAGTTAACCATGGTTGGATATGAGGAAGGAAAAATATATATGCTTATTTTTCATATTTCTTTCAAGGGTTCATTATTCTCTTCCTCACAAAAAGACCACCATCTTCATCAACCTTGATCCTTTGATCTCTAGTTCTTTCAAGAGAGCAAAATACTCATAAAAATAGGATTTTGAAGTGAGATCCTTAGCCACAACATCATTCTACTCAAGTTTAGCCAACTTGATTAGAGTGTTCTTTTTGTTTTACAAAGTTGCGAGCTTGGACGGGGAACTCCGTGGTGGATCGTCGTGGACGTGAGAGGACTACAAGAGAACCTTCTTCCAACACCCAAGAGACTAAGGAGTCAAGCAAAAAGGGAGCTACAAAGGTTGTAGTCTCGAAACCCTTATTTGATTAGCTTTCTTTTCCGTTACCCTAATTTTCTAGGATCGATTCCTTTGCGTGTTTGTTTAGCACCATCAAAATACATACTTTATAACATGTGATGCTTCAAAACTCATTATAGGGTGCTAGGCAAACCTAACACCTACTACACCATATCAGATGTGGAGTGGGAAGAAACCCTGTCTTAAGTATATTAAGACATGGGGATGTCCAGCTTTTGTAAAGAAGCAGCATGCGGACAAGCTCGAGGCACGCTCAGTACAGTGTAAATTTGTGGGATATCCAAAGAACTCCATGGGATATTGTTTCTATTACGCAGAGGAACAAAAGGTCTTTGTTTATCAACATGCCCGCTTCTTGGAAACTGAATTTTTGGAAAATCAGAAGAGTGGGAGCGCAATAGAACTGGAAGAAATTTCAGAGCCACAAGCTATTACTGAAACCTTGGTAGATCAAGAAGGTTTAGGAGAAAGGGACATCCAGACGCCACTCCGCAGGAGTAGTAGGCAATCTCATCCGCCCGAGAGATACTACGGTTTCTCATAGACGGAGATAGAGAGGATTGCACTATTGACTATGATGAGACTACTAGCTTCCAGCAAGCCATTCAGAGCGGTGACTCAGTAAAATGACTGGATGCAATGCGAACCGAAATGGAGTCCATGTACACTAACAAAGTATGGACTTTGGACATTGCTCCAGATGGGGTAAAACCCGTAGGATGCAAATGGATTTTCAAAAAGAAGATTGGTGTAGATAGACAGGTTGAAACCTATAAGGCTAGACTTGTTGCAAAGGGTTTCCGTCAAAGATCTGGTTTAGACTATGACGAAACCTTTTCTCCGGTGGCAATGCTTAAATCTATTCGGGTCCTTCTTGCTATTGCTGCCTTCCACGATTATGAAATCTGGCAGATGGACGTAAAGACGGCCTTTCTAAATGGTAATTTGGAAGAGAGCGTCTATATGGATCAGCCAGAGGGATTCATTCAGAGTGGGAGCAGCGGTAAAGTATGCAAGCTGCTTAAGTCCATTTATGGGCTAAAGCAAGCATCGCGGAGATGGAACATCTGTTTTGATGATGCTGTCAAAGAATTCGACTTTATCAAAAATCCAGATGAACCTTGCATATACAGTAAGATTGTAGCGAGAGCTGTAGTATTCTTCGTCTTGTACGTGGATGACATTCTCCTAATAGGAAATGATATTCCTATGTTACAGTCAGTCAAAAGATTCTTGTCACATAAATTCTCAATGAAAGACCTGGGTGATGCCACCTACATTTTGGGGATCCGGATCTATCGTGATAGATCAAATAGGATGTTGGGACTTTCGCAGTCCAGGTACATAGACACCATAATGAAGAGATTCGGTATGGATGATTCTAAGCGCGGTACCCTACCGGCTTGTCACGGAATCACCCTCTCCAAAGAGATGTCTCCCAAGACTGATTTGAAAAGGGATCGCATGTCGATTATACCCTACGCTTCTGCGGTAGGCTCTATAATGTATGCGATGTTATGTACCAGACCGAATGTAGCATACGCATTGAGCGTTGTAAGCCGGTATCAGGCAAACCCAGGGGAGAAGCATTGGATAGCAGTAAAGAACATTCTCAGGTACCTGAGGAGGACCAAGGAGATGTTCTTGGTGTATTGCGGAAAAGACCTCTAGATGGAGGCCTTTGCCGACTCCGGCTTCTAGAGTGACAAGGATGACTCCAAATCCATGTCGGGTTATATCTTTACCCTCAATGGAGGGGCGGTCTATTGGAAGAGTTCCAAGCAGGAGACCGTTGCTGACTCAACAATGGAAGCGAAATACATAGCTGCTTGCGATGCCGCAAAAGAAGCTGTCTGGATGAAGAAGTTCCTCACAGAACTTCAGGTGGTTCCTACCAGTGTTGATCCAATACCTCTGTATTGTGACAACAACGGCGCTATAGCTTTAGCGAAGGAACCCAGGTCCCATCAGAAGTCCAGACACATTTTAAGGCGGTACCACCTGATCAGGGAGATCGTAGATCGCCGGGAGATCGAGGTGAAAAGAATAGAGACAGAAAATAACATTGTTGATCCATTCACAAAGGCCCTTCCTCAGACGCAATTCGAGAGGCTAATCGAGATGATAGGTCTACGATATGCGAGCTCATGGCCCTAGTGCAAGTGGGATTGTTTCCTGATTTAAAATCAGGAAAGCTTATGGAAAAAGCTTCAGAAGAGGGTCACGTGCTTACACGTGACCAGCAGTCACGTGTTGGCACGTGACACCCAAAAGTACCGGCAAAGCAAGTGCAGTTTCCCAACTACATCAAAGAGAGGGGCTTCAGTGAAGGTCACGTGCTCCCACGTGACCTGGGTCACGTGTCGGCACGTGACATTTAAAAGCAGCAGCAAAGACCCAACGCTTCCTGATCAAATCAAGGAGAAAGCTTCAGAAGAGGTCACGTGCTCCCACGTGACCAGGGTCACGTGTTGGCACGTGACGATCAAAACATCAGAATTGTTCTCCAGTTAAATCAAGAAAAAGAGTTCAGACAAGGGTCACGTGCTCGCACGTGACCAGAGGTCACGTGGTGGCACGTGACGGTTAAGCAGCAACCAGAAGACAGAGCGCAGAAAGAAAGAAGAAGGCTCATTCCAAAGGGGGTCACGTGCCCACACATGACCATGGGTCACGTGGTCACACGTGACCGGCTTTCAAAGCCCATTTCGTTGACAGAATTAAATTCTGAAAGAGATTCGAATCTTTCCAAAGGAAAGCGATTATCTGGAACCAATCGAATTTAAGATTTAAAGATGATTGAATATCATTTATCTATGGGAAAATCTCGGGTTTGGAAAGATTTCCCCTTTAAATCTAACCGAAATAACAAAGGAGAATCCCGGGACTTGAAATCCAATGGTGAATAAAATTCACCCAATAATCCAAAGGTCAAAAACGAATGATGGATGCAAATCAAATCTCTCAATGAAGATTCGTAAAAAACTAATTGATTCGGCTGCTTCTCCTATAAATAGGAGCCAAGAGACACAAAAAAAAAGATATATACGCAGAGGGAAGAAAAGGGAGAGAGTCTGGATACTTTGAGGAACTTGGATCTTCTGCAAAAGAAAACCCTAGGTAAGAAAGGGAAGGCTCCTTGAAGGAAAAGAGAATTTAATTCTCAACAGAGTTTAACTCTGATATATAAAACAGAAGAACATATTTCTTCTCTCTTTGATAGAGGATCTGCAAAGTGCATATCTCCCCTTGAAGTTGAGAATTTAATTCTCAATGGGTCGAGATCCTGCCATGCAGATCCAAAACATAGAGAGGGAATGGAATCACGAGAATTTAATTCTCACAGAACTATAGGAATTTAATTCCTTTAAAATAAAACTAGGGCTTGACCCTGTGTTATGGGAATTTAATTCCTTCAGAACAAAAAGAAACAGGGTTTAACCCTAATTAAGAACCTAGTTCTGTTGGAACAGCGGGGATTTAATTCCCTTGATCATAATTTAACAGAGAGTGGGAATTTAATTCCTTAAAAGCTTTTATTAGGGTTTAACCCTATTTAGTTCTTCACATGTATGAGGAATTTAATTCCTACAGAAAATTCAGAGTTCAACTCTATTCCAGAATATAAATCTTCAAAAGGAAGTAGGAATTTAATTCCTCTGAAATTACTGTCAGGGTTTAACCCTACGAGGAATTTAATTCCTGGAAAAGATTAACGGATCCTCTAAACAACATACATAGAGGCAGGGTCACGTGTCACCACGTGACCCCCTCAAGAGATCTACAGAAAGCCCCTTTGAGGCAGCACCCCACGTGACCCACGTGACCCTCGGACACACAAACATTTGAATGTCCGTCATGTGATGGCACGTGATGCTCTGAAAGATGCGATAATCTCAGCAGAATAAATGAAGGGAGGGCGCTCTCACGTGCTGCCACGTGACCCCTCTTGCCTTAGTGTTTAACACTAAATTGAAACTCCCGAACCTAGTGTTAAAACACTGTTGGGCCTTAGTGTTCAACACTAATCAAAAAACTTTATTTGCAGTGTTCAACACTGATTACCTTAGTATTTAACACTGATCTGAGATCTCCATTGCCGGTGTTCAACACTGATCTGTTTTAGTGTTTATGATAATTTGATAGCCTTGTTGCTGGTGTTTAACACCAATTATCTTTTAGTGTTAAACACTAACTTGTCAACCTCATTCCCAGTGTTCAACACTGATTGCTCTGTAGTGTTTAACACTAGGCTTTAGCCCAATTGGCTAAATGGATAGAGGCAAAGCCTCTCCTTCAATGGACCAACAAGAAGCCAATATTCCAGACATGATCGGACTTAGCCCAAGCTGGGCCATGAGTCTTCAATTCGTAATTAACTGGGCTAATGGGCTCATAACATAATTAATCGGTCTTGATACCAAATTGGGTCAAGGACTATTTAAGCCATTCCGGTTCTAGGGTACATCTCTTCACTCCTTTGATACTTGGCATTGTAATCCCTCAATGTCTTCAAAGAGGTGACGGGTCCCGATGACCACACATTGATATGGACTGTGGGGTCCTTAAACCCGTGTCTAATGCAAAATTCCTGGTTACGTGGAACGCGGATAATGTCACTCTTTGACCCCGTGGAAAACATCCAGAGCGGAGCCTAGTCCTCGCCGAGCACGGCAGTGAACCCGTGTGAAGCATCTAGTGCAAAATTCCTGGTTACGTGGAACGCGGATAACGTCACTCTTTGACCCCGCGGAAAACGCCCAGAGCGGAGCCTGGTCCTCGCCAAGCACGGCAGTGAACCCGTGTGAAGCATCCAGAGCACATACCGGACCGCAACGTCTTTAAACTACCCATGGACCGCAACGTCCTTAAACTACCCATGGACCGCAATGTCCTTAAACTACCCATGGACCGCAATGTCCTTAAACTAGAACAATAGAGCCCCGCATGCTCTTTTGTCGGATCTAAACGGTCCCGTTTAAGTTGATCTTAGCCTTAAAGATGGCTAACGTATCCTTAAACCTTCAAACAGACTGGACTATGAATCCCCCCAATTAACTCTGGCTCGAGGGTACATCTCTGAACTCCTCTGACATCCGTCGTTGTAATCCCTCAACGTCGTCAGAGAGGTGACGGGTCCCGACGGCCATACATACGATGGACCATTATGTCCCTAAACTGGAACAATAGAGCCCAAACGCTCCGTTGTCGGATCTAAACGGTCCCGTTAAGTTGATCTTAGTCTCAAAGTTAGACTAACGTATCCTTAACAAACGTTTGAGTTGATCTTAGCCTCAAGTATGGCTGACGTATCCTCAAACCAAACCCCCAAACCCAAATCTAAGATAATACGGATTTGGACTAGTCCACGTCCTACGGGCGACGACATAACTCAGTCCCCGTAAACAATCCACGGGCAACAAAACACAAAACAAACACCCACGACACGAAGTGACCATCTGGAGAAGGAGAAAGTTGTTACCGTAATGCGGTAGCGTAATTAACTGCAGGGGCTTGCGCCTGCAGGGAAAAGCGTCCCCACAATCAAAAACCCCTCAAGCGAGGGGGAATCTGACGAAGTCTGCTATATCGGACGCATCCGTTTAAACCTTCGATACATGGTGCCATAAATCAACTTGGCATCTTCGGAGAGGTAGACGGATAGCACCAATTAGCATCTGCCCCGAATCTCAGGCAAGACGTCATGTCGCGCCGTCTTTCGGAGGGGAACAGGGATATTGTTAGTGTATATGCCCTAGGGGCCATTATTGTATCATACTTGTATGTATATTACTTAATGGAAGGTTGGGATATTCACAGTTGTATATACAGTCTTGCTAAAAATGGTAGTATGCTACTTGGTTTGTGTCTACTTTAATATGTGCATATGTTTCTTGTAACGTATCACTTATATATATTAGTAGAGCCCATAGGATCTTTGCTTGATTACCAGCGTTGTGATGGCAGTCACACTAGTGGGGGCTGGGTAGTCTATAAGCAACATCCTATACTTGTCCCTAGTCGTAGGATTATTGAGACAGGGCATCGATATTCCGGAGTAGACTAAGTGTGTACGCTTCTCATCCCAGTTGGGGAGATGGTCTGTCCCACAGCCATCAGTACGTCGTACTGGAGATAGTATACAGGTACTCGTTAGGTTACGGGTACACCGGACAGGACTCGCAAGGGAACTGATTGGTTGAATTATATCCATCGTCAGTTAACAGTTCCCAGGTGACATGAGTACAACATAGTCCGCAGACTTGACACTGCTACTTTGCCTCGAGTGTGTCCCACTGTTCTTAGATTGCTACCCTACCACGGCTCAAAGGAGTCGTGCAAACAGGTAGCAGTTGGGTGCAGTCCCGAGCACTTGGAGGCAGTGGCGGTTAGACAAGATTCGTCTATCCCGGTATTGGGAGTTGATATCGCGCTGTGTCAGAGAGCCATTACGCAAAGTCCCTGGCCAGGGCCAGCGAGATTTACTGGTAGGTTCCAGTAGTTTCTCAGGGTGTAATGGGCTACGCTCCGACACGACTTATACAGCTATTAGGGGACTGACGCTTGCCGCCCCCTAGGCTCGATATGCGATAGTCTTAGACGAACAGACCGGACTGTACGGAGATTGTCACATCAGGCTCAGTAGGAGTTCGGATGGTTTTCCTCATCGGCCTTCTTATCGACATCTACCTGGGGACCGTTACGTACATCTAGTGCCGCTTACGGTCTGTGGTTAAACCCACTGCCAGCGTAGTATCGAGTCTTTAGAGTCCCACACAGAGAGTTTCCCTGCTCCAGGCGAAACGATATAGAGGCCGTATGGTTTTACGACAAGGGTTCGGACGCATACGTGTGTTTACGCGCGTACGACGTTCGGACGGTTTTTACTAGCCGGCTTTGGTTTAAGCCAGATTCTAGTATCGAGTTATTGGATTTATACAGTCTAAAGTTTTTCCGTGTTTTCACGGATTGGAGGGGCGTTCTCATAATTTTCCGGGAAGCTTTTAGAAGCATGGTGACTTGGAGGGTAAGGTGGCATTAGCATTAATTGATTTTGTGACTCATGAGATGAATCATTCAAGTGAGTTAATGAAGCATTTATTGCTTAATGACTCACTTGATGATTCATTGCACATATTCAATGATGCATGATGATAATGCATTTGAATTATTCATTTGATAATTCTTTATGCTTCATAATATATTAGAACTGAGAAACAATTTCAATTGATGCTCATCACCACCTTCTCTCTCCTCAAGCTCTCTCATTCTTGAAACCCTAACCCTAACCTCTCATGTGTTGAGATCAAGGGTTAGCTAGACTAATACATCCATAAGCTCACTCTATATCCCCTAGGTAGCTTAGATTAGCACTTTGAGAAACCTAGTTATCTCAAGTTAGAGATCAAGCTTGTAGTAGGAGCTCTCGGGTGGATCATCTTTGATTCGAGGAGGCCGTTGAGGTGTCGATATTCCAAGGAGCCTACGAGGAGTGGAGGACCGCGATGAAGACCCGAAGGACAAGTAACGTGAGGTATAATTTCGAATCCGAGTAGTTAAACCTTTCGTAGTTTGTTAGTAACGGTTTAGAAACGATTCATGCGCTCAAGTCCGTGTTACGAAGCTTTAATAATCGTTTTTCATATATTCCGCCTCCCCATAAGTTCGTGGGGTGCGTGACATGGACTTACAAAAAGAAGTTGATTACTCACTTCTGAGAAAAATAAAGAAAGATAAAGTAGATGTTGTAGCGAAAAAAGTGAGAGTTGAGAGTTCTTCTGATGGTGGTGGTGATAGTGTTACTGATGAAGATGAAGATAGTGATAGTTATACTGATGAATATATAGTAAAGGAGAACCGCCCATTAAAGGATACATATGAAGATGGGGATAGTGATAGTTTCATTGATGAAGATGTAATAAAGGAGAGGAAACAATTTGTAGATCCATATGAAGATGAAGATGAAAATGAAGATGATGATAGTTACACTGATGAATATGTAGTAAAGGAGAGGCATCTATTTGGTGATCTTGATGAAGAAGATGATGATTATGATTATTGGCCATAAGAAGAAGAAGAAATGCAGGTTGAGAACAATATGAATGTTGAAAAGATGCAAGAGGCAGGAGAGCAACAAGGAGATGAAGATGTGAACAAGGGAGCTGAGGGTTTGGAAACAGCACAAGGAGAAGCAAACAAAAGTGGTGATGCAGAGCCCAATAAAGATGGTAGTGATGGATATAGTGCCCTTAAGTCAATTATTGTAATTGCAAATGGGCGATTATGATAACTGAACGAGGACCTATACAGGTAGAACAGTCTTACTCGAGATGATAGTATGCTATCTGGCTTGTCTTTATCATTATGTGTATATATTTTAATAAAACCAGTTGGATTATTGCTTCACTACCAGTATTATGATGGCGATTATATACATGGAAGCTGGATGGTCTATAAGCACATCCTTAAATGTTCATAGTCGAGAGAGTATCGAGACTGGGCATCAATACTTTGGAGTAGACTGGCGTATACTTTTCAAGACCCAGACGAGGGGCGGTGGCCGGTCTCACAAGCCATTTGTGTTGAGTCACCTAAGGTAGTATACATGTGTTCATTAGAGGTGAGTACACCATACGGACTCGCCGAGAACTTCTAAATGGTATTATACCCATCGTTAGATGGAATTTCTCTTATGGCATGAGTACAGGTTAGTCGTTTGACCTGAGATTTCATTTGTCCCGTGTGAGTTCCTACTATACTTAGATTGCTACCCTACCACGGCTGAAACGAGTTGTGCAAACATGTTTTAGTTGGGTACAGTCATGAGCCACATGGAGGCAGTGAACAATCGTCAGGGATTCGTCTCTCCCGGTATTGGGAGTCGATGTCGCGCTGTCACCAAAAATCATTGGCCAAGGTGGATGAGATTTACTGATGTGATATCAGTAGTTTCTCAGTAGGTGATGGTTTCAGACCGACACGAATTATTGTGTTAGTAGGGGTCTGACGTTATCCACTCTCTAGACTTGGTATGCGTTTATCTCAGACGAAAAGACCGGACTGTACAGAGATTGTCATAGACAGGCTCAGTAGGGGTACATATGAGTTTGCTTGCCGGCATTCCTTTCGCTCAATACCTAGCCGTTACGTACAGTTAGTTCCGCTGACGTGCTTGTGGTTAAACCCACTGCCAGCGTATTGACGAGTCTTTAGAGTCCCACACAGAGGGTTTTTCCAGTTCAAGCAAAATGATGTAGTGGCCGTATATTGATAAGTGCCGGGCTCCGATTAGGTATGTGTGCTAGACACACGGACTTTAATTGGGCGGATGATAATACTAGCCCGGCTTAGGATTAAGCCGGATTATTAAATCATGTTTTGATTTAATAATTTACATATATATATTATGATATGTATATTCTAGTATTATGTTCATTGTATTTTTCAATCTCTTGGGTATTTGTATTTTGATAGGAATATGTGCATATATTTGCTGGGACGTATTCTTGTATTTATAGAGGAACACTTCTAGAAGAAGGACAACTCATTTTTAAGATTTTCTTTTAAAGAAAATATGAAATGAAGTGGAAAAGAGAAATGGTGGAGGATATGGGCAAATGAATTATAAATTCATTTGCATTTACTATTCAAGTATGGTTGTAATTTTAAAATGGAAAAATTCTTTTTACAAAAGAAAAGAAGCATGCTTGAATTTGTGAAGAGATTTTTTTTTCATTCCACCATTCTTGCTCCTCTTTCGTCCATGACTCCTTTTTTTTCTTCTTCATCTTCAACCCTCTCATGAGTTGAGAATTATGAAGATAAAGAAAAAGAAAAATGCTAGAACACTCGCACACATCACTAAGCATCCTAAATTAGCAACTTAGGATCATTAGTTACTTCATTGATGAAATTGAAGCTTGAACTTGGTTCCTTCGGGTGAATCATCTTTGGCAAAAGAAGACCGGCTTGCAAACACAATCCAGAGCTCTTAAGAGTATGCTAGAGTCCAACCGAATTGAAGCAAATGAAAACTCTATAATGGTTGTGATTTCTATCCTCTAGTGTTTGCTAGTTTAGGTATTTGGTTTAGATTCTTGGTTACAAGTTTTTAGTACCATCAAAATTTTCGTTTTCGTTTTCCGTATTGGCCGCGGGATAGCGGAGAGAGCAGTTGGAACTTTCAATGGTATCATAGCCAACTAAACACTATAAACTAGATAGATACAACTTCCGAATCCCGACGGTTTTTGCAGAGCTCTGCAAAATCTGCCGAAAAAACAGTGAGGAATTTCATGCTATATTAAAGTTTTGACTCCCCGCGGGCTCTCGGTTTGGACTGAGAAGCCGCGGGGAGGTGCGTGGGGACCCCGGGGACATCTTGGATGGACCTAAGGAGGGCCCACACCCCCGAGACCACCCAAATGGTGGCCTTGGAGGGTGGGGACCCAAAACTGCCTCAGAATGCAGTTTCAGGCCTGCCTACCCCTTGGGACACCTTAGGGTGGCCTAGGCGGCGGGTACCCTCCCTATATGCCTCCGGATCGACGTTAATTTCATGTCAGGTTCCTCCGTTAAGTTTCGGCTCAATCTGAGGTCATTTCAAACTCCTAGAGTGTTTTTCAGCATGGAATTTTTATCAGTTTTTTAGCACATTTGATTTTCAGTGTTTTGGAAAATTGAAGTGTTGGCTATATTTGTGCGGTATTTGATTGTCGTAGGCTTTATGATGGCTGCATGTATTATAACGTTTAGTAAAACGTCATCTAATTTCTATATGTATCAATTAGACGGGATTACGGAATTGATACTTGCAAGTTTGCATATTCTGTGATGAATGATGCTTAGTGGTTATGTTGGATTTGTCGCTATGGATAGCATGGAGTATGTAGTATTAGATGTAATTCTCTGTGATTTAATATATAGTCATATTGCATGGCGAGCGTCTGACATGTGGACTGCCATCACTGCGGCTTGTATATTATTCTTTGGGGCGCGTCCAGGTGCGGACGTAGTCACCGTTGTATATTCAGTTTTTCCATTACATGCACTAGGATTACCTCATGGCGGAGTGCTCGAGTAGCCGGGTTATAGAGAGCAACAAGCCTCCATCTCATGGCGTTGAGACCGGGGTGCCTTACTCTTGGATTGACGGGCTATTCGCCGCACTTTTAGGGGGTTTAGGATTGACCCGCGGAGGGGTGCCCAAGTTACCGGATTTTGGAAGTGCTGGATGGCCTACTCACTTTATTGATTGGGGTTGCCTCGCTTTTGGGATTGGCGGGTGGCTTGCCGCACTCGTAGGGGTCTAGGGTCTGAGACTACAGGCTATCCACACGACCGGAAAAATTGCATTTCATATTTAGCTCCATTGAAATGTACTTTTCCTAAATTATCTGCATTTCCATACCGTGTTTGTTTCTGCTGTGTTGCTTTTGTGATGTTACTTGATATCATGCGTGAGACGAATGTTGCTATATATATTATATATTTAGTAGATGCTATATATGTTTTGCATCCGCGCAAGTCCTGTCCCCGCCCTGCCGTAAGTTAAGTAACCTTACGGTGAAGACCCATGACCCTGTGGCTAATGCGGATGACATATATGTGTGCGCCTATTTTCGTTTCTTTCTGGCATGATATGTTTAATTGATGGGAATGCATTAATTCTGATTAATGCAAGGAAAATAAACCTAAATGTCGGAACCAATTCTTAAAACTACTCGATTTTCTTCAAAACCACGGTCGTATTCTTTTGCTTTGCATAAAGGTATTCAGTTAGGAATGTCCTGCACCTCATTCGATGAGGAAAGAGCTTTGATCCCTTCATGAGGAGTTCGCTCTTAAGAAAAAGTTTATGTTACTAGTTTTAAATGCGGAGCCTAAACCACCCCCTTTTCAAAACTGCTTGAGTTGCTTCAACGATATCATGTTCATTACGTTAAAGGTTTTTCGCTAAAAACTAATCATAGCCCTCCATCATTTTAGATTAGTATTGCTTAGTATTCGTGCTGCGTATGTTGACCGTGTCAAGACGTAGTGTTCGGTAGCTGTGTAGTACTTTTCTGCAGTATTAGATGTGATTGGTTAGGACAGCTGTATAACCATTTTGACTGTGTCAAGGGTATTATGTCGGTGGATTTAACACGATCAAGATAATGACGGGTTGAACTTGACTAGGATCATTTGATATATTGACTGTGTCAAAGTCACTTGGGTCTTAGGGGCAAAAACCATATCGAGAGTTTCAAATATAAGGGAAACTTGCCAAGTTTGTGCATACTTTCTAGAGTGTGGTGATTTTGTTCAGTTTCTGTCAATATTATCACACAATGATAGTTGGGTCCCGATTCCCATTGATGTGTAGGTATTTCTCCTCGGGTTATCTCGACTAATTCTCCATTTAAGATTTGAAGAAGAATTCGAGGAAACAGTGGGAGCCATCCAGATTAGATAAAGTGATTAACCAATCTAATTTAAGTTAGAGTGCACGCTGAATGTTTCTTTTCTCTTTCTCTAGTTTAAGACCATGACCTACTTTAAACTATAACTCAATACCTAGTTGACCGATCTTTTTACCATCCGGTTTTGGATTGTCATGATTCACGACAAAGTCACATATATTCCCGCCACTCCTACTTTCCCTTTGCTTTTCTCCAAAATATTTCGTATCTCTACGGAGATCCATACTTTTTAGAAAGATCATCTTGTATAGTTACATACGAACTCGAAGAAACTTTTTTCAGTTCGAGGATGGCCATAGGTTCTGGAGAAATTGAATAGAATTATTCAGTTGTCTTTTCTCTTTACCTTCTCTCAGATTGTGATAGCTTCTAGTATTAGGAGAGTACACCTATTACGCTTCTTGGATAGTCTTCTTCCAAACCTTAGGCTGGTGCCGAATGGTAGGGAAAGAAGAAAACCAATTAGCTAAGTGTGGTGTAAAGAAAGTAAGAAGTAAAAACATATAAATGGATTGCAGTAAGGGCAAGGAAATTTGCAACTACTGTGATGAATCTGGATAGTGGAAGAGGCATTACTAAGAATACCCGGCTACCCCCTCGAAACATTTTCATGTTCAGTTTTCTTATGCGGTGTTAATTAAAAACTGCTTTCCCAATTAGATTCTGATTCCAGGATATGTATTTACCATGCTAGATTCTTACATTTGTATGACATTATAGATGCTGAGTGGGAGTAGAATATTAAAAAATTGGGTGATTAGATCCTCAATATTAGAATTCTTTGTAATTTTTGATATTTGAGAAAATCACCTGGGTTTTTCCTTACGACAAATATTTGGTTTTGAATAACTGTTATTATGCACCAATTTTTAAAATTGAATATATGTATATTTATTTTATAAAGTGAGATATAAATTTTGAAAATTATGTTCTAAACATTTACTTTTATCAGTTAAGGATAAGGTAAGGTGCATTGAATAACGGTATAGACATTCTTAACCAAAATACAGCTTTCTACTTACAACACACGAAATTTGAGTTAGTATACTCTACGGACTTATACATGGAAATGTATGTTGTTCAGTGTCCTTCAGGATAAGGGGTTGGTAATCTTACTTCATTCAGTTTACTTATGGGTTTTCTAATTTTAGACATGCATTCGTTGTAATAAAAGATCCAAAGATTTTGAGAACTTTATATGTATAAGAATAAAGCAGAGAACTATACGCTAAAAGTATCAGGGTCTTCAAGGAGATCGAAAATGTAAATACTTATGCTAGGTATTTCATAATAGTAATATTTGTGAACTTACTTCCCTCTCAGGCCACTCATCCGTGGGCGCGCTCCTTGATGAGTAATGTTGCATGGCCTTTTTCCATAAGAGATATGCATTAGAGACAGTCGCATAACAATTGAATATGGTTCCATCTAAATTAGTGCCTTTGTTTCTATATGGATATAGAATGGTTGCATATTTTGAGGATGTTAAGATATGGATTTCTGTTTAAAAACTAAATCCAGACAAATTCAAGATACGTTTCTATAATGGTGGTTTATGGGTTATTCCAAGCTTTAAGCAAGGGTTTAACTTCAACCATTTCAAGATCAAAAGTTGATTTGTTCTTGACTCGCCACCTTTTTATAAAAGGATTTTTTGCAAAAAAAAATAAGTGGGAGAATGGTAGAACTGGAAGTGATTCCAGAATCACAAACGGTTGCTGAAAATTTAGTAGAACCTGGAGATTCAATTAGATTCGACAATCCATTAGCCATTCCACAGTTTTAGTGGGTTACCTCGGCCACCCGAGAGGTACTTTGGTTTTCTAAAAGATGGTGACAGAGAGGTTTTGATAACTCAAGCTTGTTACCACTGTTGTCCTTGACTATGAGATCTGGCAGATGGATGACTATAATGTCATTCTAAATGGAATTTAGAAGTGCACGTGTATTTGAATCTACCAAAGGGTTGTTGTAGTTAGTGGGAGCAGCGGAAGCGTGATGGCCAAGTTGCTTGTGTCTATTTATAGACTAAAGTAAGGAGAGCGGAATTAGTCATCTAATTTGATGTGAAAGTCAAAGATTTTGACTTCATCAGAATAACAGATGCGCCTGGTAAGAAGGCAATAGGGAGTGATGTTCTGGTATCCGGATGACATACTTCTGATAGGAAGTGATGTTCCTATAGTACGATCGGTCAAACTTTGGTTGTCACAAAGTGTTTCTCCATATAGGATATCACTACTACAATATGGGGTTGCCCCTACGGATTTATCCGTAGGTCCACATCGTTGTCCCTACGGTGCCTTACGTTCTAATTTGTTGTTTGGCCCTACGGAGCCGCAAACGGTGGACCTACGGTTATGTCCGTAGGGGCATATAAATAGGTTATTAATAAAAAAACACAGAAAAGTCATTCATCGTTCCCAAAAATTCTCTCTCTCACTCTCCCGCGACTCATCACCTGTTCCCGCGCCTCGTCGCCACCTTCGTCGGTCGTCCCCACAACTTCCTCGTCGACTTCCTCGTCGCCACCGTCCGCGACTCGTCGCCGATCGTCGTCGACCACCGATTTCTGTCGTCTCCTCCACCGCCCGGTTAGTAATTAAATCTCAAATTATTTATAATTTTGATGATGTTAGGTCTAGGGTTCAGGCCAGGTTCGGGTAGGGGTAAGGGTTTGGCATCGGTATCGGCATCGGGTTAGGGTTAGGGTTAGGGTTCGGTTGGGGTTAGGGTTGGGGTTGGGATTGGGGTTGGGGCTAGGGTTCGGTTGGGGCTGGGGCTGGGGCTGGGGTTTGGTTGGGGCTGGGCTGGGCTGGGGCTGGGGCTGGGCTGGGGCTGGGGCTAAGGTTCGGTTGGGGTGGGGCTGGGGCTAGCTAGGGCTTGGGTTTCATCACCTGATATAGCGAAATACAAAGCGTACTTCAGTACACCCGACCTCATTGAGTTTCCTATTGAAGTTCCCGGTCAAACGGCATATGCATATTTTTATTCGCCATGAAATCCCAATTATCAAGCTACCGAGGACGAAAAGCCACCTTTGTTAGTCGAGAGTCATGGTAATAGACTTGTCATTATAGATCATAGTCAATTGTTTTTCCTATCATTTTCTTGATCCAGATGCTAATCAACTTGTTAGTTACTGTTTTTATGACGTATTTGTCTATATTTGTTGACAGTGGCCTTTCTTTTGGATGAACATGTTTTTTTATGCATGTTTCAGTCATGTGAATTCATATGTTGCGTATAACGCTTTATGATATCAGTATCCTACATTTGTAGTTTTAATTGTTGATTGTTATAGATGAATGCCATTGCAATAATAGTTTTTGGTTGATATATTAATTTTTCAAATATTTGCATGTATGTATCCATGCCTACCTGCATATATGTATATATGAGGATAACGGGTATATTATTAGGTTGCCGTATGAGAAAATTTTCCTTCATATGGCTGTCAAAAGTCAATCCTTAATCTCTTTGTGGATGATCAGTTCTATCAATCTTGATCTCAATGGTTTAAAATCATGTTACACATACAACAACAATACACAACAAACGCATAATTAGAGAGTGATTCAAGATGTTCAAGTTAAAACAAATATATGATACTCGATGATAATATGAAACCTTCATAGTCTCATCGATACTTATATATGAAACTAAAAGCGTCACTTAGTCCCCGTCTATCGGTTAACATACGTTCGATGTTCGTCGTGACATAGAACTATACGAAGGTTGTTAAATATCGGACAGTATAGCTCGATACTAACAACCGTCGTATAGTCTATGTGACAAGAAGATTCAATCGTATGATAACCGATAGATTTGTCCCGTATGGACAAATTAGGAATGTATAAAGCAAACACCTTCATTCACTTGTGTTTTCATCCGTTTCGAGATATTTCGTCGGTACCTTTCCGCTGGTTCTCCGTGTACAAAGATAGATTAGATGTTCATTTCAACGTTGTTTCACAGCTTTGAAATGATTATCTATTCTATTACAGTATACTCGGAGAACAGCGAGGAGGTGCTGCCGAAATTTACTCGAAACGGTTGAAAGCACAAGTGAATGGGTGTTCGCTCTATACATTCTTAATGGGATAGAAGCCTTACCCCCGATAGCCGGAACACACACATACAACAAGAATACACAACAAACACATAATTAGAGAGTGATTCAAGATGTTCAAGTTAAAACCAATATATGATACTCGATGATAATATGAAACCTTCATATTCTCATCGATACTCATATATGAAACTAAAAGTGCCACTTAGTCCCCATCTATCGGTTAACATACGTTCGATGTTCGTCATGACATAGAACTATACGAAGGTTGTTAAATATCGGACGGTATAGCTCGATACTAACAACCGTCGTATAGTTTATGTGACGAGAAGATTCAATCGTATGATAACCGATAGATTTGTCCCGTGTGGACAAGTTAGGAATGTATAAAGCAAACACCTTCATTCACTTGTGTTTTCATCCGTTTCGAGATATTTCGTCGGTACCTTTCCGCTGGTTCTCCGTGTACAAAGATAGATTAGATGTTCATTTCAACGTTGTTTCACGGCTTTGAAATGATTATCTATTCTATTACAGTGTACTCGGAGAACGGCGGGGAGGTGCTGCCGAAATTTACTCGAAACGGTTGAAAGCACAAGTGAATGGGTGTTCGCTCTATACATTCTTAATGAGATAGAAGCCTTACCCCCGACAGCCGGAACACACACATACAACAAGAATACACAACAAATGCATAATTAGAGAGTGATTCAAGATGTTCAAGTTAAAACCAATATATGATACTCGATGATAATATGAAACCTTCATATTCTCATCGATACTCATATATGAAACTAAAAGTGCCACTTAGTCCCCGTCTATCGGTTAACATACGTTCGATATTCGTCGTGATATAGAACTATACGAAGGTTGTTAAATATCGGACGGTATAGCTCGATACTAACAACCGTCGTATAGTTTATGTGACGAAAAAATTCAATCGTATGATAACCGATAGATTTGTCCCGTGTGGACAAGCTAGGAATGTATAAAGCAAACACCTTCATTCACTTGTGTTTTCATCCGTTTCGAGATATTTCGTCGGTACCTTTCCGCTGGTTCTCCGTGTACAAAGATAGATTAGATGTTCATTTCAACGTTATTTCACGGCTTTGAAATGATTATCTATTCTATTACAGTGTACTCGGAGAACGGCGGGGAGGTGCTGCCGAAATTTACTCGAAACGGTTGAAAGCACAAGTGAATGGGTGTTCGCTCTATACATTCTTAATGAGATAGAAGCCTTACCCCCGACAGCCGGAACACACACATACAACAAGAATACACAACAAACGCATAATTAGAGAGTGATTCAAGATGTTCAAGTTAAAACCAATATATGATACTCGATGATAATATGAAACCTTCATATTCTCATCGATACTCATATATGAAACTAAAAGCGCCACTTAGTCCCCGTCTATCGGTTAACATACGTTCGATATTCGTCGTGATATAGAACTATACGAAGGTTGTTAAATATCGGACGGTATAGCTCGATACTAACAACCGTCGTATAGTTTATGTGACGAAAAAATTCAATCGTATGATAACCGATAGATTTGTCCCGTGTGGACAAGCTAGGAATGTATAAAGCAAACACCTTCATTCACTTGTGTTTTCATCCGTTTCGAGATATTTCGTCGGTACCTTTCCACTGGTTCTCCGTGTACAAAAATTGATTAGATGTTCATTTCAACGATGTTTCACAGCTTTGAAATGATTATCTATTCTATTACAGTGTACTCGAAGAACAACGGGGAGGTGCTGCCGAAATTTACTCGAAACGGTTGAAAGCACAAGCGAATGGGTGTTCGCTCTATACATTCTTAATGGGATAGAAGCCTTACCCCCGACAGCCGGAACACACACAAACAACAAGAATACACAACAAACACATAATTAGAGAGTGATTCAAGATGTTCAAGTTAAAACCAATATATGATACTCGATGATAATATGAAACCTTCATATTCTCATCGATACTCATATATGAAACTAAAAGCGCCACTTAGTCCCCGTCTATCGGTTAACATACGTTCGATAATTTATTCTTTTCAACGACAAACGCACACACAAAGTATATACACGAATTTTCTCCTTTGTCAGTAACTATCCCGTTCTTATATTTCTCAATATAGTCATCGTAACCTACAATTTATATGTTATACAGTTTAACATGGCCCATGAGTACGTCAGAGTTAAGGACTGGATGTATGTGGATTGGCAACAACGTATGCAACCTAAGTTTGTCGCAGGAGTTGCTGTTCTTATTGAATTTGCACGCGCACATAATAAGATCATAATAGAGAAGATTCTCTGTCCGTGCGATAGATGTGGCAATAAGTAATGGCAGAAGGTAGAATTGGCAGAGCTTCATATTGTAAATATGGGTTTACTAGACTTTATACAACTTGGAAATATCACGGGGAAGGAGAAGAATGCAGTAATGCGGCAGAAGAAGAAGGAGAACACGATAATGCGGCAGGAGAAGAAGGAGAATTCGATAATGCGGCAGAAGGAGAAGACGGTAATTTATTTCCATCAGAAGAAATGGAGGATATGGTAAAGGCTGCCCTAGGTGAATCTATTCGTACCGAAGATGACATTCCTTCCGGTCAATGACCGCGTGCGGATAAATATGAAAATTTCATGAATGATGCTAGAAAACCAATTTATGAGAATGCGAAGTATTCCACCCTCTCATGGTTCGTCCAACTTTTCCAGATTAAGTGCCTAAATGGATGGAGCAACAAGTCATTCACAATGCTTCTTTCGTTCTTGAAAGATTCTATGCCCCCGAGAAATAACGTGCTCGACAGCTGGTACGGAGCCCACAAGACGATGTCTGATTTGGGTCTAAAGTGCGAGAAGATTCAAGCATGTCCTAAAAATTGCGTGTTGTACCGGAAAGAGAATTCAGATTTGAAAGAGTGTCCAACATGCGGAGAGGCCAGGTATAAGCCGAAAGATTCTGATAAGAAGCCTGATATACCTATCAAGATAGCATGATACTTTTCCATAACACAGAGGCTACAGAGGCTATTCAGGTGCAAGAAAACAGCCGAGGCAATGATTTGGCATCACCGTGCTCCTCCAAGTGAAGATGGAAAAATGAGTCATCCAAGAGATTCACCGGCGTAGAAGGATTTCGATAGAAGGCACTCAATATTCAGTAGCGATCCTCGCAATGTCCGGCTCGGACTGGCTAGTGATGGCTTCTGCCCATTCAACTATATGGCTGGAAGTCACAGCACATCGCCCGTTGTAATGATAATTTATAATCTGTCGCCTTGGTTGGCTATGGACTAATCATACTTTATGGTGCCTCTTATCGATGGACCAAACTCATCGGGAAACAATATCGACGTCTATCTCCGACCTCTGATCGAGGAGTTGAAATCTTTGTTCATTGATGGTGTAGAGACATACGATGCAAACACAAATACAACCTTCATACTGCGTGCGGCTTTAATGTGGACAATTAATGACTTTCCTGCGTATGGAATGCTATCAGGTTGGTCCGTACATGGTCACAAAGCATGTCCTCATTGCCATCAACACACAACATCGAAATTCTTGAATTTTAGCAGGAAGGTTTGTTATTGCGGCCATCGACGTTTCCTGCCTCCAGACCACCCCTATAGGTTAGACACGGTTCACTTTGATGGTCATCAGGAGCTTCTTGTACCTCCATCCCCATTGTCCGAAGAGGACGTGACTGCTCAATGGGATGGTTACAATAATGTGACCTTCGGGATGGATCCGACGAAACAAGTCAAACCACCATTTTGGAACAAGTTAAGCATTTTCTTGATGAAGCAACCACAATTTGTTCCCGCTATCTGGACGAGAACATTGAGACAAGACTTAACCGGCTTCGAAGAATTCAAGACGGGCCATATGGTAAAGCCGATTATAAGAGGGTAGACACTATGTTTATCAACAAGATATACCGGTTTATCTTGCTTAATTGCGCATGTCTTGAACAAATTAGAGAGTAAGTTTTTTTGGATTAATTGTTATATTTGTGTTTATGTGTGTATGAAATGATATAATATTAATGTCACCATTATTTGTCGAAAACAGAATTCATTTTAACGAGGTACGTGAGGGGTATCCTGATTGGAACGAAGAACGATTGGAAAAATATCATCAGGATAATTTTTGTGATTAGGTCACAGATCATGTAAGTTATTCGAATAACATTTTATTGCTATCAGTTTTAATCTAAACTTGTATCGTTATGTATTTTTCGTAAAATTTGTTTTGTTAGATCCACGATCCGAACTTGTCTGTATCATTTGAGAGTGATTCAAGATGTTTAGCTCAATTTCCTAGTATGGAGGTTGCATATTACAAAGGATTTGGTGTCCTTGGATACAAATTCGAAGTTAAGGACATAGAAACATCTAGAACCACTCAGAATAGTGGGATTGCGACGGTAGGATCGGACAGTGTGATTTATTATGGGTACTAAAATTGTATACTCGGCATCCATTATCCCGGACGATCAGAACCCTTTTATATATTCCAGTGTACTTGGTACGATACGCGAACCAATATGGATAAGTGGAGAAGCAATCTTGGGACTTGGAAAGATGAATATGGATTGACCAGTGTGAACACACTTCGATTTTACGGTCAGAAAGGTCCGTTTATCTTTCCGAACCAAGCGTTCTAAGTATACTACTCACAGTGTTTGAAGCATCCGGGATGGAGTGTTGTACGCCGATAGAAACCCAAGGATGTCTACGATGTTCCAGAATTCGAGGACAGCGATGAGGATGAAGAAGAGAGAAGGCTTAGAGTGCTCCGACCGTCTGTTTCGAAGGACGGGTTGTCTTCGGCCGATCATGAAGTTACGTGGGTTAGAAATGACATCGACGATGAAATCCAAGTAGATATGTATAATGCGCCCACGAAACGAAAAAGGTTATCAGTAATGTTATATTATTACTTCACATTTTATGATCTATACATATGTAGTCAATACTTTTAATGATTGTCTAATGCGTCCACGAACCGTTTATCTAGATTTGATGACGATGACGGGAGCAACGAGGGGAGGCAGGAGCTCCAGCCGCGGCACCGGCAGAGGCAGAGCGGTTCTGCCGTCCGGAGAGCTGCGTAGGGAGCTTCAGAGGGTCGGTCTTGCACCCAGATCGGAGACCCCTTCGGATGCCTCCTTCCGTGTGGACTTTGCCACACCTCCAGGTATATTGCACGCATATCCATTTTGAATGTAATATTATAGATATTCATGCCTGTTTATGTCAAAATTACTTATATTGTCAATGTTTGATTGTCTAGTTGTTGGTGATGCGTCCACATCAGGAACAGAGGCCACTCCCGCTTCTCCAGGTATGTTTATATATCATATAGTGCATGCATATTGATTTAGAATGCTATATCATAAATATACACACATTCCTTTTGCTCTTACTTAGATAGTAATTTCTATTATTGTCTAGTTGTAGGTGGTGACACCACCGCACCTGCGGGTATGTTTATATATCTTATAGTGCATGCATATTGATTTAGAATGTTATATTATTGATCTACATATTCTTTTTGCAATTACTTATATAATATATTTTTAATTGTCTAATTATAGGTGGTGCGTCCACATCTGACGCAGGGGCCACTCCTGCCACTTCCGTACCCTCCGCATCGTCTGTAGGTTAGTATGAATAAATATAAAATATTTATTCATTTTACATATGCTCTATAGAATAAATATGAACTTCATGGAAATTTAGCGTCAATATTTATTTTCTAGTTGGAGGGGATGCGTCCGCATCCGGGACACCGGCTGTTCCTCACCGGAGGAACTATCGTCCCGCTTGTACTGCTGCCTGGGTCCAGGCTCGTGCTTTAGTCACCGGAGGTATATATCACACTTCAATTTTCATTTAACCTTGATTTCTTAATACAACTTTGTCTTAATATTGATTGTCTTGATATTTCTTGTAGACGCAGGGCCTCCCCATCCCCAGAGAGGGACTCGAGGCCCGAATCAGTCCCATAGGCTGAGGCCTGACAGAGCTAGTGGGAAGCAGCATTCCCCCTCTTTTTTACCATTTATTATCGCTATACCGGTCCTCATGCCGAGAGGTTCGGCCGGTATATGGGGGATGAGAGCCGGCTCGTGAAGAACTATCCACTTCACGTTGAGTGGGGCGAGCAGCACCGACGCTCATTCGCCCTCTTCTTTGATCAGGCTCGGGTATTAATATATATTTTTATTTGATTTATCCAGTATATTTATTATTAACACTTGCAATCTAATAACAATGTTTTTTTGTATTTTCAGTTGGATTACGATTTTCAGCCTGTACCCGACCCTGATCACGCTGGGAGGGTGCTCGACCTTCATGCTCTGTACAATGGCCTGATGAAGAACATGCAGACCAAGGTCCGATACAACAGGAATGAGCTGAAGGCCGACTGCTACTCCCTGTGGATGGTGACCCCCGAGGCAGAGAGAGCGGCCCTCCTATCTACTCCGGCCTTTGCGAGAGTCGACGTAGAGACATGGCCTCTATTGTGCGAATATTTCGACTCTCAACGCAAATAGGTATGTATTTTAAATGTAATTCATTCTTTAGTATATAGTTTATTTTTTTGTGTTCCTTAATTAGAAAACTAAATGTGAATGTGTTGTGCAGAAACAGGCCGCTCAAAATATAGAGAATAGGAAATCGGCGAAGAGGGGTCACCCCACTTATACAGGTGGCTCGAGGAATATTACTCGAGCCATGGAGTTATCAGTAAATTACAATAGACCGGCCTTTATGATATAATGCAATATTAAGAGTTATTTTCTAATATATCTAATATTAAGAGTTATTTTCTAATATTGCAGACAGCTCAGACCCTGGCGCAAGGTGGTACACCGAGCGTGCTGTCCGCATATCTTGTCGTCCACGACACCTCGACAGATCCCGCCACGGGCGAGCTTCGATATTCCGACGTCGCTACCCAGGAGTATTGCGTAAGTGTTAATATTTATTCAACCCCTATTTGAAATTTTAGTTTTGGAAGGTTCAAATTTAAATGATATACTTATATTTTACTGCTTAATGTGGGTGTAGGAGCGGGTGGTTGAGCAGGCCGAGGTATCGGGGATCGATTTTACCGGACAGAGCGATCCGAGGCTGCTGACCCCAGTCCTGGACGCCGCACACGTAGGGCACCACGGAGGTTGGGAGAGAGGCCGGGGACCGGGCCCTAGCAGGGCCCATATGAGGTTGGACTCCACCCCGGCGGTTACTTCCTCCGTCTCCAGTGAGCGACGTGTCCAGCAGGAACTGGAGAGATTGAAGGCCACCGTTCAGGAGTTGAAGGAGATGCTGGTATGTATACTACTTAATAGTAAAATATCATGTCATATTATAGATATCAACATATCCAATATTAGTACGTAGCCTGAGCTTATTTGGTTGTAGACTTAGCTTTGATTAATCATACATACATATCTAATTAAAATAAACTACGGTTTTCCAAACTAGATATCCAAATGGGGTTTCAAAATAACTTGATAATGATACGAATTCGAATAATACACAGTTCTTACTCGCTTATTACACACGTTAGGTCCAGACGCGACAGGGTACATTGGCCGAGCCTCCACATGCATCTCTTTCGGCTGCGGCTCCGCAAGCCACTACATTGGCTGCGGTTCCGCAGACAGCTCCTATAGCTCCACCGCCCGCTCAGACTCCCGTAGCTGCGGCTCCGCAATCCACTACCTCAACGGCGGCTGCGCAGACCACATCGCCAGCTCCACAGCCCGCTCAGACTCCTGCACGCTCCGCATTGCATGATTTATTGACCGAGGAGCAGGCGCGCTAGATTCTAGCGTTTATCAGAGGTGGAGCTGGACCGAGCTAGGGTAGCTTTTTTATTCTTATATTTTAAACATGTATTTATTTTTATGATACATATTGTACTACTTTTTGGACGATATTGATATTGGTGGTGTTTGCGTGTTTATATTTATATCATATTCTGTTTTTTGGTTTCTTTTGTATATTATATGCGTGAGATGTGATTATGAATACCGCGATATATGTTCTGTGTGATGATTAGTTTTATATTTGATCGATGTATATATTATTGTGCACAGGGCGAGAAAAAAATAGGCAGCCCTTTTTTTAAAAAAAATCCGATAATATGTACCTACGGATTAATCCATAGGGCCCAACGTTGCCCCTACGGAGTAATCCGTAGGGGCAAAATATCAGGATAACTGATATTTTCCCCTGTGATCTCAGTATCAGGGGGTTAAGCTTGCCCCTACGGATATATCCGTAGGGGCAAACAAATGCCCCTACGGATGGGTACCTACGCATTTATCCGTAGGGGTTACTACTTGGCCCTACGGATTCATCCGTAAGTACACCTAATCTATTTTATAAAACCGTAAATAAAATAAATTTTTTGCCCCTACGGCCTATTCCGTAGGGCAAACTGGACCTACACAGAACTCCGTAGGGGCAAATTTTTGCCCGTAGGGGCAAGTTCAAGGCTTCGACTTGCACCTACGGCGTTTGTACCTACAGGGTATTTTCTTGTCCCTACGGATATATCCGTAGGGGCAGTGGTTTGCTCCTACGGATAAATCCGTAGGGGCAACCCTTATTTGTAGTAGTGTATGAACAATATATCATGAATTCTCGTAACTAGATCTATGGTTTTAGATCTAGATTTGGGAAGTGTCCGGGATACTTGGAAATTATTCTAAAGTGTTTTAGAATCGACTACTCCTGATATGGTGGTGTACCCGCATATGATGGAGTCACCCTCTCCAAAGAGATGTCTTCTAGACCAATGAGGAGAGAGATTTACATAATTGATATATCACTTGCTTAGACAATTGAGTCAATTATGAGATGTCAAGTACCACACCGGATATTGCTTTTGCACTAGCTGCAATAAGCATATATTAATCTAATTCTGGAGAAACATTAGGAAGCAGTAAAGAACATAAAACAATGTTCTTAGTGTATGGTAATGGCAGCTTCCCGCAGGAGAAGGTTACCGGTTTAGGCTTCCAAGATGACTAAGATGACACAGTGGCTGTCAGAGTTAATAGTTTTCCCTCTTTTGAGGTGCAGTACGTTGGATAGGTTTTCAAGCAGGATGCTGAGGTGGTCATGGCGCTGGGTGCTGATTACATCATCAATGGATACAGTCAAAAGAAGCTTGTTGGATTTAGTGTTCATGCTATGAACAAGGTCCCATCAGATATCCAGAAAAGTTCTAAGACAGGTATCGCTCATTTCGGGAGATAATCGTTCTCCACGAAATTGAGATTTAGAGAGATAAAGATAAACATTGGAGCGGATCCCTTTACTAAGGATACTTCTCGAACACGTAAGTTTCTCAAAACGAGTTTTGAGAAACTGGCCAGTAGAGAAGTTGGGTATTTGGTAGCACACGAACTGTGAGTATGCGATACCGCAATAATTAGCCTTAAGTGTAAGTGGAAAATTGTTGGATATAGTGCCCTTAAGGCAATTATTGTAATTGCAAATGGGCGATTATGATAACTGAACGAGGACCTATACAGGTAGAACAGTTTTACTCGAGATGATAGTATGCTATCTGGTTTGTCTTTATCATTATGTGTATACGTTTTGATAAAGCCCTTAGGATTATTGCTTGACTACCAACATTATGATGGCAATCATATACATAGGAGCTGGATGGTCTATAAGCACATCTTTAAATGTCCATAGTCGAGGGAGTATCGGGACTGGGCATCGATACTTCGGAGTAGACTAGTGTATACTTTTCAAGATCCAGACGAGGGGCGGTGGCCAATCTCACAAGCCATTAGTGTTGAGTCACCTAAGATAGTATACAGGTGTTCACTGGAGGTGAGTACACCGGACGGACTCGCTGAGAACTTCTATATTGTATTATACCTATGGTCAGATGGAAGTTCTCTTGTGGCATGAGTAAATGTTAGTCCTTTGACTTAAGATTTTCATTTGTCTCATGTGAGTTCCCACTGTACTTAGATTACTACCCTACCATGGCTCAAACGAGTCGTGCAAACAGATTTTAGTTGGGTACAGTCCTGAGCCACATGGAAGCAGCGAACAATCGTCAGGGATTCTTCTCTCCCGGTATTAGGAGTCGATGTCGCGCTGTGTTGGATCAACCATCACTAGAAAGCCTTGGCCAAGATGGATGTGATTTACTAATGTGATATCAGTAGTTTCTCAGTAGGCGATGAGCTTCAGACCGGCATGACTTATTGGGTTAGTAGGGGTTTGACGTTATCCACCTCTCAGACCCGGTATGCGATTATTTTAGATGAAGAGGCCGGACTGTACGGAGATTGTCACATACAAGCTCAGTAGGGGTATGGATGAGTTTGCTTGTCGGTCTTCCTTTCGTTCAATACCTGGGTAGCCGTTATGTACAGCTAGTGCCGCTGACGTGCCTGTGGTTAAACCCACTGCCAGCGTATTGACGAGTCTTTAGAGTCCCACATACATCATTTTTCCAGTTCAGGAAAAATGATGTAGCGGCCGTATATTGATACGTGCAGGGCTTCGATTAGGTATGTGTTCTAGACACACGGAATTTAATCGGGCGGATGATAATACTAGCCCGGCTTAAGATTAAGCCGGATTATTAAATCGTGTTTTGATTTAATAATTTACATACATATATATATATATATATATATATTTCGATATGTATATTCTAGTTCAATGTATTTTTCAATCTCTTGGGTATTCGTATTTTGATACGAATACGGGCATGTATTTATAGGGATTTATTCTTGTATTTATACAAGAATACTTATAGAAGAAGGACAACTCATTTCTAGGATTTTCTTTTAAAGAAAATATGAAATGAAGTGGAAAAGAAAAATGGTGGAGGGCATGGGCAAATGAATTATAAATTCATTTGCATTTACTATTCAAGCATGGTTGTAGTTTTAAAATGGAAAAATTCTTTTTACAAAAGAAAGGAAGCATGCTTGAATTGGTGAAGAGTTTTTATTTTCATTCCGCCATTCTTGCATCTCTTTCTTCCATGGCTCCTTCTTCTTCTTCACCTTCAACTCTCTCATAAGTTGAGAATCATGAAGATAAAGAGAAAGAAAAATACTCGAACACTCACACACATCACCAAGCATCCTAGATTAGCAACCTAGGATCTTTAGTTACTTCATTGATGAAGTTGAAGATTGAACTTGGTTCTTTCGGGTAGATCATCTTTGGCAAAAAAAGACCGGCTTGCAAGTGCGATCTGGAGCTCTTAAGAGTATGCTAGAGTCCAACCCAATTAGAGCAAATGAAGACGCCATAAATGTTGTGATTTCTATCCTCTAGTGTTTGCTAGTTTAGGTGTTTGGTTTAGATTCTTGGTTATAAGTTTTTAGTGCCATCAAAATTTTCGTTTTCGTATTCCGCATTGGCCGTGGGTTAGCGGTGATGACATTAGGAACTTTCAGGTAGGCCATCTAGTAAGATACATATACCTGACAATATTGATATAAATATTCAAGGATTTGACCAAGTTAATGATCTTGTGTGTAAGTATTCAAATTCAGATGAGTTGCATACCCCAATGAACTCAGATGATGAAGGAGTGAGTAGTAAAGTAAGATTCCTTGTATTCAATGAAAATAAAGGCTAAAATAACCCTCATGTTGAGGTTGATATGTAGTTTGAAAACCCAGAGCAGTTTAGGGGTTTAATAAGGGCTTATGCCATAGAAAAGGATTTTGATCTTAAGTGGTGCAAGAATGAGGGGAATAGATTAATTGTTGGTTACAAAGGAGAGAAGTGTGACTTTAGGATTTATGCAACCTGGACTCAAGACAAGAGTGATTTTGTGTTGAAGACCATGAAATCAGGATACAGCTGTGTTAGGGCTCTTGTGAACAAGCAAGTAACTGCTAGATGGCTTGCAAAAAATTTCTTAAACAAATACAGAATTGATAGATCTATGAGATGTGAGTTATTTGTAGGCTAATTGTGATGCATGAATACATCTTGTGCCTCTCCATAGATTCAGATCCATTAGAGGATCAACACAAATACATCGGAAGAAATATGTAACTGGTGACCTACACGAACACTGGGATCTTGCAAACCTTAGCGGAATAGAAGATCTCCCTTATCGATTGGTGGATCTCTGATCTTTATTCCTAGTTCCGTTCTCCTCTCCTCTTCGTGATGGTCGACGAGAGACGATCACAACGTTGGTTGGAAAGCCTTCTTGTTCACTGTGGCTGCCACTATGTGGAAGAAGATGAGGAACCTTAAAAACCCTAGTTTTCTCTCTTATGAAGATGTGTTTCTCTATCTCACATGACATTGATATCAAACCCTAGCCTTTGCATGCATATATATAGCAAAGGGCAAGACAACGAATGACCTAGATTACATCTAGGGAGCCAAGTCTTAATAAGACTTGCTCTTCATTAATATGCAGACCCCACCCCTAAATCGACTCCCTATAGGAGTCGGCCCCAATATGGTCAACCGCTACATGATCTCGAGCCCAACTTGGACTCGGCACTAGTTGGTTCGGGTTAGGTCAGTCCGCCTACTCGATTGGGCGAGCCCAATGCCAACATACTCCCACTAGTACAATCGAGTAGGCGCCTTCGTGTCTATTTGGTTTTCACTAGTTCATTTTCATCAATTCTTCTCCATACTAAGTCAGCGTCACCGTGCGATCATTGACTGCAAGCGGGTAGCCTTGCAACCAGATCTGTTAAAATTGATACAAGGATCTCCCTAATGAACAAACAAAGTTATTCGATAACTTAGATATTATGCACCCCAGATCCAATCATCAAATCATGTCTTATTTGAATATCTTCAATCTCTCAAGAATCATATTCAACCACCATAGAAACCTTTAATTCATCACACTCTAATGACGCCTTCTCAAGATCATACAAGAGTTGCGCAAGTAGTACAATTAAGGAGATATGTCTGATTGACCATCCTCTCAACTCATCAAGTTAGGTCCACCACTTACCCACTTTCCTGACACTACCCACTCTTTACGGTATGGTAATCATCATACTTTTGTGATAGCAGCCAAAGTTGCAGACACTTACGACTTTTCTTTGTTGACAGTCGAAGTCACTAAGGGTATGGTTGATTTGTTTATTCACCATGGAATACCGATCAATGAGGGCTCACACAGTCAGAGAGATGGGATCGATCTTTGAGCCTTCTCTAGGTCGTCGGCATACGTCGTACGGAAAAACGCACTACGGTCCAAGTTCTCTCTCACGAGAGCTCTACGTCGTATCGGTACCATACGGATTCCAAGCTACATCGCTCAGCGACATACTTAATAGCCACATTCTAAATGTGCCAGGATCCATATCATTAAGATCGAGTCCCAGCCCGATTTTGTGAGATCCGAAATCTGGCTTCTCAACGAATATCTAGATAATAGAATGTGGAGAAATTCCATTACGCTGAAGACTTTGCTAAGTCTTCGGCTTATTCTGAAAATAGTCCTAGAAGGGGGTGAATAGGACCATGCTACTAAAATGCCCAAATTAAAATTTATCAAACCCTCGCTACAAGATAACACAATTATATAGCAAGGCTACAAGTGAATAATAAGCATGAGCATTAGATCAAGGATGTAGCATCAAGTAAGAACAATGAGCATATAGAGATATAGCATGCATTTTCTAAGCTATGAAAATAAATCAAGAGTATAGAGAAAAATTGCAAAAGCAAACACAAGCTCTTTTATAGTGGTTCAGCGTCCCGATAACGTCTCGGTCCCAAATCCACTTTCTTTAGGCCCTTAAGCTTATTCCATTTGGTACTTCTCAACACGTCTCCTTCGAGACTACACATTGCTCGACACATGAGCAATACTTCTCTCTACAAGCACTTCACCCTTACAAAGACGCCCTTACACTCAAGAGTCCTCATACAAAGAAAGAAGATACAATTCACTCAAGTTCCTTATAAAAACACTCTTGCACTTAAGTGTTCTCACATAATGAAAGAAGAAGATCAATTTAAGCATAAATTACTCTCAAAAGAGTTTTACAATTGAAGCTCACTAGTACACAAGAAGATGGATAAGCAAATAGGAGCTCTTCAGTGATTTTGTGTGTGTGAGTGAATTTGATAAGCAAATTAATAAACACTCTAACTCTCACAAGAGATGAATTTTTTTATCTTAAGATCACTTTAGAAGATGGAAAGTTAAAATGCTCAAGTGATTGGTACAAAAAAATCCAAAAGGAAACCTATTTATAGCACTTAATAAAAACTAGCCGTTATTGAAGGGGTCGGTAGTTTAAAACAACGTCAGACGTCTGAAGTATAAATGGCAGACGTCTAAAGTTCAACCAAAAAAGTTCAACAAAAAAGGTCCCAACGGCTATAAACGGTAACATAATTTAAATTTCTTCAACCATAGACATCTGGCTCAAGCCATCAGACGTCTGGCCCATCTCTGTTAGAAATGCCAATGAAGTATAGAAAGAAGGCAGACGTTTGATATACATTGTTCAGACGTCTGAAGAATAAAAAAACCATTTTCCAAAATCATCATTGTTCCCTCCCAGAAAATAATAATTACTAAAATAACCCATGGGACTTAAGTTCATGCGCCAGAAAGATGGTGCGCTGCCATAAAATATGCGCCAACAATTTCTGGCGCTACGCCAATGCTTTAAGGTCCTTACTTCTTTGACATTTGGAAAAATATTTTTCCAATCTGGTTAACCAGAAAATCTTTAAATAAAAGATTTAAAATATACATAGTTTAATCTATTTGAGATATTCTCTATCTTTCTAAAACAGAATGATAATTTTGTTAACAAAAAATATACTTATTTATATTTTTCTAAATAAAGAAAAATATAAATCTTGTTAATAAGGATCCTTCGATCTATGACCCAACAGTGCTTAAGCACCCAGACTAATATTTGCTCTTTTCATATATTCATTTAAAACGAAAAAATCAATTGAATATCTTATTTAAATAAGAAAGATATCAATCATTTTAATAGATAACGCTTGGATTTATAATCCAACGGTGTTTAAGCACCCGGGCTTGATTTTAAGATCAATTAGAGAAACCTCAAAGGGAGATTGTCTCTACTTGCCTAATAATATTCACACCTTATATAAAGGAACTTAGAGGTAAAAATTTGAGATATATGGGAGAAAAGAGATAAAAAAGAGAGAGATATACACAGTACATACAAGACATACATACGATAAAACTTGAGATCAAAAAAGCTTAAGCTTTCTTTGCACTCGGCGATCTTTTTCTTCCTCCTTTCATAAAAAACCGGGGTATGACAAGAAATTAATTTCCATGATATAATAGGTTTAAACCTAATCCATGAGAAGGTTAACCTTCATATTCAGAACTTAAGTTCTTATCGATGATCTTAAGACTTCTAGATTAAACTTCGTCTTGAGAAAACTTAAGTTTTCATCAGAAGGATTTCTTTGATCTTAAGATCTAGGGTTTGAGAGAAAGAATCAAAACCCTGCATAAAATATGTTGATGATGGAAAAAGGAAATTTAAATTTCCAGAGAATAGATCATATGATTCATATAAAAAGAGACTCCAGATTACAAAAGTTGTGATCTTGATGTCTTTAATGGCCAAAATAGCCATTAACAGAAACTTAAGCCTCATGAAACTTAAGTTTCAAAAGAAAAGAGATTAATTTCTATGAAAAACCCTAAGCGACCATACAAAGAAGCATATGCGCCAATAGGCATGAGTCATATAGAGATGCGCCAATATAGAGGACATGCGCCAATGAAGACATGTTCTAATAGAGGCATATGCGTCAATATGGGCATGCGCGCCAGAGACCCAACAAAGGAATATGCGACACAATCCATGGGTGTTAACACTGAACGCGCCAGGGACCAAAAGTCATACCCATGCGCTAATATCCATTATATATGTGGCACGCGTCACAACTCTGATGCGCCAATGACTCAATATGTCAAAGACCCATATATGTTTTGTCTGTGTGACATGTGGCGTGCACCGGAACTTCTGGGCGCCAATATATATGTTCCAGAGGCCAATTCTTAGTCCAAATTGACTAAGTGATATAGAGCCTAAGCTTCCATGATATTTTTTGAGCCCATATGCTCTCATATTTTAAGTTGACCTTAATCTAAAACAAGATTAACGGCCCTTAAATATATTCCTAAGTTGATATTAGTCAGATGCGACTAACGATCCTAAGATGAAATATTTTGACCTGATGGACCTCATTAATATGAGAAATGCTACTTAGGTTCAACCCAAATCTAAGATTTATGGATTTAGACTAATCCGCACCCTACGGACGATGCCATATTAGTCTCCGTATACAATCCAATGGCAATCCCAAATAAACAATATATATATAACATGACACATGATGATTCATGGAGTAAAGAAAGTTTTTATCATGTAGCGATAACATAATTAACTACAGGGACTTGCGTCTGCAGGAAAAAACGTCTCCACAATAAAAAAAACCTCACATATGAAGTGGAATCTGATAAGTCTGCTACAACGGTCGCATCCATCCAAAGCTCCGATATACGGTGTCATAAATCAACTTGGTATCTTTGGAGAGATGGACGGATATGTTCCATATAGCCTCTACTCCTAGACTCATGGCCTGGACGCGCTCCCCGCGCCTCGGTCCAGTTTCCGGCGGTGAACAAGTTCTGGCATGCTCGGTGGGACTTTTTTTTATCTTTCCACTCCACACTTTGTGTATCGTGTTTCGCGAAACAGTCGCGGTATGTTTATGTTGCCCTTGGATGTATCGGATATTAAAGCCGGTGCTTCGCTTCTGTGCAGATCAATGGCCTCACCCAACAACTCCAACCCCAATGCTAGCACTACCACCACTCCTAGAATGACTTAGTCAGGGCAGGCCATGGCCCCTATACTCTGCATTCCGATGGCCCAAGTGCCACAAAAACTTGATGGGTTATTCTTGGGGACGATGCTTCCACCTCCCTCTCTTGGCATCCCAACAAAAAAGGAGGAGACATCAAAGAAGCCAGTCTTCAATAGGCTGACGACTATCGCAGCTGGCTTTGATGATAAACCTGCTCAATATAAAGGTTCGTTTTTCCAGAGGCTGAAGTCTAACTATGTGGGTTCCTCTAAAAAGCCCGCGATCCTAAAGAAGTCGGTTTTTGAACGACTGGCATTCACGGCTCCTGATATGACCGGGGCACCGAAGGATGATGCTTCACCCAAGTAGTCTATCCTCCACAGGCTGACATCTCAAGCTGTTGATACTCCCATGACTAGACAGTCAGTTTTCAAGCAACCGTCACATGTCAAATCTTCATATAAATGCAGGGGGCAAGATAGTCCAAAAGAACACAGGGGGAAGATCCATGAAGTTCCCGCAGCTGAAGAAGCACCGGCCTCTGTTACTAGAGGTGCCCAATGTTGATACTGGTGCCGAGTGAGGCAGGCTGAGGGTAGCTCCCCATCTAGGCTGACTTTATTTGCTCCGATGATCAGAGTTGTTGTTCCAACTGGGAACAACTTTGAACCTTTGAAGGTGGTTAAACACAATTCCCCTACTGCCATACTGAAGAAGTCTCTACCTCCTGTGGAAATGCCCGATGATCTGAAGGCGATATGTTCGGTCAAACAACTTTCCTCGACTATCCATAGAGTTTGGAAAGAAGTCCAGAACTCTGTCATTGATAATAACCACTCTCACCGACCGAAGAAGCTCAAAGGTCGACAAGATGATGATAGATCACCTCCCAAATATAAGGAGGCTCATTCTCAGAAAGTTCCGGCTATGATGGTTCCTTCAACAACGGCTTCTCACAAAAGAGAGGGGCTAGATAAAGTCTTGGTGCCTGAGGTAAATTCTAAAGGCCCACACTCCAAGCTTCCCAAGTCTGGACGCATGGTAGTCATACAGTATATATGATGAACTCCAAGGATGATAGCCGAGTGATTAGTCTAAAATATTGCACATTTGAATGAATATTTTCCCTACTATTGTTAAGTACTAAAAGGTGTTTATGGTAATTATAAAACATATGAGGGTTTATGTGTAAAAAGTTTATTATCATATATTTCTACATTATAATTAACATAATGAGAGAAAATATATGCATATAATATTTACATGAAATCTTAGTAATTAAAATATGCATATCATATCAAATATTTCTAATCAATATTCTTAACATTTAATATCATATAAAATGGTTAGGATAATATCTCAAAAATACCAAATACTACTAACACTTTGATTTGAGATATTGTGCAGATATTAGCTCAGGTCTGGAATCCAAGAGATTCGAGTTAAATCGGGATGCCGAAATCAAATCTGCTAAAAATATAGAAGCAAATCAAGAGATCTAGTAATGGAAGAAACTCAGAGTATTATTCTCAGAATCCAGACATCGATAGGATCTTCAAATATCAATACAAAACACCATGAAAAAACCCAAAGCCTGATCCTACCAAACTGCGGTGGATCCACGGCTAAAGTGTAGGATATGTGGCGGAACCGCGACGCATTGATAGCTATTGGATGTGATATTTTAGGGATTTGATTGTAACAACATATATTCACAGATTACATCTAAGGTTTGTAGTTTCTGTGACTATATAAGGGACCGAGAGCTGCACATTAAAGATCATCGCCGAAGAGATCAAGAGATCCAAGCGATCCACGCATTTGAGTGATCATCAGCTATTCATCTACCTCCTAAAAGAGAGAAATCTAGAGCAAACTAAGCTTCTTGTATTCTACTTTCTTAGGAGAAAAGTTGTATGCAGTAGTTGATTAATAAAAATAGTGTTTTTATTGTTCTTTTTTGCAATTAATTTTCGCACTTACTTTCTGCACTTACTTTCTGCATCTTAATCATGTTTTAACTCTTCTTCATCCTTTCTTCTACTTTAAACATGAGCGAGTAATTCCTAACTTGCTAGGGTTCGTACGATAGGGTGGAACAATGGATGATAAAATCTCTTAACCTCTTTTATACATTTTAAAGTCTATAAACTTTAGCAAAATAAATGTTAACATCCTTATCGGACGTGCTACCAATTTATTGATAGTCACGATCATGATTTGAGATTGGTTTAACACTTGTTTTGTTAAGTGCTAGACATGAATAAAGATCAACGCAGGGACAAGGGTTAGTAGTGGGGAAACCCTAGTTTCTTCCAAGAACCCTAATCTATATTCATCACTATCGATCGAGTTTTAAACTATTAAAAGATAAACGAAGTTATTTTTAATTATTCATCCATTACTACTAAGTCCAATGAACCCTATGAGCCTTTTCTTTATAAATCTATATCCGTAATGACCAACAATCACCATTCTTTAATCAACTCGCCTAAAACAAGAAAAGAGTTCACGTTTCCCTGCGGACGACCCGTACTCATCGCGGCTAGCTACTAGAGACACCGTCTTGATTGCGGTTACTTTACAAAACACTTTTTAGCAGATCAATCAAATGGCGCCGTTGCCGGGAAGACGGTTGTAATTTTTTTCTTGTTATTCGGGTTGATTTCTTATAAAATCCAGCAAACATATTATAAACAAGAACCAAAACCGCATCTTGTGTATTTAACGATTATTTTGCGAGTTTTGCAAAGGGGTCTGGAGTAAGGAAACAGAGATTCAGAGACTTTCAACGTAGCCCAAAGAAGCATAGGAGGGCATTGAAGAAAAATTAGCAAAAGACCCCTCAAGACGACAGTTGAACCGCGGCGGAAATAGGCGTTTGGCACTAGAACCGCGGCGGCTTGGTGGAGTTAGGTCCCCAAAATCCTCAGGTATTTTTCTAATATCTTTCTCTCTCCTCTGAAGTTCAAATAAATTGATTCTGCTTGCAGGATTCTTTGCAAATATCGCCACTAAAAATCTTTTTCGTGTTTTTGATTTTTGGTTTTTTTTGCATATCTAAAACAAACATTAAGGGGCAATAAACTCAAATTCAGATTAGGTGGAGATTTCATAACCCTTTCTAAACCCCACAAATCACAAACGTGCATAGGCATCACCCTATATTAATAAAAAAATATCTAGACCGAGTCCTAAGGACTGTCGCGCTCAATTAGGACAGAGGAAGGTCATGGGTAATCTATTGCTTATCCACATTTTTCTTATGGTGTCTAAGGCAAGTGTGACTGAGGAAAGTGGTTACTTAATTAGGCCCGCTATTTTCGGTGATTTGTATAGCGGATACCTCCATTTACCTGGCACTTACCTGGCCACAAGATTGATAAGAAGGTAGTAGAGAATTGATCCTGCGACTTGTCCTTTGGAAGTATAGTAGCGGTCTAGTGACTTGACCTAGGAGACCCTAGTTCTAGGGATTGATTGTGCATTTTGTGATTTGTTGAGTTAAGCCTCAAGTCCCTCTTTCAAAGCAAAATAATTTCCAAAATCCAAAAAGAGCTTAAATCATTACCTTTTCATCCTCTTTTCTTTTCACTTTCTTATAATGGGTAACCCAAACAAAGAACTCTTGCCGAGCTTTGCTATCCAGAACCAGATATATCTTGTTTTCGTAACTGCTTCGGTACAAAATCCGACTCTACCATGTCTTTAAGAGATAGGATAGAGCCAGCAGAAAAGAACAGTTGGATACCTCACTCAAGGCCCTATCAACCACATCAAAATTCCATATTTTCTTATGTTGATAATCCGTTTAAGGCGAGTGAGGGAACTTTGAAACGCATGTCCATCACTGAGCATATTGCGAAGGCTGAAAGCCAAAATTTTAATCTTTTCACTAATCCAAAACCATTAGGACTACATCGTTTAGCTTACCCCATCATTAATGATTTGACATAATTCGGTTCCTTTGTGTACATCTATATTGGCGCACATGCATATAGTACATCCATACTTGCGTATATATATCTTTGTGCATCCATGCCTACATACATACTCTTGCACATACATAGATGATGTTGACTTTGATTTTGTAAAATTGGGGACCGCATGGATATTTTCAACCGGATCCATTTAAAAGAGCGTTTTCCCCTTTTACTCATAGTACGATTTTATGCGGCATACGACACATTGCATGGATTTACGCATTGAGTTTTGGATTCATGTGATTTCTGGATTTGAGAATCGTGGTATTATTTTAAGAAAGTATGCACTGTTTTAGAAAAACCGGTTTATCTTGATATGATATTTCAGTGCGTCCACCATGCGTTTTCTCGGTTCTGAGACGTGTGACATATGAAACCTGATTCGAGGAGGAGGAGGATCCGTTTGCGGGTACATGGTAGACCCAGTATGGTACCCCGGGTCGAGAGAGAGATTTCGTGTGGTTGACGATGAGCCTGGCAGAGGGACTCCTACCTACCGGTGACTGGTTGGATCTGGCGGTTATCCGGAGGATACTGACCAGAGTTGAGAGATGGATATGGGCCGACCTGTACTACAGAGGCCGAGGGCCAATTCCGCAAACGGAGCCCGTGGGCCGATTCGGACTGACGGAGCCCGATACATGAGGATTTGCGTGTCGATGTTAGACACGAGTATCTTATGATATTTTTGAGTGCCGATATTGGGCACTCATGTTTCCACGAGATTTACAGGATTTGAGGGCCGATTAGATTGACGGCGCCTAAGTTTTGGTGTTTGGGGTGTATTTGGTAGACACCGGGTTTTTTTTCCCGCGATGATGATTCATGTAGATGATATTCTATCCCATGCTCAGCATTCATTGATATACATTGCATCCTGTAGTTGTAGTACTTGATAAAGTACTGTGCATGATTTTTGCATACCCAGTTCATCATATAGATGTCATCGGATTGCACATGTTAGAGTGTCGCAGTACGTGCATACTCACGATTACCTTTATATGTTATTTACTATTCACGAGTTGGCAACTCACCCCCATTGTGCCACAGTGTTTGCAGGTCGACCCTCAGAGTAGTTGCGGCAAGGCTACCTCATTGTATCATTTTGGCTACAGATACCATTGTAGTTGGCGAGTGAGTCGTTTTGCCTTTAGGTGGGTTTTGCGGTATCCGTTTATTTCCATTGTACTCTCTATTGTATCTAGTACTCACCATCTACCATTTCATATATTGACTTAGAGACCAGTTGTGAGAATGATATTGTATATTTTTTTGTTGTACTCTGTATGTCGAGTTCGTGTGAGCCGACTTTATTTATGCGGTTTTATCTTTTATGTTGTCTTCACTTATATTGCTCATTTCTTCGCTACGGCGTCGTATATTTTTCTTGTGGTGGTTGTTTCCGCCGTTGGGCGTGATTGCTCCCGTTTGGGAATACTTTATTCTTATTATCAGTCATTTTACTTATATCATGTGTTGTACCTGTTTCGGGGCTAGTTTTTACAAAGGAAGTGCTGCCGAAATTTTTAAGAAAATAACTTAAATTTAAACATTTTTACTCAAGGTTTTCTGAATGTTTTAAACTAATGTTTTCACCACTCACTACTTTTAATGGTTTTGATTTCTGGGTTTCGGCTTACTTAATAGCGTTACGCCTGTAGATGTTACGTGGTTAAGTGCCGGTTACGGGCCGAACTTTGGGTCATGACAACAGGAGTTGTGTGGTCGATCACAGAGAGTCGGCCACGTCCAAGGGTCGCAGATCCGGGTGTTCTTCCGACGTGTTGTTCTTGGTCCTTCCTTGCGGGCTTCGGGACACATCATCTGCTACGTGTCACAATCTGGGAGATCACCAATATCGAGCATCATCGTTAGCCCCCCACTCTCATCCCGACCTGTTCAAGGGTCGGGTCGAGGGTGGTCTGCCGGGTCACCCAAGGTGAGCTCCTTTTCGTAGATATCGTAAGCGTGCGTTCCTGGGAATCAGCTGCATTTTCTTGACGGCGTCAGCGGATCAGGGGCCAGATCTCGCATTAAAGAGGATGCGCCGAATCGTGCGTACGTCCATCGAAGCGACAGCCACGTGTCTGGCGCTGGTTAGTTAACGCGACGGGCCGCAAATTTTCAGCGTCCGATGGGGTACGACCAATGCGCGTGCGACAGGTGGAGCGATGGTGGCCGTCGAATGCGATGAGTCTTTTTGGCGGGAGATGACTGTCGCCGTAGGATGTGTACGTCGGCAGTTATAAATAGAGGTGGGCTCGCTATCTGGGCCCATACCTCTTCATAATTTCCACGTTTAGAGTCTTGTTAGCTCGGCGCTCTCCTTTTTAGGTCGGATCTCTGCGCCTTCTCTTCCGGGGACTCATCTTCTCCATCAGGTTAGATGTCTTCTTCCGAAGAGTTTGTAGAAATAGATCGGGTAGGGTCTGGGGAGCCCCCGTAGATTCTTCTTTATATATATTTTTGTTGCTTCTTCTTCTGAGTCGAGCCTGCTTTGCTCCTTGGCAGGACAAAATGGACCGATCCAGGGTTCTTGCTGCCCTCCATGCCCTGTCCCAGAAGAGAGCCGAGGGCGTGGTCGTGCCCCAGGCTGATCCGAGTTCTGCACCAAGGGAATCGCCGGTGACCATCCGCCTCAACCCCATCCCCCGACGATCGCCGCGGCAGCGGCAGCGGCCAGAGGCTTCCGACGGTTTCCGAACCCCGGACGAGGGAAGCGGGAGAGGACGAAGACGATGTTCCTCTTAAGAGGAAGAAGACAGTCTCTCGTGCGCCACCGACTGTGATTCCCGATGGGATTTCCGTGCAGGAAGGGGATGCCTGTTTCGTAGTCCCTTCAGGGCTTTCCGTTGCCGCCGGCCTGCTTGCTGACATGGAAGAGTCGGCCGGAGGCAAGATTCCGCAGGAGACCCTGAGGGCCGGCAACTATAGCTCAGGAGGCGGTGCAGGTACGCATTCCCCTATGTGTTATTTTGAGCGCCCTTTTCTCAGTTCGAGCGCCTCTAAGCCTCTCTGCCGTTTTTCATCATATCCTTCAGCACTGCACCCTCGTTGCTCGCATGGAGGCCTAGGATGATGCTCATGCTAGGAGGTTGGCGGGGGAGTCTTCTTTGGAGGCCGAGGACCTTCGACTCGAGCTGCGTTTGGAGAGGGAGAGGATGGCCGTCCTTGAAGCTCAATTGGCCGCCGGGGAGCTTACCGTCTCAAAGTTCCGGGAGTCCTACCACCGGTTTAGTGAGTCCCACCGAGCCATCGAGGCTAAGTTGGTGGAGCTGGCCGATCGCTATGCAGCAATGAAGAAGGCGAGGGATGCCAGCAGACGGGATGCCAAGGCTACACTTCAGGCGGCGAAGGTTGCTGAGGTTCGAGCTCGAAAGGCGGTGGCCGATTACAAGGGGTCGGACCAGTTTTACATCGATCTCGGCAAAGCCTCTGCCATTGCGTGGCACACAGCTCTTGATGCCGTCAAGGCGCAGTCTCCGGAGTTTGCCGATAGTGAGCTCCGCGCTCGGGTCCTGCTATCGGTGGTCATGCCTTCAGCAGAGGGCGATGAGGGATGAGCTGCTGCTGGAGCGGAAGTCCCGGCTTCTGGGGATGGTACCGAGGGACATGAGGTCTAGGTGGGCTTGCGGCGTGGACTTTTTGGCCTTTCCTTTTTCTCTCTTTTTTTTGTAAGCCTCCGAGCAATTTTGGTAAGGCTGGGGAGCCCAGAGTACCTTGTAAAAAGATTTTGGAAGTGGGAATGAAACTTAGTCTTTTTCTTCTGCATGATAATGCTTTTTCCTACGTGAATACTTGAGCTTGTCAGTTCTGATCTTGATCAAGCGTTAAGCCGCAGGTCGCTGGACCGTGTTTTAGATAACGATCGCCCTTCGAGTGCTCATTGGTTAACCGCTGTGAAAGAAGGTCGGTGTCCTCCAGCCCCCGTAGTCGAGGTGGTGATCGTTCGCTTGAACAATTTGGAGGGACCTTTGTTGCAAGGAGATTGGTGCTTTCCAAAGAATTGGCCGAGCGCTGTTGATGCTCGGGGCCCCTTGGCGAGGGCTTGGATCCCTAGAGTCGTGGGACAGTGCATTACCATCCAGGGATAGCCGAGCAGGGTAGCCGCTCGGCTGTCTCTTGGTGAGGGACTCGATCCCTGGCGTTGCGGGTAGGGAGCTACCAGCCAGGTATAACAGAGCGGGATAGCTGCTCGGCTGCCTCTTGGTGAGGGTTTTGAGCCTTAGCTAAGGATGGGCCGTAAGGGGCCTGCTAAGGATGGGCCGGACAGGGTTACTGCATGGTGCCTCTTGGCGAGGGCTTTGATCCTTAAGGACGGGGGGAGCAGGGTTACTGCCCGGTGCCTTTTGGCGAGGGCTTTGATCTCTGGCGTTGTGGGTAGGGAACTACCAGCCAGGGATAGCTGAGCACGATAACCGCTCGGCTGCCTCTTGGTGAGGGCTTTAATCCTTAGTGTGGGAGGGGCCGTAAGGGGCCTGCTAAGGACGGGCCGAGCAGGGTTACTGTCCGGTGCCTCTTGGCGAGGGCTTTGATCTTTAAGGATGGGGCCGAGCAGGGTTGCTGCCCGGTGCCACTTGGAGAGGGCTTCGATCCCTGGTGTTGTGGGGTAGAGAACTACCAGCCAGGGACAACTGAGCAAGGGAGAGCTTGGTTGCCTCTTGATGAGGGCTTTGATCCCTGGCGTTGCGAGGTAGAGGACTATCAGCCATGGATAACCGAGCAAGGGCGAGCCCGGTTGCCTCTTGATGAGGGTTTTGATCCCTGGCGTTGCGGGGTAGGGGACTACCAGCCAGGGGTAACCGAGCAAGGGCGAGCCCGGTTGCCTCTTTGTGAGGGCTTTGACCCTTAGTGTGGGAGGGGCCGTTAGAGGCCTGCTAAGGACAGGCCGAGCAGGCTTACTGCCCGGTGCCTCTTGGTGAGGGCTTTGATCCTTAAGGACGGGCCGAGCAGGGTTACTGCCCGGTGCCTCTTGGCGAGGACTTTGATCCCTGGAGTTGTGGGGTAGGGAACTCCCAGCCAGGGATAGCCGAGCAGAGTAGCCGCTCGGCTGCCTCTTGGTGAGGGCTTTGATCTTTAGCGCGGGAGGGGCCGTAAGTGGCCTGCTAAGGACGGGCCGAGCAAGGTTACTGCCCGGTGCCTCTTGGTGAGGGCTTTGATCCTTAAGGATGGGGTCGAGCAGGGTTGTTTCCCGGTGCCTCTTGGAGAGGGCTTCGATCCCTGGCGTTGTGGGGTAGAGAACTCCCAGCCAGGGATAGCTCAACAGGGTAGCCGCTCGGCTGCCTCTTGGTGAGGGCTTTGATCCTTAGCGCGAGAGGGGCCATAAGGGGCCTGCTAAGGATGACCGAGCATGGTAGCTGCTCGGTCGCCTCTTGGTGAGGGCTTTGATCCCTGGCGTCGTGGGGTAAGGAGTTACCAGCCAGGGATAACCAAGCAAGTTAGCTGCTCGGTCGACTCTTGGTGAGGGCTTTGATCCTTAGCGCGGGAGGGGCCGTAAGGGGCCTGCTAAGGATGGCCGAGCAGGGTAGCTGCTTGGCTGCCTCTTGGTGAGGGCTTAGATCCCGGGCGTCGTGCAGTAGGGAACTACCGGCCAGGGATGGCCAAGCGGGGTTGTTGCCTAGTCACGCAAGGATTCGCCCGATCTTCCCGACGTGAAAGCATCGGGAAGGATAATAGTCACGGACGACACGTGTCAGGCAGAACGTTTCGGGAAGCCGTGTCAGTTTCTCCACGTGGCGTCGTGGCATTGGAGTAGTTTCTGCGATTCCCAAGATTCGTGCCGGTACACACGAGAATCCATGTCCTTGAAGATTCTGTTTGAAGTTATAAATAAGGAAGGAGGCGACAGCTCCTTCGGCACCGCTTACTTTCGAGATGACTGGGCGCGCGTATTTGATCGAGGAGATTATCACCCTTGGTGACGTCTCCTTGTATGACCAATCTCTAGCCGAGGAGGAGTACCGGAGAGTGGTTCAGCACCTCGAGGATCACTTCGGCCGGCTTCTCCCTCGGCGCTCGTCTTTGCTTCAAATGTTGATGTACGCGATCTGGAGGAGGTCCCCGGAGTTGGACAACCCCTTCACTGAGGAGCTTCTGAACGAGGCGCTCGATAAGGTGCATTTGATCTTCCTGTTTGGCCTCATCTCAAAAGCCAGGCACGACCGATCCTTGGCTGTGATTCTAGAGTGTTTCAAGATGAGGTACATCGTAGGCCAAAGCTCGGAGGACGGAGGGTCGGGAATTCCGTGGCATCCCAGGTCCGCGTGCAGCGTAGGCAGGAGTGGGCTGCAGCGGCTAGGGCCCGGCTGACGGAAATCTATTCTGAGTATCACCGGGAGTAGTTCCTTGACCCCGTTCCTCCTCTGTTGTAACCTTTTCTTTTTTCTGTAAGGCTGAGGAGCCCACAATACCTTTTTGAATAAATAAAATTCTTCTTTCGCAATGTTCTAACGTTCCTCTCTTATTATTTAATAGACATGACTTTAGAAAAGTTTACATTGTCCTTGTCAAAGAAGAAGTACACACTCGCGGATATTCCCATTACTCGTATAGCTTGAGCTTTTCGGCGTTGTACGGCCGTGGAAACTTGCACCCGTCCACGTCTTGCAAGCGGTAGGCTCTGCCGGGAAAGACCTCGGAGACGAGGAAGGGACCGTCCCATTTAGGGGAGAACTTGTGCAGCCTGCCTTGGTCGACGAACTCGTTTCGCCTCAGGACTAGGTCTCTGGTCTTGAAGAAGCGACACTTGACTCGCGCGTTGTAGTATCGGGCGGTTTGCTGCTGATAGGCGGCAGCTCTGATCTGAGCCCGGTCTCGTTTCTCTAACAATATGGTAAGGTTGGTTCGGAGGGCCATGGTGTTTGCTTCGTCGTTGAAGTGTTCGACCCGGTGACTGGGTAGCCCGATCTCCGCGGGGACCATTGCCTCGGTCCCGTAGCAGAGGCTAAAAGGGGTTTCCCCAGTGGGGGTCTTCTTTGACGTGCACAAGGCCCATAAGACCCGGGGTAACTCCTCGACCCAACCGCTTTGGTGTCTTTCTAGGAGGGTCCGTAGACCTTGGAGGACGTCCCGATTAGTGACTTCGTCTTGCTCGTTGCATTGGGGATGTGCGACCGCGGCAAACTTCATGAGGATATGATACTCATTGCAGAATTCTTTCACTTTCTTGTTCTCGAAGTTTGTCCCGTGGTCGGTGATGATACACCTCGGTATACCGAACCGGAGTATCACGTTGTTCTGCAGGAACTTGATAGCCGTGGTGGTATCCGGTTTCCTGATGGGGACGGCCTCAATCCACTTCGTGAAGTAATCTACTGCGATAAGGACATACTTATGCCCGCCCGTACCGGTAGGGAACTGGCTTATCATGTCCAATCCCCACTGGGCAAACGGCCACGGGGAGGTAAGGGCGGTTAGCTCGGTAGCCGGAAGGTGATGTATGCTTCCGTGGAGTTGGAAACTTTTGCATCTCCTGACGAGCTTCTGGGCGTTTTCATGAATAGTTGGCCAGTAGTACCCCTGGAGCAATGCCTTCTGGATTAAGGTGTGGGCCCCTTGATGTGCGCGGCCGACTCCTTCGTGGATTTCACGGAGGACGTAGTTGGCTTCGTGGGGGTCGATGCACCGGAGCAGGGCTGGGTGAAGGACTTCTTGTAAAGGTTCACATTGCTCCAAACGAAGTGACGGGCTTTGGCTCGGAGACGGCGGGATGCTTTCCGATCTTCCGGGAGCATACCTTTCCTTATGAATTCCATGAGGGGCTTCCTCCAGTCTCGGTCCTCTTCCTGGGCTGTGTATACATGAAGTATTGTTGCCCCATCTTCCACGCTGGGCCGTGGCAAGATCTCGAAGAGGATAGACCGCTTGTTGTTGGCCGAGTAGGATGAAGCCAGCTTACTCAGGACGTCAGCTTGGGCATTGAGCTGTCTGGGTATTTGCTCTACCTAGACCTCGTTGAAGTTCTTTCGAAGTCTTCTTACCTCGGTGAGATACTTCACCATTAGAGGTTCCCGAGCTTCGAAATGGCCGGTCACTTGGCCAACCACTAGGGCTGAGTCACTGCGGATTTGAATTATTTTCAGCCCTAGCCCGGAGGCCATGCGCAGTCCAGCCAGCAAAGCCTCGTACTCTGCTACATTGTTTGAGGCCTTGAATCCGAGCTTCAGAGAATATTCCATTTCCGCCTCGTTCGGGCCTCGAATGATGAGGCCGGCACTACAGCCTTCCTCGGTTGAGGACCCATCAACGTAAATGACCCACGCATGGACAGAGTCGGACCTCCCCTCGACCGAGGGTTGAGCTGCGAGGGTCGGCGTGAACTCTGGTTTCTTGCTGAGGATGGTGCACTCGACGATAAAATCGACCAGGGCTTGTGCCTTGATGGCCTGCCTCGGGCGGTATTTTATGTCAAACTGGGATAACTCCCACCTCCACTTCTCTAAGCGGCCCGAGGATTCGGGTGAGGCGAGGATATCCCCCAGCGGGCGCTCGGTAAGAACGAGGATGGTGTGCGCCTGAAAGTAGTGTCGTAGCTTCCTTGAGGCCACAACGAGTGCCAAGACAATCTTTTCTATGGCTGGATACCTTGTTTCTGCATCTTCAAAGATGTGGCTCATGTAGCACACCGGTTTCTGCACCCCGTCGACCTCTCGGATGAGCACCGAGCCCGCTGCTTGGTCGGACACTGCCAGATACAGTGATAGCTCGTCTCCTTCAACTGGTCGGGTGAGCAGCGGTGGCGTTGCAAGGTGCCTCTTCAATTGGTCAAAGGCGGTCTGGCACTCCTCTGACCACTCGAACCTCGGGATCTTTCTTAGAGCTTTAAAGAACGGGAGGCACTTCTCCCCAGACCTCGACATAAAATGGCTCAGAGCGGTTACTCTCCCCGTAAGTCGCATGATCTCGACGTTGGTCTTGGGCACGACCATATTGAGGATAGCATCGATTTTCTCTGGGTTAGCTTCGATTCCGCGGTAGGTGACCATGAAACCGAGGAACTTTCCCCCGGTGACTCCGAATGCGCACTTACCGGGGTTCAGTTTCATCTTGAACTTGCGGAGCACTTAAAAGGCCTCGCCCAGGTCCTTGGCATGGTCGACCGACGAGACTGGTTTGACGAGCATATCATCGACGTAAACTTACATGTTCCAGCCGATCTGCGGTTTGAACATGCGGTTAACCAATCGTTGGTACGTAGCTCCGGCGTTCTTGAGGCCGAAGGGCATAACCTTGTAGCAGTATACCCCCCAGTCCGTTGTGAATGCGGTAAGATTTTCGTCTGCCGAATTCATACGGATATGATTGTAGCCGGAAAAGGCGTCCATGAAGCTCAATAGCTCGTGGCCTGCCGAGCAGTCGAAACGTTGATCTATTCGAGGGGGGATAGTTGTCTTTGGGGCAGGCCTTGTTGAGGTCGGTGAAGTCGACGCACATGCGCCATTTCCCGCTCGACTTCTTGACCAGAACTACGTTCGCCAGCCACTCCGAATAGGGTACATTCCTAATGAAGTTGGCAGCGAGGAGCCGATCTACTTCGTCCTCGATAGCCTTCTGTTTGACCGGGGCGAAGCTTCGCTTTTTCTGCCTGACGGGTTGGGCCGTAGGATCTACCCCGAGCTTGTGAGATATAATTTTGGGGTCGATCCCAGGCATGTCAGCAGGCACCCAGGCGAACACGTCGGAGTTGTTCCTAAGGAAATGAACCAGATCATATAGCTGAGTTCCTGTCAAGAGCGACCTGATCTGAACGATTTTTTCGTCATCCCCTTCTATGAGGGGGACCTCTGTCAATGGCTCCACCGGGGTCCCTCGGACCTCTTTTTGCTCATCTCGAGTGTCCAGGGAACCTCTGATGTCACCTTCACCTTCGACATCATCGGTTGGCCGCCCAGACGAAGATGTTGCGGTGAAGCAAACCTTTGCAATCCGCTAGTCTCTATAGACCCGACCTATCCCGCCCTGATCGAGAGGGAACTTCATCGCCAGATGGTAGGTCGATATCTGGGCCCGGATGGAGTTCAGCGTTGGGCGGCCGAGGAGGATATTGTAGGCCGATGGGATTCTCGCTATGATGAATTCCACAGGCACTGTTCGCGTACGGCCGGCCTCTCCGACGTTAAACCGCAGAGTGATTACCCCTTCCGCCTGGATGGAGTGGTTGGTGAATCCTGAAAGGACATGGGAGGTCGGCCTCAGGTCTGCTGGGGTGAGCCCCATGCGCAGAAAGCAGTCGTAGAAGAGAATGTCCGCTGAGCTTCCCAAGTCGACCAGTATCTTGTGCACCTCGTATTGGTGGACCCGATCCGCAATCACCAGAGAGTCATTGTGGGGCAGGGGTATGCCGTGGAGGTCCCCATCGTCAAAAATGATCGGCTCGGTCTCCCTGGCCTTCTTCCTCGAACGGCTGTTGGCCTTTGCGGCCGGCGTGAGGTGCCGAGTCTCGTAAGTACTCGAGTACCCCCCGCCGACATGACCATGATTTTTGATGAGCCCCGGTTCCTTTTGATGAGGTTCCTTAGCTCGCCCGGCGAGGTAGTCTTCGAGCTGCCGTGACGAGTTCCGTCCACGCGACCCCGTCGAGGGAGGGGGTGTCGGTCATGCCTGTAAGCAGGAGAGCTGACCGATATCTCCTCGGGAGGGACATGAGCGCATAGGAGCTCGGGGCGAGACGCTCGAGCGACAGACCTCGGTGTTGAATTGTGGAGCGCTCAGCGGGTCATAGAATATGCTGGCCCAGGAGACCAGCGGCCGTGGGAGGCGGCGAGGCGGTGGTCGGGCGTGCCGACGCGAGCAGAGTATTCTCTCCCCGTGTATGGGTCCCGGTCCCGAGGTAGGGGAGCGGCGACCGGGGGAGCCTGCCCTGTCTTTTGGACACGGACCAGCGCATCCACGATGGATGCGAGTCAATCTATCCGGACGGCAAGGGCTCTGATGGCGTTCGGAGGAGGAGATTTGTCCGCGCCTCCGTTGTGGGGGAGGCAGCGGCTAGTGCTTGGATCGTCGCGGTGATCGCTCGCCATTGAGTTGAGATCGGAAGACAAACTTTGTTCAGTGGAATCAAGCGTTTCCCACAGACGACGCCATATGATGGAGGTCTGGATCTCCTTCAGATATTACCTTCCGTAGATCTGCTGCGAGCGACGATGGACGGCTGGGATTGAGTTGGAGGTTGCCTCCTGAAGCGTGTGGATCTTAATGGGTTTGAGGTTGTTGTGGCCGAGCTACCTGCAAGAAAGTCCCGGGGTGGTTATGCCACCGAGGACCCTCCGACGATTAAGTTAGACCGGATATTTTAGCAGAGTAACGCCCTGGTGAAGGAAAAAATCACTTACTTGATCCGTCTGAGAGGGGTTTATATAGTGGTGGCAACAGGCAGGCAGGCGCAGAAATCACGCCGGCCGTTACGCTCCCGGCGTCACGCCCGCGTGATAGGCGGGATCTCCCATTAATGGAGAGACATGCTCGTTAATGGGGGATCGTGATGGCGTGGAACGCGGGACATGGCCGGCGGATATCTCGCGTATGGCGAGATTCGTGGAGGTGAGGCGGTTGCACCTGCGATAGGTGTCGTCGGTCGGTCGTGTAAGTCAACGTTGTACACCCCACGAGTTACGAGGAGGCGGAATAGGTAAAACAATCATTTTGTTAAAAACAACATCGACTAACCGAAAGGATCTTTGCTAAACTATAACTAACACTATCATAGGAGTAATTAGCTACTATGAAAGAAGATTATACCTAATGAAACAAGTCCTTCTTCTTCTCGTTAACCACCTCCTCGTCGGCCTCCTCTTTGTAATAGACGATCCACCCGAGAGCTTCTACTCCAAGCTTTGCCTCTAATCTTGAGGTAACTAGGTTACTCTAATTGCTAATCAAAGTCACCTAGGGAATATAGAGTATGATTATGGATTAATGAGTCTTGCTAATCCTTGATCTCAACACATGAGATGTTAGGATTAGGGTTTGAAGAGAGAGAGCTTGAGGAGAGAGAAGGTGAGAGTGAGAATCAAATGAAATAATGATATCATTTGAATATATGAAGCATAATGATTTATTAAATGAATAAAATCAAATGATTTATCATCATGCTTCATTTATTCATTATGTGTGATTCATCTCATGAGTCATTAGCTATTTAATGCACCATTAACTACATGAATGAATCACACAAATGAGTCACTAAATCAATAAATGCAAATGCCACCTTAGCCCCAAGTCATCATCCTTCTAGAAGCTTCTCGCCAAATTACGAGAACGCCCTTCCTATCCGTGAAAACACGGAAAAACTTTAGACTGTATAAATCCAATAATCCGATACTAGAATCTGGCTTAAACCAAAACCGGCTAGTAAAAACTGTCCGAACATCGTACGTGCATAAATGTACGTGCATGTCCGAATCCTGTCGTAAAACCATACGACCTCTATATCGTTTCGCCCGGAGCAGGGAAACTCTCTGTGTGGGACTCTAAAGACTCGACTACTACGCTGGCAGTGGGTTTAACCACAGACCGCAAGCGGCACTAGCTGTACGTAACGGTCCCCAGGTAGATGTCGATAAGAAGGCCGATGAGGAAACCCATCCGAATTCCTACTGAGCCTGATGTGACAATCTCCGTACAGTCCGGTCTGTTCTTCTAGGACTATCGCATATTGGGCCTAGGGGGCGGCAAGCGTCAGTCCCCTAAAAGCGGTATAAGTCGTGTCGGAGTGAAGCCCATTACACCTTGAGAAACTACTGGAAAACCAACCAGTAAATCTCGCTTGCCCTGACCAGGGACTTTGCGTAATGGCTCTCCAGACACGGCGCGATATCAACTCCCAATACCGGGAGAGACGAATCCTGTCTAACCACTACTACCTCCAAATGCTCGGGACTGCACCCAACTGCTAGCTGTTTGCACGACTCCTTTGAGCCGTGGTACGGTAGCAATCTAAGAACAGTGGGACACACTCGAGGCGAAGTAGCAGTGTCAAGTCTGCGGACTATGCTGTACTCATGTCACCTGGGAACTGTTAACTGACGACGGGTATAATACCAACCAACAGTTCCCTGTGAGTCCTGTCCGGTGTACCCGTAACCCAACGAGCACCTGTATACTATCTCCAGTACGATGTACTGATGGCTGTGGGACAGACCATCTCCCCAACTGAGATGAGAAGCATACACACTAGTCTACTCCGGAGTATCGATGCCCTGTCTCGATAATCCTACTACTAGGAACCTGAAAAAGGATGTGCTTGTAGACTACCCAGCCCCCACTAGTGTGACTGCCATCATAACGCTGGTAGTCAAGCAAGATCCTAAGGGCTCTATCAATACGTACATACATATTAAGATAGATATAACCAAGTAGCATACTACCATATTTAGCAAGACTGTTAATATAACTGTGAATATCCCAAGCTTCCATTAAGTAATATATAAGCTAGTATGATACAATAATGTCCCCTAGGGCATATACACTAACAATCTCCCACTTGCACTAGGGCCATGTACTGGCGTATCGAAGGCCGATCATCTCAAGTAGCCTCTCACTTCTCTTTTTGTCCAAGTCACTTCTCTTTTTCTTCTCGAACTGAATCTGAGGTAAGGCCTTAGTGAATGGATCAGCAGTGTTCTCCTCGGTAGCAACTCTCCGGACCTCGATCTCCCGACGATCTATGATCTCCCTGATCATGTGATACCGCCTTAAGATGTGTCTGGACTTCTGATGGGACCTGGGTTCCTTCGCTAAAGCTATAGCTCCGTTGTTGTCACAATACAGCGGTATTGGATCAACAATGGTAGGAACCACCTGAAGTTCTGTGAGGAACTTCTTCATCCAGACCGCTTCTTTTGCGGCATCGCAAGCAGCAATATACTCCGCTTCCATCGTCGAGTCAGAACGGTGTCCTGCTTGGAACTCTTCCAGCATACCGCCCCTCCATTGAGGGTAAAGACATAACATGATATGGACTTGGAGTCATCCTTGTCACTCTGGAAGCCGGAATCAGCAAAGGCTCGATCTTGAGGTCTTTTCTGCCGTAAACCAAGAACATCTCTTTAGTCCTTCTTAGGTACTTGAGAATGTTCTTTACTGCTATCCAGTGCTTCTCCCCTGGGTCTGACTGATACCTGCTTACCACGCTTAGTGCGTAAGCTACATCTGGTCTGGTGCACAATATCGCATACATTATAGAGCCTACCACAGAAGCGTAGGGTATAATAGACATGCGTTCCCTTTCCAAATCAGTCTTGGGAGACATCTCTTTGGAGAGGGTGATTCCGTGACAAGCCGCTAGATTACCGCGCTTAGAATCTTCCATACTGAATATTTTCAGTATGGTGTTGATATACTTGGACTGCGAAAGTCCCAACATCCTCTTGGATCTATCACGATAGATCCGGATCCCCAAAATGTAAGAAGTATCACCCAGGTCTTTCATGAAGAACCTGTGTAAGAAGAATCCTTTGACAGATTGTAGTATAGGAATGTCATTTCCTATCAATAGAATATCATCCACGTACAAGACGAGGAATACGACAGTTCGTGCTACAATTTTACTATATATACATGGTTCATCTGGATTTTTGATAAAGTCATATTCTTTGACCGTTTCATCAAAACAGATGTTCCAACTCCGCGATGCCTGCTTTAGTCCATAAATGGACTTAAGAAACTTGCATACTTTTCCGCTGCTCCCACTCTGATTGAAGCCTTCTGGCTGATCCATATAGACGCACTCTTCCAAATTACCATTTAGAAAAGCCGTCTTTACGTTCATCTGCCAGATCTCATAATCATGGAAGGCGGCAATAACAAGAAGGACCCGAATGGATTTGAGCATAGCCACTGGAGAAAAGGTCTCGTTATAGTCCAAACCAGGTCTTTGACGAAAACCCTTTGCAACAAGTCCAGCCTTATAGGTTTCCACCTGTCCATCTACACCAATCTTTTTCTTGAAGATCCATTTGTATCCTATGGGTTTTACCCCACCTGGAGCAAAGTCCAAAGTCCATACTTTGTTGGTGTACATGGACTCCATTTTGGTCCGCATTGCATCTAGCCATCGTACCGAGTCACCGCTCTGGATGGCCTGCTGGAAGCTAGTAGGTTCATCATCATCAATGATGCAATCCTCTCTATCCCCATCTATGAGAAAACCGTAGTATCTCTCAGGCGGATGAGATGGCCTACTACTCCTGCGGAGGGGTGCGGGAATGTCCTGTTCTTCTTGAACTACTGGTTCTACCAAACTTTCAGTAGTGGTTTGTGGTTCTGGAATTTCTTCCAGTTCTATTTCGCTCCCACTTGTTTCCTTTTCTAAAAACTGATGTTCTAGAAAATGGGCATTACGAGAAACAAAAACCTTTTGTTCCTCTGCGTAATAGAAATAATACCCCCTGGAGTTCTTTGGATATCCCACAAACTTACACTGTACTGATCGTGCCTCAAGTTTGTCCGCATGCTGCTTTTTAACAAAAGCTGGACATCCCCATATCTTTAGATACTGAAGATAGGGTTTCTTCCTACTCCACATCTGATATGGCATGGTAGGCACAGTCTTGGTAGGAACTATGTTCAAAAGATATGCTGTTGATTCTAGCGCATAACCCCAGAAAGATCGCGGTAACTCAGCATTACTCATCATGGAACGTACCATATCCAATAGGGTTCGATTCCGTCTCTCCGATACACCGTTGTGCTGTGGAGTGTATGGAGGAGTAAGCTGAGAGAGAATTCCTTTCTCTTTTAGGTAACCTAGGAACTCGGCACTTAAATATTCACCACCTCGATCAGATCTTAGTGTCTTGATACTTTTTTCGGTTTGGTTTTCTACTTCATTCTTATACTCTTGGAATTTCTCAAAAGCCTCGGATTTATGTTGCATCAAGAAAATGAATCCGTACCTAGAGTAATCATCCGTAAAAGTAATGAAATAGGAAAAACCACCTCTTGCATGTGTAGACATTGGACCACATACATCGCTGTGTATGAGTCCTAAGAGCTCGCTCGCTCTTACTCTATGTCCAGTGAATGGAGTCTTTGTCATCTTTCCTTTGAGACATGATTGACAAGTGGCATAAGATTGATATTCGAACGAATCCAAATATTCTTCTCTATGTAACTTAGTTAATCTTGTCTCATTGATGTGACCCAGTCTACAATGCCATAAGAAAGCTTTATTTAAATCTGGAGACCTTCTTTTTAGTGTGTTCTGGACATTGAAAATCTGTAATTGGTTTAAGACATATATACCGTTATTCAGTGTACCGGACCCAATGAAACCATGATTAAGGTGGATGTTAACAACATCGCTTATAAACGTGAAATCATAACCTTCTTTCGATAACAAGGAAACTGATATGATATTACACGTTAAACTAGGTACACAAAAACAGTTATGCAAAACCAAAATATGTCCACTCGTCAATCCCAGGTGATAATCCCCTACGGACACAGCTCCCACGCTAGCTCCGTTAGCAACCTTCAGGGTCATATCACCAACCTTCAGCACTCTACGGTTTCTCAGTGCCTGCAATGAATTGCATATATGAGATCCTGATCCGGTATCCAATACCCAGGAAGTAGAGTTGATTGATAGACAATTCTCAATTACAAACACACCTGAAGTCGAAGCCACAGCTTGCTTCGGTTCCTGGTTCTTGGCGTTCCACGCCTTGCAATCTTTCTTTCAGTGCCCTTTCCTATGACAGTGGAAGCACTCATCCTTTGCCACTACTGGTACCGCAATCTTTTTCTTTACCTTCACTCCCACCTTACTAACACCTCCTCTAGGTTTGGTGGCGGCCTTATTCTTCCTTCCTTTGGCCCGAGCCTTGGACCCGGAAGAAGAAGCACCGTGAACAAACATAGCGGGTGTTTTCCTTGCCTTCTGCAAGGTGCCCTATGCACTCCTCAACATGTTAAGGAGTTCTGGAAGTTCAACTTCTTTTCTTTGAATGTTGAAATTCAGAATAAACTGGGCGTAGCTGGAAGGAAGGGACTGGAGAATCAAGTCTGTATAGAGCTCATTCTCCGAAGTCGTACCCAGGTCTGCAAGCTCTTCTATATAGCCAATCATCTTTAGGACATGTTCTCCTACAGACGATCTGACGGCCAACCTCGCCTGAAACAAGTTCTTTGAGGTCTCGTATCTTGCTATACGAGATTGCTCTCCATACAGATCCTTTGTATGGAGAAATATGGATTCAAGATCCATATCCCCGTGCCTCCTCTGATGTTCATTATTCATCGAGGCAAGCACGATGCACTTGGCCTTCACACAATCTAATTCCCAAGTTTTATGGATTTCCTTATCTGCAAGACTGGATTTAGGACCAGGGACAGCAAGTGCCTTAGTGGTAAGGTCATACCCCAATTTGTCATAAGTCAAAGCCATTTTGACATTCCGCAGCCAATCTTTATAGTTTGGCCCTGTCAATATATTTTTTTCTAGTAGTAACTTAAGGCCTGTCATGTTTTTGGGTCGCTGCAATGAGAGAGAGAGGGAACACTTTAGCATGATGCTCTTGCAAGTTTAGTGAGGTTTTTAGTTTATCTAAACTGGATGGCTCCCACTGTTACTCGAATCCCTCCTCAAACCAAAAAGGAAGAACTAGCCAGGACTATTCTCACCGTACAATACTTGCTTAACCGTTCAGCCAGGCCGGTGTCGGTACTTCGAGGGAGGTTTTCAATGCTTTCGCGAAGTTCCTTAATTAAATAACCTCTTTTCTCTGGGGGCGTAGCCCCGCTGACACCTTTCTCGGCACCTACTTGGTTTATAGTATTGATCGTTAAGTGACGAATCTCCTGATGAGTAGCATATACTCACAGTAGGATCGGGATCCAAATATTATCGTGTGATAATGTTGAAGGAATCCTACCAACATTCATCAAACTCCAAATGGTATGCATCTCTTTTCAAATTTCAGTTTCTTTAGAAATTCCCGATATAAATTTCTGCCCCATGCTCTTATGACCTTGGTGTTAGGTCAAAATGTCATAAGTCACATGTCAAGTTCTATCCATCATTATCTTGTTAATTTGAACCCATCCGTACATACCCCTGACGTTGGCCAAATGATAATACGACTGTCCCAAACTAACTCATCTATCTATGCAACAAATAAATACCCAGCAGCTACCAAACACTATGCCTTGGCGTTAGGTCAAAATACATAGCTTGAATACTACTGAATACCCAAATGAAATGACGGAGGGCTACGAATGGTTTTGGCGAAACCGTGAACGTAGTGAACTTGATATGACCGAAGAAACCTGATAGCTTTTAAAAGGAGTGGTTAAAACTCCGCAATTTTAAAAAAATATCCTCTGTTTTAAAATAACCGAGTGGTTTCTTTTAAACTGTTCCAACGATTCAACTTTGGTTTATTTTCTTTGCATTAATATAATGCGTCCCATCATTAACCTATCATTGCAGAAAATAACGAAAATACAACGTCCTCTTATGCCAACCGCATTCGCCACTGGGTCCCGTCATCACCCGTTAGGTTACTTAACTAACGACAGAGCGGGGGCTGGGCTAGCGCGGGTGTAAAACATAAGTGACGTCTAAATAGCTATCATATATAGATATTGTACATTCATCTGACGCAATAATAGGCATTTCAGATCACAGATGAACATTATTGGATATACAAGCAATCCGCGTTTCCTTTGAGCCTGCAACGAAGAATGGTTATTATGTTTTCTGCTCTCAATAATAATGTTGTTACCCCTTTTGTAAAATTTCCTTTCGTTTGAAATCTTGTATCAGTCGAAGTTTTAGTTGAATGCAATAAAATATTGAATCGTAACATATGTATGATTCCCTTGCTTTCCCCCTTATTTGTACTATTCATTACCACAGCAATTTTAATTCTGATTTTTCAGTTACTGCCCACCGCATATTTTCCTATACTCCATACCCTTAGCTATTTTCTTGATGTGTTCCACTGTCTGATCATGACTCTTTCTTTTCAGGCCATGGCCCACCCTGGAGCAGCGCCGCATCTAGATGAGGATGCACAGTCATGCGTTTTCTTAGACCGCAGGCTGATGAGTTCTGACGATGAGATCAACGGTCCCCAGGTCATCTTCGGAATCAGCGATTCCGAGGACGAAGGAGCCACCGCCCCAGAGGTTGACATGATAGGCGATTCCGACGAAGAGGAAGAAGAACCTGAAGAGAACCCGGTAGAGGAAGATCCCGAGAAAGATCCGATAGAAGAAAATCCAGTGGAGGAAAATCCCATGGAAGAGAATCCAGAAAAGAGAATCACATGGAAGCAGACCTCGATGAAGAAGCTCCAGCCGAGGAAGAAGCACCAGAAGAATAAGACCCTGCGGTGGAAGAACTCCCAATGGCGGTCCCTGCGAGGCGATATGGGAATGGACGCCCCTACCTGAGCGCGCGAACCTACCGCAACCTGCTGAATCTCCACAACCGCGACTGACGGGATTTTTTTAGCTGTTGTCTTCTCTGGCCAAATAAATCTGTGTATAGTTTAGGGCCACCTTTCGTCTTGAGAATGCTTTGTTTTGAAATTCCTGGAATGAAATAAATTGCTGAGTTCGCTAATCTTCCGATCTTCTTAGTTCACTTGATGCTTGATTATTTCTCATACACATTTATTTTCCTACTGAGATCCCTGACTGTCCACCCCTACTCCTTGTATTGTTTTAACCCTCACTGTGATTAACAAGTACCGCACCCGATCTTTTTAGTGGTCCACCCTACATCCTTCGTCTGTGCCTAGTTTGAGATCCTTCTGGGAGGAGAAATTCATAGTGAAATCTCCGAGTTCGCTAACCCTTCGAAATTTTTTGATTCGCTTGATGTATCGACCGTTGTCCTCCCCATACTTTTTCCCTTGTCGTCCTTTGCTGCCCACCCTTACTCCCTGTGCTAACCCGACCCCAATCTCTTTGACCTACAGTCTAAATCCGTCACACTCCGACCGTTTATATGAGTCACACTCCCTTGTAATCCCTACCCTAGCTAGCCCTATACATTTTTGTGCTTTTCCTATTACCCTAAATATATTTAGGGACATTATTATTCGAAATTTGGTTTTCATTATTTTGTATTTATCGAAGAGTGCGTTTTATTGACTATCCCCGTTTTACACATTTCAAGTACTTCACTACTAGCTTTCCCATTATCTTCGGTAGCGCAACCTTACATCGCGCATATTTTCGTTTCATGTTTCTTATTTTCACTATGTGGGTTTTCTAAGTTATTTTAAAACTATTTGATCGATACATTATCCTAAAATGTTTTAACCTACCGACAAATCCTTCACTACTTTATTGCCGTTACTTTATTTCCGGGTATTGTGCTTATGGTTACTATTATAAATGGTTGTGCCTTATACTTATTATTCCTGCTGTGCTACTTTTGATATACTTATATGTGCACATATTTGGGTTTCGATTTTATCGAGCACGCCTCGAATATTATTATTCGTTATTGTTAGTTATATTCTCGTATACATGTAGTTTGTTCTTATAGTTGTTCCTATCTTATATTTATTTAAACCTATCCTTTTTGTATGTTGTTCTTACATATATATATATATATATATATACCTTCAAAATTTTGTCCACCCGTTTTAAGTAAATCACTATGTATTGGTGTTCGATGTGTTAACTTTTCGCTTACTATTTTTATAGCTAGTCGTTTCTTTTAAATTTCGAGGACGAAATTTTTGTAAGGGTGGTATGATATAATACCCAGTCCCTTTTCTACCAATATCTGTATTTATATTACTCTTAAATTTTATTTATTTTATAAATATTATTTTTAGTATTTTAAAATCCCTAACCCTAATTTATCTAAACTTTTTCCCCTTTTATTTTAGCCGGCCCACGCAACCCAGCCAAAGGAAACATTTTAATTAAATTAAACCCCAGCCCATTTCTTTTTATTTAAAACTAAACCCAAAACTTTTATTCTCTCAGCCCATAACCTATTTTTCCCAAACCCATGTAAATTAAAATAGGATTTAAATTTAAACCCGGCCCAGCACCATCCTCAGCCCGTTTTCTTTTTAAAACTAAATTCCTCCTTCAGCCCACTCCAACTCGGCCTCTTTCTTTTTCCCTACTATTTTATCCATTGGCCCGAACCCATTTTCGCCTCCCCAGCCCATTAAAATAACAATTATCCCAACTCATTTCTTTTAAATCCCTTCAAATCCAAACCCAAATCTCCTCTATAAATTCCTATTAAACCACCAAATTAATGCCTCTTTAATCCCAATTAAGTTCCCCATTAATCCCTTTTAAAATCCTATTAATCACCCCTTAATTCTCATTCATTCTATTCCCTCTCTCTCTATTCACAGTTCACACTTTTTATAAATTCATTTAATTATTTTTAAATCTATTTTTCCCATTCACGTTTACCTCTCTCATCTAACCCACGTTCTCTCTCTCTCTCTCTTTCTCTCTCCTCTCTCCCTCACACACACACGTTCTCTTTCTCTCTCCCACGTAAACCCCTCCCTCTCTCCATCACACTCTCCATCTCATTCTCCATTCCCGCTCCCTCTCTCGAACCCGCGCCGCGGCCGCGCTCGCCTCGTCGCCATCACCCTCGCCTTCCTCTCTCTCCGCTCACCTCCTCACCTCTCTCGTCTTCTTCCCTTGCAACCATCCCCGACAAAGAGACCCCCATAATGAGCCCGAAGCAACAGCCCAGCCTTCGCCGAAGCTCACCTCGTCGCCGTCGATACACCGTCCCCTTCCTCCGACGAGCCCTGGCTACCTCTCCCATCGATCCCGACTCCCTACAACCACCTCCAGCACCACCAACCTAAGCCTCTCTACCCTTCACCACCCAACTCCTTTCAGTTGCCAACCATCATCGACCCCATCTCAACGCCGACAAGCCCACCAACGAAGTCATCCTTACTGCCACCTCGCCGAGCTCCCCTAGCTAAGCCGAGCCCCAAGTATCCAAGCTCCCCCTGTACCGAGCTCTCTCGCCAACCCACCAACCTCACTGCACCCTCGCCGTCCTGCGTCATCGGAACCCCGACCCTCTCCCCGAGCACCTCTAGCCCACGTCCGTAGCCCTCCCCTGCTCCGGCCAACCAGCGCCATTCTTCGCTGCCGAGAACAGACCCGAGCTCACCCGGAGCCACTGCCGTCGCCGTACCGGTTCGTCGCGCGTCCGTGCCGCCGCTGCTGCCGTGCATCGCCAAAATGTCTCCAGGCAAGTATTTATACTTGCTACATGCTAATCTAATTACATTACAAACTCAAATCGTATAGATTGCTAATTTACAATTTATGATAACTCATGTGATATACATGTTCGATGTGTGACCTCAATGAAAACATTCGTCTAAATTGACGGAATTGGTTTGTCTATGCTGGCCCATGTAGTGATGAATACTGTGTATAAATTTCACTGGAAAATACGACTGTTAATGGCTAAAACGAATACCCCCAAATTTACCCGTAAAACTAGAAATTTACCGTATCTGAAAATCGTTAAAATCACCATAAATTAGGTACACACTGAAATGATGCGTTCGAGGGCTCAAATCGAATCCGACTCGACGAACTGTACCCCTATGTAAATTTCTATTTGTTCCTGTACTAATATTGTGACGATATTTGGATCGGAGTGCGACTCTGGACTGCAGTCCAGAGCGACTCTGGTGTTTGTTGCTGTTCCGTAACGGGTACCACTTGGTTTCCTGAACTCATATGTTGCAGAACTCTATTGTTTATTAAAGGTGAATCTGTTATCTAGATAACACAAGTGGTTTCATCCTGTTTCGTCATCGTTTGCTATTTAATCTGTAATTTAAAAGAGCTGGACGTATAACTGTCCAGAACAGATTCAGAAGTGACATACTAGTGTTGAACAGTGTATATCTCCTGACGTACAGATGCGATTGAGAATCCGTCTGTTGCGTTGAAAACCTTACTGAAAACTATAGATTTCATCCAGCTGTAGTGTTGCTAAAATCTGATCCCAACTGAGATTAAAATGCGTTGCGAAACGGACTTCCGATTCTGAAACCGGATTTCCAGCCGTGAACGCTTAAAATGAAATGGCCATAACTAATGATCCTGAAACCCGATTGTCGTGAAACTAAATTCGCTGGATAGATAATCAAACATACTATTTATTCCCCATTTATCGTTTCGCTAAACTGTACACGTTTGATTTATGATAAATTATGCAAGTGGTAGAATGTTGATTTATGACATTTTAATCATGCTTTACATACTGTTTCTTCATCATATCATACATATGTCATTGCATTGATAACGTAGTGATCATGTGCATTACCCAGTGTTAAGTATTAGTGATGATTATGGCAAGTACGTTAGTGTTCGTGCATAAGTGAATAAGAGAAAGTGACACGTACTTGTACACAATCAGTGAACCTTATTATTCTATTGCATTGTCGACGTCTGTGAGACGCGTGTACGTGTGACTATAAGTGGTATGGGACACTTATGGAAGCTCTTGCATGGGTGTCACAGATAAGGCACCAGACACTGCCATTTATCTTGAGTATTAGTCGGGACGTGCTTGATGGAGATCCGGTCTCCAGTTCTCGTGCAGACTTGTCACAGACCGACTGGTATTTGAGGTTATGGTTAGCGTTTGATGTAGACCACGGGGTGTGGGGTAGTTTGAGTGTGAGTTCAACAGAATCTCGGGAGTCCCATGCTGGCTTATATATATGGAGATATATGGAGATTTACAGGGTATATGATTATTACCGTGAGTTACATGTTGGGCCCGTGGTCCCTTGCCCTTGGGTTCTACCCTTGGGTGGAGGACACTCGCGAGTGGTCGACTCTCACACTTGGACTGACGATAGGCTTAGTGACCTGTACAGTGAGACTTAAAGACTGATAGGGATGATGGCATCGATATACATTTCTTACTGTGTTGACATACCTGGCATAGTTTTACTGTTCACCTGATCTATTAGACATTTCATTGGTTACTGCATGTTCATATCTATACCGTCTTGATTTACTGTTATATATATCTATTATCACTGTTCGAGTTGTCACATGTATCTATATATTATATTGCTATTGTGTCACTCTGACGACCTGAGTATGCATGCTCAGTGTGAGGAGTGGATTTAGCCGGGACCAGGACCAGACGCACATCACGGACATCTTGATTAGCTATCCAGAGTTATACCCTTTTGTTTCCCATCAGGTCAGTTCTTTATATTGTTTTGTTTCAGTTACTGCATTTCTCATTACCTGCGCATTATTTACTGATTACCACGTAAAGCTAGAAGCCGAAGTGTGACTACGGCAGGATATTTCCTTGACCGTAGGAGCATGGCTGACCTTGTCAACCCCTCGTATTCCATATTTTGGGAAGCGGGGCGTGACATGGTTTAGTTGGTATCAGAGCGCCAGGTTTTGCCTCAATTGGGATTGCAGTTTTCCGTGTATAGCTTGACAATCTAAGACATCTCTCGGTCGAGGTTGTAAACTTGTCATTCTTGATCCATATTCACATTGTGTGTTCTGCTATTCATTCGCTAGGGTTTCAGGTGACTTGGCAAAGTTACGTGGTTGTAATTGTGAACTACATCATGGTTACACTACCACACTCTGTTTAAGTGACTTAGAGCTCTACAGTTGATTTCCACTTGTAATGAATTTCATCACATCTGATATTCTTGAATCCTTGCCCAATCCGTATTATATTTTGATTCTTATAGCTTGTGCCTTATATCGTCCTCAAAATTATTGTTTCAGGATCATGTCGTCCAACGACTCTTTCTCTATCTCCACTTCCCAGAATCAGACCGTTGAGATTCTGAGTGTACTGCAAGGTCTGAAGGAAGCCCAGGAGCGAACGAACGACTTGTTAGCTGAAGGACTGAGAAGGCGGGTAAATCAGGCACCAGCAGGAGTCTCAAATCGTAAAGGGATCTCTGTTAGACGAAGAAAAGAGAAGAAGATGAAGCGCCCATTTGTTTCTCCGCGACAGACGCTGCAGAAGACCCAATGTTGTGGGTACTGTAAGAGGCCAGGACATCTTAAGAGAGATTGTCGCCGCGCCCAAAAGAAATATCTGATTTGCGGATCCAGCGAACATCTTATCAACGGTTGCCCAAAAAGGAAGGAACTACAAGGAGGAGGCTCGACCACACTCTCCACTTCTGCCAAGTGATGATTATTGCGTAGTTCGAACTCCGAGGATAAGGCGGACCCAGCTCAGGATTCAACTCGCGTGACGAGAATGCAGCGGCCGAGTAATCGAAGAAGGGTTATTATGTTTTCTGCTCTTAATAATAATGTTGTTACCCCTTTTGTAAAATTTCCTTTCGTTTGAAATCTTGTATCCGTTGAACTTTTAGTTGAATGCAATAAAACTTTGAATCGTAACATATGTATCATTCCCTTGCTTTCCCCCTTATTTATACTATTCATTACCACAGCAATTTTAATTCTGATTTTTCAGTTCCTGCCCACCGCATATTTTCCTATACTCCGTACCCTTAGCTATTTTCTTGATGTGTTCCACTGTCTGATCATGACCCTTTCTTTTCAGGCCATGGCCCACCCTGGAGCAGCGCCGCATCTAGATGAGGATGCACAGTCATGCATTTCCTTAGACCGCACGCTGATGAGTTCTGACGATGAGATCAACGGTCCCCAGGTCATCTTCGAAATCAGCGATTCCGAGGACGAAGGAGCCGCCGCCCCAGAGGTTGACATGATAGGCGATTCCGATGAAGAGGAAGAAGAACCTGAAGAGAACCCGGTAGAGGAAGATCCCGAAAAAGATCCGATAGAAGAAAATCCAGTGGAGGAAAATCCCATGGAAGAGAATCCAGAAGAAGAGAATCACATGGAAGCAGATCTCGATGAAGAAGCTCCAGCCAAGGAAGAAGCACCAGAAGAATAAGACCCTGCGATGGAAGAACTCCCAATGGCGGTCCCTGCGAGGCGATATGGGAATGGACGCCCCTACCTGAGCGCGCGAACCTACCGCAACCTGCTGAATCTCCACAACCGCGATTGACGGGATTTTTTTAGCTGTTGTCTTCTCTGGCCAAATAAATCTGTGTATAGTTTAGGGCCACCTTTCGTCTTGAGAATGCTTTGTTTTGAAATTCCTGGAATGAAATAAATTGCTGAGTTCGCTAATCTTCCGATCTTCTTAGTTCACTTGATGCTTGATTATTTCTCATACACATTTATTTTCCTACTGAGATCCCTGACTGTCCACCCCTACTCCTTGTATTGTTTTAACCCTCACTGAGATTAACAAGTACCGCACCCGATCTTTTCAGTGGTCCACCCTTCATCCTTCGTCTGTGCCTAGTTTGAGATCCTTCTAGGATGAGAAATTCATAGTGAAATCTCCGAGTTCGCTAACCCTTCGAAATTTTTTGATTCACTTGATGTATCGACCGTTGTCCTCCCCATACTTTTTCCCTTGTCGTCCTTTGCTGCCCACCCTTACTCCCTGTGCTAACCCGACCCCAATCTCTTTGACCTACAGTCTAAATCCGTCACACTCCGACCGTTTATATGAGTCACACTCCCTTGTAATCCCTACCCTAGCTAGCCCTATACATTTTTGTGCTTTTCCTATTACCCTAAATATATTTAGGGACATTATTATTCGAAATTTGGTTTTCATTATTTTGTATTTATCGAAGAGTGCGTTTTATTGACTATCCCCGTTTTACACATTTCAAGTACTTCACTACCAGCTTTCCCATTATCTTCGGTAGCGCAACCTTACATCGCGCATATTTTCGTTCCATGTTTCTTATTTTCACTATGTGGGTTTTCTAAGTTATTTTAAAACTATTTGATTGATACATTATCCTAAAATGTTTTAACATACCGATAAATCCTTCACTACTTTATTGTCGTTACTTTATTTCCGGGTATTGTGCCTATGGTTACTATTATAAATGGTTGTGCCTTATACTTATTATTCCTGCTGTGCTACTTTTGATATACTTATATGTGCACATATTTGGGTTTCGATTTTATCGAGCACGCCTCGAATATTATTGTTCGTTATTGTTAGTTATATTCTCGTATACATGTAGTTTGTTCTTATAGTTATTCCTGCCTTATACTTATTTAAACCTATCCTTTTTGTATGTTGTTCTTACATATATATATATATATACCTTCAAAATTTTGTCCATACATTTTAAGTAAATCACTATATATTGGTGTTCGATGTGGTAACTTTTCGCTTACTATTTTTATAGCTAGTCGTTTCTTTTAAATTTCGAGGACGAAATTTTTGTAAGGGTGGTATGATGTAATACCCAATCCCTTTTCTACCAATATCTGTATTTATATTACTCTTAAATTTTATTTATTTTATAAATATTATTTTTAGTATTTTAAAATCCCTAACCCTAATTTATCTAAACTTTTTCCCCTTTTATTTTAGCCGGCCCACACAACCCAGCCAAAGGAAACATTTTAATTAAATTAAACCCCAGCCCATTTCTTTTTATTTAAAACTAAACCCAAAACTTTTATTCCAAACTAAACCCAAAACTTTTATTCCCTCGGCCCATAACCTATTTTTCCCAAACCCATGTAAATTAAAATAGGATTTAAATTTAAACCCGGCCCAGCAACATCCTCAGCCCGTTTTCTTTATAAAATTAAATTCCTCCTTCAGCCCACTCCAACTCGGCCCCTTTCTTTTTCCCTACTATTTTATCCATTGGCCCGAACCCATTTTTCCCTCCCCAGCCCATCAAAATAACAATTATCCCAACTCATTTCTTTTAAATCCCTTCAAATCCAAATCCAAATCTCCTCTATAAATTCCTATTAAACCACCAAATTAATGCCTCTTTAATCCCAATTAAGTTCCCCATTAATCCCTTTTAAAATCCTATTAATCACCCCTTAATTCTCATTCATTCTATTCCCTCTCTCTCTATTCACAGTTCATACTTTTTATAAATTCATTTAATTATTTTTAAATCTATTTTTCCCATTCACGTTTACCTCTCTCATCTCACCTACGTTCTCTCTCTCTCTTTCTCTCTCCTCTCTCCCTCACACACACGTTCTCTTTCTCTCTCCCACGTAAACCTCTCCCTCTCTCCATCACACTCTCCATCTCTTTCTCCATTCCCGCTCCCCCTCTCGAACCCGCGCCGCGGCCGCGCTCGCCTCGTCGCCACCACCCTCGCCTTCCTCTCTCTCCGCTCACCTCCTCACCTCTCTCGTCTTCTTCCCTTGCAACCATCCCCGACAACGAGACCCCCACAACGAGCCCGAAGCAACAGCCCAGCCTTCGCCGAAGCTCACCTCGTCGCCGTCGATACACCGTCCCCTTCCTCCGACGAGCCCTGGCTACCTCTCCCATCGACCCTGACTCTTTAAAACCACCTACAGCACCACCAACCTAAGCCTCGCTACCCTTCACCACCCAACTCCTTTCAGCTGCCGACCATCATCGACCCCATCTCAACGTCGACAAGCCCACCAACGAAGTCATCCTTACTGCCACCTCGCCGAGCTCCCCTAGCCAAGCCGAGCCCCAAGCATCCAAGCTCCCCCTGCACCGAGCTCTCTCGCCAACCCACCAACCTCACTGCACCCTTGCCGTCCTGCGTCACCGGAACCCCGACCCTCTCCCCGAGCACCTCTAGCCCACGTCCGTAGCCCTCCCCTGCTCCGGCCAACCAGCGCCATTCTTCGCTGCCGAGAACAGACCCGAGCTCACCCGGAGCCACTGCCGTCGCCGTACCGGTTCGTCGCGCGTCCGTGCCGCCGCCGCTGCCGTGCATCGCCAAAACGTCTCCAGGCAAGTATTTATACTTGTTACATGCTAATCTAGTTACATTATAAACTCAAATCGTATAGATTGCTAATTTACAATTTATGATAACTCATGTGATATACCTGTTCGATGTGTGACCTCAATGAAAACATTCGTCTAAATTGACGGAATTGGTTTGTCTATGCTGGCCCATGTAGTGATGAATACTGTGTATAAATTTCACTGGAAAATACGACTGTTAATGGCTAAAACGAATACCCCCAAATTTACCCGTAAAACTAGAAATTTACCGTATCTGAAAATCGTTAAAATCACCATAAATTAGGTACACACTGAAATGATGCGTTCGAGGGCTCAAATCGAAGCTGACTCGACGAACTATACCCCTATGCAAATTTCTATTTGTTCCTGTACTAATATTGTGACGATATTTGGGTCGGAGTGCGACTCTGGACTGCAGTCCAGAGCGACTCTGGTGTTTGTTTCTGTTCCGTAATGGGTACCACTTGGTTTCCTGAACTCGTATGTTGCGGAACTCTATTGTTTATTAAAGGTGAATCTGTTATATAGATAACACAAGTGGTTTCATCCTGTTTCGTTATCGTTTGCTATTTAATCTGTAATTTAAAAGAGCTGGACGTATAACTGTCCAGAACAGATTCAGAAGTGACATACCAGTGTTGAACAGTGTATATCTCCTGACGTACAGACGCGATTGAGAATCCGTCTATTGCGTTGAAAACCTTACTGAAAACCCTAGATTTCATCCAACTGTAGCGTCGCTAAAATCTGATTCCAACTGGAATTAAAATGCGTTGCGAAACGGACTTCCGATTCTGAAACCGGATTTCCAGCCGTGAACGCTTAAAATGAAATGGCCATAACTAATGATCCTGAAACCCGATTGTCGTGAAACCAAATTCGCTGGATATATAATCAAACATACTATTTATTCCCCGTTTATCGTTTCGCTAAACTGTACACGTTTGATTTATAATAAATTATGCAAGTGGTAGAATGCTGATTTATGATATCTTAATCATGCTTTACATACTGTTTCTTCATTATATCATACATATGTCATTGCATCGATAACATAGTGATCATGTGCATTACCCAGTGTTAAGTATTAGTGATGATTGTGGCAAGTACGTTAGTGTTCGTGCATAAGTGAATAAGAGAAAGTGACACGTACTTGTACACAATCAGTGAACCTTATTATTCTATTGTATTGTCGACGTTTGTGTGACGCGTGTACGTATGACTATAAGTGGTATGGGACACTTATGGAAGCTCTTGCATGGGTGTCACAGATAAGGCACCAGATACCGCCATTTATCTTGAGTATTAGTCGGGACGTGTTTGATGGAGATCCGGTCTCCAGTTCTCGTGCAAACTTGTCATAGACCGACTGGTACTTGAGGTTATGGTTAGCGTTTGATGTAGACCACGGGGTGTGGGGTAGTTTGAGTGTGAGTTCAACAGAATCTCGGGAGTCCCATGCCGGCTTATATATATGGAGATATATGGAGATTTACAGGGTACATGATTATTACCGTGAGTTACATGTTGGGCCCGTAGTCCCTTGCCCTTGGGTTCTACCCTTGGGTGGAGGACACTCGCGAGTGGTTGACTCTCACACTTGGACTGACGATAGGCTTAGTGACCTGTACAGTGAGACTTAGAGACTGATAGGGATGATGACATCGATATACATTTCTTACTGTGTTGACATACCTGGCATACTATATTACTGTTTTACTGTTCACCTGATCTATTAGACATTTCATTGGTTACTGCATGTTCATATCTATACCGTCTTGATTTACTGTTATATATATATATATATTATCACTGTTCGAGTTGTCACATGTATCTATATATTATATTGCTATTGTGTCGTTCTGACGACCTGAGTATGCATGCTCAGTGTGAGGAGCGGATTTAGCCGGGACCAGGACCAGACGCACATCACGGACATCTTGATTAGCTATCCAGAGTTATACCCTTTTGTTTCCCATCAGGTCAGTTCTTTATATTGTTTTGTTTCAGTTACTGCATTTCTCATTACCTGTGCATTATTTACTGATTACCATGTAAAGCTAGAAGCCGAAGTGTGACTACGGCAGGATATTTCCTTGACCGTACGAGCATGGCTGGCCTTGTCAACCCATCGTATTCCGTATTTTGGGAAGCGGGGCGTGACACACTATCATAGGAGTAATTAGCTACTTTGAAAGAAGATTATACCTAATGAAACAAGTCCTTCTTCTTCTCGTTAACCACCTCCTCGTCGGCCTCCTCTTTGTAATAGATGATCCACCCGAGAGCTTCTACTCCAAGCTTTGCCTCTAATCTTGAGGTAACTAGGTTACTCTAATTGCTAATCAAAGTCACCTAGGGAATATAGAGTATGATTATGGATTAATGAGTCTTGCTAATCCTTGATCTCAACACATGAGATGTTAGGATTAGGGTTTGAAGAGAGAGAGCTTGAGGAGAGAGAAGGTGAGAGTGAGAATCAAATGAAATAATGATATCATTTGAATATATGAAGCATAATGATTTATTAAATGAATAAAATCAAATGATTTATCATCATGCTTCATTTATTCATTATGTGTGATTCATCTCATGAGTCATTAGCCGTTTAATGCACCATTAACTACATGAATGAATCACACAAATGAGTCACTAAATCAATAAATGCAAATGCCACCTTAGCCCCCAAGTCATCATCCTTCTAGAAGCTTCTCGCCAAATTACGAGAACGCCCCTCCTATCCGTGAAAACACGGAAAAACTTTAGACTGTATAAATCCAATAATCTGATACTAGAATCTGGCTTAAACCAAAGCCGACTAGTAAAAACTGTCCGAACATCGTACGTGCATAAATGCACGTGCATGTCCGAACCCTGTCGTAAAACCATACGACCTTTATATCGTTTCGCCCGGAGCAGGGAAACTCTCTGTGTGGGACTCTAAAGACTCGACTACTACGCTGGCAGTGGGTTTAACCACAGACCGCAAGCGGCACCAGCTGTACGTAACGGTCCCCAGGTAGATGTCGATAAGAAGGCCGATGAGGAAACTCATCCGAACTCCTACTGAGCCTGATGTGACAATTTTCGTACAGTCCGGTCTGTTCGTCTAGGACTATCGCATATCGGGCCTAGGGGGGCAGCAAGCGTTAGTCCCCTAAAAGCGGTATAAGTCGTGTCGGAGTGAAGTCCATTACACCTTGAGAAACTACCGGAAAACCTACCAGTAAATCTCGCTTGCCCTGACCAGGGACTTTGCGTAATGGCTCTCCAGACACAGCGCGATATCAACTCCCAATACCGGGAGAGACGAATCCTGTCTAACCACTACTGCCTCCAAGTGCTCGGGACTGCACCCAACTGCTACCTGTTTGCACGACTCCTTTAAGCCGTAGTAGGGTAGCAATCTAAGAACAGTGGGACACACTCGAGGTGAAGTAGCAGTGTCAAGTTTGCGGACTATGCTGTACTCATGTTACCTGGGAACTGTTAACTGACGATGGGTATAATACCAACCAACAGTTCCCTACGAGTCCTGTCCGGTGTACCCGTAACCCAACGAGCACCTGTATACTATCTCCAGTATGACATACTGATGGCTGTGGGACAGACCATCTCCCCAAGTGGGATGAGAAGCGTACACACTAGTCTACTCCGGAGTATCGATGCCCTGTCTCGATAATCCTACGACTAGGGACCTGAAAAAGGATGTGCTTGTAGACTACCCAGCCCCCACTAGTGTGGCTGCCATCACAACGCTGGTAGTCAAGCAAGATCCTAAGGGCTCTATCAATACGTACATACATATTAAGATAGATATAACCAAGTAGCATACTACCATGTTTAGCAAGACTGTTAATATAACTGTGAATATCCCAAGCTTCCATTAAGTAATATACAAGCTAGTATGATATAATAATGGCCCCTAGGGCATATACACTAACAGGTCGATGTGACCGAAGAATATGAGCTTGGCGGGAGGCTCGAGGACGAGCGGGAGACCGAGGTATCTAGGTTCTGCGGTAGCCCGGAGACGAGTTGAGGGGGCGGAGGAGGCCAATTATGCGGGGGCTCGGAGGTGAGCCAACAGTTGTTTGTAAGGCGGGCACATGAGTTGTGTGGTCGGTCACAGAGGGTCGACCACGTCCAAAGGTTGCAGACCCGGGTGTTCTTCCGACGTGCTGTTCTTGGTCCTTCCTTGCGGGCTTCGGGACATGTCATCTGCCACGTGTCACAATCTGGGAGATCACCGATATCGAGCATCATCACCACCCAAAATAGGTCATGTGCCTTGCACGCGAGCTATTTTTTTTTTACCTAAATATCATCAAATAAAAAGAAAAATGAAGTACTCTCTTCCCTTTAGGGCAAACCCAAACCTAGGGTATATTTTTACTACAATAAAAAAAATTCTAAGGTATTTTCGTGGAAGACCGTGATAGTTGAGGGTATTTTATTGTAATCTACCCCATTTTCATTTCACTTTTAAAATGCACGTCCAAATTCGCTGCCGGCAGAGTAAATCTTGAAATTTCAAAAAAGATTTCTCAACTGTACTCTCTCTCCTCTTTCCAAAGTCCAAGGCGAAGTAAGAATTCAAGCCCTGTTCTTCACAGAATTAGGGCATCTTTTCAATTCCCCGAGCCCCAAATCCCTCAACTTTAGATCCAATCGTAAAGAATAGTACAAGCTGTTCCCATTTCTCACAACGATGACCTTCGTGGATCCGTCGTCGTCGTTGCTGGCCACATGCGGCGGCGACACCGTGAAGCTCTTTGACGTCTCGATCGATTCCGGCGACCCATGCACCCTGAGCTACTCGCCTTCGCCTGGATCTCAAGTAAACTGTGTCAAATGGAACCACACTAGTAAGTTTTTTTTTAATTTCTTTTGAAATTCGATTGATTAGTTCTTAGATAATGCTCTGAGTTCTATGGCTCAATGCTTGAAAAGTTATTCATAAGAAAAATTGAAAGAAGGGAGAGAAAAGGTATCTTATTGATGTTGTAGAATGAATCGGTGAGTTGAGGTTTTCGATTGTGTTGAAAGTGATTTGACAATAAAAATAGATACTTGAAAGTATACGCTGCTATCTGAGGACAAAAGAACTAGAAATGGTAATCGCAAATGGTATTGTTTGATTTGAATTTGGTTTATAAAGATAAAGGAGGTGAAAAAAATGTTGTAGTGTGACATAGTTAGATGCACTTTGAAGCATAATTATTGGTTGTAGATACGGTATTAATAAAAGAGAGACATTGGAGATAGGATAACTTATTAACTTATAATGAAAGCAAGAAGATAAGCCTGGATCAGTTTTGAGACAATATAATCTGTTAATTAATGCTATGTGAGAACAAAAGAACTAGAAATGGTAACGAATTTTCTCAAGTCTTTTTTACTTTATCTCATTTCCCCAATAAATTATAAATGTCTCGAATTCAGCCTATAACTTTGTGAATAATGACGTATGAGCCATGATGCCGATCAATCCGCCAGTGGCTATCCATCATATTAATAGAACTTTTTTTAGTTTTGAGAAAGAAAGGGTCATCTGCTATATGTTTGGCTTTCTGATCTTCAATTAACATGCATCTGCATGGAGATCAGAATCTAATTGGTAAGCTTTTTCCTCCTGGTGGGTGGAATGGTTCAGGGTTGTCATGCTTAAAACTCTATCTTGTTGAAGTCTTATTAGAAACCGAATATTCGATGTGTGCAGAAATATATATTTTAAAAAGTAATTTATCAAATAATGGAGGTAACTTCTAAGTTTATTTATGACAACTGTCTTTGCAGATTTAGTAGTTGCCAGTGCTGGAGATGATAAGAAGATATCATTGTGGCGTAAAAATGGTCAAAGCATTGGGACAGTTCCTCTTTCAGGGAGTGAGGCTGGTGATCAGTCAGAGGTAAGAAAAGCTTGCAGATATATTCATATATTGGTTGCCTTCCTTTATCGGCGATATATTCATATATTAACTATTAGAAAAATGAGTTTTTTAAAGTTTAAACTCTCATACCTGATGTTGCTAGTCGGTGTGATTCGACAAAGCACTAGAAGTGTGCAGTTCTTTTTACTTGTTTAACTTAATAGTATAGGTATGCAGTACAAACAAGGACTAAACTTTTTCTAGGTTTTTTATGCATGTCTTGGAAGGCCATGTAAACTGTTTTTTAATCTGTTAATGTTTCTTTTTGGTCTCAATGAGGATAGATTAAGATAAGAAAATAGATATAACTTATCCTTCATTTATAGTAAACATATGTAGTAATGTTCTATCTAGCGTAGCTATATTTAAGTCAATCTATCAGACATTAAGACTCACAGTATACTATATCAGGTAAGAATACTTAAGTGTAACATTTTGCATTATGTGTGGATGAACGGTTTGTATATTTAAGAATAGTTCAATGGTATTTGTAGCTTGTTGGCAATATTTTTAGTGGATGAGTTATAACCAGGATTTAATCTAAGGGAAAGGTGGAGATAAGGAATGCTGAAATAATTAACATTGATTGTAGGAGATACTTTAAAGTCATCACTCATCAATTTGTTTCTTATGGGGATTTTATGTGACGAAGCCAGATTTGGCCGGTTTTAAGTTTCAGATATTGGTTTAAATAAAACAACCTAAGGTCTGCCCATATCAATCTCTTCTACTCAGTTAACAACATAACCTGACATCGTTAATCGTCAATTGTCTACCTTAGATCTGCACTTGTTACCGTCAATCACAACATAAGTCATAATTGATGTGTAACCTTTTGTTGTCGATGAAACCTGTGATGTCGATCTAAGCTCGAGCTTTTACTACGGCTGTTAACCCTTTAACACATAATATCATCTCTTTGATTTATTTATTTATTTTTGCCTACTTCCTCGTCACTGGTTTAGAGTTCTGCTGCAGGAGTCTGTACTTGCCATCAGCTTTAGCAACAAGAGTTCTAGGTACCTTTGTTCGGGAGGAACTGGTCGGGTGGCAAGAATATGGGACTTGCAAAGGAAGCGTTGCATCAAATGGTTGACTGGTCATACTGACACAATAACTGGTGTTATGTACAACTGTAAAGACGAGCATTTATCATCAATCAGTATGAAGGGGGATCTTATTCTCCACAACCTTGCTTCTAGCGCACGGGCCGCTGAACTCAAGGATCCAACTGGGCAGGTTGTTTAGTTGGTCAAGGGTTTCTTTTGTTTCCTGACACTTCACCTCATTAAAACGAAATCTGTTTCTGTCAGAGCAATCTGGGCCTGTATCTTCTATTTCTGATGTTTTAATTATGTCGATGCTTTAAGGTCAGGTATTGAGGGTGCTTGATTATTCTCGTCTTAGTAGGCACATTTTGGTTACAGCAGGTGATGGTGGATCTGTACATCTATGGGATACAACTGGTAGGGTTCCTAAGGTATGGAATTTACCATGAAACGACATTGTTTGCCATTGTTTTGTGATTTGAAGCTCTTACGCTATTTGCTATTGTATTGACTGACCTAGTATCACATGAAGAAGAATAAAAACATGAAGCCACTAGTTACAACTAGCTCTACACAATTTCCCACAGAATTCAAATGATGATGATTTATGGTATGGCTAACCTATTGTAGGTTTGTAGACTGTCCTAATCTGTAGCACAAAATAAGAACTCTTGATACAAAAATGACATGAACCTGATTCTCTTTCATGTTGCTTTGTCTTCCATTTCCAGGCATCACTTTTTCTTTTTTCTTTTTTGGTTTGATGCGACCCCTTTAGGGATCAAACTGACGAGCTCACTTTGGAGTTTGGATACTTTGGAGAGGAAAGTTATACCAACTGGGATACTCCCAGTTGGTCCTGCTCTTTCACATTGGTTAGATGGTGATAACTTGGGAACAAAGTTGATTAACGGTGATTTTTGTGAGTGCTTGTCTTGCATCCAGTGGAGAAATAAGATATGTGGTACAACCATACAATATTGGTTTATTCCACCTTGGATAAAGCAAAATATGGACAAATAGTAAAAAGAGTTCGGAGCCAAGAAGTGTGTTTTCCTTTTGTTGTAAAGGTTCTATGCCTATTAGCCAGTCAAATCATTTAGCGGACTCATTGTTTGTTGTGACAAACAGGCATAGTATATTTGGCAGTGGATCGATTGCATGTATAAATGTATTAGACTAAGAAATCTTTGTATACAGATGTCTCTGTGCTCAAGTGTGGGTTATGCCTGTGCAATGAGTATTTGATCGAGCATGGGATCAATAGAAAATCCAGGAATTTTAGAGCGTGATGCTTCGAGGTGAAGTTACTACGACAAAAGATTCAGGATCTCATTATTTAACTTGGAGTGTATGCTGGTCTTATAGTTAAATTATAGAATTTTCCCTTGAATTTGATACCTACATTAAATTCAACCATAGATAATTAATGAAAAAAATGAAAGTAACGATAACTTTTAACCTGTCCAGAACTCAATATTAGTTTACAATCTAAAATATAGATAACATTGGAACAGCTTAGATATCTTACTGGTCATCGTAGATCGTCATTGACAAGACCAACCCTTTAAACACTTTATAGTTAACCTAATTAAGGAATATAAAAAAGATGATAATTAATAATCACGCAGATTATTAATCTGATTAAAACTTACTACAAGCCCACTAACCCATCAAACCATTAGTAAACACGTTAAGATAATCAAATAAACCAGTAAAATGACCAACCCAGGGTATACTCCGTTTCATATATATATATATATATATATAGCTGATCTTATGAGGTCCGGTCTCATTTCTTATTTTGATGCCCAATTTTCAAACACCCACCCCCGTGTTTTTCACCGATCCGTTCCGGCCACCGTGATCTGCATATGTTAGATAGGCTATGTATCAAATTTTACGAGATTTGGAGACCTCTAGCACACCTATCAAGCGATCTTGTTTTTCATGCATCGTAAAGTCGTTAGGTTTTTAGTCTATTTGATGGATTAGTTAGAGGCCTCCAAATCTCGTAAAATTTGATACATAGCCTATTTAACATGTGTAGATCACGGTGGCCGGACCGGATTGGGGAAAAACACGGGGATTTGGTGTTTGAAAATTGGACCTCAAAATAAGAAATGAGGCCGGACCTCATAGGATCAGCTCCCTCCCTCTCTCTATCTCTCTCACACACACTCAGAAACCGAAAATGTATACAACACCCAGCAGCTCGAAATTTATTGGACAATCAATCTTGTATAATACTCTTAAAAATCTGAAAAGAACTCTTCATATAAAAATGGGCCCTAACATCTTGATCTTTGAGATTCAGTTCTTTTAAATTAAACTGCACAGAAACTGAAAATGCATACAACACCCAGCGGCTCGAAATTTATTGGACGATCAATCTTGTATAATACTCTTAAAAATCTGAAAAGAACTCTTCATATATATTCTTGAAAAGACTTGGTTCAAATCAATGGAAATCATATATTCTATTATTCATGGGTATAAAATGTAGCTCCCCCTATGCTTACATTTTGCATGCTCCTAATTATTACCTGTATGTTTATTCTAGATGTGGCTTATCTGCTGTTTCAAATTTATTCTAGATAATCTAACTGTTGTTGGTGTTATAGGTGTCTTGGCTGAAACAGCATTCTGCGCCTATATCTGGCATTTGCTTCTCACCGTCATGCGACAAGGTATATCTCTTCACAATTTAATTCTACTTATTTTAGATGGACAAGTGGACTATTTTGTTTACCATGGGGAGAGAATCCTGGCTTTATTGTTAATTTATTTTTACCTTACAGTTTTGAAATATGCATGTTAATAGTTGAGATGCTACTCCGAAACATGTGTTCTTGCAGATAATTGCAAGCGTTGGTCTGGATAAAAAGTTATATACATTTGATTCAGGGTCAAGAAAGCCAACATCATGCATTCCTTATGAGGCACCCTTCTCTTCACTAGCATATAGCGATGACAGTAATATCCTAGCTGCTGGAACTAATAGTGGGCGTGTAGTATTTTATGACGTTCGGGGAAGACCTCAACCTTTTACTGTTCTTCGGGCATACAATAGTTCTGAGGTATTGAATATCTGTTGAAATTAAATTTAGCATGGTCCATTGCTGCTAAGAAGGTGTCTTTTTGTTCTTATATTGTCTCTTCTGTACACTCGATAATGTTATACATGTGGTTTTGTATCATGATTGAGTGTTGACATTAGATTTATGATCACCATTTATGCTAGTAATCGTTTCTTTATTCTTTTGCTTCGTGCATGATTTTCATTTTGAGTACTTCTTTTTTCTAACTACAATTCACTGCTAAATCCATTTTGCTAACAATGTAAGTTATGTATGTCAAAGGTGAATTTAGCTTGTCATGATGACTTTTACTGTAACCCAGTAATCTTCTAAGAAATAACAAACTGGAAATGCTGGTTGATTTGATTTTTTCTTCAATGGTTTTTCTCCTTTCCCAATGTTTATATACTGAAATTTGAAGTAACCCAAGGAGCTAGATCCTGTGGCGAACCTTTGCTTTGTAATATGGGACTTTACCGGGTCAATTTCTGCAAAGGTCAACTCCAGAAAGATACTGAAATTTGAAGGATAGGATATGCAATCTGCACACACCAGTTGATGCAATAACTAACATACACTTGTAATGCGATTTATCTTTCATTGCATGTCCCCCATGACAGAAATAACAGCTCATGAACTATAATCTCCATCTATTTGTTATCTTGAGCTATCCTCTCAGTCATGTTGGTTCAAAATACAGAAACTAGAAGTGTCTTTGCTCATGAGATACGAAAACATGTGCCCATCAAGGTGCTAAAGGAACTTCTGGGGCATTAACACTTGGCAAGCAATATAAAGCACTTACAAGACCGTGGAGTTGGTTGAGGCTGCCTAAAGTGCGACAGTAACAGTAGAGGGTTCAAGCTAGTTACCGAGTTCTTAAATAGCCTAGCTTCTTTGATGGAAAAGAAGCTTGCTACCCATGGTTGGATTGGTTGAAATTGAAAACCAATTAGGTTGAAAGCCATTATACCTGTAGTAGGGAACCTGATACCTACTACAGGTCAAGAAAGCAACCATGAATAAATTTTAGGAACGAAGGTGAACATGGTATTCAGCTTTAAGGCAGAGCTAGAGGCAGGAAGCTGATCAATCACTTAATTGCAAATATTTCCCTCTAGTTGCCAAAGAAAAATAGCCTTGGGGATTGGGTGGTTACATTTGAGAAGAAGGGCAACAGCGAAATAGTCTGTATTATTTATAATCTTAAGTCAGCCCAGGATACTGTGTTGTTTCTACCTCATATGTTATACTTTGTAGAGAACCTGTCACATAATCATGGGCTAGTGGTGGCGCAAATAGGAAGAATATCGGAGGAACTCGACTTGCCAAAACTTCTATATCAATTAGGAGTAGTCAGAAATCAAGAAGAATCCTACAAGTTTGTTGCTATGTGGAAGTTGACATGCTAATCCCTAAGCACGAAGTCTTGGAGTCAGACTAATTCTTCTACACTAGCTTTTCTTCTTAACCTAAACATCTTACACCACTTATTTAATAATAACCTCTATCCTTGTTAACATTAGTCCTCCCCCTTAGTAATCCTTTAACACAAATTGGAGCATGTATCTACGCAGGGACTCCTCTGTTCTTTGGTGCACATTCCTATACCATCTTCTCAGTCTACAACATCTTGTTTGTCCTAATCACAATTCTTATTTGATTCCTTGAATTTTCTTATTTGTCGTTTTTCAACACATCCATTTTAGTGCTAGTGCTACATTCCTGAACTTTATTATTAACATCTTGAGCCGCGTTATCATTTTATGAAATTTTCCCAAGTCCCAGAGGCATGTGGATAACAGAACAAAGTAGCCCCACCTTATACTCCATTCTCCTTCCTTCTATGTAAAATAGTGCACTGTTGATACTTGTCTGAACTAATAATAACACAAATACAAAATTGCAAAATTGTGGGTTTCTTTAGTCAGTAGTCAATTGTCTAGCAGCATTTGACTGTGGTGGTCTTGTAGTCCTTTCAATGGAAAATACATTGGCCCCTTACCATGACCAAAATTCACAATCTCGTGTAGGTCATTATGGATGCTTCGTAGCTACTCTTTATCTACGAGTTGTGGCCTTCAAGATCCTGGTATACTACCAAACTGTGCATGAACGGTTATATGTTGGCTTTAATCTACTGTGGGTAATCATAGTAGGAAGTTTTTTCACCACAAGAATGCCTACAACATCATTTAAGAAATGCATGAGTACTGGAGTACGTTTTAAAACTATTCTATACGCATTTCCGTGGAAAAATCTTCATGCTACTATTTTCTGTCCTTGTATCAATATATAATTCAGGCCAGAGTATCAAGTCAGGCACTTGGAATCCTGTAGTTTCAGTTTCATTCTCAATTACAACTGCGAAAATGTCCTTGGTACCTTGATAGGTTCATGCATAGGCGACATCACGATAGCAAAGGAAAGGGAAGTGTGTTCGCAAAACTGAGATTCAAGATAGAGCTTTGATTATAAAAAGAGACATAACATCCTTTTGTTTAATTCCAGTGTCTGTTACGATGTAATATGCGCTTGAATTTTTTTCCCCACTTTTACAATGTGACTTATCTTCCTTTTAGTATTCCAGTTAAACTTTCCAATATAAATTATATAGTTTGACTTGCTATAAATTGTTCATCCGTGAGATTATTTGCTCACCGGAACAATCTTTGTAGCTATATGTGTTTTATTGCTGTAGTCTATTATTGAAATATATGATCTCGTGTTTAAGTAATCTCTTTTCCTTGAAACCTCAAAGCATGGTTATATTCCCTTTTCTCACCAGCTTTTCTATACTTTTATCAGGCCGTTACAAGCTTATGCTGGCAAAGATCGAAACCTGTCATCGTAAATGAACATAATTGCACAGCTGAAACTGCTCTTCTTGGAGGTATTAATGAAGATTCTGTTCTTATGCCCGATCCCCTACCTTCCATGGGAGTCTCGAGCTTTTCTTCTGCATCTACTTTCTTGGGATCTCGCTCTTCAGTGACCGGTTCTACAAGTGGATATATATTATCTACATTATACTCATCTACAATAGCAGAGGAAACCCCACTAAGGAATCGGTTATGGCCAGGTGGTTCTTTATCAAAGCTCCATGCACCTCATTCTGAATATAACATCAAGGATGATATGGATGTATTTTCCCCGCTTGTTGATGTGCAGCCAATTACACCATCTCTTGGCAATTGGTGGGATGAAAATGATGCAAAAAAGGATACTGCTCATATAGATAAAAAACCTTTGGTGCTTCCTGCCTCTGTAAGGAGATCCCCATTTTCAGAAGGAATTAACGACCCTCATCCAATCTCAGATTGGAGGTCCAGTACAACCCTTCAACAGGTATACTAAATAATGGCTCTCTTTTCATCATTCTATCATCTGTGAGCATACAGGGCCATTTCAAACAAGGTTTGAAATCTTGTTATCTGTATGATATATAGGACAGTCATTTTGGGATTGGAATCGGTCTTCTTGGCCGCATCTCCCATCTCAGAGCAGGATATTGAATTTTATTGTTTGTTTTTTGTAGAAATTAGTAAACATATTAAATAAATGTAGTTTGAAATCTATGAAACGAATCTTAACATATCAATTAATTGAGGAGATGGTATTTAGCTGCTGAGTTGAAGAAAATGATTTATGCAATCCACTCAATAGTTAAGCCTTCTTGGTGCTGTACTTTTGGCAATTTCTACTGCAAACTGCACTCATTTTCTGCTGCTCTATTTTCATGCAGCAAAGTGATCTCGTGTCAGAGGTAACTTCAACTCCTGTTGCATCTTCAAAGAGCGAATCATCTCTCTCTCCAACGCCCCCTGAAGCTTGGGGCGGAAATGCCCTACCTGACAAATTAATGACTCGTCAACAACCATCTTCAATCTTATCTCGCTTTCTCCCTTCGGTATCATTACCATCTGACTCTACATTTGCAGGCTTACAAGATGCATCTTCATCAATTGCTCCCTCGACTATCAACTCCTTGACGAGTTCTCGATTAAAACCTGTGAACTTGCCAGGCAAGGTTTCCTTTGACAACGAGACATCTTCTATCTTTTCAGAGTCTTCACCAGGGAGCAAAGTGAACGTTGATTTGCCAGGACCCATGCTATCAACACTCTCTCGGAAATATTCAATGTATGCAGAGAGAATAGGTACTACTTCGACATTCAGTGATGGGATAGGTTCAGTTATGGGTTCACCGAAATTGAAGAAAACAGGACTCGAAACAAGGGAAGTGCTTTTGAACAGCATGCAATCGAGGCAAGATTCATCAGGTGTCATCGGAACTGGGAGCCTTCCAGCAATCAATGTAATAATCAGACATCAATTATTTTGGGACATCACTTGGGATGGTTTGGTTTATGGCCAAAAAAAGAAAAAGTTCAAAACCAACCGAACCAACACAAGCAGAAAACTGAACTGAACATAATGAAAATGTTCAGTTTAGTTTGGTTATCTTGTCAAGGGTTAATTGCTTATAATATCCTTCATCTATACTTCATCCAACACTTGTAACCCCTCAACTGCACTCAACACCCTAAGACTAGTATTGATCTGCTCCAAATCATCAAATTTGATAAGTGCTGACTAATTGAGATATGGACGAGGTATAGATAAAAGGTGTTTTAGGCAGTTAACTGTATCATTATGATTTAAATTTTCAATTCTTGAATCAAATTCGGAATCGGTACATGAAGTTTTAATAAATTTGAAAGAAATTGTTTGCCATGGTGTGAAAAACCCAATACTCGACTGACCGCCGAGTCGTGAAATTTTTGTGAGTTTTCCCTCCCAAGCTACATAACCCACGAAATTAAAGAGTATGTGTATTTTTGTAACAGGGGCAAGTACCACAACAGCCACGAGCCCTTGGTCAGCCAACTGATACACAACAGGGCTCCTCATTTTCACTTCAGCTTGTCCAACGAACTCTTGAGGAAACTTTGGGTTCTGTGCAGACTGCAATACATGAAGATGTGAGAAACCTTCATATTGAGCTGCTAAGGCAATTTCATTTGCAGGAGGTGTGTTATATTAACTCAGAAGATGTTTTTTACTTAATTGTACTCTTTAATAGTGTGAAGGTCTTCCATGAGCATCTAATATTTAACCCAGCCAGAATGCACTACAGTTGGAGAAAACTTACACAGAAATAGTACTGACCTCAATAAGAATCTTTAAAAGCTTCAAAAGGTCCATCGTCTGCAATACTCTACACTCTCACTTTTGAGTCATCCTTTTGATAGCCTATCTTCCACTGTAACGAATTTATTTGTTTGATAATCTATAATTAAATTTGAGACACTCTTGTCTTTATCCTGAGGTTCTAGCAATTGCCTGAAAAGAAATCACCAACAGCCGGCATACAGTTTAAGTGGAAGTGTGTTTAAATCTGTACTTGAATAACTTCATACTGTGAAGAATCACCAAATGCCCATCATTTTTTTCTACAAAAGTCATGAGATTGCAACTCTCAAGGGGTGGGAAAGTTGGGTAGTGCCATGTGCATTGTGAGGAGATAAATATGTCAGTGTGGCATCCAACACAAGGGAGGGAAGACCAACTTTCATAACTCAAATATTTATAATTTAAAAAAAAATCAAAACAATGAAGTTAAATCTATTACAAACATAATACACTTACCTTTTCAGTTTCATCTACCTATGACATCTTGCTTCAATCCAGAGTAATGCTGATCATCTACCTATGACATCTTAGTTTGGATCAAAAACGATGGAAATAATACTATTTCTCTAGGTTATTTGATGATATATTTTTTTAATGTTATATATCAAACTTATTAGCCTTATTTATTTATATCCTACAGATGGAAATGTCAAGCCAGCTCAACTCGGTCCTGGAAAAGCAAGACGAGCTGATGAAGGAAGTGCAATCACTGCGAAGAGAGAACCAGAAGCTTCGCCAGTTACTTTAGGACTCTCGATTTAGTTATCCATTGCATTCCCAATTTTTTTGTTTTGTTTTGTTTGGGTGGTTCCTTTTATGGTGCAATCAAAAGCTTGGCTTTTTGCAGTTGATGAAGAGATTCATGTGATTATTATTGTTTATTTCTGTAATGGGATATTTGTATATAGCCGCACATAACAGATTGGTTACGAAATGAACTAGCAGAGTGTAGCTTCCATATTTTATTGCGAGGGAGACAATCTTTAATGCCTATACTTTGTATTTTGGTGGTTTTATTTACCTTTTCAATTCTTGGGTAAAATTTTGGAAGCTAGATTTGATTTTACCATGTTAGATATTTGACTGCACATTTTGCATCGATTTATACAGCTAGGGTTGCATCCATATATTGTTTTGGATATGGATGCAGATTTTCAGATCTGGTTGGGTACGGGTATGAATATGAATACGGATATATAATAAAAAAATTCTAGATACGGATAGGTACTTGGATATGATCTTTAAAAGAATTAGGCTAAATTTCAGTAAACCCCTTATAATATGAGCATCTATCATATAACCTCCTTATGTTTTAAAAGGATTATAAAATACCTTCTTATAAATTTTTAAGGGTCTTTTACTTGTAGTCTCTCTAAAACATACCAAATTATTTTCTATCCAAAAACTCAGTATTTACTTTTTACCTCTAAAATTAATATCATACATCATTTTATCCCTTTTACGAATTCTGTCAACTTTTAACAGCATAACATCAGATTTATTTTTTTTAAAATATCACAATCACTCTTCTTCTTTGGAAATATTCAATTTCTTTCTCAAATTGAAATTAGGGTTTAGGTTTTTGCTGTACCTTTTTCAAAATCAACCATAAAATCAGGAGCATTTTCAATATCCTTTTCTGATTATGAAGAAGTTGAATGCTTCTGCGATCTTACTTGTATTTGGGAAAATGGTAAACCTAAAATTTATGGAGAAAAATTAAAGTTAAAGTTAACGGGGTTTTTCTGACAGAAATCGTAAAATGATGTAACTTATTAGTTTTAGGGGGTAAAACATAAATACAAGTTTTGAGGGTTAGAAAGGAATTTAGTATGTTTTGGAGGGTTACAAGTAAAAAACCTTTTTTTTAAACCGTTAAAACCACTAACGGTGTTAATAGAGAAGGATGAAAAGACATTGGCTCTTAAGATATTTTGGGTAAAAATTTAAGATTTTTTATTATTCTTTCCTAATTGCTTTCATTTTCATTCCTCACAATTTAATCACTTCCCATATTTTTTATGTTTTGTTAGGCATTTCATATATCCATCTTCTCCTTTCTTTCTTTTTCTATTTCTCTTATTTCCCTTAAAATTAATACAATTTCTTCTTTGCTTTTACTGTTTTACATTCAAATGCAAAAAGGCTGCTGATATCAAATATTGTAAAAAAAATAGGGTAAAAGAAATTAAAGAAGAGAAGAAGAATAGAAGTTGGACAAAATAAGCCCCAATGACGTTGAGAAAAGAGAAGGCAAGATATTAAAATAAAACTAAAAGATATGAAAAAAATACTATAAACTAATTTTTATTTTTTCCCAAATATCTTAAGGGCTTGTCTTTTTATCTTTCTCTATTAGCACCGATAGGGGGTTTTAACGGTTTAGAAAAGTAAAGGGGATATTTCATTTTAAAATATATGAGGGTTATGTGATACATGGAGGGTTTACTGAAATTTAACCAAAAATTTATATACAGGGCTTACAAGGGTCTTTAATTTCACTATTTTGGAATAGAGTCACCAAATTTCGTTAATACTTAATATCTAATTAACAAAAAAAGTAATCAATTAAATAATATATGCAAAGTCATGTAATTGATACGAGTATCCCTATAAAAAAAATTGAAGGAAAATATTTGATGCAATTCATCGAACAATCTGAGGGCTTGATGGCTAAGCTGGAGGATGAATTTGAATTTATCTATCTATTATTATGGTGCAAAAGGAAAAAGGAACGAGGTTAATGATTATAAAATCGATTGGTGGTTCATCCCTTTTTTAGGGAAATTAAAGAGAAAACACCATGTCTGCAACGTATCTAATTAAATGTCACATCATTCTTATTTATACAAATTCATAGCGAGTTGTGATTCATTTATTTGTGCATCCCTCTTCCTTTTAAATTCATAGCGAGTTGTGATTCAGAGAGAACTGTGATTCATGTTGAAAATTGATTGTTCTTTCAATGCAATTGGGAGTTATTATTTCTTTTGGAGCAAAACTTGGTCTAGTTATTATTTCTCTATAACTGTAAGAGGATAGTTCTGTAGTACTTTCCTATTCACCATCAATCCAATTCATGTTATTGTTTCTTCCTGATGATGCTCATAAGTGGTGTCTTCCCGGATTACGACATGTGGCAGATGACGTGTCCCGGACAAACGGGGGTGGAATAAATGAGCCGTATCGAGGACATTCCCCAGGGCTCCTTCTCGGTGGACGTACCCGACCTTTCGGGAGACCCCCCTGAAGACATTCCTGTTTTCCCCAATCAGAGCAAACCTCTGTTTGAAATTTGAATTTCAAAAATTGAAGCAATGTTTCAGATACAGCGCTAGGCGCGCTGCGCGCCACGTGTCAAACACGGATGCGCTAGCGTCAGGTGCGCTGCGTCCTAGGCAGCGCACCGTGTGTGCACTAGCGCTGGGCGCGCCACGTGTCAAACACGGGTGCGCTAGCGCAGGCTGTGCTGTGCTCTGAGCAGTGCACCACGTGTCAAACACGGGTGCGCTAGTGCAAGATGTGCTGCGCTCTGAGCAGCGCACAACATGCAATACACGGGTGCACTAGCGCTGAAATTAAAAATTCCCCACCCTTAGATCAAAAGATTTAATAAATAATGATAAATCATTAATCAGAATTAAAATTTTGTTATGGAAAAATTTTCTTTCAATTTTGTTAAAAACAAGAAAATTGCCTTCTCTAAAACAGAAGTCTTAGATCAAAGATCCAACGGTGGGAAATATCCCCAAATCAATCAGAGAAAGATCTTTTTAACTGATTTAACAAATCAGCTTGCCCTATATAAAGACCCCAAGACTTCAAGTCTGATATAGAGAACCCCCCTATAAATTTTGAGAAACTCAAAAGAAAGAGAGCAAGCTCTTGCAAGAAAATATTTCTTCAAGGTAAAGATGATGAATGATGAACACAGAGATAAAATCATCTCATAAAAAGAAGAACTATTTTCTTAAAAGATCATAGATCTACAAAGACCAAAATCTTTCATAAAAAAAAAGATCAAAAGTTCTCACCACATGATAAAAGAAGAACATATTCTTCACACGGATCATTGATCTAAAAATGCAAAGCCCTTTCAAAAATAAGAACTATTGTTATTGAATCTTGAGACAAAGTCTCTTTTAAAAGAACATAAATTTGTTCACAGATCATAAAAATTGATCAAATGCGTTTTGCGCTATTGAAATACGCCTTGCGCTCTTGAACAGCGTTTCTGCGCTCTCTGGACCGGTGCTCAGCACCAAATGCGCCACATGTCCACCACGTATGCAACTTGCACTTTGCGCTTCTGAAATAGCGCACTGCGCTCATGGGCTGGCACTCAGCGCCAAGCGCGCCACGTGTTATTCACGTGTGCGCCACTAAATTAAAAGCGCAATGCGCTCATAAACTAGCGCTTAGCGCTCATAAACTGGCACAATGCGCCCATCATCTGGCGCTTAGCGCCAAGCGCGACACATGTCCTTTTCGTGTGCGCTGCTTGGCAGAAGCGCACTGCGCTCTTTAACTGGCGCAAAGTGCCTGGTGTGCCACGTGTTGCGCTGACAGAACATAAATTGTTCTGATGAATGCTCTGCATTCAATACAAGACAAAAAAAAGTGTCAAGATCTAATACTCAGCATTATCAAAAGAGCCAAGCCCAAATAAAGGCTCAACAACCCAGAACAATAAAATGTTAAACATTTATTGGACTTAGCCCATGATTGGCCGTAAGTTCTCAACTTATATTTAATTGAGCATATCTGCTCATGAATATTTCAACAGATTTTAGTCTCAAATCGGACTACAGATCTTTCAACCAACTTACACCGGTTCGAGAGTACATCTCTTTACTCCTCTGATATCTGTCGTTGTAATCCTTCAACGTCTTCAGAGAGGTAAAGGGTCCCGACAACCACACATTTCTACGGACCGGGGGTCCTTAAACTTATGGTCTATGATGTCCTTAAGCTTTATAGACTATGGCGTTTTTAAAATATGGACTGTGGGGTCTTTAAACTCACGGACTACAATGTCCTTAACCTGGACTGTGGGGTCCTTAAACTCACGGACTATGATGTCCTTAACCTGGACTGTGAGGTCCTTAAACTCATGGACTATGATGTCCTTAACCTGGACCGAGATGTCCTTAAACTAATATTGGACCGAGATGTTCTTAAACTAACATTAGACTGAGATGTCCTTAAACTAACAATGGACCGTAATGTCTTTAAACTAATCGACCGCAATGTCCCTAAACTAAACATTAGAGTCCAAATGCTCTTTTGTTGGATCTAAACGATCCCGTTAGGTTGATCTTAGTCTAAAAATTAGACCAACGTATCCTTAACTAACGTTTAAGTTGATCATAGTCCCAAATGAGACTAACGTATCCTTAAACCCAACCCCCAAACCTAAATCTAAGAAGATATGGATTTGGACTAATCCACGTCCTACGGGAGACAACATAAATTAGTCTCCGTATACAATCCACGGGCAACCACAAACAAAACAAACACCCACGACGCGAAGTGACCATCTGGAGAAGGAGAAAGTTGTTACCGCGATGCGGTAGCGTAATTAACTGCAGGGGCTTGCGCCTGCAGGGAAGAGCGTTCCCACAATCAAAAAACCCTCAAATGAGGGGGAATCTGAAGAAGTCTGCTACATCGGCCGCATCCGTTTAAACCTTCGATACATGGTGCTATAAATCAACTTGGCATCTTCGGAGAGGTGGACGGATAGCACCAATTAGCATCTGCCCCGAAATTCAGGCAAGACGTTCGTCGCGTCTTCGCGTGTCTTTCGGCAGGGAACAGATTCTGGCATGCCCGGTGGGACCTTTTCCTCTTTCCACCCCACACTTCGTGTGTCGCGTTCGCGAATGAATCGCGGTTTGTTAATGGTTGCCCTTGGGTTCGAGATACTAAGATTTGGTGTCTTGCTTGGTGCAGAAAACGAAAGATCAATGGCGTCTAGTTGCACGAAGTGTTCCAGCTGCAACTGCAACTCACATTCCGCCTCATCTGGAGGTATAGCTTACGGGCCCCATGCGGCCTCCCTGTTCACAATGCAGATAGAGCAGGTGACGCAGGCTACCACCGGTTTGTTCTTCGGGACCATGCTCCCACCAGTGAACATTAATATCCCGCTGCCGCAAGAAGTGCAAAAGAAGTCGGTCTTTGATCGGCTCACTACTACCACGGCCCCTCTCAACGGGTCGTCCGATGTCAAGCCAACGGCGTCAGTCTTCGACAGGCTGAGCCTGAACTCCAATGGGCCTGTCAAGAAGCCCACGATACCTGAAGCGGCCATCCTAAAACGGATAGCTATTCCTGCTCTTGAGGTCATTAAAGAAGCTTCTCCTGTCAAGGGATCGGTCTTTATGAGGTTGGACACCCCGGCTCCCGGTCCTGCTCAAAGGTCTGTCTTTGACAGATTGGATACTGCTGCTCGACGGACGTCGGTCTTCAAGAGACTGGTACCAACAGCGTCTCACCAGAACAGGGGGCACGACGAAGTCACCCCTAAAGCTGAAACAATCCCAATGGCTCAACACGCTCGACGTTGCCACTGACGCCGAGTAAGGAAAGCTGGGGGCAACTCCCCCTCTGGGCTAACTCCACCAGCCCCAACGATGGAAGTCAACGCTGCTGTTCCAACTGGGAACAGCTTCGAGCCGCTTAACAGGGTGCGTAGGAATTCACCCACCGCCGTACTGAAAAGATCTCCTCCACCCGTAGAGAATATTACAGAAACAAAGCCGGAGCAGCCCCCTCGGCGGCTTTCTTCCAAAATTTACAAAGTCCGGCGACAGGTTCAGGACTCAGTAATTGATCAAGATTACCCTCGCCGACAGAAGAAAGTGAAAGTTCAGCAAGAAGAGAACCGTCCTGCCAAGCCACAAAAGACGACGGCTACTTGGGTGCCCGCTGCAACGACCCCCTCGACTTCAACTGCTCAAAAGAGAAGGAGACCAGAGAAAGCCCCTATGACCACAAAGACACTGAGCCCAAACGCCCCAAGTATGGGGGCATAATAGTGCATACTGTTTATATGGCTTCCGGAAAGGAGGAAAGCCGTGCTTCTATGGGTCACCGACCGCTCACCCGATCCATGACAAAAGCCCAGGAGCAGCAACAGAAGCTTCAGGAAATACTAACGCAAATGGCCGCGCTCATCGGGCCAAAAGAAAGCCCTGAGACGTCACCAGAGCAGCGTCATGAACAAGAAACCGACGCTGACTTCCTCCGCAGAGTCCTCGAAAAGAAGGACAGAGAAGTAGCAGAACAAGCGGCTAATATAAAACAAATGACGCTTCTCTTCCAAGACATGGTCGGGATGATGTTACAGCCAGAACCTCCAGCTGAAGACCCTCCTATCATCATTGAAGACGACAGAGGGGAGACATCGAACCCTCCTCCGGCTCTTTCAGCAGCCAAAGAGGAAACCATTTACAAGGCCGCTCTGGACGACTACGTTGCTCAGCAAATACGAGCTCACCAGGCGAATGAAGCGGCCGGCCAAGTCGTTAAAACCAGGCGACCATATCCAGGCTGGTATGACCAGATAAAGTATCCGCCAGGGTATACGATCCCTAAATTTCATGTATACAAAGGGACGGGCAATCCCCACCAGCATGTCGTCCAGTTCAGGGCCCTATGTGGCAACACCGGAGGTGATGATAAATTGCTACTCCGCCAATTCGTCGGCAGCTTGTCGGAGACGGCATTCGAGAGGTATTCTGAACTTCCAAACGACTCCGTCAAGACTTTCATGGAGATGGAACTATTATTCACCCAGCGATTCGCGAGTGCTAGTGAACGCACCCCAATAACGGCATTGATCAATGCCAGGGTGAAGCAAGGTGAGACGTGGGTTCAATACGCAATACGATGGCGGAATCTGTGGTCGAAATGCAAACATCGCATCGAAGAAGCACCGGCAGTGGGCATGTTCGTGGGCACCCTTGATCCGCAAGCAACCATCTCCCAGTTCATGATGTTTTTCAAACCGACCACGTTCCAAGCCTTGATCGACAAACTGGCCCAAATGGACCAGATGGGTCATAGACTGTCACCTCCAAAGCCGGAGCCGCAGAACGAGAAGGGAAAGGGGAAAGCGACCGTCGTCGCTAACGCTCAACAGCAGCCCAGTAGTCTAAGACCAGTTGATCGCCAAAATAATAGAACTCGATCTCTCGAAGATAAAATGAGACGCTCTTACTCGTTCCCTCGAGACAAGACGAAGAGGTTATTCGAGCTTGCACTGCGCAACAGGCTCATCACTCTGTCGGAGCCAAGACGCCCAGCGCAACCAGGCGACATTAGCAATCTTAACTATTGCCCTTATCACCGAATGTTGGGCCATCCGATCGAGGATTGTTACATCTTCAAAAGCTGGATAGAAGATCAGTACCAGCAGGGCAAATTCGTATTATCTGAAAATTGGAAGGTGAACCTGCCTCAGCCGCACGCTCTCAAGAAAACGGATACACCGGGGGCATCATGTTCTTTCGTAGAAGAAGCTCCATGGGAGGTCGCTCTTTCATCCAAAACAAAAAGAATGCTGAAAGATCTCCAAACATGCCCGGCAATTAGGTGGAAGAATCCACTGGAACCTGAGATCATCGAGGGGATGCTGAAGCCGCGTCCAACTCTAAAGATCGGTGGTGATAGCCAAAGCACTCGCACCCAGCCGTCGAAATCTTCGAAGAAGAATTCCAAGAAGCCCGTGAAGCCTGGTGACAAGCGCACGGACCTGCAAAAACAGATTGACGCGTTGGAAGAATATAACCAAAAAGCGCGGACTCCAGTCACACTCCAAGAATTTCTCAGCCACGTCTTTAAGGACGGAGATGATGACAATGGAGAAGACTCGTCGGATGAATCTGTAGGTTATGTGGCAGGCTGCCATGTGATCTCTCACTCGTCGATAGACGATGAAGAAGCTCCTTACATAGAGAAACTAGGGGCAGATCCTGAGCCGGAACTTCTAGGGCCATCAGACGAAATGATTGATGCATTCCTGAACGAAGCTCTTCTTAAAAGCAAAGCTGCTCGAGAGCGTGAAACATCCATATTTGAAAAAGCCAAACGCCGACGACTGGACGAAAGGGTTGAAACACTCCCGCCAGATCAAAATACATCCGTCGCGAATAAAAATAGGTTCGAGACGAGGAAGAGATTCGCCAAAGCCATATCAATGGGAATGAAGCTGCCACCCTCCGAAGGAAATATTCTTGGTAAAGCAAAAATGCATCCTAGCTACTGTTTATATCATCGAAAGATTGCGTGCCCCACCGAAGAGTGCAACGCTTTTAAAAGATGGTGGCAGGGATATGTTGCTCACCGGCAACATTTTAAGCGGATGAAACGCAAAACTCGTCGGGAGTAAAGAAGTACGACCGAGGAGCGTAAAAGAACTACCGGCAACTGTCGCATGGTCAATGCCGAGGGATCGCAAGTTCTCACCTTCGGGAGCGACTCTGATGAGGAAATGACTCTTGGCCCTCTCTTCAAAGAATCCATGTCGGGAAAAAAGGAAGAACCGAAGGCCTGTGAAAATATTCAGCTGCGCAATCGTATGCTGCCCGAAAAGAATCTTGGGCTCTCGAACAGTGGGTCAAATAGAAAAGATAAGGGGAAAGAAAAGGTCCCTGAGGATATCATCCTTGATGACCAAGCCGTCGAAAAGCTGACAGCCAAAGACCTGCCAAAGAAAAGTAAGGTGGACTACAACATTCTGGCACACTTGAGAAAGTTACCCTCCCAGCTCAGCATTCTCGACGCCCTTCTGTTATCCAAACAAGCAAGAGATTCTTTGATCAAGGCACTGCAGGAGCCCGAGCAATTCCAAGCTTTCCTCGCCGAAGAAAAGATGAAGGACGAGCTGGAAGAAGTACACACACCCGATATCACCTTCGGCGATGAAGATATCCTCCTTGGGACATGCGAGCACATTCGTCCCCTATATGTCTCCGGATATTGTCATGATATCAAGATAGGAAAAATCCTGGTCGATAATGGGTCTTTCGTCAATCTCCTTACCGTAAGGGTGCTAAAGGAAATCTGCATGAGTGTTCAACACCTCGCTCGTGACAAAATCACCATCTCCGGGTTTGACTCCCAGTCATCACGGACGCTCGGATCTGTAATATTGACATTACACTTTGGGCTGCTCGTTACGGACATCAAGTTCCACGTCATTGATGCCAAGACATGCTATAACGCTTTGCTAAACCGGCCTTGGTTACACGAGTACAATATCATCCCCTCTACACAACATCAGTGTATGAAATATTTCAAAGATGGTCTCGAGTATACTGTGATAGGAGAGCTAAACCCATTCTCCGTGAACGAAGTCCGTAAGCACGAAGATGCAAAATACTTCTTACCAGATTTTGAGGACACGGAAAGATGTCACAAACCGAAGAACAAAGCCATCACTACTATTCCGGTTTTCGGGAGTGATACCGAGGAGGAAGAAGAGATAGTCTATTCAGGGCCGCCCCACTACAACAAGTCGGGACCGTCCACTCCTATGTTGATCTTCGGCAGCGACTCGGAAGATGAGGTCAATGCCATATTCTCTGCTCGGCCATCCATACAAACCTTCGCTGATGGAGAGCAAAGTTTGCAAGTTGCCATGGTTCCACCCAAGCATCATAAAGAACTAGACGCGCTTGATACCCACAGTGTGGAAGAACTGCAGACATTCTACGTCTCTCCCACGCAAAAAGGTGAAAAGGCAATCTTATTCTACCGATCCGGGGAAACCAAAGTGGAGAAAGAAATTTGGCATGGTGCGGATTCTACACTTGACAGGCTCCAGCCCATCCGTTTGCCCAGATATTACACAGACGGACTAAAGAGGCTCTTGAGGCGCCAAGGTGTACCCCTTAAGCAAACTGCGCGACAAGCACGGTTCTATAACAGGATCTGGAATATTCCCGGAACTCAACGAAAGTTGCCCAACGGAAGAATGGAAACGACCGGGCTTGGGTATGTTCAATCCAAGAAACGGGAGCTACTCCGCGACTGCTACGTCGTACATGACTTTGATAAAGAAGGAGATGCTCTATGGGAAGATGCTAACCCTGAACCAGAAAGAGCTACTGCCGTGAAAATGCCCAGTCCGTCGTTCGAAGAACAAATGGACAGGCTTATAAGAGAAGTGTTCAGTTGATAAAACTGCACATTTGTTATTACATTTTTCCTACTATTTCTATATTAGAAAAGGTCTTTATTATAATATATCATACATATGAGGGTTTATCTGTAAAAATACTATTTTTCATGTGTTGATATATTATAATTAACATTTGGTAGGAAAATGTATGTAAAGATACCATTGACCAAATCTTAATGGTGAAATTAATATCTCAATAAAACAAAACTCCACTAATATTATTTGTTGAGATTGTGCAGAATTTTTCAGGGCTAAAAATCAAGGGAATCAAAGTTGTTAAGAGCAAACCTGCCTAATTAAGAAAGCAAACTAAGAAATCAAGTCTGGCAGAAGCAAAGAAAAGATTTCCAATTTCCAAAAGTTCCAGAGATCTCCACATGTCACAAGGAGAAAAGAGCAGAAGAAAAAATCCAACGATCCTTATACAAGACCGCGGATCCGCGGTCAAACTTACCCGTTGACCGCGGATCCGCCGCGGGTCAGAGTTGTTGGGAGCTGAGATTTTTCTGGTGAAATCTTAACTGTTGGCTTCCAAATTTGGAAGCTAGGGTTCTGGCTTTTGGAGTATAAATAAGGACCGAGAGCCCCTTGGAAAAATTATCAAGTTGACGCGATCACGAAGTCCAAGACGGCTCACGCATCCAGGTTGATCATCAACGGTTCATCTACCTCCTTAGAAGAGATCGAGAAGCAAACTAGTATTTGTAATCATTTTCTAAGGAATCAAAGTGTAATGAATATTGTTGATTAATAAAGGTAGTTCTTTTCCCTATTCTATTTCTTTGTAGTTTAATTATGCATTTTCTCTCCATCTCTTTTTCTCCTAACACGCGCGAGTAATTCTCCGCTTGTTAGGGTTCGTAGGATTAGGGTAGGCTAATGGATGATGAAAATCCCTAAACTCTTTTTAAGTCCTATAAAGTTTATAAACTTTATCAAAAGAATCATTAACATCCTAATCGGGCGCGCTACCAATTCATTGTTAGCCGCGACCGCGATTAGAGATTAGATTGATGATTGTTTTGGTAAAGGCTAGATATGAACGGAGTTCCGTGTCGAGATAGGGGTTAAGAGTGGGATTCCTTTTCCCTCCAGAAACCCTAATCTACACGCATCACTGTCGTTCTAGTTTTAAATCTATTAAAGGATAGAAAGAGTAATTTTTAATTAATCATCCATAACTATTAAATCCTAATGAACCCTACAAGCCCCTTTTTATATTAACTACATCCATAATTAATCTAGATCTATATTTTGCATTCTTGTTTAACGTAGATCTAGATCCTACAACCATTTTACAACCTCTTTATTCTTCTTCCTCTCTTTCTCAACACGTCTAAAGTAAGAGTAAAAGGTTCCACGTTTCCCAGAGGACGACCCGTACTCATCTCGGTCTAGCTACACGCGACACCGTTATTGATTGCGGTTAACTACTACACACTTTTTCACATCAACCAAGAAGCAGGTCAAAAGGTTCGAGACGATCATAACCGCGAAATGACCATCTACGAGAAAGCCAGGACGCAACGCCTCCTTCAACAGGCTGTAGAAAATGAAAATGCTCTTCCTTGTCAACCCGTTGTACAAAAGGCCCGACGCAGAGGCATAAACAAACCAAAGAACGGGAAAGGCGTTCGACAGCGACAAAGCTGGTCCAAGAAGCCACGCGATCAGGAATCGAGCAGCCCGGATTCATCTCTCATAAAAAAGATGGATCGAGCATATTCTTTTCCCCAAGACAAGACAAGGAAGATATTCGATCTTGTCATAAAACATCAAATGATGACACTCCCGGAGTCCAAGCACCCCGAGCAAGCAGGCGAAGTCTCTCACCCAGACTATTGCTCCTATCACAGGGCAATAGGACATCCTCTCGAAAACTGCTTCACATTCAAAGACTGGGTAGAAGACCAGTATCAGCTCGGCAGGTTCGCTCTATCCAGCAGTTGGAGGGTAACCCCGCCGCAGAAGCATGAACCAAAAGCCGCGCATACAGCGAGAGCAGAACTAGATCAACATCGGTCTTGGAAGCGATCTCGTACTTGCCATATGATAACGCTATTAGAAGAAGAACCCGAGAATGTGGATGATCTCCCTTGGTGCTTCGAAAACGATGATGACGAGGTAATCTCAGAGTTTCCACCGGCGCCAAAAGAGCTGGAGGATGGGATACATACTACTGCAAATAACCTCAAGAAAATTGATTTGGGGACGGCCAATGACCCACGGAAGATATTCGTCAGTGAGCTGTTGTCTGAAGAAGGGGTAGCTATGCTAAAGGACGTGCTCATGCAGCATAGAGATTGCTTTGTATGGAACTATTCAGAGATGCCGGGACTCGATCCAGAGATTGCTGTCCACAGATTGGCGATTTCTCCAGACGTCAAGCCGATCAAACATGCACCGAGAAGAATGCGTCTCGAGCTTGAGATGAGCATCAACGCTGAGGTAAAGAAGCTAATCGACTCCGGCTTCATCCAAGAGGTTCAATATCCTGACTGGATCGCCAACATCGTCCCAGTGATGAAGAAGAATGGGACGGTACGCATATGTGTGGACTTTCGAGATCTCAATAAAGCCTGCCCGAAAGACGACTTCCCAGTACCGGTCACCGAGATGATGATAGACAATACGTCTACTCATGAAGTTTTCTCCTTCATGGACGGATCGTCAGGATACAATCAGATAAAGATGCATCCCGAGTACCAGAAGCATACCGCTTTCCGGACTATTTTGGGCATATTCTGCTACAAGGTGATGCCTTTCGGTCTAAAGAACGCCGGTGCCACCTATCATAGGGCCATGACGAAGATTTTCGACGACCTCATACATGAAATCGTCGAATGCTATATCGAAGACCTCGTAATTAAAAGCAAATCATTCGAGGAACATTTAGAGCATCTGAAGATCGTGTTTCAGCGCCTTTGGCAATACAACTTGAAGATGAACCTTCTCAAATGTGCGTTCGGGGTTTCCTCGGGCAAATTCCTGGGATTCATCGTCCGACACCGAGGCATCGAGATAGATCCGTCAAAGATCAAGGCGATTATGGAAATGCCCCTGCCAAGAACTCTAAAACAGCTACGGTCTCTCTAAGGAAAGCTCGCATATATCCGGCGATTCATAGCCAATCTTTCTGGCAAGTGCCGCCCCTACAGTCACCTGATGAAGAAGGGAACCCCTTTCATCTGGGATTGCAAATGCCAAAGCGCACTGGACGAAATCAAGCAATATCTGCAGAATCCGCCAGTGCTGGCCGCTCCTGTTAAAGGAAAACCTCTCATCCTGTATACAACAGCCCTCGAAGGTTCTTTAGGCGCGCTATGGGCACAAGAGAACGACCAAGGGAAAGAAAGAGCCCTTTATTATCTGAGTCGAGTTCTACTGAGGGCAGAAAGCAATTACTCTCCCATTGAAAAACACTTCCTGGCGTTGATCTTCGCAATAACGAAGCTCAGACACTACGCGTTGGCACATGAGGTCCATCTCATATCAAAGGTTGATCCTCTCAAATATTTAATGTCAAAGGCTATATTAATGGGGCGGCTCGCTAAATGGGCCCTACTCTTAATGGAGTTCTCGATAACTTATCGGCCTTTTAAGGCAGTGAAAGGCCAGGCCATCGCCGACTTCCTCGCTGAGCATCCGATACCTGCTGACTCTCCCTTGAACTGCGAATTGCCAGACGAACATGCGTTTGATATGATCGACAGGGAGAGAAGAGAGAATGATACCCAATGGGAACTCTATTTTGATGGGGCGTCTTCCATGAAGAAGCGCAAACAAAGCACCCCTATAATCAAATCCGGGATAGGCCTCATCTTCGTGACTCCACAAGGAGGGATTATGCGCTTTGCCTTCTCCTTGACAGAGCCGAGGACGAACAATGAAGCCGAGTATGAAGATTTGATAGCAGGTCTCGAGATCGCCATCGACATGAGAATTGAAAACCTTCTCATATACGAAGACTCCCAACTGGTCGTTAGTCAAGTAAACGGCGACTATCAGACGTGCAAGCCTGAGTTGGTGAAATACGGCGAGAGAGTACAGCGACTGCTGACTTAAATTCCTTCCTACACCTTGGAAAGCATACCGCATGCGGAAAATAGCAAAGAGGATGCATTAGCCAAGCTCGCTAAAGAACTGGCTGACGAAAACCTTGATGACGTGAGGATCGTTCTGCAAAGCCGTCGGGTTCTCGCACCGGCAGAAATATCTCCGGAGTCGTCCAAAGAAAAGGGAGTGACCGATCAAACGACTCTACAAATAAAAGACCAGAAAAAGGCTAAGGATTGGAGGGAAGTTTTTATAGACTACTTCAAATCCCGTCGACCAATTGAAAATGCGTCCTCGAAACATCAGCTTATGAAACGAGCTCTGTCTTTTGCTTTCGTCAATAATACTCTCTATAAGAGATCATTTGATTCTCTGTGGTTAAGATGCCTGGAACCAAGGAGAGTCGTCCAAGAAACTCATGACGGACTCTGCGATTCTCACCAAGCCAGGCCGAAGATGAAGCTGAAGATCAAACAGATGGGTTATTATTGGCCCACGATAATCCAAGACTGCCTCGAATACGCGAAGCAGTGCCATTCATGCCAGATTCACGGGGACTTTATCCATCAGCATCCAAATCCACTACACCCAACAGTGGCTAGCTGGCCGTTTGAAATGTGGGGAACTGCTATAATCGGCCCCATCGAACCAGCATCGTCCAGAGGACACCGATTCATTTTGGCGACAACTGATTACTTCTCCAAATGGGCAGAAGCAGTACCGCTGAGGGAAGTAAAGACGGAGAATATCCTCCATTTCTTTAAGACACATGTCATTTATCGGTTTGGCACTCCGCGACGGGTTATCTCCAATAACGGGCCAGCCTACAGAAGCCACAAGATCAGTCGTTTCGCACAACAGCATAACATAGACTGGAGATACTTTTCGGTCTATAATCTCCGAGCTAATGGTTTAGCTGAGGCTTTTAACAAGACCTTGACAAAGATCATGAAAAAGACGGTGTCTCGGAATAAGAAGGACTGGCATGAGATGAAGCTCTCTGGGCGTATCGAACTACGTTCAAAACGGCCACGAACACAACACCGTACGCATTGGTATTCGGTACAGAGGCGGTACTCCCCCTCGAGATAAAGTTACCCTCTCTACGAGTGGCAGTTCATTACGAGCTAACGAACGAAGAGAATGCTCACCTTCGGCTTGAGGAGCTCGATGCCCTTGATGAAACCCGGCTCATAGCGCAACAAAATCTGGAGGCTTATAAAGCAAAGATGACACGTTCATATGAGAGATTGACTAGGCCAAGAACATTCTGCCAAGGCAAACTCGTGCTAGTGGTCAAAAGACCTATGATCCCCAATCGCGCCAAATGGGGGAAATTCGAGCCGAACTATGAAGGACCGTATATCATAGACAAGGTCTACCAAGGTGGAGCCTATCTACTCATGGATATGCATGGCGAAAGACCTTTTAGGCCAATAAACGGTCGGTTTCTAAAAAAATACTACGTCTGACGAGTCACGGCCTAGGTCAACGATAGATGACGACGCCTATGTCCGCTCGTTATCTTCCTAAGCCCAAACTCTATAAGTAGTAGCCGGCAAACGGACCGAAACGTCCCTAAACTAACAATGGACCGGGATGTCCTAAAACTAACGACGGACCGAAACGTCCTTAAACTAACAGCGGACCGAAACGTCCTTAAACTAACAGCGGACCGAAACGTCCTTAAAACTAACGATGGACCACTATGTCCTAAAACTAGCCGTTAAATGAGATGTCGATAAACTACGGTGGATTGCAGCATTCCAAGGCTGATACAAAAAAAAGAATAAAAAAAAGAAAAGAAAACGGTATGTCCATAAGCAAAATGGGCACGGATGAAAACCCGAAAGGGCTCCGTGAGTAAAAACAGCAGGGCTACTGGCGAGTTTTATGAAAAACCCGAAAGGGCGCAATCTCGTTAAAAGACACTTGCAAGGTCCTCTCGACCTTGTGAGGAGAAACCACCTGCGTGAGATCTTTACGACTCACAAGGGAGCAACACACTTAGGATCCCCACGACCCCTAAGGAGAAATTACACTTACGAGATCTTCACGACTCGTAAGGAGAACCCTCTTATGAGACCCTCACGGCTCATAATATTCGAAAGTCTTAAGTTACAGCGATCTAAACCTGTTCTTAAGCGGCCACCACAACCTCCAATACTGCCCTACAAGCGGCTCAATGCCGACCCTTGTATACAATCCACGGGCGCGAATAAACATTTCCCTAACAAAGTCCCATCCGTGACTAGGGATATGTTTATACAATGAACAGCCCTTGTAAGTCCTCTCGACTTAAAAGGAGAAAATACTCTTGTAAGATCATTATGACTTACAAGAAACCATACACTTAGGAGTCCTCACGATCCCTAAAGAGAAAATGCACCTACGAGATCCTCACGACTCGCAGGGAGAAATACCTTTATGAGACCCTTACGGCTCATGAAGTCGAAAGCCTTAGTCGACAGGATCTTAACCCTGTTCGCTAAGCCACCTTTGTTCGACATCGACAAAGGCAAATGATGATTCTCTCCTGGCAATATTCTAGTTGTAGCGGTGCTGATGCCGAAATCGGTGTCTAATTCCAAGCTTGCAGTAAGAAGCTAGCGAGCCACACATGCATACGAAATAGCCGAAATGATGGGGCAATTTGCAACAAAATCAGCAAGTAAAAATGTATGCATGCAAAATAGCCGAAATGATTGGGCAACTCGCAATAAAAAGCAGCGAGTAAAAATAAAATAAATAGCTGAAATGATTGGGCACCGCGAAAAAATAGCCGAAATGATTGGGCAATCGCGACCTTCGCGATATAAAAGCTGAAATGATAGAGCATCACGGAAAGAAATAAAATAAAGTGAAATTTATGCCCTATAGGTGATATCACATTAATCCCTGTATACAATCCAGGGGCGCAAACAAAGAAGGAATCACACCTTCCCTCCCCAGGCTCCATCAGAAAACGAAGCCAAATCTCGACGGTTCAGGAATAGCCTAGAGATCATCAACAGCGTTCTTCCCCATTCCAGGAGGATTCAGACGCTACAATCAACCCTCGAGCTACGACAAAGCCCCTACTCCAAATCTCGATGGTTCCCAGACAACCTGGAGACCACTTCTATATTCGTCTCATTACAACAGACGCAACGTCATCCACATGACCCCGTCGCGAAAATATGTCATCCACATGATCCCGTTTCAGAAATACGTCATCCACATGACCCCGTCTCGGAAATACGTCATCCAAATGACCCCGTCGCGGAAATACGTCATCTGCATGACCCCGTCTCGGAAATACGTCATCCACATGACCCCGTCTCGGAAATACGTCATCCACATGACCCCGTCGTGGAAATACGTCATCCACATGACCCCGTCATGGAAATATGTCATCCACATGACCCCGTTGCGGAAACACGTCATCCACATGACCCCGTCGCGGAAATATGTCATCCAAATGGCCCCGTCGCGGAAATACGTCATCCACATGACCCTGTCTCGGAAATACGTCATCCACATGACCCCGTTGCGGAAACACGTCATCCACATGACCCCGTCGTGGAAATACGTCATCCACATGACCCCGTCGCGGAAATACGTCCTCCACATGACCCCGTCACGGAAATACGTCATCCAAATGGCCCCGTCACGGAAATACGTCATCGAAATGACCCCACCTCGGAAATACGTCATCCACATGACCCCGTCGTGGAAATACGTCATGCACATGACCCCGTCACGGAAATACGTCATCTACATGCCCCGTCGCGGAAATACGTCATCCATATGACCCCGTCTCGGAAATACATAATCTACATGACCCCGTCTCGGAAATACGTCATCCACATGACGCCGTCTCGGAAATACGTCATCCACATGACCCCGTCTCGGAAATACGTCATCCACATGACCCCGTTTCGGAAATACGTCATCCACATGACCCCGTCTCGGAAATACGTCATCCAAATGACCCCGTCACGGAAATACGTCATCTACATGACCCCGTCTCGGAAATACGTCATCCACATAACCCCATCTCGGAAATACTTCATCCACATGACTCCGTCACGGAAATACATCATCCACATGACCCCATCTCGGAAATACGTCATCCACATGACCCCGTTTCGGAAATACGTCATCCACATGACCCCGTCTCGGAAACACATCATCCACATGATCCCGTCTCGGAAATATGTCATCCACATGACCCCGTCTAGGAAATACGTCATCCACATGACCCCGTCGCGGAAATACGTCATCCATATGACCCCGTCGCGGAAATACGTCATCTACATGACCCCGTCTCGAAAATACGTCATCCAACGACTCCGTGGAACACGGCCAAAGTTAACCTTGATCCCGTGGGAAACGCCCGGAGCAACTTCTGACACCGTGAAATGCGGATAACGTCGATCTCATTAAACACTTACGGGTCCTCTCGATTTGTAAGGAAGAAAACTTTCTTATAAGATCCTTACGACTTATAAGGGAAAACACACTTAGGAATCCTCATGACTCCTAAGGAGAAAAGACACCTACGAGATCCTTATGATTCATAGGGAGAAAAGTCTTTATGAGACCCTCACGGCTCATAAAGTTGAAAAGTCTTAGGTAGCAGATCTGAACCTGCTTTCTAAGCTATCACTACCCCTCAAAGAAGTCAAGGCGAAATGCTCACTCTGTCATCTATAGGCTACGCTTACTAAAGTGACATGCCGACAACAAAGAAAAGAGAAGAAAGCGACAAGGAGAACATTTGATTCGCATTTGGTTAAGCGTCCGAAGCATACCCGTTCATGCATGTGCAAAAGATTTAGTACATAAAATAAAACACGCTGAAATGAGAAATTTGCCATTCATACTTCGAAAAGTTCTTACAATCATAAAAGCAGTAAACGAAAACATCATCAAAATGATTACAATGGCAAAACCTCAGATCCAGGGCATGGATTGAGGAATTCGAAAGTAAGGCCGTCTAGAATCTTTCTGACCTTTCTGACCATTCTCGTGTGCATCCTCTCGTGCTTACGAGTGTCGAGATCCTCGCCAATGTCCTCCTCCCTTTGATAAGAAGCGATTATCGTCGTCTGTTGGAAAGTTTGATGCAGAATATCAATGATGTTATCTTGCCGCTTCTTCGAGATCAGGCCCGACAGGTACACTGAATGCACCTTGTCTTCGGCATCATCCAGCGCATTAAGCGGCATGGCTTCGTGAAACCCAGGAAGTGCTCCCCAAATTGCTCCCACTACGATTTTCAAGAGAGCGGAACGGCGAGGAAGCAGTCGGCCGACGTGTGCATACAGACAATCCATAATCTCCGTACTTTGGGCATCTGTAAACTCTTAGTTCTGGCAACGGCCCTGTACGCGAATATCCTCATAAGAGATAAACTCGTTCAGACTATATAAATGAACAGCCATAGTGCCTGAAAATAAACATCATTAAAATATTAGTAATGAGGAAAAACAGGCACAGGGATTTAAACGACTCTTGACATCCCCATGGAGAAAACAAATTCTAATTATGACACCTAATAAATTCGAATTTGTGAGAAATCCTAAAAAGGGAATCTCATTTAATAAGCGACCCTTCGGGTCAAGGAGTTAAACTCCTCGAGAGCAATGCTCTGCAGACAGGAGTGACACCTGTCAAAGTTAATTATGAGAAGAATCTAAAGAAATTCCCTGAGAATGCTAAGAGCCATGCTCTGCGAGGAAGATGAAGTAACCCATCAGGAACCCTAAAAGCAAAGCTTTTAATGAATTTGATATCCATGGATAAAACTATTAAGAGTTCTTCACAAGAGATTAAGAAATCTACATGTTATCAAAAGAGCAGAGCTCTGCTTCATGGGCTAAGAAACCCCAAGAAAAGATCTCTTTAAGATCTATGGGTTCAAGAGAGCAAAGCTCTATTTATGAAACCCTAAAAGGGTTTTCTTTAGAGCAAAGATCTATGAAGAGCAAGGCTCTGTTAATGGGTAAAACCCTAATTTATTAAAAGTTTTAAACTTTACCTAAGTTCTGACAGAGTTTTGACTCTTAAAAAGTTCTTAAACAAGAGAGCTATACTCTGTGGGAGAATGAAATTCTCAGAAAATAAGAAGAAGATGAAAATCATCTAAGGGACCAAAGGTCCTATTTATAGGAATTGAAACGCCTCTTCAACTTCTGAGTTGATCCAAGGGCGCAGATGCTGCCACCGCTGCACTTACGTGTGGGCCACGTGAGCGCAACGGTGGGGGGGCATTTGTTTCCCCCAATCAGAGCAAAGCTCTGTTTGAAATTTGAATTTCAAAAATTGAAGCAACGCTTCAGATCCAACGCTAGACGCGCTGCGTGCCACGTGTCAAACACGGATGCGCTAGCGCCAGGTGCGCTGCGCCCTAGGCAGCGCACCATGTGTGCGTTAGCACTGGGCGCGCTACGCGCCACGTGTCAAACACGGGTGCGCTAGCGCAGGCTGCGCTGCGCTCTGAGCAGCACACCACGTGTTAAACACATATGCGCTAGCGCAAGGTGCGCTGCGCTCTGAGCAGCGCACCACGTGTAAAGCACGGGTGCGCCAGCGCTGGAATTAAAAATTCCCCACCCTTAGATCAAAAAATCTAATAAATAATGATAAATCATTAATCAGAATTAAAATTATGTTATGGAAAGATTTTCTTTCAATCTTGTTAAAAACAAGAAGATTGCCTTCTGTAAAACAGAAGCCCTAGGATCAAAGATCCAACGGTGGGAAACATCCCCAAATCAATCAGAGAAAGATCTCCTTAACTGATTTAACAAATCAACTTGCCCTATATAAAGGCCCCAAGACTTCAAGTCTGACATAGAGAAACCCCCCTATAAATTTTGAGAAACTCAAAAGAAAGAGAGCAAGCTCTTGCAAGAAGATATTTCTTCTAGGTAAACATGATGAATGATGAACACAGAGATGAAATCATCTTATAAAAAGAAAAACTATCTTCTTAAAAGATCATAGATCTATAAAGACCAAAGTCTTTCATAAAAAAAAAGATCAAAAGATGTCATCACATAATAAAAGAAGAACATATTCTTCACACAGATCATTGATCTAAAAAGGCAAAGCCCTTTCAAAAATAAGAACTATTGTTCTTGAATCTTGAGATAAAGTCTCTTTTAAAAGAACATAAATTTGTTCACGGATCATAAAAATTGATCAAATGCGCTTTGCGCTATTGAAATGCGCCTTGCGCTCTTGAACAGTGCTTCTGCGCTCTCTGGACCGGTGCTTAGCACCAAAATGGGCCACGTGTCAACCATGTATGCAACTTGCGCTTTGCGTTTCTGAAATAGCGCACTGTGCTCATGGGCTGGTGCTCAGCGCCAAGCGTGCCACGTGTCACTCACGTGTGCGTCACTAAATTAAAAGCGCAATGCGCTCATAAACTAGCGCTTAGCGCTCATAAACTGGCGCAATGCGTCCATCATCTGGCGCTTAGCGCCAAGCGCGACACATGTTCTTTTCGTGTGCGCTGCTTGGTAGAAGCGCACTGCGTTCTTTAACTGGCGCAAAGCGCCTGGTGCGCCACGTGTCGCGCTGACAGAACATAAATTGTTCTGATGAATGCTCTGCATTCAATACAAGACAAAAAAAGTGTCAAGATCTGATGCTCAGCATTATCAAAAGGGCCAAGCCCAAATAAAGGCTCAACAGCCCAGAACAATAAAATGTTAAACATTTATTGGACTTAGCCCAAGATTGGCCGTAAGTCCTCAACTTATATTTAATTGAGCACATCTTCTCATGAATATTTCAACAGATCTTAGTCCCAAATCGGACTACAGATCTTTCAACCAACTTACACCGGTTCGAGGGTACATCTCTTTACTCCTCTGATATCTGTCGTTGTAATCCTTCAACGTCTTCAGAGAGGTGACGGGTCCCGACAACCACACATTTCTACGGACTGGGAGGTCCTTAAACTCATGGACTATGATGTCCTTAAGCTTTATAGACTATGACGTCTTTAAAATATGGACAGTGGGGTCCTTAAACTCACGGACTACGATGTCCTTAACCTGGACTGTGGAGTCCTTAAACTCACGGACTATGATGTCCTTAACCTGGACCGAGATGTCCTTAACTAACATTGGACCGAGATGTCTTTAAACTAACATTAGACCGAGATGTCCTTAAACTAACAATGGACCGTAATGTCCTTAAACTAATCGACCGCAATGTCCCTAAACTAAACATTAGAGTCCAAATGCTCTTTTGTAGGATCTAAACGATCCCGTTAGGTTGATCTTAGTCTAAAAATTAGACCAACGTATCCTTAACTAACGTTTAAGTTGATCTCAGTCCCAAATGAGACTAACGTATCCTTAAACCCAACCCCCAAACCCAAATCTAAGAAGATACGGATTTGGACTAATTCACGCCCTACGGGCAACAACATAAATTAGTCTCCGTATACAATCCACGGGCAACCACAAACAAAAAAAACACCCACGACGCGAAGTGACCATCTGGAGAAGGAGAAAGTTGTTACCGCGATGCGGTAGCGTAATTAACTGCAGGGGCTTGCGCCTGTAGGGAAGAGCGTCCGCACAATCAAAACCCCCTCAAATGAGGGAGAATCTGATGAAGTCTGCTACATCGGCCGCATTCGTTTAAACCTTCGATACATGGTGCCATAAATCAACTTGGCATCTTCGGAGAGGTGGATGGATAGCACCAATTAGTATCTTCCCCGAAATTCAGGCAAGACGTTCGCCACGTCTTCGCGCGTCTTTCGGCGGGGAACAATTCCACCTTCGTTTAGGAGACTATCAATAGCTCGTCTCCGAGCTTCCTTAGTCTCCTCGCTCGCCTCCGAGCCATCTCTCACGCCGAGCTTCCTCGGCCTCCCGCTCATCTCCGAGCCCCTGATGTGCCGAGCTTCCTCGGCCTCTCTCGATCAACCGAGATTGCAGAGCCCTAACGCCTCCACAACGGCTTCGCGTATCTCGCCAAATCAAGATAACCGCCGCCCCTATGTGCCGTGTCCCACACTGGCACGTCCCTCCATTAATGAGCGTATCCCATCATTAATGAAGGGATCCTGTCGTTCACGCACACGTAACGTCAGGGGCGTAACCGAAGGCGAAGATCTTGCGCCTGCTCGCTCCATTCGACCACTATAAAACCCCTATCTCAGACGACTCAGGTAAGGCAACTTGAACCCAATAAGCCACCACTCTGCTCAAATTTCTCGGCTAACTTGATCGTCGGAGGGTCCTACGCTGGTCACCCACCCCAGGACTTCTTTGCAGGTAGCTCGGCTTCCATCTCAAATTCAATCCATTAAGATCCACACACTCAAGGAGGCAACCTCCGAATCCAATCTCAACCGTCCAGCAACGTCCATAACAGGTCGACGGAGGAAAACATCTGAAGGAGAAAACACCCTCTATCAGTTGGCGCCGTCTGTGGGAACGAAAGACTTATCTTGTTCCACCAACAAAAGTTGATCCTCCGTCCTCGATCCAAAGGCGAGCGATGATCGCAACGATCCAAATACGAGCTGCCACAACGGAGGTGGAAGCGGCTCGCCTCCCCCTCCTAACGCCATCAACGCCTTATCCGCTCGGATAGATAGGCTCACATTGCTGGTGGATGCTCTTGTTCGCGTCCAAGCAGTGGGCCACACCCACCAGGCCGCAGTTCCCATTTCCCGGGATAATAACGTCTGCCGAAGAATGGACGGGTAGGCTCAAGCCCTCGATCTACCCATTCTCTACACAGCGCCACTGAGCACCGGCAGGCCGACTCCGGTCACCTTAACCCACACACGGCGACTGATTCCATAACACGTTGGGCGTCGGACAGCTCCACGCCACGGTCCCACGGAAGACTGGGCCGTCGTTCCAATGCCCACCGCGCGTTCTCGCCCCCTGAGGAGGTATCGGTCAGCTCTCCTGCTTCCAGGCATGACCGACACTTCCCCTCCCACCGGGGTCGCGCGAACGACGAATGTCGGGGCCACTCGAGAAGAACCTCGCCCGAGGACTTGCGAAATCTGATAGAGCGGAATCGAAGCCACACACTGGTGCAGACCCGGAGCGGGGACAGTCACCACTCTGACTGTACAGAATCCTCGGGTTACCACCACCGACTCAAGGCCTTCGAGAAGAAAATCGAGGGCATATGTCGGGATGGCCAAGCATCCAGCGAAGGGGCTTGATACTCCGCCGATTCGCTGACGAAACTCTTTACAGAATAACTGCTGGCCGAGCATGTCCCGTCCAGGAAAAAACCGCCCAAGGTGGCCCTCTTCGATGGGAAATCCGACCCGAAGGACCATCTAGACGCCTTTACGGTGGGCATGAGCTTCTAGGACAACTCCGACATGGCCCAATGCCGAGCTTTTCCTTCCACCCTCATCCGGGCTGGCCTAGACTAGTTCCGAGGACTCATGCCATGCTCCATTCGACTTTCGATGAGCTGGCTACCCAATTCCTCAGCCACTTCATCGGCAATCGACGACAAAAGAGAACAGTCGACTACATGTTCACCATAAAGAGCGGGGACAGGGAATCCTTTAAGGGACACGTCACTCGTTTCTACAACGCTCTCCTCGAGGTCCTCAAGCACCGGGATGAAACTGTCATCACCGCACTAAGGTCGGGTTTCAGGCACAAAGAGTGGCTCTGCTATTTTGCATTAGCGCAACCTAAGACCATGGCTGAGGTAAAAGCTTAGACCGAGCGGGAGATCCATCTCGAGTCGGAGGTAAACGCCAATCTGCCCCGGGACGACCAAGCCGACCAAAAGAAGAGGGGCAGAGAAGAGAAGAAGAGGGTTGACCGGCCAAAACCATACTCCCTGAAATTCCAGGAGTACACTTCTCTTAACATCTCCCAGACCGAGCTGTTGGAGGAAGCGAAAGGCGAGAGATTCTTCAAGCTCCTGCCAATCACCCAAAGAGCGGCTAAGCATATCCGGAGACTGTACTGCGCCTTCCATAGGTTGCAGGGTCACCCGACCGAAAACTGCAAACAACTCCGTGACTACATCGAGGAGTTGATCCGCTCTGGCCACCTGGCGAAGTACCTGCGGGACAAGCGTCAGGCAGACCGGGAGCAAGAGAACCAGCCCCTTCCCGGGGAGTTAATGATCGGGCAAATCATGGTCGTCACCTCGGAATCAGCTCGCGCAGCCGGTGAAAACCAACAAATCCTACCAGTCGAGGGTACAAGCGATCCACCTCAGAAGAAGTGCAGAACGACCGAGCCCATCATTTTCACCGATGAAGACCTCCATGGTATATCCTTGCCTCACAACGACCCCCTCGTTATAACAGCCCGGGTCCACCGTTACGAGGTACAGAGGATATTGGTCGATTCCGAGAGCTCGACGGATATCCTCTTCTACGACTGTGTAAAGCGTATGGGGATGGGACCATTTGACCTATGGCCCACCTCCCATGTCCTTGCGGGATTTACTAACCACTCTATCCCGGCTGAGGGAGTGGTCACCCTCCTCCTCAACATTGGTGAAGCAGGCCATACGAAAACCGTACCGGTGGATTTCATCGTCGCTAAGATCCCTTCATCATACAACATCCTCCTGGGGCGCCCGACATTAAACGCCCTCTGGGCTCAAATCTTGACCTACCACCTTTCGGTCAAATTTCCATTAGACAAAGGGGGGATAGGCCGGGCCAACGGGAACCAGCAGATCGCCAAGATTTGCTTTGCCTCAACGTCTCCTGCTGGAGAGCAGAGCGACGAATTTGAGGACACAAATGATTTCCAGGGATCTTTGGATACGCGCGACGACCAGAAAGAAATCCGAGGAGCCCTGGTGGAAGCGCTGACAGAAGTCTCCCTTGTCGAGGGGGTCAGTGGACGAACCGTTCAGATCGGATATCTTTTGACGGGAGACCATCACGAAGACTTGATTTGCTTCCTTCGAGGAAATTTAGACGTATTCTCCTGGACACCAGCGGACATGCCCGGGATCGACCCCAAAGTTATCTCACACAAGCTCAGGGTCGATCCTAAAGTAAAGCCCGTCCGGCAAAAGAAGAGAAGTTTTCCGCCGGTAAAGCAAAGGGCGATTGAGAATGAAGTGGATCGGATGCACGCCGCCAACTTTATCAGAAACCTGAACTATTCAAAGTGGCTGGCGAACGTGGTCATGGCCAAAAAGGCGAACGTGAAATGGCGCATGTGCGTCGACTTCACAGATTTGAATAAGGCCTGCCCCAAAGACAACTATCCTCTCACTTGGATAGACCAGTTGGTGGACAGCTCAGCCGGCCATGAATTATTTAGCTTCATGAATGCGTTTTCCGGTTACAATCAGATCTGGATGAACCCGGCAGATGAAGAACTTACCGCGTTCACCACGGCTCGGGGGGTATACTGCTAAAAAGTGATACCCTTCGGTCTTAAGAATGCTAGGGCTACGTATCAACGCCCGAGTCAAGCATTGCGCCTTCAAGGCAGGAGATCTAGTTCTATGAAGGAACGAGTTCGTAGACCAAACAAGGCTGCACAAATTCTTCCCAAAATGGGACGGCCCATTCTTTGTAGCAGAAATATTGCCCGGTGGAGCATATCGCTTGCAAGACGCCAGGGGACGAAAGTTTCTTCGGCCTTACAATGCCGAGAAACTCAAATTGTATAAATGAATATATTTTCTCCTTTTTGAAACGATATAATTTTTATTAAGTCTCCTGAGTTAGAAGAGACCTCTTCCACAGATTTTGTTTTCTTTCTCAGTTCCGCGACCCCTAAGCTCATCTTGAAAAAGCACATAAACAATGCAAAAGGGACAGAAGGAAACAAAATGCCTCAATAAGAAAAACTTTTATTCATTAAAGAGGTATTATAGGCTCCTCAGCTTTACAAAAAAATATTTACAACAAGGGGGGTCGGGGATTAAGAAAGAATTGTTGATGGTATTTCGAGGAAATCTCCGCCAGCCGAGCCCTAGTATCCTCGGCTGCCACGGGAGCGCCATCCGCTAGACCAAAATCAGCGATCAGCCTCTTCTGAAAACACTCCATAAGAAGGTCCATCGATCGGTCCCGTCTGCTCTTCGAGATCAGGCCGAGGTGGTAGACCGAGTGCAACTTTTCGATCGACTCATCTCTCAGCTGCGGAGACAGGGCATTGTGCAGTCCCACTCCAGATCGCGTAAATGAGCAGTTGGAGGAGGGGAGATCGTCGGGGAAGAAGGCGTCCAAAGTGCCCCTCCGCGCGGTCTATCACTGCCTCATACATCTGCTCGGAGAGGTCGAGACTGTAAAGATACACATCGTCATGAAAAATGATCTCCCTGATGAGCACACACGGACGCTTGGCCATCTTCAGAAACACAAGGCTAGAGAGAAACCAACATGCCTTCGCTATTTATACCCTCAACAAAAACCTCCAAAGGTCGTAATTTACGCACACAGCGACGCGAATCGCGGGATATTTTTAATTTCCCAATACAGAACAGACACGTGGCGACCATTCTGATCTTCACAAGCTCCCAAGCAGTCAACGGAAGATTGAACGATGCAAATTTTCAGAATATCGAGCATTTCCAGTATAATTCGCCACATGTCATTCACGACGATCACTCTTCCTGATTTTATGGGTCAGGGAAGATCGAAAAAATCCCCCACGAGGGCGCAGGGGAGTCTCTAATGCCCTCCTAACGAGGCCACCAAGCAGCTTCCCTGCCCGGTCCATCCCTAACGGGTAGATTCCTACCCATCTACTCTAAGGATCTAAAGCTCTTCTCACGAGGCCACCGAGCAGCTTCCCTATCCGGTCCATCCCTAATGGGTAGATTCCTACCCATCTACGCTAAGGATCTAAAGCCCTGCTCACGAGGCCACCGAGCAGCTTCCCTGCTCGGCCCATCCCTAGCAGGTAGATTCCTACCCATCTACGCTAAGGATCTAAAGCCCTCCTCACGAGGCCACCGAGCAGCTTCTTTGCCCGGTCCATCCCTAGCGGGTAGATTCCTACCCATCTATGCTAAGGATATGAAGTCCTCCTCACGAGTCCACCGAGCAGCTTCCCTGCCCAGTCCATCCCTAGCGGGTAGATTCCTACCCATCCACGCTAAGAATCAAAGACCTCCTCACGAGGCCACCGAGCAGCTTCCTGCCCGGTCCATTCCTAGCGGGTAGATTCCTACCTATCTACGCGAAAGATCTAAAGCCCTCCTCACGAGGCTACCGAGCATCTTCCCTGCCCAGTCCATCCCTAGCAGTTAGATTCCTACCCATCTACGCTAAGTATCAAAGCCCTCCTCATGATGCCACCGAGCAGCTTTCCTGTCCGGTCCATCCCTAGCGGGTAGATTTCTACCCATCTATGCTAAGGATCTGAAGCCCTCCTCATAAGACCACCGAGCAGCTTCCATGTCCGGTCCATCCCTAGCGGATAGATTCCTACCCATCATTGCTAAGATCAAAGCCCTCCTCACGAGACCACCAAGCAGCTTCCCTGCCCGGTCCATCCCGAGCGGGTAGCTCCTACCCATCAATGCTCAGGAGCTAAAGCCCTCCTAACGAGGACACCGTGCAGATTCCTGCTCGGCCATTTGCCGAGGGGTGGGTTCCTACCCTACGAAGACACGAGTGTAGAAACCACATCAGGGAGGAATCAGTCAATGCCGACCTATTCTACGTTTTTCAACTCATGCTAAGAGACATGGTTGTCAACTCGACTCTGAGGAATGGACTGATACCGACCTTCCTATACTTGGATATCTTTCGGTTCATCCTAAATGAACGATCGCTACCTGGACTCTGGGGAGCGGGAGGGCACCGACCTTTCTACGCTTGGCGATTAATCGACTTACACTCGACTGTAGGGTGTTTTTCATCACCCCATTAAGATGGGAATGCACGCGCTTGTCAGGCACATTACAGATTCCCCCTGCCTAGGATAGGCTGGGGTTTATTGATTATGGGGATCCGAATCTCCGGCAGCCGTGGACTAAGCTGCCGTTAATTACCCTACCTTTGGAGCGAGAGAACCTCCAATTGACGGGTCAAACAGGTCATGCGAACTCAATGTGCAGTGTTGTGATTTAAAGGGGTTTTGGATACATCGGGGGCCCCCAGAGTTTTTTACGGGGGTCCCGCTACTCGGATAGCGGGCTGGGGGTCAAGGGGGTTAGCAGCCCCCTTGCGGTATGCGGGGCAGCACCCCATTAGAAATTTTTCCTAACGGGGACAGTGTTGTAGAGTGTTTTTTTTTAACATATTATAATGGAGACGTGTTAATTTTGTTTTGTTCCATTTGTAAAAAAAAGGATATATATATATTTATATATAATAAAAGGAAAAATAAAAAAATAAAAAAATATTTAGAGAAATGTTATTTTTAAAAAAAATATTATTTATAATTTATTTTTATTTATTTAATATTTTTTTTAATAAAAAAGATGAGAAGAAAGAAAAGAACGAAGAAAGAAAAAAATAGAAATTAAAAAAAATATAAAGGGGGAAAGAGGCTTCCATTTAATGGGGGCTCTCTCCTCACGTGACTTCACGTGAGGGGGACCGAAGGGCTCCCATTAAATGGGAGCCCTCCCCTCACGCACGTGACCTCACGTGAGGGGGGAGGGGAAGGCTCCCACTGATGGGAGTCTCCTTTGTGGGGCTCCAAAATTAATAAAAAAAATTTATTACATGGAGTTCAACTCCAAAAGAATATTTTTGTGGAGTTAAACTCCAAAAAAAATTTAAATGTGGAGTTAAACTCCAAAAGAATTTTAAGAGGAGTTTTTAACTCCCAAAGAGATTTAATGTGGAGTTAAACTCCCCAAAAAGAATTTTATTGTGGAGTTGAACTCCAAAAGAATTTTAAATGTGGAGTTAAACTCCAAAAGATTAAATGGAGTTCAACTCCAAAAGATTTTTATTGCGGAGTTAAACTCCAAAAGAATTTTAAATGGAGTTGAACTCCCAAAAAGATTTAATATGGAGTTAAACTCCCCAAAAAGAATTTTATTGTGGAGTTAAACTCCAAAAGATTTTCTTCTTTCTCTCTTGAGAAGAAACCCAAAATGGGTTCTCTTGAAACTCCAAGATCTAGATCTTGGATGATAAAAAAAGAGACCCTTTTTCTTCTCTTGATGTAGTCTTGGAAGGTGGGTTTATGGTAAAACTTTATTTAGTTAAAAAAAGAAGAAGAGCCAAGCTCTTGATTTAATTGGAAAATGAAAAGGAAGAGGATGAACTTAGAAGTGAGAGGATGGAGGCACAAACCATAGTTTTTGGAGAGAATGAGAAAGTTGTTATAGATATTTTCATCATATTTGCCTTTATAGGCTACACACTTTACATATAGCCCCTTGGATTTTGCCAAATGGAACTTATGCCACCCCATGCCTTATGTGCTCATCTCCTTTTGCATATAAGCCACGGGATTTACAAAATTTTGGCTTTTTACTCATTTTACATACATTTATTTCTATACATATATATAAAAAAAGAATTACATTAAACCAATTTATGGATTCATTCCTTTTGTCATGGGGCCGGTCCCTTTGACCTGGGCATGGCCCACTTGAACTGGGCTTGGGCCCACCTGGTTTGCGGTTGATTTTGACTTTGACTTGGTCAACCGAGGTGTAATTTTCGACCCCAACAAAGTGCCCCCATAAAAAATTCACAGCGCACATGTGGGTCGTGTGCATGAAATTGATGGATCTTTTATTACGTGGAGATCGATTTAATTTGGTTCCCGTTTTGACGACGTGGAGGTCGTTGCTGCCCTTTTTGCGACGTGGACGGTCGGTGCTGCCCTTTTCACGACGTGGACGGTCGGTCCTGCCCTTTTCGCGACGTGGATGGTCGGTGCTGCCCTTTTCACGACGTGGACGGTCGGTTCTGCCCCTTTTGCGATTTGGACAGTCGGTTCTGCCCTTTTTGCGATTTGGACAGTCGGTGCTGCCCTTTTTGCGACGTGAACGGTCGGTGCTGCCATTTTAGCGACTTGGACGGTCGGTGCTACCCTTTTAACGACGTGGACGGTCGATACTGCCCTTTTAGCAACGTGGACAGTCGGTTCTGCCCTTTTTGCGACTTGGACGGTCGGTGCTACCCTTTTTACGACTTGGACGGTCGGTGCTGCCCTTTTTGCGACTTGGACGGTCGATTCTGCCTTTTTTGCGACTTGGACGGTCGGTGCTGCCCTTTTTGCGACGTGGATGGTCGGTGCTGCCATTTTAGCGACTTGGACGGTCGGTGCTGCCCTTTTAGCGACGCGGACAGTCGATACTACCCTTTTAGCGACGTGGATGGTCGATGCTCTACCCTTTTTGCGACGTGGACGGTCGGTGCTGCCCTTTTAGCGACTTGGATGGTCGATGCTTGATTTGTCTTGCTCTGTTTCTTGCGGTGTCAGAATTCGATTTGAATTGCTCCGCTTTCCACGGTGTAGGGATTTAACTTGTTTCCGAGGTAGAGCTTGATTCCGCCAGGGAGGTCGTTGGTTGTCTTCTTGACTTGATATGATTTGGGTTGACATCAACATCACTACACTGGAATATGGTACCACGAGTGAATCATCATCTGCCATGACAGGATTTAGGGATTTTGGTTTTGGTTTGGCATCAGCACCGCTGCACTGGAATATGGTACCAGGAGCGAATCATCATCTGCTGTGAGGGGATTTCCCTTGCTCCTAGTTTAACCACTTAGGGGTCATCTGTTCCCAGTTTAACGATTTAGAGGTCATCTGTTCCCAGTTTAAAGACTTAGGGGTCTATTAGATTGGAGTTTGGAATTTTGGGGTTAGGGTAGGCATCGGCGTTGCTAACACTAAAGCACATGTGCCAAGAGCAATTCATCATTTGCCTTTTCCTATTGGGGAGCGATGGCTTAGGAGACATGTTTAGGTCCCTATCACCTAAGACTTTTCAATTTTATGAGCTGTAAAGGTCCCATAAAAGCATTTTCTCCCTACGAGTCGAAAGGATCTCGTAGGTGTGCTTTCTCCTTAGGAGTCGTAGGGACTCCCAAGTGTGTTTTTTTTCTTTGTGAGTCGTAAGGATCCCACGAAGGTGTTTTTTTATGATTCGTGAGGATCCCGTAAGTTTGTTCTCCTCATGTATCGTGAGGACACATGAGTGGGTTTTCCCTAAATGGAGCATAACTCCAAGGGCGGAGACTAGCTGCGTAACTGGTGATTGCGGTAGGGCATAGGTATGGTGAGAATTATTTGAGCCTGAGGATTGTATACAGCGGTCAACTTGGGGATCAACCGTAGGGCTGGGAGAGTTTTAGGAGATTGGATTTTGGTTGGCGTCTGAATCGCTGCACGGGAATGTGATATCAGAAGCGACTCATCATTCGCCGTTTGAGGACTTGGAATTTGGATCTTGTTTGGCATCAGAATTGCTGCACTGGAATAATTCCACGAGCAACTCATCATTTGCCCGGGAGGACTTAGGATTTGGGTTTTTGGTCGGCATCAGCACCGCTAACACTGAAGCGAAGTGCCAGGAGCGACTCATCATTTGTCGTTGCCCGTTGGGGAGCGATGGCTCAGGAGACAGGTTTAGATCCTTATCACCTAAGCCTTTTCAATTTTATGAGCCGTAAGGGTCTCATAAAAGAATTTTCTCCCTACCAGTCGAGTGTATCTTGCAGGTGTATGTTCTCCTTAGGAATCATGAGGATTCCTAAGTGTGTTGCTCTTTTATGAGTCGTAAGGATCTCACGCAGGGATTTTCTCCTCACAAGGTCGAGGGGACTTTGCGAGTGTATTTTATCTCTTTTCACGAGTTTGCGTCCTTTCGGGTTTTCACAAACTCGCTGGCAGTCCTGCTGTTTTTATTCACGGAGCCCTTTCGGGTTTTAACAAACTCGCCAGCAGTCCTGCTGTTTTTACTCACGGAGCCCTTTCGGGTTTTCATCCGTACCCGTTTTGCTTGTGGACATACCCTTTTTTAAAGGCCGGTGGGACTTTAAATATAGTCTCGCCGGTAGGATTTTGGGAGAGATAGGGGTCGTTTACGCCCGTGGATTGTATACGGTTTTACAGGATGTATGATCCAGACCGTGGGGCCCGTGTGCTCAATTCGCCTGCGACTTGGAGCATTCACGTATAGTATTTCTTGAGATATCGGCCATTGATGGATGGCATGGGCCTTTCTCCCTCGGCACTTATTAGTTGGTAGGATCCTCCGTCGAACACTTTCTCGATGACGTATGGTCCTTCCCAGTTTGGCTCGAATTTTCCCTTGGCATGTCGATTGGGGATGATCGGTTTTTTGAGGACCAACACCAATTCACCTTTCTTGAAAGCACGGAGACGAGTCATCTTGTCATAGTCCCGTGACATTTGGGCTCGATACAACTCCAGATTTTGCTGTACTGCAAGCCTCTTTTCTTCGAGAGCGTCGAGCTCTTCGAGCTGAAGGAGCACATCTTCCTCCTTCGTCAACTCATACTGAACGGCCATTCTTAAGCTTGGAACTTCGACTTCGAGGGGGAGGATCGCCTCCACTCCGAAGAGTAATGAGTATGGAGTGGATTGAGTTAGAGTACGGTACGTAGTACGATATGCCCACAATGCCTCGTGAAGCTTGAGATTCCAGTCTCTCTTGTTGGCTGAAGCATTTTTCCTCAGGAGCTTGCATAAAGTCTTATTGAAGGTTTCGGCTAGCCCATTAGCTCTTGGGTTATACATGGAGGAATATCTCCAGTCTATCTTGTGCTGAGTAGCGAACCTTGAGACTTTGAAGCTCTTGAAAAAAGGTCCGTTTTCAGAAATGATTCTTCTTGGTGTACCGAAGTGGTATAGAATATTATGCCGGAAGAATGTCAGAATATCTTCTGTCTTGATTTCTTTTAGCGGGACAGCTTCAGCCCATATGGAGAAGTTGTCTTTCACAGATAGTATGAACCGGTGGCCTTTGGATGACGGAGGATCAATTGGACCAACTATATCGGTGCCCCAAATTTCGAAGGGCCACGACGCCACCGTAGGATGCAACGGATTGGGATGCTTGTAAATGAAATCAACATGAATTTGGCAGAGATGGCATTTCTTTGCATGCTCTTCGCAATCCCTTATCATGGTGGGCCAGTAATATCCAAGCCGTTTGATCTGAAGTCGCATTTTGGATCCGGACTGGTGAGCCCCGCAGACACCTGAGTGAACTTCTTTCATAACTTTTTGGGCTTCGGCCGATGACAGGCAATTGAGCCAGAGTTGGTCATATGATATGCGGTATAGAGTATTATTTACAAACACGTATCAGAGAGCTCTCTTCTTCAGCTGAATCCTCGCAGATTTTTCTTCGGGCAGTTTGTTGTATCGGAGGTACTTTATGAAGGGTTCTCTCCAATCGGGCTAATCTTAAATGATCAAAGCTTCTTCGGCAGAATTGTTCTCTTGTTCTATGCTTTCTTCTTCACACAAAGAGACTGGAGACAGAATTTGCCGGCTTTTGACTGTGATCAGAATTTCATCCATGTTGGGATCAGCCAGCTCCTTGGCTAAGCGAGCGAGTACGTCGGCTTTTCTATTCAACGCCCTAGGAACTCTCATTAGTTCAATATGGATGAACTGTTTCATAAGTTCCACCACTCGGCTTCTATACCGAGCTAACTCCGGTTTATATATCTTATAGTCTCCTCTTACTTGGTTGACGACAAGCTGGGAATCACCGTAAACCCGTAGCCGAAGGGTTCCCATTTCTATGGCGAGCTCCAGACCAGCTATCAGAGCTTCGTGCCCAGCCTCGTTGTTTGTGCGAGGCTCGGTGAGAGCAAAAGAACGTCGTAGGGTTCCCATCGATGGCATGATGAACACCAATCCTATCCATGCTTTTATCTGCGGGGTGCTTGATTTGCCGGAGCTCCTCATTGATGAGGCTCCATCGAAGTATAGCTCCTAACATGGCTCATCTTTCTCGAGGTGCAGCACTTGTTCGTCGGGTAACTCGTAATTGAGCGGTGACCCCTCTGATATAGGATGAGCAGCAAGGAAGTCTGCAAGAGCTTGCCCTTTTACTGCTTTCTAAGGGATATAAACTATGTTAAACTCAAGTAGCATGACGGCCCATCTTGACATTCTACCGGCTAGGCTTGCTTTGGTCATTAAGTGTTTGAGCGGGCCGACCTTAGAGATCATCATAACCCATTGAGCGAGCAGATAGTGTCTTAGCTTCTTCACAGCGAACATCAGGCATTTCTTTTCGATCGGGGAATAGTTATGTTCCGCCCCGACTAAAGTTCGACTGAGGTAGTAGAGGGCGTTCTCTTTTCCCTCCTCGTTGTTCTGGGCAAGGAGTGCACCGAGTGACTTATCTAGCGTGGCAATATAGAGAATCAATGGTTTATTTAGAATAGGGGCAGCAAGCACTGGAGGGTGCAACAGGTACTGTTTGATGCTTTCAAACGCTTCTTGATATTCGGCATCCCAGACAAAAGAAGCTCCTTTCTTCATGAGCTTTGAGAAGGGTCTACATCTCCTCGATAAATTTGAGATAAACCTTCGTATATAAGCAAGCTTGCTTTGAAAAGATCTTAGCTGCGTCAGACTCTTTGGAGGGGGCATCTCCATGATGGCCTTTATCTTTGATGGGTCGACTTCGATCCCTCAATGTCAGACTATGAAGCCAAGGAATTTTCCCGATGACACGCCAAAAGCGCACTTTAGAGGATTCATCTTCAGATCGTATTCCCTCAGTTTGGTGAGAACGGTCCTAAGATCTTGGATGTGGCCGGCCTTGGCTTTAGTCTTGACGACCAGATCATCAACATAGCATTCGACGACTTTATGGATTAGGTCATTAAAGATATTGGTCATTGCCCTTTCATATATAGCACCTGCATTCTTCAGTCCGAACGGCATCACTTTGTAGCAGTATATTCCGATCGGGGTTCGAAATGCTGTGTGCTTCTCATCCTCATGCGACATCTTGATCCGATTATATCCAGACGAGCCATCCATAAAGGTGAACAGCTCGTAATTTGAGGTGTCATTAACCATTATCTCCATGACCGGTAGCGGAAAGTCGTCTTTAGGACATGCCTTGTTGAGGTCCCTGAAATCGACACAAACCCGGATCTGTCCATTTTTCTTCTTCACTGGGACTTTGCATGCGATTCAGTCCGTATATTTCTCTTCCTTGATGAAGCCGGCATCGATGAGTTTCTTAGTTTCCTCGATGACCTTTTCTTCCAGTTCCCTTCTCATTCTTCGAGGAGCTTGTTTGACTGGCTTAGCATCAGGAGATATAGCTAGCTTATGCACGGCCACTTCAGGGGAAAGGCCAGGCATTTCTTTGTATGTCCACGCGAAACAGTCGGCGAACTCATGCAGCAGGGCGATTATCTGCTCTTTCATTTTCTCTGACAAGAGCGAGCTGATGTAGGTCGGCCTTGGATTATCGGGCGTTCCTAAGTCAATCTCGGTTAGCTCGTCAAAGGTTGCTTGTCCGCCATCTTCGAGCTCTTGAGGAGCTTCTTGTGCCTCGGCTAGCTCGTCATCATCATTTGACCTTTCGATGGCATCACCAACATGGATCATATAGCATGCCTTGGAATCAGGCTGGATGAAACCTATACCCCGTCTATCTGGAATTCTTCCATCGATGAGTGCTCGGATCTGAGGCGGATGCTATGGCCCTTCATAAAACTTTGCTTTGGACTCCGTTTGATATAACCGGTATCCTCACCTTCTGAAATATTCCCGCATCTCGGACGCATAGTATCTGGGATTGAGGACGGTTCTTAAGCCTCTCTCATAGGGAAGGCATGCGATAGACAAATCGTCCGGGTGCACAACAGGATTTGACCCATAAAACAGGATGCCCTTCTATCTATTTTTCCTTCCGAGAATGTAGAAAGTTTTCAGCTGGTCCACGGTAGAGACTGACAATGCATCGAACTCTTTGCACATCTGCTCCGGCACCCTTGTGACAACTAGGGACCCTTCTGTAATTTTGAAGGTCTCTCGTAGTTTCGCTTGTTGTATGGGGGTCCAATCTGCACAGCTGTTGCAAGGCAAGTCCTCTTCCCCTGACTCTTCAGTGTCGCAGCCAAGATGAGGGCGGAATTTGCTGCTAGATGGGCTTTCAGTATCAGATTCGTCTGTATCGCTGCCGAAACGAGAGAAAGTTTTACGGAAGGACGGACTTCCAGCGTCGGACTCATCAGTGTCACTACCGAAACGCGGGCGCACTTGGAGGTTTTTGCTTTCGAAGGTGACATCCAGCTCAGATTTGCTTTTGGGTTTTGTGGCCGCTCTGTCCTCAGTCAATTGTGGCTTAGTATTTCGGTGGTTCATAAAGTACCGAGAATCCTCATATCGGACTTCATGCACACCGAACAGCTGGATGTCTCCATCAATGCGTCTTTCTTCGCCATTTTTAGTATACTTCATGCACTGATGGAGAGTTGACGGAATGATGCCGTAATCGTGGAGCCACGGCCGCCCCAAGAGAATTTTATAAGACGTGTCAGCGTCGATCACGTATATCTTAGCTTCGGTCTGCAGATCTCCAAATTTGATTGGCAGAGCTATGGATCCCAGAACTTGCTAGCAATTTTGATTGAAGCCTTGAATGACAATCCTTTCCCTTGACAGGTGTTGGGGTAAAAATTTACACCCCGGTTGACCAAGTCAAAATCAAAGTCAACCCCAAGCCAATTGGGCCCAAGCCCAGATCCAGTGGGCCCATGCCCGGGTCGAGCCAGAACATGAAGCGGCCGGCCTCCCCCCATACCAAGATAAAAATTTTGTAATAAATAATTTTGTTCTATTTCTTTTATTTTATTTTATGGATAAATGTAAGAAAAATAGGCATAAAGCCAAATTTTTGTAAAGCCCATGGCTTATGTGCAAAAAGAAATGGCACATGAGCCATGGGATAGGCAAAATGCCATTTCGTGAAGCCCAAGGGGCTATGTGTAAAGTGTATAGTCTATAAAGGAAAGAATAATGAAATATCCCAACAACTTTTCTTTCTCTCAAAATTTTTTCAGATCTGAGAACTTTCCTCCCTCTTCAAGGTTCCAAAACCTTCTTTTTCTCTTGAATTAAATTAAGAGTTTTACTCTTCTTTTTATAAAAAAAATTAGTTTTTCACCACAAAACCCATAAAGGGGAACTCAGATCTTCCATTAGATCTCAAAAAGAAGAGATTTTTTTAAAATCCCATATCTCTTGATCTTCAAGATCCAGCTAACAGAGGAGGAAGAAGAAGAACATCGTTCACTAACCCCCCCAAAAAACAAACACACACACTCAGGAGTTCAACTCCTCTTTGATTTCTCTTCTGAGAATTTTTTTTAGGCTAAAAGCCTCTTTTTCTCGCCGGCGCGCACGCGCAGAGCGCCCGCGTGCCGACACGTGGCGCGCCTGCGCTCAAGCGCTCAGCGCTCGAGCACAAGTCGCCCCGGTGCCGACACATGGCGCGCTTGCGCTCAAGCGCAAGCGCTCGAGCGCAAGTCGTCCCGGTGCCGACAAGTGGCGCGCTTGCGCTCCAGCGCAAGTCGCCCCGGTGTCGACAAGTGGCGCGCTTGCGCTCCAGCGCAAGCGCTCGAGCGCAAGTCGCCCCCGTGCCGACACGTGTCACCCCCGTGCCGACACGTGGCGCACTTGCGCTCAAGCGCCCACGTGCCAACACGTGGCACTCTAGCGCCTGAGCGCACAGCACCTAGGCGCACAGCGCCCAAGGTGCTGCCCCACGCATCCTTTGGATGTATTTTCCCCTTTATTTATATATACATGTATATATATACATATGTATGCATATGTACACATACACATACTCCACGACACTGTCCCTGTTAGGAAAAAAATTCTAACGGGGCGCTGCCCCGCACCCCGCAAGGGGGCTGCTAGCCCCCTTGACCCCCAGCCCGTTATCCGGGTAGCGGGACCCCCGTAAAAACTCTGCGTGGCTCCCGATATATCCAAACCCCCCTTCAAAACAAAACACACGTACACTGCACATTGAGTTTGCATGACCAGTTTAACCCTTTAATCGGAGGTTCCCTCGCCCCAAAGGCGGGGGGTAATTAACGGCAGCTTAGTCCGCGGCTGTCGGAGATTCGGATCCCCATAATCATTAAACCCCGGCCTATCCTAGGCAGGGGGAATCGCTAGTACGCCTGACAAGCGTGCGCGTATTCCCATCTCAATGTGGTGACGAAAAACACCCTACAGATTCTGGCACGTCCGGTGGGACCAATCTCTCCTCCCATATTTCGGGTTAAACGTTCATGCGAACTCAATCAATATACATATCGATTGCCTATACTGAAATGATGTTCTTTTTTCCATGCAACAATCAACCTTCGACGACAATGTCTCCCCAGACGAATTCAACTTCCAACGTGACCCCGATTCCGTACGTGGTCAAGATCAACGCTCATGTGGTTCTCCCCGCGAGCCTCAGTCGACAGTGGGAGGAACCGCCCCGCCAGTTTGGCTCCGTCGTCATCTACCCTGCCGGAAGCGCTCATCTGGCGGAAATCCCGGCGGAACAGGTGGCCAAGCTGGTCTCAAGGGGTAAGAGGCTGAATGTCGTGATCGCCAAGGCACCACAACCGAAACTTAAGATGGTGTCTAAACGACTCCCTGGCGCTCTAGCTGGGGGCAAGAACTTCGGTACAAAGGGCAACATCAAATGTTGCGGACGAGCTCAGGCGATGACTCCAACAAATGCACAATCGAGCGTATCTCCAAGGCCCTCCATCGACCGGTTTGCGGCGTCTTCCCAAAGAACCAAAGTCTGCCAGATGCTTAGAACAGAAAAGTTAAGGCAGAAGCGGCTCAGGTATCGAGCCAACAAAAGGGCCAAGGCTTCGGCTAAATGGAATCGTGTGAAGTTCCAAGTGCAGGGTTGTCCCGCGACGACGGCTGAGTCGGACGTAAGAATCAACAATTCCTTCGAGCCTCTGAAGTGGGTTCAGAAAAATGCCATGACCGCCAGAATCAATAAGACAGCGGTCCGAACAGTGCCACAAAGAGACGTGTCCCAGCCCCAACAGAAAAGGTATGACACTGTCTCTTCAAGAGTCTATCAAGCACTCTGTGCCGCACGAAAGCAGTGGGGCAAACCCAGAAAAGATGCTCCAGCACCATTCAAGAACCTGGTTAGGTCAGTCGCCTTCAATCGACTACCAGCTACCGAAACAAGGGGGTCAAGACAGCGATCCGTGAAATCAGCTGCCAATGATAGAAAGACGGCGGATATATCATCCATACGGTCTATATGGCGGGCGGGCGCCCCAGCGATAACCTTCGCAGCAAAAGCAAGGATGGGGCCACCACATCCCAAGCCCAATCTAGCCTGAATGTGGTTGCCGCTGCCCAAGAACAGCCGCCCCCGCTGGATGAAGAAAACCCTATCGATGAGGATGATAGGCAGAAAGACCCCTCGGTCCATGCAGAGTCAAGCTCGGACAGCGAGGAAGAGCCGACTTTCCGCCCCAGGACTGCGGAGCAAGAGCTGCTTCAAGAGCTTCGAAAACAGCTCAGGAGCAAAGATAAAGAGATGGCCAAGCTCTATTCGAAGATTGACGACTTAACGAACGTGGTGATGCAGCTTACGGCTCAAATTGCTCGAGCGCCTCCCAATCAAGCACAAGCCGCTGCTAATCAGCCGGGTGATGACAATCCGAGGCAGCCAATGCCTGTTCCTTCGGGTCCCAGACTGGTCGAGCCACATGAAAGCCGGCCACATTCCGCTTCTGGGGACGCCTTGGCCCCAGATAGCACCATCCCGCTAACACAGGATCGGATAATGGATTTGGTCACCAGCAAGGTTAAAACATTGGTGGCCGAAGCTGAAGCTCAGAAAGAAATCGGCAGTAGTGGGCGGCCATATCCCGCGCAGTACGATCTGATTGAATTCCCAAGCGGCTATGTCATTCCTAAGTTCGGAAGATTTGATGGAACAGGGAATGCAAATCAGCACGTCGCCCACTTCAAAGCATCGTGCGGAAATACAGGGGGCAATGACGCGCTCCTTCTTCGTCAGTTTGTCAACAGCCTGACCGGCGTCGCCTTCGACTGGTATGCGAGTATACCGGACGGGTCCGTCATTACCTTTGCCCAAATGGAGTCCCTGTTTCGGCAAAGGTTCATGAGTGTCAGTGATAAAATCTCCATTGCCGACCTTGTGAGGACCAAGCCGGGGAAGAATGAAAGCAACACCGACTTTATCGCTCGATGGCGTAATCTCACAGTCAAGTGCGAACCGCCACTGGAGCAGGACCAGTCCGTTAGCCTTCTCATTGGGAACCTCAGCAATTAGATGGTCCCATTTTTGTGTACGGCGGGCCTCAAGACATTTCAGGAGCTAACCAAGAAAGTCCAAATGCTGGAACGCTCGAAGCAAGAGTCCCCGCCGGATTCTCAGAGAGACAAAACTTGGAAAAGCAAGCGGGACGACAACCGTAGAAGCGGGAGTTCCAGCAGTACCAATGTCTTCAATGCATCCGACGGTGAAGAAAAGCGAAGGGCGGGCGAATCTAAAACCAACCGGTCTCGAAAGCCATTGCTGGGAGGAGATGGGCCTTCCCTAGAGGAGAAAAAGAACAAGGTTTACTCTTTCAGAAGGGACAAGGTCCGCAAGATATTTAAAGATGCCTTGAACAACGACCTACAATTGCCGGAGTCGAAAAGACCCCAAGAAGCAAAAATGACCGACAATCCTCTGTATTGCCCGTACCACCGAGTAGTGAGCCATGCGATCGAGGATTGGTATATCTTCAAAGACTGGGTCGAGAAGAAGTACAAGGCTGGAGAGATCGAGCTGTCCAAAAGCGTGTTGGTGAACAATCAAGTTGCAACCGCCAACTTTATACAGACAGAAGTTGAAGCCTTCTGGGAGCAGACAGCTGAACCTGCTGCCCTGACAAACGAAACTGACTCATCGCGGCCTCTGTGGAGTACGCACATATCTAATAAGACGAAGAAGATGCTAAAGCTACTTCAGAAAGAGCCCAGGATGGAATGGGAAGGACAGAAGAAGCCTACCAGTCTAGCTGCCAATGCGGCTCCATCAGGCTCAAAATCCAAGAAGCTCAAGAAGAAGAAAAGTGCAGCTCGGCGCGAAAAAGAGTCTGCAGGGAAATCGACCATTCAAAAATATTTCGATTCCCTCGAAGAATATGAACAAAAGGAAAGAACATTGATTCAATTGAAGGAGTTCTTCCCTGTACAAGCGGCTGAAATTCTGGAGGAGTTAGAAGAAGACTCCAATGAAGAGATCCCAGTAGTGACCTGCTACGCCATCCATCTTGGCAGCGACTCGGAAGAGGAGCTCTGTTTTCCCGAAGAGGACGAAGAGCTCGCCACAACGGCCAATCAAATCCAGCTCAGAAGCGGCAGGGCTCTACCGCCAAATCAGGGCAACGCCCCAAAAGGGAAGGAAAAACAAGTCGCTAATGAAGAAGATGGCAGAGAACTGGCTGATGAAAACATAGGTCCTTCCTCGGTTGACTATAATGTCTTGGCACATCTCCGGAAGCTTCCGTCTCTCCTGAGCATCTACGACGCCTTGGTCCTATCTAAGGTGCTTAGAGATGTTCTCATTCACGCCCTACAAAACCCCGAGCAGTATCAGGCTCACTTTGCGGAAATTAATATGAAAGAAGCCCAGCACGCTTTGCATGCCGCCGCAGTCACATTTAAGGATGAAGACTTCCTACTGGGAATGGCTGAGCATAATCGGCCGCTTTACGTGACCGGGTACAGCGATGGAGATCGGATTAATCGCATATTGATTGATCCGGGGTCTTCAGTGAACATCATGAACTTGCGGACGCTGAAGAGTTTGTCAATGGACGTCCGACACCTGTCAAGTGAGAGGATTGTCATTCAAGGCTTCAACCAAAATTGCCAGCAAGTTCTGGGGTCCATAGCTCTGCCAATCAAATTCGGGGATCTGCAGACCGAAACTAAGATATACGTGATCGACGCCGACACGTCTTATAAGATTCTCTTGGGGCGGCCGTGGCTCCACGATTACGGCATCATTCTGTCAACTCTCCATCAATGCATGAAGTATACTAAAAATGGCGAAGAAAGACGCATTGACGGAGACATCCAGCCGTTCGGTGTGCATGAAGTCCGATATGAAGATTCTCGGTACTTTATGAACCTCCAAAATGCTAAGCCACAACTGACTAAGGATAGACCGGCCCCAAGACTCAAAAGCAAATCTGCGCCGGCTGTCACTTTCAAAAGCAAAAATGCCCAAGTACGCCCGCATTTCGGTAGCGACACTGATGAGTCCAACGCAGGAAGTTCGTCCTTCCGTAAAACTCGCCCTCATTTCGGTAGCGATACGGATGAATCTGTCACTGAAGCCCCATCTAGCAGTAAAGTCCGCCCTCATCTTGGCAGCGACACTGAAGAGTCAGAGGAAGAGGACCTGTCGTGCAACAGCGGTGCAGATTGGACCCCCATGCAAAAAGCGAAACTACGAGAGACCCTCGAAATTGCAGAAGGGTCCCTAGCCGTCACAAGGGTGCCGGAGCGGATGTGCAAAGAGCTCGATGCATTGTCAGTCTCCACCGTGGACCAGCTGAAAACTTTCTACGTCCCCGGGAGGAAAAATGGACAGAAGGGCATCCTGTTTTATGGGTCAACCCCCGTTGTGCACCCGGACGATCTTTCCATCGCGTGCCTTCCCTATGAGAGAGGCATAAGAGCCGTCCTCAATCCCAGATACTATGCACCCGAGATGAGGGAATACTTTAAGAAGTGCGGATGCCGGTTATATCAAACGGAGTCCGAAACAAAGTTTTACGAAGGGCTATGGTATCCGCCACAGGTCCGAGCACTCATCGATGGACGAATTCCAGATAGACGGGGCATAGGCTACATTCAACCTGATTCCAAAGCGTGCTACATGGTCCATGTTGGTGAGGCTAGCGAAAGATCAAATGGTGATGACGAGATGGCCGAGCCAGAAGAAGCTCCTCAAGAGCTCGAAGATGGCGGACAAGCAACTTTTGACGAGCTAACCGAGATTGACTTAGGAACACCCGATAATCCAAGGCCGACCTACATCAGCTCGCTCTTGTCAGAGGAAATGAAAGCGCAGCTAATTGCCCTGCTGCATGAGTTTGTCGACTGCTTCGCGTGGACATACAAAGAAATGCCTGGCCTTTTCCCTGAAGTGGCCGTACATAAGTTGGCTATATCTCCTGATGTTAAGCCAGTCAAACAAGCTCCTCGAAGAATGAGAAGGGAACTAGAAGAAAAGGTCATCGAGGAAACTAAGAAGCTCATCGATGCCGGCTTCATCAGGGAAGAGAAATATGCGGATTGGATCGCATGCATAGTCCCAGTGAAGAAGAAAAATGGGCAGATCCGAGTTTGTGTCGATTTCAGGGAGCTCAACAAGGCATGTCCTAAAGACGACTTCCCGCTACCGGTCATGGAAATGATGGTCGATGACACCTCAAATTACGAGCTGTTCACCTTTATGGATGGCTCGTCTGGATACAATCAGATCAAGATGTCGCCTGAGGATGAGAAGCACACAGCATTTCGAACCCCGATCGGAATATACTGCTACAAAGTGATGCCGTTCGGGCTGAAGAACGCGGGCGCTACATATCAAAGGGCAATGACTAATATCTTTGATGACCTAATCCATAAAGTCGTTGAATGCTATGTTGATGATCTGGTCGTCAAAACTAAAGCCAAGGCCGACCACATCCAAGATCTTAGGACCGTTCTCACCAGACTGAGGGAATACGATCTGAAGATGAATCCTCTGAAGTGTGCTTTTGGCGTGTCATCGGGAAAATTCCTGGGCTTTATAGTCCGGCATCGAGGGATCGAAATTGACCCATCAAAGATAAAGGCCATCATAGAGATGCCCCCTCCAAAGAGTCTGACGCAGCTGAGATCTTTCCAAGGCAAGCTTGCTTATATACGGAGGTTTATCTCAAATTTGTCGGGAAGATGTAGGCTCTTCTCAAAGCTCATGAAGAAAGGAGCTCCTTTTATCTGGGATGCCAAATGTCAAGCAGCGTTCGAAAGCATCAAACAATACTTGTTGCACCCTCCAGTGCTGGCCGCTCCCATTCCAAATAAACCGCTGATTCTCTCCACTGCCGCGCTGGATGAGTCACTCGGTGCGCTCCTTGCCCAGAATAACGAGGAGGGAAAAGAAAATGCCCTCTACTACCTCAGTCGAACTCTAGTCGGGGCGGAACACAACTACTCCCCAATCGAAAAGCAATGCCTGGCTCTAATATTTGCTGTGAAGAAGCTGAGGCACTATTTGCTCGCTCATCGGGTTATGCTGATCTCCAAGGTCGACCCGCTCAAACACTTGATGACCAAAGCAAGCCTAGCCGGCAGAATGGCAAGATGGGCTGTCATGCTACTTGAGTTTGACATAGTTTATACCCCTCAGAAAGCAGTAAAAGGGCAAGCTCTTGCAGACTTTCTCGCTGCTCATCCCATACCAGAAGGGTCGCCGCTAAATTGTGAGTTACCCGACGAACAAGTGATGCACCTCGAGGAAGATGAGCCATGTTGCGAGCTTTACTTCGATGGGGCCTCATCAATAAGGAGCTCCGGCAGATCAAGCGTCCCGGAGGTAAAAGCGGGGATAGGATTGGTGTTCATCACGCCATCAATGGGAACCCTACGATGTTCTTTTGCTCTCACCGAGCCTCGAACGAACAATGAAGCTGAGTATGAAGCTCTGATAGCTGGTTTGGAACTCGCCATAGAAATGGAAATCCTTCAGCTACGGGTTTACGGTGACTCCCAGCTTGTCGTCAACCAAGTAAGCGGCGACTATAAGATATACAAACCCGAGTTAGCTCGGTACAGAGGCCGGGTGGTGGAACTCATGAAACGGTTCACTCACATTGAACTAATGAGAGTCCCTAGAGCGTTGAATGGAAAGGCTGACGTACTCGCTCGCTTAGCCAAGGAGCTGGCTGATTCTGACATGGACGAAATTCTGATCACAGTCAGGAGCCGACAAATTCTACCCCCAGTCTCTCTACGAGAAGAGGAAAGCGCGGAACAGAAGAGCAGTCCTGCCGAAGAAGCTTCGATCATCCAAGACGAGCCCGATTGGAGAGAACCCTTCATAGAGTACCTCCGATACGACAGGTTGCCCGAAGAAAAATCTGCGAGGGTTCAGCTGAAGAAGAGAGCTCTCCGATACGTGTTTGTAAATGACACGCTATACCACAGGTCATATGACCAACTCTGGCTCAGGTGCCTGTCATCGGCCGAAGCCCAAAAAGTCATGAAAGAAGTTCACTCAGGCGTTTGCGGTGCTCACCAATCTGGCCCCAAGATGCGACTGCAAATTAAACGGCTTGGGTATTACTGGCCCACCCTGATACGGGATTGCGGAGAGCATGCAAAGAAATGTTATATCTGCCAAATTCACGGTGATTTTATTCACAAGCATCCCAATCCATTGCATCCTACGGTGGCGTCGTGGCCCTTCGAAGTCTGGGGCACCGACATCGTTGGCCCAATTGATCCTCCGTCATCCAAAGGCCATCGGTTCATACTGGCCGCGACAGACTACTTCTCCAGATGGGCTGAAGCTGTCCCGCTGAAAGAAGTCAAGACAAAAGATATTCTGACATTCTTCCAGCATAATATTCTATACCGCTTCGGTACACCAAGGAGAATCATTTCTGACAACGGGCCTTCTTTCAAGAGCTTCAATGTCTCAAGGTTCACTACTCAGCACAAGATAGACTGGAGGTATTCCTCCATCTATAATCCAAGAGCCAATGGGCTAGCCGAAGCCTTCAATAAGACTCTATGCAAGCTCCTGAGGAAAAATGCTTCAGCCAACAAGAGAGACTGGAATCTCAAGCTTCACGAGGCATTGTGGGCATATCGTACCACGCACCGTACTCCAACTCAGTCCACTCCATACTCATTGCTCTTCGGAGTGGAGGCGGTCCTCCCCCTCGAAGTCGAAGTTCCAAGCTTAAGAATGGCCGTTCAGCATGAGTTGACGGAGGAGGAAAACGTGCTCCTTCGACTTGAAGAACTCGATGCCCTCGAAGAAAAAAGGCTCGCGGTGCAGCAAAATCTGGAGCTATACCGAGCCCAAATATCACGGGCCTATGACAAGATAACCCATCTCCGCGCTTTCAAGAAAGGTGAATTGGTGTTGGTCCTCAAAAGACCGATCATCCTCAATCGACATGCCAAGGGAAAATTCGAGCCAAACTGGGAAGGACCATACGTCATCGAGAAAGTGTTCGACGGAGGATCCTACCAACTAATAAGTGCCGAGGGAGAAAGGCCCATGCCACCCATCAATGGCCGATATCTTAAGAAATACTACACATGAATGCTCCAAGTCGCAGGCGAATTGAGCACATCAGCCCTATGGTCTGGATCATACATCCTACAAAACCATATACAATCCACGGGCATAAATGACCCCTATTTCTCCCAAATCCTGCCTGTGAGACCACTTTTAAAGTCCCACCAGCGGCAAAAAAAAAGGAAAGAAAAAAAAAAGAAAAATAAAGAAAAATAAAAAGGTATGTCCACAAGCAAAACGGGCACGGATGAAAACCCGAAAGGGCTCCGTGAGTAAAAACAGCAGGACTACCGGTGAGTTTGTGAAAACCCGAAAGGGTGCAAACTCGTGAAAAGAGATGAATACACTCGCAAAGTCCTCTCGACCTTGTGAGGAGAAAACCCCTGCGTGAGATCCTTACGACTCACAAAGGAGCAACACACTTAGGAATCCTCACGATTCCTAAGGAGAACATACACCTGCGAGATCCTCTCGACTCGTAGGGAGAAAATGCTTTTATGAGACCCTCACGGCTCATAAAATTGTAAAGCCTTAGGTGATAGGGACCCAAACTTGTCTCCTAAGCCATCCTTCCCCAACGGGCAACGGCAAATGATGAGTCGCTCCTGGCATTTCGCTTCAGTGTTAGCGGTGCTGATGCCGACCAAAAACCCAAATCCTAAGTCCTCCCAAGGCAAATGATGAGTTGCTCCTGGCATTATTCCAGTGCAGCAATGCTGATGCCAAACAAGATCCAAATTCCAAGTCCCCAAATGGCGAATGATGAGTCGCTCCTGGTACCACATTCCAGTGCAGCGATGCAGACGCCAACCAAAATCCGATTTCTCAAAATTCTCCTGGCCCTACGGTGGGTCCCCAAGTTGACCATCGTATACAATCTACGGGCTCAAATAATTCTCATCATACCCTTGCCCCACCGTAATCACCAGTTACGCGGCCGGTATCCGCTTTGGGAATGATGCTCCATTGATAAGACCTACTCATGTGTCCTCACGATATATGAGGAGAACAAACCTTTGTGGGATCCTTACGACTCATAAAGGAAAAACACACTTAGGAGTCCTCACGACTCCTAAGGAGAAAATACACATGCGGGATCCTTACGACTCGTAGGGAGAAAATGCTTTTATGGGACCCTCACGGCCCATAAAATTGAAAAGTCTTAGGCGATAGGAATCTAAACCTGTTTCCTAAGCTATCGCTCCCCAATCCCCAAATGGAGAATGATGAGTCGCTCCTGGTACCATATTCCAGTGCAGCGATGCAGACGCCAACCAAATTCCAAATCCCATACCCCAACGGCGAATGATGAGTCGCTCCTGGTACCATATTCCAGTGCAGCGATGCAGACGCCGACAAAATCCCGAAATTTTTCCGGCCCTACGGTCTGGATCATACATCCTGCAAAACCGTATACAATCCACGGGCGTAAAACAATCCCAAAATCCTCTCAATGACAGATGATGATTCGCTCCTGGTACCATATTCCAGTATAGCGATACTGATGTCAACCCAAATCAAAATCAACAAGTCAACTTCCACTCCGACACCGCAGAAAGCGGAGCAAGTCAGAATCCAATCTCGACACCGCAAGAAGCGGAGCAAGTCAAGTCTTACCCCTGACACTGCAAGAAGCAGAGCAAGTCAAATCAAGAATCGACCGTTCACGTCTCTAAAAGGGCAGCATCGACCGTCCAAGTCGCTAAAAGGGCAGAATCGACCGTCCAAGTCGCAAAAAGGGCAGCATCGACCGTCCACGTCGCTAAAAGGGCAGCACCGACCGTCCAAGTCGCTAAAAGGGCAGCACCGACCGTCCAAGTCGCAAAAAGGGCAGCACCGACCGTCCAAGTCGCAAAAAGGGCAGCATCGACCGTCCACGTCTCTAAAAGGGCAGCATCGACCGTCCAAGTCGCTAAAAGGGCAGAATCGACCATCCAAGTCGCAAAAAGGGCAGCATCGACCATCCACGTCGCTAAAAGGGCAGCATCGACCGTCCAAGTCGTTAAAATGGCAGCACCGACCGTCCACGTCGCTAAAATGGCAGCACCGACCGTCCATGTCGCAAAATGGGCAGAACCGACCACCCAAGTTGCTAAAAGGGCAGCACCGACCGTCCAAGTCGCAAAAAGGGCAGCACCGACCGTCCAAGTCGCAAAAAGGGCAGCGCAGGATTCCTACAAAGCGGGAACCAGATCACTCTGGGTCAGAGAAAACGTCTATCACGGACACACCGTCTCGAAGACATGTCAAGCAACGACCGTCCATGTCGTTAAAAGGGCAGTGCCAGCTTCCCAAAAAGCGGGTACCAAATTAAGTCGCCTCCACGTGAAAGAAGATCCATCAATTTCATGCACACGACCCACATATGTGGTGTACATTTATTGATGGGGGGCAATTTGTTGGGGTAAAAATTTACACCCCGGTTGACCAAGTCAAAATCAAAGTCAACCCCAAGCCAAGTGGGCCCAAGCCCAGATCCAGTGGGCCCATGCCCGGGTCGAGCCAGAACATGAAGCGGCCGGCCTCCCCCCATACCAAGATAAAAATTTTGTAATAAATAATTTTATTCTATTTCTTTTATTTTATTTTATGGATAAATGTAAGAAAAATAGGCATAAAGCCAAATTTTTGTAAAGCCCATGGCTTATGTGCAAAAAGAAATGGCACATGAGCTATGGGATAGGCAAAATGCCATTTCGTGAAGCCCAAGGGGCTATGTGTAAAGTGTATAGCCTATAAAGGCAAGGATAATGAAATATCCCAACAACTTTTCTTTCTCTCAAAATTTTTTCAGATCTGAGAACTTTCCTCTCTCTTCAAGGTTCCAAAACCTTCTTTTTCTCTTGAATTAAATCAAGAGTTTTACTCTTCTTTTTATTAAAAAAATTAGTTTTTCACCACAAAACCCATAAAGGGGAACTCAGATCTTCCATTAGATCTCAAAAAGAAGAGATTTTTTTAAAATCCCATATCTCTTGATCTTCAAGATCCAGCTAACAGAGGAGGAAGAAGAAGAACATCGTTCACTAAACCCCCAAAAAAAAACACACACTCAGGAGTTCAACTCCTCTTTGATTTCTCTTCTGAGAAATTTTTTTTAGGCTAAAAGCCTCTTTTTCTCACCGGCGCTCAAGCGCAGAGCGCCCGCGTGCCGACACGTGGCGCGCCTGCGCTCAAGCGCTCAGCGCTCGAGCGCAAGTCGCCCCGGTGCCGACACGTGGCGCGGTTGCGCTCCAGCGCAAGTCGCCCCGGTGCCGACACGTGGCGTGCTTGCGCTCCAGCGCAAGCGCTCGAGCGCAAGTCGCCCCCATACCGACACGTGGCGCGCTTGCGCTCAAGCACCCAGCGCTCAAGCGCAGAGCGCCCACGTGGCACTCTAGCGCCTGAGCGCACAGCACCTAGGCGCACAGCGTCCAAGGTGCTGCCCCACGCATCCTTTGGATGTATTTTTCCCCTTTATTTATATATACATGTATATATATACATATGTATGCATATGTACACATACACATACTCCACGACACTGTCCCTGTTAGAAAAAAATTCTAACGGGGCGCTGCCCCGCATCCCGCAAGGGGGCTGCTAGCCCCCTTAACCCCTAGCCCGTTATCCGGGTAGCGGGACCCCCGTAAAAACTCTGCGTGGCTCCCGATATATCCAAACCCCCCTCCAAAACAAACACACGTACACTGCACATTGAGTTTGCATGACCAGTTTAACCCGTTAATCGGAGGTTCCCTCGTCCCAAAGGCGGGGGGTAATTAACGGCAGCTTAGTCCGCGGCTGTCGGAGATTCGGATCCCCATAATCATTAAACCCCGGCCTACCCTAGGCAGGGGGAATCTGTAGTACGCCTGACAAGCGTGTGCGTATTCCCATCTCAATGGGGTGACGAAAAACACCCTATAATAGTTGTCGGAAGTCCATTGACAAACTCTTCAGAGCTCACAAGTTCATGATGTTCACTGAGGAGCCTGGATCAATCAATATGCGATTAATCCGGTCTCCATCGCTGTACCCTGTCACGTAAAGCGGCCGGTTATGCTCAGCCGTTCCCAGCAGCAAGTCTTCGTCTTTAAACGTGACTGTGGCGGCATGCAAAGCATACTGGACTTCTTTCATATTAATTTACGCAAAGCGAGCCTGATACCGCTCAGGATTTTGTAGAGCATGGATGAGAATATCTCTAAGTTCCTTAGATAGGACCAAGGCATCGTAGATGCTCAGGAGAGACGGAAGCTTCCGGAGATGATCCAAGACATTATAGTCTACTGAGGAAGGACTCGAATTTCATGAGCCGGCTCTCCGCCATCTTCTTCATTACTGACTTGTTTTTCCTTCCCTTTTGGGGTGTTGCCCTGACTTAGCAGTAGAGCCCTGCCGTTTCTGAGCTGGATTTGGTTGGCCTTTGTGGCGAGCTCCTCGTCCTCTTCGGGAAAACAGAGCTCCTCCTCAGAGTCGCTGCCCAGATGGATGGCGTAGTAGGTCATTATAGGGATCTCTTCATTGGAGTCTTCTTCTAGCTCCTCCAAAATCTTAGCTGCTTCTACAGGGAAGAACTCTTTCAATTGAATTAGAGTTCTTTCGTTCTGTTCATAGTCTTCGAGAGAATCGATATATTTTTGAATGGTCAATCTCCCTGCAGACAGTTTTTCGTGCCGAGCTGCACTTTTTTTCTTCTTGAGCTTCTTGGATTTTGAGCCTGATGGAGCCGAGTTGGCAGCTGGAATGGTAGGCTTCTTCTGCCCTTCCTATTCTGTTCTGGGCTCTTTCTGAAGTAGGTTTAGCATCTTCTTTATCTTATTAGATATGTACGCATTCCACGGAGGTTGCGGTGAGTCGGTTTCATTTCTCAGGGCAGCGGGTACAGCTGTCTGCTCCCAGAAGGCTTCAGCTTCTGTCTGTATAAAGTTGGTGGTTGCAACTTGATTGTTCACCAACACACTCTTAGACAGCTTGATCTCTCCAGCCTTGTACTGCTTCTCGACCCAGTCTTTGAAGATATAGCAATCCTCGATCGCATGGTTCACTACTCTGTGGTACGGACAATACAAGGGATTGTCGGTCATTTTTGCTTCGTAGGGTCTCTTCGACTCCGGTAATTGTAGACCATTGATCAAGGCATTTTTGAATATCTTGCGGACCTTGTCCCTTCTGAAAGAGTAAACGTTGTTCTTTTTCTCCTCTAGGGAAGGCCCTTCTCCTCCCAGTAATAGCTTTCGAGGCCGGTTGGTTTTGGAATCGCTTGTTTTTCGCTTGTCTTCATTGTCGGACGCATTGAAGACATTGGTACTGCTGGAATTCCCGTTTCTATGGTTGTCGTCCCTCTTACTTTTCCAAGTCTTGTCTCTCGGAGAGTCTGGGATGGACTCTTTCTTCGAGCGTTCCAGCATTTGGACTTTCTTGGTTAGCTCCTGAAACGTCTTGAGGCCTGATGTACACAAGAATGGGACCATCCAATTGCTGAGGTTCCCAATGAGGAGGCTGACGGACTGGTCCTGCTCTAGCGGCGGTTCACACTTGACAGTGAGGTTGCGTCATCGGGCAATAAAGTCTGTGTTGCTTTCGTTTTTCCCAGGCTTGGTTCTCACGAGGTCAGCAATAGAGATTTTGTCACTAACGCTCATGAATCTTTGCCGAAACAGAGACTCCATTTGGGCGGAAGTAGTGACGGACCCGTCTGGTATACTCGCGTACCAATCGAAAGCGACACCAGTCAGGCTGTTGACAAACTGACGAAGAAGGAGTGCATCATTGCCCCCTGTATTTCCGCACGACGCTCTAAAGTGGGCGATGTGCTGATTTGCATTTCCCATCCCGTCAAATCTTCCGAACTTAGGAATGACGTAGCCACTCGGGAACTCGATCAGATCGTACCGTGCAAGATATGGCCGCCCACTACTGCTAATTTCTTTCTGAGCTTCGGCTTCGGCCACCAATGTTTTAAACTTGCTGGCGACCAAATCCATTATCCGATCTTGTGTTAGTGGGATAGTGCTATCTTGGGCCAAGGCATCCCCAGAAGCGAAATATGGCCGGCTTTCATGCGGTTCGACCAATCTTGGACCCAAAGGGACAGGCTTTGGTTGCTTCGGGTTGTCCTGACCCGGCTCATGAGTAGAGACTTGTGCTTGATTGGGAGGTGCTCGAGCAATTTGAGCCGTGAGCTGCATCACAACATTCGTCAGGTTGTCGATTTTGGGGTAAAGCTTAGCCATTTCTTTATCTTTGCTCCTGAGCTGTTTTCGAAGCTCTTGAATCAGCTCTTGCTCTGCGGTTCTGGGGCGGAAAGTTGGCCCTTCCTCGCTGTCCGAGCTTGACTCTACATGGACTGAGGGGTCAATCTGCCTATCAGCCTCATCGAGAGGGTTTTCCTCATCCAGTGGAGGCGGTTGATCTTGGGAAGCGGCAACCACATTCAAGCCAGATTGGGCTTGGGATGCGGTGGCCCCATCCTTGCTTTTGCTGTGCAAATTGTTGCTGGGACGTCCGCCATCCATATAGACCATATGGATAACATATCCCCCTGTCTTTTTATTACCGGCAGCTGATTTCACGGATTGCTGTCGTGGCCCTCCTGTTTCGATAACGGGCAATCGACTGAAAGCGGTCGGCCTGACCAGGTTCTTGAATGGTGATGGCACTTCTTTTTTGGATTTGCCCCGCTGCTTTGGCGCGGCACAGAGCGCCTGATAGACACTTGAATAGATGGTGTCATGCTTTCTCTGTCGGGGCTGGGACACGTCTCTTTGCAACATCGTTTGGACTGTCGTCTTCTTGATTCTGGCGGTCATGGCGTTTTTCTGAACCCACTTCAAAGGTTCGAAAGAATTGCTGACTTTTACGGTCAACTCAGCCGTCGTCACATGATGACTCTGCTCTTGGAATTTCACAAGATTCCACTTGGTCGGAGTCCTGGCCTTCTTGTTAGCTCGATACCTGAGCCGCTTTTGTCTCATCCTTTCTGTTTTGAGCACTTGGCTGGTTACGGCTCTTTGGGAAGCTGCTGTAGACCAGGCGATGGAGGACTTTGGAGATACGCCTGATTGTGCATTTGTTGGAGTCATCGCCTGAGCTCGTTCGCAACGTTTGATGTTGCCCTTTGTACCGGAAGTCTTGCCCCCAGCTGGAGCACCAGAGAGTCGTTCAGACACCGTCTTAAGTTTCAGTCGTGGTGCCTTAGTGATCACAACATTTGGCCTCTTGCCCCTTGAGACCAACTTGGCCACCTGTTTTGCCGGGATTTCTGCCAGATGAGCGCTTCCGGCAGGGTAGATGATGACGGAACCAAACTGGCGGGGCAGTTCCTCCCACTATCGACTGAGGCTTGTGGGGAGAACCACGCGAGCATTGATCTTGACTACGTACGGAATTGGGATCGCATCAGAAGCTGGATCCATCTTAGGAGATATTGTCGTTGAAAGTTGACTGCTGCACGGAAAAACATTATTTCAGTACCAATATCGGCATATATGTTAAATGAATTCGCATAAACTCTTGACCCGAGATATGGAAGGAGAGAAGATCCCATCGGGCGTGCCGGAATCTGTAGGGTGTTTTTTCGTCACCCCATTGAGATGAGAATGCGCGCGCTTGTCAGGCTCATTACAGATTTCCCCTGCCTAGGATAGGCTGAGATTTATTGATTGTGGGGATCCGAATTTCCGGCAGCCGCGGACTAAGCTGCCGTTAATTACCCCTCGCCTTTGGAGCGAGAGAACCTCCGATTGACGGGTCAAACACGTCATGCGAACTCAATGTGCAGTGTTGTGATTTAAAAGGGTTTTGGATATATCGGGGGCCCCGCAGAGTTTTTTACAGGGGTCCCGCTATCTGGATAGCGGGCTGGGGGTCAAGGGGGCTAGCAGCCCCCTTGCGGGTGCGGGACAGCGTCCCGTTAGAAAATTTTCCTAACGGTGACAGTGTTGTGGAGTGTTTTTTTTAACATATTATAATAGAGACGTGTTCATTTTGTTTTGTTCTATTTGTAAAAAAAAGGATATATATATTTTATATATATATATAAAAAGCATAAATAATTAAATAAATATTTAGAGAAATGTTATTTTTTAAAAAAAATATTATTTATAATTTATTTAATATTTTTTTTAAATAAAAAAGATGAGAAGAAAGAAAAGAACGAAGAAAGAAAAAAATAGAAATTAAAAAAAATATAAAGGGAGAAAGAGGCTCCCATTTAATGGGGGCCCTCCCCTCACGTGGAGGCCGAAGGGTTCCCATTAAATGGGAGCCCTCCCCTCACATGGGGGGCCGAAGGGCTCCCATTTAATGGGAGCCCTCCGCCTCACGTGACCTCACGTGAGGGGGGCAAAGGGCTCCCACTAAATGGGATCCCTCCCCTCACGTGACCCTATGTGAAGGGGATGGAGAAGGCTCCCACTGATGGGAGTCGTCCTTTGGGGGCTCCAAAATTAATAAAAAAAAAATTATTACATGGATTTCAACTCTAAAAGAATATTTTTGTGAAGTTAAACTTCAAAAGAATTTTAAATGTGGAGTTAAACTCCAAAAGAATTTTAAATGGAGTTTTTAACTCCCCAAAAGATCTAATGTGGAGTTAAACTCCCCAAAAAGAATTTTATTGTGAAGTTGAACTCCAAAAGAATTTTAAATGTGGAGTTGAACTCCAAAAGATTTTAAATGGAGTTCAACTCCAAAAGATTTTTATTGCGGAGTTAAACTCCAAAAGAATTTTAAATGGAGTTGAACTCCCAAAAAGATTTAATGTAGAGTTAAACTCCCCAAAAAGAATTTTATTGTGGAGTTAAACTCCAAAAGATTTTCTCCTTTCTCTCTTGAGAAGAAACCCAAAATTGGTTCTCTTGAAACTCCAAAATCTAGATCTTGGATGATAAAAAAAAAGACCCTTTTTCTTCTCTTGATGAAGACTTGGGAGGTGGGTTAATGGTAAAACTTTATTTAGTTAAAAAAAGAAGAAGAGTTAAGCTCTTGATTTAATTGGAAAATGAAAAGGAAGAGGATGAACTTGGAAGAGAGAGGCTGGAGGCACAAACCATAGTTTTTGGAGAGAATAGGAAGTTGTTATAGATATTTTCATCATGTTTGCCTTTATAGGCTACACACTTTACATATAGCCCCTTGAGCTTTACCAAATGGCACTTATGCCACCCGATGCCTTATGTGCTTATCTCTTTTTGCACATAAGCCATGGGGTTTACAAAATTTTGGCTTTTTGCTCATTTTGCATACATTTATTTCTATACATATATATAAAAAAAGAATTACATTAAACCAATTTATGGTTTCATTCTTTTTATCATGGGGCCGGTCCCTTTGACCTGGGCTTGGGCCCATTTGAACTGGGCTTGGGCCCACCTGGTTTGGGGTTGACTTTGACTTTGACTTGGTCAATCGGGGTGTAATTTTCGACCCCAACATCAACGAGCGATCGTCATCTAAAAAGCCGGGTATCGACCTACGACCTACCACTCGAGTCGAGGAAAAGACTGACGAACTAAGGTACTCATGCAGAAAGCACACAGTCATGCAAAGAAAAATAAGCTCAGCTTTATTTATATTCTAGAAATTTTTACAAGGTATTCTGGGCTCCTTAACCTTACAAAATGCCCGGAGGCATACAAAACTTTAAAAAAAAGGAAAAGGCAGGAAAGCTCAGGCCGTAGGCCCGAGAAGGATCTCGCCCTGCTCGACGCCAGCGGCGGGAACCAAAAAGACAACCTCTGGGTCGGCGCTTCCACCGGCAGCCTCACCCTCGGCGGCATCCCTGGCAACATCCACCTGTGGCGCATCCTCGGAGAGAGAGTACCGGACTCGGAGTTCGCTGTCGGCGAACCTCGGCATCAACGCCTTGACGGCGTCGAGAGCCTGGTGCCAAATAATGGCCGAGGCGTCGGCGAGGTCGGCGTAGAACTGGTCCGACGCTTTGTACCTCTTCATGGACTTCGTAGCTCGGAGTTTGGCAAGCTTCACCACATCGAGCGCCGCCTGGGTGTCTCTCTTGCTGGAATCCCTCGACTTCTTCATCGCGGCGTAAAGCTTGCTGATCTCCTCTAACTTAGCCTGGATGGCCTTGTTGGACTCAACTCAGAAGTCGGTGAGACTCCTTACACTTGGAGTTCGTCAACTCCTCGGCGGCCACCCGGGTTTCGAGGATGGTTGTCCTCTCCTTTGCCTGCTGCAGCTCCAGACGCAGATCCTCCTCCCGAGAGGACGATTCGCCTGCCTTTCTCATAACCGGGGCAATCTCTTCGGATTCCATATTTACAATGAGAGCGCAGTGGTGGAGGACCTGAGGAAAAGCAACAGAAGGAGTTAGAAACGTCCAAACCGAGTTAAAAATTTGCTTAAGAAGATTCTTAAAGGGGAACGGATACCGACCTGAACTGCCTTATGAACGATGGCGGCCACCTGGGTCTTCAGGGTCCCCCGGGGAATCTTACTCCCAGCTGCTTGCTCCATATCAAAAAGCAAGTTGTCGGCGATGGAGAGCCCCGAGGGCACCTCGAAGCAGAAGTCCCCCTCCTGCATTGGGATCCCGGTAGAAGGAGTCGCCCGAGAAACCGTCCTTTTGTGCCTCTTTAGGGGAGCGTCGGTGGGCTCAGCCTCCTCCTCCTCCCCCCCGCCCCGGGCACTGGATCCTGCGCGTACTTCTGGCCCCCCCATGGCGATCTTCGGGGACTCGGGGTGACACAGCTGAAGGCTTGCTCGGCGGGGCAGGCCTCGGGACCGAGCTCGGACCCGGTCGGGACGAGCTTCCGCCCCCAGTCTTCTTTTGGGCATTCGCGGCCATGGCAGCTAAGAACTTGGATCGGTCCATTTGCTCTGCAAAAATAGGGAATACACAAAAATAGTAACGCTGAAAAGGGCAAAGGAAAATGATCAAAGCTTAACTAGATCGTCTACGGCCCTAACTTACCCAAAAAGCGCACAGGTCTGAGCCCAGTCCAGCTCAGGGCCTGCTCAGAAAGCAGGACATCGGCTAGCTGGATTGGCTCACACAAAGACACCACCCTTGCCTCGGGTGAAGATGACCGTTTCGCCCTTGAGCAGTCGGCCCTATGCTACTGTGTAGGCACGGGCTAATCCTCGCCCTCGGGTGGCCCGACGAAAACGAACTTCTCCTTCCATTCATGGATGGAAGAAGGGACAGCTAACACACCTGACCCGGCCACCCCGTCCCTACGTTTTTTGAAAGAAAAGTACACCCAGCTGGGCTCATCTTTGCTGGTGCCAGGGTGATTCTTATAACATAAGAAGGAAACGAAGAGGGTCAAACTGAAAGGGATATTTTCAAGTTTCAACCGGACCAGAAACCCGAGGAGGATTCTCCACGATTTCGGCGCTCGCTGGCCCGGGGTAAGATGGAAGCAGCGAAGCATCCCACATACCTCGGCTGGAAAGGGCAGACATATTCCGGCCCCGAATGCTTCCAAATACAGGGCAATCTCTTTACCCTACACCTGGTCTGCCCGCTCACCCTCTCTAGCTAAACGAAGCGAATAGTTGGAAGGAATATGGAATCAAGCCCGAATCTCGGTAAGCTCGTCCACATTCTTCAAAACAGAGGGTGCATCGCAGGCATTCCCGATGCCCACCTTAGGCGCCCTTGTCGCCACCCGACGGCGAACGACACAGGCAGCCCTGGCTCTAGGGGCGACCCGACACAGACAGCGCGGCAGAAGACGAACCCTCTTGGCTATCTGAAGCCGAAGAGAAGGAAGACTCTCTGGACTCAGCTCCAACAACTGGAACCTCATCGCCAGGCTCTATCCTAACTATCTCTACAGAGTTCTCAGATGAAGACATCTAACCCGACTTAAAGGAATGGGCTGGCCGAGGAAAAAGCACGGGTGATTCGATCTAAAAGGAACGAGCGCCGCGCAATCTTTGACAGCGAAGATGGATTATGATGGAAGTATTGGCCCTGGGGAGGGTCCCCTCATATTTATGCACCCCACAGAAAGTATCCAACGGCCCAGATCAATTCCCGCCAAAACGAAGCGTCGCGCCTGCCAGCCGTCAAAATTCCATGTGGTGATCGGCCATTGAGGACACCCCTTTGTTTGCAGGTGACAGCGACAGCCTGTCACGTCCGCCAATCCGTGTCGGACACGTAGCTTGCAGCCCAACAGACGAACGAGCGAAATGGCGCACCCTCTTTAAAGCGCAATCATTTTATTGATCCGTTGACGCTGCTGTGGATACGCGCGAAGAATCAGGCGAACGACAAGGCGACACGTGGGCCCAAGGATCGAAACGACGTAACCACCAAACGCCATGCCGCTCCCGAGCGATCCGCATGACGATTCCTCAACGCCAAATTGAGCAAAAGAAAGACCGAGCAAACCACTCTCGACCCGACCCTTGGATAGGTCGGGACAAGAGTGGGGGGCTATTGATGATGCCCACAAGTGGTGTCTCCCCGGATTACGACACGCGACAGATGACGTGTCTCGGACTCTACGGGGGTAGAATAAATGAGCCGCATCGGGGACATTCCTCCGGGCTCCTTCTCTGTGGACGTACCCGACCTTTCAGGAGACCCCCTGAAGACATTCCACCTTCGTCTAGGAGACTGTCAACAGCTCGTCTCCGAGCTTCCTCCATCTCCTTGCTCACCTCCAAGCCATCTCTTGCGCCGAGCTTCGTCGGCCTCCCGCTCGTCTTCGAGCCCCTGATGTGCCGAGCTTTCTCGGCCTCCCCCGATCAACCGAGATTGCAGAGCCCTAGCGCCTCCACAACGGCTCCGTCTATCTCGCCAAAGCAAGATAACCGCCGCCCCACGTCCCGCGTCCCATGCTAGCACGCCCCCCATTAATGAGCGTATCCCGTCATTAATGAAGGGATCCCGTCGTTCACGCACGCGTAACGTCAAGGGCGTAACCGGAGGCGAAGATCTCGCGCCTGCTCGCTCCATTCGATCACTATAAAACTCCTCTCTCAGACGACTCAGATAAGAAAATTTGAACCCAATAAACCGCTACTCTGCTCAAATTTCTTGGCTAACTTGATCATCGGAGGGTCCTATGTTGGTCACCCACCCCAGGACTTTTTTAGAGGTAGCTCGGATTCCACCTCAAACTCAACCTATTGAGTTCCACACACTCAAGGAGGCAACCTCCGAATCCAATTTTAACCGTCCAGCAACGCTCATGAGAGATCGACGGAGGACAACATCCGAAAGAGTAAACGTCCTCCATCACTTCCGAATTGCATTTATGTCTGGGAAAATATTTCCTGTCTCGCCTCATCGGTGTCCGAACAAAGTTGGATGTGATACAAGGATTTCGGTATAAAAGAAGGCTCATGATTAATGGAAAAAGTTCAAATGGTATCTTTTAATAAGTTCAAATGGTATCTTTTAATATCTTCGATTGACAACCCGTATGTTTCTGCAACATCTAAATATAAATATTCGGCTAATATTTAAGGATTGGTCTCTCCAATAATTGTAAAGGACGATAACCCATTTGAAATTATAAAATGATAGAACGAAAGTAATAAAATAAATGCTACTTTTTAATTCTTGCAGCATTTTTTTAACAAGCACTTGATCAAAAGACCATTTCTACACTAATTTCTTGAGCATGCCCACGTCAAGAAAATTAATGATTATATATACCTACAGGGGGCTGATTCTACGAGCTCCGGTCTCATTGCTTATTTTGAAGTCCAATTCTCAAACATACATTACATATCCATCAGATTTGGAAACCTCTAACGTATCCATCAATTAGTCTAAAAATCGATAGTTTTACGATGCATGAAAAACAAGATTGCTTGATAGATATGTTAGAGATCATCAAATCTAATGAAACTTTATACATAATCTATCTAATACAAGTTGATCAAAGTGACTGGTATGGATCGGTGAAAAATACGGAGTGCTGTGTGTTTAAAAGTTTGGCCTCAAAATAAGAAATAAGAACCGGCCTCATAGGATCGTTTTCATATATCTATATCTATCTATCTATCTATCTATATATATAAGCTTAACCTTTTAGGCAGCAATGTGAGTTTGCACGAGAGAATACAGTGAGAAATAGTTTGTTGAATCTAAATAAAACAATTTAAAAAAATTTAATAAGAAATACGATGATGTGATTGGCTTTGAATGAGTTGGAGGTGGGGGAGAGATATCATTCAAATTTTAAAAATTTGATGCTGTGAAAAGATTCAAGGAGAAGATTTATTGGTATTTTCTCAACTTAAATTGTCAAAAAGCCTCGGCCCGCTTCAAACTCTTGTTAACAACCCTAGGCTTTTTGCCCTTTTTAAAAATCCCTAGGCCCAGTCAAAACTCATGCATACCGGTTGTTTGTAATATCTACGTATTCGTTTGTAATATCTAAACGGTTGCAGTTGGCTGTAATATCTAAACAGCTCTCTGTAATATCCAAACGGTTGAAGGAATATCATAATTCAATCCATCAAAAAATGTGTCAACAGAAAAACAAAATAGAGAAGCAAACATACAAATATGATTTTCAAGGTAACATGCATTATAGCTTCAATTATACTAAAATCATCAAACTAAAATTGGCAATGATGTAAAACATCAGCGCATAATTAAAGACCAAGAAAGTAAAATTTAAAACATTAGGCATTATTAAACATAACCTAACAAAGTCTTAAAACTCTCAAGAGGATGGAGGGGTAATTGTGACATAAACTGTGGTTCCTTCAGAAATGCCATAGTCTCGAACAGGACGGTTGTTATTTGAAAGAACCGTGCCATCAGACATCTGAACCATGAGTTTATTCATAGAATACATTCTCGCCTTGACCATAATCTCTGTCTTCAATAAGAGCACCGATTGATATTCTTCTACATCTACCGAAAATGGGCGGCCACCTGCAGTATACTCTACATATACCTTCATATTTTTTTTTAATAAATTTTTTCTTTCTCTTGAGCCTTGTATATAAGTGAGAGAAGGCTGCAAACCTGCGGCAATTGCAAGCCCTTTACTAAATTTCCCCCCTTTACTTGTTGAATTTTACCCATACAAAATTAGTTAAAAATCTTCGATTAATTTACTTTGTCCCTTCAAATTTATTATTATAGATACGGTAATCTAATTAGATGTCTAATCCCTACCTAAATTTTTAGGATATTGCCATTGCAACAAGTCAAAATCATGAAAATCTTGATTTAGTAGTTATAAATCATTAGGCAATAAATGCATAATAATATAAAACAGAAGAGCAAGAATGGAAACGATGTATTGCATTAACAACTCAAATCTTGAAATTCTTCATTTGATACTCATTTATAAGGTGATAGATTTTATATAGATTTCAAAAGTACCAAATGATTATATATTATGCCGAAAATACTATGGCTTGTAGTGAAAATTTCTCTATAAGCCCCTTGCAATCTCTTAAATGGGCTTTAAGATTTATGCAAATCTATTTTTTCACACACTCTCTGTTTCCTTGCACGAATCTCAAAGCCTATCCAAAGGCCCAGAGAAGATTTTTCCGCAATATTTTACTTTTACTGTGGTATGACCTTTTCTAACCAATTTCATTTTTCTTAACTATCTCTCAAATTTTTTTTTTCTTGTGTTCCTGTGAAAAAAAGAATATTATGATTTTTCTCTTGGGGGGGATAAAACAATTGATTGTATGGTTAATTTAGTCTTTTATATATGTTTATAATTATCTACATGGTTTGTGTTTTCTTGTTGTAGTCTATTATATATCAGGGTAGAGCTTGGATCGTGTTTTTTGACAACTCTTATATCCAATCCGAAATTTGAAACCTAAATTCTAAAAACCTTCCGAATCCGACAAATAAAACCTAAACCAGCGAATTCATGTTTCGAATAGGTTTGCAAGCTTCTGGTTTAAGCCGATAGGTTTTTTTTTTGGATTTTTGGGGGTTGACCATTATAAATTATTGAAAACATTAAAATTATAATATTTGAGATAAGTTCTGCCAAATTTATATAATAGATTTATAAATTTAAACTCACTGTCTTTTCTTGGATAGTTAATCTCATCATAAAAGTGAATTAATAAATGAGTTATATTAGAGATTATGAAATATAATAGGATTTTCGAATAATAAATATCAATTAGTTGACAAAAAGCGTTTAAGAGGGATTACCTAAATTTCTTTTAGGTTTTCTCATATATCACCCCCAAATCTCGTCTATTTCTAAATATCACCCTCTAAACTTCGATATTCAATATACCATCCCTAAAAATTGTAAGTTATCCAAACCATGTAGATAATTATAAACATATATAAAAGACTGCAACAAGAAAACACAAACCATGTAGATAATTATAAACATATATAAAAGACTAAATTAAGTATACAATCAATTGTTTTATTCCCCCGGCGAAAAATCATAATATTATATTTTTTTTACAAGAACACAAGAAACAGGCAAGTTATGGAGGTGATATTTGCATTCAGCTCCTGCTAGGTTCATCTAGAGCTATTTCAAGCGCGGAAAATTATTCTCCGCCTCTTGAATTTTAAGGATGTGCATTTGGCCCTACCCTAGGTTTATCCAAAGCTTTTTAACTCTTGCAAAAATTATACTTCGCCTTTTATTTTTAGGTTATTTTGCATTCGAACCCTTTTCGTTCTCCGCCCCTTATGTTTTAAGTTAATTACATTTGGATCCCCTTCAAAATTTATCCATACAAACCTAAAAGAAAATTATTTTCATTTTTCGTTTTTCTGGAAATTGCACTCGGTCCCACGCAAAAGAATTGGAAACCTCCCAAAATATTTACGGCTCTATGTATTTATGAAACAGTTAGTTATCATAATTCCTCTGAAGATGCTTAGTTAAAACACTTTTTAATTTGGTTATAATTTTTCATGAGATAGAAGCTGAGTTATGTTTAAAGACATTCTTTTAATCGATACGTATTTAATCAAAATAGTGGTTTAACCTACAGTTTTGTTCTGCTACAGAACGAACGTCCAGATAAAGAACCATATGTCTTATTTCAGAATTCTCAGAAAACCATATGCGAAAATGAAATTGAAATGCAATTTAATTCGGTCAAATGTAAAATATTTCAATTCAGCCGTGTCCTCAGCAGATTTTGTTTTTCAGTAGCTCATGCTGTAATTCAGACGCAAGCAATATATTTTCGATAAATTCTGTATTTATTTTCTGTGCATAAGCTTGTTAATACTCAACCTCCATTATAATATAAAATCCACCAAAAGTTAGTTATCCATTAAAGACCTCTTCTTTTCTTTTGTGTACATTTCTTCTTCTTCTTCTTTAAATTTTTCTTTTCTTTTCTTTTCTTTTTCTGGTTTGAGGCATAGGGGTGGACCCTGACAATCCTTCTCTCTCCCGCTTCTTGTCTACTGTTATAATGGCAACCGTTGAGATGCCAAATAATTTTGTACCTCATTCATATGATCATATCCTATCTTTTCTTAAAAAAGAGAAAGTGTTGTCATTTATATTTGATTAGATGGTGTTATATTACAAATCTTTACTTGTTAATGCAAAGAGAAGGGAGGGTCATCAAATTGAAATTATGAAACCTGATTAATGCACTTGGTTTCACCAAATTAAAAAGAAATGTCATACAAATTTGAACATCAGCAAGCAATTGCTTCAATATTCTCCCGCTTCTTGTCTACGGATTTTGTTTATTACAAATATCCATAATGAACTTCCAATAAATTTCAGATAAATACCATGGACTTTGCGTATTACAAACAAATACCATTAAATTTTAATGATTTTAGATAAATGCCATGGATTTTTTTTATTACATAAATATCGTGAACTTTTACCGTTATGATAAGAGACATAGCTATTTATATGAGCTATTATTTATTTATTTTCATAAATTATTCTAAAACCGATGAAGAATAGCTCAGATTGCTAAAGGAAGCGAGGCAGAATAATTTCTAGAGTGAAATTGAGAGAGAGGAGATGAAATTCATTGAAGAAGATAGAGGTTGAAGGGCCCCATCCATTTCACAAGTTTTTCACAGGTAAGTTTCTCTCTCTCTATCTCTCTCTTCTTTATTTATACAATTCTCATTTCAAAAAGAAAAATGTTATGGTTCTCTCGCATGCGTTCCCTACCTCTGGTGGGCTCCTTGGCAGTTGTGACAGTTAACTCCTTCAGCTCTTCCATTCTGCACCTCAGGTGTTTGCTGAAATGCCCTCTCTTGCTCTTTACCTTCTATCATGGTGGTTGCCTTCAAGTAAGAGTGTTGCAAGCCAGGTCCCCCACTCCTGTGCGTATAAACTCGTCCTTCCTTTAATTTTGACTTTGTCTCGAGGTCAAAGTAAGGAAAACGCCTGACCATATCCCAATATCCTTCCTAAATAGCACTTGCTTCTTCCTGCTGTCTCCATTTGATGAGGACTTCAGATATAAGCTTGTTGTTTCTTATGATGGTTCTTTTATCCAATATAGCTTCAGGCTTCATGATGACTTCCACTTCAAATTGGGGCATAGTAGTCTGTGTAGGGGTGTGTAGGGGTGTTGGAACCCATATGCTTCTTAAGCTGAGAAATGTGAAAAACAGGGTGTATTTTGGATCCTTCCGGCAACTTGAGTTTATAGGCTGCTTGGCCAATTCTTTGTAGTATCTCACAGGGCCCATAGTAGATAGGGGATAGTTTTCTTATACTTCTAGCAGCCACTGTCATCTGTCTATAAGGCTGGAGCCTCAGATACACCATGTCCCCCACTGCATATTCCCTCTCCCTTCTATGAATATCAGCATGTTTCTTCATTCTGTCTTGGGCCTTGGTAAGGTTATCTTTCAACAGTTGTATTGCCACTCCCTTTCTCATTAGAGCTTCTTCTACCACTTTTGACTTGGCAGTATTTGGTACATAAGAAGTAAGAGTAGGAGGTTTTCTTCCATATAGAGCTTCATATGGTGTTGTCTTTGTGGAGCCGTGTCAGGTGGTGTTGTACTATAGCTGAGCCCAGCTCAGCCACTTTGCCTACTCCTTAGGTTTGTGAGAGCTAAAGCACCTGAGATATATCTCCAAGCATCTGTTGAGAACCTCTGTTTGGCCATCTATTTGGGGATGATAGGCTGTGTTAAATTTGAGTTTGGTTCTGATGAAGGCGTTGGGTTACACTAACGCCCTGGCCATCATCCGTGGCCGTTTGTGGAACAAATTTTTTTATAATGATTTAAACTGGCGCTAGAATAACCTGTTAACACCGGATCTGCCATAAACTTAACTAGCAAGCTAAAGAGTTCTATCTACTATATAGAACTTTATACCTAAAGGCTCAAGTCCTGCGGGTCTTCACTTCTCTCCTTTAGCTCCTTGAAGAGTGTACGGATCGCGCTTGATCATCGGTTTCCTCGCGTCAAAGATGATCCATCCAAGAGTGTCTATTTTGAGCTCCTATCTCTAAACCGAGGTAACTAGGTTACTTAGAATGCTAATCTAAGTAGTCTAGAAAATGTAGAGAGTGATGATGGATTGCTTTATCTCAAGAACCTTAGATTTCTCAACACATGAGACTATTAGGGATTGAGGTAGAAGAAGAGAGCTTGGAGGAGATGAGAGTGTAGTGGTGAGCATAGAAAAAATGAAGAATGGTTAAGCGTTTTGAACTAATAATGCATACAATAATTCACAGCACAAAATATCAAGCATGAATCAATAGTAAACCATGAGTCACCCTATGAGTTACCCCATGAGTTACCAAGTAGCCATACTTCATTTAATGACTTATAACATCTCATACCTCCACCTCATTAATCATTTAATCAAAATGATAAAAACTAAAATGAGGTGCCTTCTTCTAGAAGTATCTTGCACAATTACAAGAATACATCTCAACATATATACATATCTGTATCCGTATCCCGAAAAATACGAATACAAAGAGACGAAAATAATCCAAGAATATAATACTAGGATCCGGTTTAAACCAAAGAACACTAGTATTATCCGTCTGAATCATGATCCCTGTATCTAGTACACGTATATGATCGAACCCTGCCGTAAAACCAAACGGCCTATATATCGTTTCGCCCGAAACAGGAAAACGCTCTTTATGGGATTCTAAAGACTCGACAGTACGCTAGTAGTGGGTTTAACCACAAGTACATCAGCGGTACTAGCTGCACATAACGGTTACCTAGGTACCTATTGAAAAGAAGGCCGACGAGCAAACTCGTCCGAACTCCTACTGAGCTTATCCGTGCTAATCTCCGTACAGTCTAGTCTCTTCGTCTAAGAGTATCGCATATCCGGTCTAGTGGATGGTAAACGTCAGACCCTAATAACCCGATAATTCGTGCTGATGCAGCTCAGGACCAATCCGGGAAAATACCGATCAACTTATCAATAAATCCCAACTGCCTTGGCCAAGGTATTATGGTCCTGATCAATCGAACACTGTGCGATATCGACTCCCAATACCGGGAGAGACAAATCCCCAATAATCACTCACTGCCTCTATGTGGCTCGGGACTGTATCCAACCAAAACCTGTTTGCACGACTCAGTAGAGCCGTGGTAGGGTAGTGATCAAATCACAGTGGGAACTCACACGAGACAAATGACGATCACAGGTCCAAAGACCAACTTGTACACATGTCACCTGAGAACTTCCATCTGACGATAGGTATAGTACCATCTAGAAGTTCTTGGTGAGTCCGTCCAGTGTACTCACACCCAGTGAGCACCTGTATACGATCTTAGGTGCATCAGACCAATGGTTGCGGGACCAACTATCGCCTCTCGTCGGGGTCTAGAAACGTATACATTAGTCTACTCTGAAGTATCAATGCCCAGTCTCGATACTCACGTGACTCGGGACCATTTAAGGATGTGCTTATGGACTACCCAGCTCCCATAGGTATGATCGCCATCACAACACAGGTGCTCAAGCAAGATCTTACGGGCTTTATCAACATATAACCGCCATATGTAATAACGAGTATGACATATACACATGTTAAGATAAAGTCAAACCATAATAGTATATTACTGTATCAAGTCTTTATCAATATGTGCAAGCTGGATAAAGTATCAATAGAAACAAATACACATATCAAGATAAAGACAACTCAAATAATATACTATATGACTGAGCAAGATTGTCCTGCACATACATATCCTCAGCATCCACATGTATACATATACAATAATGGCCTCTAGGGCATACATATCCAACAATCTCCCACTAGCACTAAGGCTGTCACGCCCCGCTTCCCAGAGTGCGTTAAGATAGGCACGTGACAGAGCCAACCATACTACCTGTGGATAGGAAAATCCCTCCACAGTCACATTACGGCTGTAGAGATATCAAGAACAGGAAAGTAAATAAACTATCTAGTACATGTCCATGAATCAGAATAAATGAGTCAAGAAATAATATAATATGCGGAAGCAAAAGATCCAATAAATAAAACACCTGGAAAGTAAAACTGGATACCAACAGGATCCTCACCGCTCGGTCTAACAGCGGCAGTACTCCTGATCAGTCTGCAACAAAGGTAGAGGATCTGGGCCATGCAAAACCTAGACGTTAGTGCGTCATAATATCAAGCAATAAAATAAACAGGGGTAGCAAGACATACAAGTATGTGCATGAACAGTAAAACAGGTATAACAGTAATATAAATGAGGACAGTGAGGGTAATGTGTAGTGAGTAATCTAGACTGGTCTATTGGGTTAACTACTCTCAAGTCTTTGAAATCAATTTGATGAATCATCGATATAACTCAATAGTATCCCGTGCATACCCGGGACCACGGTCAAGATTCTCGGGCTGAAACCGAGACATGCCGCTAGGCACTAAAACAGAAAATATGTATAGATGAATGATGTCAGCAGCATCATCCCAAGGCTGGCCTAGCCTCTAAAACTGATCAGTATAAGCAAGCGAACTGTCGAGTTACAAGTCAGGTTTCATCATTGATTTTCCCATACCCCCAAGTTATATGTTTAAGTCAGGTATTAATAATCAGAAACTAATGCCAACATAGGATCAAGTAGGTACAGGTTTGTCTGGATAGACAACAGAAAATGTCCGTAGGGACAACATGTCAAGGCTGTTGACATTAGTAACAAGATCAGGTAACAGGTCAAGATATGGTACATCAGGTCAGGTCAAGTCAAGTAGTATAAATAAATCCAATCATGTCAAGAAGTGCACGGTATCAAGTCGTATCAAGTAGTAGGTGTATCAAGTCATGTCAGGGGTACACAAAATGTCACGTGGGTGCTCATAATCAAACTAAAATAAGCATGGGTATACAAAACAAGTATGAGGTACTAATGGAACAATAAAAATGGAACATTGTGATGTTGTATGCAAATAGATACAGATTAAAGCATATGGATGCACAGTTATCGATTTGGGTTAAGGTTATACTTCCAACATTAATTAAAATACACTTTATCAAATATGGAATGTTAATATTACAATATTATATATTCAAGTGATTTATGGATGCAATAATATGTATATTAGACGGAATGGATGCAAATAGTTATCCGAAAGTTATAAACTATTTAAAATGGTACTATGGGTTGTGCAAATAAGCATTATGTGATTCAAATATGGATATGGATACCGTATATCGTAATCTACTATGTAACAAGATTATTTTCAAGTTCTAGATCTAAAATGATATAAATGGAATATCGAAATGTTAAAATGGAATATGTGGTATTAGATTCAAACTACAGGTTTAATATGCATTTAAATAAGTATGTAATAAATAAAATAGCATGTAGCAAGTTTTACTTGCCTGATGGATCGCGATATGGATACGCGCTGCAACGTCCAATGTCGGTAAAAGTTGCGATGCACACACGCGTGCCCGGAACGGAACCAGCCAATGCAAGAAGTGACCACACTGCACGAGAACGTCTTCTGGGTCGCCCAGATCGTTGGCGACGGTACGGCTCTGGCAGGTGACCGGAAAACGGAAATCAAGAAAGCAAAAAGAAGAAGAAGAAGAAGAAGAAGAAAGAGAAGAGATGAACTTGTTGCTCTAGGGTTTCTGGGACAGAGGAGAAGTTGAAGAGGTGGTGGTGATGACGAGAGGCGACGGGGTCGGAGCTCCGGCGAGGAAGCAGGTGAGGCTAGGTTGTGAGCTGTTTGGTTGCGGGGTTGTTTGGTTGAGGGTTTCTTCATGGCTGTAGGGTGAGGGTGGTGATGATGGTGTCAGGAGTCGAAGGGGGTGATGAGGATGACGGGGTACGGTCGTTGACGGGGTTCCGGTGGTGGAGGCGAAGGGTGTCGGGGTTCTTGCTGTGCAGGGAAAAGATGGTCGTCCGGAGTGTTGCGGTGGGTGTGCAGGGAAGAAGAGAGAGGTCGAGGAGGGGAAGTCGATGGTTAGAGGGGACGGAGGCGATGGTGAGGCGGCAACGGCGGTGAGGCGATGATGATGAGGGAAGCGATGGGTTCACGTGGGTTGTGGGTCTGTAGCGGGGAAAGAGAGGAGGAGAAGAGCAGGAAGACAAAGGGGTGGAGACGAGGGTGATGAGATGGTCGACGACGACGAGGTGAACGTCGACGACGAGGACATAGGCGGGGCGGCGGACGTGGGTTTGAGCGGGAAAACGGGGTAAGGAAGAAGGGGAGAGGAGGTGGTCGAGGAGGGGAGATGACCGCGAGGATGAGAGATCTCCGGCGGCGAGAGCGACGGCGAGGCGAGGTCGTAGGCGAAGGCGCCGGTTGGCCGCAGTGGGTTCGTGCGTGAAAACAAATGAAAAGAAGAACTGAGGGAAAGAGAGAGGACGTATGCACAGGGGTAAAAAAAAATTAATAATTAATATATTAGAATAGAGAGAGGGGTCTGTTAGATTAGTTACAGAAATATTTTAAAAGAAAATTTAAAACCAAATAAAATATACATAAAGAGAGAGACTGTGAGATAATGATTTATTTAGTTTTAAAAAATATATAATATATATATAATTATAACTGTTAGAATAAAATATTAATATAATATTAGTACGTTTTGAGATTTTGGCAAATATAAATTTACTCCAAAACACGCCCGAGTCGGGTCTAAAAATTCAGATTTAAAATATGAAAAATATATGCGACTTTCAAAATTCAAAATGAATGCTTAGGTAACGAAAAAGCATACCCCCAAGAACGGATGCACGTACGTGCGCGAAGCCATCCAAACACGTCCGTTTCACTGAACGGGACGAGAACAAGATGCGCGGATGCTACTACGGGGTTAGGGGTATCATGCAGGCTATGAAATGTATTTTTAAAATATTTTACGCGACTTAAAATGTTATATGGTAAAAGATGCCATACTAGGTAAAATGTCAGTATGCGATAAAGTTGAAAATGCACAAGTCTACATAACAAGTCAGGGTGATTCATAAATATGAATCAAACAAGTTTCAAGTAAGCGGGTCGGGTCGAATGCAATATAAAATGTAAAATACCATCCGCACCCAAACATGATAAATCAATAAAATACTACAAATATATAAATACGGGAACTGGAATTGGTATAAATGAATCCGGTTGTTATATTATACCCAACTATAAAAAGAATTTCGTCCTCGAAATTCCAAGAACAAGAAAGGATAAACGAACAACAAACTATAAGAATAGATGTGGAAACTTCTGCCGGATTTCATCTTCTCGTTCCCAAGTTGATTCTCCATGTGAGCGATTTTCCCAAGAAACAAGCACAAGAGGGATAACTTTGTTCTTAAGAACTTTTTCCGTTCGATCCACAATCGACATCGGTCGCTCCTCAAAGGTTAAATCTTCTCGTACAGTCAGCTCCGAATGATCCAGCACGTGTGTGTTACCTCGAACATAATTACGGAGTTGAGATACGTGACAAACGTCATGAACATTCTTCAAAGATTGTGGTAACGCCAAACGATATGCTACTTCTCCCACACGCTCTAAAATTTCGAAAGGTCTGACGAATCGAGAACTAAGCTTTCCCCGACTTCCGAAACGAATCACACCTCTAGTCGGTGATATCTTCAGGAATACCAAATCACCAACGGTGAACTCTAGAGGTCTTCTCAATGTATCTGCCCAACTCTTTTGTCGGTCTTGTGCTGCTTTCATATGATTCCAGATACTGTTAACCTTCTCAACTGTTTGCACGATCAAATCCGGTCCTAATAATCTTCGTTCTCCAATATCGTCCCAACAAACAAGTGAACGACACTTGCGACCATATAAACCTTCGAATGGAGCCATCTGAATAGTTGCCTGGAAACTATTATTGTAAGAAAACTCTACCAAATGTAGATGATCCTCCCATGAACCTTTGAAGTCTAACATGCAAGCTCTCAACATGTCTTCAAGAGTTTGAATTGTTCTCTCCGACTGGCCATCTGTCTGAGGATGATAAGCTGTGCTAAACTTCAATCGAGTCCCCAAACTTTCCTGTAAGCTCCTCCAAAAGTGTGATAAGAAACGAGTGTCACGGTCGGATATGATGCTCGCTGGTACACCATGCAATCTTACAATCTCCTGCATGTACCGCTCTGCTAAAACTTCCGTTGACTGACCAACTCGAAATGGGATGAAATGAGCTGCCTTGGTCAATCGATCAACAATCACCCAAACTGCATCGTTGCCTTTCGGACTTCGCGGTAGAGCCGTCACGAAACCCATGGTTATATGTTCCTCAATTGAGGAATCGGAAATGGTTGCAATAAACCAGCAACCCTTTGATGTTCAGCCTTAACTTGCTGACACACCAAACACCTCGCCACAAAGCGGGCAATTTCCCGTTTCATGCCTTCCCACCAGAAATGCCATCGTATATCTCGGTACATCTTCGTGCCTCTTGGATGTATGGAATATGCTGAACTGTGCGCCTCCTTCATAAGTTCTTCGCGAATGTCTCCTTTTAGCACACACAAACGGCTACCATAACGCAACGAACCATCTTCATGGATCAGTAAGTCCGTTCGAAGTCCAGTTTCAACCTGTTCTCGAAACTTCTGCAATCTTGGGTCCTGCAATTGCGCTGCTTTAATATTCTTGATCAACGACGACTGTACTTGCAGCTGCATCAACTGTCCCGAAGAATGTGGTAGCATGACCTCCAAATCAAATCTCCGAAAGTCTTTAATAAGTTCCTTCTGTGCAGTCAACATCTGAATCGCTGGCAACCGACTAAGCGCATCCGGCACAACACTAACTTTTCCTGGATGGTGTAGGGTTCCTAGGCATCCTAATGAGGTCTCACAAGGAATCGAACATGCCAATTTCAAATTATCTAGGTGCCGAGAGACCCTAATACGGATCGTTTGCTAGAAATCTAGGCGAAAAAGTAATCTAGTTAACAGTTAACTAAGGGATACGGATATACAACCTTTGTAGATCCGTTTGTCCACCTCCATAGCTCCATGAAGAAGTCATCTCCGCTGTACAAATCCGAAATCCGGGCTCTTGCGTCGGCTTCATCGGAGAAGAAGCGGGCTAGGTCATCGACGACGTGCCGAAGATGATCTACGTCGAGGCATCGCTAAATCAAGCTCCGACTTCACCAAGTCCAAAAACTTGTGAAGAGAACACACTCTACTACTTGACAAGAGGTAGAGGATGAAGAAATAGGAAGTGGGTAGACTTTAGATTTGGATTTCTCACTCTTTATCATCAATCACCATTGATGAAGAAAGCTTTTTCTTCCTTGCTCATGAAGAAGAAGAAGAAAGAAATATATGATAAGTTAATTAAAAACAATAGAAAAATCAAAACTTATCATAATGTTAACTAGAGTCAAGTGTAGAGAATCAATCATGGTTAGTGGGAATGGTTAGGGTTAAGGATGAGATAAGAATGGTTGACTTGATCAAAGTTTCATGAAGCTTCAACTAAACTCCAAATTAAGCCACCATTCTTTTCTCCTCTTTTCCAAAATGAATAAACAAATAAATAAATGAATAAATAAAGGAAATGAAACCCTAACCATTCTTTTAACCATGGTTTAATTCTTTGCACTTAACCAAGCAAACATGTATCATCAAACATGATACAATCAAATGCACAAAATCATATCGCATATGTAATGCGCACACCCGAGTGAGAAAATCCATTTAAAGTGAACCGATACTAGTTAATGCAAAGTAATATATCAAATATATAATTATGCATTAAATAATTAAATCAACACTTGATTCAATGACCCGGTCATGTCGCACACAACCGACTAGTATATAATGTATCGGCTTATCAAATCAACCTTTGATTCGATAACTAGGGTATATCGCATATAACCTAATCGATACATTCATCGCGAGAATGGAATACGGTATCACATACACGCATTATTCTCGGTCCCGCACATATCTCATATGCGCTCCTATTTCGTTTTGCTTGAGCCAGGAAACCTCTGTGTAGGACTCTAAAGACTCGTCAATACGCCGGCAGCAGGCGATGATCATATCAAACACCCACAAGCCGCAAGCGGTCTGCTAAACGTAACGGCCACCCGGGTATTGAGCGATCTGAAGATCGACGAGCAAGCCCGCTCACACTCCAGTGAATCCAACCAGTAACACTACCGTACAGTCCGGTCTGATCGTCTGATATGTCGCATATCTCGCCTAGGGGTGGTAAACGTCAGACCCCAATAGCTCGATAAGTCGTGTCGATATGAGGTCTATAACTTTTCGAGAAACTACTGGTAACACTTACCAGTAAATCTCAGCAACCCTGGCCAGGGATTTCCTGTTATAGCCAATCGAACACAGCGCAACATCAACTCCCTATACCGGGAGAGACGAATCCCCTCCTATCGCTCATTGCCTCCATGTGACTCGGGACTGTACCCAAAAACCACCGTTTTACACGCCCTCTTGGACGTGGTAAGATGGAAATCAAAGCACAGTGGGAACCACACAAGACTCTATGACGATCTCGGGTCAACAGACTACTCTGTACCAGTGTCACCAGAGAACTGCCATCTGACGTGAGGTATAATACCATCTGGGAGTTCTCGGCGAGTCCGTCCAGTGTACCCAGTCTCTACTGAGCACCCGTATATCTCCTCTGATGTCAAACACCGATGGATATGGGATCATCCATCGCCCATCTGTATGGGTCGAGAAGGTACACGCTAGTCTACTCTGGTATATCGATGCCCCGTCTCGATACACCCACGACTAGGGACTTTGAAGGATGTACTTATAGACTACCATGTCCCCACTAGTATGATCCGCATCATAGTCCAGGTAGTCAAGTACAGATCCTAAGGGCTTTACCAACATGTAACAGAGAGACAATCAGTATACACGTTAAGGTAAAGTGCAACCAGATAGCATACTATCATGTCGAGCAAGAAAGTCCTCCCTATATACGTCCCAGCATCCACTACAATATACATCCTATGTATAGTAATGGCCTCTAGGGCATACATATAACTAACAATCTCCCACTTGCACTAGGGCCATCTGATAGCAGTGGTTGTAGTATCTCATACTCAACCATCCCATAATACTCTCTCTCTGGGAACAGGCTTTTGTGAGTGGATCCGCTATGTTGTCCTCTGAGTCTACTCTCCTAACCTCGATCTCCCTGGAGATCAACCATCTCCATGATCAAGTGATACTGCCTTAGAATATGTCTGGATCACTGATGGGACCGGCGTTCCTTGGCATGAGCCACAACTCCATTGTCACACAATGGGAGGAACATAGTTCATCTTATGAACCAATATACACCCAAACAGCCTCTTTGGTAGCATCTTAAGTAGCGATGTATCCAGCCTTTATCATCTAGTATGTCACGGTATCTATCGTTTGGAACTCTTCCAACATACCGTCCCTGCACTGAGGGTAAAGACAATGCCTGTGACTGACATTCAGTCGTCTTTATCACCCTGGAACCCTTCCAGTGATTCTCCCCAGGATCGGTTGATACCATCTCACTACAACTAGTGAGAATCCTAACATCCAATTAGATCTATCTCATAGATCCAAAACCCAGGATTTAGGAGGTATCATTTTGATCCTATATGGAAAATCATTGTGATAAGCGGAGATTGATCGAGCGTAGCATAGGAAACTCCTTCCCTATCAAGAGTATGTCATCCACGTACTCTACGAGGATCGTCACCATACTCCCTACTACCTTCTTGTTTATACAAGGTTCATCTACCATTTTGATGATGTCAATTTCTTTGACTAATTCATCAAAACAGATGTTCCAACTCCGCGATGCCTGCTTTATCATATAAAACATCTTGCACACGTTTCCGCTGCTCCCACTGTCTATGAAGCCCTCTGGCTGTGTACTTATAGACGCTCTCTTCTAAAACATCATTTAGAAAAGCAGTCATGACATCCAACCACCAGATATCGTAGTTATGGTATGTAGTCGTGACAAGTAGGATCTGGATGGACTTAAGCATAGCTACTTGAAAAAGTTTCATCATTATCCACGCCTGGTTGATGACGAAAAACCTTTAACAAGTCTAGCTTTGAAAGTCTCAACTTTTCCATATACACCAAGTAATCTTCTCAAGATATACTTGCTCCTGATGGGAATTTAACCCTTCAGATATAGCAACTAAAGTCCATACTTTGTCGGTGTATAAGGATTCCATCTCAGATCACTAAGCATCCAGCCATTCTTATAGAGTCTTACTCCTGATGGCCAGCTCGAATCTAGTTGGGTCATCATCTCATGATGCATTCCTTGCTCCCACTGTCATAGTGAAACCGAAGTATCTCTCAGGTGGGTGAGGAACCCTACTAGATCGGCGGAGAGGCTGAGGTTCGTTGGAATCTACTGAATCCTTTAGTTCTATCAAATCATCAGCTGCAGTTTGTATGGCTGGAACATTTCCAGTTCTACATAACAGACCTTGCCTCAAGCTTGTCCGGATTTTGCTTTTCAGACATAGGCTGGACAACCCTAAATCTCAACTAACTTGAGAGATGGGCTCTTCCCATATCATATCAAATATGAAGTGGTAGGCAACTGATTTGATTCGAACCTTATTCAATAGGTATGCAGCTTCTCAAGCGCATAACTCCCAAAAAGGAAAAAGGTAACTCAGTATTACTCATCATAGAGCACACCATATCAAATAGGGTGTATCTGCTCCGCCCCGATATACCATCGTGCTATGGTGTATACGGAGGAGTAATGCTGAGAGAGAATCTCATTCTCCTTTTGAATAGTCCAGGAATTCCGTGCTCAAGTATTCTCCTCCTTGATCACATCAAAGGACATAATACTTATACCCGTATCGGTTCTCTACTTCTCGCTTATATTCTGTGAATATCTCAAAAGGCACGGACTCATGTTTCAACAGGAACATATGTCTGAATCTTGAGAGATTATCAGAGAATGTAATGAAGTACAAAGAACCAGTCCTGGCATGTGTAGACAGGGGACCTACATACATCAACATGTATCATCCCAAGAGTTTACTAACTCTTTCTCTGTTTCCAATAAACAGAGCTGGTGTCATTATCTCTTTGTGACATGACTGGCGAGTTTCACAAGATGTAAATTCAAACTAATTTAAATATGCATCTAATATGTAACTTCAGCCAGTCGGATCGCATTGATATGACCTAGTCTACAATGCCTGAAGAAGGATCCGTTCATTTCTGAACTCTTCCTCTTCTGTGTGTTCCGTATACAAAGAACTGTAGTTTGATTTAGAACATTAATGCTTTTAGATAACATGCCTGAACCGATCAACTTTTGATATAGGAAATGTTCAAAACATTATCCAACAATACAAAATTTTACCGTTTCTTTACTAATAAAGAGACAGATATGATTTTGTATATCAGGTTCGGTATCTAATAACATTCGTTCAGAATCAATGTATTGTAATACAGGGTGACAGTGACCAACAGACTTGGCTGCAACATTTGCCCCGTTTTCTGCCTCATGAAACTTATCACCCGTTCTCAGTTCTCTACCTATCTGTAGCCCTATGTAACAGATTACATATCTGGGATCCTGATCTGGTATCACATACCCAGGACGTAAAGGATACTGAGAAACAGTTCTGTATAATGAACACACCCGAAGATAATGCATCATCATGCACTCTCCTCGTTTGGGCGGCACGGGAAATCTGGTATTCCCCAATTTCCTGCTCTGTCTTATAACAATTATAAGTTGGAGCGGGACCAACGTTCTCCAGCTCAGTATAACAAGCGGGTTCGGTCAATATTCCGTATTATTATCTTGATTAAGGCGTGATATGGTCGCTACCAGGAGAGAGAGAGAAGAAAACACTCAGCGTGCGCTCTCGCAAGAATAGATTGGTTATTATTTTATCTAATCAGGATGGCTCCCACTGCTTTTTATCAAATCTTCCTTCAAACCCTAAAAGGAAAGACTAGCCGGGATTAATTACACACTACAAGTTCGCCAATTTTTCAGCCAGGCCAGTGTCGGTACTTTGAGGGAGGTCCCCCGTGCTTCGCACGAAATGTAAACCTCATTTTCCCAGAGGCGTAACCTCGTTGACACCTTTCTAGACACCTACTTGATCGGCTAATTGTAATGTATAAAACTCTCCCAGGAGTAACTCTTACTCGCAGCGGGTATCGGGATCCAACTATCTCATAGAAGGTATGCAATCTCATTGCTAATTTCAACACTTGAAATTCCCGATAATATTTTGCCCCTAGCGTCCTATGACCTTGACGCAGGCCAACAAACCATAGTCCGCTAGTCAAGTTCAACCCGTCATTTCCTGATTGAATTAAACCCACCCGCACGACCCTTGACGCAGGCCAACAAAGTCGCACGACTACCCTAATCCAATCACATCATATGCTTATACAGATAAGCACCAGTTAGCTACCGCACACTACGCCTTGACGCAGGCCAACAAACGTAGCACGAATACTAACTACTACTTATCTGAAATGACGGAGGGCTACGACAGGTTTTTCTGAAAACCTATTGCGTAATGAACTTGATATCGTTGTAGAATCAAATGATTTTAAAAATGGAGTGTTTTTGAGGCTTTTCTAGTTTTGCTAAAGGAGTCACTCCCGATGAAGGGATCGTCGGTCCTTTCCTCGTCGAATGAGGTGCGGGATATATCATATATATCACTGTGCAAAGCAAAAACACTTAAAAGCAAACAAAAGACAAACCGAGTGTGTAGCATCTGCCAGTTATTGCTAAAGGAGTCACTCCCGGTGAAGGGATCTCGGTCCTTTCCTTATCGAATAAGGTGCAGGATATATCACATATACCGCTGTGCAAAGCAAGAACTGTAGCTACCTGTTTTATTTTGAAATTCAATTCTACAACATCTTAGGTTTCTTTTATTTCATTAATCACATTAATGAAGTCCCATCATTTAAGTACCTAAACATCACAGATAGATATGACGTACACTTATGCCATCCGCATTCGCCTCGATGTCCCCTCGTGAACCGTTAGGTTAGGTAACTAACGACAGAGCAGGGCAGAGCTAGCGCGGGTGTAAAACATAAGTAACGTCTATATAATATATCATATATACTATATACTATATCTATCACAGAACATCACATGATCACATCACAGATATCGCAGCAGAAGAATCATATGAAATATTGGATATACTAGGACGTCCGTGTTTTCAATACGAGCCAGTATAAAACACGGATTCCACGGTCGCGATGAATAGCCAAACCCACACCCCTAGACCCCTACGAGAGCGGCAAGCAACCCTACCAATTCTGGAGTTAGGAGACCCGGACTCGACTCCTCGAGTTGGTCTCCCACTGGACTCCAGAACCCGGTTACTTGTGCTCTCCTCCTTGGGTCTATCCTAGTGCGGAAAAGTAAATAATATACAAACGGTGACAACTTCCGCAACCTGGAAGTGCCCCAATAAAAGAATATTACATACAAGTTTTTACATGAATGAAAATGAAAAACACTTATCTCACATAAAAACCCCCCGGCTATTCAATCACGACGATCCAATATAATATATCCAGCAACACATAACATCACATGTCATCAACGTAAGTAAACATGCGTATCCCAATTGTCGTTGACATATAGCAACGAAACCGGCGATATCACATATTACACTTACGGTCACAGAAAAGAAAGTGTAAAACTACAACAGTTGGAATCCGCAACCACCTCAGACATCGCATGCCTGATCAAATGAATTACTTAGACATCGCATGTCTAATAATTATAAACCCCGCATTTTAGTCTCATTATCGAAAACACTTTTCAATATCAAGTCGGGCAATTCAATAGGATTCCCGACATCATGATCGAATGCTCGTCGCAAACTTCAGTAGACGGCTGCACCCCCGATACCGCCGACGAAGTGCACCAAGGCGGAACACCGCTACCGCGAGCACCCGAACGGATGCTTTCGGCGACGGGGTTCTCCTACAGTCACTTGGTCGGGGCTATGGAGTGAGGCTGTCTATTAAGTTTACCCGGCGAGTATCCGCGTACGCTACGTGATTGTGACGGACTTTTGATCACATCAAAATTCCGTGGCAACCGATCAAGTGAGACTAAACTGCTATGTTTATAACATTCATTTAGTTATCTCATAACTACTTGTGAATTCCAATTATTGTATCCCATTCCAGATAATTAGAAAATGTTAAACTTTCCGATTGAACATTCGAACACCCAAGTTTTCCCGATACAGATCAACATATGAGACAAGTCTAACAACATTCCGTTCGTGCCTCAGTACCAACGGTCCACCCGTAGAAGGGTCAAACCAACGCCTCACATGTGGCACGCCGTACTGCCCCAAACCCGAAGGTTCAAAGGGCAGTTCAAGACGGTCACATAATCGAGTTAAGGTTTGTTGTCTTCTAGAGGGTCCATCGCGTTACTTGCACTACTTAGAACGTCGTTAAACTACGGAAAAATCCAACACTTGGAAATTTCCCGACAGGGGAAAAATTGGGTATTTATATCCGATCGAACTTTTTAACATATTCTAAAATTTATCCAGAAAGCCACACAGACAAAATTTGATAATCCGATCGAAACACCGAATCCCCAAAACAACTGCAGAAAATTCAACTCTTGAAAAATTATCAAAAATACCCAGGAAAACCAGCACTGCATGTTATGAATTACTGTACAAATTTGGATGCCACAAACGACAAAACGGCCGCGGTTCCGCCGCACGAGCCATGCTCGTGCCGCGGAAACGCGGCGCATTGATGGAATCAGGCACACGAATTTTACAGTTTCCCTTAGAATTTCCTGCTGATTTTACTGAATATTTTTAATATGGAAAAATCCCAATTTTTGAAAAAAGGACAGAGAGCAAGTTTGATTCGGGGTTTCGGGTTCGTTCGGACTTCAAATTCCGTCTGGACTTCGCCTAAGGCTCTAGCTAGGCTCTGATACCACTGTAGGGTTCCTAGGCATCCTAATGAGGTCTCACAAGGCATCGAACATGCCAATTTCAAATTATCTAGGTGCCGAGAGACCCTAATACGGATCGTTTGCTAGAAATCTAGGCGAAAAAGTAATCTAGTTAACAGTTAACTAAGGGATACGGATATACAACCTTTGTAGATCCGTTTGTCCACCTCCATAGCTCCATGAAGAAGTCATCTCCGCTGTACAAATCCGAAATCCGGGCTCTTGCGTCGGCTTCATCGGAGAAGAAGCGGGCTAGGTCATCGACGACGTGCCGAAGATGATCTACGTCGAGGCATCGCTAAATCAAGCTCCGACTTCACCAAGTCCAAAAACTTGTGAAGAGAACACACTCTACTACTTGGCAAGAGGTAGAGGATGAAGAAATAGGAAGTGGGTAGACTTTAGATTTGGATTTCTCACTCTTTATCATCAATCACCATTGATGAAGAAAGCTTTTTCTTCCTTGCTCATGAAGAAGAAGAAGAAAGAAATATATGATAAGTTAATTAAAAACAATAGAAAAATCAAAACTTATCATAATGTTAACTAGAGTCAAGTGTAGAGAATCAATCATGGTTAGTGGGAATGGTTAGGGTTAAGGATGAGATAAGAATGGTTGACTTGATCAAAGTTTCATGAAGCTTCAACTAAACTCCAAATTAAGCCACCATTCTTTTCTCCTCTTTTCCAAAATGAATAAACAAATAAATAAATGAATAAATAAAGGAAATGAAATCCTAACCATTCTTTTAACCATGGTTTAATTCTTTGCACTTAACCAAGTAAACATGTATCATCAAACATGATACAATCAAATGCACAAAATCATATCGCATATGTAATGCGCACACCCGAGTGAGAAAATCCATTTAAAGTGAACCGATACTAGTTAATGCAAAGTAATATATCAAATATATAATTATGCATTAAATAATTAAATCAACACTTGATTCAATGACCCGGTCATGTCGCACACAACCGACTAGTATATAATGTATCGGCTTATCAAATCAACCTTTGATTCGATAACTAGGGTATATCGCATATAACCTAATCGATACATTCATCGCGAGAATGGAATACGGTATCACATACACGCATTATTCTCGGTCCCGCACATATCTCATATGCGCTCCTATTTCGTTTTGCTTGAGCCAGGAAACCTCTGTGTAGGACTCTAAAGACTCGTCAATACGCCGGCAGCAGGCGATGATCATATCAAACACCCACAAGCCGCAAGCGGTCTGCTAAACGTAACGGCCACCCGGGTATTGAGCGATCTGAAGATCGACGAGCAAGCCCGCTCACACTCCAGTGAATCCAACCAGTAACACTACCGTACAGTCCGGTCTGATCGTCTGATATGTCGCATATCTCGCCTAGGGGTGGTAAACGTCAGACCCCAATAGCTCGATAAGTCGTGTCGATATGAGGTCTATAACTTTTCGAGAAACTACTGGTAACACTTACCAGTAAATCTCAGCAACCCTGGCCAGGGATTTCCTGTTATAGCCAATCGAACACAGCGCAACATCAACTCCCTATACCGGGAGAGACGAATCCCCTCCTATCGCTCATTGCCTCCATGTGACTCGGGACTGTACCCAAAAACCACCGTTTTACACGCCCTCTTGGACGTGGTAAGATGGAAATCAAAGCACAGTGGGAACCACACAAGACTCTATGACGATCTCGGGTCAACAGACTACTCTGTACCAGTGTCACCAGAGAACTGCCATCTGACGTGAGGTATAATACCATCTGGGAGTTCTCGGCGAGTCCGTCCAGTGTACCCAGTCTCTACTGAGCACCCGTATATCTCCTCTGATGTCAAACACCGATGGATATGGGATCATCCATCGCCCATCTGTATGGGTCGAGAAGGTACACGCTAGTCTACTCTGGTATATCGATGCCCCGTCTCGATACACCCACGACTAGGGACTTTGAAGGATGTACTTATAGACTACCATGTCCCCACTAGTATGATCCGCATCATAGTCCAGGTAGTCAAGTACAGATCCTAAGGGCTTTACCAACATGTAACAGAGAGACAATCAGTATACACGTTAAGGTAAAGTGCAACCAGATAGCATACTATCATGTCGAGCAAGAAAGTCCTCCCTATATACGTCCCAGCATCCACTACAATATACATCCTATGTATAGTAATGGCCTCTAGGGCATACATATAACTAACAGATGGTACTTAAGATTAAGATCGTAGTCAGCCATCAGCTCCAACCATCTACGTTGCCTCATATTAAGCTCCTTCTGTGTGAATGCATACTTCAAGCTTTTGTGATCGGTGAATATCTCGACCCTTTCACCCAATAAGTAATGTCTCCAAATCTTCATAGCGAAAATCACAGCTGCTAGCTCCAAGTCATGAGTTGGGTAATTCTTCTCATGGTTCTTCAACTGTTTCGATACGTAAGCTATAAGCTTCCCATGCTGCATCAAAACACATCCCAATCCTTTCCCAGATGCGTCGCTGTGAATCACCAATCCTCCGGAACTGTCTGGCACGGTTAAAATAGGAGCGGTTATCAATTTCTGCTTCAACGCCTCAAAAGCCGATGCACACTTATCCGTCCACACAAATGGTACTTCTTTGCGCGTAAGCTTGGTCAAAGGCTCAGCCAGACGAGCAAAGTTCTCCACGAACCTTCTGTAATACCTGACAAGTCCAAGAAAGTTTCTGATCTCCGCAACGTTCTTCGGAATCGGTCAATCTTGAACTGCTGCAATCTTTTTGGGAGCAACGGCGATTCCATCTCCGGACACGACGTGCCCCAAAAACTTCACTTCTTCGAGCCAACACTCGCACTTGCTCATCTTTGCATACAATCTTTCTTTCCTCAATGTCTGCAGTGCGATCTTCAAGTGTTCTGCATGCTCTTCAATACTCTTCGAGTAGACCAGAATATCTTCAATGAACACCACTATAAACTGGTCCAAGAATGGTGAAAAGATTCGGTTCATCAAGTCCATAAATATCGCCGGTGCATTCGTTACTCCGAAGGGCATCACTAAATACTCGTAATGTCCATACCGAGTTCGGAACGCAGTCTTGCAAATATCTTCTGGTTTAACTCGGACCTGATGATATCCGGATCGCAAATCTAGCTTCGAGAATATCCTCGTACCACTAAGCTGCTCAAATAATTCGCCAATGCGAGGGATCGGGTACTTGTTCTTAATAGTCACCCGGTTTAATTCTCGATAATCGATGCACATTCTCCTTGTGCCATCTTTCTTCTTTACTAGAAGAACTGGAGCTCCCCAAGGTGAATTGCTGCTGCGAATTCAACCCTTCTCTAGCAACTTGGTAACCCGCTTCTTTACTTCTTCCAACTCCACTGGTGCCATTGGATAGTACGCCTTTGAGATTGGCGCTGCACCAGGAACAAGATCGATCGCGAACTCCACATCTCGTTTTGGCGATAAACCCGAGATGTCTTCGAATATATCCATGAACTCTCGAACTACAGATGGCGCTTCCTCCTTATTAACTTCCATCGACGAAAGAACATTGTTTGTCGGCCTAGCCCTAAACTCGACTGGCCCGACGGAACTGCTTCCTTCAGTAAAAACAAACTCCGGATGTCCGGAAATCTGGAAAATCATTTTCCTTTCCTTACAATCAATATGAGCGTGGAAAGTGCCGAGAAAATCCATTCCCAAGACAACAACAAACAAAGGGATGCATCAGAATTGAATAATTCTAATGCGGGAAAAACATGAACAAGTAAGATACCGAGATGACTTCATCCGAAGTCAAGATACTGAAGAGGATTAAGCACGGTAAACATGATTCAAGCTGGCGATAAAACAAGAACTGGTAAGCAATGAAACCGAGAGAAGCAAGGTAATATAACGATCATAAAACAAGGAAATGAATCAAAACTAGAATTCCAAGTTACTTAAATAGAGTACCGCATTATAACCATGCTGCAGTTCATAGTTACAATCACATAACTCCACTCAAGTCGCCCAAATCCCAGTATCAGAATCAAGAAACAGGGAGAAACAATAGAGAACCAAAAAGGTTTCAAGTCGAGATGCAAAGTGGTTTGCATATCGTCAAGGCAAAGGATAAGAGAAAGATATGATTCAAGAATCACGATAACAAGGTGGCAGGACATGTTCCTAATCACGAGTATTCTGATTCGTGTATTGGGTCCAATACCCAACTACAAAAGAATCAAACTCGATTAACCTATATCCTATGGTTCTGATACCAAACAAACCCTGTCATGCCCCGCTTCCCAGAGTGCGCTAAGATAGGAACGTGACAGAGCCAACCATGCTACCTGTGGATAAGAAAATTCCTCCACGGTCACATTACAGCTGTAGAGATATCAAGAACAGGAAAGTAAATAAACTATCTAGTACATGTCCATGAGCCAGAATAAACGAGTCAAGAAATAATATAATATGCGGAAGCAACAGATCCAATAAATAAAACACCTAGAAAGTAAAACTGGATACCAACAGGATCCTCACCGCTCGGTCTAACAGTGGCAGTACTCCTGATCAGTCTGCAACAAAGGTAGAGAATCTGGGCCATGCAAAACCTAGACATCAGTGCATCATAATATCAAGCAATAAAATAAACAGGGGTAGCAAGACATACAGGTATGTGCATGAACAGTAAAATAGGTATAACGGTAATATAAATGAGGACAGTGAGGGTAATGTGTAGTGAGTAATCTAGACTGGTCTATTAGGTTAACTACTCTCAAGTCTTTGAAATCAATTTGATGAATCATCGATGTAACTCAATAGTATCCCGTGCATACCCGGAACCGAGACATGCCGCTAGGCACTAAAACAGGAAATATGTATAGATGAATGATGTCAGCAGCATCATCCCAAGGCTGGCCTAGCCTCTAAAACTGATCAGTATAAGCAAGCGAACTGTCGAGTTACAAGTCAGGTTTCATCATTGATTTCCCCATACCCCCAAGTTATATGTTTAAGTCAGGTATTAATAATCTGAAGCTAATGCCAATACAGGATTAAGCAGGTACAGATTTGTCTGGATAGACAACAGGAAATGTCTGTAGGGACAACATGTCAAGGATGTTGGCATTAGTAACAAGATCAGGTAACAGGTCAAGATATGGTACATCAGGTCAAGTCAAGTAGTATAAATAAATCCAATCATGTCAAGAAGTGCACGGTATCAAGTCGTATCAAGTAGTAGGTCTATCAAGTCATGTCAGGGGTGCACAAAATGTCACGTGGGTGCTCATAATCAAACTAAAATAAGCATGGGTATACAAAATAAGTATGGGTACTAATGGAACAATAAAAATGGAACATTGTGATGTGGTATGCAAATAGGTACAGATTAAAGCATATGGATGCACAGTTATCGATTTGGGTTAAGGTTATACTTCCAACATTAATTAAAATACACTTTATCAAATATGAAATGTTAATATTACAATATTATATATTCAAGTGATCTATGGATGCAATAATATATATATTAGACGGAATTGATGCAAATAGGTATCCGAAAGTTATAAACTATTTAAAATGGTACTATGGGCTGTGCAAATAAGCATTATGTGATTCAAATATGGATATGGATACCGTATACCGTAATCTACTATGTAACAAGATTATTTTCAAGTTCTAGATCTAAAATGATATAAATGGAATATCGAAATGTTAAAATGGAACATGTGGTATTAGATTCAAACTACAGGTTTAATATGCATTTAAATAGGTATGTAATAAATAAAATAGCTTGTAGCAAGTTTTACTTGCCTGATGGATCGCGATACGGATACGCGCTGCAACGTCCAATGTCGGTAAAAGCTGCGATGGACACACGCATGCCCGGAACGGAACCAACCAATGCAAGAAGTGACCACACTGCACAAGAACGTCTTCTGGGTCGCCCGGATCGTCGGCGACGGTATGGGTCTGGCGGATGACCGGAAAACGGAAATCAAGAAAGCAAGAAGAGGAAGAAGAAGAAGAAGAAGAAGAAGAAGAAGAAAGAGAAGAGATGAACTTGCTGCTCTAGAGTTTCTGAGACCGAGGAGAAGGCGAGGAGGTGGTGGTGATGACGAGAGGCGACGGGGTCGGAGCTCCGGCGAGGAAGCAGGTGAGGCTAGGTCGTGAGCTGTTTGGTTGCGGGGTTGTTCGGTTGAGGGTTTCTTGATAGCTGTAGGGTGAGGGTGGTGCTGATGGTGTCAGGAGTCGAAGGGGGTGATGAGGATGACGGGGTACGTTCGTTGACGGGGTTCCGGCGGTGGAGGCGAAGGGTGTCGGGGTTCCTGCTGTGCAGGGAAAAGATGGTCGTCAGGAGTGTTGCGGTGGGTGTGCAGGGAAGAGAGAGGTCGAGGAGGGGAAGTTGACGGTTAGAGGGGACGGAGGCGATGGTGAGGCGTCAACGGCGGTGAGGCGACGATGATGAGGGAAGCGATGGGTTCACGTGGGTTGTGGGTCTGTAGCGGGGAAAGAGAGGAGGAGAAGAGCAGGAAGACGAGGGGGTGGAGACGAGGGTGATGAGATGGTCGACGACGACGAGGTGAACATCGACGACGAGGACAGAGGCGAGGCGGCGGACATGGGTTTGAGCGGGAAAACGAGGTAAGGAAGAAGGGGAGAGGAGGTGGTCGAGGAGGGGAGATGACCGCGAGGATGAGAGATCTCCGGCGGCGAGAGCGACAGCGAGGCGAGGTCGTAAGCGAAGGCGTCGGTTGGCCGCAGTGGGTTCGAGCGCGAAAAACAAATGAAAAGAAGAACTGAGGGAGAGAGAGAGAGGACGTATGCACAGGAGTAAAAAAAAAATTAATAATTAATATATTAGAATAGAGAGGGGTCTGTTAGATTAGTTACAGAAATCTTTTAAAAGAAAATTTAAACCAAATAAAATATACATAAAAAGAGAGAGAGAGACGGTGAGATATGGATTTATTTAGTTTAAAAAAATATATAATATATATATAATTATAACTGTTAGAATAAAATATTAATATAATATTAGTACGTTTTGAGATTTTGGAAAATACAAATTTACTCCAAAACACGCCCGGGTCGGGTCTAAAAATCCAGATTTAAAATATGAAATATATATACGACTTTCAAAATTCAAAATGAATGCTTAGGTAACGAAAAAGTATACCCCCAAGAACAGATGCACGTACGTGCGCGTAGCCATCCAAACACGCCCATTTCATTGAACGGGACGAGAACAAGATGCGCGGATGCTACAACGGGGTTAGGGGTATCATGCAGGCTATGAAATATATTTTTAAAATATTTTACGTGACTTAAAATGTTATATGGTAAAAGATGTCATGCCAGGTAAAATTCCAGTATGCGATAAACTTGAAAATGCACAAGTCTACATAATAAGTCAGGGTGATTCATAAATATGAATCAAACAAGTTTCAAGCAAGCGGGTCGGGTCGAATGCAATGTAAAATGTAAAATACCATCCGCACCCAAACACGATAAATCAATAAAATATTACAGATATATAAATACGGGAACTGGAATTGGTATAAATGAACTCGGTTGTTACAAAGGCCATATATTGGCGTATCGAATACCCAACGTCTGCTCTAAGGCCAGCTGTTGGCGTACCGCATACCCAACATTTCAAAAAGCCGCTCGAATTGCGCTTAAGGGAGGGCCTTCGTAAATGGATCCGCTGTGTTGTCTTTTGTATCCACTCTCCGGATCTCGATCTCCTGGCGATCTATGATCTCCCTGATCAGGTGATACCGCATTAAGATGTGTTTGGATTTCTGATGGGACCGTGGTTCCTTCGCTAAAGGTATAGCCCCATTGTTATCACAATACAGAGGTATTGGATCAACAATAGACGGAACCACCTGAAATTCAGTAACGAACTTCTTCATCTAGACCGCTTCTTTTGCGGCATCATTCGTAGCAATGTATTCAGTCTCTATCGTCAAGTCTGCGACGGTATCCTGTTTGGAGCTCCTCCAACACACCGTCCCTCCGTTGAGGGTAAACACAAAACCCGAGACATACTTGCTGTCATCCTTATCACTCTGAAATCTTGAATCAGTAAAGGACTCGACCTTGAGCTCTCTATTACCGTATACTAAGAACATCTCTTTAGTCCTTCTCAGGTATTTGAGAATATTCTTCACAGCCGTCCAATAATTCTCACCCGGGTTTGACTGATACCGGCTCACCAGGCCAAGCGCGTATGCTACATCTGGTCTGATACATAGCATTGCATAGATTATAGATCCTACCACCGAAGCGTAGGGTATAATGCTCATGCGAACCCTCTCCTCATCAGTCTTGGGAGACATCTCTTTGGAGATGGTGATTCCGTGCAAAGCGGGTATATTACCGCGCTTGGAATCTTCCATACTAAATCTCTTTATTACGGTCTCTATATATCTGGACTGTGAAAGTCCCAATAATCTCTTAGATCTATCTCTGTATATTTTAATCCCCAGAATGTATGAGGCATCATCCAGATCTTGCATGGAGAACCTTTGTGACAAGAACAGCTTGACCGATTGTAGCATAGGAATATCATTTCGTATCAAAAGAATGTCGTCCACGTATAAAACTAGGAATACGACAGTTCATCCTACAATCTTCTTATATATACAAGGATCATTCTCGTTCTTGATGAAGTCAAATTCCTTGACCGTTTCATCAAAACAGATGTTCCAGCTCCACGATGCCTGTTTTAATCTATAAACGGATTTGAGCAACTTAAACACCTTTCCGCTACTCCCACTATCTACAAAACCTTCCGGCTGATCCATATAAACGCACTCTTCCAAACTTCCATTTAGAAAAGCCGTTTTTACGTCCATCTGTCAGATCCCATAGTCATGGAAGGCAGCAATGGTAAGTAGGATCCGAATAGATTTGAACATAGCCACTGGAGAAAAGGTTTCGTCATAGTTCACTCCTGGTCTTTGACGAAAACCTTTTGCAATGAGTCTAGCCTTATAGGTTTCCACTTGCCCATCTACACCAAATTTTCTTTTGTAGATCCATTTGCATCCAACGGGTTTTACCCTAAGTAGAGCAATATCCAAGGTCCACACTTTATTGGTATACATGGACTCCATTTCGGATCGCATAGCATCCAGCAATTTATCAGAGTCCCTACTGATAATGGCCTGCCTGAAACTAGTACGATCATCTTCTTCCAAGATGCAATCCTCTCGATCCCCGTCTATGAGAAAACCGTAATATCTCTCGGGCGGATGAGAAATCCTATTAGATCTGCGGAGTGGCTGAGGTTCGTCGGATATTACTGAATCAAGCGGTTCCACCAAATCTTCAATTATAGTTTGTGTTTCTGGAACTTCATACAGTTCTACTGCGCTCCCACTGGTTTCTTTTGCAAGAAACTGCCATTCTAAAAAGCTGGTATTCCGAGAAACAATAATCCTTTGTTCCTCTGCATGGTAGAATAGATACCCATTAGAATCCTTTGGGTATCCCATAAACTTACACAAAACTGATCGTGTCTTGAGTTTGTCTGGGTTCTGCTTTTTGACATAAGCAGGGCAACCCCAAATCTTAATACGTTTAGGATACAAAATTTTACCACTCTATATTTCATATGGAGTTTTAGGCATGGATTTGGATGGAACTTGATTCAAAAGATATGCCATTGTTTGAAGCGCATATCTCTAAAATGAAAGAGGCGGCTCAGCACTACCCATCATAGAGCGAACCATATCCAATAGGGTACGATTCCTCCACTTCGATACACTGTTGTTCTGTGGTGCATACGGAGAAGTAAGCTGAGAGAGAATTCCATTCTCTTTTAGGTATACTAGAAATTCCGTACTTAAGTATTCTCCTCCTCTATCAGATCGGAGGATCTCAATACTTTTGCCAGTCTGGTTTTCTATTTCGTTTCTGAATTTTTTGAATTTCTCAAAAGCTTCAGATTTGTGTTTCATGAGATACACATATCCGGACCTAGACAGATCGTCAGTGAATGTGATGAAGTACGAGAACCTACCCCTTGCATGTATAGATATCGGACCACACACATCACTGTGTATGAGTCCTAAGAGCTCTGCTGCTCTTTCTCCGTGTCCAGTGAATGGAGATTTGGTCATCTTTCCCTTGAGACATGACTGACAAGTTTCATAAGATGAAAATTCGAACGTATTCAAATATCCATCTTTATGCAACTTACTTAGTCTTTTCTCTCCGATATGACTAAGTCTACAATACCACAAGTAGGATTCGTTCACTTCCGAACCTTTACTCTTGCGTGTGTTTTGTATATTGAAAACTGTGTTTTGATTTAGAACATAGATACCATTACACAGTGTACCTTCTGCAACCAATACCTGATTAAGGTAAATGTTCATGATATTTCTATCAAGAACAAACTTATATCCATCTTTATCAAGTAAAGAAACAGATATGATGTTGCAAACCATGGAAGGTACATAGTAGTAATTGTTCAAAATCATAGTATTGCCATTTGGCAACACTAGGTAATAGTCACCGACGTCACAACATCAACTTGTGCTTCGTTCGCTACTCTGAGGGACATATCATCAGGTCCAACTATCCTACTTTTTCTCGTTTCCTGCAATAAATTACAGATACAAGATCCTGATCCGGTATCTAGTACCCAGGAGGTAGAACTGACCGAAAAACAGTTCTCAATAACAAGAACACCTGAAGGAGATGCAATAGTATGCTTCTTCTTCATTGGGGTCATCAAGGAATTAATGCAATCCTCTTTCCCTTACTCATACTCATGACAGCTATCATAGTTTAAAGCTGAAACGACGTTCCCCAACCCCGAATAAGAATTCGGATCGGTCAAGCGATACGTTTTATTATCTTGATTAGGACGTGAAATGGTTGCTATTTGGAGAGAGAGAGAGAGAGAGAAAAGAAACACTTATCGTGCGCTCTTCCAAGATTAGATTAGTTATTAATTTATCTAATCAGGATGGCTCCCACCGTTTCCTCGAATTCTCTATCAAACCTTAAAAGGAGAACTAGTCAGTATTAATCGCACGTTACAATACTTGCTTAACCTTTCGGCCAGGCTACTGTTGTTACTTTGAGGGAGGTTTTCTAACGCTTTTGCGAAGTTCCTTAATTATGTAAACTCTTTTCCCTGGGGGCGTAGCCCTGCTAACACCGTTCTAGACACCTACTTGGTTTATAGGAATGATTGTTAAGTGAAATAATCTCCCAAAAGTAATCCTACTCATTAGTGGGATCGGGATCTAACTATCATTGTGTGATGCACTAGATGGAAGCTACTCTAGTTACCACACTCTAGAAGGTATGCAACACTAGCAAGTTTCCTGTATATTTGAAACCCCCGATATAATTTTTGCCCCTAACGACTTGTGACCTTGACACAGTCAATATGTCATAATTCGCTAGTCAAGTTCAACCCATCATTGTCCTGGATTGCATTAGACCCGCCCGCATGACCCTTGACACAGTCAAAATGGTCATACGACTGTCCCAGGCAATCGCATCATATGGCACAAATAAGTATTTCTCAGTTACCGTACACTATGCCTTGACACAGTCAACATACGCAGCACGAATACTAAGCAACATTTGTAAGAAATGACGGAGGGATATGGCTGGGTTTTTGGCGAAAAATCCTTTAACGTAATGAACTTGATTTCGTTGAAGGAACTTGAGCAGTTTTGAAAAGGAATGGTTTAGGCTCCACTTTTGAAAACTTCTGGTTTTGGAAAAATTGAGTAATCTATAGTATAAGCTTTTGCTCAAGAGGCACTCCCCGCGAAGGGATCTTGGCTCTTGCCTCCTGGAATGAGGTGCTGGATATTCACGACTGAATACCATTATGCAAAACGAAAGAATATAACTGTAGTTTTTCGAAATCTGTTCCAACAACATCTTTTAGGTTTCTTTATCTTGCATTAATCAAAATTAATGCGGTCCCATCAATTAAACCTATCACACCAGAAAAGAACGAAAATATAATGTACGTATATGCCATCCGCATTCGCCTCGGGGCCCCGTCATGCACCGTTAAGTTACTTAACTAATGGCAGAGCGGGGCATGGACTAGCGCGGGTGTAAAACATATACAACATCTACTAGTATACATATAAATATTTATAACATTCGTCCCAGGCATGATATAAGCAACATCATAGAATCTCAGCAAGCAACACAGAATGGTGGATAATCTTGGAGCCTCGGGTTTCATTTGAGCCACAAATGAGACCCGACGTTCTCTGTCGTGTGGATAGCCCGTGCAATGAAAACCTGGATCTCTACGAGCGCGGCAAGTACCCGCCAATCTAGAAGTAAGGTAACCCCAATCAACAAAGTGAATGGGCCACCCAGCACACCACGGGATCCGGTAACTTGAGCACCCCTCCGTGGGTCATGCCATACCCCCTACGAGTGCGGCGAATAGCCCACAAATTCTAGAGTAAAGCCCCATCCATCTCAATGCTATGAGATGCGGGCTTTTTGTCCTCTAGAACCCGGCTATTCGAGCACTCCACCGCGGGGTAATCCTAGTACAGAAAAGAAAAATAATATGTACAATGGTGACATCGACCTCGACCCGGTCATGCCCTAATCAAATAATATACAACATGGCAGTAACGGATGTCCACATGTCGGACGCTCGTCCCGCAATAACAAATATACAAATGAATCTTAACTGTACTACTATCATTGCACCGCAAGCTATCCACCATGACAATCCAACCACAACCACAACACAAACACAGAACATCAACGTGAATGTCATATTCGCAAACTCGTCTAAAAGAACATATAGAAGTTAGACAGGTTATACCGCTCAAGACATTCACGGTCACAGATAGTAATGTATGCACTGAAACTATTAAACAGTATTAAAAATAGCGACTTCGAAATATTTCGTATTGCTCTAATATCAAAGATAACATAATATCCAACCTGGGCAAAATCAAACAATACCTGAGATCCAATATTCAAGAGTACAGAACACCAAAAAAAATTCAACACCCAAAACCTAAAATAGACCGGCCAGGCCGGTTATTCTCACAATCTCGCCGACCAAATTTTGCTTTTTGGGTCTCGTTTTTTTAGTGGTGTTCATGTTATGACAAGAGTAGTCTTCTGCAATTGTTTTAAATTTTTTTTGAAGACAATAAAAAATTGACATAAACTTGAATAGTCATCGGATTGTTTCGGAGTTGTTTCGGTTTCGTTAGTTTAAACATTGTTTAAACTGTTGGTTTAGGATTTATAGGTTGGCTGATACCATTTTGGGTTACACTAACGCCCTAACCATCATCCGTGGCCATTTGCGGAACAAAATTTTTTATAACGATTTAAACTGGCGTTAGAATAACCCGTTAACACCGGATCTGCCATAAACCTAACTAGCAAGCTAAAGGGTTCTATTTATTATGATAGAAATTTATACCTAAAGGCTCAAGTCCTTTGGGTCTTCACTCCTCTCTTTTAGCTCCTTGAAGAGTGTACGGATCGCGCTTGATTGTCGGCCTCCTCGCGTCAAAGATGATCCACCCGAGAGTGTCTACTTTGAGCTCCTACCTCTAAACTGTAGGGATTCTATAGCACCACACTAGGTTTAGGGTTGCATCACACATGCTATAACAAAAATTTTAGAGGGTGCTAAACAATTCCAACCATGAATCGAACTAGAAAGATAGAGTAACAACATACTAGTATCATATACTACAAGTGTCTAACACTAAGTGGGAGAGAATACAACCTTTGTAGACCTCCTCCTAGATTTCTTGGATCGATTGAGGTTTGAACCGGTTGGCTTGTGTCCTTCCGAGTCCACGATGATCCACCACGAAGTCTCTTTGCACCAAGCTCCAAGCTTCTCTTGATCAAGGATGAAGAAGAAGCTAACACTCCACACTAGTGGGCAAGACTAAAGCAGAATGGTGATTTGGGTTTGGATCTCAATTAAAAACCTTTTCTTTCTAATCCTTTCTCTTTCTTTTTGAAACCCTAGTGAGCTTTGAGGAAAGAGAGGAAGAAGGAGATGACACAAGCTAAACTCAAGAGAATAATGAGAAATAATAATCATAATCCTTGCTTAACCCAAGAGAGTAAGAGAGAGCTATCATGATAAACTATGGTTACATAATATCTAGATATTTTGTAACTAGAGTTTAAGCAAAACCATAGGCCAAAACCATGGGCAAATGAAACCATGGTTTTGACTTGTCAACACAAGAAAATGAGATTTGAATAGTCAACCATGATTTCATTTGTCATTTTGCTTAATCTCAAATTAACAAAATATATGTATAAATATGTAACCATGTGAGTATTGCATTGCCACCACCAATATATCATCAATCATGACACATGTATGCTTGCATGTGTGCATGCACATCAACATATACATACACTCATGCATGCAACAAAAGAAATAGGTTTAAATAAATGAACTAATGAACTTAATATTAAATCAACACTTGATTTAATAACTCGGTCATATCACATACAACCCGTCCAATAGAAAACGCCCGAATAAAATACGGTATCCTATACACGCATTTAATCGAGCTCCCGCGCATATCACATATGCACCCCAAATCATTGTGCCTGAGCTAGGAGACTCCTTTATGGGACTCTAAGACTCGTCAATACGCTAGCAGTAGATAGTGATCACATCACATGCCCACAAACCGTCAGTGGCACAAGCAGTACGTAACGGCTCCTAGGTATTGAGCGATCAGAAGAAACACAAGCAAACCTGCTAAAACTCCTGTCGAGCCAACTGGCAACACTTACCGTACAGTCCGGTCTCTTCGTCAAATATGCTGCGTATCAGGTCTATGTATGGTATCGTCGACCCCAATAACTCAGATAAGTCATGCTGGTATATGGCTCATAACAGATCAAGAAACTACTGATAACACTTATCAGTAAATCTCAGCAGCCCTGGCCAGGGACTTCCTGTTATAGCCAATCGTATATGGTGCAACATCAACCCCAATACCGGAAGAGACGAAACCCCTCCTATCGCTCATTGCCTCCATGTGTCTCAGGACTGTACCCAAAATCCACCTGTTTGCACGACTCAGTAGAGCCGTGGTAGGGTGGAGATCAAAGTACAGTAGGAGACACATAAGACTCTATGATGATCTCGGGTCTACAGACTAACCTGTACCAGTGTCACCTGAGAACTGCTATCCGGCGATAGATATAATACCACATAGGAGTTCTCGGCGAGTCCGTTCGGTGTACCCAGTCTCTACTGAGCACCCGTATACGATCTTTAGTGTCACCACACCAATGGATATGGGATCATCCATCACCCATCATATGGGACAAGCAACGTATACGCTAGTCTACTCTGGTGATATCGATGCCCCGTCTCAATACATCCATGACTAGGAACATTTCAAGGATATGCTCATAGACTACTCTGTCCCACTAGTATGATCCGCATCATAACCTCAGTAGTCCTGCATCATCCTAAGGGCTATATCAACATGTACCAAATGAATGAAAGCACGATCAAATGAATATGTCAAGATAGAAAGTGCAACCAGATAGCATACTATCATGTCGAGCAAGAATGTCCCCTGAATACACACACACACATGCCGGTACATACACTATCATATAATGGCCTGTAGGACATACATATATCCAACAATCTCCTACTTGCACTAAGGCCAATTATTGGCGTATCTCATACCCAACCTCTCAAAAAGTCACTCATGCTGCGGTGAAGGGAGGGCCTTGATGAGTGGATCCACGGTGTTATCTTTTGTATCTACTCTCCGAATCTCGATCTCGCGGCGATTAACTATCTCCCGGATCAGATGATATCGCCTGAGGATGTGTCTGGATCGCTGATGGGACCTGGGATCTTTGGCTAACGCCATAACCCCATTATTATCACAATACAAAGGTATTGGATCAATAATGGTCGGAACTACTCCTAGCTCCGAGACGAACTTCCTCATCCAGACGGCTTCCTTGGCAGCATCATTTGCAGCAATATACTCAGCTTCCATCGTGGAGTCTGCAACGGTATCCTGTTTGGAACTCTTCCAACACACCGCCCCTCCATTGAGGGTAAAGACAAACCCAGAGATAGATTTGTTGTCATCCTTGTCACTCTGGAAGCTCGAATCGGTAAAGGCCTCCATTTGGAGATCTCCATTACCATACACCAAGAACATTTCTTTAGTCCTTCGCAAGTACTTAAGAATATTCTTCACTGCTGTCCAGTGATTCTCCCCTGGGTTGGATTGATACCTGCTTACTACACCAAGTGCATAAGTTACATCAGTGCATGTACATAACATCTCATACATTATAGATCCTACAGTAGAAGTGTAGGGTATAATACTCATGCGAGCTCTCTCTTCATCAGTCTTTGGGCAAAAGTTCTTAGAGAGAGTGACTCCATGACTAGCGGGTAAGGAACCCCGGTTGGAGTCTACCATACTAAACCTCTTTAGGACGGTGTTAATGTACCTGGTTTGGGACAATCCCAATAACCTTTTAGATTTATCCCTATAGATCTTTATGCCCAATATGTAGGAGGCATCACCCAGGTCCTTCATGGAAAACCTTTGTGATAAGAACATTTGTCACGCCTCGCTTCCCAGTGTACGGGCAGAGGATGTGACTGGGCCGCTACGTATTTACTGTGAAGTAAATACGCTAAGCGTATCTATGCAATATAAAAGTAAATGCACAAGAGACAAGATATAATCAAAACAACAACTTTATTTATTCACATTCTTTCTGTACAATACATGGAAAGTAAATACAACTGATAAAAAAGTAATGCCTAAAAATGGCATAACAGAAATGAAAAGTACTGAATGGAAAGTGTACAATGAGCTAGAGCTCGGGGTCTTCACTGAATTGGTCCAAGTTTTCGGCAGTAGGCTCGATCTCTGACGTGTCCAGATCACTTGATGACATTCAAAGAAGAAAAAAAGAGAATGTCGTCAGTGAACAGATCGCTCGGTAAGTCCCAAAGATAAGGGAGAAATAGAATAGACAGAGTAAGAAGGTATCTTTTAAAATTGTATTATATTGTTATAATATTGTGTTAACGCTGTTGTTTGTACCTTGGTACAGAAGGATGCCAGTGTATATGAAAGGGGTCCCTATATGCTAGAGACCAGGGCAAACAGAATGTACAAGGAACCGTTAGGCCACGGTACAACAGCAACGGAATATAGGTTAGGTGTCTTAATCTTACTGTCTCGTGCCACTTCTAACATCTTCCGTACCAATTTACCCCTTAAACCCCGTAGTGTTTTGATTGTATTGTTTGTCTTGTATTGTAACTGTATAGATTGTATAATTGGATGACTGACCGAAACTATGATATCAGTAGACGGATGTAACTGGAGAATCATGTAAATGGAAGTATATCTATGGTTCGGTTCAGCCAATACAGATTGAATAGTTTGAACAGATTGAATAGATAGATTCATATTGAATTGTAATATTATAGATTGTAGATTATAGATTGTAGATTGTGCTTGAATCATATTCAAGTCAGATTATAATGAGACCCACTCTGAGTCAGACAATTAGAAAAGTAAATTGAAGTCCTGATTGTTTTGATGTTATCGGTAACCGCTGCACATGGGCGGCAGGATTTGTGTCTTTTCAAAGACGATTACCGTATTGATAACACCGTTGTTAAATTGTCTACCTTAGATAAGCAAGCACCCACTTCTCCGGCTCCCTGAGGCTCAAGAGATTGGTCCCGCTTAAACCTATATTTACTAAGGTCCTTAGGGTAATTTATAGAACTTGAAGGGGTTTTATGTAAAAATACTTTTATATACTTTTCAAAATATTCCCCAAGTATTTAGTTATCGTCTTTAGAGTTACCATGACTGTAGATTTTATAATTGTGATATTTCTAATGAAAATATCCTAAATTCATAATAAAGGGTATTTATTTGTAATATTGACTTGTATGGAATTCATGGTATTTTAATGTAAAATGATTCTTGTGATATTTTTAGAAAAAGGTGAAATATTTATATTATTACAAAATAGATATTTTAAGGATATATATACATATATTTATATGAAAATAATTTTTAATATATATAATATTTCTAGAAATCCCATTTTCTTTAGATTTTCGTATTTTAAATTTTTCGAGACCGAATGCTCCTTGCGGAGATCTGCATCTCGCACTACTAAGCCCGAGAATGTGCGATAATCCGCACCATCCCGAACGGGTTCCCCAAATAGGTTGTAGCGGCGCTTTGCAAAGATTTGTATAAATACTAAATCGTTTAGAAAATGGTTTTATTAGTTATGGTATTTATTTTTAAAGATGTCATTTTTCCCGTATTCTATGTTCCAAAGGGTATTGTGCTATGTTGCATATGAGTGTGTGAGGAGGTAGGTCATTACCTCGCGATCTACTTAAAGGTATAGTAAGGTTTTGGTGGTTTAAATGTAGAAATGAACCTATGTGGTATTTAATGAAAAATACGGTAAAATGGAAATAGCAATTACATTTGATATGAAACTTCTTCAATATGATTAGTTAGTGTTTAATAGTCAATATGAATTGGTTTTAGCACAATTGTATTAAAGAAAAGTGATGTTTTAAGAAGAAACCGAATCGGAAATCGGATTTGTTCCGATTCCGTCGGGTTTTGGAAGTTCGTATTTTTTAGAAAAGAGTAAATGAGATAAATTGGGACTTACGGGTTTAGGACTTTAAAAGAGAGGAAGGGGCGACGAGAGGAGTCGACAGTGCGTCGTTTCATCGCCGGGAGTTCCTACGGTTGTTGCCGGAAAATCCACCGGAGCTTTGCCTTTCGCTCACTTCGATTGCACACTAGGATTTCTTGAGAGTTGGCTCAGAGTTTTGAGGTGAGGGGGTAGAGTGTAGGGGTGGTATTTATAGTGTTAGGCTAGGATTAGGGTAGATGAAGAGTTTAAATTGAAAAAATGTAAAAAATATATTAAAATGTAATAAAAGTGGAGTAAATGGGAATTTAAAAGGTCTCTGAAAATGGTCTGAGGGAATAAATTATACAGGTGTGTAGGGAATGTGAAAAGACACAATTTTCATGTTGAGGTCGTCACCGGACTCGGCCGTGACTCGGTCGGAGGCCTGAGTCGGCCGAGTCGAGGCCGAGTCGACCGATTTCCGGCTGAGTCAGGCGGTCGGAATCCCCCCAGACGGTTCATCTATCCTCTGGCAATGTTACATTTTTGGGTGTAATGGGGTTTTTGTGAGATATGCACGTGTAAACCCTTGGTATTCTAAAGGTTTTAAAAAAGTCAATATTAAAAATAATGTGGGGTATGGGATTTGAACTCTGGTGGCTTGGTTCAGCAGTGCAAGGTCTTACCAATGAGTTACAAGGTTGTCCATGCACATATTTAATTAGAATTAAATATATGCGGTTGCTTGAAAAGAAAGTGGCCTTTTTGGGCTTAAGAGATTGGGAATGAAAAGGATGGAATTGGGCTTAAAGAATAAGTTTGGGTAAAAAGAAATGAGTTTTAGAAAATACTTAGATGCGAAAAATAGATGAATGGATTAAATATAACTAATAACATGGAAATAAAAATATACAAATACGGTATTTTATTAATACGAAGATATAGGAATTTTAGAGTTGTTACAACAGTTTGACCGATTGTAGCATAGGAACATCGTTTCTTATCAGAAAAATGTCATCCATATACAATACGAGGAATGTGACAGTACTTCCCACAATCTTCTTATAAATACAAGGTTCATCTGGATTTTTGATGAAATCAAACTCTTTGATAATATCATCAAAACAGATGTTCCAACTCCGTGATGCCTGCTTTAATCCATAAATGGATTTAAGCTACCTACATGCTTTCCCGCTGCTCCCACTATCAATGAAGCCCTCTGGTTGATCCATATAAATGCACTCTTCTAAATCACCATTTAGAAAATCAGTTTTAACGTCCATCTGCCAGATTTCATAGTCGTAGTGAGCAGCACTAGCAAGTAGGATCCGAAGGGATTTAAGCATGGCTACAGGAGAAAAGGTTTCGTCATAGTCCAGTCCTGGTCTTTGTCGAAATCCTTTTGCCATAAGTCTTACCTTATAGGTCTCTACCTGCCCATCTACACCGATCTTTCTCTTAAAGATCCATTTGCACCCTACGGGTTTTACCCCAGAGGGTACAACATCCAAAGTCCACACTTTGTTGGTGTATATTGACTCCATTTCGGATCTCATGGCATCCATCCACTTCACAGAGTCACCACTCGTGATACCTTGCTGAAAACTGGTAGGGTTATCATCATCCATGATACAGTCTTCTCCATCACCATCAACGAGAAAACCGTAGTATCTTTCCGGTGGGCGAGAAGTCCTACCAGATCTACGGAGTGGCTGAGGTTCATTAACTTCTGTTGCAACATCAGGTTCAACTAAGTTGTCATTTGTAATTTGTGTTTCTAGAACCTCATCTAGATCTACCACATTGCTATCAGTATCATTTGGAAAAATCTTATTTTCTGAAAATGTGGCATTCCGAGAAACAAACACCCTTTGTTCCTCCTTGTGGTAGAAAAGATATCCATATGAATCTTTTGGATATCCCACAAATAAACATTTGAACGATCGTGTCTCGAGTTTGTCCAGATTCTGCTTTTTGACAAAAGCCGGACAACCCCAAATCTTAACTCGCTTAAGAGATGGTCTCTTCTTATACCATATCTCATATGGAGTGGTAGACACAGTCTTGGTCGGAACCCTGTTCAACAGAAAAGCTGCAGTCTCCAATGCATGCCCCCAAAAGGAGAGGGGCAACTCAGCATCACTCATAATGGATCGTACCATATCTAATAGGGTTCGATTTCGCCGCTCTGACACACCGTTGTGCTGTGGTGTGTAAGGGGGAGTGAGCTGAGAGAGAATCCCATTCTTTTTTAGGAAGTTCAAAAACTCTGTACTAAGATACTTTCCAGCTCGATCCGATCGAAGTATCTTGATGCTTAATCCAGTTTGCTTTTCTACTTCGAGTTTGTCCTCCTTGAATTTCTCGAAAGCTTCAGACCTATGTTTTATCAAAAACACATGACCGAATCTTGAGAAATCATCAATAAAAGTTATGAAGTTAGAAAAACCGTCTCGTGCATGTGTAGACATTGGCCCACATACATCACTATGTATGAGGCCCAAGAGCTCAGTAGCTCTTTCTCCGTGTCCAATAAACGGAGTTTTGGTCATTTTCCCTTTGATACAAGACTGACAAGTCGCATAAGATTTATACTCAAAAGAATTTAAATATCCATCTTTATGAAGCTTGTTTAGTCTTGTTTCATTAATATGACCAAGTCTACAATGCCAAAGAAAATCTTCATTTATATCTGAAAATTTTCTTTTGTTTGTGTGCTGTATGTTGAAAACTGTGTGTTGATTAAGGACGTATATCCCGTTATTAAGTGTACCACAACCAATCAACTCTTGATTTAGTTTAATGTTCATAACATTATGCTGCAATACAAAATGATATCCTTCATTATCCAACAAAGAAATGGATATTATATTACAAAGCATGCTTGGTACAAAATAACATGGGTTCAAAACCAATATACAACCCGATGGCAACCCCAGACGATACTCTCCCACTGAAACTGCATATACATTGGAACCATTTCCAATCCGGAGAGTATGATCACCTGTCTTCAAAACTCTGCTATTTCTCAGCCCCTGCACAGAATTGCAGATATGAGAACCCGAACTGCTATCCAATATCCAGGAAGCAGAGTTTATAGAAAAACAGTTTTCAGTTACGAACACACCTGAAGCTGAAGCATCAACATGCTTCCCTTTCTTGAGACCAAGGTACTCAGTACAATTCCGCTTCCAGTGTCCCATCTTCTTGCAGTAGAAACATTCTCCTTTTCCCGACTCCGCAGCTTTGGATTTGTCTTTTCCCTTTGCCTTTTTTATTCCACCTCTTGGCTTGGTGGATTTCTTCTTGTTCTTTCCCTTGGCCTTGGCTTTTGGGACGTAAGAAGAAGATTGTCCAACAAGCAGGGAGGGAGACTTCGCCTTAAGCGTGCTCTCCGCATTTCTCAACATATTGAGAAGTTCGGGTAGTGACTTCTCCATGTTGTGCATGTTGAAGTTCATTATGAAAGGAGCAAAGGCAGAGAGAAGAGACTGTAGAACAATATCCATATATTGCTCATTGTCCATTGTCCATCCAAGACCCTCAAGCTCTTCAATAAGAGCTATCATCTTCAAAACGTGGTCACCTACTGAAGGGCCAGGAGCCATCCGTATCTGAAACAGCTTTTGAGATGCTTCGTATCATAAGATACGAGACTGCTCCCCATACAACTCTTTTGTATGGAGAAAGATGGATTGAACATCTATCTCCTCGTGCTGCTTTTGATGTGTATTGTCCATCGATGCAAACGCGGGGCATTTGGCGGTGGCACAGTCAATATCCCACGTTTTGCGGATCTCCCTATCCGCAATAAAAGATTCAGGGCCTGATTTAGGCGGGGCTGTGGCAGTGAGGACATATGATACTTTATCATATGTGAGAGCAATGTTAATGTTTCTCAACCAGTCTTTATAGTTTGGTCTGTGTAACACCTTAGAATGCGATTAGTGGTTAAATAAGCGATAATGCGGTTTTTAGTAAAAAGTTTACCAAAATGGTTTTTAAATATTTTATAAAAATTAATGAATATTTTATTAGTATTTAATTTGGGCTTGCACACACAAGTGCATGTTAACCTAAGGCTAATTTGGGGTTAAACTATGCTTAAGTAGCCATGGTGTATTAACCCATTATATTTGGGTGATATGTAGTTAATTAAGTATTTTAGTTTTCAAATTCAAAAAAATAAAATGATTTTTTCTTTTGGGTTGACTTGAGAGAGGAAGGAAGAGAGAGAGAGAGGGAATGATAAGGTTTAGGCATGGCTAGCATTTATGGAGGAGAGAGAGAGGGGCATGGTTGACTCTCACCACACTCATCTCACTCTCTCAATTATTTTCCCACACCCTCATTTTTTTCACCTCACACACTCTCTCTCCCCCTCTTTTACAGCAGCAGCAGCAACCCCCTCTCCTTCATTGCTTCTTCTTCTTCTTTCCTTCATTCTAGCCCCCAATCTCCATTAAAAATCCCTCCTCACTTCACTAAACCTCTTGTTTAACACTTCATGTTGGTTCTTGAGGCAAGTCTTTGTCTTTGAAGGCAAGATTAGCAAGTTGAGCCATCACTAGACCAACTTGAGGTATAAACCTTACCCTAATCACTTTCTTGCTAAACTTTTAGTTATTTAGCTTAATTTAGTGTTTAAGTGGTGTATTAGTGCTAATTCGGTGATTTAAGTGGAGATTAGGTCAAGTTAAGCTTTTTATGGCTTGATTAGCTTAACTAAGTGGTTTTAGTGTCGTTTAATCCATGTCTTTGCACCAGGTTACACTAAACCCCATATTGTATTAAATTGGTGTTAATTAGTGTTCTAGTTAAGAATCATATTCGTTTTGGGATCTGCTTTCACACCCGTTGCTTCAGGCAAAAGTTGCGATTACTAGAGCTTAGTTACTGGACTAGGAACATAAACACAAAGCACGAGACCCCCGTTCATATTTCAGGCCGCAATTAAATAGGTTCTGGCCGCAAATTGCGGCCAGATGGGTGAGTTGGGTGTCGGGGCTTCTTCTGTAGGTGTCTGCTATATAATTTAGGTCTTTGGTATATGTAACTTTTCCTATTTCAACTCGTATCAAAATCTGGAACAAATTACCTTGTTTTTAGCACTTTTAAACTTACGCGACACGTACGTTATGAGAGTGGGTATGGTATTTGCTGTGTGTCACAGCAGGTCGGGGTGGTTTCAGACGTATGCACACACGTTTTGGTGTTTCGAATGCACACACGTTTAGCTTGCGACGCTAGTTTCTCATATGGTCTTGATATCGCGTTTTTGCAGGATTTTAGCCTTATGTGTGTTGCTTTGTGTAAATTCTAGGATCACAGGCGGGGACTTCGGACGCCGTGAAGAAGGGAAAACAGGCGGTCGGATACACTTAGCTGGAGATCACCGGTGAGTAGATTTAACATCTACGGGGAAATCGCCCGTATGGCGTTATGCGTAATAGGATATTGTAGCCGCATATTCATATTCGTATATGTTGATTTTGCATAAGCATCATTACATGCCATTATATTGTTGTGCTCGATTTAATATTTAGTGGACAATGCACTATTACTGACGAATCATATGCACAAGGACTAATTTGCATGCTACACCCACACTGTCGGTAATTGCCATGACACGCCTATAAACATATACAGTATTTTATCGTTATCGATATTGGCGCATATGCATATTGTACACTCATACTTGCGTATATACCCACTTGTACATCCATATTGGCGCATATACATATTGTACATTCATATTTGCATATATACCCACTTGTAAATCCATATTGGCGCATATACATATTGTACATCCATACTTGCTTATATACCCACTTGTACATTCATATTTGCATACATACATAATACTTGCGTATATACCCACTTGTACATCCATATTGGCGCACATGCATATTGTATATTCATACTTGCGTATATACCTACTTGTACATTCATATTGGCGCATATACATATTGTACACCCATATTTGCGTATATACCCACTTGTACATCCATATTTGCGTACATACATACTACACACCCATACTTACGTATATACCCACTTGTACATCCATATTGGCGCACATGCATATTGTACATTCATACTTGCGTATATACCCACGTGTACATCCATATTGGCGCATACACATATTGTACACTCATACTTGCGTATATACCTACTTGTAATCCATATTTGCATACATACATATTGCACACTCATATTTGCGTATATACCCACTTATACATCCATATTTGCTTATATACATATTGTACACTCATACTTGCATATATACCCACTTGTACATCCATACTTTTGTACATATACATATTGTGCATCCATACCTGTGTACATATACATTTGCACATACATAGATGATGCTGGCTTGATTTAGAGAATTGGGGACCGCCTGATATATTTTAAAAGCCGGTTTCATTCAAAAGAGCGGTTTCCCCCTTTTTGCTCATGGTACGATTTTATTTTTGCTGCATACGTCGCATTGCATGGATTTACGCATTGAGCTATGGATTTCTTGTGATTTTTGGATTTGAGAACCGTGGTATTATTTCAAGAAAGTATGTATTGTTTTGAAAACCCGGTTTCTCTTGATATGATATTTCAGTATGTCCACCATGCGTTTTCTCGGTTCTGAGACGTGTGATAGAAACCTGATTCGAGGAGGAGGAGGATCCGTTTGTGGGTTCATGGTGGACCCGGTATGGTACCCTGGAACGAGAACGGATTGTTGTGCAGTAGACGATGAGCCTGGCAAAGGGACTACTACCGACCGATAATTGGTTGGACCTGGCGGTTATCCGAAGGATACTGACCAGAGTCGAGAGATGGATATGGGCCGACCCGTACTGCCGGGGCCGAGGGCCGATTCCGCAGACGAAGCCCGTGGGCCGATCCGGACTGACGGAGCCTGATATATGAGGATTTGCATGTCGATACTGGACATGAGTATTTCATGTTATTTCGAGTGCCGATATTGGGCACTCATGTTTCCATGAGATTTACAGGATGTGAGGGCTGATTAGATTGACGGCGCCTGAGTTATTAGGGATTTGGGGTGTATCGATGGACACCGGTTTTTCCACGATGATGATTCGTGTTGATGTTATATTTTTCCCATGCTCAGCACTCATTTATATGCATTGCATCATGTATTTTTTTGTATCTGATAGAGCACCTCGCATGATTATTGCATACCCGGATTACCATATTGATGTTATCAGTTTGCACATGTTAGAGTATCGCAGCACGTGCATACTTGCGATTAGCTGTATATGTTATTTACTATTCACGAGTTGGCAACTCATCCCGTTGTGCCACAGTGCTTGTAGGTTGACCCTCAGTGTAGTCGCGGCAGGGCTACATCATTGTATCTTTTTGCTACGGATACCGCTGCAGTTGGCGTGTAAGCCGTGTTGCTTATAGGTGGGTTTGCGGTTATCCGTTTATATTTCATTGTACACTCTATTGTTTCTAGTATTCTCCATCTACCATTCCATGTCTTGACTTAAAGACCAGTTATAAGGACGATGTTGTATATTATTTTGTGCTCTGGATGTCGAGCTCGTGTAAGCCGACTTTATTTATGCAGTTTATCTTTTATGTTGTTTTCCGCTTTTATTGTTCATTTCTTCGCTACGGCGTCGTATATTATTCTCGTGGTGATTGTTTCCGGCACTGGGCGTGTTTGCTCCCGTTTGGGGATGCTTTAATTATATTATATGTCATTTTACTTATATCAGGTGTTGTACTCGTTTCGGGGCTAGTTTTTACAAAGGAGGTGCTGCCGAATTTTTTTAAGAAAATAACTTAAACTTTAAAGATTTTTACTCGAGCTTTCCAAATGTTTTTAACAAATGTTTTCATCATTTACTACTTTTGATGGTTTTGATTTCTGGGTTTTCGGCTTACTTAATTGCGTTACGCCTGTAGACGTTACGTAGTTAAGTGCCGGTCACGGGCCGAATTTTGGGCCGTGACAGTCCGATAAGCTTATTTTTCTCTAGTAGTAGCTTAAGTCCAGTCATGGTTTTCTGCCATTAGGAGAGAGATCAGAATACACTCAGCGAAAGCTCTTGCAAATTGGTTTATTACCTTATCTAATCGATATCTCCCACTGCTTTTGTCAAATTTTCCTTCAAACCTTAAAAGGAAAAATTATAGCCAGGATTAATTACATTCTACAACTTCGCTAACCGTTCAGCCAGGCCAGTGCCGGTACTTCTGAGGGAGGTTTCCCATACTTTCGCACGGACCTAATTAAAGTAAATCTCATTTTCCCAGAGACGTAATCCCGTCGACACCTTTCTAGACACCTAATGAGTTAGCTAATTGTAAAGTGCAAAATTCTCCCGAGAGAAACTATTGCTCACAGTGGGATCGGGATCCTACTATCATATAGAAGGTATACAATCTCATTGCAAGTTTCAACACTTGAAACTCCCGATATGTTTTTACCCCTAGCACTTATGACCTTGACTATAATCAACATATCATAAGTACTAGTCAAGTTCTACCCGTCATTTCATGATTAATTAGACCCACCCATATGACCCTTGATTATAATCAACATAATCATATGAATGTCCTAATTAATCCCATCATATGGTGTGTAGGAAGACATCACTTAGCTACCGTACACTACGCCTTGACTATAATCAACATACGTAGCACGAATACTAAGTACTCTACTTCCTAAAATGATGGAGGGCTGCTTATAGTTTTTAAGAAAACCTTTAGCGCTTCGAACTTGATATCGTTGTAGAATCTATTGGTTTTAAAAGGAGTAGCTTAAGCTCCGCCTTTTGAAATCTTGCTTTTTCATAAAAAAAAATCGAGTAGGTTTCAAATCTGATTCTACAATATCTTTTTAGGTTTCTTTTTTTACATTAATCATATTAATGTAGTCCCATCATTTAAGTCCTTAGCCATTACAGAAAAGAAACAAAAATAGAACGTACGCTTATGCCATCCGCATTCGCCTCAATGTCCCGTTATAGACCGTTAGGTTACTTAACTAACGGCATAGCGGGGTGGGAATAGCACGGATGCAAAACATAAACAACCTTTATTATATATCATATATATAATATTTCATTCGTCTCAGTATATAGAGTAATCACATTACAGAATATCCACAGCAGAAGCACATATATGAAAATACAGGATATACGAGGAGGTCCGTATTTTGTATTTAGCCAACAATAGAAAATACGGATTCCACGGTCGCGATGAATAGCCAAACCCACACCCCTATACCCCTACGAGAGCGGCAAGTGACCCTACCAATTCTGGAGTTTAGGAGACCCGGTCTCAACTTCTCGAGATGGTCTCCCACTGAACCCTAGAACCCGGTCACTTGTGCTCCCTTTCTTGGGTCTATCCTAATGCGGAAAAGTAAATAATATACAACAATGGTGATATCATCCTCAACCAGGAAGTGCCTCAATAAAAGAATATTACATAGATTTAATTTTACATGAATGAAAAGAAAAACTCTCATCTCACATAAAACCCCCGGCTATTCATTCACGGCGATCCTGTGCATCATATCTCAGCAACACATAATATCATATATTATCAACGTAAGTAAGTATGCGTATTCCAATTGTCGTTGATGTATAGCAACGAAACCGGCGATACACCACATACTACACTTATGGTCACAGAAAAGAAAGTGAAAAACTACAACAATTAGAATCGACACTGCCTTTAGACATCATAAAACCGGAATATCACATATTGAGGATTTCATGCCTAACAATGCATATCTTATATTTAGGTTTCAACCATGAAAACACCTTTTCAAAAGAAATCGGGTAATTCAACAAGATTCCCGATTCTACCGAGACCGAAATATTAGACTTACACGCAACTAATTACTTTTCATAAAACTAATTAGTGTAGATTCCAATTATTGTATCACATCACAGATATCTAGACAATATTAAACGTTTCAATTGAATCAACAAGCACCCTCAAATTACCCCTATGAGCTCAACACTTGAGCAAAATTAAAATACCCAAAAAACGAGCCACAGTGCCTATGATCCATCCGTAGAAGGCCCAAACCAATGCCTCACCTATGACACTGCGGAACTACGACAAACCCTAGGGTTCAGTCGCGGTTCCGAGGACATAGAATAGAGTTAAGGTTTTTGTTCTTCTAGAGGGTCTATAGAGTTACTTGCGTGACTATCGAATATAATTAACTTATGAAAATTCCAACATTTGGAATTTTTCAGCGAGGGCAATGGGGGGGGGGTTATTGATGTTCGCTTGAACTGTCAAACATCGTCCAAGTTACTATTACAATATTAAAAAATACGACTACGAAATACTCCGAATAAGGCCCTAAGCACAATTTGCATCACATGAAAATTTGGCCTAAACAAACAATATCTGAAACCCCAAAACCTACACACCAGAGCACAGAAAAAATTCGAAGCAATGAGGGGGTAAGGGGGCCGGCGACACCGGATTAAGTGGGAGAGTGCTCGGCCAATTTCTGAGCGTTTTGCCTCGATTTTGTTCTGCGCTCTCAGTGCACTGTCAGTAAGCTTCTGCAGTTGTTTGAAATTTTTTTCTAGCACTTTAAAAATTCGACAGAGAAGCAAAATTCAAGGGTTGCAGTTTTGTAATTCCGAGTTGTTTCGTTTCCGTATTCTATCTAACATTGTCTATGTTTCTAACTTGGCTCTGATACCACTGTAGGGATTCTATAGCACCACACTAGGTTTAGGGTTGTATCAAACATGCTATAACAAAAATTTTAGAGGGTGCTAAACAATTCCAACCATGAATCGAACTAGAAAGATAGAGTAACAACATGCTAATATCATATACTACAAGTGTCTAACACTAAGTGGGAAAGAATATAACCTTTGTAGACCTCCTCCTAGACTCCTTGGATCGATTGAGATTTGAACCGGTTGGCTTGTGTCCTTCCAAGTCCACGATGATCCACCACGAAGTCTCTTTACACCAAGCTCCAAGCTTCTCTTGATTAAGGATGAAGAAGAAGCTAACACTCCACACTAGTGGGCAAGACTAAAGTAGAATGGTGATTTGGGTTTGGATCTCAATTAAAAACCTTTTCTTTTTAATCCTTTCTCTTTCTTTTTGAAACCCTATGTCACGCCCCGAAATATTAGCTCATGACCGGCACTTAAATCATGCCACATCTAAAAGCGTAACGTAATTCAAGTAAGCCGAAACCCAGAAATCTAAACCTTTTAAAGAAAATAAAGAAGTGAAGTTTTGAAATAAAGGTATAATTAAATCAAGTTTTCTTAAAATGCATAGAAAAGGAACATGAAAATGCAAGTTGAATTTATTAGTTTGAAAACATGTTTCGTCTTTTAAAAATTTGGCAGCACCTCCTTTGCATTTTTTGATCTAAAACCATATATACAAGATAATGATAAAGGCATCCCTAAGCGGGAGCTAGCTCTTCGCCAAACGGCGGATCACAACCACGCAAGACAGTATATATAAGTATACGACGCCCAACGACGAAGTTCACCACCAAAGATAAATAAATAAGCAAGACATCAACCCAAAATGCGAACATAAAACTCATCGCTCAAGTCTCGCAACTACAAGTCTTGCTAAGTCTCATTACTTATACAATTACTAATTTTGATTGATGGAGTTGACTAGATACAATATGAATAGAAAATACAAGAGTGGGTACGATACAAATGCCCCACCTACTAATGCAAAACACCCAAATGAAGCTATGTGCCAGCGGATGCCGCTACGGATCCATGCGGTCAACCTACAAGAACTGTGGCACAACGGGGGTGAGTTGCCAACTCGTGAGTAGAAAAACATCAACAAATAGAAATCGAATAAACAATAACTTCTAGGTCAACTGTATCATAAAGGTAATACTATGATATCTAGGGTGACCAGGTCTGTATACGTGCCAACAACAGAAAATAGACGCCTATCAGCATATATATAACATCCAACAATATAATTAATGCATGTATGCATGTGGATCTCATCCAACCATATAATCAATGTATGTATGTATGTGGATCTCGTCCATGTGTCAACCACTGACACAACAACATCATGCATGTAAATATCATAAAAGCATATGCATAAAAGTATGAGGATATAAATCAACATGTGTCCATCGCGACACATCAAAATCATGGAACCTGAGTGTCCAGCATCGACACTCGAAACATCATGAAAACCCGTGTCCAGTATCGACACGTAAATCTTCATATCTCGGGCTCTGTCAGTCCGGATCGGCGCTCGGGCTCCATCAGTCCGGATCGACCCATCTCATCTCTCGACTCCGGTCGGTATTCTCCGGATATCCGCCAAGCCCAACCAATCACCGGTAGGTAGTGGTCCCTCTGCCAGGCTCACCGTCTACTGCACAGCAATCCGTTCTCGCCCCGGGGTACCATACCGGGTCCACCATGTACTCGCAATCGGCCTCATCCAGCTCCTCGAATCGGGTTTCACATGTCACACGTCTCAGAACCGAGAAAACACATGGTGGACGCACTGAAATATCATATCAAGAGAAACCGGGTTTTTAAAACAATACATACTTTCTTTTGAAATACCCACGGTTCTCAAATCCAGAAATCTCATGAAAACAGTATATCTCAATGCGTATAATCATAAAGCATGATGTGTTAGTTGTATGTATGCCCTAGAGGCCAGTATTGTACAGATGATGTATATTATATTGGATGCTTGGACATATATAGAGATGAATTTCTTGCTCGATATGATAGTATGCTATCTGGTTGCTCTTTATCTTAACATGTACACTTGTCTCTTTAAACTGTCTTATAGTTACATGTTGATAAAGCCCTTAGGATGTGTACTTGACTACCTGGACTATGATGCAGATCATACTAGTGGGGACATGGTAGTCTATAAGTACATCCTTCAAGGTCCCTAGTCGTGGGTGTATCGAGACAGGGCATCGATATACCAGTGTAGACTAGCGTATACGCTTCTCGACCCATGAGATGGGCGATGGATGATCCCATATCCATTGGTGTTTGACATCAGAGATGGTATACGGGTGCTCAGTGGAGACTGGGTACACTGGACGGACTCGCCGAGAACTCCCAGATGGTATTATACCTCACGTCAGATGGCAGTTCTCAGGTGACACTTGTACAGGTTAGTCTGTAGACCCGAGATCGTCATAGAGTCTTGTGTGATTCCCACTGTGCTTTGATCTCCACCTTACCACGTCCATGAGGGCGTGCAAAACGGTGGTCTTTGGGTACAGTCCCGAGTCACATGGAGGCAATGAGCGATAGGAGGGGTTTCGTCTCTCCCGGTATTGGGGGTTGATGTTGCGCTGTACTCGGTTGGCCGTAACAGGGAAGTCCCTGGCCAGGGCTGATCAGAGATTTGCTGGTAAGTGTTACCAGTAGTTTCTCGACCCGTTATGAGCCTCACATCGGCACGACTTATCGGTTATTGGGGTCTGACGTATACCACCCCTAGACTTGATATGCGACATATCAGACGATCAGACCGGACTGTACGGTAAGTGTTACTGGTTGGATTCACAGGAGTGTGAGCAGGCTAGCTCGTCGATCTTCTGATCGCTCAATACCCGGATGGCCGTTACGTTTAGCAGACCGCTTGCGGCTTGTGGGTGCTTGATATGATCATCATCTGCTACCGGCGTATTGACGAGTCTTTAGAGTCCTACACAGAGGTTTCCTGGCTCAAGCGAAACGAAATAGGAGTGCATATGAGATATGTGCAGGACCGAGAATGATGCGTGTATGTGATACCGTATTTCATTCTCGCGATGAATGTTTCGATTGGTTATATGTGATATAACCTAGTTATCGAATCGTAGATTGATTCGATAAGTCGATACATTGGATACTAGTCGGTTATGTGCGACATGACCGGATCATTGAATCAAGTGTTGATTTAATGATTTAATGTATAATTATATATTTGATATATTACTTTGCATTAACTAGTATTGGTTCACTTTAATAGGATTTTCTCACTTGTAGTTCACAAGTTGTATATGTGATATACTTTTGTGCACTACAATGTGTCATGTTTGATGATGCATGTAAATTGGTTTTGTGTTAAGACTTAAACCATGGTTATGATAATAATTAGGGTTTTGATTTATTTACTTATTTATTTATCTATCCTTTTTTGATAAATAAATAAAAGATAACAAAATGGTTTCTTTCATGAAGCTTGATGAAGCTTCATGAAGCTTTGACTAAAGTGACCATTTTGTCATCATCCTTAACCCTAACCATTCTTACTTGACCATGGTCTATTCTCTACACTTAACCAAGGTTAGAAGATGATAAGTATTCATTTTTATTGTTCTTTTTACAACACTTATCATATTCTTTCTTCTTCTTCAAGATAGAAAGCTTGATGCCATCAATGGCAACTTGAGATCTAAAGTGAGAAATCCAATTCTAAAGTGAACCCACCTCCTATTTCTTCACCCTCTACCTCTTGCAAAGTTGTTTTGGGTGTTTTCTTCACAAGTTTCACAACTTTGTGAAGTCGGAGCTTGAACTTGTGATGCCTCGACGTAGATCATCTTCGGCACGAAGCCGACGACCTAGTCTGCCCATTTCTCCGATCAAGCCGACGCATGAGTCCGGGATTCGAGATGGACAGCGAGAGGACGCCTACGTGGAGCCAAGGAAGTGGATATCCGGATCTACAAAGGTTGTAGTTTCTTATCTTTAGTTAAGTTGTTAACTAGATTCATATTTCACCTAAACTTCTAGTCAACGATCCGTATTAGGGTTTCTCGGCACCCATAATTTTTGAAATTGGCATGGTTGATGCCTTGTGAGACCTCTATAGTGTGCCTAGAAACCCTACAGTGGTATCAGAGCCTAGCTAGAGCCTTAGGCAAAGTCCAGACGACGTTTGAAGTCCGATCGAACCAAAACCCTAACCCGAAAACGGCTCTCTGTACATTTTTTAAAAACTGGGTTTTTTCCAAATTAAAAATATGCAGAAAACTCAGCAAGAAATTCTAAGAATTACGGCACAAAATTTAAGTCATGAACAGTGCAACCTGCGGCGGAACCGCGGCATAAGCCTCCTTAAGCGGCGGTTCTGCGGCAGGATGATGACGTCAGCACTCCTACTTTGCGCAGTAATTAATTATTTCAGAAGCTGAGTTTTATGGGTATTTTTAATATTTATTCCAGAGTTTAATTTTCTGGGGTATTTTGGAGCTTTGATGTTTCGACCGGATTATCAAATTTCGTCTTTGTGTATTTCCGGATGACTTTAGAATATGTTAAAAAGTTCGACCGGATATAAATACCCAACTTTTCCCCTGTCGGGAAATTTCCAAGTGTTGGATTTTTCCGTAGTTTAACGACGTTCTAAGTAGTGCAAGTAATGCGATGGACCCTCTAGAAGACAACAAACCTTAACTCGATTATGTGACCGTCTTGAACTGCCCTTTGAACCTTCGGGTTTGGGGCAGTACAGCGTGCCATATGTGAGGCGTTGGCTTGACCCTTCTACGGCTGGACCGTTGGTACTGAGGCACGAACTGAATGTTGTTAGACTTATTTCATGTGTTGAGCTGTATCGGGAAAACTTGGGTATTCGAATGTTCGATCGGAAAGTTTAACATTTTCTGTTTATCTGGAATGTGATACAATAATTGGAATTCACAAACAGTTATGAGATAACTGAATGAATGTTATAAATCTAGCAGTTTAGTCCCACATGATATTGAAAAGAGTTTTCGATAATGAGACTAAAATGCAGGATTTATATCTGTTAGGCATGTGATGTCTAAGTATTTCATTAGATTAGGCATGCGATGTCTAAAGAGGTTGCGGATTCCAACTGTTGTAGTTTTACACTTTCTTTTCTGTGACCGTAAGTGTAGTATGTTCATATCGCCGGTTTCGTTGCTATACGTCAACGACAATTGGGATATGCATACTTACTTACGTTGATGACATGTGATGTTATGTGTTGCTGGATATGTTATATTGGATCGTCGTGTTTGAATAGCCAGGGGTTTTTATGTGAGATGAGTGTTTTTCATTTTCATTCATGTAAAAACTTGTATGTAATATTCTTTTTATTTGGGGCACTTCCAGGTAGCGGAAGTTGTCACCTTTTGTATATTATTTACTTTTCCGCATTAGGATAGACCTAGGAGGGGAGCACAAGTAACCGGATTCTGGGGTCCAGTGGGAGACCAACTCGAGGAGTCGAGTACGGGTCTCCTAACCCTAGAATTGGCAGGGTTGCTTGCCGCTCTCGTAGGGGTCTAGGGGTGTGGGATTGGCTATTCATCACGACCGTGGAATCCGTGTTTTATACTGGCTCGTATTGAAAACACGGACGTCCTAGTATATCCAATATTTCATATGTTTCTTCTGCTGCGATATCTGTGATGTGATCATGTGATGTTCTGTGATGGATACAGTATATAGTATATATGATATATTATATAGACGTTACTTATGTTTTACACCCGTACTAGCCCTGCCCCGCTCTGCCGTTAGTTACCTAACCTAACGGTGCACGAATGGACATCGAGGCGAATGCGGATGGCATAAATGTACGTCGTATTTATCTGTGATGTTTAGGTACTTAAATGATGGGACTTCATTAATATGATTAATGAAAGAAAAGAAACCTAAGATGTTGTAGAATCAAATTTTAAACAAAACAGGTAGCTACAGTTCTTGCTTTGCATAGCGGTATATATGATATACCCCGCACCTTATTCGATGAGGAAAGGATCGAGATCCCTTCACCGGGAGTGACTCCTTTAGCAATAACTGGCAGATGCTACAAACTCGGTTTGGTTATTGATTGCTTTTAAGAGTTTTTGCTTTGCATAGTGATATATGTGATATATCCCGCACCTCATTCGACGAGGAAAGGGCCGACGATCCCTTCACCGGGAGTGACCCCTTTAGCAAAACTAGAAAAGCCTCAAAATCACTCCATTTCAAAACTTCATTTGATTCTACAATGATATCAAGTTCATTACGCAATAGGTTTTCAGAAAAACCTGTCGTAGCCCTCCGTCATTTCAGATAAGTCCTGTTTAGTATTCGTGCTGCATTTGTTGACCTTGTCAAGGCGCAGTGTGCGGTAGCTAACCAGTATTTATCTGCTTATGCATATGATGCAGATTGGGTTAGGGTAGTCGTACGGCCTTGTTGACCTTGTCAAGGGTCGTGCGGGTGGGTTTGATTCAATCAAGAAATGACGGGTTGAACTTGACTTGCGGTCTATGGTTTGTTGACCTTTTCAAGGTCATAGATCGTTCGGGGCAAAATATTATCAGGAATTTCAAGTGTTGAAATTTGCAATGAGATTGCATACCTTCTATGAGATAGTTGGATCCCGATACCCACTGCGAGTAAGAGTTACTCCTGGGAGAGTTTTACACATTGCAATTAGCTGATCAAGTAGGTGTCTAGAAAGGTGTTAACGAGGTTACGCCTCTGGGAAAACGAGATTTACATTAATTAGGTTCGTGCGAAAGCACGGGGGACCTCCCTCAAAGTACCGACACTGGCCTGGCTGAAAGATTGGCGAACTTGTAGTGTGTAATTAATCCCGGCTAGTCTTTCTTTTTAGGGTTTGAAGGAAGATTTGATAAAAACAGTGGGAGCCATCCTGATTAGATAAGATAATAACCAATCTGATCTTGCACGAGCATACGCTAAAGTGTTTTCTTCTCTCTCTCTCCAGGTAGCGACCATTTCATGCCTTAATCAAGATAATAATATGGATGTATTGACAGAACCCGCATGTTATACTGTGCTGGGGAACGTTGGTTCCATTCTTTCTTATAAGAGTTATAGGACTGAACAGGATATAGGGGAATACCAGGATTCCCATGCCACCCGAATGAAGAAAGTACATGATGATGCATTTTCTTCGGGTGTGTTCGTTACAGAGAACTGTTTCTCCATTTGCTCCACGTCCTGGGTATTAGATACCGGGTCAGGATCCCATATATGTAATCAGTTACATGGGCTCAGGAAAGGTAGAAAACTTGGAGAAGGTGATAAAGACATTAGAGTTGGAAATGGTGCAATTGTTGCAGCTAAGACTGTCGGGGAATATCACCTTGTATTACCAACTGGTAATACATTGGTTCTGAACGAATGCTATTACATGCCGAACCTGATATGCAACATTATATCGGTTTCTTTATTAAGTAAAGAGAGAGATAATTTTGTATTACAGGATAATGTTATGAACATTTTCCGTAACCAAAAGTTGGTTGGATCAGGCACGTTGTGCAATGGCATTTATGTTCTAAATCAATCAACAGTTCTGAGCATAACAAACACACACAAGAGGAAGAGTTCAGAACTGAACGAATCCTTCTTGTGGCATTGTAGACTGGGTCACATCAATGCGACATGACTGGCTAAGTTGTATAAGGATGGATATTTGAAACGTTTCGAATTTTCATCTTATGACACTTGCCAGTCATGTCTCAAAGGCAAGATGACCAAAACTCCGTTTACGGGACACGGAGAAAGAGTTACCGAACTCTTGGGACTTATACATAGTGATGTATGCGGTCCCATGTCTACACATGCCAGGGATGGTTCTTCATACTTCATTACATTCACTGACGATCTCTCTAGGTTCGGGTATGTGTTCCTGATGAAACACAAATCAGAAGCTTTTGAGAAATTTAGGGAATATAAACAAGAAGTTGAGAACCAAACCGAAAAAAGTATTAAAATCCTACGATCTGATCGAGGAGGTGAATACTTGAGCAATGAATTCCTGGACTTTCTAAAAGAGAATGGGATTCTCTCTCAGCTGACTCCTCCATATACACCACAGCACAACGGTGTATCAGAACGGAGGAACCTCACCCTATTAGATATGGTGCGCTCTATGATGAGCACAGCTGAGTTACCTATTTCCTTCTGAGGATATGCGCTGGAAACAGCAACATACCTATTGAATCAAGTTCCATCTAAATCTGTACCTACCACACCATATGAGATATGGAGTAGGAAGAGACCATATTTTAAACGAGTTAAGATATGGGGTTGTCCGGCCTATGTCAAAAGGCAAAATCCGGACAAGCTCGAGGCACGGTCAGTTCTCTGCAAGTTTGTGGGATATCCAAAGAATTCATATGGGTATTTTTTCTACCACAGTGAGGAACAAAAAGTGTTTGTTGCTCAACATGCCACCTTTTTAGAAAAGGAATTCCTTGAAAAAGAAATTAGTGGCAAAGTGGTAGAGCTGGAAGAGGTTCCAGATACACAAACCGTAACTGAAGATTTAGTGGAACCAGAAGATTCAGTAGCTCCCAATGAACCTCAGCCTCTCCGCCGATCTAGTAGGGTTCCTCGCCAACCTGAGAGATACTACGGTTTTCCCATGGATGGTGGGAGCGAGGATTGCATCATGGAGGATGATGACCCAACTAGCTTCGAGCAGGCCATCACGAGTGGGGACTCAGTGAAATGGCTGGATGCTATGCGGTCCGAGATGGAATCCATGTACACCAACAAAGTATGGACTTTGGACGTTGCTCCTGAAGGGGTAAAACCCATTGGGAGCAAGTGGATCTTCAAGAAGAAACTTGGTGTAGATGGGAAAGTGGAGACTTTCAAAGCTAGACTTGTAGCAAAAGGTTTTCGTCAAAGACCAGGTGTGGACTATGACGAAACCTTTTCTCCAGTGGCTATGCTTAAATCCATCCGGATCATGCTTGCCATCGCTGCATATCATGATTACGAAATCTGGCAAATGGATGTTAAGACCGCCTTTCTAAATGGTGATTTAGAAGAGTGCGTGTACATGACTCAGCCAGAGGGCTTCGTAGACAGTGGGAGCAGCGGGAAGGTGTGCAAGCTGCTTAAATCCATTTATGGATTAAAGCAAGCATCGCAGAGTTGGAACATCTGCTTTGACGTCGTTATCAAAGAGTTTGATTTCGTCAAAAATCCAGATGAACCTTGTATCTACAAGAAGGTGGCAAAGAGTAAGATTGTCTTCCTCGTATTGTACGTGGACGACATACTCTTGATAGGAAATGATATTCCTATGCTGCAATCGGTCAAGCTCTTCTTATCACAAAGATTCTCAATGAAAGATCTTGGTGATGCCTCTTGCATATTGGGGATCAGGATCTATAGAGATAGATCCAAACGGATATTGGGATTGTCCCAATCCAGGTACATTGACACCGTACTAAAGAGGTTTAGTATGGAAGAATCCAAGCGTGGGAACTTACCCACGATCTCTGGAGTCACTCTCTCCAAAGAGATGTCTCCCAAGACTGATTTGGAGAGAGCTCGCATGCAAGGGATACCCTATGCTTCGGCTGTAGGCTCTATCATGTATGCGATGCTATGTACCAGACCCGATGTAGCATACTCACTAAGTGTAGTGAGCAGGTATCAAGCTGATCCTGGAGAGAGTCACTGGACAGCTGTGAAGAGCATTCTCAAGTACTTACGAAGGACTAAAGAGATGCTCTAGGTGTATGGTAACGGAGAACTCCAAGTGGAGTCCTTTACCGATTCGAGCTTCCAGAGTGATAAGGACGACTCTAAGTCGCAGTCGGGATTTGTCTTTACCCTTTACGGAGGGGCGGTTAGCTGGAAGAGTTCCAAGCAGGAAACCGCGGCAGACTCGACAATGGAGGCTGAATACATCGCTGCCAACGATGCTGCCAAAGAGGCTGTCTGGATCAAGAAGTTCATTACTGAACTTGGTGTGGTTCCATCCATTGAGCATCCAATACCTTTGTATTGCGATAACAATGGAGCGGTGGTTTTGGCCAAGGAACCCAGGTCCCATCAGCGATCCAGGCATATTCTGAGGCGGTATCACCTGATCCGGGAGATAGTTGATCGCCGGGAGATCGAGGTCAGGAGAGTTGACACAAAGAACAACACGGCGGATCCACTCACGAAGGCCATTCCCCAGATACAGTTTGAGAGACTCTTCGGGATGCTCGGTATGCGATACTACAGCAGCTGGCCCTAGTGCAAGAGATTGTTAGTTGTATGTATGCTCTAGAGGCCAGTATTGTACAGATGATGTATATTATATTGGATGCTTGGACATATATAGAGATGACTTTCTTGCTCGATATGATAGTATGCTATCTGGTTGCTCTTTATCTTAACATGTACACTTGTCTCTTTAAACTGTCTTATAGTTACATGTTGATAAAGCCCTTAGGATGTGTACTTGACTACCTGGACTATGATGCAGATCATACTAGTGGGGACATGGTAGTCTATAAGTACATCCTTCAAGGTCCCTAGTCATGGGTGTATCGAGACAGGGCATCGATATACCAGTGTAGACTAGCGTATACGCTTCTCGACCCATGAGATGGGCGATGGATGATCCCATATCCATTGGTGTTTGACATCAGAGATGGTATACGGGTGCTCAGTAGAGACTGGGTACACTGGACGGACTCGCCGAGAACTCCCAGATGGTATTATACCTCACGTCAGATGGCAGTTCTCAGGTGACACTTGTACAGGTTAGTCTGTAGACCCGAGATCGTCATAGAGTCTTGTGTGATTCCCACTGTGCTTTGATCTCCACCTTACCACGTCCATGAGGGCGTGCAAAACGGTGGTCTTTGGGTACAGTCCCGAGTCACATGGAGGCAATGAGCGATAGGAGGGGTTTCGTCTCTCCCGGTATTGGGGGTTGATGTTGCGCTGTGCTCGATTGGCCGTAACAGGGAAGTCCCTGGCCAGGGCTGATCAGAGATTTGCTGGTAAGTGTTACCAGTGGTTTCTCGACCCGTTATGAGCCTCACATCGGCACGACTTATCGGTTATTGGGGTCTGACGTATACCACCCCTAGACTTGATATGCGACATATCAGACGATTAGACCGGACTGTATGGTAAGTGTTACTGGTTGGATTCACAGGAGTGTGAGCGGGCTAGCTCGTCGATCTTCTGATCGCTCAATACCCGGATGGCCGTTACGTTTAGCAGACCGCTTGCGGCTTGTGGGTGCTTGATATGATCATCATCTGCTACCGGCATATTGACGAGTCTTTAGAGTCCTACACAGAGGTTTCCTGGCTCAAGCGAAACGAAATAGGAGTGCATATGAGATATGTGCAGGACCGAGAATGATGCGTGTATGTGATACCGTATTTCATTCTCGCAATGAATGTTTCGATTGGTTATATGTGATATAACCTAGTTATCGAATCGTAGATTGATTCGATAAGTCGATACATTGGATACTAGTTGGTTATGTGCGACATGACCGGATCATTGAATCAAGTGTTGATTTAATGATTTAATGTATAATTATATATTTGATATATTACTTTGCATTAACTAGTATTGGTTCACTTTAATAGGATTTTCTCACTTGTAGTTCACAAGTTGTATATGTGATATACTTTTGTGCACTACAATGTGTCATGTTTGATGATGCATGTAAATTGGTTTTGTGTTAAGACTTAAACCATGGTTATGATAATAATTAGGGTTTTGATTTATTTACTTATTTATTTATCTATCCTTTTTTGATAAATAAATAAAAGATAACAAAATGGTTTCTTTCATGAAGCTTGATGAAGCTTCATGAAGCTTTGACTAAAGTGACCATTTTGTCATCATCCTTAACCCTAACCATTCTCACTTGACCATGGTCTATTCTCTATACTTAACCAAGGTTAGAAGATGATAAGTATTCATTTTTATTATTCTTTTTACAACACTTATCATATTCTTTCTTCTTCTTGACCTTCTTCTTCAAGATAGAAAGCTTGATGCCATCAATGGCAACTTGAGATCTAAAGTGAGAAATCCAATTCTAAAGTGAACCCACCTCCTATTTCTTCACCCTCTACCTCTTGCCAAGTTGTTTTGGGTGTTTTCTTCACAAGTTTCACAACTTTGTGAAGTCGGAGCTTGAACTTGTGATGCCTCGACGTAGATCATCTTCGGCACGAAGCCGACGACCTAGTCCGCCCATTTCTCCGATCAAGCCGACGCATGAGTCCGGGATTCGAGATGGACAGCGAGAGGACGCCTACGTGGAGCCAAGGAAGTGGATATCCGGATCTACAAAGGTTGTAGCTTCTTATCTTTAGTTAAGTTGTTAACTAGATTCATATTTCGTCTAAACTTCTAGTCAACGATCAGTATTAGGGTTTCTCGGCACCCATAATTTTTGAAATTGGCATGGTTGATGCCTTGTGAGACCTCTATAGTGTGCCTAGGAACCCTACATGATGTATGCGACATATAATAGAAATTTAAGCATATCCGTATATCATGCAACATAAAACAGTAATATGCACATATCGAGGGAAAACCGCTCTTTTTAAATGAATACAGTTTTTAAAATATATCATGCGGTTCCCAAATCTCCAAAATCAAGCCAGCATCATCTATGTATGTGCAAATATGTATGTACGCAAGTATGGGTGTACAATGTGTATGTATGCAAGTATGGGTGTACAATGTGTATGTACGCAAGTATGGGTGTACAATATGTATGTACACAAGTATGTCATGCAAGGAGTCATATCCTGATGCAACAATCCAACTGTGTAGTGACATGGCAATTATCGATGATGAAGTGTGTGAGCCTCTGTGTAAGTGTAACATACGCATCATTGATAATGGTGCAGGTGTACTAGCACAGGTATAAGTAATGCAATGCGAATAACATGAATGCAGCATAAGGTAAATCATATGCAAATGCTGACGGGTATACGTATCTATCATGACCGAGTCGGTGAATCTATCAATCAGCATCTAGCCACACAACATCACGTACGGTGTAATCCATCGTACGACATCCTCTAATCAAGGGTGTGGATCAAACCTCAAGTCAAACTCATCACGTATGGAAAATTATCGTACGGCGGCATTAAGCTATCAGGGATCCTATCAACCTATGCGACAATGTGGAGTACGGACCTAACGTCTCATACGACATATCATACATGATTCACGACATTCTATATATATATATCTATATACCTATGTCCCAGGTCGCATCCATAACAAACTCATATCAGGAGACCGGCAAGGTATCAAACATCTCAATCGACTCTCATCCGTACACCAACATATCACCAAGTCATCATATCACATCGTACATTCTGTTCATCACATTTATATCTCACATCGAATCAATTCTACATAAACATTCTATCTTACTATAAGCATACTTATCTAATCTAACATACACACCCGAACTGTACACTCAGTTTTTAAAAGGTGTGAATCGTAGTTTTGAAAGTAGGGGTTACGGTGTTTTTAAAGAAAAGATATCGTTTGAAAATCCGTAACGTCCCTTAAGGTATCTGTTTTAAAAGATGCATACGATTCTTCGGTTTGGAAATAGGTATGGTTCGGATGACACAATTACGTCGGCTATCTAGTCCTATCGTACCCTAAACGGCAATATCGTCAAACGTCATCCTCAAATTCCGTCATCACATATTAGTCGTATCAAAACACTTCTAACTATCCTTTAGTTTATAATATAGTTTCTCTAACTATTTTTAAACTCTATCTATAGTTTTCTATTAAAGGTTTCCTTAACCATTTACTATGAATTGGTTTCCATCAAAACTAGCGGGGGTGCTATACGCCGTCTACCCAACTTTCCCCATGGATATAGATCCACTCACCTTGGTCCTTACTTGCCGAAGTCGATGACACCATGCTCCGTCGCCTCGGAATCCACGTGAAGGTACCTACAATATCAACACAATCGTAAATGCGATTAAAATCGAGTTCGGAAAACCGATACGGCACACGGATCGCCCATGGGTTAGAACCTATAGCCCATGCATGCAAAACCAACCAATTATCCCTAGTTGTTGATGTATAAACATCCAACAACCAAATATAATATCAAATACAAGAATCCAAATTTCAGAATACGGAAAATACGAAAACAGCAACATAGAAAAACCACTCCAGATTTCACCATAGGCCAAACTAAGAGATTTTGCACATTGGGTTGCTCTAGATAGAAGATATAGGAGCTACAGACCAAGTACGAGCCAAAACCAACCTACCCAGGCCGCAATTTGCAGCCATATTACTTTAATTTGCGGCCAGGAATTGGGGTATGGGGCTAGAGTTTCAGTGGTAGCTTCCTAGGTGCTTGCATGACTCCCTGTATTTGCTAAATAAATCCTAGTGTCCCGGGTGTTAGCAGATCTCTAAACAACCTCATAATTTTCACAAATTCCCGATAGCAGGGTTTCTAGGTTTGGGGTTTGGGGTTCTATCTCAGGTTTCAGTCTATGAAACCAACTCTAGAGGGGTTATAAAGTCTTTACTAACCTCAATTTCATCTTTGGATTCAATTCCAACCCTAATCTCTTCTAGAAATTTCCAAAGTTCACATATCCACACTAAACGAATTCTAAACTAAACTAAAATGTTATGAATACATAACTAAACTAAATGGAAGGGATTATACCTCATTAATGCCACCAAGAAAAACCCTAGAAATCACATGTCTTCAAAATCTAACTTTGATGGGTCCAATGTGATGAGGGTGAGGTGGGGATCATTTTTTGTGAAGGAAGTATAGGGTTTTGGTGAGGGAATCGAGATGGGTCATGAGGGTAGAATGACAGAGCTTGAAGGTGAAGAAGGAGAAGAAAATGGTGGAAGAAAAATGGTTGAGGTAGCACTCTCCCCCCCTCTCTCTTTCTCACTCTCATTCTCTCTCCTAGCATGGTCTCATATTATCATATGTCCCCTCTCTCTCTCCGCTCAATCATTCCTCTTTTCTTTTCTTTTCTTTTCTCACCCAGAAACCCAACCATAACATAAAACAACACAAATGAACATGTCATGGTGCACTAACCATGAAAAACTGTAGAAGCACGGATTTGGTTTAATCGCAAATAGCAGTGCACTAATCGGGTTTTTATCCAACCAGTGTATAGTAAATTTTAAAAATGCCAAATCCTTTAAATATATTTTTAAATGAATAAATCTTTTTAATTTTCTATTTATTTCACAATTATCGGTATATATTTATACCCTTTTTCGAAAACCCCAATTTCGCAAATCGGCCAGTTTTCGGGAAATATATTATTTTAATATTAAATTCCAAAAATAATATCTTATATTTTCTTAAATATTACACTCTAGTGAGCTTTGAGGAGAGAGAGGAAGAAGGAGATGGCTCAAGCTAAACTCAAGAGAATAATGAGAAATAATAATCATAACCCAAGAGAGTAAGAGAGAGCTATCATGATAAACTATGGTTACATAATATCTAGATATTTTGTAACTAGAGTTTAAGCAAAACCAAGGGCCAAAACCATGGGCAAATGAAACCATGGTTTTGACATGTCAACACAAGAAAATGAGTGTTGAATAGTCAACCATGATTTCATTTGTCATTTTGCTTAATCTCAAATTAACAAAATATATGTATAAATATGTAACTATGTGAGTCTTGCATTGCCACCACCAATGTATCATCAACCATGACACATGTATGCTTGCATGTGTGCATGCACATCAACATATACATACACTCATGCATGCAACAAAAGAAATATGTTTAAATAAATGAGCTAATGGACTTAATATTAAATCAACACTTTATTTAATAACCCGGTCATATCACATACAACCCGTCCAATAGAAAACGCTCGAATAAAATACGGTATCTTATACACGCATTTAATCGAGCTCCCGCACATATCACATATGCACCCCAAATCATTTCGCCTGAGCTAGGAGACTCCTTTGTGGGACTCTAAGACTCGTCAATACGGTAGCAGTAGGCAGTGATCACATCACATGCCCACAAACCGTCAGTAGCACAAGCAGTATGTAACGGCTCCTAAGTATTGAGCGATCAGAAGAAACACAAGCAAACCTGCTAAAACTCCTGTCGAGCCAACTGCCAACACTTACCGTACAGTCCGGTCTCTTCGTCAAATATGCTACATATCAGGTCTAGGGATGGTATCGTCGACCCCAATAACTCAGATAAGTCATGCCGGTATATGGCTCATAACAGATCGAGAAACTACTGATAACACTTATCAGTAAATCTCAGCAGCCCTGGCCAGGGACTTCCTGTTATAGCCAATCGTACATGGTGCAACATCAACCCCCAATACCGGGAGAGACGAAACCCCTCCTATCGCTCATTGCCTCCATGTGCCTCAGGACTGTACCCAAAATCCACCTGTTTGCATGACTCAGTAGAGCCGTGGTAGGGTGGAGATCAAAGTACAATGGGAGACAGGCAAGACTCTATGACAATCTCGGGTATACAGACTAACATGTACCAGTGTCACCTGAGAACTGCTATCCGACGATAGATATAATACCACATAGGAGTTCTCGGCGAGTCCGTTCGGTGTACCCAGTCTCCACTGAGCACCCGTATATGATCTTTGGTGTCACCACACCAATGGATATGGGATCATCCATCGCCCATCATATGGGACAAGAAACGTATACGCTAGTTTACTCTGGTGATATCGATGCCCCGTCTCCATACTGTTAGTTATATGTATGCCCTAGAGGCCATTACTGTACATTGGATGTATATTGTAGTGGATGCTGGGACATATATAAGTAGGACTTTCTTGCTCGACATGATAGTACGCTATCTGGTTGCTCTTTATCTTAACATGTATACTTTTTGTCTCTCTATTACATGTTGATAAAGCCCTTAGGATGTGTACTCGACTTCCAGGACTATGATGCAGATCATACTAGTGGGGCCTGGGTAGTCCATGAGTACATCCTTCAATGTTCCTAGTCGTGGGAATATCGAGACGGGGCATCGATATTCCAGAGTTGACTAGCGTATATCTTCTCGACCCATGTGATGGGCGATGGATGATCCCATATCCATTGGTGTTTGACATCAGAGATGGTATGCGGGTGCTCAGTGGAGACTGGGTACACTGAATGGACTCGCCGAGAACTCCCAGATGGTATTATACCTCACGTCAGATGGCAGTTCTCTGGTGACACTGGTACAGCTTAGTCTGTTGACCCGAGATCGTCATAGAGTCTTGTGTGTCTCCCACTGTGCTTTGATTTCCACCCTACCACGGCTCTACTGAGTCGTGCAAACAGGTGGTTTTTGGGTACAGTCCCGATTCACATGGAGGCAATGAGCGATAGGAGGGGATTCGTCTCTCCCGGTATTGGGGGTTGATGTTGCGCTATGCACGACTGGCCATAACAGGAAATCCCTGGCCATGGTTGCAGTGATATACTGGTAAGAGTTATCAGTAGTTTCGCGATTGTTATGGACCTCACGTCGGCATGACTTATCAAGCAATTGGGGTCTGACGTTTACCACCCCTAGGCGAGATATGCGACATATCAGACGAACAGACCGGACTGTACGGTAAGTGTTACTGGTTGGATTCACAGGAGTGTGAGCGGGCTTGCTCGTCGATCTTCTGATCGCTCAATACCTGGGTGGCCGTTACGTTTAGCAGACCGCTTGCGGCTTGTGGGTGTTTGATATGATCATCATCTGCTGCCGGCGTATTGACGAGTCTTTAGAGTCCTACACAGAGGTTTCCTGGCTCAAGCGAAACGAAATAGGAGCGCATATGAGATATGTGCGGGACCGAGAATAATGCGTGTATGTGATACCGTATTCTATTCTCGCGATGAATGTATCGATTGGTTGTATGCGATATAACCTAGTTATCGAATCGAAGATTGATTCGATAAGTCGATACATTGGATACTAATCGGTTATATGCGATATGACCGGATCGTTAAATCAAGTATTGATTTAATGATTTAATGCATAATTATATATTTGATATATTACTTTGCATTAACTAGTATTTGTTCACTTTAAATGGATTTTCTCACTTGAAATGCACAAGTTGTATATGTGATTTATTTTTGTGCACTTGTTTGTATCATGTTTGATGATACATGCATACTTGGGTTTGTGTAAAGACTTAAACCATGGTTATGTTAATGGTTAGGGTTTTGATTTACTCACTTATTCATTTATCTATTTATTTTGGTTAAAAAGGGAAAAGGAAAACAAAAATGGTTGCTTTCATTCAAGAAACTTCTTGATGCTTCATGCACTTTTGACTAAAGTAACCATTTTTGTCTTCTTCTCCTAACCCTAACCATTCAACTTAACCCTAGTTAGTTCTCTACACTAAACCATGGTTGAAATTATGATAAGTATCATTTTGTTTTCTATTTTAAAATAATTTATCATATTCTTTCTTCTTCTTCTTCTTCTTCAACAAAGAAGAAAACCTTACATCCTTTAATGGCAACTTGAGAAAAAGAGTGAGAAATCCAATTCTAAAGTGAACCCACTTCCTATTTCTTCATCCTCTATCACTTGCCAAGTAGTATAGGGTGTTTTCTTCACAAGTTTCATGACTTGGTGAAGTTGGAGCTTGATCTTGAGTTGTCTCGATGTAGATCATCTTCGGCATCGAAGTCGGCGACCTAGCCCGATCTTTTCTCCGATGAAACCACCGCAAGAGTCTAGGATTCCGATTGCTACAGCGGAGGGACGTCAAAGCGGAGCTATGGAGGTGGAGAACTGGATCTACAAAGGTTGTAGTCACTTCCCTTTTAGTTAAAGTTGTTAACTTGCATTGCATTACCTATACATCTAGTTAACGATCCGTATTAGGGTTTGTAGGCACATGAAAAAATTTGAATTGGCCATGTTTGATCACTTGTAGAACCTCATGGATGTGCCTAGGAACCCTACAGTGGTATCAGAGCCTAGCTAGAGCCTTAGGCGATGCGTAGACGGAGTTAGAAGTCCGATCGAACCGAAACCCTAATCTCAAATTGCTCTCTGTACATTTTTTGAAATCGCGGATTTTTGTGAATTAAAAATTCTCAGAAAATAGAGCAGGAAATTCTAAGAGTTACTGTTGAAAACGTACCCCTAACTCCACTAAACCGCCGCAGAACCGCGGCATTATCATTGTATTCGCGGCGGTTCCGCGGCCGTATGTACAGATTAGAGGTTAATTTTTATACAGTAATGCCCGTATCTGTTTCCTCTGTTCTCTGGGAAGTTTTAATCTACACTCAAGAGTTGAGTTTTCTGGGTTGTATTGGGGACTCGGTGTTTCGATCGGATTGTTTAATTTTGTCTGTGTGTTTTTCCGGGTAATTTTAGAATATGTTAAAAAGTTCGACCGGATATAAATACCCAATTTTTCCCCTGCCGGGAAATTTCCAATTGTTGGATTTTTCCGTAGTTTAATGACGTTCTAAGTAGTGCAAGTAACGCGATGGTCCCTCTAGAAGACAACAAACTTTAACTCGATTATGTGACCGTCTTGAACTGCCCTTTGAACCTTAGGGTTTGGGGCAGTACGGCGTGCCACATGTGAGGCGTTGGCTTGACCCTTCTACGGCTGGACCGTTGGTACTGAGGCACGAAGTGAATGTTTTTAAACTTATTTCATGTGTTGAGCTGTTTCGGGAAAATTTGGGTGTTCGATTGTTCGATCGGAAAGTTTAACATTTTCTATCTTATCCGGAATATGATACAATAATTGGAATTCACAAATAGTTATGAGATAACTAAATGAATGTTATAAATCAAGCACTTTAGTCTCACTTGATCGGTTGCCACAGAATTTTGATGTGATCAAAAGTCCGTCGCAATTACGTAGCGTACGCGGATACTCGCCGGGTAAACTTAATAGACAGCCTCACCCCATAGCCCGACCAAGTGACTGTAGGAGAACCCCGTCGCCGAAAGCATCCATTCGGGTGCTCGCGGTAGCGGTGTTCCGCCTTAGTGCACTTCGTCGATGGTATCGGGGGTGCGGCCGCCTACTAAAGTTTGCGACAAGCATTCGATCAAAATGTCGGGAATCTTGTTGAATTGCCCGACTTGATATTGAAAAGAGTTTTCGATAATGAGACTAAAATGCGGGGTTTATAATTGTTAGGCATGTGATTTCTAAATATTTCATTTGATTAGGCATGCGATGTCTAAAGAGGATGCGGATTCCAACTATTGTAGTTTTACACTTTCTTTTCTGTGACCGTAAGTGTAATATGTGTTGGAGATAGTGCCCTCAGAGTCAATTATTAGGTCACAGGTACGTGATTGTAATGATTGAGGGAGGACCTATCCCGGTAGGACAGTCTTACTCGAGATGATAGTATGCTATCTGGTTTACCTTTATCATCGTGTACTGTTTTAGGTGACATGACACGTCGCTATTACACGTTGATAGAGCCCCTAGGATTCTTGCTTGACCACCAGCAGTATGAGGGCGATCATATAAGTGGGAGCTGGGGGTCTACAAGCATATCCTTAAAAGGTCCCTAGTCGTGGGAGTTTCGAGACCGGGCATCGATACTCCATTAGTAGACTAGTGTATACAGTCGAGACCCCGACGAGGGGCGGTGGCCGGTCTCACAAGCCACTGGTGTCAGTTGGATCACCTAAGATGTATACAGGTGCTCATTGGGTTATGAGTACACCGGACAGGACTCGCCGGGAACATGCTAGTTGGTCATATACCAGACGTCAGATGGCAGTTCCCTGGTGACATGTGTACAGGTTAGTTCATCGACCTGGGGGTCGTCATTTGTCTCGTGTGAGTTCCCACTGTACTTTGATTACTACCCTACCACGGCTCAAAGGAGTCGTGCAAACAGGTTTTAGTTGGGTACAGTCCCGAACCACATGGAGGCAGTGAGCGTATCTTCAGGGGTTCGTCTCTCCCGGTATTGGGGGTGAGGTCGTGCTGTGTCTAGGAGAGCCATTACACAAAGTCCTTGGCCAAGGCAAGGAGATTTACTGGTAGGTATTCCAGTAGTATCTCAGGGTGTTCTGGGCTACACTCCGACACGACTTGTACCGCTTTTGGGGGTCTGACTTTTACCAACCCCCTAGGCCCGCCATGCGATACTCATAGACGAACGGACCGGACTGCACGGATATTGTCACTGACAGGCTCAGTAGGGTGTCAGGATGAGTTCGCTCATCGACGTCCCTTTTGGTCAATAGCTGGTGGCCCGTCACGTATTGGCTTATACCTCTGACGTGCTAGTGGTTAAATCCACAGCCATAGTATTGACGAGTCTTTAGAGTCCACCACACTTTCAGTTACTCAAGCTTTCGGGCGAAACGCTGTAGAGGCCGTATGGAGATATGACAGGTTCCGATCAGATGCGTGCGGTATTGCACGGATCAGGATCAGACAGTTTGTACTAGTGGCCGTATGGTTATATGGCAGGGTTCGATCAGATACGTGCGGTATTGCACGGATCAGGATCGAACGGATATAACTAGCCGGCTTTGGCTTAAGCCGGTCCTAGTTTAGTACAGTGTAGATTTTGTCTCACTGCATTTGTATCCGGACGGAATACAGATGCGGGTGTGTATGCACAGTATGGGGGTTTTCCTGTAATTTATTACGGGACCAGTTTTTGGAGTTGCCAGTTTGCATTCCGTTCCGGCCGGTTTTTCTTTGTTCTTTCCTGGCCGGACTTTTTAGATGGAGGGTGTTATTTGCAAGTTTGCAAATAACACTTTGTGGAGGTTTTATTTGCATAAGGTTTGATATGATAAGCATCTTTGCTTTTCATGTAATTATGTGATTAGGATGGATTTGAGGTTGATGGAAAGTTTTGTGATGATTATGTTTATGGTTGTGGTCACCCTTTCTTTTCTCCTACACTCACCTCCCTTGTTGCATCATAATCCTTGCTCCACCATTTTTCCAAGGATGAGGGTTTTCATTTTTAGAAAAAAAAAAGGGAAGAAGAAAAGAGAAGAAGAGAGAGCTTCATCTTTGAGAGAGGTTTTCATTCTTGATCTCATTCCATGCCAAGAAAAATGCAAGCACCATTTTTCTTATCCTTGTTTCCTCCATCATCCACAAATGGCAACCAACCCCAAAGTGAGACATACACTCTACACTATATTCCTACAGCAAATCTTGGACGCGTCGATTCGCCAGCTTCGCGCCCGAGTTGCCTCGGTATTGAGGTGGGAGCCCGTAAAAGTACCCGGCTTCGTGGTGCCCTTTCCGACGAGGAGGAGACGGACGGAGATCCCGCGAGGAGATCGGAGTGGAGATGAAGACCGGAGGACTCGGATCGTATGGTATACTTCTCTACCCCCTCTCTAGATAGCTTAGACTAGTTTAATGGCACGATCCGGAGTTTAGTGCGCGGTGGTGCCGGTTTGCTAAGTCCGCAAAAATAAAAGTTTACCACCGTTTCCGCGTTTGGCCGTCGGATTGACGGCCGGGGCGCCGCCGTGCACTTACAGTGGTATCAGAGCCTCGCCATTAACTTCGTCTAGCTTCGTTTGATGTGTTTCGCAGTTCCGATCGACCAAAATTCCAAAAACCGTGTTTTTCCTTCACATCAGTTTCTGTTGAAATTTTTTGAAGTCTAAAAATTTTTCAGGTTGTAAATTATTGATGTACTGGAAAATGTAAGAGCTCTGTAAAAATTCGACGAAGTAACTCCACAGTTGGAGCGCGGAACCGCCGCGAAAACCCCCTTTGTGCGGCCCTTCCGCCGCGCACTATTCACATCACTTCACCATTTTTTTACAGAGGCCTTCTGGGCTTAAAATATGGGCTTTGGAATATTAAAGTTGGGCCAATTGTTTCTGTGAGTGCTACAGTTTTCTTTGGGGCCCACTTGTTAATTGTTTGATCAATCGGAAATTTTTTAAACACATTTTTCACAGTATTTACATTATATCTGCGACCGTGAATGTCACTCGATCGGTAAATCCGGTCTAACTGCTATAGCCCGGTTAGACGGATTTGCGAACGTGACTTTCACGTTGATGTTCTATGTATTTGCTGTGTTGTTGCGGATCGGTCGTGGGGGATAGCCTGGATGCAATACTAGTACTGTGCTGTTGTATTATGTACATTTGATATTGCGGGGCGAGCGTCCGACATGTGGACTGCCGTCACTGCCTGTTTGTATTATTCTTTTGGGGCACGACCTGGTTGCGGTCGATGTACCCGGTGTATGTATATTTTACTTTTTGTACTAGGATTACCCCGCGGTGGGGTGCACGGATAGCCGGGTTCTGGAGGGCAACAAGCCCGCATCTCATGGCATTGAGACGGAGGGGGCTTCACTCTAGGATTGGCGGGCTATTCGCCGCACTCGTAGGGGGTACAGGTTGACCCAGGAGGGGTGCCCAAGTTACCGGATTCTGTGAAGTGCTGGGTGGTCCATTCACGGCGCTGAAGGGGGCTGCCTCGCTTCAGGTTTTGGCGGGTGACTTGCCGCGCCCGTAGGGGTCTAGGATTTCATTGCACAGGCTATCCACACGACCAGGGGAACGTCGGGTTTCAGCGGCTCTGTGAAACCCGGGGATCCCAGATATCTGTATTGTTTCTGTGATGCTGTTCATTCTCTGTGATGTTGCATTTCTTTCACGCCTTGAGCGAAATATAATATATTGGTATATATATTAGTAGATGTTGTATATGTTTTTCATCCGCGCTAGTCCAGTCCCCGCTCTGCCGTTAGTTAGCTAACCTAACGGGTGATGACGGGACCCAGTGGCGAATGCGGATGGCATATACGTACGTCAGTATATTTTCGTTCTTTGTGGTGTGATTAATTGATGGGACTGCGTTGATTCGGATCAATGCAAGTTAAACAAACCTAATCTGATGTTGTTGGAACACTTTTCAAAAAGCTGTTATTGCAAGGACGTTCACTTTTGTTTTGCATCGTGGTATTCATTTGGAATATCCTGCTCCTCAGTCGACGAGGCAAGGGCCGAGATCCCTTCACCGGGAGTGACCCCTTGGACAGAAGTTTGCGTCAGGGCATTAACTTCACTATAGCCGATTACTTTTGCTTTGCATCGTGATATTCGGTTATGGATATCCTGCACCCCATTCTACGGGGAAAGAGCCGAGATCCCTTCACCGGGAGTGACCTCTTTAGTAAAGGTTTTCGTCACTATATTTTCTAAAAAGCTATCCGTTCCTTCGACGATATCAAGTTCTTTACGTTAAAGGTTTTCGCCAGAAACCATTCGTAGCCCTCCGTCGTTTCATATGGGTGGTCAATAGTATTCAAGCTGTGTATGTTGGCCAAAGTCAAGGCACAGTGATTGGTAGCTATTGGGGTATTCATATGCAGCATAGATAGATGCGTTGGTTTGGGACAGTCGTACTGCCATTTTGGCCAAAGTCAAGGGTATGTATGGGTGGATTCAAATTAACCTGGAGAATGACGGGTAGAACTTGACATGTGACTTATGATATGTTGGCCAAAGTCAAGGTCATAAGAGCATGGGGCAGAAATCACATCGGGAGTTTCAAAAGTACTGAAACTTGCCAGATATGCGCATACCTTCTGGAGTGTGATACTGTGAGCGGATTCCGTCACGTTATCGTGCGATGAGAGTTGGATCCCGATTCCCACTGATGAGTTGGTTTACTCCTCGGGTGACCCCGACTAATTCTTCTTTCAGGTTTGGAGGAGAATTTGAGGTACAGTGAGAGGATTCCAGATTAGATAAATTGGTAACCATTCTGATCTAGGTTAGAGTGCACGCTGAGTGTTTCTTTTCTCTCTCTCTCTGGCAGCGACCATTGACCCGACCCTAGACTATGACTCAGTGACCAAGTTGACCGAACCTACTTAACACTGGCTTTTGGATTGTCAGAGTTGCAGACCTCATTGCCACTCCTACTTATACCCTTTTCTCCAGGACACCCCGTATTGCTACGAACGTCCACTTCCATTGGACAAAACCATCGTATGGTTAAATACGAACTCGAAAGAATTTATTCGAGGATGGTTTCCGGTTCTGGAGAAAACGGATAGGATTATTCAGTTGTCTTTTCCTTTTACCCTCTCTCAGGTTACGAGTACTCCTTGGTTTAGGGGTAGTACACCTATTACGCAAATTGGATTGTCTTCTTCCAAACCTTAGGCTGGTGCCGACCGGTAGGGAATGAAGAAAACCAATTAGCATAATGATGGTGTGCAGAAGGTATTAAGTTCAGACAAAGCAAGGGATTAGTAAGAGGGCAAAGTAAATTGCAACAGATTTTCACGACCAAACCAAATATTTCGTTACCACTCCCACATCACCTTTTTATTTCTCCAGGACACTCCGTATCACTACGAAGATCCACAGTTTATTTGGATACTCCATCGTATGGTTATATACGAACTCGAATGGAACTTGTTCCAGTTCGGGGATGGATTCTGGTTCAGGAGAAATAGGAATAAGGTTTATTCGGTTGTCTTTTATCTTCACCCTCTCTCATTGCGAGTGTTCCTAGGATTAGGACAGTACACCCTTTATGCTTTTTGGATAGTCTTCTTCCAAACCATAGGCTGGTGCCGAACGGTAGGGAAGGAAGAAAACCATTTGGCTTAAAGGGGTGTACAGAAGGTAATGACTAAAGACATATAAAGGGATTTGGAGAGATGGCAAAGAATTATACGGTTATAGTTGTGAATCTGGAAGAGGCATTACTAGGAATACCAGAATACCCCATCGGAACATTTCGATGTTTCAGTTTCACTGTGTAATGTTAAAGGAAAACTGATTTCCCGATTAGATACTTACTCCAGGGTATGTATTTACCAGGTACGATTCTCACATCTGTATAGTTTTACAGATGATGAGTGGGAGTAAGTTATTGGGAATTGGGTGATCATCCTCATTATATCGGGATTCGTTGTAATCGGTGATATTTGAGGAAATCACCTGGGCTGTTTGCCGGTTGGCAAATATTTGGTTTTGAATATCCGCTGTTATGCACCAATTTCAAATTGATATATCTGTACGTCTATTTTCATAGAGTGAGATATACCTTTATGAAATTATGTCTACGACATTTACCTATATCAGTGGATGGTTAGGTAAGGAGCATTAAACAACGGTGTAATTCTTCATAACCAAAGGTACAGTTTTCAACCTACGACACACAGTGAATGAGTTATCAGACTCAAGAGACTTATACAGAGTATTGTATGTTGTCCAGGGTCCATCAGGACAGAGGGGTTGGTCCTCATACAACATTCAGTTTACTTATGACTTCTCTAGTTTTTAGACAGGTGTTTCGTGGAAACGCAGGGTCCGAATTTGGAGAAGTTATTGGTATTTGAATAGAGTGGAGAACCAGGTGTCACAAGTATCGGGATTCTTCAAAGTGATCGAAGATGTAGATACTTGTGTATGGTGTTCAGTTGATAGTAATGATTAAGAGAACTTGCTTCTCTTTCAGGTTACTCATAATTGGAAGCATTCCTAAGTTGAGTAACGCTGATCGGCCTCCTTCCATTTAGTTGACATGCGCTGGGGACAGCTGCATGATTTGAATCTGGTTCAATTAAATCAGTGCCTCTGTTTCTATATTGGATATAGATCAGTTCATATCTTAACGTTGTTAAGGTACGGGGAGTTGTCCGGCTTATGATTAAAACCAGACTCTGGACAGCTCAAGGCGCGTTTCTGTAATGGCTGTTTGTGGGTTGACCCAGGCTATGACGAGGGTTGACTTTCTACCATCTGGAAGATCAATAGTGATATTGTTCTTAACTCGCCACATTTTAAAAGAAATGGTTATTTTTCAAAAACAGTAGTGGGAGTATGGTAGAACTGGAAGTGATTCCAGAACCGCAAACGATTGCTGAAGATTTGATAAGGAACCTAAAGATTCAATCTGATTTGACATTCCATTGGCCACTCCGCAGATAAGGTGGGTAACTTCAGGCACCCGAGAGGTACTCCGGTAGCCTCAAGGACGGTGACAGGGAAGTTCTTGTTTACCCACACTTGCCATTGTTGTTGTTCTAGGCTGCGAGACCCAGCAGGAGGATGAGTAGAGCGTCGTTCTAAACTTGCTTTAGAAGTGCACGTCTATATGACTCTGCCAGAGGGTTGTCGTAGTCAGTGGGAGCAGCGGAAGCATTGGTGGACAGGTAGCTTATGTCTATTTATAGACTAAAGCAGATGTAGCGGAGATAGATCATCTATTTCTGACGTGACAGTCATGGGTTTGACTTCATCAGAATAGGGGATAGATCTGTTGAGAAGGTAGTAGGGTGTGATATCCTGGTATTTGGATGATATACACAGAGTAGGAAAAGAAACTCCTACACTACGATCGGTTATACTTTGGTCGTCACACAGTGGTTTCTCCACAAAGGACATGGATTTTATATCAAGCATACTGGTTACTAGATCTATGGTCTTAGATCTAGATTTGGGTGGTTTCCCAATCAGGGTACTTGACGGCATTCTAAGAGTATTTAGGATGGACGACTCCTGGCACGGTAGTGTACCTGCAGATAATGGAGTCACCCTCTCTAAAGGTGTCTTACAGACTAAAGGGGAGAGGGACGTGCATGATTGGCAGATCACTTGCTTAGGCAATTGAGTCAATCATGAGATGTCAAGTACCACACCAGATGTTGTTCTTGTACTAGATGCAATAAGTTGACATTAATCCAATCCTGGAGAAACAGTCGGAAGCAGTTTTAGAACATAAGTGGATGTTCTAGGGATATGATAACGACAGCCTCATTCAGGAGACAGTTATCATTCCAGGCTTCCAAGGTGACGTGGATGGCAGGAGGTTGTCAGAGTTATAGTTTTCCTTCTGATGAGGGGCAGTATTTTGGACAGGTGGTCCAAGGCAATACTGAGGGAGGCATGACGCGCAGGATACTGATTAAGTTCAGTTGACGATACAGTCTAAGAAGTTTGGATTTGGAGTTCATTTATGAGCTAGGTCCCATCAGACATCCAGACATATTCTGAGACAGGTATTGCTCTTTTCGGGAGATGGCTTTCTCCGCGAACTTGAGATATAGAGAGACATAGAAAGAAACAACTAAGCGGATCCACTCACTGAGGCTATTCCTCGAACGCAATAGTTCCGCAAACGAGCTTTGTGAGACTGACTAGTAGAGGAGTTGGATGTTCGGTATCACACGGGCTGTGAGTATGCGACATCGCAATAATTAGCCTTGAGTGCAAGTGGGAGATTGTTGGAGATAGTGCCCTCAGAGTCAATTATTAGGTCACAGGTACGTGATTGTAATGATTGAGGGAGGACCTATCCCGGTAGGACAGTCTTACTCGAGATGATAGTATGCTATCTGGTTTACCTTTATCATCGTGTACTGTTTTAGGTGACATGACACGTCGCTATTACACGTTGATAGAGCCCCTAGGATTCTTGCTTGACCACCAGCAGTATGAGGGCGATCATATAAGTGGGAGCTGGGGGTCTACAAGCATATCCTTAAAAGGTCCCTAGTCGTGGGAGTTTCGAGACCGGGCATCGATACTCCATTAGTAGACTAGTGTATACAGTCGAGACCCCGACGAGGGGCGGTGGCCGGTCTCACAAGCCACTGGTGTCAGTTGGATCACCTAAGATGTATACAGGTGCTCATTGGGTTATGAGTACACCGGACAGGACTCGCCGGGAACATGCTAGTTGGTCATATACCAGACGTCAGATGGCAGTTCCCTGGTGACATGTGTACAGGTTAGTTCATCGACCTGGGGGTCGTCATTTGTCTCGTGTGAGTTCCCACTGTACTTTGATTACTACCCTACCACGGCTCAAAGGAGTCGTGCAAACAGGTTTTAGTTGGGTACAGTCCCGAGCCACATGGAGGCAGTGAGCGTATCTTCAGGGGTTCGTCTCTCCCGGTATTGGGGGTGAGGTCGTGCTGTGTCTAGGAGAGCCATTACACAAAGTCCTTGGCCAAGGCAAGGAGATTTACTGGTAGGTATTCCAGTAGTATCTCAGGGTGTTCTGGGCTACACTCCGACACGACTTGTACCGCTTTTGGGGGTCTGACTTTTACCAACCCCCTAGGCCCGCCATGCGATACTCATAGACGAACGGACCGGACTGCACGGATATTGTCACTGACAGGCTCAGTAGGGTGTCAGGATGAGTTCGCTCATCGACGTCCCTTTTGGTCAATAGCTGGTGGCCCGTCACGTATTGGCTTATACCTCTGACGTGCTAGTGGTTAAATCCACAGCCATAGTATTGACGAGTCTTTAGAGTCCACCACACTTTCAGTTACTCAAGCTTTCGGGCGAAACGCTGTAGAGGCCGTATGGAGATATGGCAGGTTCCGATCAGATGCGTGCGGTATTGCACGGATCAGGATCAGACAGTTTGTACTAGTGGCCGTATGGTTATATGGCAGGGTTCGATCAGATACGTGCGGTATTGCACGGATCAGGATCGAACGGATATAACTAGCCGGCTTTGGCTTAAGCCGGTCCTAGTTTAGTACAGTGTAGATTTTGTCTCACTGCATTTGTATCCGGACGGAATACAGATGCGGGTGTGTATGCACAGTATGGGGGTTTTCCTGTAATTTATTATGGGACCAGTTTTTGGAGTTGCCAGTTTGCATTCCGTTCCGGCCGGTTTTTCTTTGTTCTTTCCTGGCCGGACTTTTTAGATGGAGGGTGTTATTTGCAAGTTTGCAAATAACACTTTGTGGAGGTTTTATTTGCATAAGGTTTGATATGATAAGCATCTTTGCTTTTCATGTAATTATGTGATTAGGATGGATTTGAGGTTGATGGAAAGTTTTGTGATGATTATGTTTATGGTTGTGGTCACCCTTTCTTTTCTCCTACACTCACCTCCCTTGTTGCATCATAATCCTTGCTCCACCATTTTTCCAAGGATGAGGGTTTTCATTTTTAGAAAAAAAAAAGGGAAGAAGAAAAGAGAAGAAGAGAGAGCTTCATCTTTGAGAGAGGTTTTCATTCTTGATCTCATTCCATGCCAAGAAAAATGCAAGCACCATTTTTCTTATCCTTGTTTCCTCCATCATCCACAAATGGCAACCAACCCCAAAGTGAGACATACACTCTACACTATATTCCTACAGCAAATCTTGGACGCGTCGATTCGCCAGCTTCGCGCCCGAGTTGCTTCGGTATTGAGGTGGGAGCCCGTAAAAGTACCCGGCTTCGTGGTGCCCTTTCCGACGAGGAGGAGACGGACGGAGATCCCGCGAGGAGATCGGAGTGGAGATGAAGACCGGAGGACTCGGATCGTATGGTATACTTCTCTACCCCCTCTCTAGATAGCTTAGACTAGTTTAATGGCACGATCCGGAGTTTAGTGCGCGGTGGTGCCGGTTTGCTAAGTCCGCAAAAATAAAAGTTTACCACCGTTTCCGCGTTTGGCCGTCGGATTGACGGCCGGGGCGCCGCCGTGCACTTACAATATGTGATATCGCCGGTTTCGTTGCTATATGTTAACGACAATTGGGATGCGCATATTTACTTACGTTGATAACATGTGATGTTATGTGTTGCTGGATATGTTATATTGGATCGTCGTGTTCGAATAGCTGGGTTTTTTTTTATGTGAGATGAGTGTTTTTCATTTTCATTCATGTAAAAACTTGTATGTAATATTCTTTTATTGGGGCACTTCCAGGTTGCGGATGATGTCACCATTTGTATATTATTTACTTTTCCGCATTATGATAGATCCAAGGAGGGGAGCACAAGTAACCGGGTTCTGGGGTCCAGTGGGAGACCAACTCGAGGAGTCGAGTCCGGGTCTCCGAACCCTAGAATTGGTAGGGCTGCTTGCCGCTCTCGTAGGGGTCTAGGGGTGTGGGATTGGCTATTCATCACGACCGTGGAATCCGTGTTTTATACTGGCTCGTATTGAAAACACGGACGTCCTAGTATATCCAATATTTCATATGATACTTTCTGCTGCGTTATCTGTGATATGATTATGTGATTTGTTCAGATAGATATATTATATAGTATATATGATATATTATATAGACGTTGCTTATGTTTTACACCCACGCTAGCCCTGCCTCGCTCTGGCGTTAGTTACCTAACCTAACGGTGCAGACGGGACATCGAGACGAATGCGGATGGCATAAGCGTACGTTATATTTATCTGTGATGTTTAGGTGGACTTAAATGATGGGATATTCATTAATGAGATTAATGAAAGAAAATAAACCTAATTGATGTTGTGGAATCGAATTTCAAAAATAAAACAGGTAGCTACAGTTCTTGCTTTGCATCGCGGTGTTCAATGTAGAACATCCTGCACCTTATTCGATGAGGAAAGGACTGAGATCCCTTCACCGGGAGTGACTCCTTTAGCAATAACTGGCAGATGCTACACACTCGGTTTGTCTTTTGATTGCTTCTATAGTTTCTGCTTTGCACAGTGATATATATGATATATCCCGCACCTCATTCGACGAGGAAAGGGCTGACGATCCCTTCACCGGGAGTGACCCCTTTAGCAAAACTAGAAAAGCCTAAAAAACATTCCATTTAAAAACCATTTGATTCCGCAACGAGATCAAGTTCAAAGCGTTAAAGGTTTTCTTAAAAAAAACCATTCGCAACCCTCCGTCATTTTAGGAAGTAGAGTACTTAGTATTCGTGCTACGTTTGTCGACCATAGCCGAGGCGTAGTGTGCGGTAGCTAAGTGATGTCTTTCTACACAGCATATGATGCGATTAGTTAGGACAGTCATGTGGCTTTGTTGACCTTAGCCAAGGGTCATGTGGGTGGGTCTAATTAATCACGAAATGACGGGTAGAACTTGACTAGTACCTATGATTTGTTGACCTTAGCCAAGGTCATAGGTGCTAGGGGTAAAAACCATTATCGGGAGTTTCAAGTGTTGAAATTTGCAATGAGATTGCATACCTTCTATGTGATAGTTGGATCCCGATACCCACTGCGAGTAATTGTTACTCCTGAGAGAGTTTTGCACTTTACAATTAGCTGATCAAGTAGGTGTCTAGAAAGGTGTCAACGGGGTTACGCCTCTGGGAAAACGAGGTTTACTGTAATTAGGTCCGTGCGAAAGCACGGGGAACCTCCCTCAAAGTACCGACACTGGCCTGGCTGAAAGATTGGCGAACTTGTAGAGTGTAATTAATCCCGGCTAGTCTTTCCTTTTAAGGTTTGAAGGAAGATTTGATAAAAACAGTGGGAGCCATCCTGATTAGATAAAATATATAACCAATCTGATCTTGCAAGAGCGCACGCTGAGTGTTTTCTTCTCTCTCTCTCCAGGTAGCGACCATATCACGCCTTAATCAAGATAATAATATGGATGTATTGACCAAACCCGCTTGTTATACTGAGCTGGGGAACGTTGGTCCCGCTCCAACTTATAATTGTTATAAGGCAGAGCAGGAAATAGAGGAATACCAGAATTCCTATGCCGCCCAAACGAAGAAAGTGCATGAGATACATCTCCTTCGGGTGTGTTCATTATAAAGAACTGTTTCTCAGTATCATCTACGTCCTGGGTATTTGATACCGGATCAGGATCCCAAATATGTAATCTGTTACATAGGGCTACAAAAAGGTAGAAAACTGAGAACGGGTGATAAGTTTCATGAGACAGAAAACGGGACAAGTGTTGCAACCAAGTCTGTTGGTCACTGTCACCCTGTATTACCAGTACATTGATTCTGAACAAATGCTATTAGATACCGAACCTGATATACAAAATCATATCAGTCTCTTTATTAGTAAAGAAGGATATAATTTTGTATTGATGGATAATATTTTGAACATTTCCTATATCAAAAGTTGATCGGTTCAGGCGCGTTATCTAAAAGCATTGACGTTCTAAATCAAACTACAGTTCTTAGTATTCAGAACACACACAAGAGGAAGAGTTCAGAAATGAACGGATCATTCTTGAGGCATTGTAGACTAGGTCACATCAATGCGACCCGACTGGCTGAAGTTACATTTTAGATGCATATTTAAATCAGTTTGAATTTACATCTTGTGAAACTTGCCAGTCATGTCACAAAGATTAGATGACCATAGCTCTGTTTATTGGAAACAGAGAAAGAGTTAGTAAACTCTTGGGACTGATATATGATGATGTATGTAAACTCCCCTGTCTACACATGCCAGGACCGGTTCTTTGTACTTCATTATATTCTCTGATAATCTCTCAAGATTCAGTCATATGTTCCAGTTGAAACATAAGTCCGAAGCTTTTGAGGTATTCACAGAATATAAGTTGGAAGTAGAGAACCAAAATACGGGTATAAGTATTATGTTCTATGATAAGATCAGGGAGGAGAATACTTGTGCATGGAATCCTTGGACTATTCTATAGGAAAATAAGATTCTCTCTCAGTATTACTCCTCTGAATACACTACAACACAACGGTGTATCGGGGCGGAGCAATCGCACAATATTAGATATGGTGTGCTCTATGATGAGTATTACTGAGTCACCTATTTCCTTTTGGGGTTGTGCACTTGAGAAGCTGCATACCTATTGAATTAGGTTTGAATCAAATCAGTGCCTACCACTCCATATAAGATATGGTATGGGAAGAGCCTATCTTTTAAGTAAGTTAAGATTTAGGATTGTCTGGCCTATGTCTAAAGCAAAATCCGGACAAGATCGAGGCAAGGACAGTTCTGTAGAATTGAAAAGGTTCCAGCTATACAAAACTGCTGATGATTTGACAGAACCAAAGGATTCAAAAGTCCCCAACGAACCTCAGCCACTCCGCCGATCTAGCAGGGTTCCTTACCTGCCTGAGAGATACTTTGGTTTCTCGATGACAGTGGGAGCGAGGAATGCATCATGAGATGATGACCCAACTAGTTTCGAGCAGGCCATCGAGAGTAGGGACTCTGTAAGAATGGCTGGATGCTTAGCGATCTGACATGGAATCCATGTACACCAGCAAAGTATGGACTTTGGCTGCTATATCTGAAGGGTTAAATCCCCATCAGGAGCAAGTATATCTTGAGAAGATTACTTGGTGTAGATGGAAAATTTGAGACTTTCAAAGCAAGACTTGTTAAAGGTTTTCGTCATCAACCAAGCGTGGATAATGATGAAACCTTTTCCAGGGACTATGCTTAAGTCCATCCAGATCCTACTTGCCATTGCTACATACCATGGCTACGATATCTGGTGGTTGGGTGCCATGACTACTTTTCTAAATAATGATTTAGAAGAGAACGTCTATAAGAACACAGCCAGAGGGCTTCGTAAACAGTGGGAGCAGCGGAAACGTGTGAAGGTTGCTTTACAGGATAAAGCAGGCATCGCGGAGTTGGAACATCTATTTTGATGTGGTAGTCAAAGAGTTTGACTTCATCAAAATGGTAGATGAACCTTGTATGTACAAAAGGGTAGTATGGAGTATGGTGATGATCCTCGTAGAGTACGTGGATGACATACTCTTGATAGGAAAGGAGTTTCCTATGCTACAATCGGTCATTCTCCTCTTATCACAAGGATTCTCCAAATAGGATAAGGTGAATCACTGGAAAGGTTCCAGGGTGATAAAGACGACTGAATGTCAGTCACAGGCATTGTCTTTACCATCAGTAAAGGGACGGTATGTTGGAAGAGTTCCAAGCTAGATACCGTGGCAAACTAGACGATAAAGGCTGGTAACATCGCTATTAAAGATACTACCAAAGAGGCAGTTTGGGTGTATATTGGTTCATAACATGAACTAGGTTCCTACCATTGTGTGACAATGGAAGAGTGGCTTTGTCCCAGGAACCCTGGTCCCATCAGTGACCCAGACATATTCTGAGGGAGCATCACCTGATCATGGAGATAGATGATCTCCAGGGTGATCAACGTTAGGAGAGTAGACTCAGAAGACAACACGGCGGATCCACTCACAAAGGCTTTTTTCCAGAGAGAGACTTGTATGGGATGGTTGAGTATGTGATACTGCAACCACTGCTACAGATGGCCCTAGTGCAAGTGGGAGATTGTTAGTTATATGTATGCCCTAGAGGCCATTACTGTACATTGGATGTATATTGTAGTGGATGCTGGGACATATATAGGTAGGACTTTCTTGCTCGACATGATAGTACGCTATCTGGTTGCTCTTTATCTTAACATGTATACTTTCTGTCTCTCTATTACTTGTTGATAAAGCCCTTAGGATGTGTACTCGACTTCCAGGACTATGATGCAGATCATACTAGTGGGGCCTGGGTAGTCCATGAGTACATCCTTCAATGTTCCTAGTCGTGGGAATATCGAGACGGGGCATCGATATTCCAGAGTAGATTAGCGTATATCTTCTCGACCCATGTGATGGGCGATGGATGATCCCATATCCATTGGTGTTTGACATCAGAGATGGTATGCGGGTGCTCAGTGGAGACTGGGTACACTGAACGGACTCGCCGAGAACTCCCAGATGGTATTATACTTCACGTCAGATGGCAGTTCTCTGGTGACACTGGTACAGCTTAGTTTGTTGACCCGAGATCGTCATAGAGTCTTGTGTGTCTCCCACTTTGCTTTGATTTCCACCCTACCACGGCTCTACTGAGTCGTGCAAACAGGTGGTTTTTGGGTACAGTCCCGATTCACATGGAGGCAATGAGCGATAGGAGGGGATTCGTCTCTCCCGGTATTGGGGGTTGATGTTGCGCTATGCACGACTGGCCATAACAGGAAATCCCTGGCCAGGGTTGCAGTGATATACTGGTAAGAGTTATCAGTAGTTTCACGATTGTTATGGACCTCACGTCGGCATGACTTATCAAGCAATTGGGGTCTGACGTTTACCACCCCTAGGCGAGATATGCGACATATCAGACGAACAGACCGGACTGTACGGTAAGTGTTACTGGTTGGATTCACAGGAGTGTGAGCGGGCTAGCTCGTCGATCTTCTAATCGCTCAATACCCGGGTGGCCGTTACGTTTAGCAGACCGCTTGCGGTTTGTGGGTGTTTGATATGATCATCATCTGTTGCCGGCGTATTGACGAGTCTTTAGAGTCCTACACAGAGGTTTCCTGGCTCAAGCGAAACGAAATAGGAGCGCATATGGGATATGTGCGGGACCGAGAATAATGCGTGTATGTGATACCGTATTCTATTCTCGCGATGAATGTATCGATTGGTTGTATGCGATATAACCTAGTTATCGAATCGAAGATTGATTCGATAAGTCGATACATTGGATACTAGTCGGTTATATGCGATATGACCGGATCGTTAAATCAAGTATTGATTTAATGATTTAATGCATAATTATATATTTGATATATTACTTTGCATTAACTAGTATTTGTTCACTTTAAATGGATTTTCTCACTTGAAATGCACAAGTTGTATATGTGATATATTTTTGTGCACTTGTTTGTATCATGTTTGATGATACATGCATACTTGGGTTTGTGTAAAGACTTAAACCATGGTTATGTTATTGGTTAGGGTTTTGATTTACTCACTTATTCATTTATCTATTTATTTTGGTTAAAAAAGGAAAAGGAAAACAAAAATGGTTGCTTTCATTCAAGAAACTTCTTGATGCTTCATGCACTTTTGACTAAAGTAACCATTCTTGTCTTCTTCTCCTAACCCTAACCATTCAACTTAACCCTAGTTAGTTCTCTACACTAAACCATGGTTGAGATTATGATAAGTATCATTTTGTTTTCTATTTTAAAATAACTTATAATATTCTTTCTTCTTCTTCTTCTTCTTCTTCTTCTTCTTCAACAAAGAAGAAAACCTTACATCCTTTAATGGCAACTTGAGAAAAAGAGTGAGAAATCCAATTCTAAAGTGAACCCACTTCCTATTTCTTCATCCTCTACCACTTGCCAAGTAGTATAGGGTGTTTTCTTCACAAGTTTCATGACTTGGTGAAGTTGGAACTTGATCTTGAGTTGCCTCGATGTAGATCATCTTCGGCATCGAAGTCGGCGACCTAGCCCGATCTTTTCTCCGATGAAACCACCGCAAGAGTCTAGGATTCCGATTGCTACAGCGGAGGGACGTCAAAGCGGAGCTATGGAGGTGGAGAACCAGATCTACAAAGGTTGTAGTCACTTCCCTTTTAGTTAAAGTTGTTAACTTGCATTGTATTGCCTATACATCTAGTTAACGATCCGTATTAGGGTTTGTAGGCACATGAAAAAATTTGAATTGGCCATGTTTGATCACTTGTAGAACCTCATGGGTGTGCCTAGAAACCCTACACATACATCCATGACTAGGAACATTTCAAGGATATGCTCATAGACTACTCTGTCCCACTAGTATGATCCGCATCATAACCTCAGTAGTCCTGCATCATCCTAAGGGCTATATCAACATGTACCAAATGAATGAAAGCACGATCAAATGAACATGTCAAGATAAAAGGTGCAACCAGATAGCATATAATCATGTCGAGCAAGAATGTCCCCTGAATATATATATATATATATATATATATATATATATATATAGACACACATGTCGGTATATACACTATCATATAATGGCCTCTAGGGCATACATATATCCAACATGAACCGAGGTAACTATGTTACTTAGTATGCTAATCTAAGTAGCCTAGAAGATGTAAAGAGTGATGATGGATTGCTTTGTCTAAAGAACCCTAAGTTTCTCAATACATGAGACTATTAGGGTTTGAGGTAGAAGAAGAGTGCTCGGAGGAGATGAGAGTGTTGTAGTGAGCATAGAAAAAATGAAGAATGGCTAAGTATTGTGAACTAATAATGCATACAATAATTCACAACACAAAATATCAAGCACGAATCAATAGTAAACCATCAGTCACCCTATGAGTCACTAAGTAGCCATGCTTCATTTAATGACTTATAACACCTCATACCTCCACCTCATTAATCATTTAATCAAAATGATAAAAAATAAAATGAGGTGTCTTCTTCTAGAAGTATCTTGAACAATTACAAGAATACCCCTCAACGTATATACATACCCGTATCCGTATTCTGAAAAATACGAATACAAAGAGACGAAAATAATCCAAGAATATAATACTAGGATCCGGATTAAACCAAAGCCTACTAGTATTATCCGTCCGAATCATGATCTGTGTATCTAGTACACGTATATGATTGAACCCTGCCGTAAAACTATACGGCCTCTACATCGTTTCTCCCAAAGAAGGGAGACCCTCTGTTTGGAATCTAAAAACTCGACAGTACGCTGGCAGTGGGTTTAACCACAAGCACGTCAGCGGTACTAGCTGCACGTAACGGCTACCCAGGTATCTGTCGAAAAGAAGGTCGACGAGCTGACTCGTCCGAACTCTTACTGAGCCTATCGTGACAATCTCTGTATAGTCCGGTCTTTTCATCTAAGAGTATAGCATACCGGGTCCAGGGGATGGTAAACGACAGTCCCTAATAACCCGATAATTCGTGCTGATGCGGCTCTGGAACAATCCGAGAAACTACCGATCAACTTATTAGTAAATCCCAACCGCCTTTGCCAAGGTCTTATGGTCCTGACCAATCGAAAACTGTGCAATATCGAATCCCAATACCGGGAGAGACGAATCCCCAACAATCACTCACTGCCTCCATGTGGCTCGGGACTGTACCCAACCAAAACCTGTTTGCACGACTCAGTAGAGCCATGGTAGCGTAGTGATCAAAGCACAGTGGGAACTCACACGAGACAAATGACGATCTCAGGTCCGAAGACCAACTTGTACACATGTCACCTGAGAACTTCCATCTGACCATAGGTATAGTACCATCTAGAAGTTCTCGGCGAGTCCGTCCAGTATACTCACACCCAGTGAGCACCTGTATACGATCTTAGGTGCATCAGACCAATGGCTGCGGGACCAACCATCGCCCCTCGTCGGGGTCTAGAAACGTATACACTAGTCTACTTTGGAGTATCAATGCACAGTCTCGATACTCACATGACTAGGGACCATTTAAGGATGTGCTTATGGACTACCCAGCTCCCATGATTGCCATCACAACACAGGTAGTCAAGCAAGATCTTACGGGCTTTATCAACATGTAACCGCCATATGTAATAACGAGTATGACATATGTACATGTTAAGATAAAGTCAAACCATAATAGTATACTACTGTATCAAGTCTTTATCAATATGTGCAAGCTGGATAAAGCATCCATTGAAACAAATACACATATCAAGATAAAGACAACTCAAATAATATACTATATAACTGAGCAAGATTTTCCTTTACATACATATCCCCAGCATCCACATGTATACATATACAATAATGGCCTCTAGGGCATACATATCCAACAAAAGGCTGTGATCTCCCTAGGATGTTGTCCTCCGTCGATCTGGTTGCGAGCGGTTTTTAGTGGCTGAGATTTGTATTGGGGGTTGTTGAGCGTGTAGATTTCAATGGGTTGTTGGAAATTGCTGAGGCCGAGCTACCTGCAAGGAAAGTTCTGGGGTGGGAAACCACCGTAGGACCCTCCGACGATCAAGTTAGTGCTGGGGAATAAGAGCAGCGTAGCGACCTATTGGGTTCAGTTTGAGTTACCTGAGTCGTCTGAGAGAGGGGTTTATATAGTGGTCGTGTGGAGCGAGCAGGCGCGAGATCATCGCCGTCAGTTATGCCCCAGCATTATCCTCGCATTAATGGCGGGATACGCCTATTAATAGGAGGATGCGCTAGCGTGGGATGCAGAACGTGGGGAGGTGGATATCTCGCCCTGGCGAGATACACGGAGCCATTGCGGGAGTGCTTGGGTTCCGCGCTCTCGGTTGATCGGGGAAGCCGAGGAGGCTCATCCTGTTAGGAGGCTCGGAGACGAGCAGGGAGGCCGAGGAAGCTCGGCCTGTCAGATGGCTCGGAGACGAGCATGGAGGCCGAGGAAGCACGGCCTATCAGATGGCTCAAAAATGAGAAAGGAGGCTAAGGAAGCTCGCTGGACTGCTCGGAGGTGAGCTGTTGGCTAGGTAAAGGTGGAAAGTACTTAGGGAGTCTCCGAAAGGTCGGATGCGTCCTCAGAGACGAGAACCCGAGGAACGCCCCTAATTCTCTTATTTATTCCACCTCCATAGCCTTCGGGACATGTCATCCGCCACGTATCGTAATATGAGGAAATACCACTTGTGGGCATCATCATTAGCCCCCCCTCTCTCGTTCCGACCTATTCATGGGTCGGGTCGATAGTGGCCTGCTTGGTTTTTCTTATGCTCAGTTTGGTGCCGAAAATTATAATGTGGATTGCCCGGGAACGACATGGCGTTTGACGGTTGCGTCGTTTTGATCTTTGGGCCCTCGTGTCGTCTCGTCGTGTGCCTAAATTTTCGTGCGTATCCCCGATAGCATCAGCGGATCAGTGAAATGATTGCGCTTTAAAGAGGGGCCACCATTTCAGTCGATCGTCAGTTGGGGTACGGGCCACGTGTCGGATGTCGATTGGCGGGCAAGACAGGCTGTCTTTGACTCCTGCAATCGAAGAGACGTCCCCAATGGTCGACCACCACATGGAACTTCGACTGCCGCTAGGCGCAACGTTTCATTTTGGTGGGAATCGATCTGGGCCGTAGGATGTTCTCTTTGGGGTGTATAAATAGGAAGGGACCATCCTAGGGCCAACACTTTACCTTAATTCTCTTCCGCTGCTTGAAGATTGCTCGGAGCTCTTCCGCATAGATCGGATCTTCCGTTGATTTTTCCTCGGCGAGTCCTTTTCTTTGAATCAGGTGAGATGTCTTCCTTCGAGATGTCTATAGATGTAGTAGGGGCAGAGTTGGGCAATGAGGCTCCAGTTGCTGGGGCCGAGTCCAGTGGGTCTTCTTCCTCTTCGACATCAGATAGCCGAGAGGGTTCTTCTTCTACAGCGTCTTCTATGTCGGGCTCGACCCTTAAGGTCAGGGCTGCCTGAGTCACTCGGCGTCGGGCGGCGACAAGTGCTCGCAAGGTGCGCATCGGGAATACCCGCGATGCGCCCTCCGTCTTGAATCGCATGGTCAAGCTCTCTAACATCCGGACTCGATTCCATATTCCCTCCAATTATTCACTCCGTCTGAATAGAGAGGGTGAACGGGCAGACCAGGTGCGGGGCAAGGAGATTGCCCTGTATCTGGAAGCATTCCGGGTAGGAATGCGTCTTCCCTTCTCACCAGAGGTTTGTACGGTGCTTCATTGCTTCCATCTTGCCCCGGGCCAGCTAGCGTCGAACTCTTGGAGGATCCTCCTCGAATTTCTGGTCCGGTTAAAACTTTATCAGATCCCCTTTAGTTTGACCATCCTCTTGTTTTGTCTTTGCTATAAAAATCACCCTGGTATCAGTAAGGAAGAGCCGAGCTGGATGTATTTTTCGTTAAAAAACGTAAGGGTGGGGCGGCCTGTAAGTGCACGGCGGCGCCCCGGCCGTCAATCCGACGCCGGAATGCGGAAGCGGTGATAAACTTAAATTTTGCGGACTTTGCAAACCGGCACCACCGCGCACTAAACTCCGGATCGTAACCATTAACAAGTCTAGCTAACCAAAAAGAAAGGGAAGAGATGTATACCGACGATCCAAGTCCTCCGGTCTTCATCTCCACTCCGATCTCCTCGCGGGATCTTCGTCCGTCTCCTCCTCGTCGGAAAGGGGCACCACATCGCCTGTAGCTTTTACGGGCTCCCACCTCAATACCGAGGCAACTCGGACGCGAAGCTGGCGAATCGACGCGTCCAAGATATGCTGTAGGAAGTGTAGGAAACTTGTCTCACTTTGGGGTTTATGATAGTTGCCATGATGGAGGGATGGGGTTAGGAAAAATGGTGCTTTCATTTTTCCATAACAAGAAGAAGAAGGAGATGAAGAATTCCTCACAAAAATAAAGATGAACTCTCTCATTCTTTTTCTTCTCTCTAGTGTTCTTTCTTTCCTCAAGTGAGAATGAATCATAATTGTGGAGGAAGTGAGAATGCCAACCATAAGAAGGGAGGTGAGTGTAGGAGATGAAAGAGGTGACCACATCAAGAGACAAGAAAACATACAACCATGCTTTACCTTTTTCAAACCATACCCTTTCATGTCACAAATAAAAACAAAAGCATGGTGGAAAAGATAATGATAGCTATCATAATCAATCTTTTACAAGAAACCCCCTCCACAAATGTTATTTGCACAATTGCAAATAACCCCCTCCATCGGAAAAGTCCGGCCGGGAAAGAGCAAAGGAAAACCGGCCGGAACGGAATGCAAACTGGCAACTCCAGAAAACTGGTCCCATAATAAATTACAGGAAAACCCCGATACTGTGCATACACACCCGCATCTGTATTCCGTCCGGATACAAATGCAAAGAGACAAAATCTACACTGTACTAAACTAGGACCGGCTTAAACCAAAGCCGGCTAGTAAAAAACCGTTCGATCCTGATCCGTGCAATACCGCACGTATCTGATCGAACCCTGCCATATAACTATACGGCCACTAGTACAAACCGTCCGATCCTGATCCGTGCAATACCGCACGTATCTGATCGGACCCTGCCATATCTCCATACGGCCTCTACAGCGTTTCGCCCGAAACTTGAGTAACTGAAAGTGTGGTGGACTCTAAAGACTCGTCAACACCTTGGTTGTGGATTTAACCACTAGCACGTCAGAGGTATAAGCCAATACGTGACGGGCTACCAGGTACTGACCAAATGGGACGTCGATGAGGAAGCTCACCCCGACACCCAACTGAGCCTGTCAGTGACAATATCCGTGCAGTCCGGTCCGTTCGTCTATGAGTATCGCATGGCGGGCCTAGGGGGTTGGTAAAAGTCAGACCCCCAAAAGCGGTACAAGTCGTGTCGGAGTGTAGCCCAGAACACCCTGAGATACTACTGGAATACCTACCAGTAAATCTCCTTGCCTTGGCCAAGGACTTTGTGTAATGGCTCTCCTAGACACAGCACGACCTCACCCCCAATACCGGGAGAGACGAACCCCTGAAGATACGCTCACTGCCTCCATGTGGCTCGGGACTGTACCCAACTAAAACCTGTTTGCACGACTCCTTTGAGCCATGGTAGGGTAGTAATCAAAGTACAGTGGGAACTCACACGAGACAAATGACGATCCCCAGGTCGATGAACTAACCTGCACACATGTCACCAGGGAACTGCCATCTGACGTCTGGTATATGACCAACTAGCATGTTCCCGGCGAGTCCTGTCCGGTGTACTCATAACCCAATGAGCACCTGTATACATCTTAGGTGATCCAACTGACACCAGTGGCTTGTGAGACCGGCCACCGCCCCTCGTCGGGGTCTCGACTGTATACACTAGTCTACTAATGGAGTATCGATGCCCGGTCTCGAAACTCCCACGACTAGGGACCTTTTAAGGATATGCTTGTAGACCCCCAGCTCCCACTTATATGATCGCCCTCATACTGCTGGTGGTCAAGCAAGAATCCTATGGGCTCTATCAACGTGTAATAGCGACGTGTCATGTCACCTAAAGCAGTACACGATGATAAAGGTAAACCAGATAGCATACTATCATCTCGAGTAAGACTGTCCTACCGGGATAGGTCCTCCCTCAATCATTGCAATCACGTACCTGTGATCCAATAATTGACTCTGAGGGCACTACCTCCAACACGGCCGGGTCGGGGGTAGTGGTTGTCTCTTCTTCCATCTATGAATAGAAGGAGAAGTACGTATTCGTCAGGCCACCAGAGGGCGAGGATTAGCCTGTGCCCACACAGTGGCATAGGGCCAATTGCCCGAGGGCAAAGCAGTCGACCTCCCCGAAGCGAGGATGGTGTCCTAGTAGGAACCGATCTAGCGGGCCGATGTCCTGCTTTCTGAGCAGGTACTGAGCTGGGTTGGGCTCAGTCCTGCGCATTTTCTGGGTAAGTTAGGGTTTTTGACGATCTATTTAGACTTTGCTTAAGTTTCTTTGTCTTTTCAATGTTGATGACCTTTTCTCCTGTGTGTTCTTTTTTTGCAGAGCCTGTGGACCGATCAAAAATCATGTCTACCATGGCCGCGAAGGCCCTAGAAAGAAAGGCCGACGGCTCCAGCTCGTCCCGACCCGGTTCAAGCGCGGCCTCGAGGCAAACTCCTCAAGCCAGGCCTTCCGCAACACCCTTCGTCTCGAAGGAGCGCTGTGGGGTGGAGGGGGTCAGAAGCATGTGTGGGACTCGGCTCCCCGGGTGAGGAAGGAGGAATCTCCCCCGCCGAGGAAATACCCCTCAAGAGACAGAAGCAGGTGGTCTCTCGGCCGCCCCCTACCGGGATCCAAGTGCAGGAGGACGACTTCTGCATTGAGGTGCCCTCAGGGCTATCCATGGCTGACAGCTTGCTGGTGGACATGGAGAAGGCGGCGGGGACCAAGATTCCCTAAGGCACCATGAAGGCCCAAGTGGCAGTGATTTCCTAGGAGGCGGTTCAGGTCGGCAGTTTCTTTCTTAAGGAATCATTCAAATTTTATTTCCCCGGTTTCAGTTTTCTAACATGTTTGTTGTTTTCCTCAGGTCCTCCAGCACCGTGCTCCCTCATCTATATGGAGTCCGAGGAGATAGCCCGGACAATGAAGAAGGCGGGTGAATTCTCCTCGCAAGAGGAAGAGCTTCGCCTTCAATTGCAGTAAGCGGAGGAGAAGGCGGCCATTCTTGACTCAAGATTGGTTGTCGAGAGGCTGACGAACTCCAAGCTGACGGAGTCCCATCGTCTTCTAACCGAATCCAACCGGGCTATTCAACCCAAGATGGCGGAGAATAACGACCTTTACAACTCCATGAAAAGGTCGAGGGATGCCTTCAAGAAGGATGCTCGGGCGGCTTTGGACGCGGTGAAGCTTGCCGAGAGCCGGGTGGCGAAGGCCGTGGAGGATTACAAGGTATCCGATCAGTTTTACCTTGATTTCGCTGAATCCACGACCGTCGGGTGGCACAAGGCCTTCAACGCCGTCAAGGAGTCTATGCCGGAGTTTGTCGACGGAGAGCTCTATGCTAAGTTCCCTCTCGCCAAGGAAGAGCCGAAGGGAGGAGGTGCCGAGCTGGCTTCAGGAGGCAAGGCTGTTTGCGGAAGCGCCGAGCCTGAGGTTGCCGTTTTGGCCCTTGATGGTAGCGTCGAGCAGGGAGAGATCCCGGCCGAGCGGGCGGTCTGAGCTATCCCCCCTCCGCGATTTTCTTCTATTTGTTTTTATATTTTTGTAAGCTTCCGAGCATTTTTGTAAGTCTGAGGAGCCAATAGTACCTTTGTACATAATTTTTGATCATGAATAAAGTGTATCTTTTCTTCGCTCAAATATCTGATCATTCTGCAAGTACTTTAGCTCGTATACTTTTCATTATTCGAATCTTTATTTTGCAAGTAATTTTAGCTCGAAAGTCTCTTTATGTTGCTAGTGTAAGGCCGATGTCCATCCTTTCTGGGTGACGATCGTTCATTAAGCATGAGTCGAACGATAGCCAAGTGTAGGAAGGTCGGTATCTTCCCTTTTCTCGGAGTCGGGGTGGTGATCGCGCATCGAGTATGAATCAATCGATAGCCAAGTGTAGGAAGGTCGGTATCCTCCCTTTCCCCAGAGTCGAGGTGGCGATCGCGCATCGAGTATGAATCGATTAATAGCCAAGTGTGGGATGGTCGGTATCCTCCCTTTCTCCGGAGTCGAGGTGGTGATTGCGCATCGAGTATGAATCGATTAATAGCCAAGCATAGGAAGGTTGGCGTCACTCAATTTTACCCGGCCGCCTGGTGGTGAAGGCTTTAGATCCACAGTGTTTGTTTGGGCAGGAAGCTACCCCTTTATGGATGAGCCAAGCACGAAGCTACCCTGCCACCTTGTGATGAGGGATTTTGATCCACAGTGTTTGTTGGGTAAGAAGCTACCCGCTGCGGATGGGCCGAGCAGGAAGCTGCTCGGCGGCCTCATGATGAGGGCTTTAGATCCACATCTTTGTAGGGCAGGAATCTACCCCTTGTAGATGAGCCGAGCAGAAATCTACCCGGCCGCCTCGTGAGGAGGGCTTTTGATCTACAGCGCCTGTCGCACAGGAAGCCTATTAGTATTATATTCCCTAGAGGCCATTATTGTATCATACTGGCTTGTATATTACTTAATGGGAGCTTGGGATATACACGGATATAGTAACAGTCTTGCTCAAAATGGTAGTATGCTATTTGGTTTATTTCTATCTTAATATATGCATGTGTTTCTAAGCATATCGCTTATACATATTGGTGGAGCTCTTAAGATCTTTTGATTGATTGCCAGCGTTGTGATGGCAGTCACACTAGTGGGGGCTGGGTAGTCTACAAGCACATCCTATACAGGTCCCTAGTCGTAGGATTATCAAGACGGGGCATCGATACTCCAGAGTAGACTAATGTATACACTTCTCATCCCAGCAGGGGAAATGGTTTGTCCCATAGCCATTAGTACGTCATACTGGAGATAGTATGCAGGTGTTCATTAGGTTATGCGTACACCGGACAGGACTCGTCGGAAACTGTTGGTGGGTATTATACCTATCGTCGGGTAGCAGTTCCCAGGTGACATGAGTACAGATTAGTCCGTTGACTAGACACTGCTGCTTCGCCTCGAGTGTGTTCCCACTGTACTTAGATTACTAGCCTACCATGGCTCAAAGGGGTCGTGCAAACAGATAGTAGTTGGGTGCAGTCCCGAAGCACTTGGAGGCAGTGGCGGTTAGATAGGATTCGTCTCTCCCGGTATTGGGGGTTGATGTCGCGCTGTGTTCGCAAAGCCATTACACAAAGTCCTTGGCCAAGACAAGTGAGATTTACTGATAGGTACTTCAGTAGTTTCTCAGGGTGTTTTGGGCTACTCTCCGACACGACGCATTGCGCTATTAGGGGTCTGACGATCACCGCCCCCTAGGCCCGATATGCGATACTCTTAGAGGAACATACCAGACTGTACAGAGATTGTCACAGATTGGCTCAATAGGAGTTCATATGAGTTTTCTCATTGGCCTTCTCATCGACACATACCTGGGGGCCATTACGTACAGCTAGTGCCGCTTGCGGCCTGTGGTTAAACCCACTGCCAGTATAGTGTCGAGTCTTTAGAGTCCCACACAGAGGGTTTCCCTGCATCGAACGAAAGATGTAGAGGTCGTATGGTTTTACGACAGGGTTCGATCGCGTACGTGTAATTGTGCACGGATGATGATTCAGACAGACAATACTAGTGGGCTTTGGTTTAAGCCAGATCCTAGTATTGTATTGATGGATTGTTTTCGTCTTTTGTATCCGCATTTTTCGGAATACGGATACAGGTATGTATATACGGACAAGGGACATTTTTGTAAATTGGTCAAAGATACTTCTAGAAGGTGACATGTCATATTAGTATTTTTCATTTTAGTTTAAATGGAAATATATTATGACATGGAGATGTTGAGGAGTAAATTGCATAAAAATGAGCATGCCTTTGGATGACAGTTGTGGGGTTTTTAGACCATGACTCACCAAGTTGGAACTTGAATCATAATTCCTTTTCTAATGTGATTTATTCATATTAGAAAGTATATGGTTCAGTTGAGAAAAAAGTAGAGGCTCTCTCATTTCCTTATGCAATTTTTCTCACTAGCTTTTTCTCCATTACCATCTTCTTCCTCAAAACCCTAGTAACTCATGTTTTGAGTAATCTAGGATAAGAAAAGACCATCCATTCTATCTACACACTCTACATTGTCTACGACATCATGAGTAGCGATCTTGATGCCCTAGTTGCCTCCGTTGAGGTAGGAGCTCGATGTACATACTCTCGGATGGATCATTTTCGGCAAGAGAGGTCCGACGAGAAAGCCCGATCTGGATGATCCGAGGAGGCTATGACAAGGTGGAGGACATAGAGGAATGAAGACCAGAAGGACATGAACGTGAGGTATTAACTTCTGCACTTATGGTTTACCTCACATCTAGTTAGCTAGTTAGGATTTAGCACTGATCCTGGAGTTCAAGTTCGTGTCGTGATCTTTTTAAAATATGTTTTTCTGAAATTCCGCCTCCCCGCGAACCCGCGAGATGCGCGACATAGACTTACAGTGGTATCAAAGCCTACTAAACCCTTACTAGCTCGTTAGCAAGTTATTAGAACGTCGATCGTCGGAAAAACCGAAAACTATACACTTTGCACCCTCACAGTTTCTGTCAATTTTAAACTGTTCTAAAAATTATTTTAGGGGCTTGAAAATTCTGTGCAGGGAATTCTAAGAACACAGAAGAAAAACGAGTCGCTAACTCATCACAACCGCCACGGAATTGCGGCGAATCGGTGGATTTGCCGCCGTTCCGCGGCCGAGTTGTGGTCGAGTTGGCTCGTTCTTCTTTTGTTTGTCTTATTTTTGGGTGTATAGTTATTTAGAATATTTGGTTTCTACCCAGATTTTTTTGGAGTGCTGGTTTGCATTTGGGGCAGATAAGGAAAATATATTTCGATCAAAATTGTAATGTACTTGGCTAATCGAGTTTTATCTGTTTTGTTTATATGTTTTTTTAGACTTCATCTAATTGCTATATGTCGGTTAGTTTGAAGTCGCACATATCTGATGGTTTGTGTATATGGACATTATTGGATCGTCATGGATGAATATCCTAGGATGTGAGATGAGTGTTTTTTTTAATATTTCATTCAATATAATATTTGTAATTTGATGCAATATTATTTTGCGGGGCATATCCGGGTTGAGCTTGTAGCCACCGTTGTATTATTTCTTTTTACTGTTTTCTGCTCTTAGGATAGACCCAAGGTGGGGTGCACAAACTACCGAGTTCTTTGAAGTGCCGAGTGACCTACTCACTTTGTTGAGAGAGGTTGCTTCACTTCTGGAATTTGGCGGGTAGTTTGCCACACCCGTAGGGGACTAGGGTGGAGTTTGGCTATTCATGACGACCATGGAATCCGTCTTTCGTTACAGGTTTAAACGAAACGCGGAATTCCTAGTATATCCAATATGTTCATCTGTGATCTGGAATGCCTATTATTGCGTCGGACGAATACCTATTATTATATATGTTATATAATAGACACTACTTATATCTTGCATCCGCGCTAGTCCAGCCCCGCTCTGGTGTTAGTTAAGTAAGCTAACGGTGTTAGACGGTGCCCAGTAGCGAATGCGGATGGTATAAGTGGACGTTGTATTTTCATATTTTTCTGTGATGATAGGTGTAATTGATGGGACTGCATTAAATTAATGCAAAGAAAATAAACCAAAGCTGAATCGTTGGAACAATTTTAAAACCACTCGGTTTTTCAAAACTTCAGACTTTTTGCGAAGCTTAAACCACTCCTTTTAAAAGCTATCAAGTTCCTTCGATTAAATCAAGTTCACTAGTTCACGGTTTCGCCAAAACCATTCGTAGCCCTCCGTCGTTTCATATGAATATTCAATAGTATTCAAACTATGTATGTTGGCCTTCGTCAAGGCATAGTGATTGGTAGCTGTTGGATATTCATATGTAGTATAGATAGATGTGTTGGTTTAGGAAAGTCGTACTACTATGTTGGCCTTTGTCAAGGGTATTTACGGGTGGGTTCAAATTAACCTAGACAATGATGGGCAGAACTTGATAAGTGACTTATGATATGTTGGCCTTCATCAAGGTCATAAGAGCATGGGGCAAAAATCCACATGGGGAGTTTCTAAAGAAACTGAAACTTGCTAGTGCTGCATACCATTTGGAGTATGATAAAATTGGTAGAATTCCTTCAGCTTTATGATACAATGATATTTGGATCCCGATCTTACTGTGAGTATATGCTACTCCTCGGGAGATTTCTTCACTAACACAATCAATGCTATAAACCAAGTAGGTGTCTAGAACGGTGTTAGCGGGGTTACGCTCCAGGGAAAAGAGGTTTCGTAATTAAGGAACTTCGCGAAAGCGTTGAAAAACCTCCTTCGATGTACCAACACCAGCCTGGCTGAAAGCTTAAGCAAGTATTGTAGAGTGAGATTAATCCTAACTAATTCTTCTTTTATGGTTTTAAGAGGGATTTGAGATACAGTGGGAGCCATCCTGTTTAGATAAACTAAAAACTAATCTAAACTTGCAAGAGCATCATGCTGAGTGTTTCTTCTTTCTCTCCTAAATTGCAGCAACCATGTGACCAGATTAGGTTACAGCTGGATAATAAAATTGACTGAATCAGACTATATTAACTGGCAAAAGGTTTGTCCAGATGTCCATTACCTATGACAAGATGGACCACCTCTTTACTACTTAAAGCCCCGTCGTCCCAGGTCCAGTTTCCACCATCATGGATAAGAATATCCATATGACAATGAAAAAAAGAAAGTGCGAACGCCAAGTGCCTCGTGTTGGCCTCAGTAGATGGTGTAAACCAGAGGCAGCACGAGAAGATGGATTTAGTTTCTATCTTCCTCTATAAACAAAGTTTTATATGGAGAGCAATCTCGTATCGCAAGATATAAGACCTCAAAGGAAATTGCTTCAAGCGAGATTGGCTGTCGGATCATCTGTAGGGGACCACATCCCTACAATGATTAGCTGTATTAAACGGCTCACGGACCTGGAGACCACGTTGGAGAACGAGTCGAGTACTGACTTGATTCTACAATCCCAACCTTTTACTTACGCCCATAGGAAGAAAGTTATAATTCCAATTGAGGGCACCCTGAAGGAAACCAGGGAGTCACCCGCTCTGCTTATTGGGAAAATCATCCTCTTCTAGATCCAAGGCGAAAGCCAAGGGTAAGAAGAAGAAGACCTCTACAAAGTCGATAGGCGGTGTCAGTAAGGTACAAAGAACGGGAAAAGCAAAAGTTTTATGGCTAACAGTAGAGAAGGAGGGTTGTTCCTATTGTCACGGGAAAGGGCATTGGCAGAAGGGATGCAGGGCTTGGAAAGCCAGAATCCAGAATCTGAAGCACGTTGTGGCTTCAACTTCGGGTGTGTTAGTAATTGAAAACTGTATGTCAATTAACTCTACTTCCTGGATACAAAATACCAGATCAGGATCTCATTCCTTTTAGGCTTTGAGAAACCGTAGAGTTATCAGGGCAGGTGATATGACTCTCAGGGGTTGCTAACGGAAGGAGCGTGGACGTTGTATCTGTAGGAGAATATCACTTAAGATTGACAAGTGGGCAGATGTTGATTTTTCATAACTGTTTGTGTGTACCTAGTCAAGTTTTTAATATCATGTCTGTATCCTTAAGTTCTAAGGAAGGATACGATTTTACATATGTAAGCGATGTGGTCCACATCTATCTAAATCATGGTTTGATTGGTTCAGGCACACTAGAGGACAATATATACGTGTTAAATCAAGCTCAGGTTTTCAACATCCAGAACACACTTATAAGAAAGTCTCCAGAATTATATATGGCTTTCTTATGGCATTGTAGACATGGTCACATCAATGAAACACGGTTGTCAATGTTACATAGAGAGGGATATTTGAATCCGTTCGAATATCATCTTATGCAACTTGTCAATCTTGTATTATAGCAAAGATGACAGTAACTCCGTTCAATGGACACGGAGTAAAAGCGAGCGAGCTCTTGGGACTCATACACAGTGACATGTGTGGTCCAATATCTATAGATGCATGAAGTGGTTATTCCTATTTCATTAACTTTACGGATAATTTCTCTAGGAAAGACATATCTTCTTGATGAAGAATTAATCCGAGGCCTATGAGAAATTCCGAGAATATACGAATGAAATGGAAAAACAAACAGGCAAAAGTATCAAGACACTGAGATCTGATCAATATGATGAATACTAAATTGCTGAGTTCCTGGATTACAAAAAAGTGAATGGAATTCTCTCTCAGATTACTCCTCCATACACACCTCAATACAACGGTGTATCGGAAAGGCGGAACAGAACCCTATTGGATATGGTTCGTTCTATACTGAGTAAAAGTCGAGTTTCCGCGATCCTTCTAAAGTTATGCACTAAGAATTAGCTGCATAACTTTTGAATTAGGTTCATACCAAGACTGTGCCTACCACACCATATCAGATGTAGAGTGGGAAGAAACCCTATCTTCAGTATCCGAAGATAAAGGGATGTCCAACTTTTGTCGAAAAGCAGTATGCGGACAAGTTCTAGGCATGCTCAGTATTGTGATAAGTTTGTGGGATACCCAAAAGAGCTATAGGGGGTATCCTTTTCTTCAGTGGCTATACTTAAATCCATTCGGATCTTTCTTGCCATTGCTTTCTTCCACAGATATGAGATCGGCAGATAGACATAAAGACGGCTTTTCTAAATGGTGATTTGGAAGAGTGCATTTATATGGATCTGCCAGAGGGTTTTCAATCAGAGTGGGAGCAGCGGAAATGTGTGCAAGTTACTTAAGTCAACTTGTGGACTAGAGCAGGCATCGCGGAGTTGGAACATCTGTTTAAGATGAGACGGTCAAAGAATACGACCTTATCAAAAATCCAGATGAACCATGTATATATATAGTAAGATTGTAGCGAGAACTGTGGGATTCCTAGTCTAATACGTGGATGACATTCTCTTGATATAAAAAGACATTCCTATACTACAATCAGTCAAAGGATTCTTGTCACAGAGGTTCTCCAAGAGAAACCTGGGTGATACCAACAATATTCTGGGGATCCGGATCTATAGTGATAGATCAAAGAGGATAGTGGGACTTTACAGTCAAGGTACATCAACTCCATACTAAGAAAAAATAGTATGGAAGATTTCAAAGCGCGGTAGTCTACCGGCTTATCACGGAATCACCCTCTCCAAAAAGATGTCCTCAAAAGACTGATTTGGAAAGGGCTCGCATATCGTTTATATCCTACGCTTCTGCAATAGGATCTATAATATATGCGATGTTCTGTACCAGACCAGATGTTACTTATGCACTTGGAGTGGTAAGCCGGTATCAGTTAAACCTAGGGGAGAAGCAAATGGATAGCAGTAGAGAACATTCTCATGTACCTGAGAAGGACTAAGCAGATGTTCTCAGTGTATGGCAGAAAAAGACTTCCAAATCGAGGCCTTTGCTAACTCCAGCTTCTAGAGTGACAAGGATGACTCCAAGTCTATATCAGGTTAAGTCTTCACTCTCAGTGGAGGGGCGGTCTGTTGGATGAACTCTAAACAGAACACCGTTACTAACTCAACAATGGAAAAGGAGTATATCGCTGCATGTAACACCGCAAAAGAAGTGGTCTGGATGAGGAAGTTCTTAATTGAACTTCAGGTGGTTCCTTTCATTGTTGGTCGAATACTTTAATATTACGACAACAAAATTGCGCTATAGCTTTAGAGAAGGAACCCGCGTCCCATCAGAGATTCAGACAAATCTTGAGGCGGCACCACCTGATCAGGGAGATCGTTGATCCCCAGGAGATCGAGGTGAGGAGAGTAGATTCGGAGAACAATACTGCAGATCCACTCACCAGGGCCATCCCTCAGACACTGTTTGAGCGGCTATTCGAGATTACTGATCTGTGATACACCAATATATGGCCTTAGTGCAAGTGAGAGATTGTTAGTAGTATATGCCTTAGAGGCCATTATTGTATTATACTGGCTTGTATATTACTTAATGGGAGCTTAAGATATACACGGATATAGTAACAGTCTTACTCAAAATGGTAGTATGCTACTTGGTTTGTTTCTACCTTAATATGTGTATGTGTTTCTAAGCATATCGCTTATACATATTGGTGGAGCCTTTAGAATCTTTTGATTGATTACCAGCGTTATGATGGCAGTCACACTAGTGGGGGCTGGGTAGTCTACAAGCACATCCTATACAGGTCCTTAGTCGTAGGATTATCGAGACGGGGCATCGATACTTCAGAGTAGACTAGTGTATACGCTTCTCATCCCAGCAGGGGAAATGGTTTGTCCCACAGCCATTAGTACGTCGTACTGGAGATAGTTTGCAAGTGCTCATTAGGTTATGAGTACACCGGACAGGACTCATCGGGAACTGTTGGTGGGTATTATACCTATCGTCGGGTAGCAGTTCCCAGGTGACATGAATACAGCTTAGTGTGTTGACTTGACACTGCTGCTTCGCCTCGAGTGTGTTTCTACTGTACTTAGATTACTACCCTACCATGGCTTAAAAGGGTCGTGCAAACAGGTAGTAGTTGGTTGCAGTCCCGAAGCACTTAGAGGCAGTGGCGGTTAGATAGGATTCGTTTCTCCTGGTATTGGGGATTGATGCCGCGCTGTGTTCGGAAAGCCGTTACAGAAAGTCCTTAGCCAAGACAAGTAAGATTTACTGGTAGATACTTCAGTAGTTTCTCAGGGTGTTTTGGGTTACTCTCCGACACGACATATTACGCTATTAGGGGTCTGACGATTACCGCCCCTTAGGCCCGATATGTGATACTTTTAGACGAATAGACCGGACTGTACGGAGATTGTCACAGATAGGCTCAGTAGGAGTTCAGATGAGTTTTATCATCGGCCTTCTCATCGACACATACCTTAGGGCTGTTTCGTACAGCTAGTGCCGCTTGCGGCCTGTGGTTAAACCCACTGCCAGCGTAGTGTCGAGTCTTTAGAGTCCCACACAGAGAGTTTCCCTGCATTGAATGAAAGATATAGAAGTCGTATGGTTTTACGACAGGGTTTGATCACGTACGTGTAATTGTGCACGGATGATGATTCGGACGGACAATACTAGTGGGCTTTGGTTTAAGCCGGATCCTAGTATTGTATTGATGGATTGTTTTCGTCTTTTGTATCCGTATTTTTCGGAATACGGATACAGGTATGTATATACGGACAAGGGACATTTTTGTAAATTGGTCAAAGATGCTTCTAGAAGGTGACATGTCATATTAGTATTTTTCAATTTAGTTTAAATGGAAATATATTATGACATGGAGATATTGAGGAGTAAATTGCATAAAAATGAGCATGCCTTTGGATGACACTTGTGGGGCTTTTAGCCTATGACTCACCAAATTGGAACTTGAATCATAATTCCATTTCTAATGTGATTTATTCATATTAGAAAGTCTATGTATCAGTTGAGAAAAAAGTAGAGGCTCTCTCATTTCCTTTGCAATTTTTCTCACTAGCTTTTCTCCATTACCATATTCTTCCTCAAACCCCTAGTAACTCATGTGTTGAGTAATCTAGAGTAAGAAAAGACCATCCATTCCATCTACATACTCTACATTGTCTATGACATCATGAGTAGCGATCTTGATGCCCTAGTTTCCTCCGTTGAGGTGAGAGCTCGATGTACATACTTTCGGGTGAATCATCTTCGGCAAGAGAGGTCCGACGAGGAAGCCCGATCCGGACGATCCGAGGAGGCTATGACGAGGTGGAGGACAGCGAGGAATGAAGACCCGAAGGACATGAACGTGAGGTATTAACTTTTGCACTTATGGTTTACCTCACATCCAGTTAGCTAGTTAGGGTTTAGCACCGATCCTGGAGTTCAAGTCCGTGTCGCGATCTTTGTAAATTATGTTTTTCTGAAATTCCTCCTCCCCGCGAACCTGCGGGGTGCGCGACATGGACTTACAAAGCCACCCGCTGGGGATGGGCCGAGCAGGAAACTGCTCGGCGGCCTCATGATGAGGGCTTTGGATCCACAGCGTTTGTTGGGCAGGAAGCTACCCGCTGCGGATGGGCCGACCAGGAAGCTACCCGCTGTGGATGGGCTGAGCAGGAAGCTGTTCGACGGCCTCATGATGAGGGCTTTAGATCCACTTCTTTGTAAGGCAGGAATCTACCCATTGTGGATGAGCCAAGCAGGAAGCTATCTGGCCGCCTCGTGAGGAGGGCTTTTGATGTACATCGTCTGTCGGGCAGGAAGCTACCCGCTGCGGATGGGCCGAGCAGGAAACTGCTCGGCGGCCTCGTGAGGAGGGCTTTATTAACTCTCTAGTAACTTCTTGGGGTGTTGTTCAACCTCTCTTGACCCGTAAAGATGGGGAAGGGCGACCGTCATGGGTGATACATGGCCGTTCCTTATCGGGAAAGTACGATATTCCGTGATTCGCATCGTTTGTGCGAGTTAATCTCGGCCGTTGGAAGATTCTTGTTGAGGCTATAAATACCGAAGGCATGTTGGTTTCTTCCTAGTATTGCATCCTCTGAAGATGATCGGCCGTGTGTATACCATCAGGGAGATCGTTTCTCATGATGATGTATACTTTTACAACCTTGATCGTTCCGAGGAGACATACGAGGCGGTGATAGGCCGTCTAGAGGGCCATTGTGGGCGCCTGCTTCCTCGGCGATCTCCTCTCCTTCAGGTGATAATTTATACGATATGGAGGACTTCCCTGGATCTGTACAACACGCTGTCTCCGCAGTTAATAGACAAGGCGTTTGACAAAATGCACACAGTCCACAGGCTTGGTCTGATCTCAAAGAGTAGACAGGATCGCTCGATGGACCTCATTCTTGAGAGTTTCCAGCAAAGATTGGTCGTCGCATCTTGCTCGGCGGACAAAAATCCCTAGGAGTCCGTGGCTTCTAGGGTCCGTGAGTACCATCAGCGGGAGCGGGTCAAGGCTACTTAGGCTCGGCTGGAGGAGCTTTCTTCAGTGCACCATCGACAATGTTTCCTTAATTCTCGCCCTCCTTTATTGTAATTGTTGTAAGGCTGGGAAGACCATAATACCTCTTAATAAATAAATTTCTCTTTTGTTGAGGTGCATTGTTTCTTTTTACCCCTTCGATACATTTTATACTCTTTCTTAAAAAAAACCTAGGATTGTTGGAACTGAGAAAAGGAACAAAAGAGGTCTCTTCTGCGAGGGGACCTAGCTTAGGAGACTTAATTAAATGCAAATAAGAATTACATTATTTCAAAAGAGGGTACATGTTTATTTATACAACTTAAGTTTCTTGGCGTTATAAGGCCGAAGAAAATTACGCACCCCGACATCATGCAGGCGGTATGCTCCACTGGACAAAGCCTCTGTTACGAGGAATGGTACGTCTCACTTCGGGGAGAACTTATATAGTCTCCCTTGGTCCACGAACTCGTTTCTTCATAAGACTAGATCTTCCGTTTTAAAGGCTCGATGTTTAACTCGGGCATTGTAGTAGCGGGCGGTTTGCTGCTGATAGACGGTTGCCCTGATTTGCGCTCGATCCCGCTTTTCCAGTAGGACGTCCAAGTTGCTTCGGAACTCCGAGGTGTTAGCTTCGTCGTCGAAGTGTTCGACCCTATATCTGGGCAGTCCGATCTCCGTGGGGACCATCACCTCGGTGCCGTAGCAGAGGCTGATTGGGCTTCTCCCGTGGGTGTTTTCTTCGATGTTTGCAATGTCCATAGCACTCGTGGCATTTCTTCGTTCCAAGCGCCCTGCCTTCCTTCCAAGCGGGCTTTGAGACCGTGGATGACACCTTGGTTGGCTACCTCGGCCTACCCATTGCATTGAGGATGTGTGACTGCGGCAAACTTCATCAATATGTGGTAATCGTTGCAAAACTCCTTAACTTTACCATTTTCGAAGTTGGTCCCATGGTCGGTAACTATGCATCTCGAGATCCCAAATCGAGAAATTATTTTGTTCTGCAGGAACTTTATCGTGGAGGTGGCGTCTGGTATCCTGATGGGTACGGCCTCTATCCATTTCGTGAAATAGTCCACAGTGCCGAGGATTTATCTGTGTTCGCCCGTGCCGGTGGGGAGTTGTCCCATCATATCCATCCCCTAATGTGCAAACGGCCAAGGGGAACTGAGTGGAGTTAGTTTGGTGGCGGGAAGACAAGGTATGCTGCCGAAGAGTTGGCAATTCTTACATCTTCTGACCAGCTTCTCGGCACCCTGGTGCAATCTCGGCCAATAGTACCCTGGCAGCAGTGTCTTTTGGACCAGGGTTCAGCCCCTTAATGTGCTCCGCCGACCCCTTCATGTATCACTCGCAGAATGTAATCAACCTCGTGGGGGTCGATGCACCAGAGCAGAGGCTGAGTGTATGATTTCTTGTATAGGTTTCTGTTGCTCCAGACGAAATGTCGTGCTTTGCCCCGAAGTCGGCGAGCTTCTCCTCGGTCTTTGGGAAGTACACCATCCTTTAGGAACTCTACGAGGGGCTTTCTCCAATCCCGGCCTTCTTCCTGAGTTGTGTAGATCTGGAGTGTTACCTCTCTGTCTTCTACGCTGGGCCGTGGTAAGACTTCGAAAAGGATATTTCTCTTATGGTTGGCTAAATAGGAAGAAGCGAGCTTGCTCAAGGCATCGGCTTGGATGTTCAAGTTCCTGAGAATTTTCTCCACTTGGACTTCGTCGAAATTTTTTCGAACCCTTTTGACTTCGGCCAGGTATTTTATCATGAGTGGCTCCCGGGCTTTGAAACACCCGGTTACTTGGCCGACGACCAGTGCGGAGTCGCTGCGAACTCTAATTGTCTTTAGCCCTATCCCGAAAGCGATTCGCAGCCCTGCCAACAAAGCCTCTTATTCCACGACGTTGTTCGACGCTCTGAACCTGAGATTTAAAGAGTATTTCATTTCTGCTTCGTCCAGGCTGGGTATGATCAGGCCAGCCCCACTCTTCTCCTCGGTAGAGGATACATCCATATAGAGCACCCAGTCCGGGATGGGGTCGGGTACCTCTTCGACCGAGGGATGTGGTTCGGGGCCTTGCGCCATCGTTCCTTCTTTAGCGGGAATAGTACATTCGACAATGAAATCTGCTAAAACCTGCGCTTTGATGGCTTGTCGGGGGTGGTACTTGATATCGAATTGGGACAATTCCCACCTCCATTCTCTAGACGACCTGAAGACTCGGGGGAGGCAAGAATAGACCCTAAAGGTCGCTCGGTGAGGACGAGGATTGTGTGCGCTTGGAAATAGTGTCAAAGTTTTCTGGAGGCGACGACAAGTGCCAGGACTATCTTCTCTATGGCTGGGTGTCTTGTTTCCGCATCCTTGAAGACATGGCTCATGTAGTAGACCGGCATCTATATGCCTTCAAATTCTTTGACAAGCACCGAGCCTGCAGCCTGGTCGGAGACGGCTAGATATAATAATAGCTCGTCTCCCTCGACTGGTCAAGTGAGTAGCGGGGGAGTCGCTAAGTGCGGTTTGAGTTGCTCAAAAATGTTGTGGAATTCCTCAGACTATTCGAACGTAGGAATTTTCCTTAGGGCCTTGAAGAATGGGAGGCACTTCTCTCCGGATCTAGACATAAAGCGACTTATGGCAGCCACCCTTCCCGTGAGGCGCATGATGTCGACATTGCTCTTGGGCGTTGCCATGTTAAGGATGGTGCTGATCGTTTCTGGGTTTGCTTCGATTCCTCGATGGGTAACCATGAACCTGAGGAACTTCCTACTGGTTGTAGGGATCCTAGGCACACTATAGAGGTCTCACAAGGTATCAACCATGCCAATTTCAAATTTTATGGGTGCCGAGAATCCCTAATACGGATCGTCGACTAGAACTCTAGGCGAAACATAAAACTAGTTAACGACTTAACTAAAGGAGAGATGCTACAACCTTTGTAGATCCGATTCTCTACTTCCTTAGCTCCACGTAGGCGTCCTCTCGCTGTCCATCTCGAATCCCGAACTCAATCGTCGGCTTCATCGGAGAAATGGGCGAGCTAGGTTGTCGGCTTCGTGCCGAGGATGATCTACGTCGAGGCATCACAAGTTCAAGCTCCAACTCCATCAAGTTGTGAAACTTGTGAAGAAAACACCCTATACTACTTGGCAAGAGGTAGAGGGTGAAGAAATAGGAGGTGGGTTCACTTTAGAATTGGATTTCTCACTCTTTAGCTCAAGGTGCCATTAATGGTGTCAAGCTTTTTCTTTGAAGAAGAAGAAGAAGATGAAGATAGAATATGATAAGTATTAGATTAAAAAATGAGAATAATATCATTACTTATCATATACTAACCATGGTGAAGTGTAGAGAGCAAACTAGGGTTAGGTGCATGGTTAGGTTGAGAGAAGAAAACAAAAATGGTCAATTATTCAACTCTTCATGAAGCTTCATGAAAGAAATAAATAAAGCCACCATTTTTGTTTTCCTTTCCAAAATGAATAATCAATATAAATAAATGAATAAGTAAATAAAACCCTAACCATTCATATAACCATGGTTTAATCTTTACACAAGCACAAGTTAACATGTATCATCAAACATGATACAAACATGTGTACACAAAAATATATCACATATACAATGTGCACATCAAGTGAGAAAATCCTTTTAAAATGAACCAATACTAGTTAATGCAAAGTAATATATCAAATATATAATTATACATCAAATCATTAAATCAACACTTGATTCAATGATCCGGTCATGTCGCACATAACCGACTAGTATACAATGCATCGACTTATCGAATCAATCTTTGATTCGATAACTAGGTTATATCGCATATAACCAATCGAAACATTCATCGCGAGAATGGAATACGGTATCACATACACGCATTATTCTCGGTCCTGCACATATCTCATATGCGCTCCTATTTCGTTTCGCTTGAGCCAGGAAACCTCTGTGTAGGACTCTAAAGACTCGTCAATACGCCGGTAGCAGATGATGATCATATCAAGCACCCACAAGCCGCAAGCGGTCTGCTAAACGTAACGGCCATCCGGGTATTGAACGATCAGAAGATCGACGAGCAAGCCCGCTCACACTCCTGTGAATCCAACCAGTAACACATACCGTACAGTCCGGTCTGTTCGTCTGATATGTCGCAGATCAAGTTTAGGGGTGGTAAACGTCAGACCCCAATAACCGATAAGTCATGCCGATGTGAGGCTCATAACGGGTCGAGAAACTACTGGTAACACTTACCAGCAAATCTCTGATCAGCCCTGGCCAGGGACTTCCCTGTTACGGCCAATCGAGCACAGCGCAACATCAACCCCCAATACCGGGAGAGACGAAACCCCTCCTATCGCTCATTGCCTCCATGTGACTCGGGACTGTACCTAAAGACCACCGTTTTGCACGCCCTCATGGACGTGGTAAGGTGGAGATCAAAGCACAGTGGGAATCACACAAGACTCTATGACGATCTCGGGTCTACAGACTAACCTGCACAAGTGTCACCTGAGAACTGCCATCTGACGTGAGGTATAATACCATCTGGGAGTTCTCGGCGAGTCCGTCCAGTATACCCAGTCTCCACTGAGCACCTGTATACCATCTCTGATGTCAAACACCAATGGATATGGGATCATCCATCGCCCATCTCATGGGTCGAGAAGCGTATACGCTAGTCTACACTGGTGTATCGATGCCCCGTCTCGATACACCCACGACTAGGGACCTTGAAAGATGTACTTATAGACTACCATGTCCCCACTAGTATGATCTGCATCATAGTCCAGGTAGTCAAGTACACATCCTAAGGGCTTTACCAACATGTAACTATAAGACAGTTTAAAGAGACTAGTGTACATGTTAAGATAAAGAGTAACCAGATAGCATACTATCATATCGAGCAAGAAAGTCATCTCTATATATGTCCAAGCATCCAATATAATATACATCATCTGTACAATACTGGCCTCTAGGGCATACATACAACTAACAATCTCCCACTTGCACTAGGGCCAGCTGCTGTAGTATCGCATACCGAGCATCCCGAAGAGTCTCTCAAACTGTATCTGGGGAATGGCCTTCGTGAGTGGATCCGCCGTGTTGTTCTTCGTGTCAACCCTCCTAACCTCGATCTCCCGGCGATCAACTATCTCCCGGATCAGGTGATACCGCCTCAGAATATGCCTGGATCGTTGATGGGACCTAGGTTCCTTGGCCAAAGCCACCGCTCCATTGTTATCGCAATACAAAGGTATTGGATGTTCAATGGATGGAACCACTCCAAGTTCAGTAATGAACTTCTTGATCCAGACAGCCTCTTTAGCAGCATCGTTGGCAGCGATGTATTCATCCTCCATCGTCGAGTCTGCCACGGTTTCCTGCTTGGAACTCTTCCAGCTAACCGCCCCTCCGTAAAGGGTAATGACAAAGCCCGACTGCGACTTAGAGTCGTCCTTATCACTCTGGAAGCTCGAATCGGTAAAGGACTCCACTTGGAGTTCTCCGTTACCATACACCAAGAGCATCTCTTTAGTCCTTCGTAAGTACTTGAGAATGCTCTTCACAGCTGTCCAGTGATTCTCTCCAGGATCAGCTTGATACCTGCTCACTACACTTAGTGAGTATGCTACATCGGGTCTGGTACATAGCATCGCGTACATGATAGAGCCTACTGCCGAAGCATAGGGTATCCCTTGCATGCGAGCTCTCTCCAAATCAGTCTTGGGAGACATCTCTTTGGAGAGAGTGACTCCAGAGATCGTGGGCAAGTTCCCACGCTTGGATTCTTCCATACTAAACCTCTTTAGTATGGTGTCAATGTACCTGGATTGGGACAATCCCAAAATCCGTTTGGATCTATCTCTATAGATCCTAATTCCCAATATGCAGGAGGCATCACCAAGATCTTTCATTGAGAATCTTTGTGATAAGAAGAGCTTGACCGATTGCAGCATAGGAATATCATTTCCTATCAAGAGTATGTCGTCCACGTACAATACGAGGAAGACAACCTTACTCTCTGCCACCTTCTTGTAAATACAAGATTCATCTGGGTTTTTGATGAAATCAAACTCTTTGATAACGACGTCAAAGCAGATGTTCCAACTCCGTGATGCTTGCTTTAATCCATAAATTGATTTAAGCAGCTTGCACACCTTCCCGCTGCTCCCACTGTCTACGAAGGCCTCTGGCTGAGTCATGTACACGCACTCTTCTAAATCACCATTTAGAAAGGCGGTCTTAACATCCATTTGCCAGATTTCGTAGTCATGATACGCAGCGATGGCAAGCATGATCCGGATGTATTTAAGCATAGCCACTGGAGAAAAGGTTTCGTCATAGTCCACACCTGGTCTTTGACGAAAACCCTTTGCAACAAGTCTAGCTTTGAAAGTCTCCACTTTCCCATCTACACCAAGTTTTTTCTTGAAGATCCACTTGCTCCAAATGGGTTTTACCCCTTCAGGAGCAACTTCCAAAGTCCATACTTTGTTGGTGTACATAGATTCCATCTCGGACCGCATAGCATCCAGCCATTTCACTGAGTCCCTACTCGTGATGGCCTGCTCGAAGCTAGTTGGGTCATCATCCTCCATGATGCAATCCTCGCTCCCACCATCCATGAGAAAACCGTAGTATCTCTCAGGTTGGCGAGGAACCCTACTAGACCGGCGGAGAGGCTGAGGTTCATTGGGAGTTACTGAATCCTCTGGTTCCACTAAATCTTCTGTTGTGTTTTGTTCAGCTGGAACCTCTTCCAGTTCTACCTCAGAGCCACTAATCTCTTTTGCAAGAAATTCCTTTTCTAAAAAGATGGCATGTTGAGCAACAAATACTCTTTGTTCCCCACTGTGGTAGAAGATATACCCTCGCGAATGTTTGGGATATCCAACAAATTTACACAATACAGACCTTGCTTCGAGTTTGTCCGGTTTTTGTCTTTTGACATAGGCCGGGCAACCCCATATCTTTATAAAATTAAGATATGGTCTCTTCCCTTCCCATATCTCATATGGTGTGGTAGGCACAGATTTGGTGGGAACCCTATTCAGCAGGTATGCTGCTGTTTCCAGTGCATATCCCCAGAAGGAAACAGGTAACTCAGCTACACTCATCATAGAGCGCACCATATCTAATAGGGTGCGGTTCCTCCGTTCTGATACACCGTTGTGCTGTGGTGTATATGGAGGAGTTAGCTGAGAGAGAATCCCATTCTCTTTTAGGAAGTCCAGGAATTCAATGCTCAAGTATTCACCTCTTCGATCAGATCGAAGGATTTTAATACTTTTTCCGGTTTGGTTCTCAACTTCTTGTTTATATTCTCTAAATTTCTCAAAAGCTTCTGATTTGTGTTTCATCAGGAACACATATCCGAATCTAGAGAGATCGTCAGTGAATGTAATGAAGTACGAAGAACCATCCCTGGCATGTGTAAACATTGGACCGCATACATCACTATGTATCAGTCCCAAGAGTTCAGTAACTCTTTCTCCGTGTCCCGTAAACGGAGTTTTGGTCATCTTGCCTTTGAGACATGACTGGCAAGTGTCATAAGATGAAAATTCAAACGGATTTAAATATCCATCTTTATGCAACTTAGCTAGTCGTGTCGCATTGATGTGACCCAGTCTACAATGCCACAAGAAAGATTCGTTCAGTTCAGAACTCTTCCTCTTGTGTGTGTTTGTTATGCTCAGAACTGTTGATTGATTTAGAACATAAATGCCATTGCACAACGTGCCTGATTCAACCAACTTTTGGTTACGGAAAATGTTCATAACATTGTCCTGTAATACAAAATTATATCCCTCTTTACTCAATAAAGAAACCGATATAATGTTGCATATCAGGTTCGGCATGTAATAGCATTCGTTCAGAACCAATGTATTACCAGTTGGTAACACTAGGTGATATTCCCCGACAGTCTTAGCTGCAACAATTGCACCATTTCCAACTCTAATGTCTTTATCACCTTCTCCAAGTTCTCTACCTTTTCTAAGCCCATGTAACTGATTACATATATGGGATCCTGACCCGGTATCTAATACCTAGGACGTAGGGCAAATGGAGAAACAGTTCTCTGTAACGAACACACCCGAAGAAAATGCATCATCATGTACTTTCTTCATTCGGGTGGCATGGGAATCCTGGTATTCCCCTATATCCTGTTCATTCCTATAACTCTTATAAGAATGAACGGAACCAACGTTCCCCAGCACAGTATAACATGCGGGTTCGGTCAATACATCCATATTATTATCTTTATTAGGGCATGTCATGGTCGCTACCTGGAGAGAGAGAGAAGAAAACACTTTAGCGTATGCTCTTGCAAGATCAGATTGGTTATTATCTTATCTAATCAGGATGACTCCCACTGGTTTTTATCAAATCTTCCTTCAAACCTTAAAAGGAAAGACTAGCTGGGATTAATTACACACTACAAGTTCGCCAATCTTTCAGCCAGGCCAGTGTCGGTACTTTGAGGGAGGTCCCCCGTGCTTTCGCACGAACCTAATTAATGTAAACCTCGTTTTCCTAGAGGCGTAACCCCGTTGATACCTTTCTAGACACCTACTTGATCAGCTAATTGTAATGTGTAAAACTCTCCCAGGAGTAACTCTTACTCGCAGTGGGTATCGGGATCCAACTATCTCATAGAAGGTATGCAATCTCATTGCAAATTTCAACATTTGAAATTCCCGATAATATTTTGCCCCAAGCATCCTATGACCTTGACGGAGGTCAACAAACCACAGGGTGCAAGTCAAGTTCAACCCGTCATTTCTTGATTGAATCAAACCCACCCGCACGACCCTTGACGGAGGTCAACAAGGTCGTACGACTACCCTAATCCAATCTGCATCATATGCATAAGCAGATAAATACTAGTTAGCTACCGCACACTACGCCTTGACGGAGGTCAACAAACGTAGCACGAATACTAAGTAGGATTTATCTGAAATGACGGAGGGCTACGACAGGTTTTTCTGAAAACCTATTGCGTAATGAACTTGATATCGTTGTAGAATCAAATAAAGTTTTTGAAATGGAATGATTTTGAGGCTTTTCTAGTTTTGCTAAGGGGTCACTCCCGGTGAAGGGATCGTCGGCCCTTTCCTCGTCGAATGAGGTGCGGGATATATCATATATATCACTGTACAAAGCAGAAACTATAGAAGCAATCAAAAACAAACCGAGTGTGTAGCATCTGCCAGTTATTGCTAAAGGAGTCACTCTCGGTGAAGGGATCTCGGTCCTTTCCTCATCGAATAAGGTGCAGGGTATATCATATATACCGCTATGCAAAGCAAGAACTGTAGCTACCTGTTTTGTTTAAAATTTGATTCTACAACACCTTAGGTTTCTTTTATTTCATTAATCACATTAATGAAGTCCCATCATTTAAGTTACCTAAACATCACAGATAAATACGACGTACACTTATGCCATCCGCATTCGCTTGGATGTCCCCTCGTGCACCGTTAGGTTAGGTAACTAACGACAGAGCAAGGCAGGGCTAGTGCGGGTGCAAAACATAAGTAACGTCTATATAATATATCATGTATACTATATACTGTATTTATCACAGAACATCACATGATCACATCACAGATAAAGCAGCAGAAGAAACATATGAAATATTGGATATACTAGGATGTCCGTGTTTTCAATACGAGCCAGTATAAAACACGGATTCCACGGTCGTGATGAATAGCCAATCCCATACCCCTAGACCCCTACGAGAGCGGCAAGCAACCCTATCAATTCTAGGGTTAGGAGACCGGGACTCGACTCCTCGAGATGGTCTCCCACTGAACCCTAGAACCCGGTTACTTGTGCTCCCCTCCTTGGGTCTATCCTAATGCGAAAAAGTAAATAATATACAAAGGGTGACATCTTCCGCAACCTGGAAGTGTCCCAATAAAAGAATATTACATACAAGTTTTTACATGAATGAAAATGAAAAACACCCATCTCACATAAAAACCCCCGGCTATTCAAACACGACAATCCAATATAACATATCCAGCAACACATAACATCACAAGTCATCAACGTAAGTAAATATGCGCATCCCAATTGTCGTTGACATATAGCAACGAAACCGGCGATATCACATATTACACTTACGGTCACAGAAAAGAAAGTGTAAAACTACAACAGTTGGAATCCGCAACCTCTTTAGACATCGCATGCCTAATCAAATGAAATACTCAGACATCACATGCCTAACAATTATAAACCCCGCATTTTAGTCCCATTATCGAAAACTCTTTTCAATATCAAGTGAGACTGAACCGCTAGATTTATAACATTCATCCAGTTATCTCATAACTGTTTGTGAATTTCAATTATTGTATCCCATTCCGGATAAATAGAGAATATTAAACTTTCCGATCGAACATTCGAACACCCAAGTTTTCCCGAAACCGATCAACACATGAAATAAGTTCAAAGACATTCACTTCATGCCTCAGTACCAACGGTCCAGCCGTAGAAGGGTCAAGCCAACGCCTCACATGTGGCACGCCGTACTGCCCCAAACCCAAAGGTTCAAAGGGCAGTTCAAGACGGTCACATAATCGAGTTAAGGTTTGTTGTCTTCTAGAGGGACCATCGCGTTACTTGCACAACTCAGAACGTCCTTAAACCACAGAAAAATCCAACACTTGGAAATTTTCCGGCAGGGGAAAAGTTGGGTATTTATATCCGGTCGAACTTTTTAACATATTCAAAAATTATCCGGAAAAACACATAGACAAAACTTGATAATCCGATCGAATCTTCGATTCCCAATGCAACCCCAGAACACTCAACTCTTGAGTCAATTTAAAAATTCCCAGAAAACTCAGCACTGTGAAATAGGAATTACTGTGCAAAAGAGGAGGGCTGACGTCATCATTAGGCCGCGGAACCGCCGCAGAAGCCATGCTTCTGCTGCGGTTCCGCCGCACACTATACTGTTCATTGGAAAAAATTTGCACCGTAATTCTTAGAATTCCCTGCTGAATTTTTTAAGCATTTTTAATCTGGAAAAAACCCAGTTTTTAGAAAAAGTCCAGAGAGCACTTAGATTTTAGGGTTTCGGTTCGATCGGGTTTCAAACGTCGTATACATTTCGCCTAAAGCTCTAGCTAGGCTCTAATACCACTGTAGGGATCCTAGGCACACTATAGAGGTCTCACAAGGCATGAACCATGCCAATTTCAAATTTTATGGGTGCCGAGAAACCCTAATACGGATCGTCGACTAGAACTCTAGGCGAAACATAAAACTAGTTAACGACTTAACTAAAGGAGAGAGGCTACAACCTTTGTAGATCCGATTCTCCACTTCCTTAGCTCCACGTAGGCGTCCTCTCGCTGTCCATCTCGAATCCCGAACTCAATCGTCGGCTTCATCGGAGAAATGGGCGAGCTAGGTTGTCGGCTTCGTGCCGGAGATGATCTACGTCGAGGCATCACAAGTTCAAGCTCCAACTCCATCAAGTTGTGAAACTTGTGAAGAAAACACCCTATACTACTTGGAAAGAGGTAGAGGGTGAAGAAATAGGAGGTGGGTTCACTTTAGAATTGGATTTCTCACTCTTTAGCTCAAGGTGCCATTAATGGTGTCAAGCTTTTTCTTTGAAGAAGAAGAAGAAGATGAAGATAGAATATGATAAGTATTAGATTAAAAAATGAGAATAATATCATTACTTATCATATACTAACCATGGTGAAGTGTAGAGAGCAAACTAGGGTTAGGTGCATGGTTAGGTTAAGAGAAGAAAACAAAAATGGTCAATTATTCAACTCTTCATGAAGCTTCATGAAAGAAACAAATAAAGCCACCATTTTTGTTTTCCTTTCCAAAATGAATAATCAATATAAATAAATGAATAAGTAAATAAAACCCTAACCATTCGTATAACCATGGTTTAATCTTTACACAAGCACAAGTTAACATGTATCATCAAACATGATACAAACATGTGTACACAAAAATATATCACATATACAATGTGCACATCAAGTGAGAAAATCCTTTTAAAATGAACCAATACTAGTTAATGCAAAGTAATATATCAAATATATAATTATACATCAAATCATTAAATCAACACTTGATTCAATGATCCGGTCATGTCGCACATAACCGACTAGTATACAATGCATCGACTTATCGAATCAATCTTTGATTCGATAACTAGGTTATATCGCATATAACCAATCGAAACATTCATCGCGAGAATGGAATACGGTATCACATACACGCATTATTCTCGGTCCTGCACATATCTCATATGCGCTCCTATTTCGTTTCGCTTGAGCCAGGAAACCTCTGTGTAGGACTCTAAAGACTCGTCAATACGCCGGTAGCAGATGATGATCATATCAAGCACCCACAAGCTGCAAGCGGTCTGCTAAACGTAACGGCCATCCGGGTATTGAACGATCAGAAGATCGACGAGCAAGCCCGCTCACACTCCTGTGAATCCAACCAGTAACACTTACCGTACAGTCCGGTCTGTTCGTCTGATATGTCGCATATCAAGTCTAGGGGTGGTAAACGTCAGACCCCAATAACCGATAAGTCGTGCCGATGTGAGGCTCATAACGGGTCGAGAAACTACTGGTAACACTTACCAGCAAATCTCTGATCAGCCCTGGCCAGGGACTTCCCTGTTACGGCCAATCGAGCACAGCGCAACATCAACCCCCAATACCGGGAGAGACGAAACCCCTCCTATCGCTCATTGCCTCCATGTGACTCAGGACTGTACCCAAAGACCACCGTTTTGCACGCCCTCATGGACGTGGTAAGGTGGAGATCAAAGCACAGTAGGAATCACACAAGACTCTATGACGATCTCGGGTCTACAGACTAACCTGCACAAGTGTCACCTGAGAACTGCCATCTGACGTGAGGTATAATACCATCTGGGAGTTATCGACAAGTCCGTCCAGTGTACGCAGTCTCCACTGAGCACCCGTATACCATCTCTGATGTCAAACACCAATGGATATAGGATCATCCATCGCCCATCTCATGGGTCGAGAAGCGTATACGCTAGTCTACACTGGTATATCGATGCCTCGTCTCGATACACCCACGACTAGGGACCTTGAAGGATGTACTTATGGACTACCATGTCCCCACTAGTATGATCTGCATCATAGTCCAGGTAGTCAAGTACACATCCTAAGGGCTTTACCAACATGTAACTATAAGACAGTTTAAAGAGACTAGTGTACATGTTAAGATAAAGAGTAACCAGATAGCATACTATCATATCGAGCAAGAAAGTCATCTCTATATATGTCCAAGCATCCAATATAATATACATCATCTGTACAATACTGGCCTCTAGGGCATACATACACTAACACTGGTGACTCCGAACGCACACTTAGTTGGATTCAGCTTCATTTTGTACTTGCGCAAGACGTCGAATGTCTCGCCGAGGTCTTTAGTGTGTCTGGATGAGGAGACGGATTTTACGAGCATGTCGTCGACGTAGACTTCCATGTTTCTCCCAATCTGTAGTTTGAACAGCTTGTTGGCCAGGTATTGATACGTGGCCCCTGCGTTCTTGAGTCCGAAGGGCATCACTTTGTAGCAGTATACCCCTAATCCATGGTGAAGGCGGTAAGCACTTCGTCAGCCGGGTTTATCCGGATCTGATTGTAATCGGAGAAAGCGTCCATGAAGCTCAATAGTTCGTGGCCGGCCGAACTGTCCACTAGCTGATCTATCTGAGGAAGTGGATAGTTGTCTTTAGGGCAAGCTTTGTTCAAGTTCATGAAATCGACGCACATGCGCCATTTTCTGTTTGCCTTCTTGATCATGACCACATTCGCCAGTCAATCTGAGTAGTCCAGATTCCTGATGAAGTTCGCCGCGAGCAATCGATCTACCTCGTCTTCTATCGCCTTTTGTTTAACCGGCGTAAAGCTTCTCTTCTTTTCTCGGATGGGTCGGGCTTGCGGGTCGACCCCGAGCTTGTGGGAGATCACTTTGGGGTCGATCCGGGCATGTCCGCGAGCGTCCAAGGGAATACGTTCGAGTTCTCTTGGAGGAAACGGATCAATTCTTCGCGATGCTCCCCGGTCAAGAGAGAACCGATCTGGACTGTGTGGCCATCGACTCCTTCTTCGAGGGGGACTTTCATCAATGCTTCCACTGGGGCACCTCAAATTTCTCTTTGGTCATCGCGTGTATCTAAGGACCCCTGGAAATCATGCGCGTCCTCAAAATCATCGCCCTGCTCTCCGGCGGTGGACGTCAAGGCGAGGACAATCTTAGCAGTTTGCTGGTCTCCATAGACCCGGCCTATCCTCCCTTGATCTAAAGGGAATTTGATCGCAAGGTGATAAGTCGAAATCTAGGCCCGGAGAGCATTTAAGATAGGACGTCCCAAGAGAATGTTATAGGATGAAGGGACCTTGGCAACGAGGAAGTCCACTGGTATGGTTCGTTTATTGCCCACCTCCCCAATATTGAGGAGGAGGGTGACCAATCCCTCGACCTGGATGGAATGATTGGTGAACCCAAAGAGGACATGGGAGGTACGTCGAAGGTCGGATTTTCCTAGCCCCATATGCTGGAAACAGTCGCGGAACAGGATATCCGCCGAGTTCCCTGAGTCGACCAATATTCTCTGGACTTCGTAACGGTGGGCTCTGCCCGTTATCGCTTGAGGGTCATTATGAGGAAGCGATATGCCGTGGAGGTCTTCATCGGTAAAGATGATCAGTTCATCCTTCCTGCACCTCTTATGTGGTATATCGCTTACACCCTCGACAGGGAGGATTTAGTGGTCCCCTCCACTTTCCCGAGCTGGATCCGAGGTAACGACTATGATTTTCCCGATCGTTAATTCCTCGGGAAGGGTTTGGTCCTTTTTCTCCTGCTCCGCCTGCCGCTTGTCCTACAGGTATTTCGCCAGGTGGTCAGAGCGGATCAACTCCTCGATATAGTCATAGAGTTGTTTGCAGTTCTCAATCGGGTGACCCTGCGAGCTGTGGAAGGCGTAGTATGGGCCGCAGAGATACTTACCCGCTCTTTGGGTGACTGGCGGGAGCTTAAAGAACCTCTCACCCTTAGCTTCCTCCAACAGCTCGGTCTGGGAAATGTTTAGAGAAGTGTACTCCTGAAACCTCGAGGAGTAAGGCTTCGGATGATCGACTTCTTTTCCCTTTCCCTTTTCTTTCTGTCAGCCTGGTCGGCTCGAGGCAGGTTTGAGTTCACTTCCGACTCGAGTTGGATTTCTCGCTCGGTCCAGGCTTTCACTTCGGCCATGGTCTTAGGTTGCGCTAATGCAAAAGAATGGAGCCACTCTTTGTGCCTAAGACCCGACCTCAGCGCGGTGATAACTGTTTCATCACGGTGCTCGGGAACCTCCAGGAGGGCATTATAGAAGCGGGTGACATACCCTTTGAAGGATTCCTTATCTCCGCTCTTGACAGTGAACAGGTAGTCGACCGTCCTCTTCTGTCGTCGATTCCCGACGAGCTGACCGAGGAATTGGGTAGCCAGCTCGTCGAAGGTCGAGATGGAGCATGACGCAAGTCCTTGGAACCAGTCCCGGCCAGCCTGGATTAGGGTGGTGGGGAAGGCTCGGAATTAAGCCGCATCCGAGTTATCTTGGAAGCTCATGACCGCCGTAAATCTGTCCAAGTGGTCCTTTAGGTCGGACTTCCCGTCGAAGAGGGACACTTTTGGCGGCTTGTTCCTGGACGAGATGTGCTTGGCCAGCAGCTCTTCTGTAAAGGGCTTTGTTAGTGAGTCGGCGGATTACCTGGCCCCTGCGCTGGACACATGGCCATCCCGTTGTATGCCTTCGATTTTCTTTTTGAGGGCTTCAAGTCGGTGGTGATACCCCGAGGATTCTGCACAGTTGGAGTAGTGGCTACCCCCACTCCGGATCTACACGACGGTGCGGCTTCGATTCCGCTCTATCAAATTTCTCAAATCCTCGGGCGAGGCCCTTCTCGAGTAGTCCCAACATTCGCCGTTCATGTGGCTTCGGCGGGAGTTAGGGCGTCGGTCATGCTTGGAAGCAGGCGAACTAACCGACACCTTCTCAGGGGGTGAGAGCGCGCAGCGGGCATCGGAGCGACGACCTAGTTTTTCCACAGATGGCCTAGTCTTCCCATAGACCGTGCCAAATGATGGAGGCAGTGATCTCCCTCAGATGTTGTCCTCCATCGATATGGTAGCGAGCGGTTTTTAGCGGCTGAGATTTGTTTTGGGTTTGTTGAGCGTATGGATCTCAATGGGTTGTTGGAAGTTGCTGAGGCCGAGCTATTTGCAAGGGAAGTCCCGTGGTGGGAAACCACCGTAGGACCCTCTGACGATCAAGTCAGTGCCAGGGAATAAGAGTAGCGTAGCGACCTATTGGGTTCAGTTCGAGTTACCTAAGTTGTCTGAGAGAGGGGTTTATATAGTCGTCGCATGGAGCAAGCAGGCGCGAGATCATCGCCGTCAGTTATGCCCCTGCGTTATCCTCACATTAATGGTGGGATACGCCTATTAATGGGGGGATGCGCTAGCGTAGGATGCGGAACGTGGAGAGGCAGATATCTCACCCTGACGAGATACGCGGAGCCGTTGCGGGGAAGCATGGGTTCCGTGCTCTCGGTTGATCGGGGAAGCCGAGGAAGCTCGGCCTGTTAGGAGGCTCGGAGACGAGTAGGGAGGCCGAGGAAGCTTGACTCGTCAGATGGCTAGGAGACGAGCAAGGAGGCCGAGGGAGCTCAACCTGTCAGATAGCTCGAAGACGAGCAAGGAGGCTAAGGAAGCTCGCTGGACTGCTCGGAGGCAAGCTGTTGGCTATTTGCTAGGTGAAGATGGAAAGTACTCAGGGAGGTCTCCGAAAGGTTGGATGCGTTCTAGGAGACGAGGACCCAAGGAACGCCCCTAATGCATCTCATTTATTCCACCTCCATAGCCTTCGGGACACGTCATCCGCCACGTGTCGTAATCTGAGAAAATACCACTTATGAGCATCATCAGGTTCCTTAGACATTCATTAGCCCTCTCATCACCAAGATTGTAAAAGTGGGGTCTCTATCACATACAATGGCTTAAGGCATCCTATACAACTTGAACACCTTATCAAAAGAGTTGAAGCAATTTGTTCAGCTGTGTATGGATGGTTGATAAGTATGAAGTGACCAAATTTGGTCAATCTATCCACTACCATTAGTATAGCAGAATGACCTCCATTCTTTGGTAATCCTTTAGTGAAGTCCATGCTAGCTTCATTCCATACTTCACTGGATATAGTGTCACGCCCTGCTTCCCAGTAGACGGAAACGGTGACATGGCAAGCCCGTGGCATATTTATTCAGAGAAGGTCATTGCCTAAATAAATACACTAAGTGTATTGAAAAAAATAATACACAACGCAAGAATAAATGGAGACTGTAAAATTTTTTCAACAAACATCTTTATTTACATTCAACTTCTAATATTTACGAATACAAGAGTTTATGCTGGAAAGTAAATACAATAAGGAAAATGCCTAAACAAGTGGCATATATAAACTGGAGAAAAAGTGAAGCTGAGCTATCCCTGAGTAGCGATCTGGTTGTAGTCCTCCTCTGTTGCTTCAATCTCCTCCGTCTAGACCGTATCCGACGAATATTCTAAGAGAAGAAAAGTGGGAGGAATGCCCATCAGCGAACTAGCACTCGGTAAGTCCGAAAGATAGGTAGGAGTAAAGAAAATGATAAGTATAGAATATATATATGATGAGTAAGAGTATATGATCATGGATAAATATATACTATAAGTCTCTAGATGGTCACTATGCTAACGTTAAGTTTTAAGTGTGAATGTCAACGCAACCGTAGAAGTATTCACAAGCTCAAGAGTAGGGCCCCAGGAGCAAGAAAATACAGGCCCATTTCAAGTTTTAGCATCGGGGCTCTACGCTGTGGATGAGTCAACCCGACTGATATTCGAGTAAAATAAAAAATAGATTAATACGGGACTCCTGAAGCTCCGTTGGATTCACACAAGAAACTATCCTAACCACGCCGAGTATAATATATTATAACTAGTTAATATACTTAATTGATTTGATTGATTGATTGACATGTCTTGATCGAAACCCTAGATTGCAAAAGGTGTAGATTGTATTCAAGTGAGTCGAGTAATGTGCGAGTTATGACAATTGCAATCTGGATTCGAGTCAAGTTGGTTCGAGTAGATTGGATTCGAGTTCATATTCGAGTTTAGATTCGAATTAGGTTAGAGTTCGAGTTTGTATTCGAGTTCGAGTTCAAATTTAGATCTGAGTTTGGATTTGAGTTCATGTCTTTTCATGTGAATTGATGTAAATTGTTAAACTCTTATGTTCGGGAGAAATCGGCAACTGCTGCACATGGACGGCAGGATTTGTGTATTTTTTCAAGACAATTTCCATTGATAACTCCGTTTAGTTGTCTAACCTGAATAGACAAGCACTCACTTTCTCTGACTCCTTGAGGCTCAAGAGAATCGATCCCGCTTAAATCTATATTAATCTAGAATCCTTAATATTGTTTGCATATCTCGAGGTGGTTTTATGAAAAATACTTTAATATAATTTAAAAATAAACCTCGAGGGTAATTTATAATATTTAGGGTTTTCATGAACATGTATTTTAATTGTTGTGGTGTTTTGATGATAAAACCTAGTTTTTTGAAAGTTTGTGGTATTTTTATGGAAACTACTACTTTTTGGAAACTTGGTGGTATTTTATTAAAAAATTCTAATCTTTATTTTAAAAATATAGTTTCTTAATTTGGTTTTATTGAAAATACGGATTTATGATTTTCATATAATTTTTTAAAAATAGTTTTGTTTAGAAAAGTCGCGTTTCTTAAAAAACTGTATTTTTATTCCTTTCGAGACTAAATACTACGTGAGAAGTTCTGTATCTCGCTTTACTGTCCCAAGGATGTGCGATAATCCACACCATCTATTAGCGGGTCCCCTGACAAGAGTTGTTGAGGCGTATTTGCCAAGGATTCGAAATACTGATTTATAGAAACTCGTTTTGAAACGGTGTGGTTTTTTAATGAAAAAGTTATTCTTTAAATTATCTATAGTTTTAGAATACCGTGCCATGGAACCATAGTGTGCATGTGGGGTAGGTCATTACCCCGTGAAGGTTCTAAGGTTTGGGTATACTAGATATCGAAAGCGGTGTAGGGTGTTTTTCATCACCCCATTGAGATGGGAATACGCATCGCTTGTCAGGCATACTACAGATTCCCCCTGCGTAGGATAGACGGGGGTATATTGATTGGGGGGATCCGAATCTCCGACAGCTACGGACTAAGCTGTCGTTAATTACCCCTCACCTTTAGAGCGAGGGAATCTCCGATTGACGGGTCAAACTGGTCATGCGAACTCAATGTGCAGTGTGCGTATGTGTGTCTTAAGGGGTTTTGGATATATCGGGGGCCTCGCAGAGTTTACGGGAGTCCCGCTACTCGGTTAGGGGGATGGGGGTCAAGAGAGCTAGTAGCCCCCTGCGGGGTGCGGGGCAGCGCCCCGTTAGAAATTTTTTTCTAACGGGGAAAGTGTTGTAGAGTGTGTGTGTATATATATATATATATATATATATATATATATATAAAAAGGGAAAATTTTCATGGGTGCCAGCGCCTCACGTGCCCAGCACGCGGGCGGTGGGCGCCAAATGCCAGTGCCTCGTGTGCTTGGCACGCGGGCGCTGGGCGCTAGCGCCTCACGTTCTTTGCATGCGGGCGCCGGGCGCCAGCGCCTCACGTGCATGGCACGCGGGCGCTAGGCGCCAGCGGGAAAAGGGGGCTTAGCCCCTATACTGGGAGTTGTACTTCAAAAAAAAAGATTTATTATATATATATATATATATTATTTTTTTTTGTGGAGTTGAACTCCCAAGATATTTTCGAAGATGATGAAAGGGGACCTCTTTCTTCTCCCTGGAGCCCTGGGTTTTCCATTGAGCCATAGATCTTCCCAAAGTGTGATTTTTGGGGATGTGTCTCCTTCTTCCTCTTCTCTATTGGCTGGATATTGGAGAAGGGAGGGTGAGATTTAAAAATCTCCCATTTTGGAGATTTGATTGAAGATCTGCGTTCCCCTTCAAAGGTTTTGTGGTGAAAAACTATTTCTTTTCAGAAAAGAAAGAGTGAAACTCTTGATTTAATTCAAAAAAAGGAGAAGGTTTAGAACCTTGAAGAAGGAGAAGGAGGCACAAAAAACCCTAGCTTTTGAGAGAATAAATTCTTCTTTTCATTTCATCATCATGTTGCCTTATATAGGCTTACAAATTTACATATATCCTCTTGGACTTTACAAAATAGCATTTTTGCTCACCCTATGCCTCATGTGCACATTTTTTTTTGCACATGAGCCATAGGCTTTACAAAAATTTGGTTTTATGCTCATTTATTTTACATTCATGCATGAAAATTACATCAAACTTATATATTACATAATTTTATTCTTGGCATGGGGGAGGCTGTCCGCTTCAGTTCGGGTTTGACCTGGGCATGGGCCCACTTGGCCTGGGCTTGGGCCCAATTGGCTTGTGGTTGACTTTAATTTTGACTTGGTCAACCGGGGTGTAATTTTTGACCCCAACAAGAGCTTACACTAAAATTCATGGTATTTTAGTGGAAAAAAAGTTCCTTATATGTTTGTTTTATATGAAAATTTGTTACAACTAAAAACTAATTGATGTGCATAAGGTTTGGATTAGTGTAGCATGTTAGTTTGATCTCGTTTGCTTATCACATGGCTTACAAATGTTAAAAATAAAACTATATCGGAGATAACTCCTCTTTCGTCGGTTTGTTTTAAAAATAAGTTTTGAGATAGAAAGAGAGAGATAAAGGGACTTACAGTTTTTAAAAGGTTAAGAAGAGGTTGAAGAAGCTTTCATGGGTCGTGGTTTCATCGGAGATACTCCGGTCGTCGAGTTTGGCTCGCTACTCCACTTGAGGGGCTTAACTACATTTGGCACTTAAAGAGTTTTGAGAGAATTTTTGCTAGAATTTCATAATGGTGAAGAGCTAAGGTATGGGGTGGTATTTATAGTGAAGAATTAAGGTTTGGGAATTAAAATTTTGGATTAAAATGCATTAAAGAAATGTTAAATGGTTAAATGAAAGGTCTCTGTTTGATTGCAGGGAAATCAAACAGTGCAGAGGAGTTAAGGGGAGTCGAAGGGGGGGGTGTAAAGCACAAAGCCAATTAGGCTCATCTTGACCATCGGCGCCGGCCAGATAAGGAGAATGGGTGGTCGGATCTTGAGGTTTTGCCTCAAGATTCGTGCCACGTAGGTATATCCGTGTTTACTCCATTTTGTGCATGTTTTATTTTTCTGAAAAACTTTTCATTTCCTCGTGTATTGCACGTGCAACTCTTGGGCTTCCAAAAATTAAAAAAAAATCAGAAAAATAATTGTGTCTGATAGGAATCGAACACACAGGCTACGTTACAGCAGTGATGCTTAACTAGTGAGCTACAAGTTGCTTCTTACTTTTATTTAACAAAATAACTGTTAACTCTCACACAGGATGTAATACCCTTTTCTGTACAATAACAAGAAATTTCTGTACAGTGATTTCAGAGTCGTTACATTCTACCCTCCTTATAAAAATTTCGTCCTCGAAATTTACAATTACATAGGGACTAATTTTCAAATAGGTATGGGTATCGTGTACGCATATCCTCTTATCTTTCCCATGTTGATTCTCCTGGCGAATTTTTTCTCCACATCACTCGAACTAAGTTTACTTCCTTGTTCCGCATTGTCTTCATCTTTCGGTTCAGGATCTTAACTGGTTATTGCTTCCAGGTTAAGTCAGTTTGTACTATGGCTCTGAGTGATCAAGTATGTGGCTGGGGTAACTCACATATCGTTGTAGTTGGGATATATGGAACACATTGTGCACTCCTTCCAATGAGGGTGGTAGTGTTAAACGTTATTGTAGGATGTTTTTCGTCACCCCATTGAGATGAGAATACGCGCGCGCTTGTCAGGCGTACTACAGATTCCCCCTGCCTAGGGTAGGCCGGGGCTTATTGATTGTGGGGATCCGAATCTCCGGCAGCCGCGGACTAAGCTGCCGTTAATTACCCCTCGCCTTTGGGGCGAGGGAACCTCCGATTAACGGGTTAAACTGGTCATGCGAACTCAATGTGCAGTGTACGTGTGTTGTGTTTTGAAAGGGGGGTTTGGACATATCGGGAGCCACGCAAAGTTTTTACGGGGGTCCCGCTACCCGGATAGCGGGCTGGGGGTCAAGGGGGCTAGCAGCCCCCTTGCGGGGTGCAGGGCAGCGTCCCGTTAGAAATTTTTTTCTAACAGGGACAGTGTTGTGGAGCACGTGTGTGTGCAAATATGTATACATATGTATATATATATGTATATATGTATATATATATATAAAAGAAAGAAAGGGGGAAAAGGCATCCAAAGGATGTGTGGGGGCAGCACCTTGGGCACTGTGCGCCTAGGTGCTGTGCGCTCAGGCGCTAGAGTGCCACGTGTCGGCACGTGGGCGCTCTGCGCTTGAGCGCTGGGCGCTTGAGCGCAAGCGCGCTACGTGTCGGCACGGGGGAGACTTGCGCTCGAGCGCCTGCGCTGGAGCGCAAGCGCGCCACGTGTCGGCACGGGGGAGACTTGCGCTCGAGCGCTTGCGCTTGAACGCATGCGCGCCACGTGTCGGCACCGGGACGACTTGCGCTCGAGCGCTTGCGCTTGAACGCATGCGCGCCATGTGTCGGCACCGGGGCGACTTGCGCTCGAGTGCTTGCGCTGGCACTTGTGCTTGAGCACTTGCGCTTGAACCCAAGCGCGCCACGTGTCGCACCGGGCCGACTTGCGCTCGGGCGCTTGTGCTTGAGCGCAAACGCGCCACGTGTCAGCACGTAGGCGACTTGCGCTCGGGCGCTTGCGCTTGAGCGCAAGCGCGCCACGTGTCGGCACGTGGGCGCTCTGCGCTTGAGCGCCAGCGAGAAAAAGTGGCTTTTAGCCTAAGAAACAGAAGCTATACTTTGGAAAGAAAATATTTGTTATGTATATATGTATGGAGTTAAACTCCTGGGATGTTTTGAAGCTGATGAAGGGGGTTCTTCTTCTTCCTTTTGTTGTTTGGCCGGATCTTGAAGATCAAGAAGTAGGAGATTTTAAAAATCACTCCTTTTTGAGATCTGATGGGAGATCTGAGTTTCCCTTTGTGGGTTTTGTGGTGGAAAACTACTTAGTTTTGGAAAAGAAAGAGGAAAACTCTTGATTTAATTCAAAAGAATTGAGAAGGTTTAGAACCTTGGAGAAGGAGCAGGAGGCACAAAGAACCCTAGTTTTTGGGGGGAATGAAAAAGTCTTTCCTTTTATTCATCATCATGTTGCCTTATATAAACTTACATATTTACATATAGCCCCTTGGGCTTTACAAAAATGGCATCTTAGCCATCCCATGGCTCATGTGCCATTTCATTTTTGCACATAAGCCATGGGTTTACAAAATATTGGCTTTATGCCCATTTTGTTTACATTCATGCATAAACAATTACATAAAAATTATTTATTACATGATTTTGTTGTTGGCATGGGGAGGCTGGCCACGGGCTTGACTTGGACATGGGCCCGCTTGACCTGGGCTTGGGCCCACCTAACTTGGGGGTTGACCTTGATTTTGACTCGGTCAACAGGGGTGTAAATTTTTACCCCAACAAATTGCCCCCCATCAATAAATGCACACAGCATATGTGGGTCGTGTGCATGAAATTGATGGATCTTCTTTTGCATGGAGGCGACTTGCTTTGGTTCCCACTTTTTGGGATGCACTGCCCTTTTTACGACATGGACGGTCGACGCTTAACGCGTCTCCGAGACAGAGTGTCCGTGGTAGACGTTTCCCTTGCCCGGAGCGATCCGGTTCCTGCTTTGTAGGAAGCCTGCACTGCCCTTTTTGCGACATGGATGGTCGACGCTTGACGCGTCTCCGAGACGGAGTGTCCGTGGTAGACGTTTCCTGACCCGGAGTGATTTGGTTCCCGATTTGTGGGGAGCCTGCACTGCCCGTTTTACGACGTGGACGGTCGACGCTTAACGCGTCTCCGAGACGGAGTGTCTGCTTGACGTTTCCCCGTTACAGAGTGTCTGTTGTCGATGTGCCCCCGGCACGGAGTGTCTGGTTGACGTTTCCCCGAGGCAGAGTATCGACTGGTTGACTTTTCCCTGATGCGGAGTGTCCGTGTTAGACGTTTCCCCGATGCAGAGTGTCGCTGGTTGACGTGTCCCCGGCACGGAGTGTCGCTGATCTACTTTTCCCTGGCGCGGAGTGTCAGTGGTTGACTTTTCCCCAGCACGGAGTGTCGCTGATGGACTTTTCCCCGGCACGGAGTGTCGGGTTGACTTTTCCCCGGCACGGAGTGTCGCTGATGGACTTTTCCCCGGCGTGGAGTGTCGGGTTGACTTTTCCCCGGCACGGAGTGTCGCTGATGGACTTTTCCCCGTCGCGGAGTGTCGGGTTGACTTTTCCCCGGCACGGAGTGTCGCTGATGGACTTTTCCCCGTCGCGGAGTGTCGGGTTGACTTTTCCCCGGCACGGAGTGTCGCTGATGGACTTTTCCCCAGCGCGGAGTGTCGGGTTGACTTTTCCCCGGCACGGTGTGTCGCTGATGGACTTTTCCCCGGCGCGGAGTGTCGCTGGTTGACTTTTCCCCGGCACGGAGTGTCGCTGATCGACTTTTCCCCGGCGTGGAGTGTCGCGGGTTGACTTTTCCCCGGCACGGAGTGTCGCTGATCGACTTTTCCCCGGCGCGGAGTGTCTGGTTGACTTTTCCCCGGCACGGAGTGTCGCTGATCGACTTTTCCCCGGCGCGGAGTGTCGTGGGTTGACTTGATTCCGAGGCGGAGCATAATTCCGGCAGGGAAGGTAGATATCCCGAGGCGAAGCATGATTTCGATACGGGGTAAATTCTGGGACGGAGCATGATTCCGCCATAGAGGTTGTTGGTTTGATTTGATTTGGGTTGACATCAGCATCGCTACACTGGAATATGGTACCAAGAGCGAATCATCATTTGTCATGAGAGGATTTGGGAATTGGTTTTCTGTCGGCATCTGCATTGCTGCACTGGAATAATGCCAGGAGCAACTCATCATGTGCCCCGGAAGGATTTGGGAATTGGTTTTTGTTTGGCATCTGCATTGCTGCACTGGAATAATACCAGGAGCAACTCATCATGTGCCCCGGGAGGACTTGGATTTGGTTTTTTGTTTGGCATCTGCATTGCTGCACTGGAATAATGCCAGGAGCAACTCATCATGTGCCCCGGGAGGACTTGGATTTGGTTTTTTGTTTGGCATCTGCATTGCTGCACTGGAATAATGCCAGGAGCAACTCATCATGTGCCCCGAGAGGATTTAGGAATTGGTGGCTTAGGAGACAGGTTTAGATCCCTTTCACCTAAGGCTTTTCCATTTTGTGAGCCGTAAGGGTCTCACAAAGCATTTTCTCCCTACGGGTCGTAAGGATCCCGTAGGTGTATTTTCTCCTTAGGAGTCGTGGGGACTCCTAAGTGTGTTGCTCCTTTGTGAGTCATAGGGATCTCACGAGGGAATTTCTCCTCACAAAGTCGAGAGGACCTTGCGAGTGCATTTCATTTCCTTCTATTTTTACGAGTTTGCGCCCTTTCGGGTTTTCACAAACTCGCCGGCAGTCCTGCTGTTTTTACTAACGAAGCCCTTTCGGGTTTTCAACCGTGCCCATTTTGCTTGTGGACATACCGTTCTTCTTTTTTTTTATTTACTTTTTATTTTTTCTTCTTCTTTTTTTTTTCTTTTCCCTTTTTTTTTGGAATCTTCCCTGCCGGTGGGACTTTGAATGCGGTCTCACCAGTAGGACTTGGGAGAGGTTGGGTTCGTTTTATGCCCATGGATTGTATACGGTTTTACAGGATGTATGATCCGGACCGTAGGGCCGTAAAAATTTTGGAACTTTGTGGGCGTCTGCATCGCTGCACTGGAATATGGTACCAGGAGCGACTCATCATTCGCCACTTGGGGATTTGGATTTGGAATTTGGCCGGCGTCTGCATCGCTGCACTGGAATATGGTACCAGGAGTGACTCATCATTCGCCACGGGGGTATGGGATTTGGAATTTGGCTGGCGTCTGCATCACTGCACTGGAATATGGTACCAGGAGCGACTCATCATTCGCCACTTGGGGGTTGGAGAGCGATGGCTTAGGAAATAGGTTTAGATCCCTGTCACCTAAGACTTTTCAATTTTATGGGCCGTGAGGGTCCCATAAAAGCATTTTCTGCCTGCAAGTCGTAAGGATCCCGCAGGTGTATTTTCTCCTTAGGAGTCGTGGGGACTCCTAAGTGTGTTTTTCCTTCATGAGTCGTAAGGATCCCACAAAGGTTTGTTCTCCTCATGTATCGTGAGGACACATGAGTGGATTTCCCTCGTTCCCAGTTTAATGACTTAGAGGTTGACTGTTTCCAGTTTAACGACTTAGCGGTCATCTGTTTCCAGTTTAACGACTTGGAGGTCATCTGTTTCCAGTTTAACGACTTGGAGGTCATCTGTTTCCAGTTTAACGACTTAGTGGTCATCTGTTTCCAGTTTAACGACTTGGAGGTCATCTGTTTCCAGTTTAAAGACTTAGGGGTCTGTTGTTTCCAGTTTAACGACTTGGTGGTCATCTGTTTCCAGTTTAACGACTTAGAGGTCATCTGTTTCCAGTTTAACGACTTGGAGGTCATCTGTTTCCAGTTTAAATACGTAGAGGTCATCTGTTTCCAGTTTAAAGACGTAGAGGTAATCTGTTTCCAGTTTAAAGACTTAGAGGTCATCTGTTTTCAGTTTAAAGACGTAGAGGTCATCTGTTTCCAGTTTAAAGACTTGGTGGTCATCTGTTTCCAGTTTAACGACTTGGTGGTCATCTGTTTCCCGTTTAACGACTTAGAGGTCATCTGTTTCCAGTTTAAAGACTTGGTGGTCATATGTTTCCAGTTTAACGATGTGGTGGTCATCTGTTTCCAGTTTAACGACGTGGTGGTCATCTATTTCCAGTTTAATGACTTGGAGGTCATCTGTTTCCAGTTTAGAGACTTAGAGGTCTATTGGATTGATTTGGAATTTTGGGATAGGGGCCGGCATCAGCGTTGTTAACACTGAAGCACATGTGCCAGGACACATGAGTGGGTCTTCCCAATGGAGCACAATTCCGAGGGCGGAGACCAACCGCTGGACTGGTAATTGCCGTGGGGCATGGGTATGATGAGAATTATTTGAGCCCGTGGATTGTATACGGCAGTCAATTTGGGGACAGGCCATAGGGCTTGGAGAATTTTGGAAATTTGAATTTTTGTTGGCGTCTGCATTGCTGCACTGGAATATGGTACCAGGAGCAACTCATCATTCGCCAGTTGTTTTGTTTTTTTTGTTTTTTTTTGTTTTTTTTTTGTTTTACCGCTATTGCTCTATCATTTCAACTTTTCTTATCGCGAAGGTCGCGATTGCCCTATCATTTCGGCTATTTATTCGCGGTTGCCCCATCATTTCGGCCTTTCTTTATTTTTCTTTTATTTACACATTTTTTGTTTATTTACATTTTTTTTACATTCCCAGTTTAACGACTTAGAGGTCGACGGTTCCCAGTTTAACGACGTGGGGGTCATCTGTTCCCAGTTTAACGACGTGGTGGTCCTTTTTGCTTATCCCGGCTCCTTGAACTTTGATCTTGGCGGAGCTGTGTTGACGACCTAGCTCTGTGGCTTGCCGATACATCCGAGGATTGTGAGGTTTTTCCAAGCATATATTGGTCCTCTGCCCAATCTTTGAAAATATAGCAGTCTTCGATGGTATGACCCACCACTCTATGATATGGGCAGTATATGGGATTGCTGGTCATGTTCATCTCCTGTGGCCTTTTTGGAACAGGCAGTTGCAGACCGCTGTTCAGGGCGTCCATGAATATTTTGTGGACTTCATCCCTCCTGAAGGAGTATACCTTCCTCTTTCCCTCCATTGGAGTAGGTGCCTTTACTGATGCTGGTCCTCGAGGCACATGTCTGGGAGGATTAGGTTCCCGAAAGGCTTCGGTCTCCATTTGCATGAAATCGGCGATCGTAGCTTGACTGTTCGCTAACACGCCTTTAGACAGTTCTATCTCTCCCATCTTGTATTGCCTTTCGACCCAATCTTTGAAGACAAAGCAGTCCTCAATGGCATGACCTATCACCCTATGATAGGGGCAATATTTTGGGTCGTCGGTCATATTCTCTTCTTGCGGTCTCTTTGATTCTGGCAGTTGTAGACCGTTTCTTAGGGCGTCCCTGAATATCTTGTGGACCTTTTCCCTCTTGAAGGAATAGACCTTTTCCAGCTTCTCTTTCAGAGGCGACTCCCCACCGACGTATGTATCGGAGGGACTGGAAGCTGATTGCGGCCGTTTTTCGCGAAGGCGCTCCACTTTTAAGTTGAAAGGGATATCAGTTGGCTGCCCTCGGGTATCAATCCCTGGCTCATGAACCAAAACTTGATTCTGCTGTAATTGCAATCGGGCGACTTGGGTCGCGAGATCTGCCACGACGTTTGCCAGCTCGTCGACTTTGGAATAGACCTCGTCCATCTTCTCATCCCTGTCCTGAAATTGCCTTTGAAGCCATTGGAATAATGCTTGTTCTGTAGTTCCGGCTATGACAACCGGGTAATCTTTATTGCCTGAGCTCAATTCCATAGGAACCACGGGCTCCTCTGGTTTATCGGCGTGAGCGGGCTCTTCATCATTTAGATCGAGTCAATGCTGGGTAGCGTCAACCATATCATCACCATGGCTGTGAAGAAGAGGAGGGTTCGTTTCTTCTTGTCCGGCCATGTAGACAGTGTGGACCACGTACCCAGCCATCTCTTTATCTTTGGCGGCTGATTTCGCGGAGCGGTCCGGGCTTTGGAAATTCATAAATTCTAACATGGCCGGAGCCATGGCCCTTTTGTTGGCTCTGTGTCCGAGCCGCTTCTTCCTCAGTTTCTCTGCCTTGAGCGCTTGGCAGGCTTCTGCTCTCCGAGAAGCCGCCATAGGCCGAGTGATGGGGAGCTTAGAGAAGATACCCGATCGAGCAGTTGTCAAGGACACCGTCGGAGCTTGCTCAAGAGGCCTTGTTTCTTTGTCGGTGTTGATGTCCTTGCCCCCAGTTGGGGCCAAGGAAAGTCGTTCAGATACCGACTTGCGTTTGGGTTGGGGCGCCCTCGAGATCACCACATTTGGTCTCCTGCCTTTCGAGACCGGTTTGTCTGTTGCTGGAGCTTGAGGAGCTGGGATGGCGCCAATTGGTATGAACATAATAGAGCCGAATGGTAGCAGCGGCTCTTCCCATTGTCGCCCGAGACTGGCCGGGAGGACCGTCCTAGAGTCTATCCTCATCGTGTAGGAGACGGGAGCCGTGCTGAGAGCTGAGTTCATCAACGGAGACATTGTTGGAAAGTGATTGCTTGAAAACCTGCATGAAAAAGCATTATTTTAGTATAAGTATAGACATGTATATAGATTGAGTTCGCATGAACGCTTAACCAGAAATATGGGAGGAGAGATTGGTCCCACCGGGCGTGCCAGAATCTGTAGGGTGTTTTTCGTCACCCCATTGAGATGGGAATACGCGCGCTCTTGTCAGGCGTACTATAGATTCCCCCTGCCTAGGGTAGGCCGGGATTTATTGATTGTGGGGATCCGAATCTCCGGCAGCCGCGGACTAAGCTGCCGTTAATTACCCCTCGCCTTTGGGACGAGGGAACCTCCGATTAACGGGTTAAACTGGTCATGCGAACTCAATGTGCAGTGTACGTGTGTTGTGTTTTGAAAGGGGGGTTTGGATATATCGGGAGCCACGCAGAGTTTTTACGGGGGTCCCGCTACCCGGATAGCAGGCTGGGGGTCAAGGGGGCTAGTAGCCTCCTTGCGGGGTGCGAGGCAGCGTCCCGTTAGAAATTTTTTTCTAACAGGGACAGTGTCGTGGAGCACGTGTGTGTGCAAATATGTATACATATGTATATATATATATGTATATATGTATATATATATATATAAAAGAAAGAAAGGGGGAAAGGCATCCAAAGGATGTGTGGGGGCAGCACCTTGGGCACTGTGCGCCTAGGTGCTGTGCGCTCAGGCGCTAGAGTGCCACGTGTCGGCACGTGGGCGCTCTGCGCTTGAGCGCTGGGCGCTTGAGCGCTGCGCGCCACGTGTCGGCACGGGGGAGACTTGCGCTCGTGTGCCTGCGCTTGAACGCATGCGCGCCACGTGTCGGCACCGGGACGACTTGCGCTCGAGCGCTTGCGCTTGAACGCATGTGCGCCACGTGTCGGCACCGGGGCGACTTGTGCTTGAGCGCTTGCGCTGGCACTTGCGCTTGAGCTGGCACTTGCGCTTGAGCGCTTGTGCTTGAACGCAAGCGCGCCACGTGTCGGCACCGGGATGACTTGCGCTCGAGCGCTTGCGCTTGAACGCAAGCGCGCCACGTATCGGCACCGGGAGGACTTGCGCTCGAGCACTTGCGCTTGAGCGCAAGCGCGCCACGTGTCGGCACGTGAGCGACTTGCGCTCGGGCGCTTGCGCTTGAGCGCAAGCGCGCCACGTGTCGGCACGTGGGCGCTCTGCGCTTGAGCGCCGGCGAGAAAAAGTGGCTTTTAGCCTAAGAAACAGAAGCTATGCTTCGGAAAGGAAATATTTGTTATGTATATATGTATGGAGTTAAACTCCTGGGATGTTTTGAAGCTGATGAAGGGGGTTCTTCTTCTTCCTTTTGTTGTTTGGCCGGATCTTGAAGATCAAGAAGTAGGAGATTTTAAAAATCACTCCTTTTTGAGATCTGATGGGAGATCTGAGTTTCCCTTTGTGGGTTTTGTGGTGGAAAACTACTTAGTTTTGGAAAAGAAAGAGTAAAACTCTTGATTTAATTCAAAAGAATTGAGAAGGTTTAGAACCTTGGAGAAGGAGTAGGAGGCACAAAGAACCCTAGTTTTTGGGGGGAATGAAAAAGTCTTTCCTTTTATTCATCATCATGTTGCCTTATATAGGCTTACATATTTACATATAGCCCCTTGGGCTTTACAAAAATAGCATCTTAGCCATCCCATGGCTCATGTGCCATTTCATTTTTGCACATAAGCCATGGGTTTACAAAATATTGGCTTTATGCCCATTTTGTTTACATTCATGCATAAACAATTACATAAAAATTATTTATTACATGATTTTGTTGTTGGAATAGGGAGGCTGGCCGCGGGCTCGACTTGGGCATGGGCCCGCTTGACCTGGGCTTGGGCCCACCTAGCTTGGGGGTTGACCTTGACTTTGACTCGGTCAACAGGGGTGTAAATTTTTACCCCAACAGTTATGCCACTTCTCTAACTCGTTCGAGTATGTCGAACGGTCCTATGTATCTTGGACTTAACTTATCCCTCTTGCCAAAATGTATCACTCCTCTATTTGGAGAGATCTTCAAGAATACATGTTCTCCGGGTTGAAACTCCAAATGTCGACGTTTTGCATCTGCCCAATGTTTTTGTCAGTCTTGGGCTATTCCCATCCTTTCCCTGATCGTGCGAACTACGTCCACAGTTACCACGATCATCTCTGGTCCAAGGAGTTCACGATCTCCAACGTCGTCCCAACTTAGCGGGGAATGACACTTCCGTCCGTAGAGTGCTGGGAATGGCGCCATCCCAATACTTGCCTGATAGCTGTTGTTGTATGAAAACTCCATAAGGTATTGGTGATCTTCCTACGATCCTCTGAAGTCTAACATACTGGCTCTTAGAATATCTTCTAATATCTGAATTATCTGCTCGGACTGTCCATATGTTTATGGATGGTACGCCGTGCTGAAATTCAGATTCGTTCCCAGGCTAGCTTACAGACTCTGCCAAAACTGTGATCGGAATCTTGCATCACGATCGGAGACGGTGTAAATAGGTACTCCATGTAATCTTATGATCTTGCATGAGTTTATGGGTATCAAATATGGTAAATCTTGAAGGTTTAAATATTTTTTAGATTTATACTCACCTCCATATATTTCTTTGCTAACGTCTTGGTTGACTGGCCAACTCTGAATGGAATAAAGTGAGCCGATTTGGTGAGTCGATCCACAATAACCCAAATCGCATCGTTACCCTTCATGCTGTGAGGGTGAGCCATCACGAAGTCCATGGTAATGTGCCGCCATTTCCATTCTGGGATTGGTAATGACTAAAGCAGACCAACGGTTCTGTGATGTTCAGCCTTCTTTTGCTGACACACCAAACACTTGGCTACTTTCCTTGTTACTTCACACTTCATTCCATACCACCAGTAGTGTTGCCATAGATCCTTGTACATCTTCATGCCACCGGGGTGTACCGAATACGGAGAGCTGTGAGCTTCTTTCATCAACTCTTCTTGAATAGGTCCGACTAGCATGCATAAACGACTTCCATATTGCAAGGAACCATCTTCGTGGATAATGAAGTCGGATCATAGTCCACTTTCTACTTGTTCTCGGATCCTTTGTAGCTTAGCGTCATTTTCTTGAGCTACCTTGATCTGATTTACAAGAGTGGACTGGACTTGTAAATTCATCAAATATGAAACATTAGCTGGCATAACTACTTCAATGTCCAATCCATGCAATTCTTGCTGTAGTCTCCACTGAGCAGTGAGGTTCATTGCTAATAGCTGATGACTAAGGACATCAGGAACTATGTTCACCTTCCCAGGATGATACTCTAGGTTGATGTTGAAGTCTTCTATGAGTTCTAGCCATCTTCTCTTCCGCATGTTGAGTTCCCTCTGAGTAAATACATACTTCAGAATTTTGTGGTCAGTGTATATATCCACTCGTTCTCCCAAAAGATAGTGGCGCCAAATCTTGAGTGCGAAGATAACGGCTGCTAATTCTAGATCATGTGTTGAATAGTTGCATTCATATACCTTTAACTGTCTCGATGCAAAAGCCACAACTTTTCCATGCTGGTGTAGAACATATCCTAATCCTTTACCGGACGCATCACAATGTACAACGAATCTGCCAGATTGATCTGGTATTACAAGAATTGGTGCAGAGGTTAACCTCAACTTGAGTTCTACGAAAAACTTTTCACATGCTTCTGACCACACGAATACTTTATCTTTACGTGTAAGCTTGGTCAGGGGTGCTGTGATCTTTGAGAAGCCTTCAAAGAATCGTCGGTAGTATCCTGCTAATCCTAAGAAACTTCATATATCTTTCACCGTCTTTGGTGTCGCCCACTCGCTGACAGCCGACACCTTAGCTGGATCCACAGAGATTCCTTCGCCTAAAACAGTATGTCCGAGAAATCAGACTTGATCTAGCCAAAATTTATACTTGCTGTATTTGGCGTAGAGCTGATGTTGTCGCAATGTCTCCAGGACAATCCGTAAGTGCTCGGCGTGTTCTTTCTGATTCTTTGAATACACCAGGATGTCGTCGATGAAGATGACAATAAACCTGTCTAGGTACTCTCGGAAAACTTAGTTTATTAGGTTCATAAAGATGGCAGGTGCATTGGTCACTCCAAATGGCATTACGAGATATTCATAATGACCACAACGAGTCCTTAACGCTATCTTCGGAATGTCGAACTCTTTGACCTTCACCTGATGGTAACCCGAACGAAGATCTAGCTTTGAAAAGATATAAGACCTACTTAACTGATCGAAAAGGTCATCAATGCGCGGTAGTGGATACTTGTTCTTAATTGTCACTTCGTTCAGAGCTCGGTAATTCATACACATCCTGTAGTAACCTTCCTTCTTCATTAGTAGCACCGGAGATCCCCATCTCGAAGTACTAGAATGAATCCAACCTTTCTTCAGGAGTTCATCTAACTGAATGCGGATCTCCTTCAATCCCACCGGACTTAATCGGTATGAAGCTTTTATTACTGGTTGTGCACCGGATTGTAAATCGATGCTGAATTCAAGAGCTCGATCGGGAGGCAAACCAGATATATCTTCCAGGAATACATCCTCGAACTCTTGAACTATCTCTGGCTTCGATTCTTCCGCTTGCAACGTTGCAATCTCCGCCTTCTTTGGTTTTTCTTGGTAGATGCTAGGCTCCAAGGTTCGGTCTCTACTTTTGAAATAGAACACTGGATGATCTGGTATTTTGAACACTACCCTCCTTTGGCGACAGTCGATGGTAGCGAAGAAAGTTCCCAGCCAGTCCATTCCCAAGACTATGTCGAAGTTCGGTATGTCCAGCACCTTGAAGTCCGCATAGAATTCTCGACTGCAGATGACCAATGGATACAGATCGTATCCCAAAGTTTCTTTTTGAACGTCGTTCCCTGAACTGACATTCCGGCTGGATACAAGTGGTGTAACTGGGATCGCATGAGTTCGGACGAACCGTTGCGACATAAAGCAATGTGATGCCCAGTGTTGAAAAGCGCTAGAGCAGGTAGGATGGCTACTAAGATTGTACCTAAGTCGTGTGGGATATGTTTAGGTATAACAGATATACGATAACTATGAATTGAAAGGACTTGAAAGAGAATAGGGAAGGGATTTACCAGTGATAACCCGACCCGTAGCTTCGGCCTCTTCGACCGACATAGTGAATGCTTGGCATCGCGACACTTTCCTCTGTGCCTGGTTAAACACTCGGAGTTGGAGTTGAGTGGTCTGGATGTGGGGAGCTGGAGCTAGTAGAGCTAATCGGGTAGGAGGAGCTTGGATCGCCGGTCTAGCTGGAGGGTTGTTGAGTCCTCGGTTCTGTGGGCATGCTTCGATGGCGTGAGTATAAGACCTACAGATCAGGCATAGGTTGTTTGCCCTGTGACAGTTCTTCACAAGATGCCCTGTTCTTTTGCAGTAGATGCAAAATTCTGGCCTGCAGTTGGTGAACGAAGCTACTGGCCTCCGAGATAGTCCGTTAAAAGCTGGCCTGGAAGAGGCCTCTCCTGTGATCTGGTGCGCAGGGCGTTTCACACCGGCAGTCTGCGGCCTGCCCTTCTTCTTCACAACGGCCTTATAGCATTGTGCAGCCTTCAAAACAAGTTCATGGATTAGGAAATCCTCTGTAGCGAGTGTAGCTTGGATTTCAGGGTCCAACCCTTGCTGAAATCGTCATGCCCGGATCTCAGCTGTGAAAATAAGATGTGCAGCGAACCTGTTATGACCTTGTGTTAGCAGTGTTTTATGTGAGCTAATTGAGTTTGAGACTATATCTTACCGGCTGAGTATGGTAAACTCCGCATCATATTCATCCACCGACTTGACCCACATCGAGCCCTGCTATAGATAGATGAACTACCGCTCCATGTCAAAGCGGGTAGTCTCTGGGAAGTACCTGGCATCTGAGATGTCTTAGAATGTTCTCCATTCTATCGGTTGTGCGAGACGACTCTCCTCAACCTTCTACCAAACTCTGGCGTTATCAGTCAGTTGCAACTTAGCAACTCTCGCCCAAGCAATATCTGGCACTTGAGCTGCTGCCTGGTCATCCTCAATCGATTGAGCCCATTCTTCTGCCTCAAGTGTGCTCTCTTTACCCGAGAAGTTCTTTGGGTGTAGTGCCCGAAACTGCTTAACTCCGGGTGCTTCGGCTTTGGGGCGGTGCATGAGGATAGCAATCTGCTGCTACCGACCCTCTAAGCTCTTGATAGCCTCAAGCAGTATCATTTTCTCATTGATAGGAGCTGCAATGGTAGGTGGTGGCGGTAGTGTAGGCGGTGGAGTATTGCCAGTGACAATTGTACTGGTATTGTTCGGAGAGTCCATCACCTTGATATAAAAGATAGATTATGATAGATTCAAGGAATTTGAAATGCAAGGAATGTAAATATTTGTTGAACTCACTAATTCTTGTGGTATATTGTTTACGACTTCATGCAGAACTGACCTGCATGGGCCACCAATAAAACCTATCACGCCTCGCTTCCCAGTAGACTGAAACGGTGACGTGGCAAGCCCGCGGCATAATTATCCAGAGAAGGTCATTCCCTAAATAAATATACTAAGTGTATTGAAAATAATAATACACAATGCAAGAATTAATGGAGACTGTAAGATTTTTTTCAACAAATATCTTTATTTACATTCAACTTCCAATATTTACTAATACAAGAGTTTATGCTGGAAAGTAAATACAATAAGGAAAATTCCTAAAAAAGTGGCATACATATTGTTAGGAATATGTATGCCCTGGAGGCCATTATTGTTCATATAATGGATGCTTGGACATATATATAGAGGACTTTCTTGCTCGACATGATAGTATGCTATCAGGTTATATTTATCTTAACATGTAGACTGGTATTTATACTGTTTATCTCTTACATGTTGATAAAGCCCTTAGGATATGTACTTGACTACCAGGATTATGATGAGATCATACTAGTGGGGCCAGGGTGGTCCAAAAGTACATCCTTTAATCAGTTCCTAGTCGAGGGAATATCGAGACTAGAGTATCGATATTCCAGAGTAGACTAGTGTGTACGTTTCTTGTCCCTTAGAGGGAGTTGGTTGATCCCACAACCATTAGTGTGTGATATCAAAGATTGTACACAGGTGATCATTAGAGAATGGGTACACTGAACAGAACTCGCCGAGAACTCCTATGTGGTAGTATACCTATCGTCAGATAGCAGTCCTCTGGTGACACTGGTACAAGTTAGTCTGTAGACCCGAGATCATCATAGAGTCTTGTGTGGCTCCCACCGTTCTTTGATTTCCTCCCTACCACGCTCAAAGGAGACATGCAAACAGGTGGATTTTGGGTACAGTCCCGAGTCGCATGGAGGCAATGTGCGATATGAGGGATTTCGTCTCTCCCGGTATTGAGGGTTGATGTTGCGCTATGCTCGATTGGCTATAATTGGAAGTCCCCGGCCAGGGCTTCTGTCGAGATTTACTGATAAGAGTTATCAGTAGTTTCTCGAACCGTTATAAGCCAGACATCGGCATGACTTATCACGTTACTAGGGACTGACGTTTACTATCCCTAGACATGATATGCTACATATCAGACGAAAAGACCGGACTGTACGTTAGTGTTACTGATAGAATTCATGGAGACTATAGACAAGCTTGCTTGTTGATCTTCATATCGCTTAATACCCGGGTAGCCATTACGTCCAGTTAGTACAGCTGACGGATTGTAGGTGACTGATATGATCATCACCTACTGCTGGCGTATTGACGAGTCTTTAGAGTCTCACATAGAAGTTCCCTGGTTCAAGCGAAACGAAGTAGGACACATATGTAATATGTGTGTGGGCCTTATTAAATACGTGTATGTGATACCGTATTGTAATCTGGCAGTTATCTGTTATCGGTTCGGCTATATATGTTATAACCAGATTGTCGAATCAAGTGTTAATTTGATAATGTGATATTCAGATAAATGATATTAGTCGGTCATATGTGATATAACCGGGTTATTAAATCGAGTGTTGATTTAATAATGTGATATATATTATATTTGATATAATTATATATTAACTAATATCATTAGCTCACTAAATATTTTTCTTATATGTATTAATATATATATGTATGTATGTATGTATGTAGCATAGCATGATTTCTATTTTTGAGAAAAATAGAAATGAGGTGGAAAATGAGAGTATGGTTGCAAGCATGGGATTTATATTTGTTTATTCATCTTGACTTATCATGGTTGCAATTTTATATTACAAAATTCCATGCTTGAATGAGTTGGGGTCAAGGATTGCCATTCATTCTAGCTCATTCTCAACACTTAGTCATTTTTCTTTAGTTGCTCCAATGGTTGCTCTCTAGCTTCTTCATCCTCTTCATTGCCATGGTTCAAGTTTCAACCCTTACATGTGATATGAATCATGAAGCTTGAACACAATCTTGTGAGCTTTAACATCCCCTACTTCACCATCCTACACTTGACTAGCGATCGAGCGTAGCATGTTTACTACGCTAAAGAGTTTAGTGTAAAGGTAGCCTGAGTTGGAGGGATTTCGTGTGGATCATCTTCGGAAAGAAGGTCATCGGAGGAAGCTCGTCCAAACCCTCAAGTGGTGCCTAATCGAGTCGTGGGACTACTACACGGAGCATATGAAGTGAAGGACTCGATCTACGAGGGTATAGCCATCTTTCACTTCTTCTATTTTAGTAGATATCAAACTTATACCCTAATCACCTAGCTAACGATCTTGTTAAGTCTAGCCTAGCGCCATAAAAATTTGAATTTGGCATACTTGATGCCTCTTGGACCCCTTGCTGGTGCTAGAGTAGACTTTCATAGTATTAGAGCCTAAGCTAGAAGATTAGACGATGTAATTAGAATCACGAAACCGAAAAACTCCGAAACACCCGAACCCAAAAATCCAGTTTCTGTCGATTTTAAAATGATCTGAAAAAATTATTTTAGCAACTGCAGAATGTTGTATTTTATACAAGTAGAACACTGAAAAAGTTCGAGACCATTTCACCGGTTTTGACCCGGCGAAAAGCACAAAAATTCCGGCCTGGCCGGTCCCCCATGCTCCAAACGGTCTCGTATTTTTGAGTGTTCTTGCTGCTAGGGTTTTGGGTTTTCAGGTATTGTTTGATTAGTTTTCATGAGATGTTAATTTCGTAAGGGACTAATACGGAGTATTTTGTAATCATAATTGTTGCATCGTTTTGAGTTTTAGTTTGATATGGATGCAGTAGTTGGAATCTACATTTAATTGGTTTTGTGAAAACTAGTTAGTGTTCATAAATCTAGCGTTTTAGTCTCGGAAGACCGATTGCCATGAAGTTTCAATTCGGATCGAAACTCCGTCACAATCGTATATCATATGTGAATACTCGGGTGCTCGCGGCCACGGTGTTTCGCCTAAGTGCACTTGGTCGACGGTATCGGGGGTGCGGCCATCTACTATAGTTTCCGACGCGTATTCGATCAGGTAGTCGGGATTCTTGTTGAATTACCCGACTAAAATATTGAAAAGAGTTTTTAATATGAGACTAAAATGCAAGGTTTATAGTGTTAGGCATGAAATTCGGAATATGAGATATTCCGGATTTATGATGTCTAAGGATATGCGGATTCGAATTATTGCAGTTTTATATTTCTTTTCTGTGACCGTAAGTGTAATATGTGGGGTATCCCAATCTTGTTTCTATATGTCAACAAGTTTTAGGGATATGCATATTTTCTTACGTTGATGATATATGATATCATGTGTTTCTGTTGATATAATTTATTGGATCATCGTCAAAGAATAGCCGGGGGTTTTATATGAGATGAGAATTTTTCAATTTTCATTCATGTAAAATTTTTATGTAATATTCTTTTATTGGAACACTTCTGGGTGGAGGATGATGCCACCACTATTTTATGTTATTTACTTTACCGCATTAAGATAGACCCAAGGTGGGGAGCACAAGTAACCGGGTTCTAGAGTCCAATGGGAGACCATCTTAAGGAGTTAAGACTGGGTCTTCTAACTCTAGAATTGGTAGGGTTACTTGCCGCTCTCGTAAGGGTCTAGGTGTTCCCCTCCGAAAGGCGGCCTACTGGACGGCTATGTCCTGGCGCTGGGATTCGGGGCAGATGCTATTTGGTTTTATCCGTCTATCTCTCCGAAGATGCCAAGTTGATTTATGGCACCGTGGACCGGAGGTTTAGACGGATGCGGCCGATGTAGCAGACTTCGTCAGATTCCCCCTCAGGGTGAGGGGTTTTTGATTGTGGGGACGCTCTTCCCTGCAGGCGCAAGCCCCTGCAGTTAATTACGCTACCGCATCGCGGTAACAACTTTCTCCTTCTCCAGAATTTCACTTCGCGTCGTGTGTGTTTGTTTTGTTTGTGGTTGCCCGTGGATTGTATACGGAGACTGAGTAATGCCGTCGCCCGTAGGACGTGGATTAGTCCAAATCCTTATTTACTTATATTTGGGTTTGGTGTTTTTCGTTTAAGGATGCATTAGTCGCGTTGCGGTTAAGATCAACTTAAACATTCGTCAAGGATACGTTAGTCCTGTTTTGGACTGAGATTTGACTTGACGTAGTGATTGATTTAATTATCTGGCCGCCGGGACTCGTCACCTCTCTGACGTCGTTGAGGGATTACAACGACAGGCGTCAGAGGAGTTCAGAGATGTACCCTTGAACCAAAGTTGATTTGGAGTTTTATTGTTTATTTGAATATCTAAGGACACATTAACCGCATTTAGGGCTAAGATCAACTTAGGCGGGACCGTTTAGATTCGGCAAAAGAGCAATTGGCTCTATTGTTCCAATTTAGGGACGTAGTGGTCCAATGTTAGTTTAGGGACGTTTCGGTCCAATATTAATTTAGGGACATCTCGGTCCGATATTAGTTTAGGGACGTCTCGGTCCGATATTAGTTTAAGGACGTTTCGGTCCATTATTAGTTTAAGGACGTTTCGGTCCAACATTAGTTTATGGACATTTCGGTCCACGAGTTTAAGGACCCCGCAGTCCACATCGATGTGTGGTCATTGGGACCCGTCACCTCTTTGACGTCGTTGAGGAATTACAACGACGGATGTCAAAGGAGTTCGGGGATGTACCCTCGAACCGGACGTAAATTGGTTGAGGAGAGCCATTTTGCTCAATCAATTTAATTTTAAGGACTTACAGCCAGGATTGGGTTAAGTCCAATTTTTTTTATTTATTTTAGGCTTTTCCTGACTAAAAGAATCAATCCAAACAGGGCTCTGCCCCTTTATTATTTTTGCAATTTGATTTGGGCCAGGCCCTCAAGAATTTTCCAAACAGGGCTCTGCCCTTTTATTATTTTTGTGATTTGATTTGGGCCAGGCCCTTTTAAATAATGAGTTTCACTTGTGCAGAAACTCAAGAATTTTCCAGATTTAAGAACAAAAGTGCATAGCACTTTTGATCTAAATTTGGATCAAAGGAAAACAAGTTTTTTTCTTCTTGTTTTCCCTGATTTCACAGAACCAAGGGTTCATATCAAGTGCAAGGCACTATTTCTTTCTTTTTATTGAATTATTCACTTTTAATCCTTTGTTCTTCAGAAGTTTTTACCTTTTTCTTTTTTATGTTCTTGATCAATCTTCAAGAGTTCTTTCTCTTCTCTTTTTTTTTATGCCAGAAGTTGATTCTTCTTGTTGATCCCTTTGAATGAGGTCTGGGATCTTATTTATAGTGCTCACAAATTTGTTGAATTTGTTAACAAAATCTTTCCGGAATGATTTTGGGAATTTTCCCACCATTGGATCTTTGATCCAAAGGCAGAAGAAAATCTTCTGGTTTTGGAAAAAAACAGAAAAGATTTCATCAAATTTTCATTCTGTTTCTGCGCAACTCCCCAATGAATGACACGTGTCGCGCAGTGGAAGGCTTGCGCAACAGTGCTTGCGCAACTGCGCAGACACGTGTCGCGCAGATGTGCGCTTGCGCAACGGTGCTTGCGCAACTGCGCAGACACGTGTCGCGCAGCGGTGCAATTGCGCAACCGTGCTTGCGCAACTGCGCAGACACGTGTCGCGCAGCGGTGCGCTTGCGCAACTGCGCAGACACGTGTCGCACTGTGGACCGCTTGCGCACTGCGCAACGCACGGAATTTGAAGCGTTGCTTCAGAAAATTTGAATTTTCAAAATTCAAATGAGCCTTGCTCAGATTGGGGGAACAAATGCCCTCCCACCGTTGTGCTTACGTGGCGCGACGTAAGCGCAACGGTGGCCAGATCCTAGCCGTTGGATCTGGGGAGGTCAGTTGAAGGGGCGCAAGCGCCTATAAGTAGGACTCTTGGTCCTCAACAGATGATCACCATCTTCAAGATTTCTCATTTCCAGAGCCTTGCTCTTGCCTTCAAGAACTTCAGAGCCTTGCTCTTGCTTCCAAAGTTAGAACTTTTTAGAAAAACTTTAGATAAAAATTAATCTTAAATTAAATTAATTTTAATTAATAGAGCCTTGCTCTCATAGATCTTTTGATCTAAGGAAAACCCCTTTGGGGTTTCACCAACAGAGCCTTGCTCTCAAGAATCTGTTTCAGGGTTTCTTAACCCATGAACAGAGCTTTGCTCTTTGGCAAAACATAGATCTTTTGATCTAAAAATGAAGAACTCTTAAGAGTTTTCATGGATCTTTAAGATCCCAATTTTTTTAATTTTTAATTTTTAAAAATTAATTTTCCTTTGATGGATATTTCCATCATTATCACAGAGCCAAGCTCTTTTAAGGAATCTTGTTCCCCTGAGACCAGAGTTTGACAAATGTCACTCTGTGACAGAGCTTTGCTCTAAAAGAGGAGATTTTCTCTTTGTCTCTGGGGGTCCCCACCAATGGGTGTATCCTATTGGGAATTTTTTTATATGAATTGACAGTCCCATCTAATGATGGGATTGTCTTATTAAATGATGCACATCATCCAGATTTTGTGGGTCCCCTACCTACCGCATCACAGTGTGGAGCAAGATATAAATCTTTTCAAATGCCAAGCGTTAGGCCACTAATGATGTATGTTTCTTTGTCTTTCCACAGAACATGTCTGACGACTTGTCTTTTCCCTTCGTTCGCTCGGAAGGAGGGTTCCCCCATGCGCCAGTAGATCGGGTGGTATTTGCTCTTATTAAAGATCGCGATCCTGAGTGCAAAAAGCTCCATCTGTGGGGAAGGTGGTATAGCCAGATCATCCAAGGCCGTCGCAGTTTTAGTTCCGCCGCGCCCTCTGAGCCCATAGTCACGCTCCCTTATGCAGACGAAACCCCGGTGAAGTATGCCGTGGAGGTTAAGAATTGGAATTCTGATGACCTCCTTCAACCTGCAATCGGCGCCATCCCCGTGCAGCCACCGCCGGCGATAGATATTCTGGGGAGGCGAATCTGTCAGGGCGAAGCACGCCCTTGGGGACAGGCTTATAACATTGGAATGATCCCGCGACCCCCCGCCGGATATTTGCAGTGGGCCCGGTACATTCTATCGGCGAAGAGGACCCACCTAACGAAGATTGGTCTATACTCAGCCGTCTTCGTCTCGCTCTTTGAATACCCCTCTCCTCCAACGTGGTGGATAAAGGCCTTCGTTGAACAATGGAATATCCCCACCCATACCTTCCTGACAGCGGATAGGGAAGTCTCCATCTCTCTGGAGGAATTTGCCGAAATTTCAGGTCTGCCAATGAGGGGAGAGCACTACGAGGAGTTGCTTCCTCCTGATGAGTATGTCTTTGCCACCAAGCAGCTGGTATTTGACTTAACCCCGGAGAATGCCATTCAGCATCAGCATCCGGGTTTGGTGAAACTGTTGGAGATCTATGAGGAACTCCATTTGGAATCGGGAGACAAGGGCGTCAGTTTCGCAGCTTTCATTGCTCGCTTTATCCGCCCGGAGTTCTTATCAGAGCAGAGCGAGAAGTTCGCTCAGCTTGACGACCCCTTTGGCTTTGGTTTGGATCGCCGACCCGTATCGGAGAATAACCAGAGGGATTTCTATCTCCCCAATGCTGCCATCGTCGCTTTCTCGGAAATCGCCGTCCCCGGCATGGATGAGGAAACTTTCTTTATTGGGTTCCTGGGCTTGTGGTTATGCAACTTTGCGCTCCCTATGCACCCGCGCTTCACGCGGCCCTCTGTCTTTTACCCGGCACATCGGATGGTGGCCGGTCTGCAGTTGTCGGTAGGAATTGCTGGGTTAGCTTATCTTTATCATGGACTCAGCGTAGCGGCGGACGCCAATGATCCTGGGACACAGCCTGCTAACTTCCCAATGCATTACTTCGTTTCTTGGATGGAGATGCACGTGCGAGGGGTGTTTGGCACCCACAAGACTCCTCCATTCTTCGAGAAGTACAAACTCCCGAGAGTCATACGGTTAATCGGGGCTTCAATTGTGTTTGCATCCCCGCGGGATTCCAGGGGACTCCTCCTGCGCTCACATTTGGTCGGAGCGACGACTTCTTTCGTGGATAAGGTTATCACCATAGGCTCGGAGACTACTAAGTCGGTGGTGCCCCTACGTGACGAGTTTAAGGGCGGGGCTTCTGTACTGAAGGCTCGGGAAATCGTCCATCTCTACTCCATTCGGCCGGGCTACCTAGTGTTTCGGCAGAATGAGACGGCTTTGTTTATGAGGTATAATCCGCATCGATTTGCCCAGCAATCAAGCTACAACCAGGGGATCCCGATGGAAGCCTTCCTGGAAACGCCTGTGGTTGGCCCAGAGGGGGTAAAGAATGCGATGCATCACTTTATACGGCTTAACACGGGTTCCTATTTCTTCATTAGTGAACCCAGCTGTGTCCCTAAGATGCTTAATTCATATGTGGCCTGGTATGCGCACGCTATGGGCCCAATGATTTTAATGGAGAAACGCCTACTGGTTAACCGTAGGGGTGCGCCTCCTGGCGGTGATCGCAAGGCCCCTTTGCAGCCAAGGCTCCCGGTCGTCCCTCCGCTAAAAGAGGCCGGAGCCGACCGACCACGCGTGTTGGCCCCTCCGCGTGGATTGCCACTGTCTACTACGGTGGATGCACCAACGGCGCCCCGTGCTCCGACAAAGACGGTTAAAGTGGTATTGCCAGAGTCGGGCGCAGGAGAGGATATCGGGACTCGCCGCCCGAAAGTGACTGCCAAGCGCAAAGCTGCTGCGAGTGGATCTAAAGCTGGCGGACAAAAGAAGAAGAAGTCCACCCTATCCCTCGATGCGATCCTCAGCTCAAAGCCTGCGGTTTCTCCTGCCGAGGCCATATGCGAGTACGGCAGCAATGAGGGCTTTGTGGTGGACCCTGAGGATACCAATTTAGCTGCCGCCATCGCAGCTTCGGAGCGATCGGCGAGGCTTGAAGCGATGTTAAGCAAACTCGCTGAGTCGGGTAATCATCAGCCGCTATATTTGTCATTTCATTGCATTTGTTATCATTACCTTTAACTGATATTTGCTCCCTTTTCAACAGGTGTTTCTACCGAAGAGGCCATTGCTGCCTCCTTGAAAACCTTCCAGGAAGAGGAGGAGAGGCGTGCCCTGGCAGGTGTTGGTATGCTTCCCCCCTTTTCTTTTTTTTTTATAGGGAAAGTTTGTTATTTCTTCTGGTGGTCAATTTAACCTTCTTTTGTTTCTTTACAGGGGCTATATCAGTTGATGCGGGGATCCTTCCCGAGCTTGCCACCGAAGTCCCGGCTCCGTCGAAGCTGCCGCAAGAGCCTCGGCTTGACGCAACGACGAGGGATGCTCTGAAAGATCTGGAGGCATCCCTCTATACGGATGAGGATGCTTCAATTAAGGCCGCCCTAGTGGCATCCGTCTCAACGGCTCGGGAGGAGCGGAAGCGGTTGAGACGTGAAGCAAAGGCGCGGAAAGCTGCTTTGGCCACGGGAGCGGGCCCTAGCACTATTCCTCGCGCTAGTACTCCTTCCGAAGAGCCCCCTGTTGCCCTGTCTACTGCTCGTCGGCAAGTGGCGCGCGCGGTTCGGAGCGCCAATGATAAATCTGCTTCAGGTAGTACTCCTTTCAGAACCTTGTTGTACGAATTGTAAAGCTATTGGCTCATACGTATTTCATCTTGCAGGGCCAAGTCCAACTGAGGGGGAGGCGGAGACGACCGTCGAACCCAGGGGAGCGGAGGAAGCGGTACTTGCTGAACCCGAACCGACAGTGAGCAACGTTGTCGGGGTCATGGGGCCTGGAGCCGAGATTGAGGAACCTGCCGCGGAGAGGGTCATTGATGCCGCACCTGAAGTGGCGGCAGATGAGATGATTGTCTCAACCGAGCCGAAGGCGGTAGAGGGCGAGGTGCTTGAGGCTGGGGACCTCGTGGTGCCGATGGACGAGGCAGCTGTAATCGCCGATCCTGAGGGAGCAGCGGGTGAGGCGGCCATGATTCCTGAAGACGAGCTAGGCGCTCCTTCTCAGGAATCTGGCAATGTTCCTATCATAGCCCTCCCTGCCTATGGTCCCCCGCCGCCTGTAGAGCTTGCGAGCATAACAACGGTTCCCCTCGAGTCGGGTGATGAAGCTACAGGCGGTGGCCTTCCGTCAGTGGAGGAAGGGATTGCCTCCGTCTCTGCGGGCAGTTTGTCGGGTAAATTTTAAATGGCCAATTCTCTTCCTTTATATATACCTCACAATCTCTTTTAACCGATTTGTCTTTATTTTAAACGCAGGTGCGGCTAGTGCCGATGCTCCATTGCCAGAAGGCACACCGTCAACTACTGCTTTGGCGGTGGTCCTTCCTCAGCCTTCTCTCGTGCCATCGCGGATGCCGGAAGGTATGAATTTACGACTTGTGCATTAATCTTTTAACGTGTAGCTTATGTGCTAACGTTATACCACTATGCTCTTTTCAGGAGTGTTCTTCGATCATCTATACCAAGTGCTGCTCCCACACTTCTCCTTCCCATCCGAGCTCGCTTCTCCCTCTAGTGGTACCGGTAAGTGCTGTCTTGATCTCTTTTAAGGGAATATAGGATCGTATCTGACTTTTCCTCTTCCTTGTTGCAGTGCCACAAATCGAAGGAGGGGACGCAAGAACTGCCACGCCACCGGCCCTTCCCGCTTTGCCGTCTGTTGCCGCTGGTACAGTATATTCCACCCCCTTTTTATATGATCCTTTAACATCTTTTCGAATCATTGTTTAACCATGTTTCGTTTTGCAGCTATTGTTCCAGCTCCGATCCCCTTTGAGTTTCGCATTCTCTCACCAGCGGGCCCTTTCTTGAAACGTCCGTCTTCAAAAGGTGCCGTGATGAGTTTGGGGATGCTGAGTGGGTATATTGAAGAGCTTAACGTGGACGCTCTCCCCTCCGCCGTAGATTTCGCTGTGGAGGTTAACCCGATGCTGGCGGCGCTCGTAACTTTTCATAACGAAGGCGTCGTCGAATCGTGGGTTAACTACTGCAGAGAGATCGAGGCTCGCCTGCATCGGTTGGAGTCGACACGCCCTTCTCCCGAGGTTTTGGCCGCGAGCGCCGAACGGACAGCTTGGCTTGAGCAAAGCGCCTCCTATCTCCGCCATTTGGAGCAGGAGGCAGCTTTACGGCTAAAAGCGCATCGGGAATCCTCAAACGCGACCGCCTGCCTTCATGCTGAAGTTAGGACGAATGCTGCTGAAGTGAAAGCTGTCTTTGAAGGTCTTCTCAAGCGTATATCTAATGGGCTAGCACTGAAGCGGAAACTTGATGCTGCTGAGCGCGATGCCCGAGGCCAAGAAGCAGCTCAGCAGGTTGTTGGGGAAGAGCTCGCATCCTTCGCGCAGCAGCGGGCTCAAGTAGAGGCTGAACTGGCAGTGGTAGTTGATCAGGAGAAGGCGTGGGAGGAAGTACGCGAGCAATTGATAGGGCTATTTAAGACGCTTCCTTCCCAGTAGCTGCCCTTGTATCAATATACTTGTAATTTTCTTTTTCGAATAAGATGTATACATTCTTTATTCTTTTGTACGATTCGCCATGTACTTGATTGAATTAATAAATAAAGATACACATTTTTTGCAATGTCTTGTATCATTTCTTTGCTTTCTCCCTTCTCTTATTATCAGCATGCTGTCTTGATAAACATGATTGACAGGTAATAGAGTAAGCATTTTGGTTTCTTCGAGATATAGCGATGGCTTAGGCCGCAGGTTCAGATCTGCTGTCTAAGACTTTTCAACTCTATGAGCCGTGAGGGTCTCATAGAGACTTTTCTCCCTACGGATCGAGAGGATCTCGTAGGTGGATTTTCTCCTTAGGAATCGTGAGGATTCCCAAGTGTGGTTTTCTCTCATAAGTCGAAAGGATCCTATAAGAGAATTTCTCCCTCTTACGAGTCGAGAGGGCTCGTAAGCGGTTGTTTCCCTCTTTGTCGAGAATCGACTTCAGAGAGTGAGACCCGTGAATAGTATGCAAGAGACCATTTAGGATTGACTTGCAGGGTCCCATTGTTCAGGAAGTAAGTTTTTGAATCCTTACTGCCCGAGATGTGAGTCAAAGAAGCTCTCGTCACGGAGTGTTTGTATCCGTGAGTTGAGTAATTTGCTAGGGATTATTTGTTTCCCAAGCGCCAAGGATTATTTGTGTCCTTGGGGTTTGAAACGAATCGATGGTTCCCGCGGAGGCGCTGGTGGCTCTGCGAGTCGACGCGGATCAGAAGGCTCTCGTCAAGGAGTATTTGTATCCGTGAGTTGAGAAGTTTTGCGAGGGATTATTTGTTTTCCAAGCGCCAAGGATTATTTGTGTCCTTGGGGTTTGAAACGAGTCGAGGGTTCCCACGGAGGCGCTGGTGGCTCTGCGAGTCGACGCGGATCAGAAGGCTCTCGTCAAGGAGTGTTTGTATCCGTGAGTTGAGAAGTTTTGCGAGGGATTATTTGTTTCCCAAGCGCCAAGGATTATTTGTGTCCTTGGGGTTTGAAACGAGTCGAGGGTTCCCACGGAGGCGCTGGTGGCTCTGCGAGTCGACGCGGATCAGAAGGCTCTCGTCAAGGAGTGTTTGTATCCGTGAATTGAGAAGTTTTGCGAGGGATTATTTGTTTCCCAAGCGCCAAGGATTATTTGTGTCCTTGGGGTTTGAAACGAGTCGAGGGTTCCCACGGAGGCGCTGGTGGCTCTGCGAGTCGACGCGGATCAGAAGGCTCTCGTCAAGGAGTGTTTGTATCCGTGAGTCGAGGATTTTTTGTTGAAGTCATTGGCTTCTTCGGTTGAAATGAACCGTTGAGGTTTGGCTTCGTCGTTTGACGGAATCCGCTGGGGAAGTATGGTTCCTTCTTTGTTTACGCCCTTGAATTGTATACAGGGATCGATGTGATCTTAACTGTAGGACCAAAGTTTTATCATTTCTTCTTTTTATTTTATTTTATTTCCGCGATGCTCTATCATTTCAGCTTTTATATCGCGAAGGTCGCGATTGCCCAATCATTTCGGCTATTTTTCGTGGTGCCCAATCATTTCGGCTATTTATTTTATCTTTAGTCGTTGCTTTTTATTGCGAGTTGCCCAATTATTTCGGCTATTTTGCATGCATACATTTCACTTGCTGCTTTTTATTGCAAGATGCCCTATCATTTCGGCTATTTTGTATGCATGAGCGGCCTACTGGCTTTCGCCGTAAACCTGAAATTGGACACCGATTTCGGCATCAGCACCGCTGCAACTGGGATATTGCCAGGAGCGAATCATCATTTGCCTCCGTCGTTGTCGAACAAAGGAGGCTTAGTGACCAGGGTTAGGGTCCTGTCGGCTAAGGCTTTTAACTTCATGAGCCGTAAGGGTCTCATAAAGGTATTTCTCCCTACAAGTCGTGAGGATTTTGTAGGTGTGTTTTTTCCTTAGGAATCGTAAGGGTTCCTAAGTGTTTTGTTCCTCTGTAAGTCGTAAGGATCCTACAGGGGGGTTTTCTTCTTGTAAATCGAGAGGACTTACAAGGGTTATGCGAACATATCTCCGGTCACGGATGGACCTTGGTTAGGGAAACGTTTATTCGCGCCCGTGGATTGTATACAAGGGTCAATATTGAACCACTTGTAGGGCAACATTGGAAGTTTGTGGGGGTTTGCTTAAGCACAGGTTTAGGTCTCTGTGACTTAAGACTTTCAAATCCTATGAGCCGTGAGGGTCCCATAAGAGAGTTCTCCTTACGGGTCGTGAGGATCTCGCAAGCGTATTTTCTCCTTAGGAATCGTGGGGATTCCTAAGTGTGTTGTTCCCTTGTAAGTCGTAAGGATCTCACGCGGGTGGTTTCTCCTTACAGGGTCGAGAGGACCCTGTAAGGGTTCTTTAACGAAGCTGCGCCCTTTCGGGTTTTCACAAACACTCGCCGGTAGTCCTGCTGTTTTTACTCACGGAGCCCTTTCGGGTTTTCATCCGTGCCCATCTTGCTTATGGACATACCGTTTTTTTTTATTTTTTTTTTATATGTTTTTTTTTTATATCTCGTCAGCCTAAAGATGCTGCGGTAGTAGTTTAAAGACGTTTCGGTCTGCTATTAGTTTAAGGACATTTCGGTCCGGCATTGAGAGGGCTGGCTACTGCTCATAAAACTTGAGCTTAGGAAGATAGCGAGCGGACATAGTCGTCGTCAACTACCATTGACCTAGGCTGTGGCTCATTAAGCGTAGTATTTCTTTAGGAAGCGACCGTTTATTGGCCTGAAAGGCCTTTCACCGTGCATGTCCATGAGTAGATAGGCCCCACCCTGGTAGACCTTATCAATGATGTATGGTCCTTCATAGTTTGGCTCAAACTTTCCCCGCTTGGCGCGATTGGGGATCATGGGCCTTTTGACCACTAGCACGAGTTCACCTTGGTGGAATGTCCTCGGCCGGCTCAATCTTTCATATGAGCGCGTCATCTTCGCTTTATAGGCTTCCAGATTTTGCTGTGCTAGAAGCCGGATTTCATCAAGGGCGTCAAGCTCTTCAAACCGAAGGTGAGCATTTTCTTCGTCTGTCAGCTCGTAGTGGACTGCCACTCGCAGAGAGGGTAATTCTATCTCGAGAGGGAGTACTGCTTCCGTCCCAAATACCAACGCGTATGGCGTTGTGTTTGTGGCCGTTTTAAATGTAGTTCGATACGCCCAAAGAGCCTCTTGCAATCTTTCGTGCCAATCTCTCTTATTTCGTGACACTGTTTTCTTCATGATCTTCGTCAAGGTCTTGTTGAAGGCCTCAGCTAGACCGTTAGCTCGCGGATTATAAACTGAGGAATATCTCCAGTCTATATTGTGCTGCTGTGCGAAGCGGCTAATTTTATGACTTCGATAGGCTGGCCCATTATCAGAGATGATTCTTCTCGGGGTTCCAAACCGGTATATGACATGCGTTCTGAAGAAATGGAGGATGTTCTCCGTTTTTACTTCCCTCAACGGTACCGCCTCTGCCCATTTGGAGAAGTAATCAGTCGTCGCCAATATGAAACGATGTCCTTTTGACGATGCTGGTTCGATGGGGCCGACTATGTCAGTCACCCACATTTCGAATGGCCAGCTAGCCACCATTGGATGTAGTGGATTTGGGTGCTGGTGGATGAAGTCCCCATGAATTTGGCATGAGTGGCATTGCTTCGCATATTCGATGCAGTCATGGATCATCGTGGGCCAGTAGTAGCCCATTCGTTTTATCTTCAACTTCATCTTAGGGCCTGCTTGGTGGGAACCGCAGAGTCCGTCGTGAACCTCTTGGACGACCCTTCTCGCTTCGTCAGGTCCTAGGCATCTCAGCCACAGAGAATCGAATGTCCTTTTGTATAGAGTATCGTTGACGAAGGCGAAAGACAGAGCTCGTTTCACGAGCTGATGTCTTATGGACGCTTCTTCAGGCATTCGGTGGAACTTGAAGTAATCTATGAAGACTTCTCTCCAGTCTTCGGTCTTCTCATGGTCTTTTATTTGTAGGGTCGCCTGCTCGGTTGCTCTCTTTTCTTTATATGATTCCGGAGGTATTTCTGCCGGGGCAAGCACTCGACGGCTTTGTATCACGATTCTAACGTCATCGAGGTTCTCGTCAGCCAATTCTTTAGCAAGTTTGGCCAATGCGTCCGCTTTGCTGTTTTCCGCGCGAGGTATGCTCTCCAAAGTATAGGAGGGAATTCGGGTCAACAGTTGTTGTACCTTTTCACCGTATTTCACCAACTCCGGTTTGCACGTTTGGTAGTCGCCGTTCACTTGACTGACGACCAGTTGGGAATCCCCATATATGAGGAGGCTTTCAATTCCCATATCAATGGCGATCTCGAGGCCTGCTATCAAAGCTTCGTATTCGGCTTCATTGTTTGTTCTCGGCTCCGTCAGGGAGAATGCGTAGCGCATTATTCCTCCTTGTGGAGTCACGAAGATGAGTCCTACCCCCGATTTGATCATTGGCGTACTTTGTTTGTGCTTTTTCATAGAAGATGCTCCATCGAAATAAAGCTCCCAACGGGTATCACCACCGTCGATTGCGTCAAACGCATGTCTGTCCGGCAAATCACAATTTAAAGGAGAATCGGCCGGTATGGGATGCTCGGCAAGGAAGTCGGCGATGGCCTGGCCTTTTACTGCCCTGAGAGGTTGATATGTTATCGAAAATTCCATCAAGAGCAGGGCCCATTTAGCGAGTCGCCCTGTTAATATGGCTTTTGACATTAGATATTTGAGAGGGTCCACTTTTGAAATAAGACGGACCTCGTGCGCTAATGCGTAATGTCTAAGCTTTGTTATTGCGAAGATCAACGCCAGGCAGTGTTTTTCAATGGGAGAGTAATTGCTTTCTGCCCCCAGCAGAACCCGACTTAAGTAGTAAAGTGCTCTTTCTTTCCCTTGATTGTTCTCTTGCGCCCATAATGCGCCTAAGGAACCTTCGAGGGCGGTTGTATAAAGAATGAGAGGCTTCCCCTTAACCGGGGCAGCCAACACCGGCGGGTTCTGCAGGTATTGCTTGATCTCGTCCAGTGCGCCTTGGCATCTTTGATCCCAAACGAATGGGGTTCCCATCTTCATCAGGTGACTATAAGGACGGCACTTTCCTGAAAGGTTGGCTATAAATCGCCGTATGTATGCGAGTTTCCCTTGGAGAGACCGCAGCTGTTTGAGAGTCCTCGGCGGAGGCATTTCCATGATCGCTCTAATCTTTGACGGATCTATTTCAATACCTCGGTGTCGAACGACGAATCCCAGGAATTTGCCCGAGGAAACCCCGAACGCACATTTAAGAGGATTCATCTTCAAGTTGTATTGCCGAAGGCGTTGAAATACAGTCTTCAGATGCTCGAGATGTTCCTCGTATGATTTGCTTTTAACCACGAGATCGTCGACATAGCATTCAACGATTTCGTGTATAAGTTCGTCGAAGATCTTCGTCATGGCCCTCTGATAAGTAGCACCGGTGTTCTTCAAACCGAAGGGCATCACTTTATAACAAAATATACCAAGAGGAGTCCTGAAGGCTGTGTGCTTCTGGTCTTCTGGATGCATTTTTATTTGATTATACCCTGACGAGCCATCCATGAAGGAGAAAACCTCATGAGTGGATGTATTGTCTATCATCAGTTCAGTGACTGGCACTGGAAAATCATCCTTCGGGCAAGCTTTATTAAGATCCCGGAAGTCTACGCATACGCGCACTGTCCCGTTTTTCTTCATCACTGGGACAATGTTGGCGATCCATTCAGGGTACTGAACTTCCTGGATAAAGCCAGAGTCAATTAACTTTTTGACTTCGGTATTTATGCTCATCTCAAGCTCGAGCCGCATTCTTCTCGGTGCTTGTTTAACTGGCTTGACACCCGGGGATATTGCTAGTCTATGTACAGCAACCTCTGGATCTAGTCCTGGCATCTCGGAATAGTTCCATGCGAAGCAATCTTTATGCTGCACAAGGACGTCTTTTAACGCAGCTACCCTCTCTTCAGATAGCAGCTCGCTGACAAATGTCGGTCGCGGATCATTTACCGTCCCCAACTCAATTTTCTTGAGATTATCTGCAGTAGTATGGATTCCATCTTCCAGCTCTTTTGGTGCTGGTGGAAATTCTGAGATTACCTCATCGCTGCCGCTTTCAAAGCACCAAGGAAGGTTGTTCATGTCCTCGGACCCTTCTTTTAATATTGTTATCACATGGCAGGTGCGAATTTTCTGCCAATCCCAATGCGGAGTTGGTTCCATCCTTGTGTTTTCGGGTTTGTGCTTTTGCGGCGGCGCTACCCTCCAACTGTCAGACAACGCAAATTTGCCAAGCTGATATTGGTCCTCAACCCAATTCTTAAAGGTGAAACAATCTTCAAGCGGATGCCCTACTACTCGATGGTAAGAGCAATAATTTGGGTTGGAGACTTCGCCCGCTTGCTCAGGGTGTTTAGACTCCGGCAGAGTAAGCATTTGATGTTTTAGAGCAAGATCAAGTATTTTCCTTGTTTTGTTCCAAGGAAATGAGTATGCTCGACCCATTTTCTTCATGAGGGCTAGGTCAATAACGCTCGACTCTCGGATGCGTGGCTTCTTAGCTCTGCTTTGTGGTTGTCGAGCACCTTTTCGGCCATTCGACCTGTTTTTGCTTTCGCGTCGAACCCTTTTTGTAGCAGGCTGACGTGGGGCAGCATCTTCGTTCTTTACTGCCTGTCGAAGGAGACGCTGTGTCTTGGCTTTCTCATAGATTGCCATTTCACGATCGTGATCATCTCGGGCTTTTTGACTCGCATCCTTTATAAGTTTGCTCACCTGGTCTTTAGACGATGGACTGGGCGGTTTTGTGTCAGGAACTTTCGCTGATTCGGGATTAGCGTCCTCCCATTGAGCGTCCGCCTCTTCATCGAAGTCATACATGGCATAACAGCTGTTTACTAGCTCCCGTTTCTTTGGCCGGATATACCCAAGCCCTTTTGTTTCCGTTCTCCCGTTAGGCAGTTTGCATTGAGTCCCGGGAACGTTCCAGACATTGTCATAGAATTTGGCTTTTCTAACGGTCTGTGTGAAGGACATCCCCTGGCGTTTCAGCAGTTTCTTCAAACCTTCGGTATAATATCTGGGAAGACGGATAGGCTGAAGCCCGTCGAGCGTGGGATCTGCGCCATGCCAAATTTCTCTTTCCACCTTGTTTTCTTCAGAGCGGTAGAATAGGATTGCCTTCTCGCCTTTTCGTCTGGGAGGGATATAGAATATCTGCAATTCTTCTACGCTGTTGGTGTCGAGTGCATCCAGTTCTTTGTAATGTTCAAGCGGCACCATGGTTATCTGTAGACTTCGCTCTTCATCAGCGAAGACTCGTATTGAAGGCCGAGCAGGGAATACAGCATGAACTTCATCCTCTGAATCACTACCGAAGATCAATGAAGGAACGGATGGTCCTGGCCTGGTGGATTGGGATGGACCTGAATAAATTATATCCTCCTCCTCCTCGGTGTCACTGCCGAAGACAGGGATGGTTGCGTTAGTTTTATTCTCCGGTTTGTGACACCTTTCCGTGTCTTCGAAACTCGGTAAGAAGTATTTTGCATCTTCATACTTGCGAACTTCGTTCACGGAAAACGGATTCAACTCTCCCGCCACAGTGTACTCAAGGCCATCCCTAGAATACTTCATGCACTGATGCTGTGTAGAAGGGATGATATTGTACTCGTGTAGCCATGGTCGGCCGAGCAGAGCATTGTAGCATGTCTTGGCGTCTATAACATGGAATTTGATGTCTGTGACGAGCAACCCGAAGCGTAGTGTCAATATCACAGATCCAAGAGTCTTTGAGGATTGAGAGTCGAAGCCGGAGATAGTGATTTTGTCCCGGGCGAGGTGTTGGACGCTCATGCAAATTTCTTTTAATACTCGCACATTGAGTAAATTGACAGACGATCCGTTATCGACCAAGATTTTTCCTATCTTTATGTCATGGCAGTATCCTGAGACATAAAGGGGGCGATTGTGTTCACACGTCCCGAGGAGAAGGTCTTCATCACCAAAAGCAACGTCGGCTGTGTGCACCTCTTCCAATTCATCCTTCATCTTTTGTTCGGCTAGGAAGGCTTGGAACTGGTCCGGATCTTGTAGGGCCTTAATCAGAGAATCCCTCGCCTCTTTTGATAGCAATAGGGCATCGAGAATGCTGAGTTGTGAGGGTAGCTTCCTCAGATGCGCCAAGACATTGTAATCTACTTTATTCCTCTTCGGGGGATTCTTGGCGGTTAACTCTTCCGCAACTTGGTCATCCAAAGCGATGTCTTTAGAGACCTTCTCTTTCCCTTTGTTTTTCTTATTCAAGGGTCCGAGGTTCTTTTCGGGTAATGTTCGATTGCGTAGCTGTATATTTTCGCAAGCCTTCGGTTCTTCTTCTTTTCCCGAAGTGGATTCTTTGAAGAGGGGGCCAAGCTCTAGCTCCTCATCGGAATCGCTCCCAAACGTAGGCACTTGTGACCCGGCGGCGTTAACCATGTGACAATTGTTGGCAGTTCTTTCAAGCTCTTTGGTCGCGTTTCTTTGCTCCCGACGAATTTTACGTTTTTCCCGTTTAAAGCGTTGTCGATTAGCGACGTATCCTTGCCACCATCCATTGAAAGCCTTGCACTCTTGTGTAGGATGCGAGACCTTCTGATGATATAAGCAATAAGAGGGGTGCCTTTCTACCGCACCAGTAATTTTTCCTTCAGAGGATGGTAGCTTCATGCCCATTGATATGGCCTTAGCAAACCTCTTTTTTATCTTGAATTGGCTTTTGTCAGCGGTGGAGGCATTTTGCTCCAGCGGGATCATTTCAGCTCCTTCCTCAAGTCGCTGACGCTTGGCCCTTTCGAATATAGCCGTCTCGCGTTCTCGATCAGCCTTGCTTTTCAACCGAGCTTCATTAAGAAACGCGCTAATCATTTCAACTGGTAACCCTGGGGCTCCTGATTCGGCATTTGCCCCCAGCGTTTCAGTGCCAGATGTCTCTTCATCATTCGTGACCGAATGAGAGATCATATGACAGCTCGCCACATACTCCTCGGATTCGTCCGATGAGCTCTCTCCCTCATCTTTCTTTTGAAAGACGTGATCAAGGAAATCTTGGAGCGTAATGGGAGTTCGCGCCTTTTGGTTATATTCATCCATCGCGTCGATCTGCTTTTGTAGGTCCGTGCGCTTGTCGCCAGGCTTCACGGGCTTCTTAGATTTCTTCTTCTTCTTTTTCGAAGATTTTAACGGCTGACTATGAGCGCTTGAACTACTACCATCGGTCTTCGGAGTCGGTCGTGGCTTCAACATCCTCTCAATAACCTGCGGTTCTAAGGGGTTCTTCCACTTGATCGCTGGACAGGTCTGAAGATCATTTAGCATTCTCCTCGTTTTGGCTGATAATACAACCTCCCAGGGAGTTTCTTCAATAACAGAGCATGTTGTCCCCGGCGTATTCGTCCCCTTAGAGGTGTGGGGCTGCGGAGGATTCACCTTCCATTTGTCAGATAGCGCAAATTTGCCCTGACGGTACTGGTTCTCAAGCCAATTCTTGAAAACGTAGCAATCCTCAATCGGATGGCCTAGCACTCGATGATAAGGGCAGTAATTGGGCTCGTTGGCGTCGTTCGGTTGCAATGGATGTTTCGGATCTGGCAGATTTATGAGTCTGTTGCGCAGCGCCAGCTCGAACAGCCTCCTCGTTTTATCACGGGAGAAAGAGTAAGGGCGTCCCATCCTGTCCTCAAGGGGTACGTATGGGCGTGTATTGTTTGGACGAGCGACCGGCTTCGAGTCGCTCGGTTGTTGTTGGGCATTAGCGACAATGATCGCTTTTCCCTTTCCTTTATCGTTTCGGGAGTCTGGTTTCGGGAGAGGGGGTTTATGGCCCATCTGGTCCATCTGCGCTAATTTGTCGATCAAAGCCTGGAAGGCAGTCGGCTTGAAGAACATCATGAACTGTGAGATGGTTGCTTGTGGATCAAGGGTTCCAACAAACATTCCCACCGCCGGGGCTTCTTCTATGCGCTGTTCGCACTTCGACCATAGATTACGCCACCGTATAGCGTACTGAACCCATGTCTCGCCGGGTTTTACCCTGGCATTGATCAGTGCCGTCATCGGGGTACGCTCACTGGCACTTGCAAAGCGTTGGGTGAAGAGTAGCTCCATCTCCGCAAAGGTTTTTATAGAGTCGTTGGGAAGCTCAGAATACCATTCAAACCCCGTATCTGATAAGCTTCCAACAAACTGGCGAAGCAAAAGCTTGTCGTCGCAGCCGGTGTTACCGCAAAGCGCCCTGAACTGGGCTACATGTTGATGGGGATTGCCGGTCCCTTTGTAAACATGAAACTTGGGAATCGTGTAACCCGGCGGGTACTTGATTTGGTCATACCAGCCCGGATATGGCCGCCCCGTTTTCACGATTTGACCGGCTGCTTCAGTCGCCTGATGCACCCGTATTTGTTGGGCAATATATTCATCCAAATCAGCTTTTGATATGGTATCCTCTTTAGCTGTGGATAAAGCCGGTGGAGGATTCGACGTCTCTCCCCTATCATCTTCAAGAATGATCGGGGGATCCCCAGCAGGTGGATCTTGTTGAATCATCATACCCACCATATCCTGGAACAGGAGGGCCATTTTCTTTATGTTGGCTGCCTGTTCCGCAGCCTCTTTATCTTTCTTCTCTAGCACGCGCCGAAGGAATTCGGCGTCCGTTTCTTGTTCTTGGCGTTCTTCTGAGGATGTTTCCGGGGTTTCTTTCGGCCCAGTGAGTGCAGCCATTGTGGTCATCATCTCCTGGAGCTTTTGTTGCTGCTCCTGAGCTTTGGTCACTGATCGGGTGAGCGGTCGGTGACCCGTAGAAGTACGGCTTTCTTCCTTTCCAGAAGCCATATAAACCGTATGAACAATTATGCCCCCTGACTTGGGGCGTTTAGGTTCACCGCTTTCAAACTTTGCCGCTGACGCGGGAGCTTTCCCTGGCCTCCTTCTTTTGTGGGCCATCGAGGTTAAAGGAGCCGTTGGAGTGGGCATCCTAGCAACTGTCACCCCCTGCTGTTTAATGGGGCAGTTTTTGTTATTTTCCACCTTCGCCTTTTTCTGGTGACGCAAGTGGTCTGGATCGATCACGGAGTCTTGAACCCTCCGCCATACTTTATAAACTTTTGAGGATAGCCATTGAGGGAGCTGTTCTTGTTTTGTTTCTGGAACTCTCTCCGCAGGTGGAGGAGATCTTTTCAACGTAGCAATTGGAGAGTTCTTTCTCACCTTCCTCAGCGATTCAAAGCTGTTCCCAGTTGGAACAGCAGCGTTGACCTCCACCACTGGAGCAGGTGGGGTTAGCCCTGAGGGAGAGTTGCCCCCTGCTTTTCTCACTCGTCGCCAATGGCGACGTCGCGCACGACGAGCCGTTGGGACTGGCTCGGAGATCGAGATGGTTTCTTGTTGCCCCCTGTTCGAGTGTGGGGTAACTGCCGATGTCAACCTATCGAAGACTGATGCCTTTTGACCAGCTGGGGGAGGATTGGGAGCCGTCAATCTTGTGAAGACCGACTCTCTGATGGGAGAAGCCGCTTTAACGACCTCCAAAGCAGCGGCCGTTGCCCTCTTTGGGACAGCCACTTTATAGTTCTGACCTAGCCTGGTGAAAACGGAGGCTGTCGGCTTAGTAGCGGGCGACCCGTTGACAGGGGTCGTGGTAGCGGTAAGCCGGTCGAATACCGTCTTCTTGTTCTCTTCCGGTGCGGATATCGGCATAGAGAAGCTTGCAGGTGGGACCATGGTCCCGAAAAACAGGCCGGTGGTGGCCTGGGTCACCTGGTCTACCGGCAGAGTCAGGAAGGAAGCCGCTTGGGGCCCGTATGTTACACCTCCTGGTGAGGTGGAGCGTCCGTTGCAGCGGCATTTCGAGCAGCTGGTGCAGTTGGTGGCCATTGGATCTTGAATTTTGCGCCAGGTAAAAGACCAAATCTTAGTATCTTGAAATCCGAAGACAACCATTTAACAAACCGCGATGGGTTCGCGAAGACGACACACGAAGTGTGGAGTGGAAAGAGGAAAAGGTCCCACCGGGCGTGCCAGAATCTGTTCCCCTCCGAAAGGCGGCCTACTGGACGGCTATGTCCTGGCGCTGGGATTCGGGGCAGATGCTATTTGGTTTTATCCGTCTATCTCTCCGAAGATGCCAAGTTGATTTATGGCACCGTGGACCGGAGGTTTAGACGGATGCGGCCGATGTAGCAGACTTCGTCAGATTCCCCCTCAGGGTGAGGGGTTTTTGATTGTGGGGACGCTCTTCCCTGCAGGCGCAAGCCCCTGCAGTTAATTACGCTACCGCATCACGGTAACAACTTTCTCCTTCTCCAGAATTTCACTTCGCGTCGTGTGTGTTTGTTTTGTTTGTGGTTGCCCGTGGATTGTATACGGAGACTGAGTAATGCCGTCGCCCGTAGGACGTGGATTAGTCCAAATCCTTATTTACTTAGATTTGGGTTTGGTGTTTTTCGTTTAAGGATGCATTAGTCGCGTTGCGGTTAAGATCAACTTAAACATTCGTCAAGGATACGTTAGTCCTGTTTTGGACTGAGATTTGACTTGACGTAGTGATTGATTTAATTATCTGGCCGCCGGGACTCGTCACCTCTCTGACGTCGTTGAGGGATTACAACGACAGGCGTCAGAGGAGTTCAGAGATGTACCCTTGAACCAAAGTTGATTTGGAGTTTTATTGTTTATTTGAATATCTAAGGATACATTAACCGCATTTAGGGCTAAGATCAACTTAGTCGGGACCGTTTAGATTCGGCAAAAGAGCAATTGGCTCTATTGTTCCAATTTAGGGACGTAGTGGTCCAATGTTAGTTTAGGGACGTTTCGGTCCAATATTAATTTAGGGACATCTCGGTCCGATATTAGTTTAGGGACGTCTCGGTCCGATATTAGTTTAAGGACGTTTCGGTCCATTATTAGTTTAAGGACGTTTCGGTCCGACATTAGTTTATGGACATTTCGATCCACGAGTTTAAGGACCCCGCAGTCCACATCGATGTGTGGTCGTTGGGACCCGTCACCTCTTTGACGTCGTTGAGGAATTACAACGACGGATGTCAAAGGAGTTCGGGGATGTACCCTCGAACCGGACGTAAATTGGTTGAGGAGAGCCATTTTGCTCAATCAATTTAATTTTAAGGACTTACAGCCAGGATTGGGTTAAGTCCAATTTTTTTTATTTATTTTAGGCTTTGCCTGACTAAAAGAATCAATCCAAACAGGGCTCTGCCCCTTTATTATTTTTGCAATTTGATTTGGGCCAGGCCCTCAAGAATTTTCCAAACAGGGCTCTGCCCTTTTATTATTTTTGTGATTTGATTTGGGCCAGGCCCTTTTAAATAATGAGTTGCACTTGTGCAGAAACTCAAGAATTTTCCAGATTTAAGAACAAAAGTGCATAGCACTTTTGATCTAAATTTGGATCAAAGGAAAACAAGTTTTTTTCTTCTTGTTTTCCCTGATTTCACAGAACCAAGGGTTCATATCAAGTGCAAGGCACTATTTCTTTCTTTTTATTGAATTATTCACTTTTAATCCTTTGTTCTTCAGAAGTTTTTACCTTTTTCTTTTTTATGTTCTTGATCAATCTTCAAGAGTTCTTTTTCTTCTCTTTTTTTTTATGCCAGAAGTTGATTCTTCTTGTTGATCCCTTTGAATGAGGTCTGGGATCTTATTTATAGTGCTCACAAATTTGTTGAATTTGTTAACAAAATCTTTTCTGAATGATTTTGGGAATTTTCCCACCATTGGATCTTTGATCCAAAGGCAGAAGAAAATCTTCTGGTTTTGGAAAAAAACAGAAAAGATTTCATCAAATTTTCATTCTGTTTCTGCGCAACTCCCCAATGAATGACACGTGTCGCGCAGTGGAAGGCTTGCGCAACGCGGTGCACTTGCGCAACCGTGTTTGCGCAACTGCGCAGACACGTGTCGCGCAGCAGTGCACTTGCGCAACCGTGTTTGCACAACTGCGCAGACACGTGTCGCGCAGCGGTGCGCTTGCGCAACTGCGCAGACACGTGTCGCACTGTGGACCGCTTGCGCACTGCGCAACGCACGAAATTTGAAGCGTTGCTTCAGAAAATTTGAATTTTCAAAATTCAAATGAGCCTTGCTCAGATTGGGGGAACATTAGGGATATGGGTTTGGCTATTCATCATGACCGGGAAATCCGTATTTTACATTACTGGCTAAATTTAAAACACGGAGATCCTAGTATATCCAATATTTCATATGTTGCTTCTGCTGCTTGGTTCTGTGATCTTGATCATATAAATGCGTGAGACGAATGTTCTATTATATATATGATATGTAATAAACGTTGCTTATGTTTTGCACCCGCGCTAGTCCAACCCCTTCTCTGTCGGTAGTTAAGTAACCTAACGATGCATGACGGGGCCCAGTGGCGAATGCGGATGGCATAAGCGCACGTTCTATTTTCGTTTCACTTTTCTGTAATGTTTATGAAACATGAAATGATGGGACTTCAATAATAAGATTAATTAAAAGAAAGAAACCTAAAGATATTGTAAAGTCAAACTTTTAAAAAGGTTAGCTCTAGTTTTTGCTTTGCATAGTAGTATTCCTTGATGAATATCCAGCAGCTCATTCGATAAGGAAAGAGCCGAGATCCCTTCACCGGGAGTGACCTCTTTAGCGAAACTAGCAAATACTACGACCCACTCGGTTTTGTCTTTTGATTGCTTCTCTAGTTCTTGCTTTGCATAGTGGTATTTCTGAATATCCAGCACATTATTCGATGAGGAAAAAGCTGAGATCTCTTCACCGAGAGTGACCTCTTTAGCGAAACTAGCAAAAGCCTCAAAAACACTCATTTTCAAAATCATTAGATTCTAGAACGATATTAAGTTCATTACGCTCATGGTTTTCTTAAAAACCTGCATAGCCCTCCGTCATTTTAGATAAGTACTATTCAGTATTCTTGCTGCGTTTGTTGACCTCCGTTAAGGCGTAGTGTGCGGTAGCTGATTAGTGCTTATCTGCCGCATGTGATGCGATTGGATTAGGGTAGTCGTACAGTCTTGTTGACCTCCGTCAAGGGTCATGCGGGTGGATTTAATTCAATCGAGAAATGAACGGGTTGAACTTGACTAGGGGCCTATGGTTTGTTGACCTTCGTCAAGGTCATAGTAAGCTAGGAGTAAAAACCATTATCGGGAATTTCAAGTGTTGAAATTTGCAATAAGATTGCATATTATCTATATGATAGTTGGATCCCGATACCCACTGCGAGTAAGAGTTACTCCCGGAAGAGTTTTGCACTTTACAATTAGCTAATCCAGTAGGTGTCTAGAAAGGTGTCAACGGGGTTATGCCTCTAGGGAAACAATATTTATTTTAATTAGGTACGTGCGAAAGCACGGGGAACCTCCCTCGGAGTACCGATACCTGCCTGGCCGAACGATTGGCGAACCTGTAGCGTGTAATTAATCCCGACTAATCTTACCTTTTAGGGTTTGAAGGAAGATTTGATAAAAATAGTGGGAGCCATCTTGATTAGATAAAATAACCAATCTAATCTTGCAAAGAGCGCACGCAAAATGATTATCCTTCTGTCTCTCTTTGTAGCGACCAATGAAATGCCTTAATCAAGATAATAATATGAATGTTTTGATCGAACCTACTTATTATGCTGGACTAAGTTTCGCTCTATCTTATGATTGTCATAAGTCTGAGCAAGTAATAGGGGAATATTCGGATTCCCACGCTACCCAAACGAAGAAAAAGCATATTGATGCGTTGTCTTCGGGTGTGTTCGTTACCAAGAACTGTTTTTCAGTTTATCTCTACGTCCTGGGTATTGGATACCGGATCAGGATCCAACACATGTAATTTGTTACATGGGCTATATACAGGTGTAGAACTGGGAAATGGTGATATGTCTCTAGTAGTAGAGAATGGTGCAATTATTGCAGCCAAAGCAATTGGCAGATATCACCGGTATTACCAACTGGTAATACAATGATTCTGAGCGACTGTTATTTCGTACCAATAATATTATGAATATTTTCCTAAATCAAGTGTTGCTTGGGTAAGGTATGTTGTATAAAAGTATACAGGTTCTGAATCAAACCACAGTTCCAAACGTACAAAACACACTCAAGAGATATAGTTCAAAAATGAACGAAATCTTCTTGTGGTATTGTAGACTAGGTCATGTCGATAAAACAAGACTAGCTTAAGTTCCATAATCCTTCATATTTGAATCCGTTCGAATTTATATCTTATGAAACCTGCCAGTCATGTCTCAAAGACTAGGTGACCAAATCTCTGTGTACTGGAAAACGGAGAAAGAGCTACTGAAATCTTGGACAGATACATGATAATGTATTCGGTCCTATGTCTACACATGCCAGGGATGGTTACGCGTACTTTATTATATTCACCAATGTTCTCTCAAGATACGGACATGTGTTCTTGTTGAAACACAAAATTGAATCTTTTGAGAATTTCAAGGAATATAAGTACGAAATAGAGAACTAGATGGGTAAAGGTATTCAAATCCTTCGATATGATCGGGGAGTTGAATACCGGAGCACGGAATTCCGAGACTATTTAAAAGAGAATGAGATTCTCTCTCAGGTACTCCTCCATATGCACCAAAGTACAACCGTATATCGGGGTGGAGAAATCGCACCCTATGAGATATGGTGCGCTCTATGATGAGTACTGCTGAGTTGCCTATTTCCTTTCAGGGACATGCAATTGAGAAGATACATACCTATTAAATAGAGTTCCGACCAAATCTGTTGCCTACCACTCCATATGAGATATGGAATAGGAAGAGACCATCTATTAAACGAGTTAAGATATGGGTTGGTCGGCCTATGTTGAAAAGCAAAATACGGAAAAACTTGAGTTAAGGTCAGTTCTGTGCAAGTTTGTAGGATATCCTAAACACTCGCGAAGGTATATCTTCTACCACACTGAGGAACAAAAGATGTTTTGTTTCTCGACATGCTACCTTTTTACAAAAGGAATTTCTTGTGGAAGAAATTAATGGCGATGAGGTAGAACTGGAAGTAGTTCCAGCAAACACAAACTATAACTGACGATTTGTTAGAACTGGAGGATTCAATAGTCCCCGACGAACCGCAACCACTCCGCAGATCTAGTTGGGTTCCTCATCCACCGGAAAGATACTTCGGTTTTCTCATAGACGGTGGGAGCGAGGATTGTATCATGGAAGATGATGACCCGACTAGTTTCGAGCAGGCCATCACAAGTAGAGACTCTGTGAAATGGCTGGATGCTATGAGACCCGAGATGAAATCCATGAACACCAACCAAGTATGGACTTTGGAAGTGCTCCTGAAGGGGTAAAACCTATTGGGAGCAAGTGGATCTTCAAAAAGAAGATAGGTGTATATGGAAAAATTGAGACTTTCAAAGCTAGACTTGTAGCAAAAGGTTTTCGTCAACGACCTGGCGTCGATTATGATGAAACATTTTCTCCTGTCGCTATGCTTAAGTCCATCAGGATCCTACTTGCCATTGCTGCATACCATGACTATGAAATATGGCAGATGGATGTCAAGTCCGCTTTTCTAAATGGTGATTTAGAAGAGAGCATGTACATGATACAGACAGAGGGCTTCGTAGACAGTGGGAGCAGCGGAAAGGTATGCAAGCTGCTTAAATCCATCTACGGATTAAAGAAGGTGTCGCGGAGTTGGAACATCTGTTTTGATGAAGCTATCAAAGAGTTTGACTTCATCAAAATTTTAAATGAACTTTGTATATATAAGAAAGCTGTAGAGAGTAAGGTGGTCTTCCTCATATTGTACGTGGATGGCATACTCTTGATAGGAAACGATGTTCCTATGCTACACTCGGTCAAGTTCTTCTTATCACTCAAGTTCTCTATGAAAGATCTTGGTGATACCTCCTACATTCTGGGGATAAAGATCTATAGAGATAGATCTAAACGGATTTTAGGATTGTCCCAATCCAGGTATATAGACACCATACTAAAGAGGTTTAGTATGGAAGATTCCAAGCGTGGTAATGTACCCGCTTGTTCAGGAATCACTCTTTCCAAAGAGATGTCTCCCAAGACTGATTTGGAGAGAGCTCACATGCAAGAGATACCCTATACTTCGGCGGTAGGCTCTATCATGTATGCGATATTATGCACCAGACCTGATGTAGCTTACTCACTAGGTGTAGTGAGCAGGTATCAATCAGATCTTTGGGAAAACCATTGGACAGTTGAAGAACATTCTTAAGTGTTTGAGAAGGACTAAAGAGATGTTCTTGGTGTATGGTAACGGTGAACTCTAGATAGAGTCCTTTACCGATTCGAGCTTCCAAAGTGATAAGGATGACTGAAAGTCAGTCTCGAGTTTTGTCTTCACCCTCAGTGGAGGGACGGTATGTTGGAAGGTTTCCAAGCTATATACCGTAGCACATCCGTTGATAGAAGCTAATTACATCGCTACCAACGATGCCGCTAAAGAGGCTGTCTGGATGAATAGAGTTCATGAGATGAACTAGGTTCCTACCATTGTTCATCCAATACTTGTGTATTGGGATGACAATGGAGCTGTGGTTTTGTCCTAGAAACCCCGGTCCCGTCAGTGATCCAGACATAATCTTAGACAATATCACCTGATCAGGGAGATAGTTGATCTCCGGGAGATCGAGATTAGGAGAGTTGACACAGAGGATAATACAGCAGATCCACTCACCGAGGCTATTCCCCAGATACTATTCAAGAGACTTTTGGGACGTTGGGTAGGAGATACTACAATAACTGGCCTTAGTGCAAGTGGGAGATTGTTAGGAATATGTATGCCCTAGAGGCCAATATTGTTCATATAATGGATGCTTGGTACATAGAGGACTTTCTTGCTCGACATGATAGTATGCTATCAGGTTACCTTTATCTTAACATGTAGACTGGTATTTATACTGTCTGTCTCTTACATGTTGATAAAGCCCTTAGGATATGTACTTGACTACCAGGATTATGATGAGATCATACTAATGGGGCCAGTGTGGTCCAAAAGTACATCCTTTAATCAGTTCCTAGTCGAGAGAATATCGAGACTAGGGCATCAATATTCCAGAGTAGACTAGTATGTACGTTTCTTGTCCCTTAGAGGGTGATGGTTGATCCTACAACCATTAGTGTGTGACATCAAAGATTGTACACAGGTGCTCATTGGAGAATGGGCACACCGAACAAGACTCGCCAAGAACTTCTATGTGGTAGTATACCTATCGTCAGATAGCAGTCCTCTGGTGACACTAGTACATGTTAGTCTGTAGACCCGAGATCGTCATAGAGTCTTGTGCGGCTCCCACTGTGCTTTGATTTCCTCCCTACCACGCTCAAAGGAGACATGCAAACAGGTGGATTTTGGGTACAGTCCCGAGTCGCATGGAGGCAATGTGCGATAGGAGGGGTTTCGTCTCTCTCGGTATTGGGGGTTGATGTTGTGCTATACTCTATTGGCTATAATTGGAAGTCCCTGGCGAGGGCTGCTGCCGAGATTTACTGATAAGAGTTATCGGTAGTTTCTCGAACCGTTATAGGCCAGATATCGGCATGAATTATCGCGTTACTGGGGACTGACGTTTACCACCCCTGTACATGATATGCGACATATCAGACGAAGAGACCGGACTGTACGGTAGTGTTACTGATAGGCTTCATGGAGACTATGGACAAGCTTACTTGTTGATCTTCATATCGTTCAATACCCGGGTAGCCGTTACGTCCAGCTAGTACTGCTGATGGCTTGTAGGTGACAGATATGATCATCACCTACTGCTGGCGTATTGACGAGTCTTTAGAGTCCCACACAGAAGTTTCCTGGTTCAAGCGAAACGAAGTAGGACACATATGTAATATGTGTGTGGGCCTGATTAAATACGTGTATGTGATACCGTATTGTAATCTGGCAGTTATCTGTTATCGGTTCGGTTATATGTGATATAACCAAATTGTCGAATCAAGTGTTGATTTGATAATGTGATATTCAGAAAAATGATATTAGTCGGTCATATGTGATATAACCGGGTTATTAAATCAAGTGTTGATTTAATATTGTGATATATATTATATTTGATATATTTATATCTTAACTAATATCATTAGCTCACTAAATATTTTTTTATAAGTATTAATATATATATATATATATATATGATATATATATATATATATGTATGTATGTATGTATGTATGTAGCATGGCATGATTTCTAGTTTTGAGAAAAATAGAAATGAGGTGGAAAATGAGAGCATGGTTGCAAGCATGGGATTTATATTTGTTTATTCATCTTGACTCACTATTCAAGCATGGTTGCAATTTTATATCGCAAAATTCCATGCTTGAATGAGTGGGGATTGGTGCTTTTGACCCATGTCTGCTACATAGTGCAGGCTACAGGTTCTCGGAACAAAAACAGTGAAAAAGATGAAAAGACGATACAAAAGTGAGACTACGACCAACAAATGGAAGAATTTTGATCAAGCCTACAGTTTGGAGAATAAACGAAGATCAATGGACAATTTTACAAAGAACAAAAGTAGCGCAAGGTTCAAGACTTCGACACGAAACAAGCGGTAAAGTCCACGACATTGTTCACTGTGGAAATCTGGAAGAAACCAGAAGACCATCTGAGAAACCAAGTGAAGGAAATAGAAGAAACAAAGCAACAGAAGATTCCCTGAAGATTTAAGCTCAAGATCCCACTGTTTGGCCGTGGAACCGCGGCCAAACATGGGTTTTGGCCGCGGTTCCGCGGCCGTGTGTCGCCCGTGTCGGTGCAAAATTTCTGTGGCGGCTGGCGGTGCGTTGACTAGTCTTCTTTAGGGGTAAAATTGTAATTGCAGATATGAGTCGATTGTGACCCTAGAGCTTCTATGTTCTATAAATAGAAACTCTAAAACCTGTTTTAGGTTATGCCTCTTCTTGTGCCTCATTGTATCTATCTAAATTCAGAATCTCAATTCTTGTAAAGTATGAAGAGTGTATCAAATTAGAGTAAGTTTTCTATTCTTGCCCTAGTTAATTTTATTATCTGCCCTGGTATAATTTTCCCTTCTGCCCTAGTTTAGATTTTATTCCCTGCCTTAGTTAATTAGTTTAGAACATGTTAATCAATTCCCTAATGAGTGAGTAGTCTTCTCGCTTGTTAGGGTTGGATTTGGGGAAGGCTTGAGAGATGAAGATCTCTCACCCCTTTCTTGCCCATCTCACGTTTTTATAGGACTCCATGCATACATGCATACACCGCTCCCTACGGCACCCTATCCCATGAGGTAGTGGTGATACCGCAGTATAAACGACTGGTTGTACATGTTTTCCATGGAGGTTAGGATAAGAATTAAGAAAGGAAGGACAAGAACCTAGAGGAAGAAACATCGTTTCTTCCCGATGGTACTAATCCACTTTATTAATTATTACCATAACACCTCATAGATCTTAAATAGGGTATAGAAAGCGATGAGGAATATTGACTTTCCAAACTTAACCTAAACCTAACCGTAGCAAGATTTTAATCCTAGTCTAGATCAAACTTAGTTTTTAGATTTAATCAATCCGACGACAATCGGAATTAACTCGTTAAACCAAATCGAGAATACACAAAATCCTTGTGGACCGACCCGTACTCATCGGCTAGCTACCAAGCGACGCCGTTCTTAATTGCGGTTAATAAATTCTGTGATCAATCAAATGGCGTCGTTGCCGGGGATCGAACCCGGGTCACCCGCGTGACAGACGGGAATACCTACCACTATACTACAAATTCTTTGATTGCGGTAACAAATCCTTTGATCAATCAAATGGCGCCGTTGCCGGGGATTAGATTCCGGCGCTATTTTTTAATTTTACAGTTTTTATGATTTTTTCAATTTTATATTAACCCGAAATTACAAAAAGAAAGTACTACGCCATCCCCGGCAACGGCGCCATTTGATTGATAGTTGTTTTAGCGCGTGCTTGCACTTTTAAAAGATATGAATCAAAAATATTTGTTAACCGCGATTAGGAACGGTGTCGCTTGGTAGCTAGCCGGTGAGTACGGGTCGGTCCACAGGGATTTTGTGTATTTCCTATTTGTTCTAACGAGTTAATTCCGATTGTTGTCGGATTGATTAAATCTAAAAACTAAACTGATCTAGACTAAAATCTTGCTAGGGTTAGATTTAGGTTAAATTTGGAAAGTCAATATTCCTCACCGCTTTCTATGCCCTGTTTAAGATCTATGAGATGTTATGGTAATAATTAATAAAGTGGATTAGTACCATCGGGAAGAAACGATATTTCTTCCTCTAGGTTCTTGTCCTTCCTTTCTTAATTCTTACCCTAACCTCCATGGAAAACATGCGCAACCGGTCTTTTATACTACAGTATCACCGCTACCTCGTGGGATAGGGTACCGTAGGGAGCGGTGTGTGCATGTATGCATGAAGTCCTATAAAAACGTATGATGGGCAAGAAAGGGGTGAGAGATCTTCATCTCTCAAGCCTTCCCCAAATCTAACCCTAACAAGTGAGGAGACTACTCACTCATTAGGGAATTGATAGACATTTTCTAACTATCTAACTAGGGCAGATAATAAAATCTAAACTAGGGTAGAAAAGAAAATTATACTAGGGCAGATAATAAAATTAACTAGGGCGAGAATAGAAAACTTACTCTAATTTGATGCACTCTTCATACTTTACAAGAATTGAAATTCTGAATTTAGATAGATACAATGAAGCATAAGAAGAGGCATCCTTTATTTGATGGCTCTCTCCATACATAGAATTCTGAATTTTTGATCAATGAAAAGAGGCATACCTCAAAGAGAGATTTAGGGCTTCTATTTATAGATCATAAAAACCCTAGGGTTACAATCGATTCACATCTGCATTTACAATTTTACCCCTAAAGAAGACTAGTCAATGCGCCGGCAGCCACCACAAAATTTCTGCATCGATACGGGCGCACCATGGCCGCGGATCCATGGCCAAAACCCATGTTTAGCCGCGGTTCTGCGGCCAAGTAAAAGGATCTTGAGCTCAGGTTTTTATGGCTTCTGTCTATTGCTGTTGTCTTCTGTTTTCTTCAGTTGGTTCTTCAGAATGTCTTCTAGTTCTCTTCCAGTTTTTCACAGTGCATAATGTCGTGGACTTTTACCGTTGCTTCGTGTCGAAGTCTTAAATCTTGCGCTGCCTTTGTGCTTTGTGAATTTATTCATTGATCTTCATTGTCCCTCAAAATGTAGGCACGATCAAGATTCCACCATTTATCGGTCGTAGTCTCACTTTTGTATCATCTTTTCATCAATTTCACCGTTTTTGTTCCGAGAACCTGTAACTTGCAACTATGTAGCAGACATGGGTCAAAAGCACCTGTTTATTTGTAAATTGACTAAGAATGAGGAATATAATAATGTAAAATTATGATATGAACAAATACCCCCAAACTTATCTTTTACTCGTTCTCGAGCAAACCTAGTTTTATTCTCGACAAAGACCTACCCTCACTTTCGCAGGGAAACGCGATTGCACTGAGCTCGTGCAACAAGCCGTTAAACCTCTAGGTGTCCCTAGTAGGAGGAGTGTTGTCTCCTGAGGGTTTTCAGTGGATACTACCCACAAAATCCTATCTATTCAGCCTATTAACTTGTATTTTCCAATTAGGTTTTCCAACAAGGAATTCTATTATCTTCGACTCATAAATTATCCACCCGTATTTTTCACGCTTCCTTATCATTTAACTTAAAATTATATATGTTTTGTAGACTTACTTAGCTTTTAGCATCTTTTAAGTTTTCCTTCTAGGGTTCTATCTTAACTTAGGAATTTTTACCATCTCTATTAAAGATATAAATCCTATGTTTCATTCCTATCTCTCATCTAAACCCCAATCACATACCCCTACGTGTGTGTATATATTACCCCTACACTTGGAATTCAATTCAAGCTATTATACTCTTGTCTATCGTCTAAAGCACTTCTCAATTGGTGAATTTTTAGATGAAATTTGCTCACACATCCTTCATGCGACCGTTAATATTTCTTGAGGTACTAACAACCGATTACAAAATGTGTTTGCACATTAAAGCGTAATTTCTAGTCTTGTAACACCTAAGGCTTATAGCAGTGACTCCCAAACCAGTTGGTCTAAGGCACTAGGTGATGAAGCACCCTCGCTAAATATTTTTTTTTCCTACTTTTGCTGCCTTAAGTAATTACAAAAACCAGTGTTCATTTTTTTCTTTATTCACACATGTATTTTTATTTTATTTTGTACTAAGGACTTTAAACAAAAGCATTTCAAGGTCCCTTCTACTATTCCAAGTTTCACGATTCGTGTTTGTGCAATTTGTAGGGTATATATTTTCAGAATTTAGACTTAAGCTTAGGAATTATTTTTCAAACTTATAATTTAATAAAAATATCAATACTTTTCCTTTATTTTGACTTAGCCCAAGAAGCGGACTCAAAATTTGCCTATTTCTAAATAAACTACAAAAATATATATTTTCTACCGTTAAATTTTAAGAAAGATTATCTTTAGGGTTTTTAATTTACTAAGTCTAAGATCTAGTTGTTCCTAACTAGTTAACATTTTTGTTGAACTTAAGTCAATTATGGCCAAAATTGAATTTTTAATTTTTATAATTTTTAAAAAATTTCAATTTTTATGGGTTTTAAAAATAAGTAAGCAAATGCAAAAATGTACATATGAATACGAAGGAAGAAAGCTTACCGAGCATACCCCCAAACTTAAACTTGACAGTGTCCCCACTGTCAGGCTACACCAAGATGGTCAAAATATCGGCACTCCCCTGTTTATTTATTTATTTATTTTTATTGTTAACATAAAAACAAAACAATATATATATATATATACAAAATGGTCCCCCCAAACTTAAGTGAAACAGTGTTTCCACTGTTTAAGCGTTAAAGTTCGGAGTTAGGAAGGAGAAAAATCAAACCATACAAGGCCTTACACAGGCCAAAGGTTAGCACCAACCATTCAAAAATTCTATCGTGATAATGGTAGGGCTGGTGAAAGAATGAAGTGTATAAAAAAGAAATGAGAAGCACACGAGACCGTATGGGAAGAAAGGTGGAATATGGTCTTGATATATTAGGAGAAGAATCGCGGAAGAGAGAAAGAAGTGTAGTACGAACTTGAGGATGTAAATAGAGTGAATAAATTAGCGCAAATTGTGATGACCGATGTGTTAAAAGCGATTGTGCTAATTTATCAACCCGTCGAGAAATAGGGTCAAATCCCTCAAGATTCGCAAGAAAACATGGGTACGTCGAACTTGGTAAACCATCCATTGGAAATGGAAGCGCGACGGATTCTTGCACGGTCAAAACGATGGAAAGGACGAAGGGGAGTAATTTAGGGATAGTCTTATTCTCACCTAAGTAATCTGTCTCGAACTCGAAGGATTCCATCAATCGTTCGAAATGACTGTAAGAAACCGAGTCTGAACTCATCAGAAAATTCAAAGGACTCAAACTCGGGCAGTGAGTCTTCAAAATCGTCCAAAAAAGTGAAACTCTCGTAATCGTTATCGGTCGTGGGAACTGTGTCAGATTCAAAGAGGAACGCGCTCGTGGCATCCAAACTACTGTGATCGAACAAAAATTTTTCAAGCTCACAGTCCTCAAGCGTGATCTCTTGCGTGGTCGAAACGATTGGAAGGATGAGGGGGGGTGATTTAGGAAGTATAACAGTTAAAGGTTCAGGAGGATGAATTGGAAAATCCGACTGATCAAACAAAAATGGTTCATCCTCAATACTCTCCTCAATACTATCTTCATAATTCTCCTCAAAAGTTATCCCATCCATGCAATTATCATCAAAATCAAGACGCGTATGAAGTTCGGGAGAAACACTTAATGACTCGGGATGATGAATTGGAGATAAAATTTCAGTCAAATTTATGGGTTCATCATCCAAAATATTCCCGGCGTCAATATCCTCAATCAAGTGAAAATCAAATTGTTTAGACACCTCATCAAAAGCATGGATATTAATCAATTCAGGTCCTAAATTGGAGGTGTAAAGTTCAAAAGAATTAGGTTTGTGTTCACTCGAAAAGGGCTCTTCACAATCAGATAAATCAAACACTACAAAGTCGCGCAACTCATTACACGTTTTATTTTTAACTGGTGAATCATTTGGAACACTTGATAGATATTCAAAACCGGAGTTGTGGGATTCAATTTGTAATGGGTAGGTTTGATTTGGAAGGGTGCACAGCTCACTCTCTCCACTCAAATTCTCACTCTGTCCAACCGCCTCATCATACATTAGAATTTTTGGAGCTAGTTGGGAACTAGCTACCGGGTCATTAGGTTGCATAAGGACGGCAATGGACGCATCCAAATTCCTCATCTGTCGGTTTGTTGCTGCAATGTACGCTTCCAACGACTGTTCCAGACTAGACATGGGTTGTGAAGGGGTTTCAGTAAAAGATTCAAAGTTATTTGGATACGTGAAACTCCCAAATGACTGTGTAGAAGCAATGTCTAGGGAAGGTGTGAAATTCGGGTAAGACTGGTAGGAATTGAATGTTTGGACAGGAGTAGGATCAACATTTGAATAAAAAGGTGAATGGACTTGTTGATCCCAAGAACTGGAAGTGTTGAAAGGAGTGAAAGATCGGTTACGAGATTGTTCAATATGTTCAGCGATAGACATGGGTTTCGGAGTTACAACAGGACTCGAAAAAGGAGTATCAACGTAAGAAGGTGGTGAAGGTTGAAATGGTTGATACAAAATGGATTGCGGAGTCGAACTGTTTCTCCTAGATGCTTTTATTCGATCTTTCAAAGAAATTTTGGGCATGGAGGGGTCGTCCGTAATTCGAAACAATTCGCGTATGAAGCAATATTTGGATGAGGGTACCAAAGTTCGGCAAGAGTTTTGGGAGGTGGGGTACCCATGATGTAAGAAAGAGAAGAAAAAGAATGTGGGTGCAAGTGGGTACATGGAATTCTTAGCGACAAGTTGCAAGTTTTTGTAAAAAATTTTCTTTTTTTCTTTTTGTGTTTTTTTTTTATGTGGAGCTTTTTTTGCAAAAAAGATTTTCGATAAAAGGCTTAGACACACGTTCAATCAATCACAAATGCACAATCAAGCCTAGATCTAGGGTCACCTAGGTCAGCTAGACAGCTCCTAATTGTTCCAAAGGGCAAGAAGTAGGACCTCAAACCGCCTCTTCACCGCCAATTGTGGCCAGGTAAGCACCAGTAGACAAAGGAGGGATCCGCTCACGAATCAAAGTGAGACGGGACTTTTAAAGTTACCTTTCAATACTTGTCTAGCTTAGGCACCACAAAATCAGGTTAGGATCAACGGTCGATGCCTATAACTATTCCTTTGTCCTATTGAGCGCGAAGTCCATAGGGCTGAGTCTAATCTTTTTTAATTAACTTGAATGGTCAATGCAATATGCTTTATGTGATTTTTGGGGTCCTGGGAAGGGTAATGAAATCCCCACCCAATCTGGATTGGTGTTCAAGCCCCTTAAAGTCAATTTAAATATGCAAAACAGTAAAGAATTCTGCACAAGATCAATTATTGGAAGGGGGAAAAAAATTTAGCGCAAAGAATCCTGCAGGCAAATTTTACAGAGGAGATAATGGGGTTGCAGAGAAGAAGAAAAGAGGCTTACAGAGGGGATTCGGGTTGCTGACGTCAGCAACCCGCGGCGGAAGCGCGGTCAAGGGCTGGTCAATGCGGCCGTTCCGCGGTCGTGAAAAAGAATCGGGCCTCCAATCTTTTCTGTTGCTCTGTTACGGTCCTTCTCTGTTTGTTCAGATCTGCGGTTTTCTGTTTCGCTCTCTGGATTTTTCCAGATCCGAACTCGTTCGACGATCCTGCAAAATTCCAACGAAAATACCCTTCACAAAATAGCAAGATGATAAATTTTTTATATTTTTTTTATATTTTTCAGTTTTTATGATTTTTCAATTTTATATTAACCCAAAATTGCAAAAAGAAAATAACACGCCATCCCTAGCAATGACACCATTTGATTGATAGTTGTTTTAGCGCGTGCTTGCGCTTTTAAAAGATATGAATCAAAAATATTTGTTAACCGCAATCAAGAACGGCGTCACTTGGTAGCTAGCCGGTGAGTACGGATCGATCCACAGGGATTTTGTGTATTCCCTATTTGTTCTAACGAGTTAATTCCGATTGTTGTCGGATTGATTAAATCTAAAAACTAAACTGATCTAGACTAAAATCTTGCTAGATTTAGGTTAAATTTGGAAAGTCAATATTCCTCACCGCTTTCTATGCCCTGTTTAAGATCTATGAGATGTTATGGTAATAATTAATAAAGTGGATTAGTACCATCGGGAAGAAACGATATTTCTTCCTCTAGGTTCTTGTCCTTCCTTTCTTAATTCTTACCCTAACCTCCATGGAAAACATGCGCAACCGGTCTTTTATACTACAGTATCACCGCTACCTCGTGGGATAGGGTGCCGTAGGAAGCGGTGTGTGCATGTATGCATGAAGTCCTATAAAAACGTATGATGGACAAGAAAGGGGTGAGAGATCTTCATCTCTCAAGTCTTCCCCAAATCTAACCCTAACAAGTGAGGAGACTACTCACTCATTAGGGAATTGATAGACATTTTCTAACTATCTAATTAGGGCAGATAATAAAATCTAAATTAGGGCAGAAAGAAAAATTATATTAGGGCAGATAATAAAATTAACTAGGGCAAGAATAGAAAACTTACTCTAATTTGATGCACTCTTCATACTTTACAAGAATTGAAATTCTGAATTTAGATAGATACAATGAGGCACAAGAAGAGACATCCTTTATTTGATGGCTCTCTCCATACATAATTCTGAATTTTTGATCAATGAAAAGAGGCATACCACAAAGAGAGATTTAGGGCTTCTATTTATAGATCATAGAAACCCTAGGGTTACAATCGATTCACATCTGCATTTACAATTTTACCCATAAAGAAGACTAGTCAACGCGCCGCCAGCCACCATAAAATTTCTGCATCGACACGGGCGCACCATGGCCGCGGATCCGCGGCCAAAACCCATGTTTGGCCGCGGTTCCGCGGCCAAGTAGAAGGATCTTGAGCTCAGGTTTTTATAGCTTCTGTCTGTTGCTGTTGTCTTCTGTTTTCTTCAGTTGGTTCTTCAGAACGTCTTCTAGTTCTCTTCCAGTTTTTCACAGTGCATAATGTCGTGGACTTTTACCGTTGCTTTGTGTCGAAGTCTTGAACCTTACACTGCCTTTGTGCTTTGTGAATTTGTTCATTGATCTTCATTGTCCCTCAAAATGTAGGCACGATCAAGATTCCACCATTTATCGGTCGTAGTCTCACTTTTGTATCAACTTTTCATCAATTTCACCGTTTTTGTTTCGAGAACCTGTAACCAGCAACTATATAGCAGACATGGGTCAAAAGCACCTGTTTATTTATAAATTGACTAAGAATGGGGAATATAATAATGCAAAATTATGATATGAACAAATAATTCTTTGATTAATCAGGGATCAAGAGTTTCCATTCATTCTAACTCATTCTCAACACTTAGCCATTTTTCTTTAGTTGCTCTCTAGCTTCTTCATCCTCCTTATTGCCATGGTTCAAGCTTCAACCCTCATATGTGATGTGAACCATGAAACTTGAACACAAACTTGTGAGCTTTAACATCCCCTACTTCACCATCCTGCACTCGACTAACGATCGAGTGTAGCGTGTTTACTACGCTAAAGAGTTTAGTGTAGAAGTAGCTTGAGTTGGAAGGACTTCGCGTGGATCATCTTCGGCACGAAGGTCATCGGAGGAAGCTTGTCCAAACCCTCAAGTGGAGCCTAGTGGAGTCATGGGACTACTACACGGAGCATGTGAAGTGAAGGACTAGATCTACGAGGGGATAGTCATCTTTCACTTCTTCTATTTTAGTAGATATCAAACATAAACCCTAATCACCTAGCTAATGATCTTGTTAAGTCTAGCCTAGCGCCATAGAAATTTGAATTTGGCATGCTTGATGCCTCTTGGACCCCTTACTAGTGCTAGGGTAGACTTTCACATAAACTAAAGAAAAAGTGAAGCTGGGCTAGCCCTGAGCGATTTTGTTGTAGTCCTTCTCTGTGGCTTCAACCTCCTCCGTCTCAACCGTATCTGAAGAACATTCCAAGAGAAGAAAAATGGGTGGAATGCCCGTCAGCGAACTAGCGCTCGGTAAATCCCAAAGATAGGTAAGAGTAAAGAAAATGACAAGTGTAGAATATATATGACGAGTAAGAGTATATGATCAAGGATAAATATATAATATCGGTCTCTAGATGGTCACTATGTTAACGTTAAGTTCCAAGTGTGAGTGTCAACACAGCCGTAGAAGTATTCACGCGCTCAAGAGTAAGGCCCCAGGAAAAAAGAAACACAGGCCCATTTCATGTGTTAGCATCGGGGCTCTAGGCTGTGGATGAGTCAACGCGACTGATGTTCGAGTAAAATAGAAAAGAGATTAATACGGGACTCTTGAAGCTCCGTTGGATTTACACAAGAAACTATCCCAAGCACCCCGAGTATAATATATTATAACTGGTTAATATACTTAATTGATTTGATTGATTGATTGGAATGTCTTGATCGAAACCCTTGATTGCAAAAGGTGTAGATTGTATTCGAGTGTGTCGAGTAATGTGCGAGTCATGACAATTGCAATCTAGATTCAAGTCAAGTTGGTTCGAGTAGATTGGATTCAAGTTCATATTCGAGTTAGGTTAGAGTTCGAGTTTGTATTTGAGTTCGATTTCAAATTTAGATCTGAGTTTGGATTTGAGTTCATGTCTTTTCATGTGAATTGATGTAAATTGTTAAACTCTTATATTCAGAAGAAATCAGCAACTGCTGCACATGGACGGTAGGATTTGTGTCTTTTCTCAAGACTGTAAGTTATATGTATGCCCTAAAGGCCATTACTATACATACGATGTATATTGTAGTGGATGCTTGGACATATATAGGGAGGACTTTCTTGCTCGACATGATAGTATGCTATCTGGTTGCTCTTTATCTTAACATGTACTCTGATTGTCTCTATGTTACATGTTGATAAAGCCCTTAGAATATGTACTCGACTACTGGGTCTATGATGAGATCATACTAGTGGGGTCACGGTAGTCGACGAGTACATCCTATAACTGTTCCTAGTCGAGGGTGTATGGAGACAGGGCATCGATACACCAGAGTAGACTAGCGTATACGCATCTTGACCCATATGATGAGCGATGGATGATCCCATATCCATCGGTGTTTGACATCAAGGATGGTGTACGGGTGCTCAGTAGAGACTGGGTATACCGGACGGACTCGCCGAGAACTCCCAGATGGTATTATACCTGACGTCAGATGGCAGTTCTCTGGTGACACTGGTACAGGTTAGCCTGTAGACCCGAGATCGTCATAGAGTCTTGTTTGATTCCCACTGTGCTTTGATTTTTATCATACAATGTCCAAGAGGGCGTGCAAAAAGGTGGCTTTTGGGTACAGTCCCGAATCACATGGAGGCAATGAGCGATAGGAGGGGATTCGTCTCTCCCGGTATAGAGAGTTGATGTTGCGCTGTGTTCGATTGGCTATAACTGGAAATCCCTGGCCAGGGTTGCTGAGATTTACTGGTAAGTGTTATCAGTAGTTTCTCGAACTGTTATAGACCTCATATCGACACGACTTATCAAGCTACTAGGGTCTGACGTTTACCACCCTTAGGCGAGATATGTAACATATCAGACGAAGAAACCGGACTGTATGGGAGTGTTACTGATTGGATTCGCAGGAGAATGTACAGGCTTGCTTGTTGATGTTCTGATCGCTCAATACCTGGGTAGCTGTTACGTTTAGCTGACCGCTTGCGGCTTGTGGGTGTTTGATATGATCATCACCTACTGCCGGCGTATTGACGATTCTTTAGAGTCCTACACAGAGATTTCTTGGCTCAGGCAAAACGGAGTAGGACCACATATATAATATGTGCGGGACCGAGAACAATACGTGTATATGATACCGTATTAGATTCTCACGATATGAGATATCGGCCAGGTATATATGATATAGCCGGGTTATCGGACCAAGTGTTGATTCGATGAACTGATACAGATAATATTAGTCAGTTATTTGTGAAATAGCCGGATTATCGGATCAAGTGTTGATTGGATAATTTAATGTATAATTATATATTTGATATATTAAATTACATTAACTGATATAAGCTCACTAAAAGATTCTTTTTCTCACTCGGGTAATACATTGATATATATGCGATATATGTTAATTGTATTATTTTATTTTGTTACAATAAATATTATATATGTGATATATAATATTGTAACAAGTTAAGGTTGCAAATGCAACATGTTTTGTGGAATTTAAACATGGTTAGGGTTTGGATTAGGGTTAAAACTTCTAGTAGCTTCTAGAAGCTTTACTTTTGTTTTCTTGTAAAGATATTTTGCGTTGATATTTCCTTAACCAAACCCAAACCCTTAACTATGATTCATTCTCTACAATGGTTACTTCTTCTCTTTCTTAACTATGGTTGCATTTCTAACCTCACATGTTAGTTTTCATTATTCATCACAAAAGGATTACTATTCTTCTTCTTCTTCCTTGAGCTTTGAGAAAGCTTTCTAGGTTTTCTTTATGTGATGATTTAGTGTGAGAAATAGAAAATAAATGAGAGCATAAATCCTACTTCATCATCCTAATCTATCATAACCATTTAGATTAGGGTGTTCACTTCATTTAGTGAGTGAGAGCTTGTGTTAAAGAAACTTCAAGGTAGATCATCTTTGTTATCGAAGATCGGAAGCAAGTTTGCATCTTTCTCTTCGTGGAGCCTCTCTAGAGTCCGGATACTCGATGATCGCAGCGAAGGGATCTCAACACGGAGCTTTAGAAGTAAAGGGCCGGACTACAAAGGTTGTAATCCCAAACTCTTAGTGTTAAACTGTTTAACATGCTTTGTTTCGCCTAATCTCTAGTTTAAAAATCTTGGTTAGGATTGTTCGGCACATCTAAATTTTAAATCAGGCATGGTTGATGCCTTATAGACCCTTGTGAGAGTGCCTAGTAACCCTGCAGTAGTATCAGAGCCAAGCTAGAGCTTTAGGCGAAGTCTAGGCGAAGTTTAAAGTCCGATCGAACTCCGAATACCCGTAAAACCCTAGTTTCTGGAAATTTTTCAAAAAGTTGATTTTTTTCATATTAAAAATACACAGAAAAATCAGCAGGGTATTTTAGGAATTACTGTGAAAAACGAGAACACAATACCCCTAAAGCGCCGCGGAACCGCGGCATTACCCTGCTTGCGCGGCGGTTCCGCGGCCGTACAGGGGCATCAGTGTTTTCTTTTTATACAGTAAAGTCCGTAGGTATCCAAGCTTGCTTCTGAGTTTTTTTTAATTATACTCAAGTGTTGAGTTTTCTGGGTTGTATTGGGAACTCGTTGATTCGATCGGATAATTTAACTTCGTTTAATTTTTTCCGGGTAACTTTAAAACGTATTAAAAAGTTCGAACGGATATCAATAACTCACTTTTTCCCCTGTCGGAAAAGTTTTCAAAAGTTGGATTTTTTCTCGAGTTTGAAACTTCCGGAAAATCATGCAAGTAACGCGGTGGACCCTCTAGAAGAACACAAACCTTAACTCGATTATGTGACCGTCTGAACCACCTCTGAACCTTAGGGTTTGGGGCAGTACGACGTTGCTACATGTGAGGCATTGGCTTGACCCTTCTATGGCTGAACCATTGGTACTGTAGCATGTGATGGATATTTTTTGAACTCCGCTCAAGTGTTGAGCTATTTGGGAAATCTTGGGTGTTTGATTATTCGATCGGAAAGTTTAACACTGTTTTTTTATCTGGAATGTGATACAATATTTGGAATTCATAGGTAGTTATAAGATAACTAATTTGAATATTATAAATCTAGCAGTTTAGTCTCAAATGATCGGTTGCCACTGAATTTTGATGTGATCAAAAGTCCGTTGCAATGACGTAGCGTACGCGGATACTCGCCGGGTAAACTTAATAGATAGCCACGCCCCATAGCCCCGACCAAGTGACTGTAGGAGAACCCCGTCGCCAAAAGCATCCGTTCGGGTACTCGCGGCAGCGATGTTCCTCCTTAGTGCCCTTCGTCGACGGCATCCGGGGGTGCGGCCGTCTACTAAAGTTTGCGATGAGCATTCGATCAAGATGTCGGGAATCTTGTTGAATTGCCCAACTTGATATTGAAAAGAGTTTTCGATAATGAGACTAAAATACGGGGTTTATAATTGTCAGGCATGAGATGTCTAAGGAATTCATTTGGTTAGGCATGCGATGTCTAAGGTGATTACGGATTCCAACTGTTGTAGTTTTATACTTTCTTTTATGTGACCGTAAGCGTAGTATGTGGTGTATCGCCGGCTTCGTTGCTATACATCAACGACAATCGGGATACGCATACTTGCTTACGTTGATGATATGAGATATTATGTGTTACTGTGATATGTTATATTGGATCGTCGCGTTTTGAATAGCCGGGGGTTTTATGTGAGATGGGGGTTTTTATTTTCATTCATGTAAAATTCATTGTATATAATATTCTTTTATTGGGGCACATCCGGGATGAGGATGATGTCACCATTGTATATTATTTACTTTTCCGCATTAGGTAGACCCAAGACGGGGAGCACAAGTAACCGGGTTCTAGGGTCCAGTGAGAGACCATCTCGAGGAGTCGAGACCGGGTCTCCTAACCCTAGGATTGGCAGTGTTGCTTGCCGCTCTCGTAGGGCTCTAGGGATGTGGGTTTGGCTATTCATCGCAACAGTGGAATCCGTGTTTTATACAGGCTCGTATTAAAACACGGACGTCCTAGTATATCCAATATTTCATATATGTTCTTTTGCTGTAATGTTCTGTGATGAGATCATATTACTGCCTGAGATGAATGTTTATATTATATATATGAGATATATGTTATATTGCAGATTTCGTTTCAAATGCAATGCTTGTGAAGCATAATAAAATGGGACTTCATTAATGAGATTAATGAAACTAAAAGAAACCTAAAGATATTGTAGAAACTTGTCTCAAAAACTGGTAGCTCTAGTTCTTGCTTTGCATAGCGGTGTTCCTTGTAGAACATCCAGCACTTTATTCGATAAGGAAAGAGCCAAGATCCCTTCACCGGGAGTGACCTCTTTAGCGAAACTAGCAGATGCTACAAACTCGGTTTGGCTTTTGATTGCTTCTATAGTTCTTGCTTTGCATATTGGTATTTGTGAAATGTTCTGCACCTTATTCGATGAGGAAAGAGCCGACGATCCCTTCACCGGGAGTGATCTCTTTAGCGAAACTAGAAAAGGCCTCAAAAACACTCCATTTAAAATCACTCGATTCTACAACGATATCAAGTTCATTACGCAAAGGGTTTTCTTAAAAACCTGTCGTAGCCCTCCGTCATTTCAGATAAGTACTTCATAGTATTCGTGCTGCGTTTGTTTTCACCTTGTCAAGGCGTAGTGAGCGGTAGCTATTTATGCTTATCTGCATAAGCATATGATGCGATTTGATTAGGGTAGTCGTGCGACTTTGTTGACCTTGTCAAGGGTCGTGCGGGTGGGTTTAATTCATATCAGGAAATGACGGGTTGAACTTGACTTGCGGTCTATGGTTTGTTGACCTTGTCAAGGTCATAGATCGCTTGGGGTAAAATATTATTGGGAATTTCAAGTGTTGAAATTTGCAATGAAATTACATACCTTCTATGAGATAGTTGGATCTCGATACCCGCTGCGAGTAAGAGTTACTCCTGGGAGAGTTTTACACATTACAATTAGCCGATCAAGTAGGTGTCTAGAAAGGTGTTAACGGGGTTACGCCCCTGGGAAAACGAGGTTTATTTTAATTAGGTCCGTGCGAAAGCACGGGGAACCTCCCTCAAAGTACCGGCACTGGCCTGCCTGAAAGATTGGCGAACTTGTAGAGTGTAATTAATCCCGGCTAGTCTTACCTTTTAGGGTTTGAAGGAAGATTTGACTAAAACAGTGGGAGACATCCTGATTAGATAAATTGATAACCAATCTAATCTTGTAATAGCGCATGCTGAGTGTTTTCTTCTCTCTCTCTCCTGGTTACGACCATGTCACGCCTTAATCAAGATAATAATACGGATGTATTTGATCGAACCCACTTGTTATACTGCGTTAGGGAACGTTGGTCCCACTCCAACTTATAATTGTTATAAGACAGAGCAGGAAATAGGGGATTACCAGAATTCCTGTGCCGTCCAAACGAAGAAAGTGCATGTTGATGCATCTTCTTCGGGTGTGTTCATTACACAGAACTGTTTCTCAATATCCTTTACGTCCAGGGTATTTGATACCGGATCAGGATCCCACATATGTAATTTGTTACATGAGCTACAGATAGGTAGAGAACTGAGAACGGGTGATAAATTTCATGAGATAGAAACAGTGCAAGTGTTGCAGCCAAGTCTGTTGGTAGTTATCACCCTGTATTACCAGAATACATTGATTCTGAACGAATGTTATTAGATACCGAACCTGATATACAACATCATATGAGTCTCTTTATTGGTAAAGAAGGATATAATTTTGTATTGTTGGATAATGTTTTGAACATTTCTTATATCAAGTGTTGATCGGTTCAAGCACGTTATCTAAAAGCATAGACATTCTAAATCAAACCACAGTTCTTAACGTACAGAACACACACAAGAGGAAGAGTTCAGAAATGAACGAATCCTTCTTGAGGTATTGTAGACTAGGTTATATCAATACGACCCGACTAGCTAAAGTTACATATAGATGCATATTTAAATTAGTTTGAATTTACATCTTGTAAAATTTGTCAGTCATGTCACAAAGATAAGATGACCACAGCTCCGTTTATTGGAAACAGAGAAAGAGTTAGTAAACTCTTGGGATTGATACATGCTGATGTATGAAGGTCCCCTGTATACACATGCCAAAACCGGTTCTTTATACTTCATTACATTCACTGATGATCTCTCAAAATTCAGACATATGTTCCTATTGAAACACAAGTCCGAAACTTTTGAGATAATCACAGAATATAAGTTAGAAGTAGAGAACCAAAAACGGGTATAAATATTATGTCCTTTGATGAGATCAGGGAGGAGAATACTTGAGCACGGGATTCCTGAACTATTCTAAAGGAGAATGAGATTCTCTCTCAGCATTACTCCTCCGTATACACCACAGCACCTCGGTGTATCGGGGCGAAGCAATCATACCCTATGTGATATGATGCGCTCTATGATGAGTACTACTGAGTTTCCTATTTCCTTTTAGGAGTTATACATTTGAGAAGATGCATACCTATTGAATAGGGTTCCAATCAAATCAGTTGCCTACCACTTCATATGTGATATGGAATGGGAAGAGCCCATATCTTAAGCATGTTAAGATTTGGGGTTGTCCAGCCTATGTCTAAAAGCATAATCCGGACAAGTTCGAGGCAAAGTCAGTTGTGTAGAAGTTTGTTGGATATCCCAAGCATACGCAAGGGAATATCTTCTACCTACCCGAGGAACAAAAGATGTTTTGTTTCTCAGCATGCCACCTTTGTGAAAGGGAATTTCTTGTGAAGAAATTATTGGTCATGAGGTAGAACTGGAAGAAGTTCCAGCTATACAAACTGCAGCTGATGATTTGGTAGAACCAAAGAATTCAATAGTTTCCAACGAACCTCAGCCTCTCTGCCGATCTAGTAGGGTTCCTCACCCACCTGAGAGATACTTCGGTTTTTTCTATGACAGTGGGAGCGAAGATTGCATCATAAGATGATGACCCAACTAGTTTCGAGCTGGCCCTCAGGAGTGGGACTCTGTAAGAATGGCTGGATGCTTAGCGATCTGAGATGGAATCCTTATACGCCAACAAAATATGGACTTTGGTTGCTTTATCTGAAGGGTTAAATCCCCATCAGGAGCAAGTATATCTTGAGAAGATTACTTGGTGTACATGGAAAAGTTGAGACTTTCAAAGCTATACTTAAGTCCATCCAGATCCTACTTGCTACGGCTACATACCATGACTACGATTTCTGGCGGTTGGGTGTCATGACTGCTTTTCTAAATGATGTTTTGGAAGAGAGCGTCTATAAGTACACAGCCAGAGAGCTTCGTAGACAGTGGGAGCAGCGGAAACGTGTGCAAGATGATTTATGTGATAAAGCAGGTATCGCGGAGTTGGAACGTCTTTTGATGTGGTAGTCAAAGAGTTTGACTTCATCAAAATGGTAGATGAACCTTGTATATACAAAAAGATAGTAGGGAGTATGGTGGTGATCGTCGTAGAGTACGTGGATGACATACTCTTGATAGGGAAGTAGTTTCCTATGCTACGCTCGGTCAATCTCCGCTTATCACAAGGATTCTCCGTATAGGATCAAAGTGATACCTCCTAAATCCTGGGTTTTGGATCTATGAGATAGATCTGATTGGATGTTAGGGTTCTCACTAGTTGTAGTGAGATGGTATCAATCGATCCTGGGAGAATCACTGGAAAGGTTCCAGGGTGATAAGGACGACTAAATGTTAGTCGCAGGCATTGTCTTTACCCTCAGTGGAGGGACGGTATGTTGGAAGAGTTCCAAGCTAGATACCGTGACTTACTAGACGATTAAAGGCAAGATACATCGTTACCAAGGATGCTACCAAAGAGGCAGTCTGGATATATATAAGTTCATGAGATGAACTTCGTTCCTGCTATTGTGTGACAATGGAGTTGTGGCTTATGCCAAGAAACCCCCGTCCCATCAGAAATCCAGATATAATTCTTAGGCAGTATCACCTGATCATGGAGATGGTTGATCTCCAGGGAGATCGAGGTTAGGAGAGTAGACATAGAAGACAGCAGCGCGGATCCACTCACAAAGGCCTTTTTCCCAGTAGAGACTTTTATGGGATGGTTAAGTATGAGATACTTCAACCACAGCTAATTGTTGGGTATGCTATACTACAACAGATGGCCCTAGTGCAAGTGGGAGATTGTAAGTTATATATATGCCCTAGAAGCCATTACTGTATATACGATGTATATTGTAGTGGATGCTTGGACATATATAGGGAGGACTTTCTTGCTCGACATGATAGTATGCTATCTGGTTGCTCTTTATCTTAACATGTACTCTGATTGTCTCTATGTTACATGTTGATAAAGCCCTTAGGATATGTACTCGACTACTGGGACTATGATGAAATCATACTAGTGAGGCCACGGTAGTCGACGAGTACATCCTATAACTGTTCCTAGTCGAGGGTGTATCGAGATAGGGCATCGATACACCAGAGTAGACTAGCGTATACGCATCTTGACCCATATGATGGGCGATGGATGATCCCATATCCATCGGTGTTTGATATCAAGGATGGTGTACGGGTGCTCAGTAGAGACAGGGTACACTGGACGGACTCGCCGAGAACTCCCAGATGGTATTATACCTGACATCAGATGGCAGTTCTCTGGTGATACTGGTACAGGTTAGTCTGTAGATCCGAGATCGTCATAGAGTCTTGTGTGATTCCCACTATGCTTTTATTTCCATCATACCACGTCCAAGAAGGCGTACAAAAAGGTGGCTTTTGGGTACAGTCCCGAATCACATGGAAGCAATGAGCGATAGGAGGGGATTCGTCTCTCCCGGTATAGGGAGTTGATGTTGCGCTGTGTTCGATTGGCTATAACTGGAAATCCCTGGTCAGAATTGCTGAGATTTACTGGTAAGTGTTATCAGTAGTTTCTCGAACTGTTATAGATCTCATATCGACACGACTTATCAAGCTACTAGGGTCTGACGTTTACCACCCCTACGCGAGATATGCGACATATCAGACGAAGAGACCGGACTGTACGGGAGTGTTACTGATTGGATTCGTAGGAGAATGTACAGGCTTGCTTGTTGATCTTCTGATCGCTCAATACCTGGGTGGCTGTTACGTTTAGCTGACCGTTTGCAGCTTGTGGGTGTTTGATATGATCATCACCTACTGCCGGCGTATTGACGATTCTTTAGAGTCCTACACAGAGATTTCTTGGCTCAGGCAAAACGGAGTAGGACCACATATATGATATGTGCGGGACCGAGAACAATACGTGTATATGATACCGTATTAGATTCTCATGATATGAGATATCGGCCGGGTATATATGATATAGCCGGGTCATCGGATCAAGTGTTGATTCGATGAACTGATACAGATAATATTAGTCGGTTATTTGTGAAATAGCCGGATTATCGGATCAAGTGTTGATTCGATAATTTAATATATAATTATATATTTGATATATTAAATTACATTAACTGATATAAACTCACTAAAAGATTCTTTTTCTCACTCGGGTAATACATTGATATATATGCGATATATGTTAATTGTATTATTTTATGTTGTTACAATAAATATTATATATGTGATATATAATATTGTAACAAGTTAAGATTTCAAATGCAACATGTTTTGTGGAGTTTAAACATGGTTAGGGTTTGGATTAGGGTTAAGACTTCTAGTAGCTTCTAGAAGCTTTACTTTTGTTTTTTTGTAAAGATATTTTGTGTAAATATTTCCTTAACCAAACCCAAACCCTTAACTATGATTCATTCTCTACAATGGTTACTTCTTCTCTTTCTTAACTATGGTTGCATTTCTAACCTCACATATTAGTTTTCATTATTCATCACAAAAGGATTACTATTCTTCTTCTTCTTTCTTGAGTTTTGAGAAAGCTTTCTAGGTTTTCTTCATATGATGATTTAGTGTGAGAAATAGAAAATAAATGAGAGCATAAATCCTACTTCATCATCCTAATCTATCCTAGCCATTTAGATTAGGGTGTTCACTTCATTTAGTGAGTGAGAGCTTGTGTTAAAGAAACTTTAAGGTAGATTATCTTTGTTATCGAAGATCAGAAGCAAGCTTGTATCTTTCTCTTCATGGAGCCTCTCTAGAGTCCGGATACTCGATGATCACAGCGAAGGGACCTCAACACGGAGCTTTAGAAGTGAAGGACCGGACTACAAAGGTTGTAATCCGAAACTCTTAGTATTAAACTGTTTAACATGCTTTGTTTCGCTTAATCTCTAGTTTAAAGATCTTTGTCAGGGTTGTTCGACACGTCTAAATTTTAAATCGGGCATTGTTGATGCCTTATAGACCCTTGTGAGAATGCCTAGTAACCCTGCAAAGACAATTGCCATTGATAACTCCGTTAAATTGTCTAACCTGATTAGGCAAGCACTCACTTTCTCCGGCTCTCTGGGGCTCAAGAGAATTGATCCCGCTTAAATCTATTTTAATCTAGAGTCCTTAATATTGTTTGCATATCTTGAAGGGGTTTTATGAAAAATACTTTAATATAGATTAAAAATAAACCTTGAGGGTAATTTATGACATTTAGGGTTTTCATGAACACGTAATTTAATTGTTGTGGTGTTTTGATGATAAAAACTAATAAACCTAGATTTTTGAAAGTTTGTGGTATTTTTATGAAAACTACTACTTTTTGGAAACTTAGTGGTATTTTATCAAAAAATTCTAATCTTTCTTTTAAAAATATAGTTTCTTAATTTGTTTTTATTAAAAATACGGATTTATGATTTTTATATAATTATTTAAAAATTAGTTTTGTTTAGAAAAGTCGCGTTTCTTAAAAAACCGTATTTTTATTCCTTTAGAGACCGAATACTCCATGAGGAGTTCTGCATCTCGCTTTACTATCCTGAAGATGTGTGATAATCCACACCATCCATTAGCCGGTCCTTTGATAAAGGTTGTAGAGACGTGTTTGCCAAGAATTCGAAATACTGATTTAAAGAAACCCATTTTTAAACGGTGTGGTATTTTAATGAAAAAATTATTCTTTAAATTATCCATAGTTCTAGAATACTGTGCTATGGAACTATAGTGTGCGTGTGGGGTAGGTCATTACCCCGTGAAGGTTCTAGGGTTTGGGTATACTAGATATCGAAAAGAGCTTACACTAAAGTTCATGATATTTTAATGAAAAAAGTTCCTTATATGTTTGTTTCATATGCAAATTTGTTACAACTAAAAACTAATTGATGTGAATAAGGTTAGAATTAGTGTAGCATCTTAGTTTGATCTCGTTTTCTTATCACATGGCTTACAAATGTTAAAAAGAAAATTATATCGGAGATAACTCCTCTTTTTTCGGTTTGTTTTAAAAATAAGTTTTGAGATAGAAAGAGAGAGGGATGAAGGGACTTACGGTTTTTAGAAGATTAAGAAGAGATTGAAGAAACTTTCGTGGGTTGTGGTTTCTTCGGAGATACTCCGGTCGTCGAGTTTGGCTCGCTACTCCACTTGAAGGGCTTAACTCCATTTGACACTTAGAGAGTTCTGAGAAAAATTTTGCTAGAATTTCATAATGGTGAAGAGCTAAGGCATGGGGTGGTATTTATAGTGAAGAATTAGGGTTTGGGAATTAAAATTTTGGATTAAAATGCATTAAAAAGATATTAAATGGTTATATGAAGGGTCTCTGTTTGATTACAGGGAAATCAAACAGTGCAGAGAAGTTAAGAAGAGTTGAAGGGGTGTGTGCGCGAAGCACGGAGCCAATTGGGCTCATCTTGACTGTCGGCGCCGGCCAGATGAGGAGAATGGGCGGTCGAATCTTGAGGTTTTGCCTCGAGATTCGTGCCATGTAGGTATATCTGTGTTTACTCTATTTTGTGCATGTTTGATTTTTCTGAAACTTTTATTTCCCAGTGTATTGCACGTGCAACTCTTAGGCTTCCAAAAATTAAAAAATAAAAATCAGTAAAAATAATTGTGTCAGATAGGGATCGAACACACAGGCTATGTCACAACAGTGTAGAGACTTAACCAGTGAGCTACAAGTTGTTTCTTGTTTTTATTTAACAAAAATAACTTTTAACTCTCACACAGGCTGTAATACCTTTTTCTGTACAATAACAAGAAATTTCTGTACAGTGATTTCAGAGTCGTTGCATATAGGTAAAGGTTGGAGCGGCCCTTGGGGAGATGCAGCCTCATACATATTAGTTTGGCAGGTGTGGCACTCGCTGATGTGGTGCTTCACATCTTTGTTCATTCCAGACCACTAAAAAGATCTCTTGAGCCTCTGAAGTATTTTATCATATCCTGAGTACCCGGCTGCTGGAGTGTTGTGATGCCTCTCTAAGAGTAATGCCTTCATAGGACTTCGTGGGCTGATAATGACTTTGCCTTTATGGTAGTATATGCCCCTCTTTACCTCAATGTTTCAGGAGGAATGTGACGGTTGATCAAGTTTAGACTGCAGCTCATGGAAGTAGGGATCTTCTTTATGCATTTTTTCCACTAGCTCCCACCAATCAGCCTTGATGAAGGTAACATTTTGCAGTGCAATTTCAATGTCTCTTCTGGATAGTTTGTCAGCAACCACATTTTTTTGCCTTTCTTATACTCAACTTTGAAATTGTAGCCATGAAGTTTGGCCACCCACATCATCTGAGCTTCAATAGTCAGCCGTTGTTCAAGTATGTGTTTCAGGGGCTTGTGGTCGGTTCTGATCACAACCTATCTCCCAAATAAGTATTGCCTCCATTTCTTAGTGGTAAGTAATATAGCAAGCATCTCCTTCTCATAAACTGACAAATACAAAAAAATTCCCTTTAGAGCCTGGCTGATGAAGGCTATAGGATGATTCTTTTGAATAAGCATTGCCCCAATCCACAGTTTAGACGCATCACATTCTAAAATGAATGTGTCATGAAAATCTGGTAATTGTAGCACTGGTGTAGTAGTTAAAGCTTTCTTTAGAGTCTCAAATGCTGCCTGAGCATCTTCCCTCCATTTGAAGGCATTCTTCATACTTAATGTGGTGAGGAGAGATGTCAGTGTTCCATAATTCTTGATGAACTTTCTATAATAGCCAGTAAGGCCTAGGAACCCCCTATAGCTTTTGAGAGACTTGGGCAAAAGGCCAATCTAACACAGCCTCAACTTTTCTTCTATTAACTGCCACTCCCTGCCTGGAGACCACTTGCCCCAAATATTCCATTTCTGTTTGCCCAAACTGACACTTGGATTTCTTCACATAGAGTTGATGTTGTTGGAGAAGGCTAAGAACATTTTGAAGGTGTTGCAGATGAGCCTCCCAGCTTTGGTTGTAGATGAGGACGGACAGGGACCAAAAGGAAGAAACTATGTTTCTTTCTAGTCGTGCTAATCCCCTTTGTTAACTATTACCCTAACACCTAAGTTTTTAATTAGGGCAAAACAAGCAGTGAGTAGAATTCTCTTTCCAAACTAATCTAATGCTAACCCTAGCAAGGCTTTAATCCAAATTAAATTCAATCTTAGTTTTTATAAAAATCAAAACCTACCAAAAATAGGAATTAACTCGTTAGAACAATTAGAAAAGAACACGTTTTCCCTATGGACCGACCCGTACTCAATCGGCTAGCTACCAAGCGACACCGTTATTGATTGCGGTATATTCTTAACTTTGATTTTAAAACGCACGTACGCAAAGCATCTACCAATCAGCTGCCCCAAAACGGATAGCCCTCCCAACTCCTCCTGCAGGTGAAGACGTCAAAGGTGCTTCTCCTACCAGAAAATCGGTCTTTGAAAGATTGGCTGGCCCTCCTCAAACTCTGCCAAGGACATCAGTCTTCAACATGCTAACACCAACAGCAGGCCCTCACTAAAGCCGGGGGCACGACGAAGCCGCTACCAAAACTGAGACGGTCCCCTCTGCAAGACACGCTGGACATCGCCACTGGCGCCGAGTGAGGAAAGCTGGGGGTAACTCCCCCTATGAAGTTACCCCACCAGCTCCAATGGTGGAAGTTGATGATGCTGTTCCAACCGAAAATAGCTTTGTGCTGCTCAGGAGGGTACGCAAGAACTCTCCAACGGCAGAGCTAAAGAAATCGCCCCCGCCTGCAGAAACCACAGTGCAGGCAAAGCCGGAGCACCCCCATCAACAGCTCTCCTCCCAAATTCACAGGGTCTGGCGAAAAGTCCAGGACTCCATGATTGATCAAAACTACTCTCGTCGACCGAAAAAATCGAAGGCTCGGCAAGAGAAAGATCATCCCTCCGTCATACAGCGAGGGACTTCTTCTACACAGGCGCTTGTTACAACGGCGCCTTCAACTTTGATCTCCCACAAAAGGATGAGGCCAGAGAAAATCCCACCGCCGACGGAAAATTCCAAAGGTGATGGACACAAACGCCCTAAGTCTAAGAGCATGATCATGCATATGGTTTACATGGCTTCCGGAAAAGAAGAAAGCCATGCTTCCATAGGTCATCGACCACAAACTTGGTCCCTGACAAAAGCTCTGGAGCAACAACAAAAGCTCCAGGAGATGCTGACCAAAATGGCAACACTTACTGGGCAGAAAGAAAGCCCGGACACAACAGTCGAATAGCGCCAGGAGCAGGTGACCGATACAGAGTTCTTGCGAAGGGTGCTTGAAAGAAAGGAAAAGGAAACTGCTGAGTAGGCTGCTAACATAAAGCAGATGGCTTTCTTGTTCCAGGATATGGTTGGAATGATGATCCAGCCAGAACCCCCAGCCGAAGATCCGCCGATAATTATCGAGGATGACAGAGGGGAAACATCAAACCCTCTTCTGGCTTTCGGCAGCCAAAGAGGAAACAATCTCCAAGGCTGCTCTTGATGATTATATAGCTCAACAAATAAAAGCTCATCAAGCAAATGAAGTGGCTGGCCAAATCGTCAGAACTGGGCGACCGTATCCAGGCTGGTATGACCAAATTAAATACCCGTCGGGATATACGATCCCCAAGTTCCATGTGTACAAGGGGACAGGAAACCTACGCCAGCACGTCGCAGAGTTCAGAGCTCTGTGCGGCAATACCGGAGACGACGACAAACCGTTGCTTCGCCGGTTTGTTGGCAGCCTTTCAGAGACGGCCTTTGAATGGTAGTCGAAACTCCCAAATGACTCTGTCAGAACATTCATAGAGATGGAGCTGCTATTCACACAGCGGTTCGCCAGTGCAAGCGAGCGCACCCTAATCATGGCATTAATCAATGCTAGGGTAAAGCCAGGAGAAACCTTGGTTTAATATGCGATCCGGTGGCAGAACCTATGGTCTAAGTGTGAACAGCGCATCGAAGAATCCCCAGCCGTTGGCATGTTCATCAGGACCTTTGATCCTCAAACGACTGTGTCCCAGTTCATGACGTTCTTCAAACCAACGACCTTCCAGGCTCTGATCAATAAATTGGCCTAAATGGACCAGATGGGCCATGGGCCTTCCTCCTCAAGTAAGGACCCTCGAAATGCCAAGGGTAAACGGAAAGCGGCCTTCGTTGCCAACGCTCAACAACAACCGAGTGGCCCAAAACCGGCTGCTCGCCAAAACAACGTACGTCCACGCCTATCCCTGGAAGAAAGGCTAGGACGCACTTACTCATTTCCCCGTGATAAGACGATGAGACTATTTGAGTTGGCAATGCGTAACAAACTCATCACATTGTCAGACCCACGGTGTCCACCACAACCCGGCGACGTCAACAACCCCAATTACTGCGCCTATCACAGAATGGTGAGCCACCCAATTGAAGATTGCTACGTCTTCAAGAATTGGGTCGAGTACTAGTATCAACAGGGGAAGTTTGCGTTGTCTTAGAACTGGAGGGTGAACCCACCACAGAAGCACACACCCAAAGAGGTGGATGAACCGGGGGCATCATGCTCGCTCGTGGAAGAAACTCCATGAGAAGTCTTTTTTCAGCTAAAACCAAAAGAATGCTGAAGTATTTACAGGCATGTCCGGCAGTCAGGTGGAAAATCCTACTTGAACCTGAAATCATCGAAGGTATGTTGAAACCACATCCCGTACCAAAATTTGTTGACAAAGTGCAAAACCCCCAAGTCAAGCCTTCAAAGTGTTCGAAGAAAAAGAAAAAAACCAAGAAGCCTGTGCAGCCTGCCGAGTATGATGACAAGCGCATGGACCTACTACATTGACGCGCTGGAGGATAAATAGAAGGCCACCTCCACTATCCCGATCTTTGGGAGCGATTCTGAGGAAGATGAAGAAATAATCTACTCGGGGCAACCCTAGAAAGAAAACGATAGGCCCGGACCATCTACTCCTATTCTGGTCTTTGGCAGCGATTCTAAGGACGAGGCCAACACTGTAGGGTTCCTAGGCACACTAATGAGGTCTCACAAGGCATCAACCATGACAATTTCAAATTTTACGGGTGCCGAGAAACCCTAATACGGATCGTTAACTAGATGTCTAGGCGAAAGATGCAACTAGTAAACTACTTTACTAAGAGAACGGAAATACAACCTTTGTAGATCCGGTCCTCCACCTCCATAGCTCCGCAATGAAGTCTCCTCGCTGTCCAAATGGAAACCCGGGCTCTAGCGTCGGCTTCATCGGAGAAATGGGCGGGCAAGGTCGTCGGCTTCGTGCCGAAGATGATCTACGTCGAGGCATCACTAGATCAAGCTCCCACTTCACCAAGTCATGAAACTTGTGAAGAGAACACCCTATACTACTTGGCAAGAGATAGAGGATGAAGAAATAGGAAGTGGGTTCACTTTAGAATTGGATTTCTCACTCTTTTCATCAAGTTGCCATTGATGGAGGCAAGCTTCTTCATGTGAAGAAGAAGAAGAAGATGAAAATGTTATGATAAGTTATTTTCAAATAGAAAATAAATTGAATACTTATCATAATCCAACCATGGTCAAATGTAGAGAATGAACTAGGGTTAAGTGAATGGTTAGGGTTAAGCATGAAGACAAAAATGGTGACTTAGTCAAAGCTTCATGAAGCTTCAACATCCATCCAAAGAAAGCCACCATTTTTCTTTATGCTTATCATTTTCCATAAAGAATAAATAAATAAATAAATAAGATAAGCAAAACCCTAATCATTAACTTAACCATGGTTTAATCTTTACACTTAACCAAGTTAACATGCATCATCAAACATGATACAATCATTTGCACAAAAAGTATATCACATATACAACTTGTACATCCAAGTGAGAAAATCCATTTAAAATGAACCAATACTAGTTAATGCAAAGTAATATATCAAATATATAATTATGCATTAAATCATTAAATCAACACTTGATTCAATGATCCGGTCATGTCGCACACAACCGACTAGTATACAATGTATCGATTTATCGAATCAATCCTTGATTCGATAACTAGGTTATATCGCATACAACCATTCGACACATTCATCGCGAGAATGAAATACGGTATCACATACACGCATTATTCTCGGTCCCGCACATATCTCATATGCGCTCCTATTTCGTTTCGCTTGAGCCAGGAAACCTCTGTGTAGGACTCTAAAGACTCGTCAATACGCCGGCAGCAGGTGATGATCATATCAAACACCCACAAGCCGCAAGCGGTCTGCTAAACGTAACGGCCACCCGGGTATTGAGCGATCAGAAGATCGACGAGCAAGCCCGCTCACACTCCTGTGAATCCAACCAGTAACACTTACCGTACAGTCCGGTCTGTTCGTCTAATATGTCGCATATCTCGCCTAGGGGTGGTAAACGTCAGACCCCAATAGCTCGATAAGTCGTGTCGATATGAGGTCTATAACAGTTCGAGAAACTACTGGTAACACTTACCAGTAAATCTCAGCAACCCTGGCTAGGGATTTCCGGTTATAACCAATCGAACACAGCGCAACATCAACTCCCTATACCGGGAGAGACGAATCCCCTCCTATCGCTCATTGCCTCCATGTGATTCGGGACTGTACCCAAAAGCCACCGTTTTGCACGCCCTCTTGGACGTGGTAAGGTGGAAATCAAAGCACAGTGGGAACCACACAAGACTCTATGACGATCTCGGGTCAACAGACTACTCTGTACCAGTGTCACCAGAGAACTGCCATCTGACATAAGGTATAATACCATCTGGGAGTTCTCGGCGAGTCCGTCCAGTGTACCCAGTCTTCACTGAGCACCCGTATATCATCTCTGATGTCAAACACCAATGGATATGGGATCATCCATCGCCCATCTGTATGGGTCGAGAAGGTATACGCTAGTCTACTCTGGTATATCGATGCCCCGTCTCGATATACCCACGACTAGGGACCTTGAAGGATGTACTTATGGACTACCCTGTCCCCGCTAGTATGATCCGCATCATAGTCCAGGTAGTCAAGTACACATCCTAGGGGCTTTACCAACATGTAACAGAGAGACAATCAGTGTACACGTTAAGGTAAAGATCAACCAGATAGCATACTATCATGTCGAGCAAGAAAGTCCTCCCTATATATGTCCCAGCATCCACTACAATATACATCCTATGTATAGTAATGGCCTCTAGGGCATACATATAACTAACAATAACACAGTGTTCTCCATCCGCCCGTCAGTGCACACCCTCACCGAAGCATATCAGAGTCAGCAAATCGCGATGGCTCCGCCTCAGCATTACAATGAACTTGATGCGCTCGATACATACAGCGTGTAAGAACTACAGACTTTCTACGTCCCTCACAGGCGAAGAGGTGAAAAGGCGATCCTCTTCTACCAATCTACGGAGATCAAAATAGAAAAAGAAGTTTGGAATAGTACCGATTTTGCACTCGACAGGCATCAACCAATCCGTCTGCCAAGATACTACGCGGAGGGATTGAAAAGGCTGTTAAGATGCCAAGGTATACCCTTCGAACATACTATTCGGCAAGCCCAATTTTACAAAAAGATTTGAGATATTCCCGGGACTCAGCGAATGATGCCCAACGGGAAGATAGAGACAACAGGGCTCGGATACGTTCGGTCTAAGAAACGGGAGCAGTTCCACAGCTGTCGCGTCATAAACAGCTCTAGCGAAGAGGAAAGCGCTCTTCTAAATGGCCGTGACGTTGAAATAGAGCGAAATCCCGCTATAAGAACGTTAAGTCCGTCACTCAAAGAACAAATAGACAAGCCAATAAAAGAAGCTTGTCAAAAGAGCCGAGAAAATCACAGCCGCGAAATAGCCATTTGTGAAAAGGCCACGACGCAGCACCTCAATCAGCAATCGGCGGAAAAGGAAGACTATAATGCTCTTCATCCCCGGCCCGCTATATGTCCTCGCGAAAGGGGAAAATTCCGAAATAAAGGCAAAAACAGGGCAAAGAACGCAAACAACGTCCGAAAACAACAAAGCAGATCCAAGAAGCCGTGCAATCGAGAAAAGGTCGATTGGAACACGTCCTTTATAAAGAAGATAGGTCAGGAATACTCTTTCCCCCAAGACAAGACAGGGAAAATATTCAACCTTGTCACAAAGTACCAAATGATGACACTTCCGGAATCTCAGCACCCGGAACAAATAAACGAGGTCTATCATCCAGATTATTGCTCCTACCACCGAGTAATAGGTCATCCACTTGAAGATTGCTTCACCTTCAAAGACTGAGTAAAAGACCAATATCAACAAGGCAGGTTCGCTTTATCTGGCAGCTGGAGGGTAACCCGCCACAAAAACATGAGCCAAAGAGGACCTATACCACGAGGATAGAACCAGCCCAACATCAAGAATGGAAGCGAATTCGTACCTGCCATGCGATAACACTCTCAAAGGAAGGAGGGAACGAGACTATGGATGGCCTCTTTAGGTGCTTCACAAATAAAGACGAGGATGAGGTGATCTCAGAGTTTCCACCAGTACCAAAAGAGCTGGAAGATGGGATACACACTACAACGGATAACCTAAGGAAAATTGACTTAGGGTCGAAAAATGATCCGAGGCCAACATTCGTCAGTGAGCTACAATCTAAAAAATAGGTAGCTACGTTAAAGGACATGCTTATGCAGTATAAAAACTGCTTCACATGGAACTATGCAGAGATGCCAGGTCTAGATCCAAAAGTAGCGGTACACAAACTGGCCATATCGCCGAACATAAAGCCAGTCAAACAAGCACCAAGAAGAATGTGGCTCGAACTTGAGATGAGTATCAACACAGAAATCAAGAAACTAATCAACTCCGGTTTCGTCCAAGAAGTTCAATACCCCGACTGGATCGCTAACATCGTTCCAGTGATGAAGAAGAATGAGACGGTGCGCATCTGCGTGGACTTTCGGGATCTCAACAAAGCTTGCCCGAAAGATGACTTCCCAATACCTGTTACTGAGCTGACGATCGATAACACGTCTACCCATGAGGTCTTCTTCTTCATTGATGGATCTTCAAGATACAATCAAATAAAAATGCATCCTGAAGACCAAAAACAAACCATCTTCCGGACCCCGCTGGGCATATTCTGCTATAAAGTGATGCCTTTCGGCTTGAAGAACGCGGGCACTACCTACCAAAGGGCCATGACAAAGATCTTCGATGACCTGATCCATGTGATTGTCGAATGGTACATTGATGACCTTGTGGGAAAGAGCAGATCTCACGAGGAGCATTAGGAACATCTAAAAATAGTGTTCCGATGTCTTCGGAAGTATAATCTGAAGATGAATCCTCTAAAATACGCGTTTGGAGTCACCTCGGGCAAATTCCTAGGATTCATCATACGGCACCGGAGTATCGAAATCAATCCGTCAAAGATCAAGATGATTATGGAAATGCCAATGCCAAGAACCCTCAAACAATTGCGGTCTCTTCAAGGAAAGCTCGCTTATATCCGGCGGTTCATAGCCAACCTCTCCGGAAAATACCGTCCCTACAGTCATCTGATGAAGAAGGGGACCCCGTTCATCTGGGATCGAAAGTGTCAAAATGCACTAGATGAAATCAAGCAATACCTGCAAAATCCGCCGGTATTGGCCGTTCCAGTTAAGGGAAAACCTCTTATTCTATATACAACGGCCCTTAAGGATTCTCTAGGCGCGCTATGGGCACAAGAGAATGATCAGGGAAAGAAGAGAGCACCGTACTATTTGAGTCGAGTTCTCCTAGGGGCAGAAAACAACTACACCCCCATTGAAAAGTATTACCTGGCACTGATCTTCGCGATGAAGCTCAGACATTACGCCTTGGCACATGAGTTCCATCTCATATCAAAGGTGGATCCTCTCAAATATCTGATGTCAAGGGCCATACTAATAGGAAAGCTTGCTAAATACCTACAAAATCAAGCAATACCTGCCAAAATGCACTAGACGAAATCAAGCAATACCTGCAAAATCCAAGACGAACTCATGCTAGTCGTCAAAAGACCAATGATCCTCAATCGTGCCAAACGGGGAAAATTCGAGCCGAACTATGAAGGCCATACATCATAGACAAAGTCTACCAAGGTGGAGCCTACCTGCTCATAAATATGCATGGTGAAAGACCCTTCCGGCCAATAAATGGCCGATTCCTCAAAAAATACTACGCTTGTGTAGCATTCTGAAAATTTAGAAATAAATAAAATTAATTAATTTAATAATAATATGATAAATCACAAAGTTGTTAAAAACAAATAAGTCAATTTTCATAAGTTCTATATAAAACAATTTAAATTAAAATTTTAGTATGCAACATAAATAAGTTATAAGGGTTTTAGTGATAATTTTAGCTTCATTTTAATAAAATGTGTTTTTTTATAATAAACTAAGTTGTGAGGGGATTTTTTTGGGTAAAGTTTAGGATTTTTGTGCAAATGGAAATTGTTAAGGGTGTAAATGAAGATGGGATGGAAAATCATTTAGTTCAGAATTTAAATTCAAATTAAAACAAAATTAAAGGATAAGGCTAGCACACCTCATACTTGCATGCACAACACTCACCTCACACCTCCTACTTGCATGAAACCCTTACCTCTAGCTTGATCCCACCTCCTCCTTCACCTTATCCCTTTCATTTGCCATATATAAACCTTGTTCAGATCATAGTTAATTAAGAATTCTGAATTTTTCTGAAAGAAAAACAAAAATTAAAAGAGAAAAAGAAAGAACAAAAGGAAGAAGAGGATGAAAGAAGCTATGTTCTAGGTTTTCTTCACCATCAAGCTAGGAGGGGCTTAGCATCTTGGAGGGGTTATTCCAATAACTTTTTTGTGGGTAAAATTCTTAAACACAGTAGGAGATTTAAATTCTGTAGCTTAGTTTAAATTGAAATGAAAAATGTCCTATAAATTCGTATTTTTGTCCAAACTAGGCTCCGTGTAAATCTGCTTTTGTTTGGAAGATAATAAACTTAACAAAACAGTGCTAAAATGATGTATGTAACACCTAGAGCAACCCATAGGATCACGAACCAGAGGGCTCGGATTTAGGCCGGCGATTAAGAAGGGAAATCCGACGTCGCCGGATTTGTGGGTAGCTAGGGTATTTTGGGTGATTGTGTAGGTTTCTGTAAATCATTTTAGCCATTTTAGTGTTGTTTAAATAAATTAGTTTCACTGCAGATAGAATCTGGAAGCGTATATCGGAAAGGATATCTTAAAACACCAAATACGACACGATTAAAACGCATTGTGATATAAATTCTGTAGCGATGCAGGTTAGGGTTAAAATCCAGTAAGGTTAAGTGTTTAATAGCTCGATATAGTCGTGTACAATATAACTAGTACGTGGGAACGGGTGTTTTTCATTTCCGTCATGTCGAAGTAGCCGTTTACTTATATAAATTAAATTGTGATATTAGATTCGAATACGGGATTTGCGGAGGCAGCGAGGAAAGGGAAAGGATTGGCAATTCCTGAATAGATTCACGTTTTCCGGTGAGTAGACTAAATATCTACCGGGGAATTGTGTAAAGATGGCATGATGCGCCCGTAGTTTTATTTAACTTAATGCTTTATTTTGTTATGCCGAATTGACAATATGCATTTATCATTCACATATACTTGTTTAGTTGCTAGAACACTACATAACTATCGACGAGTCATGCCACGTGCACGTCGTATATGTTACACACACCTCGTCGATATTACTATGTCACTTTTACACTTAGCACAATTCTTGTTAAAATGATTCATATCGTATCTTACATACTAATAATAGTAGTAAATTGCATCATTAATATCATGTTAGTATCTGTGTATTTCATGTTGATATAAGAGGTAAATGTATTATTGAGGATTTATGGTTTTGAGTTTTGAGTACTATTACATAAATCCAGTGATTTTATGATTGAGGTGTCATGTCCACCATGAGATGTTTAATGATTTGGTTTTATTCCGGACCGAGTGGGGGAGATATACGGTCGCGGATTTTACGTTATCCATACTGAGTGGGGGAGATATACAGTTGGATACATGGTGGACCCGGTCGAGACCGAGGGACAGGATAGCCGCATTGAGGCGGGGGAGCCTAGCGAGGTTACTCGATACCGGAGATAGTGGTAAAAATACGGCGTATATCTAAAGGATAACGACCGGTATTGTTGATTTCAGGATCATTCGAGGAATGATTCCTGTGAGAAATGGAAGTTTTGTGTCGATGATGGACACGGGGAAATGAATTTTATTGGGAATAAATGATGAGATTTCAGTTTGGACTATGAGATTCATATTATAGATTCTTGATTTTTCACATATAATCATACATTATACTTGTTCACATCTTAGTTAGTATGATCGTCATATTTACATTATTAACCGTTATATGTTAGTTATATTCACTGAGTTGTCAACTCACCCCGTTGTGCCACAGTTCTTTGCAGGGGTAGAGTGGACGGTTAGCTGGGGTGCAAATCTACTTTTGCAGGTTTATCACATCTTTTGATAGGTGGGTTACATATGTAGTAACCTTCTCTTTTGGTATTGTATTTTGTATCTAGAAAATCTCCATCAGACCTGTATATGACTTAGAGTGAGAGATGATATGTATATTATTGACAGTTGAGATCGTTTAGTTCTATAAATTGTGGTTTCATTTCTTTATGTCTGAGATTCGTATTAATGCCCTATTTACTGAGGTTTTATTTTCCGCTGTTGATATTGTTGATCCCAACTAGGTATGCAACCAAACTTAACGCCTTATACTTGTTTAATATTTTAACTTCATAACATGTGATTTTTACTTAAAAAATTAATTTTTCTATATAAAGAATTCTGCAAAAAGGATTTTGATCTTGGGTTTCGGCTTACTTGGACTGTGTGCATATCTTTAGATATGATACAATCTAACTCCCGGTCACATCCAAACTTGGGTCGTGACAAAGTTGGTATCAGAGCTTAGGAATAACCTTAAGGAATTTGAGTAGGGGATGATAATATGTTGACGTGAGTCCGTGAGTTAGGATGACCTTTGGTTTGATGGAGTAGGTGAATTAGGATGAGTGCAGTACCGAACGTATGTTCCGCGGCATATTTACGTTATCGTATTCAGCCTAACTAACCTTAGGATGTATATCTTGGTCTATTCTTCCGTTGATTTTCCGTTATTAATTGTTCCTATTCATACGCCTTATCAACTCTCGTTTCTTGTTCCAGTTGCTATGGCTACACGGGCTAGGCGAGCCGCAGCCAGAGATGCAGCTAGGGTGAGTCCGCCTATGACGACAACTGGTACACCGGACATTCCGGCGGTGCATGAGCATGTTGGTCCTCCTCCTCCAGATCGCATGACTAGGATTGAAGAGGGCATGTTGGGATTGCAGCGAGTGCTAGGACAGTTAGCTGAGGCCACTCGAGTACTGAGACAGGATCCGGCACCGACCGTAGCAGAGTCCGAGGTACAGCCTACGCAGACGGTGGCACTAGTAGATACGAGGGTGATAGAGGTATCACTTGTAGAGTTTATGAGATTGAGACCTCCAGTATTTACGGGGACCGATGTAGCGGAAGATCCTCAATCCTTTCTTGATAGGATAGCGAGGATTGGCAGATCATTGCGATGTTCTGATACGAGGTCAGTTGAGCTGACTAGCTTTCGTTTGGAGGGACTTGCACAGGAGTGGTGTGAGTCGATGGAGAGAGGGCGAGCCACGAGTCTTCCTCCGATATCGTGGACCGAGTTTTCCACGGTTTTTCTTGCCAGATTTCTTCCCCAGAGTGTGAGGGACGCTAGAGCTAGCAGTTTTGAAGCGTTGCGGAAATTGGCAAGTATGTCGGTGGCAGATTATGATTTACGATTCACCCAGCTGTCGCGCTATGCCCCATACTTAGTACCTACGGAGGAGCTTCGGGTGAAGAGGTTCCTAAGGAGTCTGGACACACAGTTGTATCTGGCTATAGGCTCCCAGCTTTTTGATATGTATGCACAGGCCATGGATGCAGCGATACGAGTGGAGGAGCGTTTGAGCGAGGCAGTGGTTGTTCCAGAGCCAAAGAGGAATAGACCGATAGGGCCAATGACTAGACAGTTTGGCAGAGGTAGAGGCAGATATACTCTAGGCCGCAGAATCGGACGAGGTTGGACCCAGGGCTAGATGTTCAGTTCTTATCCTGATGATCAGAGGCCTCCATCTACATGTTTTAGTTGTGGACTTCCCGGACACTTTGCACGGGACTGTAGATCCCAGGGAGGGACCGTTGTTCCACAGGCTGCTTTACCCCTTCCACCTTCTACGCCGATGGCTTTACTTCCTCCCTAAGTTGGCGCTACACGCCAGGCATTTGCACCCCGAGGTCGAGGCTTTGCGGGACGTTCTCAGAGAGGTCGAGGAGATAGAGGTAGAGGACGACAGGATGCGGGCAGGGGCCAGGCACGGGTATTTGCGCTGACTCCACAGGATGCCCAGGCATCAAATGCAGTCGTGTCAGGTACTCTTACAGTATGCTCGTTAGAGGCACATGTTTTATTTGATCCCGGTTCTACACATTCGTATGTATCTTCACGATTTGCACTTTCTTTGGGGAAAAAGCCGTCGTTGTTAGAGTTACCATTAGTGGTGATTACCCCGGTGGGAGATTCTTTTATAGCTCGGCACGTATTCAGGTCATGTTCTGTGCGTATTGGTGATAGAGATTCGCTAGTTGATCTGATTCTCCTGGATATGCTATATTTTGATATACTTCTTGGTATGGATTGGTTGGCCGCCTGTCATGCCTATGTAGATTGTCGGGGAAAGACGGTTAGATTTTGTTTTCCAGGTGAACCGGTGTTTATTGTGCAGGGGGATTGTAAATTAACTCCTACCAACATGATTTCTGCTCTTTGTGCGGGGCGACTCTTGAAGAAGGGTTGTCATGGGTTCTTGGCATTCGTTCAGGACTTAGGGGTCGCTGAGATTCCATTGGACCAGGTTCCGATCGCACGAGAATTTTCTGAGGTGTTTCCTGCTGAGTTACCAGAATTGCCACCCGATCGTGACATTGAATTTTGCATCGACTTAATTCCGGGTGCGGGGCCTATTTCTATACCACCCTATCGAATGGCACCGACGGAATTGAAGGAACTCAAAAGCCAGTTGCAAGAGTTGTTAGATAGAGGGCTTGTTCGTCCCAGTGTATCACCGTGGGGAGCTCCTGTCTTATTTGCAAAGAAGAAGGACGGTAGTATGAGACTGTGCATCGACTACCGACAGCTGAATCGAGTCACTATGCGAAACAGGTATCCACTACCACGTATAGATGACTTGTTCGATCAGTTGCAGGGAGCTGGTTACTTCTCAAAGATCGATTTACGGTCAGGGTATCACCAGTTGAGGGTTCGGAAAGACGATATTCCGAAGACTGCGTTTCGCACGAGATATGGGCACTATGAATTTCTGGTGATGTCGTTCGGACTCACCAACGCTCCAACAGCTTTTATGGATATGATGAACCGTATATTCAGACCCTTTATTGATCAATTTATTATAGTGTTCATAGATGACATTCTTGTTTATTCTCGGAGTCGGACGGAGCACGAGCAGCATTTACGTATTACGTTGCAGACCTTGAAGGAGCATCCGCTGTTTGCAAAATTCTCTAACTGTGCTTTTTGGCTCGATATTATGGAGTTCTTGGGTCACATAGTTACGAGAGAGGGTATATGTTTGAACCCAAAGAAGCTTGAAGCGGTACAGCACTGGTCCAGACCTGTGTCAGTTATAGAGGTTCGGAGTTTCTTAGGTTTGGCAGGTTATTACCGACGCTTCGTGCAGGATTTTTCATGGATAGCTGCACCTTTGACCGGATTGACTAGGAAGGAGGTTCCATTTCAGTGGACAGATTCATGTGAGCAGAGTTTCCAGCAGTTGAAGACGCGCTTGACTACTGCACCTGTCTTATCTTTACCTTCCGGGTCAGGAGGTTTTGTTGTGTATTGTGATGCTTCTAGAGTGGGTTTAGGCTGTGTGTTGATGCAGCACGGCAGGGTTGTAGCTTATGCTTCTCGACAGTTGAAGAGGCACGAACAAAACTACCCCACTCATGATCTAGAGATGGCTGCTGTGGTACTCGCGTTGAAGATTTGGAAACATTACTTGTTTGGAGAGTCGTGTCAAATCTTCACAGATCATAAGAGTTTAAAGTATATTTTTTAGCAGAGGGATCTGAACATAAGGCAGCGTAGATGGATGGAACTGGTGAAAGATTACGATTGTGAGATCTTGTATCATCCAGGCAAAGCGAATGTTGTAGCAGATGGTTTGAGTCGGAGACCTGGAGGTAGCTTATCTCATTTGCACATCTTGCAGAGACAGTCTTCTACAGACTGGCAGATCTTATATGATAGTCGTATACAGTTTGAGTTCACATCGGCAGGAGGCCAGCTAGCACATGTTCGCACCCGACCTCAGTTATTGGATCGCATTCGAGAGGCACAGCCCGCAGATACTCGTATGATGGAGATTATGGATCAGGTTAGGCAGGGCAGGGAGATGAAGTTTGTGATTGATGATCATGGAGTATTACGTTTTAGGACTCGTCTCTGTGTGCCAGATTCTGACGGATTGAGGCGTGAGATTTTAGAGGAGGCCCATAGGTCAGCATACAGTATTCATCCTGGTTCCACCAAGATGTATCATGATCTGAAGGATGTTTACTGGTGGGAAGGAATGAAGAGGGATGTTTCGAGATGCTTGACTTGTCAGCAAGTCAAAGCAAAACACCAGAGGCCAGCCGGAGAGTTGCAGCCCTTACCCATTCCAGAGTGGAAATGGGAACAGATTTCCATGGATTTTGTGGTGGGTCTATCCAGGACTAGCAGAGGGTATGATTTCATTTGGGTGATTGTTGATAGGTTAACAAAGGCAGCTCATTTTCTCCCAGTAAAGACGACGTATGGTTTTGCACAGTATGCTCGGATTTATATCGATGAGATTGTACGTCTGCATGGAGTTCCAACGTGCATAGTTTCAGATAGGGGTACCCAGTTTACTAGCAGGCTATGGCAGAAACTTCAAGAAGCTTTGGGTACACGGTTGAGTTTCAGCACAGCTTTTCACCCACAGACAGACGGTCAGTCGGAACGGACCATTCAGACACTAGAGGATATGCTTCGGGCTTGTAGCCTTGATTTCGGTGGTAGTTGGGATCGCCACCTACCTTTGATAGAATTCTCGTACAACAACAGTTTTCAGGAGACGATCCAGATGGCACCCTTTGAAGCTTTGTATGGGAGGAAATGTCGATCGCCCGTTTGCTGGACGGAACTGAGCGAGAGTTGCATCTTGGGACCGCAGATAGTACATGAGACTACAGAGAAAATTCAGTTGATAAGGGATAGAATGAAGGCGGCCCAATGCAGACAGAAATCGTATGCAGATCGACGACGTCGTAGACTCGAGTTTGGAGTGGAGATCATGTGTTCCTTCGGGTATCTCCAATGAAAGGTGTGATGCGTTTCGGGAAGAAGGGGAAGCTCAGCCCCAGATATGTCGGACCTTACGAGATTCTGGAGAGAGTGGGTGCCGTAGCTTATTGCTTAGTACTTCCACTGAGTTTTCCCGACGTGCATCCGGTGTTCCACGTTTCGATGCTTCTTAGGTATCTTCACGATCCATATCACGCGATCCAGCATCAGACCTTACAGCTTGAGCCGGATTTATTCTACACAGTGCAGCCAGTCGCTATTCTTGACAGGAAGGCAAAGAAACTATGATCGAGGGTACTTCCGTCTGTGAAGGTTCTTTGGCAAGGAAATAATCACGAGGAGATTACTTGGGAGACCGAGGATGCGACGCGAAAGAAATTTCCACATCTTTTCGAGGGTATGTCTAGTTAATTATTTTAAATTCAGGGACCGAATTTTTCTTAAGGGGGGAGGGATATTGTAGCATTCTAAAAATTTAGAAATAAATAAAATTAATTAATTTAATAATAATATGATAAATCACAAAGTTGTTAAAAACAAATAAGTCAATTTTCATAAGTTCTATGTAAAACAATTTAAATTAAAATTTTAGTATGCAACATAAATAAGTTATAAGGGTTTTAGTGATAATTTTAGCTTCATTTTAATAAAATGTGTGTTTTATATTAAACTAAGTTGTGAGAGTTTTTTTGGGGTAAAGTTTAGGATTTTTGTGCAAATGGAAATTGTTAAGGGTGTAAATGAAGATGGGATGGAAAATCATTTAGTTCAGAATTTAAATTCAAATTAAAACAAAATTAAAGGATAAGGCTAGCACACCTCATACTTGCATGCACAACACTCACCTCACACCTCCTACTTGCATGAAACCCTTACCTCTAGCTTGATCCCACCTCCTCCTTCACCTTATCCCTTTCATTTGCCATATATAAACCTTGTTCAGATCATAGTTAATTAAGAATTCTGAATTTTTCTGAAAGAAAAACAAAAATTAAAAGAGAAAAAGAAAGAACAAGAGGAAGAAGAAGATAAAAGAAGCTATGTTCTAGGTTTTCTTCACCATCAAGCTAGGAGGGGCTTAGCATCTTAGAGGGGTTATTCCAACAACTTTTTTATGGGTAAAATTCTTAAACACAGTAGGAGATTTAAATTCTGTAGCTTAGTTTAAATTGAAATGAAAAATGTCCTATAAATTCGTATTTTTGTCCAAACTAAGCTCCGTGTAAATCTGCTTTTGTTTGGAAGATAACAAACTTAACAAAACAGTGCTAAAATGATGTATGTAACACCTAGAGCAACCCATATGCATTTATCATTCACATATACTTGTTTAGTTGCTAGAACACTACACAAGTATCGACGAGTCATGCCACGTGCACGTTTTATATGTTACACACACCTCGTCAATATTACTATATCACTTTTACACTTAGCACAATTCTTGTTAAAATGATTCATATCGTATCTTACATACCAATAATAGTAGTAAATTGCATCATTAATATCATGTTAGTATCTGCGTATTTCATGTTGATATAAGAGGTAAATGTATTATTGAGGATTTATGGTTTTGAGTTTTGAGTACTATTATATAAATCCAGTGATTTTATGATTGAGGTGTCTTGTCCACCATGAGATGTTTTATGATTTGGTTTTATTCCGGACCGAGTGGGGGAGATATACGGTCGCGGATTTTACGTTATCCATACTGAGTGGGGGAGATATACAGTTGGATACATGGTGGACCCGGTCGAGACCGAGGGACAGGATAGCCGCATTGAGGCGGGGGAGCCTAGTGAGGTTACTCGATACCGGAGATAGTGGTAAAAATACGGCGTATATCTAGAGGATAATGATCGGTATTGTTGATTTCAGGATCATTCGAGGATTGATTCCTGTGAGAAATGGAAGTTTTGTGTCGATGATGGACACGAAGAAATGAATTTTATTGGGAATAAATGATGAGATTTCAGTTTGGACTATGAGATTCATATTATAGATTCTTGATTTTTCACATATAATCATACATTATACTTGTTCACATCTTAGTTAGTATGATCGTCATATTTACATTATTAACCGTTATATGTTAGTTATATTCACTGAGTTGGTAACTCACCCCCGTTGTGCCACAGTTCCTTGCAGGGGTAGAGTGGACGGTTAGCTGCGGTGCAGATCTTCTTTTGCAGCTTTATCATATCTTTTGATAGGTGGGTTACATATTTAGTAACTTTCTCTTTTGGTATTGTATTTTGTATCTAGAAAATCTCCATCAGACCTGTATATGACTTAGAGTGAGAGATGATATGTATATTATTGACAGTTGAGATCGTTTAGTTCTATAAATTGTGGTTTCATTACTTTATGTCTGAGATTCGTATTGATGCCTTATATACTGAGGTTTTATTTTCCGCTGTTGATATTGTTGATCCCAACTAGGGATGCAACCAAACTTAACACCTTATACTTGTTTAATATTTTAACTTCATAACATGTGATTTTTACTTAAAAAATTAATTTTTCTATATAAAGAATTCCGTAAAAAGGATTTTGATCTTGGGTTTCGGCTTACTTGGGCTGTATGCATATCTTTAGATATGATACAATCTAACTGCCAGTCACATCCAAACTTGGGTCGTGACAGCTTGACGAGTCATGACTTCGGTCTATGATGGATGACGACGCTCGTTTCCGCTCTCTATTTTCCTGAGTAAGAACTCTGAGAGTAGTATGCGAAGAAGCTCCGTCGCCTCAAACATGGCGATGAAGGACCGAGATGTTCTTAAACTAGAAATTCGCCTCAAACATGGTGATAACGGACCGAGATGTCCCTAATCTAGAACCTCGCCTCAAACATGGCGACAACGGACCGAGAAGTCCTTAAACTAATTATCCACCTCAAATATGGCGATAAAGGACCGAGAAGTCCCTAAACTAATTATCTGCCTCAAATATGGCAACATTGGACCGAGAAGTCCCTAAACTAACAATGGACCGAGAAGTTCTTAAACTAACAATGGACCGAGATATTCCTAAACTAGAACCTCGCCTCAAATATGGCTACATTGGACCAAGATGTCCCTAAACTAAAATTTCGCCTCAAACATGGCGATAATGGACCGGAATGTCCCTGAACCAGCATATCGCCCCCAAATACGGCGACATGTTCCCTTGAGATCTATATTGCAATCGAATTCCTAACGGTGAAGTTTGCAACTCAAGCCTCACTGGTTACATAGCTACTCCAGCAATGAAGCCACTCCCAAAACCCACCGGCAAACAGGTGGGTCACCTGGGACGAAACTACTTTCGAGAGTTTCGCCATTAAAAAAACGGTATGTCCACAAGCAAAATGGGCACGAATGAAAACCCGAAAGGGTGCCGTGAGTAAACAGCAGGACTGCCGGCGTGTTTTTGAAAACCCAAATAGGGCGCAAACTCATAAATTAAAAAAATTCATGTGCCCTTGCAAGGTCCTCTAGACCTTGTGAGGAGAAAATACCTGCGTGGGATCCTTACGACTCATAAAGGAGAAACACATTTAGGAGTCCTCATGATTTCTGAGGAGAAATTATACTTACGGGATCCTCATGACTCGTAAGGAGAATTCCTTTTATGAAACCATCATGGCTCATGAGATTCAAAAGCCTTAAGCAATAGGGATATGAACCTGTTCTTAAGACGCCACATCCCCCAAGTTCCCTACAGGCGGTCCAATATTGACCCCTGTATACAATCTACGGGCACGAATAAATATTTCCTCACCAAGTTCCACCAACGACGAGAAATGTCCCTGTATGGTGAACGACACTTGTTAGTCCTCTCGACTTATAAGAAAAAAATACTCTTGCAAGATCCTTACGACTTACAAAAGAGAATATCACTTAGGAATCCTCACGATTCCTAAGGAGAAAATACACTTACGAGAACTCCTCCTGATAGAGTTCTTGATAATGTATCGACCCCTCAAAGAAGTGAAAGGCCAGGCTATTGCCGACTTTCTCGCGGAGCATCCGATACCAGCCGACTCCCCCTTAAATTGTGAGTTGCCGGATGAACATGCGTTCGACACAATCGAAGGAGAGAAAGAAGAAAATGATTCCCAATGGGAACTTTACTTCGATAGAGTATCTTCCATGAAAAGGCGAAAGCAAAACACCCCATAATCAAAGCTGGGGTGGGCCTTATCTTCGTGACTCCGCAAGGAGGGATATTGCGTTACGCCCTCTCCTTAACGAAGCCAAGTACTAACAATGAAGCTGAATATGAAGCTTTGATAGCAGGTCTCGAGATCTCTATCGACATGGGAATCAAAAACCTCCTCATATATGGAGACTCCCAGCTGATCGTTAGCCAAGTAAATGGAGACTATCAGACGTGCAAGCCAGAGCTGATAAAGTATGGCGAAAGAGTGCAGCAACTGCTGACACAAATCCCTTTCTACATTCTGGAGAGTATACCGCATGCAGAAAACAACAAGGCGGGTGCATTGTCCAAATTGGCTAAGAAATTGGCTGATGACGATCTCGATGACGTAAAGATCATTGTGCAAATTCGCAGGGTTCTCATGCTAACAGATATATCTTCGGAAAATCTGATAGAGTCATTCGAAAGAAAAGAAACGACAACAAAAGCAGCCCTTCAAATAAAGGACGGAGAAAAGGTTACGGATTGGAAGGAAGTCTTCATAGATAACTTCAAATCCCAATGAACGCCTGAAAATGCGTCTTCTAGACATCAGCTCATCCTGAAACGAGCTATGTCCTTCGCCTTCCTCAATGATACTCTATATAAGAGATCTTTCGACTGTCTGTGGCTTAGATGCCTGGGACCAGAAGAAGCGAAGAGAGTTGTCCAAGAAACTCACGACGGACTCTACGGCTCTCATCAAGCTGGGCCAAAAATGAAGCTGAAGATAAAAAGAATGGGTTGCTATTGGCCCACAATGATTCAGGACTGCCCCGAATTAGCGAAGCAGTGTAACTCGTGCCAAATCCACGGGGACTTCATCTACCAACATCCAAATCCGCTACACCCAATAGTGGATAGCTGGCCGTTCGAAATGTGGGGAACCGATATAATTGGCCCCATTGAACCGGCGTCGTCCAAAGGACATCGGTTTATACTGGCAATGAACGACTACTTCTCTAAGTGGGCAAAAGCAGCACCACTAAGAGAGGTGAAGACGGAGAATATCCTCCATTTCTTCAGGACACATGTCATCTATAGGTTCGGCACTCCGCGACGAATTATCTCGGATAATGTGCCAGCTTATAGATGTCATAAAATCAGCCAATTCACACAGCAACATAAAATAGATCGGAGATACTCTTCAGTTTATAATTTTCGGGCCAACGGTCTAGCTGAAGCTTTCAACAAGACCTTGAAGAAGAATATAAAGAAAACAGTGTCCTGAAATAAAAAAGACTGGCACGAAAAGTTGCACGAAGCTCTCTGGGCATACCGAACAACGTTCAAAACGGCTACGAATACAACACCATACATGTTGGTATTCAGCACGGAAGCAGTGCTTCCCCTGGAAATAGAACTCCCTTCTCTACGAGTAGCGGTTTAATACGAGCTGACAGATGAAGAAAATGCTCATGTTCGTCTTGAAGTGCTCGATGCCCTCAACGAAACTCGCCTTATAGCACAGCAAAATCTGGAGGCTTATAAGGCAAGGATGACACGGTCATACGAAAAACTGACCAGGCTGAGAACATTCCGCCAAGGCGAACTCGTACTAGTCGTCAAAAGACCAGTGATCCCCAATCGTGCAAAACGGGGGAAATTCGAGCCGAACTATGAAGACCCGTACATTATAGACAAAGTCTACCAAGGTGGAGCCTACCTGCTCATGCATATGCATGACGAAAGACCCTTCCGGCCAATAAATGGTCGATTCCTCAAAAAATACTATGCTTGACGAGTCACGACTTCGGTCTATGATAGATGATGACGCTCGTTTCCGCTCTCTATCTTCCTGAGTCAGAACTCTGAGAGTAGTATGCAAAGAAGCTCCGTCGCCTCAAACATGGCGATGAAGGACCGAGATGTTCTTAAACTAGAAATTCGCCTCAAATATGGCGATAACGGACCGAGATGTCCCTAAACTAGAACCTCGCCTCAAATATGGCAACAACGGACCGAGAAGTCCTATAACTAATTATCCGCCTCAAATATGGCGATAAAGGACTGAGAAGTCCCTAAACTAATTATCTGCCTCAAATATGGCAACATTGGACCGAGAAGTCCCTAAACTAACAATGGACCGAGAAGTTCTTAAACTAACAATGGACCAAGATATTCCTAAACTAGAACCTCGCCTCAAATATGGCGACATTGGACCGAGATGTCTCTAAAATAAAATTCCGCCTCAAACATGGCGATAATGGACCGGAATGTCCCTAAACCAGCATATCGCCCCCAAATACGGTGACATGCTCCCTTGATATCTATATTGCAATCGAATTCCTAACGGCAAAGGTTGCAACTCAAGTCTCACTGGTTACATAGCTACTCCAGCAATGAAGCCACTCCCAAAACCCACCGGCAAACAGGTGGGTCACCTGCGACGAAACTACTTTCGAGAGTTTCGCCATTAAAAAACGGTATGTCCACAAGCAAAATGGGCAGGGATGAAAAACCGAAAGGGTGCCGTGAGTAAAAACAGCAGGACTGCCGACGAGTTTTTGAAAACCCAAATAGGGAGCAAACTCATAAATTAAAAAAATTCATGTGCACTTGCAAGGTCCTCTAGACCTTGTGAGGAGAAAATACTTGCGTGGGATTCTTACGACTCATAAAAGAGGAACACATTTAGGAGTCCTCATGATTTCTGAGGAGAAATTACACTTACGGGATCCTCATGACTCGTAAGGAGAATTCCCTTTATGAAACCATCATGGCTCATAAGATTCAAAAGCCTTAAGCTACAGAGATGTGAACATGTTCTTAAGCCGCCACACCCCCCAAGTTCCCTACAGGTGGTCCAATATTGACCCTTGTATTCAATCTACAGGCACGAATAAATATTCCCTCACCAAGTTCCACCAACAACGAGAAATGTCCCCGTATGGTGAACGACACTTGTTAGTCCTCTCGACTTATAAGGAAAAAATACTCTTGCAAGATCCTTACGACTTACAAGAGAGAATATCACTTAGGAATCCTCACGATTCCTAAGGAGAAAATACACTTATGAGATCTTCACGACTCATAGAGAGAAACGCCTTTATGAGACCCTTATGGCTTATAATGTCAAAAAGCCTTAGTCGACAGGATCGTAACCTTGTTTGCTATGCCATTTTTGTTCGAACCAACAAAGGCAAATGATGATTCGCTCCTGGCAATATCCCAACTGCAACGATGTTGATGCCTAAACAGTTGTCAAACTCTAAATCCTTTCACGGCAAATGATGATTCGCTTCTGGCAATATTCCAGTCGTAGCGATACTGATGCCAAGGTTGGTATCGGATTCCAAACTCACAATAAAAACAGCAGCGAGTAGCAAAAAAATTACATATAAAATAGCCGAAATGATGGGACAACTCGCAATAAAAATCAGCGAGCAAAAAAATATGCATATAAAAACAGCCGAAATATTTTAGCAACTCGCAATAAAAAGCAGCGAGTAAAAATATAATAAAAAATAGCCGAAATGATTGGGCACCGAAGATAAAAAGCCGAAATGATTGGGCAATCGCGACTTTCACGATATGAAAAACTAAAAAAAATATAGCATCGTGGCAATAAAAAATAAAATAAAATAAAATTTCATCTGCCTTGCAAGTATTTCCATATTGACTCTTGTATACGATCCAAGGGAACAAATGAAAGAAAGGAAACCATATTTTCACACCAGGCTCCGTCAAAAGGTGAGCCAGATCTTGATGGCAACATCTACAACCTAAAGATCGGCTCGACGCTCTTCTCATTCTGACAGGGTGCGGACGTGACGTCAGCAAAGCTCCAAGGAGCCAAATCAAAAAGGAGTAATGGAAAAATCCCAGCTCCAACTCGATGTTCCTTCTCGGTGTAGACGCAACGTCAACAAACAAAAGTGGAGTGATGGTAAAAATCCTAGCTCCAGCTCGACGTTCTCCTCAATCCAGCAGGGTGTGGGCGTAACTATCAAATGAAATTGGAGCAATGGCATATTCCTAACTCCATATCTCGATGGCAACATCTACAGCCTAGATATCAGCTTGGCGTTCCTTCTCAGTGCAGACGCTGTTAGTTATATTGTTCTCCACCGAAAGACGCGGCCGTGACGTTGGACGTCTGGCCTGAATTTTTGGGGGAAAAGCTATTTGGTTTTATCCGTCCACCTCTCCGAAGATGCCAAGTTGATTTATGGCACCGTGTATCGGAGGTTTAAACGGATGCGGCCGTTGTAGCAGACTTCGTCAGATTCCCCATCGTTTGTGAGGGGTTTTTGATTGTGGGGACGCTCTTCCCTGCAGGCGCAAGCCTCTGCAGTTAATTACGCTACCGCGTAGCGGTAACCAAATTCTTCTTCTCCAGATGGTCACTTCGTGTCGTGTGTGTTTGTTTTATTTTTTTGTTGCCAGTGGATTGTATACAGAGACTAATTTGTGTTGTCGCCCGTAAGGCGTAGATTGGTCCAAATCCGTATTTTCTTATATTTAGGTTTGATTTGGGTTTAAGGATCGTTAATCTCATTGAGATTAAGATCAATTTAAACGTTTGTTAAGGATACATTAGTCTAATTCTAGACTAAGATCTACTCAACAGGATTTTGGATATTTTAGATCCAACGAAAGAGTATTTGGACTCTATCATTTTAGTTTAGGGACATTGCGGTCCATTGGGTTTAAGGACAACGTAGTCCATGGAGTTTAAAGACATCATAGTCTGTGTTTAAAAACATCATAGTCTAGTTTAAAGACATCATAGTCTGTGGGGTTTAAAGACATCATAGTCTGTAAAGTTTTTGGTTGTCGGGACCCGCCACCTCTCTGAAGACGTTGAAGAATTACAACGACACATATCAAAAGTGTGAAGAGATGTACCCTTGAACCGATGTTGGTTGAGAGATCTGTAGTCGAGGTTTGGAACTAAGACCAATTAAAGAGATTATGAGCACATAGGCTCAGTTAATCTGAATTGAGGACTTATGGCCAACTTGGGCTTAGTCCACTCAGATTTGAATAAAATGTTGAACATTTGTTTGGGCTCAGTCCCTTTTGGTTCAATAATGCTGAGCATTAATTTAGGTTCTAACACCCCTCTTTCTTTTGTTTTTTATTGGGTGTTGAACACTCTTTACGGTGCAGAGTGTTTTATATAAAGAACACTTTGTGTTCCCTCAGCACACACGTGAGGAGCACGTGGTGCGCTTGGCGCTGAGTGCCAGACCTGGAGCACTAAGGCGCTTCTTGTGAAATAGTGCACACGTGAAGAGCACGTGGTGCGCTTGACGCTGAGCGCCAGACCTGGAGCGCTGAAACGCTTCTTATGAAATGGCACACACATGAGGAGCACGTGGTGTGCTTGGCGCTGAGCGCCGGTCAATGAATGCAGAGCGCTCTTCTAAAATAGTGCCCACGTAAGGAACACATGGAGCGCTTGGCGCTGATCGCCAGACTTGGAGCGCTAAGGCGCTTCTTGTAAAATAGCGCACACGTGAGGAGCACGTGTTGCGCTTGGCGCTGAACGCCAGACCTGGAGAGCTAAAGCGCTTCTTATGAAATGGCGCACACGTGGGGAGCACGTGGTGCGCTTGGCGCTGAACGCCAGACTTGGAGCGCTGAAGCACTTCTTAACGCACGCGTGAGGAGCGCGCCAGACTTGGAGCGCTGAAGCCCTTCTTTGGCATTTCTGGTCAGTTATGTGCTCCGAGAATTAAATTCTCGTTTATAAGAGATTTTGTCTCATGGATCTAAGAACTGAGTTCTTCTTTTTATGAGGAGATGCTTTGATCTCTTCTGTTTTTTGTGAAAGACTTGGTCTTATAGATCTGTGATCTAGAAAAAGAACTAAGTTTTTCTAATGTGAGAGCTGAACTCTCAAATATGGAGGAGATGTTATGATCTCTCTTCTTTTTTTTTACCTTGAAGAAAATTTCTTCTTCTTAGAGCTTGCTCTTCTCCTTTTCTTTTCTGAGAACTTGAAGTTTATGGGGGGTTCTTCTTTTTCTCCTCAAGACTTGAAGTCTTAGGTCCTTTATATAGGGAAGGCTGATTTGTTGAATCAGTTAGGGGATCTCTCATTGAGAGATTTTTGATTGATTTGGGGAATGTTTTCCACCGTTGGATCTTTGATCCAAGGGCTTCTATTTTACAGAAGACAATCTTCTTGTTTTTAACAAGATTGGGAAAATATTTTCCCATACAGATTTTATTATGTAGCTTGGTAATTTTTAATCACCATTGGATCTTTGATCCAAGGGTGCTCTGATTTACAGAGCACAAAATTTCCTGTTTAGAAAGATTTGAGGAGTATTTCCTCAACAGAATTTTACTCTGTAATTTGATGATCTATTCATCTCAGTTGGATTTTTGATCCAATGGTGGAGAACATTTAGTTCTAGCGCTTGGCGCTCTCGTGCTTTGCACGTGAGGCGCTGCCTCAGAGTCTTTGACTCTTAGCGATGGCGCTCCTGGCACTGGCGCTCTCATGCTTTGCATGTGAGGCGCTATCTCAGAGTCTTTGACTTTTAGCGCTGGCGCTCCTAGCGCTAACGCTCTCGTGCTTTCTACATGAGGCGCTGCCTCAAAGTCTTTGACTCTTAGCACTGGTGCTCTTAGAGCGAGCGCTCTCCTGCTTTGCACGTGAGGCGTTTCCTCATTACTGAAGGTGTCTTTTCACCTTCCTTCTCTGCTTTTCCTGAGTCAAACTTCTCTTTCCCAGAGCTTGGAAATAGTTCCATCATGCACAGTATTTTCTGTGCCTAGACTTAAATGTCTCCCTTCGTAATCTGAAGTAATGCTTCTTTTCTCTCTCATTTTCAGAGAATCGTTTTAACAGAGAAGAGCTATGGCTTGTAATCGCCCACATGTTCGCCGTCAGCCATGGGAAGTGCCCATTGAGGAAATTGTTCCTCGTTTTGCTGCGCGCTTGGTGAACCCTACTCTTACGGATGACCAATGCGACACGGTGCTGCACGAGCTCTTGACTCGTATAGGATCTTCTCTCCCCATCAGCTTCATTTGGCTCCGGATGGTTTTCTTTTCCGTGATCAATGATATTCCCCCTCCTCCAGCGGAGATGACTCCGGCAATGCTCGACGCCGTGGAAGACAAGATCGAGTGATTCCACGAGGCACTTCTGATCACCACAGCTCTGAGGGATCGCTCTGTTCGGCTGCTAAGCTAGATACGGGCTCAGCGGGTCGTCATGTCTACCTTTGCTGATGGGTGTGGTGCTGACCGATGGGTAGTTACTCATCGTGAAGATCGCCGCTTTGTCATGGTGGAGAAGGCAGAGAGGGAGTTAGATAATTTTATCCATAGTTTTGTAAATCCCTGTACTTTCGATCCCGTGTTTGGTGATCTATTTCCTGTAGAATAAAATGTTCAATTAAATGCTTTTTTGTCGTTGAACACCTGTTCTTCCCCTGATGTGTGCATGTGCGTATATGAATGAGCCTGGTTTCATACATATCTGTAAACGAAACTTAAGCCGGCATAAACAGGAACAAATAGCTCTTAGCCAAAGATTTTGGCGGGAACAAATGCCCCTACTACTTTGCCCACGTAAGTATGTACGTGGGTGAAGTAGTGCAGAGTAATTCATAGCGTGTGACCGGTTTCAAGTCGGTATATAACTTTTAGAATCTTGATCTAAGAAGATAGCGAGCGATCACAAGCGTCGTCATTTATCATTGACTCAAATCTCAACTCTTAAGGGATATAGTTCCAAACCTCAGCCCCATGAGTTGCACCCTTCGATTTCTTTGTGTCTTAATCTGGCGTGAAGTAATTTACTTGCTCATGAGTAACTCCTCCATTTCAGTGGCATGTAACTTTGGCAAGTGTAGCCTGTAGACGGTAGATAACAGTTCATCTTGACCTCTTTGTAGGGTGGCGATGCCTTAGGAAGCAGGTTCAGATCTGCTGCCTAAGACTTTTCAACCTCATGAGCCGTGAGGGTCTCATAAAGACTTTTCTCCCTACGAGTCGAGAGGATCCGGTAGGTGTAATTTCTCCTTAGGAATCGTGAGGATTCCTAAGTGCGTTTTCTCTTGAAAGTCGTAAGGATCTCACAAGAGAATTGTTTTGCTTACAAGTCGAGAGGACTCGTAAGTGGTTGTTTCCCTCCTTGTCGATATTCGACTTGGGAGAGTATGGCCCATGGATAGTCCATCTTGACCTTTTTGCAAGGCAGTGGTGGCTTAGGAGACAGGGTTAAGATCTGCCACCTAAGACTTTTCAACTTTATAAGCCATGAGGGTCTCATAAAGACTTTTCTCCCTACAGGTCGAGAGGATCCCGTAGGTGTATTTTCTCCTTAAGGGTCGTGAGGACCCCTAAGTGAATTTTCTCTTGAGAATCGTAAGGATCTCACAAGAGAATTTTCTTTTCATGCGCAGGGACACTAATTTCCCTTAGGTCAAGACGAATCGAGAGATTCCTGCAAAGACACTGATTTCCTTGCGGGTCGACGTGAATCGAGAGGTTCTCGCCAAGGACGCTGATTTCCCTGAATCGAGGTTTTTGCCGAGGACACTGATTTCCCTGGGGTTGAAACGAATCAAGAGATTCCTGCAAAGACACTGATTTCCTTACGGGTCGACGCGAATCGAGGTTCTTGCCAAGGACGCTGATTTCCCTGAATCAAGATTTTTGCTAAGGACACTGATTTCCCTGGGATTGAGACGAATCGAGAGATTCCTGCAAAGACACTAATTTCCTTGCAGGTCGACGCGAATCGAGGTTCTCGCCAAGGATGCTGATTTCCCTGAATCGAGGTTTTTGCCAAGGACACTGATTTCCCAGGGGTCGAGACGAATCGAGAGATTCCTGCAAAGACACTGATTTCCTTGCGGGTCGACGCGAATCGAGGTTCTCGCCAAGGACGATGATTTCCCTGAATCGAGATTTTTGCCAAGGATACTGATTTCCCTGGGGTTGAGACGAATCGAGAGATTTATGCAAAGACACTGATTTCCTTGCGGATCGACGCGAATCGAGGTTCTCGCCAAGGACGCTGATTTCCCTGAATCGAGGTTTTTTCCAAGGACACTGATTTCCCTGGGGTTGAGACGAATCAAGAGATTCCTGCAAAGACACTGATTTCATTGCGGGTCGATGCGAATCAAGGTTCTCACCAAGGACGCTGATTTTCCTGAATCGAGGTTTTTTCCAAGGACACTGATTTTCCTGGGGTTGAGACGAATCGAGAGATTCCTGCAAAGACACTGATTTCCTTGCGGGTCGACGCGAATCGAGGTTCTCGCTAAGGATGCTGATTTCCCTGAATCGAGGTTTTTGCCAAGGACATTGATTTCCCTGCAGTCGAGACGAATCGTGAGATTCCTACAGAGACACTAATTTCCTTGCAGGTCGACCCGAATCGTGGTTCTCGCCAAGGATGCTGATTTCCCTAAATCGAGGGGCCTTGCCAAGGACACTAATTTCCCTGGGGTCGAGACGAATCAATAGATTCTTGCAAAGACACTGATTTCCTTGCGGGTCGACGCGAATCGAGGTTCTCGCCAAGAACGTTGATTTCCCTGAATCGAGAGGTTTTGCCAAGGATACTGATTTCCCTGGGGTCGAGACCAATCTAGAGATTCCTGCAAAGACACTGATTTTCTTGCGGGTCGACGCGAATCGAGAGGTTCTCACCAAGGACGCTGATTTCCCTGAATCAAGGGTTTTGCCAAGGACACTGATTTCCCTGGAGGTCGAGACGAATCGAGAGATTCCTACAAAAACACTGATTTCCTTACGGGTCGACGCGAATCGAGAGGTTCTCGCCAAGAACGCTAGTTTTCCTGAATCGAGAGGTTTTTGCCAAGGACACAGATTTCCCTGGGGTCGAGATGAATCGAGAGATTCATGCAAAGACACTGATTTCCTTGCGGGTCGACGCGAATCTAGAGGTTCTCACCAAGGACAACGATTTCCCTGAATCGAGAGGCCTTGCCAAGGACACTGATTTCCCTGGGGTCGAGAAGAATCAAGATATTCCTGCAGAGACACTGATTTCCTTGCGGGTCGACGCGAATCGAGAGGTTCTCGCCAAGGACGCTGATTTTCCTGAATCAAGAGGTTTTTGCCAAGGACACTGATTTCCCCGGGGTCGAGACGAATCGAGAGATTCCTGCAAAGACACTGATTTTCTTGCGGGTCGACACGAATCAAGATTTTCTCGTCAAGAACGCTGATTTCCCTGAATCGAAAGGTTTTACCAAGGACACTGATTTCTCTGGGGGTTGGAGGTCGTTGGATGACTTGCTCCGCTATCCGCGATGTCAGGATTGACATTCTCCGCTTTCTGCGGTGTCAGGGTTGACATTCTCCGCTTTCTGCGATGTCAGGGTTGACTTTCTCCGTTTTCTTCGGTGTCGGGATCGACTTTCTCCGTTTTTTACGGTGTCGGAGTTGACTTTCTCCGTTTTCTACAGTGTCGGGATCGACTTTCTCCATTTTCTACGGTGTCGGGTCGACTTTCTCCGTTTTCTACTGTGTCGGGATCGACTTTCTCCGTTTTCTACGGTGTCGGGGTCGACTTTCTCCGTTTTCTACGGTGTCGGGGTCGACTTTCTCCGTTTTCTACGGTGTCGGGATCGACTTTCTCCGTTTTCTACAATGTCGGGGTTGATTTTAGGTTGTCTGTGAACCCCAGAGTGTTGGAACTGGGGACTTTGCCGTGGCTCCGATTGGTGGTGCCGCGTCCATGTCCTGCTGGCATGAGGAGGAACGCCGTTGCTGGTCTTATGGGATGCAGATATTGCCGCTATGACCTGACTCTCCCTTTGATAGAGTTTGTTGGACATGTGGTTCCCTTTTCGTTTATACCCATGGATTGTATACAGGGGTCAGTATGGACTTACCTGCAGGGCAAAAGTTTCATTTCATATGTAATTTTTGTTTTCTTTCCGCGATGCTCTATCATTTCAGCTTTTTGTATCGTGAAAGTCGCGATTTCCCAATCATTTCATCTATTTTTCGTGGTGCCCAATCATTTCGGCTATTTTTCTTTTTACTCGCTGCTTTTTATTGCGAGTTGCCCAATCATTTCGGCTATTTTTGTATGCATATATTTTACTTGCTGATTTTGCTGCAAGTTGCCCTATCATTTTGGCTATTTCATATGCATTTTGTAAGTCCGCGGGGGCGCCCCGGCCGTCGATCCGACGCCGGAATGCGGAAACGAAAAACTTTGCAAACTTGCAAACCGGCACCACTGCGTACTTTTCACCCGGATCGGGCCATTAACCTAACTACTAGCAAACTAGAAAAGAGTTGAGAAGCTATACCAAGCGATCCGTGTCCTTCGGTCTTCGTCTCCACTCCGATCTCCCGCGGAATCTCCATCCGTCACGTCCTCGTCGGAAAGGGCACCACGTAGCCGGGTTCGTTTACGGGCTCCCACCTCTGGACCGAGGCAACTCAGGCGCAAAGTTGGCTAGCCGACGCGTCCAAGATTTGCTGTAGATAAGTGTAGAATTTGTCTCTTGGGGTTTTGTTGCCTTGATGGAGGTATGAGGTTGAACTAAAATTCCAAGTGGAGCTAGAATTTGTGTAGCATGGAAAAATGAGATGAACAAATTTTCCCTCATGAAAAAAAAATGATCCTCTCTCCCCTAATGAAGTGGCCGGCCCCTCTTTTATCAAATGGTGGAGGAAAAATACAAATCATGAAGGGAGGTGATGGTAGGAGATCAAGGGTGGTGACCACATCAAAAGCAAGCTTCACATCATACACTAAATCAATCTTAATCTCATTAATGCATGAAATGATGATAGAAAAGAATGGAATAAAAAGATACTCTCATAATCAATCCATATGCAAGAAACCCCTTCCATAAATGTTATTTGCAAACTTGCAAATAACCCCCTCCATCGGAAAGTCCGGCCACGAAGGAACAAAGGAAAACCGGCCGGAACGGAATGCAAACTGGCAACTTCAGAAAACTGATCCCGTAATAAATTACAGGAAAACCCCGCTACTGCAAATACATGTCCGCATTTGTATTCCCACTGAACACAAATACAAAGAGACAAAATATACACTATCTAATACTAGGATCCGGCTTAAGCCAAAGCCGGCTAGTAAAAACCGTCTGATCACGATCCGTGCAATACCGCACGTATCCGATCGAACCCTGCCATATCTCCATACGGCCTCTACAGTGTTTCGCCCGAAATCTGAGTAACTGAGTGTGGTGGACTCTAAAGACTCGTCAATACTATGGCTGTAGATTTAACCACTAGCATGTCAGAGGTATCAGCCAATACGTAACGGGCTACCAGGTACTGACCAAAAGGGACGTCGATGAGCGAACTCATCCTGACACCCTACTGAGCCTGTCAGTGACAATATCCGTACAGTCCGGTCCGTTCGTCTATGAGTGTCGCATGGCGGGCCTAGGGTGTTGGTAAAAGTCAGACCCCCAATAGCGGTACAAGTCGTGTCGGAGTGTAGCCCAGAACACCCTGAGATACTACTGGAATACCTACCAGCAAATCTCCTGCCTTGGCCAAGGACTTTTCATGTACTGGCTCTCCTAGACACAACGCGACCTCACCCCCAATACCGGGAGAGACGAACCCCTGCAGATCCGCTCACTGCCTCCATGTGGCTCGGGACTGTACCCAACTAAAACCTGTTTGCACGACTCCTTTGAGCCGTGGTAGGGTAGTAATCAAAGCACGGTGGGAACTCACACGAGACAAATGACGATCTCAGGTCGATGAACTAACCTGTACACATGTCACCAGGGAACTGCTATCTGACATCAGGTATAATCCCAACTAGCAGGTTTCCGGCGAGTCCTGTCCGGTGTACTCATAACCCAATGAGCACCTGTATACATCTTAGGTGAACCAACTGACACCAATGGCTTGTGAGACCGGCCACCGCCCCTCGTCGGGGTCTCGACTGTATACACTAGTCTACTCTGCAGAATCGATGCCCTGTCTCGAAAATCCCACGACTAGGGACCTTTTAAGGATGTGCTTATAGACTCCAGCTCTCACGTATATGATCGCCCTCATACTGCTGGTAGTCAAGCAAGAATCCTAGGGGCTCTATCGACGTGTAATAGCGACTCGTAAGGTCACCTAAAGCAGTACACGATGATAAAGATAAACCAGATAGCATACTATCATCTCGAGTAAGACTGTCCTACCGGCATAGGTCCTCCTCAATCATTGCAATCACGTGCCTGTGATCCAATAATTGACTCTGAGGGCACTATATCCAACACATTTATGGCTCGCTTACTTTTCGCCATGAGTATGGAACTTGGGATCTAATACCAATCTTAGCATCAGCATCGCTGCGACTAGAATATTGCCAGGAGCGAATTATCATTTGCCGTGAAAAGACTTGGAATTTATTAGCGATTTAGGCATCAACAACGCTACTACTGGAACATTGCCAGGAGCGAATCATCATTTTCCTCTATCGATTCGAACAAAGGCGGCTTAGCAAACAGGGTTAGGATCCTGTAGACTAAGGCTTTTGACTTCATGAGCCGTAAAGATCTCATAAAGGTGTTTCTCCCTACGAGTCGTAAGGATCTCATAGGTGCATTTTCTCCTTAAGAATCATGAGGATTCTTAAGTGTATGTTCTATTGTAAGTCGTAAGGATATTACAAGAGTGTTTTCTCCTTGTAAATCGAGAGGACTGTAGGGTTCCTAGGCACTCTAGTGAGGTCTCACAAGGCATCAAGCATGCCATTTTCAAAAATTCTAGGTGCCGAGAGACCCGACTACGGATCGTTTGCTAGAAAACTAGGCGAAAAAGCTAACTAGTTAACACTTAACTATAAGAATCGGAAATACAACCTTTGTAGATCCGGTCCTCCACCTCCACGGCTCCGAGATGAGGTCGTCTCCGCTGTCCAAATCAAATCCGGGCTCTAGCGTCGGGTTCATCGGAGAATGGACGGGCTAGGTCGTCGACGACGTGCCGAAGATGATCTACGTCGAAGCATCACTAGATCGAGCTCCACCTTCACCAAGTCTTGAAAAACTTGTGAAGGAAACACACTCTACTACTTGGCAAGAGGTAGAGGATGAAGAAATAGGAAGTGGGTAGACTTTAGAATTGGATTTCTCACTTAAATCATCAATCCACCATTGATGAAGAAAGCTTTTCTTCACTTGAAGGAAGAAGAAGAAGAGCAAGAAGAAGATAAAAGTTATGATAAGATTAATTAAAAAGAAAAGAATAATCCAATCTTTATCATAACATGACCATAGTTATGTGTAGAGACTAAACCCAAGTTAAGTGAATGGTTAGGTTAGGAATGAAGACAAAAATGGTGACTAAGTCAAAGTATTCATGAAGCTTCATGAATTAACAAAAGAATGCCAACATTTTTCTTTTCTTTTCCTTAAATGAATAATGAATATAAATAAATGAATAAGTATATAAAACCCTAACCATTCATATAACCATGTTTTAATCTTTACACAAGCACAAGTCAACATGTATCATCAAACATGACACAATAAAATGCACAAAAAGTATATCACATATACAACTTGTACATCGAGTGAGAAAATCCATATAAAGTGAACCTATACTAGTTAATGCAAAGTAATATATCAAATATATAATTTTGCATTAAATCATTAAATCAACACTTGATTCAATGATCCGGTCATGTCGCACATAACCGACTGGTATCATCAGTAACAACTTATCGAATCAACACTTGATCCGATAACTCGGCTATATCGCATATAACCGATCAATGTCACATCGCGAGAATTGAATACAGTATCACATACTGGTATTATTCTCGGTCCCGCACATATCTCATATGCGCTCCTATTTCGTTTCGCTTAGCCAGGAAACCTCTGTGTAGGACTCTAAAGACTCGTCAATACGCCGGCAGCAGATGATGATCATATCAAACATCCACAAGCCGCAAGCGGTCTGCTAAACGTAACGGCCACCCGGGTATTGAGCGATCTGAAGATCGACGAGCAAGCCCGCTCACACTCCAGTGAATCCGACCAGTAACACTACCGTACAGTCCGGTCTGATCGTCTGATATGTCGCATATTCGCCTAGGGGTGGTAAACGTCAGACCCCAATAGCTCGACAAGTCGTGTTGATATGAGGTCTATAACAATTTGAGAAACTACTGGTAACACTTACCAGTAAATCTCAGCAACCCTGGCCAGGGATTTCCTGTTATAGCCAATCGAACACAGCGCAACATCAACTCCCTATACCGGGAGAGACGAATCCCCTCCTATCGCTCATTGCCTCCATGTGACTCAGGACTGTACCCAAAAACCACCGTTTTGCACGCCCTCTTGGACGTGGTAAGATGGAAATCAAAGCACAGTGGGAACCACACAAGACTCTATGACGATCTCGGGTCAACAGACTACTCTGTACCAGTGTCACCAGAGAACTGCCATCTGACGTGAGGTATAATACCATCTGGGAGTTCTCGGCGAGTCCGTCCAGTGTACCCAGTCTCTACTGAGCACCCGTATATCTCCTCTGATGTCAGACACCAATGGATATGGGATCATCCATCGCCCATCTGTATGGGTCGAGAAGGTACATGCTAGTCTACTCTGGTATATCGATGCCCCGTCTCGATACACCCACGACTAGGGACTTTGAAGGATGTACTTATGGACTACCATGTCCCCACTAGTATGATCCGCATCATAGTCCAGGTAGTCAAGTACAGATCCTAAGGGCTTTACCAACATATAACAGAGAGACAATCAGTATACACGTTAATGTAAAGTTCAACCAGATAGCATACTATCATGTCGAGCAAGAAAGTCCTCCCTATATACGTCCCAGCATCCACTACAATATACATCCTATGTACAGTAATGGCCTCTAGGGCATACATATAACTAACAATCTCCTACTTGCACTAGGGTCATCTGTAGCAGTGGTTGCAGTATCTCATACTCAACCATCCCATAAAAAAAAATCTCTCTTTGGAACAGGCCTTTGTGAGTGGATCCGCTGTGTTGTCCTCAGAATCTACTCTCCATACCTCGATACCCTGGAGATCAACTATCTCCATGATCAGGTGATGCGGCCTCAGAATACGCCTGGGTCACTGATGGGACGGGTGTTCCTTGGCATAAGCCACAACTCCATTGTCTCACAATGGTAGGAACGAAGTTCATCTCATGAACTAATATACACCCAGACTGCCTCTTTGGTAGCATCTTAAGTAGCGATGTATCCAGCCTTTATCGTCTAGTATGTCACGGTATCTAGCTTGGAACTCTTCCAACATACCGTCCCTTTACTGAGGGCAAAGACAATGCCTGTGACTGACACTCAGTCGTCATTATCACCCTGGAACACTTCCAGTGATTCTTCCCAGGATCGATTGATACCGTCTCACTACAACTAGTGAGAATCCTAACATCCATTTAGATCTATCTCATAGATCCAAAATCCAGGATTTAGGAGGTATCACTTTGATCCTATATGGAGAACCATTGTGATAGGCGGAGATTGATCGAGCGTAGCATAGGAAACTCTTTCCCTATCAAGAGTATGTCATCCACGTACTCTACGAGGATCACCACCATACTCCCTACTACCTTTTTGTTCATACAAGGTTCATCTACCATTTTGATGATGTCAAACTCTTTGACTTATCTATCAAAACAGATGTTTCAACTCCGCGATGCCTGCTTTATCCTATAAAGCATCTTGCACACGTTTCCGCTGCTCCCACTGTCTACGAAGCCCTCTGGCTGTGTACTTATAGACACTCTCTTCTAAAATATCATTTAGAAAAGCAGTCATGACACCCAACCATCAGATATCGTAGTCATGGTATGTAGCCGTGGCAGGTAGGATCTGGATGGACTTAAGCATAGATCCTTAGAAAAGGTTTCATCATGATCCGTACCTGGTCAATGATGCAAACCTTTAACAAGTCTAGCTTTGAAAGTGTCAACTTTTCCATGTACACCAAGTAATCTTCTCAAGATATACTTGCTCCTGATGGGGATTTAACCCTTCAGATATCGCAACCAAAGTCCATACTTTGTTGGTGTATAAGGATTCCATCTCAGATCACTAAGCATCCAGCCATTCTTACAGAGTCCTACTCCTGATGGCCAGCTCGAAACTAGTTGGGTCATCATCTCATGATGCAATCCTCGCTCCCACTGTCATAGAGAAACCGAAGTATCTCTCAGGTGGGTGAGGAACCCTACTAGATCAGCGGAGAGGCTGAGGTTCGTTGGTAACTATTGAATCCTTCGGTTCTACCAAATCATCAGCTGCAGTTTGTATACCTGGAACCTTTCCAGTTGTACATAACAGACTTTGCCTCGAGCTTGTCCGGATTTTTGCCTTTAGACATAGGCCGGACAACCCCAAATCTTAACTAGCTTAAGACATGGGCTCTTCCCTTTCCATATCATATATGAAGTGGTAGGCAACTGATTTGATTTGAACCCTATTCAATAGGTATGCAGCTTCTCAAGTGCATAAATCCCAAAAGTAAATAGGTAACTCAGTAGTACTCATCATAGAGCACACCATATCAAATAGGGTGTATCTGCTCCCCCCCGACATACCATCGTACAATGGTGTATACGGAGGAGTAATGCTGAGAGAGAATCTCATTCTCCTTTAGAATAGTCCAGTATTTCCGTGCTCAAGTATTCTCCTCCTTGATCACATCAAAGGACATAATACTTATACCCGTATTTTGGTTCTCTACTTCTAACTTATATTCTGTGAATATCTCAAAAGGTTCGGACTTGTGTTTCAACAGGAACATAGGTCTGAAACTCGAAAGATCATCAAAGAATGTAATGAAGTATAAAGAATCAGTCCTGGCATTTGTAGACTGGGGACCTACATACATCAACATGTATCATCCCAAGAGTTCAGTAACTCTTTCTCTGTTTCCAGTAAACGGAGCTATGGTCATCTTATCTTTGTGACATGACTGGCGAGTTTCACAAGATGTAAATTCAAACTGATTTAAATATGCATCTATATGTAACTCTAGCTAGTCGGGTCACATTGATCTGACCTAGTCTACAATGCCTCAAGTAGGATTCGTTCATTTCTGAACTCTTCCTCTTGTGTGTGTTCCGTATACTAAAGAACTGTAGTTTGATTTAGAACATCAATGCTTTTAGATAACGTGCCTGAACCGATCAACTTTTGATATAGGAAATGTTCAAAACATTATCCAACAATACAAAATTTTATCATTTCTTTACTAATAAAGAGACTGGTATGATTTTGTATATCAGGTTCGGTATCTAATAACATTCGTTCAGAATCAATGTATCGGTAATACATGGTGACAGTGACCGACAGACTTGGCTGCAACTCTTGCCCCGTTTTCTGCCTCATGAAACTTATCACCCGTTCTCAGTTCTCTACCTATCTGTAGCCCTATGTAACAGATTACATATCTGGGATCCTGATCTGGTATCACATACCCAGGACGTAGAGGATACAGAGAAACAGTTCTACATAATGAACATACCCGAAGATGATGCATCAGCATGCACTCTCTTCGTTTGGGCGGCACGGGAATTCTGGTAATCCCTAATTTCCTGCTCTGTCTTATAACAATTATAAGTTGGAGCGGGACCAACGTTCCCCAGCTCAGTATAACAAGCGGGTTCGGTCAATATTCCATATTATTATCTTGATTAAGGCGTGATATGGTCGCTACCTGGAGAGAGAGAGAAGAAAACACTCAGCGTGCGCTCTTGCAAGAATAGATTGGTTATTATTTTATCTATCAGGATGGCTCCCACTGCTTTTTATCAAATCTTCCTTCAAACCCTAAAAGGAAAGACTAGCCGGGATTAATTACACACTACAAGTTCGCCAATCTTTCAGCCAGGCCAGTGTCGATACTTTGAGGGAGGTCCCCCGTGCTTTCGCACGAACCTAATTAATGTAAACCTCGTTTTCCCAGAGGCGTAACCCCGTTGACACCTTTCTAGACACCTACTTGATCGGCTAATTGTAATGTATAAAACTCTCCCAGGAGTAACTCTTACTCGCAGCGGGTATCGGGATCCAACTATCTCATAGAAGGTATGCAATCTCATTGCAAATTTCAACACTTGAAATTCCCGATAATATTTTGCCCCTAGCAGCTATATGACCTTAACATAGTCAACAAATCATAAGTGCTAGTCAAGTTCAACCCGTCATTTCCCGATTGAATTAAACCCACCCGCACGACCCTTAACATAGTCAACAAAGTCGCACGACTACCCTAATCCAATCACATCATATGCTTATGCAGATAAGCACTAATCAGCTACCGCACACTACACCTTAACATAGTCAACAAACGTAGCACGAATACTAACTACTACTTATCTGAAATGACGGAGGGCTAAGACAGGTTTTTCTGAAAACCTATTGCGTAATGAACTTGATATCGTTGTAGAATCAAATGATTTTAAAATGGAGTGCTTTTGAGGCTTTTCCAGTTTTGCTAAAGGAGTCACTCCCGGTGAAGGGATCGTCGGTCCTTTCCTCGTCGAATGAGGTGCGGGATATATCATATATATCACTGTGCAAAGCAAAAACACTTAAAAGCAATCAAAAGACAAACCGAGTGTGTAGCATCTGCCAGTTATTGCTAAAGGAGTCACTCCCGGTGAAGGGATCTCGGTCCTTTCCTCATCGAATAAGGTGCAGGATATATCATATATACCGCTGTGCAAAGCAAGAACTGTAGCTACCTGTTTTATTTTGAAATTCGATTCTACAACATCTTAGGTTTCTTTTATTTCATTAATCACATTAATGAAGTCCCATCATTTAAGTACCTAAACATCACAGATAAATACGACGTACACTTATGCCATCCGCATTCGCCTCGATGTCCCCTCGTGCACCGTTAGGTTAGGTAACTAACGGCAGAGCAGGGCAGGGCTAGCGCGGGTGTAAAACATAAGTAACGTCTATATAATATATCATATATACTATATACTGTATCTATCACAGAACATCACATGATCACATCACAGATATCGCAGCAGAAGAATCATATGAAATATTGGATATACTAGGACGTCCATGTTTTCAATACGAGCCAGTATAAAACACGGATTCCACGGTCGCGATGAATAGCCAAACCCACACCCCTAGACCCCTACGAGAGCGGCAAGCAACCCTACCAATTCTAGGGTTAGGAGACCCGGACTCGACTCCTCGAGATGGTCTCCCACTGGACCCTAGAACCCGGTTACTTGTGCTCCCCTCCTTGGGTCTATCCTAGTGCGGAAAAGTAAATAATATACAAACGGTGACTACTTCCGCAACCTGGAAGTGCCCCAAATAAAAGAATATTACATACAAGTTTTTACATGAATGAAAATGAAAAAACACTCATCTCACATAAAAACCCCCGGCTATTCAAACACGACGATCCAATATAACATATCCAGCAACACATAACATCGCATGTCATCAACGTAAGTAAATATGCGCATCCCAATTGTCGTTGACATATAGCAACGAAACCGGCGATATCACATATTACACTTACGGTCACAGAAAAGAAAGTGTAAAACTACAACAGTTGGAATCCGCAACCTCCATAGACATCGCATGCCTAATCAAATGAAATTCTTAGACATCGCATGCCTAACAATTATAAACCCCGCATTTCAGTCTCATTATCGAAAACACTTTTCAATATCTAGTCGGGCAATTCAACAAGATTCCCGACAGTCTGATCGAATACTCGTCGCAAACTTCAGTAGACGGCCGCACCCCCGATACCGTCGACGAAGTGCACCAAGGCGGAACACCGCTACCGCGAGCACCCGAACGGATGCTTTCGGCGACGGGGTTCTCCTACAGTCACTTGGTCGGGGCTATGGAGTGAGGCTGTCTATTAAGTTTACCCGGCGAGTATCCGCGTACGCTACGTGATTGCGACGGACTTTTGATCACATCAAAATTCTATGGCAACCGATCAAGTGAGACTAAACTGCTATGTTTATAATATTCATTCAGTTATCTCATAACTACTTGTGAATTCCAATTATTGTATCACATTCCGGATAAATAGAAAATGTTAAACTTTCCGATCGAACAATCGAACACCCAAGTTTTCCCAATACAGATCAACACATGAAATAAGTCTAACAACATTCAGTTCGTGCCTCAGTACCAACGGTCCAGCCGTAGAAGGGTCAAGCCAACGCCTCACATGTGGCACGCCGTACTGCCCCAAACCCGAAGGTTCAAAAGGCAGTTCAAGACGGTCACATAATCGAGTTAAGGTTTGTTGTCTTCTAGAGGGACCATCGCGTTACTTGCACTACTTAGAACGTCGTTAAACTACGGAAAAATCCAACACTTGGAAATTTCCCGACAGGGGAAAAGTTGGGTATTTATATCCGGTCGAATTTTTTTAACATATTCTAAAAATTATCCAGAAAGCCACATAGACAAAATTTGATACCCCGATCGAAACACCGAATCTCCAAAACAACTCCAGAAAAATCAACTCTAGAATAAATTTTAAAAATTCCCAGAAAACTCAGAAGAATTTATCAGGAATTACTGTGCAGAAATGAGAAGCTGACGTCATCATGGGACCGCGGAACCGCCGCATAAGCAGGGATTATGCCGCGGTTCCGCCGCAAGTTACACTGTTCACTTCTCAATTTTTGCATCGTAATTCTTATTTTTCCCTGATGAATTTTTTAGCAATTTTTAATTTGGAAAAATCCACGTTTTTAAAATCTGGACAGAGAGCAATTTTGGGGTCGTGTTTTGGTTCGATCGGACTTCAAAATCCGTCTAGACTTCGCCTAAGGCTCTAGATAGGCTCTGATACCACTGTAGGGTTCCTAGGCACTCTAGTGAGGTCTCACAAGGCATCAAGCATGCCATTTTCAAAAATTCTAGGTGCCGAGAGACCCGACTACGGATCGTTTGCTAGAAAACTAGGCGAAAAAGCTAACTAGTTAACACTTAACTATAAGAATCGGAAATACAACCTTTGTAGATCTGGTCCTCCACCTCCACGGCTCCGAGATGAGGTCGTCTCCGCTGTCCAAATCAAATCCGGGCTCTAGCGTCGGGTTCATCGGAGAATGGACGGGCTAGGTCGTCGACGACGTGCCGAAGATGATCTACGTCGAAGCATCACTAGATCGAGCTCCACCTTCACCAAGTCTTGAAAAACTTGTGAAGAAAACACACTCTACTACTTGGCAAGAGGTAGAGGATGAAGAAATAGGAAGTGGGTAGACTTTAGAATTGGATTTCTCACTCAAATCATCAATCCACCATTGATGAAGAAAGCTTTTCTTCACTTGAAGGAAGAAGAAGAAGAGCAAGAAGAAGATAAAAGTTATGATAAGATTAATTAAAAAGAAAAGAATAATCCAATCTTTATCATAACATGACCATGGTTATGTGTAGAGACTAAACCCAAGTTAAGTGAATGGTTAGGTTAGGAATGAAGACAAAAATGGTGACTAAGTCAAAGTATTCATGAAGCTTCATGAATTAACAAAAGAATGCCACCATTTTTCTTTTCTTTTCCTTAAATGAATAATGAATATAAATAAATGAATAAGTATATAAAACCCTAACCATTCATATAACCATGGTTTAATCTTTACACAAGCACAAGTCAACATGTATCATCAAACATGACACAATAAAATGCACAAAAAGTATATCACATATACAACTTGTACATCGAGTGAGAAAATCCATATAAAGTGAACCTATACTAGTTAATGCAAAGTAATATATCAAATATATAATTATGCATTAAATCATTAAATCAACACTTGATTCAATGATCCGGTCATGTCGCACATAACCGACTGGTATCATCAGTAACAACTTATCGAATCAACACTTGATCCGATAACTCGGCTATATCGCATATAACCGATCAATATCACATCGCGAGAATCGAATACAGTATCACATACTGGTATTATTCTCGGTCCCGCACATATCTCATATGCGCTCCTATTTCGTTTCGCTTGAGCTAGGAAACCTCTGTGTAGGACTCTAAAGACTCGTCAATACGCCGGCAGCAGATGATGATCATATCAAACATCCACAAGCCGCAAGCGGTCTGCTAAACGTAACGGCCACCCGGGTATTGAGCGATCTGAAGATCGACGAGCAAGCCCGCTCACACTCCAGTGAATCCGACCAGTAACACTACCGTACAGTCCGGTCTGATCGTCTGATATGTCGCATATCTCGCCTAGGGGTGGTAAACGTCAGACCCCAATAGCTCGACAAGTCGTGTTGATATGAGGTCTATAACAATTCGAGAAACTACTGGTAACACTTACCAGTAAATCTCAGCAACCCTGGCCAGGGATTTCCTGTTATAGCCAATCGAACACAGCGCAACATCAACTCCCTATACCGGGAGAGACGAATCCCCTTCTATCGCTCATTGCCTCCATGTGACTCGGGACTGTACCCAAAAACCACCGTTTTGCACGCCCTCTTGGACGTGGTAAGATGGAAATCAAAGCACAGTGGGAACCACACAAGACTCTATGACGATCTCGGGTCAACAGACTACTCTGTACCAGTGTCACCAGAGAACTGCCATCTGACGTGAGGTATAATACCATCTGGGAGTTCTCGGCGAGTCCGTCCAGTGTACCCAGTCTCTACTGAGCACCCGTATATCTCCTCTGATGTCAAACACCAATGGATATGGGATCATCCATCGCCCATCTGTATGGGTCGAGAAGGTACACGCTAGTCTACTCTGGTATATCGATGCCCCGTCTCGATACACCCACGACTAGGGACTTTGAAGGATGTACTTATGGACTACCATGTCCCCACTAGTATGATCCGCATCATAGTCCAGGTAGTCAAGTACAGATCCTAAGGGCTTTACCAACATGTAACAGAGAGACAATCAGTATACACGTTAATGTAAAGTTCAACCAGATAGCATACTATCATGTCGAGCAAGAAAGTCCTCCCTATATACGTCCCAGCATCCACTACAATATACATCCTATGTACAGTAATGGCCTCTAGGGCATACATATAACTAACAAGGACCTATAAGTATTTGTTCATCAAATGAGTGCATTCCTCATCGTTGGTGGGACTCGGCAAGGAAATGATTATTTGTGCCTATGGATTGTATACAAGGGTCGGTATTGAACCGCTTGTAGGGCAAACTGAGAAATGTGATGGCTTAAGAACAGGTTCAGATCCCTGCAACTTAAGGCTTTTGAATCTTATGAGCCGTGAAGGTCTCATAAGAAGTTTCTCCTTACGAGTCGTGAGGATCTTGTAAGTGTAATTACTCCTTAGGAATCGTGGGGATCCATAAGTGTGTTGCTCCCTTGTGAGTCGTAAGGATCTCACGAAGGTGTTTTCTCCTTACAACGTCGAGAGGACCTCGCAAGTGTTCACGAATTTTTTATGAGTCTCTGCCCTTTTGGGTTTTCACAGACTCGCCGGTAGCCCTGCTGTTTTTACTCACAGAGCCCTTTCGGGTTTTCAACCGTGCCCATTTTGCTTGTGGATGTACCGCTTTTTTTTACGAGTCTTCGCCCTTTCGGGTTTTCAAAAACATCGCCGGTAGCCTTGCTGTTTTTACTCATGGAGCCCTTTCGGGTTTTCATCCGTGCCCATTTTGCTTGTGGACATACCGTTTTTTTTTTTAAAAGTCTGCACCCTTTCGGATTTTCACAAACATCGCCGGTAGCATTGCTGTTTTTACTCACGGAGCCCTTTCGGGTTTTCATCCGTGCCCATTTTGCTTGTGGACGTACCGTTTTTTTTACGAGTCTGCGTCCTTTCAGGTTTTCACAAATATCGCCGGTAGCCTTGCTGTTTTTACTCACGAAGCCCTTTCGGGTTTTCATCCGTACCCATTTTTCTTGTGGACGTACCGTTTTTTTTTGGTGCAGCCCTAGGATGTTGCGGTTTGTAGTAGTTTAAAGACGTTTCGGTCCGTTGTTAGTTTAAGAACGTTTCGGTCCGTTGTTCATCCTGTATGCACGTGTATTTGTCACGTGACGGGATACATAATGATAAAGTGGGATACACCCATTTAGGGTGTGATTTGGTTTGGTTGGGGTATTTTGTGATCCATCCCCACCGCGACTTCTTCCACTTGACGTCGACGTTTGGCTTTTTCGAGTATGGCCATTTTGCGTTCTCAATCAACTTTACTCTTCTGACGGGCTTCGTTTAGCAGCACGTCAATCAGCTCATCGGATGGTTCCAAGGATTTTGGTGCCGATTCTGCCCCCAGCTTCTCTGTATCAGGAGCTTCTTTATCATCTATTGACGAGTGAGAGATCATGTGACAACTTACCATGTAATCTTCGGGTTCTTCTGACGCGTCGTCTCCCTCGTCATTGTCATTGCCTCTATTCTCAAGGATATGGTTGAGAAACTCATGGAGTGTGACTGGAGTCTGCGCCATCTGGTTATATTCCTCCAGCGCGTCAATATACTTTTGTAGGTCCATGCGCTTTTCATCAGGGTGCACGGGCTTCTTGATCTTCTTCTTCTGCTTCGAAGACTTTGACGGCTGGACCTGGGTATTTTGCCCATTGCTATCCATTCTCGGTATCGGGCGCGGTTTCAGCATTCCTTCAATAATCTCGGGCTCTAGCGGGCTTTTCCACCTGATTGCGGGGTATGCTTGAAGATCCTTCAGCATTCTTTTCGTTTTTTCCGAAATAAAAACTTCCCATAGAGCTTCCTCTGTAAATGAGCATGATGCCCCCGGCGTGTCCATCTTTTTCGGAGTGTGTGGTTGTGGCGGGTTTACCCTCCAGTTTTCAGACAACGCGAATTTGCCTTGCTGGTATTGATCCTCAATCCAGTTTTTGAAGACAAAGCAATCTTCGATTGGATGGCCCATTATTCGATGGTAGGGGCAATAATTGGGATTGTTGACGTCACCGGGCTGCAGTGGGCGTTTTGGATCCGGCAGGGTGATGATCCTGTTGTGCATCACCAGCTCGAACAGTCTTCTCATTTTATCCCGGGAAAAAATAAGGGCGTTTTAGCTTCTCGTTGAAGAATCGTTGTTTATCGTTTTGGCGATCAGCTGGTTTTGGACCACTGGGCTGCTGCTGAGCATTGGCGACGAAGGACGCTTTTGTTAGTGTTTATGCCCTAGAGGCCATTACTGTATCATACTAGTTTGTATATTACTTAATGGAAGCTTGGGATATTCACAGTTATATTGACAGTCTTGCTAAAAATGGTAGTATGCTACTTGGTTTGTGTCTACTTTAATATGTGCATATGTTTCTTTTAACATATCGCTTATACATATTAGTAGAGCCCTTAGGATCTTTGCTTGATTACCAGCGTTGTGATGGCAGTCAGACTAGTGGGGGCTGGGTAGTCTATAAGCAACATCCTATACAGGTCCCTGGTCGTAGGATTATCGAGACAGGGCATCGATACTCCGGAGTAGACTGGTGTATACGCTTCTCATCCCAGCATAGGGAGATGGTCTGTCCCACAGCCATCAGTACGTCGTACTGGAGATAGTATGCAGGTGCTCGTTAGGTTACGGGTACACCGGACAGGACTCGCCGGGAACTGCAGGTTGGTTTTATACCCATCGTCAGATAGAAGATCCCAGGTGACATGAGTACATCTTAGTCCGTCGACTTGACACTACTACTTCGCCTCGGGTGTGTTCCCACTGTATTTAGATTACTACCCTACCACGGCTCAAAGGAGTCGTGCAAACAGGTAGTAGTTGGGTGCAGTCCTGAAGCGCTTGGAGGCAGTGGCGGTTAGACAGGATTCGTCTCTCCCGGTATTGGGGGTTGATATCGTGCTGTGTATGGAGAGCCATTACGCAAAGTCCCTGGCCAGGGCAAACGAGATTTACTGGTAGGCTTCCAGTAGTTTCTCAAGGTGTAATGGGCTTCACTCCGACACGACTTATACCGCTATTAGGGGTCTGACATTTACCGCCCCCCTAGGCCTGATATGCGATAGTCCTAGACGAACAGACCGGACTGTACGGAGATTGTCACATCAGACTCAGTTGGAGTTCGGATGGGTTTCCTCATCGTCCTTCTTATCGACATCTACCTGGGGACCGTTACGTACAGCTAGTACCACTTGCGGCCTATGGTTAAACCCACTGCCAGCGTAGTGTCGAGTCTTTAGAGTCCCATACAGAGAGTTTCCCTGCACCGGGCAAAAAGTGTAGAGGCCGTATGGTTTTACGGCAGGGCCGCGATTACTTACGTACACTTGTGCACGTATTGTGATCGGGCAGATAATACTAGCGGGCTTTGGTTTAAGCCAGATTCTAGTATTATATAGATGGATTTATTCAATCAAAAATTATCCGTATTTTTCGGAAATACGGATAGGAGGGGCAGTCTCGTAATTTGTCGGGAAGCTTCTAGAAGAAGATGACTCATTTGTATTTATTTCTTTTGGATTAAACACAATTAAGGTGGAGAGATGAGTTGTAAGTTTTCATTAAATGCTTGATGACTCATGAGGTGATTCACCCTTAAGATTAAATGAAGCTCACAAGATATTGCTAGATATTTATCAAGAGATATTTGTATGCTTCATTATATTTTTTCGTGAGGATTATTCATTATCATTATCACAAAAGCTTTCTCTTTCCTCAAGTCTCCATCTTCTTCCTCAAAACCCTAAAATCTCTCATGAGTTGAGAATCCTAGGGTTTAAGTGACTAAGTAATCCATCTAAATACTCTACACCCTCTAGGACTTCTAGATTAGCAAACTAGAAGCCGTAGTTATCTCAGATTTGAGATTAGAGCTCGGACTATACACTCTCGGGTGGATCGTCTTTGACTCGAGGAGGCCGTTGAGGTGCCCATGTTCCATAGAGCCTACAAGGTGTGGAGGACGACGATGAAGACCTGAAGAACAAGTAACGTGAGGTATAACTTCGAATCAGAGTAGTTAAACCTCTCGTAGTTTGCTAGTAATGGTTTAGACACGATCCGTGTGCTCAAGTCCATGTTACGAAGCTTTGATAATTGTTTTTCATATATTCCGCCTCCCCGCGAGCTCGTGGGGTGCGTGATATGGACTTACAGTGGTATCATAGCCTACTAAACCTTTACTGTCTTGTTAGCAACTAATTAGAACTTCGATCGTCGGAAAAACACGAAAACTTAACCCCGGACCCCTCAAGTTTCTGTCGATTTTAAACCTGTCAAAAACAATTATTTCAGAGGTATTAAAATTCACAGCAGGGAATTCTAAGATTACTGGAGAAATACGAGGAGCTAACTCGGTTAGAACACCGCGGAAGCGCGGCGGATTAGTGCAATACGCCGCGGATCCGCGGCCGAGTCAACTCCGAGTTGACTCGTATTTACACAGTAACTCTTAATTTTGGGTGTTCTGTTTTCCTGTATATTTTGTTTCTGCCCAGGTTATTTCAGTGCTGGCTTGCATTTGGGGTAGACACGAAAAAAGGTTGTCGATCGAAATTCTAAGTTATTTGCTAATCAAGTTTTATCTGTGGTGTTTAATGTGTTCGTAAACCTCCCCTAATTGCTAGTATGTCGGTTAGAAGGGGGTTGCACATTTCTGTAATGGTTTTTACTAATTTGTGTATATGAACTTCATTGGATCGTTGTGATGATTAGCCGGGGTTTTGAGATGAGTTTTTATATTCTTTCATTTGATGTAAATTGTAATATGATGTAATATTCTTTTGCGGGGCACATCCGGGCTGAGGTTGTAGCCACTGTTGTATTATTTCATTTACTGTTTTCTGCTCCTAGGATAGACCCAAGTGGGTGCACAAACTACCGGGTACTTTGAAGTGATTAGTGGCCTACTCACGTTATTGAGGGAGACCGCTTCACTTCGGGTACTTGGCGGGTAGTTTGCCGTACCCGTAGGGGTCCAGGGTGGGGTAATGGCTATTCATCACAACTGTGTAATTCGTCTTTCATTGCAGGCTCAAAGAAAACGCGGATTGCTTGTATATCCAATAATGTTCATCTGTGATCTGGAATGCCTATTATTGCATCTGACGGATGCACAATATCTATATATGATATCTAGTAGGCGTTCCTTATGTTTTGCATCCGCGCTACCCCAGCCCCCGCTCTGTCGTTAGTTAAGTAACCTAACGGGTGAATGACGGGACCCAGTGGCGAATGCGGATGGCATAAGCGGACGTTGTATTTTCGTTGTTTTCTGCAATGATAGGATAATTGATGGGACGCGTTATATTAATGCAAAGAAAACAAACCAAAGTTGAATCGTTGGAACAAATTTAAAAGAAACTACTCGGTTATTTTAAAAGAGCAGATTTTTTAATTGCGGAGCTTTAACCACTCCTTTTAAAAAGCTATCAGGTTCCTTCGATTATATCAAGTTCACTATGTTCACGGTTTCGCCAAAACCAGTCGTAGCCATCCGTCATTTCATATGAATGGTCAGTAGTATTCAAGCTATGTTTGTTGGCCTTCGTCAAGGTATAGTGTTTGGTAGCTGCTGAGGTATTCATATGTAGCATAGATAGATGCGTTGGTTTGGAATAGTCGTATTACCTTGTTGGCCTTCGTCAAGGGTATGTACGGGTGGGTTCAAATTAACAGGGATAATGATGGGTAGAACTTGACATATGACTTATGATTTGTTGGCCTTCATCAAGGTCATAAGAGCATAGGGCAAAAATCCACATCGGGAGTTTCTAAAGAAACTGAAACTTTCTAGTGTTGCATACCATTTGGAGTCTGATAATATTAGTAGGATTCCTTCAGCATTATCACACGATGATATTTGGATCCCGATCCTACTGTGAGTATCTGCTACTCATCAGGAGATTCGTCACTTAACGATCAATGCTATAAACCAAGTAGGTGTCTAGAACAGTGTCAGCGGGGCTACGCCTCCAGAGAAAAGAGGTTATTTAATTAAGGAACTTCGCGAAAGCGTCGTAAAACCTCTCTCGAAGTACCGACACTAGCCTGGCTGAACGGTTAAGCAAGAATTGAACGGTGAGATCAGTCCTGGCTAATTCTTCTTTTATGGTTTGAGGAAGAATTCGAGAAACAGTGGGAGCCATCCAGTTTAGATAAACTAAAAACCACTCTAAATTTGCAAGAGCATCATGCTAAAGTGTTCCCTCTCTCTCATTGCAGCGACCATGTGACCATGACTAGGTTACATCTAGATAACAAAATGACTGAATCTGACTTTTATGATTAGCAAAGGTCTGTCCAGATGTCCATTGCCTATGACAAGCTGGACCACCCTATTACTACTCAAGCCCCCACCGTCCCAGGTCCAGTTTCCACAGTCACGGATATGGATATCCGTCAGACTAGGGAAAAAGGACAGTGCGAAAGCCAAGTGCCTCATGTTGGCTTCAGTTGATGGTGTATACCAGAAGCATCACGAGAAGATGGACTTATTTTCCATATTTCTCCATAACAAAGATTTATATGGAGAGCAATCTCGTATCGCAAGATATGAGACCTCGAACGAATTTCTTCAAGCGAGGTTGGCTGTCGGGTCATCTGTAGGGGACGACGTCCTTACAACGACTAGCTATATTGATGAGCTCACGGACCTGGAGACTACGTTGGGAAATAGCTCATATGCTGACTTATTTCCACAGTCCCTACCCTCTACTTACACCCTGAAAGAAACCAGGGAGACAACCGCTCTGCTTAATGGGGGACCTCGTTCTTCTGCATCCAGGGCGAAAGCAAAGGGTGAAAAGAAGAAGACCTCCACAAAGCCGATATACGGTATCAGTGAAGTAGAAGGAAAGGGAAGAGCAAAAGTTTCGAGACTTGGTGTAGGTAAGGAAGGATGTTCCTATTATTATGGGAACGGGCATTGGCAGAAGGATTGCAGGGCTTTGAAAGCCAGTAGCCAGGATACGAAGTATGTTGTGGCTTCGGCCTCGAGTGTGTATGTAATTGAGAACTGTTTGTCAATTAACTCTACTTCCTGGGTACTAGATACCGGAGTAGGATCTCATATCTGTAATTCATTACATGCTTTGAGAAACCGTAGAGTTATCAGGATAGGTGATTTGTCTCTCGGATTTGCAAACGGAATGAGCGTGGACGCTGAATCTGTGGAAGAATATCGCCTAGGTTTGACAAGTGGGCAGATATTGATTCTACATAACTGTTTGTATGTACCTACTTTGACTTGTAATATCATATCAGTATCCTCACTTTCGTGAGAGGGATATGATTTTACATTCGTAAGCGATGTGGTTCACATCCACCTAAATCAAGTTCTGATTGGGTCCGGTACATTGGATGACGGTATATACGTATTGAATCAAGCTCAGGTTTTCAATGTCCAGAACACATTTAAAAGAAAGTCTCCAGAAATAAATCAGGCTTTCTTATGGTATTGTCGACTAGGTCACATTAATGAAACACAGTTGACTAAGTTACATAGAGAAGGATATTTGAATCCGTTCGAATATCAATCTTATGCTGCTTGTGAATCTTATCTCATAGGAAAGATGACAAAGACTCCGTTTACTGGACACGGAGTAAGAGCGAGCGAGCTCTTGGGACTCATACACAACGATGTGTGTGGTCCAATGTCTACACATGCGCGAGGTGGTTATTCCTACTTCATTACTTTTACGGATGATTTCTCTAGGTATGGACATATCTTCTTAATGAAGCATAAATCCGAGGCCTTTGAGAAATTCCGAGAATACAAGAATGAAGTGGAAAAACAAACAGGCAAAAGTATCAAGACACTGAGATCTGATTAAGGTGGTGAATACTTAAGTGCCATGTTCCTGGGTTACTTAAAAGAGAATGGAATTCTCTCTCAGCTTACTCCTCCATACACACCACAACACAACGGTGTATCGAAAAGGAGGAATCGAACCCTATTGGATATGGTTCATTCCATGATGAGTAAGGCTGAGTTACCGTGATCTTTCTGGGTTATGCACTAGAATCAGCTGCATATCTTTTGAACAAGGTTCTAACCAAGACTGTTCCTACCACACCATATCAGATGTGGAGTGGGAAGAAACCCTATCTTTAGTACCTGAAGACATGGGGATGTCCAGCTTTTGTAAAAAAGCAGCATCCGGACAAGCTCGAGGCACGCTCAGTACAGTGTAAGTTTGTGGGATATCCAAAGAACTCCAAGGGGTATTATTTCTAGTACGCAGAGGAACAAAAGGTTTTTGTTTCTCGTCGTGCCCACTTCTTGGAAGCTGAATTTTTAGAAAATCAGAAGAGTGGGAGCGCAATAGAACTGGAAGAAATTCCAGAACCACAAGCTGTTACAGAAAGTATGGTAGAACCAAAAGTTTCAGAAGAAAGGGACATACCAGCGCCTATCCGCAGAAGTAGTAGGCAGTCTCATCCGCCCGAGAGATACTACGGTTTTCTCATAGACGAGGATCGAGAAGATTGCATCATTGATAATGATGACCCTACTAGCTTCCAGCAAGCCATTCAGAGCGGCAACTCGGTAAAATGATTGGATGCAATGCGGACCGAAATGGAGTCCATGTACACTAACAAAGTATGGACTTTGGACATTGCTCCAGATGGGGTAAAACCCGTAGGATGCAAATGGATCTTCAGAAAGAAGATTGGTGTAGATGGACAGGTTGAAACCTATAAGGCTAGACTTGTTGCAAAGGGTTTTCGTCAAAGACCTGGTTTGGACTATGACGAAACCTTTTCTCCAGTGGCTATGCTCAAATCCATTCGGGTCCTTCTTGCCATTGCTGCCTTCCACGATTATGAGATCTGGCAGATGGACGTAAAGACGGCCTTTCTAAATGGTAATTTGGAAGAGTGCATCTATATGGATCAGCCAGAGGGATTCATTCAGAGTGGGAGCAGCGGTAAAGTGTGCAAGTTGCTTAAATCCATTTATGGACTAAAGCAGGCATCACGGAGTTGGAACATCTATTTTGATGATATTGTCAAAGAATTCGACTTTATCAAGAATCCAGATGAACCATGCATTTACAGTAAGATTGTAGGGAGAGCTGTTGTATTCCTCGTCTTGTATGTGGATGACATTCTTCTAATAGGAAATGATATTCCTATGCTACAGTCAGTCAAAAGATTCTTGTCACAGAAGTTCTCCATGAAGGACCTGGGTGATGCCACCTACATTCCGGGGATCCAGATCTATCGTGATAGATCAAAGAGGATGTTGGGACTTTCGCAGTCCAGGTACATAGACACCATATTGAAAAGATTCAGTATGGAAGATTCTAAGCGCTGTAACCTACCGGCTTGTCATGGAATCAACCTCTCTAAAGAGATGTCTCCCAAGACTGATTTGGAAAGGGATCGCATGTCTATTATACCCTACGCTTCTGCGGTAGGCTCTATAATATATGCGATGTTATGTACCAGACCAGATGTAGCATACGTATTGAGCGTTGTAAGCCGGTATCAGGCAAACCCAGGGGAGAAGCACTGGATAGCAGTAAAGAACATTCTCAAGTACCTAAGGAGGACTAAGGAGATGTTCTTGGTGTATGGCGGAAAAGACCTCCAGATCGAGGCCTTTGCTGACTCCAGCTTCCAGAGTGATAAGGATGACTCCAAGTCCATGTCGGGTTATGTTTTTACCCTCAATGGAGGGGCGGTCTGTTGGAAGAGTTCCAAGCAGGACACCGTTGCTGACTCAACGATGGAAGCGGAGTACATAGCTGCTTGCAATGCCACAAAAGAAGCTGTCTGGATGAAGAAGTTCCTAACAGAACTTCAGGTGGTTCCTACCATTGTTGATCCAATACCTCTGTATTGCGACAATAACGGCGCTATAGTTTTAGCGAAGGAACCCAGGTCCCATCAGAAGTCCAGACACATCTTAAGGCGGTATCACCTGATCAGGGAGATCGTAGATCGCCGGGAGATCAAGGTAAAGAGAGTAGATACGGAGAATAACACTGCTGATCCATTCACAAAGGCCATTCCTCAGACGCAGTTCGAGAGGCTATTCGAGATGATAGGTCTGCGATATGCCAGTATATGGCCCTAGTGCAAGTGGGAGATTGTTAGTGTTTATGCCCTGGAGGCCATTACTGTATCATACTAGTTTGTATATTACTTAATGGAAGCTTGGGATATTCACAGTTGTATTGACAGTCTTGCTAAAAATGGTAGTATGCTACTTGGTTTGTGTCTACTTTAATATGTGCATATGTTTCTTTTAACATATCGCTTATACATATTAGTAGAGCCCTTAGGATCTTTGCTTGATTACCAGCGTTGTGATGGCAGTCACACTAGTGGGGGCTGGGTAGTCTATAAGCAACATCCTATATAGGTCCCTGGTCGTAGGATTATCGAGACAGGGCATCGATACTCCGGAGTAGACTGGTGTATGCACTTCTCATCCCAGCATAGGGAGATGGTCTGTCCCACAGCCATCAGTACGTCGTACTGGAGATAGTATGCAGGTGCTCGTTAGGTTACGGGTACACCGGACAGGACTCGCCGGGAACTGCAGGTTGGTTTTATACCCATCGTCAGATAGAAGATCCCAGGTGACATGAGTACATCTTAGTCCGTCGACTTGACACTACTACTTCACCTCGGGTGTGTTCCCACTGTACTTAGATTACTACCCTACCACGGCTCAAAGGAGTCGTGCAAACAGGTAGTAGTTGGGTGCAGTCCTGAAGCACTTGGAGGCAGTGGCGGTTAGACAGGATTCGTCTCTCCCGGTATTGGGGGTTGATATCGCGCTGTGTATGGAGAGCCATTACGCAAAGTCCCTGGCCAGGGCAAACGAGATTTACTGGTAGGCTTCCAGTAGTTTCTCAAGGTGTAATGGGCTTCACTCCGACACGACTTATACCGCTATTAGGGGTCTGACGTTTATCGCCCCCTAGGCCTGATATGTGATAGTCCTAGAAGAACAGACCGGACTGTACGGAGATTGTCACATCAGACTCAGTTGGAGTTCGGATGGGTTTCCTCATCGCCCTTCTTATCGATATCTACCAGGGGACCGTTACGTACAGTTAGTACCGCTTGCGGCCTGTGGTTAAACCCACTGCCAGCGTAGTGTCGAGTCTTTAGAGTCCCACACAGAGTGTTTCCCTGCACCGGGCAAAAGGTGTAGAGGCCGTATGGTTTTACGGCAGGGCCGCGATCACTTACGTACACTTGTGCACGTATTGTGATCGGACAGATAACACTAGCGGGCTTTGGTTTAAGCCAGATTCTAGTATTATATAGATGGATTTATTCAGTCAAAGATTATCCGTGTTTTTCAGAAATACGGATAGGAGGGGCAGTCTCGTAATTTGTCAGGAAGCTTCTAGAAAAAGATGACTCATTTGTATTTATTTCTTTTGGATTAAACACAAATGAGGTGGAGAGATGAGTTGTAAGTTTTCATTAAATGCTTAAGGACTCATGAGGTGATTCACCCTTAGGATTAAATGAATCTCACAAGATATTTCTAGATATTTATCAAGAGATATTTGTATGCTTCATTATATTCTTTCATGAGGATTATTCATTATCATTATCACAAAAGCTTTCTCTCTCCTCAAGTCTTCATCTTCTTCCTCAAAACCCTAAAAGCTCTCATGAGTTGAGAATCCTAGGGTTTAAGTGACTAAGTAATCCATCTAAATACTCTACACCCTCTAAGACTTCTAGATTAGCAAACTAGAAGCCGTAGTTATCTCAAATTTGAGATTAGAGCTCGGACTATAGACTCTCGGGTGGATCGTCTTTGACTCGAGGAGGCCGTTGAGGTGCCTATGTTCCATAGAGCCTACTAGGTGTGAAGGACAGCGATGAAGACCCGAAGGACAAGTAACGTGAGGTATAACTTCGAATCAGAGTAGTTAAACCTCTCGTAGTTTGCTAGTAATGGTTTAGACACGATCCGTGTGCTCAAGTCCGTGTTACGAAGCTTTGATAATTGTTTTTCATATATTCCGCCTCCCCGCAAGCTCGTGGGGTGCGTGACATGGACTTACAGCTTTCCCTTTCCCCTTTTCGTTTCGAGGCTCCATTTTTTTACGAAGATGTTCTATATCCCATCTAATCCATTTGGGCCAGCTTGTCAATCAAGGCCTGGAAGGTGGTTGGCTTGAAAAACATCATGAATTGGGATATGGTCACCTGAGGATCGAGAGTTCCTACGAACTTGCCCACAGCAGGAGCTTCCTCTATGCGTTGTTCGCACTTTGACCATAGGTTCCGCCACCGAATTGCATACTAAACCCATGTCTCTCCCGGCTTTACTCTGGCATTGATCAACGCCGATTGGGGTACGTTCGCTGGCGCTTGCGAACCTTTGTGTAAACAGTAGCTCCATTTCTGCAAATGTCTTGACAGAGTGATTCGGGAGTTCGGAGTACCATTCGAACGCTGTCTCCGACAAGCTGCCAACAAACTGGCAAAGCAGCAGTTTGTTGCCAACCCCAGTATTACCGCACAGAGCCCTGAATTGAGCAACGTGCTGGTATGGATTACCCGTCCACTTATACACATGGAATTTAGGGATCGTATATCCTGATGGGTACTTTATTTGATCGTACCAACCCGGATATGGTCGTCCAGTCTTGACGATTTGGCCGGTTGCTTCATTCGCCTGATGGGCTCGTATCTATTGAGCTATATAGTCGTCAAGGGCGGCTTTGGAGATGGTCTCTTCCCTGGCTACTGATAAAGCCGGAAGAGGGTTTGATGTCTCTTCTCTATCGTCTTCAATTATTACTGAAGGATCTTCGGCTGGGTGGTCTGGCTGGATCATCATGCCCACCGTATCTTGGAACAATAGAGCCATTTGTTTTATATTGGCCGCTTGTTCCGCGGCCTCTTTTTCTTTCTTCTCGAGCATTCTTCGGAGGAACTCGGCGTCGGTTTCCTGTTCCCGGTGCTGCTTTGACGACGTCTCCGGGCTTTCTTTCGGCCCAGTGAGCGTGGCCATCTTCGTTAGCATTTCCTGGAGCTTTTGCTGTTGCTCCTGGGCTTTTGTCATAGATCGGATGCGTAGTAGATGACCCGTAGAGATACGGCTATCCTCCTTCCCGGAAGCAATGTAGATGGTGTGCACTACCATGCCCCCAGACTTAGGGCGTTTGGATTCAGCACCCTTGAGATTTGTCGCAGATACAGGGATCTTCTCCGCCCTTCTCCTTTTATGGGCGGTGGAAGTTGTGGGGGCTGTTGCAGCCGATGCTTTCCGTGGTACAATGGCGGTAAGATTCTCTTCTTGCCGGATCTTCATTCTCTTCTGTCGGCGGGAGTAGTCTTGGTCGATTACAGAGTCTTAGACTCTTCGCCAGACCCTGCAAATTTTGGAGGACGGCCACTAAGGGGGCTGCTCTGGCTTTATTTCAGTAACATTATCCACAGACGGAGGAGATCTTTTAAGCACAGCGGTCGGAGAGTTCTTGCGCACCATCCTGAGTGGTTCAAAGTTGTTCCCAGTTGGAACAACAGCATCAATTTCTACCATCATAGCTGGTGGAGTCAATCCAGAAGGGGAACTGCCCCTAGCTTTCCTCACTCGGCGCCAGTGGCGACGTCGAGCGCGTCTTGCAAATGGGATCACCTCCGTTGTCGGGGTAGCTGTATCGTGCTTCATGCTTTGATGAGAAACTGCTGTTAGTGTTAGCCTGTCAAAGACTGACGTCCGTAGAAAGGGGATGGCCAACCCGTCGAAGGCAGACTTTCGAGCAGGGGTAGCAGCCTTGGTGACTTCGCCTGGAGCGGGAGTTGGAACGGCCAGTCTTGTGAAGACCGACCCCTTAGTAGAAGTCTCTCTGATAAATTCATTTACTGGAGCAGGGATGGCTATCCGTTTTGGGATAGCCCCTTCAGGTAATTTGGGCTTCTTCACGGGCCTATTGGAGCTTTGGCCCAGTCTGTTAAAGACCGAGACGTTGGATTTGGACGACCCGTTGAGAGGGGCCGCGGTAGTTGCAAGCCGATCAAAGACCGACTTCTTTAGAGCTTCTTGCGATGTGATTGTTTGAGCTTTTGTGCGTATGCGTTTTGAAATCAAAGAATTAACCGCAATCAATAACGGTGTCGCTTGGTAGCTAGCCGGTTGAGTACGGGTCGGTCCACAGGGAGATGGATTCCTTTTCTCCGATCAAGTCGGGTTTTGTTTTACGATCTAAGAATGAGATTAAATTGATTAAAAGGCTTGCTAGGGTTAGGATTAGGCTAATTCGAAAAAGGGATTCTTCTCGCTTCTATCAATGCCCTAATTAAGAATATAGGTGTTAGGGTAATAGTCAACAACGGGGATTAGCATGACCAGGAAGAAACTAAGTTTCTTTCCTTTGGTCCTTGTCCGTCCGTTCTTGGCTCTTAACCCTAACCTCTGGTTAATTCAACCACAACCGGTCTAACTAGGGAATCACCACTATCTTATAGGATAGGGTGTCGTAGTGAGCGGTGTGTGGTTGATTTAAAGAGAGTCCTTTAAGTAAAATTATTTGGGCAAAGAAAGGAGGGAGAGAGATTTCCTTCTCTCAAACCTTCCCTATCCTAATCCTAACAAGTGAGGAATTACTCACTCATTAGGAATGAAATTCATTTTTATAATTTTCTTTTAATAACCTAATTAACTTGCAGATAAATAAAGACAGATAAAAAATTGCAGAAAAATAAAATTCGGATAAAAAGAATGCGAGATAAAAAATACCTTTATTGATGACCTCTTGACGATTACAAGAAAATTAAAATTTAATCTAGAAAATAAAAAGAGGCATCTCAAAAGAGACACCCAAAAGAGGCACACCCCAAAAGAGACTGTAAGATTTCCTATTTATAGATAGGAGAAACCTTAGGGTTTACATCTGATCCACATCTGAAATTACAAGACTACCCTAAGAAAACCGGGTCAAAGCACCGACACCACCGACACTTTGCACCGATACATGCTCTGCACAGCCGCGGAACCGAGGCCAGAAGCCTTATTTGGCCGCGGTTCCGCGGCCATCTTGGGGGCTCTCTGTCTCATCTTTCCAGGGTTGCTTCATGTTGCATTTTTCTCCTGTTTTCTTTATTTGGTTCTTCAGACTCTTTTCTACTTTCTTCCATATTTCCAACAGTGCAGAATTTGTGGACTTTTACCGTTAGCTTTGCGTTGAAGTCTTGAATCTTGTGCTGCCCTCGTACTTTGTACAATCGAACTGTTCATTGATTTTCATTTGTTCCTTAAAGTGTAGGCGGCATCAAACAGATTCATCTATTTGTTGGTCGTACTCTCACATTTGTAGCGTCTTTTCACCATTTTCACTGTATTGTTCTGAGAACCTGTAACCAGCAACTATTTAGCAGACATGGATCAAAAGCACCTATTTATTTGTAATATGATTAAGAATGGAAAATATAATAATACAATATTCTGATATGAACACGATGGCACTGGGGCGTTGAAGCTTATTGGTGGGAGAATGGTCCCGAAGAACAGTCCAGTGGTGGCCTGAGTCACCTATTCCACTGACATGGCGAAGATGGAGGCCGCTTGGGGCCCATAAGTCACTCCTCCGGCGAGGACGGAGTGGGAGTTGTTGTTGCAGCTAGTGCAGTTGGAAGCCATTTTCTCTGCACGGGAGCAAGACACCAAATCTTAGTACCTCAAATCCAAGGGCGACCATATCAAACCGCGATTCATTCGCGAACACGATATACGAAGTGTGGAGTGGAAAGAGAAAAAGGTCCCACCGGGCGTGCCAGAATCTGTTCTCCGCCGAAAGACGCGGCCGGGACGTTGGGACGTCTGGCCTGAATTTTAGGGGCAGATGCTATTTGATTTTATCCGTCCACCTCTCCGAAGATGCCAAGTTGATTTATGGCACCGTGTATCGGAGGTTTAGATGGATGCGGCCATTGTAGCAGATTTCGTCAGATTCCCCCTCGTTTGTGAGGGGTTTTTGATTATGGGATGCTCTTCCCTGCAGGCGCAAGCCCCTGCAGTTAATTACGCTACCGCGTAGCGGTAACCTCTTTCTTCTTCTCCAGATGGTCACTTCGTGTCGTGTGTGTTTTTTTTATTTTTTGGTTGCCCGTGGATTGTATACGGAGACTAATTTGTGCTGTCGCCCGTAGGGCGTGGATTAGTCCAAATCCGCATTTTCTTATATTTGGGTTTAAAGATCGTTAATCTCATTGAGATTAAGATCAACTTAAACGTTTGTTGAGGATACGTTAGTCTAATTTTAGACTAAAATCTACTCAACGGGATTTTGGATCTTTTAGATCCAACGAGAGTATTTGGACTCTATCGTTTTAGTTTAGGGACATTGCGGTCCATTGGGTTTAAGAATATCATAGTCCATGGAGTTTAAAGACATAACAGTCTGTGTTTAAAGACATCATAGTCTAGTTTAAAGACATCATAGTCTGTGCGGTTTAAAGACATCATAGTCTGTAAAGTTTCTGGTTGTCGGGACCCGCCACCTCTCCGAACATGTTGAAAAATTACAACGACGCATATCAAAGGTGTGAAGAGATGTACCCTTGAACCGATGTTGGTTGAGAGATCTGTAGTCGAGGTTTGGGACTAAGACCAATTAAAGGGATTGTGAACACATGGGCTCAGTTAATCTAAATCGAGGACTTATGGCCAACTTGGGCTCAATCCACTCAGATTTGAATAAAATGTTGAACATTTGTTTGGGCTCAGTCCCTTTTAGTTCAATAATGTTGAGCATTAATTTGGGTTCTAACACCCCTCTTTCTTTTGTTTTTTATTCGGTGTTGAACACTCTTTACGGCGTAGAGCGCTTTATGTAAAGAACACTTTGTGTTCCCTCAACGCATACGTGAGGAGCATGTGGTGCGCTTGGCGCTGAGCGCCAGACCTAGAGCGCTAAGGCACTTCTTATGAAATAGCGCACGCGTGAAGAGCACGTGGTGCGCTTGGTGATGAGCGTCAGACCTGAAGCGCTTCTTATGAAATGGTATACACATGAGAAGCACGTGGTGAGCTTGGCGCTGAGCGCCAGTCAATGAATGAAGAGCGCTCTTCTAAAATAGTGCCCAAGTGAGGAACACGTGGAGCACTTGGCGCTAATCGCCAGACTTGGAGCGCTAAGGCACTTCTTGTAAAATAGCGCACACGTGAGGAGCATGTGGTGCGCTTGGCGCTGAGCGCCAGACCTGGAGCGCTAAGACGCTTCTTATGAAATGGCGCACACGTAGGGAGCACATGGTGCGCTTGGCGCTGAACGCCAGACTTGGAGCGCTGAAGCACTTCTTAACGCACACGTGAGGAGCACGTGGTGCGCTTGGCGCTGAGCGCCAGACTGGGAGCGCTGAAGCACTTCTTTTTCATTTCTGGTCAGTTCTGTACTCTGAGAATTAAATTCTCGTTTATAAGAGACTTTGTCTCATAGATCTAAGAACTGAGTTATTCTTTTTGTGAGGAGATGCTTTGATCTTTTCTGTTTTTTGTGAAAGACTTGGCCTTATAGATCTGTGATCTAGAAAAAGAACTAAGTTCTTCTAATGTGAGAGCCGAACTCTCAAATGTGGAGGAGATGTTATGAACTCTCTTCTTTTTTATTACCTTGAAGAAAATTTCTTCTTCTTAGAGCTTGCTCTTCTCTTTTTCTTTTCTGAGAACTTGAAATTTAAGGGGGGTCATCTTTTTCTCCCCAAGACTTGAAGTCTTGGGTCCTTTATATAGGGGTGGCTGATTTGTTGAATCAGTTAGGAAAATCTCTCATTGAGAGATTTCAGATTGATTTGGGGAATGTTTCCCACCATTGAATCTTTGATCTAAGAGCTTCTGTTTTACAGAAGACAATCTTCTTGTTTTTAACAAGATTGGGAAAATATATTCCCATACAGAACTCATTCTGTATCTTGATGATTTTTAATCACCATTGGATCTTTGATCCAAGGGTGCTCTGATTTACAGAGCACGATCTTTCATGTTTGGAAAGTTTTGAGGAGTATTTCCTTAACATAATTTTACTCTGTAATTTAATGATTTATTCATCTCAGTTGGATCTTTGATCCAATGGTGTAGAACGTTTAGTTCTAGCGCTTGGTGCTTTGCACGTGAGGCGCTGCCTCAGAGTCTTTGACTCTTAGCGCTGGCGCTCCTGACGCTACCGCTCTCGTGCTTTGCACGTGAGGCGCTGCCTCAGAGTCTTTAACTCTTAGCGCTGGCTCTCTTAGCGTGAGTGCTCTCTTACTTTGCACGTGAGGCGCTTCCTCATTACTGAAGGTGTCTTTTCACCTTCCTTCTCCGCCTTTCCTGAGTCAAACTTCTCTTTCCCAGAGCATGGAAATAGTTCCATCATGCACAGCATTTTCTGTGCCTAGACTTAAATGTATCCCTTCATAATCTGAAGCAATGCTTCTTCTCTCTCTCATTTTCAGAGAATCGTTTTAACAGAGAAGAGCTATGGCTTGTAATCGCCTACATGTTCGCCGTCAGCCATGGGAAGTGCCTATTGAGGAAATTGTTCCTCGTTTTGCTGTGCGCTTGGTGAACCCTACTCTTACGGATGACCAATGCGACATGGTGCTGCACGAGCTTTTGACTCGTATAGGATCTCCTCTCCCTATCGGCTCTATTTGGCTCCGTATGGTTTTCTTGTCCGTGATCAATGATATTCCCCCTCCTCCGGCGGAGATGACTCGGACAATGCTCGACGCCGCAGAAGACAAGATCGAGTGCTTCCAAGAGGCACTTCTGATCACCACAGCTCTGAGGGATCGCTATGTGCGGCTGCTAAGCCAGATACGGGCTCAGCGGGTCGTCATGTCTGCCTTTGCTGATGGGTGCGGTGTTGACCGATGGGTAGCTACTCTTCGTGAAGATCGCCGCTTTGTCATGGTGGAGAAGGCAGAGAGGGGGTTAGATAATTTTATCCATAGTTTTGTAAATCCCTGTACTTTCGATCCCGTGTTTGGTGATCTATTTCCTGTAGAATAAAATGTTCAATTAAATGCTATTTTTTGTCGTTGAACACATGTTCTTCCCCTGATGTGTGCATGTGCGTATATGAATGAGCCTGGTTTCACACATATCTGTAAACGAAACTTAAGCCGGCATATACAGGAACAAATAGCTCTTGGCCGAAGATTTTGTCAGGAACATATATGTATGCCCTAGAGGCCATTATTGTACATGTGATGTATATTATAGTGGATGCTTGGACATATATATATAGAGAGAGAGAGAGAGGACTTTCTTGCTCGACATGATAGTATGCTATCTAGTTACTCTTTATCTTAACATGTTGACTGGTATTTTTTACTGTCTTACTCTCGCATGTTGATAAAGCCCTTAGGATGTGTACTTGACTACCAGGATTATGATGAGATCATACTAGTGGGGCCTGGGTGGTCCAAAAGTACATCTTTTAATCAGTTCCTAGTCGAGGGAATATCGAGACTAGGGCATCGATATTCCAGAGTAGACCAGTGTGTACGTTTCTTGTCCCTTAGAGGGCGATGGTTGATCCCACAACCATTGGTGAGTGACATCAAAGATTGTACACAGGTACTCTTTGGAGAATGGGTACACCGAACAGGACTCGCCGAGAAATCCTATGTGGTAGTATACCTATCGTTAGATAGCAGTCCTCTGGTGACACCGGTACAGGTTAGTCTGTAGACCCGAGATCGTCATAGAGTCTTGTGTGGCTCCCACTGTGCTTTGATTTCCTCCCTACCATGGCTCAAAGGAGTCATGCAAACAGGTGGATTTTGGGTACAGTCCGAGTCACATGGAGGTAATGAGCGATAGGAGGGGTTTCGTCTCTCCCAGTATTGGGGGTTGACGTTGCGCTATACTCGATTGGCTATAACTGGAAATCCCTAGCCAGGGCTGTTGCTGAGATTTACTGATAAGAGTTATCATTAGTTTCTCAAACCGTTATAGGCCAACATCGGCATGACTTATCACGTTACTGGGGACTGATGTTTACCACCCCTAGACATGATATGCGACATATCAGACGAAGAGACTGGACTGTACGGTAGTGTTACTGATAGACTTCATGGAGAGTATGGATGAGCTTGCTTGTTGATCTACATATGGCTCAATACCCGGGTAGCCGTTACGTCCAGCTAGTACCGCTGACAGCTTGTAGGTGATTGATGTGATCATCACCTACTGCTGGTATATTGATGAGTCTTTAAAGTCCCAAACGGAAGTGTCCTGGTTCGAGCGGAACGAAGTAGGGCATATATTGATATGTGCGTTGGCCTGATTAAATATGAGTATATGATACCGTATTATAATCTGGCAGTTATCTGATGTCGGTCAGGTTATATGTGATATAACCAGATTATCGAATCAAATATTGGTTTGATAATGTGATATTCGGATTAATGATATTAGTCAGTTATATGTGATATAACCGGATTATTAGATCAAGTGTTGATTTAATAATGTGATATATATTATATATGATATAATTATATCTTAACTAATATCTTTAGCTCACTAATTTCTTTATATATATATATATATATATATATATATATATATATATATATATATATATATATATATATATATATATATTAATGTATATATTATATGAAGCATGGCATATTTTTCTATTTTTAGAAAATGGAAAAATGAGATATAAATTGTGGAGATATTTGTGGAATGGGCAAAGCATGGGTTTTATTATTTGTATATTAGTCTTGACTCACTATTCAAGTATGGTTGCAATTTAGAATTGCAATTTTATTCCATGCTTGAATGAGTGAGGAGAGAAAGAGCCATTTGAGTTTACTCTCGTCATTTTTCATTCTCTTCATGCCTTAGCCATTTTGCTTAAGCACTTGCTTCCTCTTTCTCTCTACAATTTTCTTCACCTCACTTCAAAGTTCAAAACCTCACATGTGATGTGAATCATTGAACTTGTGAAAACCCTAGTGAGAAAATTAAACCCCTACTTCACCATCACATATTGGATTAGCAATTTGATGTGGAGTGTTGCCTTCACTAATGAGATTAGTGAAGGGTTAGCTTGAGCTTGTGGACTTCGGGTGGATCGTCTTTGGCGCGAAAATCACGAAGGAGGTTTGTTCAACTCGAAGAGGAGCCTAGAGGTGTCACGCGGACCACAACCCGGAGCTATTGAAGAGAAGGGCTCGAACTATAAAGATTGTATGCTCTTTTCTTCTCCTTAGTTCATCACATCACAAAGGCAAACCCTAATAATCCAGTAAAGATCTTGTTAGTCTAACTTAGCACCGAATAAAAATTAAAATTTGGCATGCTTTATGCCTCTAGAACCTTATGGCGGTGTTAAGGTAGACTTTCACGGTATCAGAGACAAGCTAGAATATCAGAGTAAATTGTAGCAATGTTATAAATCCGCCGTTTTTGTCGCACAAAAACTGTCGAAAAAAATAGTTTCAAAAATGATGTTTTGAGTTGTTTGCACACCCCGCAGGCTCACGGTTTGAACCGAGAAGCTGCAGGATGGAGCATGCGCATCCCAGGGACATCCCGAGGGTACCGAATGGCTGGGCCCACTCCCCAAGACCACCACAAGGTGTTCTTGGCGGTGGGAACCCGAAACTGCCCTCACCCCCTGGCCACCTCGTGGTGGCCTCGGGGGTAGGGTACCCCCTCTAGACCCCCCATTCGATAGTTAATTTTGGGATCTTCACCCCCGCGAAGATTCGAACGGGTTTCAAGTTCGTTTCGACTCCCGGATTGGTTTAAAACGATCAGTTTTGGAACTTTAGCTCACTGGATTTTTCATGTCTTGGAAAAATTGGTTAAGTTTGCTAATTGCGTGCGGAATTCTAATGTCGAGGTTACTTTACAAGCTTTGTGATGTGTGTAATACAATTATTAGAATATAGATTAATTTGTTTTATAAAAACTAGTTAGTATATTGTAAAGCTAGCCGTTTAGTCTCAATTGATCGATTGCCACGAAGTTTTGATTCGGATCAAAACTCCATCGCAATTGCGTATTGTACGCGATCACTAAGTTGGGAATCTTGTTGAATTATCCGACAACTAATTGAAAAGAGTTTTCAATTTGAGACTAAAATGCAAGTTTTATAAGTTATGAAATCCGGAATATAAGATATTTTGGGTTTATGATGTCTAAGGAAATTGCGGATTCTAATTATTGTAGTTTTTTGTTTCTTTTTCTGTGACCGTAAGTGTAATATGTGGGGTATCCCAATCTAGTTGCTATATGTCAACGAGTTTTAGAGATACGCATATTTACTTACGTTGATGATTTGTGATATCATGTGTTGCTGTTGATATGATTTATTAGATCGTCATGAAAGAATAGCCGGGGGGTTTTATGTGAGATGGGGGTTTTTATTTTTATTCATGTAAAATCAGTATGGAATATTCTTTTATTGGGGCACTTCCGGGTTGAGGATGATTTCACCAATGTAGTATATTATTTACTTTTCCACATTAGGATAGACCCAAGACGGGGAGCATAAGTAATCGGTCTAGAATCTAGTGGGGAACCATCTCAAGGAGTTGAGACCGGGTCTCCTAACTCTAGAATTGGCAGGGTTACTTGCCGCTCTCGTAGGGGTCCAGGGATGTGGGTTTGGCTATTCATCACGACTGTAGAATCCGTGTTTTACATTATTGGCTAAATTTAAAACACGGACATCCTGGGGTATCCAATATTTCTCATGTTGTTTCTGCTGCTTGTTTCTGTGATGTTGATCATATAAATGCATGAGACGAATGTAATATTATATATATGATATATAATAAATGTTGCTTATATTTTACACCCGCGCTAGTCCAGCCCCCGCTCTGCCGGTAGTTAAGTAACCTAGCAGTGCATGACGGGACCCAGTGGCGTATGCGGATGTCATAAGCGTATGTTTTATTTTCGTTTCATTTTTTCTGTAATGTTTAGGAAACATTAATTGATGGGATTTCATTAATGAGATTAATGAAAGAAAGAAACCAAAAAATATTGTAGAATCAAATTTTCAAAAAGGGTAGCTTTAGTTATTGCTTTGTATAGTGGTATTTCTTGATGAATATCCAGCACCTCATTCGATGAGGAAAGAGCTGAGATCCCTTCACCGGGAGTGACCTCTTTATCAAAACTAGCAAATGTTACAACCCACTCGGTTTTGTCTTTTGAATGCTTCTCTAGTTCTTATTTTGCATAGTGGTATTCTTGAATATCCTGCACCTCATTCGATGAGGAAAGAGCCGAGATCCCTTCACCAGTAGTGACCTCTTTGGCAAAGCTAGCAAAATCCTCAAAAACACTCCTTTTATAAATCACCAGATTCTACAACGATATCAAGTTCATTACGCTCATGGTTTTCTTAAAAACCTGCGTAGCCCTCCGTCATATCAGATAAGTTCTATTTAGTATTCGTGCTGCGTTTGTTGACCTCCGTCAAGGCGTAGTGTGCAGTAGCTGATTAGTGCTTATCTGCCGCATATGATGCGATTGGATTAGGGTAGTCGTACGGCCTTGTTGACCTCCATCAAGGTTCGTGTGGGTGGGTTTAAAGGATTCGTGTAAACAGGTGGATTTTTGGTACAGTCCCGAGTCACATGAAGGCAAAGAGCGATAGGAGGAGTTTCGTCTCTCCCGGTATTGGGGGTTGATGTTGCGCTATGCTCGATTGGTTATAACTGGAAGTCCCTGGCTAGGGTTCTGCTGAGATTTACTGATAAGAGTTATCAGTTGTTTCTCAAACCGTTATAGGCCAGACATCGGCATGACTTATCACGTTACTGAGGACTGACGTTTACCACCCCTAGACATGATATACGACATATCAGAAGAAGAGACCGGACTGTACGGTAGTGTTACTTGATCTTCATATCGCTCAACACCTGGGTAGCCGTTACGTTCAGCTAGTACCGCTGACGGCTTGTAGGTGATTGATGTGATCATCAACTACTGCTGACATAATGACGAGTTTTTAGAGTCCCACACAGAAGTTTCCTGGTTCGAGCGAAACGAAGTAGGGCACATATGTTGATATGTGCGTGAGCCTGATTAAATATGAGTATGTGATACCGTATTATAATCTGGTAGTTATCTGATGTAGGTCAGGTTATATGTGATATAACCGGATTATCGAATCAAGTGTTGGTTTGATAATGTGATATTCAGATTAATAATATTAGGCGGTTATATGTGATATAACCGGATTATTAGATCAAATGTTGATTTAATAATATGATATATATATTATATGTGATATAATTATATCTTAACTAATATCATTAGCGCACTAATTGCTTTACACACACACACACACACACACACAGACACACACACATATATATATATTAATGTCTATTTGATATATATATATATATATATATATATATATATATATATTATATGAAGCATGGCATGTTTTTCTATTTTTAGAAAATGGAAAAATAAGGTGTAAATTGTGGAGATATTTGTGGAATGGGCAAGGCATGGGTTTTATTGTTTGTATATTAGTTTTGACTCACTATTCAAGCATGGTTGCAATTTAGGATTGCAATTTTATTCCATGCTTGAATGAGTGAGGAGAGAGAGAGCCATTTGAGTTTACTCTCATCATTTTTCATTCTCTTCATGCCTTAGCCATTTGGCTTAAGCTCTTGCTTCCTCTTGCTCTCTACAATTTTCTTCACCTCACTTCCAAGTTAAAACCCTCACATGTGATGTGAATCATTGAACTTGTGAAAATCCTAGTGAGTAAATTAAACCCCTACTTCACCATCATACATTGGATTAGCAATTTGATGTGGAGTGTTGCATGCATTAATGAGATTAATGAAGGGTTAGCTTGAGCTTGTGGACTTTGGATGGATCGCCTTTGGCGCGAAGATCATGAAGGAGGTTCGTTCAACTCGAAGAGGGGCCTAGTGGAGTCGCGTAGACCACAACCCACAGCTATTGAAGAGAACGACTCAAACTACAAAAGTTGTATGCTCTTTTCTTCTCCTTAGTTCATCACATCACAAAGGCAAATCCTAATAATTTAGTAAAGATCTTGTTAGTCTAACTTAGCAACTAATAAGAATTAAAATTTGGCATGCTTGATACCTCTAGAACCTCATGGTGGTGTTAAGGTAGACTTTCAGACACGACGTCAACAAAAACCCAATGGTCGAACAAAAAAGGAGCAATAGCATATTCCTAGCTCCAGCTCGACGTTCCTTCTCAATGCAGACGCAACGTCAACAAAGGCTCCAAGGAGCCAAATCAAAAAGGAGTGACGGCAAAATCCTAACTCTAGCTCGACGTGCTTCTCATGCCTGCAGGATGCAGATGCAACGTCAACAAAAGACCCAAGGGTCAAAGCAAAAATGGAGTCACGGTAAAATACTAGCTCCAAATCTTGATGGTTCAACTTCCTAGGAGATCGAACGATGGAAAAGGTGACACCGTTGCACCCATGTGTAAGCCACGTGAGAGCAACGGTGGGGGGAATTTGTTTCCCCAATATATTTAACCTAATAAAAGAGCAAAGTTTTGTTGAATTTAATGAGGCAGTGCCTCACGTGCTCTCCACGAGGGCGCCAGTGCCAGAGCCAATTTTATAGGATTAAATCCTATGGTGATGCCTCACGTGCTCCTCACGCGGACACCAATATGCAAATCACAGAAGAGTTCATTATATAAGAGTTAAACACTTAGATGGCGCCTCACGTACTACTCACATGGGTGCCAATGTGCAAAGCACAGAAGAGTTCATTATATAAGAGTTAAACTCTTAGATGGCGCCACACGTGCTCCTCACGCGGACGCCAGTGTGAAAAGCACAGGAATACCCCTCTTAGGAATTAAATTGTTAAGTGGCGTCCACGTGCACAACATGTGAGCACCAGCGTCCAGGTAGAATTAAATTCTATAATATTCTCTGTTAAATAGAGCCGTTGGATCAAAAATCCAATGGAGAGGATAAATCATCAAAATAAAGAATTAAATTCTGTTGGGAGAAAATATTTCACAAATCTTTCTAAAATAAGAAAGATACTCTCGGTTGGATAAAAAAATCCAATTATAGAACAAAATTCTATTTTGGAATATATTCTCTCAATCTTTCTAAATAAGAAAAATTACTCTCTGTAAAACAGAGAATCATTAGATTAAAAAATCCAATGGTGATTAAAAATCACCATTTTACAAAATAAATTCTGTATAGGGAAAAATATTTCCCCAATCTCATTAAGAGAAGTCCTTATATCAAAGATCCAATGGTGGATAAAATTCCCCAACTCAATTTTGAATCCAATTAAGTCAATTAGAATCTCTCAATAAGAGATTTTCTCAGAATTAAGTAACAAACTTGCCTCCACTATATAAAGGACACGAGACTTCAAGTCTCATAAAGAGAAAAAAACCCATAAGCTTCTAAAAATACAGAAAGTTTCCAGAAAAACAATAGAGAATTCAATTCTCAGAGAAGAAGACTTCCCTTTCAAAAGAAACCTAACTAAAAGAAATTCAGAAATAAAAATATCTCTTTTTACCTATTTTAAGAGTTTAACTCTTCTCAAAGAACTTAGTTCTTCCTCTGGATCAGAGATTCACAAGACAAGTCTCCTACAAGTTGAGAATTAAATTCTCATCAGGAGGATCTTGTTCTTGAGAATCAAAAATTCAGAAAAAAATTAGGTCCAAAAAAAAAAGGGGAAAAAAACCTATAAAAAAACTTAGTTCTTAAAGAAAAAACCCGATCCCAGATCTTCAGAAAACGAAGATCTTGGTGATCATTAATGGTCAAAATGCCATTAACAAAGATTTAATCTCGAAAAAAGGAAAAAAGACTAGCTCCTCACGTGCTCCTCACGTGGACGCCCCCTTTTAACAGCGCCTAGCGTTTCAAGTGAAAAACACGCGGACGCCCAAAACAGAAGGCCAGCGCCTCACGTGAAACACACGTGGACGCAAAATAAAAGTGCTCAGCACTGCCTATGCAGCCGAAAACAGCTAAGTGTTTAGCACTGATTGGGCAACGCCGCACGTGTTTCTCACGTGGGCGCCATACAAAATGTGCTGAGCACTTCATATGTAGCTGAAACGGCTGAGTGCTTAGCATTAATTGGACAACGCTCAGCGCCGCACGTGCACCTCACGTGAACGCCATATAAAATGTGTTTAGCACTTCACATTTAGTCAAAATGACAAAGTGTTCAGCATTTATTGGGCTGCGCCCATGACTGAATGCTTCACATGACATAGATGTGAGCGTCAGACTCAAACAAATGCTTAGTAATTTTACATGAAAAGAAAAGGGTTGAACAAATAGAGCCCAAATAAGTGCTTAGCACTTTTGAATAAAAAAAGACTAAGTAGACTAAGCCCCCAAATTGGCTAAGTCTCGGAAATTTTCTTGCAGCTGAGCCCAAAAGTTTTTTTGCTGGATTATAAGCAAAAATGATTTTAGAATGTTGTTAAATTGATTTTAGTCTCAAATAAGACTAACGCATCCTTAGCAAGAACAAACTGAGCCCAAATGCTCACATGTAGATTTAAGTTGATCTTAATCTCAAACTAGATTAACGGTTTTTAAAAGGAAAACAAAAATATTTCTGAACTGTAGGAATATACAACCTAAGTTCAAAACCCGTCGAGCAAATCCTTGATCCAAGCCTAAATCTAAAATATACGGATTTGGACTAATCCGCGCCCTACGGGCGACGACATAAACTAGTCTCCGTATGCAATTCATGGGCAACCAAAACAAACAAAAAATACACAAATATGATATGAAATGAACTGCCGGAGCAGGAGACAGTGGTTATCGCAATGCGGTAACGTAATTAACTGCAGGGGCTTACGCCTGCAGGGTAGAGCGTCCCCACAATCAAAAACCTCTCATAAAATGAGGGGGATCTGATAAAGTCTGTTACAATGGTCGCATCTGTCCAAATCTCCGATATATGGTGTCATAAATCAACTTGATATTTTCGGAGAGATGGACGGATAAATCCAAATAGTATCTGCCTCCAAATTCAGGCCAGACGTCCCAACGTCTCGGTCTGGTCTTTCGACGGTGAACAAAGTCTCTCTCTCTCTTCTTTATTTATACAATTCTCATTTCAAAAGGAAAAATAAAAATTAACAGCTGTACTTGATTCTCTCAGGTGCTTCCTCCACCACAAGTTGCCTGCCACGTCACCAATTCTGTTATGGTTCTCTCGCATGCTTTCCCTGCCTCTGGCGGGCCCCTGGCAGTTGTGACAGTTAACTCCTTCAGCTCTTCCATTCTGCACCTCAGGTGTTTGCTGAAATGCCCTCTCTTGCTCTTTACCTTCTATCATGGTGGTGCCGCCGGCAAAGAGTGTTGCAAGTCAGGTCCCCCATTCCTATGTGTATCATAATTAAAGACAAAAGGGTATTGTAGCATTAAAGAGAAAGGAAAATGCGGGAAAAATAATGGATAAGGTAAGAAAATGTAGCAGAAGTCGTCCCAAAAAATGCAGAATGCAAAGAAGATTTCTTATCTGCCGCTCTAGCTAATACCTGCACACATTGTTCACTACCAGCAGTTGCCGTGTTTAAAGAAGAATTCTTGTAAATGTAGAGTTATTGAATGTAGCGTACTGAAATTATCAAAGATAAAAAAAACCCTGAAATTATCAAAGATAAAAAAACCGTTAGCCATAGACAATGACAAGAGCCAAACTGGAGAATAGAGATATCAAAGTGATGGATTGATTTTTTTTTGAAGAAAAGGTAGCCTCATGAGAAAAAATTGATTGGATGACACTACCATCATAGCATCTGTTAACCAATCTCAAGATTTATCTAACAACCAATTGAAAGCAATTAAATTGGGATCATGATTCTGAAACAAAAATGTTTGTTTTTTTAATTGTAGAAAATATTGTCACCTACTGTAACCGGTTTAAACATTTGTCCTTCTTGAAAAAAACATGTGTCGCGTCCCGATTGATCCAATTCGTGGTAAAACAAATTTCGAACTTGAAAATTTCATAACTTTCACATACGGTGTCAGAATTAACTCAAATTTGATTCATTAGATTCGTATAGAAATTCTCTTTCAAATGAGTACCAATTTGACAAATTTTAAATTCAGTCCACATCAAAAATTGCCATTTAAAAAGTCGCGTTTAGTCAACAGAAAGTCCCACTTAGTAAACAAAAAATCCCACTTAGAAAAAAAAATACCACATGGAGAAATGCTTAATGAAAATTCATTCTAAATTATTAAATCAATAGTTCCATTTGCAAACTTTTAGTCCCATCTAAAAACTTTTTAGTCCCACTTGAAAAAGTTAAAACAATTAAACTAAACATATGTTTACATAAATTTAAAAATGCTGGGATTTTAACGAAACAAATTAAATATTTTTTTAACCGAAAACTATAATACCCATCAACTTAAACACTTGATATGTTAATATTGTAGATCGCATACAGTTGTAATTTTGTAATTTTTTTAATATAATTATTTGAATTTAATAATTATAACGGCTAAATTCTCGAGATACGAGTACAAAAACTCAATTTCAACCTTACGAATATATTTGAAAATACATAAATAAGTTACGTATAAAAAATTACCAGATTTGAAGGTCATTTGTTCTCTGATCATAAACTTATAAAATTAATACACAAAGAAAAAATAATCTTAGAGCCTTATGATCGAGACCGAGATGAACTTCAAAAAATTTGAATATATTTTATTTAGGCTATTTTATAACCATATTTTAAATCGGTACGGTTGAATTTGTTTTTTAAAAATACCTATATAAGACTCACAGTTCAATCTAAACTAGTGCCGGTTGATTGAACTGTGAGTCCTATATAGGTATTTTTAAAAAAGAAAATCAACCATACTGATTTGAAATATGGTGATAAAATAGCTGTTGACCGCCGAAAATAGAGATGAACTGAGATAGATCATCTTGTCTGAATTTGAGGGCAAATGCTATTTGGATTTATCCGTCCACCTCTCCGAAAATACCAAATTGATTTATGGCATCATATATCGGAGGTTCGGAGAGACGCGACCGTTGTAGCAGATTTTATCAGATTCCCCTTCATTTTATGAGGGGTTTTTGATTGTGGGGACGCACTTTCCTGCAGGCGCAAGCCCCTGCAGTTAATTAAGTTACAGTATTGCGATAACCACTTTCTCCTGTTTCGGAAGTTCACTTCGTATCGTGTGCGTTTTTGTTTATTTTGGTTGCTCGTAGATTGTATACGGAGACTAGTTTATGTCGTCGCCCGTAGGGTGCGGATTAGTCCAAATCAGTATATTTTAGATTTGGGTTTGGTTTATTTAAGGGCCGTTAATCTGGTTTGAGATTAAGATCGACTTAAACATATGAGCATTTGGGCCCAATTATTGTGGTTTAAGGACATTAAGGTCCATTATCGCCATTTTTAAGGCGAATATTAGTTTGGAGACATTTCAATCCAACGTTCCCGTTTTGGGGACGATTATTAGTTTAAAGACATTTCAGTCCAATATTCCCGTTTTGGAGACGAATATTAGTTTAAAGAAATTTCGGTCCATTATTCAACTTGCGCACATGTGTGTTTGTTACGTGGCGGAGTGAACGATGGTGACATGGAATTTGCCTAATTTGGGACGCGGTCCGATTTGAGGTGTGCACGTCAATTTGGAGGTGCATCAATGTGTGATGAAAGGAGTTGTTGGTTGTCGGTACCCGCCACCTCTCTGAAGACGTTGAGAAATTACGACGACATGCATCAGAGATGTGGAAAGATGTACCCTTGAACCAAATCCCGTATTTAAGGAAAAAGGGGTTACGGTGGACCTAAAAATCGTTAGTCATATTTGAGACTAAGATTATCTTAGGAGATATATGATGAATATCATTTTGGATATCATCAATGAGAGATCATTAGTCATATTTGAGACTAAGATCAGTTTGGAAATCATGAGCAATATGGGCTCAGTTGATTTTAAATCAAAGAGATTTAACCTCAGGATACTTAGCCAATTTGGGCTGAGATTGGATCTCTATACTACCCATCAATACTAAGCACTAATATATATAGTACTTATGTGTGTTTCACGTGGGGCGCTGGAATAGTGTTGAGCACTGGCGCTCACGTGTTTTTCACGTGAGGCGCTACTATAATGCTAACCACTAATTTTCTCTGGCGCTCACGTGTTTTTCACGTGAGGCGCTACTATAGTGCTTAGCACTAATTTTCCCTGACGCTTACATGTGAAATATGTGAGGCGCTCAGATATGGATTCTGCCCAATCAGTGCTAAGCACTAAGTCATTTTGACTGAATATAGAGTGCTAAGCACTTTGCATGGCACTCACATGGGAAGCACGTGAGTGCTGAGTATTGATTTCAGGTTTTGTTTGCTCGTCCTCCTTTTTTGACATAAGTGCTAAGCACTTGGCTGGAGCTCACGTGTGAAGTACGTGAGGCGCCAGGTTTTGGGTTTCCAAGAGTGTTTCACGTGTATTTCATGTGATTGCTTTATTTTGGGGGTGTTGGGCTGCCTTATTTGGTGGCTGCTTAATCAACACAAAGGAGTTTTTCTTTGCTCTTTGGACACTCACGTGGGAAGCACGTGATGCGTTTTAGTTTTTCTTTTGTTTGTTTTAAGCACTTATGAGGGAAACACATGAGGCAATATAATAGTGCTAAGCACTAATTTTACTCACGTGTGTTTCACGTGAGACGCCAAGTTCTTCTTGTTTTCAGAGATATTAATCTCTGTTAATGACATTTTAGTCATTGATGATCATCAAGATTTTTGTTTTGAAGATCTTGAATTATCATCATTGTTATTATTGGAGAATTAGGTTCTCTTTTATTTTTATAAGAACTAAGTTTTTTATGTAGGGTTAAACCCTAATTTCGGGGGAATTAAATTCCCAGAACATATATTCTTTTTCTTTTTAATCTAGTTCTTTTCCCTAAGTTTTGAGTATAAAGAATAGAATCTCCAAGATGAGAATTAAATTCTCAACTTGTGGGGAGATTTGCTTTTGCAAATCTCAAAGCAAAGAAGAACTAAGTTCTTGTAAGAAGGGTTAACCCATTATATCCGTTAAACAAGGCAAGAGGGATACTTTTAATCTCTCCTTTTATATTTACCTACAGTGTTTTGAAAGAGAAAGGTCTTCTTTCTTTGAGAATTAAATTTTCTGTTCTCTCAAGAGCTCAATGTATTTTGACAGGAGCTTATAGGGGTTTTTCTCTATATGAGACTTGAAGTCTCGGGTTTTTTATATAGTGGAGGCAGATTGTTAATTAGTTTTGAGAAAATCTCTCATTAAGAGATTCCAATTGATTTAATTGGTCTCAAAATTGATTTGGGGAATTTTACCCACCGTTGGATTTTTGATCCAAGTGTCTCTGTTTTTACAGAATATGTTGTTCTTATTTTAACAAGATTGAGGGAATATTTTCTCATATATAGAATAAAATTTTATTGAACGGTGATATTTTCATCACCATTGGATTTTTAATCCAAGAGTGCTTGGTTTAATAGAGTACAATCTTTCTTTGTTTAGAAAAATATAGGAAATATTTTCCATCTCATTGGATATTTAATCCACTAAATTTCTATTTAACAGAAAATATCATTCTCAATAGAATTTAACTCTATACTTAACCACCATAGGATCCTTGATCCAACGGTTCATTGAGTAGAATTTAATTCTACGTAAAGAGGCGCCCTCACGTGTTTAACACATGGGACTTATTTAGCTTGGCGCCCATATGCAAGGCATATGGGCACTCACGTGTTTAACACGTGAGACCAATTTGGCCTATAGTTGTTTGACCGTAGCGCCTATATGCTTTGCATATATGCGCTCACGTGTTTAACACGTGAGGCTTATTTAGCCTATCAATTGTTTGATTACAGCGCCTATATGTTTTGCATATAGGTGCTCACGTGTTTAACACGTGAGGCTTATTTAGCCTATCAATTGTTTGATTGCAGCGCCTATATGTTTTGCATATAAACGCTCATGTGTTTAACACGTGAAGCTTATTTAGCCTATCAATTGTTTGATTGCAGCGCCTATATCCTTTGCATATAGGCGCTCACGTGTTTAACACGTGAGGCTTGAGTTATGGGGAATTTTCTCCTCTCTCTTTCTCTCTCTCTTTTATGAGGGAACAAATGCTCCCCAGCGTTGCTCTCACGTGGCTTGCACGTGAGTGCAACGCTGTCCATCTTTATCACCGTTGGATTGCCTAGGAGAATGAGAAGCTGAACCGCTTTTATCACATCGTATAAATGGGGCCTTTGGCCCTTGAGATGACCACTGTTTCATCTTATTCCTTAACTTTTTCCTTGAAAATTTAATTCTCCTTTCAGAGCTTAGTTCTTTGCCCCTAGCACTTCAAAGTTAAACTCTGCAAAAACACTTTTTGGGTAAGGATTATGAACGGCTTTCACCTCTTAGGAACCTTTTTTGTTCTTATCTTGGATTTTAAATCCATCAACAGAGTTTTGTTCTGATCATTTAGAGATCTAAAAAAAACTCCCTTTTTTTTTTAAAGTAGACTCTGGGGTGTTGAATCAATAAGGATTGTTAGTTCTCCTCTTAGAGTTTATCCTATCACTGATCTTTAAGGATCCTTGGAATTTAATTACATTTTCTTTGTTTCCCCACCATGGGGGGTTCTGGGATTTAATCCCATTATTGAAGGAATTTAATTCCATTTTCTTACAGAGTTTAGCTCTAAGAGATGTAGGGACTTTTAGGAATTTTATTCCCTTTCCGTTCTTGAGAATTTTCCTTTTTATGGTTTTAATATCCTTTTAACAGATTTGAATCTGTTGCCCATTTTAATAGAACTCGTTTTTCAAGGATGTTAAGAGCTTTTTTTTAAACTCCACTATTTATTAATGAGAATCCTTTTGGATTCTCACAATGATTATATTGCCTCATCATTGATGGGCTGCCATATTGATTTTGTGGGGCCCATTGGCTTTGTAGTTAGTAGTCTCATAAGACAAACTCACATTTTTTATTAATGGGTTTTCTCTTTTTTTTTAGGTACAATGGCCTCACTTCCCTGCTTCCCTTACACACGCTCGGATGTCGCTTTCCCCCAGTCGCCATCAGACGAGAAAGTTATGGCAATGATCAGGGAACATAATAAGGACAATATGAGCCTTCTCCCATGAGGAGTTTGGTACGGTCACAGTATCAGGGGCCGCCGTAGTTTTACATGTGAAGTATCAGAAGAACCCATCCACTTAATGTCATTAACGGAGCGTCCGCGTACTGCTTATGTGGTGGAAGCGGCTAATTGGATCCCCGTGGGCCGGCTTGAGCCATCAACGATAGGGATACCCAATCAACCCATGATGGCTATCGATATCTTGGGACGCCGAATATGTTAGGGTGAAGCCCGACCCTGGGGGCAAATCTATAAGGTAGGTGTTCCCCGCGTCATCCAGTGGGCTACCTTCCTTGGGCCCGGTACATTCTCTCCTTCCAACGCTCACGGTTGCAGAAAGTTGGGTTGTATCAAGCGATGTACGCATCACTGTTCTACTACCATGCTCCCCATGTCTGGTGGGTCAAGGCTTTTTTGAACCAGTGGAACTTTCCAACGAATACGTTCCTGCTAGGGGACCGCGAAGTCTCTATTTCGCTGGAGGAGTTCCGAAAATTTCAGGGCTGCCAATTAGGGGAGAGCACTACGAAGAATTATTGCCCCTGATGAGTATATATTTGCCACAGTGCCAGCTGTACTTGAAGGCTTAACAGCCGAGAACGCTGTTCGGCACAAGTACCCGAGTCTAATCAAGGCCTTGGGCATTTTTGAGAGCCTATTCGTGGTATCGGAAGGACAAGGTGTCACTTTTGATGCTTTTATTGCTTGCTTTCTCCGCAAAGACACCCTATCCAAGAAAGCTCCGAAATTCGCGAAGGTCGAGGATCCCTTCGGATTCGGCTTAGAGAAATTACCGGCTAAAGAAGAAGACTTGCCACAGTTTTACATTCCAAATTTGTCAGCCATGACATTTGACGCAATCGCTACCCCAGGAATAGACGAAGAAACATTCTTTGTCCGCTTCATCAGTCTTTGGTTTAGCTGGTTCGCCATGCCGATGCATCGCCGTTTTATGAGAGCCTCCATCTTCTATTCTGCCCATCGCATAACCGAAGGAGCGCTATTGGCCGTTGGCATTGCAAGGTTATCACACCTATACCATGGTTTAAGTACTGCCGCCAACACTTCAAACCAAAGTGTAGACACCGTGAATTTCTCTCTCCACTACTTCACGCCGTGGATCGAGATGCATGTGTTAGGCGCATTTGCTACACATCGGCGTCCTGATTTCTATGAGTCATACACTTTCCTGTGGGTCATGTGGCTGGTCGATGCTTCCGCTCCTGATCCGACTCAATCAGGGGCTCTGCGCGTATTGCTTAATCCGTATTCAAACGAAGACGAGATGGTTTTCAGTAATCGAGTCCTCTCTGCGACAGCGCGGCCCGTTCAACAGTTATTCGATTTGTCGAAGAATGGGGCTCCAGCATTAAAACATAAAGAGATCATGCATTTATATTCAGTCAGGATGGGGTAGTTAGTGTTCCGCCTAAATGACATTGCTCTCTTCATGCGGTATAATCCGCATCGCTTCGCCCAGCGGTTAGATTACAACCAGGGCGTCCCCTTTGAAGCCTTTTTAGTTGAGCCTACTCTCTCGCTGGAGGCCGCTCGCGACGTTATCCATCATTTCATGTGGTTAAATACGGGTTCCCTCTTCATGATCCCGGAGCCCGACTATTTTCCAAGGCCCGTGGGACCCTTCAAGGGCTAGTATCTCCATCGGGTTAGTCCTATCATCGCAGAGGAGAGGCGGGTGCCCTTCGAGTGTAAAGCCTCCGCTCCATCTCAAGCCATCAATACTCCATTACGGCCACGGTCGGTTGTTCGCCCTCCTCTGAGGGACAGTGATTCGGTGCTTATTCCTAAAGCCGCTCGGGCGGAATCAGTCCCCCGCACTGCTGGTATGTCGGTTCGCACTAGAGCTGGGTCAGAGATTCTTGATAAAGTACCAGCGGCGGCGTCACCAAAGGCAGATACTGAAGGCGAGGTTGGGCAGCGCCGTGAAAAAGAGCCAAAGGGGAGGAAGCTCCCTTCTACTAATGCTAGCTCGGGCCCTAAAAGGAGGAAGAAATCGACCGCCGGTTTACTCGATGCCTTGCTCGAGTCTGAGCCTCTTCATGATGAGCCTATATCTACGCATGAACCAGACAACGGTCTCCTCTTTCCTGGTACATCCGCCGAGGTTAACGGGCTCTCAAACAGCCAATCTCGGTTGCTTCTGAATACGAGACTGCTCTGAAGGCGGGCAGGGATTTATCTTCAATCGAAGCCCGACGAGCGCGGCTAAACAGAAAAGAGCAGCGGCTCGAAAAGGCCATACTTCAGGTTCCATGGTGTATCGGTATGTATCTTTTACGTCTTTCTCAGTAGATAATTTATATTACTTTCGTATTGTATCGTCTTTACACTTTTTTCTCGTAGGGCCTTCTGCAACGGGCACAATTTCGAGCCCAGATCGCGCCTCAGAGCCTCTGATGATGGCCTTTATTCCTCCAGCGGAGGTCGCCAGACCGGCCATAGACTCTGTAAATATTTCCAGTGACGCACCGGAGGGTGTAGAGGAGATTACTGAAGCTGCTATCCCTCCAGTCCAGAATGAACGAAGTATCGGAGGTAATCTGCTTATATACTTTTTGTTTTTAATGACCTTTTCACATGTCTGACCCTATCTTTATCTCAGAATTGCAGGAGCTGGCGTATTTTATTGTAGATCTTTCTTCGGAAGAAACCTTCCAGCATTTACTTAATATGGCGGCCCCGCACGCGATACCACCCAGAGTATCTTCCTTTCCTCTAGCCAAGGTCCGTATTCCTTTTCCTTTCCGTTTTATATTTTCATGATGATGCTGATGTGCCCCTTTATTTTAAACCACGGTCCTATAGGCTGATGACGAAATTGAAGTTCTTGATGGGCCTGGGGATCTCTCAGATCCGCCTTCTGTGGCCGTAGGTAAGTGACGCTTTAGCACTGGTATTCTTTACTTTTTCCCTGTTCGGAAAGGCGGATAACCATACACGTATTTTCACAGCTTTGCAAACCTTGACTCCATTAGAGTCCCGGATTTGTATGCCACCAGGCCCTTACACAAGACGCGTGTCTGAGAAGATGGCAAAACAGAGCATTCACTCACTGGCGACTCTTATTGAAGATCTTCACGCTAGCACTTACATTATGGCTGAAGAATTTGCTGTTGAAGCTAATGCTTCCTTGTCCGTTCTTGCCACCTACCATGACGAGGTGCTGGTGCGTACTTGGGTCGAATATTGCCGTCAAGTGGAGGCTTCCCTACATGGAGTCGAATGTGTACGCCTTCCTTCTGATATCCTATCCGTAAAGGCCAGCTTGCGTGGATGGATCGATCGGTGTGCGGCCAATCTCCAGTTTTGCGAGAAAAGGCTCAACCAAAAGTTTTCATCTAGGGAGTTAGCTTTGAAGGCTTTGGGGGAACTTCAAGCCCAGCTGTCATGCCCCACCCCTAATACAGAGAGTATTGTCCGCTCTGGCCGAAGCCGCACGGTTTTGTCCTTAAGGGCGAACCGGACCCGACCAGGGGCCACTTCCCAGGAGGTCACCCATCCCAAGACTTCCCTGGTCTGAGCACGCTTAACTACGGAGTTCTCAAGCTCCTGTAGTTCCGGTTCACTTAAAAGGCGCCTCTGTATTGAAGAGTGGTGTCATTCCATTTATAGTACATATCTGCCCCCTTTCGGAATGTATTCCGAAGAGTCTCCATTGTTCTACAGTGGGTCCCACTGACTCAAGAGGTGGCCCCCGCCCACTTAACATGACACTTGGCGTGGCACTTTGTTCCGTGTGGCACTTTGCTCCGTGAGCAAGAATCGGGTCCCGACATTCTCCGCACTTTTGAACAATGGTCCGTCCTCGAACCACAGACCTACTATTAAGGAACCATCTCTGATACCATTCTGTCATGCCCCACCCCCAATACAGAGAGTATTGTCCGCTCTGGCCGAAGCCGCACGGTTTTGTCCTTAAGGGCGAACCGGACCCGAACAGGGGCCACTTCCCAGGAGGTCACCTATCCCAAGACTTCCCTGGCCCGAGCACGCTTAACTACGGAGTTCTCAAGCTCCTGTAGTTCCGGTTCACTTAAAAGGCGCCTTTATATTGAAGAGTGGTGTCATTCTATTTATAGTACATATCTGCCCCCTTTCGGAATGTATTCCGAAGAGTCCCCATTATTCTACAGTGGATCCCACAGACTCAAGAGGTGGCCCCACGGATTCAAGAGGTGGCCCCCGCCCACTTAACATGACACTTGGCGTGGCACTTTGTTCCGTGTGGCACTTTGCTCCGTGAGCAAGAACCGGGTCCCGACATTCTCCAGCTCACCACTTACTCGGGCCTATGAAATTTGTAGGGTCCTTCAGGAGGCCATTACGGAGGTGGTGGCTCTTGATAAAGTCGTCATTTTTACACGCGAGATGGTTGAGACCCACAAGACTGCTGAGAAAGAGCTTGAGAATAGGTTTTCCTCATACCAAAAATAACAGGCACAGGCAGGGACTCAGCTTGCGGCGTTGCTAGAGCTTGAGGTGAAAGTCCGGCGAAAAAATGACGATCTAGTTGGCTTATTGAACCGCCCGCCGTCTTAAATACTTTGTTGTTGTATATCTTTCTTTCTTCTTTTCTTTTCCTCCATTTTTTGTATCTTGTATTCATTTAGATTTATGAATAAAAGACATTTTATTTCATGCTTGCGCCTCTCTATCCTTTGATGTCTTGATTTGGCGTAAAGTAGTTTATATACTCATTTTGGAGTTTGGAGTTTAAGTACTCATTTTGGAGTTTGTAGTTTATTCACTCATCTCGGAGTTTCTAGCTTATGTACTCATTTCGGAGTTTGTAGTTTATTCACTCATCTCGGAGTCTCTAGTTTATTTATTCATTTCGGAGTTTATGTGGTTTGCCTCCCTTGGGTTTACAGGAAAACTTGTCATAATGTTATATGCAGATAACCCCCATTCTTTACGACAGAGGTCCGTTAGGTTTGTGGTATTAGGGTTTTAGTCCGTGGTACCGTCGCTTTGGCTGATGTATTCCTCGATATGCAGTCTTTAAGTTGTTGTTTGAGTAACTATCATGTCTCTGATCCCTTCGGGGGCTGGACAAGACGTATTCAAGTAATTTCCTTAGGTCATATTTCCGTCAGAAGGGCAAGCGTTAGGAATTTGCCATGACGGTTTTTACTTGAGGTTAGGCTCAGTTTGGAGCCCCGATGATTCATAACCACTCCACTCTGGTGTGGGATGATCTCCGATAGTCTTTTAGACTTTATATGAGTTGCCATCAAGACCCGAAGCTGGGAATATGTCGTTACTTCATTTTTTTGGTTTTGACGATATTGCGCCGATTCTTTGCTGAAGTAGAGTAGACATCTATAAGACTTCTGTGCTATATGTATTGCAATTGAAGTCCGGAAGTAGGAATATGCAATTGCTCCAATTTCATTTGATAGTCACATTCGCATCCTGCTGAAATAATGAGGAACGTCGGGATGGTCTCTAGGTTGTATATGTGCCGTCGAGACTTGGAGTTTAGGATTTTGCCATTACTCCATTTTTGGTTTCGACCCTTGGATCTTTGTTGACGTTGCACCTGCATCCTTTTGGAATGAGAAGGAATGTTGAGATATTCTCTGGGTTGTATATGAACCGTCAAGACTTGGAGCTAGGATTTCGCCATGGCTCCATTTTTGTTTCGACCCTTGGGTCTTTTGTTGACGTTGCATCTGCATCCTGCTGGAATGAGAAGGAACGCCGAGTTGGAGCTAGGATTTTACCATTAACTCATTTTAATTTAGCTCTTTGGAGCTTTATTGACGTCACGTCTGCACCCTGTTGGAATGAGAAGAACGTCAAGCTGATCTCTAGACTGTAGATATTGATGTCAAGATCTGGCTCTCCCTTTAACGGAGTCTGGTGGGAAAGTATGGTTCCTTTTCTTTCATTTGTGCCCATGGATTGTATACAAGAGTTAATATGGATATACTTGCTGGGCAGAGAAAATTTTATTTTATTTTATTTTATTGCTGTGATGCTCTACCTTTTCAGCTTTTCATATCGCGAAAGTCGTGATTGCCTAATCATTTCGGCTATTTTTCGCGGTGCCCAATCATTTTGGTTATTTTTTATATGTTTTTACTCGCTGCTTTTTATTGCGAGTTTGGAATCCGATCCCAATCTTGGCATCAGCATCGCTACGACTGTAATATTTCCAAGAGCGAATCATCATTTGCCGTGAAAGGACTTAGAGTTTGACGCTTGTTTAGGCATCAATATCGCTGCAACTGGGATATTGCCAGGAAAGAATTATCATTTGCCTTGAGAGAACTTGAAATTTGATACCTTTTTAGACATCAGCGTCGCTACAACTGGAATATTGCCAGAAGCGACTCATCATTTGCCTTTACTGATTTGAACAAAGGTGGCTTAGCAAACAGGGTTAGGATCCTGTCGACTAAAGCTTTTTGACTTTACGAGCCGTAAGGGTATCTTAAAGTTATTTCTCCCTACGAGTCAAGAGGATCTCGTAAGTGTATTTTCTCCTTAGGAGTCATGGGGATTCCTAAGTAATATTTTCTCCTGTAAGTCGTAAGGATCTTCCAAGAGTGTTTTCTCCTTAGAAGTCATGGGGATTCCTAAGTTGAGAGGACTTACAAGTGTCGTTCACCATATGGGGACATTTCTCGCCATTGGTAGTACTTGGTAAGGGAATATTTAGTTGTGTCCATGGATTGTATACAAGGGTCAATATGGACCGCCTGTAGGGCAACTTGAAGGATATAACGGCTTAAGAACAGGTTCAGATCCCTGTAGCCTAAGACTTTTGAATCTTATGAGTCATGAGGGTCTCATAAGGGGAATTCTCCTTATGAGTCATGAGGATCCCGTAAGTGTAATTTCTCCTTAGAAATTATGAGGATTCCTAAGTGTGTTGCTCCTTTATGAGTCGTAAGGATCTCACGCAGGTATTTTCTCCTCATAAGGTCGAGAGGACCTTGCAAGTGCACGTGAATTTTTTATTTTACAAGTTTGCACCCTATTCGGGTTTTCAAAAGATCGCCGGTAGTCCTGCTGTTTTTACTCATGGTGCCTTTTCGGGTTTTCATCCGTACCCATTTTGCTTGTGGACATACCGGTTTTTTTGCGAACGATGGAACTCTCAAAAGTAGTTTCACCGTAGGTGACCCATCTATTTACCGGTGGGTCTTGAGGGTAGCTTCATCGCTGGAGTAGCTGTGTAGCCAGCAGGACTTGAGTTGCAATTTTCACCGTTGAGATTTCGATTGCAATATAGATCTCAAGGGAGGATATCACCGTATTTGGGGCGATGCACCATGTTTAAGGCGACACACTAGTTTAGGGACGTTTCGGTCCATTATTGCCATGTTTGAGGCGACACACTAGTTTAAGGACATTTCGGTCCATTATCATCATGTTTGAAGCGAAGTTTTAGTTTAAACGCATCTCGGTCCATTGTTAGTTTAGGGACTTTTCGGTCTGTTGTTGCCATATTTGAGGCGGATAATTAGTTTAGGGAATTCTCGGTGTTTTATCGCCATATTTGAGGCGGATAATTAGTTTAGGGACTTCTCGGTGTTTTATCGCCATATTTGAGACAAGGTTCTAGATTAGGGACATCTCGGTCCGTTATCGCCATGTTTGAAGCGGATTTCTAGTTTAAGGACATCTCGGTCCTTCATCGCCATGTTTGAGGCGATGGAGTTTCTTTGCATACTACTCTTAAAATTCTGACTCGGGAAGATAGCGAGCGGACACGAGCGTCGTTATCTATTATATTCCTAAGTCGTGAATCGTCAAGCATAGTATTTTTTGAGGAATCGGCCGTTTATTGGCCGGAAGGGTCTTTCGCCATGTATATCCATGAGCAGGTAAGCTCCACCTTGATAGACTTTGTCTATGATGTACGGGCCTTCATAGTTCGGCTCGAATTTCCCCTGTTTTGTACGATTGGGGATCATTGGTCTTTTGACGACTAGCACGAGTTCGCCTTGGCGGAATGTTCTCGTCCTGGTCATTCATTCGTATGATCGTGTCATCCTTGCCTTATAAGCCTTCAGATTTTGTTGTGCTATAAGACGAATTTCGTCGAGGGCATCGAGCTCCTCAAGCCGAAGATGAGCATTTTCTTCATCTGTCAGCTCGTATCGAACCGCTACTTGTAGAGAAGGGGGTTCTATTTCAAAGGGAAGCACTGATTCCGTGCCCAATACCAACATATATGGTGTTGTATTCGTAGTCGTTTTGAACGTTGTTCGGTACGCCCAGAGAGTTTCATGCAGCCTTTCGTGCCAGTCTCTTTTGTTTCTGGACACTGTTTTCTTTATAATCTTCGTCAAGGTCTTGTTGAAAGCTTCAGCTAGACCGTTGGCCTGAGAATTATAGACTGAAGAGTATTTCCAATCTATTTTATGCTGTTGTGCGAAGCGGCTGATTTTATGGCTTCTATAAGCTGGCCCATTATCCGAAATAATTTGTCGCGGGGTGCTGAACCGATAGATGACATTTATCCTGAAGAAATGGAGGATACTCTCCATCTTTACCTCCCTTAGTGGTACTGCTTCTGCCCACTTAGAGAAGTAGTTGGTCATTGCCAATATAAACCGATGTCCTTTGGACAACACCGGTTCAATGGGGCCAATTATATCGGTTCCCCACATTTCGAACGGCCTGCTATCCACTGTTGGGTGTAGCGGATTTGGATGTTGGTGGATAAAGTCCCCGTGGATTTGGCACGAATGACACTGCTTCGCATATTCGAGGCAATCCTGAATCATTGTAGGCCAATAGTAACCCATTCTTTTGATCTTCAGCTTCATCTTTGGCCCAGCTTGGTGAGAACCGCAGAGTCCGTCATGAATTTCTTGAATGACTCTCTTCGCTTCTTCTGGTCCCAGGCATCTTAGCCACAGACAGTCGAAACATCTTTTATATAAAGTATCATTGACAAAGGCAAAGGACAGAGCTCGTTTTATGAGCTGATGTCTAGACGGCGCATTTTTGGGCGTTCGTTGAGATTTGAAGTAGTCTGTGAAGACTTCCCTCCAATCCTTGACCTTTTCTTCGTCCTCTATTTGAAAGGCTACTTGTTCGGTCATTTCTTTTCTTTTGGATGACTCTATCAGATCTTCCGAAGATATACTTTTGGCGCGAGAACACGGCGGCTTTGCACGATGATCCTTACGTCATCGAGGTCTTCATTGGCCAGTTCTTTAGCCAATTTGGCCAATGCATTCACCTTACTGTTTTCTGCACACGGTATACTCTCCAGGACATAGGAGGGGATTTGTGTCAGCAATTGCTGCACTCTTTCGCCATACTTTATCGGCTCTGACTTGCACGTCTGATAGTCTCCATTTACTTGGCTAACGATCAGCTGGGAGTCTCCATATATGAGGAGGTCTTTGATTCCCATGTCGACAGCGATCTCGAGACCTACCATTCAAGCTTCATATTCAGCATCATTATTAGTCCTTAGCTCTGTTAAGAAAAAGGCGTAACGCAATATCCCCCTTGCGGAGTCACGAAGATAAATCCCACCCCGGCTTTAATTATAAGGGCATTTTTCTTTCGCCTCTTCATGGAAGACACTCCAACGAAGTAGAGTTCCGATTGGGAATCATTTTCTTCTTTCTCTCTTTCGATTGTGTCGAATGCATGTTCATCCGGCAACTCATAATTTAAGAGGGGGTCGGCTGGTATCGGATGCTCCTCAAGAAAGTCGGCAATGGCCTGGCCTTTCATTGCTTTGAGGGGTCGATACGTTATCGAGAACTCCATCAGGAGGATGGCCCATTTAGCAAGCCTTCCTGTTAGTATGGCCCTTGACATCAGATATTTGAGAGGATCCACCTTTGATATGAGATGGACATCATGTGCCAAGGCGTAATGTCTAAGCTTCGTTATTGCGAAGATCAGTGCCAGGCAATACTTTTCAACGAGAGTGTAGTTGTTTTCTTCCCCTAAGAGAACTCAACTCAAATAGTACAGTGATCTCTCTCCTTTCCTTGATCGTTCTCTTGTGCCCATAGCGTGCCTAAAGAACTCTCAAGACGCGTTGTATATAGGATAAAAGGTTTTCCCTTAACCGGAGCGGCCAATACCGGCGGATTTTGCAGGTATTGCTTGATTTCGTCTAGTGCATATTGGCACTTTCGATCCCAGACGAATGGGGTCCCCTTCTTCATCAGATGACTGTAGGGACGTCATTTTCCGGAGAGGTTGGCTTTGAACCGCCGGATATAAGAAAGCTTTCCTTGAAGAGACCGTATTTGTTTGAGGGTTCTCGTCGTGGGCATTTCCATAATCTTATTGATCTTCGAAGGATCGATTTCGATACCCCGGTGTCGTATGATGAATCCGAGGAATTTTTCCGAGGAGACTCCAAACGCGTATTTTATAGGATTCATCTTCAGATTATACTTCTGAAGACGTCGAAATACTATTTAAGGTGTTCCTAATGCACCTCATGAGATTTGCTCTTTACCACTAGGTCGTCAATGTAGCATTCGGCGATCTCGTGTATGAGGTCATCGAAGATCTTCGTCATGGCCCTTTGGTAGGTAGCACCAGCGTTCTTTAAACCGAAGGGCATTACCTTATAGCAAAATATGCCCAGCGGGGTCCGGAAGGCGGTATACTTTTGATCTTCACGATGCATTTTTATTTGATTGTATTCTGAAGATCCATCCATGAAGGAGAAGACCTCATGGGTAGACGTGTTATCGATCATTAGCTCGATAACAGGTACTGGGAAGTCATCCTTCGGGCAAGTTTTGTTGAGGTCCCGAAAGTCCACACAGATGCGCACCGTCCTATTCTTGTTTATCACTGTAACAATGTTAGCGATCCAGTCGGGGTATTGAACTTCTTGGATGAAGACGAAGTCGATTAGTTTCTTGACTTTAGAGTTGATACTCATCTCAAGTTCGAGCTACATTCTTTCTGCGCCTGTTTGACCGGCTTTATGTTCGGCGATATGGCCAATTTATGTACTGCCACCTTTGGATCTAGGCCCAGCGTCTCGGAATAGTTCCATACGAAGCAGTCTTTATATTGCATGAGCGCGTCCTTCAACGTGGCTAACTGTTTTTTAGATAGTAGCTCACCGACGAACGTTGGCCTCGGATCTTTTTCCGACCCTAAGTCAATTTTCCTTAGATTATCCGCCATAGTGTGTATCCCATCTTCCAGCTCCTTTGGGGCTGGTGGAAACTCTGAGATCACCTCGTCCTCATCTTCATTTGCGAAGCACATGTGGTGGTAGTCCATAATCTCGTGCCCTCCCTCTTCTGAGAGTGTTATCATATGGTACGTACGAGTCCGCTTCCCTTTTTGTAGTTGAGCTGGTTCTATCCTCATAGTATAGATCATCTTTAGCTCATGCTTTTGCGGCGGGTTTACCCTCCAGCTGTCGGACAAAACGAACCTGCCTTGCTAATACTGGTCTTCTACCCAATCTTTGAAGGTGAAGCAGTCTTCGAGGGGATGACCTATTGCTCGGTGGTAGGAGCAATAATCTGGATAATGGACCTCGTTTATTTTTTCAGAGTGCCAAGACTCCGGAAGTGTTATCATTTGGTGCTTCATGACAAGGTTAAATATTTTCCTTGTCTTGTCTTAGAGAAAAGAGTATTCCCGACCCATCTTCTTTATAAAGGACGGATTCCAATCGACCTTTTCTCGAATGCATGGCTTCTTGGATCCACTTCATTGTTTTCGAACGTTGTTTGCGTTCTTTACCCTGTTTTTGGCTTTATTTCAGGATTTCCCCCTTCGCGAGGACATAGAACGGGCCTGAGATGAAGAACATTATAGTCTTCCTTCTCCGCGGATTACTGATTGAGGCGCTGCGTTCTAGCCTTTTCATAAATGGTCATTTCGCGGCTATGATCGTCTCGGCTCTTTCGACAAACTTCTTTTATTAGCTTGTCTATTTGTTCTTCGAGCGACTGACTTAACGTTTTTAGAGCGGGATTTCTCTCTGTTCCAACGTCACGGCTGTTTCCCTCCGAAAGACGGCGCACAAGACTGCGAAGTCCTGGCGCTGAGATTCGGGGCAGACGCTATTTGGTTTTATCCGTCCACCTCTCCGAAGATGCCAAGTTGATTTATGACACCGTGTATCAGAGGTTTAGACGGATGCGGCCGATGTAGCAGACTTCGTCAAATTCCCCCTCGCTTGAGGGGGTTTTGATTGTGGGGACGCTCTTCCCTGCAGGCGCAAGCCCCTGCAGTTAATTATGCTACCGCATCGCGGTAACAACTTTCTCCTTCTCCAGAATTTCACTTCGTGTCGTGGGTGTTTGTTTTGTTTGTGGTTGCCCGTGGATTGTATACGGAGACTAATTTATGTTGTCGCCCGTAGGACGTGGATTAGTCCAAATCCGTATTTTCTTAGATTTGGGTTTTTGTGTTTTGGTTTAAGAATACGTTAGCCATATTTGAGGCTAAGATCAACTTAAACGTTTTTTAAGGATACGTTAGTCCAATTTGAGACTAAGATCAATTTAACGGGATCGTTTAGATCCAACAAAAGAGCATTTGGGCTCTATTGTTCCAGTTTAGGGACATAGTGGTCCATTGCATGTATGGCCATCGGGACCCATCACCTCTCTGACGACGTTGAAGGATTATAACGACAGGTGCCAGAGGAGTTCAGAGATATACCCTTGAACCAAAGTCGATTGAGGGAATCTATAGTCCAATTTGAGACTAAAGTTTGTTTAAAGGTTTAAGGATACGTTAGCCATATTTGAGGTTAAGATCAACTTAAACGGGATCGTTTAGATCCGACAAAAGAGCATTTGGGGGCTCTATTGTTCTAGTTTAGGGACATAGTGGTCCATTGCCAGTTTAGAGACATGGTGGTCCACTGCATGTATGGCCGTCGGGACCCATCACCTCTCTGACGACGTTGAAGGATTACAACGACAGGTGTCAGAGGAGTTCAGAGATGTACCCTTGAACCAGGTGTAAATTGATTTAAGAGAGCAGCCATGCACAGTCAATTTAATTTGAGAACTTACGGCCATGATTGGGCTAAGTCCAGTCGAAAATGTTCAACGTTTTTATTTGTCTTTGGCCTATTAGGCCTGTGCTAGGGCTTTGCCCATGTACTGTATTTTATTCTGGCCTGTTAGGCCTTTTAAGTTGGGCTCTGTCCCCTTTTTTATAATGCAGAGCATTTGTTTTGGTCTATTGAGCATCTTAATTGGGCTCTGCCCTTTAATAATGCGCTGCATTAATTATTCTGACAGAGTGCCACGTGGCTTGTCAGGCGCTTTACGCCAATTGAGGAGCGCAAGGCGCAAGTCCATGGGAAGGTGACACGTGTCGCGCTCTGGTGAGCGCAAGCGCAGTGCGCTGCGCCAGTGCACTGCGCTGTTGCGCTGCTGACACGTGTCACGCTCCAGTGAGCACAAGCACAGTGCGCTGCGCTGTTGCGCTGCTGACACGTGGCGCACTTTGGTGAGTTGCGCCAATTCATGAGAGCAGTGCTCTGTTTTAAAAGCGCATAGCGCAAGCTGTTCTGGAGATGACACGTGGCGCTCTCTGGTGGCTTGCGCCATCCCAAGAGCGCAACAGTGCAGATTTTTCAAGTGCAGGGCACTGTTTTATTATCTTGATCCAATTTTGGATTCAAGAAAGGAATCTTTTAAGATTCCAGAACCAGTGGTTCATAAAAAGGCAATGCCTTTATTATTATTATATTTTTTTTATTGAAGATCCTTGATCTGGTTCTTAGATCAATGATCTTTTCAGAAGAAATTCTTCTTTTTTTATTCAAAGGGTTTACCTTTTTCTCTTTTTGAGTTCTTCTCAAAATTTTCTTTAGAGGAGTTCTCTCTGTGTTGTTGAGTTTTTCTCTTCTCTGTGTTGGGGTCTGGGGGCCTTTTTATAATGCCAATGATTTGTTGAATTGGTTAGAGAGATCTTTCTCTGAGTGATTTGGGGATTTTTCCCCACCGTTGGATCTTTGATCCAAGGGCTTCTGTTTTACAGAAGGCAGTCTTCTTATTTTTAACAAGATTGAGAAAAATCTTTCAGAATTTTAATTCTGTTTGGCGCAAGCGCACCTATGCTTGACACGTGTCGCGCAGCGCAGAGCGCAGTGCAACCGCGCTAGCGCAACTGCGCTGACACGTGTTCCTCTCCGAACGGCGGCAACGACGTGAGGACGTCTTGCCTGAGATTCGAGGCAGATGCTATATGGTTTTATCCGTCTACCTCTCCGAAGATGCCAAGTTGATTTATGGCATCGTGTATCGGAGGTTTAGACGGATGCGGCCGATGTAGCAGACTTCGTCAGATTCCCCCTCGTTTGAGGGGTTTTTGATTGTGGCGACGCTCTTCCCTGCAGGCGCAAGCCCCTGCAGTTAATTATGCTACCGCATCGCGGTAACAACTTTCTCCTTCTCCAGAATTTCACTTCGTGTCGTGGGTGTTTGTTTTGTTTGTGGTTGCCTGTGGATTGTATACGTAGACTATTTATTTCGTCACCCGTAGGACGTGGATTAGTCCAAATCCGTACTTTCTTAGATTTGGGTTTTGAGTTTTGGTTTAAGCATATGTTAGCCATATTTGAGGCTAAGATCAACTTAAACGTTTGTTAAGGATACGTTAGTCTGATTTGAGACCAAAATCAACTTAACGGGATCGTCTAGATCCATTTCCAGTTTAGGGAGGGATCGTCTAGATCCATTTCCAGTTTAGGGACATGGTGGTCCACAGGTAGTTTAAGGACATTGCGGTCCATTGTATGCATGGCCATCGGGACCCGTCACCTCTCTGACGTCGTTGAAGGATTACAACGATAGGTGTCAGAGGAGTTCGGAGATATACCCTTGAACCAAAGTTGATTGGGGGTCTTATAGTCCAATTTGGGACTAAAGTCTGTTTGAATGTTTTTAGGATACGTTAGCCATATTTGAGGCTAAGATCAACTTAAACGGGATCGTTTAGATCCGACAAAAGAGCATTTGGGAGCTCTATTATTCCAGTTTAGGGACGTAGTGGTCCATAGGTAGTTTAAGGACATTGCGGTCCATTGTATGCATGGCCATCGGGACCCGTCACCTCTCTGACGTCGTTGAAGGATTATAACGATAGGTGTCAGAGGAGTTCGGAGATGTACCCTTGAACCAAAGTTGATTGGGGGTCTTATAGTCCAATTTGGGACTAAAGTCTGTTTGAATGTTTTAAGGACACGTTAGCCATATTTGAGGCTAAGATCAACTTAAACGGGATCGTTTAGATCCGACAAAAGAGCATTTGGGAGCTCTATTGTTCCAGTTTAGGGACGTAGTGGTACATAGGTAGTTTAAGGATATTGCGGTCCATTGGTAGTTTAAGGACGCATAAGTCCATGGGTTTAAGGACCCCATAGTCCATATGGGTGTGTTTAAGGACGCATTAGTCCGTTAGTTTAAAGACGCATAAGTCCGCGGGTTTAAGGACCCCACAGTCCGTATCTTGGTTTAAGGACGCATAAGTCCATGAGTTTAAGGACCCCACAGTCCGTATTAATGTATAGTTGTCGGGACCCGTCACCTCTCTGAAGACGTTGAAGGATTACAACGAAAAATATCAGAGGAGTTCAGAGATGTACCCTCGAACCGGATGTAAATTGATTTAAGAGGGCAGCTGTGCTCAGTCAATTTAATTTGAGGACTTACGGCCATAATTGGGCTAAGTCCAGTTTAGAAATGTTTAACATCTTATTTGTCTTTGGCCTATTAAGCCTGTGCTAGGGCTTTGCCCCTTTTTAATAATGCATAGCATTAATCTTGGTCTCTGTTGGACCTTTATTTGGGCTCTGCCCCTTTTAAATGATGCACAGCATCTATTTTTATTTAGGCTCTGATGCATTGCATCTGTTTGAAAATAATGCATAGCATTTACTAGGCTTGTTAGGCCTTTTTAATTGGGCTGAGCCCTTCTTTTTAATGATGCATTGCATCAATTATCTGACAAGGGCCATGTGGCCTGTCAGGCGCTTTGCGCCAATAAATGAGCACAAGCGCTTGCGGGGGTGACACGTGTCGCGCAAGCGCAGTGCGCTGCGCTTGCGCTGCCGACACGTGGCGCGCTCTGGTGAGTTGCGCCAAATTCAGAGAGCAAACCTCTATCTTAAAAGCGCACAGCGCAAGTGAGTCAGATTCTGACACGTGGCGCTCTCTGGTGGCTTGCGCCAACCCAGGAGCGCATCAGTGCAGTTTTGCAAGTGCAAGGCACTATTAACTTGAGAATCTTTTAGATTCCAGAACCAATAGTTCATAAAAGAGTGCAAAGCACTGTTTGATTTCTTGATCCATTTTAGATCAAAGAAAAACAAGTTTTTCTTGTTTTTCTTGTTCTCAGTGAACCAATGGTTCATAAAAGAGTGCAGAGCACTTATTATTATGTGAAGATCATTGATCTTGTTCTTAGATCAATGATCTATTAGAAGAAATTCTTCTATTTTATGAAGGTTTTTACCTTTTTCTTGAAATTTCTTCAGAGTTCTCTCTGTTTTGAGGTTCTCAATCTCTCACAATGTTCATCCTTTGAATTAAGGTCTAGGGGCCTTTATATAGTGCCCATAAATTTGTTAAATTTGTTAAATAGATTTTTCTCTGAGTGATTTGGAGAATTTTCCCTACCGTTGGATTTTTGATCCAAGGGCTTCTGTTTTACAGAAGGCAATCTTCTTGTTTTAATAAGAATAGAAGAATCTTACTAGAATTTAATTCTGTTTGGCATAAACGCCCCAGCACGTGACACGTGTCAAGCAGCGCAGAGCGCAGCGCAACTGCGCTTGCGCAGCTGCGCTGACACGTGTCGCGTAGCGTATTTGCGTTTGCGCATCTGCGCTGACCCGTGTCGTGCAGCGCACGGCGCAGCGCAACTGCATTTGCGCTGACACGTGTCGCGCAGCGCAGCGCTTACGCAACTGCGCTGACACGTGCGCAACTGAAGCGTTGCTTCTTTTAATTTTTGTTTTAAATAGAGTCTTGCTCTGATTGGGTGCGCTGCCTTGGGAGCTGCACTATCTGCGCTGGTGTGCCTGATTTTGACACGTGGCGCCCTGCGCGTAGCGCAGAGGATCTGAAGCGTTGCTTCATTTATTAAATTTTAAATTTTCAAAGTAGAGTTTTGCTCTGATTGGGGAAAGATGAAGCGTTGCTTCATCTCCCGCCTTGGAATTTGAACAGAGTTTTGCTCTGATTGGGGTAAACAAATGCCCCCCCCCCACCGTTGCGCTTACGTAGCCCCAAACGCGAGCTCATCGGTGGCAGAATTCCAAGCGTTACTGTAACTTTTGGAAGTTGAAAGGGCATTTGATGCCCATAAATAGGACCTTTGGTCCCTTAGATGATTTTCATCTTCAAAATTTTACTTTCAGAACTCAGAGCCATGCTCTTTATTTTTCAAGAACTTCAAGAGTTTAAACTCTTAAAACTTTTAGATGAAAATTTTAATTTTAATTAAATTAAATTAAATTAATTTTCATCGACAGAGCCTTGCTCTCAATAGATCCCTGGTCTAAAGGAAACCCATTTAGGGTTTCACTTAGCAGAGCTTTGCTCTATAGGTCTAAAGGGATCTAAAGAGAACTAAAGGGGACCCTATTAGGGTTCCATTAATAGAGCTCTGCTCTCTGAAAGATTTTCCTTGGATTTTCTTAATTTATTAATGGAGCTTTGCTCCTTCCAAATCATATATTAAGAGTTTTTCATTGCCCTTGGAAGTTTAAAGATGGAATTTTATTTTTCATAAATTATGTCATCATTTTAGAGCAAAGCTCTCGATGTTTTTAAGGGATTTTCTTCAAATTCTCCTCATAACTGATTTTGGCAGGTGTCACTCCTGTCTGTAGAGCATTGCTTTCAAGGAGTTTTAACTCCCTATGCTTTTTTTATTGCTGATCTTCCAATGATGTTTCCTTCAGGCATTATGGCGGTGCGTCTATACAGTCTGCATGAATTCATCACCTACGAGGATATCCATGTACAGGGCCGTCAACAAAACCAAGAGTTTACGGACGCCCAGTGTGCGAAGGTCATGGGTCGCCTTAACGCAAGCGTTGGTTGGCTGCTTCCTCGTCGTTCAGCTCTCTTGAAAGTCGTGCTGGGAGCAATATGGAGAGCACTTCCAGGGTTTCACGAGGCCCTACCGCTCAATGCGCTGGATGATGCCGAAGACAAGGTGCATTCAGTGTACCTGTCGGGACTGATTTCGAAGAAACGGCGGGATATCCTCATAGACATTCTGCATCAAATTTTCCAGCAGACGATGATAATCGCTGCTTATCGAAGGCTGGGAGGCCTCGCCGAAGATCTTGACACACAGGAGCGCGAGAGGCTGCGCACGAGAATAATCAGAGAGGCCAGAAGAACTCTGGATGGCCTGACCTTTGAATTCCTCAATCCGTGCCCTGGATCTGAGGTTATACCATTGTAATAATTTAAGCAATGTTTTGCTTATTTCTCTGTGATTGTAAGAACCCTTTGTAATGGAAAATTTCTCCTTTCAGCTTGTCTTATTTCTCGTTCTGAGTCTTTTGCACATGCATGAATGAGTGTGTCTCGAGTACTTGATCAAATGCCAATCAGATATTCTTTCTGTCGCTTTCTTCTTTCTTTTATTATCCGTATGTTACCTTAGTGAACATGGTTGAAAGATAACAGAGTAAGCACCTTGGTTTCTTTAAGAGATAGCGATGGCTTAGGCCGCAGGTTCAGATCTGCCGCCTAAGACTTTTCAACTCTATGAGCCGTGAGGGTCTCATAGAGACTTTTCTCCCTACGGATCGAGAGGATCTCGTAGGTGGATTTTCTCCTTAGGAATCGTGAGGATTCCTAAGTGCGTTTTCTCTTATAAGTCGTAAGGATCCTATAAGAGAATTTTCCCTCTTACGAGTCGAGAGGACCCGTAAGCGGTTGTTTCCCTCCTTGTCGAGATTCGAGTTTGGAGAGTGAGACCCGTGGATAGTATGCAAGAGACCGTTTTGGGCCAACTTGCAGGGTCCCAATACTTAGGGAACAAGTTTTTTTAATCCTTACTGCCTAAGGCTTTATCTTACGAGTCGAGCCACATCGAGCAGCTCTCGCAAAGATATCAATTTCTTCACAAGTCGAGACGAATCGAGCATTTCTCGCAAGAACATCCTAACGTCACAGTTAACCTCTGCTCTTTACGACAGAAGTCCGTTAGGGTCTGTGGTACTTAGGGTTTTGGCCGTCGTATTGTCGCATCAGCTGATATATTCCTCGATAGGCAGTTGTGCTGTTCGAGTAGCCGTGCGACTGCCGTGTCTCTGATCCCTTCGGGGGCTGGACAAGACGTCTTCAGGCAATCTTCCTAGGCAGTTTGACCGTCGGAAGAGCAAGCGTTAGGAATTTGCCATGCCGCTTTTTACTTGAGGTTAGGCTCATTTTGGAGAGCCCCGATGAGTCATATCCACTCCGTGCTGGTGTGGGATGATCTCCGATAGTCTTTCAGGTTTTATGTGAGTTGCCGTCAAGACCCTGAAGCTAGGAATTTGGTCTTTCCTTCGTTTGTTGGCATCGCGTCTGCTGTATCAAGACGAATGTCGCGGTGGGAACTAGGGATTTTGTCGTGGCTCCATTTGTTTGATTGTCTCGTCTGAACCCTGCTGGAAGAAGAACGCAGGGGTGACATCTCGTCTGCTGTATCGAGACGAACATCACGGTGGAGCTGGGATTTTGCCGTGGCTCCGTTTGTTTGATTGTCGCGTCTGATCCCTGCTGGAGGAAGAACGCTGAGGTGACATCTCGTCTGTTGTATCGAGACGAACGTCACGGTGGAGTTGGGATTTTGCCGTGGCTCCGTTTGTTTGATGATGTTGCGTCTGCTGTGTCGAGACGAACGTCGAAGTGGTGACCATTCCGCACTGGTGTAGGGATGATCTCCAGTTGTCTTTCAGGCTTTATATGACTCGCCGTTAAGATCTTGAAGCTAGGAATTCAGCCTTCGCTTCGTTTGTTCTGTCATGTCCGAATCCTGTTGGAGGAGGGACACTGTTGTTGACATTGCGTCTGCTGTAACGAGACGAATGCTGAGGTGGAGCTGGGATTTTGCCGTCACTCCACTTTACCGACCATAGGGTCCTTTGTTGACGTTGCATCTACATCCTGCTGGACTGCGAAAGAACGCCGTTGTTGACATTGTGTCTGCTGTAACGAGACGAATGCTGAGGTGGAGTTGGGATTTTGCCGTCACCCCGCTTTGTTTCGACCATGGGGTCTTTCGTTGGCATTGTATCTGCATCTGGTTGGAATGAGGAGAAACGTCGTTGGTGATCTCTAAGTTGTCGATATCGACGTCGAGACCCTGAAGCTAGGGATCTTCTTTTTGCTCCGTTTGTTGACATTGTGTCTGCAATATTGCGACAAATGTCGAGATTGTCTCTAGGTTGTCTATGAACCGTCGAGATTTGGCTTCGCTTTCTGATGAAGCCTGTTGGGAAGGTATGGTTCCCTCTTTGTTCGTGCCCCTGGATTGTATACAGGGATCGATGTGATCTCACCTGTAGGGCAACAAGTTTCATTCTTTCATTTTTTTTCCAGCTTTTTATATCGCGAAAATCACGATTGCCCAATCATTTCGGCTGTTTTTCGCGGTGCCCAATCATTTCGGCTATTTGTTTTATTTTTACTCGCTGCTTTTTTATTGCGAGATGCCCAATCATTTCGGCTATTTTGTGTGCATACATTTTTACTTGCTGATTTTGTTGCAAGCTGCCCCATCATTTCGGCTATTTTGTATGCATTTTTGGCTCGCAGACTTTTTATCGCCAGTGTGGAACTTGGAATCTGGTGCCAATCTTAGCATCAGCATCGCTACAACTGGAATATTAGCAGGAGCGAATCAAAATTTGTCATGAAAGGACTTGGAATTTGATACTGATTTAGGCATCAGCATCGCTACAACTGGGATATTGCCAGGAGTGAATCATCATTTGCCTCTGTCGACGTTGAACAAGGGTGGCTTAGCGAACAGGGTTAGGATCCCGTCGACTAAGGCTTTTGACTTCATGAGCCGTAAGGGTCTCACAAAGGTATTTCTCCCTACAAGTCGTGAGGATCTTGTAGGTGTATTTTCTTCTTAGGAATCGTGAGGATTTCTAAGTGTATGTTCCCCTGTAAGTCGTAAGGATCTTACAAAAGGGTTTTCTTCTTATAAGTCGAGAGGACTTACAAAGGTTGTTCACCGTATGGACATACCCCCAGTCACGGGTGGGACTTGGTTAGGGAAATGTTTATTCGCGCCCGTGGATTGTATACAAGGGTCAGTGTTGATCCACTTGTAGGGCAGTATCGAAGGTTGTGGGGGTTGCTTAAGCACAGGTTTAGGTCTCTGTAACTTAAGACTTTCAAATCTTATGAGCCATGAGGGTCCCATAAGAGAGTTCTCCTTACGAGTCGTGAGGATCTCGCAAGTGTATTTTCTCCTTAGGAATCGTGAGGATACCTAAGTGTGTTGCTCCCTTATGAGTCGTAAGGATCTCACGCGTGTGGTTTCTCCTTACAAGGTCGAGAGGACCCTGCAAGTGTCTTTAACGAGGTTGCGCCCTTTCGGGTTTTCACAAACACTCGCCGGTAGCCCTGCTGTTTTTACTCACGGAGCCCTTTCGGGTTTTCATCCGTGCCCATTTTGCTTATGGACATATCGTTTTTTTTTGTTTCTTTTTTTTTAACGAGGTCGCGCCCTTTCGGGTTTTCACGAACACTCGCCGATAGCCCTGCTGTTTTTACTAACGGAGCCCTTTCGGGTTTTCATCCGTGCCCATTTTACTTATGGACATACCGTTTTTTTTTTTTTTTTTTACGAGGTCGCGCCCTTTCGGGTTTTCACGAACACTCGCCGGTAGCCCTACTGTTTTTACTCACGGAGCCCTTTCGGGTTTTCATCCGTGTCCATTTTGCTTATGGACATACCGTTTATATTTTTTTATCTTTTTTTTATTCTCGTCAGCCTGAGGGTGCTGCGGTAGTAGTTTAAGGACGTTTCGGTCCTTCATTAGTTTAAGGACGTTTCGGTCCGCCGTTAGTTTAAGGACGTTTTGGTCCATCATTAGTTTAAGGACGTTTCGGTCCACAGCTAGTTTTAGGACGTTGCGGTCCATCATTAGTTTAAGGACGTTTCAGTCCGCCGTTAGTTTAAGGACGTCTCGGTCCGCCGTCGCTGTATTTGAGGCGAATCTCTAGTTTACTGACTTTTCGGTCTATGGGGCTTTCCCTATGACTGAGCATGATGCCCCCGGCGTATCCATCTTTCCCGAAGCGTGCGGTTGTGGCGGGTTCAATTTCCAGTTTTTGGAGATAACGAACTTGCCCTGTTGGTATTGGTCTTCAACCCAGTTCTTGAAGACGTAGCAATCCTCGATCAGGTGACCTACCGTCTTGTGGTAAGGGCAATAATTGAGAGCATTAACATCTCCTGGCCGCAACGGACGTTTTGGACTCGGCAGATTGATGAGTCTGTCGCGCACTGCCAGCTCGAACAGTCTCCTTGTTTTATCTTGAGGAAACGAGTAAGGATGTTTCAACTTTTCATGGAGGCGTTGCCGCTTGTTGTTTCGACAAGCAACCGGTCTAGGGCCACTCGATTGCTGTTGAGTATTGGCTACGAGGGCTGTTTTTTCCTTCCCTTTATCCTTTTTGCTCGATCCTTTGTTTATGGGGCCGAGATTTTCTCCGAGTAGCGTGCAATTACACAGCTAAACATTCTCGCAACTTCTCAATTCTTTCATCTTTGAAATGGATTCCTTGAGGAGAGGGTTGAGGGCAGCTTCTTCGTCAGAGTCGCTTCCAAAGGTGATAATTTTCGATCCCTTGGAGTCGGCTATATGACAGTCGGCGGCGGCTCTTTTACGCTCATCTATCGCATTTTTCTGATGTCTACGAGCTTCACGCTTTGTCCTGTTGAAGTGTTGCTTTTGAGCGACATATCCTTGCCACCAACACTTAAAGGAGTCGCGGTCTTCGGTAGGATGTATGATCTTCTGATGATATAAGCAGAAGTTAGGATGCATCTCTATTCCGTCGAGAGTATTTTCTTCAGAGGGTGGTAGCTTCATTCCTACTGATAGGGCTTTGGCGAACGGATGCATCTCTACTCCGTCGAGAGTATTTTCTTCAGAGGGTGGTAGCTTCATTCCTACTGATAGGGCTTTGGCGAACCTTTTCCTTGTCTTGAATTTGTTTTTATCCGCGGCGGATGACTTTTGATTTGACGGAAGTGCCTCGACTCTTTGGTCTATTAGTCGGTGTTTGGCTCCTTCCAGTATGGCCATCTCACGCTCTTGATTGGTTTTAATTTTCAGACGAATCTCATTCAGGAAGGCATCGATCAACTCATTTGACGGCCGCGGAATTTCTGGTTCAGGGTCCGCCCTCGGTTTCTCGGCGCAAGGAGCCTCTTCATCATCCGTCAATGAGTGAGAAATCACATGACAAGTCACTACGTAATCTTCAGATTCATCTGATGAGTCTTCTCCATTGTTTTCGTCCTTGACAAAAGAACAAGTTGCCCCCATCGTGTCCGTCTTCTTTGGAGTGTGCGGCTGTGGTGGGTTTACCTTCCGGTTTTCAGACAGCGCGAACTTGCCTTGTAGGTACTGATCCTCGATCCATCCCTTAAAGACGAAACAATCCTCGATCGGGTGACTTACCGTTTGGTGGTAAGGGCAATAATTGGGATTATTGAGATCGCCTGGCTGCGACAGACGTTTTGGACTCGGCAGATTGATGAGTCTGTTGCGTACTGTCAGTTCAAACAGTCTTCTCGTTTTATTCTGAAGAAATGAGTAAGGACGTCCTAGTCTCTCCTCGAGGGACGGGCGTGGATGCACGTTATTTTAGCGAACGACCGGCTTTGAGTTGCTCGGCTGTTGTTGAGCATTGGCAACGACAGTCACTTTCCCATTTCCTTTCTCATTTAGAGAGTCTGGTTTTGGAGGAGACGGTCCGTGGCCCATCTGGTCCATTTGGGCTAATTTGTCGATCAATGCTTGGAAGGTGGTCGGCCTGAAGAACATCATGAATTGCGAGATGGTCGCTTGCGGATCAAGAGTGCCCACGAACATGCCTACCGCAGGTGCCTCTTCTATGCGTTGTTCGCATTTCGACCATAGGTTCCGCCATCGTGTTGCGTATTGGACCCACGTTTTGCCTGGCCCTATCCTGGCATTTATCAGTGCTGTTATCGGGATGCGTTCACTAGCACTCGCGAATCTTTGTGTAAACAATAACTCCATCTCCGCAAATGTTTTGACAGAGTCGTTAGGTAGCTCTGAATACCATTCAAAGGCTGTTTCCGCTAAGCTGCCGACGAATTGGCGAAGCAGCAATTTGTCATCACCTCTAGTATTGCCGCATAAGGCCCTGAATTAAGCGACGTGCTGATGTGGATTCCCTGTCCCTTTATATACGTGAAACTTAGGGATCGTATATCCCGGGGGGTAACTGATTTGGTCATACCAGTCCGGATAGGGTCGTCCGGTTCTAGCAATTTGTCCCACCGTCTCATTCGCATGATGAGCTCGTATTTGCTGAGCTATATAGTCATCCAGTGCGGCCTTGGAAATGGTTTCTTCCTTGGCTGCTGAAAGAGCCGGAGGAGGATTAGATGTCTCCCCTTTATCGTCTTCAACAACGATTGGAGGGTCATCAGCTGGAGGGTCCGGCTGTAACATCGTCTCTATCATATCTTGGAAGAGGAGCGCCATTTGTTTTATGTTAGCCGCTTGCTCTGCGGCTTCTTTGTCCTTCTTTTCGAGGACTCTACGTAAGAAGTCAGCATCGGTTTCTTGTTCGTGACGCTGTTCTGACAATACCTCCGAGCTTTCTTTTGGCCCGGTGAGTTGGCCATTTGCGTCAGCATTTCCTGAAGCTTCTGCTGCTGCTCCTGAGCTTTGGTCATGGATCGGGTGAGTGGTCGATGACCCGTCGCAGCGCGGCCTTCCTCCTTTCCGGAAGCCATATAAACAGTGTGCACTACCATGCCCCCAGACTTAGGGCGTTTAGATTCAGTGTCTTTGCGATTTTCCAAAGACACAGGGATCTTTCCCGACCTCCTTCTTTTTGAGTGGTCGAAGTTGAGGGAGCCGTTGCAGTGGGCACCCAAGCAGCTGTTGCTTTTTGTGGCTTGATGGAGTAATCCTTCTCCTGCCGAACCCTCATCTTTTTCTGTCGGCGTAGATAGTTTTCATCAATCACCGACTCTAGGACCTGTCGCCAGACTTTGTAAATTTTAGAGGATAGCCGTTGAGGGGGCTGCTCTAGCTTCTTCTCTGGAGTATTCTCCACAGGTGAGGGAATTCGTTTCAACACCGCAGTAGGAGAGTTTCTGCGCACCGTGTTCAGTAATTCAAAGCTGTTCTTGGTTAGAACAACAGCATCGATCCCCACCGTTGGAGCTGGCGGAGTTATCCCAGAGGGGGAGTTGCCCCCAGCCTTCCTCACTCGGCGCCAGTGGCGACGATGAGCGTGTCTCGCGGATGGAGTTGTTTCAGCTATAAGGGTGACTTCGTCATGCCCCCTGTGTTGGTCAGAATTTGCTGGTATCAGCCTCTTAAAGACCGACGTCCGTTGGATGGGGACGGCCAACCTATCAAAAGCAGACTTCCGAGTAGAGGAAACAATTTTGGTGATTTCGCCCGGAGCAGCAACCGAAATGGCCAGCCCTGTAAAAGCTGACTTCTTGGAAGGAGAAGCCTTTCCAATGATTTCGTTCGCCTGAACCGGGATGGCTATCCACTCTGGGATGGCAGCTTCGGGTATCGCCAGCTTGTAGACGTTCTGGCCCAGTCTGTTGAAAACTGAGGTATTGAAGTTGGGTGACCCGTTGAGAGGGGTCGCGGCAGTGGTAAGTCGATCAAAGACTGACTTCTTTGGGGCTTCTTGCAACGTCATTGGGGCATTGAAGCTCATCGGTGGGAGCATGGTCCCGAAGAATAGTCCAGTGGTGGCTTGAGTTACTTGCTCCACTGGCATCTTGAAAAGGGAGGCCGCTTGGGGCCCATAAGTCACTTCTCCAGCAAGGACGGAGCGAGAGTTGCAGTTGCAGGCAGTGCAGTTTGAAGCCATTGATCTTCTGTTTTTCTGCACGGAGCAAGACACCAAATCTTAGTACCTCGAATCCACAGGAAACCACAGCAAACCGCGATTCGTTCGCGAACACGACACACGAAGTGTGGAGTGGAAAGAGGAAAAGGTCCCACCGGGCGTGCCAGAATCCGTTCCCCTCCGAACGGCGGCGACGACGTGAGGACGTCTTGCCTGAGATTCAGGGCAGATGCTATATGGTTTTATCCGTCTACCTCTCCGAAAATGCCAAGTTGATTTATGGCACCATGTATCGGAGGTTTAGACGGATGCGGCCAATGTAGCAGACTTCGTCAGATTCCCCCTCGTTTGAGGGGGTTTTGATTGTGAGGACGCTCTTCCCTGCAGGCGCAATCCCCTGCAGTTAATTACGTTACCGCATCGCGGTAACAACTTTCTCCTTCTCCAGAATTTCACTTCGTGTCGTGGGTGTTTGTTTTGTTTGTGGTTGCCCGTGGATTGTATACGGAGACTATTTATTTCGTCACCCGTAGGACGTGGATTAGTCCAAATCCGTACTTTCTTAGATTTGGGTTTTGAGTTTTGGTTTAAGCATACGTTAGCCATATTTGAGGCTAAGATCAACTTAAACGTTTGTTAAGGATACGTTAGTCTGATTTGAGACCAAGATCAACTTAACGGGATCGTCTAGATCCATTTCCAGTTTAGGGACATGGTGGTCCATAGGTAGTTTAAGGACATTTCGGTCCATTGTATGCATGGCCATCGGGACCCGTCACCTCTCTGACGTCGTTGAAGGATTACAACGATAGGTGTCAGAGGAGTTCAGAGATGTACCATTGAACCAAAGTTGATTGGGGGTCTTATAGTCCAATTTGGGACTAAAGTCTGTTTGAATGTTTTTAGGATACGTTAGCCATATTTGAGGCTAAGATCAACTTAAACGGGATCGTTTAGATCCGACAAAAGAGCATTTGGGAGCTCTATTGTTCCAGTTTAGGGACGTAGTGGTCCATAGGTAGTTTAAGGACATTGCGGTCCATTGTATACATGGCCATCGGGACCCGTCGCCTCTCTGACGTCGTTGAAGGATTACAACGATAGGTGCAGAGGAGTTCGGAGATGTACCCTTGAACCAAAGTTGATTGGGGTCTTATAGTCCAATTTGGGACTAAAGTCTGTTTGAATATTTTAAGGACACGTTAGCCATATTTGAGGCTAAGATCAACTTAAACGGGATCGTTTAGATCCGACAAAAGAGCATTTGGGAGCTCTATTGTTCCAGTTTAGGGACGTAGTGGTCCATAGGTAGTTTAAGGACATTGCGGTCCATTGGTAGTTTAAGGACGCATAAGTCCATGGGTTTAAGGACCCCATAGTCCATATGGGTGTGTTTAAGGACGCATTAGTCCGTTAGTTTAAAGACGCATAAGTCCGCGGGTTTAAGGACCCCACAGTCCGTATCTTGGTTTAAGGACGCATAAGTCCATGAGTTTAAGGACCCCACAGTCCGTATTAATGTATAGTTGTCGGGACCCGTCACCTCTCTGAAGACGTTGAAGGATTACAACGAAAAATATCAGAGGAGTTCAGAGATGTACCCTCGAACCGGATGTAAATTGATTTAAGAGGGCAGCTGTGCTCAGTCAATTTAATTTGAGGACTTACGGCCATAATTGGGCTAAGTCCAGTTTAGAAATGTTTAACATCTTATTTGTCTTTGGCCTATTAGGCCTGTGCTAGGGCTTTGCCCCTTTTTAATAATGCATAGCATTAATCTTGGTCTCTGTTGGACCTTTATTTGGGCTCTGCCACTTTTAAATGATGCACAGCATCTATTTTTATTTAGGCTCTGATGCATTGCATCTGTTTGAAAATAATGCATAGCATTTACTAGGCTTGTTAGGCCTTTTTAATTGGGCTGAGCCCTTCTTTTTAATGATGCATTGCATCAATTATCTGACAAGGGCCATGTGGCCTGTCAGGCGCTTTGCGCCAATAAATGAGCACAAGCGCTTGCGGGGGTGACACGTGTCGCGCAAGCGCAGTGCGCTGCGCTTGCACTGCCGACACGTGGCACGCTCTGGTGAGTTGCGCCAAATTCAGAGAGCAAACCTCTATCTTAAAAGCGCACAGCGCAAGTGAGTCAGATGCTGACACGTGGCGCTCTCTGGTGGCTTGCGCCAACCCAGGAGCGCATCGGTGCAGTTTTGCAAGTGCAAGGCACTATTAACTTGAGAATCTTTTAGATTCCAGAACCAATGGTTCATATAAGAGTGCAAAGCACTGTTTGATTTCTTGATCCATTTTAGATCAAAGAAAAACAAGTTTTTCTTGTTTTTCTTGTTTTTAGAGAACCAATGGTTCATAAAAGAGTGCAGAGCACTTATTATTATATGAAGATCATTGATCTTGTTCTTAGATCAATGATCTATTAAAAGAAATTCTTCTATTTTACGAAGGTTTTTACCTTTTTCTTGAAATTTCTTCAGAGTTCTCTCTGTTTTGAGATTCTCAATCTGTCACAATGTTCATTCTTTGAATTGGGGTCTAGGGATCTTTATATAGTGCCCATAAATTTGTTAAAGAGATCTTTCTCTGAGTGATTTAGAGAATTTTCCCCACCGTTGGATCTTTGATCCAAGGGCTTCTGTTTTACAGAAGGCAGTCTTCTTGTTTTAACAGGAACAGAAGAATCTTACTAGAATTTAATTCTGTTTGGCGCAAACGTCCCAGCGCGTGACACGTGTCAAGCAGCGCAGAGCGCAGCGCAAGTGCGCTTGCGCAACTGCGCTGACACGTGTCGCGCAGCGCGCAGCGCATCTGCGTTTACGCTGACACGTGTCGCGCAGCGCACGGCGCAGCGCAACTGCGTTTGCGCTGACACGTGTCGCGCAGCGCAGCGCTTGCGCATCTGCGCTGACACGTGTCGCGCAGCGCAGCGCTTGCGCAACTGAAGCGTTGCTTCTTTTAATTTTTGTTTTAAATAGAGCCTTGCTCTGATTGGGTACGCTGCCTTGGGAGCTGCGCTATCTGCGCTGGCATGCCTGATTTTGACACATGGCGCCCTGCGCGCAGCGCAGAGGATCTGAAGCGTTCTTCATTTATTAAAATTTAAATTTTCAAAGTAGAGTTTTGCTCTGATTGGGGAAAGATGAAGCGTTGCTTTATCTCCCGCCTTGGAATTTGAACAGAGCTTTGCTCTGATTGGGGTAAACAACACATGTCGCGCAGCGCAAGGCGCAGCGCAACTGCGCTGACACGTGTCGCGCAGCGCAACTGCGCTGCCACGTGGCGCGCAGCGCAGAGTGCAAGTCAGCTGAAGCGTTGCTTCTTTAATTTTTTAATTTTTTATTTTAATTTTCAGAACAGAGCCTTGCTCTGATTGGGGGAAACAGAAGCGTTACTTCGTTTCCCGTCTTGGAATTTGAACAGAGCTTTGCTCTGATTGGGGTAAACAAATGCCCCCCCACCGTTGCGCTTACGTGGCCCCCAAACGTGAGCGCAGCGGTGGCAGAATTCCAACCGTCGCGCCATCCCTTGGAAGTTGAAACGGCTCTTCAATGCCTATAAATAGGACCTTTGGTCCCTTAGATGATTTTCATCTCTTCATAAGAATTTTTTCAAAGCCCTGCTCTTTTGTTTAAGCACTTTTAAAAGTTCAAACTCTAGAGAATTTTAGGTAAAAATTAATTTGGATTAAATTAAATCAATTTTAAGAGCCTTGCTCTCAATAGATCCCTGATCTAAAGAAAACCCATTTAGGGTTTCACTTAGCAGAGCTTTGCTCTAAGGGGGTCTAAAGAGAACTAAAGGGAACCCTATTAGAGTTCCATTAATAGGGTTCTGCTCTATGAAAGATTTTTTCTTGTATATTCCTGATTCACCAATGGAGCTTTGCTCCTTCCAAATCATATAGAAGAACTCTTAAGAGTTTTTCATAGATCCTGGTGGTTAGAGATGACGTTCTATTTTTTAATGAATTATACTGTCTTTCTTAATCAGGCCGTCTGCTAATCTTGTTAGGTTTCTTTTATAGAAGTAATGGACGCCCACATGTACGACCTTAACGAGATCATTTCTTACGGGGACATCCGTCGACTCGGCCGTTCTCAGAACCGAGAATTTACCAACGCCGAGTGTGCCGAAATCATGAGCCTCTTCGACGCATACAATGGCCAACTGCTTCCTCGGCGCTCCCCTCTCCTGAAGCTTATTATGGGAGCAATTTGGGAAGCGCTTCCTCTATTCTGTACTGGTGTGCCACTTGGGACATTGGATGCCGCCGAGAATAAGGTGCACTCGGTGTATCTGATGAGCCTAATCTCAAAGAGGAGGCGAGATAACCTTATCGACCTTCTGCACCAAGCTTTTCAACAGTCTGCAATACTTGCTGCCTATCGGAGGGAGGAGGACATCAGTGGGGATCCCGACGCTCGGGCTCGCGAAAGGAAGCACACTAGGATGGTTCGCCAGGCTTGGAAAGTCTTGGACAAGGTTAATTTTGAGTTCCTCAATCCATGTCCTGGATTTGAGGTTTTGCCATTGTAATCATTTGGATAATATCTTTGTTTATTGCCTTTATTGATGTAAAAACTTTCCAAGTATGAATGACAAATCTTTTGCCTCCTTCCTTTTATTTTCTGCTTTGTTACTGGCACATTCTATGAATAAGCATAGCCTGTAAGCGATATAGAACATTATGTCTTGAACATCTTGGGGAGTAGTGATGGCTTAGGAAGCAGGTTCAGGTCTGCTACCTAAGGCTTTCCAACTTCATGAGCCGTGAGGATCTCATAAAAACTTTTCTCCCTACGAGTCGAGAGGATCTCGTAGGTGTATTTTCTCCTTAGGAATCGTGAGGATTCCTAAGTGCGTTTCCTCTTATAAGTCGTAAGGATCTTATAAGAGAATTTTCCCTCTTATGAGTCGAGAGGACCCGTAAGCGGTTGTTTCCCTTCTTGTCGAGATTCGACTTCGGAGAGTGAGACCCGTTGATAGTATGCAAGAGACCGTTTTGGGCCGACTTGCAGGATCCTATTGCTTAGGAAACAAGTTTTTTTTTAATCCCTGCTGCCTAAGGCTTTACCTCACGAGTCGAGACGAATCGAGCAGTTCTCGCAAAAACATCAATTTCCTCACGAGTCGAGACGAATCGAGCATTTCTCGCAAGAATATCCTAACGTCACAGTTAACCTCTGCTCTTTACGACAGAAGTCCATTAGGGTCCGTGGTACTTAGGGTTTTGGTCGTCGTACCGTCGCATCAGCTGATATATTCCTCGATAGGCAATCGTGCTGTTCGAGTAGCCCTGCGACTGTCGTGTCTCTGATCCCTTCGGGGACTGGACAAGACATCTTCAAGTAATCTTCCAGGTAATCTTACCGTCAGAAAAGCAAGCGTTAGGAATTTTTCCATGCCTCTTTTTACTTGAGGTTAGGCTCATTTTGGAGAGCCCCGATTGTTAGTGTATATGCCCTAGAGGCCATTACTGTATCATACTGGTTTGTATATTACTTAATGGATGCTTGGGATATTCACCTTGTATATACAATCTTGCTCAAAATAGTAATATGCTACTTGGTTTGTTTCTACTTCAATGTGTACATGTGTTTATTTTTGTATATCGCCTATACACATTAGTAGAGCCCTTAGGATCTTTGCTTGATTACCAGCGATGTGATGGCCGTCACACTAGTGGGGCTGGGTAATCTATAAGCACATCCTTATGCAGGTCCCTGGTCGCAGGACTATCGAGACAGGGCATCGATACTCCGGAGTAGACCAGCGCATGCGCTTCTCATCCCAGTGTGGGAGACGGTCTGTCCCACAGCCGTCAGTACGTCGTACTTGAGATAGTATGCGAGTGCTCGTTAGGTTACGGGTACACTGGACAGGACTCGTCGGGAACTGACTAGTTGGTATTATACCTATCGTCAGTTATCAGTTCCCAGGTGACATGAGTACAGCTTAGTCCGCTGACTTGACACTGTCATTCCGCCTCGAGTGTGTTCCCACTGTACTTTGATCACTACCCTACCACGGCTCAAAGGAGTCGTGCAAACAGGTAGTGGTTGGGTGCAGTCCCGAAGCACTTGGAGGCAGTGACGGTTAGACAGGATTCGTCTCTCCCGGTATTGGGGGTTGACATCGCGCTGTGTCTAGGAGAGCCATTACACGAGTAGTCCCTGGCCAGGGCAATCGAGATATACTGGTAGGTTTCCAGTGTTATCTCAGGGTGTTTTGGGCTTCGCTCCGGCACGACTTGTACCGCTATTGGGGGACTGACGCTTACCACCCCCTAGGCCCGCCATGCGATGTATCAGACGAACAGACCGGACTGTACGGAGAATGTCACACTCAGGCTCAGTAGGAGTTCAGATGGGTTTCGCCTCGTCGGTCTTCTTGTCGGCATTACCTGGGGACCGTTACGCACAGCTAGTGCCGCTTGCGGTCTGTGGTTAAACCCACTGCCAGCGTAGTGTCGAGTCTTTAGAGTCCCACACAGAAAGCTTTTCGCCTTTAGGCAAAAGAGTAGAGGTCGCATGGTATTGCGACAGGTCGCATGGTTTTGCGACAGGGTTCGGTCACATCGGTGCACTTGTGCACGTACAGTGTCCGGACAGTTTACACTAGCGGGCTTTGGTTTAAGCCAGATCCTAGTGTACCTTATGGGATTGGATTTATCCAGTTTGCATTCGTGTTCCTCGGAACGCGGATGCGGGTGTGTATGCACAGTTGACAGGGAGGCAGAGGCAGCGGATTCTCATTAGGGTTGTTGACAGTTGACTATTTGACTTTATGCTCAACCCTAATGAGAATATGATATGTGATTAACTATTATATTAATTAAGTATTATGGTGATATGGTTGTTGACTTGTTGACTTTTGTTGACTTGTTGACTTTGTTGACTTGTTGACTTTTGTTGACTTGTTGACCGGTTGACTAGGCTTGACTAGTTGACCATCATGATAACCATAGCCATCATTTCATGGCAAAGACTTTTGTTTACTTGCTCATTTGTGTAAAATAAGTGCATGAAATGATATGGTTGTGGTTGCTTCTAACCATCACATAAGACTTTTGTTAATATGATGAGTTATCATTGCTTTGGATTATGAGAGGGTGAGAGACAAAATACTTGCTCATTCTTTCTTGCTCATTCTCTCTCTTGTTCTTGAGCTCTCCTCTTGCTCTCACCCTCAACCTCTTGATCCCTCTCTTGATCTATGGTTCTCTTGTCTCATGAGTTGAGAATCAAGAACCATAGATAAAATCTCATTCTATTTCTTCTCTACTCATTCTAGTTCACTAGGTTTAGCAAACCAAGTGAACTAGTTTCTTCAAAGAACGAAGAAGGAGCTAAAGGTTGGAGCTTTCAGGTGGATCTATCTTCGGCGTACGGAGACGACGAGAAGAAGCCATCGGACCACCATCGGAGCTTTGAAGACGAAGGAGTTCAAGACAAGCAAGGTATAACCCCCTAACCGAGTAGCTAAAACTCATAGTTAGGATGTTAGATAGATGTTTAACCAAGATCCGGGTTTTAGGTCCATGTTACCATCTTTAAGAAAATCGTTTTTTACCAAATTCCGCATTCCCGAAAGTACCGGGAGAGGTAGCATGGACTTACAGTGGTATCAGAGCCTAATTAAACTCTATCTAACATGTTAGCAAGTAACTAGAAGATCGATCAACGAAAAAGTCCCGAAACGAACCCCGGAATTTTAAACTTTCTGTCGATTTTAAAAGTGCTGGAAAACTTTTTTGAAAAACACCAAAAATCGACTCAGGCTTTTTTAAAGATACTGCCAAATTTTGGGCCGCTGAAACGATCAAAGCGCCGCGCTTCCGCGGCGGGAGCACGCTCCCGCCGCGGAAACGCGGCCGAGTTGACTCGTTCAACGGTTTTCTTTTCTGCAGTTTGGTCATTGGGGTATTTTGGGATTTTTAGAATATATATTTTCAACCCAGATTTTCCAGAACGAAAATTTTATTTTGGGGTCCCGAAAATCCGTATTTTTGATCGAACTTCTAAAAGACTTGAGCTAACGGGTTTTCTGTAATGTGATATTTGTATTGAACGTCTACTAATCGCTATATGTCGATTAGTGGGGGTTATACAAATCTGTGATCTGTAATGTGCTGGAATGTGTATATAAATATGTTGGATTGTCGCGGGTGAATAGCCGGGGGTTGTGAGACGAGAGTTTTCTTTTCTTTCAATTCTTGTAAATTTGTAAATTGATGTAATAATTATTTGTATGGCCGCACAACCGGGTCGGGGTTGTAGCCGTCATTGTATAATTTCTTTTTACTGTTTTTGCTCCTAGGATAGACCCATGGAGGGGGTGCACAAACTACCGGGTATGCCGAAGTGTCGAGTGGCCTACTCATGGAGATGAGGGAGGTTACTACGCTTCGGGTACTTGGCGGGCAGTTTGCCGCACCCGTAGGGGTCTTGGGTGGGGTATTGGCTATTCACCGCGACCGTGTAATCTGTTTTTGTTACAGGCTCGTACAAATTACAGATTCCTAGTATATCCAATGTATTTATCTGTGATCTGAAATGTTTATCATTGCAGTATATCTATATATGATATTATTTAGGCGTTGCTTATGTTTTACAGACGCGCTAGCCCAGCCCCCGCTCTGTCGTTAGTTAAGTAACCTAACGGGTAATGACGGGGCCCCGTGGCGAATGCGAATGGCATAAGCGTACGTCATATTTTGGTTGTTTTCTGCAATGGTAGGATTAAATGATGGGACGCATTAAAAGAACTAATGCAAGAATATCACGCATTAAAAGAACTAATGCAAGATAATAAACCAAGTTAAAGTCGTTGGAACACTTTCGAAAAACCACTCGGTTCTTTTCAAAAAACAACTTTTAAATGCGGAGCTTGAGCCACTCCTTTTAAAAGCTATCTCGTTCTATCGACCAAATCAAGTTCACTACGTTCACGGTTTTGCCAAAACCATCTGTAGCCCTCCATCATTTCAGTTAAATATTCGGTAGTATTCAAGCTATGTATTTTGACCTCACGCCAAGGCATAGTGATTGGTAGCTGCCGGATATTTATCTGTTGCATAGATAGAATGCGTTGGTTTGAGACAGTCGTACTGCCATTTTGGCCTACGTCAAGGGTATGTACGGGTGGGTTCAAATTAACCTGGATAATGATGGGACGAACTTGACATGTGACTTATGACATTTTGACCTCACGCCAAGGTCATAAGAGCATGGGGCAAAAATCCACATCGGGAGTTTCATAAGTACTGAAACTTGCTAGATTTGCATACCATTTGGAGTGTGATGATTCTGGTAGGATTCCTTCAGTTTCGTCACGCAATGATATTTGGATTCCGATCCTACTGTGAGTATATGCTACTCCTCGGGAAATTTCTCACTTAACGATCAATGCTATAAACCTAGTAGGTGCCTAGAAAGGTGTTAGCGGGGCTACGCCCCCAGGGAAAAGAGGTTCTTTAATTAAGGAACTTCGCGAAAGCGTTGGAAAACCTCCCTCGAAGTACCGACACCGGCCTGGCTGAACGGTTAAGCAAGTATTGTACGGTGGGATTGATCCTGACTAATTCTTCCTTTATGGTTTGAGGAGGGATTCGAGAAACAGTGGGAGCCATCCTGTTTAGACAAACTAAAAACCACTCTAAACTTGCAAGAGCATCATGCTGAGTGTTTCTTCTTCTCTCTCCTAATTGCAGCGACCAAATCAACATGACTGGACTTAAGTTACTCCTAGATAAAAACAAACTGACAGGGCCAAACTACAAAGATTGGCTCAGGAATGTCAAGATAGCAATCACTTATGACAAGCTGGGGTATCTTCTTACCACCAAAGCTCCCCCTGTCCCTGGTCCAACTTCCAGTGTCGCGGATAAGGAAATCCGCAAGACTTGGGAGATTGATAGCGCGAAGGCCAAGTGCCTCCTGCTTGCCTCGATGGACAACGAACATCAGAGGAGGCATGAGAATATGGACATGGAATCCATATTGCTTCATACAAAAGAACTGTATGGAGAGCAATCTCGTATCGCAAGATACGAAGCGTCGAAGAAGTTATTTTCGACAAGAATGGCCGTCGGATCATCAATAGCCGAGCACGTGCTAAAGATGATCGGCTACATTGAGGAGCTCGCTGACCTAGGGATCACATTGGAGAGTGAGCTATATACGGATATAGTTCTCCAGTCCCTTCCTTCCACTTACGCCCAGTTTATACTGAACTTCAATTTACAAGAAAAAGAGGTTGAACTTTCAGAGCTCCTCAACATGCTGAGGAGCGCAGAGGGCACCCTACAGAAAGGTAGGGATACATCCACTTTGTTTGTAGGAGGATCATCTTCTTCTAGGTCCAAGGCGAAAGCCAAGGGAAAGAAGAAAAAGGCCCCCGCCAAACCAAGGGGCGGTGTTAGTAAAGTGGATACGAAGGGAAAAACAAAAGCAACAAAGATAGCGGGGAAGCTTGTGGATAAGGAAGAATGCTTCTATTGTCATAAGAAAGGACACTGGAAGAATGATTGCAGGGCCTGGAAGGCCAGAACACAGGAATTGAAGCAGGTTGCAGCTTCAGCTTCAGGTGTGTATGTTATTGAAAACTGTCTTTCAATAAACTCTACTTCCTGGGTATTGGATACCGGATCAGGATCTCATATCTGTAATTCTTTGCAGGCGTTGAGAAACCGTAGGGTTTTGAAGGCAGGTGACATGACCCTCAGAGTTGCGAACGGAGCTAGCATGGATGCTAAAGCCGTGGGGGACTATCACCTGGGAATGTCAGATGGACATGTTTTGGTTTTGCGTAATTGCTTTTTTGTACCCAACGCAACTTGTAATATCATTTCTGTATCTTTAGTTTCTAAAGAAGGTTATGAATTTGCGTTTGTAAGTAATGTTGTAAACATTCACCTTAATCAAGTTTTGATTGGGTCAGGTACATTGAGTAATGGTATATACGTGTTAAACCAACCACAGATTTTCAACGTCCAGAATACACACAAAAGAAAGTCTCCAGAAATAAATCAGACTTTCTTATGGCATTGTAGATTGGGTCACATCAATGAGAGAAGGTTGACTAAGTTACATACAGAAGGATATTTGAATGCGTTCGAATATCAATCGTATGCCACTTGTCAATCTTGTCTCAAAGGAAAGATGACAAAGACTCCGTTTACTGGACATGGAGTAAGAGCGAGCGAGCTCTTGGGACTCGTACACAGTGACGTGTGCGGTCCAATGTCTACACATGCCCGAAGCGGACATTCTTACTTCATTACTTTTACGGATGACTTCTCAAGGTACGGTTATGTCTTCTTAATGAAACATAAGTCCGAGGCCTTTGGAAAATTCCAGGAGTATAAGAATGAAGTAGAGAAACAGACCGGCAAAAGTATCAAGATTCTAAGATCGGATCGAGGTGGAGAATACTTAAGTGCCGAGTTCCTGGACTATTTAAAAGAGAACGGAATTCTCTCTCAGCTTACTCCTCCATACACCCCGCAACATAACGGTGTATCGGAGAGACGGAACCGCACCCTATTGGATATGGTGCGGTCCATGATGAGTAACGCTGAGTTACCGCGATCATTCTGGGGGTATGCGCTAGAATCAGCTGCATACCTTTTGAACCGAGTTCCGACTAAGACTGTGCCTACCACCCCATATGAAATGTGGAGTGGGAAGAAACCCTATCTTCAATATCTGAAGATCTGGGGATGTCCAGCTTTTGTCAAAAAGCAGCATGCGGACAAACTCGAGGCACGCTCAGTACTGTGCAAGTTTGTAGGATACCCAAAGAACACCAGGGGGTATCTTTTCTACTACGCAGAGGAACAAAAAGTCCTTGTTTCTCGTAATGCCCACTTCCTAGAACACCAGTTCTTGGAAAAGGAAAATAGTGGGAGCGCAGTGGAACTGGAAGAAATTCCAGAACCACAGACTATTACTGAAAGGTTAGTGGAACCAGAGGGTTCAACAGAACAGGACATTCCTACGCCGCTCCGCAGGAGTAGTAGGCAGTCTCATCCGCCCGAGAGATACTGCGGTTTTCTCATAGACGGGGATAGAGAGGATTGCATCATAGATTATGATGAGCCTACTAGCTTCCAGCAGGCCGTTCAGAGCGTTGACTCAGTGAAATGGCTGGATGCAATGCGGACCGAAATGGAGTCCATGTACACCAACAAGGTATGGACGTTGGACATTGCTCCAGACGGGGTAAAACCCGTAGGATGCAAGTGGATCTTCAAAAGGAAGATTGGTGTAGATGGACAGGTTGAGACCTATAAAGCTAGGCTGGTAGCAAAGGGTTTCCGTCAAAGACCTGGCTTGGACTATGACGAAACCTTTTCTCCAGTAGCCATGCTGAAATCCATTCGGATCCTTCTTGCCATTGCTGCCTTCCACGATTATGAGATCTGGCAAATGGACGTAAAGACCGCTTTTCTAAATGGAAATTTAGAGGAGTGTGTCTATATGGACCAACCAGAGGGTTTCATTCAGAGTGGGAGCAGCGAAAAGGTGTGCAAGTTGCTTAAGTCCATCTATGGACTAAAGCAGGCATCACGGAGTTGGAACATCTGCTTTGATGAGACGGTCAAAGAATTTGGCTTTATCAAAAATCCAGATGAACCATGCATCTATAGTAGATTTGTAGCGAGAATTGTAGTATTCCTCGTTTTATACGTGGATGACATTCTCTTAATAGGAAATGACATTCCTATGCTACAATCTGTCAAGGGGTTCTTGTCACACAGGTTCTCCATGAAAGACCTGGGTGATGCCTCGTACATTCTGGGTATCCGGATCTACCGTGACAGATCCAAGAGGATATTAGGACTTTCACAGTCCAGGTACATCGACACCATACTGAAGAGATTCAGTATGGAAGATTCCAAGCGCGGTAACCTACCGGCTTGTCACGGGATCACCCTCTCTAAAGAGATGTCTCCCAAGAATGATTTGGAGAGGGATCGCATGTCTATTATACCCTACGCTTCTGCGGTAGGCTCTATAATGTATGCGATGTTGTGTACCAGACCGGATGTAGCTTATGCACTGAGTGTGGTAAGCCGGTATCAGTCAAACCCTGGGGAGAAACACTGGATAGCGGTAAAGAACATTCTCAAGTACCTGAGAAGGACTAAGGAGATGTTCTTGGTGTATGGCGGAAAAGACCTCCAGATCGAGGCCTTTGCTGACTCCAGCTTCCAGAGTGACAAGGATGATTCCAAGTCCATGTCGGGTTTTGTCTTTACCCTCAATGGAGGGGCGGTGTGTTGGAAGAGTTCCAAACAGGAAACCGTTGCAGACTCGACGATGGAAGTGGAATACATCGCTGCATCTGATGCCGCAAAAGAAGCTGTCTGGATGAGGAAGTTCTTGAAAGAACTTCAGGTGGTTCCGTCCATTGTTGATCCAATACCTCTGTATTGCGACAACAACGGGGCTATAGCTTTAGCGAAGGAACCCAGGTCCCATCAGAAATCCAGGCACATCTTAAGGCGGTATCACCTGATCAGGGAGATCGTAGATCGCCAGGAGATCGAGGTTCGGAGAGTCGCTTCAGAAGATAACACTGCTGATCCATTCACCAAGGCCCTGCCCCAGACTCAGTTCGAGCGGCTGATCGAGATGATAGGTCTTCGATACGCCAGTACATAGCCTTAGTGCAAGTGGGAGATTGTTAGTGTATATGCCCTAGAGGCCATTACTGTATCATACTGGTTTGTATATTACTTAATGGATGCTTGGGATATTCACCTTGTATATACAATCTTGCTCAAAATAGTAGTATGCTACTTGGTTTGTTTCTACTTCAATGTGTACATGTGTTTATTTTTGTATATCGCCTATACACATTAGTAGAGCCCTTAGGATCTTTGCTTGATTACCAGCGATGTGATGACCGTCACACTAGTGGGGCTGGGTAATCTATAAGCACATCCTTATGCAGGTCCCTGGTCGCAGGACTATCGAGACAGGGCATCGATACTCCGGAGTAGACCAGCGCATGCGCTTCTCATCCCAGTGTGGGAGACGGTCTGTCCCACAGCCGTCAGTACGTCGTACTTGAGATAGTATGCGGGTGCTCGTTAGGTTACGGGTACACTGGACAGGACTCGTCGGGAACTGACTAGTTGGTATTATACCTATCGTCAGTTATCAGTTCCCAGGTGACATGAGTACAGCTTAGTCCGCTGACTTGACACTGTCATTCCGCCTCGAGTGTGTTCCCACTGTACTTTGATCACTACCCTACCACGGCTCAAAGGAGTCGTGCAAACAGGTAGTGGTTGGGTGCAGTCCCGAAGCACTTGGAGGCAGTGACGGTTAGACAGGATTCGTCTCTCCCGGTATTGGGGGTTGACATCGCGCTGTGTCTAGGAGAGCCATTACACGAGTAGTCCCTGGCCAGGGCAATCGAGATATACTGGTAGGTTTCCAGTGTTATCTCAGGGTGTTTTGGGCTTCGCTCCGGCACGACTTGTACCGCTATTGGGGGACTGACGCTTACCACCCCCTAGGCCCGCCATGCGATGTATCAGACGAACAGACCGGACTGTACGGAGAATGTCACACTCAGGCTCAGTAGGAGTTCAGATGGGTTTCGCCTCGTCGGTCTTCTTGTCGGCATTACCTGGGGACCGTTACGCACAGCTAGTGCCGCTTGCGGTCTGTGGTTAAACCCACTGCCAGCGTAGTGTCGAGTCTTTAGAGTCCCACACAGAAAGCTTTTCGCCTTTAGGCAAAAGAGTAGAGGTCGCATGGTATTGCGACAGGTCGCATGGTTTTGCGACAGGGTTCGGTCACATCCGTGCACTTGTGCACGTACAGTGTCCGGACAGTTTACACTAGCGGGCTTTGGTTTAAGCCAGATCCTAGTGTACCTTATGGGATTGGATTTATCCAGTTTGCATTCGTGTTCCTCGGAACGCGGATGCGGGTGTGTATGCACAGTTGACAGGGAGGCAGAGGCAGCGGATTCTCATTAGGGTTGTTGACAGTTGACCGTTGACTATTTGACTTTATGCTCAACCCTAATGAGAATATGATATGTGATTAACTATTATATTAATTAAGTATTATGGTGATATGGTTGTTGACTTGTTGACTTTTGTTGACTTGTTGACTTTGTTGACTTGTTGACTTTTGTTGACTTGTTGACCGGTTGACTAGGCTTGACTAGTTGACCATCATGATAACCATAGCCATCATTTCATGGCAAAGACTTTTGTTTACTTGCTCATTTATGTAAAATGAGTGCATGAAATGATATGGTTGTGGTTGCTTCTAACCATCACATAAGACTTTTGTTAATATGATGAGTTATCATTGCTTTGGATTATGAGAGGGTGAGAGACAAAATACTTGCTCATTCTTTCTTGCTCATTCTCTCTCTTGTTCTTGAGCTCTCCTCTTGCTCTCACCCTCAACCTCTTGATCCCTCTCTTGATCTATGGTTCTCTTGTCTCATGAGTTGAGAATCAAGAACCATAGATAAAATCCCATTCTATTTCTTCTCTACTCATTCTAGTTCACTAGGTTTAGCAAACCAAGTGAACTAGTTTCTTCAAAGAACGAAGAAGGAGCTAAAGGTTGGAGCTTTCAGGTGGATCTATCTTCGGCGTACGGAGACGACGAGAAGAAGCCATCGGACCACCATCGGAGCTTTGAAGACGAAGGAGTTCAAGACAAGCAAGGTATAACCCCCTAACCGAGTAGCTAAAACTCATAGTTAGGATGTTAGATAGATGTTTAACCAAGATCCGGGTTTTAGGTCCATGTTACCATCTTTAAGAAAATCGTTTTTTACCAAATTCCGCATTCCCGAAAGTACCGGGAGAGGTAGCATGGACTTACACCGATGAGTCATAACCACTCCGCGCTGGTGTGGGATGATCTCCGATAGTCTTTCAGGTTTTATGTGAGTTGCCGTCAAGACCCTGAAGCTAGAAATTTGGCCTACGCTTCGTTTGCTGGCACTGCGTCTGCTGTATCGAGACGAATGTCGCGGTTGTCTCTAGGTTGTTAGTGAACCGTCGAGGCTTGGAACTGGGAATTTTGCCGTGGCTCCATTTGTTTGATTGTCGTGTCTGAACCCTGCTGGAGGAAGAACGCTGGGGTGACATCTCGTCTGCTGTGTCGAGACGAACGTCGAGGTGGTGACCACTCCGCACTGATGTGAGATGATCTCCGATGGTCTTTCAGGTTTTATAGGAGTTGCCGTCAAGACCCTGAAGCTAGGAATTTGGCCTTTGCTTCGTTTGCTGGCATCGCGTCTGCTGTATCGAGACGAATGTCGCTGTTGTCTCTAGGTTGTTGGTGAACCGTAGAGGTTTGAAACTAGGGACTTTGCCGTGGCTCCGTTGTTTGATGATGTTGTGTCTGTTGTGTTGAGACGAACATCGAGGTGGTAACCATTCCGCACTGGTGTGAGATGATCTCCGGTTGTCTTTCAGGATTTATATGACTTTCCGTTAAGACCTTAAAGCTAGGAATTTGGCCTTTGCTTCGTTTGCTAGCATCGTGTCTGCTGTATCGAGATGAATGTCGCGGTTGTCTCTAGGTTGTTGGTGAACCGTAGAGGTTTGGAACTAGGGACTTTGTCGTGGCTCCATTTGTTTGATGATGTTGCGTCTGAATCCTGTTAAAGGAAGGACGCTGAGGTAACATCTCGTCTGCTGTATCAAGACGAACGTCGATGTGGTGACCACTCCGCACTGGTGCAAGATGATCTCCGGTTGTCTTTCAGGCTTTATATGACTTGCCGTTAAGACCTTGAAGCTAGGAATTTGGCCTTCGCTTCGTTTGCTTTGTCACGTCCGAATCCTGTTGGAGGAAGAACGCTGTCGTGACATCTCGTCTCCTGTATTGAGACGAATGCCGAGGTGGAGCTGGGATTTTGCCGTTACTCCGCTTTACTGACCGTGGGGTCTTTTGTTAACATTGTATCTACATCTTGCTGGACTGCGAAAGAACGCCTTTGTTGATTCTTTAGGCTGTAGATATTGCCGTTAAGATTTGGAACTAGGGACTATGCCGTGGCTCCGTTTCATTGCGATTCTGAAGTCGGTTGTTGACGTCACGTCTGCGTTTGGTTGGAGTGAGGAGAAACACCGTCAGCGATCTCTAAGTTGTCGATACCGACATCGAGACCCTGAAGCTAGGGATCTTATTTTGCTCCGTTTGTTGATATCGTGTCTGCAATATTGCGACAAATGTCGAGGTTGTCTCTAGGTTGACTATGAACCGTCAAGATTTGGCTTCGCTTTCTGGTGGAGCCTGTTGGGAAAGTATGGTTCCCTCTTTGTTTGTGCTCTTGAATTGATCGACGTGATCTCACCTGTAGGGCAGAAGTTTCATTCACATTTTTTTTATTATTGTTTTATTTCTGCGATGCTCTATCATTTCAGCTTTTATATCGCGAAGGTCGCGATTGCCCAATCATTTCGGCTATTTTCGCGGTGCCCAATCATTTCGGCTGTTTATTTTATTTTTACTCCATGTTTTTTATTGCGAGTTACCCCATCATTTCGGCTATTTATTTTATTTTTACTCGCTGTTTTTTATTACGAGTTGCCCCATCATTTCGGCCATTTTACATGCATACATTTTTACTTGCTGATTTTTATTGCAAGTTGCCCCATCATTTCAGCTATTTCGTATGCATGTATTGCTCGCTGATTTTCTTTTATCGCGAGTGTGGAATTTGGAATCTGACGCCAATCTCAGCATCAGCATCGCTACAACTGGAATATTGCCAGGAGCGAATCATCATTTTCCATGAAAGAACTTGGAATTTGATACCGGTTTAGGCATCAGCATCGCTCCAACTGGGATATTGCCAGGAGCGAATCATCATTTGCCTATGTCGATGTCGAACAAAGGTGGCTTAGCGAACAGGGTTAGGATCCCGTCGACTAAGGCTTTTGACTTCATGAGTCGTAAGGGTCTCATAAAGGTATTTCTCCCTACAAGTCGTAAGGATCTCGTAGGTGTGTTTTCTCCTTAGGGATCGTGAGGATTCCTAAGTGTATGTTCCCCTGTAAGTCGTAAGGATCTTACAAAAGGGTTTTCTCCTTATAAGTCGAGAGGACTTACAAGGGTTGTTCACCGTATGGACATATCCCCAATCACGGGTGGGACTTGGTTAGGGAAATGTTTATTCACGCCCGTGGATTGTATACAAGGGTCAGTATTGAGCCGCTTGTAGGGCACTATCGAAGATTGTGGGGGTTGCTTAAGAACAGGTTCAGGTCTCTGTAACTTAAGACTTTCAAATCTTATGAGCCGTGAGGGTCCCATAAGAAAGTTCTCCTTACGAGTCGTGAGGATCTCACAAGTGTAATTTCTCCTTAGGAATCGTGAGGATCCCTAAGTGTGTTACTTCCCTGTGAGTCTTAAGGATCTCATGCGGGTGGTTCTCCTTATAAGGTCGAGAGGACCATGTAAGTGTCTTTTAACGAGGTTGCGTCCTTTCGGGTTTTCACAAACACTCGCCGGTAGCCCTGCTGTTTTTACTCACGGAGCCCTTTCGGGTTTTCATCCGTGCCCATTTTGCTTATGGACATACTGTTTTTTTAATTCTGTTTATTATATTTTTTTTTTACGAGGTCGCGCCCTTTCGGGTTTTCACGAACACTCGCCGGTAGCCCTGCTGTTTTTACTCACGAAACCCTTTCGGGTTTTCATCCGTGCCCATTTCGCTTATGGACATACCGTCTTTTTTTTTATTCTTTTTTATTCTTTTTTCTAACGAGGTCGCGCCCTTTCGGGTTTTCACGAACACTCGCCGGTAGCCCTGCTGTTTTTACTCACGGAGCCCTTTCGGGTTTTCATCCGTGCCCATTTCGCTTATGGACATACTTTTTTTTTCCAGCCTGAGGATGCTGCTGTAGTAGTTTAAAGACATTTCGGTCGTCAGCTAGTTTTAGGACGTAGTGGTCCGTCGTTCGTTTAAGGACGTTTCGGTCCACTGTTAGTTTAAGGACGTTTCGGTCCATTGTTAGTTTAGGGACGTTTTGGTCCACTGTCGCCGTATTTGAGGCGAATTTCTAGTTTACTGACGTTTCGGTCTATGGGGCTTTCCCTATGAATGAGCAGGATGCCCCCGGCGTATCCATCTTTCTCGGAACATGTGGTTGTGGCGGGCTCACATTCCGGTTTCCGGACAACGCGAACTCGCCATGTTGGTATTGATCTTCAACCCAGTTTTTGAAGACGTAGCAGTCCTCGATCGGATGGCCCAATACTTGGTGGTAAGGGCAATAATTAGAACTGTTGACATCATTCAGTTGTAGTTGGTGTTTCGGCTCCGGTAGAGTGATAAGCCTGTTATGCACTGCCACTTCGAACAGCCTCCTTGTTTCATCCTGGGGAAATGAGTAAGGATGTTTCAACCTCTCTTCGAGGGATGGGCGTGGTCGCACATTGTTTTGGCGAACAACCGGTCTAGGGCCACTCAATTGCTGTTGAGTGTTGGCTACGAGGGCTGTTTTTCACTTCCCGTTATCCTTTTTGCTCGATCCTTTATTTGCGGGGTTGAGATTTTTTCCGAGTAGCGTGCGATTGCACGGCTGAATATTCTCGCAACTCCTCAATTCTTTCATTTTTAAATGGATTTCTTGAGGAGAGGGTTGAGGGCAGCTTCTTCGTCAGAGTCGCTTCCAAAGGTAATAATTTGCGATCCCTTAGAGTCGGCTATGTAACAGTCGGCGGCGGCTCTTCTGCGCTCATCTATCGCATTTTTCTGATGTCTATGAGCTTCACGCTTTGTCCTGTTGAAGTGTTTCTTTTGAGCGACATACCCTTGCCACCAACACTTAAAGGAGTCGCAGTCTTCGGTAGGATGTATGATCTTCTGATGATACAAGCAGAAGTTAGGATGCATCTCTACTCCACCGAGAGTATTTTCTTCAGAGGGCGGTAGCTTCATTCCCACTGATAGGGCTTTGGCGAACCTTTTCCTCGTCTTGAATTTGTTTTTATCCGCAGCGGATAACTTTTGATTTGACGGAAGTGTCTTGACTTTTTAGTCTAGTAGTCGGTGTTTGACTCCTTCCAGTATGGCCATCTCACGCTCCTGATTGGCTTTAACTTTCAGACAAATTTCATTCAGGAAGGCATTGATCAACTCGTCTGACGGCCGCAGAATTTCTGATTCAGGGTCCGCCCTCGATTTCTCGGCGCAAGGAGCTTCTTTATCATCCGCCAATGAGTGAGAGATCACATGACAAGTTGCCCCCGGTGCGTCCGTCTTCTTTGGAGTGTGCGGTTGTGGTGGGTTTACCTTCCACTTTTCAGACAGCGCAAACTTACCTTGTAGGTACTGATCCTCGATCCATCCCTTAAAGACGAAGCAATCCTCGATCGGGTGACTTACCGTGTGGTGGTAAGGGCAATAATCGGGATTATTGAGATCGTCAGGCTGCAACAGACGTTTTGGACTCGGCAGATTGATGAGTCCGTTACGCGTGGCCAGCTCGAACAGTTTCCTTGTTTTATTCTGAGGAAACGAGTAAGGACGTCCCAGTCTCTCCTCGAGGGATGGGCATGGATGCACGTTGTTTTGGCGAGCAACCGGCTTTGATTTGCTCGGCTGTTGTTGAGTATTGGCAACAACGACCGCTTTTCCTTTCTTCTCATTTCGAGAGTCCGGTTTTGGAGGAGACAGTCCATGGCCCATCTGGTCCATTTGGGCTAATTTGTCGATCAAGGCCTGGAAAGTGGTCGGCCTGAAGAACATCATGAATTACGAGATGGTCGCTTGCGGATCAAGAGTGCCCATGAACATACCTACCGCAGGTGCCTCTTCTATGCATTGTTCGCATTTCGACCGTAGGTTCCACCATCGTGTTGCATATTGGACCCACGTTTCGCCTGGCCTTATCCTGGCATTGATCAGTGCTGTTATCGGGGTGCGTCCACTAGCACTCGCGAATCTTTGTGTAAACAGTAGCTCCATCTCTGCAAATGTTTTGACAGAGTCGTTAGGTAGCTCCGAATACCATTCAAAGGCTGTTTCTGCTGAGCTGCCGACGAATTGTCGAAGCAACAATTTGTCATCGCCTCCAGTATTGCTGCATAAGGCCCTGAATTGAGCGACATGCTAATGTGGATTCCCTGTCCCCTTGTACACATGGAATTTAGGGATCGTATATCCTGGCGGGTAACTGATTTGGTCATACCAGCCCGGGTAGGGTCGTCCGGTTCTAGCAATTTGCCCAGCCGCCTCATTCGCCTGATGAGCTCGTATTTGCTGAGCTATATAGTCATCCAGTGCGGCCTTGGAAATGGTTTCTTCCTTTGCTGCTGAAAGAGCCGGAGGAGGATTAGATGTCTCCCCTTTATCGTTTTCAACAATGATTGGAGGGTTATCAGCTGGAGGGTCCGTCCGTAACATCATCCCTATCATATCTTGGAAGAGGAGCGCCATTTATTTTATGTTAGCCGCTTGCTCTGCGGCTTCTTTGTCCTTCTTTTCGAGGACCCTACGTAAGAAGTCAGCGTCAGTTTCTTGTTCGTGACGCTGTTCTGGTGATACCTTCGAGCTTTCTTTTGGCCCGGTAAGTGCGGCCATTGCAGTCATCATTTCCTGAAGCTTCTGTTGTTGCTCCTGGGATTTTGTCACGGATCGGGTGAGCGGTCGGTGACCCATCGAAGCGCGGCTATCCTCTTTCCCGGATGCCATATAGACGGTATGCACCACCATGCCCCCAGACTTAGGGCGTTTGGGCTCAGTGCCTTTGACATTTTCCGCAGGCATGGGGACTTTCTCCGGCCTCCTTCTTTTATGAGCGGTCAAAGTTGAGGGGGCCGTTGCAGTGGGCACCCACGTGGTTTTTCGTGGCTTGACAGGATGGCTTTCTTCTTGTTGAACCTTCGCCCTTTTCTGTCGGCGAGGGTAATCTTGATCAACTACTGAGTTCCGAGCCTTCCGCCAAACTTTGTAGATTTTGGAGGACAGCCGCTGAGGGGTCTATTCTGGCTTTGCTTCCGCAACATTTTCCACCGGAGGAGGAGATCTTTTCAGTACGGCGGTAAGAGAATTCCTGCGCACCTTATTTAGCAGCTCGAAGTTGTTCCCAGTTGGAACAGCCACGTTAATTTCCGCCGTTGAGGCTGGTGGAGTTAGGCCAGAGGGGGAGTTGCCCCTGGCCTTCCTTACTCGGCGCCAGTGGCGACGTCGAGCATGTCGAGCTGATAGAGTTGGCTCGGTGATGGGGATGGCTTTGTCTTGCCCCCTGTTCAGGTGAGGGGTTGTTGCTGGTGTCAGCCTGTTAAAGACTGACGTTCTTTGAGTAGCAGGAGCGGGAGTTGGGACAGTCAGTCTTGTAAAGACCGACCCCTTGGCAGGAAAAGCCGTCTTGATGGCTTCAGGAGCAGGGTTGGTTACTCTCTTCGGAATAACCTTCTCTGGAGGTGCAGGCTTTATCATGGACCCACCTGAACTTTGGCCCAATCTGGAGAAGACCGAGGCGCCGGTGTTGGACGACCCGTCGAGAGGGGCCGCAGTAGGTGTAAGCCGATCAAAGACCGACTTCTTAGGAGCTTCCGGTGTCAGCACAGGAGCGGTGAAGCTCTTTGGTGGGAGTATGGTCCCGAAGAATAGTCCAGTGGTGGCTTGAGTTACCTGCTCCACTGGCATCTTGAAAAGGGAGGCCGCTTGGGGCCCATAAGTCATTCCTCCAGGAAGAACGGAGCGAGAGTTGCAGTTGCAGGTAGTGCAGTTTGAAACCATTGACCTTCTGTTTCTGCACGGAGCAATACACCAAATCTTAGTACCTTGAATCCACAGGCAACCACAGCAAACCGCGATTCGTTCGCGAGCACGACACACCAAGTGTGGAGTGGAAAAAGGAAGAGGTCCCACCGGGCGTGCCAGAATCCGTTCCCCTCCGAAAGACGGCGCACAAGACTGTGAAGTCCTGGCGCTGAGATTCGGGGCAGACGCTATTTGGTTTTATCCGTCCACCTCTCCGAAAATGCCAAGTTGATTTATGGCACCGTGTATCGAAGATTTAGACGAATGCGGCCGATGTAGCAGACTTCATCAGATTCTCCCTCGCTTGAGGGGTTTTTGATTGTGGGGACGCTCTTCCCTACAGGCGCAAGCCCCTGCAGTTAATTACGCTACCGCATCGTGGTAACAACTTTCTCTTTCTCTAGAATTTCACTTCGTGTCGTGGGTGTTTGTTTTTTTTTTGGTTGCCCGTAGATTGTATACGGAGACTAATTTATGTCGTCGCCCGTAGGACGTGGATTAGTCCAAATCCGTATTTTCTTAGATTTGGGTTTTTGTGTTTTGGTTTAAGGATACATTAGCCAAATTTGAGGCTAAGATCAACTTAAACGTTTGTTAAGGATACGTTAGTCCAATTTGAGACTAAGATCAACTTAACGGGATCGTTTAGATCCAACAAAAGAGTATTTGGGCTCTATTGTTCCAGTTTAGGGACATAGTGGTCCGTTGCATGTATAGCCATCGGGACTCGTCACCTCTCTGACGACGTTGAAAGATTACAACGACAGGTGCCAGAAGAGTTCAGAGATGTACACTTGAACCAAAGTCGATTGGGGGAATCTATAGTCCAATTTGAGACTAAAGTTTGTTTAAAGGTTTAAGGATACGTTAGCCATATTTGAGGTTAAGATCAACTTAAACGGGATCGTTTAGATCCGACAAAAGAGCATTTGGGGGCTCTATTATTCTAGTTTAGGGACATAGTGGTCCATTGCCAGTTTAGGGACATGGTGGTCCACTGCATGTATGGCCGTCGGGACCCATTACCTCTCTGACGACGTTGAAGGATTACAACGACAGGTGTCAGAGGAGTTCATAGATGTACCCTTGAACCAGGTGTAAATTGATTTAAGAGAGCAGCCATGCTCAAGCAATTTAATTTGAGGACTTACGGCCATGATTGGGCTAAGTCCAGTCGAAAATGTTCAACGTTTTTATTTGTCTTTGGCCTATTAGGCCTGTGCCAGGGCTTTGCCCCTGTATTGTATTTTATTCTGGCCTGTTAGGCCTTTTAAGTTAGGCGCTGTCCCCTTTTTTATAATGCAGAGCATTTGTTTTGGTCCATTGAGCCTCTTAATTGGGCTCTACCCTTTAATAATGCGCTGCATTAATTATTCTGACAGAGTGCCACGTGGCTTGTCAGGCGCTTTGCGCCAATTGAGGAGCGCATGGCACAAGTCCATGGGAAGGTGACACGTGTCACGCTCTGGTGAGCGTAAGCGCAGTGCGCTGCACCAGTGCACTGCGCTGTTGCGCTGCTAACACGTGTCACGCTCCAGTGAGCACAAGCGCAGTGCGCTGCGCTGTTGCGCTGCTGACACGTGGCGCACTATGGTGAGTTGCGCCAATTCATGAGAGCAGTGCTCTGTTTTAAAAGCGCATAGCGCAAGCTGTTCTGGAGCTGACACGTGGCGCTCTCTGGTGACTTGCGCCAACCCAAGAGCGCAACAGTGCAGATTTTTCAAGTGCAGGGCACTGTTTTATTATCTTGATCCAATTTTGAATTCAAGAAAGGAATCTTTTAAGATTCCAGAACCAGTGGTTCATAAAAAGGCAATGCTTTTGTTATTATTATATTTTTTTTTGAAGATCCTTGATCTTGTTCTTCGATCAATGATCTTTTCAGAAGAAATTCTTCTTTTTTATTCAAAAGGTTTACCTTTTGTCTCTTTTTGAGTTCTTCTCAAAATTTTCTTTAGAGGAGTTCTCTCTATGTTGTTGAGTTTTTCTCTTTTCTGTGTTGGGGTCTAGGGGCCTTTTTATAGTGACAATGATTTGTTGAATTGGTTAGAGAGATCTTTCTCTGAGTGATTTGGGGATTTTTCCCCACCGTTGGATCTTTTATCCAAAGGCTTCTGTTTTACAGAAGGCAATCTTCTTGTTTTTAATAAGATTGAGAAAGATCTTTCAGAATTTTAATTATGTTTGGCGCAAGCACACCTACGCTTGACACGTGTCGCGCAGCGCACGGCGCAGCGCAACTGCGCTGCCACGTGGCGCGCAGCGCAGAGCGCAAGTCAGCTGAAGCGTTGCTTCTTTAATTTTTTAAATTTTTATTTTAATTTTCAGAACATAGCCTTGCTCTGATTGGGGGAAACAGAAGCGTTGCTTCGTTTCCCGCCTTGGAATTTGAACAGAGTTTTGCTCTGATTGGGGTAAACAACGGCCATTCGGAGGAGCGTTTTCCCCTTCGCTGGAGCTGTTTATGACACGGCAGCTATGGAACTGCTCTCGTTTCTTGGACCGAACGTATCCGAGCCCCGTTATCTCCATCTTCCCATTGGGCATTTTTCGCTGAGTCCCGGAAATATCCCAAATCATTTTGTAGAAACGGGCTTGTCGAACATTTTGTTCGAGGGGTATACCTTGGTATCTTAACAGCATTTGCAATCTCTCCGCGTAGTATCTTGGCAGACGGATTGGTTGAAGCCTATCGAGTGCAAAATCGGCACCATACCAGACTTCTTTTTCTACTTTGGTCTCCATAGATTAGTAGAAGAGGATCGCCTTTTCACCTCTTCGCCTGGAAGAGACGTAGAAAGTCTGTAGTTCTTGTACGCTGTATGTATGGAGCACATCAAGTTCCTTGTAATGCCGAAGTGGAGTCATTATGATTTGTAGATTCTGATCTACTTCATCAAGGGTTTGCACTGACGGGCGGATGGAGAATGCTGTGTTGGCCTCGTCCTCAGAGTCGCTGCCAAAGACCAGAATAGGGGTAGATGGTCCGAGCCTGGGGTTGCTCCGAGTAGACTATTTCTTCAACTTCTTCGGAATCTCTCCCAAAGATCGGGATAGTGGCGACGTACTTCTGTTTATCCTTCGGCTTATGACACCTTTCTGTATCTTCGAAGTCCGGTAAGAAATACTTTGCGTCTTCATATTTCCTGACCTCGTTTATGGAGAATGGATTTAGCTCCCCTGTGACGGTGCATTCTAAACCATCCTTGAAATACTTTATACACTGATGTTGTGTAGAAGGGATGACGTTGTACTCATACAACCAGGGCCTGCCGAACAAAGCGATATAGCAAGTCTTAGCGTCAATGACGTGAAATTTGATGTCAGTGATGAGCAACCCAAAGCGTAACGTCAGTATTACGGACCCAAGCGTCTGTGACGACTGTAAGTTGAACCTGGAGATGGTAATTTTGTCTCGGGCCAAGTGCTGAACGTTCATGCAAATTTCCTTCAGCACCCTCACGTTGAGAAGGTTGACGGAGGATCCGTTATCGACAAAGATTTTCCCTATCTTGATGTCGTGGCAATACCCGGTGACGTATAACGGGCAGTTATGTTTGCATATACCGAGGAGGAGATCTTCATCACTGAATGTAATGTCAGTCATGTGGACCTCTGCCAGATCATCCTTCATCTTCTCTTCCGCGAGGAAAGCTTGGAACTGATCTGGCTCTTATAATGCCTCGATCAGAGAATCTCGCTTCTCTTTGGACAAGAGTAGAGCATCCAATATGCTCAACCGTGAGGGTATTTTCCTCAGATGTGCTAGGACATTGTAATCCACTTTTTTTTTCTAGGCCGGTCCCTTGCTGCGAGCTCTTTGACAACTCTCATCGTCGAGGACAATTTCCTCAGAGATTTTCTCTTTTCCTTTGTCTTTTTTGCTCGAACCTTTGTTTGTAGGTCTGAGGTTCTTTTCAGGAAGTGTGCAGTTACGCAGCTAAATATTCTCACAGTTCTTCTCCTCCTCTTCTTTTTCGGAGGTGGAGTCTTTGAAGAGAGGGCTGAGGGGTGTTTCGTCCTCAGAATCGCTCCCAAAAGTAAGAACTTGGGGGGTTTTCCCTTCTGAACGGGTACCAACCATATGACAGTTGCCAATCATTTTTTCACGTGCATCTGTCGCACTCTTTTGCTGTCGACGAGCTTCGCGCTTCATCCTCTTGAAGTGTTTTTGATGGGCAACGTATTATTTCCACCGCTTCTTGAAAGTACTGCACTCTTCAGTGGAGTGGGTAACCCTCAGATGATATAGGCAGTAGTTTGGATATGAATCCTCTCCGTCGAGGCATATGACCCCAGGAGTGTTTCTTACGAGAGGTGGCAGCTTCATTCCTATTGACCGGACTTTGGAGAACCGCTTCTCTGCCTTGATCCTGCTCTTATTTGTCGCATGTATGCTTTGGTTTGGTTGGAATACTTAACGACTCCACTTTGCCGCAGCTTCTTCATCCTAACGCTGACACTTAGCCTTTTCGTATATGGTTGTTTCGCGTTCTTGGTCGGCTTTGCTTTTTTGAAAGGCTTCGTTTAACAGCTTATCGATCGGGTCTTCTAGCAATTCCGGGGATTTTAGCGCCAATTCTGCCCCAGTTCCTCTACGTTGTTTTCTGACACTGAGGCTGTTTCTTCGTCATTTAACAAAGAATGTGAAACCATGTGGCAACTTGCTATATAGTCTTCGGTTTCTTATGATGAGTCATTTTCCTCATCGTTGTCACTATCTTCTTTCTCAAGAATATGCTTGAGGAACTCTTCGAGCGTGACCAGTTTCCGTGCCTTCTGGTTGTACTTCTCCAGCACGTCAATGTATTTTTGTAGGTCTGTGCGCTTGTCGTTATACTCGGCAGGCTGCACAGGTTTCTTAGTCTTCTTCTTTTTCTTCGAAGACTTTGAAGGCTTGACTTGGGGGTTTTGCCCTTTGTTAACAATCTTTGGTACGGGACGCGGTTTCAGCATCCCTTCGATGATTTCAGGTTCAAGTGGGCCTTTCCACCTGACTGCCGGACATGCCTGTAGATCCTTCAGCATTCTTTTAGTTTTAGCTGAAAGAACAACTTCCCATGGAGTTTCTTCCACGGGCAAGCAAGATGCCCCCGGCGCATCCACTTTTTTGGGAGTGTGTTTTTGTGGTGGTTCCACCCTTCATTCTCATACAGCGTGAACTTCCCCTGTTGATACTGATTCTCGACCCATTTCTTGAAGACATAGCAGTCCTCAATTGGGTGGTTCACCATTCTGTGATAGGAGCAGTAGTTGGGGTTGTTGACATCGCCGGCTTACGGTGGACACCGTGGGTCTAATGTGATGAATTTGTTACGCATTGCCAACTCAAATATTCTCCTCATCTTATCGCGGGGAAACGAGTAAGCGCGTCCTAGCCTTTCTTTCAGGGATAGGTGTAGACATGCGTTATTTTGGCGAGCAGCCGGTTTTGGGCCACTCGGTTGTTGTTGAATGTTGGCAATGAAGGCCGTTTTCCATTTACCCTTGTTATTTCGAGGGTCCTTATTTGAGGAGGAAGGCCCGTGGCCCATCTGGTCCATTTGGGCCAGTTTATAGATCAGAGCCTGGAAGATGGTCGGCTTGAAGAATGTCATGAACTGGGACACAGTCGTTTGAGGATCTAGGGTCCCGATGAACATGCCCACGGCAGGGGATTCTTCGATGCACTGTTCACACTTTGACCATAGGTTTCGCTACCGGATCGCGTATTGGACCCAGGTTTCTCCTGGCCTTACCCTGATTAATGCCGTGATCGGGGTGCGCTCGTTTGCGCTGGCGAACCGCTGTGTAAACAGCAATTCCATTTCTGTGAATGTTCTCACGGAGTCATTTGGGAGCTCCGAATACCATTCAAAGGCCGTCTCTGACATGCTGCCAACGAACTGGCAAAACAACAGTTTTTCGTCACCTCCATTGTTGCCGCACAGAGCTCTGAACTGCGCAACGTGCTGGTGTGGGTTGCCTGACCCCTTGTACACATAGAACTTGGGGATCGTATATTCCAACGGGTACTTGATTTGATCATACCAGCGTGGATACAATCACCAGTTCTAACGATTTAGCCAGCCGCTTCATTTGCTTGATGAGGTCTTATTTGTTGAGCTATATAATCATCAAGAGCAGCTTTGGAAATTGTTTCCTCCTTGACTGCCGATAAGGCCGGAAAATGATTTGATGTTTACCCTCTGTCATCCTCGATGATTATCGGCAGATCCTCGGCCGGGGGTTCTGGCTGGATCATCATTCCAACCATATCCTGAAACAAGAGCGTCATCTGCTTTATGTTAGCGGCTTGTTCAGCAGCCTATTTATATTTTCTTTCAAACACCCTTCGCAGGAACTATGTATCGGTCTCCTGCTCCTGGCAGTGTTTGGTTGTTGTGTCCGGGCATTTTTTCTGCCTGTTAAGTGCTGCCATTTTGGTCAGCATTTCCTGGAGCTTCTATTGCTGCTCCTGAGATTTAGTCAACGACCGAGTTTACGGTCGGTGACCTACGAAAGCACGGCTTTCTTCTTTCCCGGAAGCCATGTAGACTATATGCACAACCATGCCCTCAAATTTGGGGCATTTAGGTCCATCACCTTTGGAATTTGCCGCCGGCGGTGAGATTTTCTCCAGCCTCATCCTTTTGTAGGAGATCGAAGTTGAAGGAGCCGTTATGACAGGCACCTATGTAGAAGAAGTCTTTCGCTGTATTACGGAGGGATGGTCTTTTTCTTGCCGAGGCTTCGATTTTTTTGGCCGAGGAGAGTAATCTTTGTTGATCACAGAGTCCTTGAGTTTCCGCCAGCCCTTGTGAATTTGTGAGGAGAGCCGCTGATGGGGCTGCTCCGTCTTTGCCAGCACCGTGGTTTCTGCAGGTGGAGGCGATTTCTTTAGCACCGCCATTGGAGAGTTCTTGTGTACCCTCCTGAGCAGATCAAAGTTGTTCTCGGTTGGAACAGCAACGTCAACTTCCACCATTGGAGCTGGTGGGGTAAGTCCAGAGGGAGAATTGCCCCAGCTTTTCTCACTCAGCGCCAGTGGCGACGTCGAGCGTATCTTGCAAATGGGACCGCCTCAGTTTTGGAAGCGGATTTTTTGTGCCCCCAGTTTTGCTGAGGGGCTGCTGTTGGCATCAAATTATTGAAGACTGGCGTCCTTGGCAAGGTTTGAGGAGGGCTGGCCAATCTTTCAAAGACCGACTTTCTGGTAAGGGAAGCACCTTTGACGACTTCACCTGCAGGAGGAGTTGGGAGGGCTATCCATTTTAGGGCAGCTCCTTCTGGTATTACGAGCCTCTTTGCGGGCCCGTTCGAGCTTTTGCTCAGCCTATTGAAGACCGAGACACTATATTTGAACGGCCCGTTGAGAGAGGCCGTTATGGTCGCTAGTCAATCGAAGACCGACCTCTTGGGAGCTTCCTCTTGCGGCGCTGAGGCACCGAAACTCATCGGTGGGAGCATGGTCCCAAAGAGCAACCCAGTAGTGGCTTGCGTAACTTGTCTACCGGCATTGAAAAGATAGAGGCCGCGTTGGGCCCGTAGGTTACTCCTCCAGCTGGGGTGAAGCGAGTGTTGCTGTTGCAAGAAATGCATTGGGAAGCCATCGATTTCTCTTCTTCTGCACAGGAGCAAGACACCAAATTTTAGTACCTCAGATCCAAGGATAACCATGGCGAACCGCGATTTTGTTCGCAAAAACATGACACACGAAGTGTGGAGTGGAAAGAGGAAAAGGTCCCACCGGGCGTGCCAGAATCTGTTGACCGCCGAAAACAGAGACGAACTGGGATAGATCGTCTTGCCTGAATTTGGGGGCAGATGCTATTTGGATTTATCCTTCCACCTCTCCGAAGATACCAAGTTGATTTATGGCACCATATATCGGAGGTTTGGACAGACGTGACCGTTGTAGCAGACTTTATTAGATTTCCTCTCATTTTATGAGAGATTTTTTATTGTTGGGATGCTCTTCCCTGCAGATGCAAGCCCTGCAGTTAATTACGTTACCGCATTGCGATAACCACTTTCTCCTGCTCCGGAAGTTCACTTCGTGTCGTGTGTGTTTTTTTTTGTTTTGGTTGCCCATGGATTGTATACGGAGACTAGTTTATGTCGTCGCCCGTAGGGCACGGATTAATCCAAATTCGTATATTTTAGATTTGGATTTGGTTCATTTAAGGACCGTTAATCTGGTTTGAAATTAAGATCGACTTAAACATATGAGTATTTGGGCCCAATTATTGTAGTTTAAGACATCAAGGTCCATTATCACCATGTTTGAGGCGAATATTAGTTTAGGGACATTTCGGTCCAACGTTCCCGTTTTAGGGACGAATATTAGTTTAAGGACGTTTCGGTCCATTATTCATCTTGCGCGCACATGTATTTTTTACGTGGTGGAGTGAACGATGGTGACATAGAATGTGCCCAATTTAGGACGCGATCCAATTTGAGCTGTGCACGTCAATTTGGAGGTGCATCAATGTGGGATGAAAGGAGTTGTTGGTTGTCGGGACCCGCTATCTCTCTGAAGACGTTGAGGAATTACAATAACATATATCAGAGGTGTGAAAAGATGTACCCTTGAACCAAATCCCGTATTTGAGGGAAAAGGGGGTTTCGGTGGACCTAAGAATCGTTAGTCATATTTGAGACTAAAATTATCTTAGAAGATATGGGATGAATATCATTTTGGATATCATCAATGATAGATCATTAGTCATGTTTGAGACTAAGATCAGTTTAGAAATCATGAGCTATATGGGCTCGGTTGATTTAAAATCAAAGAGATTTAACCTCAGGACACTTAGCCAATTTGGGCTGAGATTGGGTCTCTATACTACCCATCAGTGCTAAGCACTAATATATATAGTGCTCACATGTGTTTCGCGCGGGACGCTGGAATAGTACTGAACACTGGCGCTCACGTGTTTTTCACGTGATGCGCTACTATAGTGCTAAGCACTAATTTTCTCTGGCGCTCACGTGTTTTTCACGTAAGGCATTACTATAGTGCTAAGCACTAATTTTTCCTGACGCTCACGTGTGAAACATGTGAGGCTCTCAGATATGGGTGCTACCCAATCAGTGCTAAGCACTTAGTCATTTTGACTGAACATAGAGTGCTAAGCACTTAGTCATTTTGACTGAACATAGAGTGCTAAGCACTTTCATGGCACTCACGTGGGAAGCATATGAGTGTTGAGCATTAATTTCAAGTTTTGTTTGCTCACCCCATTTTTTGACATAAGTGCTAAGCACTTGGCTGGAGCTCACGTGTGAAGCACGTGAGGCGCCAGGTTTTGGGTTTCCAAGAGTGTTTCATGTGTATTTTACGTGATTTCTTTATTTTAGGGTGTTGGGCTGCCTTATTTGGTGGCTGTCTAATCAACACAAAGGAGTTTTTCTTTGCTCTTTGGACGCTCACGTGGGAAGCACGTAAGGCGTTTTAGTTTTTCTTTTGTTTGTTTTAAGCACTCACGTGGGAAATACAGGAGGCAATATAATAGTGTTAAGCACTAATTTTACTCACGTGTATTTGACGTGAGACGCCAAGTTCTTGTTTTCAAAGATATTAATCTCTGTTAATGACATTTTAGTCATTGATGATCATCAAGATTTCTGTTTTGAAGATCTTGAATCATCATCATTATTATTATTGGAGAATTAAGTTCTCTTTTATTTTTATAAGAACTAAGTTCTTTATGTAGGGTTAAACCCTAATTTTGGGGGAATTAAATTCTCATAACATATGTTCTTTTTCTTTTTCTTTTTAACCTTGTTCTTTTCCCTAAGTTTTGAGTCTGAAGAACAGAATCTCCCCGATGAGAATTAAATTCTCAATTTGTGGGGAGATTTGCTTTTGCAAATCTCAAACCAGAAGAAAAACTAAGTTCTTGTATGAAAGCTTAAACTCTTATATCCGTTATATTAGACAAGAGGGATGCTTTTAATTTCTTTTCTTTTTTTTACCTAGAGTGTTTTGAAGAAGAGATGTCTTCTTTTTTTTAGAATTAAATTCTCTGTTCTCTCAAGAAATCACTGTATTTTGGCATAAGCTTATAGGGGTTTTTTCTCTATATGAGACTTGAAGTCTCGGGTCCTTTATATAGTGGAGGCAGATTATTAATTGGTTTTTAGAAAATCTCTAATTGAGAGATTCCAGTTGATTTAATTGGTCTCAGAATTGATTTGGGGAATTTTACCCACCGTTAGATCTTTGATCCAAGTGTCTCTATTTTTAAAGAATATGTTATTTTTGTTTTAACAAGATTGAGAGAATACTCTCTCATATATAGAATAAAATTTTATTCAACGGTGATATTTTCATCACCATTGGATTTTTAATCCAAGAGTGCTCGATTTAATAGAGTACAATCTTTCTTTATTTAGAAAGATATGGAAAATATTTTCCATCTCATTGGATGTTTGATCCACTAACTTTCTGTTTAATAGAAAATATCCTTCTCAATAGAATTTAATTCTATGCTTAACCACCATTGGATCCTTGATTCTACGATTCATTTAGTAGAATTTAATTCTACGTAAGGATATGCCCTTACATGTTTAACACGTGGGGCTTATTTAGCTCCTTTAATTTGGCGCCCATATGCCTTGCATATGGGCGCTCACATGTTTAACACGTGAGGCCAATTTGGCCTATAGTTGTTTGACCGCAGATCTCACGTGTTTAACACATGAGGCTTATTTAGCCTACAATTGTTTGATTGCAGTGCTTATATGCTTTGCATATAGGCGCTCACGTGTTTAACACGTGAGGCTTATTTAGCCTATCAATTATTTGATTGCAGCTGGTATATGTTTTGCATATAAACGCTCATATGTTTAACACGTGAGGCTTGAGTTATGTGGAATTTTCTCCCCTCTCTCTCTCTCACAATAGCGTAAATAAAAAAGATTCAATTTTTTTGAAATTCATCTTGGCCTCGACCATAAGTTTCTAAGATTATTTTTCTTTGTGCATTAGTTTTGTGCATTTATGATCAAGAAACGAATAGCCTTTAAATCTGGTAATTTTTGGTACGTAACCTATTTATATATTGTCAAATATATCCCTAAGGTTAAAATTGAATTTTTGTACTCGAATCTTGAGAATTTAGCAGTTATAATTATTAAATTCAAATAATTATAATAAAAAAATTACGAACAAAAACAAAATTACAACCGTACGGATGTGATCTACGACGTTACTTACAAAATTAATGCACGAAGAAAAGATAATCTTAGAAGTTTATGATCAAGGCCAAGTTAAACTTCAAAAAATTTGAATTTTTTGAAATTTTTTAATTAAGCTATTTTAACACCATATATCAAATCGGTACGGTTGATTTTTTTTTTAAATATCTATATGACTCACAGTTCAATCTTAACTAGCGCATAATCATTTATTTCTTGATTATAAACTCACAAAATTAATGCACAAAAAAAAACAATTTTAGAACCTTATGATCGAAACCAAGATGAACTTGAAAAATTTTGAATTTTTTTATTTAAACTATTTTATCTTCATATATCAAATCGGTACGGTTGAAATTTTTTTAAAAAATATTTATATAAGACTCACAGTTCAATCTTAAGTAGTGTATAGCAGCCTTAATAGTTTTAAAATCAAATAATTTGAAGATCATTTGTTTCTTGATTATAAACTCACAAAATTAATACACAAACAAAAATTATCTTAAAAGCTTATGTCTGAGGCCCAGATAAACTTCAAAAAATTTAAATTTTTTTATTTAAGCTATTTTACCATCATATATCAAATCGGAACTGTTGCATTTTAAAAATAATTATAATAAAAAATTTACGAACAAAAACAAAATTACAACCGTACGGATGCGATTTACGATGTTAATATAGCTTTAAAAAAAATCAAGTAATTTTAAGATCATTTGTTCATTAATCATAAACTCACAAAATTAATGCACAAAGAAAAATTCATTTTAAAACCTTATGACTGAGGCCCAGATAAACTTCAAAAAATTTGAATTTTATTATTTAAGTTATTTTATCATCATATATTAAATTGGCACGGTTGATTTTTTTTTTTAAAATACCTATATAGGACTCATGGTTCAATCTTAACTAGTGCATAACCATTTGTTCCTTGATCATAAACTCACAAAATTAATACACAAATAAAAATTCATCTTAAAACCTTATGATCGAGGTCAGGATGAACTTCAAAAAATTTGAATTTTTTTATTTAAACAATTTTAACATCATGTATCAAATCGGTACGGTTGAAATTTTTTTTTAAACATCTATATTGGACTCACAGTTCAACCTTAATGCATAGCAGCTTTAATAGTTTTAAAATCAAGTAATTTGAAGATCATTTGTTTCTTGATCATAAATTCAGAAAATTAATGTACAAATAAAATTCATCTTAAAAGCTGATGACTGAAACCCAGACAAACTTCAAAAAATTTGAATTTTTTTATTTAAGCTATTTTATCATCATATATCAAATCGGTACGTTTGAATTTTTTTTAAATGCCTATATAGAACTCACGGTTCAATCTTAACTAGTGCATAGCCATTTATTTCTTGATCATAAACTCACAAAATTAATGCACAAAGAAAAATGCATCTTAAAAGCTTATGATCGATGTTCGATATAGTGCCCTCAAAGTCAATTATTGGATCGCAGGCACGTGATTGCAATGATTGAGGGAGGACCTATGCCAGTAGGACAATTTTACTCAAGATGATAGTATGCTATCTGGTTTATCTTTATCATCGTGTACATGTTTTAGGTGACATTACAGGTCACTATTACACGTTGATAGAACCCTTAGGATTCTTGCTTGACTGCCAGCAGTATGATGGCGATCATATACGTGAGAGTTGGGTAGTTTATAACCACATCCTTAAAATGTCCCTAGTCGTGGGAGTTTCGAGACTGGGCATCGATACTCCGATAGTAGACTAGTGTATACGATCGAGACCCCGACGAGGAGCGGTGGCTGGTCTTACAAGCCATTGGTGTCAGTTGGTTCACCTAAGACGTATACAGGTGCTCATTGGGTTATGAGTACACCGGACAGGACTCGCCGGGAATCTGCTAGTTGGTATTATACCTAGCGTCAAATAGAAGTTTCCTGGTGACATGTGTACAGGTTAGTTCATCGACCTGAGATCGTCATTTTTCTAGTGTGAGTTTCCACTGTGCTTTGATTACTACCCTACCACGGCTCAAAGGAGTCATGCAAACAGGTTTTAGTTGGGTATAGTCCCAAGCCACATGGTGGCAGTGAGCGGATCGGCAAGGGTTTCGTCTCTCCTGGTATTGAGGGTGAGATCGCGCTGTATATAGGAGAGCCAATACACGAAGTCCTTGGCCAAGGCAAGTGAGATTTACTGGTAGGTATTCCGGTAGTATCTTAGGGTGTTCTGGGCTACACTCTGACATGACTTGTACCGCTTTTGGGGGTCTGACGTTTACCAGCCCCATAGGCCCGACATGCGATGCTCATAGACGAGCGGACCGGACTGTACGGATATTGTCACTGACAGGCTCAGTAGAGTTTCAGGATGAGTTCGCTCATCGGCCCCCCTTTTGGTCAATACCTGGGCGTCCATTACGTACAGCTAGTACCACTGACGTGCTAGTGGTTAAACCCACAGCTAGTATATTGACGAGTCTTTAGAGTCCCCCACAGAAAGTTTTTCCAAGTTTCGGGCGAAACGTTATAGAGGACGTATAGTTTTATGGCAGGGTTCAATCATATACGTGCAATCGTGCACAGATCATGATCGGACGGATCATACTAGTGGGCTTTGGTTCAAGACGGATCCTAGTATTAGATTTGTTGGATTACTTTCGTCTCATTGCATTCGCATGCAGTCGAAATGCGGATGCAGGTATGTATATACAGGTAAGGGGTATCCTTGTGATCCGTCACGAGTTTACTTTAGATGCTGCCATTCTCTTTTTGGACTAAACATTTGGATTAATGTTTAGATGGTGGAAATTGTGAGTGGATGTCATGATTTAGTGCATTAAATGTGCCATGTGCTTCATTGGTGAGTCGTGGTATTATTTTTTGTGCTAATGTCACATTTGTGATTGATTATTGTGTTGAAATGAGAGGTGGAGAGAGAGTGGACAGCCACTTAGCCTTGGGCTAGCTCTTGGGATTGATATAGGTGCTCTCATTTTTCATTCCAACACAATAGAAAAGAAAAGCCTCTTCTTCTTCTTCTTCTTCTTCTTCTTCTTCCTCCTCCTCCAGCTCACAAGTTCCACAATGGCTTCATCTTCAACCTCCATCCATACACTCTCACGTGTTGAGAATCAATGGATGCTTGAGACAAAATTATCACACACATTCTCTACATCACCTTGGACATGTCGACTAGTAAACTTCATGTCCAAGTTGCTTCGATTTGAAGCGGGAGCCCGTAAAAAGACTTCTTGACGTGGTGCCCTTCCGACGAGGAGACCGGAGATCGGAGATGCCGCGGAGAGCTAGAGATGGTGGCTAAAGACCAAAGGACACGGATCGATCGGTATAGCCTTTCAATCATCTTTGTAGTTAACTAGTTTAATGTTAATGGTTCAATCCGGGTGAAACACTACGATAGCGCCGGTTTCGTAAAAAGTTCTTATTCCGCGTTTGGTCTCGGATTGACGGACGGGGCGCTACCGTAGACTTACATAGTATCAGAGCCGCGCCATTAACCTTTACTAGTTTGTTCTAACTTGTTTAAAATATCGATCGAACGAAATTTCCAAAACCGCGATTCCACTTTATGCAGTTTCTGTCGAAATTTTTTTGTCGTCGAAAAATTATTTTGAGTATGTCAGAAAATCATGCAGGCGTTTTTAAGACTACTGTAGAAATTTGGTAAACTGATACCACAAGAACGCCGCGGAACCGCGGCATCACCCACGTTTTAGCCGCGGTTCCGCCGCCGTTTTGGGGCTTCAGTACGCCATTTTTCTTCAGGTTGTCTTTAATGTGGAATTGTGGTTTCTGGAATATTTATTTTTGGCCCAGATTATTTTGAGTGCTGGATTTGTAGTTGGGGCCCGCTTCGGAAAATTTTGTTGATCGAGATTTTAAATATATTAGTTTACAGTGCATTACATTACTATCTGCGACCGTGAATGTCATTCGAGTGGTAAATCTTGTCTAATTGCTATAGCTCTTTTAGACAGATTTGCGAACGTGACATTCACGTTGATGTTCTGTGTTGTGCTATGATATTGCGGATTCGTCGTGCTGGATAGCTTGGTGCAATGTTAGTACAGTTTAGTTTTACTTGTACATTTGATATCGCGGGGCGAGCGTCCGACGTGTGGACTGCCTTCACTGCCTGTTTGTATATTATTTGCTTGGGGCATGACCAGGTTGAGGTCGATGTACCCGTTGTACATATTTTCTTTTTTGTACTAGGATTACCCCGTGGTGGAGTGCACGGATAGCCGGGTTCTAGAGGGCAACGGGCCCGCATCTCATGGTTTTGAGACGAAGGGGGCTTCACTCTAAAATTGGCGGGCTATTCGCCGCACTCGTAGGGGGTATAGGTTGACCCAAGGAGGGGTGCTCAAGTTACCGGATTCCGTGAAGTGCTGGGTGGTCCATTCACTTTGTTGAAGGGGGCTGCCTCGCTTCAGGTTTTGACGGGTAACTTGCCGCACCCGCAGGGGTCTAGGTTTTCATTGTACAGGCTATCCACACGAGCAGGGGAGCGTCGGGTTTCAGTTGCGGCTCAATGAAACCCGGGGCTCCCAGATTATCTGTATTGTTCTGTGATACTTATTAAATTTCTGTGATGTTATATTTATCACGACTGGAGCGATTATTATATATTGATATATATACTAGCAGATGTTGTATATGTTTTACACCCGCGCTAGTCCAGTCCCCGCTCTGTCGTTAGTTAAGTAACCTAACGGGTTATGACGGGACCCAGTGGCGAATACGGATGGCATATACGTACATCATATTTTCGTTCTTTATTGGTGTGATTAATTGATGGGACTGCGTTGATTCAGATCAATGCAAGGAAAACAAATCTATTTGACATTGTTGGAACAATTTTCAAAAAGCTGTTATTACAAGAACGTTCTCTTTTGTTTTGCACAGTGGTATTCGGTTATGAATATCCTGCACCTCATTCGACGAGGCAAGGGCCGAGATCTCTTCATTGGGAGTGACCCCTTGGACAGAAGTTTACGTCAGGGTAATAACTTCACTATAGTCGATTACTTTTTGCTTTGCATCGCGGTATTCAGTTTAGAATATCCTGCACCTCATTTTGCAAGGAAAGAGCCGAGATCCCTTCACCGGAAGTAACCTCTTTAGCAAAGGTTTTTGCCACTATATTTTTGAAAAAAACTATCTGGTTCCTTCAACGATATCAAGTTCATTGCGTTAAAGGTTTTTCGCCAAAAACCATTCGTAGCCCTCCGTCATTTTAGACAGGTAGCACTTAGTATTCATGCTATGTATGTTGGCCTTTGTCAAGGCATAGTATATGGTAGCTATTTGTTACTTTTCTGTTGCATAGATAGATACGTTGGTTTGGGACAGTCGTACTACTATTTTGGCCTTCATCAAAGGTATGTACGGGTGGGTTCAAATTAACCTGGATAATGACGGGTAGAACTTGACATGTGACTTATGATATGTTGGCCTTCGTCAAGGTCATAAGAGCATGGAGTAAAAATCTTATCGGGAGTTTCAAACATACAGGAGACTTGCCAGGCATGCACATACCTTCTGGAGTGTGATAACGTGAGTAGATTCCATCACGTTATCATGCGATGATAGTTGGATCCCGATTCCTACTGATGAGTTGGTTTACTCCTCGGGTGATCCCGACTAATTCTTCTTTCAGGTTTGGAAGAGAATTTAGGATACAGTGAGAGACATCCTGATTAGATAAAGCGATTAACCATTCTGATCTAGATTAGAGTGCACGCAGAGTGTTTCTTTTCTCTCTCTCTCTCTCTTTGACAGCGACCATGGCCCAACCCTAGACTATGACTCAGTAACCAAGTCGACCGAACTTTCTTAAAATACTGGCTTTTGGATTGTCTGAGTTGCATATATCATTGCCACTCCTTCTTTTACCCTTTGCATTTCTCCAGAACACCCCGTATTACTACGAACATCCACTTCCATTGGATAAATCCATCGTATGGTTATATACGAACTCGGAGGAACTTGTTCCAGATTCGAGGATGGATTCTCGTTCTGGAAAGATTGAATAGGACTATTCGGTTGTCTTTTCCTTTTACCTTCTCTCAGGTTGTGAGAGCTCCTAGGATTAGGAGAGGGTACACCTATTACGCTTATTGGATAGTTTTCTTCCAAACCATAGGCAGGTGCCGAAAGGTAGGGAAAGAAGAAAACCAATTAGCCTAAGTTAGGTGTACAGAAGGTAATAAGTAAAGACAAATAAAGGGATTAGAAAGAGAGCAAAGTAAATTGTGGCTGCTATCATTCATAATCAAACCGCGCAGTTCATCGCCACTCCTACTTCACCTTTGCATTTCTCCGGTTCAGGAGAAATAGAATAAGGTTTATTCGGTTGTCTTTTATCATCACCTTCTCTCAGGTTGCGAGTACTCCTAGGATTAGGAGAGTACACCTATTACGCTTATTGGATAGTCTTTTTTCAAACCATAGGCTGGTGCCGAAAGGTAGGGAAGGAAGAAAACCATTAAGCCTAACGATGGTGTACAGAAGATAATGAATAAAGACAAATAAAGGGATTTGGAGAGATGGCAAGGAAATATACGGTTACAGTTGTGAATCTGATAATGGAAGAGGTATTACTAGAAATACCTGGATACCCCTTCGAAACATATTCATGTTTCAGTTTCACTATGCGTTGTTAATTGAAAACTGTTTTCCCAATTAGATCCTTACTTCACGGTATGTATTTACCAGATTTGATTCTCACATCTGTATGGTTTTACAAATGATGAGAGGGAGTAAGTTATCGGGAATTAGGTGATCATCCTCATTATATCGGGATTCGTTGTAATTGGTGATACTTGAGGAAATCGCCTGGGTTTTTACCGGGCGGCAAATATTTGGTTTTGAATATCTGTTTATATGCACCAATTTCAAATTGATATATCTGTATATTTATTTTAATAAAGTGAGATATAACTTTTTGAAATTATGTCCATGACATTTACCTATATCAGTTGATGATTAGGTAAGAAACATTCAACAGCGGTGTAATTCTTCATAACCATAGTACAGTTTTCAACCTACAACGCACAAGGTTTTGAGTTATTAAACTCAGAGGACTTATACAGAGTATTGTATGTTATCCAGTGTCCATTAGGACAGAGGGGTTGGTCCTCATACTATTATCTGTTTACTTGTGACTTCTCCAGTTTTAGACATGTGTTTCGTAGAAATACAAGGTCTAAGTTTTGAGAAGTTATAGGTATAAGAATAAAGTAGAGAACTAGGTGTTGCAAGTATCAGGATTCTTCAAGATAATCGAAGATGTAGATACTTGTATTCGGTATTCGGTTGATAGTAATGGCTTTGAGAACCTGCTTCTCTTTCAGGTTACTAATATCTGGATGCACTCCTAAGTTGGGTAATCCTGATCGGCCTCTCTCCATTCCATTGACATGCACTGGAGACAGCTGCATGATTTGAATCTGGTTCCAATTAAATCAGTGCCTCTATTTCTATTCTGTATATAGAATGGTTCATATCTTAACGATGTTAAGATACGGGGAGTTGTCCGGCTTATGCTTAAAACCAGACTCTGGATAACTCAAGGCACGTTTCTGTAATGGCAGTTTGTGGGTTAACCCAGGCTATGACGAGGGTTAGCTTTCTACCATCTGAAAGATCAATAGTGATATTGTTCTTGACTCGCCACAGTTTTAGTAAAATGGACTTTTTTAGAAAACCGTAGTGGGAGTATGGTAGAACTGGAAGTGATTACAGAACCACAAACGATTACGGAAAATTTAATAGGACCTAAAGATTCAATTTGGATTGACATTCCATTAGCCACTCCGCAGATATGGTGGGTAACCTCAAGCACTCGAGAGGTACTCCGGTATCCTCAAGGACGGCGACAGGGAGGTTCTTGTTTACCCAGACTTGACACTACTGTTGTTCCGAACTATGAGACCCGGTAGAAGGATGTGTATAGCGTCGTTCTAAACTAGTTTTAGAAGTGCACGTGTATATGATTCTGCCAGAGGGTTGTTGTAGTCAGTGGCAGCAGCGGAAGCATAGTGGACAAGTAGCTTATGTCTATTTGTAGACTAAAGCAGATATAGCGGAGAAAGATCATCTATTTCTGATGTGACAGTCATAGGTTTGACTTCATCAGAATAGGGGATGGATCTGTTAAGAAGGTAGTAGGGTGTGATGTCCTGGTATTTGGATGACATACACAATGTAGGAAGTGAAATTCCTATACTACGATCGGTTATACTGTGGTTGTCACATAGTGGTTTCTCTACATAGGATATGAATATTATATAAGACATTCTGATTACTAGATTTATGGTTTTAGGTCTAGATTTGGGTAGTCTCCCAATCTGGGTATTTTGACAGTATTCTAAAGGTATTTTAGAATGGACGACTCCTGGCATGGTGGTGTACTTGCAGGTGATAGAGTCACCCTCTCTTAAGGTGTCTTACAGACTAAAGGGGAGAGGGATATGCATGATTGACATATCACTTGCTTAGGCAATTGAGTTGATCATGAGATGTCAAGTACCACACCAGATGTTGTTTTTGCACGAGATGCAATAAGTTGATATTAATCCAGTCCTGGAGAAACATTCGGAAGCAGTTTTAGAACATAAGTGGATGTTCTAGGGATTTGATAACAACAGCTTCTTTCGGGAGACGTTTATCATTCCAGACTTCCAAGGTGACCTGGATGACAGAGTGACTGTCAGAGTTATAGTTTTCCCTCTAAAGAGGGACAGTAGTTTAGACAGGTGGTCCAAGCGGATACTGAGGAAGGCTTGGCGTAGGATACTGATTAAATTCAGTTGACATACAGTCTAAGAAGTTTACTGGATTTGGAGTTCATTTGTGAACTAGGTCACATCAGATATCCAGACAATCCACTCACTGAGGCTATTCCTCGAACGCAATAGTTTCACAAACGGGCTTTGTGAGACTGATCGGTAGAGAAGTTGGGTGTTCGATATCACACGGGCTGTGAGTATGCGACATCGCAATAATTAGCCTTGAGTGAAAGTGGGAGATTGTTGGATATAGTGCCCTCGAAGTCAATTATTGGATCGCAGGCACGTGATTGCAATGATTGAGGAAGGACCTATGCCGGTAGGACGGTCTTACTCAAGATGATAGTATGCTATCTGGTTTATCTTTATCATCGTGTACATGCTTTAGGTGACATTACAAGTCACTATTACATGTTGATAGAGCCCTTAGGATTCTTGCTTAACTACCAGCAGTATGATGGTGATCATATACGTGAGAGTTGGGTAGTCTACAATCATATCCTTAATGTGTCCCTAGTCGTGAGAGTTTCGAGACTGGGCATCGATACTCCGATAGTAGACTAGTGTATACGATCGAGACCCAGACGAAGAGCGGTGGCTGGTCTCACAAGCCATTGGTGCCAGTTGGTTCACCTAAGACGTATACAGGTGCTCATTGGGTTATGAGTACACCGGATAGGACTCGCCGGGAACCTGCTAGTTGGTATTATACATAGCGTCAGATAGCAGTTCCCTGGTGACATGTGTACAGATTAGTTCATCGACCCGAGATCGTCATTTGTCTCGTGTGAGTTCCCACTGTGCTTTGATTACTACTCTACCATGGCTCAAAGGAGTCATACAAACAGGTTTTAGTTGGGTACAGTCCCGAGCCACATGGAGGCAGTAAGCGAATCGGCAGGGGTTTCGTCTCTCCCGGTATTGGGGGTGAGATCGCGCTATGTCTAGGAGAGCCATTACATGAAGTCTTTGACCAAGGCAAGTGAGATTTACTGGTAGGTATTCCAGTAGTATCTTAGGGTGTTCTGGGATACACTCTGACACGACTTGTACCGTCTTTAGGGGTCTGACGTTTACCAGCCCCCTAGGCCCGACATGCGATGCTCATAGACGAACGGACTGGACTGTACGGATATTGTCACTGACAGGCTCAGTAGGGTTTTAGGATGAGTTCGCTCATCGGCCCTCCTTTTGGTCAATACCTGGGTGCCCGTTACGTACAGCTAGTACCATTGACGTGCTAGTGGTTAAACCCACAGCCGGTGTATTGACGAGTTTTTAGAGTCCCCCACAGAAAGTTTTCCCAAGTTTCAGGCGAAACGTTGTAGAGGCCGTATAGTTTTATGGCAGGGTTCGATCATATACGTGCACTCGCGCACGGATCATGATCGGACGGATCATACTAGTGGGCTTTGGTTTAAGCCGGATCCTAGTATTAGATTTGTTGGATTACTTTCGTCTCATTGCATTCGCATTCAGTCGGAATGAGAATGCAGATATGTATATACAGGTAAGGGGTATCCTTGTGATCCGTCACGAGTTTACTTTAGATGTTGCCATTCTCTTTTTGGACTAAACATTTGGATTAATGTTTAGATGGTGGAAATTGTGAGTGGATATCATGATTTAGTGCATTAAATGTGCCATGTGCTTCATTGGTGAGTCATGGTATTATTTTTTGTGCTAATGTCACATTTGTGATTGATTATTGTATTGAAATGAGAGGTGGAGAGAGAGTGGACAGCCACTTAGCCTTGGGTTAGCTCTTGGGATTGATATAGGTGCTCTTATTTTTCATTCCAACACAATAGAAAAGAAAAGCCTCTTCTTCTTCTTCCTCTAGCTCACAAGTTCCACCATGGCTTCATCTTCAACCTCCATCCATACACCATCATGTGTTGAGAATCAATGGATGCTTGAGACAAAATTATCACACACATTCTCTACATCACCTTGGACATATCGGCTAGCAAGCTTCATATCCGAATTGTTTCAGTTTGAAGCGGGAGCCTGTAAAAAGACTTCTTGACGTGGTGCCCTTCCGACGAGTAGAACGGAGATCGTAGATACCGCGAGGAGCTCGGGATGGTGGCTAAAGACCGAAGGACACAGATCGATCGGTATAGCCTTTCTATCATCTTTGTAGTTAGCTAGTTTAGTATTAATGATTCGATCCGGGTAAAAGACTACGATAGCGCCGGTTTCGTAAAAAGTTTTTGTTCCACGTTTGGTCTCGGATTGACGGCCGGAGCGTTGCCGAAGACTTACAATCGATACCAAGTTGAAATTCAAAAAATTTGAATTTTTTTATTTAAACTATTTTATCACCATATATCAAATCGGTATGCTTGAATTTTTTTTTGTAAAAAAAACATATATAAGACTCACCGTTCAATCTTAATTAGTGCATAGCAGCCTTAATAGTTTTACATGTTATCTAACCAAACAAGATTGAACTGTGAGTCATAAATATGTATTTTTCCTTTTAATTTGAACCGTATCTATTTGATATATGGTGATAAAATATCCTAATTAAAAAAATTCAAAATTTTTGAAGTTTATCTGAGCCTAGATTATAAGTTTCTAAGATTATTTTTCTTTATGCATTAATCTTATGAGTTTATGATCAAAAAACAAATGAGTTTCAAATCAGGTAATTTTTAGTGCGTAACTTATTTATGCATTGTAAAATATATCCGTAAAGTTGAAATTGAATTTTTGTACTCGGATCTTGAGAATTTAGCCATTATAATTATTAAATTCAAATAATTATAATAAAAAATTTACGAACCAAAACAAAATTAAAACTGTACGGCTGCGATCTACGATATTAACATAGTATACACAAAAAATCAAATAATTTGAAGACCATTTATTGCTTGATCATAAACTCACAAAATTAATGCACAAAGAAAAATTCATCTTAAAAGCCTATGATCAAGTACCAATTAAACTTCAAAAAATTTGAATTTTTTTATTTAAGCGATTTTATCGTTATATATCAAATCGGTACGGTTAATTTTTTTTTAAACATCTATATAGGGCTCACAGTTCAATCTTAACCGGTGCATAGCAGTCTTAATAGTTTTACATGTTATCTAACCATACAGATGCAACGTGTATAGTTTTAAAACTATATAGGGCTCACAGTTCAATCTTAACCGGTGCATAGTTTTACATGTTATCTAAACTAATGTTGAACTTTAAATCATAAATATAAATATTTCTTTTTAATTTGAACCATACCGATTTGATATATCCTTATAAAATTGCCTAAATAAAAAATTTCAAATTTTTAAAGTTCATCTGGGCCCTTGATTATAAGCCTGTAAGATTATTTTTTATTTGTGCATTAATTTTATGTGTTTATGATTAAAAAAATAAATAGCCTTCAAATCAGGTAATTTTTTATGTATAACCTATTTATGTATTGTAAAATATATCTGTAAAGTTGAAATTGAATTTTTGTATTTTGATCTTAAGAATTTAGCCGTTATAATTATTAAATTCAAATAATTATAATAAAAATTTTATGACAAAACCAAAATTACAATCATACAGATGCGATATACGATATTACCAAAACTTACACAAAAAAATCAGATAATTTGAAGACTATTTGTTTTTTGATCATAAACTCACAAAATTAATATATAAAGAAAAATTCATCTTAAAAGCATATTAATCGAGGCCCAGTTAAACTTCAAAAAATTTGAATTTTTTATTTAGGTTATTTTATCCTCATATATCAAATCGGTACGGTTGATTTTTAAATAAAAATACATATATAAGATACACGGTTCAATCTTAACTGGTGCATAGCAGCCTTAATAGTTTTATATGTTATCTAACCAATCAAGGTTAAACTGTGGGTTATAAATATGCATTTTTCTTTTTAATTTTTTTTAAAAATACCTATATAGGACACACAGTTCAATCTTAACAGGTGCATAGCAGTCTTAATAGTTTTACATGTTATCTAACCAATTTAGGTTGAACCGTGAGTCATAAATATGTATTTTTCATATATCAAATCGGTACGGCTGATTTTTTTAAAAAAAACCTATATAGGACACAGTTCAACTTTAACTGGTGCATAGCATCCTTAATGATTTTACATGTTATCTAACCAATCAGGATTAAAATGTGAGTCATAAATATATTTTTTTCTTTTAAATTTTTTTTTAAAATACCTATATAGGACACACAGTTCAACCTTAACTGGTGCATAGCAACCTTAATGGTTTTACATGTCATCTAACCAATCAAGGTTGAACTATGAGTCATACATATATTTTTTTCTTTTTAATATTAACCATACCAATTTAATGTATGATAATAAAATAGGTTAAATAAAAATTTCAAATTTTTTTAAGTTCATCTGGATCTGTATCATAAGGTTCATAAGGTTCTAAGATTATTTTTTCTTTGTGCATTAATTTTGTGAGTTTATGATTAAAAAGCAAACGGCTTTAAAATCAAGTAATTTTTGGTACGTAACCTATTCATGTATTGTCAAATATATCCGTAAGGTTGAAATTGAATTTTTGTATTCGGATCTTGAGAATTTAGCCGTTATAATTATTAAATTCAAATAATTATATTAAAAAATTTACGAACAAAAACAAAATTACAGCCGTATGAATGCGATCTACAGTGTTAACATATCAAGTATTTAAGTAAATGGGTATTAGTAGTTTGCACGTGCGATACACGTTGCATCTGAGTTTTGACTTTACAAATTTATTATTTTTATATAGGAATATATATTTAAAATTTTAAAACATAGTTGAAAAGATACTTTATTTGTGAAGGTAATATTTGAAAAGAGAAGATTTTTCTTGGAAAGATAGAATATTATTTAAAATTTTAAAATATTAAAATTTTAGCACAGGTTTCTAAAATTACAATAAATTATGAAGAACTTTTTCTATTTTTAATAACTTTTTCTAGAAAAAAGAGTTCATCATCTTAAATACACAGCATATTGTAAATTTTGTGGGGTTCAAATGAGTTAGTATTATAATATTAGATATTAAAGATGCCCAATAAGATGTATTGCCAAAAGAATAATTAATTAGCAAAATAGATGATAGTTTCATAGATAGATAATCCCAGAATCTGTGTTAAAAATCTTAACTAATTAGAGAATATTATCAAATTTATTAGAAGTCAAGAATTTTTAGTTGGCGATTAACTACTCAGAAATAACAAACAAAAATGAAAATGTTCAAATATTTCCTTACGGTTTCAAGAAAAGAAAGTCTGAATTTTGTCATTTCTAATTGTCATTATTTACCTAATCAGATAAAAAATATCAAATAAAAAATGATTTTCTGATTAATAATATGGAAATAAATGGTAATTTTTTTGAGTAATTTAGGAAAATAATACATGGTGGTTAAATTTAAAAAGATATGAAATTACAATCTACAAATTGTCAACATATTAGGTTATCAAAAATATAAGTGCAAATAGAAATGAGGAATAATTTTTCGAGAGAGAATTTTATTGAACTAAATATTAGAAAAGAAAAAAAATAAAGAGATAAGAAGATAGATCAGAGAATAAACATGTACTTTATCTTTTCTTTTAATTTTGGATCGTTTTTCTTTTACTTTTATTGTTAAAGAGAAAGATGATAGGTTTATTTGCTATATTCTCTATTGTTATTGTTTCTTGAAGGAAAATTTAGTTTTTGTTTTAGAAATCAAAAGATTAGACAAGATCCTAAAAGGTCATTTGAACTTTGAATTTTGGTTTTTTAAACTTTCCAAAAGAATTATTTGCATGGGCAAAGAGAAAGCAAATAGATATTTTTATTTATTAAGGGATGTGGTGAATAGCTCGGTATTTCAACTTTGCTTCTTGGATTTTTTGTTCTTATTTTGAGTTTTTCCTTTCCAAAAAATTACCAAATCACAATCCTAAAGTTTGGGTTATAATAGTAGAGACTATAGATTTCGGTTAAAAAATACTTAATTTCCTTCGACAAAATCCCAGCATTTTTAAATTTATGCAACCATATGTTTGGCTTAATTGTTGGAATGTTTTCAAGTGGGACTAAAAAGTTCTTAGGTGGAACTATAAATTTTGCAAGTGGTACTATTAATCTATCAAGTGGAACTATTGATTTAACAATTTAGAATGCATTTTTATTAAGGATTTTTCAGATAATACTATTTGTTTTTCTAAGTGGGATTTTTTGTTTACTAAGTGGTATTTTCCGTTGACTAATCGAACTTTCTAAATGAGACCTTTTGATTTTGATTTGAACTGATCCAAACTATGTGAAATTGATGCCCATTTGAAAGGGAATTTCAATACGAATCCATTGAATAAAGTTTGAGTTAATTCTGACATCGTATGTGAAATCTATGAAAATTTTAAGTTGGAGATTTGTTTTACCACGAATTGAACCAATCAGGACGCGACGCATGTCTCTTTAAGTAAGAATATTTGCTGCTTTACAATCGGTCATTTTACTTTACAACCGGTCATTTCCACCTGAAAATACTGACCGTCGGATTTAGATGATGGACCACAAAATTTACAAATTTTACTTTTAAGTTATTTTGTTCTTTTGAATCATGACCGCTAAATTGTTGAGAAAAATCAAGAGAAAGTTGAGCATAATTTTATTGTTGAAGGAGATGAAGTTAATGGTTACTCATGATCTTGTGGTCGAAGAAAATTAAATCAAGGGACTAGCTAACATGATATATTTGTTCTTTATTGTTGAGATTGATTGTTATGTTACAAACAAATATGTTTTGTTAAAAGTTGTTATGATGCATTAATTGCAACTATTTCTATCAAAATATTCTATATATAGAAACATTAGGAACCTCTCACCTCAAGAGAGGCATTGCCAAATATTCTCATATTAAAACTCTTTTACGGCATCAGAGCAATCCGGATTCGATTCCTACCGGATGTGGGAACGTGCAAGAATATAAAATGTATTCACTTAACTCTCATCATAATTTTGAAGTTTTGATGCAGTTGAAAGGACATTTCCTTGAACCATATAGAGTCAATTATGTGGTAGCCAGTTAAAATTCAAAAAAAATAAAAGACATCAAAGTAACTCCATGACTTAAAAAGGCTATATTAGCAACAAATACCATTTCAGAATAAATAGAAAGTGGATAACAAAGTACAAAGCAAGGATCAACTCTCTTTGCAGCATCGGCATCATGTGGTACTACAGCTGGACAATTAGGTGGCATGTATCCTTAAAAAGGTTCATTTTAACCTTTATCATTTTTCTTCCATTTTTTATCCCTTGAGTTTGAGAAACATGACCACTTATAAACACCCATAAGAGCCAACAACCCAGGACCTGTAACTAAATCCTCCCATAATATCAAACTAAATATACAATACTTATTAATAGGATATCCACTTTCTTAAAAGGGGGTAAATTGCACAAATGTATTCATGAACTTTCATGTTTTTTTGCGATTGATGGCATGAACTTTAATAATTGCAAATAGGTACCATGAACCTTGGTTTGCAGCCGAATGCCTTTTGCGATTGATACCATGTAAATGGTATTAGTGGCAATCGGAGGTGATATTTCATGGTACTTTTTTGTAATTATATTAGTTCATAGTATCAATCGCAAAAAACATGAAAATTCATGGATACATTTGTGCAATTTAGCAAAAAAAACCACATCCTCGCATATTTGTTATCCGTATCTCTGTTGCTATAAATGCTATCCTATATATAATATTATAAAGCTATATAAGAAAAAATTTCCTCTTCAAGCCTTTTTTGTCTTATTCGGACGAAAAAATATTTGGGCCCTTCCCTCTAAATCTCATTATCATTAAACCTTGGCTTTCCAACACCAAGCAATTTTTTTAGTCTTTGCAGCAAAATTACCTTTGGCCCCTTCTCTCTAATTCCAGTAGCATTAAACCTTGGCTGGGTCAACTTCTATTTAGCTTGGAATTGTCTGAAAAATTAATTACATCTCTTCACTCAAAATTTCTTAACATTAAAATCTCCACAAGATTTGGAAAATTATACTCACGCCATGATCGTGCTACAGCTTCTCAGCTTTCGCACTGTTCGGGAGGGAGCTACTGTTTTAGGTAAGCGACGAGCGGAGGGATTGAAGAAGGAAGGCAAGTTACGTTAGCTTTAAACATAAATAGTTTGCGATAGCTGAAAATTTTAATTGGACTTAATCAAGTCATGATCAAAATAAATGTACTTTAAACCTCGAGAAATTGGGTCACCAACTATTTAGCATGGAGTTGGCTAAAAATTTATTCATTATAAACACAGACAAATAGGCTATGTAAAAAAGCGTCCTACGGACAAAAGCCAGAGAATAAAAAATAATAAAAATTGTCTTGCCAATACTCTCTCTCTCTCTCTCTCTATATATATATATATATATATAAACTATTTAATGCCTTGTTTAAATATATTAGGAATTTTAAATTTTTAACGACTCAAGCAGCTATTATATGTACAAACAACTAAATCCTCTTTAACTACTATTGCAGCTTCATGCTTCTTCGATGCAAACATGCCATCATTAAATTGATTTAAAGTTTTTATACTTTTGTTTCCAAATTTAAAGAGTCATCTGAAACTAAATTAGGAAAGTCATGGCTGTGAAATCTTTATTAAGCATTTAGTTGAATATTGGATCATTATTATAAAAAAAAATTCGTCGTTTTTATTATGTCGATAATTAGCGTTGGTGAAACACATTATTTTGTTGATATCACGATGGAATTGTTTTGAGAGAAAATGATGAAATTTTCTAAATTAATTTGAGAGAACTTAGGGAAAACTTGAAAGATGAGCCTACTATAAAATTTAGTTGCGATTTTGCACATCTATACGATAGCATATTTTTTAGCAACTCCCCTTGCTCGTGCACAGCTCGGAACACTTGCTTGTAAGATAATGAGTTCGTAAGAAATTAAAGTAATAGGACACATATATATTCAGATCATACAAAAACTTCTCTCTCTCTCTCTGGCTCATCAACCTGTCAAATTTAAATTAAAATTAAAAATGGAGCCAAAATCTCCAATATGAGAGCCCCCCACCCCCCACCACTTTCCATCCAAAATAAATAAATATATATATATATATATATATATATATATATATATATATATAAAGTAGAACAAAAAAAAGCTATGAAAATGAAAAAGGGAAATAAGACTAGGAGAAGATTAAAATAAATTCAAAAGTGCACAGCATGTGTAAAAATACCAGTGTCTAGAACTAGAACTCATGGTGGCCTCACAAAAAGCCACTCAATTTTCTCATTAAAATAATTAAAAAATGAAGAAAAATCCCTTACAGGAGGTTTTTCTTCAAATCCTTCCAATTCACCTTCTTAACAAGTGCCAAAGAGCTTTAGTGCGAGGGGGTAAAATCATTCTGCCACTAGGTCGGAGGCCCTGGGTTTGAACCTCCGCTTGTAGTGGCCAAAGAAAATTAGATCATATATATTTAGCAATTTTCAACGGACCTAAGCATGCCCCTTGCCTCCCAATATTTAAGGGCCATTGGCAAATAACAAAAAGAGTAATACTTTTCCTACATGATGGGTTTTTATTCGATACAAGTCTCTTTCAATAATATCATCATATGAGGGATGATGTCATAAAAAAGACATGCACCAAATAGGAAGTCCAGTAGAGAATCAAAAACCCACCATGGTAGATTTGGTATTTCTCTAAAAAAGAAAGGAAAAAAGGAAAAATCTACATCTGTACCCTTTAGCAAATTCCCACACAATTGTTATCGTTGGTCAAAAAAGGCCCAACCTCCTTGCAAGAATGAATGCTTCCCTGATTTATTTTTCGAACAAATCCCAATGTCTACCGTGTTGATGAGAGATGTCTTTAAAATACTTCCAAATCTATCATATTAATTTTAAATAACGATGCAAACAGGATTAGTGAGGTACAAAAATGTGCATTTTTGTATATCTCTAGCCCTCTTTTATATAGATTATATAACTCCTCATGCGTAGCACATGCAAAAACATAGATTATTCAGATAGATTCATTTTCATTTCAAAATATATAATTGAGCATGAGAATGAAATAACATATTGGCAACAAAATATAGGAGCGCTAATTATTAAGAGCATAAAGTTGTTGGTTTTTTCTAGCAGGCAATTGTATTGGCGTCCCTCTTTTTCCACCCTAAATAGCTTGTTTTCTAATATGCCAAATTATTTAATGGTAAGGCTGCGGACAAAAAGAACCTTAACAAAACCTGTCATTCTCCCAACTACCAGCACCCCTCTTTGGTGATGACCCTTCCCGTCCTAAGAAGTATGCAGAGATTGATCCCCAAAAGGGAAAACGCACATCTGCGTGAACACGTGGAAATGGGGAAATCCTGGATGTGCATGTGATGCATGCTTGTCAGACAATCATGTAGCTAAATACTCAGAGAGAGGGAAAAGAAAGGGAAAAAAAAGAGAACCCAAATAAAAAAAGGTATTTTACACAAAATGCAGCAATCACAGGCAACCCAGCTTAAATATTATACATAGAATAAAGAGCTGCATCTTTCATTTAGAAACTTAAGTTACAGAGGACGCTCTCAGAACCATTAATAAACGAACCACTGTACAAATAAATGAATTTACAACTTAAGATTGTGGCGCTCTCTGCGTTCTAGATTGCCCGTGCCTGTTGCTAATAGTCTCGATGTATGAACGGAGACGGTACCGATCTGAATTTGTTAGGGAAACAGGCGGGTTAAGAACGAGAGAAGAGGCTTCTACCAAGAGAAATTGCAGCAAACACATGGATTTTGAGTATCGGATTGCTGCTCTCTCCGTATTCCCTAACATCTCATCAGCCTGTATTGAAATGTGAAAAAATAACGCTAACAGTAGGAAAATCGTCTAATACAAGAAACTACTGCAATTTGTTGTCATCTACATCCTAATTGGCAAGATCCTTCTTTGCTTTTGACTCCATAGTAGGATACCATTCTAACTTTAAAAAACCTGAGCTTTACTTCCAAAATTGACTATTTTAGTCATTCAAGAAAGGAAGGAAAAATAAAAACTCCTTTTAAAATTACCACTGGTCGAATTATGTAGTAAGAGACGGACACCAGAGATGTTCTAGTACGAAATTATGGCATAAATAGAAATGTTAACTACTTAATTTTAAATTTTGTGTGTGTGTGTGTGTGTGTGTTTCATCTCATCTTGGGCACACCACGAGAAAAATATAAGTAAAATAACAAGTTAAAATTGCAGGATTCTTCCTCACTTTCGACTTTAAGAACCTCAGCTAATGTTCACATAACTAACAGGCGTCCGTAAAAATAAATATTCCTCTCTTTCCCAATTATTCCTCAATGACATCATTAAATACGTAATGGGGAAAGAGACAGAAAATCAGTGTTATACTGAGGAAAATATGGCATAAATGGAAATTACTACTGCCTTAAATTTGGGGTGAAGTGCGGGTATTATATGTTGAGGAGGTATCCTGTAATAAAGGGATTAGTGGAGTTTTTCCTAATACATGTAAATTTATCTTAAACACAATCCTAAATTATCTCATAAGTTGTAATACTCACACCGCCGGCTCTACCCAATGTAAGAGCGGATTGGAATATCATCTCAATTGCATCTGGCATCTCCGTAGTTTCTGCATGGAACAAGTTAACAGCTTGTTCAAGAATCACTATTCAATTGAGGGTTCATTGCACAAAACTCCCATGTTTACCATGTATAGCAACTTATAGTCTTCCAACTGATTAATTATAGCACGTACACCCCCCTTTCAACTGATTAATTAGCAGACACCCCCTCTACTCATTGCTCATAACCCAACAGTCAAATTCAATTCTAATAAAGTCAAATGATTGTCTTATAAACTCTAGAACTCTTTTAGAATATATACTTATATAGTTATCTAGAGTAGAATTCAAGTGTTGTAAGGTTTTGATTTATGAACAGAGGGGTGTACAAGTTTTTTAAATTACTTGAGGGGGGATAAAAGTACCATAGGGGGTAAACTATCAGGGTGTTTTCTGCAATTAAACCTTCTATTAATATTTCAATCAAATTTAAGGCAATGAATGTAGGATCATACCATCAACTTGCCCCATTTCTTTAGCAAGTTCCTCAGCATGCCCTACTTCAACAAGAAAATCTCTTTCAATTTGTGAGCAAAGTGCATCCGGAAGTGGAGAATCACTGCCTTCTTCGGTTCTGCTCTCTTGTGATTCGCCTTCTAAAGCTGATGCAGCCTGGGTATGGCAAATGTGCAAGGCTTGCTTCCGAATTGCAAGAATTACTAACTGAATGGAAAATGCCTCTAATCTCCTCCCATTCTCTATCTTTTAAGTTGAAGACAGCATTTTACAGAGAAAAGAAACAAAATAAAACTTAGTTTCAAAACAAGATAACAGTGGATACACAAAAAATTCAACACGGCATACTAACTTAATAGGATTGGGGAACAGAGATAAATAATAGATGTGATCATAGTAATATGAATTAACGAACAAAGTGAAATAGAGGAATGTACCAGAAAAGGAAAGCATTTAGAAAAGCTAGCTATTTAAAATACCATTTTGAAGCCTATTCCTTGCACATGCAGCCATCAAACAGACGAACAAATGAAAATGAGAGGTATAAATATAACATTTCTTTAATGCAAGAAGTTCACCTCTTCTCTCACCAACTCAGTTATGACAGAAGCACATTGTTGCAATGATCCGATCCGTGTCATGCAATGAGCTGATGGTTGTTCAATAGTATCTCCGGTGTCTACGGATCCTTGTGAAGTCCCAGACAATGGAGAGCTTCGATGTTCTAGGCTTCCAATAACATGCATATTACTAATAGCTCTATTCGTTATTGGAACTGGTGCACTCAAAGAACTAGTTCTTGGGGATGCAACTAGCGATTTTCCAGGTGAATTGCGTGGCCCCGCGACACTAATGGAAGAAGATGACATCTCTAAGGGTGGTCCAGGGACAAGTACATAATCCTGGTCAACAAACTCCAATGAATCGTCGACTGCAAAATCTGGGCATATGAAAAGATTTTTAAAAAAAGGGTAAGTACAATCTATTTAACAAAATGGTTTTTTGATACCACCCCCCCCCCTCCTTCCTTTAAAATCTTCTTTATTTAAATTTAAAAAAAAACAAACTCCCAAGGAGCAAATCTTCATATTTTTTTAAAATCCCTGCAGTTTTTTTGTCCAAAATCCCCCCAAAACCGTTATACAGGTGTTGGAAACTAACGGTCCAAGTTAAAATGTCTATTATGCTCTCACAGAAATCTATCTTATTTCTTCTATTGAGAAAAAACTAAATTTATTTGTCTCCTTTTTCCTTCCTTTCAATCTTCCTCCTTTCACACTTTATTTTCTCCAAACTTTTTTTAATTTTACTCTCCCCTTCAGCTTCATGAATGCAAAAATGGGAAGAAAACAAAGCTGAAAGTGTAGAAGCATATAGTTGTGAAGATACATGAAGAAGCAAAATAGTGTTGAAGAAGAAACGAAGACCGTGTAAAGATGAAAATTTAGAATGTATTTGTTGGGATTCTCTCACCCATGCAAATGTTTGGAGCCTTTGGAGATTGGGTTTGAAGTGAGTATAATGAAGGAGGGTGAGAATTGGGGAATTATGGGGATACTAACAATTTATTTAAATTAGAAACACCAATTCCTTTTTTTGAACTACTATGTAACTGAAGAGGAAAGGGGGGGAGGGTGCAAAAAAACCTGAAGACTTGTGGTGATTTTGTTCGTTGTTGGGATAAATATGAAGATTTCCCCGGGGATGGTTCAAATTCAGCTACTCAGCTCTGTTTTTGATGTTTCCAGAACTGTTCACCTTAATCTTCATGGCACTATACATGTATACACCAAAAGTCTTGTCCTTGGATCAAATAGGTGCAAAATTTACAGTTCATTAAAAAATTTCACACACTTGATATCCATGGGAAAAGGGTATAGAAATCATATCAAATTTGATGTATAAATGCTTAAGTGGATGAAGATTGAGATGGAGAGTGTCAATCATCAAAAACAAATCATAGAGTTAAACTTTTGACCGTATAGATGATTAAAAATTATCATAAGTCAATAGAGTGTCGTTCCCTTGACTCCTAAGTCTTGTGTTTGTTTGCCTAAATTTTCCCCCCTTGACTTAAAGAGCCAACTCCAAAGTTTAAGTAGAATCCAAGGTTTGACTTAAATTTTGTGCGTGTTTTGCTTTTGAGTAAAAATTTGAGTAGATTCAATAACCCTATGGGTGAGCTTAATTGTCATGGTAATAGAAGAGAGAAAAAGAGGATGGTGACAATAACCAAAAGTAATGATGACATGGGAAAAGTCAAGAACCAAGTCCGGCCCCAAAAGTTCTGACTACTTTTGCAAATTTGACTCAAAAGATGACGCGTGCTGATGTAAAATACACCCAAGTCATGGTTTCAAGTCACTAAAACAAACACAAACTATACACTCAAGGGAACAAAAAAACCAAAAAAAAAAAACATGACTTTGGTTCTACGGTGATTCTCCACTTGACTCCCCACTCAAGCCCCAATTCCATGAAACAAACAACCCCTTAGGAGAACTTTCTTTCATGGCAAATGTCAATTTTCAATAGAAATAAAAAATATATATATATATAAAGTAGCAGCATGCTTGATACCTTTCCTTGCACTGGTCTCTTTGATATTCCTACCCAGTGATATTTGAGAATCTTGTCGATTATTCTTTGGGGAACTACTGAATCTGGAAACACCTACATTTTTGGAAGGACTGCTTATAGGGCTTTTGTTTACTTTGTTATCAACAGAGAATCCATAAGTTGGCCTTATTGAGCCCATGCTCTTGGGGAAAGATAAACTTCTATCTTGCCCGCTCGATTCGTCGTCCAAAAGAAATGGGAGATAGTCTTCTTGAGAACTCTCTGCCGAAGGCCTTGCTGGATTACTTTCAATTGATAGAAAAGCATCTCTCATGTCTGATGATGTTCGGCTACTCGTATAAATCACAACATATCAAATTAGGAAAAAAAGATGTGCAATAAATTCCTTAACTATCAAATTTAGGACTTTCACCTTAAAGATTCATCTGGCATGTCTTCTAAAAGAAATTGGTGGTTGAAAAACTCCTCGAATGTTAACCGTTCAACTGAAAGCATTTGGCATAGTTAGAATTTACAAGGTTAGACAAGATCAGATGCTAACACCAACTGCTAACACATTCCCTGATAGTTGTGATTATCGGATTATTCTAAAGAGAAAAGAGAATTGTTTCTTGATGCTAATTTCCAACTATTTTGATTATCTGAAGTTTTTCTTTCTCAGTTGCCAAACCTAGAAGCAAACACGTCATATTTTTATCTTGCTTGTTCATTCCGTAGTTTTGCCTATAACTGTACCATAACATCCACAAGAATCAATTGCATGCAACAAGAAAGCATTAGAGAAGTCAGAAGTGATTAGAAGGCAGAACAATTTGCCATCGCTAGTTCTTAAATCATATACTCTTTGCTGCATATCAAGCACAAGCTCACTTTGAATCAAAGGTGGATATTTGAAGGCTCCTGTAGAATGACTCGTGTCTTTGATACCACTCTTGTTTCTTGATGCATTCGAGTCCTTTCGTTTTTTCTTTTTCTTTTTTTGAGAAAAACTTGCGAGTCCTTTCAAATTGTTAAATCTAAAAAAAACATTACTTCAACCATTTCCAAGCAGTACTTTTATCATAAATTTTAGTGAGAAATCTATTTAATCATATTAAACTTGTTAAGGGGTACATGGACACTTGCGAAATCAACAAGTCATCAGCTTAATTGCCTTGGTAACATAAATCATTTCTGCTTGTTTCAAATGGAACTCAAATAAGTCATAATAAGCATGTAAGAAATGTAATTCATAAAATAGTCAAAACTAGTGATTCACCCAGCGTAAATATATAAATATCTGTCCAATGCAAAAAGAAAAAGGAAAAATTACATATCAACCATACCTGGATTACGTCGCAGTAATTTCCGGCATAAATCAATGCAATCGAAGCTTAAACTGTTACCAGGGGGGAAATGTAATTCGGTTGACTTCATTATATTTTGTAGTAACTGGTTGGAGAAACATATATTGTTATCCAGCAGAATATAGAAAGTTTAGGTATGTAAAAAGTTAAAAAAACAAACAAACGAGGCAATCGAACCTGAATCTGATTAATTCCAGTGAATGGTGTTTTTCCTGTCACTAATTGAAATAAAATTGCACCAACACTCCAAAGATCTGCCTGTTCTCTCCATGCAAGTAAGAACAAATAAGAGAGAATAATGGGGATAATAATTTCTGTTTAGCAGTATATAAAGGTTACCTTTGCATCATACTTCTGAAGTTGCATTATTTCGGGAGCCATGTACAATGGGGAACCACACAATGTTTCAGCTAATCCTCGAGGTTGAAGAGACCTATCAAGTAAAGAATCTATTCTGAGATAACTTAATACAGCTAGACCAGAAAAGTAGAATCAAATCAGACTGCAGCATTGGGAATGTCGCATATAAAGACACGAAATTTTCATGTCGGATGGCGAATACAACAACAACAACAACAACAACATATGAGCCTTTTATCCCAAGCATATAGGGTAGGCTACATGAACCGACATGAGAATCACGCCGGGTCCAGCACATGAACCGACATGAGAATCACGCCGGGTCCAGCACATGAATCCCTTGCTTCCACTCACTCCTATCAAACAATATACTTTCATTAAGGCCTTTGGCAACCATATCTTTTCGTATCACCTCCATCCATATTTTCTTCGGTCTTCTTTTCACCCTTTTGACATTGCCTATATCGAGAGTATCAATTCGTCGAACCGGTGCTTCCATAGGTCTGCGTCGCGCATGACCAAACCATTTTAGCCGGTTTTCCCGCATCTCCTCCACAGGTGCTACACCAACTTTTGCATGAATATTTTCATTTCGCACATTATCTTTTCTAGTATTACCACACATCCAACGAAGCATGTGCAGCTCTGCTACGTGCATCTTCTGTGTATGATGCTTCTTAGAAACGCAACATTCTGTACCATATAATAAGGCAGACCGAATAGCGCTCCAATAAAACTTCCCGTTCAACCTTAACGGAAAGTTCCGATCGCACAAAATCCCTGTTGCACTTCTCCATTTCAACCAAGCAGGTTGAATCTTTTGATTGACATCGCTATCGATTTTCCCATCCTTTTGAATGATGGAACCAAGATATCTAAATTGATCGCTGGTGATATTTCTTGCCCATCTAGAACCACCGTGGTCTCGACTTCTCTGTTTGCTAAATTTGCAACAGATATATGCTGACTTGGACCTGCTCAATCTGAACCTCGAGATTCCAATGTTTGCCTCCATAACTCCAATTTGATATTAACCCATACTTCCGTCTCATTTACTAGAACAATACTATCAGCGAATAGCATACACTAAAATACCTCATCTTGGATGGTTCTAGTAAGCTCATTCATCACGATAGTAAACAAAAATGGACTTAACGCAGATCCTTAATGTAAACCAATTGTAATCGGAAAATCACCCGTTAGGCCGCCGCAAATTCTGACATTTGTCACTACTCCATCGTATATGTCTTTAATTATATCAATATAGTTGATTGGGACCCCTTCTTCATCATTGTCCCCATAATACCTCTCTAAGCACTTTGTCGTACGCTTTCTCTAAGTCAATAAATATCATATACAAATCTCTTCTTATCTCTCGAAAACGCTCGACAAGTTGACGAAACAAATAAATAGTCTCTGTCGTCGATCGTCCAGGTATGAATCCAAATTGATTCTCTGTTATCAACATCCTTTTTTAGTCTGTGTTCAATCACTCTCCCAAAACTTCATGGTGTGAAACATAAATTTTATTCCACGGTAATTTAAGCAACTTTGAATGTCACCCTTATTCTTGTAGATCGGTACAAAGGTACTTTTTCTCCACTCATTTAGTATCTTTTTGGTCTGCTAAATCTAATTAAACAGATCTATCAGTCATTTAACGTCTATCTCTCTTAAGCATCTTCAAATTTCGATAGGAATCCTGTCTGGAACAACCGCTTTTCTTGAATTCATTCTCTTCGAAACCTCTTTAATCTCGGATATTCTTATTTTACGTAAGAAATCACAGTTTATATCTTGAGATTGAATGACAAACCCATCCAAATTCTTAGTAAATCTCTCATTGAACAATTTGTCAAAATAATCTCTCTATGTTTTCTTGATATTCTCATCTCAAACTAAAACCTTCTGATTTTCATTTTTGACACACTTCACTGCACATAAATCTCTAGCCTTCCTTTCCCGCATCCAAGTAATCCTGCATATATCATTTTCAGCCTCCTTAGTATCCAACTTTTTGTACACCTCCTTATAGATCTTAGGTTTAGCATCCCAAACAACTTTCTTAACTTCTCTTTTAGCCATTTTATACTTCTCCCTTCTCGTACACCTACTTAGTGCCGGATTGCGAATGTTGACATATATAACATTTTCTAAATGCTGGACTGTAAATTTTTGTGTTCTAATTTACACCTTAATAACGTTGACATTTACTAAATATTATATATATCATTAGTGTAGCTCAATATCTCTACTGTTATAACTAGAACTCAAAGAGGTCTATGTGTCCATTTTCTACGTAGCACATGTTTGGATTCGGATACAGGATATGATTCAAATTTGTGGATCCGAGCGAATCGGAGAATCCACTCTGATTCGCGAATCCAATAAGATACAGGTGGGGTTTTCACGAATTCATGCTCATAATCTATTTCTCATTTTTTCCATAAGAGAAGTTCGAAAAATAAGAAAATTTATTCCTCTAATGCAGTCCACATCAACAAATTTTGCCTTTTTCAACCTTTTCATTCTCTGCCCCCCCCCCCAATGTTTAACTATGAGATATATTTCTTACAAAATATATCTAATAATGTACATGTGCCTCGCGCACGTAAAACTGTAGTAGATATATTTTGAAACTATTCCCAATAATAGATAGCCTAAAACAAGCAAAAATGAGTAGATTAGAGCAACTTATAAGAAGAACCATAAATTTATCGATGAAATTACAAATCCCCCAAGATAATATTAATATAACCTATTTGTTTCGTCGAAGAAGAGAGGCAAGCCATGAGAGTCGAAGGATTTGTTGTAGACATTCGGAACTAGGTTTTTGTATAGGATTTTTCGATGAAAGGCCCCAAGTAAAACATGATAGAAGAAGTCGCAATATTGACCCGAATCAATGTCTTGACATGTTGCATGTCGGCTGACATTTCTCTAGAATGACACCAAGATATTAAATTGATAAACCGTGTCCTTTTATTTTCGACAAATCAGCCGATATCCGACATGCGCCAACATTAGAACACTGGATGAAATACGGTAACAAAGGAATTCAGTTTTTTAGACCGTATGCCAAACACAAGTGAACAATCCTGTAGTCCATGCTTGGTTGACAAGGCCAAAATGTTGAACATGAAAGTTTTTGGTAAAACGTATAATTTTGGCAGAATTCTTAAATTATGCAGGCAATAGAAAAGGTTGGCAGATATATAAAACAAGGTATTGCATAAAAAGTTTGTAGGCCTTGAATATTAAAAAGATTCTGAGCTTTTAATTTTAGCCCTTTCTTCAGCAGACACATTATCAAATTTTTGGCATGAAAAAAGAAAAAAAAATTAAAAAGAGTGTGAACAGGTGGGCTTGGGGAGTGAACAATATAGGAAGTGGTGAAATTATGCACTTTCCAACTAACAAACAATTTTATGTGCCCAGGTTTGTGGATAGATCGTAAAAATTATGAGGAAGCAGATAAACAATTCATGAAAGAAAATAGCCTTTGATTTAAATAATCTATTATGAAAAAAGGATAAAATGGGGGGGGGGGGGGGGGCCTAGTGACTGATGGTTTGAAAATTAAACATCTCACCTCGCAAAGCCAAAGTCTGCAATCTTGAGAACCGAATTGTCATCATATGTTGTGAGAAGAAGATTCTGCACACATAATATAAGCTTGAGAATATGTAGAAAGTCCTGCCTCCTAGTAAATTCAACAGAATATGATTCTAAGTTTCTGAAATTAGCCAAGAAAATAAAATAAAATAAAATAAAGCCAGCTACTTGGTAGGATCATTGTCAGAATTAAAACATCTTCCAATGAAGAGCGTAGATGAGCACAAAATGTGCATAGAATCAAGAAAAAAAGTAAGGAACATATAAGCATAACAGAAAAAAGGCATTGGAAATTAGTACTTTAAGGCAAATAACATATAAAAAAATATGAATTCACAAAGGAGATCAGGAAATGCAATGCTTCCAGTATTAATAAACTAAATAACCTTTTCCTAGTGATGAAATTGAAACCCTAAAGTTTGTAATTAAGTATTTGTATTTATTTTATTTTATGGTTTTTACTTATCGCCTATCGGCTACCATAATTGACATTTCCATATTGACACCTCAATTCCTTATACGCTGGCATCTCTACCTGAAGTAATTTAAGTCATCAAATGATACCCACACCAGTGCCAATCTTGATGGCTGAAGGATGAAATGCCTGCTCACCCATGTCATAAACTTAGAAAGATAAAGTCATGTACTTCCTTCTCTATAATAACACAAGTCCTTTGTATAATGAACTTGACTCGCGTAGATTCGTGAAGAATTTAAAAAAATGATATATTATATAGGAGAAGATTTTTAGAAAATAGAGGAGAAATGATTAAATAGTAAACTTCGTATTAACAGATTGAAGAAGGGAAGATGGAGGAACTGATACAGGAGCAGTTAAGAAGATATAGCACTTGGGATAGCAATAGAAGAAATTGTTGGGAGGATTTTAACGGACTCGTGGAGATTCTTGGAGAATTAAAAAATGATATATTATATAGGAGAAGATTTTTAGAAAATAGAAGAGAAATGATTAAATAGTAAACTTCGTATAACAAGAAGAAGGGAAGATGGAGGAACTGATACAGGAGCAGTTAAGAAGATGCAGCACTTGGGATAGCAATAGAAGAAATTGTTGGAGGATTTTAAAGGACGACTAGGTAAGGGACGGAAGAAAATGAAGGATTACATGTAAAGAGTTGAGATTTGTAAAATAAGATAACCCAAGACAATAAGATGGAAGTTTTTAATTGGGTTTCTAAACCAGATGCAGAGAGTCTTGTCGCATCTTTAGATGTGGTCAATGGCTTATGGGGGCTCCCTCAGTGATATCCCTCAACTGAAGGCATAGGATGTGCTGGGAATCCTAATAACTCTGTCTCATGCATTAGGTAAAAATATTATCGCTCAAAGTCGTGAAAGGCTTAGGCAATAAAGCAATCCAATCAGTATACATGATCATAATCTATTATAGTGATGATCCTAACCTATTATACTGTTAGTTATAATCAGAAACTACTTATCTTCTACCAACATGGACTATTTTAAAGTAAACATCCTTCATTAAAAAAAATTCTAATTATTTATGCATCTTATTTTGCTACCTATTGCTCTCTTTACAACTCTCATGCTTCTCATATGTCCATGATTTCCTCCACCAGTTGATACCCTCAAGAAAGAGAGAATATGCAGCATGCCATTTGCAGTGGTGAAAATATGTTTTGCAGCTAGTGAAGAAAACCTTGCTTAAACCCAAATGAAGCCAGCCTCAAAAGCTGTGCTTCATAACAAGTTTGATTTTTTGGTTATTCTGGTTGTCCTCAGTAAAAAAGGAATGCAAGGCAAAAAGAAATAATGGACAGGAGGGACAGGAGGAAAATATTATAATTCTTATGCATTGCCTCAGTTAAAAAGGAAATCCATCAGACTGTTTTAGTATAATTGTTATTTTTAATGACACTTTGTTTTTCCATTGAAGGGAGGAGCCATTTGTGATCAAGAATTTAAATTTGGGAGTATATCAAACAAACCTGTGGCTTTAGGTCCCGATGAATCAGATTGTTCTCGCGAAGAACCTGCAAACCAGTAGCTGTAAAAAAATGATAAATTTACAACGATAAACAGAAAGCATGTATCTTCTAAGCATTCAGGTCAAAATAAGTCGAGTATTCTCTTAGATGTTTCAAAAGGTATAATTCAGTTATACCTAATTGTTGCATAAAATGTTTTGCGGTTACTTCAGGAACTTTTCCATGTCTCTGAATGTACATTGACAAATCACCACCTCTGCAATACTCCAGCACGAGATATATCCGCCCAATTGCCTATATAAGAAAAAAACAGAATAAATGATTGCAATAAATGGTGAACAAGACATAGTAAGGAACAATAGCGAGTTTCTGTTCTTTAGAGGGAAATAAATTGTTGTGATGAAGGAAATAAAATACTGCACTTGATCAAGATAATGCATCAAAATGTTCACAGATATCAATGACTCCCATGAAGGCCTCTCCACTTTGGTCAACTACAAAAATAATCCCATTTGAATGTACGATATCATCTTCATCCTTGTAGCTTTTACTGTTGAAACTTAAAAATGCTTGGATACCAATAGAAAACTTGAGGTCTAATGGCAGTATATTTTGGAAGACTCATGGAGAAATTGCTTTCAAGTCGGCGGTTCACTTAATATGAAATTTTACAGATTGCATGCATGCTTGTTATTAAGCCTTTTCCTGACATTAAACATTAGTTGGTTCAACTCATGTGTTCAACTCTAGTATATGAGGAAATAATAAAGGTAAAGTAGCTGCCACCCCCGCGATGGCAACGCAAGTCCGAATAGCTCTATATCCCATTCTAGTAGCTTCATCAATAATTTATTTGCATATCATCTAAAATCAATCATATCCATATATGCACGTTGCATAACTGTCGCATTACACGCCATGCATAAACGGTCCAATTAAAAATATATAGTTATTTTGGTGGCTCTCCGCATTTGCTTTCAAAAGCTCAAAGTTGGGTATTTCGAAGCCATTGTTGTGTGGCAGCGTGTCGGCGAGCTTTGTCGTGTGTTTGCACAATGGATTCATGATTCCCAATGGGTGTGTTTCGCATGTGGCCAACGTATGTTACCAAATGAGAGTGTTTATAGCTAACTAGCTGAGTGAGCTCTACAAGCCAACCACGTCAAAGGACTCCGACTCATAAGTTGACAAACCAAGAATCTAAGCACATTTCCACAATAATATTCATTCCCCTGCACTAATGTCACTTGGACCTTCACTACATCCTGAAACAACTATTTTTATTAATATAACAACAAACTTTTGGGGTTGGTTTATATGAATTATGTTCCGCAATTTGATAGAGGGCCATCTCTCCCTACCACAATTTCAATCCAATTTATACTCCAAATGTCCTAAAGGCAAAACATTCAGATCTTCAAAATCCTCAAGCCCGATCATCTTGAGGACAAACCAAGAAGAAGAGGGGAAAATCCAACTTCTGGCAACTAAATTGTTATTCGCCCCATCATATTTCAACATTTCCAACATATTGTTTGTCTCCAAACAGCTAAAAATTTCGGGCAACTAGCTGCAAATTTGAAGTTTTGAGGCTAATATAACAGTTTTACTGTTCAAAAATCCACCTTTTCTTTAACTACTTTCACGATGCACTCAATTCTCAACTATATCCCAAAAAAAATGTGAAATTTTATCCTAAAAAAGAAGAGAAGGAGAAAATGACCTCGATTATGTCATGAAGAGCGATGATGTTAGGATGAGCGATCTTCTTCAAGATCACGATCTCAGACAAGAGGCTATCCTGGAGCTTCTTGCTCAATCTCTCCATCACGATCTCTTTGATGGCGACCTCGGTGCCTCGGATCCGATGCCTCGCGTGCCACACCACTGAGAACGAACCCGACCCGATCTGGCGCCCAAACATGTAGTCCCCAACTACTCGCCCCCCTCTGCTGCTGCTGCTCGCCATGGCCGAAACCCTAGAAATACGAAACCCTAGAAGAATTTGGGGGAAGAAGAAGAGGATGGAGTCGAAGAAGACGAAGGATTTTGGAGATTCTTCTAATGTACTAAGCGATTGGGAATCAGTACGTTTCCGATTTATTTTTTCCTATTATTTTTATTATTTTCTGATGATGGGATCATTATATAAATATATTATTATAGAGAGAGTCTAATTGTAACATTTTCGTGGGGGCCGTAGTTTCCTTGTCACACGACACAAAGAAAAGGGTTTTATGGATGAGATTAGAGTCTGACTAACGCATAATTATCAAGCCAATATTTTGTATATCTTTAAGGCTAAAATACATGAAATCGTTCTCTATTTTGCTTGGAAAATAGCATACCTTCAACTCGTTTTGGGTTCACAGCATATAGACCGCACATGGATGCATGGGAGCTTCTAATATGGTGGAAGCTCAATCACATGGACAATATGACTTCGCCAAATAGTGAGCATGTGTAAAAATCCGCACATGGATGCATGTGAGCTTCTAATATGGTGGAAACTCAATCACATGGACAATATGACTTCGCCAAATAGTGAGCTTCTAAAATCGGTTTGGGTCCACACATGGGTTTCAAACAGTACATAGGCCTAATAGAGTAGAAACTCGGTTACATGGATATACCTGGGCTTCTTTTAATACATAATATAGTGATATGGACAAACAAACAACCGTTAGCTCTGATACCATATAAAACTCGATTTGGGCTCCCACAACAGATATGCCCACATGTGAATGCACATGAGCTTTTAATATAATGAGACTCTATCCAAAAGACCAAAGCATTATAGAAGTTTATCCCATCTTATATCTTATTCACATATGTGTCCTATAATTTTCCCGATGTGGGATTATGTTATCCACGTTCTCAACATGATTTAAAACAGTATGGATATGGAAAAGATGAACAAAAAGAATAAAAGAATATTAACTCAGTCAATTAAATCTAAATAGAGTGGCGTTTTGGGCATTAAAAAATTTTGTGGACGGAAAAATTAACACCTTTAGGATTTTGGAGGTAAAATGCATGTTTTTAGAAGTTTACGGGGTTTTCTGCTTCTTAAACACGTTGAGACAGTTTCCAGCATTTTAGGCTATCTTTTATTTTAGGGTAAATTGTTTAATGATTCCATTATGTATGTTTCATGATGCGTGTACTTTAATATCCTAAAGGATATTGCTTAGGTAGCATTATGCTATCTTCTATTAACCGTTAGAATATTCTGAAAAAATTCCAATATAAGATGCACATGTCTATTTTGGAACGATTTTACCTCTAGACGAATCATCTTTTTTAAGTCCCTTTTGTATTTAAAATTTCCTTTCCTCTCCCTCCCCCTCCCCCCACCCCACACGCACAGTTTATCCCAACTTCTTCACATGGCATTCACTTGATGAATTTACAAACTCTAATTTCATCATATCCATGATTGCAAGACCATTCTGCTAATTGGAAAGAGCAAAATCTCCAAATAAAAAATAGAAAAACCAAAATAAATTTAAAATCAAAAGATAACAAAATCAATGAGCCCTAGGCTTTTCAATTTTCTATGGACAAGAAATCCACATCAAAGAGAATAGAAATTTGAAGATCTAGGTTTTTTTATTTTCTTATAAAAAAAAAGAAAAGAAAAACTCTAAATCTCAATCAATTATTACATGTCTGAACTAAATGATTGATTCTCTGAAGGCCTCAACATCATATCCAATTCATCCACATTTTTAATTTGGGAAAAATGATGTAAGTCCTGGCTTTGAAAAACAATAGATTTAGCTCACCGGCCTAAAAGAAGTTGTGAAAAACCCACTAAACTTAAAATTTCTTGTGTTTTAGTCTCTATAGTACATTTACTATTGTTTTATATTAACGATGCTCCTTCAGGTAAACTACTACATTTACTTTGTAAAATACTAGAGTTATCTTTTAAAATACTATATTTATGTTATAGAGTACTACATTTGTATTAAAATACTACATTTGACATGAAACCGTTACATTTTTAAATAAAATTACTATATCTATTACATTTGACCTATTTCAATATATATGCAGTACTTTATAATATAAATATAGTACTTTGAAAGATAACTATATTATTTTTAAAAATAAATATAGTAGTTTATTTGAAAGGGCAATATTGGCATAAAACAATAGCAAATGTATTATAGGGACTAACAAGAATCTTTAAGTGTATGGAGTTTTTCAAAATTTATTTTGGGCCAGGGACATAAACCTATTCCATTTCAAAGCTGGGGACTTAGACCATTTTCCCTTTTTTTTATTTTGGAGGTCTAGGATTTCACCCTGTAATTTTTGAAAGAGAAGAGAGGCCGAAAGAAAAAGAAAATGGTTGGACCAATTTGCTCTTTTCTACTTTTCTTTTAATATCTTCAGGTATTCGTAGTGCAATTTTGAACATTAGGATCAGGATATTAAAGTTAAATATATTAGGGTAATAAAGTGCATGAATAGTGAAACAGTAAGGGGTGTTGGTTCCAAGTCATTTGAAAATACAAATCCGGAATTTGAAAATTCATGTTAATCCTAAGTAATTTGCTTAATAGTGTTATTTAAAACTAGTATTTTAAAACGCAAGAATTTAGATTTTAGGTTTCATCATTCAATTTATAGTACAAAAATGGAAAAAAAAAATCAATTTTCAAATCACCATATATCCATAGATTCTCTAAAATGCAATAGTCTACATAATAGATCAAAATTTAAATAAACCGTCCCAATGGGCATCGCCACCACTGGCTGCTGCCACTATTAACCGGAAATCGGCTGCTATCACTGTAACACCCTAGTACGTTTATACAAGAATATTTGGTATTTTAAGACTTGTTTTATATTTTCCTACTATATTCGTTTGGGTTGCGAGTGATTCGAATAGTGATGGTCATTATCCAACCCGACCCGCATGTTTGGAACCCAGTATGATACTAGAGTATATTTGATATTTACCAGTAAAGTGTATCTATATGAATCTAGTATAATATATACATCATATATATTTAAATCTTTATATATCTATTTATAGCCATAAGTATGAATAAATTATATTTTTGCTAACTGACATCACATGGCTTACCATCCCATATCTTATGTCGCTTTTATCTATTATGTTCAAATCCCACATATCAGATAACCAATATTTACTAAATCATTGTATATCTATTTAAATTCCTTTTTAAAGGGTATATGTATTTCATATTATATTATTGCATTATGGTTTAGAATTTTATGTATGTGTATTATTCTCTATAATATATTTTTGACGAGATTCTGGTGAAAATTGGTTGTAATTTGATATTATCTGTAAAACCCTAAAACTATAACATATATATCAAATATAGCATATACTTTATAATATAACTCTCTCTCTCCTTCTCCGTCTCTGTATCTATCTCTCTCTCCTCTCGTATCTTTCTTCCTAACTCCCTCGCTTCATCCCCAAGCCCTAACCCTTACCTCCTCAACCTCACCATCATCGTCGTCACCTCTTCCATCAACTCCGAGACCTCACCCCGAGTCCCAACCTCCATCACCGAGAACTCCCTCCTCCTTTTCCTCGTCGACCTCGCCTGAGCCCGACTACCACCACCATCACCCTGATCAAATCTCCTCCCTCATAGTCGCCAGCACTATAGAACACCAATGCTGGCTTCTTCTTCTTCTTTCTTCTCCATTTCTTTCAACCAACCGAGAGCCTCGCCTTCACCATCATCTCTTTCTCTTTCTTCTTCTTCTTCTCTTTTCTTGCTCTCACCGGAGCCATTCACCGCCACCACCCTATTTCTTCGCTGACAAGCACGACCCAGACCCACCTCCAGTCATCACTTCCTCAAAGTACAAACATCATCACCTCTCTCTCTCTCCCTTCTTCTTCTTCTTCACCGAAGCTTTCAATCTCTGACTTCGCCTCGTCGCCGGTGAACTTCGACCCATTGCCGTGCTTCGACCCAGACACTGGACTAGAGCATTCTACGGAGCATCAGCGAGCATCCCAGATCAATACATAGTCGCTTTTATCCAAGGTCGTGAGTACGTCGTGTTTTCAAGCGTTGCCGTCGTGCGAATATCCGTATTTCGTCGTGAGTTTATCAATCGATGCAAGTTTCTAAACTTGCAACATACTACATTATATATACCAATATTTATATAGTTATTTATAATATACGCATTTTAATATTTAGCAAGTTATATCAATATACAATATCATAGCATTAATCTGTATTTCGTATCAATAACAAGTTTATCTTGTTGCATGTTAGTTCATTATAATGTCAATATATTTCCACTGTAGTTTCATTATCTTTTACCTAAACTACAGTATATCCAGTAGCAAACGTAAAGCGTTATTACAAATAGGCATATATATATATATATATATATGAATAAATTAATTATACCTTACAAAATAAATAATATACATTGGTTATTTCTATAGTGTTTAAAATAAACTGGTTACTGTTTTTCATCAAGTATTTATCCTGTTTAATACACATTGCCTGACATGTTCACAACATGTTATCTTGCCTGTTACTTGGATAATTTACCAATACCGACAATCCTGACTTGTTGTCCTGACGGACGTGACTTGTTGTCTAGATAGACATAATCTGTACCTGCCTGTTCCTGTGTTGGCATTAAGTATATGTTATTGATATCTAATTTGAACACGAAACCTGGGGGGAAAGGGGAAATCAATAATGAAACCCGACTTGTAACTCAACGGTTCACTACTTTACAGAGACTGATCAGTCGATATGGCTTCGGGTCCCGGAATGATGATGCTTACATCATTCGTCTGTACATGATATTGTTTTTACTGCCTAGCGGCATGTCTCAGATTCAGTCCCGAGGGTCTTGACCGTGGTCCCGGGCATGCACGGGATACTATTGAGTTATATCGACAATTCCATTAATTGATTTCATATACCGTTAGAATAGATAATTTAGAAACACAGATTTTAGGATATAAGTGGCATACCTATAGGCCATTGTTATAATGCCTATGATTATTGTTTGTACTCATATCTTCTTATAGCATCATGTTCTGGTCATTACTATTATTATTGATATTTATGACGCACTGACGTATGGATTTTGTATGGCCCGGTTCCTTTGACTTGTTACAGGAAGATCGAGAGTATTTTGGCAGGCAAGCTGAGCAGTAAGGGGTTTTGCCGATTAGTTTTGAGATGTTTAGTTTATGTTGTTTATTTCCTAGTTAAAGTTTTAACGATGTGATCCCATAAGGGCCGTGATTAGGATATTATTTCTTGTTGGATCCTTATTCATTTCCGTTATTTTCTTGTTATTATTTCGTTGTGGCAGTTGGACATGTGTTACTTAGATTTTATTTACTGTTCTTAATATCTAATTGACAGCCATAATGTGACTATGGAAGGATCTTTACTCGCCATAGGTAGTATGGTTGGTTTTGTCACGTACCATATTTACTTATTTTGGGAAGCGGGGCATGACAAGATTCTGTTGGTATCAGAGACATAGGTTTTAGGATTAGTCGGGTTTGGTTCATTTGTAGTTGGGTATTGAACACAATACATTAACCAGGAAACCCGGAATTAGGAACATGTCCTGCCACGTTACTACTTTGCTAGTCTTGAATTTATAGTTTATCGACTTCTTGTTTATTAAATCATGTTTATCATTGCTAATCCTTTTCAGTATTCCTGGCTTCAGAATCATGGCAGCTAGAGATTTGCAGTCATACCGGAGGCGTGTAGATAACGCCGCGTTACTTGGAGTAGTGCGTGGTATGTTGGAAAACCAGAAGCGTCAAACTGAGCTGAATCAGCGGCAAGCCGAGACTTTCCAAGTGGGTCTGAAGACGGTCCAACAGACTGTTGTCACAGCAGCTGAGAGGGAAGCGGCTCCCAGATCAACACAGCGTTGTTCCCCTCCGAAAGACGGCGCGACAGAGACGTCTTGCCTGAAGTTCGGGGCAGATGCTATGTTACGACCCGCAGGGTACGGAACGTGACTGGCACTTAAGTTACGAAACGTCTCAAGACGTCCGTAAAATAAGTAAGCCAAAGCCCAGAAACCAAAACCAAATAAGCAAAAGAGTGAAGGAAAACCAATCAATTGAAAGCGAGTTTATCAAATGAGTCATATCAAGCCTTTTTTTAAAAACAATATCAATTTTTCCGAAAATTTCGGCAGAGTCTCCTTTGTAAATACTGGCCCCCAAAATGGGTACAACAAGAATATATATAAATACAACAAATAAGGCATCCCCAAACGGGAGCTAGCTCTTCGCCACAAGGCGGTCATAAATCCCACGCAATGTAAATCAGCAATGTGCGTAATAAACATAAAAAGCACAAGTAAAAAATCATGTCGACTCAAGTGAGCTCGACCCTAAAATACAGCATGAAAAGTCCATAAATCTCACGGTCTCGTCTCTAGGTCAATATACAACAATACTGGTAGATACAGTAGATGGAGTACTCTAGATACAAAGAATATACAAGGTGGTACAAAAAATAATAATACAACCCACCTACGAGCAAAAGCCTCGAGTCCTGGCAAAAGAGGCAAAAGGAGCGGTGCGCCCGCCGTTACTGTGCTGACGGAGTGGACCTGCAAAAGACTGTGGCACAACGGGGGTGAGTTGCCAACTCATGAGTAATAAATAACATCTATAGAGGCTATCGCAAGTATGCACACAAGCATCTTAGCATCTATAATACAGGCATGGCATGATATAATAGCAGGTATGTATGCAATATGAATATACTAGCAGGTATGTATGCAATATGAATATACTCGTGATCTGCATGTGTAAATATAAGAAATCATCTTTTTCCTTTAGGCATCTCTTTTGAAATATCAGCACAATACCAATAGAATCAACCAGAATCCGTGTCCAGCAACGACATCTCAAAACTGTCTCAAATCTCATATATCCATATCGTAGTATCTCTGGCCTCAGCCGTCCGGCTGACCCATCTCAAATATCAATATCTCATCATCTCGCGGCCACGATCGGTATCCTCTGGATATCCGCCGTGCCCAAACAGTCACCGGTAGGTAGTCCATCCCCTGCCAGGCTCAACGTCAGCAACACGACCTTCTTGCCCCGGGGTACCTTACCGGGCCCACCATGTACCCGAGACGGTTCATCCAACTCCTCAAAACGGGTCTCGAAAACCACAGCAAACTCATGGTGGACGACACTTACATCACTAGAAAACCGCAATTTACATATTTTAAAAAAATAATAAGTTTAGAAATTTAGCGGCTTTCCTGCGAAATCCAGGAATATCATAAAATCTCAAGAAATCCTCATAAATGCATATGTCAATGATAATGAATGCATATGGTATCAATAATCAAGTTGCGATGTATGATTAATAGACTAGGTATGAACAAATAACATGATGAGGTACATGCACATGAATAGCAATCCTACGATTTCATTTTAAGGAATTAAAGGCAATAGCACAGGTTTAAGCATCAATTATAGTAAAAGGTTTCAAATTATAGGTTATCTAGTGTGGTGGCATGGCAATTACCAGGGCGTGTGTGTAAGCATGAATAGTGCTCGTGCTGCATATAAAACCCTGGCAATGGTGCAGGTGTCCTATAGAATGGGTTCGCATATGTATGTCAAATAAGGTATGGATGTAGTTACTAATATCACTAAAATCTTTAATTACTTAAACTATCGGGAGACTTGCGCCATCCAAACGATAGTCCCCCGTAGATATTAAATCTACTCACCGGAATCCCTAGCTATCTACGTCCAATCACCGCTTTCCCTTTTCGTGCCGCGTCCGACGTCTCCGCGACCGAACCTGGAATTTACATCAATACAAAACATAAGGTTACATATCATGAAACGACGCAAATCCCGAACAAGAATATCTACGTTCACAAGCTAGGCACAACGTGCACAAGGTGCGCGGAACACACACGAAAACCGCAAAAACTAACTAGAATCGCCGATTTGGTCGCCCGGCAAAGCTAAAACCCGAACACTCAAAAATCCGCACTCACACATCCTAAATGTCATAGGATATGCTAAAAATATAATCAAGTTATCACAATTAATTCATCACATAAATTTATATAAAAACTAGTAAGCATTTACATTCCAAAAATCGGTGCAAACATCACCGATTTGCGACAAAAAAGACTACAACCTAGCAATAACATCCAACCGCATAACTAGTTAGCCACAACACTATAATTACAACACAACAACCATGCTTCAACCTATTTCTATACACAAACCCCTTTCTTGATTTTTCTACAAAGCAATAGCGATCCAAATTCACACTAGATTAACTTAGATTCGCATAATATGAAACCATATAAGCAAAATAACTCCATTAATTAGGTTAGTGTAAAACACTAGAAAGCAAAATAACATAATTAACTTATTAATGGTTTCTAAAACCCTAGTTAAAATTCAAACCATGGACTAAAAAAAACTAGATTAGAAATTAGCTATAATTTTAACACTAAAACAATTTTCAAGTTCTAATTAGCACACTTTAACTACAATTTAGCCAAGGATTGAAATTATACCTCAAACTAGAGATCTAGCAAGAACAATATGCCTCCAAAGATGGCTTCATAGCACCATGACCCAAGTTATAAAACCCAAGGTGAATGGAATAAGGAATGGGAATTAAGTTGTGAGATTAAATTTTGATTTTTGGAGCAATATTTTGATGAAATTTGAGAGAGAAAGAGAAGAGGAAATGGGGGGGAATTTTCAGCAGAGTTCGGCCAGAGGGAGAGGTGAGGGATAGGGGTGGGTGTTGTGAGAAAATTCCCAAGTCAAAGCCATCCCATACCTCACTAAAAACCACCTCAAATTAATATTTTTTAATCCTAAACTTGAATCTATTTCCACCCAACAAAAGAGTTGAAGAAAATAATAGAGGAGGGAGAAAAATTCAGTAGTGGGCTCGGCCCAAGAGAGGTGAGGAAATTGTGAGAGGTTGCACAAAAAAAATTTATGCAAAAAGACCCCCCACAAGTCAAAAATTGCAAGTTTTAGCTCAAAATAAATATATTTTTGTTTTCCGTAATAAAAACCCATTAAAACTTGAAATAAAATACTAAAAATTTATATTACAACTAGATTTTAATTAACATGATTTTAAAGATTAAAATTAGCCCATTTAAATTTGTATTTATCGCTAATTTAATGTATTTTTTTACCGGCTTAAAATAATATAAAAAAATTGAAAAATTAGGGAAAAATTTTAAACGACCAGAATTTTATAAGTAACTCATTAGCTACTAAAAACTAGCAATTACCTATCCAAATTAGGTATAATTAGGCCTAAACTGTAAAATAACAAAAAAGACGATTTACGGAAAAATACCAAATTTTCACCGATTTTCGGGAAAACACCAAAACGACTTTTCAAGGCGCTACAATCTTCCCCCCTTAAAGAAATTCGGTCCCCGAATTTAAAAATATAACTACGCGTACCTTCAAAGAGATGGGGATATTTCTTCCTCATCTCGTCCTCGGTCTCCCAGGTAACCTCCTCGCTGCTCGGGCTACGCCAAAGGACCTTGACAGTTCGTATAACTTTCGATCTCAACTTCTTCACCTGCCGATCCAGGATGACCACCGGCTGCTCTGCAAAAGAAAGGTCGCGCTCTAGCTGGACTGTCGGGTGCTGAATCGCATGCGAAGGGTCGTGAAGGTACTTGCGGAGCATCGAAACATGGAAGACGGGGTGAACATCAGGAAAGCTGGATGGAAGAGCCAAATGGTATGCAACTGCGCCGACACGCTCGAGAATCTTGAAGGGACCCACAAATCTGGGACTAAGCTTTCCCTTTCGCCCAAAACGCATCACGCCCTTCATCGGAGAGACCCTCAGAAAAACATGATCGCCAACTGCAAACTCTAGTCTGCGACGGCGCCTGTCTGCATATGATTTCTTCCTGCTCTGAGCTGCTCTCATCCGGTCTCGAATCAACTGTATCTTCGCTGTCGTCTCGTCAACAAGCTGGCCCCAATATACTGCTTTCGCTGAGCTCGGTCCAACAGACTGGCGATCTGCATCTCCTCCCGTATAATGCCTCGAAAGGTGCCATCTGAATAGTATCCTGGAAGCTGTTGTTGCAGGAGAACTCCACTAACGGTAAATGACGATCCCAGCTACCACCAAAGTCCAAAACGCACGCTCGGAGCATGTCCTCGAGAGTCTGAATAGTCCGCTCTGACTGGCCGTCGGTCTGCGGATGAAATGCTGTGCTGAAACTCAAACGGGTGCCCAATGCCTCCTGAAGTCTCTGCCATAGTCGGCTGGTAAACTGGGTGCCTCTATCGGATACGATACACGTCGGGACTCCATGCAGTCGTACGATCTCGTCGATGTATACCTGGGCATACCGAGCAAAACCGAAAGTCGTCTTCACTGGCAGGAAGTGAGCCGCTTTCGTCAATCGATCCACGATCACCCAAATGGAGTCGTACCCTCGACTGGTCCTGGGTAAACCCACAATGAAGTCCATAGAAATCTGCTCCCATTTCCACTCCGAAATGGGCAAAGGCTGCAACTCTCCCGCGGGCCACTGGTGCTCGGCCTTGACTTGCTGACAAGTCAGGCATCTCGATACGAAATCTGTGACGTCCCTCTTCATTCCGTCCCACCAGTAAACATCTCGCAAATCGTGGTACATCTTGGTGGAACCCGGATGTACGCTGTATGTCGATCTATGCGCCTCCTCAAGAATCTCACGCCGCAGCCCCTCGTAATCTGGTACGCACAATCGAGGCCCAAATCGCAGTACTCCCTGATCATCGATCACGAACTCGGAATCTCTGCCCTGCCTAATCTGCTCCATGATCTCTGAAAGACGGTCATCGCTGGGCTGTGCCTTTCGAATACGGTCAAGTAACTGCGGACGTGCACGAACATGCGCAAGCTGTCCCCTATCGGAGTGAACTCGAACTCAACCCAGCTGTCGCATAAAGTCTGCCAATCTGCCGACGACTGCCTCTGTACTGCGCGCAAACAAGATAGACTACCCCCGGGCCTCCTGCTCAAAGCATCCGCCACTACATTAGCCTTGCCCGGGTGATACAAAATCTCGCAATCATAGTCCTTTACTAGTTCCATCCAACGGCGCTGTCTGAGATTCAGGTCTCGCTGCTGAAATATATACTTTAAGCTCTTGTGATCAGTGAATATCTGACACGACTTGCCGTATAGGTAATGTCGCCAGATCTTAAGTGCAAAGACCACTGCAGCCATCTCTAAATCGTGAGTGGGATAGTTCTGTTCATGACTCTTCAACTGCCGTGAAGCATACGCGATCACCCTGTCATGCTGCATCAATACGCACCCTAGCCCCACTCGTGAAGCGTCATAATAAACCATGAATCCGCCTGATCCTGAAGGCAAAGATAATACCGGCGCCGTAGTCAAACAAGTCCATAGCTGCTGAAAACTGTGCTCGCACTCCTCCGTCCAAACGAAAGGAACTCCCTTCCGGGTCAATCCGGTCAAAGGTGCAGCAATACGGGAGAAATCCTGAACGAATCGCCTGTAGTAGCCAGCCAGGCCTAAGAAACTGCGGATCTCCATATCTGATGTCGGCCTGGGCCACTGCTGAACGGCCTCAATCTTCTTCGGGTCCACACATATGCCATCTCTCGTAATCACGTGACCCAAGAATCCGACGCTGTCCAACCAGAATGCACACTTGGAAAATTTTGCGAAAAGCTGGTGCTCCCTCAAAGTCTGCAACGTAATCTGCAAGTGCTGCTCATGCTCCTCTCTGCTCCGGGAATACATCAAAATATCGTCGATAAACACGATGATGAACAAGTCAAGATACGGCCTAAATGTATGGTTCATCAAATCCATGAATGCGCAGCTGGGGCGTTGGTGAGTCCGAACGACATCACCAGAAACTTATAGTGGCCATAACGCGTACAGAAAGCTGTCTTCGGTATATCCTCCCGTCGAACTCGCAGGTGATGGTACCCTGATCGCAAGTCGATCCTCGAAAAATACCCCGCACCCTGAAGCTGGTCGAACAAATCATCAATGCGTGGCAACGGATATCTGTTCCGCATGGTAACCTTGTTCAGCTGGCGGTAGTCGATACATAAGCGCAAACTTCCGTCCTTCTTCTTGACAAACAGGACCTGAGCACCCCACGGAGAAACACTCGGTCGAATAAGCCCTTTATCTAACAAATCCTGCAACTGATCCTTCAGCTCTCTAAGCTCTGCCGGGGCCATCCGATAAGGCGGTATAGAAATAGGCCCCGAGCCGGGAATCAAGTCAATGCAGAACTCAACGTCGCGCTCAGGTGGTAGCCCAGGTAGCTCATCAGGGAAAACATCAGGGAACTCACAAACAACCGGGACCCGGTCCAACGGAACCTCTGCAGCTCGAGTATCACAAATATACGCTAAGAATCCCTGACATCCCTTCCGCAAGAGCCGACCAGCGCGAAGAGACGAAATCAAGCTGGGAAGGGTGACGCTGCGGTCTCCCTGAATAACAAGGATTGGCTTTCCCGGAAAGTTAAATCTGACAGCTTTCTCACGGCAGTCCACAGAAGCATAACAAGTGGCTAGCCAATCCATGCCCAGAAGCACATCAAAGTCCAACATATCGAGGAGAATCAAATCAACCGATGAATCCCTCTCCCCGATACGAACGGAACACAATCGAAACACAAAACGAGCGACAAACGACTCGCCTATCGGGGTAATAACAACAAGCGGCTGATCTAACGACGACGACTCACGGCCCAACATCGGTGCAAAGTGTGTAGATACGTACGAATGTGTGGAACCTGGGTCGAATAATACCCGTGCGTCGAAAGAGCAAACTAGCAAGGTACCTATCACAACGGCGTTGGATGCCTGCGCATCCTGCGGCGTCAAAGCAAAAACTCGGGCCTGGCCCCTACCAATAACTGGCTGTCCTCGGCCTCGGCCTCCTCGTCCTCTCTGGATCGGACCGCCACGTCCACGACCTCTGGGTGCATCGAACTGTCGTGGAGCATCGCCAGTGATAGGAAGTAGGGCTCTCTGAGGAGGAGGTGGTGATGGTGGTAGGGTAACATGTGGCACTGTCGCCGCTCCCTGTCATCTCACTGGACAGTCCCTGATACGATGGTGCAGACTCCCGCACCCATAACATCCTGGCGACGACTGCTGTCCCTGTGGATATGAACCATATAACTGACCCCGTCCAAATCCTCTGCCAGGCCCATCTCTCGGAAAGAATCTGGCGCGCTGCCTCTGCGACGGCACATCGGTGCGAATCCTCTTCGTCCCAGAAACGGCCGAAGTCTGTGATATGCGTGCCTCCATCCGTAATGCCGTATCCATAGCAGCTGAATAAGCGTCGAAGTGCTGGGCGCCAATAGCAAGAAATAGCTGGGTGTCAAGTCCCTGCACGAACCTCTTCACTATCTTCTCTTCGGTATCCACCAAATACGGAGCATATCGGGATAACTGCGTGAACTGGATGTCATACTCAGACACCGTCATCCCTGGGGTCTTGATCAAGGCCTCAAAACTATGACCTCTGGCGTCACGAACGCTCTCTGGGAGGAAACGAGCTAGAAAGACTGCTGTAAACTCGGCCCAAGTCATAGGCGGTAGACCTGCAGCTCGACCTCTCAAGACTGACTCCCACCATGTCTGCGCGAGGCCCTCTAGACGGAAACTCGCAAGCTCTACCCATCGATCGTCCGAACATCTTAGCGAACGGCAGATCCTGGCTAAACTGTCAAGGAACGTCTGTGGGTCCTCCGCTGCCTCGGTGCCGGTGAATACTGGAGGTCTCAGCCTCATGAAATCCTATAGCGAAACCGGAATGGCCACGGTGGTAGTACTAGGGGCAGGTATCATAGTCGTCTGGGATGTGATAGGTACGTCCTTCGGCCTCGGTGCACGACTGGCCGCTACTAAGGACCCCACCATCTGTCGCAACTCCTGCACGCCCCCCATCATTTGTCGCAGCTCCTCCATACCGGACTCAAGCCTATCCATACGGCCTGGGGAAGGCAGATCAGTCTGTCCCTGCGGCGTAGGCATGCCACCATGCTCAGTCCTCGTCTCGGACGAGCCTGCTGGGATCTCATCTCGGGCGGCGGCCCTCTGCGCTCTCGTAGCCTTCGGCGGCATAGTGGCTGGTACAGGAAAAAGGATAATAAGAACAGTGCAATAGAATCATAGGATACACGGAATTGAAGAAGGAATTTCAAGCAAGTATATCTTAAAGTCACTTAAGCGGAGTACCGTATCGCCAGTATGCCGCGGACATACACACGCTACATTACCCTACTTAAGTCACTTACTCCATCTACCAAGGGTCATCCTACACTCAAAAAGGTAAAACCTGGCTCTGATACCAACTTTGTCACGACCCGCAGGGTACGGAACGTGACTGGCACTTAAGTTACGAAACGTCTCAAGACGTCCGTAAAATAAATAAGCCAAAGCCCAGAAACCAAAACCAAATAAGCAAAAGAGTGAAGGAAAACCAATCAATTGAAAGCGAGTTTATCAAATGAGTCATATCAAGCCTTTTTTTAAAAACAATATCAATTTTTCCGAAAATTTCGGCAGAGTCTCCTTTGTAAATACTGGCCCCCAAAATGGGTACAACAAGAATATATATAAATACAACAAATAAGGCATCCCCAAGCGGGAGCTAGCTCTTCGCCATAAGGCGGTCACAAATCCCACGCAATGTAAATCAGCAATGTGCGTAATAAACATAAAAAGCACAAGTAAAAAATCATGTCGACTCAAGTGAGCTCGACCCTAAAATATAGCATGAAAAGTCCATAAATCTCACGGTCTCGTCTCTAGGTCAATATACAACAATACTGGTAGATACAGTAGATGGAGTACTCTAGATACAAAGAATATACAAGGTGGTACAAAAAATAATAATACAACCCACCTACGAGCAAAAGCCTCGAGTCCTGGCAAAAGAGGCAAAAGGAGCGGTGCGCCCGCCGCTACTGTGCTGACGGAGCGGACCTGCAAAAGACTGTGGCACAACGGGGGTGAGTTGCCAACTCATGAGTAATAAATAACATCTATAGAGGCTATCGCAAGTATGCACACAAGCATCCTAGCATCTATAATACAGGCATGGCATGATATAATAGCAGGTATGTATGCAATATGAATATACTAGCAGGTATGTATGCAATATGAATATACTAGCAGGTATGTATGCAATATGAATATACTCGTGATCTGCATGTGTAAATATAAGAAATCATCATTTTCCTTTAGGCATCTCTTTTGAAATATCAGCACAATACCAATAGATTCAACCAGAATCCGTGTCCAGCAACGACACCTCAAAACTGTCTCAAATCTCATATATCCATATCGTAGTATCTCTGGCCTCAGCCGTCCGGCTAACCCATCTCAAATATCAATATCTCATCATCTCGCGGCCACGGTCGGTATCCTCTGGATATCCGCCGTGCCCAAACAGTCACCGGTAGGTAGTCCATCCCCTGCCAGGCTCAACGTCAGCAACACGACCTTCTTGCCCCGGGGTACCTTACCGGGCCCACCATGTACCCGAGACGGTTCATCCAACTCCTCGAAATGGTTCTCGAAAACCACAGCAAACTCATGGTGGACGACACTTACATCACTAGAAAACCGCAATTTACATATTTTAAAAAAATAATAAGTTTAGAAATTTAGCGGCTTTCCTGCGAAATCCAGGAATATCATAAAATCTCAAGAAATCCTCATAAATGCATATGTCAATGATAATGAATGCATATGGTATCAATAATCAAGTTGCGATATATGATTAATAGACTAGGTATGAACAAATAACATGATGAGGTACATGCACATGAATAGCAATCCTACGATTTCATTTTAAGGAATTAAAGGCAATAGCACAGGTTTAAGCATCAATTATAGTAAAAGGTTTCAAATTATAGGTTATCTAGTGTGGTGGCATGGCAATTACCAGGGCGTGTGTGTAAGCATGAATAGTGCTCGTGCTGCATATAAAACCCTGGCAATGGTGCAGGTGTCCTATAGAATGGGTTCGCATATGTATGTCAAATAAGGTATGGATGTAGTTACTAATATCACTAAAATCTTTAATTACTTAAACTATCGGGAGACTTGCGCCATCCAAACGATAGTCCCCCGTAGATATTAAATCTACTCACCGGAATCCCTAGCTAGCTACGTCCAATCACCGCTTTCCCTTTTCGTGCCGCGTCCGACGTCTCCGCGACCGAACCTGGAATTTACATCAATACAAAACATAAGGTTACATATCATGAAACGACGCAAATCCCGAACGAGAATATCTACGTTCACAAGCTAGGCACAACGTGCACAAGGTGCGCGGAACACACACGAAAACCGCAAAAACTAACTAGAATCGCCGATTTGGTCGCCCGGCAAAGCTAAAACCCGAACACTCAAAAATCCGCACTCACACATCCTAAATGTCATAGGATATGCTAAAAATATAATCAAGTTATCACAATTAATTCATCACATAAATTTATATAAAAACTAGTAAGCATTTACATTCCAAAAATCGGTGCAAACATCACCGATTTGCGACAAAAAAGACTACAACCTAGCAATAACATCCAACCGCATAACTAGTTAGCCACAACACTATAATTACAACACAACAATCATGCTTCAACCTATTTCCATACACAAACCCCTTTCTTGATTTTTCTACAAAGCAATAGCGATCCAAATTCACACTAGATTAACTTAGATTCGCATAATATGAAACCACATAAGCAAAATAACTCCATTAATTAGGTTAGTGTAAAACACTAGAAAGCAAAATAACATAATTAACTTATTAATGGTTTCTAAAACCCTAGTTAAAATTCAAACCATGGACTAAAAAAAAACTAGATTAGAAATTAGCTATAATTTTAACACTAAAACAATTTTCAAGTTCTAATTAGCACACTTTAACTCAAATTTAGCCAAGGATTGAAATTATACCTCAAACTAGAGATCTAGCAAGAACAATATGCCTCCAAAGATGGCTTCATAGCACCATGACCCAAGTTATAAAACCCAAGGTGAATGGAATAAGGAATGGGAATTAAGTTGTGAGATTAAATTTTGATTTTTGGAGCAATATTTTGATGAAATTTGAGAGAGAAAGAGAAGAGGAAATGGGGGGGAATTTTCAGCAGAGTTCGGCCAGAGGGAGAGGTGAGGGATGGGGGTGGGTTTTGTGAGAAAATTCCCAAGTCAAAGCCATCCCATACCTCACTAAAAACCACCTCAAATTAATATATTTTAATCCTAAACTTGAATCTATTTCCACCCAACAAAAGAGTTGAAGAAAATAATAGAGGAGGGAGAAAAATTCAGTAGTGGGCTTGGCCCAAGAGAGATGAGGAAATTGTGAGAGGTTGCACAAAAAATTTTTATGCAAAAAGACCCCCCACAAGTCAAAAATTGCAAGTTTTAGCTCAAAATAAATATATTTTTGTTTTCCGTAATAAAAACCCATTAAAACTTGAAATAAAATACTAAAAATTTATATTACAACTAGATTTTAATTAACATGATTTTAAAGATTAAAATTAGCCCATTTAAATTTGTATTTATCGCTAATTTAATGTATTTTTTTTTACCGGCTTAAAATAATATAAAAAAATTGAAAAATTAGGGAAAAATTTTAAACGACCAGAATTTTATAAGTAACTCATTAGCTACTAAAAACTAGCAATTACCTATCCAAATTAGGTATAATTAGGCCTAAACTGCAAAATAACAAAAAAGACGATTTACGGAAAAAAACCAAATTTTCACCGATTTTCGGGAAAACACCAAAACGACTTTTCAAGGCGCTACAATCTTCCCCCCTTAAAGAAATTCGGTCCCCGAATTTAAAAATATAACTATGCGTACCTTCAAAAAGATGGGGATATTTCTTCCTCATCTCGTCCTCGGTCTCCCAGGTAATCTCCTCGCTGCTCGGGCTACGCCAAAGGACCTTGACAATTGGTATAACTTTCGATCTCAACTTCTTCACCTGCTGATCCAGGATGACCACCGGCTGCTCTGCAAAAGAAAGGTCGCGCTCTAGCTGGACTGTCGGGTGCTGAATCGCATGCGAAGGGTCGTGAAGGTACTTGCGGAGTATCGAAACACAGAAGACGGGGTGAACATCGGGAAAGCTGGGTGGAAGAGCCAAATGGTATGCAACTGCGCCGACACGCTCGAGAATCTCGAAGGGACCCACAAATCTGGGACTAAGCTTTCCCTTTCGCCCAAAACGCATCACGCCCTTCATCGGAGAGACCCTCAGAAAAACATGATCGCCAACTGCAAACTCTAGTCTGCGACGGCGCCTGTCTGCATATGATTTCTGCCTGCTCTGAGCTGCTCTCATCCGGTCTCGAATCAACTGTATCTTCGCTGTCGTCTCGTCAACAAGCTGCGGCCCCAATATACTGCTTTCGTTGAGCTCGGTCCAACAGACTGGCGATCTGCATCTCCTCCCGTATAATGCCTCGAAAGGTGCCATCTGAATAGTATCCTGGAAGCTGTTGTTGCAGGAGAACTCCACTAACGGTAAATGACGATCCCAGCTACCACCAAAGTCCAAAATGCACGCTCGGAGCATGTCCTCGAGAGTCTGAATAGTCCGCTCTGACTGGCCGTCGGTCTGCGGATGAAATGCTGTGCTGAAACTCAAACGGGTGCCCAATGCCTCCTGAAGTCTCTGCCATAGTCGGCTGGTAAACTGGGTGCCTCTGTCGGACATGATACACGTCGGGACTCCATGCAGTCGTACGATCTCGTCGATGTATACCTGGGCATACCGAGCAAAACCGAAAGTCGTCTTCACTGGCAAGAAGTGAGCCGCTTTCGTCAATCGATCCACGATCACCCAAATGGAGTCGTACCCTCGACTGGTCCTGGGTAAACCCACAATGAAGTCCACAGAAATCTGCTCCCATTTCCACTCCGGAATGGGCAAAGGCTGCAACTCTCCCGCGGGCCTCTGGTGCTCGGCCTTGACTTGCTGACAAGTCAGGCATCTCGATACGAAATCTGTGACGTCCCTCTTCATTCCGTCCCACCAGTAAACATCTCGCAAATCGTGGTACATCTTGGTGGAACCTGGATGTACGCTGTATGTCGATCTATGCGCCTCCTCAAGAATCTCACGCCGCAGCCCCTCGTAATCTGGTACGCACAATCGAGGCCCAAATCGCAGTACTCCCTGATCATCGATCACGAACTCGGAATCTCTGCCCTGCCTAATCTGCTCTATGATCTCTGAAAGACGGTCATCGCTGGGCCGTGCCTCTCGAATACAGTCAAGTAACTGCGGACGTGCACGAACATGCGCAAGCTGTCCTCCTATCGGAGTGGAAATGATTTTTGATGAATTATTGGAGCTTGAAGAAGTGGAAATGTGGTGAGAAAAAGTTTGGGGCAGCAAGAGGGGTCGGCCATTTGAAGGAAGAAGTGGGGAAAGTGTGGAAGATTCTATGTTAAAACTCATTAAAACACTTATCTTTATGCCAACTCTTAATAATTTAATTAAAATTTTCATTAACCTTCAAAATATCTAGATATTTTTTCCAAGATATTTTGCTAGAAGTCAAAGAGCTTAATCTTGTGATTAAGTTGGCATGGATTCAAATTAGCATAATTAACCGAATCCAAATTGTAATTTGTAACAACCCCAAATTTCCTATACAAATATTTTTTCAAAAATCCATAAAGGGGTATTTATTGCCTGAGCACAAGACTTAAGTAATTAATTAGCAATTTAATTATAAGAAGGAGCTTGTAACTCATTGGTAATACGTTGCATTGCTGAACCAAGCCACCAGAGTTCAAATCCCATACCCCCACATTATTTTTAATATTTATTTTGTTTTAAATTTTATAGAAACCCAACAGTCCACACGAGATAACTCCCAAACTTTCTACTGAACCTGAAAAACTGAAAGTACCAGAGTGTTCACCTGACGACTCCCCACCTCCTAGGCACCGGACTCGGCCCGACTCGGCCGAGTCGCCTGAAGGTGAAATGTGCCTTTTCCACTTTTGAAACCCCCTGTATGCTTCATTTACAGAGATCGGTTTCAGAGAGCCCATTAACTACCATTTACTCTATTTTTAATGATTTTTATACATTTTTACAATTTTTTTTATTTAAAACCCTTCATCTACCTTAATCCTAACCTAACCCTATAAATACCACCCCTACCCTCTACCCTCTCACCCCAAAAATCTGAGCCAACTCTCTAAAATTCTCAAGAACTATTGTGTGCAATCGAATTGAGCGAAAGGCGAAGCTCCGGCGAATTCTTCGGCGGAATTTCCGGCAACGACCGTAGGAACTCCCGGCGACGAAGCGACGCACCGGCGACTCCTCCCGTTCCACCTCCCTCTCCTTGTTGTCCTAAACCCGTAAGTCCCATTTCTAACTTTCTTTTCCATTCTAAAAATACGGATTTACAAAACCCGACGGAATCGGAACAAATCCGATTTCCGATCCGGTTTTCTTATAAAACTTCACTTCTCGTTAATACAATTATACTTAAACTCTCTCATGTTGACTATTAAACACCAATCAACCAAATTGACCAAGTTTCATTTCACAAAATGATGGCTATTTCACTTTATCGTATTTTTCATTTAAATACCACATTGTTTCAATTATACATTTAAATCATTAAACTTGTTATACTTTTAAGTAGATCACGAGATAACGACCTACCTCCTCACACACTCATATGCAACATGAAAAGACTGACGAGCTAAATATACTTACAGAAATGAAAATTTAAACATGGAAAAGTGTACGAGCTAAAGTACTTACACAGTGAACAAGCATTTGCAAAGAGGGAAATAGTTCGACTTTATTTATAATCAAAAATAAATACAAGATATTTGGGGCTTCTCAGCTTTGCGAAAGTGCCCGAAGGCTTACAAAATTTTGAAAAAGAAAAAAAAAACAAAATATCCCCGAGGAAGGAAAGATCAGGCCTCCCGTTCGGCCGGGATCTCACCCTGCTCGACGCCGCCATCAGGGACCGGAGCTTCGGCCTCTGGGTCAGCGCTTCTGCTGACGGCTTCGCTCCCAGCGGCCATCTCGGTGCCTCCCCCCTGCGGCGCTTCCTCGGAGAGAGGGTACTTAGCATGGAGCTCGCTGTCGGCGAACTCTGGCATTGACATCTTGACGGCGTCGAGGGCGTCATGCCAAACGATGGCCGCGGATTCATCGAGATCGGAGTAAAATTGGTTGGATGCCTTATATCCCTCCACGATCTTTGCCGCCCGATTCTCGGCGAGTTTCACGGCGTCTATCGCCCTCGGACATCCTTCTTGAGGGCGTCTCTTGACTTCTTCATCACATTGCAGAGGTTGTTAGCCTCCTCCAACTTGGCTTGAGTAGCCCGGTTGGACTTGCTCAGAAGTCGGTGGGACTCCTTTAGCTTGGAGTTCGTCAGCGTCTCAGCACCAACCGTGAGTCGAGGATAGTCGCCTTTTCCTCCGCCTGCTGCAGTTGAAGGCGAAGATCCTCCTCCCGCAAGGAAGATTCGCCTGCCTTTTTCAAGGCTGGGGTGATCTCCTTGGACTCCATAGCGACGAGGAGGGCGCAGTGATGAAGGACCTAAGGAAAGCAGCAAAGGGGTTAGAAAAGTTTAAACCGAGAAAAAAATGCGTAAGGAACTTTTAAGGAAAGTTGGATACTGATCTGAACCGCCTCCTGAGCTATGGCGGTCATCTGGGCCTTCATGGTCCCACGGGGAATCTTAACCCCGGCTGCTTGCTCCATGTCCGAGAGCAGGCTGTCGGCGACGGAGAGCCCTGAGGGCACCTTGATGCAGAAGTCGCCCTCCTGCATGGGGATCCCGGTAGAAGGTGCCCGAGAGACCACCCGCTTCTGTCTTTTGAGGGGGATTTTGGCGGGCTCAGCCTCTTCCTCCTCCTCCCTCGTCCAGGGAGCCGGGTCCCGCGCGTGCTTATGACCCTCCCGCAGCGTTCTTCTGGGACTCGGGGCACGGCAGAAGGCTTGGTCGGTGGAGTTGGCCTCGGGGCCGAGCTAGGACCGGGCCGGGACGAGCTTGCTCCCCCGGTCTTCTTTCCTTGGGCCTTTGCGGCCATGGCGGCTAGGATTTTTGATCAGTCCATGAGCTCTGCAAAGAAGAAAACACAAACAAAAGGGGGTTAGCGGCTCTGAAACAACAAAGGAAATTTAGCAAAGTCTAAACAGATAGTCTAAAGCCCTAACTTACCTAGAAAGCGTGCAGGACTGAGCCCAGCCCAGCTCAATGCCTGCTCGAAAAGCAGGACATCGGCCCGCTAGATCGGTTCCCACAAGGACACCGCCCTTGTCTCGGGGGAGGACGACTGTTTCGCCCATGGGCAGTCGGCCATGTGCCACTGTGTGGGCACAGGTCAATCCCCGCCCTCAGGTGGCCCGACAAATATAAACTTCTCCTTCCATTCATGGATGGAAGAAGGAACAACTACTACTCCCTACCCGGCCACCCCACTCTTACGTTTTTTAAACGAGAAATACACCCAGCTCGGTTCATCCTTGCAAGTGCTAGGATGATTCTTATAGCAAAGGAAAGAAACAAGGAGGGTCAAACCGAAGGGGATATTTTCAAGTTTTAACCGGACCAGAAACCCGAGGAGGATTCTCCACGAGTTCGATGCTAGCTGGCCCGGAGCAAGGTGGAAATAACGAAGCACCCTACAAACCTCGGTTGGGAAGGGCAGACGCATTCCTGCCCGGAATGCTTCCAGATACAGGGCAATCTTCTTCCCCCGCACCTGGTCCGCACGCTCACCCTCTCTAGATAAACGAAGTGAATAGTTAGAGGGGATATGGAACCGAGCCCGAATTTCGGAAAGCTCGTCCAGACTCTTCAAAACAGAGGGCGCATCGCGGGTGTTCCTAATGCGTGCCTTGGGAGCTCTTGTCGCCGCCCGATGGCGAGTGACAACGGTGGCCCTGACTCTTGGGGGTGAACCCGACACGGAAGACGCAGTAGAAGAAGAACCCTCTCGGCTATCTGAAGTCGAAGAGGGGGAAGAAGACCCACTGGACTCGCCCCCAGCAACTGGAGTCTCATTGTCTGACTCTACCTTTTCTATCTCTACAGATTTCTCAGATGAAGACATCTAACCTGATTCAAAGAAAGGGACCCGCTGAGGAAAAATGAGAATCCGATCTAAAGGGAGGAGTGGCAGACAATCTTCAACAATGAAAGAGAATTAGGGTAAAAGTGTTGGCCCTAGGATGGTCCTCTCCTATTTATACACTCCAAAGAAAGCATCCGACGGCTCAGATCGATTCCCGCCAAAACGAAACGTCGCGCCTATCAGTCATCAGAGCTCCATGTGGCAATTGACCATTGGGGATGTCTCTTCGATAGCAGGAGTCAGAGACAGCCTGTCACGTCCACTAACCCACATCGAATACGTGGCTCGGATCCCAACAGACAATCAAGCGAAACGGCTCCCCCCTCTTTAAAGCGCAATCATTTCACTGATCCGCTGATATTATCGGGGATACGCGTGAAGATTAAGACGCAAGGGGAGATGCCACGTGGACTCGAAAATCGAAACGGCGCAACTGCCTTATACCACGTCGCTCCGGACATTCTGCACTGATAATTCTCAGCAACAGACTGGGCCGAGAAAACCAAGCAGGTCACTCTCGACCCGACCCATAAATAGATCGGAACGAGAGTGGAGGGCTAATGATGATGCTCATAAATGGGAATTCCTCATATCACGACACGTGGCAAATGACATGTCATCCGCGTCAGCCCGCTAGACTCCTGAGGGCTACCGAGATAAAATCAGTGTAGAGCATTGGTGACTTTTCTCGGACGGTCTCCAAGCTTACATCCCCGCTTCTTGCTCACGAGCAATCCAACAGCCGAACTTGTACCCCTCTTTTCGTACTCGTCTCTGAGCAATTGCAGAGCTGAGCCACCTCAGCCTTCCGGCTCGTCTCCGAGCCATCCGTCGAGCTGACCCTCCCCAGCTCTCCCAATCAACCGAGAGCATAGAGCCCTGGCGTTTCCGTAACGGCTCCGCGTATCTCACCAAAACGAGATATCCGCCGCCCCACATTCCATGTCCCACGCTGGCGCATCCCTCTATTAATAAGCGTATCCCGCCGTTAATGGACGGATCCCGCCGTTCATGCGGGCGTAACGTAAGGGCGTAACTGACGGCGAGGATCTCGCGCATACTCGCTCCATGCGACTACTATAAAAAACTCTCTTCCAGACGATTCAGATAACTCGAATTAATTCCAATAAACCGCTACTCTGCTCATATTCCTCGGCGCTAACTTGATCGTCGGAGGGTCGTACGGTGGTCACCCACCTCAGGACTTCACTTGCAGGTAGCTCGGCTTAAACTCCAACATCAATCCATTAAGATCCACACACACAACAACAACCACATCAAATCTCAACCATTCTAGACGCTCGTTACAAGATCGACGGAGTAAACCATCTGAGGGAGATCTGAACCTCCATCAACTTTGTTAGTACGTTTTTCTATCTGTTAAATTAAAGAAAGGCAGTAGGAAAAACCAGAGTACAAAATTTTAATTTTAATTTCCAAATGGGGACGTACGGATATTAAATTATTTTGCATTGTGAGAAAATTGCAAAACTTTTGGGCTTGCTCGGCATCGTTATATAAGTGAAAATCTTTTGGAATAAAATATGAAAGCTTTTGATTCTCTTAAGTTTCTTTGTCATTTCCGAAAGGTTTTGACATGATAAATAGGTCTGGGAATTTCCGAAATTGAGAGAGGATGGTATATTTCTATAGCATCATCATAGAAGTGAAAATCTTTTGAAATAAAATATGAAAGCTTCTGATTCTTTTACTATTATTTTTTTTGGCATTTCCCAGAGGTTTTGATCTAATAAATATGTAGCATGATGAGAGAAATATAAGGTCTTTGAGAATTTTAGACATTGAGTTTAATTTTTTTTCTCGCACGTGGGGCCCTTGCTAGTATTTTTAGAAAGAAAATTATTTTTCTCTCTCCATAAATTTGATAATTCTCTTTGCCATTTCATCATCTATTTTTCTCATTTTTTCCACAATTTTTTCTCTCTACTGTTCTTAAAAATAAAATTATATATAAAAAAGGAACTTTAAAGGTGATAAAAATGGTGACTGCTTGAAAAATAAAGAAGCAAAATAACTTTCTTTGTAATATTTATTGCTTGTGATTCAAAATATGTATTTTGTTAATTAACTAATAGTCCAAATTATTCAAATTGAAATTGTATTGAATTTTGCAAGATATGAGATAAAAGAAAATTTGTCAAAAAATTATTAATGTGAAAATTTAATTAAGGTGTCCATATAATATTTTATTTTTCCATTATACTTAATTCCTTATATTCAAAATAAAAAATTCTCTTTGGAAACAACAGTTTTTGTATTGCATTTAAAAAAAATTTTATTGTGCTAATGCCGATGCATGCAAGAAATTGCAATAGTCGCAAAGCGTGTGTGATTTGATTTTCGAAAATAACATTGATAATATATGTTTTAAACTTTTTATTATTATTAAGATCCCATTTTGTCTAAGGAAAAATATATTAGAAGGGAAAAGTTAAATTTATAGAGGAGAAGTAAAGCAAATTAAGAGCATTGACATCACTCGATAAAAAAAACCATGAGACCTGGCATAAAAAAGAGACAAAATCGTTATACATGCTCGTGTGTTATAAACAACCCAAAAAATGTCAAATACAAGAAAAATACTAATCTCTTTTTCCCCCATAAATGATGAGATCCTCGCATGATAGATGGAATAAATTAGCCACCTCCTTCTTATTAATAGGGTATCTACGCTCGAATCCGGAGTCCTTCATGGGCTACTCCAACCACCACAAATGGGTTACTAATTGATATTTTTTGGTATTCGTTTTCTTTTTATTATTCTTATTATTACTTTTGTAATTGGTTGAGAAAAAATATGGAGGAAGATTTCCTCCAAAAGGGCAGTTTAGGCAGATGTGGCGCCTTTAGGAAGAGCAGTTTCTTGTAATTTTGAAAAGAAAAGACAGTTCCCAAACTTATGCCCAGTTTTCAGTAAACAAGCCAAAAGAAATAATAGCTATATTTTAGGTTAATATGCACTTGATTTATGTTCATGTTGTAGTTGTTCTCATGAACACCAAATTATCAATTCAAAATGGAACAACTTCTATGGTTCAAATGGAAAATTAACTGCGAAAAAATTAGGTTTTGTTTTTATAGTCTACAGCTCAGAATAAGACTTGGGCACTAACAAAGTACAAATGCTTTTGCAACAAAAAAAGCCATATGAAACATCAAAAGTCCAAATTACATAACGAGAAAATTTGACAAGACAATGCAACAGTAAACAAAACCAGTAAAGGATGAAGATTAGTAAAGCTAGCAAAAAGAGCAAATTGCAATAGTCTGAAGTAAATAAATTTACAGAAAGCAGGGATAAAAGAAAAGAACAGAAAATTGAATAAAGAGCAGAAATTGGAAACTGTAGAGAGAAAAGACATAGGGCATAAGATATATAATGAGATTAATGGAGGAAAGAGGCCATAGGAGAGAATTTCCCTCCTATGGCATCGAAAAAATACACTCTCCACCAATTTTTCCGACGATCGGCCCCCATCATCTTCATCGTCATCATTTAAGATGTGGGTACACCAAATTTCATGTGATTCCACAACTTTTTCACCGTTGATTTAGTGGGCTCAAAATTAACGGTTTACCGACAATAGAACTTTTTACATTGCTAAATCAACGGTGAAAAAGTTGTGGAATCACATGAAATTTGGTGTACCCACATCTTAAATGATGACGATGAAGATGATGAGGGCCGATCGTCGGAAAAATTGGTGGAGAGGGTATTTTTACGACGCCATAGGAGGGAATTCCCTCCTATGGCATCTTTTCTCCATTATTCTCATATATAATATTGCAGGTAAAGGTACTTAAAAATTAAAATATAGGGCAAAACGGTAAGTAAATTAACAGAGGAAAAGTCACATGATAAAAGATCCTTCAGCTGATTTCCATAGCATAGGACAGAAGAAAAAAATAAGATAATAAAATAACATTAGAATTCTACAAAGTGCATCCAATTATAAGGTTTCAGTCTCATGTATGCAAATAGCATTTAAAAGTGTTCGGTGGCAACTAAACAAGAAGAGAACTGCATACAAAAATGCCTCACATATACAAAAAAAGGATAAAATCAGACTAGATCTATCTATGGAAACATCACCAGTTAATTACACGTTAATAGAATTTACTCACCATCCTAAGAATAAGTAAATTACTTCAAAACAGAACACCAAGAAACAAGCAAAAGAACACAGCAAGCAGGATAAGTTCTTGGGTCAATGGCGAGACAAGATCAACCAAAAGTTATTGTACCATAACCCTGCTCATCTTCCAACATGTTTGATTTTTCGAGCGACCCTCTCCCGGGATTACAGGAAACATTCTTTCTGCGCCTGTAAGCACCTTTGGGCGCTGCTTTTTCATTTGCATAACCATGTGAGCGATGAGTATTGCTGCTGCCTCCCTCTGGCCTGCTGCTCCCCCGTCGGGGATAAGGTTGGAATCTAGATCCATCTCTTCTTATTCTTTGTTCACGATAAGGTAATTGATGAGGGGAAGAATAAGGTGAGCGCCTTGGAGACCGAGCATACCCACCCTGTTCTGTACGGCCACGGCCCCTGCTTTGGTCACCTGAGACAAGCGCGAAGAAATTCGTTCATGCTGGGAAAGTAATACCAGAGACAACATTCAATATTTGTTCCTAGCTAAATTTCAGCCCCCCCCCCCCCACACCCCCCCCCCACAAAACCAAAAAAAAAAACCCTCTGTCCTCTGGAGTAATAAGAATATGAGGACGAAAAAGAAGAAGAATGGGGTAAAGAATTGCCCATAGAGAGAATCTTCCTTACTAAATTAACCTGCATTTTGCCCCCAATTTTAATTGCAGTAAGATTTTCTGTCAAGTTTATATTCAAAAATACACTAGAGTTTCCGCAACAACCTTTTGCCACTATTTCATTAATGGTTATACTAATACCTTTACCAAGGTATATTTAGGGAGTAAAAGGAAATCGAATTAAACAGAACAATCAATAGTCGTTAAACTAAGGGGGCAAAACCACAGGTTTTTCTAAACAAACTTGTATTTTGGTAAATGGGCAAAAAAGTAAGAGGTTTCCTGAAATTTAGTGTCAGTGAAGCAAAGTAAAAAAGCAGGGAAACATATCATCGAGGGGATTTAAAATACCCAAATACCGTCCAGGTGTAGGTGTACACGGGCGTCTCCTCTTCGCCTGGAAGAAGTAACAAACAGACTAGTTTCTCAACAGCAAGATATTAATCAAGCAGACCGTTTAAAAGTCGTAAACATTAACAAGGGAAAACCTATAATAAACCGAAAGAAGAAAAAAATACTTCAATTATACAATTTAAAATACACTATGGTTAACAAGAAAGGAACAAAGGATCAGAAGAGCAGGTAAAGTCGATTAGGGAAAGAGTATATTCATGACATGCTCCATGGATGTCATTCATTACTGGTGTGAGATACCATAAGTGCCTGATTAGGAGAGTTGCTAGTGGCCGTTAATTAGATGTTGAGTGAATGCTGACGTTGATTAGTTGAACAATTTTGCTATTGTGTAGTTGGTATGATGCATGAAAAACCAATCTAGCTGTATCAGCGTCTCTGATTGTTGCCAACACAGCTGCTGCAATGGCTTCTGAGTATAAACAAAAACCTTCAAGCCAAACAAAATAATGCCGAAAGAAGATTCTCTTAAATGATCCCTACAGCATTGTATGGAGGTTAGTTACCTTCTCCACAATAAACGGTTGGCCGTCCAAAACTGAGCGATGGAGATATTTAATGCAGCGATCAGCATCTTCAACGGTTTCCATGGTCACAAATGCAAAACCCTGAGACTGCTGGGTTCTGGGATTAATAATCAGATGGCAATCAAGGACCTGCGTAAATCAAGTCGATCAATCACTAAAGCATGGATGAAACGGAAGATGAATTAGGCCAAAGCTAACCTTCCCCATTTGTGTAAAGTGATCTCTAAGGTTCATCTCTGTCACCCTAGAGGTAAGCCTTGTAACATGAAGGGTGCAGCCTGCGTTTACTGCCACTGTCCTGCTATGTGACACCGAATTAACACACACACACACACACACACACACAAACACAAGAGAGATAATGGAGGAAAACCCTCTCAGACAGTCAAAAAATGAACTCTACGTTTTTGTTTTTATCGTAAAGTCTGGACATCCATCTTGATCTTCAAAGTCAACGCGTAAAGTTACAAAAATTCACAACTTCCATATTTCTTTTCCTTTCATGAGGTGGCTGGATTTTCTGGTAATAGGACATTTTCGGCCAGTAGATCGATAGGTGAAAAGTATCAAAATATCATGAAATTTGGTGCATTTATGTTTTAAACTAGGATGATTAAGATGGACATTGCTGATCATTCAAAAAAAAATGGTGTAGGTAGACTTGTGATCATCATAAGAGGGAATTTTCCTCATATGGCCTTTCTCCTCAATTATTCTAATAATGAATTGCTGGTAATATACAAGTCAGAGTAGGCATTGACCTGCTTCGACTTCGAGATCGAGATCGTGATCGTGAATGCAAGAACTCTATTCGGCGGGGAGACGGATAATTGGATAAGAACCGTCCTTGTGACACGGGTTCAGGAGTGCGGGGAGGCCGTGAAATCTCAGATCGTAGCCTGGGACGGCGAGCCAGAAACCTTCCATGAGATGGTGACATGGCGCGGGAAGGCGGTGTCTTATGTGAAGGGGATCTTGGGTTCCTCAAAAACATCACAACCTGTTACAATAATACCTTAGTAAACACCATTTTAAACGAGGAAGCAGGGCCTAAGCTGTCACAATATTTGACGATCATGTAGCAGTATAGCCCATCAGGGGTTGTTGCAGCTGTTGCCTATTATTAAAGCTTTATATGGCATAGAATGAACTCATTGTTTGATAGAGGATAGAAGTTCACATAGGATTTGAGAAAAATAAAAAACTGAAGAGAGGTTGCCACTTCATTGCCACTGTAACAGTGAGACTGTAGAGCATGAATCCTTGTATTACATTTTATAGTTTGGAAACACAACATTCAAATAGCAAATAGTAAAGCTGAAGACAACCATTAAAAAACGCATGCACATACGGAACTAAAAGGAAGAGCCTTATAAATGGTTCAGAAAAATGTCAGCATTGCATAAAGCAAAAATACACATCAGAACTGCTGCAACTGCATGCCTTTCATCTACATTTTCATCTATTGATAAAAACTCAAGTCATCAATGATGTGTAAAATAGTTCGCTAACAAAAAAGTGGGTAGTATAGGAGAAATCGATCAAATCATACCAAGAAAAAAGAGAAAAAAGAGTTGCCTCATTATTTGAAAGCATGACAAATATGCGAGCACGGATTTAGTTCATCTAATATCCTAATTCTCATAACACCCGCATGACCGAAGCGCAAGCACGCATTTTCAGGAAGACCCGCAAAGGGATTGTTAAACTAGAATTTGTAATTGTTAGAGACAACTTTTTTGGAACGTATTGATAAGTTGACTGTTCCTTTCCGCATCCCATGAAATCTTATCCGAGAAGAGAGGTCATATTCTAGTTAGACCAGCATTCCAAAAAGGATCTACCTGCCTTACCAAGCCAAGTATGTGTTGTGTTAGACTACTAAACCACATCTTATTCTCTCCTTGTAATTCTTGGAACTTCCTATTTACTAGTACTCCCACCTTTACAAAACTAAAGAGATAATGTATTCATTTCATAACTATAGGACAATTTCTATGGACAAGAGACTTTATTTGATCCAATAACCATTATTGAGTCTCAAGATAAATTTTTTCCTTACCAATTTGCCATGAAGTTTATTAACAAAGCAAAGAGTGGGTCTAAAAAAGGTTGTGAAAGCACTTGCTTAAGTAACACGACTAGGTAGGTGTAACGTCTTCAAAATAATAAAATATGATTTTTGGGAAATTTTATAATTTAATATTATTTTAATGAATATTTTAATATTCTGGTATAATTAAATACAGATAAATGGGGAAAAATTATGGAAAATTCTAAAATAAGGTATTTTAAGGAATTGCCTCGTTTTCTGTGCATGCCCCCATTTCCTCTAGTTTTGACCCTGAGTATGTCTCGTTTTGACTGATTCCATCTAGGGTGAAATCTGGGTTGATTTTCCTATGTTGGTGTATAATTTGGGACTTGTTTTAGCATGGATTTTGGTATTTGGTGATTCATTCCTGTCGGGTGGCGTTTGGACGTCAACGACAAGTGGATTTTGATTGTGTTTACATGCGAGTCGATGGGTTTTTACCTATGCGGGTAGCGTGTGCCATTTTGGTTTCCAATGTGATTTTCATGTGCTTTAGCATTGTGATATACTTGTAGGTACCCCGCGTGATGTTGAGGCAAAGGAGGTGAAGATAGCGACATCGGCTTTGGCACACGAGAAGCAAGGTGAGTAGATTTATATCTATGGGGAGAAGTCGGGTGGATGGCGTATAGCACCCCCGCAGTCCGTGGTGATGTATACGAATACGTATACACACGAATATTTATTATGTGTTGTTTAGGGTTATTGATGGTAATAATGATATTTTGATGATAAGAATATATTGGTTTAGTATAGTGCGAACCCTAGAGTAGTGGTTGCACTCACACATACATTTACACACATACTTGCATTCATTCTTTCATTTATTAGAGTGCATATGATGGTGCGTATATCTACACATGGGTATGGGACTATGTGTTTATATACGGGATTGGAGGATGATACGTGGTTTGAGATGATACTTGATGTGAGGCCGTGAGATCGGCGATGTGACATAGTTTGCCTTTGAGGTGCGATATGATAGTTTTAGCGGGCCTTTGGACATGTGCTTTACCCGCATTCATATTTTTATAGATGGTATCGATTTGTACTAGACTTAGAGTAGTACCCCAGATTATGCGATCTGATGATAGTGATACCTGATATGTGATGAGGTACTGTGATATTGACCCCTTCCCAGCTATTGGGATGCCGTACGACGATCTACCGTACGAGCCGATATTGATGATAGATCCGCACTCATGACTCGAGGATATCTTACGATATGTTATTGAGGCGGGATCACCGACTGTCATATCTATATATATTGACTCAGATTAGGTGGTTTCTTACCCCTCCTGTCTAGATTACTTAGTAGACATTAGACTGGACCGAGTCATACCTATTTCAAACTAACGAATCGGGGATATTTTAAAGATAGGCAGAAGGGTCATACGGATATTTTCAAATGATGTATCTTTTCTTAAAACACCGTAGCCCTTGTTTTTCCAAAAGCCCTGATTCGTCTTATTTCAAATGGCACCCCTGCATGACTTGTACAGATTGGTGTAGATTCTTTACTTTTGCGTTGATTATTCGATTCCGCATATTCATGCTATTTGCATTGCATCGCTTGTACTGTGGTTATATTTCAGTCATGCTGCTAGGACACCAGCACCATTATCGACGATGCATATGTTCCACGTACACTTGTTGCCGGCTCACACACTCATCATCGATAATTGCCATGTCACTACACTATAGTACTATTGCATTCATGATATGATTCTGGCATGGCATATTGTACACTTATACCTGTACACATATATAGATGATTCTAGCTTGATTGGGGATTTGGGAACCGCAAGATACTCTTTAAAAACAGATTCCTTTTAAAAGAGCGGTCTCCCTCGACATGTGCATATTATTATTCCATGTTGCATGACTTACTGATATGCTTGCATTACTGTTACATGCCGCATACATCATGCTTTGACTGTACGCATTGAGATATGTTGTTTCTATGATATTTCTGGATTTGGGAACCGAGGGTATTTCAAAAGAGAATATGTCAATTCTTTAAAAAACCCGGTTACCCTTGATATGATATTTCAGTGCGTCCACCATGTGTTTTCTCGGTGCTGAGAGCGATATGTGTAACCCGAATCGAGGCGTGGATGAGCCGATTGCGGGTACATGGTGGACCCGGTATGGTTCCCCTCGGCAAGATGATCGATGAGCTTTGCCGATTGAGCCTGGAGGCGGGCGAGTACCTACCGGTGATTGGTTGGACCTGGCGGTTATCCGGAGGATACCGACCAGAGTCGATAGATGTTTTGGGCATACTGCCGGGGCCGAGGGCCGATACCGCGGACAGAGCCCGCGGGCCGATCCGGACAGACGGAGCCCGATATATGAGGATTTACGTGCCGATGCTGGGTACAGTTTTCATGATGTTTTCGGGTGTCGATGCTGGGCACCCTGGTTCCATGATTTTGATGTGTCGCGAGGGACACGGGTGGTTATATCCTCATATTATTTCCCATGCACATGATTCATGATATTTACATGCATGGTGGTTATTGTCAGTGGGTGACGAGTGGACGGGATCCACGAGTGTGCAGATTTGATTACATTGGTTATACCTCATATTCATGACATGCTATTACCTGAGGCACTAGCACGAGCACTTGGCACTACACTCATGTATAGAGATTACATTGCCAGTTTAGCATGCTTCAGCTTTATTCATATTGAGGTTTATTTATTATCTGATCGTATTGACCTAGGATAGGTCATGCATTCGATCTCTGCTTGTAGATATTTTCTATTCACGAGTTGGCAACTCACCCCCGTTGTGCCCCAGTTCTTGCAGGTTTTTGCCGTACAGATTCCATAGCGGCATTTCTGGCACACTGCTTCCTATGGGTGACTTGCTTGGTTAGGTGGGTTCTTTGTATCAGAACTGCCATTGTTCATGTATTTTTATTGTATCTAGAATTGTCCATCAACCAAAACTTGTAGTTTGTTTCAGACTTAGAAATCAGTGTTGTATTGTTTCGACCTTAGAGTCGCGCTTGTAGTATTGCGGTTTTCTGGCTGTTTTTGAGTTTCTTTTCAGTTTTGATCCTCGCCCCTTGGCGTTGTATATTATTATTGCTTGCGTGGTTGTGACCGTCGATTGACGAAGAGCTAGCTCCCGCTTGGGGATGCCTTTTATCATTTCATATATATTATTCTTGTTGTACCCTGTTCGGGGTCAGTTTTTACAAAGGAAACTCTGCCGAAATTTTCAGGAAAAATTACACATTTTAAAAAATTCATATTCGGCTTAGTTATTTAAAAACTTGATAAACTTGATTTTCAAACATGTTTTCTTTACCTCTTAAAACTAATTTTCCCTATTTACTCCTTAAATGGTTTTAGATTTCTGGGCTTTTGGTTTACTTGGATCAGATGGAGTCCTATAGACTTCATATGGTTCGAGGGCCAGTCACGTGCTCTTTCGGGTCGTGACAAAGTTGGTATCAGAGCGCTAGGTTGACCTTGGTTCGAGTCTAAGTTTGACTATGTGGAGCCTAGGGCGTTACTTATATACGGAACTTAGGCTTGACCTTACGGAACTTAGACTTGGTCGAGGGGGTATTAGACCCGAACTTTCTTCGCGTAGGATGACCCTTGGTTGATGGAATAGGTGACTAAAGTAGAGTGACGTACCGTTGGTATGTTCCGCGGCATACTTACGACACGCCACTCCGCTTAAGAAACCTTAGGTTGTACATTTCCTTGCATTGTGTCATATTCCTTCCTATGATCTATCTTCATCGATACTGGTTGTGGTCTTGCTGCCGCGATTGCACGGGCAGAGTGAGCTACGGCTCGAGTTGTCAGCATGAGCTCGTCGCGGACGAGGGCTGACCGGGGCGTGATTCCAAAGACATACGGTTGCATTGAGGCTTCGTATTTTGTGTTTCCGCACTTTGAGCGTTTGACAGATCGCTGTTGCGAGATTTCTAGGACATACCGGTCGGTACCAAAGGATTGAGCCACTGATAGAGGCCAGCCAGGTTGTGATGACCGTTGATATTATCGCTTATCCAGGGTGGTTGAGGCGCTATTTAGCGTATAGACGAAGGAGCCAGTTGCTGCTGCTAATGATGAGATACCGCCCAGATGATTGGAGCTACTGCAGCATGGCATGTTCTTAGAGATGTGATAGTGAGTCGCTAGTCACCGAGGATTAATGACTAGGACATGTGGTTCGTTCGCTTACCCCGATGCGGGGTCATCAGATAGATTGATTCCAGCTAGAGGCGACTTCACGCAGATTAGTTGAGAGTCGATTGAGACGATCGAAGGTCAGGAACCCATTTTCCAAGTTTAAAGTATACGGAAAGACATGCAGGTGATTCTATGGACCCTCTAGAAGAATGAAACCCTAACTCGACTTAATGACCGTGTGAAAGCCTTTGAACCTTAGGGTTTGCGGCAGTTCCTCGGCGCCATTAGTGAGGCTTGGGTTTGCCCTTCTACGGCTGGACCACCGACGCTGTGGCATGTACTCGATACTATTAAACTGTAACCGAGATGTTGAGCTCTTGGGGGATTGTGAGGTTCTGATGAGTCGATCGGATGATTCGACATCATTCGGATATCATGTGATGGGACACTGCTTGGGAGACTCCAGATACGAGCATAGCCGTCGGAGCCAGTCTGTGTAGCCATGATGAGATGAGTCCGAACCAGTCGATATTGGAGCAAGGTGGAGTAAAGAGTTTGCACGAGATTTCGACGAGATGACGTTCCACTCCGCTGACATCAGAGATGCGATATGCACGCTGAAGACGTGTTCGGCTAGATATCTCCTGCTGAGTCAGGAAGATACCGAGTTGTGATTTCGAGTCCGCGTGAGGGACTTCGGATGGACCGCAGCCGAAGGCATTACAGTGCGCAGATAGAGACGCGATGTCGAAATGGACGATGATACAGACAAGCGGGACAAGGGGTTCGTGCGAGACGCTGATGAGCTGTCATTACTTCCCGTCGAGACCAGAGGCCCGATATGCTTACAGAAGCGTTGGGATGTGACCAATTCCCGAGGAAATGCTGTGCTGAGGACACATATGTCCATTGAACGAGAAAAGACTATGCAAGAGTACCAGCCTCCGTACAGATCGGCATAGGCAAGATCAGCAGAGACCTTGAGCAGGATTCCTTCCAGGACACCGCTGCAATGGTGTTTGCACCCAGGATCAGGCGTGTGATGTGCATTCAGAGGACCAGAGGTCGGCGCCAGAGATGTGCTGCTTTACGAGCGGTCGTGAGGATTGACCGAGAGGTGACCAAGAAGTGCCAGCACGGAATCGTTCCTGTCAGCACTCCTGACCGGGCCGGTGAGCCGATGGATTGCGAGATTGGTAATCTACAGGAAAGATCAGGAACCAGAGGCAGAGGACGCCAGCTGCGAGCAAGAGGCAAGTAGAGATCTTGCGCTGCTAGAATTGGATGTACCGGCACCTTCCCGACTTCGAGGGAGGATATACCGACGACAGTGTTCATGCCTTATGATTTGTGATTTTGTGATTTGATTATCACGTATCCGTTGCTTTGGATTTCGGTATTTTGGGCGATCTATTCGCATGATTTAGTCTTGATGACTGAGTTTCATGATATTTGATTTTGTGCACCATGGTTGCACCTACTGGGTATTTATACCTTGTACATAGTTATTACTCTTGAGCTGTTGATTGCGATTTCATGCCTATTTTATGCTGGTGATTTGATTTACGCTTCCAGCAGAGTTTCATGTAATTTTAGTGTTTTGATTTTGCACTCGGTATAGCTTATATGTGCTTGTAGTGCATCGATATGTGTTTTGTGCCCGCAGCTGCACACGTTTATGATTTTCTTCATATCTGGATACACTTGGTGTTGCTGTTTACGTATTTGAGTTATTGCTTGGTATTTGTGCATGGGATGCACCAGTTCTATATTTCGTGCATTTGTCGCACCAGTTTTATGTTTCTTGCGTTTATCGCATCAGATTTATATTTCGTGCCTTTGTTGCACCGGATTTATATTTTGTGCATTACGATTGCACCTGACTTCGATTTGATGCCTTTCGGTATGTCGATTTTGATTGTGATATTGATGTGGATTCTTGCACTCCGTGCTTTTGACTGGACTTACGCATATTCGACGTTGCTATTGGATTTTGTGATTCCGTGCATATTGAGTGCGCAGGGTTTAGATTTTCATTCGTGCACGATGGATGCACCGATTTGGATTTCCGCGCATGTTGGGCGCATGTTTTGAGATACGATTTTGGTGCACACCCGATGCACTAAATCGAGATTTCTTCGTGCATGTCAGATGCACCGGGTTTTTGGCTGTCAGGCACACACGTTGCCTATGACAGATGCTTCGTGAACACCCGTTGCACCTAGATGCTGTTATGTGCATCTGTTTAGCACATATATGGATTTTGATTCCCGTGCGCACCAGATGCACAGGGTGGGTTATGTATATTTTTGAGATTTATTCCTTTTGGAACAGTACATTTTTATGATATTGGCTATTATTTTCTTACTGAGCAGGACTAGTCAGAGGACAGTACCTGGATATTTTTTTTTTGCATGCATCGATAGTTATCGAAGGGATTTCCAAAGAGCGAGCTATAGTCTTAGTATATACCTACGTGTCCGATATGACACGAAACGTTTTTAAAAAAAACAAGGAAACCCTTCTGATTGTTTACAAAACGGCGGAACGTGCTTATTAAACAAAGGATATATATATACATATATAGTTACTTTCTTATGAAAAACGTCCGCCACTGTGCAGTGTTATGCGCATCGCACAGCGACTTAAAAAGGATTTGGCATGCTTTTACATCAGCTATTCACATGTATAGATTGGATGTCTGCATGTGTAGTTCTGATCCATATCATATCGGTTTTGTATTGGATTTGACATTGTGTCCTTACCTTGACTCCGATGATTGCGGGATGCTTGATGGAGCGTTGTTTTTGAGTTATCTGCTCAGTACTCATGCGCATGCATTGCGCTGTGACGTTTTATGTGTTGATGATTTCGGAGCCCCGACGACTTGGAATTCGTATCGAAATGTTTTAGAATTTGGGGTTTTAAATTTAAATTCGGGGACCGAATTTCTTTAAGGGGGGTAGATTGTAACGTCTTCAAAATAATAAAATATGATTTTTGGGAAATTTTATAATTTAATATTATTTTAATGAATATTTTAATATTCTGGTATAATTAAATACAGATAAATGGGGAAAAATTATGGAAAATTCTAAAATAAGGTATTTTAAGGAATTGCCTCGTTTTCTGTGCATGCCCCCATTTCCTCTAGTTTTGACCCTGAGTATGTCTAGTTTTGACTGATTCCATCTAGGGTGAAATCTGGGTTGATTTTCCTATGTTGGTGTATAATTTGGGACTTGTTTTAGCATGGATTTTGGTATTTGGTGATTCATTCCTGTCGGGTGGCGTTTGGACGTCAACGACAAGTGGATTTTGATTGTGTTTACATGCGAGTCGATGGGTTTTTACCTATGCGGGTAGCGTGTGCCATTTTGGTTTCCAATGTGATTTTCATGTGCTTTAGCATTGTGATATACTTGTAGGTACCCCGCGTGATGTTGAGGCAAAGGAGGTGAAGATAGCGACATCGGCTTTGGCACACGAGAAGCAAGGTGAGTAGATTTATATCTACGGGGAGAAGTCGGGTGGATGGCGTATAGCACCCCCGCAGCCCGTGGTGATGTATACGAATACGTATACACACGAATATTTATTATGTGTTGTTTAGGGTTATTGATGGTAATAATGATATTTTGATGATAAGAATATATTGGTTTAGTATAGTGCGAACCCTAGAGTAGTGGTTGCACTCACACATACATTTACACACATACTTGCATTCATTCTTTCATTTATTAGAGTGCATATGATGGTGCGTATATCTACACATGGGTATGGGACTATGTGTTTATATACGGGATTGGAGGATGATACGTGGTTTGAGATGATACTTGATGTGAGGCCGTGAGATCGGCGATGTGACATAGTTTGCCTTTGAGGTGCGATATGATAGTTTTAGCGGGCCTTTGGACATGTGCTTTACCCGCATTCATATTTTTATAGATGGTATCGATTTGTACTAGACTTAGAGTAGTACCCCAGATTATGCGATCTGATGATAGTGATACCTGATATGTGATGAGGTACTGTGATATTGACCCCTACCCAGCTATTGGGATGCCGCACGACGATCTACCGTACGAGCCGATATTGATGATAGATCCGCACTCATGACTCGAGGATATCTTACGATATGTTATTGAGGCGGGATCACCGACTGTCATATCTATATATATTGACTCAGATTAGGTGGTTTCTTACCCCTCCTGTCTAGATTACTTAGTAGACATTAGACTGGACCGAGTCATACCTATTTCAAACTAACGAATCGGGGATATTTTAAAGATAGGCAGAAGGGTCATACGGATATTTTCAAATGATGTATCTTTTCTTAAAACACCGTAGCCCTTGTTTTTCCAAAAGCCCTGATTCGTCTTATTTCAAATGGCACCCCTGCATGACTTGTACAGATTGGTGTGGATTCTTTACTTTTGCGTTGATTATTCGATTCCGCATATTCATGCTATTTGCATTGCATCGCTTGTACTGTGGTTATATTTCAGTCATGCTGCTAGGACACCAGCACCATTATCGACGATGCATATGTTCCACGTACACTTGTTGCCGGCTCACACACTCATCATCGATAATTGCCATGTCACTACACTATAGTACTATTGCATTCATGATATGATTCTGGCATGGCATATTGTACACTTATACCTGTACACATATATAGATGATTCTAGCTTGATTGGGGATTTGGGAACCGCAAGATACTCTTTAAAAACAGATTCCTTTTAAAAGAGCGGTCTCCCTCGACATGTGCATATTATTATTCCATGTTGCATGACTTACTGATATGCTTGCATTACTGTTACATGCCGCATACATCATGCTTTGACTGTACGCATTGAGATATGTTGTTTCTATGATATTTCTGGATTTGGGAACCGAGGGTATTTCAAAAGAGAATATGTCAATTCTTTAAAAAACCCGGTTACCCTTGATATGATATTTCAGTGCGTCCACCATGTGTTTTCTCGGTGCTGAGAGCGATATGTGTAACCCGAATCGAGGCGTGGATGAGCCGATTGCGGGTACATGGTGGACCCGGTATGGTTCCCCTCGGCAAGATGATCGATGAGCTTTGCCGATTGAGCCTGGAGGCGGGCGAGTACCTACCGATGATTGGTTGGACCTGGCGGTTATCCGGAGGATACCGACCAGAGTCGATAGATGTTTTGGGCATACTGCCGGGGCCGAGGGCCGATACCGCGGACAGAGCCCGCGGGCCGATCCGGACTGACGGAGCCCGATATATGAGGATTTACGTGCCGATGCTGGGCACAGTTTTCATGATGTTTTCGGGTGTCGATGCTGGGCACCCTGGTTCCATGATTTTGATGTGTCGCGAGGGACACGGGTGGTTATATCCTCATATTATTTCCCATGCACATGATTCATGATATTTACATGCATGGTGGTTATTGTCAGTGGGTGACGAGTGGACGGGATCCACGAGTGTGCAGATTTGATTACATTGGTTATACCTCATATTCATGACATGCTATTACCTGAGGCACTAGCACGAGCACTTGGCACTACACTCATGTATAGAGATTACATTGCCAGTTTAGCATGCTTCAGCTTTATTCATATTGAGGTTTATTTATTATCTGATCGTATTGACCTAGGATAGGTCATGCATTCGATCTCTGCTTGTAGATATTTTCTATTCACGAGTTGGCAACTCACCCCCGTTGTGCCCCAGTTCTTGCAGGTTTTTGCCGTACAGATTCCATAGCAGCATTTCTGGCACACTGCTTCCTATGGGTGACTTGCTTGGTTAGGTGGGTTCTTTGTATCAGAACCGCCATTGTTCATGTATTTTTATTGTATCTAGAATTGTCCATCAACCAAAACTTGTAGTTTGTTTCAGACTTAGAAATCAGTGTTGTATTGTTTCGACCTTAGAGTCGCGCTTGTAGTATTGCGGTTTTCTGGCTGTTTTTGAGTTTCTTTTCAGTTTTGATCCTCGCCCCTTGGCGTTGTATATTATTATTGCTTGCATGGTTGTGACCGTCGATTGACGAAGAGCTAGCTCCCGCTTGGGGATGCCTTTTATCATTTCATATATATTATTCTTGTTGTACCCCGTTCGGGGCCAGTTTTTACAAAGGAAACTCTGCCGAAATTTTCAGGAAAAATTACACATTTTAAAAAATTCATATTCGGCTTAGTTATTTAAAAACTTGATTTTCAAACATGTTTTCTTTACCTCTTAAAACTAATTTTCCCTATTTACTCCTTAAATGGTTTTAGATTTCTGGGCTTTTGGTTTACTTGGATCAGATGGAGTCCTATAGACTTCATATGGTTCGAGGGCCAGTCACGTGCTCTTTCGGGTCGTGACAGTAGGCTCCAACTGTAAACCACTGGGCAGCGATACAGATTCTAATGTTAATAAAAACGAAATTAAAAATAACTAAACAAGGCAAGTAACTAGGTAGCAGTTCAACAGAAATATTCCTAAGCAGTGGATATTTTTTTATTTTGTTTAAATAAGAGAAGGAATAATAATAGAAAGCCGACAGGAAGAAGGGAAGCGAAAGAGGACAAATTTCCATCCTAACCATTACAATGCCTTCAACCTCTAACCATTGCTACCCTTTCCCACCGGCTACAATTTTTTTTGCCCCTACCCAACCATCACAATAGACAGGAAAGGAAAATTCATTGAGCTAGGGAAATGGCTCCCTTTTAATCCATGAACCTCAGTGGGTCTTTGTGTTTTTCCGCTTTAGTACGCAATGGAAGTTCAAGTGTCTCGTTTATAGTGAAAGACCAGCTTTCATCCTTCTATCATTATGTTTGCATAAAGAATAAAGAGGCTAAAACAGGCATAGACAACAAAGAGGCAGATAATCACTGTCGTCGACAAACTTGCTTCTCAGCCTTTCCGTCGTAATGGGAGTGATGAAACACCACCGAAACGAGGTGATGGTGTGTGAACGATCAAAAGCATCATAAATATTCTGGGTGTTAGATCAAAAGGATCAAAAATATTCTTCTAACTCCCCCAACCATTATTCTTTTCTTGTGAGGATAAGAGGGCCCCTAATCACGAAACTCCGGTCTCGAACTTGAAGTCTCTAGGTGGCCATCTCAGTCCTTTCTAAATTTTTTTTCAAGAACAAACCATGTAGGAATATAAAACTAAACAATAGATCCTAAAAAACACATAACAAAATAGTAACTTAACGCACCAAATGATCCTCCATTACATTTCGAACAGAAGTCACACACTCACAAGAAACTATACTCGCAACTTGCTACCATTTTACCGCACAATTACTATATAACTTGAATACTGATGAGTGGTGGGAATCCGGTGGAAAATGATTCAAAACAGGAATTGTTTTGATGTAATAGGAAAAAAGCTTAATTGTGGTCATCTCTAATGTATAAAGTATAAACCTTGTATTTCTCAAGTCTTAAGCCAGAATGTGTTGGATTTCCATGAATAATTAAACAACGAACTATCAACATTTCTCCAATTCAACGTTCTTTTAATAGAACTTTCAGAGTAGGATGCCTAATATTCGGAATCGGGAAAATCCCATCTTTCCTTTTTAGCTAACAGTTCTGACACCTTTTTTTCCTTTTACAATTTTTTTTCTCTCTCTCTTTTTTCACTTTCATCTTCCATCATCAGCCTTTAAGATCAATTTTTCTCGTCAGTTTTTTAATCCAATCACGGAACTTGATATATATTTTCTTTATCCTTTTCAAATGTCCTCCTTTTGTCGACTATTTTGTGCTTTGACTTCTTCCCATTTCCTTTCATCTTTCGTCTTTCCGTCTGCTCTCTCAGTCATGTTCTCGACAGCAAAGTCTACCACTACAATTTGCTGATCAGTGGCCATCAAGAAGTTTGATATGATCCTGGATTTGCTTCTAACTAATTACGGCCTCAATTTTTTTTCCAGAAGAGATCATAAGCCTCAAACAGCCAATTTTATAGCATAAAGCTTCATAAGAACATAAACCAATCAAAAATGGATACCAAGTATCAAGATAAAGTTTTAAAGCTTGCAATATAAATAGAAAAACTAGACATTCTTTAGGAATCAGAGCGAGCTACACCTACTCAGAATGCATGAAAACCACTAGCTAATCAAAATAGAAGACAACATTGAGGCAAAACTGAAAATTTTCAACAAGAAATGGGAGTTGAGGTTAGGGTTTTACCTTGTCCTCCAAGAATCAGCCTGGAAGAAACCAAACGCAAAGAAGCCATTAGGGTAAGCAAGTATGCGAGAGACACAGAGAGAGCGAGAGAGAGAGAGGGTACCATTTATGGAATCAAAACGATGAAAGGGCTCGCAAAATTTCAGGAAGAATTGGGGATTCGAGCAAGAAATGGCGAAGAATCGATGGAGTCGCGTCGTCGCACGATCATAAACACAATGGCAAATTTGTGCGCGGGCATAAAACTTTGATTTATAATGTGAGAAAAAAATTCCAGTTTCTTGCTCTATTATATCGCTTCTCTGTTCCTCTCTTTTTTCGGAAAAAGAGTGCCTATTATTATCAAATAATGGCATGAGTGTTCTCCTCTATCTTGACCGCTTATCATACGTACAAATACAACTAAATCAAAGGCCACTGTTTCATATAAATCTCGGCCGTTCATATCAATTTTAGATGATTCTGGACCGTTGAGCATAATAGCACGTGTGCTATTATCTCTATCTCTATATATAATGCAAATACTCATGGTTAGAAGTCCACCCTTCTCTTTTTTTCTCGAAAAAAAGACAAAAGGAGAAAAATCCTCACCTCTCAAGCCCTCCACATCATCTCTTTCGTCTCTTAAGCCTTCCACATCATCTTTTTCTCTCTCTCTCTCCTCCCAAAAAATAATTAATTATTTATCTAGAACGCTCCATATTATCAATCTCCTTTTTTTTAAAAAATCTCTATATATAATGCAAATACCCATGGTTAGATGTCCACCCTTCTCCTTTTTTCTAGAAAAAGGGAGAAGGATGGAAAATCCGCACCTCTCAAGCTCTCCACATCATTTTTCACACCTCTTAAGTTCCACATCATCTTTCTCTCTCTCTCTCCTCCCAAAATACAATTAATTGTTTATCTAGAATCTACCATATCATCAATCCTCTTTTTTTAAAAAATAAAAATAAATAAAACTCTAGAACACTCCACATCAAAAAAAATAAAACTCTAGAACGCTCCACATCTCCCCCCCTCTCCCCCCTTCTCAAAACTGAGAAAAATCCCCACCTCTCAAGCCCTCCACATCATCTCCCTCATCTCTCAAGCCTCCACCTCATCCCTCCCCTTTTTGATAAATAAATAAATAAATAAATAATACTCTATAACCCTCCATATTTCTCTCTCTTCATTTATCAAATTTTTTTAAACACGTGCAACACATGTGCATAAATTATAGTGCTCATAATAACAGCCACTCCAAATCCTCTTTTTTTTGCCTGTTTGTAAGACACGGTAAATTCCATAGTCATATCATGTTACTGGCGCAAGCGCCCTTTAGGAAAATGCTACTGATATTTTTGTGCAATTGAGCAGGAGGGCTTCGAACGCGGTCTATTTTAAGTCATGGCATATTATTTTTATTAAAAAAGCTTCTAGTTAACTGCCTGCAGTAATTTTAGATCCAACTATCTTATCTATCCTTCCTTGTCGCAGTAAAAGACGAAGCTTTGAAAGATTATATTGCAATTTATCTATTGAATAGTAGCAATTTCCATAAATTACCCTCTACAACTTCAAATTTCATATATAACCTATATAGCATATTAGTTATTTTTTGGGTTTGACTCAAAAAAAAAAACCTCCTTAAGTTTCGCCGTTGAGCAAGAAACTTAAAAAGTTTCTAAACTCCAAAAATACTGCTATGGGTAGCGGTCCAAGTTCGTCAGCTTTAACGGTGTTAACAATGACCATATTGCCTTTCTACTGATTATAATCAAAAAAATTCAACCTACCAGATTCAGAGACCCTAGGGCCGTGTCAGAACCTTATATACATGGCTCAAACTAGAGGGTTGAAATACACTTAAATTAAGAAAGAAAGTATCTATCTAAATTCAGTCAAAATCCAGAGACAGCTTGACATGTGTGACTGAATCTAGGGAGGCCTAATCATTCTGGCCAAAGTTCTGAGTGGTTGGATGGTGCACACAGCACACCTGTATTCTTGTTGTTCTTTCTGCGAGCAGTTTGGTTTTGAGATCCTTGCACCGCAGCGGCCTGAATTTGTTTTAAGTTCTGATTCAACCGTTCAAGGACGCACAACAGCTTTCCATCTCCATTGTTTCTTTGCAAAAAGGTTTTCACGGCCTCGGTCTCTATTTCATCGTCCATTTTACCTCCCCGTTATATAAGATTATACATAAGAGTTTATTTATACTTTAGATATAAGAGCATTTTGTGCATGATCAAAACGTGACCAAATGTCTAATCGAAGTCTTTATTTAATGGTACACCAGAAATTCTATCGATTTTTTTCTAAGTTAATTTCGGTATGTTACAAAATCTTCAGTTTGTTTTATAAAAATTGAAAAAGTTTTTTTTTTTTTATAAAAAATGAATAATAAGGCAATGTTAATGCAGATATCTCGTCAATAGGTAGCGCTGATGATCTCTCATGTCAGAAAAACGTAGTTAGCTGGGCTTCACTTGTATTCAATTCATGCTTTAGTTTCCAAATGACCAATTGTAGTGACTGAAAATTGAAAATCCCTGTGTCTATATTTAAATCACTAGTGCCTGAGGCTAACGAAATTTTTTCAAAAGCGGGGCTAAGCGAAATTTCATCTGGATTTAGATTTTAGAGATGTGGAGGAAAGGACAAATGCAAATTTACATGGAATACATGGGGGCGGAATCTAAATTTCTAGGGATCTTTTGTTTATTCTAAGCCGGAAGGGGCAAATTCAAATTACCTTAGAACCCAAGGGACGGAGGCTAATTATCCACGTTAAATGACAAAAAAATGCCCGAGCTGCCGCCAAGCGTACAGCTTTCTTATTATAAAATATAATAATATATGATTGGTTGTATCATACCTAGGAGAAAACAATAATTGGCCAAGATGACCTCGCTGCCATAGGAGAAGGTGGTGTGGTGCGACACAAGAAGAACTTGTCCCCGCCGGCGATACAAAGATGATGGAGAAGGATTTGCCTGAGAAGGGAGGAGAGGAGGGGGCAGCGCTTGGAGGAAGCGGCGTGGGCCCAATCACGGACGAGGCGTTGGAGTATGTAGGATAATGATGGAATGATCCCTGGATCGCCGATCCAACTCATGTAGATCCGATCCGTAAAAGTATCTCATATAAACAGCGGAAGCAAATATCAATTAGTATCCTACAAGTATAAGATCTGCATACCTTTGCAGGATAGTAGATCACCTAAAATACCGTTGTACCGCTGATCTGTTCCTCATGGTTGTCTTCCTCTTCGGATGGCCGTGCGGAATCAATCATGGTGTCACTCAAAAAGTCTACTAATTCACTGCGCCTGCTAGAAACTTTGAGAAAGATGATCAAGAACCTTGGAACCCTAATCTTCAATGGTTGCACTCATATATATCCATCAGTATTGTTATTGGACAATATTATGATCATCCATCAATAGTTAACATTATGATCATTTTTTTGCAAACCCTAGTCTCTATCTATTGTATATATAGGTAGAAGGAAAAATGCACGGTTGAGATTACATCAGGCCTAAACCCTTAATAAGATTTGGCCACCTTCTAGGTTGACCCCATCATGGATCTCGAGTCCAACTTGGACTCGGCTTCTCATAACGGGTCGGGTCGGCGACCCTTTAGACCCGTCCACTCGATTGGATGGGCCATTGGGCCAGCCCGACTTAGCCCAATGCCAATATATTCTCACTCGTATAATTGAGCGGGCGCCGTCATTTTCGCACAGTTACACAAGTTATTTCTATGTCAATCCTCTCCATACAATACAAGCGCCGCCGTGTGACTATTGATACCTGCAAGAGGATAGCCTTACAGTTAGATCCGTTAAGACCGACACAAGGATCTCCCTATGAACAAATAATATCATCCAAATCTCGGATATCGTGTACCCCAGATCCAATCAGCAAGTCATATCTGCTTAAAAACCTCCAATACATCAAGGAGCACATTCAAACACCTAGATAACCCGTTGATTTACCTGTTTACCGCCGAAGACCGGACTGAGATGCGGAGGACATCTAGCCAGAATTTAGGGGCAGATACTATATGGGACATATTCATCAATCTCTCCGAAAATACCAAGTTGATTTATGGCACCGTTTATCGGAGTTTTGAATAGATGTGATCGTTTTAGCAGACTTATCTAATTCCTTCTCATTTGAGTGGTTTTTGATTGTGGGGACGCTTTTTCCTGCAGGCACAAGCTCCTGCAGTTAATTACGTTATCACTACGTGACAACAACTTTCACTTTCTCTATAAGTATCACTTCGTATCATATTGTATATATAGTTTATTTTGGGGTTGCCCTTGGATTGTATACGGAGATTAATTTTGTCGCCCGTAGGGCGCGAATTAGTCCAAACCCGTAAATTATATTTTGAGTGAACTTAGATAATATCCGTCATTAGTTCAAGAGATTAAGGATCGTTAATCCAGTCTTAGATTAATATCGACTTAAAACACGTATAAGGACCGTTAATCTAGTTTTAGATTAAGGTCGGCTTAAAATATGTATGATCCTGATTGATTTTTCTTGAAAATCAAAAAAATTTGAAACTTCAGAGAGTTAGTCTAATTTTAGACTAAATGTCAAGCCTTGTTACCCAACAATACTAAGCACTAAGCCATATTTTATTTTGGGCTTTACATAACCCAATAATGCTAAGCACTGGGCCTAGAAGCTTAAGCTTTGGAGAGAAAACTTTGCCAATATCGGGCTAAGAAACATGTATGTATGACTTGGGCGCATATATGTAAGGTACCCATGACCACTAGTGCTTATAGCGGTGGCGCTTTGCCACTTGCTCAAATTCCTTGGATTTGGGCCTCCATACATATTAAGAATGTTATCTCTCCAAACTCAAATTCATTGGCGCTTCTGAATTCATCATATTAGCTGCTGGCGCTTGTCACGTGGCTCATGCCCATTGGCGCTTCTGTCTCTGGCATATGCCCACAGGTGCTTTCTTTTAGAGATTAATCTTAATCTTTTTGTCTTTTGAAACTTAAGTTTCATGAAACTTAAGTTTCTGTTAATGGTTATATCACCATTAATGATCACCAAGATCATTACTGTTAAAGATCTGGGATGATATATTTTACAAAGAATTTACCTTTTTGGTTCTTTGTTCATTTTTTGTGCGCCATATTTTATGAGAAGGGTTTTATTTTTTTCCCAAACCCTAGATCTTAAGATGAAAATGATTTCGTCATGAAACTTAAGTTTCTTATGAAGGAGGAACGCTATTGATTTAGAGATCGTAAGATCTGAGAAAAGAACTTAAGTTCTATCCACGAAGGTTAACCTTCTTATGAACGAGGCCCCAATCTCTAAAAAAATGATGATCGGTCTCCTGTTTATCTCGGTTGTATGGAGGAGGAAGAAGAACAAACTCAAAAGCAAAGAACTTAAGTTCTTGATAAAAGCTTATGAGATCGATTGCTTCTCTCGTTTGTATGTTCTTCTGATGTGTATCTCTGATGTCAAATTTTGACCTCTAGGGTCCCTTATATAGGGTGTGAATATTGTTGGGTAAGTAGAGACAATCTCTCTTTGAGATCTCTCTAATTGATTTTAAGATTAAGTCCGGGTGGTTAAACACCATTGGATTTTAAATACAAGGGTTATCTGTTGATATGGTTGATATCTTTGTTATTTAAATAAGATATTCAATTGATTCTTTCAGTTTAAAATAATATATGAAAAGAGCTAATATCAACTCGGGTGCTTAAGCACCGTTTGATTTAGATCCAAGGGTTAATATTAACCAGTATTATTTTGTGAAATCAATTTCTCGTTATTGATTTTGATCTTTCTTATTTTAGAAAGATAGAAAAAATATTTTTTCAAAATAGTTTAAGCTATTTGGTTTTATCAATTAACAATAATAACTTTCTGTTTTAAGAAACATCTTCGAAACTTAAGTTTCTGTTGATATATCTTTCTGTTTAAGAAAAGATATGGAAAGTTAATTTCCAAATATAGCATAACCTATATGAAGCGAGAGCTTCGAGTATTATCAGTGCCAAAGTTTCTTGGCGCATGTCCATGTGGGTTGCATGTGGAGGAGCGCCAAGAGTCTTCTGGCGTTTGGATTTAAGTCCACCTGACCAATTTTATTGGTGGGAAACACGTGGATGAGTATCGAGAGTCTTCTGACGCTTGGACTTAAATCAAATTTGACCAATTTTATTGGTGGGAACAAATGTCCCCATCAGAGGCGCCACGTGCATATCATGTGGGGGCTCTGATGTCAAATCTTGGCCCTTAGATTCCTTCGAGATTTGAGGGGAGCCCAACTGATCTTGATCCTTTATAAATAGGACTTAAGTCCCTTAGACGCGCTGCGCCCTCTTATCTTCTTGAATTTCTCTTTTTTTAGAAAACTTATGTTTTCTTTCTTCTTAGAGCTTAAGCTCTTGTTTCTTGAAGCTTGAGCTTCGGTTTCTTTTCTCATCACATCAAGGGAAACCCTTGCAATTTTTTTTTTGCAATGTTCCATCGAATTATGTGAGAATTAAAATTCTTTTTTCAAACTTAAGTTTGATCCAAACTTTAACATTGAAACCCTAATTTGGGTGTTCCTCGGGCTTAAGCCCAATGACACACGTGCCTTTCCCAATTTTGGGGATTTAGAACTTAAGTTCTATAGGAAAAATACTTTATTTCCTATAGACATTGTTCTCACACCCATAGCGGCAATTTTAGAACTTAAGTTCTATAGAAAATGATATTATTTTCTATAAGAACTGTTCTTGCATCCGCATAGGCTTTTTTAGAACTTAAGTTCTATAGAAAATCATATTATTTTCTATACAAACCATTCTTACACCCGTAGAGGCTTTTTAAGTTCTAAGTTCCCTAGAAAATATATATTTTCTATAGGGAACCGATGTGCTTGCGCCCAATAATTATTTAAAAGGGTTACGGTCCAACTGTTGGACCTGGTGGGGTCTTTAGCTCTTTAGCTAAAGGTTCCATCTTGTTTTAACTTGTAGTGCTTGTTCTTTTGCTGACGGAGTATCTGTCTTTTCCCTTCTTCAGGTATAATGGCCGGTCGTTTATATGATATCGAGGAAATTGTCTTCTGCGAAAAGATTCGCATTCAGGGTCGCCTTCAAGTCCAAGAGTGTACCGCCGCTCAATGCGTTGACGTGATATGTCACTTTCATGATCACAATGATTGATTACTCTCTCGTCACTCTGCCCTTTTGAAAATTGTCGTTGGATCGATCTGGGAAGCTTTACCTAGGCTTTTTGAGGCTATGCCGCTCCACGCACTCGATGATGCTGAAGACAAGGTGCATTCAGTATATCCGATTGGCCTGATCTCGAAGAAAAGAAGAGATGATCTTGTCACCATCTTACATCGCGTTTTCCAGCAGAAGGCGACAATATTCTCATATTAGAGGATGGAAGACATCGGCGGTGATCCCAAAGCTTACATCCGAGAGAAGATGCATAACAAGATGGTCGCCGAAACTGAAGATGTTTTGCTCAAACTTGCTTTTAAGTTCGAGAACACATGTCCCGATTTTAGCATTTTACCACTATAGATTCCGAATAATGTAAGAGCACTAGTATGTAGTTTCTCTTTCCAAAGTATGAATGAAAAACATCTTTTCCTCTTATATCTGCATTTCCTTTTTCTTTTTGTGCTAAAATGACTTAGCTTAGTTTATTTACTCATTCCAGAGCATTCAATCTATCCTTCCCTTGGGCGTGTGGATAAACTCATCCTAACGTCAAACATGCATAACCCTTATAGATATAGGCGTCCGTTAGGTTTGTAGTGCTGGGTTAAGTCCATCGCACCTTTACGTCAGCAGATATCATCTCGATCCACGTCCACTCGGGTCACTGGTTTCAAGTAGCCATATACTTGCTGTATCACCCAACCCTACTGCTACAGGATACAACGTCTCAAGTAACCTTCCTAGGCTGGTATGTTCGCATTGCCGTCAGATGGTTCAGCGTTAGGCGCACCATGACGCTTTACCTTGAGGTCAGAATCCCTTCTTTGAGGAGTCCCAGAGAGTCAGAGCCGCATCTGTCCGTGATGGGTTAACATCCAATGGTCTTTAGGCTTCGTATATATTGCTATCGAGACCCGAAACTAGGAATATGTTGTCACTTAGCTTCATCTCGACCCTTGGGTCCTTATTGATATCGCGTATACACCTTGCTAGAATGAGAAGGACGTCGAATTGGTTTTTAGGCCGCATAGATTACCATCGAGACCTGGGGCTGGGATTTTGCGATTACTCCACTTTAGGTTTGGCTCCTTAGAGCTTTCATGATGTCACGTTTGCACTCTGCTGGAGGGACGTTGAGATAATCTCTAAACTGTATATGTTTCCATCGAGATCTGGAGCTAGGGTTTTTCCATTACTCCGCTTTAGCTTTTGTTCCTTAGAGCTTTCATGATATCACGTCTGCACTCTGCTGGAGGGACGTTGAGATAATCTCTAGGCTGTAGATATTTCCATGGGGATTTTGCCACCACTCCGCTTTATTCTGACCTTATAGTTCTTGATGATGCCGTAATCGTACTTCACCAGAGTGAGTCGGACGTCCATGAACTGCCTGCAAAATTTGAGATTCCAACCATCTGCAGGGCAGGAAAATTTTATTTTATCATCATTATATATATATATATATATATATATATATATTCTGTGATGCTCTACAATTTCAGCTTTGCATATCACGAAAGTCGCGATTGCCCAATCATTTCGGCTGTTTATTCGCGGTGCTCAATCATTTTGGCTATATTTTTTTATTTTTACTCGATACTTTTTATTGCCCGTTGCCCAATCATTTCGGGTATTTCATATGTATATTTTTAAAGTTTGATACCAATTTTGGCATCGGTATCGTTACAACTGGAATATTTCCAGGAGCGACTCATCATATATCGTTGCCTATTTAGGCAAATGTGACTTATAAGATGGGGTTAGGGTTCCATTAACTAAGGCTTTTCAATGTTTATGAACCGTGAGGGTCTTGTAAAGTTATCTTCTCCCTATGATTTGAGAGAATCTCATAGATGCATTTTCTCCTTAGAAATCGTGGGGAACCCTAAGTGAATCTTGTATCATAAGGATCCTACAAGAGTACTTTTCTCTTTGCAAGTCGAGAGGACTTACAAGTGTCGCCCACTATATAGAACTTAGGTTTGTTTATGCTTGTTCGTGCCCGTGGATTGTATACAAGAGTCGAGATCGAACTACCTGTAGGGCTATTTTAGAGGGGTATATGACGGTTTAGGTACATGGTCTGATCTTTAACCTAAGACTTTTGAATTCTATAAGCCCTGATGGTCTTATAGAGAGGTGCTTTCTCCTTACGAGTCGAGGGGATCTCGTAAGTGTATATTTTCCTTGGAAATCGTAGGTATTTCCAAGTGCGTTTCACCTTTGTGAGTCGTAAGGATCTCACTTAAGTGTTCTCCTTACAAGTCGAGAGGAATTTTCAAGTGTATTATCTTTCACGAGTTTATCGGGTTTTCACAAGCTTGCCGGCGGTCCTGCTGTTTTTACTCACGGCGCTCTTTCGGGTTTTCATCCGTGCCCTTTTTGCTTAAGGACATACCATTTTTTTAGGATGAATGGTGATTCAACATCGCTTGTCGGCAGGATTCTCGGAAGTAGTCTTGCCGCATGTGCTCAAATTGTTTGCCGGTGGCACTTGGGGACGATAAGGATTATTTGTGCCCGTGGATTGTATACGGTAGTCAACTCGAAGATTGTCCGTAGGGCAGCAAATATTTCTTGGGAGGACTGCATCATTCGTAGAGCTTCATAGCCGGTGGGACTTCAGGTACAGCCTCGCAGGTAGGACTTGAGTTGCAATCTATGCCGATGGGACTTAAGTTGCAATATCGATCTCAAGGAGCATATTATTTTAGGGACATCGCTGTCCAACATCATTCACGGAGTGACGGGATAGTTTAGGGACATTTCGGTCTAATATTATCATGCATGGCGTGAAGCATTAGTTTAGGGACATTTCGGTCCAACATCCCCATGTTTGGGGCAAATATTAGTTTACAGACATTTCGGTCCAATATCCCCATGTTTGGAGCAATGCATTAGTTTAAGGGCGTTGCTGTCCAATATTAGTTTAGGGACGTTACGGTCCAACATTATCATGTATGGAACATCTCGGTCCAACATTCTCGTGTTCGGGACGGCGAGCTAGTTAGGGACATTTTGGTCTAACATCATTATGCATTGGGACAAATGTTTAGTTTAGGGACATTTCAGTCCAACATTATCATGCATGGAGGAGCACAATAGTTTAGGGACATCTCGGTCCAACACCCCTGTGTTTGGGGTGAAGAGCTGGTTTACGGACATTTCGGTCTAACATTATCATGCATGGGGTGACGTATTAGTTTAGAGACATTTCGGTCCAACATCCCTGTGTTCGGGACGAAATGCTAGTTTAGAGACATATCGGTCCAATATTAGTTTAAGAACATCATGGTCCAATATTCCAGTGGTGGTCCACCATTAGTTTAGGGACATTTCGGTCAAACATCCCCATGTTTGGGGCGAAGTACTAGTTTAGGGACCTTTCGGTCCGACATTATTATGTTTGGGAAACCTATTAGTTTAAGGACATCTCGGTCTAACATTCTCGTGTTCGGGGTGAAGTGGTTGGCTCTTAGAGTTCCGGTTTAGGAAGATAAGGAGCAGACATAGGCGTTGTCATTTATCATTGACCTAAGTCGTAACCCCTTAAGCATAATACTTCTTGAGGGATCGACCGTTTATTGGTTGATATTTTCTTTCTCCGTGCATATCCACGGGTTGGTAAGCTCCACCTTGGTAGACTTCCTCTATAACATACAGCCATCATAATTTGGCTCGAACTTCCCACGCTTTGCGCAGTTAGGGATCATGGGTCTTTTGATGACCAGTACGAGTTCGCCTTGGCAGAATGTTCTCGGTCTGGTCAATCTTTCGTATGCTTGGGTTATCCTTGCTCGATAAGCTTCCAGGCTTTGCTATGCCGGGTCTCGTTGAGCGCATCAAGTTCTTCGAACCGGAGGTGAGCGTTATCTTCATCCATAAGCTCGTGATGAACTGCCATCCTTAGCGAAGGGTGTTTTATCTCCAGCAGGAGCACTGCTTTAGTTCCAAACACCAAGGCATAGGGTGTTGTCTTTGTGGCCGTCTTGAACGTTGTTCGGTATAGCCAAAGAGTTTCATGCAGCCTTTCATACCAGTCCTTTTTATTATTGGACACCATCTTCTTTATGAGTTTTGTCAATATCTTGTTGAAGGCTTAAGTTAGACCATTGGTTCGAGGGTTATAGACAGAGGAATATCCCCACTCTTCTTGTGTTTCTTGGCGAAGCGGTTTATTTTGTGACTTTTGTAAACTGGTCCGTTGTCCGAGATTATACACTATGGAACTCCGAACTGGTATATTACATGGGTTTTGAAAGAGTGGAGAATATTCTCCGTTTTTACTTCTCGCAGCGGAACTGCTTCTGCCCATTTGGAGAAGTAGTCAGTTGTCACCAAGATGAATCAATACCCTCTTAATGATGTCGGTTCAATAGGGCCTATGATATTTGTCCCCCACATCTTGAACGGCCAACTGGCTACGGTCGGATGCAGCGGGTTGGGGTGCGAGTGCTGATGTATAAAATCCCCATGTATTTGGCATGAATGACATCACTTCGCATATTCGATGCAATCTCGAGTCATCGTGGGCCAGTAGCAGCCCATCCTTTCGATTTTCAACTTCATCTTAGGTCTGGCTTGATGGGACCCGCAATGATTGCTGTGGATTTCCTGGACGACCATTTTGGCTTCCTGTGGACCTAGGCACCTCAACCATATATGATCGAAGGACCTTTTGTATAAAGTTCCATCGATTAGGATGAAAGTCAATGCTCATTTGACGAGCTGGTGCCTTTGCAATGCATCTTCAGGCATCCGTTGGGACTTGAAGTAGTCTATAAAGACTTGCCTCCAATCTTCATCCACTTCTTAGGCTTGAGAACTTTCTCTCCAAGCATTTCTTCTTCTTCGGGCTTTTCCGCTGGAGACTCCGAAGGAAATTCTATTGGCGATAGGATCTTGCGGCTTCGGACATTGATTCTTACGTCGTCAAGATTTTCATCTGCCATTTCTTTGGCAAGTTTTGCTAGCGCGTTTGCTTTTCTATTTTTTACTCGTGACACGCTTTCCAGTATATAAAAAGGAATCTGTGTTAGTAGTTGTTGTACCCTTTCGTTATATCTTATTAGCTCTGGCTTGTCTTGTAGTCGCCGTTCACTTGATTGACGACTAACCGTGTGTCTCCGTATATGACAAGATCCTTGATGCACATGTCGATCGTGATTTTGAGGCCGTTAATGAGAGCTTCATATTCAGCCTCGCTGTTGGTTCTCGGTTCTGTCAATGAGAAAGCATAGTGGAGTATTCCGCCTTGTGGAGCCATGAAGATAAGACTTATCCCGGATTTGATTATTGGGGTGTTCTTCTTCCGGTCCTTCATTGAAGATGATCCGTCGAAGTATAGTTCCCACGGGTATTTTTCAGTTCTTCTACCTCTTCATGTGTGCTAAATGATTATTCATCCGGCAGCTCTCTATTCAACGGAGTGGGCGATAAAAATCGGCGATGACTTGTCTTTTTATCGCTTTGAGTGAGCGATAAATAATTATGAACTCCATCAACTGAAGGGCCCATTTGGCGATCCTCCTGGTCAGCATAGCTTTGGACATGAGGTACTTGAGAGGGTCCACCTTCGATATGAGATGGACTTCGTGCACCAGGACGTAATGTCTGAGCTTTGTGACGGCAAAGATCAACGCCAAGCAATTCTTTTCGATAGGAGAGTAATTGCTTTCCGCTCCTAGCAGGACTTGACTTAAGTAGTATAGAGCTCTCTCCTTTCCTTGGTCATTCTTTTGTTCCTAAAGCGAGCCTAGAGAACCATCAAGGGTAGTTGTATAGAGGATAAGGGGCTTTCACTTAACTGGAGCGGCCAAGACCGGTGGATTCTGCAAATATTGCTTGATCTCTTCCAGCACCTGTTGACATTTCTGGTCCCATATGAAAGGGGTGCCTTTCTTTATCATATGTTTGTATGGACGACATTTCCCAGAGAGTTTGGCAATGGACCGTCAGATATAAGCGAGCTTTCCTTGGAGAGACCGCAGTTGTTTGAGATTCCTCGGAGGGGGCGTTTCCATAATTGCCCTGATCTTAGAGGGGTCGATTTCGATCCCTTGGTGGCGGATTATAAAACCCAGAAACTTTCTTGATGAGACTCCGAAGGCGCATTTCAGCGGATTCATCTTCAGGTTGTATTTTCAGAGGCGCTTGAAGACTGTCCATAGATGCTCCAAGTGCTCTTCATACGACATGCTCTTGACTATGAGGTCGTCGATGTAGCATTCAACGATGTCATGTAACATGTCATCGAATATCTTAGTCATTGCTCTTTGATATGTTGCCCCGGCATTCTTTAGTTCGAAAGGCATGAATTTATAACAGTATATGCCTAACGTTGTGCGGAAGGTCGTATGCTTCTGATTTTTCGGATCTATCTTTATCTGATTGTATCCTGACGATCCGTCCATGAAGGAGAAGACCTCATGAGTAGAGTTGTGGTTGATCATCAGTTCAGTGACTGGTACGGGGTAGTCATCTTTCGGACACACTTTATTGAGGTCTCAAAAGTCCACGCAGATCCAGACGGTCCCGTTCTTTTTCATCATGTGGATGATATTGGCAATCCAGTCAGGGTATTGGACCTCCTGGATGAAACCGGAGTCTATGAGCTTCTTGATTTCGGCGTTGATATTCATCTCAAGTTCAACCCGCATCCTCCTTGGTGCTTGCTTGATCGGCTTTATCTTTGGCGATATGGCCAATTTGTGAATTGCTACATCTGGATCGAGACCTAGCATCTCGAAGTAATTCCATGCGAAGCAGTCTTTGTACTCCATGTGTACTTCTTTTAGACCAGCTACTTGTTCGTCTGAAAGCAGTTCGCTAACGAACATGGGTTGAGGATCTTCTTCGGTTCCCAAGTTTATCCTTTTCAATTCATCAGCAGTGGTATGGATCCCGTCTTACAGTTCCTTTAGCGCTGGTGGCAGCTCCGAGATTTCCTCTTCTTTATTGGTGAAGTAGTCGAGGCACTGAAGCGTATCTTCATCCTCCTTTTCATTAAGGAGCCTTATCACGTGACAAGTGTGGGTGAGCTTCCGCACCCTGGACTGGTTACGTTTTGACTTGGCGGGGTTCTCTCGCATTGGCTCGTGCTTTAGCGGTGGTTCAACTTTCCAGTTATCGCTCAGCGTGAACTTGCCTTGCTTATACTGGTCTTTCGCCCAAGTCTTGAAGACGAAGTAGTCTCCGATCGGATGACTGATGATGCGGTGGCAGGGACAATAGTCAGGATGATCCGGAGCATTAGCTCTATGAGGCCGCTTGCACTTGGGCACCATTAACATCTGGTGCTTCATGGCAAGGTTAAATATTTTCCTCGCCTTGTCCCGGGGAAAGGAATATTCCTGTCTCATCCTTTCTACAAGAGGTATGGCTGAGCGACCTTGCAACTTGGATGTGGATGGCGTCATATCTTCAATGTGGCCACCTTGAACTCTTTTATTTTTAAAGGAAGGTATGAGCAGCTATGAGGATGAGGATCATGGCTCGTCTCTCCCATAGACTGCTTTCTTGGGTGCGATCTTCCGGCTTTTTCATACAAAACCGTCTGACCCATTTGATAAGCTTCTCTCATCAGCTTCTCAGTCAGGTCCTCTGTTGGCAGAGTTGCAATGTTTTGCAGAGCTTCATTATATCACTTGCTCGGGGGTAATTGCATGACCTTGTATAGGGCCATTAGCGACTCGAGCAGTAGTTCAGATGATCCGGATGGAGCACTTTGCGAGGTTTCTTCACCTTGCTCGGCTGAGTAGTTTGCCATCCAAGCATCTTCCCTTTTGCTTGAGACGTAGCAACTGTGAGCTTGCTTCTTCTTCTTCAGTCGGACATAGCCCAAACCGGTAGTATCGAACTTCCTATGGGACGCCGGTTAGCGAGTCCCTGGCACTTTCTAGATCCTCTTGAAATACTGACCCTGACGGGCGGTCTGTTCGAACGGTACTCCCTGCTGATAAAGGAGTTCCTTCAATCTCTTTGTATAATATCTTGGAATGGAGATCGGTTGCAACCTATCGAGATTCGGCTCGAGTCCGTGCCAAATTTCTTTCTCCACCTTGGTTTCTTTTCACTTATAAAAGAGAATCACATTTTTCTCTTTTATGTCTAGGAGGCATGTGGAAGGTTACTAACTCTTGCGCACTGTTGGTGCTGAGTGAATCAAGCTCTTTGCAATGATGCGGTGGAACCATTGTAATATGTAGGGCTCGATCGGCTTCATTGAGGACCTTCACCCATGGATGGACGGAGAACACTGTATTAACTTCTTCCTCCGAGTCGCTACCGAAGATCGGAATAGGAGCAATCGAGCTTGGTTTATCGGTTTCCTTTGGGGGCTGACCCGTGAGTACTATTTCTTCCTCAGAGTCGCTTTCAAAGACAGGGATGACCGCAGGTTGAACTTGTTTGTCCTTGGGCTTGTCCCGCTTCTCTGTATCTTCAAAGTCTAGTAGGAAATACTTCGCATCTTCATATTTCTGTACTTTGTTTACTGAAAACAGGTTGATTTCCCCTATGATGTTGTGCTCCTGGCCATCCTTAAAATATTTTATACACTGATGTTGTGTAAAAGGGATGACACTATATTGGTGTAGCCAAGGTCTACCCAGCAAAGCTTTATAGCAGGTCCTTCCTTCAATGACGTGGAATTTGACGTCTGTGATGAGTTGTCCAAAGCGAAGCGTCAACACTATGGACCCCAGCGTCTTTAAAGACTAGGATTCGAATATGGAAATGGTGATTTTCTCTCGGCTGAGGTATCGTATATCCATGGATAACTGCTTGAGCACCTTGACATTCAGTAGGTTGATCGAAGAGCCGTTGTCGACGGGGATTTTATTTATCCTCTGATCATTGCAGTACCCAGCGATGTAGAGCGGTCGATTGTGTTCGAACATCCCCAGAAGAAGATCTTCTTCGTTGAGGGATATGTCGGCCGTGTATACCTCCGCCATCTTATTGTTCATCGCTTCCTCTGCAAAGTATGCTTGGAAGAGGCTCGGTTCTTCGAGGGCTTTAATCAAAGACTCTCACAGTTCTTTTGACAAGAGAAGAACATCGTATATGCTCAAGTGCAAGGGTAACTTCTTCAGATGGGTTAACATATTGTAGTCTACCTTATTTTTCTTGGGGAGATCCTTGGCGGCGAGTTCTTTGGCCACCTCTGCATCAAGGGCAATCTCCTCGGGCATTTTCCGTTTATCCTTATCTCGGTTTTTCGGATCATTATTTGCAGGCCCAAGGTTCTTCTCGGGGAGAGTGCGGTTCCGCAGATGGATATTGGCGCAGTCCTTTGCCTTTTCTTCATCTGCTGATGAGAAGCTTATATAGGGGAGATCGACGGGAGTTGCATCTTCTGAATCACATCCGAACGTCGGTATTACCGAACTTCCACCTTATGAAATCTGAGCCGTAGTCATATAGAAACTCTCAGTGATTTTCCTTGCTTGGCCGTTTGCGTTGGGACGGGTGAGCCTTGGCCGCCCGCTTCTTTGCTTTCAGATGCCTGTTGTGGATAACGTATCTTCTCCACCATTTTCCGAACACTTTACATTCGTCGATAGGATAGCGGACCCTCTGGTGGTAGAGGCAATATTTTGGATGCTCTTCTCTACCTTCGAAGTCCACTACCCCTGGAAGATACATCTTTAAGGGTGGCAGCTTCATCCCTTTGGATAAGGCCTTAGCGAAATATTTCTCAGCCTTACCTTTCTTCAGCAGTATCTTCTGCTTCGATTGTATGTTCTGATTCGGTTGAGGAGCTACATAACCCGCCTCTTCTGCGGCTTTTCTTTTTAGACATTTTTGTCTGGCTTTCTCGTAGATAGCCAGCTCATGCCTTTGATTTTCCTTGCTCCTCTGGAAGGCTTCCCTTAGGAGCTGCTCATCTAAGTCTTCTTGTAATGAACTCAGATCTTCAGGCATTGATTCTGCACCCTGCTCGCCTAAATTGCTTTCGGACGTGGGTGGAGCCTCATCATCATCAATGGAGGAGTGAGAGACCATGCAGCAACTTTGTCATGACTCACATTGGCGCGTGACCGGAACTTAGATCACATGACGTTTAGAGATATCGACGCGACCCAAATAAGCAAAACACCATGATTTAAACCTTTAAATTTTTTTAAAGAAGGTGAAGTTTTCAAAATGTATTTATTATGAAACCCAAATTATTTACATAGATTGTTTATTTAAAAGCATATGTCAAGTGTTTTGAAATAGGGTTAAAATGTTTTCGTTATTTGAAATTTCGATAGCACCTCCTATGTAATTATTGATAAAAACATGTATATATACATATAATTATAAAGGCATCCTCACTTGGGAGCTATCTCAACGCCTAACGGCGCAATCATAACCACGCAGTTATATACGATGCTCGAAGGCAAAGGTTCACAAGCAAATATAAAATGAACCGCGTAAGTAAATCTAACTAGTCGACTCTATCCGAGTTCGACCAAAAACTATATACATAAAGTCACAACTCGATCTAAGTCAAATAATACAGGTGGTCTGATGGAGTGATACTAGATACAAGATACAATATCAACAAATCCAAAGTATGAATCCACAACGTTGCTATGTGTCTGTGCGGTCTATCTTGCAAGGAGCTAAGGCACAATGGGAGTGGGTTTCCAACTTAGTGAATAGAAATATACATCACAAGATATAATATGACATGTGTAGTAATGAATGCAAGTGCGATATAAATGAAGTCGCATAAGAATAATATACATCATTATTAAATCCTCATCAAACTCGTGTCCATCATCGACACCAATAAAAATCTGGATATCGTAGTCACCGTCCAACCGATCGGTCCTCTCCTGATATAAACTCAGTCACGGTCGGAATCCTCCGGATATCCGTCACACTCCAATGTCACCTCCGGTATCGATCATCCTCGCTAGGCTCCCCATACCTCCTTACGGTCTTCCTGCTCCTCGGAGTCGTACTGGGTCCACCATGTATCCCTAATCGGTTAACCTCTCCCTCGATTTGGATATCTCATCATGAAAACCAAAACTCACGGTAGACGCAAAATCATCATATCACGAGAAAACCACACTTTTGAAAACATAATCCGTTTTATAATAGATACCCGCGGTTTCCCAAATTCATAGAAACATCAAATCTATGATATTAATAATGAACAGTTCAGTTTTGCAATAGTAGGCAACTACAACAAATGAATATATATGACAATAATATTCATACATTAAAATCGTAGTACACAATCATTTCGACTAACATGGAGGCCGTTAAAATACTAATAGCATAGCAGTTTCTAAGCATTATGGCAATACCAACGATGTGTAGTGTAGCATATGCATATGTGATTGTGCAACATGGCAATCGTTGGTATTTGTGCTTGTGTTCTATTCAATATATCTATTCTAGCAAGTATGATATATAATAAGAATGGCACGGTACTCAATATAATGCATATGACATAAAATATGGTTACGTGTCGCTAACAGTGTTTAGAAACCGATACGGAGTTTTATAAAGCTTCTGGTAGTCGGGGTGTTATACGTCATCCGCCCGACTTCCCACTTGTAAATGTCCACCTACTCACCTAATATCAGTACGCACTAGATGAAGCTCACGAATGCCTTGCCCTTCCTCGCCGTGTCGGACGTCTCTGCGACCGAGCTTATATATTAACCCAAGTGTGTGTGTGTGTGTGTGTGTGTGTGTAAGAATCAAACGCAAACGTTACTACACTTCCAACGTAAGAATACCAGAACGTACGATCGATGTATTTTAATGTGTGTTATCAGTATCGAACTACCTCCCGGCGTTAACGAAAATCAAAACTTAAGTTATTAAAATGTAAAACATTAAACTTTTACATGATATTTGTTTCAGATTTTGATACAACTGACCCGGGACAAAATAGAGTATACAGTAGTCTAGTTAAGATATCATGAAGATACTGTAAAAATCCCATACGCCAACTCCAAATTCCACCAGCAATTTGCTATCATTTCCAATTAATTGGCAGCCATGGGGGGTCCAATTAGGTACGTGCTTAGGGTGTGGTCTCTAATTATTCTCACTATCTCATAAAATTCTAAAAACATTTTTCAGAGTTCATTAGTTATAGCAGATTCTAATTAATATCAAAAATCCTACAAAACTTAGCTTTTTATGAAATCATACCAAAACTTTGAAACTTAAAACACTTAAAAACTAGCAAAAGATGATTTTTTACTTAATTAAAGAGAGGTTACAGAACTTCCAAGCTCATGGGTGCAAACTTGGATCATCTTGGATTTGGTACTTGCTTTATCTTGAGTTTTTGAGAAAAACTTCATGAAGAACTCATTTGTCTTGGCTAGGTGATGAACTAGCGTTTATTTTCTTTGAGTAATGAATTTTGAGGAAGGAATAGTTCAGTTAGAATGATTTATCCAAATGAATTATGATAAAATCATAAGGAGGTGTGTGTAGGGTAAGCATGAGGTGGATGTATGTGGAGTGTGAGGTGTTGTAATATATGTGCATGCTCAATTCCCTTATCTTATACTATACCCCTTATTAAAATTAAAAATCATTTTGCAAATAAAACCCCATTTTACAAATAAAAACCTTTTATAAATAGTTATTACTACACTTAACTACCATAATCTTTAATAAATCTCTTTTTATCATTATTAATACTCTATTATTATTTAAAATTCTAAAATAACATTTAAATTTTCGAAATGTTACAAGCTTTCCACATAGCCTTCCGTTTCCTTTTTCTGAGTCATCGTCCTCATCCTCATCCTCTCTATTATTTTCGAGGATGTGTTTGATAGACTCCTCAAGAATAACAGGTGAATATGCTTTCTGATTATATTCTTTTAGCGCGTCAATGTATTTTTGGATTTCTGTACGGCTGTCGACATTCTCGACCAGCTGTACAGGCTTCTTCGCCTTCTTCTTATTTTTCTTTTTGGAAGACTTCTTGATTTCGGGGCCTTTCCCTTTATCAATAGCCTTCGGAGTGGGACGCGACTTTAAAATCTCTAGTATGATCTCTAGTTCAATTGGGCTTTTCCACCTGATCGCGGGGGATGCTTGGAGATCTTTCAGCATTCTTTTTGTTTTGGAAGACAATATCACCATCCATGGGGTCTCTTCAACGACCGAGCAAAATGCCCCTGCATATGGCCCTTTTAGAGACATGTTTCTGAGGAGGGTTCACCTTCCATTTATCAGAGAGCATGAACTTGCCGTGTTTATACTGGTCCTCGACCCAGTTCTTGAAGACATAACAATGTTCAATTGGATTACTTACCACTCGATGATATGGGCAATAAGTCGGGCTGTTGACGCATAGGGTTGGGCCTGCCGCTGTAACTCGGGCAAAGTCAGGAAATCGCTCTTCATTGCGAGGTCGAACTGCTTCCTTGTTTTATCTCGAGGGAATGAATATTCCCTTCCTATTCTTTCTTCAAGAGTGGGTCCCGTGCGTTTTTCATTTTGACGACCAGGCACTTTAGGACCGTTCTGCCGTTGTTGCATGTTAGTGACTAACGCTACCTTACTCTTGCCCTTGAAGTTCCGCGAATCTCCATTGGAAAAGGGGGGTCCCTGGTGCATCACATCCAACTGAGCCAACTTATAGATGAGCTCTTGGAAAGTCGCTAGGCTGAGAAGGGCCAGATATGGGAACACTTGCGCCTTCTTATCGAGAGTGCTCACGAACATACTTATGGCCGATGTTTCAGCGATCCTTTGTTCACATTTGGACCAAAGATTTCTCTACCTAATTGAATACTGGACCCATATTTCGTTTGATCTGGGCTTCTCGTTGACCAAGGCAGTCACGGTAGTATGCTTGCTCACACTAGCGAATCTTTGGCAGAAGAGAAGTTCCATACCGTTAAAGGTTTTGATTGAGCCATTGGGAATCTTCGAATACCATTTGAACGCCACGTCCGCTAGACTGCTAACGAACTGCTGGAGGAACAATATATCGTTACTCCCAGTATTGCCACATTTGGACCTGAACTGGGTAATACGCTACTTCAGATTATCGGTTCCTTTGTATATAGGGAACGTCAGAATTGTGCATCCTGGCGGATATTGTATTTGATTGTAACACGCCGGGTAGGGTCGGCCAGTCTTTGTCAACTTGCCGGCAGCTTCACTAGCTAAGTGAGCTTTGAACTGCAGGACGATGTATTCGTCCAGCTGTGATTTGAAGATGACTTCCTCCTTTTCCGTTGATGAGGCTTGGAGAGGATTAGAATTTTTTTTTTTTTTTTTTTATCTTCGATGATGATTACCGGTGGTTCATCTGCTGATGGTTCGGGGTGAGCCATCATCCCGAGCATATTTTGGAACAAATGGGCCATCTTGTCCATTCGGGCCTCCATTTCTGCAGCCTTTTCGTCCTTCCTCTGAGGCATGCGTTTCAGGTAGTCAGTATCAGACTCCTATTCCACTCTTTCCCTAGAAGAGCTGTCCAAATTTGCACCGAACAGAGGATTCATTATCTCAGCCGCCTGAGCCATCAACTCCTGCAGCTTCTGTGGATGTTTGGTTACAGACTGTGTGATTGGCCTGTGAAAGACGAAAGTTTTACTTTTGTACTTGGAGTTCACCATATAGACGGTGTGAACTACCAAGCCTCCAGTCTTGGAGCTTTTGAAGTGCGGGCCCTTGGAGTATGCCTTGGATCTTTGCATCTTCTCTGACCTCTCTCTTTTGTGAGAGGTCAGTTTCGGAGGGACCATCATAGTAGGAGCCTCCTTTGGTTGATGGGAAGAGCGTTTATCATGGCTCTTCAGCTTCTTTAGTTGGGAAGAGTAATCTTTATTGATCACTGACCCCTGCACTTCCTTCCAGACCTTATGAATGGTGGAGGAAAGTCGCTTCATCGATTGAACCAGTTTTGGTTCATCATTCCTCTTGGTAGGAGGTGGAGTTTTCTTAAATACATGACTTGGAGAGTTGCGCTTCACTATGTTTAGCGCCTTCTTGCTTGGAACAGTAGCATGCACCATTGGAGCTGGTGGGGTTAGCACGGATGGCGAATTGCCCCCAGCCTTCCTTACTCGGCGCTAGTATTGACGTCAAGGATTTCTGGAGATAGAAGCCTCTTAAGCCTTAAGAGCCTCCTGTATCCACCCCCTGCATTGGTCTTGTCCCTCAGCAGGCGTCAATCATTTGAAAGCCGATTGTCTCGGCAGAGTAGAAGATGCTAGTTTGTGGAAGATAGAAGGCCATGGACGTGAAACACCCTTTGGCGCCTCGAAATTAGCAGGGCTACAGGTGTTAGCCTCTTGGCGATAATCTTCCTTGGAATGGCCGAGACGGTTAGAGCGTCCGGAGCATCAAAACTCAGCTTCTTGAAGACTGATTTATTTGGGATCATGCGCTTCTCGACGTGCCCCACAGAGCTTGTGGTCAGCCTCTTGAAGGCCAAACCTTCAGACTTAGTAGGATTCTCGGAAGAGCATGCGGAAGTGGTTGTCAGCCTGTTGAAGACTGGCCTTCTTGGCGCTTCCTCCTTTGGCATTGAGGCACTAAAGATGAAGTATGGGGCATGGTATCAAAGAAAATCCCCACCATATTTTGAGGGGCTGGGACACAGAGAACCGTGGCTCCTTGTGAACCATATTGGACCCCGCCAAAAGGGGTGGAGTTAGTATGAGCGTTGGTACAATTGTTGCAAATGAAAGCCATTGGATCTGCATAGGGAGGATAACACCAGCTTTAGTATCCCGAAACCCAAGGGCAACCATAAATATAATATGTCGCGATTGGTTCATGAAACACGACTCACAAAGTGTGGAGTGGAAAGAGAAAAAGGTCTCACCGGGCGTGCTAGAATCTGTTTACCGCCGAAAATCGAACTAAGATGCAGAGGACGTCTAGCCTGAATTTGGGGGTAGATACTATATGGAACATATCCATCCACCTCTCCGAAGATACCAAGTTGATTTATGGCACCGTCTATCGGAGATTTGGATAGATGCGGCCGTTTTAACAGACTTATCAGATGCCTCCTCATTTGAGGAGTTTTTGATTGTTGGGACGCTTTTTCCTGCAGACGCAAGCCCTGCAGTTAATTACGTTACCACTACGTGATAACAACTTTCATCTTCTCTATAAGTATCACTTCGTGTCGTGTTGTATATATATAGTTTATTTTGGGGTTGCCCTTGAATTGTATACGGAGACTAGTTTTATCGCCCGTAGGGCGCGGATTAGTCCAAATTTATAAATCATATTTTGAGTGAATATAGATAATATCTGCCATCAGTTTCAAGGTTTAAGGATCGTTAATCTAGTCTTAGATTAAGATCGACTTAAAACACGTATAAGGACTGTTAATCTAGTTTTAGATTAAGGTCGGCTTAAAATATGTATGATTATGATTGATTTTCCTTTGAAAATCAATGAAATTCGAAATTTCACGGAGTTAGTCTAATTTTAAACTAAATGTCGGGCCTTGTTACCTAACAATGCTAAGCACTAGGCCATATTTTGTTTTGGGCTTTACATAACCTAACAGTGCTAAGCAATGGGTCTAGAAGCTTAAGTTTCGGAGAGATAACTTAGCCAATATTGAGCTAAAAACATATATGCATGGCTTGGGCGCATATATGTAGGGTCCCCATGACCACTGGCGCTTATAGCGGTGGCACTTTGCCACTGGCTCAAAGATCCATGGGTTTGGGCCGCTAGTGCTTAGAACTTAAGTTTTTGTGTTGCATATGCCGCTGGCGCTTGTCACGTGGCGCATGTCCATTGGCGCTTCTGGATTCATCATATTAGCCGTTGGCGCTCATGCTCATTGGCGCTTCTGCCTCTGGCATATGCCCACTGGCACTTTCCTTTAGAGATTAATCTTAATCTCTTTGTCTTTTGAAACTTAAGTTTCGTGAAGTTTAAGCTTCTGTTAATGGTTATATCACTATTAACGATCACCAAGATCATTACTGTTAAAGATTTGGGATCATATATTTTACAAAGAATTGATGTTTTTGGTTCTTTGTTCATTTTTTGTGCACCGTATTTTATGAGAAGGGTTTGATTCTTTTCACATACCCTAAATCTTAAGATCAAAATGATTCCTTTATGAAACTTAAGTTTCTTATGAAAAATGAACGATCTTAATTTAGAGATCGTAAGATCTAAGAAAAGAATTTAAGTTCTATCCACGAAGATTAACCTTCTTGTGAACGAGACCTCAGTCTCTAAAAAATGGAGACCAGTCTTCTATTTACCTCGGTTGTATGGAGGAGGAAGAAGAAGAAACTCAAAAGTAAAGAAATTAAGTTCTTGATGAAAGCTTATGAGATCGATTGCTTCTCTCATATGTATGTTCTTCTGATGTGTATCTCTGATGTCAAATTTTGACCTCTAGGGTCCCTTATATAGAGTGCGAATATTGTTGGGTAAGTAGAGAAAATCTCTCTTTGAGATCACTCTAATAGATCTTAAGATTAAGTCCGGGTGCTTAAACACCGTTGGATTTTAAATCCAAGGGTAATCTGTTGATACGATTGATATCTTTCTTATTTAAATAAGATGTTCAATTGATTCTTTCGGTTTAAAAGAATATATGAAAAGAGCTAATATCAACTCGAGTGCTTAAGCGCCACTTGATTTTAGATCCAAGGGTTAATATTAACCAGTATTATTTTGTGAAATCAATTTCTCGTTATTGATTTTGATCTTTCTTGTTTTAGAAAGATAGAGAAAATATTTTCTCAAAATAGCTTAAGCTATTCGGTTTTATCAATTAACAATAATAACCTTTTGTTTTAAGAAAGATCTTCGAAGCTTAAATTTCTGTTGATATATTTTTTTGTTGAAGAAAAGACATAGGAAGTTAACTTCCAAATATAGCATAATCTATATGAAGCGAGAGCTTCGAGTATTATTAGTGCCAAAACTACTTGGCGCATGTCATCGTGAGTTAAATGTGGAGGAGCGCCAAGAGTCTTCTGACGCTTGGACTTAAGTCCATTTGACTAATTTTATTGGTGGGAAGCACGTGGAGGAGCGCCGAGAGTCTTCTAGCATTTGGACTTTAGTCCAATTTGACCAATTTTATTGGTGGGAACATCACCACACTCTAATACCGCCTCATAAGCTCATGTAAGAGTTGTGCACATAGTGTAATCAAGAAGACATGTCCAATTGATCATCCTCTCGACTCGTCCAGTTGGGTTCATCACTCACCCACTTTCCTGACACTACCCAATATGTACGGCATGGTAATCATCGTACTATTATGATAGCAGCAAAAGTGGCGGACGCTAATGGCTTTTCCATCTTGAAGCTCAAAGTCACTAAGGGTACGGTTGATCAGGTCATTCTCAACAGAGTGCCGATCAGTGAGAGCTCACACAGTTAGGGAGATGGGATCGATCCTTGAGCCTTCTATAATTGCTTGTACGCATCATATAGAAAATGGGCTATGGTCTACTTCTCTCTCATGAGAGCATACATCAAATTAGTACCATACATATTCCAAGCCCCATCGCCCCGCGACGTACTCGGTAGCTACATTCCAAATGTGCCCGGATCCATATCAACAAAATCGAGTCCCAGCTTGACTTTGTGAGATCCGTAATCTAGCTTCACAACATGTATCTATATAATACAATGCGGGGCAATTCCATTACGTTAAAGACTCATAGAGTCTTCGGCTCATCCTTATCACCAAATAAGAGTCGTTTGAATGCTCCCACTATCACGCACATCCCAGCGCTGAATCAGTGTGTGATTGCTAGCCTATCTAACACCGTAAAGGGCAAATGTTCGTAACTCGAATGTCTCTAAGCATCGAGGGGATCGCTCGTGCGAGAGATACGATCCTACCTGCCGACGTATCCTTTGATAAAAAAATGCAAGTAAATATATCAGCACATATCTACTCTTATTACTCCATGCTCAAGAATCAAGCAACAAAATACACCACTCTACCTAAAACTAAAATAATTTATCATTAATATATAAATATCAATAATAAATCGTGCAATGTAAGTAAGCCGCAATTCATAAATCAGTGTCTTAAAGATAAGTGTAAAATTCAAGCTAATACAGTTTACAGTCACTATAGACGCAACCCTTACGCTCTAACGTTCCAAACGGAGCGATACTCGGCTACTCCCTTAGTCAGCGGATCCTAAATCGCCTGACTCTTAGAGAGACACTCTACATCGATTTTCCGTCCTCTATTGTTTCTCGATGAAATGGTAAGAGATCTCCATGTGCGACTATCCTTTCATAATATTTGGGATAGTCTGAATATGCTATCGCCGACCTACTGTCGCAATAGAGAAAAACCTTTTCTTTTGCGTGCAGATCACGTGCACATTCCTATTGGATCTCTTTAGCTATAACAGTCTCCTTGACCATTTCTGAAGAAGCCACAAATTTCAGCCACTATGGAGAAATTGGCTATATCGTCTTGTTTTCATTGCTCAACATAATACCCATGCCATGGAGTAAGAAAGCATGTCCTAAACGATGCTTGCCCTTTTTGATCGCCAATCATATGGCATTCAAGAAGTATCGCGAGCAGACAATTGATCATTTATAGCACAAGGTCTTATGAGTCATCCCGCGTATCGTAAGATCTCTTCACTTCATCCTAACTAGATAAGTATACAGTGGATATTAAGTCCTTTGATAAAGGACGTGTCATGTCAAGTATATACTAAATACACAAGACAACCGACCATGCAAAATGAAACTAACAATTTTTGTCTCTATTGAGCAAGAATCATTAGAGGAAAGATCAAGGTTATGAATATGAACATTTACTACTGAGACATGAATCAGAGAGTGATCGTGTAGGTCAAACTGTTCATAGACACATTAAAGTAAGTTTACCAAGACAAACATCGAATGTTCTTGAGCTTTTCGCTGGAAAGTTAGATTTCCAAACACGATCTAATATCTAAAATGTCCTCAAACACGACTGTAGAGGACATCAACTTTCCAAAGTGGTATTATGTCTCTAAGTCACTTTTGGGGATTGCAACATCGTTAACATGATAAAATCTTAGAACTTACAGTTGTTATATTCAATATCGTTAATCCATAACTATATATATGGATAGACAACATCGAACATTCAACCATTTAGAAAACGGTTTCAAGTCATAAATTGGTTTCGAAAAACCGCAAGTCATTACAAGAAAAACACACTTATTTCATCGGCTATTATCCGACAAAATAAACCCCTACTAGACCAAAGCTGCCACCGAAATTCTTTAAAAATTTAATTAGGTTATTCCATGACTACGACCAGACGGAATAACCCAATTAAATATAAAGGCCCGAGTTTGAGATCAGATCCTTTTTTCCCAAACAAAAAAAACTATCCCCCAAAACCCCTCCTCCTCTGATCCCTAGAGCTCCGACCTCATCCTCCTCCACCTATTGCCGATGATGATCGCCCCCTCCTCCTTGAAGCATACCCCTCATCTTCTTCTAAACACAGCCCCCTCCCCATTACCCCTCCAAGCCGCCCCCCTCTTCTTCCAAGCCGTCCCCGCCTTCACCTCCTCCTCCTCCTCCTCTTCCTCCAAGCTCAGGCCTCCACCATCGCCGCCACTATCGGCCTCCTCTAATCATGGTAAGCTCTTTCTCTCTCTCCCTCCTTCCCTCTCTCTCCATGTCTCCCTCATTCACTGTTTCTCCCTCTCTCTCACTCACTCACTCACACTCTCTCTCGTAGCCGTGGTTGTCTATGTAGTGTCATCGGCCTCCACAATCGTCGCCACCATCAGCCTCGTCTACTCATGGTAAGCCTCTCTCTCTCAGTGTGGATAAAATTGATTGTTAAGTTTATGGAATCTATGGTTATGTGGAAAAATTGAATGTTAGCTTTATGGAATTTGTGATTATGTTGAAAAAAATGTTGATCGTGCGGTAAAAATTGTTGATCATGTGGTAATATTTCATGATAGAAATGAAATGAGAGAACCCTAATTTGACACAAAAACCCGAAAACCTAAATCCCAAACCCCAAAATGCAACCCAAAAAACTCTTGAAATTGAACCTTAAAATTGAATAGATAAAAAACTTCAAATTATTGAAAATCCTAAAAAATCGAAAACCTTGAATTAAAAACTTCAAAATCCTTGAAATTGAATCTTAAACCCCAAAATAATACGAAAATCTTATACAAAGTATACGAAACTTGATGATAACATGAAATTTACATGTTATAATCGAGGATCTCACATTCAAAAAGCCTTATAGATCCCGTCTATCAGTTATATACACAACGGTTTCCATCATGACATAAAACTACGAGAGGGTTGTCAAAACTAAACGTTTAATCATTTGTTTCTGACAACCGTCATGTTGTTTATGTAACGAGAAAACCAGTCGTATTATAACCGATAAATTTGTCCAGTGTGGATAAGTTAAGAATTTATAACGCAAACACACCCTGCATTTGTGCTTTCATTCGTTTCAAGATTAGTTTCATCGGCATCTTTTTGCTGGTTCTCCGTGTACAAATATAGAGGGGGTGATCATTTTAGTGTTGATATTTAGCATTGAAATGATTATTATCCCTTCTATTGCAGTGTACTCGGAGAACAGCGAAGAAGTGCTACCGAAATTTTCTCGAAACAAATGAAAGCATAAATGCAAGAGTTTATGCATTATAAATTTTTAATGGGATAGAAGACTTACCCCGACAGCCGATGTGATGTATTGATGGATCAAACTGAAATATTAAACCTTAACTATAAGTCATAAACTAAATGTCAAAATAATGTGTTAATTATATAATACATGATGTCAAAAATCAGAGAGTACATGAGTTGGATGAAACTGTCGAAATTTAGTGATGATTACAAAGTCGACGTTGAAGAGTTTATGGAATTTGCATTGAAGGACAGATCCCCTGAAGAATTGATTTCATGTTCGTGTAAAAAGCGCATGAACGGCTTCGACATTCATCGAGATATAGTGTATGACCATCTACTGAAGAACAAGATTTCATCTGGGTATACAAAATGGAAGTACCATGGAGAAGCTGCACCGAGAGTCGATATTTTTACGAGCTATTGGATTGGAAAAAATGATCCTCCTCGTACATATTTTAGGGGCACGGGTTTGAATAATATGTTGGACGAGCTCTGAACTGGCATGCATCCTGATCCTGATATTGTTCCTGAACCTAATGTCGAAGAGGAAGATATCCGTAGCCTCTTGTTCACCGCCGAAAACAGAGACGAACTGGGATAGATCATCTTGCCTGAATTTGGGGGCAGATGCTATTTGGATTTATCCGTCCACCTCTCCGAAGATACCAAGTTGATTTATGGCACCATACATCGGAGGTTTGGACGGATGCGGCCGTTGTAGCAGATTTTATTAGATTCCCCTTCATTTGTGAGGGTTTTGATTATGGGGATGCTCTTCTCTGCAGGCGTAAGCCCCTGCAGTTAATTACGTTACCGCGTTGCGATAACAACTTTCTCCTGCTCTATAAGTTCACTTCGTATCGTGTTGTGTTTGTTTTATTTTGGGTAGTCCGTGGATTGTATACGGAGACTAATTTATGTCGTCGCTCGTAGGGCGCGGATTAGTCCAAATCCGTATATTTAAGATTTGGGTTTAGGTGAAGAATTTTGCTTGACGGGGCCCACGTTGGTAGCTTGGTTTACCAACAGGAATGAACTTAGGACGCAGATCTCACATTTGTGGGGTTTATCGGTTCAGAGGATATTTGGGTTTGATCTAAGGATCATTAGCCATATTTGAGACTAAGATCAATTAATGAGCAGTGAGAATATGGGCTCAACTGATCATTAGATCATATATGAATAGTCTATAGATAGTATATGATATTCATTATGGAGACAGTCCGCAGGGAAAAACATATTAGTTTAAGGACGTCGCGGTCCAACATTTCCTGTTTAGGACGAATGTTAGTGTACGAACATTTCGGTCCAATGTTCCCTGTTTGGGATGAAGATTAGTTTAAGGACATTTCGGTCCATCATTCATTTTGTGCGCACGCGTTTTTGTTACGTGGCGGAGTGAACGATGGTGACATGGAATGCGCCCAATTTGGGGTGCGATCCGATTTGAAGTGTGCACGTCAGTTTGGAAGTGCATCATTGTGGGGTGTATAATTCCCTATCTTGATGAAATTTTACATCAAGTTAGGACGAGGAGTTGTTGTTGGTTGTCGGGACCCGCCACCTCTCTGAAGACGTTGAGAAATTACAACGACATATATCAGAGGTGTGAAGAAATGTACCCTTGAACCAAATCCCGTATTTTGAGGGAAAGATCGTGATGGATCATCTAAGAATCATTAGCCTTATTTGAGACTAAGATTAACTTAGGAGATATGGGATGAATATTATTTTGGATATCATTGATGAGAGATCATTAGTCATGTTTGAGACTAAGATCAGTTTGGAAATCATGAGCACATGGACTCGCTTGATTTAAAATCAAAGAAGTTTAACTTCAAGAAACTTAGTCAATTTGGGCTAAGATTGGGTTTCAGCAGTGCTAAGCACTTAGTTGTATATAGCACTCATGTGTGTTTCACCTGAGGCACTGTAATAGTGCTAAGCACTGATATTTTGTGGTGCTCACGTGTGTTTCACGTGAGGCGCTCCAATAGTGCTAAGCACTAAATTTTTTCAACGCTCACGTGTGTTTCATGTGAGACGCTCTAATAGCGCTAAGCATTGGTTTTTCTCTAGCGCTCACGTGTGTTTCACGTGAGGCGCTGTGTTCTTTAGAGATTTAATCTCTGTTGATGTTCTTAGAGAACTTAAATCTCTGTTAATGGTATTTTTATCATTAACGATCACCAAGATCACTATTTTAAGGATCTTGGATCGGGTTCTTTAAGAACTAAGTTCTTGATTTGAAGGAACTAAGTTCCTGGAGTATTATGAACTCCATCTTCTTTTCTTTTTGAATTTGTTCTTCCCTGAATCTTTGATTCCCAAGAACAAGATTTTCCCGATGAGAATTAAATTCTCAACTTATGAGAGACTTGTCTTATGGATCTCAGATCCAGAGAAAGAACTAAGTTCTTTGAAAATGGTTAGACCCTTTTAATAGGTAAAGAAGATGTTTTTTAATCTCTTCTTTTTTCTTTACCTAGAGTATTTTAGGAGGGAAATCTTCTTCTTTGAGAGAATTAAATTCTCTGTTGTTTTGAGAGTCTTCTGTATTTTCACAGAAGCTTATGGGGGGTCTCCTATTTTCCTCCTCCTCTTTGATTAATCTCTTTTCTCCTATTTATAGGAGAAGAAAAAAATCAAATTGTTGAGAAAATCTCTTATTGAGAGATCATGATTGATTTCATGATCAATCAAAATGATTTTTTAGATCAATCGGTGGTTTTTATTCACCATTGGATTTTTAATCCAAAGGCTCTTTGTTCAACAAAGAAGATTTCTTGTTTGTTTAACAAGATTAGGAAATATTTTCCTAAGATAGAATTTTATTCTATCATATGAACATCTTGTTAGTTTAACAAGATTAAGAATATATTTTCTAACATAGAATTTAATTCTGTTTGTTAATTTAACAAGATTAGGAAAATATTTTCCTAAGATAGAATTTTATTCTATTAGATAATTTAATTGGTGATATTTTATCACCATTGGATTTTAAATCCAAGATTCTCTGTTAGGAAAAGATCTTTCCATATTAGAAAGATCAAGAAAAATATTTCCTAAATATAATTTAATTCTATCATTTGATGATTTATTATCACTATTGGATTTTTGATCCAACGACTCTGTTTAACAGAGAATATCCCAGATTTTGGGGAAATATTCCCCATGTAGAATTTAATTCTACCCTCTTTAATTTGGGAGCTGACGCTCACGTGCTATGCACGAGGGCACCGCCTAAGAATTTAATTCTTTTATAAGTAGTCACTCTCATGCTTTTCACATCCGCGCTTACGTGTGTTCCGCGTGAGGCGCCACTATAGAATTTAATCTTAACAGAGGCTGGCGCTGGCACTCACATGGGAAACACGTGAGGCGCTCAAGGATTTAATCCTATCTGAGGCGATCCTTACATGCTTTTCATGTGGGTACACATGTTTAACACGTGGAGCTTTCCCTTTATTTTTATAAGGGAACAGTAAGCTCTGAGCCAAAAATTTTTGGCGGGAATAAATGCCCCCCACTACTTTGCCCACGTAAGTTTGTACGTGGGTTAAGTAGTGTAAAATAATGTATTGCCATAGAATTGATGGCTTAGGAGACAAGTTTAGGATCCCTGTCACCTAAGACTTTTTCATCTTCATGAGCTACATGGGTCTCAAGAACATTTTTTCCCTATGAGTTGTGAGGATCTCATAGGTGTGTATTCTCTCTAGAAATCGTGAGAATTCCTAAGTGTCTTTCACATTCGTGAGTCGTAAGGATCTCACACAAGTATTTTCTCCTTACAAGTCGAAGGGACCCGCAAATGGCTTCTTCACTTTATTGGCGAATGTGGCCCATGGATAGCATACAAGAGTCAGTTTGGACCTCCTTATAGAGCATTGATGGCTTAGGAAACATATTTAGATCTGTCTCCTAAGGCTTTTCAACTTTATGGGCCGTTAGGTTTTATAAAGATGTTTCTCCCTACGAGTCGAGAGGATCTCGTAGGTGTATTTTCTCCTTAGGAGTCGTGAGGGCTCCTAAGTGTGTTTTCTCTTAAGAGTCGTAAGGATTTCACAAGAGAATTTTCTCCTTACGAGTCGAGAGGACTTGCTAGTGGTTTTTCCTCCTCAACATATGCGACTTTGGAGAATGTGGCCCTTGGATAGTATACAAGAGTCAGTTTGGACCTACTTGTAGGACCACAATGCTTAGAAAACAGGTTGATATCCCCGTTGCCTAAGGATTTTCACCTTCATGAGCCGTGAGGGTTTCATAAAGATGTTTTTCCCTACAAGTCGAGTTAAGTCGAGAGGATCTCGCAGGTGTATCCTAACGTGAAATATAGATAACCCCTATTCTTTATGACAGGAGTCCGTTTGGTACTAGGGTTTTTGTCCGTGATACTGTCGCATTGACTAATGTATTCCTCGATATGCAGTCTTTAAGCTGCTGTTCGAGTAGCCCCGCGACTGTCGTGTCTCTAATCCCTTCTGAGGCTGGACAAGACGTCTTCAAGTAATCTTCTTAGGTCATATTATCATTGGAAGAGCTAGCGTTAGGAATTTGCCATGACGCTTTTTACTTGAGCTTAGGCTCAATTTGGAGCCCCGATGAGTCATAACCACTCCGCTCTGGTGTGGGATGATCTCCGATAGTCTTTTAGGCTTTATATGAGTTGCCGTCGAGACCTGAAGCTGGGAATATGTCGTTGTTTCATTTTTGTTTTGACGATGTCATGCCATTTCTTTGCTGAAGTAGGGTAGACATCTGTAGGACCTCTATGCTGTATGTATTGCAATTGAAGTCCGGAGCTAGGAATATGTTATTGCTCCAATTTCATTTGATAGTCCCGTCTGCATCCTGCTGAAATGAAGGGGAACGTCGAGATAGTCTCTGTGTTGTATATGAACCGTCACGACTTGGAGCTAAGATTTTGTCGTGCCTTCATTTTTGGTTTCAACCCTTGGGTCTTTTGTTGACGTTGCGTCTGCATCCTGCCGGAATGAGAAGGAACGTCGAGATAGTCTTTGAGTTGTATATGAACCGTCAAGACTTGGAGCTAGGATTCTGCCATAGCTCCATTTTTGTTTCGACCCTTGGGTCTTTTATTGACGTTGTGTCGGCATCCTGCCGGAATGAGAAGGAATGTCGAGATGGTCTCTGAGTTGTATATAAACCGTTAAGTCTTGGAGCTAGGATTTTGCCATGGCTCCATCTTTGTTTCGACTCTTGGGTCTTTTGTTGACGTTGCGTCTGCATCCTGCTGGAATGAGAAGGAACGTCTAGTTGGAGTTAGGATTTTGCCATTACTCCGTTTTGATTTGGCTCGTTGGAGTTTTGTCGACGTCACGTCTGCACCTTGTTGAAATGAGAAGAACGTCGAGCTGATCTCTAGGCTGTAGATATTGCCGTCAAGATCTGGCTCTCCCTTTGACGAAGCCTGGTAGGAAAGTATGGTTCCTTTTCTTTCATTTGTGCCTATAAATTGTATACAAGAGTCAATATGGACATACTTGCAGGGCAGAAGAAATTTTATTTTATTTTATTTTTTATAGTCACGATGCTCATCTTTTCAGCTTTTCATATCACGAAAGTCGCGATTGCTCAATCATTTCGTCTTTTTATCCGCGGTGCCCAATCATTTCGGTTATTTTTTTATATTTTTACTTGCTGCTTTTTATTGCGAGTTGCCCAAACATTTCGGCTGTTTTTATATGCATATTTTTTGCTCACTGATTTTTATTGCGAGTTGCCCCATCATTTCGGCTATTTCATATGCATTTTTTTGCTACTCACTGCTATTTTTATTGCAAGTTTGGAATCTGATACCAACCTTGGCATCAACATCGTTACGACTGGAATATTGCCAGGAACGAATCATCATTTTCCGTGAAAGGACTTGGAGTTTGACACCTGTTTAGGCATCAACATCGCTACAACTGGGATATTTCCAGGAGCGAATCATTATTTTTTTGAAAGGACTTGAAGTTTGATACCTTTTTAGGCATTAACATCGCTATGGATGGAATATTGCCAGGAGCGACTCATCATTTGTCTTTGTTGATTTGAACAAAGGTGGCTTAGCAAACAGGGTTAGGATCCTGTCGACTAAGGCTTTTTGACTTTATGAGCCGTAAGGGTCTCATAAAGGTATTTATTCCTGTGAGTCGTGAGGATCTCATAGGTGTATTTTCTCCTTAGGAATCGTGGGGATTCCTAAGTGTGTTGCTTCTTTGTGAGTCGTAAGGAACTCAGGCAAGTTTTTTTTTACAAGGTCGAGAGGACCTTGCAAGTGCACATGAATTTTTTTATTTTACGAATTTGCGCCTTTTTCAGGTTTTCACAAACCCGCCGGCAGTCCTGCTGTTTTTACTCACGGCACCCTTTCGGGTTTTCTTCCGTACCCATTTTGCTTGTGAACATATCGTGTTTTTTATTTTACGAGATTGCGTCCTTCCAGGTTTTCACAAGCTCGTCGGTAGTCTTGCTGTTTTTACTCACGACGCCCTTTCGGCTTTTCATCCGTGCCTATTTTGCTTGTAAACATACCGATTGTTTTACGATATTCGCCCTTCCGGGTTTTCACAAGCTCGCCGGTAGTCCTGTTGTTTTTACTCACGGCGCCCTCTCGGGTTTTCATCCGTGCCCATTTTTCTTGTGGACATACTGTTTTTTTAACGAGATGCGCCCTTTCGGGTTTTCACAAGCTCGTCGGTAGTCCTCCTGTTTTTACTCACGGCGCCCTCTTGGGTTTTCATCCGTTCCCATTTTGCTTGTGGACATACCATTTTTTTAACGAGATGCGCCCTTTTGGGTTTTCACAAGCTTGCCGGTAGACCTGCTGTTTTTACTCATGGCACCCTTTCGGTTTTTCATCCGTGCCCATTTCGCTTGTATACGTACCTTTTTTTTTTTTTTTTTAAACGAGTTTGCGCCCTTCCGGGTTTTCACAAGCTCGCCGGTAGTCCTGCTGTTTTTACTCACGGCACCCTTTCGGGTTTTCATTCGTGCCCATTTCGTTTTTGGACATACCATTTTTTTATAAACGAGATTGCGCACTTTCAGGTTTTCACAAACTCGCCGGCAGTCCTGCTGTTTTTACTCACAGCGCCCTTTCGGGTTTTCATCCGTGCCCATTTCGCTCATGGACATACCGTTTTTAAAATTTTTTTGCGAGCGATAGAACTCTCGAAAGTAGTTTCATCGCAGGTGACCCATCTATTTGCTGGTGGGACTTAGGGGTGGCTTCATCGCTGGAGTAGCTGTGCAGCCAGTGGGACTTGAGTTGCAACCTTTGCCGTTAGGACTTCGGTTGCAATATAGATCTCAAGGGAGCATATCGGTGTAATTGGGGCGATGCGCTAGTTTAGGGACGTTCCGGTCCATTATCGCCATGTTTGGGGCGAATTTTTAGTTTAAGGAATTTTCAGTCCAGCATTCCCATTTTGGGGATGAATATTAGTTTGAGGACGTTTCGGTCCAACATTCCCATATTTGAGACGAATATTAGCTTAAGAACGTTTCGGTCCGTTGTTAGTTTAAGAACGTTTCGGTCCGTTGTTAGTTTAAGGACATTTCGGTCCGTTATCGCCATATTTGAGGCAAAGTTTTAGTTTAAGGATATCTCGGTCCATTGTTAGTTTAAGGACATCTCGGTCCGTTATCGCCATGTTTGAGGCGGATTGTTAGTTTATGGACTTCTCGGTCCATTTTATCATTCGGTCGGGGAGTTGCATAACTTATCCCTTTCAACTCTTGTTTGCTGAGGCGCTGCTGCTTGTCCTTTGTTTGCATGGACACTTCACGCCTTAGACTATCTTCACCTTCTTGGACTGCTTCATCTATCATCATGTCAATCGGGTTGTTTTGCGGGAAGTACCGGGTATTTTACATGGCACCTGCCCCCCCGCTAATCAAAGTCGCTTTTTGATACCAATGGAGCATCTTCGAAGGAACGAGATATCACATCGTTTCTTCTGCCGAGTCTTCCTCTTCCTTGGGAGAATGAACTTGACTTGGGGTTTTTTCCCCTCATCGTCTGATTCGGAGCGGGACATGGATTTCACATGCCTCCCATGGTTTTTTGGTTCAAGTGGGATATTCCACTTGATTGCAGGATCCGCTTGTAGGTCCCTTGATATCCTTTCTGTTCTTTGAGAAGAAAGGACCATCCCACGTAGAGATTCTTTCGCCAGTGAGAAATATGTCCCCTGTGTATATCTCGGGGGAGAGCGATTACCCACGCCGTCGCTATTTTGGCAACAGGTTGATTCAGAGCTGCTCATTTTTTTGTTGAGCGTTGGCGACATATACCACCTTGCCTCCGCTTTTCATTCATCTTCATCGGATGATGAAGGGTCTTGACACATCTGATCCAATCGAGTCATTTTATCCATGAGCTCTTAGAAGGTCGTCGGTTGAAGAGGGCCATAAATTGGAACACCTTTAAATTTGGGTCAAGGTTGGCTATGAACATTTCCACGGCTGCTGCTTCATCAATGCGTTGCTCACATTTTGACAAGAGATTTCGCCATCGGGTAACATATTGAACTCAGGTTTCATTCAGTCCAACCCTTTCGTTGACCAACACCGTCACGATAGTGCGTTCATTTTCACTAGCAAATCTCTGACAGAAGAGCATATCTATCTCATCGAAGGTCTTCACGGAATCATTTGGGAGTTCCGCATACCATTCAAAGGTGATGCCCGCCAGATTGCTGACAAACTGCCGGAGGATCAGTATATCATTTCCTCCAGTATTGCCATACATGGATTTAAATCGCGCAATGTGCTTGCGAAGATTCTCAGTACCTTTATACATGTGGAGCGTTGGAAGTGTGTACTTTGGCGGGTACTGTATTTGATCGTACTAGGCTGGATATGGTCAACCGGTCTTGATTGACACGTTTGCAGCTTCACTAACATAGCGAGCTTTGATTTGCTGAGCGATATACTCGTCCAGCTTTGCTTTTGGAATCATTTCCTCTTCGGCCGTTGATGAGACATGCAGAGGATTTGAAATGTCATCCTTGTCTTTAAGGGCGACTACCGGCGGTTCATCTGCCAGTGGTTCCGATTGAACCATCATTCCAGCGATATTCTGGAGCAGAAGGGCTATCTGGGTCATTTTAGTGGACATCCCTACCGCTTCTTCATCTCTCTTTTTAAGAGCGCGCTTTAGGAAATCAATATCCGACACCTTCCCTACTCTTTCTTTGGGTGCGTCCTCGGGATTTTCCTTAGGCGATGGATTAGCGAGTGTTGTCGCTTGAGCAAGCATCACCTGTAGATTTGCACATCGTAGTTGAGCTTTTGTCAGAGACCGAGTATGCGGTCCGTGACTAGTAGAAGCATAAACTTCGTCTTTGGAGTTCACCATGTGGATTGTATGAACTACCATGCCCCTAGGTTTGGGGTGTTTGGAGTTTTGGCCTTTAGAGTTTGCCTCTGGCGCTTGAGCCTTATTAGGCCTCTCTTTTTTGTTAGAAGCCGCTTTGGCTTCGGGAGGAACCGTTGTAGCAGGAACCGTCTTGGGATGAGTCCCCTTGTATTTGAAAAGGGATTTTTCAGAATTTGGCTGACGTTTAGGGGAAGAGCCACAGACGACGACTGAGTCTTTCACCTGCTTCCACACCTTATATATAGATGAGGAAAGTTATTTTGGGGAGCGAACTGCTTCTGCTCGCATCGAATCTCCATGGGATGCGAAGATTTCTTCAATATTGCGGTGGGAGAATTTTGTCTAACCCTTCATAACAGTTCGAACCTGTTCCTAGTTGGAACAACAACATTCACCGCTAGGGTTGAAACATGACCATATGGAGAACTGTCCCCAGCTTGTTTTGTATGACGCCGATATCGACGTCGACCATTTCTTACGGCCGGAATTTGATTAGCCTCAGAATTTTTGTTGATCCTGCCCCCTATTTTCTTCGAGAGCTTGAGTATTCTACCTCTTGCGTTGACCATGGCCTTTGGAGGTACCGGTTGTTTGGAGATCGATTCCGTCAGCAAAATAGAAACTTGAGGAGCCAGCCTGTGGAAGATAGACTTCTTCTGGTATTCTCCTTCGGTGTTGATGTACCGAGGGTGGGAGGTGGGAGCATAGACCCAAAGAGAAACCCATTGATTTCTTGAAGAACCGGATTGCAGAGATTTAAGACTGCAAGTGGCCCATACTTGACTCCACCATATGTGACAGAGCCTGAGTTGCGGTGAGTAGAAACAAACGCCATTCTACAAAGAGACAAAACGCCGGCTTCGTTATCTCATCACCCAAGGTCAACTACAAATATAAAAACGACACACGAAGTGTGGAGTGGAAAGATGGAAAAGGTCCCACCGGGCGTGCTAGAATCTGTTCACCGCCGAAAACATAGACGAACTGGGATAGATCGTCTTGCCTGATTTTAGGGGCAGATGCTATTTGGATTTATCCGTCCACCTCTCCAAAAATACCAAGTTGATTTATGGCAGCATACATCGGAGGTTTGGATGGATGTGGCCTTTATAGCAGACTTTATCAGATTCCTCCTCATTTGTGAGGGTTTTGATTATGGAGACGCTCTTCCCTTCAGGCGCAAGCCCATGCAGTTAATTACATTACCGCGTTGCGATAACCATTTTCTCCTTCTCCGTAAGTTCACTTCGTATCGTGTTGTGTTTGTTTTATTTTGGGCTGCCCGTGGATTGTATACGAAGACTAATTTATGTCGTCGCCCATAGGGCGCGGATTAGTCCAAATCCGTATATTTGAGATTTGGGTTTAGGTCAAGGATTTTGCTTGACGAGGCCCACGTTGGTAGCTTGGTTTACCAACGGGAATGAACTTAGGATGCAGATCTTACATTTGTGAGGTCCATCGCTTCAGGGATATTTGGGTTTGATCTAAGGATTATTAGCCATATTTGAGACTAAGATCAATTTATGAGCAGTGAGCATATGAGCTCAACTGATCATTAGATCATATATGAATAGCCCATGGATAGTATACGATATTCATGGAGACAGTCCGCAGGACAAAATATATTAGTTTAAGGACGTCGTGGTCCAACATTCCCTGTTTGGGATGAATGTTAGTTTAAGGACATTTCGGTCCAATGTTCCCTGTTTAGGATGAAGATTAGTTTAAAGACATTTCGGTCCATCATTCATCTTGTGCGCATGTGTTTTTGTTATGTGGCGAAGTGAACGATGGTGACATGGAATGCGCCCAATTTGGGGTGCGATCCGATTTGAGGTGTGCACGTCAGTTTGGAAGTGCATCATTGTGGGGTGTATAATTCCCTATCTTATTGAAATTTTACATTATGTTGGGACGAGAAGTTGTTGTTGGTTGTCGGGACCCGCCACCTCTCTGAAGACGTTGAGAAATTACAACGACATATATCAGAGGTGTGAAGAGATGTACCCTTGAACCAAATCCCGTATTTTGAGGGAAAGATCATGATGGATCATCTAAGAATCATTAGCTTTATTTGAGACTAAGATTAACCTAGGAGATATGGGATGAATATCATTTTGGATATCATTGATGAGAGATCATTAGTCATGTTTGAGACTAAGATCAGTTTGGAAATCACGAGCATATGGGCTCGCTTGATTTAAAATCAAAGAAGTTTAACTTCAGGAAACTTAGCCAATTTGGGCTAAGATTGGGTTTCAACAGTGCTAAGCACTTAGTTGTATATAGCACTCACATGTGTTTCATGTGAGGCTCTATAATAGTGCTAAGCCTTGATATTTTGTGGTGCTCACATGTGTTTCACGTGAGGCGCTCCAATAGTGCTAAGCACTAAATTTTTTCAACGCTCACGTGTGTTTCACGTGAGACGCTCCAATAGCGCTAAGCACTAGTTTTTCTCTGGCGCTCACGTGTGTTTCATGTGAGGCGCTATGTTCTTTGGAGATTTAATCTCTGCTGATGTTTTTAGAGAACTTAAATCTCTGTTAATGGTATTTTTACCATTAACGATCACCAAGATCACTATTTTGATGATCTTGGATCGAGTTCTTTAAGAACTAAGTTTTTGATTTGAAGGAACTAAGTTCTTGGAGTATTATGAACTCTATCATCTTTTCTTTTTGAATTTGTTCTTCCCTGCATTTTTAATTTCCAAGAACAAGATCTTCCCGATGAGAATTAAATTCTCAACTTATGGGAGACTTATCTTGTGGATTTCAGATCCAGAGAAAGAACTAAGTTTTTTGAGAAGGGTTAAACCCTTTTAATAGGTAAAGGAGATGTTTTTTGATCTCTTCTTTTTTTTTACCTAGAGTTTTTTAGGAGGGAAATCTTCTTGTTTGAGAGAATTAAATTCTCTGTTGTTTTGAGAGCCTTCTGTATTTTTACAGAAACTTATGGGGGGTCTCCTTTTTTCCTCCTCCTCTTTGATTAATCTTTTTGCTCCTATTTATAGGAGGAGCAAAAAATCAATTTGTTGAGAAAATCTCTCATTGAGAGATCATGATTGATTTCATGATCATTTAAAATGATCTTTTTGATCAATCGGTAAATTTTATTCACCGTTGGATTTTTAATCCAAAAGCTCTCTGTTTAACAGGGAAGATTTCTTGTTTGTTTAACAAGATTAGGAAATATTTTCCTAAAATAGAATTTTATTCTATCATATGAATATCTTGTTAGTCTAACAAAATTAGGAATATATTTTCCTAGTATAGAATTTAATTCTGTTATATGAATATCTTGTTAGTTTAAAAAGATTAGGAAAATATTTTCCTAAGAATTTTTTTTATTCTATCAAATGATTTAATTGGTGATATTTTATCACCATTGGATTTTAAATCCAAGATTCTCTGTTAGGGAAAGATCTTTCTATATTAGAAAGATCAAGTAAAATATTTCCTAAATAGAATTTAATTCTATCATTTGATGATTTTAAATCACCGTTGGATTTTTGATCCAAGGACTCTCCGTTTAACAAAGAATATTTGACCAGGAAGATATTTTTTCCCTAATAGAATTTAATTCTATCATTTTGATGATTTATTATCACCATTGGATATTTGATCTAGCGGCTCTGTTTAACAGAGAATATCCTAGATTTAAGGGAAATATTCCCCATATAGAATTTAATTCTACCATCTTTAATTTGGGTGCTGACGCTCACGTGATATGCACGAGGGCGCCGCCTAAGAATTTAATTCTTTTATAAGTAGTCACTCTCGTGCTTTGCATGCCAGCGCTCATGTGTGTTCCACGTCATGCGCCACTATAGAATTTAATCTTAACAGAGGCTGGCGATGGCGCTCATGTGGAAAACACGTGAGGCGCTCAAGGATTTAATCCTATCCGAGGCGATACTTACATACTTTGCATGTGGGTACGTGTGTTTAACACGTGGAGCTTTCCCTTTATTTTTATAAAGGAACAGCTAGCTCTGAGCCAAATTTTTTTGGCAGGAACACCTCTCTGATGCCGAATTGGCGAAATATATGAAGTATATGGATGATGCGAATGTACCCCTGTTCGAAAGCGCAAACATATCTAATTTGGGATGGATTTTCAAAATGTTTCATTTCAAATGCCAGGATAATTGGACTAACAAGTTTTTTGATCAGTTTCTTGAAGTGCAAAGGGAGACTTACCCTAAACCGATTTTGCCGGAAAATTTCACAGAGACAAAGAAAATCTTGAAGGAGATAGGTTTTGGTTATGAGAAAATCGACTCGTGTCCGAACGATTGTATGTTATACTGGACAAAGGAGAATAAGAATTTAGAGAAATGTAAAACTTCCAACTTATCTAGGTGGATTGTCTCTTGAAGGGATAACAGTGAAGATGAATCTACACTCAGTACTCTGAGACGGATTCCGACAAAGGTTTTACGATATTTTTCAATCAAGAAAAGACCTTGGCGATTATTTCTGTCATAAAAAACTGCTAAAAGTATGACATGGCATGAAAATGGTCACACTAAGGACGGAGTTTTGCGACATCCAGCTGATGGTGAAGAGTGGAACTGTTTTGATGCCCTGTATGAAGCTTTTGCTGTAGATGCGTGTAATGTGAGACTTGGTTTATCTACAGATGGCATGGAACCGTTCAACCACAGTGCAAATCACAGTATATGGCCAGTTACTCTTGTTATTTATAATCTTCCTCCATAGATGATGTCACATTTTGAAAAAATTATAAATATTATTTTATAATTTAATATAATATCATGAGATTTGGGTTTCCATAAAAAGGCATACAAATATATCTATACATTTATAATGATAAAAATTATAGTTATTTTGCTCATGGCTAGCATAATTAACCTTAGCATTTTTTTAATTTGGTTTTAATATTTTAAGTTGTAAGGTTTATTTTAAATAGGAAATTATTATGGCATGGCTCCTTTTTATATTGAAATGAGATAGAGAGGGGAAAAGAGGGCATCGAGAGGGCATGGTGGATTTTTAAATTGTTGAGAGAGGGAATGGGAAAGAGAGAGAGCCTTAGCCATATTCTCCTAACCCCTTCTCACTTTTCATTCTTCTTCCTCTCATCCCCAAACTCTTTCACTTTCTCACATCTCTCTCAACCTCTCACAAATTTAAACACAAATTCAAACACCATCCCACTCTCACTACAAACTTACATCTTCATCCCTTAAATGAAGCCAAACTCAATACCTCAAGTTCAAGAAGACTCGTACAAGCTTTGATCTCCTCCTTCATCTCCTTATAGTTGTAAAAATCCCTTTTTTCTACAAGTTCTTTTAGTATTTAAAGTTTTAGCCATGGAAAAGTATAGTATTTGCACAAAAATGGTATTTTGAAGGGTTTTGATATGGTATGACTTATAGTAGTATTGTTGGAAGATTTATTTTGTAACTACTCCTTATTTGGGAATGTTGATGGTATTTAGATGCGAGATTTTTTATTGAAAGGTGTTTTTAAGTTTTGAAAACTAGGATTTCATATGGTTTTCATGTTCAAATAAAATCTAGAGTTGACTGGGATCACCGAAAAATAAAAGAATATTATTTTGAGCTTGTTAGAGAACTCTGAGACCCTGCATGAAACCCGAGGCACCAATTTGATGCTTGGGCCACCGGAAAGCCGCCACCGCCGACCCCACTTGCACTATAGGCTTTGAAATTTTTAGTGTAGCACACACACTTGATAATTAAGCCCCTGTGGTACTTTGTTTTTCCCCAGATGCCCTAAGGAAAAATCTGGGAGCATTTTGATTGGGTTTTGACGACATTTTAAGGTTTTTAAACTTGGTTTTTGGATTTCTATATCTTGACTTGGTAGTTCGACGTTTATACGTCAATGCCGGGGGTATTTTGTCGCATTTAGTGTACGTTAACCATAGGTTCTAACCTATGCACACGAAACTCGTTTGCGTCATTTTCGATTTATATTTTCATATGGTTGCATTGTGGTTTCGATTGTAGGTACGATCACGAGGACTTTCGAGATGGCAAGGAGGGGCGAGGCAGTCGTATATGTCGACAAGCTCGAGGAGCGTCGATGAGTAGATCTATATTTACAGGGGAAGTCAGGTGGATGGCGTATAACACCCCCGCAACCAAACTAAGTAGAGGACATATTATATTATATACTCGTAGCTCATATTTATATGATTCTTATACTTAGACTATAACTATGTAGTTTGTCTATGTTCATAGCTAGTAGGTTGTATATGTGGACGTATATATGTGTATATGGATATATGATTATTGTTATATGCGTACACGACAATATATCCGTACGTTATTGATTGGCTATTGATGGACATCGTACGAGTGGGATTCCGTACTAGATATGATGAGGATAGATCACCGATTGCTGCTTATGTTTATTTGACTCGTAAGGTCTTGCTAAATCCCGATGGGGACTTTATGATATGTTAAGAGCTATACTCACTTAAAAACCAACGATTCATTTCTTACTTTTAAATGATGGTGTCAAGGATGTGCTGCTAATTCCCAACAAATATTTATTTTTAATATATCGCAGCTACCTTATTCCTAAAACAACGTTTCGTTCTATTTTTAAAACTATAACCATATAACTCGTAGGTAAGTAACTATATTTTAACGCTTATGCACATACGATTACTTTACGCTCGTGCTTCGATTACCTATCACATACACCATGTTTATATAACGAGTTCTAATTAGTTTTGTGTGCTAGTTAGCAATTTCTATACTTATATGAATTCATTGATAGAACACTGTAAAACTATCAATGATTGCTATGTTGCACATATCACAGACGTGCATATTAGACAACACATCATTGGTACTGCCATGATACTGTAGGACTACTATACTACATTATATCCATGTTGATGTCAATACGGTCTATTATGACTTCGCTATTTACAGGGGATTGATTGGTATTTATATATATACTGTTGATGGGAATTGAGAGCTATTCTTGTACGAACATATTGATAGAACACTTGCACAACTACTAATAATTGCCATGCTGCACGATCACAAACGCGTATGCTACATTACACATCATTAGTATTGCCACGACACGGTAGAAACCGCCATGCTTGTTTGTGTGTTGATTATATATGCTAGAGTGTATAATACTTGCTGATTTTGATATACGAATACCATTACCATGAATATTTGTATATGATTGTTTCTAAATGTGGCAAAGATGAATTATATATGTGTTTTTCGAAACTTGATGTTTTCCATGGATTTGAGAAGCCGCGTAGTGATTTATAAAACTTGAGCATGTTTTAAAAATGCGTTTTTTTCTTGATATGATGATTTGGCGTCCACTATGAGTTTTCTGATTTAATTTTATCCGAACCGAGTGGAAAAGATATACGGTTGTGGATATGCTACATTATCCGGACTGAGTGGGGGAGGTATACAGTTTGATACATAGTGGACCCGGTATGACACCGAAGGGCAGAAAGTCCGTAGGAAGGTACGGGGAACCTAACGAGGTTGGTCGATACTGGTGATAGTATTGGAGCACGGCGGATATCCGGGGGATATGTTGATATTGAGAGAGGGCCGATCTGGGAGACGGTGCCTACGATATCTGGATTTCATGTGCCGTTGATGGACACAAGTTTTATGATGATTTTGAGTGTCGATGATGGATACTCACTTGATGATATATGTTATGGATGATATATTTCTATATATTGATGATATTGTGGATCATGTATGTTGTGCGTGATCCGATATGACACGCTTGTGGATACTGATATGATATATATACATATACATATACATATATTTATTTTCGTTATCACATAGTATGATTGTATTATATTGTATGATCTAGGTAGATCGTTATGCATTTCGATTTCTACTTTGCGATATATTTTTTATTCACTGAGTCGGTAACTCACCCCCGTTGTGCCTTAGTTTCTTGCAGGACCGACTGCTCGGATCAGTAGCGGTTTGCCGACATGCTTCTTTTTTGGGTGATTGCTATGGTAGGTGGGTTACATAGTCTCATCGTAACCGCTTCTTGTATTTGCATATTCTTTTGTGATATAGTTAAAAACTCCATTGACCAAAAATTGTATTTTTTTGTGGATTTAGAGACGAGACTTGTATGTTATTCTTTTAGTTGTCGAGTTTGTATATAGTCGATTTGATGATGCTTATAGTATTTTACTTGTTCTTGTGTTGATCTTTGCCTTAGACGTCGTATACTAAATGCGTGGTTGCTCCATCGTTTGGACGTGGAAACTAGCTCCCATTGGGGATGCTTATTATTTTTTTATGCTTGTATGTGGTTTTATTCAAATTTTACAAAGGAGGTGTTGCCCGATTTTTAAACGATGAACGTGTTTTCAATTAAAGTTTACTTATACTTCAAAATAAACTTGATTTCATTTTATAAACTGTTTCAAAACTCCACCTCCGCTATTTTCTTACAAAAATGGTTTAGATTCCTGGTTTTTGGATTACTTGGGTTACGGTGGGGTCCTATAGACTTTACGTGATTCAAGTGCCAGTCACGTGCCTTTTCCGGGTCGTGACAGATGAGTATGAAGTATTCTTACACACAAATGCCCTTTTTGATCCATGGAAATACCTCTCCTCCAAATAATATCGATGTATACTTAAGACCGTTTGTTTCCGCCGAAAATTTCTGCGCGAAAGAGTCCAAGGTATCAAATGGCGGCGATACGCTTAAGAAAATGGGAACCAGTATTTTTCGGGCTGTTTTTTGATAAACTCCCAAATGAGAAACAGATAAATTCTGATGGTATCGAAAGCGGCTCGAAAAACCCTTCGATTTGATATATTATGGGCCTCGTAATTCATCCGGGATCAAAAGTTATGAGGAATTACGTGTCCACACGTGATGGGCTTTTAAAAACCCGCTGGAGGAGTCAAAAGATATAATAAAAACTCAGAAAAGACCCCAATGGGGCATCACGTGCTCACACGTGACCATGGGTCACGTGCAGACACGTGATGGGCTTTTAAAGCCTCTAAAATAATGAATGGAATTTAATTCTAAAAGTCAGAAAATACCTCAACGAGGTATCACGTGCTTACACGTGACCAATGGTCACGTGTTGACACGTGATGGTTAAAACTGAAACATAAATAAGCGGCTGAGAAAGGAACCCAATTGGGGGTCACGTGCTCATACGTGACCAAAGGTCACGTGCCAGCACGTGACTGGCTTTAAAAGCCTTATAATTTAATAGAATTGAATTCTAAAAGTTTCTGAATCCTTCCAAATGGAAAAGGGTCATGGGGAACCGTTGGATTAAAAATCCAAGGGTGATTAAAAATCACCAATTTATGGAAAAACCTTGGGCAAGGAAAGATTTCCCTGAAAATCTCACCAGGATAACAAATAGAATATCTTTTGGATTTAAAATCCACGGTGAATAAAATTCACTGAATGATCTAAAGGCCCAGATTAATGATAAATATAAATCAAATCTCTCAACAATCAAATCAAATCTTCCAATGAGAGATTTGCTAAACAAATTAACTCTTTTCCTTCTCCTATAAATAGGAGCCAAGAAAAGAAGAGGGGGATCTACTTTTTTGAGAGAAAAACAGAGAGAGGAGAATTTAATTCTCAAGAGGGAAGAAAAGAAAGGAGAATTTAATTCTCAACAAAGAAAACCCTAGGTGAGAAAAGGGAAAAAGATAAACTTCAAACAGAGAATTTAATTCTCAAAATCCAAGAGTTTAACTCTTATACAAAAAAGAACTTAGTTCTTCTTCTGGTTGAAGATCTGCACAGAGCACATCTCCCCATAACTTGAGAATTTAATTCTCATCGGGTCGAGATCCTGCCATGCAGATCCTAAACTTAGAAGGGGAATTGAGTTTTGAGAATTAATTCTCCTAAAACAAAACTAGGGTTTAACCCTAATCAAGAATTTAATTCTTTTACATATCTGGGAATTTAATTCCTTTGAAAAGAAATCAGGGTTTCATCCTAAATAAGAATTCAATTCTTAAAAGATCTCTGTTCATGAAAAGAACTAGGGTCACGTGCCCCCACGTGACCCTTGAAAAGATCCCCTGCAAAGAACTTTGAAGCATCACCCCACGTGCTCCCACGTGACCCTCATTATATATGGAACAAAAGTAAAGGCAGAAACAATTCTGGGCGCTCTCACGTGTTACCACGTGACCCCTAATAAATGTTCTAATAAATCAGGGCATGATTATACATCACGTGCCCACACGTGATGGCTATGAAAATTAAAAGTGTTTAACACTTGTTTGCAGAACAAAATAAAGGGGATCTGGCCCCACTTTTTGATGCTATCACGTGCTCCCACGTGACTCTCAAAACGCAGAAAGAAATATCAATGGGAATGAAGGCTTTGGGCGCTCTCACGTGTTTACCACGTGACCCCTTAGCAAACGTTCTAACAGTCAGCGCATAAATCCCCATCACGTGTCAACACGTGATGCTCGAAATAAAAAGGAAAAGTGTTTAACACTTATTCACAGATTTGAGGATAAAACAAAGGAGATGTGGCTCCGCACTTAGGGCGCCCTCACGTGTCACCACGTGACCCCTAATGAGCATTCCAACAGACCAGAGCGGGGGCCTCCATCACGTGCTCACACGTGATGGCCGTCAGAATTAAAAGAGTTAAAACACTGATCTGCAGAATAAGATAAGGGAAATCAGGGCGCTCTCACGTGTCCACACGTGACCCCTCTCCCCTTAGTATTTAACACTAATCCGAAGACTTTGTCCTCAGTGATTAACACTGATTTTCTTAGTATTTAACACTAATTTGGAAAACTCTATTTGCAGTGTTTAACACTGATTTGCCTAGTGTTTAACACTAATTTGAAAACACTGTTCCCAGTGTTTAACACTGATTATCTTTTAGTGTTTAACACTAACTTGCTATCTTATTCCCAGTGTTCAACACTGTTGGTTTCTAGTGTTTAACACTAGCTTCAGCCCAATTGGCTAAGTTTCAGAGGCAAAGCCTCTCCTTCAATGGACCAACAGAGGGCCAATATTTCAAACATAACTGGACTTAGCCCAAACTGGCCATAAGTCCTCAAATCATCTTGATCTGAGCACATCTGCTCTTTCAACCAACTCATTGGTTCAAGAGTACATCTCTGAACTCCTCTGATATTTGTCGTTGTAATCCTTCAACGTCTTCAGAGAGGTGACGGGTCCCGACAACCACACATCAACACGGACTGTGGGGTCCTTAAACTCATGGACTTATGCGTCCTTAAACCAAGATACGGACTGTGGGGTCCTTAAACCCGCGGACTTATGCGTCCTTAAACTAACGGACTAATGTGTCCTTAAACACACCCATATGGACTGTGGGGTCCTTAAACCCATGGACTTATGCGTCCTTAAACTACCATTGGACCACCATGTCCCTAAACTGGCATTGGACCACCATGTCCCTAAACTGGAGGTGGACCCCCATGTCCCTAAACTGGCAATGGACCACCACGTCCCTAAACTGGCAATTGACCACTACGTCCCTAAACTGGCGATGGACCACCACGTCCCTAAACTGGAACAATAGAGCCCCTAAATGCTCTTTTGTCGGATCTAAACGATCCCGTTTAAGTTGATCTTAGCCTCAAATATGGCTAACGCATCCTTAAACCTTCAAACAGACTTTAGTCCCAAATTGGACTATAGATCCCCCCAATTAACTCTGGTTCAAGGGTACATCTCTGAACTCCTCTGACATCTGTCGTTGTAATCCTTCAACGTCGTCAGAGAGGTGATGGGTCCCGATGGCCATATATTCAATGGACCACTATGTCCCTAAACTGGAACATTAGAGCCAATTGCTCTTTTGTCGGATCTAAACGATCCCGTTAAGTTGATCTTAGTCTCAAACTGGACTAACGTATCCTTAACAAACGTTTGAGTTGATCTTAGCCTCAAATATGGCTAACGTATCCTCAAACCAAAACCCCAAACCCAAATCTAAGAAAATACGGATTTGGACTAATCCACGTCCTACGGGCGACAACATAAATCAGTCTCCGTATACAATCCACGGGCAACCACAAACAAAACAAACACACACGACACGAAGTGACCAGCTGGAGAAGGAGAAAGTTGTTACCGCAATGCGGTAGCGTAATTAACTGCAGGGGCTTGCGCATGCAGGGAAGAGCGTCCCCACAATCAAAAACCCCTCAAGCGAGGGGGAATCTGACGAAGTCTGCTACATCGGACGCAGCCGTTTAAACCTTCGATACATGGTGCCATAAATCAACTTGGCATCTTCGGAGAGGTAGACGGATAGCACCAATTAGCATCTGCCCCGAACCTCAGGCGAGACTGCCCATGTCTCGGCCGCCGTTCGGAGGGGAATAGATTCTGGCACGCCCGGTGGGACCTCTTTCCACTCCACACTTCGTGTGTCGTGTTCGCGAACGAATCGCGGTTTGCTGTGGTTGCCTGTGGATTCGAGATACTAAGATTTGGTGTCTTGCTCCGTGCAGAAAACAGAAGATCAATGGCTTCAAACTGAACTACCTGCAACTGCAACGCTCGCTCGGTCCTTTCTGGAGGAGTGACTTATGGGCCCCAAGCGGCCTCCCTTTTCAAGATGCCAGTGGAGCAGGTAACTCAGGCCACCACTGGATTATTCTTCGGGACCATGCTCCCACCGTTGAGCTTCAATGCCACAATGACGTTGCAAGAAGCCCCAAAGAAGTCGGTCTTTGATCGGCTCACCACTGCCGCGGCCCCTCTCAATGGGTCGCCCAACTTCAATACCTCAGTTTTCAACAGACTGGGCCAGAACGTCTGCAAACCCGCGATACCCGAAGCTGCCATCCCAAAGCGGATAGCTATCCCGGCTCAAGCAGACGAAATCATTGGAAAGGCTCCTCCTTCCAAGAAGTCAGTTTTTACGAGGCTGGCCATTCCAGTTGCTGCTCCAGGCGAGGCCCTCAAAGCTGCTTCCCCTGCCCAGAGGTCTGTCTTTGACAGATTAGACATTGCTTCTCAACGGGTGTCAGTCTTCGACAGACTAGCACCAATAACGGTCTCTCCTCAAAGCAGGGGGCATGACGAAGTCGCCCCTACGGCCGAAACAACTCCATCCGCACGACGCGCTCGACATCGCCACTGGCGCCGAGTAAGGAAGGCTGGGGGCAACTCTCCGTCTGGACTTACTCCACCCGCTCCAACGGTGGAGACCGATGCTACTGTTTCAATCGGGAACAGCTTTGAATTGCTGAACACGGTGTGCAGAAACTCTCCTACCGCCGTACTAAAAAGATCCCCTCCTCCGATGGGAAATGTTGCAGGAGCCAAGCCAGAACAGTCCTCTCAACGGCTATCCTCTGAAATTTACAAGGTCTGGCGTCAAGTCCAAGACTCCGCGATGGATCAAGACTATCTCCGCCGACAGAAAAAGATGAAAGTTCGGCAGGAGAAAGACTACTCTGTCAAGCCACCAAAAGTGACAGCTACTTGGGTACCCACTACAACGGCCCCCTTAACTTCGACCGCTCAAAAAAGAAGGAGGTCGGAGAAGATCCCTGTATCTTTGGCAAATCGCAAAGACACTGAAGCTAAACGCCCCAAGTCGGGGGGCACGGTGGTGCACACCGTTTATATGGCTTCCGGAAAGGAGGATAGCTGCGCTTCGACGGGTCACCGACCGCTCACCCGATCCGTGACGAAAGCCCAGGAGCAGCAACAGAAGCTTCAGGAGATGATGACTGCAATGGCCGCACTCACCAGGCCAAAAGAAAGCCCGGAGGCATCATCAGAGCAGCGTCACGAACAAGAAACTGATGCTGACTTCTTACGCAGAGTCCTCGAAAAGAAGGACAGAGAAGCTGCAGAGCAAGTGGCTAACATAAAACAAATGGCGCTCCTCTTCCAAGATATGGTAGGGATGATGATCCAGCGAGACCCTCCTGCTGAAGATCCTTCGATCGTCCTTGAAGACGACAGGGGGGAAACGTCAAATCCTCTTCCGGCCCTTTCAGCAGCCAAGGAAGAAACCATTTCCAAGGCTGCACTAGACGACTATATATCTCAGCAGATACGAGTTCATCATGCGAATGAAGCGGCTGCGCAAATTGTTAGAACCGGACGACCCTATCCAAGCTGGTATGACCAAATCAGTTACCCGCCGGGATATACGATCCCTAAATTCCATGTGTACAAGGGGACAGGGAATCCACATCAGCATGTCGCTCAATTCAAGGCCTTATGCGGCAACACAGGAGGCGATGACAGACTGTTGCTTCGACAATTTGTCGGCAGCTTAGCGGGAATGGCATTCAAATGGTATTCGGAGCTACCTAACGACTCTGTCAAAACATTTGCGGAGATGGAGTTGCTGTTTACACAAAGATTCGCGAGTACTAGTGAACGCACCCCGATAACAGCACTGATCAACGCCAGGATAAGGCCAGGCGAAACGTGGGTTCAATACGCAACACGATGGCGGAATCTTTGGTCGAAATGCGAACAGCGGATCGAAGAAGCACCTGCGGTAAGCATGTTTGTGGGCACTCTTGATCCGCAAGCGATCATCTCACAATTCATGATGTTCTTCAAGCCAACTACTTTCCAGGCCTTGATTGACAAGTTGGCCCAAATGGATCAGATGGATCATAGATCATCTCTGTCAAAGACGGACCCTCGGAATGAAAAGGGGAAAGGGAAAGAAACTTTCCTCGCTAATACTCAACAACAGTAGAGCAACTTAAAGCCGGTTGTCCGTCAAAACAATATGCGTCCATGCCCATCCCTCGAGGAGAGACTGGGACGTCCTTACTCATTTCCTCAGGATAAAACGAGAAGACTGTTCGAGCTGGCAATACGCAACAAACTCATCAATCTGCCGAATCCAAAACGACCGTTGCAGCCAGGCGATGTCAGCGATCCCAATTATTGCCCTTACCACCAAACGGTAAGTCACCCGATCGAGGATTGCTTCGTCTTTAAGGGATGGATCGAGGATCAGTACCTACAAGGCAAGTTTGCGCTGTCTGAAAAGTGGAAGGTAAACCCACCACAGTCGCACACTCCAAAGAAGACGGACACACCGGGGGCAAGTTGTCATGTGATCTCTCACTCATTGATAGATGATGAAGAGGCTCCTTGCACCGAGAAACCGAGGGCGGGTCCTGAACCAGAACTTCTGTGGCCGTCAGACGAGATGATTGATGCATTCCTGAACGAAGCCCGTCTTAAAAGCAAAGCCGATCGAGAGCGCGAGATGGCCATATTCAAAAAAGCCAAACGCCGGCGACTAGATGAAAGGGTCGAAACACCCCCACCGGATCAAAGTACATCCGACGCAAATGAAAGCAGGATTAAGACAAGGAAACGATTCGCCAAAGCCATATCAATGGGGATGAGGCCGCCCTCTTTCAGAGAAAATTCTCCTGGTGGTATACATTTTGATGAAACGGACGTACACCCTAACTTCTGCTTATATCATCAGAGGATCGCACATCCTACTGAAAACTGCAACTCTTTTAAGTGTTGGTGGCAAGGATATGTCGCTCATAGACAACACGTCAATAGAATAAAGCGGGAAGCTCGTAGACAGCGAAAAAATGCGACAGATGAGCATAAAAGAGTTACCGGCAATTGTCATAGGGACGAGCCCGGGGGATCACGAGTTCTCACCTTTGGAAGCGATTCTGACAAAGAAGCCGCCCTCAACCCTCTCTTCAAGGAATTCATTTCTAAAACAAAAGAATTGGGGAGTTGTGAGAACGTTCAGCCGTACAATCTCACGCTACCCGGAAAGAATCTCGGACCCGCAAACGACGGAGCAAACGAAATGAGAAAGGAAAAGGAAAAAACGGCCTTTGTTGCCAACACTCAACAACAACCGAGTAACCCGAGACTGTTGTGTCGTCAAAACAACAAGCCGCGATACCTCAATGAGAAGTTGAAACGTCCTTACTCATTTCCCAAAGATAAAACAAAGAGATTGTTCGAGCTAGCAGTGTGCAGCGGGCTTATCACTCTGCCAGATCCAAAACGTCCATTGCAACCAGGAGACGTTAACAATCCTAACTATTGTCCCTACCACAGATTAATGGGTCACCCACTCGACAATTGCTACGTCTTCAAAAACTGGGTTGAAGACCAATACCAACAGGGCAAGTCCGCGTTACCCGAAAAGTGGAAAGTAAACCCGCCACAACCACATGCTCCGAGAAAGATGGATATGCCAGGGGCATCATGCTCAGTCATAGAGAAAGCCCCATAGACCGAAAAGTCAGTAAACTAAAGATGCGTCTCAAATACGGCGACGGCGGACCGAAACGTCCTTAAACTAACGACGGACCGCAATGTCCTAAAACTTGCAAATGACCGAAACGTCGTTAAACTACTCCCAACCCGCAGCATCTTCAGGCTGACGTGGTAAAAAAAAAAAAAAAAACGGTACGTCCACAAGCAAAATGGGCACGGATGAAAACCCGAAAGGGCTCCGTGAGTAAAAACAGCAGGGCTACCGGCGAGTGTTCGTGAAAACCCGAAAGGGCGCGACCTCGTTAAAAAAAAAAAAAAAAGAAAAAAAGAGGAAAAAAACGGTATGTCCACAAGCAAAATGGGCACGGATGAAAACCCGAAAGGGCTCCGTGAGTAAAAACAGCAGGGCTACCGGCGAGTGTTTGTGAAAACCCGAAAGGGCGTAACCTCGTTGAAAGACACTTATAGGGTCCTCTCGACCTTGTAAGGAGAAATCACCCGCGTGAGATCCTTACGACTCACAAGGGAGCAACACACCTAGGGATCCTCACGATTCCTAAGGAGAAATTACACTTGCGAGATTCTCACGACTCGTAAGGAGAACTCTCTTATGGGACCCTCACGGCTCATAAGATTTGAAAGTCTTAAGTTACAGAAACCTTAACCTGTTCTTAAGCAACCCCCACAACCTTCGATACTGCCCTACAAGCGGTGCAACACTGACCCTTGTATACAATCCACGGGCACGAATAAATATTTCCCTAACAAAGTCTCATCCGTGACTAGGGATATGCTTGTACAGCAAACAACACTTGTAAGTCCTCTCGACTTATAAGGAGAAAACCCTTTTGTAAGATCCTTACGACTTACAAGAGAACATGCACTTAGGAATCCTCACGATTCCTAAGGAGAAAACACACCTACAAGATCATCACGACTTGTAGGGAGAAATACCTTTGTGAGACCCTTACGGCTCATGAAGTCAAAAGCCTTAGCCGACAGGACCCTTAACCCTGTTTACTAAGCCACCTTTGTTCAACATCGACAGAGGCAAATGATGATTCGCTCCTGGCAATATCCCAGTTGCAGCGATGCTGATGCCTAAACCGGTATCAAATTCCAAGCCCTTTCAAGGCAAATGATGATTCGCTCCTGGCAATATCCCAGTTGCAGCGATGCTGATGCCTAAATCGGTATCAAATTCCAAGTCCTTCCAAGGCAAATGATGATTCGCTCCTGGCAATATTCCAGTCGCAGCGATGCTGATGCCAAGATTGGTATCAGATCCCAAATCCCCTACTCGCGAAAAAAAATCAGCGAGCCAAAAATAAATGCATACGAAATAGCCGAAATGATGGGGCAACTTGCAAACAAAATCAGCAAGTAAAAATGTATGCATGCAAAATAGCCGAAATGATTGGGCAATTCGCAATAAAAAACAGCGAGTAAAAAGAAAAATAGCCGAAATGATTGGGCACCGCGAAAAATAGCCGAAATGATTGGGCAATCGCGATTTTCGCGATATAAAAAGCTGAAATGATAGAGCATCGCGGAAAGAATAAAAAAAATGAAAGAATGAAACTTTTTGCCCTACAGGTGAGATCACATCAATCCCTGTATACAATCCAGGGGCACAAACAAAGAGGGAACTATACCTTCCCAACAGGCTCCGTCAGAAAGTGAAGCCAAATCTCGACGGTTCATAGACAACCTAGAGACAACCTCGACATCTGTCGCAATATCGCAGACATAATGTCAACAGACGAAGCAAAAAGAAGATCCTTAGTTTCAGGGTCTCGACGTCAATATCAACAACCTAGAGATCATCAACGGCGTTTCTCCTCACTCTAACCAGATGCAGACGTGATATCAACAACCGACCCCAGAGTCGCAACGAAACGGAACCATGGCAAAGTCCCTAATTCCAAATCTCAATGGCCACATCTACAGCCTGGAGACCAACAACGGCGTGCCTCCTCATTCCAGCAAGACACAGATGTTACACCATCAAGCGGAGCAATGGCAAAATCCCAACTCCGCCTCAGCATTCGTCTCATTACAGCAGACGCAATGTTAACAACGGCGTTCCTTCGCAGTCCAGCAGGATGTACATGCAAAGCTAATAAAAGACCCCATGGTCAGCAAAGCGGAGTGATGGCAAAATCCCAGCTCCACCTCAGCACTCGTCTCGTCACAGCGGACACATCATCAAGCAAAGCGGAACAGCGGCAACTCCCAGTTCCATGACTCGATGATGTACTCCCACAGAGAGTCAAATCCCAACTCCGTGAAATGCGGATATAATCAACAAAATTCCTGGTCACGTGGAACGCGGATAATGTCACTCTTTGACCTCGTGGAAAACGTCCAGAGCGGATCCTGGTCCTCGTAAAGCACGGCAGTGAACCCGTGTGAAGCATCCAGAGCGGAGCCTAGTCCTCGCCTAACGCGGCAGTGAAACCGTGTGAAGCATCTAGTGCAAAATTCCTGGTCACGTGGAACGCGGATAACGTCACTCTTTGACCCCGTGGAAAACGTCCAGAGCGGATCCTGGTCCTCGCAGAGCACGGCAATGAACCCGTGTGAAGCATCCAGAGCGGAGCCTAGTCCTCGCCTAACGCGGCAGTGAACCCGTGTGAAGCATCTAGTGCAAAATTCCTGGTCACGTGGAACGCGGATAACGTCACTCTTTGACCCCGTGGAAAACGTCCAGAGCGGATCCTGGTCCTCGCAGAGCACGGCAGTGAACCCGTGTGAAGCATCCAGAGCGGAGCCTAGTTCTCGCCTAACGCGGCAATGAAACCGTGTGAAGCATCTAGTGCAAAATTCCTGGTCACGTGGAACGCGGATAATGTCACTCTTTGACCCCGTGGAAAACGTCCAGAGCGGAGCCTAGTCCTCGCCGAGCACGGCAGTGAACCCGTGTGAAGCATCTAGTGCAAAATTCCTGGTTACGTGGAACGCGGATAATGTCACTCTTTGACCCCGTGGAAAACGTCCAGAGCGGATCCTGGTCCTCACAGAGCACGGCAGTGAACCCGTGTGAAGCATCCAGAGCGGAGCCTAGTCCTCGCCGAGCGCGGCAGTGAACCCGTGTGAAGCATCTAGTGCAAAATTCCTGGTCACGTGGAACGCGGATAATGTCACTCTTTGACCCCGTGGAAAACGTCCAGAGCGGAGCCTGGTCCTCGCCGAGCACGGCAGTGAACCCGTGTGAAGCATCTAGTGCAAAATTCCTGGTCACGTAGAACGCGGATAACGTCACTCTTTGACCCCATGGAAAACGTCCAGAGCGGATCCTGGTCCTCGTAGAGCACGGCAGTGAACCCGTGTGAAGCATCCAGAGCGGAGCCTAGTCCTCGCCGAACACGGCAGTGAACCCGTGTGAAGCATCTAGTGCAAAATTCCTGGTCACGTGGAACGCGGATAACGTCACTCTTTGACCCCGTGGAAAACGTCCAGAGCGGATCCTGGTCCTCGCAGAACACGGCAGTGAAACCGTGCGAAGCATCCAGAGCAGAGCCTAGTCCTCGCCTAACGCGGCAGTGAACCCGTGTGAAGCATCTAGTGCAAAATTCCTGGTCACGTGGAACGCGGATAACGTCACTCTTTGACCCCGTGGGAAACGTCCAGAGCGGATCCTGGTCCTCACACCAACGTGGAGTGATCACCACCGCGACATTCGTCTCGATACAGCAGACGCGATACCAGCAAATGAAGCAAAAGGCCAAATTCCTAGCTTCAGGGTCTTGACGGCAAGTCATATAAAGCCTGAAAGACAATCGGAGATCATCTCGCACCAGCACGGAGTGGTCACCACCTCGACGTTCGTCTCGATATAGCAGATGAAATGTCACCCCAGCGTTCTTCCCCCAGCAGGATTCGGACGCGCCAAAGCAAATGAAGCAAAAGGCCAAATTCCTAGCTTCATACGTCTTAACGGCAAGTCATATAAAGCCTGAAAGACCATCAGAGATCATCCCACACCAGCGTGGAGTGGTCACCACCTCGACGATCGTCTCGATACAGCAGATGAAATGTCACCCCAGCGTTCTTCCCCCAGCAGGATTCAGACGCACCAAAGCAAATGAAGCAAAAGGCCAAATTCCTAGCTTCAACGTCTTAACGGCAAGTCATATAAAGCCTGAAAGACCATCAGAGATCATCCCATACCAGCATGGAGTGGTCACCACCACGACATTCGTCTTGATACAGCAGACGAGATGTCACGACAGCGTTCTTCCTCCAACAGGATTCGCACATGACAAAGCAAACGAAGCGAAGGCCAAATTCCTAGCTTCAGGGTCTTAACGGCAAGTCATATAAAGCCTGAAAGACCACCGGAGATCATCCCACATGGAGTGGTCACCACCTCGACGTTCGTCTCGATACAACAGACGCAACATCACCAAAAGGAGCCACGGCAAAATCCCTAGTTCCAAATCTCGACGGTTCATCAGCAACCTAGAGACAACCACGACATTCGTCTCGATACAGAGGACGCAATGCCAGCAAACGAAGCAAAGGCCAAATTCCTAGCTTCAGGGTCTTAACGGCAAGTCATATAAAGCCTGAAAGACTATCGGAGATCATCCCACACCAGCGCGGAGTGGTTATGACTCATCGGGGCTCTCCAAAATGAGCCTAACCTCAAGTAAAAAGCGGCATGGCAAATTCCTAGCGCTTGCTCTTCCGACGGTCAAACTGCCAAGGAGGATTGCTTGAAGACGTCTTGTCCAGCCCCCGAAGGGATCAGAGACACGGCAGTCGCAGGGCTACTCGAACAGCACGATTGCCTATCGAGGAATACATCAGCTCATGCGACCGTACGACGGCCAAAACCCTAAGTACCACAGACCCTAACGGACTTCTGTCGTAAAGAGCAGAGGTTAACTGTGACGTTAGGATATTCTTGCGAGATCTGCTCGAGCTGTTTCGACTCGTGAGGAAATTGATGTCTTTACGAGAACTTCTCGATTCGTCTCGACTCGTGAGATAAAGCCTTAGGCAGTAGGGATTAAAAAACCTGTTTCCTAAGCACCGGGACCCTGCAAGTTGGCCCAAAACGGTCTCTTGCATACCATCCACGGGTCTCACTCTCCAAAGTCGAATCTCGACAAGGAGGGAAACAACCGCTTACGGGTCCTCTCGACTCGTAAGAGGGAAAATTCTCTTATAGGATCCTTACGACTTATGAGAGAAAACACACTTAGGAATCCTCAAGACTCCTAAGGAGAAAATACACCTACGAGATCCTCTCGATCCGTAGGGAGAAAAGTCTTTATGAGACCCTCACGGCTCATAAAGTTGAAAAGTCTTAGGTGGCAGATCCTAACCCTGTCTCCTAAGCCATCACTGCCCTGCAAAGAGGTCAAGATGGACCGTCTATGAGCCACACTCGCCAAAGCTACATGCCACTGAAATGGAAAAGCAGCTCATGAGCATATAAACTACTTCACTCCAGAGTAAGATATAAAGAGATAGAAGGGTGCGGCTCATGGAGTTAAGGGTTTGGAACTATATCTCTTAAGAGTAGAGATTTGAGTCAATGATAAATGACGACGCTTGTGTCCGCTCGTTATCTTCTCAGATCAAGATTCTGAAAGTAATATACCAACCCGAAATTGGTCATACGCTATGCATTACTTTGCACTACTTCACCCACGTATATACTTACGTGGGCAAAGTAGTGGGGGGCATTTGTTTCCGCCGAAAATTTCTGCACGAAAGAGTCCAAGGTATCAAATGGCGGCGATACGCTTAAGAAAATGGGAACCAGTATCTTCCGGGCTGTTTTTTGATAAACTCCCAAATGAGAAACAGATAAATTCTGATGGTATCGAAAGCGGCTCGAAAAACCCTTCGATTTGATATATTATGGGCCTCGTAATTCATCCGGGATCAAAAGTTATGAGGAATTACGTGTCCACACGTGATGGGCTTTTAAAAACCCGCTGGAGGAGTCAAAAGATATAATAAAAACTCAGAAAAGACCCCAATGGGGCATCACGTGCTCACACGTGACCATGGGTCACGTGCAGACACGTGATGGGCTTTTAAAGCCTCTAAAATAATGAATGGAATTTAATTCTAAAAGTCAGAAAATACCTCAACGAGGTATCACGTGCTTACACGTGACCAATGGTCACGTGTTGACACGTGATGGTTAAAACTGAAACATAAATAAGCGGCTGAGAAAGGAACCCAATTGGGGGTCACGTGCTCACACGTGACCAAAGGTCACGTGCCAGCACGTGACTGGCTTTAAAAGCCTTATAATTTAATAGAATTGAATTCTAAAAGTTTCTGAATCCTTCCAAATGGAAAAGGGTCATGGGGAACCGTTGGATTAAAAATCCAAGGGTGATTAAAAATCACCAATTTATGGAAAAACCTTGGGCAAGGAAAGATTTCCCTGAAAATCTCACCAGGATAACAAATAGAATATCTTTTGGATTTAAAATCCACGGTGAATAAAATTCACTGAATGATCTAAAGGCCCAGATTAATGATAAATATAAATCAAATCTCTCAACAATCAAATCAAATCTTCCAATGAGAGATTTGCTAAACAAATTAACTCTTTTCCTTCTCCTATAAATAGGAGCCAAGAAAAGAAGAGGGGGATCTACTTTTTTGAGAGAAAAACAGAGAGAGGAGAATTTAATTCTCAAGAGGGAAGAAAAGAAAGGAGAATTTAATTCTCAACAAAGAAAACCCTAGGTGAGAAAAGGGAAAAAGATAAACTTCAAACAGAGAATTTAATTCTCAAAATCCAAGAGTTTAACTCTTATACAAAAAAGAACTTAGTTCTTTTTCTGGTTGAAGATCTGCACAGAGCACATCTCCCCATAACTTGAGAATTTAATTCTCATCGGGTCGAGATCCTGCCATGCAGATCCTAAACTTAGAAGGGGAATTGAGTTTTGAGAATTAATTCTCCTAAAACAAAACTAGGGTTTAACCCTAATCAAGAATTTAATTCTTTTACATATCTGGGAATTTAATTCCTTTGAAAAGAAATCAGGGTTTCATCCTAAATAAGAATTCAATTCTTAAAAGATCTCTGTTCATGAAAAGAACTAGGGTCACGTGCCCCCACGTGACCCTTGAAAAGATCCCCTGCAAAGAACTTTGAAGCATCACCCCACGTGCTCCCACGTGACCCTCATTATATATGGAACAAAAGTAAAGGCAGAAACAATTCTGGGCGCTCTCACGTGTTACCACGTGACCCCTAATAAATGTTCTAATAAATCAGGGCATGATTATACATCACGTGCCCACACGTGATGGCTATGAAAATTAAAAGTGTTTAACACTTGTTTGCAGAACAAAATAAAGGGGATCTGGCCCCACTTTTTGATGCTATCACGTGCTCCCACGTGACTCTCAAAACGCAGAAAGAAATATCAATGGGAATGAAGGCTTTGGGCGCTCTCACGTGTTTACCACGTGACCCCTTAGCAAACGTTCTAACAGTCAGCGCATAAATCCCCATCACGTGTCAACACGTGATGCTCGAAATAAAAAGGAAAAGTGTTTAACACTTATTCACAGATTTGAGGATAAAACAAAGGAGATGTGGCTCCGCACTTAGGGCGCCCTCACGTGTCACCACGTGACCCCTAATGAGCATTCCAACAGACCAGAGCGGGGGCCTCCATCACGTGCTCACACGTGATGGCCGTCAGAATTAAAAGAGTTAAAACACTGATCTGCAGAATAAGATAAGGGAAATCAGGGCGCTCTCACGTGTCCACACGTGACCCCTCTCCCCTTAGTGTTTAACACTAATCCGAAGACTTTGTCCTCAGTGATTAACACTGATTTTCTTAGTATTTAACACTAATTTGGAAAACTCTATTTGCAGTGTTTAACACTGATTTGTCTAGTGTTTAACACTAATTTGAAAACACTGTTCCCAGTGTTTAACACTGATTATCTTTTAGTGTTTAACACTAACTTGCTATCTTATTCCCAGTGTTCAACACTGTTGGTTTCTAGTGTTTAACACTAGCTTCAGCCCAATTGGCTAAGTTTCAGAGGCAAAGCCTCTCCTTCAATGGACCAACAGAGGGCCAATATTTCAAACATAACTGGACTTAGCCCAAACTGGCCATAAGTCCTCAAATCATCTTGATCTGAGCACATCTGCTCTTTCAACCAACTCATTGGTTCAAGGGTACATCTCTGAACTCCTCTGATATTTGTCGTTGTAATCCTTCAACGTCTTCAGAGAGGTGACGGGTCCCGACAACCACACATCAACACGGACTGTGGGGTCCTTAAACTCATGGACTTATGCGTCCTTAAACCAAGATACGGACTGTGGGGTCCTTAAACCCGCGGACTTATGCGTCCTTAAACTAACGGACTAATGTGTCCTTAAACACACCCATATGGACTGTGGGGTCCTTAAACCCATGGACTTATGCGTCCTTAAACTACCATTGGACCACCATGTCCCTAAACTGGCATTGGACCACCATGTCCCTAAACTGGAGGTGGACCCCCATGTCCCTAAACTGGCAATGGACCACCATGTCCCTAAACTGGAGGTGGACCCCCATGTCCCTAAACTGGCAATGGACCACCACGTCCCTAAACTGGCAATTGACCACTACGTCCCTAAACTGGCGATGGACCACCACGTCCCTAAACTGGAACAATAGAGCCCCTAAATGCTCTTTTGTCGGATCTAAACGATCCCGTTTAAGTTGATCTTAGCCTCAAATATGGCTAACGCATCCTTAAACCTTCAAACAGACTTTAGTCCCAAATTGGACTATAGATCCCCCCAATTAACTCTGGTTCAAGGGTACATCTCTGAACTCCTCTGACATCTGTCGTTGTAATCCTTCAACGTCGTCAGAGAGGTGATGGGTCCCGATGGCCATATATTCAATGGACCACTATGTCCCTAAACTGGAACATTAGAGCCAATTGCTCTTTTGTCGGATCTAAACGATCCCGTTAAGTTGATCTTAGTCTCAAACTGGACTAACGTATCCTTAACAAACGTTTGAGTTGATCTTAGCCTCAAATATGGCTAACGTATCCTCAAACCAAAACCCCAAACCCAAATCTAAGAAAATACGGATTTGGACTAATCCACGTCCTACGGGCGACAACATAAATCAGTCTCCGTATACAATCCACGGGCAACCATAAACAAAACAAACACACACGACACGAAGTGACCAGCTGGAGAAGGAGAAAGTTGTTACCGCAATGCGGTAGCGTAATTAACTGCAGGGGCTTGCTCCTGCAGGGAAGAGCGTCCCCACAATCAAAAGCCCCTCAAGCGAGGGGGAATCTGACGAAGTCTGCTACATCGGACGCATCCGTTTAAACCTTCGATACATGGTGCCATAAATCAACTTGGCATCTTCGGAGAGGTAGACGGATAGCACCAATTAGCATCTGCCCCGAACCTCAGGCAAGACTGCCCATGTCTCGGCCGCCGTTCGGAGGGGAACACCGTTGATTTATGAGCTGAAAGAGTTATGGGAGCTAGGTATACAGGTTTACGATGCCTATAAGAAGGAGACATTTACACTTCGTGTGGTGCTCTTGTCGATAATCAACGATTTTTCATCATACGCTATGTTGTCTGGATGGAGCAGTGAAGGTTACAAAACTTGCCCGGTATGTCTAGTGGAAACCGTATATGATCCTAAAGTAGATGCGCGGAGATCAAGTGTTACACATGTCACCGTCGATGGTTAGATAGAAACCATTCATATCGTCGTAATCACAACAAGTTTAATGGTAAACAAGATCATAGGCGTGTCCCATCTGAGCCGACGGGTTTGAAGTTGTAGGAGGTGTTCATCACGAAAAACTGCATTTCAATACCGCTCATTCGATATCATTTTTGTGAATAATTGGTGCTATTAATTCGTGTCTGCTCAATAAATACAGGATACATGTATTCATGATAAAACGCTAGAAACATACTCAAAAATGCACGGATACGATATATGTGAGCCGATATGTGAGCAAATCAAATTTATAACCTGTGCTCAGGCTTAGATACTCCTTTCTGTATTTTTGAAAAAATTTCGTACAGAAAGTTTAGGGTTGTTACATTCTACTCTCCTTTTAAAAATTTCATTCTCGAAATTTGTGGAAGGAAAGTGTAACAGATTCAAAGCAATTTAGTGATAGAACTATTGATAGTGCATGAAAAATATTTAGAAGGACGAAAGAATGCGAAAATTTTGGTAAGATTGAAAAAAGATGTGGGGGAATTACCCGGGTTACCTTGGTCTACAGTCTTGGCTTCTACGGCCGCTAAAGTGAAAGTCTGACGCCGGGGTACATTCCTCCTAGCTGGAGGCACATTGCCCTATCCTTAGGGCATGTTTCTCTGCCCTCAAGGCATGTTCCTCAGTGCTTGATGGAATTGGCGATTAGGCTGTGCAGGAGGTCCACGTGGAGGTGGAGCTGGGAGTGCCAGATGAGGTGCAGGAGCCTGGATAGCTGGCCGCTGCGGATAACTGTTGTGGGTTGAAACTGGGTTGCGTCTATAAGGACATGTTCCAATTCCATGATTGGATGCGCCACAAACCAAGCACAGGACTTTTGCACGCCTACAGTCCTTCCACAGGTGTCCATCCCTCTTGCAATAGAAGCAAAAATCTGGACTTGGCCGGTTATTGGTTTCTTCCAGTCTCCTGGGTTTAAAAGTTGGCCTTGAAGAGGCTGCTCCTGCCATTTGGATGGCAGGGCGCTTCACACCGGCAGATTGAGGTCTGCCCTTCCTCTTCACTACTGCCTCATATCGACGGGCAGCTTTCAAAGCCAGGTCGTAAGTTGGGAAATCCCTTGTAGCTAAGGTAGCTTGGATCTCCGGATCTAACCCTTGCTGAAATCGTCTGGACCTGATCTCAGCTTGGTATCAAGTGTGCTGCGAACCTACCGAGCATGGTAAACTCAGCGTCATACTCATCCACGGACCTTGTCCACATAGAACCCTGTTGTAGGTGGATGAACTGCTGCTCCATGTCAAATCGGGCAGTCTCTGGGAAGTATTTCACGTCGAACATGTCGTGAAAAGTCCTCTATTCGATAGGCTGTTCAAGACGGCTTTCTTCTGCCTTCTACCAAACTCGGGCATTGTCAGTGAGTTGCAGCTTTGCAACTCGAACCCAAGCGATCTCTGGCACTTATGCCGCTGCCAGGTCAGCCTCAATACTTTGAGCCCATTTCTCAGCTTCCAGAGGGCTCTTTTTCCCGAAAACTATTTTGGGTGCAATGCCCGGAATTTCTTTACTCCGGGTGCTTCCGCTTCTGGACGGTTCATCAAAATAGCAGTCTGCTGCTGCTGTCCTTCCAGGAGGCTGCGGATTGCCTCAAGCAGTACCGTCTGCTCATTGATCGGAGCAGCAACGATAGGCGTAAGCGGTAGAGGGGGTGGTGTGTTGTTGAAGTTGGTACTGGTGTTGTTTGGAGAATCCTAACCTTGAAAGAAAAATAGGGTTAGGATATATTCAAAATATATGAAATTGTAAGATTCAAGGAATATGAATTGTAAAGAATGTTTTTAGTTGTTGATTCTTGTGTTATATTGCTTAGGACTTCATGCAGAATTGATCCGCATGTCCATGCAGAACAGACTTGCATAGGCCGCCAACAAAACCTGTCACGCCCCACTTCCCGGTGTACGGGAAGGGGACGCGGCGAGGTCCGCTACGTATTTACTCCGAAGTAAACACGCTAAGCGTATCTAAGCAATATAAAGTAAAATGTACACAAGAGACATGAATGTAATGAACGTCAAATTTATTTATGAAACATTCTTTTCAAGTACATCTAGAAATGTAAATACAATGATAGAAAGCAATGCCTAAACAATGGCATGAACTGAAAAGAAAATATATACAAGCGACTATAGCTCGGGGTCTTCAGTGTACTGCTCAGGGGTCTGCTCTAAGTGCTCCTGGATGGTCTTGAACTCTAGTGCATCCGATCCACCTGACAACATTCCAAAGAAGAAAAGAAATAGGAATGTCATCAGCGAACAATCGCTCGGTAGTCCCAAAGATGAGTAGAGATATAATAGACAGAAAGAGAATATAACTAGTAATGTTTAATTATAATATTAACGCGGTTGTTTGTAGCTTGGTACAGAATATGCCAGTGTATACGAGAGGAGTCCCACTATCCAGAGACTAAGGTTAACGGAGCGTAAGGAACCGTTCAGCCACGGTACAACGGCAATGGATATTCAGTTTAGGTGTATTATGGTTACAGTCTCGTGACACTTTTAACACATTCCGTACCAATCTACCCCTTTAAAAACCCCATAATATCTTATTGTATTGATTGTACTGATTGTATTGTATTGTCTTGTAGTAAATGGAAGACTTGCCGAAACCATGATATCAGTAAACAGAATGGATATAAATGGATAGTCATGTAATCAAAGTATATCCATGGTTCGGTTCGGTCATGTTCATGTTGTTATAGATTGTATTCTGGTATTCATGGATTCATGTTGTATTATAGTTTATACTTGAATCATATTCAAGTCATATTGATTTCAGATTAGACTGTGACTTGAACCGAGTCAGACTTTTAAACGGAATTGAAGTCCTGATTGTTTTGATGTTATCGGTAACTGCTGCACATGGATGGCGGGATTTGTGTCTTTTTCCAAGACAATTACTGTGTTGATAACATCGTTGTTATATTGTCTACCTTAGATAGGCAAGCACCCACATTCTCCGGCTCTCTGAGGCTCAAGAGAACTGGTCCCGCTTTAACCTATGTTTACTAGGGTCCTTATTGTAAATTAATATAACTTGAGAGAGTTTTATCTAAAATTAGTTTGATATATTTTTCAAAATACACCTAAAGTATTTAATTGTCATTTTTAGGGTTTTCATAGATTTATATTTTATAAAAGTGAAATTTCTAGTGAGTAGAACCTAGTTTTCATTGTATATGGTATTTTATTGAAATATTGGAATTGTATTGTATTGAAATGGTACTTTCATGTAATTGTGATTCCTTTGATTTAGAAAAACATGGAATATTTGTATAATATATTTAAAATAGATCTTTTGATAATATTCATATATATATTTATATATTTAATAAAAATAAATTTTATTTATTTTTGTAGAAATCCCATTTTCTTAAAAATAGCATTAAAAATTCCATCGAGATCCAATGCTTCTTGCGGAGGTCTGCATCTCGCTCTACTAGGCCCGAGGATGTGCGATAACCTGCACCATCCTGATCGGGGTTCCCCAAAATGGGTTGTAGAAGCGTATTTGCAAGGAATTAAGTAATACACTTTTAAAGAAAACGGTTTTGTAATAGTTTAGGGTATTTTATTGTAACTTGTAATATTCCCACAAATATTGTCCAAAAGTAAATCGTGCTATGTCATGAATGTGTGTTGTGATGAGCTAGTTCATTACCTCATGAGTTTTCTAAAGATAATACGGTAAAAAGTGGATACCAATATCGTTTGTAAACATGATGGTATTTTACTGTAAAAATGAAATAGATTGCAGCATGAATTATTTTGAGATGAAACTTATTCTAATGTATTTATTTATGTTTGTTAAATATTATATGAGAGTATGGTATTTTATGGTTTAAGAAAAATGGAATTTTTTAAAGAAAAGAGAGTCGGAAGTCGGAATAACTCCGCTTCCGACGAGTTTTGAAAAGAAGATGTTTTAGAATAATAGAAGAGGAGGGGAGAGTGGAAATACAGGCTATTAAGAAGGAGGAGAGGTAGGGGAAGATTAGGAAAGCGTTGTGGCATCATTTCGTCACCAGAATCTTCTTGAAACGTAGTCGGAATCTTGCCCTTTGCTAACTCCACTTGCACAACTTGGGACTTGGAAATTTTATAGAGTTTTTATAATGAAATTCTAAGTGAGGAGGGGTGAAATAGAGTGTGGTATTTATAGTGAAAATTAGGGTTTTGGGGTAATGAAGAATGAATTAAAAATGCATTAAAATTTTGGTTTAATACCCCTTTTTAATTCTCTGTTTATTTTTAATAAAAACAAGCAGTACAGGGGTTAAGGGGGGAGGCCAAGAGGTGTGGAGTTAAAGATTGGGGACCATCCCCTATGGAGGGGCCGGCGTCGCCGGGAAAAGGAATGATCTCGCCGGTTGTATGGGGGAGATGGGTGATGGGATTGCTGCCACGTGTCTCCGTCGCTTCAACTACCCTATTGCACATGTTTGTTTAATCTGTGACTTTTCATTTTACGTATAGTGCACGTGCAAACTGTTGGGCTTCTAAAAGTTTAAAATAAAAATATATGTGGCTTGGGGGATTCGATCACAGGGGCTACATCACAACAGTTCAAGGCTTTACGAATGAGCTACAAGTGTTTTCTTGCTATTTAAAAGCAAATCAAATTTATAACTTGTGCTCAGGCTTAGATACTCCTTTCTGTATTTTAAAAAAAAATTCGTACAGAAAGTTTATAGTTGTTACAATAAATACCTTGTTTAAGCACTCTAATCCATGTTGCTGCCGATTACCCTAGTGCCAATAGTCAAATGAGGCACAAAAAAAAGTGTACGGATGTTTCTAACTTAAACTAACCTAACTCTATCCCTAACAAGTGTTCTTTTGAACATATGCATAACACTTAGGATAAAATTGAACATTCTGACCTTTTGACTTAACTCATGAGAACAAGAACCGAAAAACGTACCTTCTCTCTATGGATGACCCGTACTCATCTTGGCTAGCTACACGCGACACCGTCTTGATTGCGGTGTTTTAAAACTTAGTACGACACGATAAAACCCTAACATTCAGGAGGCCACACAAGGTTTCATTACTGTTATTTTCGGGAGGACGACAGAGAATAAAATTCCACACGTTGATAGCAGTCACTGGAGGAAGAATCCCATTTTCAACGAGCTAATATATTGGTGCAATCTCAATCTGCGTAATAACTTAGACTTCATGCACATCGAGAAGAACATATGTGAGATACTCCTTAACACCTTATTAAATGTGAAATCTAAATTTAAGGATACACTTGTGGTGCAGCAGTTGTTCTTGCAGGAGAGGTTGCATCATGAATTGCATCTACGAGAAGCGGGGAACGGTAGATGGTCAATTCCTACAGCGAATTACACGATGTCTACTAGAGAAAATGGTGCTTTTCTCAGAGTTTTTGAACAAGTAAGGGTTTCTGACGGTTACTCATCAAATCTCTCTAAGTGTGTGGATATGAAACATAAAAAACTTTCTCAGCTTAAAAGTCACGACTGCCACATGATCATGCAACAGTTACTGCCCGTTGCAATTAGGGCATTAAAGGATAAGGATGTTGTCTCCGTCGTGACGGATCTTTGTCATTGCTTCTAAGATTTAAACTCCAAGGAATATAGGGCAGATGATTTTATAAATCTGGAAAACAAAGTTCCTATCATTCTTTTAGTTATTATGTAAGTATGCTCCAGCTCACAGGAGGCGACTGAGAATTACGTAAGTATGCTCCTATATGGGTTTATTTTAGTTATTTAAATTACTTAATTTCTTTTTTAATAATTGACTTAACTTGGTTCGTACTGTAATTTCGTGCTGCAAGAAATGAGCAGAGAGATTGATGAGCTGGTGGTAGATTTTGTCAAGGAGCATGGCCGAGATCCTACTCTCATTGAACTTCATGAGATTAACAAGGATGTCATTCAGCAACACAACCCGGATCAGCACTGGAGAATTCATCTGGGCCTATGGTATATCACGCCTATCAGGGTTCGGACTTGCATCCACCTCAGGTACACGCAGGGATATTCGTTCAGGAGCCCGTGCCCACGCCCTGTGCGGCCCCATCTACATCTCCGTCCACTCCGGTATTCCATGGAGAAGGCCTGTCTCCTCATACCCTCGCGGGTTCTCAAGCACGCAACTTCTCGTCTCCTCATGCATCTGGATCCTCGTCGGCTTCGGGTTCATGAAGGAGGATGTCAGAACAAGAAGTCCACGGCGCTTTTGAGGCGAGGATAGAGATCATCCGAAGCTTGAGGTCTCAAAGGAAGAAAGTACCGGATGTAAGTTTGATAATCCTTGGTTTCAATATAATTTTCATATAATTATCGAGAATATTGTATACTAATACTTTTCTATTGATAATATTGTAGTACTTGCTCGATTTCCATGACTTTCTGGATGACGATGGCACCGAGTGAGCTCGAGATTGAGTGGAAAAGAGCAAAACATGCGCACATCGACGAATCACTCCATTTCGTATGTTAAGTTTTAAGGTTTTATAAAATACGATTATATGAATGAATTTGTAATTGAATTTAATTGTATTGAATTTGTAATTGAATTGAATTGAGTTGTGGGTGTTTGTATATCAGTAATCGAATTGAATTTATATCGAATGCTCGAAAATCACGCAAAACATGCTCCTTTTTTCTCTATATGCGGCTTATTTCGTCGGGCTTTTTCCGACGAAATAAGTTGCGTACAGGGTAATTTTGCCAATTTTTTCCCAACTTATTCCGTCGGATAAATTTTGACAAAATAAATTATGCACCCAACGAAATAAGTTTATTTTGTCATAATTTATTCCGTCGGACATCAGCCGACGAAATAAGCTTATTTCTTCGGGTGTCTATTTATTTCATCGGGTGATGCCCGAAGAAACAAAAGGGTAATTCTTATAATGAGTAGATCTCATAGATCTCCTTATCTAAGTCTCCGACGAGAAATACGGTCTAAGTCTACTTAGACCGGTTCAAGATCCTTAAATGCAATGATTTATTGGGAAAGGAAGATAGACATAGTCATCGTCTCAAGCAAGAATGTCTACTCCTAGTCTGCCCACTCTTGGACAGAACCTTTCACCACAAAACATGCCTTGTATCTTTCGGCAACATCCTTCTTTCACGTGACTTCGGAAAAACTAATTTTTGACAAAAGTCTTACGTCTGACAGTAAAGTCGATCAAGTCCCCATATTTGCCTCTATACACTGATTCTTTCACTTGTCCATCGCTATTATTCACTCCCTTTGAAATAGGCCCTAAAGTAGCGTCGTTACTTGACTTGGGTTTCGCAACATATGCGATGCTTTCATGAATGCTTCCTCTTTAATATTAGAATATCCATGAGATGCTATATTCTACAGACATTATGAGGTTTCGAGTTTCTGTGATTGGCTGTAACGACTCTAATTTTACTGTACGAAAATTTTTAAGTTAATGTACAAAATGGAGTTTGCAAGCCTGAGTATACTTTAAATGTTGTTTTTATTTAAGAACAACAAGAAGCAACTTGTAGCTCACTGGTAAAGCTCTTGCACTGCTGTGACATAGCCCATGTGTTCGAATCTAATCAGCCACATATAATTTTACTGATTTTTCTTTTAAACTTTTTGGATGCCTAAAAGTTTACACGTTCAATACACGTAGGAAATGAAAAGACAGAAAAATAAACATGTGTACAATGTTGTATGTACTGAGGAGAACACGTGGCAAGCATCCAGAGCCCACCCCCCATAGAATGGCCGGCGAGATCAGGGTTTAGGCCGGCACCGCCGGGCCTCACCGCAGGGAATGGCCCCGTTCTCTGCACACTAAAACCCTTGGCCTATCCCACTACCCCCTGTTCTGTTTGATTTCCCTGAAAATTAACAGAGAATTAAAATGAAACTTTAAATCCAATTTTAAATGCTTTTTAATTCTTTCTTCAATTCCAAAACCCTAATTTTACACTATAAATACAGCCCCATACCCTAGCCATCTTCATTCTGAAATCTATTGTCAAAATTCTCAAAAAATTTCTAAGTCTAAGAAGAGTACAAGTGGAGTTAGCCCTAGGTCAAATTCCGGCGAGAATTCGAGACATTTCCGGAGACCCCGTGACTCCATGAAGGCAACTACCTCATCCTTTATCTCCCCTCTCTCCTTTTAACTTGTAAGTCCCATCTTCCCTCTTCTCCTTCTACCATAAAAATTCTTCTTTTCAAAACTTATCGGTAAGTGGAGTTATATCGACATTCAATTCTATAATCTTTAAAATTACAATTTCTCATAGGAATCTCTCATCCATATCACTATACCTTACTTATTAATCATGGAACACATAATTAGAATAATTTTCATCTTAAAATATCATGTTATGTAACTTTAAATTGCGTTTTTCGTTTAAATACCACAAACTTTACATAAGACATCTTTTAATTATTTTTGCTTAGCATACCTTTAGAAAACCTCACGAGGTAATGACCTACCTCTCACATACACGCATCTTGACATAGCACGATTCTCTTGAACAATATTTTTGTGGCAAAATACGACTTTTCATCAAAATACCTTAAACTATTAAAAACCCGGATTTTTTTAAATTGTGTTACTTAATTCCTTGCAATTATGTATCTACAACCCATTTTAGGGAATCCGGTTTGGATGGTGCAGATTATCGCACATCCTCGAGACTAGTAGAGCGAGATGCAGACCTCTTCACGGAGCATATGAACTCGATGGAATTTTAATACAATTTTTTAAGAAAAAAACGAGGATTTCTATTTAATAATAAAAAATTATTTTTAAATATTATCAAACCACATATTTCTAAGATATTATTAAATTCCATATTTTTTAAACAAAATAAAAGAATTACAAGTTTCATGAAAATACCATCAAAAATCAATACAAGTCAAACTTTACACTAAAATACCTTGAACTATTCAAGTTTCACTAATATACTTCATTTTTTAAAAATTTACATCCAAGAAAACCCTAAATAACATAAATAAATACTTTAGGTTTATTTTGAAAGTATACTAAAAATATTTTTATAAAAACCCCTCAAGTTATATTAAATTACAATAAGGACCCTAGTAAATATATGTTTAAGCGGGACCAATTCTCTTGAGCCTCAGGAAGCCGGAGAAAATGGGTGCTTGCCTATTTAAGGTAGAAAACTAAAACGGGGTTATCAATGGTAATATGTCTTGGAAAAAGACACAAATCCTACCGTTCATGTACAACAGTTACTGATAACACCAAAATCTAATTCAGGATCCAAATCTGTTAAGTATCTGACTCAATCTGAGTCTCAGTATAATCTGAATCCAATTCAAACATAAATCCAAGTCAACATGAATCTAAACATGATTACTTGAACATGAATACCAGAATAATATCAAACATGCAACATAACTTGACTTGACCGAATCACGGTTATATCTTGAACTTGACTACATGACTACCATTTACGTCCTGAATCAGTTTACATGAACAACTTATACAATGGTCTCAGCAAGTCTGATAATTACAAATCAATACAATATACACTACGGGGTTTTAACGGGGTAGATTGGTACAGAATGTCTTAAAAGTGGCACGATGATGGTCACTAAAAGACACCTATATGAACATCCTGTGCTGTTGTCCCGTAGGTTTTGACGGGGCCTTATACTTACATGTTACCTTAGTCTACGGAGCAAGTTGGACTCCTCTCGTATACACTGGCACATTCTGTACCAAGCTACAAACAATTACGTTAGCATAACAAACACATACTTTACCTATTCTATTCTCTTTACCTTTATATTACATTCTATCTTTTGGGACTTACCGAGCGCTAGTTCGCTGACGACATTCATGTCTCTTCTGTCTTTAGAATGTTGTCAAGAGGACCCGGCTCTCAGGAGATCGAACCCAGCCAGGACGTTTTGGAGCAGTTTACAGAGGAGGCGGATTTTTAGGCCTTACTTGTACTATTTTCTTTTCAGTTCATATGCCATTATTTAGGCATTGCTTTCTATTATTGTACTTTACTTTTCAGTTGTATGCAAAGAATGATTATCAATAAAAAGTTGTTATTTTATTACATCTCTTGTCATTCTTGTGCTTTACATTTATATTGCTTATTTATGCTTAACGTGTTTACTTCTGAGTAAATACGTCGCGGCCTGCCATATCTCCTTCCCCATACACTGGGAAGAGGGCGTGACAGGTTTTGTTGGCGGCCCATGCGGGTCTGTTCTGCATGAAGTCTTACCATGCAGGGTCAGTTCTGCATGAAAACCTAATCAATATATTATAAGAATTATAAGAATCAGTAACTATACATTCTTTACATTTCAATTCCTTGAATCTATCCTAATCCTACTTTTTCTTTCAAGGTTATGGATCCCCCAAACAACACGAACACTAACGTGAATTGAAACATTCCACCTCCTTTACCACCACCACCGATCATAGCAGCTCCTATCAACGAGCAGTCAGTATTGCTTGAGGCAATCAAGAGCCTCTTGGAGGGACAGTAGCAGCAGACTGCTATCCTATTGCACCACCCAGAATCTGAGACACCCGGAGTGAAACAATTCCGGGCACTGCATCCGAAGAACTTTTCTGGGAAAGAGATCCCCTGGAGGCAGATGAATGGGCTCAGTCCATTGAAGATGACCTGGTAGCAGCATAAGTGCCAGAGATCACTTGGGTAAGAGTTGCGAAGCTGCAACTCACAGATAACGTCAAAGTATGGTGGAAGGTTGAAGAAAGCCAACTCGCCCAGCCGATTGAATGGAAGACTTTTCGCGACATGTTCGACGTGAAATTTTTTCCTGAGACTGCCCGTTTTGACATGGAGCAGCAATTCATCCATCTACAACAAGGTTCAATATGGAACAAATCAGTGGATGAATACGATACTGAGTTTACCATGCTTAGCAGGTAAGACATGTCTCAATATTCAATTTCCTAATATCACATATTACACTGCTAACATAAGACCTAAACAGGTTTGCGGCACATCTCATACTGACTGTTGAGATCATAGCTCGAAGATTTCAGCAAGGGTTGGACCCGGAGATTCAAGTTGCATTAGCTACAGGGGATTTCCCAACCCACAATTTTGCGCTGAAGGCTGCCCGAAGATATGAGGCAGTTGTAAAGAAGAAGGACATACCTTAGTCTGCAGGTGTGAAGCGCCCTGCTACTCAGATAGCGGGAGGAGCCTCTTCCAGGCTATTGTTTGTACCCAGGAGACCGGGAGTAACTTTTAACCGGCTCAGTCTAGACTTTTGCTTCTACGGCCAGAGGAATGGACACCTGGCGAAGGACTGCAGGCGTGTTAACTTCCTTTGCTTAGTTTGTGGCGCATCCACTCACGCCATTGGAGATTGTCCCCATCGTCTCATCCCAGCTCCTACACCCCGACCAACACTCACTTTTCCACAGCGGTCAGCTATCCAGGCTCCTACACCTCTTCTTGCTCTCCCAGCTCTACCTCCTCATGGACCTCCTGCACAGCCCCCTCGTCAGTTCCATCAAGCTTAAAGGAATATGCCGGAAGGACAGAGGAACGGATATAGGAATGTACCTCCAGCAAGGAGGAATGTACCTAGGCGACAAGCTTTCACAATGACTGTGGAAGAAGCTGAAGCCACCGGCCAAGTCATCACTGGTAACCCCCAATCTTTTAAAACATTTTCAATCTTTATATACATCAATATATATCTTTTTCTATACCTAAACATATCCCACACAACTTAGGTACAATCTTAGTAGCTTCTCTACCTGCTCTAGCACTTTTCGATACTAGAGCATCACATTGCATTATGTCGCAACGGTTCGTCCGAACTCATGCTATTCCAGTTAAACCGCTCGTATCCTACTGGAATATCAGTTCAGGGAATGTCATTCTAAAGGAAACTCTGGGATACGACCTGTGTCCAGTGGTCATCTGCAACAGAGAATTTTATGCGGACTTCAAGGTGATGGACATACTGAACTTCGATATAGTCTTAGGAATGGACTGGCTAGAAACTTTCTTCTCTACCATCGACTGTCGTCAAAGAAGGGCGGTGTTCGAGATTCCAGATCATCCAGTCTTTTATTTTAAGAGTGGAGACCGTACCCTGGAACCTATCACCTACAAGGCTAAACTAAGAAAGGTAGTGGTTACAACATTACAGGCTGAAAATGATAAGCCAGAGGTAGTTCGAGAGTTCGAAGACGTATTTCCTGAAGACATCTCAGGTTTGCCTCCCGATCGAGTTCTTGAATTCAGTATTGATTTAGTACCTGGTGCACAACCGGTGATCAAAACACCATATCGCTTAAGTCCTGAAGGATTGAAAGAGATCCGTACTCAGCTGGACGAACTTCTGAAGAAAGGATGACTTCGTCCCAGTACTTCAAGTTGGGGATCTTCAGTTTTTCTTGTGAAGAAGAAGGAAGATTCATATAGAATGTGCATAGACTACCGAGCTCTGAACGAAGCCACGATAAAGAACAAGTACCCACTACCATGCATCGATGATCTGTTCGATCAGCTAAGTGGGTCTTATGTTTTCTCAAAGCTAGATTTTCATTCGGGTTATCATCAGGTAAAGGTCAAAGAGTCTGATATTCCGAAGATGGCATTCAGGACTCGCTATGGTCATTATGAATTTCTCATGATGCCATTTGGAGTGACCAATACACCAGCCATATTTATGAATCCGATGAACCGGGTTTTCCGAGAGTACCTAGACGGGTTTGTTGTTATTTTCATCGACGACATCCTGGTGTATTCAAAGAATCGGAAAGAACACGCCGAGCATTTAAGAATTGTCCTGGAGACTTTGCGACAGCATCAACTCTATGCCAAGTACAACAAGTGCGAATTTTGGCTAGATCAAGTCGGATTTCTCGGACATATCGTTTCGGGCGAAGGAATCTCTGTGGATCCAGCTAAAGTATCAGCAGTAAGCGAATAGCCAACACCAAAGACAGTGAAAGACATTCGAAGTTTCTTGGGATTACAAGGATATACCGAAGATTCATAGAAGGCTTTTCGAAGTTTGCAACACCCCTGACCAAGCACACACGTAAAGATGAAGCATTCGTGTGGTCCGAAGCATGTGAACAAGCTTTTGTAGAACTCAAGTCAAGATTGATATCAACACCTATTCTCGTAATACCGAATCAATCTGGAGGTTTCGTTGTGCATTGCGATGCATCCGGTAAGGGATTAGGATGTATTCTACACCAGCATGGAAAAGTTATAGCTTCTGGATCAAGACAGCTGAAGATTCATGAGCGCAACTATCCAACACATGACTTGGAGTTGGCGACTGTTATCTTTGCATTTAAGATTTGGTGCCATTATCTGCTTGGAGAGCAAGTAGACATATACACTGACCATAAGAGTCTGAAGTATGTGTTTACTCAAAAGGAATTGAACATGAGGCAGAGAAGATGGCTAGAACTCATGGAAGACTTCGACATCAACCTACAATATCATCCAAGGAAGGTGAATGTAGTTCCTGATGCACTTAGTCGCCAGCCACTATCAATGAATCTCACCGCACATTGGAAGCTTCAGCAAGAATTGCACGGGATGGATATAGAAGTGGTTATGCCAGATAACGCTTCGTATTTGATGAACTTACAAGTTCAATCTACTATCATCAATCAGATCAAAGCAGCTCAAGCAAGTGATGACAAGTTGCAAAAGATCCGAGAACAAGTAGAAAGTGGACTGCGAACAGACTTCATCATCCATGATGACGGATCTTTGAGATATAGAAGCAGGTTGTGTGTACCACAAGGTTCTGTTCGGGAAGAGTTGATGAAGGAAGCTCACAGCTCTCCTTACTCAGTACACCCTGGTGGTACAAAGATGTACAAAGATCTACGGCAACATTACCGGTGGCATGGAATGAAGCGTGAAGTAGCCAGAAGCGTAGCAAAATGTTTGGTGTGTCAGTAAGTAAAGGCTGAACATCACAGGACTGCTGGTTTACTTCAACCGTTACCTATTCCAGAGTGGAAATGGAAGCACATCACCATGGACTTCGTGACTGCATTTCCTCGCAACACGAAAGGTAATGATGCAGTATGGGTTATTGCAGATCGAATCACCAACTCGGCTCACTTCATCCCATTTCGAGTTGGCCAATCTACCAAGACACTAGCAATGAAGTACATGGAGGTAATTCTAAACCTAAGTAAGATTTAACTCTTCATAGTGTACTATTTCTGATACCCATGAACTCATGCAGGAGATCGTAAGATTACATGGAGTACCGTTTTGTATTGTCTCCGATCGTGACACCAGATTCCGATCACAGTTTTGGCAGAGTCTACAAGCTAGCTTGGGAACGAGTCTGAAGTTCAGCACAGCTTACCATCCACAAACAGATGGACAGTCTGAGTGAACGATTCAGATCCTTGAAGACATGCTAAGAGCTTGTATGCTAGACTTCGGAGAATCGTGAGAAGATCACCTACATCTTGTGAAGTTTTCATACAACAGCAGCTACCAAGCGAGTATTGGAATGTCACCTTTTGCAGCGCTCTATGGAAAAAAGTGTCGTTCACCACTAAGTTGGGACGACATCGGAGATAGGGAACTCCTCGGACCAGAGATGATCATGGCAACTGTGGACATAGTTCGCACGATCAGAGAAAGAATGCGCATAGCCCAAGACAGATAGAAGCACTGAGCTGATGCATAGCGCCGACATCTGGAGTTCCAACCCGGAGATCATGTGTTCTTGAAGATCTCTCCAAACCCTGGAGTAATTTTTTTTGGCAAGAAGGGTAAGCTCAGTCCGAGTATATTGGACCATTCGACATTCTCGAACGAGTCGGAGAAGTGTCTATCGTTTAGCACTACCACCCTCATTGGACGGTACTCTACTTGAGTGGCTTAGAGTTCTGTCTTTGATTCTCTTTTCTCTTGATTGAGTTATGTTCTACCGTGTATCCTTATTCTTGATTATCAAATCATATCTTTTTGTTAACTTATATCGTTCCTTGATTTTTAAATTTGATTTTCATCCTTATTTTTGTACCATTCTTGAATTCAATCCCTAATTACTTTTCTTCTATTCGAGAACTTGCTTGCGGTTTTCTTGTAAACAACTCTTGAATTGTCCTAATAGCATTTTCTCGTCTTCCTAGTTGTCTTATCGCGATTACTTAGAGTATCGACTGATGGAACGCAACGACGAAACGAGACGACATCATCCTAATCTTGTTTCCTTACTCTGTTGCAACATCCTTCTTGAGTAATTTCGAGGACGAAATTATTTTAAGCAGGGTAGAATGTAACGACCCTAATATTACTATACCTTCGTATTTTCTTTCTTTAGTAAAATATTGTATTTATTTATTCTTAATATTTTCCGTATATTTTGTTTTCTTTTAAATATATTATTTTATTATTCCATCTATTTTTCCGAAACCCATTTCTTTAAACTCAATTTTAATCTATTTCAAATTAAACGCAAGACCTGACCCAGCCCATAATCCAAATCTAATCTCATTTTCATTTTCTTTTATAAAACTATGAGCCCAAAAGCCCACTTTCTTTTCAAGCAACATCATATATTTAATTCTAATTAAATATACGCATGAACAATCTTATAGCTTATTGGTTAAGCCCTTGTATTGTTATTCCATAGGTCACATGTTCAAATCCTCATTCTTGCAATTATTTTTTTATCAATTTTTTATCCTTCTCATAACCTACAAATGAGATCTTTCATTTCATCTTCTTTTTAACTCCCAAAATAATTAGAATGGTTATGAGCTATAATTTATTAGAATTATGGTGGACATAAACATTTTTTATATGTCACTCTTCTTTCTTTTCTTCATCTCACATTTCTATCATTTTCTATCTCTCTCTCCATCTCTTCTTCATCCTACCTTAGCCATTTCCTTTTGATCAATTCTAAAAATAAAATAAAATCTCTTTTCCCTTGAGAAGCACCGGTTCCATCAAGTTTCAAAGACTCGGTTAAGGATATTTTTTAAACAGTGAGTCGGTTGTTATATATAGTCACATAACCTGTAAGTCCCTTTTCTCCCTCTCCGTCTCTTTCACTCTATTATTGTGTCTTCTCCATGATTTCATTTTCTTGACCGTGGCACCTAATCGAGTGCATAAACATACATACATACATACATATATATATAAATGAATATAGTTACATATATATATATTTAAAATATTGTTTGTTTATACTTAATCTTCATGTTTATTCATTGTTTTATTATAGAATAAAAATGCCTCCATGTCATAAATTTAATTTTATGTTAACTAGGAATATCATGGACTGAATATAAATAAACGATGCGTGATAACACAACTTTACATAAGCTCTCTTGAAATTAGGACTTTCCTGGTATAGGACGTTGTCGAAATTCATGATCCATATATTGACATTAGGGGATCCAATTTGAAGTATATATTGCATGTGCCGTTTATTCTATAATTTTTTTATATAAACGAGAAAAACGAAGCTGCAAATAAATCCAGTAGTTTTGTCACCTTTAAATACGGTCCTAGATAACTTTTGTCCTTAAAATAATTTTTAAAAATTAATTTTCACATCTGGAAATCCTAGGAAAATTAGGATAAATAATATATAGAATTTCAGTTTTACGGTAAAAATTTCATGTCAAACCGAATAACGGTTTAGGAGTTACATAATTTTTTATTCACTGTTTTTAAAACCAGAAAACTGCCAATAAGGGTCTTCTTCGAGAGATCATAACTCTTTAATCGTTGATCCAAATTAAGTGTTTTCAGATGTTTTAAATATCCTAATCGAAAGATATAGATTTTTTTATTTTTAAGTTTTTACTGAAAATCGACGTAAAATATAGAAAACTGCGTTACAATATTAAGCGACGAATCTGGACAGAATCTGTCCTGATTCGCACACTGTTTTTAAATAGGACATAACTCGAACTCCTGATGTCCGTTCGTGACAAACTTTAGATGTGTAGATGGATAATTGATAGAACTATAATTTTATGTATACTATATTACTTATAAACGCATGAAACAACTCGATATAGGCTTTACAATATAACATATATTTGCTGTCCAGAAATCTGAATTTCTATTTTGAACGCTGATGTTAAAACGATCATAACTAGAACTTCAGAAATCCAAATCGCGCGAAACTTAATATTTTGGATAATTACTCTGAAATACCTACAATTTTCTAATAATTTTTGTAACCTAAAACCCGATAGAAATTAACTCAAACTGCGGTTTAAAAATGTGTGATGGTGCTGAACAGATTCTGATCTGTTTTGCGCGACGATACGAAACATATATATCTCCCAAACCGGTAATCGTATTTAGGCGAGACTGGAACTCACGTGTGCATAACATTTAAGGCTATGTTTTTGTTTATATTCTGATTTCAAATGACTTGATTAACTAGTCATACATATCACATATTTACAACATTGTTTTGGACGTTACTTATATAGTTATCTCATATCATGTTCTGTGATTGCTTATTTATTGTTATTTATCTGACTTGTGATTAAATCATTACATGTTAGAATTGACTTGATCTTGACACGACTCAATCATGAATACTTGAACCCAGTATGTACACTTGAACCAACTTGACTCGAACCATGAATACAATTGGCATGACTTGCACTTGACATGACTATATGAACTCAATCTTGAAAACTTGATATCATACATCACCTTTTGTATTCATAGATTTGATCAAGACTCATAATATTAATCATAGACTAATATATATGGGGTGTTGGGGTAGTTTGAGTATGAATCCAACGGAATCTCATGGGTCCTATTAACACAAATCATGTTGCTGTGGTACCGGGCTGAAAACGTACAAATCATGTTGCTATGGTACCGGGCTAAAACGGTACAAATCATGAATTTACGAATGAGGGCCCGTGTTTCCAAGCCCTTGGATGATAGCCTGTTGGGTTTGGAATACTTCAATAACAATTGAAGTCCCGATATTTTGGGCTCGTGATTTCTTACACCTGGACGATAGCCTTGGGTTCGAGAATACTCTTAAAATTGGTTGACATTCACACTTGAACTCACGTTAGTTGATTTTACCCTTTTAAAGACCTTTTAGGACACTTACATTCACTTCATGTTCACTATACCTACACTTCACGGTTATGCTATACTTGTTTACTATGCTCATGTTATATTGCCATGCTTACATAGTTGTCATTCACATTACCATGTTATACTTGTTCATGTTTTATTTCCATTCATACTATATTACATGTCACCTTACATATTCATTTATATATTTTCACATCCCACCATTCTTGGGGATTTACCGAGCGCAAGTTCGCTGACAGGCATTCCATCCATTTCTTTGTTTCCTTAGAATGCTCGTCAAATAATCTAGAGACCGAGGAGATCGAGCCGAGTTAGGAGGATTACTCTTAGCTTGCGGAGCAGACCGACTACCAGTTCTTTCTTTTCAGCTTTTTCTTCCTGTATGCTACCTGTTTAGGCACTTTCTTTTATGCATCTTTATTTTCAGACATCATGTATTCAGTTTGAAACTTGTGAAAGTTGGGAATGTAAATATATAAGGTTGGATTTTCATTATCACGTCTTTTCTTGTCATTTTATATTGCTTATATACGCTTAGCGTATTTGTTTCGAAAAATGACCTTCTCGGAATAAATACGTCGCGGGCTTGTCAGATGTCGTTACTGCTCTTTTGGGAAGCGGGGCATGACAAAACTTGTCGGTAAGTAGAGTTATACCGACATTCAATTATATAATCTTTAAAATTACAATTTCTCTTAGGAATCTCTCATTCATATCACTATACCTTGCTTATTAATCATGGAACACATAATTAGAACAATTTTCATATTAAAATATGATGTTATGTAACTTTTAATTGCGTTTTTCGTTTAAATACCACAAACTTTACATATGCCATCTTTTAATTATTTTTGCTTAGCATACCTTTAAAAAACTTCACGAGATAACGACCTACCTCTCACATATACACATCTTGACATAGCAAGATTCTCTTGAACAATATTTTTGTGGCAAAATACGACTTTTCATCAAAATACCTTAAACTATTAAAAACCCGAATTTATTTAAATTGTGTTACTTAATTCCTTGCAATTATATCTCTACAATCCATTTTGGGAAACCCGGTTTAGAGGGACTAGTAGAGCGAGATGTAGACCCCCTCACAGAGCATATGATCTCGATGGAATTTTAATACAATTCTTTTAGAAAAAACGAGGATTTCTATTTAATAATAAAAATTTATTTTTAAATATTATCAAACCATATATTTTAAAGATATTATTAAATTATATGTTTTCTAAACAAAATAAAGAATTACAAGTTTCATGAAAATACCATCAAAAATCAATACAAGTCAAACTTTACACTAAAATACCTTGAACTATTCACGTTTCACTAATATACTTCATTCTTTAAAACTTTACATCCATGAAAACCTAAAATAACATAAATAAATACTTAAGGTTTATTTTGAAAGTATACTAAAAATATTTCTATAAAAACCCTTCAAGTTATATTAAATTATAATAGGGACCCTAGTAAATATATGTTTAAGCGGGACCAATTCTCTTGAGCCTCAGGAAGCCGAAGAAAGTGGGTGCTTGCCTATTTAAGGTAGAAAACTAAAACGGGGTTATCAATGGTAATTATCTTGGAAAAAGACACAAATCATGTCGTCCATGTGCAGCAGTTACCGATAACACCAAAATCTAATTCAGGATCCAAATCTGTTTAAGTATCTGACTCAATTAGAGTCTCAGTCTAATATGAATCCAATCCAAACATGAATCCAAATCAACATGAATCTAAACATGAATACCAGAACAATATCAAACATGCAACATAACTTGACTTGACCGAACTACGGTTATATCTTGAACTTGACTACATGACTACCGTTTACATCCTGAATCAGTTTACATGAACAACTTATACCATGGTCTCGGCAAGTCTGATAATTACAAATCAATACAATCAATACAATATACACTACGGGATTTTAACGGGGTAGATTGGTACAGAATGTCTTAAAAGTGGCACAATGATGGTTACTAAAAGACACCTACATGAACATCATGTGCCGTTGTCCCGTGGGTTTTGACGGGGCCTTGTACTTACATGTTATCTTAGTCCACGGAACAAGTTGGACTCCTCTCGTATACACTGGCACATTCTGTACCAAGTTATAAACAATTATGTTAGCATAACAAATACATACTTTACCTATTCTATTCTCTTTACCTTTCTATTACATTATATCTTTTAAGACTTACCGAGCGCTAGTCCGCTGACGACATTCCTGTCTCTTTTGTCTTTGGAATGTTTTCAGGAGGACCCGACTCTCAGGAGATCGAGCTCAGCCATGACTTTTTGGAGCAGTTTACAGAGGAGGCGGACTTTTAGGTCTTACTTGTACTATTTTCTTTTCAGTTCATATGCCATTGTTTAGGCATCGCTTTCTATTATTATACTTTACTTTTCAATTGTATGTAAAGAATGGTTATCAATAAAAAGTTGTTGTTTTATTACATCTCTTGTCATCCTTGTGCTTTACATTTATATTGCTTATTTACGCTTAACGTGTTTATTTCTGAGTAAATACGTTGCAGCCCGCCACGTCTCCTTCCCCGTACACTAAGAAGCGGGGCGTGACATTGGCTCAAAGCTATCACCAAGAATCTTGCTACTATTGTTCTTAGCTACTAGAGAAAAACCGATTTCTCTTGTGCTAACTGACAAAAGCTCCTACTGTCTCTAACTGCCACAGAATACTAATTTTTTCTACACTATGAAACAAAGAAAGTTCCTACAAGTCTCCTATCGCTAGAGAAAACCATTTCTCCCGTGTTAGTTTACTAATAGGGCTCCCACCATTTCCAGCCGTTGGAAGAAAACATAATCATCCTACGCCTGTGGACTTGGAAATCTATATGCCTCATAAGAGCCTAAATCTCGACCTCCTTTCGTCTTTTGCGGCGGTTCCTTCCAAGAAACTTAACTTCGCATGACCTATTGCAGCTAGGGGTGGTAGTTGAATGAGCCAGCTCGGGTTTGATTAGGGTTCAGCTCGGTATCAGCATGTTCAAACTTGGTTCACTTATTAATGAGTCGAACATGAGCCAGAATGCCTGGCTCGTTTATTAAATGAGCCGAACTTGAGCTCAACCAGGCTCGTTCGGTATTGACTCGAGTTCGGTTCGGTTAAACAGTTTGAAAAAAGAGTAATATGTAATATAGGGCAGATTCTATACAACTCTCATGGCACTTAATTCAATTAAGGGACAATATATAAAGTACAACTGAGGTGAATATAAATTCCAATACTTAGACCTATTTCATGCTCTTGATGTTAAATTTTTTTAATCTTTCCATATCTCAAAGCACCGGGTCTTAGGATTTATGATTGTTGTCCCAGGCCCAACCTCTTACAAAATACTTTCATATTTTCTTCTGAAACCCTTATAATGGTCATTGACCTATCTTCAGCCTCCACCAAACGCCTCTTTGTCATTTTCCTTTCAGAGATCACCTAATAGAATCTGACTTTGGCTCGTTTAAGGCTCGGTAAGCGAATGAGCCAAATATGAGCCAGACCTGCTCAACTCGAGACAAACTCGAGCCGAGCTTGAGCTATCATAATTTAAGCCGAGCCGAGATTGGACAAGGGTCGGCTCGTTCAAGCTCGGCTTGATTACTCCTCTAATTGTAGCCACCATCCAAACTTACTAACCTACAAATACATGTCCTTTCGAGTCACCTCAAGAGCCCAACTTCTCATACGAATGTGAAGTGATAAATATATTATGGCAATATGTAATATGGACGCAAGTGACCCTCTTGGTCTCTCGCTCCTCCACATCTAATAAATGCTAACAGTATTAGATTTATGAAGATACACGGTTGATAAACATGAATAGCTCTTTAGAGCGCATCATCCCAAAACAATATAGGAAGATCGCCTTGCGCCAACATGTTGCTCGCCATACTTAAAGTATTCAATTTCATTTGTCTGCAACATTTTTTTGTCGCAATGCATTGGATTATCAGCTTTCCAACAATTCCATCTTCTCGCACAGTTTCTAAAACTGCTCAAATTGATACTCGTGTCTTGAGTTCAGTTTCCAAACTGATCAATCAAATATGCACATCTTAGCATGCATGAACTCAGCACTCCACTGATGTAGTAGTCGACTCAAATCGACGCTTCAGTTCCGTACGAATATAACGAACATTGGTCAAGTAATCATTTGCGAGGTTTGAAATAAATAATACTATCATGTGCCTTCACATTAATTTGGTCTGCGTTCGTTGGAGTAAATTAATTACAATGAACATATTAATGATTTTACCTTTTGTAGCAAAACCACATAAGCAATGCCTACAGGTAGATAAGTCGACGTTCGGCCTAAGTGCCAATCAAGTCAAACTCACGGTCAAATCAACTCAGATGGTTAATTCGACCTACTCATGTATTGATCCAGTCTATAATATCACATAGACATCTATAGAAACGTCAACCTGTAAAACCATAAATCACACAAAAGACAAAAGCATTTCATTAAGCTAACCGACCATCCTAGTCCATAACAAAATTATGTTAACTAATATGGAAGTTATTAATGGACAGCCATCTACATCTAAATACAAAAATAAACTCATATATATTTGACATACGAATTGCTTCCATAAATATAACCGCTCATAGCGGCTGACTGCTTCCACTCAATCCAATGACGAGAGAAGCTGTTCATACTCACAAACTCAAAACAATTTATGACTTGGTCTTATCATTATTACCACCTTCTTTCCTTATATAAGATCTCTAATCTTTCGGTACGTTATTTTCTGTTTTTTCTTAAGTCGAATGAGTTCAGTGCATTTAGGACTCAAGTCCTTGCGCATTGATTACTTCACCGACACATGAGCAGCGCTCTTGGTTTATCGCCCTCAGTGGCGTAACCATAAATTTCAGTTATCCAAACGTACTGGTAAACGTCATTACAATCGCTTTTCGGATAACTAACTAGTTTAATAGAAAAACATACATAACCGCCAAATAATGTTGCTCGATAGATAGACTAGAGCAGCACACTTGCTCAACAGAGACATTAGAACAATATGCTTCACTCAACAGACAAACTGGAGTAGCATAGTATGCTCAACATATAAACTGGAGCTGTAAACTATAAGTGATCTACTTAAATTGGAAAACAAATAATTGAAGTATCGTTACTACACGACACATAGCGCAATATGCTTAGTACCTAGATAACAAAATATTTAGTGCACAACATATCGTTCCACACATCACACAGTCGTTTGGTGCGCAGGTAACCGTATACCGATTGCACTCGTACACCGCATTAGCTTAGCAATCAAGAAAAGAATCCAACAATTACTAATGACTTTGTTCTATAAAATGGCTTTTGATGCGCCAAACCTCCGAAGGTTGCTGCATCTCAGGCGGTTCTGCATCATAAAGCGTTGCCACCTCGTCACTAGCATATAGTCTTTCAACTTGTCCATGAAACACTATCAACAAATAACAAATAACCGTCTATTTAGACATTCTATATATTCATTAAGATTCTAAGCATTTCTACTTTGGATTAATTGCAAAAAATAATTTAATTCCATCATTTAAGAAAAGATAATATCAACAAATCTATTTTCATAATTAAGGAAAGAGAAAATATGCGATTCTAGAATTACATTCCATAGGATATAAAACATGTTCTATAAGTAGCTGTTAAAGATATGGAATCTAAATCTCAAAAGTAAGGTTAAATGGATAGCTACATCCATTACTTCATCCGAAATCTCCCACTTGAAATCTTAGTGTTGGGATATCTAATTCTAATTATTTCACTATCTTAATTTAACTACCATAAATTCCAAATTTAAGGTGTTAACTATATTTTCGGATTGACCTGCACCTACGTGCGTTCCCACTGATATTGACTCACATACAACTCTAGATTGTTTAGGATTAAAATAAATATTATTTTTGGCATCATAAATTAATTTTATTTGGCTCATATTAGCTAAAATATATCCCAAAATATTTTTCAAAGTAATTTTTTTTCAGATTTTTATGTATTTTTTTTTTGCATTTTTTGAATTTTCCCGATTTTAAAACAATTAAAAATTAGAAAACCCTTTTAAAATAGCCCAGGCCCCCCAATATAAAGCCCAAGGCCTTATTGGGCCTAGGTCCAGCAGCCCAAGCCGATGTAACATTCATAATTTTAAAAGATTATTTTAGAATATTAAATGATGGTAACATGAGTTTTATTTAAATGATAATAATTATGGAATGGGTTTATTATAATTAGGTGTGTGTGTGTGTGTAAAATGGAAAAATAAATATTTTGTGTTTTATGTTAACACTTGATTGGGCACGACAACAATATTTCCTTATGTTAATGTCTTCATTACTTATTCTAAACGAAAGTAGGGATTTATGTTTCTTTTTATTTGTATGGCATGGTTATATATTTTATTTGAAATTGGGTTTTTATATTGGCATGGCAACATTTGGGATATCATATTTTGGTCTGAATATATCTATAATTCGCTAATAATAAACCTATATTTTCTTAAACTAATTAATACTTAGTTGGCATGGAAAGTTTAGTGTAACATTAAGATTTTCTTAATGTTTCTTTTGATTTTCTAATATCAAATGATTTGGAGAGAGAAAGAGAAGCATGACTCACCTATTGCCCACGCCTCCTCCATCACTCCCATTCTCTTTTCCATTCATCCTCTTTTTTTTCTTCTCATTTCTTCAAGCTCTCATTCCTATTATCAACTCTAATGGCACACTCCCACCCTCATTCTCACCCAAATCATTACTCCAAATTCATCACAATTACTTAACACCAAGCAAATCTCTCACTTGGTCATCTACTCAACACCAAACTAGTTCTCTCCAAGTGGAGGCCTTCAAGTATGCATATCGCTTCCTGCAAGTCTTGGTTTCCCTTTAAATCATCTTTTTTTCTCAAGATGTAATACTATTCTTTCAAGTTATTATTTAGAGTTTTCCATGAAAATGTTTAGGTTTTGCACAAAAAATGGGATCTTTATGGTGCTAGTTGAAGCACAAAAGAGTTTTTGATGATTTCTTGTAGTAGTAGTAGTGAGATAGTGAAGTTTTCATGATAATATATGGCTTGTATTGGGATAGATGAGGGTATTTTAATGCAATTATTCTTTACTTTAAAAGAGCCACAACTTCATAACTTCGTAAAGTTATTTTCAAGTATTCAAAACTAGAATTTTGATGATGTTTTGGTGTTCAATTGAAATCTTGAGTGAATCGGAGTATCTACAAAACTAGAATTTAGTAGATTCCATGGACCTAGATAAAAAATTATGGGAGTGGGCACGAAGTTTGAGGCAAAACCCCCCACTGTATGGCCGCTAATCTTGGTTCAATGTCATCCCACCTGTAGAGTTTGGAGCTGGGGTTTCTTGTGGAGTAAGTATCCTTGATATTTAAGCCCCTGGAATATGCTAAATTTTCTCAGAATTCCTAAATGAAAATCTGGAACTATTCTAAGTTTATATCGGACGATGTTTTAAGTTTTTCAAATTCGAAAACGAAATTCTAAGGCCCCGATGCGATCTTGTATGTTAAAACGTCGGTTATGGGGGGTAGTCTTGTGAAGGTGACACATGAACTGCATACGTAGTCATAAGTTTTAAACCTATGGAAGTTTAGCTCGGTTTATTCGATAATGATTTCGATTCTTATGCGACATTTGTGATCACAATTGTAGGTTCATTTGCGGAGACCTCCGAGGCGGCGGCGACGTGCGAGACGGTTATAGGATGCGACTGGCATGGTCGCAAACTATGAGTAGATTATATCTACGAGTGGGGAATCGGGTTGATGATGTTGGATATAGTGCCCTAAAGTCAATTATTGAAATCACAGGCAGGTGATTGTGATGATTGAGAGAGGGCCTATACGGGTAGAACGGCCTTACTCGAGATGATAGTATGCTATCTGGTTTGATTTTATCATCATGTACATACATTATGTGGTATTACAGATCATTATTACATGTTGATAGAGCCCATAGGATTCTTGCTTGACTACCAGCATTATGATGGCGATCATATACGTGGGAGCTGGGTGGTCTATAAGCACGTCCTTAAATGTTCCAAGTCGAAGGAGTATCGAGACTGGGCATCGATACTCCGGAGTAGACTGGTATATACTTTTCGAGACCCCGAAGATGGGCGGTGGCCGGTCTCACAAGCTATTGGTGTCAGTTCGTCACCTAAGATAGTATACATGTGCTCATTGGTTTATGAGTTACACTGGACAGACTCGCCGAGAACATGCTAGATGGTATTATACTTATTGTCAGATAGCAGTTCTTAGGTGACATGAGTACATGTTAGTTTGTCGACCTGAGATCGTCATTTGTCTCATGTGAGTTCCTACCGTGCTTTGATTACTACCCTACCACGGCTCAAAGGAGCCGTGCAAACAGCTTTTAGTTAGGTACAGTCTCGAGCCACATGGAGGCAGTGAGCGGATCATCGGGGATTCGTCTCTCCCAGTATTGGGGGTAGATGTCACGCTGTGCACGGGGGTCATAACCAGAAATCCTTGGCCAAGGTGGACGAGAATTACTGATTTGGATCAGTAGTTTCTCAGTGGGTGATGGGCTTCACACCAACACGAAATATCGCATTATTAGTGGTCTGACTTTATCCACCCTTTAAACCCGATATGCAATACTCTTAGACGAACAGACCGGACTGTACGGAAATTGTCACAGACAGACTCAGTAGGGGTTCGGATGAGTTTGCTCGTCGGCCTTCCTTTCGTTCAATACCTGGGTAGTCGTTACGTACAGCTAGTGTCGCTGACGTACTTATGGTTAAACCCACTGCCAGCGTATTGACGAGTCTTTAGAGTCCCACACAGAGGGGTTTCTCGGTTCAGGCGATATGATGCAGATGACATATGTTGGTACATACAGTTGTCCGATTAAATATGTGTACATCTACACGGATTTTAATCGGATGGTTGATAATACTAACGACTTAGGATTAAGCCGGATTATTAAATTAAGTTTTGATTTAATAATTTATATATATATATATATTTAATATATGTATTCTAATATTATTGTTCACTATTCATTTTCTCTCTTAGCTATTCATATTTTTTATACGAATACGTGTATATATATTTCGATACGTATATCGGGTTGTATTCCGTATTTATACGAAATATCTTCTAGAAGATGGACACCTCTTTATATGATTTTCAGAAAATCATTTGCAAATGAGGTGGAGGATGAGGTGGCATAAGCATGGTTGGAGGTATGTTGAGAGGAATGGGCTTTGTTTGTTTATTGTAAAAATGTTGTGAGATATTTTATATGGTTGAAAAATGATTTAGAAGCCATTCCACTCTATTCCTTCTTGATTCACACTTTCATTCTTTCTTGAGTTGCTTAAGCATATGTTTTTCTCACCTCCTCCTCCTTCTTCTTTAGTTGCTTACTCCGGAGTAAACTGGTGTATACTTTTAGAGACCCCGAAGATGGGCGTTGGCCGGTCTCACAAGCCATTGGTGTCAGTTCGTCACCTAATATAGTATACATGTGCTCATTGGTTTATGAGTTACACTGGACAGACTTGCAGGGAACATGCTAGATGGTATTATACCTATTGTCAGATAGCAGTTCTCAGGTGACATGAGTACATGTTAGTTTGTCGACCTGAGATCGTCATTTGTCTCATATGAGTTCCCACTGTATTTTGATTACTACCCTACCATGGCTCAAAGGAGTCGTGCAAACAGGTTTTAGTTGGGTACAGTCCCGAGCCACATGGAGGCAGTGAGCGGATCATCGGGGATTCGTCTCTCCCGGTATTGGGGGTAGATGTCACGCTGTGCACGGGGGCCATAACCAGAAATCCTTGGCCAAGGTGGACGAGAATTACTGATTTGGATCAGTAGTTTCTCAGTGGGTGATGGGTTTCACACCGACACGAAATATCGCATTATTAGGGGTCTGGTTTTATCCACCCCTTAGACCCGATATGCGATACTCTTAGATGAACAGACAGGACTGTACGGAGATTGTCACAGACAGGCTCAGTAGGGGTTCGGATGAGTTTGCTCGTCGGCCTTCCTTTCGCTCAATACCTGGGTAGCCGTTACGTACAGCTAGTACCACTGACATGCTTGTGGTTAAACCCACTGCCAGCGTATTGACGAGTCTTTAGTGTTCCATACAGAGAGTTTTCTCGGTTCAGGCGATATGATGTAGATGACGTATGTTGGTACATACAGGTGTCCGATTAAATATGTGTACAGGCTACACAGACTTAATCGGACGGTTGATAATACTAGCGGCTTAGGATTAAGCCGGATTATTAAATCAAGTTTTGATTTAATAATTTATATATATATATATTTAATATATATATTCTAGTATTATTGTTCACTATTCATTTTCTCTCTTGGCTATTCGTATTTTTTATACGAATACGTGTATATGTATTTTGATACGTATACCGGGTTGTATTCCGTATTTATACGGAATATCTTCTAGAAGATGGACACCTCATTATATGATTTTTTTTTAGAAAATCATTTGCAAATGAGGTGGAGGGTGAGGTGGCATGAGCATGGTTGGAGGTATGTAGAGAGGAATGGGCTTTGTTTGTTTATTGTAAAAATGTTGTGAGATATTTTATATGGTTGAAAAATGATTTAAAAGCCATTCCACTTTATTCCTTCTTGATTCACTCTTTCATTCTTTCTTGAGTTGCTTAAGCCTATGTTTTCCACACCTCTTCCTTCTTCTACTTTAGTTGCTCACTAGAGCTTAAGAAATGAGAGAAAAAGATAGTGGAAAATTCCTACATCCCCACTCTTCATTCCGAGCGAGCTTGGAGCATTGGTTGCTTTGATAGGCGAAACTGGACTTGGATTGTTTCTTTCATGTGATCATCTTCGGCGAGGAGGACCGGCTTGCAAGAGCGATCCAGTGCACTTGAAGAAAGCTTGAGAATGTGAGTATTCTGCACATAGTAGATTAGTTTAGCTCACTAAGTTTTGTATACAAGTTCTAGCTTTTTAGTTCGATTCATGGTTTCGGAAATTTAGCAAACTAGAATTTTTTTGAAATCTATGTTGCCATCTTCAAAAATTAGTTTGCTAGTGTGCCTAAGTTCCCAGCAGTGGTATCATAGCCATGATAAAGGATAGACTTGTTTGCACTAATTTAGAGTTTCGATCGACGGAATTTTCCGAATCATATTTTCAAAAACTTGCTTTCTGTTCGATTTTGAAAGTTGTTCAAAAAAATTTATGGTTGTATTAAAATTATGTGCGGGTAAAATTATAGCTAGGAAAAAAATTTGGGCACCTAAACCCAAAATTTGATCGCGGAATAGAAGAAAAATGCACCATTTGACCGCTGAACCGCGGTCCAATTTTGGATACATGGCCCCAAATTTTTTCTGTCGTAATACATGGAAATACGATTTTTGGAATATTTTATTTTGGTCCAGATTTGTTTGTGTACTGGTTTGTACTTGGGGGGGGGGGAATACAGAAAGTTTTAATCGATCGAAATTTTAAATTTGTGTTTTTCTGAGCATTTGTTTCTGTTACCGTGAATATCATAGCGTGGTATAATCCGACTGGTTTCTATATGCATAATTAGATGGGTTTACGAACATGATATTCGCATTGATATTCTGTATTGCTCTTTGATTATGGTTATGTTGGATTTGTCACGATGGATAGCCCGGTGTACGTAGTATTAGATGTAGTTCTCTATGATGTAATGTATATTCATATTGCGTGGCGAGCGTCCGACATGTGGACTGCCATCATCACGACTTGTATTATTCTTTGGGGCACGTCTAGGTTGCGGATGTAGTCACCGTTTTATATTCAGTTTTTTCATTACATACACTAGGATTACCCCGTGGCAGGGTGCTTGAGCAGCCGGGTTCTATAGGGCAAAGGGCCTCCATCTCATGGCGTTGAGACCGGGGTGTTTTACTTTAGAATTGGCGGGCTATTCGGCGCACTCGTAGGGGGTATAGGATTGACCCGCGGAGGGGTGCCCAAGTCACCGGATTTCGGAAGTGCTGGGTGGCCCACTCACTTCGTTGATTGGGGTTGTCTCACTTCTGAGATTGGTGGGTGTCTTACCGCACTTGTAGGGGTCTAGGGTCTGGCTATCCATACGACCGGGAAAATTACATTTCATATATGGCTCCATTGAAATGTACTTTTCCTAGTTTATCCGCATTTCCATATTGGGTTTGCTTCCGCTGTGTTTCTACTGTGATGCTTCTGTGATATTACTTGATATCATGCGTGAGATGAATGTTCATATATATTTTATATATATCTAGTAGACGCTATATATGTCTTGTATCCACGCTAGTCCTATCCCCGCCCTGCTGTAAGTTAAGTAACCTTACGGTGAAGACCCGGGACCCTGTGGCGAATGCGGATGGTATATATGTGCGTGATTATTTTTGTTTCTTTCTGGCATGATATGATTAATTGATGGGACTGCATTAATTCTGATTAATGCAAGGAAACAAACCTAAATGATGTTGTTGGAACCAATTTTTTAAAATTGATATTACAGGCGTTTCCTTCTGCTTTGCACAGCGGTATTCGGTTATGAATATCGAGCACCTCTTTCGATGAGGCAAAAGCATAGATCCATTCATGGGGAGTGACATCTTGGGTAAAAGTTTGTGTCATTGTAATAACTTCACTACAGTCGATTCTTTTGCTTTGCATAGCGGTAATCGGTTAGGAATATCCAGCACCTCATTTGATGAGGAAAGAGCTTAGATCCCTTCACAGGGAGTGACCTCTTTAGAAAAAGTTTACGTGACTATAAACTACTTGGTTTTCTTCAAAACCATTGGTTTTCTACAAAACCTCGTTTTAAAATTGCGGAGCTTAAACCACTCCTTTTCAAAACTGCTCGGGTTCCTTCAACGATATCAAATTCATTACGTTAAAGGTTTTTTTGCCAAAAACCAGTCGTAGCCCTCTGTCATTTCCTATGAGCGGTACTTAGTATTCGTGTTGTGTTTGTTGACTGTGTCAAGGCGTAGTGTGCGGTAGCTAAGTGGTGCTTGTTTGTAGCATATAGACGCGATTGGTTAGGACAGTCGTGCGACCTTATTGACTGTGTCAAGGGCTCGTGCGGATTGGTTTAATGCAATCAAGATAATGACGTGTTGAACTTGGCTAGGACCCTTTGAATTGTTGACTGTGTCAAGGTCACTTGGATCCTAAGGGTAAAAACCATATCGGGAGTTTCAAACATAAAGGAAACTCACCAAGTTTGCACATACCTTCTGGAGTGTGGTGACTTGAGTGGCTTCCGTCAGGTTATCACGCGATGATAGTTGGATCTCGATTCCCACTGATGAGTAGGTGTTACTTCTCGGGTGATTTTCAGATGATCCCGACTAATTCTCCTTTTAGGGGTTGAAGGAGAATTCGAGGAAACAGTGGCAGCCATCCTGATTAGATAAATGATTAACCAATCTAATATAGGTTAGAGTACACGCTGAATATTTCTTCTCTTTGGCAACGACCATGACCTGATCTTAAACTAAAACTCATGAACCAAGTTAACCGAACCTTATTACACACTTTGGCTTTGGATTGTCATGATTCACATCAAAGTCGCATATATCTCTGCTACTCCTACTTCCCCTTTGCATTTCTTCAGAACACTCTGTATCACTACGAAGATCCATATTGCTTGGGTATTTCATCGTATAGTTACATACGAACTCGAAGAAACTTGTTTCAGTTCGAGGATGGATTCCGGTTATGGGGAAATTGAATATGATTATTCGGTTGCCTTTTCTTTTTACTTTCTCTCAGGTTGCAAGGGCTCCTAATATTAGGAAGGTACACATATTATGCTTATCGGATAGTCTTCTTCCAAATCTTAGACAGGTGCTGGAAGTTAGGGAAGGAAGAAAACCAATTAGCCTAAGTATGGCGTACAGAAGGTAAGAAGTAAAGACATATAAAAGGATTGAAGTGAGGGCAAAAGAAATTGCGACTATTGTCATGAATCTGGATAGTGGAAGAGGCATTACTAGGAATACCCAGCCACACCCTCAAAACATTTTCATTTTTCAATTTTACTGTGTGGTGTTAATTGAAAATTGCTTTCCCAATTAGTTTCTGACTCCAGAGTATGTATTTACCAGACTTTATTCTCACATCTGTATGGCATTACAAATGCTGGGTAGGAGTAGAACATTGAGAATTGGGTGATTAGATCCTCAATATCAGAATTCTTTGTAATTGGTGATATTTGAGGAAATCGCCTGGGTTTTGCCTAACGACAAATATTTGGTTTTGAATATCCGTTGTTATGCACCAATTTCAAATCGATATATCTATACGTTTATTCTACAAAGTGAGATATAACTTTTTGAAATTATGTTTATGACATTTACTTATATCAGTTGATGGTTAGGTAAGGCGCATCAACAACGGTGTAATTCTTCTTAACCATAACACGGTTTTCAACCTACGACACACAGGGTTTGAGTTATTAAACTTAGAGGACTTATATAAGGTATTGTATGTTGTCCGATGTCCATTAGGACAAGGGGGTTAGTACCCGTACTATATTCCGTTTACTTATGACTTCTATGGTTTTAGACAAGTATTTCGTTGAAATACAAGGTCTAAATTTTGAGAAGTTATAAGTATAAAAATAAAGTAGAGAACCATACGTTGCAAGTATCAGGATTCTTTGAGGTGATCGAAGGTGTAGATACTTATGCTAGGTATTCCATCGTAAGTAATATATTTGAGAACTTGCTTCTCTCTCAGGTTACTCATCCGTGGGTGCGCTCCTTGATGAGTAATGCTGCTTGGCTTTCTTCCATTTAGTCGAGATGCACTGGAAACAGTTAAATGATTTTTGAATCTGGTTCCAACTAAATTAGTGCCTTTGTTTTCTATATAGGATATAGAATGGATTCATATCTTTATGATGTTAAGATATAAGGAGTTGTCCGGCTTATGCTTAAAACCAGAATACGGATAAACTCAAGGCATGTTTTAGTAATGGCAGTTTGTGGGTTATCCCAGGTTTTGACGAGGGTTAACATTCTACCATTTGGAGAATCAATAGTTATATTGTTCTTGACTCGCCACCCGTTTTTAGTAAAATGAATTCTTTTCAGAAAACATTAGTGAGAGTATGGTAGAACTGGAAGTGATTCTTGAACCACAAATGATTACGGAAAATTTAATAGAACCTAAAAATTCAATTGAATTCGACAATCTATTAGCCACTCCGCAGATTTGGTGGGTAACCTCAGCTACCCGAGAGGTACTTCGGTCTCCTCAAATTCGATGATAGGGAGGTTTTGATGACCCAAGATTGCCTCTACTGCTGTCCTAGACTATGAGATCTGGCAGGTGGATGACTATAATATCGTTCTAAATTTGCTTTAGAAGTGCACGTGTATATGACCTGTCAGAGGGTTGTTGTTGTCAGTGGGAGCAGTGAAAGCGTGTGGGCCGGTAGCTTATGTCTATTTATAGACTAAAACAAGAATAGCAGAGATAGATCATCTATTTTTGATATAACAGTCATAGAGTTTGACTTTATCAGAACAACAGATGGACCTGGTAAGAATGTAGTAGGGAGAATGTCCTGGTATTTGGATGTCGTACTCCTGATAGGAAGTGATGTTCCTATACTACGATCGGTTATACCGTGGTTGTCACAAGGTGTTTTCTCCGTATAGGACTGGACAAAATATCAGGGATTCTGGTGACTAAATCTACGGTTTTAGATCTAGATTTGGGAAGTGTCCCAATTTGGGTACTTTGACATTATTATAAAGTGTTTTAGAATGGACAGCTCCTGGCGTGGTGGTGTACCCGCAGGTGATGGAGTCACCCTCTCTAAAGAGATGTCTTCTAGACCGATGAGGAGAGAGAGTTGCATGAATGACATATCACTTGCTTAAGCAATTGAGTCAATCATGGTTTGTCAAGTACCACCCCAGATATTGCTTTTGCACTAGCTGTAATAAGCAAATATTAATCTAATCCTGAAGAAACAATGGGAACCAGTTATGAATATAAAAGGATGTTCTTGGTATATGGTAACAGCAGCCTCTTTCAGGCGGCGGTTATCATTTCAGGCTTCTAAGATGTAACAACCCTAAACTTTCTGTAGAAATTTTTTGTAAAGTACAGAAAGGAGTATCTTAACCTGAGCATAACTTAAAAGTATTTCTTGTTTAAGAACAGCAAGAAAACACTTGTAGCTCATTGGTAAAGTCTTGCACTGCTGTGGCATAGCCCCTGTGTTCAAATCTCCCCAGCCACATATTATTTTTAATGATTTTTCTTTTAAACGTTTTGGAAGCCCAAAAGTTTACACGTACAATACACGTAAAAATGAAAAGTCACAAAATTCAAACATGTCGAATATAATATATGAACAGACCCCGACACGTTGTATCGATCCAGAGCCCCACACCAACAGTGTCTCCAAATCTTCAAAGCGAAAATCATAGCTGCTAGCTCCAAGTCATGAGTTGGGTAATTCTTCTCATGGGTCTTCAACTGTCTCGATGCGTAAGCTATAACTTTCCCATGCTGCATCAAAACACATCCCAATCCTTTCCCAGACGCGTCGCTTTGAATCACCAATCCTCCGGAACTGTTTGGCACGGTCAAAATAGGAGCGGTTATCAATCTCTGCTTTAACGCCTCAAAAGCTGACGCATACATATCCGTCCACACAAATGGTACTTCTTTGCGCGTAAGCTTGGTCAAAGGCTCAGCCAGACGAGCAAAGTTTTCCACGAACCTTCTATAATACCCGGCAAGTCCAAGAAAGCTTCTGATCTCCGCAACGTTATTCGGAATCGGCCAATCTCGAACTGCTGCAATCTTTTCGGGATCAACGACGATTCCATCTCCAGACAAGACATGCTCCAAAAACTTCACTTTTTCAAGCCAAAACTCGCACTTGGTCATCTTTGCATACAATCTTTCTTGCCTCAATGTCTGCAGTGCGATCTTCAAGTGTTTCGCATGCTCTTCAATACTCTTCGAGTAGACCAGGATATCATCAATGAACACCACTATAAACTGGTTCAAGAATGGTGAAAAGATTCGGTTCATCAAGTCCATAAATATCGCCGGTGCATTCGTTACTCCGAAGGGCATCACTAAATACTCGTAATATCCATACCGAGTTCGGAACGCCGTCTTGCAAATATTTTCTGTTTTAACTCGGACCTAATGATATCCGGATCGCAAATCCAGCTTCGAGAATACCCTCGCGCCACTAAGCTGCTCGAACAATTCGCCAATGCGAGGGATCGGGTACTTGTTCTTAATAGTCACCCGGTTTAATTCTCGATAATCGATGCACATCCTCTTTGTGCCATCTTTCTTCTTTACTAGAAGAACTGGAGCTCCCCAAGGTGAATTGCTGTTGCGAATCCAACCCTTCTCAAGTAATTCAGCAACCTGCTTCTTGACTTTTTCCAACTCCACTGGTGCCATTGGATAGTATGCCTTAGAGATTGGCGCTGCACCAGGAACAAGATCGATCGCGAACTCCAAATCTCGTTTTGGCGATAAACCCGAGATGTCCTCAAACGCATCCATGAACTCTCGAACTACAACTGGCGCTTCCTCCTTATCAACTTCCATCGATGAAAAAACATTGTTTGTCGGCCTAGCCCTAAACTCGACTGGCCCGACAGAACTGCTACCTCCAGCAAAATCAACTCCGGATGTTCGGGAATATGGAAAATCACTTTCTTTGCCTTACAATCAATATGAGCGTGGAAAGTGCCTAGAAAATCCATTCCCAAGACAACAACAAACAAAGGGATGCACCAGAATTGAATAATTCTAATACGGGGAAGACATGATCAAGTAGGATACCTGAAACGATTTCACCTGAAGCCAAACACTGAAGAAGATAAGCACGGTAAACAGAATTCAAGCTTGCGATAAAACATGAACTGGAAAGCAAAAGAAGCAAGGCAATATAACGACCATGAAACAAGGAACTGAATCAAGACTAGGACTCCAAGTTACTTAAATAGAGTACCGCATTGCAACCATGCTGCAGTTCATAATTACAATCACATAACTCCACTCAAGTCGTCCAAATCCTAGTATCAGAATCAAGGAACAGGGAGAAACAATAGGGAATCAAAAGGTTTCAAGTTGAGATGCAAAGTGGTTTGCATATCGTCAAGACAAAGGATAAGAGAAAGATATGATTCAAGAATTATGATAGCAATGTGGCAGGACACGTTCCTAATCACGAGTATTCTGATTCGTATATTGGGTTTAATACCCAACTACAAAAGAATCAACTCGATTAACCTAGATCCTATGGCTCTGATACCAAACAAACACTGTCACGCCCCGCTTCCCAGAGTACGCTAAGATAGGCACGTGACAGAGCCAACCATGCTACCTATGGATAGGAAATATCCTTCCACAGTCACATTATGGCTGTAGAGATATCAAGAACAATAATAAACTATCTAACACATGTCCATAAGCCAGAATAAACGAGTTAAGAATAAAATAATATGCGGAAGCAATAGATTTAAAAACAGAACACCTGGAAAGTAAAACTGGATACGGACTGGATCCCCACTGCTCGGCCTAAAGGCGGAAGTACTCCTGATCAGCCTGTGACAAAGGTAGAGGATCTGGGCCATGCAAAACCCAGACGTCAGTGCGTCATAACATCAAGCAATAATATAAACAGGGGTAGCAAGACATGCAGGTATTAGTATGAACGGTAAAACAGGTATAACCGTAATATAAATAGTGACAGTGAAGGGTAAGGCACCAGTGATGTGCAGTGAGTAATCTACTGGTCTACTGTGTTAACTACTCTCAAGTCTTTGAAATCAATTTGATGAATCATCAATGTAACTCAATAGTATCCCGTGCGTGCCCGGGACCACGGTCTAAGACTTTCGGGCTGAATCCGAGACGTGCCGTAAGGCAGTAAAAGGTGGTAGGTAACGACGAATGATGTTAGCAGCATCATCCCGGGGCTGGCCTAGCCCGTAAAACTGATCAGTAAAGGTATTGAACTGTCGAGTTACAAGTCAGGTATCATCATTGATTTCCCCATACCCCCAGGTTATGTGTTCAAGTCAGGTATTAATAAATCTGGAGCTAATTCCTACACAGGATCAAGTAGGTACAGGTTTGTCTGGATAGACAACAGGAAATGTCCGTAGGGACAGCAGGTCAAGATTGTTGGCATTAGTAACAAGATCAGGTAACAGGTCAAGCTATGGTACATCAGGCCAAGTCAGGTAGTGAACAAGTATCGATCAAGTCAAGAAGGGTACATGTATCAAGTCGTATCAAGTAATAGTGTATCAAGTCATGTCAGGGGTGCACAAGTGTCATGTGGGTGCTCAAAATCAAACTATACTAAGCATGGGTACACCAAACAAGTATGGGGTACCAATGTAACAATAAAATGGAATAATGTGATGTGGTATGCAGAATAGGTATAGATTAAAACATATGGATGCACAGTTATTGATTAGGGTTAAAGTTAAAGTTCCAACACTAATTAAAATACACTTTTTCAAATATGGAATGTTAATATCACATTATTATGTATTATATGATCCATGGATGCAATTGTATATATACTAGACGAGATGGATGCAAATAGGTATTCGAAAGGTTATAAACTATTAAAAATGGTACTATGGGCTATACAACTAAGCAATATGTGATATAAATATGGATATGGGTACAGTGTATTGTAATCTCATATGCAACAAGATATGTTTTCACATTCTAGATCTAAAATGATATAAACGGAACATCGAAATGTTAAAATGAAATATGGGGCATTAGATTTAAACAACAGGTTCAATATGTATTTAAATAAGTAAGTAATAATTTAAATAGCATGTAGCAAGATTAATTTGCCTCGATGGATCGCGATACGGATACGCACGGCACGTCCGACATCGGGCAAACGTCGCAATATACACACGCGCACACGGGACAGGTCCAGGCATGGCAAGAAGGTAACCACGCAGGTAGGGGACGTCCACAGGGTTGCTTGGATCGTCGGCAGCGGCACGGCTCCGTGATGATTGGAAACCAAGAAATCAAGAAGGCGAAATAGAGAAGACGAAGAAAGAGAATAAGAAGACTGGGGTTTGGTTGTTTTGGTGCTCTGGATTTGGGACAGAGGCAAGGAAGAGATGGTGACGACAAGTCGTGGAGGCGACGGGGTCGGAGCTCCGGCGATAGTGATTGGCAAAGGCAGCGGGTTTCCTAGGTTCTTAATTGTTGGGGTGATTATGTTTGCAGGGGAGAAAGTCAGGATTTAGAGTTGTGTGCAGGAGAAAGGATAAGGAAATGAGAACGAGGAGAGGTTGATGGCTTCTCGGTCGAGGGAGGTGGCGCAAGTGTAGGTCACGGCTAGGGTTGAAGGGAGATGGTAACAGTAAGGTGGGGAGGAGATGTGATGAAGGTGATGTTGATGGTGGGATCTTGACGATCAATGGCGAGGCTTAATGGGTTCTCGGGTGTTGGGTTCGGAGGTGGTTCAAGAAGATAGGTGATCATGGACTGCGGTGATGGTGTCGCGGGTTAATAGGCTCGGGTTTGATATGAGGGTTCGGCTAGAGGAGAGAAGATCTAAGAAGGTGGCGATGGCGGCAGTAAGGGTTCGGGTATGGTGTTAGGTGAAAGCGAAGGAGAAGCTGCAGGTGTTGTGGTAGTCGAGAGGAAGAGGGACGACGATCGTTGAAAGTTGAGGGAAGGAGGAGTGGCCGGCGGTGAGGTAGGGGTGAAGGCTACTAACGGTGAGGGTCTTAGGCTAGTTTGGGGAGATGGCGAGGCGGCGATGGAAGCAACGACGGTGACGAGGAGCTAGAGTTTTCTCGTGGCAAAGAAAAATAAAGATGAAGAAGAGAAGGAAGGTGACAATAGTGGGAGAGGTGGTGACGGGATCCATGCGCACCGCGAGATGAGAGGGAGAGAGGTGCGAGATGAGAGAGAGAGAGACAGCGAGAGGAGAGAGAGAGATGTGAATAGTTAGGAGAGATAAAGTTGTTTTATATGAGGAGAGAGAAAGGAAGAGATAGCGGTGAGAGAGAGAGAGAGGGAGAGAAAGAAAGGGAGAAAGAAATGGGGGCCCACGAGACAGAGGAAAGAGCTGGGGAGTTAGAAAGTTAGGATTTAGTTTTTAAAAAATATTTTTAGTTATACAAATTTTAATCTGTTGATTTTAATTAAAGATATTATGTTTAATAAAATTTGAATTTTGGCGGGAATACAAAATATTCCAAAACGCGCCCGGATCGGGTCTAAAAATTCAGATTTAAAATAATAAAAATATATGCGACTTCCAAATTTTAAAATGAATGCTCAGTTAACGAAAATGCATACCCCCAAGAACGGATGCACATACGTGCGCGTAGCCATCCAAACACGTCCGTTTCACTGAACGGGACGAGAACAAGATGCGCGGATGCTACCACGGGGTTGAGGGTATCAAGCAAGCTATGAAATGAAATTTTAAATTATTTTCTGTGACTTAAAATGTTATATGGTAAAAGATGTAATGCTAGATGAAATGCCAGTATGTACTAAAACATGAAAATACACAATCTACGTAACAAGTCAGGGTAATCCATAAATATAAATCAAACAAGTTCAAGCAAGCGGGGCGGGTCGAAAGCAATGTAAAATGTAAAATTACTATTCGCACCCAAACACGATAAATAAATAGAATACCACAGATAAATAAATACGGGAACTGAATTGGTATAGATGAACTAGGTTGTTACATCTGATTTCTTGAATCTATCCTAACCATTCCTTTTCTATCAAGGTCATGGATTCACCCAATAACACCGGCACGAATGTTAATGGCAACACTCCACCGTCTACTCTACCACCACCACCTACCGTTGCAGCTCCCATCAATGAGAAAACGGTACTGCTCGAGACGATCAAGAGTCTTCTAGAGGGTCAGCAGCAGCAGACTGCTATCCTCATGCACCACCCAGAAACTGAGGCATCCGGAGTCAAGCAATTCCGGGCACTGCACCCAAAATATTTCTCGGGGAAAGAGAGCCCACTGGAGGCAGAAGAATGTGCTCAATCGATTGAAGATGATCTGGCAGCAGCTCAAGTGCTAGACATTGTCTGGGTGAGAGTTGCGAAGCTGCAACTGACAGACAACGCCAGAATCTGGTGGAAGGTTGAAGAAAGCCATCTCACCTAACCTATCGAATGGAAGACGTTTCACGATCTGTTCGATGCGAAGTACTTCCCTGAGACTGCCCGTTTCGATATGGAGCAGGAGTTCATTTATCTACAGCAAGGCTCGATGTGGGTTAAGTTTGTGGATGAATACGATGCTGAGTTTACCATGCTTAGCAGGTAAGATATTGTCTCAAATTCAAACTTCTGATTTCACTCATTACACTGCTAACACAAGTCATAATAGGTTTGCTGCACACCTGATTCCTACTGCTAAGATCTGGGAATGACAATTTCAGTAAGGGTTGGACCCGAAAATCCAAGCTGCACTTACTACAGGGGATTTTCCAACCTATGAACTTGTTTTGAAGGCTGCCCGACGTTATGAGGCAGTTGTGAAGAAGAAAGGAAGACCGCAGAATGCCGGTGTGAAATGCCCTGCCACTCAGATGACAGGAGGAGCTTCTTCTAGGCCAATTTTTGCACCCAGGAGACCGGGAGGATCGTTTAATCGGCCCGGTCCAAACTTTTGCTTCTATTGCTAGAGGAAGGGACACCTGTCGAAAGACTGCAGGCGTGTAAATGCCAGTGTTTGGTTTGTGGCGCATCCACTCACGCCATAGGAGTATGTCCATGTCGTTTCAATACAGCTCCAGCCCCCAGACCAGCTATCACAGTTCCGCAGTGGCCAGCTATTCAGGCTCCTGGACCCCGTCTAGCTGTCCCTGCACCTGCTTCATGTAGACCTCCTGCACAGTCTCATCAATTCCATCAGGCACAGAGGAACATGCCTCAAGGGCAGAGAAACGTGCCCCAAGGACAGAGAAATATGCCTCCAGCAAGGAAGAATGTACCCCGACGTCAGGCCTTTACAATGACGGTCGAGGAGGCCGAAGTCACAGGCTAATTAATCACTAGTAATTCCTAATCCGTTCAAACCTTTCAATCCGTGTATATCTCTATACTTGTCCTATATCTAAACCTAAACTCACACAACTTAAGTAATATACTAGTAGCCTCTCTACCTGCTTTAACACTCTTCGACACTGGAGCATCACATTGCTTTATGTCGCAACGGTTCGTCCGAACTCATGCGATTCCAGTTAAACCGCTCGTATCCAGCTGGAATGTCAGTTCAGGGAACGACGTTCTAAAGGCAAATTTGGGATACGATCTGTGTCCAGTGGTCGTTTGCAGTAGAGAATTTTATGCGGACTTCAAGGTGCTGGACATACCTAACATCGATATAGTCTTAGGAATGGACTGGCTGGGAAATTTCTTCGCTACCATTAACTGTCGCCAAAGGAAGGTAGTGTTCGAAATATTAGCTCATCCAGTGCTCTATTTCAAGAGTGGAGACCGTACCCTGGAACCTAGCGTCTACAAGCAAAACCAAAGAAGGCAGTGATTGCAATATTACAAGCGGAAGAATCGAAGCCAGAAGTAGTTCGAGAGTTCGAGGATGTATTTCCGGATGATACATGTTTGCCTCCCAGTCGAGCTCTTGAATTCAGCATCGATTTTCTACCTGGTGCACAAGCGGTAATCAAAACTCCGTACCATTTAAATCCAGAAGGATTGAAGGAGATCTACATTCAGTTGGATGAACTCTTGAAGAAAGGTTGGATTCGTCCCAGTACTTCAATCTGGGGATCTCCAGTTTTACTGGTGAAGAAGAAAGAAGGTTCATAAAAGATATGTGTGGATTATCGAGCTCTGAATGAAGTGAAGATTAAGAACATGTATCCACTACCGCGCATCGATGATCTTTTCGATCAGCTAAGTTGGTCTTGTGTATTTTCGAAGCTAGATCTTCGATCGGGTTATCATCAGGTGAAAATCAAAGAGTCTGATATTCTGAAGACGGCGTTTAGGACTCGATATAGTCATTATGAGTATCTCGTAGTGCCATTTGGAGTGACCAATGCACCTGCTATATTCATGAATCTGATGAACCATAGTTTTCAGAGAGTACTTAGACAGGTTCGTTGTCATCTTCATCGACGACATCCTAGTGTATTCGAATAGTCGGAAAGAATACGCCGAGTATTTACGGATTGTCCTGGAGACATTGCGACAACATCAGCTCTATGCCAAGTACAGCAAGTGTGAATTTTGGTTAGATCAAGTCGGATTGCTCTGACATATCGTTTCAGGCGAAGGAAAGAAGATCCAGTTAAGGTGTCAGCTGTCAACGAATGGCCAACACCAAAAACGATGAAAGATATAAGAAGTTTCTTGGGATTAGCAGGATACTACCGATGATTCATTGAAGGCTTTTCAAAGATTACAGTACCCCTGACAATGCTCACATGCAAAGATGAAGCATTCATGTGGTCAGAAGCATGTGAAAACGCTTTTGTAGAACTCACGTCAAGATTAACTTCTGCTCCTATTCTCGTAATACCGGATCAATCTGAAGGATTTATTGTGCATTGAAATGCATCCGGTAAAGGATTAGAATGTGTTCTACACCAGCATGGAAATGTTGTGGCTTTTGTATCAAGACAGCTGAAGGTTCATGAGCGCACCTATCCAACACATGATTTGGAGTTGGCAGCCGTTATCTTCGTACTTAATATTTGACGCCACTATTTTCCGGGAGAACGAGTGGATATATACATCGACCACAAGATTCTGAAGTATAGATTTACTCAGAAGGAATTAAACATGCGGCAGAGAAGATGGCTAGAACTCATGGCGGAGTTTGACATCAACCTACAGTATCATTCTGGGAAGGTGAACGTAGTTTCTGATGCACTTAGCCGCTAGCCATTAGCAATGAATCTCACCGCTCAATGGAAGCTACATCAGGAATTGCACGGATTGTCGATCGAAATAGTTATGCCAGGTAACGCTTCGTATTTGATGAACTTATAAGTCCAGTCTACTCTTGTCAATCAGATCAAGGCAGCTCAAGAAAATAATGCTAAGCTATAAAAGATCCGAGAACAAGTAGAAAGTGGATTTCGAACTGACTTCATCATCCACGAAGACGGATCCTTAAGATATGGAAGTCGATTATGTGTACCTATCGGCCCAGTTCGAGAAGAGTTGATGAAAGAAGCTCACAGCTCTCCTTATTCTGTAAACCCCCATGGTACAAAGATGTATAAGGATCTATGGCAACACTACTGGTGGTATGGAATGAAGCGCGAAGTAGCCACAAGCGTAGCCAAGTGTTTGGTGTGTCAGCAAGTGAATGCTGAATATCATAGAACTGTTGGTCTACTTCAGCCATTACCAATCACAGAATGAAAATGGCAGCACATTACCATGGACTTCGTGACTGCCTTTTCTCACAGCACGAAGGGTAACGACACAGTATGGGTTATTGTGGATCGACTCACCAAGTCGGCTTACTTTATTCCATTTCGAGTTGGCCAATCAACCGAGACGTTAGCAAAGAAGTACATGGAGGTAAGTTTAAATCTAAAGTAAGATTTAAACCTTCAAAGTGTACTATATTTGATACCCATGAACTCATGCAGGAGATCATGAGATCACATGGAGTTCATGTTTGCATTGTCTCCGATCGTGATACCGGATTCCGATCACGATTTTGGTAGAGTCTGCAAGCTAGCCTGAGAACGAGACTGAACTTCAGCAAGGCTTACCATCCACAAACGAACAGACAGTCCGAGCGAACAATTCAGATTCTGGAGGACATGCTAAGAGCTTGTATGTTAGACTTCGGAGGTTTATAGAAAGATCACCTACACCTTGTGGAGTTTTCATACAACAACTGCTATCAGGAAAGCATTGGAATGGCACCATTCACAGCACTCTACGGATGGAAGTGTCATTCACCACTAAGTTAGGATGACATCGGAGATCGTGAACTCCTTGGACTAGAGATGATCATGGAAACTGTGAACGTAGTTCGCACGATCAGGGAAAGAATGCGCATAGCTCAAGACCGACAAAAGCATTGAGCAGATGCAAAGCGGTGACATCTGGAGTTCCAACCTGGAGACCATGTTTTTCTAAAGATCTCTCCAAACAGAGGAGTGATCTGCTTTGGCAAGAGGGGTAAGCTAAGTCCGAGATACATAGAACCGTTCGACATACTCAAACGAGTTGGAGAAGTGGCATGCTGTTTAGCACTACCACCCTCATTGGAAGGAGTGCACAACATGTTCCACATATTCTAGCTACGACGATATGTGAGCGAACCCAGCCACATACTTGATCACTCCGAGCTCACAGTACAGACTGATCTAACCTGAGAGCAACAACCCGTTGAGATCCTGGACCGAAAGGTGAAGACACTGTGGAATAAGGAAGTAAACATAGTCCGAGTGATGTGAAGAAAGGATTCGCTAGGAGAATCAACATGGGAACGAGAAGAAGACATGCGTACAAGATATCCTTGCCTCTTTGAAAATTAGTCCATATGTAATTGTAAATTTAAGGGAAGAAATTTTTATAAGGAGGGTAGAATGTAACAACTCAGAATTTACTGTATTGAATTTCTATTTTAATGTACAGAAATGAGTTTACAGCCTGAGTTTGTGTTATAAATCAATTTTGTTAAATAACAGGAAGAAATAACTTGTAGCTCACTGGTAAAATCCTGCACTACTGTGACGTAGCCCCTGTGATCGAATCCCATCAGACATAATTATTTTTTTCTGATTTTTTTTAACTTTTTGGAACCCAAAAGATTGCACGTGCAATACACGGGTAAATGAAAAATTCAAAAAAATCAAACATGTACAAAAGGGTTTAAATACAGATTTTATCAGCTGGCACAAATCTCAAGGCAAGAATCCCTAGATCGACCAGCCAAAACCTCATTAAGACCGGCAGGGATGGTTGGATTAGGCCCAATTTGTCCTGGGCTTTGCATACAAGTCCCTTCACCTACCCCTAACTCCTTTACACTGTTTGATTTTCTTCCAATCAAACAGAGACCTTTCATTCCACAATTAATCCACATTTTAATGCTTTTTAATCCAAATTTTTAATTCTAAAACCCTAATTCTCCACTATAAATACCATACTTTACCTTGTCTCAGCACCATTCTGAAAATTAGAGCAAAATTCTCTCAAAAAGTTCCTAAGTACAAGTGGAGTAAACGGGAGTTAGCGAGCAAGTAAATTCCGGCAAAGATCGAAGCAACATCCGGAGCTCCCACGACACCACAAGGATTCCCTCCTCTTCCTTAAACTCTTCTTAGCGTATTCAAACCGTAAGTCCCTCCCAATCCTCCTCATTTTTCATTGCTTTTCACTTTAAATCCAATATCGGTAATAGTGGAGTTATCCCGATAACTTCTTTTATAAAACTTATAACTCCATTTTCTTTTATCATTTGGGTCAAACCACTTTTACACAATACTTTTATGCTTAAACCCTAATATTTAGAATCAAATTTCACCAAAATTCTCATGTGAAATAACAATAGTAGCACTTTTTCATTAAAATACCTTGAACTTATGATGACCTCTTTTCATATTTTGTTAAAACAATACCTTAGGAAAACTTCACGGGGTAATGATCTACCCTTCACGCACACTTGGTTTCATAGCATGATACTCATTGAATGTATTTTCGTTGCGAAGTATGATATTACGATAAAATACCACATAACTTTAAAAACCAGATTTCTTTTAAATCAATATTTCATATTCTTTGCGAATACGCATCTACAACCCTCTTTAGGGGACTCGCTAATGGATGGTGCAGATTATCGCACATCATTGGGCTAGTAGAACGAGATGCAGACCTCCTCACGGAGCATTTGGTCTCGAAAGGATTTAAATACATGGTTTTAAGAAATACGAATTTTCTAAATAAAATAAAATTATTTTTAAAATTAAAATTATATAAAACTATAAATTAATATTTTCAAAATATAATAAACGTATGTTTTTCAAAAATGAAAAGTTTATCAAATGTAAATAAAATACTATCAAGATACCAAAAAGGCAAGTTTTACAGTAAAATACCATGAATTTTCCAAGCTATGTAATTATCACTAAAAATACTCCAAATAATTAAAAGCCATGCTCATTACAAACTCAAATAATACTAATCACTCTCGAGATTTACTTTTTAATTGTGTTAAAAATATTTTTCATAAAACCCCCTCGAGATATATAAAACAATATTTAAGAACTTTAGTAAATATAGGTTTAAGCGGGATCAATTCTCTTGAGCCCCAGGGAGCCGAAAAAAATGAGTGCTTGCCTATTTAAGGTAGAAAACTTAGAGGAGTTATTAATGATAATTGTCTTGGAAAAATACACAAATCCTGCCGTCCATGTGCAGCAGTTACCTATGACTCATGAACCTAATTCAAGAGCTAAATCAGTTTACAAGTGTCTGACTCAGTCTGAGTCTAATACAAATCTGAATCCAATATCAAACATGAATACTTGATCATGAACATGAAGACTTGAAATCAAACATCAATATCAAACATGTATACTTGACATGGCTTGACCGAACCATGCTTGTAACTTGACTTGACTACTTGACTATTTCATTACATCCTAAACATGACCACTTGAACATTTTGTATCCATGGTTTTGGCAAGTCTGATAATTATAATCTATACAATATATTACGCAGGGATAAAGGGGTAGATTGGTACGGAATGTATATTGTGGCACGAGAGGTCACTTAAAAGACACCTACATGAATTCTCGTGCCGTTATCCCGTGGGTTATGACGGGGCCTTATACTATATGTTATCATAGTCTACGGGGTAAGATGGACTCCTATCATATACATGAATACCTTTTGTATCAAGCTACAAACAACCACGTTATAATAACCATCATATACCTGTACAACTTACCTGTTCACTTCACTTTACTGGTTATATTCTCTTTCTTCTTTTGGGACTTACCAAGCGCTAGTTCGCTGAAGACATTTCTTTCTTTTTCTTTCTTTGGAATGTTCATCAGGAGGACAGGACTCTCAGGAGATCGAGCCTAGCCAGGAGGACTTGGATCAGCTTGTGGCACAACCTGACTTCTAGTTCCTTGTATTTACTTTCATTTTGGATGCCACTGTTTAGGCACTGCTTTACTCATTGTATCTTTTATTTTCAAACCTTTGTATGTAAAGATAAATGTAAAAAAATTTGATGTTCTATTTTAATACTCTTGTCATTCTTGTACATGTTATATATTGCTTAATTACACTTAACGTATTTACTTCTTAGGAAATACGTTGCGGCCTGCCACGTCATCGTTTCCGTCTACTGGGAAGCGGAGCATGACAACTGTCCGTGAGTTTGTAAAAACTCGTAAAAAAAGGTTTCGACCAAGTCCCACCATAGACGATCAATCCTCTTAACATGGTGAACGGCACTTGTGAGTCCCATCGACTTGCAAGAAGAAAACACTTTTGTGAGATCCTTATAACTCGGAAGGGAAAAGACACTTAGAAATCCTTACAACTCTTAAGTAGAAAATATATCTATGGGATCCTCTCGACTCGTAGGGAAAAAATATTTTTATGAGACCCTTACGGCTTATAAAATCTAAAAGCCTTAAGTGACAAGGACCTAAACCTGTTGCCTAAGCCATCAATACCCTGCGGATGGTCTCCAAATTGACTACCGTATACAATCCATGGGCTATTTGCAAACAATGATGCACCTCAATGTCCTTCATTGGCTTTCCAAGCTACCAACGAGAAGAAAACATTTTTGTGAGATCCTTACGACTCACAAGGGAAAGCCACTTAGGGGTTCTAATGACTCCTAAGGAGAAAATATACCTATGAGATCCTCTTGACTCGTTGGGAAAAAATATTTTTACGCGACCCTCACGGCTCATAAAATTGAAAAGCATTAGGTGACATGGATATAAATTTGTTTGCTAAGCCATCGATGCCCTACGGCCAATCTCCAAATTGATTACAGTATACTATCCAGGGGCTACTTATGGTAAAACCGCGCTCGAAATGACCCATGTTAGCAAATCAAGCTACCATTGTGGAAAAGACCCGCTCGTGTGTCCTTACGACACATGAAGAGAAAAGCTACTTAGGGGTCTTCACGACTCCTAAGGAGAAAATACACCTACAGGATCCTCTCAACTCATAGGAAAAAAATACTTTTATGAGATCCTCACGGATTATAAAATTGAAAAGCCTTAGATGACAGGGACTTAAACCTGTTCCCTAAGCCATCGATGCCCTGCGGTCTATCTCTAAATTGACTACCGTATACCATCTATGGGCAATTCGCAAAAAAGGTTGCACCCTCAAAGTCCCTCGGGTAAGCGAAACTCCCTAAATATCTGCTGCCTTACGGTTAGTCTCCAAATTGACCGACCGTACACAATCCACGGGATACCCGCAGCAAAAGTTGCACCTCCAAATCCCATCGGGAAGCAATACTTGCTAAATATAAAGGTGCCATACGGACGGTCTCCAGATTGATTACCGTATACAATCCATGGGCTACTTGCAACAAAGATGCACCCTAAGTCCCATCAGAGGCGGGAAATCCTCCCGACATGGTGAACGACACTTGCGAGATCCTATCGATTTGCAAGGAGAAAATACTTTTATGAGATCCTTACAACTTACAAGGGAAAAAGACACCTGGGGGTCCTTACGACTCCTAAGGAGAAAATACATCTACGGGATCCTCTTGACTCGTAGGGGAAAAATCTTTTATGAGACCCTCACGGCTCATAAAAATTGAAAAGTCTTAGATGAAAAGGATCCAAACCTGTCTCCTAAACCATTGTTGCCTGATCGATACGCTTTTGGCGTGTCGTATTTTAAGTTTTATTAAGTTTAACCGCGATCAAGGACGGCGTCGCGTGGAGCTAGCCGCGATGACTACGGGTCGTCCGCAGGGAGACTGAGCGTTCTACGTTCTTGTTTTCACGAGTTAATGCGCGTGGAGGAAATGTTCGTATCTAACCTAAGTGTATATATGCACAATTATAAGAATGTTAGGATTAGATAGGTTAATGTAAGTTAAGGAAATCCGTACTCAATTCTTTGAGTCGAGCTCGACCACTAAAGCTAGAGCAATAGGCAATAACGTGGATTAGGGTGCTTAAGCACGGTATTTGTGAAATCCGGCTTATTGATCATTGATCATCCGTTCTTGTCGCTTGCTTTCGCTTCCGGCCAATCCGAACGCAACCGGTCGCGGTTAGGAATCACCGATACCTTGGTAGGGTAGGGTGCCTAACGGAGTGCTTGCGTAAGGTTTGAGCGGAGTTTAATGGAAAAGATCGGGAAAAGGAAATGAGAAAGGAAATCTTAACTTATAATAACGTTTTCTTTCCTAACAACAACATATTCACAACCATCCAAACATCAAAGAAAAAGAGCAAAGAAAAGATAAACAAATAAAAGAAAAGAGCATTGCAAGAAAGTAAATGACATGGTAATTAAAGTGCAAGTAAGTAAAGAACAAGAATGTAAATGCAAGTAAGTAAATGAGCAAGTAAGTAAATACTAAGAACCAAAGAATGAAAGCTTTATAAATCTTCAAGTAAAGATACAACCCTTGATATCAATAACCAAAACTTAAACTTGCAAGCTTAATGAAGAGGTTGCAAGATCAAGAGAAGGCAAGAAGCTCAAGGGGACTATCTATGTACAAGAACAAAATGAAAAAGAGAAACAAAGTATTGGATAATGTTAAGAAATCTTGGACAAAAAAATGACCCCCACTCCCTTGCTCACTGATATGCTTTTATAGGCACAAAAGAAGAATAAACAAGTAATAAAAATTAGTTGATGTGGCAGCAAGGGAGGGACCACAGAAAATTGGGGATCTTTGGGGCAAGGGGGGCCGGCCAGCTCGGAATTTTGGAGGGTGTGGCCGGCCCAAAATCGAGCAAGCTTGCTCGTATTTGTAGTGTGGTCTTGTGTGTTCTCCCATATCACTCTGGTGCTGCTTGATTTATCTATAGAGGCCTGGGATGCACTCAGGGATTTGGAGGGAAACTTGTAGCTATACATCATATCACATCTTTATGCATTTATCACTCTTGTCCCCCCCACTTACACAAGCTATCATTTGTATGTACCATGGGCAGCCCCACCATAGTCCTAGTGCCAAAGAGCATGTATACACTTACAATGTGTTAGACCAATATTGTGTGCACACATCCATGTTGCAAAAGAAACTCTTGAAATATTGATCGATTTGCAGTTCCGATTGGAGTGTCAGCTCACCAATATTATATCCGTGATTTTGAATGTATTTCTAGTATTTTGTCACGGATACCTGTAATCTGTAATTACTGAGCAGGCATTGGTTAATAGTACCGATATATATATATATATATATATATATATATATAAAATAGATAATGAATGAGTGGTATTAAAATGCAGTTTTCTGAGATGAACAAATACCCCCAAACTTATCTTTTGCTCGTCTCGAGCAAAACAAAAAAAATCCTAACCTCACTTTCACAGGGAACGCGATTGCACTGGGCTCGTGCAACAAACCGTTAAACCTCTAGGTGTCCCTAGTAGGAGGAATGTTGTCTCCTGAGAGTTTTCAGTGGATTACACCCACAAAATCTCATCAAGCTAGTTTCATAAGTTAACGTCAATTCTACTCCTACAGTTTAGTATCTAGGTTAGAAATTTTATTATCCTAAGTTAGAAATATTCAACCCTTATGTTTCATGCCTCCTATTTATTCAACCTCAGATCCTATATGTTTTGCAGTTTAGAAAGATCTCGGTTTCTCTTAAGTTTTCTTTGTAAAATGTGGTCTCCAATCAGGTATTTTTATATTCTTTACGGAAAACATAAGTTTTATTCTTTATTCCTATCTTTCCTCCAAACATTGATTGTATACCCCTACGTGTGTGTAAATTTTCACCCTTACATTTAAGAATTCAATTCAAGCTATAGTACATTTGCCCTAATACCTAATACTACTTCTTTTCATTTAACGATGGACGGTTTCGCTCACACACTTTTCATGCGACTATTAATGCTTCTTGAGGAACTAACAGCCAGTTACTGAATGTGTGGGGTTTAAAGCGTAAATAGCAGTTTCTAGGTCTTGACTTTATTTATTTTTTTCTTTTTTTTAAATTTATTTTTCTTTTTCAAGACCGGATATATTTTTCAATGATGCACTTTTGGTGGTTAGCTTTAAATACCATTTTTTTCTTTCATACTAGGTTTTCAGGCAAGAGTATTTTTAGGTATGCTCTACTATCCCAAGTTTCAAGGTGCGTGTATGTGCAGTTTGTAGGGTTCCTAGGCACACCCATGAGGTTCTACAACTGATCAACCATGCCAAAATCAAATTTTTTGTCAAGTGCTGAGAAACCCTAAGCAAGATCGTTACTAGAGGTAAGGCGAAACAAAACAAGTTAACAACTTAACTACAAGTGAAAGGGATTACAACCTTTGTAGATCCGGTCCTCCACTTCTTTATCTCCATGATGACGTCCTTCCGCTGCGATCATCGGGATCCTGGACTCTAGCGTTGGTTTCATCGGAGAAATGAGCGGGCTAGGTCGTTGACTTCGGTGCCGAAGATGATCTACATCGAGGCGACTCTAACTCAAGCTCCATCTTCACTTGGTCATGAACCTTGTGAAGAAAACACCCTATACAACATGGAAAGTGGTAGATGATGAAGAAATAGGAAGTGGGTTCACTTTGGATTTGGATTTCTCACTTGATTTCATCACTTGAAAATTTTCAAGAACGGTTTCTTCACTTCATGAAGAAGAAGAAGAAGAAGAAGAAAAGAAAAATCAATTCTTGAAAAAAATAAATCAAGTGAAGCTTATCATAATGCAACCATGGGTGAAGTTAATACATGTAGAGAATAAACTAGGGTTTAGGTGTAATGGTTAGGTTAAAGGAAAAAACAAAATGGTTAAGACTTTTCAAAGATGCTAAGAAGCTTCATGAAGCTTGAAGCAAAGAAAGAAAACCACCATTTTATTTTTTGCCAGAAATAAATAAATAAAATAAAATAAATAAGTTAAAACCCTAACCATTAACCTAAACATGGTTTAAAGCATACACACCCAAGTTTGCATGTATCATCAAACATGATACAAACTAGTGCACAAACATATATCATATATACAATGTGCACAATCAAGTGAGAAAAATAATCTTAAGTGAACCAATACTAGTTAATGTAAAGTAATATATCAAATATATAATTATACATTAAATCATTAAATCAACACTTGATTTAATGATCCGGTCATACTGCATATAACCGACTAATATCAAGTGTATCAATATATCGAATCAACATTTGATTCGGTAACCCGGCTATATCTTATATAACCGTCCGATGATACTATTCGCGAGAATAGAATTCAGTATCACATACTGGTATTATTCTCGGTCCCGCACATATCTCATATGCGCTCCTATTTCGTTTCGCTTGAGCCAGGAAACCTCTGTGTAGGACTCTAAAGACTCGTCAATACGCCGGCAGTAGGTGATGATCATATCAAACACCCACAAGCCGCAAGCGGTCTGCTAAACGTAACGGCCACCCGGGTATTGAGCGATCAGAAGATCAACGAGCAAGCCCGCTCACACTCCTGTAAATTCAACCAGTAACACTTACCGTACAGTCCGGTCTGTTCGTCTGATATGTCGCATATCTCGCCTAGGGGTGGTAAACGTCAGACCCCAGTAGCTTGATAAGTCATGCCGATGTAAGGTCCATAACAAGCATGAAACTACTGATAACACTTATCAGTAAATCAGTGCAAGCCTGGCCAGGGATTTCCAGTTATGGCCAGTCGAGCATAGCGCAACATCAACCCCCAATACCGGGAGAGACGAATCCCCTCCTATCGCTCATTGCCTCCATGTGAATCGGGACTGTACCCAAAAACCACCTGTTTGCACGACTCAGTAGAGCCGTGGTAGGGTGGAAATCAAAGCACAGATGGAGACACACAAGACTCTATGACGATCTCGGGTCAACAGACTAAGCTGTACCAGTGTCACCAGAGAACTGCCATCTGACGTGAGGTATAATACCATCTGGGAGTTCTCGGCGAGTCCGTTCAGTGTATCCAGTCTCCACTGAGCACCCGCATACCATCTCTGATGTCAAACACCAATGGATATGGGATCATCCATCGCCCATCACATGGGTCGAGAAGATATACGCTAGTCTACTCTGGAATATCGATGCCCCGTCTCGATATTCCCACGACTAAGAACATTGAAGGATGTACTCATGGACTACCCAGGCCCCACTAGTATGATCTGCATCATAGTCCTGCAAGTCGAGTACACATCCTAAGGGCTTTATCAACATGTAACAGAGAGACAGAAAGTATACATGTTAAGATAACGAGCAACCAGATAGCATACTATCATGTCGAGCAAGAAAGTCCTATCTATATATGTCCCAGCATCCACTACAATATACATCCTATGTACAGTAATGGCCTCTAGGGCATACATATAACTAACACAGTTTGTAGGGTATATACTTTCTAAATTTGAACTCAAGAATAGAAACTATTTTTTCAGACTTATTCTTCAGTAAAGTTTTCAATACTTTCCCTTCATCTCGACTTAACTCAAGAATTGAACTCAAGATTACCTACTTCTATAAAAAAAACTGCAAGGACATAAAATTACCAAGGTTAAACAGAAGGAGAGTTATTTTTAGGGGTTTTCAATTCCTAAGCCTAGAATTTAGTTATTTCTAACATATCAACTCAACTTTCAGAAATAGAAATCTAAGTTACCTTATTAGCTAACTTGACGACAAAGTTTTTATATTTTTGTAAATTTTTTGATTTTTATGGATTTTTAGTAAGGTATTTCAAATGCAAAATATACATATGAATGCGAAGGTAGAAAGCTTACCGAGCATACCCCTAAACTTAAACTTGACAGTACCCTCACTGTCAGGCTACACCAAGAGGGTCAAAATTGTCGGCGCTCCCCTGTTTTTCTTTCGTTTATTTATTTATTTTTATTTATTTTTATTTTATACAAAACAAAAAGCAAACCAAAAATATGTATACACAAAAAGGTCACCCCCAAACTTAAGTGAAACAGTGTTTCCACTGTTTAGGCGTTAAAGTTTAGTGTTAGGGGGGAAGAGAATAGTATCAATCTATACAAGGCCTTACACAAGCCAAAAGTTAGCACCAACCATTCAAAAAATTTATCGCGATAAAGCAGCAGTTGGTGAAAAAATGCGGCAAGGAAGGAAATGGAGAATACGCGAGACCGTATGGGGATAGAATTGGGATACGGTCTCGGTATATGAGGAGAAGAATGGCGGAAGGGAAAAAGAAATAGAATATGAACTTGAGGGTGGAAATGGAGTAAATAAATTAGCACAATTTGTAATGACCGATGTATAGCAAGCGATTGTACTAATCTATCAACTCGTCGAGAAATGGGCTCAAATCCCTCAAGATTTGTAAGAAAACATGGGTAGACCGAACTTGGTAAACAAGATATAAGAAATGATGGTGATACGGTTTCTTGCGAAGTCGGAACGATGGAAAGGATGGAGGGAAGTGATCGAGTAAGGGTATCAGTTAAAGGTTCAGGAGGGTGTAGACAGTTAGTGAAAGGTGTTAGTTATATGTATGTCCTAGAGACCATTACTGTACATAGGATGTATATTATAGTGGATGCTGGGACATATATAGGGAGGACTTTCTTGCTCGACATGATAGTATGCTATCTGGTTGCTCTTTATCTTAACGTGTACACTGATTGTCTCTCTGTTACATGTTGGTAAAGCCCTTAGGATGTGTACTTGACTACCTGGACTATGATACGGATCATACTAGTGGGGACATGGTAGTCCATAAGTACATCCTTCAAGGTCCCTAGTCGTGGGTGTATCGAGACGGGGCATCGATATACCAGAGTAGACTAGCATATACCTTCTCGACCCATACAGATGGGCGATGGATGATCCCATATCCATTGGTGTTTGACATCAGAGATGATATACGGGTGCTCAGTGGAGACTGGGTACACTGGACGGACTCGCCGAGAACTCCCAGATGGTATTATACCTTACGTCAGATGGCAGTTCTCTGGTGACACTGGTACAGGTTAGTCTGTAGACCCGAGATCGTCATAGAGTCTTGTGTGATTCCCACTGTGCTTTGATTTCCACCTTACCACGTCCAAGAGGGCGTGCAAAACGGTGGTTTTTGGGTACAGTCCCGAATCACATGGAGGCAATGAGCGATAGGAGGGGATTCGTCTCTCCCGGTATAGGGAGTTGATGTTGCGCTATGTTCGATTGGCTATAACCGGAAATTCCTGGCCAGGGTTGATGAGATTTACTGGTAAGTGTTATCAGTAGTATCTCAAACTGTTATAGACCACATATCGACACGACTTATCAAGCTACTGGGGTCTGACGTTTACCACCCCTAGGCGAGATATGCGACATATCAGACGAACAGACCGGACTGTGCGGTAAGTGTTACTTGTTGGATCCACAGGAGTGTGAGTGGGCTTGCTTGTTGATCTTATGATCGCTCAATACCCGGGTGGCCGTTACGTTAAGCAGACCGCTTGCGGCTTGTGGGTGTTTGATATGATTATCACCTACTGCCGGCGTATTGACGAGTCTTTAGAGTCCTACACAGAGGTTTCCTGGCTCAAGCGAAATGAAATAGGAGCGCATATGAGATATGTGCGGGACCGAGAATAATACCAGTATGTGATACTGTATTCTATTCTCGCGATTTGTATCATCGGTCGGTTATATGTGATATAGCTGGGTTACCGAATCAAGTGTTGATTCGGTAAGTTGTTACTATTGATATTAGTCGGTTATATGCAATGTGACCGGATCGTTAAATCAAGTGTTGATTTAATGATTTAATGTATAATTATATATTTGATATATTACTTTACATTAACTAGTATTGGTTCACTTAAGATTGATTTTCTCACTTGAATGTGCACATTGTTTATATGTGATATATGCAAGTGTACATGTTTGTATCATGCTTGATGATACAAACAAGTTGTGTGTATGAGACTTATACTAAATCAAGGTTAAATTAGGGTTTACTAATTTCCTAACAAATAACAAAAGAAGTGAGACTTTGGTCAAAGTTATCAAGCTTCATGAAGCTTGATAAACATTGACAAAGTCAACTCTTTTGTCATTTGTTTAGGATATTAGTTAACCCAACCCTTAACCTAATACTTTGGTTAATTCTCTACACAAGTTAAGCATGAGGGCTTAACTCAACCATGGTGCCATAATTAAAAGGATAAGTTTCATTCTTTATTCATTTTCTTATCATTATTCTTTCTTCTTCTTCTTCTTCAAGAAGAAGAAAGCTTGCTACCTCTAATGGTGCCATGAGAAAAAGAGTGAGAAATCCAATTCTAAAGTGATCCCACCTCCTATTTCTTCATCCTCTACCACTTGCCATGTAGTAGAGTGTGTTATCTTCACAAGTTTCATGACCTAGTGAAGATGGAGCTTGAGTTTGAGTCGCCTCGACGTAGATCATCTTCGGCATCGAAGTCAACGACCTAGCCCGCTCATTTCTCCAACGAAACCAACGCTAGAGTCTGGGATTCCGATGATCGCAGCGGAGGGACATCAACATGGAGCTTTAGAAGTGGAGGATCGGATCTACAAAGGTTGTAGTCCCATTCACTCATAGTTAAATTGTTTAGCTTGCTTTTAGTTTCGCCTATCCTCTAGTTAACGATCTCGTTTAGGGTTTCTCGGCACATAATTTTTTTGATTTTGGCATTGTTGATGCCTTGTGGAGCCTCTTGAGTGTGCCTAGGAACCCTACAAAAGGGACAGGATGAATTGGAAAATCCGACTTATCAAGTAAAACTGTTTCATCCTCAATGCTATCCTCAAAATTCACCTCAAAAATCTGCGCATTCATGCATTTATCATCATCAATATCAAGACGCATATGGAGTTCGGGAAAAACAGTTAATGACTCGGGATGATGTCCACATGGAAGTGAAAGGACATGACGAATTGGAGAGACAAACTCATCCAAAACTGTAGGTTCATCATCCATAATATTCCCAGCGTTGATATCCTCAATCTAGTGAAAATCGATTTTCTCAGACACCTCATCAAAAGCATGGATTTCAATCAATTCAGGTTCTAGGATGGAGGTGTAGAGATCAAAGGGATTGGGTATGGTTTTACTTGACAGGGTCCCTTCACAAAGCCGGAGTTATGGAATTCAATTTGCAACGGGTAGGTTTGATTTAGAAGGATGTACTGCTCACTCTCACCACTCAAATTCTCAATTTGTCCTACCGCCTCATCATACATTGGAAAATTTGGAGCTAGTTAGAAACTAGCTACCAGGTCACTAGGTTGTATGAGGGCGGCCATGAACGCATTCAAATCCATCATCTGTTTGTACGATGCTACCCAAAAATCTTCCAATGACTATTCTAGACTAGACATGGGGTTGTGGAGGAGTTTCAGTAAAAGATTCAAAGTCGGTTGGATACTGGAAACTCCCAAATGGCTGTGTAGAAGCAATGTCTAGGGAATGTGTAAAAGTCGGGTAGGATTGATAGGAATCGAATGGTTGGACAACGTTAAGATCAACGTTATGATAAGAAGGTGAATGTAATTGTTGATCAAAAGAATTGGAAGTGGTGAAAGGAGTGAAAGATCGGCTACGAAATTGTTCAATTCTATCGGCAATGGACATGGGTTTCGAAGTTACAACAGGACTCACAAAAGGGGTATCAACGTAAGAAGGGTGTGGAGGTTGAAACGGTTGATACAAAGTGAATTACGGAGTTCAAATGTTTGTCCTAGACACGTCTATTAGATCTTTTAAAGAAAGTTTGGGCATGGAGGGATCTTTCGACGTTCGACTAAAGCAAGAACCGTAAGAAGTAATGTCTGGTTGTGGGTGCCAATTCGGCAAGAGTTTTTCTGGGTGGGGTACCCATGATATGAAGAGAAGAAGAAAAGAAAAGGAGAGGATAAAGAATGTGGGTTTTTTATGTTTTTTTTGTTAGTTATCAATAAAAGAATGAAATATAAACACAAAAATAATCACGACATAAAATACCACACACCTAATCGGTCTAGGGTTCACCTAGGTCAACTAGACCTGCTCAAGAACTTAATTGTCGAAGTAAAAACTGTGTCGAGAAACGGGCTCAAGATATACTGATCACGAGGCCAGGTAAGTGCAGAGATAAGGGGAGGTTTTCTGAGGCTTTCGCGAAGGTCCTTAATTAGATAACCCTTTCTCTTTTGGCAGTTTCGCCGTGAACACTTTTCTAGACACCCCGTGAATGATATACCGTTAAGCGGTGTTCTAAACACAGTTAACTTCTCCTAATGAGTGCGAAGTCCTTAAAGGCTTAAAGTCTATTTTCATTTAAACTTTATGCGGGTAAACGTTATGCTCAATTCGTGATTTGTGGGCCACGGAAAAGGTAATGAAATCCTTTGTCGTATGTTATGGGGTTCGCTTGCCCTTAAATCCGTATTAAAGGATGCAATGCGCAATTCAAAAAAAAAATTATTCAAAGAAGCAAACAATCATTTTTTATGTTTAAGCTCGACACTGCAACAAATACGGGTTAGTCAATTTTAGCGTTTGCTAGCGAACTTGCAAAGAATCCTGCAAAGATATTATATTGGATGCGTCGGATTTGAGAAGAAGGTGTTAGGAAAATACGTATTGATAAGTTTTCGGGTTAAGAAACCCTCGTTGAATTGAATCCGGCTAGCTTGAAAAGTTTGCTTGCGCGGGTCAAACTACCCGGATCTTTGGCACTGTACTTCGCAATCACCTTAACCTTGAATGTACACTTTACTCCACACAATCGCAGCTCGCAAATCCGTTAAATCTACAAATGTCGGAAAAACGGATTATTAGTGCGAAAAAGCGATATGAATGCCCAAACACCTGCACACTAAAAATTATAAAAAACAAACAATACAATTTGGACAAAATTAGAACACTGGATCACAGAATAAATTTTGGGAGCAAAATGAGGAGAAGAGGCCGGCGGCGCCGGATATTTTAGGTAAGTCACCAGTTGTCTTGTGGAATTTGGGCTCCAAATTTCTACAGAGATCTCAGTGTTCCACTAGTGTCTTAATGATATTGTTTATCTTTTCAGTCTTGTCCCAGAGTGCTAGCAGGTCAGAAATCCAGAGAACAAAAATGTTAGCAATGTTAATTTTTGTTTTTGGCTTTGAAATTTTTTGATTTTTAGTTTGTTTTGTTTTTTAAGAATGGTGTTAGATGATATAAACAAGATTAAGCCGAAATGACAAGAATAAAAACGTTACCGTCTCCTCGGCAACGGCGCCATTTGATCGAAACGCATTTGGCGTGTCGTATTTTAAGTTCTATTAAGTTTAACCGCAATCAAGGACGGAGTCGCGTGGAGCTGGCCGCGATGAGTACGGGTCGTCCGCAGGGAGACGGAGCGTTTTACTTTCTTGTTTTCACGAGTTAATGCGTGTGGCGGAAATGTTCGTATCTAAGCTATGTGTATATATGCACAATTATAAGCTTGTTAGGATTAGATAGGTTAATGTAAGTTAAGAAAATCCGTACTCAATCCTTTGAGCCGAGCTCGATCACTAAAGCTAGAGCAATAGGCAACAACGTGGATTAGGGTGCTTAAACACGGTATTTGTAAAATCCGGCTTATTGAATCTTGTCCATCCGTTCTTGTCGCTTGCTTTCACCTCCGGCTAATCCGAACGCAACAGGTCGCGGTTAGGAATCATCGATATCTTGGTAGGGTAGGGTGCCTAACGGAGCGCTTGCGTAAGATTTGGGCGGAGTTTAATGGAAAAGATCGGGAAAAGGAAATGAGAAAGGAAATCTTAACTTACAATAATGTTTTCTTTCCTAACAACAACATATTCACAACCATCCAAACATCAAAGAGAAAGAGCAAAGAAAAGATAAACAAAGAAAAGAAAAGAGCATTGCAAGAAAGTAAATGACATGGTAATTAAAGTGTAAGTAAGTAAAGAGTAAGAATGTAAATGCAAGTAAGTAAATGAGCAAGTAAGTAAATACTAAGAACCAAAGAATGAAAGCTTTATTAATCTTCAAGTAATGATACAACCCTTGAAATCAATAACCAAAACTTAAACTTGCAAGCTCAATGAAGAGGTTGCAAGATCAAGAGAAGGCAAGGAGCTCAAGGGGACTAGCTATGTACAAGAACACAATGAAACAGAGAAACAAAGTATTGGATAATGTTAAGAAATCTTGGACAAAAAAATGACCCCCTCTCCCTTGCTCGCTGATATGCTTTTATAGACACAAAAGAAGAATAAACAAGTAATAAAAATTAGTTGATATGGTAGCAAGGGAGGGACCACAGAAAATTGGGGATCTTTGGGGCAAGAGGGGCCGGCCAGCTCGAAATTTTGGAGGATGCGGCTGGCCCAAAACCGAGCAAGCTTGCTTGTATTTGTTGTGTGGTCTTGTGTGTTCTCCCATATCACTTTGGTGCTACTTGATTTCTCTATAGAGACCTGGGATGCACTCAGGGATTTAGAGGAAAACTTGTAGCTATACATCACATCACATCTTTATGCATTTATCACTCTTGTTCCCCCACTTGCACAAGCTATCATTTGTGTGTGCCATGGGCAGCCCCACCATGGTCCTAGTGCCAAAGAGCATGTGTACACTTGCATTGTGTTGAACCAATATTGTGTGCACACATCCATGTTGCAAAGAAACTCTTGAAATATTGATTGGTTTGCAGTTCCGATTGCAGTGTCGGCTCACCAATGTTATATTCGTGATTTTAAGTGTATTTCTAGTATTTTGTCACGGGTACCTGTAATCTGTATTACTGAGCAGACATTGGTTAATAGTACCGATATATAGCAAAATCGATAATGAATGAGCGGTATTGAAATGCAATTATCTGAGACGATCAAATACCCCCAAATTTGAACGGTATTGTAATGCAATTACCTGTAATGTCACGGATACCTATAATTTGTAATTACTGAGCAGACACTGGTTAATAATACCGATATATACAAAAAAATAGATAATGAATGAGTGATATTAAAATGCAGTTTTCTGAGATGAACACTGCCCTATGGCTGGTTTCCAAACTGACTACCGTATACAATCCACGAGTTACCTGTAACAAAGTTACACCCTAAAGTCCCACGGATGAACAATGTTCCATGATAGTATCTGTTGTCCTACGGCTGGTTTCCAAATTTGACTACCGTATACAATCCACGGGCTACTCCTACTTGCCAAACATAGAACTATAAAAGAAGAGAAAGTATATGGTTGACATACAAAATGGAATTTAATTAAATAAGAATATTTGATATGCTATTAATTAAATAAGGATAAAATTGTCGAATACGATTTGACGTGCTACTCAAGATAATATGTGATATTAAATGAGTAAATAATAAATGTCTATATTTATTAATTATATTATGAATATAATAAATAAATAAATATATATATATAATATTGTCATGCATCAAATATTATATGCATATATATATATATATATATATATATATATATATATATATATATATATATATATGGGCCAACATGTATTAAGTTATAATTAATTAGTTTGTTTAAGAGATTAAACAAATTAATTAATTATAAGGGTTTAAATAGAAAAAAACTATATCCCTATATATAGGTTTCTATTTGATACAAACTCTAAGCCCTAATTATTCTACCCATCCTCTCAAAAGTTTTGGCCTCCCCTCTCCTTCTCTTTTGGGCAAAATTTTCAAGGTGGAGATGAATTAAAAATTTGATTTTTAATTCTCTTCTTTGTTTTATAATTCTTTCTAATTAATTAGATCAACTAACTAATTAACTAGAGTTCACTAATCTTGGAGATTTGTGTGGAGGTAAGTAAGGAGATCATCAAGATGTAATCAAATCGTCTTGATTGTATAGGAATCACTAGCACAACGAACGGAACGAAAATCCGAATTTGCGCAAAGGTATAACCTTTTCTAGAATCAATTAAGTGTTAATTGATTTCTTTAATTAAATTAGCATAATTTATAAACCCTTTTTGGTGTTAATGTAAAAATTTTAATTTTCCTTTTCACTGCATTTACACCAAATTTACCAACAAAACTTACCATGATATTAAAGGTAATTCGACACCTTAGGATTGCTTTATTATTTAAAACCCACTTTTACTTTTATTTGCAATTTAATTTTTAGTTTAACATTAACTATTTTCGTACTTGTTTTAGAATTAATTAAGATTCAACACTCCCAGTGGATCGATCCTCAAGTATTATAGTTGCACGACTGTATACTTGCGATTAAAATTTAATGGACTAATAAAATCCACATCATGCACTTACTATAGTAAGCAGATATTAATCCAATTCTGGAGAAACAAAGGTTGGCAGTGAAGAACATATGAGGATGTTCTTGGTGTATAGCAGTGGCAGCCTGTGATGGGAGGCGGTTACAGATTCAAGATTACCAGGTGACATGGATGACAGAGTATCTATCAAGAGTTATAAGCTTACACTCTTCAGAGGTAAAGTATGTTGGAAAGGTTTCCAAGCAGGATACTGAGGTAGACATAAAGCTGGGTGCTCATTATGACTCAGCAGAGGATACAACCCAAGAAGTTGTTGGATAAAATTATTCATTTATGAACTTAGTCCCATCATCTATCCAGACAAATTCTAAGACAGGTACCTCTCAATTCGGAAGATAGTTGATCTCCGTGAAATTGAGATGAAAAGATATAAAATTAGAAACATTGTAGTGGATCCACTCACGGAGGCTATTTCTCGAACACGGTTGTTTCCCAAACATGGTTTGTTAAACATTTGTAAGTCGATGTCGTGCAACCCGCGGGTTCGCGGGGAGGCGGAATACACAAAATAAGATTTTTGCAGGCTTTGCAACACCAATTTGAACTCCAGGATCGATACTAAACCCTAACTAGCTAAACTAACTTGAGGTTTAACTACTATGAAGAAAGTTATACCTCTTAGTATCAAGTCCTTCGGGTCTTCTTGTTCTCCTCTTCCTCGTCTTAAGCTCCTCGAAGTGTACGAATCGCGGTTGCTATATCGGCCTCCTCAAGTCAAAGATGATCCACCCGAGAGTCTATAGTTTGAGCTCCAACCTCAATACCGAGGTAACTAGGGTACCTAGTTCGCTAAACTAGATAGCCTAGAGAATGTAGCGAGTGATAATGGATTGATTTGTCTCAAAATACCCTAGGTTTCTCAACACATGAGACTTTTAGGGTTTGAGGAAGAAGAAGAGAGCTTGGAGGAGAGACAGTGTTGAAGATGATTATGAAATGAATATGGCTAAGTCTTGTGATGAATGAAGCATATCAATAATTCACAAATAGAAATATCAAGCATGCTTCAATATTCACTAGTTGAGTTACCCCATGAGTTACCCCAAGTAGCCATGCTTCATTTAATGGTAAACCACACCCCATACCTCCCCCTCATTAACCATTTAATCTAAATGGTTATACAAGAAATGAAGTGTCTTCTTCTAGAAGCACTTTTGAGTAAATTACAAAAATACTCCTCACCATATATACATACCCATATCCGTATTCCGAAAAATACGAATATAAAGAGACGAAAATAATCCAAGAATATAATACTAGGATCTAGCTTAAACCAAAGCCCACTAGTATTATCCGTCCGAATCATGATCCGTGCACAAGTACACGTATATGATCAAACCCTGTCGTAAAACCATACGACCTCTATATCGTTTCGCCCGAAGTAGGGAAACGCTCTGTGTGGGACTCTAAAGGCTCGACAGTACGCTGGCAGTGGGTTTAACCACATGCACGTCAGCGGTACTAGCTGCATGTAATGGCTACCCAGGTATATGTCGATAAGAAGGCCGATGAGCAAACTCATCCGAACTCCTACTGAACCTATATGTGACAATCTCCGTACAGTTCGGTCTGTTCTTCTAAGAGTATCGCATATCAGGCGTAGGGGGCGGTAACCGTTAGACCCCTAATAGCGCAATAAGTCATGCCGGAGTAGAGCCCAAAACACCCTGAGAAACTACTGGAGTACCTACCAGTAAATCTCGCTTGCCCTGGCCAGGGACTTTGTGTAATGGCTTTCCGAACACATCACGATATCAACCCTCAATGCCGGAAGAGATGAATTCTATCTAACCGCTGCTGCCTCCAAGTGCTTCGGGAATGCACCCAACTACTACCTGTTTGCACGACTCCTTTCAGCTAGGGTAGGGTAATGATCTAAGTACAGTGGGAACACACTCGAGGCGAAGTAGCGATGTCAAGTCAACGGACTATGCTGTACTCATGTCACCTGGAAATTGTTACCTGATGATAGGTATAGTACCAACCAGCAGTTCCCCACGAGTCCTGTCCAGTATACTCATAACCTAATGAGCACCTGCATACTATCTCCAGTATGATGTACTAACAGCTGTGGGACAGACCATCTCTCCTGCTGGGATGAGAAGCGGATACACTAGTCTACTCTGGAGTATCGATGCCCCGTCTCGATAATCCTATGATTAGGGACCTTTATAAGGATGTGCTTATAGACTACCTAACCCCTACTAGTGTGACTGACATCACAACGCTGGTAGTCAAGTAAAGATCCTAAGGGCTCTACTAATATGTATAAGCGATATACTAAAAGAAACATATGCACATATTGAGGTAGAATCAAACCAAGTAGCATATTACCATATTGAGCAAGACTGTTAATATATCCGTGTATATCCCAAGCTTCCAAAATGTAATACACAAACCAGTATGATACAATAATGGCCTCAAGGGCATATAACACTAACAATCTCCCACTTGAACTAAGGCCATGTATTGGTATATCACAGACCTATCATCTTGAATAGCCTCTCGAACTGTGTCTGAGGGATGGCCTTTGTGAGTGGATCTGCAGTGTTGTTCTCCGTATCTACTCTCCGCACCACGATCTCCCGGTGATCAACGATCTCTCTGATTAAGTGGTACCGCCTCAAGATGTATCTGGATTTTTGATGGGACCTGGGTTCCTTCGCTAAAGCTATAGCGCTGTTGTTGTCACATTACAGTGGTATTGGATCAACAATGGACGGAACCACCTGAAGTTCTGTTATTAACCTCCTCATCCAGATGGCTTCTTTCGCGGCGTCACATGCAGTGATATACTCCGCTTCCATCGTCGAGTTAGCAATGGTGTCCTGCTTGGAGCTCTTCCGACAGACTGCCCCTCTATTGAGAGTAAATACATAACTCGACATGGAATTGGAGTCATCCTTGTCACTCCTGAAGCTGAAGTCAGCAAAGGCCTCGATCTGGAGGTCTTTTCTTCCGTACGCCACGAACATCTCCTTAGTCTTTCTCAGGTACTTGAGAATGTTCTTCACTGCTATCTAGTGCTTCTCCCCTGGATTTGACTGATACATGCTTACAACGCTTAGAGCGTAGGCTACATCTGGTCTGGTACACAACATCGCATACATTATAGAGCCTACCGCAGAAGCGTAGGGTATAATAGACATGCGATCCCTTTCCAAATCAGTCTTGGGAGACATCTCTTTGGAGATGGTGATTCCGTGACAAGCTGGTAAATTACCACGCTTTGAATCTTCTATACTAAATCTTTTCAGTATGGTGTTGATGTACCTTGACTGTGAAAGTCCCAATATCCGTTTAGATCTATCACGATAGATCTGGATCCCCAGAATGTATAAGGCATCACCCGGGTCCTTCATGGAGAACCTTTGTGACAAGAATCCTTTGACTTATTATAGAATAAGAATGCCATTTCCTATCAAGAGAATGCCATCCACGTACAAGACGAGGAATACAACAGTTCTCGCTACAATCTTACTATAAATGCATGGTTCATCTGGATTTTTGATAAAGTCGAATTCTTTGACCGTGTCATCAAAACAGATGTTCCAACTCCACGAGGCCTGCTTTAGTCCATAAATGGACTTAATCAACTTGCACACTTTTCCGCTGCTCCCACTCTAAATGAAAACCCTCCGGCTGATCCATATAGACGCACTCTTCCAAATTTCCATTCAGAAAAGCTGTCTTTATGTCCATCTGCCACATTTCATAATCATGGAAGATAGCAATGACAAGAAGGATCCGAATGGATTTGAGCATAGCTACTGGAGAAAAGGTTTCATCATAGTCCAAACTAGGTCATTGACGAAAACCTTTTGCAACATGTCTAGCCTTATAGGTTTCAACCTGTCCATCTACACCAATCTTCTTTCTGAAGATACATTTGCAGCCTACGGGTTTTACCCCTTCTGGAGCAATGTCCAAAGTCCATACTTTGTTGGTGTACATGGACTCATTTCATTCCGCATTGTATCCAGCCATTTTACCGAGTCTCTGCTCTGAATGGCTTGCTGGAAGCTAGTTGGCTCATCATCGTCGATGATACAATCCTCTCTATCCCCGTCTATAAGAAAACCATAATATCTCTCGGGCGGATGAGACAGCCTACTAGTCCTGCGGAGTGACGCGAGATGTCCGGTTCTTTCGAAACTTCTGGTTCCACCATACATTCAGTAATAGCTTGTGGTTCTGGAATTTCTTCCAGTTCTCTTGCGCTCCCACTAATCTATTTTTCTAAAAATTCATTTTCCAAAAAGTGTGCATGACGAGAAACAAAAACCTTTTGTTCCTCTGCGTAATACAAAAGATACCCCTTAGAGTTCTTTGGGTATCCCACAAACTTACACAGTACTGAGCGTGCCTCGAGCTTGTCCGCATGCTGCTTTTTTTCAAAAGCTGGATATCCCCATATCTTCAAATATTTAAGATAGGGTTTTTTCCCACTCCACATATGATATGGTGTGGTAGGCACAGTCTTGGTAGGAACCTTTTTCAAAAGATATGTAGCTTATTCTAGTGCAGAACCCCAGAAGGATCGCGGTAACTCAGCGTTACTCATCATGGAACGTACTATATCCAATAAGGTTCGGTTCCTCCTTTCTGATACACCGTTGTGTTGAGGTGTTTATGGAGGAGTAGCTGAGAGAGAATTCCATTCTCTTTTAAGTAACCGAGGAACTCAGCACTTAAGTATTCAACACCTCGATCAGACCTAAGTGTCTTGATACTTTTGCCTGTTTGTTTTTCAACATCATTCTTATATTCTCGGAATTTCTCAAAGGCCTCGGATTTATGTTTCATCAAGAATACTTGTCCATACCTAGATAAATTATTCGTAAAAGTAATTAAATAGGAATAACCACTTCTTGTATGTGTAGACATTGGACTATACACGTCGCTGTGTATGAGTCCCAAGAGCTCGCTCGCTCTTACTCCGTGTCTAGTGAACGGAGTCTTTGTCATATTTCCTTTAAGACATGATTGTCATGTTGCGTAAGACTGATATTCAAATGGATCCAAATATCCTTCTTTATGTAACTTCGTCAACCGTGTTTCATTGATGTGACCCAGTCTACAATGCCATAAGAAAGCCTGATTTAATTCTGGAGACTTTCTTTTAAGTGTGTTCTGGACGTTGAAAACCTGAACTTGATTTAATACGTATATACCGTTATCTAGTGTACCTGACCTAATCAAAGCTTGATTTAGGTGGATGTGTACAACATCGCTTACAAATGTAAAATCATAACCTTCTTTAGAAAGTAAAGACACAGAAATGATATTACATGTCAAATTAGGTACACACAAATAGTTACATAAAATAAAAATCTACCAACTTGTCAATCATAGGTGATATTCCCCTACGGATACAGCGTCCATGCTTATTCCGTTGCAACCCTGAAAGTCATGTCACCTGTCTTGATAACTCTACGGTTTCTCAGAGCCTGTAATGAATTACAGATATGATATATTCATCCGATATCTAGTACCCGGGAAGTAGAGTTAATTGACAGACAATTTTCAATCATAAACACACCTGAAGCCGAAGCCACAACGTGCTTCGAATTCTGGTTTCTGGCTTTCCAAGTTCTGCAGTCCTTCTGACAATGGCCTATCCTGTGACAATAGAAACATTCATCCTTCCCTATTATTAGCCCCAAAACTTTTGCCCTGCCCTTTCCCCCTACCTTACTGACACCGCCTATCGGCTTGGTGGAGGCCTTCTTCTTCTCTCCCTTGACTTTCGCCTTAGATCTAGAAGAGAAAGATTCTCCAATGAGCAGAGTGGGTGTCTCCCTGTATTCCTTCAGGGTGCCCTCTGAGCTCATCAATATATTGAGGAGTTCTGGAAGTGTAACTTTCTTTCCTTGAATGTTGAAATTCAAGATAAACTGGGTGTAAGTAGAGGGAAGGGACCGTAGAATCAAGTCAATAAATAACTCGTTCTCCAACGTGGTCCCCAGGTCCGTGAGCTCCTTAATATAGCTGATCATCTTAAGGATGTGGTCTCCTACAGATGACCCGATAGCCAACCTCGCTTGAATTAATTCTTTCGTGATCTCATATCTTGCGATAAGAGATTGCTCTCCATATAAAACTTTGGTATGGAGGAAGATGGAAGCTAAGTGCATCTTTTCGTGCTACCTCTGGTGTTCACTATCTATTGAGGCTAACACGAGGCACTTGGCTCTCGCACTGTCTTTTTTCCATGTCTAACGGATCTCGACATCCGTGACAGTGGAATCTGGACCTGGGACGGTGGAGGATTTAGTAGAAAGAAGGTAGCCCAGCTTGTAATAGGTAATGGCCATCTGGACATTCCTTAACCAATCATTATAGTTTGGCCCAGTCAATTTATTATCTAGCATTAACCTAAGCCCGGTCATTTTTGTCGCTGCGGTCAAGAGAGAGAGGAGAAACACTCAGCATGATGCTCTTGCAAGTTTAGATTGATTATTAGTTTATCTAAACAGGTTGGCTCCCACTGTATCTCAAATCCTTCCTCAAACCATAAAAGAATAATTAGTCAGGATTAATCTCACTCTTACAATACTTGCTTAACCTTTTGGCCAGGCTGGTGTTGGTACTTCGAGGGAAGTTTTCCAATGCTTTTGTGAAGTTGCTTAATTACATAACCTCTTTTCCCTGGAGGCATAGCCCCGCTAACACCGTTCTAGACACCTACTTGGTTTATAGCATTGATTGTTTAGTGAAAAAATCTCCCGAGGAGTAGCGGATACTCACAGTAGGATCGGGATCCAAATATCATCGTGTGACAACCTTGAAGGAATCCTACCAAAATTATCACACTCCAAATGGTATGCAATACTAGCAAGTTTCAATTTCTTTAGAAACCCCCGATGTGGATTTTTGCCCCAAGCTCTTATGACCTTGACGAAGGCCAACATATCATAAGCCGCAAGTCAAGTTCTACCCGTCATTGTCCAGGTTAATTTGAACCCACCCGTACATACCCTTGACGAAAGCCAAAATAGTAGTACGACTGTCCTAAATCAACGCATCTATCTATGCTACAGATGAATACCCAGCAGCTACCAATCACTATCCTTGGCGAAGGTCAAAATACATAGCTTGAATACTACTGAATACCCATCTGAAATGACGGAGGGCTACGAATGGCTTTGGCGAAACCGTGAACGTAATGAACTTGATATAATCGAAGGAGCCATAATAGCTTTTAAAGGAGTGGTTCAAGCTCTGTATTTAAATGTTTGCTTTTTGAAGAAAACCGAGTGGTTTTGAAATTGTTCCAACGATTCAGTTTTGGTTTGTTTGCTTTGCATTAATCAATTAATGCAGTCCCATCATTTACACCTATCATTGCAGAAAGAAACGAAAATACAACATATGCTTATGCCATCCGCATTCGCCACGGAGCCCGTCATACACCGTTAGGTTACTTAACTAACGGCAGAGCAGGGGATGGACTAGCACGGGTGAAAAACATAAGCAATGTCTATTATATAGCATATATATAAATATCCACTCATCTCACGTAATAATAGGCATTCCAGATCACAGATGAACATATTGGATATACTAGGAATTCTGCGTTTCGTTTAAGCCCATAACGAAAGACGGATTCCACGGTCGTGATGAATAGCCAAACCCCACCCTAAACCCCTACGGGTGTGGCAAACTACCCGCCAAATTTCCGAAATGAAGAACCTCTCTCAATAAAATGAGTAGGACACTCGGCACTTCAAGAACCCGGTAGTTTGTGCACCCCACCTTGGGTCTATCCTAGGAGCAAAAAATAGTCAATGAAATAATACAACAATGGCTACAACCTCAACCTGGATGTGCCCCGCAAAAGAATATTACATAACTTTACAAATTTACATCAAATGAAAAAAAGAAAACTCTCTTCTCACATCCCCCGGCTATTCATCCACGACGATCCAATATTCCATATACACAAACCAACATCACAGATATGTGCAACCCCCAATTAATCGACGTATAGCAATTAGCGGAAGTTTACGAACACATATATCCAAACACAGAAAACCCGATAGCCAAGAACTTTAGAATTTCAATCGAAACATATTTTCTATGTCTACCCTATGTACACAAACAAAACTGGATAGAAACCAAATATACCAGAAAATCACACCACCACAAATAAGAACCACAGAAGAAAACCGAGTCAACTCAGCCTCGACTCGGCCGTGGAACCGCCGCGAAACACACCGTTTGTACATAGGGTAGAACAGTCTTGCAAGTGAGAGATTGTTGGGTATGGTGCCCTCAAGGCAATTATTGTAATTGTAGGAAATCAATTATGGTATTTGAAGGAGGACCTTTATAGGTAGAACAGTCTTGCTCGAGATAAAAGTATGCTATCTCATTTGTCCTTATCATTCATGTGTATACGTTTTACTTGTTATTATGTGTTGCCAATATATAATGATAAAACTCGTAGGATCCTTACTTGACTACCAGTATAATGATGACAATCAAACTTGTGAGAACTAGATAGTTCATAAGCACATCCTTAAATGCTCCTAGTCGTGGGAGTATCATGACCGGGCATCAAAATTCTAGAGTAGACTATTGTATACATTTCTTGACCCCGACGAAGGGCGATGGTCGGTCTCACAGCCATTGGTGTTTGACACCAAAGATTGTATACATGTGCTTATTAGAGAATGAGTACACCGAATGTGCTCATTAGAGAATGAGTACACCGAACGGACTCGCCGAGAACTCCTAAATGGTATTATATCTATCATCAGATAGCGGTTCTCTAATGACATGAGTGCATGGTCGTCTGTAAATCTGAGATCGTCATTTGTCTCGTGTGAGTTCTCACTGTACTTTGATTGCTATACTGCTACGGCTTTAAAGAGTCGTGCAATCAGGTTTTAGTTGGGTACAATCCCGAGCCACATGAAGGCAGTGAGCGATCGGAAGGGATTCGTCTCTCCCAGTATAGCGAGTTGATATCGCGCTATGTTCGATTGACCATCACTATAAGTCCCTGGCTAGGACGGATGATATTTACTGATATGAGATCAGTAGTTTCTTAGTTGGTCATGAGCCTGACATTAGCATGACTTATCGGGTTATTAGGGGTCTGACGACTTCCATCCCCTAGACCCGGTGTGCGACACTCTCAGACGAAGAGACCGAACTGTATAGAGATTGTCACTTATAGGCTCAGTAGGATACGAATGGACTTGACTGTCGAACTCCCTTTCGAGAGATACCTAGGTAGCCATTACGCACAACTAGTACCACTAACGTGCTTGTAATTATGGATTTTATCCAGAAACTCATTGCCAACGTATTGTTGAGTCTTTAGAGTCCCACACGGAGCGTTTTCCCGGTTTAGACGAAACGATGTAGAGGCCATATGTTGATACATGTATGGGTCCAATTAAATACGTGTACTAGATACATGGATTTTAATTGGATGGTTGATAATACTAGCCGGCTTATGTTTAAGTCGGATTATTAAATCAAGTGGTGATTTAATAATATACATACATGCATACACACACATACATTCTAGTATTATGTTCATTTTCTATTTCTCTCTCTTTGGTATTCGTATTTTTATACGAATACAGATATGTATATACGGAGTTGTATTTTTGTACCAATAAAAAAATACTTCTAGATGGATGACACCTCATATGTTGCATTTTCCATTTATAGAAAATAGATATGGGGTGGAGGGCGAGGTGTATTATTGGTATGGGTAGAGGCGTGGGTGAGAGGAATGGGCATACTATTTTATTTGAAAATTCATTTGCTAAAACTATTATGTTATGATTCATTTCTCTCTCCAAGCATTCATTCTTATCTCTTGCTTCTCTCTCCTCTCATCTCCTCCTTTATTCTTCTGTTGGATATAGTGCCCTCAAGGCAATTATTGTAATCGCAGGTACTCGATTATGATGATTGAGGGTAGACCTATACGGATCGAACAGTCTAACTTTAGATGATAGTATGCTATCTAATTTGACTTTATCATCGTATACATGTTTTGTGTGGTATTGCATATCACTATTACATATTGATAGAGCCCATAGGATTTATGCTTGACTACCAGGGTTATTGTGACGATCACACTTTTGAGAACTGGGTAGTCTATAAACACATCATTACATGTACCTAGTCGTAGCGATATCGAGACTGGAAATCGATATTCCAGAGTAGACTAGTGTACACATTTCTTGACCCCGACGAGGGGCGATGGTCGGTCTCACAGCCATTGGTGTTAGTCGGTAACTGAGATTGCATACAGGTGTGTTTACCGCCGAAAACAGAGACGAACTGGGATGGATCGTTTTGCCTGAATTTGGGCGCAGATGCTATTTGGACATATTCATCCACCTCTCTGAAGATACCAAGTTAATTTATGGCACCATATATCAGAAGTTTGGATACATGTAACCGATGTAGCAGATTTTATCAGGTTCCCCCTCGTTCATGAGGGGTTTTTTGATTGTGGGGATGCTCTTCCTTGCAGATGTATGCCACTGTAGTTAATTACGTTATTGCGTTGCGATAACCACTTTCTCCTGCTCCAGTAGGTCACTTCGTGTCGTGTTATATTTTGTTTTTTTATAGTTGCCCATGGATTGTATACGAAAACTATTTTATGTCGTCACCCGTATGGCGCAGATTAGTCTAAATCTGTATATTTTAGATTTGGGTTTGAATTTAGGTTATATGTTCCATTAGTTCAAAAAGTATTTTATTTAAGGACTGTTAATCTGATTTCAGATTAAGATCGACTTAAATATACGAGCATTTGGGCTCAATTTATTTTTAACTAAGGATATGTTAGTCTTGTTTGGGACTAAGATCAACTTAACAATATTTTCATGATCATTAAATTTTATTAAGATCCCTCAACAGAGCATTTGCGTTCAGCTTCAAGAAAACTTCAGAGACATAGCCAATTTAGGCTCGGTCTTATACTTTTTCCCTTTATTCAGAAATGCTAAGCACTTAATTGCTGCTCTGGCGATCACATGTGTATCACATGAGGTGCTCAGATATAGGCGTTGTCCAATCGATGCTAAGCACTTAGTTGTTTTGACTATATGTATAGTGCTCAGCACTTTGTATAGCGCTCATGTGAGAAGCCCACGATGCGATGAGTTTTCACTTCTGGGCGCTCACGTGGAAGCACGTGAGGTGCTGGGTTTATGTTTTTGGGCGCTCATGTGGGAAGCACGTAAGGTGGTAAATTTAAGTTTTAGAGATTTAATCTCTGTTAATGACATTTTGGCCATTAAGGACCATCAACATTTCTATTCTTTTAAATCTGGGATAGGTTTTCATGGAGAACTAAGTTCCTCTGTTCTTTCTATAAGAACTAAGTTCTTTATGTAGGGTTAAACCTTGTTTTTAGAGGAATTAAATTCCTGGAACATATTTCTTCTCTCTCTTTTCCTTTTTATCTAGTTTTCCCCCTAGATATTGAGTCTGAAGAATAGAACCTTTCCAATGAGAATTAAATTCTCAACTTATGAGAGATTTGTCTTACGGATCTCAGATCCAAAGAAAGAACCAAGTTCTTTAATGAAGAGTTAAACCCTTGTTTTTGTACTTGTACTAGGCAAAGGAGAAATATTTTTATCTCTGTTTTTTTTTTACCTAGGATTTGGAAAAGGCAGAAACATTTTTTAGCAAGACCTGGGGTTCCTTCTATATGTCTCTCCTTTCTTTTTTAGACCTCTCTTTTTTTAGACTTGAAGTCTCAAGTCCTTTATATAGAGATTGTAAACTGTTGATCATATTTGAGAAAATCTCTCATTGAGAGATACCAATTGATTTAATTGGTCTCAAAGCTTATTCGGGGAATTTTATCCATCGTTGGATCTTTGATATAGTGATTTTCTGTTTAACAGAATATATTTTCTTGTTTTTAACAAGATCAGAGAGATATTCTCCCATATATAGAATTTAATTCTGTTAAACGGTAATTTTTAATCACCATTGGATTTTTAATCCAACGGCTCTCTATTTAACAGAGAATATCTTTCTCATTTAGAAAGACCAAGGAGATATTTTCCATTAATAGAATTTAATTCTATTAGTTGATGATCTTTTAATCACCATTGGATTTTTGATCCAACCGCTCTCTGTTTAACAGGGAATATTTTTCTCTTTTATAAAGATCAGGGATATATTCTCCCAAAATAGAATTTAATTCTATATAGAATTCAATTCTATCCGAAACTATTGCTTCAGAAATGTGTTCTCACGTGTTTAACACGTGACCCCAATGTGTGGGTTTTAACCTGCTTATTTTTAGCGCTCATATGCTTTGCATATGAATGCTTATATGTTTAACTCGTGAGGTTAGTTTTCCCCTTTGGTTATTTATTTTCAGCGCTTATATGCGAATTTTGTTTGGTCTTTAGTTATTTATTTTCAGCGCTTATATGCTTTTCATATAAGCGCTCACGTGTTTAACACGTGAGGCCAAACTGTGGGAATTATTTTCTTCTTTATTTTCTCCCCCTTTTTAATAAGGGAATAAATGCCTCCCAGCATTGTTCTTATGTGGCTTGCACGTGAGTGCAATGGTATCAATCTTACCACCTTTGGATCACCTAGGGTAGTGGGAAGTTGAATTGATCTCATCACATCCTATAAATATGGCCTTTGGCCCTAAAATGACTACTTTTTCTTCATCTTTTTCATTGAGCTTTCTTTTCCTTGAGAATTCAATTCTCATTCAGAGCTTAGATCTCTTCCCTAAAAAAGAAATTCCTTTGAACAAAGACAACTCTGCCAAATTTTTCAGTAAGAACTATGAAAAGAGCTTAGCCCTTAACATCTTTTGTGTATCTTTTCGGATTTTAACCCATCATATTTGACAGAGCTTGGCTCTTTTCTTGAATCGATCTCTTGGAGATCTTAAAAAAAGAGCTTTTTTTTTATGTAGATCGTGGATCTTGATGTCCATATCAAAGATTTGAGTTAATGGACATTATTAAGAATCGTTGATTCGCTCCTTAGGATTTTACCCTATTGTCAATCTTGACATTATTGGGTTTTTTAGAATTTGATTCCATTATTTAACCCATGAGTTTCCCAATATGGGGATTCCTGGGATTTAGTCCCATCATAGAGGGAATCTAATTTCATTATTGTTTTTTTGCAGAGTTTTGCTCTAGTTTGATTCTTAGGAATTTTGGGAATTTTAACTTCTTTTTACTGTTCATGGATATTTCCCCCCTTTTTAGGGCTTCATGGTTTTAATACTCATTTTCCATATTTGAATTTTTTTATTATTTGTTTTAAAAGAACCCGCTTTTCGGGGATATTTGGAGTTTTTCTAAGTCGATGTCGAACACCCCGCAGGTTCGTGGGGAGGCGGAATTCAAAAAAATAAACGATTTTTAACTTGCAATATCGACCAAAACTCTAGGATCTTAACGGAAACCCTAACTAGCAAAACTACAAAGAAGTTCTAAACTACTTGTGAAAGAGTTTTATACCTCTGGAGTTCAAGACCTTCGGGTCTTCGTCTTCTCTTCTTCTTAAGCTCCTAGACGGTTTGTATCAAACTCTGTCGTCGGCCTCCTTGTATCGAAGATGATCCACCCGAGAGTCTTTGGTTCAAGCTTCAACCTCAAGAATGAGGTAACTAAGGTATCTAGTTTGCTAATTTAGATAGCTTAGGAGATGTAGAATGTTAATTAGACTATTTTATCTCAAGGAATCCTAGGATTCACAACACATGCGAGGGTTAGGGCTTGAGGAAGAAAGAGGAGAGGAAAAATGGAGAGAGAAAGAGCAAACACAAATGAGCTAGAGTCAAGAGGCAAGTGAGTAATGGCTAAGTCATTCACAATAATCAAGCATGCAATATTTTCAATAGAAAATTAGCAACCTTGTTTGAATAGTAAAGTCAAATGAAATAAAAAAATGAATTAGCCATGCTTCAACCATGCCACAAATATTTCCATTTTCCACCTCAATAATCTATTTCTAAAAATAGATAAATCCAATAATGAGGTGTCCCCTTCTAGAAGCATCTCTTGTAAAATTACAAGAATGCTCTCACCGTATATACATACTCATATTCGTACTGCAAAAAATACGATTACAAAGAGATAAAAATAATCCAATAATATAATACTAGAATGCGGCTTAATCCTAAACCCACTAGTATTATCCGTCCGAACAACATCCGTGCAACTAATGCACGTATATGATCGGAACCTGAAAGTATGTCTTATCACCTCTACTAGGTTTATATAAGCATTATGTATGCAATTTTAAAAAATCTAGAGGTCTAAGTCATATATCACCTCTACCTATCGAAAAGAAGGCCGACGAGCGAACTCATCCGAACCTCTACCGAGCATGTCCGTGACAATCTCCGTGCAGTCCTGTCTGTTCATCTGAGAGTATTGCATGCCGGGTCTAGGGGGTGGAAAACATCACACCCCTAATAACCTGACAAGTCATGTTGGTGTGGCTTAAGACCATCCGAGAATCTACTGGTCCAACTACCAGTGATTCTCAATCCGCCCTGGCCAGGGACTTATAGTGTTGGTCAACCGATCAAAGCACGACATCGACTCCCTATACCGGGAGAGACGAATCCCTAACAATCGCTCACTGCCTCCATGTAGCTCGGGACTGTACCCAACTAAAACCTGTTTGCATGACTCAGTAAAGCTGTGGTAGGATAGTAATCAAAGCACAATGGAAACACACACGAGACAAATGACAACCTCAGGTCGACAGACTACCTGCACTCATTTCACCAGAGAACTGCTATCTGACGCTTGGTATAATACCATCTAGCCAGTTCTCGATGAGTCCGTCCAGTGTACTCACCCCTAGTGAGCACCTGTATATAATCTTAGGTGCACCATACCAATGGTTGCGGGGCCAATCCATCGCCTCTCTTCAGGGTCTAGATATATATATACTAGTCTACTCTGGAATATCGATGCCCAGCCTCGATACTCCCACAACTAGGGACATTTTAAGGATGTGCTTATCGGCTACCCAGCTCCTACAAGTATGATTGCCATCACAACGCTGGTAGTCAAGCAAAGATCCTATGGGCTTTATCAACATGTATACAAGTTATGAAATACTAAGTAAAATACATCACATGTTAAGATAAAGAATTAAGTACCTAACGTCTGCACAAGAGCCAGTTGTTGGCGTACCGCATACCCAACATCTCGAACAGTCTCTCGAACTGGACTTGAGGGATGGCCTTGGTGAATGGATCTGCCATGTTGTACTTTGTATCTACTCTCCGCACCTCAATTTCTAGGCGATCCACGATCTCCCTGATCAGGTGATACCGCCTCAAGATATGTTTGGATTTCTGATGGGACCGTGGTTCCTTTTCCAAAACCATGGCTCCATTGTTATCGCAATACAAAGGTATTGGATTAGCAATGGATGGAACCAACTGAAGTTTAGAAACGAACTTCCTCATCTAGACTGCCTATTTTGCGGCATCGTTAGCAGTGATGTACTCAGCCTCCATCGTCGAGTCTGCTACGCTATCCTATTTGGAACTCTTCCAACAGACCGTTCTTCCGTTGAGGGTAAACACATAACCCGAGACAAATTTAGAGTCATCCTTGTCACTTTGGAAGCTAGAGTCGGTAAAAGTCTCGATCTCCAGGTCCCCATTACCGTACACCAAGAACATATCCTTAGTCCTTCTCAGGTGCTTAAGAATGTTCTTTACTGCTATCCAATGTTTCTCACCTGGGTTGGACTGATACCTGCTTACCACGCTAAGTGCGTAAGCTACATCTGGTCTGGTACATAATATCGCATATATTATCGACCCTACCTCCGAAGCGTAGGGTACTAATCTCATGCGAGCCCTCTCCTCATCAGTCTTGGGAGCATCTCTTTGGAGAGGGTGATTCCGTGATAAGCAAGAAAGTTACCGCGCTTAGAATATTCCATACTAAACCTCTTTAGTACGGTGTCTATATACCTTGACTGTGAAAGTCCCAACATTCTTTTAGATCTGTCACGATAGATCTTAATTCCCAGAATGTACGAGGCATCACCCAAGTCTTTCATAGAGAACTTCTATGACAAGAACAGCTTGGACGATTGTAGCATAGGAATATCATTTCCTATTAGGAGAATGTCATCTACGTATAAAACGAGGAATATCATAGCTCTCCTTATAATCTTTTTATAAATACAAGGTTCATCTACATTTTTGATAAAGTCAAATTCCTTGACTGTCTCATCAAAGCAGATGTTCCAACTCTGCGATACCTGCTTTAATCCATAAATGGATTTAAGCAATTTGCACACCTTTTCGCTGCTCCCACTGTCTATGAAACCCTCTGGTTGATACATGTAAACACACTCTTCTAAACTTCCATTTAGAAAAGTGGTTTTAACATCCATATGCTAGATGTCATAGTCATGAAAGGCGGCAATGGCAAGTAGGATCTAAATGGATTTAAGCATAGCCACTGGTGAATGAGACTGCCTACTAGATCCCCATCATCGATGATGCAATCTTCTCGATCCCCGTCTACGAGAAAACCGTAGTATCTCTCGGGCGAATGAGACTGCCTACTAGATCTGCGGAGTGGCGTAGGTACGTCCGGTTCCATGGAAATCTATGGTTCTACCAAGTTTTCAGTAATACTTTGTGGTTCTGGAATTTCTTCCAGCTCTATTGCGCTCCCACTTATCTCTTTTTCAAGAAATTGAGTTTCCATGAAGCAGGCATGATAAGAAACAAAGACCTTTTGTTTCTCATCATAATAGAAATAACACCCCTAGAATTCTTGGGGTATCCTACAAACTTACACAATACTGAACGTGCATCGAGCTTGTTCAGATGAACTTTTTTGACAAAAGTAGGACAACCCCATATCTTTAGATACTTAAGACAAGGTTTCTTCCCACTCCATATTTCATATGGAGTGGTAGGCACAGGCTTAGTTGGAACCTTATTCAATAGGTATGCAGCAGTTTCTAGTGCATAACCCCAGAAGGAGGGCATCAACTCAGCATTACTCATCATGGAACGCACCGTATCAAGTAAGGTACGATTCCTTCTTTCTGATACACCGTTGTGATGTGGTGTGTATGGAGGAGTAAGCTGAGAGAGAATTTCATTCTCTTTTAGATATTCCAGGAACTCGGCACTTAAGTATTCACCACTCCGATCAGATCGGAGCATTTTGATACTTTTGTCGGTTTGCTTTTCCGCTTCATTCTTATACTCTTAGAATTTCTCGAAGGCCTCGGATTTATATTTCATTAAGAATACATGTCCATACCTTGAGAAATCACCTGTGAAAGTAATGAAGTAGGAATAGCCACTTCTTGCATGTGTAGACATTGGCCCACACACATCGCTGTGTATGAGTCCCAGGAGCTCAGTAGCTCTTTCTCTGTGTCCAGTGAGCGGAGTTTTTGTCATTTTTTCTCTGATACATGATTGAAAAGTTGCATATGATTGATACTCAAACGGATCTAAGTATCTTTCTTTATGTAACTTAGTCAGTCATGTTTCATTGATATGACCAAATCTACAATGCCATAAGAAAGCTTGGTTTGATTCTGAAGTCTTTCTTTTTAGTGTGTTTTGGACGTTGAAAACTTGATGTTGATTGAGAATGTATATTCCATCATTAAGTGTACCCAACCTAACCATTTCATGATTTAGGTGAATATTTATGACATTGCTTTCAAGTGCAAAATTATATCCTTCATTTGATAACAAAGATATAAATATAATATTACACATCATACTGGGTACACAAAAGCAGTTACAGAATAACAAAATATGTCCACTCGCCAATCCCAGGCGATATTCTATTACTGCAAAAGCATCCACACCGATTCCGTTACCAACCCTGAGGGTCATATCACTTTTCCTCAAAACTCTATAGCTTCTCAGCGCCTGCAATGAATTACAGATGTGAGATCCTGATCCGGTATCCAATATCCAGGAAGTAGAGTTTATAGAGAAATAGTTTTCAATCACGAACACATATGAAGCAGAAGCCACAACTTGCTTCGTGTCTTGATTCTTAGCTTTTAGGGCCCGGCGGTCTTTCTTCCAATGTCCATTTTTCCGACAATAGAAGCATTCTTTCTTTGTGGCTGCCCCCATTATTTTCTTTTCCCTTTCCCTACACCTTCTGCACACCTCCCCTCGGTTTGGTGGGGGCCTTCTTCTTCTTCCCCTTGGCCTTAGCCTTGGATTTAGAAGAAGAAGATTCCCCAATAAACAGAGTGGTTGTTTTTTTGGTTTTCTTCAAGGTACTCTCTGCCATCCTCAGCATGTTGAGGAGCTCAGGAAGTGAAACTTCCATACTATACATATTGAAATTCAATATGAATTGTGCATAGGAGGAGGAAAGGGACTGTAGAATCAAGTCGATGTACAACTCATTCTCCAACATAGTTCCCAGGTCCGCGAGCTCTTCTATGAGAGAAATCATCTTTAGGACATGGTCCCCAACAGATGATCCGATAGCCAATCTCGCTTGAAACAATTTCTTTGAGGTCTCATATCTTGCGATACGAGATTGCTCTCCATATAAATCTTTGGTATGGAGGAAGATGGAAGCATGGTCCATCTTCTCATGCCATCTCTGATTTTCATTATCCATGGAGGCCAGTACGAGGCACTTGGCTTTCGTGTAATCAAGATCTCAGGTCTTACGAACCTCAATGTCCACGACCGAGAATTCTGGACCGGGAACAGGGGGAGCTTTCGCCGTGAGGACGTATGCGGCCTTATCATACGTAAGGGACATATGGACATTCCTCAGCCAGTCTTTATAATTTAGCCGAACGAGATTATTTTTATCTAGTATTATCTTAAGTCCCGTCATGGTCGTTGCAATTAGGAGAGAGAATGAAAAGAAACACTCGGCATATGCTCTTGTAAGTTTAGATTGGTTATTAATTTATCTAAACAGGATGGCTCCCACCGTTTTCTCGAATTCTTCTTCAAACCCTAAAAGAAAAATTAGTCGGGATTAATTGTACCTCACAATTCTTACTTAACTTTTCAGCCAGGCTAGTGTCGGTACTTCGAGGGAGGTTTTCCAACGCTTTCGCGAAGTTCCTTAATTACATAATCTCTTTTCCCTGTGTTAGTTATGTATATGCCCTAGAGGCCATTGTTGTACATATGATGTATATTATAGTGGATGCTTGGATATATATAGAGAGGACTTTCTTGCTCGATATGATAGTATGCTATCTGGTTTTACTTTGTCTTAACATATTGAATGGTATTGGGTTACTGTCTTGCTCTCACATGTTGATAAAGCCCTTAGGATATTGATCTATTTGGAAAATTGTGTTTGTAGTTATACCGCAATCAGAACGGTGTCGCGCGTAGCTAGACCAAGGTGAGTACGGGTCGTCCTCAGGGAAACGTTGAACCTTTTTTTCGTACTTTAGATGTGTTGAAAAAGAGAGGAGGAATAAAGAATTTTGTGGAAAGGTTTCTAGATCTACGTTAAGCACTAATGCAAAAATATAGATCTAGATTATTTTAGGGATGTAGTTAATATAATAAGGGGGCTTGTAGGGTTCGTTAGGATTTAGTAGTTACGGACGATTAATTAAAAGTTACCATTTTTATCCTTTAATAGATTTAAAACTAGAACGACGGTGATGCGTGTAGATTAGGGTTTCTGGAGGGAAAAAGAATCCCACTCTTAACCCTTATCTCGACACAGAACTCCGTTCATATCCAGCCTTTACCAAAACAATCATTAATCTAATCTCTAATCGCGGTCGGGACTAACAATAAATTGGTAGCGCGCCCGATTAGGATGTTAATGATTCTTTTGATAAAGTTTATAAACTTTATAGGACGTAAAAAGAGTTTATAGATGTTCATCATCCATTAGCCTACCCTAATCCTACGAATCCTAACAAGCGGAGAATTACTCACGCATGTTGGGAGAAAAAGAGATGGAGAGAAAATGCAATAAACTACCTTTATTAATCAACAAGATTAAGTATACTTTGATTCCTTAGAAAATGATTATAAAAACCTAGTTTGCTTCTCGATCTCTTCTAAGGAGGTAGATGAACCGTTGATGATTAGCCTGGATGCGTGAGCCATCTTAGACTTCGTGATCTCGTCGGCTTGATAATTTTTCCAAGAGGCTCTCGGTCCATATTTATAGTCCAAAACCAGAAACCTTGCTTCCAAATTAAGTAAATAACAGCAGAGATTCACCCAAAAATTTTGCACTTCGTATCTCCCCAAGATTGCCACGGATCCACGGCCCGGGGGGGGGGGTATGGCCGCGGATCCGCGGCCATTAAATCTCAGCCCTTCATCAAACTTCAGAGGCTCTGTCTTTGTGACATTTGGCGATCCTTGGAACCTTTGTAACATGGAAATCTTCTCGTGGTTGCTGCCAGACTTGGTCTTCAAGTTTTGCTTTCTTAATTAGGCAAGTTTTCTTTAACAACTTGATTTCCTTGATTTTAGTCTTGAATAATTCTGCATAACTTGGAAAAATTCTGCACAACAACTCAAATAATATTTAGTAGACTTTGTTCTACTAGGATTTGCTCAATGATATTATTTGCATATATTTTCCTACCAAATGCTAATTATAATATATCAACACATGGAAAATTTTAATTTTACAGATAAACCCTCATATGTATGATATATTATAATAAAGACCTTTTTTAATATGAAAATGGTAGAGAAAATGTAATAACAAATGTGCAGTTTTATTAATTGAACAAATACCCCCAAACTTATCTTTGATCGTCCCGAGCAAACTAGTTTATTCAAGAGAAGGAGAAAAAGAAAGGAGAAAACTAAGCACACTTTCGTAGGCAAACACGATTGTACTGAGCACGTGCAACAAGCCGTTAAACCTCTAGGTGTCCCTAGTAGGAGGAGTGTTGTCTCCTGAGGGTTTTCAGCGGATTACACCTACAAAATCCTATAATAAAAGAGAGATGGTGAAATTTACATATAAAGATAAGAACCATAAAAGAAATACTTTGAAAATTTAGAGTTTCCAACTACATTAGCTTTTCAGTTGTCATGAGCCCTATCTTAATAGTCATGAAAAGATGTTAGAAATCACATCATCCCTCAATAAAACATCGTCTTTATTCTTCATTTCTACCTTTCATCCAAACATCGATCATATACCCCTACGTGTGTGAATAGAACATCCCTACATTCGGAGAATTCAATTCAAGCTATCATACTCTTGTCCATCTGCCGCAGTACTTTTGAATATTTAGATTTTCTCACACATTTTCATGCGACCGTTAATACTTCTTGAGGTACTAACCGACCGATTACTTATGTGCTTGCTGATTAGGTGATAGTATTTTCCTTGTCTTGCACCACCTAAGGCTCAGCAGTGACTCTCAAACCAGTTGGTCTAAGGCACTAGGTGATGAAGCACCCTCGCTATATTTTTTTATTGCTGCCTTGGCGATAAAAAAACCAGTGTTCAATTTTCTTTTCACCATTTTCTTCATTTTTTTTATTTCCTTCATACTTTGGCTTTTAGACAAGAGCATTTCAAGGTATCCTCTACTATCCCGAGTTTCAAGACGTGTGTAAGTGCATATAGTAGGGTATCAACATTCAAATGTTTGGCTTCCAGAATAGAAACTATTTTTCAGACTTATTTTCATCCTTAGATTAGTGACTTCCTTCATCTTACTAACCCTTGGGACAACAGCTCATAACTATTTATTACTAGTTCGTTTAAGAAAACTTCTAATTTTCTTGGTTTTCTTAAACTATTCCTATCTTTCATATATAATTTTTCACTTTCTATTCTTTTATTATCAAAATTTTTTTGTGCTTATATATAGTATAATGCAAAGTAACACGTAAATAAGCACAAACCTCCCCCAAACCTGTTTGCAGCAGTGTCCTCACTATTGCTATCTGCTGGATCACAAAAACCTGTAAGCTTGGGAGGACATTATTAATGGGGGAAAGAATATATGAAAGTGAAAATGCTCCCCCAAACTTATTTTTGGCTCACAAATTTGAGGACAAAAGTTATGTTCAAGAGCCAAAAATATACCCCCCTTCAAATATGAGTTAGACAATACGAAGCATTTTAAGAGGGGGTGAGTCATTTGGTCAAAGTAAGACTTTACAAAGACCCAAAGTTAACACCAACCATTCAAAGATTTTATCAGTATAGCGTATAGGTTGGTGGAAGAATGTGTTGTATCGAGTCAAGAAAAAATGGGGAAGGGATAAGAGGTGGTCTGGAAAGGGTCTGAAATTAAAGAAAAGAAAGAATGAGGATGAATGTGAATGATTAGGAAGAAGGAATGGTGACGGTTCAACCTCTATAGGTGGAGATTGATCAATCACAAAATCCGTATTGTTTAAAAATTCAAGTTCGTCAGCAAAAAGTTCTTCAAAACTTTTATCAATGGTGTGATTGAACATTTTGCTGTCAAAGAGTTTTGTGCCAGAATTTATCCTACTTGATTCATCAAAAATCATTGAGGTAGAGGACTCGAAAAACTCATCTACTTCATTTTCAAAAATATCCAAATCAAGTTGAATTTCTGGTATTATTGAACTTGAATTAACGGATTGTGATTCATCAAAACTCACTGAAACTATAGGAACAGAAGAAGAACCGGAGAAAGTAGAAGGTGAAATGGGTAAACAAATTGGTGTGTCGAGTGTTGCTGTACCAGATGTGGAAGATGGGTGCTGTATTTCGGTCTGATCTTCGGGTATACCTTTATCATCAACTTCAAGACGTATTTGGGGTTTGGGAAGAATTAAAGGCTCAAGATGATGACCACAAGGAAGTGAAAGGATCTGATGAATTGGTGGGACAAAATCATCCAAAATTTCTGGTTCATCAATCAATATATCCCTAACGTCAATCACCTCATTCAAGTGAAGGTTAGAATTCTCAAATACCTCATCAAAAGTATGGTTTTCAATCAGTTTTGGTTCAAGAGTGGAGGTGTAGAGATCACAAGGGTTGGGTATGGTTTCACTTGAAATGGACCCTTCACAATCAGGTAAATCAAACACTATAAAGTCACACAACTTATCAGACATTCTATTTGGTGTACTTGATGAATCTATGAAACTGGAGTTGTGGATTTCAGTTTGGAATGGGAAGGTTTGATTAGGAAGGGTGTACAGTTCTGTCTCACTACCCACATTCTCATTTTGTCCTATGCCTGAATCATATACTGAAAATTTTTGGGCTGGTTTGGAATTATTTGCTTGCATCCACTCTGTTGTTTCCTTCCTAATTTGGTTAGACAATTCCAGAAATTTTTCTAATGTTTGCTCAAGACTAGACTTGGGTCGATAAGGGGTTTCAAGATAAGATTGAAATTCCCGTGGATAATTAAATCTCCCAAATGACTGATTAGAAGGACTGTCTTGAGAAGGTGGAAAAGTCGGATAGGATTGATAGGAATAGAATGGTTGCGAAAATTGGGTGGGAGTAGGGTCAACATTGTGATAAGAAGAATATTGATATGGGTTGGTTGGTTGGCTATTTTCAATAGACATCTTATATGCCACAAACCGCATATCAAACTCTTCTTTGGACAGTGGTGGTGATGGTTGATATTGGTCCGGGTTGAAACTTTGGCCTCTAGCCCTAGCAATATGCTCAGCAATGGACATTCGTCTAGGGGCTTCCTCACTCTGGGTATGAACTGAAACAGGTGTAGGATTAGGATACGGTTGATAAGACCTAGACTGAGGTGGCCAACTGTTTCTTCCCTCTTGTTCTATATGATCTCTTAAGGACATGGAAGAGCCGGACGGTATACCGAAGGGATTATGAAAACAAGAGATATCTGGTTGTGGACAGCAAAGCTCGGCAAGTGTTCTTCTGTTTAGGTCACCCATTATAAGAAGAAGGGAAGTGGGAAGGGGTAAAAAGGGAAGAAAATAATTGGTTTGTTTTAAAAATATGACGGATTTAGACAAATCACACAAAAATGCACAAACAACCCTAGAACTATGGTTACCTAGGTCCAGTCTCTAGACCGCTCCTAGACTTCCAAAGGACAAGCCGCATGATAAATCTTCTACCGCCTCTTTACTACTCTTATAGCCAGGTAAGTGCCAGGTGAGTGGGAGGCTTCCCACTACGAAAGTAGTGGTCCTAATTAAGTAACCACTCGCCTTAGACACACTTGCCTAGACACTACAAAAGTAATGTGGATAAACGATAGATTACCCACGACCTTCCTCTGTCCTTATTGAGCGTGACAGTCCTTAGAGTCTGGTCTAGATATTTTTTAAATTAATGTAGGGTTGATGTAGATGCTCGGTTTGTGATTTATGGGGCTTAGAAAGGGTGATAAAATCCCCACCTAATCTGAATTGTGGTCTTGCCCCTTAAAAATCCGTATTAAAATATGAAATAACAAACCAATAACAAAACTTTGCAAAAAGATTTTTGAGCGGCGATATTTTGCAAAGAATGCTGCAGAAAAGATATTTTATTGGATTTCAGAGGAGAGAGAAGGAGGTTAGAATCTTACCAGAGAAGACTGAATCCCTAGATCTCCTAACTGGCCGCGCTTCCGCCGCCAATGTGCACTTATGGCCGCGATTCCGCCGCCGACTTGAAGGATCAGGTGATGAGTTTTGCTATGTGGCCTCCTGTCCTCTTCTGGATCTTGATGAATGTCTTTGTCTCTCTGTATTCTTAAGTATGTGACTCCGGATTCCCTCGCAAAATTCACACAATAATCGTTAAATATACAATTTGCAGTTTTGTTTTATTTATGATATTGATCGTATAAGAATTCAACACAAATAGTAAGAATAAAAAAATTACGCACGTTTCTCCGGCAATGGCGCCATTTGATCTATTTGGAAAATTGTGTTTGCAATTATACCGCAATCAGAACGGTGTCGCGCGTAGCTAGACCGAGGTGAGTACGGGTCGTCCTCAGGGAAACGTTGAACCTTTTCTTCTTACTTTAGATGTGTTGAAAAAGAGAAGAGGAATAAAGAATTTTGTGGAAAGGTTTCTAGATCTACGTTAAGCACTAATGCAAAAATATAGATCTAGATTATTTTAGGGATGTAGTTAATATAATAAGGGGGCTTGTAGGATTCGTTAGGATTTAGTAGTTACGGACGATTAATTAAAAGTTACCCTTTTTTATCCTTTAATAGATTTAAAACTAGAACGGCAGTGATGCGTGTAGGTTAGGGTTTCTGGAGGGAAAAGGAATCCCACTCTTAACCCTTATCTCGACACGGAACTCCGTTCATATTTAGCCTTTATCAAAACCATCATTAATCTAATCTCTAACCGCGGTCGGGACTAACAATAAATTGGTAGCGCGCCCGATTAGGATGTTAATGATTCTTTTGATAAAGTTTATAAACTTTATAGGACGTAAAAAGAGTTTATAGATGTTCATCATCCATTAGCCTACCCTAATCCTACGAACCCTAACAAGCGGAGAATTACTCGCGCATGTTGGGAGAAAAAGAGATGGAGAGAAAATGCAATAAACTACCTTTATTAATCAACAAGATCAAGTACACTTTGATTCTTTAGAAAATGATTACAAAAACCTAGTTTGCTTCTCGATCTCTTCTAAGGATGTAGATGAACCGTTGATGATCAGCCTGGATGCGTGAGCCGTCTTGGACTTCGTGATCTCATCGGCTTGATGATTTTTCCAGGAGGCTCTCGGTCCATATTTATAGTCCAAAGCCAGAAACCTTTGCTTCCAAATTAGGTAAATAACAGCAGAGATTCACCCAAAAATTTTGCACTTCGTATCTCCCTAAGATTGCCGCGGATCCGCGGCCCAAAGAGGGGTATGGCCGCGGATCCGCGACCATTAAATCTCAGCCCTTCATCAAACTTCAGAGGCTCTGTCTTTGTGACATTTGGTGATCCTTGGAACCTTTGTAACATGGAAATCTTTGCGTGGTTGCTGCCAGACTTGGTCTCCAAGTTTTTCTTTCTTAATTAGGCAAGTTTTCTTTAACAACTTGATTTCCTTGATTTTAGTCTTGAAAAATTCTGCACAACCTGGAAAAATTCTGCACAACAACTCAAATAATATTTTGTAGATTTTGTTCTACTAGGATTTGGTCAATGATATTATTTGCATACATTTTCCTACCAAATGCTAATTATAATATATCAACACATGGAAAATATTATTTTTACAGATAAACCCTCATATGTATGATATATTATAATAAAGACCTTTTTTAATATGAAAATGGTAGAAAAAATGTAATAACAAATGTGCAGTTTTATCAACTGAACAGATATGTACTTGACTACTGGGACTATGATGCAGATCATACTAGTGGGGCCAGGGTAGTCTACGAGTACATCCTATAACTGTTCCTAGTCGAGGGTGTATCGAGACAGGGTATCGATACTCCAGAGTAGACTAGCGTATACGAATCTTGACCCATATGATGGGAAATGGATGATCCCACATCCATTGGTGTTTGACATCATAGATGGTATACGGGTTATCAGTGGAGACTAGGTACACTGAACGGACTCGCCGAGAACTCCCTGTTGGTATTATACCTATCGTCAGATAGCAGTTCTCTGGTGACACTGGTACAGGTTAGTCTGTAGATCCGAGATCGTCATATAGTCTTGTGTGATTCCCACTGTGCTTTGATTTCCACCTTACCACGTTCAAGAAAACGTGCAAAACGGTAGCTTTTGGGTACAGTCCCGAATCACATGGAGGCAATGAGCGATAGGAGGGGTTTCGTCTCTCCCGGTATTGGGGGTTGATGTTGCGCTGTGTTCGATTGGCTATAACTGGAAGTCCCTGGCCAGGGCTGATATGGAGATATACTGGTAAGTGTTATCAGTAGTTTCTCGACCCGTTATGAGCCTCACATCGACACGACTTATCGGTTACTGGGGTCTGACGTTTACCACCCCAGACTGGATATGTGACATATCGGACGAAGAGACCGGATTGTACGGTAGTGTTACTGATTGGATTTACAGGAGTTAGAGCAGACTTGCTTGTTGATTTTCTGATCGCTCAATACCCGGGTGGCCGTTGCGTTTAGCTGACCGGTTGCGGCTTGTTGGTGTTTGATGTGATCATCACTTACTGCCGACGTATTGACGAGTCTTTAGAGTCCTACATAGATGTTTCCTGGCTCAGAAAAAACAAAGTAGGAGCACATATGCGATATGTGCGGGATCGAGATTGATACGCGTATGTGATACCGTATTCTATTCTCGCGATATGTGATATCGGCCGGTTATATGTGAGATAGCCGGGTTATCGGATCAAGTGTTGATTGTGTGTGTATGTGTGTGTGTGTGTGTGTGTGTGTATTATATGCTCACTTAAATATTTATTATTCTCACTTATGATGCATTTAACATATATGTGATATATGTTTATTGTATTGTTTTATTTTGTTACATGAATATTATATATGTGATATATAATATTGTGACATGCTAGGTTACACATGCAACATGTATGTATGAGACTCATACCATGCTAGGGTTTATGTTAGGGTTTCATTTATCATTAAGTAATTACAAATTAGTGGATTTAATCAAAACTAGAAGCTTGTAGATAAGTTTTGACTTAGTCTACTCTTTTGTTTCTACTTAAGATATTTTGTGACCTAACCATTAACCCTTACCATGGTTAATTCTCTACATGGGTTAGTGTATGAATGATATACTCACATAAGGGTTGCATTTGAACCATGGGAGATATTTTAATCACTTGAGATATTTTTCTTCTTATTCTTCCTCATCTCATTTTTTGCTCTCTAGATTTTGAGATCAAGAAGAAAAATAGTGAGAAATTAAATACTAAAGTTAGCTAAATTCCTACTTCATCATCCTCTTCTATACTAGCCATATAGATTAGTATGTTAGCTTCACTAATTCTGTATTAATGAAGAGTGAGCTTGAGTCCGTGTTTTCTCGACGTAGATCATCATAGATTTTGAAGACTTCAAGTAAGGATGCATCGTACATCTTGTGGAGCCTCTCAAGAGTTCGGGAGTTCATGGATCGCAGCGAAGGGACCACTACTCGGAGCTTATGAAGCTAAGGAACGGACTACAAAGGTTGTAATCTCTATCACTTAGATGTAAAGTTGTTTACATGCAAAGTTAACCCTAATTCTCTAGTTCGATTACTTGGTTGGTTTGTTTAGCACCCCAAAATTTTAATATAGCATGTTTGATACTTGCCAAAACCTTGCTAAGGTGCTAAGCTAACCCTACACCCTGGAGGTGTAGCCCCGCTAACACCATTCTAGGCACCTACTTGGCTTATAGCATTGATTGTAAAGTTAAAAAATTCTCCTGAAGAGTAGCGGATTCTCACGGTAGGATCAGGACCCAACTATCATTGTGTGATGATTTTGAAGGAAGCCTGCCAAAAACACCACACTCCAGAAGGTATGCTACACTAGCAAGTTTCCCGTATGTTTGAAACTCCCGATATTATTTTTGCCCCGAGCGCTTATAACCTTGACGAAGGTCAAAACATTATAAGTTGCAAGTCAAGTTCAATCCGTCATTGTCCAGATTAATCTAGACCCATTCGAACAAGCCCTTCACGAAGGTCAAAACAGTTGTACGCCTTCCTAGATTAATGCATCTATCAATGCTATAGATAAGTACCCACTAGCTACCAAACACTATGCCCTGACAAAGGTCAAAACATATAGCATGAATACTAGAAGATACCTATCTGAAATGACGGAGGGTTACAGCTGGTTTTGGCGAAAACCGTTAACGTAATGAACTTAATGTAGTCGAAGGAACCGAATAGCTTTTGAAAATGAGTGGTTTAAGCTCCGCTTTTAAAATTGCTTTTTGAAGAAAACCGGGTAGTTTTGTAATTGTTCCAACGGCATCAGATTTTAGGTTTATTACTTTAGATTAATCAATATTAATACGGTCCCATCAATTAACCTTAATATTGTAGAAAAGAAATGAAAACAGAACGTTCGCTTATGCCATCCGCATTTGCCAAGGGGCCCCGTCATGCACCGTTAGGTTACTTAACTAACGGCAGAGCGGTGGCTGGACTAGCACGGGTGCAAAATATAAGCAACGTTTATTATATAATATATATATATATAGCAATTCGTCTCACGCAATGATATTCATTCCAGATCACAGATCACAACATCACAGATGAATATATTGGATATACTAGGATTTCCGTGTTTCGTTTTTGCCTAGAATGAAAAACGGATTCCACGGTCATGATGAATAGCCAAACCCCACCCTACACCCCTACGGGTGCGGCAAACTACATGGCAAATTCCCGAAGTGAAGAAACCTCTCTCAATAAAAAGAGTAGGCCACTCGACACTTCAAGAACCCGGTAGTTTGTGCACACCACCTTGGGTCTATCCTAGGCGCAAGAAAATAAATGAAATAGTACAACGGTGGCTACAAGCTCAACTCAGATGTACCCCGCAAAAGGATATTATATCAATTTTACAAATATACATGAATGAAAGAAAAGAACACTCTTCTAACATCTCCCGGCTATTCATTCATGACGATCCAATACTTCATATAGACAAACCATCAAGAAGATACAGATATGTGCAACCCCCACTAATCGGCATATAGCAATTAGCAGACGTTTATCAACATATATACAATCACAAAACATAGATTAGAAAAAAACATAGAATTTCGAAAATAACATTCTGTGTCTACCCCATGCACAAGCCAGTACATAAACAAATCTCGGTAGAAACCAAATATGCCAAAAAATCATATTTCCAAATATTAGAACCACAGAAAAAATTGAGAGCAAATTGGCCATGACTCGACCGCGGATCCGCGGCTAAAAGACCTGTTTGGTCACGGTTCCGCGGTCTAGTTGGTGGATTAGGTTCTCAAAATTTTTCCTTGTTCTTAAAAAACCTGCATGTATTTTTAATGTCACTGAAATGATTTTTTGAACAGTTTTGAAAATCGACAGCAAGCATTATTTGGAATTGTGATTTCGGGCAATTTTTTGTCGATCGAAATTCTAACTACTTGCTAACTAACTAGTTAAGATTTAAGTAGACTTTGATACCTGTGTAAGGCGATGTCGCACATCCCGTGGGTTCGCGGGGAGGCAGAATTCACAAAAAAACGATTTTTAATTTGCAACATCGACCAAAACTCTAGGATATTAACAGAAACCCTAACTAGAAAAACTATAAAGAGGTTCTAAACTACTTGTGAAACAGTTTTATACCTCTAGAGTTTAAGTCCTTTGGGTCTTCTTCTTCTCCTCTTCTTAAGCTCCTAGATAGTTTGTATCAAATTCGGTCATCGGATTCCTTGTGTCCAAGATGATCCACGAGAGTCTTTGGTTCAAGCCTCAACCTCAAGAATGAGGTAACTAAGGTATCTAGTTTGCTAATCTAGATAGCTTAGGAGGTGTAGAATACTAATTAGACTATTTTATCTCAAGGAACCCTAGAATTCACAACACATATGAAGGTTAGGGCTTGAGGAAGAAAGAGGAGAGGAAAAATGGAGAGAGAAAGAGCAAACACAAATGAGCTAGAGTCAAGAGGCAAGTGAGGAATGGCTAAGTCATTCACAATAATCAAGCATGCAATATTTTCAATAGAAAATTTGCAACCATGCTTGAATAGTAAAGACAAATGAAATAAATAAATGAATTAGCCATTCTTCAACCATGCTACAAATATCTCCATTTTCCACCTCATTAATCTATTTCCAAAAATAGATAAATCCAATAATGGGGTGTCCCCTTCTAGAAGTATCTCTTGTAAAATTACAAGAATGCCCTCACTGTATATACATACCCGTATTGGTACTGCAAAAAAACTGAATACAAAGAGATAAAAATAATCCAATAATATAATAATAGAATGCGGCTTAATCCTAAACCCACTAGTATTATCCGTTCGAACAATATCCGTGCTGTTAGTCCACGTATATGATCGGAACCTGAAAGTATGTCTTATCACCTCTACTAGGTTTATATAAGTATCAAGTATGCAATTTAAAAAAATCTAAAGGTCTCAGTCATACAAACCTAGAATCTAACCAGAGAATTATGGTTTTGTAGCAAGAAAACAAGTTCTAAACTAAGTGATGGTGGTTTACAACCTTTGTAGACCAAGTCGTTCACTTCTAAAACTCCAAGTTGTAGTCCCTAGAACTCTTCTTTGACTCCACTTGACAAAGGATTGAGCTTGCATGAAGTCTTCGAAGCCGAAGATGATCTATCTTGAAGTCTCATTCACTCAAGCTCACTCTTCACTAATCAAGGTATTAGTGAAGAAAACAACCTAAACTAATGGGCTAGATTAGTTGAATCGATCGAATTGTCTAATTTTGCCTAGCTATCTGTGATTGTGATACAATATGTGGAATTCATATAGTTAGGCTTGAAATCCGTAATATGTGATATTTTGGGTTTATAATGTCTAAGGTAATTATGGATTCCAAATGTTGTAGTTTTTCATTTTCTTTTCTGTGACCGTAAGTGTAATATGTGGTGTATCGCCGATTTCGTTTCTATACATCAATGACAATTGGGATACGCATATTTAATTACGTTGATGACATGTGATGTTATGTGTTGTTGTGATATGTTATATTGGATCGTCGTGATTAGAATAGCTGGGGGGTTTATGAAAGATGAGAGTTTTTATTTTCATTCATGTAAAATTCATTGTATGTAGTATTCTTTTATTGGGGCACTTCCGGGTTGAGGATGATGTCACCATTGTTGTATATTATTTACTTTTCCGCATTAGGATAGACCCAAGGCGGGGAGCACAAGTAACCGGATTCTAGGGTCCAGAGGGAGACCATCTCGAGGAGTCGAGACCGGGTCATCTAACTCTAGAATTGGTAAGATTGCTTGCCGCTCTCGTAGGGGTCTAGGGATGTGGGTTTGGCTATTCATCACGACCGTGGAATCCGCGTTTTTACTGGCTTAAATAAAACAAGGAATTCCTAGTATATCCAATATTTTATATGTGATTCTTCTGCTGCTGATATTCTATGATGTGATCATTTTATATACGTGAGACGAATGCTTATACTATAAATATATGATATATAAATATTATTGCTTTCGTTTCTTCTGTGATGCTTAGGAAGAATATATGATTGGAATTCATTAATGAGATTAATGAAAAGAAAAGAAATCTAAAAGATATTATAGAATCAAATTTTCAAAAAGGGTAGCTCTAGTTTTTGCTTTGCATAGCGGTGTTCCTTGTAGAATATCCAGCATCTTATTCGATAAGGAAAGAGCCGAGATCCCTTCACCGGGAGTGACCTCTTTAGCGAAACTAGCAGATGCTACAACTCACTCGGTTTTGTTTTTGATTGCTTCTATAGTTTTTGCTTTGCATAGCGGTATTCCTTGTAGAATATCCAGCACCTTATTCGATAAGGAAAGAGCCGAGATCCCTTCACCGGGAGTGACCTCTTTAGCGAAACTACTAAAAGCCTAAAAAACACTCCTTTTCAAAATCACTCGTTTCTACAACGATATCAAGTTCATTACGTAAAAGGTTTTCATAAAAAAAACCTGCCGTAGCCCTCCGTCATTTTAGATAAGTCCTACTTGGTATTCGTGCTGCGTTTGTTGACCTTATCAAGGCGTAGTGTACGGTAGCTAATTAGTGTATATCTGCTAAAGTATGAAATGCGATTGGATTAGGGCAGTCGTACGACCTTGTTGACCTTGTCAAGGGTCGTGCGGGTAGGTTTAAATTCAATCATGAAATGTACGGGTTGAACTTGACTTGCGATTTATAGTTTGTTGACCTTGTCAAGGTCATAGATCGCTAGGGGAAAAAAGATATTATCGGGAATTTCAAGTGTTGAAATTTGCAATGAGATTGCATACCATCTATGAGATAGTTGGATCCCGATACCCACTACGAGTAAGAGTTACTCCTGAGAGAGTTTTACATTTTACAATTAACTAACCCATTAGGTGTCTAGAAAAGTGTTAATGGGGTTACCCCTAAGGGAAAATGAGGTTTATCTTAATTAGGTCTGTACGAAAGCACGGGGAACCTCTCTCAAAGTACCGGCACTGGCCTGGCTGAACGATTAGCGAAGTTGTAGACCGTAATTAATCCCGGCTAGTCTTTCCTTTTTAGGGTTTTTTGAAGGAAGATTTGATTAAAACAGTGGGAGCCATCCTGATTAGATAAGATAATAACTAATCTAATCTTGCAAGAGCATACGTTAAAGTGTTTCCTTCTCTCTCTCTCCAGGTAGCGACCATGTCAGGCCTTAATCAAGATAATAATATGGATGTATTGACTGAACCCGCTTGTTATACTGAGAAGAGGAATATTGGTTCCGTTCTCTCTTATAATTGTTATAAGACTGAACAGGGAATAGGGAATTCTAGAATTCACATGCCGCCCGGACGAAGAATATGCATGATGATGCATCTTCTTCGGGTGTGTTTGTTATCTAGAACTGTTTCTCAGTTCACTCTACGTCCTGGGTATTAGATATCGGATCAGGATCTCACATATGTAATATGTTGCATGAGCTAAAGAGAGGTAGAGAACTGGGAATGGGTGATCATTCCATAAAAGTAGCGAATGGTGCAAATGTTGCAGCCAAAGCAGTTGGCGAATATCACCTTGTATTACCAAGTGGTAAAACATTGATTCTGAACGAATACTATTACATACCGAACATGATATGCAACATTATATCAGTTTCTTTATTAAGTAAAGAAGGATATAATTTTATAGTACAAGATAATGTTATGAACATCTTCCTGAATCAAAAGTTGATTGGATCAGGCTCGTTAAATAATGGCATCTACATTCTAAATCAAACTACAGTTCTTAATGTGCAAAACACAAACAAGAGGAAGAGTTCAGAAATGAACGAATTCTTCTTGTGGCATTGTAGACTAGGTCATATCAATGCGACACGACTAGCTAAGTTACATAAGGATGGATATTTAAATTCGTTCGAATTTTCATCTTATGAAACTTGTCAGTCATGTCTCAAAGGCAAGATGACCAAAACTCCGTTTAGTGGACACGGAGAAAGAGTTACGGAACTCTTGGGACTGATACATAGTGATGTATGTGGTCCCATGTCTGCATATGCCAAAAATGGTTCCTCGTACTTCATTACCTTCACTGACGATCTCTCAAGATACGGACATGTGTTCCTGTTGAAACACAAGTCTGAACCTTTTGAGAAATTCAAAGAATATAAGCATGAAGTCGAGAACCAAACAGGTAAAAGTATTAAGATCTTTCGATCTGATCGAGGAGGAGAATACTTGAGCAATGAGTTCCTGAACTATCAAAAAGAGAATGTGATTCTCTCTCAGCTTATTACTCCGTATACACCACAGCACAACGGTGTATCGGAACGGAGGAACCGCACCCTATTAGATATGGTACGCTCTATGATGAACACTGCTGAGTTACCTATTTTCTTTTGGGGTTATGCGCTTGAGACAACAACATACCTATTGAATCAAGTTCCATCTAAATCTGTACCTACCACACCATATCAGATATGGAGTGGGAAGAGACTATATCTTAAACAAGTTAAGATATGGGGTTGTCTGGCCTATATCAAAAGGCAAAATCCAGACAAACTAGAGGCACGATCGGTTCTTTGCAAGTTAGTGGGATATCCAAATAATTCATATGGATATTTTTTCTACCACAGTGAGGAACAAAAGGTGTTTATTGCTCAACATGCCACCTTTTTAGAAAAGAAATTTCTTGTAAAGGAAATTAGTGGCAAAGAAGTAGAACTGGAAGAAGTTCCAGTTACACAAACTACAACTGAAGATTTAGTGGAACCAGAGGATTCGATAGTTCCCGACGAACCCCAGCCTATCCGCCGATCTAGTAGGGTTCCTCATCTGCTTGAGAGATACTATAGTTTTCTCATAGATGGTGGGAGCGAGGACTGCATCATGGAAGATGATGACCCGACTAGCTTCGAGCAGGCCATCACGAGTGGGGACTCTGTGAAATGGCTGGATGCAATGCGATCTGAGATGGAATCCATGTACACCAACAAAGTATGGACTTTGGAAGTTGCTCCTGAAGGGGTAAAACACATTGGGAGCAAATGGATCTTTAAGAAGAAACTTGGTGTACATGGAAAAGTTAAGGCTTTCAAAGCTAGACTTGTTGTAAAGGGTTTTCGTCAACGACCAGGTGTGGATTATGATGAAACCTTTTCTCTAATGGCTATGCTTAAGTCCATCCGGATCTTACTTGCTATTACTGCATACTATGATTACGAAATCTGGCAAATGGATGTTAAGACCGCCTTTCTAAATAGTGATTTAGAGGAGTGCGTGTACATGACTCAGCCAGAGGGCTTCGTAGACAGTGGGAGCAGCAGAAATGTATGCAAGCTGCTTAAATCCATCTATGGGTTAAACCAGGCATCACGAAATTGGAACATCTGTTTTGATGTTGTAGTCAAAGAGTTTGACTTTATCAAAAACGTAGATAAACCTTGTATTTACAAGAAGGTGGTAGAGGGTTAGGTTGTCTTCCTCGTATTATACGTAGATGACATACTCTTGATAGGAAATGATTTTCCTATGCTGCACTCGGTCAAGCTCTTCTTATCACAAAGATTCTCAATGAAAGATCTAGGTGATGCCTCCTGCATTTTGGGGATTAAGATCTATAGAGATAGATCTAAAAGGATACTGGGATTGTCCCAATCCAGGTACATTGACACCATACTAAAAGGGTTTAGTATGGAAGAATCCAAGCGTGGGAATTTACCTACGATCTTTGGACCCACTCTCTCCAAAGAGATGTCTCCTAAGACTGATTTGGAGAGAGCTCGCATGCAAGGGATACCCTATGCTTCGGCAGTAGGATCTATCATGTACGCGATGCTATGTATCAGACCCGATGTAGCATACCAACTAAGTGTAGTGAGTAGGTATCAAGTAGATCCAGGAGAGAGTCACTGAATAGCTGTGAAGAACATTCTCAAGTACTTGAGAAGGACTAAAGAGATGTTCTTGGTGTATGGTAACGGAGAACTCCAGGTGGAGTCCTTTACCAATTCGAGCTTCCAAAGTGATAAGGACGACTCTAAGTCGCACTCGGGATTTGTCTTTACCCTCAATGGAGGGGCGGTGTGTTGGAAGAGTTCCAAACAGGAAACTGTTGCAGACTCGACGATAGAGGCTGAATACATCGCTGCCAACGATGCTGCCAAAGAGGCTGTCTGGATAAAGAAGTTCATTACAAAACTTGGAGTGGTTCCGTCCATCGAGCATCCAAAACCTTTGTATTGCGATAACAATGGAGCTGTGGCTTTGGCCAAGGAATCCATGTCCCATCAGAGATCCAGGCATATTCTGAGGTGGTATCACCTGATCCGGGAGATAGTTGATCGCCGGGAGATAGTTGATTGCCGGGAGATCGAGGTCAGGAGAGTTGACACGAAGGATAACATTGCGAATCTATTCATAAAGGCTATTCCCCAGATACAATTTGAGAGACTCTTTGGGATGTTGGGTATGAGATACTACAACAGCTAGCCTTAGTGCAAGTGGGAGATTGTTAGTTATGTATATGCCCTAGAGACCATTGTTGTACATATGATGTATATTATAGTGGATACTTGGATATATATATAGAGGACTTTCTTGCTCGATATGATAGTATGCTATCTGGTTTTACTTTGTCTTAACATATTGAATGGTATTGGGTTACAGTCTTACTCTCACATGTTGATAAAGCCCATAGGATATGTACTAGACTACTGTGACTATGATGCAAATCATACTAGTGGGGCCAGGGTAGTCTACGAGTACATCCTATAACTGTTTCTAGTCGAGGGTGTATCGAGATAGGGCATTGATACTCCAGAGTAGACTAGTGTGTACGCATCTTGACCTATATGATGGGAAATGGATGATCCCACATCCATTGGTGTTTGACATCATAGATGGTATACGGGTGCTCAGTGGAGACTGGGTACACTGAACGCACTCGCCGAGAACTCCTTGTTGGTATTATACCTATCGTCGGATAGCAGTTCTCTGGTGACACTGGTACATGTTAGTCTGTAGACCCGAGATCGTCATAGAGTCTTGTGTGATTCCCACTGTGCTTTGATTTCCACCTTACTAAGTTTAAGAGAACGTGCAAAACGGTGGCTTTTGGGTATATTCCCGAATCATATGGAGGCAATGAGCGATAGGAGGGGTTTCGTCTCTTCCGGTATTTGGGGTTGATGTTGCGCTGTATTCGATTGGCTATAACTGGAAGTCCCTGGCCAGGGCTGATATGGAGATATACTGGTAAGTGTTATCAGTAGTTTCTCGACCCGTTATGAGCCTCACATCGACACGACTTATCGGTTACTGGGGTCTGACGTTTACCACCCCTAGACTGGATATGCGACATATCAGACGAAGAGACCGGACTGTACGGTAATGTTACTGATTGGATTTACAGGAGTTAGAGCAAACTTGCTTGTTGATCTTCTGATTGCTCAATACCCGGGTGGACGTTACGTTTAGCAGACCGGTTGCGGCTTGTTGGTGTTTATGTGATCATCACCTACTGCCGGCATATTGACGAGTCTTTAGAGTCCTACATAGAGGTTTCCAGGCTCAGGTAAAACGGAGTAGGAGCACATATGTGATATGTGCGGGATCGAGATTGATACGCGTATGTGATATCGTATTCTATTCTCGCGATATGTGATATCGGTCGGTTATATGTGATATAGCCGGGTTAACGGATCAAGTGTTGATTCGATGAAATAATATATATATATATATATATATATATATATTATATGCTCACTTAAATATTTATTATTCTCACTTATGATGCATTTAACATATATGTGATATATGTTTATTGTATCGTTTTCTTTTGTTACATGAATATTATATATGTGATATATAATATTGTGACATACTAGCTTACATATAAAACATGTATGTATGAGACTCATACCATGCTAGGGTTTATCTTAGGATTTCATTTATCATTAAGTAATTACACATTAGTGGATTTAATCAAAGTTAGAAGCTTGTAGATAAGTTTTGACTTAGTCCACTCTTTTGTTTCTACTTAAGATATTTTGTGACCTAACCATTAATCTTTACCATGGTTAATTCTCTACATGGGTTCGTGTATGGATGATATACTCATACAAGGGTTGCATTTGAACCATGAGGGATATTTTCATCCCTTGAGATGTTTTTCTTCTTCCTCATCTCATTTTTTGCTCTCTAGATTTTGAGATCAAGAAGAAAAATAGTGAGAAATTAAATACAAAAGTGAGCTAAATTCCTACTTCATCATCCTCTTCTATACTAGCCATATAGATTAGTGTGTTAGCTTCACTAATTCCGTATTAGTGAAGAGTGAGCGTGAGTTCGTGTTTCCTCGACGTAGATCATCATAGATTTTGAAGACTTCAAGCAAAGACGCATCATACATCTTGTGGAGCCTCTCAAAAGTTCGGGAGTTCATGGATCACAGCGAAGGGACCACTACTCGGAGGTTATGAAGCGAAGGAATGGATTACAAAGGTTGTAATCCTTATCACTTAGATGTAAAGTTGTTTATATGCAAAGTTAACCCTAATTCTCTAGTTCGATAACTTGGTTGGTTTGTTTAGCACCCCAAAATTTTAATATAGTATGTTTGATGCTTGCCAAAACCTTGCTAATGTGCTAAGCTAACCCTACACCCTGGAGGTGTAGCCCCGCTAAAACTATTCTAGGCACCTACTTAGTTTATAGCATTGATTGTAAAGTGAAAAAATTCTCCCGAAAAGTAGCGGATACTCACGGTAGGATCAGGACCCAACTATCAATGTGTGATGATTTTGAAGGAAGCCTGCCAAAAACACCACACTCCAGAAGGTATGCAACACTAGCAAGTTTCCTGTATGTTTGAAACTCCCGATATTATTTTTGCCCCGAGCGCTTATAACCTTGACGAAGGTCAAAACATTATAAGTTGCAAGTCAAATTCAATCCGTCATTGTCCAGATTAATCTAGTCCCATTCGTACAAGCCCTTGACGAAGATCAAAATAGTTGTACGCCTTCCTAGATTAATGCATTTATCTATGCTACAGATAAGTACCCACTAGCTACTAAACACTATGCCTTGACGAAGGTCAAAACATATAGCATGAATACTAGTAGATACCTATCGGAAATGACGGAGGGCTACGGCTGGTTTTGGTGAAAACCGTTAACGTAATGAACTTGATGTAGTCGAAGGAACCGAATAGCTTTTGAAAATGAGTGGTTTAAGCTCCGCTTTTAAAATTGCTTTTCGAAGAAAACCGAGTGGTTTTGAAATTGTTCCAACGGCATCAGATTTTAGGTTTATTACTTTAGATTAATCAATATTAATACGGTCCCATCAATTAACCATATCATTGTAGAAAAGAAACGAAAATAGAACATACGCTTATACCATCCGCATTTGCCAAGGGCCCCCGTCATGCACCGTTAGGTTACTTAACTAACGGCAGAGCGGTGGCTGGACTAGCACCGGTGCGAAACATAAGCAACGTTTATTATATAATATATATTTAGCCATTCGTCTCACGCAATGATATTCATTCCAGATCACAGATCACAACATCACAGATGAATATATTGGATATACTAGGATTTCCGTGTTTCGTTTTAGCCTAGAACGAAAAATGGATTCCACGGTTATGATGAATAGCCAAACCCCACCCTACACCCCTACGGGTGCGGCAAACTACATGGCAAATTCCTGAAGTGCAGCAACCACCCTCAATAAAAAGAGTAGGCTACTCGGCACTTCAAGAACCCGGTAGTTTGTGCATCCTGAAAGGTTCCTAGGCACCCTAGTGAGGTCTCACAAGGCATCGAACATGCCAATTTCAAAAAAAATGGTGCCGAGAAACCCTAGACTACGGATCGTTGCTAGAATTCTAGGCGAAACGGAAAACTAGTTAACTATTTAACTATAGGTTAGATGCTACAACCTTTGTAGATCCGGATTTCCACCTCCTTAGCTCCACGTGGTCATGCCCTCGCTGTCCATCATGAATTCTCGACTCATTCGTCGGCTTCATCGGAAAACGGGCGAGCAAGGTCGTCGGCTTCGTGTCAAAGACGATCTACGTCGAGGTTGCACTAGTTCAAGCTCCGACTTCACCAAGTAGTGAAACTTGTGAAGAAAACACCCAAAACCACTTGGCAAGAGGTAGAGGATGAAGAAATAGGAGGTGGGTTCACTTTAGATTTGGATTTCTCTCACTAAAACTCAAGTTGCCATTGATGTAGCAAGCTTGAAGAAGAAGAAGATGAAGATGGTTATGATAAGTTCTATATATAAAAAGAAAATAGAAAATCAATACTTATCATAACTTAAACTAGGGTTAAGTGTAGAGAATAAACCATGGTCATTTGAGTAGGTTAGGGTTAAGCATGAAGACAAGAATGGTTAGCAAAGTCAAAGCTTCATGAAGCTTCAACATAAAACAAATAAAGCCACCATTCTTATCTTAATCCATTTCAAATAAATAAACAAACAAATAAATAAATAAATGAATATGCAAAACCCTAATTATCAAATTAACCATGGATTAATTCTATACACTTAACTAAATGATCAAGTATCATCAAACATGATACAAAAATGTGCACGAAAGCATATCACATATACAATGTGCATCAAGTGAGAAAAATCCGTTTAAAGTGAACTAATACTAGTTAATGCAAAGTAATATATCAAATATATAATTATACATCAAATCATTAAATCAACATTTGATTCAATGATCCGGTCATGTCGCACATAACCGACTAGTATTTAATGTATCGATTTATCGAATCAATGATTCGATAACTAGGTCATATCGAATATAACCAATCGAAACATATATCGCGAGAATGAAATGCGGTATCATATACACGCATTATTCTCGGTCCTGCACATATCTCATATGCGCTCCTATTTCGTTTCGCTTGAGCCAGGAAACCTCTGTGTAGGACTCTAAAGACTCGTCAATACGCCGGTAGCAGATGATGATCATATCAAGCACCCACAACCCGCAAGCGGTCTGCTAAACGTAACGGCCACCCGGGTATTGAGCGATCAGAAGATCGACGAGCTAGCCCGCTCACACTCCTACGAATCCGACCAGTAACACTTACCGTATAGTCCGGTCTCTTCGTCTGATACGTCGCATATCAAGTCTAGGGGTGGTATACGTCAGACCCCAATAACCCGATAAGTCGTGCCGATGTGAGGCTCATAACGGGTCGAGAAACTACTGGTAACACTTACCAGCAAATCTCTGATCAGCCCTGGCCAGGGACTTCCCTGCTACGGCCAATCGAGCACAGCACAACATCAACCCCCAATACCGGGAGAGACGAAACCCCTCCTATCGTTCATTGCCTCCATGTGACTCGGGACTGTGCCCAAAGACCACCGTTTTGCACGCCCTCATGGACGTGGTAAGGTGGAGATCAAAGCACAGTGGGAATCACACAAGACTCTATGACGATCTCGGGTCTACAGACTAACCTGTACAAGTGTCACCTGAGAACCGCCATCTGACGTGAGGTATAATACCATCTGGGAGTTCTCGGCGAGTCCGTCCAGTGTACCCAGTCTCCACTGAGCACCCGTATACCATCTCTGATGTCAAACACCAATGGATATGGGATCATCCATCGCCCATCACATGGGTCGAGAAGCGTATACGCTAGTCTACACTGGTATATCGATGCCCCGTCTCGATACACCCACGACTAGGGACCTTGAAGGATGTACTTATGGACTACCATGTCCCCACTAGTATGATCTGCATCATAGTCCAGGTAGTCAAGTACACATCCTAAGGGCTTTACCAACATGTAACTATAAGACAGTATAAAGAGACTAGTGTACATGTTAAGATAAAGAGTAACCAGATAGCATACTATCATATCGAGAAAAAAAGTCATCTCTATATATGTCCAAGCATCCAATATAATATACAACATCTGTACAATACTGGCCTCTAGGGCATACATACAACTAACAATCTCCCACTTGCACTAGGGCCAGCTGCTGTAGTATCGCATACCGAGCATCCCGAAGAGTCTCTCAAACTGTATCTGGGGAATGGCCTTCGTGAGTGGATCCGCAGTGTTGTTCTTCGTGTCAACCCTCCTGACCTCGATCTCCCGGCGATCAACTATCTCCCGGATCAGGTGATACCGCCTCAGAATATGCCTGGATCGCTGATGGGACCTGGGTTCCTTGGCCAAAGCCACCGCTCCATTGTTATCGCAATACAAAGGTATTGGATGCTCAATGGATGGAACCACTCCAAGTTCAGAAATGAACTTCTTGATCCAGACAGCTTCTTTAGCAGCATCGTTGGCAGCGATGTATTCAGCCTCCATCGTCGAGTCTGCCACGGTTTCCTGCTTGGAACTCTTCCAGCTAACCGCCCCTCCGTAAAGGGTAAAGAAAAAGCCCGACTGCGACTTAGAGTCGTCTTTATCACTCTGAAAGCTCGAATCGGTAAAGGACTCCACTTGGAGTTCTCCGTTACCATACACCAAGAACATATCTCTAGTCCTTCGCAAGTACTTGAGAATGCTCTTCACAGCTGTCCAGTGACTCTCTCCAGGATCAGCTTGATACCTGCTCACTACACTTAGTGAGTATGCTACATCGGGTCTGGTACATAGCATCGCATACATGATAGAGCCTACTGCCGAAGCATAGGGTATCCCTTGCATGCGAGCTCTCTCCAAATCAGTCTTGGGAGACATCTCTTTGGAGAGAGTGACTCCAGAGATCGTGGGTAAGTTCCCACGCTTGGACTCTTCCATACTAAACCTCTTTAGTATGGTGTCAATGTACCTGGATTGGGACAATCCCAAAATCCGTTTGGATCTATCTCTATAGATCCTAATTCCCAATATGCAGGAGGCATCACCAAGATCTTTCATTGAGAATCTTTGTGATAAGAAGAGCTTGACCGATTGCAGCATAGGAATGTCATTTCCTATCAAGAGTATGTCGTCCACGTACAATACGAGGAAGACAACCTTACTCTCTGCCACCTTCTTGTAGATACAAGGTTCATCTGGATTTTTGACGAAATCAAACTCTTTGATAACGACGTCAAAGCAGATGTTCCAACTCCACGATGCTTGCTTTAATCCATAAATGGATTTAAGCAGCTTGCACACCTTTCCGCTGCTCCCACTGTCTACGAAGCCCTCTGGCTGAGTCATGTACACGCACTCTTCTAAATCACCATTTAGAAAGGCGGTCTTAACATCCATTTGCCAGATTTCGTAGTCATGAAAGGCAGCAATGGCAAGCATGATTCGGATGGATTTAAGCATAGCCACTGGAGAAAAGGTCTCGTCATAGTCCACACCTGGTCTTTGACGAAAACCCTTTGCTACTAGTCTAGCTTTGAAAGTCTCCACTTTCCCATCTACACCAAGTTTCTTCTTGAAGATCCACTTGCTCCCAATGGGTTTTACCCCTTCAGGAGCAACTTCCAAAGTCCATACTTTGTTGGTGTACATGGAATCCATCTCAGACCGCATAGCATCCAGCCATTTCACTGAGTCCCCACTCGTGATGGCCTGCTCGAAGCTAGTTGGGTCATCATCCTCCATGATGCAATCCTCGCTCCCACCATCCATGAGAAAACCGTAATATCTCTCAGGTTGGCGAGGAACCCTACTAGATCGGCGGAGTGGCTGAGGTTCATTGGGAGCTACTGAATCCTCTGGTTCCACTAAATCTTCTGTTGTGTTTTGTTCAGCTGGAACCTCTTCCAGTTCTACCTCAGAGCCACTAATCTCTTTTGCAAGAAATTCCTTTTCTAAAAAGGTGGCATGTTGAGCAACAAATACTCTTTGTTCCTCACTGTGGTAGAAGATATACCCTCGCGAATGTTTGGGATATCCAACAAACTTACACAAAACAGATCTTGCCTCGAGTTTGTCCGGTTTTTGTCTTTTGACATAGGCCGGGCAACCCCATATCTTTATAAAATTAAGATATGGTCTCTTCCCTTCCCATATCTCATATGGTGTGGTAGGCACAGATTTGGTGGGAACCCTGTTCAGTAGGTATGCTGCTGTTTCCAGTGCATATCCCCAGAAGGAAACAGGTAACTCAGCTACACTCATCATAGAGCGCACCATATCTAATAGGGTGCGGTTTCTCCGCTCCGATACACCGTTGTGCTGTGGTGTATATGGAGGAGTTAGCTGAGAGAGAATCCCATTCTCTTTTAGGAAGTCCAGGAATTCAATGCTTAAGTATTCTCCTCCTCGATCAGATCGTAGGATTTTAATACTTTTTCCGGTTTGGTTCTCAACTTCTTGTTTATATTCTCTAAATTTCTCAAAAGCTTCTGATTTGTGTTTCATCAGGAACACATATCCGAATCTAGAGAGATCGTCAGTGAATGTAATGAAGTATGAAGAACCATCCCTGGCATGTGTAGACATGGGACCGCATACATCACTATGTATAAGTCCCAAGAGTTCGGTAACTCTTTCTCCGTGTCCCGTAAACGGAGTTTTGGTCATCTTGCCTTTGAGACATGACTGGCAAGTGTCATAAGATGAAAATTCAAACGGATTTAAATATCCATCTTTATGCAACTTAGCTAGTCGTGTCGCATTGATGTGGCCCAGTCTACAATGCCACAAGAAGGATTCGTTGAGTTCAGAACTCTTCCTCTTGTGTGTGTTTGTTATGCTCAGAACTGTTAATTGATTTAGAACATAAATGCCATTGCACAACGTGCCTGATCCAACCAACTTTTGGTTACGGAAAATGTTCATAACATTGTCCTGTAATACAAAATTATATCCCTCTTTACTCAATAAAGAAACCGATATAATGTTGCATATCAGGTTCGGCATGTAATAGCATTCGTTCAGAACCAATGTATCACCAGTTGGTAATACAAGGTGATATTCCCCGACAGTCTTAGCTGCAACAATTGCACCATTTCCAACTCTAATGTCTTTATCACCTTCTCCAAGTTCTCTACCTTTCCTTAGCCCATGTAACTGATTACATATATGGGATCCCGACCCGGTATCCAATACCCAGGACGTAGAGCAAATGGAGAAACAGTTCTCAGTAACGAACACACCCGAAGAAAATGCATCAACATGTACTTTCTTCATTCGGGTGGCATGGGAATCCTGGCATTCCCCTATATCCTGTTCATTCCTATAACTCTTATAGGAAAGAACGGAACCAACGTTCCCCAGCACAGTATAACATGCGGGTTCGGTCAATACATCCATATTATTATCTTCATTAGGGCATGAAATGGTCGCTACCTGGAGAGAGAGAGAAGAAAACACTTTAGCGTATGCTCGTGCAATATCAGATTGGTTATTATCTTATCTAATCAGGATGGCTCCCACTGCTTTTTATCAAATCTTCCTCCAAACCCTAAAAGGAAAGACTAGCCGGGATTAATTACACACTACAAGTTCGCCAATCTTTCAGCCAGGCCAGTGTCGTTACTTTGAGGGAGGTCCCCCGTGCTTTCGCACGAACCTAATTAATGTAAACCTCGTTTTCCCAGAGGCGTAACCCCGTTGACACCTTTCTAGACACCTACTTGATCAGCTAATTGCAATGTGTAAAACTCTCCCAGGAGTAACTCTTACTCGCAGTGGGTATCGGGATCCAACTATCTCATAGAAGGTATGCAATCTCATTGCAAATTTCAACACTTGAAATTCCCGATAATATTTTGCCCCAAGCATCCTATGACCTTGACGGAGGTCAACAAACCACAGGGTGCAAGTCAAGTTCAACCCGTCATTTCTTGATTGAATCAAACCCACCCGCACGACCCTTGACGGAGGTCAACAAGGTCGTACGACTACCCTAATCCAATCTGCATCATATGCATAAGCAGACAAATACTAGTTAGCTACCGCACACTACGCCCTGACGGAGGTCAACAAACGTAGCACGAATACTAAGTAGGATTTATCTGAAATGACGGAGGGCTACGCCAGGTTTTTCTGAAAACCATGAGCGTAATGAACTTGATATCGTTGTAGAATCAAATGAAGTTTTAAAATGGAGTAATTTTGAGGCTTTTCCAGTTTTGCTAAAGGGGTCACTCCCGGTGAAGGGATCGTCGGCCCTTTCCTCGTCGAATGAGGTGCGGGATATATCATATATATCACTGTGCAAAGCAAAAACCCAAAAGCAGTCAAAAGCAAACCGAGTGTGTAGCATCTGCCAGTTATTGCTAAAGGAGTCACTCCCGGTGAAGGGATCTCGGTCCTTTCCTCATCGAATAAGGTGCAGGGTATATCATATATACCGCTGTGCAAAGCAAGAACTGTAGCTACCTGTTTTATTTTAAAATTCGATTCCACAACATCTTAGGTTTCTTATCTTTCATTAATCATATTAATGAAGTCCCATCATTTAAATACCTAAACATCACAGATAGATATGACGTACACTTATGCCATCCGCATTCGCCTCGATGTCCCCTCGTGCACCGTTAGGTTAGGTAACTAACGACAGAGCAGGGCAGGGCTAGCGCGGGTGTAAAACATAAGTAACGTCTATATAATATATCATATATACTATATACTATATCCATCACAGAATCACAACACAGATATCGCAGCAGAATAAACATATGAAATATTGGATATACTAGGACGTCCGTGTTTTCAATACGAGCCAGTATAAAACACGGATTCCACGGTCGTGATGAATAGCCAATCCCACACCCCTAGACCCCTACGAGAGCGGCAAGCAACCCTGCCAATTCTAGGGTTAGGAGACCCGGACTCGACTCCTCGAGTTGGTCTCCCACTGGACCCCAGAACCCGGTTACTTGTGCTCCCCTCCTTGGGTCTATCCTAATGCGGAAAAGTAAATAATATACAAAGGGTGACAACTTCCGCTACCTGGAAGTGCCCCAAATAAAAGAATATTACATACAAGTTTTTACATGAATGAAAATGTAAAACACTCATCTCACATAAAAACCCCCGGCTATTCGAACACGACGATCCAATATAACATATCCAGCAACACATAACATCACATGTCATCAACGTAAGTAAGTATGCATACCCCAATTGTCGTTGACGTATAGCAACGAAACCGGCGATATCACATATTACACTTACGGTCACAGAAAAGAAAGTGTAAAACTACAACAATTGGAATCCGCAACTCCTTTAGACATCGCATGCCTAACAGATATAAATCCCGCATTTTAGTCTCATTATCAAAAACTCTTTTCAATATCATGTGGGACTAAACTGCTAGATTTATAACAATCATTCAGTTATCTCATAACTGTTTGTGAATTCCAATTATTGTATCACATTCCAGATAAACAGAAAATGTTAAACTTTCCGATCGAACATTCGAATACCCAAGTTTTCCCGATACAGCTCAACACATGAAATAAGTCTAACAACATTCAGTTCGTGCCTCAGTACCGACGGTCCAGCCGTAGAAGGGTCAAGCCAACGTCTCATATGTGGCACGTCGTACTGCCCCAAACCCGAAGGTTCAAAGGGCAGTTCAAGACGGTCACATAATCGAGTTAAGGTTTGTTGTCTTCTAGAGGGTCCATCGCGTTACTTGCACTACTTAGAACGTCGTTAAACTACGGAAAAATCCAACACTTGGAAATTTCCCGACAGGGGAAAAATTGGGTAATTATATCCGGTCGAACTTTTTAACATATTCTGAAAATTATCCGGAAAAACACAAAAGACGAAATTTGATACTCCGATCGAAACACCGAATCCCCAAAACAATTCCAGAAAATTCAACTCTTGAATAAATATTAAAAATTCCCAGAAAATCCAGCATAATTAAATATGAGTTACTGTGCAAACATTAATGCGCAATATGAACAGTGAGCGGTGGAAGCGCGGCAAAAGGCATGCTTCTGCCGCGTTTCCGCGGCTGTTTAGATGAATCAAGAGATCGTGTTCCACCATAACTCTTAGATATTCCTGCTGAATTTTTTAGACATTTTTAATCTGGAAAAATCCCGGTTTTTAGAAAATGTACAGAGAGCATTATAGATTTGGTGTTTCGGGTTCGTTCGGACTTCAAATCGCGTCTAGACTTCGCCTAAGGCTCTAGCTAGTCTCTGATACCACTGAAAGGTTCCTAGGCACCCTAGTGAGGTCTCACAAGGCATCGAACATGCCAATTTCAAAAAAAATGGTGCCGAGAAACCCTAGACTACGGATCGTTGCTAGAATTCTAGGCGAAACGGAAAACTAGTTAACTATTTAACTATAGGTTAGATGCTACAACCTTTGTAGATCCGGATTTCCACCTCCTTAGCTCCACGTGGTCATGCCCTCGCTGTCCATCATGAATTCTCGACTCATTCGTCGGCTTCATCGGAAAACGGGCGAGCAAGGTCGTCGGCTTCGTGTCAAAGACGATCTACGTCGAGGTTGCACTAGTTCAAGCTCCGACTTCACCAAGTAGTGAAACTTGTGAAGAAAACACCCAAAACCACTTGGCAAGAGGTAGAGGATGAAGAAATAGGAGGTGGGTTCACTTTAGATTTGGATTTCTCTCACTAAAACTCAAGTTGCCATTGATGTAGCAAGCTTGAAGAAGAAGAAGATGAAGATGGTTATGATAAGTTCTATATATAAAAAGAAAATAGAAAATCAATACTTATCATAACTTAAACTAGGGTTAAGTGTAGAGAATAAACCATGGTCATTTGAGTGGGTTAGGGTTAAGCATGAAGACAAGAATGGTTAGCAAAGTCAAAGCTTCATGAAGCTTCAACATAAAACAAATAAAGCCACCATTCTTCTCTTAATCCATTTCAAATAAATAAATAAACAAACAAATAAATAAATGAATATGCAAAACCCTAATTATCAAATTAACCATGGATTAATTCTATACACTTAACTAAATGATCAAGTATCATCAAACATGATACAAAAATGTGCACGAAAGTATATCACATATACAATGTGCATCAAGTGAGAAAAATCCGTTTAAAGTGAACTAATACTAGTTAATGCAAAGTAATATATCAAATATATAATTATACATCAAATCATTAAATCAACATTTGATTCAATGATCCGGTCATGTCGCACATAACCGACTAGTATTTAATGTATCGATTTATCGAATCAATGATTCGATAACTAGGTCATATCGAATATAACCAATCGAAACATATATCGCGAGAATGAAATGCGGTATCACATACACGCATTATTCTCGGTCCTGCACATATCTCATATGCGCTCCTATTTCGTTTCGCTTGAGCCAGGAAACCTCTGTGTAGGACTCTAAAGACTCGTCAATACGCCGGTAGCAGATGATGATCATATCAAGCACCCACAAGCCGCAAGCGGTCTGCTAAACGTAACGGCCACCCGGGTATTGAGCGATCAGAAGATCGACGAGCTAGCCCGCTCACACTCCTGCGAATCCAACCAGTAACACTTACCGTACAGTCCGGTCTCTTCGTCTGATACGTCGCATATCAAGTCTAGGGGTGGTATACGTCAGACCCCAATAACCCGATAAGTCGTGCCGATGTGAGGCTCATAACGGGTCGAGAAACTACTGGTAACACTTACCAGCAAATCTCTGATCAGCCCTGGCCAGGGACTTCCCTGCTACGGCCAATCGAGCACAGCACAACATCAACCCCCAATACCGGGAGAGACGAAACCCCTCCTATCGCTCATTGCCTCCATGTGACTCGGGACTGTGCCCAAAGACCACCGTTTTGCACGCCCTCATGGACGTGGTAAGGTGGAGATCAAAGCACAGTGGGAATCACACAAGACTCTATGACGATCTCGGGTCTACAGACTAACCTGTACAAGTGTCACCTGAGAACTGCCATCTGACGTGAGGTATAATACCATCTGGGAGTTCTCGGCGAGTCCGTCCAGTGTACCCAGTCTCCACTGAGCACCCGTATACCATCTCTGATGTCAAACACCAATGGATATGGGATCATCCATCGCCCATCACATGGGTCGAGAAGCGTATACGCTAGTCTACACTGGTATATCGATGCCCCGTCTCGATACACCCACGACTAGGGACCTTGAAGGATGCACTTATGGACTACCATGTCCCCACTAGTATGATCTGCATCATAGTCCAGGTAGTCAAGTACACATCCTAAGGGCTTTACCAACATGTAACTATAAGACAGTATAAAGAGACTAGTGTACATGTTAAGATAAAGAGTAACCAGATAGCATACTATCATATCGAGCAAGAAAGTCATCTCTATATATGTCCAAGTATCCAATATAATATACAACATCTGTTCAATACTGGCCTCTAGGGCATACATACAACTAACACATCCCACCTTGGGTCTATCCTAGATGCAAGAAAAATAAATGAAATAGTACAACGGTGGCTACAAGCTCAACCCGGATGTACCCCGCAAAAGAATATTATATCAATTTTACAAATATACATGAATGAAAGAAAAGAACACTCTTCTAACATCCCCCGGCTATTCATTCATGACGATCCAATGCTTCATATAGACAAACCATCAAGAAGATAAAGATATGTGCAACCCCCACTAATCGACATATAGCAATTAGCAGACGTTTATCAACACATATACAATCACAAAACATAGATTAGCAAAAACATAGAATTTCAAAAATAACATTTTCTGCTTACCCCATGCATAAGCCAGTACATAAACAAATCTGGGTAGAAACCAAATATGCCAAAAAATCATATTTCCAAATATTAGAACCACAGAAAAAATTGAGAGCAAATCGGCCATGACTCGGCCGTGGATCCTCAGCTAAAAGACCTGTTTGGTCACGGTTCCGCGGTCTAATTGGTGGATTAGGTTCTCAAAATTTTTCCTTGTTCTTAAAAAACCTGCACGTATTTTTAATGTCATTGAAATGATTTTTTGAACAGTTTTGAAAATCGACAGCAAGCATTATTTGGAAATGTGATTTCGGGCAATTTTCCGTCGATCGAATTCTAACTAACTAGTTAAGATTTAAGTAGGCTCTGATACCTGTGTAAGTCGATGTCGCACACCCCGCGGATTCACAAGGAGGCAGAATTCACAAAAAAACGATTTTTAATTTGCAACATCGACCAAAACTCCAGGATATTAACAGAAACCCTAACTAGAAAAACTATAAAGAGGTTCTAAACTACTTGTAAAAGAGTTTTATACCTCTAGAGTTCAAGTCCTTTGGGTCTTCTTCTTCTCCTCTTCTTAAGCTCCTAGATGGTTTGTATCAAATTCGATCGGCTTCCTTTTGTCGAAGATGATCCACCTGAGGGTCTTTGGTTCAAGCTTCAACCTCAAGAATGAGGTAAGTAGGGTATTTAGTTTGCTAATCTAGATATCTTAGGAGGTGTAGAATAATAATTAGACTATTTTATCTCAAGGAACTCTAGGATTCACAACACATATGAGGGTTAGGGCTTGAGGAAGAAAGAGGAGAGGAAAAATGGAGAGAGAAAGAGCAAACACAAATGAGCTAGAGTCAAGAGGCAAGTGAGGAATGGCTAAGTCATTCACAATAATCAAGCATGCAATATTTTCAATAGAAAATTAGCAACCATGCTTGAATAGTAAGGTCAAATGAAATAAATAAATGGATTATCCATTCTTCAACCATGCTACAAATATCTCCATTTTCCACCTCATTAATCTTTTTCCAAAAATAGATAAATCTAATAATGAGGTGTCCCCTTCTAGAAGTATCTCTTGTAAAATTACAAGAATGCCCTCACCGTATATACATACCCGTATTTGTACTGCAAAAAAAATGAATACAAAGAGATAAAAATAATCCAATAATATAATAATTGAATGCGGCTTAATCCTAAACCCACTAGTATTATTCGCCCGAACAACATCCGTGCAGCTAGTGCACATATATGATCGGAACCTGAAAGTATGTCTTATCACCTCTACTTAGTTTATATTAATATCAAGTATGCAATTTAAAAAAATCTAAATGTCTAAGTCATACAAACCTAGAATCTAACTAGAGAATTAGGGTTTTGTAGCAAGAAAATAAGTTCTAAACTAAGTGATGGAGGTTTACATCTTTGTAGACCAAGTCGTTCACTTCTAAAACTCCAAGTAGTAGTCCCAAGAACTCTTCTTTGACTCCACTTGACAATGGATTGAGCTTGCTGGAAGTCTTCAAAGCCGAAGATGATCCACCTTGAAGTCTCATTCACTCAAGCTCACTCTTCACTAATCAAGGTATTAGTGAAGAAAACAATCTAAACTAATGGGCTAGATTAGTTTAGATTGATGAAGTAGGAATTTTGCTCACTAGAAAATCTTTTCTCTTTTTTCTCTCCAACTCAAGAAAAACCCTAGAGGAGGAAAAAATGAAGAAGAGATGAGGATGTACTTGGATGAGAGAACGAACCATGTGTCTTGAGATAAGATTGAGATGAATAAATATCTAAGAGTAAAATAAAAAATATGACATGAGTCATGGCTTCTCAATATTTCTCCAAGCATCCAAAGCCATGACTCATTTTCCTTATTTTTCTATTTTTCTTAAAAATTAAATCATCCCCTTTATCTTTTCACTCTAGTGTGATTTTCATACATCCATGTTCTTTGTATCATCAACTATGATACAAATCCAAATCCAAATACATACATACATACATACATACATACATACATACATACATATATATATATATATTAAAGAGAAGAAAATCTTAACTGAGCTTTAATATTAGTTAATATATATAAATATATCAAATATATAAATATATATCAAATTATTAAATAAACACTTGATTCAATAATCCGGTTATATCATATATAACCGACTAATATCATATATATATATATATATATATATGTATATCACATTATTAAATCAATACTTGATTCAATAATCCGGTCATATCACATACAACCGGTTAATATTCAATATTAGATATTAAATCAACACTTGCTTCAATAATCCGGTCATATCATATATAACCGGCCAATATCAAATATATATACATAAATCAAATTATTGAATCAACACTTGATTCAATAATACGGTTATATCACATATAACCTAACCGATATCAAATATCGCTAGATTAGAATACGGTATCGTATACATTACCATTGTAGTTTTCATTTCTTTTCTGCGACCATAAGTGTAATATGTGGCAGTATCCCCGATCTCGTTGCTATACGTCAATGACATTAGGGATATGCATATTTACTTACGTTTATGACATGTGATGTTATTGTGTTACTGGTTGATTTGTTATATTGGATCGTCGTGATAGAATAGCCCGGGGGTTTTGCGTGAGATGAGAGTTTTTCAATTTTCATTCATGTAAAAATTTGTATGTAATATTCTTTTATTAGGGCACTTCCGGGTTGAGGTTTTTATCTCCATTTGATGTATATCATTTACTTTTCCGCATTAGGATAGACCCAAGGCGGGAAGCACAAGTAACCGGGTTCTAGAGTCCAGTAGGAGGCCATCTCGAGGAGTCGAGATCGGTCACCTAACTCTAGAATTGGCAGGGTTGCTTGCCGCTCTCGTAGGGGTTTAGGGATGCGGACTTGGCTATTCATCACGACCGTGAAAAGAAATGAAACAAGACTAGTTGAAGTTCCATAAGGATGCATATTTGAATCCATTCGAATTTACATCTTAAGAAACTTGCCAGTCATGTCTTAAAGACTAGGTGACCAAATCTCCGTTTACTAGAAACGGAGTAAGAGCTACTGAACTCTTGGACAGATACATGGTGATGTATGCGGTCCTGTGTCTACACATGCTAGGGATGGTTCCACATACATTATTACATTCACCAATGTTCTCTCAAGATACAGACATGTGTTCTTGTTGAAATACAAATCTGAATGTTTTGAGAATTTCAAGGAATATAAGTACGAAGATGAGAACCAGATGGGTAAAGGTATTCAAATCCATCGATATGATCGGGGAGAAGAATACTGAAGCACGGAATTCCGAGAATATTTAAAAGAGAATGAGATTCTCTTTTAGTTTACTCCTCCGTATACACCACAACACAATGGTATATCGGGGTAGAGGAATCGCACTGTAACACTCAAGATCATTTATACCAATTCCAGTTCAAGTATTTCTTTATTTATGGTATTTTCCTGATTTACCGTGTTTTGGGTGCGAATAGTATTTTGACATTTGTATAGCATCCGACCCGCATGCTTGAAACCTGTCTAGATTCATGTTTATGATCTATCCTGACTTGTTACGTAGACTCGTGCACTTTCATTCTAATTTATACATCCTGCATACTGGCATTTTATCTGGCATTTGTATTTTTACACTATAACATTTTAATTCACATAAAATATTTTAAAAAAAATACAATGCATGGTCTGCATGATACCCCTAACCTTGTGGTAGCATCCGCGCATCTTGTTCTCATCCCGTTCAGTGAAATGGACTTGTTTGGATGGCTACGCGCACGTACGTGCATCCGTCCTTGGGGGTATGCATTTTCGTTACCCGGATATCCAATTTTAGTTTTGGTCGACACATATATTTTTCGTATTTTAAAACTGGATTTTTAGACCCGACCTGGGCGTGTTTTGGACTAAATTTGTATTTACCTGAAAATCCAATTTTATTTAATGTAATATTTTTATTAAAATTTAATCACAGTTTAAATTCAGTTAACTAAATATATATTTTTTAAATTATAATCCAAACAAAAATACAAATCTCTTTCCCCTCTCGCTGTCTCTCTTTCCTCTCTCTGTCTCTCTCATCTCTCTCTTTTTCTCTCTCTATCTCTCACAGCTGCCTATCTCTCTCTCTCTGCATCTATATATATATATATATATATATATATATATATATATATATTAATCTTTATTTTTTATTAAACCCTATTTTTCCCCACGTCCCTTCTTCTCTCCTTCCTCCTTCGTCCCAGCCGCCTCGCCCTCGCTCGCGAACCCTAACCCTAGCCGCGTCCCCGTTGCCGATCCACCCTCAACCTCGCCTCTCTCCTCTCACCGTCGAGTTCTCCTTGACCTCCTCATCTTCTCTCTCTCTCTCTCTCGCCCATCTTCCCCGATGACCCACCTTTTCCTAACCCATCAACTTCCCCGCCGTCGCCACCACTCGACGACGACCTCCACCCTATCCTTTCTTCTGCATCACCCTCGTTGATCCCCGACCTCACCTTCTCAACCACATCTTTCTCTCCCCTCCTAACAACCCTACCCTTCACAGATCTCGCCTGCACACCCTCTTGCCGCCGACCCCTCACCTGCCTCGCCGTCGCTCGAGCCCACCATCACCGTCGACCTTACTCTTCTCCTCTCCTCTTCCCTCTCCATCCCTTGCATCCACATTCCCAAGAAACTGAGCATCTCCTGCCACCCCTTGCACACCCACTGCACTTCGCCGGCAAACCCCGTCGCCGGTGACCCGCGACTCATCATCACCCCATCACCACGACCTCCTCTGACCTAGAGCCATACCAGAGACCCCAGCCTTCTTCTCCCTTCTCCTTCTTCTTCTCCTTTCTTCTTCTTCCTTTCTTTTCTTCTCTTTACTTCTTTACTTCTTGTTTTCCGATCACCGCCGGAGCCGTGCTCGCCGCCGCTAATCCGGGCGACCCAGTGGATATCCCTATCCAGTGTGGTCCGTTCTTGCATTGCTTGGTTCAGTCTCGTGTGAGCTGTGTGTGCATTGCGACTTTTACCGACATTGGATGTTGCCGTGCATATCCGTATCGTGATCCATCGAGGCAAGTTTATCTTGCTACATACTATGTTACTGTATTTACATCTATTTGAATAAATATAACACTTGTATTTTAAATCATGCATCCCATGCTTAGTTTTACAGTTTTACTACATCCGTGTGCATCCGTGCAAGTTATTTCATATCTAGTGCATGCAAATTTATCTTGATACATTCTAGAGTACAATATACTGCACCCAATTGAATATTTACATTTCATATTGTTTAGTTGTACATCCTGCATTTACCAGTTTATCATTTTACTGTTATACGACGTCCGTACACATCAATATCATTATTTACATATCTAGTCGCATGCTAAATCATCTGCTACATGCTCGGTATAGTATTATGCATCCATATGAGTAAAATGTTACCCGTTTATCACATTATACATCCATACTAAAGTTTTACTATTTTCGGATACCCGTTTGCATCCATATCATTTTAATATATATAGCTGCATCTACAGATCCCATTATTGCATATTATTGTTATAGTAACACCCCATGCTAGATAATGTGCATCTCATTTAGTATCGGAACTATAAGTGTAACCCTAATCGATAATTGTGCATCCAAACCATTAATTCTATATCTATTCGCATACCATGTCACATTATTACATATTGTTGGTATATTGACACCCCATGCTTGATATTGTGGACCCTACATAGTCATGATGTAACCCCTGATCGATATTTATGCATCCATGCTTTTATTGTACATCCGTACTTTCACCCTGATTCAATACTTGCTATAGTTTGATTATGAGCACCCGTTGATACTGTTGGGGTAAAAATTTACACCCCGGTTGACCGAGTCAAAGTCAAGGTCAACCCCCAAGCTAGGTGAGCCCAAGCCCAGGTCAAGCGGGCCCACGCCCAAATCAAGCCCGCAGCCAGCGTCCCCATGCCAACAACAAAATCATGTAATAAATAATTTTTATGTAATTGTTTATGCATGAATGTGGGCATAAAGCCAATATTTTGTAAGCCCATGGCTTATGTGCAAAAATGAAATGGCACATGTGCCATGGGATGGCTAAAATGCCATTTTTGTAAAGCCCAAGGGGCTATATGTAAATATGTAAGCCTATAAAAGGCAACATGATGATGAATAAAATATAGACCTTTCATTCTCTCCAAAAAAAAAATTAGATCTGAGATCTTTCTCCTTCTTCAAGGTTCTAAAACCTTCTTCTTTCTCTTGAATTAAATCAAGAGTTTTACTCTTCCTTTTTCAAAACTAAATAGTTTTCCACCACAAAACCCACAAAGGGGAACTTGGATCTGCCATCAGATCTTAAAAAGGAGAGATTTTGAGATTTTACATATCTTGATCTTCAAGATCCAGCAAGCAACAGGAGGAAGAAGAAGAACCCTTCCATTAACCCAACAAAAAAAAACACTCAGGAGTCTAACTCCTCTTTGATTTCTCTTCAGAGAAATTTTTTTAGGCTAAAAGCCTGTTGTGTGCGCAAGTCGCCCGCGTGCCGACACGTGGCGCGCGCGCTTGCGCAACTGCGCAAGTGCGCAAGTCGCCCGCGTGCCGACACGTGGCGCGCGCGCTTGCGCAAGTGCGCAAGTCGCCCGCGTGCCGACACGTGGCGCGCGCGCTTCTGCACCTGCGCAGTTGCGCAAGGCGCCCGCGTGCCGACACGTGGCGCGCGCGCTTGCGCAACTGCGCAAGTGCGCAAGTCGCCCGCGTGCCGACACGTGGCGCGCGCGCTTGCGCACCTGCACATCCCTTGGATGCCTTTTCCCTCTCTTTTTATGTACATACATATACACATACATATGTATACAAATTTACACATATACATACTCCGCCACATTCTCCCCCTCAAAAAAATTTTCGGGCCAGGGCGCTGCCCCGCACCCCGCAAGGGGGCTGCTAGCCCCCTTGACCCCCAGCCCGCTATCCGGGTAGCGGGACCCCCGTAAAAACTCTGCGTGGCTCCCGATATATCCAAACCCCCCTTTCAGAACTGAACACACGTATACTGCACATTGAGTTCGCATGACCAGTTTAACCCGTTAATCGGAGGTTCCCTCGCCCCAAAGGCGACGGGTAATTAACGGCAGCTTAGTCCGCGGCTGCCGGAGATTCGGATCCCCACAATCATTAAACCCCGGCCTACCCCAGGCAGGGGGAATCTGTAGTACGCCTGACAAGCGCGCGCGTATTTCCATCTCAATGGGGTGACGAAAAACACCCTACAGATACTTGTGCACTACTTGACATGACCTGATACACCACTACTTGACATGACTCGATACATGTACACTATTTGACATGACCTGATATATCCCTACTTGACATGTTACCTGATTCTGTTTCTAATGCCGACAATCTTGACATGTTGTCCCGATGAACATATCATGTTGTCTGTATAGACACACCTGTTCTTACTTGATCCTATGTTGGCATTAGCTTCAGATTTATCAATACCTGACTTGAATACATAACTTGGGGGTAAGGGGAAATCAATGATGAAACCTGACTTGTAACTCAATAGTTCGACGCTTATACTGATCAGTTTTGGGGGCTAGGCCAGTCCCGGAATGATGTTGCTGACATCATTCGTCTGTATATGTTTCCTGTTTGTGCTTAGCGGCACGTCTCGGATTCAGCCCCGAGAGTCTGGACCGTGGTCCCGGGTACGCACGGGATACTATTGAGTTACATCGACGATTCATTAAATTGATTTCAAAGACTTGAGAGTAATTAACCCAGTAGCATAGATTACTCAACGCATGCACATACACTTCACTGTTCCATATTCGTGTTACTGTTATACACTCATTACTGTTCATACTCATGCCTGCATATCTTGTTACCTCCTGATTATATATTATTGTTGATATTATGACGCACTGATGTTTGGGTTTTGCATGGCCCAGATCCTCTACCTTTGCCGCGGACCGAGCAGGAGTATTTCAGCCAGCAGGCCGAGCAGTGAGGACATGTTAGTATTTTAGTTTTCTTTCAGCATTTTCATTCCTGATGTGAGCCCGTATTTGGCACGCACATTCCAGATTTTTATTTTTTATTGCATTTATTGCTTCTGCATATTATTTCTTGACTCGTTTATTCTGGCTCATGGACATGTACTCGATAGTTTATTTTATTTCTACTATTCTTGATATCTCTAGACAGCCGTAATGTGACTGTGGAGTGATGTTTTCTATCCACAGGTAGCATGGTTGGCTCTGTCACATGCCTATCTTAGCGCACTCTGGGAAGCGGGGCATGACAGGGTTTGTTTGGTATCAGAGCCATATGATTTAGGTTAATCGGGTTTGATTCTTTTTTGTAGTTGGGTATTGGACCCAATATACGAATCAGGAGACCTATAATTAGGAATATGTCCTGCCACTTTACCATCTTGCCATTCTTGAATCATATCTTTCTCTTGACCCTTGTCTTGACGATATGTAAACAACTTTGCATCTCGGCTTGAAACCTTTTGGTTCCCTATTATTTCTCCCTGTTTCTTTGATTCTGATACTGGGATTTGGGCAACTTGAGTGGAGTTATGTGATTGTAACTATGTACCGCGGCATGGTTACAATGCGGTACTCTATTTAAGTAACTTGTAGTTCTAGTCTTGATTCATATCCTTGATTTATGGTCATCATTCATCGCAAGTTTTGAATCTTGTTTATCATACTAATCCTCTTCGGTGTCTTGGTTGCAGGATCATGGCAGAAAAAAACCTGTGATCATACCAGAGGCGTGTCGATGACGCCGCTTTGCTTGGAGTAATTCTTGGGCTATTGGAGAACCAGAAGCGGCAGACCGAGCTGAACCAACGGCAAGCCGAAGCCTTTCAGGAAGGTTTGCGGACCGTCCAGTAGTCCGTAAACAATGTTGCAGCTAAACCGGTAGAGCGTATGGGTACCGTGGCGGATTTTAAGAGACTTGGCCCGTCCATTTTCACTGGTTTGGAGGATCCGTTGCCAGCAGAGCAGCGGCTGGTTGATACGGAGAATCTGCTCGTTGCAGCACAGGTTCCAGAGGACAAGAGAGTGGATGTAGTACGCATCCAATTGGTTGACTATGCCCGTGAATAGTGGCTTGTGGAAGAGACCCGTTTGCCTAAGCCGATCAGTTGGGGTACTTTCTCAAAGAGTTTCTTAGAGAAGTTCTTCCCACAGACTGCACGGGAGGAAATGGAAGAAAGGTTTATCAACTTGAAGCAGAACGGCGCACCTGTGGATGTGCATGCAGCTGAGTAGACACGGCTCAGTAGATTCGCTGGACCTTTGGTTGCCAACGATGCTGATAGGGCACGGAGGTTCATGCGCAGTTTGGATGTGGACATCCAGAGGCACATTATATCTCTGGGTTTGACCACTTTCTCGCAAATGCTTAAAGCATCCAGGGAACAGCAAAGTTTATCATTGAAGACAGAGGGTATGCTGTAGTAGGCAGTCATGGTACGGAAGCCGGCGTTTACGCCAAATCGAGCTCCTATACGCAGAGGAATTCCGGTGAACCGGCGTGGCATTAAACCGATGAAGAAGCCAGTCGTGCCCAAGAAAAAGGGAAGGACGATTTATGGGTACTGCCGTCTGCCGGACACGTGCAGAGGGAGTGTCGAAGGATGCTTGGACTTTGTTTGGTTTGCGGATCAGCTGATCATACTGTCAGTGTTTGCCCGTCTAAGCTAAGTTTGAAGGATGATGTTCAGAAGCCACCGCAGAGACAGTTTCAGGAGCGGACACAGTTAACTCAGGGACCCAATCAAGCTTGAGCCTTTACCTTGACGGCTGAAGATGCCAAGGATTCAGATGAAGTTGTTTCAGGTACCCTACTTGTTCATGATTTTCCCGCATTAGCATTATTCAATTCTGGTGCATCCCATTGTTTTATGCCGTCCAAGTTTATTGATGCACATTCAATTTATTGCACGACCCTGCCTAGTTGTTGGGACATACGTACTGAGAATGGGAAGATCATAGCTAGTAGTGAGTGTAAGGATTGTTTAGTAGTTGTTTACAGATTTCTTGGTGATCGATACCGGTAGTTGTGATGTTTTCTTGGGAATGGATTTTTCTCGGCACTTTCCATGTTCACATGTAGTGTAGGGCAAGGAAAGTGATTTTCCAAATTCCCGGACATCCGGAGTTTGTTTTGTTGGAGGTAGCAGTTCTGTCGGGCCAGTCGAGTTTAGGGCTATGCCGACAAACAATGTTCTTTCTTCGATGGAAGTTGATAAGGAGGAAGCGCCAGCAGTAATTCGAGAGTTCATGGACGTGTTTGAGAACATCTCGGGTTTACCGCCAAAACGAGATGTGGAGTTCGCGATTGATCTTGTTCCTGGTGCAGCGTCAATCTCAAAGGCGTACTATCCAATGGCACCAGTGGAGTTGGAAGAAGTAAAGATGCAGGTTACTGAATTGCTAGTGAAGGGTTAGATTCGCAGCAGTAATCCACCTTAGGGAGCTCCGGTTCTTCTAGTCAAGAAGAAAGATGGCACAAGGAGGATGTGCATAGATTATTGAGAATGAAACTGGGTGACTATTAAGAATAAGTACCCAATCCCTCACATTGGCGAATTATTCGAGCAACTCAGTGGAGCAAGGGTATTCTCGAAGCTGGATTTGCGATCCGGATATCATCAGGTCCAAGTTAAATCAGAGGATATTTGCAAGACTGCGTTCCAAACTCGGTATGGAAATTACGGGTATTTAGTGATGCCATTCGGAGTCACGAATGCACTGGTGATATTTATGGACTTGGTGAACCGAATCTTTTCACCGTTCTTAGACTAGTTTATTGTGGTGTTCATCGATGATATTCTGGTCTACCCAAGGAGCCTTGAAGCGCTTGCTGAACTCTTGAAGACATGTTGAGAGCTTGCATGTTAGACTTCAAGGGTTCATAGGAGGGTCATCTACACTTGGTGGAGTTTTCGTACAATAGCAGTTGTCAGGCGACTATTCAAATAGCTCCATTCGAAGCGTTGTATGGTCGCAAGTGGCGTTCACCTGTTTGTTGGGACGATGTTGGAGAACGAAGGTTGTTAGGACCAGATTTGATCGTGCAAACAGTAGAGAAAGTTAATACTATCCGAAGTCATATGGAGGCAGCACAAGATCGGCAGAAGAGTTGGGCCGACACATCGAGAAGACCTCTAGAGTTCGCGGTTGGTGATCTTGTGTTCTTAAAGATATCACCGACTAGAGGAGTGATTCGTTTTGGGAGTCAAAGCAAGCTTAGTCCTCGATTCGTGGGGCCTTTCGAGATTTTGGAGCATGTTGGAGAAGTGGCTTATCGATTGGCTTTATCACAATCTTTGGCGAATGTTCATGACGTGTTTTATGTATCTCAACTCCATAAGTATGTTCGAGATGAAACACACATACTGGATCATTCGGAGCTGACTGTAAAGGAGGATTTAACCTTTGAGGAACGACCGATGTCCATTATTGATCGAAGAGAAAAGGTCCTTAAGAACAAGATTATCTCCCTTGTACTTGTTTCTTGGGGAAATCGCTCGCATGGAGAATCGACTTCGGAACGAGAAGACGAGATTCGACAGAAGTTTCCACACCTATTCTTATAGTTTCATGACTGTTTATCTTTCTTGTTTTGGGAATTTCGAGAACGAAATTTTTTTTGTAGTTGGGTATAATGTAACACCCTAGTTCATTTATACCTCAGTTCAAGTATTTCTTTATTTATGGTATTTTCCTGATTTACCGTGTTTTGGGTGCGAATGGTATTTTGACATTTGTATAGCATCTGACCCGCATGCTTGAAACCTGTCTTGATTCATGTTTATGATCTATCCTGATTTGTTACATAGACTCGTGCACTTTCAATCTAATTTATACATCCTGCATACTGGCATTTTATCTGGCATTTGCATTTTTACACTATAACATTTTAAGTCACATAAAATATTTTAAAAAAAAAATACATTGCATGCCTAACCCTGTGGTAGCATCCGCGCATTTTGTTCTCGTCCCGTTCAGTGAAACAGACTTGTTTGGATGGTTACGCGCACGTACGTGCATCCGTCCTTGGGGGTATGCATTTTCGTTACCCGGATATCCAATTTTAGTTTTGGTCGACACATATATTTTTCGTATTTTAAAACTGGATTTTTAGACCCGACCCGGGCATGTTTTGGACTAAATTTGTATTTACCTGAAAATCCAATTTTATTTAATATAATATTTTTATTTAAATTTAATCACAGTTTAAATTCATTTAACTAAATATATATTTTTTAAATTATAATCCTAACAAAAATAAAAATCTCTCTCTCCTCTCGCCGTCTCTCTCCTCTCTCTGTCTCTCGCCTCTCTCTCTTTCTTTCTCTCTCTCTCACAGCTGCCTATCTCTCTCTCTCTCTCTCTGCATCTATATATATATTAATCTTTATTTTTATTAAACCCTATTTTTTCCCCACGTCCCCTCTTCTCTCCTTCTTCCTTCGTCCTAGCTGCCTCGCCCTCGCTCGCGAACCCAAACCCTAGCCGCGTCGCCGTCGCTGGTCTACCCTCAACCTCGCCTCTCTCCTCTCACCGTCGAGTTCTCCTCGACCTCCTCATCTTCTCTCTCTCCCGAGCCCATCTTCCCCGACGACCCACCTTCTTCTAACCCATCAACTTCCCCCGCCGTCGCCGCCTCTCGACGACGACCGCCACCCTCTCCTTCCTCCTGCATCACCCTCGTCGATCCCCGACCTCGCCTTCTCAACCACATCTTTCTCTCTCCTCTTAACAACCCTACCCTTCACAGATCTCGCCTGCATACCCTCTTTCCGCCGACCCCTCACCTGCTTCGCCATCGCTTGAGCCCACCATCACCGTCGACCTTACTCTTCTCCTCTCCTCTTCCCTCTCCATCCTCTGCAGCCACATTCCCAAGAACCCGAGCACCTCCTGCAACCCCTTGCACACCCACTGCACTTCGTCGGCAAACCCCATCACCGGTGACCCGCGACTCATCATCACCCCATCACCACGACCTCCTTTGCCTAGAGCCATACCAGAGACCCCAGCCTTTTTCTCCCTTCTCCTTCATCTTCTCCTTTCTTCTTCTTCCTTTCTTTTCTTCTCTTTACTTCTTGGATTCTTGTTTTCCGATCACCGCCGGAGCCGTGCTCGCCGCCGCCGATCCAGGCAACCCAGTAGACATCCTTATCTAGCGTGGTTCGTTCTTGCATTGCTTGGTTCAGTCCCGTGTGAGCCGTGTGTGCATTGCGACTTTTACCGACATTTGACGTTGCCGTGCATATCCGTATTGTGATCCATCGAGGCAAGTTTATCTTGCTACATGCTATGTTACTGTATTTACATCTATTTGAATAAATATAACACTTGTATTTTAAATCATGCATCCCATGTTTAGTTTTACAGTTTTACGACATCCGTGTGCATCCGTGCAAGTTATTTCATATCTAGTGCATGCAAATTTATCTTGATACATGCCAGAGTACAATATACTGCACCCAATTGAATATTTACATTTTATATTGCTTAGTTGTACATCCCGCATTTACCAGTTTATCATTTTACTGTTATACGACGTCCGTACACATCAATATCATTATTTACATATCTAGTCGCATGCTAAATCATCTGCTACATGCTCGGTATAGTATTATGTATCCATACGAGTAAAATGTTACCCGTTTATCACATTGTGCATCCATACTAAAGTTTTACTATTTTCGGATACCCGTTTGCATCCATATCATTTAAATATATATAGCTGCATCTACAGATCCCATTATTGCATATTATTGTTACAGTAACACCCCATGCTAGATAATGTGCATCTCATTTAGTATCGGAACTATAAGTGTAACCCTAATCGATAATTGTGCATCCATACCATTAATTCTATATCTATTCGCATACCATGTCACATTATTACATATTGTTGTTATATTGACACCCCATGCTTGATATTGTGCACCGTACATAGTCATGATGTAACCCCTGATCGATATTTATGCATCCATGCTTTTATTGTACATCCGTACTTTCACCCTGATTCAATACTTGCTATAGTTTGATTATGAGCACCCGTTGATACCTGTGCACTACTTGACATGACCTGATACACCACTACTTGATATGACTTGATACATGTACACTACCTGACATGACCTGATATATCCCTAGTTGACATGTTACCTGATTCTGTTTCTAATGCCGACAATCCTGACATGTAGTCCCAATGGACATATCCTGTTGTCTGTATAGACACGCCTGTTCCTACTTGATTCTGTGTTGGCATTAGCTTCAGATTTATCAATACCTGACTTGAATACATAACTTGGGGGTAAGGGGAAATTAATGATGAAACCTGACTTTTAACTCAACAGTTCGACGCTTATACTGATCAGTTTTGGGGGCTAGGCCAGTCCCGGAATGATGTTGCTGACATCATTCGTTTGTACATGTTTCCTGTTTGTGCTTAGCGGCACGTCTCGAATTCAGCCCCGAGAGTCTGGACCGTGGTCCCGGGTACGCACGGGATACTATTGAGTTACATCGATAATTCATTAAATTGATTTCAAATACTTGAGAGTAATTAACCCAGTAGCATAGATTACTCACCGCATGCACATACACTTCACCGTTCCATATTCGTGTTACTGTTATACACTCATTACTGTTTATACTCATGCCTGCATATCTTGTTACCTCCTGATTATATATTATTGTTGATATTATGACGCACTGACGTCTGGGTTTTGCATGGCCCAGATCCTCTACCTTTGCCGCAGGCTGAGTAGGAGTATTTCAGCCAGCAGGCCGAGCGGTGAAGACCTGTTAGTATTTTAGTTTTCTTTCAGCATTTTCATTTATGATGTGAGCCCGTATTTAGGACGTACATTCCAGATTATTATTGTTTATTGGATTTATTGCTTCCGTATATTATTTCTTGACTCGTTTATTCTGGCTCATGGACATGTACTAGATAGTTTATTTTATTTCTACTGTTCTTGATATCTCTAGACAGCCGTAATGTGACTGTGGAGGGATGTTTCCCATCCACAGGTAGCATGGTTGTCTCTGTCACGTGCCTATCTTAGTACACTCTGGGAAGTGGGGCGTGACAACACCGTATGAGATATGGTGCGCTCTATGATGAGTACTGTTGAGTTGCCTATTTCCTTTCAGGGACATGCACTTGAGAAGATGCATACTTATTGAATAGAGTTCCGATCAAATCCGTTGCCTGTCACTCCATATGAGATATGGAATGGGAAGAGACCATCTCTTAAACGAGTTAAGATATGGGGTTGTCCAGCCTATGTTGAAAAGCTAAATCCGGACAAGCTCGAGAGAAGGTCAGTTCTGTGCAAGTTTGTAGGATATCCCAAACACTCGCAAGGGAATATCTTCTACCACACCGAGGAATAAAATGTGTTTTGTTTCTCGACATGCCACCTTTTAGAAAATGAATTTCTTGTGAAAAAAATTAATGGCAAAGAGGTAGAACTGGAAGAAGTTCCAGCAACGCAAACTATAACTGACGATTTGTTGGAACCGAAGGATTCAATAGTCCCTGACAAACTGAAGCCACTCTGCATAACTAGTAGGGTTCCTCATCCACCTGAGAGATACTACGGTTTTCTCTTAGACGGTGGGAGCGAGGATTGCATCATGGAGATGATGACCCAACTAGTTTCGAGCAGGCCATCACAAGTGGAGACTATGTGAAATGGCTGGATGCTATACGATCTGAAATGGAATCCATGTACACCAGCAAAGTGTTGACTTTGCATGTTGCTCCTAAAGGGGTAAAACCCATCAGGAGCAAGGGGATCTTTGAGAAAGATAATTTAATGTAGATGGAAAAATTGAGACTTTCAAAATTAGACTTGTCGCTAAGCATAAGTCCATCAGGATCCTATTTGCCATTGCTACATACCATGACTACGATATCTGGCAGACTGCACGTCAAAACCGATTTTCTAAATGGTGATTTAGAAGAGAGCGTGTATATGACACCGCTAGAGGGCTTCGTAGATAGTGGGAGCAGCGGAAGCATGTGCAAGCAGCTTAAATCCATCTACGGGTTAAAGCAGGCATCTCGGAGATGTCACATCTGTTTTAATGAAGCTGTCAAAGAGTTTGACTTCATCAAAAAGGTAGATGAACCATGTATAAATAAGAAGGTTGTAGAGAGTATGGTTGTCTTCCTCGTATTGTACGCGGATGACATACTCTTAATAGGAAAGGGCATTCCTATGCTACACTCGGTCAAGCACCTCTTATCACATCGGTTCTCCATGAAAGATCTAACTGATGTCTCCTACATCCTGGGGATATAGATCTAAATGGGTTTGAGATTGTCCCAATCCAGGTACATAGACACCATGCTAAAGGGGTTTAGTATGGATGATTCTAAGCGTGGTAATGTACCCGCTTGTTCAGGAATCACTCTCTCCAAAGAGATGTCTCTTGAGACTGATTTGGAGAGGGCTCGCATACAATAGATACCCTATGCTTTGGCAGATGGGTCAATCATGTATGCGATGTTATGTACCAGACCAGATGTAGCTTACTCACTAGGTGTAGTGAATAAGTATCGAAAAGATCTTTAGGAAAACCACTGGACAGCTGAAGAACATTCTTAAGTGCTTGAGAAAGACTAAAGAGATGTTCTTGGTATATGGTAACGGTGAACTCGAAATGGAGTCCTTTACCGATTCGAGCTTCCAGAGCGATAAGGATGACTGAAAGTCAGTCTCGGGTTTTGTCTTCACCCTCAGTGGATGGACGGTATGTTGGAAGGGTTCCAATCTATATACCGTAGCAGACCCATTGATAGAGGTTAATTACATCGCTACCAACAACACTGCTAAAGAGCTTGTCTGGATGAATAAGTTAATATGATGAACTTGGTTCCTACCATTGGGCATCCAGTACCTGTGTTTTGGGATGACAATGGAGCTGTGGTTTTGGCCTAGTAACCCCGATCCCGTCAGTGATACAGACATTTTCTTAGACATTATCACCTGATCAGGGAGATAGTTGATCTCCGGAAGATCGAGGTCAGGAGAGTTGACACAGAGGATAACACAGCGGATCCACTCACCGAGGCCATCCCCCAGATGCTATTTGAGAGACTTTTGGGACATTGGGTATGAGATACTACAACAACTGGCCTTAGTGCAAGTGGGAGATTGTTAGGAATATGTATGCCCTAGAGGCCATTATTGTTCATTTAGTGGATGCTTGGACATATATATAGAGGACTTTCTTACTCGACATGATAGTATGCTATCAGGTTACCTTTATCTTAACATGTAGACTGATATTTATATTGTCTTCCTCTTACATGTGGATAAAGCCCTTAGGATATATACTTGACTATCAGGATTATGATGAGATCATACTAATGGGGCCAGGGTGGTCAACAAGTACATCCTTTAATCAGTTCCTAGTTAAGGGAATATCGAGACTAGGGCATCGATATTCCAGAGTAGACTAGTGTGTACGTTTCTTGTCCCTTAGAGGGCGATGGCTGATCCTACAGCCATTGGTGTGTGGCATCAAAGATTGTACACAGGTGCTCATTGGAGAATGGGTACACCGAACATGACTCGCCGAGGACTCCTATGTGGTAGTATACCTATCGTTAGATAGCATTCCTTTGGTGACACTGGTACAGGTTAGCCTGTAGACCCGAGATCGTCATAGAGTCTTGTGTGGCTCCCACTGTGCTTTGATTTCCTCCCTACCACGGCTCAAGGAGTCGTGCAAACAGGTAGATTTTGGGTACAGTCCCGAGTCACATGGAGGCAATGAGCGATAGGAGGTGTTTCATCTCTCCCGGTATTGGGGGTTGATGTTGCGCTATGCTCTATTGGCTATAACTGGAAGTCCCTGGCCAGGGCTGCTACTGAGATTTACTGATAAGAGTTATCAGTAGTTTCTCAAACCGTTATAGGCTAGACATCGGCATGACTTATCACGTTACTGGGGTCTGACGTTTACCACCCCTAGATGTGATATGCGACATCTCAGACGAGGAGACCGGACTGTACGGTAGTGTTACTGATAGGCTTTATAGAGACTAGGGACAAGCTTGCTTGTTGATCTTCATATCGCTCAATACCCGGGTAGCCGTTACGTCCTGCTAGTACCGCTGACGGCTTGTAGGTGACTGATGTGATCATCACCTACTGCTGGCTTATTGACGAGTCTTTAGAGTCCCACACAGAAGTTCTCTGGTGCAAGCGAAACGAAGTAGGACACATATGTGATATGTGTGTGGGCCTGATTAAATATGTGTATGTGATACCGTATTATAATCTGGCAGTTATCTATTATCGGTTCGGTTATATGTGATATAACCAGATTGTCGAATCAAGTGTTGATTTGATAATGTGATATATAGATATATGATATTAGTCGGTCATATGTGATATAACCGGATTATTAAATCAAGTGTTGATTTAATAATGTGATATACATTATATATGATATAATTATATCTTAACTAATATCATTAGCTCAATAATTATTCTTCATAATATATATATTAATATATATGATATATATATATATAATAATAATGAAGCATGGGATAAAATTCTATTTTGTGAAAATAGAAATAAGGTGGAAAATGAGAGCATGATTGCAAGTATGGGATTTATATTTGTTTATTCATCTTGACTCACAATTCAAGCATGGTTGTAATTTTATATTGCAAAATTCCATGCTTGAATGAGTGGGGGTCAAGTGTTGTCATTCATTCTAAGTTCATTCTCAACACTTAGCCATTTTCTTGAGTTTCTCCCATGGTTGCTCTCGAGCTTCTTCTTCTTCTTCCAAAATTGCTATAGTTCAAGTTTCAACCCTCACATGTGATGTGAACCATGAAGCTTGAATACAAACCTGTGATCTTTTAACATCCCCTACTTTACCATCCTACACTTGACTGGCAATCGAGTGTAGCATGTTTATTATGCTAAAGAGTTTAGTGTATAGGTAGCTTGAGTTGGAGGGACTTCGCGTGGATCATCTTCGGCACGAAGGTCATCGGAGGAAGTTCATCTAAAGCCTCAAGTGGAGCCTAGTGGAGTCGCGGGACTATTACACGGAGCATGTGAAGTGAAGGACTCGATCTACATTGGTATAACCTCCTTCCCTTCTTGATGGTTTTATAGCAAACCCTAATATTCTAGCAATGATCTTGTATAGTCTAACTTAGCACCTAATAAAAAATAAAATTTGGCATGCTTGATGCTACTAAAACCTCATAGTGGTGCTAGGGTCGACTTTCAGTTGACGTATAGCAACGAAATCGGGGATACTGCCACATATTACACTTACGGTCGCAGAAAAGAAATGAAAACTACAATAATTAGAATCTGCATCATCCTTAGACATCATAAACCCATATTATCACATATTCCGGATTTCAGGCCTAACCCTATAAACTTTGCATTTAAGTCTCGAATTGAAAATACTTTTCCAAAATAAGTCGGGCAATTCAACAAGATTCCCGATAAGATGATCGAATGCTCGTTGGGAAATTTAGTAGATGGCCGCACCCCCGATGCCGTCAACAAAGTGCACTTGGGCGGAACACCATGGCCGCGAGCACCCGAGTGGATGGTTTTGGCCATGGGGTTCTCCTATAGTCACTTGGTTGGGGCTTGGGGCATGGCTGTCTAGTAGTGTCTCCCGGCGACTATTCGCGTACAATACGAGATTGCGACGGAGTTTCGACCCAAATCCAATGTCCATAGCAATCTATCACATGCGACTAATGTTAGTGATATGTATGCCCTAGAGGGCATTATTGTATGATATAGTGGATGCTTGGATATATATGGAGGACTTTCTTGCTCGACATGACAGTATGCTATCTGGTTTCCTTTATCTTAACATGTTCATTGATATTATTATACCTTCTCTCATATACATGTTGATAAAGCCCTTAGGGTGTAGGCTTGACTACTAGGACTATGATGCCGATCATACTACTGGGACTTGGGTAGTCCAAAAGCACATCCTTTAACAGTTCCTATTCGAGGGTATATCGAGACAGGGCATCGATACACCAGAGTAGACTAGCGTGTACATTTCTTGACCCTGTATGGGGGCGATGGTTGATCCCATATCCATTGGTGTTTGACATAAAAAATTGTACACAAGTGCTCATTAGAGAATGGGTACACCGAACAGGACTCGCCGAGAACTCCTAATTGGTATTATACCTATCGTCAGATAGCGGTTCTGTGGTGACACTGGTACATGTTAGTCTGTAGACCCAAGATCGTCATAGAGTCGTGTGTGGCTTACACTGTGCTTTGATTTCCTCCCTATCATGGCTCAAAGGAGTCATGCAAACCGGTAGATTTTAGGTACAGTCCCGAGTCACATGGAGGCAATGAGCTATAGAAAGGGTTTCTTCTCTCCCGGTATTGGGAGTTGATGTTGCGCTATGGTCGATTGGCTAAAACAGTAAGTTCCTAGCCATGGCTGTTGATGAGATTCACTGGTAACTGTTATCAGTATTTTCTCATACCGTTATGAGCCATACATCGGCATGACTTATCAAGTTATTGGGGTATGACGATACCACCCCTAGACTCGATATGCGACATATCATACGAAGAGACCGGACTGTACGGTAAGTGTTACTTATATAGGCTTCATGGAGAGTATGGACAAGCTTGCTTGTTGATCTTCTAATCGCTCAATACCTGGGTAGCCGTTAGGTCCAGCTAGCACCGCTGATAGCTTGTGGGTGACTGATGTGATCATCTCCTACTGCTGGCATATTGACGAATCTTTAGAGTCCCACACAGAAGTTTCCTGGTTCAAGCGAACTGAAGTAGGGCACATATGCGATATGTGCGGGAGGCCTGATTAAATACGTGTATGTGATACCGTATTCTAATCTGGCAGTTATCTGATATCGCTTAGGTTATATGTGATATAACCGGATTATTGAATCAAGTGTTGATTTAATAATGTGATATACAGATAAATGATATTCGTCGGTTATATGTGATATAACCAGATTATTAAATCAAGTGTTGATTTAATAATATGATATATATTATATATGATATAATTATATCTTAAACTAATATTATTTTCTCACTAAATATTTTCTTTTATATATATATATATATATATATATATATATATATGAAGCATGGCATGATTTTTTATTTTTGGAAAATAGAAAAAAGAGATGGAAAATGAGGAGCATGGGTGAAGTATGGATTTTATCATTATTCTATTAGTCTTGACTCACTATTGAGACATGGTTGCTTTTGTTTATTGATAAAAATTGGATGCTTCAATTATTGGGAGAATTGATAAGGCATTCTTCACTTCTTTTCTTAGAGACTTAATCTTTTTTTCATGCTTGCTCTCTTGAGTTGCTCTCTAGCTTCCATCTTCTTCCTCTTCATGCTTCAAACTTCAACCCCTCACATGTGATGTGAACCATGAAGCTTGAATAAAATCTAGTGAGCCTTATAACTCTTACTACACCATCCTATACTTGATTAGCAATCAAGTGTAGTGTTTCCTTCACTAAAGATAGTTTAGTGAAGAGATTGCTTGAGCTAGAGGGACTTCGGGTGGATCGTCTTCGGCACGAAGATCACGAAGGAGGCTCGTTCAATCTCTCAAGTGGAGCCTTATGGAGTCGTAGGGACTACAACCCGGAGCTTGTGAAGTGAAGGACTCGATCTACGAGGGTATAATCTCTTTCACTTCTTATAGTTTAGTTGATTGCATCATGTTAACCTTAAAATTCTAGTTAAGATCTTGGTTAGTGTTCGTTAGCACCTGAAAATTTTAAAATTGTATGTGTGATTCCCATTTAAACCCCTTCGCGGTGCAAGCATTCACTTTCAACTAAAACGCAAAATTTACAAATCGTTAACTAGTTTTCATAAAACCAATCAATGTGGATTCCAAAAATTGTATCACATATCAAAAACTATTTAGACGATGTTAAACATTTTGATCGATACTTCTAACACCAGCAATTCACAGAGACCTCAACAACTTGAGTCTCACTAAAAATACCCAGAAAGTCCTAAATAAGATAATGAAGCAACAGAAGAAAAACGAGTCCACAACTCCTCCTGTTGGCAGAGGAACCGCGGCCAAAACATGGCTTAGGCGGCGGTTGCAGCCAAATTGAAGATTTAGGCCCTCGTACTTCTTGGGGCTCCATTCAATTACCTGCATGTTTTTCTGAATATTTTTAATAGTGAAAAACATGAACTTTGAAAAAATGACGAAAACATGCCAAAAATTGGGTTTTGAAACTTCAGTTGAACACTTTAACGTCGTCTGGACTTCGCCTAAGTCTCTAGCTTGGCTCTGATACCATGAAAGTTATTCTTATCACCTCTACTGGGTTTATATAAGCATCAAGTATGCAATTTTAAAAAATCTAGAGGTTTAAGTCATACAAACCTGGAATCAAATTAGAGAATTAGGGTTTTGTAGCAAGAAAACAAGTTCTAAACTAAGTGATGGAGGTTTACAACCTTTGTAGACCAAATCCTTCACTTCTAAAGCTCCAAGTAGTAGTCCCTAGAACTCTTCTTTGACTCCACTTGAAAAAGGATCGAGCTTGCTTAATGTTTTCGATGCCGAAGATAATCCACCTTGAAATCTCTTTCACTCAAACTCACTCTTCACTATTCAAGGTATTAGTGAAGTAAACAAGCTAAACTAATGGGCTAGATTAGTGTAGGTTGATGAAGTAGGAATTTTTCACACTACAAATCTTTTCTCTTTTCTTTTCTCCAACTCATGAAAAACCCTAGAGGAGAAAAAAATGAAGAAAAGATGAGGATGAACTTTGATGAGAGAACGAACCATGTGTCTTGAGATAAGATTGGGATGAATAAATATCTAAGAGTAAAACAAAAAATAGGACATGAGTCATGGCTTCTCAATGATTCTCTAAGCATCCAAAGTCATGACTCATTTTCCTTATTTTTCTATTTTCCTTAAAAATTAAATCATCCCATCTATCTTTTCACTCTAGTGTGATTCTCATACATCCATGTTCCTTGTATCATCAACCATGATACAAATCCAAATACATATACATGTACACACACACACACACACACACACATATATATATGTATTTAAAGAGAAGAAAATCTTAAGTGAGCTTTAATATTAGTTAATATATATATAAATATATTAAATATATAAATATATATCAAATTATTAAATCAACACTTGATTCAATAATCTGGTTATATCATATATAACCGACTAATATCATATATATATATATCACATTATTAAATCAACACTTGATTCAATAATCCGGTCATATCACATACAACCGGTTAATATTCAATATTAGATATTAAATCAACACTTGATTCAATAATCCGGTCATATTATATTTATAACCTGCCAATATCAAATATATATATACATAAATCAAAACATTGAATCAACACTTGATTCAATAATACGGTTATATCACATATAATCTAACCGATATCAAATATCGCTAGATTAGAATACGGTATCACATACTCGTATTTAATCAAGCTCCCGTACATGTCTTCATATGTGCCCTACTTCGTTTCACTTGATCTAGGAAACCTCTGTATGGGACTCTAAAGACTCGTCAATATGCCAGCAATAGGTAATGATCATATCAGATACCCACAAGCCGTCAGCAGTACTAACTGGACGTAACGGCTACCCAGGTATTGAACGAATAGAAGATCAACAAGCAAACTTTTCCAAACTCCTGTAAAGCCTATAAGAAACACTTACCGTATAGCCCAGTCTGTTCGTCTGATATGTCGCATATCGAGTCTGGGGCTGGTATCGTCAGATCCCAATAACTTGATAAGTCATGCCGATGTGTGGCCTATAACCATTCGAGAAACTACTGATAACACCTACCAGTAAATTTCATCGGCCCTGGCCAGGGACTTGCTGTTATAGCCAATCGAGCATAGCGCAGCATCAACTCCGAATACCGGGAGAGACAAAATTCCTCCTATCGCTTACTGCCTCCATGTGACTAGGGACTGTACCCAAAATCCACCTGTTTGCATGACTCTTTTGAGCCGAGGTTGGGAGGAAATCAAAGCACAGTGGAAACCACACAAGACACTATGACGATCTCGGGTCTACAGACTAACATGTACAAGTGTGTTTACCCCAATCAGAGCAAAGCTCTGTTCAAATTCCAAGGCGGAAGATGAAGCAACGCTTCATCTTCCCCAATCAGAGCAAAACTCTACTTTGAAAATTCAAACTTTAATTAAAAAAGCAACGCTTCAGTTGCGCAAGCACTACGCTGCGCGACACGTGTCAGCGCAGTGGCGCTGCGCTGTGCGCTGCGCGACACGTGTCAGCGCAGATGCGCTAGCGCAGTTGCGCTGTGCTGTGCACTGTGCGACACGTGTCACGTGCTGGGGCATTTGCGCCAAACAGAATTAAAATTCTAAAGAAATCTTTTCTGTTCTTGTCAAAACAAGAAGATTTTCTTCTGTAAAACAGAAGCCCTTGGATCAAAGATCCAATGGTGGGGAAAATTCCCCAAATCACTCAGAGAAAGATCTCTTTAACAAAATTAACTAATTTATGGGCACTATAAAAAGGACCCTAGGCCTCAATTCAAAGGCATCAACATTTTCTGAGAGAAAAAAAGAGAGAACTCTGAAGAATTCCTCAAGAGCAAAAAAGGTAAAAACCTTCAGAAAAAGAGAAAATTCTCTTAAAAACAGATCATTGATCTAAAAACAAGATCAATGATCTTCAATAAGAAAGAAAACTAACTAATAATAGTGCTTTGCACTTGCTTATGAACCATTGGTTCCTTGAAAACAAGAAAAACTTGTTTTCTTTGATTTAAAATCGATCAAAAGATAAAACAGTGCTCTGCACTTGCGCTTCCTGCGCTGTTGCGCTCCTGTATTGGCGCAAGCCACCAGGAAGCGCCACGTGTCAGTAGCGCAGCAGCGCAGCGCACTGACACAGCGCACTGCGCTGTTGCGCTTGCGCTCGCCAAAGCATGACACGTGTCTCCACCATATGAGCTTGCGCTCATTACTTGGCGCAAAGCGCCTGACAAGCCACGTGGGGCACTGTCAGAGTACTTAATGCTCTGCATTATTAAAGAAAAGGGACAGAGCCCAATTAAAAGGCCTAACAGGCCTAATCAAAAATGCTATGCATTTTAAAAAGGGCAGAGCCCAAATAAAATAGATGCTCTGCATCATTTATAAAGGGCAGAGTCCAACAAAAACAAAGGAAAATAATGCAGTGAAGGGGCAAGGCCCTAGCACAAGTCCAATAGGTCAAAGACAAAAGAATATTGAAACTGGACTTAGCCCAGTCGTGGCCATAAGTCCTCAAATTAAATTGACTGAGCACGGCTGCTCCCTAAATCAATTTACATCCGGTTCAAGGGTACATCTCCGAACTCCTCTGACACCTATTGTTGTAATTCCTCAACGACGTCAGAGAGGTGACGGGTCCCAACGACCACACATGAATATGGACTGCGGGGTCTTTAAACTCGTGGACCGAAACGTCCTTAAACTAATGTTGGACCGAAACGTCCTTAAACTAATATCGGACCGAAACGTCCTTAAACTAATATCGGACCGGAACGTCCTTAAACTAATGTTGGACCGAAACGTCCTTAAACTAATGTCGGACCACCACGTCCCTAAACTGGAACATGGACCACTACGTCCCTAAACTGGAGCATGGACCGTAACGTCCCTAAACTGGAGCATGGACCGCAACATCCCTAAACTACCAATGGACCATTACGTCCTTAAACTGGAACAATAGAGCCTCCAAATGCTCTTTTGCCGGATCTAAACGATCCCGTTTAAGTTGATCTTAGCCCCCAAACATGGCTAACGTATCCTTAAACATTCAAACGGACTATAAAACTCCAAATCAACCTTGGTTCAAGGGTACATCTCTGAACTCCTCTGACATCTGCCGTTGTAATCCTTCAACGACGTTAGAGAGGTGACGAGTCCCGATGGCCAGATATTAAATGGATTATCACGTTAAGTTGATCTTAGTCTCAAACAGGACTATCGTATCCTTAACGAACGTTTAAGTTGATCTTAGCCGCAACGCGACTAATGCATCCTTAAACTAAAAACACCAAACCCAAATCTAAGTAAATAAGGATTTGGACTAATCCACGTCCTACGGGCGACGGCATTACTCAGTCTCCGTATACAATCCACGGGCAACCACAAACAAAACAAACACACACGACACGAAGTAAAATTCTGGAGAAGGAGAAAGTTGTTACCGCGATGCGGTAGCGTAATTAACTGCAGGGGCTTGCGCCTGCAGGGAAGAGCGTCCCCACAATCAAAACCCCCTCAAGCAAGGGGGAATCTGACGAAGTTTGCTACATCGGCCGCATCCGTATAAACCTCCGATACACGGTGCCATAAATCAACTTGGCATCTTCGGAGAGGTGGACGGATAAAACCAAATAGCATCTGCCCCGAATCTCAGGCTAGACGTCCTCACGTCGTCTCGGCTGCCGTTCGGAGGGGAACAGATTCTGGCACGCCCGGTGGGACCTCTTCCTCTTTCCACTCCACACTTCGTGTGTCGTGTTCGCGAACGAATCGCGGTTTGCTGTGGTTGCCTGTGGATTCGAGGTACTAAGATTTAGTGTCTTGCTCCGCGCAGAAAATAGAAGATCAATGGCTTCAAACTGCACTACCTGCAACTGCGACTCTCGCTCCGTCCTTGCTGGAGGAGTGACTTATGGGCCCCAAGCGGCCTCCCTTTTCAAAATGCCAGTGGAGCAGATAACTCAAGCCACCGCTGGACTATTCTTCGGGACCCTGCTCCCACCAATGAGCTTCAATGCCCCAATGACATCGCAAGAAGCTCTAAAGAAGTCGGTCTTTGATCGGCTTGCTACTGCCGCGGCCCCTCTCAACGGGTCGCCCAACTTCAATACCTCAGTGTTCAAAAGACTGGGCCAGAACGTCTACGAGCCCGCGATACCCGATGCTGCCATCCCTAGGTGGATAGCCATCCCGGCTCAAGCGAACGAAATCATTGGAAAGGCTCCTCCTTCCAGGAAGTCAGTTTTTATAAGGCTGGCTATTCCGGTTGCTACTCCAGGCGAGGTCCTCAAAGTTGCTTCCCCTGCCCAGAGGTCTGTCTTTAACGGATTAGACCTTGCTTCTCAACGGGTGTCAGTCTTCGACAGGCTAGCACCAATAATAGTCTCTCCTCAAAGCAGGGGGCATGACGAAGTCACCCTTATAGCTGAAACAACTCCATCCGCAAGACACGCTCGACGTCGCCACTGGCGCCGAGTGAGGAAGGCTGGGGGCAACTCCCCATCCGGGATAACTCCGCCAGCTCCAACGGTGGGGATCGATGCTGCTGTTCCAACCGGGAACAGCTTTGAATTGCTCAACAAGGTACGCAGAAACTCTCCTACTGCGGTGCTGAAGAGATCTCCTACACCTGTGGATAATGCCCCAAAGGTGAAGCTGGAGCAGCCCCCTCAACGGCTGTCATCTAAAATTTACAAGGTCTGGCGTCAAGTCCAAGACTCCGTACTGGATGAAGACTATCTCCGCCAACAGAAAAAGATGATGGTTCAGCAGGAGAAGGACTACTTTGTCAAGCCAGAAAAAGCAGCAGCTACTTGGGTGCCCACTACTACGGCCCCCTCAACTTCGACCGCTCACAAAAGAAGGAGGTCGGAGAAGATCCCTGCGTCTTTGGAAAATCGCAAAGACACTAAATCTAAATGCCACAAGTCTGGGGGCATGGTGGTGCACACCGTCTATATGGCGTCCGGAAAAGAGGACAGCCGTATCTCCACAGGTCATCGACCGCTTACGCGATCTGTAACAAGGGCCCAAGAGCAATAGCAAAAGCTCCAGGAGATGCTGACTGCAATGGCCGCACTTACCCGGCCAAAAGAAATCTCGGAGGCATCATCAGAACAACGTCACGAACAAGAAACTGATGCTGGCTTCCTACGCAGAGTCCTAGAAAAGAAGGACAGGGAAGCAGCAAAGCAAGCTGCTAACATAAAACAAATGGCGCTCCTCTTCCAAGATATGGTAGGGATGATGTTACAGCCGGACCCTCCAGCTGAAGAACCTCCGATTATCCTCGAAAACGACAGAGGAGAAACATCAAATCCACCTCCGGCTCTTTCAGCAGCCAAAGAGGAAACCATTTCCAAGGCCGCTCTGGATGACTATATAGCTCAGCAAATACGAGCTCACCAGGCGAATGAAGCGGCCAGCCAAGTCGTCAAAACTGGGCGACCGTACCTGAGCTGGTATGACCGAATAAGTTACCCGCCGGGATATACAATCCCTAAGTTCCATGTATATAAAGGGACGGGGAATCCACATCAGTATGTCGCTCAATTCATGGCCTTATGCGGCAACACCGGGGGCGACGACAAACTGTTGCTTCGACAATTCGTCGGCAGCTTAGCGGAAACGGCATTCGAATGGTATTCGGAGCTACGTAACGACTCTGTCAAAACATTTGCGGAGATGGAGCTACTGTTTACACAAAGATTCGCGAGTGCTAGTGAACGTACCCCGATAACGGCACTGATTAACGCCAGGGTAAGGCTAGGCGAGACGTGGGTTCAATACGCAACGCGATGGCGGAATCTATGGTCGATGTGCGAACAACGCATTGAAGAGGCACCTGCGGTAGACATGTTTGTGGGCACTCTTGATCCGCAAGCGACCATTTCCCAGTTTATGATGCTTTTTAAGCCGACGACTTTCCAGTCCTTGATTGATAAGCTAGCCCAGATGGATCAAATGGGTCCCAGATCATCTCCTCCAAAGCCGGACTCCCGAAGCGAAAAAGGGAGAGGAAAAGCGACTTTCGTTGCCAATACTCAACAACAGCCGAGCAACTTAAAGCCGGTTGTTTGCCAAAACAATATGCGTCCACGCCCATCCCTCGAGGAGAGACTAGGACGCCCTTACTCGTTTCCCCAGGATAAAACGAGGAGACTGTTCGAGCTGGCAGTGCGCAACAAGCTCATAAATTTGCCGGATCCAAAATGTCCGTTGCAGCCAGGCGATCTCAACAATCCTAGTTACTGCCCTTATCATCAAGCAGTAAGCCATCCAATCGAAGATTGCTTCGTTTTCAAAGGCTGGATTGAGGACCAATACCAACAAGGCAAGTTCGCATTATCCGAAAACTGGAAGGTGAACCCGCCGTAACCTCACGCTCCTAAAAAGGTGGACACGCCGGGGGCATCGTGCTCTTTTATAGAAGAAACTCCGTGGGAGGTCGCCCTTTCAGCCAAAACTAAAAGAATGCTGAAGGATCTCCAAATGTGCCCGGCAATCAGGTGGAAAAATCCACTGGAGCTCGAGGTCATTGATGGGATGCTGAAACCACGCCCAACACTGAGAGTTGATAGCAGTGGGCAAAACACCCAGGCACAGCCGTCAAAGTCTTCGAAGAAGAAGAAGAAGACCAAAAAGCCCGTGAAGCCTGGTGACAAGCGCACGGACCTGCAGAAACAGATTGACGCGTTGGAAGAATATAATCAGAAAGCACGGACCCCAGTCACACTTCAAGAATTTCTCAGCCACGTCCTTGAGGACGGAGATGATGACAAAGACTTGTCGGATGAACCTGAGGATTATGTGGCAAGCTGCTATATGATCTCTCACTCGTCGATAGACAGTGAAGAAGCTCCTGACGCAGAGAATCCGGGGGCAGATCCCGAGCCGGAACTTCTAGGGCCATCAGACGAAACAATTGATGCAGTCCTGAACAAAGCCCGTCTGAAAAGCAAAGCTGATCGGGAGCGCGAGATGGCCATATTTGAAAAGGCCAAACGCCAGCGACTGGACAAAAGGGTCGAAACACTCCCACCATATCAAAGTACATCCGCCGCAAATGAAAGCAGGATCAAGACAAGGAAACGATTCGCCAAAGCCATATCAATGGGGATGAGGCCGCCCTCTTTCAGAGAAAATTCTCCTGGTGGTATACATCCTGATGAAGCGGACGTGCATCCTAACTTCTGCTTATATCATCAGAAGATCGCACATCCTACTGAGAACTGCAACTCCTTTAAGCGTTGGTGGCAAGGGTATGTCGCTCACAGGCAACACTTCAACAGGACAAAGCGTGAAGCTCGTAGACAGCAGAAAAATGCGACAGATGAGCGTAAAAGAATTGCCGGCAATTGTCATAGGGTTGATCCCGAGGGACCGCGAGTTCTCACATTCGGGAGCGACTCTGACGAAAAAATAGCCCTCGGCCCTCTCTTTAAGGAATCCATCTCTAAAACGAAAGAATTGAGGAGTTGCGAGAACATTCAGCCGTGCAATCGCACGCTACCCGGAAAGAATCTCGGACCCGCAAATAAGGGATCGAACAAAAAAGATAAAGGAAAGGGAAAAACGGCCTTCGTCGCCAACACTCAACAACAGTCGAGTGGCCCTAGAACGGTTGTTCTCCAAAACAACAAGCGGCAACCCCTCTATGAAAAGTTGAAACGTCCTTACTCGTTTCCCTGGGACGAAACAAGGAGGCTGTTCGAACTAGCAGTGCGCGATGGACTTATCACTCTACAGGAGCCGAAATGCCAGCTACAACTGAATGAGGTCAACAATCCTAATTACTGCCCTTACCACCAAGTATTGGGCCATCCGGTCGAAAATTGCTACGTCTTCGAAAACTGGGTTGAAGATCAATACCAACAGGGCAATTTCGCGTTATCCAAGAACTGGAAGGTGAGCCCGCCACAGCCTCATGCTCCTTAAAAGATAGATATGCCGGGGGCATCATGCTCATTCATAAAGAAAGCCCCATGGACCACTATGTCCTAAAACTAGCTGCGGACCGAAACGTCCTTAAACTAACAGTGGACCACTATGTCCTAAAACTGGCTGCGGACCGAAATGTCCTTAAACTAACAGTGGACCGCAATGTCCTAAAACTAGCTACGGACCGAAACGTCCTTAAAACTAACAGTGGACCGCAATGTCCTAAAACTTGCAAAGGACTGAAACGTCCTTAAACTACTACCGCAGCATCCTCGGGCTGACGTAAAAAAAAAAAAGAAGAAGAAAAAACGGTATGTCCATAAGCAAAGTGGGCACGGATGAAAACCCGAAAGGGCTCCGTGAGTAAAAACAGCAGGACTACCGGCGAGTGTTTGTGAAAACCTGAAAGGGCGCAACCTCGTTAAAAAAAAAAGAAAAAAAAGGAAGAAAAGACGGTATGTCCATAAGCAAAATGGCCACGGATGAAAACCCGAAAGGGCTCCGTGAGTAAAAACAGCAGGGCTACCGGCGAGTGTTTGTGAAAACCTGAAAGGGTGCAACCTCGTTAAAAAAAGAAGAAGAAGAAGAAGAAGAAGAAGAAGAAGAAGAAGAAAACGGTATGTCCATAAGCAAAATGGGCACGGATGAAAACCCGAAAGGGCTCCGTGAGTAAAAACAGCAGGGCTACCGGCGAGTGTTTGTGAAAACTCGAAAGGGCGCAACCTCGTTAAAAGACACTTACAGGGTCCTCTCGACCTTCTAAGGAGAAACCACCCGCATGAGATCCTTACGATTCACAGGGAAGCAACACACTTAGGGATCCTCATGATTCCTAAGGAGAAATTACACTTACGGGATCCTCACGACTCGTAAGGAGAACTCTCTTATGGGACCCTCACGGCTCATAAGAGTTGAAAGTCATAAGTTACAGAGACCTGAACCTATTCTTAAGCAACCCCCACAACCTCCGATACGGCCGTACAAGTGGCTTAATACTGACCCTTGTATACAATCCACGGGCACGAATAAACATTTCCTAACAAAGTCCCATCCGTGACTAGGGATATGTTCGCACGGTGAATAACCCTTGTGAGTCCTTTCGACTCATAAGGAGAAAACACTCTTGTAAGATCCTTACGACTTATAAGAGAACATACACTTAGGAATCCTCACGATCCCTAAGGAGAAAACACACCTACGAGATCCTCACGATTTGTAGGGAGAAATACCTTTGTGAGACCCTTACGGCTCATGAAGTCCAAAGCCTTAGTCGATAGAATTCTAACCCTGTTTACTAAGCCACCTTTGTTCGACATCGACGAAGGCAAATGATGATTCGCTCCTGGCAATATCCCAGTTGTAGCGATGCTGATGCCTAAATCGGTATCAAATTCCAAGTCCTTTCATGGCAGATGATGATTCGCTCCTGGCAATATTCCAGTCGTAGCGATGCTAATGCTAAGATTGGCATCAGATTTCGAGTTCCACACTCGCGATAAAAGATCAGCGAGCCAAGAATGCATATGAAATAGCCGAAATGATGGGGCAACTTGCAACGAAATCAGCAAGTAAAAATGTATGCATACAAATACAGCCGAAATGATTGGGCAACTCGCAATAAAAAGCAGCGAGTAAAATAAAAAAAAAGCAGCCGAAATGATTGGGCAACTCGCAATAAAAAGCAGCGAGTAAAAATAAAATAAATAGCCGAAATGATTGGGCACCGCGAAAAATAGCCGAAACGATTTGGCAATCGCGACCTTCACGATATAAAAGCTGAAATGATAGAGCATCACGGAAAGAATAAAAAAAATGATGAAAGAATGGAACGTTTGCCCTACAGGTGAGATCATATCAATCCCTGTATACAATCCAGGGGCACAAAAAAAGAGGGAACCATACTTCCCCACCAGGCTCCATCAGAAAGCGAAGCCTAATCTCGACGGTTCATAGACAACCTAGAGGCAACCTCGACATTTGTCGCAATATCGTAGACACAATGTCAACAAACGAATCAAAGGAAGATCCCTAGCTTCAGGATCTCAACGTCGATATCGACAACTTAGAGATCACCAAAGGCGTTTCTCCTCACTCCAACCAAATGCAGACGTGACGTCGACAACCGACCTCAGAGTCGCAACGAAACGGAACCATGGCGAAGTCCCTAGTTCCAAATCCCAATGGCCACATCTACAGCCTGAAGACCAACAACGGTGGGCCTCCCCATTCCAGCATGACATAGAGGTTACACCATCAAACGGAGTGACGGCAAAACCCTAGCTTCACCTCAGCATTCGTCTCGATACAGCAGACGCAATGTTAACAACGGCGTTCCTTCGTAGTCCATCAAGATGCAGATACAACGCCAACGAAAGACCCCATGGTAAAACAAGCGGAGTAACGGAAAAATCCTGGCTCCACCGCGACGTTCGTCTCGATACAGCAGATGAAATGTCACCCCAGCGTTCTTCCCCCAGCAGGATTCGGACGCGCCAAAGCAAATGAAGCAAAAGGCCAAATTCCTAGCTTCAGGGTCTTGACGGCAAGTCATACAAAGCCTGAAAGACAATCGGAGATCATCTCGCACCAGCGCGGAGTGGTCACCACCTCGACAATCGTCTCGATACAGCAGACGAGATGTCACCCCAGCGTTCTTCCTCCAACAGGATTCGGACATGCCAAAGCAAATGAAGCAAAAGGCCAAATTCCTAGCTTCAAGGTCTTGACGGCAAGTCATATAAAGCCTGAAAGACAATCGGAGATCATCTCGCACCAGCACAGAGTGGTCACCATCTCGATGTTCGTCTCGATACAGCAGACGAGATGTCACTACGGCATCCTTCCTCCAACAGGATTTGGACACACCAAAGCAAACGAAGCGAAGGCCACATTCCTAGCTTCAACGTCTTGACGGTAACTCATATAAAACCGGAAAGACAATCGGAGATCATCTCGCACCAGCACAGAGTGGTCACCACCTCGACGTTCGTCTCGATACAGCAGACGAGATGTCACCCCAACGTTCGTCTCGACACAACAGACGCAACATCATCAAACAAATGGAACCACAGCAAAATCCCTAGTTCCAAACCTTGACGGTTCACCAGCAACCTAGAGACAACTACGACATTCGTCTGAATACAGCAGACGAGATGTCACTCCAGCGTTCTTCATCCAGCAGGGTGCAGACGCGACAATCAAACAGATGGAGCCACGGCAAAATCCCTAGTTCCCACCGTGACATTCGTCTCGATACAGCAGACGCGATGCCAGCAAAACGAAGCAAAGGCCAAATTCCTAGCTTCAGGGTCTTGACGACAACTCACATAAAACCTGAAAGACTATCGGAGATCATCCCACACCAGCGCGGAGTGGTTATGACTCATCGGGGCTCACCAAAATGAGCCTAACCTCAAGTAAAAAGCGGCATGGCAAATTCCTAACGCTTACTCTTCCGACGGTCAAACTGCCTAGGAAGATTGCTTGAAGACGTTTTGTCCAGCCCCCGAAGGGATCAGAGACACGGCAGTCGCAGGGCTACTCGAACAGCACGATTGCCTACCGAGGACTATATCAGCTTATGCGACAGTACGCTGGCCAAAACCCTAAGTACCACCGACCTTAACGGGCTTCTATGGTAAAGAGCAGAGGTCAAATGCGACGTTAGGATGCTCTTATGAGAAACGCTCGATTCGTCTCGACTTGTGAAGAAATTGATGTCTTTGCGGGAAATTCTCGATGCGGCTCGACTCGCGAGATAAAGCCTTAGGCAGTAGGTATAAAAGGAGCCTATTTCCTAAGCACTGGGACCCTGCAAGTTGGCCCAAAACGGTCTCTTGCACACTATCCACGGGTCTCACTCTCCATACTCGAAACTCGATAAGGAGGGAAACAGCCCCTTACAAGTCCTCTCGACTCGTAAGAGGGAAAAATCTCTTATAAGATCCTTACGACTTATAAGAGAAAACACACTTAGGGATCCTCACGATTCCTAAGGAGAAAACCCACCTACGAGATCCCCTCAATCCGTAGGGAGAAAAACCTCTACGAGACCCTCACGGCTCATAGAGTTGAAAAGTCCTAGGCGGCGGATCTGAACCTGCGGATCTGAAATGCTCTACGAATAGGGGTGATGCCTATCGGATGCCATAATAATGGAAATTTGAAGAAGTCCCCCAAGAACTCTGAGATCATTAATATTAAAAGATGATATAGTCCTTTAAATACAAAACTCCATTTTTAATTTTCATTATCCATACTCAAACTCTTAAGAGTTCATCTCATTTTTAGATCAAAGAAATCTATGTCTTGACAAAGATGCAAGGTTCTGTTCATGGGTCAAGAAATCCTGAAACAGATTCTTGGGAGCAAGGCTCTATTGGTGAAACCCCAGAAGGGTTTTCTTTAAATCAAAGATCTATAAGAGCAAAGCTCTAATAATTAAAATTGATTTAATTCAAGACTAATTCTTACCTAAATAGTTCCTTTTAAAGAAAATCTAAGAGTTCTTAAAAACAAGAGCAGGGCTCTGAGATTCTGAATATAGAATTTTTGGAGATGATGATCATCTGAGAAGGACCAAAGGTCCTATTTATAGGCATCAAGTGACCTTTCAGCTTCCAAAGTTGCCGCAACAGTGGGAATTCCGCCACCGTTGCTCTCACGTTTGGCGCCACGTAAGCGCAACGGTGGGGGGCATTTGTTTACCCCATTCAGAGCAAAGCTCTGTTCAAATTCCAAGGTGGAAGATGAAGCAACTTCCCCAATCAGAGCAAAGCTCTACTTTGAAAATTCAAACTTTAATTAAAGAAGCAACGTTTCAGTTGCGCAAGCACTACGCTGGGCGACACGTGTCAGCGCAGATGCGCTAGCGCAGTTACGCTGCGCGACACGTGTCAGCACAGATGCGCTAGCGCAGTTGCGCTGCGCTGTGCGCTACGCGACACGTGTCAGCGCAGATGCGCTAGCGCAGATGCGCTGCGCTGTGCGACACGTATCACGCGCTGGGACATTTGCGCCAAACAGAATTAAAATTCTAAAGAAATCTTTTCTGTTCTTGTCAAAACAAGAAGATTTTCTTCTGTAAAACAGAAGCCCTTGGATCAAAGATCCAACGGTGGGGAAAATTCCCCAAATCACTCAAAGAAAGATCTCTTTAACAAAATTAACTAATTTATGGGCACTATAAAAAGGACCCTAGGCCTCAATTCAAAGGCATCAAAATTTTCTGAGAGAAAAAAAGAGAGAACTCTGAAGAATTCCTCAAGAGAAAAAAAGGTAAAAACCTTCAGAAAAAGAGAAAATTCTCTTAAAATCAGATCATTGATCTAAAAACAAGATCAATGATCTTCAATAAGAAAGAAAACTAACTAATAATAGTGCTTTGCACTTGCTTATGAACCATTGGTTCCTTGAAAACAAGAAAAACTTGTTTTCTTTGATTTAAAATCGATCAAAAGATAAAACAGTGCTCTGCACTTGCGCTTCCTGCGCTGTTGCGCTCCTGTATTGGCGCAAGCCACCAGGAAGCGCCATGTGTCAGTAGCGCAGCAGCGCAGCGCACTGACACAGCACACTGCGCTGTTGCGCTTGCCAGAGCGTGACACATGTCACCACCATATGAGCTTACGCTCATTACTTGGCGCAAAGCGCCTGACAAGCCATGTGGGGGCACTGTCAGAGTACTTAATGCTTTGCATTATTAAAGAAAAGGGACAGAGCCCAATTAAAAGGCCTAACATGCCTAATCAAAAATGCTATGCATTTTAAAAAGGGCAGAGCCCAAACAAAATAGATACTCTGCATCATTTATAAAGGGCAGAGTCCAACCAAAGCAAAGGAAAATAATGCAGTGAAGGGGCAAGGCCCTAGCACAAGTCCAATAGGCCAAAGACAAAAGAATATTAAAACTGAACTTAGCCCAGTCGTGGCCATAAGTCCTCAAATTAAATTGACTGAGCACGGCTGCTCCCTAAATCAATTTACATCTGGTTCGAGGGTACATCTCCGAACTCCTCTGACACCTATCGTTGTAATTCCTCAACGACGTCAGAGAGGTGACGGGTCCCAACGACCACACATGAATATGGACTGCGGAGTCCTTAAACTCGTGGACCGAAACGTCCTTAAACTAATATCGGACCGAAACGTCCTTAAACTAATATCGGACCGGAACGTCCTTAAACTAATGTTGGACCGAAACGTCCTTAAACTAATGTCGGACCACCACGTCCCTAAACTGGAAGATGGACCACCACGTCCCTAAACTGGAACATGGACCGCAACGTCCCTAAACTACCTATGGACCATTACGTCCGTAAACTGGAACAATAGAGCCTCCAAATGCTCTTTTGCCGGATCTAAACGATCCCGTTTAAGTTGATCTTAGCCCCCAAACACGGCTAACGTATCCTTAAACATTCAAACGGACTATAAAACTCCAAATCAACCTTGGTTCAAGGGTACATCTCTGAACTCCTCTGACATCTGCCGTTGTAATCCTTCAACGACATTAGAGAGGTGACGAGTCCCGATGGCCAGATATTAAATAGATTATCACGTTAAGTTGATCTTAGTCTCAAACAGGACTATCGTATCCTTAACGAACGTTTAAGTTGATCTTAGCCGCAACGCGACTAATGCATCCTTAAACTAAAAACACCAAACCCAAATCTAAGTAAATAAGGATTTGGACTAATCCACGTCCTACGGGCGACGGCATTACTCAGTCTCCGTATACAATCCACGGGCAACCACAAACAAAACAAACACACACGACACGAAGTGAAATTCTGGAGAAGGAGAAAGTTGTTACCGCGATGCGGTAGCGTAATTAACTGCAGGGGCTTACGCCTGCAGGGAAGAGCGTCCCCACAATCAAAAACCCCTCAAGCGAGGGGGAATCTGACGAAGTCTGCTACATCGGCCGCATCCGTCTAAACCTCTGATACACGGTGCCATAAATCAACTTGGCATCTTCGGAGAGGTGGACGGATAAAACCAAATAGCATCTGCCCCGAATCTCAGGTTAGACGTCCTCACGTCGTCTCGGCCGCCGTTCGGAGGGGAACAAAGTGTCACTAGAGAACTGCTATTTGACGATAGGTATGGTACCATTTAGGAATTCTCGGTGAGTCCTGTTCGGTGTACACATTCTATAATGAGTACTTGTGTACAATCTTTGATGTCAAACACCAATGGTTGTGGGATCAACCATCGCCCCATACAAGGTCAAGAAACGTACACACTACTTTACTCTGGAATATCGATGTCCTGTCTCGATATTCTCTCGACTAGGAACTGTTAAAGGATGCACTTGCAGACTACACAAGCTCCACTAGTATGCACTGCATCATAGTTTTGGTAGTCAACCCTACATCCTAAGGGCTTTATCAACATGTATCAGAGAGACAGTATACTATAATAAGTGTACATGTTAAGATAAAGTGCAACCAGATAGAATACTATCATGTCGAGCAAGAAAGTCTTCCATATATATGTCTAAGCATCCACTATAATATATAATAATGGCCTCTTGGGCATATATATTCATAACAGAACCCTGCACGTAAAACCATACGGCCTCTACATCATTTCGCCCGAACCAGGGAAACCCTCTGTGTGGTACTCTAAAAACTCGATAGTACGCTAGCAGTAGGTTTAACCACAGGTTGTCAGTGGCACTAGCTGTACGTAACGGCTACCCAGGTACCTATCGAGAAGATGGCCGACGAGCGAACTCATCCGAACCTCTACCGAGCCTGTCCGTGACAATCTTCGTGCAGTCCGGTCTGTTCGTCTTAGAGTATCGCATGCCGAGTCTAGAGGATGGAAAACGTCAGATCCCTAATAACCTGACAAGTCATTCCGGTGTGGCTCAAGACCATCCAAGAATCTACTGGTCTAACTACCAGTAATTCTTAATCCGCCCTGGCCAGGGACTTATGGTATTGGCTAACCGATTACAGCGCGACATCGACTCCCTATACCGGGAGAGACGAATCCCCAACAGTCGCTCACTGCCTCCTTGTGGCTCGGGACTGTACCCAACTAAAACCTGTTTGCATGACTCAGTAGAGCCGTGGTAGGGTAGTAATCAAAGCACGATGGGAACTCACATGAGACAAATGGCGACCTCAGGTCGACAGACTATCTGCACTCATGTCACCAGATTGCTATCTGACGCTAGGTATAATACCATCTAGCCAGTTCTTGGCAAGTCCGTCTAGTGTACTCTCCACTAGTGAGCACCTGTATACAATTTTAGGTGCACCATACCAATGGATGCGGGACCAATCCATCGCCCCTTGTCAGGGTCTAGATATGTAAACATTAGTCTACTCTAGAGTATCGATGCCCAGTCTCGATACTCCCACGACTAGGGACATTTTAAGGATGTGCTTATCGACTACCCAGCTCCCACAAGTATGATTTCCATCAAAACGCTGGTAGTCAATCAAGGATCCTACGGGCTTTATCAACATGTATACAAGATATGAAATACTAAGTAAAACACATCACATGTTAAGATAAATTCAAACCAAATAGCACACTATCATATCGAGTAAGATTGTCCTGTACATACATATCCCTGGCATCCTATACAATGAAGGCCTCTAGGGCATACATATCCAACAGTTTTAACTCCACTACTCATTTAATGAGAATCCTTGTTGATTCCCATAATGGGCACATGTCTCATCATTGATGAGCTGCCACTTTGATTTCATGGGGTCCACTAGCTTTGGAGTTAGTAGTTCCACCAAATGAGCTCACATCCTTTTGTTGATGGCTTTTTTGTACTTTTTCAGGTACAATAGCTGGTCATTTGTACGACATCGAAGAGACCGTCTCTTATGAAGAGATTCATATTCGAGGTCTCCTTCAATGCTAAGAATACACTGCGGCCCAATGCGACAAGGTGGTGCGTTGCTTCAATGATTACAACGGTCGATTGCTCCCCCGCCATTCTGTCCTTTTGAAGATCGTCATTGGATCGATCCGAGAAGCTCTTCCTGAGCTTGATGAAGCTATACCGCTTCAGGCACTCGATGATGCTCAAAACAAGATGCATTCAGTATATCTAATAGGCCTGATTTCGAAGAAACGAAGAGATGATCTCGCCACTATTTTGCATCGCATCTTCTAACAGAAAGCGATGTTATCCTTGTGCCGGAGGATGGAAGACATCAGTGGTGATCCCGAAACTTGCATTCGGGAGAATATGCATAAGAGGATGGTCAATGAAGCTAGAAGTGCTTTACTCAAACTTTCCTTCAAGTTTGAGAATCCATGTCAGGAATTTAGCGTCCTGCCACTGTAGACCCTAGATAATGCAGTAACTTTTTTTAGTCATCCTCATCATCACCGTGTAATCTTTTCTGAGTATGAATGACGAGCCTCTTTCCCTTTCATATCTGCACTTTTCTTTTCTTGGTTGTCTTGATCTGGCAGGACTAGTTTATTCACTCATTTTAGAGTTTCTAATTTACCCCCTTAGGTTTACAGGCAAACTCGCCCTAACGTTGGATGTAGATAACCTCCATTCTTTTATGACTGGGGCATGTTAGGTTTGTGGTACTAGGTTTAAGTCCATCGTACTGTCTTGTTGGCTGATATATTTCTCGATATGTAGTCTCTTAGGTTGCTGTTTGAGTAGCCCTACGACTGTTGTGTCTATGATCCCTTCCGAGGCCGGACAAGATATCTTCAAGTAATTTTCTTTAGGTTAGAATATCCATATTACCGTCGGAAGGTCAGGCATTAGATATTTTCCATGGCGCTTTTTACTTGAGGTTAGGCTTAATTTGAAGCCCCAATGAGTCATAACCGCACCCTTCTGGGGTGGGATGATCACCAATGGTTTTTAGGTTTTGTATGTATTGCCGTCAAGACCCGAAGTTAGGAATATGCCGTCACTTCATTTTTTCTTTGATGATGTCGTACCGATTCTTTGCTAAAGTCGGGAAAACATCCATATGATCTCTAGGCCGTATATATTACCATCAAAGTCTGGAGCTAGGATTTTGTCGTCACTCCACTTTTGTTTGATTGTTGCATTCCCACCATGCTGGAATGAGGGGGAACGTCGAGGTAGTCTCTAAGTTGTATATGTACCGTCAAGACTTGGAGCTAGGATTTTTCTATTACTCCATCTTTGCTTTGACCTTTGGGTCTTTTAGATGACGCTGCGTCTATATCTTGCTGGAACCAGAAGAATGTTGAAGTGATCTCTAGGCTGCAGATGTTTCCATCGAAATCTGGACCTATTTTGACAAAGCATGGTGGGAAAATATGGTTCTTTTTCTTTCATTTATGCCCATGAATTGTATACAAGAGTCTGTATGGACCTACTTGCACGGCAGAATTTTTTTATTTTATTATATATTTTTTATTTATTTTCGAGATACTCTATCTTTTTAGTTGTTATATCGCGAAAGTCACGATTGCCCAATTATTTCGGCTATTTTTTGCGGCGCCCAATCATTTCGGCTATGTCAATTTTTTTACTCACTACTTTTTATTGCGAGTTAAGGATTTGGAGTCTGGTACCAATTTTAGCATTAGTATCGCTACAACTCGAATGTTGTCAGGAGTGAATCACCTTTTGACTTTATTAGCCGTAAGGGTCTCATAAAAGTATCTCTCCCTATGAGTCATGAGGATCTCATAGGTGTGTTTTTCTTAGGAATCGTGGAGATTTCTAAGTGTGTTTTCTCTTATAAGTCGTAAGGATCTTACAAAAGTATTTTTTACTTGTAAGTCGAGAGGAATTACAAGTGTCGTTCACCATATGGGGATATTTCTCGCCATTGGTGGAATTTGGTTAGAACATATATTGTTCGTGCCCGTGAATTATATACAAGATTCAAAATTGAACTACTTGTAAGGCATAAATTTGTAGGGATTTAGTGGCTTAAGAACATGTTCAGATCCCTGTAACTTAACGCTTTTGAATTCTATAAGTTGCGGGGGTCTTATAGAGAGTATATTCTCCTTACGAGTCGTGAGGATCTCGTAAGTTTATTCTCTTTAGGAATTGTGTGGATTTCTAAGTGTGTTACTCTTTTGTGAGTCATAAGGATCTCACGCAGGTGTTTTCTCCTTGCAAAGTCGTGAGGACTTTTCAGGTGCATCTTTTCCTTTCTTTTAATGAGTTTGTACCCTATCGGGTTTTCTCAAGCTCGCCGGTAGCCCTGCTGTTTTTACTCACGGCACCTTTTCGGGTTTTCATCCATGCCCATTTCTCTTGTGGACATACCATTTTTTTAGGCGGCCCGTAAGGTAACACATCATCAGTTGTAGGCCCCGATCTTTCTTGAAGGACCGCATCATGTAGAACATGGGAGAGGTATGAATTATTTAAGCCCGTGAATTGTATACGGCGATCAATATGGAGATCTACCATAGGGATTAAATATGTTAGTTTAAGGATATTTCGGTCCGTTATTAGTTTAGGGACATTTCGGTCCAATATTCCCGTGTTTGGGGATGAAGTTTTAGTTTAAGGACTTCTCTATCCAAAGCCGGTTTAACGACATAGTGGTCCATTATTAGTTTAGGGAAATTTCGGTCCATTATTAGCTTAGGGACATTTCGGTCTAACATTCCGGTGTTTGGGGACGAAGTTTTTTTTTTGGTACTACTTTCAGAGTTCTGACTCAAGAAGACATCGAGCTGACACAAACGTCGTCATCTATCATTGACCTAAGTCAAGACTCTTCAAGCATAGTACGTTTTGAGGAATCGGACGTTTATTGGCCGGATGGTCTTTCGCCATGCATATCCATGAGCAGGTATGCTCTACCTTGGTAGACTTTGTCTATGATGTACGAGCTTTCATAATTTGGCTCGAACTTTCCTTGCTTTGCACGATTGGGAATCATTAATCTTTTGAAAATCAGCACGAGTTCGTCTTGACGGAATGTTCTCATCGTGGTCAGTATTTCATATGACCGTGTCTTCCTTGCCTTATAAGCTTCCAGATTTTGCTGAGCTATAAGACGGGTTTCATCGAGGGCGTCGAGCTCCTTGAGCCTAAAATAAGCATTTTCTTCATCCGTTAGCTCGTACTGAGCCGCTACTCGTAATGAGGGGAGTTCTATCTTCAGTGGGAGCACTGCTTCCGCGCAAAAACCAGTGCATATGGTGTTGTATTTGTGACCATCTTGAACGTTGTTCGGTACGCCCAAAGATCTTCATGCAGTCTTTCGTGGTAGTCCTTTATGTTTCTGGACGACGTCTTTTTTAAAATCTTGGTCAAGGTCTTGTTGAAGGGTTCAGCTAGACCGTTGGTCTAAGGATTATAGACTGAGGAGTATCGCCAGTCTATCTTGTATTGTGCGACACAGTTTATTTTATGGCTTTTGTATGTTGGTCCATTATCCGAGATAATCCATCGCGGAGCCCCGAACCGATATATGACATGGGTTTTGAAGAAGTGGAGGTGTTTACGCTGATTTAAGTTTCGTTTACAGATATGTGTGTACTTGAATGAGTAATAATGTTGAAAGCTGGCTCATTTATATATGCGTGTGGAGGGTTAATGCATGACATGTGCACAGCATACGATCACATCAATGGCGTTTGCACTTAGTAAAAATCCCTAAGGGTGAAGTGCACGTACGCACAAGCAGGTTGCACGTATGTTTAAACAATACAATCAGAGAAAGAACATGTGTTAGAAATGAAGCACTCGGTAGTCAACGATAAAAGGAATGCATTTAAATAAACATTTTATTCTACTGGAAAGAGATCACTAAACACGGGATAAAAAATACAAGGGTTTACAAAAGTATAAACAAAGTTTTCTAAAGCCCTCTCGGCCTTCTCCACCAAGTCGAAGCGGCGATCTTCGCGAGGAGTCACTCCCCATCGGTTAGTGCTGTGCTCATCGGCGAAAGCAGACATGATGGCACGCTGAGCTCGTATCTGGCTTAGCAACTGAACAGAGCGATTCCTCAGAGGCTTAGTGTTCAGTCGAAAATATTGCACATTTGATATAACATTTTTCTTACCTTTCTTAAATATTTAAAAGTGTTTATTATAAATATAGAACATATTTGGGTTTATCTGCAAAATACTATTTACCATATATTTATATATTATAATTAACATTATGAAGGAAAATATATGCATATAATATTTATATAATATTTTTATTATGCATATCATATCAAATAATCTTAATCAAATTGCTTAAAGATTTATTATCATATAAAATGATTAAGATTATATCTCTATAATAAATATTACTAATATTATTCATGGAGATATTGTGGAAGATTTGGCTCAGGTCAGGAGATCGGGATATCGAGATGTCGGGAATAAAAAATCTGCCGATGAAGTTTAATTAAATCATAAAATCAATACTGGCAGAGACTCAGAGAAGATATGAAGATTCCAGATATCACAACAATCTCCATTTTGTTAATATGAGGCTACAGAAGAATTTTCATCGACTGGTCCCACTATCCCACCACCCTTCCGCGGCCATAAGCCCCAATACGCGGTGGATCCGCAGCCGTTCTGAGGAGTTAGGATTTGGGATTTTGTGGGTAGATCTTCTCAACAAACCCTCACGTATGAAATCTAGGGTTTGTATCTTCTGTGACTATAAATAAGACCGAGGGCTAAAACTAGAAATCATCACCTTTTACACGAAGCAAATCACCGTCAAAGAACAAGTGATCCACGGCAGGTCCGCGATTCGACGTGATAAAGCGACGCGAGTATCGACGGAACATCTACTTCATACGAGGCATAGATCGAGAGCAACTTCGTCTTCTTGTAATCTAAACTCATAGGATTTGTACTTGTGAAGTTGATTAATAAAGGTAGATAATTTGTTTAATTAGTTCGTATTTAATTTCTGCATTATAATTTCCTTCTCTATCCTTTCTTCTTCTATCTCCATCATATGCGAGTAATTCTCCGCTTGATAGGGTTCGTAGGATTAGGGTAGAACAATGGATGAGAAAATATTTTAACTTCTTTTACGTCTTATGAAGTTTATAAAGTTTAGCAGAAGAATCGTTAACATTCTAATCAGGCACGCTATCAATTTATTGATAGTCTTAACCGCGATTTGAGATCAGATTGACAATTGTTTTGTTAAGGGCTAGACATGAACAGAGATCAATGAAGAGACAAAGGGCAATAGTGGGGAAACCCTAGTTTCTTCCAAGAACTCTAATCCTCATTCATCACTATCAATCTAGTTTTAAATCTATCAAAAGATAAAAGGAGTCATCTTTAGTAGTCATCCATGACTACTAAATCCTAACGAACCCTACAAACCTTTTTCCTATAAAACCTATATCCGTATTTAAATTAGATCTTAAAACTATAAATTCTACATCCGTATTTAACATAGATATAGAATCTACAACTATTCTCCCTATTCTTCTATTCTAATCAACTCGTCTAAAGGAAGATTAAAAGTTCCACGCATCCCTGCGGACGACCCGTACTCATCTCGGCTAGTTACACGCGACACCGTTATTGATTGCGGTTAACTACAAACACACTCTTTCACAGATCAATCACTTAGTAATCAAAAGTGCCTCATGAAAGCACTCGATCTTGTCCTTTGCTGCGTCGAGCATCGGCAGAGTCATCTCCGCTGGATGAGGAGAAATGTCATCGAGAACGGACATGAAAATCATCCGGAGCCAAATGGAGCCGATGGGGAGAGGATATCCTTTACAAGTCAGGAGCTCGTACATCACCATGTCGCATTGGTCATCCGTGAGAGCGAGATTCATCAAGCATGCAGTAAAACGAGAAACAATTTCCTCGATAGGCACCTCCCTTGGTTGCCGATGAGCATGTGGACAATTGCAATCCATGACTCTTAATCTGTTAAAATGGTTCTTTCCTTGTGAAGGAGAAGAAGAACATTGCGACAGAAAATGTTGTGCATGGTGCAACTATTTCCAAGCTCTGGAAAAAAAGGGTTGGAAAAGAAAAGGTTGACTCAGGGAAGGTAGAGAAAGAATGTGAAGAAAACTTCATAAATAAGGCAGCACCTCATGTGCTCCCCACATGAGCGCCGGCACTGGCCTCTTATAGGATTAAATCCTACAACCGCGTCTCACTTGAAGTTCACGTGAGCGCCGACTTGCAATGCACGTGGTGCCTATTTTACAAGAATTAAATTCTTAAACGTCACCTACGTGCATAGCACATGAGTGTCAGCGCCCAAATTGAAGAGAATGGAAATAAATTCTATGAGGGGGAAAATATCTCCCTGATCTTTTTAAATAAAAAATATATTCTCTGATAAACAGAGAGTCGTTGGATTAAAGATCTAATGGGAAAATAATTTCCTAATTTTCCAAATGAGAAAAATAAATTCTGAACCCCTAGATTAAAAATCCAATGGTGATTAAAAAATCACTGATTAATAGAAATAAAATTCTATCTATGGGAAAATATTTCCCTAATCTTGTTAAAAAACAAGAATGTATATATTCTGTGAAACAAAAATCACAGGATCAAACATTCAACGGTGGATAAAATCCCCCAAATAATCTTTGAGGCCAATTAAATCAATTGGTATATCTCAAATGAGAGATTTTCTTAAATTAATTAACAAACTGCTTCTCCTATATAAAGGATCCAAGACTTCAAGTCTCATATAGAGAATCAACCCTATAAGTTTTTTCTTCACAAAACTGAGAATTCAATTCTCATCTGAAAGAAGAAGATTCTCGCTCTTCCAAACCGTAGGTAAAATAAAGCAGAGATAAAATATATCTCTTTTGCCTAGCATAAAGAAAACAAGGGTTTAACCCTTCATAAAAAGAACTTAGTTTTTTTATCTGATCTGAGATTTGCAAAGCAAATCTCCACACAAGTTGAGAATTTAATTCTCATCGGAGAGATTTTGTTCTTCAAACTCAAAATCTAGGAGAAAGAACTACATTAAAAGTAAAAGAGAGAAGGGAACTTATGGTTCTAGGAATTTAATTTCTCTGCAAACAGGGTTTAACCCTACATGAAATAGCTTAATTCTTATAAAATATAAAATAAAAAGAACTTAATTTTCCAATAAAGATATTCTAGATCTTAAAAAAAATATAGATCTTGGTAATTATTAATGGCCAAAATGCCATTAACAAATATTCAATCTCTAAAAAAGAAAAGGACCTAGGGCCTCACATGAAACATACATGAGCGCCCAAAAGATTCCTTTAAATGGAACTCAGCGCCTCTCGTGCTCCCCATGTGAGCGCCATACTAAGTGCTTAGCACTCTATGTTTAGTCAAAATGACTAAGTGCTTAGCACTGATTGGGCAGCACCCATGTCTCAGCGCCTCACGTGCTCCCCACGTGAGCGCTATACCAAGTGCTTAGCACTATATATTCAGTCAAAATGATTAAGTGCTCAGCACTGATTAAGCAGTGTCCATGTCAGAGCGCCTTATGTGCTTCCCACGTGAGTGCCAAAGCTACAAATAAGTGCTTATCACTTCTGAGTAAAACAAAAAGGAAGGCCCAAGACCGAGTAGACCAAGTCTAAATTGGCTAAGTCTTTGAAATTTCTTGCAGCTGAGCCTAAACTCTATGTTGTTGGATCTCAACAAAAATCTGATGATCCCTAAAATATTGCTAAGTTGATCTCAGTCTCAAATAAGATTAACGTATCATTAGTTAAAATAAATTGAGTCCAAATGCTAATATATTTAAGTTGATCTTAATCTCAAACTAGATTAACGGTTCTTAAATAAAACAAAATATTCTTTGTACTAAAGGAACATACAATCTATGTTCAAACCCCAAATCTAAAATATACGGATTTGGACTAATCCGCGCTCTATGGGGGACAACATAAACTAGTCTCTGTATACAATCCTTGGGCAACCAAAATAAATAAAATAACACACGACACGAAGTGAACTACTGGAGAAGGAGAAAGTGGTTATCGCAATGCGATAACGTAAATAACTGCAGGGTCTTGCGCCCGCAGGGAAAACATCCCCGCAATTAAAAAATGTGGGTGGATCTGATAAAGTCTGCTACGATGGTCGCATCTATCCAAATCTCCGATATACGGTGCCATAAATCAACTTGGTATCTTCGGAGAGGTGGATGAATATGTCCAAATAGCATATCCCCCAAATTCAGCAAGACGTTCAATCCCAGTTCATCTCTGTTTTCGGCGGTAAACAAGAGGATGTTCTCCGTCTTAACCTCTCTTAACAAGAGGATGTTCTCCGTTTTCTAACGTGGTGATTTGTAGTTTGATAAAGAAGGTATTCATGTATACAAGAGGAGTCCATCTTACCCCGTGTACTATGGTAACATGTAGTACAAGGCCCCGTCATAACCCATGGGACAACGACAAGTGAATTCATGTAGGTGTCTTTTAAAGTGACCTCTCGTGCCATGATATGCGTTCCGTATCAATCTACCCCTTTATCCCCGCGTATTGTATTGTATAGATTATGGTTACAGGTCTTCACCGAATCCATGGATATAAAATGTATAGGTTTATGTTCAAGATGTAATCATGTGTTCAGGTATTCATGTCATGTTATAACCATGGTTCGATCAAGTCGAGTCAAATATTCAAGTTTGAGTTTGATATTTGAATTCGATTGTTCAGGTTCATGATCAAGTATTCAGGTTTGATTTTGAATTCTGGTTTGAGTTTGGATTCAGCTTGAAGTCAGAATCTTGAGAAAGGATTTAGTTCTTGAAATTCTTAGGTTTGAGAGTAATCAACAACTACTGTACATGGATGGCAGGATTTATGTCTTTTTCCAAGACAATTGCCATTGAAAATTCCGTTAAGTTGTCTAACCTAAATAGACAAGCACCCACTTTCTCCGGCTCCCTGGGGCTCAAGAGAAATGATATCGCTTAAGCCTATATTACTCTATAGTCTTTAAAATATTATTTTGTATATCATGAGGGGGTTTTATGAAAAATACTTTAATATAGCTTAAAATTAAATCTTGAGGGTGATTTATAATATTTAAGGGTTTCATGAACATGTATTTTAATTGTTGGGGGGTGTTTTAGTGATAAAAACTAGCTTTTAAAAGTTTATGATAATTTTATGAAAGCTAGCTCTTTTGGAAACATGAAGGTATTTTATTAAAATTCTAATCTTTAAATTTAAAAAATATATTTTCATAATATGTCGTTGTTGAAAATATGAATTCATAGCTTTATATAATTCCCAAATTTTAGTTTTTATTTAGAAAATTCGTATTTCTTAAAAACCGTATTTTTATTTCCTTTCGAGACCAAATACTCCGTAAGGAGTTCTGCATCTCGCTCTACTGTTCCAAGAATGTGCGATAATTTGCACCATCAATTAGCAGGTCCCCTAACGAGAGTTGTAGAGGCGTATTTGCCAAGAATTTAAAATATCGATTTAAAAGAAACCGTTTTGTAAAAATATGGTATTTTAATGAAAACATATTCTTTACATAAACCCTATGTTTAGAACCTCATGCTATGAAGCCATAGTGTGCAAGTGGGGTAGGTCGTTACCCCGTGAAGTTTTCCTAAAGGTAGGTAAACTAGTTATCGAAAAAGGGGTTATACTAAAATTCATCGTATTTTAATGAAAAAGTTCGTTATATGAGTATTTCATATGGAAATTTTCATTATGCTAAAAAATTAAATGATGTGAATAAGGTTAAGAGTGGTTTTATAGTGTTGTTTTGATTTATTTTGCTTATCAAGTGGGTGAAAATGTTTGAAAAGAAAGAAATATCGGTTCTAACTCTACTTTACCGATATATTTTAAGACTGCGATTTTAGTTGAAAAGAAGGAGAGGGGGAAGGGACTTACAGTTTTATAACGTCAAGAAAATAGTAAGGAAGAGAGAGGGGCCTCTGTGGCGTCGCGGTAGCTCCGGGATTGACTCCGATCTTCAACGAAAGAGAACTTGGTTGCTAACTCCACTTGACTCCACTTGCAATTTGAAAATTTTGGAAGAAATTGGGTAGAATTTCAGAATGGGAGAGAACTAGGACAAGGGATAGTATTTATAGGGCAAAAATAAGTGAGTGTGTTAAATAAAATGAATTAAAATGGATTTAATGGTGTTTATTAGAGAATTGAAGAGTCTCTGTTTGATTACAGGAAAATGAAACAGTGCAGGGGAGTTGAGGGGAGTCGAAGGAGAGTGTGTGTGGAAACCACGAAGGGAAATGGGGCCATATCGACCGTCGGTGGAGGCCAATAGGGGCGTTTAGGCGGTCGGATCTTGATCATTTGCCTCAAGATTCATGCCACGTGTCTAGGTGTGTGTTTACTCCTCTTTGCGCCTGTTTAATTTTTCTGAAACTTTTTGTCTCTCCATGAATTGCACGTGCAATTCTTGGGATTCCGAAAAATTAAAAAGAAAAATTATTAAAAATAATTAGGACTAATGGGAATCGAACACGCAGGTTATGGCACAGCAGTAAAAAGTCTTAACCAATGAGCTACAAGTTGTTTCTTGCTATTATTAAACAAAAATAACTTATAACTCCTATACAGGCTGAAATACCATTTTCTATACACAAGTAATTATGTACAGGGATTTTAGAGTCGTTACATTTTACCCTCCTTATAAAAATTTCGTCTTCGAAATTTACAGACCAATTTTCAAAAAGGTAAAGGTATCGTGCATGCATAACTTCTTCTCTTTCCAAAGTTGATTCTCTTGGAGAATCCTTTCTCCACATCACTTGGACCAAGTTCACCTCCTTGTTCCGCAATATCTTCACCTTTCGGTCTAGGATCTCAACTGGTTGTTGCTCCCAGGTTAGGTCAGTCTATACCATGAGTTCTGAGTAATCATGTATATGGCTGGGGTCGCTCACATATCGTCGTAGCTGGGATATATGGAACACGTTGGGCACTCGTTCCAATGAGGATGGTTGTGCCAAGTGGTACTCCACTTCTCCAACTCATTCGAGTATGTCGAACGGTCCTATATATCTTGGACTGAGTTTACCTCTCTTACCAAAACGTATCACTCCTCTATTTGGAGAGATTTTCAAGAATACATGCTCTCCGGGTTGGAACTCCAGATGTCGACGCTTTGCATCTGCCCAATGCTTATGTCAGTCTTGGGCTATGCGCGTCCTTTCCCTAATTGTGCGAACCACGTCCACAATTGCCCCGATCATCTCTGGTCCAAGGAGTTCACGATCTCCAACGTCGTCCCCACTCAGCAGGGAACGAAATTTCAATCCTTAAAGTGCTGCGAATGGTGTCATCCCAATGCTTGCCTGGTAGCTGTTGTTGTATGAAACTCCATAAGGTGTAGGTGAACTTTCCATGAACTTTCGAAGTCTAACATACAAGCTCTCAGCATATATTCTAATATCTGAATTGTTCACTTAGACCGTCCGTCTATTTGTGGATGATATGCCATGCTGAAATTTAGACTCGTTCTCAAGCTAGCTTGCAGACTCTTCCAAAATTGTGATCGAAATCTTGTATCACGATCGGAAACGATGCATACAGGTACCCCATGTAATCTCACGATCTCCTGCATGAGTTTATGGGTATCAAGTGTGGTACATCTTGAAGGTATAAGTCTTATTTTAGATTTTTACTCACCTCCATATACTTACTTGCCAACGTCTTAGTTGACTGGCCAACTCTGAAAGGAATAAAGTGAGCCGATTTGGTGAGTCGATCCACAATAACCCAAATTGCGTCGTTACCCTTCATGCTGCGAGGGTGAGCAATCACGAAGTCCATGGTGATGTGCTGCCATTTCCATTCTGGGATTGGTAATGGCTGAAGTACACCGGCAGTTCAGTGATGTTCAGCCTTCACTTGCTGACATACTAGACACTTTGCTACACTCCTTACTACTTCTCACTTCATTCCATGCTGTAAGTTGATGTCGCACACCCCACATGGTTTGTAGGGAGGCGGAATTCACAAAAAACGATTTTTTTTACTTGCAACATCGACCAAACAACCAAGATCTTTCAGAAATCCTAACTAGCTAAACTACAAAGAGGTTCGAAACTACTTGTGATAGAGTTTTATACCTCTAGAATACAAGTCCTTCGGGTTTTCTTCTCCTCTTCTTAAGCTCCTAGAGGGTTTGGATCAAGCTCGGTCATCAGCCTCCTTGTTTCGAAAACGATCCACCCGAGAGTCTATGGTTCAAGCTCCAACCTCAAGAATGAGGTAACTAAAATACCTAGTTTTCTAATCTAGGTAGTTTAGAAGATGTAGAGAGTTAATTGGAGTATTTTATCTCAAGGAACCCTAGGATTCACAACACATGTGAGGGTTAGGGTTTGAGGAAGAAAGAGGAGAATAAAAATGGAGAGAGAAAGAAAAAAACCCAAATGAGCAAGTGTAGGAGCAAGTGAAGAATGTATAAGTCTTTCTCAATCATCAAGCATACACTATTTCTCCATAGAAAAATACAACCATGCTTAAATAGTAAAGTCAAATGAATAAACAATGAGACTTAGCCATGCTTCTACCATGCCATAGATATCTCCATTTCCACCACATTAATCTATTTTCCAAAAATAGATAAAACCAATAATGAGGTGTCTCCTTCTAGAAGCATCTCTTGTAAAATTATAAGAATGCCTCCACCATATATACATATCCGTATTCGTACTGCAAAAAATACAAATACAAAGAGATAAAAAATAATCCAGTAATATAATACCAGAATGCGGCTTAATCCTAAGTCCACTAGTATTATCCGTCCGAAAAACATCTGTGCAGCTAGTACACGTATATGATCGGAACCCTGCACGTAAAACCATACGGCCTCTATATCGTTTCTCCTGAACCAGGGAAACCCTCTGTGTGAGACTCTAAAGACTCGACAGTATGCAGGCAGTGGGCTTAACCATAAGTCCGTCAGTGGCACTAGCTGTACGTAACGGCTACCCAGGTACTTGTCGAAGAGAAGACCGACGAGTGAACTCATCCGAACCCCTATTGAGTTTGTCCGTGACAATCTCCGTGCAGTCCGGTTTGTTCGTCTGAGAGTATCGCATGCCGGGTCTAGAGAGGTGGAAAACTTCAGACCCCTAATAACCTGACAAGTCATGCCGGTGTGGCTTAAGACCATCCGAGAATCTACTGGTCCAACTACCAGTAATTCTCAATACGCCCTGCCCCTGAGACTTATGGTGTTGGCCAACCGATCACAGCACGGCATTAACTCCCTATTCTGGGAGACGAATCCTCAACAGTCGCTCATTGCTTCCATGTGGCTCGGGATTGTACCCAAAAGAAACCTGTTTGCACAACTCAGTACAGCCGTGGTAGGGTAGTAATCAAAGTACAGTAGGAACTCACACGAGACAAATATCGACCTCAGGTCGACAGATTACCTGCACTCATGTCATCAGAGAACTGCTAGCTGACGTTAAATATAATACCATCTAAACAGTTCTCGGCGAGTCCGTCCAGTGTACTCACCCCAAGTGAGCACCTGTATACAATCTTAAGTGCACCACACCAATGGCTGCGGGACTAATCCATCACCCCTCGTCAGGGTATCGATACTCCCATGACTAAAGACATTTTATGGATGTGCTTATCGGTACCCGGCTCCCACAAGTATGATTGCCATCACAACGCTGGAAGTCAAGTAAGGATCCTACGGGCTTTATCAACATGTATACAATATATGAAATACTAAGTAAAACACATCACATGTTAAGATAAAGACAAACCAAATAGCGAACTATCATATCGATCAAGATTGTCCTGAACATACATATCCCTAGTATCCTATACAATGAAGGCATCTAAGGCATACATATCCAACACATGCCACCAGTATTGTTGTCGTAGATCCTTGTATATCTTTGTACCGCCGAGGTGTACCGAGTATGGAGAGCTGTTAGCTTCTTTCATCAACTCTTCTTGAACAGAGCCGACTAGTACATATAAACGACTTCCATACCGTAAGGATCCATCTTTTTGGATGATGAAGTCAGTTCGTAGTCCACTTTCTACTTGTTCTCGGATCTTTTGTAGCTTGGCATCATTTGCTTGAACTACCTTGATCTGATTTACAAGAGTGGACTGGTCTTGTAATTTCATCAAAGATGAAGCGTTACCTGGCACAATTACTTCAATCTCCAATCCATGCAATTCTTGTTGTAGTCTCCACTGAGCGGTGAGGTTCATTACTAATGGCTGGCAACTAAGTGCATCGGGAACTACCTTCATCTTTTCAGGATGATACTGTAGGTTGATGTCGAAGTCCGCCATGAGTTCTAACCATCTTCTCTGCCGCATGTTGATTTACTTCTGAGTAAATACATATTTCAGACTTTTGTGGTTAGTGTATATATCCACTCGCTCTCCCAATAAATAGTGATGCCAAATCTTGAGGTCAAAGATGACGGTTGTGTTAGTGTATATGCCCTGGGGGCCATTATTGTATCATACTAGCTTGTATATTACTTAATGGAAGCTTGGGATATTCACAGTTATATTAACAGTCTTGCTAAACATGGTAGTATGCTACTTGGTTTATGTCTATCTTAATATGTGTATATATTAGCATATCGCGAATACATATTGATAGAGCCCTTAGGATCTTGCTTGAATACCAGCGTTGTGATGGCAGTCACACTAGTGGAGGCTGGGTAGTCTACAAGCACATCCTTTTTCATGTCCTTAGTCGTAGGATTATCGAGATAGGGCATTGATACTCCGGAGTAGACTAGTGTGTACGCTTCTCATCCCAGTTGGGGAGATGGTCTGTCCCACAGCCATTAGTACGTTGTATTGGAGATAGTATACAGGTACTCGTTGGGTTACGGGTACACCGGACAGGACTCGCAGGGAACTGTTGGTTGGTATTATACCCGTCGTCGGTTAACAGTTCCCGGGTGACATGAGTACAGCATAGTCCGCAGACTTGACACTGCTGCTTCGCCTCGGGTGTGTTCCCACTGTTCTTAGATTGCTACCCTACCACGGCTCAAAGGAGTCGTGCAAACAGGTAGCAGTTGGGTGCAGTCCCGAGCACTTGGAGGCAGTGGCGGTTAGACAGGATTCGTCTCTCCCGGTATTGGGAGTTGATACCGCGCTGTGTTTGGAAAGCCATTACGCAAAGTCCCTGGCCAGGGCAAGCGAGATTTACTGGTAGGATTTCCAGTAGCTTCTCAAGGTGTAATGGGCTTTGCTCCGACACGACTTATACCACTTTTAGGCGATTAACGCTTGTCGCCCCCTAGCCCGATATGCGATAGTCCTAGACGAACAGACCGGACTGTACGGAGATTGTCACATCAGGCTCAGTAGGAGTTCGGATGGGTTTCCTCATCGGCCTTCTTATCGACATCTACCTGGGGACCGTTACGTACAGCTAGTGCCGCTTGCGGTCTATGGTTAAACCCACTGCCAGCGTAGTAGTCGAGTCTTTAGAGTCCCATACAGAGAGTTTCCCTACTTCGGGCGAAACGATATAGAGGTCGTATGGTTTTACGACAGGGTTCGGACACATACGTGTTTTTACGCACGTACGATGTTCGAACAGTTTTTACTAGTGGGCTTTGGTTTAAACCAGATTCTAGAAATGGATTATTGGATTTATACAGTCTCAGTATTTCCGTGTTTTCACAGATAGGAGGGGCGTTCTCGTAATTACTCGAGAAGCTTCTAGAAGGTTAATGAGGTGGAGAGCTTAGGTGTTATATGCATTAAATGGATTTGTGACTCATGGAGATGATTCATCAAATGAGTTAATAAAGCATTAATGGTTTTAATGACTCATTAGATGATTCATTTTGTATTAAATGAAGCATGAAGATATTTGTGCAAAGATATTTTGTGCAAGATATTTTATGCTTCATATATATACACAAATGAGTTAATTTTCATTTGATAATTATTCTCACATTCTCTCTCCTCAAGCTCTCTCTCTTCAACCCTAACCCTAACCTCTCATGTGTTGAGATTCATGGGTTAGCAAGACTAATAGATCCCTAATCCTCTTCTATATTCTCTAGGTTGCTTTGATTAGCACTCATAGCCACTTAGTTACCTCAAGTGTGAGGTTATAGCTTGGAGAAGTAGCTCTCGGGTGGATCTTCTATCACATCGAGGAGGCCGACGAGTGGTCTACGAGAACAAGAAGGGCTTGATTCATTAGGTATAATCATCTTTCATAGTAGCTAATGACTTCTATGTTGTTGTTAGTTAGGGTTTGGCAAAGATCCGTAAAGTTAGTCGATGTTAGTTTAAACAAAATGATTGTTTTACCTATTCCGCCTCCCCGCATCATGTGGGGTGTCTAACGTCGACTTACAGTGGTATCAGAGCCTCGCTAAACCATAACTAACTTGTTAGCAAAGTCGTTAGAAATTCGATCGCAAAACGAACTGGAAAAAACATCATTTTGACCAAGTTTCTGCCGATTTTAAAACGGGGTCTAAAAATTTTTCGGGGACCCTTAAAAATACAAGCAGGGAATTATAAGGTTATTGGAGAAATTTGGGATCCTAACTCGGCCAAACCGCCGCGGATCCGCGGCCGATCCAAGCGATCCGACACGGATCCACGGCCGAGTTGGAGCCGAGTCAGCCCAAAATTCCCCAGTAACTCTTCTGTGTTGATTTTGTTTTTTCTGGGATGTTTTGTTTCTGCTCAGGTTTCAGGTGCAGAGAGAATTATTTGGAGTAGAAACATTTGTGTTTGCTTGATCGAAATTCTAAGATGTTTGGCTAACTTGATTATATCTGTGATATGTTTGATGTGTTCGTAAACCTCCCCTAACTGCTAGTATGTCGGTTAGTAGGGGTTGCACATTTCTGTAATGGTTTTTACTGGTTTTTGTTTGTGGACTTGTTGGATTGTCGTGAATGAATAGCCGGGGATGTGAGACGAGTGTTTCTTTCATTCAAATGTAATTTGTAAATTGTTGTAATATTATTTTGCGGGGTACATCCGGGATGAGGTTGTAGCCACCGTTGTATTATTTCATTTACTGTTTTCTGCTCCTAGGATAGACCCAAGATGGGGTGCACAAACTACCGGGTACTTTGAAGTATTTAGTGGCCTACTCACGTTGTTGAGGGAGACCGCTTCACTTCGGGTACTAGGCGGGTAGTTTGCCATACCCGTAGGGGTCTGGGGTGGGGTTTTGGCTATTCATCGCGACTGTGTAATCCGTCTTTCTTTGCAGGCTCAAAAGGAATGCGGATTCGTAGAAAATCCAATATGTTCATCTGTGATCTGGAATACCTATTATTGCGTCTGACGAATGTACAATATCTATATATGATAGCTATTAGACGTCACTTATGTTTAACACCCACGCTAGCCCAGCCCCCGCTCTGTCGTTAGTTAAGTAACCTAACGGGTGAATGACGGGACCCAGTGGCGAATGCGGATGGCATAAGAGGACGTTGTATTTTCGTTGTTTTCTACAATGATAGGTTAATTGATGGGACGCATTATATTAATGCAAAGAAAATAAACCAAAGTTGAATCGTTGGAACAGTTTAAAAGAAACCACTCAGTTATTTTTAAAACAGAAGATATTTTTAATTGCGGAGCTTAACCACTCCTTTTAAAAGCTATCAGGTTCCTTCGATCATATCAAGTTCACTACGTTCACGGTTTCGCCAAAACCATTCGTAGCCCTCCGTCATTTCATTTGGGTATTCAGTAGTATTCAAGCTATGCATTTTGACCAACGCTAAGGCATAGTGTTTGGTAGTTGCTGGGTATTCATTTGTTGCATAGATAGATGAGTTAGTTTGGGGCAGTCGTATTATCATTTGGCCAACGTCAGGGGTATGTACGGATGGGTTCAAATTGACAAGATAATGATGGGTAGAACTTGACATGTGACTTATGACATTTTGACCAACGCCAAGGTCATAAGAGCATGGGGCAGAAATTTATATCGGGAATTTCTAAAGAAACTGAAATTTGCAAAGAGATGCATACTATTTGGAGTGTGATAATTTTGGTAGGATTCCTTCAGCTTTATCACACGATGATATTTGGATCCCGATCCTACTGTGAGTATCCGCTACTCATCAGGAGATTCGTCACTTAACGATCAATGCTATAAACCAAGTAAGTGTCGAGAAAGGTATCAGGGGGGTTACGCCCCCAGAGAAAAGAGGTTATTTAATTAAGAAACTTCGCAAAAGCGTCGTAAAACCTCCCTCGAAGTACCGACACCGGCCTGGCTGAACGGTTAAGCAAGTATTGTACGAAGAGAATAGTCCTGGCTAGTTCTTCCTTTTTTGGTTTGAGGAAGGATTCGAGAAACAGTGGGAGCCATCCAGTTTAGATAAACTAAAAAGCACTCTAAACTTGCAAGAGTGTCATGCTAAAGTTTTCCCTCTCTCTCTCTCTCATTGCAGCGACCCAAAACATGACAGGCCTTAAGTTACTATTAGAGAAAAATATTTTGACAGGGCCAAACTGTTAGTTATATGTATGCCCTAGAGGCCATTACTGTACATACGATGTATATTGTAGTGGATGCTTGGACATATATAGGGAGGACTTTCATGCTCGACACGATAGTATGCTATCTGGTTACACATTATCTTAACATGTACTCTGATTGTCTCTATGTTACATGTTGATAAAGCCCTTAAGATGAGTACTTGACTACCAGGACTATGATACGGATCATACTAGTAGGGACAGAGTAGTCACTAAGTACATCCTTCAAATGTTCCTAGTCGTGGGAGTACCGAGACAGGGCATCGATACTCCAGAGTAGACTAGCGTATACGCATCTTGACCCATATGATGGGCGATGGATGATCCCATATCCATCGGTGTTTGACATCAAGGATGGTGTACGGGTGCGTAGTCCTGGTAGGGACAGAGTAGTCACCAAGTAAATATTCAGTAAAGACTGGGTACACTGGACGGACTCACCGAGAACTCCCAGATGGTATTATACCTCACGTTAGATGGCAGTTCTCTGGTGACACTGGTACAGGTTAGTCTGTAGACCCGAGATCGTCATAGAGTCTTGTGTGATTCCCACTGTGCTTTGATTTCCATCATACCACGTCCAAGAGGGCGTGCAAAAAGGTGGCTTTTGGGTACAGTCCCGAATCATATGGAGGCAATGAGCGATAGGAGGGGATTCGTCTCTCCCGGTATAGGGAGTTGATGTTGTGCTGTGTTCGATTGGCTATAACTGGAAATCCCTGGCCAAGGTTGCTGAGATTTACTGGTAAGTATTATCAGTAGTTTCTCGAACTGTTATAGACCTCATATCGACACGACTTATCAAGCTACTGGGGTCTGACGTTTACCACCCCTAGGCGAGATATGCGACATATCAGACGAAGAGACCGGACTGTACGGGAGTGTTACTGATTGGATTCGCAGGCTAAAGTACAGGCTTGCTTGTTGATCTTCTGATCGCTCAATACCTGGGTGGCTGTTATGTTTAGCTGACCGCTTGCATCTTGTGGGTATTTGATATGATCATCACCTACTGCCGGCGTATTGGCGATTCTTTAGAGTCCTACACAGAGATTTCCTGGCTCAGGCAAAACGGAGTAGAAGCACATATGTGATATGTGCAGGACCGGGAATAATACATGTATGCGATACCGTATTAGATTCTCGCGATATGAGATATCGGCCGGGTATATGTGATATAGCCGGGTCATCGGATCAAGTGTTGATTCGATGAACTGATACAGATTATATTAGTCAGTTATTTGTGAAATAGCCGGATTATCGGATCAAGTGTTAATTCGATAATTTAATGTATAATTATATATTTGATATATTAAATTACATTAACTAATATAAGCTCACTAAAAGATTCTTTTTCTCTCTCGGGTAATATATTGATATATATGCGATATATGTTAATTGTATTATTTTATTTTGTTACAATAAATATTGTATATGTGATATATAATATTGTAACATGTAAGGGTTATTAATGCAACATGATTAGTGGAGACTAAACATGATTAAGATTTGATTTGGGTTAATTTTTCTAGAAGCTTCTAGAAGCTTTTTGTTTTGTTTTTGCAAAGATATTTTGTAAAGATATTTTTGTATGATATTTGTTAACCCAACTCAACCCTTGACCATGATTCATTCTCTACATGGGTTAAGTTATCATACTTAACCCATGGTTGCATTTCTAAACTCACCGCAATTCATTATTCATCACAAAAGAAATGGTTCTTCTTCTTCCTTCTCTTTTTCAATGGAAAAGCTTTATAGCTTTTTCATTAGTGATGATTTTGAGTGAGATTAAGAAAATAAATGAGAGATAAAATCCTACTTCATCATCCTAATCTATCCTAGCCATTTAGATTAGGGTTTTCACTTCATTTGTGAGTGAGAGCTTGTGTTAAAGAAACTTCAAGGTAGATCATCTTAGTTATCGAAGATCGGAAGCAAGTTTGCATCATTCTCTTCGTGGAGCCTCTCTAGAGTCCGGGTGCATGATGATCGCAGCGAAGGGACCTCAACACGGAGCTTATAAAACGAAGGACCGGACTACAAAGGTTGTAATCCCAAACTCTTAGATGTTAAAGTGTTTAACATGCTTTGTTTCGCCTAATCTTTAGTTTAAAGATCTTGGTTAGGGTTGTTCGGCACGTCTAAATTTTGAATCGGGCATGGTTGATGCCTTATAGACCCTTGTGAGAGTGTCTAGTAACTCTACAATGGTATCAGAGCCAAGCTAGAGCTTTAGGCGAAGTCTAGACGAAGTTTAAAGTCCGATCGAACTCCGAATACCCGATAAAACCTAGTTTCTGGAAATTTTTCAAAAAGTTGACATTTTTCATATTAAAAATGATCAGAAAATTCAACAGGTAATTTTATGGGTTACTATAAAAAACGACCCCAAAATACCTTTATTGCGCCGCGGAACCGCGGCCGTACCCTTACTTGCGCGGCGGTTCCGCGGCCAAACAGTAGAATTATGGGATCGGTTCTCAACAGTAATATCCGTAGGTACTTTTTCATGTTTCTGGGAATTTTTTAATTCTACTCAAGAGTTGAGTTTTCTGAGTTGTATTAGGAACTCGTTGATTCGATCGGAAAGTTTAACTTCGTTTAAGTTTTTCCGGATAATTTTAGAACGTGTTAAAAAGTTCGACCGGATATCAATAACTCACTTTTTGCCCTGCCGGAAAATTTCCAAGTGTTAGATTTTTTCGTAGTTTAAGAACGTTCTAAGTCGTGCAAGTAACGCGGTGGACCCTCTAGAAGAACACAAACCTTAACTCGATTATGCGACCGTCTGAACCGCCTCTAAACCTTAGGGTTTGGGGCAGTACGCCGTTGTCACATGTGAGGCGTTGGTTTGACCCTTCTACGGCTGGATCATTGGTACTGTGGCATGTGATGGATGCTTTTAAACTAATTTCAAGTGTTGAAAATTATTTGGGAAATCTTGGGTGTTTGTTTATTCGATCGGAAAGTTTAACATTGTCTATTTATCTGGAATGTGATACAATATTTGGAATCCACATGTAGTTATGAGATAATTAATTTGAATGTTATAAATCTAGCAGTTTAGTCTCAAATGATCGGTTGCCACGGGATTTTGATGCGATCAAAAGTCCGCCGCAATCACGTAGCGTACGTGGATACCCGCCGGGTAAACTTAATAGACAGCCACGCCCCATAGCCCCGACCAAGTGACTGTAGGAGAACCCCGTCGCCGAAAGCATCCGTTTGGGTGCTCGTGACAGCGGTGTTCCGCCTTAGTGCACTTCGTCGACGGCATCCGGGGGTGCGGCCGTCTCCTAAAGTTTGCGACGAGCATTCGATCAGGATGTCGGGAATCTTGTTGAATTGCCCGACTAGATATTGAAAATTGTTTTCGAGATCGAGACTAAAATGCAGGGTTTATAATTGTTAGGCATGCGATGTCTAAGGAATTCATTTGGTTAGGCATGCTATGTCTAAGGAGGTTGCGGATTCCAACTGTTGTAGTTTTACACTTTCTTTTCTGCGACCGTAAGTGTAATATGTGGTGTATCGCCGGTTTCGTTTCTATACATCAACGACAATTGGGATACGCATATTTACTTACGTTGATGATATGAGATATTATGTGTTGCTGTGACATGTTATATTGGATCGTCGCGTTTTGAATAGCCGGGGTTTTTATATGAGATGAGAGTTTTTCTTTTTCATTCATGTAAAATTCTTTTGTATGTAATATTCTTTTATTGGGGAACTTCCGGGCTGAGGATGATGTCACTATTGTATATTATTTACTTTCCCGCATTAGGTAGACCTAAGGCGGGGAGCATAAGTAACCGGGTTCTAGGGTACAGTGGGAGACCATCTCGAGGAGTCGAGACTGGGTCTCCTAACCCAAGAATTGGCAGTGTTGCTTTCCGCTCTCGTAGGGGTCTAGGGATGTGGGTTTGGCTATTCATCGCGACCGTGGAATCCGTGTTTTATGCAGGCTCGTATTAAAACACGGACATCCTAGTATATCCAATATTTCATATATGTTATTCTGTTGCAATGTTCTGTGATGAGATCATATTACTGCCTGAGACGAATGTTTATATTATATATATGAGATATATGTTATATTGCAGATTTCGTTTCAAATGTGATACTTGTGAAGCATAATAAAATGGGACTTCATTAATGAGATTAATGAAACTAAAAGAAACCTAAAGATGTTGTAGAAACTTTTTTAAAAACTGGTAGCTCTAGTTCTTGCTTTGCATAGCGGTGTTCCTAGAAGAACATCCAGCACCTTATTCGATAAGGAAAGAGCCGAGATCCCTTCACCGGGAGTGACCTCTTTAGCGAAACTAGCAGATGCTACACACTCGGTTTGTTTTTTGATTGCTTCTATAGTTTGGCTTTGCACAGCGGTATTTATGAAATATCCTGCACCTTATTCGATAAGGAAAGAGCCGAGATCCCTTCACCGGGAGTGACCTCTTTAGCAAAACTAAAAAAGGCCTCAAAAACATTCCATTTAAAATCCACTCGATTCTACAACGATATCAAGTTCATTACGCAAAGGGTTTTCTTAAAAACCTGTCGTAGCCCTCCGCCATTTCAGATAAGTACTACTTAGTATTCGTGCTGCGGTAGTTTGGCCTCCGTCAAGGCGTAGTGTACGGTAGCTAACTAGTGCTTATCTGCTAGCATACGATGCGAATGGATTAGGGTATTCGTACGGCGTAGTTTGGCCTCCGTCAAGGGTCGTACGGGTGGATCTAATTCAATCAGAAAATGTACGGGGTGAACTTGACTAGCGGACTATGGGTAGTTTGGCCTCCGTCAAGGTCATAGGACGCTAGGGGTAAAATATTATTGGGAATTTCAAGTGTTGAAATTTGCAATGAGATTGCATACCTTCTATGAGATAGTTGGATCCCGATACCCGCTACGAGTAAGAGTTACTCCTAGGAGAGTTTTACACATTACAATTAACCGATCAAGTAGGTGTCTAGAAAGGTGTTAACGGGGTTACGCCCATGGGAAAACGAGGTTTATTTTAATTAGGTCCATGCGATAACACGGGGAACCTCCCTCAAAGTACCGACACTGGCCTGGCTGAAAGATTGGCGAACTTGTAGCGTGTAATTAATCCCGGCTAGTCTTTCCTTTTAGGGTTTGAAGGAAAATTTGACTAAAACAGTGAGAGACATCCTGATTAGATATATTAATAACCAATCTAATCTTGCAAGGGCATACGCTGAGTGTTTTCTTCTCTCTCTCTCTAGGTAGCGACCATGTCACGCCTTTATCAAGATAATAATACGGATGTATTGACCGAACCCGCTTGTTATACTGCGCTAAGGAACGTTGGTCCCGCTCCAACTTATAATTGTTATAAGACAGAGCAGGAAATAGGGGATTACCGGAATTCCCGTGTCGCCCAAATGAAGAAAGTGCATGCTGATGCATCTTCTTCGGGTGTGTTCATTACAGAGAACTGTTTCTCAGTATCCTTTACGCCCTGGGTGTGAGATACCGGATCAGGATCCCGCAAATATAATTTGTTACATGGGCTACAGATAGGTAGAGAACTGAGAACGGGTGATAAGTTTCAAGAGTTGGAAATGATGCAAGTGTTGCAGCCAAGGCCGTTGGCAGCTATCACCCTGCATTATCAGAATACATTGATTCTGAACAAATGTTATTAGATACCGAACCTGATATACAATATCATATTAGTCTCTTTATTAGTAAAGAAGGATATAATTTTGTATTGTTGGATACTGTTTTGAACATTTCCTATATCAAGAGTTGATCGGTTCAGGCACGTTATCTAAAAGCATATACGTTCTAAATCAAACCACAGTTCTTAGTGTACAGAACACACACAAGAGGAAGAGTTCATAAATGAACGAATCCTTCTTGAGACATTGTACACTAGGTCATATCAATGCGACCCGACTAGCTGAAGTTACATAAAGATGCATATTTAAATTAGTTTGGATTTACATCTTGCAAAACTTGCCAGTCATGTCACAAAGATAAGATGACCACAGCTCCGTTTATTGGAAACAGAGAAAGAGTTAGTGAACTCTTGGGATTGATACATGCTGATGTATGAAGGTCCCCTGTCTACATATGCCAGGACCGGTTCTTAGTACTTCATTACATTCTCTGATGATCTCTCAAGATTCAGACATATGTTCCTGTTGAAACACAAGTCAGAACCCTTTGAGATATTCACAGAATATAAGTTAGAAGCAGAGAACCAAAAACGGGTAAAAGTACTATGTCCTTTGATGAGATCAAGGAGGAGAATACTTGAGCACGGGATTCCTGGACTATTCTAAACGAGAATGAGATTCTCTCTCAGTATTACTCCTCCGTATACACCACAGCACGTCGGTGTATCGGGGCGGAGCAATCACACCCTATTTGATATGGTGCGCTCTATGATGAGAACTACTGAGTTTCCTATTTCCTTTTGGGAGTTATGCACTTAAGAAGCTGCATACCTATTGAATAGGGTTCCAATCAAATCATTTGCATACCACTTCATATGTGATATGGAATGGGAAGAGCCCATATCTTAAGTATGTTAAGATTTGGGGTTGTCCAGTCTATGTCTAAAAGCATAATCCGGACAAGCTCGAGGCAAAGTCAGTTCTGTAGAAGTTTGTTGGATATCCCAAGTATACGCAAGGGAATATCTTCTATCTAACCGAGGAACAAAAGATGCTTTGTTTCTCAACATGCCACCTTTGTGAAAGGGAATTTCTTATGAAGAAATTAGTGGTCATGAGGTAGAACTGGAAACAAGCTCCAGCTATACAAACTGCAGCTGATGATTTGGTAGAACCGGAGGATTCAATAGTTTCTAACGAACCTCAGCCTCTCCGCCGATCTAGTAGGGTTCCTCATCCACCTGAGAGATACTTCGGTTTCTCTATGACAGTGGGAGCGAGGATTGCATCATGAGATGATGACCCAACTTATTTTGAGCAGGCCATCAGGAGTAGGACTCTGTGAGAATGGCTGGATGCTTAGCGATCTGAGATGGAATCCTTATACACCAACAAAGTATGGACTTTGGTTGCTTTATCTGAAGGGTTAAATCCCCATCAGGAGCAAGTATGTCTTGAGAAGATTACTTGGTGTACATGGAAAAGTTGAGACTTTCAAAGCTATGCTTAAGTCCATCCAGATCCTACTTGCCACGGCTACATACCATGACTACGATATCTGGTGGTTGGGTGTCATGACTGCTTTTCTAAATGTTGATTTGGAAGAAGGCGTCTATAAGTACACAGCTAGAGGGCTTCGTAGACAGTGGGAGCAGCGGAAACGTGTGCAAGATGTTTTATATAATAAATCAGGCATCGCGGAGTTGGAACATCTGTTTTGATATGGTAGTCAAAGAGTTTGACTTCATCAAAATAGTAGATGAACCTTGTATATACAAAAAGATAGTAGGGAGTATGGTGATGATCCTCGAAGAGTACATGGATGACATACTCTTGATAGGGAAGGAGTTTCCTATGCTACGCTCGGTCAATCTCCGCTTATCACAAGGATTCTCCATATAGGATCACAGTGATACCACCTAAATCCTAGGTTTTATTTCTATGAGATAGATCTAATTGGATATTAGGATTCTCACTAGGTGTAGTGAGATGGTATCAATCGATCCTGGGGAGAATCACTGGAAAAGTTCCAGGGTGATAAGGACGACTGAGTGTCAGTCGCAGGCATTGTCTTTACCCTCAGTGGAGGGACGGTATGTTGGAAGAGTTCCAAGCTAGATACTGTGACTTACTAGACGATTAAAGGCAAGATACGTCGTTATCAAGGATGCTACCAAAGTGGTAGTCTGGATATATATAAGTTCATGAGATGAACTTAGTTCATACTATTGTGTGACAATGGAGTTGTGGCTTATGCCTAGGAACCCCCGTCCCATAAGAAATCCAGATATAATTCTTAGGCAGTATCACCTAATCATGGAGATAGTTGATCTCCAGGGAGATCGAGTTTAGGAGAGTAGACACAGAGGACAACAGCGCGGATCCACTCACAAAGGCCTTTTTCCCAGTAGAGACTTTTATGGGATGGTTGAGTATGAGATACTTCAACCACAGATGATTGTTGGGTATGCGATACCACAACAGATGGCCCTAGTGCAGGTGGGAGATTGTTAGTTATATGTACGCCCTAGAGGCCATTACTGTACATACGATATATATTGTAGTGGATGCTTGGACATATATAGGGAGGACTTTCTTACTCGACATGATATTATGCTATCTGGTTACACTTTATCTTAGCAAGTATTCTGATTGTCTCTATATCACATGTTGATAAAGCCCTTAGGATGAGTACTTGACAACCAGGACTATGATGCAGATCATACTAGTGGAGACAGAGTAGTCGCCAAGTAGTAAATAAAGGCCCATAGACCCATAGATAGAGAAAGATCTCTTTAACTGACTTAACAAATTAATTAGCACTATATAAAGGCCCATAGACCCCAAGTCTAAAACACACATCAACACAGAGAGAAAAAGAGAGAAATCTTCTGAAAACTTTGAGAAAGAACCCAGAGAAAGAAAAAGGTAAAAACCTTTGAATAAAAGAAGAACTTCTTCTAAAAAAGATCATTGATCTAAGAACAAGATCAAAGATCTTCAATAAAAAAAATATATAAGGCATTGCCTTTTGATGAACTACTGGTTCTGGAATCTTAAAAGATTCTTTTCTTGAATCCAAAATTGGATCAAGATATTAAAACAGTGCCTTGCACTTGTAAATCTGCACTGTTGCGCTCTTGGGTTGGCGCAAGCCACCAGAGAACACCACGTGTCAGCTCCAAAACAACTTGCGCTATGCGCTTTTAAAATAGAGCATTTCTCTCTGAAATTGGCTCAACTCACCAGAGCGCGCCACGTGTCAGCAGCGCAACAGCGCACTGCGCTAACTGCGCTTGCGCTCACCAGAGCGTGACACGTGTCACCTCCACATGCGCTTGCGCTCATCAATTGGCGCAAAGCGCCTGACAAGCCATGTGGCCACTATCAGATAATTAATGCACTGCATTATTTAAAGAGGGCCAAGCCCAATTAAAAGAAAGGGCCTAACAGGCCTAATAAAATGCAATGCATTTTTTTTAAAGAGGGCAGAGCCCAAACAAAGATCTATCAGATCAAACAGATGATGTGCATCATTTTAAAAAAGGGGCAGAGCCCAAATAAAGGTCTAATAGACCAAACAAAAATGTAGTGCATTATTAACAGGGGCAGAGCCCAAGCAAAGGCCTAATAGGCCTAAGACAAATAAAATGTTGAATATTCTCAACTGGACTTAGCTCAATTCTGGCCGTAAGTCCTCAAATTAAATTGATTGAGCACGACTGCTCTCTTAAATCAATTTACACCCGGTTCAAGGGTACATCTCCGAACTCCTCTGATATTTGTCGTTGTAATCCTTCAACGTCGTCAGAGAGGTGACGGGTCCCGACAACCACACATTGCTATGGACTTAAGCGTCCTTAAACCAATATATGGAGAGTCCTTAAACCAACTCACGGACTTAAGCATCCTTAAACCAATGGACTGCCACGTCCCTAAACTGGCAATGGACCACTATGTCCCTAAACTGGAACAATAGAGCCTTCAAATACTCTTTTGTCGGATCTAAACGATCCCGTTTAAGTTGATCTTAGCCTCAAATATGGCTAATGTATCCTTAAACCTTTCAAACAGACTTTAGTCCCAAATTGGACTATAGATCCCCCAATCAACTTTGGTTCAAGGGTACATCTCTGAACTCCTCTGACATCTGTCGTTGTAATCCTTCAACGTCGTCAGAGAGGTGACGGGTCCCGACGGCCATATATTAAATGGACCACCACGTCCCTAAACTGGCAATGGACCACCATGTCCCTAAACTGGCAATGGACCACTATGTCCCTAAACTGGAACAATAAAGCCTAAACGCTCTTTTGTCGGATCTAAACGATCCCGTTAAGTTGATCTTAGTCTCAAACTGGACTAACGTATCCTTAACAAACCTTTGAGTTGATCTTAGACTCAAATATGGCTAATGTATCCTCAAACCAAAATCCCAAACCCAAATCTAAGAAAATACGGATTTGGACTAATCCACGTCCTACGGGCGATGACATAAATTAGTCTCCGTATACAATCTACGGGCAACCACAAAACAAAACAAACACCCACGACACGAAGTGAAATTCTGGAGAAGGAGAAAGTTATTACCGCGATGCGGTAATGTAATTAACTGCAGGGGCTTGCGCCTACAGGGAAGAGTGTCCCCACAATTAAAAACCCCTCAAGTGAGGGGGAATCTGACAAAGTCTGCTACATCGGCCGCATCCGTCTAAACCTCCGATATACGGTGCCATAAATCAACTTGGCATCTTCGGAAAGGTGGGCGGATAAAACTAAATAGCATCTGCCCTGAATCTCAGGCAAGACGTCCCTACGTCGTCTTGGTCGCCATTCGGAGGGGAACAGATTCTGGCACACCCGGTGGGACCTTTTCCTCTTTCCACTCCACACTTCGTGTGTCGTGTTCGCGAACAAATCGCGGTTTGCTGTGGTTGCCTGTGGATTCGAAGTACTTAGATTTGGTGTCTTGCTCCGTGCAGAAAACAGAAGATCAATGGCTTCAAACTGCACTACCTGCAACTGCAACTCTCGCTTCGTCCTTACTGCAGGAGTGACTTATGGGCCCCAAGCGGCCTCCTTTTTCAAAATGCCAGTGGAGCAGGTAACTCAAGCCACCGCTGGACTATTCTTCGGGACCATGCTCCCACCGATGAGCTTTAATACCCCAATGATATCGCAAGAAGCTCCAAAGAAGCCGGTCTTTGATCAACTTACCACTGCCGCGACCCCTCTCAACGAGTCGCCCAACTTCAATACCTCAGTTTTCAACAGACTGGGCCAGAACGTCTACAAGCCCGCAATACCCGAAGTTGCCATCCCAAAGCGGATAGCCCTCCCACCTCAAGCAGACGAAATCATTGGAAAGGCTTCTCCTTCCAAGAAGTCAGTTTTTACAAGGATGGCCATTTCGGTTTCTGCTCCGGGCGAGGTCCTCGAAGCTGCTTCCTCTGCCCAGTGGTTTGTCTTTGACAGATTAGACATTGCTTCTCAACGGGTGTCAGTCTTCGACAGGCTAGCACCAATAACAGTCTCTTCTCAAAGTAGGGAGCATGGTGAAGTCACCCTTATAGCTGAAACAACTCCATCCGCACGACACGCTCGACGTCGCCACTGGCGCCGAGTAAGGAAGGCTGGGGGCAACTTCCCTTCTGGATTTACTCCACCAGCTCCAACGGTGGGGATCGATGTTGCTGTTCCAACCGAGAACAGCTTTGAACTTCTCAACAAGGTGCGCAGAAACTCTCCTACTGCAGTACTAAAGAGAACTCCTTCACCTATGAAGAATGCTACAGAGAAGAAGCCAGAGCAACCTCCTCAAAGGCTATTCTACGAAATTTACAAGGTCTAGCGTCAAGTCCAAGACTCCGTGATGGATCAAGACTATCTCCGCCGACAGAAAAAGATGAAGGTTCAGCAGGAGAAGGACTACTCAAAGCCACAAAAAGTGACAGCTGGCTGGATGCCCACTGCAACGGCTCCCTCAACGTCAATCACTCAAAAGAAAAGGAGGCCGCAAAAAGCCCCTGTGAACATGGTGAACCATAAAAGCGCTGAGCACAAACGCCCCAAGTCTGGGGGTATGGTGGTGCACACTGTCTATATGGCTTCCGGGAAGGAGGAAGGCCGTGCTTCGACGGGTCACAGACCGCTCACCCAATCCGTGACAAAAGCCCAGGAGCAGCAACAGAAGCTTCAGGAAATGATGACTGCGATGACCGCACTTACCGGGCCAAAAGAAAGCTCAGAGGCATCATCAGAACAGCGTCACGAACAAGAAACCGATGCTGACTTCTTACGTAGAGTCTTCGAAAAGAAGGACAAAGAAGCCGAACAAATGGCGCTCCTCTTCTAAGATATGGTAGGGATGATGCTACAGCCGGATCCTCCAGCTGAAGACCCTCCAATCATTATTGGAGACGACGGAGGGGAGATATCTAATCCTCCTCCGGCCCTTTCAGCGGCCAAAGAGGAAACCATTTCCAAGGCCGCCCTGGATGAATATATAGCTCGGTAGATACGAGTTCATCAGGTGAATGAAGCGGCTGCGCAAATTGTTAGAACCGGACGACCCTATCCGGGCTGGTATGACTAAATCAGTTACCCGCTGTGATATACAATCCTTAAGTTCCACGTGTACAAGGGGACAGGGAATCCACATCTGCATGTCGCTCAATTCAGGGCCTTATGCGGCAACACTGGAGGTGATGACAAACTGTTGCTTCGCCAATTCGTCGGCAGCCTAGCAGAAACGGCCTTCGAATGGTATTCGGAGCTGCCTATCGACTCTGTCAAAACATTTGCGGAGATGGAGCTGCTGTTTACACAAAGATTTGCAAGCGCCAGTGAGCGCACCCCAATAACGGCATTGATCAATGCCAGGGTGAAGCCAGGTGAAACGTGGGTACAATACGCAATACGATGGCGAAATCTGTGGTCAAAATGCGAGCAGCGCATCGAAGAAGCACCTGCGGTAGGCATGTTCATGGGCACTCTTGATCCGCAAGCGACCATCTCACAATTCATGATGTTCTTCAAGCCAACTACTTTCCAGGCCTTGATTGACAAGTTGTCCGAAATGGATCAGATGGGTCACAAACCATCTCCTTCAAAGACGGATCCTCGGAATGAAAAGGGGAAAGGAAAAGCAACTTTCATCGCTAATACTCAATAACAGCCAAGCAACTTAAAGCCGGTTGTCCGTCAAAACAATATGCGTCCACGCCCATCCCTTGAGGAAAGACTAGGACGTCCTTACTCGTTTCCTCAGGATAAAACGAGAAGACTGTTCGAGCTGGCAATGCGCAATAGGCTTATCTATCTCCCGAATCCAAGGAGACCACCGCAACCCAGCAAGGTGAATAATCCCAATTATTGCCCTTACCACCAAATGGTAAGTCACCCGATCGAGGATTGCTTCATCTTTAAGGGATGGATCGAGGATTAGTACCTACGAGGCAAGTTCGCGTTGTCTGAAAAGTGGAAAGTAAACCCACCACAGCCGCACACTCCAAAGAAGACGGACACGCCGGAGGCAACTTGTTCTTTTGTTGAGGACGAAAACGATAGAGAAGACTCATCAGATGGATCTGAGAATCACATGGCAAGTTGTCACGTGATCTCTCACTCGTCGATAGATGATAAAGAAGCTCCTTGCACCGAGAAACCGAGGGCGGGTTCTGAAACAGAACTTCTATGGTCGTCAGACGAGATGATCGATGCCTTCCTGAATGAGATTCGTCTGAAAAGTAAAGCCAATCAGGAGCGTGAGATGGCCATATTGGAAGAAGCCAAACGCCGGCGACTAGACGAAAGAGTCGAGGCACTCCCGTCAAATCAAAAGACATCCGCTGCCGATAAAAACAAATTCAAGACGAGGAAAATGTTTGCTAAAGCCATATCAATGGGAATGAAGCTACCACCCTCTGAAGAAAACACTCTCGGTGGAGTAGAGATGCATCCTAATTACTGCTTATATCATCGGAAGATCGCACATCCTACTGAAGACCGCGACTCCTTTAAGTGTTGGTGGCAAGGGTATGTCGCCCACAGGCAATACGTCAACAGAACAAAGCGGGAAGCTCGTAGACAGCGAAAAAATACGACAGATGAGCATAAAAGAGTTGCCGGCAATTGTCATAGGGATGGCCCCGGAGGATCACGAGTTCTCACCTTCGAGAGCGATTCCGACGAAAAAGTAGCCCTCGGCCCTCTCCTCAAGGAGTCCGTCTCTGAAGAATTGAGGAGTTGCGAGAACATTCAGCCGCGCAATTGCACGATACCCGAAGAGAATCTCGGACCTAAAAACAACAAAGCGAACAAAAAGGATAAAGGAAAGGGAAAAACGGCCTTTGTCGCCAACACTCAACAACAATCGAGTGGCCCTAGACCGGTTGTTCGCCAAAACAACAAGCGGCAACCCCTCTATGAGAGGTTGAAACGTCCTTACTCATTTCCCCAGGATGAAACAAGGAGGCTGTTCGAAGTGGCAGTGCACAACAGGCTTATCACTCTACCGGAGCCGAAACACCAGCTACAACTGGATGATGTCAACAATCCTAATTACTGCCCTTACCACCAGGTATTGGGCCATCCGATCGAAAACTGCTATGTTTTCAAAACTGGGTTGAAGACCAATACCAACAGGGCAAGTTCGCGTTGTCCGAAAACTGGAAAGTGAGCCCACCACAACCACATGCTCCGAGAAAGATGGATATGCCGGGGGCATCATGCTCATTCATAGGGAAAACCCCATAGACCGAAAAGTCAGTAAACTAGAGATTCGCCGCAAATACGGCGACGGCGGACCGAAACGTCCTTAAACTAACGATGGACCGCAATGTCCTAAAACTTGCAAACGGACCGAAATGTCCTTAAACTAACGACGCACCACTACGTCCTAAAACTAGTTGACGACCAAAACGTCTTTAAACTACTACCGCAGCATCCTCAGGCTAACGAGATAAAAAAAATATAAAGAATAAAAAAAATAATAATAAAAAACCGGTATGTCCATAAGCGAAATGGGCACGGATGAAAACCCGAAAGGGCTCCGTGAGTAAAAACAGCAGGGCTACCGGCGAGTGTTCGTGAAAACCCGAAAAGGCGCAACCTCGTTAAAAAAAAAGAATAAAAAAAACGGTATGTCCATAAGAAAAATGGGCACAGATGAAAACCCGAAAGGGCTCCGTGAGTAAAAACAGCAGGACTACCGGCGAGTGTTTGTGAAAACCCGAAAGGGCGCAACCTAGTTAAAAGACACTTGCAAGATCCTCTCGACCTTGTAAGGAAAAACCACCCGTGTGAGAACCTTACGACTCACAGGGAAGCAACACACTTAGGAATACTCACGATTCCTAAGGAGAAATTACACTTGCGAGATCCTCACGACTCGTAAGGAGAACTCTCTTATGGGACCCTCACGGCTCATAAGATTTGAAAGTCTTAAGTTACAGGGACCTGAACCTGTTCTTAAGCAACTCCCACAATCTTCGATATTGCCCTACGAGCGGCTCAATACTGACCCTTGTATGCAATCCACGGGCGCGAATAAACATTTCCCTAACCAAGTCCCACCTGTGGCTAGGGATATGTCCATATGGTGAACAACCCTTATAAGTCCTCTCGACTGATAAGGAGAAAACCCTTTTGTAAGATCCTTACGACTTACATGGGAACATACACTTAGGAATCCTCACGATCCCTAAGGAGAAAACACACCTACGAGATTCTCACGACTTATAGGGAGAAATACCTTTGTGAGACCCTTACGGCTCATGAAGTCAAAAGCCTTAGTCGACGGGATCCTAACCCTGTTCGCTAAGCCACCTTTGTTCGACATCGACAGAGGCAAATGATGATTCGCACCTGGTAATATCCCAGTTGTAGCGATACTGATGCCTAAACAGGTATCAAATTCTGAGTCCTTTCATGGCAAATGATGATTCGCTCCTGGCAATATCCCAGTTGTAGCAATGCTGATGCCTAAACCGGTATCAAATTCCAAGTCCTTTCATGGAAAATGATGATTCGCTCCTGACAATATTCCAGTTGTAGCGATGCTGATGCTAAGATTGGCATCAGATTCCAAGTTCCACACTCGCGATAGAAAAATCAGCAAGCCACACATGCATACAAAATAGCCGAAATGATGGGGCAACTTGCAACAAAATCAGCAAGTAAAATGTGTATGCATGCAAAATAGCCGAAATGATTGGGCAACTCACAATAAAAAGCAGCGAGTGAAAGTAAAATAAATAGCCGAAATGATTGGGCACCGCGAAAAAATAGCCGAAATGATTGGGCAATCGCGACTTTCGCGATATTAAAAGCTGAAATGATAGAGCATCGCGGAAAGAAAGAAATATAAAAAAAAAATAAAATGAAAGAAACTCTTGCCCTACAGGTAAGATCACATCGATCTCTGTATACAATCCAGGGGCACAAACAAAGAGGGAACCATACATTCCCAACAGGCTCCACCAGGAAGTGAAGCCAAATCTCGACGGTTCATAGACAACCTAGAGACAATCTCGACATTTGTCGCAATATTGCAGACACAATGTCAACAAATGAAGCAAAAGAAGATCCATAGCTTCAGGATCTCGACGTCGATATCGACAACTTAGAGATCACCAACGACATTTCTCCCCATTCCAACCAGATGCAGACATGACGTCAACAACCGACCTCAGAGTCGCAACGAAACGGAGCCACGGCATAGTCCCTAGTTCCAAATCTTAATGGCAATATCTACAACCTAAGAGTCAACAACGGCGTTCCTTCGCAGTCCAGCAGGATGTAGATGCAACGTCAACAAGAGACCCCATGGTCAGCAAAGCGGAGTGACGGCAAAATCCTAACTCCACCTCAGCATTTGTCTCGTTACAGCAGACGCAATGTCAACAACGGCGTTCCTTCGCAGTCCAGCAGGATGTAGATGCAACGTCAACAAGAGACCCCATGGTCAGCAAAGCGGAGTGACGGCAAAATCCTAGTTCCACCTCAGCATTCGTCTCGTTACAGCAGACGCAATGTCAACAACGGCGTTCCTTCGCAGTCCAGCAGGATGTAGATGCAACGTCAACAAGAGACCCCATGGTTAGCAAAGCGGAGTGACGGCAAGATCCTAGCTCCACCTCAGCATTCGTCTCGTTACAGCAGATGCAATGTCAACAACGGCGTTCCTTCGCAGTCCAGCAGGATGTAGATGCAACGTCAACAAGAGACCCTATGGTCAGCAAAGCGGAGTGACGGCAAAATCCTAGCTCCACCACAGCATTCGTCTCGTTACAGCAGACGCAATGTCAACAACGGCGTTCCTTCGTTATCCAGCAGGATGTAGATGCAACGTCAACAAGAGACCCCATGGTTAGCAAAGCGGAGTGACGGCAAAATCCTACCTCCACCTCAGCATTCGTCTCGTTACAGCAGACGCAATGTCAACAACGACGTTCCTTCGCAGTCCAGCAGGATGTAGATGCAACGTCAACAAGAGACCCCATGGTCAGCAAAGCGGAGTGACGGCAAAATCCTAGCTCCACCTCAATGTTCGTGTCAATACAGCAGACGGAATACCAGCTGTTGGGGTAAAAATTTACACCCCGGTTGACCGAGTCAAAGTCAGGGTCAACCCCCAAGCTAGGTGGGCCCAAGCCCAGGTCAAGCGGGCCTATGCCCAAGTCGAGCCCGCGGCCAGCCTCCTCCATGCCAAAATATAGACCATGTAATAAATAATTTTTATGTAATTTTTTATGCATGAATGTAAACAAAATGGGCATAAAGCCAATATTTTGTAAGCCCATGGCTTATATGCAAAAAATGAAATGGCACATGAGCCATGGGATGGCTAAAATGCCATTTTTGAAAAGCCCAAGGGGCTACATATAAATATGTAAGCCTATATAATGCAACATGATGATGAATAAAAAACAATACTTTCATTCTCTCCACAAAAATTTTATATCTGAGATCTTTTGTGCCTCCTGCTCCTTCTCCAAGGTTCTAAACCTTCTCGTTTCTTTTGAATTGAATCAAGAGTTTTACTTTTTCTTTTCAAAAACTAAGAAGTCTTCCACCACAAAACCCACAAAAAGGAACTTGGATCTACCTTTAGATCTCAGAAAGGAGAGATTTTTAGATTTCACATCTCTTGATCATCAAGATCCAGCCAACAGAGGAGGAAGAGAAAGAACCCCTTTCATCCACCAAAACATTTTAGGAGTTTAACTCTATATATTTACATATATATATATATATAATAAATATTTCCTTTCTGAAGCATAGCTTCTGGTTCTGGGACTAAAAGCCCCTTTGTCTCGCCAGCGCCCAGCACAAAAACGCCCACGTGCCGACACGTGGCGCGCTTGCGCTCAGGCGCACTGCGCTCGAGCGGAAAGCGCCCACGTGCCGACACGTGGCGCGCTTGCGCTCAGGCGCACTGCTCTCGAGCGGAAAGCGCCCACGTACCGACACGTGGCGCCCTTGCGCTCAGACGCACTGCGCTCGAGCGCAAAGCGCCCACGTGCCGACACGTGGCACGCTTGCGCTCAGGCGCACTGCGCTCGAGCGCAAAGCGCCCACATCCCGGCACATGGCGCGCTTGCACTCAAGCGCACTGCGCTCAAGCAAAAAACGCCCATGTGCCAACACGTGGCGCGCTTGCACCTGAGCGCACAGCACCTAAGCGCTGGCCCCACGCATCCCTTGGATGCCTTTTCCCCCTCTTTTTATGTACATATATATATATATATATATATATATACATATGTATACATATTTATACACACATGTACCCCACGACACTGTCCCTGTTAGAAAAAAATTTCTAACGGGGCGCTGCCCCCCACCCCGCAAGGGAGCTGCTAGCCCCCTTGACCCCCAGCCCACTATCCGGGTAGCGGGACCCCCGTAAAAACTCTGCGTGGCTCCCGATATATTTAAACCCCCCTCCAAAACAAAACACACGTACACTGCACATTGAGTTCGCATGACCAGTTTAACCCGTTAATCGGAGGTTCCCTCGCCCCAAAGGCGAGAGGTAATTAACAGCAGCTTAGTCCGCGGCTGCCGGAGATTCGGACCCCCACAATCATTAAACCCTGCCCTACCCTAGGCAGGGGGAATCTGTAGTACGCCTGACAAGCGCGCGCGTATTCCCATCTCAATGGGGTAACGAAAAACACCCTACAGATTCTGGCACGCCCGGTGGGACCAATCTCTCCTCCCATATTTCGGGTTAAGCGTTCATGCGAACTCAATCAATATACATACCTGTATTTATACTAAAAATAATGCTTTTTCATGTAGATTTTCAAGCAATCACCTTCCGACGATGTCTTCGATGATGAACTCAGCTCCCGTCTCCTACACGATGAGGATAGACTCTAGGACGGTCCTTCCGGCCAGTCTCGGGCGACAATGGGAGGAGCCGCTACTTCCATTCGGCTCTATTATATTCATGCCAGTTGGCTCCATCCCAGCTCCTCAAGCCCCAGTGGCAGACAAACCGGTCTCGAAAGGCAGGAGACCAAATGTGGTTATCTCAAGGGCGCCCCAACCCAAACGCAAGTCGGTATCTGAACGACTTTCCTTGGCCCCGGCTGGGGGCAAGGCCATCAACACCAACAAAGCTACAACGCGTCCCGAGCAAGCTCCAGCGGTGCCCCCGACAAATGCTCGATCGAGTGTCTTCTCTAAGCTCCCCGCTGATCAACTCACAATGGCTTCCCGGGTAGCGGATGCCCGCCAAGCCTTCAAAATCGAGAAGCTGAGGGAGAAAAGGCTCAGATATAGAGCCAACAAAAGGTCTAGGGCTCCTGCCAGGCTGAACCTCATGAGGTTCGAAGAACAGGGTTACCCCGCCGAAGATGAGGAAATGGCTGGGTATGTGGTCCACACTGTCTATACGGTGGGCACGCGCAGCAAGAGCAAGGACGGGGCGACCACATCTCAAACCCAATCTGGCTTGAATGTGGTGGCCGCTTCCCAAGAACAGCCGCCTCTGCTGGGTGATGAAAACCCTCTTGATAAGGATGATAGGCGGAAAGACCCTTCGGTCCATGAGGAGTCGGGCTCGGAAAGCGAAGAAGAGCCGACTTTCCGCCCCTGGACCGCGGAGCAAGAGCTGCTTCAAGAGCTTCGAAAGCAGCTCAGAAACAAAGACAAGGAGATGGACAAACTCTACTCCAAAATCGATGACTTGACGAATGTCGTAATGCAGCTCACGGCCCGACTTGCCTCTCAGCCGCTCAATCAAGCGGAGGGCTCTGCTCGTTAACCGGGAAATGGTGTCCCAAAGCAGCCAACGCCTATTCCCTCAAATCCAAAAGTGGGCGAACTACATGAAAACCAGTCGCATCCTATCTCGGGAAATGTCTTGGCTACCGATGACAGTAGCCCACTAACTCAAGATCAAATCATGGATTTGGTTGCCAGCAAAGTCAAAACATTGGTGGCCGAAGCCGAAGCGCAAAAAGATATCAGCAGTAGTGGGAGACCATATCCTGCTCAGTATGATCTGGTAGAATTTCCTAGCGGCTATGTCATCCCCAAATTCGGAAGATTCGATGGGACGGGAAATGCGAATCAGCATATCGCCCACTTCAAAGCTTCATGCGGGAATACTGGGGACAATGATGCGCTTCTCCTCCGCCAGTTCGTTAATAGCTTGACCGATGTTGCTTTCGACTGGTACGCGAGCATACCGGATGGCTCCGTCACAACTTTTGTCCAAATGGAGTCTCTGTTTCGGCAGAGGTTCATGAGCGTCAGCGATAAGATTACCGTTGCCGAGCTCGTAAGGACCAAGCCCAAGAGCGACGAAAGCAGCACGGATTTTATAACCCGATGGCGCAATCTCTCCGTCAAATGCGAACCGCCGATAGAGCAGGACCAATCTGTCAGTCTCCTCGTCGGAAATCTCAACAATTGGATGGCCCCGTTTTTATGCACCGCGGGTCTCAAAACATTCCAAGAGCTGACCAGGAAAGTCCAGATGCTAGAGCGCTCAAAACAGGAGTCCTCCTCGGATTCTCAAAATAACAATAGGTCCTGGAGAAACCGAAAGGACAAAAATCGCAAAGGCGGAGGTTCTGACGATACTGAATCTTTTAACACTTCGGCTAACCGAAATAAGCAAGGGATGAGCGGGCCTAATTCCAACCAGCCTCGGAAGCCAATGTTCGGAGAGGGAGGAGAATCTCCACTCAAAGAGAAGCTGGATAAGGTGTATTCCTTCAGAAGGGACAAAATCCATAAAATATTCAAAGACGCCCTGAAGAACGGTCTACAACTGCCAGAGTCAAAAAGACCGCAGGAAATGAATAGGACCGACGACCCCAAATACTGCCCCTATCACAGAGTGATAGGTCATGCCATTGAGGACTGCTTCGTCTTCAAAGATTGGGTCGAAAAGCAATACAAGGCAAGAGAGATAGAACTGTCCAAAGGCGTGTTAGTAAACAGTCAAGATGCGACCGCCAATTTCATACAAATGGAGACCGAAGTTCTTCGTGAAACGGATTCTCTCAGACATCTGCCTTTTTCTGAAAACAGTCGACCGCCACGTCATTAAACTGGGAACAATCGACCGCCACGTCATTAAACTGGGAACAATCGACCGCCATGTCATTAAACTGGGAACAATCGACCTCTAAGTCGTTAAACTGGGAATGTAAAGAAAAATGTAAAAAGAAATAAATATATGTAAATAAAAGAAAAAATAAAACCCGAAATGATGGGGCAACTCGCAATAAAAATCAGCGAGTAAAATAAAGATGAAATAAAAGCCGAAATGATGGGGCAACCGCGAATAAAAACCGAAATGATAGAGCAATCGCGACCTTCGCGATAAGAAAAGCTGAAATGATAGAGCAATTGCGGTAAAACAAAAAAAAACAAAAAAAACTGGCGAATGATGAGTTGCTCCTGGAACCATATTCCAGTGCGGCGATGCAGACGCCAACCAAAATCCAATTTCTCAAAATTCTCCCAGCCCTATGGCCAGTCCCCAAATTGACTACCGTATACAATCCACGGGCTCAAATAATTCTCAGCATACTTATGCCCCACCGCAACCACCAATTACGCGGCTAGTCTCTGCCTTCGGAATTATGCTTCATTGAGAAGACTCACTCATGTGTCCTCACGATACATGAGGAGAACAAACCTTTGTGGGATCCTTACAACTCACAAAGGAAGAACACACTTGGGGGTCCTCACGACTCCTAAGGAGAAAATGCACCTACGGGATCCTTACGACTCGTAGGGAGAAAATACTTTATGGGACCCTTACGGCCCATAAAATTGAAAAGCCTTAGGTGATAGGGATCTAAACATGTCTCCTAATCCATCGCTCCCCAACCCCTAAGTGGCGAATGATGAGTCGCTCCTGGTACTATATTCCAGTGCAGCGATGCAGACGCCAACCAAATTCCAAATCCCATACCCCGATGGCGAATGATGAGTCGCTCCTGGTACCATATTCCAGTGCAGCGATGCAGAGGCCAACAAAGTCCCAAAAATTTTTATGGCCCTACGGTCTGGATCATACATCCTGCAAAACCGTATACAATCCACGGGCGTAAAACAATCCCAATCTCTCCGGAAAATTTTTTTTTATTAATAAAATAAAAAAAAGGTATGTCCACAAGCAAGATGGGCACGGATGAAAACCCGAAAGGGCTCCGTGAGTAAAAACAGCAGGACTGCCGTCGAGTTTGTGAAAACCCGAAAGGGCGCAAACTCGTGAGAAAGAGATGAAATGCACTCGCAAGGTCCTCTCGACTTTGTGAGGAGAAAATTCCCGCGTGAGATCCTTACGACTCGCAAAGGAGAAACACACTTGGGAGTCCCCACGACTCCCAAGGAGAAAATACACTTACGGGATCCTTATGACCTGTAGGGAGAAAATGCTTTGTGAGACCCTTATGGCTCACAAAGTTGAAAAGTCTTAGGCGATAGGGACCTAAAACCTGTCTCCTGAGCCATCGTTTCCTAATAAGCAAACGCAAATGATGATTCGCTCCTGGTACCATACTCCAGTGTGGCAATGCTGATGCCAAAAAAAAAAAAACCAATTCCCAAATCCTCTCTTGACAAATGATGATTCGCTCCTGGTACCATATTCCAGTGTAGCGATGCTGATGTCAACCCAAATCAAATCAAACCAACAACCTCTACGGCGGAATCATGCTCCGTCCCAGAATTTACCCCGTGTCGAAATCATGCTTCGCCTCGGGATATCTACCTTCCCTGCCGGAATTATGCTCCGCCTCGGAATCAAATCAACCAACCAGCTCTGCGTCGGAACCATACTTCGTCTCAGAGTGTAACCCGCGTCGAAATCATGCTTTGTCTCGGTGTATCTTCCTTCCCTGTCGAAATTATGCTTCGTCTCGGAATCAAGTCAGCCAACAAGCTCTGCGCCGGAATCATGCTTTGTCTCAGAATACACCCCGTGTCGAAATCATGCTTCGCCTCGGGATATCTACCTTCCCTGCCGGAATTATGCTCCGCCTCGGAATCAAATCAACCAACCAGCTCTGCGTCGGAACCATACTTCGTCTCAGAGTGTACCCCGCGTCGAAATCATGCTTCGTCTCGGTGTATCTTCCTTCCCTATCGAAATTATGCTTCGTCTCGGAATCAAGTCAACCAACAAGCTCTGCACCGGAATCATGCTCCGTCCCAGAATATACCCCGTGTCGAAATCAATGCTTTGTCTCGGAATATTTGCCTTCCTCGTCGGAGTTATACTTCGCCTAGGAATCTACCTCTGCATCGAAACCATACTTCGGTCAGAATGTCTGCCGCCCATCGGAACGATGCTCCGATCTCTGGAATTATGCTCCACTCTTCAGAAAGATGCTCCGAACTCTGGAATCATGCTCCGCCCTTCGGAACGATGCTCCGAATCCTGGAATCATGCTCCGCTCTTCGGAAAGATGCTCCGAACTCTGGAATCATGCTCCGCCCTTCGGAATAATGCTCTGAATCCTGGAAGTATGCTCCGCTCTTCAGAAAGATGCTCCGAACCCTGGAATCATGCTCCGATCATTGGAATGATGCTCCGATCTCTGGAATTATGCTCCGCCCATCGGAACGATGCTCCGATCTCTGGAATTATGCTCCGCTCTTCGGAAGGATGCTCCGAACTCTGGAATTATGCTCCACGAATCAGAATGATGCTCCGATCCCCGGGAATCATGCTCCCCGAGATGATGCTCCGTCCCTGGAATGATGTTCTACCTCGAAGTCCAAATTCAAGATCCATCAATTTCATGCACACAACTCAAATGTGCGGTGTGCATTTATTGATGGGGGGGCACTTTGTTGGGGTAAAAATTTACACCCCGGTTGACCGAGTCAAAGTCAGGGTCAACCCCCAAGCTAGGTGGGCCCAAGCCCAGGTCAAGCGGGCCCATGCCCAAGTCGAGCCCGCGGCCAGCCTCCTCCATGCCAAAATATAGACCATGTAATAAATAATTTTTATGTAATTTTTTATGCATGAATGTAAACAAAATGGGCATAAAGCCAATATTTTGTAAGCCCATGGCTTATGTGCAAAAAATGAAATGGCACATGAGCCATGGGATGGCTAAAATGCCATTTTTGAAAAGCCCAAGGGGCTACATGTAAATATGTAAGCCTATATAAGGCAACATGATGATGAATAAAAAACAATACTTTCATTCTCTCCACAAAAATTTTAGATCTGAGATCTTTTGTGCCTCCTGCTCCTTCTCCAAGGTTCTAAACCTTCTCATTTCTTTTGAATTGAATCAAGAGTTTTACTCTTTCTTTTCAAAAACTAAGAAGTCTTCCACCACAAAACCCACAAAAAGGAACTTGGATCTACCTTTAGATCTCAGAAAGGAAAGATTTTTAGATTTCACATCTCTTGATCATCAAGATCCAGCCAACAGAGGAGGAAGAGAAAGAACCCCTTTCATCCACCAAAACATTTTAGGAGTTTAACTCTATATATTTACATATATATATATATATATATATATAATAAATATTTCCTTTCTGAAGCATAGCTTCTGGTTCTGGGACTAAAAGCCCCTTTGTCTCGCCAGCGCCCAGCGCTCGAGCGCAAAAACGCCCACGTGCCGACACGTGGCGCGCTTGCGCTCAGGCGCACTGCGCTCGAGCGCAAAGCGCCCACGTGCCGACACGTGGCGCGCTTGCGCTCAGGCGCACTGCCCTCGAGCGCAAAGCGCCCACATCCCGGCACATGGCGCGCTTGCGCTCAAGCGCACTGCGCTCAAGCGCAAAACGCCCACGTGCCGACACGTGGCGCGCTTGCGCCTGAGCGCACAGCACCTAAGCGCTAGTCCCACGCATCCCTTGGATGCCTTTTCCCCCTCTTTTTATGTACATACATATATATATATATATACATATGTATACATATTTACACACACATGTACCCCACGACACTGTCCCTGTTAGAAAAAAATTTCTAACGGGGCGCTGCCCCGCACCCCGCAAGGGAGCTGCTAGCCCTCTTGACCCCCAGCCCGCTATCCGGGTAGCGGGACCCCCGTAAAAACTCTGCGTGGTTCCCGATATATTTAAACCCCCCCTTCCAAAACAAAACACACGTACACTGCACATTGAGTTCGCATGACCCGTTTAACCCGTTAATCGGAGGTTCCCTCGCCCTAAAGGCGAGAGGTAATTAACGGCAGCTTAGTCCGCGGCTGCTGGAGATTCGGATCCCCACAATCATTAAACCCCGGCCTAGCCTAGGCAGGGGGAATCTGTAGTACGCCTGACAAGCGCGCGCGTATTCCCATCTCAATGGGGTGACGAAAAATACCCTACACCAGCAAAACGAAGCAAAGGCCAAATTCCTAGCTTCAGCGTCTTAACGGCAAGTCATATAAAGCATGAAAGACAATCGGAGATCATCTTGTACCAACGCGGAATGGTCACCACCTCGACGATCGTCTCGATACAGCATACGAGATGTCAACAACAGCGTTCTTCCTCCAACAGGATTCAGACGCAACATCATCAAACAATGGAGCCACGGCAAAGTCCCTAGTTCCAAACCTCGACGGTTCACCAACAACCTAGAGACAACCGTGACATTCGTTTCAATACAGTATACGCAATGCCAGCAAAATGAAGCGAAGGCCAAATTCCTAGCTTCAGCATCTTAACGGCAAGTCATATAAAGCCTGAAAGACAATCGGAGATCATCTTGCACCAACACGGAATGGTCACCACCTCGACGATCGTCTCGATACAGCAGACGAGATGTCAACAACAGCGTTCTTCCTCCAACAGAATTCAGAAGCAACATCATCAAACAATGGAGACACGGCAAAATCCCTAGTTCCAAACCTCGACGGTTCACCAACAACCTAGAGACAACTGCGACATTCGTTTCAATACAGCAGACGCAATGCCAGCAAAACGAAGCGAAGGCCAAATTCCTAGCTTCAGCGTCTTAACGGCAAGTCATATAAGGACTGAAAGACAATCGGAGATCATCTTGCACCAATACGGAATGGTCACCACGTCGATGATCGTCTCGATACAGTAGACGAGATGTTAACAACAGCGTTCTTCTTCCAACAGGATTCAAACGCGACAATCAGACAACGGGGCCACGGCAAAATCCATAGTCCCAAACCTCGACGGTTCACCAACAACCTAGAGACAACCATGACATTCGTCTCGATATAGAGGACGCAATGCCAGCAAACGAAGCAAAAGCCAAATTCCTAGCTTCAGGGTTTTGACGGCAAGTCATATAAATCCTGAAAGACTATCGGAGATCATCCCACACCAGCGCGGAGTGGTTATGACTCATCGGGGCTCTCCAAAATGAGCCTAACCTCAAGGCAAAAGCGACATGGAAAAATTCCTAACGCTCGCTCTTTCGACGGTCAAACTGCCAAGGAGGATTGCTTGAAGACGTCTTGTCCAGCCCCCGAAGCGATCAGAGACACGGCAGTCGCAGGGCTACTCGAACAACACGATTGCCTATCGAGGAATATATCAGCTGATGCGACGGTATGACGGACAAACCCTAAGTACCACAGACCCTAACGGACCTCTGTCGTAAAGAGCAGAGGTTAACTGTGATGTTAGGACATCCTCGCGAGAAATGCTCGATTCATTTCGACTCGTGAGGTAAAGCCTTAGGCAGCGGGGATTAAAAAACCTGTTTCCTAAGCACTGGGGCCCTGCAACTTGGTCCAAAACGGACTCTTGCATACTATTCATGGGTCACACTCTCCAAAGTTGAATCTCGACAAGGAGAGAAACAACCGCTTACGGGTCCTCTCGACTCGTAAGAGGGAAAATTCTCTTGTGAGATCCTTACGACTCTCAAGAGAAAACACACTTAGGAGTCTTCACGACTCCTAAGGAGAAAATACACCTATGAGATCCTCTCGATCCGTAGGGAGAAAATTCTTTATGAGACCTCACGGCTCATAGAGTTGAAAAGTCTTAGGTAGCAGATCTGAACCTGCGGCCTAAGCCATCGCTACCTCTTGAAGAAACCAAGACAGGATGCTCGCTCTATTATCTGTCAACCATGTTTACTAAGGCAGCATACTGATGATAAAAGAAAGAAAAAAGCGACAGAAAGTACATCAGATGTGCATTTGATCAAGCGTTCGAGACACATTCATTCATGCATGTGCAAAAGACTCAGAACGAAAAATAAGACAAGCTGAAATAGGAAAAAAATTCATTGCAAAGGGTTCTTACAATCATAAAGAAATAAACAAAGACATTATCCAAATGATTACAATGGCAAAACCTCAGATCCTGGACAGGGATTGAGGAACTCGAAAGTGACCTTGTCTAAGACTTTCCAAGCTTGGCGAACCATCCTGGTATGCTTCCTTTCGCGAGCACGGGCATCGGGATCCCCACTGATGTCCTCCACCCTTCGGTAGGCAGCAAGAATGGCGGACTGTTGAAAGGCCTGGTGCAAGAGATCGACAAGATTTTCTCGCTTTCTCTTTGAGATCAGGTTCATCAGGTACACCGAGTGCACCTTGTCCTCGGCGGCGTCCAGTGCCCTAAGCGGCACGCCGGTAAAGAATAGGGGAAGCGCTTCCCAAATTGCTCCCACAATAAGCTTCAGGAGAGGGGAGCGCCGAGGAAGCAATTGACCATTGTATGCGTCGAAGCGGCTCATGATTTTGGCACACTCGGCGTTGGTAAAATCTCGGTTCTGAGAACGGCCGAGTCGGCGGATGTCTCCGTAAGAAATAATCTCGTCGAGATCGTACATGTTGGCGTCTATTGATCCTGTAAAAGAGAATCAATAAAAATTTCAGAAAGACTGATTAAGCAATTTCTTATTCAAGACATGCACAGGAAGTTAAACTCCTCGAGAGCAATGCTCTGCAGATAGGAGTGACACCTGTCAAAGTCAATGATGAAGGGAAGTTAAAGAAGACCCCCGAGAACATTGATAACTCTGCACTAAAAGGATGATATAATTCATCAAAAATAAAATTCCATTTTTAATCTTCAATATCCATAAAAAAAAAAGAGCAAAGCTCCATTAATGAATTAAGAAATCGCAAGAAAATCCTTTTAAGAGAGCAGAGCTCTATTAATGGAACCGTAATAGGGCTCCCTTTAGTTCTCTTTAGATCCTTTTAGACCTATAGAGCAAAGCTCTGCTAAGTGAAACCCTAAATGAGTCTTCTTTAGATCAGGGATCTATTGAGAGCAAGGCTCTTAAAATTAATTTAATTCAATCCAAATTAATTTTACCTAAAAAATTTCTAGAGTTTTAACTCTTAAAAAGTGCTCGAACAAAAAGAGCAGGGCTCTGAACAAAATTCTTATGAAGAGATGAAAATCATCTAAGGGACCAAAGGTCCTATTTATAGGCGATAAGAACCCTTTCAACTTCCAAAAGTTGCCGCAACGGCTGGAATTCTGCCACCGCTGCGCTCACGTTTGGAGCCACGTAAGCGCAACGGTTGGGGGGCATTTGTTTACCCCAATCAGAGCAAAGCTCTGTTCAAATTCCAAAGCGGGAAACGAAGCAACGCTTCTGTTTCCCCTAATTAGAACAAAGCTCTGCTTTGAAAATTAAAGTGAAAATTAAAAGTTAAAATAAATGAAGTAACGCTTCAAATTCCTTGCGCTGCGCGCAACGCGCCACGTGTCAAAATCAGACACGCCGGCGCAGAGGCAGCGCAACCAATCAGAGCAAGGCTCTATTTAAAATAAAATTAAAGAAGCAACGCTTCAAGAAGCTTGCGCTCTGCGCTGCGCGACACGTGGCAGCGCAGTTGCGCCAGTGCAGTTGCGCTGCGCTCTGCGCTGCGCGACACGTGTCAAGCGCAAGTGCGCTTGCGCCAACTGTACCAACACCAAAACAGAATTAAAATTCTAGAAAGATCTTTCTGATCTTATTAAAACAATAAGATCCTCTTCTGTAAAACAGAAGCCCTTGGATCAAAGATCCAACGGTGGGAAAAATCCCTAAATCACTCAGAGAAAGATCTTTTTAACTGACTTAACAAACTAATTGGCATTATATAAAGGCCCATAGACCCTAAGTCTAAAACACACATCAACACAGAGAGAAAAAGAGAGAAATCTTCTTAAAACTTTGAGAAAGAACTCAGAGAAAGAAAAAGGTAAAAACCTTTGAATAAAAGAAGAACTTCTTCTAAAAAAGATCATTGATCTAAGAACAAGATCAAAGATCTTCAATAAAAAATATATATAAGGCATTGCCTTTTGATGAACCACTGGTTCTGGAATCTTAAAAGATTCTTTTCTTGAATCCAAAATTGGATCAAGATATTAAAACAGTGCCTTGCACTTGTAAATCTGCACTGTTGCGCTCTTGGGTTGGCGCAAGCCACCAAAGAGTGCCACGTGTCAGCTCCAGAACAACTTGCGCTATGCGCTTTTAAAATAGAGCATTGCTCTCTGAAATTGGCGCAAAACACCAGAGCGCGCCACGTGTCAGCAGCGCAACAGCGCAGCGTACTGGCGCAGCGCACTACGCTAGCTGCGCTTGCGCTCACCAGAGCGTGACACGTGTCACCTCCACATGCGCTTGCGCTCATCAATTGGCGCAAAGCGCCTGACAGGCTACGTGGCCACTGTCAGATAATTAATGCACTGCATTATTTAAAGAGGGCCAAGCCCAATTAAAAGAAAGGGCCTAACAGGCCTAATAAAATGCAATGCATTTTTTTAAAAGAGGGCAGAGCCTAAACAAAGATCTATCATATCAAAACAGATGTTGTGCATCATTTTAAAAAAAGGGGCAGAGCCCAAATAAAGGTCTAATAGACCAAACAAAAATGCAGTGCATTATTAACATGGGCAGAGCCCAAGCAAAGGCCTAATAGGCCTAAGACAAATAAAATGTTGAATATTCTCAACTGGACTTAGCCCAATTCTGGCCGTAAGTCTTCAAATTAAATTGACTGAGCACGACTGCTCTCTTAAATCAATTTACATCCGGTTCAAGGGTACATCTCCGAACTCCTCTGATATTTGTCGTTGTAATCCTTCAACGTCGTCAGAGAGGTGACGGGTCCCGACAACCACACATTGCTATGAACTTAACCGTCCTTGTCGGATCTAAACGATCCCGTTTAAGTTGATCTTAGCCTCAAATATGGCTAACGTATCCTTAAACCTTTTAAACAGACTTTAGTCCCAAATTGGACTATAGATCCCCCAATCAACTTTGGTTCAAGGGTACATCTCTGAACTCCTCTGACATCTGTCGTTGTAATCCTTCAACGTCGTCAGAGAGGTGACGGGTCCCGATGGCCATACATGCAATGGACCACTACGTCCCTAAACTGGAACAATAGAGCCCAAATGCTCTTTTGCCGGATCTAAACGATCCAGTTAAGTTGATCTTAGTCTTAAATTGGACTAACGTATCCTTAACAAACGTTTGAGTTGATCTTAGCCTCAAATATGGCTAACGTATCCTCAAACCAAAACCCCAAACCCAAATCTAAGAAAATACGGATTTAAACTAATCCACGTCCTACGGGCGACGACATAAATTAGTCTCCGTATACAATCCACGGGCAACCACAAACAAAACAAACACACACGACACGAAGTGAAATTCTGGAGAAGGAGAAAGTTGTTACCGCGAAGCGGTAGCATAATTAACTGCAGGGGCTTGCGCCTGCATGGAAGAGCGTCCCCACAATCAAAAACCCCTCAAGCGAGGGGGAATCTGACGAAGTCTGCTACATCGGCCGCATCCGTCTAAACCTCCGATACACGGTGCCATAAATCAACTTGGCATCTTCGGAGAGGTGGACGGATAAAACCAAATAGCATCTGCCCTGAATCTCAGGCAAGACGTCTTCACATTCGTCTTGGCCGCCATTCAGAGGGGAACAGATTCTGGCACGACCGGTGGGACTTGGTTAGGGAAATGTTTATTCGCGCCCGTGGATTGTATACAAGGGTCAGTATTGAACCACTTGTAGGGCAATATCGAAGGTTGTGGAGGTTGCTTAAGCACAGGTTTAGATCTCTGTAACTTAAGACTTTCAAATCTTATGAGCCGTGAGGGTCCCATAAGAGAGTTCTCCTTACGAGTCGTGAGGATCTCGCAAGTGTATTTTCTCCTTAGGAATCGTGGGGATCCCTAAGTGTGTTGCTCCCTTGTGAGTCGTAAGGATCTCACGCGGGTGGTTTCTCCTTACAAGGTCGAGAGGATCCTGTAAGTGTCCTTTAACGAGGTTGCGCCCTTTCAGGTTTTCACAAACACTCGCCGGTAGTCCTGCTGTTTTTACTCATGGAGCCCTTTCGGGTTTTCATCCGTGCCCCTTTTGCTTATGGACATACCATTTTTTTCTTTTTATTTTTATATTTTTTTTTACGAGGTCGCGCCCTTTCGGGTTTTCACGAACACTCGCCGGTAGCCCTGCTGTTTTTACTCACGGTGCCCTTTCGAGTTTTCATCCGTGCCCTTTTTGCTTATGGACATACCGTTTTTATTATTTTTTTAATTATATTTATATATTTTTTTTCTTTTTTTTATTCATCTCGTCAGCCTAAGGATGCTGCGGTATTAGTTTAAGGACGTTTTGGTCCGTCGTTAGTTTAAGGACGTTTCGGTCCGTCGTTAGTTTAAGGACGTTTCGGTCCGTCGTTAGTTTAAAGACGTTTCAGTCCGCCATTAGTTTAAGAACATTTCGGTCCGCCATTAGTTTAAGGACGTTTCGGTCCGTTGTTAGTTTAAGGACGTTTCGGTCCGTCGTTAATTTAAGGACGTTTCGGTCCGCCATTAGTTTAAGGACGTTTCGTTCCATCCAGGAGAAGGCTGGCTACTGCTTATAAAGTTTGAGCTTAGGAAGATAGCGAGCGGACATAGTCGTCGTCGTCTATCATTGACCAAGGCGATAACTCGCTAAGCGTAGTATTTCTTTAGGAAGCGACCATTTATTGGCCTGTAAGGCCTTTCACCGTGCATATCTATGAGTAGATAGGCTCCACCCTGGTAGACCTTGTCTATGATGTACGGGCCTTCATAGTTCGGCTCGAATTTTCCCCGCTTGGCGCGATTGGGGATCATAGGCTTTTTGACCACTAGCACGAGTTCGCCTTGGTGGAATGTCCTCGGCCGGGTCAATCTTTCATATGAGCGCGCCATCTTTGCTTTATAAGCCTCCAGATTTTGTTGCACTATGAGCCGGGTTTCATCAAGGGCATCAAGCTCCTCAAGCCGAAGGTGAGCATTTTCTTCGTCCGTCAGCTCGTAGTGGACCGCCACTCGTAGAGAGGGTAACTCTATCTCGAGGGGGAGTGCGGCTTCTGTACCGAATACCAACGCATATGGCGTTGTGTTCGTGGCTGTCTTGAATGTAGTTCGATATGCCTAGAGAGCTTCTTGCAGTCTCTCGTGCCAGTCCTTCTTATTTCGGGACACCGTCTTCTTCATGATCTTTGTCAAGGTTTTATTGAAGGCCTCGGCTAGACCATTAGCTCGCGGATTATAAACCGAGGGATATCTCCAGTCTATATTATGCTGCTGCGCGAAGCGACTGATCTTGTGGCTTCTGCAGGGGCTTCACGGTTTTGACGGTAACTTATATAAAACCTGAAAGACCACCACAGATCAGTTCGACTCAGGGAAATAAGTGTCCTTGATGAAGAAAATCCTGATCCGCATCGGCTCGCAGAGAAACCAGTGTCTCCGCGAGAAATTCCCGGTTCGTTTCAACCCCGAAGAAACCAGTGTCTTCGGCGAAATCCTTCGACTCAGGGAAACAAGTGTCCTTGACGAAGAAAATCCTGATCCGCATCGCCTCGCAGAGAAACCAGTGTCTCCACGGGAAATTCTCGGTTCGTTTCAATCCCAGGGAAACAAGTGCCCTTGGCAAACTCCTCAACTCAGGGAAACTAGCATCCTTGATGAGAGCCTCCTGATTCGCGTCGGCTCACAGAGAAACCAGTGTCTCCGCGGGAAATTCCCGGTTCGTTTCAACCCCGAAGAAACCAGTGTCTTCGGCAAAATCCTTCGACTCAGGGAAACAAATGTCCTTGACGAAGAAAATCCTGATTCGCGTCGGCTCGTAGAGAAACCTGTGTCTCCGCGAGAAATTCTTGGTTCGTTTCAACCCCAGGGAAACAAGTGTCCTTGGAAAATACCTTAACTCAGGGAAACTAGCATCCTTGATGAGAGCCTCCTGATTCGCGTCGGCTCACAGAGAAACCAGTGTCTCTGCGAGAAATTCCCGATTCGTCTCAACCCCGAAGAAACCAATGTCTTCGGCAAAATCCTTCGACTCAGGGAAACAAGTGTCCTTGACGAAGAAAATCCTGATTCGCGTCGACTCGCAGAGAAACCAGCGTCTCCATGAGAAATTCTCGATTCGTTTCAACCCTAGGGAAACAAATATCCTTGGCAAATACCTCAATTCAGGGAAACTAGCGTCCTTGATGAGAGCCTCCTGACTCGCGTCGGCTCGCTGAGAAATTAGTGTCTCCGCGGGAAATTCTCGATTCTTCTCAACTTGAGAATCTGTTCCCCTCCGAATGGCGGCCAAGACGAATGTGAAGACGTCTTGCCCGAGATTCAGGGCAGATGCTATTTGGTTTTATCCGTCCACCTCTCCGAAGATGCCAAGTTGATTTATGGCACCGTGTATCGGAGGTTTAGACGGATGCGGCCGATGTAGCAGACTTCGTCAGATTCCCCCTCACTTGAGGGGGTTTTGATTGTAGGGATGCTCTTCTCTGCAGGCGCAAACCCCTGCAGTTAATTACGCTACCGCTTCGCGGTAACAACTTTCTCCTTCTTCAGAATTTCACTTTGTGTCGTGTGTATTTGTTTTGTTTGTGGTTGCCCGTGGATTGTATACGGAGACTAATTTATGTCGTCGCCCGTAGGACGTGGATTAGTCCAAATCCGTATTTTCTTAGATTTGGATTTGGGGTTTTGGTTTGAGGATACGTTAGCCATATTTGAAGCTAAGATCAACTCAAACGATAGTTAAGGATACGTTAGTCCAATTTGAGACTAAGATCAACTTAACTGGATCATTTAGATCCGGCAAAAGAGCATTTAGGGGCTCTATTGTTCCGGTTTAAGGACATGGTGGTCCATCGCCAGTTTAAGGACATGGTGGTCCATAGGTAGTTTAGGGACATTGCGGTCCATAGGTAGCTTAGGGACATTGCGGTCCATTTCCTTTGTGGCGGTCGAGACCCGTCACCTCTCTGACGTCGTTGAAGGATTACAACGAAAGGTGTCAGAGGAGTTCAGAGATGTACCCCTGAACCAAAGTTGATTGGGGGATCTATAGTCCAATTTGGGACTAAAGTCTGTTTGAAAGGTTTAAGGATACGTTAGCCATATTTGAGGCTAAGATCAACTTAAACGGGATCGTTTAGATCCGACAAAAGAGCATTTAGGGGCTCTATTGTTCCAGTTTAGGGACATGGTGGTCCATCGCCAGTTTAGGGACATTGCGGTCCATAGGTAGTTTAGGGACATTGCGGTCCATAGGTAGTTTAGGGACATTACGGTCCATTTCTTTTGTGGCCGTCGGGACCTGTCACCTCTCTGACGTCGTTGAAGGATTACAACGATAGGTGTCAGAGGAGTTCGGAGATGTACCCTTGAACCGGATGTAAATTGATTTAGGAGAGCAGTCGTGTTCAGTCAATTTAATTTGAGGACTTACGGCCATGATTGGGCTAAGTCCAGTTGAAGATGTTCAACGTTTTTATTTGTAGTTGGCTTGTTAGGCCTTGGCTTGGGCTCTTCCCTTGGTTCAATAATGCATAGCATTAATCTTGGTCTCTGTTGGACTTTTATTTGGGCTCTGTCCCTTTTTAAATGATGCACAGCATCTATTTTGGTCTGACAGACCTTTGTTTGGGCTCTGCCCTTTTTTAAAATAATGCATGGCATTTTGTTTGGTCTAATAGACCTTTCTTTATTGGGCTCTGCCCATGATAATGCATTGCATTAATTAGTTTGACAGAGTGCCACATGGCTTGTCAGGCGCTTTGCGCCGATTGAGGAGCGCAAGGCGCAAGTCCATGTGGGAATGACACGTGTCACACTCTGGTGAGCGCAAGCGCAGTGCGCTGCGTCAGTGCGCTGCGCTGTTGCGCTTCTAACACGTGGCGCGCTCTGCTGGGTTGCGCCAATTCATGAGAGCAGTGCTCTATTTTAACAGCGCATAACACAGATCATTCTGGAGCTGACACGTGGCGCTCTCTGGTGGCTTGCGCCAACCCAAGAGCGCAACAGTGCAGATTTTTCAAGTGCAGGGCACTGTTTTATTATTTTGATCAATTTTAGATCAAAGAAAACAAATTTTCTTGTTTTCAAAGAACCAGTGGTTCATAAAAAAGTGCAAGGCACTGTTATTAGTATTATTATTATTTTTTTTTTATTGAAGATCATTGATCTTGTTCTTAGATCAATGATCTATTCAGAAGAAATTCTTCTTTTTTTTATAAAGGTTTTTTCCTTTTTTCTCTTCTTGAGTTCTTCCCACAATTTTTCAGAGCTCTCTCTATCTTGATGTTCCTCTCTTTTGGAATTGGGGTCTAGGGGCCTTTATATAGTGCCCATTAATTTGTTAAATTTGTTAAAAAGATCATTCTCTGAGTGATTTGGGGAATTTTTCCCACCGTTAGATCTTTGATCCAAGGGCTTCTGTTTTACAGAAGACAATCTTCTTGTTTTAACAAGAACAGAGAGATCTTACTGGAATTTTAATTCTGTTTGGCGCAAACGCCTCAGCGCTTGACACGTGTCACGCGACTGCGCTAGCGCAATTGCGCTGCCACGTGTCGTGCAGCGCAGAGTGCAGCACGACTGCGCTTCCACGTGGCGCGCAGCGCGACTGTGCTAGCGCAACTGCGCTGCCACGTGACGCGCAGCGCAGAGTGCAGCACGACTGCGCTAGCGGAACTGCGCTGCCACGTGGCGCGCAGCGCAGAGCGCAAGTCAGTTGAAGCGTTGCTTCTTTAATTAATTAATTTTTCAATTTTCATTTTAATTTTCAGAACAGAGCCTTGCTCTGATTGGGGGAAACAGAAGCGTTGCTTCATTTCCCACCTTGGAATTTGAACAGAGCTTTGCTCTGATTGGGGTAAACAGTCCTTAAACCAATATATGGACTTAAGCGTCCTTAAACCAACTCACGAACTTAAGCATCCTTAAACCAATGGACCGCCACGTCCCTAAACTGGCAATGGACTACTATGTCCCTAAACTGGAACAATAGAGCCTCCAAATACTCTTTTGTCGGATCTAAACGATCCCGTTTAAGTTGATCTTAGTCTCAAATATGGCTAATGTATCCTTAAACCTTTCAAACAGACTTTAGTCCCAAATTGGACTATAGATCCCCTAATCAACTTTAGTTCAAGGGCACATCTCTGAACTCCTCTGACATCTGTCGTTTTAATCTTTCAACGTCGTCAGAGAGGTGACGGGTCCCGACGGCCATATATTAAATGGACCACCACGTCCCTAAACTGGCAATGGACCACCATGTCCCTAAACTAGCAATAGACCACTATGTCCCTAAACTAGAACAATAGAGCCCAAATGCTCCTTTGTCGGATCTAAACGATCCCGTTAAGTTGATCTTAGTCTCAAACTGGACTAACGTATCCTTAACAAACGTTTGAGTTGATCTTAGCCTCATATATGGCTAACGTATTCTCAAACCAAAACCCCAAACCCAAATCTAAGAAAATACGGATTTGGACTAATCCACGTCCTACGGGTGACGACATAAATTAGTCTCCGTATACAATCTACGGGCAACCACAAAACAAAACAAACACCCACGACACGAAGTGAAATTCTGGAGAAGGAGAAAGTTGTTACCGCGATGCGGTAATGTAATTAATTGCAGAGGCTTGCGCCTGCAGGGAAGAGCGTCCCCACAATCAAAAAACCCTCAAGCAAGGGGGAATCTGACAAAGTCTACTACATCGGCCGCATCCGTCTAAACTTCCGATACATGGTGCCATAAATCAACTTGGCATCTTCGGAGAGGTGGACGGATAAAACCAAATAGCATCTGCCCCGAATCTCAGGCAAGACGTCCCTACGTCGTCTTGGCCGCCATTCGGAGGGGAACACCCAACTCAACCCTTGACCATGATTCATTCTCTACATGGGTTAAGTTATCATACTTAACCCATGGTTGCATTTCTAACCTCACCGCAATTCATTATTCATCACAAAAGAAATGGTTCTTCTTCTTCCTTCTCTTTTTCAATGGAAAAGCTTTCTAGCTTTTTCATTAGTGATGATTTTGAGTGAGATTAAGAAAATAAATGAGAGCTAAAATCCTACTTCATCATCCTAATCTATCCTAGCCATTTAGATTAGGGTGTTCACTTCATTTGTGAGTGAGAGCTTGTGTTAAAGAAACTTTAAGGTAGATCATCTTAGTTATCGAAGATCGGAAGCAAGTTTGCATCATTCTCTTCGTGGAGCCTCTCTAGAGTCCGGGTACATGATGATCGCGGTGAAGGGACCTCAACACGGAGCTTATGAAGCGAAGGACCGGACTACAAAGGTTGTAATCCCAAACTCTTAAATGTTAAAGTGTTTAACATACTTTGTTTCGCCTAATCTTTAGTTTAAAGATCTTGGTTAGGGTTGTTCGGCACGTCTAAATTTTGAATCGGGCATGGTTGATGCCTTATAGACCCTTATGAGAGTGCCTAGTAACCCTACACAAACTATAAAGATTGGTTCCGGAATGTTAAGATGGCTTTGACTTATGACAAATTGGGGTATGTCCTTACTGCTAAGGCACCTGATGTCCCTGGTCCAATCTTGCGGATAAGGAAATCCACAAGACCTGGGAGTTAGATTGCGCGAAGGCCAAATGCATCGTGCTTGCCTCTATGAATAATGAACATCAGAGGAGGCACGAGGATATGGATCTTGAATCCATATTTCTCCACAAAAAGGATCTGTATGGAGAGCAATCTCGTATAGCAAGATACGAGACCTCGAAGAACTTGTTTCAGTCGAGGCTGGCCGTCGGATCATCTGTAGGAGAACATGTCCTAAAATTGATTGGCTATATAGAAGAGCTCGCGGACCTCGGGACGACTTTGGAGAACGAGCTCTATACAGACTTGGTTCTTCAGTCCCTTCCTTCCACCTACGCCCAGTTTATTCTGAATTTAAACATTCAAGGAAAAGAAGTTGAACTTCCAGAACTCCTTAACATGTTGAGGAGTGCAGAGGGCACCTTGCAGAAAGCAAGGGATACACCCACTATATTTGTTCACGGTGTTTCCTCTTCCGGGTCCAAGGCTAGGGCCAAAGGAAGGAAGAAGAAGGCCGCTACCAAATCTAGAGGAGGTGTTGGTAAGGTGGGAGCTAAGGGAAAGACAAAGGTTGCGGTGCCAGTAGTGGCAAAGGACGAATGCTTCCACTGTCGTAGGAAAGGCCATTGGAAGAAAGATTGCAGAGCTTGGATTGCCAAGAACCAGGAACCGAAGCAAGATGTGGCTTCGACTTCAGGTGTGTTTGTAATTGAAAATTGTATGTCAATCAACTCTACTTCCTAGGTATTGGATACCGGATCAGGATCTCATATATGCAATTCATTGCGGGCACTGAGAAACCGTAGAGAGCTGAAGGTTGGTGATATGACCCTCCAGGTTGCTAACGGAGCTAGCGTGGGTGCTGTATCCGTAGGGGATTATCACCTAGGATTGACGAGTTGACATATTTTGGTTTTGCGCAACTGTTTTTGTGTACCTAGTTTAACGTGTAATATCATATCAGTATCGTTGTTATCAAAAGAAGGTTATGATTTCACGTTTGTAAGCGATGTTGTTAACATCCACCTTGATCATGGTTTGATTGGGTCCGGTACACTAGATAACGGTATATACGTGCTAAACCAATTACAGATTTTCAATGTCCAGAACACACTAAAAAGAAAGTCTCCAGATATAAATCAGGCTTTCTTATGGCATTGTAGACTAGGTCACATCAATGAGACAAGGTTAACTAAGTTACATAGAGAAGGATATTTGGATCCATTCGAATATCAATCTTATGCCACTTGTCAATCATGTCTCAAAAGAAAGATGACAAAGACTCCATTCACTGGACATGGAGTAAGAGCGAGCGAGCTCTTAGGACTCATACACAGCGATGTATGTGGTCCAATGTCTACACAAGTAAGAGATGGTTTTTCATATTTCATTACTTTTACGGACGATTACTCTAGGTATGGATTCATTTTCTTAATGAAACATAAATCCGAGGCCTTTGAGAAATTCCAAGAATATAAGAATGAAGTAGAAAACCAAATTGACAAAAGTATCAAGACACTGAGATCTGATCGAGGTGGTGAATACTTAAGTGCTGAGTTCCTAGGTTACCTAAAAGAGAAAGGAATTATCTCTCAGCTTACTCCTTCATACACTCCACAGCATAACGGTGTATCGGAGAGACGGAACCGAACCCTATTAGATATGGTACGTTCCATGATGAGTAATGCTGAGTTACCGTGATCTTTCTGGGGTTATGCGCTAGAATCAGCAGCATATCTTTTGAACAGGGCTCCTACCAAGACTGTGTCTACCACGCCATATCAGATGTGGAGTGGGAAGAAACCCTATCTTCAGTATCTGAAGATATGGGGATGTCCAGCTTTTGTTAAAATGCAGCATGCGGACAAACTCGAGGCACGATCAGTACAGTGTAAGTTTGTGGGATATCCAAAGAACTCCAAGGGGTATTTCTTCTATAACGCAGAGGAACAAAAGGTTTTTGTTTCTCGTAATGCCCATTTTCTAGAACAGCTGATTTTAGAAAAGGAAACAAGTGGGAGCGCAATAGAACTGGAAGAAATTCCAGAACAACAAACTACTACTGAAAGTTTGATAGAACCAGTAGTTCAAGAAGAACAGGACATTCCCGCACCCCTCCGCAGGAGTAGTATGAGTAGTAGGCTGTCTCATCCGCCTGAGAGATACTACGATAGATGGGGATAGAGAGGATTGCATCATTGAAGATGATGAACCTACTAGCTTTCAGCAGGCCATCCAGAGCGGCGACTCAGTACGATGGCTGGATGCAATGCGGACCGAGATGGAGTCCATGTACACCAACAAAGTATGGATTTTGGACTTTTCTCCAGATGGGGTAAAACCCATACGATGCAAATGGATCTTCAAGAAAAAGATTGGTGTAGATGGACAGGTGGAAACCTATAAGGCTAGACTTGTTGCAAAGGGTTTTCGTCAAAGACCTGGTTTGGACTATGACGAAACTTTTTCTCCAGTGGCTATGCTCAAATCCATTCGGATCCTTCTTGCCATTGCCGCCTTCCATGATTATGAGATCTGGCAGATGGACGTAAAGACGGCTTTTCTAAATGGTAATTTAGAAGAATGCGTCTATATGGATCAGCTAGAATGTTTCAATCAGAGTGGGAGCAGCGAGAAAGTGTGCAAGTTTCTTAAGTCCATTTATGGACTAAAGCAGGCATCGTGGAGTTGGAACATTTGTTTTGATGAAACGGTCAAAGAATATGACTTTATCAAAAATCCAGATGAACCATGTATATATAGTAAAATTGTAGCACGAACTATCGTATTACTCGTCTTATACGTGGATGCCATTCTATTGATAGGAAATGACATTCCTATGCTACAATCTGTCAAAGGATTCTTATCACACAGGTTCTCCATGAAAGACCTGGATGATGTCTCTTACATTCTGGGGATCCGGATCTATCGTGATAGATCCAAGAGGATGTTGGGACTTTCACAGTCCAGGTATATCAACACTATACTTAAAAGATTCAGTATGGAAGATTCTAAGCGCGATAGTTTACCGGCTTGTCACGGAATCACCCTCTCCAAAGAGATGTCTCCCAAGACCGATTTGGAAAGGGATCGCATGTCTATTATACCCTACGCTTTTGTGGTAGGCTCTGATGCAATTGGAAACGCGGTTTTTGGAAAATCCGTTCGATCGAACTTGTAAACACGTTAGAGCAAGCTAGACTAGGTTAATGGCGTGGCTCTGATACCATGTAGGACTACGGTAGCGTCCCGGCCGTCTATCCGAGGCCAAAATGCGGAAACGAAAATTTTTCTTGACTTTAAAACCGGCACTACCGCATCCTAAAACCCAGATCGTGACCATTAACCTAAACCTGGCTAACAAGAGAAGGGGTAGAATGCGATACCAAGCGATCCGTGTCCTTCGGTCTTCGGCCTCCACTCCGATCTCCTCGCGGAATCTCTGGTCTTCATCTCCTCGTCGGAATGGGCACCACATCGCCGGGTTCTTTTACGGGCTCCCACCTCTGGACCAAGGCAACTCGGGCACGAAGTTGGCGAGTCGACGTGTCCAAGAATGATGTAGGCTAGTGTAGAATGTTTTGTCTCTAGCGGGTATGAAGTTGCCATGATGAAGTGGAGAAAGAGATGAGCTTTGGAGAGTGATGGTGTATTTTTGTTGCAAGCAAAAATGTGAGATGAATAACAATTTCCCACCACAAGAAAAATGAACCTCTCTCATTTCCTTGTAGTGGTCGGCCATGCATAAAATGGGAGTGGAAAAATGCAAGGGAGGTGAACACAAGAGAGTGTGTGGTGACCATAAAGAAATGGGTGATAACAAGGAAATTTAGTCACACTCAAAATAAATCAATCCTTTCTCATTAATGCAAAACCATGATGAATGAAAAAGCAAAGATACTAGAACCATCATAATCCTCCATTTACAAATAATCCCCTCCACAATTGCTAATTTGCACATTTGCAAATTATCCCCTGCATCAGAAAAACCCGGCCATGAAGGAACAAAGGAAATATGGCCGAAACGGAATGCAAACTGGCAACTTCAGAAAACTGATCCCGTAATAAATTATAGGAAAACCCCGCGACTGTATATACATACCCGCATTTGTATTCCGACCGAATACAAATGCAATGAGACAAAATCTACACTGTACAATACTAGGATCCGGCTTAAACCAAAGCCCGCTAGTATTATTCGTCCGATCATGATCCGTGCAATACCGCACGTATCTGATCGAACCCTGCCATATCTCCATACGGCCTCTACAGCGTTTCGCCCGAAACTTGAGAAACTATCTGTGGGGGACTCTAAAGACTCATCAATACTTTTGGCTGTGGATTTAACCACTAGCACGTCAGAGGTATTAGCCATACGTAACGGGCTATCAGGTATTGACCAAAAGGGACGTCGATGAGCGAACTCATTCTGACACCCTACTGAGCCTGTCAGTGACAATACCTATACAGTCTGGTCCGTTCATCTATGAGTATCGCATGGCGGGCCTAGGGGGTTGTAAAAGTCAGACCCCCAAAAGCGGTATAAGTCGTGTCGGAGTGTAGCCCAGAACACCCTGAGATACTACTGGAATACCTACCAATAAATCTCCTGCCTCGGCCGAGGGCTTTGTGTAATAGCTCTCCTAGACACAGCGCGGCCTCACCCCCAATACCGGGAGAGACGAACCCCTGCAGATCCGCTCACTGCCTCCATGTGGCTCGGGACTGTACCCAACTAAAACCTTTTTGCATGACTCCTTTGAGCCGTGGTAGGTTAGTAATCAAAGTACAGTGGGAACTCACACGAGACAAATGACGATCTCAGGTCGATAAACTAACCTGTACATATGTCACCAGGGAACTGCTATCTGACATCAGGTATAAGACCAACTAGCATGTTTCCGGCGAGTCTTGTCCGGTGTACTCATAACCCAATGAGCACCTGTATACATCTTAGGTGAACCAACTGACACCAGTGGCTTGTGAGACCGGCCACCGCCCTTCGTCGGGGTCTCGACTATATACACAAGTCTACTCTGTAGTATTGATGCCCTGTCTCGAAAACTCCCACGACTAGGGACCTTTTAAGGATGTGCTTATAGACCCCAACTCCCACGTATATGATCGCCATCATACTGCTGGCCGTCAAGCAAGAATCCTAAGGGCTCTATCAATGCGCAATAGTGACCTGTAAGGTCACCTAAAACAGTACACGATGATAAAGGTAAACTAGATAGCATACTATCATCTCGAGTAAGACTGTTCTACCGGTATAGGTCCTCCCTCAATCATTGCAATCACGTGCCTGTGATCCAATAATTGACTCTGAGGGCACTATCTCCAACAATCTCCCACTTGCACTCAAGGCTAATTATTGCGATGTCGCATACTCACAACCTGTGTGATACCGAACACCCAACTCCTCTACTAATCAGTCTCACAAAACCGTTTGCGAAACTATTGCGTTCGAGAAACAGCCTCAGTGAGTGGATCCGCTTTGATGTTTCTTTCTATGTCTCTCTTTATCTCAAGTTCGCGGAGAAAACCATCTCCCGAAATGAGCAATACCTGTCTTAGAATATGTCTGGATATCTGATGGGACCTAGCTCATAAATGAACTCCAAATCCAAACTTCTTAGACTGTATCGTCAACTGAAATTAATCAGTATCCTACGCCATGCCTCCTTCAGTGTCCTCTTGGACCACCTGTCCAAAATACTGCCCCTCGTCAGAGGGAAAACTATAACTCTGACAGCCACTCTGTCATCCAGGTCACCTTGGAAGCCTGGAATGACAACCGTCTCCAGAAAGAGGCCGTTGTTATCATATCCGTAGAACATCCACTTATGTTTTAAAACTGCTTCTGAATGTTTCTCCAGGATTGGATCAATATCTTATTTGGAGAAACCACTGTGTGACAACCAAAGTATCACCGATCATAGTATAGGAACTTCATTTCCTACTCTGTGTATGTCATCCAAATACCAGGACATCATACCCTACTACCTTCTTAACAGATCCATCCCCTATTCTGATGAAGTCAAACATATGACTGTCACATCAGAAATAGATGATCTATCTCCGCTATATCTGCTTTAGTCTATAAATAGACATAAGCTACCTGTCCACTATGCTTCCGCTGCTCCCACTGACTACGACAACCCTCTGGCAGAGTCATATACACGTGCACTTCTAAAGCTAGTTTAGAACGACGCTATATTCATCCTCCTGCCGGGTTCATAGCCTGGAACAACAGTAGTGTCAAGTCTGGGCGCATGTGGAGCTGACACGTGTCACGCTCTGCTAAGCGCAAGTTTGTTAGCGCAGTGCGCTGCGCCAGTGCGCTGCTGACACGTGGCGCGCTCTGGTGTAGTGCGCCACCCCAAGAGCGCAGTGCGCTGTTTTAGAAGCGCAAAGCGTAGATTGTTCGGTGGATGACACGTGGCGCGCTCTGGTGCAGTGCGCCAGTCCAAGGAGCACAAAGGCGCATTTCAAGAGTGCAAGGCACTGTACAATAGCGCAGAGCGCATCTTGATCAGATTAAGATCAAAGAATAAGTTCTTGTTCTCTCAAAAGAGGTTCTAACTCAAGATTCAAGAACCAATGGTTCATCAAAAGGCTGTGCCTTTCTATAGATCAAAAGATCTAAGAATGAAGTAAATTACTTCTTTTTAATCTTTTATAATTAGATCTTTTTGATCTTTTTCCTTTTTATTGAAGATCTTGATCTTGTTCTTAGATCTTTGATCTTTTTAGAAGAGATTCTTCTTTTTTAATGAGGTATTTTCATCTCTGTTCTTTAAGAATTAAATTCTTTACCTTCAAAGATGAAGATGACCTGCTTTCTTCAAAGGCTTGCCTTTCAAATTTTTCAGAGGGTTCTCTCTTTTCTGTATGTCTATATCTCTATATATTCTTTCTTCTTCTCTTTTTTTTATTTTAGAAAGAAGGATCATTAGTCGTTGGGACCCACCACCTCTCCAACGACACTGAGAGATTACAGTGTCATATATCGAAGGTGTGAAGGGATGTACCCTTTGAACCATGTCTCACTCATCAGGGGGGAAGAACAGGCTGGAGCTTAAGCTTCTCACTGCTGAAAAAGGTTTCTTTGCGTTCGCACACATGCGTCGCACGTGTTGAGCGCACGTGCGTCGCACGTGTTGGGCGCTCAAATTTGCACGTAGCGCATATGGAGCTTGTGTATATGCGCATTATGGGGGGAGCAAGCTCTTATGGAGAACAAGTCTCCTTTTAATATTATTGAATATTCTCATATGTGCGCACGTGCGTTGCACGTGGTGCGTGTGTGGCTAGCACACGTGCGTTGCACGTAGCGCACATGCGCATTATGGAGAGAAGCAGGGCTTCTATATATGGAGAACTAAGCTCCTTTGAGAATTGAATCCTTTGAGGATTGAACTCTACCATTTCTAAGAGGTATCCCCTCTTATTTGTATGGGAGTGGTAGAGAAGCCATCTCTCATTTTCCCGATGTGGGACTAAAAATGCATTCCCCATGTAGTAGAGCATTACGTTAGATTACACGTGCATAGCACATTTACTCATAACTTTTGATCTCGGATGAATTATGAGGCCCATAATATATCAAATCGAAGGATTTTTTGAGACACTTTCGATACCATCAAAATTTAGCTGTTTCTCATTCCGGAGTTTGTCAAAATACAGCCCGGAAAATACTGGTTCGCATCTTCTTCCTTAGATCACATGTGCATAGACATTTGTTCATAACTTTTGATCCCCGATGAATTATGAGACCCGTAATATATCAAATCGAAGGTTTTTTCGAGATGCTTTCAATACTATCAGAATTTATTTGTTTCTCATTCCGGAGTTTGTAAAAATACAGCTCGGAAAATACTGGTTCACATCTTCTTCCTTAGATCACATGTGCATAGACATTTGCTCATAACTTTTGATCCCGGATGAGTTATGAGGTGTTGGATATATGTATGCCCTAGAGGCCATTATGTGATAGTGGATGTATCTATACATGTATATATATATATTCAGTTTGCATTCTTGCTCGACATGATAGTATGCTATCTGGTTCTTTATCTGACATGTTTATTTGATCATGCTTTTATTCATTCATACATGCTGATAAAGCCCTGAGGATATCGGCTTGACTACTCTGATTATGATGAAGATCATACTAGTGGGACATCTGTAGTCTATAAGCATATCCTGGAACGTCCCTAGTCGTAGGTATATCGAGATGGGGCATCGATATACCAGAGTAGACTAGCGTATATGATACTAGACCCATACGATGGGCGATGGATGTTCCCACATTCATCGATGTTTGACATCAAGATCATACACGGGTGCTCAGTGGTGACTGGGTACACTGGACGGACTCGCCGAGAACTCCTATATGGAATTATATCTATCGTCGGATAGCAGTTCTCAGGTGACACTGGTACAGGTTAGTCTGTAGACCCGAGATCGTCATAGAGCCTTGTGTGTTCTCCCACTGTATTTTGATTGCCACCCTACCACGGCTCTACTGAGTCGTGCAAACAGGTGGCCGTTGGGTACAGTCCCGAGACACACGAAGGCAATGAGCGATAGGAGGGGTTTCGTCTCTCCCGGTATTGGGAGTTGATGCTGTGCTGTGCTCGACTGGTTATAACAGCAAGTCCCTGGCCAGGGCTGCTGAGATTTGCTGATAAGTGTTATCAGTAGTTTCTCGATCTGCTATAGACCATTCACCGACGCGACTTATTGAGTTATTGGGGTCAACGTGACCATCCCTAGGCTCGATATGCAGCATATCTGACGAAGAGACCGGACTGTACGGTAGTGTTGCCGGATGGCTCGACGGGAGTTGTAGCAGGTTCGCTTGTTGTCTTCTGATCGTTCAATACCCGGATGGCCGTTACGTTTAGCTGACCTCTTGCGGCTTGAGGGCACTTGATATGATCATTACCCTCTGCCGGCGTATTGACGAGTCTTAGAGTCCCACAGAGGAGTTACCCAGTCCAGGCGAAACGTTGTGGTGCGCATATGCGATATGCGCATGCACCCGATTGAAATGTGCGTATATGATACCGAACATTGATCGGGTGAACTGCTTTTAGTGGGGTCATATGAGATATGACCGGATTGATAAATCAAGTGTTGATTTATCATTTAACCATTAGTTTTCTCACTCAAAACCTTTCTAGGGTTTGATGGATGTATGCATGCATGCATGTGTTTCTATTTTTCTTTTCTAGTTTCATGCACATGAAGATGTGCATACATGTACACATACATACATCAAACCATCATGGTTGTTTATATATGGAAATGGTGGCAATATAAGCCTCACACCATAGATTAAACTATGGATAATTATTTAATTTTGGTTTTAAAAGAAAATGAAAAGGAAAGGATAATTATGCTAGTTTCTACATGCTTCTTTTAACCTAACCATTCTCACCCACCACTAAACCATGGTTATCTTTTCCTTTATCATTCTAAACCCAAGTTAAATTAATCATCTATCATTTAATCATGGTTGGAGTCAAGAAGGAATAAAAAAAAAATATATAGTGATATTTATTTTCTTTCATAAGCTTAACCTTATGGTTATCTTTTTATCTCTTGAAGAAAAATAGCCACCATTTTCATCCTTCTTCATCTTCTCCTCTCTAGTTTTTTCTAGTGAGAAAAACACAATCAAAGAAAGGTTTTTGAAGTGAGATCCAAAGCCACAACAACATTCTACACAAGCTTAGCCGTTTCGTTTAGAGTGTTATCTTCGGTTTGACGAAGTAGCGAGCTTGGACGGATATCTCCGCGGTGGATCATCGTGGACACAAGGGGAGTTCAAGAGGACCTCGTTTCAACACCAAAGAGCCTAAGGAGCGAAGCAAAAATGGGAGCTACAAAGGTTGTAGCCTTCAAACCCTAACTTTTGTTAGCTTTAAGTTTAGTAAACCCTAATTTTCTAGGATCTATCCTTTGCATGTTAGTTTAGCACCTTAAAAATTAAAACTTTGGGTCATGTGATGCTTCAAAACTCTTCATTGGGTGCTATACTAACCTTACATGAGGCCCATAATATATCAAATCGAAGGTTTTTTTGAGATGCTTTCAATACCATCAGAATTTAGCTGTTTATCATTCGGGAGTTTGTCAAAATACAGCCCGGAAATACAGGTTCACATTTTCTTAAGCGTATCGCTGCCATTTGATGCCTTGGTCTCTTTTATGCAGAAATTTTTGGCGGGAACAGATTCTGGCACGCCCGGTGGGACCTTTTCCTATTTTCACTCCATACTTTGTGTGTCATGTTCGCGAATCAATCGCGGTTTTCTAATGGTTGCCCTTGGATATCAAGTTACTAAGATTTGGTCTCTTGCTTGGCGCAGAAAGCAAAACAGCAATGGCATTCACCTGCTTGAAGTGCTCCAACTGCAGCTGCAACTCGCGTCCTGTCTCAACTGGGGGCATAACCTACAGGCCCCAAGCGGCCTATCTGTTCACGATGCCCGTGGAGCAGATTACTCAAGCCACTACTGGACTGTTTTTCGGGACCATGCTCCCGCCAACGAGCTTCATTGCTCCCGTGCCCATACCAGAAGCTCCCAAGAAGTCGGTCTTCGATCGACTTATAGTTACTGCGGCCCCTCTCAATGGGTCATCCAACACCAGTGCCTCGGTCTTCTCCAGATTGGGCCAAAATTCCTGCGGGGCCACAGTGACGCTTGCAGTCCCACAGAAGGTTATTCCTAAGAAAATAACCAACCCTGCTCCCGAAGTCGTCAAGACGACTTCTCCTGCCAAGGGGTCAGTCTTTACAAGACTGACCATCCCAGCTCCCGCTCCTGCTACTCAAAGAACATCAGTCTTTAACAGGCTGACACCGGCAACGGCCCCTCACCTGAACAGGGGGCAAGACAAGGCCATCCCATCACCGAGCCAACTCCATCAGCTCGACATGCTCGACGCCGCCACTGGCGCCGAGTGAGGAAGGGTGGAGGCAACTCCCCTTCTGGGCTAACTCCACCAGCCCCGACGGCTGAAATTAATGCTGCTGTTCTAACTGGGAACAGCTTTAAGCTGCTGATTAAGGTGCATAGAAATTCTCCTACCGCCGTACGGAAAAGGTCTCCTCCTCCACTGGAGAAGGTTGCGGAAGCAAAGCCAGAACGGTCCCCGCAACGGCTGTCCTCCAAGATCTACAAAGTCTGGCGGCAGGCCTGAGACTCGGTGATCGATCCAAATTTCTCCCGCCGGCACAAAAAGCTGAAGGTCCAACAGGAAGTAATCCACCCTGCCAAGCCACGAAAAGCTATCTGGGTGCCCACCGCGACGGCTCCCTCAACTTCCACCACTCATAAGAAAAGAAGGCCAGAGAAGACTCCCATGCCTGCAACAAATGTTAAAGGCACTGAGCCCAAATGCCCTAAGTCCGGGGGCATGGTAGTCCATACTATTTACATGGCATCCGAGAAGGAGGATAGCCGCGCTTCTACGGGCCACCGACCACTCACCCGATCCATCACAAGAGCCCAGGAACATCAACAGTAGAAGCTCCAGGAGATGCTGACTGCGATGGCCGCACTCACCGGACCAAAAGAGAGCCCGGAGGCGTCATCGGAACAACGTCGCAAACACGAGACCGATGTTGAATTCCTTCGTAGAATGCTTGAAAAGAAGGACAAGGAGGCTGCAGAACAAGCGGCCAATATAAAGCAAATGGCTCTCCTGTTCCAAGACATGGTCGGGATGATGATACAACCGGATCCCCCAGCCGAAGATCCTCCGATTGTCCTCGAAGACGACAGAGGAGAAACGTCAAATCCACCCCCGGCTCTTTCAACAGCCAAAGAGGAAACAATCTTTAAGGCCGCCCTGGATGACGAGTTCACCAGGAAAATGAAGCGTCCGGCCAAGTCGTCAAAACGGGGCGACCATATCCGAGCTGGTATGATCAGATAAAGTACCCGCCGGGCTACACAATCCCGAAATTCCATGTCTACAAGGGGACCGGAAATCCCCATCAACATATTGCCCAGTTCAGGGCTCTTTGTGGCAACACCGGCGGCGATGATAAGCTCTTGCTTCACCAATTCGTCGGCAGCCTATCGGAGACGGCGTTTGAGTGGTACTCCGAGCTTCCGAACGACTCCGTCAAAACTTTCGCAGAGATGGAGTTGCTGTTCACCCAGCGATTCGCGAGCGCGAGTGAACATACCCCGATAACAGCGTTGATCAATACGAGAGTAAAGCCGGGCGAAACTTGGGTTCAATATGCAATCCGGTGGTGAAATCTGTGGTCGAAGTGCGAACAGCGCATCGAAGAAGCACCAGCGGTGGGCATGTTCGTGGATACTCTAGATCCTCATGCAACTATTTCACAGTTCATGATGTTCTTTAAACCGACCACATTCCAGGATTTAATTGATAAGTTATCCCAGATGGATCAAATGGGTCACAGACCGTCTCCCCCGAAGCCGGAACCTCGAAACGACAAGGGTAAAGGGAAGACGGCCTTCGTTGCGAACACCCAATAGCAGCCCAGTGTCCCAAAGCTAGCGGATCAACTGGAGGAGAGACGGTGCTATTACAATGAGAAAATGAAGCGTCCTTACTCATTCCCACGGGACAAAACGAAGAGGCTGTTCGAGCTGGCTATTCGCAACAGGCTTATCAATTTGCCGAATCCCAGGCGACCACCACAACCCAGCGAAGTGAATAATCCCAATTATTGCCCTTACCATCAAACGGTAAGCCACCCGATCGAGGATTGCTTTGTTTTTAAGAGATGGATCGAGGATCAGTACCTACAAGGCAAGTTTGCGCTGTCTGAGAAGTGGAAAGTGAACCCACCACAACCGCACACTCCGAAGAAGACGGACACACCGGGGGCAACGTGCTCTTTTGTTGAAGAAGCTCCATGGGAGGTCGTGCTTTCAGCCAAAACCAAAAGGATGCTGAATGATCTCCAGACATGCCCGGTGATCAGGTGGAAGAACCCGCTGGAACCCCAGATCATCGAAGGGATGCTGAAGCCGTGCCCAACTCCAAAGATTGGTGGTGATGGCCCAAGCACTCACACCCAGCCGTCAAAATCTTCAAAGAAGAAGAAGAAGAGATCCAAAAAGCCCGTGAAGCCTGGCGACAAGCGCACGGACCTGCAGAAACAGATCGACGCGTTGGAGGAGTATAATCAGAAAGCGCGGACTCCCATCACGCTCCAAGAGTTCCTCAGCCACGTCTTTCAGGAGGAAGATGATGGAGAAAGCTCGTCGGATGAATCTGAGGGATACGTAGCAAGTTGTCATATGATCTCTCACTCGTTTACAGACGATGAAAAAACTTCTTGCACTGAGAAGCTAGGGGCAGATCCTAAGCCGGAACTTCAGGGGCCATCAGACGAAATGATCGACGCCTTCCTGAATGAAATTCATCTGAAAAGTAAAGCCGATCGGGAGCGTGAGATGGCCATATTTGAAAGAGCCAAACGTCGCCAACTAGACGAAAGAGTTGAGACACTCCCGCCAAATCAAGAGACATCCGTCGCGGATAAAAACAAGTTCAAGACGAGGAAAAGGTTTGCGAAAGCCATATCAGTGGGAATGAAGTTACCACCCTCTGAAGGAAACACTCCCGGTGAAGCAGAGATGCATCCTAGATACTGCTCATATCATCGAAAGGTTTCGCACCCTACCGAGGAGTGCAATGCTTTTAAAAGATGGTGGCAGGGATATGTTTCTCACCGGCAACATTTTAAGCGGATGAAACGCAAAACTTATCAGGAGCAGAGAGGTACGACCGAGGAGTATAAAAGAACTACCAGTGACTGTCGCATGATTAACACCGGAGGATCGCAAGTTCTTACTTTCGGGAGCGACTCTGACGAAGAGATGACTCTTGGTCCTCTCTTTAAAGAATCCACCTCCGTTTCATCCGCTTTACTTTTCAGATGAATTTCATTCAGGAAGGCGTCGATCATTTTGTCTAACGGCCATAGAAGTTCCGGCTCGGGACCTGCCCCCAGTATCTTGGTGCAAGGAGCCTCTTCATTGTCTATCAATGAGTGAGAGATCACATGACAACTTGCTACGTAATCCTCAGATCCATCTGATGAGTCTTCTCCATCATCTCCGTCTTTAAGGACGTGGCCGAGGAACTCTTAGAGCATGATTGGAGTTCGCGCCTTCTGATTATATTCTTCCAGTGCATCAATCTGCTTTTGCAGGTCCGTGTGCTTGTCGCCAGGCTTCACGGGTTTCTTAGATTTCTTCTTCCTTTTTGCAGATTTCGACGGCTGGGTGTGAACACTTTGGCTATCACCACCAATCTTTGGAGTTGGGCATGGCTTTAGCATCCCTTCGATGATCTGGGGTTCCAGCGGATTCTTCCACCTGATTGCCGGGCATGTCTGGAGATCATTCAGCATCCTTTTAGTTTTGGCCGAAAGAACGACCTCCTATGGAGCTTCTTTAACAAAAGAGCACGTTGCCCCCGGTGTGTCCGTCTTCTTAGGAGTGTGCGGTTGTGGTGGGCTTACTTTCCACTTCTCAGACAGCGCAAATTTGCCTTGCTGGTATTGATCCTCGATCCATCCCTTAAAGATGAAGCAATCTTCGATTGGATGGCTTACTGTTTGGTGGTAAGGGCAATAATTGGGATTATTCGCTTCGCCGGGTTGCAATGGCCACTTTGGATTCGGTAGATTGATAAGCCGGTTGATCATCGCCAGCTCGAACAGCCTTTTCGTTTTATCCCGCGGGAATGAGTAAGGGCGCTTCATTTTCTCATTGTAATAGCGCCGTCTCTCCTCCAATTGATCCGTTAGTCTGGGAGCACTGGGCTGCTGTTGAGTATTCGCAACGAAGGTCGCCTTCCCTTTACCTTTTTCATTTCGTGGCTCCGGCTTCGGAGGAGACGGTCTGTGACCCATCTGATCCATCTGGGCTAGCTTGTCGATTAAGGCCTAGAATGTGGTCGGTTTGAAAAACATCATGAACTATGAAATAGTTGCATGAGGGTCTAGAGTGCCCACGAACATGCACACCGCTGGTGCTTCTTCGATGCGCTGTTCGCACTTAGACCACAGATTCCGCCATCGGATTGCGTATTGAACCCATGTCTCACCTGGCTTCACCCTGGCGTTGATCAATGCCGCTATTGGGGTGCGTTCACTAGCATTTGCGAATCGCTGGGTGAACAACAACTCCATTTCCGCAAAAGTTTTGACAGAGTCATTTGGAAGTTCGGAATACCACTCGAACGCCGTCTCCGATAAGATGCCGACGAGTTAGCGAAGCAAGAGCTTATCATCGCCGCCGGTGTTGCCACAAAAAGCCCTGAACTGGGCGACATGCTGATGGGGATTGCATGTCCCCTTGTATACATGGAATTTGGGGATCGTGTATCCCGGCGGGTACTTTATTTGGTCATACCAGCCTGGATATGGTCGCCCAGTTCTAACAACTTGATCGGTCGCTTCATTTGCCAGGTGAACTCTTATTTGCTGGGCAATATAGTCATCCAGTGCAGCTTTGGAGATTGTCTCCTCTTTGGCTGTCGACAGAGCTGGCAGAGGGTTTGACGTTTCTCCTCTGTCATCTTCAATTATTACTGGAGGATCTTCGACTGGGGGATCCGGCTGGATCATCATGCCCACCATGTCTTGGAAGAGAAGTGTCATTCGCTTTATGTTAGCCACTTTCTCCACGGCTTCTTTGTCCTTCTTTTCGAGGACTCTGCGAAGGAAGTCAGCATCAGTTTCTTGTTCATGACGCTGTTCTGATGATGCCTCCGGGTTTTCTTTTGGCCCGGTGAGTGCGGCCATCGCAGTCAGCATCTCCTGAAGCTTTTGCTGCTGCTGTTCCTGAGCTCTCGTGATGGATCGGGTGAGTGGTCGGTGGCCCGTAGAAGCGCGGCTATCCTCTTTCCCGGATGCCATGTAAACAGTATGCATCACCATGCCCCCAGACTTAGGGCGTTTGGGCTTAGTGCTTTTGACATTTGTCGCAGGCATGGGGATTTTCTCCGTCCTTCTCCTCTTATGAGTGGTCGAAGTTGAGAGGGCCGTTGCAATGGGCACCCAAGTAGCCGTCATCTTTTGTGGCTTAACAGGACGGTTTTCTTCCTGTCGACGGGGATAGTCTGGATCAACCACCGACTCTTGGACACGTCGCCAGACTTTGTAAACTTTGGAGGATAGCCGCTGAGGGGGCTGTTCCGGTTTTGCTTCTGCGACAGTCTCTACCGGTAGAGGAGATCTTTTTAATACGGCGGTAAGCGAATTCCTGCGCACCTTGTTCAGCAGCTTAAAGCTGTTCCCGGTTGGAACGGCAGCATTAATTTCCACCGTTGGAGCCGGTGGAGTTAGTCCAGAGGGGGAGTTGCCCCCGGCCTTCCTTAGTCGGCGCCAGTGGTGACGTCGAGCATGTCGAGCTGTTGGGGCTGGTTCTGCGATGAGGATGGCTTTGTCTTGCCCCCTGTCCAGGTGAGGCGCCGCTGGTGCCAGCCTCTTGAAGACTGACGTCTTTTAAGTAGTGGTATCCAATCTGTCTAAGACAGACCTTCGAGCAGGAACGGGAGCCGGAATAGTCAGCCTTGTAAAGACCGACTCTTTAGCAGGAGAAGCCGCCTTGACGACCTCAGGAGCAGAGATGGCTATCTTCTTTGGGATGGCCACTTCAGGTGTCATGGGCTTCTTGGCAGGCCCATCAGAGTTCAGGCTCAGTCTGGCGAAGACCGAGGAGTTAGAGGTGGACGACCCATTGAGAGGGGCCGCGGTAGTAGCAAGCCGGTCGAAGACCGACTTCTTGGGAGCTTCCGGCGTTGGTACAGGAATGGTAAAGCTCGTTGGCGGGAGCATGGTCCCGAAAAACAATCCTATGGTAGCTTGGGTGACCTGTTCCACCGGCATCGTGAACAGGGAAGCCGCCTGGGGCCCGTAAGCTATGTCCCCAATTGAGGCAGAACGTGGGTTGCAATTGCATGTGGAACACTTCGAGCAGGTGAACGCCATTGATCTTTGCTTTCTGCACCAAGCAAAACGCCAAATCTTAGTACCTCGAAACCCAAGGGCAACCATTAGCAAACCGCGTTTGGTTCGCGAACACGACACAAGAAGTGTGGAGTGGAAAGAGGAAAAGGTCCCACTGGGCGTGCCAGAATATGTTCCCCTCCGAAAGACGCGACGAAGACGCGGCGAACGTCTTGCCTGAAATTCGGGGCAGATGCTAATTGGTGCTATCCGTCCACCTCTCCGAAGATGCCAAGTTGATTTATGGCACCATGTATCGAAGGTTTAAACGGACACGACCGATGTAGCAGACTTCGTCAGATCCCCCCTCGTTTGAGGGATTTTTGATTGTGGGGACGCTCTTCCCTGCAGGCGCAAGCCCCTGCAGTTAATTACGCTACCGCATCGCGGTAACAATTTTCTCCTTCTCCAGAGGGTCACTTCGTGTCGTGGGTGTTTGTTTTGTGTTGGTTGCCCGTGGATTGTATACGGAGACTATTTATGTTGTCGCCCGTAGGGCGTGGACTAGTCCAAATCCGTATCTTCCTTAGATTTGGGTTTGGGGGTTTGGGTTTAAGGATACGTTAGCCTCATTTGAGGCTAAGATCAACTTAAACATTTGTTAAGGATACGCTAATCTAATTTTAGACTAAGATCAACTTAACTGGATCGGTTAGATCCAACAAAAGAGTATTTGGGCTCTATTGTTTAGTTTAGGGATATTGCGGTCGATTAGTTTAAGGACATTACGGTCCAATGTTAGTTTAAGGACATCTCGGTCCAATGTTAGTTTAAAGACATCACGGTCGGGGTTAAGGACATCATAGTCCATGGGTTTAAGGACCCCACAGTCCAATGTTAGTTTTAAAACATCACGGTCGAGGTTAAGGACATCATAGTCCTTGGGTTTAAGGACCCCATAGTCCAATGTTAGTTTAAAAACATCACGGTCGAGGTTAAGGACATCATAGTCCGTTATTAGTTTTAAGACATCACGGTCGAGATTAAGGACATCATAGTCCGTGGGCTTAAGGACCCCACAGTCCAATGTTAGTTTAAAGACATCACGGTCGAGGTTAAGGACATCATAGTCCATGAGTTTAAGGACCCCACGGTCCATGAAATGTGTGGTTGTCGGGACCCGTCACCTCTTTGAAGACGTTGAGGAATTACAACGATAAATATCAAAGGAGTGAAGAGATGTACCCTTGAACCAAGGTGAATTAAATGATCTGTAGCCCAGTTTGGAACTAAGACCAATTAATTATATTATGAGCACATTGGCTCAGTTAAGTCTTAATTGAGGACTTATGGCCTACTTGGGCTAAGTCCAATTAAGTTTGAAGTATTGGCCCTCTGTTGGTCCATTAAACATTTGTCTGGTTTCAGCCCACATTATTTAGCAATGCTAAACAAGAGTTTAAGGGCTTTGATAATATTTTATCTTTGACTGAGCATGGAACATTATAGCACTGAATTTTACTCAATTTTGAGTGGGAGGCTTTGCCTCTGGAAGATTAACTAATTTGGTTAAAACTAGTGTTAAATACTAGATAACAACAGTGTTAAAGCTCTCAAGTTAGTGTTAAACACTAGAAGATAACAGTGTTAAACACTGAAAGTATAATCCCCAAATCAGTGCTAAACACTAGAAAATAACTGTGTTAAACACTGGAAATAAGATTTTCAAATTAGTGTTAAATACTAAAAGATAATCAGTGTTAAACACTGGGAATAAAGCTCTCGAATTAGTGTTAAACACTAAAGAGAAAGGGGTCACGTGTGGACACGTCAGGGCGTCCAAAGGTTGGACCAGATTCCTTTTTTTCGTTCTGCAATTAAGTGTTAAATACTTTTTATATTTTATTTTGAGCATCACGTGCTGGCACGTGATGGACATTTATGCACTGATTGTTAAAGCATTTGCTAAGGGGTCACGTGGGGCCACGTGAGAGCGCCCAGAGCTTATATTTCCTTTGCTTTTTCTTTCTGTATTTTGGAGGTCACGTGGGAGCACGTGATGCATTGCCTCAGAACTTTTTTCCTCTCATTTCTGGGGATCTTTTCAGGGGACACGTGGGGACACGTGCCTTTGTTCTTTTCATGCACAGAGATCTTTTAAGTCTTCTTATTTTGTTTTGAGAATTAAATTCTCTGTAGGGTTAAACCCTAATCATGATTTTGGAGGAATTAAATTCCTATTATGAAAGAATTAAATTCTTATGTAGGGTTAAACTCTAATTTTTTTAGAGGAATTAAATTCCTATATATGTAAAAGAATTAAATTCTTATATAAGGTGAAACCTTAATTTCATTTTAAGAGGAATTAAATTCCTGTGAATTTGAGAGAATTAAATTCTCAATTAGGGTTAAACCTTAGTTCTGTCCATCTTGAAGGAATTAAATTCCTGTAAGTTTGGGAGAATTAAATTCTCATATAGGGTTAAACCCTAATTTCATCTTTAAGGAATTAAATTCCTGTGAGTTTGGGAGAATTAAATTCTCGTATAGGGTTAAACCCTAATTTTGTTTTGGGAGAATTAAATTCTCTAAACTCAATCCCCCCTCTATGTTTTGGATCTGCATGGCAGGATCTCAACCCGATGAGAATTAAATTCTCAACTTATGGGGAGATGTGCTCTTACAGATCTTCAACCAGAAGAAGAACTAAGTTCTTTTGAAGAAGAGTTAAACTCTTAGATTTTAAGAATTAAATTCTCTGTTTGAAGTTTTGATCCCCTTTCTTTGCTCGCCTAGGGTTTTCTTTGTTGAGAATTAAATTCTCCTTTCTTTTCTCTCTGAAATTTCAAGATTCCAAAACTCTATATCAAAAATTCTCTCCTTTCCTTCTCCTCTTGGCTCCTATTTATAAGAGAAGGAAAAGAATCAATTTGTTTGGTAAATCTTTCATTGAAAGATTTTGTTTGTTTTCATAATTAATATGATTCTTTGGATCACACAGTGAATTTTATTCACCGTTGGATTTTAAATCCAAAGATATTCTGTTTGTTATTTCTGGTGAGATTTTTAGGGAAATCTTTCCTTGTCTAAAATCTTTCCATAAATTGGTGATTTTTAATCACCCTTGGATTTTTAATCCAACGGTCTTCATAATCCTTTTCCATTTGGAAAGATTTAGAAGCTTTTAGAATTTAATTCTATTAAACTGTATGGCTTTTGAAGCCAGTCACGTGCTGACACGTGACCCTTGGTCACGTGTGAGCACATGACCCCCAATTGAGTCCTTTTCCCAAAGTTTATTTACGCTTCTGTTTTAACCATCACGTGTCAACACGTGACCATTGGTCACGTGTGAGCACGGATACCTCATTGAGGTATTTCCTTCAGCCGTTTGTTTTTTTTATTTCTGTTTTAACTATTACGTGTCAACACGTGACCATTGGTCACGTGTGCGCACGCGATATCTCATTGAGGTATTTCCTAATTTTTAGAATTAAATTCTATTAAGCTATAAGGCTTTCAAAGCCTGTCACGTGCTGGCACGTGACCCTTGGTCATGTATGAGCACGTGACCCCCAATTGAGTCATCTTTCAGCTGTTTGTTTTCATTTTTGTTTGATGGGATTTTAACCATCACGTGACCATTGGTCACGTGTGAACACACGATACCTCATTGAGGTAATTCCTGATTTTTAATCAGGAAACAAATGCCCCCACAACGTTGCTCTCACGTGTCTGCACGTGAGTGCAACGCTGTCACTTTTGTGACCGTTGGATCCATCTAGGGAATCGGGGAGATGAAGCGTTTCCATCACATCCTATAAATGCAGGGGTCGCTTAAGAAACGCCTCCACTCTTTCATCTTCTTCCTTGCTAACTTTTTCCTTTTGAGAATTTAATTCTCGTTCTCAGAGCTTAGTTCTCTGTTTTAAGAATTTTCCAGAGTTTAACTCTGTTGACAGATTCCTTTTCCTCAGGTAATAATCTTGAACGAACGAAGAACTTTCACAGAAATCACCACTGGATTTTAAATCCACACCAAGGGTTTTCCCTTTTAACAAGAACCCATTTTTTTAAAGTTCTTTAAGAAGAAAACCATTCATTCCTTAATCAACAGGCCCTTTAGGGTTTCTCTGATCTTCAGGGGTTAATGGTGTATGTCTTTTTCATGGAATTTAATTCCATCTCAAAAAAAATCTCTGGGAATTTAATTCCTCTTTTCCAAAAGGAATATAATTCCTATGAAGAACTTAGTTTTTCCCAGAGAGCTTCTTGGGGTTTTCTTGCCCTGAGTTGTCTCTTTACAACCAAGAAGAAGAAGTTTGCGATGTCGATTTCTGGGAATTTAATTCCCTTGATTCTATTTGATTTGTCACAGAGTCCAAGATGGATTTCCTTTAGAAGAATGTGTAGGGTCATTTGAAATCCACTGCTTATTTAATGAGAATTTTCCTTTTGTCTCATTATAATTGCTTTGCCTCATCATTAGCCAGCCGCCATCTTGATTTTGTGGGACCCATGTGCTTTGTAACCAATGGTCCCATAAAATGAGTCCCATGTCGCTGTCTTCTCATATATATATATATATATATATATATATAATTACTGTTGGCTTCGCTTTAACAGTTTCCCCTTATTTTATTTCAGGTACAATGACGTCTGTTCCATATTTCCCTTTCACCCTCTCGAAAGCCGCTTTTCCCCAATCGCCATCTGACGAGGAAGTGATGGCAATGATCAGGGCTCATGACCCAAATCGCACCAATCTACTTCTGTAGGGGACCTGGTACAGTCATATCATCCAGGGTCGCCGGAGTTTTCTTTGTGAAATACCGACGGAGCCTACTGTTCCGTTCCTGCCGATGGATCCTCCAGGGACAGTCTTTGCTGTGGAGATGCCTAATTGGACTCCGATGGGACGACTTGAGCCTTCGACGACGGGCATTCCGAATCATCCTATCCCGGCCATAGATATTCTGGGACGCCGTATTTGCCAGGGCGAGGCCCAACCGTGGGGGAAGATTTACAAAATAGGGCTCACCCCTCAACACATCGCGGGCTACCTTCTTTGGGTTCGCTACATTCTGTCCGCCCATCGTGCACGACTACAGAAGGTTGGGCTTTATCAGGCGATCTATGTGTCCCTCTTCCACTACCAGTCTCCTCACGTCTGGTGGGTTAAGGCCTTCCTGAACCAGTGGAATCTCCCCACCAACACTTTCCTCCTAGGGGACCGCGAAGTTTCGATTTCCTTGGAAGAATTCCGCGAGATCTCGGGGCTGCCAATCAGAGGGACATTTTATGAGGAATTATTGCCTTCTGACGAGTACGTCTTTGAGACTGAGCCCTCAATGCTCGACGGCTTGCCCACTGAGAATGTCGTCCGTCACAAGCACCCGAGTTGGATCAAGGCCCTGGGCATCTTTGACAAACTGTTCACAGAGTCGGAGGAACATGGCGTCACCTTTAAGAGCTTCATCGCTTGCTTCCTTCACGAGGGCGTCCTATTGAAGACGGCTCCAAAGTTTGCAAACATCAATGACCCCTTTGGGTTTGGTTTTAACAGGCGGCCGACTAAGGAATCGGATTTACCGCAGTATTATATTCCCATTATGTCGCAGGTATCTTTCGAATCGATTGCAACTCCCGGTATGGACGAGGAGACATTCTTTGTGGGTTTTATCAGTGTCTGGCTTAGCTGGTTCGTTATCCCCATGCATCGTCGCTTCATGAAAGTTTCGGTTATCTATCCGGCTTATCATATCGCTGAGGGGACGCGGCTAGCCGTAGGCATCCCGGCGCTAGCGCATCTCTATCATGGATTAGGTGCCGCGGCCAATACCTCAACTCCCGATGTGGATGTAGTAAACTTCTCCCTTCATTACTTCACATCTTGGATTGAGATGCACGTGTTGGGGGCTTTTGTTGCGCATCAGAGACCCGCATTTTATGACGCCTACACTTTTCCGCGACTCATGCGGCTGGTGGATGCTTCTGCTCCCGACCCGACTCAGTTCGAGGCTATTCGCGTGTTGATTGCTCCTTATGCTAGTGCGGGCGGACTGGTATTTATTGATCGGGTTCTATCTGCTCCTTCAGGTCCGATTCAACAACTCCACGACCAGTCGAAAGGTGAGGTGCCTTCTCTGAAGCCCCGGGAGGCCACGCACTTGTACACGATCAGACCAGGTTATCTGATATTCCGTCAGAACAGTGCGGCTCTTTTTATGCGGTACAATCCGCATCGCTTCGCCCGGCAGCTTGGATATGATCAGGGCGTTCCCTTCGAGGCTTTTACAGTTGCGCCGGTCCCTTCACCCGAAGCTGTTCATGATGCTGCTCATCACTTCGTGAGGCTGAACACTGGTTCTTACTTCATGATCCCTGAAGCTGATCATACTCCCCGATGCGTGGAGTCCTTTACGGGCTGGTATCTTCATCGGGTCAGCCCAATTATTGCTGAGGAGAAGAGTTTGCTTCTTGGCTATGGCGCTCCTGCTCCGGTTCAGACCACGGGAGTTCCGCCGCGGCCGTGCGCACCAGTCCGCTTTCCCGTGAGGGACACCAGTGTTGCGCTCATTCCGGGGGAGTCGGAGGTGGACCTTACTCCCACAGTTGGTATGCCATTAGATACCCGGGCTCAGTCAAGGGGTAAAAGGGCGCCAGTAGCAGTACCGCCGCCGGCGGCGTCGACAATGGCCGTGTCGTCCTCAGCAGCACCGCCAAGCGAGGGTGCTGGTAACGAGGGTGTTGAAGGTGAGGTCGGTCGGCGTCGTGCCAAGGCTCCACGGGGGAGGAAACGGTCATCCTCGGTGGTCGGTTCTGGATCCAAACGGTGGAGGAAGGTGGCTACTAATCTGCTCGACTCTTTAGTAGAGTCTGAGCCCATTCTTCAAGATGAACCGTTGGCCATGCAAGAGTCGGACGCTGGCTTACTTTTTCCGAGTTCAACTGCCGAGGAAGCCGCACAATTGGCTGAGGCTATAAGACTTTCTAAAGATGATTCTCAGAACGTGAGGGTTCCGAAGAAGCCCTATCCCGCCGTAATCTTTTATGAAGACCCTTAGTGGATCTGGCAGCGTTTCATCGGCCCTTTGGAGGAATGGGGCGAAAGGGCCCTTAAACATGCTGCTTCAGAGGACGCTGTGGATGCGCTTTCATTATGGACTGGCGGCCACGAGTCCACCCTTGAACCTCGGCAAGCACACCTCCTCGAGAAGGAGCATCGGCATGAACAAGCCATATTGAAAGCTTCCTTACGCATTGGTATGTTCCTGTATTTCTTTGTAATACTTCATATTGTCTGCACTTGTATATATGTGTTCTTATTCTTGTGTAAACTGTGCAGAGACCTCGGCGATGGTGGAGGTTCCCACGGGTTTGCTGACTGTAGAACCCGCTGATACCCCTAATGAAACACTGCTCAGTGTGGAGGGGGTTGATGAAACTGTCCCACTCGCGATAGAGCCTCCTGCAGTGGTTCATACTCCCGAAGCACTTGCTCTCGCAGAGGAGGGACCTTTGGTGATCGTCGTTCCAATGGATCTCCCCGACGGTGGCCCAGAGGCTAGGATGGAGGTAGTCGAGGCCACCCTCCTTTTGTTGGAGCCCGCAGCGGCAGCCACTGCTCCTTCCTCAGAAGCTGTTACACCGGCCCGTGTCCCTGATATTGTGCCCGAGGTCGCGGCGGAGGCCGTTGAAGCTGCTATTCCTCCAGCTCAGAATGGGAGGAGCGTCAAAGGTAACCTTCTACATTTTGAATTAGTATATTTTCCGTTATCTGAACTCTTCTGTCTTTTTAGATTGCGCAGACTGGCGGCCTCTATCGCCGATCTGCCTTCCCGGCAATCCTTTCAGCGTCTGCTGGAGATGGCCGCTCCACAAGCGATATCTCCTCAAAGTATCGTCCTCTCGTCTGGGCAAGGTTAGTGTTGTTCACCGTCTTTTCATAGCATCGTTTTTATTTCGAGAAATGACATTGATTTCCTTTACAGTTCTGGAGGCCGACGACGAGGTTGAGCTTCTCGAAGGGCCAGGAGAGCCTTCAGCCCCTTCTTGCATGACTGTGGGTAAGTGAAGTCTCAATATCATCCCACTTGTTCTTTTGCTTAGAAGTTTCACTGACCGTTTATAAATCTGAACAGCCCTGCCGGTTCTCACAGCGCTCGAGTCGCGCATCGCTATGCCGCCCGGTCCTTATGCCCTGCATGCTTCGGAACGGATTGCCAAGCTAAGCCTCGACTCCCTATCATCTTTGATTGAGGAACTTCGCGCTGGAAACGCAATTACGGCCGAAGCGTTTGCTGTCGAAGCTAACGGCTCTCTCCCCTTTCTTGCCACCTATCATAGCGAAGCAGTGGTGCAAGTCCGGGTTGAGTTTTTCCGGAAGGTGGAGGCTTGCTTGCACGTGCTCGAGTGTACCCGCCTTTCCTCGGAGGTTGTGGCTGCGAAGGCGGGCTTACAGGGCCTGATTGAATGGTGTGGGGCGAATATAACATCTTGTGAGAAGAGGCTCAACCGCAAGTTTTCGGAGAGGGAGCTGGCTTCGAAAGCGCTGATAGAGCTTCAGGCCAGCCTTACAGCGAAGGCCAACAAAGCGTATGAACTTTGGTGAGTGCTTCAAGAGGCCATCAAGGAGGTGGTGGCCATCGACAAAGCTGCCGTGTTCACTCGTGAAAGGGTTGAGGCTCATAAAGCTACTGAGAAAGAGCTCGAAGGCCGGCTTGCCTCATACCAGGCTCAGCAAGCTCAGGCGGAGGCCCGTCTTCTGACGAAACTGAACCATGAAGGTGAGGCCCAGCGAAGGAGGGACGAACTGGCCAATCTGCTAAATCGCCCACCGACATGAAGTCTTGTATAGATTTTTCTTTATTGTTCTTTTGTACATACTCCTGAATGAGAGTATATTTTTATTCTTTCACGAATTGTACTTTGTATCCATTTTGGTTCATGAATAAAAGACATATTTTCCCTTCTCAATGGTGTGTCCCTTTTTATTGAATGTATTCTATGGATAGTCTATCTTGATCTCCTTGTAGGACAACGATAGCTTAGGATTCAGGGTTAAGATCTGCCTCCTAAGACTTTTCAACTTTATGAGCCGTGAAGGTCTCATAAAAAATTTTCTCCCTACCGGTCGAGAGAATCCCGTAGGTGTAATTTCTACTTAAGAATCGTGAGGATTCCTAAGTGTGTTTTTCACTTGCGAGTCGTAAGGATCTCACAAGAGAATTTGCCCCCTTATGAGTCGTGAGGACCCGGAAGTGATGGGTGAGGTCATCATCATCCGCATTTCATGGAATCAGAAATTGCTCTGGATGCTTACCACGGGTTCACTGCCGTGTTCTGCGAGGACCAGACTCCGCTCTGGACATTTTCCAGGATACCGTAGTTTAAATACCTCGCGTTCGAGGTTAAGGACATCATAGTCCGTAGATTTAAGGACTCCACAGTCCGTTGTTAGTTTTAAGACATTACGGTCGAGGTTAAGGACATCATAGTCCATGAGTTTAAGGACCTCACAGTCCAATGTTAGTTTTAAGACATCACGGTCGAGGTTAAGGACATCATAGTCCATGGGTTTAAGGACCCCACAGTCCGATGTTAGTTTTAAGACATCACGGTCGAGGTTAAGGACATCATAGTCCGTGAGTTTAAGGACCTTACAGTCCCATGTTAGTTTTAAGACATCACGGTCGAGGTTACGGACATCATAGTCCATGAGTTTAAGGACCTCACAGTCCCATGTTTGCTCTGGATGCTTCCCACGGGTTCACTGCCGTGTTCGGCGAGGACCAGGCTCCGCTCTGGATGCTTCACACGGGGTCATTGCCGCGCTCTGCGAGGACCAGGATCTGCTCTGGACGTTTTCCACGAGGTCAGGATTGACATAATCCGCGTTCCACGTAACCAGGATTTTTTCTCTGGATGCTTCCCACGGGTTCACTGTCGTGTTCAGCAAGGACCAGGCTCCGCTCTGGATGCTTCACACGGGGTCATTGCCGCGCTCTGCGAGGACCAGGATCCGCTCTGGACGTTATCCACGGGGTCAAGAATGACATAATCCGCATTCCACGTAACCAGGAATTTTGCTCTGGATGCTTCCCATGGGTTCACTGCCGTGTTCGGCGAGGACCAGGCTCCGCTCTGGATGCTTCATACGGGTTCATTGTCGCGCTCTGTGAGGACCAGGATCCGCTCTAGACGTTTTCCACGGGGTCAGGAATGACATAATCCTCGTTCCACGTAGCCAGGAATTTGCTCTGGATGCTTCCCACGGGTTCCCTGCCGTGTTCGGCGAGGACCAGGCTCCGCTCTGGATGCTTCACACGGGTTCACTGCCGTGCTCTGCGAGGACCAGGATCCGCTCTGGACATTTTTCACGGGGTCAGGAATGACATAATCCGCGTTCCACGTTACCAGGAATTTTCTCTGGATGCTTCTCACGGGTTCACTGCCGTGTTCGGCGAGGACCAGGCTCCGCTCTGGATGCTTCACACGGGTTCACTGCCGTGCTCTGCGAGGACCAGGATCCGCTCTGGACGTTTTCTACGGGGTCAGGAATGACATAATCAGCGTTCCACGTAGCCAGGAATTTGCTCTGGATGCTTCCTACGGGTTCACTGCCGTGTTCGGCGAGGACCAGGCTCCGCTCTGGATGCTTCACACGCGTTCACTGCCGTGCTCTGCGAGGACCAGGATCTACTCTGGATGCTTCATACGGGTTAACTGCCATGGTCTGCGAGGACCAGGATCCACTCTGGACGTTTTCCACGGGGTCGGGAATGACATAAGCCGCGTTCCACATAGCCAGGAATTTTGACTTTATCCGTATTTCACGTTGTCGGGGTTTGACTATTGGTTATCTGCACACCGCCGAGTCATGGAACTGGGAGTTGCCGATGTTCCGCTTTGCTTGATGTTGTGTCTGTTGTAATAAGACGAATGTTGAGATGATCTCTAGGCTGTCTATGAACCATTGAGATTTGGCCTCTCCTTGTAATGAAGTTTCGGGAGGAAGGGTGTGATTCCCTCTTTGTTTGCGCCCCTGGATTGTATACAGGGATTGATGCGATATCACCTGCAGGGCATAAATTTCATTCATTTTTTTATTTCTTTCCGCGATGCTCCATCATTTTAGCTTTTATATCGCGAAGGTCGCGATTGCCCAATCATTTCGGCTATTTTTCGCGGTGCCCAATCATTTCGGCTATTTTATTTTTATTTTTACTCGCTTCTTTTTATTGCGAGTTGCCCAATCATTTCGGCTATTTTTCATGCATATATTTTTACTTGCTGATTTTTTCTGCAAGTTGCCCCATCATTTCGGCTATTTCGTATGCATGTGTGGCTTGCTGGCTTTTCGCTGCAAGCTCGGAATTAGACACCGGTTTCGGCATCAGCATCGCTACAACTGGGATATTGCCAGGAGTGAATCATCATTTGCCTCTGTCGATGTCGAACAAAGATGGCTTAGTAAACAAGGTTAGGATCCTGTCGACTAAGGCTTTTGACTTCATGAGCCATAAGGGTCTCATGAAGGTATTTCTCCCTGCGAGTCGTGAGGATCTCGTAGGCGTGTTTTCTCCTTAGGAATCGTGAGGACTCCTAAGTGTATATTCTCTTATAAGTCGTAAGGATCTTATAAGAGGGTTTTCTCCTTATAAGTCGAGAGGGCTTACAAGGGGTGTTCATCGCATAGACATATCCCTAGTCACGGATGGGACTTCGTTAGGGCAATGTTTATTCGCGCCCGTGGATTGTATACAGGGGTCAGCATTGAGCCGCTTGTAGGGCAATGTCGGAAGTTGTGGAGGCTTCTTAAGAACAGGTTCAGATCCCTGTAGCTTAAGACTTTTGAATCTTATGAGCCGTGAGGGTCTCATAAGAGGATTCTCCTTACGAGTCGTGAGGATCTCGCAAGTGTAATTTCTCCTTAGGAATCGTGGGGATCCCTAAGTGTGTTGCTCCCTTGTGAGTCGTAAGGATCTCACGCAAGTGGATTCTCCTTACAAAGTCGAGAGGACCTTGCAAGTGTCTTTTAACGAGATTGCGCCATTTCGGGTTTTCCCAAACTCGCCGGTAGCCCTGCTGTTTTTACTCACGGAGCCCTTTCGGGTTTTCATCCGTGCCCATTTTGCTCATGGACATACCATTTTCCTTTTTTGATTTTCTCTTTTTTTTATTCGAACGAGGTTGCGCCCTTTCAGGTTTTCACAAGACTCGCCGGTAGCCCTGCTGTTCTTACTCACGGAGCCCTTTCAGGTTTTCATCCGTGCTCATTTTGCTTATGGACATACCGTTTTATTTTTTTTTATTCTTTTTTTGTATCAGCTTTGGGGTGCTGCAATCCGCCGTAGTTTATTGACATCTTGGTCAACGGCTAGTTTTAGGACATAGTGGTCCGTTGTTAGTTTAAGCACGTTTCGGTCCGTTGTTAGTTTAAGGACGTTTCGGTCCGTTGTTAGTTTAAGAACATTTCGGTCCGATAAGCCGGCTACTACTTATAGAGTTTGGGCTTAGGAAGATTGCGAGCGGACATAGTCGTCGTCATCTATCATTGACCTAGGCCCTGACTCGTTAGGCGTAGTATTTCTTCAGGAAGCGACCATTTATTGGCCTGAAGGACCTTTCGCCATGCATGTCCATGAGTAGATAAGCCCCACCCTGGTAGACCTTGTCTATGATATACAGGCCTTCATAGTTCGGCTCGAATTTCCCCCACTTGGCACGATTGGGGATCATAGGTCTTTTGACCACTAGCACGAGTTCGCCTTGGCGGAATGTCTTCGGCCTAGTCAATCTTTCGTAGGAGCGCGTCATCTTTGCTTCATAAGCCTCCAGATTTTGTTGCGCTATGAGCCGGGTTTCATCGAGGGCGTCGAGCTCTTCAAGGTGAAGGTGAGCATTCTCTTCGTCTGTTAGCTCGTAATGAACTGCCACTCGTAGAGAGGGTAGCTCTATCTCGAGGGGGAGTACCGCCTCTGTACCGAATACCAACGCGTACGGCGTTGTGTTTGTAGCCGTCTTGAACGTAGTTCGATACGCCCAGAGAGCTTCATGCAGTCTCTCGTGTCAGTCCTTCTTATTTCGGGACACCATCTTTTTTACGATCTTTGTCAAGGTCTTGTTGAAAGCCTCAGCTAGACCGTTAGCTCGGGGATTATAGACTGATGAATATCTCCAGTCTATGTTATATTATTGTGCGAAGCGGCTGATCTTGTGGCTTCTGTAGGCTGGCCCGTTATCGGAGATGATCCGTCTCGGAGTTCCAAACCGATAAATGACGTGCGTCTTGAAGAAATGGAGGATATTCTCCGTCTTCACTTTCCTCAGCGGTACTGCTTCTGCCCATTTAGAGAAGTAGTCAGTTGTCGATAAAATGAATCGATGTCCTCTGGACGATGCCGGTTCGATGGGGCCGATTATGTCAGTTCCCCACATTTCGAACGGCCAGCTGGCCACCGTCGGATGTAACGGATTTGAATGCTGGTGGATAAAGTCCCCATGGATCTGGAACGAGTGGCAGTGCTTCGCATACTCGAGGCAGTCTTGAATCATCGTGGGCCAATAATAACCCATCCGTTTGATCTTGAACTTCATCTTCGGCCTGGCATGGTGAGAACCGCAGAGTCCGTCGTGAGTTTCCTGGACGACTCTTTTTGCTTCTTCAGGTCCCAGGTATCTTAGCCATAGAGAATCAAATGACCTCCTGTATAGAGTATCATTGACGAAGGCAAAAGATAGAGCTCGCTTCATGAGCTGATGTTTTGAGGACGCATCTTCGGGCATTCGACGGGATTTGAAGTAGTCTATAAAGACTTCTCTCCAATCCTCAACCTTTTCCTGGTCTTTTACTTGTAGAGCCATTTGCTCGGTCGCTCCCTTTTCCTTGGACGACTCCGGAGACATTTCTGCCGGTGCAAGAACCCGACGGCTTTGTACCACGATTCTTACGTCATCGAGGTTCTCATCGGCCAATTCTTTAGCAAGCTTGGCTAATGCATCCGCTTTGCTATTTTCCGCACGCGGTATGCTTTCGAGGGTGTAGGAAGGAATTTGGGTCAGCAGTTGTTGTACTCTCTCGCCGTACTTCACCAACTGTGGCTTACACGTTTGGTAGTCGCCATTTACTTGACTAACGACCAGCTGGGAGTCTCCGTATATGAGGAGGTTCTCAATCCCCATGTCGATGACGATCTCGAGACCTGCTATCAAAGCTTCATACTCAGCTTCATTGTTCGTCCTCGGCTCTGTTAAGGAGAAGGCAAAGCGCATTATCCCTCCTTGCGGAGTTACGAAGATGGGGCCTACCCTGATTTGATTATGGGGGTGTTTTGTTTGCGCTTCTTCATCGAAGATGCTCCATCGAAGTAAAGTTCCCACCGGGTATCGCTTCCGTCGATCGTGTCAAACGCATGTTCGTCTGGCGGTTCGCAATTCAAGGGAGAATCGGCAGGTATCGGATGCACAGCGAGGAAGTCGGCGATGGCCTGGCCTTTCACTGCCTTAAGAGGCTGATAAGTTATTGAGAACTCCATCGAGAGCAAGGCCCATTTAGCGAGCCGTCCCGTCAATATGGCTTTTGACATCAAATACTTGAGAGGATCCACCTTCGATATGAGATGGACTTCATGCGCCAATGCATAGTGCCTGAGCTTCGTTATCGCGAAGATCAACGCCAGGCAGTGTTTTTCGATGGGAGAATAATTGCTTTCTGCCCCCAGTAGAACTCGACTCAAATAGTAGAGAGCTCTCTCCTTCCCTTGGTCGTTCTATTGTGCCCATAATGCGCCTAAGGAACCTTCAAGGGCTGTTGTATAAAGAATGAGAGGTTTTCCCTTGACCGGAGCGGCCAGTACTGGCGAATTCTGCAGGTACTGCTTGATTTCGTCCAGTGCGCTTTGGCATTTGCGATCCCAGACGAAAGGGGTTCCCTTCTTCATCAGGTGACTGTAAGGACGGCACTTGCCTGAGAGATTGGCTATAAATCGACGGATATACGCGAGCTTCCCTTGGAGAGACCGCAATTGCTTGAGCGTCCTTGGTGGAGGCATTTCCATGATCGCTTTGATCTTCGACTGATCTATTTCGATACCTCGGTGTCGGACGATGAATACTAGGAATTTGCCCGAGGAAACACCGAACGCGCATTTGAGAGGGTTCATCTTCAGGTTGTATTGCCGAAGGCGTTGAAATACGGTCTTGAGATGCTCTAGATGTTCCTCGTATGATTTGCTTTTAACTACGAGGTCGTCGATATAGCATTCGACGATTTCATGTATGAGATCATCGAAGATCTTCGTCATGGCCCTCTGATAGGTGGCACCGGCGTTCTTTAGACCGAAAGGCATCACCTTGTAGCAAAATAGACCCAATGGGATCCGGAAAGCGGTGTGCTTCTGGTCCTCGGGATGCATCTTTATCTGATTGTATCCAGACGAGCCGTCCATGAAGGAGAAGACTTCGTGGGTGGACGTATTGTCTATCATTAGCTCGGTGACCGGTACTGGGAAGTCGTCTTTAGGGCAGGCTTTATTGAGATCCCGAAAGTCCACACGTATGCGCACTGTCCCATTTTTCTTCATCACCGGGACGATGTTGGCGATCCAGTCAGGATACTGCACCTCTTGGATGAAGCCAGAGTCGATTAGCTTCTTGACCTCTGCGTTGATGCTCATCTCAAGCTTGAGCCGCATTCTTCTCGGTGCTTGTTTGATTGGCTTGACATCTGGGGATATTACCAATTTATGGACAACAATCTCTGAATCTAGTCCTAGCATTTCGGAATAGTTCCATGCGAAGCAATCTTTATACTGCATGAGCACGTCCTTTAGTGTAGCCACCTTTTCTTCAGACAGCAGCTCACTGACGAATGTCGGTCGCGGGTCGTTTGCCGTCCCCAAATCAATTTTCTTTAGGTTATCCGTAGTAGTATGTATTCCATCTTCCAGCTCTTTTGGCGCCGGTGGAAATTCTGAGATTACCTCGTCATCATTGTTTTCGAAGCACCAGGGGAGATTATCCATACCGTTAGGCTCTTCTTTTGATAGTGTTATCATATGACAAGTACGAGCTCGCTTCCAAGACCGATGTTGATCTGGTTCTACTCTCGCTGTATGCGTTCCTTTTGGTTCATGCTTCCGTGGCGGATTTATTCTCCAACTGTTGGATAGAGCGAACTTGCCGAGCAGATATTGGTCTTCGACCCAGTCCTTGAAGGTGAAGCAATCTTCGAGAGGATGTCCTATTGCCCTCTGATAGGAGCAATAGTCAGGGTGAGAGACTTCGCCTGCTTGCTCGGGGTGTTTGGAATCCGGAAGTGTAATCATCTGATATTTTATGGCAAGATCAAGTATCTTCCGTGTTTTATTCTGAGGGAAAGAGTATGCTCGACCCATCTTCTTTATAAGAGACGAGTCCGGATTGCTCGATTCCCGATCGCATGGCTTCTTGGTCCTGCTTTGTTGCTGTCGAACGCCTTTCCCTCTTTTTGATTTATTTTTGCCTTTGCGTCGGGCCTTTTGTATGACGGGTTGATAAGGAAGAGCATTGTCATTCTCCGCGGCCTGTTGAAGGAGGCGCTGCGTCCTGGCTTTCTCATAAATGGCCATTTCACGGTTATGGTCATCCCGGATCTTTTGACCCACTTCCCTGATAAGCTTGTCCATTCGTTCTTCAAATGACGAACTTGGCATTCTGATTGCAGGATCTCGTTTTGGTTCAGGGTCAGCGTTTTCTGACAGGGCGTCCTCTTCTTCATCGAAGTCATATATGACGTAGCTACCTTGGACTCGTTCCCATTTCCCGGATTTCACATATCCAAGCCCGAGCATTTCCATTCTCCCGTTAGGCAACTTGCGCTGAGTTCCAGGGATGTTCCAAATCCTGTTGTAGAACCGAGCTTGTCGAATGGTCTGTTTGAAAGGTACCCCTTGGCGCTTCAAGAGCCTTCTCAAGCCTTCCGAGTAATATCTAGGTAGACGGATGGGCTGGAGTCTGTCGAGCGTAGAATCAGTGCAATGCCAAACTTCTTTCTCCACTCTAGTTTCCGTGGATCGGTAGAATAGGATTGCCTGTTCACCTTTTCGCCTGGGAGGGACGTAAAATGTTCGTAGCTCTTGCACGCTATAAGTTTCAAGTGCGTCAAGATCTTTGTAATGCTCCCGCGGAACCATGGTAATTTGCAAGCTCTGATTGTTGTCAGCGAAGGTCTGTATTGATGGCCGAGCGGAGAATACAGCATTAACCTCGTCTTCCGAGTCGCTGCCGAAGATCAACATGGGGGCGGACGGTCCCGGGTTGTTGCGTTGAGGAGGCCCCGAATAAACTATCTCTTCATCTTTCTCGGTATCACTCCCGAAGACTGGAATAGTTGTGATAGCTTTGTCCTTCGGCTTGTGACATCTCTCCGTGTCCTTAAAATCTGGTAAGAAGTATTTTGCATCTTCGTACTTCCGGACTTCGTTCATGGAGAATGGGTTCAATTCCCACATCACAGTGTACTCGAGACCATCTTTAAAATACTTCATACACTGGTGTTGTGTAGAAGGGATGATGTTGTACTCGTGTAACCAAGGCCTGCCGAGCAAAGCATTGTAGCATGTCTTGGCGTCAATGACGTGAAACTTAATATTCATGACAAGCAGCCCGAAGCGCAGCGTCAGTATCACAGACCCGAGAGTCCGTGACGACTGGGAGTCAAAACCGGAGATGGTAATTTTATCGCGAGCGAGGTGCTGAACGCTCATGCAGATTTCAATACTTTCACGTTGAGGAGATTGATGGAAGACCCATTGTCAACCAGGATTTTGCCTATCTTTATATCGTGACAGTATCCGGAGACATAAAGGAGACGGTTGTGCTCACATGTCCCAAGTAGAAGATCTTCGTCACCGAAGGAGATATCGGCTGTGTGCACTTCCTCCAGCTCGTCCTTCATCTTTTCTTCGACGAGGAAAGCTTGGAATTTGTAACACCCGAGCCCAATACTACTATTTCTATTACTGCTTGAGTGTTCGACATTGCTCATTTCATTTATCTTGCTTGTTTGGATCTTACTGCAAAATTTTAACTGGCTAAGTCATTTTTGCATATAACAAATTTTAGCACCTAAAATGAAATTAAAAATATCCATATTGGCCTACTCGACACCCCTAGCCGCGTGGTAGCGTCCGCGCGTCGAGTTTTCATTCCGTTCGGTGAAACGGGCGAGTTTGGACGGCTACGCGCGCGTGCAAGTGTACGACTTGGGGGCATACTTTTTAATCATAAAACATTTCATTTTAAAATTTGGAACCCGCTTAAAATCCTATTATTTAAATTTCAAATTTTTGGACGCAACCCGGGCGCGATTTGAAAATGTTTCATTTAGCGCCAAAATCCCAATTTAATAAAATATTCTAAAACTATAAAATATATTCATAACCTTATACTGTTATATATATAAATCATTTAAATCTTTTATTAATCTTCCTTAACAAACGCCCTGGCCAATCACGAGGGGTTTAAACCTCCGTGGGCCCCGCCTCTTTTCCCCTCTCTTTCCCTACCTCTATCTCTCTCTACCTCTATCTCTATCTCTCTCGTTCTCTGTCTCTCTCTCTCTAAATTCTCTTTCTCTCTCTCTCTAACTCCCTCTCTCTCTCCCTTACGTTTTAAAATATTTTTCCCTCCTCCATAAATTTTTCTCACGAACCCACCAGAGCCTCGTCGTCGCGCCGCCTAGCTTCGTCCCTTCACCACCGCAGTCCCACGCCGGCACCACCATCTCATGCGCCCTAACCTCCTCACCTCACCAAGCCCTCTCCCTCCTTTCCCTGCGTTCCCAGCCACCTGCTCACCCCACCGCGACCAACCTGCACCCGTTCCGGCGTCTCGCCGCCGACGATCACCTCGTCGTCGCCTCCGCTATCGTCCTCGGCATTCCCTCACCATCCTCGCCCTCTCTCTCATCGTTCCCGTGCGCTCACACCACGACCAGCGCCACAACCGCCTGCACATCCCCTGCACACCGTCGGACCGCCGCCTGTCGCCGCCGACGACCCCGTTCCCGTGTCCCTGACCTCGCAGGCACACCCCTCGGTGAGATGACTTTCCCCCTCTCCTCCCTTCCTTTTCCATTCTCGACTAGTGCATTCGTGAATCTACAGACCTCTTATTGCGGTTACTGTCGGCTGGCTGCCGGAGCTCCGTCGACGGGGTCGACCGTCACCGCCCGTCCCACGGATCATCGTGAGCACCCCTTCTCAGATCCTACTCGCTTCCTTCTTTGTTTTTCTCTTCTCTTTTGTTTGCATGTATTGATAGTTCACTGTTCATTCCTCGGCCGGAATCCGACGATGCCGACGACTTGATCCAACGTTCCAGCAAGGTACCCCGATCCGCATGGCCCCATTGTTCGTTGTTTGGGTTCAATCCATGAACCGTACGTCCATCGCGTGTTTCCCCGCCGACGTTACGTCCGTTTTTCCCGGTTCGCGAACCGTCGAGGCAAGTATCACTTGCTACATGCTATGCTATACATTTAAATGTGTTTTGACTCATTAAACTAGGTATAGCTATTTTATCATTTGGACTCAATATGACACATATCATGATACATTTAACCTAAAATCACTTTTGCCACTTTAACCCTAATAACGAAGTTTACCCGTTAATCACATGTTACCGTTTAAAAGATGATAGCCCGTACACATGTAGCTCTATTACATTCTGATATTGATATAACGGTATTGCACCGTCATGTGATCTATCGCACCGCAAGGGGTGCTCAAACCTGCTAATATGATAACACGACTGCACTATGTTAACACACCATTGTGATTAAATAAATTGCTTATTGTTGTTTAATTCATTGTTTATTTCCTGTTGTATTCCTTGTTCGATTATATACCTGTTGTGAGCACACCCTCGATTATGTTACAACTTGACTTGACCTTGCTACACATGACATATATATATACCGATGCACCGGACATGGTACTCTTTACTATCGACTTGACCTGATGTACCATGACCTGACCTGTTACCTGATCTCATGCCTAATGCCAACAAACCTGACTTGGAGTCCTCATGGACCATTCCTGTTGTCTATTCAGACAAACCTGACCTGTTACCCGATCCTGTGTTGGCATTAGTCCTTGACTACTGAATACCTGACCTGACACATATAACCTGGGGGTATGGGGAAATCAAACGGGTAATCTAAAGTGTAACTTAAAAGGGTATTACTTGATCCGTGGTCCCGGGGGGTAACGGGACAGAGCCATTCGTGACTCTTACATTCCTGATCCGTGGTCCCGGCGGGCAACGGGACAGAACCATTATTAGTTCCCATCTTCCTGATCCGTGGTCCCGGGGGGTAACGGGATATATCCTTTGAGTTACATGGAGGATTACTCGAATTGATTTCAAAGACTTTAGAATAGAAAACCCGATAAAACAGTTTAGTTACCCACTGCACACTACCTTGCACTGCTTGTTTCATACTATGGCTTTATTCATGTTTATTTCTGCATTGCTTATTACACTGTTCATATTATATTATTGGTTGACATGACGCGCTGACGTCTGGGTTTTGCATGGCCCAGATTCTTTACCACTGTCGCTGACCGAGCAGGAGTACTTCAGCCATCAGGCTGATTTGTGAGTTCTGTAGTGATTAGTTTTATTTCCTGCATTCTTATTTCCAGATGTGAGCCCGCATTATGGGACATACTTTCCTATTATTGTATTGGATCATTTGCTTCCGCACTGATTTATCATTGACTCTTGTTATTCTGGATTTGGACATGTGTTAGATAGTTTTTATCTTGTTCTTGATATCTCTACAGCCGTAATGTGACTGTGGATGGATACTTCCTACCCACAGGTAGCATGGTTGGCTATGTCACGTGCCTAATCTTGCGTACTCTGGGAAGCGGGGCGTGACAGAATTGCTCTGGCTCTTGTAGCGTCTTGATCAATGAATCTCTTGCTTCTTTTGATAGTAAAAGGACGTCGAGAATGCTGAGCTGCGAGGGTAACTTCCTCAAGTGCGCCAGAACGTTGTAGTCCGCCTTACTTTTCTTGGGCGGGTCCTTAGCTGTCAGCCCTTTCATGACTTGGTCATCTAGGGGGATATCCTCAGAGACCTTTTCTTTTCCCTTATCTTTTTTATTTGTGGGTCCGAGATTCTTTTCGGGCAGCGTACGATTGCGCAGCTGAATATTTTCACAGGCCTTTGATTCTTCCTCTTTCCCCAAGGTGGATTCTTTAAAGAGAGGTCCAAGAGTCATCTCTTCGTCAGAGTCGCTCCCGAAAGTAAGAACTTGCGATCCTCCGGTGTTAATCATGCGACAGTCGCTGGTAGTTCTTTTATACTCCTCGGTCGTGCCTCTCTACTCCTGACGAGTTTTGCGTTTCATCCGTTTAAAATGTTGCCGGTGAGCAACATTCCCCTGCCACCATCTTTTAAAAGCATTACATTCCTCAGTGGGGTGCGCAATCTTTTGATGATATAAGCAGTAGCTCGGATGCATTTCGGCTTCACCAAGAGTACTTCCTTCGGAGGGTGGTAGCTTCATTCCCACTGATGTGGCTTTCGCAAACTTTTTCTTCATCTTGAACTTGTTTTTATCTGCGACAGATGTCCTTTGATTTGGCAGGAGTATCTCGACTCTTTCATCCAGTCGCCGGCGTTTGGCTTTTTCAAATATAGCCATCTCACGTTCCCGATCGGCTTTACTTTTCAGATGAATTTCATTCAGAAAGGCGTCGATCATTTCGTCTGACGGCCATAGAAGTTCCGGCTCGGGACCTGCCCCCAGTCTCTTGGTGCAAAGAGCCTCTTCATTGTCTATCAATGAGTGAGAGATCACATGACAACTTGCTACGTAATACTCAGATCCATCTGATGAGTCTTCTCCATCATCTCCGCCTTCAAGGACGTAGCCGAGGAACTCTTGGAGCGTGATTGGAGTTCACGCCTTCTGATTATATTCTTCCAGCGCATCAATCTGCTTTTGCAGGTCCATGTGCTTGTCGCCAGGATTCACGGGTTTCTTGGATTTCTTCTTCCTTTTTGCAGATTTCGACGGCTGGATGTTGTTTACCCCAATCAGAGCAAAACTCTGTTCAAATTCCAAGGCGGGAGACGAAGCAACGCTTCTGTTTCCCCCAATCAGAGCAAAGCTCTGTTTTGAAATTGAAGTGAAAATTAAAGTTAAAATAAATGAAGCAACGCTTCAGATCCCCTGCGCTGCGCGCAGAGCGCCACGTATCAAAATCAGACACGCCAACGCAGGGAGCGCAGCGCCCAAGGCAGCGTGCCCAATCAGAGCAAGGCTCTATTTAAAACAAAATTAAAGGAACCAACGCTTCAGTTGCGCTGCGCTGTGCGCTGCGCGACACGTGTCAGCGCAGTTGCGCAAGCGCAGTTGCGCTGCGCTGTGCGCTGCGCGACACGTGTCTGCGCAGTTGCGCTGCACTGTGCGCTGCACGAAACCTGTCTGCGCAGTTGCGCAAACGCAGTGCGCTGCGCGACACGTGTCAAACGCTGGTGCGTTTGCGCCAAACAGAATTAAAATTCCAGTAAGATCTTTTTGTTCTTGTTAAAATAAGAAGATTGTCTTCTGTAAAACAGAAGCCCTTGGATCAAAAATCCAACGGTGGGGAAAATGCCCCAAATCACTCAGAGAATGATCTCTTTAACAAATTTAACAAATTAATGGGCACTATATAAAGGCCCCTAGACCCCCAATTCAAAGATCATCAATATCAACAACAACAACACAGAGAGAAGAGAGAAACTCAAGAAACAAAGAGAGAACTCCTCTAAAGAACTCTGAGAAGAATTCAGAAAGAAGAAAGGAAGGTAAAAACCTTTATAAAAAGAAGAATTTCTTCTGAATAGATCATTGATCTAAGAACAAGATCAAGGATCTTCAATAAAAAATAATAATAACAGTGCCTTGCACTTTTTTATGAACCATTGGTTCTGGAAACTTAAAGATTCTTCTCTTGAATCCAAAATTGGATCAAGATATTAAAATAGTGCTTTGCACTTGTATTTGCGCTTTTAAAATAGAGCATTGCTCTCTGAAGTTGGCGCAACTCACCAGAGCGCCCCACGTGTCAGCAGCGCAACAGCGCAGCGCATTGACGCAGCGCACTGCGCTGTTGCGCTTGCGCTCATCAGAGCGTGACACGTGTCACCTCCACATGCGCTTGCGCTCAATAATTGGCGCAAAGCGCCTGACAAGCCACTGTCAAATAATTAATGCGCTGCATTATTTGTAGAAGGGCCAAGCCCAATTAAAAAAAAGGCCTAACAGGCCAAATTAAATGCAATGCATTATTTTTAAAAAAAGGGCAGAGCCCAAACAAAGGTCTGTCAAGACCAAAACAGATGTTCTGCATCATTTATAAAGGGACTGAGTCCAAATCAAAAAGGCCTAGCAGGCCAAAAGAAAATGCAGAGCATTATTAAACAGGGGCAAAGCCCTAGCACAGGCCTAATAGGCCAAAGATAAAAACGTTGAATATTCTCAACTGGACTTAGCCCAATCGTGGCCGTAAGTCCTCAAACTAAATTGACTGAGCACGACTGCTCTCTTAAATCAATTTACATCCGTTTCAAGGGTACATCCTCGAACTCCTCTGACACCTATCGTTGTAATCCTTCAACGATGTCAGGTAGGTGACGGGTCCCGACAACCACACATCCATGCGGACTGCGGGGTCCTTAAACTCGTGGACCGGAACGTCCTTAAACTAATATTCATCCCAAAATGGGAATGTTGGACCGGAATGTCCTTAAACTAATATTCGTCCCAAAACGGGAATGTTGAACCGGAACGTCTTTAAACTAATATTCATCTCAAATTGGGAATGTTGGACCGGAACGTCCTTAAACTAATATTCGTCCCAAATTAGGAATGTTGGACCGAAATGTCCTTAAAACTAATATTCGTCCCAAAACAGGAATGTCGGACCACCATGTCCCTAAACTGGCATTGGACCACCATGTCCCTAAACTGGTAATGGACCACCATGTCCCTAAACTGGAACAATAGAGCTCCCAAATGCTCTTTTGTCGGATCTAAACGATCCCGTTTAAGTTAATCTTAGCCTCAAATATGGCTAACGTATCTTTAAATCTTCAAACAGACTTTAGTCCCAAATTGGACTACGGATCACCCAATCAACTTTGGTTCAAGGGTATATCTCTGAACTCCTCTAACATCTGCCGTTATAATCCTTCAACGTCGTCAGAGAGGTGACGGGTCCCGACGGCCATACATTCAATGGACCACTATGTCCTTAAACTGGAACAATAGAGCCCCCAAATGCTCTTTTGTCGGATCTAAACGATCCAGTTAAGTTGATCTTAGTCTCAAATTGGACTAACGTATCCTTAACAAACGTTTGAGTTGATCTTAGCCTCAAATATGGCTAACGTATCCTCAAACCAAAACCCCAAATCCAAATCTAAGAAAATACGGATTTGGACTAATCCACGTCATACGGGCGATGACATAAATTAGTCTCCGTATACAATCCACGGGCAACCACAAACAAAACAAACACCCACGACACGAAGTGTAATTCTGGAGAAGGAGAAAGTTGTTACCGCGATGCGGTAGCGTAATTAACTGCAGGGGCTTACGCCTGCAGGGAAGAGCGTCCCCACAATCAAAAACCCCTCAAGCGAGGGAGAATCTGACGAAGTCTGCTATATCGGCCGCATCCGTCTAAACCTCTGATACACGGTGCCATAAATCAACTTGGCATCTTCGGAGAGGTGGATGGATAAAACCAAATAGCATCTACCCCGAATCTCAATGCCAAGACTTCGTGGTCCTGTGCGCCGTCTTTCGGAGAGGAACAGATTCTGGCACGCCCGGTGGGACCTTTTCCTCTTTCCACTCCGCACTTCGTATGTCGTGTTCGCGAACGAATCGCGGTTTGCTGTGGTTGCTTGTGGATTCGAGATACTAAGATTTGGTGTCTTGCTCCGTGCAGAAAACAGAAGATCAATGGTTTCAAACTGCACCGCCTGCAACTGCAACTCTCGCTCAGTCCTTGCGGGAGGAGTGACTTATGGGCCCCAAGCGGCCTCCCTTTTCAAGATGCCAGTGGAGCAAGTAACTCAAGCCACCACTGGACTTTTCTTCGGGACCATGCTCCCGCCGATGAGCTTCAATGCCACAATGGCATTGCAAGAAGCCCCAAAGAAGTCGGTCTTTGATCGACTTACCACTGCCGCGGCCCCTCTCAACGGGTCGCCCAACTCTAATACCTCAGTTTTCAACAGACAGGGCCAGAACGTCTGCAAGCCCGCAATACCCGAAGCTGCCATCCCAAAACGGATAACCACCCCGGCTCAAGCGGACAAAATCATTGGAAAAGTTCCTCCTTCCAAGAAGTCAGTTTTTACAAGGCTGGCCATTCCAGTTGCTGCTCCAGGCGAGGTCCTCAAAGCTGCTTCCCCTGCTCAGAGGTCTGTCTTTGACAGATTAGACATTGCTTCTCAACGGGTGTCAGTCTTCGACAGGCTAACACCAATAACAGTCTCTCCTCAAAGCAAGGTGCACGACGAAGTCACCCTTATAGCTGAAACAACTCCATCCGCAAAACACGCTCGACGTCGCCACTGGCGCAAAGTAAAGAAGGCCGGGGGCAACTCCCCCTCTAGATTACGCCACCAGCTACGATGGTGGGGATCAAGGCTGTTGTTCCAACCGGAAACAGCTTTGAATTGCTGAACACGGTGCGCAGAAACTCTCCTATTGCGGTGTTGAAACGAACTCCTTCACCTGTGAAGAATGCTACAAAGAAGAAGCCGGAGCAACCTCCTCAACGGCTATCCTATGAAATTTACAAAGTCTGGCGTCAAGTTCAAGACTCCGTGATGGATCAAGACTATCTTCGCCGACAGAAAAAGATGAAGGTTCGACAGGAAAAAGATTACTCCGTCAAGCCACAAAAAGCAACAGCTACACGGGTGCCCACTGCGACGGCTCCCTCAACGTCAATCACTCAGAAGAAAAGGAGGCCGCAAAAGGCCCCTGTGAACATGGCGAACCGTAAAAGCGCGGAGCACAAACGCCCCAAGTCTGGGGGCATAGTGGTGCATACTATTTATATGGCTTCCGGAAAGGAGGAAAGCCGTGCTTCGACGGTCACCGACAGCTCACCCGATCCGTGACAAAAGCCCAAGAGCAACAGCAGAAGCTTCAGGAAATGATGACTGCAATGGCTGCACTTACTGAGCCAAAAGAAAGCTCGGAGGCATCATCAGAACAGCGTCATGAACAAGAAACCGATTCTGACTTCTTACGCAGAGTCCTTGAAAAGAAAGACAGAGAGGCCGCAGAGCAAGCGGCTAACATAAAACAAATGGCGCTCATCTTCTAAGATATGGTAGGGATGATGTTACAGCCGGACCCTCCAGCTGAAGACCCTCCGATCATTATTGAAGACGATAGAGGGGAGACATCTAATCCACCTCTGGCTCTTTCAGCAGCCAAGGAAGAAACCATTTCCAAGGCCGCCCTGGATGAATATATAGCTCGGCAGATACAAGTTCATCAGGTGAATGAAGCGGCTGGGCAAATTGTTAGAACCGGACGACCCTATCCGGGCTGGTATGACCAAATCAGTTACCCACCGGGATATACGATCCCTAAATTCCATGTGTACAAGGGGACGGGGAATCCACATTAGCATGTCGCTCAATTCAGGGCCTTATGCGGCAACACTGGAGGCGACGACAAACTGTTGCTTCGCTAATTCGTCGGCAGCTTAGCGGAAACGGCCTTCGAGTGGTACTCGGAGCTTCCCGACGACTCCATCAAAACGTTTATAGAAATGGAGTTGTTATTCACCCAGCGATTCGCAAGCGCTAGCGAACGCACCCCGATCACGGCATTGATCAATGCCAGGATAAGGCCAGGCGAAACCTGGGTCCAATACGCAGTACGATGGCGGAACCTATGGTCGAAGTACGAACAACGCATAGAAGAGGCTCCTGCAGTAGGCATGTTCGTGGGAACCCTTGATCCGCGGGCGACCATATCCCAATTCATGATGTTCTTCAGGTCGACCACCTTCCAGGCCTTGATCGACAAATTAGCCCAAATGGACCAGATGGGCCATGGACCGTCTCCTCTAAAACTGGACTCTCGAAATGAGAAAGGGAAAGGGAAAGCGAATGTCGTTGCCAATACTCAACAACAGCCGAGCAACTCAAAGCCAGTTGTTCGCCAAAATGATGTGCGTCCACGCCCATCCCTCGAGGAGAGACTGGAACGTCCTTACTCGTTTCCTCAGAATAAAACGAGAAGACTGTTTGAGCTGGCAGTGCGCAACAGACTCATTAATCTGCCGAGTCCGAAACGTCTGTTGCAGCCAGGCGATCTCAATATTCCCAATTATTGCCCTTACCACCAAACGGTAAGTCACTCGATCGAGGATTGCTTCGTCTTTAAGGGATGGATCGAGGATCAGTACCTACAAGGCAAGTTCGTGCTGTCTGAAAAGTGGAAAGTAAACCCACCACAGCTGCACACTCCAAAGAAGACGGACGCACCGGGGGCAACTTGTCATATGATCTCTCACTCATTGGCAGATGATAAAGAGGTTCCTTGCGCCGAGAAAACGAGAGCGGACCCTGAACCAGAAATTCTGCGGCCGTCAAACGAGTTGATTGATGCCTTCCTGAATGAGATTCGTCTAAAAGTTAAAGCCGATCAAGAGCGTGAGATGGCCGTACTGGAAGGAGCCAAACACCGACTACTAAACCAAAGAGTCAAGGCACTTCCGTCAAATCAAAAGTCATCCGCTGCGGATAAAAACAAATTCAAGATGAGGAAAAGGTTCGCCAAAGCCCTATCAGTGGGAATGACGCTAGCACCCTCTGAAGAAAATACTCTCGGTGGAGTAGAGATGCATCCTAACTTCTGCTTATATCATCAGAAGATCATACATCCTACCGAAGACTGCGACTCCTTTAAGTGTTGGTAACAAGGGTATGTCGCTCAAAAGCAACACTTCAACAGGACAAAGCGTGAAGCTCGTAGACATCAGAAAAATGCGATAGATGAGCGCAAAAGAGCCGCCGACGACTGTCACATAGCCGACTCCAAGGGATCGCAAATTATCACCTTTGGAAGCAACTCTGACGAAGAAGCTACCCTCAACCCTCTCCTCAAGGAATCCATTTCAAAAATGAAAGAATTAAGAAACTGCGGGAACATTCAGCCGTGCAATCGCACGCTACTCAAAAAAATCTCGGCCCCGCAAACAAAGGATCGAGCAAAAAGGATAAAGGGAAGGAAAAAACAGCCCTCGTAGCCGACACTCAACAGCAATCGAGTGGCCCTAGACCGGTTGTTCGCCAAAACAATATGCGACCACACCCATCCCTCGAAGAGAGGTTGAAACGTCCTTACTCATTTCCTCAGGATGAAACAAGGAGGCTGTTCGAAGTGGCAGTGCATAACAGGCTTATCACTCTACCGGAGCCGAAACACCAACTACAACTGGATGATGTCAACAGTTCTAATTATTGCCCTTACCACCAAGTATGGGTCCATCCGATCGAAAACTGTTACGTCTTCAAAAACTAGGTTGAAGACCAATACCGACAGGGCAAGTTCGCGTTGTCCGAAAACTGGAAGGTGAGCCCGCCACAACCGCATGCTCCGAGAAAGATGGATATGCCGGGGGCATCATGCTCATTCATAGGGAAAGCCCCATAGACCGAAAAGTCAGTAAACTAGAGATTCGCCTCAAATACGGTGACGGCGGACCGAAACGTCCTTAAACTAACAACGGACCACTACGTCCTAAAACTAGCTGACGACCGAAACGTCTTTAAACTACTACCGCAGCATCCTCAGGCTGACGAGATAAAAAAAATATAAAGAATAAAAAAATAATAAAAAAAAAACAGTATGTCCATAAGCGAAATGGGCACGGATGAAAACCCGAAAGGGCTCCGTGAGTAAAAACAGCAGGGCTACCGGCGAGTGTTCGTGAAAACCCGAAAGGGCGCGACCTCGTTAAAAGAGAGAGAGAGAGAGAGAGAATAAAAAAAAAGGTATGTACATAAGCAAAATGGGCACGGATGAAAACCCGAAAGGGCTCCGTGAGTAAAATCAGCAGGACTACCGGCGAGTGTTTGTGAAAACCCGAAAGGGCACAACCTCGTTAAAAGACACTTGCAAGATCCTCTTTGTCAAGACCTGAAAGTACGGAACATGACCGGCACTTAGACTACGAACGTCTCAAGGAGTACGTATGCTAAGTAAGCCGAAACCCAGAAATCCAAACCAAGAGAAGTAGTAGAGAATAGGAAGAACCATATCAAATCAACCGGTATGCAACATAATATACAACGCCTAAAGGCGAGGATCACAACAGAAATGGAACTCAACCAGCAAGAAACTCAAGAAATAAAACATGCTACTCTATGGTCGAAAGAATAACATTACTGGTCTCTATCTCAAAAAAATACAAGTTTGGTTGATGGAACTTCTAGATACAACTGAAATATAATATACAAGGTATAATGATGGGTAAGATACAATAAACCCACCTACTAGCAAGTCACCCGAAAAGAAACCGTGCCCGTAAAGCCGTAATGAAATCCGTACGGCAACACCTGCAAGAAACTGGGGCACAACGGGGGTGAGTTGCCAACTCGTGAGTAGAAAAAGATCTACGAACAGAAAATCGCATGAATAACGCAACCTAGGTCAATGATCATAATATATCCTCAAATATATGAATAACATGCAGCCTATAACAATGGCTAGGGTAATATCTAACCCGAGTGTGATCTCATGTGCCCGTGTCAGTGCCTCAGGTAGCAATATATCATATGAATGAGGTATGAATGCATGAAAACAGAATACATGTAAATGAAGAAACTGTTTTCATAAATTAGTGAGATTTCCTTTGTATTTTTAAAATGAGGTATCATAAATGAAATCAGCATCAACAGTGTCTAGCATCGACACAAAACATAAATCTCAATGTCTCAAAACCTCAGGCTCCGGCCATCCGGACTGGCCTGTATCATCAAATCTCAGTACCTTAATATCTCGAAATCTCAATGTCTCAATGTCAATATCTAGGGCGCCGTCAGTCCAGACCGGCCCCTACCATCCATCTCAAGACCACGACGGTATCCTCCGGATATCCGACGCGTCGGGTAAAATCACCGGTAGGTAGTCTCCCCCTGCCAGGCTCATCGTCATCACCACGAGCTTCTTGCCCCGGGGTACCTTACCGGGTCCACCATGTACCCGAAACGGTTCATCCAACTCCTCGAATCGGGTCTCCAAATCTATCAGCAAACTCATGGTGGACGACTCATACATTATGGGAAAAACCGCGCTTTTTATTTAAAAAGAGAAAGAAGAAGTTTGTATATGTTTTGCGGTTTTCCCCAAATCCAGAAAATCTCATGGAAATCCAAATCCAAAACCTCAATAGCACGTAAAAAGTGAATATATGCATGAGAATCCATGAATGCGGCATAACAATGAATAACAGTATGCATGAGGTAGCAGGTAATAACTATAATGTCTAAACTAACATATAAGGCAAGTACACTAATATCATGTCTAAACTATTAGCTAACAGGCTATGTCAAGCAATAATATTTTCTAAGGTGTACGTGACATGGCAATTACCGATGAAGATGTGTGTGAGCCAGCAAGTAAGTGTATGTGGTACATACGCATCATCGGTAATGGTGCTGGTGTCCTAACCACAAGATATCAACAGTAGAATATGAAGCATAATATAAGCATGTGATGCGGAGCAAACAACAATAATGAGTGGGAGCTGAATACTAGACGCAACGATAATTAATCTGTTTTAACCTAATATAAGTCCTACAATAGTGCCTTTTGAAATAACACGAATCGTGGGGTTTTGAAAATAGGGGCTACGGTGTTTTTAAGAAAAGATACGTTTTTTGAAATATCCGTAGGATCCCTTAGGCTGTCTTTAAAAAATACGCACGATTCGTAAGCTTTGAAATAGGTAGGAACCGAATCTAATCTAACAACTAACTAAACTAAAGGGCTACGCTATAAGCTAGACTACAGGTAAGGAAACCGCCTAACATCTGAGTCGATACATATACATACCTGTATATATATTAGTCGGTGATCCCGCCTCAATAATATCATATCCGATACCATATCTATAATCAGACATCCCAAGTCAAGAGTGCGGATCGATCATCAAGATATAGCTCGTACGTAAATCCGTCGTACGGCATCCCCAAATCTGGGTACGGGTCAATATCATATTCCTCACACTATTCCTCTGGTATCCTCTTTATCCAAGATCATAGTCTAGGATACTGACCTATGTCTAGTACAATACTAATATCCTCAATATACTCATGATCTGACTACTGATCGACAATCTCGTACAAACCGATATCGTCAGCACATATCATCATCAAGGGGTATACATCGCCCGATACGGCCTAATATCAATATCCTAGCATATTATGCCTCATATCACGATCACATGTCGACCATTTATTTATAACACTATTCACCCGTATCGCCGCCGCAAGATCCGCTATAACACCAGGACGTACCTTAAGTACGAATCCTGCCATATCACCGAGATCACAACCACAAACAAATCTCATCGACTCAGCTCAATCCCAAGTATCCTCCTCAAATCCGTATGTGAACACATAGTCCCATACCCATGTGAACATATAAATATATTCCCATACACGCACATATGAAATAAGGAATGTAGCAAGTATGTATATGTGTATATGTGTAAGTGTAGTGCACCCACTACCTAAGGTTTCGTAACCATGCACCAATCGAACACCAATATCCATCTAAAATCATCAATAATAAATCCTAACAACATATCATAAATTGTTGGTGTGTATACGCATCCGTATACATCACCACGGACTGCGGGGGTGCTATACGCCATCCACCCGACTTCTCCCCGTAGATATAAATCTACTCACCTGGTCCTCGCTAGCCGGTACCGACGTCGCCACGCGCTTGCTTGTCGTCTCGAAGTCCACATGGGGGTACCTACATATCATAATGCACCATATCGCATTAAAACTAAATTCGAAATCGAAACGGCATACGAAAATCAAATCGGCACGCGTATCACGCATAGGTCCAAACCTATCGCCTACGCATGCAAGAATAGTCAAACCAACCCTCGATGTCGATGCACAAACGTCAAACCATCGAGAAAAATCCAATCACACTCATTTGCACATTCACGAACACTAATTTTAATATAAACTAGGTTAAAACTCACAAAAACCTCAATTTTGCTTAAAAAGTCATTTTTCCGAAAATCTAGCAAGCACAATTCGCCGTTTTTGTACAAAACAGGATGTTTAAATGAATGTAGCGGCCAATATATTTATTAAATATCTTAAATAAGTCGTATAAACAAATTTCCGGAATTTAATCTCATTAAATTCCAAAAATCCTAATATTCTAGTTTACAAAATACCCTTTTTAACAATTTCATAGCAAAAATGCACAAACTACAATTTAGGTTGGATTTCCATGAACTAAAGTGTTAAACTACACTTAATAAAGTTAATAATATGATAAAAGCCCTAACCATATTTTTAATCTCATATTTCGAATTAAATAAAAAAAACTAGTTTGCAACAAAAAGCTTAATTTGGACATTTTTCAAGTAACAACTTGTAATTAACAACTAGATTAGTTTTCTACAAAACTAAATATATTAATCCACCTCACTAAACCATACACAATCAAACACAACTCATTTCCACAACAAACCCTAACTTAGTAATCAAAACCCTTTCTTTAAATTTCAAAACTTGAAATTTAAAACCCTAATTTAACACCTAATAGCTAGATTCAAGTAATTTAACAACAAATTAAGCATAAGGTTATGATTATACCTCACAAGCTTGAGATCAAACTTGCAAAAATCTTAGCCTCCAACAATGATTTCATGCTCCAAGATCCATGCTTGAATAGCTAAAGAATAATGGGTAAAGCTTGGATTTAGAATTAGCTTTGAATTTTTGAGAAAAAGGGTGGATTTTTGATAGAAATTTTGGGGATTTTGATGGAAAAATGAGATGAAGTATTTGGGGCTGTTTTGGTTCAGGTTTTGGCCAGAAATCTTGGGGGATTGGGTGAGGGAGAAGAGAGAGTGAGGTGGGGAAAGTTAGTTCAAGCCAAAGTCAACTCAAATTATACCATTTTCTACTCTTTTTTTCTTTTCTTTTCTTTCATTTCTTTTCTTTAAAATCCAAGTGTGGACAAAAGAGGGGGCTGCTGAATTCTTCAAGGGGATAAGTGAATGGGGGTGTGTGGGTGTGGGTACGGGTGTGGGGTGATGAAAAATGATAAATACAATACCCCAAACATCCATTTACGCTAAAAAAAAAGCCTTTTTTCTTCAATAATTTCTAAACCGTTTTGGAAAATGATTTCGTTCCAAAAACCATATGATAAAATTTTATTTAATGTTTTATGATGTACAAAATTTGTTTCAACTCATTCCAATTTGTAATTTTCCCTAATTAAATGTATTAGTGACGGCTTAAAATAATAATAAAATAATATTTTTTTCAGAAAATTTGAAATTTCACCAGCGGCTCAATAAACACCAAATAATAGCAATTACATAGCTAGAATGTGTATATTTAATTTTTATAATAAGATATTTGTATTTTGACTTTTTACAGAAAACCCCCTTATTTTACCGATTTTTTTCGAAATTTCACCGAAACGATTTTCAAAACGTTACACTCTTGACCTTGTAAGGAGAAACCACCCGCGTGAGAACCGTACGACTCACAGGGAAGCAACACACTTAGAAATCCTCACGATTCCTAAGGAGAAATTACACTTGCGAGATCCTCACGACTCGTAAGGAGAACTCTCTTATGGGACCCTCACGGCTCATAAGATTTGAAAGTCTTAAGTTACAGAGACCTGAACCTGTTCTTAAGCAACTCCCGCAATCTTCGATATTTCCCTACGAGCGGCTCAATACTGACCTTTGTATACAATCCAAGGGCGTGAATAAAACATTTCCCTAACCAAGTCCTATCCGTGACTGGGGATATGTCCATACAATTAACAACCCTTGTAAGTCCTTTCGACTTATAAGGAGAAAAGCCCTATTGTAGGATCCTTACGACTTAGAAGAGAACACGCACTTAGGAATCCTCATGATTCCTAAGGAGAAAACACACCTACGAGATCTTCACGACTTGTAGAGAGAAATACCTTTGTGAGACCCTTACGGCTCAGGAAGTCAAAAGCCTTAGTCGACAGGACCCTAACCCTGTTCGCTAAGCTACATTTGTTCGACATCGACAGAGGCAAATGATGATTCGCTCCTGGAAATATCCCAGTTGTAGCGATGCTGATGCCTAAACCGGTATCAAATTCCAAGTCCTTTCTGTAAGTCCATGCTACCCTTCCCCGGTTCTTACGGGGTTGCGGAATTGGTGAAAAACGATTTTCAAGAAGGTGGTAACATGGACTACCAATACGGATCTTTGTTAAACTACTAACTAAAAACCTAACAAGAGTTTACCTACTCGGTTAGGGGGCTATACCTTTCTTGAACTCCTTCGTCTTCGACTCCTCCCGGTGTACGGATCGGCCTCACCTCGTCGTCTCCTTGCGCCGAAGATGGATCCACCCGAAAGTTTCTACCTTTGGCTTTTTCTTCGAACTTTGAAGAAACTAGATCACTTGGCTTGCTAGGCCTTGTGAACTAGAATGAGTAGAAGAATGTTTTGGTGTCTTTTTATCTCTAAGGCAATGAGTCTCAACACATGAGAATGGTTTGCCTTGAGGTAGAGAGAGCAAGAGGAAGAGGGAGAGCTTGAGAATGAGAGAGCTCATGAGAGAGAAAACAAATGATAGAATGAACCATACTCTTCTCATTCTCACCTCTCATAATCCAAAAGCCATCATAACAAAAATAGTAATCAAGTATTGTGTAAATGGTTTAAGTCAAAATGGCTATATCATTTCATGCACTCATTTTGCATAAATAAACAAGCAAGCAAAAGTCTTTGCCATGGAATGATAGCCATTGTCATGATGATGGTCAACTAGTCCAACCTAGTCAACCGGTCAACAAAGTCAACAAGTCAACAAAGTCAACCCCTCAACAACCATGTCACTATAATACTTAATTAATATTAATATTAATCATATATCTTATTCTCATTAGGGTTAAGCAAAAGTCAATGGTCAACAGTCAACTGTCAACTGCCAACAGTCAACAGCCCCAATGAGAATACTCTGCCTCTGTCTCTCTGTCAACTGTGCATACACACCCGCATCCGCGTTCCGAGGAACACGAATACAAACGAGATAAAACCAATCCCAAAACGTACACTAGGATTTGGCTTAAACCAAAGCCCGCTAGTGTTAACTGTCCAGACACTGTACGTGCACAAGTACACGGATGTGACCGAACCCTGTCGCAAAACCATGCGACCTGTCGGAAAACCATGCGACTTCTACTCTTTTGCCTAAAGGCGAATAGCTTTCTGTGTGGGACTCTAAAGACTCGACACTACGCTGGCAGTGGGTTTAACCACAGACCGCAAGCGGCACTAGCTGTGCGTAACGGTCCCCAGGTAAATGCCGACAAGAAGACTGACGAGGTGAAACCCATCTGAACTCCTACTGAGTCTGACTGTGAAAATCTCCATACAGTCCGGTCTGTTCATCTGATACATCGCATGGCGGGCCTACGGGGTGGTAAACGTCAGTCCCCCAATAGCGGTACAAGTCGTGTCGGAGTGAAGCCCAGAACACCCTGAGATAACACTGGAAACCTACCAGTATATCTCGCTTGCCCTGGCCAGGGACTACTCGTGTAATGGATCTCCTAGACACAGCGCGATGTCAACCCCCAATACCGGGAGAGACGAATCCTGTCTAACCGTCACTGCCTCCAAGTGCTTCGGGACTGCACCCAACTACTACCTGTTTGCACGACTCCTTTGAGCCGTGGTAGGATAGTAATCTAAGTACAGTGGGAACACACTCGAGGCAAAGTGACAGTGTCAAGTCAGCGGACTAAGCTGTGCTCATGTCACCGGGGAACTGATAACTGACGATAGGTATAGTACCAACCAACAGTTCCCGACGAGTCCTGTCCAGTGTACTCGTAACCCAACGAGCACCCGCATACTATCTCCAGTACGACGTACTGATAGCTGTGGGACAGACCATCTCCCACACTGGGATGAGAAGCGCATACGCTAGTCTACTCCGGAGTAGCGATGCCCTGTCTCGATAGTCCTGCGACTAGGAACCTGCATAAGGATGTGCTTATAGATTACCCAGCCCCTACTAGTGTGACTGCCATCACAACGCTGGTAATCAAGCAAAGATCCTAAGGGCTCCACTAATGTGTATAGGTGATATACTAAAATAAACACATGTACACATTGAAGTAGAAACAAACCAAGTAGCATACTACTATATTGAGCAAAATTGTTTATACAAGGTGAATATCCCAAGCTTCCATTAAGTAATATACAAACTAGTATGATACAGTAATGGCATCTAGGGCATATACACTAACAATCTCCCACTTGCACTAAGGCCATGTACTGGCGTATCGAAGACCTATCATCTTGATCAGCCGCTCGAACTGAGTCTGGGGTAAGGCCTTTGTGAGTGGATCAGCAGTGTTATCTTCCGTAGAAACTCTCCGAATCTCGATCTCCTGGCGACCCACGATCTCCCTGATCAGGTGATACCACCTCAAGATGTGTCTGGAATTCTGATGGGACCTTGGTTCCTTCGCTAAAGCTATAGCCCCGTTGTTGTCGCAATACAGAGGTATTGGATCAACAATGGACGGAACCACCTGAAGTTCAGTTAAGAACTTCCTTACCCAGACAGCTTCTTCTGCGGCATCTGCAGCAGCGATATATTCCGCTTCCATCGTCGAGTCAGCAACGGTTTCCTGTTTGGAACTCTTCCAACACACCGCCCCTCCTTTGAGGGTAAAGACATAACCCGACATGGACTTGGAATCATCCTTGTCACTTTGGAAGCTGGAGTCAGCAAAGGCCTCGATCTGGAGGTCTTTTCCGCCATACACCAAGAACATCTCCTTAGTCCTTCTCAGGTACTTGAGAATGTTCTTTACTGCTATCCAATGTTTCTCCCAAGGGTTTGACTGATACCGTCTTACCACACTCAGTACATAAGCTACATCCGGACTGGTACACAACATCGCATACATTATAGAGCCTACCGCAGAAGCGTAGGGTATAATAGACATGCGATCCCTTTCCAAATCAGTCTTGGGAGACATCTCTTTGGAGAGGGTGATCCCGTGACAAGCCGGTAGATTACCGCGCTTGGAATCTTCTATACCGAATCTTTTCAGTATGGTGTCGATGTACCTGGACTGTGAGAGTCCCAGTATCCTCTTGGATCTGTCACGATAAATCCGGATCCCCAGAATGTATGAGGCATCACCCAGGTCTTTCATGGAGAACCTGTGTGACAAGAACCCCTTGACAGATTGTACCATAGGAATGTCATTTCCTATTAAGAGAATGTCATCCACGTATAAAACGAGGAATACTACAGTTCTCACTACAAATCTACTATAGATGCATGGTTCATCTGGATTTTTAATAAAGCCAAATTCCTTGACCGTCTCATCAAAACAGATGTTCCAACTCCGCGATAGCTGCTTTAGTCCATAGATGGACTTAAGCAACTTGCACACCTTTCCGCTGCTCCCACTCTGAATGAAACCCTCTGACTGGTCCATATAAACACACTCCTCTAAATTTCCGTTTAGAAAAGCGGTCTTTACGTCCATCTGCCAAATCTCATAATCGTGGAAGGCAGCAATGGCAAGAAGGATCCGAATGGATTTCAGCATAGCTACTGGAGAAAAGGACTCGTCATAGTCCAAACCAGGTCTTTGACGAAAACCCTTAGCAACCAATCTAGCTTTATAGGTCTCAACCTGTCCATCTACACCAATCTTCCTTTTGAAGATCCACTTGCATCCTACGGGTTTTACCCCATCTGGAGCAACGTCCATACTTTGTTTGTGTACATGGACTCCATTTCGGTCCGCATTGCATCCAGCCATTTTACCGAGTCAACACTCTGAATGGCCTGCTGGAAGCTAGTCGGCTCATCATAATCTATGATGCAATCCTCTCTATCCCCGTCTATGAGAAAACCGTAGTATCTCTCGGGCGGATGAGACTGCCTACTACTTCTGCGGAGCGGCGTAGGAATGTCCTGATCTTTCGAACCCTCTGGTTCTACTAAGCTTTCAGTAATAGCTCGTGGTTCTGGAATTTCTTCCAGTTCTATTGCGTTCCCACTTATCTGATTTTCCAAAAATTCAGTTTCCAAGAAGTGGGCATGACGAGAAACATAAATCTTTTGTTCCTCTTCGCAATAGAAGAAATATATCTTGGAGTTCTTTGGATATCCCACAAACTTGCACTGTACTGAGCGTTCCTCGAGCTTGTCCGCATGCTGCTTTTTGACAAAAGCTGGATATCCCCATGTCTTAATGTGATTAAGATAGGGTCTCTTCCCACACCACATCTCATATGGTGTAGTAGGCACAGTCTTAGTTGGAACTCGGTTCAAAAGGTATGCAGCTGATTCTAGTGCATATCCCCAGAATGATCGCGGTAACTCAGCGTTACTCATCATGGACTGTACCATATCCAATAGGGTTCGGTTCCGTCTCTCCGATACACCGTTATGTTGTGGAGTGTATGGAGGAGTAAGCTGAGAGAGAATTCCGTTCTCTTTTAAATAGTCCAGGAACTCGGCACTCAAGTATTCACCACCTCGATCCGATCTTAGAATCTTGATACTTTTGCCGGTTTGTTTTTCTACATCATTCTTATATTCCTGGAATTTTCCAAAGGCTTCGGACTTATGTTTCATTAAGAAGACATAACCGTACCTTGAAAAGTCATCCGTAAAAGTGATGAAGTAAGAATAACCGCTTCGCGCATGTGTAGACATTGGACCGCACACGTCGCTGTGTACGAGTCCCAAGAGCTCGCTCGCTCCTACTCCGTGTCCAGTGAACGGAGTCTTTGTCATCTTTCCTTTGAGACAGGATTGACAAGTGGCATACGATTGATATTCGAACGGATTCACATATCCTTCTGTATGTAATTTCGTCAACCTTCTCTCATTGATGTGACCCAGTCTACAATGCCATAAGAAAGTCTGATTTATTTCCGGAGACTTTCTTTTGTGTGTATTCTGGACATTGAAAATATATGGTTGGTTTAGTACATATATACCATTGCTTAATGTACCTGACCCAATCAGAACTTGATTAAGGTGAATGTTTACAACATTACTTACAAACGCAAATTCATAACCTTCTTTAGAAATCAAAGATACAGAAATGATATTACAAGTTGCGTTGGGTACAAAAAAGCAATTACGTAAAACCAAAACATGTCCATCTGACATTCCCAGGTGATAGTCCCCCACGGCCTTAGCATCCATGCTAGCTCCGTTTGCAACTTTGAGGGTCATGTCACCTGCCTTCAAAACCCTACGGTTTCTCAACGCCTGCAAAGAATTACAGATATGAGATCCTGATCCGGTATCCAATATCCAAGAAGTAGAGTTTATTGATAGACAGTTTTCAATAACATACACACCTGAAGCTGAAGCCGCAACTTGCTTCAGTTCCTGTGTCCTGGCTTTCCAAGCCCTGCAATCTTTCTTCCAGTGACCACTCTTATGACAGAAAAAGCACTCTTCCTTCCCTATAAGCTTCCCCGCTATCTTTATTGCTTTTGCTTTTCCCTTCGTATCCACTTTACTAACACCACCCCTTGGTTTGGCGGAGGCTTTCTTCTTCTTTCCCTTGGCTTTCGCCTTGGACCTAGAAGATGAAGATCCTCCTACAAACAAAGTGGATGTTTCCCTACCTTTCTGTAGGGTGCCCTCTGCACTCCTCAGCATGTTGAGGAGTTCTGAAAGTTCAACTTCTTTTTCTTGTAAGTTGAAGTTCAGGATAAACTGGGCGTAAGTGGAAGGAAGGGACTGGAGAATCAAGTCCGTATAGAGCTCGTTCTCTAACGTGGTCCCAAGTTCCGCGAGCTCCTCAATGAAGCCAATCATCTTAAGCACGTGTTCCGCTACCGATGATCCGATGGCCAACCTTGCCGAAAATAACTTCTTTGACACTTCGTATCTTGCGATACGAGATTGCTCTCCATACAGTTCTTTTGTATGGAGAAATATGGATTCGAGATCCATATTCTCGTGCCTCCTCTGATGTTCATTGTCCATAGAGGCAAGCACGAGGCACCTGGCCTTCGCGCAATCGATCTCCCAAGTCTTACGGATTTCCTTATCCGCGACGCTGGAGGTGGGACCTGGGACAGGGGGAGCTTTGGTGGTAAGGAAATACCCCAACTTGTCATAAGTGATTGCCATTTTGACATTCCTGAGCCAATCTTTGTAGTTTGGCCATGTCAGTATGTTTTTATCTAGAAGTAACTTAAGTCCAGTCATGTCGATTGGTCGCTGCAATTAGGAGAGAAAGAAGAAACACTCAGCATGATGCTCTTGCAGGTTTAGAGTGGTTTTTAGTTTGTCTAAACAGGATGGCTCCCACTGTCTCTCGAATCCCTCCTCAAACCAAAAAGGAAGAATTAGTCAGGATCAATCTCACCGTACAATTCTTGCTTAACCATTCGGCCAGGCTGGTGTCAGTACTTCGAGGGAGGTTTTTCAACGCTTTCGCGAAGTTCCTTAATTAAGTAACCTCTTTTCCCTGTGGGCGTAGCCCCGCTTACACCTTTCTAGACACCTACTTGGTTTATAGCATTGATCGTTAAGTGAGAAATTTCCCGAGGAGTAGCATATACTCACAGTAGGATCGGGATCCAAATATCATCGCGTGACGAAACTGAAGGAATCCTACCAGAATCATCACACTCCAAATGGTATGCAACACTAGCAAGTTTCAGTTCTTTTGAAACTCCCGATGTGGATTTTTGCCCCATGCTCTTATGACCTTGACTTTGGCCAACAAATCATAAGTCACATGTCAAGTTCTACCCGTCATTCTCCAGGTTAATTTGAGCCCACCCGCACATACCCTTGACTTTGGCCAACAAGGTAGAACGACTGCCCCAAACCAACACATCTATCTATGTTGCACATGAATACCCAATAGCTACCAATCACTATGCCTTGACTTTGGCCAACAAACATAGCTTGAATACTATTGACCATCCATGCGAAACGACGGAGGGCTACGAATGGTTTTGGCGAAACCGTGAACGTAGTGAACTTGATATAATCGATGGAACGAGATAGCTTTTAAAAAGAGTGGCTTAAGCTCCGCGTTTAAAAGTTATTTTGAAAAGAAACCGAGTGGTTTTTGAAAGTGTTCCAACGACTTTTACTTGATTTATTTTTCTTTGCATTAGTTCTTTTAATGCGTCCCATCATTTAATCCTACCATTGCAGAAAACAACCAAAATATGACGTACGCTTATGCCATTCGCATTCGCCACGGGGCCCCGTCATTACCCGTTAGGTTACTTAACTAACGACAGAGCGGGGGCTGGGCTAGCGCGGCTGCAAAACATAAGCAACGCTTAAATAATATCATATATAGATATATTGCAATGATAGCCATTTCAGATCACAGATGAACACATTGGATATACTAGGAATCTGCAATTCGTACGAGCCTGTAACGAAAAGCAGATTACACGGTCGCGATGAATAGCCAATACCCCACCCTAGACCCCTACGGGTGCGGCAAACTACCCGCCAAATATCCGAAGTGGAGCAACCTCCCACAACGACGTGAGTAGGCCACTCGGCACTTCGAGATACCCAGTAGTTTGTGCACCCCACCTTGGGTCTATCCTAGGAGTAAAAACAGTAAAAAGAAATTATACAATGACGGCTACAACCTCGACCCGGTTGTGCGTCCAAAAATAATATTACATCAATTTATATATTACATGAATTGAAAGAAAAGAAAACTCTCATCTCACAACCCCCGGCTATTCACCCGCGACAATCCAATGAATTCATACACATACCATCAACATTACAGATCACAGATTTGTATAACTCCCACTAATCGACATATAGCGATTAACAGACGTTCAATACAAATATCACATCACAGATATAAACCCGTTAGCCTTAGTCTTTAGAAACTCGATCAAAATAAGGTTTTTAAATCCCCAAAAACAAAATTTTCTTTCTGGAAAATCTGGGCTGAAAAAACATATACCAAAAATCCCAAAATATCCCACTGAACAAACTGCAACCAAAATTCCCCACGGCCGAGTCAACTCGGCCGCGAAACCGCGGCGGGGGCAGGCTCCTGCCGCGTTTCCACGGCGCTTTGATCGGATCAGTGGACCATTTTTTTTGCAGTTTCTTCTAAAAACCCTGAGCCGAATTTTAAAGCATGATTTATCATTTTTTGAACAGTGGAAAAATTCAACAGCAAGTTGGTTTTACGGGTGTTTTTCGCGACTTTTTCTCCGATCGAATTTCTAGTTACTATGCTAACATGTTAGGTAGTGTTTAACTAGGCTCTGATACCATTGTAAGTCCATGCTACCCTTCCCCGGTACTTACGGGGTTGCGGAATTGGTGAAAAACGATTTTCAAGAGGGTGGTAACATGGACTGCCAATACGGATCTCTGTTAAACTACTAACTAACAACCTAACAAGAGTTTACCTACTCGGTTAGGGGGCTATACCTTTCTTGAACTCCTTCGTCTTCGACTCCTCCCGGTGTACGGATCGGCCTCACCTCGTAGTCTCCTTGCGCCGAAGATGGATCCACCCGAAAGCTTCTACCTTTGGCTTCTTCTTCGAACTTTGAAGAAACTAGATCACTTGGCTTACTAGGTCTTGTGAACTAGAATGAGTAGAGGAATGTTTTGGTGTCTTTTTATCTCTAAGGCAATGAGTCTCAACACATGAGAATGGTTTGCCTTGAGGTAGAGAGAGCAATAGGAAGAGGGAGAGCTTGAGAATGAGAGAGCTCAAGAGAGAGAAAGCAAATGATAGAATGAACCATACTCTTCTCATTCTCACCTCTCATAATCCAAAATCCATCATAACAAAAATAGTAATCAAGTATTGTGTAAATGGTTTAAGTCAAAATGGCTATATTATTTCATGCACTCATTTTGCATAAATAAACAAGCAAGCAAAAGTCTTTGCTATGGAATGATAGCCATTGTCATAATGATGGTCAACTAGTCCAACCTAGTCAACCGGTCAACAAAGTCAACAAGTCAACAAAGTCAACCCCTCAACAACCATGTCAGTATAATACTTAATTAATATTAATGTTAATCATATATCTTATTCTCATTAGGGTTAAGCAAAAGTCAATGGTCAACAGTCAACTGTCAACAGTCAACAGTCAACAGCCCCAATGAGAATATTCTGCCTATGTCTCTCTGTCAACTGTGCATACACACCCGCATCCGCGTTCCGAGGAACACGAATACAAATGAGATAAAACCAATCCCAAAACGTATATTAGGATCTGGCTTAAACCAAAGCCCGCTAGTGTTAACTGTCCGGACACTGTACGTGCACAAGTGCACGGATGTGACCGAACCCTGTCGCAAAACCATGCGACCTGTCGTAAAACCATGCGACCTCTACTCTTTTGCCTAAAGGCGAATAGCTTTCTGTGTGGGACTCTAAAGACCCGACACTACGCTGGCAGTGGGTTTAACCACAGACCGCAAGCGGCACTAGCTGTGCGTAACGGTCCCCAGGTAGATGCCGACAAGAAGACTGACGAGGTGAAACCCATCTGAACTCCTACTGAGTCTAACTGTGACAATCTCCATACAGTCCGGTCTGTTCGTCTGATACATCGCATGGCGGGCCAAGGGGACGGTAATCATCAATCCCCCAATAGCGGTACAAGTCGTGTCGGAGTGAAGCCCAGAACACCCTGAGATAACACTGGAAACCTACCGGTATATCTCGCTTGCCCTAGCCAGGGACTACTCGTGTAATGGCTCTCCTAGACACAGCGCGATGTCAACCCCCAATACTGTAACACCTTAGGATGTGTTTAGTGACTATTTATATTTAAGTAATGGGTTTATAACAAAAAGTTTACCAAATTGTGTTTCAAATATTTTCCCTAATTTAATAAATATTTTTCTAAAATTTTCCTAGGTTTGCACACACATGTACATGTAAACTAGGGTTTTTAAATGAGTTATTACCATGATTAGTGACCATGGTGGGTTAATCATGGGGATTAAGTCTTTTGGGTTTTAATTAAGTTTAATTAAAATTTAATAGCTGCTTTAATTTGAATTTCCTTGGGGTGTTGACTTGGTGAGAGAGAGAGACAGTGCATCATGGCTTAAGCCATGCTTGCAATTAATGAGGAGAGAGAGAGGAGGGGTTGACATTGGGGTGATGATTTTTCCTCTCATTTCTTTTTTGTTCTTCTCTCAAACCTCACTCTCTCACACACACACACACACTTACCTCTTCATACACAGCAGCAGAAGCAAGCAGCACAGCAGTAGCCAGCAATACAGCAGCAGCAAGCAGCAGAAATCAGCAGCAGCAACAGTGAAATCAGCAGCAGCAGTGACCAGCAACAGCAGCAGCTTCAACTACAGCTCCTTCCCTTCACTTCTTCTTCTTCCTCCAGCTCCCTAAGGTCGAGTGTGGGTTATATTTCCTAAACTTACTCCCTAGTTTACTTGTTTAGTGTAGTTTTGCTTCGGTTAGTGGTTTTTGGTGCGATTTAGTGCGATATGAGGTGTTTAGTGAGAACCTTGGCCAAGTGATGTCTGTTGTGGTGTTAGTAAGTTGTTAGAGTGTTGTTAGGGCCATATTAACCCAGCTTAAACCCTAATTGCACTAAAATACCACCAGATCCCTATTTGATGCAAATTCATCGTTTTTAAGCAAAATTTGAGTTTCTGAAAACTGCTATCGACCCGGTGAGTTCAGAATAATTTTGAGAAGACTGCAGTATAGTGGTTAGGTACTGATACCCCTGGTAGAACCCGACCCCCTTTCTTCACGTTTAGGCCGCCGGAATATTCGATCTGGCCATAATTTGCGGCCAGATAGGGAAGGTTTGGGTTGGGGTTTGGTCCTATGGGTGTCTGCTGCTATGTGGAGTTTTGTGATATACATATTTTTGTAATTTAAGTTCCGTATAAAAATCTGGAACTAAATACCTATTTCTCGTATTTTAAACCTTCGCGACACGCGTGATACGTGTATGGGTTTGGGGTTTCTGCGTATCGCGATGCGTCAGGGTATTTTCTGGCGCGTGATCACACGCTTTAGCGTATCGCGCACACGCGCGATTGGTTTACGACACGGGTGTCTAGTTGGACCGTAATATCACGTTTTTGTGAAATTGAGCTTATGTGTGATATATGTTATGTGATTCTAGGTTCGCAGGCGATTGAGACGGACGCTGCGAAGAAGGGCAAGCAAGTCGTCGGCTACACTTAGCGCGAGACTTCGGTGAGTAGATTTCACATCTACGGGGATATCGCCCGCATGGCGTTATGCGTCAGGGCTGATAGGACCTTATTATTATATGTTGCATTTACCTCATGGACTGTCATTTCATATTGCATTCCCTGCTATATGTATGCTTAGAATTGATAGAACACCGCACTATTACTAACGGTTTATGTTGCACGAGCACTAATCTGCATGCTACACACACACCGTTAGTAATTGCCATGACACACTCACTGTAGAACTGCCATGATTATATTGCTGTAGTTCATTTCATATATGATTCGATATGACTTTAATGGAAATTGGGAGCCGCATGATATCTTTAAAAACGGAAGCTAATTTTAAAAGCAGTTTTCCTTTATACCTATATCATGGATTGATGTACATAGCACATCGCATTGGATTTACTTTTTGGTGTTGGATTTTCATGTGATTTCTGGTTTTTGAGGACCGTGGGATTTTTAAGAAAAGATGCACTATTTGAAAACCCGGTTTCTCGTGATATGATATTTTGGTGCGTCCACCACGCGTTTTCTCGGTGCTGAGACGTGTGCTTGAAACCCGATTCGAGGAGATGGATGATCCGTTTGCGGGTTCGTGGTGGACCCGGTATGGTTCCCCGGGGCGAGAAATGTTTTTCGTGGAGTAGACGATGAGCCTGGCAGGGTGGCAAGTACCTACCGGTGATTGGTTGGACCTGGCGGTTATCCGGAGGATACTGACCAGAGTCGAGAGATGGATGCGGGATGATCCGTACTGCCGGGGCCGAGGGCCGATACCGCAGACGGAGCCCGTGGACTGATCCGGACTGATGGAGCCCGATATATGAGGATTTGCGTGTCGATACTGGACATGAGTATTTTATGATATTTTGGGTGCCGATGTTGGGCACTCGTGATTTCTCAGAGATTTACATTATTTGAGGGCCGATGGGTGTGCCGGCGCATGAGTTATTTGGGATTTGGGTGCAGTTGTGGGCACCGATTGTTTTCCACGTTGATATTCCGTGTAGATGTTGTTTATCCCATGCTCAGCATTGATTACCATATATCTCATCCTGTAGTTATTTTACCTGACAGAGCATCTGCATGATTATTGCACATACTGCTTATTTCGCATTGATATCATCTGCTGGCATTTGTTAGAGTAGCGCAATACGTGCATGCTCGTGATTACCTTTATATGTTATCTCTATTCACGAGTTGGCAACTCACCCCCGTTGTGCCACAATATTTGCAGGTTGCCCTCAGCATTGTCGCGGCAGGCTGTCTTTTGCATCTTTTGGCTACAGATACCACTACAGTTGCGGCGAGAGCTGTTTTGCATTTAGGTGGGTTGTGGTATCTGATTACTTTTATTGTATCCCTTTTTGTATCTAGTACTCTCCATCTACCATTTATGTACTGGACTTAGATACTGTGTCGATGATGTATATTTTGTATTCTGGTGTCGAGCTCGTGGGAGCCGACTGTTTTTATTTGCAGTTTATATTCTGTGATGTTTACTTATTGCTCATTCTTCGCTACGGCGTCGTATATTACTCTTGTGATGATGGTTTCCGCCGTTGGGCGTAATTGCTCCCGTTTGGGAATTGTTTGTTTCATTATATCTCATTTTTACTCATATCCTCTTTTATACCTGGCCTCGGGGCTACTTTTACAAAGGAAATGCTGTCAAAATTATTTAAATGATTAAGTAACTTTAAAAGAACTTATTGAATTATTTAAGGTTTTCTAAATGTTTTACTAAATGTTTTCAACACTCACTATTTTTTTTAAATGGTTTTGATTTCTGGGTTCGGCTTACTTAGTCGCGTTACGCCTGTAGACGTAGCGTGGTTAAGTGCCAGTCACGAGTCGAAATATTCGGGTCGTGACAAAGTTGGTATCAGAGCCTAGGTTTTACCTTCGGAGTTAGGATGACCCTGGTATGATGGAGTAGGTAGCTGCAGCAGAGTGGCGTAGCGTGCGTATGTTCCGCGGCATACTCACGACACGGTACTCCGCCTAAGCAACCTTAGGACTTATTGATTTAATTCCTTCTTGGGTATATATATATTCTTGTGATTCGATTTCCGTATTCTTATCGAATCCTAATTTCCTTTCAGCCATTATGCCGCCAAAGACTACGAGGGCGCAGAGAGCGGCCGCGAGGGCCGAGATTCGAGTTGACTCGTCCGAGACGAGGACTGATCCGGGCAGTGCACCCGTTGTACCCGAGCAGACTGTTCCTCCTGTAACAGATCAGATTGCTACACTAGGGGCTGGTGTGCAGGAGATACGCCAGACGGTGGGATCCAGCATGCAGGAGATGCGCCAGATGATAGGATCACTAGTCGAGACGCTTCGAGCACAGCGACCAGAGGTAGCTCCACCGGTTCCAGAGACCGCGATGGTACCTACCGCACAGCCAGTTGCCCCTGCAGCCACGGAGGTGATTACAGTATCGCTGTCAGAGTTCATGAGGTTGAAGCCTCCGGTCTTCACAGGCACCGATACAGCCAAGGACCCACAGTCTTTCATCGACAGGATGGCCCGGATATGCCGTTCCCTCAGATGCGCAGATGCGAGATGGGTTGAGTTCGCGAGCTTTCGCCTGGAAGGTCTTACGCAGAAGTGGTTGGATTCAGTTGAGAAGGGCAGAGCAGCAGGTCTTCCTCCTATGACCTGGACGGAGTTCGTGACAGTATTTCTAGCCCGTTTCCTTCCCCAGAGTGTTAGGGATGCCCGAGCACGCAGATTTGAGTCCTTGCGCCAGACGCCAGTGGCAGAGTATGACGTGCTGTTTACAGAGCTAGCAGTCTATGCCCCGTATTTAGTGGCTACCGAGGAGTTGCGAGTCAAGAGATTTGTTCGAGGCTTGCTTACACCACTATTTCTTGCGATCAGCGCGCAGCACTACGAGACCTATGCAGCAGCTGTAGACGCAGCCCTATTAGTCGAGGAGCGCCTTGCTGAGACTTCGGTAGTTCCAGAGCCGAAGAGAGTTCGTACTAGTATATCCGCACGGAGGCAGTCATTCAGACGCCGCGACAGGTATCGTTCTGGTACGAGGAGTAGCAGAGATTCGGGACGAGGTCAGATGTTTAGCTCGTATCCCTAGGAGAGCCAGCAGTCGCCGCGGGGTTGCTTTAGATGCGGCAGTCTACTTCACCTCGTTAGAGATTGTCCTGAGATACATCGGAGGGAGGCGGCAGCACCGCATGTTACCTTACCACCTTCACCACCCCAGAGGGCGTTGCCTGTTGTACCTACCGTTGCTCCGCGCCAGACTCATACGCAGAGAGGTCGTGGGTGTAGCGGAGTTGCTCTGAGAGGACGGGATGACCGAGGCAGAGGGCAGTCAGTCGTAGGTGGTGGACAGGCGCGGGTTTTTGCTTTGACGCATCAGGACACGCAGGTGTCCAATGCAGTGGTTTCAGGTATCCTTCCAGTATGTTCAGTTGATGCACACGTTTTGTTCGATCCCGGATCCACGCACTCGTACGTATCCACACACTTTGTGCTGAGTTTGGGTAGAGAGTCCGATTTGCTTGATCAGCCACTTGTTGTGACCACTCCTGTGGGAGAGTCGTTTGTTGCTAGGCACGTGTTCCGGTCCTGCACCGTCTGTATTGGCGAGAGAGAGTTGCCTGTCGACTTGATCCTTCTGGAGATGTTGGACTTCGACGTTCTTTTGGGCATGGATTGGTTAGCCACGTACTATGCTTCTGTGGACTGCCGTGAGAAGATAGTTAGATTTTGTTTTCCCGGCGAGTCAGTTTTTGTTGTGTTGGGGGACCGTGGTGCCGCCCCTCACAGTGTGATTTCTTCTTTTCGCGCTGGACAGCTTTTGAGGAAGGGATGTCAGGGATTTCTCGCCTATGTTTGCGATGCTAGTGCTACACAGGTTCCATTTGATCAGGTTCCGGTTGTTAGCGAGTTCCCTAATGTATTCCCTGACGAGCTTCCTGGGCTACCGCCCGAGCGCGGCATTTCTTTCTGTATTGATTTGGTTCCTGGTACGGGGCCTATTTCCATACCGCCTTATCGGATGGCCCCGGCGGAACTTAGAGAATTGAAGGGTCAGTTGCAAGATTTGCTGGACAAGAGACTTATTCAACCCAGTGTTTCTCCTTGGGGTGCTCCAGTCCTGTTCGTCAAGAAGAAGGATGGCAGTTTGCGTCTGTGTATCGACTACTGTTCATCACAGAATACTGCATTTTATACCGCCCATTCTTACGCTCGTGTGTTTATAGGTAGGTGCTTTTTATCCGTGTTTATTATATATTTGCAGGATACAGGTTCTCGGTTCTAAAACGGTGAAATTCATAGAAAACACGACAAAATCCGGGTTCCTGCCAACCACTGATAAAACACGGTCTCCGCTCTCTATCCGTGTGTTGCCAGATATCAGTTTAAGAGACAAAATGTCAAATCAATGTCGCTTTCATGCACAAGGCTCAATGGTAGCACAAGATCCAAGAGATCTACGCGGAGCTCGAGGCAATCATTCTAAATCTTGACAAAAAGTCCACCTTTCCTCAACAGAAATTCTGGAAGAAATGTGAAAGTAATTTCAGAAACTACATGTACCAGACAACAGGGGACACCAAACCAGGAAAACACCAGAAAACCCACTGCCCAACTCACCAAGATGGCCGCGCATGCGCGGCCAATAGGGGGTATTGGCCGCGCTTGCGCGGCAAGGTGGGGCCCACTCTCTGACGAACTTCAGGGTTATTTTTGGTACTTCATGTGTGGTCTGCTGGTTGCCCTAGAACCCCATTTCCCTGCCTATAAATACAGCAGAACTTGCCAAAGCCAAGGGGTCATTCTTTGCATTCTTTTGTTCCTCTTTCTTTTGTAGTTTTAGTTCTTTTTCTTCTTCTTCTTCATTCCTCTTCCATGAATTGTAGTGAGAGCTTTTTGTGGAGATGAATAAAGATGAGGGTTTTGTATCATTCTTTTGTGTTTCTTCTTCCCCTTGAGATTCTTGCTTTCTCTTGCTCATTCAACCTCTTTATTGAGCTTGAATGGGTAAGGGTTAGTTATTGATCTCAAAGGTCGTATTTTCTCCCGGGACTAGTTCTTCACTTCACGTGCGTTCTCTACCCTTCCCTTGATCTTGCAACCTCTTCATTGAGCTTGCAAGTTTAAGGGTTGGCTATTGAGCACATGCTTGGCTTGGGTTCTACTTCCGTGTTCTTTTCTTGTTCTTTTTATTACTCGCTTTTTATTACTTGTCTTTTTATTACTTGCATTCTATTTCATGCAATTTTATTCATGCTCTTTATTACTTGTATCTTTTCTTTTCTTTGTTCTTTTCTTTTTGTTCTCTTTTGTTCATATTGTGAATGTTGTAATTATTGTTCTTGTTAAGAATTAATACGGTTTTATAAGTTAACATTTCTTTGCCAATTCCTTTTCCCGTTATTTTCCATTTGAACTCCGCCCGAACCATACGCAAGCGCTCCGTTAGGCACCGTACCCTGACAAGGTAACGGTGATTCCTAACCACGACCAGTTGCGTTCGGTTTGGCCGGAGGCGAAAGCAAGAGACAAGAACGGAAGGACAAGGGTAAATAAGCCGGATTCCACGAATACCGCGCTTAAATCCCCTAATCCCCGTTGTTGCCAATTGCTTAGCTTCAATTGGTCAAGACTCGGCTCAAAGGTTTTTGAGTACGGATTTCTTTAGCTTACAATCTCGTATTTTCTTAACAACTTTATACTTGCAGATAAACACTTAGGTTAGATCAAACAAACACATACAAGATTCTTTATTAACTCGTCTAAGACAAGAAGGTAAGATAACACCATCTCCCTGTGGACCGACCCGTGCTCACCGGCTAGCTGCAAAGCGACACCGTCCTGATCGCGGTTACACTTAAATTCTTTGAACATCCGACACGCCAAAAGCGTGCGATCAACTACCGCCAGCTGAACAGGGTAACAGTGCGGAACAGGTATCCTTTGCCGCGCATCGACGATTTGTTCAACCAGCTTCAGGGGGCAGGGTACTTTTCGAGGATCGATTTACGATCGGGCTATCATCAGCTGCGGGTTCGACAGGAGGACATTCCCAGGACAGCTTTCCGTACGCGCTACGGCCATTATGAGTTTTTGGTGATGTCGTTCGGACTCACCAATGCGAGCAGCATTCATGGACTTGATGAACCGTATTTTCCGGCCATATTTGGATCTGTTCATCATAGTCTTCATTGACGATATCTTGGTGTATTCCCGAAGTAGTGAGGAGCACGAGCAACACCTGCGGATTACACTGCAGATTTTGAGGGAGCACCAGCTTTATGCAAAATTCTCCAAGTGTGCTTTCTGGCTGGACAGCGTAGACTTCTTGGGGCATGTGATTTCACGAGACGGTATATGTGTGGACCCGAGGAAGATCGAGGCCGTGCAGCGTTGGCCCAGACCCATATCGGTTACGGAGATTCGCAGCTTTTTGGGGTTGGCCGGTTACTACAGGAGATTTGTGCAGGACTTCTCCAGTATTGCTACACCTTTTACCGGGTTGACCCGGAAGGGAGTCCCTTTCGATTGGACGGAGGAGTGCGAGCACAGTTTTCAGCAGCTATGGACTCGGCTGACGACGGCACCGGTATTATCATTACCTTCAGGCTCAGGCGGATTTGTGGTCTATTGTGATGCTTCTCGAGTGGGGCTAGGGTGCGTTTTGATGCAGCATGACAGGGTGATCGCGTATGCTTCGCGACAATTGAAGAAACATGAACAGAATTACCCCACTCATGACTTGGAGATGGCTACAGTGGTCTTTGCACTTAAGATCTGGCGACATTACCTTTACGGCGAGTCGTGCCCGATATTCACGGATCACAAGAGTCTAAAATATATATTTCAGCAGCGGGACCTGAACCTTAGACAGCGCCGATGGATGGAGTTAGTGAAGGATTACGACTGCGAGATCTTATATCACCCGGGCAAGACAAATGTGGTGGCGGATGCTTTGAGCAGGAGGCCCGGGGGTAGTCTATCTTGTTTGAGCGCAGTACAGGGGCAGTCGTCGGCAGATTGGCAGATATTATGCGACAGCCGGATACAGTTCGAGTTCACGCCGATTGGAGGACAGATCGCGCATGTTCGTGCACGCCCACAGTTACTTGACCGCATACATGAGGCACAGCGCAGTGATGACCGATGTTCAGAGATCATGGCACAGATTGGACAGGGCAGTTTTTCCGAGTTCGTGATCGATGATCAGGGAGTACTATGATTTGGGACTAGACTGTGCATACCAGATGCTGAGGGACTGCGGCGCGAGATTCTTGAGGAGGCACATCGATCGGTATATAGTGTCCATCCCGGTTCCACCAAGATGTATCATGATATGAGAGGTGTTTACTGGTGGGACGGAATGAAGAGGGACATCGCCGATTTCATGTCGAGATGCCTGACTTGTCAGCAAGTCAAGGCTGAGCACCAGAGGCCCGCGGGAGAGCTACAGCCGTTACCCATTCCGGAGTGGAAGTGGGAGAAGATTTCGATGGATTTCGTTGTGGGTCTACCCAGGACTAGGCGAAGGTACGACTCCATTTGGGTGATCGTAGATCGTTTGACGAAAGCGGCTCACTTCCTGCCAGTGAAGACGACTTTTGGATTTGCTCAGTACTCCCAGATTTACATTGACGAGATAGTACGACTGCACGGAGTCCCGACGTGTATTGTGTCCGACAGAGGCACCCAGTTTACCAGTCGACTATGGTAGAGGCTTCAGGAGGCTTTGGGCACTCGCTTGAGTTTCAGCACAGCATTTCATCCGCAGACCGACGGACAGTCAGAGCGGACTATTCAGACTCTCGAGGACATGCTCAGAGCTTGTGTATTAGATTTCGGAGGTAGCTGGGATCATCACTTACCCTTAGTAGAGTTCTCCTACAATAACAGCTACCAGGAGACCATTCAGATGGCACCATTTGAGGCTCTTTATGGGAGGAGATGCAGATCGCCCGCCTGTTGGACAGAGCTCAGTGAGAGCAGTATCTTAGGGCCACAGATTGTTGAGGAGACGACCGCAAAGATCCAATTGATTCGCGATAGGACGAAAGCGGCCCAGAGTAGGCAGAGATCTTATGCGGACCGTCGGCGACGCAGACTTGAGTTTTCTGTTGGTGATCATGTTTTCTTGAGGGTCTCCCCAATGAAAGGTGTGATGAGGTTTGGGAAGAAGGGGAAGCTCAGTCCCAGATATGTGGGCCCCTTCGAGATCCTCGAGCGTGTTGATGCAGTTACGTACCGGTTAGCCCTTCCGCCCAGTTTTCCAGATGTGCACCCCGTATTTCATGTATCGATACTCCGTAGATATCTTCATGATCCCTCGCATGCGATTCAGCATCCGACGATCCAGCTTGAGTGCGACCTTTCCTATGCAGAGCAGCCGGTGATGATCTTGGATCGACAAGTAAAGAAATTGAGATCAAAGGACATTCCATCAGTCAAGATACTTTGGCGTGGTCAGGGCCGTGAGGAGGTCACTTGGGAGACCGAAAGCGAGATGAAGAAGAGGTATCCCCATCTTTTCGAAGGTATGTGTAGTTAGATTTTGAAATTCGGGGACCAATTTCTTTAAGGGGGAGAGATTGTAACACCTTAGGATGTGTTTAGTGACTATTTATATTTAAGTAATGGGTTTTTAACAAAAAGTTTACCAAATTGTGTTTCAAATATTTTTCCTAATTTAATAAATATTTTTCTAAAATTTTCCTAGGCTTGCACACACATGTGCATGTAAACTAGGGTTTTTAAATGAGTTATTACCATGATTAGTGACCATGGTGGGTTAATCATGGGGATTAAGTCTTTTGGGTTTTAATTAAGTTTAATTAAAATTTAATAGTTGCTTTAATTTGAATTTCCTTGGTGTTGACTTGGTGAGAGAGAGAGAGTGCATCATGGCTTAAGCCATGCTTGCAATTAATGAGGAGAGAGAGAGGAGGGGTTGACATTGGGGTGGTGATTTTTCCTCTCATTTCTTTTTTGTTCTTCTCTCAAACCTCACTCTCTCACACACACACACACTTACCGCTTCACACACAGCAGCAGAAGCAAGCAGCACAGCAGCAGCCAGCAATACAGCAGCAGCAAGCAGCAGAAATCAGCAGCAGCAACAGTGAAATCAGCAGCAGCAGTGAGCAGCAACAGCAGCAGCTTCAACTACAGCTCCTTCCCTTCACTTCTTCTTCTTCCTCCAGCTCCCTAAGGTCGAGTGTGGGGTATATTTCCTAAACTTACTCCCTAGTTTACCTGTTTAGTGTAGTTTTGCTTCGGTTAGTGGTTTTTGGTGCGATTTAGTGCGATATGAGGTGTTTAGTGGGAACCTTGGCCAAGTGATGTGTGTTGTGGTGTTAGTAAGTTGTTAGAGTGTTGTTAGGGCCATATTAACCCAGCTTAAACCCCAATTGCACTAAAATACCACCAGATCCCTATTTGATGCAAATTCATCGTTTTTAAGCAAAATTTGAGTTTCTGAAAACTGCTATCGACCCGGTGAGTTCAGAATAATTTTGAGAAGACTGCAGTATAATGGTTAGGTACTGATACCCCAGGTAGAACCCGACCCCCTTTCTTCACGTTTAGGCCGCCGGAATATTCGATCTGGCCGCAATTTGCGGCCAGATGGGGAGGGTTTGGGTTGGGGTTTGGTCCTATGGGTGTCTGCTGCTATGTGGAGTTTTGTGATATACATATTTTTGTAATTTAAGTTCTGTATAAAAATCTGGGACTAAATACCTATTTCTCGTATTTTAAACCTTCGCGACACGCGTGATACATGTGTGGGTTTGGGGTTTCTGCGTATCGCGACGCGTCAGGGTATTTTCTGGCGCGTGATCACACGCTTTAGCGTATCGCGCACACGCGCGATTGGTTTACGACACGGGTGTCTAGTTGGACCGTAATATCACGTTTTTGTGAAATTGAGCTTATGTGTGATATATGTTATGTGATTCTAGGTTCGCAGGCGAGTGAGACGGACGCTGCGAAGAAGGGCAAGCAAGTCGTTGGCTACACTTAGCGCGAGACTTCGGTGAGTAGATTTCACATCTACGGGGATATTGCCCGCATGGCGTTATGCGTCAGGGCTGATAGGACCTTATTATTATATGTTGCATTTACCTCATGGACTGTCATTTCATATTGCATTCCCTGCTATATGTATGCTTAGAATTGATAGAACACCGCACTATTACTAACGGTTTATGTTGCACGAGCACTAATCTGCATGCTACACACACACCGTTAGTAATTGCCATGACACACTCACTGTAGAACTGCCATGATTATATTGCTGTAGTTCATTTCATATATGATTCGATATGACCTTCATGGAAATTGGGAGCCGCATGATATCTTTAAAAACGGAAGCTAATTTTAAAAGCGGTTTTCCCTTATACCTATATCATAGATTGATGTACATAGCACATCGCATTGGATTTACTTCTTGGTGTTGGATTTTCATGTGATTTCTGGTTTTTGAGGACCGTGGGATTTTTAAGAAAAGATGCACTATTTGAAAACCCGGTTTCTCGTGATATGATATTTTGGTGCGTCCACCACGCGTTTTCTCGGTGCTGAGACGTGTGCTTGAAACCCGATTCGAGGAGATGGATGATCCGTTTGCGGGTTCGTGGTGGACCCGGTATGGTTCCCCGGGGCGAGAAATGTTTTTCGTGGAGTAGACGATGAGCCTGGCAGGGTGGCGAGTACCTACCGGTGATTGGTTGGACGTGGCGGTTATCCGGAGGATACTGACCAGAGTTGAGAGATGGATGCGGGATGATCCGGACTACCGGGGCCGAGGGCCGATACCACAGACGGAGCCCGTGGGCTGATCCGGACTGACGGAGCCCGATATATGAGGATTTGCGTGTCGATGCTGGACACGAGTATTTTATGATATTTTGGGTGCCGATGTTGGGCACTCGTGATTTCTCAGAGATTTACAGGATTTGAGGGCCGATGGGTGTGCCGGCGCCTGAGTTATTTGGGATTGGGTGCAGTTGTGGGCACCGATTGTTTTCCACGTTGATATTCCGTGTAGATGTTGTTTATCCCATGCTCAGCATTGATTACCATATATCTCATCCTGTAGTTATTTTACCTGACAGAGCATCTGCATGATTATTGCACATACTGCTTATTTCGCATTGATATCATCTGCTGGCATTTGTTAGAGTAGCGCAATACGTGCATGCTCGCGATTACCTTTATATGTTATCTCTATTCACGAGTTGGCAACTCACCCCCGTTGTGCCACAGTATTTGCAGGTTGCCCTCAGCATTGTCGCGGCAGGCTGTCTTTTGCATCTTTTGGCTACAGATACCACTACAGTTGCGGCGAGAGCTGTTTTGTATTTAGGTGGGTTATGGTATCTGATTACTTTTATTGTATCCCTTTTTGTATCTAGTACTCTCCATCTACCATTTATGTACTGGACTTAGATACTGTGTGAGGACGATGATGTATATTTTGTATTCTGGTGTCGAGCTCGTGGGATCCGACTGTTTTTATTTGCAGTTTATATTCTGTGATGTTTACTTATTGCTCATTCTTCGCTACGGCGTCATATATTACTCTTGTGATGATGGTTTCCGCCGTTGGGCGTGATTGCTCCCGTTTGGGAATATTTTGTTTCATTATATCTCATTTTTACTCACATCCTCTTTTATACCTGGCCTTGGGGCTACTTTTACAAAGAAAATGCTGCCAAAATTATTTAAATGATTAAGTAACTTTAAAAGAACTTATTGAATTATTTAAGGTTTTCTAAATGTTTTACTAAATGTTTTCAACACTCACTATTTTTTTTAAATGGTTTTGATTTCTGGGTTCGGCTTACTTAGTCGCGTTACGCCTGTAGACGTAGCGTGGTTAAGTGCCGGTCACGAGTCAAAATATTCGGGTCGTGACAAATACCGGGAGAGACGAATCCTGTCTAACCGTCACTGCCTCCAAGTGCTTCAGGACTGCACCCAACTACTACCTGTTTGCACGACTCCTTTGAGCCATGGTAGGGTAGTAATCTAAGTACTGTGGGAACACACTCGAGGCGAAGTGACAGTGTCAAGTCAGCGGACTAAGCTGTACTCATGTCACCTGGGAACTGATAACTGACGATAGGTATAGTACCAACCAACAGTTCCCGACGAGTCCTGTCCAGTGTACTCGTAACCCAATGAGCACCCGCATACTATCTCCAGTACGACGTACTGATGGCTGTAGGACAGACCATCTCCCACACTGGGATGAGAAGCGCATACGCTAGTCTACTCCGGAGTATCGATGCCCTGTCTCGATAGTCCTGCGACTAGGGACCTGCATAAGGATGTGCTTATAGATTACCCAGCCCCCACTAGTGTGACTGCCATCACAACGCTGGTAATCAAGCAAAGATCCTAAGGGCTCCACTAATGTGTATAGGTGATATACTAAAATAAACACATGTACACATTGAAGTAAAAACAAACCAAGTAGCATACTACTATATTGAGCAAGATTGTTTATACAAGGTGAATATCCCAAGCTTCCATTAAGTAATATACAAACTAGTACGATACAGTAATGGCCTCTAGGGCATATACACTAACACTTTCATGGCAAATCATGATTCGCTCCTGGCAATATTCCAGTCGTAGCGATACGGATGCTAAGATTGGCATCAGATTTCAAGTTCCACACTCGCGATAAAAAATCAGCGAGCCAAAAATGCATATGAAATAGCCGAAATGATGGGGCAACTTGCAACGAAATCAGCAAGTAAAAATGTATGCATACAAAAACAGCCAAAATGATTGGGCAACTCGCAATAAAAAGCAGCGAGTAAAAAGAAAAATAGCCGAAATGATTGGGCAAAGCGAAAAATAGCCGAAATGATTGGACAATCGCGACCTTCGCGATATAGAAGCTGAAATAATAGAGCATCGCGGAAAGAAAATAATAATAAAAAAAGAGTGAAACTGCTGCCCTACAGGTGAGATCACATCGATCCCTGTATACAATCCAGGGGCACAAACAAAAAGGGAACTATACCTTCCCAACAGGCTCCACCAGAAAGCGAAGCCAAATCTCGACGGTTCATAGACAACCTAGAGACAACCTCGACATTTGCCGCAATATTGCAGACACGATGTCAACAAACGGAGCCATGGCAAAATCCCAGCTCCACCTCGACGTTCGTCTCAATACAGCAGACGAGATTGTTCCCCTCCGAACGGCGGCCGGCGACGTCGGGACGTCACGTGCCTGAGGTTCGGGGCAGATGCTATTTGGTTTTTATCCGTCCACCTCTTCGAAGATGCCAAGTTGATTTATGGCACCGTGTATCGAAGGTTTAGACGGATGCGGCCGATGTAGCAGACTTTGTCAGATTCCCCCTCGCTTGAGGGGTTTTTGATTGTGGGGACGCTCTTCCCTGCAGGCGCAAGCCCCTGCAGTTAATTACGCTACCGCTTTGCGGTAACAACTTTCTCCTTCTCCAGAATTTCACTTCGTGTCGTGTGTGTTTGTTTTGTTTGTGGCTGCCCGTGGATTGTATACGGAGACTGAGTAATGCCGTCGCCCGTAGGGCGTGGATTAATCCAAATCCGTATTTACTTAGATTTGGGTTTGGTGTTTTTAGTTTAAGGATGCATTAGTCGCGTTGCGACTAAGATCAACTTAAACATTCGTCAAGGATACGTTAGTCTTGCTTTGGACTAAGATCAACCTGACGTGGTGATTCATTTAATTTATGGCCATCGGGACTCATCACCTCTCTAACATCGTTGAAGGATTACAACGATAGGTGTCAGAGGAGCTCAGAGATGTACCCTTGAACCAAAGCTGATTGAGGGTTTTATAGTCCATTTAAGTGCTTAAGGATACGTTAGCCGTATTTGGGGCTAAGATCAACTTAAACGGGATCGTTTAGATCCGGCAAAAGAGCAATTGGCTCTATTGTTCCAGTTTAGGGACTTAGTGGTCCCTTATTAGTTTAGGGACGTCTCGGTCCGATACCAGTTTAAAGACGTAGTGGTCCATTATTAGTTTAGGGACGTTTCGGTCCGATGCCAGTTTAGGGACGTAGTGGTCCATTATTAGTTTAAGGACATTTCGGTCCATCGCCAGTTTAGGGACGTGGTGGTCCGTCATTAGTTTAGGGACATTTCGGTCCGATGCCAATTTAGGGACGTAGTGGTCCATCATTAGTTTAAGGACGTCTCGGTCCAATATTAGTTTAAGGACGTCTCGGTCCGATATTAGTTTAAGGACGTCTCGGTCCAACATTAGTTTAAGGACGTCTCGGTCCAACATTAGTTTAAGGACGTTTCGGTCCGATATTAGTTTAAGGACGTTTCGGTCCGATATTAGTTTAGGGACATCTCGGTCCAATGCCAGTTTAGGGACGTAGTGGTCCATCATTAGTTTAGGGACATTTCGGTCCGATGCCAGTTTAGGGACGTAGTGGTCCATCATTAGTTTAAGGACGTCTCGGTCCAATATTAGTTTAAGGACGTCTCGGTCCGATATTAGTTTAAGGACGTCTCGGTCCACGAGTTTAAGGACCCCGCAGTCCATAGCGATGTGTGGTCGTTGGGACCCGTCACCTCTTTGACGTCGTTGAGGAATTACAACGATGGATGTCAAAGGAGTTCGGAGATGTACCCTCGAACCGGATGTAGATTGATTTAGGAGAGCCATTTTGCTCAGTCAATTTAATTTAAGGACTTATGGCCACGATTGGGCTAAGTCTAATTGAAAATGTCCAACATTTTATTTGCTTTTGGATTGCATTTCTTTTTATTTTTATTTGGGCTTTGCCCAGAAAGGATGCAAAGCATCAATTTGTTTTGGGCTCTGCCCCTTTTTATTGTATTGCAATTTAATTTGGCCTACTAGGCCCCTCTGATTTGGGCCTGGCCCTTCAGTAAAATGCATTGCATTTGTCAGGCGCTTTGCGCCAATCACTGAGCGCAAGCGCTTGTGGTGAGGACACGTGTCATACTCTGGTGAGCGCAAGCGCAACAGCGCAGTGCGCTGCGCTAGTGCGCTGTGATGTTGCGCTGCTGACACGTGGCGCGCTCTGGTGAGTTGCGCCCGTTCCAGAGAGCGAAGCTCTATTTCAAGACGCGTAGCGCAAGTTGTTCTGCAGCTGACACGTGGCGCGCTCTGGTGAGTTGCGCCAGTTCCAGAGAGCAAAGCTCTATTTCAAGACGCGTAGCGCAAGTTGTTCTGCAGCTGACACGTGGCGCGCTCTGGTGAGTTGCGCCAGTTCCAGAGAGCAAAGCTCTATTTCAAGGCGCGTAGCGCAAGTTGTTCTGCAACTGACACGTGGCGCGCTCTGGTGAGTTGCGCCAGTTCCAGAGAGCAAAGCTCTATTTCAAGGCGCGTAGCGCAAGTTGTTCTGCAGCTAACACGTGGCGTTCTCTCAGGAGCGCAACAGCGCAACTTGGAAGTGCAAAGCACTAAGAATCTTTTTAGATTCCAGAAAGGAAGTGCAAAGCTCTGTTCAAGTTCTTGGTCTAAATTAGATCAAAGAAAAAAATAAATTTCTTCTTTATTCGAAGAACCAGAGGTTCGCAGAAGTGCAAAGCACTATTCTTTTATTGTTTACATCGTTTTTAAAGAACCGAAGGTTCACAAGAAGTGCAAAGCACTGTTTTCTTCTTTTTTATAAAGATCATTGATCTTATATTTTTTTGTTTTAGACTAATGGTCTTTTAGAAGGAATTTCTTCTAATCCATGAAGGTTCTTTACCTCTTTCTTGAAATTTTCTCGGAGTTCTTTCTGTTTAGGGTTCTTGAATTCTCAAAAAAAAACTCGATGCCTTTGAATTGAGGCCTAAGGTCCTTTTTATAGTGCTCACAAATTAGTTAAATTTGTTAAAGAGATCATCCTCTGAGTGATTTGGGGAATTTTCCCTACCGTTGGATCTTTGATCCAAGGGCTTCTGCCTTGTAGAAGAAAATCTTCTTGTTTCAACAAGAACAGAAAAGATTTCTTAAAAATCTTAATTTAATTTGGCGCAGATGCCCCAGCGCATGACACGTGTCGCGCAGCGCAGAGCGTAGCGCAACTGCGCTAGTGCATCTGCGCTGACACGTGTCGTGCAGCGCAGAGCGCAGCGCAACTGAAGCGTTGCTTCAGGCAAATAGAGCTCTGCTCTGATTGGGCGCGTCTTCTTGGGCGCAGCGCTGATACATCTGCGCCTGACACGTGGCGCGTTGCGCTCAGCGCAAAGGATCTGAAGCGTTGCTTCCTTTGAACAGAGCTTTGCTCTGATTGGGTGCGCTGCGCGACAGTATCTGCGCTGGACACGTGGCGCAGAGCGCTAGCGCAAAGGATCTGAAGCGTTGCTTCCTTTGAACAGAGCTTTGCTCTGATTGGGTGCGCTGCGCTAATGTATCTGCGCTGGACACGTGGCGCAGAGCGCGCAGCGCAAAGGATCTGAAGCGTTGCTTCCTTTAAACAGAGCTTTGCTCTGATTGGGTGCGCTGCGCTAATGTATCTGCGCTGGACACGTGGCGCAGAGCGCTAGCGCAAAGGATCTGAAGCGTTGCTTCCTTTGAACAGAGCTTTGCTCTGATTGGGTGCGCTGCGCTAATGTATCTGCGCTGGACACGTGGCGCAGAGCGCGCAGCGCAAAGGATCTGAAGCGTTGCTTCCTTTAAACAGAGCTTTGCTCTGATTGGGTGCGCTGCGCTTGAGACTTGAAGCGTTGCTTCGAAAATTTAAATTTTGAATTCAAACAGAGCTTTGCTCTGATTGGGCGAAACAAATGCCCCCCCAACGTTGCGCTCACGTGGCGCACACGTGAGTGCAACGGTGGCAACCCCTTCTGACCGTTGGATTGAGGGGGAATTCCAAGAGGCGCAAGCGCCTTATAAATAGGGCCTTTTAACCCTTAGAAAATCTCACCATTTTCTTGGATTTAGATTTTCAGAGCTCTGCTCTTTGCTTAAGAATTTCAGAGCTTTGCTCTTGTTTTCAGAACTCTAGAGCTTTGCTCTTATCTCCCAAAGTTTAGAAAACTTTTAGGTAATAATTAATTTTAAAATTAAGTTAAGTTAATTTAAATCAATTTTAACCAATAGAGCTCTGCTCTCATGGATCTTTTGATCTGAAGAAATTCCTTTTAGGGTTTCATTAACAGAGCTTTGCTCTCACAAATCCATAGATCTACAGAGATCTTATTCATGGGTTCTAACCCATGAACAGAGCTTTGCTCTTTGAATCAAATGTAGATCTTTTAGATCTGAAACAAATGAAGAATTTTTCTATAAGCTTTCGTGGATCTTTTTTTTTTTATTTCAGAAATTTTAATTTTAAATTTCTTTTCAAAAACTTGCTTTTTGATGGAGTATTATAGAGCTAAGCTCTTTCTTAAGGAATTTTAATTCTTTTGAGACCAGAATTTGACAAGTGTCACTCTGTGACAGAGCTTTGCTCTGAAAGAGGAGATTCTCTCCTTGTCTCTAGGGATTCTCTCCCCCTTTTTTATTATGGGAATGTTCCCCCTAAGGACCAACTGACAATCTCATCCAATGATGAGTTTGTCTCTTTAATTGACGTATTGTCATTTAGATTTTGTGGGTCCCTCTTTGGTCCCCTACTCACTGCACTGGGGTGCGGTGTAATTAATTAATTTTGATTTTAATTAATGCATTTTCTTCTTTCAATGTCAAACGTTGGGATTACAACACTGACGGCTACATTGCTCTTTTTGCAGCGATCATGTCTGAAGACACTTCATTCCCGTTTGTCCGCTCGGAGGAAGGATTCCCAGAGGCGCCTTTGGACCGTGAGGTCCTGACCATGATCAAGGCATACGACCCTGAGCATAAGAGTCTCCACCTCTGGGGGTCGTGGTACAATCAGATCATTATGGGCCGACGGAGCTTTACATGCGCGGTGCCGTCGGAACCCATAACGGCGATTCATTATGCTACCCCACCCTCGGTGCAGTATGCCGTGGAGCTGGCAGACTGGACATCAAAAGGTTTTCTACATCCCGCTATAGATGCGATACCGGTCCAGCGTCCTATGGTTTTGGACATCCTAGGACGTCGTATCTGTCAAGGTGAAGCGCGGCCTTGGGGGCAATCGTATAACCTTGGTTTGATTCCCCGCCACCCGATTGGCTATCTGCCATGGGCCCGGTATATCCTGTCGACGAAGAAGTCACAGTTGATAAGACTAGGATTGTACACCGCAGTCTACGTCTCTCTCTTCCAATATCCTACGCTCCCCACCTGGTGGCTCAAGGCCTTCTTGGAGCAATGGAATATTCCCACCCACACTTTCCTTGCCATGGATCGGGAAGTGTCAATTTCTCTGGAGGAATTTGCGGAGGTATCCGGCTTACCGGTGATGGGGGAACATTATGAGGAGCTGCTCCCAACAGACGTGTACGTTTTCGGAGCTAGGCCAATGGTAAGGGGGGTCACTCCGGATACTGCTGTTCAACACCAGTTCCCAAGCTTAATTAACGTGTTGAACATATATGAGTCTCTCTTCGTTGAACATGGGAGTCGAGGAGTTAACTTTGAGGATTTCATTGCTCGGTTCCTTCACCCCAACGCCCTCTCTGCGGCCACTGCCAAGTCTGCCACCCTCGAGGACCCTTTCGGTTTAGGTTTGGATAACCTGCCGGCGAACGAAATAGGTCAAAAGGATTTCTTTCTTCCTAACTTTCCAACCGTGTCTCTTGCAGAAGTAGCGGCCCCTGGGATGGATGAGGAGACCTTTTTCTTGGGGTTTCTCGGGTTATGGTTGAGTTGGTTCGCTATCCCAATGCACTCTCATCGAATGCGACCCTCTGTCTTTTATCCAGCACATCGGATGGTCATCGGGGTGAAGGTAGCTGTTGGGATCGCCGGCCTGGCACACTTATACCACGGTCTCAGTCGAGCGGCGAATGCCAGTGAGCCCGGGGTTTTGCATGTGGTCTTCCCGATGCATTACTTCGCGTCGTGGCTCGAGTTACACACGGCGGGTGTCTTCGGGATGCACAAGAGGCCCTCGTTCTTTGACAAGAGCGGTTTTCCTCGCATTATACAACTGATCGGTGCATCAATTGTAAACCCTTCACAACGGAACGCTAGGGGCTTGCTCCTTCGCCCCCATACCGTCGAAGCCGGGATGTCCTTTGTCGATAAGGTGTTGACCGTTGGAAAGGTGTCTACCACCGTGACGCGGCCATTACAGGATATCTTTAAGGATGGAGCTTCTGTTTTAACGGCCCGGGAGACCCTCCACTTATATTCCATTAGACCGGGCTTTTTAGTTTTTAGGCAGAATGATGTGGCAATTTTTATGAGGTATAACCCACATCGTTTTGCTCAACAACTGGGCTACGATCAAGGGGTCCCCTTGGAAGCCTTTTTGGTGGAACCAGCTGCCACTGAAGAGGGGATGGAGAACGCCTTGCACCATTTCATGCGCGTGAATACGACCTCTCGTTTTTTTATTAATGCGCCGACTTACGCTCCGAGACTCCTCAATGTGTACAAAGACTGGTACAATCATGCGACAGGGGCAGTCATAAAGGAGGAAAGGCGACTGTTGGTCGATCGTAAGGGTGCACTTCCAGGTACCGATCGCACCGCTCCCTTGGTTCCTAGGACCCCAGTAATCGCTCCCTTAAAAGATGCCGGGGGCAGACCATCACGTGCGCAAAGTCCTCCACGTGAATTATCACTTCCTGATATCGCGGAAGTACCTCCTGCACCCTGTGCTCAGGTGGAAGCAATGGTTGTACCCTCGCCGGAGTCTGGCGTGGGTGCGGACATCGGGACTCGTCGTCCCAGAGTAGCTGCTAAACGGAAGTCGATCCCTCGCGGGCCCAGGGTCGGAGGGCAAAAGAAAAAGAAGTCGCTCTTTGCAGCGGACGTTGCGTTCGGCCAGGAACCCCACGCTCCTTATTCCGAGGGTCTGCTCGAATATGGGACTAACGCGGGATTAGTGATGCCGCCGCCGGACGATACAGACTTGGAAGCTGCTCTCAGAGCTTCAGCATGGCTGGTGAAGCGTGATGCGTGGCTGGCTAAGCTTGCGCAATCAGGTAACTAGTAGTCACTTTTTCTTTATTGCAACGTATTTTCTTCGTCATTTCATTATATATATATATATATATTTTTTTAACTAACGCTTTTCTTTTTTTTTTTTTTCAACAGGCATCACCGATGAAGAAGCCATTGCCGCTTCTCTGAAGACTTTCCAGGAGGAGGAACGTCTCAGAGAATCTATGGGTCTGAGTAAGTTTCGATTCATCGAATTTTTCATTTTCCTTGCGTTATGGTCGACCTAACCTTTCCATCTTAATTGCAGGGACTTCAATGCCGCTCCCTCCTAGCGACGCAGATGTTCTACCAGCGGCCGATGTTCCTGTTTCCTCTAGGACACCGCAGGAGGCTCATCTCGGAGAGCCGATGAGAGATGCCTTGAAGGCTCTGGAGGCATCCCTGAATGAAGATGATGATGCCTTGAAGGAGGCATCACGGAGGTCCCTCATGACCGCTCGGGAGGAGAGGAAACGGTTGAGGCGTGAGGCGAAGGCGCGTAGGGCTGCCTTGGCTATGGGAGCGGGCCCTAGCACCGTTCCTCGAGCTGATACTCCCTCTGAAGAGGCCCCTGTCGCCCTGTCCACTGCCCGCAGAGGGGTGGCACGTGCAGCTCGGAGCGCGAACGGTAAATCCGCCTCAGGTAATGTTTCTCTTGGAGTTTTTGTTATAAGTATCTTAATGTCGTTTGTCCTTACATCTCTCATCTTGCAGGACCAAGTCCGATCGAGGGGGAGGCGGAAACCGTCAATCTCGAAGGGACAGAGAGGGCAGTACCTGCCGAACTCGAGCCGACGGTGGGCAATGTCGTTGTGGCTTTGGAGCTTGGGGTAGAGGTTGAGGGGCCTGCAGCCGATAAGGTCACGGATGCTGAACCCGAAGTGGTGGCAGATGACGTGATCATTATAACTGAGCCCAGAGTGGCGGCGAATGAGGCGCTCGAGACCGGTGATCCCCCGGCGATGGTGGACGATACAACCGCCACTATTGAGCCTGAGATGGTAGTGGGCGAGGTGGCCACGATTCCTGAAGACGAGCCAACCGCTCCTTCTCTGGAATCTGGCAATACTCCAGTCATAGCTCTTCCCGTCTACGGTCCTCCGCCGTCTCCCGGGCTTGCGAGCACGACGACAGTCCCTATTGAATCGGGCGATGAGGCCACAGGCGGTGGTCTCATGTCGATAGAGGAGGGAGTCGTCTCTGTTTCCGCCGGGAGCTCCTCAGGTACACCTTAAGTTGTTGTTTTTTTTATTTGCTTTACAATCTTTTCTGACAAGTTCATTTTTCGTAATGCAGGTGCAGCTAGTGTTGATGCCCCACTACTTGAGGGAGCTCCCTCCACGACTGCCTTGGCGATGGTTACCCCTCGGCCCTCTCTTACACCGTCAAAGATGTTGGAAGGTATGGGTTTATAACTTATTAATCCTATGTTTGAGATATACAGTTTATGTACTGAAGTCACACCGTTGTATCTTTCAGGAGTGCTTTTTGATCATCTCTATCAAGTGTTGCTCCCACACTTCTCCTTCCCATCTGAATTCGCCTCCCCGTCTGGTGGCGCTGGTGAGTACTTGTTCCCGATTGGTAGCTTTGTCTTTTTAGCGGTAGAATTATTTCCAACTCTCTCTTGTTGTGACTGCAGCGTTGCAAATCGAAGGGGGAGCAGGAAGATCGGCTGTGCCACCAGTCCTTCCGGACTTGCCACCTGTCTCCACTGGTATAGTAAACCATTTTATCAATGACTTCCTTCATATCTATTGAATCATCATCTAATCGCATTTCGTCTTTTTCCAGCCGTCGTTCCAGTCTCGGTGCCTTTCGAGTCTCGCATTACAATACCAGGCGGCCCTTCCCAGCGACGGCCGTCCTCAAAAGGTGCCGCGAATAGTTTGCGCATGTTGAGCGACTACATTGAGGAACTCGACATCGAGGCTCCTGTATCTGCTGAGGACTTCGCCACGACGGTTAACCCAATGTTGGCGATATTTGCCACCTTCCATGACGAGGGTATTGTTGCCTCCTGGGTTAACTATTGTCGGGAGGTCGAGGCTCGCCTTCATCAGTTGGAGTCAATGCGCCCGTCCCCCGAGACTTTGGCCTTGAGCACTCAACGGGGAGCATGGCTCGAGCAAAGCGCTTCTCGTTTCCGTCATCTGGAACAAGAAGTGGCTTTGAGGCTGAAGGAGTGCCAAGATTCTTCGAGCAGAACTGCTCGCTTGCGTGCCGAAGTTGAGGCGAACGCTGCTGAGGTAAAGACCGTGTTCGAGGGTCTTCTGGAGCGCATGTCGAATGGGCTGAGATTAAAGCGGGCACTTGATGTCGCCGAGCATGACATTCCAGGCCGTGAAGCTGCTTATCAAGCCGTCAGGGATCAGCTTGCCTCCGTCGCACAGCAACGGGCCCAGGTGGAGGCGGAGTTGGCAGTCGCATCCAATCAGGAAAAGGCATGGAAGGAGGTGTACGAACAACTGATAGAGCTATTTAAGACGCTTCCTTCCCAATAGCTGCCTTTGTATCAGTGTATTTGTAAAAAATTTCTTTTCTGAGTAACGTGTACCCTTTCTTCGCTCTTTTGTATGATTCACCATGTATTTGATTGAGGTCAATGAATAAAGATACACACTTTCTTTTGCAATATCTTGTATGTTCTTTTGTTTTCTGCCTTTACACCATGATGTTGTCGATGAATTTGATTGGCATACAACTTAATTTCTCCAAGAGGCGGCGATGGCTTAGGCCGCAGGTTCAGATCTGCCGCCTAAGACTTTTCAATTCTATGAGCCGTGAGGGTCTCATAGAGATTTTTCTCCCTACGGATCGAGAGGATCTCATAGGTGGATTTTCTCCTTAGGAATCGTGAGGATTCCTAAGTGTGGTTTTCTCTTATAAGTCGTAAGGATCCTATAAGAGCATTTCTCCCTCTTACGAGTCGAGAGGACTCGTAAGCGGTTGTTTCCCTCTTTGTCGAGAATCGACTTCAGAGAGTGAGACCCGTGAATAGTATGCAAGAGACCATTTAGGATTGACTTGCAGGGTCCCATTGTTCAGGAAGCAAGTTTTTGAATCCTTACTGCCCGAGATGTGAGTCAAAGAAGCTCTCGTCACGGAGTGTTTGTATCCGTGAGTTGAGAAGTTTGCTGGGATTATTTGTTTCCTCAGCGCCAAGGATTATTTGTGTCCTTGGGGTTTGAAACGAGTCGATGGTTCCTACGGAGGCACTGGTGGCTCTGCGGGTCGACGCGGATCAGAAGGCTCTCGTCAAGGAGTGTTTGTATCCGTGAGTCGAGGAATTTGCTAGGGATTATTTGTGTCCCAAGCGCCAAGGATTATTTGTGTCCTTAGGGTTTGAAACGAGTCGATGATTCCCACGGAGGCTCTGGTGGATCTACAGGTCGACGCGGATCAGAAGGCTCTCGTCAAGGAGTGTTTGTATCCGTGAGTCGAGGAATTTTGCTAGGGATTATTTGTGTCCCAAGCGCCAAGGATTATTTGTGTCCTTAGGGTTTGAAACGAGTCGATGATTCCCACGGAGGCTCTGGTGGCTCTACAGGTCGACGCGGATCAGAAGGCTCTCGTCAAGGAGTGTTTGTATCCGTGAGTCGAGAAATTTTGCTAGGGATTATTTGTGTCCCAAGCGCCAAGGATTATTTGTGTCCTTAGGGTTTGAAACGAGTCGATGATTCCCACGGAGGCTCTGGTGGCTCTATAGGTCGACGCGGATCAAAAGGCTCTCGTCAAGGAGTGTTTGTATCCGTGAGTCAAGGATTTTGTTAAAGTCACTGGCTTCTTCGGTTGAAATGAGCCGTTGAGGTTTGGCTTCGTCGTTTGACAGAATCCGCTGGGGAAGTATGGTTTCTTCTTTGTTTACGCCCTTGGATTGTATACAGGGATCGATGTGACCTCTACTGTAGGGCCAAAGTTTTATCATTTCTTCTTTTATTTTATTTTATTTCCGCGATACTCTATCATTTCAGCTTTTATATCGCGAAGGTCGCGATTGCCCAAACATTTCGGCAATTTTTTCATGCATACACCCTTTTTTTTTTTTTTTTTTTTTTTTTTTGCAAGTCGTCCCATCATTTCGGCTATTTCGTATACATGTGCGGCCTACTGGCTTTTCGCTGTAAACCTGAATTTGGACACCGATTTCGGCATCAGCACCGCTACAACTGGGATATTGCCAGGAGCGGATCATCATTTGCCTCTGTCGTTGTCAAACAAAGGAGGCTTAGCGACCAGGGTTAAGGTCCCGTCGACTAAGGCTTTTGACTTCATGAGCCGTAAGGGTCTCACAAAGTTATTTCTCCCTACAAGTCGTGAGGATCTTATAGGTGCATTTTCTCCTTAGGGATCGTGAGGATTCCTAAGTGTATTGTTCCGCTGTAAGTCGTAAGGATCCTACAGGAAGGTTTTCTCCTTATAAGTCGAGAGGACTTACAAGTGTTGTTTGCTGTACAAGCACATCCCTAGTCATGGATGGGACTTTGTTAGGGAAATATTTATTTGTGCCCGTGGATTGTATACAAGGGTCAATATGAGCCGCTTGTAGGGCAGCATTGGAAGTTTGTGGGGGTTTGCTTAAGCACAGGTTTAGGTCTCTGTGACTTAAGACTTTCAAATCTTATGAGCCGTGAGGGTCCCATAAGAGAGTTCTCCTTACGAGTCGTGAGGATCTCGCAAGTGTATTTTCTCCTTAGGAGTCGTGGGGATTCCTAAGTGTGTTGCTCCCTTGTGAGTCGTAAGGATCTCACGCGGGTGGTTTCTCCTTATAAGGTCGTGAGGACCCTATAAGTGTCTTCAACGAGGTTGCGCCCTTTCAGGTTTTCACAAACACTCGCCGGTAGTCCTGTTGTTTTTACTCACGGAGCCCTTTCGGGTTTTCATCCGTGCCCATTTTGCTTATGGACTTACCGTTTTTTTTTTTTTTTTTTTTTTTTTTTTTTTTTTTTTATCTCGTCAGCCTAAAGATGCTGTGGTAGTAGTTTAAAGACGTTTCGGTCTGTTATTAGTTTAAGGACATCTCGGTCCGCTATTAGTTTAAGGACATTTCGGTCCAATGTGGAGAGGGCTGACTACTGCTTATAAAGCTTGGGCTTAGGAAGACAGCGAGCGGACATAGTCGTCGTCATCTGCTATTGACCTAGGCTGTGGCCCATTAAGCGTAGTATTTCTTTAAGAAGCGACCGTTTATTGGTCTGAAGGGTCTTTCACCGTGCATGTCCATGAGTAGATAGGCCCCGCCCTGGTAGACCTTATCGATGATGTAGGGTCCTTCATAGTTTGGCTCAAACTTTCCCCGCTTGGCACGATTGGGGATCATGGGCCTTTTGACCACTAGCACTAGTTCGCCTTGATGGAACGTTCTCGGTCGGGTCAATCTTTCGTATGAGCGCGTCATCTTTGCTTTATAAGCCTCTAGATTTTGTTGCGCTATGAGCCGTGTTCCTTCAAGGGCGTCAAGCTCCTCAAGCCGAAGGTGAGCATTTTCTACGTTCGTCAGCTCGTGGTGGACTGCTACTCGTAGAGAGGGTAACTCTATCTCGAGGGGGAGTATTGCTTCCGTCCCAAATACCAACGCGTATGGCGTTGTTTTTGTGGCTGTCTTGAACGTAGTTCGATACGCCCAAAGAGCTTCTTGCAGCCTCTCGTGCCAGTCTTTTTTATTTCGGGATACTGTTTTCTTTATGATCTTCGTCAAGGTCTTGTTGAAGGCCTCAGCTAGACCGTTAGCTCGCGGATTATAAACTGATGAATATCTCCAGTCTATATTGTGCTGCTGTGCGAAACGGCTAATCTTATGACTTCGGTAGGCTGGCCCATTGTCAGAGATGATCCTTCTCGGGGTTCCGAACCGGTATATGACGTGCGTTTTGAAGAAATGGAGAATGTTCTCCGTCTTCACTTCCCTCAACGGTACCGCCTCCGCCCATTTGGAGAAGTAATCAGTCGTCGCCAAGATGAAACGATGTCCTTTTGACGATGCTGGTTCGATGGGACCGACTATGTCAGTTCCCCACATTTCGAACGGCCAACTAGCCACTGTTGGGTGCAGTGGATTAGGATGCTGATGGATAAAGTCCCCATGAATTTGGCACAAGTGACATTGTCCGGCGTATTCCAGGCAATCCTGCATCATCGTAGGCCAGTAGTAGCCCATCCGCTTTATCTTTAATTTCATTTTAGGGCCTGCTTGGTGGGAACCACAGAGTCCGTCGTGAACCTCTTGGACGACCCTTCTCGCCTCGTCAGGTCCTAAGCATCTTAGCCACAGAGAGTCGAATGACCTTTTATACAAAGTATCATTGACGAAGGCGAAAGACAGAGCCCGTTTCGTGAGCTGATGTCTTGTGGACGCTTCTTCAGGTATTCGGTGGAACTTGAAGTAATCTATGAAGACTTCTCTCCAGTCCTCGGTATTTTCCCTGTCTTTTGTTTGCAGGGTTGTCTCCTCTTCCGCTTCTTTTTCTTCAGACGATTTTGGAGATATTTCTGTTGGGGCGAGCACTCGACGGCTTTGTACTATGATTTTAACGTCGTCGAGGTTCTCGTCAGCCAGTTCTTTAGCAAGTTTGGCTAGTGCGTCTGCTTTGCTGTTTTCCGCACGCGGTATACTTTCCAACGTGTAGGAGGGAATTTGGGTTAGCAGTTGCTGCACTTTTTCACCGTATTTTATTAATTCCGGTTTACATGTTTGGTAATCGCCGTTCACTTGACTGACGACCAATTGGGAGTCCCCATATATGAGGAGGCTCTCAATTCCCATATCGATGGCGATCTCGAGGCCTGCTATCAGAGCCTCATATTCAGCTTCATTATTCGTTCTCGGTTCTGTCAAGGAGAAGGCGAAGCGCATTATCCCTCCTTGTGGAGTCACGAAGATAAGTCCCACCCCCGATTTGATCATTGGTGTACTTTGTTTGTGCTTTTTCATGGAAGACGCTCCATCGAAATACAGCTCCCAACGGCTATCACCACTGTCGATTGCGTCAAACGCATGTCTGTCTGGAAGATCGCAATTTAATGGAGAATCGGCGGGTATGGGATGTTCAGCGAGGAAGTCGGCGATAGCCTGGCCTTTCACTGCTTTGAGAGGTTGATACGTGATCGAAAACTCCATCAAAAGTAGGGCCCATTTAGCGAGTCGCCCTGTCAATACGGCCTTTGACATTAAGTATTTAAGGGGGTCCACCTTTGAAATCAAACGGACCTCGTGTGCTAATGCATAGTGCCTAAGCTTTGTTATTGCGAAGATCAACGCCAGGCAGTGTTTTTCAATGGGAGAGTAATTGCTTTCTGCCCCCAGCAGAACTCGACTTAGGTAGTAGAGTGCTCTTTCTTTCCCTTGGTCGTTCTCTTGTGCCCATAATGCGCCTAAGGAACCTTCGAGGGCGGTTGTATAAAGAATGAGAGGCTTCCCTTTAACCGGGGCAGCCAGCACGGGTGGGTTCTGCAAGTATTGCTTGATCTCATCCAGTGCGCCTTGACATTTTTGATCCCAAACGAATGGGGTTCCTTTCTTCATCAGGTGACTATAGGGACGGCACTTTCCTGAAAGGTTGGCTATAAATCGCCGTATGTATGCGAGTTTCCCTTGGAGAGACCGAAGTTGCTTGAGAGTTCTCGGCGGAGGCATTTCCATGATCGCTTTAATCTTTGAAGGATCTATTTCAATACCTCGATGCCGAACAACGAATCCCAGGAATTTGCCCGAGGAAACCCCGAACGCACATTTAAGAGGATTCATCTTCAAGTTGTACTGCCGAAGACGTTGAAACACGGTCTTCAGATGCTCAAGATGTTCGTCGTATGATTTGCTCTTGACCACGAGATCGTCGATGTAGCATTCGACGATTTCGTGTATAAGGTCGTCGAAAATCTTTGTCATGGCCCTCTGATAAGTAGCACCGGCGTTCTTCAAACCAAAGGGCATCACTTTATAACAAAATATACCAAGAGGAGTCCTGAAGGCTGTGTGCTTCTGGTCTTCGGGATGCATTTTTATCTGGTTATACCCCGACGAGCCGTCCATGAAGGAGAAAACCTCATGAGTGGATGTATTGTCTATCATAAGTTCAGTAACTGGCACTGGGAAATCATCTTTTGGGCAGGCTTTATTAAGATCCCGAAAGTCTACGCATATGCGTACTGTCCCATTTTTCTTCATTACTGGGACGATGTTGGCAATCCATTCAGGGTACTGAACTTCCTGAATGAAGCCAGAGTCGATTAACTTTTTGACTTCGGTGTTTATGCTCATCTCAAGCTCGAGTCGCATTCTTCTCGGCGCCTGTTTGATTGGCTTGACGTCTGGGGATATTGCTAGTCTATGTACAGCAACTTCTGGATCTAATCCCGGCATCTCGGAATAGTTCCATGCGAAGCAATCTTTATGCTGCACAAGGACGTCTTTTAACGCAGCCACCCTCTCTTCAGACAGCAGCTCGCTGACGAATGTCGGTCGCGGATCATCTACTGTCCCCAACTCAATTTTCTTAAGATTGTCTGCGGTGGTATGGATTCCGTCCTCCAGTTCTTTCGGAGCTGGGGGAAATTCTGAGATCACCTCATCGCTGCCGCTTTCAAAGCACCAAGGGAGGTTGTTCATATCCTCGGACCCTTCTTTTAATATTGTTATCACATGGCAGGTGCGAGTTTCCTGCTGATCCCAATGCGAGGTTGGTCTTGTTCTTGTGTTTTTGGGTTCGTGCTTTTGCGGCGGCGCTACCTTCCAACTGTCAGACAATGCGAACTTGCCAAGCTGATATTGATCCTCCGCCCAATTCTTAAAGGTGAAGCAATCTTCGAGTGGATGCCCTATTACTCGATGGTAAAAGCAATATTTTGGGTTGGAGACTTCGCCCGCCTGCTCAGGATGTTTAGACTCTGGCAGAGTAAGCATTTGATGTTTCAGAGCAAGCTCAAGTATTTTCCTTGTTTTGTTCTGAGGAAATGAGTATGCTCGACCCATTTTCTTCATGATGGCTTGGTCAACAACGCTTGACTCTCGGATGCGTGGCTTCTTAGCTTTGCTTTGCGGTTGTCGAGCGCTTCTCTTGCCTTTCAACTTATTTCCGCCTTCGAGTCGAACTTTCTTCATAGTAGGTTGACAAGGGGCGACGTTTTCGTCTTTCATCGCCCGCTGAAGGAGGCGCCGTGTCTTGGCCTTCTCATAGATTGCCATTTCACGATCATGATCATCTCGGGATTCTCGACTGGCATCCCTTGTAGGTTTGCTCATTTGGCCTTCAGACGATGGGTTAGGAGGTCTTGGATAGGGAATTTTCACTGATTCCGGATTAGTTTCTTCCCAGTGAGCGTCTGCTTCTTCATCAAAGTCATACATGACATAACAGCTGTTTATTAGCTCACGTTTCTTTGAGCGAATATACCCGAGCCCTTTCGTTTCCGTTCTCCCGTTAGGCAGTTTGCATTGAGTTCCGGGAACGTTCCAAACCTTGTCATAGAATTTGGCCTTTCTGACGGTCTGTGTGAAGGACATCCCTTGGCGTTTCAGCAGCTTCTTCAAACCTTCGGTATAATACCTGGGAAGACGGATAGGCTGGAGCCTGTCGAGCGTGGGATCCGCGCCGTGCCAAATTTCCTTTTCCACCTTGTTTTCTTCAGAACGGTAGAATAGGATTGCTTTCTCGCCTTTTCGTCCAGGAGGGATATAGAATGTCTGCAATTCTTCTATGCTGTTGGTGTCGAGTGCATCCAGTTCTTTGTAATGCTCGAGCGGCACCAAGGTTATCTGTAGACTTCGCTCTTCCTCGGCAGAAGCCCGTATCGAAGGCCGAGCAGGGAATACAGCATGAACTTCATCCTCTGAGTCACTACCGAAGATCAATGAAGGAACAGATGGTCCTGGCCTGGTGGACCGGGACGGACCTGAATAAATTATATCCTCCTCCTCCTCGGTGTCACTGCCGAAGATAGGGATGGTTGCGTTAGTTTTGTTCTCCGGTTTGTGACACCTTTCCGCGTCTTCGAAATTCGGTAAGAAGTATTTGGCATCTTCATACTTGCGAACTTCGTTCACGGAAAATGGATTCAACTCTCCTGCCACTGTGTACTCGAGGCCGTCCCTAGAATACTTCATGCACTGATGCTGTGTAGAAGGGATGATATTGTATTCGTGTAGCCATGGTCGGCCGAGCAGAGCATTGTAGCACGTCTTGGCGTCTATAACATGGAATTTGATGTCTGTGACGAGCACCCCGAAGCGTAGCGTCAATATCACAGATCCGAGAGTCTTTGAGGATTGAGAGTCGAAACCGGAGATGGTGATTTTGTCCCGGGCGAGGTGTTGGACACTCATGCAAATCTCCTTTAACACTCGCACATTGAGTAAATTGACAGACGATCCGTTATCGACCAAGATTTTTCCTATCTTTATGTCATGGCAGTATCCTGAAACATAAAGTGGGCGATTGTGCTCACATGTTCCGAGGAGAAGGTCTTCATCACCAAAAGCAACGTCGGCTGTGTGCACCTCTTCCAATTCATCCTTCATCTTTTGTTCGGCTAGGAAAGCCTGGAACTGGTCCGGATCTTGTAGGGCCTTAATCAGAGAATCCCTCGCTTCTTTCGATAGCAATAGGGCATCGAGAATGCTGAGTTGTGAGGGTAGCTTTCTCAGATGCGCCAAGACATTGTAATCTACTTTATTCCTTTTTGGGGGATTCTTGGCGGTTAACTCTTCCGCAACTTGGCCATCCAAAGCGATGTCTTCAGAGACCTTCTCTTTCCCTTTGTTTTTCTTATTCAAGGGTCCGAGGTTCTTTTCGGGTAATGTTCGATTGCGCAGCTGTATATTCTCGCAGGCCTTTAGTTCTTTTTCTTTTCCTGAAGTGGATTCTTCGAAGAGAGGGCCAAGCTCTAGCTCTTCATCGGAGTCGCTCCCAAATGTAGGCACTTGTGACCCGGTAGTGTTAACCATGTGACAATTGCCGGCAGTTCTTTCAAGTTCTTTAGTCGTATTTCTTTGGCCTCGGCGAATTTTACATTTTTCCCGTTTAAATCGTTGTCGATCAGCGACGTATCCTTGCCACCATCCATTGAAAGCTTTGCAATCTTGGGTGGAATGCGAGACCTTCTGATGGTATAAGCAATAAGAGGGGTGCATTTCTACCGCGCCGGTAACTTTTTCTTCAGAGGGTGGTAGCTTCATGCCCATCGATATGGCCTTAGCAAATTTCTTTTTTATCTTGAATTGGCTTTTGTCAGTGGTGGAGGCATTTTGCTCCAACGGGATCATTTCAGCTCCTTCCTCAAGTCGCTGACGCTTAGCCCTTTCGAATATAGCCATCTCGCGTTCTCGATCAGCCTTGCTTTTCAACCGAGCTTCATTAAGAAACGCATTAATCATTTCAACCGGTAACCCTGGGGTTCCTGATTCGGCATTTTCCCCCAGCGTTTCAGTGCCAGAAGTTCCTTCATCGTTCGTGGTCGAATGGGAGATCATATGACAGCTTGCCACATATTCGTCAGATCCATCCGATGAACTTTCTCCTTCATCTTCTTTTTGGAAGACGTGATCAAGGAAATCTTGGAGCGTGATGGGAGTTCGCGCCTTTTGGTTATATTCATCCAGCGCATCGATTTGCTTTTGTAAGTCCGTGCGCTTGTCGCCAGGCTTCACGGGCTTCTTAGATTTCTTCTTCTTCTTTTTCGAAGATTTTGACGGTTGGCTATGAACGCTTGAACTACCACCATCGGTCTTCGGGGTCGGTCGTGGCTTCAACATTCCCTCAATAACCTGCGGTTCCAAGGGGTTCTTCCACTTGACCGCTGGGCAGGTTTGAAGATCATTTAGCATTCTTTTCGTTTTGGCCGATAATACAACCTCCCAGGGAGCCTCTTCAATAACGGAGCATGTTGCCCCCGGCGTATTCGTCCCCTTATAGGTGTGGGGCTGCGGAGGGTTCACCTTCCATTTGTCAGACAGCGCAAATTTGCCCTGACGGTATTGATTCTCAAGCCAATTTTTGAAAACGTAACAGTCTTCGATTGGATGTCCCAACACTCTGTGATAAGGGCAGTAACTAGGATCGTTGACGTCATTCGGTTGTGACGGACGTTTTGGATCTGGCAGATTTATAAGCCTGTTGCGCAACGCCAGCTCGAATAGCCTCCTTGTTTTATCACGGGGGAAGGAGTAAGCACGTCCCATCCTGTCCTCAAGGGGTACGTATGGGCGTGTATTGTTTGGACGAGCAGCCGGCTTCGAGTCGCTCGGTTGTTGTTGGGCATTGGCGACGATGATCGCTTTTCCCTTTCCTTTATCGTTTCGGGGGTCCGGCTTCGGGAGAGGGGGTTTATGGCCCATCTGGTCCATCTGCGCTAATTTGTCGATCAAAGCCTGGAAGGAAGTCGGTTTGAAGAACATCATGAACTGCGAGATGGTTGCCTGCGGATCAAGCGTTCCAACAAACATCCCCACTGCCGGCGCTTCTTCTATGCGTTGTTCACACTTAGACCATAGATTACGCCACCGTATAGCGTATTGAACCCACGTCTCGCCGGGCTTTACCCTGGCGTTAATCAGCGCCGTCATCGGAGTACGCTCGCTGGCGCTTGCAAAACGTTGGGTGAAGAGCAGCTCCATCTCCGCAAAGGTTTTAATAGAGTCGTTGGGGAGCTCGGAATACCACTCGAAAGCCGTGTCTGATAAGCTTCCAACGAATTGGCGCAGCAAAAGTTTGTCGTCGCCTCCAGTGTTACCACACAGTGCCCTGAACTGGGCAACATGTTGATGGGGGTTGCCGGTCCCCTTGTAGACATGAAACTTAGGAATTGTGTAACCTGGCGGGTACTTGATTTGGTCGTACCAGCCCGGATATGGCCGCCCCGTTTTCACGATCTGACCGGCTGCTTCAACCGCTTGATGCGCCCGTATTTGTTGAGCAATATATTCATCCAAATCAGCTTTTGATATGGTATCCTCTTTAGCTGCGGATAGAGCCGGTGGAGGATTCGATGTCTCTCCCCTATCATCTTCAAGAATGATTGGGGAATCTCCAGCAGGTGGATCTGGTTGAATCATCATACCCACCACGTCCTGGAACAGGAGGGCCATTTTCTTTATGTTGGCCGCCTGTTCTGCAGCCTCTTTGTCTCTTTTTTCCAGTATTCGGCGGAGGAACTCAGCGTCGGTCTCCTCCTCTTGACGTTCATCTAAGGACGTCTCAGGATTCTCTTTTGGCCCCGTGAGTGCAGCCATTGTAGTCATCATCTCCTGGAGCTTTTGTTGCTGCTCCTGAGACCTGGTCACTGACCGGGTAAGCGGTCGGTGACCTGTAGAAGTACGACTTTCTTCTTTTCCTGAGGCCATATAGATTGTATGAACTGTTATGCCCCCTGACTTGGGGCGTTTAGGTTCACCATTGTTAACTCTTGCTGCTGTTGCGGGAGCTTTCTCTGGCCTCCTTCTTTTGTAGACCTTTGAGGTTGAAGGAGCCGTCGAAGCGGGTATTCTAGCACTTGTTGCCCCCTGCTGTTTAATGGGGCAGCTTTTGTTATTCTCCACCTTCGCCTTCTTCTGGTGACGCAGGTGGTCCGGATCGATCACAGAGTCTTGAACTCTGCGCCATACTTTATAAACTTTTGATGACAGCCGTTGAGGGGGCTGTTCCTGTTTCGTCTCCGGAGCTTTTTCCATGGGTGGAGGAGACCTTTTCAATGTAGCAACCGGGGAGTTCTTTCTCACCTTCCTTAGCAATTCAAAGCTGTTCCCAGTTGGAACAGCAGCGTTGACCTCCGCCACTGGAGCAGGCGGGGTTAACCCTGAAGGGGAGTTGCCTCCTGCTTTCCTTAATCGCTGCCAATGGCGACGTCGCGCACGACGAGCCATTGGGACTGGCTCAGATATCGGGACAGTTTCTTGTTGCCCCTTGTTTGGGAGTGGGGCAACTGCCGGTGTCAGCCTATCAAAGACTGATGCTTTTTGATCAGCTGAAGGAGGAGTAGGAACCGTCAATCTTGTGAAGACTGACTTCCTGATAGGAGAAACTGCTTCAACGACTTCCGAAGCTGTGGCCGTTGCCCTCTTTGGGACAGCCACTTTATGATCCTGACCTAGCCTGGTGAAAACAGAGGCTGTCAGCTTAGTAGCGGGCGACCCGTTGACAGGGGTCGTAGCAGCAGCGAGCCGGTCGAATACCGACTTCTTGTTCGCTTCTGGTGCGGATATCGGCATAGAGAAGCTTGCAGGGGGGACCATGGTCCCGAAAAATAGGCCGGTGGTGGCCTGGGTCACCTGCTCTACCGGCAGAGTAAGGAAAGAGGACGCTTGGGGCCCATATGTTACACCTCTCGGTGAGGTGGAGCGTCCGTTGCAGTGGTGCTTCGCGCATTTGGTGCAGTGGGAATCCATGGATGCTTGAGTTCTCTCTGCGCCAGATAAAAGACCAAATCTTAGCAACTTGAAATCCGAAGACAACCATTTAATAAACCGCGATTGATTCGCGAAGACGACACACGAAGTGTGGAGTGGAAAGAGGAAAAGGTCCCACCGGGCGTGCCAGAATCTGTTCCCCTCCGAACGGCGGCCGGCGACGTCGGGACGTCACGTGCCTGAGGTTCGGGGCAGATGCTATTTGGTTTTTATCCGTCCACCTCTTCGAAGATGCCAAGTTGATTTATGGCACCGTGTATCGAAGGTTTAGACGGATGCGGCCGATGTAGCAGACTTTGTCAGATTCCCCCTCGCTTGAGGGGTTTTTGATTGTGGGGACGCTCTTCCCTGCAGGCGCAAGCCCCTGCAGTTAATTACGCTACCGCTTTGCGGTAACAACTTTCTCCTTCTCCAGAATTTCACTTCGTGTCGTGTGTGTTTGTTTTGTTTGTGGCTGCCCGTGGATTGTATACGGAGACTGAGTAATGCCGTCGCCCGTAGGGCGTGGATTAATCCAAATCCGTATTTACTTAGATTTGGGTTTGGTGTTTTTAGTTTAAGGATGCATTAGTCGCGTTGCGACTAAGATCAACTTAAACATTCGTCAAGGATACGTTAGTCTTGCTTTGGACTAAGATCAACCTGACGTGGTGATTCATTTAATTTATGGCCATCGGGACTCATCACCTCTCTAACATCGTTGAAGGATTACAACGATAGGTGTCAGAGGAGCTCAGAGATGTACCCTTGAACCAAAGCTGATTGAGGGTTTTATAGTCCATTTAAGTGCTTAAGGATACGTTAGCCGTATTTGGGGCTAAGATCAACTTAAACGGGATCGTTTAGATCCGGCAAAAGAGCAATTGGCTCTATTGTTCCAGTTTAGGGACTTAGTGGTCCCTTATTAGTTTAGGGACGTCTCGGTCCGATACCAGTTTAAAGACGTAGTGGTCCATTATTAGTTTAGGGACGTTTCGGTCCGATGCCAGTTTAGGGACGTAGTGGTCCATTATTAGTTTAAGGACATTTCGGTCCATCGCCAGTTTAGGGACGTGGTGGTCCGTCATTAGTTTAGGGACATTTCGGTCCGATGCCAATTTAGGGACGTAGTGGTCCATCATTAGTTTAAGGACGTCTCGGTCCAATATTAGTTTAAGGACGTCTCGGTCCGATATTAGTTTAAGGACGTCTCGGTCCAACATTAGTTTAAGGACGTCTCGGTCCAATATTAGTTTAAGGACGTTTCGGTCCGATATTAGTTTAAGGACGTTTCGGTCCGATATTAGTTTAGGGACATCTCGGTCCAATGCCAGTTTAGGGACGTAGTGGTCCATCATTAGTTTAGGGACATTTCGGTCCGATGCCAGTTTAGGGACGTAGTGGTCCATCATTAGTTTAAGGACGTCTCGGTCCAATATTAGTTTAAGGACGTCTCGGTCCGATATTAGTTTAAGGACGTCTCGGTCCACGAGTTTAAGGACCCCGCAGTCCATAGCGATGTGTGGTCGTTGGGACCCGTCACCTCTTTGACGTCGTTGAGGAATTACAACGATGGATGTCAAAGGAGTTCGGAGATGTACCCTCGAACCGGATGTAGATTGATTTAGGAGAGCCATTTTGCTCAGTCAATTTAATTTAAGGACTTATGGCCACGATTGGGCTAAGTCTAATTGAAAATGTCCAACATTTTATTTGCTTTTGGATTGCATTTCTTTTTATTTTTATTTGGGCTTTGCCCAGAAAGGATGCAAAGCATCAATTTGTTTTGGGCTCTGCCCCTTTTTATTGTATTGCAATTTAATTTGGCCTACTAGGCCCCTCTGATTTGGGCCTGGCCCTTCAGTAAAATGCATTGCATTTGTCAGGCGCTTTGCGCCAATCACTGAGTGCAAGCGCTTGTGGTGAGGACACGTGTCATACTCTGGTGAGCGCAAGCGCAACAGCGCAGTGCGCTGCGCTAGTGCGCTGTGATGTTGCGCTGCTGACACGTGGCGCGCTCTGGTGAGTTGCGCCCGTTCCAGAGAGCGAAGCTCTATTTCAAGACGCGTAGCGCAAGTTGTTCTGCAGCTGACACGTGGCGCGCTCTGGTGAGTTGCGCCAGTTCCAGAGAGCAAAGCTCTATTTCAAGACGCGTAGCGCAAGTTGTTCTGCAGCTGACACGTGGCGCGCTCTGGTGAGTTGCGCCAGTTCCAGAGAGCAAAGCTCTATTTCAAGGCGCGTAGCGCAAGTTGTTCTGCAGCTGACACGTGGCGCGCTCTGGTGAGTTGCGCCAGTTCCAGAGAGCAAAGCTCTATTTCAAGGCGCGTAGCGCAAGTTGTTCTGCAGCTAACACGTGGCGTTCTCTCAGGAGCGCAACAGCGCAACTTGGAAGTGCAAAGCACTAAGAATCTTTTTAGATTCCAGAAAGGAAGTGCAAAGCTCTGTTCAAGTTCTTGGTCTAAATTAGATCAAAGAAAAAAATAAATTTCTTCTTTATTCGAAGAACCAGAGGTTCGCAGAAGTGCAAAGCACTATTCTTTTATTGTTTACATCGTTTTTAAAGAACCGAAGGTTCACAAGAAGTGCAAAGCACTGTTTTCTTCTTTTTTATAAAGATCATTGATCTTATATTTTTTTGTTTTAGACTAATGGTCTTTTAGAAGGAATTTCTTCTAATCCATGAAGGTTCTTTACCTCTTTCTTGAAATTTTCTCGGAGTTCTTTCTGTTTAGGGTTCTTGAATTCTCAAAAAAAAACTCGATGCCTTTGAATTGAGGCCTAAGGTCCTTTTTATAGTGCTCACAAATTAGTTAAATTTGTTAAAGAGATCATCCTCTGAGTGATTTGGGGAATTTTCCCTACCGTTGGATCTTTGATCCAAGGGCTTCTGCCTTGCAGAAGAAAATCTTCTTGTTTCAACAAGAACAGAAAAGATTTCTTAAAAATCTTAATTTAATTTGGCGCAGATGCCCCAGCGCATGACACGTGTCGCGCAGCGCAGAGCGTAGCGCAACTGCGCTAGTGCATCTGCGCTGACACGTGTCGTGCAGCGCAGAGCGCAGCGCAACTGAAGCGTTGCTTCAGGCAAATAGAGCTCTGCTCTGATTGGGCGCGTCTTCTTGGGCGCAGCGCTGATACATCTGCGCCTGACACGTGGCGCGTTGCGCTCAGCGCAAAGGATCTGAAGCGTTGCTTCCTTTGAACAGAGCTTTGCTCTGATTGGGTGCGCTGCGCGACAGTATCTGCGCTGGACACGTGGCGCAGAGCGCTAGCGCAAAGGATCTGAAGCGTTGCTTCCTTTGAACAGAGCTTTGCTCTGATTGGGTGCGCTGCGCTAATGTATCTGCGCTGGACACGTGGCGCAGAGCGCGCAGCGCAAAGGATCTGAAGCGTTGCTTCCTTTAAACAGAGCTTTGCTCTGATTGGGTGCGCTGCGCTAATGTATCTGCGCTGGACACGTGGCGCAGAGCGCTAGCGCAAAGGATCTGAAGCGTTGCTTCCTTTGAACAGAGCTTTGCTCTGATTGGGTGCGCTGCGCTAATGTATCTGCGCTGGACACGTGGCGCAGAGCGCGCAGCGCAAAGGATCTGAAGCGTTGCTTCCTTTAAACAGAGCTTTGCTCTGATTGGGTGCGCTGCGCTTGAGACTTGAAGCGTTGCTTCGAAAATTTAAATTTTGAATTCAAACAGAGCTTTGCTCTGATTGGGCGAAACAGAGATGTCACCCCTGCGTTCTTCCTCCAGCAGGGATCAGACGCGATAATCAAACAAACGGAGCCATGGCAAAATCCTAGCTCCACCTCGGCATTCGTCTCGATACAACAGACGAGATGTCACCCCAGCGTTCTTCCTCTGGCAGGGATCAGACGCGACAGTCAAACAAACGGAGCCATAGCAAAATCCCAGCTCCACCTCGGCATTCATCTCGATACAACAGACGAGATGTCACCCCAGCGTTCTTCCTCCAGCAGGGATCAGACGCGACAATCAAACAAACGGAGCCATGGCAAAATCCCAGCTCCACCTCGACGTTCGTCTCGATACAACAGACGAGATGTCACCACAGCATTCTTCCTCCAGCAGGGCGCGACAATCAACCTAACGGAGCCACGGCAAAATTCCTAGTTCCAAACCTCGATGGTTCACTAGCAACCTAGAGACAACCGCGACATTCATCTCGATACAGCAGATGCGATGCCAGCGAACGAAGCAAAGGCCAAATCCCTAGCTTCAGGGTCTTGACGACAACTCACATAAAACCTGAAAGACTATCGGAGATCATCCCACACCAGCGCGGAGTGGTTATGACTCATCGGGGCTCTCCAAAATGAGTCTAACCTCAAGTAAAAGCGGCATGGCAAAATTCCTAACGCTTGCTCTTCTGACGGTCAAACTGCCTAAGAAGATTGCTTGAAGACGTCTTGTCCAGCCCCCGAAGGGATCAGAGACATGGCAGTCGCAGGGCTACTTGAACAGCACGATTGCCTATCGAGGAATATATCAGCTGATGCGACGGTACGACGGCCAAAACCCTAAGTGCCACAGACCCTAACGGACTTCTGTCGTAAAGAGCAGAGGTTAACTTTGACGTTAGAATATTCTTGCGAGAAATGTTCGATTCGTCTCGACTTGTGAAGAAATTGATGTCTTTGCGAGAACTTCTCGATGCGGCTCGACTCGTAAGATAAAGCCGCAGGGATTAAAAAACTTGTTTCCTAAGCACTGGGACCCTGCAAGTCGGTCTAAAACGGTCTCTTGCATACCATCCACGAGTCTCACTCTCCAAAGTTGAATCTCGATAAGGAGGGAAACAACCGCTTACGAGTCCTCTCGACTCGTAAGAGGGAAAATTCTCTTATAAGATCCTTACGACTTATAAGAGAAAACGCACTTATGAATCCTCACGATTCCTAAAGAGAAAATCCACCAACAAGATCCTCTCGATCCGTAGGGAGAAAAGTCTCTATGAGACCCTCACGGCTCATAGAGTTGAAAAGTCTTAGGTAGCAGACCTGAACCTGCTTCCTAAGCCACTACTACTCCCCAAGATATTCAAGACGGAATGTTCTATCTCACCTACAGGCTACGCTTACTTGAGAAATATGCCAATAACAAAGCAGAAAATAAAAGGAAGGATGCAAAAGATTTGTCATTCATACTCGAAAAATTCTTACATCAATAAAAACAATAAACAAAAACAACATTTTTGAAAGGTTTACAATAGTATGACCTTGGACCCAGGACATGGATTGAGGAACTCGAAAGTAACCTTATCTAAGACTTTCCAAGCCTGGCGAACCATTATAGTGTGCTTTCTTTCGCGGGCACAAGTGTCGGGGTCCCCACTGATGTCCTCTTCCCTCCAATAAGCAGCGAGTATGGCGGACTGTTGGAAAGCCTGGTGCAGGAGATCGACAAGATTGTCTCGCCGTCTTTTCGAGATTAAGTTCATCAGGTACACCGAGTGCACCTTATCCTCGGCGGCATCCAACGCCCTAAGCGGCACACCGGAACAGAATAGGGGAAGCGCTTCCCAGATGGCTCCCACGATAAGCTTCAGGAGAGAGGAACGTCGGGGAAGCAGTTGACCGTTATATGCGTCGAAGCGGGTCATGATTTCAGCACACTCCGCGTTGGTGAGTTCTCGATTTTGAGAACGGCCGAGTCGACGGATGTCCCCATAAGAGATGATCTCGTCGAGATCGTACATGTAGGCGTCCATTGTTCCTGTGAAAGAGAATCAACAAAATTATCAGAAAGACTGATTAAGCAAAATGATATAATGCATCGAGCAGTAAAATGCCATCTTTAAACTCCAAGATCCATAAAAAAAAAAACTCTTAAGAGTTCTTTTGTATGATTTGGAAGGAGCAAAGCTTCATTGATGAATTAAGAAAACACAAAGAAAATCTTTTAAAGAGCACAGCCTTATGATGGAACCCTAATAGGGTTCTCTTTAGTTCTCTTTAGATCCTTTTAGAGCAAAGCTCTGCTAAGTGAAACCCTAAATGGGTTTTCTTTAGATCAGGGATCTATTGAGAGCAAGGCACTATTGATGAAAATTAATTTAATTTATTTGATTTAAATTAAAATTGTTACCTAAAAGTTTTAAGAGTTTAACTTTTGGAGTTCTTGAAAGTAAAGAGCAGGGCTCTGAGATTTTGAAAGTAAAAATTTTGAAGATGATAATCATCTGTTGAGGGACCAAAAGTCCTATTTATAGACATTGAGAACCCTTTCAACTTCCAAAAGTTGCCGCAGCAGTCGGAATTCTGCCACCGCTGCGCTCACGTTTGGGGCCACGTAAACGCAACGGTGGGGGGGCATTTGTTTACCCCAATCAGAGAAAAGCTCTATTCAAATTCCAAGGCGGGAGACGAAGCAACGCTTCTGTTTCCCCCAATCAGAGCAAAGCTCTATTTTGAAATTGAAGTGAAAATTAAAGTTAAAATAAATGAAGCAACACTTCAGATCCCCTGCGTTGCGCGCAGAGCGCCACGTGTCAAAATCAGACACGCCAACGCAGGGAGCGCAGCGCCAAAAGCAGCGCGCCCAATCAGAGTGTCACGTCCCGCTTCCCAGAGTACGCTAAGGTAGGCACGTGACATAGCCAACCATGCTACCTGTGGATAGGAAAAATCCTTCCACAGTCACATTACGGCTGTAGAGATATCAAGAACAGGAAAGTAGACTAAACTATCTAGTACATGTCCATGAGCCAGAATAAATGAGTCACAAAATAATATAGTATGCGGAAGCAAAGGATCAAATGAACACCTGGAAAGTAAGGCTGGATACCAACAGGATCCTTACCGCTCGGTCTAACAGCGGCAAAACTCCTGATCAGTCTGCAACAAAGGTAGAGGATCTGGGCCATGCAAAATCCAGACGTCAGCGCGTCATAACATCAAGCAATAATATATAAACATGGTAGCAAGACATGCAAGTATGATCATAAAAGGTAAAGCAAGTGTAACAGCAATGTAAATTAGGGCAGTGACAGGTAGTGTGTAGTGAGTAATCTAAACTGGTCTATTGGGTTAAATACTCTCAAGTCTTTGAAATCAATTTGATGAATCATCGATGTAACTCAATAGTATCCCGAGCGTGCCCGGGACCACGGTCAAGATTCTCGGGCTTAATCCGAGATGTGCCGCTAGGCAGTAAAAGGTAGCATGTACAGATGAGTGATGTCAGCATCATCACCCCGGGGCTGGCCTAGCCCGTAAGACTGATCAGAACAGGTATCGAACTGTCGAGTTACAAGTCAGGTTTCATCATTGATTTCCTCATACCCCCAAGTTATATGTGTTCAAGTCAGATATTAAATAATCTGGAACTAAAGCCAACACAGGATCAGGAAGGTACAGGTTTGTCTGGATAGACAACAGGAACGGTCCGTAAGGACAACATGTCAGGTTTGTTGGCATTAGACACAAGATCAGGTAACAGGTAATACCATGGTACATCAGGTCAAACCAGGTAATGTATAAAGGTGTCAAGTCATGTCAAGAGTGTACGGTACCATGTCATGTCAAGTAGGAAGTGTAACAGGTCATGTCAGGAAGCACAAGACGTCATGTGGGTGCTCATAATCAAACTAACATAAGCATGTGTATAAATAAACAAGCATGGGTACTATCAGAACAATAAATTGGAACATGTAACATGATATGCAAATAGATATAATTTCAAGGATATGGATGCACAGTTATCAATTAGGGTTACATTTATAGTTCCAATATTAATTAGGATGCAATTTATTAAACATGGAGTGTTAATATCATAGTATTATGTAGTAATGTGATCTATGGATGCAATTATATGTATCTTAAATGCGATAGATGCAAACGGGTATCCGAAAAGTTATAAAACTATAAAATGGTAATGTGGGATGTACAACTAAGCAATATGTGATATAAATATTGATATAAAAATATTAATATGGGTAGCATATTCAAAGCGATTAATAACTGTTAGTTATATGTATGCCCTAGAGGCCATTACTATACATAGGATGTATATTGTAGTGTATGCTGGGACATATATAGGGAGGACTTTCTTGCTCGACATGATAGTATGCTATCTGGTTGAACTTTACCTTAACGTGTACACTGTTTGTCTCTCTGTTACATGTTGGTAAAGCCCTTAGGATCAGTACTTGACTACCTGGACTATGATGCGGATCATACTAGTGGGGACATGGTAGTCCATAAGTACATCCTTCAAAGTCCCTAGTCATGGGTGTATCGAGACGGGGCATCGATATGCCAGAGTAGACTAGCGTGTACCTTCTCGACCCATATAGATGGGCGATGGATGATCCCATATCCATCGGTGTTTGACATCAGAGATGATATACGGGTGCTCAGTAGAGACTGGGTACACTGGACGGACTCGCCGAGAACTCCCAGATGGTATTATACCTCACGTCAGATGGCAGTTCTCTGGTGACACTGGTACAGAGTAGTCTGTTGACCCGAGATCGTCATAGAGTCTTGTGTGGTTCCCACTGTGCTTTGATTTCCATCTTACCACGTCCAAGAGGGCGTGCAAAACGGTGGTTTTTGGGTACAGTCCCGAGTCACATGGAGGCAATGAGCGATAGGAGGGGATTCGTCTCTCCCGGTATAGGGAGTTGATGTTGCGCTGTGTTCGATTGGCTATAACAGGAAATCCCTGGCCAGGGTTGCTGAGATTTACTGGTAAGTGTTACCAGTAGTTTCTCGAACAGTTATAGACCTCATATCGACACGACTTATTGAGCTACTGGGGTCTGACGTTTACCACCCCTAGGCGAGATATGCGACATATCAGACGATCAGACCGGACTGTACGGTAGTGTTACTGGTCGGATTCACTGGAGTGTGAGCGGGCTTGCTCGTCGATCTTCAGATCGCTCAATACCCGGGTGGCCGTTACGTTTAGCAGACCGCTTGCGGCTTGTGGATGCTTGATATGATCATCATCCGCTGCCGGCGTATTGACGAGTCTTTAGAGTCCTACACAGAGGTTTCCTGGCTCAAGCGAAACGAAATAGGAGCGCATATGAGATATGTGCGGGACCGAGAATAATGCGTGTATGTGATACCGTATTCTATTCTCGCGATAAATGTATCGAATGGTTGTATGCGATATAACCTAGTTATCGATTCAAGCGTTGATTCGATAAGCCGATACATTGTATACTAGTCGGTTGTGTGCGACATGACCGGATCATTGAATCAAGTGTTGATTTAATGATTTAATGCATAATTATATATTTGATATATTACTTTGCACTAACTAGTATTGGTTCACTTTAAACGGATTTTATCACTTGGATTGTGCACAAAGTATATGTGATATACTTTAGTACACATCTTTGTATCATGTTTGATGATGTTTGCTCTTGAGGTTAAGTGTGAAGAATTAAACAATGGTTAAGAGTTGATTAGGGTTTGCTTTATCATTTCATTTATTCATTTATTTATTTAAATGAAAAAGGTTATGAGTTATGATAAGAATGGAGGCTATTTTTGTTTCTTATTGGATGCTTCATGAACATTTGACTATATGCCACCATTCTTGTCATTTTGCTTAACCCTAACCCACTCTAATCACCATGGTTAATTCTCTACACCTAACCCTAGTTAGTTATGATAAGTATTGGATTTTCTTTTTGATTAAAAATATACTTATCATAATTCTATGCTCATCTTCTTCTTCTTCTTCAAGTGAGCAACCTTGATGCCATTCATGGCAACTTGTGTTCTAGTGAGCAAAATCCAAATCCAAAGTGAACCCACCTCCTATTTCTTCATCCTCTACCTCTTGCCAAGTAGTAGAGTGTGTTTCCTTCACAAGTTTCATGACTTGGTGAAGGTGGAGCTTGATTCATCGATGCCTCGACGTAGATCATCTTCGGCATGGACATCGACGACCTAGCTTGCCCATTCTCCGACGAAGCCGACTCTAGAGCCCGGATTTGATTTGGACAGCGGAGACGACCCCGTTGCGGAGCCATGGAGGTGGAGGACCGGATCTACAAAGGTTGTATTTCCGTATTCTCAGTAGTTAACTGTTAACTAGTTCTTGTTCGCCTAGATTTCTAGTTATCGATCCGTAGCTTAGGGTTTGTAGGCACTATAATTTTTGAAATTGCCATGGTTGATGGCTTGGGAGACCTCACTAGTGTGCCTAGGAACCCTGCAGTGGTATCAGAGCCTAGCTAGAGCCTTAGGCGAAGCGTAGACGGAAATTGAAGTCCGAACGAATCCGAAACCCCGAACCAATTTTGCTCTCTGTACAATTTTTAAAATCTGGGATTTTTCAACATTAAAAATATTCAGAAAAATCAGCAGGCAATTCTAAGAAATACTGTAAAATTCGTGCAGCCAATTCCTTCAATGCGCGGCGCTTCCGCGGCACATGCTAGGCTTATGCGGCGGAAGAGCGGCCATTTTGTCGTTTCTGGCATCCTAATTCCTACAGTAATTCATATTGTGCTGTGCTGGTATTCCTAGATATTTTTAATAATTTTTCCAGAGTTGAATTTTTCTGAGTTGATTTGGGGATTCGGTGTTTCGATCGGGGTATCAAATTTTGTCTGTGTGGCTTTCCGGATAAATTTTAGAATATGTTAAAAAGTTTGACCGGATATAAATACCCACTTTTTCCCCTGTCGGGAAATTTCCAAGTGTTGGATTTTTCCGTAGTTTAACGACGTTCTAAGTAGTGCAAGTAACACGATGGTCCCTCTAGAAGACACAAACCTTAACTCGATTATGTGACCGTCTTGAACTGCCCTTTGAACCTTCGGGTTTGGGGCAGTACGGCGTGCCACATGTGAGGCGTTGGCTTGACCCTTCTACGGCTGGACCGTTGGTACTGAGGCACGAACGGAATGTTGTTATACTTGTTTCATGTGTTGATCAGTTTCGGGAAAACTTGGGTGTTCGATTGTTCGATCGAAAAGTTTAACATTTTCTGTTTATCTGGAATGGGATACAATAATTGGAATTCACAATAAGTTATATGATAACTGAATGAATGTTATAAACGTAGCAATTTAGTCTCACTTGATCGGTTGCCACAGAATTTTGATGTGATCAAAAGTCCATCGCAATCACGTAGCGTACGCGGATACTCGCCGGGTAAACTTAATAGACAGCCTCACTCCATAACCCCGACCAAGAGACTGTAGGAGAACCCCGTCGCCGAAAGCATCCGTCCGGGTGCTCGCGGTAGCGGTGTTCCGCCTTGGTGCACTTCGTCGACGGTATCGGGGGTGCGGCCGCCTACTGAAGTTTGCGACGAGCATTCGATCAGGATGTCGGGAATCTTGTTGAATTTCCCGACTTGATATTGAAAAGTGTTTTCGATTTTGAGACTAAAATGCGGGGTTTATAATTGTTAGGCATGCGATGTCTAAGAAATTCATTTGGTCAGGCATGCGATGTCTGAGGAGGTTGCGGATTCCAACTGTTGTAGTTTTACACTTTCTTTTCTGTGACCGTAAGTGTAATATGTGATATCGCCGGTTTCGTTGCTATACGTCAACGACAATTGGGATGGACATATTTACTTACGTTGATGACATGTGATGTTATGTGTTGCTGGATATGTTATATTGGATCGTCGTGTTTGAATAGCCGGGGGTTTTTATGTGAGATGAGTGTTTTTCATTTTCATTCATGTAAAAACTTGTATGTAATATTCTTTTATTGGGGCGCTTCCAGGTTGCGGGAGTTGTCACCTGTTGTATATTATTTACTTTTCCGCACTAGGATAGACCCAAGGAGAGGAGCACAAGTAACCGGGTTCTGGAGTCCAGTGGGAGACCAACTCGAGGAGTCGGGTCCGGGTCTCCTAACTCCAGAATTGGTAAGATTGCTTGCCGCTCTCGTAGGGGTCTAGGGGTGTGGGTTTGGCTATTCATCACGACCGTGGAATCCGTGTTTTATACTGGCTCGTATTGAAAACACGGACGTCCTAGTATATCCAATATTTCATATATTTCTTCTGCTGCGATATCTGTGATGTGATCATGTGATGTTCTGTGATAGATACAGTATATAGTATATATGATATATTATATAGACGTTACTTATGTTTTACACCCGCGCTAGCCCTGCCCCGCTCTGTCGTTAGTTACCTAACCTAACGGTGCACGAGGGGACATCGAGGCGAATGCGGATGGCATAAGTGTACGTCGTATTTATCTGTGATGTTTAGGTACTTAAATGATGGGACTTCATTAATGTGATTAATGAAATAAAAGAAACCTAAGATGTTGTAGAATCGAATTTCAAAATAAAACAGGTAGCTACAGTTCTTGCTTTGCACAGCGGTATATGCGATATATCCTGCACCTTATTCGATGAGGAAAGGACCGAGATCCCTTCACCGGGAGTGACTCCTTTAGCAATAACTGGCAGATGCTACACACTCGGTTTGTCTTTTGTTCGCTTTTAAGTGTTTTTGCTTTGCACAGTGATATATGTGATATATCCCGCACCTCATTCGACGAGGAAAGGACCGACGATCCCTTCACCGGGAGTGACTCCTTTAGCAAAACTAGAAAAGCCTCAAAAGCGCTCCATTTCAAAATTCATTCGATCCTACAACGATATCAAGTTCATTACGCAATAGGTTTTCAGAAAAACCTGTCGTAGCCCTCCGTCATTTCAGATAAGTTGTATATAGTATTCGTGCTGCATTTGTTGGCTTTCGTCAAGGTGCAGTGTGCGGTAGCTATATGCTGCTTATCTGCTAGCATACGATGCGATTGGATTAGGGTAGTCGTGCGGCTTTGTTGGCTTTCGTCAAGGGTCGTGCGGGTGGGTTTAATTCGATCAAGAAATGTACGGGTTGAACTTGACTAGCGGGCTATGGTTTGTTGGCTTTCGTCAAGGTCATAGCACGTTAGGGGCAAAACATTATCGGGAATTTCAAGTGTTGAAATTTGCAATGAGATTGCATACCTTCTATGAGATAGTTGGATCCCGATACCCGCTGCGAGTAAGTGTTACTCCTGGGAGAGTTTTATACATTACAATTAGCCGATCAAGTAGGTGTCTAGAAAGGTGTTAACGAGGTTACGCCTCTGGGAAAACGAGGTTTACATTAATTAGGTTCGTGCGAAAGCACGGGGGACCTCCCTCAAAGTACCGACACTGGCCTGGCTGAAAGATTGGCGAACTTGTAGTGTGTAATTAATCCCGGCTAGTCTTTCCTTTTAGGGTTTGAAGGAAGATTTGATAAAAAGCAGTGGGAGCCATCCTGATTAGATAAAATAATAACCAATCTATTCTTGACAGAGCGCACGCTGAGTGTTGTCTTCTCTCTCTCTCCTGGTAGCGACCATATCACGCCTTAATCAAGATAATAATACGGATTATTGACCGAACCCGCTTGTTATACTGAGCTGGGGAACGTTGGTCCCGCTCCAACTTATAATTGTTATAAGACAGAGCAGGAAATTGGGGAATACCAGAATTCCCGTGCCGCCCAAACGAAGAGATTGCATGCTGATGCATCATCTTCGGGTGTGTTCATTATACAGAACTGTTTCTCAGTATTCTTTACGTCCTGGGTATGTGATACCAGATCAGGATCCCAGATATGTAATATGTTACATAGGGCTACAGAAAGGTAGAGAACTGAGAACGGGTGATAAGTTTCATGAGGCAGAAAACGGGGCAAGAGTTGCAGCCAGGTCTGTCGGTCACTGTCACCCTGTATTACCAATACATTGATTCTGAACGAATGTTATTAGATACCGAACCTGATATACAAAATCATATTCATCTCTTTATAAGTAAAGAAAGGATATAATTTTGTATTGCTGGATAATGTTTTGAACATTTCCTATATCAAAAGTTGATCGGTTCAGGCACGTTATCTAAAAGCATTGATGTTCTAAATCAAACTACAGTTCTTGGTATATGGAACACACACAAGAGGAAGAGTTCAGAAATGAACGAATTCTTCTTGAGGCATTGTAGACTAGGTCAGATCAATGTGACCCGACTAGCTAGAGTTACATAAAGATGCATATTTAAATCAGTTTGAATTTACATCTTGTGAAACTCGCCAGTCATGTCACAAAGAAAAGATGACCACAGCTCTGTTTATTGGAAACAGAGAAAGAGTTAATAAACTCTTGGGATGATACATGTTGATGTATGTAGGTCCCCTGTCTACACATGCCAAGACCGGTTCTTTATACTTCATTATATTCTCAGATAATCTCTCAAGATTCAGTCATATGTTCCTGTTGAAACATGAGTCCGAACCTTTTGAGATATTCACAGAATATAAGTTGGAAGTAGAGAACCTAAACGGGTATAAGTATTATGTCCTATGATGAGATCAAGGAGGAGAATACTTGAGCACGGAAATCCTGGATTATTCTAAAGGAGAATGAGATTCTCTCACAGCATTACTCCTCTGAATACACCATAGCACGATGGTATATCGGGGCGGAGCAGATACACCCTATTTGATATGGTGTGCTCTATGATGAGTACTACTGAGTTACCTTTTTCCTTTTGGGAGTTATGCGCTTGAGAAGCTGCATACCTATTGAATAGGGTTCAAATCAAATCAATGCCTACCACTTCATATGTGATATGAAAAGCTAAGAGCCCATGTCTTAAGTTAGTTAAGATTTGGGGTTGTCCGGCCTATGTCTAAAAGCAAAATCCGGACAAGCTCGAGGCAAGGTCAGTTATGTACAACTGGAAAGGTTCCAGCTATACTAACTACAGCTGATGATTTGAAAGAACCAAAGGATTCGATAGTTACCAACGAACCTCAGCCTCTCCGCCGATCTAGTAGGGTTCCTCACCCACCTGAGAGATACTTCTGTTTCTCTATGACAGTGGGAGCGAGGATTGCATCATGAGATGATGACCCAACTAGTTTCGAGCTGGCCATCAAGAGTTAGACTCTGTAAGAATGGCTGGATGCTTAGTGATCTGAGATGGAATCCTTATACACCAACAAAGTATGGACTTTGGTTGCTATATCTGAAGGGTTAAATCCCCATCAGGAGCAAGTATATCTTGAGAAGATTACTTGGTGTACATGGAAAAGTTGAGACTTTCAAAGCTAGACTAGTTAAAGGTTTTCGTCATCGACCAGGCGTGGATAATGATGAAACCTTTTCCAGTATCTATGCTTAAGTCCATCCAGATCCTACTTGTCACGGCTGCATACCATGACTACGATCTCTGGTGGTTGGGTGTCTTGACTGCTTTTCTAAATAATGATTTGGAAAAGAGCTTTTATAAGTACACAGCCAGAGGGCTTCGTAGACAGTGGGAGCAGCGGAAACGTGAGCAAGATGCTTTATAGGATAAAGCATGCATCGCGGAGTTGGAACATCTGTTTTGATGAATTAGTCAAAGAGTTTGACATCATCAAAATGGTAGATGAACCTTGTATAAACAAAAAGGTAGTAGGGAGTATGGTGACGATCCTCGTAGAGTATGTGGATGACATACTGTTGATAGGAAAGGAGTTTCCTATGCTACGCTCGATCAATCTCCGATTATCACTATGATTCTCCATATAGGATGAAAATGATACCTACTAAATCCTGGGTTTTGGATCTATGAGATAGATCTAAATGGATGTTAGGATACTCACTAACTGTAGTGAGATGGTGTCAATCGATCCTGAGGAGAATCACTGGAAGTGTTCCAGGGTGATAAGGACGACTGAATGTCAGTCGCAGGCATTGTCTTTACCCTCAATAAAGGGACGGTATGTTGGAAGAGTTCCAAGCTAGATACCGTGACATACTAGACGATAAAGGCTGGATACATCGCTACTTAAGATGCTACCAAAGAGGCTGTTTGGGTGTATAATGGTTCATGAGATGAACTATGTTCCTACCATTGTGAGACAATGGAGTTGTGGCTTATGCCAAGGAACGTCCGTCCCATCAGTGATCCAGACATATTCTAAGGCAGCATCGCCTGATCATGGAGATGATTGATCTCCAGGGAGATCGGGGTTAAGGAGAGTAGACTCAGAGGACAACACAGCGGATCCACTCACAAAGGCCTGTTCCCAGAGAGAGACACTTTTATGGGATGGTTGAGTATGAGATACTGCAACCACTGCTACAGATGGCCCTAGTGCAAGTGGGAGATTGTTAGTTATATGTATGCCCTAGAGGCCATTACTATACATAGGATGTATATTGTAGTGGATGCTGGGACATATATAGGGAGGACTTTCTTGCTCGACATGATAGTATGCTATCTGGTTGAACTTTACCTTAACGTGTACACTGTTTGTCTCTCTGTTACATGTTGGTAAAGCCCTTAGGATCAGTACTTGACTACCTGGACTATGATGCGGATCATACTAGTGGGGACATGGTAGTCCATAAGTACATCCTTCAAAGTCCCTAGTCGTGGGTGTATCGAGACGGGGCATCGATATGCCAGAGTAGACTAGCGTGTACCTTCTCGACCCATACAGATGGGCGATGGATGATCCCATATCCATCGGTGTTTGACATCAGAGATGATATACGGGTGCTCAGTAGAGACTGGGTACACTGGACGGACTCGCCGAGAACTCCCAGATGGTATTATACCTCACGTCAGATGGCAGTTCTCTGGTGACACTGGTACAGAGTAGTCTGTTGACCCGAGATCGTCATAGAGTCTTGTGTGGTTCCCACTGTGCTTTGATTTCCATCTTACCACGTCCAAGAGGGCGTGCAAAACGGTGGTTTTTGGGTACAGTCCCGAGTCACATGGAGGCAATGAGCGATAGGAGGGGATTCGTCTCTCCCGGTATAGGGAGTTGATGTTGCGCTGTGTTCGATTGGCTATAACAGGAAATCCCTGGCCAGGGTTGCTGAGATTTACTGGTAAGTGTTACCAGTAGTTTCTCGAACAGTTATAGACCTCATATCGACACGACTTATTGAGCTACTGGGGTCTGACGTTTACCACCCCTAGGCGAGATATGCGACATATCAGACGATCAGACCGGACTGTACGGTAGTGTTACTGGTCGGATTCACTGGAGTGTGAGCGGGCTTGCTCGTCGATCTTCAGATCGCTCAATACCCGGGTGGCCGTTACGTTTAGCAGACCGCTTGCGGCTTGTGGATGCTTGATATGATCATCATCCGCTGCCGGCGTATTGACGAGTCTTTAGAGTCCTACACAGAGGTTTCCTGGCTCAAGCGAAACGAAATAGGAGCACATATGAGATATGTGCGGGACCGAGAATAATGCGTGTATGTGATACCGTATTCTATTCTCGCGATAAATGTATCGAATGGTTGTATGCGATATAACCTAGTTATCGATTCAAGCGTTGATTCGATAAGCCGATACATTGTATACTAGTCGGTTGTGTGCGACATGACCGGATCATTGAATCAAGTGTTGATTTAATGATTTAATGCATAATTATATATTTGATATATTACTTTGCACTAACTAGTATTGGTTCACTTTAAACGGATTTTATCACTTGGATTGTGCACAAAGTATATGTGATATACTTTAGTACACATCTTTGTATCATGTTTGATGATGTTTGCTCTTGAGGTTAAGTGTGAAGAATTAAACAATGGTTAAGAGTTGATTAGGGTTTGCTTTATCATTTCATTTATTCATTTATTTATTTAAATGAAAAAGGTTATGAGTTATGATAAGAATGGAGGCTATTTTTGTTTCTTATTGGATGCTTCATGAACATTTGACTATATGCCACCATTCTTGTCATTTTGCTTAACCCTAACCCACTCTAATCACCATGGTTAATTCTCTACACCTAACCCTAGTTAGTTATGATAAGTATTGGATTTTCTTTTTGATTAAAAATATACTTATCATAATTCTATGCTCATCTTCTTCTTCTTCTTCAAGTGAGCAACCTTGATGCCATTCATGGCAACTTGTGTTCTAGTGAGCAAAATCCAAATCCAAAGTGAACCCACCTCCTATTTCTTCATCCTCTACCTCTTGCCAAGTAGTAGAGTGTGTTTCCTTCACAAGTTTCATGACTTGGTGAAGGTGGAGCTTGATTCATCGATGCCTCGACGTAGATCATCTTCGGCATGGACATCGACGACCTAGCTTGCCCATTCTCCGACGAAGCCGACTCTAGAGCCCGAATTTGATTTGGACAGCGGAGACGACCCCGTTGCGGAGCCGTGGAGGTGGAGGACCGGATCTACAAAGATTGTATTTCCGTATTCTCAGTAGTTAACTGTTAACTAGTTCTTGTTCGCCTAGATTTCTAGTTATCGATCCGTAGCTTAGGGTTTGTAGGCACTATAATTTTTGAAATTGCCATGGTTGATGGCTTGGGAGACCTCACTAGTGTGCCTAGGAACCCTGCAATAACTATAAAAGTGGTATTGATTAACCATGCACAAGAAAATTCCGTTCAGAAATTCAGCATCACCCTAATTTGTAAAATAGCTTAAAAATAACAAACGTTCTCCAAAAGGGACGTGTATTATACCAAAACAAAGATAATTCAATAAGGTTTTCATTTTTATAAGTATAAGCATCTCAGGTTGTCCCTACAAAAAGCTATGAACATTCGAAATTGAAAGTTTGTTGCTGGAATTTCCCTGGACAGCAGTTTAGAGACATTTTCATTTGCATTTTACGTTATTTAAACAATTTATTTTGCAAGTAACTATTTCATAGAGTTATAGTATTCTGAGTTAGCTTCGTAACGAACTAAAGAACGTATACTAATGATTTTTCTATGATTTATAATGAATTTTATAAGGTAAGGTGTACAGTAAATTTCAGATTTGTCGTATCCGCTTTTTCAACGATGTTCCATGTGTAAACTATAATATTTTCAAATGTATAACATTATAAAATGCAGATTATAAACTAATTAAAGATAATAATAAGAAATATTATGACGATATATTTTTTAAATGATATGGATGCAGTATAATGTAATCTAGTATGTCACAAGATAAGTTTTCATGATCTAGATTTAAAATAATATAAACGGATGCAAACGGAACATCGAAACGTTATAAAATTAAACATGGGGTACTAGATTTAAACTATAGGTATGGTATTTATTTAAATAGGTATAAAATGAATTATATAGCATGTAGCAAGATTAACTTGCCTAGACGGAACAAGAACGAATGTGTACGGAACGTCCTTCGTCGGTGAAATGTCGCGACGCGCGCACGGTACACGGAACGGTTCCAAACAACGCACGAGGGTGATCACGCAAGTCAGGTACGTTCACTGGATCACTCGGATCGTCAGCGACGAGCACGGCTCCGGCGGTGATCACCGGAATCAAGAAACAAGATCAAGAAAAAGAAAGAAAAAAGAAGAAGAAGAAGTAAGAAGAAGAGGTTGTGTATTAAATAAGGAAAGAAAAATTAACTAAATAAAATATATATAAATATATATATATGCATATGTGAGAGAGAGAGAGAGAAAGGAGTTGTTAGTTTGTTAGGAAATTAAATTTAAAATTTTAAAAGATTTTTAGATTTAAAATTTTAAATAAGAGGTTTCAGTTTGTTAAAGAAATCATATGAACATATTTAAACTAAATTTTAAAATTAAATAAATTGAATTTTGGCGGGATACAAAAATATTTCAAAACGCGCCCGGGTCGGGTCTAAAAATTCAGATTTAAAATATGAAAAATATGTGCGACTTTCAAAATTCAAAATGAATGCTCAGGTAACGAAAATGCATACCCCCAAGAACGGATGCACGTACATGCGCGTAGCCATCCATACACGTCCGTTTCACTGAACGGGACGAGAACAAGATGCACGGATGCTACCACGGGGTTAGGGGTATCATGCAGGCTATGAAATGCAATTTTAAATTATTTTACATGACCTAAAATGTTATATGGTAAAATATGCAATGCCAGGTAAAATGCCAGTATGCAGTATACATGAGATACACGTGTCTATGTAACAAGTCAGGGTAATTTATAAATATGAATCAAACAGGATCAAGCAAGCGGGTCGGGTCGAATGCAATGTAAAATGTAAAATACTATTCGCCCCCAAAACACGATAAATCAGGAAAATACAACAATTAAGGAAATACGAGAACTGGAATTGGTATAAATGAACTAGGGTGTTACATTATACCCAACTACAAAAGAATTTCGTCCTCGAAATTCCAAGAACAAGAAAGGATAAACAATCAACAAACTACAAGAATAGATGTGGAAACTTCTGTCGGGTTTCATCTTCTCGTTCCCAAGTTGATTCTCCATGCGAGCGATTTCCCCAAGAAACAAGTACAAGAGGGATAACCTTGTTCTTAAGAACATTTTCCCTTCGATCCACAATCAGCATCGGTCGTTCCTCAAAGGTTAAATCTTCTCGTACAGTCGGCTCTGAATGATCCAGCACGTGTGCTTCATCTCGAACATACTTACGGAGTTGAGATACATGAGACACGTAATGAACATTCGCCAAAGATTGCGGTAACGCCAAACGATACGTCACCTCTCCAATACGCTCCAAAATCTCAAAGGTCCAACGAGTCGAGGACTAAGCTTTCCTCAACTTCCGAAATGGATCACCCCTCTAGTCGGTGGTATCTTCAAATACTATATCACCAACAGCGAACTCTAGAGTTCTTCTCAACGTATCAGCCCAACTCTTCTGTCGGTCTTGTGCTGCTTTCAAATGATTCCGGATAGTGTTAACCTTCTCAACTGTCTGCACCACCAAAACTGGTCCCAACAATCTTCGTTCACCGACATCGTCCCAACAAATAAGTGAACGACACTTACGACCATATAGAGCTTTGAATGGAGCCATCTGAATAGTCGTCTGGAACGGTTGCTGTAAGAAAACTCCACCAAATGTAGATGATCCTTCTATGAACCCTTGAAGTCCAACATGCAAGCTCTCAACATGTCTTCAAGAGTTTGGATCATTCTCCGACTGGCAATCTGTCTGAGGATGATAAGCTGTACAAACTTCAAACTAGTCCCCAAGCTTTCCTGTAAGTTCCTCCAAAAGTGTGATAAGAACCGAGTGTCACGATCGGACACGATGCTCACCGGTACTCCGTGCAATCTTACTATCCCGTGTACGCACCGTTCTGCCAAAACTTCTGTTGATTGATCATCTCAAAAAAAGATGAATGAGCTGCCTTGGTCAATCCGTCAGCAATCACCCAAACTGCACTGTTGCCCTTTGGACTCCGCGGTAGAGCAGTCACGAAATCCATGGTTATATGTTCCCACTTCCACTGAAGAATCGGAAGAGGTTGCAATAAACTAGCAACCCTTTGATGTTCAGCCTTAATTTGCTGACACACCAAGCACCTTGCCACTAAGCGGCAATCTCCGGTTTCACGCCTTCCCACCAGAATTGCTGTCGCGGATCTCGGTACATCTTCATGCCTCCTGGATGTACGGAATATGCGGAACTGTGTGCCTCCTTCATAAATTCTTCGCGGATATCTCCCTTTGGCACACACAACGACTACCACAACATAATGAACCCTCATCAAGAACCAATGAGTCCGTTCGAAGTCCAGCTTCAACCTGTTCTCGAAGCTTTTGCAATCTAGGGTCCTGCGATTGCGCTGCTTTAATATTCTCGATTAACGACGAATGTACTTGCAGCTGCATTAACTGTCCCGAAGAATGCGGTAGCACAACCTCCAAATCAAATATTCGAAAGTCTTCAATGAGTTCCTTCTGTGCAGTCAACGTCTGAATTGCTGGTAACCGACTGAGCGCATCCGGTACGACATTAACCTTCCCCGGATGGTACTTAAGATCAAGATCGTAGTCAGCCATCAACCCCAACCATCTGTGCTGCCTCATATTAAGTTCCTTCTGCGTGAACACATACTTCAAGCTTTTATGATCCGTGAAAACCTCGACCGTTTCGCCCAAAAGGTAGTGCCTCCAAATCTTCAAAGCGAAGATCACAGCCGCAAGCTCCAAGTCATGAGTTGGGTAATTCTTCTCATGGGTCTTCAAGTGTCTCGATGCGTACGCTATAACCTTCCCATGCTGCATCAAAACACATCCCAATCCTTTCCCAGATGCGTCGCTGTAAATTACCACTCCTCCGGAACTGTCTGGCACGGTCAGAATAGGAGCGGTTATCAATCTCTGCTTCTACGCCTCTAAAGATGACGCACACTTCTCCGTCCATACAAATGGTACCTCCTTGCGCGTAAGCTTAGTCAACGGCTCAGCCAACTGAGAAAATTCTCCACGACTCTTCTATAATACCTGGCAAGTCCAAGAAACTTCTTATCTCCGCAACATTCTTCGGAATCGGCCAATCTCGAACTGCTGTAATCTTTCAGGATCAACGGCGATTCCATCTCTAGCCACACGTGCCCCAACACTTCACTTCTTCAAGCCAAAACTCGCACTTGCTCATCTTTGCATATAATTCTCTTGCCTCACTGTCTGTAGTGCGATCTTCAAATGTTTTGCATGCTCTTCATTACTCCTCGAGTAGACCAGAATATCATCAATGAACACCACTATAGACTGGTCCAAGAATGGTGAAAAGATTCGGCTAATCAAGTCCACAATATTGTCGGTGCATTCGTGACTCCGAATGGCATTACTAAATACTCGTAATGTCCATATCGAGTTCGGAACGCGGTCCTGCAAATATTTTCTTCTTTCACTCAGACCTGATGATATCCGGATCGCAAATCTTCGAGAATACCCTTGCGCCACTAAGCTGCTCAAATAGTTCGCCAATGCGAGGGATCAGGTACTTATTCTTAATAATCATCCGGTTTAATTCTCGATAGTCAATGCACATCCTCCTTGTGCCATCTTTCTTCTTTACTAGAAGAACTGGAGCTCCCCAAGGCGAGTTACTGCTTCGAATCCAACCCTTCTCAAGTAATTCAGTCACCTGCTTCTTGACTTCTTCTAACTCTACTGGTGCCATAGGATAATACGCTTTAGAAACTAGCGCTGCACCCGGAACAGGATCAATTGCGAACTCCACGTCTCGCTTTGGCGGTAAACCTGAGGTGTCTTCGAACACGTCCATGAATTCTCGAACTATAGCCGGCGCTTCTTTCTTATCAACTTCCATCGACGAAAGGACACTGTTTGTCGGCCTAGCCCTAAACTCGACTGGCCCGACAGAACTGCTTCCTCCAACAAAACAAACTCCGGATGTCCGGGAATCTGGAGAATCACTTTCCTTTCCTTACCATCAATATAAGCGTGGAAAGTGCCGCGAAAATCCATTCCCAAGACCACAACAAACAAGGGATGCACCGGGATTGAATGATCCTAATGCGGGAAAAACAAGAACAAGTAAGATACCGAGATGACTTCATCCGAAGTCAAGATACTGACGAAGATTAAGTACAGTAAACATGATTCAAGCTGGCGATAAAATAATAACTGGTAAGCAATGAAACCGAGAGCAGCAAGGTAATATAACGATCATGAAATAAGGAAATGAATCAAGACCAGGACTCCAAGTTACTTAAATAGAGTACCGCATTGTAACCATGCTGCAGTTCATGGGTACAATTACATAACTCCACTCAAGTCGCCCAAATCCTAGTATTAGAATCAAGGAACGGGGAGAAACAATGGTGAATCAAAAAGGTTTCAAGTCGAGATACAAGTGGTTTGCATATCGTCAAGGCGAAGTATAAAAGAATGATATGATTCAAGAATTACGATAACAAGATGGCAGGACATGTTCCTAATCACGAGTATTCTGATTCGTGTATTGGGTCCAATACCCAACTACAAAAGAATCAAACTCGATTAACCTATATCCTATGGCTTTGATACCAAAAGAACCATGTCACGCCCCGCTTCCCAGAGTACGCTAAGGTAAGCACGTGACATAGCCAACCATGCTACCTGTGGATAGGAAAAATCCTTCCACGGTCACATTACAGCCGTAGAGATATCAAGAACAGGAAAGTAGACTAAACTATCTAGTACATGTCCATGAGCCAGAATAAATGAGTCACGAAATAATATAGTATGCAGAAGCAAAGGATCAAATGAACACCTGGAAAGTAAGGCTGGATACCAACAGGATCCTTACCGCTCGGTCTAACAGCGGCAAAACTCCTGATCAGTCTGCAACAAAGGTAGAGGATCTGGGCCATGCAAAACCCAGACGTCAGCGCGTCATAACATCAAGCAATAATATATAAACAGGGTAGCAAGACATGCAAGTATGATCATAAAAGGTAAAGCAAGTGTAACAGCAATGTAAATCAGGGCAGTGACAGGTAGTGTGTAGTGAGTAATCTAAACTGGTCTATTGGGTTAAATACTCTCAAGTCTTTGAAATCAATTTGATGAATCATTGATGTAACTCAATAGTATCCCGTGCATGTCCGGGACCACGGTCAAGATTCTCAGGCTTAATCCGAGACGTGCCGTTAGGCAGTAAAAGGTAGCATGTACAGATGAGTGATGTCAGCATCATCACCCGGGGCTGGCCTAGCCCGTAAGACTAATCAGAACAGGTATCGAACTGTCGAGTTACAAGTCAGGTTTCATCATCAATTTCCCCATACCCCCAAGTTATATGTGTTCAAGTCAGGTATTAAATAATCTGGAACTAATGCCAACACAGGATCAGGCAGGTACAGGTTTTTCTGGATAGACAACAGGAACGGTCCGTAAAAACATGTCAGGTTTGTTGGCATTAGACACAAGATCAGGTAACAGGTAATACCATGGTATATCAGGTCAAACTAGGTAATGTATAAATGTGTCATGTCATGTCAAGAGTATACGGTACCATGTCATGTCAAGTAGGAAGTGTAACAGGTCATGTCAGGAAGCACAAGATGTCATGTGGGTGCTCATAATCAAACTAACATAAGCATGTGTATAAATAAACAAGCATAGGTACTATCAGAACAATAAACTGGAACATGTAATATGATATGCAAATAGGTATAATTTCAAGGATATGGATGCACAGTTATCGATTAGGGTTATATTTATAGTTCCAATATTAATAAGGATGCAATTTATTAAATATGGAGTGTTAATATCATAGTATTATGTAGTAATGTGATCTATGGATGCAATTATATGTATCTTAAATGCAATGGATGCAAACGGGTATCCGAAAAGTTATAAAACTATAAAATGGTAATGTGGGATGTACAACTAAGCAATATGTGATATAAATATTGATATAATAATATTAATATGGATAGCATATTCAAAGCGATTAATAACTATAAAAGTGGTATTGATTAACCATGCACAAGAAAATTCCGTTCAGAAATTCAGCGTCGCCCTAATTTGTAAAATAGCTTAAAAATAACAAACGTTCTCCAAAAAAGACGTGTATTATACCAAAACAAAGATAATTCAATAATATTTTCATTTTTATAAGTATAAGCATCTCAGCTTGTCCCTACAAAAAGCTATGAACATTCGAAATTGAAAGTTTGCTGCTGGAATTTCCCTGGACAGCAGTTTAGAGACATTTTCATTTGCATTTTACGTTATTTAAACAATTTATTTTTCAAGTAAATATTTCATAGAGTTATAGTATTCTGAGTTAGCTTCATAACGAACTAAAGAACGTATACTAATGATTTTTCTATGATTTATAATGAATTTTATAAGGTAAGGTGTACAGTAAATTTCAGATTTGTCGTATCCGCTTTTTCAACGACGTTTCATGTGTAAACTATAATATTTTCAAATGTATAATATTATAAAATGCAGATTATAAACTAATTAAAGATAATAATTAGAAATATTACGATGATATATTTTTTAAATGATATGGATGAAGTATAATGTAATCTAGTATGTCACAAGATAAGTTTTCATGATCTAGATTTAAAATGATATAAACGGAACATCGAAACGTTATAAAATTAAACATGGGGTACTAGATTTAAACTATAGGTATGGTATTTATTTAAATAGATATAAAATGAATTATATAGCATGTAGCAAGATTAACTTGCCTAGACGGAACAAGAACAGATGTGTACGGAACGTCCTTCGTCGGTGAAATGTCGCGACGCGCGCACGGTACACGGAACGGTTCTAAACAATGCACGAGGGTGATACGTTCACTGGATCACTCGGATCGTCAGCGACGAGCACAGCTCCGGCGGTGATCACCGGAATCAAGAAACAAGATCAAGAAAAAGAAAGAAGAAAGAAGAAGAAGAAGTAAGAAGAAGAGCTTGTGTATTAAATAATGAAAGAAAAATTAACTAAATAAAATATATAAAAATATGTATATGCAGATGTGAGAGAGAGAGAGAGAGAAAGGAGTTGTTAGTCTGTTAGGAAATTAAATTTAAAATTTTAAAAGACTTTTAGATTTAAAATTTTAGATAAGAGGTTTCAGTTTGTTAAAGAAATCATATGAACATATTTAAACTAAATTTTAAAATTAAATAAATTGAATTTTGGCGGGATACAAAAATATTTCAAAACGCTCCCGGGTCGGATCTAAAAATTCAGATTTAAAATACGAAAAATATGTGCGACTTTCAAAATTCAAAATGAATGCTCAGGTAACGAAAATGCATACCCCCAAGAACGGATGCACGTACATGCGCGTAGCCATCCAAACACGTCCGTTTCACTGAACGGGACGAGAACAAGATGGGCGGATGCTACCACGGGGTTAGGGGTATCATGCAGGCTATGAAATGCAATTTTAAATTATTTTACATGACCCAAAATGTTATATGGTAAAATATGCAATGCCAGGTAAAATGCCAGTATGCAGTATACATGAGATACACGTGTCTATGTAACAAGTCAGGGTAATCTATAAATATGAATCAAACAGGATCAAGCAAGCGGGTTGGGTCGAATGCAATGTAAAATGTAAAATACTATTCGCACCCAAAACACGATAAATCAGGAAAATACCACAATAAAGGAAATACGAGAACTGGAATTGGTATAAATGAACTAGGGTGTTACACAGAGCAAGTCTCTATTTAAAACAAAATTAAAGAAAGCAACGCTTCAGTTGCGTAAGCGATACGCAAGCGACACGTGTCGGCGCAGCTGCGCAAGCGCAGTTGCGCTGCGCTGTGCGCTGCGCGACACGTGTCGGCGCAGCGCAGCACCTGCGCTGTGCGCTGCGCGACACGTGTCAAGCTCTGGTGCGTTTGCGACAAACAGAATTAAAATTCCAGTAAAATCTTTCTGTTCTTGTTAAAACAAGAAGATTGTCTTCTGTAAAACAGAAGCCCTTGGATCAAAGATCCAACGGTGGGGAAAATGCCCCAAATCACTCAGAGAATGATCTTTTTAACAAATTTAACAAATTAATGGGCACTATATAAAGGCCCCTAGACCCCAATTCAAAGATCATCAATATCAACAACAACAACACAGAGAGAAGAGAGAAACTCAAGAAACAAAGAGAGAACTCCTCTAAAGAACTCTGAGAAGAACTCAGAAAGAAGAAAAGAAGGTAAAAACCTTTATAAAAAGAAAAATTTCTTCTGAATGGATCATTGATCTAAGAACAAGATCAAGGATCTTCAATAAAAAATAATAATAACAGTGCCTTGCACTTTTTTATGAACCATTGGTTCTGGAAACTTAAAGATTCTTCTCTTGAATCCAAAATTGGATCAAGATATTAAAATAGTGCCTTGCACTTGTATCTGCGCTTTTAAAATAGAGCATTGCACTCTGAAGTTGGCGCAACTCACCAGAGCGCGCCACGTGTCAGCAGCGCAACAGCGCAGCGCATTGACGCAGCGCACTGCGCTGTTGCGCTTGCGCTCATCAGAGCGTGACACGTGTCACCTCCACATGCGCTTGCACTCAATAATTGGCGCAAAGCGCCTGACGAGCCACTGTCAGATAATTAATGCACTGCATTATTTGTAGAAGGGCCAAGCCCAATTAAAAAAAGGCCTAACAGGCCAAATTAAATGCAATGCATTATTTTTAAAAAAGGGGCAGAGCCCAAACAAAGGTCTGTCAAGACCAAAACAGATGCTCTGCATCATTTATAAAGGGACTGAGCCCAAATCAAAAAGGCCTAGCAGGCCAAAAGAAAATGCAGTGCATTTTTAAACAGGGGCAAAGCCTTAGTACAGGCCTAATAGGCCAAAGATAAAAACGTTGAATATTCTCAACTGGATTTAGCCCAATCATGGCCGTAAGTCCTCAAACTAAATTGACTGAGCACAACTGCTCTCCTAAATCAATTTACATCCGTTTCAAGGGTACATCCTCGAACTCCTCTGACACCTATCGTTGTAATCCTTCAACGATGTCAGGTAGGTGACGGGTCCCGACAACCACACATCCATGCGGACTGCGGGGTTCTTAAACTCGCGGACCGGAATGTCCTTAAACTAATTTTCGTCCCAAAACGGGAATGTTGGACCGGAACGTCCTTAAACTAATATTCGTCCTAAATTGGGAATGTTGGACCGGAACGTCCTTAAACTAATATTCGTCCCAAATTGGGATCGTTGGACCGAAATGTCCTTAAAACTAATATTCGTCCCAAAACGGGAATGTTGGACCCCCATGTCCCTAAACTGAAATTGGACCACCATGTCCCTAAACTTGCAATGGACCACCATGTCCCTAAACTGGAACAATAGAGCCCCCAAATGCTCTTTTGTCGATCTAAACGATCCCGTTTAAGTTGATCTTAGCCTCAAATATGGCTAACGTATCCTTAAACCTTCAAACAGATTTTAGTCCCAAATTGGACTACAGATCACCCAATCAACTTTGGTTCAAGGGTACATCTCTGAACTCCTCTGACATCTGCCGTTGTAATCCTTCAACGTCGTCAGAGAGGTGACGGGTCCCGACGGCCATACATTTAATGGACCACTATATCCCTAAACTGGAACAATAGAGCCCTCAGATGCTCTTTTGTCAGATCTAAACGATCCAGTTAAGTTGATCTTAGTCTCAAATTGGACTAACGTATCCTTAACAAACGTTTGAGTTGATCTTAGCCTCAAATATGGCTAACGTATCCTCAAACCAAAACCCCAAACCCAAATCTAAGAAAATACGGATTTGGACTAATCCACGTCCTATAGGCGACGACATAAATTAGTCTCCGTATACAATCCACGGGCAACCACAAACAAAACAAACACCCACGACACGAAGTGAAGTTCTGGAGAAGGAGAAAGTTGTTGCCGCGATGCGGTAGCGTAATTAACTGCAGAGGCTTGCGCCTGCAGAGAAGAGCGTCCCCACAATCAAAAACCCCTCAAGCGAGGGGGAATCTGACGAAGTCTGCTACATCGGCCACATCCGTCTAAACCTCCGATACACGGTGCCATAAATCAACTTGGCATCTTCGGAGAGGTGGACGGATAAAACCAAATAGCATCTGCCCCGAATCTCAGTGCCAAGACTTCACAGTCTTGTGCGCCGTCTTTCGGAGGGGAACAGGTGTGAACACTTTGGCTATCACCACCAATCTTTGGAGTTGGGCACGGCTTTAGCATCCCTTCCATGATCTGGGGTTCCGGCGGATTCTTCCACCTGATTGCCGGGCATGTCTAGAGATCATCCAGCATCCTTTTGGTTTTGGCCGAAAGAACGACCTCCCATGGAGCTTCTTTAATAAAAGAGCACGTTGCCCCTGGTGCGTCCGTCTTCTTAGGAGTGTGCGGTTGTGGTGGGCTTACTTTCCACTTCTCAGACAGTGCAAATTTGCCTTGCCAGTATTGATCCTCGATCCATCCCTTAAAGACGAAGCAATTTTTGATTGGATGGCTTACCGTTTGGTGGTAAGGGCAATAATTGGGATTATTCGCTTCGCCGGGTTGCAATGGCTGCTTTGGATTCGGCGGATTGATAAGCCGGTTGCGTATCGCCAGCTCGAACAGCCTCTTCGTTTTATCCCGCGGGAATGAGTAAGGACGCTTCATTTTCTCATTGTAATAGCATCGCCTCTCCTCCAATTGATCCGTTAGTCTGGGAGCACTGGGCTGCTGTTGAGTATTCGCAACGAAGGTCGCCTTCCCCTTACCTTTTTCATTTCATGGCTCCGGCTTCGGAGGAGACGGTCTATGACCCATCTGATCCATCTGGGCTAGCTTGTCGATTAAGGCCTGGAATGTGGTCGGTTTGAAAAACATCATGAACTGTGAAATAGTTGCATGAGGGTCTAGAGTTCCCACGAACATGCCCACCGCTGGTGCTTCTTCGATGCGCTGTTCGCACTTAGACCACAGATTCCGCCATCGGATTGCGTATTGAACCCATGTCTCGCCCGGCTTCACCCTGGCGTTGATCAATGCCGTAATTGAGTTGCGATCCCTAGCACTTGCGAATCGCTGGGTGAACAACAACTCCATTTCCGCAAAAGTTTTGACGGAGTCATTTGGAAATTCGGAATACCACTCGAACGCCGTCTCAAATAAGCTGCCGACGAATTGGCGAAGCAAGTGCTTATCATCGCCGCCGGTGTTGCCACAAAGAGCCCTGAACTGGGCGACATGCTGATGGGGATTGCCTGTCCCCTTGTATATGTGGAATTTGGGTATCGTGTATCCCGGCGGGTACTTTATTTAGTCATACTAGCCTGGATACGGTCGCCCAGTTCTAACAACTTGGCCGGCCGCTTCATTTGCCTGGTGAACTCTTATTTGCTGGGCAATATAGTCATCCAGTGCAGCTTTGGAGATTGTCTCCTCTTTGGCTGTCGACAGAGCCGGCAGAGGGTTTGACGTTTCTCCTCTGTCATCTTCAATTATTACTGGAGGATCTTCGGCTGGGGGATCCGGCTGGATCATCATGCCCACCATGTCTTGGAAGAGAAGTGGCATTCGCTTTATGTTAGCCGCTTGCTCCACGGCTTCTTTGTCCTTCTTTTCGAGGACTCTGCGAAGGAAGTCAGCATCAGTTTCTTGTTCGTGACGCTGTTCTGATGATGCCTCCGGGCTTTCTTTTGGCCCGGTGAGTGCGGCCATCACAGTCAGCATCTCCTGAAGTTTTTGCTGCTGCTGTTCCTGAGCTCTCGTGATAGATCGGGTGAGTGGTCGGTGGCCCGTAGAAGCGCGGCTATCCTCTTTCCCGGATGACATGTAGACGGTATGCACCACCATGCCCCTAGACTTAGGGCGTTTGGGCTCAGTGCCTTTGACATTAGTCGCGGGCATGGGTATTTTCTCCGGCCTTCTCCTCTTATGAGTGGTCGAAGTTGAGGGGGCCGTTGCAATTGGCACCCAAGTAGCCGTCATCTTTTGTGGCTTACAGGACGGTTTTCTTCCTGTCGGTGAGGATAGTCTTGATCAACCACCGACTCTTGGACACGTCGCCAGACTTTGTAAACTTTGGAGGACAGCCACTGAGGGGGCTGTTCCGGTTTTGCTTCTGCGACAGTCTCTACCGGTGGAGGATATCTTTTTAATACAGCGGTAGGCGAATTCCTGCGCACCTTGTTCAGCAGCTCAAAGCTATTCCCGGTTGGAACAGCAGCATTAATTTCCACCGGTGGAGCCGGTGGAGTTAGTCCAGAGGGGGAGTTTCCCCCGGCCTTCCTTACTCGGCGCCAGTGGCGACGTCGAGCGTGTCGAGCTGTTGGGGCTGGTTCTGCGATGAGGATGGCTTTGTCTTGCCCTCTGTCCAGGTGAGGCGCCGCTGGTGCCAGCCTCTTGAAGACTGACGTCTTTTGAGTAGTGGTATCCAATCTGTCAAAGACAGACCTTCGAGTAGGAACGGGAGCCGGAATAGTCAGCTTTGTAAAGACCGACTCTTTAGCAGGAGAAGCCGCCTTGATGACCTCAGGAGCAGGGATGGCTATCTTCTTTGGGATGGCCATTTCAGGTATTATGGGCTTCTTGGCAGACCCATCAGAGTTCAGGCACAGTCTGGCGAAGACCGAGGAGTTGGAGGTGGACGACCCGTTGAGAGGGGCCGCGGTAGTAGCAAGCCGGTCGAAGACCGACTTCTTGGGAGCTTCCGGCGTTGGTACAGGAACGGTGAAGCTCGTTGGTGGGAGCATGGTCCCGAAAGACAATCCTGTGGTGGCTTGGGTGACCTGTTCCACCGGCATCGTGAACAGGGAAGCCGCCTGGGGCCGTAAGCTATGCCCCCAGTTGAGGCAGAATGTGGGTTGCAATTGCATGTGGAACACTTCGAGCAGGTGAACGCCATTGATCTTTGCTTTCTGCACCAAGCAAAACGCCAAATCTTAGTACCTCGAAACCCAAGGGCAACCATTAGCAAACCGCGATTGGTTCGCGAACACGACACACGAAGTGTGGAATGGAAAGAGGAAAAGGTCCCACCGGGCGTGCCAGAATCTGTTCCCCTCCGAAAGACGCGGCGAACGTCTTGCCTGAAATTCGGGACAGATGCTAATTGGTGCTATCTGTCCACCTCTCCGAAGATGCCAAGTTGATTTATGGCACCATGTATCGAAGATTTAAACGGATCCGACCGATGTAGCAGACTTCGTCAGATTCTCTCTCGTTTGAGGGGGTTTTGATTGTGGGGACGCTCTTCCCTGCAGGCGCAAGCCCCTGCAGTTAATTACGCTACCGCATCGCGGTAACAACTTTCTCCTTCTCCAGAGGGTCACTTCGTGTCGTGGGTGTTTGTTTTGTGTTTGGTTGCCCGTGGATTGTATACGGAGACTAATTTATGTTGTCGCCCGTAGGGCGTGGACTAGTCCAAATCCGTATCTTCCTTAGATTTGGGTTTGGGGGTTTGGGTTTAAGGATACTTTAGCCTCATTTGAGGCTAAGATCAATTTAAACATTTGTTAAGGATACATTAATCTAATTTTAGACTAAGATCAACTTAACTGGATCGTTTAGATCCAACAAAAGAGCATTTGGGCTCTATTGTTTAGTTTAGAAACATTGCGGTCGATTAGTTTAAGGACATTACGGTCCAATATTAGTTTAAGGACATCTCGGTCCAATGTTAGTTTAAAGACATCACGGTCGAAGTTAAGGAAATCATAGTCCATGGGTTTAAGGACCCCACAGTCCAATGTTAGTTTTAAGACATCACGGTCGAGCTTAAGGACATCATAGTCCATGGGTTTAAGGACCCCATAGTCCAATGTTAGTTTAAAGACATCACGGTCAAGGTTAAGGACATCATAGTCCGTTATTAGTTTTAAGACATTACGGTCGAGGTTAAGGACATCATAGTCCGTGGGCTTAAGTACCCCACAGCCCAATGTTAGTTTAAAGATATCACGGTCGAGCTTAAGGACATCATAGTCCATGAGTTTAAGGACCCCACAGTCCATGAAATGTGTGGTTGTCGGGACCCGTCACCTCTTTGAAGACGTTGAGGAATTACAACGACAAATATCAAAGGAGTGAAGATATGTACCCTTGAACCAAGGTGAATTAAATGATCTGTAGCCCAGTTTGGAACTAAGACCAATTAATTATATTATGAGCACATTGGCTCAGTTAAGTTTGAATTGAAGACTTATGGCCTAATTGGGCTAAGTCCAATTATGTTTGAAGTATTAGACCTCTGTTGGTCCATTAAACATTTGTCTGGTTTCAGCCCACATTATTTAGCAATGTTAAACAAGAGTTTAAGGGCTTTGATAACATTTTATCTTTGACTGAGCATGGAACATTATAGCTCTGAATTTTACTCAATTTTGAGTGGGAGGCTTTACCTCTGGAAGATTAACCAATTTGGTTAAAACTAGTGTTAAACACTAGATAACAACAGTCTTAAAGCTCTCAAGTTAGTGTTAAACACTGAAAGTATAATCCCCAAATTAGTGCTAAACACTAGAAAATAACAGTGTTAAACACTGGAAATAAGATTTTCAAATTAGTGTTAAACACTAAAAAATAATCAGTGTTAAACACTGGGAATAAAACTCTCGAATTAGTGTTAAACACTAAAGGGAAAGGGGTCACGTGTGGACACGTGAGGGCGCCCAAAGGTGGGACCAGATTCCTTTTCTTCGTTCTGCAATTAAGTGTTAAACACTTTTTATATTTTATTTTGAGCATCACGTGCTAGCATGTGATAGACATTTATGCACTAATTGTTAAAGCATTTACTAAGGGGTCACGTGGGGCCACGTGAGAGCGCCCAGAGCTTATATTTCCTTTGCTTTTTCTTTCTGTATTTTGGAGGTCACGTGGGAGCACGTGAGGCATTGCCTCAGAACTTTTTTCCTCTCATTTCTGGGGATCTCTTCAGAGGTCACGTGGGGACACGTGACCTTAGTTCTTTTCATGCACAGAGATCTTTTAAGTCTCCTTATTTTGTTTTGAGAATTAAATTCTCTGTAGGGTTAAACCCTAATCATGATTTTGGAGGAATTAAATTCCTATTATGAAAGAATTAAATTCTTATGTAGGGTTAAACCCTAATTTCTTTTAGAGGAATTAAATTCCTATATATGTAAAAAGAATTAAATTCTTGTATAGGGTGAAACCCTAATTTCATTTTAAGAAGAATTAAATTCCTGTGAATTTGAGAGAATTAAATTCTCAATTAGGGTTAAACCCTAGTTCTGTCCATCTTGAAGGAATTAAATTCCTGTAAGTTTGGGAGAATTAAATTCTCATATAGGGTTAAACCCTAATTTCATCTTGAAGGAATTAAATTCCTGTGAGTTTGGAAGAATTAAATTCTCATATAGGGTTAAACCCTAATTTTGTTTTGGGAGAATTAAATTCTCTAAAGTCAATTCCCCCTCTATGTTTTGGATCTACATGGCAGGATCTCAACCCGATGAGAATTAAATTCTCAACTTATGGGGAGATGTGCTCTTGCAGATCTTCAACCAGAGAAAGAACTAAGTTCTTTTGAAGAAGAATTAAACTCTTAGATTTTGAGAATTAAATTCTCTGTTTGAAGTTTTGATCCCCTTTCTTTTCTCGCCTAGGGTTTTCTTTGTTGAGAATTAAATTCTCCTTTCTTTTCTCTCTGAAATTTCAAGATTCCAAAACTCTATATCAAAAATTCTCTCATTTCCTTCTCCTCTTGGCTCCTATTTATAGGAGAAGGAAAAGAATCAATTTGTTTGGTAAATCTTTCATTGAAAGATTTTGTTTGTTTTCATAATTAATATGATCCTTTGGATCACACAGTGAATTTTATTCACCGTTGGATTTTAAATCCAAAGATATTCTGTTTTTTATTTCTGGTGAGATTTTTAGGGAAACCTTTCCTTGTCTAAAATCTTTCCATAAATTGGTGATTTTTAATCACCCTTGGATTTTTAATCCAACGGTCCCCATAATCCTTTTCCATTTGGAAAGATTTAGAAGCTTTTAGAATTTAATTCTATTAAACTGTAAGTTTGAAGCCAGTCACGTGCTGACACGTGACCCTTGGTCACGTGTGAGCACGTGACCCCCAATTGAGTCCTTTTCCCAAAGTTTATTTACGCTTCTGTTTTAACCATCACGTGTCAACACGTGACCATTGGTCACGTGTGAGCACGTGATACCTCATTGAGGTATTTCCTTCAGCCGTTTGTTTTTTTATTTCTGTTTTAACTATCACGTGTCAACACATGACCATTGGTCACGTGTGAGCACGTGATATCTCATTGAGGTATTTCCTGATTTTTAGAATTAAATTTTATTAAGCTGTAAGGCTTTCAAAGCCTGGCACGTGCTGGCGCGTGACCCTTGGTCACGTATGAGCACGTGACCCCCAATTGAGTCATCTTTCAGCTGTTTGTTTTCATTTTTGTTTGATGAGATTTTAACCATCACATGTCATCACGTGACCATTGGTCACGTGTGAACACGTGATACCTAATTGAGATAATTCCTGATTTTTAATCAGGAAACATTGCTTCCAAAGATCGGAATGGTGACCATGGATTTTTGCTTATTCTCCGGCTTATGGCACCTTTCAGTATTCTCGAAGTCCGGCAGAAAGTTGTTCACATATTCATACTTCCGCACTTCATTTACCGAGAATGGATTGAGTTTTCCTATGAGGGTGTACTCCGAGCAATCCTTAAAATACTTCATACACTGATGTAGTGTAGAAAGGATAATGTTATACTCGTGTAACCAAGGCCTGCCGAGTAAAACGTTATAGCAAGTCTTGGCATTAATGACATGAAATTTGATGTCAGTGATGAGCAATCTGAAGCGTAGCATCAATATTACGGACCCAAGTGTCTGTAATGACTGTGAGTCAAACCCAAAGATAGTAATTTTATCTCGGGCAAGGTGTTGAACATTCATGCAAATTTCCTTCAGCACTCTCACGTTGAGAAGATTAATGGAGGATCCGTTGTCAATAAGGATTTTTCCTCTCTTGATGTCGTGGCAGTACCCGGTGACGTAGAGTGGTCGATTATGTTCACGCGTACCGAGGAGTGGATCTTCATCACTGAATGTAATATCAACCGTGTGGACCTCTGCCAGTTCATCTTTCATCTTTTCTTTTACAACAAAAGCTTAGAACTGATCGGGCTCTTGTAAGGCCTTGATCAGGGAATCTCGTATCACTTTGGACAGGAGAAGAACATCCAATATGCTTAGCCGTGAGAGTATTTTCCTCAGATATGCTAGGACGTTGTAATCTACCTTGTTTTTTTAGGCGGGTCCTTTTCGGCGAGCTCTTTGACCACTTCTTCATCGAGGGCGATTTCTTAGGGCACTTTCCCTTTCCCTTTGTTCTTTTTGTTCGAACCTTTGTTTACAGATCCGAGATTCTTCTCAGGTAGCGTACGGTTGCGCAGCTGAATATTCTCGCAATCCTTCTCCTCTTCTTTTTTCTCTAAGGGGGAGTTTCTAAAGAGGAAGTCGAGGGGTATTTCATCCTTGTAATTGCTCTCGAACGTGGGAACTTGAGGTTTTTCCCCTTCCGAACTGGTACAAACCATATGATAGTTGTCAGTCGTTTCTTCATCCGTGTTCGTCTCGCCACTTTGATGATGACGAGCGCGAGCTTCGCGCTTCTCCTTCTTGAAGTGTTTTCGATGAGCAACATATCCTTGCCACCACTTCTTGAAGGCATTGCATTCCTCGATGGAGTGGGCGACCCTTCGATGATATAGGCAGTATTTTGGATGTGACTCTCCTCCGTTGAAGTATGGGACTCCAGGAGTGTACCTCATGAGAGGTGGTAGCTTCATCCCCATTAATAGGGCTTTGGCGAACCGCTTCTCAGTTTTGATCCTGTTCTTATTTGTCGCAGGTGTGCTTTGGTTTGGTCGGGTTGCTTTATGACTCTTTCTCACCACAGCTTCTTTATTCAGACGCTGATGCTTAACTTTTCATTTATGACTGTTTCGCGTTCTCGATCTTCTTTACTCTTTTGAAAGGATTCGTTTAAAAGTCTCTCAATTGAGTCTTCTTCTGGCAGTTTCAAAGATTTTTGTACTGATTCTTCCCCCAATTCTTCCACGTCACTTTCTGACGCCGGTGGAGCTCCTTCGCCATGAGAGATCATGTAGCAGTTTGCTACATAGGCTTCCGCTTCTTCCGATGGGTCATTTCCCTCACCATTATCACTGTCTCCGTTCTCAAGATTATGCTTGAGGAATTCTTCAAGTGTGACTAGAGTTCGTGCCTTGTGGTTATATTCTTCCAGCACATCTATGTATTTTTGAAGTTCTGAGCGCTTATTGTCATACTCGGCAGGCTACACGGGTTTCTTGGTCTTCTTCTTTTTCTTAGAAGACTTTGACGGCTTGACTTGGAGGATTTCCCCCTTATCAACAACTTTCGGTGTGGGACGTGATTTCAACATCCCTTCAATAATTTCGGGTTCAAGCGGGCTTTTCCACTTGATCGCCGAACATGCTTGTAGATCCAGCAGCATTCTTTTAGTTTTCACTGAAAGGACTACTTCCCGTAGAGCTTCTTCCACAAGTGATCATGATGCCCCCTGCGAGTCCACCTTTTTGGGAGCGTGCTTTTGGGGCAGGTTTACCCTCCAGTTATCAGATAGCGCGAACTTCCCCTACTGATATTGCTTCTCGACCCAATTTTTGAAGATGTAGCAATCTTCAATTGGGTGGCTCACTATCCTATAATAGGAGCAGTAGTTAGGGTTGTTGACGTCGCCGGATTGTGCGGGTCACCGTGGGTCTGGCAATGTGATGAGATTATTTCTCATCGCCAGCTCAAACAACCTCCGCATTTTATCATGAGGAAACGAGTATGCACGTCCCAGCCTTTCTTCCAATGACGGGCGTGTACGTGCGTTGTTTTGGCGAGCATCCGGTTTTGGACCGCTCGGCTGTTGTTGTGTATTGGCAACGAAGGATGCTTTCCCTTTACCCTTGTTATTTTGAGGGTCCTTATTTGAGGAGGAGGGGATATGACCCATGTGATCAATTTAGGCCAACTTATCTATCAGCGCCTCGACGATTGTGGATTTGAAGAAAGTCATGAATTGGGACACAGTCGATTGAGGATCGAGAGTCCTGATGAACATGCCCATAGCTGGAGACTCTTCGATGTGCTGTTTGCACTTAGACCACAGGTTCAACTACCGGATCGCGTATTGGACCCATGTTTCTTCCGGCTTTACCCTGGCATTGATCAGTGCTATGATCGGAGTGCATTCACTTGCGCTTGCGAACTGTTGCGTGAACGGCGGTTCCATTTCAGAGAAGGTTTTCATGGAGTCATTTAGGAGCTCCGAGTACCATTCGAAAGCTTTCTCTGACAAGCTTCTGATGAATTGGCGAAGCAACAGTTTGTCGTCGCCTCCAGTATTGCCGCATAGTGCTCAGAATTGAGCGACGTGGTGGTGGGGATTACTCGTTCTTTTGTAAACATGGAACTTTGGGTACATTTATCCCGGTGGGTACTTGATTTGGTCATACCAGGCCAGATATGGTCGCCCGGTTTTGACCAGTTGGTTGGCTACTTCATTGGCCTGGTAAGCTCTAATTTGCTAAGCAATGCAGTCATCCAGAGCTGCTTTGGAGACTGTTTCCTCCTTGGCCGCTGATAAGGCCGGGGGAGGATTTGTTGTTTCCCCTCTGTCATCCTCGATAGTCACCGGCGGGTCTTCAGCCGGTGGTTCCGGCTGGATCATCATTCCAACCATGTCTTGGAATAAGAGAGCTATCTGCTTTATGTTAGTAGCTTGCTCTACAGCTTCTTTGTCTATTTTCTCCAGCACTCATCGCAAGAACTCTTTATCGGTTTTTTGCTCTTGGCGTTATTCAGCTTCTTTGTTTGGACTTTCTTTTGGTCTGGTGAGTGCTGCCATTTTGTTCAGCATCTCCTAGAGCTTTTGTTGTTGCTCCTGAGCCATTGTCAGCGACCGAGTATGTGGTCGGTGACTCGCTGAAGACCGGCTTTCTTCTTTGCCGCTAACCATGTAAACCATATGTACAGCTATGCCCCCAGATTTGGGGCGTTTATATCTTTTACCATTGGATTTTGCCGCTGGCGGTAGAGTTTTCTCCGGCCTCGTTCTTTTATTAGAGGTTGGAGCTGAAGGAGCTGCTGTGAAAAGCGCCCGTTTAGGAGAAATCCCTCATTGTATGGCGGAGGAGCGGCCTTTTTCTTATCGACCCTTAGATTTCCTCGGTCGACGAGAGTAATTTTCTTCAAGCACAGAGTCTTGAACTTTTCGCCAGACACTATGTATCTGTGAGGAGAGCCGTTGAAGAGGCTGCTCCGGTTGTTTCTGGACTGGAGCCTCTTCCGGTGGAGGTGATTTCTTCAGTACCGCTGTCGGGGAGTTCTTGCGTACCCACCTAAGAGGGTCAAAATTGTTCCCAGTTGTAACTGCAGTGTTGATATCCACCGTAGGAGCTGCTGGGGTAAGACTAGAGGAGGAGTTGCCCCCAGCTTCTCTCACTCGGCGCAAGTGGCGACGTCGAGCATGCCATGCAGCAGGAACTGCCTCCGTATTAAAGGAGCCTTCATCATGCCCCCGGCGTTGCTAGGGAGTTTCGGTTGGCGTCAGCCTGTTGAAAACCGACGTCTTTGTTGGAGTCGGAGCAAAGATGGCCAATCTTTCGAAGACTAACCGTCTGGGAAGGGAAGCACTTTTATCGGCTCCATCTGCAACAGGAGTAAGGAGGATTAGCCATTTTTTGGTAGCTCCTTCAGGTATCATGGGCTTCTTTATGGGCCTTTCGAGTTCTTATTCAGCCTGTTGAAGATTAAGACACCAGAGTTTGACGACTTGCTAATAGGAGCCGTCATGGTTGTCGGCAAATCAAAGACTGACCTTCCGGGAGCTTCTTTTTATGGCGCTGAGGTGCCAAAGTTCATAGGCGGGAGCATGGTCCCGAAGAAGAGTCCCATAGCACCCTGTGTGACCTGCCCCACCGGCATTAAGAAGATCGAGGTCGTGTTAGGCCCGTACGTTACTCCCCCGGATGGGATGGAGCGGGAGTTGTTGTGGCATGAAGTGCAGTTGAGAGCCATTGACTCTCGCACAGAAGCGACGCACCTAGTTTTAGTATCTCGAATTCAGGAGCAACCATGAATACAGCAAACCACAATTTTGTTCGCAAAACACGACGCACAAAGTGTGGAGTGGAAAGTGGAAGAGATCCCATCGGGCGTGCCAGAATCTGTTTACCGCCGAAAATAGAGACGAACTGGGATGGATAGTCTTTCCTGAATTTGGGGGTAGATACTATTTTGAGATATCCATCCACCTCTCCGAAGATACCAAGTTGATTTATGGCACCGTATATCGGAGGTTTAGATAGATGCGACCGATGTAGCAGACTTTATCATATTCCGCCTCATTTATTAAAGTTTTTTTATTGTTGGGACGCTCTTCCCTGTAGGCGCAAGCCCCTGCAGTTAATCACGTTATCGCGTTACGATAACTACTTTCTTCTACTCCTGTAAGTCACTTCGTGTCGTGTTCTGTTTTGTTTTTTATGGTTGCCCGTGGATTCTATACGGAGACTATTTTATGTCGTCGCCCGTAGGGCGCGAATTAGTCCAAATCCGTATATTTTAGATTTGGGATTGAACTTAAGTTGTATGTTCCATTAATTCAAAGAGTATTTTATTTAAGGACCGTAATCTGATTTTAGATTAAGATTGACTTAAATATATAAGTATTTGGGCTCAATTTATTTTTAACTAAGGATACGTTAGTCCTATTTGAGACTAAGATTAACTTAGCAATATTTTCAGGATCATTAAATTTTAGTAAAATCCCACAACAGAGTATTTGGGCTCAGCTGCAAGAAAACTTCAGAGACTTAGCCAATTTGGGCTAGTGTTGGACTTTTTCCCTTTATTCAGAAGTGCTAAGCACTTAATTGCTGCTCTGGAAATCACGTGTGTATCACGTGAGGCGCTCAAACATAGTCGTTTGCCTAATCGGTGCTAAGCACTTAGTCGTTTTGATTATATGTATAGTGCTCAGCACTTTGTACAGCGCTCAAGTGAGAAACATGTGAGGCGCTGAGTCTTCACTTCTGGGCGCTCACGTGGGAGGACGTGAGGTACTGGGTTTCTGTTTTTGGGCGCTCATATGGGAAGCACGTGAGGCACTGGGTTTATCTTTTTAAGTGCTCACATGGGAAGCACGTGAGGCGGTGATTATGTTTTAGAGATTTAATCTCTGTTAATGGCATTTTAGCCATTAAGGACCATCAAGATCTCCATTTTTTTTAAGATTTGGGATCGATTTTCTTGGAGAACTAAGTTCCTCTGTTCTTTCTATAAGAACTAAGTTCTTTATGTAGCGTTAAACCCTGTTTTTAGAAGAATTAAATTTCTGAAATATGGTTTTTTTTCTCTTTTCCTTTTTATCTAGTTTTTCCTCTAGATTTTGAGTCTGAAGAACAGAACCTTCCTGATGAGAATTAAATTCTCAACTCGTGTGAGATTTGTCTTACAGATCTCAGATCCAAAGAAAAAACTAAGTTCTTTTATGAAGGGTTAAACCATTATTTTTTACTTGTACTAGGTAAAGAAGATATATTTTTATCTCTGCTTTTTTTCTTTACCTAGAATTTGGAAGAGGCAGAAGCATTTTTTTTAATAAGAGACGGGGTTCATTCTATATGTCTCTCCTTCTTTTTTTTTAGACCTCTCTCTTTTTTTAGACTTGAAGTCTCAAGTTCTTTATATAAGGATTGTAAACTATTGATCATATTTGAGAAAATCTCTCATTGAGAGATATCAATTGATTTAATTAGTCTCAAAAATTATTCGGGAAATTTTATCCATTGTTGGATCTTTAATCTAATGATTTTCTGTTTATCAGAATATATTTTCTTGTTTTTAACAAGATTAGGGAAATATTCTCCCATATATAGAATTTAATTCTGTTAAACGGTGATTTTTAATCACCATTGGATTTTTGATCCAACGGCTCTCTGTTTAAAAGAGAATTTCTTTCTCATTTAGAAAGACCAAGGAGATATTTTTCCCTAATAGAATTTAATTCTATCAGTTGATGATTTTTTAATCACCATTGGATTTTTAATCTAACGGCTTTCTGTTTAACAAAGAATATCTTTTTTTAGAACGATCAGGGGAAATATTCTCCCAAAATAGAATTTAATTTTATATAGAATTCAATTCTATCCGAAGCTAGTGCTTCAGAAAGGTGTTCTCACGTGTTTAACACGTGACCCCAATGTGTAGGTTTTAACCTGCTTATTTTTAGCGCTCTTATGTTTTGTATATGAATGCACATGTGTTTAACACGTGAGGCTAGTTTGCCCCTTTGGTTATTTATTTTAATCGCTTATACGCTCACGTGTTTAAGATGTGAAGCCTGTTTGTGTTAGTATATGTATGCCCTAGAGGCCATTACTGTACATAGGATGTATAATGTAGTGGATGCTGGGACATATATAGGTAGGACTTTCTTGCTCGACATGATAGTACGCTATCTAGTTGCTCTTTATCTTAACATGTATACTTACCGTCTCTCTGTTATATGTTGATAAAGCCCTTAGAATGTGTACTTGACTTGCAGGACTATGATGTAGATCATACTAGTGGGGCCTGCGTAGTCCATGAGTACATCCTTCATTGTTCCTAGTCGTGGGAATATCGAGACGGGGCATCGATATTCCAAAGTAGACTAGCATATATCTTCTCGACCCATGTGATGGACGATGGATGATCCCATATCCGTTGGTGTTTGACATCAGAGATGGTATGCGGGTGCTCAGTGGTGACTGGGTACACTGAACGGACTCGCCGAGAACTCCCAGATGGTATTATACCTCACGTCAGATGGCAGTTCTCTGGTGACACTGGTACAGCTTAGTCTGTTGAGCTGAGATCGTCATAGAGTCTTGTGTGTCTCCCACTGTGCTTTGATTTCCACCCTACCACAGCTCTACTGAGTCGTGCAAACAGGTGGTTTTGAGTTTGAGTCTCCCCGACGTAGATCATCTTCGGCCTCGAAGTCAACGACCTAGCCCGCTCTTTTCTTCGATGAAACCAACGCTAGGGTTCGGGATCCCGATGATCGCAGCGAAGGGACGTCAACACGGAGCTTTAGAAGTGAAGGACCGGATCTACAAAGGTTGTATTCTCATTCACTTAGTAGCAAAGTAGTTTGCTTGCTTGTTGTTTCGCCTTACTCTAGTAATCGATCTAGTTTAGGGTTCTTCGGCACATAATTTTTGAATTGGACATGTTTGATGCCTTGTGGAACCTCATGAGTGTGCCTATGAACCCTACAGTGGTATCAGAGCCTAGCTAGGGCTTTAGGCGAAGTGTAGACGAAGTTAGAAACCCGATCGAACCCCGAAACCCTAAACTACACCCTTCTCTGTACATTTTCTGAAATTGTGGATTTTTGTGAATTAAAAATATCCAAAAAATTCAGCAGGGTTTTCTAGGACTTACTGTGCAGCATGTGCCCCCAAGTTGACCACTGCGCCGCAGAACCGCGGCCCCACCCTGGCTTGCGCGGCGGTTCCGCGGCCATAATGGTGAATACTGGCACGTGGTTTGCACAGTAATTTCTCTCTGTAAGTGCTGTGTTTTCTGGGAATTTTTAACTTCTACTCAACAGTTGAGTTTTCTGGGGTGTATGGGGGACTCGATGATTCGATCGGATTATTTAACTTTGTTTATTGTGTTTTTCCGGGTAATTTTAGAACATGTTAAAATGTTCGACCGGATATAAATACCCATTTTTCCCCTGCCGGGAAATTTCCAAGTGTTAAATTTTTCCGTAGTTTAAGAACGTTCTAAGTAGTGCAAGTAACGCGATGGACCCTCTAGAAGACAACAAACCTTAACTCGATTATGTGACCATCTTGAACTGCCTTTTGAACCTTAGGGTTTGGGGCAGTACGGCGTGCCACATGTGAGGCGTTGGCTTGACCCTTCTACGGCTGGACCGTTGGTACTGTGGCATGAAGTGGATGTTTTTAAACTTATTTCAAGTGTTGAACTTTTCGGGAAAACTTGGGTGTTTGATTATTCGATCGGAAAGTTTAACATTGTCTATTTATCTGGAATGTGATACAATATTTGGAATCCACAAATAGTTATGAGATAACTAATTTGAATGTTATAAATCTAGCAGTTTAGTCTCACTTGATCGGTTGCCACGGGATTTTGATGTGATCAAAAGTCCGTCGCAATCACGTTGCATACGCGGATACTCGCCGGGTGAACTTAATAGACAGCTACACCCCATAGCCCCGACCAAGTGACTGTAGGAGAACCCCGTCGCCGAAAGCATCCGTTCGGGTGCTCGCGGCAGCGGTGTTCCGCCTTAGTGCACTTCGTCGACAGTATCGGGGGTGCGACCGTTTACTAAAGTTTACGACGAGTATTCGTTCTGGATGTCGGGAATCTTGTTGAATTGTCCGACTTGACATTGAAAAGGGTTTTCGATAATGAGACTAAAATGCGGGGTTTGTAATAGTTAGGCATGCGATGTCTAAGGAGGCTGTGGATTCCAACTGTTGTAGTTTTACACTTTCTTTTCTGCGACCGTAAGTGTAATATGTGATATCGCCGGTTTCGTTGCTATATGTCAACGACAATTGGGATGGGCATATTTACTTACGTTGATGACATGTTATGTTATGTGTTGCTGGATATGTTATATTGGATCGTCGTGTTTGAATAGCCGGGGGGTTTTATGTGAGATGAGAGTTTTTCATTTTCATTCATGTAAAATTCATTGTATGTAATATTCTTTTGTTGGGGCACTTCCGGGTTGAGGATGATGTCACCATTGTATATTATTTACTTTTCCGCATTAGGATAGACCCAAGGAGGGGAGCACAAGTAACCGGGTTCTAGGGTCCAGTGGGAGACCATCTCGAGGAGTCGAGTCCGGGTCTCCTAACTCTAGATTTGGTAGGGTTGCTTGCCGCTCTCGTAGGGGTCTAGAGGTGTGGGATTGGCTGTTCATCACGACCATGGAATCCGTGCTTTATTCAGGCTCAAAATAAAACACGGACGTCCTAGTATATCCAACATTTCATGTGATATTTTCTGCTGCGTTATCTGTGATGTGATCATGTGATTTGTTCAGATAAATATTGTATATAGTATATATGATATATTATATAGACGTTGCTTATGTTTTACACTCATGCTAGCCCTGTCCCGCTCTGCCGTTAGTTACCTAACCTAACGGTGCAGACGGGACATCGGGGCGAATGCGGATGGCATAAGTGTACATTATATTTATCTGTGATGTTTAGGTGGACTTAAATGACGGGACATTCATTAATTATATTAATGAAAGAAAATAAACCTAAAAGATGTTGTGGAATCAAATTTCAAAAATTAGGTAGCTCTAGTTGTTGCTTTGCATAGCGGTGTTCCTTGTAGAACATCCAGCACCTTATTCGATGAGGAAAGAGCCGACGATCCCTTCACCGGGAGTGACCTCTTTAGCAATAATTAGCAGATGCTACAACCTTCGTTTTGTCTTTTGATTGCTTTTCTAGTTCTTGCTTTGCATAGTGGTATTTTGAATATCCTGCACCTCATTCGACAAGGAAAGAGCCGAGATCCCTTCACCGGGAGTGACCTCTTTAGCGAAGCTAGTAAAAGCCTCAAAAGCACTCCATTTTTAAAACCATTTGATTCCGCAACGAGATCAAGTTCAAAGCGTTAAAGGTTTTCTCAAGAACCATCCGCAACCCTCCGTCATTTTAGGAAGTAGAGTACTTAGTATTCGTGCTGTGTTTGTTGACCATAGTCAAGGCACAGTGTACGGTAGCTAAGTGATGTCTTCCTACACCGCATATGATGCGATTAGTTAGGACAGTCATGTGACTTTGTTGACCTTAGCCAAGGGTCATGTGGGTGGGTCTAATTAGTCACGAAATGACGGGTAGAACTTGACTAGTGCTTATGATTTGTTGACCATAGCCAAGGTCATAGGTGCTAGGGGTAAAAACCTTCATCGAGAGTTTCAAGTGTTGAAATTTGCAATGAGATTGCATACCTTCTATATGATAGTTGGATCCTGATACCCACTGCGAGTAATTGTTACTCCTGGGAGAGTTTTGCACTTTACAATTAGCCGATCAAGTAGGTGTCTAGAAAGGTGTCAATGGGGTTATGCCCCTGGGAAAACGAGGTTTATTTTAATTAGGTCCGTGCGAAAGCACGGGAACCTCCCTCAAAGTACCGGCACTGGCCTGGCTGAAAGATTGGCGAACTTGTAGAGTGTAATTAATCCCGGCTAGTCTTTCCTTTTAGGGTTTGAAGGAAGATTTGATAAAAACAGTGGGAGACATCCTGATTAGATAAAATGTATAACCAATCTAATCTTACAAGAGCGCACGCAGAGTGTTTTCTTCTCTCTCTCTCCAGGTAGCGACCATGTCACGCCTTAATCAAGATAATAATATAGAAGTATTGACCGAACCCGCTTATTATACTGAGCTGGGGAACGTTGGTCCCGCTCCAACTTATAATTGTTATAAGACAGAGCAGGAAATTGGGGAATACCAGATTTCTCATGCCGCCCAAACAAAGAAAGTGCATGATGATGCATCTTCTTCGGGTGCGTTCATTACAAAGAACTTTTTCTCAGTATTCTCTGCGTCCTGGGTATTTGATACCGGATCAGGATCCCAGATATGTAATCTGTTACATAGGGCTACAAAAAGGTAGAGAACTGAGAACGGGTGATAAGTTTCATGAGACAGAAAACGGTGCAAGTGTTGCAGCCAAGTCTATTGGTCACTATCACCCTGTATTACCAGAATACACTGATTCTGAACGAATGTTATTAGATTCCGAACCTGATATACAACATCATATCAGTCTCTTTATTTACTAAAGAAGGATATAATTTTGTATTGTCGGATAATGTTTTGCACATATCCTATATCAAGAGTTGATCGGTTCAGGCACGTTATCTAAAAGCATATACATTCTAAATCAGACCACAGTTCTTAACGTAAAGAACACACACAAGAGGAAGAGTTCAGAAATGAACGATTCCTTCTTGAGGTATTGTAGACTAGGTCATATCAATGTGACCTGACTAGCTAAAGTTACATTTAGATGCATATTTAAATCAGTTTAAATTTACATCTTATGAAACTTGTTAGTCATGTCACAGAGATAAGATGACCACAGCTCCGTTTATTGGAAACAGAGGAAGGGTCAGTGAACCCTTGGGAACGATACATAGTGATGTATACAGGTCCCCAGTCTACATATGCCAGGACTGGTTCTTTATACTTCCTTACACTCAATGAGAATCTCTCAAGATTCGGACACATGTTCCTGTTGAAACACGTGTCTGAAACTTTTGAGAAATTCAAAGAATATAAGTCAGAAGTAGAGAACCAATACAGGTATAAGTATTATGTCCTATGATGAGATCAGGGAGGAGAATACTTGTGCATGGAATTCTTGGACTATTCTAAAGGAGAATGAGATTCTCTCTCGGTGTTACTCCTCTGAATACACCACAACACAACGGTGTATCGGGGCGGAGCAATCGCACCATATGAGATATGGTGTGCTCTATGATGAGTACTACTGAGTTACCTATTTCTTTTTGGGGGTTGTGCACTTGAGAAGCTGCATACCTATTGAATTGGATTCGAATCAAATCAGTGCCTACCACTCCATATAAGATATGGTGTGGGAAGAACCCATCTCTTAAGCAAGTTAAGATTTGGGATTGTCCGGCCTATGTCAAAAGCAAAATCCGGACAAGATCGAGGCAAGGTCAGTTCTGTAGAACTGGAAGGGGTTCCAGCTATACAGACTACAGCTGATGATTTGATAGAACCAAAGGATTCTATAGTCCCCGACGAACCTCAGCCTCTCCGCCGATGTGGTAGGGTTCCTCATCCGCCTGAGAGATACTTCGGTTTCTCGATGACAGTGGGAGCGAGGATTGCATCATGAGATGATGACCCAACTAGTTTCGAGCAGGCCATCAGGAATGGGGACTCTGTAAGAATGGCTGGATGCTTAGAAATCTGAGATGGAATCCATGTACACCAACAAAGTATGGACTTTGGATGCTATATCTGAAGGGTTAAATCCCCATCAGGAGCAAGTATATTTTGAGAAGATTACTTGGTGTAGATAGAAAAGTTGAGACTTTCGAAGCTAATCTTGTTAAAGGTTTTCGTCATCGGCCAAGCTGGATAATGATGAAACCTTTTCCAGTGGCTATGCTTAAGTCCATCCGGATCCTACTTGCCATTGCTACATACCATGAATACGATATCTGGTGGTTGGGTGTCTTGACTGCTTTTCTGAATAATGATTTAGAAGAGAACGTCTATTAGTACACAGCCAGAGGGCTTCGTAAACAGTGGGAGCAGCGGAAACGTGTGCAAGTTACTTTACAGAATAAAGCAGGCATCGCGGAGTTGGAACGTCTGTTTTGATGTCATAATCAAAGAGTTTGACTTCATCAAAATGGTAGATGAACCTTGTATATACGAAAAGGTAGTAGAGAGTAAGGTGGTCATCCTCGTATTGTACGTGGACAACATACTCTTGATGGGAAAAGAGTTTCCTATGCTACGCACGGTCAATCTCCTCTTATCACATGGATTCTCCATATAGGATCAAAGTGATACCTCCTAAATCCTGGGATTTGGATCTGTGAGATAGATCTAAATGGATGTTAGGATTCTCACTAGGTGTAGTGAGATGGTATCAGTTGATCCTGGGGAGAATCACTGGAAAAGTTCCAGGGTGATAAGGACGACTGAATGTCAGTCGCAGGCATTATCTTTACCCTCAGTGGAGGGACGGTATGTTAGAAGAGTTCCAAGCTAGATACCGTGGCAAACTAGACGATAAAGGCTGGTGACATCGCTATCAAAGATACTACCAAAGAGGCAGTTTGGGTGTATATTGGTTCATGAGATGAACTAGGTTCCTACCATTGTGTAACAATGGAAGTGTGGCTTTGGCCCAGGAACCACGGTCCCATCAGTGACCCAGACATATTCTGAGGCAGCATCACCTGATCATGGAGATAGTTGATCTCCAGGGTGATTGAGGTTAGGAGAGTAGACTCAGAGGATGACACGGCGGATCCACTCACAAAGGCCTTTTCCCAGATAGAGACATTTATGGGATGGTTGAGTATGAGATACCACAACCACTGCTACAGATGGCCCTAGTGCAAGTGGGAGATTGTTAGTTATATGTATGCCCTAGAGGCCATTACTGTACATAGGATGTATATTGTAGTAGATGCTGGGACATATATAGGTAGGACTTTCTTGATCGACATAATAGTACGCTATCTTGTTGCTCTTTATCTTAACATGTATACTTACTGTCTCTCTGTTACATATTGATAAAGCCCTTAGGATGTGTACTCGACTTGCAGGACTATGATGTAGATCATACTAGTGGGGCCTGCGTAGTCCATGAGTACATCCTTCAATGTTCCTAGTCGTGGGAATATCGAGACGGGGCATCGATATTCCAGAGTAGACTAGCGTATATCTTCTCGACCCATGTGATGGGCGATGGATGATCCCATATCCATTGGTGTTTGACATCAGAGATGGTATGCGGGTGCTCAGTGGTGACTGAGTACACTGAATGGACTCGCCGAGAACTCCCAGATGGTATTATACCTCACGTCAGATGGCAGTCCTCTGGTGACACTGGTACAGCTTAGTCTGTTGACCCGAGATCGTCATAGAGTCTTATGTGTCTCCCACTGTGCTTTGATTTCCACCCTACCACGACTCTACTGAGTCGTGCAAACAGGTGGTTTGGGTACAATCCCGATTCACATGGAGACAATGAGCGATAGGAGGGGATTCGGCTCTCCCGGTATTGGGGGTTGATGTTGCGCTATGCTCGACTGGCCATAACTGGAAATCCCTGGCCAGGGTTGCACTGATTTACTGGTAAGTGTTATCAGTAGTTTCATGCTTGTTATGGATCTTACATCAGCATGACTTATCAAGCTACTGGGGTCTGACGTTTACCACCCCTAGACGAGATATGCGACATATCAGACGAACAGACCGGACTGTGCGGTAAGTGTTACTGGTTGGATTCACAGGAGTGTGAGCAGGCTTGCTCGTTGATCTTCTGATCGCTCAATACCCGGGTGGCCGTTACGTTTAGCAGACCGGTTGCGGCTTGTGGGTGTTTGATATGATCATCACCTACTGCCGGCGTATTGACGAGTCTTTAGAGTCCTACACAGAGGTTTCCTGGCTCAAGCGAAACGAAATAGGAGCGCATATGAGATATGTGGGAGACCGAGAATAATACCAGTATGTGATGGAGCTTGAGTTTGAGTCTCCCCGACGTAGATCATCTTCGGCCTCGAAGTCAACGACCTAGCCCGCTCTTTTCTCCGATGAAACCAACGCTAGGGTTCGGGATCCCGATGATCGCAGTGAAGGGACGTCAACACGGAGCTTTAGAAGTGAAGGACCGGATCTACAAAGGTTGTATTCTCATTCACTTAGTAGCAAAGTAGTTCGCTTGCTTGTTGTTTCGCCTTACCTCTAGTAATCGATCTAGTTTAGGGTTCTTCGGCACATAATTTTTGAATTGGACATGTTTGATGCCTTGTGGAACCTCATGAGTGTGCCTAGGAACCCTACAGTTTGGTCTTTAGTTATTTATTTTCAGCGCTTATATGCTTTACATATAAGCGCTCACGTGTTTAATACTTGAGACCAAACTGTGGAAATTCTTTTCTTCTTTCTTTTCTCCCCTTTTTTTTATAAGGGAATAAGGTGCGCATTGGGTTATAAGTTAAACTGGACGGACTCGCCGAGATCATGTTAGATGGTATTATACCTATCGTCAGGTAGCAAGTCTCTGGTGGAATTAGTACAGGTTAGTCTGTCGACCCAAGATCGTCATTTGTCTTGTGTGAGTTCCCACTGTATTTTGATTACTCTCTTACCACGACTCAAAAGAGTCATGCAAATATGTTTTAGTTGGGTACAATCCCGAGCCACATGGAGGCAGTGAGCAGATTGCAGGGATTCATCTCTTCCGTTATTGGGGGTTGATGTCGCGCTGTGCCCGGTTGGCCATCACAATAAGACCTGGCCAGGCAGCTGAGATTTATTGATTTTGATCAGTAGTTTCTCAGATGGGGATGAGCTTGATATCAGCATGACTTATTGCGTTATTAGGAGTCTGACATTTACCACCCTCCTAGACAAGGTATGTGACAATCTCAAACAAACAGACCGGACTGTATGGTACATGTCGCTGATAAGCTCGATAGGGTTTTAGACTAGGTTGCTTGTTGATCTCCTTTTCGACAATATCTGGGCAGTCGTTGCGTACAACTAGTACTGCTGACGTACTTGTGGTTAAACTCACTTCCAGCGTATTGTCGAGATTTTAGAGTCCCACATAGAGCTTTTCTGGGTTTGGCGAAATGTTGTAGTTGCGGTACATTTGTACGCGACACGGTTCAATTAAAACTAGTGTATTTTATACACTGACGGTAATTGGACAGTTGTAATACTAGCCGGTCTTTTTGGCAAGATGAATATTAAATCGGGTGTCGATTTAATATTTAATACATATATACATTGTATATGTATTTACTAGTATTTTATCACTATTAATTAATTTCTTTTTTATGTATTTCAAATACCTTGGATAACAAATACAAGTATATGTATTTAGTATGTTGTATTACATATAAATATATATTTTGTTTTTGTTTAGTCCTTTTCTTTTGTTTTCTTTAGTTTATGTCATAACCTATGCCTCACTCTATAGGGTGACATGTGGAGGGGAGAGAAGCGGGTGGACACTTGGTAGCTTAATTAAATCATATGGCTAGGATTTTGTAGAAAATGATTATTAGACCATTTTCTTTTTAAAATGAAGGGTTAACTAATTCATTTCTCTAGTTCTTCCTCTCTTTAGCCATGAATCTCTCATCTCCCTCCTCCACTTTTATGAGAAAACAAATTAGAAAAAGAAATAAAAATGAAAGAAAATTATAGTGAAGTAGAAACTACAACTCCTGGCTAATTAGTTAAGCGGCCTAACTACTTAGGTTATCTCAATTTGAGATTGGAATTAAAGTTCTTGAGCCTTCAAGGTGGATCATCAATGATGGAAGAGGTGGGCTTGCAAGCATATTCCATGGAGCTTCAAGGAGCCTACAATGGAGTCCAACCCAATTGAAGCATATGAAGATACTTCAAAGGTTGTATGGTTCTAACCTTGATTTAAAACTCTTGGTTTTTGTTATGTTTAATTATTTAGCCTAGATCCTAGTTTATGTAGACTTGAGCATACTAGAAAATTTTAAAACCTAATTTATGCATGTTCTAAAATTCTAGTAGTGAGCATAAGGTCTCCTAACATCTTCCTCCTCTCATATGTTGAGAAAAAGGAGGAAAAGAGAAAGATAAAAGATATAGATCATCTCTACATCCCTTACACACTACACCTAGCAAGTTTAGTTTTTTAGTTGCTTCACTAGATATCTTGGAGTGGAGCTGGAGCTTGGATCGGGTTCTCTAGCGTGGATCATCTTCGGTAAGAGCAATCGACTCTCAAGCTCATTCCCAACGGTTTAGGAGCTTAGAAGGGGTCTTCCACGATTGGGTGGACACACTACAAAAGTTGTATGCTTTTAACCTAGTAGCTAGCTCTCTTTTTTTTTAGTAGCTTAGTGTTTTGAAGATTTCTAGGGTTGTAGTTTGATTGATGTGAAAATTTGTGCTTTAGTGTTTCCTAATTACTGCAATCAACACAGTAACGCAATAGCTAGCTGCGGTGAGAACGGGTCGTCCATAGGGAGATAATAACGTTGCGTTTTATGTTTTAGACGAGTTAAATAAAAAGGTTTGGATTTATTGTTTTTATTCTAAAAGAGATTTAAAAATTCAACGATAAAAGAACTCATTAGGGTTTTCGGATTAGGCAGTTAAAAGATGGTATTATAAAAATATTCTTTTTAACTTTTAATTAATAGATGCTAGAGGAATAGCGATGAATGTGGATTAGGGTACTTAGAGGGGTACTAGAGATTCTCTCTATTCACCATTATCCTTCCATTGATCCCTATTATCTCAAACCCTCAACAAAGCAAGCATAACTTAACTCAAATCTAGGTCGCAACTATCATGAAGGAATAAAGTACTCAAATAAGAGGGTTAATACTTTGCCAAAATTTTATAAAAAATTAAAAAGATATATAAGAAGTGCATAAGGGATTTTTTCCATCCCTCATACTATCCTTTCCTACAACTCTTACAAGTGGGAAATTACTCACTCATTGAAAAAAAATTCAAAAAGAATTAAGGAAAAGGAAGAGAAGAAAGATAAAAAGATAATCGAAAAGATAACTACTTGGGCCCTCACGATAGCAAGGAGTACCTTCGACTATCATTGCTTTTAAAAATAATAAGAGGTGAGAAAGAAATCCATAAAACAAAATCAGGTTAATTTAACTAGTAAAATGCAATGAATAAAATTGCAGAACTTTAAAGCACATAAATTAAAGATCGGAAAAATAAAGGAGACATGAAAGAAAATTAAACCCTGCCTTTTATTAATAAACTTCATCATACAAAATATTTAATAGCTAAAAGAAGAGATACAAGAATTCTAAAACCCAACAAAGAAAACCCTAGATGCCCTCTCTTGGTTGCTCCTCGGTTGTATTTATAAGCTCTGAAAACTGAAACCCTTGCTTTGATATCGACGCATGAGAAAAGAAGATTCTGCCCAAAAAAAACCTAGATCGTACAGCCAAAATTCGGCCGCTAAACCGCGACATATCCTTCACAAACCGCCACCATTCCACCGCGCGGTTTTGGTTTTAGGCCTCCAGATTTTTTCTGCTTTCTTCTGACTAATTTAGAAGGTCTTTCATATTATAATATCTTGAATATCTTACCAGCTCTCTGCAGTTGCGTAGATTCTCAGATTGTTACCAAATTAAGCAGATACAATTTGTTAAATTTAATTTGATTTGATCTCTTGAATTGATTTGGCTGTATTTAAACCTGAAAAATATCTCAAAACAAATCATTAGCAGCACCATATTTTATTTAGAAAAATATTCAAACCAATTAACTAATAAATATTTCAATTATTATTTAAGAAACATAAAATGTATTTTTAACAGATAATTCCACGTATGTTCTTAAATTATAAATAATGATTTTTATTAATTAATAAAAGATAAGGAATAGAATGTAAAAATATGTAATAAATGTGCCTGATCATAGTTCCCAGTGCTTGCATTAAAAAAAAATTCGTTTATGCCTTGGTCGCATATTTAGCGGCGCGAGCATCAGAAACTCTATCAGATATGATGTCCAGATTTCTTGCAGTATACATAAACTCGTTTGGTAGAAGGAGAAGAAGGTAGTAGTGGAGCTGTAACGGGTCTGGTTTGTGCAGCAAAAATAGTAGCCGATGGTGCCACAGATGAACCCGTATCACGAGTACTAGTAGATGTAGCTGTCAACATCTGGCGGCGGGTCTCCTCAGAGATGAACTCGGCTACTACAGCCTCAATGCGAGGCAAAGGAACACGATAAAATATCTGATTGTGTAGTCCTTCAAGCTCCGGTCGAAGACGCATAGCAAAGTGGTGCAAATGTTGACGATCACACTGCTTGTAGTACTCGATAGAGATATCTCCTAATGATGCTAGAATCTGAACCTCCATCATGTGTAATTTCTCACAATACCCTGATAGAAGAGAGTAAAAGTCTTAAACAGAACGATCTTCCTGTCGAGCATCCTGAAGGGCCTAATACAGTTGGTATTCATGAGTGGCACCTGTCTGAACGAACATGCGGCTAAGAGCAATCCATTACTGACAAGAGATAGCCAGGCGTCTAATAGACAAACGAATAGGAGTCACGTATAACATATGCCATAATCTGCTGATCGATTTGCATCCATCAATCGCAGGTAAGAATGTAAACACCTGAAGTGTCGGTGGAAGAAGTCTCAGGCGTAGATGTGGTGACAGTGGAAGAAAGGCAGACAAGTGTGCCATCAATATAGCCCCATAATACCAAAGCTCAAAGATTATACTGCATAGTAAAGGCCCATCCAGTATAATCCGCAAACTTGATGAGAAGTGTGTCAATTTGGGAAAATAAATAGAGTCCACGTTTATTCATTCATAGCTCGAAGAAAAATTGAATTGGCTCAAAAAAAAACCTTTGGGTCGGTTTGACCTCAGCCGTTAGATCCAACCGGTCAATACTCTTTGCAAATAAACTACTCTCTGCAAATAAATTCCTTTCTGAAATTTTTTTCTGTTGTTGTTGTTGTGGCTGCGGCTGTTGTTCTTAGATGACGACGAGGGTTTGACTGCAAAGGTGAGGGCATCAACGGCGACGAGGATCTTGAACGGCGGCGAGGATCTTGAACTATGGCTATGATCTTTGAATGACAGAGATCTTGAACGACTACAGCTGAGATCTTGGACGACGAGGATCAAGTGGGTCGACGAGGATCTTCGGCGGCGGTGATCTACGAGGGGATTGTGAAGGCAAGGGCCTTCTCCGGCGAGGACGAGTTTCGATGGTGGTGGTGGGTGGGTGAGAAGTCGGTGGGTGCGAGGTCGAAGGCGCGTGCGAGGTGCAAGGAGGTCAACAGATCGAAGGAAGTCAGCGGGTGCGACGTAAAGGTAACAAGGGAATTTGTAAATTTGTAATGTTTGAGATATTGGGGAAGAAAATCGTCAGAAGAGAAAAAAAAACCAATCGACGAGGGTTTTGTCAAGGATCAATCAATCACGCTCTGATTCCAGGTTAAGAATTATTGAAATTATGAGAGAAAGAAAATATTATTAATGATTGATCAAGATACAATATGTATCTCCATATATAAAGTATACAAGATTAAATCTCAATATTAAGATATAAGATTAAATCTTTATACAAAAAGATAAAAATAAAAAGATTTATGAAAGATTTATGAATATCTTAACAGAACCAATGAAACCAAACCGATCTATTGTGTTGTGGGCCAACATTGAATAGCTAAATAAAATGTTTTTTTTTGGAAATTATATAAGTCCTAATCTAAGCATGCAATACACACAATACAGCCATGCACACATCACACAGACGCACACCCAGGAGACTCATGAATTTGTCCCGAAAACGTTAAATTGTGGCAACTTTCTCATCTTGGGATCGAATACCGCACTTTATTCAGGAGGGGAAGTGTCATAGCAAACTGAGCAAAATTTGCTTTTGAGCAATCTTAAACTCAAATTCCATGGAGTTAGAGATGATGATGCCACCCAGACCAGAGTTGAAGGATAATAATGGCAAGAAGACTAGAATTAATATTTTTTCCCCTTTGCATTTCTAGTTAGATTTGAATAGTTCTTTAGTTCCTCATAAGCATTTGATGTTTGGTATCGCTATCGATAGATTCTCTGTACTGGGGTTAGGGTGGTTAAACGAGCCGTACAAGCCAAGGTTTAGGTTTTCCGTTCAATTATTTAAACAAGTTTGAAAACTTGTTCAAATTCGGCTCGTTATTTTTTCAAATGACCTTAAGCGGAGCCTTAAGTTTTTGAGCTAGAGGTTTTGGAGCCTATTTGAGAGCTAGAAAACTGACAACAAAAAAATTACAACCGCATATGAGATAATCATATAGATATTCAATATTATATTTGACAAATTGAGAGTCAGGAAATATAATGTTAAGAATCTTGTTGAGTCTAGATTTAAAATTATAAATTGTCTAATTCTTCATTGTCATAGCTCAGTTGCCGCCACCTTAGACGTCCATCTCATATCGTCCACTCCATGCCGGCCATCTCCTTAGCCATTACAACAACAATTGTCGCCCAAATCCGTTGCATATTTATATTACCGGAAATGATTAACATATACAAAGCAAATTAATGCAACACTCACTGGAATCGAACACCTCTGCATCACATTTCCAAACAATGTGTGGGTTTCCAGTAATCTTTCATTCTATGTATCAAACGCCACCAAAGTGGAATCCGATACGTGGGTATGATTGTTCATATATGTTATAGGAATACGGCTTACAAGTCCAAACCAAACATTGGTGGGGTGGGGTGGGGTGGGGGGCGGGGAGGGGGGGATTGTAGTTCAATAATAAAACGTTTTGCTAGTCCAAGGCTGCGGTTGCATGACCAAGCACAATCCTATTAAACTCGATATTTTCTTATTTATCTTATACTCCAAAGGTTGTTATTTCCAAAGGCTGGATGCTTTCTTTTACATTTTGGACCATATTGGACCATAACAACTGTTTCCATTACAAATTAAGTTCCAACTCCAACCTAAATTAACATAACCAAGAGAGCTAAAAGAGACATTTGGTTTGATAAAGAAGGCACCAAAATTCTTTATTTTTTTGAGAAATAAATATGGAAAATAAAAAAGTTATGCTCAAGAATAAGAAATGTTTAATGGATCGATGATCTTAATGGAGTACAATCTTTCAAGAATCAACAACTTCTTAAATTAAGTCCCCATTCTGTGGTATACTCTACAAATAATGATACATCTACACAAATTCACAATTGCCTATCACATTTATCCACTCCCCAAACTCTAAACAACAAATTGGATAGAACCCCTTTGGAAGGCCCATACCTTATTATTGAGATGTAATCAAAATCCAAATAAAACTCATTCACTTTTGTGAGTTTTATTCTGTCGACGCTACGAAGAACGACGAAAACTCGATTGTCTAGCAACAACGGGCGATGATGATGAAGACGACATAGTGATCAAGGATTGGTTCATCTCCGATGCACGAAACCGACCGGAATTGCTTGGTAGCCGGATATACAAAGAGGAAGGAGAATCTCCATTCCTGTATTCGACAATGGCCTTGTACACATATGGGATGAATCCTTCCATTGTTTTTGTTGAATGTGTTGAGAGAGAGAGAGAGAGGGAGGGAGGGAGGGGCTTGAGAATTGAAAGGGTTTTGTGGTTTGTTTTGAATGAAGAAAGGGATAGAGGGGATTGGTTTAAAAATAGAGGGAGAGGACTGCTGCATAAAAATATGCAAGAAAAAAACAACAAGGTATTGGGTCAGAAAAGGCAACTTCAAAGCCAATCTTAATTGGTCTTGTAGAAGAAATAAAAGTAATTTTTGAGGAGGAGATAAAAATTAACAGGGTAAATTTTGCAGAGCAGCAACGAACTTTCAGGGTTTCTAGAAATAAACATTAATTAAACTTTAAAAATGTTATGAACCTTCTGAACTAGCAATATTATATAAAAATGTTCGCTTCTTTCGCTCGTTTATATGAGCAGATTAAATAACCCAAAATAATCTTGTATGTGGATTTTATAGCCTAAGATGAACTAAATATGAAATTTTTGGAGAAAATATCATTACAAAAATACCCTTTTCAAATGACGTTTACGACAATTTTAAATTTCAATAATGCTATCTAAGTAACCTTCGATGGTGCGTTATAAAATTTACCCAAGAAAAACAGGCATCATGGTTTTCATATTAGCATCTCACCGAATCCAACTAGTTTTAAACTGGGAATCACACACGTGCATTTTAATTTGGATATTTCCTGCATGTTTATCAATGTTGACATCAAAATATGAATTTCTTCAAGATAAATTAACAATATATATGCGCAGCTTTAGTATTTGCCTTTAATTGCTGGAAGAAGAAGGATCCATGCATGGTTTCTTCCCAAAAATAATGGAATTTGAATCATTGACTATGACCATGCACCCATTGTTTTTCGTGTCAAAGCTTGATAAAGAGGACCACCAACCCTGATGAATTTGATTCTTATTAGGATAATACATTAATGAAATTTAACTATGGGTGCTGTTTTGAGAGGGGTGCTGTTTTGAGAATATGGTATTGGTGCAATTGTTGATCCAATGGTAGCCAATAGAATCAAATAGGATAGCCCATGGTCTTCTGAACTTGATGTGTTCTAGGATTCTAAAATAACACCAAAAAATAGCACCCATCCCAAATCTAAGATGCCCGCTCATGAGAGAAAAATAATATGATATCTCAACTTGTATACATAGTCCAAACTCTCTTGAGGGTGTGTTTGGTAAGAGCTAATCTAGATGGTAATTCTATATTACCATGAAATATTACCATATGTAAACGGTATTCCCGAAAATATAGGATTATCATGATAATCAAATGACCTCATTTCATGATCCTCTCAAAACATGTATCTATCCCAGATTATCACTGAAAGCATATCTTAGCATCTTTACTAGGGTACATTGAGTATCAAGTATGCAATTTTAAAAATTTAGAGGTCTAAGTATATTAAACAAGAATCGAAACTAGAGAATTAGGATTTTAAAGTTAAGCAAACAAGTTCTAATCTATGTGAAGAGAGTCTACAACTTTTGTAGTCTAGTCCTTCACTTCTAAACCTCCAAGTAGTAGTTCCTAGAACTCTTCTTTGATTCCACTTGAAAAATGGAACGAGCTTGCTTGTAGTCTTCATCGTCGAAAATGATCCACCTTGAGTCAATTCACACTCAATCTCACACTTCACTAATTAAGGTATTAGTGAAGATAACAACCTATACTAATTGGCTGGAGTAGTATATGTTGATAAAGTAAGAATTTTGCTTACTAAAATATTTCTTTCTCTTTTTTTTTCTCGCCCTAGAATAACTAATGAAGAGCTGAAGACGAACTTGGAAGTTGAGAGTATGAACCATTAGCTAAAGATGAGATGAGAATGAGAATCATAAATATCAAGAGTAAAACAAGAATTGAAGATGAGTCATGCATTCTCAATCCATCTCCAAGCATCCAAAACCATGACTCATTCTTCTATTCTTTTTCTTATTCTTTTAAATATACATCCATATTCTATGTATCATCAATCATGATATATATATATATATATATATATATATATATATATATATATATATATAAATCAACACTTGATTCAATAATCCAGTTATATCATATATAACCCAGCTAATATCAAATATATATATATATATATATAAATCAAATCATTGAATCAACACTTAATTCAATAATCCGGTTATATCATATATAATCCGGCTAATATCCAAAAACGCTAGATTAGAATACGGTATCATATACTTGTATTTAATCAAGCTTCCGCACATATCTCCATACGTGCCCTACTTCATTTCGATTGAGCTAGGAAATCTTTATGTGGGACTCTAAAGACCCGTCAATATGCTAATAGTAAGTAATGATCATATCAGATACCCACAAGCCGTCAGCGGTACTAGTTGGACGTAACAGTTACCCAGCTATTGAACGAATAGAAGTTCAACAAGAAAACTTCTCCAAACTTCCATAGGGCCTATAAGCAACACTTACCGTACAGTCCGGTTTCTTTTTCCGATATCATATCGAGTCTGGGGGTGTAATCGTCAGACCCCAATAACTTGATAAGTCATACCGATAAGTGGCCTATAACTTTTCGAGAAACTGCTGATAACACTTATTAGTAAATCTCATCAGCCCTAGCCAGAGACTTGCTGTTATAGTCAATCAAGCATAGCGCAACATCAACTCCCAAGACCGGGAGAGACAAAACCCCTCCAATCGCTCACTGCCTTCATATGACTCGGAACTGTACCCAAAAACCACATGTTTGCACGACTCATTTGAGCCATGGTAGGGAGAAAATCAAAGCACGGTGGAAGCCACACAAGACACTATGACGATCTCGTGTCTACAGACTAACCTGTACAAATGTCACCAGAGAACTGCTATCTGATGATAGGTATGGTACCATCTAGGAGTTCTCGGCGAGTCCGTTCGGTGTACCCATTCTCCAATGAGCACATGTGTACAATCTTTAATGTCAAACACCAATGGCTGTGAGATCAACCATCACCCAATACAGGATCAAGAAATGTACACACTAGTCTACTCTGGAATATTGATATCCTGTCTCGATGCTCTCTCGACTAGAAACTGTTAAGGATGTGCTTGTGGACTACACAAGCCTACTAGTATGATCTGCATCATAGTCTTGGTAGTCAAGCCAACATCCTAAGGGCTTTATCAGTATGTATCAATGAGATAGTAAACTAAAACAAGTACACATGTTAAGATAAAGAGTAACCAGATAACATTCTTGTTAGTTATATGTATGCCCTAGAGGCCATTACTGTACATACGATGTATATTGTAGTGGATGCTTGGACATATATAGGGAGGACTTTCTTGCTCGACATGATAGTACGCTATCTGGTTGCTCTTTATCTTAACATGTACTCTGATTGTCTCTATATACATGTTGATAAAGCCCTTAGGATATGTACTCGACTACTGGGACTATGATGAGATCATACTAGTGGGGCCACGGTAGTCGACGAGTACATCCTATAACTGTTCCTAGTCGAGAGTGTATCGAGACAGGGCATCGATACACCAGAGTAGACTAGCGTATACGCATCTTGACCCATATGATGGGCGATGGATGATCCCATATCCATCGGTGTTTGACATCAAGGATGGTGTACGGGTGCTCAGTAGAGACTGGGTACACTAGACGGACTCGCCGAGAACTCCCAGATGGTATTATACCTCACGTCAGATGGCAGTTCTCCGGTGACACTGGTACAGAGTAGTCTGTTGACCCGAGATCGTCATAGAGTCTTGTGTGATTCCCACTGTGCTTTGATTTCCATCATACCACGTCCAAGAGTACGTGCAAAAAGGTGGCTTTTGGGTACAGTCCCGAATCACATGGAGGCAATGAGCGATAGTAGGGGATTCGTCTCTCCCGGTATAGGGAGTTGATGTTGCGCTGTGTTCGATTGGTTATAACCGGAAATCCCTGGCCAGGGTTGCTGTGATCTACTGGTAAGTGTTATCAGTAGTTTCTCGAACTGTTATAGATCTCATATCGACACGACTTATCAAACTACTGGGGTCTGACGTTTACCACCCCTAGGCAAGATATGCGACATATCAGACGACGAGACCGGACTGTACGGGAGTGTTACTGATTGCTTCCCAGGAGAATGTACAGGCTTGCTTGTTGATCTTCTAATCGCTCAATATCTGGATGGCTGTTACGTTTAGCTGACCGCTTGCAGCTTGTGGGTGTTCGATATGATCATCACCTACTGCCGGCGTATTGACGATTCTTTAGAGTCCTACACAGAGGCTTCTTGACTCAGGCAAAACGGAGTAGGGGCACACATGTGATATGTGCAGGACCGAGGATAATGCGATATGAGATACCGTATTATATTCTCGCGATATTTGATATCAGCCGGGTCATCGGATCAAGTGTTGATTCGATAAATCGGTAAATGAGATATTAGTCGGTTATATGCGATATAGACGGATTGTTGGATCAAGTGTTGATTCGATAATTTAATGTATAATAATATATATAATATATTAAATTACATTAACTAATATTAGCTCACTAAAAGAATCTTTTTCTCACTCGGGTAATACATTGATATATATGCGATATATGTTAATTGTATTATTTTATTTTGTTACAATAAATATTATATATGTGATATATAATATTGTAACATGATATGATAACTAATACAATATGTTTAGTGGAGATTAAACAAGATTAGGTTTGATTTGGGTTAGTTCATTCATGAACCTTCTAGAAGGTTTCTTTTTGTTTTTGCAAAGATATTTTCAAGTGACTCATGTTTTAACCCAACCCAAACCCTAGCCCTAATTAAATCTCTACAAAGGTTTAGTCAACCATGATTGCATTATTCATCATATTTATCTTTTCATTATTCATTACAAAAGGATTCAATTATTCAATCATCTTCTTCTTGCTTGAGTTCTTCATGAAAAACTTTCTAGGTTTTTCATGTGTGAAGAAAATGAGTGAGAATATGAAAACAAATGAGAGCAAAAATCCTACTTCATCATCCTCATCTACCCTTGCCCTTTAGATGAGAGTGTTCACTTCATTTAGTGAGTGTTAGCTTGTTTTAATGAAACTTCAAGGTAGATCATCTTTGTTATCGAAGATCGGAAGCAAGACTGCATCTTTCTCTTCGTGAAGCCTCTCGAGAGTCCGGAACACGATGATCGCAGCGAAGGGACCTCAACACGGAGCTTAAGAAGTGAAGGACCAGATCTACAAAGGTTGTAATCCCTCTCACTTAGTGTTAAAGTGTTTAACATGCTTGTTTTCGCCTAAACTCTAGTTTAAAGATCCGGCTTTGGGTTGTTCGGCACGGCTAAATTTTAAATCGGGCATGGTTGATACCTCGTAGACCCTTATGCGTGTGCTCAGCAACCCTACAGTGGTATCAGAGCCAAGTTAGAGTTTTAAGCGAAGTCTAGGAGAAGTTTAAAGTCCGATCGAACCCGGAAACCCCGACACGAGCCCTTTTCCGATCGAACCCGGAAACCCCGACACGAACCCTTCTCTGGTCATTTTTAAAAATTGCCGATTTTTCCTAATTAAAAATACTCAGAAAAATCAGCAGGGTATTTTAGGAATTACTGTGCAAAACGACCTATTAATGCGCTTAAAGAGCCGCGGAACCGCGGCCGTACCCTCGCTTTAGCGGCGGTTCCGCAACTCTACAGTGGTATTATGGATTCATTTTGGCACGGTAACCTCCGTAGCTGATTCCTGATTCTTCTGGGAAATTTTTAATTTCACTCAAGTATTGAGTTTTCTGGGTTGTATTGGGGACTCGTTGATTCGATCGGATAATAAAACTTCGTTTAAGTTTTTTCCGGATAATTTTAGAAACTGTTAAAAAGTTCGAACGGATATCAATAACTCACTTTTTCCCCTGTCGGAAATTTTTTCAAAAGTTGGATTTGTCCGTTGTTTAAGAACGTTCTAAGTCGTGCAAGTAACGCGGTGGACCCTCTAAAAGACAACAAAGCTTAACTCGATTATGTGACCGTCTTGAACTGCCTCTAAACCTTAGGGTTTGTGGCAGTACGGCATGCCACATGTGAGGCGTTGGCTTGACCCTTCTACGGCTGGACCATTGGTACTGTGGCATGTGATGGAATTTTTTAAACTAATTTCAAGTGTTGAGAACTTAATGGGAAATCTTGGGTGTTTGCTTATTCGATCGGAATGTTTAACACTGTCTATTTATCTGGAATGTGATACAATATTTGGAATCCACATATAGTTATGAGATAACTAATTTGAATGTTATAAATCTAGCATTTTAGTCTCAGATGATCGGTTGCCACGGAATTTTGATGTGATCAAAAGTCCGTCGCAATCACGTAGCGTACGCGGATACTCGCCGGGTAAACTTAATAGACAGCCACGCCCCATAACCCCGACCAAGTGACTGTAGGAGAACCCCGTCGCCAAAAGCATCCGTTCGGGTGCTTGCGGCAGCGGTGTTCCGCTTTAGTGCACTTCGTCGACGGCATCCGGGGGTGCAGCCGTCTACTAAAGTTTGCGACGAGCATTCGATCAGGATATCGGGAATGTTGTTGAATTTCCCGACTAGATATTGAAAAGAGTTTTCGATAATGAGAATAAAATGCGGAGTTTATAATTGTTAGGCATGCAATGTCTAAGGAATTCATTTGATTATGCATGCGATGTCTAAGAAGGTTGCGGATTCCAACTGTTATAGTTTTACACTTTCTTTTCTGTGACCGTAAGCGTAATATATGGTGTATCGCCGGCTTCGTTGCTATACATCAACGACAATCGGGATACGCATACTTGCTTACGTTGATGATATGAGATATTATGTGTTGCTGTGATATGTTATATTGGATCGTCACGTTCTGAATAGCCGGGTTTTTTTATGTGAGATGAGAGTTTTTTTTTCATTTATGTAAAATTCATTTGTATGTAATATCTTTTATTGGGGTACTTCCGGGCTGAGGATGATGTCACCATTGTATATTATTTACTTTTCCGCATTAGGTAGACCCAAGGCGGGGAGCACAAGTAACCGGGTTTTAGGGTCCAGTGGGAGACCATCTCGAGGAGTCGAGACCGGGTCTCCTAACCCTAGAATTGGCAGTGTTGCTTGCCGCTCTCGTAGGGGTCTAGGAATGTGGGTTTGGCTATTCATCGCTACCGTGGAATCCGTGTTTTATACAGGCTCGTATTAAAACACGGACGTCCTAGTATATCCAATATTTCATATATGTTTCTTCTGCTGCAATATTCTGTGATTAGATCATATTACTGCCTGAGACGAATGTTTATATTATATATATGAGATATATGTTATATTGCAGATTTCGTTTCAAATGTGATGCTTATGAAGCATAATAAAATGGGACTTCATTAATGAGATTAATGAAATAAAAGAAACCTAAGATATTGTAGAAACTTGTCTCAAAAACTGGTAGCTTTAGTTCTTGCTCTGCATAGCGGTGTTCCTTGTAGAACATCCAGCACCTTATTCGATAAGGAAAGAGCCGAGATCCCTTCACCGGGAGTGACCTCTTTAGTGAAACTAGCAGATGCTGCATACTCGGTTTGTCTTTTGATTGCTTCTATAGTTCTTGCTTTGCATAGTGATATTTGAGAAATATCTTGCACCTTATTCGATGAGAAAAGAGCCGACGATCCCTTCACTGGGAGTGACCTCTTTAGAAAAACTAGAAATAGCCTCAAAAACATTCCATTTAAAAATCACTCGATTCTACAACGATATCAAGTTCATTACGCAAAGGGTTTTCTTAAAAACCTGTCGTAGCCCTCCGTCATTTCAGATAAGTAGTTCATAGTATTCGTGCTACGTTTGTTGGCCTGCGTCAAGGCGTAGTGTTCGGTAGATATTTATGCTTATCTGCTAAAGCATATGATGCGATTGGATTAGGGTAGTCGTGCGACTTTGTTGGCCTGCGTCAAGGGTCGTGCGGGTGGGTTTAATTCAATCGGGAAATGACGGGTTGAACTTGACTAGCGGACTATGGTTTGTTGGCCTGCGTCAAGGTCATAGGACGCTAGGGGTAAAATATTATTGGGAATTTCAAGTGTTGAAATTTGTCATGAGATTGCATACCTTCTATGAGATAGTTGGATCTCAATACCCGCTGCGAGTAAGAGTTACTCCTGGGAGAGTTTTACACATTACAATTAGCCGATCAAGTAGGTATCTAGAAAGGTGTCAACGAGGTTACGCCCCTGGGAAAACGAGGTTTACTTTAATTAGGTCCGTGCGAAAGCACGGGGAACCTCCCTCAAAATACCGGCACTGGCCTGGCTGAAAGATTGGCGAACTTGTAGCGTGTAATTAATCCCGGCTAATCTTTCCTTTTACGGTTTGAAGGAAGATTTGACTAAAATAGTGGGAGACATCCTGATTAGATAAATTGATAACCAATCTAATCTTGTAAAAGCGCACGCTGAATGTTTTCTTCTCTCTCTCTCCTGGTTACGACTATGCCACGCCTTAATCAAGATAATAATACGGATGTATTGACCGAACCCGCTTGTTATACTGCGCTAAGGAACATTGGTCCCGCTCCAACTTATAATTGTTATAAGACAGAGCAGGAAATTGGGGAATACTAGATTTCCCGTGCCGCCCAAACGAAGAAAGTGCATGTTGATGCATCATCTTCGGGTGTGTTCATTACAGAGAACTGTTTCTCAGTATCCTTTAGGTCCTGGGTATGAGATACCGGATCAGGATCCCGCAAATGTAATTTGTTACATGGGCTACAGATAGGTAGAAAACTGAGAACGGGTGATAAGTTTCATAAGATAGAAACGGTGCAAGTGTTGCAGCCAAGTCTGTTGGTCACTATCATCCTGTATTACCAGAATACATTAATTCTGAACGAATGTTATTAGATACCGAACCTGATATACAACATCATATCAGTCCCTTTATTAGTAAAGAAAGGATATAATTTTGTATTGTTGGATAATGTTTTGAACATTTCCTATATTAAGAGTTGATCGGTTCAGGTACGTTATCTAAAAGCATAGACGTTCTAAATCAAACTACAGTTCTTAGTATACAGAACACACATAAGAGAAAGAGTTCAGAAATGAACGAATTCTTGAGGCATTATAGACTAGATCATATCAATGCTCCCCGACTAGCTGAAGTTACATAAAGATGCATATTTAAATTAGTTTGAATTTACATCTTGTGAAACTTGCCGGTCATGTCACAAAGATAAGATGACCACAGCTCTGTTTATTGGAAACAGAGAAAGAGTTAGTGAACTCTTGGGATTGATACATGCTGATGTATAAAGATCCCCTGTCTACACATGCCAGGACCGGTTCTTTGTACTTCATTATATTTACTGATGATCTCTCAAGATTCAGACATATGTTCCTGTTGAAACACAAGTCCGAAACTTTTGAGATAATCACAGAATATAAGTTAGAAGTAGAGAACCAAAAATGGGTATAAGTATTATGTCCTTTGATGAGATCAAGGAGGAGAATACTTGAGCACGGGATTCCTGGACTATTCTAAAGGAGAATGAGATTCTCTCTCAGCATTACTCCTCCGTATACACCACCGCACGATGGTATATCGGGGCGGAGCAATAGCACCCTATGTGATATGGTGTGCTCTATGATGAGTACTACTGAGTTTCCTATTTCCTTTTGGGAGTTATGCACTTGAGAAGCTGCATACCTATTGAATGTGGATTCAATAATTTCCAACGAACCTCAGCCTCTCCGCCGATCTAGAAGGGTTCCTCACCCACCTGAGAGATACTTCGGTTTCTCTATGACAGTGGGAGCGGGAATTATATCATGAGATGATGACCCAACTAGTTTCGAGCTGGCCATCAAGAGTAGGACTCTGTAAGAATGGCTGGATGCTTAGCGATCTGAGATGGAATCCTTATACACCAACAAAATATGGACTTTGGTTGCTTTATCTGAAGGGTTAAATCCCCATCAGGAGCAAGTATATCTTGAGAAGATTACTTGGTGTACATGGAAAAGTTGTGACTTTCAAAGCTATGCTTAAGTCCATCCAGATTCTACTTGCCACGGCTACATACCATGACTACGATATCTGGTGGTTGGGTGTCATGACTGCTTTTCTAAATGATATTTTAGAAGAGAGCGTCTATAAGTACACAGCCCGAGGGCTTCGTAGACAGTAGGAGCAGCGGAAACGTGTGCAAGATGCTTTATAGGATAAAGCAGGTATCGCGGAATTGGAACATCTGTTTTGATGTGGTAGTCAAAGAGTTTGACTTCATCAAAATGGTAGATTAACCTTGTATATATAAAAAGGGTAGTAGGGAGTATGGTGGTGATCCTCGTTGAGTACGTGGATGACATACTCTTGATAGGGAAGGAGTTTCCTATGCTACACTCGGTCAATTTCCGCTTATCACAAGGATTCTCTATATAGGATCAAAGTGATACCTCCTAAATCCTGGGTTTTAGTTCTATGAGATAGTTCTAATTGGATGTTAGGATTCTCACTAGTTGTAGTGAGATGGTATCAATCGATCCTGAAGAGAATCACTGGAAAAGTTCCAGGGTGATAAGGACGACTGAATATCAGTCGCAGGCATTATCTATACCCTCAGTGGAGGGACGGTATGTTAGAAGAGTTCCAAGCTAGATATCGTGACTTACTAGACGATTAAAGGCAAAATACATCGTTACCAAGGATGCTACCAAAGTGGCAGTCCGGATATATATAAGTTTATGAGATGAACTTCGTTCCTACCATTGTATGACAATGGAGTTGTGGCTTATGCCAAGGAACCCCCGTCCCATCAAAAATCCAGATATAATTCTTAGGCAGTATCACCTGATCATAGAGATGGTTGATCTCTAGGGAGATCGAGGTTAGGAGAGTAGACACAGAGGACAACAGCGCGGATCCACTCACAAAGGCCTTTTTTCCCTGTAGAGACTTTTATGGGATGGTTGAGCATGAGATACTTCAACCACAACTAATTGTTGGGTATGCGATACCACAACAAATGGCCCTAGTGCAAGTGGGAGATTATTAGTTATATGTATGCCTTAGAGGCCATTACTATACATACGATGTATATTGTAGTTGATGCTTGGACATATATAGGGAGGACTTTCTTGCTCGACATGATAGTACGCTATCTGGTTACTCTTTTATCTTAACATGTACTCTGATTGTCTCTATATACATGTTGATAAAGCCCTTAGGATATGTACTCGACTACTGGGACTATGATGAGATCATACTAGTGGGGCCACAGTAGTCGACGAATACATCCTATAACTGTTCCTAGTCGAGGGTGTATCGAGACAGGGCATCGATACACCAGAGTAGACTAGCGTATACGCATCTTGACCCATATGATGGGCGATGGATGATCCCATATCCATCGGTGTTTGACATCAAGGATGGTGTACGGATGCTCAGTAGAGACTGGGTACACTGGACGGACTCGCCGAGAACTCCCAGATGGTATTATACTTCACGTCAGATGGCAGTTCTCCGGTGACACTGGTACAGAGTAGTCTGTTGACCAAAGATTGTCATAGAGTCTTGTGTGATTCCCACCGTGCTTTGATTTCCATCATACCACGTCCAAGAGGACGTGCAAAAAGGTGGCTTTTGGGTACAGTCCCGAATCATATGGAGGCAATGAGGGATCGGAGGGGATTCGTCTCTCCCGGTATAGAGAGTTGATGTTGCGCTGTGTTCAATTGGCTATAACCAGAAATCCCTGGCCAGGGTTGCTGAGATCTACTGGTAAGTGTTATCAGTAATTTCTCGAACTGTTATAGAACTCATATCGACACGACTTATCAAGCTACTGGGGTCTGACGTTTACCACCCCTAGGCGAGATATGCGACATATCAGACGACGAGACCGGACTATACGGGGGTGTTACTGATTGGATTCGCAGGAGAATGTACAGGCTTGCTTGTTGATCTTCTGATCGCTCAATACCTGGGTGGCTGTTACGTTTAGCTGACCGCTTGCAGCATGTGGGTGTTTGATATGATCATCACCTACTGCCGGCGTATTGACGATTCTTTAGAGTCCTACACAGAGGCTTCTTGACTCAGGCAAAACGGAGTAGGGGCACATATGTGATATGTGCAGGACCGGAGATAATGCGATATGAGATACCGTATTATATTCTCGCGATATTTGATATCAGCCGGGTCATCGGATCAAGTGTTGATTCGATAAATCGGTAAATGAGATATTAGTCGGTTATATGCGATATAGCCGGATTGTCGGATCAAGTGTTGATTCGATAATTTAATGTATAATAATATATATGATATATTAAATTACATTAACTAATATTAGCTCACTAAAAGAATCTTTTTCTCACTTGGGTAATACATTGATATATATGCGATATATGTTAATTGTATTATTTTATTTTGTTACAATAAATATTATATATATGATATATAATATTGTAACATGATATGATAACTAATGCAACATGTTTAGTGGAGATTAAATAAGATTAGGTTTGATTTGGGTTAGTTTATTCATGAACCTTCTACAAGATTTCTTTTTGTTTTTGCAAAGATATTTTCAAGTGACTCATGCTTTAACCCAACCCAAACCCTGGCCCTAGTTAAATCTCTACAAAGGTTTAGTCAACAATGCTTGCATTATTCATCATGTTTATCTTTTCATTATTCATCATAAAAGGATTCAATTATTCAATCATCTTCTTCTTGCTTGAGTTCTTCATGAAAAGCTTTCTAGGTTTTTCATGTGTGAAGAAAATGAGTGAGAATATGAAAACAAATGAGAGCAAAAATCCTACTTCATCATCCTCATCTACCCTTGCCCTTTAGATGAGAGTGTTCACTTCATTTAGTGAGTGTTAGCTTGTGTTAATGAAACTTCAAGGTAGATCATCTTTGTTATCGAAGATCGGAAGCAAGACTGCATCTTTCTCTTCGTGAAGCCTCTCGAGAGTCCGGAACACGATGATCGCAGCGAAGGGACCTCAACACGGAGCTTGAGAAGTGAAGGACCGGATCTACAAAGGTTGTAATCCCTCTCACTTAGTATTAAAGTATTTAACATACTTGTTTTCGCCTAAACTCTAGTTTAAAGATCCGGCTTTGGGTTGTTCGGCATGGCTAAATTTTAAATCGGGCATGGTTGATGCCTCGTAGACCTTTGTGCGTGTGCCCAGCAACCCTACAATTCTATCATGTTGAGTAAGAAAGACCTCTATATATATGTCCAAGTATCCATTATAATATAAAATAATGGCCTCTAGAGCATACATATTCCTAACAATCTCCCACTTGCACTAAAACCAGTTGTTGTAGTATCGCATACTCAACATCCCAAAAAGTCTCTCGAACTGTGTCTGGGGGAGGGCCTTCGTAAGTGGATCCGCCGTGTTGTCTTTCGTGTCTACTCTCCTGACCTCGATCTCACGGTGATCAACTATCTCCCGGATCAGGTGATACCGCCTCAGAATATGTCTAGATCACTGATGGGACTGGGGTTCCTTTGCCAAAGACACAGCTCCATTGTTATCATAATACAAAGATATTGGATCTTCAATGGATGGAACCACACCAAGTTCAATAATGAACTTCTTTATCCAAACAGCCTCTTTGGCAGAATCATTGGTAGCGATGTATTCAGCCTCTATCGTCGAGTCTGCAATGGTATCTTGCTTAGAACTCTTCCAACATACCGCCCCTCCATTGAAGGTGAAGACAAAGCCCAAGATAGACTTTTTGTCATCCTTATCACTCTGGAAGCGTGAATTGGTAAAGAACTCCACTTGGAGTTCTCCATTACCATACAGCAAGAACATCTCTTTAGTCCTTCTCAAGTACTTAAGAATGTTCTTCAAAGTTATCCAATGCTTCTTCCATAGGTCTGATTGATACCTATTTACCACACTAAGTGTGTAAGATGCATCCAGTCTGATGCATAATATCACGTACATGATTGACCCGACTGCAGAAGTATAGGATATCACGTTCATGTGAGCCCTTTCCAAATCAGTCTTGGAAGACATCTCTTTGGAGAGAGTGATTCCTGAACAAGCGGGTAAATTACCGCGCTTAGAATCTTCCATACTAAATCTCTTTAGTATGGTGTCTATATATCTGGATCGGGACAATCCCAACATCCTTTTAGATCTATCTCTATAGATTTTTGTCCCCGGGATGTAGGAGGCATCACCCAGATCTTTCATGGAGAACTTTTGTGATAGGAAGAGTTTGACCGAGTGCAGTATAGAAACATCATTTCCTATCAAGAAAATGCCATCCACGTACAATACGAGGAATACGACCTTACTCTATACAACCTTTTTATATATGCATGGTTTATCTACGTTTTTGATGAAGTCAAACTATTTGACTGCTACATCAAAAAAAATATTCCAACTCTACGACGCCTGCTTTAATTCGTAGATTGATTTAAGCAGCTTGCACAACTTTCCGCTGCTCCTACTATCTGCGAAGCCCTCTGGCTGTGTCATATACTCTCTCTTCTAAATCACCATTTAGAAAAGTGGTCTTGACATCCATCTGCCAGATTTCATAGTCATGGTATGCAGCAATGGCAAGTAGGATATTGATGGACTTAAGCATAGCCACTGGAGAAAAGGTCTCATCATAGTTGACACCTGGTCGTTGACAAAAACCTTTTGCTACAAGTCTAGGTTTGAAGGTCTGAACCTTTCCATTTACACCAATTTTCTTCTTGAAGATCCGCTTGCTCCCAATAGGTTTTACCCCTTCAGGAGCAACTTCCAAAGTCCATACTTTGTTGGTATACATGGATTCCATCTCAAATCGTATAACATCCAGCCATTTCATAGAGTCCCCACTTGTGATGACCTGCTCGAAATTAGTTGGGTCATCATCTTCCATGATGCAATCCTCGCTCCCACCGTCTATGAGAAAACCATAGTATCTCTCAGGTGGATGAGGAACCCTACTAGATCTGCGGAGTAACTGAGGTTTGTCGGAGACTATTGAATCCTCCGGTTCTACCAAATCTTCAGTTGCAATTTGTGTTTCTGGAACTTCTTTCAGCACTACCTCATTACCACTAATTTCTTTTACAAGAAATCCCTTTTATAAAAAGGTGGCATGTTGAGCAACAAACACATTTTGTTCCTCGATGTAGTATAAGATATACCCTCGCGAATATTTGGGATATCCAACAAACTTACATAAAACAATTCTTGCTTCGAGTTTGTCCGGATTTTGCTTTTTAACATAAGCCGGAAACCCCATATCTTAATGAAATTAAGACATGATCTTTTTCCCTCCTATTTATTATATAGAGTGGTAGACACGGATTTGGTAGGAACCCTATTCAATATGTATGAAGCTGTCTCAAGTGCATAACTCCAAAAAGAAATAGGTAACTCAGTAACACTCATCATAGAGCGCACCATATCTAATAGGGTGTGATTCCTCCGCTCCAACGCATCATTGTGTTGTGGTGTATATGGAGGAGTAAGCAGAGAGAGAATCCCATTCTCTTTTAGATAATCTCAGAATTCCGTGCTTAAGTATTCACCTCCTCGATCAGATCGAAAGATTTTAATACTTTTACCCGTCTGGTTTTCTACTTTGCTCTTATATTCCTTAAATTTCTCAAAAGTTTCATATTTGTGTTTCAACAGCAACACATGTCCGAATCTTAAGAAATCATCGGTGAGTGTAATTAAGTACGAGAAACCATTTCTGGTATGTGTAGACATAGGACCGCATACATCACTATGTATCAGTCCCAAGAGTTTAGTAGCTCTTGCTCCGTGTCCCGTAAACGGATTTTTGGTCATCTTACCTTTGAGACATGACTGACAAGTTTCATAAGATGTAAATTCGAACGGATTCAAATATCCATTTTTATGCAACTTAGCTAGTCTGGTTACATTGTATGACCAAGTCTACAATGCCACAAGAAGCTTTCGTTCATTTCTGAATTTTTCCTCTTGTGAGTGTTTTGTATATTTAGAAACCCACCGTTGTCGGTTCCAAGTCCGGATGAGAAAGGGTGAGGGTTGTGGTAGGCTTGTGACAGCCAACGTAAAACTTTGTCACATTCTATGACATGAACCATAATAAGAATATCGTTGGGGCGTCCCCTACTCAGCGACGCGCTACATCGGATCCCGGATGTAGTGTTAAGTATGTAAGGGCTTCTAGGTCGTTGTCCAGAAACGGTGCGCTACATCAGACCCCGGGTGTAGTGACAAATAAGCAAGGGTCGTCGTTCAGAAACGGCGCGCTACATCGTACCCGGGGTGTAGTCACAAATAATCAAGGGTTTCATAGGATCCGTCTAGTTTCCTGGAATATAGGTTCCCTTACAGATAGACTAATAGAATTAGTGGAGGTGATGATTAGGAAGAGAGTTGGTATTATGTGTTTGCAAAAAACTAAGTGGGTAGGTGAAAAAAGTAGAGTCATAGAGCCTTGGAGTTATAAGTTTTTGTATACGGGTAGAGATAAAAATCGTAATGGGATAGACATAATCATAGATAGACGGTTGCTTGAGGATGTAGTTGAGATTAGGAGAAAAGGTGATAGAATTTTACTGGTTAAGCTTATTCTAAGTGGAGATATCCTTAATTTTTTTAGTGCTTATGCACCACAGATAGGTCTTGATGACGCTAGTAAGCGTCTATTCTGGGAGGATTTAGACGAGATGGTGCAAAGTATATCTAGTGGAGAGAAGTTATTTATTGGTGGTGATCTTAATGGACATGTAGGTACTAGTCGTAGTGGGTTTGATACTATCTATGGAGGTTTTGGTTTTGGACAAAGGAATGAAGTAGGTGACTCGATTCTAGATTTTGCCTTATCTTATGACTTGATCTTAGCAAACACCTGGTTTTGGAAAAGAGAGTCCTACCTTATCACTTTTAGGAGCGGATCAAGTGCTAGTCAAATAGACTTTTTTCTGACGAGAAGAATAGATAGAGGTTGTTGTACCGACTGTAAGGTAGTACCAGGTGAGAGTATAACCACTCAACATAGACTTTTAGTTCTAGATTTTCGATTTATAAGAGCACCTAAAAAGATTAGACGCAAGGTAGAGCCTAGAATTAAATGGTGGCGATTGAAAGAAGGTAACTAAAAGGCTTTTATAGATCGTATAGACCAAGAAGCGGATTGGCAGTCGGAAGATAATTCAGACAGAACATGGAACAAAATGGCTAGTTGTATCAAGAAGGTAGCTAGAGATCTACTTGGTGAGTCGAGAGGTGGTGCTCCACCATCTAAGGACACATCATGGTGGAATAAAGAAGTAAATGCTGCTATTAAAATTAAAAGGGATTCTTATAAAAATTTGAAGAAAAGTAGAGATGTGAAGAGATTTGAAAAGTATAAAATGGCTAAAAAGGAAGTAAAGAAAGATGTTCGGGAAGCTAAATCTAAGGTCTATAAGGAGGTGTACGAGAAATTAGACACTAAAGAGGCTGAAAATGATATATACCGGATTGCTCGAATGCAGGAAAAGAAGACTAGAGACTTATGTGCGGTGAAGTGTGTCATAAATGGAAATCAGAAGGTTTTAGTTCGAGATGAGGATATCAAGAAAAGATGGAGAGATTATTTTGACAAATTGTTCAATGAGAGCTTTACTAAGAATTTGGATAGACTTGCCATTCAATCTTAAGATATAAACCGTGATTTCATGCGTAAAATAAGACTACCTGAGGTTAAAGAAGTTTTGAACAGAATGAGTTTAAGAAAAACGGTTGGTCCTGATAGGATTCTTATCGAGATTTGGAGATGCTTAGGAGAAATAGGCGTTAAATGGCTGACAGATCTGTTTAATAAGATTCAGCAGACAAAAAAGATGCCAAATGAATGGAGGAAAAGTATCCTTGTACCTATCTACAAGAATAAGGGTGATATTCAAAGTTGCTCAAACTACCGTGAAATAAAACTTATGTGTCACACCATGAAACTTTGGAAGAGAGTGATTGAACACAGACTAAGGAAGGATATTAAGATAACATAGAACCAGTTTGGGTTCATGCCTGGACGATCGACGACAGAGGCTATTCATTTGCTTCGTCAATTTGTCGAGCGTTTTCGAGAGAGAAGAAGAGATTTGCATATGATATTTATTGATTTAGAAAAAGCGTACGACAAAGTACCTAGAGAGGTATTATGGGGGACAATGATAAAGAAGGGGGTCCCCGTCAAGTATATTGACATAATCAAGGATATGTAAGATGGAGTAGTGGCAAATGTCAGAACTTGCGGCGGCTTAACGAGTGATTTTCCGATTACAATTAGTTTACATCAAGGATCTGCATTAAGTCCATTCCTGTTTACCATCGTGATGGATGAGCTTACTAGAACTATCCAAGATGAGGTACCTTGGTGTATGCTATCCGCTGATGATATTGTTCTAGTAAATGAGACGAAAGAAGGGGTTAATGCCAAATTGGAATTATGGAGGCAAAAATTGGAATCTCAGGGATTCAGATTGAGCAGGTCCAAGACAGCATATATGCATTGCAAATTTAGTAACCAGAGAAGTCAAAACCATATTGGTATAACATTGGAACGGCAAGAGATATCACCGAGCGACCAGTTTAGATATCTAGGTTCCATCATCCAAAAGAATGGGGAGATCGATAGTGATGTTAATCAAAGGATCCAAGCTGGTTGGTTGAAATGGAGGGGTGCAACAGGGATTTTGTGTGATCGTAACTTTCCGTTAAAATTGAAAGGGAAGTTTTATAGGAGCGCTATTCGGCCTGCCTTATTATATGGTACAGAATGCTGGGCTCCTAAGAAGCATCATACACAGAAGATGCACATAGTGGAGATGCGCATGCTTCGTTAGATGTGCGTAACACTAGAAAAGATAAGGTGTGAAATGAGGATATTCGTGCAAAAGTTGGTGTAGCACCTGTGGAAGAGAAAATGCGGGAAAACCGGCTAAGATGGCTTGGTCATGTGCGACGCAGACCTATGGAAGCACCGATTCGACAAATAGATACTCTCGATATGAGCAAAGGCATAAGGGCAAAAGGGAGACCGAAGAAAACATGAATGGAGGTGATACAAAACGATATGGTTGTCAAAGGACTCAATGAAAGTATATTGTTCGATAGGAGTGAGTGGAGGCGGAGGATTCATGTGCTGGACCCGGCGTGATTCTCATGTTGGTTCATGTAGCCTACCCCATATGCTTGGGATAAAAGGCTCAGTTGTTGTTGTAGTATTTTGTATATTTAGAACTGTATTTTGATTTAGAACGTAAACCATTGCACAATGTACCAAACCCAATCAACACTTGATTTAGGAAAATGTTCATAACATTTTTCTCTAATGAAAAGTTATATTCTTCTTTATTTCATAAAGATATGGATATTATATTGCACATCATAGATGGTACGAAATAACAGTCGTTCAAAATCAATGTATTACCATTTGGCAATACTAGGTGATATTCGCCGACAACTTCGGCAGCAACAATTGCTCCATTCCCTATTCTAAGAGACATATCACTCTTTTCCATATCTCTATTTTTCTTTAACCCTTGTAACAGATTACAAATGTGGGTTCCTGGTCTGATATCCAATACCTAGGACGTAGAGCAGACTGAGAAACAGTTCTTAATAACTAACACAGCCAAAGAAGATACATCAAAATGCTCTTTCTTCATTAGGGTTGCGTGAAAATCCTTGCATTCCCCTATCTCTTGTCCAGACTTATGACGGTTGTCATAAGATAGAGCGGAACCAATGTTCTCCAGCCCAGTATAATAAGCGGGTTCGGTCAATACATCCATGATATTATCTTGATTAAGGCGTGACATGGTCGCTACCTGGAGAGAGAAAGAAAGAAGAAAACACTTTAGCGTACGCTCTGGTAAGATTAGATTGGTTATTATCTTATCTAATCAGGATGACTTCCACTGTTTTTATCAAATCTTCCTTCAAATCCTAAAAGGTAAGATTAGCTGGGATTAATTACATCCTACAAGTTCGCTAATTGTTCAGCCAGGCTCGTGTTGGTACTCCGAAGGAGTCTCCACGTGCTTTCGCATGGAACTAATTAAATAATCTCGTTTCCGCAGAGGCATAACCCCATTAACACCTTTCTCAAACACCTACTGGATTAACTAATTATAAAGTGGAAAACTCTCTCAGGAGTAACGCTTACTCGCAGTGGGTATTGGGATCCAACTATCATATAGAAGATATGCAATCTCATTGCAAATTTCAACACTTGAAATTCCCGATAATTGTTTTTATCCCTAACGACCTATGACCTTGACGGAGGTCAACAAACCATAGGACGCTAGTCAAGTTGAACCCGTCATTTCTTGATCGATTCGAACCCACCCATACAAACCCTTGACGGAGGTCAACAAGGCTGTGTGACTGTCCCTACTGATCGTATCAACATGCTGCAGATAAGTATTACCCTGTTACCGTACACTGTGCCTTGATGGAGATCAACAAACACAGCATGAATACTAAACACTACATATCTGAAATAACGGAGGGTTACGACTGGTTTTGAAGAAAACCTTTAACCTAATGAACTTGATATTGTTGTAGAACCTAGTGGTTTGAAAAAGGAGTGGTTTAAGCTCCGCTTTAAAAATCGAGTAGTTTTCAAAATAAACCGAGTGGGCTGTAGCATATGCTAGTTTTTGCTAAAGAGGTCATTCCCAGTGAAGGGATCTAGGCACTTTTCTCATCGAATGAGGTTTTGGATATTCATAATGGAATATCGCTATGCAAAGCACGAACTAAAACTATCTTTTTGAAAAATTTGATTCTACAACATCTTTTAGATTTCTTTTCTTTTCATTAATCTTATTAATGACGTCCCATCAATTATGTTTCCTAAATATCACAGAACTAACGAAAATAAAACACACATATATGCCATCTACATTCGCCACAGGGATCCGAGTCTTCACCGTAAGGTTACTTAACTTACGGCAGAGCGAAGTCAGGACTAGCACAGATGCAAAACATATATAGTGTCTACTAATAGATCATATATATAAGTAGCATTCGTCTCACGTGGTTATATGATCACATCACATCACAGAACAACAGAAGCAGATATATGAAATATAGGATATACTGGGAAGTCCGTATTTTAGATTAATCCAGTAACGAAAAACACGGATTCCATAGTCGTGATGAATAGCCATGCCCACATCCCTAGACCCCTGCGAGAACAGCAAGCAATCCTGCTAATTCTAGAGTTAGGCGACCGGTCTCGACTCCTCGAGATGGCCTCTCACTAGACTCTAGAACCCGGTTACTTGTGCTCCCCGCCTTGGATATATCCTAATGCGGTAAAGTAAATAATATATATCGAATGGAGACAACAATCTCAACCCGGAAGTGTCCCAATAAAAGAATATTATATACTGTTATTTACATGAATGAAAATTGAAAAACTCACATCCCACATAAAACCCCCGGCTATTCAATCACGACGATCCAATATAGCATATCGATAGTAACATAATGACATCACATGTCGTCAACGTAAGTAAATATGCGTATTCCTAATGTCGTTGTCGTATAGCAACGAGATCGGGGATACTGCCACATATTACACTTACGGTCGCAGGAAAAAAAAATGAAAACTACAATAATTAGAATCCGCATCTGTAGACATCATAAACCCGGATTATCACATATTCCGAATTTCATGCATAACCCTATAAACCTTACATTTAAGTCTCGAATTGAAAAAACTTTTCAAAAATTAAGCCGGGCAATTCAACAAGATTCCTGATTAATGATTCGAAAACTCGTCGGAAACTTTAGTAGATGGCCACACCCCTGAGGCCGTCAACGAAATGGACTTGAGCGGAACACCGTGGCCGCGAGCACCCGAGTAGATGATTTTGGCCATGGGGTTCTCCTATAGTCACTTGGTCGGGGCAAAAGAGCGTGGTTGTCTGCTAGTGTCTCCCGGCGAGTATTCGCGTATGATACGAGATTACGACGGAATTTCGATCCAAATTCAAACACCATGGTAATCCATCATTTGAGACTAAAATGCGAGATTTACAAATCAATAAATAGTTTTCACAAAACTAATCAATGTGAATTCCAAAAATTGTATCACATAACCAAAACAATATAGACGATGTTAAATATTTCGATCGATATTTCAAACAATAACAATCCACAGAAACCTCAACCACTGGAGCCTCATTAAAAATATCCAGAAAATCCAAAATGTCAAAATGAAGTAGCAGAAGAAAAATGATGCTCTAACTCTTCAAGTGGGCGACGATTCCGCGGCCACATAGAGGTATTAGACTCTCGTATTTCTTGAGCCACCATAGAATTACCTGCACGATTTTCGGAGCATTTTTAATAGTGAAAAACATGAAGTTTGAAAAATTGGACAGAAACTATCAAAATACGGGTTTAAAACGTTGATCGAACACTTTAACTTCGTCTAAACTACTCCTAAGCCTCTAGTTTGGCTCTGATACTATGAAAGTATGTCTTAGCATCTCTACTAGGTTTCAATGAGTATCAAGTATGCAATTTAAAAATTTAGAGGTCTAAGTATACTAAATAAGAATCGAACTAGAGAATTAGGGTTTTAAAGTTAAGCAAACAAGTTCTAATCTAAGTGAAGAGAGTATACAACCTTTGTAGTCTAGTCCTTCACTTCTAAAACTCTAAGTAGTACTCCTTAGAACTCTTTTTTGACTCCACTTGAAGGATGGAACGTGCTTTCTTGTAGTCTTCGTCATCGAAGATGATCCACCTTGAGGCAACTTACATTCAAGTTCACACTTCACTGATCAAGGTATTGGTGAAGATAACAACCTACATTAATTGGTTAGAGTAATATAGGTTGATGAAATAGGAATTTTGCTCATTAAAATATTTCTTTCTCTTTTTCTTTTTCTCACCCTAGAATAACTAGTGAAGAGAAGTTGAGAGTATGAACCATTAGCGAAAGATGAGACGAGAATGAGAATCATAAATATCTAAGAGTAAAACAAGAATTGAAGATGAGTCATAGCTTCTCAATACTTCTCCAAGCATTCAAAGCCATGACTCATTCTCCTTTTCTTTTTCTTTTTCTTTTAAATATAAATCATTATCTTCTCATTTTTAACTCTTGTGTGATTCTTATACATCCATATTCTATGTATCATCAACCATGATACAATATATATATATATAAAGAGAAGAAAATCTTAAGTGGGCTTAATATTAGTTTATATATATATATATATATATATATATATATATATATATATATATCAAATTATTAAACCAACATCAACACTTGATTCAATAGTCCGGTTATATCATATATAACCGGCTAATATTTAATATCAGTTTATATATATATATATATATATATATATATACATATAATTATTAAATCAACATTTGATTCAATAATCCGGTTATATCATATATCATATATAACCCGGCTAATATCAAATATATAAATATGTATATAAATCAAATCATTGAATCAACACTTGGATTCAATAATCCGGTTATATCATATATAACCCGACTGATATCCAAAAATACTAGATTAGAATACGGTATTATATACTAGTATTTAATTAAGCTTCCACACATATCTCCATATGTGCCCTACTTCATTTCGCTTGAGATAGGAAATCTCTATGTGGGACTTTAAAGACTCGTCAATAAGCCAGTAGTAGGTAATGATCACATCAAATACCCATAATCCGTCAGCAGTATTAGCTGGACGTAACGGCTATCCAGATATTGAACGAATAGAAGATCAACAAGCAAATTTTTCTAAACTCCCATAAAGCCTATAAGCAATACTTACCGTACAGTCCGGTCTCTTCGTCTGATATGTCGCATTTCAAATCTGGGGGTGGAATCGTCAGACCCTAATAACTCGATAAGTCATGCCGATATTTGGCCTATAACCTTTCGAGAAACTACTGATAACACTTATCAGTAAATCTCATCAGTCCTGGTCAGGGACTTACTGTTATAACCAATCGAGAATAGCGCAACATCAACTCCCAATAGCAGGAGAGACGAAACCCCTCCTATCGCTCACTGCCTCCATATGACTCGGGACTGTACCCAAAAACCATCTGTTTGCACGACTCATTTGAGCCGTGGTAGGGAGGAAATCAAAGCACAGTGGGAACCACACAAGATACAATGACGATCTCGGGTCTACAGACTAACCTTTACAAGTGTCACCAGAGAACTGCTATCTAACGATAGGTATGGTACCATCTAGGAGTTCTCGGCGAGTCCGTTCAGTGTACCCATTCTCTATTAAGCACATGTGTACAATCATTGATGTCAAACACCAATGGCTGTGGGATCAACCATCGCCCGATACAGGGTCAAGAAACGTACACACTAGTCTACTCTGGAATATCGATGCCCTATCTCGATACTCTCTCGACTAGGAACTGTTAAGGATGTGTTTGTAGACTGCACAAGCCCCACTCATATGATCTGCATCATAGTCCTGATAGTCATGCCAACATCCTAAGGGCTTTATCAATATGTATCAATGAGATAGTAAACTAAAATAAGGGCACATGTTAAGATAAAAAGCAACCAGATAGTATACTATCATGTCGAGTAAGAAAGCCCTCTATATATATGTCCAAACATCCATTATAATATACAATAATGGTTTCTAGGGCATGCATATTCCTAACAATCACGAAATATTCCGCCTAACATGAAAGGAGCCATGACCATCTACCGCCGGCCTCCCTTGCCACCCCGCCGGCCAACCCCGCCGCCAATCGTCGGTCGTCCTTCAGCCATCTCACCGCCAATGCATCATTCGTTGGTGGCCGGACGGCGGTCATCGCCGATTGTTCACCGGCCGGCCTACCGCTGATCGGACGTTCGCCGTCGGCCGGCCGTGGTCCATCGTCTGTCGTCCGTCAGCCCGCCGCTGATTAGCCGTTCGTCGCCGGTCTCGTCGTCATCCACCGACCCTCCTCCGACCTCATAACCGGTCGACGGTTGCACATACATATATTATCGAGAATGGTTAAATTATTTCAAGCACGTTGATGCAAGATTCCTTAGAATTAGATGCCCGGTCATCCCATTTCCGGGAATGCAAGGATTCCCTGTAATGTTTCATTTCATGTAACAAGCGCAACCATAGGGTCTAAATTGATCTTGTTTTTTATGTGCAGTTGTATATGGTCTTTATTTTTGGGGCGTTCACAATTTCTAGTTTCATGATACCATGGCATCTGCAGGAGTGTTGTCAAAATAGCTAGCTACAAGATTAAATATGTAACCTCAAAAGTAATCTCAGTCATGTACTTTTGATGAGGTAGGAGGTGTACTCGAGACCCAAAAGTAATCTCAAGAGTCAAGACCAACGAAGTATCAAAAGGAAAACCTTGACCTTTTGTCTTAACCGGTGGATTTAGATATTATTTGACAGATTATATGAAACCAGTGTCATCTCAGTCATCACCATATCAGCCACATATAAAAGAAAAATAGTTCATCCACGGGCAAGTCATGCATGAACATGGGGGGATAAAGATAGGGGTAAACCGGTATGCTTTCTCAATTGTGGACGAGTGGATATGTGCATTCACAATCTCCGTTGTACTTAAATCGGTACACGGGGAAAGAACGAAACAGTTACTACCGTGTACGGACCTAACAAAAAAGAAAAGAAATGATTTTTTCGATGAGCTTAGATACGTTGCCAACAAATGGCAACATCCTTGGTTGTTAGGTGGGGACTTTAACGTAGTCAGGTACTTGGAGGAAAGAAAGAAAGGTAAAGGTGACGAGAGGGATAGAAGAATTTTCAATGATTTGATTAACGGCTTGCAGCTGGTTGACTTAATCAACAACGACAGATTGTTCATATGGTCAAATCATTAAGCTAAACCATGTCTTGCCAAACTTGATAGGATCTTCGTGTCCTGAACTTGGGAATCTAGATCCCTTTGGCACACTCGTTTTCGCTTAAAAGTCTCATCTCGGATCATGTTCCTTTGAACTTGTTTAATGGGGTGCATGCATTTGACGTCTAGGAAAAAAATTAGATTTGAAAGGGTGTGGTTAGAGAACCCTTCCTGCAAAAATGTCATAAAGCACTGTTGGGACAATCACGCTAGTTTGACTGATTCGTCGGCTTCTCGCAGATTGGTAGCCAAACTATCTCATCTAAGGGTGTGCATGTCCAAATGGGCGAAAGAAAAATTCGGAAGTATCAAGGACCTAAAAAGGAATCTGTTGAGTAAATGGGAGCAATCTGAGAAGAAGGAAGAATCGGAAGACCTATCTCTCCAAGAGTGGGAAGAGATGAGCGTGTTGCGGGAGGCTCTGAATGACATTTATAAGAAAGAAGAGATCATGTGGGGACAAAGATTCAGGGTGCAGTCGCTAAAAGAGGGGTACTTGAACACGAAATTCTTTCATCAGGTCGCTGTACGCGTAGAAGAAAGCTCATTAATAAAATGGAAATTTGGGATCAGGAGGTGGAGGACGAAAATGTGATTCAATCACATGTCAAAGACCATTTCAGGGACTTATTTGCCGTTGTTGAACCTCAAGGTCAGGGGGCGAACATAGAAATTTGGAACCAAGACGATGCCATCACGATAGAACAAAGGGACGGATTGGAAGGTCCATTCACAGAGGATGGGGTCAAGTGCACGGTATTCAATCTTGGACCTGATAAAGCGGCGGGACCTGACGGCTTCCCAATGTTTTTCTTCTAATACTTTTGGGATCTCGTTCGAGGAGAGGTTTATGATCTTATCAAGTAATGGTACAAATGAGTTAGGGAGGTACATAAGTTCAACTATGCTAATATGGTCCTCATTCCCAACAAAGAAGGTGCAACAACTGTCAACGACTATAAGCCGATTAGCCTGGTGAATAGTGTTACGAAGATAATCTCTAAACTAATGGCTAAGAGGTTAGGGGAGCTTTTGAAATCTATAATCGATGGTTACCAAACTGGTTTTATCTCTGGAAGATCCATCGTGGAAAGGGTGGTAACGGCATAAGAGATTATACAATCTTGTAAGCAAAGACGAATGAAAGGGTTTATGTTGAAGCTGGACTTTGAGAAGGCATATGACAGGATGGACTGGAGATGTATATTGAAACTATAGAATAACTATGGTTTCGGGAGAAGATGGTGTTACTGGATATTGGAATGGTTGCGCTCTATCAAGGTGGCTGTTACTATGAATGGTATGCTGACAATCCATTTTAAATATAAAAGAGGTTTAAGACAGGGAGATCCACTGTCTCCTCTGATTTTTATGTTAGTGGCCGACGGACATAACAAGATGATTAATTTGGACAATGGGACGGGCATAATAGAAGGTCTGGGAAGTCTTAGAATGTCTGTCATTAACCTACAGTAAGCAGACGACACGTTGTTATTTGGTAAGAGGGACATAGTTCAGGCTCAGAAAATGAAAGGGATTCTTTGTCTTTTTGAAGAGTGGTCGGATTTAAAGATCAATTATCATAAAAGCTCGCTAATTTTGATTAGGGAAGGCAAGGAGGAACAAGAGGATTTAGCTAACATTTTCGGCTGCAACATGGAGGCCTTCCCGATTAAATACTTGGGTCTACCGCTACGACCGGGTAAATTGAAAACCTCCGAATGGACGCCTGTGATTGATAGAATGAAAAAAAGACTGGAAGGATGGAAAGGGCGTCTGCTGTCTATTGGTGGAAGGGTGACTCTGCTGAACGTTGTTCTTTTTATGATCCTTTTGTATTATCTTGCTGTATATGAGCTGCCCGTCAATATTGAGAAGTGTATTGACAAAATTCGTAGAAATTTCTTATGGAGAGGTGGAAACAGGGAAACTGGATACTCAATGGTGAAATGGTCGGCTATATGTAAGCTTAAAGAGCTAGGAAGGTTAGGGTGATAAATCCGAAGGACATGAACCGAGCTCTGCTTGCTAAATGGTGATGGAAATTGTATGATAAAAATTCGAGCAATTGGAAGAGCATCATTAAAGAGAACTACCTGATGTTCACCGCCGAAAGACCAGACTGAGACGTTGGGACGTCTAGCCTGAATTTGGGGGCAGATGCTATTTGGACATATCCACCCACCTCTCCGAAGATACCAAGTTGATTTATGGAACCATATATCAGAGATTTGGATAGATGCGACTGATGTACCGGACTTTATCAGATTCCCCCTCATTTGTAAGGGGTTTTTTGATTGTGGGAACGCTCTTCCCTACAGATGCAAGCCCCTGTATTTAATTACGTTATCGCGTTGTGATAACCACTTTCTCCTTCTCTAGTGGTTCACTTCGTGTCGTATGTATTTTTGTTTATTTTGGATTGCCCGTGGATTGTATACGGAAACTATTTTATGTCGTCGCCTGTAGGGCGCGGATCAGTCTAAATCTGTATATTCTAGATCTGGGTTTTGAACCTAGGTTGTATGTTCTCTTAGTTCAAAAATATTTTGTTTTATTTAAGAACCGTTAATCTAGTTTGAGATTAAAATCAACTTAAATATATGAGCATTTGGGCTCAATTTATTTTTAACTAAGGAAACGTTAGTCATGTTTAAGACTAAGATCAACCTAGCAATATTTTAAGGATCATCATTTTATTATAACCCAACAACAGAACATTTGGGCTCAGCTGCAAGAAAACTTCAGAGACTTAGCCAATTTGGGCTTGATCAGCTTAGTCTTTTTTTATTCAAAAGTGTTAAGCACTTATTTGGGTTTTGCTTGCTCAGCCCCAATTTTTTTATAAAAGTGTTAAGCACTTGTTTGGAGCTCTGGCACTCACATGTATATCATGTGAGGCACTCAGACATGGGTGCTGCCCAATTAGTGCTAAGCACTCAACCGTTTTGGCTGCATATGAAGCGCTAAGCAGTTTGCTCAGCGCTCATGTGTATTTCACGTGAGGCGCTGGCCCTCTGTTTTGGGCGCCCGCGTGTTTTTCACGTGAGACGCTGGGCGTTGTTAGGGGCGCCCATGTGGAAAGCACGTGAGGCGTTAATTCCTTTTCTTTTTTAGAAATTGAATCTCCGTTAAAGGCATTTTGACCATTAATGATCACCAAGATCTTTGTTTTGAAGATCTGGGATCGAATTATCTTTAAGAACTAAGTTCTTATATTTTTTCTTTTATAAGAACTAAGTTTCTTTTAGGGTTAAACCCTATTTTCAGAGAAATTAAATTCCTATAGGATAGTTTCTTTTTCTTTTTTCTTTCTTTTTAACCTAGTTCTTTTCTGAATCTTTGAATCTCAAGAACATGATCTTCCCGATAAGAATTAAATTCTCAACTTGTGGGAAACTTGTCTTGTGGATCTCGGATCCAGAGAAAGAACTAAGTTCTTGAGAAGGGTTAAATCCTTAGATATGCTATGATAGGTAAAGGAGATGTTTTGATCTCTATGATTTCTTTACCTAGGGTTTGAGAGGAGGTAGATCTTTTTCTTTCTTGAGGATTAAATTCTATGTTGTTTTGAGAACAGAAGCTTATGGGGGATTCCCTCTATGTGTCTGTCTTTGGTCTCTTTTTTTTCCTTAGAAACTTATGGGGTCAATCCTCTTTTTGAGACTTGAAATCTCGGGTCCTTTATATAGTAGAGGCAAATTGTTAATTAGTTTTAAGAAAATCTCTCATTAAGATATTCCAATTGATTTAATTGGCCTCAAAATTGTTCAGAGAATTTTATCCACCGTTGGATCCTTAATCCAGTGATTTTTGTTTCACAGAATATATCTTCTTGTTTTTAACAAGATTAAGAAAATATTTTCCCATATACAGAATTTTATTCTGTCAAACGGTGATTTTTAATCATCATTGGATTTTTAATCCACGGGGTTTCTGTTATACAGAGAGCAATCTTTCTTTGTTTAGAAAGATTGGGGAAATATATTCCCAAAATAAAATTTAATTCTATCATTGGATTTTTTATTTAACCGAGAATATTTTTCTCACTTAAAAAGATTTGGGAGATATTTTCTCCTAATAGAATTTAATTCTATAATTTGATAATTTATCATCACTATTGGATTTTTGATCCAACGGTTCTGTTTAATAGAGGGTATCCTAATTTTTAGGAAAATATCTCCATGTAGAATTTAATTCTACTTGATTTTAAGTTGGACGTCGGGGCTCACGTGTTGTGCACATGGGCGCCACTTAAGAATTTAATTCTTATATATGATAGGTGCTCTTGTGCTTTGCACATTGGCGCCCACGTGAGCTTCACGTGCGGCGCCCACGTGAGCTTCACGTGCGGTGCCCACGTGCAGCGCCACTATAGAATTTAATTCTAAAGGCTTGGCTCTGGCACTGGCGCCCTCGTGGGGAGCACGTGAGGCCCTGCCTCATTAAAATTTAATAGAGTTTAACTCTTTTTATTATGTTTAAATATTAGGGGAACAAATGGCCCCCACCGTTGTTCTTACGTGGCTCACACGTGAGTGCAACAGTGTCACTTTTACCACCGTTGGATCTTCTAAGAAGTTGAACCGTCCTCCCCACGTCCTATAAATAGGACATTTGGCCCTTGAGATGACTGCTGTCTCATCATCTTCCTCCTTGAATTTTTTTCTTTCTTGAGAATTTAATTCTCATTTCAGAACTTAGATCTCTGCCCACAGGACTCCTTCTGATCAGATTTGAACTCTGCCAAAAATTTTGGTAAGGATTATGAACATAGCTTAGCTCTTAAAATACTTTTTATTTTGTTTTGAATTTTAAATCCATTAACAGAGCTTGGCTCTTTTCTTGAACTGATCTCTTAGAGATCTTTAAAAACTTCTTTTTTTAGTAGACCGTGAATCTTGAATCAATGGGCATTCTCAAGAATCACTAGTTCTCTTCTTAGGATTTTACCTTATCATTGATTCTGATCTTTGAGAGTCTTTGGAATTTAATTCCATTATGTTTCCCATCTGTTTCCCATCATGGGGATTTCTGAGATTTAATCCTATTATTGGAGGAGTTTAATTCCATCTTGTCTTGTAGAACTTGGCTCTGAATTTTTTTTTGGGAATTTTTGGGAATTTTATTCCCCTTCCGGTTCTTAAGTATTTTTCCTTTTTAGGATTTTAATGCCCTTTCTACAGATTTGAATATGTCGTTTGTTTTAAAGTGCCCGTCTTTTGGGGAATATTGGGAGTTTTTAACTCCATTGTTTAATGGATACTATTTATTTAATGAGAATCATTGATGAGCCATCACCTTAATTTTGTGGGGCCTGCTGTTTTTCTTTAGACTGTAGTGATTTTAGTATTTTAATCGCTGACCCTCCACAGGGTTTTTTAGGTACCATGGCTGGTCATCTGTATGATCTTGAAGAGATTATCTCTTATGAGGAGTTTCGCATCCAAGGCCGCTGTCAAGGTCAGGAGTTTACTGACGCCCAATGCGACGCGGTGATGCGTCGTTTCGATGATTACAACGGTCGATTGCTTTCCCGCCGTTCTGCCTTTTTGAAGATCGTCGTTGGGTCGATCTGGGAAGCTATACCCGGGCGTCTTGAGGTTATGCCGCTTCAAGCGCTCGATGATGCTGATGATAAGGTACATTCAGTGTACTTGATAAGGTTGATCTCAAAGAAACAGAGAGATAATCTCGTCATTATCTTGCACCGCGTTTTTCAACAGAAAACAATAGTATCAGCATATCAGAGGGTGGAAGACATCGGTGGTGACCCTGACGCTTGCATCTGAGAGAAAATGCACAAAAAGATGGTTGATGAGTCTGAACGTGCATTTCTCAAACTTGCTTTTGAGTTTGAGAATCCATGTCCAGAGTTCAGTGACTTGCCATTATAGACATTCGATGATGTTTGTTTCTTTTTTGTATCATCCTCATTACTGATGTATAAATTTCTTTTGAAGTATGAATGACAAAGCCCCCCTTTTTTTACGCCAACGCTCACATGTGCTTCACGTGAGGTGTTATTATATATATATATAGCGCCGGCGCTCACGTGTCATGCACGTGAGGCGCTGCTATAGGACTTAACCCTAAAAAAACTAGCGCCGGCGCTCACGTGTCATGCACGTGAGGCGCTGCTATAGGACTTAACCCTAAAAAAACTAGCGCCGGCGCTCACGTGTCATGCACGTGAGGCGCTGCTATGTGATACGAAGGAATCGTTTCACCTTCTTGCTCTGCTTTTCATGAGTCAACTCTTTCTTTTCCCATGCCCTTTTTGTCAGGACTTGGAAATAGTTCCACCATGCACAACATTTTCTGTGCCTAGACTTAAATGCTTGTCTTTATAATCTGAAGCAATATTTTCCTTCTTCTTCACAAGGAGAGAACCATTTTTAACAGACCAAGAGTCATGGCTTGCAATCGTCCACATGCTCGTCGGCAACCATGGGAGGTGCCTATCGAGGGAATTGTTCATCATTTTGCTGCACGCTTAGTGAATCCCGTTCTTATGGATGACCAATGCGACACGGTGATATACGAGCTCCTGACTCGTAGAGGGTCTCCTCTTCCCATCAGCTCCATTTAGCTCCGGATGCTCTTCCTGTTCGTGCTTGCTGACATTCCCCCTCATCCAGCGGAGATAACTCCGGCAATGCTCGACGCAGCGGAAGACAAGATCGAGTGCTTTCATAAGGCAGATTTGATTACCCAGCCTCTGAGAGATCGCACTGTTCAGTTGCTAAGCCAGATACAGGCTCAGTATGCCATTATGTTTGCCTTCGCTGATGGGTACAGCGCTGACCGATGGGGAGCGACTCCTCATGAAGATCGCCGCTTCGACATGGTAGAGAAGGTTGAGAAGGCTTTATAAAACTTTATTTATAGTTTTGTAAACCCTTGTACTTTTGATCCCGTGTTTGGTGATTTTTTTCCTGTGGAATAAAGTTTTTATTTAAATATGTTTCTTTATTGTTTACCGTTGAATGTTTCACCCCCAGCACATATCCATGTGGGCATCTTGCCTCTGCACATATACTTTGCACTTTCCCTTTAGGAGTTTCTGCTGCATACAAATGCCAGTTATGAGCGCATATGTGGCGCACACACACGCACGCATAAATGAGCATACATTCAACGCTGTTTCTCATTCAAATATGCATCTACATATAGTTGAACACTGGACTGATGTGAACAAATGCTTCCCGCTGCTACCTTGCTCGGTAGGGTAAAGTAATGTATAGCATATGGCTGGTTTCGAGTTGGCGTATCGTATATAACTTTTAAAATTTCGATCTTTCTGTTTCTTGGTGTTTTGATCTGGTGCAAAATAGTTTATGCATTCATTTCGGAGTTTGTAGTTTATTCACTCGTTTCGGAGTTTCTAGTTTATTTACTCGTTTCGGAGTTTGTAGTTTATTCACTCGTTTCATAGTCTCTAGTTTATTCACTCGTTTCAAAGTTTGTAGTTTATTCACTCGTTTTGGAGTCTCTAGTTTATGTACTCATTTCGGAGTATTTTTAGTTTACCTCTCTTGGGTTTACAGACAAACTTGTCCTAACGTTGTATGTAGATAATCCCTATTTTTTACAACAGGGGTCCGTTAGGTTTGTGGTACTAGGATTTTAGTCCGTGGTACCTGTTCATATCATATTATTGCATTATTATATTCCCCATTCTTATGCATTTTATAAATAAACAGGTGCTTTTGACGCATGTCTGCTACATATTACAGGTTACAGGTTCTTGGACAGAAAACAGTGAAAACGATGAAAAGACGATACAAAAGTGGATTTTGACCAACAAACAGAAGACTCTTGATCAAGCCTACATCAAAGATAAAATTCACAAAGTACAAGGCAATGCAAGGTCCAAGATTACAAAGCGAACGGTTAAAAGTCCACTGCAATTGTTCACTGGAGATCTGGAAGAAACATAGAAGCTATTTTAATAAAAGAACCAAATAATATGGAAGCCCAAAAACAGAAGAGCCAACAAAGGAAATTTCAAGGCCCAATACTTCCTTTTAAAGAGACAGAGACCTAAAATTTTACCAAAACTTGGAGTCTACTTTGACTAGGTCTTCCTAAGGATATTTTGGTAAATGTAGACGTGCGAATCAATTGTAACCTTGGGTTTCCTATCCTCTATAAATAGGAACTCTAAATCATTGTAAAGGCTATGCCTCCCTGTGCCTCTTTTTATCAATAAACTTTAGATTTCTTTAGGAGAGCATCGATGCCTCTTTTCATTTCAGAAATTCAGATCTGACAAGTCTTGTGTTGATATTTGGAGAGAGCCATCTGTAAAGTAAGTAGATTTATTTAATTGCCCTAGTTTAAATTTCAATTCTTGCCCTAGGTAATTTTTCATTCTCTGCCCTAGATTAAATTTAATTCCTTTCCCTAATTAGATAGTTAGATCTTTAATTCAATTTCCCTAAATTAATTTAGTTTTTAGATTTAATTAATCCATTCACACCGTTTGGAATTAACTCGTAAGAGCGACTAGGAAATTCACAACATCCCTGTGGACCGACCCGTACTCACCGGCTAGCTACAAAGCGACGCCGTTCTTGATTGCGGTAATAGATAGTTTTTGACATACTAATCAAATGGCGCCGTTGCCGGGGATGGAGTAGAAATTTCCTTTTTGCAATTTCGGGTTAATCTTAAATTTAAAAAAAATCATAAAAATCTAAAAAAATCAAAAAAATTATAAAAATGTATCAATTGTTATTATTTTGGAAAGAGTACTTTGTTGTGTGAAATCTTGCAGGAACAAACTTGGATCTGGAAATTTACAGAGAGAGAAACAGAAAACAAAATATCAAAACAGAAGGGGACTGCAAAATCAGAGCAGCAGAATTTTTCCAGAGACCCGAGCCCCCCATCGCGCCGCCTTTCCGCGGCCGCAAGCTGGATTTGACCGCGAAAACGCGGCCTTGTTGACGAGTCAACGCCTGAAAAAAATTCTAGGAACGCGTGCCCTTTCTTTCACCGCGGAAACGCGGTGGGATCCATGTTAAGACCGTGGAAACACGGTTGAACAGTGTCTTCAGTTCGTGGAATTTCCTCTTTAAGCTTCCCTGTTCATTCTCTGCAAATATTTTTATATATATTCTGAAAAATGCCTGCAGAATTTTGTGCGCTTTAAAAATCTTTCTCTTTCCAAATAACAATTTTGTGCAGGATTTTTGCGCCTCGTTTAAATTAGAAATAGATTACAAGTAATATTTTTTGTTGCATATCTTTTTTCGAAAATCTTTTTGCAACAAGTTTTCTAAATAAAGAGAAAAAGAAAAAAAATGGAAAATTTTTATTCAAAAAAAAACTTGCAAACCTTTGCCGCAAATAAATCCTTGCACAACCACCCAACTTTCTTTCTTTCACCCTTTCTTCTAACATGGGTACCCCACATAATAAATCACTTGCCGAACTTTGGAATCCCGAACCTAATTTTGCGTCGTACGTCAATTTGTTCGGTCAGTTTAAACACGATCCTTCCTTACCTAAAAAATCTTTGAAAGATCACATAGAGGCGTCTAGGAGAAACAGTTCGACTTTTCAACCCACTTTGTGTCAACCAAGTCAACCTTTACCACCTCCATATGTTGATACCACTTTTTCAAGTCCTTCTGTCACTCCTAAGCCGATGTCCATTGCTGTGCATATTGCTCAATCTCACAGCCGATCTTTCACCCCTCTCTATTCATCTAGTTCTAGGGATCCGCACGATTATTCATCTTTTTATCCACATGTTTACCCTACCCCTGCCCAACCACCCACTTCCTACCAGTCCTACCCGACCTTCCCACCTTCACTAGACACTGCTTCTACACAGCCTTTTGGGAGTTTCACATATCCAACCAATTTCGAATCTTTTACCGAAACGCCCTCACCACCCAAGTCTAGTTTGGAAGAGTCGTTGGACGCTTATATCTTAGCAACAAACAAACTGACTAGGAATGTGGAAACGTCTGTGGCCGCCCTTATGCAACCTACTGAACCGGTAGCTAGTTTCCCGCTAGCTCCAAATTTTTCAATGTATGAGGAGGCGGTTGGACAGAGTGAGAATGAGAGAGGATTTCCAAATCAAACCTACCCATACCCAATTGAATCCAACAACTCCAATTTTCAAACATGTGTCCAAAATGATGAGTTGTGCGACTTTGTAGTGTTTGATTTGCCAAATTGTGAAGAACCCCTTTCGAGTGAAACTACACTTAATCCTTTCGATCTTTACACCTCCACTCTAGAACCTAAATCGATAAATGTCCATGCTTTTGATGAGGTGCCTAAAGAAATTGATTTTCACTTGATTGAGGATATAGACGCCGGGAATATTTCGGATGATGAACCTGTTGATTTGCTTGAAATTTTATGTCCAATTCATCATCCCGAGTCATTAAATGCTTCTCCCGAACTCATATGCGTCTTGATTTTGATGATAATGGCATGGATGAGCTAAATTTTGAGGAGAATTATGAGGATAGTATTGAGGAGAGTTTTGAGGATCATATTGAGGTTGAACCATTTTTCTTTGATGTGTCGGATTTTCCAATTCATCCTCTTGAACGTTTAACTAAATCACCCTCCCTCCTTTCCATCGTTCCGACCACGCCTAATATCACGCTTGAAGACTGTGAGCTTGAAAAATTTTCCTTTGAATCTGACACAGTTCTCACAGACGAGTGTTTCACTTTTTCGAACGATATTGATGTCTCCCCGCCTGAGTTTGAGTCCTTTACATTTTCAGATGAGTTAGTTGAACCATCAGACTCGATTGCTTACAGTAGTTTCGAACCATTGATGGAATCTTTTAAGTTCGAGACAATTTACTACGGTGAGAATGAGACTATCCCTAATTCACTCCCTGTCGTCATTCCTATCATTTCGACCGTACAAGAGACCGTTTCGCTTTCATCTCCAATACCAAGTTCGGCGTACCCATGTTTTCTTGCGAATCTTGAGGGATTTGATCCCATTTCACGACGAGTTGATAGATTAGCACAATCAGTTTTCACACTTCGGTCATCATATATTGCGCTAATTTATTCACTCGATTTACACCCTCAAGATCGTGCTACCCTTCTTTCTCCTTTCCGCCATTCTTCTCCCCCACCGAGATCATATTCTACCCTTCTTTCCACACGGTCTCGTGTGCTTCTCATCTCTTTTCTTTCCACCCCATTCTTGCACCGACTATACCTTTACCATGATAAGATTTTTGAATGGTTGGTGCTAACCTTTGGCTTGTGTAAGGCCAAGCTTAAGTTTGGGGGGAACCTTGCTGTATATATGTATATATATTTTTTGTTTTCTTTTCCTATAAAAAAAAAATTCAAAACATTAAAAATATAAAAAAAAAATTGTAAATAAATAAACAGGAGAGTGCCGACATTTTGACCCTCTTGGTGTAGCATGACAGTGAGGACACTGTCAAGTTTAAGTTTGGGGGTATGCTCGTGTAACGTGCGAATTTTTCCGTTTTAGGGCAAAATTGTCGGGTTTTCCCGTTTTAACCCGATTTCAATTAAACGTCCGTAAAAACTTACCGACACCTAGTTTAGCTAAAATAAAGCTTGTGGGCGAACTTTAGGGGTATTTGAGAGGTTTTGGTTCAGATAGAATTTTTCCCAAATAGAATATTATTTTAGCCAGTAAAATATGCGCGTAAATCGGGAAAATTTTTCTAAATGAAATTTTTTGGGAATCATCACTAAAATTATTTTAGAACCTTCTTTTTAAATATCTAGATATTTTTTGGTCAAAGGGAATTATTTTTTTAAAAAATAAAAGAAAATGAATAAAAGGTGGCATTTTTGCATTAAATATGTATTAATTGTTTTCTTTTGCTAGAAAATTCCACACACTTCACCAAAAATCCCCCCATTCTCCCCTTGGCCGGCCCTTCCCTTTCCCTTGCCGCCCTCCATCATTTCCACCCATTTTCAACTCATTTTTCATTAAATAAATCATGAAAAATCCAATTTAATTCATACAAATTCAAATATAATCAATTTTCCTTCATTTCCTTTACTAATCATTCATGGATCTTCAATAAAGCTTGGTTTTTAATGCTAAGATGTTGGATTAAGTTTCATTTTGTTTTCTTGGGGAGGTATAATTCTTACCTTAATCCTTTTATATTTGCTTTAATCTTATTCTAGCTAAATTAGTTAGCTAATTATGTGTTTAGTTTAGTTTTTAAATTATGATTAATTCATTTATTTTTGGTTCAAGAAATTCATGTTAGGATTATATTTTGTTTATGTATTTAGTGTCTAATTGAAGTGTTAATTTGTGAATTTGAAAAGTTTAACCTAGTAGAAAATGCTAATTTTTGTTAATTACTATTTTGTCCAATTAAGGGTTTTTGCTTACTAGGTTTGTGCTAAAGCTTAATTAAGCAAGTTTAAAAATATAGAAATGGTTTAAATGGTTTAACCTTGCTATTTGAAGATATTTGTAAATTATAGTTCTGGTAAAACTCGTAGTTTTGTGCTATAAAGATAAGTACTGCTTACTAGGTTTCGGTAACTTTTAGGCGTGGGTTTCATTTGGCGTTACGACGTTATTTATTTTGAGTCCACGTTTATTATTGTGTTTTGAATGCACGATCAGGACGATCGGAATCTAGACTAGGTGTTTCGTAGTTTGGCGACCCTAGTTAGGATTTTTGGTCGATGTCGTGCGCGTTAGTTGCGCTAAGCACGCAGTATAATTTTCAGGGCGTTATTCTTGCGTTTCGACGTCTTTTCGTCGATATAGGATATTTGCTTATATGTTGTGTTTGTGAAATTTTAGGTTCGCAAGCGGGGACTTCGGACGCTACGACAAGGGAAAACAGGTGGTAAGCTTCACCTAACTTGGAGCGTTGGTGAGTAGATTTAATATCTACAGGGGAATCGCCCGCATGGCGTTATGCGTCAGGGCTAGTGATTTTATTACTTGTCGCATATTCTACGTTATTGTTAGAATTGCGCCTATACCCTATTACTTAGATGTAGTTGTGCCTGGACTAGTAGTAGTAGGACACTGCACATATTATTGACGATTCATGTTGCACGAGCACTGATTATATGCTACACACACCGTCAATAATTGCCATGTCACACACAAACCACTTATAGATGTTATATTGCTTGGTTAGGGACATTGTGACATTGATTCATACTGCTTATCATATATGGCATTTAGCATACCTGTATTCTTATAGAGTATTGTACCATTAGTGATAGGTACATACACACTCCCTGTCATAGCTACAGGTATACCTTGTACATACTGTTCTTATACCCAGGGGGTATACTATATTATTGCTTATAGGTAGACACATTATCTTGCTATATCTTATTGATTTCACATACATCTGGTTTTAGCTACATGTTTACCTTCACTTGATGTTATTTAGAAGTGGATAAATAGGAACCGCATGATATTTGTATTAACTTGATGCAGTTAATTAGCGGTTTTTCCTTTAGATGCTTGCAATTCAGATATGGCGCACATATTATATTCATGGATTTTCGCATTGTTATATGGAATTTTCATGATGTTTTCTGAATTTGGGGACCGTGGTAGTTCATGAAATTATGCATTATTTGAAAGACCGGTTTCCTTGATATTGATATTTCCGCAGCCACCATGAGATTTATCGGTTCTGATATATGCCCGATTCGAGGAGTGAGAAGGCACCGTCTGTAGGTACATGGTGGGGCCCGAGGGTACCCCGAAGCAAGAATGATTTCGCGGTGCTAGGCGATGAGGCTTAGGGGAACCATACTTTCCGGTGACAGGACCAATGACTCAGCGGCTATCATGTGGATACCGACGGGAGTCATGTACGTATGGATACGTCGAGAGGCGAGGGTCAGAGCTAGGCACTCGAGCTTTCGGGATAGCGTATGATACGTACCTATCAGGGGGCCAGTCGTGGTGACAGCACCTGATAGATCAGTATTTCTGTGTCGATCTTTGGCACATTAGTTTCATGATATTTTTAATTACTCTTTTGTATATATAACAGGGGATTGAGCCGCTGTTATATATACCCTTACACCAATATTAGTGGAATGGGACGCTAATATATGTGTATTGACCTCATCATATTTATTTATGTCATTATATTTAGGATGTTAGAATTTTGCTGGAGATTCGATTCGGGATATAAGAGATTCATTTGAGATTGGAAACTGGATAGATATGTGAGATCTACTTAATATTGTACATTCGAGATATATGAGATCTATTTGCTGTTGTACATTCGAGATATGTGAGATATACTTGATATTGTACATACGAGATATATGAGATCCACATGATTTTGTACATTTGATATATACGAGATATACTTGATGATTGTACATTCGATATATGTGAGATATGCTTGAGGTTGTACATTCGGGATATATGAGATATACTTGATATTATGCAATTGAGGAGATGTGATGCTTAGATAATATGAGAGCCAATTTGGGGGTTGATTTGAGGAATTGGGATTTAAATTGTCTTGCTGGATTGTGATCCTACCACGATGTCAGGATTCCGTGGAAATGACATACTTCACTCCATACCTCACCTTATCTGTTTGTGCACTGCTTCATGTACTAGTAGTACATGTTAGTGTACCTTTCATGATTGTTGCACATTTACATTCTCATATCCCTATCGCATGATTATTGCATACTGTTGTCATATCATTATTGCTTTATATATATTGGTTGTACCTGCTAGTGTACTTTCCATTATTCTGCATTCATATAACATGTTATTACTGTTAATTGCATATCTTAGATTCACGCTTTACGTGCATACTTGCGATTACCTGCAAATGTTATTTACTATTCATGAGTTGGCAACTCACCCCCGTTGTGCCATAGGTGTTACAGAGTGTTCCTCAGAGTAGTCGAGGCTGGCTATTCATCTATCATCTTTTGCTACAGATACCGCATCGGCTCACAGTGTGCCGTTTTGTTCAGGTGGGTTTTGGTGGTTATCTGTATTTGTATTGTATATTCGTTGTATCTTATACTCTCCATCTACTATTATGTTGTTGACTTAGAGACTTGGTGACGACGATATTGTATAAATTGTGGATTTATTGTCTTTTATACAGTTTCCTTTCTATCGTCTTCTTTTTCTTTGCTACGGCGTCGTATATTTATTGTGGTGGTTGTTTTCCGCCTTTGGGCGTGGATTTGCTCCCGTTGGGGATACTTTACATTATATTTATGTTGTACCCATTTTTGGGGTTGGTTTTTATGAAGGAGGTGCTGCCAAAATTTTCAAGAAAGAAAATTGGACTTAAAGAATTTATACTTGCGATTTTTTTTAAGGTTTAAACAATGTTTCTTATCTTTTCTTGTCTTTTAATGGTTTAGATTTCTGGGTTTTGGCTTTCTTTTACTACGTTACGCCTGTAGACGTTGCGTAGTATTAGGGCCGTTACGTGCCAATTTCGGGTCGTGACAAAGTTGGTATCAGAGCGCTAGGTTTTTACCTTACGGAGTATAGGATGACCTTTATATGATGGAGTAAGTAGCTTAAGCAGAGTAACGTAGTGTGTGTATGTCTGCAGCATACTCACGATGCAGTACTCCGTCTAAAGTGACCTAAGTACAATTACTTGAAATTCCTTCCTTGATGATTGATATCCTTGTGATTCGATTTTCGTGTTCATATCCTATTCCTATTTATAGCCTTTGCCGACGACGACTATGGGGACTCAGTGAGGTGCAGCGAGGGCCGAGGTCAGTATTGACTCAGGGAAAGTGAGGACTGACCAGGATGGCACGCTCGTTGCGCAGGTGCAGACGGATCCGCCTTCGACAGATAGTATCGCTAGGCTTGTGGCAGAGATGCAGGACTTGCGCCAGACGATGAGTCTTTTGGTGGAGACCATTCGAGCGCAGCGATAGAAGGTTGTCACCCTTATTACCCAGTTGTTCCTTGCGATCAGCACACAGCTTTCCGTCAGTTACATAGCACCAGTGGATGCAGCCCTAGTTGACGAGACACGTATTCCAGAGACTTTGCGAGTTCCAGGACAGTGGAGGACTAGTACCGGTGTGCCAGTCCAGGGACAGAGGCCTAGTCATCGAGACAGATTTCGTGACCGTCGTGGGAGTGGCAAAGGCTTAGGACGAGGTCAGTCGTTCAGCTCTCATCCCTTGGAGGGCCAGCAGCCGTCGTATGGATGTTTTCGATGTGGGAGCCTTCATCACTTCATCAGGGACTGTTCCTTAGCACCGCGTCAGAGTCGTGTTCTAAGAAGTCGTGGGCACAGAAGGTTTGCCCTGAGGGGTCAGTCTGGCAGAGGAAGGGTTCTGACAGCTGCAGGTAGGAGGCAGACACAGGAGTTTGCTTCTACTCATCGGGACGCTCAGGCGTCCAATGCAGAGTTTTCAGGTATCCTTTATTCACATGTTCGTTTGATGTACTTGTTGGTTTTCACACTTTATGCCGTGGTTGGGACGAGGATCGTGTTAGCTAGATCAGCCGTTTGTTGTGTTAACTTCTGTCAGTAATTCTTTTGTTACGCGGCACGTATTTCAGTCGTATGCCAATCGGTTAGGAGATTCATCCGTCACTTGATCCTTCTAGAGAGGTTGGATTTGACATTCTCCTGGGCATGAATTGGTTAGCTAAGTGTTAGGCATCTGTGGACTACCGTGAGGAAACAGTCAGAAATTGTTTTCCCGGAGAGTCAGTTCTTGTTGTGTAGGTGGATAGTTGTGCCGCCTCTCACAGCTTGAATTCAGCCTTTTTCGCTAGTCAGCTTTCGGAGGAGATGTCGTGAATTCTTGGCGTTTATTCGAGATACCGTAGCCACAGTGGGATTGTTGGACCGGGTTCCTTTCGTACAAGAGTTTTCCGACGTTCCAGATAAGCTAGCGAAGCTTAGGGAGCTTAAGGATCTGCTGCAGAGTTGTTGTTAGGAAGGTTTGTGTGTCCGAGTGTTTCGCTTTTGGGAGCTCCTATTTTTTTTTGTTCGTCAAGGAGAAAGACGACAGAGTGCGGTTGTGGATTGATGGATCGTCAATTGAACCGGTTTACGATGCGGATAGGTATCATTTACCTCGCATTGACGATTTCTTCGATCAGCTCCAGAGTGCGGGACTTTTTCTAAGTTGTTGGGATCAGGTCATCGTCGTTGCGGGTTCGGAGTGATGGCATTCCGAATACTGCTCTTGTGCGTGCTATGGCTTTGTGTGTTTTGGTGGTGTCTTTGGACTCGCTAATGCTCTAGCAGCATTCGTGGATATGATGCACAAGATTTCTTCAGGCCATTCCTCGACCAGTTTTGTTGTGTTATTGACGACATTTTGGTATTTTCTAGTATGTCTTGAGGAACAGGAGCAGCACTTGAGCATTTGTTTTGCAGACATTGGTAAAGCCCCAGCTGTTTGCTAGGTTCTCGGAGTGTTCCTTCAGGCTTTTTTGTGTTGACTCCTAGGTCTTATAGTTACGGGAGACGGTTTCGTATGGTTTCGAGGGAGGTCATGACCGTACAGCTTAGGCCCAGACTTGTGTGCAGGACGGAGGTCCGCTGATTTTGGGCTTAGCAGGTTTTTGCCGCCGTTTCGTGCAGTATTATTAGCGTATTGTTGCACCGTTGACTGGAATGACCGGAATGGAGGTTTCTTTTCTTTGGACTGAGGCATGTGTACGGAGTTTTTGGCAGTTAGAGATTTGGTTAGCAACTGCATCAGTTCTTGCTTTTGGTTCGGGCGACTTTGTGATTTAACTGTAATGTTTCACGAGAGTGGCTCGATTTTGTGTGGTTGTGACACTGCCCGCCGACGCTCGTTCGTTAGAGATACTTGAGTATACTCGGCTGGGTAATGATTCGGAGTCTTTGATTGTGAAAAGGGTGTGCTAAGTTAGGAATGCGTTTGTGTACCTGATTTTATCGGGTAGGGACGTGGAATCCTAGAGCAAGCACATCAATCAATTCTCTATGTTCATTCAGGTTCCGCCAACATTGACGTGACTTGTGAGATAGTTACGGGTGGACGGGAATGTAAAGAGAAATTTCAGGTTTCGTTTCAAGGTGTTTGTCTTGTTGTGTGTTTGTATTAGTTGTTGTCGGTAGTTGGGGATCGTCACTAGCCATTGTTAGGGTTCTCCTTCGATAGTTGTTATCAGGAGACACTCCAATTGGCAACCTTTAGGTTTAGTTAGGTCGTGTCGATCACCAATCTATTTTCTGACTCTGCGTAGTAGGATTTTGGGATCTCAGCTAGTCTCTAGACTTCGGAGATGATCCAGTTGGTTCAGGTCAGGATGAGTAGCCCAGTGCAGACAGAGATCTTATGTCGACCGTGTTGGTCGTAAACTTGAGTTCGCAGTGGGGAGATCATGTATTCCTACGAATTTTCCCAATGAATGACGTGTTGAGTTTTGGGAAGCTTATCCCAGAATTTTAGGTCCTTTTGAGATCCTTTAAGCGAGTTAGTTCGTTGCCTTTAATTTGGCACTTCCGCCCAGATTTTGATTATTCACCCCGTATTCTTTGTGTTGATTTTTGCAATTACCTTCATGACTTTCCACATGATTCAGCATCAGACCATTTAGTTTTGACGCGATCTTTTCGTTCACCGGCAGCCATTGGTGTAAATGGCTCGGCAGGTGGGGAAACTTCGGTCAAGGGTCTTGCTATCTGTGGAGGGTTTTTCTTGGATGTAGCCGTTTTGTGAAGTGATCACTTGGGAGGCTGCGAGCGAGATTTGGGAGTTTTGTACTCATCTTCTTGAAGGTACGCGTAGATGAATTTTAATTCGGGGACCAAATTTTTTTTAAGGGGGGAAGATTGTAACGTTTTAGAAATCGTTTTGCGAATTTTTCCGTTTTAGGGCAAAATTGTCGGGTTTTCCCGTTTTAACCCGATTTCGATCGAACGTCCGTATAAACTTACCGGCACCTAGTTTAGCTAAAATAAAGCTTGTGCGCGAACTTTAGGGGTATTTGGGAGATTTTGGTTCAGATAGAATTTTTCCCAAATAAAATATTATTTTAGCCGGTAAAATATGCGCGTAAATCGGGAAAATTTTTCTAAATGAAAATTTTTGGGAATCATCACTAAAATTATTTTAGAACCTTCTTTTTAAATATCTAGATTTTTTTGGTCAAAGGGAATTATTTTTTTTAAAAAGAAAAGAAAATGAATAAAAGGTGGCATTTTTGCATTAAATGTGCATTAATTGTTTTCTTTTGCTAGAAAATTCCACACACTTCACCAAAAATCCCCCCATTCTCCCCTTGGCCGGTCCTTCCCTTCCCCTTGCCTCCCTCCATCATTTCCACCCATTTTCAACTCATTTTTCATCAAATAAATCATGAAAAATCCAATTTAATTCATACAAATTCAAATATAATCATTTTTCCTTCATTTCCTTCACTAATCATTCATGGATCTTCAATAAAGCTTGGTTTTTGATGCTAAGATATTGGATTAAGTTTCATTTTGTGTTCTTGGGGAGGTATAATTCTTACCTTAATCCTTTTATATTTGCTTTAATCTTATTCTAGCTAAATTAGTTAGCTAATTATGTGTTTAGTTTAGTTTTTAAATTATGATTAATTCATTTATTTTTGGTTCAAGAAATTCATGTTAGGGTTATATTTTGTTTATGTGTTTAGTGTCTAATTGAAGTGTTAATTTGTGAATTTGAAAAGCTTAACCTAGTAGAAAATGCTAATTTTTGTTAATTACTATTTTGTCTAATTAAGGATTTTTGCTTACTAGGTTTGTGCTAAAGCTTAATTAAGCAAGTTTAAAAGTATAGAAATGGTTTAAATGGTTTAACCTTGCTATTTGAAGATATTTGTAAATTATAGTTTTGGTAAAACTCATAGTTTTGTGCTATAAAGATAAGTACTGCTTACTAGGTTTCGTTAAGTTTTAGGCATGGGTTTCTTTTGGCGTTACGACGTTATTTATTTTGAGTCCACGTTTATTATTGTGTTTTGAATGCGCGATCGGGACGATCGGAATCTAGACTAGGTGTTTCGTAGTTTGGCGACCCTAGTTAGGATTTTTGGCCGATGTCGTGCGCGTTAGTTGCGCTAAGCGCGCAGTATAATTTTCAGGGCGTCATTCTTGCGTTTCGATGTCTTTTCGTCGATATAGGATATTTGCTTATGTGTTGTGTTTGTGAAATTTTAGGCTCGCAAGTGGGGACTTCGGACGCTACGACAAGGGAAAACAGGTGGTAGGCTTCACCTAGCTTGGAGCGTTGGTGAGTAGATTTAACATCTACAGGGGAATCGCCCGCATAACGTTATGCGTCAGGGCTAGAGATTTTATTACTTGTCGCATATTCTACGTTATTGTTAGAATTGCGCCTATACCCTATTACTTAGATGTAGTTGTGCCTGGACTAGTAGGAGTAGGACACTGCACATATTATTGACGATTCATGTTGCACGAATACTGATTATATGCTACACACACCGTCAATAATTGCCATGTCACACACAAATCACTTATAGATGTTATATTGCTTGGTTAGGGACATTGTGACATTGATTCATACTGCTTATCATATATGGCATTTAGCATACCTGTATTCTTATAGAGTATTGTACCATTAGTGATAGGTATATACACACTCCCTGTCATAGCTACAGGTATACCTTACACATACTGTTCTTATACCCAGGGGGTATACTATATCATTGCTTATAGGTAGACACATTATCTTGCTATACCTTATTGATTTCACATACATCTGGTTTTAGCTACATGTTTACCTTCACTTGATGTTATTTAGAAGTGGATAAATAGGAACCGCATGATATTTGTATTAACTTGATGCAGTTAATTAGCAGTTTTTCCTTTATATGCTTGCATTTCAGATATGGCGCACATATTATATTCATGGATTTTCGCATTGTTATATGGATTTTTCAGGATGTTTTCTGGATTTGGGGACCGTGGTAGTTCATGAAATTATGCATTATTTGAAAGACCGGTTTCCTTGATATTGATATTTCCGCAGCCACCATGAGATTTATCGGTTCTGATATATGCCCGATTCGAGGAGTGAGGAGGCATCGTCTGTGGGTACATGGTGGGGCCCGGGGGTACCCCGAAGCAAGAACGATTTCGCGGTGCTAGGCGATGAGGCTTAGGGGAACCATACTTTCCGGTGACATGATCAATGACTCAGCGGCTATCATGTGGATACCGACGGGAGTCATGTACGTATGGATACGTCGAGAGGCGAGGGTCATAGCTAGGCACTCGAGCTTTCGGGATAGCGTATGATACGTACCTATCAGGGGGCCAGTCGTGGTGACAGCACCTGATAGATCAGTATTTCTGTGTCGATGTTTGGCACATTGGTTTCATGATATTTCTAATTACTCTTTTGTATATATAACAGGGGATTGAGCCGCTGTTATATATACCCTTACACCAATATTAGTGGAATGGGACGCTAATATATGTGTATTGACCTCATCATATTTATTTATGTCATTATATTTAGGATGTTAGAATTTTGCTGGAGATTCGATTCGGGATATAAGAGATTCATTTGAGATTGGAAACTGGATAGATATGTGAGATCTACTTGATATTGTACATTCGAGATATATGAGATCTATTTGCTGTTGTACATTCGAGATATGTGAGATATACTTGATATTGTACATACGAGATATGTGAGATCCACATGATTTTGTACATTTGATATATACGAGATATACTTGATGATTGTACATTCGATATATGTGAGATATGCTTGAGGTTGTACATTCGGGATATATGAGATATACTTGATATTATGCAATTGAGGAGATGTGATGCTTAGATAATATAAGAGCCAATTTGGGGGCTGATTTGAGGAATTGGGATTTAAATTGTCTTGCTGGATTGTGATCCTACCATGATATCAGGATTCCGTGGAAATGACATACTTCACTCCATACCTCACCTTATCTGTTTGTGCACTGCTTCATGTACTAGTAGTACCTGTTAGTGTACCTTTCATGATTGTTGCACATTTACATTCTCATATCCCTATCGCATGATTATTGCATACTGTTGTCATATCATTATTGCTTTATATATATTGGTTGTACCTGCTAGTGTACTTTCCATTATTCTGCATTCATATAACATGTTATTACTGTTAATTGCATATCTTAGATTCACGCTTTACGTGCATACTTGCGATTACCTGCATATGTTATTTACTATTCACGAGTTGGCAACTCACCCCCGTTGTGCCACAGGTGTTACAGAGTGTTCCTCAGAGTAGTCGAGGCTGGCTATTCATCTATCATCTTTTGCTACAGATACCGCATCGGCTCACAGTGTGCCGTTTTGTTCAGGTGGGTTTTGGTGGTTATCTGTATTTGTATTGTATATTCGTTGTATCTTATACTCTCCATCTACTATTATGTTGTTGACTTAGAGACTTGGTGAGGACGATATTGTATAAATTGTGGATTTGTTGTCTTTTATACAGTTTCCTTTCTATCGTCTTCTTTTCTTCGCTACGGCGTCGTATATTTATTGTGGTGGTTGTTTTCCGTCTTTGGGTGTGGATTTGCTCCCGTTGGGGATGCTTTACATTATATTTATGTTGTACCCATTTTTGGGGTTGGTTTTTATAAAGGAGGTGCTGCCGAAATTTTCAAGAAAGAAAATTGGACTTAAAGAATTTATACTTGAGATTTTTTTTTTAAGGTTTAAACAATGTTTCTTATCTTTTCTTGTCTTTTAATGGTTTAGATTTCTGGGTTTTGGCTTTCTTCTACTACGTTACGCCTGTAAACGTTGCGTAGTATTAGGGCCGTCACGTGCCAATTTTGGGTCATGACAGCTCGGTACGTCTTCTTCCTTCGCATTCAGATGTACATATTTTTGCATTTGCATACTTATTTGAAAACTCATAAAAATTGAAAATTTTCAAAAATTATAAAAATTATTGTATTCAATTTTGACATAATTGACTTGAGTTTGACAGATAGGCTAACTAGCTAGGAACAACTAGATCTTAGACTTTGTAAATTAAAAACCCTAAAAATAACCTTCCTTAAAGTTTAACGGTAGAAACTATATGCTTTTGTAGTTTATTTAGAAATAGGCAAATTTTGGGTCACTTTTTGGGCTAAGTCGAAACGAAGGAAAAGTATTGATGTTCTTATTAGAGTATAAGTTTGAAAAATAATTCCTAGCTTAAGTCTGGATTCTGAAAATGTATACCCTACAATATGCACAAACACGCGCCTTGAAACTTGGAATAGTAGAGGAGACCTTGAAATGCTCTTGTCTAAAGTCCTTAGTACGAAGAAAATAAAAGAAAAAAAATATGAATAAAGAAAAGAAAAAAATGAACACTGGTTTTTGTGATTATTTAAGGCTGCAAAAATAGAAAAATATTTAGCGAGGGTGCTTCATCACCTAGTGCCTTAGACCAACTGGTTTGGGAGTCACTGCTAAAGCCTTAGGTGTTACAAGACTAGGAATTACGCCTTAATGTGCAAACACATCTTGTAATCGGTTGTTGGTACCTCAAGAAGTATTAACGGTCGCATGAAGGATGTGTAAGCAAAATTCATTTAAAAATTCACTAACTAAAAAGTGCTTTGGACAACGGACAAGAGTATGATTGCTTGATTTGAATTTCCAAGTGTAGGGGTGATATAAACACACACGTAGGGGTATGTGATTGGAGTTTAGATGAGAGAAAGGAGTGAAGAATAGAACTTGTATCTTTAATAGAGTTGATAAAAATTCCTAATTGGAGATGGAACCCTAGAAGGAAGACTTAAGAGATGTCGAAAGCTAAGTAAATCTATAGAACATATATAATCTTAAGTTAGATGATGAGGAAGTGTGAAGAATATGGGTGGATAATTTACGAGTCGAAGATAATAGAATTCCTTGTTAGAAAACCTAATTGGAGGATTAAAGTCGAAAAATCCAAATTGATAGGATTTTGTGGGTAGTATCCGCTGAAAACCCTCAGGAGATAACACTCCTCCTACTAGGGACACCTAGAGGTTTAACGGCTTATTGCACGAGCTCAGTGCAATCGTGTTTCCCTGCGAAAGTGAGGTTAGGTTTTTGTCGAGAATAAAACTAAGTTTGCTCGAGGACGAGCAAAAGATAAGTTTGGGGGTATTTGTTCATATCATATTCTTGCATTATTATATTCCCCATTCTTATGCATTTTATAAATAAACAGGTGTTTTTGACGCATGTCTGCTACATATTACAGGTTACAGGTTCTTGGACAGAAAACAGTGAAAACGATGAAAAGATGATGCAAAAGTGGACTTTGACCAACAAACAGAAGACTCTTGATCAAGCCTACATCAAAGATAAAATTCACAAAGTACAAGGCAATGCAAGGTCTAAGATTACAAAGCGAACGGTTAAAAGTCTACTGCAATTGTTCACTGGAGATCTGGAAGAAATATAGAAGCTATTTTAATAAAAGAACCAAATAATATGGAAGCCCAAAAACAGAAGAGCCAACAAAGGAAATTTCAAGGCCCGATACTTCCTTTTAAAGAGACAAAGACCTAAAATTTTACCAAAGCTTGGAGTATACTTTGACTAGGTCTTCCTAAGGATATTTTGGTAAATGTAGACGTGCGAATCAATTGTAACCTAGGGTTTCCTATCCTCTATAAATAGGAACTCTAAATCATTGTAAAGGCTATGCCTCCCTGTGCCTCTTTTTATCAATAAACTTTAGATTTCTTTTGGAGAGCATCGATGCCTCTTTTCATTTCAGAAATTCAGATCTGGCAAGTCTTGTGTTGATGTTTGGAGAGAGCCATCTGTAAAGTAAGTAGATTTATTTAATTGCCCTAGTTTAAATTTCAATTCTTGCCCTAGGTAATTTTTCATTCTCTGCCCTAGATTAAATTTAATTTTTTGCCCTAGTTAGATAGTTAGATCTTTAATTCAATTGCCCTAAATTAATTTAGTTTTTAGATTTAATTAATCCATTCACACCGTTTGGAATTAACTCGTAAGAGCGACTAGGAAATTCACAACATCCCTGTGGACCGACCCGTACTCACCGGCTAGCTACAAAGCGACGCCGTTCTTGATTGCGGTAATAGATAGTTTTTGACATACTAATCAGTACCGTCATGTTGGCTGATATATTCCTCGATATGCAGCTTTAAGCCGCTATTCGAGTAGCCTCGCGACCGTCGTGTCTCTGATCCCTTCGGGGGCTAGACAAGGCGTTTTCAAGTAATATCCTTAGGTCATATTACCGTCAGAAGAGCAAGCGTTAGGAATTTGCCATGACGCTTTTTACTTGAGCTTAGGCTCAATTTGAAGCCCCGATGAGTCATAACCGCACCCTTCTGGGATGGGATGATCTCCAATAGTCTTTTAGGCTTTATATAAGTTGCCGTCAAGACCCGAAACTAGGAATATGTCGTCACTTCGTTTTCTTTTTTTTTGCTTCGACGATGTTGCGCCGATTCTTTGCTGAAGTCGGGAAACATCTGTGTGATCTCTATGGTGTATATATTGCAATCGAGATCTGGAGCTAAGGATATGCCTTGCTCCAATTTCATTTGATAATTGCGTACGCATCCTGCTGAAATGATGGGAAACGCTGAGATAGTCTCTAGGTTGTATATGAACTATCAAGACTTGAAGCTAGGATTTTGCCATTATTTCATTTTTATTTAACCCTTAGGTCTTTATTGACGTTGCGTCTGCAACCTGTTGGCATGAGAAGTACGTCGAGCTGGAGTTAGGATTTTTCCATCACTTCTTTTAATTCGGCTCCTTAGAGCCTTTGTTGACGTCGCATCTGCACCGAGAAGGAATGTCGGGATGGTCTTTAGGCTGTAGATGTCACCATCAAGACCTGAAGCTAGGATTTTGCCGTCACTTCGGGTTTTTTTTTTCTTTGACGATGTCACGTCGATTCTTTGCTGAAGTCGAGAAATAACTGTGTGATCTCTATGCTGTATGTATTGCAATCGAGATCTAGAGCTAGGGATATACCATTTCTCTAATTTCATTTGATAATTGCATCCGCATCCTGTTGAAATGAGGGGGAACGCCGAGATAGTCTCTAGATGGTATATGTACAGTCGAGACTCGGAGCCCTTTTTGACGAAGCATGGTGGAAAAATATGGTTTCATTTCTTTTATTTATGCCCATGGATCGTGTACAAGAGTCAATATGGACATACTTAAAGGGCAGAAAAGTTTCATTTTCATTTCATTTTTTTATTTCTTTCCGCGATACTCTAACTTTTCAGCTTTTATGACGCGAAAGTCGCAATTGTCCAATCATTTCGACTATTTATCATGGTGCCCAATTATTTCGGCATTTTTTGTTTTTACTCGCTGTTTTTTATTGCGAGTTGCCCTATCATTTCGGCTCTTTTTTTAAATTTTTTTTAGTTGGGGATTTGAAGTCTGATCCCAATCTTGGCATCAGTCTCGCTGGCACTGGAATATTTCCAGGAACGAATAATCATTTTCCATGAGAGGACTTGAAATTTGATGCCTATTTAGGCATCAGCATCGCTACCACTGGAATATTGCCATGAGCGAATCATCATTTGCCTTTTTCGATTTGAACAAAGGTGGCTTAGCAAACAGGGTTAGGATCCTGTCGACTAAGGCCTTTTGACTTTATGAGCCGTAAGGGTTTTATAAAGATATTTCTCTCTACGAGTCAAGAGGATCTCGTAGGTGTATTTTCTCCTTAGTAGTCGTGAGGATTCCTAAGTGCATTTTCTCTTGCAAATCGTAAGGATCTTACAAGAGTATTTTCTCTTTATAAGTCGAGGGGACTTACAAGTGTCGCTCACCATATGGGGATATTTCTCGCCATTGGTGGAACTTAGTGGAGAATATTTATTTATGCCCGTGGATTGTATACAAGGGTCAATATTGGACCGCCTGTAGGACAGAATTAGGGGAATATGACGGCTTAAGAACGGGTTTAGATCCCTGTAACTTAAGGGTTTTGAATCCTACTAGCCGTGAGGGTCTTATGGGGGGAAATTCTCCTTATGAGTCGTGAGGATCTCGTAAGTGTAATTTCTCCTTAGGAATCGTGAGGATTCCTAAGTGTGTCAGTCCTTTGTGAGTCGTAAGGATCTCACGCTAGTATTTTCTCCTTACAAGGCCGAAAGGACCCTGTAAGTGTATATTTTCTGTTTTCACGAGATTGTGCCCTTTTGGGTTTTCATAAGCTCGCTGGTACTCCTGCTGTTTTACTCACGGCGCCCTTTCGGGTTTTCATCCATGCCCATTTCGCTTGTGGACATACCGTGTTTTTTTCAGGCGGCTCGCAAGGCAACACACCATTAGCTGTAGGCCCCAGTCTTCTTCAAAGGACTACCTCATGTGGGACTTGTGAGAGTTATGAATCGTTTATGCCCATGGATTGTATACGGTAATCAACATAGGGATTCACGGTAGGGCTAAACTTGTGAGTTTAAGGAAATGACGGTCCTTTATCGTCATATTTTGAGGCGAAATGTTTGTTTAAGAACGTTCCAGTCCAACATTCCCGTTTGGGAGACAAATGTTAGTTTAAGGACGTTCCAGTCCCATATTAGTTTAAGAACGTTTCGGTCCCATATTAGTTTAAGGACATCTCGGTCCAACATTCTCGTTTTTGGAACGAATATTAGTTTTGGTACATCTCGGTCCAATGTCACCGTTTTTTAGGTGAAGGGGCTTTTTGGATACTACCCTGAAAGTTCTGACTCAAGAAGATAGTGAGCGGACACAAGTATCGTCATCTATCATTGACCTAAGTCGTAACTCGTCAAGCTTAGTATTTTTTGAGGAATCGGCCGTTTATTGGCCGGAAGGGTCTTTCGTCATGCATATCCATGAGCAGGTAGGCTCCACCTTGGTAGACTTTGTCTACAATGTACGGGCCTTAATAGTTCGGCTCGAACTTTTCCCGTTTTGCGCGATTGAAGATCATTGGTCTTTTGACGACTAGCACGAGTTCGCCTTGGTGGAATGTTCTCGGCCTGGTCAATCTTTCGTATGACCGTGCCATCCTTGCCTTATAAGCCTCCAGATTTTGCTGTGCTATAAAGCGAGTTTCGTCGAGGGCGTCGAGCTTCTCGAGCATAAGATGAGCATTTTCTTCATCTGTCAGCTTGTATCAAACCGCTACTCGTAGAGAAGAGAGTCCTATCTCTAATGGGAGCGTTGCTTCTGTACCGAATACCAATGCGTATGGTGTTGTATTTGTGGTCGTCTTGAACATTTTTCGGTACGCCCAGAGAGCTTCATGCAGCCTTTCGTGCTAGTCTTTTCTGTTTCTGGACACCGTCTTTTTTATAATTTTTATCAAGATCTTGTTGAAAGTTTCAGCTAGACCATTGGCCCGAGGATTATAGACTGAAGAGTATCTCCAATCTATTTTATGTTGTTGTGCGAAGCGGCTTATTTTATGGCTTCTATAAGCTAGCCCATTATCCGAGATTATCCGTCGCGGAGTGCCGAACCGATATATGACATGGGTTCTAAAGAAGTGGAGGGTATTCTCCGTCTTCACCTCTCTTAGTGGTACTGCTTCTGCCCACTTAGAGAAATAATCAGTCGTTGTCAATATGAACCGATGTCCTTTGGAGGATGCTGGTTCAATAAGGCTGATTATATAGGTTCCCCACATTTCGAACGGCTGGCTAGCCATTGTTGGGTGTAGCGGATTTGGATGTTGATGGATGAAGTCCTCATGAATTTGGCACGAGTGACACTGCTTCGCATATTCGAAACAGTCCTAAATCATTGTGGGCCAATAGTAACCTATTCTTTTTATCCTCAGCTTCATCTTTGGTCCATCTTGGTAAGAACCGCAGAATCCGTCGTGAGTTTCTTGGACAACTTTTTTTGCTTCCTCCGGCCCCAGGCATCTTAGCTATAGACAGTCGAACGATCTCTTATATAGAGTATCATTGATGAAGGCGAAAGACAAGCTCATTTTATGAGCTGATGTCTAGACGACGCATTTTTGGGCGTTCGTTGGGACTTAAACTAGTCTATGAAGACTTCCCTTCGGTCCTTGACCTTTTCTTCGTCCTCTATTTAAAGAGCTACTTGTTCGGTCGTTTATTTTCCTTTGGATGGCTCTATTAGGTCTTCCAAAGATATATCTGTTGGCGTAAGAACCCTGCGGCTTTGCACAATGATCTTTACGTCATCGAGGTCCTCATCGGCTAGTTCCATAGCCAATTTAGCCAATGCATCGGCCTTGCTATTTTCCGGTCGTGGTATATTCTCCAGGATATAAGCAGGGATTTGTGTCAACAGTTGCTGCACTCTTTTGCCATACTTTATCAGCTCTGGCTTGCATGTCTGATAGTCGCCATTTACTTGGCTGACGATCAGCTGGGAGTCTCCATATATGAGAAGGTTTTTGATTCACATGTCGATAGCGATTTCGAGACCTGCTATCAAAACTTCATATTCAGCTTCATTATTAGTCCTTGGCTCCATTAAGGAGGGGGCATAACGCAATACTCCTCCTTGAGGAGTCACGAAGATAAGGCCCACCCCGACTTTGATTATATGGGTGTTCTGCTTTCGCTGCTTCATGGAAGATGCTCCATCGAAGTAGAGTTCCCACTGGGACTCATTTTCTTCATTGATTGCGTCGAAGGCATGTTTGTCTGGCAATTCGCAATTTAATGGGGAGTCGGCTGGTATCGCATGCTCCATGAAAAAGTTGGCAATGGCTTGCCCTTTCACTGGTTTGAGGGGACGATACGTTATCGAGAACTCCATCAGGAGGAGGGCCCATTTGGCGATCTTTCTTATTAGTATAGCCTTTGACATTAAATATTTAAGAAGGTCTGCCTTCGATATGAGATGGACCACATGTGCCAAGGCATAATGTCTGAACTTCGTTATTGCGAAGATCGGTGCCAGGCAATGCTTTTCGATAGGCGAATAGTTGTTTTCTACCCCTAGGAGAACCCGACTCAAATAGTATAGAGCTCTCTCCTTTCCCTGATCATTTTCTTGTACCCACAATGCGCCTAGAGAACCCTCAAGGGTTGTTGTAAATAGGATAAGAGGTTTTCCTTTAACCGGAGCGGTCAATACCGGCGGATTTTGCAGTTATTGCTTGATTTCTTCCAGTGCGTTTCGACACTTTTGATCCCAGACGAACAGGGTCCCCTTTTTCATCAAATGACTGTAGGGACGACATTTTCCAAAGAGATTAGCTATAAATCGCCGGATATACGCGAGCTTTCCTTGAACAAATTGCAACTATTTGAGGGTTCTTAGCGTGGGAATTTCCATGATCGCTTTGATGTTTGAAGGGTCGATTTCGATACTCCGGTGACGTATGATGAATCTTAGGGATTTGCTTGAGGAAACTCCAAACGCACATTTTAGAGGGTTCATCTTCATATTATACTTCCGAAGACGTTAGAACACTATTTTTAGATGTTCCCAATGTTCTTCGTGAGATTTGCTCTTTACCACAAGGTCGTCGATATAGCATTCAACGATCTCGTGGATGAGGTCATCGAAGATCTTTGTCATGGCCCTCTGGTAGGTAGCGCCAGCGTTCTTCAAACCGAAAGGCATCATTTATAGCAGAATATACCCAGTGGGGTTTGGAAGGCAGTATGATTCTGGTCTTCAGTATGCATTTTTATTTAGTTGTATCCTGAAGATCCATCCATAAAGAAGAAGACCTCATGGGTAGACGTGTTATTGATCATCAGCTCGGTAACAGCTACTGGGAAGTCATCCTTCGGGCAAGCTTTGTTGAGATCTCGAAAGTCCACACAGATGCGCACCGTCCTATTTTTCTTCATCACTGGAACAATGTTAGCGATCCAGTCAGGATATTGAACTTCTTGGATGAAGCCAGAGTTGATTAGTTTCCTGACTTCAGCGTTGATGCTCATCTCAAGTTCGAGTCACATTCTTCTCGGTGCCTATTTGATTGGCTTTATCCCGGCGATAGAGCCAGTTTATGTATTGTCGCCTTTGGATCTAGACCCGGCATTTCGGAGTAGTTCCAGGCGAAACAGTCTTTATACTGCATGAGCACTTCTTTTAGCGTGGTCACCTGTTTTTCAGATAGCAGCTCACTGACGAACGTTGGTCTCGGATCATTTTCCGTCCCTAAGTCAATTTTTCTTGGGTTGTCCGCCATGGTGTGTATCCCATCTTCCAGCTCTTTTGGTGCTGGTGCAAACTCTGAGATCACCTCGTCCTCGTCTTCATTTGCGAAGCATCTGTAGGGGTTATTCATAGACTCGTGCCCTCCCTCTTTTGAGAGCGTTATCATATGGCAGGTACGAGTTCACTTCCATTCTTGATATTGAGCTGGTCCTATCCTGACAGTATAGGTCCTTTTTGGCTCATTCTTTTGCGGCGGGGTAACCCTCCATCTGTTGGATAACGTAAATCTGCCTCATCGATACTGGTCTTCTACTCAGTTTTTGAAGGTGAAGCAGTTTTCAAGGGGATGACCTATTACTCGGTGATGGGAGTAATACTCCGGATGACGGTCCTCGTTTATTTGTTCGGGGTGTCGAGACTCCGGAAATGTCATCATTTGGTGTTTCATGACAAGGTTGAATATTTTCCTTATCTTGTCTTGAGGGAAAGATTATTCCCGACCTATCTTCTTTATAAAATACGGGCACCAATCGAGTTTTTCTCGATTGCACGGTGTCTTAGATCCGCTTTGTTGTCTTCGAACGTTGTTTACATTCTTTGCCCTGGTTTTACCTCCATTTCAGGGTTTTTCCCTTTCACGGGAACATATAACGGTCTGAGGATGAAGAGCATTACAGTCTATTTTCTCCGCAGATTGCTGACTGAGACGCTTCGTTCTGGAATTTTCATAAATGGTCATTTCGCGGCTGTGGTTGTCCCGGCTCGTTTGACAGTCTTCTTTTATTAACTTGTCAATTTATTCTTCCAGCGACGGACTTAATGTTTTTAGAGCGGGATCTCGCTCCGATTTGATGTCCCGCCTATTTAGAAGAGCGTTTTGTGCTTCACTGGAGCTGTTAACGACACGGCAACTGTGAATCTGCTCTCATTTCTTGGACCAAACGTATCCGAGCCCGGTTGTCTTCATCTTCTCGTTGGGCATCTTTCACTGAGTCCCAGGAGTATCCCAAATCTTTTTGTAAAATTGGGCTTGTCAAACAGTTTGTTCGAGGGGTATACCTTGGCATCTTAAAAGCCTTTTCAATCCCTCCGCGTAATATCTTGGCAGACAAATAGGTTGAAGCCTGTCGAGTGCAAAATCGGCACCATGCCAAACTTCTTTTTCTACTTTGGTCTCCGTAGATTGGTAGAAGAGGATCGCCTTTTCACCCCTTCGTCTAGGAGGCACGTAGAAAGTTTATAGGTCTTTCACACTGTATGTATCAAGCGTATTAAGTTTCTTGTAATGCCGAGGTGGAGCAATTGTAATTTGTAGACTCTGGTCTACTCTGGCAAAAGTTTGCATTGACGGGCAGACGGAGAATACTGCATTGGCCTTGTCCTCAGAGTCGCTGCCAAAGACAAAGATAGGAGTAGATGGTCCAGGCTTATTGTTTTCTTTTTGGGGTTTCCCCAAGTAGACTGTTTTTTCATCTTCCATGATATCTCTCCTAAAGATCGGGATAGTGGTGACGGATTTTTGTTTGTTCTCCGGCTTGTGGCACTGTTTACCGCCGGAAGCCGGGAAGACTGAACGTCTTGCCTGAATCTGGGGGCAGATGCTAATTGGTGCTATCCTTCCACCTCTCCGAAGATGCCAAGTTGATTTATGGCACCATGTATCGAAGGTTTAAGCGGATGCGGCCGATATAGCAGACTTCATCAGATTCCCCCTCGTTTGAGAGGTTTTTGATTGTAGGGACACTCTTCCCTGCAGGCGCAAGCCCCTGCAGTTAATTACGCTACCGCATCGCAGTAACAACTTTCTCCTTCTCCAGATGCTCACTTCGTGTCGTAGGTGTTTGTTTTGTGTTTGGTTGCCCGTGGATTGTATACGGAGACTAAGTTATTTTGTCGCCCGTAGGGCGTGGATTAGTCCAAATCCGTATCTTTCTTACATTTGGGTTTGGGAGGTTTGTGTTTAAGGATACGTTAGCCTTATTTGAGGCTAAGATCAACTTAAACGTTTGTTAAGGACACGTTAGTCTAATTTTAGACTAAGATCAACTTAACGGGATCGTTTAGATCCGACAAGAGAGCAGTTGGACTCTATTGTTTAGTTTAATGACATTGCGGTCGATAATTAGTTTAAGGACATTACGGTCCATTGTTAGTTTTAAGACATCGCGGTCGAGGTTAAGGACATTATAGTCCAAGGATTTAAGGACTTTACAGTCCGACGTTAGTTTTAAGACATCACGGTCGAGGATAAGGACATCATAGTCCATGGATTTAAGGACCTCACAGTCCGACGTTAGTTTTAAGACATCACGGTCGAGGTTAAGGACATCATAGTCCGTGGATTTAAGGACTCCACAGTCCGATATTAATTTTAAGACATCACGGTCGAGGTTAAGGATATTATAGTCCATGAGTTTAAGGACCCCACAGTCCGTAGTAATATGTGGTTGTCGGGACCCGTCACCTCTCTGACGACGTTGAAGGATTACAACGACAGATATCAGAGGAGTAAAGAGATGTACCCTTGAACCGAGATGGTTTGGTCGAAAGAGCAGATGTGCTCAATTCAAAATAAGTTGAGCACTTATGGCCAGAATTGGGCTAAGTCCAATTAAAATGTTTTAACATTTTATTTTTTTGTTCTGGCTATTAAGCCTTTATTTGGGCTTGGCCCTTTTTAATAATGCTAAGTATTGGGCTCTGACATTGGATGCAATTAAATGCATAACATTTATCAGGAGTAAAATGGTGTTCATATAGTGCGCCACGTGGCGCGTCAGGCGCTTTGCGCCAATTAAAGAGCGCATTGCGCTAGCGCATGCGAAGGTGACACGTGTCGCGCTAAGCGCCGGTTTGTTAGCGCACTGCGTTTTTAATTCATGAGCACGCTGTGCTGGTTCGTGGGTGCGCCAGTGAATGACACGTGGCGCGCTTGGCGCTAAGCGCCAACCCAAGAGCGCAGTGCTCTGTTTTCAGGAGCGCAAAGCGCAAGCTGTGTCTGTAGTTGACACGTGGCATGTTTTGGCGCTGAGTGCCGGTCCAAGGAGCGCAAAGGCGCAGTTCAAGAGTGCAAAACACTTTCCAGTAGCGCAAAGCGCATCAGATCAAATTTAAGATCAAAGAACAAGTTTTTGTTCTTCAAAGGAGGCCTTGCCTCAAGATCCAAGAACCAAAGTTCTTATTTTTTTATGAAAGGCTATGCCTTTATAGATCAAAAGATCTGTGAATGAAGTAAAGTACTTCTTTTATTCTTTTTATGATTAGATCTTTTTGATCTTTTCTTTTTTATTAAAGACATTGATCTTGTTCTTAGATCTCTGATCATTTTAGAAGAGGTTTCTTCTTTTTTAATGAGATGATTTCATCTCTGTTATTCAAGAACATAGTTCTTTACCTTTAAAGATGAAGAAATGATCTTCTTTCTTCAAAGGCTTGCCTTTATTTCTCTTTGAGTTTTTCTCAAAGTTTGCAGAGGGTTTTTTCTATCTTCTTCTGTATTTTCTCTATATTTCTTCTTCTCTTCTTTTTTATTTTAGAAAGAAGAATCATTGGTCGTTAGGACCCACCACCTCTCCGACGACACTGAGAAATTACAGTGCCATATATCGAAGGTGTGGAGGGATGTACCCTTTGAACCATGTCTCACTCATCAAGGGGGAAGAACAGGCTGGAGCTTAAGCTTCTCGCTGCTGAAAAAGGCTTCTTTGAGTTCGCGCACGTGCGTCGCACGTGTTGGGCGCACGTGCGTCGCACGTGTTGGGCGCTCATTTTTTCACGTAGCGCACATGAAGCTTGCGCATATGCGCATTATGGGGGGAGCAAGCTCCTATGGAGAACGGGTCTCCTTTTAATATTATTGAATATTCTCATGTGGTGCGCACGTGCAACGCGCACGTGCGTCGCACGTGCAACGCGCACGTGCGTTGTACGTGGTGCGCGCGTGGCGGGCACACATGCGTTGCACGTAGTGCATATGGTGCTTGCGCATATGCGCATTACGGGGAGAAGCAGGCTTCTATATATGGAGAACTAAGCTCTTATGGAGAACTAAGCTCCTTTTAATATTATTGAATATTCTCATGTGGTGCGCACGTGGTGCGCGTGTGGCGGGCATACGTGCGTTGCACGTAGCGCACATGGCGCATTATGGGGAGAAGCAGGCTTCTATATATGGAGAACTAAGCTCCTTTTAAAATTATTAAATGTTCTCATATGGTGCGCACGTGCGTTGCACGTGACGCGCGCATGGCGGGCACACGTGCGTTGCACGTAGCGCACATGGCGCTTGCGCATATGCGCATTATGGGGAGGAGCCTGCTCCTATCTTGGAGAACTAAACTCCTTTGAGTATTGAATCCTTTGAGGATTGAACTCTACTCTTTCTAAAAGGTATCCCCTCTATTTATATGGGAGTGGTAGAGAAGCCATCTCTCCTTTTCCCGATGTGGGACTAAAAATGCATTCCCCATGTAGCGGAGCATTACTTTAGATTACACGTGCATAGCACATTTGCTCATAACTTTTGATCTCGGATGAATTATGAGGCCCATAATATATCAAATCGATGGATTTTTCAAGAAAGTTTCGATACCATACAAATTTAGCTGTTTCTCATTCCGGAGTTTGTCAAAATACAGCTTGAAAAATACTGGTTTGCATCTTCTTCCTTAGATCACATGTGCATAGACATTTGCTCATAACTTTTGATCCCGGATGAATTATGAGGCCCAAAATATATCAAATCGAAAGTTTTTTCTAGATGCTTTCAATACCATCAGAATTTAGCTGTTTCTAATTCGAGAGTTTGTCAAAATACAGCCCGGAAAATACAGGTTCACATTTTCTTAAGCGTATCGCTGCCATTTGATGTCTTGGGCTCTTTTGTGTAGAAATTTTTGGCGGGAACAGGCACCTTTCAGTATCCTCAAAGTCTGGTAGGAAGTACTTTACGTCTTCGTATTTTCGGACTTCGTTTACGGAGAACGGGTTTAGTTCTCCCATGAAGGTGTACTCCGAGCCATCCCTGAAATATTTCATGCACTGATGTTGTGTAGAAGAGATAACGTTGTACTCGTGTAACCAAGGCCTGCCGTGCAAAGCGTTATAACAAGTTTTGGCATCAATGACAAGAAATTTGATATCAGTGACGAGCAGCCTGAAGCGTAACGTCAGTATTACGGACCCAAGTGTCCGTGACGACTGTGAGTCGAACCCGGAGAAAGTAATTTTATCTCGACTAAGGTGTTGAACGTTCATGCAAATTTCCTTCAACACTCTCACATTAAGAAGGTTGACGAAGGATCCGTTGTCGACAAAGATTTTCCCTATCTTGATGTCGTACCAGTACCCGGTGACGTATAACGGACGATTATGTTCGCACATACCGAGGAGGAGATCTTCATCGCTGAACGTAATGTCAGCCTTGTGGACCTCTTCCAGTTCATCTTTCATCTTCTCTTCTGAAAAGAAAGCTTGGAACTGATCAGGCTCTTATAATGCCTTGATCAGGGAATCCCACGCCTCTTTGGACAAGAGGAGAGCATCCAATATGCTCAGTTGTGAGGGTATTTTCCTCAGATGTGTCAGTACATTGCAATCCACCTTGTTTTTCTTAGGTGGGTCCCTTGCTGCAAGCACTTTGACAACTCCTTCATCGAGGTCGATTTCCTCAGGGATTTTCCCTTTCCCTTTGTCTTTTTTTCTCGAACCTTTGTTTGCAGGTCCGAGCTTTTTCTCAGGCAGTGTGCGATTACGCTGCTGAATATTCTTGCAGTTCTTCTCCTTCTCTTCGTTTTCGGAGGCAGATTCTTTGAAGAGAGGGTTGAGGGGTGTTTCGTCTTCAGAATCGCTCCCAAAAGTAAGAACTTGGGTTTCCCCCCTTCCAAACTGGTACCAACCATATGACAGTTGCCAGTGCGCCTTTGTCGTATGTTCAGTTGATAAAACTGCACATTTGTACTACATTTTTCCTGCCATTTTCATATTAAAAAAGGACTTTATTATAATATATTATACATATGAGGGTTTATGTATAAAAACATTATTTTCCATGTGTTAATATATTTTAATTATCATTTGGTAGGAAAATGTATGCAAATAAATTCATTGACCTAATCCTAGTAGAACTAAGTCTACTAAATATTATTTAAGATTATTGTGCAGAATTTTCCAAGTTGTTATGCAGAATTTATCAAACAAATCAAGTTGTTGAAGAAAACTTGCCAAATTAAGAAGCAAAACTTGGAGACCAAGTCTGGGAGCAACCGAGAGAAGATTTCTGAATTCTGAAGGTGCCTAGGATTGCCACATGTCAAAATCACAAAGCCCAAGAAAAATGATCAAGAGATCCCCACCATTGGCCGCGGAACCGCGGCCAAACTCCCCTGTTGGCCGCGGATTCACGGCAATATAGAGAGATCGTTGGCTAAAATTTTGGGGCATAAATCTATGATGAATTTTACCAAGTTTTCAACAAGAAGATTCTGGCTTTGCACTATAAAAGGGCACCGAGAGCCTCTTGGAAAAGTTATCAAGCCGAAAAGATCACGAAGCTCCCGACGCTCACGCATCCAGGTTGATCATCGACTGTTCGACTACCTCCTTAGGAAAGATCGAGAAGCAACTAGTTTGTAATCATTTTCTACGGATTAAAGTGTAGTTTGTTCAAGTCGAATAATAAAGGTAGTTATTTTATTTAATTGTTTTTGCATTTTACATTATGTTTTCCCTCTTTGTCTTTTCATCTTCTTCTCCCAACATGCGCGAGTAATTCTCCGCTTGTTAGGGTTCGTAGGATTAGGGTAGGCTAATGGACGATGAAAATAACTAAACCCTTTTTAAGTCCTATAAAGTTTAGGAACTTTATCAAAAGAATCATTAACATCCTAATCGGGCGCGCTAGCAATTCTTTGCTAGTTCCGACCGCGATTAGAGATTAGATTAATGATTGTTTTGGTAAAGGCTAATTATGAACGGAGTTCCGTGTCGACATAAGGGTTAAGAGTGGGATTCCTTTTCTATCCAGAAACCCTAATCTACACGCATCACCGTCGTTCTAGTTCTAAATCTATTAATGGATAAAAAGGGTAACTTTTAATTAATCGTCCATAACTACTAAATCCTAACGAACCCTACAAGCCCTCTTATTATATTAATTACATCTTTAAAATAATCTAGATCTATATTTTACATTCTTGTTTAACGTAGATCTAGAAACCATTCTATAAAATTCTTTATCCCTCCTCTCTTTCTCAACACATCTAAAGTAAAAGTAAAAGGTTCAACGTTTCCCAGAAGACGACCCGTACTCATCTCGGTCTAGCTACGCGCGACACCGTTATTGATTGCGGTTAACTACAAACACTTTTTCATATCAATCAAATGGCGCCGTTGCCGGAGAAACGTGCGTAATTTTTTATTCTTGCTATTTGTGTTGAATTCTTAGACAATTCATATCATTATTAAAACAAAATTGCAAATTGCATATTTAACGATTTGTGTGTGAATTTTGCGAGGGAATCTGGAGTCGCGGACTTGAGGAAACAGGAGATCTAGGGTTACGAACTTCTCTGGTATCTTTCTTAACTCCTTCTCTCTCCTCTCAAATCCAATAAAATCAATCTTCTGCAGGATTCTTTGCAAAATCACACCGCTAAAAAAAAATCTTTTTGCAAAAGTTTTGTGATTGGTTTTGTTTTGCATATTTTTAATACGGACTCTAAGGGGCAAAGACCAAATCAAGATTAGGTGGGGATTTCATCACCCTTCCTAAGCCCCACAAATCACAAACCGAGCATATAAATCAACCCTTCATTAATTTAAAAAAATATCTAGACCAGACTCTAAGGACTGTCGCGCTCATTAAGGACAGAGGAAGGTCGTGGGTAATCTATCGTTTATCCGCATTACTTTTGTAGTGCCTAGGAAAGTGTAACAAAGGCTAGTGGTTTTTAATTAGGCCCACGACGTGGTTCCTTCCCACTTACCTGGCACTTATCTGGCTACAAGGGTCGTACGGAGGCGGTAGAGGATTTATCACGCAGTTTGTCCTTTGGAAGTCTAGGAGCGGTCTAGAGACTTGACCTAGGTGACCTTAGTTCTAGGGTTGCTTGTGCATCTTAGGGAGATTTGTCTTGCGTCCCATTTTTTCAAAACAAACCAATTTTAAAATCACACACACGCTGCCACTTGCACTAAACCCGCTTAGTGCATGCTCGGCTGGACACGAGATCCTAGTGCCCGTCTTGTTCGCGTTCCTGCTATCGACACCGAAGTCGGTACTTCTTCATCTTCTTTTCCCCCACCACACACCACATTGACCGTGATGGACGGCACTCCATCTAATTATAACACCACGCTGCCACCGTCCGTAGGTGAGCAGAATCCACCGCGCATCTCTCTCCAAGAGAGATGCTATCCTATTCATGGTCCCCTTCCTACTTGTCTATCTCTTCCACCACCGAATGGGGATAATTTCGAAATTAAACCCCACTACATCAACCTGCTGCCCAAATTTCATGGGCTTGAGTCGGAAGACGCGTACGTTTTCATCACTAAATTCGAAAACGTATACGCAATGATGGGTACTTCACAATTGACTTTAGATGCTATGCGCTTACGTCTTCTCCCATTTACATTGTGCGACTTGGCAGAAAAATGGCTTTATAATACTGCCGCACACTCTATCACAAATTGGGATGAATTTTTCGTAGCATTTCTTAAGAAGTTTTACCCAAATCATAAGACTGCCCACATTAGGAGCGAGATCAACCAGTTCACCCAGCTTCCTAATGAACCATTTTGGAAGTGCTTTGAACGTTTCAAAGATCTGCTTGTCCAATGCCCCCATCACGGAATACAAAGATGGGATTTATGTCGGATTATATATGAGGGCATTAATCCAGCGACAAAGCAGATGCTTGAAACAATGTGTCAATGCAATTTCATGTCTAAAGATGACGGTGAAACATGGAAATATCTGGAAGACCTTGCTGAACACACGTTGCAGTGGGAAAGCGTAAGACCACCTACAACTAAGGGAGGTATTCACCAGCTCGACGTTTCTATCGCAGTAAAAGCCGAAATGGCAGCGATACAAAAGAAACTCGACGCTATTGAAAACAAGTTCTCGTCTTTCTCCCTAAATCAGGTCACGCTTCCTAAGACCGTCTGTGGTTGCTGTTCGGATCCTTCACACTTAACGGAAGAATGTCCTATGAATGCATCATTTCAAGCTAATGCTGCTTTTCAGCAGCGACCTAGACACGACCCTTATTCTTCCACGTACAATCAAGGATGGAGGAATCATCCTAACTTTGCTTGGAACCAAAACCAACAAAGCAATTATCAAAGACCTCCTCCACAGCAACCACAACCATAGAATCAGTCCCCCTTTCAGTCACAGGATTTCCAAAATCCGGCCAACATTTCTACACCACAAGTGGCCGGTACTGACAACTCACTAGCACAAACTTTAGATATGTTCATGAAACAATCTATGCAAATTTCGGCTGAGATGAGGTCTTCTATTGATACCCTAACGAAAAACTCCGCCTTCCATGGTGAGAGTATTAAATCAATAGAAAACCAAATCGCACAGTTAAACGCCGCAATGAGTGCGAGAGAGAAAGGGAAACTCCCATCTCAACCCATACCTAATCCTGGCCACTCACAAAGTTATAATGTGAGTGCTGTTACCATGTTAAGATCGGGAAAAGAGCTGAATAACCGAGTGGGTGAGCAGTGTGATGATAGTGACACCAATGATACCCCAGCTTCTTCTTCTTCCCCTAATTCGTCTAGTCTCCCACCTTCATCCGATCCTATTCTCCGTTTTCCCCAAGGCTCGAACCCTTCGCCCATTTCGCCAAATCTATCTAAGTCGATTCCCACTCTAGTTTTGGGATCGAATCCGTCCCCACAATCTTCTCCAATGTTGGACCCAAAACTTATTGATAAAGCACCTTATCCAAACAGGTTAAGGGGCAATAGACCAAGTCCATAAATGGAAAAGATTGTGAAAATTTTTAAGCAAGTTAACATAAACATTCCTCTCCTAGATGCTATTCAACAAGTTCCGTCATATGCGAAAATCCTAAAGGACTTGTGCACTGGGAAGAGAAAAGTTCAAGTACCTAAAAAAGTTTTCCTTGCAAGTAATGTGAGCACTGCTTTTACACAACAACTACCCAAAAAACGAAAGGACCCCGGAAGTCCTACAATTTCAATTTCTATTGGGGGTAAAAATATCAATCGTGCTCTACTCGATTTAGGTGCTAGTGTTAACTTGCTTCCGTATTCTGTTTATGAGCAATTAGGGATCGGAGAGTTAAAGCCTGCACATTGCACTCTTCAGATGGCTGATCGATCTATCACCCAACCTAGGGGTGAGCTAGAGGATGTGTTATTCAAAGTCGGGGAATTCATATTCCCTGTGGACTTTATTGTTTTAGATACACAATCTGTAGCAAACCCACGCAATTAAATCCCGGTGATACTCGGTCGACCCTTTTTGGCCACTTCCAACGTAATAATCAATTGTAAAAACGACTCTATGACCCTATCCTTTGGAAAGAAGTCAATTGAGCTTAACATTTACAGGTTGGGAAGTGAACCCTCCGAACCCTATGCTCATGTGTGTTCTGTCGAATTAATGGATGTCGACAGCAGTGAATTTGATCAACCTCATAATTCTGACTCTTTTCATATGTTGTTGCTTGACACGGACTCTTCCACCGAGTTGTCCGGGTCAACATCTAACGCTGATGAGGAACCTTTTATAGAGTCGGATGATCACCCCATTTTTTCTGATGACATTATTCTTCGGGGTATCGATGAAAACTTTGAGGAAATTTTCGCTGACTCGCATTTTTACAAGACACGGGTGTTGAGATGAATCAACTCCAAGACAAAGAAATTGAACCTCCGCCCCTTCTTCTGGACAATCATGATAATACGAGTAATCCATCATTGCTATCACTGCGTCGTCTCTCCAAATTGAGACGCAATCCTTTTCCATTACACCTCTTGTCACCTCCCCACTTCTTCACGTCAAAAGGTGACATGTTCTTCCACCAACCTTGGTGCTTCATCGATAAATTTTTTGAATGGTTGGTGTTGACCTTCGGTCTTTGCAAGGCTTGGCATTGACCAATAACCTTGACCCCCTCATGTGATTTTAAAAGATTAAAATTGTTTAACTCAAGTTTGGGGGGGTGGTATATTTTGGGCTCTTGAAAGAAAATGATTTTTACAAAATTATGAGCCAAAAAATAAGTTTGGGGGAGGATTTTCACTTTCATATATTCGTGCCCCCATTAATAATTTCCTCCCAAGTCTACAGGTTTTTGAGCTTAACGGATGACATCAGTGAGGACACTTCTGTAAACAGGTTTGGGGGAGGTTTGTGCTTATTTACACATCAATTTGCATCATATTTTGCATAAGCACAACATTTTCAAAAAAAATTTTAAAAAAAAAATTTATAACAAAAGAGTAGAAAGTGAAAAATTACATCCAAAAGATAGGAATAGTTTAAGAAAACCAAGAAAATTAGAAGTTTTCTTAAACGAACTGGTAATAAGAAGTTATGAGCCGTTGTCCCAAGGGTTAGTAAGATGAAGGAAGTCACTAATCTGAGGATAAAAATAAGTCTGAAAAATAGTTTCTATTCTGTAAGCCAAACATTTGAATGTTGATACCCTACTATATGCACTTACACACGTCTTGAAACTCGGGATAGTAGAGGATACCTTGAAATGCTCTTGTCTAAAAGCCAAAGTATGAAAAAAAATGAAGAAAATATAAAAATGGTGAAGAGAAAAAAATGAACACTGGTTTTGTTATCGCCAAGGCAGCAATAAAAAAAATATAGCGAGGGTGCCTCTTCACCTAGTGCCCTAAGGCCAACTGGTCTGGGAGTCACTGCTAAACCTTAGGTGGTGCAAGACGAGGAAAATATTATCACCTAATCAGCAAGCACATAAGTAATCGGTTGGTTAGTACCTCAAGAAGTATTAACGGTCGCATGAAAATGTGTGAGCAAATCCTTAAATATTCATCAAATTAAAAAGTACTAAGGTAGATGGACAAGAGTATGATAGCTTGAATTGAATTCTCCGAGTATAGGGATGTTCTTTACACATACGTGGGGTTATATGATCAATGTTTGGATGAAAGGTAGGAATGAAGAATAAAGACGATGTTTTATTGAGGGATGACGTGATTTCTAACATTTTTTCATGACTATTAAGATAAGGCTCATAACAACTGAAAAGCTAGTATAGTTGGAAACTCTTTTTTTCAAGGCCTTTCTTTTATGGTTCTTATCTTTATATGTAAATTTCACCATCTTTCTTTTGTTATTGGATTTTGTGGGTGTAATCCGCAGAAAACCCTCAGGAGACAACACTCCTCCTACTAGGGACACCTAAAGGTTTAACGGCTTATTGCACGTGCTCAGTGCAATCGTGTCTGCCTACGAAAGTGAGCTTAGTTTTCTTTTTCTTTTTTTTTCTCCTCTTGAATAAACTAGTTTGCTCGGGACGATCAAAGATAAGTTTGGGGGTATTTGTTCAGTTGATAAAACTGCACATTTGTACTACATTTTTCCTACCATTTTCATATTAAAAAAGGACTTTATTATAATATATTATACATATGAGGGTTTATGTGTAAAAACATTATTTTCCATGTATTAATATATTTTAATTATCATTTGGTAGGAAAATGTATGCAAATAAATTCATTGACATAATCCTAGTAGAACTAAGTCTACTAAATATTATTTGAGATTATTGTGCAGAATTTTCCAAGTTGTTATGCAGAATTTATCAAACAAATCAAGTTTTTGAAGAAAACTTGCCAAATTAAGAAGCAAAACTTGGAGACCAAGTCTGGGAGCAACCGAGAGAAGATTTCTGAATTCTGAAGATGCCTAGGATTTCCACATGTCAAAATCACAAAGCCCAAGAAAAATGATCAAGAGATCCCCACCATTGGCCGCGGAACCGCGGCCAAACTCCCCTGTTGGCCGCGGATCCGCGGCAATATAGAGAGATCGTTGGCTAAAATTTTGGGGCATAAATCTATGATGAATTTTACCAAGTTTTCAACAAGAAAATTCTGGCTTTGCACTATAAAAGGGCACCGAGAGCCTCTTGGAAAAGTTATCAAGCCGAAGAGATCACGAAGCTCCCGACGCTCACGCATCCAGGCTGATCATCGACTGTTCGACTAGCTCCTTAGGAAAGATCGAGAAGCAACTAGTTTGTAATCATTTTCTACGGATTAAAGTGTAGTTTGTTCAAGTCGATTAATAAAGGTAGTTATTTTATTTAATTGTTTTTGCATTTTACATTATGTTTTCCCTCTTTGTCTTTTCATCTTCTTCTCCCAACATGCGCGAGTAATTCTCCGCTTGTTAGGGTTCGTAGGATTAGGGTAGGCTAATGGACGATGAAAATAACTAAACCCTTTTTATGTCCTATAAAGTTTAGGAACTTTATCAAAAGAATCATTAACATTCTAATCGGGCGCGCTAGCAATTCTTTGCTAGTTCCGACCGCGATTAGAGATTAGATTAATGATTGTTTTGGTAAAGGCTAGTTATGAACGGAGTTCCGTGTCGAGATAAGGGTTAAGAGTGGGATTCCTTTTCCATCCAGAAACCCTAATCTACACGCATCACCGTCGTTCTAGTTCTAAATCTATTAATGGATAAAAAGGGTAACTTTTAATTAATCGTCCATAACTACTAAATCCTAACGAACCCTACAAGCCCTCTTATTATATTAATTACATCTTTAAAATAATCTAGATCTATATTTTACATTCTTGTTTAACGTAGATCTAGAAACTATTCTATAAAATTCTTTATCCCTCCTCTCTTTCTCAACACATCTAAAGTAAAAGTAAAAGGTTCAACGTTTCCCAGAGGACGACCCGTACTCATCTCAGTCTAGCTACGCGCGACACCGTTATTGATTACGGTTAACTACAAATACTTTTTCACATCAATCATCGCACTATTTTACCGTCGATGAGCCTGAGCTTCGCGCTTCATCTTCTTGAAGTGTTTTTGATGGGCAACGTATCCTTACCACCACTTCTTGAAGACACTGCATTCCTCAGTGGGATGGGTAACCCTCCAATGATATAGGCAGTAGTTTGGATGTGATTTTTCTCCATCGAGGTATATGATCCTGGGAGTGTTCTTTATAAGAAGTGACAGCTTCATCCCCACTGAAAAGGCTTTGGCGAAACGCTTCTCTATTTTGATCCTGCTCTTATTTGTACCGGGTGTACTTTGGTTTGGTCGGAGTACTTTACGACTCGTTTTCACCTCAGCTTCTTTATCCTGACACTGACGCTTAGCATTTTCGTATATGGCTGTCTCACGTTCTCGGTCAACTTTACTTTTTTGAAAGGCTTCGTTTAACAACCTCTCAATCGGGTCTTTTGGCAGTTCCGGAGATTTTAGTGCCGATTCTGCCCCCAGTTCCTCTGCATTATTTTCTGACGCTGAGGGAGCTTCTTCGTCATATAACGATGAATGGGAGACCATGTGGCAACTTGCTACACGATCTTCGGTGTCTTCTGATGGGTCATTTTCTCATCGTTGTCGCTATTTTCGTCCTCCAGAATATGCTTGAGGAACTTTTCGAGCGTGACCGGTGTCCGCGCCTTCTGGTTGTACTCCTCCAGCACGTCAATGTATATTTATAGATCTGCGTGCTTGTCATCATACTCGGCAGGCTGCACAGGCTTCTTGGTCTTCTTTTTTTTCTTTGAAGACTTCGAAGGCTCGACTTGGTGGTTTTTCCCCTTATCAACAATTCTCGGTGCGGGACGAGCTTTTAGCATCCCTTCAATTATTTCGGGTTCAAGTGGGCTTTTCCACCTGACTGCCGGACATGCTTGTAGATCTTTCAGCATTCTTTTGGTTTTTGCTGAAAGAACGACTTCCCATAAAGTTTCTTCCACGAGTGAGCATGATGCCCCCTGCGCATCCATCGTTTTTGGAGTGTGCTTCTAGGGTGGGTTTACTTTCCAGTTATCTAACAGCGTGAATTCCCCCTGTTGATACCGGTCTTCAACCCAGTTCTTGAAGACGTAGCAATCTTCAATTGGGTAGCTCACCATTTTGTGATAGGAGAAGTAGTTAGGGTTGTTGATGTCGCCGGGTTGTGTTGGATGCCGCGTGTCTGGAAACGTGATGAGTTTACTACGCATTGCCAATTTGAATAGTCTCCTCGTCTTGTTGTGGAGAAACGAGTAAGCGCGTCCTAGTCTTTCCTCCAAGGATGGACGCGGACATGCGTTATTTTGGCGAGCAGCCGATTTTGGGTCGCTCGGTTGTTGTTGTGTATTGGAAAAGAAGGCCGCTTTCCATTTACCCTTGTTATTGCGAGGATTCTTATTTGAGGAGGAAGGCCGGTGGCCTATCTGGTCCATTTGGGCCAATTTATCTATCAGAGCCTAAAGGGTTATGGGTTTGAAGAACGTCATGAACTGGGACACAGTCGTTTGAGGATCAAGGGTCCCGATGAACATACCCACGACAGGAGATTCTTCAATGCGCCGTTCGTACTTAGACATAGGTTCCGCCACCGGATCACGTATTGGACCCATGTTTCTCCCGACTTTACCCTGGCATTGATTAATGCCATGATCGGAGTGCGTTCGCTCGCGCTGGCGAAATGCTGTATGAATAGCAGCTCCAACTCTGTGAATGTTTTCACGGAGTCATTTGGGAGCTCTGAGTACCATTCAAAGGTCGTTTCTAACAGGATGCCAACGAACTGGCGAAGCAACAGTTTGTCATCAGCTCCAGTGTTGCCGCACAGAGCTCTGAATTGTGTGACGTGCTGGTGAGGGTTTCCTGTCCCTTTGTATACATGGAATTTAGGGATCGTGTATCCCGGCGGGTATTTGATTTGATCATACCAACCTGGATATGGTCACCCGATTCTAACAATTTGGCCAGCGGCTTCATTAGCTTGATAAGCTCGTTTTTGTTGAGCAATGTAATCATCAAGGGCAGCCTTGGAGCTTGTTTCTTCCTTGGCCGCTGACAAGGCTGGAGGAGGGTTTGATATTTCCCCTCTGTCATCTTCGATGATTATCGGTGGATCTTCAGCTGGAGGTTCTGGCTGGATCATCATTCCAACCATGTCTTGGAACAAGAGAGCCATTTGCTTCATGTTAGCAGCTTTCTCAGGGCCTCTTTGTCCCTTCTCTCGAGCACCCTTCGATGAAACTCTGTATCAGTCTCTTGCTCTTGGCGTTGTTCGTCCTCTTTGTCTAGACTTATTTTCTGTGCAGTGAGTTCCATCATTTTGTTCATTGTTTCTAGAGCTTTAGTTGTTGTTCCTGAGCCTTTGTCAGCGACCGAGTTTGCGGTCGGTGACTCACCGAAGCTCGGCTCCTTTCTTGCCCATTGGTCATATAGACCGTATAGACGATAATGCCCCCAGACTTAGGGCGTTTAGATCCATCGCCTTTGGAATTTGCCGCGGACGATAGAGTTTTCTCCAACCTCGTTCTTTTATGGGAGATTGGAGTTGAAGGAGCCATTATGACAGGCACCTGCTTAGGAGAATTCATTCGTTGTATGGCGGAGGAGTGGTCCTTTTCTTATTGAGCTTTCGATTTCTTTGGTCGACGAGGGTGGTTTTGGTCAATCAAAGAGTACTGAACTTTTCGCCAGACCCTATGAATTTGCGAGGAGAGCTGCTGATAAGGCCGCTCCAGCCTTGCCTACACTATAACTTTTGCAGGTGGGGCCCGTGGGGGTGATTTCATTAACACCGCCGTTGGGGAGTTTTTACGCACCCTTCTAAGCGGATCGAAACTGTTCCCGGTTGGAACAGCAGTATCGACTTCCACCGTTGGAGCTGGTGGGGTGAGTCCAGAGGGGGAGTAACCCCCAGTTTCTCTCACTCGGCGTCAGTGGCGACGTCGAGCGTGCCTTGTTGAAGGGACCGTCTTAGTTTTGAAAGCGGCTTCATCATGCCACTGGTTTTGCTGAGGAGCTTAAATCGGCGTCAGCCTGTTGAAGACCGATGTCCTTGTTAAAGTTTGAGGAGGGCCGGCTAATCTTTCGAAGACCGACCATCTGTTGGGGGAAGCGCCTTTGGTGGCTTCGCCTGTAGTAGGAGTTGGGAGGGCTAGCCATTTTGGGATAGCCCCTTCAGGTATCACGAACTTCTTTACGGGCCCGTTTGTGCTTTTTCTCAACCTGTTGAAGACTGAGACGCCAGATTTGAACAGTCCGTTGAAATGGGCCGTTGTGGTTGCCAGTCGATCAAAAACCGACCTTTTAAGAGCTTCTTCTCGTGGCACTGAGGCACCGAAACTCACAGGGGGGAGCATAGTCCTAAAGAACAATCCAGTAGTAGCTTGTGTGACTTGCCCCACTGGTATTGAGAAAATTAAGGCCGCGTTGGCCCCATAGGTCACTCCTCAAGTTGAGGTAGAGCGGGAGTTGTTGTTGCATGAAGTGCAGTTGAAAGCCACTGATTTTCTACTCATGAGCAAGACACCAAGTTTTAGTACCTCGAATCCAATGGAAACAATAGCGAACCGTGATTCTGTTCGCAAAACACGACACACGGAGTGTGGAGTGGAAAGAGGAAAAGGTCCTACCGGGCATGCCAGAATCTGTTCACTGCCGAAGACCGGACTGAGATGTTAGGACGTCTAGCCTGAATTTGTAGGCAGATACTATTTGGACATATCCACCCATCTCTCCAAAGATACCAAGTTGATTTATGGCACCATATATCGGAGATTTGGATAGATGCGACCAATATAGTAGACTTTATCAGATTCCCCCTCATTTGTGAGGGTTTTTTTTATTGTGGGGACGCTCTTCCTTGTAGGCACAAGTCCCTGCAGTTAATTACGTTATCGCGTTGCGATAACCACTTTCTCCTGCTCCAGTGGTTCACTTCGTGTCGTGTGTATTTTTGTTTATTTTGGGTTGCCCGTGGATTGTATACGAAGACTATTTTATGTCGTCACCCATAGGGCGCGGATCAATCCAAATCTGTATATTCTAGATCTGGGTTTTGAACCTAGGTTGTATGTTCTTTTAGTTCAAAAATATTTTGTTTTATTTAAGAGCCGTTAATCTAGTTTGAGATTAAGATCAACTTAAATATATAAGCAGTTGGGCTCAATTTATTTTTAACTAAGGATACGTTAGTCCTGTTTAAGACTAAGATCAACTTAGCAATATTTTAAGGATCATCATATTATTATGACCCAACAACAGAGCATTTGGGCTCAGCTGCAAGAAAACTTCAAAGACTTAGCCAATTTGGGCTTGGTCTCAGTCTTTTTTTTATTCAAAAGTGCTAATCACTTATTTGGGTTCTGCTTGCTCAGCCCCCTTTTTTTTATAAAAGTGCTAAGCACTTATTTGGAGCTCTGGCGCTCACATGTGTATCATATGAGGCACTCAGATATGGACGCTGCCCAATCAGTGCTAAGCACCCAGCCATTTTGGCTGCATATGAAGTGCTAAGCACTTTGCTCAGTGCTCATGTGTATTTCATGTGAGGCGCTGGCCCTCTATTTTGGGCGCCCGCGTGTTTTTCACGTGAGGTGATGGGCGCTGTTGGGGGTGCCCACGTGGGAAGCACGTGAGGCGCTAATTACTTTCTTTTTTAGAAATTGAATCTCTATTAATGGAATTTTGACGATTAATGATCACCAAGATCTTTGTTTTGAAGATCTGGGATCGGGTTTTCTTTAAGAATTGAGTTCTTATGTTTTTTCTTTTATAAGAACTAAGTTTCTTTTAGGGTTAAACCCTATTTTCAGAGAAATTAAATTTAAGATAGCTTCTTTTTCTTTTTTCTTTCCTTTTAACCTAGTTCTTTTCTGAATCTTTGATTCTCAAGAATAAGATCTTCCCGATGAGAATTGAATTCTCAACTTGTGAGAAGCTTGTCTTGTGGATCTCAAATCCAGAGAAAGAACTAAATTCTTGAGAAGGGTTAAACCCTAAAATATGCTATGATAAGTAAAAGAGATATTTTGATCTCTGTGCTTTCTTTACCTAGGGTTTGAGAGGAAGAAGATCTTCTTCTTTATTGAGGATTAAATTCTCAATTATTGTGAGAACAGAAGCTTATAGGGGGTTCCCTCTATGTGTCTGTCAGTAGTCTCTTTTTTTCTTAGAAACTTATGGGGTCAATCCTCTCTTTGAAACTTGAAGTCTCAGGTCCTTTATATAGTAGAGGCAAATTGTTAATTAGTTTTGAGAAAATCTCTCATTGAGAGATTCCAATTGATTTAATTGGTCTCAAAATTGTTCAGAGGATTTTATCCACCGTTGGATTTTTGATTCAGTGATTTTTGTTTCACGGAATATATTTTCTTTTTTTTAACAAGATTAGGGAAATATTTTTCCATATACAGAATTTTATTCTGTCAAACGGTGATTTTTAATCACCATTGAATTTTTAATCTAAGAGCTCTCTGTTTTATAGAGAGTAATCTTTCTTTGTTTAGAAAGATTGGGGAAATATATTCCCAAAATAGAATTTAATTCTATTATTGGATCTTTGATCTAACCAAGAATATTTTTCTCACTTAGAAAGATTTGGGAGATATTTTCTCCTAATATAATTTAATTCTATTATTTGATGATTTATCATCACCATTGGATTTTTGAACCAACGGCTCTGTTTAACATAGGGTATCCCAATTTTTAGGAAAATATCCTCATGTAGAATTTAATTCTACTTGATTTTAACTTGGGCGTCGGCGCTCACGTATTGTGCATGTGGACGCCGCTTAAAAATTTAATTCTTATATATGATAAGCGCTCCTGTGCTTTGCACATTGGCACCCACTGAGCTTCACGTGCGGTGCCACCATAGGATTTACTCCTAAGGGGTTGGCTCTGGCGCTGGCGCCCTCATGGAAAGCACGTGAGGCGCTGCCTCATTAAAATTTAACAGAGCTTAGCTCTTTTTATTATGTTTCAATATTAGGGGAACACCTGAGAAACGACCATTTTAGAGGAAAGTTGAATGCAACAACTTGTTCTGGTTTCTAGAAAGGAGTGTATAAGAGCAAAAAGATTTTTCTCTTAAGGTTAACTTTCACGATTGAGACGAAAATAAAATTAATTTCTGGAAAGATATTTGTTGTGGGGAGGTGTCACTGCGCTTTAAATTTCCAAAACTCTATGGCTTAGTGAGGAATAGATACGTGAAGGTTGTGGACGGCTGGAATGGACAAGAGTGGCGACCAACATTCAGACGTACTCTGGCTGTAAGGGAAAGACAGGAGTTAAGAGAACTTGTGATTTTCTTGAACGATTGGCGTCCGAGAAACCATAGAAAGGATAGACCGAAATGGAGATGGAACTACAATAGTAAGTTCACCGTCAACTTACTCTACAAGATCATTAATAGAGGGAGAAAACGTGAGGAAATATTTGACTGATATGGAAGGCTAGAGTTCCGAGCAAGATAAAAATTTTCGTTTTGTTGGTGTCTAAGCAGGCGGTGTTAACAAGAGACAGCCTGATTAAACGGAAGTGGCAAGGTCCTTCTGTTTGCGAGCTCTGTAAAACTTCTGAAGAAACATGGGATCTCCTCTTCTTCACTTGCCACTTTGCTAAAGATGTGTGGTCACATTTCTGCACTAAGAATAATATTCTTTAGTTACCTAAATCGATCATTGATGTCTGGGAAAATTGAAGAAAACATTTAGGGGGGAACCAATAGGAGGAATTGAGACATTATTATTATGGGACTTGCTTAGGGTATATGGAGAGAACGAAATGAGAGAATTTTTAGGGGAAAATATAATTGCATAAACAATGTTGTCTATCATATATCTTCCATACTTCTCAACTGATCAAACTTTCTTGCAAATAAATCAAAGCTAAAAATCAGAAAGATGGTGCCCGAGACAGTTGCAAGTGAGGAGGAGGATGAATCGGCGCCTACGGAGGAGGAAGGCGACGACGAGGGGACTGTTGGCGGAGGTTGAGATGTGAGCATGGATATGGAGAAGTTGAGGATATAATGTTTTGGGTTTATTGTATCTCGTATATATGTGAGGCACTCGGTCTACTTTCACTTTTGGCATGTACACCTAAGCTTAATGATTTGAAGAATATTTATATGTCTATTCTGGTCTTGATGGCTTATCTTTTTATCTATTAAAAACTTTTTAATGCTGTGGAGTGGCTAATTATCCACCTTTTTCTCAAAAAAAGATATACACGAACATGATAGGATGATCATCCGATATTTTTATAGAGCATTGAGATAGAACCATTAAACTATAAAGCATTGAGATAGCACCTGTTAGGAGGCTTATGCATGCTCCGCGTGAGCCGCGGCCAAGGCGGAATGAATTTTATAAATTTTAAATCATGGACGTCGCTGAAAACCATGAATACATCCATACACTTAAATTAGCAAAAACAAGAGAACTAGCTACAAGATTTCGAGCATACAACATTTGTAGAGTGTCTATCCAATAGTGGAAGACCTCTCCAAAGCCCATAACCGTCAAGAACGTGCTTGAGAGACGACCACCCTTGCCGAAGATGATCCACTCGAGAAAAACCGATCCAAGCTCCAACCGACGCTCTAAACTAGCTAGAAATGGAGTGAGGTGGATGTAGGATTTTTCCACTAATTAAAATCTCTCATTTAAGATCAAAAGAGGGCGCTCAAGGAAGGAGGAGGAAGATGGTAAGAGGCTACATATCAAAAATCAAGTATGTAGAGAATGAGAGAGTGGGGGATATTTTTAAAACCATTTAAAAATATGTCATAACTCTTTTTCATTAAATAATGAAACCCATCACTCTCTACATGCCTACACTTTCCACCACACCATGCCACCTCATTTATAATTTCCATAAAAGAAATTTCTAAAATGAGGTTTCTTCTTTCTAGAAATATTCCGTATAAATACGTAATACTTCCCTGGTATATATTTCGAAATACATATACGCGTATCCGTATAAAATTACGAATAGCCAAGAGAGAGAAAATGAATAGTGAACATAATACTAATATATATATATATATATATATATATATAATAAATTATTAAATCAAAACTTGATTTAATAATCCGTCTTAATCCTAAGCCAACTAGTATTATCAACTGTGCGATTAAACTTCGTTTAGTCAGTACACGTATTTAATCGGACGTCTGCATGTATCAATATACGGCCTCTATATCATATTGCCTGAACCGGGAAAACCCTCTGTAGGACTTTAAAGACTCGACAATACGAGTCGAAAATCCATAACCATAAGCACGTCAGCGGTACTAGCTATACGTAACGGCTACCTCGGTATATTCCGAAAGGGAGGTCGAAAATCAAGTCTGTCCATATCCTACTGAGCCTAAATGTGACAATCTCCGTACAGTCTGATCTCTTTATCTAGAAGTATAGCATACCTGGTCTATGAGTGGTAAACATCAGACCCCTAATAACCCGATAAATTGTGCCGATATGGCTCAAGACAATCCGAGAAACTACTGATCTCACTATCAGTAAATCTCAACTGCCCTGGCCAGGGTCTTATAGTGTTGGCCAACCGAATACAGCATGGCATTGACTCCCAATACCGAGAGAGACGAATCTCTGAAGATCGTTCACTGCCTCCATGTGGCTCGGGACTGTACCCAACCTAAACCTGGTTACACGACTCTTTTGAGCTGTAGCAAGGTAGTAATCTAAGTACAGTGGGAACTCACACGAGACAAATGACGATTTCATGTCAAAAGAGTAACATATACTCATGCCACGAGAGAACTGCTATCTAACGATATGTATAATACTATCTAAAAGTTCTCAGCGAGTCCGTCAGGTGTACTCACCCCCAGTGAGCACCTGTATACCATCTTAGGCGACACAACACCAATGGCTTGTGAGACCGGCCACCGCCCCTCGTCGGGGTCTCGAAACGTATACACAAGTCTACTCCCGAATATCGATACCCAGCCTCGATACTCTCTCAACTATGGACATTTAAGGATGTTCTTATGGACTACACAGCTCTCACGTATATGATTGCTATCATAATGCTGGTAGTCAAGCAATAATCCTGTAGGATTTATCATTATGTATTAACGACACGTAATAACAAGTAAAACGTATACACATAAATAAACCAGATAGCATACTATCATCTCAAGCAAGACTGTTCTGCCTGTATAGGCTCTCCTTCAATTATCATAACCGTCTACTTGCAATTACAATAATTGTCTTGATGGCACTATAGCCAACAATCTCCCACTTGCACTTAAGGATAATTATTGCGGTATCGTATACCCATAGCTCGTGTGCTACCAAATACCCAAGTTCTCTACTTAGCAGCTTTGCAAATCGTATTTGAGAAATTTCCGTGTTCGAGAAAAAGACTCGGTGAGTGAATCCGGTACAATGTTCCAACTTCATCTCTCTATATCTCAATTTTGGGAGATCAACAATCTTCCGAACTAAACGATACCCCACTTCGAGAATTTGTCTCGATAGTTGATGGGACCAAGTTCATAAATGAACAATTTTATCCAACATACTTCTTGGGCTGTATTCTCCCTTAAGTCATAACCAGCATTCTGCACATTACCTACCTCGGTATTCCTATTGGAACCCTGATTGAAATGGATTTTATGTTTCGTATTTAGTTCTAAAGTTAACCGCAATCAAGAAGGCGTCGCGTGTAGGTAGCCGTGATGAATACGGGTCCTCCGCAGGGAGATGGTGCTGTTCATACCATAATATTGCATTATTATATTCCCCATTCTTATTCTTTTTATAAATAAACAGGTGCTTTTGACGCATGTCTGCTACATGTTACAGGTTACAGGTTCTTGGACAGAAAACAGTGAAAAGAACAAAAGACGACACAAAAGAAGGACTTTTGACCAATAAATAGGAGGATCTTAGTCAAGCCTAGACGAAGAACAGTTCACAATCAACAAGGCAACGCAAGGTCCAAAATGTCAAGGCAAACGGTTAAAAGATCGCTACAAGTTTTCACTGAGAGATCTGGAGAAGACTCAGAAGCCAAATGGAGAAAAGAATGAAATAAATAACAAGTCCAAAGAACCCTTAAGAAGCCCAAAAAAAATGATCATCCAATCTTGTTAAAGGGCCGCGGAACCGCGGCCCAAGCCTGCTATTGCCGCGGTTCCGTGGCCATATTGTGCCCGTACGTGGAGAAATTTTTACCAAAATGTTTATCGGCGCTGAAAAGTTGACCTAGGGCTATTTTTGTAAATTTAGACATGCAGATCAAAATGTAACCTAGGGTTTCCTATTCTCTATAAATAGGAACTGTAAAGATTGTAATTTTTATGCCTCCTTTTAATAATAAAATACAGATCTCTTTATGGAGAGCATCGGTGTTTGTCACGCCCCACCTCCAATACAGAGAGTATTGTCCGCTCTGGCCGAAGCCGCACGGTTTTGTCCTTCGGGGCAAACCGGACCCGACCAGGGGCCGCTTCCCAAGAGGTCACCCATCCCAGAACTTCCCTGGCTCGAGCACGCTTAACTATGGAGTTCTCAAGCTCCGTAGTGCCGGTTCACTTAAAAGGCGTCTCTGTATTGAAGAGTGGTATCATTCCATTTATAGTACAGATCTGCCCCTTTCGGAATGTATTCCGAAGAGTCCCCATTGTTTTACAGTGGGTCCTACAGACTCAAGAGGTGGCCCCCACGGATTCAAGAGGTGGCCCCCACCCACTTAACACGACACTTAGCGTGGCACTTTGTTCCGTGTGGCACTTTGCTCCGTGAGCAAGAACCGGGTCCCGACATTCTCCCCATCTTTGAACAATGGTTCATCCTCGAACCACAGACCTACTATTGAGGAACCAGCTTTGATACCATTCTGTCATGCCCCACCTCCAATACAAAGAGTATTGTCCGCTCTGGCCGAAGCCGCACGGTTTTGTCCTTCGGGGCAAACCGGACCCGACCAGGGGCCACTTCCCAGGAGGTCACCCATCCCAGAACTTCCCTGGCTCGAGCACACTTAACTACGGAGTTCTCAAGCTCCGTAGTGCCGGTTCACTTAAAAGGCGCCTCTGTATTGAAGAGTAGTATCATTCCATTTATAGTACAGATCTGCCCCTTTCGGAATGTATTCCGAAGAGTCCCCATTGTTTTACAGTGGGTCCCACGGACTCAAGAGGTGGCCCCCACGGATTCAAGAGGTGGCCCCCACCCACTTAACACGACACTTAGCGTGGCACTTTGTTCCGTGTGGCACTTTGCTCCGTGAGCAAGAACCGGGTCCTGACAGTGTTTCTTTTCAACTCATGAATTCAGATCTGACAAACCTGCGTTGATGATTGGAGAGATGCATCTGTAAGTAGATTTAATTCCTTGCTTTAGTTTAGATTTCAATTCTTTGCCCTAGGTAGATTTAATTCCTTGCCCTAGGAAATTGTTTAGAGTTAGCTTTGGGGAAGGCTTTTGAGAGATGAGATCTCTCATCCCTTTCTTACCCATTATATATTTTTAATAGGACTCCATGCATACACGCATACACCGTGTCCTACGGCATCCTACCCCTCGAGGTAACGATGACACCGTAGTATAAAGGCCCGGTTGTGCGCGTTTTCCATGGAGGTTAGGGTAAGGATCTCTAAAGGAAGGACAAGAACCTAGAGGAAGGAACACCTTCCCGAATGGATCTAATCCCCTTTATTGATAATTACCATAACTCCTCATAGATCTTCATTCGGGTATAGAAACCGTTGAGATTTACTTGCATTTCCAAACCATCCCTAAACCTAACCCTAACAAGACTAGATCTAGATAATCTTAGATAGATAGATTTAGATTTTAGATTTAATAATCAATCCGAACACCCTTCGGAATTAACTCGTTAGCGCGATTAGGAGATTCACAACATCCCTGTGGACCGACCCGTACTCACCGGCTAGCTTCATGCGATGTCGTTCTTGATTGCGGTAATAGATAGTTTTTGACATACAAATCAGGTGCGTTCTAAGTTCTTGTTCTCACGAGTTAAGTTGAAGGTCGGAACGAGTTCGATTCTAACCTAAGTGTAACGTATATATGCAACGAAACGTTTATTAGGAATAGAGATAGGTTTGTTTAAGTTTGGAAAATCCATACTCGTCCCTTTGTGCCTTACTTGACTTATTGAAGCTGTGGTAATCGGCAACAATGTGGATTAGAGTGCTTAAACACGGTATTTCGAAAAATCTGGCTTATTGACCCTTGTCCTTCCGTTCTTGTCTCTTATCTATCGCCTCTGGCCAAATCAAATGCAACCGGTCATGGTTAGGGATTCCCGCTACCATGGTAGGATAGGGTGCCTAACGGAGCGCTTGCGTGAGCTTTGGACGGAGTTCAATTAGCAATTCTCGGGCAAAGGAAATGAGTAAAAGAAAAACGTAATTTAAATAACCATTCTCTTTCCCTAACAAGATATACTATTCACAAGTCATAACCAACATCAATAGAAAAATACACAAGAGAAAAGATAAAAAAAACAACACAACTAAATAAATTGCAAGTAAGGAAATTGCAAGTAAATAAGAAGTAAGAAAATACTAAGAACCATATTACAAAAATAAAGCTTCATTCAAATTCAAAAATGGGAGTACAAGACAATGAACTCAAATACTAAAATCTAACATTGCAAGCTCAGTTAAGAGGTTGCAAGATGAGATAAAAGCAAAGAGCTCAAGACTAAACCTATCTATTATGTATAAGAACTAAAAAATGTAGAGTGAAGATTGAAACTTGGACAAAAATATGGCAAAGTATCTCCCCTTTTAGTTTGCTCTCTGTGCTGGTATTTATAGGCACAAAATCAACAAAAACAAACAATAAAATGAGATGATATGACAACATGAAATGACTAGAAGAAAGATGGAGCTCATTGGACATGGTGGGACTAGCGGTGGCGGCCAATTTAGAGTTTCTGCCGGTTTTCTTAGGTGTAGTGAGGCTCGTTTTTGTGTGGTGATCTTGTGTGCTCTCCACAATCTCTCTGATATTGTTTGATTCTTCTATATAATCTTGGTTTTCAATTTGTAGATTTGGAGAGAAAATGTGACTTTAAATCACATCACACCTTTTTGCTTCACTCATCACACACTCACTTGCCTCATCCACATGCATAAATCATGATTCTTGTGTGCCCACTTGTGCTAGGCTGCCCCACCATGGTTCATGCATCAAAAGAGTTTGTATTTCACACTTGTATCATGTTTGACCATCTTACATAAAAAATGTGTACACATGTTTTGCAAAACTCTTTGAATACTGATCGGTTTTCTGTTTCAGTTGCAGTGGTGGCTCACAAATGTGGTATCCGTGTATTTGAGTGTGTTTCCAGTGTTTTGTCATGAATACCTGTAATCTGTATTTATTGAGCAGACACGGGTTAATAGTTTCGATATATCACAAAATTGATAATGAATGAGCGGTATTGAAATACGGTTTTTCGTGATGAACAAATACCCCCAAACTTATTTTTTGTTCATCCCGAGCAAAACAAAATCCTAACCTCACTTTCGCAGGGAACGCGTTGCACTGAGCTCATGCAAAAAGCCGTTAAACCTCTAAGTGTCCCTAGTAGGAGGAGTTTTGTCTCCTGAGGGTTTTCAGCGGATTATACCCACAAAATCCCGTCAAGCTAGTTTTGCAAAATAACTGTTAATTCTAATCCTTGGTTTTAGCTTCAAAGCTAGAAATTATATTATCCTATGTTAGAAATATCGAACCCTCATTTTTCACAGCTCACTTCTTATTTAACTTATGATTCTATATGTCTTTATGTGCGGTGCAAATAGTGTCGTTATGTTTCAAAAAGATCGATTTGAATCAACATGTCACAAAATAAAGACCGGATAAAACTTCAAAAGGATTACACAAGTTTATAAAGAATTAAGCTTTTCTCAAGTTTCATTTTTCAGCTAGGTTTCAAATTCAGAATTTCTATCTTTCTTAACAGGAAACTAGGGCTTATTCTTCACTCCACCTTTTACTTATTTTCGTTTCATACACACCTTCATGAACATGCAATGGCCTTTATCATAAGATACAACCTTCATATCTCCATTAAAAAAATTTTTATAAAAACTTGTCTTATGTCAAGATTATTCTCACACAAAAAACTGTTAGGAATTTTAACTCGGAGAGAACATTTTCTTGACTTTTTTTTAAAAATGGACTTTCTAGGTTTCTTAGCGAGTTTTGGGCCAATGCACCCAAACCAGTCGAATTTAGGGCATTAGGTGTAGATACATCCCGGCGGAGTTAATTGCCCAAGTTACCTAGACCCTAAAACAAAAGGACTCATTTTAGCATGAAAATCATAACATTTCAATGCAAACGGAGATATACCCAGTTGTTCAATTATTTTCAGGATAAAAGACGTGTTTGTGTGGATCAAGTGTGTAATTACTCCAATCAAGTTTCAGATAGGTTATTCTTCAGAATTAGTTTCTATTAAGGCTTCAATAATATCCCTTCATATCTACTTCACTTTATAAACTATTCTTGATATTACTTATTTCAGAACAAACCTGTTTGATCCTTAAAAAATAGTTTAACAATTTAAAAGTTTTAAGACATATCAGACTTTTCATCTAATTTTCAAAACTCATGACACGTGTAGTGTGATGCAAAAACGTATATTAGCTACGGTTAAACTCAAAAGAGGGTTATCTTTCAGGTTTTCAAAATCTAAAAATAGGATGTAGTTTTCCTATCTCATCAAACAAAACTATCGGAATTTTGAATCTAAGTTTTCCCACTAGCTAACTTGATGCCAAAGTTTTTATGTTTTGGAAATTTTCTGATTTTTATGGGTTTTTTGAATATGTATGAAAATGCAGACTATACAAATGAATGAAAAAGATAGAGATACTTACCGAGCACACCCCCAAACTTAAACTTGATAGTGCCCTCACTGTCATGCTATACCAAGAGCATCAAAATTGTCGGTTCTCTCCTCTTCTTTTTTTATAAAAGAACAAGAAAACAAAATGTATATACACAAAATCCCCCCCCTCCAAATTTAAGTGAAACAGTGTTTCCACTGTTAAGCGTTGAAGTTCAAAGTTGGGGGAGGGAACAGTTTCAATCTATATAAGGCTTAACACAGGCCAAAAGTTAATACCAACCATTCAAAAATTCTATCGTGATTAGCCCAGGGTTGGTGAAAGAACGCGGAGAGAAAGAAAATGAAGAATACGCGAGGTCGTGCGTGGACGGATTTGGTATACGGTCTCGGTATATAAGGAGAAGAACGGAAGGGAGAAACAAATGGAGTGCGAACTTGAGATTGAAAATTTATTAAATAAATTAGTACAGTCTGTAGTGATTTGAAACTGGAATTGTTTAACTACACTAATTTATCAATACTATGAGAAATGGGGTCAAACCTTTCAAGATTCGCGAGAAAACATGGGCTCGAACTTGGTGAACCAGATGAAAGAAATAAAGGTATCAAGTGGTCTTGTGGTAGAGTAATGATGGAAGAAAGTAACCGAGGAATGGTATCGGTCAGAAGCACAGGAGGATGTTCACAGTCAATGGAGGGGACATGATGAGTCGGAAAATCCGATTCATCTAAGAAAATGTGTTTATCCTCAAAAATATTCTCAAAATCAAGATCATCCATGCAATCGATCAAATCAACAATCTCAAGATGTAAATGGGGTTCAGGAGAAACAGTTAATGTAGGGTTACTAGGCACTATCACAAGGGTCTATAAGGCATCAACCATACCGAATTTAAAATTTACAAGTGCCGAAAAACCTAAAGCGAGGATCTTTGCTAGATAATTAAGGTTAACAAAGCATGTAAACAACTTTACATCTAAAGGAAAGGAATTACAACCTTTATAGTCTGCTCCTTCGCTTCATAAGCTCCGAGTAGTAGTCCCTTCGCCGTGATCCATGAACTTCCGGACTCTAGAGAGGCTCCACAAGCCGAACGATCCATGCTTGCTTGAAATCTTCCTTTTCGAAGATGATCTACCTTGAAGAATGTAAATCCCCGTTTCCTTTCTAAATGAAATTTCCTATTTTTGAATTCTAGTTATTACCTTATTCTTGACTTCATATATTTTTAGTTGGTTATTTAAACCCTATTTTTCCAGCTCTTTTGAAATCATAATCCTAAACCTAGAAGTTAAAACCGAGACTCAGAACAAATTAATACCAAGGCTAAAATAAATTAAAACCCAAACTACATTACTTATAGCCTCAGCCCGTTCCTTTTTACCCAGCCCAACACATTAAAATTTTATTATTAACACATGAAAAGCCCCGGCCCATCCCCTTAAAATTCTTTCAGCCCACACATTTTAGTTAATAAAATTCCTTATTAAATATTACCCTCAGCCCATTCCCTTTTATTTTTCCCTCAGCCCATTCAAAATCATTTTTGAATTTTCCCAGCCCGTTTCGTTTACAGCCCACAACCTTTTTAATTAAAATCCTAAAATTTAATTACGACGGCCCGTTCCTCCTCAGCTCACCATATATTTTTCTCAAAAAGAATTCCCACGAGCCCAATCTCTTTTCCCAGCCTCCTCTTCAAGACCCGACCCACACTCCCTGTTCATCTCCCTCTTCAAATTCCCAACGGCTACCTCCTTTAACTCGCGCGCGACCGCCTCCTCCGCCGTCGCCCACGCCTTCGTCCTACCGTTGCCCCCACATTTACAACCTCGTCGCCCTCATCTCTCTCTTACTCATTAACTCCATCACAGAAAAACTCCTCACCTCTCTCGCTACACCCACCGAGCCCCAACCTCGAACAGCCATTGCAACCTCCACCTTCGACGGCGACAACACCTCGTCAACCCCTCGGCGACCCTCTTTCAGCCTCCCTCCTTCTCCCTCTACAACTTCACAGCCCATCAACCCGAGCCCCTGCACACCCACTCCCCTGCACACAAACCCACTTAAACCGATCTCGACCACCTCACCCCATCGACGCCGGTGAACCCCCATCTCATCTGAACCATCCATCGACCTCGACAGCCCCTTAGCAACCCTCAAATCACTCCTCTACCAACCCTCTCCCTTCACGACACCACCTCCACCAACTCGAGTCACACCTGCACACCCACCCCTCTGCACACAAACACCACTACCGAACTCGGCCACCTTACGCCCCTCGACGCCGGCGAACTCCCCACTACATCGCCGATCTCCCTACGATCCCCCTCAGCATCATCACCATCACCGTAATCCACTAACCCACTACCTAAACCTCTCCTCCTCTTCAAAATCTCAAAAACCCATTTTTAACTTTTTCCCTCTCACTGTGAAACTGCACTGTACACATAGCCGGAGCGCCGCCGACCGACGCCGACCCCAGCACACCCCGGGAGACCCACAGAGCACCATTCTAGACTTCCAGCAAGCACAAAGACGACTCCGGGAGCTCCGACGTAAAACCCGTGTTCGATCGAGGCTCGCGCGAACTTGTTCCGCGGCGTACAACGCGCGTTCATGACGACGTTGCTGCCTTGCGACCCCGAGACGTTTCCAGGCAAGTATTTACTTGCTTCATGCTATAATAATAGTGTTACCCACCTAGATCATGTAGTTTACAAACTTTCCGATTTCCTATACGTGTCAAGACCTAAGTGCTCGATGTTAGTTACCAATAGAAATAATTGTCTAATTTTACGGCAACCGATACGTTCTGTTGGCCCTTTTAATGATGTATAACGTGTGTGAAATTCGCTGGAAAATACGATTGTTAGTAACAAAAATCGATACCCCCAAACATGTCGTTAAAACTAGAATTCTCTCGTAACTGAAAACGTATAAAATCACCATAAATCATATACATATTGGAAAGATGCGTTCGAGGGCTTAAATCGAATCCGACTTGACGAACTTTAATCCTACGTAAATTTCTGATCATTTCTGTTTTGTAACCATGAAGATATTTGGATCGGAACACGACTCTGGACTGCAGTCCAGAGCGTTTCTGATTAGTGTGTTCTGTCTAAAGTCCTGCGTCCCCGTGTTTCCTGAAATCGCATGATATGGAACTTTACAGTAGTTATAAGATATTTCTTTTAGTGAAAGAAAACAAGTGGTTTCATTCCGATTCATCGCCGTTTGTTATTTTAAACCATATTTAAAAGGGCAGAACGTAAAGCTGTTCAGAACAATTTCTGAAATGACATATTGAGATTAAACTGTGTATAACTTTCAACGTACAGATGAGATTGAGGATCCGTCGGTTGCGTTGAATACTTTATCGAAAACCCTAAATTTAATTTAACTGTGATATCGCTAAATTTTGAGCCCAACTGGGTGCAATTCGTGTCGCGAAACAGGCGTTCAGTTCTGAAATTGTAATTCCAGCCGCGAGCACTTAAACTGAAACAGTTATATCTTGAAAACCGAAACTCCGATTGAACTGAAACAAATTTTGATGAATTACTGACTGATTGTTCCATATATCTTACTTACATCATTTTTGCTGAATTCGTAACATATTTATTTGTACAATTTATTTTAGTTCGTGACATGCATGTTAATTCATAACATACCGAGCTTATTGGTAGCATACAATACATATATCATACCCTTGTCATTTACACAGTGTTAGTGCGTGTGGACATTGCATTATCGTGCGTGATAGATGTTGGTTTAGGAGTGACGAGTACACCAATGGAAAGTGAACATTCGTGACAGTGATTGATACAGTGGATAGTGATGAAACCGTGTCATTGGTATACTTGTACACAACTAGATCAATATCATAAATAGTGTAACCTGGGGAAAAAGGGGAAATCAAAGTGGAAAGAGTATCGTATTTAGCGGGACCGTGTTTAGAGGATGATCATTCGAACCGTGATACTTATACGTGTAGGACAGGATCTAGCGATCCGGCTGACAGGGTTATGTCCCGGGCATGTGGGCCGTTGTCTCGGGTATGTACGAGACTCCTGTTAAACATGATCCTCCTTCCACTATGTGATTTCAAACAAGACCTAGAGACCGTTAGGGACACATAACATATTCTACATCATATTGTGACGTAGTGTTTACTTGCATTATTCTCATACCAGTATTACCTCATTTACCTGTTTCATCTGATTATAATAATATTATTATTTATGTCGCTCTGACGACCTGAGTATGCATGCTCAGATTCCGCGCGAGGACCAGCACAGGAGACGGATCTATCCTTTGAGTTCACGGAGATATAGTTGGTGTACCTACTTCATTTACTTCTTTCCATAAAAGAGATTGTGAGATTGAACTTGGTTAGTTATCGTTTTTATTATCTGTAATCTGTGAACAATGAAATTTTAATGCAATAAATTAGTGATGTGATTCCTTTAATACTGTGCTTTATTACTGATTACCATGTAGTGCTAGAAGCCGAAGTGTGACTACGGCGGGACGATCCCTTGACCGTAGGAGCATGGCTGGCCTAGTCATACCTCGTATTCCGTATTTTGGGATGCGGGGCGTGACAAAGAATCTTTAACTCAAGCTCTCACTTCTCAAATCAAGTATTAGTGAAGTGAACACCCTAATCTGAATGGCTAGAATAGATGAGGATGATGAAGTAGGAATTTATCTCTCTTTTTATTTCAATTTCTCACTTTTTTATTCATCGCTTGCAAAAAGCTAGCAAGCTTTTTAAGGAGGAGGAAGAAGAAGAAGTCTTTTGTGATGAATAATGAATTATTGCTATGGTTACAATTGCTACCTCTGGTTAAGTATGAAGGGATTAACCTTGGTAAAGAATCTACCATGGTAAAGGATTTGGGTTGGGTTAGAAATATCTTCACAAAATATCTAAGCTTAAAACAAAAATAAAGCTTCTAGAAGTTTCATGAAAAAGCTAACCAAAATCAAACCCTAACTATATTTAATCTCCACAAATCATGTTGCATTTGTAATCATAACTTGTTACAATATTATATATCACATATATAATATTCTTATGTAACAAAAGAAAATAATACAATTAACATATATCGCATATATATCAATGTATTATCCGGTGAGAAAATGAATCAATAAAGCGAGCTTATATCAGTTAATGTAATGTAATATATCACATATATAATTTTACATTAAATTATCGAATCAACACTTGATCCGACAATCCGGCTATTTCTCAAATAACCGACTAATATAATCTGTATCAGTTCATCGAATCAACACTTGATCCGATAATCCGGCTATATCACATATACCCGGCCGATATCTAATATCGCGAGAATAGAATACGGTATCTCATATCGTAATATTCTCGATCCCGCACATATCACATATGTGCTCCTACTCCATTTTGCCTGAGTCAAGAAACCTCCGTGTAGGACTCTAAAGAATCGTCAATACGCCGGCAGTAGGTGATGATCATATCAAACACCCACAAGCTGCAAGCGGTCAGCTAAACGTAACAGCCACCCAGGTATTGAGCGATCAGAAGATCAACAAGCAAGCATGTACATTCTCCTGTGAATCCAATCAGTAACACTACCGTACAGTCCGGTCTCTTCGTCTGATATGTCGCATATCTAGTCTAGGGGTGGTAAACGTCAGACCCCAGTAACTGATAAGTCGTGTCGATGTGAGGCTCATAACAGGTCGAGAAACTAATGATAACACTTACCAGCAGCACTCTATATCAGCCCTGGCCAGGGACTTCCAGTTATAGCCAATCGAACATAGCACAAAATCAATTCCCTATACCGGAAGAGACGAATCCCCTCCTATCGCTCATTGCCTCCATGTGATTCGGGACTGTACCCAAAAGCCACCGTTTTGCACACCCTTTTAGACGTGGTAAGGTGGAAATCAAAGCACAGTGGTAATCACACAAGACTCTATGACGATCTCGGGTCTACAGACTAACCTGTACCAGTGTCACCGGAGAACTGCCATCTGACGTGAGGTATAATACCATCTGGGAGTTCTCGGCGAGTCCGTTCAGTGTACCCAGTCTCCACTGAGCACCCGTACACCATCTTTGATGTCAAACACCGATGGATATGGGATCATCCATCGCCCATCATATGGGTCAAGATGCGTATACGTTAGTCTACTCTGGTGTATCGATACCCTGTCTCGATACACCCTCGACTAGGAACAATTATAGGATATACTTATAGATTACCGTAGCCCCACTAGTATGATCTCAGCATAGTCCCAGTAGTCGAGTACATATCCTAAGGGCTTTATCAACATGTGAGAGCAAGACAGTAAACTAATACAAGTCAACATGTTAAGACAAAGTGAAACGAAATATCATACTATTATGTCGAGCAAGAAAGTCCTCTCTATATATATCCAAGCATCCACTATAATATACATCATATGTACAACAATGGCCTCTAGGGTATATATATATAACTAACAATCTCCCACTTGCACTAAGGCCAGCTGTTGTAGTATCTCATACCCAACATCCCGAAGAGTCTCTCAAACTGTATCTTGGGAATGGCCTTCGTGAGTGGATCCGCAGTGTTGTCCTTTGTATCAACTCTCCTGATCTCGATCTCCCGGCGATCAACTATCTCCCGGATCAGGTGATACCGCCTCAGAATATGTCTGGACTTCTGATGGGACCTGGGTTCCTTGGCCAAAGCCACAGCTCCATTGTTATCACAATACAAAGGTATTGGATGCTCAATGGATGGAACCACACCAAGTTCAGTAATGAATTTCTTCATCCAGACAGCCTCTTTTGCAGCATCGTTGGCAGCAATGTATTCAGCCTCCATCATCGAGTCTGCAACGGTTTCCTGTTTGGAACTCTTCCAACACGCTACCCCTCCATTGAGGGTAAAGACAAATCCCGAGTGCGACTTAGAGTCGTCCTTATCACTTTGGAAGCTCGAATCGGTAAAGGACTCCACCTGGAGTTCTCCGTTACCATACACCAAGAACATCTCTTTAGTCCTTCTCAAGTACTTAAGAATGTTCTTCACAGCTATCCAGTGACTCTCTCCAGGATCTGCTTGATACCTACTCACTATACTTAGTGAGTATGCTACATCGGGTCTGGTACATAGCATCGCGTACATGATAGAGCCTACTACCAAAGCATAGGGTATCTCTTGCATGCGAGCTCTTTCCAAATCAGTCTTGGAAGACATCTCTTTGGAGAGAGTGGGTCCAGAGATCGTGGGTTGGTTCCCACGTTTGGATTCTTCCATACTAAACCTCTTTAGTATGGTGTCAATGTACCTGGATTAGGACAATCCCAGTATCCGTTTAGATCAATCTCTATAGATCATAATTCCCAGTATGCAGGAGGCATCACCAAGATCTTTCATCGAGAATCTTTGTGATAAGAAAAGCTTGACCGATTGCAGCATAGGAACATCATTTCCTATCAAGAGTATGTCATCGACGTACAATACGAGGAAGACAACCTTACTCTCTGCAACCTTTTTACATATATAAGGTTCATCTACGTTTTTGATGAAGTCAAACTCTTTGACTACAATATCAAAGCAGATATTCCAACTCCGCGATGCCTGCTTTAACCCGTAGATGGATTTAAGAAGCTTGCACACCTTTCCACTGCTCCCACTATCTACGAAGCCCTCTGGCTGAGTCATGTACACGCACTCCTCTAAATCACCATTTGGAAAGGCTGTCTTAACATCCATTTGCCAGATTTCATAGTCATGGTATGCAGCAATGGCAAGTAAGATCTGGATGGACTTAAGCATAGCCACTGGAGAAAAGGTTTCGTCATAATCCACACCTGGTCGTTGACGAAAACCCTTTGCAACAAGTCTAGCTTTGTAAGTCTCAACTTTTCTATCTACACCAAGTTTCTTCTTAAAGATCCATTTGCTCCCAATGGGTTTTACCCCTTCAGGAGCAACATCCAAAGTCCATACTTTGTTGGCGTACATGGATTCCATCTCAGATCGCATTGCATCTAGCCATTTCACAGAGTCACCACTCGTGATAGCCTGCTCGAAATTAGTCGGGTCATCATCTTCCATGATGCAATCCTCGCTCCCACCATCAACGAGAAAACCATAGTATCTCTCAGGTGGATGAGAAACCCTACTAGATCGGCAAAGAGGCTGGGGTTCATTAGGTACTACTGAATCCTCTGGTTCCACTAAATATTTAGTTGCAGTTTGTGTCGCTGGAACCTCTTCCAGCTCTACCTCTTTGCCACTAATTTCTTTAACAAGAAATTCCTTTTCTAAAGAGGTAGCATGCCGAGAAACAAACACCTTTTGTTCCTCGGTGTGGTAGAAAATATACCCGCGCGAATGTTTGGGATATCCAATAAAATTACACAGAATAGACCTTGCCCCGAGCTTGTCCGGATTTTGTGTTTTCACATACGCCGGACAACCCCATATCCTAACATAATTAAGATATAGTCTCTTTCCTTTCCATATCTCATATGGAGTGGTGGACACAAATTTGGTGGGAACCATATTCAATAGGTCTGTAGCCGTCTCCAGTGCAAATCCCCAGAAGGAAATAGGTAACTCAGCATTGCTCATCATAGAGCGCACCATATCTAATAGAGTACGATTCCTCCGTTCCGATACACCGTTGTGCTGTGGTATATAAAGAGGAGTAAGCTGAGAGAGAATCACATTCTCTTTTAGATACTCCACGAACTCATTACTTAAGTATTCTCCTCCTCAATCAGATCGTAGGATCTTAATACTTTTGCCCGTTTGGTTCTCTACTTCGTTCTTATATTCCCTGAATTTCTCAAAAAATTCAAACTTGTGTTTCATCAGGAAGACATGTCCGTATCTTGAGAGATCGTCAGTGAATGTAATGAAGTAGGAAGAACCGTTCCTGGTATGTGTAAACAAGGGTCCACATACATCACTATGTATCAGCCCCAAGAGTTCTGTAACTCTTACTCCGTGTCCACTAAACGGAGTTTTGGTCATTTTGCCTTTGAGAGATGACTGGCAAGTGTCATAAGATGATAATTCGAACGGATTCAAATATCCATCCTTATGCAATTTAGCTAGCCGTGTCACATTGATATGACCTAGTCTACAATGCTATATGAAGGATTCGTTCATTTCTGAATTTTTCCTCTTGTTTGTGTTCTGTACATTAAGAATTGTAGTTTGATTTAGAACGTACATGCCATTATTTAACGATCCTGATCCTATCAACTTTTGATTCAGGAATATGTTCATAACATTATCCTGTATTACAAAATTATATCCTTCTTTATTCAATAAGGAAACTGATATAATATTGCATATCAGGGTCGGAATGTAATAGCATTCGTTCAGAATCAATGTATTATTTTTTGGTAACACAAGGTGATATTCGCCAACAGGTTTGGCTGCAACATTTGAACCATTTTCTACTATTACGGAATGATCACCCATTCCCAGTTCTCTACCTTTATGTAGCCCATGTAACATATTACATATGTGGGATCCCGATCCAGTATCTAATACCCAGGACGTAGAGTGAACTGAGAAACAGTTCTCGATAACAAACACACCTGAAGAAGATGCATCAGCATGCTTGTTCTTCGTTTGGGCGGCGTGAGAATCCAGATATCCTCATATTTCCTGCTTAGTCTTATAACACTTATAAGAAAAAACGGGACCAACGTTTCCCTGCTCAGTATAATAAGCGGGTTCAGTCAATACATCCATGTTATTATCTTGATTAAGGCCTGACATGGTCGCTACCTGGAGAGAGAGAGAAGAAAAACACTTTAGCGTATGCTCTTGCAAGATTAGATTGGTTATTATCTTATCTAATCAGGATGTCTCCCACTGTTTTTATCAAATCTTTTTTCAAACCATAAAAGGAAAGACTAGCCGGGATTAATTACACCTTACAAGTTCACCAATCTTTCAGCCAAGCCAGTGTTGGTACTTTGAGGGAGGTTCCCCGTACTTTCGTACGGACCTAATTAAAATAAACCTCGTTTTCCTAGAGGCTTAACCCCGTAAACACCTTTCTAGCCACCTACTTGATCGATTAATTGTCCTGTGTAAAATTCTCCCAGGAGTAACTCTTACTCGCAGTGGGTATCGGGATCCAACTATCTCATAGAAGGTATGCAATCTCATTGCATATTTCAACACTTGAAATTCCCGATAATGCTTTTACCCCTAGCGTCCTATGACCTTGACGCAGGCCAACAAACCATAGTCCGCTAGTCAAGTTCAACCCGTACATTTCTTAATTGAATTAAACCCATCCGTACAACCCTTGACGCAGGCCAACAAAGTCATACGACTACCCTAATCCAATCACATCTCATGTTGCAGATAAGTACTAGTTAGCTACTGCACACTACGCCTTGACGCAGGCCAACAAACGTAGCACGAATACTAAGTAATTTCTATCTGAAATGTCGGAGGGCTATGCAGGTTTTTCAGAAAACCATGAGCGTAATGAACTTGATATCGTTGTAGAAACAAGTGATTTTGAAAAGGAGTGTTTTTGAGGCTTTTTCAGTTTCGCTAAAGAGATCACTCCCGGTGAAGGGATCTCGGCTCTTTCCTTATAGAATAAGGTGCAGGATATTTCACAAATACCGCTGTGCAAAGCAAGAACTATAGAAGCAATCAAAAACAAAACCGCGAGTTTGTAGCATCTGCCAATTTTGCTAAAGAGGTCACTCCCGGTGAAGAGATCTCGGCTCTTTCCTCATTGAATAAGGTGCAGGGTATATCATATATACCGCTATGCAAAGCAAAACTGTAGCTACCCTTTTTATAAAGTTTTGATTCTACAACATCTTTTAGGTTTCTTTTCTTTTATTAATCTCATTAATAAATCACATCAGTTATGCTTCCTAAGCATCACAGAAGAAACGAAAGATGTAATATTTATATATCATATATATAGTATAAGCATTCGTCTCAGGCAGTAATATGATCTCATCACAGAACATTGTAGCAGAAGATAACATATGAAATATTGGATATACTAGGACGTTCGTGTTTTACATCGAGCCTGTATAAAACACGGATTCCACGGTCGCAATGAATAACCAAACCCACATCCCTAGACCCCTACGAGAGCGGCAAGCAACACTGCCAATTCTAGGGTTAGGAGACCCGATCTCGACTCTTCGAGATGGCCTCCCACTGGACCCTAGAACCCGGTTACTTGTGCTCCCTTCCTTGGGTCTACCTAATGCGAAAAAATAAATAATATACAATGGTGACATCATCCTCAACCCGAAAGTGCCCCAATAAAAGAATATTACATACAAATGAATTTTACATAAATGAAAATTAAAAACCCTCATCTCACATAAAACCCCCGGCTATTCAGAACACGACGATCCAATATAAAATATCACAGTAACACATAATATCTCATATCATCAACGTAAGTAAGTATGCGTATCCCGATTGTCGTTGATGTATAGCAACGAAGCCGGCGATATACCACATACTACGCTTACGGTCACAGAAAAGAAAGTGTAAAACTATAACATTTGGAATCCACAATTACTTTAGACATCTTAAATCTGAAATATCACATACTTCGCATTTCATGCCTAACTATATGAATTCCACATATTGTATCTCATTCCAGATAAATAGATAATGTTAAACTTTCTGATCGAATAATCAAATAACCAAGATTTCTCAAATAGCTCAACACTTGAGCGGAGTTCGAAATCACAGAACATGTCACTGTGCCAATGAACCAGCCATAGAAGGGTCAAGTCAACGCCTCACATGTGGCAACGCTAAATTACCACAAACCCTAGGGTTCAGTGGCAGTTTTGACGGTCACATAATCGAGTTAAGGTTATGTTCTTCTAGAGGGTCCACAGATACGATGGCATGATTTCCCGAAAGTTTTAAACAGAGGAAAAAATCCAACACTTGAAAGTTTTCCGTTATGAAAAAAATGAGTTATTGATATCCGTTCGAACCTTTTGACACGTTCTAAATTACCCGAAAAACTAAACGATGTCAAACTTTTCAATCGAATCAACGAATTCCAAAGATCTCCAAAAAACTCAACACTTGAGTAATATTAAAAATTCCCAGAAGCATGTAGTAATACCTACGGATGTTACCCAGAAACAACCACCCCTAATACCCAAGTACGGCCGCAGAACCGCCGCCAAAAGCCTGTTATGGCCGTGGTTCCGCGGAGAATTTAAGGAATTAGGGGTTCGTATTTCTCTGTTATCTATAGAATCACCTGCTTATTTTTTTGAGTATTTTTAATACGGAAAAAACCATCTTTTTAAAAAATTTCCAGAAAGTGGGTCAAATACGACGTTTCGGGGTTCAATCGGACTTTTAACTTTGTCTACATGTCGCCTAATGCTCTAGCTAGGCTTTGATACCACTGTAGGGTTACTAGGCACTATCACAAGGGTCTATAAAGTATCAACCATGCCGAATTTAAAATTTACAAGTGTCGAACAACCTAAAGCGATGATCTTTGCTAGATAATTAGGGTTAACAAAGCATGTAAACAACTTTACATCTAAAGGAAAGGGATTACAACCTTTGTAGTTTGCTCCTTCGCTTCATAAGCTCCGAGTAGTAGTCCCTTCGCCGCGATCCATGAACTTCCGGACTCTAGAGAGGCTCCACAAGCCGAATGATCCATGCTTGCTTGAAGTCTTCCTTTTCGAAGATGATCTACCTTGAAGAATCTTTAACTCAAGCTCTCACTTCTCAAATCAAGTATTAGTGAAGTAAACACCCTAATCTGAATGGCTAGAATAGATAAGGATGATGAAGTAAGAATTTATCTCTTTTTTTATTTCAATTTCTCACTTTTTTATTCATCACTTGCAAAAAGCTAGCAAGCTTTTCAAGGAGGAAGAAGAAGAAGAAGTCTTTTGTGATGAATAATGAATTATTGCCATGGATACAATTGCAACCTCTGGTTAAGTATGAAGGGCTTAACCTTTGTAGAGAATCTACCATGGTAAAGGATTTGGGTTGGGTTAGAAATATCTTCACAAAATATCTAAGCTTAAAACAAAAATAAAGCTTCTAGAGGCTTCATGAAAAAGCTAACCCAAATCAAACCCTAACTATGTTTAATCTCCACAAATCATGTTGCATTTATAATCATAACTTGTTACAATATTATATATCACATATATAATATACTTATGTAACAAAAGAAAATAATACAATTAACATATATCGCATATATATCAATGTATTATCCGGTAAGAAAATGAATCAATAAAGCGAGCTTATATCAGTTAATGTAATGTAATATATCACATATATAATTATACATTAAATTATCGAATCAACACTTGATCCGACAATCCGGCTATTTCTCAAATAACCGACTAATATAATCTGTATCAGTTCATCGAATCAACACTTGATCCGATGACCCGGCTATATCACATATACCCGGCCGATATCTAATATCGCGAGAATAGAATACGGTATCTCATATCGTAATATTCTCGATCCCGCACATATCACATATGTGCTCCTACTCCGTTTTGCCTGAGTCAAGAAACCTCTGTGTAGGACTCTAAAGAATCGTCAATACGCCGGCAGTACGTGATGATCATATCAAACACCCACAAGCTGCAAGCGGTCAGCTAAACATAACAGCCACCCAGGTATTGAGCGATCAGAAGATCAACAAGCAAGCATGTACATTCTCCTGTGAATCCAATCAGTAACACTACCGTACAGTCCGGTCTCTTTGTCTGATTTGTAGCATATCTAGTCTAGGGGTGGTAAACGTCAGACCCCAGTAACCGATAAGTCGTGTCGATGTGAGGCTCATAACAGGTCGAGAAACTACTGATAACACTTACCAGCAGCACTCTATATCAGCCCTGGCCAGGGACTTCCAGTTATAGCCAATCGAACATAGCACAACATCAACTCCCTATACCGGGAGAGACGAATCCCCTCCTATCGCTCATTGCCTCCATGTGATTCGGGACTGTACCTAAAATCCACCGTTTTGCATGCCCTTTTGGACATGGTAAGATGGAAATCAAAGCACAGTGGGAATCACACAAGACTCTATGACGATCTCGGATCTACAGACTAACCTGTACCAGTGTCACCGGAGAACTGCCATCTGACGTGAGGTATAATACCATCTGGGAGTTCTCGGCGAGTCCGTTCATTGTACCCAGTCTCCACTGAACACCCGTACACCATCTTTGATGTCAAACACCGATGGATATGGGATCATCCATCACCCATCATATGGGTCAAGATGTGTATACGCTAGTCTACTCTGGTGTATCGATGCCCTGTCTCGATACACCCTCGACTAGGAGCAATTATAGGATGTACTCATAGACTACCATGGCACCACTAGTATGATCTCATCATAGTCCCAATAGTCGAGTACATATCCTAAGGGCTTTATCAATATGTGAGAGCAAGACAGTAAACTAATACAAGTCAACATGTTAAGACAAAGTGAAACCAAATAGCATACTATCATGTTGAGAAAGAAAGTCCTCTCTATATACATCCAAGCATCCACTATAATATACATCATATGTAAAACAATGGCCTCCAGGGCATATATATAACTAACAGTTAAAGGTTCGGGATGATGTCCACATGGTTCTGAAAGAAAGTGTTGAAATAGTGAGAGGAATGTTCCCCGCCGAACACGAAGACGCGACCGCGGAGGTCCGTCTTGCCTGAAATTCGGGGCAGATGCTAATTGGTGCTATCCGTTCACCTCTCCAAAGATGCCAAGTTGATTTATGGCACCACGTATCGAAGGTTTAGACGGATGCGGCCGATGTAGCAGACTTTGTCAGATTCCCCCTCGTTTGAGGTGTTTTTGATTGTGGGGACGCTCTTCCCTGCAGGCGCAAGCCCCTGCAGTTAATTACGCTACCGTATCGCGGTAACCACTTTCTCCTTCTCCAGATGGTCACTTCGTGTCGTGGATGTTTGTTTTGTTTTTGGTTGCCCATGGATTGTATACGGAGACTAATTTATGTTGTCGCCCGTAGGGCGTGGATTAGTCTAAATCTGTATCTTCTTAGATTTGGGTTTGGGGTTGGTTTTAAGGATACATTAGCCTCATTTGAGACTAAGATCGACTTAAAAGTTGTTAAGGATACGTTAGCCTCATTTTAGACTAAGATCAACTTAACGAGATCATTTAGATCCAACAAAAGAGCATTTGCACTCTATTGTTTAGTTTAGGGACATTGCGGTCAATAATTAGTTTAAGGACATTACGGTCCATTTCCAGTTGTAAGGACATGGTAGTCCAATGTTAGTTTAAGGACATCTTGGTCCAGGTTAGGATATCGTAGTCCATGGGTTTAAGGACCCTACAGTCCGGGTTAAGGACATCATAGTCCATGGGTTTAAGGACCCCACAGTCCGTAGAAATGTATGGTTGTCGGGACCCGTCACCTCTCTGAAGACGTTGAAGGATTACAACGACAGATATCAGAGGAGTAAAGAGATGTACCCTTGAACCGGTGTGAGTTGGTTGAAAGATTTGTAGTCCAGTTTGGGACTAAAATCTATTGAAATATTCGTGAGCAGATGGGCTCAGTTCAATATAAGTTGAGGACTTACGGCCAATATTGGGCTAAGTCCAATTAAAATGTTTAACATTTCGTTGTCCTGGCTATTGAGCCTTTATTTGGGTTTGGTCCTTTTAATAATGCTAAGCATTGGGTTCTGACATCTTTTGTCTTGTATTGAATGCATAGCATTCATCAGAACAATGTGTGTTCTGACAATGCACCACGTGGCGCGCCAGACGCTTTGCGCCAATTAGAGAGCGCATTGCGCTTCTGCCAAATAGCGCACACGAAAATAACACCGGTCGCGCTTAGTGCTAAGTGCCAATTTATTAGCGCATTGCGCTTTCAATTTATGAGCGCTTTGTGCTGGTTTAATGGCGCACCAGTGAGTGACACGTGGTGCGCTTGGCGCTGAGTGCCAGCCCATGAGCGCAGTGCGCTGTTTCAGAAGCGCAAAGCGCAAGCTGTGTCTGTGGTTGACACGTGGCATGTTTTGGCGCTGAGCGCCGGTCCAAGGAGCGCAAAAGCGCAATTCATGAGTGCAAGGCACTTCCCAATAGCGCAAAGCGCATTTGATCAGATTTATGATCAGAGAACAAGTTTATGTTTTTTTTAAAAGGCTTTGCCTCAAGATTCAAGAACAAAAGTTCTTATTTATAAAAGGGCTCTGCCTTTGTAGATCAAGGATCTGTATGAAGAATATATTCTTCTTTATTATTTGATGAGATCTTTTGATCTCTTTTATGAAAGACCTTGGTCTTTATAGATCTATGATCTTTTTTAGAAGATAGTTCTTCTTTTCAGGAGATGATTTCATCTCTGTGTTCATTGTTCATGTGCTTTACCTTGAAGAAATGATCTTCCTTTGCTAAAAGTTTGCTTTTCTTTCCTTGAGTTTTCTCAAAGTTTGTAAGGGTTTTTTACTATATCAGACTTGAAGTCTTGGGGCCTTTATATAGGGCAAATTGATTTGTTGAATCAGTTAAAGAGATCTTTCTCTGATTGATTTGGGGATGTTTCCCCACCATTGGATCTTTGATCCTGGGGTTTCTGTTTTACAGAAGGTAATCTTCTTGTTTTTAACAAGATTGGAAAGATCTTTCCATAACAGAATTTTAATTCTGATTAATTAATAATTTATTATTAGATCTTTTGATCTAACGGTGGGGAATTCTTAATTCCAGCGCTGGCGCACCTTGCGCTGGCGCACCTACGTTTGACACGTGGCGCGCAACGCACTTTGCGCTAGCGCATTTACGTTTGACACGTGGCGCGCAGCGCAAAGCGCTGGATCTGAAGCGTTGCTTCAACTTTTTAAATTTTAAATTTCAATACAGAGCTTTGCTCTGATTGGGGGAAACAAAAGCATCGCTTCATTTCAAATCTTGGAATTTGAACAGAGCTTTGCTCTGATTGAGAAAACAAATGCCCCACCGCCGTTGCGCTTACGTGGTCCATACGTGGGTGCAGCGGTGGTAGCATCTCAGTCGTTGGATCAACTTTTGGAAGTTGAAATGGCTCTCAACGACTATAAATAGGACCTTTGGTCCCTTAGATGATTTTCATCTTTTCCTTGAGAATTATCTCTTCTTCAGAGCATTGCTCCCCTGTTTAAGAACCATTTAAGAGTCAAAACTCTGTTAAAATTTAGGTAAAGTTTAAAACTTTTACTAAATTAGGGTTTTACCCATTAACAGAGCCTTGCTCTTCATGGATCTTTGATCTACAGAAAACCCATTTAGGGTTTCATTAGCAGAGTTATGCTCTCATGAACCCATAGATCTAAAGAGATCTTTTGGGGTTTCTTAGCCCATAAACAGAGCTTTACTATTTTTGGTAACATGTAGATTTTTTTAATCACTTGTGAGGAACTCTGAAGAGTTTTTCATGGATCTTGAAGATCCCAGAATTTTTGATTCATAAAAATTGATATTAATTAATTCTCTGATGGGTTTTTCATCCTCTTTACAGAGCCAGGCTCTTAGCATTCTCGGGAAATCTCTTTAAATTCCTTTCATAATTGACTTTGACAGGTGTCATTCCTGTTCGTAAAGCATTGCTCTCGAGGAGTTTAACTCTTTGACCCGAAGGGTCGCTTATTAAATGAGATTCCCTTTTCAGGATTTCTCACAAATTCGAATGTATTAGGTGTCATAATTAGAATTTGTTTTCTTCATAGGGATATCAAAAGTCGTTTAAATTCCGTATCTGTTTTTTCTTCATTACTGATCTTCTAATGATGTTTCTTTTCAGGCACTATGGCTGTTCATTTATATAGTCTGCACGAGTTCATCTCTTATGAGGATATTCGCGTACAGGGCCGTTGCCAAAATCAAGAGTTTACAGATGCCCAATGTGCGGAGATCATGGATCGTCTGCATGCACGCGCCGGTTGGCTGCTTCCTCGCCGTTCCGCTCTCTTGAAAATCATAGTGGGAGCAATTTGGAGGGCACTTCCTGGGTTTCACGAGGCCATGCCGCTTAATGCGCTGGATGATGCCGAAGACAAAGTGCATTCGGTGTACCTGTCGGGGCTGATCTCGAAGAAGCGGCGAGATACCCTCATTGATATTCTGTATCAAACTTTCCAACAGACGACGATAATCGCTTCTTCTCAAAGGGAGGGGGACATTGCCGAGGATCTCAACACTCGTGAGCGCGAGAGGATGCACACGAGAATGGTCAGAAAGGCCAGAAAGACTCTAGACGGCCTTACTTTCGAATTCCTCAATCCATGCCCTGGATCTGAGGTTTTACCATTGTAATCATTTTGGTGATATTTTCGTTTACTGCTTTCATAATTGTAAGAACTTTTCGAAGTATGAATGGCAAATTCCTCATTTCAGCGTGTTTTATTTTATGTACTAAATCTTTCGCACATGCACGAATGGGTATGCTCCGCACACTTAATCAAATGCACATCAAATGTTCTCCTTGTCGCTTTCTTCGCTTTTCTTTGTTGCCGGCATGTTATCTCAGTAAGCGTAGCCTGTGGATGATAGAGAGCATTCTGTCTTGAATTTTTTCTTTTTTTTTGAGAGGTATTGATGGCTTAGAAAGCAGGGTTAGGATCTGTCACCTAAGACTTTTCAATTTTATGAGCCGTGAGGGTCTCATAAAGACTTTTCTCCCTACAAGTCGTGAGGATCTTGTAGGTGTCTTTTCTCCTTAGGAGTCGTGAGGATTCCTAAGTGTGTTTTCCTTTATAAGTCGTAAGGATCTTATAAGAGAGTTTTCTTCCTTATGAATCGAGAGAACCCGTAAGTGTTTAGTGGGATTGACATGTAGATGACGTATTTCCGAAACGGGACGTATTTCTGCGACGGGGTCATGTGGATGACGTATTTCCGAACGGGGTCATGCGGATGACGTATTTCCGAACGGGGTCATGCGGATGACGTATTTCCGAACGGGGTCATGTGGACGACGTATTTCCGAACGGGGTTACGTGGATGACGTATTTCTAAACGGGGTCATGTGGATGACGTATTTCCGAGCGGGGTCATGTGGATGACGTATTTCCGAGCGGGGTCATGTGGATGACGTATTTCCGAGCGGGGTCATGTGGATGACGTATTCCGAGAGGGGTCATGTGGATGACGTATTCCGAACGGGGTCATGTGGATGACGTATTTCCGATCGGGGTCATGTGGATGACGTATTTCCGAACGGGGTCATGTGGATGACGTATTTCCGAGCGGGGTCATGTGGATGACGTATTTCCGAGCGGGGTCATGTGGATGACGTATTTCCGAACGAGGTCATGTGAATGACGTATTTCCGATCGGGATCATGTAGATGACGTATTTCTAAGCGGGATCATGTGGATGACGTATTTCCGAGCGGGGTCATGTGGATGACGTATTTCCGAACGGGGTCATGCGGATGACGTATTTCCGAATGGGGTCATGTGGATGACGTCTTTCCGATCGGGGTCATGTGGATGACGTATTTCCGAACGGGGTCATACGGATGACATATTTCTGATCGGGGTCATGTGGATGATGTTGCGTCTGTTGAAATGAGACGAATATCGAAATGGTCTTCAGGTTGTCTGTGAACCATCGTAGAGGCTTTGCCATAGCTCCAGGGTTGATTGCAGCATCTGAATCCTGCTGGAATGGGGAGGAACGCTGTTCATGATCTCTAGGCTATTCCTGAACCGTCGAGATTTGGCTTCGTTTTCTGATGGAGCCTGAGGAGGGGAGATGCGATTCCTTCTTTGTTTTGCGCCCCTAGATTGTATACAGAGATTGATGTGATATCACCTGTAGGGCATAAATTTCATTTCATTTTCTTCCCGCGATGCTATATCATTTCAGCTTTTTATCGCGAAGGTCGCGATTGCCCAATCATTTCGGCTATTTTTCGCGGCGCCCAATCATTTCGGCTATTTATTTTATTTTTACTCGCTGTTTTTTATTGCGAGTGTCCAATCATTTCGGCTATTTATTTTATTTTTACTCGCTACTTTTTATTGCGAGTTGCCCGATCATTTCGGCTATTTTGCATGCATACATTTTTTTTTACTTGCTAATTTTGTTGCAAGTTGCCCAATCATTTCGGCTATTTCGTATACATATGTGGCTTGCTAGCTTCTTACTTGAAGCTTGGGATTAGATACTGATTTCGGCATCAGCACCGCTACAACTGGGATATTGCCAGGAGCGAATAATCATTTGCCTATGTCGATGTCGAACAAAGGTGGCTTAGCGAACAAGGTTAGGATCCTGTCGACTAAGGCTTTTGACTTCATGAGCCGTAAGGGTCTCATGAAGGTATTTCTCCCTGCGAGTCGTGAGGATCTCGTAGGTACGTTTTCTCCTTAGGAATCGTGAGGATTTCTAAGTGTATGTTCTCTTATAAATCATAAGGATCTTACAAGAGCGCTTTCTCCTTATAAGTCGAGAGGACTCACAAGGGTTGTTCACCGTGCAAACATATCCCTAATCACAGATGGGACTTTGTTAAGGAAATGTTTATTCGCGCCCGTAGATTGTATACAAGGGTCAGCATTGAACCGCTTGTAGGGCATTGTTGGAGGTTGTGGTGATTGCTTAAGAACAGGTTTAGATCCCTGGAGCTTAAGACTTTCAAATCTTATGAGCCGTGAGGGTCTCATAAAAGGGTTCTCCTTACGAGTCGTGAGGATCTCGCAAGTGTAATTTCTCCTTAGGGATCGTGGGGATCCCTAAGTATGTTGCTCCCTTGTGAGTCGTAAGGATCTCACGCAGGTGATTTCTCCTCACAAGGTCGGGAGGACCTTGCAAGTGTGCTTTTAACGAGATTGCGCCCTTTCGGGTTTTCAAAAAACTCGCCGGTAGCCCTGCTGTTTTTACTCACGGAGCCCTTTCGGGTTTTCATCCGTGCCCCTTTGCTTATGGATATACCGTTTTCTTTTTTTCTCTTTTTTTATTCTAACGAGATTGCGCCCTTTCGGGTTTTCACAAAACTCGCGGTAGCCTTGCTGTTTTTACTCTCGGTGCCCTTTCGGGTTTTCATCCATGCCCATTTTGCTTATGGACATACCGTTTTTTCTTTTTTTTTATTCTTTCTTTTTTTTTGTATCAGCTTTGGGATGCTGTAACCCACAGTAGTTTATCGACGTCTCGATCAACAGCTAGTTTTAGGACGTAGTGGTCCATCGTTAGTTTAAGGACGTTTCGGTCCGTTGTTAGTTTAAGGTTGTTTCGGTCCGTTGTTCAGCTACTACTTATAGAGTTTGGTCTTAGGAAGATAGCGAGTGGACATAGTCGTCGTCATCTATCATTGACCTAGGTCGTGACTCGTCAGGCGAAGTAATTTTTTAGGAAGCGACCATTTATTGGCCTGAAGGGCTTTTCGCCATGCATGTCCATGAGTAGATAGGCCCCACCCTGGTAGACCTTGTCTATGATATACGGGCCTTCATAGTTCGGCTCGAATTTCCCCCGCTTGGCGCGATTAGGGATCATAGGTCTTTTGACCATTAGCACGAGTTCGCCTTGGCGGAATGTTCTCGGCCTAGTCAATCTTTCGTATGAGCGCGTCATCTTTGCTTTATAAGCTTCCAGATTTTGTTGCGCTATGAGCCGGGTTTCATCAAGGGCATCGAGCTCCTCAAGCCGAAGGTGAGCATTCTCTTCGTCTGTTAGCTCATAGTGAACTGCCACTCATAGAGAGGGTAGCTCTATCTCGAGGGGAAGTACCGCCTCTGTACCGAATACCAATGCATACGGCGTTGTGTTTGTGGCCGTTTTGAACGTAGTTCGATATGCCCAGAGAGCTTCATGCAGTCTCCCGTGCCAGTCCTTCTTATTTCGAGACACCGTCTTTTTCACGATCTTTATCAAGGTCTTGTTAAAAGCTTCAGCTAGACCGTTAGCTCAGGGATTATAGACTGGGGAGTATCTCCAGTTTATGTTATGCCGTTGTGCGAAGCGGCTGATCTTGTGGCTTCTGTAGGCTGGCCCGTTATCGGAGATGATCCGTCTCGGAGTTCCAAACCGATAAATGACGTGCGTCTTGAAGAAATGGAGGATATTCTCTGTCTTCACTTCCCTCAGCGGTACTGCTTCTGCCCATTTGGAGAAGTAATCAGTTGTCACCAAAATAAATCGATGTCCTCTGGACGATGCTGGTTCGATGGGGCCGATTATGTCAGTCCCCCATATTTCGAACGGCCAGCTAGCCACTGTTGGATGTAGCAGATTCGGATGCTGATGGATAAAGTCCCCGTGAATCTGGCATGAGTGGCACTGCTTTACGTATTCGAGGCAATTTTGGATCATCGTGGGCCAATAATAACTCATCCGTTTGATTTTCAGCTTTATCTTCGGCTCGGCTTGGTGAGAACCGCAGAGTCCGTCGTGAGTTGCTTGGACGACTCTCCTTGCCTTGTCTGGTCCCAGGCATCTTAGCCACAGAGAATCAAACGATCTCTTATACAGAGTATCATTGACGAAAGCAAAAGATAGAGCTCGTTTTATAAGCTGATGCCTTGAGGACGCATCTTCAGGTGTTCGACGGGATTTGAAGTAGTCTATAAAGACTTCTCTCCAATCCGTAACCTTTTCTAGTCTTTTATTTGCAGGGCTGTCTGCTCGGTTGCTCCCTTTTTTTCGGACGACTTCGGAGATATTTCTGCCGGTGCGAGAACCCGACGGCTTTGCACAACGATCCTCACGTCATCGAGGTTCTTGTCAGCCAGTTCTTTAGCGAGCTTGGCTAGTGCATACGCCTTGCTATTTTCTGCACGCGGTATACTTTCCAGCGTGTAGGAAGGAATTTGAGTCAGCAGTTGCAGTACTCTCCTGCCGTACTTCACCAACTCTGGCTTGCACATTTGATAGTCGCCATTTACTTGACTGACGATCAGTTGGGAGTCTCCGTATATGAGGAGGTTTTCAATTCCAATATCGATGGCGATCTCGAGACCTGCTATCAAAGCTTCATACTCGGCTTCGTTATTCGTCCTCGGCTCTGTTAAGGAGAAAGCAAAATGCATTATCCCTCCTTGTGGAGTTACGAAGATGAGGCCTACCCCCGATTTGATTATAGGGGTATTTTGTTTGCGCTTCTTCATGGAAGACGCCCCATCAAAATAGAGTTCCCACCGGGTATCACCACCGTCGATCATGTCAAACGCATGTTCATCTGGCAGTTCGCAATTCAAAGGAGAATCGGCAGGTATCGGATGCTCAGTGAAGAAGTCGGCGATGGCCTGGCCTTTCACTGCTTTAAGAAGCCGATAAGTTATCGAGAATTCCATCAAAAGCAGGGCCCATTTATCGAGTCGTCCTGTTAATATGACCTTCGACATCAAGTATTTGAGAGGATCCACTTTTGATATGAGATGGACCTCATGTGCCAATGCATAGTGTCTGAGCTTCGTTATTGCGAAGATCAGGCCAGGCAGTGCTTTTCAATGGGAGAGTAATTGCTTTCTGCCCCCAGGAGAACTCGACTCAGATAGTAGAGAGCTCTTTCTTTCCCTTGATCGTTCTCTTGCGCCTATAGCGCGCCTAAAGAACCTTCGAGAGCTGTTGTGTACAGGACGAGAGGTTTTCCTTTAATGGGAGCGGCCAGTACTGGCGGATTCTGTAGGTATTGCTTGATTTCGTCCAGTGCACTTTGGCATTTGTGATCCCAGATGAACGGGGTCCCCTTCTTCATTAGGTGACTATAAGGACGGCACTTGCCTGAAAGATTAGCTATAAATCGCCGGATATACGCGAGCTTCCCTTGGAGAGACCGTAATTTCTTAAGAGTCCTTGGCGGAGGCATTTCCATAATCGCTTTGATCTTTGACGGATCTATCTCGATGCCTAGATGTCGTACGATGAATCCTAGGAATTTACCCGACGAAACTCCGAACGAGCATTTAAGAAGGTTCATCTTCAAGTTGTATTTCCGAAGTCGTCGAAATACGATCTTTAGATGCACTAAATGTTCTTCGTATGATTTGCTTTTTATTACAAGGTCGTCGATATAGCATTCGACGATTTCGTGTATGAGATCGTCGAAAATTTTCGTCATAGCCCTCTGATAGGTGGCGCCGGCGTTCTTTAGACCGAAGGGCATCACCTTGTAGCAGAATATGCCCAAAGGGGTCCGGAAAGCGAAATGTTTTTGGTCTTCAGGGTGCATCTTTATCTGATTGTATCCTGATGAGCCGTCCATGAAGGAGAAAACTTCATGAGTGGACGTATTGTCTATCATCAGCTCGATGACCGGTACTGGGAAGTCGTCCTTCGGGTTGAGATCCCGAAAGTCCACACATAAGTGCACCGTCCCATTCTTCTTCATCACTGGGACGATGTTGGCGATCCAGTCAGGTGTCACGACCCGAAAGTATGGAATATGACCGGCACTTAGACTACGAAACGTCTCGAGGCGTACGTAATCTAAGTAGGCTGAAAACCCAGTAAACCAAACCAAGAAAAAAAGTAGAGTGAAGGAAAACCAATTTAAATCAAGTAGTTTTAATAGCATAAGCCAAATTATGCGTTTTTAAAAACATCAAATATTTCTTGAAAATTTCGGCAGAGTCTCCTTTATAAATACTGGCCCCCAAACGGGATACAACATGAATAGTATACGAAATCAATAAAAAGGCATCCCTAAACGGGAGCTAGCTCTTCGTCAATCGACGGTCACAACCACACAAGCAATATAATATACAACGCCAAGGACGAGGATCAAAACTCAAAAGGAAACTCGAAAACAACAAGAAATCCATAGAAATATAACGCGCGACTCTAAGGTCGAAATAATAACATCACTGGTCTCTATCTCGAAAATAAATACATGTTTGGTTGATGGAACTTCTAGATACAACAGAATAATAATATACAAGGTATAATGGTGGGTGCGATACAAATAAACCCACCTGCTAGCAAGTCACCCGAAAAGAAGCAGTGCCAGCAAAACCGTAATGAAACCTGTTTGGCAAAACCTGCAAGAAACTGTGGCACAATGGGGGTGAGTTGCCAACTCGTGAATAGAATACATCTACGAACAGGAATCGCATGTATGACGCAATCCTAGGTCATACGATCATAATATAACCTCAAATATATAACCAGCAGCCTATAACAATGGCTAGGGTAAATGTCTAATCCAAGTGTAATCCCATATGCCCGTGTCAGTGCCTCAGTTAGCAATGTATCATATGGATGATGTATGAATGCATGAAACAGAATGCATGTACTGAAGAAAACTGCTTTCATAAATTAGTGAGATTTCTGTATTTTTAAAATGAGGTATCATAAATGAAATTAGCATAAACAGTGCCTAGCATCGACACAAAACAAGTATCCAAATATCTCGATATCTCTGTGTCGCAATCTCTGTACCTCAGTATCTCAAAATCTCAATGTCTCAATCACAATATCTAGGACGTCGTCAGTCCAGACCGGCCCCTACCATCCATCTCAAGACCACGACGGTATCCTCCGGATATCCAACGCGTCGGGTAAAATCACCGGTCGGTAGTGCTCCCCTGCCAGGCTCAACGCCATCATCTGCAATCCTCTTGCCCCGGGGTACCGCACCGGGTCCACCATGTACCCGAAAAGGTTCCTCCATCTTCTTGAATCGGGTCTCGAAATCCATCAGCAAACTCATGGTGGACGACTCATAATCATGGGAAAACTGTGCTTTTTATTTAAAAAGAGAGAAGAAGTTTGTATAAGTTTTGCAGTTTTCCCCCAATTCCAGAAAATCTCATGGAAATCCGAATCCAAAACCTCAATAGCACGTAAAATAGCGAATATATGCATGAGAATCCATGAATGCGGCATAACAGTGAATAATAACATGCAAGAAGTAGCAGGTAATAACTACAATGTCTAAACTGGCATATAAGGCAAGTACACTAATATCATGACTACACTATTAGCTAACAGGCTATGTCAATGTAATAGTATTTTCTAAGTGTACGTGACATGGCAATTACCGATGAATATGTGTGTGGGCCGGCAAGTAAGTGTACGTGGTACATACGCATCATCGGTAATGGTGCTCGTGTCCTAACAGCATGATATCAACAATGGAATATGAAATCACAAAATAAGTATGCGATGTGGAGCGAACAGCAATAACGTGCGGGAGCTGAATACTAGACACAATGATAACTAATCTGCATTAAATAAAATATGAGTTCCACAGTGGTGCCATTTGAAATAACACGAATCATGGGGTTTTGAAAATAAGGGCTACGGTGTTTTTAAGAAAAGATACGTCTTTTTGAAATATCCATAAAATCCCTTGACCTGTCTTTTAAAATACCCATGATCCGTTAGTTTTTGAAATAGGTAGGAATCTAATCTAGTCTGACAACTACACTCAACTATACGGCTGAACTTACAAGATGAATTAAGGGTAAAGAAACCGCCTAACATCTGAGTCGATATATATATAAACATATATATATTAGTCGGTGATCCCGCCTCGATAATATCACATCCGATACCATATCTATAATCAGATATTCCCAAGTCAAGAGTGCGGATCTATCATCAATATATAGCTCGTACGTAAATCCGTCGTACGGCATCCCCAAATCTGGGTACGGGTCAATATCACATTCATCACACTATTCATCTGGTATCCCCTTTATCGAAGATCATAATCCGGGTACGGATCTATGTCTAGTACAATACTGGTACCACCTACGTATGCATGCATGTGTGTGAAAAACTACGTCAAAGGAACCGCTACAACGTCATGTCGTATCTCAAATACGAACTCTGTCATATCACCGATCTTACGGCCTCAAATCGAATCTCATCGACTCAACTCAAATCCCAAGTACTATCCTCAAATCCAGTATATGAATACATAGTCCCATACCTATGTGAACACATAACTATATAACCCCATATAACCACATATGATGAAGAATGTATACAAGTATGGGTGGGTGTGTGTAAATGTGGTGCAACCTCTACTCTAGGGTCTCGCAACACTAAACCTATCCATTCATACCTAAAATCTATCTTTATCATCAATAAACTCAACAATATAATCAATATATATATGTGTATACGCATTCGTATACATCACCACGAACTGCGGGGGTGCTATACGCCATCCACCCGACTTCTCCCCGTAGATATAAATATACTCACCTGGTCCTTGCTCGCCGGTGCCGACGTCGCCACACGCTTTCTTGTCGTCTCGAAGTCCACATGGGGTACCTACATATCATAACGCACCGTATCGCATTAAAATCCAACTCATGACCAAAATGACACACGAATCCCACATAGGTCAAAACCTATGGTTGCTTTCACAAATCAACTCAAAAACCCTCGACGTCGGTGTACAAACGCCAAACCATCGAGAAAAACCCAAACACACTCATTTACACAATCACAAGCACTAATTATAATATGAAATAGCTTAAAATTCACAAAAACCTCAAACTCACTTTAAAAGCTATTTTTCCGAAAATCTAGCAAGCCAAATTACCCGTTTTAGTACAAAACTCGACGTTTAAACAAATCTAGCGGCCGCAATATCCACTCAATATCATAACCAAGTCATATAAACCATTCTAATAATTTATTCTCCACAAAATATATATATTTACAAAACCTAGTTAACAAAATTAGCACAATTTTCCATTTTAGCTCAAAACTTGTTGTTTTAATCAACTTAAATATTTTAACAATTCTACTGGCCATAATTCTTATTAAAACATATTAACTAAGCCACACAACCATTATCTAGATTTTAATCTCACTCTTAAAATTAATTACAAAAATCTAGTTTGCAAAACAATCATAATTAGGACAATTTAAATTTAACAATCTAGCAATAAGCAACAAGGTTTAGTTTTGCATAGAATTAACATGTTAATCACTCACTAGAACCATAATCTAATGTTAGAAATCCTCACTTGAATTTTACAAACCCTAATCCCAAAATCAAACCCTTTTCTAAAATATCCTAAACTAGCAAGTACACCCAAATCAACACTTGAGTAAGATAACTTATCATAATTAAACAACAATTAGCAATAAGGTTAAGAATTTACCCCACAATTATCTTGAGATCTAGCACAAATCTAGCCTCCCAAACATGCTTCCTTTCACCAAGATCCATACAAGAAAAGCTAAGGAAAAATGGGTAAGATTTGTATTTGGAAATTTGTGAGGTTTTACTTGATTTTTTTTGGAATTTTGGAGAGAAATGAGATGAGAAGGGGGCTGCTGTTGGGAATGGAGGAAGGGGGCTCGGCCCGATCTTGAGGAGAGAGGAGAGAGAGTGAGGTGAAGAAAGTGTTTGGTCCACCTAAAAGTCAAAGGCAAAGACCATACCTTAAAGTCAACACTTATACCATTTTTTCCTTTTCTTTTCTTTTGCAAAACAAGTGGGGAAAGTTGAGGGGGGCTGCTGAATTCAGCCAAGGGGAAGAAAAAATGGGGGTGTGTGAGTGTGGGTATGGGTATAGGGTGATGGAAAATGATAAATACTATACCCCAAACACCCATTAACACTAAATTCACTATTTAAGCCTTTTTTCTTCGATATTTTCTAAACCGTTTTGGCAAACCATTTCATTTCAAAAACAATATTTTACATGTCAGTTTAGTGTGTCAAGAATTATAAAATTTGTATCAACCCATTCCAATTTGTAATTTTCCATAATTAAATGTATTAGTGACGGCTTAAAATAATATTAAAATAATTTTTTCAGAAAATTTGAAATTTTACCAGTGGCTCAATAAACACCAAATACTAGCAATTACATAGCTAGAATATGTATATTTAATTTTTATAATAAAAATATTTGTATTTTGACTTTTTACAGAAACCCCCTTATTTTACCGATTTTCCGAAATTTCACCGAAACGATTTTCAAAACGTTACAATCTTCCCCCCTTAAAGAAATTCAGTCCGCGAATTTAAATTAAAAACTCCCCCAAATACTAAAACATCTAAGCAAAACCATCAAGTCGTCGGGGCTCCAAAATTATAAATACATAAAACAAGTCGTAGCGCAGCGCATGCGCATAAAAAATGAGCATATAACTCAAAATCAAAACTCCGTCAAGTATCCCGCAATCATCGGAGTCATGGTGAAGACACAATGTCTAAATCCCAAAATGAAAATCAATATGATATATATCATTAAAACATCTGGAAGCAATGCATGCCAAATCTTCTTCAAATCGCTGTACGATGCTCGCAGCATTGCACAGTGGCGGACGTCTAATGTAAGAAAATAACCATATACATATATACCTTTTGTTTAAAATGTACGTTCCGCCGTTTTGGGAAACAATTTAGAAGGGTTTCCTTGTTTTAAACGTCTCGTGTCATATCAGACACGTAGGTAAATACTGAGACTATAGCTCGCTTTTTGGAATTCCCTTCGATAGCTATCAATGCATGCAAAATATATTCAGGTACTGTCCTCTGACTAGTCTTGCTCGGTACGAAAACACATAGCAAATATCAGAAAAACGTACTGCTCTATAAGAAATCAATCCCAAAATATGCATATGAATACTACGTGCGTCTGGTGCGCACGGAAATCAAAATCCATGAATGTGCTATACATATGCACAGAAACAACATCTAGGTGCATCGGGTGTGCACGAAACATCTGTCAAGGGCAACAGGTGTGCCTGATAGCAAAACAGGTGCATCTGACATGCACGAAAAATCTCGATTTAGTGCATCCGGTGTGCACCAAAATCGTATCTCAAAACATGCGCTCAACATGCGCGAAAATCCAAATCAGGTGCATCCATCATGCACGAAATCATGAAATCCAATATCAAGCGTCGAACATGCGCAAAATCCAATCAGGTGCATAAGGTGAACAAAACAAACATCGAGTATCACAATCGAAATCGAAGTCCAATGCATCTAAGTGCACAAAATGCGTATCACTACACTGCAAGCATATATGAACTATACCGAGTGCAAAAACCAAATTGTATGCGTATATACGCACAAATCAACTCAACCGTATGAAATCCATATAATCACAAATATGAGAAACCAAGGTACGGAAACGATATTAAGTGCAACAACTGTGCAAAAGTCGTAAATTCTCAGTAGGTGCAACCATGGCGCATGAAACGATATCATGAAACTCCACCATCAAAATCAATCATGCGAATAGATCGCTCAAAATACCAAAATCAAGTATGGCGGAATAGTCCCGCTCAAGCACATCCTCCAAGAATCTCTGGTCAACTGTTGTGGTCACTCATAGCATGTCTCATTGACGATCCTGAACTCTGGCCTGCCGGTGTGCGTAACATAACCACTCCTGGGTCCAAGTCTTCTCGTAATTCGTCCCAGAAAGGTCCTGTCGAGATCTCTCCCAAATCTCATCTCTGCCGAACTGTCTGGAAGTCATCGTCCCTTACTAGATCTGTTATCGTTCCGGAACGGCTGCATACTCATCGCGACTCCTTCTGGAAGGTATATCCAAGTACAATGCCTCGGCATGCGTATCGCATCTCTGATGTCGGCGGAGTGGAACATCGTCTCATCAAGATCTCGTACGAACCTCTTACTCCACTTTCTCTAATGTCGACTGTTTCGGACTCGTCTCATCGTGGCTGCATGGATTGTGCTCCAACGGCTATACTCGTATCTGGAGTCTCCCAAGCAATGCATCCCATCGCATAGCATCCGAATGAAGTCGAACCATTCGACCGATTCGTCAAAACCTCATAATCCCCCAAGAGCTCAACATCTTGGGTACAGTTTAATAGTATCGAGTACATACCACAGTATCGGTGGTCCAGCCGTAGAAGGGCAAACCCAAGCCTCACTAATGGCGCCGCGGAACTGCCGCAAACCCTAAGGTTCAAAGGCTTTCACACGGTCATTAAGTCGAGTTAGGGTTTCATTCTTCTAGAGGGTCCATAGAATTGCCTGCATGTCTTTCCAAATACTTTAAACTTGGTATAATAGGTTTCCGACATTCGATCGTCTCTGTCGACTCTCTACGTCTCCGCACGAAGTCGTCTCTAGCTGGAATCAATCTATCTGATGACCTCGCATTGGGGTAGGCGAACGAACCACATGTCCTAGTCATTCATCCTCGGGTGACTAGCGACCTTCTATCATCTCGTAGTACAACCCGTACTGCAATAGCTCCAATATCTGGGGCGATATCTCGTCGTTCGCAGCAAAAACTGGCTCATTCGTCTGCACGCTGAACAGTGCCTCAATCATCATGAAGAAGCAATACATCAACGGTCATCAAAATCCGTTTGGCCTCTATCACTGGCTCAATCCTCTGGTGCTGATCAGCACAACCGAGTAATCTCATACAGCGATCCATCAAACGCTCGTGGCGCGAAAACACAATAAAAAGACACATCTCTGCAATCGGGTGTCGCCGGAATTACGCCCTGGTCAGTCCTCGTTCGTGACGAGCTCGTTCTGACCGCAACTCTAGCCGTAGCTCTCCCTGCCCGTAATCGTAGCAGCAAAACCGTAACTGATACTGATGAGGTTAAATCAGGAATGAATATAATACTAAACAAAGAAATGCGCATCCTAAGGCTTCTTAAGTGGAGTAGCGTATCGTAAGTATGCTGCGGAACATACCCACGGTACGTCACTCTACTTTAGTCACATATTCCATCAACCAAGGGTCATCCTACGCTCCGAAGGTAAAACCTAACCGCTTTGATACCAACTTTGTCACGACCCGAAAGTACGGAACATGACCGGCACTTAGACTACGAAACGTCTCGAGGCATACGTAATCTAAGTAAGCCGAAAACCCAGTAAACCAAACCAAGAAAAAAAGTAGAGTGAAGGAAAACCAATTTAAATCAAGTAGTTTTAATAGCATAAGCTGAATTATGCGTTTTTAAAAATATCAAATATTTCTTGAAAATTTCGGCAGAGTCTCCTTTATAAATACTGGCCCCCAAACGGGATACAACATGAATAGTATACGAAATCAATAAAAAGGCATCCCCAAGCGGGAGCTAGCTCTTCGTCAATCGACGGTCACAACCACACAAGCAATATAATATACAACGCCAAGGGCGAGGATCAAAACTCAAAAGGAAACTCGAAAACAACAAGAAATCCATAGAAATATAACGCGCGACTCTAAGGTCGAAATAATAACATCACTGGTCTCTATCTCGAAAATAAATACATGTTTGGTTGATGGAACTTCTAGATACAACAGAATAATAATATACAAGGTATAATAGTGGGTACGATACAAATAAACCCACCTGCTAGCAAGTCACCCGAAAAGAAGCAGTGCCAGCAAAACCGTAATGAAACCTGTACGGCAAAACCTGCAAGAAACTGTGGCACAACGGGGGTGAGTTGCCAACTCGTGAATAGAATACATCTACGAACAGGAATCGCATGTATGACGCAATCCTAGGTCATACGATCATAATATATCCTCAAATATATAACCAGCAGCCTATAACAATGGCTAGGGTAAATGTCTAATCCAAGTGTAATCCCATATGCCCGTGTCAGTACCTCAGTTAGCAATGTATCATATGGATGATGTATGAATGCATGAAACAGAATGCATGTACTGAAGAAAACTGCTTTCATAAATTAGTGAGATTTCTGTATTTTTAAAATGAGGTATCATAAATGAAATCAGCATAAACAGTGCCTAGCATCGACAAATGACAAGTATCCAAATATCTCGATATCTCTGTGTCGCAATCTCTATACCTCAATATCTCAAAATCTCAATGTCTCAATCATAATATCTAGGGTGTCGTCAGTCCAAACCGGCCCCTACCATCCATCTCAAGACCACGACGGTATCCTCCGGATATCCGACGCGTCGGGTAAAATCACCGGTCGGTAGTGCTCCCCTGCCAGGCTCAACGCCATCATCTGCGATTCTCTTGCCCCGGGGTACCGCACCGGGTCCACCATGTACCCGAAACGGTTCCTCCATCTCCTCGAATCGGGTCTCGAAATCCATCAGCAAACTCATGGTGGACGAATCATACATCATGGGAAAACCGTGCTTTTTATTTAAAAAGAGAGAAGAAGTTTGTATAAGTTTTGCGGTTTTCCCCCAATTCCAGAAAATCTCATGGAAATCCGAATCCAAAACCTCAATAGCACGTAAAATAGCGAATATATGCATGAGAATCCATGAATGCGGCATAACAGTGAATAATAACATGCAAGAAGTAGCAGGTAATAACTACAATGTCTAAACTGGCATATAAGGCAAGTACACTAATATCATGACTACACTATTAGCTAACAGGCTATGTCAATGTAATAGTATTTTCTAAGTGTACGTGACATGGCAATTACCGATGAATATGTGTGTGGGCCGGCAAGTAAGTGTACGTGGTACATACGCATCATCGATAATGGTGCTCGTGTCCTAACAGCATGATATCAACAATGGAATATGAAATCACAAAATAAGTATGCGATGCCGAGCGAACAGCAATAACGTGCGGGAGCTGAATACTAGACACAACGATAACTAATCTGCATTAAATAAAATATGAGTTCCACAGTGGTGCCATTTGAAATAACACGAATCGCGGGGTTTTGAAAATAAGGGCTACGGTGTTTTTAAGAAAAGATACGTCTTTTTGAAATATCCATAAAATCCCTTGACCTGTCTTTTAAAATACCCACGATCCGTTAGTTTTTGAAATAGGTAGGAATCTAATCTAGTCTGACAACTACACTAAACTATACGGCTGAACTTACAAGATGAATTAAGGGTAAAGAAACCGCCTAACATCTGAGTCGATATATATATAAACATATATATATTAGTCGGTGATCCCGCCTCGATAATATCACATCCGATACCATATCTATAATTAGATATTCCCAAGTCAAGAGTGTGGATCTATCATCAATATATAGCTCGTACGTAAATCCGTCGTACGGCATCCCCAAATCTGGGTACGGGTCAATATCACATTCATCACACTATTCATCTGGTATCCCCTTTATCGAAGATCATAATCCGGGTACGGATCTATGTCTAGTACAATACTGGTACCACCTACGTATGTATGCACGTGTGTGAAACACTACGTCAAAGGACCCGCTACAACGTCATGTCGTATCTCAAATACGAACCCTGTCATATCACCGATCTCACGGCCTCAAATCGAATCTCATCAACTTAACTCAAATCCCAAGTACTATCCTCAAATCCAGTATATGAACACATAGTCCCATACCTATATGAACACATAACTATATAACCCCATATAAGCACATATGAAGAAGAATGTATGCAAGTATGGGTGTGTGTGTGTAAATGTGGTGCAACCTCTACTCTAGGGTCTCGCAACACTAAATCTATCCATTCATACCTAAAATCTATCTTTATCATCAATAAACTCAACAATTAATCAATATATATGTGTGTATACGCATTCGTATACATCACCACGAACTGCGGGGTTGCTATACGCCATCCACCCGACTTCTCCCCGTAGATATAAATCTACTCACCTGGTCCTTGCTCGCCGGTGCCGACGTCGCCACGCGCTTTCTTGTCGTCTCGAAGTCCACATGGGGTACCTACATATTATAACGCACCGTATCGCATTAAAATCCGACTCATGACCAAAACGACACACGAATCCCACATAGGTCAAAACCTATGGTTGCTTTCACAAATCAACTCAAAAACCCTCGACGTCGGCGTACAAACGCCAAACCATCGAGAAAAACCCAAACACACTCATTTACACAATCACAAGCACTAATTATAATATAAAATAGCTTAAAATTCACAAAAACCTCAAACTCACTTTAAAAGCTATTTTTCCGAAAATCTAGCAAGCCAAATTACCCATTTTAGTACAAAACTCGACGTTTAAAAAAATCTAGCGGCCTCAATATCCACTCAATATCATAACCAAGTCATATAAACCATTCTAATAATTTATTCTCCACAAAATATATATATTTACAAAACCTAGTTAACAAAATTAGCACAATTTTCCATTTTAGCTCAAAACTTGGTGTTTTAATCAACTTAAATATTTTAACAATTCTAGTGGCCATAATTCTTATTAAAACATATTAACTAAGCCATACAACCATTATCTAGATTTTAATCTCACTCTTAAAATTAATTACAAAAATCTAGTTTGCAAAACAATCATAATTAGGACAATTTAAATTTAACAATCTAGCAATAAGCAACAAGGTTTAGTTTTGCATAGAATTAACATGTTAATCACTCACTAGAACCATAATCTAACACTAGAAACCCTCACTTGAATTTTACAAACCCTAATCCCAAAATCAAACCCTTTTCTAAAATATCCTAAACTAGCAATTACACCCAAATCAACACTTGAATAAGATAGCTTATCATAATTAAACAACAATTAGCCATAAGGTTAAGAATTTATCCCACAATTATCTTGAGATCTAGCACAAATCTAGCCTCCCAAACATGCTTCCCTTCACCAAGATCCATACAAGAATAGCTAAGGAAAAATGGATAAGGTTTGTATTTGGAAATTTGTGAGGTTTTACTTGATTTTTCTTGGAATTTTGGAGAGAAATGAGATTTGAAGGGGGGCTGCTGTTGGGAATGGAGGAAAGGGGGCTCGGCCAGATCTTGAGGGGGAGAGGAGAGAGAGTGAGGTGAAGAAAGTGTTTGGTCCACCTAAAAGTCAAAGGCAAACACCATACCTCAAAGTCAACACTTATACCATTTTTTTCCTTTTCTTTTCTTTTGCAAAACAAGTGGGGAAAGTTGAGGGGGGTTGCTGAATTCAGCCAAGGGGAAGGAAAAATGGGGGTGTGTGAGTGTGGGTATGAGTGTGGGGTGATGGAAAATGATAAATACTATACCCCAAATATCCATTAACACTAAATTCACTATTTAAGCCTTTTTTCTTCGATATTTTCTAAACCATTTTGGCAAACCATTTCATTTCAAAAACAATATTTTACATGTCAGTTTATTGTGTCAAGAATTATAAAATTTGTATCAATCCATTCCAATTTGTAATTTTCCCTAATTAAATGTATTAGTGACGGCTTAATATTAAAATAATTTTTTTCAGAAAATTTGAAATTTCACCAGTGGCTCAATAAACACCAAATACTAGCAATTATATAGTTAGAATATGTATATTTAATTTTTATAATAAAGATATTTGTATTTTGACTTTTTACAGAAAAACCCCTTATTTTACCGATTTTCCGAAATTTCACCGAAACGATTTTCAAAACGTTACATCAGGATATTGAACCTCTTGGATGAAGCCGGAGTCGATTAGCTTTTTGACCTCGACGTTGATGCACATCTCGAGTTCGAGCCGCATTCTTCTCGGCGCTTGTTTGATCGGCTTGATGTCCGGAGATATTGCCAATTTGTCCATAGCAATCTCTAGATCTAATCCTGGCATCTCGGAATAGTTTCATGCAAAGCAATCATTATGCTGCATGAGCACGTATTTTAGCTTAGCCACCCTTTCTTCAGACAATAGCTCACTGACGAACGTCGGCCGCGGGTCACTTGCCGTCCCCAAATCAATTTTCTTGAGCTTATCTGCAGTAGTATGTATTCCATCATCTAGCCCTTTTGGTGCCGGTGGAAATTCTGAGATTACATCGTCATCATCGTTTTCGAAGCACCAGGGGAGTTCATCCATATTCTCGGGCTCTTCTTCTAACAACATTATCACGTGACAGGTACGAGCTCGCTTCCAAGACCGACGTGGATCTAGTTCTACCCTCGTAGATTTGGGTTCATGTTTCTGCGGCGGGGTTACCCTCCAGCTGCTGGATAGAACGAACCTGCCTTGCTGATACTGGTCTTCTACCCAGTCTTTAAATGTGAAGCAGTCTTCGAAAGGATGTCCTATTGCCCTGTGATAGGAGCAATAATCCGGGTGAGAGACTTCGCCTGCTTGCTCAGGGTGCTTAGACTCTGGGAGTGTCATCATCAGATGTTTTATGACAAGATCGAATATCTTCCTTGTCTTGTCTTAGGCAAAAGAGTATGCTCGACCCATCTTTTTCCTAAGAGACGAATCCGGACTGCTCGATTCCTGATCGCGTGGCTTCTTGGACCCGCTTTGTCGCTGTCCAACGCCTTTCCCGCTCTTTGGTTTGTTTCTGCCTCTGTGTCGGGCCTTTTGTATAATGAGTTGGCAAAGAGGAGCATTTTCATTTCTCACAGCCTGTTGAAGGAGGCGTTGCGTCCTGGCTTTCTCTTAGATGGCCATTTCGCGATTATGGTCGTCTCGAACCTTTTGACCTGCTTCCCTTATAAGCTTGTCCATTTGTTCTTCGAACGACGGACTGGGCATTTTCACGGCGGGAGCTCGTTCTGGTTCAGGGTTAGCATCTTCCCACAGAGCATCTCCTTCTTCATCAAAGTCATGTATGACGTAGCAGTCGCGGAGTAGCTCCCGTTTCTCCTGTTGGGCAACTTTCTTTGAGTTCCGGAAACGTTCCAGATCCTGTTATAGAACCGTGCTTGTCGCGCAGTTTGCTTAAGAGATACACCTTGGCGTCTCAAGAGTCTCTTTAATCCGTCCATGTAATATCTGGGCAAACGGATGGGCTGGAGCCTGTCAAGTGTAGAATCCGCGCCATGCCAGATTTCTTTCTTCACTTCGGTTTCCCAGATCGGTAGAATAGGATCGCCTTTTCACCTTCTCGCCTGGGAGGGACATAGAACGTCTGCAGCTCTTCCACATTGTAGGTATCAAGCGCGTCTAGTTCTTTATGATGCTTGGGCGGAACCATGGCAACTTGCAAACTTTGCTCTTCATCAGCGAAGGTTTGTATTGAAGGCCGAGCAGAGAATATAGCATGGACCGCATCTTCCGAGTCGCTGCCGAAGATAAGCATAGGAGCGGACGGTCCCGGCTTGTTGCATTGGGGCGGCCCTAAATAAACTACTTCTTCTTTGTCCTCGGTGTCACTCCCGAAGACCGGAATGGTGATGATAGCTTTGTTTTTCGACTTGTGACATCTTTCCGTGTCCTCAAAGTCTGGTAAGAAGTATTTTGTATCTTCGTACTTGCGGACTTCGTTCACGGAGAATGGGTTTAGCTCCCCTGTCACAGTGTACTCGAGACCATCTTTGAAATACTTCATACACTGATATTGTGTAGAAGGGATGATGTTGTATTCGTGCAACCAGGGCCGACCGAGCAAAGCATTGTAGCATGTTTTGGCATCAATGACGTGGAAATTGATGTCCGTGATGAGCAGCCCAAAGCGTAACGTCGGTATCACGGACCCAAGCGTCCGTGATGACTGTGAGTCAAATCCGGAGATGGTGATCTTATCCCGAGCGAGGTGTTGAACGCTTATGCATATCTCTTTTAGCACCCTCACGTTAAGGAGATTGACGGAGGACCCATTGTCGACCAGGATTTTACCTATCTTTATGTCATGACAGTATCCGGAGACATATAGGGACGGTTGTGCTTGCATGTCCCAAGGAGGAGATCTTCATTGCCGAAGGTGGCATTGGCTGTGGGTACTTCTTCCAGCTCGTTCTTCATCTTTTCCTCGGCAAGAAAATCTTGGAATTGCTCGGGCTCTTGCAATGCCTTGATCAGTGAATCTCTCGCCTCTATAGATAGCAGAAAGGCGTCGAGAACGCTGAGCTGCGAGAGTATCTTCCTCAAGTATGCCAGAATGTTGTAGTCCACCTTACTTTTCTTTAGCGGGTCCTTGGCCGTTAGCTTCTCGACGGCTCGATCATCGAGAGCAATATCTTCAGGGATCTTTTCTTTCCCCTTATCCTTTTTGTTTGAACCTTTGTTCGTAGGTCCGAGATTCTTTTCAGGTAATGTGCGATTGCGCAGCTGAATGCTTTCGCAGTTCTTTGGTTCTTCCTCTTTTCCTGAGGTGGATTCTTTAAAGAGAGGGCCAAGAGTCATTTCTTCGTCAGAGTCTCTTCCGAAGGTGAGAACTTGCGATCCCCCGGCGTTGACCATGCGACAGTTGCCGGTGGTTCTTTTATGCTCCTCAGTCGTATTTCTTTGCTCCCGACGAGTTTTGCGTTTCATTAGCTTAAAATGTTGCCGGTGAGCAACATATCCCTGCCACCATCTTTTAAAAGCGTCGCACTCTTCGGTGGGGTGCGAAATCATTTGATGATATAAGCAGTAGCTAGAATGTGTTTCTGCTTCACCAAGGGCGTTCGCTTCGGAGGGTGGCAGCTTCATTCCCATCGATATGGTTTTGGCGAACCTCTTCCTCACTTTAACCTGTTTTTATTTGCGGCGGATGTATTTTGATCTGGCAGGAGTGTCTCAACTCTCTCGTCCAGTCGCCAGCGTTTGGCCTGTTCAAATATGGCCATCTCACGCTCCCGATCAGCTTTACTTTTCAGAAGAGCTTCATTAGGAATGCATCGATCATTTCATCTGATGGCCCCAGAAGTTCCGGCTCAGACCCTGCCCCCAGTTTCTCTATGTAAGGAGCTTCCTCATTATTTATCGACGAGTGAGAGATCACATGGCAACTTGCCACATAACCTTCAGATTCATCCGACGAGTCTTCTCCATCATCTTCGTCCTCAAGGACGTGGCGGAGAAACTCTTGAAGTGTGACTGGAGTCCGCGCCTTCTGGTTATACTCTTCCAGCACGTCAATCTGCTTTTGCAGGTCCGTGCGCTTGTCGCCAGGCTTCACGGGCTTCTTGGATTTCTTCTTCTTTTTCGAAGATTTCGACGGTTGGGTGTGTGTGCTTTGGTTATCACCACCGATCTTTGGAGTTGGGCGCGGCTTCAGCATTCCTTCGATGATCTCAGGCTCCAGTGGATTCTTCCATCTAATTGCCGAACATGTGTGGAGATCCTTCAGCATTCTTTTTGTCTTGGCTGAAATAGCGACCTCCCATGGAACTTCTTCTACGAAAGAGCATGATGCCCCCGGCGTATCCGTATTCTTGGGAGTGTGTGGCCGAGGCGGGTTCACCTTCCAATTTTCGGATAATACGAATTTACCCTGCCGGTATTGATCTTCTATCCAGCTTTTGAAGATGTAACAATTCTCGATCGGATGGCCCAACATTCGGTGATAAGGGCAGTAGTTAGGATTGCTAATGTCGCCGGGTTACGCTGGGCGTCTTGGCTCCGGCAGACTGATGAGCCTGTTGCGCAGTGCAAGCTCGAATAACCTATTTGTCTTGTCTCGAGGGAACGAGTATGGGCGTCTCATTTTATCTTCGAGAGATCGAGTTCTGTTACTTTGGCGATCAACTGGTCTCGGGCCACCGGGCTGCTGTTGAGCATTGGCAACAACGATCGCTTTTCCCTTCCCATTCTCATTTCGAAAGTCCGACTTTGGAGGAGACGGTCTATGACCCATCTGGTCCATTTGGACCAGTTTGTCGATCAAAGCTTGGAATGTGGTCGGCTTGAAGAACATCATGAATTGGGAAATAGTTGCATGAGGGTCCAGAGTGCCCACAAACATGCCCACCGCCGGTGCTTCTTCGATACGCTGTTCACACTTCGACCACAGATTCTGCCATCGTATGGCGTATTGGACCCACGTCTCGCTTGGCTTTACCCTGGCATTGATCAATGCCGTTATCGGGGTGCGTTCACTAGCATTCGCGAATCACTGGATGAATAGCAACTCCATTTCCGCAAAAGTCTTGACGGAGTCATTTGGAAGTTCGGAGTACCATTCGAAGGCCGTCTCCGACAAGCTGCCGACGAATTGATGGAGCAAAAGCTTATCATCGCCCCCGGTGTTGCCGCAAAGAGCTCTGAACTGGGCGACGTGCTGGTAAGGATTGCCTGTCCCCTTGTACACATGGAATTTGGGGATCGTGTATCCCGGCGGGTATTTTATTTGGTCATACCAGCCTGGATACTGTCGCCCAGTTTTAACGACTTGGCTGGCCGCTTCATTCGCCTGGTGAGCTCGTATTTGCTGAGCTATATAGTCATCTAGAGCGGTTTTGGAAACGGTTTCCTCCTTGGCTGCTGAAAGAGCCGGAGGAGGGTTAGATGTATCCCCTCTGTCTTCTTCAATAATGATCGAAGGGTCTTCAGCTGGAGGATCCGGCTGTAACATCATCCCTACCATGTCTTGGAAGAGAAGCGACATTCGTTTTATATTGGCAGCTTGTTCTACTGCTTCTCTGTCCTTCTTTTCGAGGACTCTGCGTAGGAAGTCAGCGTCGGTTTCTTGTTCATGACGCTGCTCTGATGATACCTCCGGGCTTTCTTTTGGCCCAGTAATTGTAGCCATTGCAGTCGGCATCTCCTGAAGATTCTGCTGTTGTTGTTCTTAAGCCCTTGTTATAGATCGGGTGAGCAGTCGGTGACCCGTCGAAGCGCGGCTTTCCTCTTTTCCGGAATCCATGTAAACAGTATGGACCGTTATGCCCCCAGACTTGGGGCATTTGGGCTCAGCGTCTTTACGATCTGCCGTAGTCATAGGGGCTTTCTCTGGACTCCTTCTCCTTTGAGCGGTTGACATCGAGGGGACCGTTGCGGCGGGCACCCAGGAAGTTGTCGTCCTTTGCGGCTTGCTAGGACGGTTCTCTTCCTGCTGAACCTTCAGCTTCTTTTGTCGGCGAAAATAGTCTTGATCGATCACTGACTCCTGGACACGTCGCCAGACTTTGTAGACTTTAGAGGACAGCTACTGAGAGGGCTGATCCGGCTTTATTTCTGTAACATTCTCCACGGGTGGAGGAGATCTTTTCAATACGGCAGTAGGAGAATTCCTGCGCACCTTGTTCAGCAACTCAAAGCTGTTCTCAGTTGGAACAGCAGCATTGACTTCCACGTTGGGGCTGGTGGAGTTAGCCCAGAGGGAGAGATGCCCCCAACCTTCCTTACTCGACGCCAGTGGCGATGTCGAGCGTGTCGAGCCGATGGTGTTGGTTCGGTGATGGGGATGACTTTGTCTTGCCCCCTGTTCAGGTGAGGCGCCGCTTGTACCAGCCTCTTAAAGACTAACGTCCGTTGAGTAGCGGTATCCAACCTGTCAAAGACAGACTTTTGAGCAGGAACGGGAGCCGGAGTGGGAGCCGGAACAGTCAGTCTTGTAAAGACCGACCCTTTGGCAGGAGAAGCTGCCTTGACGACTTCAGGAGCAGGGATGGCTATCCTCTTCAGAATAATCTTTTCCGGAACTTCAGGCTTCATCATGGGTCCGCATGAACTTTGGCCCAGTCTGGTGAAGACCGAGGCGCTGGGGCTGGATGACCCGTTGAGAGGGGCCGTTGTAGTTGTAAGCCGATCAAAGAACGACTTCTTGGGAGCTTCTTGTGTTGGTATAGGGGCACTGAAGCTCATCGGTAGGAGCATGGTCCCAAAGAACAATCCAGTGGTGGCCCGAGTCACCTGGTCCACCGGCATCGTGAACAAGGAGGCCGCTTGGGGCCCGTAAGCTATGCCTCCAGATGAGGCGGAGCGCGAGTTGCAATTGCAGTTGGAACACTTCACACAAGTAGATGCTATTGATGTTTTGTTTTCTGCGCCAAGCAAGAAAACAAATCTTAGGACCTCGAACCCAAGGGCAACCATATCAAACCGCGATTCGTTCGCGAACACGACACACGAAGTGTGGAGTGGAAAAAGGAAAAGGTCCCACCGGGCGTGCCAGAATCTGTTCCCTGCCGAACACGGAGACGCGACCGTGGAGGTCCGTCTTTCCTGAAATTCGGGGCAGAAACTAATTGGTGCTGTCCGTCCACCTCTCCGAAGATGCCAAGTTGATTTATGGCACCACGTATCGAAGGTTTAGACGGATGCGGCCGATATAGCAGACTTCGTCAGATTCCCCCTTGTTTGAGGGGTTTTTGATTGTGGGGACGCTCCTCCCTGCAGGCGCAAGCCCCTGCAATTAATTACGCTACCGCATCGCGGTAACCACTTTCTCCTTCTCCAGATGGTCACTTCGTGTTGTGGGTGTTTGTTTTGTTTTTGGTTGCCCATGGATTGTATACGGAGACTAATTTATGTTGTCGCCCGTAGGGCGTGGATTAGTCCAAATCCGTATCTTCTTAGATTTGGGTTTGGGGGTTGGTTTTAAGGATACGTTAGCCTCATTTGAGACTAAGATCGACTTAAACATTGTTAAGGATACGTTAGCCTCATTTTAGACTAAGATCAACTTAACGGGATCATTTAGATCCAACAAATGAGTATTTGCACTCTATTGTTTAGTTTAGGGGCATTGCGGTCAATAATTAGTTTAAGGACATTACGGTCCATTTCCAGTTGTAAGGACATGGTGGTCCAATGTTAGTTTTGGGACATCTCGGTCCAGGTTAAGGACATCGTAGTCCATGGGTTTAAGGACCCCACAGTCCAGGTTAAGGACATCGTAGTCCATGGGTTTAAGGACCCCACAGTCTGGGTTAACGACATCGTAGTCCATGGGTTTAAGGACCCCACAGTCTGTAGAAATGTGTGGTTGTCGGGACCCGTTACCTCTCTGAAGACATTGAAGGATTACAATGACAAATATCAGAGGAGTAAAGAGATGTACCCTTGAACCGGTGTGAGTTGGTTGAAAGATTTGTAGTCCAGTTTGGGACTAAGATCTGTTGAAATATTCGTGAGCAGATGGGTTCAGTTCAATATAAGTTGAGGACTTATGGCCAATATTGGGCTAAGTCCAATTAAAATGTTTAACATTTCGTTGTTCTGGCTATTGAGCCTTTATTTGGGCTTGGCCCTTTTAATAATGCTAAGCATTGGGTTCTGACATCTTTTATCTTGTATTGAATGCATAGCATTCATCAGAACAATGTGTGTTCTGACAATGCGCCACATGGCACGCCAGGCGCTTTGTGCCAATTAGAGAGCGCATTGCGCTTCTGTCAAGTAGCGCACACGAAAATGACACCTGTCACGCTTAGCGCTAAGCGCCAGTTTATTAGCGCATTGTGCTTTCAATTTATGAGCACTTTGCGCTGGTTTAATAGCGCACCAGTGAGTGACATGTGGCGTACTTGGCGCTGAGTGCCAGCTCATGAGCGCAGTGCGCTGTTTCAGAAGCGCAAAGCGCAAGCTGTGTCTGTGGTTGACACGTGGCATGTTTTGGCGCTGAGCGCCGGTCCAAGGAGCGCAAAAGCGCAATTCATGAGTGCAAGGCACTTCCCAATAGCACAAAGCGCATTTGATCAGATTTATGATCACAGAACAAGTTTATGTTCTTTTTAAAGGAGGCTTTGCCTCAAGATTCAAGAACAAAAGTTCTTATTTATAAAAGGGCTCTGTCTTTGTAGATCAAGGATCTGTGTGAAGAATATATTCTTCTTTATTATTTATTGAGATCTTTTGATCTCTTTTATGAAAGACCTTGGTCTTTATAGATCTATGATCTTTTTTAGAAGATAGTTCTTCTTTTCAGGAGATGATTTCATCTCTGTATTCATTGTTCATGTGCTTTACCTGGAAGAAATGATCTTCCTTTTCTAAAAGTTTGCTTTTCTTTTTTTGAGTTTTCTTAAAGTTTGTAGGGAGGTTTTCTATATCAGACTTGAAGTCTTGGGGCCTTTATATAGGGCAAATTGATTTGTTGAATCAGTTAAAGAGATTTTTCTCTGATTGATTTGGGGATATTTCCCCACCATTGGATGTTTGATCCTGGGGCTTCTGTTTTACAGAAGGTAATCTTCTTGTTTTTAACAAGATTGGAAAGATCTTTCCATAACAGAATTTTAGTTCTGATTAATTAATAATTTATTATTAGATCTTTTGATCTAACGGTGGGGAATTCTTAATTCCAGCGCTGGCGCACCTTGCGCTGGCGCACCAACGTTTGACACGCGGCGCGCAGCGCGGAGCGCAGCGCACTTTGCGCTGGCGCACCTACGTTTGACACGCGGCGCGCAGCACGCAGCGCGCGCGCACCTACGTTTGACACGCGGCGCGCAGCGCGGCGCGCTGGATCTGAAGCGTTGCTTCAACTTTTTGAATTTTGAATTTCAATACAGAGCTTTGCTCTGATTGGGGGAAACAGAAGCGTCGCTTCATTTCAAATCTTGGAATTTGAACAGAGATTTGCTCTGATTGGGGAAACAAGGAACTTATCCAAATTCGTGGATTCATCATCAAAGTTATCCTCAATATCGATATCCTCAATCAAGTCAAACGTAAAGTTCTCAAACATCTCAACAAAAGCATGGTTTTCAATTGGTTGGGTTTCTAGAGTGGAGACGTAGAGATCAAAGGAAGTGGCATTGGTTTCATTTGAAGGGGACCCTTCACTATCGGATAAATCACACACTACGTAGACGCATAACTCATTAAACATTCTATCTTCGATTGGTGAATCAGTTGGGATACTCGATAGACTTTCGAACTGGAGTTGCGAAAATCAATTGGGAATGGGTAGGCTTGATTTTGAAGGGTAGATTGCGTACTTTCACTATTCAACTCATCAAATTGCTCTATTACCACATCATACATGGGAAAATTTTGAGCTAGTTGGGAACTAGCTGTTGGTTCATAAGGTTGTATGAGGGCAACCATGAATACATTCAATTCCTTCATTTGTTAGCATGAACCTACCAAAAATTCTTCTAATGATTGTTCTAGACTAGATATGGGTTGAGAAGGGGTTTCGATGAAAGATTCAAATTCGTTTGGATATGGGAAACTCCCAAATTGATGTTCAGAAGTGATGTCTACTGAAGGTGCGAAAGTCGGGCGGGATTGATAGAAATTGAATGGTTGCGTGGAATGGGTCGGATTAGGATCAACATCCTGATAGGAAGATGGTTGGAAGTGTTGTCCTAACTAAGTTGGAGTGGTGAAAGATATGAAAAATTGGCTACGGGATTGTGCAATACGTTCAGCAATGGACATCAATTTGAGAGTCGCCACGTTATCCTCAGAAGGGGTATCAACATGAAAAGGGGTGAAAGTTTGAAAAGGTTGATATGACGTGGATAGTGGTGTCCAAGTGGTGTTCCTAGAAGCGTCTATCCGATCTTTCAAAGAAATTTTTGGCATGGATGGATCGTTTTGACATTATACCAAAACAAGAGCTGTATGAAATAATATCTGGTTGAGGGTACCAAAGTTCGGCAAGAGTTGGTCGATATGGGGTACCCATGATATGACAAGAAGAAGAAGGGATGAATAAAAGGTTGTAAGGGTTTTTTTAATGTTTTGTATGTTAGTTATTAACAAAAGAATGAAATATACATACAAAAGATAAAAAAAAAAAACAATCACAACATAATACCACACACCTAATCGGTCTAGAGTTCACCTAGGTCAACTAGACCTGCTCAAGAACTTGATTGTTGGAGTAAAACTATGTCGAGAAACGGGCTCAAGATATATTGATCACGAGGCCAGCTAAGTGCAGAGATAAGGGAAGGTTTTCCAACGCTTTCATGAAGTTCCTTAATTAGAATAACCCTTTCTCTTTTGGCGGTTGCGCCATGAACACTTTGGCTAGTCACCTCGTGAACGATATACCATTAAGCGGTGTTCTAAACACAGTCAACTTCTCCTAATGAGAGCGAAGTCCTTAAAGGTTTAAAGTCTAGTTTCTTTTTAAAATTTGTGCGGGTAAACGTTATACTTAATTTCGTGATTTGTGGGCCGCGGAAAAGGTGATGAAATCATTTACCGTATGTTGTTGGGTTCGCTTGCCCTTAAGTCCGCATAAATGGATGCAATACGCAAATCAATGAAAAAGTTGTTTAAAACATCAAACAATCGTTTTTTATGTTTAAGCGAGGCGCTGCAACAAATACGGATCAGTCACTTTTAGCATTTGGCAGTGAACTTGCAAAGAATACTCCAAAGATAGAATAGTGGACGCATCGGATTTGAGAAAGAAGGTGTTAGGAAATACGTACTGATGTGTTTTGGGTTAAGAAACCCCCGTTGAATTGAATCCGATTAGCTTGAAAAATTCGCTTGCACGAGTCAAACTATCCGGATCTTTGGCACTGTACTTCGCTATCACCTTGGCTTTGAATATACACTTTGCTCCGCACGATCGCTGTTCGCAATTCCTTAAAATATGCAAATGTCGGAAAAATGGATATTTAGTGCGAAAATTGATATATGTGGCCAAACTCCTGCACACACAAAATTATGAAAATCAAACAATAACAATGGAGTACTAACAAAACACTGAAGGTAACCCAAAAAGAAAATTCCCAAACACCCTCAAAGTGGTCGGCGGTAGCGGGTATTTGGAAGAAACCGCTAGACGAATGTAAAAATTAGGTGGTCAATTTTTGTGTGTGTCCTCTATGTTATACTAGTATACTACTGTTATACTTTGATTTTTCTATTTAACCACGGAGTGTTAGCAGGTCAAATTTCCAGAGAGCAAAACGTTAGAAATGTCAATTTTTGTTTTGGTTTTTGAAATATTTTCGATTTTTTGTTTTGTTTTGTTTTTCGGAATAGTGTTAGTGATATAAACAATATATACAGAGATTAACCCGAAATAACAAGAATAAAAACGTTACCATCTCCCTGGTAATGGCCCATTTGATTGAAAGGGATTTTACGTGTCGTATTTAGTTCTAGAGTTAACCGCAATCAAGATGGCGTCGCGCGGAAATGAGTACAGGTCGTTCGCAGGGAGATGATGCGTTCTAAGTTCTTGTTCTCACGAGTTAAGCTGAAGGTCGGAACGAGTTCGATTCTAACCTAAGTGTAACGTATATATGTAACGAAACGTTTATTAGGAATAGAGATAGCTTTGTTTAAGTTAGGAAAATCTGTACTCATCCCTTTGTACTTTACTTGACTTATCGAAGCTGTGGTAATCGGCAACAACATGGATTAGGATGCTTAAACACGGTTTTGAAAAATCCGGCTTATTGACCCTTGTCCTTCCGTTCTTGTCTCTTATCCATCGCCTCCGGCCAAACCAAATGCAACCGGTCACGGTTAGGGATTCCCACTACCGTGGTAGGGTAGGGTGCCTAACGAAGCGCTTGCGTGAGGTTTGGACAGAGTTCGATTAGCAATAGCAAAGGAAATGAGTAAAAGAAAAACATAATTTAAATAACCATTCTCTTTCCCTAACAAGATATACTATTCACAAGTCATAACCAACATCAATAGGAAAATACACAAGAGAAGAGATAAAAGAAAACAACACAGCTAAATAAATTGCAAGTAAGGAAATTGCAAGTAAATAAGAAGTATGAAAATACTAAGAACCATATTGAAAATATAAAGCTTTATTCAAGTTCAAAAATAGGAGTACAAGATAATGAACTAAATACTAAAATCTAACCTTGCAAGCTCAGTTAAGAGGTTGCAAGATAAGATAAAAGAAAAGAGCTCAAGACTAACCTATCTATTATGTACAAGAACTAAAAAATGTAAAGTGGAGATTGAAACTTGGACAAAAGTATGGCAAAGTATCTCCCCTTTTAGCTTGCTCTCATTTCTGGTATTTATAGGCACAAAATCAACAAAAACAAACAATAAAAATGAGATGATGTGACAACATGAAATGACCAGAAGAAAGATGGAGCTCATTGGACAAGGTGGGACCAGCGGTGGCGGCCAATATAGAGTTTCTGCCGGTTTTCTTGGGTGTGGTGAGGCTCGTTTTTGTGTAGTGACCTTGTATGCTCTCCACAATCTCTCTGATATTGTTTGATTCTTCTATATAAGCTTGGTTTGCAATCTGTAGATTTGGAGGGAAAATGTGACTTTAAATCACATCACAACTTCTTGCTTCACTTATCACACACACTTGCCTCATCCACTTGCACAAGTCATGATTCTTGTGTGCCCACTTGTGCTAGGCTGCCTCACCATAGTTCATGCATCAAAAGAGTTTGTGTTTCACACGTGTATCATGTTTGACCATTTTGCATAAAAAATGTGTACACATGAATTGTTTTGCAAAACTCTTTGAATACTGATCGGTTTTCTGTTCCGGTTGCAGTGTCAGCTCACAAATGTCGTATCCGTGTATTTGAGTATGTTTCCAGTATTTTGTCATGAATACTTGTAATATGTATTTATTGAGCAGACACGGGTTAATAGTATCGATATATTACAAAATTGATAATGAATGAGAGGTATTGAAATGCAATTTTTCATGATGAACAAACCCTATCCAATATACTGCTCCTTAGTAGAGGGTAAACTCAAAACTCTGACATCCGCTCAATCATTCATGTCACCTTGGAAGCTGGAACCAGTAACCGGCTCCTGTAGGAGACTGCCATTACCATACACCAAGAACATCCTCTTATGTTTTTCACTTTTTCCCTTTGTTTCTCCAGGATTAGATTAATATCTGCTTACTGAAGCAAGTGTAAAAACAATATCTGGTCGGGTATATGATATTGCATGATTGACTCAATTGCCTAAGCAAATGATATGTCATTCATACGAGTCCTTCTCCTCATCAATCTAAAAGACATCTCTTTAGAGAGGGTGACTCCATCACCTACGAGTACACCACTACACCATGAGTCCTCCATTCTAAAATCCTTTAGAATGGTGTCCAAATACCTAAATTGGGACACTTCCCAAATCTAGATCTAACGCCATAGATCTAATTACCAGAATTCTTGATGCATTATCCAGATCCTATATAGAGAAACAACTGTGAGAACCATAGTTTGACCGATTGTAGTATAGGAACATCACCTCCTATCAGGAGTATGTTATCCAAATCCCAAGACATAACTCCCTATATCTTTCTTACTAGGTTCATCTATTGTTTTGATAAAGTTAATCATCTTGACTGTCATATTAAAATAGATGATCCATCCCCGCTATGCCTGCTTTAGTCTATAAATAGACATAAGCAACTTGCACACCTTCCGCTGCTCCCACTGACTACGATAACCCTCTGGCAGAGTCATATACACGTTCACTTATAAATTCTCATTTACAAAGACGTTGTAGCCATCCTCTTGCCAGATCTCATAATCATGAATAGCAGTAGTGGCAAGTCATATCTGTATGGACTTCAGCGTAGACACTGAAGTAAAGGTTTCATCACAATCTATATCGGGTATTTGATGAAAAACCATTTATTATAAGTCTAGCCTTATCAAGTTAGTACCTTTTCACCAGCACAGATCTCAAAATATCTACTTCCTCCTAATGGGTTTTACCCTTTCAAAAGCACTCACAAATTCCATAATTTACTGAAGTGCGTGGAGTTCAACTTGGATATATTGCATCTGGTCACCTAGAAGTTACCACTTCCTATGACATGCTGATAACTAGTAGGACCACCATAACCATAATGCTAACCTTCCTATCACCGTCTACGAGAAAACCGAAGTATCTTTCTGGTGGATGAGGTCGCCTATTAAATCTACGGAGTGGTTAAGGTTTGTCGAGTCCAATTGAATATCCATGTTCTACTAAATTTTCAGTAAACGTTTGTGGTTCTGGAATCACATTCAGTTTTACCATACTCCTACTTGTTTCTTTTGCAAAAATATTCCTTTTATAAAAAGGTGGCGAGTCAAGAACAATATAACTATTGATCTTGAAAATGGTAGAAGTTAAACTTTTGCGAATACTTGGGATAACCCATAAACTGCCATTACTGAAACGTGCCTTGAGTTTGTCTGGATTCTTCTTTTAAACAGAAACCAGATGACCTCATATCTTAACATTCTCAAGATATGCAACCCTTCTATATCCATATAGAACCAAGGATACTAATTTAGATGAAACCATATTCAATTGGCATGCAGCCGTTTCCAGTGCATTTCACCTAAATGGAAAAAGGCCATAAAATATTACTCACCAAGGAGCGCACCCATGCATGAGTAACCTGTGAGAGAATCAAGTTTTCAATATTTCTACAACGGAATACCAAACATAAATATCTACATCTTCGATCACTTCAAAGAATCATGATACTTCCAGCGTATGGTTCTCTATTTTATTCTTATACCTATAAACTTCTCAAAATATTTAGACCTTACATTTCAACGAATCCGTGTCTAAAACCAGAGAACTCATAAGTAAACTGAATAAAGTAAGATTACCAACCCCTTTTCCTAAAGGACGCCGGACAATATACATTATCATGTATAAGCTCCAAGAATATACTAATTTAAACTCCGTGTGTCGTAAATTGAAAAACTGTATTTTGGTTAAGAACGTCTATACCGTTATTTAATGCAACTTACCTTATACTCAACTGAAAAAGGTAAATGTTTATAACACAATTTTCAAAATTTATATCTCACTTTATAAAATAAAGATACAGATTTATCATTTTAAAAATTGATGCATAACAATGGTTACTCAAAACAAAATATTTGCCGTTAGGCAAAACCAGGCAATTTAATCCAATATCACCAATTACTACGAATTCCGATATTGAGGATCAAATCACCCATTTCGCAATATTCTACTCCTTCTCAGTATCTGAAACGCCCTACAGATGTGAGACTCTAATCTGGTAAATACATACCCTGAAGTCAGAATTAATTGGGAAAATGGTTTTCAATTATAATATCACGGAAATTCAGAAACATAAATGTTTCAAGGGGGTGGCCGGGATTCCTAGTAATTTCTTTTCCAATATCCAGATTCATGACACTAGTTACAATTTTCTTTGCCCACACTTTAATCTCCTTATATGTCTCTACATCTTACCTTCTCTACACCACACTTAGGCTAGTTGGTTTTCTTCCTTCCCTACCTTTCAACACCAGCATAAGGTTTGGAAAAAGACTATCAAATAAGAGTAATAGGTGAATTCTCCTAATACAAGGAGGTCTCGCAACCTGAGAGAAGGTAAAGGGAAGAGACAACAGAATAATCTTATTTAATTTATTCAAAACTAGTGGACATTCTCGGATTGAAACAAGTTTCTTCGAATTTGTATATAACTATACGATGGTCATTCCAAGCAATATGGATCTCTGTAGTGATACAGAGTGTTCTGGAGAAAGTAAAGGGATAGTAGGAGCAGCAGAGAGAGATGTGATTTTGTCATGAATCATGACAATCCAAAACCAAAGTCTATAAGAAAGTTAGGTTAACTTGGTTTATGAGTTTTAGTTTAAGGTAATTAAGTCATGGGTCGCTGTTTGAAAGAAAGAGAAAAGAAACACTCAGCGTGTACTCTATCAAAATTAGATTGTTAATCACTTTATCTAATCAGGATGGCTCCCACTGTTTCCTCAAATTCACCTTCAAACCCTAAAAGGACAACTAGTCGGGATCATATACATCTTACAAATTCACTAACCGTTCAGCCAGGCCAGTGTTGGTACTCAGAGGAAGGTCATTCGTGCTTTCGCACGGACCCAATTAAATAACCCCGTTTCTTCAGAGGCATAATCTTGTTAACACCTTTCTGGACACCTAATGGATTAGCTAGTTATGAAATGAAAATCTTCCGGAAGTAATACCTACTCATCAGTGAGAATCGGGACCCAACTATCATCGCATGATAATCTTGATAGAAGCCAATCAAAATCACCACACTCCAGAAGGTATGCGCAAACTTGGCAAGTTTTGCTTATATTTGAAACTCCCGATATGGTTTTTTCCCCAAGCGGCTTATGACCTTGGCGAAGGTCAACAAATCATAAGTCGCAAGTCAAGTTCTACGCGTCATTGTCCTGATTAATCTAGACTCACCCGCATGAGCCCTTGACGAAGGTCAACAACACTATACGACCGTCCTAAATTAATGCATCTCTATGTTGCAGAAAAGCAACACTTAGCTACCTTACACCATGCCTTGGCAAAGGTCAACAAACATAGCATGAATATTAAGTGCTACTTAACTGAAATGACGGAGAACTACGGCTGGTTTTTGGCAAAAAAAACCTTTAACGTAACGAACTTAATATCATTGAAGGAACTCGAATGGCTTTAAAAAGGAGTGGTTTAAGCTCCGCTTTTAAAACAAGTGGCTTTGAAAAAAACCGAGTGGTTTATAGTAATATAAACTTTTGCTTAAAAACGAACCCCCCGTGAAGGGATCAAGGCACTTTTCTCATCGAATGAAGTGCAGAATACTCCTAACTGAATACTTCTATGCAAAGAAAAAGAATAAAACTATAGTTTTAAATTTGGTTCCAACAACATCATTTTGGGTTTATTTTCTTTGCATTAAACATATAATACAGTCCCATCATTTTAAGTTTCTAAGCCACACCAGAAACAACAAAAATAGCATGTTTTATATGCCATCCGCATTCGCCATGGGGTCCCGGGTCTTCACTGTAAGCTTACTTAACTTACGGTAGGGCGGGGACAAGGCTAGCGCGGATACAAAACATATAAACGCATCTAATATACATATGTATATATATCAACATCACAGTCAAATAATAATCATCACAGACATGCAACAAACAATATGGATTAGTGGATAAACTAGGATCCATGCGTTTCATTTGAGCCCAAATAAAGCGCAACGTTCCCCGGTCGTGTAGATAGCCCGTACAATATCGATCCTAGGCCCTTATGGTGCGGCAAGGCACCTGCCGATTTTAGAAACTGGGTAACCCGTCCTCAATATCATGAGTCGGTCACCCGTCGCTTTCTAGAATCCGTTAACTTAAGCACTCCTCCTGGGTAAATCCTAGTACAGAATAGAAATATATACAGTGGTGACATCGACCGCATTCTGGCCGTGCCCCAATAAAAGAATATACATCAAACGGAAACGACAGCCACAAGTCGACTGCTCGTCCCGAACAAATGAATACATATAAATCACAACTGTACAAACAAATCGCACGATGGGTTATCCAACACGACAATCTGGCTAAACCATCACAAGATATATATATATATAGATAGATATATATATCCAAACCAACATCACAAGTAACGTATGTACAACCCCGTCTAATCGAACATATACAAATTAGACGACGTTTAACAATACACATACACACCTATATACACACCATCATCATAATAGCATGTATAATGAAAACCATGACCTTAGAATTCATCACCCTCGAAGCTAACACTCAAGTTTTCCATCGTCGGAAAAATAGTGCAATTCAACACCCAAAAATCCAAACTTTTTGCAAACCTACGAGTCCTGAACAACTCGTAAAATGCCCGAGTGCCCAATGGGAAACTTGGGCACAATCCAAGAGAGGCCCGGGATCCTAAGGGGGACTTCCCACCACCCGAGACCACAACGAAGTGGTCTCGAGGGGTGAACAGAACCCGATAACACCATAATGGTGCTCTCGGGTTCACCATCCCGAGATCACTTCGTTGTGGTTTGGGGTGGTGGTTCCATCCCTAGGACCCATGCAACTCCCCTAGGCATCCCTCGAACCTCCACGTAAGTTCTTAGTTCAAACCGAGAGCCCGCGAGCTTTGAAAAATGCAAAAAAAACATTGCTTTTTGGGACTGTTTTTACGGCAATTTTTAACCATCAAAAACCAGCCACCAAACTCAAAATAGTTTTGAAAAATTAGCTTCCCGAGACTCCCCGGGTCACCATCGACCCCTTATGGAGTCCCCATTCCAAAACGAGAGTTCCGGGGATCGAATACAAGCTTTAAAAAACCGAATTTTGTAGCAAAGCTAGCTGTCCAAAAAACTGTCGTTCAAAATAGCAACTATTTATGAATTCCGTGTTCACAAAAACTAGTTTAAGCGTATGGTTGGCTCTAAGACCGTGTTAGAATGCGTGTGCACGCTCTGTGTGAGCCGCGGCCAAGGCGAAATGAATTTTATAAATTTTAAAGCATGCACAAGTCGCTGAAAACCAAAAATACATCCATACACTTAAAGTAGCAAAAACAAGAGAACTAGCTACAATCTTTGTAGCATGCAATCTTTGTAGCGTGTCTACCCAATAGTGGAAGACCCTTCCAAACCACGTAGCCGTCGGGAACGCGCTTGAGAGGCGACCGCCCTTTCCGAAGATGATCCACCCGAGAGAAGCCGATCCAAGCTCTAACTGACGCCCCAAGCTTGCTAGAAATGAAGTGAGAGGGATGTAGGATTTTTCCCCTAATTAAAATCTCTCATTTAAGATCAAAAGAGAGCACTCAAGAAAGGAGGAGGAAGATGGTGCCTGGTTAACATATCAAAAATCAAGTGTGCAGAGAATGAGAGAGTGAGGGATATTTTTAAAACCGTTTAAAAAATGTCACAACTCTTTTCTTTTAAATAATGAAACCCATCCCTGCACTTTCCACCTCACCATGCCATGCCACCTCATTTACAATTTCCATAAAAGAAATTCCTAAAATGAGGTGTCCTCCTTATAGAATTATTCTATATAAATACGGAATACATCCCGGGTATATGTATCGAATTACATATATGCGTATCCGTATAAAAATACGAATAGTCAAGAGAGAGAAAATGAATAGTGAACATAATACTAGAATATATATATCAAAATATGTATATGTAAATTATTAAATCAAAACTTGATTTAATAATCCGGCTTAATCCTAAGCGAGCTAATATTATCAACCGTCCGATTAAAGTGCGTGTAACCAGTACATGTATTTAATTGGACCCTTGCACGTATCGATATATGACATCTACGTCATATCATCTGAACCAGGAAAACGCTCTGTGTGGGACTCTAAAAACTCGGCAATATGCTGACAGTGATTACTAGATAAATTCATAACCACAACTACGTCAACGAAACTAGTTGTATGTAACGGCTACCCAGATATATACCGAAAGAGATGTCAACAATCAAGTATGTCCGTACCCTATTGAGCCTGAATGTGATAATCTTCATACAGTTCGGTCTCTTCGTCTGGGAGTATCGCATACCTTGTCTAGGGGGTGGTAAACGTTAGACCCCTAATAACCCGATAAGTCATGCCGATGTGGCTCAAGACCATCTGAGAAACGACTGGTCTCGTTATCAGTAAATCTCAACTGCCCTGACCAGGGTCTTATGGTGTTGACCAACCGAAAACAGCACGACATCAACTCCCAATACCGGGAGAGACGAATCTCTGACGATCTCTTACTGCCTCCATGTGACTCGGGACTGTACCTAACTAAAACCTGTTTGCACGACTCCTTTGAGCCGTGGCAAGGTAGTAATCTAAGTAAAGTGAGAAATCACATGAGGCAAATGACGATCTCAGGTCAAAAGACTAATCTGTACTCATACCATTAGAGAACTGCTATCTGATAATATGTATAATATCATCTAGAAGTTCTCATCGAGTCCGTCCGGTGTACTCACCTTCAGTGAGCACATGTATACTATCTTAGGTGACACAACACCAATGGCTTGTGAGACCGGCCACCGCCCCTCGTCGGGGTCTTGAAATGTATACACTAGTCTACTCCGGAATATCGATGTCCAGTCTCTATACTCTCTCAACTATGGACATTTAAAAATATGCTTATGGACTATCCAGCTCCCACGTATATGATCGACATCATAATGCTGGTAGTCAAGCAATAATCCTACGGGCTTTATCATTATGTATTAGCGACACGTAATAACAAGTAAAACGTATACACATGATGATAAAAACAAACCAGATAGCATACTATTTTCTCGAGCAAGACTGTTTTAGCTGTATTGGTTCTCCTTCAATTATCATAATTGCATATCTACAATTATAATAATTGACTTGAGGACACTATAGTTAAACAACACCTATAGCTACAAACTTGCAATCCCATCTTTTTATTCAACTAGCATGATTAGACTCTTAAATAATAGGCTCAAAGGTAAATTTTATGAAGCATTGAGATAGCACCATCAAACTATAACAATATTTCCGTGAACTCCTTCCAACGGGCAAACTTGTGTGATGGAGGTCCTTTTCGGGTCTCCCTCAGATGTTGTCTTCCGTCGATTGGAGGTGATCTCCTATTGCGTATGGGTCTCGATGGGTTTTGAGGAGATTGGTGATTTGAGAAGTTTAGCGCCGAGTACCTGCAAGGAAGTCCCGGGATAGTTTGGTACCACCGAGGACTCTCCGACGATCAAGTTAGTATTAGATCCGAGCAGCGTAACGGCCTAAGTAGAGTAAAAATGGCTTCCTTGACCCCTCTGTGATAGGGGTTTATATAGTGGCGGCAGCACGCAGCAGCAGGCATGAGAATCTCGCCGCCAGTTACACTTCCGACGTCACGCCTGCGTGAAGAGCGGATCGCCCATTAATGAAGATCGTGATGGCGTGGAACGTGGGATGTTGCTGGCGGAGAATCTGCGTGTAGCGATATTTGCAGAGCGGCGGTTACACCCGTGAGTGGTGGAGTTGGTCGGTCGGAGAACCGAGGAAGATGGCCTTGGTTGGGGAACCCGGGGACGAGCGAGGAGTTTCAGTCTTATGGCAGCTCGGGGCGAGCTGAGAGGCCGAGGAGGCCAATTTGCAGGAGGCTCCGAGGAGAGCCAGCTTGCGCTTGCAGAGGCCGAGGAGGCCAATTTGCAGGAGGCTCCGAGGAGAGCCAGCTTGCGCTTGCAGGCTGGGTATAGGGGTGGCCTGGTCGGCCCCTATAGGCCCCTTCTTTTGAGTTCTGGGACACTTCATTTGCCACGTGGCCTGATCTTGGAGATCGCCAATATTGAGCATCATCATTAGCCCCCCACTCTTGTCCCGACCAGCTAGCGGGTCGGGTCAGGAGTAGACTGCCGGGCCGCCCGGGGTGAGCTCCCTCCTAAAGTTCGTCAGGACGTGTTCCCGGGCTGTCAGCTATCTTTTCTGCCGGCGAATCAGAGCGAGATCTCTGCATTTAAGGAAGATGCGCCGGTTCGAGCATCCTATGAAGCGATGGTCCACATGTCAAGCGTCGGTTGGCCGACACGACGTGTGCAGACCTGCGGCGTCTGATGGGGTGTGGTCCAGTGTGGGAACGACAAGTGGAGCAATCAGAGCCGTTGAACGCGAGGGGGCGTTTTGACGGGAGATGAAGGGCGCCATAGGATGAGGTCGTTTGCGGTGATAAGTAGGGGTGGGGCCCACTCTAAAGCCCTTTCTCTTTCAAATTTCCTTTCTTCTAAGTCTTGGCTGCTCGGCGCTCTTCTTCTTTTGGGTTGGATACATGGTCCGTTCCTACTCTTTGGGTCTCTCGTTCCAGAAGGAGGCCAGCGGCGCAGCCGTGCCCTTGGTTGGCTCGTGCCCTGCGCTAAATGTTCCGCCGGCGATAGGGCCGTCTGCTTCGTTGATGGCTCCTAGTGATTGTTCCGACGGCGGCCAGAGATGTCCATGGTAATCCAAGCCCCAGACGAGAGATGGCGGGGAGGGCGAGGACGGGTTCCCCCTTAAGAGGAAAAGGATAATCTCTCGTGCGCCGCCGTCGAGGGTTCTTGAGGGGATTTTCGTGCAGGGGGGTGACGCCGTCTTCATGGCTCCATCTGGGCTTTCCGTCGCTGCCGGCCTGCTCACCGGGATGGAAGAGTCGGCCAGGGGAAGGCTTCCGCATGGCACCCTGAGGGTCCAACTGGAGGCCATAGCCCAAGAGGCGGTCCAGGTACGACCTTCTCTACGCGTTTTTTTTGACCTTCCTTTCTTTGGCTCGAGCGTCTCCGAGTTTCTCATCCACTTCTCATCAGGTCCTTCAATACTGCGCCCTCGCTATTCGTACGAAGGCCGAAAGGGCGTTCCACACGTCGAGGCCAGTAGAAGCGTTTCCATCGGAGGTCGAGGCCCTGCGGCATGACCTGCGTCTAGAGAGGGCGAGGGTCGATGTCCTGGCAGCCCGCGCAGAGGCTGCGGAGCTCGCCAATTCAGCGAATCGGGGCGCCTACCATCGCCTGAGTGCATCCCACCGAGTTGCCGAGAGGAAGCTGGCGGATCTGGCCGATCGTTTCGCGGCCATAGAGAAGGAGAGAGATGCCAGCAAGGGGGATGCCGAGGCGGCTCTTTTGGCGGCTGAGACTGCCAAGGTTCGGGCTAGGAAAGTTGTGGCCGATTACAAGGTGTCAGAGCAGTTTTACGTCGAGCTTAGAGAGTATTCCACCGTCGCGTGGAATAAGGCTCTGGATGCCGTGAAGGAGCAGCTTCCCGAGTTCGCCGATGGCGAGCTCCATGCCTGGGTCCCACTCCCGGTGGCAAGGCCTCTGGCGGACAACGATGAGGAAAGCGGGGCGCACCCCTGGTGGCAAAACCTCCAGTGGTGAAGCCTCCAGCAGGCCGCGATGAGTGAGGCGCGGGAGGGGGTTTGCGACTTAGGCCCTTTTTTGTAAGCCTCCGGGCAGTTTTTAAGGCTGGGGAGCCTAAAATACCCTCTGTAAAGACTTTGCCTTTGGTAATAAAACTTTTTTCTTTGGTTTCATCGATTTGCACTTTATCTTCTGTTTGTGAAGAATACTCGTAAAATACCTCTGATTGCATTGTTGGGCTTCCATGTTAGGTCGGCTATCTGTCTAGCGATCGTTTGTCGAGTTGATTCCGGTCACTTGCCAAGCGTACCAAGTGCTGCTGAGAAGGAGGCATCTCCATATTCCTGAAGTCGAGGGGTGATCGCTCAGACTTGGATAGACCTGATGCTTCTTATTGGGGCCTCGGATCCTCCGCCTATGACTGGCAGAGGGATGTCCGCCGTATTTGTGCCGAGCATGAACGGTCTCAGAGGATGAATGAGCATGAATGAGCATGGATGGGAAGCTGCTCGGTTGCCTCTTGGCAAGGGCTTCAATCTCTGGTGTCGGGGGTAGGGAGCTACCAGCCGGAGATAGTCGAGCAGGGTAGCTGCTGAGCTGCCTCTAAGGAGGGCTTTGATCCTCAGCATCGGAGGGGCTGTAAGAAGCCCACTAAGGATGACCAGGCAGTGAAGCTGCGCGGTTGCCTCTTGGCGAGGGCTTTGATCTCTAGCGTCGTGGGTAGGCAACTACCAGCCTGGGATGACTGAGCGGGATAGCCGCTCGGATGCCACTTGCGAGGGCTTCGATCCCTGGCGTCATGAGTAGGGAGCTACCAGCCGAAGATGACCGAGCAGGGCAGCCGTTCGGTTGCCTCTTACGAGGGCTTTGATCCTTCAGGATGGGGACCGAGCAGGGTTACTTCCCAGTGCCTCTTGGCGAGGACTTTGATCCATATCGGTTGTGGTAGGAAGCTACCAGCCGGGGATAGCCGAGCAAGGACTCGACTACCTCTGGGAGGACTTTGGTCCTTAGCACGGGAGGGGCTGTAAGAAGCCTACCAAGGACCCTTGGCCAGGTGGGGTTACCGCCCGATGCCTCTTGGCGAGGGCTTTTGTCCTGAAGGATAGCCGAGCGAGGGATCCTCGGGCCCAACTGTCTCTGGGAGGGCTTTTGATCCCTGTCGGTCGTGGTAGGAAGCTACCAGCCGGGGATAGCCGACCAAGGTAGGTGCTGAGCTGCCTCTAAGGAGGGCTTGGACCCTTAGCGTTGGAGGGCCATATGAGGCCTGCTAAGGATATCCGGGCAGTGAAGCTGCGCGGCTGCCTCTTAGCGAGGGCTACGATCCTTAGCGTTGCGAGTAAGGAATCTACCGGCCAGGGATAGCCGAGCAGGGGAGCCGCTCAGCTGCCTCTACGGAGGACTTTGATCCTTAGCGTTAGAGGGGCTGTAGGAAGCCCACTAAAGATAACCGGGCAGTGAAGCTGCACGGTCGCCTCTTGGTGAGGGCTTTGGATCGCAAAGACAGAACTCTATTCGAGATGTTCCGACGTTTCTTTATTCGAATGGACAGGATTCTTAGAAAACATTTACATCATCTTTGCGAAAGGAGGGGTACACACTTGTTGGCAATAACCTCATTGGTATAGCTTGAGCTTCTCGGTGTTGTAAGGCCACGGGAGCTTGCGTCCATCTGCGTCTTGTAGACGATAGGCTCCGCCGGGGAGCGCCTCAGAGACGAGGAAGGGACCATCCCACTTCGAGGAGAACTTGTGAAGCCTGCCTTAATCAATGAACTAGTTTCGCCGTAGCACCAGATCCCCGGTCTGGAAGGAGCGGTGCTTGACCCGAGCGTTGTAGTATTGGGCTGTTTTTGTTGATAAGCGGCAGCCCTGATCTGAGCCCGGTCTCTTTTCTCCAACAAGATGTCCATGTTGGTCCGTAGCGCCGAGGTGTTCGCATCATCATCGAAGTGCTCGACCCGATGACTGGGTAGCCGATCTCCGCTGGGACCATTGCCCCGGTCCTGTAGTAGAGCCTAAAGGGGGTTTCCCCGGTGGGGGTCTTCTTTGACGTGCGCAGGGTCCATAAGACCCGAGGCAGTTCTTCGACCCAACTGCCTTGTCGCCCTTCTAGGCGGGTCCGGAGACCTCGGAGGACGTCTCGGTTAGTGACTTCGGCCTGCCTGTTGCATTAGGGATGCGCAACCGTGGCGAACTTCATGAGGATATGGTATTCTTTGCAGAAGTCCTTCACTTTCTCGTTCTCGAAGTTCGTCCTATGGTCGGTGATGATACATCTCGGGATGCCGAACCAGAATATCAGATTGTTTTGCAGGAACTTGATGGTCGTGGCGGCGTTCGGTTTCCTGATGGGGACGGTCTCGATCCACTTGGTGAAGTAGTCTACTGTGACGAGGTCATATTTGTGCCCACTTGTACCGGTAGGGAACTGGCCGATCATATCCAATCCCCACTGGGTGAATGGCCATGGGGATGTTAGGGCGATCAGCTCGGTAGCGAGAAGGAAATGGATGCTGCCGTGGAGCTGGAAACTCTTGCATCTCCTGACTAGCTTCTGGGCGTCCTCATGAATAGTGGGCCAGTAGTACCCCTGGAGCAACGCCTTTTGGATCAAGGTTCGGGCCCCTTGGTGCACACCGCCAACCCCCTCATGGATTTCCCGAAGGAAGTAGTCGTCTTCGTGGGGGTCAATGCACCGGAGCAGGGGCTGAGTGAAGGACTTCTTGTAGAGGTTCCCATTGCTCCAGATGAAGTGGCGGGCTTTGGCCCGGAGACGGCGGGCGGCTCCCCGATCTTTTGGGAGCGTACCATCCTTCAGGAAATCCACGAGGGGCTTCCTCCAATCTTGGTCGCCTTCCTGCGCCGCGTATACGTGGAGTGTTGTCGCTCTATCTTCCACGCTGGGCTGAGGAAGGGTTTCGAAGAGGATAGACCGCTTATTGTTGGCCGAGTATGATGAAGCCAGCTTTCTCAGGGCGCCGGCTTGGGCATTCAGCTGCCTGGGTATTTGTTCTACTTGGACTTCGTCAAAGTTCCTCCGGAGTTTCCTCACCTCGTCCAGGTACCTCATCATCAGAGGCTCCCGAGCTTCAAAGCAGCCGGTCACTTGACCGACGACAAGGGCCGAGTCGCTGCGGATTCGGATTACCTTCAGTCCCAGCCCGGCGGCCATGCGCAGTCCGGCCAGGAGGGCCTTGTACTCTGCCGCGTTGTTCGAGGCTTTGAAACCGAGCTTTAGAGAGTACGCCATTTCCACTTCGTTCGGGCCCCGGATAATGAGGCCGGCACCACAACCTTCCTCGATTGAAGACCCGTCGACGTAGATGACCCACTCAAGAACCGAGCCAGGCCTCTCCGTGATGGGACACTGAGTTGCGAGGAGCAGCGTGGACTCCGGTTTCTTGCTAGGGATGGTGCATTCAATGATGAAATCGGCCAGGGCCTGCACTTTGATGGCCTGCCTCGGGTGATATTTTATGTCAAACTGAGATAGTTCCCACCTCCACTTTTCTAAGCGGCCCGAGGATTCTGGTGATGCAAGGATAGCCCCCAACGGGCACTCGGTGAGGACGATGATGGTGTGTGGTTGGAAGTAGTGCCGCAGCTTACTTGAGGCCACCACGAGGGCCAAGACAATCTTCTCTATGGCTAGATATCTCGTTTCTGCATCCTTAAATACGTGGCTCACATAGTACACCGGCTTCTGCGCTCCACCGACCTCCTAGACAAGCACCGAGCCTGCTGCTTGGTCGGATACCGCCAGGTACAGCGACAGCTCGTCTCCTTCAACTGGTCGGGTGAGCAGTGGTGGCGTCGCGAGGTGCTTCTTCAATTGGTCGAAGGCGGCTTGGCACTCCTCCGACCACTCGAACCCCAGGATCTTCCTCAGAGCCTTAAAGAACAGGAGGCATTTCTCCCCTGACCTGGACATGAAATGGCTCAGAGCGGCGACTCGTCCCGTGAGCCGCATGATCTCGACGTTGGTCTTGGGCGCGGCCATGTTGAGGATAGCGTCGATTTTCTTTGGGTTAGCTTCGATTCCACGGTGAGTGACCACGAAACCGAGGAACTTTCCCCGGTGACTCCGAATGCGCATTTGGCGGGGTTTAGCTTCATTTTGAACTTGCGGAGTACTTCGAAGGCCTCGCCCAGATCCCTGGCATGGTCGGCCGACGAGACGGATTTGACGAGCATATCGTCAACGTAGACTTCCATATTCCTGCCAATCTGTGGATTGAACATGCGATTGACTAACCGTTGGTACGTGGCCCCGGCGTTCTTGAGACCGAAGGGCATCACCTTGTAGCAATATACCTCCCGGTCCGTTGTGAATGCGGTGAGATCTTCATCTTCTGGATTCATACGGATCTGGTTGTAGCCGGAGAAAGCATCCATGAAGCTCAACAGCTCTTGGCCGGCCGAGCTTTCTACGAGCTGATCTATCTGAGGGAGTGGATAGTTGTCCTTGGGGCAGGCCTTATTGAGGTCGGTAAAGTCGACGCACATGCGCCACTTCCCGCTTGACTTCTTGACCAGAACTACGTTCGCCAGCCACTCCGAGTAAGGTACATTCCTAATGAAGTTGGCGGCGAGAAGTCGATCAACCTCCTCTTCGATAGCCTTCTGTTTGACCGGGGCGAAACTTCGCTTCTTCTGTCTGACGGGTCGGGCCGCAGGATCAACCCCGAGCTTGTGGGAGATGATTTTGGGGTCAATCCCAGGCATGTCAGTAGGTACCCAGGTGAAGACGTCGGAGTTATTTCTGAAGAATCTGACCAGGTCATCTCGCTGAGTCCCTGTCATGAGTGATCCGACCTGGACGGTTTTTTCCTCGTCCCCTTGTGTCAGGGGCACCTCGGTCGGTGGTTCGACCGGCGTCCCCCGGACCTCCTTCCGCTCGTCTCGGGTGTCCAGAGAACCCTTGATGTCGTTATTTACCTCAGCGTCGTCGGCCGGCTGCTCGGACGAAGTCGTTTCAGTAAGGCATACCTTCGCGACCCGTTGGTTCCCATAGACCCGACCTATCCCGCCCTGATCGAGAGGAAACTTCATTGCCAGGTGGTAGATCGATATCTGGGCCTGGAAGGAGTTCAGCATCGGGCGGCCGAGGAGGATATTGTAGGCCGATGGGACCTTTACTACGATGAAGTCCACAGGCAACGTACGTATGTGGCCGAGCTTCCCGACGTTGAACTGCAGGGTGACCACCCCTTGTGCCAGGATGGAGTGGTTGGTGAACCCTGAAAAGACGTGGGAGGTCAGTTTCAAGTCTACTGGGGTGAGCCCCATGCGCAGAAAGCAGTTGTGGAAGAGGATGTCTGCCGAGCTGCCCGAGTCGACAAGTATCCGGTGGACCTCGTACCGGTGGATTCGGGCCGTGATCACCAGAGGGTCGTTGTGGGGCATGGATATGCCGTGGAGGTCTCCGTCGCTAAAGGTGATAGACTCGTGGCCCTTGGCCTTTTTGCTCGGGCCGCCGTTGGTGTTTGTTGTCGGCGTGGGGCGCCGAGTCTCACAGGAGCTCGACCGGCCCCCTGTCGTCAAGACCATGGTCTTGATGGGCCTCGGTTCCTTCCGGCGAGGTCCCCTATCCCTACCGGGGCGGGGCGACAAGGCTCGAGGCGAGGCTTTCCAACGTGGGACTTCGAGGTTGAATGGGAAGTATCGAGGATCCTGCGAACGCCGGAGTCCGCGAGGCGGTGGCCGGCGGAAGAGTCGATGACATTCGGTTGAGGTTCATCCGCGCCTCCGTTGAGAGGGAGGTGGCGGTTGGTACTTGGATCTTCAGGATGGTTGCTTGCCATGTAGACGGAGATCGGAAGGCCAACTTTGTTTTTGTGGAGTTTGCGTTCCCACAGACGGCGCCAACTGATGGAGGTCCTTTTCGGGTCTCCCTCAGATGTTGTCTTCCGTCAATCTCCAGGTGGATTTTGGAGGTGATCTCCTGTTGCGTGTGGTTCTCAATGGATTTTGAGGAGATTGGTGATTTGAGGAGTTTAGCGTCGAGTACCTGTAAGGAAGTCCCGGGATGGTTTGGTACCACCAAAGACCCTCCGACGATCAAGTTAGTATTAGATCCGAGCAACGTAACGACTAAGTGGAGTAAAAAATGGCTTCCTTGACCCCTCTGTGATGGGGGTTTATATAGTGGCGGCAGCACGCGGCAGCAGGCGCGAGAATCTCGCCATCAGTTACGCTCCCGGCGTCACACCCGCGTGAAGAACGGATCGCCCATTAATGGGGATCGTGATGACATGGAACGTGGGATGTTGCTGGCGGAGAATCTGCGCATAGCGAGATTTGCGGAGCGGCGGTTACGCCTGTGAGTGGTGGAGTTGGTCGATCGGAGGACCGAGGAAGACAGCCTCAGTTGGGGAACCCGGGGACGAGCGAGGAGTTTCGGTCTTGTGGCAGCTCGGGGCGAGCTGAGAGGCTGAGGAGGCCAATTTGCAGGTGGCTCCGAGGAGAGCCAGCTTGCGCTTCCAGGCCGGGTACAGGGGTGGCCTGGTCGGCCCCTGTGGGCCCCTTCTTTTGAGTTCTGGGACACGTCATCTGCCACGTGGCCTGATCTTGGAGATCGCCAATATTGAGCATCATCATTGTGGAATATAATTTTGTTCATTTCATTCATATTGGGAACGAGATAACTTAGCCTAAAATAAACTAGATACAACATTTTTTGACGAAAATTGTGCTTAGACAAAAATACCTTAGGTTCAAGTTATTTTGCAAGTTTAATCGTGCTCTCTCAATAACCTTGAAAATCTTAGGGTGCTTTATTAAATTCACCCATCATTGCAAAGGACAAAAGGAATTGATTTAGACATAGGATGCAACCGAAGTCTCGATTCTCCAGTGGTCTCATTTAATTCTCCATGTTAAAGTATTTCACCAAAACTTTTAGGAAAATGAATAATGGGAAAGATGGTCCTCAATTGAAATGAATGGAAAATAAAATCATCTAAGGGCAAGCTTCTTCTCTCTATATAATTTAAGATCAAGAAGAAATATTCATATATAAATAAATAATTGATTCTATTACAAATTATAGATTTGGGAAAAGTGAAAAATTTTAATTGATTGATCAAAATATAATATATAATATGCCTCTTTATATACATAGCATAAGATGAATATATGCACATATTAACAGATTCAATAAATTATCTTAGTACAGGCTTTTAAAAAACAAATTAACAATAATTTAATTGAAAGATCCCCTTTGGGGTACGCTACAAATAATATCTCTCTACAAATTCACAATTTCGTGTCCTTGACATTTATCACATTTGATAGAACCAAATTTCTTAGAGAAACTCAGTCACTTTTATGAAATTTAATGTATCGACCTGACGAAGAACAATGGAAACTCGACTGTCTAGAAATGACAAGCGATGATGGCGACGACGACGAAGAAATTAAGAACTGGTTCGACTCCGACGCACGAAATCTACCCGAATCACTTGGTAGTCGAAAATACAAAGCCGAGGGAGAATTCCCATTCCTGTGTTGAACTATGGCCTTGTACACATATGGGATGAGTCCTTCCATTTTTTTCTTGTTAATTGAAAAAGCTTGAGAGAGAGAGAGAGAGAGCTTGTGTCGAGAAAAGAAAAGGTTGAGATTTTTGAGTTTGAGAGAATTGTAGCAAGTTTTGAATAAGGAAAATGTGAGAGGGGATTGGTTAATAAAGAGAGGGAGAGGGTTCAGTGGAATCCAACTGTTGCTTTAAAAAATTAGGGGAGAAAACGTTCGAGGTCGGAAATGGCAGCTTGGAAGGCGATGTTGGTCTCTTAAAAGAAACAATGTTTTCTTTGGGTACATTGATGTATAATTCCATATTAAAATATGTAAATATATACGGATAGTCCAAGCTGACTCCGTATCTGCATGTGATTCTGATTTTTATCAAATACAAATAGATATTTTTATTTCCGGTGACTATCTGAATCCATATCCACATCTGTCAGTAGCCACTAGATACGGACATAGCAACACCTATATTCGATCCCTATCCGCACCCGATATCAAAAATAGTAAATTTTGGCTTTATTGAGTATGCTTTTTCCAATATTCATTCAATATCTTTTCGTCAAAAAAATTCCATTTAATAGCCGTGTCCGTCTTCGACTTTTACCAGATATGGATAGTAAGTTTCATTTTCGATAACTATCCGTATCTGAATTCGAATCTGTCTAGACTTGCCGATGGTAACATTTATATTTCTTAACCAGTATCAACTAAGATCCAATTCTTTGGCTCAAAAATCCAATTAGAAATTATCTAACCAATACTTTAGTAAGACATTATTTAAGAATAAAATAAACTGAAGATGGCGTTCTCTCATTAAGGAATTACAATGCAAAATGAGTTGGCTTTTAGAGATCGGCCCTTTTTTATTGAAGCAAAATAACTGCCTATATCACTGACTCAGTTGGTATCAATTTTTTTTAATATAAGACGTTGCAAGTTCCATCCCGAAGGTCGATTTCTAAAGGGAAAAAAAATAGCTGTCACATTTTTCACGTTAACTCACTAAATCCCACCACTCACTAAATCCCACCACCGTTTTCTAAATGGCAACCACTACCCACGTTTTCCTCATTATTTTAACAATGAGCATGTTGAATGATGAGAAATACTATGTGCAAAGCACAGGGTATTTCCCTATAACGGTTAGCTGGTGCCCATTGAGTGCTTACAGCCCCAACCATGCATTTTTAAGCTGGATGTTTCCTGGAACTACAGTTCTGAATTTCAATAAGGAAATGCATACGACAGCTCCAGTTTGACCTCTGCCTGGATGAAGGCTGCAAGGCTTCTACCCAAAACTTGTCAACCTTAAAACTTTCTTTGCTGACGTGTCAAAGATGAGGACCACGATGATGACAATAAAAAATAATTCATAAACAAATTTCATGCGCAACCTACAACATAATTCATAAACAAATTTAACAAATATCGAAACTTACATTAGTGAATGCTACAGTCTACACTAAACGCTACACAACATTCATGCAGTAAATTGTACAGAGAGCAATGCTAGCAGCGGCTGGCCTACAGAGATGGAAGAATGACTGGAAAACCCAACTCGATCCAAGCGATTTGTATGTTTTCAGTTTCAAGTTCGATTTAGTTTTTGCATCACACATAATATAAACTTGTCTTCATCGACAATACCAAAATTGGGTAGCAGATGCACACCAAGGGGAATAACCGAATTCATGTTGGGAATTCTGCTAGCGCGAGCGTGTGCCACCAGCCACAAGAGACATTTGATAGTCGAAATTTCTCCATGGGGACCTGTATCGGCGTGCTTCTGTCTACTGAATCTCCCAAGCCAAGCTGCAGAGTTAACAAATAACAGTGAGTTGGTTGCTGAGGATATAAAAAATATGGTTAATTGCACGACCCTAAAAACATAATAGAGGATTCGCTGACTGTATGATACCTGACCATACTTGTTCCAACCCCAGCAGAATGCATCACCGTCCTCTGAAAGTATCAAGAAGCAACAATTAATCTAATAGACCGATCAATTCATTGCTTTCCAACTATTGTTATATCCAGTAATGAGACAAAGCATACTGTTTACCTGTGACTATGGCGCTGTGGCGCGCTCCACAAGAAACTACTATAGCGTTTTTGTTCTGCAGACACTCAGCTTCCAAAAGTTTCGGTACAGTCTGCATAGAAAATACATGGCTGATGTAAATTGGTTCGCATTTTCTACAAATGTGGCAGGGTTTGCCGCAACCCCCCCCCCCCCCCCCCAAAAAAAAAAAAACATCTTCTCATGTTCTAGCAAGTTTGCATTTTTTTTTAAAATCGTTTATGGGATCACAGATAATAGGATTGTATTTCGTGGTCTGGGTTTCTCCATGCCTAGGAGATGAGCATGCACAAAATTCCAGATGTCCCTGCCAAGCCCATTGCACCAGACTATGAAGCATGGAAATGAATAAGAGTATCCGATACGATACAATTCGGATATGTGGAAACAGGATGTTCCAAAAACCTAGGATACAAGATACCTTTTATACATCATATTTTTTAAATTAAATATACATATATGTTAATGTTTTAATATATATGCATGAATATATCACTTAATAATAAGGAAAAATCACACCATATATATTCCATTAACACTTTAGCATTTTATTCTAAAATAACAATGGTAGCATTCTAATGTATCATGTTTGAAAGGCTTTGATTTACAATATCAATTCGATCCCGTAGTTTCCATGAGTATCGGTATCAAATACGCATTTCCGATACGATACATGAGGTGATTTAGAGTTTCCATGCTTCATAGGCACCAGAACTCCGATGTTATAATGTGGATTGAGAGGTATATTATCGCATTCTAACAGGCCACTGCATGTTGGGTGTCTTTTTATGAGCAGGCTTTTTACACAGCAGCATTCTTTTAAAGTAATTCATTTTTCGCATGCTTCTTGTAGGATTTGGATCTAGGTTGATCTGAAACCATTTCAAATGTCCTAGCCACCGCACCATAACTCTAAAGTTATGATGAGGTTTGAGGGATCTATTTTTATACTCTATCAAAATACCCTATAGCTTATCTCTCCTCTTTCCCATTATTCTAAACATTTTTTTCCCCTCGATCTAGGAGAATAATATCAGAATCCTCTCTGCCTGCAGACTTGTCGACCAGGCTTAAGGATATCGCACTAATTAATAATTGGATTACTAAAAGAAAGGGTTGGCGTCAAATTGACAAATGCTTGTCAAATTTTGCCAACTTTTCATGCAAAATAGTTTCATACCCAACCAATATTATTAAATGGCTTATTATAAAGAATTTTGATGATAAAGCAATACCAATGTCAATACTAATACACCCAGTGTTGCAACCTGCAAGCGAAACCTCAAAAAGTTCAGTCTGGTAACCTTTGAGAGTGACATGATTTTTTCTCTTGTTTTTCAAGGGGTGGCGATATTTTTAAGATGCTTATTCTATATCTCTCTTTGCGGGATTTCGTAATTTATTATTTCAAACATTGAATGAAAAGTTATAGTTGGTCAAAGTCATACCAATTCTATCCATATCCCCCAACCCCAACAAAAGAAAAAAGAAAAAACCCAACCACAAAAAAAAAGGCCGACCAAGCTATTAAGAGGTTATCTACATGAGTTAAGTAGACTAACCTCAGCATGATCAGAGCCAGTCCCCAGCTGCTCAAACTGATTTCCACCAAACGAATACACATCACCATCAGCTGATATACAAACAGTATGCCAAAGGCCAGCAGCAACCCCTTGCATCTTCACTCCTAAAAGAGACGACACACATTTCGGGCTCAGCTCATCATCTGTACTCCCTTGGCCACACTGAACCACAATAAAGCGAGCAGAAGGGAAGGAAGGCAATAGATAAAGGCATTAGTATTGTTAGTCATCCAATTAAGACGCCAAAAATAGGTTTTAAAAATAAGAGCAAGAAAGGTTATATCTCATGTTATGGGGAACCTCATCTTGAACATTATACTTTGCTTTTTCTCCATCTTTTCTACTATACCTACAGAGCCATGATTCGGGAGAATGGTCAATACTGTACAAGAACATTGAGGCAATTCGAAAGGATATATCTGTAATAATGCATGCATGCTGTGGAATATGTAACAGGATCCGGCTATCAAACTATTGTTTTCCTTTATAGGTAAGCACTTGTAGAGGAAGACAGGAAAGAACTTGAGAAAGATAAGCAGCAAACAGTACGTCTCCCAAGTCGTCCTAAAAACCACAATCTCACAAAATATGCTGTTCTTTTTCCTATACTTAAAAAGACAAGTTAAGACGATATCCTAGGTCACCATCATTCTAATTGCTTGTTTGCCACATCCTCAAAAGAGAACAAAGGTAACTCACTAAAATAACAATTAATGCATGTAGCATCAGGGGCGGAGCCAGAAAATTTCCTTTTTGGGTGGGGGTGGGGTGGGGGTGGGGGCTGATAAAAGCATATTCTCTAATATAAAAGCCATACTGCGCTTACCTTTCTCTATTTTTATAATGTAGATTCATGTAAGGCTTTAAATAGATAGAACCTACATATTTTTTATTTGCAATTTTGAACATAAAATTATGCTAAAAAATAAGTGATTTAGTGGCGTCTAATTTATGAAGTGACTAGAATTAATATATATTATTCAAAGTAGATTGTTATGTACATATTATTTTCTTTATTGTTTTTTCTTCTATAATATAATATTTATAGTTGAAATAAAAAGAATAGTACATATATGATATATCAAACCCAAATATATCCTATTAAACATACACTTCACACTAATTGCTAAAACTCTAAAAGTCTACAAAGGGTTATAGATTCTTGCTAAATTGCCTAACATATGGCCTCTAAAATGAAATAGTAATTAAAATGCAATATCTCTACCAATGGTCTATAACTTCCCTTTAAATAAGACATTTTCGTATGTATAGTTATAGTAAACTTTAAAGGTATTGAAAGTGTTGCGAATAAGGCAATCACAAAGCACAAATACAATCGATATAGAGAAAAGTATCAAACCATATGCAAGATAAAAATACAAGTCAAGGTTCAAAAACTCGGTTTCGGTTTCGGTCTCTCATAATTTTATTAGTTTCGCTGGGATTCGGCTAGTTTCGTTAATCTCGGTTCGGGTTTCGGTTTCGACAGTAATACAACATACATAAGTGTAGATATATTAAATACTTAAATTTATTGTTCTATATTACACGACAATGATCCAACTATTTAAAAATCCAGCCATGATACAAAATATATTGAAAAGTGTATTTAGATAAGTATTAATATAAGGTTTGGGTTCACTTTTTGCGGTTTTCTAACAACGAAGGCCTATAATGATCACAATGACAGTAAACATGGTATTAAAAAATAAGTTTTTAAAGGTTTTAACCGAAACGATATTGTATGGTTAGTTTCGTATCAGTTTCGGATTTCGTATCGGTCTCCACCGAAATCGATATGAAACCACCTCGTATCGGTGGTTTCAGCCGAAACCTCAAATCTAGATACGAGTACTGACCACAAAACAAATAGACAAAAACGAAGCTTTATTAATTATCAAATTCGGAGTACAAAACGGTGGAGAATACAAATCCCTCTCAAAAAACCTTATAGAACTCTCACAATACAATAGGTTCTCTCAAATCTAATAATTGCAACATATTTAGGGTTAAAATATACTATCATATAAATAGGATACAAAAGATATTCCAAAAAAACTAATTTCCTAAGGAAAATTGTGTCTGGCCTGAAGGCAAACGTCTACCCACAAATGGATTGACGTCTGTCAAGGTATTCACCGAAACTCCAACTCTCTGTCCAAAACAACAAACGTCTGCGCATATATAGATAGACATCTGTCAAGGAATACACCGTACTCCAGAAAGACAAAGCAATGGCAGACGTATGGTAGAGACTCTGCACAGATGTCTGTCGTCTGATACGAGAGATGAACTCGAATCTTCGTTTTGTGATAACACCGGATCTTAGGGAAATCTTCAACGAGGAATGTGAGGCACACATAACAAATCACCATCTTACTTCGCATTCTCCATCAAAATAATAACAGCTCCACCTTCACTACAAAACCCTTCAATGGCTCAATTAGTGCTACACACTTCAATTAAATTTAAGCAATAATTAAACTTAACAACTGAAAGAGACTTCGTCAACATGTCGGCCGGATTGTCCGTTGTGTCAATCTTCTACACAATAATGTCTTCTTTCTCAATGATCTCCTACACGAACCCATACCTCACGTCAATGTGCTTCGTCCTATCATGATACATCTGATTTTCCGTCAAATGAATAGTGTTTTGGCTATCATAGTAGACTGTTATGGTATTTTTTAGAATACCAAGTTCCGAAAATAGCCCCTTCAACCATATCGCCTCCTTAACGGCCCCAACAACAGTAATAAATTTCAGCTCTATAGTAGACAACGCTACCGTAGGCTACAAAGAAGTACGCAAACTGATGGTACATCCTCCCAAGGAGAACACATAACTGGTGATCGATCTGCGTCTGTCAAGATCATCTGCATAATCGAAATCGCGCAATCCAATCAAATTGCCGTCGTTCCTTCCAAACACCAACCCCATATCAAACGTACCTCGCAGGTATCGTAATATCCATTTCACCGCCTGCCAATAGCTTTTGTCAGGAGATGCCATATAGCGGCCAACACTAACGGCATATGAAATATCAGGTCGTGTACAAATCATGGCATACATAACGCTACCCACCGCACTCGCATACGGAACATTAGATATATATCTAATCCCATCCTCTTTTTGCAGTGATGAATGAGCTGAAAGTTTAAAATGAGCATGCAATTTTAAAAAATCTAGAGTGCTAAGAAACCCTAAACCGATGATCAAACTAGAGGATTAGGGTTAGACGACATAGCAAGTAAACATCTTTACTCTAAGTGAACAAGGAATACAACATTTGTAGACCGGTCCTTCATTTCAAAAGCTCCGTATAGTAGCCTCTTTGCTCCAAGTAGTGGTCTTCCACACTTTTGTTAGGCTCCACTAGACGAAAGGAATAAGCTTGCTTGAAGAACTTCGAGACCGAAAATGATCTACGTCGAAAAATCTCTAACTCAAGCTACCTCTTCACTAATTAAGAAATAGTGAAGCAAACAAGCTATACTAAATGGCTAGTCTAGTGTAGATTGATGAAGTATGAATTTTGCTCACTTTTGAATTATTTTTCTCTTTCTTTTTCTTCACCTCTCTTGAAGCTAGAGAGCAAGAAGGAGATGAAGAAGAAACTCAAGAATGATCAAGTGTGAACCATGGGTGAGAAAATATCATATATATAACCCATGTAAAGACTTAACCAAGGCTAAAAATAATGGTTGGGTTAATAAATATCTAAAGTAAAACAAAATTAGTGGACTAAGTCAATGGTTTCCATAAGTTTCAAGCCATGACTAATTTCCCCCTAATTTTGATTTTCCCTTAATAATTAAATCCCCACATTATTTTAAGTATGGTATGAGTCTCATACACCCAAATCCAATGTATCGTCTAGCATGACACAAAATAAATACATTTATATCACATAAATATTAAATGTATAATGAGAAAAGAAATTCTTAAGTGAGCTGATATTAGTTAATGTATGTTAATATATCAAATATATAATAACATATTAAATTATTAAATCAAGATTTGATTTAATAACCCGGCGCATACAACCGACTAATATCATTTATATGCATAACACATATACATATAACATATCATTGAATCAACACTTGATTTAACAATCCGGTTATATCACATATAACCTGTATTACGAGATTGGAATACGGTATCATATACACGTAATAATTTCGGTTCCGCACATATCACATGTGTGCCCTACTTCGTTTCGCATGAGCTAGGAAACCTCTGTGTAGGACTCTAATGACTCGTCAATACGCCAGCAGTAGGTGATGATCATATCAGTCACCTACAAGCCGTCAGCGGTACTAGCTGGACATAACGGCTATCCGGGTATTGAGCGATCAGAAGATCAACAAGCAAGCTTATCCATACTCCTGTGAATCCAACAGCAACACTACCGTACAGTCCAGTCTCTTCGTCTGGTATATCGCATATCGAGTCTAGGGGTGGTAAACGTCAAACACCAGTAACTTGATAAGTCATGCCGATGTGAGGCTCATAACGGGTCGAGAAACTACTGTTAACACTTACCAATAAATCTCTGTATCAGCCCTGACCAAGGACTTCCTGTTATGGCCAATCGAGCACAGCGCAACATAAACCCTCAATACCGGAAGAGACGAATCCCCTCATATCGCTCATTGCCTCCATGTGACTCGGGACTGTACCCAAAAACTACCGTTTTGCACGCTCTCTTGAACGTGGTAAGGTGGAAATCAAAGCACAGTAGGAATCACACAAGACTCTATAACGATCTCGGGTCTACAGACTAACATGTATCAGTGTCATCAGAGGACTGCTATCTGACGTTAGGTATAATACCATCTAGGAGTTCTAGACGAGTTCTGTTCAGTGTACCCGGTCTCCACTGAGCACCCGTATACCATCTTTGATGTCAAACACCAATGGATATGGGATCATCCATCGCCCATTAAATGGGTCAAGAAGCGTATACGCTAGTCTATTCTGGAATATCGATGCCCCGTCTCGATACACTCTCGACTAGGAACAATTAAAGGATATACTTGTGGACTATCCTGGCCCCACTAGTATGATCTGCATCATAATCCCGGTAGTCAAGTACATCCTAAGGGCTTTACCAGCATGTCAGAGAAAGACAATATCACAATACAAGTCTACATGTTAAGATAAAGAGCAACCAAATAACATACTATCATGTCGAACAAGAAAGCCCTCTCTATATATGTCCAAGCATCCATTGTAATATACAATCATGTACAACAATGGCCTCTAGGGCATACATACAACAGGTGAATGAAATGGGGAAAGAGAGTGAATATGGTATATGAAGAGGTTACAAAGTAACCATGGTTTCAAAATACCATAGCACATCAATACATAAGCAATCTTTAAGTTAGAATCATGTTAAGCAAATTATACATAAGCAGGAGGAGGAGGAAGGCAAAGCCTTTCATCTCACTTCCTCACCATCACCACAACCAAAAAGAATTAGTTACACATAATAATAGCAAAAGAAAACAAGTAAGAAAAAGAATTAAAGAAACAAAGCAAAAGAAATATTATTCAACACTTGTTGAAATTGAGGTACATGATATTGGTAACTTGTTCAACCTCCATGATGAAGTTCTCAAAAGAAAGCTTTAAGAAAGAAGAAGAAGAGACCAAGTTAAAGCCAACACAACTCTCAAGCCTAAACCAAAAACTAAACAAAAGCTAAGGAAAATGGGTATATACATGCATCCTCTTAGCTCTAATCTGTTCTGGTATTTATAGGCATCAAAATAGAATAAACATACAATATAAATGGGATGATGTGATGCCTATAAAGCGCCAGAAGAAAAATGGGGTCAAACGGAGCTAGGGGGCCCGGCGATGTCGGTCATTTGGGGGTTGTCGCCGGTCTTGGTTAGAGCAAAGTGGCTCGTGTTGGCATGGTGAACTCGAGTGCTCTCCAACATCATCCTGATGCTGCTTGATTTCTGTATAAACTCATGGTTACTACTCAGGGATTTTAGAGGGAAATATGATGCTTCATATCACTTCAAAACTTTTAGCCTTTAACACTCATGCCCACTTGCACAATATGTTGTGTCATGGCAGCCCCCACCATGGTTCATGTGCCAAAGAGAGTGGGGTGTATTCACATCATCCATGGTAGGGGCTGCCATGGTGGGGGCTGCCATGACACAACATATTGTGCAAGTGGGCATGAGTGTTAAAGGCTAAAAGTTTTGAAGTGATATGAAGCATCATATTTCCCTCTAAAATCCCTGAGTAGTAACCATGAGTTTATACAGAAATCAAGCAGCACCAGGATGATGTTGGAGAGCACTCGAGTTCACCATGCCAACACGAGCCACTTTGCTCTAACCAAGACCGGCGACAACCCCCAAATGACCGACATCGCCGGGCCCCCTAGCTCCGTTTGACCCTATTTTTCTTCTGGCGCTTTATAGGCATCACATCATCCCATTTATATTGTATGTTTATTCTATTTTGATGCCTATAAATACCAGAACAGATTAGAGCTAAGAGGATGCATGTATATACCCATTTTCCTTAGCTTTTGTTTAGTTTTTTGTTTAGGCTTGAGAGTTGTGTGGGCTTTAACTTGGTCTCTTCTTCTTCTTTCTTAAAGCTTTCTTTTGAGAACTTCATCATGGAGGTTGAACAAGTTACCAATATCATGTACCTCAATTTCAACAAGTGTTGAATAATATTTCTTTTGCTTTGTTTCTTTAATTCTTTTTCTTACTTGTTTTCTTTTGCTATTATTATGTGTAACTAATTCTTTTTGGTTGTGGTGATGGTGAGGAAGTGAGATGAAAGGCTTTGCCTTCCTCCTCCTCCTGCTTATGTATAATTTGCTTAACATGATTCTAACTTAAAGATTGCTTATGTATTGATGTGCTATGGTATTTTGAAACCATGGTTACTTTGTAACCTCTTCATATACCATATTCACTCTCTTTCCCCATTTCATAATGTTTAAGTTAAGATCAATTTGGTGTTAAGTTTGCTAAGTTTAGATACGGTATTTTATGACCAAGTGCTTGACAACCCCTTGGTTTTCATATACCCTATACTATCACAAACACTTAGCAAAGTAAACACTAAAACCAATTGCTCTCACTCGCTAATTTGTGTTTTTATATTTATAAAAACGTTGTGGACGATCACAAAGGGTGTATCAACAGGTGAAAGGTGGGAGTGAAAAATAAGACTTAGGTTATCTGTTAAAAATGATATAAATTCTGACTTGAAACCTAACTGGAGAACGAAACTTGAGAAAATCTTAACTCCTTTCAAACTCGTGTGATCCATTAGAAATCTATCCCGTTCCGTATTTTTGACATGATGACCCTAATCAAATTCTTAAAAACTTATGGACAATGTTCGCACAACCACGAAAAGACGTGTATAAGCTTATGTTAAATAATTTGTGAGGAGTGAAAAATAGGGTTGAACGTTTCTAACTTGGATAATATAACTTCTAGTTTTAATTCTTAACCTTAAAATTAGAATCAACAGTTTCTCCACGACACTAAAATTGACTGGATTTTATGGGTGCAATCCGCTGAAAACCCTCAGAGACAACGCTCCTCTTATTAGGGACACCTAGAGATTTAACGATTTATTGCACGTGCTCAGTGTAATCGCGTTCCCTGCGAAAGTGAGGCTGGGATTTTTTGTTTTGCTCGGGACGAGCAAAAGATAAGTTTGGGGTATTTGTTCAGCACAGAAAACAGCATTTTAACACCACTCATTCATTATTTGTTTTGTTATATATCGGTATTATTAATCAGTGTCGGCTCAGTAATTACAGATTACACGTATTCGTGATAAAATACTGGAAACACACTCAATATCACGGATATAGCGTTTGGGAGCCGACACTGCAAACAGAACAGAAAACCGATCAATTTCCAAAGAGTTCTTTTGCAAATAAATGAGTGCACACAATTTTGGTCCAACACATTGCAAGTGTGCGCATGCTCTTTGGCACATGGACTATGGTGGGGGCTGCCATGACACAACATATTGTGCAAGTGGGCATGAGTGTTAAATGCTAAAAGTTTTGATGTGATATGAAGCATCATGTTTCCCTCCAAACTCCCTGAGTAGTAACCATGAGTTTATACAGAAATCAAGCAGCACTAGGATGATGTTGGAGAGCACTCGAGTTCACCATGCCAACACGAGCCACTTTGCTCTGATTAAGACCGGCGACAACCCCTAAATGACCGGCATCACCGGGCCCCCTAGCTCCGTTTGACCCCATTTTTCTTCTGGCACTTTATAGGCATCACATCATCCCATCTATATTGTTTGTTTATTCTATTTTGATGCCTATAAATACCAGAACAGATTAGAGCCAAGGGGATAGATGTATATACCCATTTTCCTTAGCTTTTGTTTAGTTTTTTGTTTATGCTTGAGAGTTGTGTGGGCTTTAACTTAGTCTCTTCTTCTTCCCTCTTAAAGCTTTCTTTTGAGAGCTTCATTATAGAGGTTGAACAAGTTACCAATATCATGTACCTCAATTTCATCAAGTGTTGAATAATATTGCTTTTGCTTTGTTTCTTTAATTCTTTTTCTTACTTGCTTTCTTTTGCTATTATTATGTGCAACTAATTCTCTTTGGTTGTGGTGATGGTGATGAGTGAGATGAAAGGCTTTTCCTTCCTCCTCCTGCTTATGTTTAATTTGCTTAACATGATTCTAACTTAAAAATTGTTTATGTATTGATGTGCTATGGTATTTTGAAACCATGATTACTTTGTAACCTCTTCATATACAATATTCACTCGCTTTCCCCATTTCACAATATTTAAGTTAAAATTAATTTGGTGTTAAGTTTGCTAAGTTTAGATACGGTATTTTGTGACCAACTGCTTGACAAACCCTTGGTTTTCATATACCCTATACTATCACAAACACTTAGCAAAGTTAACACTAAAACCAATAACTCTCACTCGCTAATTTGTGTTTTTGATGTTGTGGTATGCTTGCTAACCCTTGTGCTTAGTGTTGATACTTCAAGCTTGGACATACAAACGGTAAGTGAACAATACGGACTCGTTTTGTGTTTTGCGTCGAATATCGGTATTTTGATAACTTGTGCTATGCAACCGTATTGACAAGGCATGCTTCACACCGGGTTCAACACAAGGACGGGCAACTCATAAGCAAAGGAGCGTCGAAGGAATCGTCGCGATTCGACCATCCGAGCCAAAGCAACGGCCATTTCTTTCTTAACTTGTTTTCTTTGTTTTCGTGTTTTATATTTTTTGTGACAAACCAACCAATTCCTTATTTGTTGAACCTTAAGCAACAAAACCTAATAAACAATTCTCTGTGGATCGACCCATACTTGCCGGCTCGCTATAACGCGCCGTGCACTTACGGTTTATAAATTTTAAAACGAGACCGAGCTCGCATGCGTATCCATTTCCTTAAAACGATTCCATTTTCAAAACATGCGCGTTTGGGCGTGCGGGTAAAGTCCCAACAGGATCTCGGCTCTTTCCTTATCGAATGAGGTGCTGGATATTCAGGAATACCGCTGTGCAAAGAAAGAACTAAAGAAGCAATCAAAAACCAAAACCGAGTGGGTTGTAGCATCTGCTAGTTTCGTGAACTCGGCTCTTTCCTCATCGAATGAGGTGCTGGATATTCATCAAGGAATACCACTATACAAAGCAAGAACTAGAGCTACCAGTTTTTAAAACAGGATTCTACAACATTTTTAGGTTTCTTTCTTTTTCATTATGAAGTCCCATCATTTATGCATCCTAAGCATCACAGATACAGAAACGAAAATACTTATATAACGTATGCTTATGCCATCCGCACTCGCCACGGGATCCCGTCATGCACCTTAGGTTAGATAACTAACGGCAGAGCGGGGACAAGACTAGCGCGGATGCAAAACATAATCAACGTTTATTATATATTATATATATAATATAAAGCATTCGTCTCAGACAGATATATGATCTCATCACAAATTATTGCAGCGGAAGTCAATATATTAGGAGGTCCGTGTTTTAAATTAAGCCCGTAAAAAACAGGGATTTCACGGTCGTGATGATAGCCAAACCCACATCCCCAGACCCCTACGAGAGTGGCAAGCAATCCTATCAATTCTAGAGTTAGGAGACCCGGTCTCAACTCCTCAATATGGTCTCCCACTGGACTCTAGAACTCGGTTACTTGTGCTTCCCGTCTTGGGTCTATCCTAATGCGGAAAAGTAAATAATATATATCAATGGTGACATCATGCTCAACCCGGAAGTGCCCCAATAAAAGAATATTACATACAAGTTTTTAAATGAATGAAAATGAAAAACTCTCATCTCACGCAAAACCCCCCTGCTATTCAAACACAAAGATCCAATATAACATATCACAGAACACATAACATCACACGTCATGAATGTAAGTAAATATGCGTATCCTAATTGTCGTTGACATATAGCAACGAAACCGGCGATACACCATATATTACACTTACGGCCGCAGAAAAGAAAGTGAAAACTACAACAATTGGAATCTGCAACCACCTTAGATATCATAAACCCGAAATATCACATACTTCGGATTTCATGCCTAACCATATGAATTCCTTAGACATCATAAACCCGGAATATCTCATATTCAGAATTTCATGCCTAACCTTATAAACCCCGCATTTTAGTCTCAATATTGAATACGCTTTTCAATAATCAGTCAGGTAATTCAATAAGATTCCCGACAAGCTGATCGAATACTCGTCGGAAACTTTAGTAAACGGCCGCACCCTCCGATGCCGTCGACAAAGTGCACTTAGGCGGAACACCACGGCCGCAGGCACCCTCGTCCTACAGTCACTTGGTCGGAGCTTTGAGGCGTGGCTATCTAGTAATGTTACCCGTCGAGTATCCGCGTACACTACGTGATTGCGACAGAGTTTTGATCCATATCAAAACCCCATAGCAACCGATCAAATGAGACTAAATTGCTAGGTTTACAAAATTCAAACTGGTTTTCATAAAACTAATTATTGTGGATTCCAAATATTGTATCACATATCAATATCAAATCCGAAACGATGTTAAAATTACGACTACGAAACACTCTGTATTGCCACTACAAAAAGATAACATCACATGCAATTTTTAGCAAAATCAAATAGTACCAAGAATACCAAACCCTAGAGACTGAACACCACAAAAATTTTGAGACCAAATGCCCTAACAAAAACCGGCAATACCGGTCAAAATGAGATTTTCGCTGGCCAAATTAAGGTGTTTGGACCTCTATTTTTTCTAGTGTTCTAGTTATACAATAAAGAGCACTCTGCAACTATTTAAAAATAATTAAAGGCTCGGAAAAATTCGACAGAAACTAGGGTTTTGTTTCGACTGTTTCGAAATTGTTTCGGTTTCGTAATTCTACTAATATCGTCTAATTCTTTAGGTTGGCTCTAATACCACTACTGGGTTCCTTAGCACCCTCACTAGGTTTTCTAAGATATCAAGCATGCAATTTTTAAAAAATCTAGAGTGCTAAGAAACCCTAAATCGGGGATCTAACTAGAGGATTAAGGTTACACATAGCAAGTAAACATCTTTACTCAAAGTGAACAAGGAATACAACCTTTGTAGACCGGTCCTTCACTTCAAAAGCTCCGTGTAGTAGTCCTTTTACTCCAAGTAATGGTCTTCCGGACTCTTGTCAGGCTCCAGACGAAAGGAACAAACTTGCTTGAAGAACTTCGAGGCCGAAGATGATCTAGGTCGAAAAATCTCTAACTCAAGCTACCTCTTCACTAATTGAGAAATAGTGAAGCAAACAACCTATACTAAATGGCTAGTCTAGTGTAAATTGATGAAGTAGGAATTTTGCTCACTTTTGAATTATTTTTCTTTCTTTTTCTTTACCTCTCTTGAAGTTAGAGAGTAAGAAGGAGATGAAGAAGAAACTCAAGAATGATCAAGTGTGAACCATGGGTGAGAAAATATTATATATAACCCATGTAAAGACTTAACCAAGGCTAAAGATAATGGTTGGGTTAATAAATATCTAGAGTAAAACAAAATTAGTGGACTAAGTCAATGGTTTCAACATGCTTCTCCAAGCTTCAACCCATGACTAATTTCCACCTAATTTTGATTTTCCCTTAATAATTAAATCCCCACATTATCTTAAGTATGGTATGAGTCTCATACACCAAAGTCCAATATATCATCTAGCATGACACAAAATAAATACATTAACATATATCACATATATATTAAATGTATAATAAGAAAAGAAATTCTTAAGTGAGCTAATATTAGTTAATGTATGTTAATATATCAAATATATAATTACACATTAAATTATTAAATCAATACTTGATTTAATAACCCGGCTGTATCGCATACAACCGACTAATATCATTTATATGCATATCACATACACATATAACATATCATTGAATCAACACTTGATTCAGCAATCCGGTTATATCATATATAACCTGTATTGTGAGATTGGAATACGGTATCACATACACGTATTAATCTCGGTCCCACACATATCACATATGTGCCCTACTTCATTTCGCATGAGCTAGAAAACCTCTGTGTATGACTCTAATGACTCGTCAATACGCCGGCAGTAGGTGATGATCATATCAGTCACCCACAAGCCGTCAGCGGTGCTAGCTGGACGTAACGGCTATCCGGATATTGAACGATCACAAGATCAACAGGCAAGCTTGTCCATACTCCTGTGAATCCAACAGCAACACTACCGTACAGTCCGGTCTTTTCGTGTGATATGTCGCATATCGAGTCTAGGGGTGGTAAATGTCAGACCTCAGTAACTTGATAAGTCATGCCGATATGAGGCTCATAACGGGTCGAGAAACTACTGATAACACTTACCAGTAAATCTATGTATCATCCTTGACCAGGGATTTCCTGTTATGGCCAATCGAGCAAAGCGCAACATCAACCCCCAATACCAAGAGAGACGAATCCCCTCCTATCGCTCATTGCCTCCATGTGACTCGGGACTGTACCCAAAAACCACCGTTTTGCCTCTCTTGAACGTGGTAAAGTGGAAATCAAAGCACAGTGGGAATCACACAAAACTCTATGACAATCTCAGGTCTACAGACTAACATGTACCAGTGTCACCAGAGAACTGCTATTTGACATTAGGTATAATACCATCTAGGAGTTCTCGGCGAGTCTTGTTCAGTGTACCCAGTCTCCACTGAGCACCCGTATACCATTTTTGATGTCAAACACCAATGGATATGGAATCATCCATCGCCCATCAAATGGGTCAAGAAGCGTATACGCTAGTCTACTTTGGAATATCGATGTCTCGTCTCGATACACCCTTGACTAGGAACAATTAAAGGATATACTTGTGGACTATCCTGACCCCACTAATATGATATGCATCATAATTCCGTTAGTCAAGTACATCCTAAGGGCTTTACCAACATGTCAGAGAAAGACAGTATCACAATACAAGTCTGCATGTTAAGATAAAGAGCAACCAGATAGCATACCATCATGTCGAACAAGAAAGTCCTCCCTATATATGTTCAAGCATCCATTGTAATATATAATCATGTACAACAATGGCCTCTAGGGCATACATACAACTAACACTGCCAACGGAGTACTTACAGATTTAGTATCTGCCATACCGAAATGCTCCAAAATTTTCTCAACATATCGTTGTTGAGACAAGTATAGCTTTCCTCATTTGCGATCCCATCTGATTTCCATACCAAGTATTTTCTTGCCCGCTCCCGAATCTTTGGTCTCAAACTTCCCTTTCAACTGTTCTTTCAAAATCTTAATATCAACCATATATCTTGCTGCTAGCAACATATCATCAACATAAAACAGTAAATATATGTAAGAACCATCAGCGAGCTTCTTCAAATATACAAAATGTCGCCAATGTTTCTTATAAACCAAACTTTTTTCATGAAGGAGTCGAACTTCTTATACCATCTTAGTGACTGTTTCAAACCGTAGAGAGACTTCTCTAATAAGCAAAAGTGGTATTCTTTACCTTCAACTTCAAAACTTTCGGGCTGTTGCATGTAGATTTTTTCCACCAAATCGACGTGCAAGAACGTGGTGTTCACATCGAGCTGTTCAAGCTCCAAATCTTGCATAGCTGCCAAACCGAGCAAGACACATATAGAAGTGTGTTCAACAACCGGAGAAAATACCTCAACGAAATCAACTCCCCACACTTGCGAGTAGCTTTTAGCTGCCAGGCACGTCTTGTATCTCATATCAACGCCCCTTGGTCATCTTTTTTTCTTTTTGAAAACCCATTTGCAGCCAACTATTTTCTTTCCTCCTTCGGGCTTCACGAGCTTCTAAGTTTGGTTCTTATTAAGAGTCAATTTCTTCGTTCATAACGACTAGCCAACGAACTGCTTTATCGGATGAGATGGCTTCTTTAAAGCTTGTCGGCTCGCTATATCAATTGTCTCTGCAGCAGACAGCGCATACGCCATTAGATCATCGTAACCATACCTCTATGGTTGTCTAGTGTTCCTTCTCTGTCGGTCACGAGCGAGCAAATACTTTTCATCTTAGGACTGCTCTTCTCGAGCTTCTTCAGACGATGGTGAATGAGAGATCTCCTGCGAATTCGAGCTTTTACTGACCTCAATATCAACTCTCGGCTCATCCTTCTTCGAATCGTTTTCAACTGGAGATTCCTTGTTATTCGGCTTCAATATAGTATATTCATCAAACGTCACATCTTTACTAATCATAAATTTATGCGACTTTGGATCCAAACACCACAGCTAACCCTTAACGTCGGTAGCATACCCGAGAAATATACATTTCTTCGCTCGAGCATCCAATTTGCCTTCATGGCAATGTGCATAAGCGGATCAACCAAATACTTTAAGTGTTGAATAATCAACGTGTTTTCCCGACCATACCTGCTCCAGTATCTTACAACTTGGCGATGTATGAGATGACCGATTCATAATATAACACGTTGTATTTACCGTTTCTCCCAAAACTCCTTTCCGAGTCATGAGTTGGACAACATACACAACGCTTTCTCTAAAAGAGTCTTTTTCATCCGCTCCGCGACTCCATTCTGTTGTGGTGTATAGACAACGGTATGATACCGAACTATCCCTTTATTTTTGCAGAAATTGTTGAAATCTTCGTCCCAAAATTCTAACCCATTGTCCGTCCTCGGTCTTTTGATCTGCTTTCCTATCTGCTTCTCAAGCAACGTCTTCCATTACTTGAATATAGTAAACACATCACTTTTGTATTTCAAGAAGTAGACCCAAATTTTTCTCGAAAAATCATAAATGAAAATAAGTAGATAATTGGTACCGCTTCCTTTAGAAACAACCAGAGAGGGTTCTCAAAGATCCGAATGGATATAATCTAGATTACTTTTCGTGTTGTGCACCGCCGAACTGAAACTAATAAGCTTTTGCTTTCCAAAAATGCAATGTTCACAAAGCTCTAGCTTCGTCATACTCTTCTCACCAAACCCTGCTTCGAAAACTCGGCCAATCCTTTCTCGCTCATATGCCCGAGTCTCATATGCCATAATTTGGTAGTTTTTGAATCCGTCATAGATTTGGATGATGAAATCACCGTCAATCTGAAAGTCGTCAAACCCTGTAATGAATACAAGAACCCTTTCTTCAAGCCCTTAATCACAACGAGTGCATCTTTGGTTACCTTTAAGACTCCCACCTTTTTCGGAAAATTTATAACCCTTGTCGTCAAGTGCACCTAAAGAGATGAGCTTCTTCTTCAAGTCAGGTACATGCCTGGCTTCTTCCAATGTTCTCATAACACCATCGAACATCTTAATTTGGATTGTCCCTTTGACAATAGCTCGGCACGAGCTATTGTTGCCCATCAAAACCATTCTAATATCAACGGACTTGTACATGGTGAACAAATTCCTATTAGGACACATATGGTAAGAACAACCCGAATCCATGATCCACTCGTCCGTGGATCACTGTGTTGTCAAGAACCACAAGAAGATCTCCTTCTCCTTCCGCTATACTCGCTTCAGCTGAAAACTCTTTTGATTTGTCTTCCTACTTTAGTTTGTTCTGCAACTTAAAGCAATCGACCTTGAAGTGTCTCTTCTTCTTACAATAATTACAGGTCACGTTCTTAGTCTTGGACTTTGACCTCGACTTCTTCCTATTTGCTTTCGGATCTCTCTTCTTTGCTCGCCCTCTACCAAATAAGCCAGACGATGAACCATCCGCTTCGGTGGAAATCAACTCCTTGTCGATCTTCTCTTTATTCATCAAATTCTCCTTGACATCCTTGATTGAGATTGTATCTCGTCCATAAACTATGGTGTCACAGAAGTGCTTATAAGAGGGTGGCAACGAACCCAGCAAGAGAAAAGCTTGATCTTCGTCATCAATCTTAATGTCTATCTTATCCAGATCCGTAATGGTCGCATTAAACTCATCAACATAAGATTTTATTGAAGAGTCTTCTGACATGCGAAGTGTGTAGAGCGTTGCTTTAATAGAAATCGATTCATGGGAGATTTCCAACAGGAGTCGATTCGTGAGAGATTTTCTCAAATATAACTCCTTTAACTTATTCCACAAATCAGCTGTCGTCTTCTCCACCAAAACTTCTTGTAGAACTTTGTTAGTCAGACATAAAGAGATAGCAGTGAGGGCCTTCTCACTCATCTCCTCCCAAGCTTCCTCTGTCATGGTGGGAGACTTCTTCTTTCCCATGAATCACCATTTTCAAATTGTTTTGAGTCTAAACGGTAACCATACGGACTTGCCACAAACAAAAACTCATATTCCCATCGAACTTCTCGATATCGAACTTCATGATTGTCGGAGACATGATGTGGGATCAAAATACCTTGAGTACTAACGAACCCTAAATTTCAAAATCATAATCTAAAAAAGTAAGGAAAATGACGTAGTTGTCATTACCCGCGATTGACCTAGATCGCAAAATCAAAGACTCAATAATTCAACAAAAAATCCCACAATAAGGCAATCACAAAGCACAAATACAATAGATATAGAGAAAGGTATCAAACCAAAGGCAAGATAGAAATACGAGTACTAACCACAAAACAAATAGGCGACAGCAAAACTTTATTAATTATCAAATTCAGAGAAGTACAAAATGATGGAGAATACAAACCCCCCTCAAAGAACCCTAAAACTCTCACGATACAATAGGTTCTCTCAAATTTAATAATTGCATTAGATCTAGGGTTAAAGTATCCTATCATATAAATAGGATATAAAAGATATTCCCAAAAAAAACTAATTTCCTAACTTAGGAAAATTGCGCCCGGCCCGACGGCAGACGTCTCCCCACATATGGACAGACGTCTGTCAAGGTATTCACCAAACTCCAACTCTGTCCAGAACGACAAACGTCTGTCCACAGATGGGCAGACATCTGTCAATGAATTCACCGTAACTCCAAACGGCAGACGTCTAGTAGAGACGTCTGCACAGACGTATGTCGTTTGATACGAGAGATAAACTTGAATCTTCGTTTCGTGATAACGTCGGATCTTAGGAAAATCTTCAGGGATGAATGTGCGGCACACATAACAGAAAGGGATAAAAAAGAAATCTATATAGGTTCGTTGGAGCCTTAGCCCTCCCCACCCACCCACCCCTCTCCCGGCGGCTTCGCCCCTGTGTAGCATGCAACCAATCCTACAGATGCCCTTTCATACAGATAGAAATTCATCCAATATAACACAGAATTGTTAGGTGAATGCATTGGAAATCATTTAAGCAAGTGCTCCGCCAAGAATTTCATGCTCTTCTTCATAATTTGCTGGAGATGTTACTCAAATAAATAGAAGAAGATGCAAATCACTCATACTTCAACCTGACCTTAAAAGAATCATCTTTAAATCTTCAAGAGTAAAAGAAAAACCAGGCTAAACTGAAACCCAATAGGCTCCCTGACTTCCATTATCCTAACAATGTCAGACCGTGGTGCAGGCTCATAAAACATATGATACCTTCCCAAACGTCTAGGTCACAGGCAGTTAAATAAGAACTATGCTGCCAATAACTCAAAGTATCCGAATATGTGAAATGGAGCTCCCATATACATCTGTTTGGCTGACTGTAATTGGGAATCAGGGTTTCCAATGCATTGAATTAAGTTGGTAAATCCAAGCAGATTTTGAAGGCTAAACAATTGTTTAGTTTGTTGTATATGTTACAATTGCACTTGTTGATGATGCAATTTAATAAACTCCAACTTCAGGAATTTCTTGTGAAGTTTTTGGAATGCTGGTAAAGCATAAAAATTGTGAAAAAGATGTTACAAGTTCAAAGTACAACCAACAAACGAAGAGGATATCATCCCTATAAATAGGGGAGAGAGTCCGTCTTTAGTTGTCCAACCTAAGAACTCCAAATAAATAACTTTAAGAATTTGAAGAGAGGCCATGTAACTAGAATAACATCTATTAAGATTCCGAATACATCAAACCAGATAGCACCAATGAAGATTCCGAATACACCGAACCCAACAACATCAACTGAGAATCTCTTTCCTTCTCTCTCATGGAGAAGTTTCGCGTTCAGGAACAACTTGAAGGAATATGACATATGTTTTCAAGTAAGACACATAGACATAAGTTATATTTAAGGAAGTAAAAAAAACACAATGTAGTTTAGTCTTTAAGGATGAATTATTGTGAGCTAAAGGGTTGGACACATGCAATACCCCACACCGCCAGTATAAAAAGGATTTGGTTGGACACTCGCAGGACCCAACACCCCCAGTATAAATATGATTGGTCTCCCCTCCTCCCCAGGAGTTGCACATATGCCTTGGACTTGTGGCCTTGTCATAATCCTCATGCACTACCAACCCTCCCACTACTTGGGATTTGTCAAGGATCTAATCAAATATAATGCTATCTATTAACTTTCTTAAAGCTTAATTCAAACATTAATGTTTTTTTATATCCATAACCCTGGAAACAGTTGTAGACATATAATATGCAAGTCATCAATTATTCAGTCTACATATTTGACAGGATTATTTGGAGGATGTTTGTTCACTAGTGATACGTACATAATCTGCATATTGCCAGAAGATATTCAATATGCTGAAACCTAGCCTGCTCCCACAAATTAAACGAAAATATTTGGGGGGGGGGGGGGTGTTTGGCGCAGAGACCTTCCCAGAAGTTCTACTGCTTAACTAGTCAATCAGCTATGGCCACTGGCCAGGGCTTGGGACTGTAATCAACCATCGTTTACCAATATTAAGTGATAAAAAGATTATTATATGTTTAAAATGATGTGCCCACGCCTCTCGACATTCAATTTTTAATACTTTTTGACTAGAAATATGACATGAAAAACAATTTCCATCCAAATGAATAAAAATTGAAGGATTTTATTCGAGCCAACTTACTGGATGCACATAATCTCTTTAAGACCGAATTAAAAGTAAATTCACCCACTTGCTAGATCAAAAAGGACAGGTAAGAACCGTATTCTTACTTTTGCAAAGGATTGGAGAGAAAAATTCACCAACAGTTGAATCTCATAGCATAACCACCACTTCGCCAAAAGGTTATAATCTTTTTCTGAATAAAAAGGTGGAAGCGCCACTGGATCTCATTAAGGAGACCATAATTAAATAAACATAATAGCCTTAACATTAAACAACGCCCTATTACACTGAAGTAGTTACTCAAAGGGGTTAATTAAATTAGCATAGTGTCTAGATAAGAATATTGACATAAATACACTTACTTCTACAACTCAAGTTAACCTGTCTTTCCAAAATCTTTTGGTTCATAAATCTGAAATGTTTTTTTTTTCAAAAAATACCTAGAGCTAGATGAGTTGGTAGGACATAAGAATTGCAAGGAGGTTACATGTTCAAATTTCAAAGGCATATGCAATCAATGTAAGGGAAGAAAGACCAAATCTATTTGTTTAAAGAAGGGGTGGTCCTAACCTTTATAACTCAGAAAGTATTAGATAACTAACAGATATCAGGATGTTCACAATTGCTCCCCTACTACATGGCCTCACCTACCTTCGGCTGCTCATGAGGCATTTCACACACATAACTTGGCTAAGAGATCGCTGTGGGAAGATGCAAGAATTTTTTCATCTTTGGCCCTTCAGCATTATATGTGATATAGAGTTAACATGATTTCCTATTAGAAATTGTCTGTAACCCTTTTCCTCTTTCGAGTCATTCATAGGTTTAAGGAATGTTTGAAGGTTGGCCAAAAGCTTAAACTGCATGACAACTAGATAGGCAGACCTGCCATGCAGCCTTCTAAGAATTATGACAAGTATTGTCATAACTGATAAAAAGAGTTCAGACTTGACTAACTACTAGTCTGGTCACTGATAATAATCGCCAAGCACTTCAAATAAATGAACACAACCCATCAATCAGCTTGAAATTAGCTAAGAATACAAAATGACAACTCTCAAATTAGCAAGTGTGATGCCCTGATGTAATCAACGTACAACCAATTGATCGGCATATTTATTCCTTTTTTGAGCAAAATCAGCATATTTATTCTTTTGTGAGAAATAGTTGCGGACAGGTTGCCCTTTGTCTACATTGGACCACCGGTTCTCCCCCTTAATGATAAAAGCAACTCTCCGTTGGCTTGGTTAACACAAAATTTACCACAGGAAATCATGTATGACATAGATCATGACAAATTCCACAATAAAAAAGACAAGAAAATGCATGTTCTTGTAGATGCATAGAATTAAATAAAGGAAATAGGTAATGCATGCACCTGTCCATAAAGACCCCAACCAAAAGTAAGTATTGCTCCAGTATCTGCCAATGCATAATCAAATCATATTAGCTAAAGACTAAAAATTTATAGGTGAAGTTACAGTGTGAGGGGAGAAACATTCCAAATAAGCAACATATACTCTGAAGCGGTTGAAGTGTTGGTAGGGAATGAGAATTGAGATAAGGAGGTAACAAGTTCAAGACATGCAACCAACAACATGTAAAGAGACCAATCTTATTCATAAGATAAGGAAGAGGTATGTCCCATGTGGTTTCAACCCTATAATTCCCACAAAAAATGTCATGAGTTCACTTGTTTTTTAAGATTTGGTTTTTAGGTGTCATGCTCGTACAATTTTGCAGATGATGGACGCATGGTAAAATATTAACTGCTGTAGAAAAGAAGATGGTCCTACATCTGGAGGCAACCATTTCCTAATTTCAAATCAAAGAAGAAGGATCAGTATAAATAATGAGGTAAACAACAGAACAGGGGAAAACCTAATTGGATAACCCCTATCATTTTAAGCCCTGTTTGGGAATGGCATTGAGCTTTTTAAACTGTGGTTTCATAAAGTTAGAAAGCCTTAACTTCAAAATCCAAACTTTGCTCTGGTTGGGGCTCATTTTGGAGTTGAGATAACTGTAGTTATCTCAGCCAAAATGTTGAGAAAACTGCGGTTATCTCAACTCCAATCTTGATCAAAGTTTTGCAAACTCTATTTTTAGAGTTTGGGGCTTGCAAACCACGGTTTGCATCCCCTACCTCCACTTAAAAATAAACTACATTTATCCCAACTCCATATCCAAACAGGGCCTTAAGGTTCAACTCTAGGAACGCTAGCCTAATCCAATCCTTCCTTAAAACTTTTATAAGATCCATGAGTGGTTAGGCATAATTTCAAGAAATTGGATGCTGTTGGTCTTCATTCTGTACAAAAATGTTCAGTTTTATTCTGCTAATTTTTAATTAAAGAAATCTAATAGAATGAAAATAAATACTAAAGACTGGGTCACTCGGAAAAAGACAAGAGCCTAATCATGCCGACATTAAGTCCTAGAAACTCCAAGACATTTTCGCCTAAAATTTAGGGTAACTACTACGTTCCCTCTAATCATTATCTACGTGGTTACACTTGAGTTAGGATGTGCAACTAAGCTAGCGATAATATAGTCCACCTAGAATTTGTGAAAATATATATCCCTGGATGAGGTCAAATGTTTGTACAGAGAGCTACCCTGTCATTTTCCACTCTATGAGAGGAAAGCATAGACATGAGATGCTAACCTGTAATAACAGCGCTGTGGCGACCTCCACAAGCAATAGCTTTCACACAGCTTCCAACCACTTTACAGACCTGCACCTCAGAACTTGTACTCGCTTTTGTTGGTGCTGATGATGATCGATCTTTACCATAAGCAGCTGATTCAATGCAAGGTACAGGATTAGGAGACGATACCATACGGGCACGGGAACCTAGACCAAGCTGTCCTTCGCCTCCATAGCCCCAACCCCACACCTGACCCACATCTGAAACCTTGGACAAAAAGAAGGTATCAAGTGACAGAAAATTAAGACCTCGGCAAAATATTTAGAGGGTAAATTATAATAAAATACCACAACCTTTTGTCATCTTTATGATAATGCCATGAACTTTATAGACTATATTTGACTACCAGATAAATACCATGCTTCTTCTACTATATCAAAATCGTTAATGTAGAAGTCAAGTAATCGCTAGCTGGATGGTATTTCGTTATCTCATCCTCGTAGCTTCGTTAAAAACTGATTCCTCTCTTTTTGTTCTTCTAATTTTTCTCACTTTGTACATGTCTCCATACCTTAAAGCACTTGGTTTTTATAAACAAAGAAAAGAATTAGGAGAAAATGCAGGTGGAAATGAGTTTTTAATAAGATACAAGGTTAATATGCATATGTTTTGGTCACCTGACTATAACATGATTTTTATGCTGACACTTTTATACGAAAAAAAGAGGTTTGGTGTTTTAGTGCAACAAAAATGGATAGTTCGGAAATTTAAATGGAATTTACTTAGTTTATCATATCTATCTCCAAAACTGTAAAAGTTCATGGTATTTTGGTATGTTATCACCTAATTAAAAAACTATCACATGGTCTTTATGGCTCATCAAAGAAGTGGAGTTACCTGACAATGCAAGTGTATGTCGTCCACCAGCTGCTACAGCAGCAATCTTCACTCCTGGATTAAGTGTTACCAAACACGGTGGTGCTGACAAAAATTCCTCGCTAGATGTTGAGCTTTCAGGACCTTGTTTAGCTGATGATAACCTTCTTCGCTTTGTGCCTTCCTCTCCAGTGCTTTCATGGGCAGATACCGTTCCACTACTCATCCCTGAAACATGTGATCTACTTCCAGAAACGTGTGCCCTAGGGCTCACTGCAATCGAGTTGCCCTTCATTACCATCCTCGGCAATCAATTCAAAGCAACTTACTTTTAAATTGAGATATTTTCTGACATCACCTTGATCCTTCAGAAACCCGCTCTGCTTGTCATCCTTTTCTGTGATTCCACCCAATGGCTGGTCTCCAATGATCTTCCCAGATGGAACACATTCCTTCCAGCCCCATGCGTAGGCTTCTCCAAGAGCTGATGAAGAGCAGGAGAGAAAAAATATTAATAATAATTCAACATTATATTAGACGCGTCAAAGATGATAATTCAAAATTATGGTATGCCTCAAATTATGGAGACGTAAAGCCATGGTTTGTCCTTTTGACCAGGAAGACGTAGAATTTCAGCTCTCTCCAAATCAACCGACTTTCCAACCCCAATAAATGTTTTAGATTACTTAAGATGATTACAATTGCAATTCTAACCTGCCACATTGTATGGGTGGGTATTACATCATTTCATAACAAATTTCATTGTATTTAGTCATGATATTTTTAATATGGCTTTCCGTTTGGTGATTTTTTTGCAGCAGCTAATTAGAAAAGTTTTAGCTCAGCAGCTAGAATGTAATAATTATTTTGTATTTACAATATTCTTCTTGAAGAGTTTTTAAAATATTGTTTTTGGGGTTGCAAGGTGTAATCCATATGGGACTCACCCCCTCCCCTATTTAATAAATAGGATTACTCGACTTTAATTCGTTGCTACCTTCAACATATGATCTCCTTGTTAGTTATATGTATGCCCTAGAGGCCATTACTGTACATAGGATGTATATTGTAGTGGATGCTGGGACATATATAGGGAGGACTTTCTTGCTCGACATGATAGTATGCTATCTGGTTGAACTTTACCTTAACGTGTATACTGATTGTCTCTCTGTTACATGTTGGTAAAGCCATTAGGATCTGTACTTGACTACCTGGACTATGATGCGGATCATACTAGTGGGGACATGGTAGTCCATAAGTACATCCTTCAAAGTCCCTAGTCGAGGGTGTATCGAGACGGGGCATCGATATACTAGAGTAGACTAGCGTGTACCTTCTCGACCCATACAGATGGGCGATGGATGATCCCATATCCATCGGTGTTTGACATCAGAGGAGATATACGGGTGCTCAGTAGAGACTGGGTACACTGGACGGACTCGCCGAGAACTCCCAGATGGTATTATACCTCACGTCAGATGGCAGTTCTCTGGTGACACTGGTACAGAGTAGTCTGTTGACCCGAGATCGTCATAGAGTCTTGTGTGGTTCCCACTGTGCTTTGATTTCCATCTTACCACGTCCAAGAGGGCGTGCAAAACGGTGGTTTTTGGGTACAGTCCCGAGTCACATGGAGGCAATGAGCGATAGGAGGGGATTCGTCTCTCCCGGTATAGGGAGTTGATGTTGCGCTGTGTTCGATTGGCTATAACAGGAAATCCCTGGCCAGGGTTGCTGAGATTTACTGGTAAGTGTTACCAGTAGTTTCTCGAACAGTTATAGACCTCATATCGACACGACTTATTGAGCTATTGGGGTCTGACGTTTACCACCCCTAGGCGAGATATGCGACATATCAGACGATCAGACCGGACTGTACGGTAGTGTTACTGGTCGGATTCACTGGAGTGTGAGCGGGCTTGCTCGTCGATCTTCAGATCGCTCAATACCCGGGTGGCCGTTACGTTTAGCAGACCGCTTGCGGCTTGTGGATGTTTGATATGATCATCATCCGCTGCCGGCGTATTGACGAGTCTTTAGAGTCCTACACAGAGGTTTCCTGGCTCAAGCGAAACGAAATAGGAGTGCATATGAGATATGTGCGGGACCGAGAATAATGCGTGTATGTGATACCGTATTCTATTCTCGCGATAAATATATCGAATGGTTGTATGCGATATAACCTAGTTATCGATTCAAGCGTTGATTCGATAAGCCGATATATTTGATACCAGTCGGTTATGTGCGCATGACCGGATCATTGAATCAAGTGTTGATTTAATGATTTAATGTATAATTATATATTTGATATATTACTTTGCATTAACTAGTATCGGGTCACTTTAAGATGGATTTTCTCACTCTTTTGTGCGCATTACATATGCGATATGATTTTGTGCACTTCCTTGTGTCATGTTTGATGATGCATGCCCTTTTTTGGTTAAGTGTAAAGAATGAACCATGGTTGTGAATGGTTAGGGTTTTGTATTAATCATTCATTTATTTATATATATTTGTTTTGAATTTAAATTGTGAGAAGAAAACAAAATGATTGCATTTTTCTTCATGAAGTTTCTAAGTGCTTCATGCACTTTGACCATTTTGTCTTCTTCTCCTTTACCTAACCATTCACTAACTATGATTCACTCTCTACACCTAACTATGATTAAGTCATGATAAGTATTCTTTTTATTGATAATTTAAACAATTCTTATCATAACTTTTCATGAGCTTCTTCTTCTTCTTCATAAAACACATGAAGAAAAAGCTTGTAGTCATCAATGGTAGATTGATGATATGAGTGAGAAATCCAATTCTAAAGTCTACCCACTTCCTATTTCTTCATCCTCTACCTCTTGCCAAGTAGTAGAGTGTGTTTCCTTCACAACTTTTTACGGTTTGGTGAAGGTGGAGCTTGATTCATCGATGCCTCGACGTAGATCATCTTCGGCATGGACATCGACGACCTGGCTTGCCCATTCTCCGACGAAGCCGACTCTAGAGCCCGGATTTGATTTGAACAGCGGAGACGACATCGTTGCGGAGCCGTGGAGGTGGATAACCGGATCTACAAAGGTTGTATTTCCGTATTCTCATTAGTTAACTGTTAACTAGTTCTTGTTCGCCTAGACTTCTAGTATACGATCCGTTGTTTAGGGTTTGTAGGCACCATAATTTTTTAAATTGCCATGGTTGATGGCTTGAGAGACCTCACTAGAGTGCCTAGGAACCCTGCAGTGGTATCAGAGCCTAGCTAGAGCCTTAGGCGAAGTCCAGACGGAAATTGAAGTCCGAACGAACCCGAAACCCCGATTCAAAGTTGCTCTCTGTACAATTTTTAAAATCTGGTCTTTTTCAACATTAAAAATATTCAGAAAAATCAGCAGGGAATTCTAAGAAATACTGTAAAATTCGTGCACCTAATTCAGTAAAATCGCGGCGCTTCCGCGGCACGAGCTAGGCTTATGCGGCGGAAGAGCGGCCATTTTGTCGTCTTGCGCAACTTGTCTTCTACAGTAATTCTTATTGTACTGTGCTGGTGTTTCTGGGAATTTTTAATATATTTTCAAGAGTTGATTTTTCTGCAGTTGTTTTGGGAATTCGGTGTTTCGATCGGGGTATCAAATTTTGTCCGTGTGGCTTTCTGGATAAATTTTAGAATATGTTAAAAAGTTCGACCGGATATAAATACCCAATTTTTCCCCTGTCGGGAAATTTCCAAGTGTTGGATTTTTCCGTAGTTTAACGACGTTCTAAGTAGTGCAAGTAACGCGATGGTCCCTCTAGAAGACACAAACCTTAACTCGATTATGTGACCGTCTTGAACTGCCCTTTGAACCTTCGGGTTTGGGGTAGTACGGCGTGCCACATGTGAGGCGTTGGCTTGACCCTTCTACGGCTGGATCGTTGGTACTGAGGCACGAACGGAATGTTGTTAGACTTGTTTCATGTGTTGATCTGTTTCGGGAAAACTTGGGTGTTTGATTGTTCGATCGAAAAGTTTAACATTTTCTGTTTATCTGGAATGGGATACAATAATTGGAATTCACAATGAGTTATATGATAACTAAATGAATGTTATAAACATAGCAGTTTAGTCTCACTTGATCGGTTGCCACGGAATTTTGATGTGATCAAAAGTCCGTTGCAATCACGTAGCGTACGCGGATACTCGCCGGGTAAACTTAATAGACAGCCTCACTCCATAGCCCCGACCAAGTGACTGTAGGAGAACCCCGTCGCCGAAAGCATCCGTCCGGGTGCTCGCGGTAGCGGTGTTCCGCCTTGGTGCACTTCGTCGACGGTATCGGGGGTGCAGCCGTCTACTTAAGTTTGCGACGAGTATTCGATCAGGCTGTCGGGAATCTTGTTGAATTGCCCGACTCGATATTGAAAAGTGTTTTCGATAATGAGACTAAAATGCGGGGTTTATAAATGTTAGGCATGCGATGTCTAAAGAATTCATTTGGTCAGGCATGCGATGTCTGAGGTGATTGCGGATTCCAACTGTTGTAGTTTTACACTTTCTTTTCTGTGACCGTAAGTGTAATATGTGATATCGCCGGTTTCGTTGCTATATGTCAACGACAATTGGGATGCGCATATTTGCTTACGTTGATGACATGTGATGTTATGTGTTGCTGGATATGTTATATTGGATCGTCGTGATTGAATAGCCGGGGGTTTTTATGTGAGATGAGTGTTTTTCATTTTCATTCATGTAAAAACTTGTATGTAATATTCTTTTATTGGGGCGCTTCCAGGTTGCGGGAGTTGTCACCTGTTGTATATTATTTACTTTTCCGCACTAGGATAGACCCAAGGAGGAGGGCACAAGTAACCGGGTTCTGGAGTCCAGTGGGAGACCAACTCGAGGAGTCGGGTCCGGGCCTCCTAACTCCAGAATTGGTAGGGTTGCTTGCCGCTCTCGTAGGGGTCTAGGGGTGTGGGTTTGGCTATTCATCACGACCGTAGAATCCGTGTTTTATACTGGCTCGTATTGAAAACACGGACGTCCTAGTATATCCAATATTTCATATGATTCTTCTGCTGCGATATCTGTGATGAGATCATGTGATGTTTCTGTGATGGATATAGTATATAGTATATATGATATATTATATAGACGTTACTTATGTTTTACACCCGCGCTAGCCCTGCCCTGCTCTGCCGTTAGTTACCTAACCTAACGGTGCACGAGGGGACATCGAGGCGAATGCGGATGGCATAAGTGTACGTCATATCTATCTGTGATGTTTAGGTACATAAATGATGGGACTTCATTGATGTGATTAATGAAATTAAAAGAAACCTAAGATGTTGTAGAATCGAATTTCAAAATAAAACAGGTAGCTACAGTTCTTGCTTTGCACAGAGGTATATGTGATATATCCTGCACCTCATCCGACGAGGAAAGGACCGAGATCCCTTCACCGGGAGTGACTCCTTTAGCAATAACTGGCAGATGCTACACCCTCGGTTTGTATTTTGATTGCTTTTAAGAGTTTTTGCTTTGCACAGTGATATATATGATATATCCCGCACCTCATTCGATGAGGAAAGGACCGACGATCCCTTCACAGGGAGTGACTCCTTTAGCAAAACTAGAAAAGCCTCAAAAGCATTCCATTTTTAAAATCATTTGATTCTACAACGATATAAAGTTCATTACGCAAAAGGTTTTCTTAAAAACCTGTCGTAGCCCTCCGTCATTTCAGATAGGTAATAGTTAGTATTCGTGCTGCGTTTGTTGACTCAGTCAAGGCGTAGTGTGCGGTAGCTAATTATTGCTTATCTGCAAAGCATATGATGCGATTGGATTAGGGTAGTCGTGCGGCCTTGTTGACTCAGTCAAGGGTCGTGCGGGTGGGTTTAATTCAATCGAGAAATGACGGGTTGAACTTTACTTGCGGTCTATGGTTTGTTGACTCAGTCAAGGTCATAGATCGCATGGGGCAAAATATTATCGGGAATTTCAAGTGTTGAAATTTGCAATGAGATTGCATACCTTCTATGAGATAGTTGGATCCCGATACCCGCTGCGAGTAAGAGTTACTCCTGGGAGAGTTTTATACATTACAATTAGCCGATCAAGTAGGTGTCTAGAAAGGTGTCAACGGGGTTACGCCTCTGGGAAAACGAGGTTTACATTAATTAGGTTCGTGCGAAAGCACGGGGGACCTCCCTCAAAGTACCGACACTGGCCTGGCTGAAAGATTGGCGAACTTGTAGTGTGTAATTAATCCCGGCTAGTCTTTCCTTTTAGGGTTTGAAGGAAGATTTGATAAAAAGCAGTGGGAGCCATCCTGATTAGATAAAATAATAACCAATCTATTCTTGACAGAGCGCACGCTGAGTGTTTTCTTCTCTCTCTCTCCTGGTAGCGACCATATCACGCCTTAATCAAGATAATAATACGGATTATTGACCGAACCCACTTGTTATACTGAGCTGGGGAACGTTGGTCCCGCTCCAACTTATAATTGTTATAAGACAGAGCAGGAAATTGGGGATTACCAGAATTCCCGTGCCGCCCAAACGAAGAGAGTGCATGCTGATGCATCATCTTCGGGTGTGTTCTTTATACAGAACTGTTTCTCAGTATCCTTTACGTCCTGGGTATGTGATACCAGATCAGGATCCCAGATATGTAATCTGTTACATAGGGCTACAGAAAGGTAGAGAACTGAGAACGGGTGATAAGTTTCATGAGGCAGAAAACGGGGCAAGTGTTGCAGCCAAGTCTGTCGGTCACTGTCACCCTGTATTACAATACATTGATTCTGAACGAATGTTGTTAGATACCGAACCTGATATACAAAATCATATCAGTCTCTTTATCTGAAAAGAAAGGATATAATTTTGTATTGTTGGATAATGTTTTGAACATTTCCTATATCAAAGATTGATCGGTTCAGGCACGTTATCTAAAAGCATTGATGTTCTAAATCAAACTACAGTTCTTTAGTATACAGAACATACACAAGAGGAAGAGTTCAGAAATGAACGAATCCTTCTTGAGGTATTGTAGACTAGGTCATATCAATGCGACCCGACTGGCTGAGTTACATTTAGATGCATATTTAAATCAGTTTGAATTTACATCTTGTGAAACTCGCCAGTCATGTCACAAAGATAAGATGACCATAGCTCCGTTTACTGGAAACAGAGAAAGAGTTACTAAACTCTTGGGATGATACATGTTGATGTATGTAAGGTCCCCTGTCTACACATGCCAGGACTGGTTCTTTATACTTCGTTATATTCTCTGATAATCTCTCAAGATTCAGTCATATGTTCCTGTTGAAACATGAGTCCGAACCTTTTGAGATATTCACAGAATATAAGTTAGAAGTAGAGAACCATAATACGGGTATAAGTATTATGTCCTTTGATGAGATCAAGGAAGAGAATACTTGAGCACGGAAATCCTGGACTATTTTAAAGGAGAATGAGATTCTCTCTCAGCATTACTCCTCCGTATACACCATAGCACGATGGTATATCGGGACGGAGCAATCACACCCTATATGATAAGGTGTGCTCTATGATGAGTACTATTGAGTTACCTATTTCCTTTTGGGAGTTATGCACTTAAGAAGCTGCATACCTATTGAATAGGGTTCGAATCAAATCAGTTGCCTACCACTTCATATGTGATATGGAAAGGGAAGAGCCCATGTCTTAAGTTAGTTAAGATTTGGGGTTGCCCGGCCTATGTCTAAAAACAAAATCCGGACAAGCTCGAGGCAAGGACTGTAATGTAGAACTGAAAAGGTTCCAGCTATACAAATTACAGCTGATGATTTGATAGAACCAAAGTATTCAGTAGATGCCAACGAACCTCAGCCTCTCCGCCGATCTAATAGGGTTTCCTCACCCACCTGAGAGATACTTCGGTTTCTCTATGACAGTGGGAGCGAGGATTGCATCATGAGATGATGACCCAACTAGTTTCGAGCTGGCCATCAGGAGTAAGACTCTGTAAGAATGGCTGGATGTTTAGTGATCTGAGATGGAATCCTTATACACCAGCAAAGTATGGACTTTAGCTGCAAGATCTGAAGGGTTAAATTCCCATCAGGAGCAGGTATATCTTGAGAAGATTACTTGGTGTAGATGGAAAAGTTGAGACTTTCAAAGCTAGACTTGTTAAAGGTTTTCTTCATTGACCAGGCGTGGATCATGATGAAACCTTTTCAAGGATCTATGCTTAAGTCCATCCAGATCCTACTTACCACGGCTACATACCATGACTGCGATATCTGGTTGGGTGTCTTGACTGCTTTTCTAAATGATGATTTAGAGCGCGTCTATAAGTACACAGCCAGAGGGTCTCGTAAACAGTGGGAGCAGCGGAAACGTGTGCAAGATGCTTTATAGGATAAAGCAGGCATCGCGGAGTTGGAACGTCTGTTTTGATGAAGTAGTCAAAGAGTTTGACATCATCAAAATGGTAGATGAACCTTGTATAAACAAAAAGGTAGTAGGGAGTATGGTGACGATCCTCGTAAAGTACGTGGATGACATACTCTTGATAGGGAAGGAGTTTCCTATGCTACGCTCGATCAATCTCCGCTTATCACTATAATTCTCCATATAGGATCAAAGTGATACCTCCTAAATCCTGGATTTTGGATCTATGAGATAGATCTAATTGGATGTTAGGATTCTCACTAGTTGTAGTGAGATGGTATCAACCGATCCTGGGAGAATCACTGGAAGGGTTCCAGGGTGATAAAGACGACTGAATGTCAGTCACAGGCATTGTCTTTACCCTCAGTAAAGGGACGGTATGTTGGAAGAGTTCCAAGCTATGATACCGTGACATACTAGACGATAAAGGCTGGATACATCGCTACTTAAGATGCTACCCTAGAAGCTGTTTGGGTGTATATTGGTTCATGAGATGAACTATGTTCCTCCCATTGTGTGACAATGGAGTTGTGGCTTATCCCGAGGAACGCTGGTCCCATCAGTGATCCAGACTTGTTCTAAGGCAGCATCGCCTGATCATGGAGATGATTGATCTCCAGGGTGATCGAGGTTTGGAGAGTAGACTCAGAGGACAACACAGCGGATCCACTCACAAAGGCCTGTTCCCAGAGAGAGACTTTCATGGGATGGTTGAGTATGAGATACTTCAAACCACTGCTACAGATGGCCCTAGTGCAAGTGGGAGATTGTTAGTTATATGTATGCCCTAGAGGCCATTACTGTACATAGGATGTATATTGTAGTGGATGCTGGGACATATATAGGGAGGACTTTCTTGCTCGACATGATAGTATGCTATCTGGTTGAACTTTACCTTAACGTGTATACTGATTGTCTCTCTGTTACATGTTGGTAAAGCCCTTAGGATCTGTACTTGACTACCTGGACTATGATGCGGATCATACTAGTGGGGACATGGTAGTCCATAAGTACATCCTTCAAAGTCCCTAGTCGAGGGTGTATCGAGACGGGGCATCGATATACCAGAGTAGACTAGCGTGTACCTTCTCGACCCATACAGATGGGCGATGGATGATCCCATATCCATCGGTGTTTGACATCAGAGGAGATATACGGGTGCTCAGTAGAGACTGGGTACACTGGACGGACTCGCCGAGAACTCCCAGATGGTATTATACCTCACGTCAGATGGCAGTTCTCTGGTGACACTGGTACAGAGTAGTCTGTTGACCCGAGATCGTCATAGAGTCTTGTGTGGTTCCCACTGTGCTTTGATTTCCATCTTACCACGTCCAAGAGGGCGTGCAAAACGGTGGTTTTTGGGTACAGTCCCGAGTCACATGGAGGCAATGAGCGATAGGAGGGGATTCGTCTCTCCCGGTATAGGGAGTTGATGTTGCGCTGTGTTCGATTGGCTATAACAGGAAATCCCTGGCCAGGGTTGCTGAGATTTACTGGTAAGTGTTACCAGTAGTTTCTCGAACAGTTATAGACCTCATATCGACACGACTTATTGAGCTATTGGGGTCTGACGTTTACCATCCCTAGGCGAGATATGCGACATATCAGACGATCAGACCGGACTGTACGGTAGTGTTACTGGTCGGATTCACTGGAGTGTGAGCGGGCTTGCTCGTCGATCTTCAGATCGCTCAATACCCGGGTGGCCGTTACGTTTAGCAGACCGCTTGCGGCTTGTGGATGTTTGATATGATCATCATCCGCTGCCGGCGTATTGACGAGTCTTTAGAGTCCTACACAGAGGTTTCCTGGCTCAAGCGAAACGAAATAGGAGTGCATATGAGATATGTGCGGGACCGAGAATAATGCGTGTATGTGATACCGTATTCTATTCTCGCGATAAATATATCGAATGGTTGTATGCGATATAACCTAGTTATCGATTCAAGCGTTGATTCGATAAGCCGATATATTTGATACCAGTCGGTTATGTGCGCATGACCGGATCATTGAATCAAGTGTTGATTTAATGATTTAATGTATAATTATATATTTGATATATTACTTTGCATTAACTAGTATCGGGTCACTTTAAGATGGATTTTCTCACTCTTTTGTGCGCATTACATATGCGATATGATTTTGTGCACTTCCTTGTGTCATGTTTGATGATGCATGCCCTTTTTTGGTTAAGTGTAAAGAATGAACCATGGTTGTGAATGGTTAGGGTTTTGTATTAATCATTCATTTATTTATATATATTTGTTTTGAATTTAAATTGTGAGAAGAAAACAAAATGGTTGCATTTTTCTTCATGAAGTTTCTAAGTGCTTCATGCACTTTGACCATTTTGTCTTCTTCTCCTTTACCTAACCATTCACTAACTATGATTCACTCTCTACACCTAACTATGATTAAGTCATGATAAGTATTCTTTTTATTGATAATTTAAACAATTCTTATCATAACTTTTCATGAGCTTCTTCTTCTTCTTCATAAAACACATGAAGAAAAAGCTTGTAGTCATCAATGGTAGATTGATGATATGAGTGAGAAATCCAATTCTAAAGTCTACCCACTTCCTATTTCTTTATCCTCTACCTCTTGCCAAGTAGTAGAGTGTGTTTCCTTCACAACTTTTTACGGTTTGGTGAAGGTGGAGCTTGATTCATCGATGCCTCGACGTAGATCATCTTCGGCATGGACATCGACGACCTGGCTTGCCCATTCTCCGACGAAGCCGACTCTAGAGCCCGGATTTGATTTGGACAGCGGAGACGACATCGTTGCGGAGCCGTGGAGGTGGATAACCGGATCTACAAAAGTTGTATTTCCGTATTCTCATTAGTTAACTGTTAACTAGTTCTTGTTCGCCTAGACTTCTAGTATACGATCCGTTATTTAGGGTTTGTAGGCACCATAATTTTTTTAATTGCCATGGTTGATGGCTTGAGAGACCTCACTAGAGTGCCTAGGAACCCTGCACTCCTTGTCCCAGTCCAGTTGTCATGCCATTAAAAATATCCGACACCTTGGGATCATTAATAGTTAGTTGTTTCTGCTTACATCCAAACCTGAAACTTAAACACTCCCATCTTGGATGGAACTCCCTTTGGTATGAAAATGGGTTTTAAACATTTGACGTATTCAATTACCTTTGACCTGGCAAGTTTGGTTTAAGAAATTTTATAGTGGATGTATTAGGATGGCTTGGTGTTCCCTTTCGTGGCGTTGTTTATATTTGCAATCCCTTGTTGTAATTGTTATGTAGCATCTCTCCTAATGGGAGAATTACTTCACGTATTTGTCAACTGCGGAATGCATTGTGTACTTTCCTTATGTTTCGTTGATTTCTCCTTTCATTGACAGTGGGTTAATTCAACATGTGAACCATCAAATGTAATTGGGCGTAATACCTGTAACCGCCACACAGTGAGCCCATCCTGCAGCCGCCTTCACAATTGCTGATTCACTTGGAAGAGGAAATGCTTCTGGGATTTCCTGCATCAAAGAGAGTCTTTTGTGACTGAAAACAGAAAAAATCAGGTGGACAAGAACAATCTGTACCGGTTATCAATACCTCATGTTTTCCTGCAGCCACATAACTCAGACCCATATCATCTGTCGAACCCCATGTAAAAAGCTTGCCCGATTCTGATTAAAATGAAAAATGGGAAGTAAGAACTAGAAACTCCCATAGATTATACTCATATACACAAAGTTTTGCTAGCACTCAAACATGACAAGTTTCTACGCATATCCATTGATCACAAGATAAGTAAACTGTACATAATTGCACGGCATCCAACATGAGCATACCATAACTTCACTAAAACTTGTAATATTTGGAAGAAGTAAAAAAGGTTAATTTGAAAACCTTTTAGCTACAAATCATAACTTCCTAACCTTTTCCAAGTTGACCGAGTACACAAATCACTAAAACTTGAGCAAACAGAAAAAAATTTCCTTCGTCTAATCCATTGAGCTAAGTATCCACGTATGGAACCCAAACAACTCAACATATAACAAGATTACGCAATTTCAATCTCAAAAGGATGCAGCAATCACTTCAACCATAGAGAAAGAGGGCATCGGATCAGTTTCAGGAGACGAACGATCGATACCTGAAACAGCCATGGCGAATCCGCAGCCGCCGCCGCAGACATCTCTCCACGAATCCCCGGCCGCAGATTCCGGCATCGAAACCTCCGTGGGAGTAAGGAGCGGCGATCTCTGCGGCGAAACCCCAGGCAGGTACCCCCACATCAGCACGACCTTATCTCTAAGCTCCCCATTCTCGCCCTCCTCCTCCTTCTTCGCCTCTCCTTCCATCTCATCTCCTCCACCATTCATCAAATCAAACAAAAAGGTGATTCAGATCTCGAATCCAAAGGATCGATCTCGATCGATTGCGACCTCGCTTTTGCGTTCGAGTAAAAGGACAGTCCTTTTGTTTCTTCTTTCGGTTTGTCGAGTAGGGGAAAAGGCTGAGCCCTCCAAGGGGCGTATCATTTTCTAGGGAATGGGGGACGCCACGTAGGATCCACAAGTGGTGAGCCATGAACACGTGGTGACAAGATAGAGGGCGATCGGGCCGTGGATTCCTAGCCAGGAATTGGCCAGAAGGTTCTGGAAGAGTTTGGACTTCGGAAGGGAGGTGGGCTGAGTGGGCCGAGCATGCGCGGCCCTCTGCTCCACGTCCCCCGAGTTTGGGTTCTTCCCGTTTTGTTCTATAAACACCTTTTTGTTCAAACAAAGCTCGATTTCTAATTTCAATACTTAAAAAGTAAAATTCTTTGTTATTTCAGACCGATTGGAATGGCGATGTACCACGTGAAAAATAATTAAAAACAACATGCGATAATTGATGACCGTACATCTCATTTTTCACTCACTTGTCACTTTGCCCTCTGTAGCCCATTTACTCTCAACTGCTCTTCTTCTTTTTCTTCAGGACAATACAAGTATATTTAAAATGCGGAACTCAGCTTAGATGGAACAGTTTTTGCTTGGGATATAATAAAGTTTTGTGGTTATTTGAATGATCAGCAAGGCCATACTCATTTTCATACTCCATACCATGGATACATTAATTTTGGGTGAATGCAGAATTAATTTTCTTCGACAACAGAAAATTTTGTATTGTTATAGCTTAATGACAAAGAATGGGTGAACGACATGAAAATCGGTGTGTATCAAGACATGGGGATAAATAGGACCGTTGCCCATGTCAAAGTCAACAGATGGTTCGTTTTTTTCAAAACTGCTAATACCGACAATATTCTACCGTGCGGCTTCACACTCGCGTCCTCTGAAACAATAAAGATGTTAGATGGAACTTTCCAAAGCGGAGAGGGGAGAATTTGAGGAAGCATCAGCAGGAGGTTCCAGAAAGCACCAAGGCTGCACTTGTACATGAAATAGAAGATTACTGGAAATCCTCTTATTCCTGAAAATGGGATGATCGGGCATCTAATTCCAAGGAATATCGTATTAACGTGCTTGGTATAGTTTAATCATTCTCAATATATATTTATGTGTGATCGTCAACCGACGGCAAGGCCGGAAAAGGGTCGGTGGATGGCGGTGAGACCGGTGATGAATGACCGATCAGCGGCGGGCCAAGGAGCGGCCGGCAACAGAGGCCGGGTCGATTGGTCATGAACTACAGCCGGCGGTTGGCGGGTGTTCAATCGTCAGCGGGCTGGTCGGCGGATGACCGACGATGAGCGGCGGGGCTGACCAGCCGGCATGCGGCGAGCGTGGCCGACGGCAGATGATCATGCCTCATTCATGTTAGGCGAGAATATTTCGTGGTAATCTAGAATAGACACATGTCTTGGGGATGAATGCGTTTATCATGAAATGATGTCATTTGATTACCATGGTAATTTTATATGTCCGGAAATATATTTTACATCTAAATAAGCATGGTAATATTTCATGATAATTTAGGATTCCGATTTAGATTATCTTCTGCACACTTATCCTAAGAGGTGCATGTGACCGCCATGACTGACATGATGGAGAGGAGAATGGGGTGACGTTGATCCTTGTTTGTATTTTATTTTTCCTCATCATTATCCTTTTTCATGCGAATGTTTCTATTCAAAGGAAAGGAGCATAATGATATTTTTGGCATGTCAGGCCCAATGGCTTCAGATGGTTCCAGTCTCTTCAAAGGCGTTCGAGACCCATAGAAATAGAAGTTCGTGGTGTTCTTCAATTGGATGTGTGGGGATTCTGTGCTGGCCACAAAGAGTTTGACATGTTTGGGCTAATTAAAAAGGAAAATAAAATACAATCTAGGTCCAATTTTTCTGTGGGTTATATCCCATTTTATTTTACAATTTATATATCTCTCTCTAAATTGAAAAGAATATATATATATATATATATAATGCAAATAGTTTTAGTTAGAGATTCACCCTTCTCCTTTTTTCTAGGAAAAAAAAGAAAACAAGGAGAAAAATCCTGCATTCTCAAGCCTCTGCATCATCAAAATGACCTCCACATAATCTAGATGCATCCAGCTCTCACTTTTCTTTTTAAAAAAATTAATTTTTTAATTATCATAATGAAACCTTCACATCTCTTAACTTCCAAAAAAACAATTTTTAAATTCATGCATAAAATCTAGTTTATTTAAAAACAATGCCTTTACTCTTATTATAATTATAAATACCATACAAATTAATCTAAATATAAATTAATAGAAAACTAGCACAAATTAACCTAAATATAAAAATAATAGAAAAACAAGGAGGCTTATTTGTTTTAACAGTGTCCGCCTCATTATTTCATAATAATTCTGCGGGAAAACTGATCAGGCCTAGTTTAGCTTCAAGGGTTTAAAAGACCCTGTTTCCTTCAAGTTACCATGGTTTCATAATATGATGAAGGTTTCATAAAGTTTAGGATTGATCGGCAATATAGTTTTGAAACCAAGGTTTAATAGAGCAATAGGGTATAAAAAAAGGAGCGACTTGAAACTTTGCAAACCTCTAGTATTTTTGGAGTTCACAAAAATAAAGTTTACGAGCTTTAAAACTGATGAAGCTCACAAGTGGGAACTCCCCAGATCATGACACATGGCAGATGATGGGTCCCGGGGCTCACGCAAACAGGACAAGCACTGTGCGTTGGAGGCTCTTCTCGGGCTATCGTCCCGGGATGTATCCCGACCTTCTATGGGCCCCCGAACGCTCTTATGTACACCTTATAAATGACCGAGGGTTTGTCTCCGAGCCCCCTACGTGCTGAGCTTCCTCAAGCCTTCAAGCTTGTCTCCGAGCTATCACAGAACCGAGCGCCCTCGGCCTCCCGCTCGTCTCTGTGCTTCCCGCCGAGCTAAGCCTTCCCGGTTCTACCGAGCAAGCAAGGACGCAGAGCCCAATAGCCTCTGCCACGGCTCTGCATATCTCTCCAGAAGTGAGATATCCGCCACCCAATACCCCGCATTCCACGCCGCCGTATACCTCATTAACGAGCTTATCTCGTCATTAATGGGGGGATCCCGTCATTCACGCAGGCGTAACGCCAGGGGCGTAACGGCCGGCGAAGATCTCGCTCCAAGTGATCACTATAAAAACTCCTCTCTCAGACGACTCAGGTAACACAATTTCAATCCAACAAGCCGCTGTTTTGCTCAAATATTTCGGCTAACTTGATCATCGGAGGGTCCACGGTGGTACAACCACTGTAACATTTCAGAAAAATAAAATATTATTTTTGGGAATTTATATAATTAAATAATAAATATTATGAATATTTTAATGATGCGGTATAATTATATACCGATAAATTGGGAAATATTTGAAAATTTATAAGAATCACTGAAATGAGGGTGTTTTATATGATATGAGCATTTATAGATTTTAAATACTCATTTAAAATATGGTTAAGTGCTAATCTCGATTAAATATCATTAATCGTGTATTAAGCTTGATTTGTGCACATGACATGCACCATGTCACTTTTTCAAAGAAAATACTTGTTACATTTTATGAACCATGACATTTTGTTTTTCCTTCATATGTTTATGGGTAGTATTTGTTTTTGAATTTAAAAGAAAAGAGAAGAAAAGAAAAAGGAAACAAGAAAAGAAATTGAATAAAGAAAGAAGTATGAGCACGAAAGAGAAGAGAGAGAGGTGAGGGGTCAAGTTGACCATGGTCATTTTCTTCCTTCACTTTTCCCCTTCATCATTTTTCCTCTCCCCTCACTTGGCTGCCCTCTTCCCTCCACCATCTCCACATCCTCACACAACCCAAAATCCACACCAAAACACCTTAATCTCTTCATTAAATATGTGCACAAGCTCACTACAAGCATTTTGGACCAAAAAAGTTAGGATTTTGAGCACTTGGGTCAACTCAAGAATTTTCTTGAGTTGCCAAATAAGGTAATTCTTTCACCATTAATATAGTATTTCATTCACTTTAGCATCCATTCATGTTTAGAAGTGTTTTAATGAGGTTAGTGATCTTGGAAAATTTCAAGATGAGGGTTAGGGAAATCTATGAGATGTAAAGTGTTAATTGAGGTTACTAGAGGCCATACAACCCCTGTAGTATTGGTATTTTGAGCTAAACCAGAGACTAGAACCCCAAACCCCAAACTTAGAAACCCCGATATCGGATTTTATTGACTTTGGTGATGTGTTTTGGAGATCTGCTATGACCTGGGGCACCTGAAAATTTTATAGCGATCACAGTGAGTCATGCAGAAAACCTAGAAGCTATCCTGAAGACCCGAGACCCTGACCTTCACCCATGGCCGCAAATAAATCCCTTCTGGCCGCAAATTGCGGCCAGGACTTGGCCTTTAGGCCTCGTGCTTGTTCTGTGGCTCCTGTGTCAGATAACTAGACCCTCCACATATGCAAAATTGGCTAATTTCACCTAGAGTAAAATCTGGAGGTGTTTTCTTGAGTTGCTGCTTTGTTTTGAGACCTCGTTTTAACTTGAGTTTTGGTATTTGGGTTTTGACTCGGTGTTGTGACGTTTGCACGTCAATCTCGAGGGTTGTTGGTTATCCTTGCATGCGTAGACCATAGGTTTTAAGCTATGTGAGATACGTGTGCCATTTTGGTTTTCATGCGCGATTTCGGTTTACGATACTTTGTGTGTATATATGTATCCTCGAGCGGACTTCGAACAACAAGGACGAGCATGGCGTCATCGACTTCGGCAAGCTAGAATCAGGTGAGTAGATACATATCTATGGGGGAAGTCGGGTGGATGGCGTATAGCACCCCCGCAGTTCGTAGTGTAGCCTATGATATACTATATTTATATATGAATATGTGTTATGTGAAACATGGATAGTTAGCAAGTAAGATCTTAGGAGATCATGGGTTAAATTTTAGTATAATTGAATGATAGTGTCGTTAGCTAGTTTTTAATCGCGAAACCCTAGAATAAGGTTTACACACACGCACACACTCGCATACATTTGTTTTACTTGTGCGTATATGAGGATATATACATATACATATATATATATACATATATGTATGTGAATATGTATATATGTATGTGAATATGTGTATATATATATATATATATACATACATACATACATATACATGGATGATGAGAATAGTATATGGTACTTGGAGATGAGTCGATGTGATTGGGCATGATGCCACGATATCGGTGATGTGACTTGGATCGTATTATGAGATATGACAAGATATTATAGCGGATCTTTAGGCGATGTGTTTTCATACACACGCATATATATATATATATATGTGTGTGTGTGTGTGTGTGTGTGTTGATGGTATCGGAACGTACTAGATTTTAGATCAGTACCCCTAATTCAGGATATGATGATAAGGATACCAGATGAATAACGAGATAAATGTGATATTCGACCCGTACCCAGATTTGGGATGCCGTACGATGGTTTTACCGTACGAGATTTAATTATGATGATAGATCCGCACTCTTGACTCGAGGATGTCATATTATATATTGTATCGTACGTGATACTATTGAGGCGGGATCACCGACTACTAGATAAAAATATCGACTCAGACTTAGGTGGTTTTCCTTACTCTTTCGATTAGTCTGTTAGTTTAGTTCTGTAGTTTACTTAGTAGATATTAGACTGGGCTCGAGTCATATTTATTTCCAAAACTAACGAATCGTGAGGATCTTAAAGACAGGCCAAGGGATACTACGGATATTTCAAAGGACGTACCTTTTCTTTAAAACACCGTAGCCCTTATTTTTCTAAACACACGATTCGTGTTATTTCAAATGTCAAAACTGTATGACTCATATATATAACTGTATATTCTTATATGTTGCGTTATTATTCATTTTCCGTACATTCTTGCTGTTCGCATCGCATTGCATGCTTAAATGTGTTTTCATTAGTTATTATGAACCCATGCTGTCACGACACCAGCACCATTACCGATGATGTGTATACTCCACGTACACTTTCTTGCTGGCTCACACACATCATCATCGGTAATTGCCATGTCACATACACTTTAGAGAATATTATTTCATTGACATATCTTGTTGGCCAATAGTTCCTATATATTATTGCTTTTATATGCTAGTTTAAATATTGCATTCCTTACTTGATACCAGATGCAGTCATATATTCATTTGTCATGCAATATTATGGAGTTTTATGCCGGTAATTCACTGTTATTTACTATTGAGATTGGGATTTCGGATTTCCATGAGATTTCTGGATTTGGAGAAACCGCAAAGATTTTATAAACTTATTATCATTTTAAAGATGGAACAATTGCGGTTTTCTCATGATATGATTTGAGAGGTGCCCACCATGAGTTTTCTCGGCTCTTGAGCAACATCATACACCCGATTCGAGGAGGAGGAGGAACCGTCTGCGGGTGCATGGTGGACCCGGTGCGGTATCCCGGGACAAGATGGTCGCAGATGATGGCGTTGAGCCCGGCAGGGGAGCACTACCGATCGGTTATTGTGACGCGCCGGGTATCCGGAGGATACCGGTGTGGTCTTGAGATTGATGATATGGGCCAGTCCGGATTGCCAGAGCCCTAGATATTGAGATTTGATGATACGGGCCAGTCCGGATTGCCGGAGCCTGAGATATTGAGAAATTGGGATATATATTTTGTGTCGATTCTTGACAATGATTCTCTGATGATTTCATTGTTGATACTTTGATTTTTATACAGAAATCTCACTAAATAAAGAAAACAGTTTTCTCATTGATGATGTATTCTGTTTTCATTTTAATGCATTCATACATCATATATGCATTATGTTAGTACCTGAGGCACTGACACGAGCACTTGATATTACACTTACGTGTAGATGGTTTCAGGGTTATATTATTGAGAATATTATTATCATATGACCTAAGATTGAGTCATACATGCGATTTCTGCTCGGTGATATTTTCTACTCACGAGTTGGCAACTCACCCCCGTTGTGCCACAGTTTCTTGCAGGTTTTGCCGTACAGGTTTCCTTGGCGGCTTTGCTGGCACACTGCTTCTTTCCGGGTGATTGCTTTGGTAGGTGGGTTCACTTGTATCGTAACCACCTTTGTACATTTATTTATTTCAGTTGTATCTAGTAACTCCATCAACCGGACTTGTATATTTTATAGATTTAGAAGACCAGTGTATATTCTTTCGACCTTAGAGTCGCGCTTGTATTATTATGGTTTTCTTGATTTAGAAGACCAGTGTATATTCTTTCGACTTTAGAGTCGCACTTATATTATTATAGTTTTCTTGATGATATTGGTTTTTCTTTTGAGTTTTGATTCTCGCCCTTCGGCGTTGTATATTATATTGCTTGTGTGGTTGTGACCACTAATTGGCGAAGAGCTAGCTCCCGCTTGGGGATGTATATTTCATGTGTTGTACCCGTTTGGGGCCAGTATTTACAAAGGAAATTCTGCCGAAATTTTCAGAAAAGACTTGAGGTTTTAAAAATGCATACTTCGGCTTATTTTGTTAAACCACTTGCTTTAAAACTAAAGTTTTCCTTCACTTTCTTCTTTTAAATGGTTTAGATTTCTGGGATTTTGGCTTACTTGAATTAGATGGGGTCCTATAGACTTCATATGATTCGAGTGCCAATCATGTGCCATTTCGGGTCGTGACAACCACCCCGGGACTTCTTTTGCAGGTAGCTCAGCTTCACCTTGAATCAAGCCCACTGAGATCCACACGCTCAGGGAAGCGACCCCCAACACCAATCTCGGCCGTTCATCCACGCCCGCGACAGATCGACGGAGGACAACATCTGAAGGAGATCCTAACCTCCATCAGTTGGCACCGTCTGTGGGAACAGAAAATTCCACTCATCGAAAATTGATCTTCCGATCTCGAACTCATGGCGAGTGAATACTGTAACGATCCAAGCACAAGTTGCCGCCTTCCCCACAACAGAGGCGCGGACGGATCCACTCCTCCCCCTAACGCCATTCACGCCCTCTCTGCACGGATCGACAGGCTCGCATCCATAGTGGATGCCCTTGTTCGCGTCCAAACGGCGGGACAAGCCCCCAGGTCGCCGTTCCCTTTCCCCGGCATCACGAACTCCGCAGAGGGGGAGATGACACTGCCCACGCTGGCACCACTGAATAGCGTCTTGCCATCTCCGGCGGCCACAGGTCCTCCGCGGTGACCAATTCAATGACCCGCTGGGCGCCTCAGAGGTCCACGCCGAGGTCTCATGAAAGAGCCCCCGTCCCGAGGCCCATCGCGCTCCCGTCCCTCCCGAGGAGGTGTCGGTCGGCTCGTCTGCTCCCAGGCATGGCTGGCACCCTCTCCCTCGACGGGGTCATGCGGGTGGCACTTGCCGCGATGACTTAAGAATGACCTTGCCAGGGGACCTGAGGAACCTGATAGAACGGAACCGAAACCGCAGCCAGGTGCAGGCCGCCAGCGGGAAGGGCCATAACTCCGACCACGCCGAATCCTCGGGGTACCACAACCGTCTCGACGCCCTCGAAAAGAAAATCGAGGGTATACATCGGGAGGGTCATCCTTCAAACGAGGAGGCCAGGTATGCCGCCGACTCGCTTACGAAGCCCTTCACTGAAGAGTTGCTCGCTGTCCACGTCTTATCCAGAAACAAGCCTCCAAAAGTGGCCCTCTTTGAAGGGAAGTCCGACCCAAAAGACCATCTGGATGCATTTATAGCTGGCATGAACTTCCAAGACAACTCCAACGTTGCCCAATACCGAGCGTTCCCCGCCACTCTTATTCGGGCTGGACGAGACTGGTTCCGAGGACTCACGCCACGCTCCATCTCTACCTTTGATGAGCTGGCCGTCCAGTTCCTCGGATATTTCGTCGGGAACAGACGACAGAAGCGGACCGTCGATTACCTCTTCACTATAAAGAGTGGGGACAAGGAATCCTTTAAAGGATACATCACTCGCTTCTACAACGCTCTTCTTGAAGTTCCCGAGCACAGGGACAAGACTGTAATCACAACTCTGAGGTCAGGTCTTAGGCATAAGGAGTGGCTCTGCTCCTTTGTATTGGCGCAACCAAGGACTATGGCCGAGGTAAAAGCTTGGACCGAGCGAGAAATCCAAATCGAGTCCGAAGTAAACTCAAACCTACCCCGGGGCGACCAGGCCGACCAAAAGAAGAGGGGCAGAGAAGAGAAGAAGAAGGTCGACCGGCCAAAGCCATACTCCCCGAAATTCCAGGAGTATACTCCGCTCAACATCTCTCAAACTGAGCTGTTGGAGGAGGCGAAAGGCGAGCGATTCTTCATGCTCCCTCCGATCACCAATAGAGCAGCCAAACGGACTCGAGGCCCATACTGCGCCTTCCATAGGTTACAGGGACACCCTACCGAAAATTGTAAACAACTCTGCGACTACATCGAGGAGTTGATTCCCTCGGGCCACCTAGCGAAGTACCTGCGGGAAAAGCGACAGACAGACCGGGAGCAAGAAAACCATCCTCCTCCCGGCGAATTAACGATCGTCCAAATCATGGTCGTCTCTTCGGGGGGTGCATAGAGAGCCGGCGAGATTCGCCGCCTCTTACCGGTCGATGGAACCAGCGACTATCCTCGAAAGAAAAATAAAGCAGCTGGGCCTATCACCTTCACCGACGAAGACCTCCACGGAATATGCTTGCCTCACAACAACCCCTCGTGATTACGGCACGGGTCCACCGCTATGAAGTCCAAAGTATACTGGTCGACTCAGGAAGCTCTACGGACATCCTTTTCTATGACTGCTTCCTGCGTATGGGGCTCGGCCCGTCAGACCTACGACCAACCACCCATATTCTGTCGGGGTTTACTAACCACTCCATCCCGGCAGAGAGAGTGGTTACCCTCCTCCTTAACATTGGGGAGGCGGGCCGTACGAGAACCGTACCGGTGGAGTTCATCGTCGCCAGGACTCCCTCATCCTACAATATCCTCCTGGGACGCCCGACGCTAAACTCCCTTAGGGCCCAAATCTCGACCTACCACCTCGCAATCAAGTTTCCATTGGATCAAGGGGGAATAGGCCGGACCTACGGGAACCAGCAAATCGCCAAGATTTGCTTCACAGCGACATCCACCTCCGAGGAGCGAAGTGACGACCTTGGAAGCGCGAGCGATTTCCAGGGGTCTTTGGATACTCGTGACAAACAAAAAGAAATCCGAGGGTCCCCGGTGGAGGCGCTAACAGAGGTCCCCTTGTCGAGGGGAAAAATGAACGAACTGTGCAGATCGGATCCCTCTTAATGGGAGCCAGGCGCGAAAACTTGATCCACTTTCTCCGAGGAAACTCAGACATTTTTGCATGGGCGCCTTCCAACATGCCCGGGATCAACCCCAAGGTAATCTCGCACAAGCTCGGGGTCGACCCGACGGCCCGACCCGTCAAGCAAAAGAAACGAAGCTTCCCTCCGATCAAACAAAAGGCGATAGAAGACGAGATCGATAGGTTGCTTGCAGCCAACTTCATTCGAAATGTGTCCTACTCGGAATGGCTAGCGAATGTGGTTATGATTAAAAAGACAAGCGGGAAGTGGCGCATGTGCGTCGACTTCACAGATCTCAACAAGCCCTATCCGAAAGACATCTATCCCCTCTCTCGGATAGATCATCTTGTCGACAGCTCGGCAGGCCACGAATTGCTCAGCTTCATGGATGCTTTCTCCGGCTACAACCAGATCCGTATGAACCCGGCAGATGAAGAGCTTACCGCATTCACAACGGATCGGGGGGTGTACTGCTACAAAGTGATGCCCTTCGGCCTCAAAAACACCGGAGCTACATACCAGCGCCTGGTTAACAGAATGTTCAAACCGCAGATCGGGAGGAACATGGAGGTTTACGTCGACGACATGCTCGTAAAATCGACCTTGTCGGACGAGCATGCTAAAGATCTTGGCGAGACATTCGATATCTTCTGCAAGTACAAAATGAAGCTGAATCCCGCCAAGTGCGCGTTCGGGGTCACTAGCGGGAAATTCCTCGGGTTCATGGTTACCCACCGAGGAATTGAGGCTAACCCGAAGATCAACGCCATTCTCAACATGGCCATGCCAAAGAGCAACTTGGAGATCATGCGGCTCACGGGGAGAGTGGCCACCCTTAGTCGCTTCATATCGAGATACGGAGAAAAGCATCTCCTATTCTTCAAAGCCTTGAGGAAAATCCCAAAGTTCGAATGGTCGGAAGAGTGTCAGAACGCTTTCGAGCAACTCAAGGTGCACCTGGAAACTCCCCCACTACTCATTCGGCCTGCCGAAAGAGACGAGCTGCTGCTGTACCTTGCGGTGTCCGATCATGCTGCCGGATCGGTGCTCGTCCGAGAAGTCGAAGGAGCACAAAAGCCGGTCTACTACGTAAGCCGCGTCTTTAAGGACATGGAAACAAGGTGCCTGGCCATAGAAAAGATTGTCTTGGCGCTTATCGTGGCCTCAAGGAAACTACGGCACTACTTCCAGGCACACACCATCCTCGTCCTCACCGAGTGTCCCCTAGAGGCTATTCTCACTTCACTCGAGTCATCTGGTCATCTAGAGAAATGGAGGTGGGAGTTATCCCAGTTCAACATCAAATACCGTCCCAGGAAAGCCATCAAAGCGCAAGTCCTGGCAGACTTTGTTGTTGAGTGTACTATCCCCAACAAGGATGCAGCATCGGCGCCCGTCCCCGAGTCCCGGCCCTCGGTCGAGGAAGTGCCCGACTCCGTCCCCGACTGGGTCCTTTGCGTCGATGGATCCTCTACCGAGGAGGGGAGCGGTGCCGACCTTATCATTCGAGGCCTTAACGAGGCAAAAATAGAGTACTCTTTGAAGCTCGGGTTCAGAGCGTCGAACAACGCCGCGGAATACGAGTCCTTGCTCGCCGGGTTGCGAATCGCTTCCGGAATGGGGCTGAAGACGATCCGGATTCGCAGCGACTCCGCCCTGGTCGTCGGCCAAGTAACCGGGCGTTCCGAGGCCCGGGAGCAACTCATGGTGAAGTACTTATCCGAGGTGAAGAGACTATGAAAAAACTTCGACGAGGTTCAAGTGGAGCAGATTCCTCGGCACCTAAATGCCCAGGCCGACGCCCTGAGCAAGCCAGCCTCCTCCTATACGGCTAACAATAAGAGGAATATCCTCTTCGAAATCTTGCCACGGCCCAGCGTAGAAGATAGGGATGCAACACTTCAGGTATACACTACTCAGGAGGAAGGTCGGGATTGGAGGAAGACCCTCGTAGAGTTCCTGAAGGAGGGTACACTCCCAGAGGACCGAGGGGAAGCACGCCGCCTTCGAGCTAAAGCCTGCCATTTCGTCTGGAGCAATGGGAACCTCTATAATAAGTTGTACACGCAACCTCTGCTTCGGTGCGTCGACCCCCACGAAGCCGATTACGTCCTGCGTGAGATGCACGAAGGGGTCGGTGGAGCACATCAAGGGGTCCGCACCTTAATTCAGAAGACGCTGCTCCAAAAGTACCATTGGCTGATGATTCACCAAGACGCTCAAAGGTTCGTCCGAAGATGCAAAAGCTGTCAACTCCATGGAAGCATACCCCATCTTCCGGCTACCGAGCTAACGGCCCCCACCCTCCTGGCTATTTGCCCAGTGGGGGATGGATATGGTAGGCCAACTCCCAACTGGTACGGGTGGGCACAAATACATTCTCGTCGCGGTGGACTATTTTACGAAATGGATTGAGGCCATCCTCATCAGAAAACCGGATGCCACCACGACCATCAAATTCCTGCAGAATAACATAATATCCCGATTCGGGATCCCGAGGTGTATTGTTACCGACCACGGGACGAATTTTGAAAACGCCAAAGTCAAAAGATTCTACAACGAATACCACATACTAATGAAGTTTGCCGCGGTCGCGCATCCTCAATGCAACGGGCAGGCCGAGGTCGCTAACAGAGACGCCATTCGAGATTTTCGAACTCGTTTAGAAGGAAGACATGGCAGCTGGGTCGAAGAACTACCCCGGGTCTTTTATGGGCCTTACGCACGTCGAAAAAGCCCTCCACTGGAGAGACCCCCTTCAGCCTCTGCTACGGCACCGAGGCGATAGTCCCAACAGAGATTGGATTACCCAGTTACAGAGTCGAACACCTCGACGACGAAGCAAACACCTCGGTGCTCCGAACTAATCTGGACATCTTGCTAGAAAAACGGGACCGGGCACAGATTAAAACCGCCGCTTATCAATAGCAAACTGCCCGTTACTACAACGCACGAGTCAAGCATCGCGCCTTCAAGACGGGAGATTTGGTCCTAAGATGGAACGAATTCATAGACCAAGGCAATCTGCACAAGTTCTCCCCGAAGTGGGACGGCCCATTCCTTGTCTCCGAAGTATTGCCCGGAGGAGCCTATCACTTACAAGACGTGGGAGGGCATAAGTTTCTGCGGTCTTACAATGCCGAGAAGCTCAAATTGTACAAGTGAATATGTTTTCAAATTTTGTATCATTGAATATGTTTCTTTCTTTGTCGAAGCGATGTAATTTTTCTTTATTATCAAGTCTCCTGAATTAAAGGAAACTCCTTCGATACGTTTCCATCTTCCTCGGTTCCAAGACCTCTGGGTTCATTTTTGTGAAAATACGCAAAAGCACAAAGAGAATAAAAATGAGACAAAAACACGTCGCAAAAGAGGAACTTTATTCATCAAAGGTATTATGGGCTCCCCAACCTTACACAAAGAAAAATATATACAAAATATTATAACAGAGGGGGTAGGGGTGAAGAAAACACTGCTGGTGGTACTCCGAGGAGATCGTCGCCAACCGAGCCTTCGCTTCCTCAGCCCACTCCATCTGATGTTGCCCACAGATCCACGACGCCACGGAAGGGCCAGAGACCACACCGACCGGGCAGCCATCGGCGATCTGCCTTTGTTGAAAGTACTCTAGAATAAGTGCCACCGAGCGATCCCGCCGGCTCTTCAAGATCAGACTGTGGTGGTGGAGCGAGTGCAGCTTGTCAACCGCCTCGTCTTTAAGCTCCTCGAACAGGGCGTTGTGCAGCCTCGGTGACATCCTCCAAATTGCATACATGAGCAATTGAAGGAGGGATGATCGCCGGGGAAGTAGACGACCGAGTGTTCCTCCACGCGCTGGACTACTGCCCGGTACGTCTCCTCGGTGCTTGCCTGATCGTACAAGTAGACGTCATCACGAGAGATGATCTCTTGAATGGAGTAGATGAAACCTGCCATTTTTTCTAAAGCGCAAAGCTAAAAAAAACCAACACGCTTTCGCTATTTACTGCCCCAACGGAATCCCAAAAGGCCGAAGTTTGCGCGGCACAATTCATGGGATCTTTTCAAAGTTCCCAACCCTGGGCTGCCGCGTGGCGACCATGCCTCCAAACGGCCAAATGAAAGTTGGAACGACGCGCACTACGGAAAGTCACGCCTTCCCACGCGTCTCTGCCACGTGTTGTCTTCGACGGTTTCTCTCCCCATATTTTACGGGTCAAGAGAGACGAACCGACATCAAAGAAGCCTCGTCAAGAGGCCGCCGAGCAGCTTCCCTGCTCGATCAATCCCTGGCTGGTTGTATCGTTCTGAAAATTCGATTAGATTAATTATGTATTAATTAGTGATAATACATATTTTCCGTAAAAACTAAGAAATAATTATTTTTCCACATATATTTAAATATACCTATTTTAGCTATGTAATTGCTAGTATTGGTATTTAATTAGTCTTTTATTAATTGCTAGTTTACTTAAATATTTTCGTTAATTAATTATTTTTAAATATTATTCTAAGCTTTTATTTATACATTTAATTAGTGTTAATTACAAATTAATATGGGTTAAATACAAGTTTAGTGCACCATGACACACTAAACATTTATTTGTAACATGGCTCAAGAATTTTGTAGAAAGGTAAAAGAGAAATAAAATAAATTAAAATTATTAGAAATTGAAGTATGGGGCATGTTGAATTGAGATATGGTGTTCATCTCCTTATGTTTCCCTCACTCACACACACACACACACACACACACCCTCCTCCACTTAGGCTCGGCCAAGGGCAGCAGCCCCCCTTTATTTCCTCTTCTTCTCTCATTACAAAAAATCCACAAAACTCATTCAAAATCCGCAAAATTAACACAAAAATCCCTACTAAAATTATCAAAAAAAAAATCTTTTAAAAACTTAGCATGTTTCTTGATAGCAAGTGGGCATTTTGATGGCAAGGCTAGCAAGTTGGATCCTCCAAATTCTTTTAAGGTATAAAACCAAATCCTACTTTGTTTTGTTAATTATTGTTTTAATATAAATTTAATTAGGTGTTTATATAGTTTAATTACATGTTTTGAATATTAAAGAGAAGGTTTTGGGTTTAAATTAAGGTTTTTATCACTTAATTATATTAGCTAAGTGAAGTTTAGCATCTAGTGGTTTTTCAAACATAATTTAGTTGTTAACTTGTTGGTCCTAACTTTTAAATTATCTTAATTAGGAGTTTATGCAACTTAATTGCATGTTTAGTGTATTTAAATAAGGATTTAGTTTAGTTTAGGTTTGCATGTCTTGATTAGTATAATTAAGTGTAGTTAGTGCTAATAGACTCACTAATTTACCTAGAAATTTCACTAAAATACCTTAATGTTACTTACTAGATTTTTTAAAAGATATAGTTTTATTTAAGGTTTGAGGTTGTGACGATCTACAACCTAGTTCCTATGAGTTTTAGTGTGTTGTGAATACGCGATCGGTACGATCGGATTCTAGGCTTGGTGGTTGTCACGTATAGCGATCCATAGTTGTGGTTTGTGGCGTTGTCACGAGCGCGTATTATGCACCAAGTGCGTGCGTGTCTAGTTAGTGCGCGTCGATTGTCTTGTATCGTTTTTGTCCGTGAATATTTATATGTTTATCCTCTTATTTACTTGTGTGTAATTTTAGGATCGGTTGCGGAGACGTCGGACGCGGCGCAAAAAGGAAAGGCAGTGATTGGATCAGTTCAGTCAAGGCGTCCCGGTGAGTAGATGTACACATCTATGAAGGGGTCGTCTGGATGGCGCGAGGCGCCCGATAATTAGGAATGATGAGTAGTTCTTGTATATATATGCATAGTCTCAAATCATCCATATCATAGCATATTCATATTCTTAATTACGATGTTATTCCTTAGGACACTTGCACCATTACCATTGGTTCATATCGTACGTGCACTATTCATGTGAACACACACGCCATTGGTAATTGCTATGTTACGAACACAATAGAACTTGCTTAAAATCAATATCAGTGCATTGCATCATGTATTATATGTAGATTGTTAGTCATCTGCCTTATCACATCGTCATTCATACATAGTTTTCTAGCCACACATCGCATTGCATGTTGTTGATATCTTGGACATCTATTATTACCGTCGTGTTTATATATTGTGATTCTTCTTAGGGATTTCAGTATTTATGAGATTTCTGGATTTTAGGGGAAACCGCATGAATTTTATAAACTTATTATCTTTTAAATTACAAGTTGTGGTTTTTCTCGTGATATGATGATATGGGCCAATCCGGACTAACAGAGCCCGAGATTGTTTGGCGCGGCGGATATCTGTAGGATACCGACCGTAGTCGTGATGTGATGATATGGGCCGATTCGGACTGACGGAGCCCAAGATAGTTTGGCACGGCGGATATCTGTAGGATACCGACCGTAGTCGTGATATGATGATATGGGCCAATCCGGACTAACGGAGCTCGGGATATTGAGGATATTGTGTCGATACTTGAAACGGATTTTCTGTCGATTTCACTGATGATATTCCAGTTTCTATTATACAAAAGGTTTTACTAAGATGAAGATACAGATCTTCTCATATCAGATATATCATGATTTCGTGTTGATTATCCATTCATGTTGCATTCATACCAGTGTATCACATCATTTTTGTATATGTAGGTTTGACGCATTTGTGTGCATGCTTACGATAACCTTATTAGACGTTATTTACTACTCACGAGTTGGCAACTCATCCCCGTTGTGCCATAGTATCTTGCATGTCTGACCCGTCAGCACAGTAGCGGCGGGCGTACTTTCTCTTCTGCTTCATTTGCATCGACTTCCAGTTTGCTCGTAGGTGGGTTTTAGTATATTCTTTTGCTTCCACCATGTATATTATTTTGTATCTAATATACTCCATCTACCCTTCGTATATTGGACCTAGACTGTGAGCTTGTGAAGTTCGTTGGTATATATATATATATATATATATATATATATATATATATATTCCGATTTCTGGTGTCGAGCTCGTATGAGCCGACTTTATACTTTGTTTTTATTTCTTGTTTTCAGATGCTTATCTCATATTATGATAATATATTGCATGTGGTTGTGATTCTGCCTTTGTCGAAAAGCTAGCTCGCGCTTGGGGATGCCTTTATTCTTTACTTGTGTATATTCATGTGTCATATCCGTTTGGGGCCAGTATTTACAAAGGAGACTCTGCCGAATTTTTTGGGAAAAAATTTGATGTTTTAAAATATTTTAATGTGACTTTATTTTACTAAAATCACCTTTTTAAGTTAAGATCCTTCACCCAATTTTTTAAAATGGTTTAGATTTCTGGGCTTTGGCTTACTTAGATTACGTTACGCCTTTAGACGTTTCGTAATTTAAGTGCCAGTCACGTTCCACATATCCGGGCCGTGACAAAGTTGGTATCAGAGCGATAGGTTTTACCTTTCCGAGTGTAAGATGACCCTTGGTAGATGGAGTAGGTGACTTAAGCAAAGTGACGTAGCGTGTGTATGTTCCGTGGCATACTTACGATACGATACTCCACATAAGTGACCTTAGTGTATATATTTGCTTGTATTTCCTTCCTTGATTCCATATGTTCCCTTGTTTCGATTGCAATGTCCTTATCAATCATGTTCTTGCTCCAGCCACTATGTCGCCGATGATTACGAGGGCCCAGAGGGCTACTGTCAGAGATGATATTAGAGCGAGCTCGTCTGAGACGAGGACCGACCAGGGCAGGACGCCTATCTCGTATGGACAAATAGATCCACCCTCTATAGATCGTATAGCTTGGCTAGGGGCGAGTATTCAGGATTTGCGCCAAATGATCAGATCCTTGATAGAGATTAGTCGAGCACGGAGATCGGACATTGCTCCACCTACGGTTGTTCCGAGACCAAGGCGGATTCGTACTGATATATCAGCTCCTAGGCATGTTTGCAGAGGCCATGGTGGATTCTTTATGGGCTAGTTATATCGCTTTCACCCACATGGTCAGCAGCCATTGTTAGGATGTTTCCGGTGTGAGAGTCTGTATCACCTTACCAGAAATTGTACCGTGAGGCGACAGGGTGAGGCATTAGTCTCACATGCGACTTTACCACTTTCACTCCCTCTTCCGAGCGCATTACCACCTACTTCTGTTATTGCTCCGTGCCAGATCAATGCACAAAGAGGTCATGGTCATAGCGGTCTTTTTCAGAGAGGACGAGGCGACAGAGACAGAGGACGGCCAGCTATTAGTGGGGGACAGGCCCGAGTATTCGCTTTGACTCCTCTGGATGCGCAGGCATCCAACGCCTTTGTGACAGGTATTCTTTTGGTGTTTTCTTCCGATACATTTTTTTCTCTGGTGTTGTTTGAAACGGTATCCACATATTTTGTATCGAGGTTTAGCCGATAGTAGTCCTTACTAAATCAGCCGCTTGTTGTGATTTCTCCCGTAGGCTAGTCTTTTGTCGCTCGATATGTTTTTTCGTTCGTGTTTGTTTTGTTCGTATCGGAGATAGGTATTGTTCTGTCAATTTGATTCTTCTCGTTATGTTTGACTTTGAAGTTCTTCTGGGCCTGGATTGGTTAGCCATGTGTTATGTGTCCGTGGACTGCCGTGAGAAGGCAGTCAGATTTAGTTTTCCGGGTGAGCCAGTTCTTGTTATTCAAGGAGACCGTAGCGTCACCCTTCCCAGTTTGATTTCTTCTCTTCATACTAGTCGGCTCTTGAGGAAAGGATGTCAGGGATTTTTTGCGCATGTTCGTAATATTAGAGACGCGGAGGTCCCGTTGGACCAAGTCCCGATTGTGAAGGAACTTCCCGATGTCTTTCCTGACAAGTTGCGTGGTTTGTCACCAGAGCGCGATATCGAGTTCTGCTTTGACTTGATCCCCGGCACGGGGCCTATTTCTATACCGCCTTATCGGATAGCCCCAGCGGATCTTAAAAGAGCTGAAGGATCAGTTGCAAGATTTGTTGGATAAGGGCTTGTTCGTCCGAGTGCGTCACCTTGGGGAGCTCTTGTCCTGTTCGTCAAAAAGAAAGACGGCAGTTTGTGTTTGTGCATCGATTTCTGTCAGTTGAATCGAGTTACTGTACGGAATAGATATCTCCTACCTTGCATTGATGATTTGTTTGATCATCTCCAGGGTGCGGGGCATTTCTCGAAGATTGACTTGCGGTCAGGTTATCACCAGTTGCGGGTTCGAGAGGATGATATTCTGAAGACTGCTTTTCGCACACGTTACGGGCATTATGAGTTCTTGGTGATGTCGTTCGGGCTCACCAATGCCCCAGCAACATTTATGGACTTGATGAACCATATATTCAGGCCTTTTTTTGATCAGTTTATCATCGTGTTCATTAATAACATCCTAGTATACTCCCGGAGTCGAGAGGAGCATGAGCAGCATCTGAGGATCACATTACAGACTTTGAGGGAGTATCAGCTGTTCGCAAAATTCTCCAAGTGCGCCTTCTGGCTGGATAGTGTTGATTTCTTGGGTCACGTGGCTACAAGAGATGGCATACGTGTAGACCCAAGGCCGTTCAGAATTGGCCCAGACCGGTATCAGTGATGGAGGTTCGCATCTTTTTGGGGTTTGGCCTGATACTATCGACGTTTCGTGCAGGATTTTTCTCGTATAGCTGCACCATTGACCGGGTTGACCCGGAAGGGAGTTTCTTTTCTTTGGACCAAGTCATGAGAGCAAAGCTTTCAGCAGTTGAACATTCGTTTGACGACTGCGCCAGTATTATCTTTACCTTCAGGATCAAGTGGTTTTGTCATTTATTGCGATGCTTCTCGAGTAGGGCTAAGCTGTGTGTTGATGCGGCACGGCAGGGTCGTCGCTGATGATTCTCGGCAGTTGAAGAAGCATGAGAAGAACTATCCCACTCATAACTTAGAGATGGCTGCAGTGGTTTTTGCACTCAAGATCTAGAGACACTACTTATACGGCGAGTCATGCCAGATATTCAAGGACCATAAGAGCTTAAAGTACATTTTTTAGCAACAAGATCTGAATTTGAGACAGCACCGTTGGATAAGCTAGTGAAGGACTATGACTGCGAGATTCTTTATAATCCGGACAAGGCGAATGTTGTGGCAGATGCTTTGAGTCGGAAACCCAGAGGTAGCTTGTCTTGTTTGAGCGTAGTTCAGAAACAGTCGACGGCAGATTGGCAGATTCTATGTGACAGCCGAGTATAGTTCGAGTTTACGTCGATCAGGGGACAGCTTGCCCGTGTCCGTGCACATCCAAAGTTACTTGATCGCATCAGTGAGGCACAGTCCGATGACGTTCGTTGTCAGAGATCATGGAGCAGGTTCGACAGGGCAGAGATTTAGAGTTCGTGATTTATGATCAGGGAGTACTACGATTTGGGACTCGACTGTGTGTGCCAGATTCCGAAGGGCCGAGACGCGATATTTTTGAGGAGGCGCATCAGTCAGCATATAGTGTTCATCCGTGTTTCACCAAGATGTATCATGACTTGAGAGATGTCTACTGGTATGAAAGGATGAAGAGAGATGTCACAGGTTTTGTTTCGGGATGCTTGAGATATGTATGCCCTAGAGGCCTGTATTGTATAGGATGCTAGGCATGTATATGTACAAAAACAATCTTTGCTCGAAATGATAGTATGCTATCTGGTTTATCTTCATCTTAACGTGTGATGTGTTGTATTTTATATCTTTATATACATGTTGATGAAGCCCTTAGGTTATGCTTGACTGCCAGGATCATGATGCAGATCATACTAGTGGGGCCTGGGCAGTCTATAAGCATATCCTTTAATAGTTCCTAGTCGAGGGTATATCGAGACAGGGCATCGATATTACCAGAGTAGACTAGTGTGTACATTTCTTGACCCTGTGGGCGATGGTTGATCCCACAACCATTGGTGTCTGACATCAAAGATTGTACACAGGTGCTCATTGGAGAATAGGTACACCGAACAGGACTTGCCGAGAACTCCTAGATGATATATATACCTATTGTCAGATAGCAGTTCTCTGGTGACACTTGTATAGGTTAGTCTGTAGACCTGAGATCGTCATAGTGTCTTGTGTGATTCCCACTGTGCTTGATTTCCTCCCAACCACGGCTCTACTGAGTCGTATAAACAGGTGGATTTTGGTTACAGTCCCGAATCGCATAGAGGCAGTAAGCGATAGGAGGGGTTTCGTCTCTCCCGGTATAGGGAGTTGATGTCGCGCTATGCTTGATCGGCCATAACAGCAAATCCCTGGCCAGGGTTCTCGAGATTTACTGATAAGAGTTATCAGTAGTTTCTCGAACCGTTATGGGCCGTAAATCAGCATGACTTATAAACTTACTGGGGTCTGACATTTACCACCCCTAGACTTCATATGCAACGTATCATACGAAGAGACTAGACTGTACAGTAAGTGTTGCTTACAGGTTTATTAGGGTTGTGATGAGTTCGCTCGTTGGCCACCTTTTCATCATGTACCTGGGTAGCCGTTACGCCCAGCTAGTGCCGCTGACGTGCTTGTGGTTAAACCCACTGCCAACGTACTGTCGAGTCTTTAGATTCCTACACAGAGGGTTCTCTGGTTCAGGCAAAAGATGTAGAGGCCATAAGTTGTTACGGTAGGGTTTCGATCATGTTCGTGTAATGGTTACAGGAATAATGATTGGAAGGTTAATACTGGTAGGCTTTGGTTTAAGCCGCATACCGATATTATATTATTGGATTATTTATATTTGTATTTTTCGAAATTCGGATATGGGTATACTTGTACGGTATACGGTGAGGGGTATTCTTGTAATTGTTACAAGAATACATTCTAGAAGGAGACACCTCATAAATGGTTTTCATTTTGTGAAAATGGAAATGATGAGGTGGAATTTAGAGAATGTCAAAGCATGGATGAAGGAATGGCTTAATTATTTTTATATTCATTTAGGTTTACTATTGAAGCATGGTGCATTATTTTTGTAGAAAAATAATGCATGCTTCAATTATTGTTATGAGCCATATCTTTTCTTCATGCTAGGTTTTCATTCATTCATCACATTCACCTTCTCTCTCCTCATTATCTCCTCCCTCAACCTCTTGACCTAAATCACTCACATGAGTTGTGAATCATAGGTCAAAAGACATAATAATCCAATGCTTGATCTCTACATCATCTAAGTGATCACTTCTAGCACTCTTGATCTCTCAGTTAAACTCTTGTGAAGAGTTTGTAGCTTGTTCGATAGCTCTCGGGTGGATCGTCTTGGATCTTGAAGTGGCCGGAGACCGAGTTATTTGCGACCACAAGGAGCCTAGGAATCACATCCAAACAAAGACCCGAAGGACCGGTTCCTTAGGTATAACACTATCATAGTAGATAAGATCTCTAGATAGGATTGCTAGTTAAGGTTTAAGCACAAGATCTTGGTTTATGTGGATGTTACATGCAAGAAATTCTTGTTTACCACTTCCGCCTCCTCACAAGTGTTGTGAGAGTGTGCAACATCCACTAACAGACTTGTCAGCAAGTCAAGGCCGAGTATCAGAGGCCAGCGGGAGAGTTACAGCCCTTGCCCATTCCAGAGTGGAAATGGGAGCAGATCTCTATAGATTTTATGGTGGGTCTACCTAGGACCAGTCGAGGGTATGACTCTATTTAGATGATCGTAGATCGATTGACGGAAGCAGCTCACTTTGTGCCAGTGAAGACCACTTTAGGATTCCCTCAGTATGCTCAGATTTAGGTTGATGAGGTTGTGCGACTACATGGAGTTCCAACTTGCATCGTGTCCGACAGAGGCACTCAGTTCACCAGTCGCTTTTGGCAGAGACTTCAGGAGGCCTTGGGCACCGATTGGGTTTCAGTACAGTTTCCATCTACAGACCGACGGTCAGTCAGAGTGGACCATACAGACTCTCGAGGATATGCTCCGAGCTTGAGTTCTAGATTTTGGTGGCAGTTGGGATCGCTACTTGGCCTTGATAGAGTTTTCCTATAATAACAGCTTCTAGGAGAAAATTCAGATGGCACCCTTCGAGGCATCTATGGGAGGAAATGTCGATCGCCGATTTGTGTAACAATCCTAAACTTTCTGTACAAATTTATCAAAAAATACAGAAAGGGGTAATTGAGCATGAGCACAAGTTATAAATTTGTTTTGCTTTTGAACAGCAAGAAGGAGCTTGTAGCTCACTGGTAAGACCTTGCACTGCTGAGCCAAAGCACCAGAGTTCAAATCCCATCAGCCACATTATCTTTTTATTTTAATTTCTTTTAATCTTTTAGAAGCCCAAGAGTCTACTCGTGCATTACACGTAATATGGTAAGTTACAGAATAAACAAACGTGTCCACGAGGCTAGACCAAGCGTCAGGGACACGTGGCACCAAGATGAGCCCCGACTTGCTCGACTCGGGCCGACGAACTCGTTGACTCGGCCGGCGCCACCGGTCCAACTCGGTCCAAATCCAAAATTTCTTCAACCCTGACGACTCTTGAACTCCTTCCATAACCCCTGTATTATTTGTTTTTACTGTACATTTACAGAGCACAATAAAACTCACATTTAATCCATTTTAATACAAATTTTTAATACACCCTTTCACTACCCTAAAACCCTAATTTTTTCTATAAATACCACCCTCAAATCATCCCTCCTCACTCCTAAATCGCTGCCCAAACTCTCAAGAAAATTCCCAAGTCTTTTGTGTGCAAGTGGAGTTAGCAAAAGGGCGAAGCTCCGACGAACTTCCGGCGACAACTCAAGGAGTTTCCGACGACAAAACGACGCACCGGCAACTCCCACCTCTTCCTCCTTCTTTCTTCTAGTCAAATAACCTGTAAGTCCCTACTTCTTCTTCTTTTCTCTATTCTAAAAATATTCAAAACTAAAACCCGACGGAAGCGGAGTTAATCCGACTTCCGATTCGATTTTTCCTTAAAAAAATCTATTTTACTTAAACACAATAATACCAAACTCTTATGTCATGACCATTAAACATTAAAGAAGATAATAGAACAATTTTGGTATCAAAATAATAACCGCAGCAAGTTTTATTCCACTTTTACATTAAAATACCTTCATGTTTCATTTCGACATACTTGAACTTTTAAAACCGTATTATCTTAGAAAACTCATGAGGTAATGACCTATCTCCTCACAATACTCATATCTAACATAACACGATGGAATTTGGGAACATAGATTTGGGAAAACACGACTTTACATATAACTACCTTCAACTTATAAAACCTTTTTCTACAAGAAATGTATTTTTATCAAATCTTTGCAATTGCACCTCTACAACCCATTTCGGAGAACCCGTTCGGTATGGTGCGGATTATTGCACATCCTCGGGCCTAGTAGAGTGAGATGCAGACCTCCACAAGGAGCATACAATCTCGAAAGATTTAAAATACAATTTTCTTTAGAAAATATAATTTATATTATAAATAAAACTTATATTTTTAATAAATAAATATATATGTAATTAATATCAAAATATCTATTTTTAATATTTATAATATTCCACATTTCCAAAATTCAAGAAAAATATCTCATTTACAAGAAAATACCATACAATTTCAATATTACAAATAAATACCATATATTATGAAATTAGGTTTTATTCACTAGAAATGTCACGTTGATAAAATATACATCCATGAAAACTCTAAAGACGGTAATAAAATACTTGATTTGTATTTTAAAAATTATACAAAATTATTTTTATATAAAACCCCTCAAGTTATACTAAATTACAATAAGGACCCTAGTAAACATAGGTTTAAGTGGGACCAGTCTCTTGAGCCTCAGGGAGCCGGAAATATGGGTGCTTGCCTATTTAAGGTAGACAACTTAACAAACGGTGTTATCAACACGGTAATTGTCTTTGAAAAAGACACAAATCCTGCCGTCCATGTGCAACAGTTACCGATAGCACTAAAATATAATTTAAGATTCAATTTCTTTTCTAATTATCTGATTCAAACCGATTCTCAATATAATCAATCTGACTTGAATACGATTCAAGTATCAAACTTCAATAAAACATGGATCTATGAATCCGTCTATTCAATCTAATCAATCTATTAACTGAACTGAACCATAGATATATTCCATCTACATGTTCATCCATTATATCCGTTCCATTACTGATATCATGGTTTCGGCAAGTCATCTATCTATATACAATATACAATTCAAACAATACATCAATACAATTAAGACATCATAGGGTTTATAAGGGGTAGACTGGTACGGAAGGTATTGTCACGCCCCGCTTCCCGGTATACGGCGAAGAGGACGATACTGGTCCGCTATGTATTTACTGTGAAGTAAATACGCTAAGCATATCTAAGCAATATAAAAGTAAAGCACAAGAGACAGGATATAATAAACAGCAACTTTATTTATTCACATTCTTTCTGTACAATGCATGGAAAGTAAATACAACTGATATAAAAAGCGATGCCTAAACAATGTCAGAAATGAAAAGTACTGAAATGGAAAGTGTACAATGAACTAGAGCTCGGGGTCTTCACTGAATTGGTCCAAGTCTTCACTCGTGGACTCGATCTATGACGTGTCCAGATCACCTGACGATATTCAAAGAAGAAAGAAAGAGAACGTCGTCAGCGAACAGGTCGCTCGGTAAGTCCCAAAGATAAGGGAGAAATAGAATAGACAGAGAGAGAGTGTGTATGTAACTTTTAAAGTTATATTTGATTGTTATAATGTTGTATTTAGTGTTAATGTTGTTGTTTGTAGCTTGATACAGAAGAATGGCAGTGTATACGAGAGGAGTCTCTATATGCCAGAGACTAAAGGTAAATGGAAGTACAAAACTCCGTTATACAACCCAGAACAACGGCAATTGGATTCATGTTAGGTGTCTTAATCTTGCAGTCTCGTACCACTTTTAACACCTTCCGTACTAATCTACCCCTTAAACCCTGTGTTATTTTGATTGTATTGTTGTATTGTAAAATGTATGGATTGTATAATTGGATGACTGACCGAAACCATGATATCAGTAAACGGATGTAACTGTAGAATCATATATGTAACTGGAGAATCATGTAAACTGGATGATCATGTAAATGGAATGTATATCCATGGTTCGGTTCAGTCAAGTTGTATAGATTGATAAATTGAATATATAGAATAATGGATTCATGGATTCGTGTTGAATTGTAATATTGTAGATTGTAGATTGTAGATTGTACTTGAATCATATTCAAGTCAGATTATAATGAGACTCACTCTGAGTCAGACAATTAGAAAAGTAAATTGAAATCCTGATTGTTTGATGTTATCGGTAACCGCTGCACACGGACGGCGGGATTTGTGTCTTTTTCAAAGACGATTACCGTATTGATAACACCATTATTAAGTTGTCTACCTTAAATAGGCAAGCACCCACTTCTCCGGCTCCCTGAGGCTCAAGAGATTGGTCCTGCTTAAACCTACGTTTACTAGGGTCCTTAGGGTAATTTATAGAACTTGAGGGGGTTTTATCTAAAAATACTTTTATATACTTTTCAAAATACACCACAAGTATTTATTAATCGTCTTTAGAGTTGTAATGAATGTGCATTTTACATTGTGATATTTCTAGTGAAAATATTCTAATTCCATAATAAGGGTATTTATTTGTAATATTAACTTGTATGGAATTCATGGTATTTTAGTGTAAAATGATTCTTGTGATTTTTTTAAAAAGAGTTGGAATATTTATAATAATTCAAAATAGATATTTTAATGTTATATATACATATATTTATATGAAAATAATTTTAGTTTATATATTATATTCTAGAAATATCGTTTTTCTTAAGATGTCGTATTTTAAATCTTTTGAGACCGAATGCTCCTTGCGGAGGTCTGAATCTCGCACTACTAAGCCCGAGGATGTGCGATAATCCGCACCATCCCGAATGGGTTCCCCAAAATGGGTTGTAGCGGCGCTTTGCAAAGATTGTATAAATACGAAATCCTTTAGAAAACAGTTTTATTAAGTAAATGGTATTTATTTGCAATGATTCGTTTTCCCGTATTCTATTTTCCCAAGGGTATTGTGCTATGTTGCATATGAGTGTGTGAGGAGTTAGGTCATTATCTCGTGATCTATTTAAAGGTATAGCAAGTTTTGTGATGTTAAATATAGAATTGAAACTATGTGGTATTTAAATGAAAAATGCGGTAAATGAATAGCAATTATTTTATGATATGAAACTTGATCAATATGGTTGATTGGTGATTAATAGTCAACATGTAATGGTTTAAGCTTAATTGTATTAAAGAAAAGTGAGGTTTTATAAAGAAACCGAATCGAAAATCGGATTTGTTCCGATTCCGTCAGGTTTTGTAATTCCGTATTTTTAGAAAAGAATAGAGAGATAGAATTTGGGGACTTACGGGTTTAGGACAACCAAGAGAGGGAGATGAATCGGGAGGAGTCGCTGGTGCATCACTTCGTCGCCGGGAGCTCCTAGAATGATCGTCGGAAGTTCACCGGAAAATTCGCCGTAGCTTCGCCTCGTGCTCGATTTCAAAGTACACAAGGTTTGATGGAAATTTTTGAGAGCTGGCTCAGAGTTTGGGGTGAGAGGGTAGAGGGTATGGGTGGTATTTATAGGGTTAGGCTAGGGTTAGGGTAGGTAAAAGATTAAAATGAAAAATGTGATAAAATGTATTAAAAATGTATTAAAAGTGGAGTAATTGGGGTTTTAAAAGAGCTCTGGAAATGGTCTAAGGCTAAAATTTTGCAGGTGCATAGGGAATGTGAAAAGACACAATTTTCATGTTGGGGTCGTCGCCGGAATCGGCCGACTCGGGGGTGACTCGGCCGTGACTCGGTCTGAAGACGGAGTCGGCCGAGTCGAGGCCGATTTGGCCGATTCTCGGCCGAGTCAGGCGGCCGGGATCCCCCCCGACGGTTCATCTAACCTTTGGCAATGTTATATTTTTGGGTGTAGTGGGGGTTTTTGTGAGATATGCACGTGTAAACCCTTGGTATTCTAAAGGTTTCAAAACAAAATAATATTAAAAATAATGTGGGGCATGAGATTTGAACTCTGGTGGCTTGGTTCAGAAGTGCAAGGTATTACCAATGAGCTACAAGCTCCTTCTTGTAATTAAAGTGCTAATAAATTACTTAAGTCTTGTGCTCAGGCAATAAATACCCCTTTATGGATTTTTTGAAAAAATTTTGTACAAAAATTGTATAGGAAATTTAGGGTTGTTACAGGTATTAGAAGTGGCACGAGACTATAACCATAATACACCTAATCTGAATTCAATTGCCGTTATACCGTGGCTGAACGGTTCCTTGTACTTCTGATACCTTAGTTTCCGGGGAAAGTTAGACTCCTCTCGTATACACTGGCATCTTCTGTACCAAGTTACAAACAACAGCGTTAATATTAAATACAACATTATAATAATATACTCTCTATTCTTTCAATTCCATTCTTGTCTATTTATGGGACTTACCGAGTGATTTGTTCGCTGACGACATTCTCTTTCTTTTCTTTGGCATGTCGTCAGGTGATCCGGAACTTCAGGAGATCGAGCCCACCTTCGAGGATTTGGACCAGCTAGCTTTCGACCCAAAGTTTTAGATTCCTTGTACACATTTACATTCTATATTTTCCATTTCTGTTATGCCATTGTTTAGGCATTGCTTTCCATTCCATGTATTTACTTTTCAGATGTATTGTAAAAAGAATGTTAATAAATAAAGTTGTTGTTCATTTATATCTTGTCTCTTATGTACATTACATTTTATATTGCTTAGATACGCTCAGCGTGTTTATTTCTGAGTAAATACGTAGCGGCATCGTCGCGTCCTCTGCCCATATACTGGGAAGCGAGGAGTGACAATTTGTTAGACAGAGCTCACTGAGAGCAATATTTTGGGATCGCAGATTATGCAGGAGACGACCGAGAAGATCCAGCTGATTTGGGATAGGATGAGAGCGGCTCAGAGCAGGCAAAAAAAATCTTATGCAGATAGACATCGTCGCAGACTGGAATTTGCTGTGGGTGATCCTGTTTTCTTGAGGGTTTCTCCAATGAGGGGCGTGATGAGATTCGGAAAGAAAGGGAAGCTTAGTCCCAGATATGTGGGTCCCTTCGAGATTCTCGATCGAGTCGGCTCAGTTGCTTATCGGTTGGCTCTTCCACCCAGCTTCCCAGATGTTCACCCCGTATTTCATGTGTCGATACTCCGCAAGTACCTTCATGACCCCTCTCACGCAATACAGCATCATACGATCCGGCTGGAGCGCGATCTTTCTTTCACCAAGCAGCCGATAGTCATTTTAGATCGGCAGGTGAAGAAACCGAGGTCCGTGATCATACCGTCCGTAAAGGTTCTTTGGCATGGCTGAACAACGAAGAGGTCACGTGGGAAGCCGATGACAAGATGAGGAAGAAATATCCCCATCTCTTGAAAGTAGGCGTAGTCAGATTTTAAATTCGGGGACCGAATTTTTTTAAGGGGGGAAAATTGTAGCGTTCTGAAAATTCGATTAGATTAATTATGTATTAATTAGTGATAACACGTGTTTTCCGTAAAAACTAAGAAATAATTATTTTTCCACATAGACTTAAATATACTTATTTTAGCTATGTAATTGCTAGTATTGGTATTTAATTTGTCTTTTATTGATTGCTAGTTAACTTAAATATTTTCCATAATTAATTATTTTTAAATATTATTCTAAGCTTTCACTTATATATTTAATTAGTGTTAATTACAAATTAATATGGGTTAAATACAAGTTTAGTGCACCATGACACACTAAACATTTATTTGTAACATGGCTCTAGAATTTTGTAGAAAGGTAAAAGAGAAATAAAATAAATTAAAATAATTAGGAATTGAAGTATGGGGCATGTTGACTTGAGGTATGGTGTTCATCTCTTTGTGTTTCCCTCACTCACACACACACACACCCTCCCCTACTTGGGCTCGGCCAAGGGCAGCCCCCCTGCATTTCCTCTTCTTCTGTCATTGCAAAAAATCCACAAAACTCATTCAAAATCCAAAAAATTAGCACAAAAATCCCTACTAAAATTATCACAAAATTTCTTTTAAAAACTTAGCATGTTTCTTGATAGCAAGTGGGCATTTTGGTGGCAAGGCTAGCAAGTTGGATCCTCCAAATTCTTTTAAAGTATAAAACCAAATCCTACTTTGTTTTGTTAATTATTGCTTTAATATAAATTTAATTAGGTGTTTATATAGTTTAATTACATGTTTTGAATATTAAAGAGAAGGTTTTGGGTTTAAATTAAGGTTTTTATCACTTAATTATGTTGGCCAAGTGAAGTTTAGTATCTAGTAGTTTTCAAAACATAATCTAGTTGTTAACTTGTTGATCCTAACTTTTAAATTATCTTAATTAGGAGTTTATGCAACTTAATTGCATGTTTAGTGTATTTAAGTGAGGATTTAGTTTAGTTTAGGTTTGCATGGCTTGATTAGTATAATTAAGTGCAGTTAGTGCTAATAGACTCACTAATCTACCTAGATTTCACTAAAATTCCTTAATGTTGCTTACCAGATTTTTTAAAAGAGATAGTTTTAGTTAAGGTTTGAGGTTGTGACGATCTATAACTTAGTTCCTATGAGTTTTAGTGTGTTGTGAATGCGCAATCGGTACGATCGAATTCTAGGCTTGGTGGTTGTCACGTATAGCGACCCCTAGTTGTGGTTTGTGGCGTTGTCGCGAGCACGCATTGTGCACCAAGTGCGTGCGCGTCTAGTTAGTGCGTGTCGGTTGTATTGTATCGTTTTTGTCCGTGACTATTTATATGTCTATCCTTTTATTTACTTGTGTGTAATTTTAGGATCGGTTGCGGAGACGTCGGACGCGGCGCAGAAAGAAAAGGCAGTGATTGGATCAGTTCAGCTGAGGCGTCCTGGTGTGTAGATGTACACATTTATGGGGGGATCGTCTGGATGGCGCGAGGTGCCCAATAATTAGGAATGATGAGTAGTTCTTTCATCCATATGCGTAGTCTTAAATCATCCATATCATGGCATATTCATATTCTTAATTACGATGTTATTTCTTAGGACACTTGCACCATTACCAATGGTTCATGCCGCATGTGCACTATTCATGCGAACACACACGCTATTGGTAATTGCTATATCACGAACACTATAGAACTTGCTTAAAATCAATATCGGTGCATTGCATCATGTATCATATGTAGATTGTTAGTCATCTGCCTCATCGCATCATCATTCATATATAGTTTTCTAGCCATACATCGCATTGAATGTTATTGATATCTTAAACATCCATTATTACCGCCACGTTTATATATTGTGATTCTTCTTGGGATTTCAGTATTTATGAGGTTTCTGGATTTTGGGGGAACCACAAGAATTTTATAAACTTATTATCTTTTAAATTACAAGTTGCGGTTTTTCTCGTGATATGATGATATGGGCCGATTCGGACTGACGGAGCCTGAGATAGTTTGGCGTGGCGGATATCTGTAGGATACCGACCGTAGTTGTGATATGATGATATGGGCCGATCCGGACTGACGAAGCCCGGGATATTGAGGATATTGTGTCGATGCTTGACACGGATTTTCTGTCAATTTCACTGATGATATTCTAATTTTTATTATACAAAAGGTTTTACTAAGATGAAGAAGCAGATCTTCTCATATCAGATATATCATGATTTCGTGTTGATTATCCATTCATGTTGCATTCACACTAGTGTATCACATCATATTTGTATATGTAGGTTGTGACGCATTTGCGTGCATGCTTATGATAACCTAATTAGACGTTACTTACTACTCATGAGTTGGCAACTCACCCTCGTTGTGCCACAGTACCTTGCAAGTCTGACCTATCGGCACAGTAGCAGCGGACGTACTTTCTCTTCTGCTTCATTTACATCGACTTGCAGCTTGCTCGTAGGTGGATTTTGAGAATATTCTTTTGCTCCCACCATGTATATTATTTTGTATCTAATATACTCCATCTACCCTTCGTATATTGGACCTAGACTGTGAGCTTGTGAGGTTCGTTGGTATATATGTATATATATTCTGATTTCCGGTGTCGAGCTCGTGTGAGCTGACTTTATACTTGGTTTTTATTTCTTGTTTTCAGATACTTATCTCATATTATGATGATATATTGCATGTGGTTGTGATTCCGCCTTTGGCGAAGAGCTAGCTTCCGCTTGGGGATGCCTTTATTCTTTACTTGTGTATATTCATATGTTGTACTCGTTTGGGGCCAGTATTTACAAAGGAGACTCTGCCGGAATTTTTGGGAAAAAATTTGATGTTTTAAAACGTTTTAATGTGACTTTATTTTACTAAAATCACCTTTTAAAGTTAAGATTTCTTTCACTCTATTTCTTTAAATGGTTTAGATTTCTGGGCTTTGGTTTACTTAGATTACGTTACGTCTTTAGACGTTTTGTAATTTAAGTTCCTGTCACGTTCTACATTTCCGAGCCGGCCCTCATCAAGAGGCCACCGAGCAGCTTCCCTGCCCGATCAAAATCCTTAGCGAGTAACTTCCTACCTATCTAGGCTAAGGATTGAAGCCCTCAAAGCCCCCATTATATCACGTCCTACCCCCAATACAGAGAGTATTGTCCGCTCTGGCCGAAGCGCAACGGTTTTGTCCTTCGGGGCGAACCGGACCCGACCAGGGGCGACTTCCCAGGAGGTCACTCATCCCAAGACTTCCCTGGCCCGAGCACGCTTAACTACAGAGTTCTCAAGCTCCTGTAGTTCCGGTTCATTTAAAAGGCGACTCTGTATTGAAGAGTGGTATCATTCCATTTATAGTACAGATCTGCCCTCTTTCGGAATGTATTCCGAAGAGTCCCCATTATTCTACAGTGGGTCCCACGGACTCAAGAGGTGGCCCCCATGGATTCAAGAGGTGGCCCTCGCCCACTTAACACGACACTTGGCATGGCACTTTGTTCCGTGTGGTATTTTGTTCCGTGAACAAGAACCGGGTCCTGACATTCTCCCCACCTTTAAACAATGGTTCGTCCTCGAACCACAGACCTACTTATTGAGGGACCAGCTCTGATACCATTCTGTCATGCCCTACCCCCAATACAGAGAGTATTGTCCGCTCTGGCCGAAGCCGCACGGTTTTGTCCTTCGGGGCGAACCGGACCCGACCACGGGCCACTTCCCTGGTGGTCACCCATCCCAAGACTTCCCTGGCCTGAGCACGCTTAACGATGGAGTTCTCAAGCTCCTGTAGTTCCGGTTCACTTAAAAGGCGTCTCTGTATTGAAGAGTGGTATCATTCCATTTATAGTACAGACCTGCCTCTTTTGGAATGTATTCCGAAGAGTCCCCATTGTTCTACAGTGGGTCCCACGGACTCAAGAGGTGGCCCCCATGGATTCAAGAGGTGGCCCCGCCCACTTAACATGACACTTGGCGTGGCACTTTGTTCCGTGAGCAAGAACCGGGTCCCGACACATTAAGAGGCCACCGAGCAGCTTCCCTGCTCGGTCAATCCTTAACGGGTAACTTCCTACCCATCTACGCCAAGGATCGAAGCTCTCATCAAGAGGCCACCGAGCAGCTTCCCTGCTCGGTCAATCCTTAGCGGGTAACTTCCTATCCATCTACGCTAAGAATCCAAAGCCCTCCTCAAGAGGCCACCGAGCAGCTTCCATGCTCGGTCAATCCCTGGCTGGTAGTCCCCTACCCACCGACGCCAAGGATCTAAGCCCTCATCAAGAGGCCACCGAGCAGCTTCCCTGCTCGGTCGATCTTTAGCGGGTAACTTCCTACCCACCTACGCTAAGGATCCAAAGCCCTCATCCAGATGCCATCGAGCAGCTTCACTGCTCGGCCAACGCCGACCAATTCTAACTTGGCTATTGTTTAACTTACGCTAAGGGAATTGGTCGCCGGTCCGACTCAAAGGAATGGGCAAATCTCGACCTTCCTACACTGAAGAATCTTCCGATGTATCCTAAGCGAACGATCGCCACCTCGAATCCAGGGGAGGGAGGGGATCGACCTTCCTGCACTTAGCAATTAACTTGTTTACACTCGATAGGTGATCGTCGTTTAAAAGACCGATCATCGACCTACGGCCTAACTCTTGGGACGAGGAAAAGACTAACAAGCTCAAGTGCTCGCACAAGAAAACGTTGCCACGAAGAAGAATTAAGAACATTTTTATTTACAATATGAGAGTCTTTACAAGGTATTATGGGCTCCTTAGCCATACAAAAATTGCCCGAAGGTTCACTAAAAAGAAAGAAAAAAAAGAGAGAGAAAGGCAGGAAGGCTCAGGCCTCGGGACCGGGGAGGATCTCGACCTGCTCAACTCCGGCGTCGGGGACCGAGACGGCGGCCTCTAGGCCAATGCTTCCAACAGGGGCCTTACTTCCAGCACCTCCACCGGCAGCCTCTCCCTCGGCGGCACTCCTGGTGCCATTCCCCTACGGTGCATTATTGGACATGGGGTACTGGAGCTAAAGCTCGCCGTCAGCAAATCCCGGCATCAACGCCTTGACAGTGTCGAGAGCCTGGTGCTAAACGATGGCCGAGGCGTCGGCAAGGTCGGCGTAGAACTGGTCCGATGTCTTGTGCATCTCCACCGACTTCGCAGCTCGGAGGTCGGCAAGCTTCACCGCGTCAAGCATCGCTTGGGTTTCCCTCTTGCAGGAGTCCTACGACTTCTTCATCATTGCGTTAAGTACCTTAGTCTCATCCAACTTAGTTTGGATGACCTAGTTGGATTCACTCAGAAGTCGAAGGAACTCCTTGCATTTGGAGTTCGTCAACTCCTCGGTGACCACCCGGGTTTTGAGGGCGGCTATCCTCTCCTTCGCCTACTGCAACTCCAGGCGCAGGTTCTCCTCCTGCGAGGACGACTCACCTGCCTTCTGTATCGCCGGGGCAATCTCCTCGGACTCCATGTTGATGATGAGGGCGCAGTGCTTGAGGACCTGAGGAAAGTAGAGGAAGGGGTTAAAAGTATCTGGTCCGAGGAAAAAATATTTGACGAAAACCTCAACGGAAAGCAGATACTGACCTGGACATCCTCCTGAGCGATGGCGGCCACTTGGGCCTTCAGGGTCCCCTGGGAAATTTTGCACCCGGCCGATCGTTCCATATCCGAAAGCAAGCTATCGGCAACATAAAGCCCCGAGGGCACCTCGAAACAGACATCCCCCTCTTGCACGGGGATCGAGGAGGCCAGAGATCGAGAAACCATCCTTTTGTACCTCTTGAGGGGGACCTCGGGGGGTCGGCCTCATCCCTCACCTCCCTCGTCCGGGACTCCGGTTCTCGAGCGTGCTTATAGCTCTCCCCGCGGCTGGTTTCCGGAGCTCGGAGCGCGGTGGAGGTCTTAGCCGGTGCGGCTGGCTTCGGGGCTGAGCTCAAACCAGGACAGGATGAGCTAGCGCCCTCAGTCTTCTTCACTGTCTTTGCGGCTATAGCAGCCAAGAATTTGGATCGGTCTATTGGCTCTAGAGAAAGAAGAATACACAAAGGGAGTTAGCGACACTGAAAAGAGCAAAAGAAAATTTTTCAAGTCTAAACAGATTGTCCAAGCTCCTAACTCACCCACGAATTGAGCGGGGCTGAATCCGGCCCAGCTAAGGACATGCTCGGAAAGCAAAATCTCGGCCTGCTGGATCGGGTCCCACATGGACACCACCCTTGCTTCGGGAGAGGACGACCGCTTCACCCGCGGGCAGTCGGACCTGTTGGGGTCAAAAATTACACCCCGGTTAACTAAGTCAAAATCAAAGTCAACCTCAACTAAGCGGGCCTAGCCCAGATCAAGTGGGCCCATGCCCAAGTCGAGCCCCGCGGCCGGCCTCTCCCATGCCAAAATGAAATCATGTAATAAATAATTTTGATGTAATTTTTTATGCATGAATAGGCATAAATCTAAATTTTTGCAAAGTCCATGGCCCATGTGCAAAATAAAAGAGCACATGAGGCATGAAATGGGCAAAATGCCATTTTGTAAAGCCCAAGAGGCTATATGTAAGTTTGTAAGCCTATAAAAGGCAACATGATAATGAAATAAAAAAGAATAATTTATTCTCCCTAAAAATTAGGGTCTGTGTGTCACGACCCAAGTTTGGCCCGTAACCGGCACTTAAACTACGTAACGTCAACAGGCGTACGCAACTCAAGTAAGCCGAAAACCCAGAAATCTAAACCACCTATGAGTGGATCAACGGAGAAAACATAGTTTAAAACATGTAGAAAATCATAAGTAAAATCTAACTCTTGTTTTCTTTCTTGAAAATTTCGGCAGCACCTCCTTTGTAAAAACTAGCCCCGAAAACGGGTACAACACAGGTACTATATAAAGCATCCCAAATGGGAGCAAAATCACGCCCAACGGCGGAGACAATCACCACAAAAAGTATACGACGCCGAAGCGAAGAATATAAAGGAAACTGTATAAAGAGGTAAACTTCCCAACATAACCGGCTCCCACGAGCACGGCACCCAAAGTCATCAATATAATACAACACCGAATCCTAACAAGTCGTCTCTAAGTCATATACAACAGTGGTAGATGGAGAATACTAGATCCAACAAAAAAAGGATATACAATGTACAAACAGATAACCGCAAACCCACCTAAAAGCAAAGGCCTCACTGCCTAACGTAGCGGTATCCGCAAAAGTAGTGATAATAAGATGCCCTGCCGCGGCTACTCTGAGGGAAAGTCCAGCAAAACCCTGTGGCACAACGGGGGTGAGTTGCCAACTCGTGAATAGTAAATAACATCATACTGTAATCGCAGGTATGCACGAACAATGATCTATCTATCACATGTAATCCGATAGCATAAGTATGATAAGTGAATATGCAACACTCATGTAAAGGTACAATATCAGGGTACTACAACTACATAAAGTAATGCATATCAACAATAATCCTGAGTGTGTGGGATGATACAATAAAATCTCATGCAAAATCCTCAGCATAGAAAAAACACCAGTGCCCCTCACTGACACATCAAATCCCAAATCCTCAGGCACCGCATCCACAGATCGGCCCTCACATCCTGTAAGTCTCATGGAACCTGAGTGTCTATCATCGACACCCGAAACATCATGAAAACATATACCTGTAAGTATATATATATAAGGATATCAACCACGTATGTCCACCGACGATACGTAAAAATCATGGAAACTTGAGTGTCTAATACCGGCACTCGAAATATCATGAAATCCGTGTCTAACATCGACACGTAAATCCTCATAACTCAGGCGCTGTCACCACGACTGGCCCTGACGATATGTCGTACATCACTCCGGTCGGTATCTCCACGATAACCGCCGAGTCCAAATACAATCACCGGTAGGTAGTGGTCCTACCGCCAGGCTTATCGTCTACATCACGAAATCACCACTCGCCCCGAGATACCATACCGGGTCCACTATGTACCCGCAGATGGTGCCTCCCGCTCCTCGAATTGGGTATCACAAGCCAAATCTCAGAACCGAGAAATCACATGGTGGACACACTGAATTATCATATCAAGAGAAACCGGGTTTTCAAACAGTATATAGTTGCTTGAAAATACCCCCCACGGTTCTCAAATCCATAAATCATATGAAATCCATATCTCAATGCGTAAAATCCATATAAAACTGATATATGCAACATAAAACATCAATATGAGCATATAAAGGGAAAACCGCTCTTTAAATGAATCCAGCTTTTAAAATATATCTTGCGATTCCCAAAATCCTCCGAAAACAAATACAGCATCATATGAGGTGTACATGTAAGTGTAGCACGGTTTAAGTATCTACATGTAAGCAAGTGGGTATGATGCATTTCATAAGCGCAATGCTCAACAACTCAATATCGCATATAAAAACGATACCTCTGAGGGTATATACAACTATAGCAAACATATGCGGTATACATGTCAGTATGTGTGCATGATGTACATGTAGCTGTAATGGACTATGTGGGTGTACATGTCAATATGCATGCATGATGTACAAGTAACTGAAATCGAGTATGTGGTGTACATGTCAATATGTATGCATGATGTACAAGTAACTGAAATCGAGTATGTGGTGTACATGTCAATATGTATGCATGATGTACAAGTAGTTATAGTAAGATATATGTGAAGTGGAATAAGGGTCACTACCTCAACTATTCCTGCCCAATGCAATATCACGTATGTATGTGCCCACAATATTTCATATGCACAATGGAATAAGAGTTACTACTCCAATCATTCCTATCCACTACCATATCACGTATGTAGGTGTCAACAATATACCATATGCACAATGGGATAAGGGCTACTACCTCAACTATCCCTATCCACTACCGTATCACGTATGTAGGTGGTTTGTGCGTGTCATGGCAATTACTGACGATGTGGGTGTAGCATAATATTTAGTGCTCGTGCAACATGAACCGCCGGTAATGTGTTATATCTAAAGGTACGAGTCAGGTACAACAAATAATGCTATGCAATGACATTCATATGAAAGTAACTAATATGCAAATACTATGCAGCTAACATATCATATTTGCCCCGACGCATAACGCCATACGGGCGATTTCCCCGTAGATGTCAAATCTACTCACAAATGGTCTCCAGCTATGAAAATCCGACCACCTGTTTCCCCTTGTTCGCAGCGTCCGAAGTCCCTGCTTGCGACGCTATAATTTCACAAACATAAGAAATAATGCGAACATCTCAGAATCGATCAATATAACGCAAAACTACGTATTAAATAACGCACCAACACTAAACTAACTCACTAGTGTACGTCTAGTGGCTAACGCGTGTTGCGATACCTCAAAACCAAACTAAGTACAGCAGCAGCACAAGCTCACGACTCGTGTCGCAACGTATCACGCGGACTCAAAACACTAGATTATAGGTAATCGATCCCAGATTTTGTGTACTGCAATTACAAAAAAAGTAAACAGTACCAAACACCCCTAGCCAACAGCAGACAACTACCCACAGAAGACCAACCCCATCCCCCCTGCCTAGCCGGCGTCGCCGGAGCTCGCCTTAAGGGTCGCCGGCCCCGGCCGGTGAGGTGGTCCCCGTATCTCAAGTGGTGTCTCAGGTTTACTAGTACATCTCTATAATTTTGTTTGGTCAAACACAAAAAATTCCGGGTCACAGCAGGTATAGAAACTCTAAAAAGACTTAAAAACCCGATATCGCACTAATCGATAAAACAAGTGTGCTACGCTACAACAAACGATCAAAACAACAAATAAACTCCTAATTAACAATATAGGGATTATACCTAACAACTTGCTCACAAGCTCCAAGCTCTAAGTGATCCAAGAAGCTTAAACCAAGACTTGAAGCATGTTTTTGTGATATATTTTGGAATATTGGAGATTTTTGAGTTTTGATGATGCAAGAATGGAAAAGAAATAAGCAAGGGCAGTAGAGAGAGAGAGGGATTTGGCCATATGAGGAGGTGAGGGTTTTGGTGAGGAATTACCTAGCAATTACCAACATTTAATGCAATAAATGCATTCATACACACATTAATACACATGCATGCATCCACACTCATTTTCTTTTCTTTTCCTTTAATCCAATTCCACAACAAATATCTAGATATGTGAGAAGGTTTTGGATTAACTCCACTTAAATTAAAGAAAAGATCACGTAACAGAAATTTCCCAAAATGTGAATACCGCATTAAAATAACATTAAAATTGGGAAAAATTCTATCTGAACCAAAACGTCCCATATACCCCCAAAGCTTGCGCACTAGCTTTGTTTTAGCTAAACTAGGTGCTGGCAAGTCCATATGGTCGTTTGAACACCGTCCGGTCAAAATGGAAAATAACGACAATTTAACCCTAAAACGGACAAATTCTCATAATGATTTCTAAAACGTTACAATCTCCCCCCTTATAGAAATTCGGTCCCCGAATTAAAATTTCATACTAAGCGTACCTTCAATGAGATGTGGGAATTTCTTCCGCATCTCGCTCTCAGCCTCCCAAGTGATCTCCTCACTAGTAGGGCTACGCCATAGAACTTTCACAGACGGCAGACCCTTGACCGAAGTTTCTTCACCTGCCGATCCAAAATAACTACCGGCTGCTCGGTGAACGAAAGATCGCGCTCAAGCTGAACGGTCTTGTGCTGAATCATGTGAGAAGGATCATGAAGGAATCTACGAAGCATCGACACATAGAAAACAGGGTGAACATCCGGAAAACTAGGCGGGAGCGCCAAACGATAAGCAACAGAACCCACTCGCTCAAGGATCTCGAAAGGACCTACAAATCTGGGACTGAGCTTCCCCCTCTTCCTAAATCGCATAACGCCCTTCATCGGAGAAATCCTCAGGAATACATGATCCCCCACTGCGAACTCAAGTTGCGACGACGACGGTCGGCATAAGACTTCTGCCTGCACTGGGCTGCTCTCATCCTGTTCTGATTCAGCTGTTCGTAGTATCCTGAACTAGCTGGGGTCCTAAAACCAGACTCTCACTAAGCTCGGTCCAACAGACTGGCGATCGACACTTCCTACCATATAAAGCCTCAAAAGGTGCCATCTTAATAGTCTCCTGAAAGCTGTTGTTGTAGGAGAACTCAATCAACGGCAAGTGATGATCCCAACTGCCACCAAAATCTAATACACATGCACGGAGCATATCCTCCAGAGTCTGAATAGTCCGCTCCGACTGACCATCGGTCTGCGGATGAAAAGCGGTGCTAAAACTCAACCGGGTACCCAAAGCTTCCTGAAGCTTCTGCCAAAGACGTCTAGTAAACTGGGTGCCTCTGTCGGATACTATGCATGTGGGAATACCGTGCAAATGCACAATCTCATCTATATACAGCTGCGCATACTGAGCATAACCGAAAGTGGTCTCCACTGGAAGGAAGTGAGCCGCTTTCGTCAACCGGTCAACAATCACCCAAATGGAGTCATACCCTCTACTGGTCCTGGGTAGACCTACAATGAAGTACATGGAAATCTGCTCCTATTTCCACTCCGGAATGGGTAAAGGCTGCAACTCTCCAGCCGGTCTCTGATGCTCAGCATTGACTTGCTTACAAGTCAGGCACCTCGAAACGAAGTCCGAAATATCGCGTTTCATCCCTTCCCACCAGTAAAAGTCTCTCAAGTAATGGTACATCTTGGTGGAACCTGGATGAACGCTAAAGGCCGACAGATGTGCCTGCTCTAGGATCTCGCGTCTCAACCCATCAGCATCTGGTACACACAAGCGAGTCCCGCATCGTAGCACACCCTGGTCATCAATCATGAACTCCGAAACTGTACCCTGTCGAACAAGCTCAAGAATCTCGGACAAACGACATCACTGGGTTGCGCCTCACGGATACGATCAAATAACTGTGGACGGGCGCGGACATAAGCAAACTGTCCCCCAGTGGAAGAAAACTCGAACTGCACTCTACTAACACACAAGAGCTGCCAATCTGCAGACGACTGACGCTGAACTGCGCTCAACTTACCCCTGGTCCTACGAGTCAAAGCATCAGCTACCACATTCGCCTTGCCCGGGTGATAAAGGATCTCACAATCATAATCCTTCACTAGCTCCATCCATCGGCGCTGTCTCAGGTTCAGATCCCGCTGCTGAAAGATATACTTCGAACTTTTGTAATCCGTGAAGATCTGACACGACTCTCCGTACAAGTAGTGTCTCCAAATCTTCAACGCAAAGACTACCGCGGCCATCTCAAGATCGTGAGTGGGGTAATTCTGCTCGTGCTTCTTCAGCTGCCTAGAAGCATACGCAATCACCCTATCATGCTGCATCAAAACACAGTCGAGCCCCACTCGAGAAGCATCACAATAAACAATATAGCCGCCCGATCCAGAAGGTAAAGAAAGAACTGGTGCTGTCGTCAACCGAGTCTTCAACTGCTGAAAACTCTGCTCGCACGCATCAGTCCAGAGAAAAGGAACTCCCTTCCGGGTCAGTCCCGTCAGCGGTGCAGCGATACTCGAGAAATCCTGCACAAAACGGCGATAATAACCAGCTAAGCCCAAAAAGTTGCGGACCTCAGTCACCGATACAGGTCTGGGCCAAAGCTGTACAGCCTCAATCTTCCTCGGGTCCACAAGAATACCATCACCAGTCACCACATGACCCAGGAAGTCAACTCTATCAAGCCAAAATGCGCACTTTGAGAATTTAGCATACAGCTGGTGCTCTCTCAATATCTGCAAAATAATCCTTAAGTGTTGCTCATGCTCCTCACGACTCCTAGAGTAGACCAGTATGTCATCAATAAACACTATAATAAACTGGTCGAGGAACGGCCTGAAAATCCGGTTCATCAGATCCATGAACGCTGCTGGCGCATTGGTGAGTCCGAACGACATCACCAAAAACTCGTAATGCCCATAGCGTGTACGAAAAGCAGTCTTCGGAATGTCATCATTCCGAACCCGCAACTGATGATAACCCGAACGCAAATCAATCTTTGAAAAATGTTTTGCACCCTGGAACTGATCAAATAAATCGTCAATGCGGGGTAAAGGATACCTGTTCCGCACTGTAACTCGGTTCAACTGACGATAATCCATACATAGCCTCAAACTGTCGTCCTTCTTCTTGACGAACAGAACAGGAGCTCCCCACGGCGAAACACTCGGACGCACAAGTCCCAAATCAAGCAACTCTTGCAATTGATCTTTAAGCTCTCTAAGCTCTGCCGGAGCCATCCGATAAGGCGGTATAGAAATAGGCTCCGTGCCAGGAATCAGATCAATGCAGAACTCAATATCGCGCTCTGGCGGCAACCCTGGTAACTCATCGGGAAAGACATCGAGAAACTCTCGCACGGTAGAAACCTGGTCCAATGACTCCACTGTGGCCTCAGTATCATGAATGAAAGCCAAGAATCCCCGACATCCCCTCCTCAAAAGCCGACTAGCGCACAGGACAGAAAACAAACTGTGAGGGGCGGCACTACAGCCCCCCTGCAAAACAAACACTGACTCGCCGGGAAAACAAAATCTAACTGTCTTCTCGTGGCAGTCCACGGACGCATAGCAAGTAGCTAGCTAGTCCATGCCCAACAAAACATCGAAATCCAACATCTCTAGAAGGATCAAGTCGACGGACAGATCTCTTTCTCTTAAACCGACAGCACACGATCGGAACACATGTCGCGCAACAAACGACTCCCCCACCGGAGTAGTCACGACAAGTGGCTGATCCAGCAAACACGACTCTCGGCCTAACCTCGGCACGAAGTGCGTAGAAACATACGAATGCGTAGATCCCGGATCAAAAAGAACATGTGCATCATAAGAACATACAGAAAGGGTACCTGAAACCACAGCATTGGACGCCTGCGCGTCCTGGTGAGTCAAGGCAAAAACCCGTGCCTGCCCTCTACCGGCTACTGGCTGTCCCCTGCCTCTGCCACCTCGTCCTCTCGGCACAAAAGCACCGCGACCACGACCTCTCTGAGCAGGAGTCTAACGCGGCGCAACAACAGGAATAAGAGGCAACGCTCTCTGAGGCAGAGAAGGTGGTAAGGTAACCTGGGGTACTGCTGGCCCTCTCTGACGCACCACGGTACAATCCCGAACAAGGTGATGTAGACTGCCACACCCGAAGCATCCATAAGACGGTCACTGGCCCTCCTGGGAATAAGAACTGAATAACTGGCCACGTCCCATGTCTCTGCTACTCCCCGAGTCTAAAGAAACTCTACCTCGGCGTGCAAACCTTTGTCTCCGTGCTGGTACATCCGTACGAGTCCTCTTCGGTTCCGGAACAACCGATGACTCAGCTAGATGCTCCTCCACCAAAAGAGTTGCATCGACAGCTGCCGCATACATGTCACAATGCTGAATGCTGATGGCTAGGAACAACTGGGTAAGCAGGCCTCGAACAAACCTCTTCACCCTCATCTCCTCAGTCGCCACCAAGTACGGAGCATACACCAACAGCTCGGTAAACAGTACATCATACTCAGACACCGTCATCCCCGGAGTCTGACGTAACGACTCAAATTTGTGCGCTCGCGCATCCCTGACGCTCGGTGGAAGAAAACGGGTGAGAAACACCGTCAGAAACTCAGCCCAGGTCATAGGAGCAAGACCGGCGGCTCTGCCCTTCTCCAAGGACTCACACCACTTCTGGGCCAGACCCTCCAGCCGGAAACTCGCAAACTCTACCCATCTCTCGTCGGAACATCGGAGTGAGCGACAAATCCTGGCCATCCGGTCGATGAACGACTGCGGATCCTCAGTAACATCTGTGCCCGTAAACACCGGAGGCCTCAGCCTCATAAAATCCATCAGTGACACAGTAATAACCTTCGGAGCTGCAACTGCGACTGCCGGAACAGTAGGTACCATCATAGTCCCTGCAGCAGGTGAAGCAACTGCCTGCCCCTGCGCTCGGATGGTCTCTACCAAAGTCCCTACTATCTGGCGCAGATCCTGCATACCAGCTCCAATCATAGCAATGTGCTCCGGTACAACAGGCGTACCACCCTGGTCAGTCCTCGCCTCAGACGAGTCAACTCTGACCTCGGCCCTCGCGGCCGCTCTTTGTGCCCTCGTAATCTTCGGCGGTATATGGGCTGGAAATTGAAACAAGATTCGATAAGCAAACAGGAATCGAATCACAAAGACGTATATCATCACGGAGGAATATCAAACAATAAGTCCTAAGGTCACTTAGGCGGAGTACCGTGTCGTAAGTATGCCGCGGAATATACACACGCTACGTCACTCTGCTTAAGCTAGCTACTCCATCATACCAAGGTAATCCTACACTCCGAAAGGTAAAACCTAAGGCTCTGATACCAACTTTGTCACGACCCAAGTTTGGCCCGTAACCGGCACTTAAACTACGTAACGTCAATAGGCGTACGCAACTCAAGTAAGCCGAAAATCCAGAAATCTAAACCACCCATGACTGGATCAACGGAGAAAACATAGTTTAAAACATGTAGAAAATCACAAGTAAAATCTAACTCTTGTTTTCTTTCTTAAAAATTTCGGCAGCACCTCCTTTGTAAAAACTAGCCCCGAAAACGGGTACAACACAGGTAATATATAAAGCATCCCAAATGGGAGCAAAATCACGCCCAACGGCGGAGATAATCACCACAACAAGTATACAACGCCGAAGCGAAGAATATAAAGGAAACTGTATAAAGAGGTAAACTTCCCAACATAACCGGCTCCCACAAGCACGGCACCCAAAGTCACCAATATAATACAACACCGAATTCTCACAAGTCGTCTCTAAGTCATATACAACAGTGGTAGATGGAGAATACTAGATCCAACAAAAAAAAGGATATACAATGTATAAACAGATAACTGCAAACCCACCTAAAAGCAAAGGCCTCACTGCCTAACGTAGCGGCATCCGCAAAAGTAGTGATGATAAGATGCCCTGCCGCGGCTACTCTGAGGGAAAGTCCTGCAAAACCCTGTGGCACAACGGGGGTGAGTTGCCAACTCGTGAATAGTAAATAACATCATACTGTAATCGCAGGTATGCACGAACAACGATCTATCTACCACATGGAATCCGATAGCATAAGTATGATAAGTGAATATGCAACAATCATGTAAAGGTACATTATCAGGGTACTACAACTACATGAAGCAATGCATATCAACAATAATCCTGAGTATGTGGGATGATACAATAAAATCTCATGCAAAATCCTCAGCATAGAAAAAACACCAGTGTCCCTTACTGACACATCAAATCCAAAATCCTCAGGCACCGCATCCACAGATCGGCCCTCACATCCTGTAAGTCTCATGGAACCTGAGTGTCTATCATCGACACCCGAAACATCATGAAAACATATACCTGTAAGTATATATATATATAAGGATATCAACCACGTATGTCCACCGACGATACGTAAAAATCATGGAAACCTGAGTGTCTAACACCGACACTCGAAACATCATGAAACCCGTGTCTAACATCGACACGTAAATCCTCATAACTCAGGCGTTGTCACCACGACTGGCCCTGACGATATGTCGTACATCACTCCGGTCGGTATCCCCACGATAACCGCCGAGTCCAAATACAATCACCGGTAGGTAGTGGTCCCACCGCCAGGCTTATCGTCTACACCACGAAATCACCACTCGCCCCGGGGTACCATACCGGGTCCACCATGTATCCGCAGACGGTGCCTCCCGCTCCTCGAATCGGGTATCACAAGCCAAATCTCAGAACCGAGAAATCACATGGTGGACGCACTGAAATATCATATCAAGAGAAACCGGGTTTTCAAACAGTACATAGTTTCTTGAAAATACCCCCCACGGTTCTCAAATCCATAAATCATATGAAATCCATATCTCAATGCGTAAAATCCATATAAAACTGATATATGCAACATAAAACATCAATATGAGCATATAAAGAAAAAACCGCTCTTTAAATGAATCCAGCTTTTATAATATATCTTGCGGTTCCCAAAATCCTCCGAAAACAAATACAGCATCATATGAGCTGTACATGTAAGTGTAGCAAGATTTAAGTATCTACATGTAAGCAAGTGGGTATGATGCATTTCATAAGCGCAATGCTCAACAACTAAATATCGCATATAAAAATGATACCTCTGAGGGTCTATACAACTATAACAAACATATGCGGTATACATGTCAGTATGTATGCATGATGTACATGTAGCTGTAATGGACTATGTGGGTGTACATGTCAATAAGCATGCATGATGTACAAGTAACTGAAATCGAGTACGTGGTGTACATGTCAATATGTATGCATGATGTACAAGTAACTGGAATCGAATATGTGGTGTACATGTCAATATGTATGCATGATGTACAAGTAGTTATAGTAAGATATACGTGAAGTGGAATAAGGGACACTACCTCAACTATTCCTGTCCAATGCAATATCACGTATGTATGTGCCCACAATATTTCATATGCACAATGGAATAAGAGTTACTACTCCAATCATTCCTATCCATTACCATATCACGTATGTAGGTGTCAACAATATATCATATGCACAATGGGATAAGGGCTACTACCTCAACTATCCCTATCCACTACCGTATCACGTATGTGGGTGGTTTGTGCGTGTCATGGAAATTACTGACGATGTGGGTGTAGCATAATATTTAGTGCTCGTGCAACATGAACCTTCAGTAATGTGTTATATCTAAAGGTACGAGTCAGGTACAACAGATAATTCTATGCAATGACATTCATATGAAAGTAACTAATATGCAAATACTATGCAGCTAACATATCATATTCGCCCCGACGCATAATGCCATACGGGCGATTTCCCCGTAGATGTTAAATCTACTCACAAATGGTCTCCAGCTATGAAAATCCGACCACCTGCTTCCCCTTGTTCGCAGCGTCCGAAGTCCCCGCTTGCGACGCTATTATTTCACAAACATAAGAAATAATGCGAACATCTCAGAATCGATCAATATAACGCAAAACTACGTATTAAATAACGCACCAATACTAAACTAACTCACTAGTGTACGTCTAGTGGCTAACGCGCGTTGCGATACCTCAAAACCAAACTGAGTACAGCAGCAGCACAAGCTCACGACTCGTGTCGCAATACGTATCACGCGGACTCAAAACACTAGATTATAGGTAATCGATCCCAGATTTTGTGTACTGCAATTACAAAAAAAGTAAACAGTACCAAACACCCCTAGCCAACAGCAGACAACTACCCACAGAAGACCAACCCCATCCCCCTCCTACCTAGCCGGCGTGGCCGGAGCTCGCCTTAAGTGTCGCCGACCCCGGCCGGTGAGGTGGTCCCCGTGTCTCAGGTGGTGTCTCAGGTTCACTAGTACATCTCTATAATTTTGTTTGGTCAAACACTAAAAACTCCAGGTCACAGCAGGTATAGAACCTCTAAAAAGACTTAAAAACCCGATATCGCACTAATCGATAAAACAAGCGTGCTACGCTACAACAAACGATCAAAACAACAAAGAAACTCCTAATTAACAGTTTAGGGATTATACCTAACAACTTGCTCACAAGATCCAAGCTCTAAGTGATCCAAGAAGCTTAAACCAAGACTTGAAGCATGTTTTTGTGATATAGTTTGGAATATTGGAGATTTTTGAGTTTGGATGATGCAAGAATGGAAAAGAAATGAGCAAGGGCAGTAGAGAGAGAGAGGGATTCGGCCATATGAGGAGGTGGGGGTTTTGGTGAGGAATTACCTAGCAATTACCAACATTTAATGCAATAAATGCATTCATACACATATTAATACACATGCATGCATCCACACTCATTTTCTTTTCTTTTCCTTTAATCCAATTCCACAACAAATATCTAGATATGTGAGAAGGTTTTGGATTAACTCCACTTAAATTAAAGAAAAGATCACGTAACAGAAATTTCCCAAAATGTGAATATCGCATTAAAATAACATTAAAATTGGGAAAAATTCTATCTGAACCAAAACGTCCCATATACCCCCAAAGCTTGCGCACTAGCTTTATTTTAGCTAAACTAGGTGCTGGCAAGTCCATATGGTCGTTTGAACACAGTCGGGTCAAAACGGAAAATAACGACAATTTAACCCTAAAACGGACAAATTCTCATAACGATTTCTAAAACGTTACACTGTGGCTCCTTCTCATTCCTCAAGGTTCTAAAACCTTCTTCTCCTTTTTGAATTAAATCAAGAGTTTAACTCTTCCTTTTTCAAATATAAATAGTTTTTCACCATAAAACCCTTGAAGGGGAGCTCGGATCTGCCATCAAATCCCTAGAAGGGGAGATTTTAAGTCTCACATCTCCTTTTCCCCAAGATCCAGCCAACATAGAGGAAGAAGAAAGATACACATCTCCAAAAATCCCATTCCAGGGGATCCGAGACTTAAAAGAAGATCCAAAGATTTCTAAGAGTTTAACTCCATTCAAGATCTATTGGAGTTTAACTCCATAAATCAACCCCTTTTTAGGAGTATAACTCCAAATCTATATACATAATCTCTGTTAGGGGTTCAACTCCAAAGCCTCCTTGGGAGTTCAACTCCTAACCCAGGGGTTAAGCCCTTTTTCCCGCTGGTGTTTCCGGCGGTCGCGTGTCGCACACATGATCCACGGACGCCTAACGGTTGCATGCTGGGCACACGACCGGCGGGCGTTAAACGCCCACGTGCGCTTCACACGACCCGCGGGCACTCAGCGCCCAGTGGTTGCGTGCAGCTCACATGACACGCCGGCGCCCAGCGGCTGCATGCTGCTATTCCCGCCAAAAAAAATTTTGCGCAAAAGAGCCCAAGGTATCAAATGGCAGCGATACGTTTAAGAAAATGTGAACCAGTATTTTCCGGGCTATATTTTGACAAACTCCCGAATGAGAAACAGCTAAATTCTGATGGTATCAAAAGTGTCTTGAAAAATCCTTCGATTTGATATATTATGGGCCGCATAATTCATCCGGGATTAAAAGTTATGAGCCATCACGTGCGCACACGTGACCGGGCATCACGTGCCCACACGTGACCGGGCATAACGTGTAGACACGTGACCATTTACAGGCCAAGCCTGTAGGCACTGAATAAAATAAATAATTGGAAATAATTAATCAGTGGGGTCACGTGCCAACACGTGATGGGCCTTTAAACCCACTGAAAAGAATTAAAGGTATAATAAAATAACAAGGAAAAATCCTAATGGGGCATCACGTGCCAACACGTGACCAAGGGTCACGTGCTGACACGTGATAATTCCTGAGTTCTTTAAAACAACAGAATTAAATTCTGGTCAAATGCTTAATCAGGGGGTCACGTGCCAAAACGTGATAGGTTCCTAAAGATCTATGAATTAATAGAATTAAATTCTAATTAAGAGAGAATAAAAAACCCTAACTGGAAAAATATTTCTCTAAATCTTTCCAAACAAAAAAGATGGTGCTCTGTAAAATGGAGCACCGTTGGATTAAAAATCCAATGGTGATTAAAAATCACCAATTTATGGAAAGTTTTTATACAAGGAAAGATTTTCCTAAAATTTGCCAGGAATAACAGATAAAATATCTTTTGGATTAAAAATCCAATGGAGAATAAAATTCACCGGATGATCTAAAAGATCATGTTGGTTACAAAAAACAACTAAAATCTTTCAATGAAAGATTAACAAAACAAATTGATTCTTTTCTTTCTCTTATAAATAGGAGCCAAGAAGAGAAGAGAAGGGGATCTACCTTTTTTTGGGAAATATACAACAACAGAGAGAAAAAAGAGAGGAGAATTTAATTCTCAAGAGAGAAAAAGAAGATCTCTTCAGAAAAAAAAACCTTAGGTGAGAAAGGAAAAGAGATCTAAGCTCCATAAACCAAAAAGGGAATTTAATTATCAAATTAAGAGTTTAAATCTTCTGAATAAGAACTTAGTTCTTCCTTTGGTTGAAGATCTGCAGAAGCAGATTTCCCCACAAGTTGAGAATTTAATTCTCATCGGGGAGATTCTGCCATGCAGATCCAAAACTTAGACGGAGAATTTAAGTTTACAGGAATTTAATTCCCCCAAATTCATAGGAATTTAATTCCTCCCAATGAAACTAGGGCTTAACCCTACATAAGAATTTAATTCTTCCAAATTTATAGGAATTTAATTTCTCCAAATGAAACTAGGGTTTAACCCTACATAAGAATTTAATTCTTTCAAAACACATGGGAATTTAATTCCTCTAAAATGAAATTAGGGTTTAACCCTATAAAAGAATTTAATTCTCAATCAAAGGACTTAAACTCTCCATGCAGTAAACCTGATCACGTGGCAACACGTTGTTAGTTATATGTATGCCCTAGATGCCATTACTGTACATAGGATGTATATTGTAGTGGATGCTGGGACATATATAGGGAGGATTTTCCTGCTCGACATGATAGTATGCTATCTGGTTGATCTTTACCTTAACGTGTATACTGTTTGTCTCTCTGTTACATGTTGGTAAAGCCCTTGGGATGTGTACTTGATTACCTGGACTATGATGCAGATCGTACTAGTGGGGACATGGTAGTCCATAAGTACATCCTTCAAAGTCCCTAGTCGTGGGTGTATCGAGACAGGGCGTCGATATACCAGAGTAGACTAGCGTGTACCTTCTCGACCCATACAGACGGGCGATGGATGATCCCATATCCATTGGTGTTTGACATCAGAGGAGATATACGGGTGCTCAGTAGGGACTGGGTACACTGGACGGACTCGCCGAGAACTCCCAGATGGTATTATACCTCACGTCAGATGGCAGTTCTCTGGTGACACTGGTACAGAGTAGTCTGTTGACCCGAGATCGTCATAGAGTCTTGTGTGGTTCCCACTGTGCTTTGATTTCCATCTTACCACGTCCAAGAGGGCGTGCAAAACGGTGGTTTTTGGGTACAGTCCCGAGTCACATGGAGGCAATGAGCGATAGGAGGGGATTCGTCTCTCCCGGTATAGGGAGTTGATGTTGCGCTGTGTTCGATTGGCTATAACAGGAAATCCCTGGCCAGGGTTGCTGAGATTTACTGGTAAGTGTTACTAGTAGTATCTCGAATTGTTATAGACCTCATATCGACACGACTTATCGAGCTATTGGGGTCTGACGTTTACCACCCCTAGGCAAGATATGTGACATATCAGACGATCAGACCGGACTGTACGGTAGTGTTACTGGTTGGATTCACTGGAGTGTGAGCGGGCTTGCTCGTCGATCTTCAGATCGCTCAATACCCGGGTGGCCATTACGTTTAGCAGACCGCTTGCGGCTTGTGGGTGTTTGATATGATCATCACCTGCTGCCGGCGTATTGACGAGTCTTTAGAGTCCTACACAGAGGTTTCCTAGCTCAAGCGAAACGAAATAGGAGCGCATATGAGATATGTGCGGGACCGAGAATAATGCGTGTATGTGATACCGTATTTCATTCTCGCGATGAATGTATCGATTAGGTTATATGCGATATACCCTAGTTATCGAATCAAGGGTTGATTCGATAAACCGATGCATTGAATACTAGTCGGTTATATACGATATGACCGGATCGTTAAATCAAGTGTTGATTTAATGATTTGATGCATAATTATATATTTGATATATTACTTTGCATTAACTAGTATCGGTTCACTTTAAATGGATTTTCTCGCTCGGGTGTGCACATTGTATATCCGATATATTTTTGTGCACTTCATTGTATCATGTTTGATGATGCATGATTGCTAGGGTTTGTGTAAAGAATTAAACCAAGGTTATTTAAATGGTTAGGGTTTTGATTTTCTTATTCATTTATTTATCTATTTATTTTGGATTAACAAAAAGAAAAGAAAACAAAGTGGTGGCTTTAAATCTTGAAGCTTGTTGAAGCTTCATGAAGATTTGACCAAAGTGACCACTTTGTCTTCATGCTTAACCCTAACCACTCATCTAACCTTGGTCAACTCTCTACAACAAACCATGGTTTGATTATGATAAGATTATTATTCTTTTCTATTTTTCTAATAACTTATCATAACTTTTTCATCTTCTTCTTCTTCTTCCTCACAAGAAGAAAGCTCTCTTCATCAATGGTGATTGATATATTTGAGTGAGAAATCCAATTCTAAAGTGAACCCAACTCCTATTTCTTCATCCTCTACCTCTTGCCAAGTAGTAGAGTGTGTTTTCTTCACAAGTTTCTTGACTTGGTGAAGTCGGAGCTTGATTTAGCGATGCCTCGACGTAGATCATCTTCGGCATGGACATCGACGACCTAGCTCGCCTATTCTCCGACGAAGCCAACGCTAGAGCCCGGGACTTGTTATGGACAGCGAGAAGACTTCATTGCGGAGCTATGGAGGTGGAGAACCGGATCTACAAAGGTTGTATATCCGTATCTCTTAGTTAAGTGTTAACTAGTTTATTGTTTCGCCTAGAAATCTAGCCAACGATCCGTAGTTTAGGGTTTCCCGGCACCGTAATTTTTGAAATTGGCATGTTCGATGCCTTGCGAGACCTCAATAGGGTGCCTAGGAACCCTACACACGTGACCCCCCTTTTTTAATGATCAGAAGAGAACGAACAAGAACAGTCACGTGCCCCCACGTGACCCTTTAATGGACTCCACAAAATAAGAAGGAATTAGGCCAGAGGAAATGCTTCACATGCCTCCGCGTGACCCTTAAACAGACCCCTCAAAATGAGAAAGAAAAAGCATGAAGGCAATGCTTCACGTGCTCACACGTGGCTCTCAAAATAAAAGGGAACAAATCCAAGAGCAGAATCAATTTTGGGCGCCCTCACGTGTCCCCACGTGACCCCTAATAAACACTTTAATAATTAATGCATGGGTACCCATCACGTGCCCACACGTGATGGTCTGAAGACCAAAAGTGTTTAACGCTAACTGAATACTCTGAGAAGAAAATAAAGGAAGTCTGACCCCATCTTCAGATGCCTCACGTGACCCCACGTGAACAATTCAATTTTAGTGTTTAACACTACTTTAAACGCTTCGTCTTTAGTGTTTAACACTATTTTCAGCATATCACGTGGGAGCACGTGATCGCCAAGTATTCTTTAGTGTTTAACACTATTTTCCAACCAGCCTTAGCCCAAATCAGCTAAGTTTTCCAGAGACAAGATCTCCCCTTTGATTGAACCCCAACTACATTCTTCCAAACTTGATCATTTCATATGACATTCAAAATAAAACCCCAGAGCTATAATGAATGGTTAGTGCTCAGCCAAGGACAAAATGTTGTCAGAGCCCCCAAACCCCTGTTTAGCATTGCTAAATAATATGAGGGCTGAACTCAGACAAATGTCTAATGGTCCAATAAGGGGCCAACATTTCAAACTTAATTGGACTTAGCCCAAATTGGCCATAAGTCCTCAATTCAGATTTAATTGAGCCAGTGTGCTCATAACCTAATTAATTGATCTTAGTTACAAATTGGACTACAGATCTCCCAATCAACTTTGGTTCAAGGGTACATCTCTGAACTCCTCTGATATTTGTCGTTGTAATCCTTCAACGTCTTCAGAGAGGTGACGGGTTCCGATAACCAATCATTCCATGGACTGTGGGGTCCTTAAACTCATGGACTATGATGTCCTTAACCTCGGACTGTGGGGTCCCTTTAAACCCACGGACTATGATGTCCTTAACCTCGGACTGTGGGGTCCCTTTTAAACCCACGGACGATGATGTCCTTAACCTCGGACTGTGGGGTCCCTTTTAAACCCACGGACTATGATGTCCTTAACCTTGGACCACCATGTCCTTAAACTGGTAATTGACCGTAAAGTCCCTAAACTAAAACAATAGAGCTCAAATGCTCTTTTGTTGGATCTAAATGATCCTGTTAAGTAGATCTTAGTCCAAAATTAGACTAACATATCCTTAACAAATGGTTAAGTTGACCTTAGTCAAAAATTAGACTAACGTGTCCTTAACAAACTGTTAAGTTGATGTTAGTCTAAAATTAGACTAACGTATCCTTAACAAACTGTTGAGTAGATCTTAGTCTAAAATTAGACTAACGTATCCTCAACAAATGTTTAAGTCGATCTTAGTCTCAAACAAGTTTAACGATCCTTAAACCCAATCCAAACCCAAATCTAAGAAAATACGGATTTGGACTAATCCACGCCCTACGGACGACAACATAAATTAGTCTCCGTATAGAATCCACGGGCAACCAAAAACAAAACAAACACCCACGACACGAAGTGACTATCTGGAGAAGGAGAAAGTTGTTACCGCGATACGGTAGCGTAATTAACTGTAGGGGCTTGCGCCTGCAGGGAAGAGCGTCCCCACAATCAAAACCCCCTCAAATGAGGGGGAATCTGACGAAGTCTGCTACATCGGCCTCATCCGTTTAAACCTTCGATACATGGTGTTATAAATCAACTTGGCATCTTCGGAGAGGTGGACGGATAGCATCCAATTAGTATCTGCCCTCGGAATTCATACCCAGACATCCTAATGTCCCGGTCGTGTTTTTCGGCGGAGAACAGATTCTGGCACGCCCGGTGGGACCTTTTCCTCTTTCCACTCCACACTTCGTGTGTCGTGTTTTTCCCGCGATCAGATAATCGTGGTGTATATGTGTTTTTGGTTGCCTTTATGGGAGTGAATACTGAAGCCGACATTTCGTCTCTATGAAGAATGGCTTTTGCTCCCACCCTAGCAACTCAGGCTCTGTCATATCTGGTGGAGTCAAGTACGGGCCACTTGCAGCCTCAAATCTCTGCAATCCAGCTCTTTAAGAAATCAACGGGCTTCTCTTTGGGTCGATACTCCCACCTCCCACCCTCGATACCTCAACGCCGATGGAGGAAGCTCAGAAGAAGTCTGTCTTCTACAGGCTGGCTCCCTAAGCAGCAGCTTTGCCAACGGAATCAGTCCTCAAACAACTGGCACATGCTAAGGACCAAGGTCGACGCAGGAGGCAGAATATTCAAGCTCTCAAAGGAAACAGGGGGCAGGCTCGGCAAAATCCCGAAGCTAATCAAATCCCGGCCGTAAGAAATGGTCGACGTCGATATCAGCGTCATACAAAAAGAGATAGGGGCAGCTCTCCTCCTGGATCGACTCCGCCGGCTCCAACGGTGGAAATTGATGCTGCTGTTCCAACTGGGAACAGTTTTGAACTACTTAACAGGGTGCGCAGGAATTCGCCGACTCCCGTGCTGAAAGAGTCTCCTCCGCCTATTGAAAAGATCACAAAGGCGAAGCCGGAGCAGCCCCCTCAGCGGCTGTCCTCCAAAAGTTACAAAGTCTGGCGACAGGTCCAAGACTCCATGATTGATCAAGATTATCTCCGCCGACAGAAAAAGATGAAAGTTTGGCAAGAAGAGGGTCACCCTGTCAAGCCACAGAAAGTGTCATCTGTTTAGGTGCCCGCTGCAACGGCTCCCTCAACTTCGACCGCCTACAAGAGGAGAAGGCCGGAAAAAATTCCCGTGTCTGCGACAAATGTCAAGGGCACTAAGCCTAAACTCCCTAAGTCTGGGGGCATGGTGGTGCATACCGTCTATATGGCATCCGGAAAAGAGGATAGCCGTATCTCTACGGGCCATCGACCACTCACCAGATCCGTAACAAAGGCCCAGGAGCAACAACAGAAGCTCCAGGAAATGTTAACAGCTATGGCCGCACTTACGGGACCGAAAGCAAGACCGGAAACATCTTCGGAGCAGCGCCGTGAGCAGGAAACTGATGCCGAATTCTTTCGGAGAAAGCTTGAGAAGAAGGACAAAGAGGCCACAGAACAAGCGGCCAATATAAAACAAATGGCCCTTCTATTTCAGGATATGGTGAGCATGATGATCCAGCCGGATCCTCCATCTGAAGACCCTCCGATTATTCTTGAAGACGATAGGGGAGAGATATCGAACCCTCTTCCGTCTTGTTTAGCAGCTAAAGAGGAGACCATTTCTAAAGCCGCCTTGGACGACTATATCGCTCAGCAGATACGAGCTCATCGGGCGAGCGAACTGGGCGGGCAAATTGTTAAAACTGGACGACCCTACCCGGGCTGGTATGATCAAATCAAGTACCCGCCAGAATTCACGATTCCTAAATTCTATGTATATAAGGGGACATGCAATCCCCATCAACATGTCGCTCAGTTCAGGGCTCTCTGCGGCAACACTAGAGGAGATGATAAGCTACTGCTTCGTCAATTCGTCGGCAGCTTGGCGGAAACAGTGTTCGAATGGTACTCAGAGCTTCCCAACGACTCCGTCAAAACATTCACGGATATGGAGTTGCTATTCACTCAGTGTTTCACAAGCGCTAGCGAACGCACCCCAATCACGGCGTTGATCAATGCCCGAGTGAAGCCAGGGGAGACATGGGTTCAGTATGCAATACGGTGGCGGAATCTATGGTCGAAGTGCGAGCAGCGCATCAAAGAAGCGCCTGTGGTAGGCATGTTCGTGGGTACTCTTGACCCTCAAGCGACCATATCCCAATTCATGATGTTCTTCAAGCCGACCACCTTCCAGGCCTTGATTGACAAGCTGACCCAAATGGACCAGATGAGCCATAGGCCTTCCTCTTCAAAGACGGAGCCTTAGAATGAAAAAGGTAAAGGGAAAGCAACCTTCGTCGCCAATGCTCAACAACAACCGAGTGGCCCGAGACCGGTTGTTCGCCAAAGCAACAAGCGGTAATCCCTCGATGAGAAGTTGAGATGTCCTTACTCATTTCCCCAGGATAAAACAAGGAAACTGTTTGAACTGGCAGTGCGCAATGGGCTCATTACTCTACCAGAGTCGAGACACCCGCCGCAACCGAACGACGTCAATGATCCCAATTACTGCCCCTACCACCGAGTATTGGGCCATCCGATCGAAGACTGCTATGTCTTCAAAAATTGGGTTGAAGACCAGTACCAGCAAGGCAAATTCGCATTGTCTGAAAATTGGAAGGTGAACCCGCCACAACCACATGCTCCGAAAAAGATGGATATGCCGGGGGCATCGTGCTCATTCATAGAAGAAGCTCCATGGAAAGTTGTTTTTTCGGCAAAAACTTAAAAAATGCTGAAAGATTTTCAAACATGCCCGGCGATCAGGTGGAAAAGCCCGTTAGAGCCGGAGACCATCGAGGGGATGCTGAAACCACGCCCAACATTGGGAGTTAATAGTGATGGTGGACAAAACATTCAGGCCCAGCCGTCAAAGTCTTTGAAGAAAAAGAAGAAGACCAAAAAGCTCGCGCAGTTTGATGACAAGCGCACGGATCTGCAAAAGCATATTGACGCGTTGGAGGAATATAACCAGAAGGAGCGAACCCCGTTCATACTCCAAGAATTTTTCAACAATATCCTTGAGAGCGGAGATAACGACAATAACGACGGGGATGACTCATCAGAAGAATCTGAGGACTATGTGGCAAGTTGCCACATGATCTCTCATTCGGCGATAACTAACGAAGAAGCTCACTCGGTGACAGAAGACAGCATAAAAGAGCTAGGGGCAGGATCGAAGCCAAAACCCTTGGAACTATCTGACGAGATGATCGACTTGCTACTGAACGAAGCCCGTCAGAAAAGCAAAGCCAATCGAGAGCGCGAACTGGCTATATTCGAAAAAGCCAAACGCCGACGACTGAATGAAAAGGGCAAGGCACCCCAACCGGATCGAAGCATCCCTATCGCCAGCAAAAGCAAGCTTAAAGTAAGGAAACGATTCGCCAGGGCCCTGTCAATAGGAATGAAGTTGCCCTCTTTCAGAGGAAATTCTCCTGGCAGTATACATCTTGATGAAGTGGACATACATCCTAACTTCTGCTTATACCATCAGAGGATTGCACACCCCACCGAGGAGTGCATAGCCTTTAAAAACTGGTGGCAGGGATATGTTGCCCATCGACAACACGTTCAACGAGTAAAGCGCAAGGCTCATCGGGAACAAAAAAGCACGACAGATGAGCGTAAAAGAGCCGCTGGAAACTGTCATATAGTTGACACCAAGGGATCGCAAGTCATCACCTTTAGAAGCAACTCTGACGAAGAAATCGCCCTCAGCCCTCTCTTCAAGGAATCCACCTCCGAGACAAAAGATGCGAAGATTTGCGAGAAAATCTAGCTGTGTAATCGTACGTTGCCCGAAAAATCTCGGACCTATGACCGAGACGTCTATAAACTACTACGGACCGCAGCATCCCAAGGCTGACGTGGTAAAAAAAACAAAAAAAAACGGTATGTCCACAAGCAAAATGGGCACGGATGAAAACCCGAAAGGGAGCCGTGAGTAAAAACAGCAGGACTACCGGCGAGTTTTGTGAAAACCCGAAAGGGCGCAATCTCGTTAAAAGACACTTGCAAGGTCCTCTAGACCCTGTAAGGAGAAACCACCTGCGTGAGATCCTTACGACTCATAAAGGAGAAATACACTTAGGAATCCTCACGATTCTTAAGGAGAAACTACGCTTATGAGATCCTCACAACTCGTAAAGAGAATTCCCCTTTGAGACCCTCACGGCTCGTAGGGTTCAAAAGCCTTAAGCTACAGGGATCTGAACCTGTTCTTAAGCCATCACAACCTCCAATGCTGCCCTACAAGCGGTTCAATATTAACCCTTGTATACAATCCACGAGCACGAATAAACATTTCCCTAACAAAGTCCCATCCACGAGTAGGGATATGTTCGCACAGTGGACAACCCTTGTAAGTCCTCTCGACTTATAAGGAGAAAACACTCTTGTAAGATCCTTACAACTTACGAGAATCCATACACTTGGGAATCCTCATGATACCTAAGGAGAAAACGCACTAATGAGATCCTCACGACTCGTAGGGAGAAACACCTTTATGAGACCCTTACGGCTCATGAAGTCAAAAGCCTTAGTCGACGGGATCCTAACCCTGTTTGCTAAGCCATCTTTGTTCGACATCAACAGAGGCAAATGATGATTCGCTCCTGGAAATATCCCAGTTATAGCGATACTGATGCCTAAATCGGTATCAAATTCCAAGTCCTTTCATGGCAAATGATGATTCGCTCTTGGCAATATTCCAGTCGCAGCGATGCTGATGCTGAGATTGGCACCAGATTCCAAGTTCCACACTCGCGATAAAAAATCAGCGAGCCAAAAATGCATATGAAATAGCCGAAATGATGGGGCAACTTGCAACGAAATCAGCAAGTAAAAATGTATGCATACAAAAACAGCCGAATTGATTGGGCAGCTCGCAATAAAAAGCAGCGAGTAAAAAGAAAAATAGCCGAATTGATTGGGCACCGCAAAAAATAGCCGAAATGATTGGGCAATCGCGATTTTCGCGACGTAAAAAGCTGAAATGATAGAGCATCGCGGAAAGAATTAAAAAAAAATATGAAAGAATGAAACTTTTGCCCTACAGGTGAGTCCATACTAACCCCTGTATACAATCCATGAGCATAAACAAAAAGGGGACCACATTTCCGCACCAGACCTTGTCAAAAGGGGAGTCAGATCTTGACGGCAACACCTGCATCCCAGAAGAACAACAACGGCGTTCCTCCTCATTCCAGCAGGATTCAAACGCAACGTCAGCAAAGCGGATCCACGGCAAAGTCCCCTAATTCCAAATCTCGACGATTCACAGACAGCCTAGAGATCACCAACGGCGTTTCTCCTTACTCCAGCAGGATGCAGATATGACGTCAACAAATGACCCCAGGGTCAAAACAATGTAACCATGGCAAAGTCCCTTAGTTCCAAATCTCGACAATTCACAGACAGCCTAGAGATCACCAACGACGTTTCTCCTCACTCCAACCAGATGCAGACGTGACGTCAACAACCGACCTCAGAGTCGCAATGAAGCGGAGGCATGGCAAAGTCCATAGTTCTAAATTTCAATGGCCACATCTACGGCCCGAAGACCAACAACGGTGTGCCTCCTCATTCCAGCAGGACACAGATGCTACACCATCAATCAGAGCCACTGCAAAGTCCCCAGTTCCAAGACTCTACGGTTCACAGACAACTTGGAGTCAATCAATGACCTCCCTGCCGGATCAACGCTTCGTCTCGGAAACAAGTCAACCAACCCCGAGGAAATCAGTGTCCTTGGCAAAAACCTCGATTCAGGGAAATCAGCGTCCTAGACGAGAGCATCTCGATTCGCATCGACCCGTAGAGAAATCAGCGTCTTTGCAGGAATACCTCGATTCGTTTCAACTCTGAGGAAATCAGTGTCCTTGGCAAAAACCTCGATTCAGGAAAATCAGCGTCCTTGACGAGAGCACCTCGATTCGCGTCGACCCGCAGAGAAATCAATGTCTTTGCAGGAATACCTCGATTCGTCTCAACCCCAGTGAAATCAGTTTCCTTGGCAACTTCCTCGATTCAGGGAAATCAGCGTCCTTGACGAGAGCATCTCGATTCGCATCGACCCGTAGAGAAATCAGCGCCTTTGCAGGAATACTTCGATTCATCTCAACTCCGAGAAAATCAGTGTCCTTGGCAAAAACTTCGATTCAGGGAGATCAGCGTCCTTGACGAGAGCATCTCGATTCGCATCGACCCGCAAAGAAATCAGTGTCTTTGCAGATATACCTCGATTAGTTTCGACCCCCAGGGAAATCAGCGTCCTTGGCAAATACCTCGATTCAGGGAAATCAGCGTCCTTGACGAGAGCATCTCAATTTGCGTCGACCCGCAGAGAAATCAGTGTCTTTGCAGGAATACCTCGATTCGTTTCAACTCTGAGGAAATCAGTGTCCTTAGTAAAAACCTCGATTCAGGGAAATCAGCGTCCTTGACGAGAGCATCTCGATTCGCGTCGACCCGCAGAGAAATCAGCGTCTTTGCAGGAATACCTCGATTCGTCTCAACCCCAGGGAAATCAGCGTCCTTGGCAAAAACCTCAATTCAGGAAAATCAGCGTCCTTGACAAGAGCATCTTGATTCGCGTCGACCCGCGGAGAAATCAGCGTCTTTGCAGGAATACCTCGATTCGTTTCAACTCCGAGGAAATCAGCGTCCTTGTCAAAAACCTTGATTCAGGGAAATCAGTATCCTTAACGAGAGCATCTCGATTCGCGTCGACCCGCAGAGAAATCAGCGTCTTTGCAGGAATACCTCGATTCGTTTCAATTCCGAGGAAATCGGCGTTCTTAGAAAAAACCTCGATTCAGGGAAATCAGTGTCCTTGACGAGAGTATCTCGATTCGCATCGAACCGCAGAGAAATCAGCGTCTTTGCAGGAATACTTCGATTTGTTTCAACTCCGAGGAAATCAGTGTCCTTGGCAAAAACCTCGATTCAGAGAAATCAGTTGTTCCCCTCCGAAAGACGCGGCGGAGACGCGGCGGACGTCTTGCCTGAATTTCGGGGCAGATGCTAATTATTGTTATCCGTCCACCTCTCCGAAGATGCCAAGTTGATTTATGGCACCGTGTATCGAAAGTTTAAACGGATGCGGCCGATGTAGCAGACTTCGTCAGATTCCCCCTCATCTGAGGGGTTTTTGATTGTGGGGACGCTCTTTCCTGCAGGCGCAAGCCCCTGCAGTTAATTATACTACCGCATCGCGGTAACAACTTTCTCCTTCTCCAGATGGTCACTTCGTGTCGTGGGTGTTTGTTTTGTGTTTGATTGCCCGTGGATTGTATACGGAGACTAAGTTATGTCGTCGCCCGTAGGGCGTGGACTAGTCCAAATCCGTATCTTTCTTAGATTTGGGTTTGGGGGGTTTGGGTTTAAGGATACGTTAGCCTCATTTGAGACTAAGATCGACTTAAACGTTTGTTAAGGATACGTTAGTCTAATTTTAGACTAAGATCAACTTAACGGGATCGTTTAGATCCGACAAGAGAGCAATTGGACTCTGTTGTTTAGTTTAGTGACATTGCGGTCGATAATTAGTTTAAGGACATTACGGTCCATTGTTAGTTTAAGGACATCTCGGTCCATTATTAGTTTTAAGACATCGCGGTCGAGGTTAAGGACATCATAGTCCGTGGGTTTAAGGACCTCGCAGTCCGATGTTAGTTTTAAGACATCACGGTCAAGGTTAAGGACATCATAGTCTGTTGTTAGTTTTAAGACATCACGGTCGAGGTTAAGAATATCATTTTCCATGGGTTTAAGGACCCCATAGTCCCATATTAGTTTAAAGACATCACGGTCGAGGTTAAGGACATCATAGTACATGGGTTTAAGGACCCCACAGTCCAATGTTAGTTTAAAGACATCACGGTCGAGGTTAAGGATATCATAGTCCATGAGTTTAAGGACCCCACAGTCCATGAAATGTGTGGTTGTCGGGACCCGTCACCTCTCTGAAGACGTTGAAGGATTACAACGATAAATATCAAAGGAGTGAAGAGATGTACCCTTGAACCAGGGTGGATTAAGTGATCTGTAGTCCAATTTGGAACTAGGATCAATTATTTATATTATGAGCACATTGGCTCAGTTGTGTCTGACTTGAGGACTTATGGCCTACTTGGGCTAAGTCCAATGTTTGAAGTGTTGGCCCTCTGTTGGATCACTGGGCATTTGTCTGGATTCGAGCCCATGTTAGTTAGCAATGCTAAATGAAAGTTGGAGGGCTTTAGAAACATTTTATCCTTGATTTCCTCAATTTTGAGATTCATTTGGAGGGACTTTTGCCTCTGGAGAACTAACCAATTTGGCTAAAAGTAGTGTTAAACACTAAAGAACAACAGTGTTAAACACTGGAGATAGAACTCTCAAATTAGCGTTAAACACTAAAAAACAATCAGTGTTAAACACTGGAGATACAATCTTCAATTTAGTGTTAAACACTAGAAAATAATCAGTGTTAAACACTGGAAATATAGAATCCCAAATTAGTGTTAAACACTAGAAAATAACAGTGTTAAACACTGGAAATAAGGTTTTCAAATTAGTGTTAAACACTAAAAGATAATCAGTGTTAAACAATGGGAATAAAGCTATCGAATTAGCGTTAAACACTAAAGAAAAAGGGGTCACGTGTGGACACGTGAGGGCGCCCAAAGATGGGACCAGATTCCTTTTCTTTGTTCTGCAATTAAGTGTTAAACACTTTTTATATTTTTATTTTGAGCATCACGTGTTGACACGTGATGGGGATTTATACGCTGACTGTTAAAGCGTTTGCCAAGGGGTCACGTGGTAACACGTGAGAGCGCCCAAAGCCTTCATTTCCTTTGCTTTTTCTTTCTGTGTTTTGGAAGTCACGTAGGAGCACGTGAGGCATTGTCTCAAAGCTTCTTTTCTTCAGGGATCTTTTCAAGGGTCACGTGGGGACACGTGACCTTGGTTCTTTGCATGTATGGAGATCTTTTAAGTCTTCTTATTTTTTAAGAATTGAATTCTCTGTAGGGTTAAACCCTGATTATGACTTTGGAGGATTTAAATTCCCATTTTGAAAGAATTAAATTCTTATGTAGGGTTAAACCCTAGTTTTCTTTAGAGGAATTTAATTCCCATATATGTAAAAGAATTAAATTCTTGTATAGGGTGAAACCCTAATTTCATTTTAAGAGGAATTAAATTCCTGTGAATTTGAGAGAATTAAATTCTCAATTAGGGTTAAACGCTAGTCCTATCCATCTTGAAGGAATTAAATTCCTGTAATTTTAGGAGAATTGAATTCTCATATAGGGTTAAACCCTAGTTTTGTTTTGAGAGAATTAAATTCTCTAAACTCAATTACCCCTCTAAGTTTTGTATCTGCATGGCAGGATCTCAACCCGATGAGAATTAAATTCTCAACCTATGGGGAGATGTGCTTCTGCAGATCTTCAACTAGAGGAAGAACTAAGTTCTTTTTCAAAAGAGTTAAACTTTTAGATTTTGAGAATTAAATTCTCTGTTTGAAGTTTTGATTCCCTTTATTTTCTCACTTACGGTTTTCTTTGTTGAGAATTAAATTCTCCTTTCTTTTCCCTCTGAAATTTCAACATTCCAAAACTCTATATCTCCAAAACAATTCTCCCTCTCCCTTTTCCTCCTCTTGGCTCCTATTTATAGGAGAAGGAAAAGAATCAATTTGTTTAGTAAATTTTTCATTGAAAGATTTGATTTGTTTTCATAATTAATATGATCCTTTAGATCATTCAGTGAATTTTATTCACCGTTGGATTTTCAATCCAAAGATATTCTGTTTGTTATTTCGGTGAGATTTGGGGAGCTCTTTCCTTATTTAGGATTTTTCCATAAATTGGTGATCTTTAATCACCCTTGGACTTTTAATCCAACGGTTCCCTCTAACCTTTTCCATTTGGAAAGATTTAGAAGAATTTAGAATTTAATTCTATTCAGTTATAAGGCTTTCAAAGCCTGTCACGTGTTGGCACGTGACCCTTGGTCACGTGTGAGCACGTGACCCCAATTAGGGTCTTTCTTCAGCCGTTTGTTTTCATTTCTGTTTGATGAGATTTTAACCATCACGTGACCATTGGTCAGTGTGAGCACGTGATACCTCATTGAGGTAATTCCTGATTTTTAGAATTAAATTCTATTAAGCTGTAAGGCTTTCAAAGCCTGTCACGTGCTGGCACGTGACCCCCAATTGAGTCATCTCTCAGCCGTTTGTTTGTGCTTTTGTTTTAACCATCACGTGTTGACACGTGACCATTGGTCACATGTGAGCATGTGACCCCCAGGTGGATCCTCCTTCAGCCGCTTGTTTATGATTCTGTTTGCTCAGATTTTAACCTTGTAAATATCACGTGTCAACACGTGATCCTTGGTCACGTGTGAACACGTGATGCCTCTTTGAGGAAAACCCTGATTTTTAATTAAGGAACAAATGCCCCCACAGCGTTGTTCTCACGTGTCTGCACGTGAGTGCAACGCTGTCACTTTTGTGACCGTTGGATCCATCTAGGGAATAGGGGAGATGAAACGTTTCTATCATATCCTATAAATGCAGGGGTCTTCTCAGAAGAGCCTCCACTCTTTCATCTTCTTCCTTGCAAACTTTTTCCTTTTGAGAATTTAATTCTCCTTCTCAGAGCTTAGTTCTCTGTTCCAAGATTTTCAGAGTTTAACTCTGTTTAAGAAAGACCCATCTCTTCAGGTAATGACCTTTGAACGATCGAAGAACTTTCACAGAAACCTTCACTGGATTTTAAATCCACACCAAGGGTTTTCCCTTTTAACAAGAACCCATTTTTAAGTTCTTTAAAATAAAGAGAAAACCATTCAATCTTCAATCAACAGACCCTTTAGGGTTTCTCTGATCTTCAGGGGGCTAATGGCGGTGGTTGTCTTTCCCTTGGCATTTAATTCCATCTCCAGAAGCTTTGGCTCTGAAAAATGTCTCTGGGAATTTAATTCCCCTTTTTTAACAAGGAGTTTAATTCCTATGAAGAACTTAGTTCTTCCCATAGAACTCCTTGGGTTTTCTTTCCCTGAGTTGTCTTCTTCACAATTGAGAAGGAGAAGGTTGCAATGTTGCTTTCTAGGAATTTAATTCCCTTGATTCTGTTTGATTTGTTACAGAGTCCCAGATGGATTTCTTTTTAGGGGAATGTGTAGGGTCATTTGGAATCCACTGTTCATCTAGACAAGTATTCTTCTTGATTGGCATATTCATTAAATTCTCATGGTCTTTATTTCAGATACTATGGATGCCCATTTGTATTATCTTGATAAAATCATTTCTTACGGAGACATTCGTGCACTGGGCCGCAGCCAGAACCAGGAGTTCACCAACGCTCGGTGTGCCGGGATCATGAGCCGCTTCGACGAGTACAACGGTCGACTACTCTCTCGTCGCTCTCCTCTTTTGAAACTCATCGTGAGGGCGATCTGGGAGGCGCTCCCTCTATTCTGCACCGGCGTACCGCTTAGGGTATTGGATGCCGCCGAGGATAAAGTGTATTCGGTGTATCTGATGAGCCTAATCTCGAAGAGAAGACGAGACAATCTTATTGATCTCCTGCTTCAGGCTTTTCAACAGTCGGCCATACTTGATGCATATGAGGCATCACGTGACCAGGCATCAAAAGTTATGAGGCATCACGTGCTCACACGTGACCGGGCATCACGTGCTCACACGTGACCGGGCATCACGTGCCCACACGTGAACGGGCATCACGTGCCCACACGTGACCGGGCATCACATGCCCACACGTGACCGGGCATCACGTGCCCACACGTGACCGGGCATCACGTCCAGACACGTGACCATTTACAGGCCAAGCCTGTAGGCACTGAATAAAATAAATAATTGGAAATAATTAATCAGTGGGGTCACGTGCCAACACGTGATGGGCCTTTAAACCCACTGAAAAGAATTAAAGGTATAATAAAATAACAAGGAAAAATCCCAATGGGGCATCACGTGCCAACACGTGACCAAGGGTCACGTGCTGACACGTGATAATTCCTGAGTTCTTTAAAACAACAGAATTAAATTCTGGTCAAATGCTTAATCAGGGGGTCACGTGCCAACACGTGATGGGTTCCTAAAGATCTATGAATTAATATAATTAAATTCTAATTAAGAGGGAATCAAAAACCCTAACTGGAAAAATATTTCTCTAAATCTTTCCAAACAAAAAAGATGGTGCTCTGTAAAATAGAGCACCGTTGGATTAAAAATCCAATGGTGATTAAAAATCACCAATTTATAGAAAGTTTTTATACAAGGAAAGATTTCCCTGAAATTTTCCAGGAATAACAGATAAAATATCTTTTGGATTAAAAATCCAATGGAGAATAAAATTCACCGGATGATCTAAAAGATCATGTTGGTTACAAAAAACAACTAAAATCTTTCAATGAAAGATTAACAAAACAAATTGATTTTTTTCTTTCTCCTATAAATAGGAGCCAAGAAGAGAAGAGAGGGAGATCTACCTTTTTTGGGAAATATACAACAACAGAGAGAAAAAAGAGAGGAGAATTTAATTCTCAAGAGAGAAAAAGAAGATCTCTTCAGAAAAAAAACCTTAGGTGAGAAAGGGAAAGAGATCTAAGCTCCATAAAACAAAAAGAGAATTTAATTATCAAATTAAGAGTTTAAATCTTCTGAATAAGAACTTAGTTCTTCCTTTGGTTGAAGATCTGCAGAAGCAGATTTCCTCACAAGTTGAGAATTTAATTCTCATCGGGGAGATTCTGCCATGCAGATCCAAAACTTAGACGGAGAATTTAAGTTTACAGGAATTTAATTCCCCCAAATTCATAGGAATTTAATTCCTCCCAATGAAACTAGGGTTTAACCCTACATACGAATTTAATTCTTCCAAATTTATAGGAATTTAATTTCTCCAAATGAAACTAGGGTTTAACCCTACATAAGAATTTAATTCTTTCAAAACACATGGGAATTTAATTCCTCTAAAATGAAATTAGGGTTTAACCCTATAAAAGAATTTAATTCTCAATCAAAGGACTTAAACTCTCCATGCACGTAAACCTGATCACGTGGCAACACATGACCCCCCCTTTTTAATGATCAGAAGAGAACGAACAAGATCAGTCACGTGCCCCCACTAGACCCTTTAATGTGTAGGGTTACTAGGCACTCTCACAAGGGTCTACGAGGTATCAACCATGCCCGATTAAAAATTTAGCCATGCCGAACAACCCTAAACCAAGATCTTAGACTAGAGATTAGGCGAAAACAAGCATGTTAAACACTTTAACACTAAGTGAGAGCGATTACAACCTTTGTAGATCCGGTCCTTCACTTCTTAAGCTCCGTATTGAGGTCCCTTCACTGCGATCATCGTGCATCCGGACTCTAGAGAGACTCCATGAAGAGAATGATGCAAACTTGCTTCTGATCTTCGATAACAAAGATGATCTACCTTGAAGTTTCATTAACACAAGCTCTCACTCACTAAATGAAGTGAACACCCTCATCTAAATGGGAAGGGTAGATGAGGATGATGAAGTAGGATTTTTGCTCTCATTTATTATCATAATCTCACTCAAAATCATCACCTCTCAAAAAGCTAGAAAGCTTTTCAAGCAAAGAAGCAGAAGGAAGAAGATGAACTAATCCTTTTGTGATGAACTATGAATAACTCAAGTAAGGTTGAAAAATGCAACCATGGGTTAAGTAACCCTTGTAGAGATTTAACTAAGATTAAAAGGTGTGGCTTGGTTAAGGAAATATCTTGCAAAAATATCATAACTAATATCTTTGCAAGAAACAAAAGCAAAGCTTCTAGAAACTTCTAGAAAAGCTTAACCCTAATCAAACCCTAACCATGTTTAATCTCCACTAAACATGTTGCATTAATAACCATATCATGTTACAATATTATATATCACATATATAATATTTATTGCAACAAAATAAAATAATACATTTAACATATATCGCATATATATCAATGTATTACCCGAGTGAGAAAAAGAATCTTTTAGTGAGCTAATATTAGTTAATGTAATTTAATATATCAAATATATTATTATACATTAAATTATCGAATCAACACTTGATCCGACAATCCGGCTATATCGCATATAACCGACTAATATATCATATATCAGTTCATCGAATCAACACTTGATCCAATGACCCGGCTATATCGCATATACCCGGACGATATCTCATATCGTGAGAATCTAATACGGTATCATATACACGTATTGTTCTCGGTCCCGCACATATCACATATATGCTCCTACTCCGTTTTGCCTGAGCCAAGAAACCTCTGTGTAGGATTCTAAAGAATCGTCAATATGCCGGAAGTAGGTGATGATCATATCAAACACCCACAAGCTGCAAGCGGTCAGCTAAACATAACAGCCACCCAGGTATTGAGCGCTCAGAAGATCAACAAGCAAGCCCGTACATTCTCCTGTGAATCCAATCAGTAACACTCCCGTACAGTCCGGTCTCGTCGTCTGATATGTCGCATATCTCGCCTAGGGGTGGTATACGTCAGACCCCAGTAGCTTGATAAGTCATGTCGATATGAGGTCTATAACAGTTCGAGAAACTACTGATAACACTTACCAGTAAATCTCAGCAACCCTGGCCAGGGATTTCTAGTTATAGCCAATCGAACACAGCGCAACATCAACTCCCTATACCGGGAGAGACGAATCCCCTCCTATCGCTCATTGCCTCCATGTGATTCAGGACTATACCCAAAAGCCACCTTTTTGCACACCCTCTTGGACGTGGTATGATGGAAATCAAAGCACAGTGGGAATCACACAAGACTCTATGACGATCTCGGGTCAACAGACTACTCTGTACCAGTGTCACCGGAGAACTGCCATCTGACGTGAGGTATAATACCATCTGGGAGTTCTCGGCGAGTCCGTCCAGTGTACCCAGTCTCCACTGAGCACCCGTACACCATCCTTGATGTCAAACACCGATGGATATAGGATCATCCATCGCCCATCATATGGGTCAAGATGCGTATACGCTAGTCTACTCTGGTGTATCGATACCCTGTCTCGATACACCCTCAACTAGGAACAGTTATAGGATGTACTCGTCGACTACCGTGGCCCCACTAATATGATCTCATCATAGTCCCAGTAGTCGAGTACAGATCCTAAGGGCTTTATCAACATGTAACATAGAGACAATCAGAGTACATGTTAAGATAAAGAGCAACCAGATAGCGTACTATCATGTCGAGCAAGAAAGTCCTTCCTATATATGTCCAAGCATCCACTACAATATACATCGTATGTACAGTAATGGCCTCTAGGGCATACATATAACTAACATAATGGCTCCTCAAAATAAGAAGGAATTAGGCCAGAGGCAATGCCTCACGTGCCTCCACGTGACCCTTAAACAGACCTCTCAAAATGAGAAAGAAAAAGCATGAAGGCAATGCTTCACGTGCTCACACGTGACTCTCAAAACAAAAGGGAACAAATCCAAAAGCAGAATTAATTTTTGGCATCCTCACGTGTCCCCACGTGACCCTTAATAAACACTTTAATAATTAATGCATGGGTACCCATCACGTGCTCACATGTGATGGTCTGAAGACCAAAAGTGTTTAACACTAACTGAATACTCTGAGAAGAAAATAAAGGAAGTCTGACCCCATCTTCAGATGCCTCACGTGACCCCACGTGACCAATTCAATTTTAGTGTTTAACACTACTTTAAGCGCTTCGTCTTTAGTGTTTAACACTATTTTCAGCACATCACGTGGGAGCACGTGATTGCCAAGTATGCTTTAGTGTTTAACACTATTTTCCAACCAGTCTTAGCCCAAATCAGCTATGTTTTCCAGAGACAAGATCTCTCCTTTGATTGAACCCCAACTACATTCTTCCAAACTTGATCATTTCATATGACATTCAAAATAAAACCCCAGAGTTATAATGAATGGTTAGTGCTCAGCCAAGGACAAAATGTTGTCAGAGCCCCCAAACCCCCTGTTTAGTATTACTAAATAATAGGAAGGCTGAACTCAGACAAATGTCTAATGGTCTAATAAGTGGCCAACATTTCAAACTTAATTGGACTTAGCCCAAATTGACCATAAGTCCTAAATTCAGATTTAACTGAGCCAATGTGCTCATAACATAATTAATTGATCTTAGTTCCAAATTGGACTACAGATCTCCCAATCAGCATTGGTTCAAGGGTACATCTCTGAACTCCTCTGATATTTGTCGTTGTAATCCTTCAACGTCTTCAGAGAGGTGACGGGTCCCGATAACCAATCATTCCATGGACTGTGGGGTCCTTAAACTCATGGACTATGATGTTCTTAACCTCGGACTGTAGGGTCCCTTTAAACCTGTCACGCCCCGCTTCCTATTCTACGGCGAAGGGGACGCGACTGGCCCGCTACGTATTTACTTAGAAGCAAATACGCTAAGCGTAACTAAGCAATATAAAAGAAAATACACAAGAGGCAAGGTATAATAAAAACAGCAATTTTTATTTATTAACATTCTTTTGTACAATGCATGAAAAGGAAATACAACTGAGATAAAAAGATGCCTAAACAATGGCATGACAGGAAATGAAAAGTACTGAAAAGAAAAGTGTACAATGAAACTAAAGTGCAGGGTCTTCGGCAAACTGCTCCAAGTCTTCTACAGATGGCTCGATCTCTGCCGGGTCCAAATCACCTGACGACATTCAAAGAAGAAAGAAATAGAATGTCGTCAGCGAACAGGTCGCTCGGTAAGTCCCAAAGATAAGGGAGAAATAGACAGAGAGTAAGAGAGAGAGTGTGTGTGTGTGTGAGTAGCTTTTAATGTTGTATTATATTATTTTAGTGTTAATGCTGTTGCTATCGTAAGTTCAAGGGTGAATGAAAACCCAACAGGCTGTAATCCAGGGGTTGGGAACAACGGGCCCAAATGATATGTTAGTAGTGGGATTTCGACCGTCGCCGAAATATTCCAAACTCAACAGGCCACAGTCCAGGAGTACGGAAACACGGGCCCTCATGATTGCTTTCTTGTGTTAGTAGACATGGATTCATGATCTAGGGGGACTCTTGAGATTATGTTGGATTCACGAATGAACTACGCCAATACCCCGGTAGTTATGTTATTGATAGTACTGTATTGCATTGTATTGTCTTGTAAATTGAATTGTGTAATTTGATGACTGACCAAAACCATGATATCAGTAAACGGATGTAACTGCATAATCATGTAAATGGAATAACTGGATAATGGATGTATATTCATGGTTTGATTCAGTCAAGTTGTATAAATTGATAACTGGATTCACGGATTCACGTGTTCATATTGAATTGGAATATTGTAGATTGTAGATTGTACTTGAATCATATTCAAGTCAGATATAATCAGACTCACATCCGAGTCAGACAATTAGAAATGTAAATCGAAGTCTTGATTATTTCTTAAACCTATATTTACTAGGGTCCTTAGGGTAATTTATAAAACTTGAGGGGGTTTTATGTAAAAATATTTTTTATATACTTTTCAAAATACACCTCAAGTATTCATTATTCGTCTTTAAAGTTGTAATGAATGTGGATTTTATATTGTGCCATTTCTAGTGAAAATATCCTAGTTTTATAAATAAAGGTATTTATCTGTAATATTGATTTATTTGAAGTTCATGGTATTTTAGTGTAAAATTTATTCTTGTGATTTTTAGAAAAATGTGGAATATTTATATCATGATAAAATAGATATTTAAATGATAAAAATATATATATATATATACAAAAATAATTTTAATAAATATTTTATACTTCAAAAATCTCATTTTCTTAAGATGTCGTATTTTAAACCTTTCGAGTCCGAATGCTCCTTGCGGAGGTCTGAATCTCGCACTACTAAGCCTGAGGATGTTGGATAATCCGCACCATCCCGAACGGGTTCCCCAAAAATGGGTTGTAGCGGCGCTTTGCAAAGATTGTAAAATACTAAATCCTTTAGAAAACGGTTTTATAAAGTAAAAGGTATTTATTTGTAAAAATGTCAATTTTCCGTATTTTAGATTCTAGGGTTTCCTAAGTCAACTAGCCTATTTCTAAATGGTCTAAACGACAAGTTGTTAGATGCCTCAAATCGCCTCTTCACCGCCAATTGTGGCCAGGTAAGTACAAATGAGGAAAGGAGAGATCCGCTCACGAATTATCGTGAGACGGGCCTTTTAAAGTTACATTTCTCACTTGCCTAGCCTAGACACCACAAAGTCAGGTTTAGATAAACGACCGATGTCCATAACTTATCGTGTTTTCCTAATAAGAGGTATTTATTTAAAAGTGTATCAAAGCTAAAACTTTTAGAAATGGTTTTATTAAGAATATGATATTTAAATGAAAGTATTGTTTTATCGTATTCCAAGTTTTGATGATATCGTTTAGGGCTGTATTTGCGTGTGTGGGGAGGTAGGTCATTACATCGTGCTCTACTTTAAATATATAGCAAGGTTAAGGGGGTTAAATGTGAAATCGAAATATTGTGGTATTTAAGTGAAAAATACGATAAATTGAAAAGGCTATAATTTCATGTGATGAAACTTGTTCATATTGTTCGTTAAATGTTTAATAGTCAACAATAAGATATTTAAACATGAATATATTGGTGAGAAGTGAAATTTTATAGAAAACCGAATCGGAAATCGGATTTGTTCCGATTCCGTCGGGTTTTGTAATTTCGTATTTTAGAGAATAAGAAAGAGGATAGAATGGGACTTACAGATTTTGATTTATACAAAGGAGTGAGGGGGGGACTAAAGGGGTTGCCGATGCGTTGCTTCGTCGCCGGTTGTTCCTAAAAACGTCGCCGGAATTTCCGCCAGAGTTTCGCCGGAGCTTCGCCCCGAACTTGTTTTCAAAGCACACAACTCTTGAGAAGATTTTTAAGAGAGTGAGCTTAGGGTTTTGGGATGAGAGGGTAGAGGGTAGGGGGTATATTTATAGGGTAGGCTAGAGGTAGGGTAGGTGAAGGGTTTTTGATTAAAAAAAATATAAAAAATATAGAAAATTCATTAAAAATCGTAGTAAATAGGGTATATTGAAGTCTCGGGAACCGATCCATTAAATTAGAGTATGCAGAGGGGTTTGGAATACAAAAAGACAGATTTTTGGTGTTGACGACTCGGCCGTCCGGTCGAGTCCGGCCGGCGGCGCCGGCCTGAGTCGGGCTGAGTCAGGGGTCGTGAAGGTGGGGGGTCTCATAGGGTAAGCACTGGTATATTTAGTTTTTGAAGTTCAGTTCAAGTTTTGGGAGTTATGGTGTTTGGACTGTTGGGCTTCCAAAGGATTTAAAACAAAATAAATACAAAAATAATGTGGGGTAGGGGATTTGAACTCTGGTGGCTTGGTTCAGCAGTGCAAGGTATTACCAATGAGTCACAAGCTCCTTCTTGTAATTATTTGTGTGAAATAATTACTTAAAGAGATATCAGCAACATTAAATACTCCAAGTATACTTTGAATTTAAATCAATTCTTTGTACTTTAAAAATGGAGTTATTTAATTACTTAAGTCTTGTGCTCAGGTAATAAATACCCCTTTATGGATTTTGAAAATTTTGTATCGGAAATTTGGGGTTGTTACATTCTACCCTCCTTATAAAAATTTCGTCCTCGAAATTTGTAAAAGGAAAGTGTAACAGATTCAAGGAAAGTTTGGTGAGAGTGTGAAGAATGACAAAGTGATGCAAGGGTGTGAAAAAGGTTGAAGAGAATTACCATGGTTATCCTAACCAACCGTATCAGCTTCTACGGCTGCCAAATTGTAAGCTTGGTGTCTCGGTACGTTTCTTCGTGCAAGCTGGTACACTGCTGATTGTCGAGGTAAAGGTGGTCCATGTGGAGGTGGTGCAGGAAGAGTTAACCGGGTAGGTGGGGCTTGGAAAGCTGGTCTAGCTGCAGAATTAGGATTAGTTCGGTTGTGTGGACAAGTTCCTATGGTATGTGAGGATGATCCACATATCAGGCAAAGACCGTTTGCTCGTCGGCAAACTTCCATTAGATGTCCAGCTCTTTTGCAGTAGGTACAAAAGGCTGGGCTGGGCCTGTTGATTGGTACTCCCAGTCTCCTTGGTATAAATGATGGTCCTGATGCGGCTTCTCTTGCCATCTGGTTGGCAGGGCGCTTGACTCCTGCAGACTGAGCTTTGCCCCTTACTTTTATCACTGCCTCATAACTGCGGGCAGCTTCCAGAGCATGCTCATGAGTCGGAAATTTCCCTGTGGCTAGTGCAGCCTGGATTTCCGTGTCCAAACCTTGTTGAAAGCGACGGGCTTTGATGTTAGTTATATGTATGCCCTAGAGGCCATTACTATACATTGGATGTATATTGTAGTGGATGCTGGGACATATATAGGTAGGGCTTTCTTGCTCAACATGATAGTACGCTATCTGGTTGCTCTTTATCTTAACATGTATACTTTCTGTCTCTCTGGTACATGTTGATAAAGCCCTTAGGATGTGTACTCGACTTCCAGGACTATGATGCAGATCATACTAGTGGGGGCTAGGTAGTCCATGAGTACATCCTTCAATGTTCCTAGTCGCGGGAATATCGAGACGGCGTATCGATATTCCAGAGTAGACTAGCGTATATCTTCTCGACCCATGTGATGGGCGATGGATGATGCCATATCCATTGGTGTTTGACATCAGAGATGGTATGCGGGTGCTCAGTGGAGACTGGGTACACTGAACGGACTCACCGAGAACTCCCAGATGGTATTATACCTCACGTCAGATGGCAGTTCTCTGGTGACACTGGTACAGCTTAGTCTGTTGACCCGAGATCGTCTTAGAGTCTTGTGTGTCTCCCACCGTGCTTTGATTTCCACCCTACTATGGCTCTACTGAGTCATGCAAACAGGTGGTTTTTGGGTACAGTCCCGATTCACATGGAGGCAATCAGCGATAGGAGGGGATTCGTCTCTCCCGGTATTGGGGGTTGATGTTGCGCTATGCTCGACTGGCCATAACAGGAAATCCCTGGCCAGGGTTGCAATGATATACTGGTAAGAGTTATCAGTAGTTTCACGATTGTTATGGACCTCACGTCGGCATGACTTATCAAGCTATTGGGGTCTGACGTTTACCACCCCTAGACGAGATATGCGACATATCAGACGAACAGACCGGACTGTACGGTAAGTGTTACTGGTTGGATTCATAGGAGTGTGAGTGGGCTTGCTCGTCGATCTTCTGATCGCTCAATACCCGGGTGGCCGTTATGTTTAGCAGACCGCTTGCGGCTTGTGGGTGTTTGATATGATCATCACCTGCTGCCGGCGTATTGACGAGTCTTTAGAGTCCTACACTGAGATTTCCTGGCTCAAGCGAAACGAAATAGGAGCGCATATGAGATATGTGCGAGACCGAGAATAATGCGTGTATGTGATACCGTATTCTATTCTTGCGATGAATGTATCGATTGGTTGTATACGATATAACCTAGTTATCGAATCGAGGATTGATTCGATAAGTCGATACATTGAATATTAGTCGGTCATATGCGATATGACCGGGTCGTTAAATCAAGTGTTGATTTAATGATTTAATGTATAATTATATATTTGATATATTACTATACATTAACTAGTATTGGTTCACTCAAGATTGACTTTCTCACTTGAAATGCACAAGTTGTATATGTGATATATTTTTTGTGCACTTGTTTGTATCATGTTTGATGATACATGCAAACTTGGGTTTGTGTAAGACTTAAACCATGTTTAGTGAATGGTTAGGGTTTCATTTCACTTATTTATTTATCTATTTATTTTGGTTAAAAGAAAAAGGAAAACAAAATGGTTGCTTTCATACAAGAAGCTTCTTGATACTTCATGCATCTTTGACTAAGTGACCATTTTTGTCTTCGTCTCCTAACCCTAACCATTCAACTAAATCCTAGTTAATTCTCTACACTAAACCATGGTTGCAAATATGATAAGTATCATTTTATTTTCTATTTTTATATACTTATCATATTCTTCTTCTTCTTCTTAAACAAGAAGAAAGCTTGCTACCATTAATGGCAACATGAGAAAAAGAGTGAGAAATCCAATTCTAAAGTGAACCCACTTCCTATTTCTTCATCCTCTACCACTTGCCAAGTAGTATAGGGTGTTTTCTTCACAAATTTCATGACTTGGTGAAATTGGAGCTTGATCTTGAGTTGCCTCGACGTAGATCATCTTCAGCATCGAAGTCGACGACCTAGCCCGATCATTTCTCTGACGAAACCTTCGCCAGAGTCCGGATTCCGATAGGTACAGCGGAGGGACGTCATCACGGAGCCTAGGAAGTGGAGGACCGGATCTACAAAGGTTGTAGTCACTTTCCTTTAGCAATAAAGTCGTTTACTTGCTTGCATCGCCTTATCATCTAGTTAACGATCCGTATTAGGGTTTGTAGGCAGATGAAAAAAATTTGAATTGGGCATGTTTGATCTGTTGTGAGACCTCATTAGTGTGCCTAGGAACCCTACATTTGATCTCATCCGTCAGTATTAGGTGTGCCGCAAATTGACTGAGTATGGTGAACTCAACGTCATACTCATCTACTGACTTGTCCAACATCGATCCTTGTTGTAGATGAATGAACTGCTGTTCCATGGCAAATCTGGCAGTCACAAGGAAGTATTTCGCGTCGAACTTCTCGTGAAAAGTCTTCCATTCAGTAGGCTGTACGAGACGGCTTTCTTCCGCCTTCCACCAGTTTCGTGCATTGTCCGTGAGCTGTAATTTTGCCACGCGAACCCAAGATATATCTGGCACTTGTGCTGCGGCCAGATCATCCTCTATGCTCTGAGCCTATTCCTCAGCTTCCAGTGGGCTCCCCTTTCCTGAGAACTGTTTGGGATGTAAGGCTCTGAATTGCTTCACCCCAGGTGCTTCAGTCTCGGGACGGTTCAAGAGCTGCTGCTGTCCCTCTAGGAGGCTGCGAATTGCCTCAAGCAGAACCGTTTGCTCGTTGAGTGGAGCAGGAACGGCAGGTGTGAGTGGTAGTGGTGGAGGTGTGTTGTTGATATTGGTGCTGGTGTTGTTCGGGGAATCCATAATCTTGAAGAAAAATTTAGGTTATGACAGATTCAAAGTATATGATTCAAAGAATAAGAAATGATGGGATTCAAGGAACATGATTGTAAAGAATGTTTTAGTTGCTGGTTCTTGTGTTTTATATTGCTTAGGGTTCCATACAGCTCTGACCTGCATGGGCCACCAACAAAACCTGTCACGCCCCGCTTCCCATTCTACGGTGAAGGGGACGCGACTGGCCCGCTACGTATTTACTCAGAATCAAATACGCTAAGTGTAACTAAGCAATATAAAAGAAAATACACAAGAGACAAGCTATAATAAAAACAACAACTTTTATTTATTAACATTCTTTTGTACAATGCATGAAAAGGAAATACAACTGAGATAAAAAGATGCCTAAACAATGGCATGACAGGAAATGAAAAGTACTGAAAAGAAAAGTGTATAATGAAACTAAAGTGCAGGGTCTTCGGCAAACTGCTCCAAGTCTTCTACAGATGGCTTGATCTCTGCCGGGTCCAAATCACCTGACGACATTCAAAGAAGAAAGAAATAGAATGTCGTCAGCGAACAGGTCGCTCGGTAAATCCCAAAGATAAGGGAGAAATAGACAGAGAGTAAGAGAGAGAGAGAGAGAGAGTGTGTGTGAGTAGCTTTTAATGTTGTATTATATTGTTTTAGTGTTAATGCTGTTGTTATCGTAAGTTCAAGGGTGAATGTCAACTAATCTCAAGAGTGTTCTCAAACCCAACAGGCTGTAATTCATGGGTAGGGAACCACAGGCCCAAATGATAAGTTAGTAGCGGGACTTCGACCGTCGCCGAAGTATTCCAAACTCAACAGGCCACAGTCCAGGAGCATGGAAACACGGGCCCTCATGATTGCTTGCTTGTGTTAGTAAACATGGATTCATGATTTAGGGGGACTCTTGAGATTATGTTGGATTCACGAATGAACTACCCCAATACCCTGTGTAGTTAAATTATTGATAGTACTGTATTGCATTGTATTGTCTTGTAAATTGAATTCTGTAATTGGATGACTGACCAAAACCATGATATCAGTAAACGGATGTAACTGCATAATCATGTAAATGGAATAACTGGATAATGGATGTATATCCATGGTTTGATTCAGTCAAGTTGTATAGATTGATAACTGGATTCACGGATTCACGTGTTCATATTGAATTGGAATATTGTAGATTGTAGATTGTACTTGAATCATATTCAAGTCAGATATAATCAGACTCAAATCTGAGTCAGACAATTAGAAATATAAATCAAAGTCTTGATTATTTCTTAAACCTATATTTACTAGGGTACTTAAGGTAATTTATAAAACTTGAGGGGTTTTTAAGTAAAAATATATTTTATATACTTTTCAAAATACACCTCAAGTATTCATTATTTGTCTTTAAAGTTGTAATGAATGTGGATTTTATATTGTGCTATTTCTAGTGAAAATATTCTAGTTTTATAAATAAAGGTATTTATCTGTAATATTGATTTATTTGAAGTTCATGGTATTTTAGTGTAAAATTTATTCTTGTGAATTTTAGAAAAAGGTGGAATATTTATATCATGATAAAATAGATATTTAAATGATAAAAATACATATATTTATTTTAATAAATATTTTATACTCCAAAAATCTCATTTTTTTAAGATGTCGTATTTTAAACCTTTCGAGACCGAATGCTCTTTGCGGAGGTCTAAATCTAGCACTACTAAGCCCGAGAATGTGCGATAATCCGCATCATCCCGAATGGGTTCCCCAAAAATGGATTGTAGCGGCGCTTTGCAAAGATTGTAAAATACTAAATCTTTTAGAAAACGGTTTTATAAAATAAAAGGTATTTATTTGTAAAAATGTCAATTTTCCGTATTTTAAATTCTAGGGTTTCCTAAGTCAACTAGCCTATTTCTAAATGGTCTAAACGACAAGTTGTTAGATGCCTCAAATCGCCTCTTCACCGCCAATTGTGGCCAGGTAAGTATAAATGAGGAAAGGAGAGATCCGCTCACGAATTAGCGTGAGACGGGCCTTTTAAAGTTACATTTCTCACTTGCCTAGCCTAGACACCACAAAGTCAGGTTTAGATAAACGACCGATGTCCATAACTTATCGTGTTTTCCTAATAAGAGGTATTTATTTAAAAGTGTATCAAAGCTAAAACTTTTAGAAATGGTTTTATTAAGAATATGATATTTAAATGAAAGTATTGTTTTATCGTATTCCAAGTTTTGATGATATCGTTTAGGGCTGTATTTGCGTGTGTGGGGAGGTAGGTCATTACATCGTGCTCTACTTTAAATATATAGCAAGGTTAAGGGGGTTAAATGTGAAATCGAAACATTGTGGTATTTAAGTGAAAAATACGATAAATTGAAAAGGCTATCATTTCATATGATGAAACTTGTTCAAATTGTTCGTTAAATGTTTAATGGTCAACAATAAGATATTTAAACATGAATATATTGGTGAGAAGTGAAATTTTATAGAAAACCGAATCGGAAATCGGATTTGTTCTGATTCCGTCGGGTTTTGTAATTTCATATTTTGGAGAATAAGAAAGAGGGATAGAATGGGAATTACGGATTTTGATTTATACAAAGGAGTGAGGAGGGGACTAAAGGGGTTGCCGATGCGTTGCTTCGTCGCCGGTTGTTCCTAAAAACGTCGCCGGAATTTCCGCCGGAATTTCGCCGGAGCTTCGCCGCGAACTTGTTTTCAAAGTACACAACTCTTGAGAAGATTTTTGAGATAGTGAGCTTAGGGTTTTGGGATGAGAGGGTAGAGGGTAGGGGGTGTATTTATAGGGTAGGCTAGGGGTAGGGTAGGTGAAGGGTTTTTGATTAAAAAAAATGTAAAAATTATAGAAAATTCATTAAAAATCGTAGTAAATAGGGTATATTGAAGTCTCAGGAACCGATCCATTAAATTAGAGTATGCAAGGGGGTTTGGAATACAAAAAGACAGATTTTTGGTGTTGACGACTCGGCCGTCCGGCAGCGCCGGCCCGAGTTGGGCCGAGTCAGGGGTCGTGAAGGTGGGGGGTCTCGTAGGATAAGCACTAGTATATTTAGTTTTTGAAGTTCAGTTCAAGTTTTGGGAGTTATGGTGTTTGGACTGTTGGGCTTCCAAAGGATTTAAAACAAAATAAATACAAAAATAATGTGGGGTAGGGGATTTGAACTCTGGTGGCTTAGTTCAGCAGTGCAAGGTATTACCAATGAGTCATAAGCTCTTTCTTATAATTATTTGTGTGAAATAATTACTTAAAGAGATATCAGCAACATTAAATACTCCAAGTATACTTTGAATTTAAATCGATTCTTTGTACTTTAAAAATGGAGTTATTTAATTACTTAAGTCTTGTGCTCAGGTAATAAATACCCATTTATGGATTTTGAAAAAAATATTTTGAAAAATTTGTATCGGAAATTTGGGGTTGTTACAAAACCCATGGACTATGATGTCCTTAACCTCGGACTGTGGGGTCCCTTTTAAACCCACGGACTATGATGTCCTTAACCTCGGACTGTGGGGTCCCTTTAAACCCACGGACTATGATGTTCTTAACCTTGGACCACCATGTCCTTAAACTGGTAATTGACCGTAAAGTTCCTAAACTAAAACAATAGAGCCCAAATGCTCTTTTTTTGGATCTAAATGATCCTGTTAAGTAGATCTTAGTCCAAAATTAGACTAACGTATCCTTAACAAACGGTTAAGTTGACCTTAGTCTAAAATTAGACTAACGTGTCCTTAACAAACTGTTAAGTTGATCTTAGTCTAAAATTAGACTAACGTGTCCTTAACAAACTGTTGAGTAGATCTTACTCTAAAATTAGACTAACGTATTCTCAACAAACGTTTAAGTCGATCTTAGTCTCAAATAAGATTAACGATCCTTAAACCTAATCCAAACCCAAATCTAAGAAAATACGGATTTGGACTAATCCACGCCTTACGGGCGACAACATAAATTAGTCTCCGTATACAATCCACGGGCAACCAAAAACAAAACAAACACCCACGACACGAAGTGACCATCTGGAGAAGGAGAAAGTTGTTGCCGCGATGCGGTAGCGTAATTAACTGTAGGGGCTTGCGCCTGCAGGGAAGAGTGTCCCCACAATCAAAATCCCCTCAAATGAGGGGGAATCTGACGAAGTCTGCTAGATCGGCCGCATCCGTTTAAACTTTCGATACATGGTGTCATAAATCAACTTGGCATCTTTGGAGAGGTGGACGGATAGCATCCAATTAGCATCTGCCCTCGGAATTCAGGCCCGGACGTCCCAACGTCCCGGTGGCGTCTTTCGGCGGAGAACAGCTGCGCACGTGACCCTGCGGGCATCCAACGGCCACGTGCTGCGCAGGTGACCCGCGGGGGCCAAGCACCCACGCGCCAGGCACGTGTCTTTAAGACGCTCCTTATCCTTCATTTTCCGCGCACTCCACTCCAGAAACACGTCCCCCGTGAGAAAAATTTTTCTAACGGGGCGTTGCCCCGCACCCCGCAAGAGGGCCGCTAGCCCCCTTGGCCCCCAGCCCGCTATTCGGGTAGTGGGACCACCGTAAACTCTGCGAAGCCCCCGGTATATCCAAAACCCCTCAAGACACACATACGCACACTGCACATTGAGTTTGCCTGACCAGTTCGACCCGTCAATCGGAGGTTCCCTTAATTAACGACAGTTTAGTCCGCGGTTGCTAGAGATTCGGATCTCCACAATCAATAAACCCCCGCTTACTCTGGGCTGGAGGAATCTGTAGTATGCCTGACAAGCGACGCGTATTCCCATCTCAATGGGGTGATGAAAAACATCCTACAGGCCCTATGCCACTGTATAGGCATAAGCCAATCCTTGCCCTCGAGTGGCCCGACGAATACAAACTTCTCCTTCCATTCGTGAATGGAAGAAGGAATAACTACCACCCCTGACCCGGCCGTCCCTCCCCTGCGTTTTTTGAGGGAAATATACACCCAGCTCGGCTCGTCCTTACGGGTGCCGGGATGATTTTTGTAACAAAGGAAGGAAGTGAGAAGGGTCAGGCTGAAAGGGATTTCTTCAAGTCTCAACCGGAACAGGAACCCGAGGAGAATTCTCCATGAGTTCGGCACTAACTGGCTTGAAGCAAGTTGGAAGCAACGTAGTACCCCGCATACTTCGGGAGGAAAGGGCAGACGCATCCCAGCCCAGAATGCATCCAAGTACAAAGCAATCTCCTTACTCTGCACCTGATCCGCCCTTTCGTCCTCCCTAGCTAAACGAAGCAAATAGCTAGGGGGAATGTGGAAACGAGACCAAATATCAGTGAACTCATCTACGTTTCTTAGGAGGGAGGGGGCATCGCGAGCGTTCCCAGTGCGCATTTTGGGGACCCTTACCATCGTCTGATGACGAGCAGCGCGGGTGGCCCTAACTCTATGAAGGGAACCCAACTCGGATGGGGGTAGAGAAAGAAGCATGAGAAGACACCCTGGACTCGGCTCCAACAATTGGAACCTCATTGCCCGACTCTACCCTAACAACTTCAACAGACTCCTCAGAGGAAGACATCTAACCTGATTCAGAAGAAGGAGTCCTCCGAGAAAAGAGCACGAGAGATCCGATCTAAAGGACAGAGCGCCGAGCTATCTCTCGCAGCAAAAGAAAATAATGGCGAACGTGTGGACCCTGGGAGGATCCCACCCCTATTTATACTACTTGGGCGATGCATCCAACGGCTCAGATCGTTTCCCGCCAAAACGAAGCTTCGCGCTTGCTAGCCGTCGACGCCCCACGTGTCAAATGACCATTGGAGACGTCCCTTCGGGCGCAGGCGACAGCGACAGCCCGTCACGTCCGCCAATACGTGTCGGACAAGTGGCCTGCGCTTCAACAGACGTATAAGCGAATCGGCGCTCCCTCTTTAATGCACGATCGCCCTCCTGATCCGCTGACGTCATCGAAGATACGCCCAGCCGCCTCAGAGATCCGTGCTGATAGGTTTTTGAACACAGGCTGAGCCCGGGAGACCGGTCATACCACTGTCGACCCGATCCATAAATAGGTCAGGACGAGAGTGGGGGGCTAATGAGGATGCTCATAAGTGGTAACTCCCCAGATCATGACACGTGGCAGATGACGTGTCCCGAGGCTCACGCAAACAAGGAAAGCACTATGCGTTGGATGCTTTCCTCGGGCTATCGTCCCGGGGTGTATCCCAACCTTCTGTGGGCCCCCGAACGCTCTTATGCACACTTTACAAATGACCGAGGGCTCGTCTCCGAGCCCCCTACACGCTGAGCTTCCTCAACCCTCCCAGCTCGCCTCCGAGCTATGACAGAACCGAGCGCCCTCGGCCTCCCTCTCGTCTCCGAGCCTCCCGCCGAGCTAAGCCTCCCCGGTTCTACCAAGCAACCAAGGACGCAGAGCCCAAGAGCTTCCGCCACGGTTTCGCGTATCTCTTCAGAAGCGAGATATCCGCCACCCAACATTCCGCGTTCCACGCCGCCGTATCCCTCCATCAACCAGCGTATCTCGTCATTAATGGAGGGATCCCGTCATTCATGCAGACGTAACGCCAGGGGCGTAACGGCCGGTGAAGATCTCGCGCCAGCTCGCTCCAAACGACCACTATAAAACCCCTCTTCCAGACGACTCAGGTAACGCAATTTCAATCTAACAAGCCGCTATTCTGCTCAAATATCTCGTCTAACTTGATCGTCGGAGGGTCCACGGTGGTACAACCATCCCGGGACTTCTTTTACAGGTAGCTCAGCTTCACCTCAAATCAAGCCCACCGAGATCCACACGCTCAGGGAAATGACCCCCAACACCAATCTCGGTCGTTTATCTACGCTCGCGACAGATCGACGGAGGACAACATCTGAAGAAGATCCTAACCACCATCAGAAACATTTGGACACTATTGTTTGGAAAACTATTTTTTTTGGCACCGGCGTGTAAGCGCTAATTCATGCACACAACACATCCATACATACCGCACATAGGTGCACAACACACGCATCTAGGGGATCTACGAACTTGTCCCAAAATCTTTAATTTGTGGTCACTTCCCCTCTTGGACTATTTTGGTTGCTAAACAGGTTTCAAGCATAACTTTTTGGAGTTTAGTTTCGAAACCTCACAAAACCATACCTCGAGGCATTCAAAAAACATACGTAACTTTCAAGTTTTCCGAATTCTTAAAGATATGCTAAACCTCCTTAAAATATCATCTCGACAAAAAATCTAATTTTTTTTTATCATCTTCACCAAAATTCTTCTCAGATATTTTGTTTATAACGGTTTGATATATCCTTATAAACTATGGAACCGAATCATTTCCTCCTGTCAAGTTCATCTTATTTCTTAGAGCCTTTCAATCCTTAAATGGTCGCGACTGATTCAAGGGCCATCATCCTTGGGCATTCGTTTGTATGGCAGGGCATTTGAGAATTTCATGAAGAAAATTACCAAAATATATAATCTGTAAATCTACTGCCTCAAGATGTAAAATACATCTTCTATTCTTCATGTAAGTTGGAAGAGAACTATACACAACTTAGAATAAAATATATAATGACTATTCAACACACAGTTTAGTATACTTCATTATTCAAGTTGCATAAAATGAGATGATTTATTTTATTGAAATGAGACTATTATACTGTCTGTCTTATAAATGTGCAAGTCAGGTGCAGCTGAGAGTACAATAGCATTTCTTTGGAGCTTGACATTGGCAAAGCGAAAAGAGTGGATTCGGAGTCCATGCATGAAGGAAAATAGCATTCGTTTTATTGCATCTAACGGTTCAGATTCATCCAAAATCATATTTGATGATGCTCAATATTGACGATGCGAGATCAGAACACGTGGCGGATGACATATCCGGAAGGAAGGGCCCACAGAGACCGACTAGGCCACCCTTGTACCCGACCTGCAAGCACAAGCTGACCCTCCTCGGGGCCCCCAGCAAATTTGCCTCCTCGGCCCCCCAGCTCGTCCCGAGCTGCCACAAGACCAGGACTCCTAAGCCCTCTTGCTCGGTTCCGAGCTCCCCAGCCGAGGCCGTCTTCCTCGGTCCCTCCGACCGACCAACTCCACCACTCGCAGGCGTAACCGCCGCTCCGCAAATCTCGCCACGCGCAGATTTTCCGCTAGCAACGTCCCACGTTCCACGCCATCACGATCCCCATTAATGGGCGATCCGCTCTTCACGCGGGCGTGACGCCAGGAGCGTAACGGCCGGCGAGATGCTTGCGCCAACTGCTGCGTGCCTCCGCCGCTATATAAACCCCCATCACAGAGGGGTCAGGTAAGCCATTCTTGATTCCACTTAGCCGTTACTCTGCTCGGATCTAGTACTAACTTGATCGTCAAAGGGTCCTCGGTGGTACCAAACCATCCCGGGACTCCTTTGCAGTTGCTCGGCGCTAAACTTCTCAAATCACCAATCTTCTCAAAAACCATTGAGACCCACACGCAGCTGGAGATCACCGCCGAAATCCACCGGGAGATCAACGGAAGACAACATCTGACGGAGACCCGAAAATGACCTCCATCAGTACTCAACGGTCAAGATTTGTGTATAACAGAAGGCCTTATGTATTGATATATTCTACGAGTAAATCACGTAGCATATAGGGTCCATCATTCAGAGCACTCATGGAATTGGATTTCCAATAGCCGGGATTCTTTTTCCCATAGAGTGTCCAAGAGAAATCCCCGCAATTTAGAATTTGTGGAATGTAGAGGGCTAAGAATTTCTATTTCTATGCGAAAGTCCTAATTATGGAGGGCTCAAATGCAAAAGTTTTGAAGAGGACCATGGTGCAAATTGAAAGATTTAACAGGGTTAAACTATCAATATACTTGTCAAAATACAGAAATTCGCTAGTACGATCTCCTTCATTTCTCCTCAATCTCTCCATCGTCGCCTCCATCAGAATCTCTCAGGTAATCATATGCCTTAATCTTTACACGATTTCTTCTTCTATTACTATTTATTTATTTTCCGCACCAAAGTTTTCAATCTGGCTTCTGCTTTTGGCAATTTCTAACATATGATCTAGGGTTTTTGTTTGGAAAAATCGAACCTTTGACGATTTCAATATAAAAAATGAGTATTTTTGTTGTTGTTGATGATTAGTTGCTAATTAGGTTTTTGTATGAGGCATTTATCGATATGTGGTTCCTCTATCAACAGATCTAGGGTTTGCTGCTTATTAAGCTGTGTTTCTAAAGCTTGAGTGTCTTGTGAGAGCAAATCTGAATTTGTTATGAATGGCGCCTTCGGCAAAGACTAGGCTTAATATTACGCGATCCGCAAAAGGATACGAAATTACCTAAATGTCGACAAATTTGTGCCTTGTAAATTGTTGTAGAGTGGAAAAGTTGAGAAGAATGGAAAGATGATAGATTTGTTATAGAAATGCAATCATGTTCAAAACGGCACATGAAGGTCACGGTCGGATAAAACCACGTGCCCATGAAATTTTATTGAATGAGCATAGAAATATTTACTTTTTTATTTTATGTAGTCGGAATTTGTTGTAAAGGGGATAATAACGAGTGATGGGTGATTTCACTACCTACAACAGAAATATCTGTTGGGAATGCTAACATTCTGTTGGGAAGGTCAGACATAGTGTGTCGGTGATAAGCATGCCGAGATTTATTTTATTAAGGACAAAGTTTCTGTTGTTTTTTATGAATCCATATGAATATTCGAAATCAACGAAATGTTAGATACTGAAAAGAGATTGAAACAATAAAATATATTGCTGAAAGATCATGAAACAAGATGATGGAGAGGTTAGGGTTACATCATAATCTAACCTCAAGCTTAGGAAGCATCCACATGCATTGAAAATCTTTGCCCCTACTAACTGATTACATCACGATACAGCGACAACAGAACAAACTTGGTTGACTAATGTGGTTTCAATTGGTAATAATCTCGTTTGAAGCAGGAGTTACCTTTATTATTGTTTTGAGTCTTTCGCGTTCTAGCGGAGCAAAGTCTCGTCATCTCTTCTTCTAGTTTTTATTTTTATTTTCTTTAGCTGATGCATTGCATTCTCTATGTATCATGTATAGTTGGAGCAGATATTGTTAACTAAATTCTTTGGTTACTTCATAACTTCGTAGATATGAATATGTATGGGCCTGTTTTATTGTATTTGAAAGCTCAGGTGGTTTTGTAATTGTTACCTTGGAAATGTGGAATTCTGAATCTAAATCATATTGGTTTACTTGTATTGTATTTAAGGCCTTGAGTTTCTTTTTCACTTGTATGTGCAAAGAGATAAAATTTATTATTTATCGACTTCTATATAATAGCAAAATGCTGCTGTTCATGTTGCGATATAGATAGGCCTCAACAGTGAGCATTGAAAGGGGGGAAAGGATTCTCCCATGTTTACCATTCATTTATTAGAAGTTATTCATTTTCTAGGTTCAAAACATTTCATGTGTTAGCCTTGTATACTGTTGTGATTTGTGACGCATAACAATATCCTTCAATCTTAGTGTACATCTGCTTTTGTGGTTTGGAAATTTAGAATATAATATGTCGATAGATTTAAATAATTCATGTCATTAGTATCTTTCAGAGTTTTGGGATTTGTTATGTTCTCTCATGTTATCCATGCTTTTATCCGCAGTTATGCATTTTTTTGGCTCAAATTTTTTTCAATTCCAACCCTTTGTTTTTCTAATCGATGTGCGTAATCATATATTTAAAGTTTCAATCTAAGTGTACACCTTTTTTCATGAATTTGAAATTTAAAAATATAAATGCCAATAGGATGCAAATTACGTGTTATGTTTAGTAGCTTTTGTAGCTATGAGAGTGCATCGTATTTTACTGCCTGCTTCTGTTAGAGTAGCTCATATTTTCATACAACAAATCTATTATCTCTCGCTTCTTCTGAAGATTTCCCCATCGAAAGACACACTCTAGTTATTTAGAATTTAGGACAAATTGTATTGAATGCTTTTATCATATTGCAGGATGACTGAAGCTACCGAATCACCTTTCAGGTCTAGGGAGGCGATTCACAAATATCAGCAGATTTTTCAGAACACCCATAAACATACCTACCTCAAAGGACGCTTTGATATGATAACTTCTGTTGCTATCCCCCTTGCACTTGCAGGATCCGCCTTGTTTCTCATTGTAAGTTTTATGCTTATGATAAGGGATGATTGCACAAAACATCCCTGTAGTTTACCCATATAGAACCTACACCCCTCAAGTGATGTATTAGCACAAACACCCACTCTGTTTATCGACCAAAACCTTCAAAAAGCTACTTAAATTATACTCTATACAACGCAAACAAGTTCTAGAGAAATTAACACTGATTTATGTTGTTAATGGTTGAATTTGATTTCTCCCAAGGGTTTTGATCGATAAGCAGAGGTGTGTTTGCTTTAATAAATCACTTGAGGGGGTACAAGTGCTGTGCAGGATAAAGTACAGTGCAAACAACCCTTATTATTATAATCATTTTTGGTTATCTCATCTTCTTGGAAATTTGCTCTTGGCTATGTGTGTTATGCTTTAGACTTGAACTTAACTTCTTAAAACAAACTTATCATATCTTATTTGGAGGACGCCGACTGCTGGTCGCTTATTTTGACATGCTCCCCTCCTGTTGATCATGGTTACCCCTGCTAGAAGTTTGGCATTAAGTTAAAAAAAAGGGCTGACATGGCTAAAATTATGTAAATCTTTCATATAACCTTCATCGGGGCCTGTATAATCCATGGAATCTGTTGAAATTTTATGGAAGAGGCTTTCAAGTGTAGATACAATGAAGAAACACCAAATCCATAGTGGAGTTAAAATCTTAGTTTCATAAAATTTGTATGGGACTCCCTACGTTTCGGGAATACCAGCACACATCATAAAGAAAGGCCTACTTACACTAAACTACCCTTAACAATCACCGTTTTTCATTAATCTACCTTAAAGTATTTATACTATAGTGAACTCCCTTAAACTTTGGTTTTAAGTGGATATTTCATTAAAATACCCTCAAGTATAGGAACCTTACTGTAATTGAAAACCTAAGGTATTTTACTGAAAACGATTTTATATGGATGATTTGGTGTAATTTATCCTTTAAAAATTAGAAGATCCAGTACCTCCAAATTTTGGAGAAATTGGATGAAATTCAGAGCATAAGTTGAAATATAATCAAAAGTGCATATTGCATGCCAACCAAATACCAACCGGATAGAGAAAACAGATTATAAAACCCTATCATTCACTTCGTTCACTCGCCTCGCCGTAGTATAAATTGGAATCATAGGAATTTCCTACAATGACACTAGCCAACACACTTTTCAGATGCATGTGTAGGTTTTACAAATACAAGAATCATTAAGATTAGAATGGAAAGAGGTAAAAAGTCAATGAATGCGTTGTCATGTGTCAGTGACACTTTGTACTTCCATCCTCTAAATGAGAATATTTTTTTTGGTTCAATTCCCATCTGCAATTCTTCCAAATGAATTGCATTTCACTCATCTTAATTTTAATAAAATTGAGAAATTGAAATTCCAAGATGACAAATTTGAATGGGAATATGAAGTGTGTCGGATTTCCTATTTGATGTTCCTTCAAAACAAAACAATCCGGAAATAGCTGAATATATAAAGAGGATTGTTTTTGAGTTCATTATCATCTATAGTATATAATTTTTTCCCTGCATCTGGATACATCTAATATACTACGTTGTTCGTGATGAGCAGGGACGTGGAGTCTACAACATGTCTCATGGGATTGGAAAGAAGGAATGAAGCCCTTCTGTTTGGTGGCATCTTTAATTTAGATATGGAATGAAAGTTGCCAAAATTTTATAGTTATTTGTTCCGAATAAAATTGTTATCAGAAATCGCAACTTCTGCTGGATTTGTGCTTTTGTTCCTTCAGATTCTATAACATTTTCGAATGCTTTGTGTATGTATCTGACATGTTGTGTAGTATTTGGTTAGAATCCGTATCTTTATACTTCGCGGTTATGATATGTTGTTTTTTCAGCGGTGATGTATGATTAGTTTTAAGTTGTAACGTCAATGCTGTGTATCTTTATACAGTGGGAAATCACTGCTGATATATAATAGGTGAATGTTTGTTTTGCGATTATTTATTTAACATGATTATTGGAACATTAAAATTTTATAATGTGGCCTCAAAATGAAAAATGTTATTTAGGATGTTTTGTTATCAGCCCAAGGAGTTTAAATAGGTCCCCAGATACTTGACCGATTTGTTATATGTAGGATTTCTGCATTCCTATATGATAGGCCTGCAAGCAAACTGTTTCTAGAATTGCAAATTTCATATTTAAAAGATGATGTCAAATTCTGTAGAGATAAGGATTCAAATTCAGATTTCATAAGCTCGTTTTCTCGACTAGAATGTATATGTATATGAATAAGTTGAATGGCTAATGTTTTACCTTTGGGAAAGAGGGGAAATTGTTATATCCTGTTAAGTCCTCAGCTCATCTGTTATACGGAACAGGGAACAAGCATACGATCGAGAGGAGGGACGGAGAAAATAATATGCGGATGGCCATTGCAGAGGTGGTATTTGAAGCCGTTATATGTTTATTCCATTCCTCCCTATATTGGGAGGGATCACTGCTGAACCAAAGGTAAGTGTTTGGATTTTTGCGATTATTCTTGAACAAAAATAGTAGAATGCTAAAATTATGGATTCTAGGGAGTTTGAGCAAGTTTGAGATCAAATGTGTGAGATTTTGCATGATTTCAAGCAATATATATAGTTGTTTCAAAACCTTTAGATTCACTTTGTATATGAACATCACCTTCTGCTATCCCGCTAAAAGAACAAGATCAAGATGCACAATAATTACAAAATCGATTCCATACACTGGGGCTGATAACATAAATCACAGAACATAAAATAGAATGGTAAAAAATGCTGATATATATGGCAAAAATAAGTGTGTAGAGAATACTAATAGCATGTTGATTCATGAAAATAACTAGATAAAAACACCCGATACATGCTGAAAAGAATGCAAGCTGATTTGATCACCCCTTTAAATTTCTAGGCATCCGCACTTTCTGCTGGTGAACATCACTAGACCTTTCCTTCAAACACGTAGTAACTTCTGCAGAAGAATCGAAAACACCTGATGTTTCTTGAGCCTTCTCATGATATGGAGGAGAATTTACGCCGAGAAGTTTTATAATGGCTCGGTGCTTCTACTGGACTATACTGAAAATTCTCATGAACCCTCTCATGATATGGAGGAGAATTTAGGCGAGAAGTGTTATATTGGCTCTGTGTTTCTACCAGCCTAAGCTGAAAAATTTCTTGAGCCTTCCTATGATACGGAGAAACATCTCTGCGAGAAGAGTTATAATTGACGGGTTCTTTTTCTACCTTGAGTTGTGAACTAGTGCTAGGCCTAACTAAGATAGCTAGCAAAGCATCCCTATTTCAGAGCATAGAGTAAGTGAAAAGCTTTCGTGATTTCTCTTGAATGCTTCCGAAATTAAGCTCAGCTCTCTGGAACCGACAGCCCTGGCAGCGTTATCCGGTCGTTCGAATGGATCTTCGATCTGAGAAATCATGATAATGCAATGGAAATAGATAACTGGAAGGGTAAACTGCAGAATACAACCCTCTGTTTTCGAAAGTCGCTTTTTGAGCTCTATTTTAGCAGTTGTCATTTCTTTAGGGATTTCCCCCCTATATCCCTCAAATTCTCTCTCATTTTTAAAATGCTCTCTTTCATCCTAGTATTCTTTTATATTCTCCTTTAAATCTCTTAAGCTATCCAAATTCCTCCCTATAGTTAACTCTTAACTCTATTTCAGAATATTTCCTTGACATCGTTAGCTATGTTTTGGATTCTTATATTTTTTTAAAAGACTCTTTAATCTGAATGTTTTATATTTAAATGTAAAATTATTTAGATTAAAGGGGCATTTTAAAGAAATATAAGAGGATATGAGGAGCAATACTGTATTTCAGATATATACACAAAACCTTTTTCGCTACAAATAAATACCCTGGGCTTGAGAAATTGCATATAAATACATCAAGCTTTCAATTTACTACTATAAAGCATTTTTGGCGAAAGCTGTTTACTTTTATACATATCCTTATTAATTCATGGAAAACTATGTAAGGTATTAAATCGAAAGTTTAAGGAATTTATTTGCAATTTTCTTAGTTTATGGTATCCATTTGTTACAAAAAGAGTCCAGGGTAGTTATCTGAAGAAGGTGAATGTTAAAGGGAATTTGATTTTGTAATATTTAGCCTTAATTAGCCTATAACTGAAATAGATGCATGAAATAAATACACAATATAGATGGTGCCCTAAGGATGTGTCTTACAATTAGGCTATGCAATTTCTCCATCCATCTAGGATTGCTTCCTATCCTTTCCCATCGATCGACCTGTATATGTGCACATGGCATACTCCAAAGCTCGTCTCTCGATATCTGAAAACTGCAAGAAAGCATCTGATGAAACCATCATATAAAATAGTTTAAAATGGACGGGGTTGCAAATTCTGAATATCATGCATAGCGGTTTGGTTGGTTGGAAATGTATCGCAACCAAAAGCCGAATTTTGGAGCTTAGTCTCCATTTGCAAACGCTGATAAGCAAAAGTAAAGAATTAAAAATGGACAGTAAAATGCAGCAATTGTTGCAGCCGAATTGGCTATGTACCACTGCCACGGCCTTGAAAACGTAAAAGCAGGCAATTATCACAGGTGTTGCACCGGCATCCTATTCAGTCCCTTTCCTATTCTTCAGTAAATGTTGCATGTCCTATTTTTCGACCAGACATGTGCCTTAGGGGGCGGAGCCAAGGTAGGTCCAGCTTGGGCAGACATGCCCTATTTTTCACATTGTATTTTATTTACTACCAAATAGATCATATCTTTGCATTGTACAATACTATGCTAATTAAGTTTTTTCCAAACCCTAGAACACATTGTGTGATGCCTTAATCATTATAAGAACCTTATTAAATGATACAGTTAGGAGAGTTTCATTTAGATTTGAGGGGTATCACAAATTTTATGTTAGGCCAACCCCTTGAGTTTTACAGGTTTAGTATAAACCATCCTCTATTTGAGAAAACTGTACTTAGCCCACTTATTTTAACTCAACTAACCTTTTGATTCTGTTGGATTTATTCCCAAAATTTCATTTAATAATTATAAATATTAAACGATGAACTGTTTTTTTTTTTTTAGAGAATATAATGACGAACTGTTTATATAACTATGACTGAATTATTATTTTTTGATTAAAATGAAGGCATTTCTCTTTGATCCTGTGAACACATCAACAACATATTTTACCCAAGCATGAGGTAAAATATGTTGGTGATATGTTCCACAGGATAAAAAATCGAGGTTCAAGTTGCATTTAGTTACCTTATCAAAGAAACTGGTGAGCAGTTGATAGAGAATGCTTTGTTTTCTTTGTGTACGAGACCTGAACCTTGCTGTATTAGTAGCACACGCATCTTTTATAGGCCTCTCAAGATCAGACAAGAAACCTATATTCAATAGAAATAAGATAAATGAAGAAGCCTATTAAGGCCTTACATTAGCGTGCACCTCTCAAAAATAATTACTCCCGGATCGATGAGAATTCAGCTCTCGGAAATGAAGATCATGAATAATTAAAAGCCAAAAAGAAATGTAAGTCGAAAGAAATAGTGGCGAAACATCTACCTCCATCGTCAACCAAGTTCCATTCATAAATTTCCTTGAGAGGTTGCTGGCTCACATGTCTGGAGTGATATATAAGAAATTGCAAAACATATTAATCCACATCTCTGGAGGTCAAAGATCACCACCGCCGCCGCCAACAACAACTACAAAAGTTTTTATAGTTGCAGACTTGAAAAATAATGGCACAAATTTGTGCCAGCTAAATTCAAGAATACATTCTCACCTTTTCCAAAACATACGAGGATAACTACTCTTTTCAAAAGCTGCACTTTTGCTCTCTAATGTAACAGCCACTGTTTTTCTGTCTCTGCAACTTTTATTATTTTCCAAATATCTCTTGCTGAAAGTATTAAATATGCAACAACTGAAGCGGTGAGAAGTGAAAATATTATCAGGAAAACTTGCAGAGATGGGGAAAAAGAAATGTTTGATTAAGGTAGGGAGCAGGGAGAGCAACTTTTGAAAAGCATGCTATATATCACGCTAGATGGGCAAAAGGGAGGTCTTATGTGATTTTACCCAACTTGTGAATTAAAAGCAAAACTACCTCTTTCTCAAAAATAGCCGAAGGCTAAAACAAATCACATACTATTACACAGATTGTTAAATTTCTTCGTAATTTAACCATGTTCTCTCTCCTGCATTAGCTGAGTATTGAAGCAACAAAAGATAACTAGCGGGGAGTCTCTGTGTTTTGACTTTTCATTTGAAGAAATAAATTGATTTTTTTGGTAAACTTAAGGAGGTTTTATGTAATGCGCAAAATTACAATCACCATTAAACACAAAACAATAAAGGGAAGATTGGCAAAATAGAGGCCGAACAAGATATAAACATCACGCAATATTGCAAGCAAGAGCAGCACCTGATGTAAAAATATCATTAACAAAATAAACATCACGCAATAAATAAAGACGTGACAACAAGAAATAATTCAAATAGATCCAGGATAAATTTATGAACTTCTAATACCTTACATTTATTAAGATGTCAGCGCGAGAAAGGTATATAGCATTAAGGTACAGAGACTCTACAAGACAGAACTTCCCAACAACTAAAATTGAATAGAAAAGGCAAACAAAGGATAATACCATTCCTTTTCAGTACTTGCATTATATCCGGCAGCGTTTTTTGCTTACATTTTCTGCTTGTACGACTCGGAGAATAATTAGCCAGCTCAATCGAAACATCCAAATCTCCCCCTTCTGTGCAGTACAGGTTTGAAATGAAAGACCCAAAAGGCCTGATGACAACATCTCTGTTTCGGTAGACTCTTCGTTAAAAAATAGACATAAAACACAGATTGATTAGTGCTGACTATGATGGAAAGAAGGCTAATTTTGTCAAATGACATTTTATATTGTTTCCGAAGGCTCAAAAGTGCGCATTACCTTTCAAATGTGCCACAGATCGTACTAGAGTCTCAAGCTCACCGATAGTATCCACACGTTTGAAGTGATCATTTTCCGAGGGTTTGAGACAAGAAAGGACGTCTTCGAGACAATCCTCCATCTAATATATCATACGGCAAAGGAAGATGGTAAATCATAACCCCAGCTACTTAACCGCTCGAATAGAAAAATGAAACTGTTAAATACATGTCCAAAAATCGACAACATAACTTATTTAGCTAGTTACTCAAAACTGATAAATAATATAATTGTCATCGAGTTAAGTATCCTGTAAAGTTTATAAAAGCTGTGGTGAGTTATTACTTTAAATGAACCTAGAATATATACGTATCCTGAACAAGCATATTTACGAGCTCATATGCACAAAATGGAGGTATACAATGGGTGGTTGGAAGCCAATGAAAAGTTGTAGAATCACATGAAATTTGGCGTACCCACATCTTAGATGATAACGATGAAGATGATGGATTCTGATCGTCGGAAAACATGACGGAGGACGTATTTTTTCAATGCCGGAGGAAATTCCCTCTTATGGCCTCTTCCTCCATTATTCTCTTTAATCTTCTATGTTACTTTAAAAGGAAAGAAGAACTGTAGCCATGGCCAGCAATTGGGTTGTGGCCTCATCGCGTCTCTAGTCATGTCTAAGGCCATGCTTGGCTCTAAAGAAAGGTGAACTACATACTTGCAACCATAGTTGTCAAAATCTTATATGCATTTCCTATTCTACTATAGGATACGATAACGTAGCTTTTTGATACGATACGATATAGGATAGTGTGCAAAGCGCGAAACAAAAATAAGGTGCTAAATTCTAATTTGGTTCAGTTCTGGTTTTTAGTCTAGGAAAGAAGTTGCTGTCCCAAAATTTCTCAAATCCTTTCAACCCTTATTTGTCCAAGAGATTTTCTTGTCACATCTATAGCTTCTTCATCGCATCATCGCTCTTTTCTTCTTCGCGAGCTCCCACTCCATGTGCTGCTTCTTGTATAACCACTTCTCCACTTCTATGCATCATTTCGTCACCACACTTCGACGCTTCTCTGCATCATATCACCGCTTCGCTTCATGGCTTCATCTAGTCTACGCAAAAACTCCTTTGTCGATAAAGAATCCTAACGAGCTTCTCTCAATTCATAGGGAATTTAGAGTATCTTGTTTTGAAACTCGGCCAATGCTCATTGGCCTTGTCATCTATCACTAATCAATGTTTGTATGTTTGTTGTGGATCTGTGATTTCTATGAACGGGTGTTTGGTTTCTCTCCTACAGAATCTGTTCAATATAATATTTGCGTCTTATAAAAACTTAAAGTTTATTTGTGCACGGTATATTTCATTTGTTTTAGTTAGACGGGATTGCAGACACCTAAGGAAGCAGCGATTTACGAATTTATCCTTTTATCCATGCATCATTTTTTGCATGCTCATCATGCCATTGCATCTGCATCATATCATTCATATCATCTTTTGCATAAAAATAAATGTTTGGTATACATGGAGGCAACTTAAATGCATAGTTCAAGATCCGTTCAAATGACCGAAATATCCATTTCGAGACGCTAAAAAATCTATATCTCATGAATTCTTGCACGACTCGTCACGAGAGTTTTTGTAGAGCTTTTTAATGATTTGTCATGAATTACCGAAGCATAAAATTTGAATAGACTTGTCAAATTCTTTAAGATTTGCATTAAACCCTCTCGAGCTTTCAAGAATTGTCCAAAAATTACTTCCAACCAATTGATGAGTATTTTCATGATGTGATCATCACATTTGACCATGTTATATCAATTGAGACTATTTCCGATGGGCAATTTCATCCGGAACCCGTTAATTTCCCTAATCACCTTTTAATCGCCATTAACGATTTCAAATTTTTATCTCGTAATTCTTTGAACCAAATAATGTCAAACATTTAAAACCGTCTTAGTATATTTATGAGGACATACCATAAAAATTTCAACTAAAATCGATAATGTTTACCCGATAAGCCAAAGCTCTCTTATTATTTTATCATTAAAATAATATAGTGGACCCACGAGGGTAAAGTTGTCAATTTTTCTTAATGGATCCTCATAACTTTCTTAGATGATCCTCTCTTACGCTCTGCTTCCCAAACGACGAAGAGAGAGGGTGGACAAGGCCCGTAAAGTATTCACACCGAGAAGCACTCCTTCTCGATACGAATACACTGAACGTCTGTATAAGCAGTAAAGTAAAACATAATACAAGAATTTAAAGGTTATAAAATATCATCCATCAATATTTATTACAAGTTTAAAGTTCACTGATAAAGATCTAACGATTTCAAATAAATAAATAAGAGTTTAAGAAAACCGCCTTAAACCATGAGGCACACTAATTGAAAAGAAAAACTAAAACCCAGCTTGACTAGAAAAATATTGATTGTCCTCTTCAGTTGGTACCACCTCGTATCTAATTTTGTGTCCTACTCCACTGTCGTCTAACGACATTCCCCAGAAAAAAAAAATAGAAAACTAAGCGAACTAAAGTTTGGTAAGTGAAAATTATTTCCATGGGGTGAATATGAATAAGCTACCCATATGCCCAAATTAAAAAAACTCTAAACACTTGCTAATACACAATCATAATTGAATAGCTTAGAAAACGATATACCAATTAGATAAATGACGAAGTAAGTCTACAATTGTGAACAATGAGCAAGAATTATGCCAAATAGCAATGAGCATAAGCAAGTAATGAGCATAAAGTGTTATCTTGAAATTCTAAGCTAATGAAAAAATAAGAGATAGGAAATTGCAAACTCAAACACATAAGGTTTATAGTGGTTTGAGAGATCACCTAGTCCATTTTCTTTAGGCGCACGAGCGCGTTCCACTAAATATGTCTTTCTGTTGAAGATAAACACGTTGCCCGGAAGCAACACACCGCGCTTCCGGTGGAGGCTAAACCAAACACATCTCCTCAAAAGACCACACGTTATTCGCCACCACGAACAACGCTTCCCTTACTGTAAGTCAATGTCGCATACTCTACAGGATTTGTAGAGAGGCGGAATTTACAAAAAACAATTTTATAGCAAGCAATATTGACTAAACTTCCAAGATCGATCATAAGCTTTAACTTGCTAAACTAACAAAGGTTATAATCTACTATGAAGTGATTTATACCTTTGGGTTCAAGTCCTTCGGGTTTTCTTATCCTCTTCTTAAGCTCCTCGTTTGTATGGATCAAGTTTGATCGTCAGCTTCCTCATGTCAAAGAAGATCAATTCGACAATTTATGGTTCAAGCTTTAACCTCAAGAATGAGATACCTAAACTACCTGGTTTGCTAATCTAGATAGCTTAGATGATGTGGATAGTTAATTGGACTAATTTATCTCAATCACCTTAGAATTCTCAATACATAAGAGTGTTTAGGATTCGAGGAAGAAAAAGAGAGCAAAGGAGGAAAGAGAGTGTCAAGTGAAGAATGAGAATGCAGAATGGCTAAGTGTTGATAAATATGAAACATATCTTTTCAATAATAATAATAACAATAATACAACCATGCTTCAATAGTCATCCAAAGTGAATGAGTCATCAAAAGTAGCCATGCTTCAACCATGCTCTAATAACATCTCACCTGATTATCCATTTGAATAAATGGATTAATCATAAATGAGGTATCTTCTTACCATGTGAAAATACAAGAATACCCCTTACTGTATATACATACTTGTATTCGTACCACGAATACTAAGAGATGAAAATAATCCAATATTATAATACTAGAATGCGGATTAATCCTAAGCCCGCTAGTATTATCCGTACGATCAAAAATACATATAGCTAGTATACGTATATGATCGAAACCCTGCACGTAAAACCATACGGCCTCTACTTCGTTTCGCCTGAAACAGGAAAACCCTCTGTGTGGATTCTAAAGACTCGATAGTACGCTGACAATGGATTTAACCACAAGCACATCAGTGGCACTAGCTGTACGTAACGACTACTCAGGTATCTGTCGAAAAGAAGGCCGATGAGCAAACTCGTCCGAACTCCTACTGAGCATGTCCGTAACAATCTCCATATAGTCTGGTCTGTTTGTCTGAGAGTATCGCATGCCGGGTCTAGGGAGTGGAAAACGTCAAACCCCTAATAACCTAACAAGTAGTGCCGATGTGGCTCAAGACCATCCGAGAATCTACTGATCTAACTATCGGTAATTCTCAATCCGTCCTGGCTAGAGACTTATGGTGTTGGCCAACCGAACACAGCGCGATATCGACTCCCTATACCGAGAGAGACGAATCCCCAACAATTGCCCACTACCTCCATGTGTCTCGGGACTGTACCCAACTCAAACCTGTTTGCACGACTCAGCAGAGCCGTGGTAGGGTAGTAATCATAGCACAGTGGGAACCCACACGAGACAAATGACGACCTCAAGTCGACAGACTATTTATACTCATTTCACATAAGAACCGCTATTTGACGATAGGTATAATACCATCTAGCTAATTCTCGGCGAGTCCGTCTAGTGTACTCATTCCCAGTGAGCACATGTATACAATTTTAGGTGCATCACACCAATGGCTGCGGGACCAACCATCGCCCCTCGTTAGAGTCTAGAAATATATACACTAGTCTACTCTGGAGTATCGATACTCAGTCTCGATACTCCCACGACTAGGGACATTTAAGGATGTGCTTATAGACTATCCAGCTCCCACAAGTATGATTAACATCATAACGCTGGTAGTCAAGTAAAGATCCTAAGGGCTTTATCAACATATATAAACGATATGAAATAACAAGTAAAACATATTACATGTTAAGATAAAGGCAAATAAAATAGCATACTATCATATTGAGCAAGATTGTCTTGTACATACATATTTCTAGCATCCTATACAATGAAGGCCTCTAGGGCATACATATCCAACAATCTTCCACCTGCACTAAGGCCTGTTATTGGCGTATTGAGTACCCAACGTCTGCACTAGAGCTAGTTGCCGGCGTAGCGTATACCTAACATCTCGAATAGTCTCTCGAACTGGATTTGAGGGATAACCTTGGTGAATGGATCTGCCGTGTTGCCCTTTGTATCTACTCTCCGCATCTCGATCTTCCGGCGATCCATAATCTCCCTGTTCAGGTGATACCGCCTTAAGATATGTCTGAATTTCTGATAGGACCGTGGTTCCTTTGCCAAAGCCATAGTTCCATTGTTATCGCAATACAAAGGTATTGTATCAGCAATGGATGGAACCACCTGAAGTTTAGAAACTAACTTCCTCATCCAGACTGCCTCTTTTGCGGCATCGTTAATAGCGATGTACTTAGCCTCCATCGTCGAGTTTGCTACGGTGTCATGTTTGGAGCTCTTCTAACAGACCGTCCCTCTATTGAGGATAAACACATAACCCGAGACGGATTTAGCGCCATCCTTATAACTTTGGAAGTCAGAGTCGGTAAAAGACTCGATCTGGAGGTCCCCATTACTGTACACCAAGAACATCTCCTTAGTCCTTTTCAGGTACTTAAGAATGTTCTTTACTGCTATCCAATGTTTCTCACCTAGGTTGGACTGATACTTTCTTACGACGCTGAGTGCGTAAGCTACATCTGATCCGGTATACAATATCGCATACATTATCGACCCTACCGCCGAAGCATAGGGTACAATACTCATGCGAGCCTTCTCCTCATCAATCTTGGGAGATATCTTTTTGGAAATGGTGATTCCATGACAAGTGGGTAAATTATCGCTCTTGGAATCTTCCATACTAAATCTCTTCAGTAGGGTATCTATGCACCTCGACTGTGAAAGTCCCAACATTCTTTTAGATCTATCACGGTAGATCTTAATCCACAGAATTTACGAGTCATCACCCAGGTCTTTCATAGAGAACTTCTGTGACAAGAATAGCTTGGCCGATTGTTGCATAGGAATATCATTTTCTATCAGGAGAATGCCATCTACGTATAAAATGAGGAATACCATAGTTTTCCCTAAAATATTCTTATAAATATAAGGTTCATCTGCATTATTGATAAAGTCAAATTTCTTGACCGTCTCATCAAAGCAGATGTTCCAACTCCATGATGCCTGTTTTAATCCATAAATGGATTTAAGCAATTTGCACACCTTTCCGCTGCTCCCACTCTCCATGAAACCCTCTGGTTGATATATGTAAACACACTCTTCTAAACTTCCATTTAGAAAAGCGGTTTTAACATCCATCTGCCAGATGTCATAGTCATGGAAGGCAGTGATGGCAAGTAAGATCCGAATGGATTTAAGCATAACCACTGGTGAAAAAGTTTCGTCATAGTCCAATCCTGATCTTTGACGAAAATGTTTAGCAATAAGTCAAGCTTTGTATGTTTCTACCTGCTCATCTACACCAATCTTCTTTTTGAAAATCTATTTGCATCCAACGGGTTTTACCTCAGGAGGAGCAACATCCAAAGTCCATACTTTATTTGTGTGCATGGATTCCATCTCGGATCGCATAGCATCCTGCCACTTCACCGAGTCTCTACTCGTGATGTTGCTGAAAACTGGTCGGCTCATCATCATCGATGATGCAATCCTCTTGATTCTCATCTATAAGAAAACCGTAGTATCTTTCGGACGGATGAGACTGCCTACTAGATCCGCGGAGTGGCGTAGGTACGTTCGATTCTATTGAAACTTCATGTTCTGCTAAGTCTTAAGTAATAGTTTGTGATTCTGGAATTTCTTCCAGCTCTATTGCGCTCCCACTAATTTCTTTTTCAAGAAATCGAGTTTCCATAAAGCGGGCATGATGAGAAACAAAGATCTTTTGTTCCTTAGCGTAATAGAAATAATACTCCCTATAATTCTTAGGGTTTCCTACAAACTTACACAATACTGAACGTTCTTCGAGTTTGTCCGGATGAACCTTTTTGACAAAAGTAGGACAACCCCATATCTTAAGATACTTAAGACATGGTTTCTTCCTACTCCACATTTCATATGGAGTGGTAGGCACAAACTTAGTTGAAACCTTATTCAATAGGTATGCAGCAGATTCTAGTGCATAAACCCAGAAGGATGGTGGCAACTCGGTATTACTCATCATGGAATGCACCATATCAAGCAAAGTGCGATTCCGTCTTTCTGATACACCGTTATGTGGTGTGTATGGAGGAGTAAGCTGCGAGAGAATTCCATTCTCTTTTAGTTATTTCAGGAATTCGACACTTAAGTATTCACCGCCCTGATCATATCGGAGCATCTTGATACTTTTGTCGGTTTGCTTTTCCGCTTCATTCTTATATTCCTGGAATTTCTCAAAGGCCTCGGATTTATACCTCATCAAGAATACATGTCCATACCTTGAGAAATTATCGGTAAAAGTAATGAAGTAGGAATAGCCACTTCTTGCATGCGTAGACATTGGCCCACATACGTCGCTGTGTATGAGATCCAGGAGCTTAGTGGCTCTTTCTCCATGTCCAGTGAACGGAGTTTTGGTCATCTTTTCTCTGATACATGATTGACAAGTTGTATATGATTGATATTCAAACGGATCTAAATATCCATATTTATGTAACTTAGTTAATCGTGTTTCATTGATATGACCAAATCTACAATGCCATAAGAAATCTTGATTTGATTCTGGAGCCTTTATTTTTAGTGTGTTTTGGACGTTGAAAACTTGATATTGATTGAGAACGTATATTCCGTTATTCAGTATACCCAACCCAATCATTTCATGATTTAGGTGAATATTTATGATATTACTTCAAGTGCAAAATTATATCCTTCATTAGATAACAAAAATACAGACATAATATTACACATCATACTGGGTACACAAAAGCAGTTATGCAATAACAAAAAAGATCCACTCGCCAATCCTAGGTGATATTCTCCTACTGCAACAACATCTACACCGGTTTCATTGCCAACCCTAAGAGTTATATCACCTTTCCTCAAAACTCTATGGCTTCTTAACGCCTACAAAGAATTACCGGTGTGAGATCCTGATCCGGTATCCAATACCCAGGAAGTAGAGTTAATAGAGAAACAGTTTTCAATCACGAACACACCTGAAACCGAAGCCACAACTTGCTTCGTGTCCTGATTCTTAGCTTTTAAATCCCGATAATTTTTCTTCCATTGTCCCTTCTTGTGACAGTAGAAACAATTTTCCTTTGTGGCTGCTCCCCTAATTTTTTCCTTTCCCTTGCCCTGCACCTTCTGCACACCTTCTCTCGGTTTGGTGGGGGCCTTCTTCTTCTTTTCCTTGGCCTTAGCCTTGGATTTAGCGGAAGAAGATTCCTGGACAAACAGAGCGGGTGTTTCTTTGAATTTCTTCAAGGCTCCCTTTGCCACCCTCAACATGTTGAGGAGTGTTTATCACAGGAAACTGCCTTTTAATATCACTCATTCATTATCTTCTTTATTATAAATCGGTACTATTAACCAGTGTCTGCTCAGTAATTATAGATTACAGGTATCCGTGACAAAATACTGGAAATACACTCAAAATCACGGATATAACGTTTGTGAGCCGACACTGCAATCGGAACTGCAAACCGATCGATACCCAAAGAGTTCTTTAGCAAATAAATGTGTGCAAACTATTTTGGTCCAACACAAGTGTGCACATAACTCTTTGGCACTTGGGCCTAGGTGGTGGCTGCCCATGGCACATGGTGGGCACACATAAGGGACAAGAATGTTAAATGCAAAAATGTGTGATGTGATATAAAGCATCATGTCTCCCTCCAATCTACTGAGTACAAACCAGGCTTCTACAAAGAAATCAAGTAATACCAGTGGAATTGTGGAGAGCACACAACATCACACAATAAGCACAAGCCCCAGATTCTTTAGTAAAACCGGCGACACCCTCAAAAGGCCCGATCTCGCCGGCCACACCATGTCCAAATGTCCCCAATTTTTGTCTGGCCTTCCATTGCAGTCACATCAACTCATTTTTATTACTTGTTTAATCTTCTTTTATGCCTATAAAAGGCAGATCAGTGAGCAAGGGAAGGGGATATACTTTGTATACTTTTTATTCAATACTTCATACTCTTTTTCCTTTTGTTCTTATACATAGCTAGTCCTCTTGAGTTCTTTACCTTCTCTTGATCTTGAAACCTCTTCATTGAGCTTGCAAGTTTAAATTTTGGTTATTGAACTCAAGAGTTGTATCATCACTTGAAATCAATAAAGCTTTCATTTTGCCTTGAGTTCTTAGCCTTCTCTTGATCTTGCAAGCTCTTTATTAAGCTTGCAAGTTTAAGTTTAGGCCATTGAATCCATGGTTTGTAATATCGCTATTGGTTCTTAGTATTTCTATCTCTTTCCTTACTTGAAATTTAATTCTTGCCATTTATTTACTTGCTTTTATTTTCTTGCCATTTACTTTCTTGCAATGTTGTTTATTCTTTTCATTGTATCATTTCTTTGCTCTTTTTCTTTGTTGTTTTGATGTGTGTAATTATTGGTGTTGTTAGGAAAAAGAATGTAATTGTAAGTTAAGGTTTTCGTTTCTCATTTCTTTTGCCCGATATTTTCCAATTGAACTCCGCCCAAACCTTACGTAAACGCTCCGTTAGGCACCCTACCCTACCAAGGTATCGAGCCCTAACTGCGACCGGTTGCGTTCGGTTTGGCCGGAGGCGAAAGCCAAGCGACAAGAACGGACGGACAAGGGTCAATAAGCTGGATTTCACTAATACCGTGCTTAAGTACCCTAATCCACGTTGGTGCCGATTGCTCTAGTTTCAATAGTCATGTTCGGCACAAAGGATTGAGTACGGATTTCACTAACTTACACTATCCTATCTAATCCTAACACACGTATACTGTGCATATATACACATAGGTTAGAATCAAACACTCCGACCTGCGCTTTAACTCGTGATAATAAGAACGTAGAACGCACCGTCTCCCTGCGGACGACCCGTACTCATCGCGGCTAGCTACACGCGACACCGTCCTGATTGCGGTTAACTTTAGAATTTTAAAACGCAACACGCGAAAGCGCGTTTCGATCTTGTGGAGCAAAGGTGGCGAAAGCTAAGCAACAAGAACGGACGGACAAGGGTCAATAAGCCGAATTTCACTAATACCGTGCTTAAGTACCCTAATCCACGTTGTTGTCGATTGCTCTAGCTTCAATAGTCATGTTCGGCACAAAGGATTGAGTACGGACTTCACTAACTTACACTATCCTATCTAATCCTAACAAACATATACTGTGCATATATACACATAGGTTAGAATCAAACACTCCGACCCGCACTTTAACTCGTGATAATAAGAACGTAGAACGCACCGTCTCCCTGCAGACGACCCGTACTCATCGCGGCTAGCTACACGCGACACCGTACTGATTGCGGTTAACTTTAGAATTTTAAAACGCGACGCGCGAAAGCGCGTTTCAATCAAATGGCGTCGTTGCCGGGGAGACGGTAATGTTTTTATTCTGTTATTTCGGATTAATCTTGTTTATATCATCTAACACCATTCTTAAAAACAAAACAAAAAATCAAAAAACTTTATAAAAACCAAAACAAAAATTAACATATCTAACATTTTTGTTCTCTGGATTTTTGACCTGCTACCATTTTTGAACTAATTAAAAAAGTTAAGTAATAACATTAAGACACTAGTAGAACACTGAGCTATCTGAAGAAATTTGGAGCCCTAATTCACAGAAAAATCCGGCGAGACCCCTCCTTTTTCCGGCGCCGCCGGCCAAAGCGCCCCTTTTTTCTACAAAATTTTTCCCTGTGCTCCAGTGTTCTAATTTTGTTTCAATTTTATTGCTTGATTTTTATAATTTTGGGTGTGCAGGTGTTTGGGCATTCATATCGTTTTTTGCACTAATAATCCGTTTTCCGACATTTGTAGATTTGACGGATTTGCGAACTGCGATTGTGTGGAGCAAAGTGTACATTCAAGGTTAAGGTGATTACGAAGTACAGTGCCAAAGATCCGGATAGTTTGATTCGCGCAAGCGAACTTTTCAAGCTAACCGGATTCATTTCAACGGGGGTTTCTTAACCCGAAAACTTATCGGTACGTATTTCCTAACACCTTCTTTCTCAAATCCGACGCATCCAATATACTATCTTTATAGGATTCTTTGCAAATTCGCTATCAAACGCTAAAATTGACTAACCCGTTTTTGTTGCAGTGCCGTGCTTAAACACAAAAATCGATTTTTTAAGGTTTTTAACAACATTTTCATTGATTTGCACATTGCATCCATTAATACGGACTTAAGGGCAAGCGAACCCACAACATACGGTAAAGGATTTCATCACCTTTTCCGTGGCCCACAAATCATGAAATTAAGCATAACGTTACCCACACAAATTTTAAAAGAAACTACACTTTAAGCCTTTAAGGACTTCGCGCTCATTAGGATAATTTAACTGTGTTTAGAACACCACTTAACGGTATATCGTTCACGGGGTATCTAGGAAAGTGTTCACGGCGAAACCGCCAAAAGAGAAAGGGTTATCTAATTAAGGACCTTCACGAAAGCGTTGGAAAACCTCCCCTTATCTCTGCACTTACCTGGCCTCGTGATCAGTATATCTTGAGCCCGTTTCTCGACACAGTTTTACTTCAACAATCAAGTTCTTGAGCAGGTCTAGTTGACCTAGGTGAACCCTAGACCGATTAGGTGTGTAGTATCTTGTGTCGTGATTAATTTTGTGTTTATATTTCATTCTTTTGTTAATAACTAACACAAAAAATATAAAAAAAACCTGTATTCATTTTCCTCTCCTTTTCCTTCTCTTCATATCATGGGTACCCCACTTAGAAAAACTCTTGCCGAATTTTGGTACCCACAATCAGACATTACTTCATATGGTTCTTGCTTTGGTTGAACGTCGAACGATCCCTCCATATCCAAAATTTCTTTGAAAGATCGGATAGATGCGTCTAGGACAAACAATTGGACTCCGCAATCCACTTTGTATCAACCATTTCAAACTACTCCACCTTCGTACGTTGATACCCTTTTTGAGAGTCCTGTAGTAACTCCAAGACCTATGTCTATTACTTAACGTATTGAACAATCCAATAGCCGATCTTTCACTCCTTTCACCACTGCCAATTCTTTTGATCAACAATTCCAATCACCTTCTTATCTGAATGTTGATCCTACTCCTGTCCAACCATTCGATTCCTATCAATCCTACCCAATTTTTACACCTTCCCTAGACATTGCTTCTGAATAGCCATTTGAGAGTTTCACGTATCCAAACAACTTTGAATGTTTTACTGAAACCCCTTCACAACCCATGTCTAGTCTGGAACAGTCATTGGAAGAATTTCGGGTAGTATCGTGCCAACAGATGATGGATTTGAATGCGTCCATGACCACCCTCATACAACCTAACGAACCGGTAGCTAGTTTCCAACTAACTCCAAATTTTTCAATGTATGATGAGGCGATAGGACAGATTGAGAATTTGAGTCGTGAGAGTGAGCGATACACCTTTCCAAATCAAACCTACCCGTTGCAAATTGAATCCCACAACTCCGGTTTTGAATGTCTATCAAGTATCCCAAATGATTTACCAATTGAAAATAGAATGTTTAATGAGTTGTGCGAGTTTGTAGTGTTTGATTTACCCGATTGTGAAGGGACCCTTTCAAGTGAAACTAATCCCAAAGCTTTTGACCTCTACACGTCCATCTTAGAACCACAATTGATAGAAATCCATGCTTTTGATGAGGTGTCTGAAAATATTGATTTTCACTTGATTGAGGATATTGACACAGGGAATATTTTGAATGATGAACCCACAGCTTTGGATGAGTTTTTCTCACCAATTCATCATGTCCTTTCACTTCCAAGTGGACATCATCCCGAGTCATTAACTATTTTCCCGAACTCCATATGCATCTTGATATTGATGATGATAAGTGCATGGATGAGCTAATTTTTGAGGAAAATAAAGAAAGGGATAAGGTTCAGCTACAGGTTTCAATTAACTACTCCCTGGGACTGACTACTTACTAATAGGGCACTAACTGAACACGAAAAAAAATATTGAGCTGGCAAGCACCTTGTGGAGAGTTTGCTACATAGACAAAAGATGATATGTAAAATTGCTACTGATGACCCTGGAATATTGAGGAAATTTTTGAAGATGAAACCGTTTTACTTGATGAGTAGGATTTTCCAATTCATCTTGTCCCTTTCATTGACTGTGTACACCTTCATGAACCTTTACCTGATACCCTTCCTCGATCACTCCCCTCCATCCTTTCCATCGTTCCGACTTTGCAAGACACCGTATCAATTTCATTTTCTGTGTCTGGTTTACCAAGTTCGGTCTACCTATATTTTCTTACGAATCTTGAGAGGTTTGACCCCATTTCTCGGCGGATTGAAAGATTAGTACAATCGCTTTTTACACATCGGTCATTACAAATTGTACTAATTTATTCACTCCATTTTCACCCTCAAGTTCGTATTCCATTTCTTTTTTCCTTCCTCCATTCTTCTCCTCATATACCGGGACCGTGTACCACTTCTATCCCCATACGATCTCGTGTATTCTCCATTTCTTTCCTCTCCGCATTCTTTCACCAACCGCTGTTTTATCGCGATAAAATTTTGAATGGTTGGTGTTAACTTTTGGCATATGTAAGACCTTGTATAGATTGATACTGTTCTCTCCCCCCTAACTCTGAACTTCAACACTAAACAGTGGCAACACTGTATCACTTAAGTTTGGGGGGGACCTTTTTGTGTATATATATTTTTGGTTTGCTTTTTATTTTTTATATAAAAAGAAAAAACAAAAAAAAAACAGAGGAGCGCCGACAATTTTGACCCTCTTGGTGTAGCCTGACAGTGAGGGCACTGTCAAGTTTAAGTTTGGGGGTGTGCTTGGTAAGCTTTCTACCTTTGCATTCATTTGTATATTCTACATTTGCATACTTATTTAAAAACCCATAAAAATAGAAATTTTTTACAAAAATATAAAAACTTTGTCGTCAAGTTAGCTAATAGGGTAACTTAGATTTCTATTTCCGAAAGTTGAGTTGATACGTTAGAAATAACTAAATCCTAGACCTAAGAATTGAAAACCCTAAAAATAACTCTCATTCTGTTTAATCTTGGTAATTATACGTCCTTGCAGTTTTTTTTTTATAGAAATAGGTAATCTTGAGTTCAGTTCTTAAGTTAAGTCGAGATAAAGGGAAAGTATTGAAAGGTTTACTGAAAGATAAGTCTGAAAAATAGTTTCCATTCTTGAGTCCAAATTTAGAAAGTATATACCCTACAAACTGCACATACACGCACCTTGAAACTTGGGATAGTAGAGCATACCTAGAAATACTCTTTCCTGAAAACCTAGTATGAAAGAAAAAACAGTATTTCAAGCTAACCACCAAAAGAGTATCATTGAAAAATATATCCGGTCTTTAAAAAAAAAGAAAAATAAAGAAAAAAGAAATAAATAAAGTCAAGACCTAGAAACTGCTATTTATGCTTTAAGCTCACACATTCAGTAATCGGCTGTCAGTGTCTCAAAAAGCATTAATAGTCGCATGAAAATTGTGTGAGCAACACCGTCCATCATTAATGAAAAGAAGTAGTATTAGGTGTTACGGCAAGGGTACTATAGCTTGAATTGAATTCTTAAAGTGTAAGGGTGAAATTTTACACACACGTAGGAGTATACGATCGATATTTGGAGGAAAAATAGGAATAAAGAATAAGAATTACGTTTTCCGTAAAGATGATAAAAATCCCCGATTGGAGACAACACTTTAGAAGGAAAACTCAAAAGAAACCGAGATCTTTCTAAACTGTAAAACGTATAGGATCTGAGGTTGAATAAATTAGAGGCGTGAAACATAATGTTAGAATATTTCTAACTTAGGATGATAGAATTTCTAACCTAGATACTAAACTGTAGGAGTAGAATCAACGTTAACTTGTGAAACTAGCTTGACAAGATTTTGTGGGTGTAATCCGCTGAAAACCATCAGGAGACAACACTCCTCCTACTAGGGACACCTAGAGGTTTAACGGCTTGTTACACGAGCTCAGTGCAATCGCGTTCCCTACGAAAGTGAGGTTAGAATTTTTTGTTTTGCTCGGGATGAGCAAAAGATAAGTTTGGTGGTATTTGTTTATCACAGGAAACTGCATTTTAATACCATCCATTCATTATCTGCTTTGGTATAGATCGGTACTATTAACCAGTGTTTGCTTAGTAATTACAGATTACAGGTATCCATGAAAAATACTGGAAACACACTCAAAATCATGGATATAACGTTTGTGAGTCGACACTTTAACCGGAACTGCAAACCGATCGATACCCAAAGAGTTCTTTAGCAAATAAATGTGTGCACACTATTTTGGTTCAACACATAGCAAATGTGCACACAACTCTTTGGCACTTGGGCCTAGGTGGTGGCTGCCCATGGCACATGGTGGGCACACATGGGGGACAAGAATGTTAAATACAAAAAGGTATGATGTGATATAAAGTATCATGTCTCCTTCCAATCTACTGAGTACAAACCAGGTTTCTACAAAGAAATCAAGTAATACCAGTGGAATTGTGGAGAGTACACAACATCACACAACAAGCATGAGCCCCAAACTCCTTAGTAAAACAGGCGACACCCTCAAAAAGCCCGATTTCGCTGGCCCCACCATGTCCAAATGTCCCTAATTTTTGTCTTGCCTTCCCTTGCAGCCACTTCAACTCATTTTTATTACTTGTTTAATCTTCTTTTATGCCTATAAAAGGTAGATCAATGAGGAAGGGAAGGGGATATACTTTGTATACTTTTTATTCAATACTTCATACTCTTTTTCTTTTTGTTCTTATACATAGCTAGTCCCCCTTGAGTTCTTTGCCTTCCCTTGATCTTGCAACCTCTTCATTGAGCTTGCAAGTTTAAGTTTTGGTTATTGAACTCAAGGGTTGTATCATCACTTGGAATCAATAAAGCTTTCATTTTGCCTTCATTTTGCCTTGAGTTCTTAGCCTTCTCTTGATCTTGCAATCTCTTCATTGACCTTGCAAGTTTAAGTTTAGGCTATTGAACCCATGGTTTGTAATATCACTTTTGGTTCTTAGTATTTCTATCTCTTTCCTTACTTGCAATTTAATTCTTGCCATTTACTTACTTGCTTTTATTATCTTGCCATTTAGTTTCTTGCAATGTTGTTTATTCTTTTCTTTGTATCATTTCTTTACTCTTTTTCTTTGTTGTTTTAATGTGTGTAAATATTGGTGTTGTTCGGAAAAAGAATGGAATTGTAAGTTAAGGTTTTCGTTTCTCATTTCCTTTGCCCGATATTTTCCAATTGAAATCCACCCAAATCTTACGCAAGCGCTCCATTAGTCACCCTACCCTACCAAGGTATCGGTGATCCCTAACCGCGACCGGTTGCGTTCGGTTTGGCTGGAGGCAAAAGCCAAGCGAAAAGAACGGACGGATAAGGGTCAATAAGCCGGATTTCACTAATACCGTGCTTAAATACCCTAATCCACGTTGTTGCCGATTGCTCTAGCTTCAATAGTCATGTTCGGCACAAAGGATTGAGTACGGTTTCACCAACTTACACTATCCTATCTAATCCTAACAAACGTATACTGTGCATATATACACATAGGTTAGAATCAAACACTCCGACCCATGCTTTAACTCGTGATAATAAGAACGTAGAACGCACCGTCTCCCTGCGGATAACCCGTACTCATCGCGACTAGCTACACGCGACACCGTCCTGATTGCGGTTAACTTTAGAATTTTAAAACGCGACGCGCGAAAGCGCGGTTCAATCAAGGAGCTTAAGAAGTGTGACTTCCAGTTTTTGCATATTGAAGTTCAATACGAATTGGGCATAAGTGGAAGGAAGGGACTGTAGAATTAAGTCGGTATACAACTCATTCTCCAACATAGTTCTCAGGTCCGCGAGTTCTTCGATTAGAGTAATCATCTTTAAAACGTGGTACCCAACAGATGATCCGACAGCCAACCTCGCTTGAAATAATTTCTTCGAAGTGTAAGTTACGAGATTGCTCTCTATATAAACTTTTGGTATGGAGGAAGATGGAATCAAGGTTCATATTCTCGTGTTGTCTTTGATGTTCATTATCCATGGAGGCCAGCACGAAGCACTTGGTTTTTACGCAATCCAGATCTCAAGTTTTACAGACCTCAATGTCCGCGACCGAGGATGTCGGACCTGGAACAGGGGGGGTTTATCCGTGAGGACGTATGCAACCTTATCTTAAGTAAGGGCCATTTGGATGTTCCTCAGCCAGTCTTTATAATTTGACCCAGTCAATTTGTTTTTATCTAATATAAGCTTAAGTCCCATCATGGTCGCTGCAATTAGGAGAGAGAGAAAAGAAACACTCAGTATATGCTCTTACAAGTTTAGATTGGTTATTAGTTTATCTAAACAGGATGGCTCTCACTGTTTCCTCAAATTCTCCTTCAAACCCTAAAAGAAGAATTAGTCAGGATTAATCGCACCCTACAAGTTCGTTTATCTTTCGGTCAGGCTAGTGCTGGTAGTTCGAAGGAAGGTTCCCCATGCTTTCGCACGGACCTAATTAAATAATCTTGTTTTCCCAGAGGCGTAGTCCCGTTAACACCTTTCTAAACACCTACTTGATTAGCTAATTGCAAAGTGAAAAATTCTCTTGATGAGTAGCGAATATTCACAGTAGGATCGGGACCCAACTATCATTGTGTGATAATTTTGAAGGAAGCTTACCAAAACTACCACACTCCAGAAGGTATGCAACACTAGTAAATTTCCTGTATGTTTGAAACTCCCGATGTGGTTTTTGCCTCGAGCGCTTATAACCTTGACGAAAGTCAAAACATTATAAGTCGTAAGTCAAGTTCAACCCGTCATTGTCCAGATTAATCTAGACCCATTCGTACAAGCCCTTAACGAAGGCCAAAACAGCTGTACGTCTGTCCTAGATTAATGCATCTATTTATACTACAGATAAGCACCCACTAGCTACCAAACGCTATGCCTTAGAGAAGGTCAAAACATATAGCATGAATACTAGTAGATACATATCTGAAATGACGGAGGGCTACGGCGGGTTTTGGCGAAAACTGTTAACATAATGAATTTGATATAGTCGAAGGAACCGGATAGCTTTTGAAAAGGAGTGGTTTAAGCTCCGCTTTTAAAAGTTGTTTTTGAAGATAACCTAGTGATTTTGCAATTGTTCCAACGACGTTAGATATCAGGTTTCTTACTTTGCATTAAGTGAAATTAATACGGTCCCATCAATTAACCTTATCACACCACAAAAAGAACGAAAATAGAATGTACGTATATGCAACCCGCATTCGCCACGGGCCCCGTCATGCACCGTTAGATTACTTAACTAATGGCAGAGCGAGGGTAGGACTAGCACGGATGCAAAATATATACAATATTTATACATACATACATACATACATACATACATTTATATATACATACAAACATATATATCCCTCACAGGCATGATAAGCAACACAGGCAGATATAAGTATAACAGAGAATGGAAAAATGGATCAACTAGGAACATTTGCATTTCAATGAGCCACCTATGAAACACAGTCCTCCACGGTCGTGTGAATAGCTGAGTGTGAATAATCCAAGACCCCTACGAGTGCGGCAAGCTACCCGCCAATTCTAAAATTGGGTGACCCAGATCTCGACTCCTCGAGATGGCCACCCACTGAATCCTAGAACTCGGTAGTTTGTGCACTCCTCCGTGGGTCAAACCTAGATACGAAAAGGAAAAATAATATACAGTCGGTGATTACATCCTCAACCCGGATGCGCCCCAATAAAAGAATATACAATAATTATTACATGAATTACAAAATATCCAATCACATCATCTAGATTCACACCGGGCCATTCATACGACGATCCATGAAACCATTCGCATCCGAACATCACAAGATATGTGCAACCCCTTCTAATTGACGTATAGCGATTAGAAAATATTTAAGAACACATATACACATCAATAAAGCAAGTAAATAAAACCACGATGTTAGAATTCTACGCACAATTAGCGAATGAAACCATTTTCCAAGTCTTGAAAAAACTGTCCGCTAAAGTCCCCAAAAAAATCGTTTTAAACCAATCCGGGAGTCGAAACAAACTCGAAACCTGTCCGAATCTTCACGGAGGTGAAGGGGATAAAATTAACTGTCAATCTGTGGGCCTTGGTGGAGGGGTACCCACCCCCGGGGGCCACCATGAGGTGGCCCCCAAGGGAAGGCAGACCCGAGAGCACCCTTTTAGGGTGCTCTCGGGTAAAAGGGTGGTCTCAGGTCATCACCCCCGAAGGCCGCCTTTTAATGGTCTTAGGGGGTGGGCCCGAACTTTGGTCCCCCGAGATATCCCCGGGGTGCCCATGCTTCAACCTGCAGCTTCTCGGTTTAAACCGTGAGCCCGCGGGATGTGCAAACATCTCAAAATTCCAATTTTAGGGACTGTTTTTGTCGGCGGTTCGTGCGCGACAAAAACAACGGATTTCAAATGTCACTACGAGTTATCTAAGGCTTATGGAGTGGCTCTGATACCATGTAAGTCGATATTGCACACTCTACAGGGTTTTTAGAGAGGCGAAATTTACAAAATACAATTTTATACCAAGCAACATCGACTAAATTTCCAAGATCGATCATAAGCCTTAACTTGCTAAACTAACAAAGGTTCTAATCTACTATGAAGTGATTTATACCTTGGTGTTCAAGTCCTTCGGATCTTCTTATCCTCTTCTTAAGCTCTTCATTTGTATGGATCGAGCTTGGTCATCGGCTTCCTCGTGTTAAAGAAGATCCATCCGAGAGTCTATGGTTCAAGCTTTAACCTCAAGAATGAGATAACTAAAGTACCTGGTTTGCTAATCTAGGTAGCTTAGATGATGTAGAGAATTAATTGGACTAATTTATCTCAATCGCCCTAGCATTCTCAACACATGAGAGTATTTAGGGTTTGAGGAAGAAGAAGATAGCAAAAGAGGAAAGAGAGTGTCAAGTGAAGAATGGAAATGAAGAATGGCTAAGTGTTGATAATTATGAAGCATATCTTTTCACTAATAATAATAATAATAATAATAATAATAATAATAATAATAATACAACCATGCTTCAATAATCATCCAAAGTGAATAAGTCATCAAAAGTAGCCATGCTTCGACCATGCTCTAATAACACCTCATTTCTCCACCTCATTATCCATTTGAATAAATGGATTAATCACAAATGAGGTGTCTTCTTCTAGAAGCACTCTTGTGAAAATACAAGAAACCCCTCATCGTATATACATACCCATATTCGTACCACAAATACTAAGAGATGAAAATAATCCAATATTATAATACTAGAATGAGGCTTAATCCTAAGCCCGATAGTATTATCTGTCCGATCAAAAATACATGTAGCTAGTACACGTATATGATCGAAACCCTGCACGTAAAACCATACGGCCTCTACATCATTTCATCTGAACCAGGGAAACTCTCTGTGTGGGACTCTAAAAACTCGACAGTACGCTGACAGCGGGTTTAACCATAAGCACGTTAGTGGCACGAGCTGTACGTAACGACTACCCAGGTATCTGTCGAAAAGAAGGCCGGCGAGAAAACTCGTCCGAACTTCTACTGAGCCTGTCTGTGATAATCTCCGTACAGTCCGGTCTGTTCGTCTGAGAGTATCGCATGCTGGGTCTAGGGGGTGGAAAACATCAGACCCATAATAACTTGACAAGTCGTGCCGATGTGGTTCAAGACCATCCGAGAATCTACTGATCTAACTATCAGTAATTCTCAATCCGTCATAGCTAGGGACTTATGGTGTTGGCCAACCGAACACAGTGCGTCATCGACTCCCTATATCGGGAGAGAAGAATCCCCAACAATTGCTCACTGTCTTCATGTGGCTCGGGACTATACCCAACTAAAACCTGTTTGCTCGACTCAATAGAGCCATGGTAGGGCAGTAATCAAAGCAAAATGGGAACTCACACGAGATAAGTGACGACATTAGGTTGACAAATTATCTGTACTCATGTCACCTGAAAACCGCTATCTGACGATAGGTATAATACCATCTAGCTAGTTCTCGGCGAGTCCGTCCAGTGTACTCACCCCCAGTGAACACCTGTATACAATCTTAGGTGCATTACACCAATGGTCGCGGGATCAACCATCGCATCTCTTCAGGGTTTAGAAATGTATACACTAGTCTACTCTGGAATATCGATACCCAGTCTCGATAATCCTACAACTAGGAACATTTAAGGATGTGCTTATCGACTACCCAGCTCTCACAAGAATGATTGCCATCATAACGCTGGTAGTCAAGTAAGGATCCTAAAGACTTTATCAATATGTATAAGCGATATGAAATAACAAGTAAAACATATCACATGTTAAGATAAAAGCAAACCAAATAGCATACTATCATATTGAGCAAGATTGTCCTGTACATACCTATTCTTAGCATCCTATACAATGAAGGCTTTTAGGGCATATATATCCAACACTTACAAGCTCGTCGCTCTTTTCTCTACAAAGATTCTCTACTCTCTTATAATGGCAATCTTGCACTCAAGATCCCAAACACAAAGAAAGAAGAAATTACACTTGAAGCACAATACTTTTGATGTGTTTCTCTCAAACTCAAACTAATACTTTATTAAGTATGGATAATCAATTGAAACTCTTGATTGTGTGTGTGAGTGATTTGGATATCAAATGCAAAAACTCTTTTGAACTCTCACATGAAATAAGATTTTTCTCTCTTGATCACTTAGGAATAATAGCAACTGAAATATTGAGTGATTAGAGCTCAAAAAACCAACCCAAAACTCTTTTATAGCACCATACAAAAAACTAACCGTTATAAGTCAAATTGGCATTTTTCAGTAAGAACTGTTAGGAATATGTATGCCCTAGATGGCATTATTGTATGATACAGTGGACACACACACACACACACAGGACTTTCTTGCTCGACATGATAGTATGCTATCTGGTTGCTCTTTATCTTAACATGTACACTTGTATTAGTTTACTGTCTCTTTGATACATTTTGATAAAGCCCTTAGAATGTTGGCTTGACTACTAGGACTATGATGCAGATCATACTGGTGGGGCTTGTGTAGTCCGCAAGCACATCCTTTAACAGTTCCTAGTCGAGGGAGCATCGAGACAGGGCATCGATATTCTAGAATAGACTAATGTGTACATTTCTTGACCCTGTATGGGGTGATAGTTGATCCCACAACTATTGGTGTTTGACATCAAAAATTGTACACAGGTGCTCATTAGAGAATGGGTACACTGAACATGACTCGCCGAGAACTCCTGAATGGTACCATACCTATCGTCAGATAGCAGTTCTCTGGTGACACTTGTACAGGTTAGTTTGTAGACCCGAGATCGTCATAGTGTCTTGTATGGTTCCCACTGTGCTTTGATTTCCTCCCTGCCACGGCTTTTAGGAGTCGTGCAAACAGGTGGATTTTGGGTACAGTCTCGAGTCACATGGAGGCGGTGAGCGATATGAGGGGTTTCGTCTCTCCCGGTATTGGGAGTTGATGTTGAGCTATGCTTGATTGGCTATAACAGCTAGTCCCTAGCCAGGACTGATGAGATTTACTGGTAAGTATTATCAGTAGTTTCTTGAACGGTTATAGGCCATACATCGACATGACTTATCAAGTTACCGGGGTCTAACGATTCCACCCCCAGACTCGATATGCGAATATCAGACGAAGAGACCAGACTGTACGGCAAGTGTTGCTTATAGGCTCTATGGGAGTTTGGACAAGTTTGCTTGTTGATTTTCTATTTGTTCAATACCTAGGTAGCCGTTAAGTCCAGCTAGTATCGCTGACGGCTTGTGGGTATCTGATATGATCATTACCTACTGCTGGTGTATTGACGAGTCTTTAGAGTCCCACACAGAGGTTTCCTAACTCAAGAAAAACGAAGTAGGGCACATATGGAGATATGTGCGGGAGCTTGATTAAATACGAGTATGTGATACCGTATTCTAATCTTGCGATATTTGATATCGGTTAGGTTATATGTGATAGAACCGGATTATTAAATCAACTGTTGATTCAATGATTTATGTATATGTTGTTTATTTATATTTGATATTAGCCGGATTATATTTGATATAGCCGGATTATTAAATCAAGTATTGATTTAATAATTTGATATATATATGTTATATATATTAACTAACATTGAATATTTGCCGGTTGTATGTGATATGACCGGATTATTGAATCGAGTGTTGATTTAATAATTTGATATACATATATATATGATATTAGTCGGTTAATATGATATAACCGGATTATTGAATCAAGAGTTGATTTAATAATTTGATATATATTTATATATTTGATATATAATATATATATATATATAAACTAATATCAAGCTCACTTAAGATTTTCTTCTCTTGTTATATATTTATATATGTGTGTGAGATATATATATATATATATATATATATGTATGTATGTATGTATGTATGTATGTATGTATTTTTATATTGTATCATAGTTGATGATACAAGTGGCATGGATGTATGAGAATCACTTATAAGAATATATGAGAAAAGATAATGATAAATATTTTTTTTGGAATTAAAAAGAAAAGGATTTAAGTCATTTCTCAAGATGCTTGCGGAAGCATTGAGAAGCCATGACTCACCTCTTTTTCTTCTTTGATTCTAAGATATTTATCATACACATCTCATCTAATCTCATCACTCACCTCATTGGGGATTCTCTCTCATCCAAGTTTATCCCCTTCATTCTCTCCTCTCCTCTCTAGAGTTTTCTTGAAGGGAGAAAAGAAAAAAGAAGAAAAAGAAGTGAACAAAATTCCTACTTCACCAACCTACACTAATCTAGTCCATTAGTTTAGATTGTTTGCTTCACTAATACCTAGATTAGTTGAGAGTGAGCTTGAGTGAGAAAGACTTCAAGATGGATCATCTTCGGCCTCGAAAACCACAAGTAAGCTCGTTCCTTTCTCAAGTGGAGTCAAAGAAGAGTTCTAGGGACTACTACTTGGAGCTTTAGAAGTGAAGGACCGATCTACAAAGGTTGTAAACCTCCATCACTTAGTTTAGAACTTACATTCCTGCTATTAAACCCTAATTCTCTAGTTAGATTCTAGGTTCGTATACCTTAGATCTCTAGATTTTTAAAAATTGCATACTTGATATTTGTATAAACCTAGTAGAGATGCTAAGACATACTTTCATGGTATCAGAGCCAAGCTAGAGACTTAGGCGTAGTCTAGACAACGTTAAAGTGTTGATCGACGTTTTAAAACCCGTTTTGACAAGTTTCTGTCCATATTTTCAAAAGTTGAAATTTTCCAGATTAAAAATACCCAGAAAATTCAGTAGGTTTTTTTTATGGAGGTACATGAAATACGAGCCCCGAACTCCACTAGATGGTCGCGGAACCGCCGCCTTTACCTTGTATTGGCTGCAGTTTCGCGGTTCATTGGTAGGGTTAGGAGTCGATACTTCTTGTACTGCTTCATTTTAATATTCTGGGTTTTCTGGGAATTTTTAATGAGGCTCAAGTTGTTGAGGTCTCTGTGAATTGGTGGTGTTTGAAATATCAATCGAAATGTTTAATATCGTCTAGATAGTAATGGATATGTGATACAATTTTTGGAATCCACATTGATTAGTTCTGTGAAAACTAGTTATCGTTTTGTAAATCTCGCGTTTTAGTCTCAAGTGATGGATTGCTACGAAGTTTCGATTCGGATCAAAACTCCGTCGCAATCTCGTATCGTACGCGAATAGTCGCCGGGAGACAGTACTAGACAGCCACGCCCTATAGCCCCGACCAAGCGACTATAGGAGAACCCCATGGCCAACTTGGGTGCTCGCGGCCACGGTGTTCCGCCCAAGTGCACTTCGTTGACGGCCTTAGGGTGCGGCCATCTACTAAAGTTCCCGACGAGTATTCGGTCCTATAATCGGGAATCTTGTTAAATTACCCGACTTGTTTTTGAAAAGTGTTTTCAATTCGAGACTTAAATGCAAGATTTATAGGGTTAGGAATGAATTCCAGAATATTTGATATTCTGGGTTTATGATGTCTAAGAATGATGCAGATTCTAATTATTGTAGTTTTCATTTCTTGTCTGCGACCGTAAGTGTAATATGTGGGAGTATCCCTGATCTCATTGCTATACGTCAACGACATTAGGAATATGCATATTTACTTATGTTGATGACATGTGATGTTATTGTGTTGCTGGTTGATATGTTATATTGGATCGTCGTGATTGAATAGCCGGGGGTTTTTGTATGAGATGGGAGTTTTTTAATTTTCATTCATATAAAAATTTGTATATAATATTCTTTTATTGGGACACTTCCGGGTTGAGATTATTGTCACCGTTTGATGTATATTATTTACTTTTCCGCATTAGGATAGACCCAAGACGGGGAGCATAAGTAAACAAGTTCTAGAGTCCAGTGGGAGGCCATCTCGAGTAGTCGAGACCGGGTCGCCTAACTATAAAATTGGCAGAGTTGCCTACCGCTCTCGTAAGGGTCTAGGGATGTGGGCTTGGCTATTCATCATGACCATAGAATCCGTGTTTTTAATTACTGGCTTAATCTAAAACACGGACCTCTTAGTATATCCTATATTTCATATGTTTGCTTCTGTTGTTTTCTGTGATATGATGTGATCATATAACTACTTGAAACGGATGCTACTTACACACACACACACACACACACACTAGTAGACACTATAAATGTTTTGCATCCGCGCTAGTCCTGACCCCTACCTGCCGTAAGTTAAGTAACCTTACGGTAAAGACCCGGGTCTCTGTGGTGAATGCAGACGGCATATATGTGTGTTTTATTTTCATTTCTTCTGTGATATTTAGAAAACATAAATGATGGGACGTCATTAATGAGATTAATGAAAAGAAAAGAAACCTAAAAATGTTGTAAAATCAAAATTTTCAAAAAGGTAGCTCTAGTTTCTTCTTTGCATAGCGGTATTCCATTATGAATATTCAGCACCTCATTCGATGAGGAACGAGCCTAGATCCCTTCACCGGGAATAAGCTCTTTAGCAAAACTAACATATGCTACAACCCACTCGGTTTGTTTTGAAAACTACTCGATTTTAAAGCGGAATTTAAACCACACTTTTTCAAATCACCAGATTCTACAACGATATCAAATTCATTACGCTAAAGGTTTTCTTCAAAATCAGTCGTAACCCTCCATCATTTCAGATAAGTGCTATTTAGTATTCTTATTGCGTTTGTTGACCTTGTCAAGGCGTAGTTGTAATGTTTCGGAAAAATTTGTAGACAATTAATTATTTTATTTTATTTAAAAGATATTATTTTAAATTTATAAATTTGATAAAAAGACTTTTTATAAATGGTTAGGGTATTTAAGTAAAATGATAATTAGTATAGGTAACATTAGTTTGTAAGGAAGGGTTTTAGGGGAAAGTTTAATTTCTATGTGGTATATTGAGTTGAGTGGGGGTTTATGTGCATATTGTGTTAATTATGAGGATAAGGTTATGATGAACCTCACCTACACTACACCAAGAGATGAACCTCAAGCCCACACCTCACCCTTGCACACATGCACATCACCTCTCCATGGTGACACCCCCTCCTCCTTTATCAACACATAACTCCTCTAAATTGTTCAGTTATCAAACTGAAATTAGAATTTCAAAACACTTAGCATAGTGAAGCTTTCCACCCTCATTTAGAATAAAAGAAAGAAATGATAGCTAGAGTCCTTGCACCTTGATTCAAATCTCTCATGTTAGGCTTCTCAACTCCTTGTGCATCTCTTGAAGATTTAGCTAAGTGGAATCCTTTTTATAGGTATAACCCTCAACCTTTCAGGTCTCAATTTGAGTTCTGTATTTGTAGTGTTTACGATATCGGTAAAAACGTATTTTTGTTAGAATTTTAACTCTGTTACTATCTGCTGTAATTATACTAATCCCTAAATAAATCTAACAGTACAGTAGCATGATAATTAGACCTAGAGTTCACCCTAGAAACCCGGAGCTATCCCTACACAATTCGACCGGCGGAAATCTCCATTTTCCCGGTACCGCCGGCTCTTTTATTGACTTGGGTGTTGAGATTTTGTGGGTAGCTCTCTGTAGGTTATGTAGGGTATTTGGTATAATTTGATTTTTCTATATAGTCTGTAAATAAAATTTGGAAGCTAATTGCTTTGCTTTTTATAAAATTTTAACGTATGATACGGACAATTCGTGTCACGTTTTGTGTTTTCTTAAAATACGATGAATGAGGGGTAGCTCTAGTTAGCTTAGGGTCTGTATAGCACACGATATTCTCATGTATCACGTTACGTATGTAAGTTCATTTCGAATTTACATTTTCGCCGTATCGGAATTTAGCCGCTTACATACGAAAGTTATTTTCGATGTTAGGTTCGACCGCAGGGACTTCGGAGGCAGCGAGGAAGGGAAAAGGAGTTATGGGATCTGAGTAGATTACGACTTATTCCAGTGAGTAGACTAAACATCTACCAGGGGATATTGTATGGATGGCGTATAACGCCCAAAACTAGAAATCCTGTCTTATTTGTTTTCCATTCATATTGTTTGCATAATTAAACCTAATATTGCATTGTATGCATTTATGCCTATTAATAACCGTTGCTTAACACCTGCTAGGACACTTGCACTATTACCGATATGTTATGTTGCATTTGCATATGCTTACATGCTACACTACACCCCATCGGTAATTAACATGTCATGTACACATCTAGAACTTGCTATGTTATCTATAATCTATTACGCACTGTTAGTATCATTAATAACTGTTGTTACGCACCATTGCTATTGTTTTGACACATATCATATATCATGTTCATTGCCATTACTTGTATTATGATATATTGGATTATGAGATTTTCCTTGTTTCGAGTTTTATGCATTACTGGTTATATTCTACGGTTCTTCGTGATTGATGTGATATGTCCACCATGAGTTGTTTTTATGGTTTGGTTTTATTCCGAACCAAGTGGGGAGCTATACGGTTACGGATTTTTACGTTATTCAGACTGAGTGGGGGGATATACGGTCGGATATATGGTGGACCCGGTCGAGACAAAGAGGTAGGAAAGCTGCATTAGAGGCGAGGAGCTTAGCGAGGACACTCGATACCGGAGATAGTTTGAGAAACACGGCGGATATCTGGAGAATACCGACCGATATTGTTGGCTATCAGGATCGTTCGGGGAATGATGCCTGCTAAAACTGAAGATCTGTGTCGATATTTGACATGGGATTTGAGGATCGTTATGAAAATGACCAAATATTTTGGAACACTTGATGAGATTTCTGTTTCCTTTTATACCGGCACTATAGTTACATATTCATATTTCATATGTTATCATATATCTTGTTTACCTGATGCATAGTTTTAGTCACTATTTCGTTATGGATACAGTTTCAACTGTTGGGTGTTAGTTTATTCGCTGAGTTGGTAATTCACCTCCGTTGTGCCTTAGTTCCTTGCAGGAGACGTGTAGACGCATAGCTGCGTTGCGGGCACAGATATCACAGCTTTGTCATTTATCTTGCTAGGTGGGTCACATATTTAGTAACCGTCTCTTTTGGGTATTTTGTATCTTATATCTAGTGTCACTCCATCAGACTATGTATATTATTTGACTAAGAACGAGGGTATATTTATATTTGTATTTTGGATTGATTGAGTAGAATTGACTAGTTATGTTTGATTATGCTTTCTGTTACTTTTATGCATGTGATTCTTCGCTTCTGAGCGTCGTATATTATTTGCGTGGGTTGTTTCCGCCGATTGGCGTTAATTTTGCTCCCAAGTAGGGGATGCCATTATATTAAATGTTTATGTACTTGCTTTTCTTAAAGATTACAAAGGAGGTGCTGTCAAAATTTCCAATACTAAAACCAATTGTTTTTACTTTATTTTAAAAACCATTCGACATGCGACCTCATTTTCTTTATTTTTAAAACAGTACTTTCTTATTTCCGCAAACAGGTTTTAGATCTTGGTTTTCTGGCATACTAGAATTGTATCGGCATCTTTAAACGTCACACAATCTAAGCGCCGGTCACGTGCCAAATTCGGGTCGTGATAGTAGTGTGCGGTAGCTGATTAATGCTTATCTGTCGCATTTGATGCGATTGGATTAGGATAGTCGTACGGCCGTGTTGACCTTGTCAAGGGTCCTGCGGGTGGGTTAATTCAATCACGAAATGGCGGGTTGAACTTGACTTGCGGTTTATGATTTGTTGACCTTGTCAAGATCATACACCGCATAAGGTAAAAACAGATATTGGGAATTTGAAGTGTTGAAATTTGCAATGAGATTGCATACCTTCTATATGATAACTGGATCCCGATACCCACTGCGAGTAAGTGTTACTCCTGGGAGAGTTTTCCACTTTACAATTAGCTAATCCAGTAGGTGTCTAAGAAAGGTGTTAATGGGGTTATGCCCCTGCAGAAACGAGGTTATTTAATTAGTTCCATGCGAAAGCATGGGGAGACTCTCTCGGAGTACCAATACCTGACTGACTGACCGATTGGCAAACTTATAGGGTGTAATTAATCTCGGCTAATCTTACTTTTTAGGGTTTGAAGGAAGATTTGATAAAAACAGTGGGAGCCATCATGATTAGATAAAATAATAACCAATCTAATTTTACAAGAGTGCACGCTAAAGTGTTTTCTTCTCTCTTTCCAGGTATCAATCATGTCACGCCTTAATCAAGATAATAATATGGATGTATTGACCGAACCCTCTTATTATACTGGGCTGGAGAATGTTGGTTCCGCTCTATCTTATGACTGTCATAATTCTGAGTAAGGGATGGAGGAATGCAAGGATTCCTACTCAACCCAAACGAAGAAAGAGCATTTTGATGCATCTTCTTCGGGTGTGTTAGTTATTGAGAACTGTTTCTCAGTCTGCTCTACGTCCTGGGTATTAGATACCGGATCAGGATCCTACATTTGTAATATATTACAAGGGTTAAAGAGAAGTAGAAAACTGGGAAAGGGTGGCATGTCTCTCAGAGTAGGGAAAGGAGCAATTGTTGCTGCCGAATCTGTTGGTGAATATCATCTTGTATTGCCAAATGGTAATACATTGATTTTGAACAACCGTTATTACGTACCATCGATGAATTGCAATATAATATCCGTTTCTTTATTAGATAAAGAAGGATATAACTTTGCATTAGAAAAAAATGTTATGAACATTTTTCTAAATCAATTGTTGAATGGGTTTGGTACGTTGTGTAACGGTATATACGTTCTAAATCAAAATACATTTCTAAATATACAGAACACACACAAGAGGAAAAGTTCAGAAATGAACGAAACCTTCTTGTGGCATTGTAGACTTGGACATATCAATTCGACTAGATTAGCTAAGTTGCATAAAAATGGATATTTGAATCCGTTCGAATTTATATCTTATGAAACTTGTCAGTCATGTTTCAAAGGCAAGATGACCAAAACTCTATTTACGGGACACGAAGAAAGAGCTAATGAACTCTTGGGACTGATACATAGTGCTGTATGCGGTCCTATGTCTACACATGCCAGGAATGGTTTCTCGTACTTCATTACATTCACCGATGATCTCTCAAGATTCGAACATGTGTTCCTGTTGAAACAAAAATCTGAAGTTTTTGAGAAATTCAAGGAATATAAGTGCGAAGTAGAGAACCAGACAAATAAAAGTATTAAAATCCATCGATCTGATCGAAGAGGAGAATACTTAAGCACGGAATTCCGAGATTATCTAAAAGAGAATGGGATTCTCTCTCAGCTTACTCCTCCATATACACCACAACACAATAGAGCATCAGAGCGGAGGAATCGCACCCTATTAGATATGGTGCGTATTGCCGAGTTACCTATTTCCTTTTGGAGTTATGCACTTGAGACAGCTGCATACCTATTGAATCAAGTTCCATCAAAATCCGTGCCTAAAACACCATATGAGATATGGAATGGAAAGAGACCATATCTTAAACGAGTTAAGATATAGGGTTGTCTGGCCTTTGTTAAAATACAGAATCTGAACAAACTCGAAGCACGATCAGTTCTTTGCAAGTTTATGGGATATCCAAAGAATTCTCATGGATATCTATTCTACCACAATGAGGAACAAAAGGTGTTTGTTGCTCAACATGCTACCTTTTTAGAAAAGGAATTTCTTATGAAAGAAATTAGTGGTAATGAGGTAGAGCTGGAAGAAGTTCCAGATACACAAACTACAACTGAAGATTTGGTAGAACTGGAGGATTCGATAGTCCCAGACAAACCTCAGCCACTCCGCAGATATAGTAGAGTTCCTCATCCACTTGAGAGATACTACAGTTTTCTCATAGACGGTGGGAGGGAGGATTGCATCATGGAAGATAACCCAACTAGTTTCGAGCAGGCCATCACAAGTAGGGACTCTGTGAAATGGCTGGATGCTATGCGATCTGAGATGGAATCCATGTACACCAACAAAGTGTGGACTTTGGAAGTTGCTCCTGAAGGGGTAAAACCTATTGGGAGCAAATGGATCTTTAAGAAGAAACTTGGTGTAGATGGAAAGGTTGAGACTTTCAAAACTAGACTTGTATCAAAAGGTTTTTGTCAATAACTAGGTGTCGACTATGATGAGACATTTTCTCTAGTGACTATGCTTAAGTCCATCAGGATCCTACTTGCCATTGCTGCATACCATAACTATGAAATCTTACAGATGGACGTCAAGAACGCTTTTCTGAATGGTGATTTAGAAGAGAGAGTGTATATGATACTGCCAGAGGGTTTCATAGACAGTGGGAGCAGCGGAAAGATATACAAGCTTCTTAAATCAATTTACGGATTTAAACAGGTATCGCGGAGCTGGAACATCTGTTTTGATGTAGCAGTCAAAGAGTTTGACTTCATCAAAAACGTAGATGAACCTTGTATATATAAAAAGGTTGTAGAGAGTAAGTTTGTCTTCCTCGTATTGTACGTGGATGACATACTCTTGATAGGAAATAATGTTCATATGCTGCACTCGGTCAAACTCTTCCTATCACACAAGTTCTCCATGAAAGATCTGGGTGATGCCTCCTTCATCCTGGGGATAAAGATCTATAGAGATAGATCTAAAGAATGTTGGAATTGTCCCAATTCAGGTATATAGACACCATACTAAAGAAGTTTAGTATGGAAGATTCTAAGCGTGATAATTTACCTAATTATTCAGGAATCACTCTCTCCAAAAAAATGTCTCCCAAGACTGATTTGGAGAGGGTTCGCATGCAAATGATACCCTATACTTCAGTAGTCGGGTCTATCATGTACGCGATATTATGCACCAGACCGGATGTAGCTTACGCACTTAGTGTGGTAAGTAGGTATCAATCAGACCTTGGGGAGAAGCACTGAATAGTTGTGAAGATCATTCTTAAGTACTTGAGAAGGACTAAAGAAATATTTTTGGTGTATGGTAACGGAGAACTCCAGGTGAAGTCCTTTATCGATTCAAGCTTCCAGAGTGATAAGGAAGACAACAAGTCGGTCTCGGATTTTGTCTTCACCCTCAATGGAAGGGTGGTATGTTGGAAGAGTTCCAAGCAAGATACCGTAGCAGACTCGACGATGGTGGCTGAATACATCACTGCCAACGATGCTGCCAAAGAGGCTGTTTGGATGAAGAAGTTCATTGCTGAACTTGGTGTGGTTCCATCCATTGAGGATCCAATACCCTTATATTGTGATAACAATGGAGCTGTGGTTTTGGCCAAGAAGCCTCGGTCCCATCAGCGATCCAGACATATTCTGAGGCGGTATCACCTGATCCGGGAGATAGTTGATCACCGGGAGATCGAGGTCAGGAGAGTAGATATGAAGGATAACACGGCGGATCCACTCACGAAGGCCCTTCCCCAGACGCAGTTTGAGAGACTTTTTGGGATGTTGGGTATGCGATACTACAACAACTGGCCTTAGTGTAAGTGGGAGATTGTTAGGAATATGTATGCCCCAGAGGCCATTATTGTATTATATAGTGGATGCTTGGACATATATATAGAGGCCTTTCTTGCTCAACATGATAGTATGCTATCTGGTTGCTCTTTATATTAATATGTACACTTGTATTAGTTTACCGTCTCTCTGATACATGTTGATAAAACCCTTAGGATGTTGGCTTGACTACCAGGACTATGATGCAGATCATACTAGTGGGGCTTGTGTATTCCGCAAGCACATCCTTTAACAGTTCCTAGTCGAGGGAGTATCGAGACAGGGCATCGATATTTAAGAATAGACTAGTGTATACGTTTCTTGACCCTATATGGGGCGATGGTTGATCCCATAACCATTGGTGTTTGATATCAAAGATTGTACACATGTGCTCATTAAAGAATGGGTACACCGAACATGACTCGCTGAGAACTCCTAGATGGTACCATACCTATCGTTAGATAGCAGTTCTCTGGTGACACTTGTACAGGTTAGTCTGTAGACCCGAGATCGTCATAGTGTCTTGTGTGGTTCACACTGTACTTTGATTTCCTCCCTACCATGGCTCAAAGGAGTCGTGTAAACAGGTGGATTTTGGGTAAATTCCCGAGTCACATGGAAGCGGTGAGCGATAGGAGGGGTTTCGTCTCTCCCGGTATTGGGAGTTAATGTTGCGCTATGCTTGATTGGTTATAACAGCAAGTCCCTGGTCAGGGCTGATAAGATTTACTGGTAAGTGTTATCAGTAGTTTCTTGAACGGTTATAGGACACACATCGGCATGACTTATCAAGTTGCTGGGGTCTGACGATTCCACCCCAGACTCGATATGTGACATATCAGACGAAGAGACCGGACTGTACGGTAAGTGTTGCTTATAGGCTCTACGGGAGTTTGGACAAGTTTGCTTGTTGATTTTCTATTCGTTCAATACCTGGGTAGCCGTTGCGTCCAGCTAGTACCGTTGACGACTTATGGGTCTCTGATGTGATCATTACCTATTACTGGCATATTGACGAGTCTTTAGAGTCCCACACGGAGGTTTTCTAGTTCAAGCAAAATGAAGTAGGGCACATATGGAGATATGTGTAGGAGCTTAATTAAATACGAGTATGTGATACCGTATTCTAATCTTGCAATATTTGATATTGGTTAAATTATATGTGATATAACCGGATTATTGAATCAAGTATTGATTCAATAATTTATGTATATGTTGTTTATTTATATTTGATATAGCCGGATTATTAAATCAAGTGTTGATTTAATAATTTGATATATATATATGTGTGTGTGTGTGTGTTATATATATTAACTAATATTGAATATTTGCCAGTTGTATGTGATATGACCGGATTATTGAATCAAGTGTTGATTTAATAATTTGATACACACACATACACACACACACACACATATATATGATCTAACCAGATTTTTGAATCAAGAGTTGATTTGATAATTTGATATATATTTATATATTTGGTGTGTGTGTGTGTATATATATATATTAACTAATATCAAGCTCACTTAAGATTTTCTTCTCTTGTCAAATATATATATTGTATCATGATTGATAATACAAGGGACATGGATGTATGAGAATCACACATAAGGACATATGAGAAAAGATAATGATAAACATTTTTTTTGGAATTAAAAAGAAAAGGATTTAAGTCATTTCTCAAGATGCTTGTGGAAGCTTTGAGAATCCATGACTCACCTCTTTTTCTTGTTTGATTCTAAGATATTTATCATACATATCTCATCTAATCTCACAGTCACCTCATGGTTGATTCTCTATCATCCAAGTTCATCCCCCTCATTCTCTCCTCTCCTCTCTAGAGTTTTCTTAAGGTGAGAAAAGAAAAAAGAAGAAAAAGAAATGAGCAAAATTCCTACTTCACCAACCTACACTAATCTAGCCCATTAGTTTTGTTAGTTATATGTATGCCCTAGAGGCCATTACTGTACATAGGATGTATATTGTAGTGGATGCTGGGACATATATAGGGAGGACTTCCTTGCTCGACATGATAGTATGCTATCTGGTTACTCTTTACCTTAACGTGTATACTGATTGTCTCTCTGTTACATGTTGGTAAAGCCCTTAGGATCTGTACTTGACTACCTCGACTATGATGCGGATCATACTAGTGGGGACATGGTAGTCCATAAGTACATCCTTCAAAGTCCCTAGTCGAGGGTGTATCGAGACGGGGCATCGATATACCAGAGTAGACTAGCGTATACCTTCTCGACCCATACAGATGGGCGATGGATGATCCCATATCCATTGGTGTTTGACATCAGAGATGATGTACGGGTGCTCAGTAGAGACTGGGTACACTGGACGGACTCGCCGAGAACTCCCAGATGGTATTATACCTCACGTCAGATGGCAGTTCTCTGGTGACACTGGTACAGAGTAGTCTGTTGACCCGAGATCGTCATAGAGTCTTGTGTGGTTCCCACTGTGCTTTGATTTCCATCTTACCACGTCCAAGAGGGAATGCAAAACGGTGGTTTTTGGGTACAGTCCCGAGTCACATGGAGGCAATGAGCGATAGGAGGGGATTCGTCTCTCCCGATATAGGGGGTTGATGTTGCGCTGTGTTCGATTGGCTATAACAGGAAATCCCTGGCCAGGGTTGCTGAGATTTACTGGTAAGTGTTACCAGTAGTTTCTCGAACAGTTATAGACCTCATATCGACACGACTTATCGAGCTATTGGGGTCTGACGTTTACCACCCCTAGGCGAGATATGCGACAGATCAGACGATCAGACCGGATTGTACGGTAGTGTTACTGGTCGGATTCGCAGGAGTGTGAGCGGGCTTGCTCGTCGATCTTCAGATCGCTCAATACCCGGGTGGCCGTTACGTTTAGCAGACCGCTTGTGGCTTGTGGGTGTTTGATATGATCATCGCCTGCTGCCGGCGTATTGACGAGTCTTTAGAGTCCTACACAGAGGTTTCCTGGCTCAAGCGAAACGAAATAGGAGCGCATATGAGATATGTGCGGGACCGAGAATAATGCGTGTATGTGATACCGTATTCCATTCTCGCGATGAATGTATCGATTAGGTTATATGCGTTATACCCTAGTTATCGAATCAAAGGTTGATTTGATAAGCCGATACATTGAATACTAGTCGGTTATATACGATATGACCGGATTGTTAAATCAAGTGTTGATTTAATGATTTGATGCATAATTATATATTTGATATATTACTTTGCATCAACTAGTACCGGTTTACTTAAGATGGATTTTCTCACTCGGATTGTGCGCATTACATATGCGATATGATTTTGTGCACTTGATTGTATCATGTTTGATGATACATGATTACTTGGTTAAGTGCAAAGAATAAACCATGGTTAAAAGAATGGTTAGGGTTTCATTTCCTTTATTTATTCATTTATTTATTTGTTTATTTATTTTTGATAAATGAATAAAAGAAAAGAGAAAAGAATGGTGGCTAATTTTGTTCTTTAGTTGAAGCTTCATGAAGCTTTGTTCAAGTCAACCATTCTTATCTCATTCTTAACCCTAACCATTCCCACTAACCATGATTCATTCTCTACACTTGACTAGGGTTAATATTATGATAAGTATTGTTATTCTTTTCTTTCTTGAATAATCTTATCACAATATTCTTCTTCTTCCTCCATTTCTTCAAGTGAAGAAAGCTTGCCCCATCAATGGCAAGTGATGGAAATGAGTGAGAAATCCAAAACTAAAGTCTACCCACTTCCTATTTCTTCATCCTCTACCTCTTGCCAAGTAGTAGAGTGTGTTTTCTTCACAAGTTTCATGACTTGGTGAAGTGAGAGCTTGATCTTGCGATGCTTCGACGTAGATCATCTTCGGTATGGACATCGACGACCTAGCTTGCCCATTCTCCGACGAAGCCGATCCTAGAGCCCGGATTTGACTTGGACAGCGGAGAGGACATCGTTGCGGAGCTATGGAGGTGGAGCACCGGATCTACAAAGGTTGTATTTCCGTATTCTCATTAGTTAAGTGTTAACTAGTTCTTTTTCGCCTAGAAATCTAGCCAACGATCCGTACTTTAGGGTTTGTAGGCAACATAATTTTTGAAATTGCCATGGTTGATGGCTTGGGAGACCTCTCTAGTGTGCCTAGGAACCCTACAGTGGTATCAGAGACTAGCTAGAGCCTTAGGCGATGCGTAGACGGAGTTTGAAGTCCGATCGAACCGAAACCCAAACCTTAGAATGCTCTCTGTACTTTTTTGAAATTCGTGGATTTTTGAGAATTAAAAATATGCAGAAAAATCAGCAGGAAATTCTAAGAATTACGGTGCAAAAATTACCTAATGATCTTTCTAAAGTGCGGCGGAACCGCGGCATTAGCGTGCTAATGCGGCCCTTCCGTCGCACTTTTGTCTTATTAGGCATTCAATTTTGCACAGTAATTCCTATTTTGCAGTGTTGGTTTTCCTGGAATATTTTTTTTCTGAAATCAAGAGTTGAGTATTTTAGGTTGTATAGGGGGTTCGTACATACGATCGGATTATCAAATTTTGTCTATGTGGCTTTCCGGATAAATTTTAGAATATGTTAAAAAGTCCGACCGGATATAAATACCCAATTTTTCCCCTGTCGGGAAATTTCCAAGTGTTGGATTTTTCCGTAGTTTAACGACGTTCTAAGTAGTGCAAGTAACGCGATGGTCCCTCTAGAAGACAACAAACCTTAACTCGATTATGTGACCGTCTTGAACTGCCCTTTGAACCTTCGGGTTTGGGGCAGTACGGCATGCCACATGTGAGGCGTTGGCTTGACCCTTCTACGGCTGGACCGTTGCTACTGAGGCACGAACTGAATGTTGTTAGACTTATTTCATGTGTTGATCTGTATCGGGAAAACTTGGGTGTTCGATTGTTCGATCGGAAAGTTTGACATTTTCCATTTATCCGGAATGGGATACAATAATTGGAATTCACAAGTAGTTATGAGATAACTAAATGAATGTTATAAACGTAGCAATTTAGTCTCACATGATCGGTTGCCACGGAATTTTGATGTGATCAAAAGTCCGTCGCAATCACATAGCGTACGCGGATACTCGCCGGATAAACTTGATAGACAGCTTCACTCCATAGCCCCGACCAAGTGACTGTAGGAGAACCCCGTCGCCGAAAGCATCCGTTCGGGTGCTCCCGGTAACGGTGTTCCGCCTTGGTGCACTTCGTCGACGGTATCGGGGGTGCGACTGTCTACTGAAGTTTGCGACGAGCATTCGATCAGGATGTCGGGAATCTTGTTGAATTACCCGACTTGATATTGAAAAGTGTTTTCGATAATGAGACTAAAATGCGGGGTTTATAATTGTTAGGCATGCGATGTCTTAAGAATTCATTTGGTCAGGCATGCGATGTCTGAGGTGGTTGCGGATTCCAACTGTTGTAGTTTTACACTTTCTTTTCTGTGACCGTAAGTGTAATATGTGATATCGCCGGTTTCGTTGCTATATGTCAACGACAATTGGGATGCGCATATTTACTTACGTTGATGACATGTGATGTTATGTGTTGCTGGATATGTTATATTGGATCGTCGTGTTTGAATAGCCGGGGGTTTTTATGTGAGATGAGTGTTTTTCATTTTCATTCATGTAAAAACTTGTATGTAATATTCTTTTATTGGGGCGCTTCCAGGTTGCGGGAGTTGTCACCTGTTGTATATTATTTACTTTTCCGCACTAGGATAGACCCAAGGAGGGGAGCACAAGTAACCGGGTTCTGGAGTCCAGTGGGAGACCAACTCGAGGAGTCGAGTCCGGGTCTCCTAACTCTAGAATTGGTAGGGTTGCTTGCCGCTCTCGTAGGGGTCTTGGGGTGTGGGTTTGGCTATTCATCACGACCGTGGAATCCGTGTTTTATACTGGCTCGTATTGAAAACACGGACGTCCTAGTATATCCAATATTTCATATGTTTCTTCTGCTGCGATATCTGTGATGTGATCATGTGATGTTTCTGTGATGGATATAGTATATAGTATATATGATATATTATATAGACGTTACTTATGTTTTACACCCGCGCTAGCCCTGCCCTGCTCTGTCGTTAGTTACCTAACCTAACGGTGCACGAGGGGACATCGAGGCGAATGCGGATGGCATAAGTGTACGTCGTATTTATCTGTGATGTTTAGGTACATAATTGATGGGACTTCATTAATATGATTAATGAAATAAAAGAAACCTAAGATGTTGTAGAATCGAATTTCAAAATAAAACAGGTAGCTACAGTTCTTGCTTTGCACAGTGGTATATATGATATATCCTGCACCTTATTCGATGAGGAAAGGACCGAGATCCCTTCACCGGGAGTGACTCCTTTAGCAATAACTGGCAGATGCTACACACTCGGTTTGTCTTTTGATTGCTTTTAAGAGTTTTTGCTTTGCACAGTGATATATATGATATATCCCGCACCTCATTCGACGAGGAAAGGACCGACGATACCTTCACCGGGAGTGACTCCTTTAGCAAAACTAGAAAAGCCTCAAAAACACTCCATTTTAAAATTCATTCGATCCTACAACGATATCAAGTTCATTACGCAATAGGTTTTCAGAAAAACCTGTCGTAGCCCTCCGTCATTTCAGATAAGTACTGGTTAGTATTCGTGCTACGTTTGTTGACCTTAGCCAAGGCGTAGTGTGCGGTAGCTGATTAGTGCTTATCTGCTAGCATATGATGCGATTGGATTAGGGTATTCGTACGGCGTTGTTTGGCCTCCGTCAAGGGTCGTGCGGGTGGGTTTAATTCAATCAGGAAATGACGGGTTGAACTTGACTAGCGGACTATGGGTTGTTTGGCCTCCGTCAAGGTCATAGCGAGCTAGGGGCAAAATATTATCGGGAATTTCAAGTGTTGAAATTTGCAATGAGATTGCATACCTTCTATGAGATAGTTGGATCCCGATACCCGCTGTGAGTAAGAGTTACTCCTGGGAGAGTTTTATACATTACAATTAGCCGATCAAGTAGGTGTCTAGAAAGGTGTCAACGGGGTTACGCCTCTGGGAAAACGAGGTTTACATTAATTAGGTCCGTGCGAAAGCACGGGGGACCTCCCTCAAAGTACCGACACTGGCCTGGCTGAAAGATTGGCGAACTTGTAGTGTGTAATTAATCCCGGCTAGTCTTTCCTTTTAGGGTTTGAAGGAAGATTTGATAAAAAGCAGTGGGAGCCATCCTGATTAGATAAAATAATAACCAATCTATTCTTGACAGAGCGCACGCTGAGTGTTTTCTTCTCTCTCTCTCCACGTAGCGACCATATCACGCCTTAATCAAGATAATAATACGGAATACTGACCGAACCCGCTTGTTATACTGAGCTGGGGAACGTTGGTCCCGCTCCAACTTATAATTGTTATAAGACAGAGCAGGAAATTGGGGAATACCAGATTTCCCGTGCCGCCCAAACGAAGAGAGTGCATGCTGATGCATCATCTTCGGGTGTGTTCATTACAAAGAACTGTTTCTCAGTATCCTTTACGTCCTGGGTATGTGATACCACATCAGGATCCCAGATATGTAATCTGTTACATAGGGCTACAGAAAGGTAGAGAACTGAGAACGGGTGATAAGTTTCATGAGGCAGAAAACGGGACAAGAGTTGCAGCCAAGTCTGTTGGTCACTATCACCCTGTATTACCAATACATTGATTCTGAACGAATGTTATTAGATACCGAACCTGATATACCAAATCATATCACTCTCTTTGTTAGAAAAGAAAGGATATAATTTTGTATTGTTGGATAATGTTTTGAACATTTCCTATATCAAAAGTTGATCGGATCAGGCACGTTATCTAAAAGCATTAATGTTCTAAATCAAACTACAGTTCTTAGTATATGGAACACACACAAGAGGAAGAGTTCAGAAATGAACGAATCCTACTTGAGGTATTGTAGACTAGGTCAGATCAATGTGACCCGACTAGCTAGAGTTACATATAGATGCATATTTAAATCAGTTTGAATTTACATCTTGTGAAACTCGCCAGTCATGTCACAAAGATAAGATGACCATAGCTCCGTTTACTGGAAACAGAGAAAAAGTTAGTAAACTCTTGGGACTGATACATGTTGATGTATGTAAGGTCCCCTGTCTACACATGCCAGGACTGGTTCTTTATACTTCATTACGTTCTCTGATGATCTCTTTAGATTCAGACATATGTTCCTGTTGAAACATGAGTCCGAACCTTTTGAGATATTCACGGAATATAAGTTAGAAGTAGAGAACTAATACGGGTATAAGTATTATGTCCTATGATGAGATCAAGGAGAAGAATACTTAAGCACGGAAATCCTGGACTATTCTAAAGGAGAATGAGATTCTCTCTCAGCATTACTCCTCCGTATACACCATTGCAAGATGGTATATCGGGGCGGAGCAATCACACCCTATATGATATGGTGTGCTCTATGATGAGTACTACTGAGTTACCTATTTCCTTTTTGGGAAATATGCGCTTGAGAAGCTGCATACCTATTGAATAGGGTTCGAATCAAATCAGTTGCCTACCGCTTCATATGTGATATGGAAAGGGAAGAGCCCATCTCTTAAGATAGTTAAGATTTGGGGTTGTCCGGCCTATGTCTGAAAGCAAAATCCGGACAAGCTCGAGGCAAGATCTGTTATGTACAACTGGAAAGGTTCCAGCTATACAAACTATAGCAGATGATTTGGTAGAACCAAAGGATTCAATAGATACCAACGAACCTCAGCCTCTCTGCCGATCTAGTAGGGTTCCTCACCCACCTGAGAGATACTTCTGTTTCTCTATGACAGTGGGAGCGAGGATTGCATCATGAGATGATGACCCAACTAGTTTCGAGCTGGCCATTAGGAGTAAGACTCTGTAAGAATGGCTGGATGCTTAGCGATCTGAGATGGAATCCTTATACACCAACAAAGTATGGACTTTGGTTGCTATATCTGAAGGGTTAAATCCCCATCAGGAGCAGGTATATCTTGAGAAGATTACTTGGTGTACATGGAAAAGTTGAGACTTTCAAAGCTAGACTTGTTAAAAGTTTGCATCATTGACCAGGTGTGGATAATGATGAAACCTTTTCAAGTAGCTATGCTTAAATCCATCCAGATCCTACTTGCCACGGCTACATACCATAACTACGATATCTGGCGGTTGGGTGCCATGATTGCTTTTCTAAATGATGATTTAGAAGAGTGCGTCTGTAAGTACACAGCCAGAGGGCTTCGTAGACAGTGGGAGCAGCGGAAACGTGTGCAAGATGCTTTATAGGATAAAGCAGGCATCGCGGAGTTGGAACGTCTGTTTTGATGAAGCAGTCAAAGAGTTTGACATCATCAAAATGGTAGATGAACCTTGTATAAACAAAAAGGTAGTAGGGAGTATGGTAACGATCCTCGTAGAGTACGTGGATGACATACTCTTGATAAGAAAGGAGTTTCTTATGCTACGCTCGATCAATCTCCGTTTATCACAAAGATTCTCCGTGAAGGATCAAAGTGATACTTCCTAAATCCTGGATTTTGGATCTATGAGATAGATCTAAATGGATGTTAGAATTATCACTAGATGTAGTGAGACGGTATCAACCGATCCTGGGGAGAATCACTGGAAGGGTTCCAGGGTGATAAAGACGACTGAATGTCAGTCACAGGCATTGTCTTTACCCTCAGTGGAGGGACGGTATGTTGGAAGAGTTCCAAGCTGGATACCGTGACATACTAGACGATAAAGGCAGGATACATCGCTACTTAAGATGCTACCAAAGAGGCTGTTTGGGTGTATATTGGTTCATGAGATGAACTACGTTCCTACCATTGTGTGACAATGGAGTTGTGGCTTATGCCAAGGAACGCCGGTCCCATCAGTGATCCAGACATATTCTATGGCAGTATCACTTGATCATGGAGATGGTTGATCTCCAGGGAGATCGAGGTTAGGAGAGTAGGCACAGAGGACAACACAGCGGATCCACTCACAAAGGCCTGTTCCCAGAGAGAGACACTTTTATGGGATAGTTGAGTATGAGATACTTCAAACCACTGCTACAGATGGCCCTAGTGCAAGTGGGAGATTGTTAGTTATATGTATGCCCTAGAGGCCATTACTGTACATAGGATGTATATTGTAGTGGATGCTGGGACATATATAGGGAGGACTTCCTTGCTCGACATGATAGTATGCTATCTGGTTACTCTTTACCTTAACGTGTATACTGATTGTCTCTCTGTTACATGTTGGTAAAGCCCTTAGGATCTGTACTTGACTACCTCGACTATGATGCGGATCATACTAGTGGGGACATGGTAGTCCATAAGTACATCCTTCAAAGTCCCTAGTCGAGGGTGTATCGAGACGGGGCATCGATATACCAGAGTAGACTAGCGTATACCTTCTCGACCCATACAGATGGGCGATGGATGATCCCATATCCATTGGTGTTTGACATCAGAGATGATGTACGGGTGCTCAGTAGAGACTGGGTACACTGGACGGACTCGCCGAGAACTCCCAGATGGTATTATACCTCACGTCAGATGGCAGTTCTCTGGTGACACTGGTACAGAGTAGTCTGTTGACCCGAGATCGTCATAGAGTCTTGTGTGGTTCCCACTGTGCTTTGATTTCCATCTTACCACGTCCAAGAGGGCGTGCAAAACGGTGGTTTTTGGGTACAGTCCCGAGTCACATGGAGGCAATGAGCGATAGGAGGGGATTCGTCTCTCCCGATATAGGGGGTTGATGTTGCGCTGTGTTCGATTGGCTATAACAGGAAATCCCTGGCCAGGGTTGCTGAGATTTACTGGTAAGTGTTACCAGTAGTTTCTCGAACAGTTATAGACCTCATATCGACACGACTTATCGAGCTATTGGGGTCTGACGTTTACCACCCCTAGACGAGATATGCGACAGATCAGACGATCAGACCGGACTGTACGGTAGTGTTACTGGTCGGATTCGCAGGAGTGTGAGCGGGCTTGCTCGTCGATCTTCAGATCGCTCAATACCCGGGTGGCCGTTACGTTTAGCAGACCGCTTGCGGCTTGTGGGTGTTTGATATGATCATCGCCTGCTGCCGGCGTATTGACGAGTCTTTAGAGTCCTACACAGAGGTTTCCTGGCTCAAGCGAAACGAAATAGGAGCGCATATGAGATATGTGCGGGACCGAGAATAATGCGTGTATGCGATACCGTATTCCATTCTCGCGATGAATGTATCGATTAGGTTATATGCGTTATACCCTAGTTATCGAATCAAAGGTTGATTTGATAAGCCGATACATTGAATACTAGTCGGTTATATACGATATGACCGGATTGTTAAATCAAGTGTTGATTTAATGATTTGATGCATAATTATATATTTGATATATTACTTTGCATCAACTAGTACCGGTTTACTTAAGATGGATTTTCTCACTCGGATTGTGCGCATTACATATGCGATATGATTTTGTGCACTTGATTGTATCATGTTTGATGATACATGATTACTTGGTTAAGTGCAAAGAATAAACCATGGTTAAAAGAATGGTTAGGGTTTCATTTCCTTTATTTATTCATTTATTTATTTGTTTATTTATTTTTGATAAATGAATAAAAGAAAAGAGAAAAGAACGGTGGCTAATTTTGTTCTTTAGTTGAAGCTTCATGAAGCTTTGTTCAAGTCAACCATTCTTATCTCATTCTTAACCCTAACCATTCCCACTAACCATGATTCATTCTCTACACTTGACTAGGGTTAATATTATGATAAGTATTGTTATTCTTTTCTTTCTTGAATAATCTTATCACAATATTCTTCTTCTTCCTCCATTTCTTCAAGTGAAGAAAGCTTGCCCCATCAATGGCAAGTGATGGAAATGAGTGAGAAATCCAAAACTAAAGTCTACCCACTTCCTATTTCTTCATCCTCTACCTCTTGCCAAGTAGTAGAGTGTGTTTTCTTCACAAGTTTCATGACTTGGTGAAGTGAGAGCTTGATCTTGCGATGCTTCGACGTAGATCATCTTCGGCATGGACATCGACGACCTAGCTTGCCCATTCTCCGACGAAGCCGATCCTAGAGCCCGGATTTGACTTGGACAGCGGAGAGGACATCGTTGCGGAGCTATGGAGGTGGAGCACCGGATCTACAAAGGTTGTATTTCCGTATTCTCATTAGTTAAGTGTTAACTAGTTCTTTTTCGCCTAGAAATCTAGCCAACGATCCGTACTTTAGGGTTTGTAGGCAACATAATTTTTGAAATTGCCATGGTTGATGGCTTGGGAGACCTCTCTAGTGTGCCTAGGAACCCTACAAGTTTAGCATGTTTGCTTCACTAATACCTTGATTAGTAAAGAGTGAGCTTGAGTGAGAGAGATTTCAAGGTGGATCATCTTCGGCCTCAAAGACTACAAGCAAGCTCGTTCCTTTCTCAAGTGGAGTCAAAGAAAAGTTCTAGGGACTACTACTTGGAGCTTTAGAAGTGAAGGACCGGTCTACAAAGGTTGTAAACCTCCATCACTTAGTTTAGAACTTATATCTTGCTACTAAACCCTAATTCTCTAGTTAGTTTCTAGGTTAGTATACCTTAGACCTCTAGATTTTTTTAAATTGCATACTTGATACTTGTATAAACCTAGTAGAGGTGCTAAGACATACTTTCAAGAACAGACGTCTGAAACTTTACCAAAATAAATACCAACGACTATACTTTCAAAAACGTTTCTTCTTCAGACGTGTGTCGTGCCCTTCTTCAGACGTCTGAAATACAAAGCAACTGACGTCCGAAGAACCAAAAAATCCAACCCGAGACTGGCGGTATGACGTTTGTTAAGAAAACTGACGTCTGTTTCATCGACAGACGTCTAAAGTACATTGAGACAAACGTTTGAAGGCCAAAAACTGCAGAATTATCTTTATTTAAAGAAAATAAGCTTGATCACTACGACAAACGTCTGAAACACAACTGGACTAACGTCTGAAGTTCAAAAACCCTGTTATTCAGATATTTCTGATATTTTAAAAAAAGTAAACAAACGTCTGAAGAACAAAAAGACAAACGTCTGTTTTGGCACAAAAACTGAAATTTGGGTTTCATAAAACGGAAAACTATGAAAACGAAAAACCCGATGTTTGTAAAACTTTTGTGCATGCATGTGTGAGTGTTTCAAGAGCTCTAATTGATATAAGCATAATCTATAGAGTACTTATATAGAATCCTATATCGATGTCGTATTTTTTCGAAAACTTGAATTTCCGACACTTTAACACGAGCTCTTGAAATTTAGGGAATCGCTTGATCTTCAACTTGACTTCGACGCTTGAACACTTGGGTTCTAGCTTCTTAGATATTTGTAGCTTGAATTCTTAAACACTTATTTCTCGGCTATGCAGGTTGAACGCACGAAGATTGAATTGGCAATTTGAGAACCTCTCATCCATATTCCTCCAACCTCCATTATATATATCGTTTAAGCTTGTTTTCCTCCATCCTTCGTTATAGAGTTTCGTCTCAAGATAACCGATAACCCGAAATGCAATCTCAAAGACCAAACTCATCATATACAGTGTTATGAAATATAATCAAGTTAATAAATTCAAGTATATGAATTCATTGTTTTTGATATCACAATCATCAATAGTATATCAATATCAAGATATAACTCAAACTTAAAGCATGAGATATTGATATACTAAATATATATACATGTTATAAGAGCAACAAGATATAGATCATGTGTATATACAAATTCATATTATGAATTACCAAAACAATGAATGAGAGCAATATATCGATATCAAAAATATAACACAAGTATAATATAAGATATTGATATATTACTCGGTATACACAAGATATAGGAGAAGCAAGCTAAACAACAAGTAAATATGAGTTTAGTGTCGATAGGATAAAGCAAGATAAGTAAGTGACACTAAATGAATTATTCATGTTTAAGATATCATCAAAACTAAATGAAAGGATCATCAAAAACTATAAGCTATCAATCTCCCCATTTTTTATGATGGCAAAATATGAATAGGACATAGTATATTTAAATTAAATAAAACCAAATATCCAATATCGATATACTAAAACTCCTATTATTCTCTCCCTTTTTGACATAATCAAAAAGGATATTTACGAAATTTAGATCGTTTGAACTACTCCCCCTAAACATATGCGTATACCTAAAGCGAATCAAACGTTTGAATCACTCCCACTAAATAAATGCATATGAGAACACTAGAAAATGGATACGAGCACAAGCAAAATGCAAATTTTGAAAATGAAGCTCAACTCGTATCCAAAAGCATGTATATAAGAATACATGCAAGGTAATGCAAGTATACATGCACAACAACCATATGAAAGAGATTACCAAGTTCTAAAGGCACGTGGAGACAAGCATGAGTAATCAATGATGTGCAAAATAAGGAGTGTACGCATACAAGGTGTGTGTGCAAGAAGAAAGGATGTTCAAGTTAAAGCAAGCACACACGAAATAGGGAATGGATACAACTAAGTAAAATAAGAATTTTGAAAATGAAACTCAACCCATATCTAAAAAGCATGTAATGAAACAATACACAATGAAAAGTTCAAAAACATGCGCTAACTCATAAAAAGAAAAAACAAGTTTTGAAACTTATGAGTTAGAATACATGTAGTAATACGAATCATAGGATATTGATGAAAAACATAATCGTATTACGCATGTACATAGTGTGTGTGTGTTTCTTTAAAAGCATGGAATTTTAAAATGCACACAACACAAGAATTGGGAAGTAAATACGAAAAGTTAACCTCATAAGCGTGAGATTTACCTCCCTAAACGCTTGAATCACTCAAGTGCGAGAAGCAAGCCCAAATGATCGATTCATGAGTCCTATCTCACAATCACTTGAATACCAAACCATTAGAGCTCAAAAGTAATATATTGTGGAATACAAGTGATATAATTTAAATGATACTAAACTCATGAATAGATCAAACTATGCATAAGGGAACCAAGATGAAACTAATTGAAAGGTTCACAAGTGCAATCAACTCACATAAATAGATACCAATTGAAAACAATATGAAACCAATTGGAAATAATTGAAAACCGTATGTGAGTGCAACTATAAGTAACTGTCTTATCTTAAGTATCGACTCCCTAGTGAAGGGTCTCTAATTCTCTCCGCTATATCCACAGGGTTCGTTGTAATTAACGAAATCTACAAGTGGGTCCTCTAAAAGGATTGCAGAAGACATTTAGCAAGATAAGCTAAGAATTCAATACCAATGAATAATTTTACTCATGCAAGAAGTGTGCGCGCAACAATTAGACAATTTTAAACATAAACACACATCAACAAGGCACAAAGCAAATATACCAATTGGAAATTGGTTCAAGTTAAAACATGTGTCAAATTTATCCATTGAAAAAATATGTGAAACAAATTAAAGCTATATGGATACAAACTCTCACTTATAAGATTTAAAAAAAAATTAAGCAAGTGAAAGGGGTTTATGGCAAGAAAACACAATGATATGCAAATCTAAACTAATTTTCAAACCAAGTTGTGCTCAAGTTTAAAAGATCACAAGTTTAAAAACAAATGAGCACAAGAGTTCACATATGAGGAAAGAATGATACTAATTGTAAATGTCAATTGAAATATCCTATGAATAGCATCTCATATATGAACAAAAGCATAAAAAGGATAAGCAAGAATAACATATATGCATCACAAGGGGTATATCAAGATAAAATATACTCAAATGGAATATCAACATTAAATTTAAATGAATAGGCGATATTCTAAAATGAGTATAGAAAAGAAATATGATACCCCACAAATTGATGAGCTATAGCACGTTTTCCATTGGATTGCTCTTTGCTCATCACGCTCCCGAATCCCTGAGTCGTCAATTGGTCCCTACCTACAAAATAAGGTACGGATGGGGATTTCCGTATCCAAGTCTTCTTAGATCTAATTGGGTTAGTTTTGGAAACCCAAACCAAGTTGGCATGCATAAAAATATTCTTCTTTAAACTACATGCAAATACCAAATGACCATGCGCACCACAAAAATTAAAAGTATGAGTGTGTGCAAGCATGGTAGTCCTAAAAGTGTCAAAACACGTATGAGATAAAGAAAGAGAATAATGTGCATGCTTCTTAAACAATTGTCTCAAACAAAATCTATATAAATATGCATGAATATGAGCATGAGATTTAGTAGAAATGGAAGTATGTTTAACACGTCTAGACGAAGATAGTTTTTGAAATTTCAAATTTTTAAAGCTGACTCCTCTTCGGTTTAAAACAATCTTTTCCTTTGCTAACTAAAGAATTAACATTTGAAAAGTTAGCAAGTGAAGAACTCAAAATCTTATTTTTCTTCTTGAGAGAAACATTTTCCAAAATAAGCTATTCTTGAGATAAAATAGATGATTTTAAATTATCGATCTCACTTTTAGAACTTGAAATCAGATCGATGTTTTCTTTTCTCAAGATTTCACAAAATAACAGCAAGTTCTCGTTTTCTTTCCTAAGAGATGAAAAATCATAAACCAATGCATCATGAGAATCAAGAGAAGATTTCAACAAATCAATATCACATTTAAAATTTGAAATCATATCATCGTTTTCCCTTCTCAAAACATTGCAAGCGGAGACCAAATTTTCATTTTCTACTTTCAAAGCATTAAAGGAAACACATTGTAAATCAAGTTTTGAAAGTAGCCCATTCTTCTCAATTTCTAATTTATCAATCAAAGTTTTTTGAGAATCATGGGTCAAGGTAAAAGCGCTACATTTGGTAATCAAGATTTTGTTCAAAGTCTCAAAATAATTACAAAAATAAATCAAATCATTTTTCTTATCAACGAGAGAAGAATTTTGCTCATCTAACAAATTATTTATAAAAGACGTCAAATTAAAACTATAATGAATAATATTGAAAGCTACTAGCAATTGATCATGGGTAAGTATATGATAATCAAAAGATGGATTACTTACAACCCAAGATCAAGACATCCCTTATCCGACTCCATAGAGTTGGATCATTTCTTTTAATTCACATCTTGTTGAGATGCCTCCAACGTCGTTATTTGAGTCGTTCTTTCGGCATTCTCCCTTTCTTTGCATACGGTTTGCTCTCCATAGATTTGCTCCAATGAGCACCATAAATATGAGCCATCTTGCAAGATGAGACATTGTTAAGAATATCAATATTTAAAGCACAATGCAAAATTTTAATTGCTTTAATGTTCAAAACAAAGGAATCTTTTTCATGAGTGCTCCATTTAGATTTAACAATAGATGGAATAGAATACTCACAATCTACTTTGTCACGACCCGAAAAGAGCACATGACCGGTATAAGGATTACATGAAGTCAAGTGGACCCCATCGTAACCCAAGTAAGCCAAAACCAGGAATCTAAACCATATATATAAGGAAATAGATAGTAATATGTAAATGTGAAGTTTTAGAATTTTTCTATAAAAATTAAAGCTTGTTTCAAAAAATTATTTGAAAAAAACCGATACAATAATAAGTATATAACAAGAATCGCCACATACGGGAGCTAAATTATCGCCCAAACGGCAGAATCACAACCACGCAGTAATATACGACGCCAAACAACGAAGGATCAATAAAGCGGAAAGTAAACAACACAAATATACATCAAGTCGACTTCCACACGAGTCTGGCCACAACAAAATATACAAATCTAAGGTTTCGACAAAACTAGACTTGGTCTTTGATGGAGTACTTCCAGATACAAATAGGTATAAGGCAAAAGCCGATAAAAAAAAGAAACCCACCAACTCAATATCCGCAACCACATCCAAAAGATAGCAAACGTACCCAATCACCTGCTATGGATCCAAATAGTCAAACCTTCAAAGAACTATGGCACAACGGGGGTGGGTTGCCAACTCATGAGTAGAATTATATAACAAGTTAGAAATCGCATGGATAAGTGGTGAAACAACTAAGCATAATAAATATGTACATCAAGGAGGATAATAAGCACGTACCGAAAGTTCAAGCGATGAAGTAATAATGATAGTAAGCCTTTATGTGCAACTCATATACCGCTATCCTAACATGTAAAATATGAATCTGTGTGTGGTTATCGTGTCAACATCAAGTAATCCGTATCTGGCCCGGTATAGGCACAACGTAACCACAAGCATTCGAAAGCACGCGAGTTCAGGAAGCAAATACAAACCGCGAAAAGAAACGCTAACAATCAACAATCGTCGATACCTTACTGCATATATATACAACGGTGTCAGATCACGATCACCGTAGTCATAATGCAATATCTATAGCACAGGACCAACATAAACACAATCAAAACCATAATACATATATAGCATCCATCCATATGCAATCATATAAGAGTAGCTGGAAGATGTATCTATATAAAATCCTTTCAAAATAGCCATGTTGTACATATATAGCGGCATATGTAGCGGGCGTTGTTTTGAAAAGAAAAATATGCATCTCGTTTAAGGTATATGTCCCGCTTTTTTGAAAATGATTTATTTAAAAAAGGGTTTTCTTTTGTAAAAGTCAATGCCGATTTTAGACATGTGAAAAATAGTGAGACTATAGCTCAATTGAAAAGCTCTTTAGAATACATCAATATATGAAAATAATATTCAGGTACTGTCTTGTGGACCAATTCTGTCCGGTTACTATACATAACGTAATATATCTCATCAGTGCAGGACATCTATATCGATCCCTCACATATATATAATATCCATATCAGTGCATGGCATCTATATCAATCCCTCATATATATATAATATCCGTAGAGATATCATGTGTCAACTACCCTCAATCACTCATGGATTGATCATACATGTATCGCCGGGAGATATCGTGTCTCTCCCTGAATCAATTCCTCATGGATTGATCACACACACATATATCTCATGAATCCCCGGCTATATCCACCATGTCTGAATCATCTTTATCTTCTTTTATTCCTTTATATATATATATATATTCAATCTCTTAGGATTGATATTATATCACATCATATCCATAGTAATATAAATCTCATCAAACTCGTACCCTTTTAGTCTGTGTGAATTAGGCATTAACATGTGCGGGTAACATATCATAGCATAAACCAGTAATATAAGCATAGCGATATATCATATGTATATATGTATATCAGTGTCCCATTCCATTGAAGTATAACATCAACAATATATGACGCGTAGCGGAAATCATAAAGCGTAGCTGAAATCACAAAGTGTAGCATAACACATAAGGTAAATAAAGTGCAAGCGAAAGACATATAAAGTAAGCATAGCGTGAAAGAACAGTAAATAGGTAATTCATTCGAATATTCCCACCATATGTTTTTAAAGGATAACGAAACGTTGTTTGAAAATAAGGAGGCTACGATATTTTTAAAACACATATATATACCCCTTTGAAATCTAAGTAGCACATCCTTTCATTATCAGTTTTTAAAAATATGAAACGAATCATTGTTTTTAGAAAGGGGTTATACCGAAATATCTGCATAATCTCCCAAACAGGTAAAATAGTAAGACTCGATGAGTCAAGTAAAAACGGGGTTATATCTGGCTAATTATCATCATCTATCCTCATCATATCACCCCGTACGGAATCTCATCTCGTACGATAGTCATCAAATATTCCATTATCCCATATCATGATAATAATCGGTATGGATATCTAATCTCTGTACCTAAACACATAGTATAATGGTACGGACATCAAGTCTACGTACACACATAGCAATGGAATATCAACAGTACGGTCTAGTCACGTACAAACATAGCACCGGTGAGGACTTCTCGTTCGCGCACCCGCCCCACGATCGGTACGGACATCTCATGTCACGTACAAGCACGGCGACTAGTACGGACTTCAAGTCTCGTATACGCATCCAATATGAATCGTATATACATCGTCCTACTATAACGTCGATCCTACTACGATACGTATGTTGGATATATATGCCCTAGAGGCCTTCATTGTATAGGATGCTAGGGATATGTATGTACATGACAGTCTTGCTTGATATGATAGTACGCTATTTGGTTTGTCTTTGTCTTAACGTATGATATATTTTTTACTTGGTGTTTATATATATATGTTGATAAAGCCCATAGGGTGTTTTGCCTGACTACCGGCGTTGTGATGGCAGTCATACTTGTGGGAGCTGGATAGTCAATAGGCACATCCTTAGATGTCCCTGGTCACAGGAGTATCGAGACTGGGCATCGATACTCCGGAGTAGACTAGTGTATACATATCTAGACCCTGAGGAGGGGCGATGGACTGGTCCCGCAGCCATTGGTGGATTGCACCTAAGATTGTATACAGATGCTCACTGGGTGTGAGTACACCGGATAGGACTCGCCGAAAACTGACTGGATGGTATTATACCTAACTTCAGATAGCAGTTCTCAGGTGACATGTGTGCAGATAGTCCGTTGACTTAAGGTCGTCATTTGTCTCGTGTGAGTTCCCACTGTGCTTTGATTACTACCCTACCACGATTCAAAGGAGTCGTGCAAACAGGTTTTAGTTGGGCACAGTCCCGAGCCACGTGGAGGCAGTGAGCGACTGTTAGGGATTCGTCTCTCCCGGTATAGGGAGTTGATATCGCACGATGATCGGTTGGTCATTACCATAAGTCCCTGGCCAGGGCCAATTGAGAATTACTGATGGACTGATCAGTAGATTCTCGGATGGTCTTGAGCCATACCGACACGACTTGTACGGTTATTAGGGGTCTGACGTCCACCACCTCTCTAGACCATACATGCGATACTCTTAGACGAACAGACCGGACTGCACGGATATTGTCACGGACAGGCTCAGTAGGATTTCGGATGGGTTACCCCATCGACTTTCTTATCGACAACTACCTGGGGACCGTTACGTACAGCTAGTGCCGCTTGCGGTCTGTGGTTAAACCCATTGCCAGTGTAGTAGTCGAGTCTTTAGAGTCCCACACAGAGATTTCCCAAACCCAGGCGAAAAGATATAGAGGTCGTATGGTTTTACGACAAAGGTTCGGACGCATACGTGTTTAAACGCACGTACGGCATTCAGACAGTTTTTACTAGCCGGCTTTGGTTTAAGCCAGATTCTAGTATCAGGTTATTGGATTTATACAGTCTAAAGTTTTTCCGTGTTTTCACGGATGCGAGGGGCGTTCTCGTAATTTTCCGAGAAGCTTCTAGAAGGATGGTGACATGAGGGGTTAAGGTGGCATTTTCATTAATTGCTTTAGTGACTCATTTGTATGATTCATCATATCATTAAATGCATCATTAATGCATCATTAATGATCTAATGACTCACATGATGAATCACTCTTGTTGAATAAATGAAGCATGGTGAATAATCATTTAATTGATTTTATTTGATAATTCATTATTGCTTTATATATTCAAGTGAGAAGCTTTTCTCAAATCATTATCATCTCCACCTCCTCTCTCCTCAAGCTCTCTCCTTCATCAAACCCTAATCCTACCACTCATGAGTTGAGACCAAGGATTAGTATAGACTAAACACTTCATAACCTAACTCTATATCATCTTAGTTACTTTGATTAGCAACTAGAGAAACTAAGTAACCTCAAGTTTAGAGGTTATAGCTTAGATTAGGGTTCTCGGGTGGATCATCTATCACGGATAGGAGGCCGAGGAGGACTTAGAGATCATAAAGACGAAGGACTAGAATCGTTTGGTATAATCTCTTTACATAGTAGCTTAGAACTCTATGCTTATTGTTAATTATCGTTTAGCAAAGATCTTCAGTTAGTCGATGTTTACATACAAAACAAGATCGTTTTTCATATTTCCGCCTCCCCGCAACTCGTGGGGTGTTGTACATCGACTTACAGTGGTATCAGAGCCTCACTAAACAATAATTAACACACTTGCAAAGTCGTATGAATTTCGAACGGAAAACAATCCGGAAAAAACCCCGATAGCACATAGTTTCTGTCGATTTTAAAATGAGGTCCAAAAATTTTTCAGGTGACTGCAGTCTAACCTACATGAAAATATAAGAACACAGAGAAAAAATGGGCTCCTGAATCGGCAAATGAACCACGGAACCGCGGCAGATCCCACCGATCCGCCGCGGATCCGCGGCCGAGTTGGGGCCGATTCAGCCCAGTTTTTCCCTGTGCATCTTTTGTGATATTTTGTATTTTCTGGTATGATTTAATTTTTGCTCAGGTTTCAGATTTGCAGAGAAGTATTGGAGCAAAATTTAATGTGTTTAATCGATCGAAATTATACGATGTTTGCTTGTTTGATTATATCTGTGAACTGTATTATGTGTTCGTAAACCTCCCCTAACTGCTAGTATGTCGGTTGGCAGGGGGTTGCACATATCTGTAATGTTTTTTAACTGTTTGTGGATATGAACTGTGTTAGACTGTTGTGATGATTAGCCAGGTTTTGTGATGGGTTATTGTATTAATTCATTCGATGTAATTGTAATAAGTTGTAATATTATTTTGCGGAGCACATCCAGGTTGCGGTTGTAGCCTCCGTTATATTATTTCTTTTTACTGTTTTTGCTCCTAGGATAGACCCAAGGTAGGGTGCACAAACTACCGGGTATTTTGAAATGTTGAGGTAGACCGCTTCACTTCTGGTACTTGATGGGTAGTTTGCCGTACCCGTAGGGGTCTGGGGTGGGGTAATGGCTATTCATCACAACTGTGTAATCCGTCTTTCTTTGCAGGTTCAATTGAAACGCGGATTGCTTGCAAATCTAATATTGTTTATCTGTGATCTGGAATGCCTATTATTGCGTCTGACGAATGTACAATATCTATATATGATAGCTATTTAGACGTCACTTATATTTTACACCCGCGCTAGCCCAACCCCCGCTCTGCCGTTAGTTAAGTAACCTAACGGGTGATGACGGGACCCAGTGGCGAATGCGGATGGCATAATAGGACGTTGTATTTTCGTTGTTATCTGTAATGATAGGTTAATGATGGGACGCATTATTATTAATGCAAAGAAAATAAAACCTAAACTGAATCGTTGGAACAATTTCTAAAAACCACTCGGTTTTCTTGAAAAAGCAAATTTTAAATGCGGAGCTTAAACCACTCCTTTTAAATAAAGCTATCTTTGTTCCTTCGATCATATCAAGTTCATTACGTTAACAGTTTTTTGCCAAAAACCAGCCGTAACCCTCCGTCGTTTCAGATAGACAGCACATCGTATTCATGCTATGCTTGTTGGCCTACGTCAAGGCATAGTGTATGGTAGCAGTGTGTGTGCCTATTTGTTGCATAGATAGATGCATTAGTTTAAGACAGATGTACACCTTGTTGGCCTACGTCAAGGGCATGTACGATGTACTTAAATTGATCAGGACAACGACGGGTAGAACTTGACTTGCGTCTTATGATTTATTGGCCTACGTCAAGGTCATAAGAGCTTGGGGTAAAAATCATATCGGGAGTTTCAAACATAGAGGAAACTTGCAGATTTAGCATACCTTCTGGAGTGTGGTGACTAGAGTGGCTTCCATCTAGGGCATCATGCAATGATAGTTGGATCCCGATCCCACTGATGAGTAGGATTACTCTCGGGAATTTTTTTCACTTAACAATCAATGCTATAAACCAAGTAGGTGACTAGAAAGGTGTTAGAGGGGCTACGCCTCCAGGGAAAAGAGGTTATTTAATTAAGGAACTTCGCGAAAGCGTTGGAAAACCTCCCTCGAAGTACCAACACTGGCCTGGCTGAAAGGTTAAGCAAGTATTGTGACGTGCGATTAAATCCTGACTAGTTCTTCTTTTAGGTTTTGAAGAAGGATTTGAGGAAACAGTGGGAGCCATCCTGTTTAGATAAATTAATAAACCAATCTAAACTTGCAAGATCATATGCTGAGTGTTTTCTTTTCTCTCTCTCTGGCAGCTACCATGACTGGACTAAAACTATTACTTGAAAAAAATATACTGACCGGGTAGAACTATAAAGATTGGCTAAGGAACGTCAATATTGCACTGACTTATGATAAAGTAGCATATGTTACCACCGTTGTTCCTCCCCTTATCCCAGGACCAGATTCCTCAGTTTTGGACAGGGAAGTCCACAAAACCTGGGATCTAGATTGTGAGCGAGCTAAGTGTATCGTGCTGGCGTCCATGAACAATGAACTCCAGAAACAGCACGAGAGTATGGATATTGTATCCATCTTTCTCCATGTCAAAGAATTGTATGGGGAGCACTCCCGTATCGCGAGGTACGAAACCTCAAGGAAACTCTTCCAGATGAGGTTAGCTCCAGGATCGCCTGTAGGAGAGCACGTCCTCAAAATGATCATCCTCATTGAGGAACTCGCAAACCTGGGATGCGTGCTAGAGAACGATTTGTATATCGACTTGATTTTGCAGTCCCTTCCCCACACCTTCTCTCAGTTCGTGCTGAACTTCAACATGCACGAAATGGAAGCGGATCTTCCAAAGCTCCTCAATATGTTGAGGGTAGCAGAGACCTCCTTGAAAAATGAGAAGACCCCCGTTCTGTATGTTGGCCAATCATCTTCTTCTAAATCTAAAGCGAAAGCTAAAGGGAAGAAGAAAATGAAAGCCACCAAACCGAAATGTGGGGTCAAGAAAGTGCAGGGAACGAACAAGGCAGGAAGGGTGAAGACAGAAAAGAACGAGTGCTTCTATTGTCACAAGCAAGGGCACTGGAAGAAGGATTGTCAGGCCTTCAAAGCCAAGGACATGAAGCAAGCAGTTGCTTCTACTTCAGGTGTGTTTGTAATCGAAAATTATTTTTCAGTTAACTCTACATCATGGGTACTTGATACCGGTTCTGGTTCTCATATCTGTAATTCATTGCAGGATCTGAGAAATAGTAGAGTGCTGGGGACAGGTGATATAACTCTCCGGATGGGCAATGGAATGCATGTAGATGCAATTACAATAGGGGAATATCACCTAGGGTTGACTAGTGGGCACATTTTGGTGTTGTACAGCTGTTTTTGTATTCCCAGTATGTTGTGTAATATTATATCAGTATCTTTGTTATCGAATGAAGGATATAGTTTTGCGCTTGAAAGAAATGTTATGAACATTCACCTAAATCAAGAACTGATTGGGTTTGGCACACTGGAAAACGGCATATACATATTTAATCAACCTCACATTTTCAATATTCAAAACACGCGTAAAAGAAAGGCTTCAGATTCAAATCAAGCCTTCCTATGGTATTGTAGACTTGGTCATATAAACGAAACAAGGTTGACTAAGTTACATAAAGATGGATATCTAGATCCGTTTAAATATTCATCATATGCAACTTGTCAATCATGTATCAAAGAAAAAATGACCAAATCTCCGTTCACCGGACACGGAGAAAGAGCCACTGAACTCTTGGGACTAGTACACAGTGATGTATGTGGTCCGATGTCTAGCATGCATGAAGTGGTCACTCCTACTTCATCACTTTTACTGATGACTTCTCTAGGTATGGACATGTGTTCTTAATGAAGCATAAATCCGAGGCTTTTGAGAAGTTTAAGTAGTATAAAAATGAAGTAGAGAAACAAACTGGTAAAAGCATCAAGACACTTCGATCAGATCGAGGTGGAGAATACTTAAGTACCAGTTTCCTTGAATGCTTAAAAGAGAATAGAATTCTCTCTCAGCTTACTCCGCCTTATACACCTCAGCATAATGGTGTATCAGAAAGGTGGAATCGCACGCTATTAGATATGGTGCGTTCAATGATGAGTAGTGCTGAGTTGCCACTTTCCTTCTGGGGGTATGCTCTAGAATCAGCCGCATACCTATTGAATAGAGTTCCAACTAAGTCTGTACCTACGACTCCATATGAAATGTGGAGCGGGAAGAGACCATATCTCAAGTATATCAAGATATGGGGGTGTCCGGCATATGTTAAAAGGCATAATCCAGACAAGCTCGAGGCACGATCGGTTTTATGCAAGTTTGTAGAATACCCCAAGCATTCAAGGGGGTATATGGTCTACCACACTGAAGAACAAAAGGTGTTTGTCGCTCGCCACATTGTCTTCTTAGAAAGCGAATTTCTTGCAAAAGAAATTAGTGGGAGTGCGGTAGAACTGGAAGAAATTCCAGAACCTCAAACTACTACCGAGGACTTAGTAGAACCTCAGATTTCAATAGAACATGACGAACCAACGCCACTCCATAGATCTAGTAGGCTTTCTCATCCTCCTGAAAGATACTATGGTTTTCTTCTAGATGGGGATCGAGAGGATTGCATCATCGATGATGATGAGCCTACTAGTTTTCAGCAGGCTATCACGAGTAGTGACTCGATGAAATGGCTGGGTGCTATGAGATCCGAAATGGAATCCATATACACCAATAAAGTATGGACTTTAGAAGTTGCTCCTTCTGGAGTAAAACCAGTTGGATGCAAATGGATCTTCAAAAAGAAGATTGGTGCATTTGGACAAGTGGAAACCTACAAAGCTAGACTCGTAGCAAAAGGTTTTCGTCAAAGACCAGGATTGGACTATGATGAAACCTTTTCACCTGTAGCTATGCTTAAATCTATTCGGATCCTGCTTGCGATTGCTGCCTTCCATGACTATGAAATCTGGCAGATGGACGTAAAAACAGCTTTTCTAAATGGACATTTAGAAGAAAGTGTTTACATGGATCAACTAGAAGGTTTCTTAGACAGTGGGAGCAGCGGAAGAGTCTGCAAGTTGCTTAAATCCATTTATGGATTAAAACAAGCATCGCGGAGTTGGAACATCTGCTTTGATGAGACAGTCAAAGAATTTGACTTTATCAAAAATGTAGATGAACCATGTATTTATAGGAAGATTGTGGAAAGAGCAGTAGTCTTCCTCATTTTGTACGTCGACGACATACTACCAATAGGGAATGATATCCCTATGCTACAATCAGTAAAACCCTTCTTGTCACATAAATTCTCTATGAAAGACTTGGGAGATACATCATACATTCTGGGCATTAAGATCCATCGTGATAGATCTAATAGAATGTTGGGACTTTCACAGTCCAGGTATATTGACACTATACTAAAGAGATTTAGTATGGAAGATTCCAAGCGTGGTAATATGCCCGCTTGTCACGGAATCACCCTCTCCAAAGAGATGTCTCCAAAGACTGATGAAGAGAGGGCTCGCATGGGCATTATACCCTACACTTCGGCGGTAGGATCTATAATGTATGCGATATTATGTACAAGACCGGATGTAGCTTACGCACTTAGTGTGGTAAGCAGGTATCAGTCTGACCCAGGTAAGAAACATTGGATAGCGGTGAAGAATATTCTCAAGTACCTGAGAAGGACTAAGGAGATGTTCTTAGTTTACGGTAATAAGGACTTCCAGGTAGAGGTTTTTACCGACTCCGGCTTCCAAAGTGACAAGGATGATTCTAAATCCATTTAGGGTTTTGTGTTTATCCTCAATGGAGGGGCGGTATGTTGGAGGAGTTCCAAACAGGATACCGTCGCAGACTCAACTATGGAGGCTGAGTATATAGCTGCTAGTGAAGCCGCAAAAGAGGCTGTCTGGATGAGGAAGTTTATTTCTGAACTTCAGGTGGTTCCGTCCATTGCCAATCCAATACCTTTGTATTGCGATAACAATGGCGCTGTAGCATTAGCGAAGGAACCAAGGTCCCATCAGAAATCCAGGCATATCTTAAGGCGGTTTCACCTGATCAGGGAGATCGTGGATCGTCGGGAGATCGAGATACGGAGAGTGGACACAAAAGACAACACGGCAGATCCATTCACCAAGGCCATCCCTCAAGTGCAGTTCGAAAGGCTGTTTGAGATGTTGGGCATGCGGTACGCCAGCAACTGGATTTGGTAGAGACAGTGGGTACTCATTGCGCCAATTATAGGCCTTAGTGCAAGTGGGAGATTGTTGGATATATATGCCATAGAGGCCTTCATTGTATAGGATGCTAGGGATATGCATGTACATGAAAGTCTTGCTTGATATGATAGTACGCTATTTGGTTTGTCTTTGTCTTAACGTATGATATATTTTTTACTTGGTGTTTATATATATATGTTGATAAAGCCCATAGGGTGTTTTGCCTGACTACCGGCGTTGTGATGGCAGTCATACTTGTAGGAGCTGGATAGTCAATAGGCACATCCTTAGATGTCCCTGGTCGCAGGAGTATCGAGACTGGGCATCGATACTCCGGAGTAGACTAGTGTATACATATCTAGACCCTGAGGAGGGGCAATGGACTGGTCCCGCAGCCATTGGTGGAGTGTACCTAAGATTGTATACAGATGCTCACTGGGTGTGAGTACACCGGACAGGACTCGCCGAGAACTGACTGGATGGTATTATACCTAACGTCAGATAGCAGTTCTCAGGTGACATGTGTGCAGATAGTCCGTTGACTTAAGGTCGTCATTTGTCTCGTGTGAGTTCCCACTGTACTTTGCTTACTACCCTACCACGATTCAAAGGAGTCGTGCAAACAGGTTTTAGTTGGGCATAGTCCCGAGCCACGTGGAGGCAGTGAGCGACTGTTAGGGATTCGTCTCTTCCGGTATAGGGAGTTGATATCGCACGGTGATCGGTTGGTCATTACCATAATTCCCTGGCCAGGGCTAATTGAGAATTACTGATGGACTGATCAGTAGATTCTCGGATGGTCTTGAGTCATACCGACATGACTTGTACGGTTATTAGGGGTCTGACGTCCACCACCTCTCTAGACCATACATGCGATACTCTTAGACGAACAGACCGGACTGCACGGATATTGTCACAGACAGGCTCAGTAGGATTTCGGATGGGTTACCTCATCGGCTTTCTTATCGACAACTACCTGGGGACCGTTACGTACAGCTAGTGCTGCTTGCGGTCTGTGGTTAAACCCACTGCCAGCGTAGTAGTCGAGTCTTTAAAGTCCCACACAGAGATTTCCCAAACCTAGGCGAAAAGATATAGAGGTCATATGGTTTTACAACAAAGGTTCGGACGCATACGTGTTTAAACGCACGTACGACATTCGGACAGTTTTTACTAGCCGGCTTTGGTTTAAGCCGGATTCTAGTATCAGGTTATTGGATTTATACTGTCTAAAGTTTTTCCGTGTTTTCACGGATGCGAGGGGCGTTCTCGTAATTTTTCGAGAAGCTTCTAGAAGGATGGTGACATGAGGGGTTAAGGTGGCATTTTCATTAATTGCTTTAGTGACTCATTTGTATGATTCATCATATCATTAAATGCATCATTAATGATCTAATGACTCACATGATGAATCACTCTTGTTGAATAAATGAAGCATGGTGAATAATCATTTAATTGATTTTATTTGATAATTCATTATTGCTTTATATATTCAAGTGAGAAGCTTTTCTCAAATCATTATCATCTCCACCTTCTCTCTCCTCAAGCTCTCTCCTTCATCAAACCCTAATCCTACCACTCATGAGTTGAGACCAAGGATTAGTATAGACTAAACACTTCATAACCTAACTCTATATCATCTTAGTTACTTTGATTAGCAACTAGTGAAACTAAGTAACCTCAAGTTTAGAGGTTATAGCTTGGATTAGGGTTCTCGGGTGGATCATCTATCACGGATAGGAGGCCGAGGAGGACTTAGAAATCATAAAGATGAAGGACTAGAATCATTTGGTATAATCTCTTTACATAGTAGCTTAGAACTCTATGCTTATTGTTAATTATCGTTTAGCAATGATCTTCGGTTAGTCGATGTTTTCATACAAAACAAGATCGTTTTTCATATTTTCGCCTCCCCGCAACTCGTGGGTGTTGTACATCGACTTACAACGTAAGCATGGCAAGTTCTACGAGTTATGACAGTACTAATGATGTGTAGTGTACATGTGAGTCTGTGATCGTGCAATATAACAATTATTAGTATTTGTGCTAATGTTCTACCAAGTGTATCTACAATAAGCCTATTAAGCGATACTAACGTAATTATACTAATTAGCTGCAAGTCTAATTACTCGTAGCATGACAACAAGCATATTAATAAAATAATATAAATATGTTTCACGAGGGTGTTATACGCCATCCGCCCGATTCCCCACTCGTAGATATAATCTGGGCAAGTCTAATTACTCGTAGCATGACAACAAGCATATCAATAATATAACATAAATATATTTCATGGGGGTGCTATACGCCATCCACCCGATTTCCCACTCGTAAATATAATATACTCACTGTTTTCGATCGAGCTAGTAATATCCTACGACTGCCTTGCCCCTTGTCGCCGTCTCGGAGGTCTTCGCAATCAAACCTAGCATTCACATAACCACACACATATAAGAATTCAATTTGATATCGATATAACGAACAACACCCATAGGTTGGAACTTATGACCAACGTGAGCCATCTACATGCTAACTACCACGAATTAACCCCGGACTCTCTGTTCTACCATAAAAGAACGCATCAAGACTTCAAAATACGGATTATCAAGTTCAAAAATCTTAAAATATCATCCAAAAGCTAAGTAAAACAACTCAAGATTTTGACTCGAGGAATCTGGGATAATTTAGCATATAAAAAGGGCTTATATATCATGTATAAGATCTACTGACCAAAGCCCGACACTTAACTCAACAGAGGGACCGCCAAAAAAAAGATTTTACTGCAATTTGCAGCTTTGAATTGGAGTTAGGGGTTCATGCTTCTTCTGAGGTCTCCTGGTAGTCTAAATAAGTCAAATCTATATGCAAAATATTTTGCAAATATTCCAAACTACTCCAGATTTCGTTTGAACACTAAAACTTCACTAAAACTCCTAGTTTTTGAAAACTTTTGCTAATATTTGAAATTCAAACACAAGCAAAACTTGATAAAAGAAGAATTTTATACCTACATAAAGAATCTCAAAGAGGATATCGAAGTTTTGATAAAGCCACTTAGAGACTTGATCACTTGTAGAGATTCAAGTTGAAGTCTTGAGTGAATGGGAGTGTTCGGACTTTAGGGTTGGGATTAGTGGTGAGTTGAAAGTGTTTGTGAGTTTGAGAGAGGGGAGGGGACAACCATGGGATTGAGGAAGAGATAAGAGAGGTTGGGAGAAAAGAGAAAAAGAGAAGGTGAAATGAGAAGAGAGGGGGAAAACAATGAGGAGGCATGGGCATGAGCATGGGTGTGCCCATGCTTCTCATTCTCTCTCCTAGAATTTAAATATATAAGAAAAGTAGACATGCCAACTATAAAACCATAAAACCTTATCTCATTTAAAATTTTAAAACCAACATTAACACAACTAATACTAGTTTTATCATGACAAAATTTATAATTATCTTTATGTACCCAATTCAATAATTGGTATTATTTTAATAAAACATATTATATTATTATTTAAATTTTAAAATAATATTTACCATTTTCTGAAATGTTACGAACAATTAACCATATACTCCTACCAAGAGACTCTAAAAAGTATTGCATCATAATTTTCTAAACATCAAATCTTGAACCATCAAAATATGGAGGGTTATGAATAGATGGTTTATCATGATAAGAATGCAATGGTAGATATGATGCCATAAAATCTACTCTAGGATGTTAAGCCAAACAAGAAGAGCACCAAACTCTGATACCAATTGAAAGTTATTCCCAGAGGGGGTGAATAGGAATAAACTACTGATATACCCAAATTAAAATACTCTAAACACTTGCTAATACATAATCACAATTGAATAGCTTAGCAAACGATATACCAATGAGATAAGAGACTAAGCAAGTCTACAATTGTGAACAATGGGCAAGAATTATGCCCAAGTAGTAATTATCATAAGCAAGTAATGAGTATAAAGTGTTATCATGCAATTTTTAAGCTAATGAGCAAATAAGAGATAGGAATTTGCAAACTCAAACATGCAAGGTTTATAGTGATTCGGGAGACCCCCTAGTCCATTTTCTTTAGGCGCATGAGCTTGTTCCACTAAATACGTATTTCTCTTGGAGACAAACACATTGCCCACAAGAAACACACAACCCCGCTTCTGGTGGAAGATAAACCAAACATGTCTTCTCAAAAGACCACACGTTGTTCGCCACTACGAACAACACTTCCCTTGCAATCCCGTCGCTCTTCTCTCTACAAATATGCCCTACTCTCTTACAATGTCAATCTTGCACTCAAGATCTCAAACACAAAGGAAGAAGAGATTACACTTGAAGCACAATACTCTTGATGGGTTTCTCTCAAGCTCAAATTAATACTCTATCAAGTATGGATAATCAATTGAAGCTCTTGATTATGTATGAGAGTGATTTGGATAGTAAATGCAAAAACTCTTTTGAACTCTCACAAGAAATGAGATTTTTCTCTTTTGATCACTTAGGAATAATAGCAATTGAGATATTGAGTGATTATAGCTCAAAAAACTAACCAAAAACTGTTTTATAGCCTCATACAAAAAATAGTCGTTATAAGTCAAATCAGTATTTTTTCAGTAAGAACAGACGTCTGAAGTTTTAACAAAATAAATCTAAACAGCTATATTTTCAAAAACTTTTCTTCTTCAGAAGTTTGTCGTGCCCTTCTTCAGACGTCTGAAGCACAAATCGACTGACGTCTGAAGAACCAAAAAATCCAACCCGAGACTGGAGGTCTGACGTTTGTTAAGAAAACTGACATCCACTTCATCGACAGACGTCTGAAGTACATTTAGATAAACGTCTGAAGGTCAAAAACTGCAGAAATGTCTTTAATTAAAGAAAATGAGGTTGATCAATACGACAAACGTCTGAAGCACAACTGGACTAACGTCTGAAGTTCAAAAACCCTGTTTTTCATATATTTCTGATGTTTTAAAAACTAGTATACAAACGTCTATTATGGCATAAAAACTGAAGTTTGGGTTTTTATGAAAAGGAAAACTATGAAAACGAAAAACCCGATGTTTGTAAAACCTTTGTGCAATATTGTAAAACACGTATTCGTTCACTATACGTTTGGATGGTGTTAGCGTTTAATCGAATTATTCGGTGATTAAACGTTTTATACAGATTATACGGTCACATATATTTTAAATTATTTTAGTATATATTATATATAAAATTATGATAAATATATAGGATTATAGATATTGAAAATTTGAAATATACCCGTGGCATAAATGGCAATTCTTCCGAACAAAATCGGAAGATTGTGAGTTCAAATCCCACCAGGTATGCATTCTTGTCAATGAAATTTTTTGAAACACAATGTATGACGTTCGCTATGCAACAAAAAATAGCTCATACCAAAAGACAAATTATACCGTAATGTAATATGAAACCACGTAAACATAAGCAAACACTAGAGCATACATGCTAAAGCCTAAAAGCATAACACCAAAATAACATATAAATGTCTTATGTCACTACTCACTGTCACATAAATATAAACAAACACAAAAGGCCTACGGGTTACAAATAACTTCAAAATCAACAAAATATCAAACCGTATAAGCACTATTTAAAATTGGATAAACACCGTTTAAACACTGTTAAAATTGGATAAACACCATTTAATCACTGTTTAAACCGTATAATCATCGTGTAAATGTTTTGATGGCATAATTGACCGTTTAATGATTTTGTTGTTCGTTTTGTCACTGTTTACATTTAAACGCCCGGTTAAACCGTTTTTTTGAACACCGCCTTTATGCATGCGTGTGTGAGTGTTTCAAAAGTTGTAATTGATATAAGCATAATCTACAGAGTACTTACATAGAATCCTATGTCGATGTCGCATTTCTTCAAAAACTTGAATTTTCAACGCTTCGACACGAGCTCTTGAAATTTGGTGAATCTCTTGATCTTCAACTTGACTTTAACGCTTGAATTTGGACTTGGCTTCTGGGTTCTAGCTTCTTAGCTATTCGTAACTTGAATTCTTGAACTCTTGTTTCTCGGCTACGTAGCTTGAACTCACGAAACTTCAATTGGCAATTTGAGAACCACTTGTCCATATTCCTCCAACCTCCATTAGATATAACGTTTAAGCTCGTTTTCCTCCATGCTTCATTATAGAGCTTTGTCTCGAGATATCCGATAACAAGAAATGCAATCTCAAAGACCAAACTCATCATATACAGTGTAATGAAATATAAGTAAATTAAAAAATACAAACATATGAACATTCATTGTTTTTGATAATACAATCATGAATAGTATATCAATATCAAGATATAATTTAAACTCAAAGCATGAGATATTGATATACTAAATAGATATACAAGGTATAAGAGAAGTAAGATATAAATCATATGTATATACTGTTGGAGATAGTGCCCTCAAAGTCAATTATTGGATCGCAGGTAGGTGATTGCAATGATTGAGGCAGGGCCTATACCGATATGACAGTCTTGCTCGAGATGATAGTATGCTATCTTGTTTGTATTTATCATCGTATATATGTTTTAGTTCACTATTGCATGATGATAGAGCCCATAGGATTCATGCTTGACTACCGGCAGTATGATGGTGATCATATACGTGGGAGCTGGGGTCTATAAGCACATCCTTAAAAGTGTCCCTAGTCGTGGGAGTTTCGAGACAGGGCATCGATACTCCAGAGTAGACTAGTGTATACAGTCGAGACCCCGACGAGGGGCGGTGGCCGGTCTCACAAGCCACTGGTGTCGGTTGGATCACCTAAGATGTATACAGGTGCTCATTAGGTTATGAGTACACCAGACAGGACTCACCGGGAACATGCTAGTTGGTATTATACATATCGTCAGATAGCAGTTCCCTGGTGACATGTGTACAGGTTAGTTTGTCGACCTGAGATCGTCATTTGTCTCGTGTGAGTTCCCACTATGCTTTGATTCCTACCCTACCATGCTCAAAGGAGTTGTGCAAACAGGTATTTTTTAGGTACAGTCCCGAGCCACATGGAGGCAGTGAGCGGATCGTCGGGGACTCGTCTCTCCCGGTATTGGGGGTTGATGTCGCGCAGTGCACGGGTGGCCATCACTAGAAATCCTTGGCCAAGGTGGTGGAGAATTACTGATTTGGATCAGTAGTTTCTCAGGTGGTGATGGGCTTCATACCGACACGATTTATCGCGTTATTAAGGGTCTGACTTTATCCACCCCCTAGACTCGATATGCGATACTCTTTAGACGAACGGACCGGACTGTATATACATTGTCACTGTTAGGCTCGGTAGGGTTTATGGATGCGTTCGCTCGTCAGCTTCCCTTCAAATCAATACATAGGCAACCGTTACGTACAGCTTGTACCTCTGACGTGCTAGTGGTTATATCCAGTGCCAATGTGTTGATGAGTCATTAGAGTCCCCCACAGACACTTTCCCAAGTTCGGGCGAAACGTTGTAGAGGCCGTATAGTTTTATGGCAAGGTTCGGAAAATGCACGTGCGTTTTCGCACGTGTCATTTTTCGGACAGATAATACTGGTCGGCTTTGGTTTAAGCCGGATCCGAGTATTATACTGTGTAGATATAATATCTTTGTCTCAGATGTATTTGTATTCGGTTGTAATACAAATGCAGGTACGTTTATACTGATACAGGGTTATTCTGAACAGGATCACTTTTGGAAGTTGCCAGTTTCCAGTTTTCTATCAGCCGTATTTAACAGTCGGTTAAATGCGGATTTATCTTTTCTTGAAGGAGGTGAGTCATATGTGTGTAGAAGCTTCTAGAAGTGGTGATGAGGCTAGTGAGTCATTAGAGTTTTAATTGTGCATTTAATGAAAGGGTGACTAAGGTTAATGAGTCATCCTTTACATTAATGCATTTTATTTATGCTATGATATTTTGATCTAGATCTTTTGCTTACACTCACCCCCCTTGCTCTTACACTCACCCTCCTCCTTCTATTAAAGTGGCCGGCCCCTCCGCTCCTCTTCTACTCACTCTCTCACTTGATTAAAAGATTATGATAGTTTGGGATTCATGAAATTAGATAGCTACAATTCTCATTTCACCCGATTCAAAAGGCAACTTCCATAACCGTTCGTCCATAGCCTTGGACGCAACGAGACAAAGTGTTCTACTCATTCTCTATTTCATCTTGGTCGTCTCTTTTAGCAAACTTGACGACCGAGTTGCCTCGGTTCAGAGGCGGGAGCCTGTTTAAAGATCCGTTGACGCGGTGCCACCTGGACGAGAAGACTGGAGATTCAGGAGATCGGAGCAGCCGCAACAAAGCGTGGGATGATGGTTGAAGACCGAAGGACTCGGATCATTCGGTATAACGTTTCTACCACTTTGTAGTTTGTTAGTTTAGCTTTAATGGCAGATCCGGGTTACGGTACACGATAGCGCCAGTTTGTAAAAAGTTTTTGTTCCGCATTTGGCGTCTGTTAGACGGCCGGGGCGCTACCGTGGACTTACATATACAAATTCATATTGTGAATTACCAAAACAATGAATGAGAGTAATATATCGATATCAATAATATAACACAAGTATAACATGAGATATTGATATATTACTCGATACACATAAGATATATGATAAGTAAGCTAAATAACAAGTGTATACGTGTTTAGTATCGATAGAATAAAGTAAAATAACAAGTGTATACGAGTTTAGTGTCGATGGGATAAAATAAAATAACAAGTGACACTAAATGAACTATTCATGTTCAAGCTATCATCAAAACTAAATGAAAGGATCATAAAAAACCATAAACTATCGGTAAGTCCCCACTTTATAAAAAAAAGTATTTGAAGCGAAAACATGGTATACATAATACTAGACATGAGAATAACTGTGAACAGTAAACGGTAGTGTGTATATCAAATAAATAACATGTGTTAATCAGTGCAAGATAACTAGAGTATCACGATATTCGATATTTCAGTATTATTAATTATAAGTATAATCTCAATTTGTGGGAGTTTTATTATGTAACTAGGATATTCCGTAATTCCCATGGAATAATAGCAACACGAGATTCAGGAGATTCAAGATTTATATGTAATGCAATATTCCGTATTCTCCGGTACCATGAGGAATAAGTACAATCCCCTATTACACATAAATACCCCCATTCTTCGAGCCACCCCATCCCTATGTATATGTGTGTGTGTGTGTGTGTGTGTGTGTATCCATTAATACTAGTGTATATTATACATGTCAATGTTCATGAGATTCAAGATTTGTAATTCACGAACTTCATGATAAACACATGGTAATACTAATACATTAATGAAAACTAGTTCAAGCTCAGGTCTTTATATAATCATGATTAATAAAAAATATGCATTAGTATAATTGAGTCGCAAACATGATATGTCGAAAAATAAAAATAGTGATTGTATGTAGCGAATATAGATTAATGTGTAAAACAGTAACACAATGAACTGCAATCAAAATGAACAGTATTAACAAACATATTAAATGATTTCTTGCCAATGACTTAATAATATAATCTGTTATAATCTATGTGCAATTTATGTAATAAAAATTATTATTTGTTGTAATCAGGGTTTTTAATGTATTTAATATATGTCACATTGAACTATCTAATTTTTATTTTATAGTCTATTATTATTTTTATAATTATGCTTCTTATTACTATTATAAGAGAAATATTTACATAAATTCAACTGCTATGTAATATACACTGATATAATAAGTAAAAAAATATAATAATAACTAACTAAAAATGCACTAAAACTCTTAATCTTTAATAACAAAACTACTATAAATTATTTATTATATCAACATCTATAAAAATATAATCACAATATTATAAACTATACTGTTTGATATAAATTAAAACTTACCTAATATTGACGTTGAAGGATTATGTACTAATAATTATATGTTATCTTATAAAAACTATAAAAATACTTAATTTATCGATATGTGACATTAATAATATAATAACCAATCAATAAAATCCTAACTTCATCTAATATAATTATGTCCTCTAATGATATGCTCTCCTGTATGATATACAATAATTACATAACAAGTTTTGAAGGGGGCGGAAAGGATAAGGGCTATACTTTGGTTAAATGGTCGACAGTTTGTAGATCAAAGGACCTGGGGGCTTGGGGGTCATTAATCTTAAAGATATGAATAAGGCCCTACTAGTTAAATGGTGGTGTAAACTGTATGATGGGGAATCCAGTAGATGGAAGACTTTAATTAAAGAGTGCTACTTGAGAAATGAACACCTTCGGGTTAAACTCAAAAATGTCGTGACAACCTCCGGTTTTTGGGGAGGAGTTTATAGGGCTAGAAAAATTTTCCTCTCTGGGTTAACGTTCATCGTTGGCGACGGGAGTAAAATTTTCTTTTGAAAAGATGTTTGGTGATAATGGAGGCTGGGATCTCCTTCAGATGTTGTTCTCCGTCGATCTGTCGCGAGCGTTGGTGAACGGTTGATATTGGTATTGAGGGTTGCCTTCTTGAGCGTGTGAATCTCAGTGGGCTTGAATTGGGGTGAAGCCGAGCTACCGGCAAAGAAGTCCTGGGATGGTTGTATCACCGTGGACCCTCCGACGATCAAGTTAGCCTAGGTATTTGGGTAGAGTAGTGGCTTATTGGGTTAAAATTGCGTTACCTGAGTCATCTGGGAGAGGGTTTTTATAGCGGTCGCTTGGAGCGAGCTGGCGTGAGATATCCGCCGTCGGTTACTCCCCTGGCGTTATACCTACGTGAAAGACGGGATCCCCCCGTTAATGATGAGATACACTCGTTAATGGGAGATACAACGGCGTGGAACACGGGATTGTGGGGCGGCGGATATCTCGCTTCTGGCGACATACACGGAGCTGTGGCGGAGGCGCTTGGGCTCTACGTTCTTGGTTGCTCGGTAGAACCGGGAAGGCTTAACTCGGCGAGAGGCTCGAAGGTGAGCGGGAGGCAGGGAGGCTCGGTTCTGTGATAGCTCGGAGGCGAGCGGGAGGCCGAGGAAGCTCGGCGTGTAGGAAGGCTCGGAGGTGAGCCACTAGTTATATACATGGCGAGCACATGAGTGTTTAGGGACCCCTCTACCTCGGGACGATAGCCCGGAGGATGCCTCCAATGTGTGGTACTTGCCCTGTTTCCGTGAGCCCCGGAACACGTCATCTACCACGTGTCATGATCCGGAGAGTTCCCACTTATAAGCATCATTAGCCCCCCACTCTCTTCCCGACCTATTTATGGGTCGGGTTAAGAGTGGTTTGATCGGTCACCCAGGCTCAGCTAGTAGTCAAGAACCTATCAGCGCGGATCTCCGAGGTGGTTAGGAGTATCTTCGATGACGTCAGCGGATCAGGAGGGAGATCGTGTATTAAAGAGGGAGCGCCGATTCGCTTGTACGTCCGTTGAGGCGCATGCCATATGTCCGACGTAGATGGGCGGACGTGACGGGCTTTTGCTGTCGCCTGCGCTCGAAGGGACGTCTCCAATGGTCGTTTGACACATGGGGCGTCGACAACTGGCGGGCACGAAGCTTCGTTTAAGCGGGAAACGATCTGAGCAGTTGGATGCATCGCCCAAGTAGTATAAATAGCGGTGGGATCCCCCCAGGATTCACACTTTCGCCATCATTTTCCTTTCGCTGTGAGAGATAGCTCGACCCTCCGTCTTTTAGATCGGATCCCTCGCGCCCTTTTCTCGGAGGTCTCTTTCTTTTGAATCAGGTTAGGTGTCTTCCTCTGAGGAGTCTGTTGAGATAGTTAGGGTAGAGTCTAGGGAGTCTTCTACTGCTTCTTCCTCTGCCCCATCCGAGTCGGATTCCCTCATAGAGTTAGGGCCACCTGTGCTGCTCATCATCAGGTGACGGTAAGGGTCCCTAAAGCGCGCAACGAGAATGCTCGTGATGCGCCCTCCCTCCTAAGAAATATGAACAAGCTCACTGAAATTCGGGCTCGTTTCTATATTCCCCCTAGCTATTCGCTTCGTTTAGCTAGGGTGGAAGAAAGGGTGGACCAAGTGTAGGGCAAGAAGATTGTTTTGTACTTGGATGCGTTCTGGGCTGGGATGCGTCTGCCCTTTCCCCCCGATGTATGGGAGGTACTACGTTACTTCCAACTTGCCCCGGGCCAGCTAGTGCCGAAATCTTGGAGAATTCTCCTCGGGTTTCTAGTCCGGTTGAGGCTTGAATAAATCCCTTTCAGCTTGGCCCTTCTCACTTCCTTCCTTTGTTACAAAAATCATCCCGGCACCCGTAAGGACGAGCCGAGCTGGGTGTATATTTCCTTTAAAAACGCAAGGGAGAGGCGGCCTGGTCGGGGGTAGTAGTTATTCCTTCTTCCATTCACGAATGGAAGGATAAATTTGTATTCGTCGGGCCACCCGAGGGTGAGGATCGGTCTGTGCATGTATATTGACATAGGGCCGACTACCCGCGGGTGAAGCGGTCGTCCTCTCCCGAGACGACGGCGGTGTCCATGTGGGAGCCGATCCAGCAGGTCGACGTTTTGCTTTCCGAGCAGGCCCTTAGCTGGGCCGGGCTCAGCCCCGCTCAATTCGTGGGTAAGTTAGGAGCTTGGACGATCTGTCTAGACTTGAATATTTTTCTTTTGCTCTTTTCAGCATCACTAAATCCCTTTGTGTAGTTTCCTTTATGCAGAGCAAATGGACCGATCCAAATTCTTGGCTGCCATAGCCGCAAAGAAGGGGAGGAAGACCGGGGGTGCTAGCTTGTCTCGCCCCGGTTCGAGCCCGTCTTCGAAGCCAGCTGCACCAGCTAAGCCTTCCGCTGTGCCCCGAGCTCTGGAAACTAGCCGCGAGGAGAGCCATAAGCATGCCTGGGAATCGGATTCCCGGGCGAGAGAGGTGGAGGAAGAATCCAACCCCCCCCACCCGAGGTCCCCCTCAAGAGGTATAAGAGGACGGTATCTCAATCTCTGGCTTCTCCGATCCTCGTGCAGGAGGTGGACGTCTGTTTTGAGGTGCCTTTGGGGCTTTCTGTTGCCGATAGCTTGCTTTCGGAGATGAAACAATCGGCCGGGTGCATAATTCCCCAGGGGACTTTTAAGGCCCAAATGGCCGCTATCGCTCAAGAGGCTGTAGAGGTCAAAGTATCTGATTTCCGTTGAGGTTTTCTTCAAGTATTTTTTTCTCGGATCTGACGCTTCTAACCCCTTCCTCTACTTTCCTCAGGTCCTTCAGCACTGCACCCTCATCGTCAACATGGAGTCCAAGGAGATTGCCCCGGCGATGCGGAAGGCGGGCGAGTCATCCTCACGGGTGGAGGACCTGCACCTGGATTTGCAGCAAGCGAAGGAGAGGATCACCGCCCTCGAAACCCGGGTGGCCGCCGAGGAGGTGATGAACTCCAAATGCAAGGAGTCCATTCGACTTCTGAGTGAATCCAACAAGGTCATCCAGACTAAGTTGGAGGAAGATAAGGTGCTTAACGCCACGATGAAGAAGTCGCGGGACACCTACAAGAGGGAAACCGAGGCGGCGCAGGATGCGGTAAAGCTCGCCGACCTCCGGGCTACAAAGTCGATGGAGAGGTACAAGACGTCTGAACAGTTCTACGCCGACCTTGCCAACACCTCAGCCATTGTTTAGTACCAGGCTCTCGAAGCTGTAAAGGCGATTATGCTGGGGTTTGCTGACGGCGAGCTCCGGCTCCAGTACCCCCTCTCCGAGGATGAGCCGCAGGGAGAGGTCGTCGGGAGTGCCACCGGGGGAGAGACTGCCGGTGGGAGTGCTGGGGATAAGGATCCTGGTGGGAGCACCGAACCAAAAGCCGCAACCCCGGTTCCCGATGCCGGCGTAGAACAGATCGAGATCTTCCCCAGTCTCAAGGCCTGAGCTTTCTTGCCTTTTTCTCCTTTTTATAAGTTTTGTAAGCATTCGGGCGTTTTTTGTATGGCTGAGGAGCCCACAGTACCTTGTAAAGACTCTCAGCTCATCAATAAAACCGTTTTTAGTTTTTCTTCGTGTCAATGTTTTTTTGTGCGAGCACTTCAGCGTGTTAGTGTTTTCAGGGGTCAGGCCGTAGGTCGATCACCGGTCTTTAGATGGTAATCGCCCGTCGAGTGTAAGCCGGTTAATCGCCAAGTGCAGGAAGGTCGGTCCTCTCCCGCCCCCGGAGTCGGGGTGGCGATCATTCGCTCGGAATACATCGGAAACCCTTCAGTATAAGTAGGTCAAGATTCGCCTATTCCGTTGAGTCGGACCGGCGACCACTTCCCTTAGTGTAAGTTAAATAACAGCCAAGTTAGAATTGGTCGGCGTTTTCCGAACAGTGAAGGTGGTCGGTGGCCTCTTGATGAGGGCTTCGATCCTTGGTGTGGATCGGTAGGAGGTACCTGCCAGCGATTGACCGAGCAGGGAAGCTGTTCGGTAGCTTCTTGGTGAGGGCTTTTGATCCTTGGCGTAATGGGTAGGAACTACCCGCCAGGGATTGACCGAGCAGGGAAGCTGCTCGGTGGCCTCTTGGTGAGGGCTTTCGATCTTTGGCGTAATAGGTAGGAGCTAACCACCAGGGATTGACCAAGCAGGGAAGCTGCTCGGTGGCCTCTTGGTGAGGGCTTTCGATCCTTGGCATAATGGGTAAGAGCTACCCGCCAGGGATTGACTGAGCAAGGAAGCTTCTCGGTGGCCTCTTGGCGAGAGCTTTCGATCCTTGGCGTAATGGGTAAGAGCTACTCACTAGGGATTGACCGAGCAGGGAAGCTGCTCGGTGGCCTCTTGATGAGGGCTTTCGATCCTTGGCGTAATGGGTAAGAGCTACCCGCCAGGGATTGACCGAGCAGGGAAGATGCTCGATGGCCTCTAGAGGAGGGCTTCGATCCTTAGCGTAGATGGGTAGGAAGTTACCCGCTAAGGATTGACCAAACAGGGAAGCTGCTCGGTGGCCTTTTGATGAGGGCTCCAATCCTTGGCATCGGTGGGTAGGGGACTACCAGCCAGGGATTGACCGAGTAGAGAGGCTGCTCGGTGGCCTCTTGGGGAGAGCTTCGATCCTTAGCGTAGATGGATAGGAAGTTACCCGCTGAGGATTGACGGAGCAGGGAAGCTGCTCGGTGGCCTCTTGGTAAGGGCTTTCGATCCTTGGCGTAATGGGTAAGAGCTACCCACCGGGGATTGACCGAGCAGGGAAGCTACTCGGTGGCCTCTAGATGAGGGCTTCGATCCTTAGCGTAGATAGGTAGGAAGTTACCTGCTAAGGATTGACCGAGCAGGGAAGCTGCTCGGTGGCCTCTTGATGAGGGCTTCGATCCTTGGCATCGGTGGGTAGGGGACTACCGGCCAGGGTTTGACCAAGCAGGGAGGCTGCTCGGTGGCCTTTTGAGGAGGGCTTCGATTCTTAGCGTAGATGGGTAGGAAGTTACCCGCTAAGGATTTACTGAGCAGGGAAGCTGCTCGGTAGCCTCTTGGTGAGGGCTTCGATCCTTAGCGTAGATGGGTAGGAAGTTACCCGCTAAGGATTGACCGAGCAAGGAAACTACTCAATAACCTCTTAATGGGGGCTTCGATCCTTGGCGTCGGTGGGTAGGGGACGACCAGCCAGGGATTGACTGAGTGGGGAGGCTGCTCGGTGGCCTCTTGTATCCTTGGCGTCGGTGCGTAGGGGACTACCAGCCAGGGATTGACCGAGCAGGGAAGCTGCTCGATGGCCTCTTGATGATGGCTTCTTTGGTGTCGGTCCGTCTCCCTTGACCCATAAAATCTGGGGGGAGAGACCGTCGAAGACAACACATGGCAGAGACGCATGGGAAGGCGTAACTCTCCGTAGTGCGTGTCGTTCCAACTTCCATTTAGCTGTTTAGGGGAATGGTCGCCATGTGGCAGACCTGCATTGGGGACTTTGAAAGGGCCCCGTGAATCGCGCTGCCGCGCATGCAAACTTCGGCCTTTTGGGATTCTGTTGGGGCTATAAACAGCGAAAAGGTGTCAGTCTCTTTCAGCGTTGGGTTTCTGAAAATAGCCGGATGTCCATGTGTGCTTATCAGTGAGATGATTTCCTAGGACGATGTGTACCTTTACAATCTCGACCGGTCCGAACAGACGTACGAGGCGGTGATAGACCGCGTGGAGGCCCATTTTGGATGTCTTCTTTCCCGGCGATCTCCACTCCTCCAAGTGCTCATTTATGCGATCTGGAGGAGGTCTCCGGGTCTACACAACGCCTTGTCTCCGCGGCTGAGGGATGAGGCGATAGATAAATTGCACTCGCTTTACCATCTCGGCCTGATCTCGAAGTGCAGGCGGGAATGATCGGCGGGCCTTCTTCTGGAGTGTTTCCAGAAGAGGCTGATTGTTGATTTTTGTTCGGTGGGTGACGCTTCAAAGGTGGCCGAGGAAGCTAGGGCTCGGCTGACGGAGATTTCGTCGGAGTATCATCAGTAATGCTTTCTCCATCCCCGGCCCCCTTTATTGTAATAATAATTTTTGTGTAAGGCTGGGGAGCCCATAATACCCTTGATGAATAAAGTTCTTCTTTTGCGACGTGTTTTTTCTCCTTTTTGTTCTCTTTGTACTTTTGAGTATTTTCACAAAAATTAACCTAGAGGTCTTGGAACCGAGGAATAGGAAAACATATCGAAGGAGATTCCTTTAATTCAGGAGACTCAATAATTAAAGAAAAATTACATCACTTCGACAAAGAAGGAAACATATTCACTGATACAAAATTTGAAAATGCATTCACTTGTACAATTTGAGCTTCTCGGTGTTGTAAGGCCGCAGAAACTTGCGTCCTCCCATGTCTTGTAAGCGATAGGCTTCTCCAGGCAATACTTCGGAGGCGAGAAATGGGCCGTCCCACTTCGGGGAGAACTTGGGCAGCTTGCCTTGGTTTATGAATTCGTTCCGCCTTAGGACCAAATCTCCCGTTTTGAAGGCGCGATGCTTGACTCGTGCGTTGTAGTAACGGGCAGTTTGCTGTTGATAAGCAGCGACTTTGATCTGTGCCCAGTCCCACTTTTCTAGCAAGATGTCCAGATTGGTCCGGAGCACCGAGGTGTTTGCTACGTCGTCGAAGTGTTCGACTCTGTAACTGGGCAGTCCAATCTCTGCTGGGACCATCTCCTCAGTGCCATAGAAGAGGCTGAAGGGGGTCTCTCCAGTGGGGGTCTTCTTCAACGTGCGTAAGGCCCATAAAACCCGGGGTAGTTCCTCGACCCAGCTGCCCTGTCTTCCTTCTAAATGAGTTGGAAGACCTCGAATGACGTCTCGGTTAACGAACTCGGCCTTCCCGTTGCATTGAGGATACGCTACCACGACAAACTTCATTAGTATGTGGTATTCGTTGCAGAATCCTTTGACTTTGTCGTTTTCAAAATTCATCCCATGGTCGGTAACAATACACCTCGGGATCCCGAATCGAGATATTACGTTGTTCTGCAGGAATTTGATGGTCGTGGTGGCGTCCGGCTTTCTGTTGGGGACGGCCTCGATCCACTTCGTAAAATAGTCTACCGCGACGAGGATATATTTGTGCCCGCCCGTACCAGTTGGGAGTTGGCCTACCATATCCATCCCCCACTGGGCAAACGGCCAGGGGGAGGTGAGAGCCGTTAGCTCGGTAGAAGGAAGATAGGGTATGCTGCCGTAGAGTTGGCAGCTTTTGCATCTTTTGACGAGCTTTTGAGCATCTTGATGTATCGTCGGCCAATAGTACCCTTGGAATAGCATCTTCTGGACTAATGTGCGAGTCCCATGATGCGCTCCACCGACCCTTTCGTGTATCTCATGCAGGACGTAGTCGGCTTCGTGGGGGTCGACGCACCGAAGTAGAGGGTATGTGTAGGACTTCTTATAGAGGTTTCTATTGCTCCAGACAAAATGGAGGGCGTTGGCTCGAAGGCGGCGTTCTTCCCCTCGATCTTCTAGGAGTGTACCTTCCTTTAGGAACTCTACGAGGGGCTTCCTCCAATCCCGGCCTCCCTCCTGAGTAGTGTATACTTGAAGTGCTGCTTCCCTGTCTTCCATGCTGGGCCGTGGCAAGACTTCGAAGAGGATATTCCTCTTATTGTTAGCCATATAGGAGGAGGCTAGCTTGCTCAAGGCGTCGGCCTGGGCGTTTAGATGCCGAGAAATCTGCTCCACTTGAACTTCGTCGAAGTCTTTTCGTAGTCTTTTTACCTCAGCTAAATATTTCACCATTAACGGCTCCCGGGCCTCGAAACGGCCGGTCACTTGGCCTACGACTAGGGCGGAGTCGCAACGAATTTGGATTGTCTTCAGCCCCACTCCGAAGGCGATTCGTAGTCCAGCTAATAAGGCCTCGTACTCCGCGACGTTGTTTGAAACCCTGAACTCAAGCTTCAAAGAGTACTCCATCACTGCCTTGTTCAGGCCTCAAATGATAAGGCCGGCACCGCTCTCCTCCTCGATAGAGGGTCCATCGACGTAGAGGACCCAATCGGGGACGAGGTCAGGCACTTCCTCGATTATGGGCCGGGACCCGGGGACGGATGCCGGCGCGGCTTCCTTGTTTGGGATAATATATTCGATAACAAAGTTTGCTAGGACTTGTGCTTTGATGGCTTGCCTGGGGCGGTATTTGATGTCGAATTGGGATAACTCCCACCTCTATTTTTCCAGACAACCAGATGACTCGGGGGAGGCGATGATAGCCCCTAGGGGACGCTTGGTGAGGACGAGGATGGTGTGTGCCTGGAAGTAGTGCTGTAGCTTCCTTGAGGCCATGATAAGCGCCAAAACCATCTTCTCTATGGCCGGGTACCTTGTTTCCGCGTCCTTAAAGATGTGGCTCACGTAATAGACCGGTTTTTGTGCTCCTTCAACTTCTCGGACGAGCATCGAGCCGGCGCATGATCGGATACCACAAGGTATAGTAAAAGCTCGTCTCCTTCGGCAGGCCTGGTTAGTAGCGGGGGTGCTACCAGGTGCACCTTGAGTTGCTCGAAAGCATTCTGACACTCTTCTGACCATTTGAACTTTAGGATTTTCCTCAGGGCTTTGAAGAATGGGTGACACTTTTCTCCAGATCTCGACATGAAGCGGCTAAGGGCGGCCACTCTCCTTGTGAGCCGCATGATCTTCATATTGCTCTTTGGCATGGCCATGTTGAGAATGGCGCTGATCTTCTCCGGGTTAGCCTCAATTCCTCAGTAGGTAACCATGAACCCGAAGAATTTCCCGCTAATGACCCCGAACGCGCACTTGGCGGGATTCAGCTTCATTTTGTACTTGCGGAGGACATCGAATGTCTCGCCAAGGTCTTTGGCGTGCTCGTCCGACGAGGTCGACTTTATGAGAATGTCGTCGACGTAAACCTCCATGTTCCTCTCGATCTGTGGTTTGAACATTCTGTTGACCAGGTGCTGGTATGTAGCTCCGGCGTTTTTGAAGCCGAAGGGCATCACTTTGTAGAAGTATACCCCTCGTTCCGTTGTGAATGTGGTAAGCTCTTCATCTGTCGGGTTCATACGGATCTGGTTGTAGCCGGAGAAAGCATCCATGAAGCCGAGCAATTCGTGGTCTGCCGAGCTGTTGATAAGCTGATCTATCCGAGGGAGAGGATAGTTGTCTTTCGGGCAGGCCTTGTTGAGATCTGTGAAGTCGACGCATATACGCCACTTCTCGCTTGCTTTTTTAACCATGACAACATTCGCGAGCCATTGCGAGTAGGCCATATTTCGAATGAAGTTGGCTGCAAGCAACCTATCGACCTCGTCCTCAATCGCCTTTTGTTTTATCGGGGCGAAGCTTCGTTTCTTTTGCCTGACAGGTCGGGCCGTCAGGTCGACCCCGAGCTTGTGCGAGATTACCTTGGGGTCGATCCCGGGCATTCGGCGGGCGCCCAAGCGAACACGTCCGAGTTTCCTCAGAGAAAGTGGATCAAGTCTTCGCGCCGGGCTCCTGTCAATAGGGATCCGATCTGGACAGTTCATTCATTATTCCCCTCGATGAGGGGGACCTCTGTTAGCGCCTCTACCGGGGCCCCTCAGATTTCTTTTTGTTCGTCACGGGTATCCAAGGACCCCTGGAAATCATTCGCCCTTCCAAAGTCATCGCTTCGCTCCTTAGAGGTGGATGTCGCTGTGAAGCAAATCTTGGCGATTTGCTGGTCCCTGTAGGCCCGGCCTATTCCCCATTGATCAAATGGAAACTTGATCACGAGGTGGAAGGTTAAGATTTGGACCCTAAGGGAGTTTAGCGTCGGGCGTCTCAGGAGGATATTATAGGACGAGGGAATCCTGGCGACGATGAACTCCACAGGCACGGTTCTCGTACGGCCCGCCTCCCCAATGTTAAGGAGGAGGGTAACCACTCCCTCTGCCGGGATAGAGTGGTTAGTAAACCCCGACAGAATGTGGGTGGTTGGCCGCAGGTCCGACGGGCCGAGCCCCATACGCAGGAAGCAATCATAGAAAAGGATGTCCGCCGAGCTTCCCGAGTCGACCAGTATCCTTTGGACCTCATAGCGGTGGACCCATGCTGTAATCATGAGGGGGTCGTTGTGAGGCAAGGATATCTCATGGAGGTCTTGGTCAGTGAAAATGATGGGCTCGACTGCTTTGATTTTCTTCCGGGGCTGGTCGCTGGTTCTCTCGAATGGTAGGAGGCGGCAAATCTCGCTAGTTCGACGCGTACCTCCGAAGATACGACCATGATTTGGTCGATCATTAACTCGCCGGTAGGGGATGGTTTTCTTGCTCCCGATCTGTCTGTCGTTTTTCCCGCAGGTATTTCGCCAGGTGGCCCGAGCGAATCAACTCCTCGATGTAGTCGCGGAATTGTTTACAGTTCTCGGTAGGGTGCCCTTGCGACCTATGGAAGGCACAGTAAGGGCCTCGAGTCCGTTTGGCTGCTCTATTAGTGATCGGAGGGAGCTTGAAGAATCGCTCGCCCTTCGCCTCCTCCAACAGCTCAGTTTGAGAGATGTTGAGCGGAGTCTACTCCTGGAACTTTGGGGAGTATGGCTTTGGTCGGTCTACCTTCTTCTTTTCTTCTCTGCCCATCTTCTTTTGGCCGGCCTGGTCGCCCCGGGGTAGGTTTGCGTTTACCTTGGACTCGAGTTGGATTTCCCGCTCGGTCCAAGCTTTTACCTCGGCCATGGTCTTAGGTTGCGCCAATGCAAAGGAGCGGAGCCACTCCTTATGCCTAAGACCTGACCTCAGAGCTGTGATTACAGTCACATCCCTGTGCTCAGGGACTTCAAGAAGAGCGTTGTAAAAGCGAGTGATGTATCCTTTAAAGGATTCTTTTCCCCTGCTCTTTATAGTGAAGAGGTAATCGACGGTCCACTTCTGTCGTGTGTTCCCGACAAAATGTCCGAGGAACTGGGCGGCCAGCTCATCAAAGGTAGAGATGGAGCATGGCGTGAATCCTCAGAACCAATCTCGTCCAGCCCGGATGAGAGTGGCGGGGAACGCTCGGTATTGGGCAGCGTCAGAGTTGTCCTGGAAGCTCATGCCCGCCGTAAACGCGTCCAGATGGTCTTTCGGGTCGGATTTCCCGTCAAAAAGGGCCACTTTTGGAGGCTTGTTTCTGGATGAGACACGGACAGCGAGCATCTCTTCAGTGAAGGGCTTCATAAGCAAGTCGGCGGCATACCTGGCCCCCTCATTTGAAGCCCTCCCAATGTATACCCTCGATTTTCTTTTCGAGGGCGTCGAGACGGTCATGGTATCCCGAAGATTCGGCGTTTTCATAGTTATGGCCCTTCCCACTGGCGGCCTGCGGTTGGCTGCGGCTCCAATTCCGTTCTATCAGGTTTCTCAGGTCCCCTGGCAAGGTCATTCTTGAGTCATTATGGCGAGTGCTGCCCACGCGACCCCGTAGAGGGAGAGGGTACCGGCCATGCCTGGGAGCAGGCGAGCTGACCGACACCTCCCCGGAAGGGACAGGAGCGCCATGGGCCTCGAGGCGAGGAGCCCTTTCACGAGACCTCGATGTGGAGCTGTGAGGAGCCCAGCGGTTCATTGAATCGGTTGCCGCGGGGGACCTATGGCCGCCGGAGATAGCAAGACGCTGTTCAGTAGTGCCAACGTGGGCAGTGTCATCTCTCCCTCTGCGGAGGTCGTGATCCCGAGGAGGGGAACGGCGACCTGGGGGGCTTGTCCCGCCGTTTGGACGCGGACAAGGGCATCTACAACGGATGTGAGCCTGTCGATCCATGCAGAGCAGGCATGAATGGTGTTTGGGAGGGAGTGGACCCATCCGCACCTCCATTGTGGGGAGGGCGACGGCTGGTGCTTGGATCATCACGGTGATCACTCGCCATGAGTTCGAGATCGGAAGATCAACTTTCGATGAGTGGAATTTTTTGATTCCCACAGATGGCGCCAATTGATGGAGGCTAGGATCTCCTTCAGATGCTGTCCTCCGTCGATCTATCGTGAGCGTTGGTGAATGGCTGATATTGGTGTTGAGGGTTGCCTCCTTAAACGTGTGGATCTCAGTGGGCTTGAATTGGGGTGAAGCCGAGCTACCTGCAAAGAAGTCCTGGGGTGGTTGTACCACCGTGGAGCCTCCGACGATCAAGTTAGCCAAGGTATTTGGGCAGAGTAGTGACTTATTGGGTTAAAATTGCGTTACCTGAGTCATCTGGGAGAGGGGTTTTTATTGCAGTCGCTTGGAGAGAGTTGGCGCGAGATATCCGCCGTCGGTTACGCCCCTGGCGTTACGCCTGCGTGAATGACGGGATCCCCCCGTTAATGAAGAGATACGCTCGTTAATGGGGGATACGACGGCGTGGAACGCGGGATTGTGGGGCGGCGGATATCTCGCTTCTGGCAAGATACACGGAGCCGTGGCGGAGGCGCTTGGGCTCTGCATTCTTGGTTGCTCGGTAGAACCGGGAAAGCTTAGCTCGGCGGGAGGCTCGAAGGAGAGCGGGAGGCCGGGAGGCTCGGTTCTGTAATAGCTCGGAGGCGAGCGGGAGGCCGAGGAAGATTGTAACGTTTTGAAAATCGTTTCGGTGAAATTTCGAAAAATCGGTAAAATAAGGGGGTTTTCTGTAAAAAGTCAAAATACAAATATCTTATTATAAAAATTAAATATACATATTCTAGCTATGTAATTGCTATTATTTGGTGTTTATTGAGCCGCTGGTGAAATTTCAAATTTTCTGAAAAAAATATTATTTTATTATTATTTTAAGCCGTCACTAATACATTTAATTAGGGAAAATTACAAATTAGAATGAGTTGAAACAAATTTTGTGCATCATAAAACATTAAATAAAATTTTATCATGTGGTTTTTGGAACGAAATCATTTGCTAAAACGGTTTAGAAATTATTGAAGAAAAAAGGCTTTTTTTTAGCGTAAATGGATGTTTGGGGTATTGTATTTATCATTTTTCATCACCCCACACCCGTACCCACACCCACACACCCCCATTCACTTCTCCCCTTGGCTGAATTCAGCAGCCCCCATCTTTTTCCCCAATTGAATTTCAAAGGAAAAGAAATGAAAGAAAAGAAAAGAAAATGGAGAAATGAGGTGGACTTTTGACCTTGAATTGACTTTGACTTCTCCCCCCACTTTCTCTACCTCCCTCTCTCTCCTCTCCCCCTCTCATTCCAGCCGACCTCCCCTCTCCTACTGCAGCAACAGCCCCCCCCCCCCATTTCCCTTCTCTTTTCTCTTCAAAACTTCATCAAAAATTGCCCCAAAATCCATCAAAAAAATCCCAAAACCCAAATCCGACTCCTACCCATTTTAGCTTAGCCCGTATAGCATGGATTTTTGTGAAAAGAGAGCATTTTGGGAGGCCATGGATGCTTGTGGATCTTCAAATGTTTTTGGGTATAATTCTAAAACATTTTTGCTTAATTTGTTACTAATTTCTTAAAGCTAATTTAATTAAGTGTTAATTTGGTTTATGTGAGTTTAATTGCATGATTAAAGATTTCAAGTTAGGGTTTGTTGTGGAAATGAGTTGTGTTTGATTGTGTATGGTTTAGTGAGGTGGATTAACATATTTAGTTTTGTAGAAAACTAATCTAGTTGTTAATTACAAGTTGTTACTTGAAAAATGTCCAAATTAAGCTTTTTGTTGCAAACTAGTTTTTTTGATTTAATTCGAAATATGAGATTAAAAATATGGTTAGGGTTTTTATCATATTATTAACTTTATTAAGTGTAGTTTAACACTTTAGTTCATGGAAATCCAACCTAAATTGTAGTTTGTGCATTTTTGCTATGAAATTGTTAAAAAGGGTATTTTGTAAACTAGAATATTAGGGTTTTTGGAATTTAATGAGATTAAATTCCGGAAATTGTTTCTATGACTTATTTAAGATATTTAATAAGTATATTGGCCGCTACATTCATTTAAACATCATGTTTTGTACAAAAACGGCGAATTGTGCTTGCTAGATTTTCGGAAAAATGACTTTTTAAGTGAAATTGGGGTTTTTGTGAGTTTTAACCTAGTTCATATTAAAATTAGTGTTCGTGAATGTGCAAATGAGTATGATTGGATTTTTCTCAGTGGTTTGACGTTTGTACATCGACATCGAGGGTTGGTTTGATAATTCTTGCATGCGTAGGCGATGGGTTTGGACCTATGCGTGATACGCGTGCCGATTTGATTTTCGTATGCCGTTTCGATTTCGAATTTAGTTTTAATGCGATATGGTGCGTTATGATATGTAGGTACCCCCATGTGGACTTAGAGACGACAAGCAAGCGCGTGGCGACATCGGCACCGGCTAGTGAGGACCAGGTGAGTAGATTTATATCTACGGGGAGAAGTCGGGTGGATGGCGTATAACACCCCCGCAGTCCGTGGTGATGTATACGGATGCGTATACACACCAACAATTTATGATATGATGTTAGGATTTATTATTGATGATTTTAGATGGACATTGGTGTTGGATTGGTGCATGGTTACGAAACCTTAGGTAGTGGATGCACTACACTTACACATACACACATATACATACTTGCATACATTCCTTATTTCATATGTGAGTGTATGGGAATATATATTTATGTGTTCACATGGGTATGGGACTATATGTTCATATACTGGATTTGAGGATAGTATTTGGAATTTGAGATGAGTCGATGAAATTGGGCTTGAGGCCAGGAGATCGGTGATGTGATTTGGTTCGTATTGAGATACGACATGATGTTTTAGCGGGTCTTCTGACGTAGTAATTCTTACACCCGCATGCATACATAGATGGCATCAATATTGTACTAGACGTAGGACATTATTCCGGATCATGATATTTGATAAAGAAGATACCAAATGAATAGTGTGATTGATGTGACTTTGACCCGTACCCAGATTTGGGGATGCCGTACGACGGATTTACGTACGAGCTATATATTGATGATTGATCCGCACTCTTGACTTGGGATGTCTGATTATAGATATGGTATCGGATATGATATTATTGAGGCGGGATCACCGACTAATATATATACAGGTATGTATATACATCGACTCAGATGTTAGGCGGTTTCCTTACCTGTAGTCCAGCTGGTTAGCTTAGCCCTTTAGTTTAGTTTAGTTGTTAGATTAGATTCGATTCTTACCTATTTCAAAAACTAACGAATCGTGGGTATTTTAAAAGACAGCCCAAAGAATCCTACGGATATTTCAAAAGACGTATCTTTTCATAAAAACACCGTAGCCCCTATTTTCAAAACCCCATGATTCGTGTTATTTCAAAAGGCACCATTTGTAGGACTTATATTAGATTAATGCAGATTAGTTATAGTTGCGTCTAGTTTTCAGCTTCCGCTCATTATTGTGGTTCGCTTCGCATCGCATGCTTATATTATGTTTCGTACTACATTATTGATATTATGCTGTTAGGACACCAGCACCATTACCGATGATGCGTATGTACTACGTACACTTACTTGCCGGCTCACACACATCTTCATCGGTAATTGTCATGCCACGTACACTTTAGAAATACTATTGCATTGACATAGGTTGTTAGCTAATAATTTAGACATGATATTAGTGTACTCGCCTTATATGCTAGATTAGACATTGTAGATATTACTTGTTACTTCATGCATGTTAATATTCATTGTTATGCCGCATTCATGGATTTTTATGCCGATATGCACTGTTTACATGCTATTGAGAATTGGATTCGGATTTCTATGAGATTTTCTGGTTTTGGGGGAAAACCGCAAAACTTATATAAGCTTCTTTCTCTCTTTAAAATAAAAAGTGCGGTTTTCCCATGCTGTATGAGTCGTCCACCATGAGTTTGCTGATAGATTTCGAGACCCGATTCGAGGAGGCGGATGAACCGTTTCAGGTACATGGTGGACCCGGTAGGGTACCCCGGGGCAAGAAGCGCGTGATGATGACGATGTGATCCTGGCAGGGGAGCACTACCTACCGGTGATTTTACCCGACGCGTCGGATATCCGGAGGATACCGTCGTGGTCTTGAGATGGATGGTAGGGGCCGATCTGGACTGACGGCGCCCTAGATATTGTGATTGAGACATTGAGTTTTCGAGATATTGAGGTACAGAGACTGTGATACAGAGATATCGAGATATTGGGATTACGTTTTGTGCCGATGCTAGGCACTGTTTTATGCTGATTTCATTATGATACCTCATTTTAAAAATATAAAGGAAATCTCACTAAATTATGGAAACAGTTCTTCATTTACATGTATTCTGTTTTCATGCATTCATACCTCATTCATACGATATATTGCTACCCTTGGGCACTGACACGGGTACATGAGATTACACTCGGGTTAGATATTTACCCTAGCCTTGTTATAGGCTGCTGGTTATTTATATTTGAGGATGTATATTGATCGTATGACCTAGGATTGCGTCATACATGCGATTTCTATTCGTAGATGTTTTTTCTATTCACGAGTTGGCAACTTACCCCCGTTGTGCCCCAGTTTCTTGCAGGTTTTGCCGTACAGGTTTAATTACGGCTTTGCGGGCTCAGTTTCATTCGGGTGACTTGCTAGTAGGTGGGTCTTTCTTGTATCGTACCCATCATATTACCTTGTATAATATTATTCCGTTGTATCTAGTAAATTCCATCAACCAAACATGTATTTATTTTGAGATAGAGACCAGTGATGTTATTCCTTCGACCTTAGAGTCACGCGTTATTTTTCTGCGGTTTTCTGGTGGTTTTGAGTTTCCTTTTGAGTTTTGATCCTCGCCGTTGGCGTTGTATATTATATTGCTTGTGTGGTTGTGACCGTCGATTGACGAAGAGCTAGCTTCCGCTTGGGGATGCCTTTTTATTGATTCCGTATACTATTCATGTTGTATCCCGTTTGGGGGCCTGTATTTACAAAGGAGACTCTGCCAAAATTTTCAGTAAATTTTTGATGTTTTAAAAACCCGCATAATTCGGCTTATGCTATTGAAACTACTTGCTTAAGTTGGTTTTTCCTTCACTCTACTTCTTTTCTTGGTTTGGATTTCTGGGTTTTCGGTTTACTTAGATTACGTACGCCTCGAGACGTTTCGTAGTTTAAGTGCCGGTCATGTTCCGTACTTTCGGGTCGTGACAAAGATCGGCGTGTAGGAGAGCTCGGAGGCGAGCCAATGGTTATTTACATGGCGAGCACATCAGTGCTTAGGGACCCCTCGGAGATCGGGTCTTGCCTCGAGACGGTAGCCCAGAGAACGCCTCCAATGTGTGGTGCTTGACCTGTTTCCGTGAGCCCCGGGATACGTCATCTACCACATGTCATGATCCGGGGAGTTCCCACTTATGAGTTGTTAGTTATATGTGTGCCCTAGAGACCATTGCTGTACATGAGATATATATTGTAGTGGATGCTTGGACATATATAGGGAGGACTTTCTTGCTCGACATGATAGTATGCTATCCGGTTACTCTTTATCTTAACATGTATACTGATTGTCTCTTTTTTATATGTTGGTAAAGCCCTTAGGATGTGTACTTAACTACCAAGATTATGATATAGATCATATTAGTGGGGCCATGGTAGTCCATAAGTTCATCCTTTAATGTCCCTAGTCGTGGGTGTATCGAGACGGGGCATCGATATACCAGAGTAGACTAGCGTATAGCTTCTCGACCCATGTAGATGGGCGATGGATGATCCCATATCCATCGGTGTTTGACATCAAAGATGATATACGGGTGCTCAGTGGAGACTGAGTACACTGGACGGACTCGCCGAGAACTCCCAGATGGTATTATACCTCACGTCAGATGGCAGTTCTCTGGTGACACTGGTACAGGTTAGTCTGTCGACCCGAGATTGTCATAGAGTCTTGTGTGATTCCTACTGTGCTTTGATTTCCACCTTACCACGTTCAAAAGGACGTGCAAAACGGTGGTTTTTGGGTACAGTCCCGAGTCACATGGAGACAATCAGCGATAGGAGGGGATTCGTCTCTCCCGGTATTGGGGGTTGATGTTGCGCTGTGCTCGATTGGCTATAACAGGAAAGTCCCTGGCCAGGGCTGTTTCAGAGATTTACTGGTAAGTGTTACCAGTAGTTTCTCGACCCGTTATGAGCCTCATATCGGCACGACTTATCGAGTTACTGGGGTCCGACGTTTGCCACCCCTAGACGAGATATGCGACATATCAGACGAAGAGACCGGACTGTACGGTAGTGTTACCGATTGGATTCGCAGGAGTGTGAACAGGCTTGCTTGTTGATCTTCTAATCGATCAATACCCGGGTGGCTGTTACGTTTAGCAGACCGCCTGCGGCTTGTGGGTGACTGATATGATCACCACCTACTGCCGGCATATTGACGAGTCTTTAGAGTTCTACACAGAGGTTTTCTGGCTTAAGCGAAACAAAGTAGGAGCACATATGTTATATGTGCGGGACCGAGATTGATACGAGTATGTGATACCGTATTCTATTCTCGCGATTTGTATTATCGGTCGGTTATATGCGATATAGTCGGATTATCGAATCAAGTGTTGATTCGATAGATTGGTACACATGATATTAGTCGGTTATATGAGATATGACCGGATCATTAAATCAAGTGTTGATTTAGTGATTTAATGTATAATTATATATTTGATATATTACTTTATATTAACTAATATTTAGCTCACTTGACCATTTTTTTCTCACTTGTGCATGAATGATATATATGTGATATATATTATATCATGCTTGGTTATACATCAAACATGGGTGTATAAGAATTATACCATATTTAAGATAATGGGGGTAATTAAGTATTAAGGGTAAATGCAAAATTAGGTGGAATATCTCAAGGGTTTGGAAGCTTGGAGATGCTTGTAGTTTCCTTGACTTAGTCCACCAATTTTGTATTATTTTAGATTTTTATTAACCCAACCATTCTCTTAACTCATGGTTTATTCTCTACAATGGTTTGTGATGACAAATACTCACCCATGGTTGATTTTCTAACCTCATTCTATTCTCTTGTTCATTCTCTCATGTTCATCTTCTTCTTCATCTAAAAAGCTTACTAGGGTTTTGAAAGATGAAGAATCCAAGTGAGAAAATAAAATCTAAAGTGAGCTCACTTCCTATTTCATCATCCTATACACTTGCTTGGGTATTATAGGGTGTTCTCTTCACAAAATTCATGACCTAATGAAGGGTTGGCTTGAGTTTGAGTCTCCTCGACGTAGATCATTTTCGGCCTCGAAGACTACGAGCAAATCTGTTCATTTCTTCGAGGGAAACCATACAGAGTTCGGGATATCGATGATCGCAGCGAAGGGACGTCAACACGGAGCTTTAGAAGTGAAGGACCGGGTCTACAAAGGTTGTATTCCTTGCTCACTACTTGTAATAGTTGATTTCATGTTATTTTGTCTAGTTACTTTAGTTTGATCCTAGGGTTAGGGTTCATTAGCACCTTAGAATTTTTTAATTTGGCATGGTAGTTGCTGTGAAAACCCAGTATGGTGTTAAGGAATCCCAACAGTGGTATCAGAGCCGGGCTAGAGTATTAGACGGATTGTTAGATTACGAAACCGAAATGAACTCCGAAACTTGAAACCCTAAAATCCAAGTTCTGTCGATTTTTATATGAGCTCTAAAAATTTTTTAAACAAGTGCAGAATCATATATGTGTAATAACATGAACACTGGTGAAATTTGAGGGCATTCTGGTAATTTTTGGCCGGCGAGACCCCCCCGTCTCGGCCAAATCCGAGCCCTCCCTCCAAATTTTTCCAGTGTTCTACTGTATGGGTTTTGGTGTTTCAGGTGTTGTTTGTTTTTGCTAATTTTGCATGAGATGTAATCTTACATTATAAACAATTCGGAGTGTTTCGTATTCGTAGTTTAACATTGTATTTTGGTTTTCACAAGTTATCTAGGCGAAGTTAAAAAGTTCGATCGAATGTCAAAAACCCATTTTTCCAAGTTTAACGTATTCGGAAAAACATGCAAGTAATTCTGTGGACCCTCTAGAAGAATCAAACCCTAACTCGACTTTTTGGATCGCGGAACCGCGGTCATACCCTAGGGTTTGCCGCAGTTCCGTGGCGACATGAGTGAGGCTTGGGTTTGCCCTTCTACGGTTGGTCCATAAGTACTATGGCATGTTCCGGGTATTATTAAAATTGTGCTCAAGTGTTGAACTGTCGGGAAATTGTGGGACTTTGATGAATCGATTGAAAAGTTTAACGTCGTCCGGATATCATGTGATGGGATACAATAATTGGAATCTATCTAGTTGCATGCAAGTTTAACATTTCGGCCTTGGACGGAATCGGGAATATTCTTGAATTACCCGACTTCCTTTGAAAAGTGTTTTCATGGTTGAGACCTAAATGTAAAATTTGCATTGTTAGGCATGAAATCCAGAATATGTGATATTCTGGGTTTATGATGTCTAAGGGCAGTGCGGATTCCAATTGTTGTAGTTTTTCACTTTCTTTTCTGCGACCGTAAGTGTAATATGTGGTGTATCGCCGTTTTCGTTGCTATACGTCAACGACAATTGGGATACACATATTTACTTACGTTGATGATATGTGATATTATGTGTTACTGGGATATGTTATATTGGATCGTCGTGTTTGAATAGCCGGGTTTTTTTTATATGAGATGAGAGTTTTTCATTTTCATTCATGTAAAACCTTGTATGTAATATTCTTTTATTGGGGCTCTTCCGGGTTGAGGATGATGTCACCATTGTATATTATTTACTTTTCTGTATTAGGATAGACCCAAGGAGGGGAGCACAAGTAACCGGGTTCTAGAGTCCAGTGGGAGACCATCTCGAGGCGTCGAGTCCGGGTCTCCTAACTCTAGAATTGGTAGGGTTACTTGCCGCTCTCGTAGGGGTCTAGAGATGTGGGTTTGGCTATTCATCACGACCGTGGAATCCGTGTTTTATACAGGCTTAATATAAAACCCGGAAATCCTAGTATATCCAATATTTCATATGTTGTTTTCTGCTGCGATATCTGTGATGTGATCATTTGATATGTTGAGATAGATACTGTATATAGTATATATGATATATTATGTAGACGTTGCTTATGTTTTGCCCCCGCGCTAGCCCTGCCCCGCTCTGCCGTTAGTTACCTAACCTAACGGTGCATGACGGGATATCGAGGCGAATGCGGATGGCATAAGCGTACATTGTATTTATCTGTGATGTTTAGGTAACTTAAAATGATGGGACTTCATTAATGAGATTAATGAAAGAAAAGAAACCTAAAGATATTGTAGAAACTTGTTTTAAAAACTGGTAGCTCTAGTTCTTACTTTGCATAGCGGTATTCCTTATAGAATATCCATCACCTTATTCGATAAGGAAAGAGCCGAGATCTCTTCATTGGGAGTGATCTCTTTAGCGAAACTAGCAGATGCTACAAACTCGATTTGTCTTTTGATTGCTTTTATAGTTTTTGCTTTGCATAGTGGTATTTATGAAATATCCTGCACCTTATTCGATGAGGAAAGAGCCGACGATCCCTTCACCGGGAGTGACCTCTTTAGCGAAACTAGTAAAAACCTCAAAAATACTCCTTTTCAAAATCACTCGATTCTACAACGATATCAAGTTTATTACACAAAAGGTTTTCTTAAAAACCTGTCGTAGCCCTCCATCATTTCAGATAAGTAGTATTTAGTATTCGTGTTGCGTTTGTTGGCCTTTGTCAAGGCGTAGTGTGCGGTAGCTGATTATTGCTTATCTGCTTAAGCATATGATGTGATTGGATTAGGGTAGTCATGCGACCTTGTTGTCCTTTGTCAAGGGTCGTGCGGGTGGGTTTAATTCAATCAGAAAATGACGGGTTGAACTTGACTAGCATCCTATAGTTTGTTGGCCTTTGTCAAGGTCATAGGAGGTTAGGGGCAAAATATTATTGGGAATTTCAAGTGTTGAAATTTGCGATGAGATTGCATACCTTCTATGAGATAGTTGGATCCCGATACCCACTGCGAGTAAGTGTTATTCCTGGAAGAGTTTTACACATTACAATTAGCCGATCAAGTAGGTGTCTAGAAAGGTGTCAACGGGGTTATGCCCCTGGGAAAACGAGGTTTATTTTAATTAGGTCCGTGCGAAAGCACAGGAAATCTCCCTCAAAGTACCGGCACTGGTCTGGCTGAAAGATTGGCGAAATTGTAGGGTATAATTAATCCCGGCTAGTCTTTCCTTTTAGGATTTGAAGGAAGATTTGATAAAAAACAGTGTGAGCCATCCTGATTAGATAAAATAATAACCAATCTGATCTTGTAAGAGCATATGCTGAGTGTTTTCTTCTCTCTCTCTCTCCAGGTAGCGACCATGTCACGTCTTAATCAAGATAATAATACGGATGTATTGACCGAACCCATTTGTTATACTGAGCCGAGAAACGTTGGTCCCGCTCCAACTTATAATTGTTATAAGACCGAACAGGAAATAGGGGATTACTAGGATTCCCGTGCCGCCCAAACGAAGAAAGTGCATGATGATGCATCTTTTTCGGGTGTGTTCATTACAAAGAACTGTTTCTCAATATACTCTACGTCCTGGGTATGTGATACCGGATCAGGATCCTACATATGTAATCTGTTACATGGGCTACAGATAGGTAGAGAATTGAGAACGGGTGATAAAGTTTCAAGAGTTGGAAACGATACAATTGTTGCAGCCAAGATGTTGGCAGTTATCACGCTGTATTACCAAATACATTGATTCTGAACGAATGTTATTAGATACCTAACCTAATATGCAACATTATATCAGTCTCTTTATTTAGTAAAGAAGGATATAATTTTGTATTGTTGGATAATATTTTGAACATTTCCTATATCAAGAGTTGATCGGTTCAGGCACGTTATCTAAAAGTATATACGTTCTAAATCAAACCACAGTTCTTAACATACATAACACACACAAGGGGAAGAGTTCAGAAATGAACGAATCTTTCTTGAGGCATTGTAGACTAGGTCATATCAATGCGACCCGACTAACTAAGTTACATTAAGATGCATATTTAAATCGGCTTGAATTTACATCTTGTGAAACTTTCCAGTCATGTCACAAAAATAAGATGACCATAGCTCCGTTTATTGGAAACAGAGAAAGAGTTAATGAACTCTTGGGATTGATACATGATGATGTATGAAGGTCCCCTGTCTACACATGCCAGAGCCGGTTCTTTGTACTTCATTACATTCAATGATGATCTCTCAAGATTCAGACATATATTCCTGTTGAAACACAAGTCAGAAACTTTTAAGAAATTCAATGAATTTATCAGAAGTAGAGAACCAAACGGGTATAAGTATTATGTCCATTGATATGATCAGGGAGGAGAATACTTGAGCACGGAATTCCTGGACTATTCTAAAGGAGAATGAGATTCTCTCTCAGCATTACTCCTCCGTATACACCACAGCACGTCGGTGTATCGGGACGGAGCAATTGCACCCTATTATATATGGTGCACTCTATGATGAGTACTACTGAGATACCTATTTCTTTTTAGGGAGTTATGCACTTGAGAAGCTGCATACCTGTTGAATTGGGTTCCAATCAAATCAGTACCTACCACTCCATATGAGATATGGTATGGGAAGAGCCCATCTCTAAAGCAAGTTAAGATTTGGGGTTGTCCGGCCTATGTCTAAAAGCAAAATCCGGACAAGCTCGAGACAAGGTCAGTTCTGTTTGATGAATATCCCAAGTATTCGCAAGAGAATATCTTCTACCACGCCGAGAAACAAAAGGTGTTTTATTTCTCGGCATGCCACCTTTTTAGGAAAAGGAATTTTTTAAGGAAGAAATTTGTGGTCATGAGGTACAACTAGAAAGGGTTCTATACAAACTACAGCTGATGAATTGATAGAACCGGAGGATTCAATAGTTCCCGACGAACCTTAGCCTCTCCGTCGATCTGGTAGGGTTCCTCATCCGCCTGAGAGATACTTCGGTTTCTCGATGACAGTGGGAGCAAGAATTGTATCATGGAGATGATGACCCAACTAGCTTCGAGCAGACCATCAAGAGTGAGGACTCTGTAAGAATGGCTGGATGCTTAGCGATTTGAGATGGAATCTATATACACCAACAAAGTATGGACTTTGGTTGCTATATCTGAAGGGTAAAATCCCCATCAGAAACAAGTATATCTTGAGAAGATTACTTGGTGTAGATGGAAAAGTTACTTTCAAAGCTAGACTGGTTGCAAAATGTTCTCGTCATTGACCAGGCGTGGTTAATGATGAAACCTTTTCTCTAGTGGCTATGCTTAAGTCCATCCAGATCCTACTTGCCATTGCTACATACCATGACTACGAAATCTGGTGGTTTGGTGTCATGACTGATTTTTCTAAATAATGATTTAGAAAAGAGCGTCTATAAGAACACGGTCAGAGGGTTTCGTTGACAGTGGAAGCAGCGGTAACGTGTGCAAGTTGCTTTATGTGTTAAAACAGGCATCGCGGAGTTGGAATATCTATTTTGATGTGATAGTCAAAACATTTGACTTCATCAAATGACCTTATATATACAAAAAGGTAGTAGAGAGTATGGTGGTATTCCTCGTATTGTACGTGAATGACATACTCTTGATAGGGAAGGAGTTTCCTATGCTACGCTCGGTCAATCTCCTCTTATCATAAGGATTCTCATATAGGATCAAAGTGATAGATCCTAAATCCTGGGTTATAGATCTATGAGATAGATCTAAGTGGATGTTAGGATTCTCACTAGGTGTAGTGAGATAGTATCAATCGATCCTGGGGAGAATCACTGGATAGCTTCCAGGATGGTAAGGTCGACTGAATGTCAGTCACAAGCATTGTCTTTACCCTCAGTGGAGGGACGGTATGTTAGAAGAATTCCAAGCTAGATACCGTGGCAAACTAGACGATAAAGGCTAGATACATCTCTACCTAAGATGCTACCAAAGAGGAAGTCTGGGTGTATATTAGTTCATGAGATGAAGTTTGTTCCTACCATTGTGTGACAATGGAGTTGTGGCTTAGGCCTAGGAACCCCCGTCGCATCAGTGACTCAGACATATTCTAAGGCAGTATCACCTGATCATGGAGATGGTTGATCTCTAGGGGATCGAGGTTAGGAGAGTAGACTCAGAGGACAACACGGCGGATCCACTCACAAAGGCCTTTTCCCAGAGAGATACTTTTATGGGATGGTTGAGTATGAAATACTACAACCACTGCTATATGATGGCCCTAGTGCAAGTGGGAGATTGTTAGTTATATGTGTGCCCTAAAGGCCATTACTGTACATGAGATGTATATTGTAGTGGATGCTTGGATATATATAGGGAGGACTTTCTTGCTCGACATGATAGTATGCTATCTGGTTACTCTTTATCTTAACATGTACACTGATTGTCTCTCTGTTACATGTTGGTAAAGCCCTTAGGATGTGTACTTGACTACCAGGATTATAATGCAGATCATACTAATGGGGTCATGGTAGTCCATAAGTTCATCCTTTAATATCCCTAGTCGTGGGTGTATCGAGACGGGGCATCGATATACCAGAGTAGACTAGCGTATAGCTTCTCGATCCATGTATATGGGCGATGGATGATCCCATATCCATCGGTGTTTGACATCAGAGATGATATACGGGTGCTTAGTGGAGACTGAGTACACTGGACGGACTCGCTGAGAACTCCCAGATGGTATTATACCTCACGTCAGATGGTAGTTCTCTGGTGACACTGGTACAGGTTAGTCTGTCGACCCGAGATTGTCATAGAGTCTTGTATGATTCCTACCGTGCTTTGATTTCCATCTTACCACGTTCAAGAGGACATGCAAAACGGTGGTTTTTGGGTACAGTCCCGAATCACATGGAGGCAATGAGCGATAGGGGGGACTCGTCTCTCCCGGTATTGGGGGTTGATATTGCGCTGTGCTCGATTGGCTATAACAGGAAAGTCCCTGGCCAGGGTTGTTTCAGAGATTTACTGGTAAGTGTTACCAGTAGTTTCTCGACCCGTTATGAGCCTCATATCGGCATGACTTATCGAGTTACTGGAGTCTGACGTTTACCACCCCTAGACGAGATATGCGACATATCAGACGAAGAGACCGGACTATACGGTAGTGTTACCGATTGGATTCGCAGGAGTGTGAGCAGTCTTGCTTGTTGATCTTCTGATCGCTCAATACCCGGGTGGCCGTTACCTTTAGCAGACCGCTTGCGGCTTATGGGTGACTGATATTATCACCACCTACTGCCGGCGTATTGACGAGTCTTTAGAGTCCTACACAAAGGTTTTCTGGCTCAAGTGAAATGAAGTAGGAGCATATATGTGATATGTGCGGGACCGAGATTGATACGAGTATTTGATACCGTATTCTATTCTCGCGATTTGTATCACCGGTCGGTTATATGCGATATAGCCGGATTATCGAATCAAATGTTGATTCGATAGATTGGTACACATGATATTAGTCGGTTATATGAGATATGACCGGATTATTAAATTAAGTGTTGATTTAGTGATTTAATATATAATTATATATTTGATATATTACTTTATATTAACTAATATTTAGCTCACTTGACCATTTCTTTTTCTCACTTGTGCATGAATGATATATATGTGATATATATTATATCATGCTTGGTTATACATCAAACATGGGTGTATAAGAATTATACCATATTTAAGATAATGGGGGTAATTAAGTATTAAGGGTAAATGCAAAATTAGGTGGAAAATCTCAAGGGTTTGGAAGCTTGGAGATGCTTGTAGTTTCCTTGACTTAGTCCATCAATTTTGTATTATCCTAGATTTTTATTAACCCAATCATTCTCTTAACTCATGGTTTATTCTCTACAATAGTTTGTGATTTCAAATACTCACCCATGGTTGATTTTCTAATCTCATTCTATTCTCTTGTTCATTCTCTCATGTTCATCTTCTTCTTCATCTAGAAAGCTTACTAGGGTTTTGAAAGATGAAGAATCCAAGTGAGAAAATAAAATCTAAAGTGAGCCCACTTCCTATTTTATCATCCTATACACTTGCTTGGGTATTATAGGGTGTTCTCTTCACAAAGTTCATGACCTAGTGAAGGGTTAGCTTGAGTTTGAGTCTTCTCGACGTAGATCATTTTTGGCCTCGAAGATTACGAGCAAATCTGTTCATTTCTCCGAGGGAAAGCATACTAGAGTTCGGGATATCGATGATCGTAGCGAAGGAACGTCAACACGGAGCTTTAGAAGTGAAGGACCGGGTCTACAAAAGTTGTATTCCTTACTCACTACTTGTAATGGTTGATTTCATGTTATTTTGTCTAGTTACTTTGGCTTGATCCTAGGGTTAGGGTTCATTAGCACCTTCGAATTTTTTAATTTGGTATGGTAGTTGTTGTGAAAATCCAGTAGGATGCTAAGGAATCCCAACATGAGCATCATCAGGTGAGGAGAGACCTCCCTGCATTTCAAGTTCCTTAAGTTAGGTGAGGAGAGACCTCCCTGCATTTCAAGTTCTAAGTTACATGCTATTGCAAGAAATCGTTATGTGAAGGTCACCGAAGTGCGGCGTGGAAGGGATTGGAGATTAAGTTTCAAGAGGACACTCACTGCTTCGGAAAAGTAAGATCTTCATTTACTTAAGGAGTTTTTACTCGTCTGGAGACCAAACCAAGGACTTGATCGTCTAAAGTGGAGGTGGAATTGCAACGTCAAATTTTCCGTCAGGCCTCTCTATAAGATCATCAATGGTGGGGGGAAACGGGAGGCAAGATGAATCCGAGTTGGAAAGCGAAGGTTCCGTATAAGATTAAAGTTTTTAATTGGCTGGTGGCTAAAAAAGAGATCTTAACTAGAGATAACCCGCATAAACGAAAGTGGCAAGTCCCTAATGCTTGCGATCTATGTACCACTGCAGAAGAAACGGTGGATCACCTACTCTTCACTTGCCCCATAGCCAGGGATCTCTGGTCACACTTCTGTGCGATGAATAATATTCGTTTGATACCTACATCGGTTGACGATGTTAGGGGAACGTGGCGACAACTAAGGAATGGACCAATGAGATGAAATTGGGATATTGTTAATATGGATATCACGTGGGGCATTTGGAAGGAACGTAACGATAGAATTTTCAATGGGAAATATTGTGCCGTTGAAGCCATTGTTTATCATATTTCTAAAATCATTCTCAGTTGGTCTCATATTTCGCCAGACAAGGCAAAAAGATGAAAATTAAGAAAATGGTTCTAGGTATAGAAAGGGAGGGGAAGGATGACGGCGCAGAGGGCGGAAGAGAGGAAGCTACTCAAGATGAGGGCTTCGCCAATATTTGAGCTGGGACTGCGACCCGTTGTGGGGAAGGAGCTCCTTTTCTGTTCTGGAGGCTTTGGTTCTGAAGACCTCGGGCATCGACTTCGTTTTGGTTGTTGGCCTGTTATTTTTATTTCGCTGTCGTGGATTTTGAATGTTCTCCATATAGGGGTCTTCTTTGTGGCGGGGTTGTTTCCATTAAATCCTTTTTAATGAATTCGGATGGCTAATTACCCAACTTTTCAAAAAAAAAAATCACATAACAAGTATTATAATAATGATATATTATATTATTAAACTTATCGTGGAATATAAACATTAACACAGTATAAACTATTAACAAATATGTCAACTAATGAAAATAACTATAATATCTTGTATATGAATAAATTAACATAGGTTGATGGAGGCTAGGATCTCCTTCGGATATTAATCTCCGTCGATCTGTCGTAAGCGTTGGTGAACGGCTGATATTGAGGTTGAGAGTTGCCTCCTTGAGCATGTGGATCTCAGTGGACTTGAATTGGGGTGAAGCCGAGCCGCCTGCAAAGAAGTCCCGGGATGGTTGTACCACCGTGGACCCTCTGACGATCATATTAGCCGAGATATTTGGACAGAGTAGCGGCTTATTGGGTTAAAATTGCGTTACCTGAGTCGTCTGGGAGAGGGTTTTTTATAGCGGTCGCTTGGAGCGAGCTGGCGCGAGATATCCGCCGTCGGTTACCCCCTGCCGTTACGCCTGCGTGAATGACCGGCTTAATTATTATCAAATTTTCAGATGATGTCCTGCAAATTTTCCTAAACTGAAGAATGGTTATTGAGTTTTATACTAGAGGGGAACTTGGATCATGTTTGAATGATGAGATGGGTCTTGAGTTCTATAAAGTTACACCGGTGATATTATTATTGACAATTGATTCAAAGACATGCTGTATTTTGAAGCACTTGACCAGAGATTCAAATTAGCGGTGAAAGGAACCCGATGTGGCCACACATTTAGATTACTCTTTAGGTTATTCATCTCGGCTTGTGTATTTAAATGAAAGGGATCACATGATCATATGATTGAACGCTTATTTTTGGGGCTGCATATCACATGGAAATATTCAAGCCACATGAACAAATGCTTCCAGATTCTTAATTCTCTACTAAGAACTAATAATCAAATCAGATATCTGATCAGATCCCAGGAAATATATACGCAGCTTATAGTTTTTTTTAGTGTCAACATCATAAACAACACATGAAACATGAATAATTGTACACTTAGAGGTGTATTGTTTGGGTAACCCAAAAGGACGGGGAGGAAGATAAGACTTGCAAAGGTAGAACGATCTACGATCGTTCTAAAGCGTGTAAAGATCGTCTCGAAATGTTCGAGTCTCGTGCGTGATCCGGATCGTCTTCCTCCTTCGTTTGGTTTCTTAAGTTAAGGTTTGCAGATAGAAGATGGAGGAGGCAGTGGAAAAGAAGAGAAAATTAGGGTTTGAGGAGATCTAGGGTTTATATATAGAACTAGAGACTATGGTTTTAGAGATTAAGGGTTAGAATAAAATTGGGTTAGATCAAAAGGCTTAAAAGGGGTTTTGACTTTAGGTAAAAATTTAAATTATAAAAAAATTAAAATAAATATTCATATTAAAATAACTTTTTAAATTTCAAACTAATTTCTTAAAAATAAAATAGACACTTTTTAACCAAAACTATATTAAATAAATAAAAAGTTGCAAACCTGCTCTCGATCTTGTGACTTCTAGAACAAACTAATGACCAAGCATTAAATTGAAAAGAAATAATTATATATAGGATTTCAAAAGAAAAGATCTTATTATAAAGAAAAGAGTATATGAATTTTACGGTCGTTACATCCTCCACACAAAATTTCAAGTCATTTGAACATCGTTTGTTATTTGGCTTGAATATAATCGATTATGGGTTAATTAAGCTAATCGTTGTCATTAAACACCGAATTAGTGATAATTAATCCTCATTTGACTTGTCAAACCTATGGTATATGATTCCAACCATTAATTTATCTTGCATCCCATGAACACTACAACATACAATTTTTTCAGGTAAGAGCATACCTAACTTTACTCTTTTTGTTTTATTAGAAAATTGCATGTTGTCCAAACATTTGAAGATGAAATAAGCTTACATAATGACAGAGATCAGTTGATCGCTAAAAAATCTCAACTATTCCAACCTTTACAATCAATCACAACCCTCCATTTCATATCCCGACCATCCTTCTTCTGTAAATAAGCATTCTTATGCTCAAGAGAAATGCCTCTTGATCCCTCTCTTTTTCTTGACTCCCTCAAATTTTCTCTTGAGCTCTTCAAGACTCAAGTCTCCATCACTTCTCAACAAAAATAATCTTTAGATTAAGTTAGAAATCCCCAAAATACCCCGAAAAAAAAATCAAGAAAACCCTAAAAAAAACATGAGAGCTAGAGAAAGAAAAATCAGATTTTTCTTATCTAGGATTAGGATTTAGAAGTGAAGAACCTATTTCTCAAGTTCTAGATTGTCTAGCTTGAATTTCAACTCTTCAAACAATAATAACAACTTTGAAAAAAAAATAGGGATCCAAGATCCCCTCTTCGTGTTTTCTTCATTTTTCATGAATTCCGAGCCTATTTCCTTGTTTGTATAAGTGGAAGGGCTCTCCCATTTGCGTTTTTATTTTTTATTATTATTTACTTAAGATCGAGATCTATTCGATAAAGAGATGAGGATCATCTCAGGACTCTCTTCATAGACCGAATTCTCTCCGAAATCCAAAAGAAAAAATGATTTCAAAACATAAGAAAAATGGTTTAGTTCTTTAATTGATCTTTCATTTTGATCCTTTTATGAACTTTGACCCAAAAAAGTAAAGAAGATATGATTATATCCGAGGACCCTCTATCGTGAACCTCTTTTTGATCAAGAACTGAGCAAAAACAAAAAAAAATCGAAGTTTAGCTCCTCGTGGTACCCAGATGTCTTCTTATAAGGCGCCCACATACCCTGCTTTGTAGATAGAGCCGGTCTCTGTCTTTAAGGGTTCTCCTGTGTCTGCTTCACCTTTTCTTGATCTTTTCCATTGCTCTCATGCCTCCCATACTTCCATACACGCATACTTGCGTTGTGGGGGGTATATTTCGACACCAAACTTTCAAAAAACTCCTCAAAGCGAAGCCGAATCGTGCCCAATTGAAGTATCTTCTTGGTTAGCCGACTCTCATCGGGTTCCATCGAAATACTGCAATTCCTTACATCCCTTTTTCTCTGATTTTCACCCCACTCCGTTGTTTTCCTCCCCTTTCATCTCTCTTTCCAGTATTTAGACACGGATGTCAACTCCGGTTAGCTAATCCGGACTTCACCTCATTTGTGGTTTGCTTCTCTTCCCTTTTTGCAGGTTGGTGGCTACGGCGATTCCACTTGTTTTACTAGAACATGGTAATTTAGTGCCCATTGATCTTTGGTAAAGTCAATATTCTTAAGAAGCACTAAAATTATGTGTATTGATGTAACAAGTATCATTTTAGTTAACTATTTTAAGAAAGTTGTTCACTTGAATTTTGTTGGTTTACCTATTTTATATTTGCATTTGTTTGTACTTGACCAACACTTTCCTTACCATTATATTTCTTTGGATATATTATTTTATAATACTAACTTAAACATATATTTACGAAATATAAAGTTGTTTTCTTTTTTGTATAGTTGTTGCGAAACTTGATAAAAGAAAAAACGACATGCGATATATATCATGATTCAACATCTATTGCTTGCAACATACACAGGGCTTTGCGCTTTGCTACTATAAGACCCTCCATATTCTCAAACCATATAAGCCAAGTCTACAGCATTGCTTTCAACTTTCAAGCTCCTACATTTTCACATATCTAACTCTGAGATAAAAACCAATGAGCAATAGCTCAAGAACCCCAACAAGATAAGTGATCACAAATTAACGTTTTCGGGGCAATTCGTCGGTCCCCTGGGTCTGTGTGGTGTGCATGGGTATGTGTGTTGTTGTGTGCATAGGATTATAGGGCTTACGGGCATGTGCCAAAAAAATTAACTCTAAGATAAACATCAAAAATTCCAATAAGAAATAACCCAGGTTAATTTTCTAACCCCCAAAAAAAGAAAAAAACTTCATACATTGAACTTCGTAATTGAGGGGAAAAGCAATAAATCCTGCAAATTTATGAAAAAGTCGTAGAAGACAAATCCTACATAAAAACGGAAACAGATGTTTGCTTACAGATGAGAGATTCTCGATTGCAGAATCCTCGTACCTGAGGGTTGTCAAAGATTATATTTTTCTATGGATCATAATTAAGACCCGCAAATCGTGGGCTTTAACTATCCCGGTTTTTTCACTAAACTACTCGAATTGAAGTTTTAAATGCTACCATTGAGGGTATTTTAGAGAAAAGAAATATCTTGAAAGCCATAGTTTAAGATATTTTGCTATAATTACAATACTTTAAGGTATTTTAGTGGAAAGACGAAGTAGTTAAGGGTATTTTTTGTGTAATTTACCCATGAAATTATATGTAACATTTGCTAGGGAAAAAATTTTATAGTTGGGATTTTCATATCCCTCTTTAAATTTCTTTTACTTTTATTCCTCTCTAAAATCTCTTCGATTGACATATTTCATATTATCCCTTCTAAAATTTTCCATCCAAAAATTGACCTGTCATTACGCTCACCGAGGTTACTTCATATACCATTATCATCAATCCGGCAAAAATACTATAGTGAGATTATAATTTTAGTAAAAATGTAAGATTGGTTCATATTGATTTTTGGATTGAAAAAGTTAGAAGTTGAAATATGAAATAACATAAAAGATTAAGAGAGCGATTCAAAAATATTAAGATTACAAGGAGTTTCTGAGAAAATAAGAAGGAATAAGGAGGTCCTAATTATTAGTTTTAACAAGCATTTTTTAAAAATCCAACTATTAGTTTTGACGAGCATTTTTTTCTTTTTTTTCTTTCTTTGCACACCATTGCATCCTTTTCTTATAAGCACAAGATCTGAGCTCAGTTGGTACCAATTTTCTTTTCAATATGAAAGTTCACAAATTCAGTCCCTGAAAAGGATTGATTTCAAAACAAAAAAATCTCTCCGTAAAAATAAAAATGAATTAGGGTTTATTTTTACATGCGATTTTCTACTCGATGATGTTTTCTACTCACGAGTTGGCAACTCATTCCCGTTATGCCACAGTTTCTTACAGGTTTAGCCGTATAGGTTCTGTAGCGGTTTCGCTGGCACACCACTTTCTTTCGGGCGATTGCTTTGGCAGGTGGGATACATTGTATTGTGACCACCGTCGATGTTGTACTTATATTTCAGTTGTACTTGTTATTATTTCAGTTGTATCTAGTTAAAAGATCCATCAACCAGACTGTGTATATTTAGTAGACTTGGAAACTATTATTGTATATTCTTTCGGTCTTAGAGTCACGCTCATGTATATGTTTTTGTTTTCTGGTTTCCTTGATGATGCATGTTTTCTTTACTTCTTTCTGAGTTTTGATCCTCGCCTTCGGCGTTGTATATTTGCTTTACTTGCGTGGTTGTTTCCGCCATTTGGCGAAGAGCTAGCTCCTGCTTGGAGATGTCTATATTTATTGCTTGTACCGTTTTTCAGGTTAAAATATATAAAGGAGTTGCTGCCGAAATTTTCAATGATGAAACATGTTTTTCAAGATAGCTACAAACATCGTGTCTTCCTATACTATTACTTATCTTTTAAAGAAGGAACTGATTTTTATTATTTCAAAACTGCTTCTCTATTTATTTTTCCCTAAAAAGGTTTAGAATTGTAGGCTTTTGGCTTACTTGGATTAGGTGAGGTCCTATAGACTTCACATGATTCAAGTGCCAGTTGCGTCTCTTTTCCGGGTCGTGACAAAGTTGGGGTTTATTTTCTTCCAATAAATTTAATGAATGTTGTTTGCTTTCTATTGGAATCTACCAGTAAAGAAACACGGCCAGGTTGATTATCCAAAAGACTCTTCAGATTATGTTCTAGCTTCCCTTTTTTGGGGAATAGACTGAAGGCCTAGATGTTTTGTGGATGCGATCCCTTCGAAAATCGAACCAGCAACCTCTCAATTTAAAAAGAAAATTCTTACTGTACGAGCTATGCCCAGTCGGTTTCTTGAGGCCTTCTTAGAGCTTAGGAAATTAAATGGGATACAACAAACTGCTGCATGGAAGAACAAAATATTCATTTTCTATCCATCACTTGAACAAGAATAATTTTTCTAACAATTTCCTATATTTCTCTTTTTGAAGACAAGCATCCCAGCCGGGTTTGAGGTCTCTGCATTATTAATAATAGCACTCTCCTGTTAATCCCACCATCCATTCGTTGATCTTTGTATCTCATCAAATAAATGGAGAGATTAATAGTTGTGGAATCTCCAATATTATTAATAGTGGAGAGACACTCAATCCAAGAAACCCTACTCCCAAAATAGCAGCATCTAGCATAAAAAAGCAATAAAAATTAATTACAAAGCTGAAAATAACTTCTAGTGATTACATTGCTGCATTTCTCAAGACATTGATAGCTTAATTCACTTCATTTGTAGGAAGTGGTAGCAATTTGTGATAATATAGCCTCTTCCTTGCTACTCAACTTTGCAGTAAACAAAAACCAACATGGAGTTATACAAATCAACTGTCATGCCCATCCTTTTCCCGAATTAAACTGCAATAACCAATGGGGGAAAAATTTAAAGAATTCAAATGAATTATAATTGGAATCGAAGTCAAACCTGCCGGCAACCTCTTCCCATGTGCTCTTCGAAATCGGGCAATCAGATTCAAACATAATATGATTACTTGTTTTCTAACTGATATTGACATGAAGCACAAGAAGAATCGACGACTACGCATAAGAATTTCTATAGAATTCCAAATGACACAGAAAATATAGTTCCCCCAAAAATTCAAAAAATTATATAGGGAAATTACCTGTGAATGCACCATTATTCAAGGCCCATACTCACGATTGATTCGGTGCATAATCAGTGAGAAAACGCTTCAGTTTTGCCAGCTCTTGAAGATAGGACTCATTTCTAATTCATCGAAGTTGAGGATGCCAAAGCTGAGTTAAAAGGGGCATTTTGATTCCAAGCCCGCTTAAATAATTTAGGAAACAAATGATTAATAGGAAAAATCATCCCTAAACCTAATTAGAGAGCCGTTACCAAGCTGCCAATATAAAATGATGGGAAGAAATCGATGAACAAGAAATTAATCCTTTCCAGCTATCAATTCATTTAAAAAAGAAAAAAACTCAAGACGAGTCCCCTGCGATCAATTCTTTCGCCTCAGGCTACATCAAATCAGCACTATAACACAAAACTAATAAAATGAATATCGAAACCGGACGCATACCCAAAAAACACAGGTGATTGAATCTATTTAACTATTTGAATTTGTAGGTTTCCATACTTGCTGCCCATAAACATTATTTCTAGATCTCTGCTTATGTCAAAAGTGACGATATGTTTTTCGTATCAGCTCTCACTACTTCACGAAACCAATCATAGGTGACAGTCGGACCGAAGGCCCTAGCTGTGTTATCTGGTCACTTAACTGGATCTTCAATTTGAGAAGCGATCATAGAATAGAATAAATAAACGAATGGTTAGATTGCAAGTAATCCTTCACACACACATGTATAGTAGGATTCCGCCTTCTCCTTTTAAAAGCCGCACTTCAGTCCCTAATTTAGCAATGCCCCCCCCCCCCTCCCTCGGGGGTCGGTTGCTGCAAGTTTTAAATTCTCAAAATACCCCCATCTTCTGCCACTTTTTCGCTACATGGTTTTTTTTATATATAAAAAGGGGTTAGTTGCACAAAACACCGTGTAGTTTACCCATATAGCGCATATACCCATCAAGTAATTTGAGCTGTTTAGAGTAAAGTGTTTTGATCAATGTTTGGAGGGAGTGTTTGTGCTAAAAAACCACTTAAGGAGCTATGAATGGTATACATAATAAACTACAAGGGTGTTTCATGCAATTAACCCTAAAAAAGGTTGAAGAAACAGAAAAAAATAAACAGACGTTTAAAAGCGGGGCAAAGTGCAGATGATACAAAAACTTATAGGGTTTTCCTATAATTTAGCCGATAACTGAAATAAGTGCACAGTTGCATGAAGTACACATTTCGAGAATGTCCTGATAGGGGCTTACAATTAGGCAATGAGATTTCGATCAGTCTGGGGTTGCTCCTTATCTTTTCCCATTGACCTGTATACGTGCAGATGGCATACTCTGAAGACAGTTTCCCGATTTCAGAAAACTGCAAATAGAGCATGTGGATATTTAAGTTCTAAACCCAAGTATCTGATAATAACGCAGTACGGATCTGATAAGGTTGTTTAACATACAAGTGGATGCGAATGGTAAGAAAGTGGAAACCAAGGTAATTTGAATGCACTCACGAGAGATCCAACAATTGACAATAGTGGTTGATAGATAACATACAATATGAGGTTCTGAGTTACCATGATCGATTTTGTGATGATAGCAGGTTAATAGTTGAGAATAAATACGCTTACCACGTTTACATAAATAATCCAAATGTTATATTTTATCAAGGAACTTAGAGTTCAAATAATCTAGAGCTAGAATTCTACAAACTGTCCAGCAGTTTAAGAACCAGATTTCCAGATTCATTTAACCAATGAATACAACAACAACAACAACTGAGCCTTTTATCCCAAGCATATAGGGTAGGCTACATGAACCAACATGAGAATCACGCCGGGTCCAGCACATGAATCCTCCGCCTCCACTCACTCTTATCGAACAATATACTTTCATTGAGTCCTTTGGCAACCATATCGTTTCATATCACCTCCATCCATGTTTTCTTCGGTCTCCCTTTTGCCTTTTTGACATTGCCCATATCGAGAGTATCTATTCGTCGAACCGGTGGTTCCATAGGTCTGCGTCGCACATGACCAAACCATCTTAGCCGGTTTTCCCGCATCTTCTCCTCCACAGGCGCTACACCAACTTTTGCACGAATATTCTCATTTCGCGCCTTATCTTTTCTAGTGTTACCGCATATCCAATGAAGCATGCGCATCTCCGCTACGTGCATCTTCTGTGTATGATGCTTCTTAAGAGCCCAGCATTCTGTACCATATAATAAGGCAGGTCGAATAGCGCTCCGATAAAACTTCCCTTTCAATTTTAACGGAAAGTTACGATCGCACAAAATCCCTGTTGCACTCCTCCATTTCAACCAACCAGTTTGGATCCTTTGATTAACATCACTATCGATCTCTCCATTCTTTTGGATGATGGAACCTAGATATCTAAACTGGTCACTCGGTAATATCTCTTGCCCTTCCAATGTTATACCAATATGGTTTTGACTTCTCTGGTTACTAAATTTGCAATGCCTATATACTGTCTTGGACCTGCTCAATCTGAATCCCCGAGATTCTAATGTTTGCTTCCATAATTCCAATTTGGCATTAACCTCTGCTTTCGTCTCATTTACTAGAACAATATCATCAGCGAATAGCATACACCAAGATATCTCATCTTGGATAGTTCTAGTAAGCTCATCCATCATGATGGTAAACAGGAATGGACTTAATGCAGATCTTTGATGTAAACCAATTGTAATCAGAAAATCACTAGTTAAGCCGCCGCAAGTTCTGACATTTGCTACTACTCCATCGTACATATCCTTGATTATGTCAATATACTTGACGAGGACCCCCTTCTTCATCATTGTCCTCCATAATACCTCTCTAGGTACCTTGTCGTATGCTTTTTCTAAATCAATAAATATCATATGCAGATCTCTTTTCCTCTCTCGAAAACGCTCGACAAGTTGACGAAATAAATGAATAGCCTCTGTCGTCGATCGTCCAGACATGAACCCAAACTGATTCTCTGTTATCGTAATATTCTTCCTTAGCATGTGTTCAATCACTCTCTCCCAAAGTTTCATGATGTGACACATAAGTTTTATTCCACGGTAGTTTGAGCAACTATAAATGTCACCCTTGTTCTTATAGATAGGTACAAGGATACTTTTTCTCCATTCATTTGGCATCTTGTCTGCCAAATCTTATTAAACAGATCTGTCAGCCATTTAACGCTTATTTCTCGTAAGTATCTCCAAATCTCGATAGGAATCCCGTCAGGACCAACCGCTTTTCTTAAACTCATTCTGTTCAAACCTTCTTTAACCTCAAGTAGTCTTATTTTATGCATGAAATCACGGTTTATATCTTGAAATTGAATGACAAGTCCATCCAAATTCTTAGTAAAGCTTTCATTGAACAATTTATCAAAACAATCTCTCCATCTTTTCTTGATATCCTCATCTCGAACTAAAACTTTCTGATTTTCATTTTTGACACACTTCATCGCACATAAGTCTCTAGTCCTCCTTTCCCGCATCCGAGCAATCCGGTATATATCATTTTCAGCCTCTTTAGTGTCTAATTTCTCGTACACCTCCTTGTAGACCTTAGATTTAGCTTCCCGAACAGTTTTCTTAACTTCCTTTTTAGCTATTTTTGTACTTCTCAAATCTCTCCACATCTCTACTTTTCTTCAAATCTTTATAAGAATCCCTTTTAATTTTAATAGCAGCATTTACTTCTTCATTCCACCATGATGTGTTCTTAGATGGTGGAGCACCACCTCTCGACTCACCAAGTAAATCTCTATCTAACTTCTTGATTCAACTAGCCATTTTGTTTCATGTTCTGTCCGAATCATCTTCCGACTGCCAATCCGCTTCTTGGACTACACGATCTATAAAAGCCTTTTGGTTACCTTCTTTCAATCGCCACCATTTAATTTTAGGCTCTACCTTACGTCTAATCTTCTTAGGTCCTCTTTTAAATAGAAAATTTAGAACTAAAAGTCTATGTTGAGTGGTTACACTCTCACCTGGCACTACCTTACAGTCGATACAACAACCTCTATCTATTCTTCTCGTCAGAAAAAAGTCTATTTGACTAGCACTTGATCCGCTCCTAAAAGTGATAAGATGGGACTCTCTTTTCCTAAACCAGGTGTTTGCTAAGATCAAGTCATAAGATCAGGCGAAATCTAGAATCGAGTCACCTACTTCATTCTTTCGTCCAAAACCAAAACCAAAACCTCCATGGATAAAATCAAACCCACTACGACTAGTACCTACATGTTCATTAAGATCACCACCAATAAATAACTTCTCTCCACTAGGTATACTTTGTACCATCTCGTCTAAATCCTCCCAGAATAGACGCTTACTAGCGTCATCAAGACCTATCTATGGTGCATAAGCACTAATAAAATTAATGATCTTTCCACCTAGAATAAGGTTAACCAGTAAAATTCTATCACCTTTTCTCTTAATCTCAACTGCATCCTCAAGCAACCGTCTATCTATGATTATGCCTATCCCATTACGATTTTTATCTCTATCCGTATACCAAAGCTTATAACCCCGAGGCTCTATGACTCTACTCTTTTCACCTACCCACTTAGTTTCTTACAAACACATAATACCAACTCTCCTCCTAATCATCACCTCTACCCGTAAGGGAACCTATGTTTCAGGAAGCTAGACGGATTCTATGAAACCCTAGAAGCCCTTGCATACTTAACACTACACCCGGGATCCGATGTAGCGCGTCGCTGAGTAGGGGACGCCCCAACGATATTCTTATTATGGTTCATGTCATAGAATGTGACAAAAATTTACGTTAGTTGTCACAAGCCTACCACAACCCTCACCCTTTCTCATCCAGACTTGGGACCGGCAACGGTGGGTTTCATTTAACCAATGAATCAATTACTAATTAAACCAAAGAAAGCAATTTTCAACATTTACCTTGGATGTTTTTGTATGGTTTCCTGTTCATGGCCCGATAAGATGAAGAACCAAAGTACTCCATTTTGTTGGATTTGACAAAGCACATGCATGAAGACATGCTCTCTCTTTCTTTCTTTCTTCTGGAAGACCTGCTTGTTGCTTGGCCTACATGCAGGATATCAAATGTGATTGAAATCTCAATTCAATTCTTGGATCAAGTAATTTATCGTTGTTCTACAAGGAATTAACTGAACCAAGAAATTTCAGTGTCGTTTCATAGTTCCCTTCAAGATCAAGATGTTGTTTGGTGTCGTCTGATGTCGGAGGTCGGAAAGCTTCAATTTTGGTAGATTTGAATTATGACTTCGTTACAATGAAGATAAAGTCCATGGTGAAATCTTGACTCGAAATCGAATCGGAAGTTGCATAATTATGGATTTTACCGCCGCAGAAGTGTTTGAAACCGCAGCCAAAGAAAGGGGATTCACCAAGACCTAATAAATATATACTCATGCTGAGTCAATATCTCATAAATACACACACACACACACACACTCTCTAGAGCGAGAAACCTGGAAATCTGGAACCTGTCAAAAGACCATATCTTGTATTTCTTCTGGTCAGTTAAATGTCCTAATTCTTATAAATTCATGTGTCAACAGATTTCTTTCCAAAAAAATAAATTCAATCATTCAATCGAATGAAAAAAAACAGAGTTCCCAAAAATAAAATTCATCTACCATGCTCAGTGTCATGATTTTGATAGTTAATGACAACAAGTAAAAATTCACAAATATCAATTGGGTTCCTTCTTTTTTTTTCTTGAAGAAATCTTTCAGGTTCATTTCATCTAGACTGGCTTCTTCTAACAGTTAATAACTAATCCTTGGGTAATTCAACCCAAAAAGTAAAGTCGATCGTCTGTTGATTCATTGCAAAAGCAAGTAGCTTTTGAAAAGGATAGAGAAAAGAGAACCAAGGTTCAATGAATATGGTGAATTTGGAAAACTCTATTCTTGCAAAGCATATAGGTAGTGATACATTATGTGGGAGACGATGTGGTCCCTTGATGAACAAACTAAAATCTTCATGGCCTATGTTGTTTCTTATTGTTGGATGTATGGTCTCAGGATTTCTATGTTGTTGATATTACTAATGAGTAACGCGCTTTCTCTTTCCCAATCGCCATCACCATTTCCTATCAAAGAGAACGATGAGCGCAAGGTTCTATAGAAGACTTGAGAAAGTTTTAAATGTCGTCAACTTGATATCAACCCTCTAAATTGGAATAAAAGTCCTAGCACAATGAAACCATGGACTATGATTGGTGACTAGATAATTCTACCTATTTGTGATGCAATAGTAGCTCATAAACCAAGCCATCAATCTAGACCAAGGATATGCATAGAAGAAGGGGGAAGAATGTAGAATTCCTATAGAGAATTGCATTCATCAATAGTAAGTTAAGGTAAAGTTATGTTAAGCTACCCTTCACAATGAGCATTTCCACTATAATACCTTTACTATTTTTATTACAATAAGCTCCTATATTGCTTTATTAAAAAAAAGTGATAATAATCCCTTAGAACCAAAATTTACAGAAGTTGAATATCATAAAAGGAAAAAAAATTGTGAAAAACGGTGATAGATAAGGGGTTAAGGGTAGTTTTATGTAATTCGATTAAGTTATAAACATGGCAATATAAGAATTAATTAGAGGCCATTCTAGCGAAGAAATTTGGGTTTGGATTTTGAGATCTACATAGAGATGAAAACAAGAAAAGATGAAGATAACGAGACGAGAATAACAAGAAGACGATCTCAGCCTCCCGACAAACACAAATGTCATATATAAATTATCATTCACTAACTTGTTGACGATATACTTGATGTTTCTTTATAAATACAAGACTCTTAAGGATACCAATAGCAATAGGCTCCTAATAAAGGTAAGTAATTATCCTATAACTTGTGTATAGTCTGACCCCAATTATCTTACATATTAAAATGCATCCAAACCTAAAGACTCCTAATTCAACAACCTTATTTAATTACATTTCCGCAAGTTACCCTAAATCTTTAAATAACTTCAGGCATACATCACTGAAGGCAAAGAGCCAAACAAAATGCATTCACGTAATAATGATAGAATTGACAATCATTTTTTGAAGTATTAATAGTAGAATGATGACGTCAATGCTTTGATGGCATGAAAATACATTTATAACCCATTCAAGTAACCATGAAAAGAAGAAAATTTCAAATTAAGCTTCATCACCATTTTGTCATCATAAATCAATTAATCAGAAGAAGAAAGCAGATGATACAACCGAATACTGACCAAAAAAACGTATTTACGGAATTGAATACTTACCGATTGCAATAATGGAATTTTGACTCCTTGCAGTGAACTATGAGCAGCAGAAAGCAGAAATTTGTAACATAAATCAGGAACAGCCTGAAATTGATCTATAGTGTGATGCACTAAGCAGTTTGGAAACTCAAGAAAGAAATAATAATAATAATAATAATAATAATAATAATAATATAACCTTTATACATTAGTAGAACTGTAGTATAAATTATACTAACTCCTCTGCACTTGAAAAGATGTTCTAGTAATAACTCCATTGACCACTACGGCATTGATCATATTACTCGTATTATACTGAATGTCTATGGATTAATAATGGCAAGTTCACACAAGATCAATATATTTCATTAAATTAAAACAATGTTGAACATAATGCATTTAATGGATTGATAAAATGTGAAATTATTAGAATAAGACGGTGCAGGATGTGAACATATCTAAGTAAATCACATAGTTGGAATAATAACAGCAGGAAAACTATTTATGAACCCAATCTAAGCCCTATCCAATGTCGATGCATTCAAATGAAATGTGATAAAAGTGGAAAAGGGTTAATACCGTATGAAAATGAGAAATCTGCCATGCTTACTTGGAACTTTTTTTTTAATTATATTAACTAGTAAAATCAAGGTGATAAATGAAGTGGTTGCTTAGTATGCATATTTTGATATTGTCACGAAGGAAAATGATCAAAATTGATAGCACATTAATTAGCCAAGAAGAAGGAATACAAACCTAAAACCGAAATGTCTGGAAAGACGGAAACTCAACATGCACTCAAAATTATTAAAATCCGTTCTCCTATTAACTATGGAGAATAAAGATACAAAACTCCATTACAAATTATGTGAGCCGTTCAAATTGCACCAGATGGAAAATGGTACCGAAAATAGAGTAAAAACATTATTCTAAATATAGGGCTCTCAAAGAACCTTCTGTAATCTCACAATTGTATAAGTTAATCAAGCCTATGAAGATCTAGGGCTTGAGGGAAGTAGTTATTCCAACAAATTTGAACACAAGTCCATGCCTGAGAAATCTTCCACAAAAAAAATCTGCAAATAGAGCATTGGTGTTTAAATTGGAAGCTGAAAAAATTAAGTAAAATATAAAGCTACATTTACTGGAAGAACCCCTAATTTTTTGCTGTGTAGAAAGAAAATGGCCCTCTTTTTAAAGCCTGCACTTTGCCTCCCTATTTAGCAGCCGATAAAATTTTTAGTTGAAGTGTCAATTTAGCGAAAATAATAAACAGTTAAACTCAAAGGGAGCAAAATTCAAGTCTTGATTTTTTAAACAAGGGTATTTTCTGCCATATGGCCAAAAGAAAAGGGCAGTTCCGGTAATTTAGCCTAAAAATTTATATAACTACAGCATATTTGATAAGTAAATTCTACCTGTCTCAAGAGCACCATTCACGAGCATTTTGAAACATCCGTAACCACGGGCTCGGACCTTTCTTGTCAACTTCCCATTCCGTCGGATACCACGGAAACTGCCACATCATGAAACATCGTTCGGGATGCGGCATCATTGCCAGATGCCTTCCATCAGGAGAACAAAGCGCTGCAACCCCAAGGGGAGAACCATTTTGATTAAAAGGATAATCCTCAGTTATGTTTCCTCCGTCATCACAATAACGCAAAGGGGCCAGATTCGACCCAAAAATGCGATCTTTAACACCGTCATCAGGGAAATAAGCTCGTCCTTCACCATGTGCAGCCCAAACACCCAACGAACTCCCCTCCATGCCTTTAAACATAATAGCAGGAGAATCTCCGATTCTCACACTTGTAAACCGGCATTCAAAGCGACCAGATTCATTGTGAATAAACCTCGGTTGTGAAACATCTCCGCCCTCACCGAGGGACCCGCCCACATCGGCTCCCGGGACCCACCCTAAGAGAGCCATTAGTTGGCACCCGTTGCAAACTCCAAGGCTAAATGTGTCGGGTCTGTTGTAAAACTCTTGAAATTGCTTAAGGAGAGGTTGATTGAACCTTATAGATGCAGACCAACCTTTTGCCGAATCCAATACATCAGCATAGCTAAAGCCTCCAACAAAAGCAATCCCGCGGAAGTCATTTAAAGAAGCACGTCCATTGAGAAGATCGGACATGGCAACATCCCACGGTTCGAATCCTGCAGCGTTAAAGGTGGCAGACATTTCTCTGTCACCGTTGCTTCCTTCTTCACGTATTATAGCTACCTTTGGTTTCGACATTGCAGACATGATTTTTGCATCTGTGAATTTTGGAGTAAAAGATAACTCCCATAAAGGTGTCATTCTATTCTTCAAGCCTTCTTTCTCAGATTTGACACAGGAAGCGAGTCTTTGCATGCCCTCAAGCTGAAAACTAGTTTCCTCCCATAAATCTCTAAGGAAAGCTGTCTTTTCTTTCAATTGTAATGCTCCATCAACCGACAACTCTATAACGGGAGATGCGGTAACCTTTCCAATGATCTCGGATGAAACGCCAGCCAATTCAAGCTTTTGCCGGACTGTGTCTAGATTCTGCAAACTGATCTCAAGGATCAGACCGAGCTCTTCTGCAAAGAGCGTTTCTAGAAGGCTATGACCGCTCGAGCTCATGATTAACTGCACACCGCAATTCCCAGCAAACGCCATTTCAAGGACACTAACAATAATTCCACCATCGCTGACATCATGACCAGCAGAAATCAGACGTTCGCCGATCAACTTTTGAATGGTCTCAAACACTCTTTTCAAATACGACACATCATCGAGATCTGGACTCTGATTGCCAACTTGGCCAAAAGCGTGAGCAAGCGCAGAACCGCCCAATCTTCGCTTTCCCTTCGAGAGATCAACATGAAGCAAAACACCATCGTCTCTGAGCTTCAAGTCAGGGGTTACAGTCAACGTTATATCAGGGCAAGTGACGTATGCACTAATAACTAAATTCCCAGGAGCTTTGACAACTTCGCCACCAACACGAGCAGCCATTGAGAGGCTGTCTTTACCTCCATCTATGGCAATACCCAATTCAATCATAGACTCAGAGAGAGCCATTGCAGCATCGTACATTGCTGCTCCTTCGCCATCGAGCTTGGCAGCGTACATCCAATTCCCACTGGCTTTAACATCACCGAGAGATGTAACTTTAGCCCAAACCAAATTTGTCAAAGCTTCACCAACAGCCAATCTCGCCATAGCCTTCTGGTTCAATAAACCCTTTAAGGGCTGCTCCCCAATAGCACAAGCACCGCCAGATATATCAGTATAAGTCTGAGCTATTACAGCGACATTAGACAGGGGGAGTTGCAGAGGGCCGACCGTTTGTTGCTGAGCTACCAAGCCAGTTACACACCTATCAACTTTAGTTGTCAAGAACCTTTTAGAGCAAACTGATGGAAGCCTCAAAACCCTCGCCAATGAATCCATTAGAGTAGTCCCTGCGGGAATTTCAAGAAATTGTTGTATTTGTGGCATTCGTTTGAATTCGAAAATTTTCTGAGGCATATCTCCAAGCACTTTCTCAAGCTCGAGATCTTCGACAGGAGGAGGAGGAGGGAGCCCATTAGACTTACAATGCTCAATTTCTGCGCTATCGATCAATACAACTCGCCCACTACCGCTAATAGTACCGATAACCGCCATCGAAACCCTCTCTCTTCGACAAATCGAAAGCAATAAGTCTCGGCTTTCAGGCTTCACTAGCAAAGCATCTTGTTCTTGGTATTCAGCGCCCCAAATCTCTAAAACAGACATTGTGTGGTCTCCAACTACTATAGCACGGATATCAATAACAGCACCTTCCGGATAAATGATCTCCTTCACAACATTGCAGTTCCCGCCAGCTCCTTGATCATGGATGCTGATGATGGGGTTGTGTTCCCCCATCTCAGCACAAGCACGAACTACTCGATAAAGCTTCTGTGCCATCTCAGCATCGCCACGTTGAACTGCATTGAAATCAAGCTCAGCATCATTTTGCCCGCTGACCATGCTTGAAGCGGCCCCACCTCCCATTCCAATTCTATACGCAGGGCCTCCGATTTTCACAACTAGCATACCAACTTCTGGCTCTCCTTTCTTTATATGTGCATGATCTATCTGCCCGATACCAGCACTAAACATAATTGGCTTAAGCCATTCTCTCCTTTCCCCGTTTGGAAGTCGCATGCCAAATGTCCTCGTATAGCCTTGGATTAAAGGTTCACCGAATTTATTTCCGTAGTCCGATGCACCATCGCTTGCATCTATTAGAATCTGAAGCGGAGGAGCTAAATTTGATGGGTAAGCGAAAGATGAGTCTTCCCATGGAGCATCCGAACCTTCAATATGAAGGTTTCCAACACAGTAGCCAGCAGTCGAAGCAACCACAAAGGATCCTCTCCCAGTCGCATGTGTGTCTCTAATCCGACCTCCGGCTCCAGTTTCAGCACCCGGGTAAGGAGCCACTGCACAGGGAAAATTATGTGTTTCTGCTGTGAGTAAGACATCGAGCTCACGAATAGTACTAATTAAAGGAGAAGTCAAGCCCGGTGATGACGGTCGCAATGAATTCACGGTGAACCCCTTAATCGCACTCGAGTTGTCTTTGAATCCGATCACAGAATTGTTTGGGTTGGCTTTCAAAGTACCTTTCACGATTTGAAACAAAGTATTGCTCATAGGCTCTCCGTCTATAACAAGCTTCCCGTTGAAAAACCAATGCCGGCTGTGCTCGCTATTCGATTGAGCAATATCAAAAAGCTCGACGGTGGTCGGGTTGCGCTTGATATCGTCTCTGAAAAGCTTGGTGTAGTATCGGATGTCTTGTTCATCAAATGCTAGACCCATCCTGGAATTGATTTCTTCCAACGCTTCTCTTCCTCTCTCTATAACAGGCACAACGCTGACCGCCTCTGGAACCGCATTGATCTCGAAAGATTTCAACTTTGACGGATATAAGCATTCAGTCATTCTATCATGAACCATCGCAACAAATTCATTCACTTCTCTCTCCTCTAAACGATCAACTCCCGACCTGAGACATAAAAGGTAGCGTCTAGACCTCTCCATGCGAGTCACCTCCGTCAAATTGCAAGCCTGGCATATCGACACGGCATTCGCCGACCAAGCCGTAGTAAATGACATCCTGGGCCCCACCTCGACCAACACAGCCGACCCGCCTCGAGAATCTCTCTTCAAAAAGCTCTCCCTTTGCAGATTTTCAGGCTCGTAAGTCTCCTGCAGAAGCCACTTAAGAATACCAAGCTTCTCGTCCGATAAAGCGCCCTTTACCCCAACGTTGAAGCATTGCTCGGTCTTGATATCTACGATGTTATCGGAAATCTTGGCCTGTACTTGTCTGAGGAGCTCAGCAGCGGCGCTGTCTCGGATAAGGGGAAGGCGGTAGAAGTGCACGATATCATTGGAATCTTTCAAAGAGCTGTCATCTTCCGACACTTTCACTGAGCTTTGGAAATCCTTTGAGACCACAAATTGAAGGAGTTTCAGCCCGGTACCCTCAATGGATATTCTAGGGAAATGCCGACGGCCGAAGCTGCCGCGGACAATGCCACACTTCTTTTGATGAAGCAAAACAGAATTTTGTCGATTTGAAACCTAATAGATTGAAATTATATCAATGAGAACTCAAACGAAAAAAAGGGCAGAAACAAAAGAGTGAGCTTATTGTTATGTTTATAGATTAAAAAAACAAACCTTTTTCCGTTGGACGAATTCAGCTTTCAAAGACCCGCCAAGCGTAACCATTGGATCACTGTGACAGTAGGAAAAAAAACTCAATTAATTTTTATCTCGATTCCAAAACCACAAAACAAAAATTAACAAGACAAAAAAGCAAAAGAGATGAACAACAAATTAGGGGGAATCGATAGTTTTATACATGTGAAGAAGAGGAACAAGGTATTGAGAGGAGATCGAGGCGAGGAGGCGGTCACGAGGAGGACTCAGTGGATGCGTCGGGTGCAGCTAGGGTTTATTTTGGGGAAAAAGAAAACTGATGATGTATTTTCTTTTGTTTTGAGTATTGTGAATATTTGTGATGATTTAGAATTTCAACGGCTGAGATTAGATTTGTTTGTATTGGAATATTGATAAAAAAAAATTATAATTTTATGTGTGCCAAATTTAAAACAGTCTGCATCTGGAAGAGATAATTTATTGAAAAATGGATGTATAGTATTAAAGATTCGTCAAAATTTATACATGGTAAAGTTAAATATATAAATATAAATGAAATGAAAATTTTCATGAAATTTATCTTTGATTGGAACAAAGGATAAATATGCTGAAGCCATTCTATAGGTAAAATAGACTCCATTTAAAGTAAGCTCTGCATATTGTTTACCAATCCAATGTCATATGATAAGGATAATCAAAGCATTACATATATTTTGAGAGAATTTTATTAGTTTTGAATGATGACCGTATACTGCGGATGGCCTGCAAGATCTTCGTCGAGAAATCTAATATTAAAAATAGAAGAGGAAGATTACATAGAAGATCAAGGTAACTCAAAAGCTTTTTTGTGCTTCATGAAAGCTATCATTTGAAATTTGGCGAATTGAATTTACAAAATAATCTACAGCCTTGCCCAGCAGCAATCAAAATTACAAATTGCATTTACCTAAAAATGTCAAACATAAATAAACTGGCGCAAAACAAAATTTGAGAAAACAAGTTCCCCGACAATAATTTCATTCACAAGTTTCGCTGTAATCAATTCATTCACCTCACGCAGCATAAACTAAGCAAACCCCAACATAAACAAAACTGCGAGCATATAAAACTACATTTCACAATACTAAATATCACGATAAGATGCAAGCCCAAACAGCAACGGTGATTGTATCTGTCTAAGAACTTGAATTCCTAGGTTTCCACACTTTCTGCGCATGAACATTATTTGAAGTCCACTGCCTTGGCCGAGCAGTAACAACGGAAGGTGATCACTGATTTTCTTCCCAAAACCTATCATCAGCAGCTGTCGGTGAAATTGCAAAATGGTGTGTTCTCCCATTTTGTTCAGCAGTTTTATAATGGCTCTGCACTGATTTGGCCTTAACCTGCGAACCCTCATTGAGTGGAGAATTCGTCTCAAAAGCAGATATCGCAAAATGTTGTGTTCCTCGATTTACTCCGGCAGTGCTATTATGACTTTGTCTTGATCCAACCTCGTCCTTGGAAGTTTCAATGAGTGAATTTGTCGCATAAGCAGTAATTGCAAAGTTTGGTGTTCCCAAATTTCTCTGGGAAGAATTATTATGGCTTTGTGTTGATCCGACCTTACTCCAGGAAATCTGATTGAGTGGGGAATTCATTCCAAAAGAAGATGTAGCAAAATCTGGTCTTCCCCAAGTTCCCCGAATAGAGTAATGATGGTTTTGTGTTGATCCAAACTTAACCTGTGGACTTTCATGAAGAGGGGAATTTGTCTCAACAGCAGAAATTGCATGCTGTTGTGGACTTTCATGAAGAGGGGAATTCGTCTCAACAGCAAAATCTGGTCTTCCCCAAGTTCCCTGAACAGAGTAATGATGGTTTTGTGTTGATCCAACCTTAACCTGTGGACTTTCACGAAGAGGGGAATTTGTCTCAAAAGCAGAAATTGCATGCTGTTGCGTTCTTTGATTTGCTAGGGCAGTGTTATTATGGCTTTGTCTTGATCCGACCTTAACCTGTGAACTCTCGTTTAGGGGCTCTGTAGCATAAGCAGAAATTGCAAAATGTTGATTTCCCAAATTTCCTTGGGCAGTTCTCTTATGGCTTTGTGTTGATCCAACCTTAAGCCGTGAAAGCTCATGGAGTGGGGAATTCGTCATATAAGCAGAAACTGCATAATCTTGCGCTTCTTGATGTCCTCAGGCAGTGTTATAATGGCTTTCTGTTGGTCCAACCTGAAGCTGTGAAAGGATAGTGGGCCTAACTAAACTTGCAAGCAAAGCATTCCGATCTAAGATAATAGAGGAAGTAGAAAGCTTTTGGGATGTTCTCTTGAAAGCTTCTGAAATCGTGCTCAGCTCTCTTGCACTGACGGCCCTAGCGGCATTATCTGGTCGCTCAAATGGATCTTCAATCTGAGAAGCAAAGATAGAATAGAATAGAAAAAATATCTGAAAGGTTATATAGAACGAGATCATCCACTTTTCCATGTATAGTAGGATACCACCTTCTCACAAAGAGTTGTGCTCTCATCCCTTATTTAACAACCAATATTTTTTTTTTAAAAATTTCTTAAAGTTTTTATTTCTCAAAACACCCCCATTTTCTTCTTGTTTGTAGAAATATAAGCTTAATGAGAAAGTACTTTCTTAGACAATCGATATAAATATAAACATGTTTGGTTTGAGGTAAGAGAAATAAGTGAAAGCTGCGCTAGAGTCTAGAGGATGACGTGGAAAAGGGAGAATTCAAGAATTTTAATTAAAATCTGTATAAAAGAAAATATGTTCTATCCACTTTCCACCCTCTAGATAGGTAGAGAAAAACAGATAGTCACTCTCTAAATCCTATGTGTAAATAAAGCGCATTCACTTTCTCTTTTGTAGCTTTCCAATTGCCAAAAACAAAAAGTAATTGAAATGGATCACTTTCCCTTTACTTTCTCACTTTCCATTCTAATTACAATTGCCAAAAGGCCCTAAAAGGGTGTTTTTGGAACTAAAAATGTTACAGAACAGAAAATAATTAACGGCTGTTAAAATTGGGTTGGGGGTGGGGTGGGGGGGGGGATAGCGTAGCTTTTGAAATGAGACGACTAAAACACAAATATTAATAATGTATCAGGATAGGGGCTTACAATTAGGCTATGAGATTTTTCCATCCATGCGGGTTTGCTACTTATCATTTCCCATTGACCTGTATATGTGCAGATGGCATACTCTGAAGACAGTCTCTCAATTTCAGAAAACTGCAAGTAGAGCATCTGAATTTGTAAGCTCTAACCTATCATACAAATAAAACTAGAATTTGTTGACGTGGAATGCACGTGAAATACAAGAGAAAATATAATAATCAGAATGAATATGTATAAATTAATAAATATTTAGGGTTATGTTTAATTTTTTATTTCAAGTTCCAAGGTGCATGCGCCTGAGTTTGTTTTTTTTTTTTTTTGGGAGTGGGGGTGGGGGTTGTGGAAACTTTTAGAATTTAGAATTTTAAAAACAATTTTAACACTATTTTAAGTTTTTCCTTAAAAATGAGAAAACGACGTATAGCCCCCTTGAGTTCTAGTTATAATAGTAGAGATGATACAATGACATGAGGCAGGTCTTTGTTTGGTTGGATGAAATTGGGTCTGCAAAAGCAAAACTTTGCGGCTTGATTCGAATATCCAACGTTTAGTAAGCAAAATTGGGAATAAGAGCTGTAAAATGAGCTGCAAAAGACATCAAATTTGGTAACATTTGTTGCAGCCAATTTGGATGCAACAAATGCCTTGGAAATGCACGATAGGCATTTATTAGTAAAGCACTAATCACAGACCAAATCCAGTCAATAGAGAACAGGAAAAATGAACTAATTACTCGTAATGTACCATGAATAGACATCTCAATTTTCTAAGGAATACAGTATTTTGATATTGGCTTTGTTTATCAGTTTGAAAGATCTAGAATCGATGTTCAAGTTTCCTTTAAAAGTTACCTTATCAAAGAAAGTTGTGAGAAGATGGTACAACATGCTTTGGTTTCTTTGCCTAGAAGACTTAAACCTTGCTATATTAGCAGCACACATATCTTCCATCTGCCTCTCAAGACCAGAACAGGTACCTATATTCAATATAAATAACACAAATGAAGCCAATTAATGCTTCTAAGTGTCTAACTTGCATATCCAAAAATAATTAGTTCAAGCATCATGAAAAATCGCCTTCATTTTCATGTAGTCGGAAATGCAGTCCAAGAAAGATTTAAAATAAAAACATCAAATAGCAATGCTTATTTCCATTACACTACCAAATAGTTTCAGCATTTTGGCAAAAAACTACAAAAAACCACCATGATTAACAATCAACGTCGGTCAAACTTAACTTAACGATGTTACCAATGATCATTTAGCCTTTTTAATAATTAATTAAATCAGATAATGATTGATTATTCTATTATAAATTTAAATAATTTGTTAATTATTAAATAAATACTTTACTTCGGTGGCGAGTGAAGGTCAGCAGTGGCGGTGGCAGTTGGAAGAGGTCAGGGGCGGCACCGATGGGGAAGGAGGGAAAGGGAGGTGATAAAGGTGAAGATGATGAGGATGATGGAGAGATATGATGAAGATGATGGCTAGGGCTAAGGTTCGATTGGGGCGGAGAAGGGTGGGGGCCGAGGCGGAGGAGGGGCCAATTTGGGCCGGCGGAATTGACGGCACAGGGGTGGGGGCGGATTTGCTGGGGAGGCAGATTTTGAGGTAGAGGTAGAGAAGGGGGTCGAGGAGGGCTGGGTTTAGGGTTAGTTTTTAGTTTAGGGTTTGTCAGGGAGGACTGGAAGAAGGAAGAGGAGGATGGTGGCGGCGGCGGCGGCCGAAGAGGGGAGAGAGGCGGCAGCTAGAGGAGGAGGTTTATCTTAGGGTTAGAATTAGAGATAAAGACGATGGAGGAAGAAGAAGGAAAATATTTTTGGGGATTTTTATTTTTAGAGTGACATGGAAACTTAAATAATGTGGCGGTGATGAGGCACCGTTCCTGCTGGCACAACACACTTTGTTGGTAGTTTTTGAAGAATGAAGATTATAAACTTGTCATGGTAGTTTTCTAGAGATCTTAAAGTTTTTGAGAGTTTGTTGCCAAATGCTTTAATAGTTTTGTTTGGAATAAGCCAAGAATAAATTAAATGTCAGTAAGGAAATATAGGTGAAGCCACCTGTATTCTCCATAAAGTTCCCTTCATAGATTTCTTTGAGAGGTGGTAAAATTGCTGGCTCACATGTCTGCACGATATATAAGAAATAGCAAACAATATTGAAATCGCATATTTTTCCAAAAAAATAAAATGCACGGAACTTTACACAACAAACATTTTACCAGATACAAACTTAATAAATGACATAAACCTGTGACAGAAGCTAAATTGCAGGAAACCTCAGACAGAAATCAGCACTTATAGTCTTGTTACATTTTATAAAATTCATCATGCTTTGACGGTGACCTCCCAACTGAATTAGCCGAGTACTGAAGCCACAAAGATAATTTAGGGGCAGAGCCTGATAATTTTTTATTGGAGGAAATAAATTGATTTTTAGGCAAAGTTAAGGAGGTTTATGTTATGCACAGTAAAAGTCAATAGCCATACTGGTAGTCGCACAATATAAAGAAGGTAGCAAATGGAGGGCTGAACAAAATATAAAGCACCTGAAAATGGAAGATAACCAGTAAACAGAGAGAGTATGAATTCAATGTTCCTGATTTTGGATCATTGATTTGATGTGCTTTGGCCCATTCTTTTGTCTGTATACAAAAAAAAAAATGTATAAGCAAACATAAATTGCAAATAAATGAATAAAGATAGTTGTTTTGCAAATATACAGACCAATAAAACCATATCACGGAATTGCTCATCAATCTCAGATATCAGCAGGAGAATTCTGGACTTCATCCAACCGAAATGATTATCAATTGAAACATCACAAGAAACATTGTGACGGTAGTTTTCAAATGTAAGAAGGGGAACTCTTGCATGTGGAATAAATTTCAAAATGCGAGCAACACCTGATGTAGGAAATAATAATTGACAAATTAAACACCGTGCAACAAATATGCGACAAAACAGTAAATATAATAGATCAAGGCCGGAAGGACAAATGCTATTTATAATGCAAATGACAAATAAACTTACAAATGATATTTTGAATCTAGGTTTATATTCTTTTCCTAAAGGCTCTTCCTCACCTATCAAGATTATTCTATAGAACTTCCACTACCTTACTTATACTAGGATTTAATAGCAAACAGGAATTTAGCATTAGCATCCAGAGACACTGCAAGACAACTTCGTGACAACTGGAAGATAAAATTCAGAAGAAAAAAGGTGGCGAAGGAGAATACCATTCCTCCTCAACACTTGCATTATCTCCCGCAGAGCTTTGCTCTTGCGTTGTTTGCTTGTAGTACTTGGAGAATAATGGGACAGCACAACTGAAATATCCAAATCCCCACTTTTTGTGTACGTGTTTGAAATGAAAGATCCAAAAGGCCTGACGACGACATCTGCAGAATTATCGAGAATTAGGAAATTATAAATTTTCTGTCAGGAGGCAAATTAAGGCAGGGAACGTAAACTGCAATGGCATTGCCTATCGGAATCCGCTTGTGGGAAAAAAGGCTAGTTTTATCGAACAACAGGTTGATCATAATAGGTTTCCAGAAGCACAGATACACAATTACCTTTCAAACTTGCCACAGACCGAACTGAAGTCTCAAGCTCATTGATCGTATAAGCACGCTTTAATCGATCATTTTCTGAGGGTTTGATACAGGAAAGGATGTCTCTGAGGCAACACTGTACTTCACCATAAGGATCACCATAAGAGGGCAAAGAACGATAGTGATCCATTAGACTCGTGCCTTAACTGCTCAAATTGGAAAACTCAAATAGTCAACTAGATGCCCAAATCGACAATACAACTAATTATACAACTAATTCATCCGGTAACCCGATATTGATTATCAAATTATATCCAGTAAAATTCTCTATAAGGTTTATGCATGCGGCAGTGATTTATCACTTTCAACGTTGAATTTATTACTTTATAATAACCTAGAGCAATTTATATCTACTTTTAATCATACTTGTGAGCTTAATTCTTAATATCTCTCTTTGATGTAAAATCAGTGTCCCAACGTTCATTCAGGCGTGATAAAAAAGCAAATACTCCTTCCAAAGTTATTTACTGTGCTCGATAGTATTAAATATTCTTAAATCAATGTGTATAACTACTTACAGTATGCTGACGACCTCTAAGAGTAGATCGATTGCAGACAAGGTAAAGTATAAATAGAGGTACATTAAGTGATCAGAGGCCAACAAGTTATGTCTTAGCATAAATCTCAGGCTTAGCAGAAAACTCCGGAAAACAAAACAAGGGTTATAACGGGATCTAATCCATAGATCATGAAGAATGCCATGTAACTAGGAAAGGAGATTGAATTGGGGCCGCTCATTGTGTCTCTGCTCATGACTAAGACCACGTTGAGCTCTAAAGATACGCAACGTAACTACAATTACGAAACATACTTCGATTTAAGTGCTGGGAAACCAACGGGCTATCCATATTCTCAAACTACAGAAGCCAAGTCTACGGCTAAAGGAACTACCACTTCTCCTTCCTTTTTAGTTTCAGTAACCAAACAATGTGATGATGCTCGATATTGGCCACCTCCAAGATCAGGACGCGTGGCAGGTGACGTGTCCCGAGACTCTAAAGAAGGGGCCCACAGGGGCTGACCAGGCCACCCTGTGCCCGACCTGCAAGCTCGAGCTGACCCTCCTCGGGGCCCCCTGCAAATTAGCTTCCTCAGCCCCTCGAGTCGCCCCGAGCTGCCGCAGGACCAAGACTCCTCGGCCTCCTCGCTCGTCCTCGAGCTCCCGGCCGAGACCGTCTTCTTCGGCCCTCCGACCAGCTCCACCGCTCAGAGGCGTAACCGTCATTCCGCGAATCTCGCCGTGTCCAGATTCTACGCCAACATCCCACGTTCCACGCCATCACGATCCCCGTTAATGGGTGATCCGCTCTCTACGCAGGCGTGATGTCGGGAGCGTAACTGTCGGCGAGATTCTCGTGCCTGCTGCTGCATACCACCACTGCTATATAAACCCCGTCACCAAGGGGTCAAGTAAGCCATTCTTTACGCTTTACGCCGTTACTCTGCTCGGATCTCATCACTAACTTGAGCGTCGGAGGGTTCTCGGTGGTACAAAACCACCTCGGGACTTCTTTGCAGGTACTCGGTGACAGCCTCCTCACCCAACCTTCTCCTCTCAAAACTCATTGAGACCCACACGCAACGTAGGACAATCAACCAAATTCACCCCGAGATCAACGGAAGACAACATCTGACGGAGATCCGAAAAGGAGCTCCATCAGTTGGCGCCGTCTGTGGGAAAGTTAAGTTCCACAAAATACAAAGTTGACATTCCTATCTCCTCTCTCATGGCAGACGACCATCATAGGGATCCTAATACCAGCCGCCGCCTTCCGCTCCCCGAAGGCAAGGATGAACCTCCCCCATGACCGTCATCAACACCCTCACAGGCAGGATAGATCGCTTGCAATCCCTCGTGGAGGCTCTCGTCCACGTCCAAACAACCGCGCCCTGGCCGCAGATCGCTGCTCCTCCTCCTCCATAAGACTATATCCCTGTTTGGACGGCCAACCACCAGCAGACTGCATCCGCTCAGACTTCGTCAGATTCCCCCTCGTTGAGGGGTTTTTGATTGTGGGGACGCTCTTCCCTCTTTGGGTCTATCCTAATGCGGAAAAGTAAATAATATACAATGGTGACATCATCCTCAACCCGGAAGTACCCCAAAAAAAGAATATTACATACAATTAATTTTACATGAATGAAAATAAAAACTCTCATCTCACATAAGACCCCCTTGTTAATGATTAGATTAATAAATATCCTAAGTAAAACTAAAAGAGCGGACTTAGTCAATAGTTCTACAAGTTTCCACTAAACTCAACCATGACAATTTTCCACTAATTTCGAATTACATAATAATAAAGCCCAACATGCACGCTCTTAACATATCTTCAAGAGTTTGGATCGTTATCTCTGACTGGCCATCAGTTTGAGGATGATAAGCTGTGTTAAACTTCAATCAAGTCCCCAAACTTTCCTGTAAACTCCGCCAAGAACCGAGTGTCACGATCGGACACGATGCGAGGAGGGCCCATTTGGCGAGCCTTCCTGTTAGTATGGCCCTTGACATCAGATATTTGAGAGGATCCACCTTTAATATGAGATGAACCTCATATGCCAAGGCGTAGTGGATGAATAGCCATTACCCCACCCTAGACCCCTACGGGTACGGCAAACTACCCGCCCGGTGGTTTGTGCACCCCACCTTGGGTCTGTCCTAGGAGCAAAAAACAGTAAAATGAAATAATACAAGGCAAGTAGACCGAGGCGAAGCATCATTTCGACACGGGGTGCATTCTCAGACGAAGCATAATTCCGACGCAGAGCTTGCTGGTTGACTTGATTCCGAAGCGGAGCATAATTCCTGCAGGGAAGGTAATATCCCGAGGCGAAACATGATTTCGACACGGGGTACTCCCTCACTTAGGGAGAGAGAATGCTTAGGCTTGAGGATGTTTTCCTCTTTTTTCATTTTGCCTGGATTTTGAAAGGTTCGTTGAGGATTTTGGAGGATCTTAGGATTAGATCCAGCGAAGGAGCTACAAATCCACAAGGGCCGCCCGAGTTTGAATCCTTTGAATTTTCAGATGAGTTAGTTGAACCATCAGACTCGGTTGTTTACAGTCATTTCGAACCATTGATGGAATCCTTCAAGTTCGAGACATCCTTTGTTTATCTCTAGAACTTAAGCGACTTGGGCAACCGGTCCCTCGAACCGACGCTCCCAGAGGCCCGCTGGGCGCCCAGGGCTCCATGCTGAGATCCGCCGCCAGGGAGCCTCGTCCCAAGCCTCCTCACGACCCTTACCCCCCTGAGGAAATGTCGGTCATCTCTCCTACCCACGAGCGTGGCCGACCCCACCATGGTCGGCGGGAACACACAGAAGGGGTCCACCCAGGCCGCTCAAGAGCTACCCCGTCCCGGGACCTGAGGTGCCTTATCAAGAGAAACCGGGGCCGCTCCCAGATGCAGTCCACCCGCAGCGGGGTCCGGGAATCCCGAGACGCCGATTCCTCAAGGTACCACGGTCGGCTCGACGCCCTCGAGAAGAAGATCGAGGGCATGCGCCGAGAAGCTCACCTCTCGAGCGGCGGGGCTAAGTACGCCTCTGACTCGCTCACGAAGCCACTCACCGAGGAACTGCTCGCCGTGCGCGTCTCCTCACGTAATAAGCCCCCGAAGGTCTCTCTGTTCAACGGGAAAACCGACCCAAATGACCACTTGGACACTTTCACCACAGGAATGAGCTTCCAAGATCACTCCGACGCCGCCCAGTGCAGGGCCTTCCCGGCCACCCTCATCCGCACGGGTCGGGACTGGTTCCGGAGGCTCGAGCCCTGCTCAATTTCAACCTTCGACGAGCTGGCCACCCAGTTTCTCGACCACTTCGTAGGGAACCGTCGACGGAAGCGCACAGTCGACTATCTCTTCACGGTTAAAAGCGGGGACAAGGAAACGTTCAAGACCTATATTGCCCGCTTCTACAACGCCCACCTCGAGGTGCCCGAGCACCGGAACGAGACCGTCATAACGACACTCAGATCTGGTCTGAGGCACAAAGAATGGTTGCGTTCCTTCGCGCTGGCTCAACCTAAGACCATAGCCGAAGTCAAAGCGTGGACCGAGTGCGAGGTCCAGCTGGAATCCGAAGTGAATGCCAACCTTCTCCGGGCGGATCGGCCCGACCAGAAGAAAAGGACTCGGGAGGACAGGCCGGAGCGTCAGCAGCCCTACCACCTGAAGTTCCAAGAGTATACCCCCCTCAACGTCTCCCTCGCGGTGTTGCTGGAGGAGGCCCAGAATGAGGGGTTCTTCAAGTTCCCCCCAGTCCCACGTCAGGCCGCTAGGAGAACCGGGGCCCTACTGCGCTTTACACCGGGTACTGGGCCACGCCACGGAGGACTGCAAACAATTGAGGGACTACGTCGAGGAGCTCATCCGGTCTGGGCATTTCGCCACCTACCTAAGGGACAAACGGCAGGCCGACCGCGAGCAAGAGCAGCCTTGCCCTACCACCGACCTGACCATCTGCCAGATCATGCTCATTTCAGCAGACAACTGGCCCGGGGATCAGGGAGCCCCACGCCCTACGCCGACCACGGGGACCGACAACCCTTCAGGGAGCCCGTCCCAAGCCTACCAAGTCATCATTTAACCTGTACCTGTCCTTTTTCTTTTCTTTTTCTAAAGGCAATATAAATACTTCCTAGGATCTACTGTTGACTAAATAAAGATCAATGGAACATTGCGAAAAATAAAGGAAATCTTTGTTCATTCAAAGGGTATTATGGGCTCCTCAGCCATACATGCAAAAAAAAGTTACAATAGCGGGGATAAGAGGTGCAGCGAGCATTGCTCGTGGTATTCGGTAAAGATCTCCACCAACCGGTGCCGCACGAGTTCTAACCTCTGTTCCATGATCCCCCCGCGGGCGTCAACCCCGAGCCTCAACTCGTAGCATTCTCGGACGAGCACCTCCAAGCGCGCTAGCCGGTTTGCGGAGATCAAGTCGAAGCGCCTCAAGGACCGCAGCTTTCCCATGGCCTCATCGAAGAGCTGCTCCGACATGGGGTTGTAAAGCCCCGGCGATGCCCTCCAGATGGAGTACATCAGTAGCTGCAGCAGGGAGGAGCGCCTAGGGAGCAGCCGACCGAAGTGCTTCTCAATGCGAGCAACCACCAACTGCACCGTGTCCTCGGTGCGGTCGCGGTCATAAAGGTACACATCTGCAGAACTGATGGTTTCGGGGATAGTGAATGGGAAATTCTCCATTTTCGATGGCCTATCTGCGAAGGGGGAAGAACCAGTACCCCTTATATAGCCCGTTGTGCAGCCCAACGGCCACCACACGGTGTCCATCGAGCGTCGCCCGCTCGAAACGAAGCGACGCACCACATGGCGCCCGTCGAACGTTACCCGGTGGAAACGAAACGACGCGTCCCTGTCGCTTCACCTCCCCCGGCATTCAATGCATTAGAGGCACGCGTCGTTGCCCTGATCGTTCCCATTCCCCGCACCTACAGCCGAACAACCAGGCTGCGCCTCGTCAAAGATTCAACTCAGCAGCCGCCCTGCTCAAACATCACCGGCCGGCAGCTCCTTTGCCACAACGCCGGGATCAAACACCGGCTCCTACCCTCTACACCAGGGATCAAAAGACCTCACAAGAAACATCGGAGCGGCTACCCCGCTCAACCCCCTAAGGCTGGTAGTCGCCTACACACAACTCTAACGAACCAAGCCTTCAAAAGAGACGACCGATCAGCTACCCTGCTCGGCCACTCTTGGCAGGTAACCCCCTAACGCCGAAACAGATGCATGAAGCCTTAGCAGGGGATGACGGTACAGCTATCCTGCCCGGTCACCCTCAGATGACGACCAATACTCTAAATTAGAAACAGAGGTCAGGGCTGTCCAAGTCTAAACGATCTCCCCTCGACTCCGGGGCCAAGAGAGATACCTCCTCAGAAACGCTCGTCGGCAAGCGATTGCGATCAACTCGACGGACGATCGTTAGACAGAGGGCCAACCTGACATGAAAGCACGACGGCGCAAGATAAATATCCCAAAACGAGTATTCCTCGCAAACAGATGGCAGAAAGGAAAACTTTATCACAGCTGAAGAAGAAAAACTATTACTACTGCCAAACATAAGTTTTTTACAAAGGTGTTCTCTGGCTCCTCGGCCCTACAAAATTCAAAACAAAAACAAGATGAAGACAGGAGAGCGGGGGCTCTACGCCTCGAGACCGGGCACGGCCTCGAGGTCCTCAACCTCCACCACTGGGGGCGCTGCCTCCACCACTGGGGGTGCTGGGTCCTCGGCCCCCTCCCCGCCGGGAGCCTCTCCCCCTTGCTCGTCGACGCCCACGAAGAGGAACTCGGCCCGCAGATCCGCGTGTCGAACTCCGGCAACCTAGACTTGACGGCATCAAGGGCATCGTGCCAAATGCGAGTCGTGGCCACGGCCAGGTCGTCATAAAAGTCCCTCGACCCCTTGTAGCTCGCCACGGCCCTCGATTCCGCCGACTTACAGGCCTCGGCCGCCGTCCCCAGCTCCCTCTGGAGGGTCTTCACCGTCTTCTTGAGGTTGCCGGCGAGCACCTGGGAGTCCTCGAACTTGCCATCGGTGATTGCGGCGGCCTCGCGATGCCGAGCGACCTCTCTCTTCCCGGCATTCACCGCGCCCTCCAAGGCGGCGATCCTCGCCGACATCGCCTCCTGCTCCCGTCTGGAGCTCTCTTGCAACGCGGCGAGCTGGCCCGCGACCTCCACCGCCGGTGCTACCACCTCGGTCTCCATGCGAAGGGCGAGGGCCACGTGCTGGAGAGTCTGGGAAGACATAAAAAGGGGAAGGATAAGAAATATGAAGGAAAACACTAAATCTTGCCGCGCACTGGGGGCTTACCTGCACGGCTTCCTGGGCGATCGACGCCAGCTGAGCCTTGAAGTTTCCCCCGGGAACCCGACCCCCGACCGAGATCTCTATCTCGTGGAGGAGGCTGTCCGCGACCGACAGCCCGGATGGCACCGTGAACCGGAGTCCCCTTTCCTCCACCACGGTCGGCGAAGATCGGCCCCGGGAAAGTCTCCGGGAACTCCTCTTAAGCGGCTCCGGGGGGAGCCGATCTCCTCTTCCGATGCCGTGTCCTCCACAATCAGGGCCCGCTTCCGGCCCGACACTCTGCTGGGGCCCGGGGTAGGATCCGCCGCCGAGCGTCCTCGGGGCACCGCAGCCGGGGCTGCGGGAGCGGGGGCGGCCTGTGCCTGAGAAAAGCTGGCGCCCCCAACCCTAGCAGGCTGCCTCGGTTGGCGCATAGCATTTCGGAGAACGCCGAAGTCCATGGGTCCTGCACAAAACAAACACCCCACTTATCAGTAACGCGAGTAAAGTATAAACCCAGAAAGCAAGCCTAACTCACCAACGAACTCGACGGGGCTAAGCCCGGCCCAGCTCAGAACCCTCTCGGACAGCAACACGTCGTATCGAGGGATAGGTTCCCACGAAGCCACTCTCACTGCGGCGGGGTCATCGGACAGGTTCCCCGACAGACTCTTCTCCCGTGGGCACCGGCCAGCCCTCGCCCTCGGGAGGGGAGACGAAGAAAAACTTCTTCCAGTCGTGAATGGAAGAGGGCAAGGCCACAACCTCAGCCCCGACAGCGACCCCGGGCCGCTTCCTAAAAGTAATATAAACCCACCTCAGGTCGCCAGCTCGACCGCCGGGATGACTCTTAACAGCAAGAGAGGAATCGAAAAGGGAAAGGCTGAAAGGGGCCGCCTGCAGCTTCAGGCGGATCAGGAACCCAAGGAGAATCCTCCACGCGTTCGGCACTAACTGGCCGCAGGCCAAGCCGAAAAAATTCAGAGCGGCGACGAGCTCAGGAGAGAAGGGCAAGCGCATTCCGCCCCAAAAAGCTTCCAAATACAAGGCAATCTCCCTGCCCTGTACCTGGTCTACCCTCTCTCCTTCCTCGGCCACACGAAGCGCGTAACGCGGGGGAATGTGGAAGCGAGTTCGAGCATTGGCGAGCTCGTCCTTGTGCCTCACCCAGCACGGAGTGCTGAGGACTACATTTACCGCCTCCTCCCTGGAGGCGGCCCCCGCCTCACGGCCTCGGGGAGAGAGCCCAGCCCCCGCTCCCCGGGAGGACTCGGACACATCTAAAGGAACCCTAACATCTACTCTTACGATGTGTACTGATTCTACGGAGGAAAACATCTAACCTGGGAAGGAAACTCTTCAGGGGTTTGGAACGAGACAGGAGACGAGCGCCGAGCAGCTGGGCCTGAGAATGAGGAATATGAGAGAGTAAGGGCCCCAGGGCAGGCCCCACCGGTATTTATTACCGCATACGGCCTCATCCAATGGCGCCTATCGTTTCCCGCCGAAATGGCCCCTTACGCCCAGCGGCTCCGATCGCTCTATGTGGCAGCCCAACGATTGCCCGCATCCCGTCAGACGCCGCAAACCTGCGCACGTCACGTCAACCGGTTGGCGCTCGACACGTGGACCGTCGCTTCAATTGCAGAGTGCACTAACCGGCGCACCCTCCTTAAATGGAAAGATCTCGCCTCGATTCGCTAGCGAAAAAGACAACCGACGGCTCGAGGACTCATCCCGGCATAACCCTGAGAAAGAGCTCACATCAGAAGGCCCGGCAGTCCACTCCTGACCCGACCACTAGCTAGTCGGGACAAGAGTGGGGCTAATGATAATGCTCGATATTGGCCACCTCCAAAATCAGGACGCATGGCAGGTGACGTGTCCCGAGACTCGAAAGAAGGGGCCCACAAGGGCTGACCAAGCCACCCTGTGCCCGACCTGCAAGCTCGAGCTGACCCTCCTCGGGGCCCTGCAAATTAGCTTCCTCGGCCCCTCGGGTCGCCCCGAGCTGCCGCAAAACCAAGACTCCTCGGCCTCCTCACTCGTCCCCGAGCTCCCGACCGAGGCCGTCTTCTTCGGCCCTCTGACCAGCTCCACCGCTTACAGACGTAACCGCCACCCCGCGAATCTCGTCGTGCGCAGGTTCTACGCCAACAACATCCCACGTTCCATGCCATCACGATCCCCGTTAATGGGCGATCCGCTCTCTATGCAGGCGTGACGTCGGGAGCGTACCTGTCGACGAAATTCTCGCGCCTGCTGGTGCGTGCCACCACCGCTATATAAACCCCCGTCACCGAAGGGTCAAGTATGTCATTCTTTACACTTTACGCCGTTACTCTGCTCGGATCTCATCACTAACTTGAACGTCGGAGGGTCCTCGGTGGTACCAAACCACCTCGGGACTTCTTTGCAGGCACTCGGCGACAGCCTCCTCACAATGGCAGTAATACAAAGTCAATAGTCGATGCCGCTTTCAGCTACTTGTCTTAGAGTAATCCAATTCAAAACTTTAGTACACGATCCGACAAAAAGTTGTTTTTTTCCCTCAACAAAGTATAAAGCAAGCAATTATAAATCGAACTTATACCAAACAACGCAGATTTTTGACCTACTAAAATAATCTCTTAATCAAGAGCAACGAACTTGCTATCGACCAAGAAAACCCTAGAAAAAGCAATGAATCCCGCAAATCTAACAAAAGCGTAGAAAGATAAACCCTAAATCGAGGCAAGGTATTCGATTGGACTATGCGATCGAATCTAAGTATAGAAATTGAAGAGATGTTTGCTTACATATGAGAATTTGATGATGATGATGAGAATTGTCTTCGATTCTTTGAGTTGGTGTCGATCTCGACGATGATCGAAGGGAAAGGGAGTCGCTTGAGATTTGACCTCCACTATAATTGAATAGGGTTTTGGGTCCCAACTTCGGCGCTTTCATCTTATTTTCTTCTCTTTTCTGAATGGAGCACAAGCTTGGGGGCTAAGTTTTGCAAACAATTTTTTTATTTATTTTAAAGAAAGATAAATTATAATTTCCCTTTTGCTTACCAGCGATTTAAAAATAATTTGAAAAGAATTTATTTCAGCATATGTGTGATGTGCATGATTAAATAAATAATATTATATCTTAAAACGAAAGAAGATATTTCTGAAGTTTGTTAAGGGCTTGTTTGGTTGCAGGATTATGGAATTTGGATTCTCAAATAGTACGGTTGAAATTTCTGGATTTGGTAATTTGTTATTTGGTAGGTTTTGGATTCTTAGTATTGGATTTGTAGATCCTTATAATCTTTGTTTAGTTGGTGGAAAAAGGTGGGATTTGGATTTGAGGATTTTAGAAAGAGATAGAAAAATAGAGGATTATTAAATAAATAAAGTACACGGGTCCCATCTAAAAGTACAATGAATAGTGTCAAATTCTTGAAAATCCTTGAAATTTTTTAGGATTCAAGAATCCTTGTTTTGTGGTGCGCCTCCCATAAAAACAAAGGAATTCTAGAAATCCAAATCTATCAACCAAACACAAAATTATGGAATCTCAGGACAAATCCAAATCCAAATCCATTATCCTGCAACCAAACAGGCCCTAAGTGAATACTTGTGTTTTGCTTGAGCTCAGCTTGTATTTAATATATTAGATTCTTTTAAGAGCAAATTAGTTATTAATTTAGATAGTGGGGGCACATAGAACGAAGGCTCTCACGGGCTAGTGCTTGCTCAATGAATTTACGAGGGTGGACTACTTTGGCAAAGGCTCTGTTGTCAGATTTGCAACCTGTAAGGGAAAGGACTCCGGAGTCTTGTTTCGGAATTCTCCTCCCATGATAAAGTCAGCTGCTTTTAGGGAGATTAGGGTTGGTGTAATGGTAAAGAGATTGTATACATTTCCTCTTCGGTGATGGGGATTATGTAGGTGCTTTGTACGGTGCTGATCTAATCGGAGGAGAATTAGTTAGTTATCTAAGGATTCGTGTCACGTGGGCCGCGACTTTGGGGTGAAGGTTTCTTACTGGGCCTTTGGGCAGAGCGGTGTGGACTGGGGCTCTAGCTGAATATTCATGCAGTATCAGTACCTCGCTCCGGACTACCGACCACTGGTGTAACGACCCTAAAATTCATGTATCATTATATTGTTTCTCGTTAATAAAAATACCATTTTCCTTTTTAAGTACCGAGTTATATTTATTTCTTGATGGAACAACCTTGTAGTTCATTAGTTAAGTGTTTACACTGTTGTCCTATTGTTCGCATGTTCGAAACCTAGCAGCCCTTTTTCTTTTCTTTTGATTTCTTTTTAGCGTTTTCGAGCCAGAAGTTCGCAAGCAAAGCATGCAGTGCGCCGAAACCATATGGGAAAAACAATATATGTTTTTGGATCATAAAGATTGACACGAGCTAGGGGGTGAAGGCTCGAGCCCAACGTTCAAGCCAAGGCCAACCCAGGCGGCCACAAGACCTACCTGGACGGTTCCATGGGGCCCACTTGTGCTCATCTTTTGAACATGAGTCAACCTTGAAAACCGAATTGATTTAATTTCTCAAATTCAATTCTTTTAATATCATTTTTACTCTATTCTCTCTTTATTTGTTTCTTCCTCCTCCAATTCCACAAAAAATTCTGCAACCATTTTAATACTTTGCTGCACCTTCCCTTCTACCATTGGCGATTCGAAGATCTCCGATAGCTCAAGTCGTCGGAAGTCTCTCGATCGAGACTTTTCTTCCAAATCGACGATACGGTGGTTATACCGTATCGCGTCGCGAGTAAATCCCCACCTCACTTTCTCCTTCACTTGTAGAGCTCTCCTTAGGAAATCGCTGCCTTTATTGCTATCGTAGTCCCTAATATAGAATATATATACAAGTACACATGAATATTGTAACGTTTTAAAAATCGTTCAGACTAATTATATATTAATTAGTGATATAATATGTGTTTTTTTATGAAACCTAGTTAATAATTATTTTTCCACATAGATATGTATATACTAGTTCACTTATGTAACTACTCATTTATCTATGTTTTACTAATTATTTATTTAATTACTTGTTCACTTAATTATTTCCTTATTTATTAATTATTAAAAATTATTTTTAACATGCATACACACGCGCGCACCAATCTAGTGTTAATAATAGATTAGTATAGGTCAATCTTTTTTATGCAATCATGACAACTTAACACAATATTTGTAACATGCTCTTTTCTTTCATAATGTAGATGGTTCTAGAATTTAGTAGAAAAGAGAAAAATGAAAAATAAAATGAAAATGGGGCATGGTGCATCAATTGTAGAGAGAGAGAGCAATGGTTGATATATTCTTTCTCATTCTCTAGATCCTTCTTCACGTCACCTCTTCTCTTTTCTCCTTCTCCTTCTCTCAATCCCCCTCCATCCTCACTAAAAACTTACAAAATTACCACAAATCACAACAAAAAACCCTTCTCTAATCACTTCAAAATCCTACTTTTAAACCTCTCTAAGGGTTTTGTTGAAGCAAGCCTTTCATTTGATGGCTATTTTATCAAGTTGGAGTTTTTCTTCATCTCTTCGTAAGGTATGAAACCAAAACTTAAATTGTTTCGCTAATTCTTACCTTAATTAATCCTAATTAGTTTATAGATTGGTGTTTTAAAACACGTTTAGATTTTAAAGAGAGGGTTAAGGTAAGTTTAAGGTTTTTATGGTTTATTAGGGTAGTTAAGAGTAGATTAGTACCTATCAACCAAACTAATTGCACTAAAATACCATATTGTTTTAGATTAGTGTTTAAAAATGATTTTTAGTCAAGTTTTATGTTCTCTGTGATCTGCTACCGTTTCATTGTTCTAAAATTTAATCTAACAATACAGTAGAATAATTATAGAGCCCTAAGAATACCCTAGAAACTCGGACCAAAACCCACACAGTGCACCCGGCGAGAATTGCAAATTTCCCGGCACCGCCGTTCACTATAGCACTTGGGTGTTGGGTTTTTGTAGGCTGTTCTCTGTAGATCTCGTAGGGTATTTGGTACACTTTGTTTTTCCTAGTTCTTCTGCAGATAAAATCTGAGACCATTTTGCCTCTTTTAAGTGTTTTGTTAATGTACGATACGCACGATTCGATTCTAGGTTTGGCATTTTCTGTGGAAAACTGTCTATAGGGGTGGTTTTAGACGATGTCGCGCATGTTTTGTGCATCAAGTGCACACGTGTTTAACTTGTGGCGTTAGTTCCTACGTATTGTTCCGACTTCGCGTTTTATCGAATGTCTAGTCTTATATGTTTTATTTGTATGATTCTAGGATCGGTTGCAGAGACGTCGGACGCGGCAAGGAAATGAAAGGCAGTGATCAGATTCGATTAGCCGAGACGTTTCGGTGAGTAGATGTTACATATATGGGGGAAATCGCTTGCCCGATAGCTAGGATTTATGTATAATTCGTGCTTTCATATGCGTATACTGTAGGGATTCTTTAGCACCATGCCTAGGGTTAGGGTTGCATCACACATGCTATAACAAAAATTTAGGGGGTGCTAAACAATTCAATCATGAATCGAACTAGAAAAATAGAGTAACAACATATAGTATCTCATACTAAGGAGTGTCTAACACTAAGAGGTAAGTAATACAACCTTTGAAGACCCCCTCTTATGACTCCTTGGATCGAGTAGGGTTTGAACCGGTTGGCTTGAATCCTTCCAAGTCCACGATGATCCACCACGAAGTCCTTTTGCTCAAGCTCCTAGCTCCACTTGATCTTTGAAGAAATGGAGCAAACAACCTACACTAATGGGCTAGACCAGTATAGATTGGTGATGTAGATTTGTATCTCACTCAAAAATCTTTTCTTTTTAAGTTCTTCCCTCACTTTTGAAACCCTAGAGAACTTGAAGGAGAGAGGAAGGAAATGGCTCAAACTTGACTCTAGCAAGAATAATGCAACATAATCCAAACGAGTTATAATTATCATGCTAAACTATGGTTACAAAATATCTAGATATTTTGTGACTTGAGATTAAGCAAAACCATGGGCTACAAAACCATGGGCAATGAATATTGACTTTGGTCAACACAAGAAAGAGAGTTGACTAGTCAACCATGATTTTATTTTCATTTTTCTTTTCTCAAATAAACAAAATATATAAATATGTTACCATGTGAGTCTTGCATTGCCACCACCAATGTATCATCAATCATGACACATGTATGCTTCCATATGTGCATCCATATCAACATATACATACACTCATGCATGCATTATAAAGAAATATGTTTTAATAAATGAGCTAATGGACGTAATATTAATTCAACACTTGATTTAATAACTCGGTCATATCACATACGACCCGTTCAATAGTAAACGCCCGATTAAAATACGGTATCCAATACATGCATTTAATTGAGCTCCCGCGCATATCACATATGCACCCTACATCTTTTCGCCTGAGCTAGGAGACCCCTTTGTGGGACTCTAAGACTCGTCAATACGCTAGCAGCAGACAGTGATCACATCACATACCTACAAACCGTCAGTGGCACAAGCTGTACGTAACGACTCCCAGGTATTGAGTGATCAGAAGAAACATAAGCAAACCTTTTAAAACTCCCTTCGAGCCAACTGGCAATACTTACCGTACAGTCCGGTCTCTTCGTCAGATATGCTGCATATCAAGTCTAGGGATGGTATCGTCGACCCCATTAACTCAATAAGTTATGCCGGTATATGACTCATAACAGATCGAGAAACTACTGATAACACTTATTAGTAAATCTCAGCAACCCTGGCCAGGGGCTTCCTGTTATAGCCAATTGTATATAGTGCAACATCAACCTCCACTACCGGAAGAGACGAAACCCCTCCTATCGCTCATTGCCTCTATGTGCCTCGGGACTGTACCCAAAATTCACCTGTTTGCACGACTCAGTAGAGCCGTGGTAGGGTGGAGATTAAAGTACAGTGGGAGGACACACAAGACTCTATGATGATCTCGGGTCAATAAACTAACATGTATCAGTGTCACTTGAGAACTGCTATCCGACGATAGATATAATACCACATAAGAGTTCTCGGCGAGTCCATTCAGTGTACCCAGTCTTACTGAGCACCCGTATACGGTCTTTGGTGTCACCACACCAATGAATATGGAATCATCCATCGCCCATCATACGAGACAAGTAACTTATACGCTAGTCTACTCTGCTTATATCGATACCCCATCTTGATACACTCATGACTAGGAACATTTTAAGAATATGCTCACAAACTACATATGTCCCACTAGTATGATCCACATCATAATCTCAGTAGTCAAGCAAATATCCTAAGGGCTTCATCAATATTTACAAATGAGTGAAAGCATGATCAAATGAACATGTCATGATAAAGTACAACCAGATAGCATACGATCATGTCGAGCAAGAATGTCCCCCGAATATATATATATATATATATATATATATATATTACACACACATACCGGTACATACACTATCACATAATGGCCTCTAGGACATATATATCCAACAATCTCCCACTTACACTAAGGCTAATTATTGGCGTATCTCATACCCAATATCTCAAAAAGTCGCTCATGTTGCGGCAGAGGGAGGGCCTTGGTGAGTGGATCCGCGGTGTTATCTTTTGTATCTACTCTCCGAATCTCGATCTCGCGGTGATCAACTATCTCCCGGATCAGATGATATCGCCTGAGGATGTGTCTGGATCGCTGATGGGACCTGCGGCCAATGCCATAGCCCCATTATTTTCACAATACAATGGTATTAGATCAATAATAGTCAGAACTACTCCTAGCTCCGAGATGAACTTCTTCATCCAGACGGCTTCCTTGGCAGCATCATTTGCAGCAATATACTCAGCTTCCATCGTGGAGTCTGCAACGGTACCCTGTTTGGAACTCTTCCAACACACCGCCCCTCCATTGAGGGTAAAGACAAATCCTCAAATAGATTTGCTGTCATCCTTATCACTCTAGAAGCTCGAATCGGTAAAGGCCTCCATTTGGAGATCCCCGCTACTATACACCAAGAACATTCCTTTAGTCCTTCGCAAGTACTTAAGAATATTCTTCACAGATGTCCAGTGATTCTCTCTTGGGTTGGATTGATACCTGCTTACTTGTAACATTTCAGAAAAATAAAATATTATTTTTGGGAATTTTCATAATTAAATAATAAATATTATGAATATTTTAATAATGCGGTATAATTAAATACCGATAAATTGGGAAATATTTGGAAAATTATTGGAATTACCGAAAAGAGAGTGTTTTATATTATTTAAGCAAATTATGAATTTTTATAATTAATTATATAAAATTTTAATGCTAATCGCGATTAAAAATCACTAATCGTGCATTAATCTTGATTTGTACACATGATATGCACCATGCCCTATTTCATATTTTACATTTTTCCTACCATGGTCTTTTCTTTTATCATGCATGGTTTTGGTTTTAAAATGAAAGGAAAACAAAAGGAAAAGGAAAAGAAAAGAAAAGGGAAAACATTAGAAAATGAAGCATGGGCAAGAGAGAGAAGTGAGAAAGAGATGAGGGGTCTCATTGACCAAGTCCCCATTTGTTTCCCTTCACTATTCCTTCATCATTTTCCCTCCACTTCCTCCATGGCTGCCCTCTCGCTCCCCTTCCTCTTCATCCTCACAAACAACTCCAAATCATCATCTCCATTTCACAAAAAGCATGTACAAGCCCATCATAAACATTTTGGACCAAGAAAAATTGGATTTTGGAGACTTGGGGCAACTCAAAAAAATTCTTGAGTTGCCAAATGAGTTAATTCTCTCACCATTAGTATAGTATTTCATTCACTTTAGCATGTATACATGTTTAGAAGTGTTGAAGTGAGGTTTAGAGAGGTTTGAAAATTCCAAGAAGAGGTTAGGGGATTTTATGAGTTGTGAAATGTAAAGTGAGATTAGTGGATGCCGTACAACCCCTGTAGTATTAGTATTTTGAACTAAACCAGAGGCTAGAACCCCAAACACCAAACATAAAAACCTCGATATCTGAAGATTGTGAGAATTGTGGTGATATATAGGGATCTGCTATGACCTGGGGCACTTGAAAAATATTTAGCGAAGAGTGAGAGGTATGCAGACAACCTAGAAGCTAACCCAAAACCTGAGATCTCCACTCCATGTTCTGGCCGCCAATTATCTCATTTTGGCTGCAATTTGCGGCCTTGGTACGGCGGAATCTCCTCGTGCTTGGTTTGTGGCTCCGTTTTAGGCAAATTAAACCTATCTTATATGCAAAATTGGCTAATTTCACCTGAAACGAAATCTGGGAGTGTTTTCCTATGTTGCTGCTTTGGTTTTGCGACTATTTATGACTTGGATTTTAGTATTTGGGTTTTGACTCTGTGGTATGACGTTTGCACGTCGAGAGTTGTTGATTTTTCTTGCATACGTAGACCATAGGTTTTAACCTATGTGTGATACATGTACCGTTTTGGTTTCCGTATGCGATTCTGTTTACGATACGTGTTAGTTATATGTATGCCCTAGAGGCCATTACTGTACATATGATGTATATTGTAATGGATGCTTGGACATATATAGGGAGGACTTTCTTGCTCGACATGATAGTATGCTATCTGGTTGTACTTTATCTTAACATGTACTCTGATTGTCTCTATGTTACATGTTGATAAAGCCTTTAGGATATGCACTCGATTACTGGGACTATGATGAGATCATACTAGTGGGGCCACGGTAGTCGACGAGTGCATCCTATAACTGTTCCTAGTCGAGGGTGCATCGAGACAGGGCATCGATACACCAGAGTAGACTAGCGTATACGCATCTTGAACCATATGATGGGCGATGGAGGATCCCATATTCATCGGTGTTTGATATCAAGGATGGTATACGGGTGCTCAGTAGAGACTGGGTACACTGGACGGACTCGCCGAGAACTCCCAGATGGCATTATACCTCACGTCAGATGGCAGTTCTCCGGTAACACTGGTACAGAGTAGTCCGTTGACCCGAAATCGTCATAGAGTCTTGTGTGATTCCCACTGTGCTTCGATTTCCATCATACCACGTCCAAGAGGGCGTGCAAAAAGGTGGATTTTGGGTACAGTCTCGAATCACATGGAGGCAATGAGCGATAGGAGGGGATTCGTCTCTCCCGGTATAGGGAGCTGATGTTGCACTGTGTTCGATTGGCTATAACTGGAAATCCCCGGCCAGGGTTGCTGAGATTTACTGGTAAGTGTTACCAGTAGTTTCTCGAACTATTATAGACCTCATATCGACATGACCTATCGAGCTACTGGGGTTTGACGTTTACCATCCCTATGCGAGATATAGGACATATCAGACGACGAGACCGGACTGTACGAGAGTGTTACTGATTGGATTCACAGGAGAATGTACAGGCTTGTTTGTTGATCTTCTGAGTGCTCAATACCTAGGTGGCTGTTACATTTAGCTGACCGCTTGCAGCTTGTGGGTGTTTGATATGATCATCACCTACTGCCGGCGTATTGACGATTCTTTAGAGTCCTACATAGAGGTTTCTTGACTCAGGCAAAACGGAGTAGGAGAACATATGTGATATGTGCGGGACCGAGGATAATACGCTATGAGATACCGTATTCTATTCTCGCGATATTTGATATCAGCTGGGTCATCGGATCAAGTGTTGATTCGATGAATCGGTAAATGAGATATTAGTCGGTTATATGCGATATAGCCGGATTGTCGGATCAAGTGTTGATTCGATAATTTAATGTATAATAATATATATGATATATTAAATTACATTAACTAATATTAGCTCACTAAAAGATTCTTTTTCTCACTCGGGTAATACATTGATATATATGCGATATATGTTAATTGTATTATTTTATTTTGTTACAATAAATATTGTATATGTGATATATAATATTATAACATATTATAATTATTAATGCAATATGTTTAGTGGAGGTTAAACATGGTTAGGGTTTAATTTGGGTTAAGCTTTTCTAAAAGTTTCTAGAAGCTTTCTTTTTTGTTTTGGAAAAATTATTTGTGTTGATATTTTTAAGTGACTTATCTTTAACTCAACCCAAACCCTAGCCCTAGTTAAATCTTTATAAATGTTATTTGAACCATGGTTGCATAAATGATTATGACAACATTTTATTATTCATCACAAATGATTATTCATCTTCTTCTTCCTTCTTTCTTCATGGAAAAGCTTTCTAGGTTTTTCCTAAGTGATGAAAACGAGTGAGAACATGAAAACAAATGAGAGCAAAAATCCTACTTCATCATCCTCATCTATCCTTACCATTTAGATGAGGGTGTTCACTTCATTTAGTGAGTGAGAGCTTGTGTTAACGAAACTTCAAGGTAGATCATCTTTGTTATCGAAGATCAGAAGCAAGCTTGCATCTTTCTCTTCGTGGAGCCTCTCGAGAGTCCGAAACACAATGATCGCAGCGAAGGGACCTCAACACGGAGCTTATGAAGTAAAGGACCGGATCTACAAAGGTTGTAATCCTTCTCACTTAGTGTTAAAGTGTTTAACATGCTTGTTTTCACCTAAACTCTAGTTTAAAGATCTTGTTAAGGGTTGTTCGGCACGGCTAAATTTTAAATCGGGCATGGTTGATTCCTCATAGACCCTTGTGCGTATTTCTAGCAACCCTACAGTGGTATCAGAGCCAAGTTAGAACTTTAGGCGAAGTCTACACGAAGTTTAAAGTCCGATCGAACCCCGAAACCCTAGTTTTTACCCCTCACTGGACATTTTCTAAAAATGTGATTTTTTCTGAATTAAAAATTCTGAAAAAAAATCAGCAGGGGATTTTAGGAATTACTGTGAAAAACGACACCCTAACTCAACTATTGCGCCGCGGAACCGCGGCCAAAGCAAGGCATTAGCGGCGGTTCTGCGGTCGTTACTTTATATTGAGGGTTAGTTTCTGCACAGTAATAACCGTTGGTACTTCCTGATTCTTCTGGGAATTTTTTAATTATACTCAAGTGTTGAGTTTTCTGGGTTGTATTGGGGACTCATTGATTCGATCGGATAATTTAACTTCGTTTAGTTTGTCTGGGTAATTTTTAGAACGTGTTAAAATGTTCGAACGGATATCAATAACTCACTTTTTCCCCTGCCGGAAAATTTCCAAGCGTTGGAGTTTTCCGTAGTTTAAGAACGTTCTAAGTCGTGCAAGTAACATGGTGGACCCTCTAGAAGACAACAAACCTTAACTCGATTATGTGACCGTCTGAACCGCCTATGAACCTTAGGGTTTGGGGCAGTACGGCGTGCCACATGTGAGGCGTTGGCTTGACCCTTCTACGGCTGGACCATTGGTACTGTGGCATGTGATGGATGTTTTAAAACTAATTTCAAGAGTTGAGAACTATTTGGGAAAACTTGGGTGTTTGATTATTCGATCAGAAATTTTAACATTGTCTATTTATCTGGAATGTGATGCAATATTTGGAATCAACAAGTAATTATGAGATAACTAATTTGAATGTTATAAATCTAGCAGTTCAGTCTCAATTGATCGGTTGCCACGGAATTTTAATGTGATCAAAAGTCCGTCGCAATCACGTAGCGTACGCGGATATTCGCCGGGTAAACTTAATAGACAGCCACGCCCTATAGCCCCGACCAAGTAACTGTAGGAGAACCCCGTCGCCAAATGCATTTGTTCCGGTGCTTGCGGCATCGGTGTTCCGCCTTAGTGCACTTCGTCGACGACATCAGGGGTGCGGCCGTCTACTGAAGTTTGTGATGAGCATTCGATCAGGATGTCGGGAATCTTGTTGAATTGTCCGACTTGACATTGAAAAGAGTTTTTGATAATGAGACTAAAATGTGGGGTTTATAATTGTTAGGCATGAGATGTCTAAGGAATTCATTTGGTTAGGCATGCGATGTCTAAGGAGGTTGCAGATTCCAACCGTTGTAGTTTTACACTTTCTTTTCTGTGACTGTAAGTGTAGTATGTAGTTGTATCGCCGGTTTTTGTTGCTATACATCGACGGTAATTGGCGCATGCATACTTACTTACGTTGATGACATGTGATGTTATGTGTTGCTGTGATAAGTTATATTGGATCGTCATGTTTGAATAGCCGGGGGTTTTATCTGAGATGAGAGATTTTCTTTTTCATTCATTTAAAATTCATTTGTATGTAATATGTTTTTATCGGGGCACTTCCGGGCTGAGGATGATGTCACCATTGTATATTATTTTCTTTTCCGCATTAGGTAGACCCAAGGAGGGGATCACAAGTAACCGGGTTCTAGGGTCCAGTAGGAGACCATCTCGAGGAGTCGAGACCGGGTCTCCTAACCCTAGAATTGGCAGTGTTGCTTGCCGCTCTCGTAGGGGTTTAGGGATGTGGGTATGGCTATTCATCGCGACCGTGGAATCCCTGTTTTATACAGGCTCGTATTAATATTAAAAATACAGACGTCCTAGTATATCCAATATTTTATATATGTTCTTCTGCTGCAATGTTCTGTGATGAGATCATATTACTGCCTGAGACGAATGTTTATATTATATATATGAGATATATATTATATATTGTTGATTTTGTTTCATATCTGATGCTTGTGAAGCATATTAAAATAAGACTTCATTAATGAGATTAATGAAATAAAAGAAACCTAAGATGTTGTAGAAACTTGTTTAAAAACTGGTAGCTCTAGATCTTGCTTTGCATAGCGGTGTTCCTTGTAGAATATCCAGCACCTTATTCGATAAGGAAAGAGCCGAGATCCTTTCACCGGGAGTGACCTCTTTAGTGAAACTAGCAGATGCTACAAACTCGGTTTGTCTTTTGATTGCTTCTATAGTTTTTGCTTTGCATAGTGATATTTATGAAATATCCTGCACCTTATTCGATGAGGAAAAGGCCGACGATCCCTTCACCGGGAGTGACCCCTTTAGCAAAACTAGAAAAGCCTAAAAAACACTCCATTTAAAAATCACTCGATTCTACAACGATATCAAGTTCATTATGCAAAAGGTTTTCTTAAAAACCTGTCGTAGCCCTCCGCCATTTCAGATAAGTACTAGTTAGTATTCGTGCTACATTTGTTGACCATGTTAAGGCGTAGTGTGCGGTAGCTGATTAGTGCTTATCTGTATAAGCATATGATGCGATTGGATTAGGGTAGTCGTGCGACTTTGTTGACCATGTTAAGGGTCGTGCGAGTGGGTTTAATTCAACCGGAAAATGACGGGTTGAACTTGACTAGCACTTATAATTTGTTGACCATGTTAAGGTCATATAGCTGCTAGGGGTAAAATATTATTGGGAATTTCAAATGTTGAAATTTGCAATGAGATTACATACCTTCTATGAAATAGTTGGATCCCGATACCCGCTGCAAGTAAGAGTTACTCCTGCGAGAGTTTTACACATTACAATTAGCCGATCAAGTAGGTTTCTAGAAAGGTGTCAACGGGGTTATGCCCCTGAGAAAACGAGGTTTACTTTAATTAGGTCCGTGCGAAAGCACGGGGAACCTCACTCAAAGTACCGACACTAGCCTGGCCGAAAGATTGGCGAACTTGTAGCGTGTAATTAATCCCGGCTAGTCTTTCTTTTTAGGGTTTGAAGGAAGATTTGATTAAAACAATGGGAGACATCCTGATTAGATATATTAGATAACCAATCTAATCTTGCAGAGCATACGCTGAGTGTTTTCTTCTCTCTCTCTCCAGGTAGCGACCATATCACGCCTTAATCAAGATAATAAAATAGATGTATTGACCAAGCCCGCTTGTTATACTGAGCTGGGGAACGTTGGTCCCGCTCCAACTTATAATTATTATAAGACAGAGCAGGAATTAGGGGATTACCAGAATTCCCGTGCTGCCCAAACGAAGAAAATACATGCTGATGTATCTTCTTCGGGTGTGTTCATTACACAGAACTGTTTCTCAATGTCCTTTATGTCCTGGGTATTTAATACCGGATCAGGATCCCATATATGTAATTTGTTACATGGGCTACAGATAGGTAGAGAACTGAGAACGGGTGATAAGTTTCATGAGATAGAAACGGTACAAATGTTGCAGCCAAGTCTGTTGGTCACTATCACCCTGTATTACCAAAAAACATTGATTCTGAACGAATGTTATTAGATACCGAACCTGATATACAACATCATATCAGTCTCTTTATTAGTAAAGAAGGGATATTATTTTGTATTGTTGGATAATGTTTTGAACATTTCCTATATCAAGAGTTGATCGGTTCAGGCACGTTATCTAAAAACATTGACGTTCTAAATCAAACTACAGTTCTTAGTATACAGAACACACACAAGAGGAAGTGTTCAGAAATGAACGAATCCTTCTTGAGGCATTGTAGACTAGGTCATATCAATGCGACCCGATTAGCTAAGTTACATTTAGATGCATATTTAAATTAGTTTGAAGTTACACCTTATGAAACTTGCCGGTCATGTCACAAAGATAAGATGACCACAGCTATGTTTATTGGAAACAGAGAAAGAGTTATTAAACTCTTGGGATTGATACATGTTGATGTATGAAAGCCCCCTGTCTACATATGCCAGGACCGGTTCTTTGTACTTCATTACATTCTCTGATGATCTCTCAAGATTCAGACATATGTTCCCGTTGAAACACAAGTACGAAGATTTTGAGATATTCACAGAATATAAGTTAGAAGTACAGAACCAAAAACGGGTATAAGTATTATGTCATTTGATGAGATCAGGGAGGAGAATCTTGAGCACGGAATTCCTGGACTATTCTAACGGAGAATGAGATACTTTCTCAGCATTACTCCTCCGTATACACCATAGCACGATGGTATATCAGGACGGAGCAATAGCACTCTATGTGATATGGTGTGCTCTGTGATGAGTACTACTGAGTTTCCTATTTCCTTTTAGGAGTTAAGCACTTGATAAGCTGCATACCTATTGAATAGGGTTCAAATCAAATCAGTTGCCTACCACTTCATATGTGATATGGAAAGGGAAGAGCCCATATCTTAAGTAAATCAAGATTTGGGGTTGTCCGGCCTATGTCTAAAAGCAAAATCCGGACAAGCTCGAGGCAAGGTCAGCTCTGTAAAACTGGAAGTAGTTCCAGCTATACAAACTGCTACAGATGATTTGGTAGACCCGAAGGATTCAATAGTTTCCAACGAATCTCAGCTTCTCCGCCGATCTAGTAGGGTTTCTCACCCACCTGAGAGATACTTCGGTTTCTCTATGACAGTGGGAGCGGGGATTGCATCATGAGATGATGACCCAACTAGTTTCGAGCTAGCCATCAGGAGTGGGACTCTGTAAGAATGGCTGGATGCTTAGTTATCTGAGATGGAATCCTTATACACCAACAAAGTATGGACTTTGGTTGCTTTATCTGAAGGGTTAAATCCCCATCAGGAGTAAGTATATCTTGAGAAGATTACTTGGTATACATGGACAAGTTGAGACTTTCAAAGCTATGCTTAAGTCCATCAAGATCCTACTTGCCACGGCTACATACCATGACTACGATATCGGGTGGTTGGGTGTCATGACTGCTTTTCTAAATGATGTTTTAGAAGAGAGCGTCTATAAGTACACAGCTAGAGGGCTTCGTAGATAGTGGGAGCAGCGGAAACGTAGTGCAAGTTGCTTTATAGGATAAAGCAGGCATCGCGGAGTTGGAATGTCTGTTTTGATGTAGTAGTCAAAGAGTTTGACTTCATCAAAATGGTAGATGGACCTTGTATATACAAAAGGTAGTAGGGAGTATGGTGGTGATCCTTGTAGAGTACGTGGATGATATACTCTTGATAGAGAAGGAGTTTCCTATGCTACACTCGGTCAATCTCTGCTTATCACAAGCATTCTCCATATAGGATCAAAGTGATACCTCCTAAATCCTGGGTTTTGGATCTATGAGATAGATCTAATTGGATGTTAGGATACTCACTAGTTGTAGTGAGATGGTATCAATCGATCCTGGTGAGAATCACTGGAAAGGTTCCAGGGTGATAAGGACGACTGAATGTCAGTCGTAGGCATTGTTTTTACCCTCAGTAGAGGGACGGTATGTTGGAAGAGTTCCAAGCTAGATACCGTGACTCACTAGACGATTAAAGGCAAGATACATCGTTACCAAAGATGCTACCAAAGAGGCAGTCTGGATACATATAGGTTCATGAGATGAACTTCGTTCCTACCATTGTGTGACAATGGAGTTGTGGCTTTTGCCAGGGAACTACCGTCCCATCAGAAATCCAGATATAATTCTTAGGCAGTATCACTTGATCATGGAGATGGTTGATCTCCAGGGAGATCGAGGTTAGGAGAGTAGACACAGAGGACAACAGCGCGGATCCACTCATAAAGACCTTTTTCCCATTAGAGACTTTTATGGGATGGTTGAATATGAGATACTTCAACCACAGCTAATTATTGGGTATGTGATACCACAACAGATGGCCCTAGTGCAAGTGGGAGATTGTTAGTTATATGTATGCCCTAAAGGCTATACTGTACATATGATGTATATTGTAATGGATGCTTAGACATATATAGGGAGGACTTTCTTGCTTGACATGATAGTATGCTATCTGGTTGTACTTTATCTTAACATGTACTCTGATTGTCTCTATATTACATGTTGATAAAGCCCTTAGGATATGTACTCGACTACTGGGACTATGATGAGATCATACTAGTGGGGCCACGGTAGTCGACGGTTACATCCTATAACTGTTCCTAGTCGAGGGTGCATCGAGACAGGGCATCGATATACCAGAGTAGACTAGCGTATACGCATCTTTACCCATATGATGGGCGATGGATGATCCCATATCCATTGGTGTTTGATATCAAGGATGGTGTATGGGTGCTCAGTAGAGACTGGGTACACTGGACGGACTCGCCGAGAACTCCCAGATGGTATTATACCTCACGTCAGATGGCAGTTCTCCGGTGACACTGGTACAAAGTAGTCCGTTGATCCGAGATCGTCATAGAGTCTTGTGTGATTCCTACCGTGCTTTGATTTCCATCATACCACGTCCAAGAGGGCGTGCAAAAAGGTGGCTTTTGGGTACAGTCTTGAATCGCATGGAGGCAATGAGCGATAGGAGGGGATTCGTCTCTCTCGGTATAGGGAGTTGATGTTGCGCTGTGTTCGATTGGCTATAATTAGAAATCCCTGGCCAGGGTTGCTGAGATTTACCGGTAATTGTTACCAGTAGTTTCTCGAACTGGTATAGACCTCATATCAACACGACTTATCGAGCTACTAGGGTCTGACGTTTACCACCCCTAGGCGAGATATGCGACATATCAGACGATGAGACCGGACTGTACGGGAGTGTTACTGATTGGATTCACAGGAGAATGCACAGGCTTGCTTGTTGATCTTCTGAGTGCTCAATACCTGGGTGGCTGTTACGTTTAGCTGACCGCTTGCAGCTTGTGGGTGTTTGATATGATCATCACCTACTGCCGGCGTATTGACGATTCTTTAGAGTCCTACACAGAGGTTTTTTGACTCAGGCAAAACGGAGTAGGAGCACATATGTGATATGTGCGAGACCGAGGATAATGTGATATGGGATACCGTATTCTATTCTCGCAATATTTTATATCAGCCGGGTCATCGGATCAAATGTTGATTCGATGAATCGGTAAATGAGATATTAGTCGGTTATATACGATATAGCCGGATTGTCGGATCAAGTGTTGATTCGATAATTTAATGTATAATAATATATATGATATATTAAATTACATTAACTAATATTAGCTCACTAAAAGATTCTTTTTCTCACTTGGGCAATACATTGATATATATGCGATATATGTTAATTGTATTATTTTATTTTGTTACAATAAATATTGTATATGTGATATTGCCTCTTGAGCGCAGCTAAGCTAATATGCGCCGGAGAAAGCTTACGGAGGTAAGCTCTATTCAGTTCGGAGCATTGATTCCCCACCTACTAAATTATCACCAGCTTCTATCCAAGATCCCAGCATCACAATTCCATTTCTGTCTAAATTTCGGAGTAAATGAGCCTCTAAATGCGGTATTTCCTTAGTGATTCTTTTGGGACCTTGGCTTGTCACATGAGTACCTGCGATGCCTGTGCCCATAAGAAATCCCGGAGCCACCCATTAATAGTAATGGAAACCTCAAGGCAGGCAAGGATAAAGATAAAGAGTAAAAGTAAAGGGCAGGACTTCAGACTAGTCTACGTTTAGCCAACATTCCTACCTTGCCTCGAGAGCTGGGGATGTCTCGCCCATTTTTTTCACTTCGTTCAAATAATAGTTGTACCCGTATGGAATTCAGAGGGAAGCGAAGGGGCGACCCATCCCTTTCTGTCGATTCCCCAGGAGTCCCATTCATTCGTTTAAGGCAAAGCTTAGCTCGACCATTAAGCGAGGGATCCAGATGCAGGTAAATAATCACTTAATAATATTGTAACATGTTATAATTATTAATGCAACATGTTTAGTGGAGATTAAACATGGTTAGGGTTTGATTTGGGTTAAGCTTTTCTAGAAGTTTCTAGAAGCTTTCTTTTTTGTTTTGGAAAAGATATTTGTGTTGATATTTTTAAGTGACTCATCATTAACTCAACCCAAACCCTAACCCTAGTTAAATCACTACAAAGGTTACTTGAACCATGGTTGCATAAATGATTATGACAACATTTTATTATTCATCACAAATGATTATTCATCTTCTTCTTCCTTCTTTCTTCATGGAAAATCTTTCTAGATTTTTCCTAAGTGATGAAAATGAGTGAGAACATGAAAACAATTGAGAGCAAAAATCCTACTTCATCATTCTCATCTATCCTTTCCATTTAGATGAGGATGTTCACTTCATTTAGTGAGTGAGAGCTTGTGTTAACGAAACTTCAAGGTAGATCATCTTTGTTATCGAAGATCGGAAGCAAGCTTGCATCTTTCTCTTCGTGGAGCCTCTCGAGAGTCCGGAACACGATGATCGCAGCGAAGGGACCTCAACACGGAGCTTATGAAGTGAAGGACCGGATATACAAAGGTTGTAATCCCTCTCACTTAGTGTTAAAGTGTTTAACATGCTTGTTTTCACCTAAACTCTAGTTTAAAGATCTTGTTAAGGATTGTTCGGTACGGCTAAATTTTAAATCGGGCATAGTTGATGCCTTATAGACCCTTGTCCATGTGCCTAGCAATCCTATAATACGATATATGTGATATGTAGATACCCTCACGTGGACTTTGAACGATGAAGAAAAGGATGGCGACATCAACTTTGGCAAACGAGGATCAAGGTGAGTAGATATATATCTACGGGGGAAGTCGGGTGGATGATGTATAGCACCCCTGCAGTTTTGTAGTATAGAACATGAATACGTTATACACACACACACACACATACACACTCTTATATGTTATGAGATGTATATACTTAGTAAGAAATGCTAGGTGACTTTGGGATAGTTTTAGCGCATTTAGTTAGTTTCTTAGTCGCGAATCCTAAAGTAGTGATTTGCATACACGCATACATTTTATTTCTTGTACGTATATGGGGATAAGTATATATATACAGAAACATAGGTATGGGGCTATGTGTGTGTCTATATATATATGTATATATACACACACACATAGGTATGGGGCTATGTGTGTGTCTATATGTGTGTGTGTGTGTGTGTGTGTGTGTGGATGATGAGGATAGTATATGGTACTTGGAGATGAGTCGATGTGATTGGGCATGGTGCCATGAGATCGGTGATGTGATTTGGTTTGTATTTTGAGATACGACATGATTTTATAGCGGATCTTTAGGCGATGCGTTTTCATACACACGCATATATATATGTTGATGGTATCAGATTGTACTAGATTTTAGATTAGTACCCCTAATTCAAAATATTATGATAATGATACCAGATGAATAATGAGATAAATATGATATTTGACCCGTACCCAGATTTGGGATACCGTACGATGGATTTACTGTACGAGCTTTATATTGATGATAGATCCACACTCTTGACTCGAGGATGTCATATTATATATATTATATCGTACGTGATAATATTGAGGCGGGATCACCGACTATTATATATATATATATATATATATATATATCGATTCAGACTCAGGTGGTTTTCCTTACCTTTTACGATTAGTCTGTCAGTTTAGACCTGTAGTGTACTTAGTAGATGTTAGACTGAGCTCAAGTCATACTTATTTCCAAAACTAACGAATCATGAGTATTTTAAAGACATGCCAAGGTATACTACGGATATTTCAAAAGACATACATTTTCTTAAAAACACCGTAGCCCTATTTTCTAACCACCACGATTCGTGTTATTTCAAATGCCAATACAGTATTACTCGATTATATAAATGTATATTCTTTATTGCTGCGTTTACCATTCATTTTACGCATATTCTTATTATTCGCACCGCATTGCATGCTTATTTGTGTTTTTGTAATTATTATGAAATCCATGCTGTCAGGACACCAGCACCATTACCGATGATGCGTATGCTCCACGTACACCTGCTTGCCGGCCCACACACATCATCATCGGTAATTGCCATGTCACGTACACATTAGAAAACACTATTCATTAGTATAAATTGTTAGCTGATAGTTTCGACATGGTACTAGTGCGCTTGCTTTTATACGATAGCTTAGACATTGCATTTATTACTGTGTTTTTAATGTATATTTATATATTCATTTGCCATGATATTATGAGCCATTCCGGATAGCCGGAGCCCAATATTATAGAATTCATTGTTTATTTACCCTTGAGATTAGAACTTCGGATTTCCATGAGATTTCTGGATTTGGAGAAACCACAAGGATTTTATAAACTGATTATCATTTCAAAATGAAAGTTGCGGTTTTCTCATGATATGATTTGAGAGGAGTCCACCATGAGTTTTCTCGACTCTTGAGCGATATGATACACCCGATTCGAGGAGGAGGAGGAACCGTTTGTAGGTGCATGGTGGACCCAGTGCGGTACCCCAGGGCGAGAAGGTCGCAGATGATGGCGTTGAGCCCGGCAGGGGAGCACTACCGACCGGTAATTGTATTGTGATTCGACGGATATCCGGAGGATACCGATCGGAGTATGGGTCAGTTCGGATGGCCGGAGCCCTAGATATTGAGATTCGAGGATACATGCCAGTCCGGATTGCCGGAGCATGAGATATTAAGATATTGGGATTTATATATTTTGTGTCGATTCTAGACACTGATTCCTTGTTGATTTCATTGATATTACCTCGATTTATTTATACAAATATCTCATTGAGATAAGAAAAATAGTTTTCTCATTTAGATGTATTCTGTTTTCATGCATTCATACATCATATATATGATATGTTGCTACCTGAGGCACTAACACGAGCACTTGGTATTACACGTATGTATAGATGTTTACCCTTACCATTTTATCATGATTTAGGCCATATTATTTGAGGATATTACTGATCGTATGACCTAGGATTGAGTCATACATGCGATTTCTGCTCGGTGATGTTTTCTACCCACGAGTTGGCAACTCACCCCCATTGTGCCACAATTTCATGCAGGTTTTGGCCGTACAGGTTTTTCCTTAGCGGCTTCGCCGATACACTACTTCATTCCGGGTGATTGCTTTGGTAAGTGGACTCACTTGCATCGTGGCCACCATTGTATATTATTTATTTCAGTTGTATCTAGTAAACTCCATCAACCAGACTTGTATAATTATTAGATTTATAAGACCAGTGTATATTCTTTCGACCTTAGATTCGCGCTTGTATTATTATGGTTTTCTTGATGATTTTGGGTTTCCTTTTGAGTTATGATCCTCGCCCTTTGGCGTTGTATATTATATTGCTTGCGTGGTTATGACCGCCAATTGGCGAAGAGTTAGCTCCTGCTTGGGATGCCTTTATTCATATTATTCATGTTTGTATCCGTTTGGGGCCGGTATTTTACAAAGGAAACTCTGCCGAAATTTTCGGAAAAGATATGATGTTTTAAAAATGTTTACTATGACTTTCCAAAGTGATTATATGCAAACTTTAAAACAATTTTTCCTTTATTTTCTTCTTTTAAATGTTTTAGATTTCTGGGGTTTTGGCTTACTTGAATTAGATGGGGTCCTATAGACGTCATATAATTCAAGTGCCGGTCATGTGTCATTTCGGATCGTGACATTACTACACCTAGTTCATAAGCTACTTCAGGGCGTGTACATAACATCGCATACATTATAGATCCTATAACAGAAGCGTAGGGTATAATGCTCATGCAAGCTCTTTCTTCATCAGTCTTTGGGCAAAAGTCCTTGGAGAGAGTGACTCCATGACTAGCGGGTAAGGCATCCCGCTTGGAGTATTCCATACTAAACCTCTTTAGGATGGTGTTAATGTATCTGGTTTTGGACAATCCCAACAACCTTTTAGATCTATCCCTATAGATCTTCATGCCCAATATGTACGAGGCATCACCCAGGTCCTTCATGGAGAACCTCTGTGATAAGAACAGTTTGACCGATTGTAGCATATGAACATCGTTTTCTATCAGAAGAATGCCATCTACGTACAATACGAGAAATGTGACAGTGCTTCCTACAATCTTCTTATAAACACAAGGTTCATCTGGATTTTTGACGAAATCAAACTCTTTGATAACATCATCAAAACAGATGTTCCAACTCCGTGATGCCTGCTTTAATCTATAAATGGATTTAAGCAACCTACATGCTTTCCTGCTGCTCCCACTATCAATGAAGCCCTCTGGCTGAACCATATAAACACACTCTTTTAAATCACCATTTAGAAAAGCAGTTTTAACGTCCATCTGCCAGATTTCATAGTCGTAGTGAGCAATAGCAAGTAGGATCCGAATGGATTTAAGCATGGCTACATGAGAAAAGGTTTTGTCATAGTACAGTCCTGGTCTTTGCCGAAAACCTTTCGCCACAAGTCTTGCCTTATAGGTCTCCACCTGTCCATCTACACCGATCTTTCTCTTAAAGATCCATTTACACTCTACGGGTTTTACCCTAGACGGTACAACATCCAAATTCCATACTTTGTTGGTGTATATAGACTCCATTACGGATCTCATGGCATCCAACCACTTCACAGATTCACCACTCGTGATAGCTTGCTGAAAACTGGTAGGGTCATCATCATCCATGATGCAATCTTCTCCATCACCACCAACGAGAAAACCATAGTATCTCTCCGGTGGATGAGAAGTCCTACCAGATCCACGGAGTGGCTGAGGTTTATTAGGTTCTGTTGCAACATCAGGTTCAACCAAGTCTTCATTTGTAACTTGTGTCTCTAGAACCTCTTCTAGATCTACCGTATTGCCATCAGTATCATTTGGAAAAATCTCATTTATAAAAATGTGGCATTTCGAGAAACAAACACCCTTTGTTCCTCCTTATGGTACAAAATATATCCATATGAATCTTTTGGATATCCCACAAATACACACTTAACTGATCGTGTCTCGAGTTTGTCCAGATTCTGATTTTTGACAAAAGCCGGACAACCCTAAATCTTAACTCGCTTAAGAGATGGTCTCTTCGAATACCATATGTCATATGGAGTGGTAGATACGGTTTTGGTTGGAACCCTGTTCAATAGAAAAGCTGCAGTCTCCAATGCATGCCCCAAAAAGGAGAGGGGCAACTCAGCATCACTCATCATGGATCGTACCATATCTAATAGGGTTCGATTCCGCCGCTCTGACATACCGTTGTGCTGTGGTGTGTAAGGGGGAGTGAACTGAGAGAGAATGCCATTCTCTTTTAGGAAGTTCAAAAATTCTGTACTAAGATACTCTCCACCTCGATCTTATCGAAGTATTTTGATGTTCATTCTAGTTTGTTTTTCTACTTCAAGTTTGTACTTCTTGAGTTTCTCGAAAGCTTCATACTTATATTTTAATAAAAACACATGACCGAATCTTGAGAAATCATTAGTAAAAGTTATGAAGTAAGAAAAACCGCCTCTCGCATGTGTAGACATTGGCACACATATATCACTATGAATGAGGCCCAAGAGCTCAGTAGCTCTTTCTTCGTGTCCAGTAAACGGAGTTTTGGTCATTTTCCCTTTGATACAAGACTGACAAGTCGCATAAGATTTATGCTCAAAAGGATTTTAATATCCATATTTATGAATCTTGTTTAGTCTTATTTCATTAATATGACCAAGTCTACAATTCCAAAGAAAAGTTTCATTTATTTCTGAAAATTTTCTTTTATTTGTGTGCTGTATGTTGAAAACTGCGTGTTGATTAAGGACGTATATCCCGTTATTAAGTGAACCACAACTAATCAACTCTTGATTCAGTTTAATGTTCATAACATTACGCTGCAATACAAAATGATATCCTTCATTGTCTAACAAAGAAACAGATATAATATTACAAAGCATGCTTGGTACAAAATGACATGGGTTCAAAACTAATATACAACCCGATGGCAACCCTAGGTGATACTCTCCCACTGAAACTGCATGTACATTGGAACCATTTCCAACTCGGAGAGTATGATTACCGGTCTTCAAAACTCTGCTATTTCTTAACCCCTGCACAGAATTGCAGATATGAGAACCCGAACTGGTATCCAATACTCAGTAAGCAGAGTTTATAGAAAAACAGTTTTCAGTTACGAACACACCTGAAGCTGAAGTATCACCATGCTTCTTTTTCTTGAGACCAAGGTACTCAGTACAGTTCCGCTTCTAGTGCCCCGTCTTCTTGAAAAAAAAACATTCTCCTTTTCCTGACTCCGCAGCTTTGGATTTGTCTTTCCCCTTTGCCTTCTTGATTCCACCTCTCGACTTGGTGGATTTCTTCTTGTTCTTTCTCTTGGCCTTGGCTTTTGGGACGGAAGAGAAAGATTGTCCAATAAGCAGAGAGGGAGACTTCGCTTTAAGCGTGCTCTCCGCATTTCTCAACATATTGAGAAGTTCGGGTAGTGACTTCTCCATGTTATGCATGTTGAAGTTCACTATGAAAGGAGTAAAGGCAGAGGGAAGAGACTGTAGAACAATATCAGTATATTGCTCGTTCTCCATTGTCCATCCGAGACCCTCAAGCTCTTTATTAAGAGCTATCATCTTCAAAACGTGATCACCTACTGAAGTGCCAGGAGCCATTCGCATCTGAAATAGCTTTCGAGACGCTTCGTATCGTAAGATACGAGATTGCTTCCTATAGAACTTTTTGTATGGAGAAAGATGGATTGAACATCCATCTCCTCGTACTGCTTTTGATGTGTATTGTTCATCGATGCAAGTGCGAGGCATTTGGCAGTATCATAGTCAATATCCCACGTTTTGCGGATCTTCTTATCCGCTACAGAAGATTCGGGGCTTGGTTTGGGCGGGGCTGAGGCAGTGATGACATATGATACTTTATCATATGTGAGAGCAATGTTAATGTTCCTCAACCAGTCTTTATAGTTCGACCCGGGAAGCTTATTTTTCTCAAACAGTACCTTAAGTCCAGTCATGGTTATCTGCCATTAGGAGAGAGAAAAGAATACACTCAGCAAAAACTCTTGCAAAGATCAGATTGGTAATTTATCTTATCTAATCGATATCTCCCACTGCTTTTATCAAAATTTCCTTCATACCTTAAAAGGAAAAAATTAGCCAGGATTAATTACATTCTGTAACTTCGCTAACTGTTCAGCCAGGCCAGTGCTGGTAATTTTGAGGGAGGTTTCCCGTGCTTTCGCACGGACCTAATTAAAATAAACTTATTTTCCCAGAGGCATAACCCCGTTGACACCTTTCTAGACAGCTAATGGGTTAGTTAATTGTAAAGTGCAAAACTCTTCCGGGAGAAACTATTGGTCACAGTGGGTCGGGATCCTACTATCACATAGAAGGTATGCAATCTCATTGCAAATTTCAACACTTGAAACTTTCGATATGGTGTTTACCCCTAGAACTTATGACCTTGACTATAATCAACATATCATAAGTACTAGTCAAGTTCTACCCGTCATTTCATGATTAATTAGACCCACTCATATGACCCTTGACTATAATCAACATAATCACATGAATGTCCTAATTAATCGCATCATATGCTATGTAGGAAGACATCACTTAGCTACCGTATACTACGCCTTGATTATAATCAACATACGTAGCATGAATACTAAGTACTTTACTTCCTAAAATGATGGAGGGCTGCGAATAGTTTTTAAGAAAACTTTTAATGGTTTGAACTTGATATCATTGTAGAATCCAATGGTTTTAAAAGGAGTGGCTCAAGCTCCGCAATTTGAAAACTTGCTTTTTCATAAAAAGCCGAGTAGGTTTCAAATCTGATTCTACAACACCTTTCTAGGTTTCTTTTTGTTTACATTAATCTTATTAATGCAGTCCCATCATTTAAGTTCTTATGCCATTACATAAAATAAACGAAAATAGAACGTACGCTTATGCCATCCGCATTCGCCACAATGTCCCGTTACGTACCGTTAGGTTACTTAACTAACGGCATAACGGGACGGGACTAGTGCGGATACAAAACATAAGAAACGTTTATTATATGTCATATATATATAATATATATCATTCGTCTCAATATATAAAGTGATCACATCACAGAATATCAACAGCAGAAGCACATATATGAAAATACAAGATATACTAGGAGGTCCGTATTTTGTATTTAGCCAAAAATAGAAAATACGGATTCCACGGTCGCGATGAATAGCCAAGCCCACACCCCTAGACCCCTACGAGAGCGGCAACTGACCCTACCAATTCTAGAGTTTAGGAGATCCGGTCTCGACTCCTCGAGATGGCATCCCACTGAACCCTAGAATCCGGTCACTTGTGCTCCCCTCCTTGGGTCTATCATAATGCAGAAAAGTAAATAATATACAACAATGGTTACATCATCCTCAACCCGGAAGTGCCCCAATAAAAGAATATTACATACAAATAATTTTACATGAATGAAAAGAAAAACTCTCATCTCACATAAACCCCCTGACCATTCATTCACGGCGATCATGTACATCATATCTCAGCAACACATAATATCACATATCATCAACGTAAGTATGTATGCGTACCCCAATTATCGTTGATGTATAGCAACGAAACCGGCGATATACCACATACTACACTTACGGTTGCAGAAAAGAAAGTGAAAAACTACAACAATTGGAATCAACACCGCCTTTAGACAGCATAAACCCGGAATATCACATATTCAGAATTTTATGCCTAACAATGCAAATCTTATATTTAGGTCTCAACCATGAAAACACATTTTCAAAAGAAGTCGGGTAATTTAACAAGATTCCCGATTCTACCGATGCCGAAATATTAGATTTACATGCAATTAATTACTTTTCATAAAACTAATTAGTGTAGATTCCAATTATTGTATCACATTCACAAATATCTAGACAATGTTAAACGTTTCGATCGAATCAACAAACACCCATAAATTACCCCGAGAGCTCAACACTTGAGTAAAGCTAAAATACCTAAAAATGTGCCACTGTGTCTATGGACCAATCGTAGAAGGGTCAACCTTTGCCTCACCTATGGCGCCACAGGACTGCAGCAAACCCTAAGGTTTAGCTGCGGTTCCATGGTCATAGAATCGAGTTAGGGTTATGTTCCTCTAGAGGGTCCACAGGGTTACTTGCATGAACCTTCAAATATATTTAACTTAGGAAATTCCAACACTTGGAAAATTTCCAACGAGAGTAATGAGGGTGTGATCGATGTTCGCTCGAGCTAAACTATTTAGCATCGTCCAAGTTACCAAAACAATGTTAAAGTTTCGACTACAAATCCAAATTAGCTCCTAAGCAAAATTAACATCACATGAAATTTTGGGCTAAACAAACAACACCTGAAACGCCAAAATCTATAGACCAGAGCACCAGAGCAAAATGAGACAATTCTGGGGAAGGGGGGCCGGCCAGGCCGGATTTCTAGGCTTGGTGGTCGGTTCAAAACTGGTAGAATCCCTTCTTTTTTCTCTGGTGTTCTCAGTGTATCACATACAAGCTTTTGCAGTTACTAAAAAAAATTTTTCGAGCCTGTTTTAAAAATGACAGAGAGCACTTTTTCAGGGTTGCAAAAATCGTTAATTCGAAGTTGTTTCGGTTTCGTAATTAATCTAACATCGTCTAAGTTTCTAGCTTGGCTCTGATACCATTGTATGGATTCTTTAGCACCATGCCTAGGGTTAGGGTTGCATCAAACATGCTATTACAAAAATTTAGGGGGTGCTAAACAATCCAACCATGAATCGAACTAGAAAAATAGAGTAAAGGTGGAACGAGAACTGCTAACCCGGCTCGGTTCATCGAGGACCTCAAAACCAGTTCAACATATAATATCTCATACTAAGTAGTGTCTAACACTAAGAGGTAAGTAATACAACCTTTGAAGACCTCTTCTTGTGACTCCTTGGATTGAGTACGGTTTGAACCAGTTGGCTTAAATCCTTCCAAGTCCATGATGATCCACCACGAAGTCTCTTTGCTAAAGCTCCTAGCTCCACTTGATCTTTGAAGAAATGGAGTAAACAACTTACACTAATGGGCTAGACTAGTATAGATTGGTGATGTGGGTTTGTATCTCTCTCAAAAACCTTTTCTTTTTAAGTTCATCCCTCACTTTTGAAACCCTAGAGAGCTTGAAGGAGAGAGGAAGAAGGAGATGGCTCAAACTTGACTCTAGCAAGAATAATGCAACATAATCCAAATGAGTTAGAATTATGTCATGCTAACCTATGGTTACAAAATATCTAGATATTTTGTGACTTGAGCTTAAGCAAAACCATGGGCTACAAAACCATGGGCAATGAAACCATGGTATTGACTTTGGTCAACACAAGAAAGAGAGTTGACTAGTCAACCATGATTTTATTCCCATTTTGCTTTTCTTAAATAAACAAAATACATAAATATGTTACCATGCGAGTCTTGCATTGCCACCACCAATGTATCATCAACCATGACACATGTATGCTTTCATGTGTGCATCCATATCAACATATACATACACTCATGCATGCATCATAAAGAAATATGTTTTAAATAATGAGCTAATGGACTTAATATTAAATCAACACTTGATTTAATAATCCGGTCATATCACATACGACCCTTCCAATAGTAAACGCCCGATTAAAATACGGTATTCAATACACGCATTTAATCGAGCTCCCGCGCATATCACATATGCACTCCGCATCTTTTCGCCTGAGCTAGGAGACCCCTTTGTGGGACTCTAAGACTCGTCAATACGCTAGCAGTAGGCAGTGATCACATCACATGCCCACAAACCTTCAGTGGCACAAGCTGTACATAACGGCTCTCAGGTATTGAGCGATCAGAAGAAACACAAGCAAACTTGCTAAAACTTCCGTCGAGCCAACTGACAACACTTACCGTACAGTCCGATCTCTTCGTCAGATATGCTGTATATCAAGTCTAGGGATGATATCGTCGACCCCATTAACTCAATAAGTTATGCCGTTATATGGCTCATAACGGATCGAGAAACCACTAATAACACTTATCAGTAAATCTCAGCAACCCTGGTCAGGGACTTCCTGTTATAGCCAATCGCACATAGTGCAAAATCAACCCCCAATACTAGGAGAGACAAAACCCCTCTTATCACTCATTGCCTCTATGTGCCTCGGGACTGTACCCAAAATCCACCTGTTTGCACGACTCAGTAGAGCCGTGATAGGGTGGAGATCAAAGTACAGTGGGAGGACACACAAGACTCTATGATGATCTCAGATCTACAGATTAACCTTTACCAGTGTCACCTGAGAACTACTATCCGACGATAGATATAATACCACATAGGAGTTCTTGGCAAGTCCGTTCAGTGTATCCAGTCTCACTGAGCACCCATATACAGTCTTTGGTGTCACCACACCAATGGATATGGGATAATCCATCGCCCATCATATGGGACAAGTAACGTATACGCTAGTCTACTCTGGTAATATCGATGCCTTGTCTCGATACACCCACGACTAGGAACATTTTAAGGATATGCTCACAAACTACATATGTCCCACTAGTATGATCCACATTATAATCTCAGTAGTCAAGCAAATATCCTAAGGTCTTTATCAACATGTACCAAATGAGTGAAAGCATGATCAAATGAACATGTCAAGATAAAGTACAACCAGATTGCATACTATCATGTCGTGCAAGAATGTCCCCTGAACACATACACACACCGCGATACATACACTATCACATAATGGCTTCTGGGGCATACATATATCCAACATATACCACATTCATATTTCATATGCATCCTCATGCACATTGATATCATCACCTAGGACACTTGCACTTTACCAATGGTTCATGTCGCACGTGCACTATTTTATATGAACACATGCCATTGGTAATTGCTATGTCATGAATACTATAGAACTTGCTTAATAATATGTATTTTGCATGTGCATCTTATTGATATGTAGTTACTAAGTCATTCATCTCATTGCATTATATTGATATCACGGACATTCACTATCATCGACTTATGCATATATTGTGATTCTTCTTGGAGATTTCTGTATTCATGAGATTTGTAGATTTGGGGAAAACTACAAAAAGACTTTTATAAACTTATGATCATTTTAAAATGGAAATTGCGGGTTTCTCATGATATGATGTGTGGCGTCCACCATGAGTTTTCTCGATTCTTAAGCCACGTATGTATATTTACTCGATTCGAGAAGAGAGGTGGCACCGTCTGCGGATACATGGTGGACCCGGTAAGGTACCCCGATGCAAGAAGATCGTATAGAGAGATGTTGAGCCTAGCACGGGAGCACTACCTACCGGTGATTATTGACCCGGTGGAGATCAGGAGGATACCGACTGGAGTCGTGTGATTTGACAGATTTGAGGGCTGATCCGAGAGACGTCACTCGACATATTGATATATTGAGTGTCGATACTTGACACGGGATTCTGTCTTTCTATTGATGATATTTTGGTTTTACCATACTGAAAATCATCTAAAATAAAACTTGGTCTTTCCCATATTAGATTGTACCCAGATTTCATGCTTGATCATTTATTCATGTCACATTCATATTAGTACATCGCATCATACTTTACATATAGTTTTTCGACACATTTGCATGCATATATGCAATTGTCTCATTAGATATTATTTACTATTCATGAGTTGGCAACTCACCCCATTGTGCCACAGTGTCTTGCAGGACTGATCGCACGCAGAGGGCGTGTCGGATGTTCAAAGTTCTAAAGTATAACCGCGATCAGGACGGTGTCGCTATGCAGCTAGCCTGTTGAGCACGGGTCGGTCCACAGGAAGATGGTGGTATTTTACCTTCTTGTTTTAGACGAGTCAATAAAGAATTTGTATATGTTTGTTCAGTCTAACCTATGTGTATTATTTGCAAGTATAAGGTTGTTAAGAAAAGATACGAGATTGTAAGCTAAAGAAATCCGTACTCAAAACCTTTGAGCCGAGTCTTGACCAATTGAAGCTAGAGCAATCGGCAACAACGTGGATTAGGGGATTTAAGTACGGTATTCGTGGAATCCGGCTTATTTACCCTTGTCCTTCCGTTCTTGTCTCTTGCTTTCGCCTCCGGCCAAACCGAACGCAACCGGTCGCGGTTAGGAATCACCGTTACCTTGTTAGGGTAGGGTGCCTAACGGAGCGCTTGCGTATGGTTTGGGCGGAGTTCAATGGAAAATAACGGGAAAAGAAAATGAGCAAGGAAACATTAACTTACAATACCGTATTGATTCTTAACAACAACAATTACAACCATTCACAAAAAGAACAAAAAAGAGAGAACAAAAAGAACAAAGAAAAGAAAAGATTACAAGTAATTAAAGTGCATGGAATATAAATTGCAAGAAAGTAAAGCAAGGTAATAAAAAGCAAGTAATAAATAAGCAATAAAAAGAACAAGAAACTAGAACTCAAGACAAGCATGTGATCAATAGCCAACCCTTAATCTTGCAAGCTCAATCAAGAGGTTGCAAGATCAAGAGAAGGGTAAAGAACGCATGTGAAGTGAAGAACTAATCCCGTAAGAAAAATACGACCCTTGAGATCAATGACTAACTCTTAACCTTTCAAGCTCAATGAAGAGGTTGAAAGATCAAGAGAAAGTAAGGATCTCAAGGGGAAGGTAAAACAAAAGAATGATACAAAAACCCTCATCTTCATTAATCACCCACTCAATGCTCTCACTACATTTCCATGGAGGAAGAATGAAGAAGAAGAAGAAAAAGATTAAATCCTAACAAAAAGAGGAACAAAGAATGAACACTAAATTGGCCCCTTGGCTTAGCTCAGTTCTGGAGTATTTATAGGCAGAGGGTTGAAGACTTAGGGCAAGAATCTGCAACAATATGAAGTCCCCAAACTGCCCCCGAAATACGACAGGGAGAGGACCCCACATGGCCGCGGATCCGCGGCCTATAACCCCTTGTGGCCGCGGATCCACGGCCGTCTTGATGAGTTGGGTCATGGGCTTTTGGGTACTTCCCTGGTTTCCTGTTGTCTACTGTGTGGTATATGATATTTCTCAGAAACTCTTCACAATTATTCCAGAATTTTAGTAGAACAAAAGGTGATGTGATGTGGATCTTTTGCCATGATTTTCTTGAGCTCCGCGTAGATTTCTTGGATCTTGTGTTGACATTGTGCTTTGTGCATGACATGACAATCGATTTGCCATTTTGTCCCTTAAACTGGTATGTGGCAACACACGGATAGAGAGCGAAGACCGTGTTTTATCTGTTGTTGGCAGTAATCCAGAATTTGTCGTACTTTTCATGGATTTCACTGTTCAGAGCCGAGAACCTGTATTCTGCAAATATGTAGCAAACACAGCTCAAGAGCACCTGCCTATAAACTAACGAGCGTAAGAATGGGCGGTATAAAATGCAATATTCTGGTATGAACAAATACCCCCAAACTTAACTTTTGCTCGTCCCGAGCAAAACCAATTATTCACAAAAATAAAATCCTAACCGCACTTTCGCAGGGAACGCGATTGCACTGAGCACGTGCAACAAGCCGTTAAACCTCTAGGTGTCCCTAGTAGGAGGAGTGTTGTCTCCTGAGGGTTTTCAGCGGATACTACCCACAAAATCCCGTCAAGCTAGTGTCATAAGTTAACGTCGATTCTACTCCTATAGTTTAGTATTTACGTTAGAAACTCTATCATCCTAAGTTAGAAATATTCAACCCTTATTTATCACACCTCCTATCTATTTAACCTTGGATCTCCTGAGTTTTCCTTCTAAAGTGCGGCCTCAAATCAGGGATTTTTATCAACTTTACAGAAAACACAAGTCTTATTCTTTATTTCTATCTTTTATCCAAACATCGATTGTATACCCCTACGTGTGTGTGTATTTGCACCCCTACACTCAAGAATTCAATTCAAGCTATAATACCCTTGCCCTAATACCTAATACTACTTCTTTTCATTAAGGATGGACGGATTTGCTCACACACCTTTCATGCGACTATTAATGCTTCTTGAGGCACTAACGACCGATTACTGAATGTGTGAACTTAAAGCGTAAATAGCAGTTTCCAGGTCTTGATTTTATTCTATTTTATTCTTTTTATTTTCTTTTTCTTTTTCAAGACCGGATATATTTTTCAATATGCTCTTTTGGTGTTTAGCTTTAAATACCGTTTTTTCTTTCATACTAGGCTTTCAAGCAAGAGTATTTCTAGGTATCCTCTACTATCCCAAGTTTCAAGGTGCGTGTAAGTGCAGTTTGTAGGGTATATACTTTCTAAATTTGAACTCAAAAAAAGAAACTATTTTTCAGACTTATCCTTCAGTAAAGCTTCAATACTTTCCCTTCATCTTGATTTAACTCAAGAACTGAACTCAAAAATTTGTAAGGACGTATACTTACCAAAGTTAGACAGAATAAGGATTATTTTTAGGGTTTTCAATTTCTAAGTCTAGAATTTAGTTATTTCTAATATATCAACTAAACTTTCAGAATAAAAATCTAAGTTACCCTAATAGCTAACTTGACGACAAAGTTTTTATATTTTTTGGAAATTTTTTGATTTTTGTGGGTTTTTAAATAAGGTATGCAAATGCAAAATATACAAATGAATTGCGAAGGAAGAAAGCTTACCGAGCACACCCCCAAACTTAAACTTGACAGTGCCCTCACTGTCATGCTATACCAAGAGGGTCAAAATTTCCGGCGCTTCCTAAAAACAAATTATATACAAAACAAAAAGGGAAAACAAAAAATATATACAAAAAAATGTCCCCCCCAAACTTAAGTAAAACAGTGTTTCCACTGTTTAAGCGTTGAAGTTCAGGATTAGGGGGGAAAGAACAGTATCAAGCTATACAAGGCCTTACACAGGCCAAAAGTTAATACCAACCATTCAAAGATTTTATCATGGTGAAGCAGTGGTTGGGGAAAGAAGGTGAAGAGGTAAGAAATGGAGATTACGCGAGACCGTATGGAGATAGAAGCGGGATATGGTCTCGGTATATCAGAAGAAGAATGGCGGAAGGGAAAAAGAAGTGGAGTACGAACTTGAGGGTGCAAATGGAGTGAATAGATTAGCACAATTGGTGATGAGCGATGTGTAAACAGCGATTGTGCTAATCTATTAACCCGGCGAGAGATTGGGTCAAATTCCTCAAGATTCGTAAGAAACCATGGGTACGCCGAACTTGGTAAACCAGACATACGAAATGAAAGTGAGACGGTTTCTTGCAAGGTCGGAACGATGGAAAGGATGGAGGGAAGTGGTTGAGGAAGGTTATCGGTTAAAGGTGCAGGAGGGTGTATACAGTCAGTGGAAGGAACAGGATGAATTGGAAAATCCGACTCATCAATTAAAACTGGTTCATCCTCAAAACTATCCTCAATATTCTCCTCAAAATTTAGCACATCCATGCACTTCTCTTCAAAATCAAGACGCATATGGGGTTCGGGAAAAACATTTAATGACTCGGGATGATGAATTGGAGAGAAAAACTCAGTCAAATCTACGGGTTCATCATCCAAAATATTCCCGGCGTCAATATCCTCGATCAAGTGAAAATCTATATTCTCAGACACCTCAACAAAAGCATGGATATCAATCAATTCAGGTTCTAAGGTGGAGGTGTAGAGGTCAAAAGGATTGGGTGTGGTTTCACTTGGCAAGGTCCCTTCACAATCTGGCAAATCAAACACTACAAAATCGCACAACTCATTAAACATTCTATCTTCAACTGATAATTCATTTGGGACACTTGATAGACTTTCAACACAGGAGTTGTGGGAGTCAATTTGAGACGGGTAGGTTTGATTCGGAAGGGGGTATATCTCACTCTCTCCACTCAAATTCACAGCCTGTCCTACCGCCTCTTCATACATTGGAAAATTTGGAGCTAGTTGAAAACTAGCTACCGGGTCAGTATGTTGTACGAGAGCGGCCATGGACGCATTCAAATCCATCATCTGTTGGCTTGACGCTACCCTGAAGTCTTCCAACGACTGTTCCAGACTAGACATGGGTTGTGAAGGGGTTTCAGTAAAAGATTCAAAGTTGTTTGGATACTGAAAACTCCCAAATGGCGGTTCTGATGCAATGTCTAGGGAAGGTGCAAAAGTAGGGTAGGATTGGTAGGAATTGAATGGTTGGACAGGGGTAGGATCAACATTTGGATAAGAAGGTGAATGAAATTGTTGATCCCAAGAATTTGAAGTGGTGACAGGAGTGAAAGATCGGCTACGGGATTGTTCAATGCGTTCAGCAAGAGACATAGGTCTTGTGGCTACAACTGGACTGTCAAAAGGGGTATCAATGTAAGAAGGGGTGAATGTTTGAAATGGTTGATACGAAGTGGATTGCGGGGTCCAGTTGTTCGTCCTAGACGCGTCTATCCGATCTTTCAAAGAAATTTTGGGCATAGAGGGGTCGTTCGAAGTTCGACCAAAACAAGAACCGTATGAGGTAATGTCTGGTTGTGGGTACCAAAGTTCGGCAAGAGTTTTGCGAGGTGGGGTACCCATGATATGAAGAGTGAAAGAAAGAAGAGAAAAGGAGGGGAAAAAGAATGTGATTTTTTTTTTAAATTTTTTTTAGTTATATATTAACAAAAGAATGAAGTATACACAAAAAAAAAGAATATGGACAAAAACAATCACGACACAAAAATACCACACACCTAACGTTCTAGGGTTCACCTAGGTCAACTAGACCTGCTCCAGAACTTGATTGTCGAAGTAAAACTGTGTCGAGAAACGGGCTCAAGATACACTGATCACGAGGCCAGGTAAGTGCAGAGATAAGGGGAGGTTTTCCAACGCTTTCGCGAAGTTCCTTAATTAAGTAACCCTTTCACTTTTGGCGGTTTCGCCGTTAACACTTTCCTAGACACCCCGTAAATAATATACCGTTAAGCGAGATTCTAAACACAGTTAACTTCTCCTAGTGAGCGCGAAGTCCTTAAGACTTAAAGTCTAATTTCTTTTAAAATTTGTGCGGGTAATAGTTATGCTCAAGTTCGTGATTTGTGGGCCACGGAAAAGGTGATGAGATCCTTTACCGTATGTTGTGGGGTTCGCTTGCCCTTAAGTCCGTATTAATGTATGCAATGCGCAATTCAAAAATTCTATAAAGAATCAAACAATCGTTTTTTAGTTTAAGCGCGGCGCTGCAACAAATACGGGTTAGTCAATTTTTAGCGTTTGCCAGCGAACTTGCAAAGAATCCTGCAAAGAATAGTATATTGGAAGCGTTGGATTTGAGAAGAAGGTGTTAGTAAAATACGTACCGTTGAGTTTTGGGTTAGGAAACCCCCGTTGAATCAAATCCGGTAAGCTTGAAAAGTTCGCTTGCGCGGGTCAAACTACCCGGATCTTTAGCACTGTACTCTGCAATCACCTTAGCCTTGAACGTGCACTTTGCTCCCCACAATCGCAGTTTGCAAATCCGCAAAAATCTGCACTCTTGCCCACAAAAATGATCAAAAAGAAAAAGATTTTTTTTAAAAAAAAAAATATATACAAAAAGAATATTAACCCGAATAATAAGAAAGAAAATACGCTACCGTCTCCCCGGCAACGGCGCCATTTGATCGAAATAATAAAAGTTAACCGCAATCAAGACGGTGTCGCTATGCAGCTAGCCGGTTGAGCACGGGTCGATCCACAGGGAGATGGTTGTATGTCCGTTCTTGTTTTAGACGAGTCAATAAAGAATTTGTATATGTTTGTTCAGTCTAACCTATGTGTATTATTTGCAAGTATAAGGTTGTTAAGAAAAGATACGAGATTGTAAGCTAAAGAAATCCGTACTCAAAACCTTTGAGCCGAGTCTTGACCAATTGAAGCTAGAGCAATCGACAACAACGTGGATTAGGGGATTTAAGCACGGTATTCGTGGAATCCGGCTTATTTACCCTTGTCCTTCCGTTCTTGTCTCTTGCTTTCGCCTCCGGCCAAACCGAACGCAACCGGTCGCGGTTAGGAATCACCGTTACCTTGTTAGGGTAGGGTGCCTAACGGAGCGCTTGCGTATGGTTTGGACGGAGTTCAATGGAAAATAACGGGAAAAGGAAATGAGCAAGGAAACATTAACTTACAATACCGTATTGATTCTTAACAACAACAATTACAACCATTCACAAAAAGAACAAAAAAGAGAGAACAAAAAGAACAAAGAAAAGAAAAGATTACAAGTAATTAAAGTGCATGGAATATAAATTGCAAGAAAGTAAAGCAAGGTAATAAAAAGAAAGTAATAAATAAGCAATAAAAAGAACAAGAAACTAGAACTCAAGACAAGCATGTGATCAATAGCCAACCCTTAATCTTGCAAGCTCAATCAAGAGGTTGCAAGATCAAGAGAAGGGTAAAGAACGCATGTGAAGTGAAGAACTAATCCCGTAAGAAAAATACGACCCTTGAGATCAATGACTAACTCTTAACCTTTCAAGCTCAATGAAGAGGTTGAAAGATCAAGAGAAAGTAAGGATCTCAAGGGGAAGGTAAAACAAAAGAATGATACAAAAACCCTCATCTTCATTAATCACCCACTCAATGCTCTCACTACATTTCCATGGAGGAAGAATGAAGAAGAAGAAGAAAAAGACTAAATCCTAACAAAAAGAGGAACAAAGAATGAACACTAAATTGGCCCCTTGGCTTAGCTCAGTTCTGGAGTATTTATAGGCAGAGGGTTGAAGACCTAGGGCAAGAATCTGCAACAATATGAAGTCCCCAAACTGCCCCCGAAATACGACAGGGAGAGGACCCCACATGGCCGCGGATCCGCGGCCTATACCCCCTTGTGGCCGCGGATCCGCAGCCGTCTTGATGAGTTGGGTCGTGGGCTTTTGGGTACTTCCCTGGTTTCCTGTTGTCTGCTGTGTGGTATATGATATTTCTCAGAAACTCTTTACAATTATTCCAGAATTTTAGTAGAACAAAAGGTGATGTGATGTGGATCTTTTGCCATGATTTTCTCGAGCTCCGCGTAGATTTCTTGGATCTTGTGTTGACATTGTGCTTTGTGCATGACATGACAATCGATTTGCCATTTTGTCCCTTAAACTGGTATGTGGCAACACACGGATAGAGAGCGGAGACCGTGTTTTATCTGTTGTTGGCAGTAATCCAGAATTTGTCGTACTTTTCATGGATTTCACTGTTCAGAGCCGAGAACCTGTATTCTGCAAATATGTAGCAAACACAGCTCAAGAGCACCTGCCTATAAACTAACGAGCGTAAGAATGGGCGGTATAAAATGCAATATTCTGGTATGAACAAGGACCGACCCGTTAGCATAGTCGCAACGGGCGCACTGCTTCTTCTTCTGCTTCGCTTGGCTTAGACTTTTGAGAGTGATACTTGCAGGTGGGTTTTGTAAGGATATTCTTTTGTTCCCACTATGTATATTTACTTCTGTATCTAGTACACTCCATCTATCATTTGTATATTGACCTAGATTATGAGACTGTGAGGCTTATATTATTTGATATCTGGTGTCGAGCTCGTGTGAGCCGACTTTATACTTTTCTGATTCTTTCTTTTATATGATTTTTCACATTATTATGATATATCTTGCATGTGGTTGTGTTCCGCCATACGGCGAAGAGCTAGCTCCTGCTTGGGGATGCCTTTTTATCATTGCTTATATATATTCATGTATGTATCGGTTTAGGACCAGTTTTTACAAAGGAAACTCTGCTAAAATTTTTAGAAAACTTGATGCTATTAAATGGTTTTTGATGTAACTCTATTTTTTTTAAATCAACCTTTTAAAATCAAGTATTTTATCACTCTATTCATTTCACGGTTTAAATTCTGAGATTTTGGCTTACTTGAATTATGTTAAGCCTCTAGACGTTGCGTGATTTAAGTGCCAGTCATGTTTCCACATTCGGGGCGTGATAAAGTTGGTATCAGAGCGTTAGGTTTTACCTTTCTGAGTGTAGGATGACCCTTGGTATGATAGAGTAGGTGACTTATGTAGAGTGACGCAGCATGCGTATGTTCCGCGGCATACTCACGATATGATACTCCGCCTAAGTGACCTTAGGATATATAATTGCTTGTGACTCCTTCTTTAATTCCATATATCCTTTTGATTCGACTGCATTATTCTTATCAAATCTTGTTTCTTGTTCCAGCCACTATACCGTCGAAGACTACGAGGGCCTAGAGGGCCGCCACCAGAGATGAGATTAGAGCGGGCTCATCTGAGACGAGGATCGACCAGAGCGGTACGCCTACCCCTCAGGGATAGATTGATCCCCCTTCACCAGCCCGGACTGTTAGGCTGGAGGTAAGTATTCAGGATTTACGCCAGATGGTTGGATCTTTAGTTGAGGCCAGCCAAGCACCGAGATCTGATAATGTTCCTTCTACTATGGAGACTGTGATAGTACCTGCTACACAGACAGCTGTACATGCCGCTATTGAGACTATCACAGTATCACTACAGGAGTTTATGAGGCTGAAGCCTCCAGTTTTCATCGGCACATACGCAGTGGAGGATCCACAGACGTTCCTCGACAAGATGGCCAGGATTTGCCACCCACTGAGATGTTTCGATGAGAGATTGGTCGAGCATGCGAGCTTTTTTCTGGAGGGTCTTGCCCAGACGTGATGCGAGTCAGTTGAGAGAGGCCGAGCTGTAGGTCTACCTCCTATAACCTGGGATGAGTTCACGGCGGCGTTTCTTACTCGTTTCCTTCCGGAGAGCGTCAGGGATGCTCGAGCTTGCAGTTTTGAGTCTTTGCGCAAGACTCCTGGGATGACTATGTCCGAGTACGATGTTCAGTTCACTCAGCTGTCCAAATATGCTCCTTACCTGATGGACACTGAAGAAAAACGCATAAAGAGATTCGTACGAGGCCTTGACATACAGTTATTTCTTTCTATCGGCGTCCAACACTTTGACACATATGCAGCAGTGATAGATGCGGCTATATTAGTGGAGGAGCGTTGTAACTCCTTAGAATTTCGATTAGTGTTAATTAGATGATAATGCGGGTTTTTGGTAAAAAGTTTACCAATTTGGGTTCTTCACATTTTATAACATTTAATTAATAATTTATTATTATTTGTTATGGCTTGCATACTCTTGTGCATGTTTATGTGAGGGTGTGTTTGTGTTAATCTAGATTAGTAACCATGACAATTTAACCTAATCCAATACTTTGTTAAACCTTAACCTAAACCTCTTGATATTTTGAGAGAGATATTTTCTATGGTTTTGTTTGGATGAGAGGTGGCATGGTGAGTCATGCTTGCATTGTTGTGTGAGTTAATGCAAGGGTGCACTCACCCCTTACACCCACCTCTCTCTCTTTTCATCTCACTCTCTCTCATTTCTCTCATTCACTATCTCTTTCTCATTTATTTCATCTCCTCTCTCATCTCAACTGAACACTTATCATTCGCTTCACAAATCTTCATAAATCCATCACTAAACTTCACAAAAACTCACCTAAATCACTTCACAAGCCTTGTTTTGCCTCTTGGATACCTTGGAGCTTGGAAAGCTAGGATCTTTGAGCTTGTGGGAGTAGGTAATGATCTCTTTATGTTAAGTTAGTCTTTTAAGTGTTGCGTAGCTTGTTAGTTTCAGTTTAGAATGCTTAGTGTATCGTTTCGTGCAAATATCGTATTTTTTAGTGTAGTTTTGGGTCTCGGATGATCTGCTATCAAACCAGATATTTGTTGGAAAAGTTCCATCACAGTGACCTAGTATGGTAACCTAGAAGATACCCTCAAAATACGAGACCATTCCCGTATAGACAGGCCGCAGATTTAATGGTTCTGGCCGCAATTTGCGGCCAGAGTGGGGGCTGGGGGATTGTGTTTTGGGGTAGGGGTTTCTGGTGTAGTATGTGGTCTTGTGGTATGTGCAACTTTTACAAATTGTTTGTGTAGCAAAATTTGGGATCACTTTCTTGTTTTCTAGTGTTTCGTTTACGCGCGTTACGTTATCTGATACGGTTCGTGTTCTGTGTAGCTGTTGCTCTGGTTGGTTTTGTTGTGTCGCTATGCACGTTAGCCACTAGACGGACACTTGAGAGTTTGTTTGGATTTGTCGCGTCGGTCAAACGTAGTTTGTACGTGTTATTGGTCGTTTGCTAATATACATACTTGTTATTTTATTTTATGTTTTAGGTTCGCAGGCGGGGACTTTGGATGCTGCGAAGAAAGGGAAACAAGTGGTTGACTTTACTTAGCCAGGAGCATTGATGAGTAGATTTAATATCTACAGGGGAATCGCCCGCATGGCGTTATGCATTTGGGTTAGATTAAATGACATGACTATTAGTTAGAAGCATACAGATATTGATTGTGCATGTGTACTTTTATTGCATATCTCATTTACCTATGGTGTAGGGACTTAGTACTAATGAGACACAACACCATTATTGACGGTTCATGTTTCACGAGCACTAATTGTATGCTACACACACACCGTCGATAATTGCCATGACACGCACGACACCTATACATATGCGATATTGTATTATTTAGGGATATTGAGACATGATCCTTATTTTCCTTCGTGCATATGACATATAGCATACCTGTATACCTACATGCTTACACATATGCCTTGACATGCTTACATGCTAGTTACGCATATACCTATATGGTATTGTACTATTAGTGATAGGTATATACACTTATGAGACATAGCTATATGTACATCTTGCATACACACTTACACTTATATCTGGAGGGTATTACCTCATTACTGATAGGTAGATACATATACCTTACTATACCTACATGTTTGCACATATATCTGGTTATAGCTACATATTCACCTTTATTTGATGTTATATGGACTTGGAGAAATTAGGAACCGCATGATATATATATTAACTTGTTACAGTTAAATAGCGGCTTTTCCTTTATATGCTCACATTATAGTTTTATCTTTCATATATTATATTCATGTATTTTCGCATTGAGATATGGATTTTTCATGATGTTTTCTGGATTTGAGGACTGTGGTAGTTTCATGAAATTATGCATTATTTGAAAAACTCGGTTTCTCTTGATATGATATTTCAGCAGCCACCATGAGATTTCTCGGTTCTGATGTATACCCCATGTAAGAAGGCATCGTGGGCCATGTGCAGGTACATGGTGAGGCCCGGAGGTACCCCGAGACAAGAAATGTATGTCGATGGACCACGGCGATGAGCCTGACAGGGGAATCATACCTACCGGTGGCAGTATTTAGACTCGGCGGTTATCGTGGGGATACCGACCGGAGTTATGTACGTATGGATACGTCGAATTGCGAGGGTCGAAGCTGAGCACTCGGGTTTTCGAGATAGCGTATGATACGTACCTATCAGGGCCAGTCGTGGTGACAACATCTGATAGATCTGTATTTATGTGTCGATAGTAGACACTTATTTTCATGATATTTTTACTCCTAAGTATATATAACAGTGGAATGGGACGCTGTTATATGTGTGTGTGTATTAGTGGAATGAGATGCTAATATATATGTATACATATCTAATTTATATACATTATCATAATGATTCATGCAAATATACTTATTCATTTCGTGAGACTTGCTCGATATTGGATACATGATATATGAGATTTACTTGATATTGGATACCAGATATATGAAATTTATTGATATTAGACACTCAGGATATATGGGATTTACTTGATATTGGACACTCAGGACATATGAGACTTACGGGATATGAGAGCCAATTTGGGGGCTGATTTGAGGAAATTTGGGATTTTGATTGTCTTGATGGACTTTGGTCCTGCAACGAGATTAGGATTCCGTGAGGATGACATGTTTTATCCCATACTCCGCATTTATTTTTATGCATTGCTTTATCTATTAGTTATGCCTGATAGAGTACCTTTCATAACTGTTGCATATACATATTGTCATATTATTACTTCATGTATTAGTAGTACATGATAGAGTACCTTTCATGACTGTTGCTTACATATTGCCATTTGTTGCTATCCGCTTGCATATGTTAGATTCGCGCTGTACGTGCATACTTGCGATTACCTGCATATGTTATTTACTATTCACGAGTTGGCAACTCACCCTCGTTGTGCCACAATGTTTTGCAGGTTGTTCCTCAAAGTAGTCGAGGCAGGGCTTTTCATCTATCGTATCATCTTTTGCAGCGGATACCGCTATGGCTGATTGTATATAGTTTTGCTATAGATGGGTTTTATGGTTATCCGATGTTGCTCATTGTATATTCGTTGTACCATGTACTCTCCATCTACCACCTTCATGTATTGACTTAGAGACTTGATGTGAGGACGATATTGTATATTATTTTGATGACTTGGAGGTCTTTTATGCAGTTTCTTTATATCGTCTTTTATTTCTTCGCTACGGCGTTGTATATCTGTTGCGGTGGTTGTTTTTTGCCTTTGGACGTGTATTTGCTCCCGTTTGGGGTGCTTTACTTATATCTTTATGGTACCCTTTTGGGGCTGGTTTTTACAAAGGAGGTGCTGCCAAAATTTTAAAGGAAATAAAGTTGGATTTTAAAGAATTTGGTTTGAGATTTCAAATGTTTTAAAATTTTTATTATCACTTACTACTTTTGATGGTTTAGATTGCTGGGTTTTCGGCTTACTTAAATTGCGTTACGCCTGTAGACGTTGCGTAGTTTAAGGGCTGTCACGTGCCAATTTCGGGTTGTGACAAAGTTGGTATCAGAGCGCTAGGTTTTAGCTTTTGGAGTGTAGGATGACCTTGGGATGATGGAGTAGGTAGCTTAAGCAGAGTAACGTAGTGTGTGTATGTCCGCGGCATACTTACGACACGTTACTCCACCTAAAATGACCTAAGTACAAATTGCTTGAATTCCTTCCTTGATGATACATATCCTTGTGATTCGATTTCCGTGTTCTTATTGAATCTTATTTCCATTTATAGATTTTTGCCGCCGATGACTATGGGGACTCAGAGAGGTGCAGCGAGGGCCGAGGTCAGAGTTGACTCGTGTGGGATGAGGTTTGACCAGGATGGTATGCTCACTGTAAAGAGCAGATGGATCCGCTTTCGATAGATCGTATCGCTAGGCTTGAGGCAGAGATGCAGGACTTGCGCCAGACGATGAGGTCGTTGGTTGAGGCCAGTCGAGCGCAGCGACAGGAGGTTGCCACCCCTGTTACCTAGTTGTTCCTTACGATCAGCATACAACATTGTGTTACGTATACAACACCAGTGGAGGCAGCCCTATTCGATGAGGAGCGTCTTTCCGAGACATTGGGAGTTCGAGAACCGAGGAGGGCTCGTACAGGTGTATCGGCCCAGAGACAGAAGTTCAGTCACCGTGATAGGTTTCGTGCACGTCGCGGGAGTAGCAGAGTCTTGGGACGAGGACAGTCGCTCAGCTCTTATCCCTAGGAGGGTCAGCAACCATGGAGTGGATGTTTTCGATGCGGGAGCCTTCAACACTTCGTCAGACATTGTTCCTTGGCACCGCGCCAGACTTATATTCAGAGAGGTCGTGGTCACGGAGGATTCGTTCCGAGTGTACAGGTTGGCAAAGAAGGAGTTCAGCCAGTTGCGGGTAGGGGGTAGACACGAGAGTTTGCTTCTACTCATCGGGACGCACGGGCGTCCAATGCAGAGTTTTCAGGTATTCTTATTTCGTATATTCTTTTGATACGCTTGTTTGTTTTACACACTTTGTGCCGTGGTTGGGCCGAGAGTCGTGCTAGCTAGATCAGCCGTTTGTTGTATTAACTTCTGTCAGCGATTTCTTGTTGTGGAACACGTGTTTCGGTCATGTGCCAATCGGATAGGAGATAGAGATTCGTCCGTCGTTTTGATCCTTCTAGAGATGTTGGATTTGATGTTCTCCTAGGCATGGACTGGTTAGCTACGTGCTATGTATCTGTGGAATGCCACGAGAAAACAGTCAGGATTTGTTTTCCCGGTGAGTCAGTTCTTGCTGTGCAGGGGGATAGTGGTGCCGCCTCTCACAGCTTGAATTCAGCCTTTTTCGCTAGTCGGCTTTTGAGGAGAGGATGTCGAGGATTCTTTGCTTTCATTTATGATACCGGAGCCACAGTGGGTTTGTTGGACCGGGTTCCTATCATGCGAGAGTTTTTCAATATTGTTCCAGATGAGCCGGCGGAGCTTAGGGAGCTTAAGGATCAGCTGTAGAGTTGCTTATAAGGGGGGATGCTTGTGCGTCTGAATGTTTTGCTTTGGGAAGCTCCTATTCTGTTCATCAGAAGAAGGACGGCAGTTGAGGTTGTGTATTGATGGATCGTCAATTGAACCGGGTTACGGTGTGGATTGGTATCCTTTACCTCGTATTGACGATTTCTCGATCAGCACCAGTGTGTGAGACATTTTCTAAATTTGTTTGGTATCGGGTCATCATTGGTTACGGATTTGGAGTGATGACATTCCGAAGACTGCTTTTGTGCGTGCTACGGGCAGTATAAGTGTTGGTGGTGTCATTGGACTCACAGATGCCCTAGCAGCATTCGTGGATGTGATGAACCAGATTTCTTGAGGTCGTTCCTCGACCAGTTGATTGCTGTGTTATTGATGACATTCTGGTCTTTTTCAAGAGTCGTGAGGAACGTGGGCAGCACTTGAGGATTTGCATTGCAGACATTGGGAGAGCTCCAGCAGTTTACTAAATTCTCGGAGTGTTCATTCAGGCTTGATCGTGTTGACTCCTAGGTCTTGTAGTTACGGGAGACAGTTTTCGTATGGACCCGAGGAAGATCGAGGCCGTACAGCTTTGGCCTAGGCTTGTGTACAGGACGGAGGTCCGTAGATTTTTGGGCTTGGCAGGTTTTTACCGCCGTTTCATGCATGATTGCTAGTGTATCGCCGCACCGTTGACTGGACTGACCGGAAAGGAGGTTCATTTTCTTTGGACTGAGGCATGCGTGCGGAGTTTTCAGCAGTTGAAGACTCGGTTGACGACTGCACTAGTTCTTTCTTTGCTTTGGATCGGGCAATTTTGTTGTTTACTGTGATATTTCGCGAGTGGGGCTCGATTGTGTACTGATGTGACACTATAGAGTAATCGCTTTTGCTTCCTGACAGTTGGGGGAAGTATGAGCAGGATATCCCACTCATGATCTGGAGATGGCCACGGTCGTGCGTTGAAGATTTGGAGACACTACTTGTGTGGAGTGTCGTGTCAGATTTTCACGGACCACCAGAGCTTAATGCACATCTTCCTGCAGCGGGTTTTGATTGTTGAGATAGTGCCGTTGGATGGAGCTTGTGAAGGATTGTGTTTGTGGGATCCTCGTTACCTATAGCAAGGCGATTGTGGTAGCTGATGCTGGAGTCGTAGGCTCGGGGTTAGCTTATCCCAGTTGTTCGTAGTTCAGAGATAGTCTTTTGCAGATTTACAGCTCTTGTGCGATCGTTGAGTATAGCTTAAGTTTGCCTTTACTAAGGGGACAACTTGCTCATGTCCACGCTCGTCCATCTTTACTTAATCGTTTTCGTGAGGCACAGCCCGCCGATACTCGTTTGTCTGAGATTCTTGAGCATATTCGGCTGGGTAAATATTCGGAGTTCTTGATTTGTAACCAGGGTGTGCTACGTTAGGGACGCGTTTGTGTGTACCTGATACTGATGGTAGAAACACGAAGTCCCAGTGCAGGAACATCAGTCAGTTTTCTGTGTTCATTCAAGTTCCACCAATATATGACGTGACTTGTGAGATAGTTACGGGTGGGCAGGGATGAAGAGTGAAGTTTCGGATTTCGTTTCAAGGTGTCTATTTTGTTGTGAGCTAAGGTTGAGTATTTGAGACCGGCTGGAGAGTTGCAACCTTTAACCGTTCCGGAGTGGGAATGGGAGCAGATCTCCATGAATTTCGTTGTGGTGTCTACCCAGGTCTAGATAGGGTGTAACCCCATTTGGGTGTTTGTTGTCCGGTTATGCTCGGTTTGCTCAGTTGTTCTTCGTTAAATTTGTGCGTTGCACGGAGTTCCTTCATGTGTTGTATCCAATAGAGGCACCCTGTTCGCTTGCCGTCTTTGGCAGAAGCTTCAGGAAGCCTTGGGTACTGGTTGAGCTTTAGCTCCGCTTTTCCATCCGCAGGACGATGGTTTGTGAGAGCGGGATATACAAACTCTGGAGGATATGCTTGTGCGTGCGTACTAATTGTTGTTGGCAGTTGGGATCGTCACTTGCCATTGTTAGGGTTCTCCTTCGATAGCTGTTATCAGGAGACATTCCAATTGGCAACCTTTAGGCCTTGTTTGGTAGGTGGTGTCGATCTCTATTTTGTTTTTTCTGACTCCGCGAGAGTAGGATTTTTGGACCCCAGCTAGTCTACAGACCTCGGAGATAATCCAGTTGGTTCAGGTCAGGATGAGGACAGCCCAGTGCAGACAGAGGTCTTATGCCGACCGTGGTGGTCGCAGACTTGAGTTCGTAGTAGGAGATCATGTATTCCTACGGATTTTCCGATGAATGATGTATTGAGTTTTGGGAGGCTTATCCCAGAATTGTAGGTCTTTTTGAGATCCTCGAGCGAGTTAATACCATTGCCTATAATTTGGCACTTCCACCCAGATTATTGAGTATTCACCCCATAATCTTTGTGTCGATACTTCGTAAATACTTTCATGACCTTTCTCACATGATTCAGCCCTAGACCATTTAGCTTGGGCGCGATCTTTTCGTTCACCGGCAGCCGATAGTGTTATTGGATCGGCAGGTGAAGAAACTTTGGTCAAAGGTCTAGCCATCTATGGAGGTTTCTTTGGCGTAGCCTGTTAAGTTGATAAAATTGCACTTTTCATATAACATTTTCCTACTATTTCTATATAAAAAAGGTGTTTATTATAATATATGACACATATAAGGGTTTATCTGTAAAAATACTATTTTTATGTGTTTATATATTATAATTAACAATATAAAGGAAAAAGTAAGAATATAATATCCATGTAACATTTAGCCCATTTAATATGCTTACCTTATTAAATACCTTTGACTAATTCTCTTAAAACTAAAATATCATGACAAATGGTTAAAGATAATATCTCAATAAAAACAAATTCTACTAACATCATTTATTGAGATAATTGTGCAGGAATTATATCATGACTGAAATCAAGGAAATCCGAGTTGGCAAGATCAAATCTGCCGAAGATATTCAAGTAAATTGAAGAAACTAATTCTGGCAGTAACGTAGAGAAAATTTCCAAAGTTTAGATACTCAAAAGATCACCAAGTGTTACAGATATGAAGCTACAAAAATTAGAGGCCATGATCTCACTAAAAGGCGGCGGATCCGCGGCCAAACCTATCCAATGGCCGCGGTTCTGCCACACTTCTAAGGATTTAGGGCTTGGGATTTTGGTGGTTGGGATCCTAACAACTAGTTTCCATATTAGGAAACCAGGGTTCTGGCTTTGTGACTATAAATAAGGACCGAGAGCCTCTTGGAAAAATTATCAAGCCGACGAGATCACGAAATCCAAGACGGCTCACGTATCCAGGCTGATCATCAACTGTTCATCTACCTCCTTAGAAGAGATCGAGAAGCAAACTAGGTTTTTGTAATCATTTTCTAAAGGAACAAAATGTACCTGATCAAGTTGATTAATAAAGGTAGTTTTATTTTATTGCATTTTATTTTCTTCATGATTTCTATCTTTTCTTTTCCCAACATGCGCGAGTAATTCTCCGCTTATTAGGGTTCGTAGGATTAGGGTAGATTAATGGATGATGAAGATCCTTAAACTCTTTTTACGTCCTATAAAGTTTATAAACTTTATTAAAAGAATAGTTAACATCCTAATCGGGCACACTATCAATTCATTGATAGTCACGACCACGGTTAGAGATTAGATTAATAATTGCTTTGGTAAAGGCTAGACATGAACGGAGATCCATGTCAATAGGGGTTAAGAGTAGGAACCCTATTCCCTCCAGAAACCCTAATCTACATGCATCACTGTCGATCTAGTTTTAAATCGATTAAAAGATAAAAAGGAGTAATCTTTAATTAATCATCCATGACTACTAAATCTTAACGAACCCTACAAGCCCCATTCTAATATAAAAGCTACATCCGTAGTTAATTTAGATCTATATTCTACATCCGTGTTTAACGTAGATCTAAAAACTATTTCCACTGTTCATTATTCTTCCTCTTTTCCTAATCAACATGCCTAAAGTAAGATTAAAAGATTCAACGTTTCCCTGAGGACGACCCGTACTCATCTCGGTCTAGCTATACGCGACACCGTTATTGATTGCGGTTAACTACTATACATACTACATAAAATCAAGATCAATCATAGCCGTATAGTGAGGTGATCACTTGGGAGGATGTGAGCGAGATTTTGGAGTTTTGTACTCATCTCTTTAAAGATACACTTAGTGAGAATTTTAAATTCGGGGACGAATTTTTATAGGGGGGAGATTGTAACGCCTTAGAATTTCGATTAGTGTTAATTAGACGATAATGCGGGTTTTTGGTAAAAAGTTTACCAATTTGGGCTCCTCAAATTTTATAACATTTAATTAGTAATTCATTATTATTTGTTATGGCTTGCACACACTTGTGCATGTTTATGTGAGGGTGTGTTTGTGTTAATCTAGATTAATAACCATGACAACTTAACCTAATCCAATCCTTTGTTAAACCTTGACCTAAACCTCTTGATATTTTGAGAGAGATATTTTCTATGGTTTTGTTTGGATGAGAGGTGACATGGTGAGTCATGCTTGCATTATTGTGTGAGTTAATGTAAGGGTGCACTCACCCCTTACACCCACTTCACTCTCTTTTCATCTCACTCTCTCTCATTTCTCTCATCCACTATCTCTTTCTCATTTCTTTCATCTCCTCTCTCATCTCAACTGAACACTTATCATTCCCTTCACAAATCTTCATTAATCCATCACTAAACTTCACAAAAACTCACCCAAATCACTTCGTAAGCCTTGTTTTGCCTCTTGGATGCCTTGGAGCTTGGAAAGCTAGGATTTTTGAGCTTGTGGGAATAGGTAATAATCTTTTTCTATTAAGTTAGTCTTTTTAGTATTGCGTAGCTTGTTAGTTTTAGTTTAGAACGCTTAGTGTATCGTTTCGTGCAAATATCGTATTTTTTAGTGTAGTTTTGGGTCTCGGATGATCTGCTATCAAACCAGATATTTGTTGGAAAAGTTCCCATCACAGTGACCTAGTATGGTAACCTAGAAGATACCCTCAAAATACGAGACCATTCCCGTATAGATAGGCCACAGATTTTATGGTTCTGGCCGCAATTTGCGGCCAAAGTGGGGGCTGGGGGATTGTGTTTTGGGGTAGGGGTCTCTGGTGTAGTATGTGGTCTTGTGGTATGTGCAACTTTTACAAATTGTTTGTATAGCAAAATCTGGGATCACTTGCTTATTTTCTAGTGTTTCGTTTACGCGCGTTACGTTATCCGATACAGTTCGTGTTCTTTGTAGCTGTTGCTCTGGTTGGTTTCGTTGTGTTGCTATGCACGTTAGCCACTAAACGAACACTTGAGAGTTTGTTTGGAGTTGTCGCGTCGGTCAAACGTAGTTTGTACGTATTATTGGTCATTTGCTAATATACATACTTGTTATTTTGTTTTATATTTTAGGTTCGCAGGCGGGGACTTCGGACGCTGCGAAGAAGGGGAAACAGGTGGTTGGCTTTACTTAGCCAGGAGCGTTGGTGAGTAGATTTAACATCTACAGAGGAATCGCTCGCATGGCGTTATGCGTCTGGGCTAGATTAAATGACATGACTATAAGTTAGAAGTATACGGATATTGATTGTGCATGTGTACCTTTGGTTCATATCTCATTTACCTATGGTGTAGGAACTTAGTACTAATGAGACACAACACCATTATTGATGATTCATATTTCACGAGCACTAATTATATGCTACACACACACCGTCGATAATTGCCATGACATGCATAACACCTATACATATGTGATATTGTATTGTTTAGGGATATTGAGACATGATCCTTATTTTCCTTCGTGCATATGATATATAGCATACCTGTATACCTACATGCTTACACATATGCCTTGACATACTTACATGCTAGTTACCCATATACCTATATGGTATTGTACCATTAATGATAGGTATACACACATATGAGACATAGCTACATGTACATCTTGCATGCATACTTACACGTATACCTGAAGGGTATTACATCATTACTGATAGGTAGATACATATATCTTGCTATACTTACATGTTTACATATATATCTGGCTATAGCTACATGTTCACCTTTATTTGATATTATATGGACTTGGAGAAATTAGGAACCGCATGATATATATATTAACCTATTACAGTTAAATAGCGGCTTTTCCTTTATATGCTCACATTACAGTTTTATGTTGCATATATTATATTCATGGATTTTCACATTGAGATATGGATTTTTCATGATGTTTTCTGAATTTGAGGACCGTGGTAGTTTCATGAAATTATGCATTATTTGAAAAACCCGGTTTCTCTTGATATGATATTTCAGCAGCCACCATGAGATTTCTCGGTTCTGATATATACCCCATGTGAGAAGGTGTTGTGGGCCATGTGCGGGTACATGGTGGGGCCCGGAGGTACCCCGGGGAAAGAAATGTATGTCAATGGACCACGCCGATGAGCCTGACAGGGGAATCATACCTACCGGTGACTGTATTTAGACTTGGAGGTTATCGTGGGGATACCAATCGGAGTTATGTACGTATGGATACGTCGAATTGCGAGGGTCAAAGCTGGGCACTTGGGTTTTTGAGATAGCGTATGATACATACCTATCAGGGCCAGTCGTGGTGACAGCACCTGATAGATCTGTATTTATGGGTTTATGCTAGACACTTATTTTCATGATATTTTTACTCCTAAGTATATATAACAGTGGAATGAGACGCTGCTATATGTGTGTGTGTGTGTGTGTGTGTGTGTGTGTGTGTGTGTGTGTGTGTGTGTGTATTAGTAGAATGAGACGCTAATATATATGTATACATATCTAATTTATATATATCATCATAATGATTCATGCAAATATACTTATTCATTTTGTGAGACTTGCTCAATATTGGATACATGATATATGAGATTTACCTGATATTGGATACATGATATATAAGATTTACTTGATATTGGACACTCAGGATATATGAGATTTACTTGATATTGGGCACTCAGGACATATAAGACTTACGGGATATGAGAGCCAATTTAGGGGCTGATTTGAGGAAATTTAGGATTTTGATTGTCTTGATAGATTTTGGTCCTGCCACGAGGTCAGGATTCCATGAGGATGACATGTTTTATCCCATACTCCGTATTTATTTTTATGCATTGCTTCATATATTAGTTGTACCTGATAGAGTACCTTTCATGACTGTTGTATATACATATTGTCATATTATTGCTTCATGTATTAGTAGTACCTGATAGAGTACCTTTCATGACTGTTGCTTACATATTGCCATTTACTGCTATCCGCTTGCATATGTTAGATTCGCGCTGTACATGCATACTTGCAATTAGCTGCATATGTTATTTACTATTCACGAGTTGGCAACTCACCCCCATTGTGTCACAGTGTTTTGCAGGTTGTTTCTCAGAGTAGTCGAGGCAGGGCTTTTCATCTATCATATCATCTTTTACAGCGGATACCGCTACGGCTGACTGTGTACAGTTTTGCTATAGGTGAGTTTTGCGGTTATCCGATATTGCTCATTGTATATTTGTTGGACCATATACTCTCCATCTACCACCTTCATGTATTGACTTAGAGAATTGATGTGAGGACGATATTGTATATTATTTTGATGAATTGGAGGTCTTTTATGCAGTTTCTTTATATCGTCTTTTATTTCTTCGCTACGGCGTCGTATATCTGTTGTGGTGGTTGTTTTCCGCTTTTGGGTGTGTATTTGCTTCCGTTTGGGGATGCTTTACTTATCTCTTTATGTTGTACCCTTTTTGGAGCTGGTTTTTACAAAGTATGTGCTGCCAAAATTTTAAGGGAAACAAAGTTGGACTTTAAAGAATTTGGTTTGAAATTTCAAAAGTTTTAAAATTTTTATTATCACTTACTATTTTTGATGGTTTAGATTGCTGGGTTTTCGGCTTACTTAAATTGCATTACGCCTGTAGACGTTGCGTAGTTTAAGGGCCGTCACGTGCCAATTTCAGGCTGTAACAAGCTTATTTCTGAGGTTACGGTGCCAAAGCGGATTTGTACAGGTATATCAGTTCCATTGTGGTTTGGCAGAGATAAGACAGGCAGAGGCCGTGGTGGATTCTTTCTAGGCCGTAGTGGTGGTCGAGGCATGATGCGAGGTCAGTTATTCAGCTCTTATTTACCGGGTCAGCAGCCATCGCCAGGATGTTTCTGATATGGGAGTCTGCATTACCGTGTCTGACATTGTACTGTGAGGCGCCAGAGCGAGGCGACAGTTCCACATTTGACTTTGTCACCTTCACCCCATCCTCCAGGCGCTTTACCTCCTACACCTGTTGTTACTCCATGCCAGATCGATGCTTCGAGAGGCCGTGGTCGTGGTGGTCCGGTTCAAAGAGGACGAGGTGTCAGATGACAGTCGGGTACCGGTAGAGGGCATGCCCGTGTTTTTGCTTTGTTTCCTCAGGATGCGCAGGCATCGAATGCCGTTGTGACATGTACTCTTCCAGTGTGTTCTTTTGATGCGCGTGTATTGTTCGATCCAGGTTCCACGCATTCTTATGTATCTACACACTTCGTACTGAGGTTAGGCCGAGAGTCGTTTTCACTTGATCAGCCGCTTGCTGTTATTACTCCCGTAGGAGAGTCTTTTATTGCTCGACATGCATTTTGATCGTGTTCGGTTCGTATCGGGGATAAGGATTCTTCTGTCGATTTGATTCTCCTCGACATGCTAGATTTTGATGTTCTTCTTGGCATGGACTGGGTAGCCACTTGTTATGCGTCTGTGGACTGCCGTGAGAAGGTGGTCAGATTTAGTTTTCTGGGTAAGCCAGTTCCTGTTATTCAGGGAGATTGTAGTGCCACCCTTCCTAGCTTGATTTGTGCCCTTCATGCTAGTCGGCTCTTAAGGAAAGGATGTCAGGGATTCTTGGCGTATGTTCATGATGCTGGATCTACAGAGGTCCCGTTGGACCAGGTTCCGATTATGAGGGAGTTTCCCAATGTCTTTCTGGATGAGTTATTTGGATTGCCGCCAGAGCGTGATATCGAGTTCTGCATTGACTTGATTTCCGGCACGGGGTTTATTTCTATACTGCCTTATCGGATGGCCCCGACGGAGCTTCAAGTGCTTAAGGATTAGTTGCAATATTTGCTAGATAAAGGGCTTATTCAACCGAGTGTGTCGCCTTAGGGAGCTCCTGTCCTATTCGTCAAGAAGAAGGATGGCAGTATGAGATTGCGCATTGATTATCTTCAATTGAATCGAGTTACTGTGCGGAATACTTATCCTCCACCTCGCATTGACGATTTGTTTGATCAGCTCCAGGGTGCGGGGCATTTCTCAAAGATTGACATGCGGTCGGGTTATCATCAGTTGCGGGTTCGGAATGATGACATTCCAAAGACTGCTTTTCGGACACGCTATGGGCATTATGAGTTCTTAGTGATGTCGTTCGAGCTCTCCAATGCCCCAACGGCATTCATGGATTTGATGAATCGCATCTTCATGCCGTTTCTCGACCAGTTTATTATCGTGTTCATTGACGATATTCTAGTATACTCCCGGAGTCGTGAGGAGCATGAGCAACATTTGAGGATCACGTTGCAGACTTTAAGGGAGCACCGGCTGTTTGCTAAATTGTCCAAGTGCGCTTTCTGGTTTGATAGTGTTGACTTCTTGGGTCACGTAGTTACGAGAGATGACATATGTATGGATTCGAAGAAGATCGAGGCCGTATAGATTAGCCCAGACCTGTATCAGTGATGGATATTCCCAGCTTCTTGGGTTTGGCTGGTTACTACCGATGCTTTGTATAGGATTTTTCTCATATCGTTGCACCACTGAATGGGTTGCCCTGGAAGAGAGTTCCTTTTCTTTGGACCGAGACATGCGAGCAGAGTTTTCAGCAGTTGAAGACTCGTTTGACGACTGCACCAGTCTTATCTTTGCCTTCAGGGTCAGACAACTTTGTTGTCTATTTCGATACTTCTTGAGTGGGTTTAGGCTGTATGTTGATGCAGCACGACAGGGTCATCGCCTATGCTTCTAGAAAGTTGAAGAAGCACGAGTAGAATTATCCCACTCACGACTTAAAGATGGCTGCGGTGGTCTTTGTACTTAAGATTTGGAGGCATTACTTATACGGCGAGTCATGCCAGATATTTATGGACCACATAAGCTTAAATAAAATCTTCCAGCTGCAGGATCTGAATTTGAGGCAGCGCCATTGGATGGAGCTCGTTAAGGACTATGACTGCGAGATTCTTTATCATTCGGGTAAGGCGAATGCTGTAGCTGACGCTTTGAGTTGGAGCCCGGTGGTAGCTTTTCCTATTTGAGCGCAGTTCAGAGACAGTCTTCCACAGATTAGCAGATCCTATGCGACAGTTGAGTACATTTTGAGTTTACTTCGACCAGAGGACAACTTGCTTACGTCCGTGCCTATCCACAGTTACTTGATCGCATCCGGAAGGCACAGTCCGACGATACTCGTTTGAGCAGGTTCGACAGGGTAGAGATTTAGAGTTCATGGTCGATGACTAAGGAGTGCTATGATTTGGGACTCGACTATGTGTGTCAGATTCTAAGGGGCTGAGACGCGAGATCTTAGAGGAGGCGCATTAGTCAGTATACAGTGTTCATCCTGGTTCCTCCGAGATGTATCATGACTTGAGAGATGTCTACTAGTGGGAAGAGATGAAGAGAGATGTCGTAGACTTTGTTTCGAGATGCCTGACTTGCCAGCAAGTCAAGGCCGAGCATCAAAGGCCGGCAGGAGAGTTACAACCTTTGCCCATTCAGGAATAGAAGTGGGAGAAGATCTCTATGGATTTCATCGTGGGTCTACCTAGGACTAGTCGAGAGTATGACTCTATTTAGATGATCGTAGACCGGTTGATGAAAGCGGCTCACTTCCTGCCAGTGAAGACCACTTTTGGATTTGCTCAGTATGCTCAGATTTATATTGATGAGATTGTGCGACTATACGACGTTCTGACCTGCATTGTGTCCGACAGAGGCACCTAGTTCACCAGCAGTTTTTTGGCATAAACTCCAAGAGGTTTTAGGCACCCGATTGAGTTTTAGTACAGCTTTCTATCCGCAGACCGACAGTCAGTCAGAGTGGACCATACAGACTCTCGAGGACATGCTACGAGTTTGCGTTCTAGATTTCGGTGGCAGTTGGGATAGTCACTTGCCCTTGATAGAGTTCTCCAAAAATAACAACTTCCAGGAGACGATTTTGATGGCACCTTTTGAGGCTTAGTATGGGAGAAAGTGTCGATCGTCCGTTTGTCAGACAGAGCTCAGTAATACCAGTATTTTAAGACTGCAGGTAGTTTAGGAGACTACAGAGAAGATCCAGTTGATTAAGGACATGATGAGAGTGGCCCAGAGCAGGCAGAAATATTATGCTGATAGACGTCGTCGCAGACTTGAGTTCGCCATTGGCGATCATGTTTTCTTGCGGGTCTGAAGGGCGTGATGAGGTTCGGGAAGAAAGGGAAGTTTAGTCCTAAATTTATGGGTCACGTTGAAATTCTCGAGCGTGTCGGTACCGTTGCCTATCGTTTAGCACTTCAATCCAGTTTTCCATATGTTCATCTCGTATTTCATGTATCGATACTTTGCAAGTACCTTCATGACCCTTCTTACACGATTCAGCATCAGACGATCCAGCTAGAGTGCGACCTTTCTGTCACCGAGCAGCCGGTAGTCATTTTGGATCGGCAGGTGAAAAAACTGAGGTCAAAGGTCTTACCATCCGTAAAGGTTCTTTGGCATGGTCCGAATAGCGAAGAGGTCACCTGGGATGCCGAGGACGAGATGCAGAAGAAATTTCCCCATCTCTTCAAAGGTACGCGTAGTTAGATTTTTAAATTCGGGGACCGAATTTCTTTAAGGGGGGAAGATTGTAACGTTTTATAAATCGTTCAGGCTAATTATATATTAATCAGTGATATAACATGTGTTATTCTATGAAACCTAGTTAGTAATTATTTTTACACAGAGATATGTATATACTAGTTCACTTATGTAATTACTCATTTATTTGTGTTTTAATAGTTATTTATTTAATTACTTGTTCACTTAATTATTTCCTTATTTATTAATTATTAAAAAATATTTTTAACATGCATACATACACACCAATCTAGTGTTAATCATAGATTAGTATAGGTTAATCTTTTTTATGCAACCATAACAACTTAACACAATATTTGTAACATGTTCTTTTCTTTCATAATGTAGATGGTTCTAGATTTTAGTAGAAAAGAGAAAAATGAAAAATAAAATGAAAATGCGGCATAGTACATTAATTGTAGAGAGAGAGAGAGAGCCATGGTTGATATTTTCTTTCTCATTCTCTAGATCCTTCACTTCACCGCTTCTATTTTCTCCTTCTCCTTCTCCTTCGCTAAATCCCCCTCCATCCTCACTAAAAACCTACAAAATTACCACAAAACACAACAAAACCCCTTCTATAATCACTTCAAATCCTTACTTTCAAACCTCTCTAAGGGTTTTGTTGAAGCAAGCTTTTCATTTGGTGGCTATTTTATCAAGTTAGAGTTTTTCTTCTTCTCTTGGTAAGGTATGAAACCAAAACTTAATTTGTTTCACTAATTCTTACCTTAATTAATCCTGATTAGTTTATAGATTGGTGTTTTAAAACAAGTTTAGATTTTAAAGAGAGGGTTAGGGTAAGTTTAAGGTTTTTATGGTTCATTAGGATAATTAAGAGTAGAGTAGTACCTAATGGTCTTATTAACCTAATTAATTGCACTAAAATACCATATTGTTTTAGATTAGTGTTTAAAAATGGTTTTTAGTCAAGTTTTATGTTCTCTGTGATCTGCTATCATTTCATTGTTCTAAAATTTAATCTAACAATAAAGTAGAATAATTATAGAGCCCTAAGAATACCCTAGAAACCCAGACCCAAACCCACACAGTTCACCCGGCGAGAATTGCAAATTTCCTGGCGCCGCTAGTTCACTATAGCACTTGGGTGTTGGGTGTTTGTAGGCTGTTCTCTATGGGTCTTGTAGGTTATTTGGTACACTTTGTTTTTCCTAGTTCTTATGCAGATAAAATCTGGGACCATTTTGCCTCTTTTAAGTGTTTTGTTAATGTACGATACACACTTCGATTCTAGGTTTGGCGTTTTCTGTGGAAAACTGCCAACAGGGGTGGTTTTAGAAGATGTCGCGCATATTTTGTGTATCAAGTACACACGTGTTTAATTTGTGGCGTTAGTTCCTTCGTATTGTTCCGACTTCGCGTTTTATCGAATGTCTAGTCTTATATGTTTTATTTGTGCGATTCTAGAATTGGTTGCGAAGACGTCGGACATGGCAAGGAAAGGAAAGACAATGATTGAATTCGATTAGCCGAGACGTTTCGGTGAGTAGATGTTACATCCGTGGGGGAAATCGCTTGGATGGCGAAAGCGCCTGATAGCCAGGATTTATGTATAATTCGTGTTTTCATATGCGTATACCACATTCATATCTCATATGCATCTTCATGCATATTGATATCATCTCCTAGGACACTTGCATCTTACCAATGGTTCATGCCGCACGTGCACTATTTTATGCGAACACACACACTATGGGTAATTGTTATGTCACGAACACTATAGAACTTGCTTAATAATCGGTATTTTGCATGTGCATCATTATTGATATGTAGTTAACAAGTCATTCAGCTCATTGCATCATATTGATATCACGAACATTCACCATCATCGACATACGGATATATTGTGATTTTTCTTGGAGATTTCCGTATTCATGAGATTTCTGGATTTGGGAAAAACCGTAAAAATACTTTTATAAACTTATAATCATTTTAAAATGGAAATTGCGGTTTTCTCGTGATATGATGTGTGGCGTCCACCATGGGTTTTCTCGGCTCTTGAGCCACGTATGTACATTTACCCGATTCGAGGAGAGAAGAGGCACAGTCTACGGGTATATGGTGGACCTGGTAAGATACCCCGGGGCAAGAAGATCGTATAGAGAGACGTTGAGCCTGGAAGGGGAGCACTACCTACTGGTGATTATTAGCTCGGCAGAGATCCGGATATATCGACCGAAGTCATATGATTTGACAAATTTGAGGGCCGATCCGAGAGACGACACCCGACATACTGATATATTGAGTGTCGATACTTGACACGGGATTCTGTCTTTCTATTGATGATATTTTGGTTTTACCATACCGAAAATCTTCTAAAATAAAACTTTGTCTTTCTCATATTAGATTGTACCCAGATTTCATGCTTTACATTTATTCATGTCACATTCATATTAGTACATCACATCATACTTTACATATAGTTTTTAGACGCATTTGCGTGCATACATGCGATTGTTTCATTAGACGTTAATTACTACTCACGAGTTGGCAACTCACCTCCGTTGTGCCACAGTGTCTTGCAGGACCGACCCGTCAGCATAGTCGTGACGGGTGCACTGCTTCTTCTGCTTCGCTTGGCTTCGACTTTTGGGGGCGATACTTGTAGGTGGGTTTTGTGAGGATATTTTTTTGTTCCCACCATGTATATTTACTTCTGTATCTAGTACACTCCATCTACCATTTGTATATTAACCTAGACTATGAGACTGTGAGGCTTGTATTATTTTATATCTGGTGTCGACCTCGTGTGAGCCGACTTTATGCTTTTCTGATTCTTGCTTTTATATGGTTTTCACATTATTATGATATATCTTTCATGTGGTTGTGTTCCGCCATACGACGAAGAGCTAGCTCCCGATTGGGGATTCGGTTTTATCATTGCTTATATATATATATATCGGTTTGGGACCAGTTTTTACAAAGGAAACTCTGTCGAAATTTTCAAAAAACTTGATGCTTTTAAATGGTTTTTGATGTAACTCTATTTTGTTAAAATCAACCTTTTAAAAACAAGTATTTTATCTATTCATTTCCCGGTTTAGATTCTGGGATTTTGGCTTACTTGAATTACGTTACGCCTCTATACGTTGCGTGATTTAAGTGTCAGTCATGTTTCTACATTCGGATCGCGACAAATATATAAAGAGATATGCCAACATATATAGTTATGATCAAAGTTTATTGATTGCCTTTTCTTAAGCTTTATCTTTAATACTTTTTGTATAATACCATGCATCCATATTGTGAGACTTAATTTCACGCAAATTACCGACATCATGAAACGAAAGTAATGAGATAAACATCGACTTAACCTTTTGAATGATAATACTTTTTTACAAATGAATTCTCATGAAAATCGGAATTTTGGCTTGAAACTTTGTCGATATTTTGGATCCATATGTTGAAATTTGAGGAAATTATATTGCTATAATTTTTTTTTGTTATATATACTATAATTCTTTAAAGAAAACGAAGTTATAGCAAAAATATAGTAGTTTCATTTTTTATATATATGACCTCAACAAATCATGATCTTCGAAATAATTTTTTTAAGAATCCATTTGACTCCTAGGAATTCTAAGAAAATTAGTCTAATGTTTAAATAGTTTTATACGTGCTTTAAAAAAATTTTTAGAAATCGAAATGAGACCTAGTTTAGGCTTTACATGATTTTTTTGCCACTGTTTTTAAAATCAAAAAACTGTTTTTATCTGTCACCTTCGGAGACCCGTAACTTTCTATTCCGAGGTCCGTTTTGACCAAACTCAAGTGTTTTGGATAACTAGATCGAAAGATCTAAATTGTTTTAGTTTTAATGTTTTCCTGAAAACCTACATAATTTATAAAATTATGCCTTTTAAAATCATATGATGAATCTGGACAAAATTTATCCTAATTCGTGTACTATTTTTAAACATGAAATAACTCGAGCACCTGATGTCAGTTTGTGATAATATTTAGATGTATGGATGCCTGATTGGTAGACCTATAACTTTCCTATGTATTTGGTGTCTTGGAAACGTATAGAACGAACCGATATATGCCCTTCAAGACACCCCTTAGTTGTTGTCCAAAAATTATAATTTCTGTTTTAAACTTTGATGTTAACATGACCATAACAAGAGCTTCATGAATCTAAATTGCACAGAACTTAGTTGTTTGGATAAGTAGACCGAAAGACCTGTAGGTTTCTAATCATTTTCGGGACCTGAAAACAAACGGAAAATAATGCAAACCGTGTTTTAAAAATGTGTGTCGGTGCTGGACAGATTCTGATACGTTCTGCACAACGATATGAAAGTGTGTATATCTCCCAAAACAGTTGTCATAATTAGGCGAGACTTGAACCCACATTTGTATAACACTTAGGGCTATGTTTCTTATTTATTTTCTGATTTCAATTGACTTGAGTAATTAGTAATTCACAACAATTCTTTACAATACTGTTTTCTGATCATTACTTCAATATTGTACTTGCCTCATTTCATGCTATGTAACCTCTTATTTTGTTGTACCTATATGAATCGTGTGAATAATCTAATGCATGCTTGACATGACTTGACTCGAGCCATGAATACGTAAGATACTATTTGACCTGAACTCAACATGAACCTGACATGAACTCTACTTAAGCTTGACATGAACTTGCAACCCTAACGTATTCATAGATTCTTGTAAGATTTATGCCATTACTTATAGTTTAACATACATGGGGGACTTTGGGATGGTTTAGGTTATGAGTTCGATCAATGGAATTTTAGGACGCTTATTACTAACACATGAATCCATGAATCTGTGTTGCTGTGATACCGGGCCGAAACGATACATTACTAACTCATGAATCCGTGTCTCTGAGCTGCCGTGTGACAGTACACTAATTCGGGCCCGTGTTTTCTTATCTTGGATGATAACCTTGAGTTTGAGAATACTCCTGCGGTGGTTGACACTCACATTTGAACTGATGTTAGATTTGCTTACCTTTGTAGTGACATTTTTAGAACATATTACCAGTCGCTTCATGTTCGTTAGTTATACTTATTATATGCTTATGTTAACCGACACCATATTTATACCGAACCGCCTTGCTTATGTAAAACTGCCATGCTTATATAGCTGATGTTTAATTGTCATATCGTACCTGTTCACTGCATCATGATTTTCGATATCTTTTATATGTTTTTCGTTTATCGTTTCTATAATTATACCTTTAATTGAGGACTTAACGAGCGCAAATTCGCTGACGAACATTCCTTTGTTCTTTCTTCTTTGAAAATGTTCGTCTGGTGGCTTAGTGACAGGGGAGATCGAGCCGACACACTACTACAAATAAGGGTTGCCCCTACGGATTTATCCGTAGGAGCAAACCACTGCCCCTACGAATATATCCGTAGGGACAAGAAAATACCCTGTATGTACAAACGCCGTAGGTGCAAGTCGAAGCCTTGAACTTGCCCCTACGGACAAAAATTTGCCCCTACAGAGTTTTGTGTAGGTCCAGTTTTCCCTACGGAATAGGCCGTAGGGGCAAAAAATTTATTTTATTTACAGTTTTATAAAATAGATTAGGTGTACCTACGGATGAATCCGTAGGGCCAAGTAGTAGCCCCTACGGATACTGCGTAGGTACCCATCCGTAGGGGCAAAATATCAGGAATCCTGATATTTTGCCCCTACGGATCACTGTGTAGGGGCATTTGTTTGCCTCTACGGATATATACGTAGAGGCAAGCTTAACCCTCTGATACTGAGATCACAGGGGAAAATATCAGTTATCCTGATATTTTGCCCCTACGGATTAATCCGTAAGGGCAACATTGGGCCCTACGGATTAATCCGTAGGTACATATTATCAGTTTTTTTTAAAAAAAAGGGCTGCCTATTTTTTTCTCGCCCTGTGCACAATAATATATACATCGATCAAATATAAAATTAATCATCACACAGAACATATATCGCAGTATTCATAATCACATCTCACGCATATAATATACAAAAGAAACCAAAAAGCAGAATATGATATCAATATAAACACGCAAACACCACCAATATCAATATCGTCCAAAATGTAGTACAATATGTATCATATAAATAAATACATGTTTAAAATATAAGAATAAAAAAGCTAGCCTAGCTCGGTCCAGCTCCACATCTGATAAACGCCAGAATCTGGCGCGCCTGCTCTTCGGTCAATAAATCATGTAATGCGGAGCGTGCGGGAGTCTGAGCAAGCTGTGGAGTTGGCGATGTGGTCTGCGCAGCCGCCGTCGAGGTAGTGGCTTGCCGAGCTGCGGCTGCGGGAGTCTGAGCGGGCGGTGGAGCTATAGGAGCTGTCTGCGGAACCGCAGCCGATGTAGTGGCTTATGGAGCCGCAGCCGAAGGAGATGCATGTGGAGGCTTGACCGATGTATCCTGTCGCGTCTGGACCTAACGTGTTTAATAAGCGAGTAAGAACTGTATATTATTCTAATTCATATCATTATCAAGTTATTTCGATACCCCATTTGGATATCTAGTTTGGAAAACCGTAGTTTATTTTAATTAGATATGTATGTATGATTAATCAAAGCTAAGTCTATAACCAAATAAGCTCAAGCTACGTACTAATATTGGATATGTTGATATCTATAATATGACATGATATTTTACTATTAAGTAGTATACATACCAGCATCTCCTTCAACTCCTGAACGGTGGCCTTCAAGCTCTCCAGTTCCTGCTGGACACGTCGCTCACTGGAGATGGAGGAAGTAACCGCCGGGGTGGAGTCCATCCTCATATGGGCCCTGCTAGGGTCCAGTCCCCGGCCTCTCTCCCAACCTCCGTGGTGCCCTCCGTGTGCGGCGTCCAGGACTGGGGTCAGCGGCGTCCAGGACTGGTCTCAGATCGCTCTGTCCAGTAAAATCGATCCCCGATGCCTCGGCCTGCTCAACCACCCGCTCCTACACCCACATTAAGCAATAAAATATAAGTATATCATTTAAATTTGAACCTTCCAAAACTAAAATTTCAAATAGGGGTTGAGTAAATATTAACACTTATACAATACTCCTGGGTAGCGACGTCGAGATATCGAAGCTCGCCCGTGGCAGGATTTGTCGAGGTGCCGTAGACGGCAAGATATGCGGACAGCACGCTCGGTGTACCATCTTGCGCCAGGGTCTGAGCTGTCTGCAATATTAGAAAATAACTCTTAATATTAGATATATTAGAAAATAACTCTTAATATTGCATTATATCACAAAGGCCGGTCTATTGTAATTTACCGATAACTCCATGGCTCGAGTAATATTCCTCGAGTCACCTGTATAAGTGGGGCGACCCCTCTTCGCCGACTTCCTATTCTCTATATTTTGAGCGGCCTGTTTCTGCACAACACATTCACATTTAGTTTTCTAATTAAGGAACACAAAAAAATAAATTATATACTAAACAATGAATTACATTTAAAATACATACCTATTTGCGTTGAGAGTCGAAATATTCGCACAATAGAGGCCATGTCTCTACGTCGAATCTCGCAAAGGCCGGAGTAGATAGGAGGGCCGCTCTCTCTGCCTCGGGGGTCGCCATCTGATTGACAGACTTTCTGCGTGTTCAAGTTTAATTACCGCAATCAGGACGGTTTCGCTTTGCAGCTAGCCGGATGAGTACGGGTCGATCCACAGAGAGATGTGAGTCTTTTTCTTAATGTTTTGACGAGTTAAGTCCAAATATGTTTGGGTTTGTTTGAGATTAGCTAATTGAAAATGAATGATAAGAGAACTTGTTAAGGGTAGGATTTGGTTGGTTTGAGTCAGGAGGATCGCTCACTTAATTCTTTTGCCACTTCTTAATATCGATGTTACGGTAATCGGCAACAACGGGGATTAGCACGACTAAGAGAAAACTTGCGAGTATAAGCTAGGCTTTCCAACACTTCGTTTCCTCTTTTTGGTCCTTGTCCGTCCGTTCTTGGCTCTTAGCCGCAACCTCAAGTTGATTCAACCACAACCGGTCTCACTAGGGTATCACCGCTATTATAAAGAATAGGGTGCCGTAGGGAGCGGATTGTGGATCAATTAATGGGAGTTCAAATCAAGATATTTGTCAAAGAGAAAAGTGCGGGAGATTTCCGTCTTTCAAACTTTCCGTTTCCTACCCTAACAAGTGAGAAATTACTCACCCATTAGAAAAGTTAAATGAAATGAAACAAAGAAAGAGGGTAATAAGAATTGAGGTAGAAAATCACAACTAGCTATTTGGGACCTCACTTAGGCAAGGATCACACTAAGCATCATGGTTGTAAGGATAACAGAAAATAGAAGAAAATTAAAACGACAATTTCAATAAATAACAACAGCTACGTTTATCAATTGAAATTACAAGCAACATAAGAAACCGAATTACAAATTACACATATAGAAAAAGAACACTTCTTGCATCCTTCACACTCAATAAAAATCTCTCATAAGCTTTAATGGAGGAAGATGGAGGAAAATACTCTTTTATTATAAACTAGATAAATTTAATACAAAAATTACACATGAAATTAAGCACACACTCTTGGTTCTGCTCTGGGCTATTTATTGGCCTGATTCTGAGAGTTTAGCAGTAAAATACAAGCCTACACATAATTACAGAAAACACCCCAAAATTTCATCAGATGATGACACGTGTCGACCGCGGATCCGCGGCCATAGTGGGGGTTTGGCCGCGGTTCCGCGGCTTGTTGGTGGCCAAACTCTGTCGGGTTGATTTCTGTGGTCTTGGTCACTTTTTTCCTGATGTTTGAAAACTTTAAACTGCATTAATTTCTCCAGAGGATCTTCAGATTTCTGGTCCAAGATTGCTTCTTCTCTTTTGACTTTTGCCTCTTTTGACTTCAAATCTTTGATTTAGTCACAAATGACGACTATTTTCGTCCCCTCTTCTGAACTGGTACGGGACGGATACTGGAACCCGGCTTTTATCTGTTTGTGACAGATGTTCTGGATTTTGCCGTAACTGCGGAGATTTTGTCGGATTTGTATTCTCTTGGACTGGAAACCTGTAATCTGTAAACATGCAGCAAGTACGGATAAAAAGCACCTACCTGTATGCAATGTGATCAAGAATGGGCGGTACAAATATACAAAATGCTGTGATGAACAAATACCCCCAAACTTATCTTTTGCTCGTCCCGAGCAAAACCATTTTATTCGCAAAAATTCCTAAGCTCACTTTCGCAGGGAACACGATTGCACTGAGCACGTGCAACAAGCCGTTAAACCTCTAGGTGTCCCTAGTAGGAGGAGTGTTGTCTCCTGAGGGTTTTCAGCGGATTACACCCACAAAATCCGATTAAATTGGCCGTCGACTCTAATCCTTTATTTCAGCATTCTAACCAAAAACTCTATTATCATTAACTTAGAAATCATTAACCCGTATTCTTCACACTTCCTTTTTATTTAACTTAAGATCCTATACGTCTAGCCAGTTTATAAAGCTTTCAGCATCTCCCGAGTTTTCCTTCTTAAGCGCAATCTCAAATCCGGAATTTTTATCCACTCTACTGAAGAAATAAACCCTATTTTTCATTCCTTATCTTTCCTCCAAACTCTGATTATATACCCCTACGTGTGTGTAATTGTCACCCCTACACTTGGAAATTCAGTTCAAGCTATAATACCCTTGCCTTAATACCTAGCACTACTTCTTTTTATTAATGATGGACGGTTTTGCTCATACATCTTTCATGCGACCATTAATGCTTCTTGAGGCACTAACGGCCGATTACTGAATGTGTGAACTTTAAAGCGTAAATAGCAGTTTCCAGGTCTTGACTTTATTCTATTTTTCTTTTTCTTTTCTTTTTTTTTCTTTTTCAAGACCGGATATATTTTTCAACATGCTCTTTTGGTGTTTAGCTTTAAATACCGTTTTTTCTTTCATACTAGGTTTTCAGGCAAGAGTATTTCTAGGTATCCTCTACTATTCCGAGTTTCAAGGTATGTGTGTTTTGTAGGGTATATATTTTCAAAAATTTGGACTTAAGATTCAGAATTATTTTTCAGAATTACTCTTCGAATAGAGCTTCAATAATTTTCCCTCATTTCGACTTCGCCTAAGAACTAGACTCAAAATTTGCTTATTTCAAAACAAACCGCTGGGGCGTATATTTTCTATAGTTATATTTCAAGGAAGGTTATTTTTAGGGTTTATAATTACTAAGTTTAAGATCTAGTAGTTTCTAACTAGTCAACTGTCATATTGGACTTGAGTCAGAAACAGTCAATAAATATTTTTTTTTCTTTTTTTTTAATTTTTGTTTTCATTTTCGAGTTTTTTTTTAAATTTTCTTTTTTTTGTTTTTTGTATTTTTCAATTTTTTTCAATTTTTTCAATTTTTCAATTTTTATTTATTTATTTATTTATTTTTTAAAATGCAATGCAGAAAAGATAAATTTTTACAGCGTGCAGAATTTAAACATGCAAAGTAAAAACAAATATTTACATAAAAGATAAATAAAACATGCAGATGCAATGCAAGGATAACTATTTACAATCCAATCCCTCCCCCAAACTTATTGATGGCAGTGTCCTCACTGCCCCCTGCGTCGTCTCCTAGACGCTGCTTCACTCGTCCCTGGTTCACTAGTCTCTGCCCTAGGGGCCCTGGATCTCGACCTTGATCTGTCCTCTCGTGCCAATAGGGTGGCCATTCCTTGTTCGAGGTTTGTCAATCTCTGATCGAAGTTTGTCATCATTCCCATCATTCTTTCTACCCCCCTATGTGTTCGTCTAAGTATGCGCGCTTGCGCAGCGGGGGTGAGCTCTTCATCGCTCGCTGTGGAGCTCGAGCTGGATGTTTTGGCCATTACATGCTCGGCCGGCTCGGTGCGTGACCATATATCATGGAGTCTAGTGTAGGATGTTGAAACACCTTCAAGAAGTGGTCGAATGGGTGTTCCAGCATGCATGTGTATTGCAAACTTGTCAGAAGGGATGAAATGGCGACACAGTTGTGTCACCAACATAGGGCACGGATGGTTGGCTGAACCTTTACCAGCATCAATCGACTGAAGTGACACCGTGCACATGTCATAACTTGGGTTTTTGGTCATTAATGTGTGCACAATGTGTAGTGAGGGTGTGAAAAATGTCGTATTGTGTGAGCTGCCAAATATGTTATTTTGTGCCCATCGGCACATTGTCAGCACATTCGCGTAAAGTGTACGCGCCTGAATCCCTTTTCTCGGCTCCCTATAACAATCGTTTCCCCTCAACGGGGTGTAATCCTCAAACTGGAGGGGCTGGTCATGGGCGGGTATTCGCGGAATCAACGTGACTTCATGAATGAAGTCCCTATCTATTCTAATTTCTTGATCTCCCTAAAATAAACGAATAAACCCGTATTTTTGAAAACTATCCTCCTCCATGTTATCATAGAATCGTTCGACTAGATCCGGAAGCGCGAATGCATTCGGATGGTTATACAAGAGATAATTCCATCCGTGTTTCCGGATCTCGTCGCCGAAATAGCTTCCATAAACGTTATGTTCAAACATTTGTGAAAAATTTCTCTCATATTGGAAATGTGGATCCATTTATAAAATTTCAGAATTCTACAGATCAGAAAAGACAGGGGAAGAGATCAAACCTCCTCTGGAAAAATTCCAGAGGGCAAGTCTGCTAGGCGGCGGCGGAAGCGCGGCGGCAGAGGGGGTCCGGCGGTGGTTCAGCGGCGGAAGGAGGAGATCGGCGCTGGAATTTTTCTGTGGCGGCTAGGGTTTCAGATGGGGATTTGTTTGAGGCAGAAGAAAGGCTGAAGGGTGGTAGAGATGTATTTATAGGGGTTTTTGGTTATTTACACTTAAACCCCTGTAAATAGAATAATGAAAAAGAATTATTTACAAATATATATATATATATATTTTTTTTTTTTTTGAAAATTTTTATTTTATGTTTTTATTTTTTTTATTTGTTTTTATTTATTAGTGGAAGTTTTCCAGGCATACAAAAAAACAAAATTGTATTTACATACCCCCAAACTTATTTGAAACAGTGTTTCCACTGTTTTTGGCTGGATTATCGAAGTTCAGGTGTAGGGGGAGGAAGATTATGCAGGGTAAACCGGCTCCTGTAAGAACATCGGCTCCTCTGTTGGTTCGGCGCTAAGGTACGGTTTTAGTCGATGTCTGTTCACTTTGAAAAATGAACCGTCCTTTGGATTCTCCAAATCCACAGCGCCATGCGGATACACATTCCGCACAAAATACGGCCCTTTCCAGCGAGATCTGAGCTATCCTGGATGGAAGTGTAGCCGGGTGTCGTAAAGCAGTACCTGCTGACGAGGTACGAAGGTTTTGCGCACAAGGTGTTTATCATGAAACACCTTCGTTCGATTCTTAACGACAACCGCGTTATCGTAAGCCTCATCCCTAAGCTCGCTCAGTTCGTTCAGTTGCAGCTTCCGATGGCTGCCCGCATCTTCTAGAGACAAATTTAGCTCTTTTATCGCCCAAAATGCGCGATGCTCTATTTCGACAGGAAGGTGGCAAGCTTTTCCGTATACAAGCCGATAGGGAGACATGCCAAGGTTGGTCTTATAAGCGGTTCGGAAGGCCCAAAGGGCATCAGTGAGTTTCAGCGACCAATCCATACGGTTCTTGGAAACCGTCTTCTCCAGTATCTGCTTGATCTGCCGATTTGAAACTTCGGCTTGCCCACTTGTTTGGGGGTGGTAGGGCGTGGATAGCTTATGATTAATGGAATATTTCCGCATCAAGGCTTCGAAAGTCTTATTGCAGAAATGAGTTCCATTGTCGCTAATAATTGCTCGGGGGTGCCCAAAACGGGAGAAAATGTTTTCTTTAAGGAACCGAACGACAACCTTGTTGTCGTTAGTCCGGCTAGGCACAGCCTCGACCCATTTAGAGACGTAATCAACAGCTAGAAGGATGTACAAGTTCCCGAAAGAGCTGGGAAACGGCCCCATGAAATCTATCCCCCAAACATCGAAAATCTCCACAACCAAGATTGGTTGGAGCGGCATCTCGTTCCTCCGGGATATCCGGCCCATGTGTTGGCACCGGGAGCAAGTCTTGCAATTGTCATGAGCGTCTTTGAAGAGTTGTAGCCAGTAGAAACCACATTGCAAGATCTTCTCAGCTGTCTTTCTGGGGCCAAAATGCCCGCCACATGCTTGGTCGTGGCAAAACGACAGCATACTCTTGAATTCATCGTCAGGAACACACCGACGAATAATCTGGTCAGGACAGTACTTGAACAGACATGGTTCGTCCCAGTAAAAATGTTTTACTTGGGATAAGAAGCAAAGTCTGTCCTGACTTGACCATTCAGTAGATAGTAACCCTGTGGCCAAATAGTTCACAATATCTGCGAACCAGGGTTCGCAAGATACCGTCAAGAGCTGTTCATCCGGGAAAACGTCGTTTATCGGAATTGGAAGCGAAGGCGAAGAAGGAAGTCGTGAGAGATGGTCGGCAACTACGTTTTCACATCCTCGTTTGTCCTTAATGACCAGGTCAAACTCTTGAAGCAAGAGGATCCAACGTATTAGCCGAGATTTCGCATCTTTCTTCATTAAAAGATGGCGCAGAGCAGAATGGTCTGTGTATACAATGACTGGAGAGCCGATGAGGTAGGGCCTGAACTTTTCTAAAGCAAATACAACAGCCAAGAATTCCTTCTCAGTTGTTGTATAATTGAGTTGGGCGTCGTTCAGGGTTCGGCTTGCATAATAGATTACGTGCGGCATCTTGTTGATGTGTTGTCCTAGGACAGCACCAATGGCAAAGTCGGATGCATCGCACATAATTTCAAATGGGTGCGTCCAGTCAGGTGAAGATAGAACGGGAGCAGAAGTGAGTGAGCTTTTCAATGACTCGAACGCAGTCATACAGCTCGAGTTGAAGTCGAATGGCATGTCCTTGGCCAACAAGAGAGTCAAGGGCCTAGCAATCTTGCTAAAGTCCTTGATGAACCGTCTATAGAAACCGGCATGGCCAAGGAAGGCTCGGATGTCTCTGACGCAACTGGGAGGAGGAAGATTGGAAATGACCTCAATCTTCGCTTTGTCAACTTCTATGCCATTCTGCGAAATGATATGTCCTAAGACAATACCTTCTCGCACCATGAAGTGGCATTTCTCCCAATTCAAAGTGAGGTTCTTGTCCTTACATCGGGTAAGGACAGCGTCAAGATGCAGCAAACACTCATCAAAGGAATCGCCAAAAATGGAGAAATCGTCCATGAAGATTTCCAGGAATTTTTCCACCATGTCTGAAAAGATTCCCATCATACACTGTTGGAAGGTAGCGGGTGCATTGCATAACCCAAAGGGCATGCGACGATATGCAAACGTGCCGAAAGGACAAGTGAATGTGGTCTTGTCCTGGTCTTTTTCGGCGATGGGAATTTGATTATAGCCGGAGTAGCCATCAAGAAAGCAGTAGTACTCGTGTCCGGCCAATCGTTCAAGCATTTGGTCAATAAAAGGTAGCGGAAAGTGGTCCTTCCGTGTCGCGGCGTTGAGTTTTCTGTAATCGATGCATACTCGCCACCCAGTTTGGGTGCGAGTAGGGATTAACTCGTTCGCCTCGTTGGTAATGACCGTTATACCTGATTTCTTGGGGACAACGTGAATGGGGCTAACCCACTGGTTATCAGAGATAGGGTAAATGATTCCACTATCCAGACATTTTACGATTTCCTTCTTCACAGCCTCCTTCATGACTGGGTTGAGACGTCTTTGTGGGTCCCTGGCTGGTTTGGCATCATCCATCAGATGAATGTGATGTTCAACGATCAGGGGACTAATCCCCTTGATGTCCGCCATGGACCAGCCAAAAGCTTGGCTATTGCTGTGCAAGACCGCCAGAAGGGCTTTCTCTTGCTCGGGAGCTAGAGAAGCCGAGATGATGACAGGGAGGGTCTCGTTGTCACCCAAGTAAGCGTACTTAAGGTGAGACGGCAAAGGCTTGAGTTCGAGCGTTGGAGGTGAAACGATTGAAGGCAAGATCGGTGAAAAGGTCTCGAACTCAAAGGACTCCAGCAAAGGTTCAAAACGAGTGTAAGCGACCGAGTTAGATGGTTCATGTAACTCATCCGGAAATTCGAAGGATTCAAACTCGGGTTTTGAGCGGCTAAGATCGTTCGAGAACGTAAAACACTCGTAGTCTTTGTCGAGTGCAGAAACAGCAGCAGGTTCGAAGAGGAACGCACTAGTGGCGTCAAAGTTATCGTGATCAAACAGAAACTCCTCGAATTCACACTCTTCTGAGGTGATCTCCTGGATTGAGCAGACGTCTAGTATATGAGTATTAGGTTCAGAGGGCTGATTCCCCAACCTAAAAATGTTGAGTTCAATCGTCATATTTCCGAAAGATAGGTTCATAGAACCATTGCGACAATTGATCACAGCATTTGAGGTTGCGAGGAATGGGCGACCGAGTATCACCGGAATTTGGTTCCGGGGGTTAGCTACAGGCTGTGTGTCTAATACAATGAAGTCAACGGGGAATATGAAGTCCCCGACTTTGATTAACACATCCTCTAGCTCACCCCTAGGATGGGTGATCGATCGGTCGGCCATTTGGAGAGTGCAGTGCGTGGGTTTCAGCTCTCCTATTCTTAGTTGATCGTATACTGAGTACGGAAGCAGGTTAACACTGGCACCAAGATCTAATAGTGCGCGGTTGATGTTCTTATCCCCAATGGTAATAGAAATAGTAGGACAGCCAGGGTCCTTCCTTTTTTGTGGTAAAGATTGGGTAAGGGCATCACTCACAGCACTGGCCAAGAAAACTTTCTTTGGTACCTGAGACTTCCTCTTTTTCGTGCACAAGTCCTTTAAGATTTTCGCGTAGGATGGGACTTGTTGGACGGCATCTAAAAGAGGAATGTTAATGTTAACCTGCTTAAATAATTCCAGAATCTTCTCCATTTGAGGATTTTGTTTATTAGACCTCAACCGGTTTGGAAATGGGACGTTTTGAAAATTGGTTGAGTCTAAAGCTGGAGGAGGAGATTGTGGAGTTAGAACGGATCCCAGAACAGGTGTTTTCGTGGAGTGAGGATTGGGTCCATTCAAAGTAGAAGAAGAGGAAGAAGAGCCTTGTGAAGAACGGAGAATAGGCTCAGAAGACGATGAAGTAGGAGAAGAAGAAGAAGAAGCGACCGGGGTGTCATCGTTGATCCGTGTGCCAATGTTGTTTTGCAGCATCCTTCCCGATCTCAATGTGGTCACGGCACTCACATTATGGTTTTGTTGTTCAAGAGCAACATGTGCATTATGTGGGTGACCGGGATTTGGAAGTGGCTGGGAAGGGAGCTTCCCCTTCTCTCGCTCGCTTAAGGCCGCATTCAGCTGTGCAATCTGGGCCTCGATGGTCTTGATGCTTTGCCCGTGGGCGGCAGTGTGTTACACTAAGGACTGAATGGAAGACTGGATGTTTGCGGTGGATTGTGTCGATTGTTTAATGAACGCCTCCAGACTTCGTTCGAGCGAGGAAACCTTATCGTTGTTTGACGGAACAAAGTTGTTAGGTGGAAAAGAATTGTTGGGTGCAAAGTTGTTCGTCTGATTTTGAAAAGGTTGGGGTTGGAAGGGCTGCTGAAATTGATGTTGAGTTTGTTGTTGCGCTTGTTGTTGCGGCGGAGGGGGCCTCTGGAAATTGTTGCCCTGGAATTGATTCTGATTCTGATTCTGATTCCAGGCGAAATTGGGATGGTTCCTCCAGCCGGGATTGTACGTGGAAGAGTATGGATCATTCCTCGGTCTTTGCTGAAAAGCAGCATTAACCTGATCCTGTCCCTGAGATGGTGGATTGTAAGGACACTCTTCGGTTAAGTGAGAAGGATCGGAACAACAAGCGCAAATGGTACGAATGGGAAGAACAGGGCTAGGAGCAGGAGAAGAAAATTTGCTTTTTATCGCTTCAAGCTTTCTCGTTATTGCAGCCATTTCAGCTTTCATCGCAATAGAGACGTCAAGTTGGTGAATTCCTACCCTAGACTGACCGGTAGAAGTGGATGTAGAAGAAGATGAAGAAGTCGGTCTGGTGCTCTCCCACTGTAGCGTTTGCTCCGCAAGGTCGTCGAAAAACTGCCGAGCTTCCTCGTTAGATTTCGATAGGAAGTGGCCCTGACAAATGGTTTCCAACAACTGTTTGGTTGCTGGGTTCAGGCCTTCGTATAAGGTTTGGCAAAGTTGCCATCTCTCGATACTGTGGTGAGGACACTGAACAAGAAGGTCTTTGTACCGGTCAAAGCATTTCCAGAAGGGTTCAGAAGGAAGCTGGGAGAATTGATTGATTTCATTGCGGATCCTTGCGGTTTTATGATTCGGATAAAACTTTTTGAGAAACGCTTTAACAAACTCGTCCCAACTGGTTATGGAGTGGGAAGTGGTGCTATACAGCCATTTTTCCGCAAGATCGCATAAAGTGAATGGAATGACTCGTAGACGTATAGTATCGTCCGACAGTTGGGTGGTTTTCATCATGGCACACACGTTTTGAAATTTATTAATGAAGATATAGGCATCTTCAGATTCAAGCCCGTGAAATCGTGGAAGCATGTTGATGAAGTGAGGCTTAATTTCAAAATTATCCCCATTGGCCGGTGGAAGAGAAAGGCAGGTGGGGAGTGCAGAACGGGTGGGATAGAAACGATCCTGGAGCGCAATTCGCTGCGGCGCTACAACAGACGGTGGTGGTGTGTTATTGGTCTCCATAGGAGGTGGAGCCAATCCAGGGGTAGTCAAAGAGATGTTCGGATTAAATCCTGACATCGCGGAAGAAGAGGTTGGTGATGGTGAAGGTGAAGAAGTATGAACAGAATTCCGGTCAACGTTGGTGTTGTCCGGCAAAGGTAAGGGTGAAAGAGGCGTGGACAGAGTATCGACGTCTGAGTCGATTGCGCAGTCGGTGGCGACTAACGTAACGCGGACTAGGCGGGCGTTAGTGTCCCGAGTCCAAGCGGACATATACTAAACGAGTTTAGTATAGTCAAAGCGAAGAAGGTGAGGGTAAGAAAACGTCAATGGAGAAAGGTGATGGGTGGTGGAGTGAAAAATGGAACGTGGCGACAAAGGGTAAGTTTTTATAAAAGTTTTTGATTTTTGATTTTTTCTTTTTTTAGAAAGAGTTTTGCAGAGATATGTATAGATTTACGGCTTTAAGTAATTACAAACAAGATATGCACAATCACTCCTAGATCTAGGGTCACCTAGGTCTGCTAGACCTGCTCCAAAACTTGATTGTCGAAGCAAAACTGTGTCGAGAAACAGGCTCAAGATACACTGATTACGAGGCCAGGTAAGTGCAGAGATAAGGGGAGGTTTTCCAACGCTTTCGCGAAGTTCCTTAATTATGTAACCCTTTCTCTTTTGGCGGTTGCGCCGTTAACACTTTCCTAGACACCCCGTAAACAATATACCGTTAAGCGAGGTTCTAAACACGGTTTAACTTCTCCTAATGAGCGTGAAGTCCTTAGGGCTGAGTCTAGTATTTTTTTTAATTAACAATGGTCAGTGCATATGCTTTTTTGTGATTTTTTTGGGGTCCTGGGAAGGGTGATGAAATCCCCACCCAATCTGAATTGGTTTCAAGCCCCTTAAAGCCCGTATTAATGAATGCAAAGCGGTAACAAATCAACAGCAAACAATTTTTTTTATTTTTTTTTATTTTTAGCGTGGCGCAAAGAATCCTGCACAAGAACAGTTTATTGGAAGGGGGAAAGAATTCGTGCAAAGAATGCTGCAGAAAACACAGTTCAGTGGAGTTCAGAGGAGTTGAGAAGAGGGTTGGGATACTCACAGAGGATTTTTGGTTTTCGCCTTGATCCGCCGCGGTGTAGCCGCGAGATATGGGTCTAACTCCCCACGACTTTGGCACTGAACTTGAAATTCTCCCTTTCCTGCACTCTTGAACAAAGAATAAGATGATTTTTACAGTATATTATTTTTTCGTTTTTTGGTTATAGTTATATTCACAAATTAACCCGAAATTACACAAAGAAATAAACTACCGTCTTCCCGGCAACGGCGCCATTTGATTGACAGACTTTCTGCGTGTTCAAGTTTAATTACCGCAATCAGGACGATTTCGCTTTGCAGCTAGCCGGATGAGTACGGGTCGATCCACAGAGAGATGGGAGTCTTTTTCTTAATGTTTTGACGAGTTAAGTCCAAATATGTTTGGGTTTGTTTGAGATTAGCTAATTGAAAATGAATGATAAGAGAACTTGTTAAGGGTAGGATTTGGTTGGTTTGAGTCAGGAGGATCGCTCACTTAATTCTTTTGCCACTTCTTAATATCGATGTTACGGTAATCGGCAACAACGGGGATTAGCACGACTAAGAGAAAACTTGCGAGTATAAGCTAGGCTTTCCAACACTTCGTTTCCTCTTTTTGGTCCTTGTCCGTCCGTTCTTGGCTCTTAGCCGCAACCTCAAGTTGATTCAACCACAATCGGTCTCACTAGGGTATCACCGCTATTATAAAGAATATGGTGCCGTAGGGAGCGGATTGTGGATCAATTAATGGGTGTTCAAATCAAGATATTTGTCAAAGAGAAAAGTGCGGGAGATTTCCGTCTTTCAAACTTTCCGTTTCCTACCCTAACAAGTGAGAAATTACTCACCCATTAGAAAAGTTAAATGAAATGAAACAAAGAAAGAGGGTAATAAGAATTGAGGTAGAAAATCACAACTAGCTATTTGGGATCTCACTTAGGCAAGGATCACACTAAGCATCATGGTTGTAAGGATAACAGAAAATGGAAGAAAATTAAAACGACAATTTCAATAAATAACAACAACTACGTTTATCAATTGAAATTACAAGCAATATAAGAAACCGAATTACAAATTACACATATAGAAAAAGAACACTTTTTGCATCCTTCACACTCAATAAAAACCTCTCACAAGCTTTAATGGAGGAAGATGGAGGAAAATACTCTTTTATTATAAACTAGATAAATTTAATACAAAAATTACACATGAAATTAAGCACACACTCTTGGTTCTGCTCTGGGCTATTTATAGGCCTGATTCTGAGAGTTTAGCAGTAAAATACAAGCCTACACATAATTACAGAAAACAACCCAAAATTTCATCAGATGATGACACGTGTCGACCGCGGATCCGCGGCCATAGTGGGGGTTTGGCCGCGGTTCCGCGGCTTGTTGGTGGCCAAACTCTGTCGGGTTGATTTCTGTGGTCTTGGTCACTTTTTTCCTGATGTTTGAAAACTTTAAACTGCATCAATTTCTCCAGAGGATCTTCAGATTTCTGGTCCAAGATTGCTTCTTCTCTTTTGACTTTTGCCTCTTTTGACTTCAAATCTTTGATTTAGTCACAAATGACGACTATTTTCGTCCCCTCTTCTGAACTGGTACGGGACGGATACTGGAACCCGGCTTTTATCTGTTTGTGACAGATGTTCTGGATTTTGCCGTAACTGCGGAGATTTTGTCGGATTTGTGTTCTCTTGGACTGGAAACCTGTAATCTGTAAACATGCAGCAAGTACGGATAAAAAGCACCTACCTGTATGCAATGTGATCAAGAATGGGCGGTACAAATATACAAAATTCTGTGATGAACACCATCCACAGGGAGTAGCAGTCGGCCTTCAGCTCATTCCTATTGTATCGGACCTTGGTCTGCATGTTCTTCATCAGGCCATTGTACGGAGCATGAAGGTCGAGCACCCTCCCATGGTGATCAGGGTCGGGTACAGGCTGAAAATCGTAATCCAACTGAAAATACAAAAAAAAAACATTGTTATTAGATTGCAAGTGTTAATAATAAATATATTGGCTAAATCAAATGAAAATATATATTAATACCCGAGCTTGATCAAAGAAGAGGGCGAATGAGCACCGGTGCTGCTCGCCCCACTCAACGTGAAGTGGATAGTTCTTCACGAGCCGGCTCTCATCCCCATATACCGGCCGAACCACTCGGCATGAGGACCGGTATAGCGATAATCAAGGGTAAAAAAAAGGGGAATGCTGCCTCCCCCTAGCTCTGTCAGGCCTCAGCCTATGGGACTGATTCGGGCCTCGAGTCCCCCTCTGGGGATAGGGAGGCTCTGCGTCTGCAAGAAATATCAAGACAATCAATATTAAGACAAAGCTGTATTAAGAAATCAAGGTTAAACGAAAATTGAAGTGTGATATGTACCTCCGGTGACTAAAGCACGAGCCTGGGCCCGGGCAGCAGCACGAGCGGGACGATAGTTCCTCCGGTGAGGAACAGCCGGTGTCCCGGATGCGGACGCATCCCCTCCAACTAGAAAATAAACATTGATGCTGAATTTACATGAAGTTCATATTTATTCTATAGAGCATATGTAAAATGAATAAATATTTTATATTTATTCATACTAACCTACAGACGATGCGGAAGGTACGGAAGTGGCAGGAGTGGCCCCTGCGTCAGATGTGGACGCACCACTTATAATTAGACAATTAAAAATAGATTATATAAGTAATTACAAAAAGAATATGTAGATCAATAATATAACATTCTAAATCAATATGCATGTACTATAGGATATATAAACATACCCACAGGTGCGGTGGTGTCACCACCTACAGCTAGACAATAATAAAAATTACTATCTAAGTAAGAGCAAAAGGAATGCGTGTATATTTATGATATAGCATTTTAAATCAATATACATGCACTATATGATATATAAACATACCTGGAGGAGCGGGAGTGGCCTCTGTCCCTGATGTGGATGCATCACCAACAACTAAACAATTAAACATTGACAATATAAGTAATTTTGACATAAACAGGCATGAATATCTATAATATTACATTTAAAATGGATATACTTGTAATATACCTGGAGGTGTGGCAAAGTCCACACGGAAGGAGGCGTCCGAAGGGATCTCCGATCTGGGTGCAAGACCTGCCCTCTGAAGCTCCCTACGCAGCTCTCCGGGCGGCAGAACCGCTCTGCCTCTACCTATGCCGGTGCCGCGGCTGGAGCTCCTGCCGTCCCTCGCTGCTCCCGTCATCGTCATCAAATCTAGATAAACGGTTCGTGGATGCATTACACAATCATTAGAAGTATTGACTATATATGTATAGATCGTAAAATGTGAAGTAATAATATAACATTACTGATAACCTTTTTCGTTTCGTGGGCGCATTATACATATCTACTTGGATTTCATCGTCGATGTCATTTCTAACCCACGTAACTTCATGATCGGCCGAAGACAACCTGTCCTTCGAAACAGACGGTCGGAGCACTCTAAGCCTTCTCTCTTCTTCATCCTCATCACTGTCCTCGAATTCTGAGACATCGTAGACATCCCTGGGTTTTCATCGGCATAACACTCCATCCCGGATGCTTCAAACACTGTGAGTAGTATACTTGGAATGCTTGGTTCGGAAAGATAAACAGATCTTCCTGACCGTAAAACCGAAGTGTGTTCACACTGGTTAATCCATATTCATCTTTCCAAGTCCTAAGATTGCTTCTCCACTTATCCGTATCGGTTCGCGTATCGTACCAAGTACACTGGAATATATAAAAGAGTTTTGATCTTTCGGGATAGTGGATACCGAGTATACAATTTAAGTACCCATAATAAATCACACCGTCCGATCCTACCGTCGCAATCCCACTATTCTGAGTGGTTCTAGATGTTTCTATGTCTTTAACTTCGAATTTGTATCCAAGGACACCAAATACTTTGTAATATGCAACCTCCATACTAGGAAATTGAGCTAAACATCTTGAATCACTCTCAAATGATGCAGACAAGTTCGGATCGTGGATCTAACAAAACAAATTTTACCAAAAATACATAACGATACAAGTTTAGATTAAAACTGATAGCAATAAAATGTTATTCGAATAACTTACATGATCTATGACCCAATCATAAAAATTATCCTGATGATATTTTTCCAATCGTTCTTCGTTCCAATCAGGATGCCCCTCACATACCTCATTAAAATGAATTCTGTTTTCGATAAATAATGGTGACATTAATATTATATCATTTTATATATACAAAAACACAAATATAACAATTAATCCAAAAAAACTTACTCTCTAATTTGTTCAAGACATGCGCAATTAAGGAAGATAAACCGGTATATCTTGTTGATAAACATAGTGTCTACCCTCTTATAATCGGCTTTACCATATGGCCCGTCTTGAATTCTTCGAGGCCGGTTAAGTCCTGTCTCAATGTTCTCGTCCAGATAGCGGGAACAAAATATGGTTGCTTCATCAAGAAGATAAGCTTGCATGATAGAACCCTCTGGTCGATTTTTATTGCGTATATACTTTTTAAGAGTGTAGAGGTACCTAATGAAAATATGTTGAATAAATAAATACGGGCATACATGACAACAATAATTTTAAAAATTGCGCGAAATGAAAAATTACACGTACCTCTCGACGGGATACATCCATCGATATTGTACCGGTCCGGCTAATTTAGCCTCAGTTGCAAGATGAACCGTCAAGTGTATTTGTGTTTGCATCGTATGTCTCTACACCATCAATAAACAAAGATTTCAACTCCTCGATCAGAGGTCGGAGATAGACGTCGATATTGTTTCCCGGTGAGTTTGGTCCGTTGATAAGAAGAGGTATCATAAAATTATGATTGGTCCATAGCCAACCAAGGCAACAGATTATAAATTATCATTACAACGGGCCATGTGCTGTGACTTCCAGCTATATAGTTGAATGGGCAGAAGCCATCACTAGCCAGTCCGAGCCGGACATTGCGAGGATCGCTACTGAATATTGCGAGCCTCTAATCGAAATCCTTCCATGCTGGTGAATCTCTTGGATGGCTCATTTTTCCATCTTCACTTGGAGGAGCACGGTGATACCAAATCATTACCTCGGCTGTTTTCTTGCACCTGAATATCCTTTATAGCCTCTGTGTTATGGGAAAGTATCGTGCTATCTTGACAGGTATATCATGCTTCTTATCAGAATCTTTCGGTTTATACCTAGCCTCTCTGCATGTTGGACACTCTTTCAAATCTGAATTCTCTTTCTGGTACAACATGCAATTTTTAGGACATGCTTGAATCTTCTCGCACTTTAGACCCAAATCAGACATCATCTTCTGGGCTCCATACCAGCTGTCGGGCATGTTATTTCCCGGGGCATAGAATCTTTCAAGAACGAAAGAAGCATATTGAATGACTTGTTGCTCCATCCATTTAGGCACTTAATCTGGAAAAGTTGGATGAACCATGAGAGGGTGGAATACTTCGCATTCTCATAAATTGGTTTTCTAGCATCATTCATGAAATTTTCATATTTATCCGCACGCGGTCCTTGACCAGAAGGAATTGTTGGAGATAATGCCCTCAGAGTCAATTATTAGGTCACAGGTACGTGATTGTAATGATTGAGGGAGGACCTATCCCGGTAGGACAGTCTTACTCGAGATGATGGTATGCTATCTGGTTTACCTTTATCATCGTGTACTGCTTTAGGTGACCTGACACGTCGCTATTACACGTTGATAGAGCCCCTAGGATTCTTGCTTGACCACCAGCAGTATGAGGGCGATCATATAAGTGGGAGCTGGGGGTCTACAAGCATATCCTTAAAAGGTCCCTAGTCGTGGGAGTTTCGAGACTGGGCATCGATACTCCATTAGTAGACTAGTGTATACAGTCGAGACCCCGACGAGGGGCGGTGGCCGGTCTCACAAGCCACTGGTGTCAGTTGGATCACCTAAGATGTATACAGGTGCTCATTGGGTTATGAGTACACCGGACAGGACTCGCCGGGAACATGCTAGTTGGTCATATACCAGACGTCAGATGGCAGTTCCCTGGTGACATGTGTGCAGGTTAGTTCATCGACCTGGGGATCGTCATTTGTCTCGTGTGAGTTCCCACTGTACTTTGATTACTGCCCTACCATGGCTCAAAGGAGTCGTGCAAACAGGTTTTAGTTGGGTACAGTCCCGAGCCACATGGAGGCAGTGAGCGTATCTTCAGGGGTTCGTCTCTCCCGGTATTGGGGGTGAGGTCGTGCTGTGTCTAGGAGAGCCATTACACAAAGTCCTTGGCCAAGGCAAGGAGATTTACTGGTAGGTATTCCAGTAGTATCTCAGGGTGTTCTGGGCTACACTCCGACACGACTTGTACCGCTTTTGGGGGTCTGACTTTTACCAACCCCCTAGGCCCGCCATGCGATACTCATAGACGAACGGACCGGACTGCACGGATATTGTCACTGACAGGCTCAGTTGGGTGTCGGGGTGAGCTTCCTCATCGACGTCCCATTTGGTCAATAGCTGGTGGCCCGTTACGTATTGGCTTATACCTCTGACGGGCTAGTGGTTAAATCCACAGCCATAGTATTGACGAGTCTTTAGAGTCCACCACACTTTCAGTTACTCAGCTTTCGGGCGAAACGCTGTAGAGGCCGTATGGAGATATGGCAGGGTCCGATCAGATACGTGCGGTATTGCACGGATCAGGATCGGACAGTTTTGTACTAGTAGCCGTATAGGTATATGGCAGGGTTCGATCAGATACGTGCGGTATTGCACGGATCAGGATCGAACGGATATTACTAGCCGGCTTTGGTTTAAGCCGGTCCTAGTTTAGTACAGTGTAGATTTTGTCTTTTTGCATTTGTATCCGGACGGAATACAGATGCGGGTGTGTATGCACAGTATCGGGGTTTTCCTGTAATTTATTACGGGACCAGTTTTTCTGGAGTTGCCAGTTTGCATTCCGTTCCGGCCGGTTTTCGTTTGTTCTTTCCCGGCCGGACTTTTCCGATGGAGGGGGTAATTTGCAGTTTTGCAAATTACTTTTGTGGAGGGGTTTTATTGCATATATATTGATTATGATGGCTTTCTTTTCTTTGCACCATGCTTGCTTTGACTTGTGATTTGAGTGGGTATGGGTTTGATGTGAGTTGAAGCATGCTTGCATGTTTCTTTGTCTTGGTTGTGGTCACCCCTTCTTCACTCCTACACTCACCTCCCTTCATCACATATATCCATTCTTTCCTCCACCAATTTCTTTGATGAAATTGGCCGGCCACTTTAGTGAGGAGGAGAGAAAAATGAGAGATTCATTTTGTGCTTCATTTTGATCATCTCATTTGGCTTGCAAAATTGGTAGATTCATTTCCCTCCAAAGTTCAATCTTCATTCCTCCATCCAAAGGCAACAAACCCCAAAGAGACAAGTAGCCTCTACACTACACTTCCTACAGCAAATCTTGGACGCGTCGATTCGCCAGCTTCGCGCCCGAGTTGCCTCGGTATTGAGGTGGGAGCCCGTAAAAGCTACAGGCGATGTGGTGCCCTTTCCGACGAGGAGGAGACGGACGGAGATCCCGCGAGGAGATCGGAGTGGAGATGAAGACCGGAGGACTTGGATCGTCGGTATACATCTCTTCCCTTTCTTTTTAGTAGCGTAGACTAGTTAATGGTTCGATCTGGAGTTTAGTGCGCGGTGGTGCCGGTTTGCAAAGTCCGCAAAATTTAAGTTTATCACCGTTTCCGCATTCCGGCGTCGGATTGACGGCCGGGGCGTCGCCGTGCACTTACAGTGGTATCAGAGCCTCGCCATTAACTTAGTCTAACTTTGTGTAATGTGTTTGCATTTCCGATCGATCAAAAAGTTCCAAAACTGCATTTTAGTTCGCATCAGTTTCTGTTGAAAATTTTTGGTCTCGAAAAATTTTTCAGGTTATAAAATATTGATGTACTGGAAAATCTAAGAGTTCTGTAAAAATTTGACGAAGTAACTCCACAGTTGGAGCGCGGAACCGCCGCGAAAACCACCTTTGTGCGGCCCTTCCGCCGCGCACTATTCACATCACTTCACCATTTTTTTACAGAGGCCTTCTGGGCTTAAAATATGGGCTTTGGAATATTAAAGTTGGGCCAATTGTTTCTGTGAGTGCTACAGTTTTCTTTGGGGCCCACTTGTTAATTGTTTGATCAATCGGAAATTTTTTAAACACATTTTTCACAGTATTTACATTATATCTGCGACCGTGAATGTCACTCGATCGGTAAATCCGGTCTAACTGCTATAGCCCGGTTAGACGGATTTGCGAACGTGACTTTCACGTTGATGTTCTATGTATTTGCTGTGATGTTGCGGATCGGTCGTGGGGATAGCCTGGATGCAATGCTAGTACTGTGTTGTCGTATTATGTACATTTGATATTGCGGGGCGAGCGTCCGACATGTGGACTGCCGTCACTGCCTGTTTGTATTATTATTTTGGGGCACGACCTGGTTGCGGTCGATGTACCCGGTGTATGTATATTTTACTTTCTGTACTAGGATTGCCCCGCGGAGGGGTGCACGGATAGCCGGGTTCTGGAGGGCAACAAGCCCGCATCTCATGGCATTGAGACGGAGGGGGCTTCACTCTAGGATTGGCGGGCTATTCGCCGCACTCGTAGGGGGTACAGGTTGACCCAGGAGGGGTGCCCAAGTTGCCGGATTCCGTGAAGTGCTGGGTGGTCCATTCACGGCGCTGAAGGGGGCTGCCTCGCTTCAGGTTTTGGCGGGTGACTTGCCGCGCCCGTAGGGGTCTAGGATTTCATTGCACAGGCTATCCACACGACCAGGGGAACGTCGGGTTTCAGTAGTGGCTCTGTGAAACCCGGGGATCCCAGATATCTGTATTGTTCTGTGATGCTGTACATTTCTGTGATGTTGCGTTTTATTCACGCCTTGAGCGAAATACTATATATTGGTATATATATTAGTAGATGTTGTATATGTTTTTCATCCACGCTAGTCCAGTCCCCGCTCTGCCGTTAGTTAGCTAACCTAACGGGTGATGACGGGACCCAGTGGCGAATGCAGATGGCATATACGTACGTCAGTATATTTTCGTTCTTTGTGGTGTGATCAATTGATGGGACTGCATTGATTCGGATCAATGCAAGTTAAACAAACCTAATCTGATGTTGTTGGAACATTTTTTCAAAAAGCTGTTATTGCAAGGACGTTCACTTTTGTTTTGCATCGTGGTATTCATTTGGAATATCCTGCTCCTCAGTCGACGAGGCAAGGGCCGAGATCCCTTCACCGGGAGTGACCCCTTGGACAGAAGTTTGCGTCAGGGCATTAACTTCACTATAGCCGATTACTTTTGCTTTGCACCGTGGTATTCATTTGGAATATCCTGCACCTCATTCTACGGGGAAAGAGCCGAGATCCCTTCACCGGGAGTGACCTCTTTAGTAAAGGTTTTCGTCACTATATTTTCTAAAAAGCTATCCGTTCCTTCAACGATATCAAGTTCTTTACGTTAAAGGTTTTCGCCAGAAACCATTCGTAGCCCTCCGTCGTTTCATATGGATGGTCAATAGTATTCAAGCTGTGTATGTTGGCCAAAGTCAAGGCACAGTGATTGGTAGCTATTGGGGTATTCATATGCAGCATAGATAGATGCGTTGGTTTGGGACAGTCGTGCTGCCATTTTGGCCAAAGTCAAGGGTATGTACGGGTGGATTCAAATTAACCTGGAGAATGACGGGTAGAACTTGACATGTGACTTATGATATGTTGGCCAAAGTCAAGGTCATAAGAGCATGGGGCAGAAATCACATCGGGAGTTTCAAAAGAACTGAAACTTGCCAGATATGCGCATACCTTCTGGAGTGTGATACCGTGAGCGGATTCCGTCACGTTATCATGCGATGAGAGTTGGATCCCGATTCCCACTGATGAGTTAGTTTACTCCTCGGGTAACCCCGACTAATTCTTCTTTCAGGTTTGGAGGAGAATTTGAGGTACAGTGGGAGGATTCCAGATTAGATAAATTGGTAACCATTCTGATCTAGGTTAGAGTGCACGCTGAGTGTTTCTTCTCTCTCTCTCTCTGGCAGCGACCATTGACCCGACCCTAGACTATGACTCCGTGACCAAGTTGACCGAACTTACTTAACACTGGCTTTTGGATTGTCAGAGTTGCAGACCTCATTGCCACTCCTACCTTTACCCTTTTCTCCAGGACACCCCGTATTACTACGAACGTCCACTTCCATTGGACAAAACCATCGTATGGTTAGATACGAACTCGAAAGAATTATTCGAGGATGGTTTCCGGTTCTGGAGAAAACGGATAGGATTATTCAGTTGTCTTTTCCTTTTACCCTCTCTCAGGTTACGAGTACTCCTTGGTTTAGGGGTAGTACACCTATTACGCAAATTGGATTGTCTTCTTCCAAACCTTAGGCTGGTGCCGACCGGTAGGGAATGAAGAAAACCAATTAGCATAACGATGGTGTGCAGAAGGTATTAAGTTCAGACAAAGCAAGGGATTAGTAGGAGGGCAAAGTAAATTGCAACAGATATTCACGACCAAACCAAATATTTCGTTACCACTCCCACATCACCTTTGTATTTCTCCAGGACACTCCGTATCACTACGAAGATCCACAGTTTATTTGGATAATCCATCGTATGGTTATATACGAACTCGAAAGGAACTTGTTCCAGTTCGGGGATGGATCCTGGTTCAGGAGAAATAGGAATAAAGTACATTCAGGTGTCTTTTATCTTCACCTTCTCTCGTGTTGCGAGTGTTCCTAGGATTGGGACAGTACACCCATTATGCTTATTGGATAGTCTTCTTCCAAACCATAGGCTGGTGCCGAACGGTAGGGAAGGAAGAAAACCATTTGGCCTAAAGGGGTGTGCAGAAGGTAAAGACTAAAGACATATGAAGGGATTTGGAGAGGTGGCAAAGAACTATACGGTTACAGTCGTGAATCTGGAAGAGGCATTACTAGGAATACCAGGATACCCCATCGAAACATTTCAATGTTTCAGTTTCACTGTGTACTGTTAATAGAAAACTGATTTCCCGATTAGATACTTACTCCAGGGTATGTATTTACCAGATACGATTCTCACATCTGTATGGTTTTACAGATGATGAGTGGGAGTAAGTTATTGGGAATTGGGTGATTATCCTCATTATATCGGGATTCGTTGTAATCGGTGATATTTGAGGAAATCACCTGGGTTGTTTGCCGGTCGGCAAATATTTGGTTTTGAATATCCGCTGTTATGCACCAATTTCAAATTGATATATCTGTACGTCTATTTTCATAGAGTGAGATATACCTTTCTGAAATTATGTCTACGACATTTACCTATATCAGTGGATGGTTAGGTAAGGAGCATTAAACAGCGGTGTAATTCTTCTTAACCATAAGTACAGTTTTCAACCTACGACACACAGTGAATGAGTAATCAGACTCAAGGGACTTTTACAGAGTATTGTATGTTGTCCAGAGTCCATCAGGACAGAGGGGATGGTCCTCGTACTATATTCGGTTTACTTATGACTCCTCTAATTTTTAGACAGGTGTTTCGTGGAAACACAGGGTCCGAATTTGGAGAAGTTATATGTATTTGAATAGAGTAGAGAACCAGGTATAGCAAGTATCGGGATTCTTCAAAGAGATCGAAAATGTAGATACTTGTGTATGGTGTTCAGTTGATAGTAATGATTAAGAGAAATTGCTTCTCTTTCAGGTTACTCATAATTGGAAGTATTCCTAAGTTGAGTAACGCTGATCTGGCCTCCTTCCATTTAGTTGACATGCACTGGAGACAGTTGCATGATTTGGATCTGGTTCAATTAAATCAGTGCCTCTGGTCCTATATGGGATATAGAACAGTTCATATCTTAACGATGTTAAGGTACGGGGAGTTGTCCGGTTTATGATTAAAACCAGACACTGGACAACTCAAGGCACGTTTCTGTAATGGCTGTTTGTGGGTTGACCCAGGCTATGACGAGGGTTGACTTTCTACCATCTGGATGAACAATAGCGATATTGTTCTAGACTCGCCACAGTTTTAATAAAAATGGATTTTTTCAGAAAACAGTAGTGGGAGTATGGTAGAACTGGAAGTGATTCCAGAACCACAAACGATTACTGAAGATTTGATAAGGAACCTAAAGATTCAATCTGGATTGACATTCCATTGGCCACTCCGCAGATAAAGTGGGTAACTTCAGGCACCCGAGAGGTACTCAGGTAGCCTCAAGGACGGTGACAGGGAAGTTCTTGTTTACCCACACTTGCCATTGTTGTTGTTCCAGGCTGCGAGACCCGGCAGGAGGATGAGAATAGCGTCGTTCTAAACTAGTTTTAGAAGTGCACGTCTATATGACTCTGGCAGAGGGTTGTCGTAGTCAGTGGGAGCAGCGGAAGCATTGGTGGACATCAGGCTTATATCTATTTATAGACTAAAGCAGATGTAGCGGAGATAGATCATCTATTTCTGATGTGACAGTCATGGGTTTGACGTCATCAGAATAGGGGATGGATCTGTTGAGAAGGTAGTAGGGTGTGATATCCTGGTATTTGGATGACATACATAGAATAGGAAAAGAAACTCCTATACTACAATCGGTTGTACTTTGGTCGTCACACAGTTGTTTCTCCACATAGGAATTGGGTATTATATCAGACATACTGGTTACTAGATCTATGGTTTTAGATCTAGATTTGGGTGGTTTCCCAATCAGGGTACTTGACAGCATTCTAAGAGTATTTAGGGTGGACGACTCCTGGCACGGTAGTGTACCTGCAGGTAATGGAGTCACCCTCTCCAAAGGTGTCTTACAGACTAAAGGGGAGAGGGACGGGCATGATTGGCAGATCACTTGCTCAGGCAATTGAGTCAATCGTGAGATGTCAAGTACCACACCAGATGTTGTTCTTGCACTAGATGCAATAAGTTGACATTAATCCAATCCTGAAGAAACAGTCGGAAGCAGTTCTAGAACATAAGTGGATGTTCTAGGGAGATGATAACGACAGCCTCATTCAGGAGACAGTTATCATTCCAGGCTTCCAAGGTGACATGGACGACAAGGAGGTTGTCAGAGTTATAGTTTTCCTTCTGATGAGGGGCAGTATTTTGGACAGGTGGTCCAAGGCAATACTGAGGGAGGCATGGCGCGCAGGATACTGATTAAGTTCAGTTGACGATACAGTCTAAGAAGTTTGGATTTGGAGTTCATTTATGAGCTATGTCCCATCAGACATCCAGACACATTCTAAGACAGGTATTGCTCATTTCGGGAGATGGGTTTCTCCGCGAACATGAGATATAGAGAGATATAGAAAGAAACGTCAAGGCGGATCCACTCACTAAGGCTATTCCTCGAACGCAATAGTTCCGCAAACGAGCTTTGTGAGACTGACTAGTAGAGGAGTTGGATGTTCGGTATCACACGGGCTGTGAGTATGCGACATCGCAATAATTAGCCTTGAGTGCAAGTGGGAGATTGTTGGAGATAGTGCCCTCAGAGTCAATTATTAGGTCACAGGTACGTGATTGTAATGATTGAGGGAGGACCTATCCCGGTAGGACAGTCTTACTCGAGATGATAGTATGCTATCTGGTTTACCTTTATCATCGTGTACTGCTTTAGGTGACCTGACACGTCGCTATTACACGTTGATAGAGCCCCTAGGATTCTTGCTTGACCACCAGCAGTATGAGGGCGATCATATAAGTGGGAGCTGGGGGTCTACAAGCATATCCTTAAAAGGTCCCTAGTCGTGGGAGTTTCGAGACTGGGCATCGATACTCCATTAGTAGACTAGTGTATACAGTCGAGACCCCGACGAGGGGCGGTGGCCGGTCTCACAAGCCACTGGTGTCAGTTGGATCACCTAAGATGTATACAGGTGCTCATTGGGTTATGAGTACACCGGACAGGACTCGCCGGGAACATGCTAGTTGGTCATATACCAGACGTCAGATGGCAGTTCCCTGGTGACATGTGTGCAGGTTAGTTCATCGACCTGGGGATCGTCATTTGTCTCGTGTGAGTTCCCACTGTACTTTGATTACTACCCTACCATGGCTCAAAGGAGTCGTGCAAACAGGTTTTAGTTGGGTACAGTCCCGAGCCACATGGAGGCAGTGAGCGTATCTTCAGGGGTTCGTCTCTCCCGGTATTGGGGGTGAGGTCGTGCTGTGTCTAGGAGAGCCATTACACAAAGTCCTTGGCCAAGGCAAGGAGATTTACTGGTAGGTATTCCAGTAGTATCTCAGGGTGTTCTGGGCTACACTCCGACACGACTTGTACCGCTTTTGGGGGTCTGACTTTTACCAACCCCCTAGGCCCGCCATGCGATACTCATAGACGAACGGACCGGACTGCACGGATATTGTCACTGACAGGCTCAGTTGGGTGTCGGGGTGAGCTTCCTCATCGACGTCCCATTTGGTCAATAGCTGGTGGCCCGTTACGTATTGGCTTATACCTCTGACGGGCTAGTGGTTAAATCCACAGCCATAGTATTGACGAGTCTTTAGAGTCCACCACACTTTCAGTTACTCAGCTTTCGGGCGAAACGCTGTAGAGGCCGTATGGAGATATGGCAGGGTCCGATCAGATACGTGCGGTATTGCACGGATCAGGATCGGACAGTTTTGTACTAGTAGCCGTATAGGTATATGGCAGGGTTCGATCAGATACGTGCGGTATTGCACGGATCAGGATCGAACGGATATTACTAGCCGGCTTTGGTTTAAGCCGGTCCTAGTTTAGTACAGTGTAGATTTTGTCTTTTGCATTTGTATCCGGACGGAATACAGATGCGGGTGTGTATGCACAGTATCGGGGTTTTCCTGTAATTTATTACGGGACCAGTTTTTCTGGAGTTGCCAGTTTGCATTCCGTTCCGGCCGGTTTTCGTTTGTTCTTTCCCGGCCGGACTTTTCCGATGGAGGGGGTAATTTGCAGTTTTGCAAATTACTTTTGTGGAGGGGTTTTATTGCATATATATTGATTATGATGGCTTTCTTTTCTTTGCACCATGCTTGCTTTGACTTGTGATTTGAGTGGGTATGGGTTTGATGTGAGTTGAAGCATGCTTGCATGTTTCTTTGTCTTGGTTGTGGTCACCCCTTCTTCACTCCTACACTCACCTCCCTTCATCATATATATCCATTCTTTCCTCCACCAATTTCTTTGATGAAATTGGCCGGCCACTTTAGTGAGGAGGAGAGAAAAATGAGAGATTCATTTTGTGCTTCATTTTGATCATCTCATTTGGCTTGCAAAATTGGTAGATTCATTTCCCTCCAAAGTTCAATCTTCATTCCTCCATCCAAAGGCAACAAACCCCAAAGAGACAAGTAGCCTCTACACTACACTTCCTACAGCAAATCTTGGACGCGTCGATTCGCCAGCTTCGCGCCCGAGTTGCCTCGGTATTGAGGTGGGAGCCCGTAAAAGCTACAGGCGATGTGGTGCCCTTTCCGACGAGGAGGAGACGGACGGAGATCCCGCGAGGAGATCGGAGTGGAGATGAAGACCGGAGGACTTGGATCGTCGGTATACATCTCTTCCCTTTCTTTTTAGTAGCGTAGACTAGTTAATGGTTCGATCCGGAGTTTAGTGCGCGGTGGTGCCGGTTTGCAAAGTCCGCAAAATTTAAGTTTATCACCGTTTCCGCATTCCGGCGTCGGATTGACGGCCGGGGCGTCGCCGTGCACTTACAGGAATGTCATCTTCGGTACGAATAGATTCACCTAGGGCAGCCTCTACCATATCCTTCATTTCTTCTGATGGAAATAAATTACCGTCTTCTCCTTCTGCCGCATTACCGAATTCTCCTTCTTCTCCTGCCGCATTATCGTGTTCTCCTTCTTCTTATGCCGTATTACTGTGTTCTTCTCCTTCCCCGTGATATTTCCAAGTTGTATAAAGTCTAGTAAACCCATATTTTATAATATGAAGCTCTGCCAATTCTACCTTTTGCCAGTACTTATTGCCACATCTATCGCACGGACAAAGAATCTTCTCTATTATGATCTTATTATGTGCACGTGCAAATTCAATAAAAGCAGCAACTCCTGTGATAAACTTAGGTTGCATACGTTGTTGCCAATCCACATACATCCAGTCCTTAACTCTGACGTACTCATGGGCCATGTTAGACTGTATAACATATAAATTGTAGGTTATGGTGACTATATTGAGAAATATAAGAACGGGATAGTTATTGACAAAGGAGAAAATTCGTGTATATGCTTTGTGTGTACGTTTGTCATTGAAAAGAATAAATTATCGAATGTATGTTAACCGATAGACGGGGACTAAGCGGCGCTTTTAGTTTCATATATGAGTATCGATGAGAATATGAAGGTTTCATATTATCATCGAGTATCATATATTGCTTTTAACTTGAACATCTTGAATCACTCTCTAATTATGCGTTTGTTGTGTAGCTGTCGGGGTTAAGGCTTCTATCCCATTAAGAATGTATAGAGCGAACACTCATTCGCTTGTGCTTTCAATCGTTTCGAGTAAATTTCGGCAGCACCTCCCCGCTGTTCTCCGAGTACACTGTAATAGAATAGATAATCATTTCAAAGCTGTGAAACAACGTTGAAATGAACATCTAATCTATCTTTCTACATGGAGAACCAGCGGAAAGGTACCGACGAAATATCTCGAAACGGATGAAAACACAAGTGAATGAAGGTGTTTGCTTTATACATTCCTAACTTGTCTACACGGGACTAATCTATCGGTTATCATACGATTGAATCTTCTCGTCACATAGACTATATGACAGTTGTTAGTATCCAGCTATACCGTCCGATATTTAACAACCTTCGTATAGTTCTATGTCAACGACGAACATCGAACGTATGTTAACCGATAGACGGGGACTAAGTGGCGCTTTTAGTTTCATATATGAGTATCGATGAGAATATGAAGGTTTCATATTATCATCGAGTATCATATATTGCTTTTAACTTGAACATCTTGAATCACTTTCTAATTATGCGTTTGTTATGTATTCTTGTTGTATGTGTGTGTTCCGGCTGTCGGGGGTAAGGCTTCTATCCCATTAAGAATGTATAGAGCGAGCACCCATTCACTTGTGCTTTCAACCTTTTTGAGTAAATTTCGGCAGCACCTCCCTGTTGTTCTCCGAGTACACTGTAATATAATAGATAATCATTTCAGTGCTGTGAAACAACGTTGAAATGAACATCTAATCTATCTTTGTACACGGAGAACCAGCGGAAAGGTACCGACGAAATATCTCGAAACGGATGAAAACACAAGTGAATGAAGGTGTTTGCTTTATACATTCCTAACTTGACCACACGGGACAAATCTATCGGTTATCATACGATTGAATCTTCTCGTTACATAGACTATACGACAGTTGTTAGTATCGAGCTATACTGTTCGATATTTAACAACCTTCGTTTAGTTCTATGTCACGACGAATATCGAACGTATGTTAACCGATAGACGGGGACTAAGTGGCACTTTTAGTTTCATATATGAGTATCGATGAGAATATGAAGGTTTCATATTATCATCGAGTATCATATATTTGTTTTAACATGAACATCTTGAATCACTCTCTAATGATGCGTTTGTTGTGTATTCTTATTGTATGTGTAACATGATTTTAAACCATTGAGATCAAGATTGATAGAATTGATCATCCACAAAGAGATTAAGGATTGACTTTTGACAGCCATATGAAGGAAAATTTTCTCCTACGACAACCTAATAATATACCCATTATCCTCATATATACATATATGCAGGCAGGCATGAATACATACATGCAAATATTTGAAAAATTAATATATCAACCAAAAACTATTATTGCAATGACATTCATCTATAACAATCAATAATTAAAACTACAAATGTAGGATACCGATATCATAAAGCGTTATACGCAACATATGAATTCACATGACTGAAACATGCATCAAAAAAACATGTTCATCCAAAAGAAAGGCCACTGTCAACAAATATAGACAAATACGTCATAAAAACAGTAACTAACAAGTTGATTAGCATCTGGATCAAGAAAATGATAGGAAAGACAATTGACTATGATCTATAATGATAAGTCTATTACCATGACTCTCGACTAACAAAGGTAGCTTTTCGTCCTCAGTAGATTAATAATTGGGATTTCATGGCGAATAAAAATATGCATATGCCGTTTGACCGAGAACTTCAATAGGAAACTCAATGAGGTCGGGTGTACTGAAGTACGCTTTGTACTTCGCTATATCAGGTGATGAGGCCCAAGCCCTAGCTAGCCCCAGCCCCACCCCAACTGAACCCTAGTCCCAGCCCCAGCCCCAGCCCAGTCCCAACCCCAACCGAACCGTAGCCCCAGCCCCAGCCCAGCCCTACCCCAACCGAACCCTAGCCCCAGCCCCAGCCCAGCCTCAACCCCAACCGAACCCTAGCCCCAGCCCCAGCCCGCCCCAGCCCCAGCCTCAACCCCAACCCTAACCATAACCGAACCCCAACCTCTGTTAGTTATATGTATGCTCTAGAGGCCATTACTATACATAGGATGTATATTGTAGTGGATGCTTGGACATATATAGGGAGGACTTTCTTGCTCGACATGATAGTTTGCTATCTGGTTGCTCTTTACCTTAACGTGTACACCGATTGTCTCTCTATTACATGTTGGTAAAGCCCTTAGGATGTGTACTTGATTACCTGGATTATGATGCGGATCATACTAGTGGGGACATGCTAGTCCATAAGTACATCCTTCAAGGTCCCTAGTCGTGGGTGTATCGAGACGGGGCATCGATATACCAGAGTAGACTAGCGTATACCTTCTCGACCCATACAGATGGGCGATGGATGATCCCATATCCATTGGTGTTTGACATCAAAGATGTTATATGGGTGCTCAATGGTGACTGGGTACACTGGACGGACTCACCGAGAACTCCCAGATGGTATTATACTTCACGTCAGATGGCAGTTCTCTGGTGACACTGGTACAGGTTAGTCTGTAGACCCGAGATCGTCATAGAGTCTTGTGTGATTCCCACTGTGCTTTGATTTCCACCTTACCACGTCCAAGAGGGCGTGCAAAACTGTGGTTTTTGGGTACAGTCCCGAATCACATGGAGGCAATGAGCGATAGGAGGGGATTCGTCTCTCCCGGTATAGGGAGTTGATGTTGCGCTGTGTTCGATTGGCTATAACCGGAAATCCCTGGCTAGGGTTGCTGAGATTTACTGGTAAGTGTTACCAGTAGTTTCTCGAACTGTTATAGATCACATATCGACACGACTTATTGAGCTATTGGGGTCTGACGTTTACCACCCTTAGGCGAGATATGCGACATATCAGACGATCAGACCGGACTGTACGGTAAGTGTTACTGGTTGGATTCACAGGAGTGTGAGCGGGCTTGCTCTTCGATCTTCTGATCGCTCAATACCCGGGTGGCCGTTACGTTTAGCAGACCGCTTGCGGCTTGTGGGTGTTTGATATGATCATCACCTGCTGCCGGCGTATTGACGAGTCTTTAGAGTCCTACACAGAGGTTTCCTGGTTCAAGCGAAACGAAATAGGAGCGCATATGAGATATGTGCGGGACCGAGAATAATACCAGTATGTGATACTGTATTTGATTATCGCGATTTGTAACATTGATCGGTTATATGCGATATAGCTGGGTTATCGGATCAAGTGTTGATTCGATAAGTTGTTACTATTGATATTAGTCGGTTATATGCGATATGACCGGATCGTTAAATCAAGTATTGATTTAATGATTTAATGTATAATTATATATTAGATATATTACTTTACATTAACTAATATTGGTTCACTTAAGATATTTTTCTCACTTGTTTGTGCACATTGTATATGTGATATATTTTTGTGCACAAGATTGTATCATGTTTGATGATACATGCAATCTTGGGTGTATGTTTGATTTAAACCTTGGTTAAGTAAATGGTTAGGGTTTTTATTTATTTATTTATTTATTTATTTATTTCTTTGGCATAAAGAGAAATGGGTGGCTTGCTTTGTTTTGTAGTTGAAGCTTCATGAAGCTTTGAAATAGTCTACCATTTTTGTTTCATGCTAAACCTAACCATAAACCTAACCTTAGTTTATTCTCTACACCTAACTATGGTTGCTATATGATAAGATAATTCTTTTTATTCTTATCATAATTCTTTTCTTTTTCTTCTTCTTCAACAATGAAGAAAAGCTAGCTACCATTAATGGCAACTTGAGAAAAAGAGTGAGAAATCCAATTCTAAAGTGAACCCACTTCCTATTTCTTCATCCTCTACCACTTGCCAAGTAGTATAGGGTATTTTCTTCACAAGTTTCATGGCTTAGTGAAGTTGGAGTTTGATCTTGTGTTGCCTCGACGTAGATCATCTTCGGCATCGAAGTCGACGACCTAGTCCGATCATTTGTTCTATGAAACCACCGCGAGAGTCCGGGATCCGATGGGTACAGCGGAGGGACTTCATCACGGAGCTATGGAGGTGGACGACCGGATCTACAAAGGTTGTATTTCCGTTCACTTATTAGTTAAGTTGTTAACTAGTTGCATGTTTCGCCTAAAACTCTAGTCAACGATCGCATTAGGGTTTCTCGACACCGGAAATTTTTGAATTTGGCATAGTTGATGCCTTGTGAGACCCCTTGAGAGTGCCTAGGAACCCTACAGTGGTATCAAAGCCTAGCTAGAGCTTTAGGCGAAGTGTAGACGAAGTTAGAAGTCCGATCGAACCCGAAATTCCCCGATTATACCCTTCTCTGTACATTTTTACAAACCGTGGATTTTTCCAAATTAAAAATTCTCAAAAAATTAAATAGGAAAAACTAAGAATTATTGTGAAGTTTGGACCCCGAATTCAACAATTTGACCGCGGAACCGCGGCCAAACTAGGGGTTTTGCGGCGGTTCCGTGGCCAAAATTGTGACTTAGTCCCTGAAATGTCATGTAATTATTCTTAGGTCCTTTCTTGTAAATTTTTTCTGTGAATATTTTAATTCCACTCAAGTGTTGAGTTTTCTAGGGTTGTATTAGGAACTCGTTGATTCGATCGGATAATTTATCTTCGTTTAAGTTTTTCCGGATATTTTAGAAACTGTTAAAAAGTTCGACCGGATATAAATACCCACTTTTTCCCCTGTCGGGAAATTCCAAGTGTTGGATCTTTCCGTAGTTTAAGAATGTTCTAAGTAGTGCAAGTAACGCGATGGTCCCTCTAGAATACAACAAACCTTAACTCGATTATGTGACCATCTTGAACTGCCCTTTGAACCTTAGGGTTTGGGGCAGTACGGCGTGCCACATGTGAGGCGTTGGCTTGACCCTTCTACGGCTGGACCGTTGGTACTGAGTCATGAAGTGGATGTTTTTGAACTTATTTCAAGTGTTGATCTGTTTCGGGAAAACTTGGGTGTTTGATTGTTCGATCGGAAAGTTTAACATTTTCTATTTATCTGGAATGTGATACAATAATTGGAATTCACAAGTAGTTATGAGATAACTGAATGAATGTTATAAATACAGTACTTTAGTCTCACTTGATCGGTTGCCACGGAATTTTGATGCGATCAAAAGTCCGTCGCAATCACGTAGCGTACGCGGATACTCGCCGGGTAAACTTAATAGATAGCTACACCCCATACCCCGACCTAGTGACTGTAGGAGAACCCCGTCGCCGAAAGCATCCGTCTGGGTGCTCGCGGTAGCGGTGTTCCGCCTTAGTGCACTTCGTCGACGGCATCGGGGGTGCGACCGTCTACTAAAGTTTGCGACGAGCATTCGATCAGAATGTCGGGAATCTTGTTGAATTACCCGACTTGATATTGAAAATAGTTTTCGATAATGAGACTAAAATGCGTGGTTTATAATTGTTAGGCATGCGATGTTTAAGGAATTCATTTGATTAGGCATGCGATGTCTAAGGAGGTTGTGGATTCCAACTGCTGTAGTTTTACACTTTCTTTTCTGTGACCGTAAGTGTAGTATGTAGTGGTATTGCCGATTGTCGTTGCTATACGTCGACGACAATCGGTGTATGCATACTTACTTACGTTGATGACATGTGATGTTATGTGTTGCTGGATATGTTATATTGGATCGTCGTGTTCGAATAGCCGGGCGGTTTTTATGTGAGATGAGTGTTTTTCCATTTTCATTCATGTAAAAACTTGTATGTAATATTCTTTTATTGGGGCACTTCCAGGTTGCGGAATATGTCACCCTTTGTATATTATTTACTTTTCGGCACTAGGATAGACCCAAGGAGGGGAGCACAAGTAACCGGGTTCTAGGGTCCAGTGGGAGACCATCTCGAGGAGTCGAGTCCGGGTCTCCTAACCCTAGAATTGGTAGGGTTGCTTGCCACTCTCGTAGGGGTCTAGGGGTGTGGGTTTGGCTATTCATCACGACCTTGGAATCCGTGTTTTGTACTGGCTCGTATTGAAAACACGGACGTCCTAGTATATCCAATATTTCATATGATATTTTCTGCTGCGTTATCTGTGATGTGATCATGTGATATGTTCAGATAGATGCTGTATATAGTATATATGATATATTATATAGACGTTGGTTATGTTTTACACCCGCGCTAGCTCTGCCTCGCTCTGGCGTTAGTTACCTAACCTAACGGTGCAGACGGGACATCGAGGCGAATGCGGATGGCATAAGCGTACGTTATATTTATCTGTGATGTTTAGGTGGACTTAAATGATGGGACTTCATTAATATGATTAATGAAAGAAAAGAAACCTAAGATGTTGTGGAATCGAGTTTCAAAAATAAAACAGGTAGCTACAGTTCTTGCTTTGCACAGCGGTATATTTGATATATCCTGCACTTTATTCGATGAGGAAAGGACCGAGATCCCTTCACCGGGAGTGACTCCTTTAGCAATAACTGGCAGATGCTACAACTCTCGCTTTGTCTTTTGATTGCTTCTATAGTTTCCGCTTTGCACAGTGATATATATGATATATCCCGCACCTCATTCGACGAGGAAAGGGCCGACGATCCCTTCACCGGGAGTGACCCCTTTAGCAAAACTAGAAAGGCCTCAAAAGCACTCCATTTTAAAATCATTTGATCCTACAATGATATCAAGTTCATTACGCAATAGGTTTTCAGAAAAACCTGTCGTAGCCCTCCGTCATTTCAGATAAGTAGTAGTTAGTATTCGTGCTGCGTTTGTTGGCCTTTGTCAAGGCGCAGTGTGCGGTAGCTGACTGGTGCTTATCTGCTTATGCATATGATGCAGATTGGGTTAGGGTAGTCGTGCGACCTTGTTGGCCTTTGTCAAGGGTCGTGCGGGTGGGTTTAATTCAATCAAGAAATGACGGGTTGAACTTGACTAGCAGCCTATGATTTGTTGGCCTTTGTCAAGGTCATAGGAGGCTAGGGGCAAAATTATCGGGAATTTCAAGTGTTGAAATTTGCAATGAGATTGCATACCTTCTATAAGATAGTTGGATCCCGATACCCGCTGCGAGTAAGAGTTACTCCTGGGAGAGTTTTACATATTACAATTAGCCGATCAAGTAGGTGTCTAGAAAGGTGTTAACGAGGTTACGCCTCTGGAAAAATGAGGTTTACATTAATAAGGTTCATGCGAAAGCACGGGGGACCTCCCTCAAAGTACCGACACTGGCCTGGCTGAAAGATTGGCGAACTTGTAGTGTGTAATTAATCCCGGCTGGTCTTTCCTTTTATGGTTTGAAGGAAGATTTGATAAAAAGCAGTAGGAGCCATCCTGATTAGATAAAATAAAAACCAATCTGATCTTGCAAGAGCGCACGCTGAGTGTTTTGTTCTTTCTCTCTCCAGGTAGCGACCATATCACGCCTTAATCAAGATAATAATACGGATTATTGACCGAACCCGCTTGTTATACTGAGCTGGGGAACGTTGGTCCCGCTCCAACTTATAATTGTTATAAGACAGAGTAGGAAATTGGGGAATACCAGAATTCCTGTGCCGCCCAAACGAAGAGAGTGCATGCTGATGCATCATCTTCGGGTGTGTTCATTATATAGAACTGTTTCTCAGTATCCTTTATGTCCTGGGTATATGATACCGGATCATGATCCTGCAAATGTAATCTATTACATGGGCTACAGAAAGGTAGAGAACTGAGAACGGGTGATATGTTTCATGAGACAAAAAATGGGGCAAGAGTTGCAGCCAAGTCTGTTGGTCACTGTCACCCTGTATTACCAATACATTGATTCTGAACAAATGCTATTAGATACCGAACCTGATATACAAAATCATATCAGTCTCTTTATTAGTAAAGAAATGATAAAATTTTGTATTATTGGATAATGTTTTGAACATTTCCTATATCAAAAGTTGATCGGTTCAGGCACGTTATTTAAAAGCATTGACGTTCTAAATCAAACTACAGTTCCAAGTATATAGAACACACACAAGAGGAAGAGTTCAGAAATGAACGGATCCTTCTTGATGTATTATAGACTAGGTCATATCAATGCGACCCGACTGGCTAAAGTTACATCTAGATGCATATTTAAATTAGTTTGAATTTACATCTTGTGAAACTTGCCAGTCATGTCACAAAGATTAGATGACCATAGCTCTGTTTGTTGGAAACAGAGAAAGAGTTAGTAAACTCTTGGGACTAATACATGATGATGTATGTAAGGTCCCCTGTCTACACATGCCAGGACTGGTTCTTTATACTTCATTACATTCTCTGACGATCTCTCAAGATTCAGATATATGTTCCTGTTGAAACACAGCTCCGAACCTTTTGAGATATTCACAGAATATAAGTTAGAAGTAGAGAACCAAAATACGGGTATAAGTATTATGTCCTTTGATGTGATCGAGGAAGAGAATACTTGAGCACGGAAATCCTGGACTATTCTAAAGGAGAATGAGATTCTCTCTCAGCATTATTCCTCCGCATACACCATAGCACGATTGTGTATCGGGGCAGAGCAATTACACCTTATTTGATATGGTGTGCTCTATGATGAGTACTACTGAGTTTCCTATTTCCTTTTTGGGAGTTATGCGCTTGAGAAGCTGCATACCTATTGAATAGGGTTCAAAGCAAAACAGTTGCCTACCGCTTCATATGTGATATGGAAAGGGAAGAGCCCATATCTTAAGTTTGTTAAGATTTGGGGTTGTCCTAGCCATGTCTAAAAGCATAATCCGGACAAGCTCGAGGCAAGGTCTGTTATGTACAACTGGAAAGGTTCCAGCTATACAAATTATAGCAGATGATTTGGCAGAACCAAAGGATTCAGTAGATTCCAACGAACCTCAGCCTCTCTGCCGATCTAGTAGGGTTCCTCACCCACCTGAAAGATACTTCGGTTTCTCTATGACAGCGGGAGCGAGGATTGCATCATGAAATGATGACCCAACTAGTTTCGAGCTGGCCATCAGGAGCGGGACTCTGTAAGAATGGCTGGATGCTTAGCGATCTGAGATGGAATCCTTTTACACCAACAAAGTATGGACTTTGGTTGCTTTATCTGAAGGGTTAAATCCCCATCAGGAGCAAGTATATCTTGAGAAGATTACTTGGTGTACATCGAAAAGTTGAGACTTTCAAAGCTAGACTTGTTAAAGGTTTGCATCATTGACCATGTATGGATTATGATAAAACCTTTTCTAAGTTGCTATGCTTAAGTCCATCCAAATCCTACTTGCCACGGCTACATACCATGACTACGATATCTGGCGGTTCGGTGTCATGACTGCTTTTCTAAATGATGTTTTGGAAGAGAGCGTCTATAAGTACACAGCCAGAGGGCTTCGTAGAAAGTGGGAGCAGCGGAAACGTGTGCAAGATGCTTTATAGGATAAAGCAGGCATCGCGGAGTTGGAACATCTATTTTGATGTGGTAGTCAAAGAGTTTGACTTCATCAAAATGGTAGATGAATCTTGTATATACAAAAAGGTAGTAGGGAGTATGGTAGTGATCCTCGTAGAGTACGTGGATGACATACTCTTAATAGGGAAGCAGTTTTCTATGCTACGCTCGGTCAATTTCCGCTTATCACAAGCATTCTCCATATAGGATCAAAGTGATACCTCCTAAATCCTGAGTTTTCATCTATGAGATAGATGTAATTGGATGTTAGGATACTCACTAGATGTAGTGAGATAGTATCAATCGATCCTGAGGAGAATCACTGGAAGGGTTCCAGGGTGATAAAGACGACTGAATGTCAGTCACAGGAATTGTCTTTACCCTCAGTGAAGGGACGATATGTTGGAAGAGTTCCAAGCTAGATACCGTGGCATACTAGACGATAAAGGCTGGATACATCGCTACTTAAGATGCTACCAAAGAGGCTGTCTGGGTGTATATTAGTTCATGAGATGAACTTAGTTCCTTCCATTGTGTGACAATGGAGTTGTGGCTTATGCCAAGGAACGTCCATCCCATCAGTGATCCAGACATATTCTAAGGCAGGATCACCTGATCATGGAGATGGTTGATCTCCAAGAAGATCGAGGTTAGGAGAGCAGACTCAGAGGACAACACGGCGGATCCACTCATAAAGGCCTTTTCCCAGAGAGAGACTTTTATGGGATGGTTGAGTAAGAGATACTACAACCACTACTATCAGATGGCCCTAGTGCAAGTGGGAGATTGTTAGTTATATGTATGCCCTAGAGGCCATTACTATACATAGGATGTATATTGTAGTGGATGCTTGGACATATATAGGGAAGACTTTCTTGCTCGACATGATAGTTTGCTATCTAGTTGCTCTTTACCTTAACGTGTACACCGATTGTCTCTCTATTACATGTTGGTAAAGCCCTTAGGATGTGTACTTGATTACCTGGACTATGATGCGGATCATACTAGTGGGGACATGGTAGTCCATAAGTACATCCTTCAAGGTCCCTAGTCGTGGGTGTATTGAGACGGGGCATCGATATACCAGAGTAGACTAGCGTATACTTTCTCGACCCATACAGATGGGCGATGGATGATCCTATATCCATTGGTGTTTGACATCAGAGATGTTATACGGGTGCTCAGTGGAGACTGGGTACACTGGACGGACTCGCCGAGAACTCCCAGATGGTATTATACTTCACGTCAGATGGCAGTTCTCTGGTGACACTGGTACATGTTAGTCTGTAGACCCGAGATCATCATAGAGTCTTGTGTGATTCCTACTGTGCTTTGATTTCCACCTTACCACGTCCAAGAGGGCGTGCAAAATGGTGGTTTTTGGGTACAGTCCCGAATCACATGGAGGAAATGAGCGATAGGAGGGGATTCGTCTCTCCCGGTATAGGGAGTTGATGTTGCGCTGTGTTCGATTGGCTATAACCGGAAATCCCTGGCCAGGATTGCTGAGACTTACTGGTAAGTGTTACCAGTAGTTTCTCGAACTGTTATAGACCTCATATCGACACGACTTATCGAGCTATTGGGGTCTGACGTTTACCACCCCTAGGCGAGATATGCGACATATCAGACGATCGGACCGGACTGTACGGTAAGTGTTACTGGTTGGATTCACAGGAGTGTGAGCGGGCTTGCTCATCGATCTTCTGATCGCTCAATACTCGGGTGGCCGTTACGTTTAGCAGACCGCTTGCGGCTTGTGGGTATTTGATATGATCATCACCTGCTGCCGGCGTATTGACGAGTTTTTAGAGTCCTACACAGAGGTTTCCTGGTTCAAGCGAAACGAAATAGGAGCGCATATGAGATATGTTCGGGACCGAGAATAATACCAGTATGTGATACTGTATTTGATTCTCACGATTTGTAACATTGATCGGTTATATGCGATATAGCCGGGTTATCGGATCAAGTGTTGATTCGATAAGTTGTTACTATTGATATTAGTCGGTTATATGCGATATGACCGGATCATTAAATCAAGTATTGATTTAATGATTTAATGTATAATTATATATTAGATATATTACTTTACATTAACTAATATTGGTTCACTTAAGATATTTTTCTCACTTGTTTGTGCACATTGTATATGTGATATATTTTTGTGCATAAGATTGTATCATGTTTGATGATACATGCAATCTTGGGTGTATGTTTGATTTGAACCTTGGTTAAGTAAATGGTTAGGGTTTTTATTTATTTATTCATTCATTTATTTATTTCTTTGGCATAAAGAGAAATTGGTGGCTTGCTTTGTTTTGTAGTTGAAGCTTCATGAAGCTTTGAAAAAGTCTACCATTTTTGTTTCATGCTAAACCTAACCATAAACCTAACCTTAGTTTATTCTCTACACCTAACTATGGTTGCTATATAATAAGATAATTCTTTTTATTCTTATCATAATTCTTTTCTTCTTCTTCTTCTTCAACAATGAAGAAAAGCTTGCTACCATTAATGGCAACTTGAGAAAAAGAGTGAGAAATCCAATTCTAAAGTGAACCCACTTCCTATTTCTTCATCCTCTACCACTTGCCAAGTAGTATAGGGTGTTTTCTTCACAAGTTTCATGGCTTGGTGAAGTTGGAGCTTGATCTTGTGTTGCCTCGACGTAGATCATCTTCGGCATCGAAGTCGACGACCTAGCCCGATCATTTCTTCGATGAAACCACCGCGAGAGTCCGGGATCCAATGGGTACAGTGGAGGGACTTCATCACGGAGCTATGGAGGTGGAGGACCGGATCTACAAATGTTGTATTTCCGTTCACTTATTAGTTAAGTTGTTAACTAGTTGCATGTTTCGCCTAAAACTCTAGTCAACGATCGCATTAGGGTTTCTCGGCACCGGAAATTTTTGAATTTGGCATGGTTGATGCCTTGTGAGACCTCTTGAGAGTGTCTAGGAACCCTACAACCTCAACCAAACCCTAACCCTAACCCTAACCCTAACCGAACCCGATGCCGATGCCAAACCCTCACCCCTAGACCTAACATCATCAAAATTATAAATAATTTGATATTTAATTACTAACCGGGCGGTGGAGGAGACGACAGAAATCGGTGGTCGACGACGATCGGCGACGAGTCGCGGACGGTGGCGATGAGAAAGTCGACGAGGAAGTTTTGGGAACGACCAACGAAGGTGGCGATGAGGCGCGGAGCGCGGTGGCGATGAGGTGCGGGAACAGGCGATGAGGCGCGGGAGAGTGAGAGAGAGAATTTTTGGGAACGATGAATGACTTTTCTGTGCTTTTTTTATTAATAACCTATTTATATGCCCCTACGGACATAACCATAGGTCCACCGTTTGCGGCTCCGTAGGGCCAAACAACAAATTAGAACGTAAGACACCGTAGGGACAATGATGGGGACCTACGGATAAATCCGTAGGGGTAAGAAATAGTTGCCCCTACGGATTCCTGAGTCCGTAGGGGAAACCCCATATTGTAATAGTGACAGAGAATGATTACTCTCAGCTGTCATCTCAGGCTGATTTCTAGTTATCTGCCTGTCTTTATTATTTCAGTATGCCTATTGTTCAGGCTTTATTTAGTTTTATTTTTTTGTATTCGAACTACAGACTCGTTGTCTTTATTTTGAACTTTGTGACTTGGAATGTAATAGGTAATTGGATTTATGCTCTAAGTTAAATTCTTGTTATATTTTTATATATTGCTTACTATACGCTTAACATATTCATTTCGGGAAGGACCACTTCTTGGTATAAATGCGTTGTGGACCTCATCACATGCCTGCTGTCGTCTTTTGGAAAATGAGGCGTGACAACGGATGCTTAAGGAAAAATCTCATAGTGGTGATTGGGATATGATAGGCATGGCCCTATGTCTTTGCTATATGCATCGCCCATCCACTGGGTACGATCTTGTCCCATCATACGGTCATCAATCAATCCTTCCTTGTTGCATAAAAAGAGGAAACTTGGAGAGTGTCATCTTCTTTTCTTCTTCTAGGGTTTCCCAAATTTCCTTATTATTGTTGGTTTCGTCGTTCCCGAAGGTCCTTCCGATGAAACTACGATAAGACATCCTCTCCTTTGCTCCGATGCAACTATGGTAAGACTTCCTTTCCTTCTTTGTTGATTTCTTGCTATTATGTTTTCCGGTGATCTAAGCACCGCCGATTGTAAGAAAGTAGGGGATTCTAGGTCCTCCTTGTCAATTTCCTCGATTTCCAATTGCCACGGATCTTCTCTTCCCTTTATTGATTTCAAAACCGATACTAAACTTTCCATTTTGGACCCTCCCGGAAGGGTATGTTGGTCTGTACCGTGCGTCCATACTCATCGGCCTTCGCTTCCCTGTCTCAACCATTATTCAGCGTATCCTTAAAGATTTGGATCTTACCTCTTTTCAGATCACTACAAACGATTGGTTTATGATTGTTGCATTTTTCCTCGTTTTTCCCATGGTAAGGGGGCCTATTCGACTGAGCTTCTACATGCCTTCGTAAGGGTCAACTTTCTAGCGGGTAATCAACGTCCTTGGGTTCATCTTCACTGAAAAATCAAAATCGTTTGGGGTCTTAAGTCCAAACTCATGAAAAAGCAATTCTTTTTCTATCGCAACTCAAACTCTCTTACTGAGTTTTTGACGTTCCGGAGGGGAGAGAATAAGTGTGTCATTTTCAAGACCACCATCGAGAGTCTTCTCTCTGGCCTTAGGATTATAGCTGAATACCTTAGAGACTTTCAAGGGGGGAGGTTAGACATAGAGGAGTTCTTTACTAAGGACAATTTCATCTTGTGTGGTCTCATCTTTCCTGACCCCAAGTTGACCTCACTAAGGGGTATGAGAGTCTTTAGTACAACCTAGAACGATTGATGAGAGATGAGAGTGTTGAACCCCCCATGTGGGAGGAGGGGATGCTCCTTGATCTGCAACATCCCTCGCTTCTCCTTTGACAGAAGGTTCTTCTACCTCCTCTGAACAACCCTTTAAGGTCGTTCCCCTCAACATGCTGGACCTTCCCGCCCATCCTCCTTCTAAGGTTTCTAGCGTAGAGTCAACCTCTCGTCCCCTGCCTTCTTCCTCTAAGGCCGTAGATTCCACCAGGTGAACTTCCCATAGAGGTGGTAAGAGACTGATGAGCAAGTAAAATAAAACTCTTGCCCCCTCCTGAGTTGTCAAAGCTCGGGCTAAGAAATCTCATGCCCCCCAAAAGATTGTTGAGGAGGTCTCCCCTGATCCATCCTCATCAGATGTGGAGGTGGGGATCGACCCCCCGACCTTCGGATGAGCATATGAGGTATCTTCCAGTCTAATTCTTCAACTCAGTACACTTTTATAGGTTTAAAATCATGTCTAACCTTTTTTTACTTTTTTCTTTTCAGATCAAACAGTTATGAATAAGATCTTCAAGAAGGACCGAGCTCAAAGCTCATCGCTGGTGGCGCCCAAGCCTTCAGCTCCGGGCAATTTTTCGAAGAGCCTCGAGCGCCTTTCGAACGACCCAGATTCTGAGCTGAGAAAAAAGAGTCGCCAATCCCTGCTCGTTGAGGATGGTCTGTCTTGGGCCATCCAGATGCTATCGTCGCTCCTGAGTGTTCCGCTCCAACCCCTTTCTGCGTCCACCTCCATCTCATACGCTCCAAGGGAGACGGTTGCTTGCCTCGTTGAGGTAAGTACCCATCATCTATTAAAACCTTCCTATTAACACCTCAATTGTTGGCCTCCCCATCCAAACCATAACTTAATTAGTTTCACACAACTGAAAGTATGTCTTAGCACCTCTACTAGGTTTATATGAGCATCAAGTGTGCAATTTTAAAATTCTAGAGTGCTAATTATACTAAACAAGAATCGAACTAGAGAATTAGGGTTTAGTAGTAAGCAAGCAATGTTCTAAACTAAGTGTAAAGAGTCTACAACCTTTGTAGTCTAGTCCTTCATTTCTAAAGCTCCAAGTTGTAGTCCCTAGAACTCTTCTTAAGGCTCCACTTGAAGAAAGGATCGAGCTTTCTTGTTGTTTTCGTCATCGAAGTTGATCCACCTTGAAGTCTCTCTCACTCAAGCTCACACTTCACTAATCAAGGTATTAGTGAAGTTAACAACCTAAATTAATGGGCTAGATTAGTGTAGCTTGGTGAAACAAGAATTTTTCTCACTAGAAATATTTTTCTCCTTTTGTTTTTCTCAACTCAAGAAAATTCTAGTGAAGAGATGAAGATGGGGATGAACAAGGATGAGTGTGAGTATGAACCATGAACTCAAGTGATGACATAAGATAAGAATGAGAGAGATAAATATCTAGTGAATAATCCATGAATAGAAGATGAGTCATGGCTTCTCAAAGCATCTTAAGCCATGACTCCTTCAATTCTTTTAATTCAAAATGTTTATCAATATCTCATTCTCAATATGATTCTCACACATCCTAGTTCCTTGTATCGTCAACTATGATACAATTTATTATATATATGTATATATCTCACATATATAAATATAAATAAAGAGCAGAAAATCTTAAGTGAGCTTAATATTAGTTTATATATATATATATCAAATTATTAAATCAACACTTGATTCAATAATCCAGCTATATCAAATAAAATCCGGATAATATCAACTATATATAAACATATATATAAATTAAATCATTGAATCAACACTTGATTCAATAATCCGGTTATATCGTATATAATCTGGCTGATATCATTTAATACTGGATTAGAATACGGTATCATATACTCGTATTTAATCAAGCTTCTGCACATATCTCCATACACGCCCTACTTCGCTTCGCTTAAGCTAGGAAACCTCCATGTGGGATTCTAAAGACTCGTCAATATGCCAGCAGTAAGTAATGATCACATCAGATACCCACAAGTCGTCAGCAGTACTAGCTGGACGTAATGGCTACCTAGGTATTGAATGAATAGAAGATCAACAAGCAAACTTGTCCAAACTCCCGTATAGTATGGTCTCTTTGTTTGATATGTCGCATATCGATTTAGGGGGGTTAGAATTGTCAGACCCCACTAACTCGATAAGTCATGCCGATGTGTGGCTTATAACTTTTCGAGAAACTACTGATAACAGTTGCCAGTAAATCTCATCAGCCCTGGCCAGAGACTTGCTATTATAGCTAATCGAGTATAGCTTAACATCAACTCCCAATACTGGGAGAGATGAAACCCCTCCTATCGCTCACTGCCTCCATGTGACTCGTGACTGTACCCAAAATCCACCTGTTTGCACGACTCTTTTGAGCTGTGGTAGGGAGGAAATCAAAGCACAGTGGAAACCACATAAGATACTATGGCGATCTCGGGTCTACAGAGTAACCTGTACAAGTGTCACCAGAAAACTGCTAGCTGACGATAAGTATGATATCATCTAGGAGTTCTCGGCGAGTCCTATTTGGTGTACCCATTCTCTAATGAGCACCTGTGTACAATTTTTGATGTCAAACACCAATGGTTATGGGATCAACCATCGCCCCATACATGGTCAAGAAACGTACACACTAGTCTACTCAGGAATATCAATGCCCTGTCTCGATACTCCCTCGACTAGGAATGGTTGAGGATGTGCATCATAGTCCTGGTAGTCAAGCCTACATCCTAAGAGCTTTATCAACATGTATCAAAAAGATAGTAAACTAAAATAAGAGTATATGTTAAGATAAAGAGCAATCAGATAGCATACTATCATGTCGAGTAAGAAAGTCCTCTATATATAAATGTCCAAGCATCACTATAATATACAATAATGGCCTCTAGGGCATACATGTTCCTAACAATCTCTCACTTGCACTGAAGCCAATTATTGTAGTACCGCATACCCAACATCCCAAAAAGTCTCTTAAACTGTGTCTGGGGTAGAGCCTTCATGAGTGGATCCACCGTGTTGTCCTTTGTGTCTACTCTCCTGACCTCGATCTACTGGCGATCAACCATCTCCCGGATCAGATGATACCGCCTCAAAATATGTCTGGATCGCTGATGGGATCAGGGTTTCTTGGCCAAAACCACAGCACAATTGTTATCACAATACAAAGGTATTGGATTCTCAATGGATGGAACCACACCAAGTTCAATAATGAACTTCTTCATCCAGACAACCTCTTTGGCAGCATCGTTAGCAGTGATATATTCATCCTCCATCGTCGAGTCTGCAATGGTATCTTACTTGAAACTCTTCCAACATACCGCCCCTCCATTAAGGGTGAAGACAAAACCCAAGACACACTTGCTGTTGTCCTTATCACTCTGGAAGCTCGAATCGGTAAATGACTCCACTTGGAATTCTTCGTCACCATAAACCAAGAACATTTCTTTAGCCTTTCTCAAGTACTTAAGAATGTTCTTCACAGCTATCCAATGCTTCTTCCCTGGGTCTGATTGACACCTACTTACCACACTTAGTGCGTAAACTACATCTGGTCTGGTGCATAACATTGCGTACATGATAGACCCAACTGCAGAAGTATAGGGTATCACGTTCATGCGAGCCCTTTCCAAATCAATCTTGGGAGACATCTCTTTGGAGAGAGTGATTCCTGAACAAGCAGGTAAATTACCACGCTTAGAATTTTCCATAGTAAACCCCTTTAGTATGGTGTCTATGTACCTGACTTAGAACAATCCCAACATCCTTTTAGTTCTATTTCTAAAGATCTTTATCTCCAGGATGTAGGAGGTATCATCTAGATATTTCATGGAGAACTTTTGTGGTGTGAAGAGTTTGACCGAGTGCAGCATAGGAACATTATTTCCTATCAAGAGTATGTCATCTACGTACAATACAAGAAAGACAAACCGATCAGTTGAAAATAGTGCATTCTCAACACGTTAATTTCCCTACTCTTATCATTTGGTGTTTATTGTAATTATAACACAGATTAAGAATTCATCTGGAAAATACCAAATAACCTGTGTTATAGTTATAATCGACATTCTAAAGGGAAATTAAGTGTTTATTACTACACGCATGATCTTTGTATATTTCAACACTTGTCTCGATATTGTGTGCAGGAAATTCTCCAGATTAAAGAGACGGAATCACAAAAGTGCCGATAAATTGCAGAAAGTCCAAGACTTGAGATCTGATAGTAAACTAGAAAGAATTATAAGATTCCAGGCATCAAAAGAAAACCTTAAAGACAACATCAGAATTACCCTGGAAAAATAATGCATAGATCACCTAAAATGAGTCAGGCCGATCCGCCGCGGATACGCGGCCGAGTTGACTCATTGGCGGTTGGTAATTTTCCTCGAGGCCTCCTCTCAACAGCCAAACTTCTTCAAGACGCTTCAAATTTCTAGAAGTTTCCCTCTAACAGAAAAGGCTTCTCATGCAAGCTTGCTAATTACATTAATCTAGAAACTTCTCTTCCTTAGCTTCCTATGCAAGCTTCATAACAACCTAGCTTCCAGTAGAAGATAAACCAAGCTTCTAGGGAAAGCTAAAGGGAAAACTATATAAAAAGACCTAGGGCTTCATTATAAAGATTGTTCGGTAGTTGTTCATTAATTGGGTTGTTGATCATTCTACATCCGCAAGTTGAGTGACACAACTTGTAATCAAAACCCTAGCCCAAATCAAATTCAAAAGCCAAATCAAGATCCATCGAGAAGCGAATCAAGCAAACCTTCAACGAGCCTTTGAAGCAACGCCAATCTTCATCCGAGCAAGAGATCCATGACGATCCGCGACTCAAGAAGGTCGATGCGAAGCTAAATTCGGCGGATCTAGTTACCTCCTCAAACCTTGTAACCTCGAATTGAGTGAATTGTACCTAATCGTCGATTAATAAATGTGAATATTGTAAATCTTGCTTTTTTTTACATTCTAGCATTATGAAAGTTACCGATTCTTGATTCTTTCCTTTTTCATAATATTTGAGTGAAATCTCCGCTTGTAGCGGAATCGAGAGAATAGGTAGATGATGATGATAAAATTCTTGAACGATTCTTAAGTTTGATGAGTTTTGTAAACTTTAAGAAATTAAATCATCGAAGACCTAATTTGAGCGAGATCGCTTTCTTGAATATTTTCGCTCCAAATTAGAGATCAACGATCGGTGATTTAATTTGTCAGAGGCTAGAATTTGAATGATAACCAATGAAAGGACAAGGGATGATGAAGGAGAAACCCTAATTTCTTCAATAGTTCCCTAATTCTCGTTGATTGTCATTGATCTAGCAACAACTACTTAATAGATAAGAACTTGTAATCATTAGTATTCATCATCACTATCAATTTGATCGATTCCTACAAGCTACTTTACAAATCTTAAGAATTCAATTGGTTTGGACATTTTCTTGATCTTTATTAATTCTTGATTTTAGATCTATTTCTTTATGATTCTTGAAACTAAAATCTCATGAATATTGAATCGTTTTCTTTTATCTTTTCTTTTCAACTCAAATAAAACGATTTCGAACAAATCACACTTTCTCAGTGGACGATCCGCTCTCGCTAACGAAACTACAATAGACATCGTTAATTGATTGCGGTATAAATTTCTTTGGTTGTGATTAAAACTTTTCCAAATACACACGAAGTTGATCAATCCAATAGCGCCGTTGCCGGAGATCGTGTGCTAATTTGTTCGTTTTTGTAATTTGAGTTGGAAAATTTATTATTCCATCAGAATTTTTTAGATAAAAATTCGCAATAAGCGCTTAACGATTTGTTGCAATTTGTTGCAAGGAGATCTGGAATCTCTGGAGCGAGAGGAAAAATTTTCAGGACATCTCAAAAAGTCCAGAGAGGCAATTGGAACAGTTCCTGAAATTTTTGTGCAGGGATCTCTCTGTCTTGCGGCTGATCCACGGCCAAAGGAGCCTTCTCGCGGCGGTTTCGCTGCTAGATTAGGGTTTCAGTACATCAAACTTCTCAGGTCCCTTTCTGTCTTTCTTATCTCCTCTTTGCCCTGTCTAATAACCAATTTTTGCAGGATTCTTTGCAAAAATTCGCAGTGCCGTAAAAATAAAAATTGCGCGTGTTTGATCTTGGTTGTTTGCATATTTTAACACGGAAATTAAGGGACAAAGAACAAATTCAGATTAGGTGGGGATTTCATTACACTTGCTAAGCCCTAAAAATCACAAACTTGCATCTGCATCACCCTCATTAACTAAAAAATATCTAGACATGATTCTAAGGACCGTCGTGCTAATTTAGGACAGAAGAAGGTCATGGGTAATTTATTGCTTATTCGCGTTTCTTTTGTGGTGTCTAAGACAAGTGTGTCTAAGGCAAGTGGTTACTTAATTAGGCCCATTACTTACGTAGTGGATAACCTCCCACTTACCTGGCCATAGAAGGGGCAAAGTGGCAGTAGAGGATCTATCTTGCGACTTGTCTTCTGGAAGTCTAGGAGCGGCCTAGAGCCTTGACCTAGGTGACCATTAGATTTAGGGTTGCTTGTGCATTGTTTGTGTGAATTTTTCAAAAATCCGTATTTTTTAAACCAAACACCAACTCATTTTTACCTTAATTATCACTTAACGCTGCCACTTGTGCTAAACAATTTAGTGCATGCTCGGCTGGATATGGGATTCTAGTGCCCGTCTTGTCCGCGTACCTCCTATCGACTCCGAAGTTGGTATTTCTACGTCTACTTTTTCTTCACCCACTACCACACCCACTTCGATGGACGGTTCTCCATCAAACTTCTTTAACACTACTCTGCCACCATCCGCAGGTGCGCAGAATCGGCCCCGCATCTCTCTCCAAGAGAGATGTTACCCTATGCGAGGTCCTCTTTCGACCCGTCTTACCATTCTACCAGCCAATGGAGACAATTTTGAAATAAAACCACAATACATCAATCTTTTACCAAAATACCACGATCTCGAGTCTGAAGACGCATACGTCTTTATTACCAAATTTGAAAATGTATGCGCTATGATGGGTACTTCACAGTTTTCTGTGGATGCTATGAGATTACGTCTTCTCCCATTCACTTTGTGCGATATAGCCAAGAAGTGGCTTTATAACACAGTCGCACATTCTATCCCGAACTGGGGAGAATTCGTAACAGCTTTCTTAAAGAAATTCTTCCCTAATCATAAAAGATCTCAAGATCGTAGCGAAATAAACCAATTTACCCAGCTTCCAAATGAACCATTTTCGAAGTGTTTTGAACGCTTTAAGAATCTGTTAGTTCAATGTCCTCATCATGGAATCCCTAGATGGGATCTGTGCAGAATCATATACGAGGGTATTAATCCTACAACAAAACAGACCCTTGAATCCATGTGTCAAGGCACCTTCATGAATAAAGATGATGGTGAAGCCTGGAGATTTTTAGAAAATTTCGCTGAAAGAACTTTCAAGTGGGAGAGTGTAAACCAGTCATCGTCTAGGGGTGGCATTCATCAACTTGATGTTTTCATAGGAGTTAGAGCTGAATTAACAGCAATGTAAAAGAAACTCGAAGCTATGGAACATAGCAGCCTCCCTAAATCAGATGTCACTCTCCAAAACTGTCTGTGGATGCTGTTCTGATCCATCTCATCTTACGGAACAATTTCCATTGAATTCTCTGTTTCAACGTCAAGAGCATACCAATGCTTCTTTCCAACAAAGACCTAGAAACGATCCATATTCTTCCACTTATAATCAGGGTTGGAGGAATCACCCTAATTTTGCTTGGAACCAATCACAAACTCAAAACACGGTTCCAAACCAAAATAATTTCCAAAGGGGTCCTCCACCACAACAGCAACCACTTCAAATAAGTCAGCATTCCTACCAATCACAAAACTTTCAAAATCCAGTTAACACACCTGCACCGTATAATCATTTGCAGTTGACCGGTACTGATGAATCCTCTTCACTCGCACAAACCATGGATTTGATTCTGAAAAATTTCATGCAAGTTTCGGCTGAGGTTCAATCTTTTGTCGATGATATAAAGAAAAACTCCGCCTCCCAAGATGAGAGTATAAAATCGATGGAAGCACAAATTGCACAATTAAAAGCCGAAATGAGTGCTAGAGAGAAATGGAAACTTCCGTCTCAACCCCTACCGAATCCTGGACATTCACAACACTACAATGTGAATGCTATTACAACGTTGAGATCCAGAAGAGTGCTGAATAATCAAGTTGGGGAAGAGACTGATAATCATGAAGAATTAATCAATAATACCCCGGCTGAGACTTTCCCTTCCACACACACTTCTACTTCTGACCTTAGTTCTTCTACCCTACCATCTTTTTGCGAGCCTATTCTTCATTTTTCCCAAGGCTCGATCCCTCAGCATACCTCTTCTAGTCCACCAAAGACGAGCCCCACTTCTATTCTGGGATCAGTTCCAAACACACAACCTTCTCCAATGATGGACCCAGCTATTATTGCTAAAGCTCCTTATCCGAATCGGTTGAGGGGAAACAAATCGAGTCCACATATGGAGAAGATTATGGAAATTTTCAAACAGGTTAACATCAACATCTCTCTCCTAGATGCTATTCAACAAGTCTCCGCTTATACGACAATTCTCAAAGACTTGTGCACTAGGAAGAGGAAGCCTCAAGTGCCCAAAAAGGTTTTCATGACTACTAATGTTAGCACTTCTTTTACCCCACAGCTACCAAAGAAACGTACAGACCCAGGATGTCCTACGATATCGATTTCTATTGGGGGTAAAAACATCAACCGTGCTTTACTTGACCTTGGCGCAAGTGTTAACCTGCTTCCATATTCTCTTTACGAGCAGTTAGGGATTGGAGAGTTGAAACCAGCTCATTGCACTCTCCAAATGGCAAACCGATCAATCACCAAACCTAGGGGTGAACTGGAGGATGTGTTGATAAAAGTCAGGGAATTCATATTCCCTGTGGACTTAATTGTTCTTGATACACAATTTGTAGCAAACCTACAGAACCAAATTCCAGTGATTTTGGGTCGACCATTCCTTGCCACTTCCAATGCTGTCATTAACTGTCGAAACGGTTCAATGAACCTATCTTTCGGAAAAATGACAATTGAACTGAAAATCTATAAAATTGGAAGTCAGCCGTCTGAACCCTCTGCTCACATACTTGATGTCTGTTCTTTCCACGAGATTGCTTTCGAAAGCTGCGAAGTTAATGAACTTTGCTTTGAAAATCTCAATGATACTAGCACATCAATATTTGATCTTGCACATCTTAGTGAGGACACTCTTTCCACTCCTGAGTTTGAAACTCTTGACTCATCACTTTCCGAGTCTGCATCTTTTGCGAGCTACGAGCTTCTTTGTGACTCTGAATATCATTCGCTGACCCGATCTTCTATAATTTCTCCGCTAGCATTAGATCTCAAACTTTTACCTTCTCATCTTAAATATGCATATTTAGGCGAGAATGAATTTTTACCTGTGATCATATCCGCTTCTTTAGCCTTAGAGCAAGAGAATGCGCTTTTAACGGTATTGAGATCTAATAGGCAGGCGTTTGGTTGGACTATGGCTGACAACAAAGGGATTAGTCCCTTGATTGTAGAACATCATATACATCTGATAGATGAAGCCAACCCAACCCGAGAACCACAGAGACGGTTAAACCCCGTCATGAAGGATGCGGTAAAGAAAGAAATTGTCAAATACCTTGACTGTAGAATCATTTACCCAATCTCTGATAGCCAATGGGTAAGTCCAATTCATGTAGTCCCTAAGAAATCTGGCGTTACGGTCATAACAAATGAGGCAAATGAGTTAATCCAAACACGTACTTAAACTGGGTGGCATGTATGTATTGATTACAGAAAACTCAATGCCGCAACGAGGAAAGACCACTTTCCTGTACCTTTCATTGACCAGATGCTAGAGTGCTTAGCTGGACGGGAATATTATTGCTTCATAGAAGGATACTCTGGCTATAACCAGGTCCTTATTGCCAAAAAGGATCAAGACAAAAGCACATTTACTTGTCCTTTTGGTACCTTTGCTTATAGATGCATGCCCTTTGGGTTATGCAATGCTCCCGCTACATTTCAGCGGTGTATGATGGGGATATTTTCGGACATGGTCGAGAATTTTATGGAAATTTTCATGGACGATTTCTCGATATTCGGAGATTCTTTTGCTGACTGCCTATCTCATCTTGATGCAGTTCTTACTCGTTGTAAAGAGAAGAACTTAACGTTGAATTGGGAAAAATGCCATTTCATGGTCCAAAAGAGAATTGTGCTTGGACATGTCATTTCATAGTAAGGCATTGAGGTTGACAAAGCCAAAATAGATGTTATTCAAAACCTTTCTCATCCCAAATGCGTCAAGGATATACGATCCTTTCTTGGCCATGCAGGCTTTTACCGGAGATTCATTAAGGATTTTAGCAAAATTACTAGTCCTTTAACTCTTCTCTTGGCCAAGGACACAACTTTTCACTTTGACTCAGATTGTGAGGCAGCATTTGACTCACTTAAAAACTCTCTCATTACAGCCCCCGTTCTATCTTCTCCAGATTGGAACCACCCTTTTGAGCTTATGTGTAAGTCCATGCTACCTCTCCCGGTACTTTCGGGAATGCGGAATTTGGTAAAAAACAATTTTTACGGAGGTGGTAACATGGACCTATAACCCGGATCTTGGTTAAACATCTATCTAACAACCTAACTATGAGTTTCTAGCTACTCGGTTAGGGGGTTATACCTTGCTTGTCTTGAACTCCTTCGTCTTCAAGCTCCGATGGTGGTCCGATTGGCTTCTTCTCGTCGTCTCCGTACGCCGAAGATAGATCCACCTGAAAGCTCCAACCTTTAGCTCCTTCTTCGTTCTTTGAAGAAACTAGTTCACTTGGTTTGCTAAACCTAGTGAACTAGAATGAGTAGAGAATACTTTGTGTGGGATTTTATCTATGGTTCTTGATTCTCAACTCATGAGACAAGAGAACCATAGATTAAAGAGATGGAAAAAGAGCAAGAGGGTGAGAGCAAAAGGAGAGCTCAAGAACAAGAGAGAGAATGAGCAAGAAAGAATGTGGCTCTCTTTTGTCTTTCACCCTCTCATAATCCAAAGCAATCATAACTCATCATACTAACAAAAGTCTTATGTGATGGTTGAAGCAACCATAACCATATCATTTCATGCACTCATTTTACACAAATGAGCAAGCAAGTAAAAGTCTTTGCCATGAAATGATGGCTATGGTTATCATGATGGTCAACTAGTCAAGCCTAGTCAACCGGTCAACAAAGTCAACAAGTCAACAAAAGTCAACAAGTCAACAAAGTCAACAAAAGTCAACAACCATGTCACCATAATACTTAATTAATATAATAGTTAATCACATATCATATTCTCATTAGGGTTGATCAAAAGGTCAATAGTCAACGGTCAACTGTCAACAACCCTAATGAGAATCCACTGCCCCTGTCTCCCTGTCAACTGTGCATACACACCCGCATCCGCGTTCCGAGGAACACGAATGCAAACTGGATAAATCTAATCCCATAAGGTACACTAGGATCTGGCTTAAACCAAAGCCCGCTAGTGTAAACTGTCCGGACACTGCACGCGCACAAGTGCACGGATGTGACCGAACCCTGTCGCAAAACCATGCGACCTGTCGCAATACCATGCGACCTCTACTCTTTTGCCTAAAGGCGAAAAGCTTTCTGTGTGGGACTATAAAGACTCGACACTACGCTGGCAGTGGGTTTAACCACAGACCGCAAGCGGCACTAGCTGTGCGTAACGGTCCCCAGGTAATGCCGACAAGAAGACCGACGAGGCGAAACCCATCTGAACTCCTACTGAGCCTGAGTGTGACATTCTCCGTACAGTCCGGTCTGTTCGTCTGATACATCGCATGGCGGGCCTAGGGGGCGGTAAACGTCAGTCCCCCAATAGCGGTACAAGTCGTGCCGGAGCGAAGCCCAAAACACCCTGAGATAACACTGGAAACCTACCAGTATATCTCGTTTGCCCTGGCCAGGGACTACTCGTGTAATGGCTCTCCTAGACACAGCGTGATGTCAACCCCCAATACCGGGAGAGACGAATCCTGTCTAACCGTCACTGCCTCCAAGTGCTTCGGGACTGCACCCAACCACTACCTGTTTGCACGACTCCTTTGAGCCGTGGTAGGGTAGTGATCAAAGTACAGTGGGAACACACTCGAGGCGAAGTGACAGTGTCAAGTCAGCGGACTAAGCTGTACTCATGTCACCTGGGAACTGATAACTGACGATAGGTATAATACCAACTAGTCAGTTCCCGACGAGTCCTGTCCAGTGTACCCGTAACCTAACGAGCACCCGCATACTATCTCAAGTACGACGTACTGACGGCTGTGGGACAGACCGTCTCCCACACTGGGATGAGAAGCGCATGCGCTGGTCTACTCCGGAGTATCGATGCCCTGTCTCGATAGTCCTGCGACCATGGACCTGCATAAGGATGTGCTTATAGATTACCCAGCCCCACAAGTGTGACGGCCATTACATCGCTGGTAATCAAGCAAAGATCCTAAGGGCTCTACTAATGTGTATAGGCGATATATGAAAATAAACACATGTACACATTGAAGTAGAAACAAACCAAGTAGCATACTACTATTTTGAGCAAGATTGTATATACAAGGTGAATATCCCAAGCATCCATTAAGTAATATACAAACTAGTATGATACAGTAATGGCCTCTAGGGCATATACACTAACAATCTCCCACTTGCACTAAGGCCATGTACTGGCGTATCGAAGACCTATCATCTCGATCAGCCGCTCGAACTGAGTCTGGGGCAGGGCCTTGGTGAATGGATCTGCAGTGTTATCTTCTGAAGCGACTCTCCGAACCTCGATCTCCTGGCGACCCACGATCTCCCTGATTAGGTGATACCGCCTCAAGATGTGCCTGGATCTCTGATGGGACCTGGGTTCCTTCGCTAAAGCTATAGCCCCGTTGTTGTCGCAATACAGAGGTATTGGATCAACAATGGACGGAACCACCTTAAGTTCTTTCAAGAACTTCCTCATCCAGACAGCTTCTTTTGCGGCATCAGATGCAACGATGTATTCCGCTTCCATCGTCAAGTCTGCAACGGTTTCCTGTTTGGAACTCTTCCAACACATCGCCCCTCCATTGAGGGTAAAGACAAAACCCGACATGGACTTGGAATCATCCTTGTCACTCTGGAAGCTGGAGTCAGCAAAGGCCTCGATCTGGAGGTCTTTTCCGCCATACACCAAGAACATCTCCTTAGTCCTTCTCAGGTACTTGAGAATGTTCTTTACCGCTATCCATTGTTTCTCCCCAGGGTTTGACTGATACCGGCTTACCACACTCAGTGCATAAGCTACATCCGGTCTGGTACACAACATCGCATACATTATAGAGCCTACCGCAGAAGCGTAGGGTATAATAGACATGCGATCCCTCTCCAAATCAGTCTTGGGAGACATCTCTTTAGAGAGGGTGATCCCGTGACAAGCCGGTAGGTTACCGCGCTTGGAATCTTCCATACTGAATCTTTTCAGTATGGTGTCGATGTACCTGGACTGAGAAAGTCCTAATATCCTCTTGGATCTGTCACGGTAGATCCGGATACCCAGAATGTATGAGGCATCACCCAGGTCTTTCATGGAGAACTTGTGTGACAAGAACCCCTTGACAAATTGTAGCATAGGAATGTCATTTCCTATTAAGAGAATGTCATCCACGTATAAAATGAGGAATACTACAGTTCTCGCTACAAATCTACTATAGATGCATGGGTCATCTGGATTTTTGATAAAGCCAAATTCTTTGACCGTCTCATCAAAGCAGATGTTCCAACTCCGCGATGCCTGCTTTAGTCCATAGATGGACTTAAGCAACTTGCACACCTTTCCGCTGCTCCCACTCTGAATGAAACCCTCTGGCTGGTCCATATAGACACACTCCTCTAAATTTCCATTTAGAAAAGCTGTCTTTACGTCCATTTTCCAGATCTCATAATCGTGGAAGGCAGCAATGGCAAGAAGGATCCGAATGGATTTCAGCATGGCTACTGGAGAAAAGGTTTCGTCATAGTCCAAGCCAGGTCTTTGACGGAAACCTTTTGCTACCGGCCTAGCTTTATAGGTCTCAACCTGTCCATCTACACCAATCTTCCTTTTGAAGATCCACTTGCATCCTACGGGTTTTACCCCGTCTGGAGCAATGTCCAACGTCCATACCTTGGTGTACATGGATTCCATTTCGGTCCGCATTGCATCCAGCCATTTCACTGAGTCAACGCTCTGAACGGCCTGCTGGAAGCTAGTAGGCTCATCATAATCTATGATGCAATCCTCTCTATCCCCGTCTATGAGAAAACCGCAGTATCTCTCGGGCGGATGAGACTGCCTACTACTCCTGCGGAGCGGCGTAGGAATGTCCTGTTCTGTTGAACCCTCTGGTTCCACTAACCTTTCAGTAATAGTCTGTGGTTCTGGAATTTCTTCCAGTTCTACTGCGCTCCCACTAATTTCCTTTTCCAAGAATTGGTGTTCTAGAAAGTGGGCATTACGAGAAACAAGGACTTTTTGTTCCTCTGCGTAGTAGAAAAGATACCCCCTGGTGTTCTTTGGGTATCCCACAAACTTGCACAGTACTGAGCGTGCCTCGAGTTTGTCCGCATGCTGCTTTTTGACAAAAGCTGGACATCCCCAGATCTTCAGATATTGAAGATAGGGTTTCTTCCCACTCCACATTTCATATGGGGTGGTAGGCACAGTCTTAGTCGGAACTCGGTTCAAAAGGTATGCAGCTGATTCTAGCGCATACCCCCAGAATGATCGCGGTAACTCAGCGTTACTCATCATGGACCGCACCATATCCAATAGGGTGCGGTTCCGTCTCTCCGATACACCGTTATGTTGCGGGGTGTATGGAGGAGTAAGCTGAGAGAGAATTCCGTTCTCTTTTAAATAGTCCAGGAACTCGGCACTTAAGTATTCTCCACCTCGATCCGATCTTAGAATCTTAATACTTTTGCCGGTCTGTTTCTCTACTTCATTCTTATACTCCTGGAATTTTCCAAAGGCTTCGGACTTATGTTTCATTAAGAAGACATAACCGTACCTTGAGAAGTCATCCGTAAAAGTAATGAAGTAAGAATGGCCGCTTCGCGCATGTGTAGACATTGGACCGCACACGTCACTGTGTACGAGTTCCAAGAGCTCGCTCGCTCTTACTCTATGTCCAGTAAACGGAGTCTTTGTCATCTTTCCTTTGAGACAAGATTGACAAGTGGCATACGATTGATATTCGAACGCGTTCAAATATCCCTCTGTATGTAACTTAGTCAACCTTCTCTCATTGATGTGACCCAGTCTACAATGCCACAAGAAAGTCTGATTTATTTCTGGAGACTTTCTTTTGTGTGTATTCTGGACATTGAAAATCTGTGGTTGGTTCAATACGTATATACCATTACTTAATGTACCTGACCCAATCAAAACTTGATTAAGGTGAATGTTTACAACATTACTTACAAACGCAAATTCATAACCTTCTTTAGAAACTAAAGATACAGAAATGATATTACAAGTTGCGTTGGGTACAAAAAAGCAATTACGCAAAACCAAAACATGTCCATCTGACATTCCCAGGTGATAGTCCCCCACGGCTTTAGCATCCATGCTAGCTCCGTTCGCAACTCTGAGGGTCATGTCACCTGCCTTCAAAACCCTACGGTTTCTCAACGCCTGCAAAGAATTACAGATATAAGATCCTGATCCGGTATCCAATACCCAGGAAGTAGAGTTTATGGAAAGACAGTTTTCAATAACATACACACCTGAAGCTGAAGCTGCAACCTGCTTCAATTCCTGTGTTCTGGCCTTCCAGGCCCTGCAATCATTCTTCCAGTGTCTTTTCTTATGACAATAGAAGCATTCTTCCTTATCCACAGCTTCCCCGCTATCTTTGTTGCTTTACCTTTTCCCTTCGTATCCACTTTACTAACACCGCCCCTTGGTTTGGCGGGGGCCTTCTTCTTCTTTCCCTTGGCTTTCGCCTTGGACCTAGAAGAAGATGATCCTCCTACAAACAAAGTGGATGTATCCCTACCTTTCTGTAGGGTGCCCTCTGCGCTCCTCAGCATGTTGAGGAGCTCTGAAAGTTCAACCTCTTTTTCTTGTAAGTTGAAGTTCAGTATAAACTGGGCGTAAGTGGAAGGAAGGGACTGGAGAACTATATCCGTATATAGCTCACTCTCCAATGTGATCCCTAGGTCCGCGAGCTCCTCAATGTAGCCGATCATCTTTAGCACGTGCTCGGCTACTGATGATCCGACGGCCATTCTTGTCGAAAATAACTTTTTCGACGCTTCGTATCTTGCGATACGAGATTGCTCTCCATACAGTTCTTTTGTATGAAGCAATATGGATTCCATGTCCATATTCTCGTGCCTCCTCTGATGTTCGTTGTCCATCGAGGCAAGCAGGAGGCATTTGGCCTTCGCGCTATCAATCTCCCAAGTCTTGCGGATTTCCTTATCCGCGACGCTGGAAGTTGGACCAGGGACAGGGGGAGCTTTGGTGGTAAGAAGATACCCCAGCTTGTCGTAAGTGATTGCTATCTTGACATTCCTGAGCCAATCTTTGAAGTTTGGCCCTGTCAGTTTGTTTTTATCTAGGAGTAACTTAAGTCCAGTCATGTTGATTGGTCGCTGCAATTAGGAGAGAGAAGAAGAAACACTCAGCATGATGCTCTTGCAAGTTTAGAATGGTTTTTAGTTTGTCTAAACAGGATGGCTCCCACTGTTTCTCGAATCCCTCCTCAAACCATAAAGGAAGAATTAGTCAGGATCAATCCCACCGTACAATACTTGCTTAACCGTTCAGCCAGGCCGGTGTCGGTACTTCGAGGGAGGTTTTCCAATGCTTTCGCGAAGTTCCTTAATTAAAGAACCTCTTTTCCCTGGGGGCGTAGCCCCGCTAACACCTTTCTAGGCACCTACTAGGTTTATAGCATTGATCGTTAAGTGAGAAATTTCCCGAGGAGTAGCATATACTCACAGTAGGATCGGGATCCAAATATCATCGCGTGACGAAACTGAAGGAATCCTACCAGAATCATCACACTCCAAATGGTATGCAAATCTAGCAAGTTTCAGTACTTATGAAACTCCCGATGTGGATTTTTGCCCCATGCTCTTATGACCTTGGCGTGAGGTCAAAATGTCATAAGTCACATGTCAAGTTCGTCCCATCATTATCCAGGTTAATTTGAACCCACCCGTACATACCCTTGACGTAGGCCAAAATGGCAGTACGACTGTCTCAAACCAACGCATTCTATCTATGCAACAGATAAATATCCGGCAGCTACCAATCACTATGCCTTGGCGTGAGATCAAAATACATAGCTTGAATACTACCGAATATTTAACTGAAATGATAGAGGGCTACGGATGGTTTTGGCAAAACCGTGAACGTAGTGAACTTGATTTGGTCGATGGAACGAGATAGCTTTTAAATGGAGTGGCTCAAACTCCGTATTTTAAAAGTTTGTTTTGAAAAGAACCGAGTGGTTTTTCGAAAGTGTTCCAACGACTTTAACTTGGTTTATTATCTTGCATTAGTTCTTTTAATGCGTGATATTCTTGCATTAGTTCTTTTAATGCGTCCCATCATTTAATCCTACCATTGCAGAAAACAACCAAAATATGACGTACGCTTATGCCATTCGCATTCGCCACGGGGCCCCGTCATTACCCGTTAGGTTACTTAACTAACGACAGAGCGGGGGCTGGGCTAGCGCGTCTGTAAAACATAAGCAACGCCTAAATAATATCATATATAGATATACTGCAATGATAAACATTTCAGATCACAGATGAATACATTGGATATACTAGGAATCTGTAATTCGTACGAGCCTGTAACGAAAGACAAATTACACGGTCGCGGTGAATAGCCAAATACCCCACCCAAGACCCCTACGGGTGCGGCAAACTACCCGCCAAGTACCCGAAGCGTAGTAACCTCCCTCATCTCCTATGAGTAGGCCACTCGACACTTCGGCATACCCGGTAGTTTGTGCACCCCCTCCATGGGTCTATCCTAGGAGCAAAAACAGTAAAAAGAAATTATACAATGACGGCTACAACCCCGACCCGGTTGTGCGGCCATACAAATAATTATTACATCAATTTACAAATTTACAAGAATTGAAAGAAAAGAAAACTCTCGTCTCACAACCCCCCGGCTATTCACCCGCGACAATCCAACATATTCATATACACATTCCAGCAACAATACAGATCACAGATTTGTATAACCCCCACTAATCGACATATAGCGATTAGTAGACGTTCAATACAAATATCACATTACAGAAAAACCCGTTAGCAAAAGTCTTTTAGAAGTTCGATCAAAAATACGGATTTTCGGGACCCCAAAATAAAATTTTCGTTCTGGAAAATCTGGGTTGAAAATATATGTACTAAAAATCCCAAAATACCCCCAGAATAACACTGCACCAAAGATTGACCTCGGCCGAGTCAACTCGGCCGCGGATCCGCGGCGGGAGCGTGCTCCCGCCGCGCTTCCGCGGCGCTTTGACTCGATCGTGGGTCCATCTTTGGTGGTTATTCAAATAAAACCCTGAGCCGATTTTTGGTGTGTTCCAAAAATTTTTTCCAGTACTTTTGAAATCGACAGAAAGTTGAAAATTCATGGGTTCGTTTTTGGGACTTTTTCTTTGATCGATCTTCTAGTTACTTGCTAACTTGTTAGATAGAGTTTAACTAGGCTCTGATACCACTGTAAGTCCATGCTACCTCTCCCGGTACTTTCGGGAATGCGGAATTTGGTAAAAAACAATTTTTACGGAGGTGGTAACATGGACCTATAACCCGGATCTTGGTTAAACATCTATCTAACAACCTAACTATGAGTTTCTAGCTACTCGGTTAGGGGGTTATACCTTGCTTGTCTTGAACTCCTTCGTCTTCAAGCTCCGATGGTGGTCCGATTGGCTTCTTCTCGTCGTCTCCGTACGCCGAAGATAGATCCACCTGAAAGCTCCAACCTTTAGCTCCTTCTTCGTTCTTTGAAGAAACTAGTTCACTTGGTTTGCTAAACCTAGTGAACTAGAATGAGTAGAGAATACTTTGTGTGGAATTTTATTTATGGTTCTTGATTCTCAACTCATGAGACAAGAGAACCATAGATTAAAGAGAGGGAAAAAGAGCAAGAGGGTGAGAGCAAAAGGAGAGCTCAAGAACAAGAGAGAGAATGAGCAAGAAAGAATGAGGCTCTCTTTTGTCTTTCACCCTCTCATAATCCAAAGCAATCATAACTCATCATACTAACAAAAGTCTTATGTGATGGTTGAAGCAACCATAACCATATCATTTCATGCACTCATTTTACACAAATGAGCAAGCAAGTAAAAGTCTTTGCCATGAAATGATGGCTATGGTTATCATGATGGTCAACTAGTCAAGCCTAGTCAACCGGTCAACAAAGTCAACAAGTCAACAAAAGTCAACAAGTCAACAAAGTCAACAAAAGTCAACAACCATGTCACCATAATACTTAATTAATATAATAGTTAATCACATATCATATTCTCATTAGGGTTGATCAAAACGTCAATAGTCAACGGTCAACTGTCAACAACCCTAATGAGAATCCACTGCCTCTGTCTCCCTGTCAACTGTGCATACACACCCGCATCCGCGTTCCGAGGAACACGAATGCAAACTGGATAAATCCAATCCCATAAGGTACACTAGGATCTGGCTTAAACCAAAGCCCGTTAGTGTAAACTGTCCGGACACTGCACGCGCACAAGTGCACGGATGTGACCGAACCCTGTCGCAAAACCATGCGACCTGTCGCAATACCATGCGACCTCTATTCTTTTGCCTAAAGGCGAAAAGCTTTCTGTGTGGGACTCTAAAGACTCGACACTACGCTGGCAGTGGGTTTAACCACAGACCGCAAGCGGCACTAGCTGTGCGTAACGGTCCCCAGGTAATGCCGACAAGAAGACCGACGAGGCGAAACCCATCTGAACTCCTACTGAGCCTGAGTGTGACATTCTCCATACAGTCCGGTCTGTTCGTCTGATACATCGCATGGCGGGCCTAGGGGGCGGTAAACGTCAGTCCCCCAATAGCGGTACAAGTCGTGCCGGAGCGAAGCCCAAAACACCCTGAGATAACACTGGAAACCTACCAGTATATCTCGTTTGCCCTGGCCAGGGACTACTCGTGTAATGGCTCTCCTAGACACAGCGCGATGTCAACCCCCAATACCGGGAGAGACGAATCCTGTCTAACCGTCACTGCCTCTAAGTGCTTCGGGACTGCACCCAATCACTACCTGTTTGCACGACTCCTTTGAGCCGTGGTAGGGTAGTGATCAAAGTACAGTGGGAACATACTCGAGGCGAAGTGACAGTGTCAAGTCGCGGACTAAGCTGTACTCATGTCACCTGGGAACTGATAACTGACGATAGGTATAATACCAACTAGTCAGTTCCCGACGAGTCCTGTCCAGTGTACCCGTAACCTAACGAGCACCCGCATACTATCTCAAGTACGACGTACTGACGGCTGTGGGACAGACCGTCTCCCACACTGGGATGAGAAGCGCATGCGCTGGTCTACTCCGGAGTATCGATGCCCTGTCTCGATAGTCCTACGACCAGGGACCTGCATAAGGATGTGCTTATAGATTACCCAGCCCCACAAGTGTGACGGCTATCACATCGCTGGTAATCAAGCAAAGATCCTAAGGGCTCTACTAATGTGTATAGGCGATATATGAAAATAAACACATGTACACATTGAAGTAGAAACAAACCAAGTAGCATACTACTATTTTGAGCAAGATTGTATATACAAGGTGAATATCCCAAGCATCCATTAAGTAATATACAAACTAGTATGATACAGTAATGGCCTCTAGGGCATATACACTAACATTATGTGTGATACATCAGATTTTGCAGTTGGTGCAGTCTTAGGACAACACATTGAAAAGATGCCACACGTGATCTATTATGCAAGTAAGACTCTGAACGATTCTCAAATTAACTATACAACTACCGAAAAAGAACTTTTGGCAGTTGTATTCGCATTAGAAAAATGCAGGCCTTACTTGATTGGCTCACCTATTGTTGTGTACACTGACCACTCCGCCTTGAAACATCTTTTGGTAAAGAAGGATGCTAAAGGCAGGCTAATATGTTGGATCATTCTATTACAAGAATTTGATCTTGTTATTAAAGATAAGAAAGGATGTGAAAACGTTGTAGCCGACCATTTTTCGTGCATCTCTTCTTCACCTGTGACCCTGCCAATCAATGATTCTTTTCTGGACGAACAACTCTTGAATGTTTCCGACAAACCTTGGTTCATGGATATTGTGAATTATCTTGCTACGGGACTTATTCCCCCCGAATGGTCGAAACAGGACAAACATCGACTTCTATCCCAAGTAAAACACTTTTACTGGGATGAACCCTATCTGTTTGAATATTGTCATGACCAGATCATTCGTAAATGTGTCCCTAATAATGAATTCAAGAGTGTTCTATCTTTTTGTCATGATCAGGCATGTGGGGGTCATTTCGGTCCTTGAAAGATGGTGGAAAAGGTTTTCCAATGCGGTTTTTATTGGCTGACTTTATTCAAAGATACATTTGATCATTGCAAAACCTGTGCACAGTGTCAACATACGGGTAGGATTTTCCGGAGAAATGAAATGCCACTTCAACCTGTTGGGGTAAAAATTTACACCCCGGTTGACCAAGTCAAAATCCAAGTCAACCCCAAGCCAAGTGGGCCCAGGCCCCGACCCAGTGGGCCCATGCCCGGGTCGAGCCCGAACATGAAGCGGCCGACCTCCCCCATGCCAAGATAAAAATTTTGTAATAAATAATTTTGTTGCATTTCTTTTATTTTATTTATGGATAAATGTAAGAAAAATAGGCATAAAGCCAAATTTTTGCAAAGCCCATGGCTTATGTGCAAAAAGAAATGGCACATGAGCCATGAAATAGGCAAAATGCCATTTTGTGAAGCCCAAGGGGCTATTTGTAAAGTGTATGGCCTATAAAGGCAAGGATAATAAAATATCCCAACAACTTTTTTCTCTCTCCAAAAAAAAAAGTTTCAGATCTGAGATCTTTCTTCCTTCTTCAAGGTTCCAAAACCTTCTTTTTTCTTTTGAATTAAATCAAGAGTTTTACTCTTCCTTTTTCAAAACTAAATAGTTTTTCACCACAAAACTCACAAAGGGGAACTTGGATCTGTTATCAGATCTCAAAAAGGAGAGATTTTGAGATCTCACATCTCTTGATCTTCAAGATCCAGCTTAACAGAGGAGGAAGAAGAAGAACATCTTTCATTAAACCCCCAAAGAAAAGAATACATTCAGGAGTCCAACTCCTCTCTGATTTCTCTTTTGAGAAATCTTTTTTGAGGCTAAAAACCCCTTATCCTCGCCGGCGCGCTAGCGCTCGAGCGCAAACCACCTACGTGCCGACACGTGGCGCATTTGCGCTCCAGCGCACTGCGCGCGCGAGCAAAGCGCCCGCGTGCCGACACGTGGCGTGCGCGCTTGCGCTCCAGCGCGCAGCGCAAGTGCGCAAAGCGCCCGCGTGCCGACACGTGGCGCGCGCGAGCTTGCGCTCCTGCGCCCAGCGCACTTGCGCAAAGCGCCCGCGTGCCGACACGTGGCTCGCGCTCGCTTGCGCACCTGCGCGCTTGCGCTCGTGCGCAAAGCGCCCGCGTGCCGACACGTGGCGCGCGCGCTTGCGCTCCTGCGCGCAGCGCACTTGCGCAAAGCGCCCGCGTGCCGACACGTGGCGCGCGCGCGCCTGAGCGCACAGCGCTCAAGACGCTGGTCCCACGCATCCCTTGGATGCCTTTTCCCCCTCTTCTTATGTACATACATATACATATACATATGTATACAAATTCACACATACACATACTCTGCGACACTCTCCCCCTCAAAAAATTTTTTGGGCCGGGGCGCTGCCCCGAGCCCCGCAAGGGGGCTGCTAGCCCCCTTGACCCCCAACCCGCTATCCGGGTAGCGGGACCCCCGTAAAAACTCTGCGTGGCTCCCGATATGTCCAAAACCCCCCTTTCAAAACAGAACACACGTACACTGGACATTGAGTTCGCATGACCAGTTTAACCCGTTAATCGGAGGTTCCCTCGCCCCAAAGGCGAGGGGTAATTAACGGCAGCTTAGTCCGCGGCTGCCGGAGATTCGGATCCCCACAATCATTAAACCTCGGCCTACCCTAGGCAGGGGGAATCTGTAGTACTCCTGACAAGCATGCGCGTATTCCCATCTCAATGGGGTGACGAAAAACACCCTACAGATTCTGGCACGCCCGGTGGGACCAATCTCTCCTCCCATATTTCGGGTTAAGCGTTCATGCGAACTCAATCAATATACATATCGATTGCCTATACTGAAATGATGTTTTCTTTTCGTGCAGCAATCAACTTTCGACGACAATGTCTCTCCAGAAGAATTCAGCTTCCAACGTGACCCCGATTCCATACGTGGTCAAGATCAACGCTCGTGTGGTTCTCCCCGCGAGCCTCAGTCGACAATGGGAGGAACCGCCCCGCCAGTTTGGCTCTGTCATCATCTACCCTGCCGGAAGCGCTCATCTGGCAGAGATCCCAGCGGAACAGGTGGCCAAGCCGGTCTCAAGGGGGGGCAAGAACTTCGGTACAAAGGGAAACATCAAATGTTACGGACGAGCTCAGGCGATGACTCCAACAAATGCACAATCGGGCGTATTTCCAAGGCCCTCCATCAATCGGTCTGCGGCGTCTTCCCAAAGAGTCGAAGTCTACCAGGAGCTTAGAACAGAAAAGTTAAGGCAGAAGCGGCTTAGGTATCGAGCCAACAAGAGGGCCAGGGCTTCGGCCAAATGGAATCGTGTGAAGTTCCAAGTGCAGGGTTGCCCTGCGACGACGGCTGAGTCGGACGTAAGAATCAGCAATTCCTTCGAGCCTCTGAAGTGGGTTCAGAAAAATGCCATGACTGCCAGAATCAAGAAGACAGCGGTCCGAACAGTGCTACAAAAAGACGTGTCCCGGCCCCAACATAAAAAGTATGACACTGTCTCTTCAAGGGTCTATCAGGCCCTCTGTGCCGCACGAAAGCAGCGGGGCAAATCCAGAAAAGAAGCGCCAGCACCATTCAAGAACCTGGTTAGGCCAACCGCCTTCAATCGATTACCAGTTACCGAAGCAAGGGGGTCAAGACAGCGATCCGTGAAATCAGCTTCCAGTGATAGAAAGACGGTCGGATACATCATCCATACGGTCTATATGGCGGGCGGACGCCCCAGCGACAACCTTCGTAGTAAAAGCAAGGATGGGGCTACCACATCCCAAGCCCAATCTAGCCTGAATGTCGCCGCCGCCGCTCAAGAACAGCCGCCCCCACTGGATGAAGAAAACCCTCTCGATGAGGATGATGGGCAGAAAGACCCCTCGATCCATGCAGAGTCAAGCTCGGACAGCGAGGAGGAGCCGACTTTCCGCCCCAGGACTGCGGAGCAAGAGTTGCTTCAAGAGCTTCGAAAACAACTCAGGAGCAAAGATAAAGAGATGGCCAAGCTCTACTCGAAGATTGACGACTTAACAAACGTGGTGATGCAGCTTACGGCTCAAATTGCTCGAGCACCTCCCAATCAAGCACAAGCCGCTACTAATCAGCCGGGTGATGACAATCCGAGGCAGCCAATGCCTGTTCCTTTGGGACCAAGACTGGTCGAGCCGCATGAAAGCCGGCCGCACTCCGCTTCTGGGGACGCGTCGGCCCCAGATAGCGCCATCCCGCTAACACAGGATCGGATAATGGATTTGGTCACCAGCAAAGTTAAAACATTGGTGGCCGAAGCTGAAGCTCAGAAAGAAATCGGCAGTAGTGGGCGGCCATATCCCGCGCAATACGATCTGATTGAGTTCCCAAGCGGCTATGTCATTCCCAAGTTCGGAAGATTTGATGGAACAGGAAATGCAAATCAGCACGTTGCCCACTTCAAAGCATCGTGCGGAAATACAGGGGGCAATGACGCGCTCCTTCTTCGTCAGTTTGTCAACAGCCTGACCGGCGTCGCCTTCGACTGGTATGCGAGTATACCGGACGGGTCCGTCATTACCTTTGCCCAAATGGAGTCCCTGTTTCGGCAAAGGTTTATGAGCGTCAGTGATAAAATCTCCATTGCTGACCTTGTGAGGACCAAGCCGGGGAAGAATGAAAGCAACACCGACTTTATCGCCCGATGGCGTAATCTCACGGTCAAGTGCGAACCGCCGCTGGAGCAGGACCAGTCCGTCAGCCTTCTCATTGGGAACCTCAGCAATTGGATGGTCCCATTCTTGTGTACAGCGGGCCTCAAGACATTTCAGGAGCTAACCAAGAAAGTCCAAATGCTGGAACGCTCAAAGCAAGAGTCCCCACCGGATTCTCAGAGAGACAAAACCTGGAAAAGCAAGCGGGACGACAACCGTAGAAGCGGGAGTTCCAGCAGTACCAATGTCTTCAATGCCTCCGACAATGAAGAAAAGCGAAGGGCGGGCGAATCCAAAACCAACCGGTCTCGAAAGCCATTGCTGGGAGGAGATGGGCCTTCCCTAGAGGAGAAAAAGAACAATGTTTACTCTTTCAGAAGGGACAAGGTTCGCAAGATATTTAAAGATGCCTTGAACAACGGCCTACAATTGCCGGAGTCGAAAAGACCCCAAGAAGTAAAAATGACCGACAATCCTTTGTATTGCCCGTACCACCGAGTAGTGAGCCATGCGATCGAGGATTGCTATATCTTCAAAGATTGGGTCAAGAAGCAGTACAAGGTTGGAGAGATCGAGCTGTCCAAAAGTGTGTTGGTGAACAATCAAGTTGCAACCACCAACTTTATACAGACAGAAGTTGAAGCCTTCTGGGAGAAGACAGCCGAACCCGCTGCCCCGAGAAATGAAACTGACTCATCACGGCCTCCGTGGAGTACGCACGTATCTAATAAGACGAAGAAGATGCTAAAGCTACTTCAGAAAGAGCCCAGGAGGGAATGGGAAGGACAGAAGAAGCCTACCAGTCCAGCTGCCAATGCGGCTCCATCAGGCTCAAAATCCAAGAAGCTCAAGAAGAAGAAAAGTGCAGCTCGGCGCGAAAAAGAGTCTGCAGGGAGATCGACCATTCAAAAATATATCAATTCCCTCGAAGAATATGAACAAAAGGAAAGAACATTGATTCAATTGAAGGAGTTCTTCCCTGTACAAGCGGCTGAAATTCTGGAGGAGTTAGAAGAAGACTCCAATGAAGAGATCCCAGTAGTGACCTGGTACGCCATCCATCTTGGCAGCGACTCCGAGGATGATCTCTGTTTTCCGGAAGAGGACGAGGAGCTCACCACAACAGCCAATCAAATCCAGCTCAGAAGCGGCAGGGCTCTACCGCAAAATCAGGGCAACGCCCCAAAAGGGAAGGAAAAACAAGTCGCTAATGAAGAAGATGGCAGAGAACCGGCTGATGAAAACATAAGTCCTTCCTCGGTGGACTATAATGTCTTGGCGCATCTCAGGAAGCTTCCGTCTCTCCTGAGCATCTACGACGCCTTGGTCCTATCTAAGGAGCTTAGAGATGTTCTCATTCACGCTCTACAAAACCCCGAGCGGTATCAGGCTCACTTTGCGGAAATTAATATGAATGAAGCCCAGCATGCTTTGCATGCCGCCGCAGTCACATTTAAGGATGAAGACTTGCTACTGGGAACGGCAGAGCATAATCGGCCGCTTTACGTGACCGGGTACAGCGACGGAGATCGAATTAATCGCATATTGATTGATCCGGGGTCCTCAGTGAACATCATGAACTTGCGAACTCTGAAGAGTTTGTCAATGGACGTCCGACACCTGTCAAGGGAAAGGATTGTCATTCAAGGCTTCAACCAAAATTGCCAGCAAGTTCTGGGGTCTATAGCTTTGCCAATCAAATTCGGGGATCTGCAAACTGAAGCTAAGATATACGTGATCGACGCCGACACATCTTATAAGATTCTCTTGGGGCGGCCGTGGCTCCACGATTACGGCATCATTCCATCAACTCTCCATCAATGCATGAAGTATACTAAAAATGGCAAAGAAAGACGCATTGACGGAGACATCCAGCCGTTCGGTGTGCATGAAGTCCGATATGAAGATTCTCGGTACTTTATGAACCACCAAAATGATAAGCCACAACTGATTGAGGATAGACCGGCCCTAAGACTCAAAAGAAAATCTGTGCCGCCTGTCACTTTCAAAAGCAAAAATACCCGAGTGCCCCCGCATTTCGGCAGTGACACTGATGAGTCTGACGATGGAAGCCCATCCTTCCGTAAGACTCGCCCTCATTTCGGTAGCGATACGGACGAATCTGTTACTGAAGGCCCATCTAGCAGCAAAGTCCGCCCTCATCTTGGCAGTGACACTGAAGAGTCAGAAGAAGAGGACCTGCCGTGCAACAGCTGTGCAGATTGGCCCCCCATGCAGCAAGCGAAACTACGAGAGACATTCGAAGTCGCAGAAGGGTCCCTGGCCGTCACAAGGGTGCCGGAACGGATATGCAAAGAGCTCGACGCATTGTCAGTCTCTACCGTGGACCAGCTGAAAACTTTCTACGTGCCCGGGAGGAAAAATGGACAGAAGGGCATCCTATTTTACAGGTCAAACCCCGTTGTGCACCCGGACGATCTTTCTGTCGCGTGCCTTCCCTATGAGAGAGGCATAAGAGCCGTTCTCAATCCCAGATACTATGCACCCGAGATGCGGGAATACTTTAAGAAGTGCGGATGCCGGTTATATCAAACGGAGTCCGAAGCAAAGTTTTACGAAGGGCTATGGTATCCACCCCAGGTCCGAGCACTCATCGATGGACGAATTCCAGATAGACGGGGCATAGGCTACATTCAACCTGATTCCAAAGCGTGTTTCATGATCCGTGTTGGTGAGGCCAGCGAAAGATCAAATGACGATGACGAGATAGCCGAGCCAGAAGAAGCTCCTCAAGAGCTCGAAGATGGCGGACAAGCAACCTTTGATGAGCTAGCCGAAATTGACTTAGGAACGCCCGATAATCCGAGGCCGACCTACATCAGCTCACTCTTGTCGGAGGAAATGAAAGAGCAGATAATTGCACTGCTGCGTGAGTTCGTCGATTGCTTCGCGTGGACGTACAAAGAAATGCCTGGCCTTTCCCCTGAGGTAGCCGTGCATAAGCTGGCTATATCTCCTGATGCTAAGCCAGTCAAACAAGCTCCTCGAAGAATGAGAAGGGAGTTGGAAGAAAAGGTCATTGAGGAAACCAAGAAACTCATCAATGCCGGCTTCATCAGGGAAGAGAAATATGCAGACTGGATCGCATGCATAGTCCCAGTGAAGAAGAAAAATGGGCAGATCCGAGTCTGTGTCGATTTCAGGGACCTCAATAAGGCATGTCCTAAAGACGACTTCCCGCTACCAGTCATGGAAATGATGGTCGATGACACCTCAAATTACGAACTGTTCACCTTTATGGACGGCTCGTCTGGATATAATCAGATCAAGATGTCGCCTGAGGATGAGAAGCACACAGCATTTCGAACCCCGATCGGAATATATTGCTACAAGGTAATGCCATTCGGACTGAAGAACGCAGGTGCTACATATCAAAGGGCGATGACTAATATCTTTGATGACCTAATCCATAAAGTCGTCGAATGTTATGTTGATGATCTGGTCGTCAAGACTAAAGCCAAGGCCTATCATATCCAAGATCTCAGGACCGTTCTCACCAGACTGAGGGAATACGATCTGAAGATGAATCCGCTGAAGTGCGCTTTTGGCGTGTCATCGGGAAAATTCCTGGGCTTCATAGTCCGACATCGAGGGATCGAAGTTGACCCATCAAAGATAAAGGCCATCATGGAGATGCCCCCTCCGAAGAGTCTGACGCAGCTAAGATTTTTTCAAGGCAAGCTTGCTTATATACGGAGGTTTATCTCAAATTTATCAGGGAGATGTAGGCCCTTCTCAAAGCTCATGAAGAAAGGAGCTCCTTTTATCTGGGATGCCGAGTGTCAAGCAGCGTTCAAAAGCATCAAACAATACTTGTTGCACCCTCCAGTGCTGGCCGCTCCCATTCCAAATAAACCGCTGATTCTCTACACTGCCGCGCTAGATGAGTCACTCGGTGCGCTCCTTGCCCAGAATAACGAGGAGGGAAAGGAAAATTCCCTCTACTACCTTAGTCGAACTTTAGTCGGGGCGGAACACAACTATTCCCCAATCGAAAAGCAATGCCTGGCTCTGATATTTGCTGTGAAGAAGCTGAGGCACTATCTGCTGGCTCATCGGGTTATGCTGATCTCCAAGGTCGACCCGCTCAAACACTTAATGACCAAAGCAAGCCTAGCCGGCAGAATGGCAAGATGGGCTGTCATGCTACTTGAGTTTGACATAGTTTATACTCCTCAGAAAGCAGTAAAAGGGCAAGCTCTTGCAGACTTTCTCGCCGCTCATCCCATACCAGAAGGGTCGCCGCTAAATTGTGAGTTACCCGATGAACAAGTGCTGCACCTCGAGGAAGATAAGCCATGTTGGGAGCTCTACTTCGATGGAGCCTCATCAAAGACCTCCAGTAAATCAAGCGTCCCGGAGATAAAGGCAGGGATAGGATTGGTGTTCATCACGCCATCAATGGGAACCCTACGGTGCTCTTTTGCTCTCACCGAGCCTCGCATAAATAATGAGGCCGAGTATGAAGCTCTGATAGCTGGTTTGGAGCTCGCCATAGAAATGGAAATCCTTCGGCTACGGGTTTATGGTGACTCCCAGCTTGTCGTCAACCAAGTAAGCGGCAACTATAAGATATACAAACCCGAGTTAGCTCGGTACAGAAGCCGAGTGGTGGAACTCATGAAACGATTCACTCACATTGAACTGACAAGAGTCCTTAGAGCATTGAACGGAAAAGCCGACGTACTCGCTCGCCTAGCCAAGGAGCTGGCTGATCCTGACATGGACGAAATTCTGATCACAGTCAGGAGCCGACAAATTCTACCCCCAGTCTCTCTACGAGAAGAGGAAAGCGCGGAACAGGAGAGCAGTCCCGCCGAAGAAGCTTCGATCATCCAAGACGAGCCCGATTGGAGAGAACCCTTCATAGAGTACCTCCGATACGATAAGCTGCCCGAAGAAAAATCTGCGAGGATTCAGCTGAAGAAAAGAGCTCTCCGATACGTGTTTGTAAATGACACGTTATACCGCAGATCATACGACCAACTCTGGCTCAGGTGTCTGTCACTGGCCGAAGCCCAAAAGGTCATGAAAGATGTTCACTCGGGCATTTGCGGTGCTCACCAATCTGGCCCCAAGATGCGACTTCAAATCAAACGGCTCGGGTATTATTGGCCCACCATGATACGGGATTGCGGAGAGCATGCAAAGAAGTGTCAGATCTGCCAGATCCATGGTGATTTCATTCATAAGCATCCCAATCCGTTGCATCCTACGGTGGCGTCGTGGCCCTTCGAAGTCTGGGGCACCGACATTGTTGGCCCAATTGATCCTCCGTCATCCAAAGGCCACCGGTTCATACTGGCCGCGACAGACTACTTCTCCAGATGGGCTGAAGCTGTCCCGTTGAAAGAAGTCAAGACAAAAGATATTCTAACATTCTTCCAGCATAACATTCTATACCGCTTCGGTACACCAAGAAGAATCATTTCTGACAACGGGCCTTCTTTCAAGAGCTTCAATGTCTCAAGGTTCGCTACTCAGCACAAGATAGACTGGAGATATTCCTCCATCTATAATCCAAGAGCCAATGGGCTAGCCGAAGCCTTCAATAAGACTCTATGCAAGCTCCTGAGGAAAAATGCTTCAGCCAACAAGAGAGACTGGAATCTCAAACTTCACGAGGCGTTGTGGGCATATCGTACCACGCACCGTACTCCAACACAGTCCACTCCATACTCATTGCTCTTCGGAGTGGAGGCGGTCCTCCCCCTCGAAGTCGAAGTTCCAAGCTTAAGAATGGCCGTCCAGCATGAGTTGACAGAAGAGGAAAACGTGCTCCTTCGACTTGAAGAACTCGATGCCCTTGAAGAAAAGAGGCTCGCGGTGCAGCAAAATCTGGAGCTATACCGAGCCCAAATGTCACGGGCCTATGACAAGATAACTCGTCTCCGCGCTTTCAAGAAAGGTGAATTGGTGTTGGTCCTCAAAAGACCGATCATCCTCAATCGACATACCAAGGGAAAATTCGAGCCAAACTGGGAAGGACCATACGTCGTTGAGAAAGTGTTCGACGGAGGATCCTACCAACTAATAAGTGCAGGGGGAGAAAGGCCCATGCCACCCATCAATGGACGATATCTCAAGAAATACTATACGTGAATGCTCCAAGTCGCAGGCGAATTGAGCACATTAGCCCTACGGTCTGGATCAGACATCCTGCAAAACCGTATACAATCCACGGGCGTAAATGACCCCTATTTCTCCCAAATCCTGCCGGTGAGACTACTTTAAAGTCCCACTAGCGGCAAAAAAAAAAGAAAAAGAAAAAAAAAGAAGAAATAAATGGTATGTCCACAAGCAAAATGGGCACGGATGAAAACCCGAAAGGGCTCCGTGAGTAAAAACAGCAGGACTACCGGCGAGTCTGTGAAAACCCGAAAGGGCGCAAACTCGTGAAAAGAGATTAAATACACTCGCAAAGTCCTCTCGACCTTGTGAGGAGAAAACCCCTGCGTGAGATCCTTACGACTCACAAAGGAGCAACACACTTAGGAATCCCCACGATTCCTAAGGAGAAAATACACCTGCGGGATCCTTACGACTCGTAGGGAGAAAATGCTTTTATGGGACCCTCACGGCCCATAAAATTGAAAAGCCTTAGGTGATAGGGACCCAAACCTGTCTCCTAAGCCATCGTTCCCCAACGGGCAACGGCAAATGATGAGTCGCTCCTGGCATTTCGCTTCAGTGTTAGCGGTGCTGATGCCGACCAAAAACCCAAATCCCAAGACCTTCCAAGGCAAATGATGAGTTGCTCCTGGCATTATTCCAGTGCAGCAATGCTGATGCCAAACAAGATCCAAATTCCAAGTCCCCAAACGGCGAATGATGAGTCGCTCCAGGTATCATATTCTAGTGTAGCGATGCAGATGCCAACCAAATTCCAAATCCCATATCCCAACGGCGAATGATGAGTCGCTCCTGGTATCATATTCCAGTGTAGCGATGCAGATGCCAACCAAATTCCAAATCCCATACCCCAACGGTGAATGATGAGTCACTCCTGGTACCACATTCCAGTGCAGCGATACAGACGCCAACAAAGCCCTGAAATTTTTTCGGCCCTACGGTCTGGATCATACATCCTGCAAAACCGTATACAATCCACGGGCGTAAAACAATCCCAATCTCTCCTAAGTCCTAACCGGTGAGACCACACTCAAAGTCCAAAAAAAAAAGAGAAAAGAAAAAAAGGGGGGGTATGTTCACAAGCAAAACGGGCACGGATGAAAACCCGAAAGGGCTCCGTGAGTAAAAACAGCAGGACTGCCGGCGAGTTTGTGAAAACCTGAAAGGGCGCAAACTCGTGAAAAGGAGATTAAATGCATTCTCAAAGTCCTCTCGACTTTGAGAGGAGAAAATTCCCGCGTGAGAGCCTTACGACTCGCAAAGGAGGCACACACTTAAGAATCCTCACGATTCCTAAGAAGAAAATACACCTGCGGGATCCTTTCGACTCGTAGGGAGAAAATGCTTTTATGGGACCCTGACGGCCCATAAAATTGAAAAGTCTTAGGTGATAGGGATCTAAACCTGCCTCCTAAGCCATCAATTCCCAAATCCTCTCAGGGCAAATGATGAGTTGCTCCTGGCATTATTCCAGTGCAGCAATGCAGATGCCAAACAAAAACCAATTCCCAAACCCTGTCATGACAAATGAAGATTCGCTCCTGGTACCATGTTCCGGCGTAGCGATACTGACGTCAACCCAAATCGAGATCAACAAGTCAACTTCCACTCCGACACCGCAGAAAGCGGAGCAAGTCAGAATCCAATCTCGACACCGCAAGAGGCGGGGCAAGTCAAGTCTACCCCTGACACTGCAAGAAGCAGAGCAAGTCAAATCAAGCACCGACAGTCCAAGTCGCTAAAAGGGCAGCATCGACCGTCCAAGTCGCAAAAAGGGCAGAACCGACCGTCCAAGTCGCTAAAAGGGCAGCACCGACCGTCCAAGTCGCAAAAAGGGCAGCATCGACCGTCCACGTCGCGAAAAGGGCAGAATCGACCGTCCAAGTCGCAAAAAGGGCAGAACCGACCGTCTAAGTCGCTAAAAGGGCAGCACCGACCGTCCACGTCGCTAAAAGGGCAGCACCGACCGTCCAAGTCGCAAAAAGGGCAGCACCGACCGTCCATGTCGCAAAAAGGGCAGTATCGACCGTCCACGTCGCAAAAAGGGCAGAACCGACCGTCCAAGTCGCAAAAAGGGCAGAACAGACCGTCCAAGTTGCTAAAAGGGCAGCACCGACCGTCCACGTCGCTAAAGGGCAGCACCGACCGTCCAAGTCGCAAAAAGGGCAGCACCGACCGTCCACGTCGAAAAAGGGCAGTATCGACCGTCCACGTCGCTAAAATGGCAGCACCGACCGTTCAAGTCGCAAAAAGGGCAGCATCGACCGTCCAAGTCGCAAAAAGGGCAGCGCGGGATTTCTACAAAGCGGGAATCAGATCGCTCCGGACAAGGGAAACGTCTATCACGGACATTCCGTCTCGGAGACATGTCAAACAATGACCGTCCATGTCATAAAAAGGGCAGCGCCGGCTTCTCAAAAAGCGGGAACCAAATCAGGTCGCCTCCAAGTAAAAGAAGATCCATCAATTTCATGCACACGACCCACATATATGGTGTGCATGTATTGATGGGGGCAATTTGTTGGGGTAAAAATTTACACCCCGGTTGACCAAGTCAAAATCCAAGTCAACCCCAAGCCAAGTGGGCCCATGCCCGGGTCGAGCCCGAACATGAAGCGACCGACCTCCCCCATGCCAAGATAAAAATTTTGTAATAAATAATTTTGTTGCATTTCTTTTATTTTATTTATGGATAAATGTAAGAAAAATAGGCATAAAGCCAAATTTTTGCAAAGCCCATGGCTTATGTGCAAAAAGAAATGGCACATGAGCCATGAAATAGGCAAAATGCCATTTTGTGAAGCCCAAGGGGCTATTTGTAAAGTGTATGGCCTATAAAGGAAAGGATAATAAAATATCCCAACAACTTTTTTCTCTCTCAAAAAAAAAAAGTTTCAGATCTGAGATCTTTCTTCCTTCTTCAAGGTTCCAAAAGCTTCTTCTTTCTTTTGAATTAAATCAAGAGTTTTACCCTTCCTTTTTCAAAACTAAATAGTTTTTCACCACAAAACCCACAAAGGGGAACTTGGATCTGTTATCAGATCTCAAAAAGGAGAGATTTTGAGATCTCACATCTCTTGATCTTCAAGATCCAGCTTAACAGAGGAGGAAGAAGAAGAACATCTTTCATTAAACCCCCAAAGAAAAGAATACATTCAGGAGTCCAACTCCTCTCTGATTTCTCTTTTGAGAAATCTTTTTTGAGGCTAAAAGCCCCTTATCCTCGCCGGCGCGCTAGCGCTCGAGCGCAAACCACCTACGTGCCGACACGTGGCGCATTTGCGCTCCAGCGCACTGCGTGCGAGCGCAAAGCGCCCGCGTGCCGACACGTGGCGCACGCGCTTGCGCTCCAGCGCGCAGCGCAAGTGCGCAAAGCGCCCGCGTGCCGACACGTGGCGCGCGCGCGCTTGCGCTCCTGCGCGCAGCGCACTTGCGCAAAGCGTCCGCGTGCCGACACGTGGCGCGCGCGCGCTTGCGCTCGTGCGCAAAGCGCCCGCGTGCCGACACGTGGCGCGCGCGCTTGCGCTCCTGCGCGCAGCGCACTTGCGCAAAGCGCCCGCGTGCCGACACGTGGCGCGCGCGCGCTTGCGCACCTGCACGCAGCGCTCTTGCGCAAAGCGCCCGCGTGCCGACACGTGGCGCGCGCGCTTGCGCACCTGCGCGCAGCGCTCATGCGCGCCCACGTGCCGACACGTGGCGCGCGCGCGCCTGAGCGCACAGCGCTCAAGGCGCTGGTCCCACGCATCCCTTGGATGCCTTTTCCCCCTCTTCTTATGTACATACATATACATATACATATGTATACAAATTCACACACACACATACTCCGCGACACTCTCCCCCTTAAAAATTTTTTTAGGCCGGGGCGCTGCCCCGAGCCCCGCAAGGGGGCTGCTAGCCCCCTTGACCCCCAACCCGCTATCCGGATAGCGGGACCCCCGTAAAAACTCTGCGTGGCTCCCGATATGTCCAAAACCCTCCTTTCAAAACAGAACACATGTACACTGCACATTGAGTTCGCATGACCAGTTTAACCCGTTAATCGGAGGTTCTCCCGCCCCAAAGGCGAGGGGTAATTAACGGCAGCTTAGTCCGCGGCTGCCGGAGATTCGGATCTCCACAATCATTAAATCTCAGCCTACCCTAGGCAGGGGGAATCTGTAGTACGCCTGACAAGCGTGCGCGTATTCCCATCTCAATGGGGTGACGAAAAACACCCTACACAACCCATCTTGGTGGTTGAAATTTTTGATGTTTGGGGTATTGATTTATGGGTCCTTTTCCCAACTCCTTTAGGAATCTGTACATATTGCTTGCGGTTGATTACGTCTCGAAATGGATGGAAGTTATTCCTTATCGTACTAATGACAAAAAGGTTGTCATTAAGTTCTTAAAAGAAAACATCTTTTCGCGATTTGGACACCCACGTGCTATCATTAGTGATAACGGGACACATTTCTGTAATTGGTCTTTCGAGACCCTGATGCGGAAATATGCAATCAACCACAAACTTTCCACACCCTATCATCTCCAAACGAGCGAGCAAGCTGAGGTTTTAAACAGAAAAATCAAATAAATTTTGGAGAAAACTGTTTCTAAAAATCGAAAAGATTGGTCAACCAAATTGAAGGATGCTCTTTGGGCGTTCCGAACTGCATATAAAACCAATCTAGGTGTGTCTCCTTACAGACTAGTGTTTGGAAAGGCTTGTCACCTTCCGGTTGAGATTGAGCACAAAGCAATGTGGGCTATTAGAGAACTAACTTTGATTTAAAACAAGCCTGCAGCTTTTGGAAGCTGCAATTAAACGAACTAAGCGAACTCCGCGATGAAGCTTACGATAATGCTGTGATTGTAAAGAATCGGACTAAGGTATTTCACGATAAAAATATTTTGAGAAAAACTTTTACACCTGGTCAATAAGTTTTTCTTTATGATTCACGACTCCATTTTCATGCGGGTAAGCTACGATCTCGGTGGAAAGAACATTTTGTTGTGCGGTATGTATACCCGCACGGGGCAGTTGAGGTTGAAAATTTTGGAAACGGTACATTTTTCAAAGTAAATGGCCATAGACTAAAACCGTATTTTTCTATTGACCCCATGGAGGAGCTCCTGTTTTTACAAGAGCCGCTTTATCTTGATTAAAAATTCCTTCGTCTCATCTCCATGTCTTGTAAAATACAGTATCATCTTTAAAATGGATGTGAGTGAAAAGAATAAGTTTGGGGGAGAATTTCACGATCATATTTATTGCCCCCGTTAATAAATTTCCTCCCAAACTTACAGGTTTTTGTGATCCAGCAGATGGCAACAGTGAGGACACTGTTGTAAATAAGTTTGGGGGAGATTTGTGCTTATTTACGCATCACTTTGCATCATACTTTGCATAAGCACAAAACATATAAAAATTTTAAAAATTTTAAAAGATAAAAATATTTAATATTAATTTTATAATAAAATTTTATAATAAAAGATTAGATAGTGAAAAATTACATTCAAAAGAATGGAAAAATTTAAGAAAACCAAGAAAGTTAAAAGTTTTCTTAAACGAGCTAGTAATAAGTAGTTATGAGCCGTTGTCCCAAGAGTTAGTAAGATAAAATAGGTCACTAATCTGAGAATAAAAATAATTCTGAAAAATAGTTCCTATTCTAGAAGCCAAACATTTAAATGTTGATACTTTACTATTCGCACTTACATACGTCATGAAACTCGGGATAGTAGAGGATACCATGAAATGCTCTCGTTTAAAAGCCAATGTATGAAGGAAATAAAAATGAAGAAAATATAAATGGTGAAGAAAAATGAACACTGGTTTTGTTATCACCAAAGCAGCAATAAAAAAATATAGCGAAGGTGCTTCATCATCTAGTGCCTTAGACCAACTGGTTTGGGAGTCACTGCTAAGCCAAAGGTGTTGCAAGACGAGAAAAATACTAATATGCCTAATCAGCAAGCACATGGGTAATCGGTCGGTTAGTACCTCAAGAAGTATTAACGGTCGCATGAAAAATGTGTAAGCAAATTCATCTAAATATTCACCGATTAAAAAGTACTGAGGACGATGGACAAGAGTATGATAGCTTGAATTGAATTCTCCGAGTGTAGGGATGTTCTTTACACACACGTAGGGGTATATGATCGATATTTGGAAGAAAGATAGGAATGAAGAATAAAGATGATGTTTTATGAAGAGATGATGTGATTTCTAATATCTTTTCATGACTATTAAGATATGGCTCATGACAACCGAAAAGCTAGTATAGTTGGAAACTCTAATTTTCAAAGTCATTCTTTTTTAATTCTTATCTTTATATATAACTTTCACGGTCTTCCTTTTATTACAGGATTTTATGGGTGCAATCCGCTGAAAACCCTCAGGAGACAACACTCCTCCTACTAGAGACACCTAGAGGTTTAAAGGCTTGTTGCACGTGCTCAGTGCAATCGTGTTGCCTACGAAAGTGTGCTAGTTAGTTTTTCTTTCTTTCTTTCTATTTTCTCCTTCACCAGAATAAAACAAGTTTGCTCGAGAGGACCAAAATTAAGTTTGGGGGAATTTGATCAGTCGAAAATAGTGCATTCTCAACACGTTAATTTCCTTACTCTTATCATTTATATAAAGGTGTTTATTGTAATTATAACACAAATTACGAATTCATCTGGAAAATACCAAATAACCTGTGTTATAGTTATAATCGACATTCTAAAGGGAAATTAAGTGTTTATTACTACACACATGATCTTTGTATATTTCAACATTTGTCTCGAGATTGTGTGCAGGAAATTCTCCAGGTTAAAGAGCCAGAATCACAAAACTGCCGATAAATTGCAGCAAGTCCAAGACTTGAGATCCGGCAGAATACTAGAAAGAATTATAAGATTCCAGGAATCAAAAGAAAACCTTAAAGACAACATCAGAATTACCCTGGAAAAATAATGCATAGATCACCTAAAATGAGTCAGGCCGATCCGCCGCGGATACGCGGTTGAGTTGACTCATTGGCAGTTGGTAATTTTCCCCGAGGCCTCCTCTCAACAACCAAAATTCTTCAAGACGCTTCAAATTTCCAGAAGTTTCCCTCCAACAGAAAGGCTTCTCATGCAAGCTAGCTAACTACTTTAATCTAGAAACTTCTCTACCCTAGCTTCCTATGCAAGCTTCATAACAACCTAGCTTCTAGTAGAAGATAAACCAAGCTTCTAGGGGAAGCTAAAGGGAAAACTATATAAAGGGGCCAGGGCTTCATTACAAAGGTTGTTCGGTAGTTGTTCATTAATTGGGTTGTTGATCATTCTATATCAATTCACCCGCAAGTTGAGTGACACAACTTGTAATCAATGTTAGTGTATATGCCCTAGAGGCCATTACTGTATCATACTGGTTTGTATATTACTTAATGGAAGCTTGGGATATTCACCTTGTATATACAATCTTGCTCAAAATGGTAGTATGCTACTTGTTTTGTTTCTACTTCAATGTGTACATGTGTTTATTTTATGATATCACCTATACGTATTAGTGGAGCCCTTAGGATCTTTACTTGATTACCAGTGTTGTGATGACAGTCACACTAGTGGGGGCTGGGTAATTTATAAGCACATCCTTATACAGGTCCCTAATCGCAGGATTATCGAGACAGGGCATCGATACTCCGGAGTAGACTAGCGCATGCGCTTCTCATCCCAGTGTAGGAGACGGTCTGTCCCACAGCCGTCAGTACGTCGTACATGAGATAGTATGCGGGTGCTCGTTAGGTTACGAGTACACTGGACAGGACTCGTCGGGAACTGACTAGTTGGTATTATACCTATCGTCAGTTATCAGTTCCCAGGTGACATGAGTACAGCTTAGTCCGCTGACTTGACACTGGCACTTCGCCTCGAGTGTGTTCCCACTGTACTTTGATCACTACCCTACCACGGCTCAAAGGAGTCGTGCAAACAGGTAGTGGTTGGGTGCAGTCTCGAAGCACTTGGAGGCAGTGACGGTTAGACAGGATTCCTCTCTCCCGGTATTGGGGGTTGACATCGCGCTGTGTCTAGGAGAGCCATTACACGAGTAGTCCCTGGCCAAGGCAAGCGAGATATACTGGTAGGCTTCCAGTATTATCTCAGGGTGTTTTGGGCTTCGCTCCGACACGACTTGTACCGCTATTAGGGGACTGACGTTTACCGCCCCCTAGGCCCGCCATGCGATGTATCAGATGAACAGACCGGACTGTACGGAGACTGTCACATTCAGACTCAGTAGGAGTTCAGATGGGGTTCGCCTCGTCAGTCTTCTTATCGGCATCTACCTGGGGACCGTTACGCACAGCTAGTGCCGCTTGCGGTCTGTGGTTAAACCCACTGCCAGCGTAGTGTCGAGTCTTTAGAGTCCCACACAGATGGCTATTCGCCTCTGGGCAAAACAGAGTAGAGGTCGCATGGTTTTGCGACAGGGTTCGTTCTCATCCGCGCACTTGTGCACGTTTGGAGTCCGGAAAGATATTCCTAGCAGGCTCTGGTTTGAGCCAGATACTGGTATATGTTTTGGGGTTGATTTTATCTCATAGTATTCATGTTCCTCGGAACAAGAATGCGGGTGTGTATGCACAGTTGATTGAGGCAGAGGAAGAGGATTTTCATTAGGGTTTCGGAACGGGTGCGCATGCACAGTTGACAGTCGTCTTTTTCCAAACCCTAATTAATTTATGATATATCAATTAATAATATTAATTAAATGAAATTGTGTCATGGTTGGGTTTGTTGACTTGTTGACCAAGGTTGACTAGTTGACCATGGTTGAAACTTTGACCATCATCATTACATATCAAAAATGCTCTTTGATTCTAGCAAAACCATTTAATGTGTGTAATGATAATTGTCATTTCAAACCTTCCATCAACTATTTCATTTTGATTATTATTATTATTTTGATAATTCATTTTCATATTTTGTTATGGTTGTACAAAGAAAAGGTTTCATTCTATCATAACTTTTCTCTCTCCTCTCTTCTTCTTCCTCCTCCTCTAGTTCAAGGAGACCCCTTCTCATGTGTTGAGAATCCTCCTCCTTGAGATAAAAACACCCCAAAGCCACTCTCTACTCACTCTAGGGTTAGAGGTCTAGCAAGCCAAAGATCCTAGTTCTCTCAAAGTTCGAGAAAGGAGCCCGAAGGTTGAACCCTCAGGTGGATCCATCTTTGACGGAAGAAGGCGACGAGGAAAGCACCATTCAACCCCTACAAAGGTTTCAAGAAGAAGGAGTTCAAGTTAGGTATAACCTCTTTTCCGAGTAGCTAACTCTCTTTAGCTTTATAGCTAGTTTAGTTTAGAAAAGATCCTGACTTTTGTTAGTCCGTGTTGCCTAATGCGCCAAAAATTTGTTTTTATACCATTTCCGCCTCCCCGTAAGAACCGGGGTTGGCAACATGGACTTACAGTGGTATCAGAGCCTAACTAAACTTAAACTAGCTTAGTAGTAAAGTGTATGGAAGTTCGATCGGAAAAATCGCAAAAACCTAAACATCAAAACCCTAACTTTCTGTTGAAATTTTTTGTGCTCTAAAAATAAAAAGTTTTACTCTAAAAATCAGCTCAGGGTTTTATGAAGACACCCACCAAAATCGGTCGCCTGAATCCTTAAAACCGTCGCGGTTCCGCGGCAATGGGTATACATCTACCGCGGAACCGCCGCCGTTTAGGCTCTTCTCGTGATCGGGTTTGGTGCGGTGTTCTTCTGGTAGGGTTTTGGGATTTTTAAGATGGTTTATTTGTGCCCAGGTTTTCCAGAAAAGAAATTTGTTTTTGGGGGCCTATAATTCCGTATTTTTGATCGAACTTCACTATACTTTGACTAATCGGTTATATCTGTGATGTTTATATGTATTGAACGTCGGCTAATCACTATATGTCGATTAGTCGGGGTTATACATATCTGTGATCTGTGTTTGATGATGGTTTGTGTATATGAATGCGTTGGACTGTCGCGGGTGAATAGCCGGGGTGGATGTGAGATGAATGTTTCTTTTTCTTTCATTCATTGTAAAATGTAAATTGATCTAATATTATTATTTGTATGGCCGCACAACCGGGTCGGGGTTGTAGCCGTCATTGTATAATTCTTTTTACTGTTTTTGCTCCTAGGATAGACCCATGGAGGGGGTGCACAAACTACCGGGTATCTCGAAGTGCTGAGTGGCCTACTCACGGTGTTGAGGGAGGTTGCTCCACTTCGGGTTACTTGGCGGGTAGTTTGCCGCGCCCGTAGGGGTCTTGGGTGGGGTATTGGCTATTCACCGCGACCGTGTAATCCGCTTTTCGTTGCAGGCTCGAATGGATTGCGGATTCCTAGTATATCCAATGTATTGATCTATGATCTGTAATGTCTATCATTGATATATATTTATAACTATTTAGGCGTTGCTTATGTTTTACAGCCGCGCTTTCCCAGCCCCCGCTTTGTCGTTAGTTAAGTAACCTAACGGGTGATGATGGGCCCCGTGGCGAATGCGAATGGCATAAGCGTACGTCATATTTTGGTTGTTTTCTGCAATGGTAGGATTAAATGATGGGACGCATTAAAAGAACTAATGCAAGAATATCATGCATTAAAAGAACTAATGCAAGATAATAAACCAAGCAAAAGTCGTTGGAACACTTTCGAAAAACCACTCGGTTCTTTTCAAAACCAACTTTTAAATGCGGAGCTTGAGCCACTCCTTTTAAAAGCTATCTCGTTCCATCGATTATTTCAAGTTCACTACGTTCACGGTTTCGCCAAAACCATTCCTAGCCCTCCGTCGTTTCGTATGAATATTCAATAGTATTCAAGCTGTGTTTGTTGACCTTCGTCAAGGCATAGTGATTGGTACCTGTTGGGTGTTCATATGTAGCATAGATAGATGTGTTGGTTTGGGATAGTCGTATTACCTTATTGACCTTCGTCAAGGGTATATACGGGTGGGTTCAAATTAACCTGGAAATGACGGGCAGAACTTGACATGTGACTTATGATTTGTTGACCTTCATCAAGGTCATAAGAGCATAGGGCAAAAATCAGATCGGGAGTTTCATAAGTATTGAAACTTGCTAGATTTGCATACCATTTGGAGTGTGGTGATTCTGGTAGGATTCCTTCAGTTTCGTCACGTAATGATATTTGGATCCCGATCCTACTGTGAGTATATGCTACTCCTCGGGAAATTTCTCACTAAACGATCAATGCTATAAACCTAGTAGGTGTCTAGAAAGGTGTTAGCGGGGCTACGCCCCCAGGGAAAAGAGGTTCTTAAATTAAGGAACTTCACGAAAGCGTTGGAAAACCTCCCTCGAAGTACCGACACTGGCCTGGCTGAACGGTTAAGCAAGTATTGTGCGGTGGGATTGATCCCGACTAATTCTTCCTTTATGGTTTGAGGAGGGATTCGAGAGACAGTGGGAGCCATCCTGTTTAGACAAACTAAAAACCATTCTAAACTTGCAAGAGCATCGTGCTGATGTTTCTTCTCTCTCTCCTAATTGCAGCGACCAAATCGACATGACTGGACTTAAGTTTCTTCTAGATAAAAACATACTGACATGGCCAAACTACAAAGATTGGCTCAGGAATGTCAAAATGACAATCACTTACGACAAGCTGGGGTATCTTCTTACCACCAAACCTCCCCCCGTCCCAGGTCCCACCTCCAGCGTCGCGGATAAGGAAATCCGTAAGAATTGGGAGATTGATTGCGCGAAGGCCAAGTGCCTCGTGCTTGCCTCTATGGAAAACGAACATCAGAGGAGGCACGAGAATATGGATCTGGAATCCATATTTCTCCATACAAAAGAACTGTATGGAGAGCAGTCTCGTATCGCAAGATACGAAGTGTCGAAGAAGTTATTTTCGGCAAGATTGGCCGTCGGATCATCGGTAGCGGAACACGTGCTTAAGATGATTGGCTACATTGAGGAGCTCGCAGAACTTGGGACCACGTTGGAGAGTGAGCTCTATACGGACTTGATTCTCCAGTCCCTTCCTTCCACTTACGCCCAGTTTATACTGAACTTCAACTTACAAGAAAAAGAAGTTGAACTTTCAGAACTCTTCAACATGCTGAGGAGCGCAGAGGGCACCCTACAGAAAGGTAGGGAAACATCCACTTTGTTTGTAGGAGGATCTTCTTCTTCTAGGTCCAAGGTGAAAGCCAAGGGAAAGAAGAAGAAAGCCCCCGCCAAACCAAGGGGCGGTGTTAGTAAAGTGGATACGAAGGGAAAGGAAAAAGCAACAAAGATAGCGGGAAAGCTTGTGGGTAAAGAAGAATGCTTCTATTGTCATAAGAGTGGACACTAGAAGAAATATTGCAGGGCTTGGAAGGCCAGGACACGGGAACTGAAGCAAGTTGCGGCTTCAGCTTCAGGTGTGTATGTTATTGAAAACTGTCTTTCGATAAACTCTACTTCCTGGGTATTGGATACCGGATCAGGATCTCATATCTGTAATTCTTTGCAGGCGTTGAGAAACCGTAGGTTTTTGAAGGCAGGTGACATGACCCTCAGAGTTGCGAACGGAGCTAGCATGGATGCTAAAGCCGTGGGGGACTATCACCTGGGAATGACAGATGGACATGTTTTGGTTTTGCGTAATTGCTTTTTTGTACCCAACGCAACTTGTAATATCATTTCTTTATCTTTGGTTTCTAAAGAAGGTTATGAATTTGCGTTTGTAAGTAATGTTGTAAACATTCACCTTAATCAAGTTCTGATTGGGTCAGGTACACTGAGAAATGGTATATACGTGTTAAACCAACCACAGATTTTCAATGTCCAGAATACACACAAAAGAAAGTCTCCAGATATAAATCAGGCTTTCTTATGGCATTGTAGACTGGGTCACATCAATGAGACACGGTTGACTAAGTTACATAAAGAGGGATACTTGGATCCGTTCGAGTATCAGTCTTATGCCACTTGTGAATCTTGTCTTATGGGAAAGATGACAAAGACTCCGTTCACTGGACACGGAGAAAGAGCGAGCGAGCTCTTGGGACTCATACACAGTGACGTGTGTGGTCCAATGTCTACACATGCGTGAAGCGGTTATTCATACTTCATTACTTTCACAGATGATTTCTCTAGGTATGGACATGTCTTCTTAATGAAGCACAAATCCGAGGCCTTTGAGAAATTTCGCGAATACAAGAATGAAGTTGAAAAACAAACAGGCAAAAGTATTAAGATTCTAAGATCGGAACGAGGTGGTGAATACTTGAGTGCCGAGTTCCTGGACTATTTAAAAGAGAATGGAATTCTCTCTCAGCGTGCTCCTCCATACACTCCGCAACATAACGGTGTATCGGAAAGGAGGAATCGAACCCTATTGGATATGGTTCGTTCCATGACGAGTAAGGCTGAGTTACCGCGATCATTCTGGGGTTATACACTAGAAGCAGCTGCATATCTCTTGAACAAGGCTCAAACCAAGACTGTGCCTACCACCCCATATCAGATGTGGAGTGGGAAGAAACCCTGTCTTAAGTATCTTAAGATATGGGGATGTCCAGCTTTTGTAAAAAAGCAGCATGCAGACAAGCTAGAGACACGTTCAGTACAGTGTAAGTTTGTGGGATACCCAAAGAACTCCAGGGGGTATATTTTTTATTCCGCAGAGGAACAAAAAGTTTTTGTTTCTCAACATGCCCGCTTCTTGGAAACTGAGTTTTTGGAAACCCAGATAAGTGGGAGCGCAATAGAACTGGAAGAAATTCAAGAACCACAAGCAATTACTGAAAGCTTGGAAGAGCCAGTAGTTTCAAAAGAACAGGACATTCCTACGCCACTCCGCAGGAGTAGTAGGCAGTCTCATCCACCCGAGAGATACTACGGTTTTCTAATAGACGGGGATAGAGAGGATTGCATCATAGATTATGATGAGCCTACTAGTTTCCAGCAGGCCGTTCAGAGCGTTGACTCGGTAAAATGGCTGGATGCAATGCGGACCGAAATGGAGTCCATGTACACCAACAAAGTATGGACGTTGGACATTGCTCCAGACGGGGTAAAACCTGTAGGATGCAAGTGGATCTTCAAAAGGAAGATTGGTGTAGATGGACAGGTTGAGACCTATAAAGCTAGACTTGTTGCAAAGGGTTTTCGTCAAAGACCTGGTTTGGATTATGACGAAACCTTTTCTCCAGTGGTTATGCTGAAATCCATTCGGATCCTTCTTGCCATTGCTGCCTTCCACGATTATGAGATTTGGCAGATGGACGTAAAAACCGCTTTTCTAAATGGAAATTTAGAGGAGTGTGTCTGTATGGACCAGCCAGAGGGTTTCATTCAGAGTGGGAGCAGCGGAAAGGTGTGCAAGTTGCTTAAGTCCATTTATGGACTAAAGCAGGCATCGCGGAGTTGGAACATCTGTTTTGATGAGACGGTCAAGGAATTTAGCTTTATCAAAAATCCAGATGAACCATGCATCTATAGTAGATTTGTAGCGAGAACTGTAGTATTCCTCGTTTTATACGTGGATGACATTCTCTTAATAGGAAATGACATTCTTATGCTACAATCTGTCAAGGGGTTCTTGTCGCACAGGTTCTCCATGAAAGACCTGGGTGTGCCTCATACATCCTGGGGATCCGGATCCATCGTGATAGATCCAAGAGGATATTAGGACTTTCACAGTCCAGGTACATCGACACCATACTGAAAAGATTCAGTATGGAAGATTCCAAGCGCGGTAACCTACCGGCTTGTCACGGGATCACCCTCTCTAAAGAGATGTCTCCCAAGACTGATTTGGAGAGGGATCGCATGTCTATTATACCCTACGCTTCTGCGGTAGGCTCTATAATGTATGCGATGTTGTGTACCAGACCGGATGTAGCTTATGCACTGAGTGTGGTAAGCCGGTATCAGTCAAACCCTGGGGAGAAACACTGGATAGCAGTAAAGAACATTCTCAAGTACCTGAGAAGGACTAAGGAGATGTTCTTGGTGTATGGCGGAAAAGACCTCCAGATCGAGGCCTTTGCTGACTCCAGCTTCCAGAGTGACAAGGATGATTCCAAGTCCATGTCGGGTTTTGTCTTTACCCTCAATGGAGGGGCGGTGTGTTGGAAGAGTTCCAAACAGGAAACCGTTGCATACTCGACGATGGAAGCGGAATACATCGCTGCATCTGATGCCGCAAAAGAAGCTGTCTGGATGAGGAAGTTCTTGAAAGAACTTCAGGTGGTTCCATCCATTGTTGACCCAATACCTCTGTATCGTGACAACAATGGGGCTATAGCTTTAGCGAAAGGACCAGGTCCCATCAGAGATCCAGACACATCTTGAGGCGGTATCACCTAATCAGGGAGATCGTGGATTGCCAGGAGATCGAGGTTCGGAGAGTCGCTTCAGAAGATAACACTGCAGATCCATTCACCAAAGCCTTGCCCTAGACTCAGTTCGAGCGGCTGATCGAGATGATAGGTCTTCGATACGCCAGTACATGGCCTTAGTGCAAGTGGGAGATTGTTAGTGTATATGCCCTAGAGGTCATTACTGTATCATACTGGTTTGTATATTACTTAATGGAAGCTTGGGATATTCACCTTGTATATACAATCTTGCTCAAAATGGTAGTATGCTACTTGGTTTGTTTCTACTTCAATGTGTACATGTGTTTATTTTATGATATCATCTATACACATTAGTGGAGCCCTTAGGATCTTTGCTTGATTACCAGCGTTGTGATGGCAGTCACACTAGTGGGGGCTGGGTAATCTATAAGCATATCCTTATACAGGTCCCTAGTCGCAGGACTATCGAGACAGGGCATCGATACTCCGGAGTAGACTAGCGCATGCGCTTCTCATCCCAGTGTGGGAGACGGTCTGTCCCACAGCCGTCAGTACGTCGTACTTGAGATAGTATGCGGGTGCTCGTTAGGTTACGAGTACACTGGACATGACTCGTCGGGAACTGACTAGTTGGTATTATACCTATCGTCAGTTATCAGTTCCCAGGTGACATAAGTACAGCTTAGTCCGCTGACTTGACACCGGCACTTCGCCTCGAGTGTGTTCCCACTGTACTTTGATCACTACCCTACCACAGCTCAAAGGAGTCGTGCAAACAGGTAGTGGTTGGGTGCAGTCCCGAAGCACTTGGAGGCAGTGACGGTTAGACAGGATTCGTCTCTCCCGGTATTGGGGGTGGACATCGCGCTGTGTCTAGGAGAGCCATTACACGAGTAGTCCCTGGCCAGGGCAAGCGAGATATACTGGTAGGCTTCCAGTGTTATCTCAGGGTGTTTTGGGCTTCGCTCCGACACGACTTGTACCGCTATTAGAGGACTGATGTTTACCGCCCCTAGGCCCGCCATGCGATGTATCAGACGAACAGACCGGACTGTACGGAGACTGTCACATTCAGACTCAGTAGGAGTTCAGATGGGGTTCACCTCGTCAGTCTTCTTATCGGCATCTACCTGGGGACCGTTACGCACAGCTAGTGCCGCTTGCGGTCTGTGGTTAAACCCACTGCCAGCGTAGTGTCGAGTCTTTAGAGTCCCACACAGAGGGCTATTCGCCTCTGGGCAAAACAGAGTAGAGGTCGCATGGTTTTGCGACAGGGATCGTTCTCATCCGCGCACTTGTGCACGTTTGGAGTCCGGACAGATATTACTAGCAGGCTCTGGTTTGAGCCAGATACTGGTATATGTTTTGGGGTTGATTTTATCTCATAGTATTCATGTTCCTCGGAACAAGAATGCAGGTGTGTATGCACAGTTGATTGAGGCGGAGGAAGAGGATTTTCATTAGGGTTTCGGAACGGGTGCGCATGCACAGTTGACAGTCGTCTTTTTCCAAACCCTAATGAATTTATGATATATCAATTAATAATATTAATTAAATGAAATTGTGTCATGGTTGGGTTTGTTGACTTGTTGACCAAGGTTGACTAGTTGACCATAGTTGAAACTTTGACCATCATCATTACATATCAAAGATGCTCTTTGATTCTAGCAAAACCATTTAATGTGTGTAATGATAATTGTCATTTCAAACCTTCCATCAACTATTTCATTTTGATTATTATTATTATTTTGATAATTCATTTTCATATTTTGTTATGGTTGTACAAAGAAAAGGTTTCATTCTATCATAACTCTTCTCTCTCCTCTCTTCTTCTCCCTCCTCCTCTAGTTCAAGGAGACCCCTTCTCATGTGTTGAGAATCCTCCTCCTTGAGATAAAAACATCCCAAAGCCACTCTCTACTCACTCTAGGGTTAGAGGTCTAGCAAGCCAAAGATCCTAGTTCTCTCAAAGTTCGAGAAAGGAGCCCGAAGGTTGAACCCTCAGGTGGATCCATCTTTGACGGAAGAAGGCGACGAGGAAAGCACCATTCAACCCCTACAAAGGTTTCAAGAAGAAGGAGTTCAAGTTAGGTATAACCTCTTTTCCGAGTAGCTAACTCTCTTTAGCTTTGTAGCTAGTTTAGTTTAGAAAAGATCCCGACTTTTGTTAGTCCATGTTGCCAAATAGGCAAAAAATTTGTTTTTATACCGTTTCCGCCTCCCCGTAAGAACCGGGGTTGGCAACGTGGACTTACAATCAAAACCCTAGCCCAAATCAAATCCAAAAGCTAAATCAAGATCCATCGAGAAGCGAATCAAGCAAGCCTTCAACGAGCCTTTGAAGCAACGCCGATCTTCATCCGAGCAAGAGATCCACGATGATCCGCGACTCAAGAAGATCGATGCGAAGCTAATTTCGGCGGATCTAGTTACCTCTTCAAATCTTGCAACCTCGAGTTGAGTGAATTGTACCTAATCGTCGATTAATAAATGTGAATATTGTAAATCTTGCTTTTCTTTACATTCTTGCATTATGAAAAGTTACCGATTCTTGATTCTTTCTTTTTTCATGATATTTGAGTGAAATCTACGCTTGTAGCGGAATCGAGAGAATAGGTAGATGATGATGATAAAATTCTTGAACGATTCTTAAGTCTTATGAGTTTTGTAAACTTTAGGAAATTGAATCATCAAAGTCCTAATTTGAGTGAGATCGCTTTCTTGAATGTTTTTGCTCCAAATTATAGATCAACGATCGGTGATTTAATTTGCTAGAGGCAAGAATTTGAATGATAATCAATGAAAGGACAAGGGATGATGAAGGAGAAACCATAGTTTCTTCCATAGTTCCATAATTCTCGTTGATTGTCATCGATCTGGCAACAACTCCTTAATAGATAAGAATTTGTAATCATTAGTATTCATCATCACTATCAATTTGATCGATTCCTATAAACTACTTTACAAATCTTGAGAATTCAATTGTTTGGGCATTTTCTTGATCTTTATTAATTCTTGATTTTAGATCTATTTCTTTATGATTCTTGAAACTAAAATCTCATGAATATTGAATCATTTTCTTTTATCTTTTCTTTTCAACTCAAATAAAATGATTTCGAACAAATCACACTTTCTCAGTGGACGATCTGCTCTCACTAACGAAACTATAATAGACACCATTAATTGATTGCGGTATCAATTTCTTTGGTTGTGATTAAAACTTTTCCAAATACACACGAAGTTGATCAATCACAAACCTACTCTCTACAACCTTTTTATATATGCATGGTTCATCTACGTTTTTGATGAAGTCAAACTCTTTGACTGCTACATCAAAACAGATATTTTAGCTCCGCGATGTCTGCTTTAATCCATAAATTGATTTAAGCAGCTTGCACACCTTTCCGCTGCTCCAATTGTCTATGAAGCCCTCTGGTTGTGACATATACACGTTCTCTTCTAAATCACCATTTATAAGAGCGGTCTTAACGCTCATCTGCCAGATTTCATAGTCATGGTATGCAACAATGGCAAGTAGGATACCGATGGACTTAAGTATAGCCATTGGAGAAAAGGTCTCATCATATTTGACACCTGGTCGTTCACGATAACTTTTTGCTATAAGTCTAACTTTGAAGGTCTCAACCTTTCCATCTACACCAATTTTCTTCTTAAAAATCCACTTGCTCCTAATAGGTTTTATTCCTTTAGGAGAAACTTCTAAAGTCCATACTTTGTTGGTGTACATGGATTCCATCTCAGATCGCATAATATACAGCCATTTCACAGAGTCCCCACTTGTGATGGCCTGCTCGAAACTAATCGGGTAATCATCCATGATGCAATCCTCGCTCCTACCATCTATGAAAAACCGTAGTATCTTTTAGGTGGGTGAGAAACCCTACTAGATATGCGGAGTAACTGAGATTCGTCGGAGACTATTGAATCCTCCGGTTCTACCAAATCTTCGATTGTAGTCTGTGTATCTGGAACTTCTTCCAGCTCTACCTCATTGTCACTAATATCTTTTACAAGAAATTTCTTTTCTAAAAAGGTGGCATGTTGAGCAACAAACACCTTTTGTTCCTCACTGTGGTAGAACAGATATCTATGCGAATTCTTTAGATATCCTACAAAGTTGCAAAGAACTGATAGTGTCTCGAGTTTGTCCGGATTTTGTTTTTTAACATAGGCCAGACAACCCCATATCTTAACTCGTTTAAGATATGGTCTTTTTCCGCTCCATATCTCATATAGTGTTTTAGGCAAGATTTTGATGGAACTTGATTCAATAGGTATGCATCTGTCTTAAGTGCATAACTCCAAAAGGAAATAGGTAACTCAACAATACTTATCATAGAGCGCACCATATCTAAAAGGGTGCGATTCCTCCGCTCCGATACACCGTTGTGCTATGGTGTATACGGATGATTAAGCTGAGAGAGAATCCCATTATGTTTTAGATAGTCTCGGAATTTCGTGCTTAAGTATTCACCTCCTCGATCAGATCGAAGGATTTTAATACGTTTACCCGTCTGGTTCTCTACTTCACTCTTATTTCTTTGAATTTCTTAAAAGCTTTAGATTTGTGTTTCAATAGGAACGCATATCCGAACCTTCAGAGATCATCAGTGAATGTAATGAAGTACGAGAAACCATTCCTGTCATGTGTAGACATACGACTGCATACATCATTATGTATCAGTTCCAAGAGTTCAGTAGCTCTTTCTCCGTGTCCTGTAAACGGAGTTTTAGTCATCTTTCCTTTGAGGCATGACTGACAAGTTTCATAAGATGTAAATTTGAACGGATTCAAATATCCATCTTTATGCAACTTAGCTAGTCTGGTCGCATTGATATGACTAAGTCTACAGTGCTACAAGGAGGCTTCATTCATTTCTGAACTTTTCCTCTTGTGTGTGTTATGTATATTTGAACTATATTTTGATTTAGAGCATATATACCATTACACAATGTACCAAACCCAATCAACACTTGATTTAGGAAACTGTTCATAACATTTTTCTTTAATGCAAAGTTATATCCCTCTTTATCTAATAAAGAAACGGATATTATACTGCACATCATCGACGGTACGAAGTGATATTTGTTCAAAATCAATGTATTACCATTCGGTAATATATGATGATATTCGCCGACAGCTTTAGCAGCAACAATTGTTCCATTCCCTACTCTGAAAGACACATCTCCCTTTTCCAGTTCTCGACTTCTCTTTAACCCTTATAACAAATTACAAATATGGGATTCTGATCTGGTATCCAATATCCAGGACGTAGAGCAGACTGAGAAACAGTTCTCAATAACTAACATATTGGATATGTATGCCCAGAGGCTTGTATTGTATAGAATGCTAGGGATATATATGTATATGACAATCTTGCTCAGATATATGTAGTATATTATTTGAGTTGTTTTTATCTTGATATGTGTATTTCTTTCTATTGATACTTTATGTTGCTTGCATATATTGATAAAGACTCAACACAGTAGTATTCTATTATAGTTTGACTTTATCTTAATATGTGCATATGTTACACTTGATATAACATATGGAAATTGCATATTGATAAAGCCCGTAGTATTTTTCTCAACTACCAGCATTATGATGGCGATCATACTTGTAGGAGTTGGGTAGTCCATAAGCATATCCTTAAAGGTCTCAAGTTGTAGGAGTATCGAGATCGGGCATCGATGCTCCAGAGTAGACTTATGTATACGCTTTTAGACCCTGACGAGGGACGATGGTTAGTCCCACAACCATTGGTGTGATCACCTAAGATTGTATACATGTGCTCACTGGAGGTGAGTACACTGGACAGACTCACCGAGAACCTCTAGATGGCATTATACATATCGTCAGATAGCGGTTCTCAGGTGACATGCGTACAGGTTAGTCTTAGGACCTGAGGTCATCATTTGTCTCGTGTGAGTTCCTACTGTGGTTTGATCACTATCCTACCACAGCTCTACTGAGTCGTGCAAATAGGTTTTGGTTGGATACAGTACCGAGCCTCATAGAGACAGTGAGTGATTGTCAAGGATTCGCCTCTCACGGTATTGGACCGTGTTCGGTTGGGTAGAACCATAAGATCTTGGCCAAGACAGTTGAGAACTACTGATGGTTACATCAGTAGTTTCACGGATTGGTTCTGAGCCAAATCGACACGACTTATAGGGTCAGTATGGGGTCTGACGTTTACCACCCTTAGACCCAGTATGCGATACCTTTAGACGAAGAGACCAGACTGCACGGAGATTGTCACGGATAGGCTTAGTAGGGGTCAGGATGAGCTTGCTCGTCGGCCTTCTCTTCGACAGGTATCTGGGTAGCCGTTACGTACAGCTAGTGCCGCTGACGTATTTGTGGTTAAACCCATTGCCAGCGTACTGTCGAGTATTCAGAGTCCCATACAGATGATTTCTCTGATTCAGGCGAAACGATGTGGTGGCCGTATATTTATACGTGTAGGGTTTCGATCGAATGATAATACTAGCCGGATTATTAAATCAAGTACTGATTTAATAATTTACGTATAAATATTTCGATATGTATATTCTAGTGTTATCCAGATCTTCAATCGGACGATTGATAATATTGGCGGGTTTAGGATTAAGCCGGTTCATTAAATCGGATATTGATTTAATGCTAGTATTATTTTAGCGGTATTGTTCTATCTCTTGGGTGTTCGTATTTTGATACGAATACGGGTATATATATAGTAGAATGTATTCCATATTTATACGGAAAGACATTCTGGAAGGAGAACACCTCATCATATTTTTTCTATTTTATTTAGTAAAATGGAAATGAGGTGTAAAATAGGAAATAAGGTGTAAAGGAGAGAATGGTTTTAACCATGCTTGAATAATGTTGACAAATGAATTTAAAATTCATTTGTGCAAACTATTCAAGTATGGTTGTATTTATTTTATTGAAAATTAGTTTTTACAAAACCATGCTTCATGTTTTTTCTTCACAAGTTTTTTCATTCTTACAACAAGGTTCTCTCTCCTCATCTTAGCTCTTTTGAGTTCCTTCTACTCCTTCATCTTGATCTTCCTCCCTACTATCTCATGAGTTGAGAATCAAGGGAGAAAGAGAGATAGAAATACACTAGACAAATCACCTCATCACCTTAGTAACCTAGACCAGCAAACTAGGTCACTAAGTTGTTTCATTTATGAAGCCAAACTTGATTCAAGAACTTTTGGGTGGATCATCTAAGATCAAGAAGGTGAACAAGCAAGATTGATCAACTATCTTTAGGAGATCTAGAGGAGGAGTGAAGACTCGCAGGACACGGATCTCAGGGTATAGACATCTATCACAGTAGATAGATCTATGTAGATTGCTAGTTTCGGTTTATGGTTAGATTCTACGACGGATTTTCTAGCGCCGAAATTTTAAAAGTGAAAGTTTTTCATTCCGCAACAGCCGCGGTAGACGGCCACGACACTAGGAAAACCAACATGGTATCAGAGCCGGTCCATAAACCTTAACTAGCTTATTTGCACTAATTTAGAACTATGATCGACAAAATTATCCGAATCACATTTACAAAAACCCCACTCGCTGTTCGAATTTTAAAGTTGTTCAAAATATATTTTCAGTGAGCTTAAAAATACGTGCAGGCATTTTTAGAGGACTTGAAGAAATTTGGACACATGAACCGAACAAACGGCCGCGGAACCGACACCTAACATGCCAATTGGCCGCGGTTCCACGGTCGTAGTTTGGCCGTTGTGCTCTAACTTTCTTCTGGCACTCTGGAATATGGAAATGTGATTTTTGGCATGTATGGTTTTGGCCTAGATTTGTTTGAGTACCAGTTTGTATTTGGGTCCAATGCGAAAAGTTTTAGTCGATCAAAATTTTGAATTCGTGTTTATCAGTACATATGTTAGTATCTAAGACCATGAATATCATTGAGCAGTATAACCCGACTAATTGCTATATGTACAATTTGACGGGTTTACGAACATGATATCCACGTTGATGTTTTGTGTTGCGCTGATGTTGTGGATGGATTGTCGTGGTGGATAGCCTATAGTGCAAAGGTAATAGTACAGTTTAGATTCATTTATTTATTCATTATTGCGGGACGAGCATCCGAAATGTGGACTGCCGTTTCTGCCAGATTGTATATTCTTTTATTGAGGCACGGTCGGATTGAGGTCGATGTCACCATTGTATATATATATTTTCCTTTTCTGTACTAGGATTATTCTGCGGTAGAGTGCTCGAATAGCCGGGTTCTAGAGGGCAATGGGTTGCGTCTCATGGCGTTGAGATGGAGGGGGCCTTAATTTAGAATTAGCAGGCTATTCGCCACACTCGTAGGGGGTATAGCATGACTCATGGAGGGGTGCTCAAGTTGCCGGATTCCGTGAAGTGCTAGGTGTCCCATTTTCTTTGTTGATTGGGGTTGCCTCACTTTCGGGATTGGTGGGTAACTTGCCGCACTCGTAGGGGTCTAGGTTTTTCATTGCACTGGCTATCCACACGACTGGGAACATCGGGTCTCATTTGCGGCTCAAATGAAACCGGGGCTCCAAGATTATTCGATGTCCATGTTGCTTATTGCTGTTTTGTGATGTTGCTTATATCATGCCTGAGACGAACGGTTATATATATATATATTTATATATACTAGTAGATGTTGTATATGTTTTGTAGGGTTCCTGGGCACGCAATAGAGGTCTCACAAGGCATCTACCATGCCATTTTATAAAAATACGGTGCCGAGAAACCCTAGTTTACGGATCGTCGGCTAGAAGTTTAGGCGAAAAGATAATCTAGTTAACTACTTAACTAAAAGTTAGATGCTAAAACCTTTGTAGATCCGGATATCCACTTGCTTAGCTCCACGTAGTCATCCTCTCGCTGTCCTTTTCGAATCCTAGACTCATTTGTCGGCTTCATCGGGAAAACGAGCGGAATAGGTCGTCGGGTTCGTGCCGAAGATGATCTACGTCGAGGTTGCACAAGTTCAAGCTCCAACTTCACCAAGTGGTGAAACTTGTGAAGAAAACACCCAAAACAACTTGGCAAGAGGTAGAGGGTGAAGAAATAGGAGGTGGGTTCTCTTTAGAATTGGATTTCTCACTTTGGATCTCAAGTTGCCATTGATGGCATGAAGGTTTCTTTCTTGAAGAAGAAGGTCAAGAAGAAGAAGAATATATGATAAGTCTTTTAAAATAAAACTAATATGAATACTTAGCATATCTTGACCATGGTCAAGTGTAGAGATTAGACTAGGGTTAAATGGAATGGTTAGGGTTAAGGATGAGACAAAGATGGTTACTTAGTCAAAACTTCATGAAGCTTCAACTAGCATCCAAAGAAAGCCACCATTCATTTATTTTGTAAAATAAATAAACAAAATAAATAAATGATTAAGAAAAAGAAAACCCTAACCATTACATAACCATGGTTTAATCTTTACACAAAACACAAGTTAGCATGCATCATCAAACATGACACAATCATGTGTACAAAAGTATATCACATATACAATGTGCACAAACCAAGTGAGAAAATCCATTTAAAATGAACCAATACTAGTTAATGCAAAGTAATATATCAAATATACAATTATACATTAAATCATTAAATCAACACTTGATTTAACGATCCGGTCATATCGCATATAACCGACTAGTATCCTATGTATCGGCTTATCGAATCAATGATTCGATAACTAGGTCATATCGAATATAACCTATCGAAACATTTATCGCGAGAATGAAATGCGGTATCACATACACGCATTATTCTCGCTCCCGCACATATCTCATATGCGCTCCTATTTCGTTTCGCTTGAGCCAGGAAACCTCTGTGTAGGACTCTAAAGACTCGTCAATACGCCGGTAGCAGATGATGATCATATCAAGCACCCACAAGCCGCAAGTGGTCTGCTAAACGTAATGGCCATCCGGGTATTGAGCGATCAGAAGATCGACGAGCTAGCCCGCTCACACTCCTGTGAATCCAATCAGTAACACTTACCGTACAGTCCGGTCTGATCGTCTGATATGTCGCATATCTCACCTAGGGGTGGTAAACGTCAGACCCCAATAGCTCGATAAGTCGTGTCGATATGAGGCTCATAACGGGTCGAGAAACTACTGGTAACACTTACCAGCATTTCTCTGATCATCCCTGGCTAGGGACTTCCCTGTTACGGCCAATCGAGCACAGCGCAACATCAACCCCCAATACCGGGAGAGACGAAACCCCTCCTATCGCTCATTGCCTCCATGTGACTCGGGACTGTACCCAAAGACCACCGTATTGCACGCCCTCATGGACGTGGTAAGGTGGAGATCAAAGCACAGTGGGAATCACACAAGACTCTTTGACGATCTCGGGTCTACAGACTAACCTGTACAAGTGTCACCTGAGAACTGCCATCTGACGTGAGGTATAATACCATCTGGGAGTTCTCGGCAAGTCCGTCCAGTGTACCCAGTTTTCACTGAGCACCCGTATACCATCTCTGATGTCAAACACCAATGGATATGGGATCATCCATCGCCCATCACATAGGTCGAGAAGCGTATACGCTAGTCTACACTGGTATATCGATGCCCCGTCTCGATACACCCACGACTAGGGACCTTGAAGGATGTACTTATGGACTACCATGTCCCCACTAGTATGATCTGCATCATAGTCCAGATAGTCAAGTACACACCCTAAGGGCTTTACCAACATGTAACTATAAGACAGTTTAAAGAGACTAGTGTACATGTTAAGATAAAGAGTAACCAGATAGCATACTATCATATCGAGCAAGAAAGTCATCTCTATATATGTCCAAGCATCCAATATAATATACATCAACTGTACAATACTGGCCTCTAGGGCATACATACAACTAACAATCTCCCACTTGCACTAGGGCCAGTTGCTGTAGTATCGCATACCGAGCATCCCGAAGAGTCTCTCAAACTGTATCTAGGGAATGGCCTTCGTGAGTGGATCCGCCATGTTATTCTTCGTGTCAACTCTCCTGACCTCGATCTCCCGGCGATCAACTATCTCCCGGATCAGGTGATACCGCCTCAGAATATGCCTGGATCGCTGATGGGACCTGGGTTCCTTGGCCAAAGCCACCGCTCCATTGTTATCGCAATACAAAGGTATTGGATGCTCAATGGATGGAACCACACCAAGTTCTGTAATGAACTTCTTGATCCAGACAGCTTCTTTAGCAGCATCGTTGGCAGCGATGTATTCAGCCTCCATCATCGAGTCTGCCACGGTTTCCTGCTTGGAACTCTTCCAGCTAACCGCCCCTCCGTAAAGGGTAAAGACAAATCCCGACTGCGACTTAGAGTCGTCCTTATCACTCTGGAAGCTTGAATCGGTAAAAGACTCCACTTGGAGTTCTCCGTTACCATACACCAAGAGCATCTCTTTAGTCCTTCGCAAGTACTTGAGAATGCTCTTCACAGCTATCCAGTGACTCTCTCCAGGATCAGCTTGATACCTGCTCACTATACTTAGTGAGTATGCAACATCGGGTCTGGTACATAACATCGCGTACATGATAGAGCCTACAGCCGAAGCATAGGGTATCCCTTGCATGCGAGCTCTCTCCAAATCAGTCTTGGGAGACATCTCTTTGGAGAGAGTGAGTCCAGAGATCGTGGGTAAGTTCCCACGCTTGGATTCTTCCATACTAAACCTCTTTAGTATGGTGTCAATGTACCTGGATTGGGACAATCCCAATATCCGTTTGGATCTATCTCTATAGATCCTTATCCCCAATATGCAGGAGGCATCACCAAGATCTTTCATTGAGAATCTTTATGATAAGAAGAGCTTGACCGATTGCAGCATAGGAATATCATTTCCTATCAAGAGTATGTCGTCCACGTACAATACGAGGAAGACAACCTTACTCCCTGCTACCTTCTTGTAGATACAAGGTTCATCTGGATTTTTGACGAAATCAAACTCTTTGATAACGACGTCAAAGCAGATGTTCCAACTCCGCGATGCTTGCTTTAATCCATAAATGGATTTAAGCAGCTTGCACACCTTCCCGCTGCTCCCACTGTCTACGAAGCCCTCTGGCTGACTCATGTACACGCACTCTTCTAAATCACCGTTTAGAAAGGCGGTCTTAACATCCATTTGCCAGATTTCGTAATCATGATATGCAGCGATGGCAAGCATGATCCGGATGGATTTAAGCATAACCACTGGAGAAAAGGTTTCGTCATAATCCACACCTGGTCTTTGACGAAAACCCTTTGCAACAAGTCTAGCTTTGAAAGTCTCCACTTTCCCATCTACACCAAGTTTCTTCTTAAAGATCCATTTGCTCCCAATGGGTTTTACCCCTTCAGGAGCAACTTCCAAAGTCCATACTTTGTTGGTGTACATGGATTCCATCTCGGACCGCATAGCATCCAGCCATTTCACTGAGTCCCTACTCGTGATGGCCTGCTCGAAGCTAGTTGGGTCATCATCCTTCATGATGCAATCCTCGCTTCCACCATCTATGAGAAAACCGTAGTATCTCTCAGGTTGGCGAGGAACCCTACTAGATCGGCGGAGAGGCTGGGGTTCGTCGGGTACTACTGAATCCTCTGGTTCCACTAAATCTTCTGTTGTGTTTTGTTCAGCTGGAACCTCTTCCAGTTCTACCTCAAAGCCACTAATCTCTTTTGCAAGAAATTCCTTTTCTAAAAAGGTGGCATGTTGAGCAACAAATACTCTTTGTTCCTCACTGTGGTAGAAGATATACCCTCGCGAATGTTTGGGATATCCAACAAATTTACATAATACAGACCTTGCCTCGAGTTTGTCCGGTTTTTGTGATTTGACATAGGCCGGGCAACCCCATATCTTTATAAAATTAAGATATGGTCTCTTCCCCTCCCATATCTCATATGGTGTGGTAGGCACAGATTTGGTGGGAACCCTATTCAGTAGGTATGCTGCTGTTTCCAGTGCATATCCCCAGAAGGAAATAGGTAACTCAGCTACACTCATCATAGAGCGCACCATATCTAATAGGGTGTGGTTCCTCCGTTCTGATACACCGTTGTGCTGTGGTGTATATGGAGGAGTCAGCTGAGAGAGAATCCCATTCTCTTTTAGGAAGTCCAGGAATTCATGGCTTAAGTATTCTCCTCCTCGATCAGATCGAAGGATTTTAATACTTTTTCCGGTTTGGTTCTCGACTTCTTGTTTATATTCTCTAAATTTCTCAAAAGCTTCTGATTTGTGTTTCATTAGGAACACATACCCGAACCTAGAGAGATCGTCAGTGAATGTAATGAAGTACGAAGAACCATCCCTGGCATGTGTAGACATAGGACCGCATACATCACTATGCATCGGTCCCAAGAGTTCGGTAACTCTTTCTCCGTGTCCCGTAAACGGAGTTTTGGTCATCTTGCCTTTGAGACATGACTGGCAAGTGTCATAAGATGAAAATTCAAACGGATTTAAATATCCATCTTTATGCAACTTAGCTAGTCGTGTCGCATTGATGTGACCCAGTCTACAATGCCACAAGAAGGATTCGTTCATCTCAGAACTCTTCCTCTTATGTGTGTTTGTTATGCTTAGAACTGTTGATTGATTAAGAACATAAATGCCATTGCACAACGTGCCTGATCCAACCAACTTTTGGTTATGGAAAATGTTCATAATATTGTCCTGTAATACAAAATTATATCCCTCTTTACTCAACAAAGAAACCGATATAATGTTGCATATCAGGTTCGGCATGTAATAGCATTCGTTCAGAACCAATGTATTACCAGTTGGTAATGCAAGGTGATATTCCCCGACAGTCTTAGCTGCAACAATTGCACCATTTCCAACTCTAATGTCTTTATCACCTTCTCCAAGTTCTCTACCTTTTCTAAGCCCATGTAACTGATTACATATATGGGATCCTGAACCGGTATCCAATACCCAGGACGTAGAGCAAATGGAGAAACAGTTCTCAGTAACGAACACACCCAAAGAAAATGCATCAACATGTACTTTCTTCAATCGGGCGGTATGAGAATCCTGGTGTTCCCCTATATCCTGTTCAGTCCTATAACTCTTATAGGAAAGAACGGAACCAACGTTCCCCAGCACAGTATAACATGCGGGTTTGGTCAATACATCCATATTATTATCTTGATTAAGGCATGAACTGGTCGCTACCTGGAGAGAGAGAGAAGAAAACACTTTAGCGTATGCTCGTGCAAGATTAGATTGGTTTTTATCTTATCTAATCAGGATGGCTCCCACTGCTTTTTATCAAATCTTCCTTCAAACCCTAAAAGGAAAGACTAGCTGGGATTAATTACACCCTACAACTTCGTCGATCTTTTAGCCAGGCCAGTGTCGGTACTTTGAGGGAGGTTCCCCGTGCTTTCGCACGGACCTAATTAAAGTAAACCTCGTTTTCCCAGAGGCGTAACCCCATTGACACCTTTCTAGACACCTACTTGATCGGCTAATTGTAGTGTGCAAAACTCTCCCAGGAGTAACTCTTACTCGCAGTGGGTATCGGGATCCAACTATCTCATAGAAGGTATGCAATCTCATTGCAAATTTCAACACTTGAAATTCCCGATAATATTTTGCCCCAAGCATCCTATGACCTTGACGGAGGTCAACAAACCATAGGGTGCAAGTCAAGTTCAACCCGTCATTTCTTGATTGAATCAAACCCACCCGCACGACCCTTGACGGAGGTCAACAAGGTCGCACGACTATCCTAATCCAATTTGCATCATATGCATAAACAGATAAATACTAGTTAGCTACCGCACACTACGCCTTGACGGAGGTCAACAAACGTAGTACGAATACTAAGTAGGATTTATCTGAAATGACGGAGGGCTACGCAAGTCTTTCATAAAAAACCATGAGCGTAAAGAACTTGATATCGTTGTAGAATCAAATGAAGTTTTGAAAATGGAGTGATTTTGAGGCTTTTCTAGTTTTGCTAAAGGGGTCACTCCCGGTGAAGGGATCGTCGGCCCTTTCCTCGTCGAATGAGGTGCGGGATATATCATATATATCGCTGTGCAAAGCAAAAACCTAAAAGCAGTCAAAAGCAAACCGAGTGTGTAGCATCTGCCAGTTATTGCTAAAGGAGTCACTCCCGGTGAAGGGATCTCGGTCCTTTCCTCATCGAATAAGGTGCGGGGTATATCATATATACCGCTATGCAAAGCAAGAACTGTAGCTACCTGTTTTGTTTAAAATTTGATTCTACAACATCTTAGGTTACTTTTCTTTCATCAATCACATTAATGAAGTCCCATCATTTAAGTCACCTAAACATCACAGATAAATACGACGTACACTTATGCCTTCCGCATTCGCCTGGATGTCCCCTCGTGCACCGTTAGGTTAGGTAACTAACGACAGAGCAGGGCAGGGCTAGTGCGGGTGCAAAACATAAGTAACGTCTATATAATATATCATATATACTATATACAGTATCTATCATAGAACATCTCATGATCACATCACAGATATCGCAGCAGAAGAAACATATGAAATATTGGATATACTAGGACGTCCGTGTTTTCAATACGAGCCAGTATAAAACACGGATTCCATGGTCGTGATGAATAGCCAATCCCACACCCCTAGACCCCTACGAGAGCGGCAAGCAACCCTACCAATTCTAGGGTTAGGAGACTCGGACTCGACTCCTCGAGTTGGCCTCCCTCTGGACCCCAGAACCCGGTTACTTGTGCTCCCCTCCTTGGGTCTATCCTAATGCGGAAAAGTAAATAATATACAAAGGGTGACAACTTCTGCAACCTGGAAGCGCCCCGAATAAAAGAATATTACATACAAGTTTTTACATGAATGAAAATGAAAAACACTCATCTCACATAAAAACCCCCGGCTATTCAAATACGACAATCCAATATAACATATCCAGCAACACATAACATCACATGTCATCAACGTAAGTAAGTATGCATACACCGATTGTCGTCGACGTATAGTAACGACAATCGGCAATACCACTACATACTACACTTACGGTCACAGAAAAGAAAGTGTAAAACTACAACAATTGAAATCCGCAACCTCTTTAGACATCACATGCCTAATCCAATGAATATCTTAGACATCACATGCCTAACAATTATAAACCCCGCATTTTAGTCTCATTATCGAAAACTCTTTTCAATATCAAATGAAACTAAACCGCTAGATTTATATCATTCATTCAGTTATCACATAACTGTTTGTGAATTCCAATTATTGTATCCCATTCCGGATAAATAAAATATATTAAACTTTCCGATCGAACATTCGAACACCCAAGTTTTCCCGAAACCGTCCAACACATGAAATAGGTTCAAAGACATTCATTTCATGCCTCAGTACCAACGGTCCAGCCGTAGAAGGGTTAAGCCAACGCCTCACATGTGGCACGCCGTACTGCCCCAAACCCGAAGGTTCAAAGGGCAGTTCAAGACGGTCACATAATCGAGTTAAGGGTTGTTGTCTTCTAGAGGGACCATCGCGTTACTTGCACTACTCAGAACGTCCTTAAACCACACAATAATCCAACACCTGGATATATTACGGCAGGGGAAAAGTTTGGTATTTATATCCGGTCGAAGATTTTAACATATTCAAAAATTATTCTGAAAGCACCTAGACAAAGTTCGATAATCCGATCGAATCGACGATTCCCTAAAACACCCCAGAAAATGCAAATTTGGAATCAATTAAAAAAATTCCAGAAAACTCAGAAGAATTAATCAGGAATTACTGTGCAAAGACCAAGGGCTGACGTCACCAAGGAGCCGCGGAACCGCCGCAGAAGCCATGCTTCTGCCGCGGTTCCGCCACACTAATCACTGTTCATGGAAAAAGTTTTGCACCGTAATTCTTAGATTTCATTGCTGAATTTTTTAGGCATTTTTAATCTTGAAAAATCCCAGATTTTAGAAAATGTACAGAGAGCATTTTGTGAGTTAGGGTTTCGGTTCGTTCGGACTTCAAACTCCGTCTAGACTTCGCCTAAGGCTCTAGCTAGGCTCTGATACCACTGTAGGGTTCCTGGGCACGCAATAGAGGTCTCACAAGGCATCTACCATGCCATTTTATAAAAATACGGTGCCGAGAAACCCTAGTTTACGGATCGTCGGCTAGAAGTTTAGGCGAAAAGATAATCTAGTTAACTACTTAACTAAAAGTTAGATGCTACAACCTTTGTAGATCCGGATATCCACTTGCTTAGCTCCACGTAGTCGTCCTCTCGCTGTCCTTTTCGAATCCTAGACTCATTTGTCGGCTTCATCGGGAAAACGAGCGGAATAGGTCGTCGGGTTCGTGCCGAAGATGATCTACGTCGAGGTTGCACAAGTTCAAGCTCCAACTTCACCAAGTGGTGAAACTTGTGAAGAAAACACCCAAAACAACTTGGCAAGAGGTAGAGGGTGAAGAAATAGGAGGCGGGTTCTCTTTAGAATTGGATTTCTCACTTTGGATCTCAAGTTGCCATTGATGGCATGAAGGTTTCTTTCTTGAAGAAGAAGGTCAAGAAGAAGAAGAATATATGATAAGTCTTTTAAAATAAAACTAATATGAATACTTATCATATCTTGACCATGGTCAAGTGTAGAGATTAGACTAGGGTTAAATGGAATGGTTAGGGTTAAGGATGAGACAAAGATGGTTACTTAGTCAAAGCTTCATGAAGCTTCAACTAGCATCCAAAGAAAGCCACCATTCATTTATTTTGTAAAATAAATAAACAAAATAAATAAATGATTAAGAAAAAGAAAACCTTAACCATTACATAACCATGGTTTAATCTTTACACAAAACACAAGTTAGCATGCATCATCAAACATGACACAATCATGTGTACAAAAGTATATCACATATACAATGTGCACAAACCAAGTGAGAAAATCCATTTAAAATGAACCAATACTAGTTAATGCAAAGTAATATATCAAATATACAATTATACATTAAATCATTAAATCAACACTTGATTTAACGATCCGGTCATATCGCATATAACCGACTAGTATCCTATGTATCGGCTTATCGAATCAATGATTCGATAACTAGGTCATATCGAATATAACCTATCGAAACATTTATCGTGAGAATGAAATGCGGTATCACATACACGCATTATTCTCGCTCCCGCACATATCTCATATGCGCTCCTATTTCGTTTCGCTTGAGCCAGGAAACCTCTGTGTAGGACTCTAAAGACTCGTCAATACGCCGGTAGCAGATGATGATCATATCAAGCACCCACAAGCCGCAAGCGGTCTGCTAAACGTAACGGCCATCCGGGTATTGAGCGATCAGAAGATCGACGAGCTAGCCCGCTCACACTACTGTGAATCCAATCAGTAACACTTACCGTACAGTCCGGTCTGATCGTCTGATATGTCGCATATCTCACCTAGGGGTGGTAAACGTCAGACCCCAATAGCTCGATAAGTCGTGTCGATATGAGGCTCATAACGGGTCAAGAAACTACTGGTAACACTTACCAGCATTTCTCTGATCAGCCCTGGCCAGGGACTTCCCTGTTACGGCCAATCGAGCACAGCGCAACATCAACCCCCAATATCGGGAGAGACGAAATCCCTCCTATCGCTCATTGCCTCCATGTGACTCGGGACTGTACCCAAAGACCACCGTATTGCACGCCCTCATGGACGTGGTAAGGTGGAGATCAAAGCACAGTAGGAATCACACAAGACTCTATGACGATCTCGGGTTTACAGACTAACCTGTACAAGTGTCACCTGAGAACTGCCATCTGACATGAGGTATAATACCATCTGGGAGTTCTCGGCAAGTCCGTCCAGTGTACCCAGTTTTCACTGAGCACCCGTATACCATCTCTGATGTCAAACACCAATGGATATGGGATCATCCATCGCCCATCACATGGGTCGAGAAGCGTATACGCTAGTCTACACTGGTATATCGATGCCCTGTCTCGATACACCCACGACTAGGGACCTTGAAGGATGTACTTATGGACTACCATGTCCCTACTAGTATGATCTGCATCATAGTCCAGATAGTCAAGTACACACCCTAAGGGCTTTACCAACATGTAACTATAAGACAGTTTAAAGAGACTAGTGTACATGTTAAGATAAAGAGTAACCAGATAGCATACTATCATATCGAGCAAGAAAGTCATCTCTATATATGTCCAAGCATCCAATATAATATACATCAACTGTACAATACTGGCCTCTAGGGCATACATATAACTAACATGTTTTGCATCCACGTTATTCCTGCCCCCGCTCTGCTGGTAGTTAAATAGCCTAACAGTGCATGACGGGGCCCAGTGGCGAATGCAGGTGGCATATACGTACATTTTATTTTCATTCTTTTCTGGTGTGATGGGAATTAATTGATGGGACCGCATTAATTTTTAATTAATGCAAGAAAAGAAACCTAAAAGATGTTGTTGGAACAAATTTCGAAAAACTATGGTCATACTCTTTCGCTTTGCATAGTGGTATTCGGTTAGGAATATCCAGCACCTCATTCGAGGAGGCAAGAGCCTAGTTCTCTTCATAGGGATTGACCTCTTGAGCAAAAGTATATGTAACTATAGATTACTCGGTTTTCTTTAAAACCACTATTTTTCAAAAGCGGAGCCTAAAGCACTCCTTTTCAAAACTATTCGGTTCTTTCAACGATATCAAGTTTATTACATTAAAGGATTTTTCGCCAAAAACCTAGCCATAGCCCTCCGTCATTTCGAATGAGTAGTACCTAGTATTCGTGCTGCGTTTGTTGGCCTTTATTAAGGCGTAGTGTACGGTAGCTAGATATTGCTTGTCTTTTGCATAGAGATGAGATTATGTACGACAGTCGTATAACCTTGTTGGCTTTTATCAAGGGTTTGTACGGGAGGGTCTAGATTAATCCAGGATAATGATAGATTGAACTTGATTAGTGGTTTATGATTTGTTGGCCTTTATCAAGGTCATAAACCGTTAGGGGCAAAAACCACATCGGGAGTTTCAAATATACAGGAAACTTGCTAGTGTTGCATACCTTCTGGAGTGTGGTAACTAGAGTGGCTTCCATCTAGGTTATCATGTAGTTGGATCCCGATCCCCCTGATGAGTAGGATTACTCTTGGGAGATATTTTTCATTTTACAATTAGCCAACCTATTAGGTGTCTTGAAAAGTGTTGAACAGGGTTGCGCCTCTGCGAAAATGAGGTTTATTTTAATTAGGTCCGTGTGAGAGCACGGGGAACCTTTCTCGGAGTACCAACACTCACCTGGCTGAACGGTTAGAGAACTTGTAAGGTGCGAATGATTCCGACTAGTTTTCTCTTTAAAGGTTTGAAGGAAAATTCGAAGAAATAGTGGGAGCCATCCTGATTAGATAAACTAATAAACAATCTGATCTTGCAAGGGCGCACGCTGAGTATTTCTTTTCTCTCTCTCCAGGTAGCAACCATTTCACGCCCTAATCAAGATAATAGAATGATTGACTTTACCAAACCAGCTTGTTATACTAGGCTGGGGAACGTCGGTTCTGCTCTAACTTGTGACAACTGTCACAGGTATGAGCAAGGGAAGTAGGACTGTAAGGAATTCCAGATAACCCTATTGAAGGAGAAGAATTCTAATGCGTTTTCTTCGGGTGTATTTGTTATTGAAAACTGTTTTTCGGTAAACCCTAGCTCCTGGGTACTAGATACCGGATCAGGATCTCACATATGTAATTTATTACAAGGATTGAGAAAAAGTAGAATGGTTGGACCGGGTGATATGTCCCTTAGATTAGGGAACGGAGCACAGGTTGATGCTACCGCCGTCGGTGAATATCACCTAGTATTGCTAAGCTGCAAAAATAGGATTTTGAACAATTGCTATTATGTACCTTTCATGCTTTGCAACATCATATCAGTTTCTTTACTTGATAAAAATGGATATAAGTTTGTTCTAGATAGAAATATCATGAACGTTTACCTTATTCAGGTATTAGTTGCAGAAGGTACACTTTGTAATGGTATCTACGTCCTAAATCAAAACACATTTTTCAATGTGCAAAACGCAAGTAAGAGGAAGAGTTCAGATACGAACGAAACCTACTTATGGTATTGTAGACATATCGGTGAGAAAAAACTAAGTAAGTTGCATAAGGATGGATATTTGAATACGTTCGAATTTTCATCTTATGAAACTTGTCAGTCTTGTCTCAAAGGAAAGATGACCAAATCTCCGTTCATCGGACACGGAGAGAGAGCTATAGAGCTCTTGGGACTTATACAAAGTGATGTATGTGGTCCGATATCTATACATGTGAGGGGTGGGTTCTCATACTTCATTACATTCACTGATGATCTCTCTAGGTTCGGATATGTGTTTCTCATGAAACATAAATCTGAATCTTTTGAGAAGTTCAAAGAATTTAAAAGCAAAGTAGAGAACCGGATAGGAAAAAGTATCAAGATCTTTCGATCTGATCGAGGAGGGGAGTACTTAAGTACGGAATTTCGGGACTTTCTAAAAAAGAATGGTATTCTTTCTCAGCTTCCTTCGTGTACACCACAACACAACGGTGTATCGAAGTGGAGGAACCGTACCCTATTGGACATGGTTCGCTCTATGATGAGTAACGCCGAGTTTTCTCTTTCATTCTGGGGACATGCGCTACAAAAAGCGGTATACCTATTGGATCAGGTTTCTTCCAAATCTATGCCTAAGACTCCATATGAAATATGGAGTGGAAAGGTAACATGTCTTAAGCGTATTAAGATATGGGGTTGTCCGGCCTATGTTAAAATACAAAATCTGGACAAACTTCAGGCATGATCATTTCTAAATAAGTTTGTAGGATGGATATCTATTCTACCACACCGAGAAACAGAAGGCGTATGTTGTTCGCCACGTCGTCTTTTTAGAGAAGGAATTTATTGCAAAAGAAATTAGTAGGAGAATGATAGAACTGGAAGAAATTCAGGAACCACAAACTGAAACTGAAGATTTGGTACAACCAGAGAATTCAATAATCCCGGACGAAGCTCAGCCATTCCGCAGATCTAGTAGGATTTCTCGTCCGCCCGAGAGATACTATGGTTTTCTCATAGATGGGGCTTGATAGGATTGCATCTTGGAAGAAGATGATCCTACTAGTTATGAGAATGCCATTAACAGTAAGGACTCTGTAAAATGGCTTAAAGCTATGAAATCCGAAATAAAGTCCATGTACACCAACAAAGTTTGGACTTTAGATGTTGCTTATGCTAGGGTAAAACCCGTTGGATGCAAGTGGTGTTCGTTATATGTATGCCCTAGAGGCTGTTATTGTACATATGATATATATTATAGTGGATGCTTGTACATATATAAGGAGGACTTTCTTGCTCGACATGATAGTATGCTATCTAGTTGCTCTTTATCTTAACATGTACACTGATTGTTTCTCTGTTACATGTTGGTAAAGCCCTTAGGATGTGTACTTGACTACATGGATTATGATGCAGATCATACTAGTGTGACAAAGATAGTGCGTGAGTACATCCTTTAATGTCCCTAGTCATGGGTGTATCGAGACGGGGCATCGATATACCAGAGGAGACTAGCGTATACCTTCTCGACCCATGTAGATGGGCGATGGATGATCTCATATGCATTGGTGTTTCACATTAGAGATGATATACTGGTGCTCAGTGGAGACTGGGTACACTAGACGGACTCGTTGAGAACTCCTAGATGGTATTATACCTCACGTCAGATGGCAGTTCTTTGGTGACACTAGTACAGGTTAGTCTGTCGACCCGAGATCGTCATAGAGTCTTGTGTGATTCCCACTGTGCTTTGATTTCCACCTTACCATGTTCAATAGAACGTGCAAAACGGTGGTTTTTTGGTACAGTCCCGAGTTACACGGAGGCAATGAGCGAGAGGAGGGGATTTCGTCTCTCCCGGTATTGGGGGTTGATGTTGCGCTGTGCTCAATTGGCCATAACAGGAAGTCCCTGGCTAGGGCTGTTTCTGGGATTTACTGGTAAGTGTTATCAGTGGTTTCTTGACCCGTTATGAGCCTCACATCGGCATGACTTATCAAGCTATCGGGGTCGGACATTTACCACCCCCAGGCGAGATATGCGACATATCTGACGAAGAGACCGGACTGTACAGTAGTGTTACTGTTTGGATTCACAGGAGTATGAGCATGCTTGCTTATTGATCTTCTGATCGCTCAATACCTGGGTGGCCGTTACGTTTAGCAGACCGCTTGCGGCTTGTGGGTGTTTGATATGTTTATCACCTACTGCCGGCGTATTGATGAGTCTTTAGAGTCCTACACTGAGGTTTCCTAGTTCATGCGAAACGGAGTAGGAGCACATATGTGATATGCGCGGGACCGAGATTAATGCGCGTATGTGATACCACATTCTATTTCTCGCGATATGTGACATCGGTCAGTTATATGTGATATAGCCGGGTTATCGGATCAAGTGTTGATTCGATAAGTTGTTACATTTGATATTAGTCGGTTATATGTGATATAGCTGGATTATTAAATCAAGTGTTGATTTAATAATTTAATATACAATTGTATATTTGATATACTAGATTACATTAACTAATATTAACTCACTTAAATATTTCTTTTTCTCACTTGTATGCATATATATATATATATATATATATATATATATATGCGATATATATTAATGTACAACTATCGTGTCATGCTTGATGCCACATGCAATATGGGTGTATGAGACTTACACCATGCTTATGATAATGTGAGGGTTTTGTTTATTTAAAGTAAATCAAAATTAGTGGTAATTAATCACATGGTTGAAGCTTGTAGAACTTTGTGGAACCATTGACTATGTCCACTCATTTTGTTTTACTTGAAGATATTTATTAACCCAACCATTATTGTTAATCCATGGTTATTCTCTACATGAGTTAGTGTATGACACTAACTCACCCATGGTTTCTATTCTCACCTCAAGAGTTCATTCTCTCATCTTTATTCTTCATCTTCTTCTTCATGAGAAAAAGCTTGCTAGCTTTTCACAAGGTGAGAAAATATTGTGAGAAAAAAAAATCTAAAATGAGCCCATTTCCTACTTCATCATCCTCTACTATTAGCCATTAGTTTAGGGTGTTTGCTTCACTAATTTCACCATTAGTGAAGAGATAGCATGAGCTTGAGTCTTCTCGACATAGATCATCTTCAGCCTCGAAGACATTGAGCAAGGTCGTTCATTTCTTCAAGTGAACCCTTTCATGAATCCGAGAGTTCACTACTTGGAATGAAAGGATTACTACACGAAGCATTAGAGGTGAAGTACCAGTCTATAAAGGTTGTATTCCCATTCACTTAGATGTAAAGTTGTTTATACATATTGTATCGTCGCATTTTCTAGTAAAGATTCTAGGTTAGGGTTCTTTAGAACGACAAAATTTTGAAAACGGCATGGACGATGCCGCCCAAAATCTCGTTGCCATGCTAGGGAACCCTGCAGTGGTATCAGAGCCATGCTAGAAAATTAGACGATGTTTGTTAGGTTACGAAACCGAAACGACTCCGAAACTTGAAACAAAACAACCCAGTTTCTGTCGAATTTATAAAGTCTTCAAATATTTTTTAAACAAGTACAGAATGTTGTATGAGATATAACACGAACACTGTGAAAATTTGAAGCAAAACCACCTCAAAGTGGCCGACCACAATGCCCCAAAAACCGGTGAGCTCGGCCCATTTTTGGAGTTCAGGGTTCAAATTTTCATGGTGTTCCAGTCTCTGGGTTTTGGTGTTTCAGGTGTTGTTTGTTTTTGCTAAATTTGCATGTGATGTTAACTTTCTGGAAAGGCAATTCGGAGTGTTTCACATGTTGGAGATAGTGCCCTCAGAGTCAATTATTTGGATCACAGGTACGTGATTGCAATGATTGAGGGATGACCTATCCCGGTAGGACAGTCTTATTCGAGATGATAGTATGCTATCTGGTTTGCCTTTATCATCGTGTACTGCTTTAGGTGATCTTACAAGTCGCTATTACACGTTGATAGAGCCCCTAGGATTCTTGCTTGACCACCAGCAGTATGAGGGCGATCATATACGTGGGAGCTGGTAGTCTATAAGCATATCCTTAAAAGGTCCATAGTCGTGAGAGTTTCGAGACAGGGCATCGATTCTCCAGAGTAGACTAGTGTATACAGTCAAGACCCCGACGAGGGGCGGTGGCCGGTCTCACAAGCCATTGGTGTCAGTTAGTTCACCTAAGATGTATACAGGTGCTCATTGGGTTATGAGTACACCGGACAGGACTCGCCGGGAACATGCTGGTTGGTCTTATACCAGACGTCAGATGGCAGTTCCCTGGTGACATGTGTACAGGTTAGTTCATCGACCTGGGGATCGTCATTTGTCTCGTGTGAGTTCCCACTGTACTTTGATTACTACCCTACCACGGCTCAAAGGAGTCGTGCAAACAGGTTTTAGTTGGGTACAGTCCCGAACCACATGGAGGCAGTGAGCGCATCTTCAGGGGTTCGTCTCTTCCGGTATTGGGGGTGAGGTCGTGCTGTGTCTAGGAGAGCCATTACACGAAGTCCTTGGCCAAGGCAAGGAGATTTACTGGTAGGTATTCCAGTAGTATCTCAGGGTGTTCTGGGCTACACTCCGACACGACTTGTACCGCTTTTGGGGGTCTGACTTTTACCAACCCCCTAGGCCCGCCATGCGATGCTCATAGACGAACGGACCGGACTGTACGGATATTGTCACTGACAGGCTCAGTAGGGTGTCAGGCTGAGTTCGCTCACAGACGTCCCTTTTAGTCAATACCTGGTAGCCCGTTACGTATTGGCTTATACCTCTGACGTGCTAGTGGTTAAATCCACAACCAAGGTGTTGACGAGTCTTTAGAGTCTCCCACATTCAGTTACTCAAGCTTTCGGGAGAAAAGCTGTAGAGGCCGTATGGAGATATGACAAGGTCTGATCAGATACGTGCGGTATTGCACGGATCAGGATCAGACAGTTTGTACTAGAGGCCGTATGGAGATATGGCAAGGTCTGATCAGATACGTGCGGTATTGCACGGATCAGGATCGGACAGTTTGTACTAGAGGCCGTATGGATATATGACAGGGTTCGATCAGATACGTGCGGTATTGCACGGATCAGGATCGAACGGATATTACTAGCCGGCTTTGGTTTAAGCCGGATACTAGTATAGTACAGTGTAGATTTTGTCTCATTGCATTTGTATTTCGGTCGGAATACAAATGCGGGTATGTATGCACAGTATCAGGGTTTTCCTGTAATTTATTACGGGACCTGTTTTCTGGAGTTGCCAGTTTGTTTTCCGTTTCGGCCAATTTCCTTTGTATCGTTCATTGGCCGAAGATTGGTGGAGGAGGGCTTATTTGCATTGTTGCAAATAAGTGTTTGTGGAGGGGGTCTTTGCATTTTGTTGCATCATGATGGTTTTCATGATGAGCACCATCACTTGACTTTCCTTTTTCATGATAGCTTGACTTTGGATGTCATCATGGTTGTTGATGATGGCATGACTTTTGGGAGTGATGATTTGGTTGTTGAGTGTTGGATTTTCCTTACTATCATTTCTTTTGCATGATAGCCTTCTCTCTCTCTCCATTGTATTATTGGATCACTCCCTCATTTCACCCTCTCACTCTCACTCTCCCCTCACTAGCATTGGCCGGCCACTTTGATAGTGGGCTGTCCAAAATTCTTGAGGTGGGATTTTGCTTCATTTCATGTTGCAAAAATCCCACAAGATCAATCCAAAAAGCTCCAAGTTCATTCCTCCACCAAATGGCAATTCCTACAACCCCAAATGAGACTTCTTTACTACACATTCTACAGCGAATCTTGGGCACGTCGACTAGCCAGCTTCGTGCCCGAGTTGCCTCGGTATTGAGGTGGGAGCCCGTAAAAGAAGTAGGCGATGTGGTGCATTTCCGGCGACGAGGTGGAGATCGGAGCTTCCGCAGGAGATCGGGACGACGACGAGAAGACCAGAGGACTCGGATCTGTCGGTATATCTCTATTCCCTATCTTGTAGTTAGCTAGGACTAGTTAATGGTTCGATTCGGGGTTTAGTGCGCGGTGGTGCCGGTTTGCTAAGTTCGCAAAATTAAAGTTTATCACCGCTTCCGCATTTGGCCGTCGGATTGACGACCGGGGCGCCGCCGTGCACTTACAGTGGTATCAGAGCCATGCCATTAACTTAGTCTAGCTTTGTGTAATGTGTTTTTCAGTTCCGATCGATCAAATGTTCCAAAACCCGTATTTCCTTCACGACAGTTTTCTGTTGAAATTTTTTGGTCTCCAAAAATTTTTCAGGTTGCAGAAAACACATGTACAGGAAGTTCTAAAAGTTATGGGAAAATTCGACATAATGATCTCTCAGCCAGAGCGCGGAACCGCGGCCAAAACCCCCTTTGGGCCGCGGTTCCGCCGCAGTCTGGAGAGGTCAATGGGTCAACTTTTTCCAGTGGGCTTCAGGGGAGAAAATAGGTATTTTGGAACATTAATATTGGGCCCAGAATTTCTTGATCTGCTACAGTATTGCTTGGGGCCCACTTGTTAAAATTTGATTGATCGGATATTTTAAACACATTATTTCACAATATTTACATTATATCTGCGACCGTGAATGTCACTCGATCGGTAAATCCGGTCTAACTGCTATAGCTCGGTTAGACGGATTTACGAACGTGACCTTCACGTTGATGTTCTATGTATTTGCTGTGATGTTGCGGATCGGTCGTGGGGGATAGTCTGGATGCAATGCTAGTACAGTTTTGGTTGTATTATGTACATTTGATATTGCGGGGCGAGCGTCCGACATGTGGACTGCCGTCACTGCCTGATTGTATTATTATTTTGGGGCACGACCAGGTTGCGGTCGATGTACCCATTGTATGTATATTTTACTTTCTGTACTAGGATTACCCCGCGGAGGGGTGCACGGATAGCCGGGTTCTAGAGGGCAACAAGCCCGCATCTCATGGCATTGAGACGGAGGGGGCTTCACTCTAGGATTGGCGGGCTATTCGCCGCACTCGTAGGGGGTACAGGTTGACCCAGGAGGGGTGCCCAAGTTACCGGATTCCGTGAAATGCTGGGTGGTCCATTCACGGTGTTGAAGGGGGCTGCCTCGCTTCAGGTTTTGGCGGGTAACTTGCCGCACCCGTAGGGGTCTAGGATTTCATTGCACAGGCTATCCACACGACCAGGGGAACGTCGGGTTTCAGTAGCGGCTCTGTGAAACCCGGGGATCCCAGATATCTGTATTGTTCTGTGATGCTGTACATTTCTGTGATGTTGCATTTTATTCACGCCTTGAGCGAAATATAATATATTGGTATATATATTAGTAGATGTTGTATATGTTTTACATCCGCGCTAGTCCAGTCCCTGCTCTGTCGTTAGTAAGCTAACCTAACGGGTAATGACGGGACCCAGTGGCGAATGCGGATGGCATATACGTACATCAGTATATTTTCGTTCTTTGTGGTGTGATCAATTGATGGGACTGCATTGATTCGGATCAATGCAAGTTAAAAACAAACCTAATCTGATGTTGTTGGAACACTTTTCAAAAAGCTGTTATTGCAAGGACGTTCTCTTTTGTTTTGCACAGTGATATTCGGTTATGAATATCCAGCACCTCAGTCGACGAGGCAAGGGCCGAGATCCCTTCACCGGGAGTGACCCCTTGGACAGAAGTTTGCGTCAGGGCATTAACTTCACTATAGCCGATTACTTTTGCTTTGCATAGTGGTATTCAGTTGGAATATCCTGCACCCCATTCTACGGGGAAAGAGCCGAGATCCCTTCACCGGGAGTGACCTCTTTAGCGGAAGTTGTCGTCACTATATTTCTAAAAAGCTATCCGTTCCTTCAACGATATCAAGTTCATTACGTTAAAGGTTTTTGCCAGAAACCATTCGTAGCCCTCCGTCGTTTCAGACGGGTAGCAAGTAGTATTCATGCTATGTTTGTTGACCTTCGTCAAGGCATAGTGTATGGTAGCTGCTTGTTGCTTTTCTGTTGCATAGATAGATGCGTTGGTTTGGGACAGTCGTATAGCCTTGTTGACCTTCGTCAAGGGCTTGTACGGGTGGGTTCAGATTAACCTGGAAAATGACGGGTAGAACTTGACATGTGACTTATGATTTGTTGACCTTCGTCAAGGTCATAAGAGCATGGGGTAAAAATCACATCGGGAGTTTCAAAAGAACTGAAACTTGCCAGATATGCGCATACCTTCTGGAGTGTGATAGCGTGAGCGGATTCCGTCACGCTATCATGCGATGATAGTTGGATCCCGATTCCCACTGATGAGTTGGTTTACTCCTCGGGTGTTCCCGACTAATTCTTCTTTTAGGTTTGGAGAAGAATTTGACGGTACAGTGGGAGGTTTCCAGATTAGATAAATTGGTAACCATTCTGATCTAGGTTAGAGTGCACGCTGAGTGTTTCTTTTCTCTCTCTGGCAGCGACCATTGACCCGACCCTAAGACTATGACTCAGTGACCAAATTAACCGAACCTTCTTTAACACTGGCTTTTGGATTGTCAGAGTTGCAAACCTCATTGCCACTCCTACTTTTACCCTTTTCTCCAGGACACCCCGTACTGCTACGAACGTCCACTTCCATTGGACAAAACCATCGTATGGTGATATACGAACTCGAAGGAACTTATTCCAGATTCGAGGATGGTTTCTGGTTCTGGAGAAAATGAATAGGACTATTCAGCTGTCTTCTCCTTTTACCTTCTCTCAGGATACGAGTACCCCTTAGATTAGGGGATAGTACACCTATTACGCAAATTGGACAGTCTTCTTCCAAACCATAGGCAGGTGCCGACCGGTAGGGAATGAAGAAACCCAATTAGCCTAAATGGTGTACAGAAGGTATTATGTAAAGACAAAGAAAGGGATTAGAAGGAGGGCAAAGTAAGTTGCGACTGATATTCACAACCAAACCAAGTATTTCATTACCACTCCCACATCACCTTTGTATTTCTCCAGGACACTCCGTATCACTACGAAGATCCACGGTTATTTGGATATTCCATCGTATGGTAATATATGAACTCGAAAGGAACTTGTTCCGGTTCGGGGATGGATTCTGGTTCAGGAGAAATAGGAATAAGGTTTATTCGGTTGTCTTTTATCTTCACCTTCTCTCGCATTGCGAGTGCTCCTAGGATTAGGACAGTACAACCATTATGCTTATTGGATAGTCTTCTTCCAAACCATAGGCTGGTGCCGAACGGTAGGGAAGGAAGAAAACCATTTGGCCTAAAGGGGTGTGCAGAAGGTAATGACTAAAGATATAAAAAGGGATTTGGAGAGGTGGCAAAGAATTACACGGTTACAGTTGTGAATCTGGATAATGGAAGAGGCATTACTAAGAATACCAGGATACCCCTACGGAACATTTCTATGTTTCAGTTTCACTGTGTACAGTTAAAGGAAAACTGATTTCCCAATTAACACTTGCTCTAGGGTATGTATTTACCAGGTATGATTCTCACATCTGTATGGTTTTACAGATGATGAGTGGGAGTAAGTTATTGGGGATTAGGTGATCCTCCTCATTATATCGGGATTCGTTGTAATCGGTGATATTTGAGGAAATCACCTGGGTTATTTGCCGGACGGCATATATTTGGTTTTGAATATCCGCTGTTATGCACCAATTTCAAATTGATATATCTGTACGTCTATTTTTATAGAGTGAGATATTCTTTTTGAAATTATGTCGATGACATTTACCTATATCAGTGGATGGTTAGGTAAGGAGCATTGAACAGCGGTGTAATTCTTCTTAACCATAAGTACAGTTTTCAACCTACGACATGCAGTGAATGAGTCATCAGACTCAAGGGACTTATACAGAGTATTGTATGTTGTCCAGGGTCCTTAAGGACAGAGGGGTTGGTCCTCGTTCTATATTCGGTTTACTTATGACTTCTCTAGTTTTTGGACAAGTGTTTCGTGGAAACACAGGGTCCGAATTTTGAGAAGTTATAGGTATTTGAATAAAGTAGAGAACCAGGTGTAGCAAGTATCGGGATTCTTCAAAGTGATCGAAGATGTAGATACTTGTGTATGGTATTCAGTTGATAGTAATGATTAAGAGAACTTGCTTCTCTTTCAGGTTACTCATAATTGGAAGCATTCCTAAGTTGAGTAACGCTGATTGGCCTTTTTCCATTTTGTTGACATGCACTGGAGATAGCTGCATGATTTAAATCTGGTTCAATTAAATCAGTGCCTCTGGTTCTATATTGGATATAGAACAGTTCGTATCTTAACGATGTTAAGGTACGGGGAGTTGTCCGGATTATGCTTAAAACCAGACTCTGGATAACTCAAGGCACGTTTCTGTAATGGCTGTTTGTGGGTTGACCCAGGCTATGACGAGGGTTGGCTTTCTACCATCTGGATGAACAGTAGCGATATTGTTCTAGACTCGCCACAGTTTTAATAAAAATGGATTTTTTTTTCAGAAAACAGTAGTGGGAGTATGGTAGAACTGGAAGTGATTCCAGAACCACAAACGATTACTGAAGATTTGATAGGAACCTAAAGATTCAATCTAGTTTGACATTCCATTGGCCACTCCGCAGATAAGGTGGGTAACCTCAAGCACCCGTGAGGTACTACGGTAGCCTCAAGGACGGTGACAGGGAGGTTCTTGTTTACCTAGACTTACCATTGCTGTTGTTCCAGACTGTGAGACCCGGCAGGAGGATGAGTATAGCGTCGTTCTAAACTTGCTTTAGAAGTGTACATGTATATGACTCTGCCAGAGGGTTGTCATAGTCAGTGGGAGCAGCGGAAGCATTGGTGGACAGGTGGCTTATGTCCATTTATGGACTAAAGCAGATATTGCGGAGAAAGATCATCTATTTCTGACGTGACAGTCATAGGTTTGACTTCATCAGAATAGGGGATGGATCTGTTGAGAAGGTAGTAAGGTGTGATGTCATGGTATTTGGATGACATACACAGAATATGAAAGGAAACTCCTATACTACGATCGGTTATACTTTGGTCGTCACACAGTGGTTTCTCCACACAGGACTTGGATATTATATCAGACATACTGGTTACTAGATCTGTGGTTTTAGATCTAGATTTGGGTGGTTTCCCAATCAGGGTACTTAGACAACATTCTAAGAGTATTTAGAATGGACGACTCCTGGCACGATAGTGTACCTGCAGGTGATGGAGTCACCCTCTCTGAAGCTGTCTTAAAGACTAAAGGGGAGAGGGATGTGCATGATTGGCAGATCACTTGCTTAGGCAATTGAGTCAATCATGAGATGTCAAGTACCACACCAGATGTTGTTCTTGCACTAGATGCAATAAGTTGACATTAATCCAATCCTGGAGAAACAGTCGGAAGCAGTTTTAGAACATAAGTGGATGTTCTAGGGATATGATAGCGACAGCCTCATTCAGGAGACAGTTATCATTCCAGGCTTCCAAGGTGACATGGACGACAAGGAGGTTGTCAGAGTTATAGTTTTTCCCTCTGACGAGGGGCAGTATTTTGGACAGGTGATCCAAGGAAATACTGAGGGAGGCATGGTGCAGGACACTGATTAAGTTCAGTTGATGATACTGTCTAAGAAGTTTGGATTTGGAGTTCATTTATGAGCTAAGTCCCATCAGACATCCAGACACATTCTAAGACAGGTATTGCTCATTTTCGGGAGATGGCATTCTCCGCGAACTTGAGATATAGAGAGACATAGAAAGAAACATCAAGGCGGATCCACTCACTAAGGCTATTCCTCGAACGCAATTGTTTCACAAACGAGATTTGTGAGACTGACTAGTAGAGGAGTTGGGTGTTCGGTATCACACGGGCTGTGAGTATGCGACATCGCAATAATTGGCCTTGAGTGCAAGTGGGAGATTGTTGGAGATAGTGCCCTCAGAGTCAATTATTTCGATCACAGGTACGTGATTGCAATGATTGAGGGAGGACCTATCCCGGTAGGACAGTCTTACTCGAGATGATAGTATGCTATCTGGTTTGCCTTTATCATCGTGTACTGCTTTAGGTGACCTTACAAGTCGCTATTACACGTTGATAGAGCCCCTAGGATTCTTGCTTGACCACCAGCAGTATGAGGGCGATCATATACGTGGGAGCTGGTAGTCTATAAGCATATCCTTAAAAGGTCCATAGTCGTGAGAGTTTCGAGACAGGGCATCGATTCTCCAGAGTAGACTAGTGTATACAGTCGAGACCCCGACGAGGGGCGGTGGCCGGTCTCACAAGCCATTGGTGTCAGTTAGTTCACCTAAGATGTATACAGGTGCTCATTGGGTTATGAGTACACCGGACAGGACTCGCCGGGAACATGCTGGTTGGTCTTATACCAGACGTCAGATGGCAGTTCCCTGGTGACATGTGTACAGGTTAGTTCATCGACCTGGGGATCGTCATTTGTCTCGTGTGAGTTCCCACTGTACTTTGATTACTACCCTACCACGGCTCAAAGGAGTCGTGCAAACAGGTTTTAGTTGGGTACAGTCCCGAGCCACATGGAGGCAGTGAGCGCATCTTCAGGGGTTCGTCTCTCCCGGTATTGGGGGTGAGGTCGTGCTGTGTCTAGGAGAGCCATTATACGAAGTCCTTGGCCAAGGCAAGGAGATTTACTGGTAGGTATTCCAGTAGTATTTCAGGGTGTTCTGGGCTACACTCCGACACGACTTGTACTGCTTTTGGGGGTCTGACTTTTACCAACCCCCTAGGCCCGCCATGCGATGCTCATAGACGAACGGACCGGACTGTACGGATATTGTCACTGACAGGCTCAGTAGGGTGTCAGGCTGAGTTCGCTCACAGACGTCCCTTTTAGTCAATACCTGGTAGCCCGTTACGTATTGGCTTATACCTCTGACGTGCTAGTGGTTAAATCCACAACCAAGGTGTTGACGAGTCTTTAGAGTCCCCCACATTCAGTTACTCAAGCTTTCAGGCGAAAAGATGTAGAGGCCGTATGGAGATATGGCAAGGTCTGATCAGATACGTGCGGTATTGCACGGATCAGGATCGGACAGTTTGTACTAGAGGCCGTATGGAGATATGGCAAGGTCTGATCAGATACGTGCGGTATTGCATGGATCAGGATCGGACAGTTTGTACTAGAGGCCGTATGGATATATGGCAGGGTTCGATCAGATACGTGCGGTATTGCACGGATCAGGATCGAACGGATATTACTAGCCGGCTTTGGTTTAAGCCGGATACTAGTATAGTACAGTGTAGATTTTGTCTCATTGCATTTGTATTTCGGTTGGAATACAAATGCGGGTGTGTATGCACAGTATCGGGGTTTTCTTGTAATTTATTACGGGACCTGTTTTCTGGAGTTGCCAGTTTGTTTTCTGTTTCGGCCAATTTCCTTTGTATCGTTCATTGGCCGAAGATTGGTGGAGGAGGGCTTATTTGCATTGTTGCAAATAAGTGTTTGTGGAGGGGGTCTTTGCATTTTGTTGCATCATGATGGTTTTCATGATGAGCACCATCACTTGACTTTCCTTTTTCATGATAGCTTGACTTTGGATGTCATCATGGTTGTTGATGATGGCATGACTTTTGGGAGTGATGATTTGGTTGTTGAGTGTTGGATTTTCCTTACTATCATTTCTTTTGCATGATAGCCTTCTCTCTCTCTCTCCATTGTATTATTGGATCACTCCCTCATTTCACCCTCTCACTCTCACTCTCCCCTCACTAGCATTGGCCGGCCACTTTGATAGTGGGCTGTCCAAAATTCTTGAGGTGGGATTTTGCTTCATTTCATGTTGCAAAAATCCCACAAGATCAATCCAAAAAGCTCCAAGTTCATTCCTCCACCAAATGGCAATTCCTACAACCCCAAATGAGACTTCTTTACTACACATTCTACAGCGAATCTTGGGCACGTCGACTAGCCAGCTTCATGCCCGAGTTGCCTCGGCATTGAGGTGGGAGCCCGTAAAAGAAGTAGGCGATGTGGTGCATTTCCGGCGACGAGGTGGAGATCGGAGCTTCCGCAGGAGATCGGGACGACGACGAGAAGACCGGAGGACTCGGATCTGTCGGTATATCTCTATTCCCTATCTTGTAGTTAGCTAGGACTAGTTAATGGTTCGATCCGGGGTTTAGTGCGCGGTGGTGCCGGTTTGTTAAGTTCGCAAAATTAAAGTTTATCATCGCTTCCGCATTTGGCCGTCGGATTGACGACCGGGGCGCCGCCGTGCACTTACATCACAGTCGTAATTCTAACATGTATTCGGGTTATTTAGATGATGTTAAAATGTTTGAACAGATATCAATAACCCATATTTTCCCTCACTGAAATTTTCAAAGAGTTGGATTTTTCCGAGTTTAAAATTTTTAGAAAATCATGCAAGCGATTCTGTGGACCCTCTAGAAGAACGATACACAAACTCGACTTTTTTGGACCGCAAACCGCATTCATACCCTAGAGTTTGCCGCAGTTCCATAGAGACATGAGTGAGGCATGGGTCAGCCCTTCTACGGATGGTTCATAGGAGCTGTGGCAGTTTCTGCGAACTTTTTGAACTCCGCTCAAGTGTTGAGCTTGTTGGGAAATTTTGGGTGTTTTCTTATTCGATCGAAAAGTTTAATTTCGTCTAGCTATCTTTGATTGTGATACAATAATTGGAATAAATTTAGTTGCGTGCAAGTTTAACATTTCGGTCTCGAGTGAAATCGGGAATCTTGTTGAATTACCCGACTTTTTTTGAAAAGTGTTTTCATAGTTGAGACCCAAATGTAAGATTTGCATTGTTAGACATGAAATCTGGAATATGTGATATTCTGGGTTTATGATGTCTAAAAGCAGTGACGATTCCAATTGTTGTAGTTTTTCACTTTCTTTTCTGCGACCGTAAGTGTAATATGTGGTGTATCACCGGTTTCGTTGCTATAAGTCAATGACAATTGGGATACGCATATTTACTTACGTTAATAACATGTGATGTTATGTGTTACTGTGATATGTTATATTGGATCGTTGTGTTTGAATAGCCTGGTTTTTTTATGTAAGATGAGAGTTTTTCATTTTCATTCATGTAAAAGATTGTATGTAGTATTCTTTTATTGGGGCACTTCCGAGTTGAGGATGATGTCACCATTGATGTATATTAATTACTTTTCCGCATTAGGATAGACCCAAGGAGGGGAGCACAAGTAACCGGGTTCTAGAGTCCAGTGGGAGACCATCTCGAGGAGTCGAGTCCGGATTTCGTAACTCTAGAATTGGTAGGGTTGCTTTCTGCTCTCGTAGGGGTCTAGGGATGTGGGTTTGGCTATTCATCACGACCATGGAATCCGTATTTTATACATGCTTAATATAAAACCCGAAAATCCTAGTATATCCAATATTTCATATGTTGATTTCTACTGTTTTATTCTGTGATGTGATCACTTGATATGATGAGATAGATACTGTATATAATATATGTGATATATTATAGATGTTGCTTATGTTTTTCACCCGCGCTAGCCCTGCCCCGCTCTGCCGTTAGTTACCTAACCTCACGGTGCATGACGGAACATCGAGGCGAATGCGGATGGCATAAGCGTACGTTGTATTTATCTATGATGCTTAGGTAACTTAATTTATAGGACATTCATTAATGAGATTAATGAAATAAAATAAACCTAAAGATGTTGTGGAATCGAATTTTCAAAAATGGTAGCTCTAGTTTTTACTTTGCATAGCGGTATTCCTTATAGAATATCCAGCACCTTATTCGATAAGGAAAGAGCCGAGATCCCTCCACCCGGAGTGACCTCTTTATAAATAACTGGCAGATGCTACAACCCTCGGTTTCGCTTTCTTGATTGCTTTTCTAGTTCTTGCTTTGCATAGTGGTATTGTGAATATCCTGCACCTCATTCGACGAGAAAAGAGCCGAGATCTCTTCACTGGGAGTGACCTCTTTGGAGAAACTAGCAAAAGCCTAAAAAATACTCCATTTTAAATTATTTGATTCTACAACGATATCAAGTTCATTATGCAAAATGTTTTCTTAAAAACTTGTCATAGCCCTCCGTCATTTCAGATAAATACTTTATAGTATTCGTGCTACGTTTGTTGGCTTTCGTCAAGGCGTAGTGTGCGGTAGCTATTTATATCTGCAAAAGCATATGATGCGATTGAGTTAGGGTAGTCATGCAACTTTGTTGGCTTTCTTCAAGGGTCGTGCGGGTGGGTTTAATTCAATTATGAAATGTACAGGTTGAACTTGACTAGCAGCCTATGGTTTGTTGGCTTTCGTCAAGGTCATAGGATACTAAGGGCCAAATATTATCGGGAACTTTAAGTGTTGAAATTTGCAATGAGATTGCATACCTTCTATGGAATAGTTGGATCCCGATACCCACTGCGAGTAATAGTTACTCCTGGAAGAGTTTTGCACTTTACAATTAGTCGATCAATTAGGTGTCTAGAAAGGTGTCAACGGGGTTACACCCCTGGAAAAATGAGGTTTATTTTAATTAGGTCCATGCGAAAGCACGGGGAACCTCCCTCAAAGTACCGGCACTGGCTTAGCTGAAAGATTAGCGAAATTGTAGGGTGTAATTAATCCCGGTTAGTCTTTCCTTTTAGGGTTTGAAGGAAGATTTGACAAAAACAGTGGGAGCCATCCTGATTAGATAAAATAATAACCAATCTGATCTTGCAAGAGTATGCGCTGAGTGTTTTCTTCTCTCTCTCCTGGTAGCGACCATGTCATGCCTTAATCAAGATAATAATATGGATGTATTGACCGAACCTTCTTATTATACTGAGCTGGGGAACGTTGGTCCCGCTCCAACTTATAATTGTTATAGGATATAGCAAAAAATAGGGGAATACCAGGATTCCCGTGCCACCCAAACGAAGAAAGTGCATGATGATGCATCTTCTTCGGGTATGTTCGTTACAAAGAATTGTTTCTCAGTGTCCTCTACGTCCTGGGTATGAGATACCAGATCAGGATCCCATTAATGTAATCTCTTACATGGGATACAGATAGGTAGAATACCGAGAATGAGTGATAAGTTTCAAGAGTTGGAAATAGTTCAATTGTTGCAGCCAAGGTGTTGGCTGTTATCACCTTCTATTACTGAATGGTAATATATTGATTCTGAACGAATGTTATTAGATACCGAACCTGATATGCAACATTATATCAGTCTCTTTATTTACTAAAGAAGGATATAATTTTGCATTGTTGGATAATGTTTTGAACATTTCGTATATCAAAAATTGATCGGTTCAGGCACGTTATCTAAAAGCATATACGTTCTAAATCAAACTACAGTTTTCAACGTACAGAACACACAAGGGAAGAAAATTTCAGAAATGAACGAATCCTTCTAGAGGTATTGTTGACTAGGTCATATCAATGCGACCCGACTAGGTAAGTTACATTAAGATGCATATTTAAATCAGTTTGAATTTACATCTTATAAAACTTTCCAGTCATGTCACAAAGATAAAATGACCATAGCTTCGTTTATTGGAAACAGAGAAAGAGCTAGTGAACTCTTGAGATTGATACATAATGATGTATGTAGGTCCCCTGTCTACACATGCCAGGACTGGTTCTTTATACTTCATTACATTTACTGATGATCTCTCAAGATTCGGACATATGTTCCTGTTGAAACATAAGTCTGAAGCTTTTGAGAAATTCAAAAAATATAAGTCTGAAGTAGAGAACCAAAACGGGTATAAGTATTATGTCCTTTGATGTTATCAGGGAAGAGAATACTTGAGCACGGAGTTCCTGGATAATTCAAAAGGAGAATGGGATTCTTTCTTAGCATTACTCCTCCGTATACGCCACAGCACAATAGTGTATCGTGGTGGAGCAATCACACCCTATTAGATAAAGTGCGCTATATGATGAGTAATACTGAGTTTCTTATTTCCTTTTTGGGAATTATGCACTTGAGAAGTTTCATACCTATTGGGTAGGGTTCCAACCAAATCAGGTGCCTACTACTCCATATGAGATATGGTATGGGAAGAGCCAATGTCTTAAGTAAGTTAAGATTTGGGGTTGTCCGGTCTTTGTCTAAAGAAAAATCCGGACAAGCTCGAGGCAAGATCAGTTCTGTGGAAGTTTGTTGGATATCCCAACCATTCACAAGGGAATATCTTCTACTACACCTAGGAACAAAAGGTATTTTATTTCTCGGCATGCCATCTTTTTAGAAAATGAATTTTTTATGGAAGAAATTAGTGGTCATGAGGTAGAACTGGAATAATTTCCAGCTATATAACTACAGCTGATGATTTAGTAGAATCGGAGAATTCAATAGCTCCCGACGAACCTCAAACTCTCCGCCGATATGGTAGGGTTCCTCATCCGCCTGAGAGATATTTCAGTTTTCTCAATGACAGTGGGAGCGAGGATTGCATCATGAGATGATGACCTAACTAAGTTTTGAGCAGGCCATCAAGAGTGGGGACTCTGTAAGAATGGCTGGATGCTAAGTGATCTGAGATGGAACTATATACACCAACAAAGCATGGACTTTGGTTGCTATATATGAAGGGTTAAACCCCCATCAGGAGCAAGTATATTTAGAGAAGATTACTTGGTGTAGATGGAAAAGTTGAGACTTTCAAAGCTAGACTTGCTGTAAAAGGTTTTCGTCATCGACCAGGTGCAGATTATGATGAAACCTTTTCTCCAGTGACTATGCTTGATGAAACCTTTTCTCCAGTGACTATGCTTAAGTCCATCCGGATCCTACTTTCAATTGATACATACTATGACTACGATATCTGGTGGTTGGGTGTAACGCTTTGAAATTCGTTTAGGTTAATTTCACGTTAGTTAGTAATGATGCGTGTTTTTCATAAAAACCCGAAATTTTAATTTCTTTTAAAACTCGAATAAAAATAGCTCTAATTGTGATGAGAAGTGTTTATATATATATATATATATATATATATATATATATAGAGAGAGAGAGAGAGAGAGAGAGAATAATGGAGAAAAGATGCTATAGGAGGGAATTCCCTCCTATGGCGTCGAAAAAATACCTCCTCCACCAATTTTTCTGACGATCGGCCCCCATCATCTTCATCGTCATCATTTAAGATGTGGGTACACCAAATTTCATGTGATTCTACAACTTTTTCACCGTTGATTTAGCAACGTAAAAAGTTCTATTGTCGGTAAACCGTTAATTTTGAACCCACTAAATCAACGGTGAAAAAGTTGTGGAATCACATGAAATTTGGTGTACGCACATCTTAGATGATAACGATGATGATGATGGGTGCCGATCGTCGGAAAAATGGTGAAGGTTGTATTTTTTCCACGCCATAGGAGGAAATCCCCTCCTGTGGCCTCTTTCCTCTATTAATCTCATATATATATATATATATATATATATATATATATAGGCTTTATTAATTATAATTTAGCCCGTGTCCACTTTAATTAGAGTTTTCCTTAATTATTTTTCCAAAGCAAGGTTTAGTTTACAACATGCACACTTATCTTTTTTTTTGTAACTTAAGCTAAGTGTTGGCTTGTAACCATTTTCATTTTCTTGCATGGTTCTAATATCTCCAAATAAACCAAGTGAAACCCTTTCTTTTTAAAATAAAAATGAAGAATGGGAGGTATGTGTTGGATTAGGTGAGATTGGGGCTTGACTTTTGACCATTTTCCTTCTCTCATTTCTCTCTCCCTCACATTTCTGCCTTCCAGCAGAAGCAAAGCAGCAGCAGCAGCAACATCATCATCTTCTTCTTCTTTTGCTTCTCTTTGATCTATATACAACCCTAGACAAAAATCTCATATTCCTTCACAAAAACCTTGGAAAAAATGGCTCTTTTGGGGATTTTGGTGGCAAGTTAGTGGCTTTGAAGGCAGGGGTTGGAAGTGGGGTTTCCTTAGCATCTTTTGGAGGTATTAAACTCACCCCTAGCACCTTAATTCATAAGTTGTAGTTTAATTAGCTAAAAAACACATTTTTGTACTTTTTTGTGTTAATGAAGGGGAATTAGTGATGTTTTTGATAAGTTGGAAATTTTATGGCTTGGTTAACTTATTTAAGTGCTATTGGTGTTGTTTAAACCAGGTTTTTCTTCAGTTTGCACTAAAATGCCTTTTAGTACCAAATTAGTGTTTTAAATATGTTTTTAAGCAAGATTATAGGATACGGTGTATCTGCTTTATCAGTGAGTATTTACTTATTGAGCAAACATATACATTAGACTATAATTTGTGCTAGAAGTGTAGTGTAAAAACCTGGAGCATTTTCGCCTGATTTTGGCCGAAATCACCCCTATAGGGGCCGGCCCATTTTTGTCGGATCATGCTGAAACTTTGCAGGTAGCTGTCTGTAGGAATTCTAAGAGGTTTGGTCTTGTTTATTTTTCTTATTTTTGCTCCAGATAAAATCTGGGACCAAATTACCTATTTTTTGTATAGCGGGACTTGCGCGATACGTGCGCTATGAGTGGGTTTGGTGTTGCTGTGTGCCACGACGTGTCGTGTTGATTTCTGGCGTATGCACACACGTCACGTTTACACGCGTGTTTAGTTCGCAACGCGCGTTTCTCTTTTGGTTTCGATATCGCGTTTTTTTTGGAGGTTTTTTGCTTATGTGTATTCTTTATGTAAATTCGAGGTTCACAGGCGGGTACGTCGAACGCCGCAAAGAAAGGGAAGCAAGTAGTTAGCTACACCGAGCACGAGACCAGGGTGAGTAGATTTAACATCTACGGGGAAATCGCCCGTATGGCGTTAAGCGTCAGGGCTTGATAGGCTATAGTAGCTGCATATTTGCATCCATACACCTTAATTGCATACTGTAGTTCCTGCTATATATATATGTATATGAACTTAGAATTAATAACACACCGCACTGTTACAAACGGTTCATGTTGCACGAGCACTAATCTGCATGTTACACACACACTGTTAGTAATTGCTATGACACTCACATTATAGAATTGTCAAGAACAATATACTGTAGCTCACCTCCTATATGATTCAACATGATTATGTTACATGTGCGCTTACTCATTTGCATATCCATACGTTTGCATATTCAAACTGTACCTACCTAGGTAAGCTGATTTTTGGTAAAAACTGGGGACCGCATGATACCTTCTAAAAACTGAATCTACTTAAAGAGCGGTTTCTCTATTTTTCTCATAGTACGACTTATGTTGCATATATTACATCGCATGGATTTACGCATTGGCTTTGGATTTCATGTGATTTCTGGATTTGAGGACCGTGGGGTGATTTAAGAAAATATGCACTGTTTTGAAAACCCGGGTCCTCTTGATATGATATTTTAGTGCATCCACCATGCGTTTTCTTGGTTCTGAGACGTGTGACTTGTGAACCCAAATCGAGGAGCTGGATGAAACCGATTGCGGGTACATGGTGGATCCAGTATGGTACCCCGGGGCAAGAACGGATCTGTCGTGCAGTAGGCGATAAGCCTGGCAGTGGGATCACTACCTACCGGTGATTGGTTGGACCAGGCGGTTATCCGGAGGATACTGACCAGAGTCGATAGATGGATATGGGATGATCCGTACTGCTGGGCCGAGGGCCGATTCCGCAGACGGAGCCCGATATATGAGGATTTGCGTGTTGATGCTGGATACGATTATTTCATGATATTTTGAATGCCGATATTGGGCATTCACGATTCTCAGAGATTTACAGGATTTGAGGGCCGATGAGGGTGATGGCGCCTGAGTTTTATTGGGATTTGGGTGCATTGATGGACACCGGTTATTCTTCCACGTTGACTTTCCGTGTAGATGATATTTATTCCCATGTTCAGCATTCATTATTATGCATCTCATCCTGTAGTCATATTACCTGATAGAATACTTATGTATGATTATTGCATATCCTGCTCATTGCATATAGATATTATCTGCTGGCATATGTTAGAGTAGCGCAGTACGTGCATACTCGTGATTACCTTTATATGTTATCTCCTATTCATGAGTTGGCAACTCACCCCCGTTGTGCCACAGTGTTTGCAGGTTGCCACTCAGAGTAGTCGTGGCAGGCTGCTTTCTTGAATCTTTTTGGCTACGGATACCACTTCAGTTGGTGCGTGAGCTGTTTTGCTGCTAGGTGGGTTGTGGTATTCGGTTATTTTCCATTGTACATACTTTTGTATCTAGTATTCTCCATCTACCTTTATATGTATTTGACTTAGAAACCAATGTGAGGACGAGGATGTGTGTTATTTGTACTCTGGTGTCGAGCTCGTGTGAGTCGACTTTACTTACGCAGTTTTTATTATTTGTTATGTTTTTCACTTATTGCTCATTTCTTCGCTACGGCGTCGTATATTACTCTTGTGGTGATTGTTTCCGCCGTTTGGCATGATTGCTCCCGTTTGGGACGCTTTATTATATTGTTTATCATTTTACTCATATCCTGTCTTGTACCCGATTTCGGGGTTAGTTTTTATAAAGGAAATGCTGCCAAAATTTTTAAGATAATAACTTGAAATTTAAAGAATTTTTCTAAATCACTAAAGGTTTTCTAAAAGTTTTAACAAATGTTTCTATTAAATGTTTTAAACACTCAATACTTTTACTGGTTTTGATTTCTGGGTTTTGGCTTACTTAGTCGCGTTTGTTGGGTTCCTAGGCACACCAATGAGGCTCGACAACTGAGCAACCATGTCCAATTCAAAAATTTCCATGTGCCAAAGAACGCTATACTAGATCGTTAACTAGAGGATAGGCGAAAACAATATAAGTTAACAACTTAACTAAGAGTGAACGGAAGATACAACCTTTGTAGATCCGGTCCTCCAACTCTTTGGCTCCGTGATGACGTCCCTCCACTGCGATCATCGGATCCCGGACTCTGTCGATGGTTTCGTCAGAGAAATGATCGGGCTAGGTCGTCGACTTCGATGCCGAAGATGATCTACGTCGAGGCAACTCAAGATCAAGCTCCAACTTCACCAAGTCATGAAACTTGTGAAGAAAACACCCTATACTACATAGAAAGTGGTAGAGGATGAAGAAATAGGAAGTGGGTTCACTTTGGATTTTGATTTCTCACTTGGAATCATCACTTGATCATTTTCAAGCAAAGGTTTTCTTTTTCTCTCTCTTGAAGAAGAAGAAGAAGAAGGAAAAAGAATATCAATTAAAATAAAATCAAGTGATGGTTATCATTTTGCAACCATGGTTAAGTGTAGAGAATAAACTAAGGTTTAGTTAAAATGGTTAGGTTAAGAATAAAACCAAATGGCTTAGACTTTGTCAAAAGTGTTATGAAGCTTCATGAAACTTCAAGTTAAAGTGAGAAAAGCCACCACCATTTTGTTTTAGTTTCTTGTCAAAAATAAATAATTAAGGCAAATGAAACCCTAACCATTAACTAAAAATGGTTTAAAATAAACACAAACCCAAGTTTGCATGTATCATTAAACATGATACAAACTAGTGCACAAACATATATCATATATACAATGTGCACATTCAAGTGAGATAATCAATCTTAAGTGAATAAATACTAGTTAATGTAAAGTAATATATCTAATATATAATTATACATTAAATCATTAAATCAACACTTGATTTAATGATCCGGTCATAAAGCATATAACCGACTAATATCAAGTGTATCAATGTATCGAATCAACACTCGATTCGGTAACCCGGCTATATCTTATATAACCGTCCAATGATACAAATCGTGAGAATAGAATCCAGTATCTCATACTGGTATTATTCTCGGTCCCGCACATATCTCATATGCGCTCCTATTTCGTTTCGCTTGAGCCAGGAAACCTCTGTGTAGGACTCTAAAGACTCGTCAATACGCCGGCAGTAGATGATGATCATATCAAACACCCACAAGCCGCAAGCGGTCTGCTAAACGTAACGGCCACCCGGGTATTGAGCGATCAGAAGATCAATGAGCAAGCCCGCTCACACTCCTGTGAATCCAACCAGTAACACTTACCGTACAGTCCGGTCTGTTCGTCTGATATGTCGCATATCTCGCCTAGGGGTGGTAAACGTCAGACCCCAATAGCTTGATAAGTCATGCCGATGTAAGGTCCATAACATTCGTAAAACTACTGATAACTCTTACCAGTATATAACTGCAACCCTGGCCAGGGATTTCCAGTTATGGCCAGTCGTGCATAGCGAAACATCAACCCCCAATACCGGGAGAGACGAATCCCCTCCTATCGCTCATTGCCTCCTTGTGAATCGGGACTGTACCCAAAAACCACCTATTTGCATGACTCAGTAGAGCCGTGGTAGGGTGGAAATCAAAGCACAGTGGGAGACACACAAGACTCTATGACGATCTCGAGTCAACAAACTAAGCTGTACCAGTGTCACCAGAGAACTGCCATCTGACGTGAGGTATAATACCATCTAGGAGTTCTCGGCGAGTCCGTTTAGTGTACCCAGTCTCCACTGAGCACCCGCATACCATCTCTGATGTCAAACACCAATGGATATGGGATCATCCATCGCCCATCACATGGGTCGAGAAGATATACGCTAGTCTACTCTGGAATATCAATGCCCCGTCTCGATATTCCCACGGCTAGGAACATTGAAGGATGTACTCATGGACTACCCAGGCCCCACTAGTATGATCTACATCATAGTCCTGGAAGTCGAGTACTCATCCTAAGGGTTTTATCAACATGTAACAGAGAGACAGAAAGTATACATGTTAAGATAAAGAGCAACCAGATAGCGTACTATCATGTCGAGCAAGAAAGTCCTACCTATATATGTCTGAGCATCCATTACAATATACATCCAATGCACAGTAATGGCCTCTAGGGCATACATATAACTAACAATCTCCCACTTACACTAGGGCCATCTGTAGCAGTGGTTGTAGTATCACATACTCAACTATCCCATATAAGTCTCTATCTGGGAAAAAGCCTTTGTGAGTGGATCCGCCATGTTGTCCTCTGAGTCTACTCTCCTAACCTCGATCATCCTGGAGATCATCTATCTCCATGATCAGGTGATGCTGCCTCAGAATATGTCTGGGTCACTGATGGGACCAGGGTTCCTGGGCCAAAGCTACACTTCCATTGTCATACAATGGTAGGAACCTAGTTCATCTTATGAACCAATATACACCCAAACTGCCTCTTTGGTAGTATCTTTTATAGCGATGTTACCAGCCTTTATCGTCTAGTTTGCCATGGTATCTAGCTTGGAACTCTTCCAACATACCGTCCCTTTACTGAGGGTAAAGACAATGCCTGTGACTGACATTCAGTCGTCCTTATCACCCTGGAACCTTTCCAGTGATTTTCCTTTATCCTATGAGAATCCTTATGATAAGAGGAAATTGACCGTTCGTAGCTTAACAAACTCTTTTCCTATCAAGAGTATGTTGTCCACGTACAATACGAGGATGACCACCTTACTTTCTACTACCGTTTTGTATATACAAGGTTTATCTACCATTTTGATGAAGTCAAACTCTTTGACTACCACATCAAAACAGACATTCCAACTCTGCGATGCCTGCTTTATTCTGTAAAGCATCTTGCACACGTTTCCGCTGCTCCCACTATTTACGAAGCCCTCTGGCTGTGTTCTTATAGAAGTTCTCTTCTAAATCATTATTTAGAAAAGTAGTCATGGTGCCCAATCACCAAATATCGTAGTCATGGTATGTAGCCGTGTTAAGTAGGATCCGGATGGACTTAAGCATAGCCACTGGAAAGGGTTTCATCACTATCCACGCTTGGTCGATGACGAAAACCTTTAACAAGTCTAGCTTTGAAAGTCTCAACTTTTCCATCTATACCAAGTAATCTTCTCAAGATATACTTGCTCCTGATGGGGATTTAACCCTTCAGATATAGCAACCAAAGTCAATACTTTGTTGGTGTACATGGATTCCATCTCAGATCGCTAAGCATCCAGCCATTCTTACAGAGTTCCTACTCTCGATGTCCTGCTCGAAACTAGTTGGGTCATCATCTCATGATGCAATCCTCGCTCCTACTGTCATCGAGAAACCGAAGTATCTCTCAGGCAGATGAGGAACCCTTACCAGATCAGCAGAGAGGCTGAGGTTCGTCGGGGACTATAGAATCCTTTGGTCCTGTCAAATCAGCTGTAGTTTTGTATAGCTGGAACCTTTTCCAGTTCTACAGAACTGACCTTGCCTCGATCTTGTCCAGATTTTTTCTTTTGACATAGGCTGGACAATCCCAAATCTTAACTTACTTAAGAGATAGGCTCTTCCCATACCATATCTTATATGGAGTGGTAGGCACTGATTTGATTCGAACCCAATTCAATAGGTATGCAACTTGTCAAGTGCACAACCCCAAAAGGAAATAGGTAACTCAGTAGTACTCATCATAGAGCACACCATATCTATTATGGTGCGATTGCTCCGCCCCGATACACCGTTGTGCTGTGGTATATTCAGAGGAGTAACACTGAGAGAAAATCTCATTCTCCTTTAGAATAGTCCAGGAATTCCATGCACAAGTATTCTCCTCCCTGATCGTATCAATGGACATAATACTTATACCCATATTGGTTCCCTACTTCTAACTTATATTCTGTGAACATCTCAAAAGGTTCGGACTTATGTTTCAACAGGAACATATGTCTGAATCTTGAGAGATCATCGGAGAACGTAATGAAGTATAAAGAACCGGTCCTGGCATGTGTAGACAGGAGACCTTACACACATCATCATGTATCAGTCCCAAGAGTTCACTAACTCTTTCTCTGTTTCCAATGAACAGAGCTATGGTCATCTTATCTTTGTGACATGACTGGCAAGTTTCACAAGATGTAAATTCAAATTGATTTAAATATGCATCTAAAATGTAACTTAAGCTAGTCGGGTCTTATTGATATGACTTAGTCTACAATACCTCAAGAAGGAATTGTTCATATCTGAACTCTTCCTCTTGTGTGTGTTCTGTATACTAAGAACTGTAGTTTGATTTAGAACGTCAATGCTTTTAGATAACGTGCCTGAACCGATCAACTTTTGAAATAGTAAATGTTCAAAACATTATCCATCAATACAAAATTTTATCATTTCTTTACTAACAAAGAGACTGATATGATTTTGCATATCAGGTTCGGCATCTAATAGCATTTGTTCAGAATCAATGTATTGGTAATACAGGGTAACAGTGACCAACAGACTTGGCTGCAACACTTGCCCCATTTTCTGTCTCATGAAACTTATCACCCGTTCTCAGTTCTCTACCTATCTGTAGCCCATGTAACGGATAACATATCTGGGATCCTGATCCGGTATCAAATACCCAGGACGTAGAGGATACAGAGAAACAGTTCTTTGTAATGAACACACCCGAAGGAGATGCATCATATGCACTTTCTTCGTTTGGGCGGCATGGGAATCCTGGTATTCCCCTATTTCCTACTCTGCCTTGTAACAATTATAAGTTGGAGCGGGACCAACGTTCCCCAGCTCAGTATAACAAGTGGGTTCGGTCAATAATCCGTATTATTATGTTTATTAAGGCATGATATGGTCGCTACCTGGAGAGAGAGAGAAGAAAACACTCTGCGTGCGCTCTTGCAAGATTAGATTGGTTATTATTTTATCTAATCAGGATGGCTCCCACTGTTTTTATCAAATCTTCCTTCAAACCCTAAAAGGAAAGACTAGCCGGGATTAATTACACGCTACAAGTTCGCCAATCTTTCAGCCAGGCCAGTGTCGGTACTTTGAGGGAGGTTCCCCGTGCTTTCGCACGGACCTAATTACAGTAAACCTCATTTTTCCAGAGGCGTAACCCCGTTGACACCTTTCTAAACACCTACTTGATCGGCTAATTGCAAAGTGCAAAACTCTCTCAGGAGTAACAATTACTCGCATTGGGTATCGGGATCCAAATATCATATAGAAGGTATGCAATCTCATTGCAAGTTTCAACACTTGAAACTCCCAATAATGGTTTTTACCCCTAGCACTTATGACCTTATTTATGGTCAACAAATCATAAGTACTACTCAAGTTCTACCCGTCATTTCATGATTAATTAGACCCACCCACATGACCCTTAACTAAGGTCAACAAAGTCACGCGACTGTCCTAACTAATCGCATCATATGCTGTGTAGGAAGACATCACTTAACTACCGTACACTGTGCCTTGACTTTGGTCAACAAACGCAGCACGAATACTAAGTACTCTACTTCCTAAAATGATGGAGGGTTGCGGATGGTTTTTAAGAAAACCTTTAACGCTTTGAACTTGATCTCGTTGCGGAATCAAATGGTTTTTAAATGGAGTGTTTTTTAGGCTTTTCTAGATTTGCTAAAGGGGTCACACCTGGCGAAGGGATCGTCGGCCCATTCCTCGTCGAATGAGGTGCATGATATATCATATATATCACTGTGCAAAGCAGAAACTATAGAAGCAATCAAAAGATAAACTGAGTGTGTAGCATCTGCCAGTTCTTGCTAAAGGGGTCACTCCCGGTGAAGGGATTTCGGCCCTTTCCTCATCGAATAAGGTGCAGGATATTCTACAGGGAACACCGCGATGCAAAGCAAGAACTGTAGCTACCTGTTTTATTTTTGAAATTCGATTCCACAACATCAATTAGGTTTATTTTCTTTCATTAATCTCATTAATGAATTTCCCATCATTTAAGTCCACCTAAACATCACAGATAAATATAACGTACGCTTATGCCATCCGCATTCGCCTCGATGTCCCGTCTGCACCGTTAGGTTAGGTAACTAAAGCCAGAGCGAGGCAGGGCTAGCGCGGGTGTAAAACATAAGCAACGTCTATATAATATATCATATATACTATATATAATATCTATCTGAACAAATCACATGATCACATCACAGATAACGCAGCAGAAAATATCATATGAAATATTGGATATACTAGGATGTCCGTGTTTTATTTTGAGCCTGAATAAAACACGGATTCCACGGTCGTGATGAATAGCCAATCCCACACCCCTAGACCCCTACGAGAGCGGCAAGCAGCCCTACCAATTCTAGGGTTAGGAGACCCGGACTCGACTCCTCGAGATGGTCTCCCACTGGACCCTAGAACCCGGTTACTTGTGCTCCCCTCCTTGGGTCTATCCTAGTGCGGAAAAGTAAATAATATATATCAACGGTGACATCTTCCGCAACCTGGAAGTGCCCCAATAAAGAATATTACATACAAGTTTTTTACATGAATGAAAATGAAAAACACTCATCTCACATAAAAACCCCCGGCTATTCAAACACGACGGTCCAATATAACATATCCAGCAACACATAACATCACATGTCATCAACGTATGTAAGTATGCATACACCGATTGTCATCGACGTATAGCAACGACAATAGACAATACCACTACATACTACACTTACGGTCACAGAAAAGAAAGTGTAAAACTACAACAGTTGGAATCCGCAACCTCTTTAGACATCGCATGCCTAATTAAATAAAATACTTAGACATCGCATGCTTAACAATTATAAATCCCGCATTTTAGTCTCATTATTGGAAACACTTTTCAATATCAGGTCGGGCAATTCAATAAGATTCCCGACATCCTGGTCGAATGCTCGTCGCAAACTTTAGTAGGCGGCCGCACCCCCGACGCCGTCAAACGAAGTGCACTAAGGCGGAACACTGCTGCCGTGAGCACCTGAACGGATGCTTTCGGCGATGGGGTTCTCCTACAGTCACTTGGTCGGGGCTATGGGGCATGGCTGTCTATTAAGTTTACCCAGCGAGTATCCGCGTACGCTACGTGATTGCGACGGATTTTTGATCACATCAAAATTCCGTGGCAACCGATCAAGTGAGACTAAACCGCTAGATTTATAACATTCATTCAGTTATCTCATAACTACTTATGAATTCCAATTATTGTATCACATTCCGGATAAATAGAAAATGTTAAACTTTCCGATCGAACAATCGAACACCCAAGTTTTCCCGAAACAGCTCAACACATGAAATAAGTTCAAAAATATTCACTTCATGCCTCAGTACCAACGGTCCAGCCGTAGAAGGGTCAAGCCAACGCCTCACATGTGGCACGCCGTACTGCCCCAAACCCTAAGGTTCAAAGGGCAGTTCAAGACGGTCACATAATCGAGTTAAGGTTTGTTGTCTTCTAGAGGGACTATCGCGTTACTTGCACTACTTAGAACGTTCTTAAACCACGGAAAAATCCAACAATTAGAAATTTCCCGGCAGAGGAAAAAGTGGGTATTTATATCCGGTCGACCTTTTAACATATTCTAAAAATACCCGGAAAACAAAGTAAACAAAGTTAAATAATCCGATCGAATCATTGAATCCCCAATACAACCCCAGAACACTCAACTCTTGAGTCAAAATAAAAATACCCATAAAATATAAATCACAGAAATAGGAATTATGGTGGAAAAATGATGGCCTATATCCTCTGTACGGGCGCGGAACCGCGGCCCAAGCAGGCTATTGCCGCGGTTCCACGGTGGAATGTACGGATTAGGCAGTCGTTTTTCACCACAATTCTTATATTTCCCTGCTGAATTTTTCAGGCATTTTTAATTCAGAAAAATCCATAATTTTCAAAAATGTACGAGAAGGGTTATAGATTAGGATTTCAGGTTCGATCGGGTTTCTAACTTCATCTATGCATCGCCTAAGGCTCTAGTTAGGCTCTGATACCACTGTTGGGTTCCTAGGCACACCAATGAGGCTCGATAACTGATCAAGCATGTCCAATTCAAAAATTTCCATGTTCCATAGAACCCTATACTAGCTAGAGTATAGGCGAAAACGATATAAGTTAACAACTTAACTAAGAGTGAACGGAAGATACAACCTTTGTAGATCCGGTCCTCTACCTCTTTGGCTCCGTGATGTCGTCCCTCCGCTGCGATCATCGGATCCCGGACTCTATCGATGGTTTCGTCGGAGAAATGATCGGGCTAGGTCGTCGACTTCGATGCCGAAGATGATCTATGTCGAGGCAACTCAAGATCAAGCTCCAACTTTACCAAGTCATGAAACTTGTGAAGAAAACACCCAATACTACATGGCAAGTGGTAGAGGATGAAGAAATAGGAAGTGGGTTCACTTTGGATTTTGATTTCTCACTTGGAATCATCACTTGATCATTTTCAAGCAAAGGTTTTCTTTTTCTCTCTTGAAGAAGAAGAAGAAGGAAAAAGAATATCAATTAAAATAAAATCAAGTGATGGTTATCATTTTGCAACCATGGTTAAGTGTAGAGAATAAACTAGGGTTTAGTTAAAATGGTTAGGTTAAGAATAAAACCAAATGGCTTAGACTTTGTCAAAGGTGTTATGAAGCTTCATGAAGCTTCAAGTCAAAGTGAGAAAAGCCACCACCATTTTGTTTTAGTTTCTTGCCAAAAATAAATAAATAAAATAAATAAATAAGGCAAATGAAACCCTAACCATTAACTAAACATGGTTTAAAATAAACACAAACCCAAGTTTGCATGTATCATCAAACATGATATAAATTAGTGCATAAACATATATCATATATACAATGTGCACATTCAAGTGAGATAATCAATCTTAAGTGAACAAATATTAGTTAATGTAAAGTAATATATCTAATATATAATTATACACTAAATCATTAAATCAACACTTGATTTAATGATCCGGTCATAAAGCATATAACCGACTAATATCAAGTGTATCAATGTATCGAATCAACACTTGATTCGGTAACCCGGCTATATCTTATATAACCGTCTAATGATACAAATCGTGAGAATAGTATCCAGTATCTCATACTGGTATTATTCTCGGTCCCGCAAATATCTCATATGCGCTCCTATTTCGTTTCTCTTGAGCCAGGAAACCTCTGTGTAGGACTCTAAAGACTCGTCAATACGCCGGCAGTAGATGATGATCATATCAAACACCCACAAGCCGCAAGCGGTCTACTAAACGTAACGGCCACCCGGGTATTGAGTGATCAGAAGATCAACGAGCAACCCTGCTCACACTCCTGTGAATCCAACCAGTAACACTTACCATACAGTCCGGTCAGTTCGTCTGATATGTCGCAGATCTTGCCTAGGGGTGGTAAACGTCAGACCCCAATAGCTTGATAAGTCATGCCGATGTAAGGTCCATAAAATTCGTGAAACTACTGATAACTCTTACCAGTATATCACTGCAACCCTGGCCAGGGATTTCCAGTTATGGCCAGTCGTGCATAGCGAAACATCAAGCCCCAATACCGGGAGAGACGAATCCCCTCCTATCACTCATTGCCTCCATGTGAATCGGGATTGCACCTAAAAACCACCTGTTTGCACGACCCAGTAGAGCCGTGGTAGGGTGGAAATCAAAGCACAGTAGGAGACACACAAGACTCTATGACGATCTCGGGTCAACAGACTAAGCTGTACCAGTGTCACCAGAGAACTGCCATCTGACGTGAGGTATAATACCATCTGGGAGTTCTCGGCGAGTCCGTTCAGTGTACCCAGTCTCCACTGAGCACCCGCATACCATCTCTGATGTCAAACACCAATGGATATGGGATCATCCATCGCCCATCACATGGGTCGAGAAGATATACGCTAGTCTACTCTGGAATATCGATGCCCCGTCTCGATATTCCCACGACTCGGAACATTGAAGGATGTACTCACGGACTATCCAGGCCCCACTAGTATGATCTACATCATAGTCCTGGAAGTCGAGTACTCATCCTAAGGGCTTTATCAACATATAATAGAGAGACATAAAGTATACATGTTAAGATAAAGAGCAACCAGATAGCGTACTATCATGTCAAGCAAGAAAGTCCTACCTATATATGTCCCAGCATCCATTACAATATACATCCAATGCACAGTAATGGCCTCTAGGGCATACATATAACTAACAGCGTTACGCCTGTAAACGTTACGTAGTTAAGTGCCGGCCACGGGCTAAACTTTGGGTCGTGACAAAGTTGGTATCAGAGCATTGGTTTTACCTTTCGGAGTGTAGGATGACCTTGGTATGATGGAGTAGGTAGTTGAAGCAGACTAGCGTAGCGTGTGTATGTTCCGCGGCATACTCATGACACGGTACTTCGCCTAAGTGACCTTAGGACTTTTTGATTGAAATTCTTTCATGATTATATGCATTCTTACGATTCGATTTCCGTATCCTTATCGAATCCTATTTTCTTTTCAGCCATTATGCCGCCAATGACTACGAGCGTGCAGAAAGCGGCCGCGAGAGCCGAGATTAGAGTTGATTCGTCTGAGACGAGGACAGACCCAAGCAGTACACCGGTTGTACCAGAGCAGACTGTTCCTCCTCTGACGGACCAGATCGCTATGCTAGGGGATGTCATGCAGGAGATGCGCCAGATGATGGGATCCAGTATGCAGGAGATGCGCCAGATGATGGGATCGCTAGTTGAGACACTTCGAGCGCAGCGACCAGAGGTAGTTCCACCCATTGCAAGGACCGTGATGGTATCCACAGTACAGGCAGTTGCCCCTGTAGCTACAGAGGTCATCACAGTATCGCTATCAGAGTTCATAAGGCCGAAGCCTACGGTCTTCACAAGCACCGATGCAGCCGAGGACGCACAGTCTTTCATTGATAGGATGGCTTGGATATGTCGTTCACTCAGATACTCAGATGCGAGATGGGTAGAGTTCGCGGGCTTTCGCCTGGAAGGTCTTGCGCAGAAATGGTATGAATCGGTCGAGAAGGGCATAGCAGCAGGTCTTCCTCCTATGACCTGGACAGAGTTCGTGACGGTGTTCCTTGCCCGCTTCCTTCCACCGAGTGTCAGAGATTCTAGAGCGCACAGGTTCAAGTCCTTACGTCAGACTATGAAGATGACAGTGGCAGAGTACGACGTGCTGTTCACCGAGTTATCGGTCTATTCCCCATATTTAGTGGCTACTGAGGAGATGCGAGTCAAGAGATTTGTTCGAGGCTTGCTTACCCCGTTATTTCTTGCGATCAGCGCACAGCATTGCGAGACCTATGCAGCAGCTGTGGGTGCAGCTTTATTAGTCGAGGAGCGCCTTGCTGAGACTTCGGTAGTTCCAGAGCCGAAGAGAGTTCGTACGGATGCATCAGCACAGAGAAAGCCTTTTCGGCGCCGTGACAGATGTCTTGCAGGTGGTAAGGATTTGGGGAGAGGCCGGTTGTTCAGCTCTTATCCCCAAGAGGGTCAGCGGTCATCGTCGGGATGTTTCCGCTGCGGGAGTTTTCATCATCGTGTTCGAGATTGTCCTCAGATACACCAGAGGGAGGCAGCAGTACCGCATGTCACATTACCACCTTCACCACCCCAGAGGGTATTGCCTATTGTACCTACTGTTGCTCCGCGCCAGTTTCATGCATAAAGAGGTCATGATCGCGGCAGATTTGCTCATAGAGGACGAGGTGACCGAGGGAGAGGACAACCAGCTGCCGGCAGGGGACAGTCAGTCGCAGGTGGAGGACGGGCGTAGGTTTTTGCTTTGACACATCAGGACGCGCAGGCGTCCAATGCGGTGGTCTCAGGTATCCTTTCAGTATGTTTTGTTGACGCACACGTGTTGTTTGATCCGAAATCCACGCATCATACGTTTCCATACACTTCATGCCGAGTTTGGGTAGAGAGTCTGGTTTGCTTGATCAGCCGCTTGTTGTGACTACCCCTGTAGGAGAGTCGTTTGTTGCCAGGCACGTGTTCCGATCCTGTGTTGTCTTTATTGGCGAGAGAGAGTTGCCTGTCGACTTGATCTTTCTTGAGATGTTGGACTTCGACGTTCTTTTGGGCATGGATTGGTTATCCATGTGCTATGCATCTGTGGACTGCCGCGAGAAGACAGTTAGATTTTGTTTTCCCGGCGAGTCGTCTTTTGTTGTGCAGGTGGACCATGGTGCTGCCCCTCACAGTTTGATTTCTTCTTATTGCGCTGGACAACTTTTGAGGAAGGGATGTCAGGGATTTCTTGCCTATGTTTGCGATACTAGAGCTACAGAGGTTCCGTTGGATCAGGTTCCGATTGGTAGTGAGTTCCCTGATGTGTTCCCTGACGAGCTTCCTGGGTTACTGCCCGAGCGCGATATTTCTTTCTGTATTGATTTGATTCCCGGCACGGGGCCTATTTCTATACCGCCTTATCGGATGGCCCCGGCGGAACTTAGAGAGTCGAAGGGTCAGTTGCAAGATTTGCTGGATAAGGGACTTATTTGACCCAGTGTGTCTCCTTGGGGTGCTCCAGTCCTGTTTGTCAAGAAGAAGGATGGAAGTTTGTGTTTGTGTATCGACCACCGCCAGCTGAACATGGTTACAGTGCAGAACATATATCCTTTGCCACGCATCGACGACTTGTTCGACCAGCTTCAGGGGGCAGGATACTTTTCGAGGATCGATTTGCGATCAGGCTATCATCAGCTGCGGCTTCGACAGGAGGACATTCCGAGGACATCTTTCCGCACGCGCTACGGTCATTATGAGTTTTTGGTGATGTCGTTTGGACTTACCAATGCCCCAGCAGCATTCATGGACTTGATGAACCGTATTTTTCGGCCGTATCTTGATCTGTTCATCATCGTATTCATTGACGATATCTTGGTGTATTCCCGGAGCAGAGAGGAGCACGAGCAGCACTTGCAGATTACACTGTAGACTTTGAGGGAGCACCAGCTTTTCGCAAAATTCTCCAAGTGTTCATTCTGGCTGGACAACGTAGACTTCTTGGGTTACGTGATTACACGAGATTGTATATGTGTAGACCCGAGGAAGATCGAGGCCGTTCAGAGTTGGCCCAGACCCACATCAGTTACGGAGATCCGCAGCTTTCTAGGATTGGCCGGTTACTACAGGCGATTTATGCAGGACTTCTCCCGTATTGCTGCGCCTTTGACCGGGTTGACCCGGAAGGGAGTTCCTTTTGATTGGACGGAGGAGTGCGAGCACAGTTTTCAGCAGCTACTGACTCGACTGACTACGGTGCCGGTGTTATCATTGCCTTCAGGATCAGGCAGATTTGTGGTCTATTATGATGCTTCTCGAGTGGGGCTAGGGTGTGTATTGATGCAGCATGACAGGGTGATCGCGTATGCTTCACGGCAGTTGAAGAAATATGAACAGAACTACCTCACTCATGACTTGGAGATGGCTGCAGTGGTCTTTGCACTCAAGATCTGGCGAAATTACCTATACGACGAGTCATGCCAGATATTCACTGATCACAAGAGCTTAAAGTATATATTTCAGCAGCGGGACCTGAATCTTAGACAGCGCCGTTAGATGGAACTAGTAAAGGACTACGATTGCGAGATCTTGTATCACCTGTGCAAGGCAAATGTAGTGGAGGATGCTTTGAGCAGGAGGCCTGAGGGTAGTCTATCTTATTTGAGCATAGTGCAGAGGCAGTCGTCGGCAGATTGGAAGATTTTATGCGACAGCCGAGTGCAGTTCGAGTTCACGCCGATCGGGGGATAGCTTGCACATGTTCGTGTACGCCCACAGTTGCTTGACCGTATACATGAGGCACAATACAGTGATGACCGTTGTTCAGAGATCATAGCACAGATTGGACATGGAAGATTTTCCGAGTTCATGATCGATGATCAAGGGATACTGCGATTTAGGACTAGACTGTGCGTACCAGATGCTGCCACCGCGCAGCGCGAGATTCTTAAGGAGGCACATCGATCGGTGTATAGTGTTCATCCGGGTTCCACCAAGATGTACCATGATATGAGAGATGTTTACTGGTGGGACGGAATGAAGAGGGGCATCGCAGATTTCGTGTCGAGATGCCTGACTTGTCAGCAAGTTAAGGCCGAGCACCAGAGACCCACGGGAGAGCTACAGCCGTTACCCATTTCGGAGTGGAAATAGGAGCAGATTTTTATGGATTTCATTGTGGGTCTACCCAGGACTAGTCGAGGGTATGACTCCATTTTGTTAGTGTATATGCCCTAGAGGCCATTACTGTATCATAATAGTATGTATATTACTTAATGGAAGCTTGGGATATTCACCATGTATATACAATCTTGCTCAAAATAGTAGTATGCTACTTGGTTTGTTTCTACTTCAATGTGTACATGTGTTTATTTTAGTATATCACCTATGCACATTAGTGGAGCCCTTAGGATCTTTGCTTGATTACCAGCGTTGTGATGGCAGTCACACTAGTGGGGGCTGGGTAATCTATAAGCATATCCTTATACAGGTCCCTAGTCGTAAGACTATCGAGACAGGGCATCGATACTCCGGAGTAGACTAGCGCATGCGCTTCTCATCCCAGTGTAGGAGACGGTCTGTCCCACAGCCGTCGGTACGTCGTACTTAAGATAGTATGCGGGTGCTCGTTAGGTTACGAGTACACTGGACAGGACTCGTCGGGAACTGACTAGTTGGTATTATGCCTATCGTCAGTTATCAGTTCCCAGGTGACATGAGTACAGCTTAGTCCGCTGACTTGACACTGTCACTTCGCCTCGAGTGTGTTCCCACTGTACTTTGATTACTACCCTACCACGGCTCAAAGGAGTTGTGCAAGCAGGTAGTAGTTGGGTGCAGTCCCGAAGCACTTGGAGCCAGTGACGGTTAGATAGGATTCGTCTCTTCCGGTATTGGGGGTTGACATCGCGCTGTGTTTAGGAGAGCCATTACACGAGTAGTCCCTGGCCAGGGCAAACGAGATATACTGGTAGGCTTCCAGTGTTATCTCAGGGTGTTTTGGGCTTCACTCCGACACGACTTGTACCGCTATTGGGGGACTGACGTTTACCGCCCCCTAGGCCCGCCATGCGATGTATCAGACGAACAGACCGGACTGTATGGAGAATGTCACATTCAGGCTCAGTAGGAGTTCAGATGGGTTTCACCTCGTCAGTCTTCTTGTCGGCATCTACCTGGGGACCGTTACGCACAGCTAGTGCCGCTTGCGGTCTGTGGTTAAACCCACTGCCAGCGTAGTGTCGAGTCTTTAGAGTCCCACACAGAAAGCTATTCGCCTTTAGGCAAAAGAGTAGAGGTCGCATGGTTTTGCGACAGGTCGCATGGTTTAGCGACAGAGTTCGGTCACATCCGTGCACTTGTGCACGTACAGCATCCGGAAAGTTTACACTAGCGGGCTTCTGTTTAAGCCAGATCCTAGTGTACGTTTTGGGATTGGTTTTATCCAGTGTGTATTCGTGTTCCTCGGAACGCGGATGCGGGTGTGTATGCACAGTTGACTGAGAGACAGAGGCAGTGGATTCTCATTAGGGTTGTTGACTGGTTGACTGTTGACTATTGACTTTTTGCTCAACCCTAATGAGAATATGATATATATATATATATTTAGCAATAATATTAATTAAGTATTATAGTGACATGGTTGTTGGAGGGTTGACTTTGTTGACTGGTTGACTAGGTTGGACTAGTTGACTATCATCATCACAATGGTTGTCATGTTCATGCAAAGACTTTTGCTTGCTGGTTGTAGTTTGCAAAATGAGTGCATGGAAATGATATTGCCTTTGTCATGATATGAACCATCACATAATACTTGATTGACATTATGGCTAATGGTGCTTTTGGATTATGAGAGGGTGAAAGACAAAAGAGAGGCTCATTTTTGCTTTACCTTTCTCTCTCTTGGTTTTGAGCTCTCATGCTCTTGCTCTCACCCTCTTCCTCTTGCTCTCTCTCTTTAGTCTATGATTCACTTGTCTCATGTGTTGAGAAGCAAGAACCATAGAGTAAAATCCCAACATACTCTTATCTACTCATTCTAGTTCACAAGGCCTAGCAAGCCACCAAAGTCCGAAGAATAAGCCAAAGGTAGAAGCTTTCGGGTGGATCCATCTTCGACGCAAGGAGACGACGAGGTGAGGCCAATCCGAATTCCGGGAGGAGTTGAAGACGAAGGAGTTCAAGCCAAAGGTATAGCCCCCTAACCGAGTAGGTAAACTCTTGTTAGGTTGTTAGTTAGTAGTTTAATAAAGATCCGGTTTTAAGTCCATGTTACCACCCTCTTGAAAATCGTTTTTCACCACTTCCGCAACCCCGTAAGAACCGGGGAAGGGTAGCATGGAGTTACAGTGGTATCAGAGCCTAGTTAAACTCTATCTAACATGTTAGCATAGTAACTAGAAATTCGATCGGAGAAAAAGTCGCGAAATACACCCGGATATCAAACTTTCTGTCGATTTTCAAAGTGCTGCAAAACTTATTTGTGATACACCAAAAATCGACTCAGGGTTTTTAGAGTGTACTGTAGAAAGATGGTCCCATGATCTCATCAAAGTGCCACAGAAACGCGGCAATAGCTTGCTATTGCCGCGGTTCCGCGGCCGTCTTGGCTCCTCTCTGGGTCTTCTTTGCTACAGTATGCTTGTAGGGGTATTTTGGGAATTTTGGTATATGTTTTTTCAGCCCAGATTTTCCAGAAAGAAAAATTTATTTTTGGGGCTTTAAAAACCGTATTTTAGATCGAGTTTCTAAAGACTTATGCTGACGGGTATTTATCTGTGATGTGACATTTGTATTGAACGTTTGCTAATCGCTATATGTCGATTAGTGGGGGTTATATAAATCTGTGATCTGTAATGTTGCTGGAATGTGTATATGAATCCGTTGGATTGTCGCGGGTGAATAGCCAGGGGGTTGTGAGACGAGAGTTTTTCTTTTCTTTCAATTCATGTAAATTTGTAAATTGATGTAATATTATTTGTATGACCGCACAACCGGGTCGGGGTTGTAGCCGTCATTGTATAATTTCTTTTTACTGTTTTTGCTCCTAGGATAGACCCATGGAGGGGGTGCACAAACTACCGGGTATCTCGAAGTGCCGAGTGGCCTACTCACGGTGTTGAGGGAGGTTGCTCCACTTGGGGTACTTAGCGGGTAGTTTGCCGCACCCGTAGGGGTCTTGGGTGGGGTATTGGCTATTCACCGCGACCGTGTAATCTGCTTTTCGTTACAGGCTCGTACGAATTGCGGATTCCTAGTATATCCAATGTATTCATCTATGATCTGAAATGGCTATCATTGCAGTATATATCTATATATGATATTATTTAGGCGTTGCTTATGTTTTACAGCCGCGCTAGCCCAGCCCCCGCTCTGTCGTTAGTTAAGTAACCTAACGGGTAATGACGGGGCCCAGTGGCAAATGCGAATGGCATAAGCCTATGTCATATTTTGGTTGTTTTCTGCAATGGTAGGATTAAATGATGGGACGCATTAAAAGAACCAATGCAAGAACAACACGCATTAAAAGAACTAATGCAAGAAAATAAACCAAGTATAAGTCGTTGGAACACTTTCGAAAAACCACTCGGTTCTTTTCAAAACAAACTTTTAAATGCGGAGTTTGAGCCACTCCTTTTAAAAGATATCATGCTTCCATCGATCATATCAAGTTCATTACGTTCACGGTTTCGCCAAAACCATTCGTAGCTCTCCGTCGTTTCAGTTAAATATTCAGTAGTATTCAAGCTATGTATTTTGACCTTCGCCAAGGCATAGTGATTGGTAGCTGCTGAATGTTTATCTGTAGCATAGATAGATGCGTTGGTTTGGGACAGTCGTACTACCATTTTGGCCTTCGTCAAGGGAATGTACGGGTGGGTTCAAATTAACCTGGATAATGACGGGTAGAACTTGACATGTGACTTATGATATTTTGGCCTTTGTCAAGGTCATAAGAGCATGGGGCAAAAATCCACATCGGGAGTTTCAAAAGAACTGAAACTTGCTAGTGTTGCATACCATTTGGAGTGTGATGATTCTGGTAGGATTCCTTCAGTTTCGTCACACGATGATATTTGGATCCCGATCCTACTGTGAGTATATGCTACTCCTCGGGAAATTTCTCACTTAACGATCAATGCTATAAACCAAGTAGGTGCCTAGAAAGGTGTTAGCAGGGCTACGCCCCCAGGGAAAAGAGGTTCTTAAATTAAGGAACTTCGCGAAAGCGTTGGAAAACCTCCCTCGAAGTACTGACACTAGCCTGGCGGGACGGTTAAGCAAGAATTGTACGGTGAGATTGATCCTGACTAATTCTTCCTTTTTGGTTTGAGGAGGGATTCGAGAGACAGTGGGAGCCATCCTGTTTAGACAAATTAAAAACCACTCTAAACTTGCAAGAGCATCATGCTGAGTGTTTTCTTCTCTCTCTTAATTGCAGCGACCAATTGACCGCACCTAGGTTACATCTAGATAATAATATGACTGAACCTGACTGTTATGACTGGCAAAGGTCTATCCAGATGTCCATTACCCATGACAAGCTGGGACACCTCTTAACTAATCAAAACCCTGCCATCTCAGGTCCAGTTTCCCCTGTCACGGATGTTTACATCCAAAGGACATCGGAAAGGGATTGTGCGAAAGCCAAGTGCCTCGTGTTAGCCTCAGTTGATGGTGCAAACCAGGGGCAGCACGAGAAGATGGACTCAGTTTCTATCTTCCTCTATAATAAAGATTTATATGGAGAGCAATCTCGTATCGCAAGATATGAGACCTCGAACGAATTGCTTCAAGCGAGGTTGGCTGTCGGGTCATCTGTAAGGGACAACGTCCTTATAGAGACCAGCTATTTTAAGCTCACGGACCTGGAGACCACGTTGAAGAATGGGTCAAGTACTGACTTAATTCTACAGTCCCTGCCCTCTGCTTATACCCTGAAAGAAACTAGGGAAGAAGAAGGAAAAGCAAGGGCAAAAGTTTCAAGACTGGATATAGTAAAAGAGGGACGTTCCTATTGTAATGGGAATGAACAATGGCAGAAAGATTGCAGGGCTTGCAAAGCCAGTAGCCAGAATTCGAAGCATGTTGTGGCTTCGGCTTCGAGTGTGTTTGTAATAGAGAACTGTTTGTCAGTTAACCCTACTTCCTGGGTATTGGATACCGGATCAGGATCTCATATCTGTAATTCGTTACAGGCTCTGAGAAACCGTAGGGTTATCAGGAAAGGTGATGTGACTCTCAGGGTTGCTAACGGAATGAGCATGGATGCTGTATCCGTAGGGAATATCACCTAGGACTGACAACTGGGCAGATATTGATTCTGCGTGACTGTTTGTATGTACCAGGTGCGACTTGTAATATCATATCTGTATCCTTACTTTCTAAGGAAGGATATGATTTTGCTTTTGTAAGCGATGTAGTAAACATCCACCTAAATCAAGTACTGATTGGGTCAGGTACATTAAATAACGGTATATAGGTATTGAATCAAGCTCAGATATTCAGTGTCCAGAACACACTTAAAAGAAAGTCTCCAGAATTAAATCAGGCTTTCTTATGGCATTGTAGACTGGGTCACATCAATGAGACACGGTTGACTAAGTTACATAAAGAAGGATACTTGGATCCGTTCGAGTACTATTCTTATGCCACTTGTGAATCTTGTCTCATGGGAAAGATGACAAAGACTCCGTTCACTGGACACGGAGTAAGAGTGAGCGAGCTCTTGGGACTCATACACAGTGACGTGTGTGGCCCAATGTCTACACATGCGCGAAGCGGTTATTCATACTTCATTACTTTCACAGATGATTTCTCTAGGTATGGACATGTCTTCTTAATGAAGCACAAATCCGAGGCCTTTGAGAAATTTCGGGAATACAAGAATGAAGTTGAAAAACAAACAGGCAAAAGTATTAAGACACTAAGATTTGATCGAGGTGGAGAATACTTGAGTGCCGAGTTTCTGGACTACTTAAAAGAGAATGGAATTCTCTCTCAGCGTACTCCTCTATACACACCACAACACAACGGTGTATCAGAAATGAGGAATCGAACCCTATTGGATATGGTTCGTTCCGTGATGAGCAAGGCTGAGTTACCGCGATCTTTCTGGGGTTATGCACTAGAAACAGCTGCATATTTCTTAAACAAGGCTCCAACCAAGACTGTGCCTACTACCCCATATCAGATGTGGAGTGGGCAGAAACCCTGTCTTAAGTACCTAAAGACATGGGGATGTCCAGCTTTTGTTAAAAAGCAGCATGCAGACAAACTCGAGGCACGCTCAGTACTGTGTAAGTTTGTGGGATACCCAAAGAACTCCAGGGGGTATTTTTTCTATTACGCAGAGGAACTAAAGGTTTTTGTTTCTCGTCATGCCCACTTTCTGGAACATCAGTTTTTAGAAAAAAGAATAAGTGGGAGCGCAATAGAACTGGAAGAAATTCTAGAACCATAAGCTATTACTGAAAGCTTGGAAGAACCAGAAGTTTTAGGGGAACCAGACATTCCTGCGCCACTCCGCAGGAGTAGCAGGCAGTCTCATCCGCCCGAGAGATACTACGGTTTTCTCATAGACGGGGATAGAGAGGATTGCACCATGGATTATGGTGAGCCTACTAGCTTCCAGCAAGCCATTCAGAGCGGTGACTCGGTAAAATGGCTGGATGCAATGTGGACCGAGATGGAGTCTATGTACACCAACAAAGTTTGGACTTTGGACTTTGCTCCAGAAGGGGTAAAACCCGTAGGCTGCAAATAGATCTTCAGAAAGAAGATTGGTGTAGATGGGCAGGTTGAAACCTATAAAGCTAAGCTCGTTGCAAAGGGTTTTCGTCAATGACCTGGTTTGGACTATGACGAGACCTTTTCTCCGGTAGCCATGTTTAAATCCATTTGGATCCTTCTTGCCATTGCTGCCTTCCACGATTATGAGATCTGGCAGATGGACGTAAAGACGGCTTTTCTAAATGGAAATTTGGAAGAGTGCGTCTATATGGATCAGCCAGAGGGATTCATTCAGAGTGGGAGCAGCGGTAAAGTGTGCAAGTTGCTCAAGTCCATCTATGGACTCAAGCAGGCATCGCAGAGTTGGAACATCTGCTTTGATGATACTGTCAAAGAATTCGACTTTGTCAAAAACCCAGATGAACCATGCATTTACAGTAAGATTGTAGGGAGAAATGTGGTATTCCTCGTCTTGTACGTCGATGACATTCTCCTAATAGGAAATGATATTCCTATGCTACAGTCAGTCAAAGAATTCTTGTCACAGAGGTTCTCCATGAAGGACCTGGGCGATGCCAACTACATTCTGGGGATCCAGATCTATCGTGATAGATCTAAGAGGATGTTGGGACTTTCACAGTCAAGGTACATCGACACCATATTGAAACGATTCAGTATGGAAGATTCCAAGCGCGGTAATCTACCGGCTTGTCACGGAATCACCCTCTCCAAAGAGATGTCTCCCAAGACTGATTTGGAAAGGGCTCGCATGTCATCAATACCCTACGCATCTGCAGTAGGCTCTATTATGTATGCGATGTTGTGTACCAGACCAGATGTAGCATACGCATTGAGCGTTGTAAGCCGGTATCATTCGAACCCAGGGGAGAAACACTGGATAGCAGTAAAGAACATTCTCAAGTACCTGAGAAGGACTAAGGAGATGTTCTTGGTGTATGGCGGAAAAGACCTCCAGATTGAGGCCTTTGCTGACTCCATCTTCCAGAGTGACAAGGATGACTCCAAGTCCATGTCGGGTTATGTCTTTACCCTCAATGGAGGGGTGGTTTGCTGGAAGAGTTCCAAGCAGGAGACCGTTGCTGACTCAACTATGGAAGCGGAGTACATAGCTGCTTGTGATGCCACAAAGGAAGCTGTCTGGATGAAGAAGTTCCTCACGGAACTTCAGGTGGTTTCTACCAGTGTTGATCCAATACCGCTGTATTGTGACAACAACGGTGCTATAGCTTTAGCAAAGGAACCCCGGTCCCATCAGAAGTCCAGGCATATTTTGAGGCGGTACCACCTGATCAGGGAGATCGTTGATCGCCGGGAGCTCGAGGTGAAGAGAGTAAATACGGAAGATAACATTGCTGATCCACTTACAAAGGCCTTACCCCAGACTCAGTTCGAACGGCTGATCGAGATGATAGGTCTTCGATACGCCAGTACATGGCCTTAGTGCAAGTGGGAGATTGTTAGTGTATATGCCCTAGAGGCCATTACTGTATCATACTACTATGTATATTACTTAATGGAAGCTTGGGATATTCACCATGTATATACAATCTTACTCAAAATAGTAGTATGCTACTTGGTTTGTTTCAACTTCAATGTGTACATGTGTTTATTTTATTATATCACCTATGCACATTAGTGGAGCCCTTAGGATCTTTGCTTGATTACCAGCGTTGTGATGGCAGTCACACTAGTGGGGGCTGGGTAATCTATAAGCACATCCTTATGCAGGTCCCTAGTCGCAGGACTATCGAGACAGGGCATCGATACTCTGGAGTAGACTAGCGCATGCGCTTCTCATCCCAGTGTGGGAGACGGTCTGTCCCACAGCCGTCGGTACGTTGTACTTGAGATAGTATGCGGGTGCTCGTTAGGTTACGAGTACACTGGACAGGACTCGTCGGGAACTGACTAGTTGGTATCATGCCTATCGTCAGTTATCAGTTTCCAGGTGACATGAGTACAGCTTAGTCCGCTGACTTGACACTGTCACTTCGCCTCGAGTGTGTTCCCACTGTACTTTGATTACTACCCTACCACGGCTCAAAGGAGTTGTGCAAGCAGGTAGTAGTTGGGTGCAGTCCCGAAGCACTTGGAGGCAGTGACGGTTAGTCAGGATTAGTCTTTCCCGGTATTGGGGGTTGACATCGCGCTGTGTCTAGGAGAGCCATTACACGAGTAGTCCCAGGCCAGGGCAAACGAGATATACTGGTAGGCTTCCAGTGTTATCTCAGGGTGTTTTGGGCTTCACTCCGACACGACTTGTACCGCTATTAGGGGACTGACGTTTACCGCCCCTAGGCCCGCCATGCGATGTATCAGACGAACAGACCGGACTGTATGGAGAATGTCACATTCAGGCTCAGTAGGAGTTCAGATGGGTTTCACCTCGTCAGTCTTCTTGTCGGCATCTACCTGGGGACCGTTACGCACAGCTATTGCCGCTTGCGGTCTGTGGTTAAACCCACTGCCAGCGTAGTGTCGAGTCTTTAGAGTCCCACACAGAAAGCTATTCGCCTTTAGGCAAAAGAGTAGAGGTCGCATGGTCTTGCGACAGGTCGCATAGTTTTGCGACAGAGTTCGGTCACATCCGTGCACTTGTGCACGTACAGTGTTCGGACAGTTTACACTAGCGGGCTTTGGTTTAAGCCAGATCCTAGTGTATATTTTGGGATTGGTTTTATCCAGTGTGTATTCGTGTTCCTCGGAACGCGGATGCGGGTGTGTATGCACAGTTGACTGAGAGACAGAGGCAGTGGATTCTCATCAGGGTTGTTGACTGGTTGACTGTTGACTATTGACTTTTTGCTCAACCCTAATGAGAATATGATATATATATATATTTAGAAATAATATTAATTAAGTATTATAGTGACATGGTTGTTGGAGGGTTGACTTTGTTGACTTGTTGACTTTGTTGACCGGTTGACTAGGTTGGACTAGTTGACCATCATCATCACAATGGTTGTTATGTTCATGCAAGGACTTTTGCTTGCTTGTTGTAGTTTGCAAAATGAGTGCATGGAAATGATATTGCCTTTGTCATGATATGAACCATCACATAATACTTGATTGACATTATGGCTAATGGTGCTTTTGGATTATGAGAGGGTGAAAGACCAAAGAGAGGCTCATTCTTGCTTTACCTTTCTCTCTCTTGGTTTTGAGCTCTCATGCTCTTGCTCTCACCCTCTTCCTTTTGCTCTCTCTCTCTTTAGTTTATGGTTCACTTGTTTCATGTGTTGAGAAGCAAGAACCATAGAGTAAAATCCCAACATACTCTTATCTACTCATTCTAGTTCATAAGGCCTAGCAAGCCAAGTGATCTAGTTTCTTCAAAGTCCGAAGAACAAGCCAAAGGTAGAAGCTTTCGGGTGGATCCATCTTCGACGCAAGGAGACGACGAGGTGAGGCCGATCCGAATTCCGGGAGGAGTTGAAGACGTTGGAGTTCAAGCCAAAGGTATAGCCCCCTAACCGAGTAGGTAAACTCTTGTTACGTTGTTAGTTAGTAGTTTAACAAAGATCCGGTTTTAAGTCCATGTTACCTCCCTCTTGAAAATCGTTTTTCACCACTTCCGCAACCCCGTAAGAACCGGGGAAGGGTAGCATGGACTTACACATTTGGGTGATCGTGGATCGATTTACGAAAGCGACTCACTTCCTGCCAGTGAAGACCACTTTCGAATTTGCTCAGTATGCCCAGATATATCGATGAGATCGTACGGTTGAATGGAGTCCCGACATGTATCGTGTCCGACCGAGGCACCCAGTTACCAGCCGACTATGGCAGAGGCTTCAGGAGGCTTTGGGCACCCGTTTGAGTTTCAGCATAGCAATTTATCCGCAGACCGACGGTCAGTCAGAGCGGACTATTCAGACTCTCGAGGACATGCTCCGAGTGTGCGTCTTAGACTTCGGAGGCAGCTGGGATCATCATTTACCTTTGGTAGAGTTCTCCTACAATAACAGTTTCCAGGAGACCATTCAGATGGCACCATTCGAGACTCTATATGGTAGGAGATGCAGATCGCCCGTCTGTTGGACAGAGCTCAGCGAGAGCAGTATTTTAGGCCCGCAGATTATTGAGGAGACGACCGCGAAGATCCAGTTGATTCGCGATAGGATGAGAGCAGCCTAGAGCAGGCAGAGATCTTATGCAGACCGTCGTCGGCGCAGACTTGAGTTTTCTGTTGGCGATCATGTTTTCTTGAGGGACTCCCTAATGAAAGGTGTGATGAGATTTGGGAAGAAGGGGAAACTTAGTCCCAGGTACATGGGCCCCTTCGAGATCCTCGCGCGTGTTAGTTCAGTTGCGTATCGGTTAGCCCTTCCACCCAGTTTCCCAAATGCGCAGTATTTTATGTTTTGATGCTCCGAAAGTATCTTCATGATCCTTCGCATGCGATTCAGCACCCGACGATCCAGCTGGAGCGCGACCTTTCTTTTGCAGAGCAGCCGGTGGTCATCTTGGATTGACAGGTGAAGAAATTGAGATCGAAGGATATATTGTCCGTCAAGATCCTTTGGCGTGGCCCGAGCAGCGAGGAGGTCACTTGGGAGACCGAGAGAGAGATGAGGAAGAAATATCCCTATCTTTTTGAAGATACGCGTAGCTAGATTTTTAAATTCGGGGACCGAATTTCTTTAAGGGGGATAGATTTTAACGCTTTGAAATTCGTTTAGGTTAATTTCGCGTTAGTTAGTAATGATGCGTGTTTTTCATAAAAAACCCGAAATTTTAATTTCTTTTAAAACTCGACTAAAACTAGCTCTAATTGTGATGAGAAGTGTTTTTATATATATATGGGTTTTATTAATTATAATTTAGCTTGTATCCACCTTAATTATAGTTTTCCTTAATTATTTTTCCAAAGCAAGGGTTAGTGTACAACATGCACACTTATCTTTTTTTTGTAACTTAAGCTAAGTGTTGGCTTGTAACCATTTTCATTTTCTTGCATGGTTCTAATATCTCCAAATAAACCAAGTCAAACCCTTTCTTTTTAAAATAAAAATGAAGAATGGGAGGTATGGGTTGGATTAAGTGAGATTGGGACTTGACTTTTGACCATTTTCCCTCTCTCATTTCTCTCTCTCCCTCACATTTCTTCCTTCCAGCAGAAGTAAAGCAGCAGCAGCAACAACATCATCATCATCTTCTTCTTCTTTTGCTTCTCTTTGATCCATATACAACCCTACACAAAAATCTCATATTCCTTCACAAAAACCTTGGAAAAAATGGCTCTTTTGGGGATATTTTGGTGGCAAGTTAGTTGCTTTGAAGGCAAGGGCTGGAAGTGATGTTTCCTTAGGATCTTTTGGAGGTATTAAATTCACCCCTAGCACCTTAATTCATAACTTGTAGTTTAATTAGCTAAAAATCGTATTTTTGTCCTCTTTTGTGTTAATGAAGGGGAATTAGTGAAGTTTTTGATAAGTTGGAAATTTTATGGCTTGGTTAACTTATTTAAGTGCTATTGGTGTTGTTTAAACCAGGTTTTTTCTTCAGTTTGCACTAAAATGCCTTTTAGTACCAAATTAGTGTTTTAAATATGTTTTTAAGCAAGATTATAGGATATGGTGTATTTGCTGTATCGGTGAGTATTTACTTATTAAGCAAACATATACATTAGACTATAATTTGTGCTAGAAGTGTAGTGTAAAAACCTGGAGCATTTTCGCCTGATTTTAGTCGAGATCACCCCTATAGGGGCCGGCCCATTTTTGTTGGATCATGCTGAAATTTTGCAAGTAGCTATTTGTAGGAATTCTAAGAGCTTTGGTCTTGTTTATTTTTCTTGTTTTTGCTCCAGATAAAATCTGGGACCAAATTACCTATTTTTTTGTGTAGTGGGACTTGCGCGATATGTGCGCTATGAGTGGGTTTGGTGTTGCTGTATGCTACAGCGTGTCGCTGTGTGCAACGGCGTGTCGCGCTGGTTTTTGGCGTTCGCATACACGTCACGTTTACATGCGTTTTTAGTTCACAACGCGCGTTTCTCTTTTGGTTTCGATATCGCGTTTTTTGCAGGATTTTTGCTTATGGGTATTCTTTGTGTAAATTCTAGGTTCACAGGAGGGTACGTCAGACGCCACAAGAAGGGGAAGCAAGTAGTCAGCTACACCTAGCACGAGACCACGGTGAGTAGATTTAACGTCTACGGGGAAATCGCCCGTATGGCGTTAAGCGTCAGGGCTTGATAGGCTATAGTAGCTGCATATTTGCATTCATATACCTTAATTGCATACTGTAGTTCCTGCTATATATATATATGTATGTATATGAACTTAGAATTAATAACACACCGCACTGTTACTAACGGTTCATATTGCACGAGCACTAATCTGTATGTTACACACACACCGTTAGTAATTGCCATGACACTCACATTATAAAATTGCCATGAACAATATACTGTAGCTCACCTCCTATATGATTCTACATGATTATGTTACATGTGCGCTTACTCATTTGCATATTCATATGTTTGCATATTCAAACTGTACCTACCTAGGTAAGCTGATTGTTGGTAAAAACTGGGGACCACATGATACCTTCTAAAAACTGAATCTACTTAAAGAGCGGTTTCTCCCTTTTCTCATAGTACGACTTATGTTGCATATATTACATCGCATGGATTTATGCATTGGCTTTGGATTTCATGTGATTTCTGGATTTGAGGACCGTGGGGTGATTTAAGAAAATATGCACTGTTTTGAAAACCCGGTTCCTCTTGATATGATATTTCAGTGCGTCCACCATGCGTTTTCTCGGTTTTGAGATGTGTGATTTGTGAATCCGAATCGAGGAGATGGATGAGACCGATTGCGGGTACATGGTGGACCCGGTATGGTACCCCGGGGCGAGAACTGATCTGTCGTGCAGTAGGCGAGCCTGGCAGTGGGACCACTACCTACCGGTGATTGATTAGACCTGGCGGTTATCCGGAGGATACTGACCAGAGTTGATAGATGGATATAGGATGATCCGTACTGCTGGGCCGAGGGCCGATTCCGCAGACGGAGCCCGATATATGAGGCTTTGCGTGTCGATGCTGGACACGATTATTTCATGATATTTTGAGTGCCGATGTTGGGCATTCACGATTCTCAGAGATTTACAGGATTTGAGGGCCGATGAGGGTGACGGCGCTTGAGTTTTATTGGGATTTGGGTGCATTGATAGACACCGGTTATTCTTCCACGTTGACTTTCTGTGTAGATGATATTTATTCCCATGCTCAGCATTTATTATTATGCATCTTATCCTGTAGTCATATTACCTGATAGAGTACTTATGTATGATTATTGCACATCCTGCTCATCGCATATAGATATTATCAGCTGGCATATGTTAGAGTAGCGCAGTACGTGCATACTCATGATTACCTTTATATGTTATCTCCTATTCACGAGTTGGCAACTCACCCTCGTTGTGCTACAGTGTTTGCAGGTTTCCCCTCAGAGTAGTCACGTCAGGCTGCTTTCTTGTATCCTTTTGGCTACGGATACCACTTCAGTTGGTGCGTGAGCTGTTTTGCTGCTAGGTGGGTTGTGGTATTCGGTTATTTTCCATTGTACATACTTTTTTATCTAGTATTCTCCATCTACCTTTATATGTATTTGACTTAGAGACCAGTGTGAGGACAAGGATGTATGTTATTTGTACTCTGGTGTCGAGCACGTGTGAGCCGACTTTACTTATGTAGTTTTTATTATTTATGATGTTTTCACTTATGGCTCATGTCTTCGCTACGGCGTCGTATATTACTGTTGTGGTGATTGTTTCCGCCGTTTGGCGTGATTGCTTCTGTTTGGGACGCTTTATTATATTGTTTATCATTTTACTCATATCCTGTCTTGTACCCGATTTCGTGGTTAGTTTTTACAAAGGAAATGCTGCCAAAATTTTTAAGATAATAACTTGAACTTTAAAGAATTTTTTCTAAATTACTAAAGGTTTTCTAAAAGTTTTAACAAATGTTTCTATTAAATGTTTTAAACACTCAATACTTTTACTGGTTTTGATTTCTGGGTTTCGGCTTACTTAGTTGCGTTACGCCTGTAGACGTTACGTGGTTAAGTGCCGGTCACGGGCCAAACTTTGGGTCGTGACATTGGGTGTCATGACTGCTTTTCTAAATAATGATTTAGAAGAGAGCGTCTATAAGTGCATAGCCAGAGGGCTTCGTAGACAGTGGGAGCAGCGGAAATATGTGCAAGTTGCTTTATGGGTTAAAGCAGGCATCACGGAGTTGGAACATCTGTTTTGATATTGTAGTCAAAGCGTTTGACTTCATCAAAATGGTAGATGAACCTTGTATATACAAAAAGGTAGTAGAGTGTAAAGTGGTCTTTCTTATATTATACGTAGATGACATACTCTTGATAGGAAAGGTGTTTCCTATGCTACACTCGGTCAATCTCCTCTTATCACAAGGATTCTCCAAGTAGGATCAAGGTGATACCACCTAAATCCTAGGTTTTAGATCTATGACATAGATCTAAGTGGATATTAGGATTCTCACTAGACGTAGTGGGATGGTATCAATAGATCCTGGGGAAAATCACTGGATAGCTTCCAGAGTGGTAAGGTCGACTAAAAGTCAGTCACAGATATTGTCTTTACCCTCAGTGGAGAGACGGTATGTCGGAAAAGTTCCAAACTAGATACCGTAGAAAACTAGACGATAAAGGCTGAATACATCGCTACCAACGATGCTACCAAAGAGGCAGTCTGGGTGTATATTTGTTCATGAGATGAACTTGGTTCCTACCATTGTGTGACAATGGAGTTGTGGTTTTGGCCTAGGAACCCCCGTCCCATCAGTGACCCAGACATATTCTAAGGCAGTATCACCTAATCATGAAGATGGTTGATCTCAAGGGGATCGAGATAAGGAGAGTAGACTCAGAGGACAACATGGCGGATCCACTCACAAAGGCCTTTAACCAAGAGATACTTTTAAGGGATGGTTGAGTATGAGATACTACAACTACTGCTATATGATGACCCTAGTGCAAGTAGGAGATTGTTAGTTATATATATGCCCTAGAGGCCATTATTTTACATATGATGTATATTATAGTGGATGCTTGGACATACATAGGGAGGAATTTGTTTCCCCCAATCAGAGCAAAGCTCTGTTCAAAATTTCAAATTTGGAAATGAAGCAGCGCTTCATAGCAGCGCCAGCGCTGAGAGAGTCAAAGACTCTGAGGCAGCGCTCACGTACAAAGTACATGAGCACTAGCGTTTAGAGCGCTACACTCTAAGCAGCGCACTACGTACAAAGCACGTAAGCGCTAGCGCTAAGAGCGCTGCACTCTAAGCAGCACACTACGTGCAAAGCACGTAAGCGCTAGCGCTAAGAGCGCTGCACTCTAAGCAGCACACTACGTGCAAAGCACGTAAGTGCTAGCGCTATGTGCGCTGCATTCTATGCAGCGTACCACGTGAAAAGCATGGGAGCGCTAGCGCTGGAACTAAATGTTCCCAACTGTTGGATCAAAGATCCAACGAACATGATTAAAAATCATCAATTGATCAAAATAAAATTCTGTTAAGGAAAAATTCCTCAAAATCTTTCCAAACAAAAAGATTGTACTCTGTAAATCAGACCATCGTCGGATCAATGATCCAATGGTGATTAAAAATCACTAAAATACAGAATAAATTCTGTGTGGGGAAGATTTCCCAATCTTGTTAAAAATAAGAAGATTGGCTTCTATATATCATAAGCCCTTGGATCAAAGATCCAATGATGGGAAAATCCCTAAATCAATTGGAGAAAAGATCTCCTTAACCGATTGAACAAATCAGCTCGCCCTATATAAAGGCCCCAAGACTTCAAGTCTCAGATATAGAAAAACATAGAGAGGAACCCCCCAATAAATTTTGAGAAATCTCAGAAAGAAGAGTAAGCTCTCGGTAGAAGGAGAAAATTCTCTTCAAGGTAAAAAGAACAGAAAGACGAAATCGTCTCATATCAAAAGAAGAATTCACTTCTTTTCTTTAAGATCATAGATCTATAAGATCAAGATCTTGCACAAAGAGATTAAAGTATCTCATCACAAAGAATAAGAGGAAGAAATTAACCTTTTTCAGATCATAGTTGTATAAGACAAATTGTTTTTCAGAGATCATGAACATCTCATTATAAAAGGGGGGAAGAATAATTCAATTCTCTTTGATCACAGATCCATAAAGGCAAAGTCTTTCACAAGATTAAGAGATTGAAACAACTCATATAAAATAAGAACTTTGTTCTTAGAACCTTGAGACAAAGTCTCTTATAAAAAGAGAATTTAATTCTCAGGGCGCAAACTGATCTAAGTTGCATAAATTGTATAGCACTCCAAATATTGCGCACTGCGCTCCAAATATAGCGCACTGTGCACTCCAAATATAAAATGATCTAAGTTGCATAAAATGATCTTAAAACCTTAGCACTCCAAATATAGCGCACTGCGCTCATTGACTGGTGCTCAGCGCCAAGCGCGCCACGTGCTCCTCACGTGTGCGCTGCTTAACAGAAGCGCTTTAGGCCTCCACATCAAGTGCAAAGCACTGCAGCGTCTCAGTGCTCCAAATATAGCGCACTGCGCTCATTAACTGGCGCTAGTGCCAAGCGCGCCACATGTTTCTCACATGTACGCTGATAGAACATAAATTGTTCTTTAATAAAGCCCTAGAGCTATGATGAATTCTCAGCATTCTAGAAAAGACAAAAAATGTCAGAAGCTCAAATCAATGCTCAGCATTGTCAAATTTTTAACATTTTAACTGAATGGGCCGAGCCCAAAGCGGCCACAGAACCCTCATTCAGATTAACTGAGCCCATATGCTCATAAATCTCAGATCTTAGTTCTAATTGGACTACAGATCTCCCAACCAAAATTGGTTTAAGGGTACATCTCTTTACTCCTCTGATATTTGTCGTTGTAATCCTTCAACGTCTTCAGAGAGGTGACGGGTCCCAACAACCATACATTCCATAGACTATGACGTCTTTAAACTGGACTGTGGGGTCCTTAAACCCATGGACTATGATGTCCTTAACCTTGGACTATGGGGTCCTTAAACTCATGGACTATGATTTCCTTAACCTTGGACTGTGGGGTCCTTAAACCCATGGACTATGATGTCCTTAACCTTAGACCGTAATGTCTTTAAACTAATTATGGACTGCAAAGTCCCTACACTAAACAATAGAGCCCAAATGCTCTTTTGTTGAATCTAAACGATCCCGTTAAGTTGATCTTAGCCTAAAATTAGACTAACGTATCCTTAATAAACGTTTAAGTTGATCTTAGTCTCAAATGAGAACAACGTATCCTTAAACCCAAGCCCAAACCCAAATCTAAGAAGATACGGATTTGGACTAATCCACGCCCTACGGGCGACAACATAAATTAGTCTCTGTATACAATCCACGGGTAACCGAAAACAAAACAAACATCCACGACACGAAGTGACCATCTGGAAAAGGAGAAAGTGGTTACCGCGATGCGGTAGCATAATTTACTGCAGGGGCTTGCGCCTGCAGGGAAGAGCGTCCCTACAATCAAAAACCCTTAATGAGGGGAAATCTGACGAAGTCTGCTAAATCGGCCACATCCATCTAAACCTTCGATATACGGTGCCATAAATCAACTTGGCATCTTCGGAGAGGTGGATGGATAGCACCAAATAGCATCTGCCCTCGAAGTTCAGGTCGGATGTCCCAACGTCCCGGTCACGTCTTTCGGCGGAGAACAGATTCTGGTACGCTCGGTAGGACCTTTTCCTCTTTCTGCTGCACACTTCGCTTGTCGTATTTCGTGAACGAATCGCGGTTTGACATGGTTGCCCCTGGATTCGAGGTACTAAGATTTGGTGTCATGCTCCATGCAGAAAACAGAATATCAATGGCTTCAAACTGCACTAACTGCAACTGCAACTCTCGCTCTGTCCCGTCCCGAGGAGTGACATACGGGCCGCAAGCGGCCACCATCTTCGCTATGCCAGTGGAACAGGTGACTCAAGCCACCACTGGATTGTTCTTTGGGACCATGCTCCCTCCGACGAGCTTCAGCGCTCCTGTACCATTGCAAGAAGTTCAGAAGAAGTCGGTCTTTGATCGACTTACCACTACTGCGGTCCTTCTTAACAGGTCGCCCAAACCAAGCGCCTCAGTTTTCAGCAGACTGGGCGAAAGCTCCAACGGGCCCGTGAAGAAGCCCGCAATACCAGAAGGCGTTATCCCGAAGCGGATAGCCATTCCTACTTGTGAAGTCATGAAGGCTGTTTCCCTGTTCGAAAGTTGGCCTTTGCAAGACTGACTACCCTCTCTCAACGGGTGTCAGTCTTCGACAGGCTAGCACCAATAACACTCTCTCCTCAAAGCAGAGGGAATGAAGAGGTGATCCCGGTTGCACGACATGCTCGACGTCGCCACTGGCGCCAAGTGAGGAAAGCTGGGGCAATTCCCCTTCCAGATTGACTCCGTTAGCTCCAATGGTGGAAGTTGATGCTGTTGTTCCAACTGGGAACATCTTTGAACTAGTTAACAGGGTACGTAGGAATTCATCAACTGCTGTACTGAAAAGATCTCCTCCACTTATGGAGAATGCCCTAAAGGCGAAGATGGAACAGCCCTCTCAGCGGCTGTCCTCTAAAATTTATAAAGTGTGGCGACAGGTCCAGGACTCCGTGATAGATCAAGACTATCCCCGCTGATAGAAAAAGATGAAGGTTCGGCAAGAAGAGAACCACCCTTTCAAGCCATAGAAGGCGACAGCTACTTGGGTGCCCACTGCAACGGCCCCCTCAACTTTGACTGCTCACAAGAGGAGAAAAATAGAGAAAATCCTGGTGTCTATGGCGAATCGCAAGAACATTGAATCTAAACGTCCCAAGTCTGGGGGAATGGTGGTACATTCTTTCTATATGGCATCCAGGAAAGAGGATAACTGTATCTCTACGGGCCATCGACCACTCACCAGATCTGTGATAAAGGCCTAGGAGCAACAAAAGAAGCTCCAGGAAATGTTGACGCAAATGGCCGTACTCACAGGGCCAAAAGAAAGCCCGGAAACGTCATCGGAGCAACGTCAAGAACAAGAAACTGATGCTGAGTTCCTTCGCAGAATTCTCGAAAAGAAGGACAAAGAGGCAGCGGAACAAGCTGCCAACATAAAACGAATAGCGTTCTTATTCCAAGACATGGATCGGGATGATATTACGACCGGATCCTCCAACTGAAGATCCTCCGATTATCCTTGAAGACGACCGAGCGGAGATATCAAACCCTCTTCCGGCTTGTTCAGCAGCCAAAGAGGAGACCATCTCAAAATCTGCCCTAGATGATTACATCGCTCAGCATATAAGAGTTCATCAGGCGAATGAAGCGGCTGGGCAAATTGGTAAGACTGGTCGCCCTATCCGGGTTGGTACAACCAGATAAAGTACTCGCCGGGATACACAATCCCCAAATTCCACGTGTATAAGGGGACGGGGAATCTACACCAGCACGTTGCTCAATTCAGGACTCTGTGTAGCAATATTGGAGGCAACGACAAACTGTTGCTTCGCCAATTGGTTGACAGCTTGTTAGAGACAACATTTGAGTGGTCTTCCGAGCTCCCTAATGACTCCGTTAAGATGTTTGCAGAAATGGAGTTACTCCTTACACAGAGGTTCGCAAGCGCTAGCGAACGCACACCAATCACCGCATTAATTAACGCCCGAGTAAAGACAGGCGAAACATGGGTGCAATACGCGATACGGTGGCGGAATCTATGGTCGAAGTGCAAACAACGCATCGAAAAGGCTCCTGCGGTAGGTATGTTCGTGGGTACTCTCGACCCTCAGGCGACTATATCTCAATTCATGATTTTCTTCAAGCCAACTATTTTTCAGGCCTTGATTGACGAGCTAGCCCAAATGGATCAGATGGGTCATAGACCATCTCCTTCGAAGATGGAATCTCGGAATGAAAAAGGGAAAGGGAAAGCGACCTTCGTCGCCAATGCTCAACAGCAGCCCAGTGGTCCGAAACCAACTGATCGCCAAGACGAGAAATGACGATTCTTTAATGAGAAAATGAAGCGCCCTTATTCGTTTCCCTGGGATAAAACGAGGAGATTGTTTGAACTAGCGGTGCGAAAAAGGATCATTAATTTGCCGAATCTAAAACGCCCATTGCAACCCGGTGAGGCTAATAATCTCAATTATTGCCTCTATCACCAAGCGATAGGCCATCCAATTGAAAATTGCTTCGTCTTTAAAGGCTAGATTGAAGACCAATACCAACAGGGCAAATTCGCACTGTCCGAGAATTGGAAAGTAAGCCTGCCTCAACCGCACGCTCTTAAAAGGGGGGACAAACTGGGGGCATTGTGATCATTCATAGTGAAAGTCCCACAGACCGAAACGTCCTTAAACTAACGATGGACCACTATATCCTAAAACTAACAATGGACCGAAACGTCCTTAAACTAACGATGGACCTAAACGTCCTTAAACTAACGATGGACCTCTAGGTCCTAAAACTGGCTGCGGACCGAAACGTCCTTAAACTAACAATGGACCACTATGTCCTAAAACTGGCTATTGACCGGGACGTTTATAAACTACTATGGACCGCAGCATCCCAAGGCTGACAAAAAAAAGGTACGTCTACAAGCAAAATGGGCACGGATGAAAACCCAAAAGGGCTCCGTGAGTAAAAATAGCAGGGCTACCCGCGAGTTTGTGAAAACCCGAAAGGGCGCAATCTCGTTAAAAGACACTTCCAAGGTCCTCTCGACCTTGTGAGGAGAAAATACTTGCGTATGATCCTTACGATTCACAAGGGAGCAACACACTTAGGGATCCCCACGATTCCTAAGGAGAAATTACACTTGCGAGATCCCCACGACTCATAAGGAGAACTCTCTTATGAGACCTTCACGGCTCATAAGATTCAAAAGCCTTAAGCTACAGGGATCTGAACCTGTTCTTAAGCCATCACAATCTCTAATGCTGCCCTACAAGCGGTTCAATATTGACCCTTGTATACAATCCACGGGCACGAATAAATATTTTCCTAACAAAGTTCCACCCGCGACTAGGGATATGTTCACACAGTGGATAACCCTTGTAAGTCCTCTAGACTTATAAGGAGAAAACACTCTTATAAGATCCTTACGACTTATAAGAGAGCATGCACTTAAGAATCCTCACGATTCTTAAGGAGAAAACGCATTTACGAGATCCTCATGACTCGTGGGGAGGAATACCTTTATGAGACCCTTACGGCTCGTAAAGTTAAAAGCCTTAGTCGACAGGATCCTAACCCGGTTCGCTAAGCCACCTTTGTTCGACATCGATGAAGGCAAATGATGATTCACCCCTGGCAATATCCCAGTTGTAGCGATGCTGATGCCTAAATCGGTATCAAATTCCAAACTCGCAGTGAAAAGTCAGCGAGCCACAAATGCATATGAAATAGCTAAAATGATGGGGCAACTTGCAATAAAATCAGCAAGTAAAATATATGCATACAAAATAGCCGAAATGGTTGGGCAACTCGCAATAAAAAGAAGCGAGTAAATAAAACAAATAGCCGAAATGATTGGGCACCGTGAAAAATAGCCGAAATGATTAGGCAATCGCGACTTTCGCATATAAAAGCTGAAATGATAGAGTATCGCGGAAAGAAAAAAATATATAAAATGAAACTCTTGCCTTACAAGTGAGATCACATCTATCTCTGTATACAATCCAGGGGCACAAACAAAAAGGGAACCATACCTTCCCACCAGGCTCCATCAGAAAGAGAGCCAAGTCTCAACGACCATATCTACAGCCTAGAGACCCACAACAGTGTTCCTCCTCAGTCCAGCAGGATGCAACAATGAACCTTGGAGCCATGGCAAAGTCTCTGTTCCAAACCTCGATGGTTCACAGACAATCGAGAGAGCAAATCCTGGTCCCGAAGAACACGGCTAATGTCAATCCTGACCCCGTAGGAAATGCCCAGAGCACATCCTGGTCCCGAAGAACACGGCTAATGTCAATCCTGACCCCGTGGGAAGCGTCCAGAGCAAATCCTGGTCCCGAAGAACACGGCTAATGTCAATCCTGACCTCGTAGGAAGCGCCCAGAGAAAATCCTGGTCCCGTAGAACATGGCTAATGTCAATCCTAACCCCGTGGGAAGCGCCCAGAGCACCTCCTGGTCCTGTAGAACACGGCTAATGTCAATCTTGACCCCGTGCGAAATGCCCAGAGCACCTCCTAGTCCCGAAGAACACGGCTAATGTCAATCCTGACCCCGTAGGAACGCCCAGAGCAAATCCTAGTCCCGAAGAACACGGCTAATGTCAATCCTGACCCATGGAAAGTACCCAGAGCAAATCCTGGTCCCGAAGAACACGGCTAATGTTAATCCCGACCCCGTGGGAAGCGCCCAGAGCACCTCCTGGTCCCGTAGAACACGGCTAATGTCAATCCTGACCCTGTGAAATACGGATAAAGTCAACCCTTGACCCCGTGAAATGCGGATAAGGTCAACCCCTGACTCTGTGAAATGCGGAAAGGTCAACCCCTGACCCCGTGAAATGCGGATAAGGTCAACCCCCTGACCCCGTAAAATGCGGATAAAGTCAACCCCTGACCCTGTGGATAAGGTCAACCCCTGACTCCGTGAAATGCGGATAAAGTCAACCCCTGACCCCGTGAAATACAGATAAGGTCAACCCCTGACTCCGTGAAATGTGGATAAAGTCAACCCTCGACTTCCCCGTCAAAGCAATTCTTTTATTCAGGAGCAAGTCAACTCATCAATCACTTACGGGTCCTCTCGACTTGTAAGGAGGAAAATTCTCTTGGGAGATCTTTACGAATCTCAAAAGAAAACGCACTTAGGAATCCACACGATTCCTAAGGAGAAACCACACCTACGAGATCCTCTCGACTCGTAAGGGAGAAAAGTCTTTATGAGACCCTCACGGCTCATAAAGTTGAAAAGTCTTAGGTGACAGATCCTAACCCTGTCTCTCAAGCCATCATTGCCTCGCAGAAAGGTTAAGGTAGATTTTCTATAGGCCACACTCTCCGACAAGAAAGGAAACAATCACTTACGAGTCCTCTCGACTTGTAAGTAGAAAATTCTCTTGGGAGATCCTTACGACTCTCAAGAGAAAACACACTTAGGAATTCTCACGATTCATAAGAAGAAAATACACCTACGAGATCCTCTCGACTAGTAGGGAGAAAAGTCTTTATGAGACCCTTACGACTCATAAAGTTGACAAGTCTTGGGCAAGCAGAACTGACCCTGTTTCCTAAGCCATTGTTACCCGGCAAAGAGTCCAAGATGGACCGTCATTTACTATCTATAGGCCACACTTGATAAAATCGCATGGCAACGACACACCAAAGTGAAGAAAGCAACAATAGAACAAAAAAATGTGTATCTTTTATTCATGAATTCAATGGAGTACAAGTTGAATCATATGAAAGAATAAAAAATGGATACATGTCATTCAAAGATTACAAGAATTCAAACTATGCAAAATGGCTACTGAGAAGGAATTCAATGCACTCCTTTCAGCGCCTTCTTATGATCAGTCGCCGCGGCCAGCTCCGCTTCAATTCGAGCCCTTTGCTGCAAGCATGATGAAATATTCTCATCGATTTCCCGTTGGGCAGCTTTGCGACTCTGTGTAACCCTCTTAATAGAGTAGAGCTTCCACCTCAATACCAGCCCGTCCAAGATACATTGCTGCAAGTTGTCAAAAACAGCTCTCAGTTGCGCGACATTCGCTTCAACTTGGGCGCGCAGCCGAGCAGATTCACCTGAAGCCTCCTCGCATTCCTTCTGCCTCAAGATCCCTTCTTCTTCGAAATGGCAGAGGAAGGACACGCTCTGCTCAAGCTACGCAGCCCGCTGGGAGTTCAAAGCCTGAATCTCAGGAGCAGGACGCCTAAGCTCAAACTCATGTAGGCGGGCCTCAATCTTCCTGCAGTCGTTAACCCAAGACTCAAAGACGCCTTCATTATGGAAGTTCACAAGTATCGCCAGCATTGGATTAACCTCGGCAGTGAAATCTGCAGTGAATATAGGGGCCTCCGCGTCAAGCTCCTCGATGTAATCGATCAACATACGCAGACTGGTCACAGCGCCTTTTGAAGTTGGACGTCTGGAAAAGGGCCCTGCTGGCATTATGATTCGAGACTCGAACGGAGCTGGAGTCGATGTCACCGCTGCAAAACAAATCATAGTCAAATGATGGCTCAAGAAATAGAGGAAATACACGAACAATAGAGTTAATATACCGGCTGCAACAGAGGGCAGAGCTCAGAGTACCGGTGGCGCGACGATACCCTCGTCCCCTCCTTCAATTTGTAAGGCTACAAGTAATGCAGAGAGGAATTAGCAATGACATGGCTGCCCGTTAAAGAAAAGAAAAGACGTCGGTTAGAAAAGTTACTCACTAACACCAGTGGGCGGACTAATCTCCGACTAGAAGGAGAAGTGCGGGTTCAGCACCTGATACAAGTGATCAAAGAGAACTCCTACAAGATTACGATGATACATAGTCAGTATACAGAAGATGCTGTCCCTGATTTAAATTAATCACTAACCCATACCTTCCAGCATTTGAGAGGAGATAAGAGGAGACGAAAGGGCAGTGACCGTCAAAACAGTAGCTGGTTGTGCTTTTTCATGGGTCGCGACCTTAGTGCTCACCACACCTACATTTGAGAGGAACAAAATATCATAAAAAATGATCCCAAAATGAAAAGAATGCAGAGACCCATGGCCTACCAGACAGGTCATCAGCCAAGACGGTGATGGAAGCATCGCCAAGCATCATGACTTCCTCGATCTCATTCGAGGGGATGGTTTCACCGCCCGTGGCTTCATCCCCTGATTCCACGAGGGCCGTCGTGACACTCGCAATACCAGGATATGGCAGGGAACCACAGGTGGAAAGAGCGGCAATTGGAGCGGTCCCGGTCTCCTGAGAAAGAGTAGCTACTTCGGGCTCAGTAGTTGCTGTCATCTCTCCTGCCACCTTCTCACCCGGACTTAGCCCTACAGGATAGGGTATATAAGAATCTAAAGATTAAAACTTTGATAAAAAGACCCAGTGTTACGTTACCTTCGGTCGGTCTTTCAATTGCTTTCCGAGCCACACGTGCCGCCTGTCTGTGAGTGGTAGACAGGGTGACTGGAGCACCCTCTGAAGAAGCAGGGACGGGGAAGCAACGCTCAAGCCTGCACCCGCGGCCAAGGCGGCGTTACGTCCTCTTGCTGCACGCCTCTTGCTGCATGCCTCTTGCGCTTCCTTTTTGCCTGGGTCGTGAGAGCTGATCTTCTTAGGACCTCCGTCAAGGAGACGTCATCGTCCGTGCCAGGAGCTACCTCTGGAGCCGTTGTGGAGTCCGTCATCGGTTGCTTAAGTGAAGCTTCTTTCGGCAATACTGGTGGAGCTGGGACTTCGGTAGTTGGCCTTGGAAGCATCTCCGCACCGCCTTACGAAGTCGGTACTGCACTCGGGATAACCTGAGTAGAGGTAGTCCCTACAATAAGATGGGAAAAGAAGAGTTAGTTTACCCATAAAAACAGGGAATAAGGACATAATGAGTCGAAATATACCAAGGCCCAACGAAGCGCGAAGCCTCTCTTCCTCCTCAAAAGTCTTGAGGGAAGCCGCGAGAGCCTCTTCAGTGGAAATACCTGTTAAAGAAGGAGTGTCAGTCAAAACATGATAATAAAAACATAACAGCGAAAAGATACAACTGAAGTCTACCTGACTGCGTAAGGATGACCAGTCCTGCTTGGTGGTTAGCTAGTCTCTCGGAAGCTGTGATGGCAGCCTCCAGATTAGTATCATCCGGTGCCATAAATAAACCCTCGTTGGTCCCCTATTCGCTTAAGCCTTCGCTATAAGGAGCATGGGGCTCCTGGCCGAATACAACATCCCTAGAAAGAATCGACTTTTTCTTCTTCTTCTTCTACGAGCGAGTAACGGTCGCTGGTAACACAAACTTGCGCTTAGCGGGAAACTTTGGGCGGCGAGTCCCGATCTCCGCACCCAAGCCAGACTTAGGAGACGCCACAGCTGCCACTTCAATGGGAGCACACGGTAGCGGTAGCTCAGGCATATCACGCGGAACCACAGAGCAACCGCTTCTCTTAAGGGAGGACGGACAATGGTCCGTCGCTTCAGAGGAACATTTGGATTACCAGCCAACGCTGCACCCTTGCGATCAAGCATCAATCTTTTTTCCTCTCTAATGACGGCACCCATCGAATGTTGATACCATGCCACATACACTTTCAAGGCCTTCAGAACGCAGCTCGGTTCACTAATGAAAAAGTTAGACCCTGTGTTTAGGCGTATAAAATGATGCAGCACGCTTCGGATACCCTCTTCAGTAGCAGCTGGTTCTGCCAAGAAAGCCTCAAGCGGGACTCCCTGATTATAGCTTAACTGCTGGGCAAAATGATGCGGGTTATATCTCATAAACAATGCCGAATCATTCTGCCTAAATACAAGAAAACCCGGCCTGATGGGTTATATCTCCCGAGCTTTCAAGACAGAGGCCCCATCTTTAAAAATGTCCTACAATGGCAGCACCGTTTTCGCGGATTCCTGGCCGATGGTTAAAATTTTTATGGTGAAGGACATACCATCTCCAACTGTGCATGGATGAAAGAGCAAACCCCTAGCTTCCCGCGGTGTCGGATTTACGATGGATGTGTCGACTAGCTACATGATCCGAGGGAACTTACATCCGTCATAAAAAGAAGTCCTTCTGTGGATGCAGAAGACGCAAAGCACGTGCAACTCGAGCCACGAGGTGAAATAATGCATTGAGAAGTTGGCAGGCTGCATCCCTGGCTCAGTTGTATCCGCTGCCAAGCTGAGACCGTGATACAAATGGGATAACCCAACGATCCCGACGGCCACTTGTATCCCAGCAACCATTCGTTGAGCTGGATAAAAAACGGACGGCCTCATATGGCGAGGGTGCAACGGAAGTGCAAACTAGCTCAGCCATAACCTGAGAAACCCTAAAAAGAACGTTTCTTTGTCCATCTCAGGAGCTGCCAGCTATGCAAAAGGGACGACCAGGGTGCCGGGGAGAAAGAAATTCTTCTGATCCGCCTCTGCCGTCGGTAGGTTGCTCAAACCTAAGCCAAAAGGATCATTAATTTTGGCGAACTTCGTAGCTTCCTTCAACAGTAGTTCCGTACGGAGAAATCAGGCGATAAAATCGGTGAAATTAACCCCGCGGCCTCCGGATTCAATAAAGAGGCTTTCATAGATATTCAACACCTTTATCAAACTTGGGAATTGGTGTTAAATGGCGTTCTCTGGGATGAGACCCATTACCACTGATTTGGTGGCAAAAATATACTCATTCGGAGGAAGCAGCTCCTCGTAATGACCTCGGCAAATTCTTCTAAAGAAATGGAGACTTCTCGATCCAATAAGAGGAAGGTATGGGTCGGAATGTTCCAATGCTCCAAAAATGCCTTGACCCACCATGTAAAAGGTGCAGAATACTGGAACAAAGAAGCATAGATAGCAGGGTACAATCCGAGCCTTAGCAGCTATGACTTCTTCGCCGATAAGATGTATCGGGCCCACTGCAGATATCCGGCTGGGTGACAGAGAGTTAATCCGATGTTGTATGGCTGTATTCAAGGGTGTGACTCACCCTGACATATGCACCGCCCTAGAGTGTCCAAAGCCACCGGCGGCTCCACGGGTATTGCGGCCATAGAAGACCGAAGGAGACCTTCTGAAGTCCAATTCACCTCCTCCACAGTATAGTTTATCGGGGGTGCATCTGCATAAAGGATCGCCGAAATAGGATCTGAAGGTGTCGTGCAAGAAAAGCTCCACCGACCCCTGATGATTTGGTTGTACCATGTTCCCCATAGATGAAGATTCTTGTGCTCCGGGTCATGGTCATTAATCAGCGCAAAAACCTCTCAGTCTACGGGCGCTTCGGGGAATCCGCCTTCCGAACGGACTAACAGGAAGGAAGTGTCGAAAGTCCCTGCGCGGAAAAGAACAAATTTTCAGCCGCCAATGCTACAGTTTAAGTTCTGTCACTAGGTACTTTAAATCTGTACCACACTGCAATGTAGTGAAAAGGGACCAAAGGGGACCCACATAATCTAGATGACAGTTCATCATTAATAATGCAGTCTCATCATTTGATGAGACTGTCATTGAATGAGGAAATCCTCAATTGATTCTCATTCAATGAGAACCCCTCAGGCAGTGGAGTAAATCTCCCCTTGAGAGCAGTGCTTTTCAACAGAGTGACATCTATCAGCTCTAATGATGAAGGAGTAAAATTCCTCAAGAAAATTCTAAAAAGCCTTGCTCTGTAAAAATGATGGAATAACCCATCGGAGAACTTAAAGTAAAGTTTTAATGGAATAAAATTCCATGATCTTCAAGATCCATGAACAAACTCTTAAGAGTTCTTTATGAAAGATCTATATGATTTGAAAAGAGCAAAGCTCTGTTAATGGGTTAAGAAACCCTGAAAAAGACCTCTTAAGATCTAAAGATCTGAGAGCAAAACTCTGTTGAGAAACCCTACAAAGGTTTTCTTGAAGATCTATGATCTAAAAAGAGCAAAGCTTCGTTAATGGGTTAAGAAACCCCAAGAAAGATCTCTTTAGATCTATAATTCTAAGAGAGCAAAGCTTTGTTAATGAAAGCCTAAAAGGGTTTTCTTTAGAACAAAGATCTATGAAGAGCAAAGCTCTGTTAATAGGTGAAACCTTAGATTCTTAAATAATTCTTTAAAAATTTAATCTTTACCTAAAATTGGACAGAGTTCTGTCCTTAAAGAAGTTCTTAAAACAGAAAGCTATGCTCTAAAGGAGAAATTGATTATCAGAAAACAAGAAAGAAGATGAACAGAAATCATCTCAAGGGACAAAGGTCCTATTTATAGGCGCTGGGAGCCGTTTCAACTTCTAAGTTGATCCAATGGCAGATATGCTGCCACCGCTGCACTCATGTGTGGGCCATGTAAACGCAACGGTGGGGGGAGGAATTTGTTTCTCCCAATCAGAGCAAATCTCTGTTCAAAATTTCAAATTTTGAAATAAAGCAGCGCTTCATAGCAGCACCAGCGCTGAGAGAGTCAAAGACTCTGAGGCAGCACTCACGTGCAAAGTACTGAGCGCTAGCGCTAAGAGCGCTGCACTGAGCGCTAGCGCTAAGAGCGCTGCACTCTAAGCAGCGCACTACGTGCAAAGTACGTAAGCGCTAGCGCTAAGAGCACTGCACTCTAAGAAGCGCACTACGTGCAAAGCACGTAAGCGCTAGTGCTATGTGCGTTGCATTCTAAGCAGCGCACCACGTGCAAAGCATGGGAGCGCTAGCGCTGGAACTAAATGTTCCCAACCGTTATATCAAAAATCCAACGAACATGATTAAAAATTATCAATTGATCAGAATAAAATTCTGTTAAGGAAAGATTCCTCAAAATCTTTCCAAAAAAAAGATTGTGCTCTGTAAATCAGAGCACCATCGGATCAATGATCCAATGGTGATTAAAAATCACTAAAATACAGAATAAATTTTGTATGGAAAAATATTTCCCAATCTTGTTAAAAATAAGAAGATTGCCTTCTGTAAATCAGAAGCCCTTAGATCAAATATCTAACGATGGTAAAATCCCCAAATCAATTGGAGGAAAGATCTCCTTAACCGATTGAACAAATCAACTCGCTCTATATAAAAGCCCAAAGACTTCAAGTCTCAGATATATACAAACATAGAGAGGAACCCCTCCATAAACTTTGAGAAATCTCATAAAGAAGAGAAAGCTCTCGGTTGAAGGAGAAAATTCTCTTCAAGGCAAAAAGAGCAGAAAGACGAAATCGTTTCATATCTAAAGAAGAATTCACTTCTTTTCTTTAAGATCATAGATCTATAAGATCAAGATCTTGCACAAAGAGATTAAAGTATCTCATCACAAAGAATAAGAGGAAGAAATTAACCTTTTTCAGATCATAGATTTATAAGAAAAATTGTCTTTCAGAGATCATGAACATCTCATTATAAAATGGGGGAAGAATAATTCAATTCTCTTTGATCACAGATCCATAAAGGCAAAGCCTTTCACCAAAATAAGAGATTGAAATATCTCCTATAAACTAAGTATTTTGTTCTTAGAACCTTGAGACAAAGTTTTTTATAAAAAGAGAATTTAATTCTCAGGGCGCAAACTGATCTAAATTGCATAAATTGTATAGCACTCCAAATATAGCGCACTGCGCTCCAAATATAGCGCACTGTGCTTTAGCACAACGCTCCAAATATAAACTGATCTAAGTTGCTTAAATTGATCTTAGAACCTTAGCACTCCAAATATAGCGCATTGCGCTCATTGACTGGCGCTCAGTGCCAAGCATGCCACATGCTCCTCACGTGTGCGCTCTTAACAGAAGCGCATCAGCACTCCACATATAGTGCAAAGCGCTGCAGCGCCTCAGCGCTCCAAATATAGCACACTGCGCTCATTAACTGGTGCTAGCGCTAAGCGCGCCACATATTTCTCACGTGTGCTCTGATAGAACATAAATTGTTCTTTAATAAAGCCCTTGAGCTATGATGAATGCTCAGCATTCCATAAAAGACAAAAATTGTCAGAAGCTTAAATCAATACTGCAAATGTTTAACATTTTAACTGAATGCGCCGAGCCCAAAATGGCTACAGAACCCTCATTCAGATTAACTAAGCCCATATGCTCATAAATTTCAGATCTTAGTCCCAATTGGACTACAGATCTCCCAACCAAAATTGATTCAAGGGTACATCTATTTACTTCTCTGATATTTGTCGTTGTAATCCTTCAACGTCTTTAGAGAGGTGACGGGTCCCAACAACCATACATTCCATAGACTATGACGTCTTTAAAATGGACTGTGGGGTCCTTAAACCCATGGACTATGATCTCCTTAACCTTGAACTGTGGGGTCCTTAAACTCATGGACTATGATGTCCTTAACCTTGGACTGTGGGGTCCTTAAACTCATGGACTATGATGTTCTTAGCCTTGGACCGTGGGGTCCTAAAACCCATGGACTATGATTTCCTTAACCTTGGACCGTAATGTCCTTAAACTAATTATGGACAGCAAAGTCCCTAAACTAAACAATAGAGCCCAAATGCTCTTTTGTTGGATCTAAACGATCCCGTTAAGTTGATCTTAGCCTAAAATTAGACTAACGTATCCTTAAAAAACGCTTAAGTTGATCTTAGTCTCAAATGAGACCAACGTATCCTTAAACCCAACCCCAAACCTAAATATAAGAAGATACGGATTTGGACTAATCCACGCCCTACGGGCGACAACATAAATTAGTCTCCGTATACAATCCATGGGCAACCAAAAACAAAACAAACACCAACAACACGAAGTGACCATCTGGAGAAGGAGAAAGTGGTTACCGCGATACGGTAGCATAATTAACTGCAGGGGCTTGCGCCTGCAGGGAAGAGCGTCCCCACAATCAAAAACCCCTCAACAAGAGCGAATCTGAAGAAGTCTGCTACATCGGCCGCATTCGTCTAAATCTTCGATATACGGTGCCATAAATCAACTTGGTATATTCGGAGAGGTGGACGGATAGCAACAAATAACATCTGCCTTCGAAGTTCAGGCCAGACGTCCTAACATCCCGGTCACATCCTTCGGCGGAGAACATACTTTCTTGCTCTACATGATAGTATGCTATCTGGTTACTCTTTATCTTAACATGTACACTGATTGTCTCTCTGTTACATGTTGGTAAAGCCCTTAGGATGTGTACTTGACTACCTGGATTATGATGCGGATCATACTAGTGGGACAAAGAAAGTCCGTGAGTACATCCTTTAATGTCCCTAGTCGTTGGTGTATCAAGACGGGGCCTCGATATACCAGAGTAGACTAGTGTATACCTTCTCGACCCATGTAGATAGGCAATAGATGATCCAATATCCATTGGTGTTTGACATCAGAGATGATATACGGGTGGTCAGTGGTGACCGGGTACACTGGACGGACTCGCCGAGAACTCCTAGATGGTATTATACCTCACGTCAGATGGCAGTTCTCTGGTGACACTGGTACAGGTTAGTCTATCGACCCGAGATCGTCATAGACTCTTGTGTGATTCCCACCGTGCTTTGATTTCCATCTTACCACGTTTAAGAGAACGTGCAAAACGGTGGTTTTTGGGTACAGTCCAGAGTCACATGGAGGCAATGAGCGATAGGAGGGGATTTCGTCTCTCCCGGTATTGGAGGTTGATGTTGTGCTGTGCTCGATTAGCCATAACAAGAAGTCCCTGGCCAGGGCTGTTTCTGAGATTTACTGGTAAGTGTTATCAGTAGTTTTTCAACCAGTTATGAGCCTCACATCGACATGACTTATAAGGCTATTGGGATTTGACGTTTACCACTCCCAGGCGAGATATACGACATATCTGACGAAGAGACTGGACTGTAAGGTAGTGTTACTGTTTGGATTTGCAGGAGTATGAGTAGGCTTGCTTGTTGATCTTCCGATCGCTCAATACCCGGATGGCCGTTACGTTTAGCGGACCGCTTGCAGCTTCTGGGTGTTTGATATGATCATCACCTACTGCCGACGTATTGACGAGTCTTTAGATTCTTACATAGAGGTTTCCTGGTTCATGCGAAATGGAGTAGGAGCACATATGTGATAGGTACGAGACCGAGATTAATGCGCGTATGTGATACCGCATTCTATTTTTCGTGATATGTGACATCGGTCGGTTATATGTGATATAGCCGGCTTATCGGATCAAGTGTTGATTCGATAAGTTGTTTCATTTGATATTAGTCGGTTATATGTGATATAGCCAGATTATTAAATCAAGTGTTGATTTAATAATTTAATGTATAATTATATATTTGATATACTAGATTACATTAACTAATATAAGCCCACTTAAACATTTCTTTTTCTCACTTGTGTGTGTGTGTGTGTGTGTGTGTGTGTGTGTGTGTGTGATATATATTAATGTATAACTATTGTGTCATGCTTGATGCCGCATGAAACATGGGTGTATGGGATTTACACCATACTTATAATAATGTGGGGGTCTTGTTTATTTAAATTAAATCAAAATTAGTGGTAATTAGTCACATGGTTGAAGCTTGTAGAAGTTTGTGGAACCATTGACCAAGTCCACTCATTTTGTTTTACTTGAAGATATTTATCAACCCAACCATTATTGTTAACCTATGGTTTATTCTCTACATGAGTTAGTGCATGACACTAACTTACCCATGGTTGCTATTCTCACCTCAAGAGTTCATTCTCTCATCTTTATCTTTAGCTTCTTCTTCATGAGAAAAAACTTGCTAGCTTTTCTCAAGGTGAGAAAATATTGTGAGAAAAACAAATCTAAAATGAGCTCATTTCCTACTTCATCATCCTCTACTATTAGCCATTTAGTTTAGGGTGTTTGCTTCACTAATTTCACCATTAGTGAAGAGGTAGCATGAGCTTGTGTCTCCTCGACGTAGATCATCTTCGGCTTCAAAGACATTGAGCAAGGCCGTTCATTTCTTCAAGTGAACCCTTTCAAGAGTCCGGGAGTTCAATACTTGGAGCGAAGGGACTACTACACGGAGCATTAGAAGTGAAGGACCAGTCTACAAAGGTTGTATTCCCATTCACTTAGATGTAAAGTTGTTTACATATGTTTTCGTCGGATTTTCTAGTAAAGATTCTAGGGTTAGGGTTTGCTAGAACGGCAAATTTTTGAAATTGGCATGGACGTTGCCTCCCGAAAGCTTGCTGCCGCCCTTGGGAATCCTACAAGTGGATCTTCAAAAAGAAGATCGGTGCAGATGGACAGATGGAAACCTATACGGATAGACTTGTTGCAAAAGGTTTTCGTTAAAGACCAGTAGTGGACTATGACGAAACCTTTTCTCCAGTGGCTATGCTGAAATCCATTCGGATCTTACTTACCATTGCTGCCTACCATGACTACGATATCTGGTAGATGGGCGTAAAAACGACCTTTCTAAATGGATATTTAGAAGAATGCATTTATATGGATCAGCAGGAGGGATTCATAGACAGTGGGAGCAGCGGGAAGGTGTGTAAGTTGCTTAAATCAATTTATGGATTAAAGAAGGTATCACGGAGCTGAAATATTTGTTTTGATGAGACAGTTAAGGAATTTGACTTCATCAAAAATAAGGATGAGCCTTATATCTACAAGAAGATTGTAGAGAGAACTGTTGTGTTCCTCGTCCTGTACGTGGATGACCTTCTCTTAATAGGAAATGACATTCCTATACTGCAATTGGTCAAGCTATTCTTGTCACAAAAGTTCTCCATGAAGGACCTGGATGATGCCTCCTACATTCTGGAGATTAAGATCTATAGAGATAGATCCAAGACATTGTTGGGACTTTCATAGTCCAGGTACATAGAGACCATACTAAATAAATTTAGTATGGAAGATTCCAAGAGCGGTAATATACCCGCATTGTTTAGAATTATCCTCTCCAAAGAGATGTCTCCTAAGACTGATGAGAAGAGGATTTGCATGAGCACTATACCCTACGCTTCGGCGGTAGGGTCTATAATGTATGCGATACTGTGTACCAGACCAGATGTAGCATACGCGCTTAGCGTGGTGAGCCGGTATCAGTCAAACCTAAGTAAGAATCATTGGACAGCTGTGAAGAACATTCTCAAGTACCTAAGAAAGACTAAGGAGATGTTCTTGGTTTATGGTAATGGAGACCTATAGATCGAGTCTTTTACGGATTCAAGCTTCCAGAGTGACAAGGATGACAGCAAGTCTGTCTCAGGTTTTGTGTTTACCCTCAATAGAGGGGTGGTGTGTTGGAAAAGCTCCAAACAAGGTACCATCCCAGACACGACGATAGAGGCTGAATACATTGCTGCGAATGATACCGCAAAAGAAGCGGTCTGGATGAAGAAGTTCATTATTGAACTTGAGGTAGTTCTGTCCATTGTTGATCCGATAGCTTTGTATTATGATAACAATAGGGATATAACTTTAGCGAAGGAACCACGGTCCCATCAGAAATTCAAACACATCTTTAGGCGGTATCACCTGATCAGGAAGATCGTAGATCGCCGGGAGATCGAGGTTCGGAGAGTAGATATGAAAGATAACACGGTGGATCCATTTACCAAGGCCTTCCTCAAGCGCAGTTCAAGTGACTCTTTGAGATATTGGGTATGCGGTACGCCAACAACTAGCCTTAGAGCAGACGTTGGGTATTTGGTACGCCAATTACAAGCCTTAATGCAAGCGGGAGATTGTTGGATATGTATGCCCTACAAGCCTGTATTGTATAGGATACTAGGGATATGTATGTACAGGATAATCTTGCTTAGATATATATAGTATATTATTTGAGTTGTCTTTATCTTGATATGTTTGTTTCTTTCTATTGATGCTTTATGTTGCTTGCACATATTTATAAAGACTCGATACAGTAGTATACTATTATGGTTTGACTTTATCTTAACATGTGCAAATGTTACACTCGATATGACATATGGCGGTTTCATGTTGATAAAGTCCATAGGATTTTACTTGACTACCAGCGTTATCATGGCGATCATACTTATGGGAGCTGGTTAGTCCATAAGCACATCCTTAATGGTCCCAAGTCATAGGAGTATCGAGATCGGGTATCGATGCTCTAAAGTAGACTTGTGTATATGCTTATAGACCCCGACGAGGGCGATGGTTGGTCCCATAACCATTGGTGTGATCACCTAAGATTGTATACATGTGCTCACTGGGGGTGAGTACACTGGACGGACTCACCGAGAACCTCTAGATAGTATTATACCTATCGTCAGATAGCGGTTCTCAGGTGACATGAGTACATGTTAGTCTTAGGACCTGAGGTCATCATTTGTCTCGTGTGAGTTCCCACTGTGCTTTGATCACTATCCTATCATGGCTCTACTGAGTTGTGCAAACATATTTTGGTTGGGTACAGTCCCGAGCCACATGGAGGCAGCGAGTGATTGTTAGGGTTTCGTCTCTCTCGATATTAGGAGTCGATATCGCACTGTGTTCGGTTGGCTACAACCATAAGACCTTGGTCAAGACAGTTGAGAACTATTGATGGTTAGATCAGTAGTTTCTCGGATTGGTCCTGAGAAAAATCGACACGACTTATCGGGTCAGTATGGGGTCTGACGTTTACCATCTCTCTAGACCCGGTATGCGATACCCTTAGACGAAGAGACCGGACTGTACGAAGATTGTCACGGATAAGCTCAATAGGGGTCAGGATGAGCTTGCTTGTCGGCCTTATTTTCGACAGATACCTGGATATCCATTACATATAGCAAGTGCCACTGATGTGCTTGTGGTTAGATTCACTGCCAGCGTGTTGTCGAGTCTTTAGAGTCCCACACAGAGGGTTTCTCTGATTCAGGCGAAATGATGTGCTGTATGTTTATACGTTCAGGGTTTTGATTGAATGATAATACTAGCCGGCTTAGAATTAAGCCGGATTATTAAATCAAGTATTGATTTAATAATTTATGTATACATATTTCGATATGTATATTCTATTGTTATCCAGAACTTCGATCGGACGGTTGATAATACTGGCAGGCATAGGATTAAGCCAGTTCATTAAATCGGATATTGATTTTATACTAGTATTATTTTAGCGGTATTGTTCTATATCTTAAATGTTCGTATTTTGATACGAATATGGGTATGTATATATAGTAAAATGTATTCTGTATTTATACGGAAAGACGTTCTAGAAGGAGGACACCTCATCTTGTTTTTTCCATTTTATTTCGTAAAATGGAAATTAGGTGTAAAATAGGAAATGAGGTGTAAAGGAGAGAATGGTTTGAACCATGCTTGAATAGGGTTGACAAATGAATTGAAAATTCATTTGTGCAAACTATTCAAGTATGGTTGTATTTATTTTATTGAAACTTGGTTTTTACAAAACCATGCTTTATGTTTTTTCTTCACAAGTTTTTTCATTCTCACAACAATGTTCTCTCCCCTCATCTTAGCTCTCTTGAGTTCCTTTTCCTCCTTCATCTTGATTTTCCTCCCTACCATCTCATGAGTTGAGAATTAAGAGAGGAAGAGAGATAGAAACATACAAGACAAATCACCTAATCACCTTAGTAACCTAGACCAATAAACCAGGTCACTAAGTTGCTTCATTTGTGAAGCCAAGCTTGATTCATGAACTCTTAGGTGGATCTTCTAGGATCAAGAAGGCGAACAAGCAAAGTTGATCAACGATCCTTAGGAATTCTAGATGAGGAGTGAAGACTTGAAGGTCATGGATCTCAAGGTATAAACATCTATTACAGCAGATAGATCTCCATAGATAGCTAGTTTCGGTTTATGGTTAGATTCTAGGACGGATTTTCTTGCGACGGATTTGTAAAAGTGAAAGTTTTTCGTTCCGTAACGGCCGCGGTAGGCGGCCAGGGCATTAGGAAAACCAACATAACACACCTGAAGAAGATGCATCAGAATGCTCTTTCTTCATTCCGATTACTTGGAAATCCTTATATTCCCCTATCCCTTGCCTAGACTTATGACAGCTGTCATAAAATAGGGCGGAACTAATGTTCCCCAGCCCAGTATAATAAGCGAGTTCGGTCAATACATCTATATTATTATCTTGATTAAGGCGTGACATGGTCGCTACCGAGAGAGAGAGAGAGAGAGAAGAAAACACTTTAGCATGCGCTCTTGTAAAATTAGACTGGTTATTATCTTATCTAATCAGGATGGCTTCCACTATTTTTATCAAATCTTACTTCAAACCCTAAAAGGTAAGATTAGCCGAGATTAATTACACCCTATAAGTTCGCTAATCGGTCAGCCAGGCCGGTGTTGGTACTTTGAGAGAGTCTCCCCATGCTTTCGCATGGAATTAATTAAATAACCTCGTTTTCACAGGGGCATAACCCCGTTAACACCTTTCATAGACACCTATTGGATTAGCTAATTGTAAAGTGGAAAACTCTCCAGAAGTAACGCTTACTCGTAGTGGGTATTGGGATCCAACTATCACATAGAAGATATGCAATCTCATTGAAAATTTCAACATGTGAAATTCCCAATATCTGTTTTTACCCCATGCGGTGTATGACCCTGACGAGGTCAACAAATCATAAACCGCAAGTCAAGTTCAACTTGTCATTTCATGATTGAATTAGACCCACCCACACGACCCTTGACAAGGTCAACAAGGCCGTACGACTGCCCAAACCAATTGCATCAACATGTGACAAAAAACCACTAACTAGATACCGAACACTACGCCTCGACAAGGTTGACAAACCCAGCATGGATACTAAATAGTATCTATCTAAAATGACGGAGGGCTACGGCTGGTTTTGAAGAAAACTATTAATGTAATGAACTTGATATCGTTGTAGAATCTAGTGATTTGAAAAGGAGTGGTTTAAGCTTCGCTTTAAAAATCGAGTAGTTTTCAAAACAAACTGAGTGGGTTGTAGCATATGCTAGTTTTGCTAAAGAGGTAATTCTCGGTGAAGGGATCTAGGCTCTTTCCTCATCGAATGAGGTGCTGGATGTTTGTCATGAACCAAGTTAGGAATGTGACCGACACTTAAATCACGAAATGTCTAAACTCATAACGTAATTCAAGTAAGCCGAAAACCCAGAAATTTTAACCATGAAAAGATAGAGTGGTAAAACAGTAAAACATTAGTTTAAAAATATCACATCTCTTTTAAAAAATCTCAAGTTATTTTCTTAAAAATTTGGCAGCATCTCCGTTGTAAAAACTAGTCCTAAATGGGTATAAAATACAGAATATAAAAAGGGCATCCCCAATCGGGAGCATCTCACGCCTAAAGGCGGAACACAACCACAACAGGTATATGCGACGTCATAGGTGAAGAAATAAGCAAATAAGAAGTAAAATAACATCGCAACATAAATAAAAGCCGGCTCACATGAGCACGACACCAAGAGTCACATAAAATACAAATATCGAATCTACAGTCTCATCTCTAAGTCAAATACATATAAGTGGTAGATGGAGAGTACTGGATACAAAATAAGATATACAAGTAGAATTATACAGATAATCGCAAAAACCCACCTACACAAAATCACGTGCTCAAAAGTAGCGGCATCCACAGAAATAGATGCAATACAGAGCCCTGTCGCAACTACGCTGAGGTTCAGCCCTGCAAAAACACTGTGGCATAACGGGGGTGATTTGCCAACTCATGAGTAGTAATTTCACGACCCGAAAAACTAAATCTGACTGCCTTTTCATGGCAGTCTACGGACGCATAACACGTGATTGATCAATCTATGCCTAGAAGAACTTCAAAGTCAAACATATCGAGAAGAATTAAATTGACAGAAGAATCCCTGTCTCCAAAATGAACAAAACAAACACGAACAATAAACACATCGAGCGACCAAAAGACTAACCTACGGGAGAAATCACAACAAGCGGCTGATTTAGCAAGGACCACTATCGGCTAAACCTTGATACAAAATATGTGGATACCGTTTCAAACAATACAAGAAAGAAATGCACATCAAAAGAAAACATCGAAAGAATACCTGTCACAATGGCGTTGGATGCCTGTGCATCCAGAGGAGTCAAAGCGAACACTCGGCCTGTCCCCCACTAGTAGCCGGTTGTCCTCTGCCACCACCGTTTTCTGGAAAGAACCTGTCACGGTGTCTACCTAACCCCCTCTGAGCTGGCATGCCGGTACAATTTCGCTTCGATCCAGAAACGACCGATGTCTTAGAAATGCGCTTCTCCAAAAGTAAGGCTGCATCCATCGCAGCTGCATAAGTGTCAAAATGCTGGGTGCCGATGGTAAGAAATAACTGCGTGTCCAATCCTTGCACAAACCTTTTTATCCGTTTCTCTTCAGTGTCCACCAAGTAAGGAGCATATCGGGACAGCTGAGTAAACTGAATATCATACTCGGACACTGTCATCCCTGGAGTCTTGTGCAAAGACTCGAAACTACGAGCTCGGGCATCTCGAACACTCTCCAGAAGGAAACGAGCAAGAAATGCAGCTGTGAACTCATCCCAAATCATAGGAGGTAGACCTGTAGCTCGGCCTCTCTCAACTGACCGCACCATGTTTGAGCAGGCCCTCTAGACGAAAAATCGCAAGCTCAACCCATATCTCGTCAGAACATCTCTGTGAATGACAATCCTAGCCATCTTGTCGAGGATTGCTTGTAGATCCTCTGCTGCATCTGTACCGGTAAAAACTGGAGGCTTCAGCCTCATAAACTCCTGCAAGGATACGAAAATAATCTCGGTAATAACAGAAACAGCTGCCTGAGCAGCAGGTACAATCACAGTCCCTGCACATCATTGGCTCTCGAAGCTCGACTAGCCTCAACTAACAATCCAACCATCTATCATAAGTCCTAAATACTCGGCTCCAGCCTAGCTATCCGGCCTGGAAAAGGCGGAACAATCTATCCTTGAAGGGTAGGCATACCGCTCTGATCGGTCCTCATCTCAAACGAGACCTCTCTAATCTCATCCCTGGCGGCAGCCTTTTGGCCCTCTTAATCTCCGGTGGCATAGTGGTTGGAACAAAAAATAGTATTGATAGGAACATTGCGATCAAATCAAAGCATTTCCGGAATCAAGGAAGGAAATACAAGCAAATATATATATCCTAAGGTCACTTAGGCGGAGTACCGTATCATAAGTATGCAGCGGAATATGCACACGCTACGTCACTCTGCTTAAGTCACCTACTCCATCTACCGAGGTCATCCTACACTCAGAAAGGTAAAACCTATCGCTCTGATACCAACTTTGTCATGACCCGAAGGTACAGAACGTGGCTGACACTTATATTACGAAACGTCTCAAGGCGTAATGTAATCTAAGTAAGCCAAAGCCCAGAAATCTAAACCGTTTAAAAACAATAGAGTGAAGGAAAACTTAACTTAAAAAGGTGATTTTGGTAAAATAAATTCACATTAAAACATCAAATTTTCCCGAAAGTTTCGGCAGAGTCTCCTTTGTAAATACTGGCCCCAAACGGGTACAAAACAAGAATACATACAAGAAATGAATAAAGGCATCCCCAAGCAGGAGGTAGCTCTTCGCCAATGGCGGAATCACAACCACGCAACATATATTTCATAATAGTGCAAAATAAGCATATAAAAGCAAGAAAATAAGAAAGCACCACGTCGGCTCAAGTGAACTCAACACCAGAGAACGAAATACAAGTCTCATAAACTCACAGTCTAAGTCCAATATACGAAAGGTAGATGGAGTATACAAGATACAAATAATAATACAAGATGGAAACAAAAGTATCCATGCAACCCACCTACGAGCAAAGCTGCAAGTCCAAGCAAAAGAAGAGGTACGCCCGTCGCTACTATGCTGACAGGTCGGACCCGCAAGATACTGTGGCACAATGGGTTGAGTTGCCAACTTGTGAGTAGTAACATCTAACAAGGTTATCATAAGCATGCATGCAAATTCATCACAGCCTACATATACTAATATGATGCGATGCACAAGTATGAATGCAACATGAATGTCTGATCAACATGAAATCATGATATATCTGATATGAGAAGACCTGTATCCTTAACTTAGTAAAAACTTTTTAAAATAAAACTGGATTATCATCAGCGAAATCAACAGAAATCCGTGTCAAGTATCGACAAAAAATATGTATATCTCAATGTCTCAATATCTCAATATCTCGGATTCCATCGGTCAGGATTGACCCATATCAACAAATCTCATGACTACGTCGGTATCCTTCGGATATCCGCCACGTCAGACATCACCGGTAGGTAGTCTGCCCCTGCCAGGCTCATCGTCATCCCCATAAAAACACTCTCGCCCTGGGATACCATACTGGGTCTACCATATACTCGAGAAGGTTCATCCTACTTCTCGAATCGGGCCTCGAAAACCAACAGAAATTAGGAAAACTCATGGTGGACGACACATATATCATATCACGAGAAAGCTGCAACTTGCATTTTTAAAATGATAATAAGCTCATAAATTCCTTGTGGTTTTCCCAAAATCCAGAAATCTCATAAACACGGAAATCTCCAAGAAAATCACAATATATGAACATGTTGGCGATGATGGATGCCTATGGTATCAATAATATGAAATATGATGTGTGACCAGAAAACTATGATGATGCAATGAGGTGTATACATATGACTAGCAATCCTACATATCTGATGAGATGAATATACAACTACAAGTCTACATATCATATATGATGCAAATGCACATATACCGATTCTAAGCAAGTTCTATAGTGTTCGCGACATAGAAATTACCAATGGTGTGTATTTTTACATAAAATAATGCACGTGCGGTATGGACCAATGGTAGTGGTGTAAGTGTCCTATGAGGTAATATCATATATATGTAAGATAATGCAATGCAATGAGATGAATGACTAGGAGACTACGCATATAAATACAAGCATTACAAGTAATCCAAAATGTCGGGCGTCTTGCGCCATCCAGACGACCCCCATAGATGTGTACATCTACTCACCGGGATGCCTCGGCTAAACGGATCCGATCACAGCCTTTTCTTTCCGTGCCACGTTTGACGTCTCTGTACCCGATCCTAGAATAGCACATAAGTAAATAAGAGGATAGATATATAAATAGCCACGGACACAAACGATACCAGACAATCAATGTGCACTAACTAGATGCGCACGCACTTGGTGCACAAAACGCGCTCGCGATAACGCCATAAACCATAACTAGGGGTCGCTATACGTGACAACCACCAAGTCTAGAACCTGATCGCACCAATCGCGCATTCACAACATACTAAATATTTTAGGTAATAGGTTGTAGATTATTCCAACCTCAAACTTAATTAAAATATATTTATTCCAAAACCTAGTAAGCAACAATTAACTATTTTAGTGCAAATTTAGATGTTTTAGCAATCTAGTGGCCACAATGTTCATTTAATATCTTAATTAGGTCACACAATTCTTAACTAAATTTTAATCTCACCTATTTACACTAATCATGAAATTAGTTTGCGATAAAATTTAATTAGGACAATTTAAAAGTAACAATTAGCAAATTAACAATTAGACTAGATTTTGCAAGTCTTTAGATATTAATCTATACTTAGTTAGCTTAATTTATTGATAAAATCCCTAACTTTAACCTAAACCCTTTTCTTTAAAAACTCAATTCTGGCAATTAAAACAAAATTAATACCTAAGTAAGTTAGCTTAAAGAAATTAACCAACAAATTAACCATTGGGTTAAGATTTATACCTCAAAATTTATAGATCTGACTTGCAAACTTGGCCTCCCAAAATGGTTTCTTGCTTCAAGATCCAAGCTTGATTAGGTCAAGAACTTTTGGGTGAAGTTTTAACTATGAATTTGTGAGACTTTGTGTGGATTTTTGATGAAAATTTGAGGATTTTTGATCTGGAAATGAGATGGGGAAATGGGGGAGGAACTACAGGAGAGGCTCGGCCAGAACTTTGTGAGGAAAAGAGTGAGTGTGTTTATGTGGTGTCAAGTCAAGAAACCGCCCATTATCTTATCAATTAACTTATTTCCTAATTATTTTATTTTCTAATTAATCCAAGGCTTCTCTAGAACCATAGAGAACAAATTAAAGAGAAAGAATATGTTACAACTAGCTATTTAGTTGTCATGGTACACAATTGTGTGCTTAACCCATAAAAATTGTAATTAATACTAATTAAATGTACAAGTAAATGATTAAAATAATATTTAAAACAAATACTTAAAGAAAATAATTAAATAACTAGAAATTAAAATAAGTGACTAATTAAATTCCAAATACTAGCAATTACATAGCTGAAATATGTATATTTAGGTCTATGTGGAAAAATAATTATAACTAAGTTTTACGGAAAACACGAGTTTTATTACTGATTATCGGAAAATTAACCTAAACGATTTTTAAAACGTTACAATCTTCCCCCTTAAACAAATTCGGTCCCCGAATTTAAAATCTAACTACGCATACCTTCGAAGAGATAGGGAAATTTCTTCCGCATCTCATCCTTGGCTTCCCACGTGACATTTTCGCTGTTCGGCCATGCCAAAGAAATTTTACGGACGGTATGACCTTAGACCTCAGTTTCTTCAACTTTCGATCTCGAACGACTACCGGCTGCTCGGTGAAAGAAAGATCGCGCCCCAGCCGGATCATCTGATGCTGTATCGCGTGAGAGGGGTCATGAAGGTACTTGCGGAGCATCGATACATGAAACACGGGATGAACATATGGAAAGCTTGGTGGAAGAGCCAAATGATAAGCAATTGTGCCGATACGCTCGGGAATCTCAATAGGATCCACATATCTGGAACTAAGCCTTCCTTTCTTTCCGAATCCCATCATACCCTTCATTGGAGAAACTCATAGGAAAACATGATTGCTAACGGTGAACTCAAGTTGCGATGGTATCTATCAGCATAAGATTTCTGCCTGCTCTGAGCCACTCTCATCCTATTCCGAATCGACTGGATCTCCTCGGTCGTCTCCTATACAAGCTGTGGTCCTAAAACACTGCTCTTACTGAGCTTTGTCCAACAAACGGGCGATCGACATTTCGTCCCATATAACGCCTTGAAGGGTGCCATCTGAATCTCCTCCCGGAAGCTTATTATTATAGGAAAACTTTATCAAGGGCAAGTGGCGATCCCAACTGCCACGAAATCTAGAACGCAAGCTCGGAGCATGTCCTTAAGAGTCTGTATAGTACTTTCTGATTTTCTGTCGGTCTGCGGATAGAAAACTGCACTGAAACCCAATTGGTGCCCTGTTGAACCTGTTGGATATAGTGCCCTCTAAGTCAATTATTGGATCGTAGATACATGATTGTAATGATTGAGGGATGACCTATACCGATAAAACAGTCTTACTCGAGATGATAGTATGCTATCTGGTTTGTCTTTATCATCGTATACATACTTTAGTTTACTATTGTATGATGATAGTGCCCATAGGATACTTGCTAGACTGCCAGCAGTATGATGGTGATCATATACGTGGGAGCTGGGGTCTGTAAGCACATCCTTAAAGTGTCCCTAGTCGCGGGAGTTTCGAGACAGGGCATCGATATTCCAGAGTAGACTAATGTATACAGTCGAGACCCCGACGAGGGGCTGTGGCCGGTCTCATAAGCCATTGGTGTCAGTTGGTTCACCTAAGATGTATACAGGTGCTCATTGAGTACACCGGACAGGACTCGCCGGGAACCTGCTAGTTGGTATTATACCTAGTGTCAGATAGTAGTTCCCTGGTGACATGTGTACATGTTAGTTTGTCGACCTGAGATCATCATTTGTCTCGTGTGAGTTCCCACTGTGCTTTGATTACCACCCTACCACGCTCAAATGAGACGTGCAAACTGGTTTTAGTTGGGTACAGTTCCAAGCCACATGGAGGCAGTGAGTGGATGGACGAGGATTCGTCTCTCCCGGTATTGGGGGTTGATGTCGCGCAGTGCACGGGTGGCCATCACTAGAAATCCTCGGCTGTGATAGTAGAGAATTACCGATCCAGGATCGATAGTTTCTCTGGTAGTGATGAGCTTCATACCAACACGAATTATCGCGTTATTAGGGGTCTGATTTTATCCACCCCCTAGACTCGATATGCGATACTCTTTAGATGAATGGACTGAACTGTATGGATATTGTCATTGTTAGGCTCAGTAGGGTTTGTGGATGAGTTCGCTCGTCAGTTTTCCTTCCAATCAATACATAGGCAACAGTTATGTACAGCTAGTACCTCTGATATGCTAGTGGTTATACCCAGTGCCAGTGTGTTGATGAGTCATTAGAGTTCCCCACAGACAGTTTCCCAAGTTCGGGCGAAGCGTTGTAGAGGCCGTATGTTTTTATGGCAGGATTCGGAAAATGCACGTGCGTTTACGCACGTGTCATAATTCGGGCAAATAATACTGGTGGGCTTTGGTTTAAGCCGGATCCGAGTATTATACTGTGTAGATATAATATCTTTGTCTCAGTTACATTTTTTATTCGGTCGTAATACAAATGCAGGTATATTTATACTGATACAGGGTTATCCTGAAATTCGTTTCGGGATCGATTTTGGAAGTTGCCAGTTTTCAGTTTTCTATCGGCCGTATTTAACATTCGGTTACATGCGGATTTATCTTTTCTTCTTGAGGGTGAGTCATGAGGTGAGTCATGAGTGGAAGCTTCATGTTGTGGTGACTAGGATTAGTGAGTCACTTATTGCATTTAATGATTTGGTGAGGTGTTTTCATGATTCATTTGTATGCATTAATTTGATGCAAGGTGTTATCTTTGACTCATGCTTTTCTTTATGTGCTAATGGCCACTCTCTTGATTCGTACACTCACCTCCCTCCCCTTTAATAGTGGCCGGCCCCACTTGCAAAAGATTATGGTTGATAATTTGGAAAATATGATAGTTATTTGGTTCATGGAAATTAAGTATACTCATTCTTTCATTTTCATCCGATCCAAAAGGTAACTTCATTAACAGTTTGTCCATGGCTTTGGATGTATCGAGACAAAGTGTTCTACTCATTTTCTATATCAATCTTGGTCATCTCTTTTAGAAAACTTGATGATCGAGTTGCCTCGGTTCAGAGGCGGGAGCCCGTTTAAAGATCCGTCGACGTGGTGCCATCTGGACGAGGAGACTGGAGATTCAGGAGATCGGAGCAACCTCAACAAAGCGTGGGATGATGGTTGAAGACCGAAGGACTCGGATCGTTTGGGATAATATTTCTACCCACTTTGTAGTTTGTTAGTTTAGCTTTAATGGCAGATCCGGATGATAGTACACGATAGCGCCAGTTTGTAAAAAGTTTTTGTTCCGCATTTGGCGTCTGTTAGACGGCCGGGGCGCTACCGTAGACTTACAGTGGTATGAGTTCTCGCCATTAAGTTTTACTAACTTGTGTTAACACGTTTAAAAGATCGATCGAATGGAATTTCTGAAACTACAATTTTCTGCACTAAAGTTTCTGTCGATTTTTAAAGGGGTCTAAAAATTATTTTGAGCATCATAGAAAATTGTGCAGGCAATTCTAAGCAAACTGGTGAAATTTGGTCACATGATCCCACAAAACGGCCGCGGATCCGCGGCCCAAACCAGGGTTTGGCCGTGGGTCCGCCGCGCTTTTGTGGGAACAGTGATCCAAATTTCTACATTATGTTCTACATGGCAAATTGTGGTTTTTGGAATATTTCTTTTGGGCCCATATTTTGTTACTGTACAGCAGATGTTTGTGGGGCCCACTTTGGGAAATTTTGTCGATCGAAATTTAAACGTGTTAGTTTACAGTATTTAATTTATAGCTCCGACCGTGAATGTCATTTGAGCGGTAAATTGCGTCTAATTGGTATAGTCCTTTTAGATGGATTTGCGAACGTGACATTCGTGTTGATGTTCTGTGTTGTGCTGTGATGTTGCGGATATGTCGTGGTGGATAGCAGTGTGCAATAGTAGTGCTGTTTGGATTTATTTGTACATTTGATATTGCGGGGTGAGCGTCCAACATGTGGACTGCCGTCACTGCCTGTTTGTATAATATTCTTTTGGGGCACGACCTGGCTGAGGTCGATGTACCCGTTGTATATATTTTCTTTTCTGTACTAGGATTACCTCGCGACGTAGTGCACGGATAGCCGGGTTCTGGAGGGCAACGGGTCCGTATCTCATGGCTTTGAGAGGCAGAGGGTCCCCACTCTAGAATTGGTAGACTATTCGCCGCACTCGTAGGGGGTACAGGTTGACCCAAGGAGGGGTGCTTAAGTTACCGGATTCCGTGATGTGCCGGATGGTCCATTCACTATGCTGTAGGGGGCTGCCTCGCTTCAGGTTTTGGCGGGTAATTTGCTGCACCCGTAGGGGTCTAGGTTTCATTGTACAGGCTATCCATACGACCAGAGGAACGTTGGGTTTCAGTAGTGGCTCTGTGAAATCCAGGGATCCCAGATTATCTGTATTGTTCTGTGATGCTTATTATTTTTCTGTAATGTTGCATATTATCACGCCTGGAGCGATTATTGTATATTGGTATATATACTATTAGATGTTGTATATATTTTACACCCACGCTAGTTCAGTCCCCGCTCTGTCGTTAGTTAAGTAACCTAACGGGTGATGACGGGACCCAGTGACGAATGGGGATGGCATATATATAAATTTTATTTTTCGTTCTTTTCTGGTGTGATTAATTGATGGGACTGCGTTGATTCTTATCAATGCAAGAAAAACAAACCTATATTTGATGTTGTTGGAACAGTTTTAAAAAGTGTTATTACAAAGATATTTCCTTTTGTTTTGCATAGTGATATTCGGTTAGAATATCCTGCACCTCATTCGACGAGGCAAGGGCCGATATCCCTTCACCGGGAATGACCCCTTGGGCAGAAGTTTGCGTCAGGGTAATAACTTTACTATAGTCGATTACAAGTTGCTTTGCATCGCGGTATTCAGTTAGAATATCCTGCACCTCATTCCCGAAGGAAAGAGCCGAGATCTCTTCAGCGGGAGTGACCTCTTTAGCAAAAGGTTTTCGCCACTATATTTTTATAAAAAGCTATCAGGTTCCTTCAACGAGATCAAGTTCATTACGTTGAAGGTTTTTCGCCAAAAACCAGTCGTAGCCCTCCGTCATTTCTTTTAGGTATTCAGTAGTATTCAAGCTATGTTTGTTGGCCCTCAGTCAAGGCATAGTGTTTGGTAGCTGCTGGGTATTCATTTGTTGCATAGATAGATGTGTTGGTTTGGGACAGTCGTATTAATTTGTTGGCCCTTAGTCAAGAGTATGTACGGCTGGGTTCAAACCAACCTGGATAATGACGGGAAGTGTAGGGTTCCTAGGCACACTAATGAGGTCTCACAACAGATCAAACATGCCCAATTCAAATTTTTTCATGTGCTTACAAACCTTAATACGGATTGTTAACTAGATGTATAGGCGATGCAATGCAAGTTAACAACTTTAAATAAAAGGGAAGTGACTACAACCTTTGTAGATCCGGTTCTCCACCTCCATAGCTCTGCTTTGACGTCCCTCCGCTGCGATCATCGGACCCCGGACTCTAGCGATGGTATCGTCGAAGAAATGATCGGGCTAGGTAGTCGATTTCGATGCCGAAGATGATCTACGTCGAGGCAACTCAAGATCAAGCTCCAACTTCACCAAGTCATGAAACTTGTGAAGAAAACACCCTATACTACTTGGCAAGTAGTAGAGGATGAAGAAATAGGAAGTGGGTTCACTTTGGATTTTGGTTTCTCACTTGATTTCATCACTTGCCATTTTTGTAGAAAGCTTTTCTTTCTTCATCAAGAAGAAGAAGAAGAAAGAAATGAATAAGAATGAATTTATTAAAATAGAAAATCAAGTGACCCTTATCATATTGCAACCATGGTTAATTGTAGAGAATAAACTAGGGTTAAGTTGAATGGTTAGGTTAAGACTAAGAGACAAAATGGTCAAAGCTTCATGAACTTTCAAGAAAGAAACAAACTAAGACACCATTTCATTCTTGCCCAAAAAAGAATTAATGAATAAATAAATAAATAAGTAAGTAAATCAAAACCCTAACCATTAACATAACCATGGTTTAATTCTTTACACAAACCCAAGTTTGCATGTATCATAAAAAATTATACAAACAAGTGCACAAAAGTATATCACATATACAACTTGTGTATTTCAAGTGAGAAAATCCATCTTAAGTGAACAAATACTTGTTAATGTAAAGTAATATATCAAATATATAATTATATATTAATCATTAAATCAACACTTGATTCAATGATCCGGTCATGTCGCATATAACGACTAGTATCCAATGTATCGACTTATCGAATCAATTTTCGATTCGATAACTAGATTATATCGCATACAACCAATCGATACATTCATCGCGAGAATAGAATACGGTATCACATACACGCATTATTCTCGGTCCCGCACATATCTCATATGCGCTCCTATTTCGTTTCGCTTGAGCCAGGAAACCTCTGTGTAGGACTCTAAAGAATCGTCAATACGCCGGCAGCAGATGATGATCATATCAAATACCCACAAGCCGCAAGCGGTCTGCTAAACGTAACAGCCACTCGGGTATTGAGCGATCAGAAGATCAACAAGCAAGCCCGCTTACACTCCTGTGAATCCAACCAGTAACACTTACCGTACAGTCCGGTCTGTTCGTCTGATATGTCGCATATCTCGCCTAGGGGTGGTAAACATCAGACCCCAATAGCTCGATAAGTCATGCCGACGTGAGGTCCATAACATTCGTGAAACTACTGATAACTCTTACCAGTATATCACTGCAACCCTGGCCAGGGATTTTCTGTTATGGCCAGTCGAGCATTGCGCAACATGAACCCCCAATACCGGGAGAGACGAATCCCCTCCTATCGCTCATTGCCTCCATGTGAATCGGGACTGTACCCAAAAACCACCTGTTTGCACGACTCAGTAGAGCCGTGGTAGGGTGGAAATCAAAGCACAGTGGGAGACACACAAGACTCTATGACGATCTTGGGTCAACAGACTAAGTTGTACCAGTGTCACCAGAGAACTGCCATCTGACGTGAGGTATAATACCATCTGGGAGTTCTCGGCGAGTCCATTCAGTATACCCAGTCTCCACTGAGCACCCGCATACCATCTCTGATGTCAAACACTAATGGATATGGGATCATCCATCGCCCATCACATGGGTCGAGAAGATATACGCTAGTCTACTCTGGAATATCGATGCCCCGTCTCGATATTCCCACGACTAGGAACATTGAAGGATGTACTCATTGACTACCCAGGCCCCACTAGTATGATCTGCATCATAGTCCTGTAAGTCGAATACACATCCTAAGGGCTTTATCAACATGTAACAGAGAGACAGAAAGTATACATGTTAAGATAAAGAGTAACCAGATAGTGTACTATCATGTCGAGCAAGAAAGTCCTACCTATATATGTCCCAGCATCCACTACAATATACATCCAATGTACAGTAATGGCCTCTAGGGCATACATATAACTAACAATCTCCCACTTGCACTAGGGCTATCCATAGCAGTGATTGCAGTATCTAATACTCAACCATCCCATATAAGTCTCTCTCTGGGAAAAAGCCATTGTGAGTGGATCTGCCGTGTTATCCTCTGAGTCTACTCTCCTAACCTCGATCACCCTGGAGATCATCTATCTCCATGATCAGGTGATGCTGCCTCAGAATATGTCTGGGTCGCTGATGGGACTGGGGTTCCTGGGCCAAAGCCACACTTCCATTGTCATACAATGGTAGGAACCTAATTCATCTTATGAACAGAATATACACCCAAACTGCCTCTTTAGTAGTATCCTTAATAGCGATGTTACCAGCCTTTATCGTCTAGTTTGCCACGGTATCTAGCTTGGAACTCTTCCAACATACCGTCCCTTTACCGAGGGTAAAGACAATGCCTGCGACTGACATTCAGTCGTCCTTATCACCCTGGAACCTTTCCAGTGATTTGCCTTCATCCCATTTGGAGAATCCTTATGATAAGAGGAGATTGACAGAGCGTAGCATAAGAAACTCTTTTCCTATCAAGAGTATGTTGTCCACGTACAATACGAGGATGACCACCTTACTCTCTAATACTGTTTTGTATATACAAGGTTCATCTACCATTTTGAAGAAGTCAAACATTTCGACTACCACATCAAAACACACGTTCCAACTCCGCGATGCCTGCTTTATTATATAAAGCAACTTGCACACGTTTCCGCTGCTCCCACTGTTTACGAAGCCCTCTGGCTGTGTTCTTATAGACGTTTTCTTCTAAATCATTATTTAGAAAAGTAGTCATGGCACCCAACCACCAGATATTGTAGTCATAGTATGTAGCAATGTCAAGTAGGATCTGGATGGACTTAAGCATAGTCCCTGGAAAAGGTTTCATCATTTTCCATGCCTGGTTGATGACGAAAATCTTTAACAAGTCTAGCTTTGAAAATCTCAACTTATCCATCTACACCAAGTAATCTTCTCAAGATATACTTGCTCCTGATGGGGATTTAACCCTTCAGATATTTCAACCAAAGTCCATACTTTGTTGGTGTATATAGATTCCATCTCTGATCGCTAAGCATCTAGCCATTCTTACAGAGTCCCTACTCTCGATGGCCTGCTCAAAACTAGTTGGGTCATCATCTCATGATGCATTCCTTGCTCCCACTGTCATTGAGAAACCGAGATATCTCTCAGGCGGATGAGGAACCCTACCAGATCGGCGGAGAGGCTGAGATTCATCGGGAACTATTGAATCCTTTGGTTCTGTCAAATCATCAGCTGCAGTTTTGTATAGCTGGAACCTTTCCAGTTCTACAGAACTGGCCTTGCCTCGATCTTGTCCGGATTTTGCTTTAGATATAGGCCGGACAACCCCAAATCTTAACTAACTTAAGAGATAGGCTCTTCCCATACCATATCTTATATGGAGTGGTAGGCAGCGATCTGATTCGAACCTAATTCAATAGGTATGCAGCTTCTCAAGTGCATAACCCCCTTAAAAGAAACAGGTAACTTGGTTATACTCATCATAGAGCACACCATATCACATAGGGTGCTATTGCTCCGCCCTGATACACCGTAGTGCTGTGCTATATTCAGAGGAGTAACACTGAGAGAGAATCTCATTCTCCTTTAGAATGGTCCAGGAATGCCATGCACAAGTATTCTCCTCCCTGATCTTATCACAGGACATAATACTTATAGCCCTATATTTTGGTTCTCTACTTCTAACTTATATTCTGTGAATATCTCAAAAGGTCCGGACTTATGTTTCAACAGGAACATATGACTGAATCTTGAGAGATCATCAGAGAATGTAGTGAAGTACAAAGAACCGGCCCTGGCATGAGTAGACAGGGGACCTTACTTACATCATCATGTATCAGTCCCAAGAGTTTACTAACTCTTTCTCTGTTTCCAATAAACAGAGCTATGGTCATCTTATCTTTGTGACATGACTGGCAAGTTTCACAAGATGTAAATTCAAACTGATTTAAATATGCATCTAAAATGTAACTTCAGCCAGTCGGGTTGCATTGATATGACCTAGTCTACAATGCCTCAAGAAGGATTCGTTCATTTCTGAACTCTTCCTCTTGTGTGTGTTCTGTATACTAGGAACTGTAGTTTGATTTAGAATATCAATGCTTTTAGATAACGTGCCTGAACCGATCAACTTTTGATATAGAAAATGTTCAAAACATTATCCATCAATACAAAATTTTATCATTTCTTTACTAGTAAAGAGACTGACATGATTTTGTATATCAGGTTCGGTATATAATAGCATTTGTTCAGAATCAATGTATTGATAATACAGGGTGACAGTGACCAACAGACTTGGCTGCAACACTTGCCCCGTTTTCTGTCTCATGAAACTTATTACCTGTTCTCAGTTTTCTACCTTTCTGTAGCTCTATATAACAGATTACATATCTGGGATCCTGATTCGGTATCAAATACCCAGGATGCAGAGGATACTGAGAAACAGTTCTTTGTAATGAACACACCCGAAGGAGATGCATCATATGCACTTTCTTCGTTTGGGCGGCATAGGAATTCTGGTATTCCCCTAACTCCTGCTCGGTCTTATAACAATTATAATTTGGAGCGGGACCAACGTTCCCTAGCTCAGTATAACAAGCGGGTTCGGTCAATACATCTATATTATTATCTTGATTAAGGCGTGATATGGTCGCTACCTGGAGAGAGAGAGAGAAGAAAACACTCTGCGTGCGCTCTTGCAAGATTAGATTGGTTATATATTTTATCTAATCAGGATAGCTCCCACTGTTTTTATCAAATCTTCCTTCAAACCTTAACAGGAAAGGCTAGCCGGGATTAATTACACTCTACAAGTTCGCCAATCTTTCAGCCAGGCCAGTGTCGGTACTTTGAGGGAGGTTCCCCGTGCTTTCGCACGGACCTAATTACAGTAAACCTCGTTTTTCCAGAGGCGTAACCCCGTTGACACCTTTCTAGACACCTACTTGATCGGCTAATTACAAAGTGCAAAACTCTTCCAGGAGTAACAATTACTCGCAGTGGGTATCAGGATCCAACTATCACATAGAAGGTATGCAATCTCATTGCAAATTTCAACACTTGAAATTCCCGATAAAGATTTTCACCCCTAACACTTATGACCTTAACTATGGTCAATAAATCATAAGCACTAGTCAAGTTCTACCCATCATTTCGTGATTAATTAGACCCACCCACATGACCCTTAACTAAAGTCAACAAAGTCACACGACTGTCCTAACTAATCACATCATATGCGGTGTAGGAAGACATCACTTAGCTACCGTACACTGTGCCTTGACTATGGTCAACAAACACAGCACGAATACTAAGTACTCTACTTCCTAAAATGACGGAAGGTTGCGAATGGTTTTTTTATGAAAACCTTTAACGCTTTGAACTTGATCTCGTTGCAGAATCAAATGGTTTTTAAATGGAGTATTTTTTAAGCTTTTCTAGTTTTGCTAAAGGGGTCACTCCCGGTGAAGGGATCGTCGGCCCTTTCTTCGTCGAATGAGGTGCGGGATATATCATATATATCACTGTGCAAAGCAGAAACTATAGAAGCGATCAAAGAACAAACCGAGTGTGGAGCATCTGCCAGTTAATGCTAAAGGAGTCACTCCCGGTGAAGGGATCTCGGTCCTTTCTTCATCGAATAAAGTGCAGGATGCTCTTCAAGGAACACAGCGATGCAAAGCAAGAACTGTAGCTACCTGTCTTTATTTTGAAATTCGATTCCAAAACATCAATTAGGTTTATTTTCTTTCATTAATCTCATTAATGAATGTCCTATCATTTATGTCCACCTAAACATCACAGATAAATATAACGCACGCTTATGCCATCCGCATTCGCCTCGATGTCTCGTCTGCACCGTTAGGTCAGGTAACTAATGCTAGAGCGAGGCAGGGCTAGCGCGGGTGTAAAACATAAGCAACGTCTATATAATATATCATATATACTATATATAATATCTATCTGAACAAATCACATGATCACATCACAGATAATGCAGCAGAAAATATCATATGAAATATTGGATATACTAGGACGTCCGTGTTTTTAATACGAGCCAGTATAAAACACGGATTCCACGGTCGTGATGAATAGCCAATCCCACACCCCTAGACCCCTACGAGAGCGGCAAGCAACCCTACCAATTCTAGGGTTAGGAGACCCGGACACGACTCCTCGAGATGATCTCCCACTGGACCCTAGAACCCGGTTACTTGTGCTCCCCTCCTTAGGTCTATCCTAATGCGGAAAAGTAAATAATATACAAAAGGTGACATCTTCCGCAACCTGGAAGTGCCCCAATAAAAGAATATTACATACAAGTTTTTTTACATGAATGAAAATGAAAAACACTCATCTCATATAAAACCCCCCGACTATTCAAACACGACGATCCAATATAACATATCCAGCAACACAACATCACATGTCATCAACGTAAGTAAGTATGCATACACCGATTGTCGTCGACGTATAGCAACGACAATCGGAAATACCACTACATACTACACTTACGGTCACAGAAAAGAAAGTGTAAAATTACAACAGTTGGAATCCGCAACCGCTTTAGACATCGCATGCCTAATCAAATGAATTCCTTAGACATCGGATGCCTAACAATTATAAATCCTGCATTTTAGTCTCATTATCGAAAACTCTTTTCAATATCAAGTCGGGCAATTCAACAATATTCCCGACATTTTGATCGAATGCTCGTCGCAAACTTCAATAGACGGCCGCACCCCTGATGCCGTCGACGAAGTGCACCAAGGCGGAACACCGCTGCTGTGAGCACCCGAACGGATGCTTTCGGCGACGGGGTTCTCCTACAGTTACTTGGTCGGGGCTATGGGGTGTACCAGTCTATTAAGTTTATCCGGCGAGTATCCGCGTACGCTACGTGATTGCGACGGACTTTTGATCACATCAAAATTCCGTGGCAACCGATCAAGTGAGACTAAAGTGCTATGTTTATAACATTCATATTAGTTATCATATAACTACTTATGAATTCCAAGTATTGTATCACATTCCGGATAAATAGAAAATGTTAAACTTTCCGATCGAACAATCGAACACCCAAGTTTTCCCAATACAGCTCAACACATGAAATAAGTTTAAAAACATTCAGTTCATGCCTCAGTACCAACGGTCCAGCCGTAGAAGGGTCAAGCCAACGCCTCACATGTGGCACGCCGTACTGCCCCAAACCCTAAGGTTCAAAGGGCAGTTCAAGACGGTCACATAATCGAGTTAAGGTTTGTTGTCTTCTAGAGGGACCATCGCGTTACTTGCACTACTTAGAATGTTCTTAAACTACGGAAAGATCCAACACTTTGAAATTTCCCGACATGGGAAAAAGTGGGTATTTATATCCAGTCGAACTTTTTAACAGTTTCTAAAATATCCGGAAAAACTTAAACGAAGATAAATTATCCGATCGAATCAACGAGTCCCCAATACAACCCTAGAAAACTCAACACTTGAGTGGAATTAAAATATTCACAGAAAAAATTAACAAGAAAGGACCTAAGAATATTTACATGAAATTTCAGGGACTAAGTCACAATTTTGGCCGCGGAACCGCCGCAAAACCCTGGTTTGGCCGCGGTTCCACGGTCAAATTGTTGAATTAGGGGTCCGTACTTCACAGTAATTCTTAGTTTTTCCTGCATATTTTTCTGAGAATTTTTAATTCACAACAATCCACTGTTTGAAAAATTGTACAGAGAGGGTTGAAATCAGGGGATATCGGGTTCGATCGGACTTCTAGCGTCGTCTACACATCGCCTAAAACTCTAGCTAGGCTCTGATACCACTGTAGGGTTCCTAGGCACACTAATGAGGTCTCACAACAGATCAAACATACCCAATTCAAATTTTTTCATGTGCCTACAAACCCTAATATGGATCATTAACTAGATGTATAGGCGATGCAATACAAGTTAACAACTTTAACTAAAAGGGAAGTGACTACAACCTTTGTAGATCCGGTTCTCCACCTCCATAGCTCTACTTTGACGTCCCTCCGCTGCGATCATCGGACCCCAGACTCTAGTGATGGTATCGTCGAAGAAATGATCGGGCTAGGTCGTCGACTTCGATGCCGAAGATGATCTACGTCGAGGCAACTCAAGATCAAGCTCCAACTTCACCAAGTCATGAAACTTGTGAAGAAAACACCCTATACTACTTGGCAAGTGGTAGAGGATGAAGAAATAGGAAGTGGGTTCACTTTGGATTTTGGTTTCTCACTTGATTTCATCACTTGCCATTTTTGTAGAAAGCTTTTCTTTCTTCATCAAGAAGAAGAAGAAGAAAGAAATGAATAAGAATGAATTTATTAAAATAGAAAATCAAGTAACCCTTATCATATTGCAACCATGGTTAATTGTAGAGAATAAACTAGGGTTAAGTTGAATGGTTAGGTTAAGGCTAAGAGACAAAATGGTTAAAGCTTCAAAGCTTCATGAACTTTCAAGAAAGAAACAAACTAAGCCACCATTTCATTCTTGCCCAAAAAAGAATTAATGAATAAATAAATAAATAAGTAAATCAAAACCTTAACCATTAACATAACCATGGTTTAATTCTTTACACAAACCCAAGTTTGCATGCATCATCAAACATGATACAAACAAGTGCACAAAAGTATATCACATATACAACTTGTGTATTTCAAGTGAGAAAATCCATCTTAAGTGAACAAATACTAGTTACTGTAAAGTAATATATCAAATATATAATTATACATTAAATCATTAAATCAACACTTGATTCAATGATCCGGTCATGTCGCATATAACCGACTAGTATCCAATGTATCGACTTATCGAATCAATTTTCGATTCGATAACTAAATTATATCGCATACAACCAATCGATACATTCATCGTGAGAATAGAATACGGTATCACATACACGCATTATTCTCGGTCCCGCACATATCTCATATGCGCTCCTATTTCGTTTCGCTTGAGCCAGGAAACCTCTGTGTAGGACTCTAAAGACTCGTCAATACGCCGGCAGCAGATGATGATCATATCAAACACCCACAAGCCGTAAGCGGTCTGCTAAACGTAACGGCCACCCGGGTATTAAGCGATCAGAAGATCGACGAGCAAGCCCGCTCACACTCCTGTGAATCTAACCAGTAACACTTACCGTACAGTTCGCCATGTTCGTCTGATATGTCGCATATCTCGCCTAGGGGTGGTAAACGTCAGACCCCAATAGCTCGATAAGTCATGCCGACGTGAGGTCCATAACATTCGTGAAACGACTGATAACTCTTACCAGTATATCACTGCAACCCTGGCCAGGGATTTCCTATTATGGCCAGTCGAGCATTGCGCAACATCAACCCCCAATACCGGGAGAGACGAATCCCCTCCTATCGCTCATTGCCTCCATGTGAATCGGGACTGTACCCAAAAACCACCTGTTTGCACGACTCAGTAGAGCCGTGGTAGGGTGGAAATCAAAGCACAGTGGGAGACACACAAGACTCTATAACGATCTCGGGTCAACAGACTAAGCTGTACCAGTGTCACCAGAGAACTGCCATCTGACGTGAAGTATAATACCATCTGGGAGTTCTCGGCAAGTCCGTTCAGTGTACCCAGTCTCCACTGAGCACCCGCATACCATCTCTGATGTCAAACACCAATGGATATGGGATCATCCATCGCCCATCACATGGGTCGAGAAGATATACGCTACTCTACTCTGGAATATCGATGCCCCGTCTCGATATTCCCACGACTAGGAACATTGAAGGATGTACTCATTGACTACCCAGGCCCCACTAGTATGATCTGCATCATAGTCCTGTAAGTCGAGTACACATCCTAAGGGCTTTATTAACATGTAACAGAGAGACAGAAAGTATACATGTTAAGATAAAGAGTAACCAGATAGCGTACTATCATGTCGAGCAAGAAAGTCCTACCTATATATGTCCCAGCATCCACTACAATATACATCCAATGTACAGTAATGGCCTCTAGGGCATACATATAACTAACAAGAAGAACTTGACATGTGACTTATGATTTGTTGGCCCTTAGTCAAGGTCATAAGAGCATGGGGTAAAAATCACATCGGGAGTTTCTAAAGAAACGGAAACTTGCCAGGCATGCGCATACCTTCTGGAGTGTGGTAACTTGAGTGGCTTCCATCAAGTTATCATGCGATGATAGTTGGATCCCAATTCTCACTGATGAGTTGGTTTACTCTTCAGGTGATCCCGATTGATTCTTCTTTTAGGTTTGGAGGAGAATTTGACGGTACAGTAGGAGGTTTTCTAATTAGATAAAGTGATAACCATTCTGATCTAGGTTAGAGAGCACGCAGAGTGTTTCTTTTCTCTCTCTCTCTTTGGCAGTGACCTTTGATCGACCCTAGACTATGACTCAGTGACCAAGTTGACCGAACCTTCTTAAAATACTGGCTTTTGGATTGTCTAAGTTGCATATGTCATTGCCACTCCTTCTTTTACCCTTTGCATTTCTCAGAACACCCCGTACTACTACGGATATCCACTTCCATTGGATAGATCCATCGTATGGTTATATACGAACTCGAAGGGACTTCTTCGAGGATGGATCCAAGTTCAGGAGAAATAGAATTGGTTTATTCAGTTGTCTTTTATTATCACATTCTCTCAGGTTGCGAGGGCTCCTTAGTTTAGGAGAGTACACCTATTACGCTTATTGGGTAGTCTTATTCCAAACCATAGACAGGTGCCAAAAGGTAGGGAATGAAGAAAACTAATTAGCCTAAGTAGGGTGTGCAGAAGGTAATATGTAAAGGCAAAATAAAGGGATTAGAAAGAGGGCAAAGTAAATTGGGACTGTTATCAATCACGACCAAACCACGTACTTCATCGCCACTCCTATTTCACCTTTAATAGAATAAGGTATTATTCAGTTGTCTTTTACCATCACCTTCTCTTAAGCTGTGAGTACTCCTAGGATTAGGAGAGTATACCTATTATGCTTACTGGATAGTCTTCTTCCAAACCATAGGCTGGTGCTGAACGGTAGGGAAGGGAGAAAACCACTTAGCCTAACGATGGTGTACAAATGGTAATGAATAAAGACAAATAAAGGGATTTGGAGAGATGGCAAAGAAATATACAGTTAAAGTCATGAATTGGATTATGGAAGAGGCATTAGTAGGAATATCAGGATACCCCTACGATACATTTTCATGTTTCAGTGCATTGTTAATGTAAAACTGATTTCCCGATTAGATACTTACACCAAGGTATGTATTTACCAGGTATGATTCTCACATCTGTATGGTTTTACAGATGATGAGTAGGAGTAAGTTATTGGAAATTAGGTGATCATCCTCATTATATCAGAATTCGTTGTAATTGGTGATATTTTAGGAAATCTCCTGGGTACAGTTTTTCAACCTACGACGCATAGGTTTTGAGTTATTCAACTCACTGGAATTATACAGAGTATTGTATGTTGTCCAGTGTCCGTCAGGACAAAAGGGTTGGTCCTCGTACTATGTTCTGTTTACTTATGACTTCTCTAGTTTTTAGACAAGTGTTTCGTAAAAATACAATGTCTAATTTTTGAGAAGTTGTAGGTATAAGAATAAAATATAGAACCAGGTATCGCAAGTATCGGGATTCTTCAAAGAGATCGAAGATGTAGATTCTTGTGATTGGTAGTCAGTTGATAGTAATGGTTTTGAGAAACTTGTTTCTCTTTCAGGTTACTCATAATTGGATGTATTCCTAAGTTGAGTAATGCTGATTAGCTTCTCTCCATTAAGTTGATATGCACTTGAGACAGCTGCATGATTTGAATATGGTTCCAATTAAATCAGTGCCAAAGTTTCTATATTGAATATAGAATGGTTCATATCTTAACGATGTTAAGGTACGGGGAGTTGTTCAGCTTATGCTTAAAACCAGACACTGGATAACTTAAGGCACGTTTCTGTAATGGCAGTTTGTGGGTTGACTCTGGCTTTGACAAGGGTTGATTTTCTATCATCTGGAAGATCAATAGTGATATTGTTTTTGACTCGCCACAGTTTTAGTAAAAAGGATTTTTCAGAAAACAGTAGTGGGAGTATGGTAGAACTGGAAGTGATTCCAGAACCGCAAACGATTACGGAAAATTTAATAGGACCTATATATTCAATCAGATTTGACATTCCAATAGCCACTCCGCAAATATGGTGGGTAACCTCAGACACCCGAGAGGTACTCCGGTAGCTTCAAGGCCGGTGACAGGGAGGTTCTTGTTTACCCAGACTTGACACTACTGTTGTTCCAGACTATGAGACCCGGCAGGAGGATATATATAGCGTCGTTCTAAACTAGTTTTAAAAGTACACGTATATATTATTCTGCCAGAGGGTTGTCGTAGTCAGTGGGAGCAGCGGAAACATAATGGCCAAGTAGCTTATGTCTATTTATAGGCTTGAGCAGATATAGCGGAGATAAGATCATCTATTTTTGATGTGACAGTCATGGGTTTGACTTCATCAGAATAGGGGATATATCTGTTGAGAAGGTAGTAGGGTGTGACGTCCTGGTTTTTGGATGTCATACACAGAGTAGAAAGTAAAATTCCTATACTACGATCGGTTGTACTTAGGTCGTCACACAGTTGCTTCTCCACAAAGGACATGGATATAATATCAGGCATTTTGGTTACTAGATCTATGGTTTTAGATCTAGATTTGGGTAGTTTCCCAATGTGGGTATTTTAACAGTATTCTAATGGTATTTAGAATAAATGACTCCTGGCATGGTGGAGTACCTGCAGGTGATGGAGTCACCCTCTCTAAAGGTGTCTTATAGACTAAAGGGGAGAGGGATATGCATGATTGGCAGATCACTTGCTTAGGCAATTGAGTCGATCATGAGATGTCAAGTACCACGCCAGATGTTGTTTATGCACCAGATGTGATAAGTTTATATTAATCCAATCCTGGAGAAACATTAGGAAGCAATTTTAGAACATGAATGGATGTTCTATGGATTTGATAATGGCAGCCTCCTTGTGGAGACGGTTATCATTCCAGGCTTCCAAGGTGACTTGGATGACAGAGTGATTGTTAGAGTTATAGTTTTCCCTCTGACGAGGGACAGTATTATGGACAGGTAGTCCAAGAGAATACTGTGGGAGGCATGGCGCATGATACTGATTAGGTTCAGTTATCAATACAGTCTAAGAAGTTTGGATTTGGAGTTCATTTATGAACTAGATCCCATCAGATATCCAGACATATTCTAAGACACCTATTACTCGATTCGGGAGATGGCTTTCTCCGCGAACTTGAGATTAAGAGAGACATAGAAAGAAATATCAGGGCGGATCCACTCACTGAGGCTATAAGTATGCGACATCGCAATAATAGCCTTAAGTGCAAGTGGGAGATTGTTGGATATAGTGCCCTCTAAGTCAATTATTGGATCGTAGATACGTGATTGCAATGATTGAGGGAGGACATATACCGATAAAACAGTCTTACTCGAGATGATAGTATGCTATCTGGTTTTTCTTTATCATCGTATACATGCTTTAGTTTACTATTGTATGATGATAGAGCCCATAGGATTCTTGCTAGACTGCCAGCAGTATGATGGCGATCATATACGTGGGAGCTGGGGTCTGTAAGCACATCCTTAAAGTGTCCCTAGTCATGGGAGTTTCGAGACAGGGCATCGATATTCCAGAGTAGACTAGTGTATACAGTCGAGACCCCGACGAGGGGCTGTGGCCGGTCTCACTAGCCATTGGTGTCAATTGGTTCACCTAAGATGTATACAGGTGCTCATTGAGTACACCGGACAGGACTCGCCGGGAACCTGCTAGTTGGTATTATACCTAGTGTCAGATAGCAGTTCCCTTGTGACATTTGTACAGGTTAGTTTGCCGACCTGAGATAGTCATTTATCTCATGTGAGTTCCCACTGTGCTTTGATTACTACCCTACTACGCTCAAATGAGATGTGCAAACATGTTTTAGTTGGGTACAGTCCCGAGCCACATGGAAGCAGTGAGCGGATCGTCGGGGATTCGTCTTTCCCGGTATTGGGGGTTGATGTTGCGCAGTGCACGGGTGGCCATCACTAGAAATCCTCGGCCGAGGTAGTGGAGAATTACCGATCCAGGATCGATAGTTTCTCTGGTAGTGATGAGCTTCATACCGACATGAATTATCGCGTTATTAGGGGTCTGACATTATCCACCCCCTAGATTCGATATGCGATACTCTTTAGACGAACGGACCGGACTGTATGGATATTGTCACTGTTAGGTTCATTAGGGTTTATGGATGAGTTCGCTCGTCAGCTTCCCTTCCAATCAATACATAGACAACCGTTACGTACAGCTAGTACCTCTGACGTGCTAGTGGTTATACCCAGTGCCAGTGTGTTGATGAGTCATTAGAGTCCGCCACAGACAGTTTCCCAAGTTCGAGCGAAACGTTGTAGAGGCCGTATGTTTTTATGGCAGGATTCGGAAAATACACGTGCGTTTACTCACGTGTCATATTTCGGGCAGATAATACTGGTGGGCTTTGGTTTAAGCCGGATCTGAGTATTATACCGTGTAGATATTATATCTTTGTCTCAGTTAAATTTTGTATTTGGTCGTAATACAAATGCGGGTATGTTTATACTGATACAGGGTTATCCTGAAATTCGTTTTGGGATTGCTTTTGGAAGTTGCCAGTTTCCAGTTTTCTATTGACCGTATTTAACATTCGGTTAAATGTGGATTTATCTTTTCTTCTTGAGGGTGAGTCATGAGGTGAGTCATGAGTGGAAGCTTCATGTTGTGGTGACTAGGATTAGTGAGTCACTTATTGCATTTAATGATTTGGTGAGGTGTTTTCATGATTCATTTGTATGCATTAATTTGATGCAAGGTGTTATCTTTGACTCATGCTTTTCTTTATGTGCTAATGGTCACTCTCTTGATTCGTACACTCACCTCCCTCCCCTTTAATAGTGGCTGGCCCCTCTTGCAAAAGATTATGGTTGATAATTTGGAAAATATGATAGTTATTTGGTTCATGGAAATTAAGTATACTCATTCTTTCATTTTCATCCGATCCAAAAGGCAACTTCATTAACCGTTCGTCCATGGCTTTTGACGAGACGGGACAAAGTGTTCTACTCATTCTCTACATCAATCTTGGTCATCTCTTTTAGTAAACTTGATGATCGAGTTGTCTCGGTTCAGAGGCGGGAGCCCGTTTAAAGATCCGTCGACATGGTGCCACCTGGACGAGGAGACTGGAGATTCAGGAGATCAGAGCAACCGCAACAAAGCGTGGGATGATGGTTGAAGACTGAAGGACTCGGATCGTTCGGTATAACATTTCTACCCACTTTGTAGTTTGTTAGTTTAGCTTTAATGGCAGATCCGGGTGATAGTACACGATAGCGTCAGTTTGTAAAAAGTTTTTGTTCCGCATTTGGCGTCTGTTAGACGGCCGGGGCGCTACCGTGGACTTACAGAACCTACTCCATGATCTCTGACAAACGAACGTCATCAGACTATACCTTATGGATATGATCAAGTAACTGTGGATGTGCATGGACACGGGCAAGTTATCCCCCGGCCGACGTAAACTCGAATTGTACTCGGCCGTTACATAGAATCTGCTAATCCGCCGTCGACTGTCTCTGAACCATGCTTAAACAAGAAAATCTACCTCCGAGCTTCCGACTTAAAGCATCTGCCACAACATTCACCTTTCCCGAATGATAAAGAATCTCGTAGTCATAGTCTTTCCCTAGCTCCATCCAACAATGCTGTCTCAAATTCAAATCTAGCTGCTGAAAGTTGTAGTGTCTCCAGATGTTAAGTGTAAAAACCACCGCAGTTATCTCTAAATCATGAGTGGGATAATTCTGCTCGTGCTTCTTCAATTGCCGAGAAGCATCGCATAAACATCGAAACCGCATGATCCTGAAGGCAAAGATAATACTAGCGCCATAGTCAAATGAGTCTTCAACTGCTGAAAACTCTGCTCGCATGCCTCGGTCCAAAGAAAAAGGAACTCTCTTCCGGATCAACCCGGTCAATGGTATGGCTACACGATAAAAATCCTGTACTTAACATAGATAGAATCCGGACAAACCCAAAGAGCTGTGAACCTCTATCACTGATACAGGTCAGGACCACTGCTGAACAGCCTCGTCCTTCTTCGGTTCCATACACATACCATTATCTCGTAATTACGTGACCCAAAAAGTCAACACCATCCAACCAGAAAACACACTTAGATAATTTAGCGAATAATTGGTGCTCCCTCAAAGTCTATAACAAAATCCTCAAATACTGCCCAGGCTCCTCTCAGTTCTATAAGTATACTAGGATGTCTTCAACGAACACGATAATAACTGATCAAGAAACGATCTGAATATGTGGTTCATCCAATCCATGAACGCTGCCGGGGTATTGGTGAGCCCGAACGACATCACCAAGAACTCATAATGCCCATATCGCGTGCGAAAAGTAGTCTTCGGAATATCATCCTTCCGAACCCGCAACTGATGGTAACCTGATCGTAAGTCAATCTTCGAGAAATGTCCCGCACCCTAAAGCTAATCAAATAAATCATCAATATGAGGTAAGGGATATCTGTTCCGCACAGTCACTCGATTCAACTGACGATAATCGATGCACAAACGCAAACTACCATCTTTCCTCTTGACGAATAGGACAAGAGCGCCCCAAGGTGACGCACTCGGACGAACAATCCCTTTATCCAACAAATCTGGAAATTGATCCTTCAGTTCTTTAAGCTCCGCCGGGGCCATCCGATAAGGCGGTATAGAAATAGGCCCCGTGCTGGGGATCAAGTCAATGCAAAACTCAATATCGCGCTCAGGCGGCAAACTTGGCAGCTCGTCAGGGAAGACATCAAGAAACTCTCTCACAATCGGGACCTGGTCCAATGGGACCTCGGCAGCTCTAGTATCACAGACATACGCCAAGAATTCCTGACACCCTTTCCTCAAGAGCTGACTAGCGCGAAGGGAAGAAATCAAATTGGGAAGAGTGACTCTACGGTCTCCCTGAATAACAAGAACTGGTTCACCCAAAAAACTAGAAATTTATAAGCTAAAATAGGTATATTTAGGTCTATGTGGAAAAATAATTATAACTAACTTTTACGGAAAACACGAGTTGTATTACCGATTATTGGACAATTAACCTAAACGATTTTTAAAACGTTACAATTGGGACCTGTGGGCTATATTGTAACGTTTTAAAAATCATTCAGGTTAATTGTTCGATAATCGGTAATACAACTCGTGTTTTCCGTAAAACTTAGTTATAATTATTTTTCCACATACACCTAAATATACCTATTTTAGCTATGCAATTGCCAGTATTTGGTATTTAATTGGTCACTTATTTTAATTGCTAGTTATTTAATTATTTTCTTTAAGTATTTATTTTAAATATTATTTTAATCATTTACTTGCACATTTAATTAGTATTAATTACAATTTGTATGGGTTAAGCACACAATTGTGTACCATGACAACTAAATAGCTAGTTGTAACATATTCTTTCCCTTTAATTTGTTCTCCATGGTTCTAGAGAAGTCAAGGATTAATTAGAAAATAAAATAATTATAAAATAAGTTAATTGGTAAGATAATGGGGGGTTTCTTCACTTGACACCACACAAACACACTCACTCTTTTCCTCACCAAGTTCTGGCCGAGCCTCTCCTGCAGTTCCTCCCCCATTTTCCCATCTCATTTCCACATCAAAAATCCTCAAATTTTCATCAAAAATCCACAAAATGTCTCACAAATTCATAGTTAAACCTTAACCCAAAAGTTCTTGACCTAATCTAGCTTGGATTTTGAAGCAAGAAACCATTTTGGGAGGCCAAATTTGTAAGTTTGATCTATAAAGTTTGAGGTATAAATCTTAACCCAATGGTTAATTTCTTTAAGCTAACTTATTTAGGTATTATTTTGGTTTTAATTGTAAGAATTGAGTTTTTAATGAAAAGGGTTTGGGTTCAAGTTAGGGTTTTAATTAATAAATTAAGTTAACTAAGTGTAGATTAATATCTAAAAACTTGCGAAATCTAGTCTAGTTGTTAATTTACTAATTGTTACTTTTAAATTGTCCTAATTAAATATTCTTGCAAACTAATTTCATGATTAGTGTAAATAGGTGAGATTAAAATTTAGTTAAGAATTGTGTGGCCTAATTAAGATATTAAATGAACATTGTGTTCACTAGATTTGCTAAAACATCATGCTTACTAGGCTTTGGAATAAATAGATTTTAATTAAGTTTGAGGATGGAATGATCTACAACCTATTACCTAAAATATTTAGTGTGTTGTGAATGCGAGATTGGTGCGATCGGGTTCTAGGCTTGGTGATTGTCACGTATAGAGACCCCTAGTTATGGTTTGTGGCGTTGTCGTGAGCGCGTTTTGTGCACCAAATGCGTACGCGTCTAGTTAGTGCACGTTGGTTGTCTGGTATCGTTTATGTCCGCGATTATTTATATATCTATCCTTTTATTTACTTGTGTGCGATTCTAGGATCGGGTGCAGAGACGTCGGACGCGGCGCGAAAAGGAAAGGCCGTGATCGGATCCGTTTAGCCGAGGCATCCCGGTGAGTAGATGTACACATTTATGTGGGGATCGTCTGGATGGAGCAAGGCGCCCGACAGTTAGGATTACTAATAGTGCTTGTATTTATATGTGTAGTCTCCTAGTCATTCATCTTATTGCATTGCATCATCTTACGTATATATGATATTACCTCATAGGACACTTGCACCACTGCCATTGGTCTATGCTGCACGTGCACTATTTTATGTAAACACACACGCCATTAGTATTTGCTATGTCACGAACACTATAGAACTTTCTTAGAATCGGTATCTGTGTATTTGCATCATATATGATATATAGACTTGTAGTTGTATATTCATCTCATCAGGATTGGATATGTATATATCTCATTGCATCATCATTCATGCATAGTTTTCTAGTCACACATCGTATTTCATATTATTGATACCATAGGCATCCATCATCGCTGACATGTTCATATATTGTGATTTTCTTGGTGATTTCCGTGTTTATTTGATTTCTGGATTTTAGGAAAATTGCAAGGATTTTATGAGATTATTATCATTTTAAAAATGCAAGTTGCGGCTTTCTCGTGATATAATGGATGTATCGTCCACCATGAGTTTTCCTGATTTTTATTGGTTTTCGAGACCCGATTCGAGAAGTAGGATGAACTATCTCGGGTACATGGTGGACCCGGTATGGTACCCTGGGACGAGAGTGTTTTTGTGGGGATGACGATGAGCCTGGCAGGGGCAGACTACCTACCAGTGATGTTTGACGCGGCGGATATCCGGAGGATACCGACGTAGTCATGAGATTTGATGATATGGGTCGATCTGGACTGACGGAGCCCGAGATATTGAGATATAAATATTTTGTATCGATATTTGACACAAATTTCTGTTGATTTCATTGATGATAATCCAGTTTTATTTTACAAAGGTTTTACTAAGTTAAGGATACAAATCTTCTCACATCAGATATAGCATGATTTCATGTTGATCATACATTCATGTTGCATTCATACTTGTGCATCGCATCATATTAGTATATATAGGTTGTGACACATTTGCGTACATTCTTACGATAGCCTTGTTAGATGTTACTACTCACGAGTTGGCAACTCACACCCATTGTACCACAGTATCTTATAGGTCCGACCCGTCAGCATAGTAGCGACGGGCATACTTCTTCTTTTACTTGGATTTGCGGATTTGCTCGTAGGTGGGTTGCGAGGATACTTTTGTTTCCACCTTGTATTATTATTTGTATCTTGTATACTCTATCTACCCTTCGTATATTAGACTTAGACTGTGAGTTTATAAGACTTGTATTTCATTCTCTGGTGTCAAGCTCACTTGAGCCGACGTAGTGCTTTCTTATTTTCTTGCTTTCATATGCTTATTTTGCACTATTATGATATATATGTTGCGTGGTTGTGATTCCTCCATTAGCGAAGAGTTAGCTCCCGCTTGGGGATGTCTTTATTCATTTCTTGTATATATTCTTGTTTTGTACCCGTTTGGGGCTAGTATTTACAAAGGAGACTCTGCCGAAATTTTCGGGAAAATTTGATATTTTAATGTGACTTTATCTTACCTAAATCTCCTTTTTAAGTTAAGTTTTCATTCACTCTATTGTTTTTAAACGGTTTAGATTTCTGGGCTTTGGCTTACTTAGATTACATTACGCCTTGAGACGTTTCGTAATTTAAGTGCAGTCACGTTCAGTACCTTTGGGTTGTGACAAGCAAATAATATCGTACAGGTAATCACAAGCGTGCATGATAAATAACCAATGCTACGTATGTAGTCATGATGGCATATCTACAATAATATGAGATGCAGTAAAATCATAATCAAGGTACTACATTATGGTGCAACAACTATATGTACAGAGTATATCATAAAAGTCCTGACTGTGGGATAAAACAGAGCCATCCTCAATAAATCATCCTCATAGAAATCCGGTGTCTATCAACGACACCCAAAATCCTAATTTCTCAGGCACCGTCACTCTGATTGGCGTTCATATCCATCTTATCACATAACTTCGAACAGTATCCTCAGGATATCCGCCGAGTTTCTATACAATCACCGGTAGGCAGTGCACCCCTGCCGGGCTCATCGCCTTTCTCTACGATCTTCTTTCCCCGGGGTACCCGACCAGGCCCATCATGTACCCGCAAATGGTTCCTCCTCACTCCTCGAGTCGGGTATGCTCATAGCTCAGAACCGAGAAAAATCATCGTGGACAAGAAATATCATATCAAGGAAAAACCGTCTTTTTAAATAACTCAAGTTTCAAAATTCACTTTGCAGTTTCCCAAATCCACGAAATAGAACATCATAAGAGAATATATCATTATAGTAATGTATGTAGGATGCATTCATGATGCGTACTAGTACAAGAATAAATGTCTAACTATCAATAATGAATGCAGTATAATGTGTTTATCCATGGCAATTTCTATAGTGCGCGTGGCATGTCAATTACCAACGGTGTGTGTGAGCATATGAATCAGTGCTTGTGCAATATGAACCGTTAGTAATGGTGCGGTGCCCCTATTTATAATATGTCTATGTACAATATGCAATAGGATGCATAATACGATACGCATATACAAGTCACAACATATAAACATATAGTACAAGATATTATCATTTGAATCTAGCCTTCGGCGCTTACCGCCATACAGGCGATTTTCCCGTAGATGTTAAATCTACTCATCTGATGACCTCGAACTAAGTGAATCCGATCATCTGTTTTCCCATTCTGATTGCGTCCGAAGTCCCTTTAAGTGATCCTAGCGAATCGACTCCCATAAGCTACCAAGTGTTAGGTTAGCGGGCTAAACGTGTGCAGCGACATCCTAAACCCAACCTATAGCTATTAAACGTACGAATCACTTAAACGAATGTCGGATAAATCCACATCGCACATAATCAAAATGCTAGAAAAATAGTTAAACGGCCACAGATTTTTATACACAAAGAATAAGAGAAAGTTGCACATTTCTCAAGCCAACACTTTTCCCCGGAGACTCCATGACCAAGATCCACACACAGGAACCCTACTATGGCCGCAAATTGCGATCAAAATGAATATATCTGCGGCCAAGAATTAAGGGACTGGGCTCAGGTTTTGGTGGGGTGTTCTAGGCCTCTAAACTACCTCTTTATGATGACAACTTCTCAAAATAAATGCTGGGTCGATAGCAGATTTAACAAAGACTCCAAGTTTAAAAAAAATACGATATTAACACTAATTTAAAACATTAAGGTATTTTAGTGAAACTCATTAACACAAAAACCTTTCTTAGATCCTAAATAAGGGTTTAAGATCATTACCTCACCAAAAACTTAGGAAAATCCTAGCCTTGCAAGCTCCAAGACATCTTAAGAGGGTTAAACATGCTTAGTTGAGGGTTTAGTGGGGTTTTATGTTGATTTAGGCTCAAGGTTAGTGGGAAAAATATGATCAAGTGAGGATTTTTGGTGAAGAAGAAGAACAAGAAAATAAGAGGGTGTGAGTGTTGTGAGGAAATGAGAGAGTGAGGGGTGATGATGAGAGATGAGAGCCATGCTCTTTCTCTCTCTTCATTTAATGCCTCCCATGCTTGTCCCCCATGTCTCCCATGCCTCATCATTGTGTTCTCTTTTCCTTTTTCTTATTAAAATAAAACCTTTTTACTTAAAAATAAATATGTATATATGTAACATGACATAAAATAAAAGGTTACGTGCCATGGCTAACAAAACATGGTTAACACATCCTTAACCCTAGATTAACATGCACATGTGTGTGCAAGTACAAAAATAATTAAATAAAAATATTAATTAATTATAATTAAATATGTGAAAACAATTATTAGTTAAATTTAATAAAAATCCGTATTATATCGCTTAATTAACTCTAATCACGTTTTAAGGTGTTACAATCTTCCCCCATAAAGAAATTCGGTCTCCGAATTTAAAAAATCTTACTATGCGTACCTTCGAAGAGATGAGGGAATTTCTTCTGCATCTCGCTCGCGGCTTCCCATGTGACCTCTTCGCTATTTAGGCCATACCACAGAACCTTCACTGATGGCAAGACCTTTGATCGAAGTTTCTTCACTTGCCGATCCAAAATAACTACCTGCTGCTTGGTGAAAGAAAGATCGTGCTTCAGCTGGATGGTCTGGTGCTGAATCATGTGAGAAGGGTCATGAAGGTACTTACGAAGTATCGATACATGAAATACGGGGTGTACATCTGGAAAACTGGACGGAAGTTCCAAACGATAGGCAACGGTACCAACTCACTCAAGGATCTCAAAAGGACCCACATATCTGGAACTAAACTTTCCTTTCTTTTCGAATCTCATCACACCTTTCATCGGAGAAATTATAAGAAAACGTGATCACCCACTGCGAACTCAAGCCTTGTGATAACCCGGAAAAGGCACATGGCTGGCACTTGAATCATGTGAAGTTTATAAGACCCCACCTAATTTAAGTAAGCCAAAATTACATAAATCTAAACCTTTTTTAGGGAAAATAGTTGAAGTGTAGTTTTGAAATAAGGTACACTTAAATTAAGTTTATATATATATATATATAAGTAGTAATATATGAAACACTATATTTGTATCTATCTTGAAAAACTTTTGTCATGGAAAATTTGTGCAGCACCTCCGTTGTAAATTTTAACCCGAAAATGATACAATCAATAATAATATGCATCCCTAAGTAGGAGATAGCTCTTCGCCCAATGGCAGAAACAACCACGAAAGATACTATAAATATACAACGCCGAAGGGCGAAGATCAAAACTCAGAAAGAAAGCGAGAAAACTAAGCATCATTAAGAAAATCCTAACAATAAAGAATACAAGAGCGCGACTCTAAGGCCGAAAGAATATACAAACCGTAGTTATCTAAGTCTACTAAATATATAAGTCTGGTTGATTGAGCCTTTAACTAGATACAACTGAAATTAATAATAATACAATTGAAATATAAAGTACATATGCAACGGTGGTCACGATACAAGTGAAACCATCCACCAAGCAATCACCCGAAAGAAATGATGTGCCAACAAGCCGCGACGGAACCTGTACGACCGAACTTGCAAAGAAACTGTGGCACAACGAGGGTGAGTTACCAACTCGTGAGTAGAAAACATCACCGAGTAGAAATCGAACGTATGATGATCTCCTAGGTCATACAATAATATCCTTATAATATAACACTAAAACATCTAGTAGTGGCAAGGGTAATAATCTAATTATAAATGTAACACCAAGTACTCGTGCCAGTGTCACAAAGTAGCAACATGTCATATATCTGATGTATGAATGCATCATGAATGAATAATTAACATGAAATCAGGATATATCTGCATGAGAAAGCCGTGTTCTTATTTTAGTAAAATTTTATATAAAAACTGGAGTATCATGAATGAAATCGACAGAAATCCGTGTCAAATATCGACACAAAATACTCAATATCCTGAGCTCCGTCAGTCCGGATCGGCCAATATCATCAAATATCATGACTACGGTCGGTATCCTCCGGATATCTGCTGCGCCAAATATCACCGGTACGTAGTCCTCCCGTGCCAGGCTTACCGTCTATAACTCGAGCTTCTTGCCTCAGGATACCTTACCAGGTCTACTATGTACCCGAAACAGTTCATCCTACTCCTCGAATCGGGTTTCCAAAACCAATTCAATCAGGAAAACTCATGGTGGGCGCCATATACATCATATCACGAGAAAATCACAACTTGCATTTTTAAAATAATAATGAGTTTATAATAATTCTTGCAGTTTTCCCCCAAATCCAGAAATCTCATGGAAAATCCGAAATCTCAAAATCATGAGTCAATATACAGCGAATATCGGCATAAAACCCCATAATATTTCATAACAGAATGAATATATGAATGCATGGGTTATCTAAGTAAGGAATGCAATATTTAAACTAGCATATGAGAGCAAGCATACTAATAATATGTTGAAACTATTAGCTAGCAGGTTATATCAATGAAGTAATATTTTCTAAAGTGTACGTGACATGGTAATTATCGAAGATGATGTGTATGAGATGGTAAGCAAGTGTACGTGTAATATGCGCATTATCGGTAATGGTGCAGGTGTCCTAGCAGACGAGATCATAACAGCTAGTAAAAACATAATTTAATCTATAATGTAATGAAAACAATATGAATATAACGGAAAAATGAATAATAAACGCAACATTAAAAAGTATACATTTCTGTGTATGAGTCATACAGTTTTAGTGTTTTGAAATGGCACGAGTCGTGGTTTTTAGAAAAGTAAGAGCTACAGTGTTTTTGAGAAAAAATATGTCCTTTCAAAAATTCCGTAGCATCCCTCGGGTAATCTTTTGAAAATACTCATGATTATTTAGTTTTTGAAAATAGGTATGACTCGAACCTATTCTAGCATCTACCTAAACAACTAAAAGACTAACTAAGAAACTGTCATGCCCCGCTTTCCAGTATACGTGCAGAGGATGCGACTGGCCGCTACGTATTTACTCTGAAGTAAATATGCTAAGCGTATCTAAGCAATATAAAAGAAATATACACAAGAGATAAATATAATAAACAACAACTTTATTTATTAACATTAAATACATAGAAAAGTAAATACATGGAATGAAAAGCAATGCCTAAACAGTGGAATAACAGAAATGAAAAGTACTGAAAGTAAATGTGTACAAGGAATCTAAAACTCTGGGTCGTAAGCTAGCTGGTCCAAATTCTCCCTAGCGGGCTCGATCTCCTGAAGATCCGAATCACCTGATAACATTCCAAGAAAAAAAGAAAAGGAATGTCGTCAGCGAACAATCGGTCGGTAAGTCCCAAAGATAAGGGAAAAGTAGAATAGAGAGAGAGTGTGTAGTTTTTTAAAGTTGTATTATATTGTTAACGTTGTTGTTTATACCTTGGTACAGAAAGATGTCAGTGTATACGAGGGGAGTCTCAGTGAACCAGAGACTAAGGTGAAACGGAATTCACAAGAAACCGTTTATGCCATAGTACAACAGCAATGGAATATAGGTTAGGTATCTTAATTCTTGCAGTCTCGTGCCACTTCTAACACCTTCCGTACCAATCTACACTTTTAAACCCCGCCATATCTTGATTGTATTGTAAATTGTATTGTCTTGTATTATAGATTGTACAGATGGATGAATTGCCGAAACCATGATATCAGTAAATGGATGTAACTGGAGAATCATGTAAATGTAAGTATATCCATGGTTCGGTTCAGTTAATATAGATTGATAAATTGAACAGATTGAATAAATGGATTCATGGATTCATATTGAATTGTAGTTTGTACTTGAATCATATTCAAATCAGATTATTTATAATGAGACTCAGTTTGAATCAGCCAATTAGAAAAGAAATTGAATCCTGAATTAGGTTTTGGTGTTATCGGTAACCGCTGCACATGAGCGGCAAGATTTGGGTCTTTTTCAAAGACGATTACCGTGTTGATAACACCGTTTGTTAAGTTGCCTACCTTAAATAGGTAAGCACCTATATCTCCGGCTCTCTAAGGCTCAAGAGACTGGTCCCGCTTAAACCTATATTTACTAGGGTCCTTATTGTAATTTATAAAACTTGAGGGGGTTTTATGTAAAAATAATTTTGTATAATGCCCAAAATACACCTCAAGTATTTTATTATCGTCTTTAGAGTTTTCATAGATGTAGATTTTATATATGTGACATTTCTAGTGAGTAAAACCAAATTTCATAATATATGGTATTTAATTGTAAAGTATTGAACTTGTATAGAATTGCATGGTATTTTCATGTAAAGTGATTCTTTTGATTTAGAAAAGTTGGAATATTTATATTATATCATAAATTAGATATTTTGATGACACACACACACATATATATATATATATATTTATATTTATATAAAATAATTTTAATTTATTATTTTTCTAGAAATCTCATTTTCTTAAGATATTTGTATTGTTTTAAAACTTCAAGACCGAATGCTCCTTGCGGAGGTCTGCATCTCGCATTAATAAACCCGAAGATGTGCGATAATCCGTGCCATCCCGAACGGGTTCTCCAAAATGGGTTGTAGCGGCGCTTTGCAAAGATTTATAAAAAATACATAATCTAGTAAAAAAAGGTTTTAATAGTAAAAGGTATTTATGTGTAAAATTGCATTTTCCCATATTCTATGTTCCCCAAAGGCATCGTGCTATGTTGCATATGAGTATTGTGAGGAGGTAGGTCATTACCACGTGATCTATTTAAAGGTATAGCAAGGAATTATGATATTTTAATATCAAAACTAAATTACATGGTATTTTACCGAAAAAGTACGCTAAAAATTACAATATACTTTCTTTTGGTATGAAACTTGTTCAATATATCTTGTTAATGTTTAATAGTCATGATGTGCAAGTTTGATATTGTTGTATTTAAGAAAATTGGAACTTTTTAAAGAAAACCGAACCGGAAGTCGGATTAACTCCGCTTCCGTCGGGTTTTAGAAATACGAGTTTTTAGAATAGCAAAGTGAAGAGAGAGGAGGGACTTACTTGTTTTTAGGTTAGAGAAGAGGAAGAGGATGTGGTAGGAGGTGCCGGTACGTCGTTTCATCGCCGGGAGCTCCTAGGGTCGTCGTCGGAAGTTTGTCGGAGCTTCCACCTTCGCTAACTCCACTTGTACACAAAAGTTTTAGGGATTTTTCTTGAGAGTTTAGAAAGAGTTTGTGAGTGAGGGGTGTGTGGATTGGAGTGGTATTTATAGGAAAAGATTAGGGTTAGGGTTTGATAGAAGTGTATTAAAAAATTATGCATTAAAATAGATTTAAATTAGGTTTTAATTGTATTATAAAGTCTCTATTAATGTGCAGGGTATTTAAACATGACAGGGGTTTCAAAAATACCAAAAGGCACAATTTTCATGTAGGACCAACTCGGATTCAACCGAGTTCGGCCAGCGGCGCCAGTCGAGTCAGCCGCGCCGTCGGCCCGATCCAGCCGGGGCTGGGGGCCACGTGTCCCTTGCCGATTTGTCTACCTCTGGGACAGTTTGTTTTATATGTGACTTTTGGTTTTTATGAGTTATGCACGTGTAGGCTCTTAGGCTTCTAAAAATCTAAAAGAAAACTAAAAAAAAATAATGTGGTTAATGTTATTTGAACTCTGTAGCTTTGGTTCAGCAGTGCAAGGTCTTACCAATGAGCTACAAGCTCTTACTTTCTATTAAAAAGCAAATCAAATATTTATAGTACTCATAGGAAATGTAAATACCCCAAGTATACATTAATTTTAAATGAATTTTATGTACACTAAAATTTGAGTTGTTACAGTCTATCCTCCTTACAAAATTTCGTCCTCGAAATTTATAATTTATTTTAAGGACTAGTTTACAAATAGGTGAGGATATCTTGCATGCATCTCATATTCCTTTTCCTATGTCGATTCTCCTGGAGTGTCTTTTCTCCACATTACTCGAACTAAGTTGACTTTCTTGTTCTGAAGTGATTTTACTTTTCTCTCCAGGATCTTAACAGGTTGTAGCTCATAAGATAAATCGGGCTGTACAGTGAGCTCGGAATGATCGAGAATGTGGCTGGGGTCACTCACATACCATCTGAGTTGGGATATATGGAACACATTGTGCACTCCTTCCAATGAAGGTGGAAGTGCCAAGCGGTATGCCACTTCACCAACTCGTTCGAGTATGTCGAACGGTCCAATGTATCTTGGACTTAGCTTACCCCGTCTTCCAAATCGAATCACTCCACGGTTCGGAGATATCTTTAAGAATACGTGATCTCCTGGCTGGAACTCTAAGTGGCGTCGCTTTGGATCAGCCTAGTGCTTCTGTCGATCTTGGGCTATGCGCATTCTTTCCCTGATAGTACGAACCACATCAACAGTTGCTACTATCATCTCAGGTCCAAGGAGTTCTCTATCTTCGATGTCATACCAACTTAATGGCGATCGACACTTCCTTCCATAGAGCACTGCAAAAGGTGTCATTCCAATACTTGCTTAGTAGCTGTTGTTGTATGAAAACTCTACAAGATATATGTGATCTTCCCACGATCCTCCGAAGTCTAACATACACACTCTGAGCATATCTTTGAAGATCTGAATAGTTCGCTCAGACTGACCATCTGTTTGTGGATGATAAGCCGTGAAGAAGTTCAGACTTGTTCATAAGCTTGCTTGCAGACTCTGCCAAAATTGCGATCGGAAGCTGGTGTCACGATCGGAGACAATGTAGACCGATACTCCATGAAGTCTTTTGATTTTCTGTATGAGTTCATGGGTATCAGAGATAGTACATATTTGAAGAGTTTAAATCTTAAGTAGATTCTTACCTCCATGTACTTCTTTGCTAATGTCTCAGTTGATTGGCCAACTCGAAAGGGGATGAAGTGAGCCGACTTTGTGAGTCGATCCATAATAACCCATACCGCATCGTTACCCTTTGTACTGCGAGGGAGTGTAGTCACAAAATCCATTGTGATGTGTTGCCACTTCCATTCTGGGATCGGTAACGGTTGAAGTAATCCAGCAGTTCTGTGATGTTCAACCTTTACTTGTTGACACACCAAGCACTTAGCGATACTTCTCGCTAGTCCATGCTTCATTCCATGCCACCAGTAATTTTGACGTAGATCTTTGTACATCATTGTACCTCCAGGGTGTACTGAGTAGGGAAAGCTGTGAGCTTTTTTCATTAACTCTTCCCGAATAGAACCTTTTGGTATACATAATCTGCTGCCGTATCTCAAAGATCTGTCTTCATGGATGATGAAGTCTGTTCTGAGTCCATTCTCTACTTGTTCTCTGTTCTTTTGCAACTTAGCATCACTTGCTTGAGCTGCTATGATCTGATTGACAATGGTAAATTGAACTTGTAAATTCATCAAAGTTGAAGCGTTACCTGGCATGACTACTTCAATCTCATCTGATGCAAGTCTTGTTGAAAGTTCTACTGAGCGGTGAGATTCATTGCTAATGGTTAGCGACTAAGGGCATCAGGTACCACATTCACTTTCCCTGGGTGATATTGCAGGTTGATGTCAAAGTCCTCCATGAGTTCTAACTATTGTCTCTGCCGCATATTAAGTTTTTTCTGAGTAAACACATATTTCAGACTCTTGTGATCTGTGTATATGTTCACTCGTTCGCCAAGAAGATAATGGCGCCAAATCTTAAGAGAAAAGATTATGGCTGCCAATTCTAAATCATGCGTCAGATAATTGCGCTCATTAATTTTCAGCTGCCTTGAAGCATAAGCCACAACCCTTTCCGTGCTGATATAGAACACATCCTCTACCGGATGCATCACAATGCACTTCGAAACCTCCAGATTGATCTGGTATAATGAGAATAGGCACTGATTTCAACTTGACTTGAGTTCTACGAAAGCTTGTTCACATGCTTCTGACCACACAAAGTCTTTATCTTTATGTGTGAGCTTGGTCAGGGTGTTGCTATTTTAGAAAAGCCTTCAATGAACCTTCGATAATATCCAGGTAGACCCAAGAAACTTTGAATGTCCTTCATTGACTTTGGTGTCGTCCATTCGCTTACTGCTGAAACTTTCGTTGGATCCATAGAGATTCCTTTGCCTGGTATAATATGTTCAAGAAAACCAACTTGATCTAGCCAAAACCCGCACTTGCTGTACTTGGCATATAGTTGATGTTGTTGTAGAGTTTCCAGGACAATTCGTAGGTGCTCGGCATGCTCTTTCCGACTCTTAGAATACACCAGGACATCATCGATGAATATGACAACAAACCTGTTTAAGTACCCCCGGAAAACTTGATTCGTCAGGTTCATGAATATTGCTGGTGCGTTGGTCACTCCAAATGGCATCACTAGAAATTTGTAATGACCATAGCGAGTTCTGAAAGCTGTTTTATGAATATCAGCTTCCTTGACCTTCACCTAATGATAACCAGAACGAAGATCTAATTTGGAGAAAACACAAGATCCACTTAGCTGATCGAATAAATCGTTGATATTCGGTAGCGGATACTTGTTCTTTATCGTTACTTCGTTCAAGGATCTATAATCGATGCACATTCTGTATGAACCTTCCTTCTTCTTCACAAGCAGTACTGGTGATCCCCAACTTGAAGTGCTGGGAAGAATCCATCCTTTCGCCAATAATTCGTCCAACTGAGTTCGGAATTCTTTCAAACATTTTGGACTTAATCGATAAGGTGCTTTGATCACTGGTTGTGCTCCTGGTACTAAACCAATGCTGAATTCAAGAGCTCGATCGGGTGGCAAACCTGATATATAGTCAGGAAATACATCGTCGAACTCTCGAACCACTTCTAGCTTTGATCCTTCCTCCTCTTGAGTTGCTGCAATTACCACCTTCTTTTGTTTTGCCTTGTAGGTACTTGGCTCCAGGGTACGGTCTCCACTTTTGAAATAAAAGACCGGATGGTCTGGAATCTCGAACACTACCTTCCTTTGATGACAGTCCACAGTAGCGTAGAAGGTTCTGAGCCAATCCATACCTAGAACCACATAGAAGTTCGGTATGTCCAGGACCTTGAAGTCAGAATAGAATTCTCTGCTGCAGATGACTACTGGACACAAGCTGTATCCCATTGTTGCCTTTCGAATGTCATTTCCTGAACTGACATTCCAGCTGGATACAAGCGGTATGAATGGAATTGCATGAGTTCGGACGAACCGTTGCGACATTGTTCAGTTGATAAAACTGCACATTTGTATTACATTTTTCCTACCATTTTCATATTAAAAAAAGGACTTTATTATAATATATTATACATATGAGGGTTTATGTGTAAAAACACCATTTTGCATGTGTTAATATATTTTAATTAGTATTTGGTAGAAAAATGTATGCAAATAAATCTATTGACCAAATCCTAGTAGAAATAAGCCTGCTAAATATTATTTGAGATTATTGTGCAGAATTTTCCAAGTTGTTATGCAGAATTTATCAAACAAATCAATTTGTTAAAGAAAACTTGCCAAATTAAGAAGCAAAACTTGGAGACCAAGTCTGGAAGCAACCGAGAGAAGATTTCTGAATTCTGAAGGTGCCTAGGATTGCCACATGTTCCAAAGACCAAGCCCCGGAAAAATGATGGAGGGATGAGATCAAATGGCCGCGGATCCGCGGCCATACCCCTCTTTGGCCGCGGATCCGCGGCAATCTAGAGTGATCATTTGCTAAGATTTTGTGGCTTAAATCTCTACTATATTTTACCAACTTTTGAAGCAAAAGATTGTGGCTTTGGACTATAAAAGGGCACCGAGAGCCTCTTGGAAAAGTTATCAAGCCGAAGAGATCACGAAGCTCCCGACGCTCACGCATCCAGGCTGATCATCGACTGTTCGACTACCTCCTTAGGAAAGATCGAGAAGCAACTAGTTTGTAACCATTTTCTACGGAATAAAAGTGTACCTTGTTCAGTTGATTAATAAAGGTAGTTCTTTTTAATTGTTTTTTGCATTTTACATTATGTTTTCCCTCTCTGTCTTTTCATCTTCTTCTCCCAACATGCGTGAGTAATTCTCCGCTTGTTAGGGTTCGTAGGATTAGGGTAGGCTAATGGACGATGAAAATAATTAAACCCTTTTTAAGTCCTATAAAGTTTAGGAACTTTATCAAAAGAATCATTAACATCCTAATCGGGCGCGCTAGCAATTCTTTGCTAGTTCCGACCGCGATTAGAGATTGGATTAATGATTGCTTTGGTAAAGGCTAGATATGAACGGAGTTCCGTGTTGAGATAAGGGTTAAGAGTGAGATTCCTTTTCCCTCCAGAAACCCTAATCTATACGCATCGCCGTCGTTCTAGTTCTAAATCTATTAATTGATAAAAAGGGTAACTTTTAATCAATCGTCCATAACTACTAAATCCTAACGAACCCTACAAGCCTTCTTATTATATTAATTACATCTTTAAAATAATCTAGATCTATATTTTACATTCTTGTTTAACGTAGATCTAGAAACCATTCTATAAAATTCTTTATCCCTCCTCTCTTTCTCAACACATCTAAAGTAAAAGTAAAAGGTTCCACGTTTCCCAGAGGACGACCCGTACTCATCTTGGTCTAGCTACGTGCGACACCGTTATTGATTGCGGTTAAACTACAAAACAAAAACACTTTTTCGTATCAATCAGACATAAAGCAGTGAGATTCTCCAGTATCGAAGAGTGCTAGTGTAGAAAGTGAGGCTACTAAGATTGTACCTAAAGTATGTGGGATATGTTTTAGGTATAGAGAAATATGTAGGTAGGTGTTAAGACTGAAAGAAAAGGTTGAGAAGAAAAGGTTACCAGTGATAACTTGGCCAGTGGCCTCAGCTTCTTCCACGGTCATCGTGAAAGCCTGTCGCCGTGGTACATTCCTCCAGACCGGAGGAGCATTCCTCGGAACGTTCCGTTGAGCTTGATGGAACTGGCGATGAGGAGGTGCAGTTGGTGGTCCTTTAGGTGGTGGAGTAGGGAGAGCGAGTCTTGGAGTAGGTGCCTAAAGAGCTGGTCGCTGCTGATAAGTGATTGCTGGCCTGGGTGCAACAATTAGGTTGTGTCCTTAGGAACAAGACCCAATGTCATGAGTAGCTGAGCTGCAGACTTAGCAAAGACGGTTGGCTCGCTGGCAGTCTTTTATCATATGTCCAGTTCTTTTGCAGTAGGTACAAAAGGCTGGGCTGGGTCTGTTCTTTGGTACTCCCGGTCTCCTTGGCACAAAAGGTGGCCTTGATTGAGGTCTACCCATCATCTTTACCACCGCCTCATAATGGCGGGCAGCTTTCAGAGCCGATTCATGAGTCGGAAAATCTCCTATGGCTAGTGCAGCCTGGATCTCCAAATCCAAACCTTGTTGAAATCGACGGGCTCTGGTTTCATCCGTCAGTATCAGGTGTGCCGCAAATCTATTAAAGTATTATGTTAGCTGTGTAGTATGTGATATATTGAATAATCGAATTATTGAGACATATCTTACCAACTGAGCATGGTGAACTCAGCGTCGTATTCATCTACTGATGTTGTCCACATCGAACCTTTTTACAGATGAATGAACTGTTGTTCCATGTCAAACCTAGCAGTCTTAGAGAAGTACTTTGCGTCGAACATGTCGCGAAAAGTCTTCCATTCGATGGGTTGATCAAGATGGCTTTCTTCCGCCTTCCACCAGACTTGTGCATTGTCTGTGAGCTGCAGTTTTGCAACTCGGGCCCAAGCTATCTCTGGCACTTATGCCGCTGCCAGATCGTCTTCGATGCTCTGAGACCATTCCTCCGCTTCCAGCGGGCTCTCTTTTCCTATAAACTGTTTGGGGTGCAAAGCCTTGAATTGCTTTACCCCAGGTGCTTCTGCCTCGGGACAGTTCATTAAAAGAGCAGTCTGCTGCCGCTTTCTTTCTAGGAGGCTACGGATTGCCTCAAGTAGAACCGTATGCTCGTTGATCGGAGCAAGGACGCCAGGTGTAATCGGTAGTAGAGATGGAGTGTTTTTGAAGTTGGTGCTGGTGTTGTTCGGGGAATCCATAACTTTTAATGAAAAATTTAGGTTAGGACAGATTCAAATATATGAAATGGTAAGATTCAAGGAATTGTAAAGAATGTTTTAGTTGCTGGTTCTTGTGTTATATTGCTTAGGTTGTCCACGTAGAACTGAACTGCATGGTAGGGTTCCATACAGCTCTGACTTGCATGGGCCACCAACAAAATCTGTCACGCCCCGCTTCCCAGTATACGGGCAGAAGACGCGACTGGACGCTATGTATTTACTCTGAAGTAAATACGCTAAGCGTATTTAAGCAATATAAAAGAAATATACACAAAGACAAATGTAATGAACAACAACTTTATTTATTAACATTCAGTACATGGAAAAGTAAATACATAGAATGAAAAACAATGCCTAAACAGTGGCATAACAGAAATGAAAAGTACTGAATGTAAATGCGTACAAGGAATCTAAAACTCCGGGTCATAAGCTAGCTGGTCCAAATCCTCGCCGGTGGGCTCGATCTCCTGAAGATTCGAATCACCTAACAATATTCCAAGGAAAAAGAGAAGGAATGTCGTCAGCAAACAATCGCTCGGTAAGTCCCAAAGATAAGAGAGAAGTAGAATAGAGAGAGAGCGTGTGTAGTTTTTTAAAGTTGTATTATATTGTTAACGCTGTTGTTTGTAGCTTGGTACAGAAGGATGCCACTGTATATGAGAGGAGTCTCAGTAGACCAGAGACTAAGGTGAACGGAATGTAAAAGGAGCCGTTTATACCACGGTACAATATAAATGGAATACAGGTTAGGTGTCTTAATTCTTGTAGTCTCGTGCCATTTCTAACACCTTCTGTACCAATCTACCCCTTTAAACCCCGCGATGTCTTGATTATATTGTATGTATTGTATCGTAAATTGTATTATCTTGTATTATAAATTGTACAAATGGATGACTTGCCAAAACCATTGTATCAGTAAATGGATGTAACTGGAGAATCATGTAAATGGAAGTATATCCATGTTCGGTTCAGTTAATATAGATTGATAAATTGAACAGATTGAATATATGAATTCATGGATTCATATTGAATGGTAGTTTGTACTTGAATCATATTCAAGTCAGATTATTTATAATAAGACTTAGTCCGAGCTATACAATTAGAAAAGAAATTGAATTCTGAATTAGGTTTTGGTGTTATCGGTAACCGTTGCACATGGGCGGCAGAATTTGTGTTTTTTTCAAAGACGATTACCGTGTTGATAACACCATTTGTTAAGTTGTCTATCTTAAATAGACAAGCACCTATATCTCTGGCTCTCTGAGGCTCAAGTGACTGGTCTCGCTTAAACCTATATTTACTAGGGTCCTTATTGTAATTTATAAAACTTGAGGGGGTTTTATGTAAAAATAATTTTGTATAATTTCCAAAATACATCTCAAGTATTTGATTATCATCTTCAGAGTTTTCATAGATGTAGATTTTATATATGTGACATTTCTAGTGAGTTAAACCTAATTTCATAATATATGGTATTTAATTGTAAAGTATTGAACTTGTATGGAATTGCATGGTATTTTCATGTAAAGTGATTCTTTTGATTTAGAAAATTTAGAATATTTATATTATATCAAAAATTAGATATTTTGATACATACATACATACATATATATTTATATAAAATAATTTTAATTTATTATTTTTCTAGAAATCTCATTTTTTTAAGATATTTGTATTTTTTAAAATCTTTCGAGACCGAATGCTCCTTGCGGAGGTCTGCATCTCGCACTACTAAGCCTAAGGATGTGCGATAATCTGCACCATCCCGAACGAGTTTCCCAAAATAGGTTGTAGCGGCGCTTTACAAAGATTTGTAAAAAATACATAATCTAGTAGAAAAAGGTTTTAATAGTAAAATGTATTTATGTGTAAAATTGTATTTTCCCATATTCCATGTTCCCGAAAGGTATCATGCTATGTTTCATATGAGTGTTGTGAGGAGGTAGGTCATTATCTCGTGATCTATTTAAAGGTATAGTAAGGAATTATGATGTTTTAATGTCGAAACTAAACTACATGGTATTTTACTGAAAAAGTACGATAAAAATTACAATATACTTTCTTTTGGTGTGGAACTTGTTCAATATGTCTTGTTAATATTTAATAGTCATGATGTGCAAGTTTGATATTGTTGTATTTAAGAAAATTGGAACTTTTTTAAGAAAACTGAATCGGAAGTCGGATTAACTCCGCTTCTGTCGCGTTTAGAAATATGAGCTTTTAGAATAGAAAAGTGAAGAGGGAGGAGGGTATTGCTTGTTTTTAGGTTAGAGAAGAGGAAGAGGGTGTGGTAGGAGGTGCCGGTGCGTCATTTCGTCTCCTGCAGCTCTTAGGGTCGTCGTCGGAAGTTCGTCGGAGGTAAGCCTTTCGCTAACTCCACTTGTACACAAAAGTTCTAGGGATTTTTCTTGAGAGTTTGGACAGAGTTTGTGAGTGAGGGGTGTGGATTGGAGTGGTATTTATAGGAAAAGATTAGGGCTAGGGTTTGATAGAAATGTATTAAAAAATTATGCATTAAAATAAATTTAAATTAGGTTTTAATTGTATTTTAAAGTCTCTGTTAATGTGTAGGGTATTTAAACATGACAGGGTTTCAAGAATATCAAAAGGCATAAGTTTCATGAAAGACCAGGTCGAATTCAACCGAGTTTGGCTGGCGGTGTCGGCCGAGTCTGTAACGCCTTGAAAATTCGTTTAGGTTATTTCCGCGTTAATTAGCGATAATGCGCGTTTTTCATAAAACCTCGTTAATAATTATTTTCCACATAGACTGGAATAAATCTATTTTTTAATTGTGATAATACGTAATTATATATATAATTGCGTTTATTAATTATCATTCAATTTATTGTCACATAATTATCTATTTTTTTAAATATTATTTTTTCTAAGAAAAAATTTTAGTTAGCATGCACAACCCAATATTTATCCTAGGTTAATATTGTATCATGTCTTCATTTTAATTTCCCTCATGGTTTTATCTCCTTTCTAACTCAAAACAAATAAAGAAAATAGAAAAGAAATGAAAAAGGAGAGGCGTGGGGCTTTAATTAGGCATGGGGGGCTTTAATTAGGCTCTCTCTTTCTCTTTCCCCTCTAATTTCCTGCAGCAGCCCCAGCAGCAGCAACCCCTCTCCCTCATTTCTTTTTCTTCTTCTTCTTCTTCCTTCATTCAAGCCTCTATCTCCATTAAAAAAATCCATCTTTTCTTCACAGAACCTCATGTTAACACTTCCTTGTTGGTTCTTGAGGCAAGTCTTTGCCTTTGAAGGCAAGGCCAGTAAGTTTGAACCCTCCTAGGACAAACTTGAGGTATAAAGCTTACCCTGATTACCTTTTTCCTAAACTTGTAGTTTATTTAGCTTAAAGTAGTGTTCAAGTAGGTTTTAGTACCAATTTTGTGGTTTAGATGGAGATTAGGTCAAGTTAAGGTTTTTATGGCTTGATTAGCTTAACTAAGTGTTGTTAGTGTCACTTAATCCAAGTATTTTCACCTGGTTACACTAAAACACCATATTGTATTAAATCAGTGTTTTAGTTAAGATTTGTGTTCATTTTGTGATCTGCTTTCAAACCAGTTGCTTCAGGCAAAAGTTGCAATTACTGGAGCTTAGTTACTGGGCTAGGACCACACACACGAAGCACGAGACCCCCTCTCCCTTCTATGGCCAAAAATTTAAGGGTTCTGGCCGCAAATTGTGGCCAGAGGGTGGATCTGGGTGTCGGGGGTTCTTCTATAGGTGTCTGCTATATATTTAAGGTCTTGCTACATGCAACTTTTCTTATTTCCACTCGTATCAAAATATGGGACCATTTACCTTGTTTTTAGTACTTTCAGACTTGTGCGACACATACGTTCTGAGTTTGGGTTTGGTGCTTGCTGTGTTTCACAGCATGTCGGGGTAGTTCCAGACGTTAGCACACATGTTTTGGTGCTTCGAGTGCACACGCGTTTAGCTTGCGACGCTAGTTTTTCATATGGTATTGATATCGCGTTTTGCAGGATATTAGCTTATGTGTGTTGCTTTGTGTAATTCTAGTATCGGTCACGGAGACATCGGGCGCGGCGCTGAAAGGAAAGACGGTGATTGGATCAGACTAGCGGAGGCGTTCCGGTGAGTAGATGTACACATCTACGGGGGAATGGTTTGGATGGCGTAAGACGCCTGATAGTTAGAATTTCATTTAGTACATACACTTATGCCTAGTTCCTAGTTAATTATCCCGTTGCATTATATCATTTATTATATATATATATATATACTGTGATAGTACCTTATAGGACACTCACACAATTACATTGGTTTATGTTGCACGGGCACTATTCATGGGGACACACACGCCTTAGTAATTGCTATGCCACGAACACTTTATAACCTGTTTAAATCCGCATCTTATCACTTGCGCCAATTATTGATTAATAAACCTGTATTTGATATATTTAATTCATCAATATGGATACGTAATATTGCTAGTCATATGCACATATTTTATTGCATCATTGTTCATACATAGTTTTCTAGCTCCGCATCGCATTTCATATTTGTAATATCATAAACATTCATGTATTATGATTTTCTCGAGGATTTCCGTATTTATGAGATTTATGGATTTGGAGAAACCGCAAGGATTTGAAAACGCGTTACCATTTTAAAAATGTAAGTTGCGGTTTTCTCGTGATATGATGCATATATCGTCCACCATGAGATTTCTCAGTGCTTGAGCAGTATCATACACCCGATTCGAGGAGAAGGAGAAACCGTTTACGGGTACATGGTGGACCCGGTACGGTACCCCAGGGCAAGATGGTCGCAGATGATGGCGTTGAGCCCGGCAGGGGAGCACTACTGACCGGTTATTTATGACGCGGCGAATATTCGGAGGATACCAACGTAGTCTTGAGTTATGATGATATGGGCCAGTCCGGATTGCCGGAGCCCTAGATCAGATATTTAGGCCAGTCCGGATTGCCGGAGCCCTAGATCAGATATTTGGGCCAGTCCAGATTGCCGGAGCCCTAGATCAGATATTTGGGCCAGTCCAGATTGCCGGAGCCCGGGATAATTGAGATATTCATATTTGGTGTTGATACTTAACACAGATTTATTTTGATTTCAGTGATGAAACTGCAGCTATATTACAGAAGTTTAATAAGATAGGAATACAGTTTTCTATGTCAAATCTAGTGCTGTTTATTGCATTCATGTTGCAAACATATTATTAAATCGCATCATATTAGTATATGTAGGCTGTGACATCGTTGTGTACATGCTTACGATAGTCTTATTAGATATTACTTATTACTCACGAGTTGGCAACTCACCCCCGTTGTGCCACAGTGTTTTGCAGGTCTGACCTGTCAGCACAGTAGTGGCGAGCGCACCTCCTCTTTTACTCCTTTTGCTTGGACTCACAGCATTGTTCGTTGGTGGGTTGAGGGTTATTTTGTTCCCACCTTATATCATATTGTATCTAGTGTACTCCATCTACCATATCTACCACTTGTATTATTGCGCTATCGACTTAGAGATGAGATAGTGAGACTTGTACTTTTATGTTGTTTCTCTGGGTCCAGCTCACTTGAGCCGACATGATGCTTTATTACTTTATGCCTTTATATGCTTATTTTGCACGGTGATGATTTATATTGCGTATGATATTGAGTCTGCCTTGGGCGAAGAGCTAGAGCCCGCTTGGGGATGCCTTATTTCATGTTATACATATATCCTTGTTTTGTACCCGTTTAGGGCCAGTATTTACAAAGGAGACTCTGCCGAAATTTTCGGAAAATTGTAAGTCCACGTTACCCGTCCCTGGTTCTTTCGGGGTTGCGGAAATGGTGAAAAACGATTTTTCGGTGAAGGGTAACATGGACTCTAGAAAAGGATCTTTGCTAAACAAACTATCTAACAACCTAACTAAGAGTTTAGCTACTATGTTAGGGGTTATACCTAATCTTGAACTCCTTCTCTTCGACTCCATGTGGTGGTCGGATCGGCCTCACCTCGTCGTGTCCTTGTGCCGAAGATGGATCTACCCGAAAGCTTCTACCTTTGGCTCCAACCTCAATCTAGAGGAAACTAAAATCCTTGGCTTACCAGACCTTGAACTTTAGGATGAGTAGAGAAGTGTTTTGGGGTTTTTATCTCAACGGTTCTTGTTTCTCAACTTATGAGACAAGAGAACCATGAGCAAGATGAAGAGCAAGAGGAAGAGGAGAGCTTTTGATGAGAGAGAGAGAGAGCAAATGATAGAATGAGTGAAGACTTTTGCAAGCATGCTCTCATAATACAAAATAATCATGATAATAATAGTAATTGAGTATTTTGTGATGGTTCATTTCAATGGCAATATCATTTCATGCATTTAATGCATTTTGTAAACAAACAAGCAAGCAATAGTCATACCCATGAAATGATAGCCATTGTAATGATGATGGTCAATAAGTCCAAGCTAGTCAACCGATCAACAAAGTCAACAAGTCAAGAAGGTCAAACTTTCAACCCAACCATGGCACAATAATACTTAATTAATATTATTATTAATCATATTTCTTATTCTCATTAGGGTTTAGAAAAAGTCAACAGTCAACAACTCTAATGAGAATCCTCTGCCTCTGTCCCTTTCAACCGTGCATACATACCCGCATCCGCGTTCCGGGGAACACGAATACAAATGAGATAAAACCAATCCTAAAACGTATACTAGGATCTGGCTTAAACCAAAAACCGTTAGTAATAACTGCCCGGACACCAAACGTGCACAAGTGCACGGACATGACCGAACCCTGTCGCAAAACCGTGCGACCTCTACTCTTTTTTCCCAAAGGCGAATAGTTTTCTATGTGGGACTCTAAAGACTCGACACTACGCTGGCAGTGGGTTTAACCATAGACCGCAAGCGGCACTAGCTGTATGTAACGGTCCCTAGGTAGATGCCGATAAGAAGACTGACGAGGTGAACTCATCCGAACTCCTACTGAGCCTGAATGTGACAGTCTTCGTATAGTCCGGTCTGTTCGTTTGAGAATATCGCATGGCGAGCCTAAGGGGCGGTAAACGTCAGTCCCCTAATAGCGGTACAAGTCGTGTCGGAGTGTAGCTCAGAACACCCTGAGATAACACTGGAAACCTACCAGTGTATCTCGCTTGCCCTGGCCAGGGACGACTGTGTGTAATGGCTCTCCTTGACACAGCGGATATCAACTCCCAATACCGGGAGAGACGAATACTGTCTAACCGTCACTGCCTCCAAGTGTTTCGGGACTGCACCCAACTACTTCCTGTTTGCATGACTCTTTTGAGCTGTGGTAGGGTAGTAATCAAAGTACAGTGGGAACACACTCGAGGCGAAGTGATGTGTCAAGTTAGCGGACTAAGCTGTACTCATGTCACCTGGGAACTGATAACTAACGATAGGTATAGGACCAACCAATCAGTTCCCAACGAGTCCTGTCCAGTGTACTCGTAACCTAATGAGCACCCGCATACTATCTCAAGTATGACGTACTGACGGCTATGGGACAGACCGTCTCCCCTGCTGGGATGAGAAGCGTATACGCTAGTCTACTCCGGAGTATCGATGCCCTGTCTCGATAATCCTACGACTAGGGACCTGTATAAGGATGTGCTTGTGGATTACCCAGCCCCCACGAGTGTGACTGCCATCACAACGCTGGTAATCAAGCAAAGATCCTAAGGGCTCCACTAATGTGTATAGGCGATATGTTAAAAGAAACACATGTACAGACATTGAAGTAGAAACAAACCAAGTAGCATACTACTATTTTGAGCAAGATTGTCTATACAACTGTGAATATCCCAAGCTTCCATTAAGTAATATACAAACTAGTATGATACAGTAATGGCCTCTAGGGCATATACACTAACAATCTCCCACTTGCACTAAGGCCATGTACCGGCGTATTGAAGTCCTATCATCTCGATCAGCCACTCGAACTGAGTCTGGGGTAAGGCCTTTGTGAATGGATCTGCAGTGTTATCTTCCGTAGCAACCCTCCGAATATTGATCTCCTGGCGATCCACGATCTTCCTGATCAGGTGATACCGCCTCAAGATGTGTCTGGACTTCTGATGGGACCCGGGTTCCTTCGCTAAAGATATAACCCCGTTGTTGTCGCAATACAGAGGTATTGGATCAACGATGGACGGAACCACCTGAAGTTCTGTCAAGAACTTCCTTATCCAGACGGCTTCTTTTGCGGCATCAGTAGCAGCGATATATTCCGCTTCCATCGTCGAGTCAGCAACGGTTTCCTGTTTGGAACTCTTCCAACACACCGCCCCTCTATTGAAGGTAAAGACAAAACCCGATATGGACTTGGAATCATCCTTGTCATTCTGGAAGCTGGAGTCAGCAAAGGCCTCGATCTGGAGCTCTTTTCCGCCATACACCAAGAATATCTCCTTAGTCCTTCTCAGGTACTTGAGAATGTTCTTTACCGCTATCCAGTGCTTCTCCCCAAGGTTTGACTGATACTGGCTTACCACACTCAGTGCATAAGCTACATCTGGTCTGGTACACAACATCGCATACATTATAGAGCCTACCGCAGAAGCGTAGGATATAATAGACATGCGATCCCTTTCCAAATCAGTCTTGGGAGACATCTCTTTGGAGAGGGTGATCCCGTGACAAGCCGGTAGATTACCGTGCTTGGAATCTTCCATACTGAATCTTTTCAGTATGGTGTCGATATACCTGGACTGCGAAAGTCCTAATATCCTCTTGGATCTATCACGATGGATCCGGATCCCCAGAATGTAAGTGGCATCACCCAGGTCTTTCATGGAGAACCTGTGTGACAAGAACCCTTTGACAGATTGTAGCATAGGAATGTCATTTCCTATCAAAAGAATGTCATCCACGTATAAAACGAGGAATACGATAGTTCTTGCTACAAATCTACTATAGATGCATGGTTCATCTGGATTTTTGATAAAACTAAAATCTTTGACTGTCTCATCAAAACAGATATTCTAACTCCGCGATACCTGCTTTAGTCCATAGATGGACTTAAACAACTTGCATACCTTTCCGCTGCTCCCACTATGAATGAAACCCTCTGGCTGGTCTATATAGACACACTCCTCTAAATTTCCATTTAGAAAAGCGGTCTTTACGTCCATCTGCCAAATCTCATAATCGTGGAAGGCAGCAATGGTAAGAAGGATCCGAATGGATTTTAGCATAGCCACTGGAGAAAAGGTTTCGTCATAGTCCAAACCAGGTCTTTGACGAAAACCCTTTGCAACAAGTCTAGCCTTATAGGTTTCAACCTGTCCATCTACACCAATCTTCTTCTTGAAGATCCACTTGCATCCTATGGGTTTTACCCCATCTGGAGCAATGTCCAAAGTCCATACTTTGTTGGTGTACATGGACTCCATTTCGGTTCGCATTGCATCCAGCCATTTTACTGAGTCAACGCTCTGAATGGCCTGCTGGAAGCTAGTAGGCTCATTACTATCAATGATGCAATCCTCTCTATCCCCGTCTATGAGAAAACTGTAGTATCTCTCGGGCGGATGAGACTGCCTACTACACCTGCGGAGCGGTGCAAGAATGTCATATTCTTTCGAACCCTTTGGTTCTTCTAAGATTTCAGTAATAGCTCGTGGTTCTGGAATTTCTTCCAGTTCTATTGCACTCCCACTTATCTGATTTTCCAAAAACTCAGTTTCCAAGAAGCAGGCATGACGAGAAACAAAAACCTTTTGTTCCTCTTCACAATAGAAGAAATATCCCTTGAAGTTCTTTGGATATCCCACAAACTTGCACTGTACTGAGCATGCCTCGAGTTTATCCGCATGCTGCTTTTTGACAAAAGCTGGACATCCCCATGTCTTAATGTGCTTAAGACAGGGTTTCTTCCTACACCACATATGATATGGTGTGGTAAGCACTGTCTTAGTGGAACTTGGTTCAAAAGATATGCAGCTGATTCTCGTGCATATCCCCAGAATGATCGCGGTAACTCAGCGTTACTCATCATGGAACGTAGCATATCCAATAGGGTTCGGTTCTGTCTTTCCGATACACCGTTATGTTGCGGAGTGTATGGAGGAGTAAGCTGAGAGAGAATTAGATTCTTTTTTAGGTAATCCAGGAACTCGGCACTCAAGTATTCACCACCTCGATCAGATCTTAGTGTCTTTATACTCTTGCCGGTTTGTTTTTCTACTTCATTCTTGTGTTCCTGGAATTTTCCAAAGGCTTCAGATTTGTGTTTCAATAAGAAGACATATCCGTAGCTTGAAAAGTCATCAGTAAAAGTAATGAAGTAAGAATAACCGCTTCGCGCATGTGTAGACATTGGACCGCACACATCGCTGTGTACGAGTCCCAAGAGCTCGCTCGCTCTTACTCCGTGTCCAGTGAACGGAGTCTTTGTCATCTTTCCTTTGAGACAGGATTGACAAGTTGCATATGATTGATATTCGAACGGATCCAAATATCCTTCATATGTAACTTCGTCAACCTTCTCTCATTGATATGACCTAGTCTACAATGCCATAAGAAAGCATGATTTATTTCTGGAGACTTTCTTTTGTGTGTATTCTGGACATTGAAAATCTGTGATTGGTTTAATACGTATATACCATTGCTTAATGTACATGACCCAATCAAAACTTGATTAAGGTAAACGTTTACAACATTGCTTACAAATGCAAATTCATAACCTTTTTTAGATAATAAAGATACAGATATGATATTACAAGTTGCATTGGGTACAAAATAACAATCACGCAAAACCAAAACATGTCCATCTGACATTCCCAAGTGATAGTCCCCCACGGACTCAGCATCCATGCCAGCTCCGTTTGCAACTCTGAGGGTCATATCACCTGCCTTCAAAACCCTACGCTTTCTCAGTGCCTGAATAAAAATACAGATATGAGATTCTGATCCGGTATCCAATACTCAGGAAGTAGAGTTTATTGATAGACAGTTTTCAATAACATACACACCTGAAGCCGAAGTCGCAACTTGCTTCGGGTCCTGGTTCTTGGCCTTCCAAGCCCTGCAATTCTTTTTCCAGTGTCCTCTCTTATGACAATAGAAGCACTCTTCCTTTTCCACAAGCTGTCCCGCTATCTTTATTCCCATTGCTTTTCCCTTCGTTTCCACTTTACTAACACCGCCCCTTGGTTTGGTGGGGGCTTTCTTCTTCTTTCCCTTGGCTTTCGCCTTGGACCTAGAAGAGGAAGATCATCCTACAAACAAAGTGGATGTTTCCCTTACTTTCGTAAGGTGCCCTCTGCACTCCTCAGCATGTTGAGGAGCTCCGGAAGTTCAACTTCTTTTCCTTGCAAGTTGAAGTTCAAGATAAACTGGGCGTAAGTGGAAGGAAGGGACTGGAGAATCAAGTCCGTATAGAGCTCGTTCTCTAACGTGGTCCCAAGGTCCGCGAGCTCTTCAATGAAGCTAATCATCTTAAGTACGTGTTCCGCTACCGATGATCCAACGGCCAATCTCCCCGAAAACAACTTTTTCGACACTTCGTATCTGGCGATACGGGATTGCTCTCCATATAGTTCCTTAGTATGGAGGAATATGGATTCTAGGTCCATATTCTCGTGCCTCCTTTGATGTTCATTGTCCATAGAGGCAAGCACGAGGCACTTGGCCTTCACGCAATCGATCTCCCAGGTCTTACGAATTTCCTTATCCGCGACACTGGAGGTAGGACCTGGGACATGGGGAGCTTTGGTGGTAAAGAGATACCCCAACTTGTCGTAAGTGATTGACATTTTGACATTCCTGAGCCAATCTTTATAGTTTTGCCCTGTCAGTATATTTTTATCTAGAAGTAACTTAAGTCCGGTCATGACGATTGGTTGCTGCAATTAGGAGAGAGAGAAGAAACACTCAGCATGATGCTCTTGCAAGTTTAGAGTGGTTTTTAGTTTGTCTAAACAGGATGGCTCCCACTGTTTCTCGAATCTCTCCTCAAACCAAAAAGGAAGAATTAGTCGGGATCAATCTCACCGTACAATACTTGCTTAACCGTTCAGCCAGGCCAGTGTCGGTACTTCGAGGGAGGTTTTCCAACGCTTTCGCGAGGTTCCTTAATTTATGAACCTCTTTTCCCCGGGGGCGTAGCCCCGCTAACACCTTTCTAGACACCTACTTGGTTTATAGCGTTGATCGTTAAGTGAGAAATTTCCCGAGGAGTAGCATATACTCACAGTAGGATCGGGATCTAAATATCATCGCATGACAAAATTGAAGGAATCCTACAAGAATCATCGCACTCCAGATGGTATGCAGCGCTTGCAAGTTTCAGGTTCTTTAGAAACTCCCGATGTGGATTTTTGCCCCATGCCCTTATGACCTTGACTTTTGCCAACAAATCATAAGTCACATGTCAAGTTCTACCCGTCATTCTCCAGGTTAATTTGAACCCACCTGTACCTACCCTTGACTTTGGCCAACAAGGCAGTACGACTGTCCTAAACCAACGCATCTATCTATGCTTCATATGAATACCCAATAGCTACCAAACACTGTGTCTTGACTTTGGCCAACAAACATAGCTTGAATACTATTGACTATTCATATGAAATGACGGAGGGCTACGAATGGTTTTGGAAAAACCGTGAATGTAGTGAACTTGATATAATCGATGGAACGAGATAGCTTTTAAAGGGAGTGGTTCAAGCTCCGCGTTTAAAAGTTGGTTTTTGAAAAGAACTGAGTGGCTTTGAAAGTGTTCCAATGACTTTACTTTGGTTTATTTTCTTGCATTAATTTTAATGCGTCCTATAATTTAATCCTACCATTGCAGAAAACAACAAAAATATGACGTACGCTTATACCATCCGCATTCGCCATGGGGCCCGTCATTACCCGTTAGGTTACTTAACTAACGACAGAGTAGGGGTTGGACTAGCACGGATGCAAAACATAAGCAACGCCTAAATAGATATCATATATAGATATATACATTCGTCAGATGCAATAATAACCATTCCAGATCACAGATGAACACATTGGATATACTAGGAACCTGCGTTTTGTTCGAGCCTGTAACGAAAAGCGGATTACAAGGTCACGATGAATAGCCAATACCCCACCCTAGACCCCTACGGGTGCGGCAAACTACCCGCCAAATACCTGAAGTGAAGCAACCTCCTTCAACAACGTGAGTAGGCCACTCGGCACTTCGAGATACCCGGTAGTTTGTGCACCCCTCCTTGGGTCTATCCTAGGAGCAAAAATAGTAAAAAGAAATTATACAATGGCGGCTACAGCCTCATCCCGGATGTGCGGCCATACAAATAATATTACATCAATTTACATATTTATATGAATTGAAAGATAAATAAAACTCTCATCTCACGACCCCTCGGCTATTCATCTGCGACAATCCAATGAATTCATATACACAAACCATCAATATTACAGATCACAGATATGTATAACTCGCACTAATCGACGTATAGCGATTAGCAGACATTCAATACATATATCACATCACAGATATAACCCGTTAGCTAAAGTCTATATAAGTTCGATCAAAATACGGATTTGTAACCACCCAAAAACTAATTTTGTTTTCTAGAAAATCTGGGAAGAAAAAACATATTCCAAAAATCCCAAAACACCACACAAAACACACTGCAGCAAAACCGATCCACGGTCGAGTCAACTCGGCGGCGAATCCGCGACAAGAAGCTTGTTCTTGCCGCGTTTCCGTGGTGAGTTGGTCGACTCGTTGGCTCGTTTTTCTGCTGTGTTCACAGAAAACCCTGAGATGATTTTACAGATGTGTTAAATTATTTTTAGAGCAGTAAAAAAAACCGACAGAAATTTTATGTCTCGGGCATGTTTTGTGATTTTTTCTCCGATCGAACTTCTAGTTACTTTGCTAACATGTTAGATAGTGTTTATCTAGGCTCTGATACCACTGTAAGTCCACATTACCCATCCCCGGTTCTTTCGGGGTTGCGGAAATGGTGAAAAACGATTTTTCGGTGAAGGGTAACATGGACTTTAGAAAAGGATCTTTGCTAAACAAACTATCTAACAACCTAACTAAGAGTTTAGCTACTATGTTAGGGGAATATGAGAGCTTTTGATGAGAGAGAGAGAGAGAGCAAATGATAGAATGAGTGAAGACTTTTGCAAGCATGCTCTCATAATACAAAATAATCATGATAATAATAGTACTTCAGTATTTTGTGATGGTTCATTTCAATGGCAATATCATTTCATCCATTTAATGCATTTTGTAAACAAACAAGCAAGCAAAAGTCATACCAATGAAATGATAGCCGTTGTAATGATGATGGTCAACAAGTCCAAGCTAGTCAACCGGTCAACAAAGTCAATAAGTCAACAAGGTCTAACTTTCAACCCAACCATGGCACAGTAATACTTAATTAATATTATTATTAATCATATTTCTTATTCTTATTAGGGTTTAGAAAAAGTCAACAGTCAACAACTCTAATGAGAATCCTCCGCCTCTGTCTCTGTCAACCGTGCATACACACCCGCATCCATATTCCTGGGAGAACGAATAAAAATGAGATAAAACCAATCCCAAAACGTATACTATGATCTGGCTTAAACCAAAGCCCGCTAGTAATAACTGCCCGGACACCAAAAGTGCACAAGTGCACGGACGTGACCGACCCCTGTCGCAAAACCATGGACCTCTACTCTTTTTGCCCAAAGGCGAATAGCTCTCTGTGTGGGACTTTAAAGACTCGACACTACGCTGGCAATGGGTTTAACCACAGACCACAAGCGACACTAGCTGTATGTAACGGTCCCCAGGTAGATGCCGATAAGAAGACTGACGAGGTGAACTCATCCGAACTCCTACTGAGCCTGAATGTGACAGTCTTCGTACAGTCCGGTCTGTTCGTCTGAGAATATCGCATGGCGGGCCTAGGGGGGCAGTAAACATCAGTCTCCTAATAGCGGTACAAGTCGTGTCGAAGTGTAGCCCAGAACACCCTAAGATAACACTGGAAACCTACCAATGTATCTCGCTTGCCCTGGCCAGGGACGACTGTGTGTAATAGCTCTCCTTGACACAGCGCGATATCAACTCCCAATACCGGGAGAGATGAATCCTGTCTAACCGTCACTGCCTCAAAGTGCTTCGGGACTGCACCCAACTGCTACCTGTTTAAACGACTCCTTTCAGCCGTGGTAGGGTACTAATCAAAGTACAGTGGGAACAGACTCGAGGCGAAGTGACAGTGTCAAGTCAGCGGACTAAGCTGTACTCATGTCACCTGGGAACTGATGACTGACGATAGGTATAGTACCAACCAATCAGTTAACAACGAGTCCTGTCCAGTGTACTCGTAAACTAACGAGCACCCGCATACTATCTCAAGTACGATGTACTGACGGCTGTGGGACAGACCGTCTCCCCTGCTGGGATGAGAAGCACAAACGCTAGTCTACTCCGAAGTATCGATGCCCTATCTCGATAATTCTATGACTAGGGACCTGTATAAGAATGTGCTTGTGGATTACCTAGCCCCCATAAGTGTGACTGCCATCACAACGCTGGTAATCAAGTAAAGATCCTAAGGGCTCCACTAATGTGTATAGGCGATTTGTTAAAAGAAACACATGTACACACATTAAAGTAGAAACAAACCAAGTAGCATACTGCTATTTTGAGCAAGATTGTCTATACAACTGTGAATATCCCAAGCTTCCATTAAGTAATATACAAACTAGTATGATACAGTAATGGCCTCTAGGGCATATACACTAACAAAAATGATGTTGCTTTTAAAAAGCTTGATGTGACTTAATTGATTAAAATCGCTTTCAATAATTTGGTTTTCCTTCACTCTATTGCTTTAATTGGTTTTGATTTCTGGGTTTTGGCTTACTTAGATTACGTACGCCTTGAGACATTTCGTAATTTAAGTTCCAGTCACGCTCCGTACTTTTCGGGTTGTGAGAAATTTGGTATCAGAGCGTTAGGTTTTACCTTTCTGAGTGTAGGATGACCCTTGGTAGATGGAGTAGGTGACTTAAGCAGAGTGACATAGCGTGTGTATATTCCGCAACATACTTACGATACGGTACTCTGCCTATGTGACCTTAAGATATAATTGCTTGCAATTCCTTCTTTGATTCCTTATATCCTATGATACCATTGCACTGTTCTTATCCTATTTCCTGTACCAGCCACTATAACACCGAAGGCTACGAGGGCTCAGAGGGTTGTCGCTAGAGATGAGATTCGAGAAGGCTCATCGGAGACGAGGACCGATCAGGACGGCATGCCTACCCCTTAGGGACAGATTAATCCGCCTTTCCTAGGCCGCATTGACAGGCTAGAGTCAGGTATGAAGGAGTTACGCCAGATGATGGGATCTTTAGTCGAGGCCAGTCAGGCATAGAGATCTTAAGATGTACCTACCACCGCACAGACTAAGATTGTACCTGCTGCCCAGACAGTTGTTCCTGCTACTACCGAGACCATTCCCGTATCATTGCAGGAGTTTATGAGGCTGAGACCTCCAGTCTTTACCGCCATAGATGCAGCGGAGGATCTGCAGATATTCCTCGATAGGTTGGCTAGGATTTGCCGCTCACTGAGATATTCTGACGATAGATGGGTGGAGCTTGCGAGTTTTCATCTGGAGGTCCTTGCTCAGACGTGGTGTGAGTCAGTCGAGAGAGGTCGAGCTGCAGGTCTACCTCCTATGACGTGGGACGAGTTCACAGCGGTGTTTCTTACCTGTTTCCTTCTAGAGAGCGTCTGTGATGCTCGAGCCCGTAGTTTTAAGGTTTTGCGCAAGACTCCAGAGATGACAGTGTCCGCGTATGATATCCAGTTTACTCAGTTGTCCCGATATGCTCCTTACCTGGTGGACACCGAAGAGAAACACATGAAGAGGTTCATACGTGGGTTAGACACGCAGCTATTCCTTGCTATTGGCACCCGGCACTTCGACACCTATGCAGCCGCAGTGGATGCAGCCTTACTTGTGGAGGAGCGCATTTCAGAGACTTTGGTCGTTTCGGGACCGAAGAGGATTCGTTCAGATATACCAGCTCCAGTACAGTTTGGCAGAGACATGGCAGGCAGAGGTCATGGCGGATTCTTTCCCGGCCGTAGTGGTGATCGAGGCATGATGCGAGGCCAGTTGTTCAGTTCTTATTCACCAGGTCAGCGACCACCGCCAGTATGTTATTGGTGCGGGAGTCTATGTCACCTTTTCAAGAATTGTACCACGAGGCGCTAAGGTGAGCTGACAGTTCCTTATGTGATGCTTCCACCCTCACCCCTACTAGAGAGCTCTACTTCCTATCCCTGGTGGTGCTCCACACCAGGCAGACATTCCCAGAGGCTGTGGACATGGAGGTCCTGTTCAGAGAGGACGAGGAGGCAGAGGCCGAGGCAGAAGATAGCCAGCTATTGGGGGACAGGCCCAAGTGTTCGCTTTGACTCCGCAGGATACACAGGCATCCAATGCCGTTGTGATAGATGCCTTGCGAGTATGTTCTTTCATCGCACGAGTATTATTTGACCTAAGTCCACACATTTGTATGTATCTACGTACTTTGCACCGAGGTTGGGCAGAGAGTTGTCGTCGTTATATTAGCCGCTTATTGTTGTTACTCCGGTAGGCGAGTCGTTTGTCGCTCAATTTGTATTTCGATTGTATTCTGTTCGTATCGGGGAGAGGGATTCTTCAGTTGATTTGATTCTCCTCGATATGTTGGACTTTGATGTTCTTCTGGTCATGGACTGGTTAGCCACCTGTTATGCATCCATGGACTACCGTGTGTAGGTGGTCGGTTTTAGTTTTCTGGGTGAGCCAGTTCTTGTTATTCAGGAAGACCGTGGCGTCACCCTTCCCAGCTTGATTTTGTCTCTTCACGCTGGTCAGCTCTTAAGAAAAGGATATCAGGGATTCTTAGCGTATGTTTGTGATACTAGAGCTGCAGAGGTCCCATTGGACCAGGTCCCGATTGTTAGTAAGTTTCCTGATGTCTTCCTTGATGAGCTGCCTGGGCTACCGCCTGAGCGCGATATTGTGTTCTGCATCGACTTGATCCTCGGCACGGGGCCTATTTCCATACCGCCTTATCGGATGGCCCCGGCGGAGCTTAGATAGCTGAAGGGTCAATTGCAGGATTTGTTAGATAAAGGGCTTATTAGACCGAGTGTGTCTCCTTGGGGTGCTCCTGTTCTGTTCGTCAAGAAGAAGGACGACAATTTGCGTTTGTGTATTGATTAACGTCAGCTGAACCGTGTGACAGTCGGAACAGGTATCCCTTACTTCATATTGATGATTTGTTCGACCAGCTCCAGGGTGCAGGGCACTTCTCAAAGATTGACTTGCGATCAGGCTACCATCAGTTGCTGGTTTGACAGGACGATATTCCGAAGACCGCTTTTCGCACACGTTATGGACTCTACGAGTTTTTGGTGATGTCGTTCGGACTCATCAACGCCCCAGCAGCGTTTATGGACTTGATGAACCGCATTTTCAGACCGTATCTTGATCAGTTCATTATCATATTCATCGATGACATCTTAGTATGTTCTCAGAGCCGAGAGGAGCACGAGCAGCACTTGCGGATCACATTGCAGACTTTAAGAGAGCACCAGCTGTTCGTGAAATTCTCCAAGTGCGCATTCTGGCTTGACAACATTGATTTCTTGGGTCACGTGGTTACGAAAGATGGTATACGTATGGACCCGAAGAAGATATAGGCCGTTCAGCATTGGCCCAGACTAGCATCGGTTATAGAGATCTGCAGCTTTCTAAGACTGGCCGGCTACTATCGACGTTTTGTTCAGGACTTCTCTCGTATCGCTGCACCGTTGACCGGGTTGACCCGGAAGGGAGTTCTTTTTGTTTAGAACGAGGCGTGCGAGCATAGCTTCCAGCAGTTGCAGACTCATTTGACTACGGCGCCAGTGTTATCATTGCTTTCGGGATCGAGCAGATTTGTGGTTTATTGTGATGCTTCTTGAGTGGGACTAGGCTGTGTGTTGATGCAGCACGATAGGGTCATCGCTTATGCTTCTCGGCAGCTGAAGAAATACGAACAGAACTATCCTACTCACGATTTAGAGATGGCGGCTGTGGTCTTTGCACTCAAGATCTGGATACATTACCTATATGGCGAGTCGTGCCAGATATTCACGGACCACAAGAGCTTAAAGTATATATTTCAGCAGCGAGACCTGAATCAGAGACAGCGCCGTTGGATGGAGCTAGTGAAGGACTACGATTATGAGATTCTGTATCATCCGGGAAAGGCGAATGTAGTAGCGGATGCTTTGAGTTGGAGGCCTGGAGGTAGTTTATCTTGTTTAAGCGCAGTTCAGAGGCAGTCAACGACAGATTGGCAGATTCTATGCGATAACCGAGTGCAGTTCGAGTTTACTCCGACCGGAGGACAGCTTGCGCATATCCGTGCACGTCCACAGTTGCTTGACCGTATCCATGAGGCATAATACAGTGATGATCGTTGTTCAAAGATCATGGCGCAGGTTAGACAGGGAAGCGATTCTGAGTTCGTGATCGATAATCAGGGGATACTACGATTTGGGACTAGACTGTGCGTACCGGCTTCTGAAGGACTGAGGCATGAGAATCTTGAGGAGGCACATCGATCGATGTACAATGTTCATCCCGGTTCCACTAAGATGTATCACGATTTTAGAGACGTTTACTGGTGGGAAGGGATGAAGAAAGACGTCGCCGACTTCGTTTCGAGATGCTTGACTTGTCAGCAAGTCAAGGCCGAGCACTACAGGCCAGTGGGAGATGTGCAGCCTTTGCCCATTTCAGAGTGGAAATGGGTGCAGATTTCTATGGACTTCATTGTGGGTCTACCTATGACTAGTCGAGGGCATGAATCTATTTGGGTGATCGTGGATCGATTGACGAAAGCGGCTCACTTTCTGCCAGTGAAGACCACTTTTGGATTTGCTCAGTATGTCCAGATTTACATCGATAAGATTGTACAATTGCATGGCGCCCCAGCTTGTATTGTGTCCGACCGAGGCACCCAGTTCACCGACCGACTATGGCAGAGGCTTCAGGAGGCTTTGGTCACTCGATTGAGTTTCAGCACAGCATTTCATCCGTAGACCGACGGCCAGTCAGAGCGAACAATTCAGACTCTTGAGGATATGCTCCGAGCATGCGTTTTAGATTTTGGTGGCAGGTGGGATCATCATTTTCCCTTGATAGAGTTCTCCTACAACAACAGCTTTCAGGAGACGATTCAGATGGCACCTTTCGAGGCTCTATATGGGAGGAGATGTCGATCGCCCGTCTGTTGGACAGAGCTCAGCGTGTTTGATTCTCTAGTTAAGATCCTAGGTTTAGGGTTATCTATAATAGCAATATTTGAAATTGGCATGTGAGATGCCAACCGAAACCTTGTTGTCGTTGTAGGTATCCCAACAGTGGTATCAGAGCCTAGATAGGGAATTGAACGGATAAGTGTAGCATTACGAAACCGAAACAACTCCGAAACACCTGATGTAAAACCCTAGTTTCTGTAAATTTTTCAGAGTGTCAAAAAAATTTCCAAACAGTTGCAGAGTGATGTATGAGATACAATATGAACACCGTACAAATTTCATCCCAAACCCTCGAATTTTGGCCGAGATCATGAAGTGAAAAACCGGCCAGATCAGATCTTCAGGGTCTGAAATTTGTACAATGTTTAAGTCGCTGGGTTGTGGTATTTTAGGTGATGTTTATGTTTGCTATTTTTTCATGTGATGTTATCTTTTAGCAAAAGCAATTTGGAGTGTTTTGTATTCGTAATTCTAGCTTTTTTCCGGTTATTTTTAGACGGTATTAAAAAGTTCGATTGGATATCAAATACCGACCTTTTCCCTTGCTAAAATTTTTTCAAGAATTGGATCTTATTCATAGTTAAAGAACATTCAAATACCGTGCAAGTGACGCGGCGGACCCTGTAGAAGAACAAAACCTTAACTCGATTATGTGACCATCAGAACCGCCTCTAAACCCTAGGGTTTGTTGGAATTCAACGTTGCCACATGTGAGGCGTTGGTTTGACCCTTCTACGGCTGGTTCACTACTACTGTGGCATGTGATGAACAGTTCTAAACTACGCTCAAGTGTTGAGCATTTTGGGAATTTTTGGGTGTTTGCTGATTCGATCGGAATGTTTAAAATCGTCTAGCTTTTTCTGTAATGTGATACAATATGTGGAATTCATATAGTTAGGCATGAAATCCGTAATATGTGATATTTTGGGTTTACGATATTTAAGGTGATTGTGGATTCCAAATGTTGTAGTTTTTCACTTTACTTTCTGTGACCGTAAGTGTAATATGTGGTATATTGCCGTTTTCATTGCTATATATCAACGACAATTGTGATAGGCATATTTACTTACGTTGATGACATGTGATGTTATATGTTGCTGTGATATGTTATATTGTATCGTCATGTTCTGAATAGCCGGGGATTTTATGTGAGATGAGCGTTTTTATTTTCATTCATGTAAAATTCATTGTATGTAATATTCTTTTATTGGGGCACTTCCGGGTTGAGGATGATGTCACCATTGTTTATTATTTTCTTTTCCGCATTAGGATAGACCTAAGGAAGGGAGCATAAGTAACCGGGTTATAGGGTCCAGAGGGAGGCCATCTCGAGGAGTCGAGACTGGGTCTCCTAACCCTAGAATTGTTAGGGTTGCTTGTTGCTCTCGTAGGGGTCTAGGGATGTGGGTTTGGCTATTCATTGCGAATGTGGAATCCGTGTTTTACAAAGGCTCAAAATAAAATACAGACCTCCTGGTATATCCAATATTTCATATGTTTCTTCTGCTGCTGATATACTGTGATGTGATCATTTTATATGCCTGAGATGAATACTTTATTATTTTATATATGATATATAATAAACGTTGTTTATGTTTTGCACCCGCGCTAGTCCCGTCCCGGTATGCCGTTAGTTAAGTAACTTTGGCGAATGCGGATGGCATAAGCGTACGTTGTATTTTCGTTTCTTCTGTAATGCTTAGGAAGCTTAAATGATGGTATTCATTAATGAGATTAATGAAAGAAAAGAAACCTAAAAGATGTTGTTGAATCAAATTTATAAAAAGGGTAGCTCTAGTTTTGCTTTGCATAGCGGTATTCCTTATAGAATATCCAATACTTTATTCGATAAGGAAAGAGCCAAGATCCCTTTACCGGGTGTGACCTCTTTAGCGAAACTAGCGGATGGTACAAACTCACAGTTTAGTTTTTGATTGCTTCTATAGTTCTTGCTTTTCATAGCGGTATTTTTGAAATATCCCGCACCTTATTCGATACGGAAAGAGCCGAGATCCTTTCACCGGGAGTGACCTCTTTAGCGAAACTAGAAAAAGCCTAAAAAACACTCCTTTTGAAAATCACTTATTTCTACAACGATATCGAGTTCTTTACACTCATGGTTTTCTGAAAAACCTGTGTAGCTCTCCGTCATTTCAGATAGGTACTACTTAGTATTCGTGCTACGTTTGTTGGCCTGCGTTAAGGCGTAGTGTGCGGTAGCTAACTAGTGCTTATCCGCAACATAAGATGAGATTGGATTAGGGTAGTCGTACGACTTTATTGGTCTGCGTCAAGGGTCGTGCGGGTGGGTTTAATTCAATCAGGAAATGACGGGTTGAACTTGACTAGCGGACCATGGTTTGTTGGTCCGCGTCAAGGTCATAGCACCTAGGGGCAAAAGCATTATCGGGAGTTTCAAGAGTTGAAATTTGCAATGAGATTGCATACCTTCTATAAGATAGTTAGATCCTGATACCTACTGTGAGTAAGAGTTACTCTTGGGAGAGTTTTACACAGGAAAATTAGCCAATGAAGTAGGTGACTAGAAAGGTATTAACGGGGTTATGTCTATGGGAAAACGAGGTTTATTTTAATTAGGTCCGTGAGAAAGCACGGGGAACCTCTCTCAAATTACCAATACTGGCCTGACTGAAAGATTGGCGAACTTGTAAAGTGTAATTAATCCCGGCTAGTCTTATCTTTTAGGGTTTGAAGGAAGATTTGATAAAAACTAGTAGGAGCCATCCTGATTAGATAAGATAATAACCAATCTAATCTTCCATGAGCTTACGCTAAAGTGTTTTCTTCTCTCTTTCTCCAGGTAGCGATCATGTCAGGCCTTAATCAAGATAATAATATGGATGTATTGACCGAACCTTCTTATTATACTGAGTAGGGGAACGTTGGTCTCGTTCTATCTTATAATTGTTATAAGACAGAGTAGGAAATAGGAGAATATTCGGATTCTCACGCAGCCCAAACGAAGAATAATCATGCTGATGTATCTTCTTCGGGTGTGTTAGTTATCGAGAACTGTTTCTCAGTTCACTCTACGTCCTGGGTATTAGATACCGGATCGGGATCCCAGATATGTAATATGTTACATGGGCTACGGAAAGGTAGGGAACTGGGAGAGGATGATCATTCCATAAGAGTAGGGAATGGTGCAAATGTTGCAGCTAAAGCAGTTGGTGAATATCACCTTGTGTTACCAAATGGTAATACATTGATTCTGAAAAAATGGTAATACATTGATTCTGAACGAATGCTATTACATTTCGACCCTGATATGCAATCTTATATCAGTTTCTTTATTGAGTAAAGAAGGATATAATTTTGTAGTACAGGATAATGTTATGAATATCTTCCTGAATCAAAAGTTGATTGGATCAGGCTCGTTAAATAAGGGCATATACGTTCTGAATCAAACTATAGTCCTTAATGTACAAAACACACACAAGAAGAAGAGTTCAGAAATGAACGAATCCTTCTTGTGGTATTGTAGACTTGGTCATATCAATGCGACATGACTAGCTAAGTTGCATAAGGATGGATATTTGAATCCGTTCGAATTTTCATCTTATGACACTTGCCAGTCATGTCTCAAAGGCAAAATGACCAAAACTCCGTTTAGTGGACATAGAGAAAGAGTTATAGAACTCTTTGAACTGATACATAGTGATGTATGCGGTCCTATGCCTATAGATGCCCGGAATGGTTTTTCATACTTCATTACATTCACTGACGATCTCTCAAGGTACGGACATGTGTTCCTGTTGAAGCACAAGTTTGAAGCTTTTGAGAAATTCAGAGAATATAAACATGGAGTAGAGAACCAAATGGGTAAAAGTATTAAGATCCTTCGATCTGATCGAGGAGGAGAATACTTGAGCAATGAGTTTCTAGACTATCTAAAAGAGAATGTGATTCTCTCTCAGTTTACTCCTCCCTATAGACCATAGCACAACGGTGTATCGGAGCGAAGGAATCGCACCCTATTAGATATGGTGCGCTCTATGATGAGCACTGCTGAGTTGCCTATTTCCTTTTGGGGATATGCACTGGAAACAGCTGCAGGCCTATTGAATATGCTTCCCACCAAATCTGTGCTAACCACTCCATATGAGATATGGAAAGGAAAGAGACCATATCTTAATTATGTTAAGATATGGGGTTGTCCGGCATATGTGAAAACACATAATCCGGACAAGCTCGGAGCAAGGTCTTTCCTATGTAAGTTTATTGGATATCCCAAGTATTCGTGCGGGTATATCTTCTACCACACCGAGGAGAAAAAGGTGTTTGTTTCTCGACATGCCACCTTTTTAGAAAAGGAATTTCTTGGAAAAGAAATTAGTGGCAAGGAGGTAGAACTGGAAGAGGTTCCAGCTATACAAACTACGATAGAAGATTTGGTTGAACCAGAGGATTCAGTAGTTCCCGACGAATCTCAGCTGCTTCGCCGATCTAGTAGGGTTCCTCATCCACCAGAGAAATACTACGGTTTTCTCATCGATGGTGGGAGCGAGGATTACATCATGGAAGATGATGACCCGACTAGTTTCGAGCAGGCCATCACGAGTGGGGACTCTGTGAAATGGCTGGATGCAATGCGATCTGAGATAGAATCCATGTACACCAACAAAGTATGGACTTTCGAAGTTGCTCCTGAAGGGGTAAAACCCATTGGGAGCAAATGGACCTTTAAGAAGAAACTTGGTGTAGATGGAAAGGTGGAGACTTTTAAAGCTAGACTTATTGCAAAGGGTTTTCGTCAATGACCAGGTGTGGATTATGACGAAACCTTTTCTCCAGTAGCTATGCTTAAATCCATACGTATCTTACTTGCCATTGCTGCATACCATGATTATGAAATCTGGCAAATGAATATTAAGACTGCCTTTCTAAATGGTGATTTAGAGGAGTGCGTGTACATGACTTAGCCAGAAGGCTTCGTAGATAGTGGGAGCAGCGGGAAGGTGTGCAAGCTGCTTAAATCCATCTACGGATTAAAGAAGGCATCGCGGAGTTAGAACATCTGTTTTGATATTGTAGTCAAAGAGTTTGACTTCATCAAAAACGTAGATGAACCATGTTTTTACAAAAAGGTTGCAGAGAGTAAGGTTGTCTTCCTCGTATTGTACGTGGATGACATACTCTTGATAAGAAATGATGTTCCTATGCTGCACTCGGTCAAGCTCTTCTTATCACATAGATTCTCAATGAAAGATCCAGGTGATGCTTCCTGCATTTTGGGGATTAAGATCTATAGAGATAGATCTAAACGGATACTGGGATTGTCCCAATTCAGGTACATTGACACCATACTAAAGTGGTTTAATATGGAAGAATCCGAACGTGGGAGCCAACCCACGATCTCTGGACTCACTCTCTCCAAAGATATATCTCCTAAGACTGATTTGGAGAGTGCTCGCATACAAGAGATACCCCATGCTTCGGCAATAGGCTCTATTATGTATGCGATGCTATGTACTAGACCCGATATAGCATACTCACTAAGTGTAGTGAGCAGGTATCAAGAAGATCCAGGAGAGAGTCATTGGACAGCTGTGAAGAACATTCTCAAGTACTTGAGAAGGACTAAAGAGATGTTCTTGGTGTATGGTAACGGAGAACTCCAGGTGGAGTCCTTTGCCGATTCAGGCTTCCAAAGTGATAATGACGACTCTAAGTCTTACTCGGGATTTGTCTTCGCCCACAATGGAGGGGCGGTTTGTTGGAAGAGTTCCAAACAGGAAACCGTGGTAGACTAGACGATGGAGGCTGAATACATCGCTGCCAACAATACTGCCAAAGAGACTGTCTGGATGAAGAAGTTCATAACTGAGCGTGGAGTGGTTCTGTCCATTGAGAATCCAATACCTTTGTATTATGATAACAATGGACCTATGGCTTTGGCCAAGGAACCCAGATCCCATCAAAGTTCCAGACATATTCTAAGGCGGTATCACCTGATCCAGGAGATAGTTAATCGCCGTGAGATTGAGGTCAGGACAGTTGACACGAAGGAAAACACTGAAGATCCACTCACGAAGGCCATACCTCAGATACAATTTGAGAGACTCTTCGGGATGTTGGGTATGAGATACTACAACAGCTGGCCTTAGTGCAAGTGGGAGATTGTTAGTTGTATATATGCCCTAGAGGCCATTGTTGTACATATGTTGTATATTATAGTGGATGCTTGGATATATATAGAGAGGACTTTCTTGCTCTACATGATAGTATACTATTTGGTTTCACTTTGTCTTAATATGTTGACTCGTATTGGTTTACTGTCTTGCTCTCACATATTGATAAAGCCCCTAGGATATGCACTCGACTACTAGGACTATGATGCAGATCATACTAGTGGGGCCAGGGTAGTCCAAGTGTACATCCTATAACCGTTCCTAGTCGAGAGAGTATCGAGACAGGGCATTGATACTTTAGAGTAGACTAGCGTATACGCTTCTCGACCCATATGATTGGTGATGGATGATCCCATATCCATTAGTGTTTGACATCAGAGAAGGTATATGGGTACTCAGTGGAGACTTGGTATACTGAACGGACTCGCCGAGAACTCCTAAATGGTATTATACCTATCGTTAGATAGCAGTTCTCAGGTGACACTAGTAAAGGTTAGTCTATAGACCCGAGATCGTCATAGAGTCTTGTGTGATTCCCACTGTGCTTTGATTTCCACCTTACCACGTTCATGAGAACGTGCAAAACGGTGGCTTTTGGGTACAGTCCCGAATCACATGGAGACAAAGAGCGATAGGAGGGGTTTCGTCTCTCCCGGTATTAGGGGTTGATGTTGCGCTATTTTCGATTGGCTATAACTAGAAGTCCCTGTTGGAGATAGCGCCCTCAGAGTCAATTATTGGATCACAGGCACGTGATGCAATGATTGAGGGAGGACCTATACCGGTAGGACAGTCTTACTCAAGATGATAGTATGCTATCTGGTTTATCTTTATCATCGTGTACTACTTTAGGTGACCTTACAGGTCGCTATTACACGTTGATAGAGCCCCTAGGATTCTTGCTTGACTACCAGCAGTATGAGAGCGATCATATACGTGGGAGCTAGAGTCTATAAGCACATCCTTAAAAGGTCCCTAGTCATGGGAGTTTCGAGACAGGGCATCGATTCTCCAGAGTAGACTAGTGTATACAGTTGAGACCCCGACGAGGGGCGGTGGCCGGTCTCACAAGCCACTGGTGTCAGTTGGTTCACCTAAGATGTATACATGTGCTCATTGGGTTATGAGTATACCGGACAGGACTCGCCGAGAACATGCTAGTTGGTCTTATACCAGACGTCAGATAGCAGTTCCCTGGTGACATGTGTACAGGTTAGTTCATCGACCTGAGGATCGTCATTTGTCTCGTGTGAGTTCCCACTGTACTTTGATTAGTACCCTACCACGCTCAAAGGAGACATGCAAACAGGTTTTAGTTGGGTACAATCCCGAGTCACATGGAGGCAGTGGGCGGATCTTTAGGGGTTCGTCTCTCCCGGTATTGGGGGTGAGGTCACGCTGTGTCTAGGATGGCTATTACACGAAGTCCTTGGCCAAGGCAGGAGATTTACTGGTAGGTATTCCAGTAGTATCTCAGGGTGTTCTGGGCTACACTCCGACACGACTTGTACCGCTTTTGGGGGTCTGATTTTTACCAACCCCCTAGGCCCGCCATGCGATGCTCATAGACGAACGGACCGGACTGTACGGATATTGTCACTGACAGGCTCAGTAGGGTGTCAGGATGAGTTCGCTCATCGACGTCCCTTTTGGTCAATAGCTGGTAGCTCGTTACGTATGGCTAATAACTCTGACGTGCTAATGGTTAAATCCACAGCCATAGTATTGACGAGTCTTTAGAGTCCCCCACAGACAGTTACTCAAGTTTCGGGCGAAACGCTGTAGAGGCCGTATGGAGATATGGTAAGGTTCGATCAGATACGTGCGGTATTGCACGGATCATGATCGGACGGAAAATACTAGCGGGCTTTGGTTTAAGCCGGATCCTAGTATTGCACAGTGTAGATTTTGTCTCATTGCATTTGTATTTCGGTCGGAATACAAATGCGGGTGTGTATACACAATAGCGGGGTTTTCCTGTAATTTATTATAGGATCAGTTTTTTGGAGTTGCCAGTTTGTTTTCCGTTTCGGCCATTTTTCTTTATATCTTTCATTGGCTGAAGATTGGTGGAGGAGGACTTATTTGTATTTGTGCAAATAAGCATTTTGGAGGGTGGTCTTTGCATATTATTGTATCATGATAGTTCCACCATCACATTGACTTTTAGGATCATGATGGTTCATGATTGTTTATCTTTTGATATGATGATGATGATGATGGATTATGATGGCTGAGTGTGATTTTGGCTGTGATGATTCTTGTTCATCATCACCCTTTCTCTCTCTCTCTCTCTCTTACATTTTTTGGCCCACTCATATTCATTTAGCCACTTGACACTCTCCTCTCCTTCTCTCCTCATGTTATGGCCGGCCAAGCCAAGAGGGGCTGTCCCAATTTTTGTAGTGGGGATTTTTCTCTTCATGCTTGCTAAAAATCCCCAAGTTCACCACAAAATTCCACATAGCATTCCTCCACCGTATGGCAACTCCTTTGAACCCCGAAAGAGACATAAAGTTCTACAGATAACCTACAGCAAACCTTGGGCACGTCGGCTTGTTAACTTCGTGCCCGAGTTGCCTCGGTCGAGAGGTGGGAGCCCGTAAAAGAACCCGGCGATGTGGTGCGCTTCCGGCGACATGGTAGAGACCGGAGATTCCGCGGGAGATCGGGACGACGACGAGAAGACCGAAGGACACGGATCGCTCGGTATATCTCTCTACCCCTTCTCTAGTTAGCTAGGATTAGATTAATGGCCCGATCCGAGTTTTTAGTGCACGGTGGTGCCGGTTCAAAAGTTTAAAGTAAATTATCGCTTCCGCATTCCGGCGTCGGATTGACGGCCGGGGCGCCGCCGTGCACTTACACTGGTATCAGAGCCACGCCATTAATCTAGTCTAGCTTGGTCTAATGTGTTTACATCTTCGATCGAACGAAATTCCAAAACCCGCGTTTTCTAAAGTATCAGTTTCTGTCGAAATATTTTTGGCTCCAAAATTTTTTCAGGTTGTTGCAGAATACTGTTCAGGAAATTATAAGACTTCTGTAAAAATTTGGTAAGCTGATACTGTAGGATGACCGCGGAACCGCGACCAAACCCCCCTTCTGGCCGCGGTTCCGAAGCAGTACAGTGTCTTCGCTGCACCATTTTTCCACAGTGATCTTTATACAGGGAAATAGGGGTTTTGGAATGTTCATTTTAGGCCCAGAATTTCTTTATGTGCTACAGTAGTACTTTGGGGCCCACTTGGTAAAATTTGATCGATCGAAAATTTCAAACACATCAGTTCACAGTATTTACATTATATCTGCGACCGTGAATGTCACTTGATCGGTAAATCCTGTCTAACTGCTATAGCCCGGTTAGACCGATTTGCGAACATGACATTCACGTTGATGTTCTGTGATTATACTGTGATGTTGCGGATTGGTCGTGGGGGATAGCCGGATGCAATGTTAGTATAGATTTGGTTGTATTATGTACATTTGATATTGCGGGGCGAGCGCCCGACATGTGGACTGCCGTCACTGCCTGTTTGTATTATTCTTTTGGAGAACGGCTGGGCTGAGGTCGATGTACTCGTTATATGTATATTTTACTTTCTGTACTAGGATTGCCCCGCGGAGGGGTGCACGGATAGCCGGGTTCTAGAGGGCAACGGGCCCGCATCTCATGGCATTGAGATGGAGGGGGCTTCTCTCTAGAATTGGCGGGCTATTCGCCGCACTCGTAAGGGGTATAGGTTGACCCAGGAGGGGCGCCCAAGTTACCGGATTTCGTGAAGTGCTGGGTAGTCCATTCATGTTGTTGAAGGGGGCCGCCTCGCTTCAGGTTTTGGCGGGCAACTTGCCGCGCCCGTAGGGGTCTAGGATTTCATTGCACAGGCTATCCACACGACCAGGGGAACGTCGGGTTTCAGTAGCGGCTCTGTGAAACCCGGGGTTCCCTGATATCTGTATTGTTCTGTGATACTGGTTACCTTTCTGTGATGTTGCATTTTATCATGCCTTGAGCGAATATTATATATTGATATATATACTAGTAGATGTTGTATATGTTTTGCATCCGCGCTAGTCCAGTCCCCGCTCTGTCGTTAGTTAAGTAACCTAACGGGTGATGACGGGACCCAGTGGCGAATGCGGATGGCATATACGTATATTATTATTTTCGTTCTTTATTGGTGTGATCAATTGATGGGACAGCATTGATTCGGATCAATGCAAGTTAAACAAACCTATTCTGATGTTGTTGGAACAACTTTTCAAAAAGCTGTTATTGCAAAGGCGTTCTCTTTTGTTTTGCACGGTGGTATTCGGTTATGAATATCCAGCACCTCAGTCGACAAGGCAAGGGCCGAGATCCCTTCACCGGGAGTGACCCCTTGGACAGAAGTTTGCGTCAGGGCATTGACATCACTATAGCCGATTACTTTTGCTTTGCATCGTGGTATTCAGTTGGAATATCCTGCATCTCATTCTACGGGGAAAGAGCCGAGATCCCTTCACCGGGAGTGACCTCTTTAGCAAAGGTTTTCATTACTATATTTTTATAAAAAGCTATCCGTTCCTTCAACGATATCAAGTTCATTACGTTAAAGGTTTTCGCCAGAAACCATTCGTAGCCCTCCGTCATTTCATATGGATAGTCAATAGTATTCAAGTTGTGTTTGTTGGCCAAAGTCAAGGCACAGTGTTTGGTAACTATTGGTTATTCATATGCAGCATAGATAGATGCGTTGGTTTGGGAAAGTCGTATAGTCTTGTTGGCCAAAGTCAAGGGCTTATACGGGTGGGTTCAAATTAACTTGGAGAATGACGGGTAGAACTTGACATGTGACTTATGATTTGTTGGCCAAAGTCAAGGTCATAAAAGCATGGGGCAAAAATCACATCGGGAGTTTCAAAAGAAACTGAAACTTGCCAGATATGCGCATACCTTCCGGAGTGTGATAACGTGAGCGGATTCCATCACATTATCATGCGATGATAGTTGGATCCCGATTCCCACTGATGAGTTGGTTTACTCCTCGGGTGTTCCCGACTAATTCTTCTTTCAGGTTTGGAGGAGAATTCGACGGTATAGTGGGAGGTTTCCAGATTAGATAAATTGGTAACCATTCTGATCTAGATTAGAGTGCACGCTGAGTATTTCTTTTCTCTCTCTCTTTGGCAGCGACCATTGACCCGACCCTAGACTATGACTCAGTGACCAAGATTGACCGAACCTTCTTAAACACTATCTTTTGGATTGTCAGAGTTGCAAACCTCATTACCATTCCTACTTTTACCATTTTCTCCAGGACACCCCGTATTACTATGAATGTCCACTTCCATTGGATAAAACCATCATATGGTTATATACGAACTCGAAGGAATTTATTCGAGGATGGTTTCCGGTTTTGGAGAAAACAAATAGGACTATTCAGTTGTCTTTTCCTTTTACCTTCTCTCAGGTTGCGAGTACCCCTTAGATTAGGGGATAGTACACCTATTACGCAAATTGGACAGTCTTCTTCCAAAGCATAGGCAGGTGCCAACCGGCAGGGAATGAAGAAAACCAATTAGCCTAAACGGTGTACAGAAGGTATTAAGATAAGACAAAGAAAGGGATTAGAAGGAGGGCAAAGTAACTTGCGACTGCTATTCACGACCAAACCAAGTATTTCATTACCACTCCCACTTCACCTTTGTATTTCTCCAGAACACTCCGTATCACAACGAAGATCCACAGTTTATTTAGATACTCCATTGTATGGTTATATACGAACTCGAAAGGAACTTGTTCCACTTCGGTGATGGATTCTGGTTCAGGAGAAATAGGAATAAGGTTTATTCGGTTGTCTTTTATCTTCACCTTCTTTCTCATTGCGAGTGCTCCTAGGATTAGGACAGTACGCCCATTATGCTTATTAGACAGTCTTCTTCCAAACCATAGGCTGGTGCCGAACGGTAGGGAAGGAAGAAAACCATTTGGCCTTAAGGGGTGTGCAGAAGGTAATGACTAAAGACATATGAAGGGATTTAGAGAGATGACAAAGAAATATATGGTTACAGTTGTGAATCTGGATAATGGAAGAGACATTATTAGGAATACCAGGATACCCCTACGAAACATTTCAGTGTTTCAGTTTCACCATATACTGTTAAAAGAAAACTGATTTCCAAATTAGACACTTGCTCCAGGGTATGTATTTACCAGGTATGATTCTCACATCTGTATGGTTTTACAGATGATGAGTGGGAGTAATTTATTGGGAATTAGGTGATCATCCTCATTATATCGGAATTTGTTGTAATTTATGATATTTGAGGAAGTCACCTGGATTGTTTTGCCGGACGACAAATATTTGGTTTTGAATATCCACTGTAATGCACCAATTTCAAATTGATATATCTGTACGTCTAGTTTTGTAGAGTGAGATATACCTTTTTGAAATTATGTCGATGACATTTACCTATATCAGTGTATGGTTAGTTAAGGAGCATTGAACAACGGTGTAATTCTTCTTAACCATAAGTACAGTTTTCAACCTACGACACACAGGGATTGAGTTACTAGACTCAGAGGACTTATACAGAGTATTGTATGTTGTCCAGTGTCCATGAGGACAAAGGGGTTGGTTCTCGTACTATATTCGGTTTACTTATGACTTCTCTAGTTCTTAGACAGGCGTTTCGTAGAAACACAAGGTCTAAGTTTTGAGAAGTTATAGGTATAAGAATAAAGTAGAGAACCAGGTGTTGCAAGTATCGGGATTCTTCAAGGTGATCGAAGATGTAGATACTTGTGTATGGTATTCAGTTGATAGTAATGATTAAGAAAACCTGCTTCTCTTTCAGTTTACTCATAATTGGAAGCACTCCTAAGTTGGGTAACGCTGATCAGCCTCTTTCCATTTACTTGACATGCACTGGAGACAGCTGCATGATTTGAATCTGGTTCAATTAAATCAGTGCCTCTGTTTCTATATTGGATATAGAACAGTTCATATCTTGACGATGTTAAGGTACGGGGAGTTGTCCGGCTTATGCTTAAAACCAGACTCTGGATAACTCAAGGCATGTTTCTGTAATGGCTGTTTGTGGGTTGACCTAGGCTATGACGAGGGTTGACTTTCTACCATCTGGAATATCAATAGTGATATTGTTCTTGACTCGCCACAATTTTAATAAAAATGGAATTTTTTTCAGAAAACAGTAGTGGGAGTATGGTAGAACTAGAAGTGATTCCAGAATCGCAGACGATTACTGAAGATTTGATAAAGAACCTAAAGATTCAATTTGATTTGACATTCCATTGGCCACTCCGCAGATAAAGTGGGTAACCTCAGGCACTCGAGAGGTACTTCGGTATGTTCAAAGACGGTGACAGGGAGGTTCTTGTTTACCCAGACTTGCCATTGCTGTTATTCTAGACTGTGAGACCCGGCAGGAGGATGAGTATAGCATCGTTCTAAATAGGCTTTAGAAGCGTACGTGTATATGACTCTACCAGAGGGTTGTCGTAGTCAGTGGGAGCAGCGAAAGCATTGGTGGAAAAGTAGCTTATGTCTATTTATAGACTAAAGCAGATATAGCGGAGATAGATCATCTATTTCTGATATGACGGTCATAGGTTTGACTTCATCAGAATAGGGGATGGATCTGTTAAGAAGGTAGTAGTGTGTGATGTCCTGGTATTTGGATGACATACACAGAATAGGAAGTGATATTCCTATAATACGGTCGGTTATACTTTGGTTGCCACACAGTAATTTCTCCACATAAGGCTTGGATATTGTATCAGACATTCTGGTTTTAGATCTAGATTTGGATAGTTTCCCAATCTGGGTACTTAGACAGCATTCTATGAGTATTTAGAATGGACGACTCCTGTCACGGTAGTGTACCTGCAGGTGATGGAGTCACCCTCTCTAAAGGTGTCTTACAGACTAAAGTAGAGAGGGATATGCATGATTGGCAGATCATTTGCTTAGGCAATTGAGTCAATCATGAGATGTCAAGTACCACACCAGGTGTTGTTTTGCAGCAGATGCAATAAATTGATATTAATCCTATCCTGGAGAAATGATCGGAAGCAGTTTTAGAACATAAGTGGATGTTCTAGGAATATGATAACGACACCCTCATTCGGGAGACAGATATCATTCCAGGCTTCTAAGGTGACCTGGACGACAGGGTGGCCGTCAGAGTTATAGTTTTCTCTCTGACGAGGGGCAGTATTTTGGACAGGTGATCCAGGCGGATAATGAGGGAGGCATGGCGCAGGATACTGATTAAGTTCAGTTGACGATACAGTCTAAGAAGTTTGGATTTAGAGTTCATTTATGAGCTAGGTCCCATCAGACATCCAGATATATTCTAAGACAGGTATTGCTCATTTCAGGAGATGGGTTTCTCCGCAAACTTGAGATTTAGAGAGACATAGAAAGAAACATCTAAGCGGATCCACTCACTGAGGCTATTCCTCGAACGCAAGAGTTTCGCAAACAGGCTTTGTGAGACTGACTAGTAGAGGAGTTGGGCATTCGGTATCACACGGGCTATGAGTATGTGACATCGCAATAATTAGCCTTGAGTGCAAGTGGGAGATTGTTGGAGATAGTGCCCTCAGAGTCAATTATTGGATCACAGGCATGTGATTGCAATGATTGAGGGAGGACCCATACCGGGAGGACAGTCTTACTCAAGATGATAGTATGCTATCTGGTTTATCTTTATCGTCGTGTACTGCTTTAGGTGACCTTACAGGTCGTTATTGCACGTTGATAGAGCCCCTAGGATTCTTGCTTGACTACCAGCAGTATGAGGGCGATCATATATGTGGGAGCTGGGGTTTATAAGCACATCCTTAAAAGGTCCCTAGTCGTGGGAGTTTCGAGACAGGGCATCGATTCTCCAGAGTAAACTAGTGTATACAGTCGAGACCCTGACGAGGGGCGGTGGCCGGTCTCATAAGGCACTAGTGTTAGTTGGTTCACCTAAGATGTATACAGGTGCTCATTGGGTTATGAGTACACCGGACAGGACTCGCCGGGAACATGCAAGTTGGTCTTATACCTGACGTCAAATAGCAGTTCCATGGTGACATGTGTACAGGTTAGTTCATTGACCTAAGGATCGTCATTTGTCTCGTGTGAGTTCGCACTGTACTTTGATTACTACCCTACCACGCTCAAAGGAGACGTGTAAACAGGTTTTAGTTGGGTACAGTCCCGAGCCACATGGAGGCAGTGAGCGGACCTTCAGGGGTTCGTCTCTCCTGGTATTGGGGGTGAGGTCGCGCTGTGTCTAGGAGAGCCATTACACGAAGTCCTTGGCCAAGGCAGGAGATTTACTTGTAGGTATTCCAATAGTATCTCAGGGTGTTCTGGGCTACACTCCGACACGACTTGTACCGTTTTTGGGGGTCTGACTTTTACTAACCCCCTAGGCCCGCCATGCGATGCTCATAGACGAACAGACCGGACTGTACGTATATTGTCACTGATAGGCTCAGTAGAGTGTCAGGATGAGTTCGCTCATCGACGTCCCTTTTGGTCAATAGCTGGTAGCTCGTTACGTATGGCTAATACCTCTGACGTGCTAGTGGTTAAATCCACAGCCATAGTATTGACGAGTCTTTAGAGTCCCCCACAGACAGTTACTTAAGTTTCGGGCGAAACGCTGTAGAGGCCGTATGGAAATATGGCAAGGTTCGATTAGATACGTGCGGTATTGCACGGATCATGATCGGACGGAAAATACTAGCAGGCTTTGGTTTAAACCGGATCCTAGTATTGCACAGTGTAGATTTTGTCTCATTGCATTTGTATTTCGGTCGGAATACAAATGCGGGTGTGTATACACAATAGCGGGGTTTTCCTGTAATTTATTATGGGATCAGTTTTTTGGATTTGCCAGTTTGTTTTCCGTTTCGGCCATTTTTCTTTGTATCTTTCATTGGCTGAAGATTGGTGGAGGATGGCTTATTTGCATTTGTGCAAATAAGTATTTTGGAGGGTGGTCTTTGCATATTATTGTATCATGATAGTTCCACCATCACATTGACTTCTAGGATCATGATGGTTCATGATTGTTTATCTTTTAACATGATGATGATGATGGATTATGATGGTTGAGTGTGATTTTGGTTGTGATGATTCTTGCTCATCATCACCCTTTTTCTCTCTCTCTCTTACATTTTTTGGCTCACTCATATTCATTTAGCCACTTGATACTCTCCTCTCCTTCTCTCCTCATGTTATGGCCGGCCAAGCCAAGAGGGGTTGTCCTAATTTTTGTAGTGGGGATTTTTCTCTTCATGCTTGCTAAAAATCCCCAAGTTCACCACAAAATTCCAGATATCATTCCTCCACCATATGGCAACTCCTTTGAACCCCGAAAGAGACATAGAGTTCTACAGATAACCTACATCAAACCTTGGGCACGTCGGCTCACCAACTTCGTGCCCGAGTTGCCTCGGTCCAGAGGTGGGAGCCCGTAAAAGAACCCGGCGATGTGGTGCGCTTCCGGCGACATGGTGGAGACCGGAGATTCCGCGGGAAATCGGGACGATGACGAGAAGACCGAAGGACGTGGATCGCTCGATATATCTCTCTACCCTTTCTCTAGTTAGCTAGGATTAGATTAATGGCCCGATCCGGGTTTTTAGTGAGCGGTGGTGCCGGTTCAAAAGTTTAAAGTAAATTATCGCTTCCACATTCCGGCGTCGGATTGACGGCCGAGGCGCCGCCGTGCACTTACAGTCCCTGGCCATGGGTGATATAGAGTGCTATTGGTAAGTGTTATCAGTAGTTTATCGACCTGTTACGAGCCACACATCGACACGAATTATCGGTTACTGGGGTCTGACGTTTACCACCCCTAGACTGGATATGCGACATATCAAACGAAGAGATCGGACTGTACGGTAGGGTTACTGATAGGATTCACAGGACTATGTACATGCTTGCTTGTTGATCTTCTGATCGCACAATACCCGGGTGGTTGTTAAGTTTAGCTGACCGCTTGCAGCTTGTGGGTGTTTGATATGATCATCACCTACTACCGGCGTATTGACGATTCTTTAGAGTCCTACACAGAGGTTTCCTGGCTCAGGTAAAAGGGAGTAGGAGCATATATGTGATATGTGCGGGACCGAGATTAATACGATATGAGATACCGTATTGTATTCTCGCGATATATGATATCGATCAGGTATATGTGGTGTAGCCGGATTATCGGATCAAGGGTTGATTCGATAAAATAATATATGTTATATTAGTCGGTTATATGAAATATAGCTGGATTATCGGATCAAGTGTTTATTCGATAATTTAATGTATAATTATATATGTGATATATTACATTATATTAACTAATATAAGCTCACTTAAATGATTCTTTTTCTCACTTGGTAATACATTGATATATATATGATATATGTTGATTGTATTATTTCCTTTTGTTACATTATATATTATATATGTGATATATAATATTGTAACATGTTAGGGTTACAAAGGCAACAGGGTTTTGAGATTAAACCATGCCAGGGCTACAATTTCAAATTTTGCCATTATAGATAATCCTAAACGTAGGATCTTAACTAGAGAATCAAACAAAAGCCAACAAGTAAATATCTTTATTTCTTAGAGTTAGGGATTATAACCTTTGTAGTCCGTTCTTTCGCTTCATAAGCTCCGAGTCAAGGTAGATCATCAAGAACCCGGACACTATAGAGGCTCCATGAGGTGAATGAGGTATCTTGCTTGAAGTCTTCATTTTCTAAGATGATCTACCTTGAAGAAACACTAACCCATGCTCACATTTCTCTAATGAAACTGTTAGTGAAGTGAACACCCTAATATAAGTGGCTAGAATAGATGAGAATGATGAAGTAGGAATTTTTCTTTCTTTTGTTTTCTAATTCTCACTTTGTTTCATCACAAATCAAAAATCAAGCAAACTCTTTTGTGAGATTGAAGAAGATGAAGAAGAATGAGTGATGAAAAATGAATTATTGCTGAGCTTAGAATTGCAACCTAGGGTTAAGCATATCATGCTTAACCCTTGTAGAGACTAAACCATAGGTTAGGGTTAGGGTTGGGTTAATAAATATCAAGTAAATATCAAGAAGGTTTGACAAAGTCAACAAAAGAAAATATCTCCTCAATTTGGTATAAACCCAAAACATAACATTAACCCTAATCCAAATCCTAGCATGGTTTAATCTCAAAACCCTAGTTGCATTTGTAACCCTAATATGTTCAATATTATATATGACATATATAATATATAATATAACAAAAGAAAATAATACAATTAACATATATCACATATATATCAATGTATTACCAAGTGAGAAAAAGAATCATTTAAGTGAGCTTATATTAGTTAATGTAATTTAATATATCACATATATAATTATACATTAAATTATCGAATCAACACTCGATCCGATAATTCGGCTATATTTCATATAACTGACTAATATAATATGTATCATTCTATCGAATCAACCCTTGATCCGATAGCCCGGCTATACCATATATACCCGGTCGATATAACATATCGCAAGAATAGAATACGGTATATCATATCGTATTAATCTCGGTCCCGCACATATCACATATGTGATCCTACTCCATTTTGCCTGAGCCAGGAAACCTCTGTGTAAGACTCAAAAGAATCATCAATATGCCGGCAGTAGGTGATGATCATATCAAACACCCACAACCTACAAGCGGTCAGCTAAACGTAACAGCCGCCCAGGTATTTAGCGATCAGAAGATCAACAAGCAACCGTGTACATACTCCTGTGAATCCAATCAGTAACACTACCGTACAGTCTGGTCTCTTCGTCTGATATGTCGTATATCCAGTCTAGTAGTGATAAACGTCAGACCCCAGTAACCGATAATTTGTGTCAATGTGAGGCTCATAACGGGTCGAGAAACTACTGATAACACTTACCAGTAGCACTCTATATCAGCCCTGCCCAGGGACTTCCAGTTATAGCTAATCGAACACAGTGCAACATCAACCCCCAATACTGGAAGAGACGAAGCCCCTCCTATCGCTCATTGTCTCCATGTGATTCGGGATTGTACCCAAAGGCCACCGTTTTGCACTATCTCATGAACGTGGTAAGGTGGAAATCAAAGAAAAATGGGAATCACACAAGTCTCTATGACGATCTCGGGTTTACAGACTAACCTGTACCAGTGTCACCTGAGAACTGCTATCTGACGATCGGTATAATACCATCTAGGAGTTTTCGGCGAGTCCGTTCAGTGTACCTAGTCTCCACTGAGCACCCGTATATCTTCTCTGATGTCAAACACCAATGGATATGGGATCATCCATCGCCTATCATATGGGTTGAGAAGCGTATACGCCAGTTTACTCTGGAGTATCGATGCCCTATCTCGATACTCTCTCGACTAGGAACAGTTATAGGATGTACTCTTGGACTACCCTAGCCCCACTAGTATGATCTGCATCATAGTCCCAGTAGTCGAGTATATATCCTAAGGGCTTTATCAGCATGTGAGAACAAGACAGTAAACCAATACGAGTCAACATGTTAAGACAAAGTGAAACCAAATAGCATACTATCATGTCGAGTAAGAAAGTCCTCACTATATATATCCAAGCATCCACTATAATATACATCATATGTACATAAATGGATTCTACGACATATATAAAACTAACACGGTGAGAGCAGTATTTTGGGGCCGCAGATCATACATGAGACGACCGCAATGATCCAACTGATTCATGATAGGATGAGAGTGGCCCAGAGCAGGCAGAGATCTTATATGGACCGACGTCGGCGCAGACTTGAGTTTGCTGTAGGAGATCATGTTTTCTTGAAAGTTTCCCCAATGAAGGGCGTGATGAGATTTGGGAGGAAAGAGAAACTTAGTCTCAGATTTGTGGGCCCCTTCGAGATTCCTGAGCATGTTGGTGCAGTTGCTTATCGATTGGCTCTTCCACCCAGTTTCCCAAACGTTCACCCCGTATTCCACGTTTCGATGCTCCGCAAGTACCTTCATGACCCTTTTCATGCGATTCAGCACCCAACGATCCAACTGGAGCGCGATCTTTCTTTTACAGAGCAGCCGGTGGTCATCCTGGATTTGCAGGTGAAGAAATCGAGATGAAAGGTTATACCACCCGTAAAGGTCCTTTGGCGTGTCCCGAGCAGCGAGGAGGTCACCTGGGAAACCGAGGACGAGATGAGAAAGAAATATCCTCATCTTTTCGAAGGTACGCGTAGGTAGATTTTTAAATTCGGGGACCGAATTTCTTTAAGGGGGAAGATTGTAATGCCTTGAAAATTCGTTTAGGTTATTTCCGCGTTAATTGGTGATAATGCGTGTTTCATAAAACCTCGTTAATAATTATTTACCACATAGACTGGAATAAATCTATTTTTTAATTGTGAAAATATGTAATTATATATAATTGTGTTTATTAATTATTATTTAATTTATTCTTACATAATTATCTAATTTTCATAAATATTATTTTTCTAAGCAAAAATTTTAGTTAGCATGCACAACCCAATATTTACCCTAGGTTAATATTGTATCATGTCTTCATTTTAATTTCTTTCATGGTTTTATTTTCTTTTTAACTCAAAACAAATAAAGAAAATAGAAAAGAAATGAAGAAGGAGTGGCATGGGGCTTTAATTAGGCATGGGGGGCTTGACTTTGTCTCTCTCTCTCTCTCTCTCTCTTTCTCTCTCCCTCTCATTTCCAATAGCAGCCCCAGCAGCAGCATCCCCTCTCCCTCATTTCTTCTTCTTCTTCCTTCATTCAAGCCTCCATCTTTATTAAAAAAAATCCATCTTTTTTATTCACAAAACCTCATGTTAACACTTCGTTGTTGGTTTTTGAGGCAAGTCTTTGCCTTTCAAGGCAAGGTCAGCAAGTTTGAACCCTCTTAAGACCAACTTGAGGTATAAAGCTTACCCTAATTATCTTTTTGCTAAACTTGTAGTTTATTTAGCTTAAAATAGTGTTTAAGTGGGTTTTAGTGCTAATTTTGTGGTTTATGTAGAGATTAGGCCAAGTTAAGATTTTTATGGCTTGATTAGCTTAACTAAGTGTTGTTAGTGTCGCTTAATCCAAGTCTTTTCACCTGGTTACACTAAAATACCATATTGTATTAAATTAGTATTAATTAGTGTTTTAGTTTGGATTTGTGTTCGTTTTGTGATCTGCTTTCAAACCAGTTGTTTCAGGTAAAAGTTGCAATTACTAGAGCTTAGTTACTGGGTTAGGACTACACACACGAAGCACGAGACCCCTTCTCCCCTCTATGGCCGCAAATTTAAGGGTTCTGGCCGTAAATTGCAGCCAGAGGGTGGATCTGGGTGTCGGGGGTTCTTCTGTAGGTGTCTGCTATATATTTAAGGTCTTTGGTATATGCAAATTTTCCTATTTCCACTCGTATCAAAATCTGGGACCATTTACCTTGTTTTTAGTACTTTTAGACTTGCACGACAGGTACATTCTGAGTTTGGGTTTGGTGTTTGCTGTGTATCACAGCATGTCGGGGTGGTTCCAGACGTTAGCACACACGTTTTGGTGCTTCCAATTCACACGCGTTTAGCTTGCGACATTAGTTTCTCGTATGGTCTTGATATCGCGTTTTGCAGGATATTAGCTTATGTGTGTTGCTTTGTATAATTCTAGGATCGGTCGCGGAGACATCGGACGCGGCGCGGAAAGGAAAGGTGGTGATTGGATTAGACTAGCGGAGGCGTTCCGGTGAGTAGATGTACACATCTACGGGGGAATCGTTTGGATGGCGCAAGACGCTCGATAGTTAGAATTTCGTTTAGTACTTACGCTTATGCGTAGTTCCTAGTTAATCATCCCGTTACATTGTATCACACACACACACACTGTGATAGTACCTCATAGGACACTCGCCCTATTACCATTGGTTTATGCTGCACGAGCACTATTCATGGGGACACACACGCCTTGGTAATTGCTATGCCATGAACACTTTATAATTTGTTTAAATCCGCATCTTATCACATGCGCCAATTATTGATTAATAAACCTGCATTTGATATATTTAATTCATCAATATGGATACGTAGGATTGCTATTCATATGAACATATCTTATTGCATCATTGTTCATGCATAGTTTTCTAGCTCCGCGTCGCATTTCATATTGTTAATATCATAGACATTCATGTATTATGATTTTCTTGAGAATTTCCATATTTATGTGATTTATGGATTTAGAGAAACCACAAGGATTTGAAAATGCATTACCATTTTAAAAATGTAAGTTGTGGTTTTCTTGTGATATGATGCCTATATCGTCCACCATGAGATTTCTCGGTGCTTGAGCAGTATCATACACCTAATTCGAGGAGGAGGAACCGTTTGTAGGTGCATGGTGGACCCGATGCGGTACCCCGAGGCAAGATGGTCGCAGATGATGGCGTTGAGACCGACAAGGGAGCACTACAGACCGGTTATTTATGACATGGCGGATATCCGGAGGATACCGACATAGTCTTGAGTTATGATGATATAGGCCAGTCCGGATTGCCGGAGCCCTAGATCAGATATTTGGGCCAGTCCGGATTGCCGAAGCCCAGGATAATTGAGATATTCATATTTGGTGTCGATGCTTGACACAGATTTATATTGATTTCATTTATGAAACTGCAGCTATATTACAGAAGTTTAATAAGATAGGAATACAGTTTTCCTATGTTAATCATATTCAAATCTCGTGTTGTTTATTGCATTCATATTGCATACATATTATTACATCGCATCATATTAGTATATGTAGGCTGTGACATTTTTGTGTACATGCAAACGATAGCCTTATTAGATGTTATTTATTACTCACGAGTTGCCAACTCACCCCCATCGTGCCACAATGGTTTGCAGGTTTGACCCGTTAGCACAGTAGCGGCGAGTGCACCTCCTCTTATGCTTCTTTTGCTTGGACTTGCAGCATTGTTCGTAGGTGGGTTGCGGGGTTATTTTGTTCCCACCTTGTATCAGTATTGTATATAGTCTACTCCATCTACCGTATCTACTACTTGTATTATTGCATTAGCGACTTAGAGATGAGACAGTGAGTCTTGTACTTTTATGTTATTTCTCTGGGTCGAGCTCATTTGAGCCGACATGATGCTTTATTACTTTATGCCTTTATATGCTTATTTTGCACAGTGATGATTTATATTGCGTGTGATTTTGAGTCCGCCTTGGGCGAATAGCTAGCTCCTGCTTCGGGATGCCTTATTTCATGTTATACATATATTCTTATTTTATACTCGTTTGGTGCCAGTATTTAAAAAGGAGACTCTACCGAAATTTTCGGAAAATGATGTTTGTTTTAAAAAGCTTGATATGACTTAATTGATTAAAATCGCTTTCAATAATCTAGTTTTCCTTCACTCTATTGCTTTAATTGGTTTTGATTTCTGGGTTTTAGCTTACTTAGATTACGTACGCCTCGAGACGTTTCGTAATTTAAGTGTCAGTCACGCTCCGTACTTTTCGGGTCGTGACAGAGTCAGCCGCACCGCCAGCCCGATCCGGTCGAGTCAGGCCGGGTTTGGGGGCCACATGTCCCTTGCCGATTTGTCTACTCCGTGGGCCAGTTTGTTTTATATTTGACATTTGGTTTTTACGAGTTATGCACGTGTAGGCTCTTGGGCTTCTAAAAATTTAAAAGAAAACTAATAAAAAATAATGTGGCTAATAGGATTTAAACTCTGGTATTTTGGTTCAGCAGTACAAGGTCTTACCAATGAGCTACAAGCTCTTGCTTGCTATTAAAAAGCCAATCAAATACTTATAGTACTCAAAGGAAATGTAAATACCCCAAGTATACATTAATTTTAAATGAATTTATGTACAGAAAATAGTCGAAAGGATAAGAAAATCTAAATATATATCCCGAGACGATATACCTAGTAGTCGGCGATCCAGCCTTATAGCATCACGTACTGTAAAATACATAGTATGACATCCTCGAGTAAAGAATGAGGATCAATCATCATATCTATATCTCGTATGGTAAAATCCATCGTACGACATCCCTAAAATCGAGGGTACAGGTCAATTATCATATATACACCACCATTCATATGTTATCATCATCGTACAATATCATGATCATGGGTACGGTTCTAAAGTCTCGTACATTCAAATATTATCAAATCACATATTGTCGTATGTATGATTACATATCGCCGAACGATCCATTATAATATCATATCATATACCATATCACGACTCAATCACATATCAAAATCTCACGACATCATGCTCGATCATATCAACTCATCTCTACATATCACATACTATCCTCATCACCCGTGTATATGTGTATACACACACACACACATACACACACACATGTAAACATATACACCTAAATATCATATCTCATGTGTGCATGTGTGTGTGTGTGTGTGTGTGACAACCTATATACTACGGGTTCGCGACTAAGAGACTAAAATAAAAGCACTCTCTTCTAACGATGCTTAATCTAACCTATGGTCTCCTATAAGACACTACTTGCTAAGTATCCATACTTCACATTAACCAACATATACATATTATACGCATCATAATCTACGTATTTGCGGGGGTGCTATACGCCATCCACCCGACTTCCCCCATAGATATACATTTATTCATCTTGATCCTCGCTTGCCGAAGTCAATGACGCCACGCTCTCCCTTGTCGTCCCGAGGTCCATGCAGAGGTACCTACATGTCACAACATATTGTATCGCATCAAATATTCGATTCAAAAACCGATACGACACGCGAGGTGCCTATAGGTTAGAACTTATAGAATACGCATGCGAAAACAATCATAAAAACCTCGTCGTTGACTTACAAACGTCCAGCGACAAAATCCACATTCAAATACCAAAGAAAACTAAGTTTTTGAAATCGGAAAACATAGTTAAAACCAACACTAAATGCTCCTAGATTTGTGCTCAGGTAAAGTGGGACTAAACAAGCAACACAGGTGATATGCTATAAGGAAAGTGAGCTAAAGAAAAAAACCCATACACCAATTCCCCCAATCGTCCCGGCGAGATCCCTAATTTGCCCGGTGTCGCCAGTCTAGTGTTGTACTTTGTGGCTCTTCTTTGGTGGTGATCTTCTAGTGGCGAAACTAGGTCTCAGGGGTTGTTAGATTATCCTAAAAGGGTCTCAGATTGCTCCAGATTCCCTGTAGTCCCCAAAATTGAAACAAAACTGACATTTGAAATGTCTATACTTAAGTCATGGGTTTTACTCTCTGTTTTGGTCCATGAAACTAACACTACAGGGGTTGTGGTAATTAATTACACCATCACAAGTCGCAAAACCCCTCCTAACCTCAACTTAGAATTTTCAAGCTTCACTAAACCACATCGGTTAACCTCTAAACTATTCTAGAATATAAAATACTCCAAAACATAGCTAAAAGAGTAGTGATTATACCTCATTTGGCAACTCAAGAAAATTCTTGAGTTGCCCAAAGTACTCAAAGTCTTGATTTTCTCCTACCATCATGCTTGTAGTGGGCTTGTGATCAAATTTTGTGAGGAAGGTATAAGGTTTTGTTTGAGATTTTGGGGTGGTGTTTAGTGGATGAGGAGGTAGAAAATGGGGAGAAGGAGATGAATGAGATGGTGAATGGGAAAATGAAGAAGAAAGTCCATGAGAAATCTAGAGTTTTCTAACATTCTCTCTCTCTTTCTCCTTTCCATACCCCTTTGTCCCCTTCCCATGCCATGTCATAAAATATTTATTTTCTTTTTGAAATAACACAACCTTATAAAAAAACAAGGATGAATACCTAATTCATGTCAATAAAATGTAACATGTATGTGTGACATGCCATGGTGCATGTCAATTGCCTAAACCCGATTAATGCAAGATTAGTGAAATGTTAATCAAGTTTAGCAATAAAATCGTATACAATAATTGTATAAATATTTATAAATTGTCTAAATCACATAAATTCTTTCAAAAATCAATAGACGAATAGACGACATTTGAAAAACACATACACAACATCACAGATATCAACGATACAAAATTTCAACTTTTGAAACTTTCCAAGTTTCCCCAAAGCAAAAGACAACACTAAGTGACATCTAGGGAAATCAAAAAAGATCAAAAACACTAATTTACAAAACTCAAGAAAATGGATGAAAACGAGGCCCATAAGTGAATAGTAAAAAGGTAGAATCAGAAATTTTAATGATTTGGCCAGCCAAGTTTGCATGGAATGGGATCGTTTTCATCGTGTGTCACATACATGTCTAGACCAAGTCTCTGCTCTTGTTTAAACAATTTTTAGAGACCAAAAAAATTCAGAACAGAGAGCGTGTTTTGAAATCAAAATTTTTCGGTTTTGAAACTAATGCATCGTCTACTACTAGTTTCTAATGTTTGGGTGGCTCTGATACCATGTTGGGGTTCCTAGCGCCGCGGTCGTCGACCGCGGCCGTTGCGGAACGAAAAATTTTGGTGTTTAGAAACTTGGCACTAGAAACAAATATCTAGAATCGAAACCAAACATGAAACTAGCAAACTACAAGATGTTCTAGCTACTATGATAGAAGCATTATACCGAATGATTCGTGTCCTTCAGTCTTCTACCCTCTTCTTTGGATCCTTGAAGTGTCCTCGATTGATCTTGGCCGCCAGCCCCCTTGTGTCGAAGAAGATCCACCCGAGAGTTTATGGTTCAAGCTCTAACATCTAGAATGAGGCAATTAAAGTACCTAGTTTGCTGATCTAGGTAGCTCAGGAGACGTAGAGAATATTTATTGGACCAATTTGGCTCAATTACCCTAGGTTTCTCAACTCATGAGAGTGTTTAGGGTTTGAGGAAGAAAAAGAGAGCCAAGGAGAGATGAGAGCGTTCAAGTGAGAATGATTGCTAGAATGGCCAAGTGTTGATGACTATGAACCATATATCAACCAGACTATGTATATTTAGTAGACTTAGAAAACCATCGTTGTTTATTCTGTCGGCCTTAGAGTCACGCTTATGTATTTATTGTTGTTTCTGGTTTTCTTATGATGCTTAGTTTTCTCACTTTCTTGCTTTCTTTCGGAGTTTTGATCCTCGCCCTTTGGCGTTGTATATTCATATTATCTTGCATGGTTGTTTTCGCTCTTTGGCGAAGAGCTAGCTCCTGCTTGGGGATGCCTTATATTATATTGCTTGTACCGTTTTCGGGTTAAAAATTACAAAAGAGGTGCTGCCCAAATTTTCAATGACGAAAATGTTTTCAGGTAGATATAAACGTTGGGTTTTCGTATACTATTATCTATATTTTAAAGAAGAACTTGATTTCAATAACCTTATTTCAAAACCGCACCTCCACTATTTTCCCTAAAAGGTTTAGATTTCTGGGCTTTTGACTTACTTGAATTAGGCAGGGTTTTATAGACTTCACGTGATTCAAATGCCAGTCACGCGTCTTTTCCGGGTCGTGACAGATAACGGGCAAAGACCCATTCTCACCTAAATATGAATATTTAAGACGAGAAGGTAGTGGCTTGAGATCTACTATCGGTGGAGAGACGATAGAAGCTAAGGTAGGGGAATTATACTCGGACTTATTAAGAGGTTCATAGAAAGCATAGGATATAGACTCGGAAGGCTCGATTAACTTTTGTGACAAGCAAAGGATTCAAACTCGTGGTTGGACTTTTCAAAAGGGTCCTCACTAGAATAGTAATTTGCAGGATCAAACAATGACGAACTAGTGTCGTCGAGATCATTAACGCAAAGTTCATCAACTTCGCAGCTGTCGGAAGCTATTTCATTGACCGAACATATATCGATTAGATGAGCAGAAGGTTCAGAGGGTTGACTTCCTACCCTGTAAATGTTAAGCTCAATTGTCATCTTCCTGAAAGATAGGTTGATGGAACCGTTACGAAAATTTATTACAGCATTAGAAGTTGCTAGAAAAGGCCGGCCGAGAATCACCGGGATTTGGTTATGTGGGATCGCTATAGGCTATGTATCTAGAACAATAAAGTCCACAGGGAATATAAATTCCTCGACTTTGATTAACATGTCCTATAGCTCACCTCTAGTGTGGGTGATAGATCGATCGGCCATCTGGAGAGTGCAGTGCGCAGGTTTCAACTCTCCTATGCCTAACTGCTCATACACATAATATGGGAGCAAGTTAACACTAGCACCTACATCGATTAGGGTGTGATTGATACTTTTGCCCCCAATAGTTATAGATATTGTAGAAAATCGAAGTCCCTACATTTTTTCGGCAACTATTGGGTAAAAGCGGTGCTCACATTATTCGTTAAGAAAACCTTTTTAGGAATCTGAGTTTTCTTCTTCCTAGTGCACAAGGCCTTAAGGATTTTCGCATAAGACGTAACTCGTTGAATAGCATCTAAGAAAAGAATATTTATGTTAACTTGTTTAAACATTTTCACAACCTTCTCCATTTGTGCATTTGGTTTGTTGGCCTTCAACCTATTTGGAAAGGGAGCTTTATCAATAAGGATTGAGTTCAACATTTGTGGAGAAATTTATGGGGATGGAATGGATCCCAAAATTGGATTTGGAATCATTTGAGGTTTATCCAAGGAAGTGAGCTAAGGGTTTGATCCTAGTGAAGAATGGAGAATAGGCTCAGAAGGTGGTGGACAAGACGAGTTAGGGTTAGAAGTAGTAGCCGGGGTTTCATCGTCATCAACTTCAACTTGTTCTCCAACTTGGTTGTGCAGCACTCTTTCCGATCTCAATGTAGTTACGGCACTCATATTATGATTTTGTTGGTTAAAAATGAGGTTTGCGCTTTGTGAGTAGCCTGGATTTGGTAGAGCTTGAGATGGAAGTCTCCCTTTCTCTCTCTCACTCATCATGGCATTTAACTGTGCAAGTTGTGCTTCTATCGATTTAATACTTTCACCGTAGGAAGCCGTGTGTTGCATTAACGTTTGGATAGCAGCCGTTAAATTAGCCGTCATTTGTATAGAATGTTTAATGAACGTTTCTAAGTTACGTTCAAGTGCAGAGGTTTTATCGGTACCGGCCATTGGTAAACAATTATTATAAGGTGCAAAGTTGTTGGCCGGGTTTTGAAAAGATTGCGGTTGAAAGGGATGCTAACTTTGTTGTGGTGGCTACTGTTGCTGTCGGGGAGGCCTTTGATAGTTGCCTGGGAACTATTTTTGAGTTTGGTTCCAAGAAAAATTAGGATGATTCCTCCATCCTGATTGTATGTGGAAGAGCAAGGTTCGTTCTAGATCGTTGCTGAAAAGTAGCATTAGTTTGTTCTTGATCTTGAAACGGAGGATTTAAAGGAAATTTTTCTGTTAAATGTGATGGGTCTGAACAGAAACCACACACGGTTTTGGGGAGCGTAACTTGGTTTAGGGAGGCTGATGAAAATTTGTTTTCTATACCTTAAAGTTTCTTTTGTATCGCTGCCATTTTGGATTTTATTGCGATGGAAATATCGAGCTGATGATTATCTTCCTTACATAAAGATGAAGTCGTTCTAACGCTCTCCCACTGTAATGTTTGTTTGGCGAGATCTTTCAGAAATTGCTAAGCTTTGCCATCGTCTTTAGATATAAAATGGCATTGACAAATGGTTTCAAACATTTGTTTCGTGGCAGGATTAACACCCTTATATATAATTTGGAAAATTTGCCATCTATCAATTCTGTGATGGGGGCATTATAGAAGAAGATCCTTAAACTGCTCAAAACATTTCTAGAATGGTTCATTGGGAAGTTGGGTAAACTGGTTAATCTTGCTTCGAACAGGGTGGTTTTATGATTGGGATAAAATTTCTTAATGAATGCTATAACAAATTCATCCCATTTGGCAATAGAATGTGCGGCAGTCTATAGAGCCTGTTGGGAATTCACCCGCGCGCATAAACGCGTATGTTATAGAAATGGATATGAAATGAAGGAAACGGAATGCGCACGCGAGATCATTCACGTTTTAAAATTTATAACCGCAAGTGCATGGCGCGTTGTAGCGAGCTGGCAAGCACGGGTCGTTCCGCAGGGAATTGTGTATTAAGTCTTGTCTTTTAAGGTTCAACAAATTAATCAATGGTTGGTTTTATCACAAAAATATAAAAAGAATACGAAAATACGGAAAACAAAGAAAGAAGGAAAACAAGTAAGAAAGAATGGTTGTAGTTTTGGCTTGGAAGGTTGAATCGCGACGATTCCCTCGACGCTTCGTTGTTCATGAGTTGTCTATTCTCATGTTGATCCCGGCATGAAGCATGACTTGTTGAAGCGGTTGCGAGGCACAAGTCGTCAAATTCCGATATTCTCCGCAATCACGAAACTAGTCCGTTTGTTCACTTACCGTTGTATGTCCAAGCTTGGGGTATCAACACTAAACACAAGGGTTAGCAAGCATACCACAACATCAAAAACACAATTAGTGAGTGAGAGCAAATGGTTTTAGTGCTGAGTTTTCTAGGTGTTTGTGATGGTATATCGTATATGAAACCGAGAGATTGTCAAACACTTGATCATAAAATACGATATCCAAACCTAGCAATCTTAACATTAAATTGATTTTAACTTAAACATTGAAATAGGGAAAGGGAGTAAATATGGTATATGAGGAGGTTACAAAGTAACCATATTTCAAACTACCATATCACATCAAAACATAAGCAATCTTTAAGTTAGAATCATATAGTTAAGCACATTTAAACATAAACAAGAGGTAGAGGCAAAAGCCTTTCATCTCACTTCCTCACCAATACCACAACCAAATAGAATTAGTTAACCACGACAAAAAGAAAAGCAAATTAAAAAAGAAAGCAAGTAATAAAAGAAAGCAAACAATATTATTAACACTTGATAAAAAGATGCAAGATTTTGGTGATTTATTCAACCTCCTTAATGAAGCTCTCCAAAGAAAACATCAAGAGGGAAGAAGAAAAAGAAGAAACCAATTGAAGCCCACTCAACTCTCAAGCTAAACGAAAAAGAAACTAACAAAATGTATACAAGTATGTGCATATGAGACCTCTCTCCCTTGCTCACTGGTTCTGACTTTGAATCGAGACAAGAAAAAGAAGAGAGCTTAAGCTCTCGTTCGCTTCGCTCACTGGTTTTTCTGTTCGCTTTGCTATCCGGATCCACTGTTATAGACCTAACAGTACTTGGCTCGATACCGGGAATAGTAAGACGGGAGCTAACTAGGAGGTCAAAAGCAAGAAGATGCTTTTATAGGCACAAAAGAAAAATAAACCAACAATAAAAATAAGGTGACGTGGTAGCAAGGGAGGGACCACAGAAAACCGGGGCTCATTGGAGGCAGGGGGCCGAGCTCGCCGGTTTTGGTAGGCATGTGGCCGGCCAAATTCTGAGCATAGGGGCTCAGGTTTGCATGGTGGGTTTGTGTGCTCCCATATATCATTCTGGTGCTGCTAGATTTCTCTAATTTAATCTGGTCTGCACTCTTGGATTTGGAGGAAAACTTGATGCTATATATCACATCACTACTTTATGCATTAACTCCACATCACTTCTCATGCCCACTTTTGCCATGATTCATAGCAGCCCCATCATGGTCCTAGTGCCAAAGAGCATATGTGCCCTTGCATTGTGTTGGACCAAAATATTGTGCACACATATTATTTGCAAAAACTCTTTGGATATCGGTCGGTTTTCAGTTTTGGTTGCAGTGTCGGCTCACATACGACATATCCGTGATTTTGAATGTGTTTCCGGTATTTTATCACGAATACCTGTAAACTGTAATTACAGAGCAGACATTGATTAATGACATCGATATATCAAAAAATAGATAATGAATGAGCAGTATTAAAGTGCAGTTTTCTATGATGAACAGTCACCATAATCATCGAAGCCATCCCCATGGTGCACATTGGGGGGAGCCTTAAAGGTTTCACCTCGAGGATCTGAGGAACGTGTTAGAGCAAAGCCAAAGCCACACCATCATCAATGCCCAAAGCAGGGACAATAGGCACTTCGATTACGGAGAATTCTCAGGGCACCAGCAGCAAATCGATGTCCTCGAGAAGAAGATAGAAGATATGAGGCTCGCCACCTGTTCGCCCAGCGCATCGACAAAATACTTCGCGGGCTCTCTCACGATGCCCTTCCTTGAGCAGTTAGTGGGGGGTGCGGGCCTCATCCCGGAATAAACCGCCAAAAGCGGCTCCCTTTGACGGGAAGTCTGACCTGAAAGACCACTTGGACGCGTTCACTACGGGCATGAAATTTCAAGATAACTCGGGCGTAGTTCAGTACCGAGCCTTCGCCACCACTATCAGGCCGGACGAGACTGGTTCCGTGGCCTGACTCCGTGCTTAATTTCAACTTTCGACGAGTTTGCTACTTAGTTCCTCAGCTACTTCATTGGCAACCAACGAGAGAAGATGTCAGTCGACTACCTATTCACCATTAAGAGTGAGAATAGAGAATCTTTGTAACATTTCCAAATAATAAAATATTATTTTTGGGAATTTTTGTAATTTAATACTATTTTTAATGAATATTTTAATATTTCGGCATAATTAAATACAAATAAATGGGGAAATTTTTTGGAAAATTATGGAAAATTCTAAAATAGGGTATTTTATGGAATTATGTCATTTTAAAGTTTTTATGATTAGTTATATGCTAATTTAGTGCTAATCGTGATTAAAAATCGTTAAATGGGTTTTTAGCTTTTTGTGCAAAAATGTGCACATATCATTTTCCACACTTGTTACATTTATTACATGTCTTGGGTGCATGGTTGCTTAGGGTTTGCAATGGAGTGAAAAGGAAAAGAAAAAGTAAAGATAAAGGCTTCATGATGAGAGAGAGAGAGAGACCAAGTCAACCCTCACTTTTTGAACCATCCCTTTTCATTTCCCCATCTCATTTCTCTCCCCCTTCCCCAAGAGCTGCTGCTGCTCCTGCTCCTCCGTCATCTCCCTCCCCTTCACTCCATAGATCCCTCTCAATTCCCTCACCAAAACCCTATTCCCATTTCACAAAAAGTGTTCCCGAGCTCACTAGCTACACATTGAACCTAGCAAAATTGGATTTGGAGGATTTTGAGCAACTCAAGAATTTTCTTGAGTTGCCAAATGAGGTAAATTCTGGACCTATTAGAGTAGTATTTCATTTCTTGTGCATCAATTCTAGTTTCATGTCGATATGGTGTCGTTTGGTGGATTTGTCAAACTTCAAGTAAGGGTTTAGGTTAGATCTGAAATCAAAGATGAAATTGAGGATTGTGGGGATCTTAGAACCCCTGGTGGGATGTTATTTTGGACCAGACATGAGAGTTAAACCCAGAATACGGATTTAGCGAATCGATATCGGGGAGAATTGCAAATCTGGGAGTGTATTTAGGAATCTGCTATCACCCAAGACCCCTAAAATAAAATTGAGCTGACAGTGAGTCGTGCAGGCACCTAGGAAGCTACAACCAAGACCCATGCCACTAATTCAAATCCTAAGCCGCAGATTTAATCATTCTGGCCGCAATTTGCGGCCAGACTAGAGGGGAATGGGTTCATTTTTGTTCCAGGGCTCATTTTGCACTAAATTATATGCAGTTTTTGCTAATTGTCATCTGGGGAAAATCTGGAAGCATTTTGGTGTGTTTTAGGCGATGTTTTCCATATTTTAAAATGCACTTTCTTGATATTTGGATTTGAATTTGGTTGTCGGGTGTTCGTACATCGACAACAGGGATTGGTTGATTGATTTGCACGTTTAGGCCATAGGTTTCAACCTATGAGCACACTGTGCGCTGTGTTAGTTTTCTGCATCGATTTTAATACGTATTGCGATGGTTTATTATTGTAGGTACCCTCGCAAGGATTCCAAAGCGAAGAAGCGCGGCGTCATCGATTTCGGCGAGCGAAAATCAGGTGAGTAGATTTATATCTACGGGGAGAAGTCGGGTGGATGGCGTATAGCACCCCCGCCGTCCGTGGTGATGTATACGAATATGTATACACACATATATTTATTATGTGTTGTTAGGATTATTGATGATAAGGATGTATTGGTTTAGTATAGTGCGAAACCCTAGAGTAGTGGTTGCACACCCACACATACACGTACACATATACTTGCATGCATTCTTTCATTTATCTGTGCGTATTTAGATGTGTATATCTACATATGGGTATGGGACTATGTATTCATATACGGGATTGAGATGAGTCGATAAGTTTGATTTGAGGCCGTGAGATCGGCGGTATGACAGAGTTCATATTTGAGATGCGACATGATGGTTTTAGCAGGCCTTTAGGCATGTGTTTTACCCCGCATTCATGTTTATATAGATGGTATCGATGGTACTAGACTTAGACTTATACCCTAGATTATGTGATATGATGGCAGTGATACCTGATATGTGATGAGATGAATGTGATATTGACCCGTACCCAACTATTGGGATGCCGTAAGACGATTTACCGTACGAGCTTTATATTGATGTTAGATCCGCACTCATGACTCGAGGATGTTATATGATATACTTTATCGTACGTGATACTATTGGGGCGGGATCACCGACTATATGTAGATATTGACTCAGATTTAGGTGGTTTTCATACCCCTCCCGATTGACTTGATTATTGGGTCCGTAGTTCGCATAGTAGGTGTTAGAATAGACCTGAGTCATACCTATTTCAAAACTAACCAATCGGGGATACTTTTAAAGATAGGAAAAATGGATTCTACGGATATTTTCAAACGACGCGTCTTTTCTTAAAACACCGTAGCCCTTATTTTACCAAAAACCCTGATTCGCCTTATTTCAAAAGGCAAGGTTGCATGATATATTTATTGAGATAGAGTCTGTACTGTTGCATTGATTATTCGATTCCGCATACTCATGCTATTTGCATTGCATTGCTTGTGTTTATTGATATATTACAGTCATGCTGCTAGGACACCAACACCATTATTGATGATGTGTATGTTCCACGCACACTTGTTTGACGGCCCACACACTTCATCATAGATAATTGCCATGTCACTACACTGTACTACTGTTGCATTCAGGATATGATTCTTGCATGATAGACTGATGTGCTTACATTTCTTTTACATGTCACATACATCATGCTTTCTGATTATACGCATTGAGAGTTGATGTTTCCATGATATTTCTGGATTTTGGGAACCGTGGGTATTTCAAAAGAGAATATGTCATTGTTTTAAAAACCCGGTTACCCTTGATATGATATTTCAGTGCGTCCACCATGTGTTTTCTCTGTACTGAGAGCGACATGTGAAACCCGATTCGAGGAGGCGGATGAGGCCGATTACGGGTACATGGTGAACCCGGTATGGTTCCCCGGGGCAAGAAATGTTTTTCGTGGAGTAGACGATGAGCCTAGCAGGGTGGCGAGTACCTACCGGTGATTGGTTGGACCTGATGGTTATCCGAAGGATACTGACCAGAGTCGATAGGTAGATATGGGCGTACTGCTGGGGCCGAGGGCCGATTCCGCAGATGGAGCCCGTGGGCTGATCCGGACTAACGGAGCCCGATATATGAGGATTTACGTGCCGATGCTGGGCACAGTTTTCATGATGCTTTCGAGTGTGATGCTGGGCACTCCGGTTCCATGATTTTGACGTGTCGCGAGGGACACAGATGGTTTATATCCTCATATTTCCATCCACATACTTTATGATATTTACATGCATGATGGTTATTGTCATTGGGTGACGAGTGGACGGGATCCACGTACATGCAGATTTGATTACATTGATCATACCTCACATTTATGATATGCTATTACCTGAGGCACTGGCACGAGCACTTGGCACTACACTCATGTATATAGATTACATTGCCATTTTAGTATGCTTCAGACTTATTCATATTGAGGTTTATTTATATCTTATCGTATTGACCTAGGATGGGTCATACATTCGATCTCTGCTTGTAGATATTTTCTATTCACGAGTTGGCAACTCACCCCCATTGTGCCACAGTTCTTGCAGGTTTTGTCGTACAGGTTTCATTGCGGCTTTTCTGGTACATTACTTCCATTACGGGTGACTTGCTTTGGTAGGTGGGTTCTTTTGCTTCAAAACCCCATTGTACATGTATTATTCATTATATCCAGAAATTCCATCAACCAAAACTTGTATATTGTTTCAGACTTAGAAATCAGTTATGTATTATTTCGACCTTATAGTTGCGCGTAGCAGTATTATGGTTTTCATGTTGATTTTGAGCTTCTGCTGAGTTTTGATCCTCACCTTTCGGCGTTGTATATTATATTGCTTGCGTGGTTGTGACCGTCAATTGACGAAGAGCTAGCTCCCGTTTGGGGATGCCTTTTATCATTTCATATATGTTATTCTTGTTGTACCCCTTTCGGGGCCAGTTTTTACAAAAGAAACTCTGCCGAAATTTTCAGGAAAGATTACACATTTAAAAAGAAATGCATATTCGGCTTAATTATTTAAAAACTTTGATTTTCAAAACATATTTTCTTTACTTCTTAAAACCAGTTTTCTTTATTTACTCCTTAAAATGGTTTTAGGCTTCTGGGCTTTTGGCTTACTTGGATCAGATGGGGTCCTATAGGCTTCATATGGTTCAAGGGCCAGTCACGTGCTCTTTCAGGTCGTGACAATCTTTTAAGGGCTATATCACCCGGTTCTACAATACTCTCCTAGAAGTACCCGAGCACCGGGACAAGACGGTCATCACCGCCTTAAGATTTGGTCATAAGCACAAAGAGTAGCTCTGCATTTTTGCATTGGCGCAATCTAAGACCATGGCCGAGGTAAAAGTCTAGATCGAACGGGAAATCCAACTTGAGTTTGAGGTGAATGCTAACCTACCCTGTAGTGACCGGATGGACCAAAAGAAAAGGGACCGAGAAGAGAAGAAGATGACCGATTGGTCGAAAACCTATTCTCTGAGGTTTCATGAGTACACTCCTCTGAACGTCTCTCAGGCCAAGCTGCTAGAGGAGGCGAAGAGCGAGAGATTCTTCAAGCTGCCATAGATGATACAAAGGCCGGGCAAGCGACTTCGTGGCCTGTATTGTACCTTACATCGGTCGCAGGGATACCCGACCGAGAACTGCAAACAGCTGCGTGATTAGATCGAGGAGCTAATCCGCTCCGGTCACTTGGCGAAGTACCTACGAGACAAAAGTTGTGACAACTCTAAAATCTTTGTACAAATTTTTTTTGTTAATATACAAGAAATGAGTTTTACAGCCTGAGTTTTAGTTATAAGTCACTTTTGTGAAATAACACCAAGAAGCAACTTGTAGCTCACTGGTAAAACCTTTGCATTGCTGTGATGTAGCCTCTGTATTTGATTCTCGTAAGACACAATTATTTTTTCTGTTTTTTCTTTTTAACCTTTTGTAATCCTAAAAGATTGCACGTGCAATACAAGGAGAAATGAAAAGTTCAGAAAAGTTAAACATATGAATGGTTTAAACAGAGGTTTGATTAGATGGCATGAATCTCGAGGCAAATGCCTCGAGATCGAACGGCCAAACTCGCAATAAAACGGGGGTCGACGGTCAGGATGAGGTGAATGAAGCCCGTGCTTTACACACTTTTCTCTTCAGCTACCCCTAACCCTTTTGCACTGTTTGATTTTCCTGCAATCAAATAGAGACCTTTCAATTCACCAATTAAACACAATTTTAATATTTTTAATCCACAATTTTAATTCCCAAACCCTAATTCTCCACTATAAATACTACCCCACATTTTGGTTCAGTACCATTCTGAAAATTATAGCCAAAACTTTCTAAAGGTTTCTAGTGCAATTGAAGTAAAGTGGAATTAGCAAGCAAGTTGGTTCCGGCAAAGATTGAAGCCAATTCTAGAGCTCCTGCGATGCCACGAAGATCATCCTCTCTTCTTTAATCTTTCTTTGAAGTTTTTAAACCGTAAGTCACTCTCAATTCTCTTTCTTTTCATTGATAATCATTTTAAATCAAATATCGGTAAAAGTTGAGTTATTACCAATATCATCTTTTCCAAAACCTTTAACTCCATTTTCTTTTATCATTTAGTTCTTGCAATTGGAGTGGTTGATCTACCCATACCATGGTGCTCCTACTCCACTGTCAAACCAATTTTACCACTTCACTTGTAATCTTAATACCAATGTTTAGAATCAATTTTACCTAAGAATCTAATGTGAAACAACTCTAATTAACTTTTATATTAAAATACCTTGAACTTTATTATCATATCTTTTTGACAAAATTGCTTAACAATACCTTTAAGAAAACTTCACGGGGTAACAACCTACCATACACGTACACTTGATTTCATAGCACGATGCCTAGCTGCATGAGTTTTTGGTTCGAAGAATAGTATTTACAATAAAATACCACATAATTCAAAAACTTTATTATCATATATTTTCATTTCTTTTGCAATTATGCATCTACAACTCTCTTTAGAGGACCCGTTAACGGATGGTGCCGATTATCACACAACTTTTGGATAGTAGAGGGAGATGTAAACCTCCTCACGGAGCATTCGATCTCGAAAGGATTTAAATACATTTTTAAGAAATATTAATTTTCTAAATAAAATAAAATTATTTTAAAAATTAAAATTATACAAAATTATATATCCATATTTTCAAAATATAATAAATCTATATTTTTCTAAAAATTGAAAGATTAACAAATGCTAGTAAAATGTCATCAAGATACCAAAAAGGATATGGTTTTCAGTAAAATACCATGAATTTTCAAATGCTAAGTGTTTATCATTAAAATACCATAATACTTTTAATCCATGCTCACGAAAATTCTAAATAATAATACTCACCCTTGAGGTTTTATTTTTAATCTATATTAATATATTTTTCATAAAATCCCCTTGAGACATATAAAACACTATTTAAGGAATTTAGTAAATATAGGTTTAAGCGGGATCAATTCTCTTGAATCGCAGGGAGCCGGAGAAAGTGAGTGCTTACCTGTTCAGGTTAGAAAACTTAACAGGAGTTATCAATGGCAATTTTTTTTGAAAAAGACATAAATCCCGTCGTCCATGTGCAGCAGTTGCCGATGACTCCCGAACCTAAGAATCCCAGAGTTTAAATAAGTTTACAAGTGTCTGACTTAGTCAGAGTCCAATTCAAACCTGAATCCAAATTCAAACACAAATACTTGATCATGAACATGAATACTTGAATTCAAACTTCAATATCAACTTGTATACTTGACTGGACTTGACCGAACCATTGTTATAACTTGACTTGAACTTGACATGACTGCTTGATTATATCCTGAACATGAATACCTGAACATTTTATATCCATGGTTTCGGCAAGACTTGTAAATATAATCTATACAATACATTACATGGGGATAATGGGGTAGATTGGTATAGAATGTATATCGTGGCACGAGACGTTACTTAAAAGACACCTATATAAATTCTTGTGCCGTTGTCCCATGGGTTATGACGGGGCCTTATACTACATGTTACCATATCCCACGTGGTAAGATGGACTCCTCTCGTATACATGAATACCTTCTTTACCAAACTACAAATAACCACATTAGAATAACTATCATATACCGGTAATCAATCATATACAACTTACCTGTTCATTTCACATTACTTGTTATAATCACTTTCTTCTTTTAGGACTTACCGAGCGTTAGTTCACTGATGAAATTCCTTGCTATTTATTTCTTTGGAATGTTCGTCAGGGGGACCAGAATCTGAGGAGATCGAGCCGAGTCAGGAGGACTTGGACCAGCTTACTGTTCAGCCTGATTTCTAGTTCCGTTGCACTTACTTTCCTGTATGCCATTCTTTAGGCACTGCTTTACTCATTGCACCTTTTATTTTCAAACATTTATATGTAAAGATAAATGTAAATAAAGTTGATTTTTATTTTTATTATTCTTGTTTATTTTATATATTGCTTAATTACGCTTAACGTATTTATTTCTTAGTAAATATGATGCGGCTTGCCATGTCATCGTTTCTGTCTACTGGGAAGTGGGGCGTGACAGGTTTTGTTGGTGGCCCATGCAGGTCAGTTCTGCATTAAGTCTTAAGCAATATATCACAAGAATTATAAGAATCAGCAACTATATATTTTTTACATTTCAAAATATCTTGAACCTATCTTAACCATTTCTTTCCTATCAAGGTCATGGATTCTCCCAATAACACCAGTACGAATGTCAATGGCACATTCCACCGCCTACTCTATCACCACCACCTACCGTTGCAGCTCCTATCCATGAGCAAACGGTACTATTTGAGGCTATCAAAAGCCTACTGGAGGGTCAACAACAGCAGACTGCTATCCTCATGCACCGCCCCGAAGCCGAGGCACCCGGAGTCAAACCATTTTGGGCACTGTATCCAAAACATTTCTTGGGGAAAGAGAGCCTACTGGAGGCAGAAGAATGGGCTCAATCGATCGAAGATAATATAGCAGCAGTTTAAGTGCCAGATGTTGCCTGGGTGAGAGTTATTAAGTTGTAGCCAACAGACAATACTAGAATTTGGTGGAAGGCTGAGGAAAGCTGTCTCACCCAATCTATCGAGTGGAAAACATTTCACTATCTGTTCGATGCGAAGTGCTTCCCTGAGACTGCCTATTTTAATATGGAGCAGCAGCTCATTCATCTACAACAAGGCTCGATGTGAGTCAAGTATGTGAATGAATATGATACTGAGTTTACCATACTCAACAGGTAAGATATTGTCTCAAATTCAAATTTATGATCTCACTCATTACACTGCTAACACAAGGTCATAACAGGTTCGCTACACACCTGATTTCTACTGTTGAGATCCAGGCACGATGATTTCAGTAAGGGTTGGACCCGGAAATCCAAACTGCACTCGCTACAGGGGATTTCTCAACCCATAAACTTGCTTTGAAGGCTGCCCGATGCTATAAGGCAAATGTGAAGAAAAAAAGGAAACCACAGACTGCCGGTGTGAAACGCCCTACCACACAGATATTAGGAAGAGCCTTTTCTAGGTCGACCATTGCACCTAAGAGATCGGGAGGATCATTTAACCGGTCAAGTATAGACATTTTTCTACCGCAAGAGAACTGGACACCTGGCGAAGGACTGCATGCGTGCAAATGGCCTATACTTAGTTTGTGGCACATCCACTCAAGCCATAGGAGCATGTCCATATCGTTTCAACACAACTCCAACACCCAGACCCGCAATCACAGTACCACAGCATCCAGCCATTCAGGCTCCTGCACTTCATTTAGTTCTCCCTGCACCAGCTCTACGTGGACCTCCTGCCCAGCTTCAACGTCAATTCTATCAGGCACAGCGAAACGTGCCTCAAGGGCAGAGAAACGTGCCCGAAGGACAGACGAATGTGCCTCCAGCAAGGAGGAATGTACCACGACGTCAGGCTTTCACAATAATGGTCGAGGTGTCATCACCAGTAAAATCTTAGTAGCCTCCTTTCCTTCTCTAGCACTCTTTTGTTAGTTATATGTATGCCCTAGAGGCCATTACTGTACATAGGATGTATATTGTAGTGGATGCTGGGACATATATAGGGAGGACTTTCTTGCTCGACATGATAGTATGCTATCTGGTTGCACTTTACCTTAACGTGTACGCTTATTGTCTCTCTGTTACATGTTGGTAAAGCCCTTAGGATGTGTACTTGACTACCTGGACTATGATGCGGATCATACTAGTGGGGACATGGTAGTCCACAAGTACATCCTTCAAGGTTCCTAGTCGTGGGTATATCGAGACGGGGCATCGATATACCAAAGTAGACTAGCGTATACCTTCTCGACCTATACAAATGGGCGATGGATGATCCCATATCCATTGGTGTTTGACATCAGAGATGATATACGGGTGCTCAGTGGAGACTGGGTACACTGGACGGACTCGCCGAGAACTCCCAGATGGTATTATACCATACGTCAGATGGCAGTTCTCTGGTGACACTGGTACAGGTTAGTCTGTAGACCCGAGATCGTCATAGAGTCTTGTATGATTCCCACTGTGCTTTGATTTTCACCTTACCACGTCCAAGAGGGCGTGCAAAACGGTGGCTTTTGGGTACAGTCCCGAATCACATGGAGGCAATGAGCGATAGGAGGGGATTCTTCTCTCCCGGTATTGGGGGTTGATGTTGCGCTATGCTCGACTGGCCATGACAGGAAATCCCTGGCCAGGGTTGCAGTGATCTACTGGTAAGTGTTATCAGTAGTTTCACACATGTTATGGACCTCACATCGGCATGACTTATCGAGCTACTGGGGTCTGACGTTTACCACCCCTAGGCGAGATATGCGACATATCAGACGAACAGACCGGACTGTACGGTGAGTGTTACTGGTTGGATTCACAGGAGTGTGAGCGGGCTTGCTCGTCGATCTTCTGATCGCTCAATACCCGGGTGTCCGTTATGTTTAGCAGACCGCTTGCGGCTTGTGGGTGTTTGATATGATCATCACCTGCTGCCGGCGTATTGATGAATCTTTAGAGTCCTACACAGAGGTTTCCTGGCTCAAGCAAAACGAAATAGGAGCGCATATGAGATATGTGCGGGACCGAGAATAATGCGTGTATGTGATACCGTATTTCATTCTCGCGATGAATGTGTCGAATGGTTGTATGCGATATAACCTAGTTATCGAATCAAGGATTGATTCGATAGGCCGATATATTGGATATTAGTCGGTTATATGCGATATGACCGGATCGTTAAATCAAGTATTGATTTAATGATTTAATGCATAATTATATATTTGATATATTACTTTGCATTAACTAGTATTGGTTCACTTTAAATGGATTTTCTCACTTGAAGTTCACAAGTTGTATATGTGATATACTTTTGTGCACTTGTTTGTATCATGTTTGATGATACATGCTAACTTGAGTTTGTGTAAAGATTAAACCATGGTTGTGTAATGGTTAGGATTTTCTTTTTCTTACTTATTTATGTATTTATTTATTTTGGAAAAGATAAAAGAGAAAATGGTGGCTTTCTTTGTTTGTTGTTGAAGCTTCATGAAGCTTTGACTAAGTGACCATTTTGTCTCATGCTTAACCCTATACCATTAAAACTAACCTTGGTCTATTCTCTACACCTAACCAAGGTTAGGATATGATAAGTATTCATATTATTTTTCTTTTTGAAAAATACTTATCATATTATCATCTTCTTCATCTTCTTCTTCTTCAAGAAGAAAGCTTGCCACCATTAATGGCATCTTGAGAAAAAGAGTGAGAAATCCAATTCTAAAGTGAACCCACCTCCTATTTCTTCATCCTCTACCTCTTGCCAAGTAGTATAGGGTGTTTTCTTCACAAGTTTCATAACTTGGTGAAGTGGGAGCTTGATCTAGAGTTGCCTCGACGTAGATCATCTTCGGCATCGAAGTCGACGACCTAGCCCGCCCATTTCTCCGATGAAGCCGATGCTAGAGTCCAGGATCCGATTTGTACAGCAAGGGGACTTCATCACGGAGCTATGGAGGTGGAGGACCGGATCTACAAAGGTTGTATTTCCGTTCACTTAGTTAAGTTGTTAACTAGTTGCATGTTTCGCCTAAAATCTATTTAACGATCCGTATAAAGGTTTCTCGGCACTTGTAAAATTTGAAATTGGTATGGTTGATGCCTTGTGAGACCTCTTGAGTGTGCCTAGGAACCCTACAGTGGTATCAGAGCCTAGCTAGAGCCTTAGACGATGCGTAGACGGAGTTAGAAGTCCGATCGACCCGAAACCCTAACTCCAAAATGCTCTCTGGAAATTTTCTGAAAATTTGGATTTTTGTGAATTAAAAATTGCTAAAATATTCAGCAGGGTTTTATAAGAATTACTGTACAAAATGGGTCCCCTAAGTCGTCTAAAGTGCCGCGGAACCGCGGCCCCACCCTGCCTTTGGCGGCGGTTCCGCGGCCAAATTGATGAAACTTTACACCTGGCTTGCACAGTAATTTATATATTTAAATGCTGAGTTTTCTGAGAATTTTTAATATTTACTCAAGAGTTGAGTTTTCTGGGTTGTATTAGGGACTCGGTGTATCGATCGGATTGTCTAATTTTGTCTGTGTGCCTTTCCGGATAATTTTAGAATATGTTAAAAACGGTTCGACCGGATAAAAATACCCAATTTTTCCCCTGCCGGAAAATTTCCAAGTGTTGGATTTTTCCATGCTTTAATAACGTTCTAAGTAGTGCAAGTAACGCGATGGTCCCTCTAGAAGACAACAAACCTTAACTCGATTATGTGACCGTCTTGAACTGCCCTTTGAACCTTAGGGTTTGGGGCAGTACGGCGTGCCACATGTGAGGCGTTGGTTTGACCCTTCTACGGCTGGACCGTTGGTACTGAGGCATGAAGTCAATGTCTTTGAACTTATTTCATGTGTTGAGCTGTTTCGGGAAAACTTGGGTGTTCGATTGTTCGATCGGAAAGTTTAACATTTTCTATCTTATTCGGAATGTGATACAATAATTGGAATTCACAATAAGTTATGAGATAACTGAATGAATGTTATAAACATAGCAGTTTAGTCTCACTTGATCGGTTGCCACGGAATTTTGATGCGATCAAAAGTCCGTCGCAATCACGTATCGTACGCGGATACTCGCCGGGTAAACTTAATAGACAGCCTCACCCCATAGCCCCGACCAAGTGACTGTAGGAGAACCCCATCGCCGAAAGCATCCGTTAGGGTGCTCGCGGCAACGGTGTTCCGCCTTGGTGCACTTCGTCGACGGCATCGGGGGTGCGGCCGTCTACTAAAGTTTGCCACGAGTATTCGATCAGGATGTCGGGAATCTTGTTGAATTACCCGACTTGATATTGAAAAGAGTTTTCGATAATGAGACTAAAATGCGGGGTTTATAATTGTTAGGCATGCGATGTCTAAAGAATTCATTTGATTAGGTATGCGTGTCTAAAGAGGTTGCGGATTCCAACTGTTGTAGTTTTACACTTTCTTTTCTGTGACCGTAAGTGTAGTATGTAGTGGTATTGCCGATTGTCGTTGCTATACGTCGATGACAACCGGTGTATGCATACTTACTTACGTTGATGACATGTGATGTTACGTGTTGCTGGATATGTTATATTGGATCGTCGTGTTCGAATAGCCGGGGTTTTTTTTATGTGAGATGAGTGCTTTTTCATTTTTATTCATGTAAAAACTTGTATGTAATATTCTTTTATTGGGGCACTTCCAGGTTGCGGAAGCTGTCACCCTTTGTATATTATTTACTTTTCCGCACTAGGATAGACCCAAGAAGGAGGGCACAAGTAACTGGGTTCTAGGGTCCAGTGGGAGACCATTTCGAGGAGTCGAATCCGGGTCTCCTAACCCTAGAATTGGTAGGGTTGCTTGCCGCTCTCGTAGGGGTCTAGGGGTGTGGGATTGGCTATTCATCACGACCGTGGAATCCGTGTTTTATACTGGCTCGTATTGAAAACACGGACGTCCTAGTACATCCAATATTTCATATGATATTTTCTGCTGCGATATTTGTGATGTGATCATGTGATATGTTCAGATAGATATAGTATATAGTATATATGATATATTATATAGACGTTGCTTATATTTTACACCCGCGCTAGCCCTGCTTCACTCTGGCGTTAGTTACCTAACCTAACGGTGCAGACGGGACATCGAGGCAAATGCGGATAGCATAAGCGTACGTTATATTTATCTGTGATGTTTAGGTGGACTTAAATGATGGGACTTCATTAATGTGATTAATGAAAGAAAAGAAATCTAAGATGTTGTAGAATCGAATTTCAAAAATAAAACAGGTAGCTACAGTTCTTACTTTGCACAGCGGTATATGTGATATATCCTGCACCTTATTCGATGAGGAAAGGACCGAGATCCCTTCACCGGGAGTGACTCCTTTAGCAATAACTGGCAGATGCTACACACTAGGTTTGTCTTTTGATTACTTCTATAGTTTCTGCTTTGCACAGCGATATATGTGATATATCCCGCACCTCATTCGACGAGGAAAGGGCCGACATTCCCTTCACCGGGAGTGACCCCTTTAGCAAAACTAGAAAGGCCTCAAAAGCACTCCATTTCAAAATCATTTGATTCTACAACGATATCAAGTTCATTATGCAATAGGTTTTCAGAAAAACCTGTCGTAGCCCTCCGTCATTTCAGATAAGTAGTAGTTAGTATTCGTGCTACATTTGTTGGCCTGCGTCAAGGCGTAGTGTGCGGTAGCTAACTAGTATTTATCTGCTTATGCATATGATGCAGATTGGATTAGGGTAGTCGTGCGACTTTGTTGGCCTGCGTCAAGGGTCGTGCGGGTGGGTTTAATTCAATCAGGAAATGACGGGTTGAACTTGACTAGCGCACTATGGTTTGTTGGCCTGCGTCAAGGTCATAGGACGCTAGGGGCAAAATTATCGGGAATTTCAAGTGTTGAAATTTGCAATGAGATTGCATACCTTCTATGAGATAGTTGGATCCCGATACCCTCTGCGAGTAAGAGTTACTCCTGAGAGAGTTTTACACATTACAATTAGCCGATCAAGTAGGTGTCTAGAAAGGTGTCAACGAGGTTACGCCTCTGGGAAAACGAGGTTTACATTAATTAGGTTCGTGTGAAAGCACGGGGGACCTCCCTCAAGGTATCGACACTGGCCTGGCTGAAAGATTGGCGAACTTGTAGTGTGTAATTAATCCCGGCTGGTCTTTCATTTTAGGGTTTGAAGGAAGATTTGATAAAAAGCAGTGGGAGCCATCCGGATTAGATAAAATAATAACCAATCTGATCTTGCAAGGGCATACGCTGAGTGTTTTCTTCTCTCTCTCTAGAGGTAGCGACCATATCACGCCTTAATCAAGATAATAATATGGAATATTGACCGAACCCGCTTGTTATACTGAGCTGGGGAACGTTGGTCCCGCTCCTACTTATAATTGTTATAAGACAGAGTAGGAAATTGGGGATTACCATAATTCCCGAGCCGCCCAAACGAAGACAGTGCATGTTGATGCATCATCTTTGGGTGTGTTCATTACAAGAACTGTTTCTCAGTATTCTCTGCATCCTGGGTATTTGATACCGGATCAAGATCCCAGATATGTAATCTGTTACAAAGGGCTAAAAAAAGGTAGAAAAACTGAGAACGGGTGATAAGTTTCATGAGACAGAAAACGGGGCAAGTGTTGCAGCCAAGTCTGTTGGTCACTGTCACTCTGTATTACCAATACATTGATTCTGATCAAATGCTATTAGATACCGAACCTGATATACAAAATCATATCAGTCTCTTTATTAGTAAAGAAATGATAAAATTTTGTATTGTTGGATAATGTTTTGAACATTTCCTATATCAAAAGTTGATCGGTTCAGGCACGTTATCTAAAAGCATTGACGTTCTAAATCAAACTACAGTTCTTTGTATACAGAACACACACAAGAGGAAGAGTTCAGAAATGAACGAATCTTTCTTGATGCATTGTAGACTAGGTCATATCAATGCGACCCGACTAGCTGAAGTTACATGTAGATGCATATTTAAATCAGTTTCAATTTACATCTTATGAAACTTGCCAGTCATGTCACAAAGATTAGATGACCATAGCTCTGTTTATTGGAAACAGAGAAAGAGTTAGTAAACTCTTAGGATAATACATGTTGATGTATGTAAGGTCCCCTGTCTACATATGCCAGGACTGGTTCTTTTTACTTCATTACATTCTCTGATGATCTCTCGAGACTCAGACATATGTTCCTGTTGAAACACAAGTCCGAACCTTTTGAGATATTCATAGAATATAAGCTAGAAGTAGAGAACTAATAAGGATATAAGTATTATGTCCTTTGATGTGATCGAGGAGGAAAATACTTGAGCACGGAAATCCTGGACTATTCTAAAGGAGAATGAGATTCTCTCTCAGCATTACTCTTCCGTATACACCATAGTATGATGGTATATCGGGGCGGAGCAATAGCACCCAATGTGATATGGTGTGCTCTATGATGAGTACTACTGAGTTTCCTATTTCCTTTTGGAAGTTATGCGCTTGAGAAGCTACATACCTATTGAATAGGGTTCAAATCAAAACAGTTGCCTACCGCTTCCTATGTGATATAGAAAGGGAAGAGCCCATATCTTAAGTTGGTTAAGATTTGGGGTTGTCCGGGCTATGTCTAAAAGCAAAATCCGGACAAGCTCGAGGCAAGGTCTGTTATGTACAACTGGAAAGGTTCCAGCTATACAAATTACAGCAGATGACTTGGTAGAACCAAAGGATTCAATAGTAACCAATGAACCTCAACCTCTCCGCTGATCTAGTAGGGTTCCTCACCAACCTGAGAGATACTTCAGTTCCTCTATGACAGTGGGAGCGGGGATTGCATCATGAGATGATGACCCAACCAGTTTCGAGCTGGCCATCAGGAGTGGGACTCTGTAAGAATGGCTGGATGCTTAGCGATCTGAGATGGAATCCTTATACACCAACAAAGTATGGACTTTGGTTGCTATATCTGAAGGGTTAAATCCCCATTAGGAGCAAGTATATCTTGAGAAGATTACTTGGTGTACATGGAAAAGTTGAGACTTTCAAAGCTAGACTTGTTAAAGGTTTGCATCATTGACCAGATATGGATCATGATGAAACCTTTTCTAAGGATCTATGCTTAAGTCCATCCAGATCCTACTTACCACGGCTACATACCATGACTACGATATCTGATGGTTGAGTGTCATGACTGCTTTTCTAAATGATGTTTTGGAAGAGAGCATCTATAAGTACACAGCCAGAGGGCTTCGTAGACAGTGGGAGCAGCGGAAACGTGTGCAAGATGTTTTATGTGATAAAGCAGGCATCGCGGAGTTGGAACATCTGTTTTGATGAGTTAGTCAAATAGTTTGACATCATCAAAATGGTAGATGAACCTTGTATATACAAGAAGGTAGTAGGGAGTATGGTAGTGATCCTCGTAGAGTAAGTGGATGACATACTCTTGATAGGGAAGGAGTTTCCTATGCTACGCTCGGTCAATCTCCGATTATCACAAGGATTCACCATATAGGATCAAAATGATACCTCCTAAATCCTGAATTATCATCTATGAGATAGATGTAGTTGGATGTTAGGATACTCACTAGATGTAGTGAGATGGTATCGATCGATCCTGGGGAGAAACACTAGAAAGGTTCTAGGGTGATAAGGAAGACCGAATGTCAGTCACAGGCATTGTCTTTACCCTCAGTAGAGGGACGGTGTGTTGGAAGAGTTCCAAGCTAGATACCGTGACATACTAGACGATTAAGGCTGGATACATCGCTACTTAAGATGCTACCAAAGAGGCAGTCTGGGTGTATATTAGTTCATGAGATGAACCTAGTTCCTCTCGTTGTGTGACAATGGAGTTGTGGCTTATGCCAAGGAACGTCCGTCCCATCAGTAATCCAGACATATTCTAAGGCAGTATCACCAGATCATGGAGATGGTTGATCTCCAAGGAGATCAAGGTTATGGAGAGCAGTCTCAGAGGACAACACGGCGGATCCACTCACAAAGGCCTTTTCCCAAAGAGAGACTTTTATGGGATGGTTGAGTATGAGATACTACAACGACTGCTATCAGATGGCCCTAGTGCAAGTGGGAGATTGTTAGTTATATGTATGCCCTAGAGGCCATTACTGTACATAGGATGTATATTGTAGTGAATGCTGGGACATATATAGGGAGGACTTTCTTGCTCGACATGATAGTATGCTATCTGGTTGCACTTTACCTTAACGTGTACGCTTATTGTCTCTCTGTTACATGTTGGTAAAGCCCTTAGGATGTGTACTTGACTACCTGGACTATGATGCGGATCATACTAGTGGGGACATGGTAGTCCACAAGTACATCCTTCAAGGTCCCTAGTCGTGGGTATATCGAGACGGGGCATCGATATACCAGAGTAGACTAGCGTATACCTTCTCGACCTATACAGATGGGCGATGGATGATCCCATATCCATTGGTGTTTGACATCAGAGATGATATACGGGTGCTCAGTGGAAACTGGGTACACTGGACGGACTCGCCGAGAACTCCCAGATGGTATTATACCTTACGTCAGATGGCAGTTCTCTGGTGACACTGGTACAGGTTAGTCTGTAGACCCAAGATCGTCATAGAGTCTTGTGTGATTCCTACTGTGCTTTGATTTCCACCTTACCACGTCCAAGAGGGCGTGCAAAACGGTGGCTTTTGGGTACAGTCCCGAATCACATGGAGGCAATGAGCGATAGGAGGGGATTCGTCTCTCCCGGTATTGGGGGTTGATGTTGCGCTATGCTCGACTGGCCATGACAGGAAATCCCTGGCCAGGGTTGCAGTGATCTACTGGTAAGTGTTATCAGTAGTTTCACACATGTTATGGACCTCACGTCGGCATGACTTATCGAGCTATTGGGGTCTGACATTTACCACCCCTAGGCGAGATATGCGACATATCAGACGAACAGACCGGACTGTACGGTGAGTGTTACTGGTTGGATTCACAGGAGTGTGAGCGGGCTTGCTCGTCGATCTTCTGATCGCTCAATACCCGGGTGGCCGTTACGTTTAGCAGACCGCTTACGGCTTGTGGGTGTTTGATATGATCATCACCTGCTGCTGGCGTATTGACGAGTCTTTAGAGTCCTACACAGAGTTTTCCTGGCTCAAGCAAAACGAAATAGGAGCGCATATGAGATATGTGCGGGACCGAGAATAATGCGTGTATGTGATACCATATTTCATTCTCGCGATGAATGTGTCGAATGGTTGTATGCGATATAACCTAGTTATCGAATCAAGGATTGATTCGATAAGCCGATACATTGGATATTAGTCGGTTATATGCGATATGACCGGATCGTTAAATCAAGTATTGATTTAATGATTTAATGCATAATAATATTTTTGATATATTACTTTGCATTAACTAGTATTGGTTCATTTTAAATGGATTTTCTCACTTGAAGTTCACAAGTTGTATATGTGATATACTTTTGTGCACTTGTTTGTATCATGTTTGATGATACATGCTAACTTGAGTTTCTGTAAAGATTAAACCATGGCTGTGTAATGGTTAGAGTTTTCTTTTTCTTATTTATTTATTTATTTTGGAAAAGATAAAAGAAAAAATGGTGGCTTTCTTTGTTTGAGTGACCATTTTGTCTCATGCTTAACCCTATACCATTAAAACTAACCATGGTCTATTCTCTACACCTAACCAAGGTTAGGATATGATAAGTATTCATATTATTTTTCTTTTTGAAAAATACTTATCATATTATCATCTTCTTCATCTTCTTCTTCTTCAAGAAGAAAGCTTGCCACCATTAATGGCATCTTGAGAAAAAGAGTGAGAAATCCAATTCTAAAGTGAACCCACCTCCTATTTCTTCATCCTCTACCTCTTTCCAAGTAGTATAGGGTGTTTTCTTCACAAGTTTCATGACTTGGTGAAGTGGGAGCCTGATCTAGAGTTGCCTCAACGTAGATCATCTTCGGCATCGAAGTCGATGACCTAGCCTGCCCATTTCTCCGATGAAGCCGATGCTAGAATCCGGGATCCGATTTGTACAGCAAGGGGACTTCATCACGGAGCTATGGAGGTGGAGGACCGGATCTACAAAGGTTGTATTTCCGTTCACTTAGTTAAGTTGTTAACTAGTTGCATGTTTCGCCTAAAATCTAGTTAACGATCCGTATAAAGGTTTCTCGGCACTTGTAAAATTTGAAATTGGTATGGTTGATGCCTTGTGAGACCTCTTGAGTGTGCCTAGGAACCCTACATCTTTGACACCGGAGCATCACATTACTTTATGTCTCTACGGTTCATTCGAACTCATGCCATTCCAGTTAAACTACTTGTATCCAGCTGGAATGTCAGTTCAGTGAACGACGTTGTAAAATCAACTTTGGATTACAATCTTTGTCCAGTGGTTGTCTGCAGTAGAGAATTTTATGCGTACTTCAAAGTGCTGGACATACCGAACTTCGATATAGTCTTGGGAATGGACTGGCTGGGAACTTTCTTCGCTACCATCGACTGTCGCCAAAGGAGGGTAGTGTTCGAAATACCAGATCATCCAGTGTTCTATTTCAAGAGTGGAGACCGTACATTAGAACCTAGCATCTACAAAGCAAAACCAAAGAAGGCAGTGGTTACAGCATTGCAAGCGGATGAATTTAAACCAGAAGTAGTTTAAGAATTTGAGGATGTATTCCCGGAAGACATATTAGGTTTGCCTCCCGATTGAGCTCTTGAACTCAGCATCGATTTACAACCTGGTGCGCAACCTGTAATCAAAGCTCAGTACCGGTTAAGTCTAGAACGATTGAAGGAGATCCACATTCAGTTGGACAAATTCTTGAAGAAAGGTTGGATTCGTCCCAGTACTTTAAGCTGGGGATCTTCAATATTACTCGTGAACAAGAAAGAAGGTTCATACAGGATGTGTGTGGATTATTGAGCTTTAAACGAAGTAACGATCAAGAATAAGTATCCACTACCGCGTATCGATGATCTTTTTGATCAGCTAAGTGGGCCTTGTGTTTTTTTGAAACTAGATCTTCGTTCAGATTATCATCAGGTGAAGGTCAAAGAGTCCGACATTCTGAAGACGGCATTTAGGACTTGATATAGTCATTATGAATATCTTGTAATGAAATTTGGAGTGACCAATGCACCTGCCATCTTTATGAACCTGATGAATCAAGTTTTCCGAGAGTACTTAGACATGTTCGTTGTCATCTTCATCGACGACATCCTGGTGTATTCAAAGGATTGAAAAGAATATGCCGAGCACCTAAGGATTGTCCTGGAGACATTGCAACAACATCAGCTCTATGCCAAGTATAGCAAGTGTGAATTTTATCTAGATCAAGTTGGATTTCTCGGACATATCATTTCAGGAGAAGGAATTTCAGTAGATTCAGCTAAGGTGTCTGCTGTCAGCGAATGGCCGACACCAAAGAAGTTGAAGGATATACGAAGTTTCTTAGGATTATCAGGATACCACCGACGATTCATTGAAAGCTTCTTAAAGATTGCAGCACCCCTGACCAAGCTTACACATAAAGATGAAGCATTCGTGTGGTCAGAAGCATGTGAAAAAGATTTTGTAGAATTCAAGTCATGATTAACCTCTGTTCCTATCCTTGTAATACCAGATCAATCTAGAGGATTTGTTGTGCATTGTGATACGTCCGGTAAAGGATAAGGATGTATTCTACACCAGTATCGAAAAGTTGTGGCCTTTGCATCAAGACAACTGAAGGTTCATGAGCGCAACTATCCAACACATGATCTGGAGTTGGCAGCCTTCATCTTCGCACTTAAGATTTCGCGCCACTCTCTCTTGAGAGAACGAGTGGATATATACACTGACCATAAGAGTCTGAAGTATGTATTTACTCAGAAGTAACTAAACATGTGGCAGAGAAGATGGCTAGAGCTTATGATGGACTTTGTCATCAACCTACAATATCATCCTGGGAAGGTGAACGTAGTTCCTGATGCACTTAGCCGCCAGCCATTAGCAATGAACCTCACTGCTCAGTAGAAGCTACAACAAGAATTGCACGGATTGGCGATCAAAGTAGTTATGTCAGGTAACTCTTCATATTTGATGGACTTACAAATCTAGTCCACTCTTGTTAATCAGATCAAGGCAGATCAAGCAAATGAAGCCAAGATACAAAAGATCCAAGCATAAGTAGAAAGTGGACTTTGAACTGACTTTATCATCCATGAAGACGGATACTTAAGATATGGAAGTTGATTGTATATGCCAATCGACCCTGTTCGAGAAGAGTTGATGAAAGAAGCTCATAGCTCTTGTTATTCTGTACACCTCGGTGGCACAAAGATGTATAAGGATATACGACAACACTACTGGTACTACGGAATGAAGTGCGAAGTAGCTAGAAGTGTAGCCAAATGTTTGGCGTGTCAGCAAGTGAAGGCTGAAAATCACAGAGTTGTTGGTCTATTTCAGCCGTTACCAATCCCGGAATGGAAATGGCAGCACATTACAATGGACTTTGTGACCGCCTTTTCTCGCAGCATGAAGGGTAACGATGCAGTATGGGTTATTGGGGATCGACTCACCAAGTCGGCTCACTTTATTCCATTTCGAGTTGGCCAATCAACAGAGATGTTAGCAAATAAGTACATGGAGGTAAGCATAAGTCTAAAATAAGATTTAAACCTTCAAGATGTATTATATTTTTATACTCATGAACTCATGCAGGAGATCGTGAGATTATATGAAGTACCTATTTGCATCGTCTCCGATCGTGATACAAGATTCGGATCACAGTTTTGGCAGAATCTACAAGATGGCATGGGAACAAGTCTGAATTTCAACACGTCTTATCATCCACAAATAGACAGAAAGTCCGAGCGAACAATTCAGATTCTGGAAGACATGCTGAGAGCTTATATGTTAGACTTCGGAGATTCGTAGGAAGATCATCTACACCTTGTGGAGTTTTCATACAACAACAGCTATCAGACAAGCATTGGAATGACACCATTCGCAGCACTCTACGGACGGAAGTGTCATTCACCGCTAAGTTTGGACGACATCAGAGATCGTGAACTCCTTGGACCAGAGATGATCGTGGCAACTATGGACATAGTTCCCACGATCAGGGAAAGAATGCGCATAGCCCAATACCGACAGAAGTATTGGACAGATGCAAAACGTCGACATTTGGAGTTCCAACATGGAGACCATGTTTTCCTAAAGATATCTCCAAATAGAGGTGTGATTCATTTTTGAAAGAGGGGTAAGCTAAGCCTAAGATACATAGGACCGTTTGACATACTCGAACGACTTGGAGAAGTGGCATACCATTTAACACTACCACCCTTATTGAATGGTGTGCACAACGTGTTCCACATATCCCAGCTACGATGATTTGTGAGAGACCCCAGCCACATACTTAATCACTCAGAGCTTACAATACAAACTGACTTAACTTGCGAGCAACAACCAGTTGAGATCCTGGGCCGAAAGGTGAAGAAATTATGGAAAAAGGAAGTAAATTTAGTCTGAGTGATATGGAGAAAGGATTCGCTAGGAGAATCAATATGGGGATGAGAAGAACACATGCGTGTAAGATATCCCTACTTATTTGAAAATTAGTCCCTATATAAATGTAAATTTCGAGAACGAAATTTTTATAAGGAAGGTAGAATATAACGACGCTAAAATCTTTGTACGGAATTTTTTTTTTAATATACAAGAAATGAGTTTTACAGCTTGAGTTTGAATTATAAGTCACTTTTGTGAAATAACAGCAAGAAGCAACTTGTAGCTCACTAGTAAAGTCCTTGCATTGCTGTGACGTAGTCCCTGTGTTCGATTCCCTTCAGACACAATTGTTTTTTCTGATTTTTCTTTTTAAATTTTTGGAAACCCAAAAGGTTGCACGTGCAATACACGTGGAGTTGAAAAGTTCAGAAAAATCAAACATGTGAAAAATGGTTTAAATAGTGGTTTGATCAGATGGTACGAATCTCGAGGCAAATGCCTCGAGATCAATCGTCCAAACTCACAATAAAACCGGCACCGACGGTCAGGATGAGGCCAATGAAGCCCGTGCTTTGCACACTTATCCCTTCAACCACCCCTAACCTCTCTGCACTGTTTGATTTCCCTGCAATCAAATAGAGACTTTTCAATTCACTAATTAAACACAATTTTAATTCTTTTCATCCATAGTTTTAATTTCCAAATCCTAGTTCTCTATTATAAATACCACCCTACACTTTGGCTCAGCACCATTATGAAAATTCTAGCCAAAAATCTCTAAAAGGTTCTTAGTGCAATTGAAATAAAGTAGAGTTAGCGAGCAAGTTGGTTCCGGCGAAGATCGAAGCCAATTCCGGAGCTCCCGCGACGCCACGAAGATCATCCTCTCTTCTTTAACCTTTCTTTGAAGTTTCTAAACTGTAAGTCGCACTCAATTTTCCTCCTTTTCATTGATAATCATTTTAAATCAAATATCGGTAAAAGTGGAGTTATTACCGATATCATTTTTTCTAAAACCTATAACTCCATTTTCTTTTATCATTTGGTCAAACTAATTTTACCGTTTCACTTGTAATCTTAATACCAATATTTAGAATCAATTTTACCTAAGAATCTTATGTAAAACAACTCTAATTAAACTTTTATATCAAAATACCTTGAACTTTGTTATCACATCTTTTCGACCAAATTGCTTAACAATACCGTTAGGAAAACTTCAAGGAGTACTGACCTTCCCTATATGCACATTTGGTTTTATAGCACGATACCTAGTTGTATGTGTTTTTGGTTCGAAGAATAGTATTTACAATAAAATACCACATAATTCTAAAACCGGATTTCTTTTAAAGAGATATTTCATTTCTTTTGCAATTATGCATCTACAACCCTCTTTAGAGGACCCGCTAATGGATGGTACAGATTATTGCACATTCTTGGGCTAGTAGAGCGACATGCAGACCTCTTCACAGAGCATTCGATCTCGAAAGGATATAAATACGGTTTTAAGAAATACGAATTTTCTAAATAAAATAAAATTATTTTTAAAATTAAAATTATATAAAATTATAAATCCATATTTTCAAAATATAATAAATTCATATTTTTCTAAAAAATGAAAGATTATCAAATGCCAATAAAATGTCATCAAGATACCAAAAAGGATAAGTTTTTCAGTAAATACAATGGACTTTCAAATGCTATGTGTTTATCATTAAAATACCACAATACCTAATATTCATGCTCGTGAAAACCCTAAATAATACTAATCACCCATGAGATTTTCTTTTTAATCTATATTAATATACTATTTCATAAAACCCCATCGAAATATATAAAACACTATTTAAAGACTTTAGTAAATATAGGTTTAAGCGAGATAAATTCTCTTGTGCCCTAGAGAGCGGGAGAAAGTGAGTGCTTGTCTATTTAGGTTAGAAAACTTAACAGGAGTTATCAATGGCAATTGTCTTGGAAAAAGAAACAAATCATGCCGTCCATGTGCAGCAGTTGCCGATAACTCCCGAACCTAAGAATCCGAGAGTTTAAATCAGTTTATAAGAGTCTGACTCAGTCAGAGTCCAATTCAAACTTGAATCCAAATTCAAACACAAATACTTGATCATGAACATAAATACTTGAATTCAAACTTCAATATCAACATGTATACTTGACTGGACTTGACCGAACCATGGTTATAACTTGATTTGAACTCGATATGACTACTTGATTTCATCCTGAACATGAATACCTAACCATTTTGTATCCACGGTTTCAGCAAGATTTGTAAATATAATCTATACAATACATTGCACGGGGATAAATCAGTAGATTATTACAGAACATATATCGTGGCACGAGAGGTCACTTAAAAGAAATCTACATGAATTCTCATGTCGTTGTCTTGTGGGTTATGACGGGGTCTTATACTACATGTTATCATAGTCCATAGGGTAAGATTGACTTCATTCGTATACATGAATACCTTCTTTACCAAACTTCAAACAACCACGTTAGAATAACTATCATATACCGGTAACCAATCATACACAACTTACCTGTTCATTTCACATTACTTGTTATAATTTCTTTCTTCTTTTGGGACTTAATGAGTGTTAGTTTGCTGGCGTTATTCCTTTCTGTTTCTTTCTTTGGAATGTTCTTTAGGAGGACCAGACTCTGAGAAGATCGAGCCAAGCCAGGAGGACTTAGACCAGCTTACTGCTCAGCTTGTCTTCTAGTTCCAATTCAATTACTTTCCTGTATGCCATTATTTAGGCATTGCTTTACTCATTGTACCTTTTATTTTCAAACAGTTGTATATAAAGATGAATATAAATAAAGTTATTGTTTATTTTTATTACTCTTGTCATTATTGTTCATTTTATATATTTCTTAGTTACGCTTAACGTATTTATTTCTTAGTAAATACGTTGCGGCCTGCCACGTCATCATTTCCGTCTATTGGAAAGCGGAGCGTGACCAACGTCAAGAAGATAAGGAGCAAGCAGACCAACCTCCCACTGGAGAGTTGACGGGATCATGGTCGTCTCTGCTTGCTCGACTCCAAGCAACGAAGACACCCACCATATTCTCCCGGTCATGACATTAAATGCTCCCTCTCCAAGAAATACAAGAAGGTTGCTCCCATCACTTTCACCGATGAGGACCTGCATGGCATATTCGTCCAGTATAATGGTCTACTAGTGATCATGGCCTAAGTAAATCGGTACCAAGTCAAGAGAATCCTCGTTGACTGAGGATCCTCGGCGGACATCCTATTCTACGACTGATTCCAGCGTATGGGATTAAACCCGTCCGATCTCTAACCTACTTTGCACGTTCTCTCCGGGTTTACTAACCACACCGTCCAAGCTAAGGGAATGATCACTCTCCCTTTCAACATTGGGGAGTCCGGAAGGACCCGAACAATGTCGGTGAGTTTTCTCGTTGCTTGGGTTCCTTTATGTTATAACATCATTTTGGGTCGCCCTACCTTAAACGACCTTCAAGCTCAGATCTTGACCTACCACCTTATGCTCAAGTTTCCTATAAGCGATGGTGGGATTGGCCGGGCCTACGGAGATCAGCAAATCGCTAGGGTGTGTCTCGTTACGACACTTCCCGAGTATGAAGAAGTTGATATGATCGACGGATCATGTGATCTTCGAGAACTGTTGGATACACGTGATGATAAGAGGGAGATCTGAGGTTCCCTGGTAGAAGTCTTGTCCAAAGTCCCCCTCAAAGACGGAGACAGCAACCGAACTATCCAGATTGGTTATTTCTTGACCGGGAAACTCAGGACAACCTTATCCAATTCCACCGAAACAACTCCGACGTGTTTGCTTGGACTCCCGTGGGCATGCCGAAGATCGGCCCCAGGGTGATCTCCCATAAGATCGGAGTTGACTTAAAAGCCCGGATGGTCTGATAAAAGAAAAGAAGCTTCGTGCCTGCTAAATAGAAGGCGATTATAGAGGAAGTGGACCGACTACTAGCGACAAACTTCATCAGAAACCTGGACTACTTGGCTTGGCTAGCCAGCGTAGTCATGGTCAAGAAAGTGAATGAGAAGTGGTTTATGTGCATCAATTTTACTGATCTGAATAAGGCCTTCCTGAAAGACAACCATCCGCTCCCTCGGATAGATCAGGTTGTGGATAGCTCGGCCGGTCATGAGCTGCTGAGCTTCATGGATACCTTCTCCGGTTATAATAAAATCCGGATGGACCCGGCCGACGAAGAGTTCACCATTTTCACACTGATCGAGGGGTCTACTGCTACAAGATCGGGTGGAATATGGAAGTCTACATCGACAACATGCTCTTGATGTCTACGTAGTCAGTTAGGCATACCTCGGACCTTGGCAAAACCTTCGAGGTCCTGCGAAAGTACAAAATAAAGCTGAATCTAGCCAAGTGTACTTTCGGCGTCACGGGGGGAAAGTTCTTTGGATTCATGGTCACCCACCAAGGAATCGAGGTAAAACCAGAGATGATCAAAGCCATCACTGACATGATGACTCCTAAGAGTAACGTAGAAATCATGCGACTCACAGGCAAGGTTTCCGCTCTGAGTCATTTCATGTCCAGGTCTAGGGAAAAGTGCATACATTTCTTCAAAGCCTTAAGGAAGATCCCAGGGTTCGAGTAGTCCGAGGAGTGCCAAGTAGCCTTCGAACAGCTTAACGCACATATGTCGATGCCATCACTACTCACCCAACCAGCCAAAGGAGACGAACTACTGCTGAACCTGGACGTTTCTGGCAAGGAGGCTACTTCCATACCCATTAAAGAATCCGGAGGGATACAGAGGTCGGTTTACTACATAGCCATATTTTCAAAGACGCGGAGGCAAGGTATCCGACCATCAAAAAGATAGTCCTGACCTTCGTCGTCGCCTCCAGAAAACTTTGGCACTATTTTTAAGCTCATACAATCATTGTTCTCACTGATCGACCCCTGGGAAACATCCTCGGTTCCCCCGAGTCGTTGGGACGGTTAGAGGAGTGGAGATGGGAGTTGTCACAATTCGACATCCAGTACCGACCAAGGCAAGCTATTAAAGCCTAAGCCCTAACCGATTTCGCGGTCGAATTGTAACATTTCAGAAAAATAAAATATATTTTTGGAATTTAAATAAATAAAATAATAAATTTTATGGATATTATAAAGGTATGGAGATTAGTTTTAATGATATGGTATGATTATATACTTATAGTTTGGAAAATAATTGAAAAATTAATATGAATTATTGATTTTAAAAGAATTTATATGATTTGGACATTTTATAAATTATTATACAATTATTTATATACAAGTTTAATACTAAACTTGATTAATTTTTCACTTATCATGCATTAATCATGTTTATGTATTATGTCATGCAACATGACATGTTGGAAGACTTGTTAAATTTTTTTAAGCCATGGTTATAATTCTTTAGTTGCTTATTTGGTTTTGGTTTTAATTTGATAAAGAAAAAATAAAAGAAAAAGGAAAATAAGAGAGAGAGAGAGGGATGATGTGGTATGGTGAGAAAGAGGGTGAGAAAAAGAGAGAGCTTTTAACACCCTTCCACATATTTCTTTACCTCTTCATTCTCTTCATTTTCCTCACCTCCATTCTTCTCCTCCTTCATTTTCCTCAATCTCCACCTCTTCTACCACCCACAAATACCCCCAAATCTCCACCAAAATACCATGCCACCTTCATTAAAAATGATCACAACCTTATCACAAACCCCATAGATGAATCAAGTTGGGACTTTGAGCATTTTGGGCAACCATAGAATTTTCTTTAGTTGCTACATGAGATAAATTCTACACCTTTAGTTAATAATTTGAGTTTCCTTATCTCCTATTGTAGTTTAAAGTTAAACTAATATAGATTAGGGATCTTGGAAAATTCTAAGTTTAGATTTAGGAGATGTTTTGAATTATGGAGGTGTATTTGAGGTGTAGTTAGTGACCATAACCCTTCTAGTGATAGAATTCTGGACTAGACCTGAGTTTAGAATCCCAAACTTGATCTTTGAATTTACCGATATCAGGTTTTGTGGAAAATGTGATGATATTCTAGGATCTGCTATAACTAGTGAGCTTTGAAAAATAATTAGCGGTCACAGAGAGATATGCAAGCGATTATGAGAATACCCTAGAGACTCGAGATCCTAACTCAACTTATTAGCCACAAATAAACTCCTTCTGGCCAGAAATTGCGGCCGGGGCATGGAGTTTGGGCTTCGTGCTTGGACAATGGCTCCTTTGTCCAGTAATTAGACCAATATTATATGCAAATTGCCTAATTCATCCTACGATAAAATCTGGAAGTGTTTTTCTATGTTGCTGCTTCGTTTTGCGACTTTGTTTTAATTTGAGTTTTAGTATTTGTGTTTTATCTCGGTCGATTGAAGTTTGTATGTCAACGTTGAGAGTTGTTTGGTTATTCTTGCATGCGTAGGCCATAGGTTCTAACCTATGTGCATTTCACGTGCCATATCGGTTTTCGAATTGATTTTGTTTACGATATGACGTGCGTTGAACTGTAGGTACCTTCCCGTGGACTTTGGGACGACAAGGGAAAGCAAGGCGTTCATTGACTTCGGCTAAAGCGAGAATCTAACGTGAGTAGATGTATATCTACGGGGAACTCGGGTGGATGGCGTATAGCACCCCCGCAACCGTACTGATAGGTTACTTATTTATATTATGTATATATATCCATATGGGATATGGATACTTAGCAAGTAGGATTCTAGGAGACTTTAAGTTAGATTATGCGTACTCATAGAAAGGTCTACCCTTAGTGTTATTTCCTTAGTCATAAGCCGTTGGTTTTATTTTGTTGCGCTCGCGCACACACATACATACTTGATATGATATGTGTATATATGTATATATGTATATATATGGATATGTTGATATGTGTGTGTGTGTGTGTGTAAAATGGGGATATGATACGTTAGTGGATGTGAGTCGATATGATCGGACATGATGTCAAGAGATTTTAATATATGATTTGAGTTTAAGACATCGTATACGATACGATATACTAAAGGATCGTTGGGCGATATACACATAATATGCGATAACATATAACTTGATAAAATAATAGAATGTACGTGACTTTAGATCCATACCCTTGATTATGATATCATAGGATGGATGATACACGATCTATATATGATATTTGACCCGTACCCTCGATTCGAGGATGCTGTACAATGGATTTTACCATACGATATATATATATATATATATATATATATATAATGATTGATCCGCACTCTTGACTTAAAGATGCCATACGCTAGACAATACCGTACATGATGTTATGATGCTGAATCGCCGACTACTAGATATATTGACTTGGAAACGTTATAGATTTCTTATCACTTTCGACTCAGTTTTTAGCTTAGTCCTTTTAAATTACTTAAGCAGATGTTAGAATAGAGTTAGAGTCATACTTATTTTTAAAACTAACGAATCGTAGGAATATCAAAGAGCAACCCGAGGAAAACTCCGGATTTTCAAAAAGCTTTCTTTTTCCTCAAAAATATCATAGCCCCTACTTTTCTAAAAACAACGATTCGTGCTATTTTTAAATACGGTAACCGTATGGCTCGTATATAGATATACATATTTTATAATTTTGTGTTTACTGTTTACTTTCTTCTATTCTCATATTATTCTCTCTGGATTGTATACACACACATGTGTTTTCATTAGCTGTTATGATCTCGTCTGCTAGGGCACATGCACCATTACCGATAATGCGTATGTTGCACGTACACTTGCTTGCCGGCTCACACACATCATCATCGGTAATTGCCATGCCACGTACACATTAGAGAACCGTTACTTCATTCATATAACCTATTAAATTACAGCTTAGTAGTATTGTTTAGCATTCATGATCTCACATGCTAGTTTAGATTTTGGTTCTATGCCGGTATTCATTATCTCATTATTGACTCATGATTATGAGATTTCAGTTTTTCATGAAATATCTGGATTTGGGAAACCGCATGCGAATTCGAAAACTTATGATCACTTTAGAAGAAAAAAATGCGGTTTCGCATGATATGATGTGTGGCATCCACCATGAGATTTCTTGGTTCTGAGCATATATGTATACCCGATTCGAGGGGCGAGGAGACACCATTTGCGGGTAAATGGTGGACCCGATGCGGTACTCCGGGGCAAGAAGATCGTATAGAGAGACGTTGAGCCCGGCAGGGGAGCACTACAGATTGGTGATAGTTGGCTCGACGGAAATCCGGAGGATACCGATCGAAGTCGTGAGGTTAGATGATATGGGGTCCATCCGGACAGACATAGCCCTAGATATGAGGATTATGTGTCGCTGCTAGACACAGTTTTTATGATGTTATCGAGTGCCGATGCTGGGTACTCAGGTTTTATCATGATTTAGTTTGTCATTGCTGGACATACATTGGTTGATGTATTTACACTCACACATATATTTACATATGACATTGTATTACATTATGACCAGGACTTGATTACTTTAGTATTGTTATGCTGATCCTTATATTATTACCCTTTCTACTGTAGGGATTCTCTAGCACCATCCTAGGTTTGGGTTGCATCACACATGCTATAATAAAAATTTAGGGGGTGCTAAACAATACCAACCATGAATCGAACTAGAAAATTAGGGTAACAACAATAAGTATCACATACTAACAAGTATCTAACACTAAGAGGTAAGTAATACAACCTTTGTAGACCTCCTCTTGTAACTCCTTGGATCAACTAGGGTTTGAACCGGTTCGCTTGAATCCTTCTAAGTCCACTACGATCCACCACGAAGTCCTTTTGCTTAAGCTCCTTGCTTCACTTGATCTTTGAAGCAGTGGAGCAAACAAACTACACTAGTGCACTATACTAATATAGATTGATGATGTGGGTATGGATCTCACTAAAAAGCATTTTCTTTTTATGTTCATCACTCACTTATGAAACCCTAGGGAGCTTGAAGGAGGCAGAAGAAGGAGAGGATGGCTAAACTTGACTCAAGTGAGAATATTATCAACATAATCCATAGAGAGTGAGAATTATGTCATCCTTAACCATGGTTACAAAATATCTAGATATTTTGAGGATTGAGTTTAAGAAAAACCGTAGGCTACAAAACCATGGGTAATAAAACCATGGTATTGACTTTGGTCAACACAAGAGAAGAGCGTAGAATAGTAAACAATGATTTTATCCCCATTTTGCTTTTCTCAAATAATCAAAATATATAAATATGATACCACGTGAGTCTTGCATTGCCACCACCAATGTATCATCAACCATGACACATGTATGCTTGCATGTGTGCATCCATATCAACATATACATACACTCATGCATGCATCATAAAGAAATAGAATTTAATAAATGATCTAATGGGCTTAATATTAAATCAACACTTGATTTAATAACCCGGTCATATCACATACGACCCGTCCAATAGTAAACGCCCGATCAAAATACGATATCAAATACACACATTTAATCGAGCTCCCGTGCATATCTCATATGACCCCACATCTTTTCGCCTAAGCTAGGAGACCCCTTTCTGGGACTCTAAGACTCGTCAATACGCTAGCAGTAGGCAGTGATCACATCACTTGTCCACAAACTGTCAGTGGCACAAGCTGTACGTAATGGCTCCCAGGTATTGAGCATTCAGAAGAAACACAAGCGAACATGTCGAAACTCCCGTCGAGCCAGCTGACAACACTTACCGTACAGTCCGGTCTCTTCATCAGATATGCTGCATATCGAGTCTAAGGATGGCATCGTTGACCCCAATAACTCAATAAGTCATGCCGGTATATGGCTCATAATAGATCGAGAAAATACTAATAACACTTATCAGTAAATCTCATCAGTCCTGGCCAGGGACTTCTAGTTATAGCCAATCATGCATGGCCCAACATCAACCCCCAATACCGGGAGAGATGAAACTCCTCCTATCGCTCGCCTCCATGTGCCTCGGGACTGTACCCAAAATCCATCTATTTGCACGACTCAGTAGAGCCGTGGTAGGGTGGAGATCAAAGTACAGTGGGAGGACACACAAGACTATATGACGTTCTCGGGTCTACAGACTAATCTATACCAGTGTCACCTGAGAACTGCTATCTGAGGATAGATATAATACCACATAGGAGTTCTCGGCGAGTCCGTTCAATATACCCAGTCTCACTGAGCACCCGTATACGGTCTTTGGTGTCACCACACCAATGGATATAGGATCATCCATCACCCATCATATGGGTCAAGTAACGTATACGCTAGTCTACTCTGAAAAATCGATGCCCCGTATTGATACACCCACGACAAAGAACATTTCAAGAATATGCTTATAAACTATACATGTCCCACCAGTATGATCCATAATCCCAGTAGTCAAGAAAATATCCTAAGGGCTTTATCAATATATACCAAATGAGTAAGATGCAGGATCAAATTAACATGTCAAGATAAAGTATAACCAGATAGCATACTATCATGTCGAGCAAGAATATCCCCTAAATACACACACATACACACACACACACATACTGATACATCCACTATCATATAATGGCCTCTAGGGCATACATATATCCAACAATCTCTCATTTATACTAAGGCCAATTATTGGCGTATCTCTTACCCAACATCTCAAAAAGTCACTCATGCTGTAGCAGAGAGAGGGCCTTGGTGAGTGGATCCGCAGTGTTATTCTTTGTATCTACTCTCCGAATCTCGGTCTCGCGACGATCAGCTATCTCCCAGATCAGATGATACCGCCTGATGATGTGTCTGGATCGCTGATGGGACCTGAGCTCTTTGGCCAACGCCATAGACCCATTATTATCACAATACAATGCTATTGGATCAATAATGGTTGAAACTACTCCTAACTCCAAGATCAACTTCCTCATCCAGACGGCTTCCTTAGGAGTATCACTTCCATTGTGGAGTCTGCAACAATATCTTGTTTGGAACTCTTCCAACATACCGCCCCTCTATTGAGGGTAAATACAAACCCTGATATAGATTTGTTGTTATCCTTATCACTCTGGAAGCTCGAATTGGTAAAGGCCTCCATTTGGAGATCCCCGTTACCATACACTAAGAACATTTCTTTAGCCATTCGTAAGTACTTAAGAATGTTCTTTACAGCTGTCCAGTGATTCTCCCCTGGGTTGAATTGATACCTGCTTACTATACCCAGTGCATAAGCTATATCAGGGCGTGTACATAACATCACATATATTATAGATCGTACAGCTGAAGCATAGGGTATAATGCTCTTGCGAGCTCTCTCTTCATCAGTCTTTGGGCAAAAGTCCTTGGAGAGAGTGACTCCATGACTAGCGGGTAAGGTACCCCGCTTGGAGTCTTCCATACTAAATCTCTTTAGGATAGCGTTAATGTACCTGGTTTGGGACAATCCCAACAACCTTTTAAATCTATCCCTACAGATCTTCATGCCCATTTTTCTTTTCTCAAATAATCAAAATATATAAATATGTTACCATGTGAGTCTTGCATTGCCACCACTATTGTATCACCAACCATGACACATGTATGCTTGCATGTGTGCATCCATATCAACATATACATACACTCATGCATGCATCATAAAGAAATAAGATTTAATAAATGAGCTAATGGACTTTGGCCAACACAAGAGAAGAGTGTAGAATAGTAAACCATGATTTTATTCCCATTTTGCTTTTATCAAATAATCAAAATATATAAATACATGAACATGTGAGTCTTGCATTGCCACCACCAATGTATCATCAACCATGACATATGTATGCTTGCATGTGTGCATCCATATCAACATATACATATCACTAATGTATCATCAGCCGTGGTAGGGTGGAGATCAAAGTATAGTGGTAGGACACAGAAGACTCTATGACGATCTCGGGTTTACAGACTAATCTGTACTAGTGTCACCTAAGAACAGCTATCCAAGGATAGATATAATATCATATAAGAGTTCTCGGTGAGTCCGTTCAGTGTACCTAGTCTCACCGAGCACCCGTATACGGTCTTTGGTGCCACCACACCAATGGATATAGGATCATCCATAACCTATCATATGGGTCAAGTAACGTGTACGCTAGTCTACTCTGGAATATCGATGCCCCATCTCGATACACCTACGACTAAGGAACATTCAAGGATATGCTTATAAACTACACATATCCCACCAGTATGATCCGCATTATAATCCCAGTAGTCAAGCAAATATCCTAATCAACATGTACCAAATGAGTAAGATGCATGATCAAATTAACATGTCAAGATAAAGTACAACCAGATATCATACTATCATGTCGAGCAAGAATGTCCCCTGAATATATATATATATATACACATACCGAAACATCCACTATCATATAATGGCCTCTAGGGCATACATATATCCAAAAATCTCCTACTTGCACTAAGACCAATTATTGGTGTATCTCATACCCAACATCTCAAAAAGTCACTCATGCTGTGGCAGAGGGAGGGCCTTGGTGAGTGGATCCGCGGTTTTATTCTGTGTCTACTCTCCAAATCACGATCTCGCGATGATCAACTATCTACCGGATCAGATGATATCGCCTGATGATATGTCTGGATCGCTGATGGGACCTGGGCTCTTTGGCCAATGCCATAGCTCCATTATTATCACAATACAATGGTATCGGATCAATAATGGTTGTAACTACTCCCAGCTCCAAGATGAACTTCCTCATTGAGACGGCTTCCTTGGCAGCATCATTTACAGCGATATACTCAGTTTCTATTTTGGAGTCTACAACGGTATCCTGTTTGGAACTATCCAAACATACCGCCCCTCCATTGAGGGTAAATACAAACCCTGGGATAGATTTGTTGTCATCCTTATCACTCTGGAAGCTCGAATCGGTAAATGCCTCCATTTGGAGATCCCCGTTACCATACACCAAGAACAATTCTTTAGTCCTTCACAAGTACTTAAGAATGTTCTTCACAGCTGTCCAGTGATTCTCCCCTAGTTTGGATTAATACCTGCCTACTACACCCAGTGCATAAGCTACATTAGGAGGTGTACATATCCTAGCATACATTATGGACCATACAGCTAAAGCATTGGGTATAATACTCATGCGAGATCTTTCTTCATCGGTCTTTAGGCAAAATTCCTTGGAGAGAGTGACTCCATGACTAGCGGGTAAGATATCCCGCTTGGAGTCTTCCATACTAAACCTCTTTAGGATGGTGTTAATGTATCTGGTTTAGGACAATCTCAACAACCTTTTAGATCTATCCCTATAAATCTTCATGCCTAATGTGTACGAGGCATCACCCATATCCTTCATGGAGAACCTTCGTGATAAGAAAATTTTGGCCGATTATAGCATAGGAACATCGTTTCCGATCAGAAGAATGTCATCCACATACAATACGCAGAATGTGATAGTACATCCTATAATTTTCTTATAAACACAAGGTTCATATGGATTTTTGACAAATCAGACTCTTTGATAAAATCATCAAAACTGATGTTCCAACTCCGTGATGCCTGCTTTAATCCATAAATGGATTTAAGCAACCTACATGATTTCCCGCTGCTCCCACTATCAATGAAGCCCTTCGGCTGATCCATATAAACGCATTCTTCTAAATCACCATTTAGAAAAGCAGTTTTAAAGTCCATCTGTCAGATTTCATAGTCGTAGTGAGCAGCAATAGCAAGTAGGATCCGAATGGATTTAAGCATGGCTGCAGGAGAAAAAGTTTCGTCATAGTCCAGTCCTGATCTTTGACGAAATCCTTTCTCCACAAGCCTTGCCTTATAGGTCTCCACCTGCCCATCTATACCGATCTTTCTCTTAAAGATCCATTTGCACCCTACAGGTTTTACCTCAGAGGGTACAACATCCAAAGTCCATACTTTGTTGGTGTACATAGACTCCATTTCGGATCTCATGGCATCCAACCACATCATAGAGTCACCACTCGTGATAGCTTGCTGAAAACTAGTAGGGTCATCATCATCCATGATTCAATCTTCTCCATCACCATTAATGAGAAAACTGTAGTATCTCTCCGGTAGGCAAGAAGTCCTACCAGATCTATGTAGTGGTTAAGGTTCATAAGATTATGTTGCATCATCAGGTTCAACCAAGTTGTCATTTATAATTTGTGTCTCTAGAACCTCTTCTAGATTTACCATATTGCCATCGGTATCATTCGGAAAAATCTCATTTTCTAAAAATGTGGCATACTGAGAGACAAACACCTTTTGTTTCTCCTTGTGGTTGAAAAGATACCTAAACGATTGTTTCAGATATCCCACAAATATACACTTGACTGATCGTGTCTCGAGTTTGTCTAGATTTTGCTTTTAACAAAAGCCGGACAACCCCAAATCTTAACTCCTTTAAGAGATGGTCTCTTCCCATACCATATCTCATATGGAGTGGTAGACACGGTCTTTGTTGGAACTTTGTTCAACAGAAAAGCTGCAGTCTCCAATGCATGCCCCTAAAAGGAGAGAGGTAACTCAGTATCACTCATCATGGATCGTACCATATCTAATAGGGTACGATTCCTCCACTCTGACACACCGTTGTGCTGTGGTGTGTAAGAAGGAGCGAGCTAAGAGAAAATCCTATTCTCTTTTAGGAAGTTTGAAAACTCTGTACTAAGATACTCTCCACCTCGATCTGATCGAAGTATTTTGATGCTCATTCCTGTTTGTTTTTCTATTTCAAGTTTGTACTCCTTGAATTTCTCAAAAGCTTCATACTTATGCTTTAATAAAAACACATGACCGAATCTCGAGAAATCATCAGTAAAAGTTATGAAGTAAGAAAAACCGCCTCTCGCATGTATAGACATTGGCCCACATACATCACTATGTATGAGGTCCAAGAGATCTGTAGCTCTTTCTCCGTGTCCAGTAAACGGAGTTTTGGTCATTTTCCTTTTGATACAAGACTGACAAGTCGCATAAGATTTATACTAAAAAGGATTTAAATATCCATCTTTATGAAGCTTGTTTAGTCTTGTTTCATTAATATGACCAAGTATACAATGCCAAAGAAAAGCTTCATTTATATCTGAAAATTTTCTTTTATTTGTGTGTTGTATGTTGAAAACTGTGTGTTGATATAGGATGTATATCCCGTTATTAAGTATACCAGAACCAATCAACTCTTGATTTAGTTTAATGTTCATAATATTATGCTGCAATACAAAATGATATATCCTTCATTGTCTAACAAAGAAATGGATATTATATTACAAAGCATGCTTGGTAAAAAATAACATGGATTCAAAACCAATATACAACCCGATGGCAACACTAGGTGATACTCCCTACCGAAACTGCATGTACATTGGAACCATTTCCAACTCGAAGAGTGTGATCACCGGTCTTCAAAACTCTGCTATTTCTCAAGCCCTGCACAGAATTGCAGATATGAGAACCCGGACCGATATCTAATACTCATGAAGCAGAGTTTATAGAAAAACATTTTTCAGTCACAAACACACCTGAAGAAGAAGCATCACCATGCTTCTTTTTGTTGAGATCAGCAATATACATGACACAATTCCGCTTCTAATGCCCCATCTTCTTGCAATAGAAATATTCTCCTTTTCCCGAGTTGTCAACCTTGGATTTGTCTCTTCCTTGTGCCTTCTTGATTCCACCTCTCAGTTTGGTGGATTTCTTCTTATTCCTTCTCTTGGCCTTGGCTTTTGGGACGGAAGAGGAAGATTGTCCAAAAGTCATAGAGGGAGACTTCTCTTTAAGCGTGCTCTCCGCATTTCTCAATATATTGAGAAGTTCAGGTAGAGACTTCTCCATATTATGCATGTTTAAGTTCACTATGAATGGAGCAAAGGCAGAGGGAAGAGACTGTAAAACAATATCAATATATTGCTCGTTCACTATTGTCCATCCGAGGCCCTCAATCTCTTCAATAAGAGTTATCATCTTCAAAACATGATCACCTACCGGTGTGCCAGGAGCCATCCGCATCTAAAATAGTTTTCGAGACGCTTCATATTGTAAGGTACGTGATTCCTCCCCATACAACTCTTTTGTATGGAGAAAGATGGATTGAACATCCATCTGCTCGTGCTGTTTTTGATATGTATTGTCCATCGATGCAAGTGCGAGGCATTGGTCAGTAGCACAGTCAATATCCCATGTTTTGCGGATCTCTTTATCTGCAACAGAAGATTCAGGGCCTGGGCTGGGTGGGGCTGAGGCAGTGAGGACATATGATACTTTATCATATGTGAGAGAAATGTTAATGTTCCTTAGCTAATTTTTATAGTTCGGCCCATTTATTTTATTTTTCTCTAACAATAGCTTAAGTCCAGACATAGTTATCTACCATTAGGAGAGAGAAAAGAATACATTCAGCGAAAGCTCTTGCAAAGATCAGATTGGTTATTATCTTATCTAATCGATATCTCCCACTTCCTTTTATCAAATTTTTCCTTCAAATCTTAAAATGAAAATTAGCCAGGATTAATTACATTCTACAACTTAGCTAACCGTTCAGTCAAGCTAGTGCCAGTACTTTGAGGGAGGTTCCCCGTGCTTTCGTATGGACCTAATTAAAATAAACCTCATTTTCCCATAGGCGTAGCCCCGTTGACACCTTTCTAGACATCTAATAGGTCAGCTAATTGTAAAGTGCAAAAGTCTCCTGGGAGAAACTTTTGCTCACAGTGGGATCGGGATCCTACCATCACATAGAACGTATGCAATCTCATTACAAATTTCAACTCTTGAAACTCCTGATATGGTTTTTACCCCTAACACTCATGATCTTAACTATAGTCAACATATCATAACCACTAGTCAAGTTCATCCCGTCATTTCGTGATTAATTAGACCCACCCTTATGACCCTTAAGTATAGTCAACATAATCATATGAATGTCCTAACTAATCGCATCATATACGGTATAGGAAGACATCACTTAGCTACCGTACACTGCACCTTAACTATAGTCAAAATACGCAGCACGAATACTAAGTACTCTACTTTCTAAAATGACGGAGGGCTGCGAGTGGTTTTTAAGAAAACCTTTAATGCTTTAAACTTGATATTGTTGTAGAATCTAACGGTTTTAAAAGGAGTGGCTTAAGCTCCGAATTTTGAAAACTTGCTTTTCCACAAAAAGCCGAGTAGGTTTCAAATCCTATTTTACAACATCTTTTTTAGGTTCCTTTTTCTTTACATTAATCTTATTAATGCAGTCCCATCATTTAAGTCATTAAGCCATTAGAAAGAAATGAAAATAAAACGTATGCTTATGTCATCCGCATTCGCCACAATGTTCCGTTATGTACCATTAGGTTACTTAACTAACGGCATAGCGGGGCGGGACTAGCGCGGATGCAAAACATAAGCAACGTTTATTATGTATCATATATATAATACACCATTCGTCTCAACATATAAAGTGATCATATCAAATAATATCAACAGCAGAAGCACATATATGAAAATACAGGATATACTAGGAGGTCCATATTTTGTATTTAGTCAACAATAGAAATACGGATTCCAAGGTCGCGATGAATAACCAAGCCCACACCCCTATACCCCTACGAGAGCGGCAAGTGACTCTACCAATTCTAGAGTTTAGGAGACCCGGTCTCGACTCCTCGAGATGGCCTCCCACTGAACCCTAGAACCCGGTCACTTGTGCTCCCCTTCTTGGGTCTATCCTAATGCGGAAAAGTAAGTAATATACAACAATGGTGACATCATCCTCAACCCGAAAGTGCCCCAATAAAAAATATTACATACAATGAATTTTACATGAATGAAAAGAAAAACTCTCATCTCACATAAAACCCCCGGCCATTCATTCACGACGATCCTATACATCATCTCTCAGCAACATATATTATCACATATCATCAACGTAAGTAAGTATGCGTACCCCAATTGTCATTGATGTATAGCAATGAAACCAGAGATACACCACATACTACACTTACGGTCGTAGAAAAGAAAGTGAAAAACTATAACAATTGGAATCAACACCGCCTTTAGATATCATAAACCCGGAATATCACATATTCTGGATTTCATGCCTAAAGATGCAAATCTTAAATTTGGATCTCAACTATGAAAACACCTTTTCAAAAGAAATCGGGTAATTCAACAAAATTCCCAATTCTATCAAGACCAAAATATTAGATTTACACGCAATTAATTACTTTTCACAAAACTATTAGTGTAAATTCCAATTATTGTATCACATTCACAAATATCTAGTTGATGTTAAACGTTTCGATAGAATCAACAAACACCCCTAAATTACCTCGAGAGCTCAACACTTGAGCAAAACTAAAATACCTAAAACATACCACATTGCCTATGGAACAACCATAGAAGGGTCAACCCTTGCCTCATCTATAGCGCCACGGGACTACGGCAAACTCTAAAGTTTGGCCGCGGTTCCATGGTCATAGAATCGAGTTAGAGTTGCGTTCCTCTAGAGGGTCCATAGGGTTACTTGCATGAACTTTCAAATATCTTTAACTTGGAAAATTCTAACACTTCGAAAATTTCCAGCGAGAGCAATGAGGGGGTGATTGATGTTCGCTCGAACTGTTAAACCCCGTCCACATTACCAAAAACAATGTTAAAATTATGACTACGAAATACACCGAATTAGCCCCTGAGCAAAATTAACATCACATGAAATTTTGGGCTAAACAAACAATACCTGAAACCCCAAAATCAACAGATCAGAGCACCAGAGGAAATGAAGCAAAACGGGGGAACTGGAGCCGGCCATGCCGGATAAAATGGCCATGTGCTCGGTTAAAAACCGAAGAATGGGCCTCATTTTCTTCAGTGTTCTCAGTACATCACATGCAAATTTCTGCAGTTGCTAAAAAAATTTTTCGAGCCTATTTAAAAAACAACAGAGAGTATATCCTAGGGTTTCAGAATATCGTATTTTTGGAGTTGTTTCAGTTTCGTAATATTTATAACGTCTTCTAAATTTCTAGCTTGTCTCTAATACCACTGTAAAGATTCTCTAGGATAATCCTAGGTTGGGGTTGCATCACACATGCTATAATAAAAATTTAGGGGGTGCTAAACAATATCAACCATGAATCGAACTAGAAAATTATGGTAACAACAATAAGTATCACATACTAACAACTGTCTAACACTAGGAGGTAAGTAATACAACCTTTGTAGACCTCCTCTTGTGACTCCTTGGATCAACTAGGGTTTGAACCGGTTCGCTTAAGTCCTTCCAAGTCCACGATGATCCACCACGAAGTCTCTTTGCTCAGGCTCCTAACTTCACATGATCTTTGGAGAAGTGGAGCAAATAACCTACACTAGTGGGCTAGACTATTATAGATTGGTGATGTGGGTTTGGATCTCACTTAAAAACCTTTTCATTTTTTGTTCTTCACTCACTTATGAAACCCTAGAGTGCTTGAAAGAGGAAGAAGAAGGAGAGGATGGCTAAACTTGACTCAAGTGAGAATATTATCAACATAATCCAAAGAGAGTGAGAATTATGTCATCCTTAACCATGGTTACAAAATATCTAGATTTTTTTAGGCTTGAGCTTAAGCAAAACCTTTGGCTACAAAACCATGGGCAATGAAACCATGGTATTAACTTTGGTCAACACAAGAGAAGAGTATTTGAATAGTAAACCATGATTTTATTCCCATTTTGCTTTTCTCAAATAATCAAAATATATAAATATGTTACCATATGAGTCTTGCAATGCTATGACCAATGTACCATGGCACATGTATGCTTACATGTGTTCATCCATCTCAACATATACATACACTCATGCATGCATCATAAAAAAATAGGATTTAATAAATGAGCTAATGGACTTAATATTAAATCAATACTTGATTTAGTAACCCGGTCATAGCACATACGACTCGTCCAAATAGTAAACGCCCGATTAAAATATGGTATCAAATACACTCATTTAATCGAGCTCCCGTGCATATCTCATATGCACCCACATCTTTTCACCTGAGCTAGGAGACCCCTTTGTGGGACTCTAAGACTCGTCAATACGCTAGCAGTAAGCAGTGATCACATCACTTGCCCACAAACCGTCAGTGGCACAAGAAGAAACAAAAGCGTGCCTGTCAAAACTCACGTCGAGCCAGCTAGCAAAATTTACTATACAGTTCCTTCTCTTCGTCAGATATGTTGTATATCGAGTCTAGGGATGGCATCGTCAACCTCAATAACTCAATAAGTCATGCCGGTATATGGCTCATAACAGATCGAGAAACTACTGATAACATTTATCAGTAGATCTCATCAGCACTGGCCAGAGACTTCCTGTTATAGCCAATCGTGCATGGCGCAACATCAACCCTTAATACCGGGAGAGACGAAACTCCTCCTATCGCTCATTGCCTCCATGTGCCTCGGGACTGTACCCAAAATCCACCTGTTTGCACGACTCAGTAGAGCCGTGGTAGGGTGGAGATCAAAGTACAGTGGGAGGACACACAAGACTCTATGACGATCTCGGTTCTACAGACTAACCTGTACCAGTGTTACCTGAGAACTGCTATCCGATGATAGATATAATACCACATAGGAGTTCTCAGCGAGTCCGTTCAGTTACCTAGTCTCACTGAGCACCCGTATACAGTCTTTGGTGTCACCACACCAATGGATATGAGATCATCCATCGCCCATCATATGGGTCTAGTAACGTATACGCTAGTCTACTCTGGAATATCGATGCCCCGTCTCGATACACCCACGACTAGGAACATTTCAAGGATATACTTATAAACTACACATGTCTCATTAGTATGATCCACATCATAATCCCAATAGTCAAGAAAATATCCTAAGGGATTTATCAACATGTACCAAATACGTAAGATGCATGATCAAATGAACATGTCAAGATAAAGTACAACCAGATAGCATACTATCATGTTGAGCAAGAATGTCCCCTGAATATATTTATACACATACTGATACATCCACTATCATATAATGGGCTCTAGGGCATACATATATCCAACAGCTGCCACTCGACATTATTGTATTATTGTATTACAGTATGACCTAGGAGATTGTCATACATTCGGTTTCTTCTCGGAGATATTTTCTACTCACGAGTTGACAACTCACCCCCGTTGTGCCACAGTTTTCTTGCAGGTTTGACCGCACCGGTACTGTCGCGGCTTGTTAGCACACCGCCTTCCTTTCGGGTGAATTGCTTGGTAGATGGGGTTTACTTGCATCGTGACCACCAGTTGTATTTTTTTATTTATTCAGTTGTATCTAGTTAAAAGCTCCATCAACTCGACTATATATAATCGCAGACTTAGAAACCACAGATTGTATATTTTTTCGTATTTAGAGTCACGCTCATGTAGTTATTCTTTATTCCGGTTCTTCTTGATAATAAATTGGTTTCTTTACTTTATTTCTGTGTTTGATCTTCACTTTTAGCGTCGTATATATCATTGCATGGTTGTTTCTACCAATTGGTGAAGAGCTAGCTCCGGCTTAGGGATGCCTATTATTATTGCTTGTATTGCTTTTGGGTTAAGATTTACAAAGGAGGTACTGCCTAAATTTCAAACGAAGAAAAATATTTTCAAGATAGATACAAACATTGTATTTCCTATTATGTTACTTATGTTTTAAAGAAAGAAGCTGATTTCATTAAACTTTTATTTCAAAACTTCACCTCCACTATTTTCCCTAAAAGGTTTAGATTTCTGGGCTTTTGGCTTAGTTGAATTAGGTGTGGTCCTATAGACTTCATATGATTTAAGTGCTAGTCACGTTCCTTTTCCGGGTCTCGACAAATTTGGTATCAGAGCGTTAGGTTTAATCTTGGTTCGAGTCTAGCTTTGACTATACGGAGTCCAGGATGTATATATATTTTGGAACTTGGGCTTGACTTCATGGAACTTAGACTTGGCCGAAGGGGTATTAGACCCAAACTTTCGTCATGTAGGTTCACCATGATTGATGGAGTAGGTGACTTAAGTTGAGTAATGTACCGTGTGTATGTTCCGCGGCATACTTATGATACGCTATTCCTCGTAAGTAGCCTTAGGATGTACATTTCTTGTGCACCGTATTTTTATTCCTATGATCTATCCTTATCGAAATCGGATTGTGGTTTCTGTTACCTTGACTAACGAGTAGGGAGAGCTGCGGCTAGAGATGCGGTCAGAGTGAGCTCGTCAGGAATGAAGATTGACCAGCATGTATTTCGGTAACACACGAACGCATTGATATATTGTTTTACTATGATTTCTCGTTGACGCGAACATTCGGGATTTGCACTGGATGATCGGGCTATTGCTAGAGGCCAGCCAGTTGTGAAGACTGTTGACATACTGTCTACTCCAGATGATTGAGTCATTGTCTACCGTGCGGACAGACGTGCCAACTATTGCTGAGTTTGACGAAATATCGCCCCCAGACTTTTGAAGTTAATGCAGGATGAGTTTATATACGGAGATGTGATAGAAGATCGCTAGTCACCCTTCGATAAGTGACTAGGACATTATGTTCATTCAGATGCTCCAATGTGAGGTTATCAAATTGACTGGTTTTAGTTAGAAGGGGTCCTCACTCAGACGTGTAGTGAGTCGATCAAGAAAGGACGAGCGAAAGCGCATTGCTCTGGTGACGTGGATGAGTTTACGAGGACGAAATTGGCCAGACACTTTCCACAGGGTATTGGAAATGCCGAGTTCATAGCTTCGAAATAGACTCTAGATATGACTACATCCAATTGGAGCGCAGTCCACACAGCTACGAAGAGATGATTCCGAATTGGTCCATATTGAAGGGAAGCGCAGTAAGAAGTTCGTTCGAGATTTTCACGAGTTTTCGTTCCACTCCATTGATATTAGAGACTTGATACACATGCAAAGGCGTTGGTTACGACCATAATTTCTCGAGGAAAGTTGTGATGAGAATGCAGCTGTCCCGGAATGCGAAAAAGATTAAGTAAAATGTACCAACTTCCGGGTAGTCCGGTAGAGATGAGATTGGGAAGAGGTCTTGACAGGATCTTTCGGGAGTACTTCACGATAAAGAGTTGGACCAGGATCGAGTGTATCATGTACACTTAGTGGGCCAGAGATAGACATTATTGACGTGATATGTTACGAGTGACCATGTTAATTGGTCAGGAAATCCTTAGAGAAGCGCCAGGACGAGACTGTTTCCATCGTTACTCCGTATCGGGTTGTCGAGCTGAGGATTCATGTAACTGGTAATCCATAAGGAGAAACAAGGATCTAAGAGTAGAGAACGTCAGACCGTGGGCAAGAGGTAAGTAGGTATTCTTGTTGTGTCAGCCTTGAATGCACCAGCACCTTTTGACATTGAAGAAGGGGCACCTCGACGGCAGTTATTATGAATTGCGCCTTGGTGATTCGGATATCACGTTTTCATCATTCTGATTCTGGAATTTTGAGGATTTAGTTTCATGATTGATATTTCCTATATGCACCACAGTTGCACTTAATACGTACTTTTATGAATCGGTTGTGTTGATTTTCGTTTTTGTGCATAACCATTTTCACTCGATTTTGATTTTATGCATTCTGAAATACTTGATTTGATTTCATGCATATGGTATGCACATGGTTTTGACTTATGCATTCGGTGTAGTTTACACGCGCTTTCAGTACTTAATATGGGTTTTTTGCATGCAGTTGCACACGTTTACGAGTACATATACCATGGTATATTTGATTTTGATTTGGTGTATGTTGTATACCATTGTTTTCGATTTTGATTCTCGATATTCGTTTTCGTGCACTCTAGTGCACTAGAATTATGTTTTTTGCACCTAATGCACTTTATTGAGATTCTTGCACACACTTAGCGCACTAGATGTGATTTTGTGCACACCAGATGCATTTAATTGAGATTCTTCATTCATATTAGATGCACTCGATATTGTTGTCATGCACATCCGTTACACTTGACAGATGCTTTCGTGCACACCCATTGCACTTAGTTTTGTTTCTGTGCACATCCGTGGCACCTGTATTTGATTTCGATTTTCGTGTGCACCAAACGCACGTGGAATTCTTTGTATACATTTTTGGGACTAATTTCTTTCGAGCAGAATGTTTTTATGATACATGCTATATGGTTTAATAACCGAGCAGGACTAATCTGAGAACAGTACTTGAGTATTTTTGCATGCATCGATATTTACCGAGGGGATTTTTAAAAAGAGCTATAGTCTCAATATTTTTCTATGTGTCCAAGATGAAACAAAATTTTATAAAGAAAACCTTTCCAAATCATTTTCTAGAGGCAGGACGTATAAGTTAAACAAAAGATATGTAGATATATGTAGCTATTTTCCTTATAAATGAACGTCCGCTACTTGTACCGTGATATGCGCATCGCACGGCGATTTGAAAAGTTTTTGCATGCACTTTTATTTGGTTATTCAGATAATTTCACAAAGATACGTACTATATATATGTCATAGTCCTAATTTTATCGTATTTGATTTTCGTAATGGATTTTGACACTAGTATTTTCGCATTAACTCTCTTGATGGCGTGACGTTTGATAGAGTTTCGATTTTGAGTTTTGCACTTACTTTCATGCGCATAGATTGCGCTATGATATGTCTTATGTAGTCATGATTTCGGAGCCCCGACGACTTAATTATTTTGCTGAAATGTTTTAGTAATTGGGTGGTTTAAATTTAAATACGGGGACCGAATTTATTTAAGAGGGGAAGATTGTAACATTTCAGAAAAATAAAATATTATTTTTAGAATTTAAATAAATAAAATAATAAATTTTATAGATATTATAAAAGTATAGAGATTAGTTTTAATGATATGGTATGATTATATACTTATAGTTTGGAAAATAATTGGAAAATTAATATGAATTATAGATTCTGAAAGAATTTATATGATTTGGACAATTTATAAATTATTATACAATTATTTGTATACAAGTTTAATGCTAAACTTGATTAATTTTTCACTAATCATGCATTAATATTGTTTATGTATTATGTCATGCAACATGACATGTTGCAAGATTTGTTACATTTTAATTGAGCCAAGGTTATAATTCTTTAGTTGCTTATTTGGTTTTGGTTTTAATTAGATAAAGAAAAATAAAAGAAAAAGGAGAATAAGAGAGAGAGAGGGGACATGAGGGGGACCATGAGGTATGGTGAGAGAGAGGGTGAGAGAAGGAGAGAGAAGGTGAGAGAGAGGGTGAGAGAAAGAGAGAGAGAGAGAGAGATTTCTACACCTTTCTACATATTTCTCTACCTCTTCATTCTCTTCATTTCCTCACCTCCTTCTCCTCCTCCTTCATCTTCCTCATTCTCGACCTCCTCTACTACCCATAAACACCCCAAAATCTCCACCAAAATACTATGCCACCTTCACTAAAAATGATCACATTCTTATCACAAACCCCATGGATGAATCATGTTGGGACTTTGAGCATTTTGGGCAACCCTAGAATTTTTTTTAGTTGTTACATGAGGTAAATCCTTCACCTTTAGTTAAGAATTTGAGTTTCCTTATCTACCATTGTAGTTTAGAGTTAAATTCTAATTTGAGCTTTATGAGATGTTTTTAACTGTGGAGGTGTATTTGAAGTGTAGTTAGTGACCATAACCCTTCTAGTAATAGAATTCTGGACTAGACCCGAGTTTAGAATCCCAAACTTGAACTTTGAATTTATTGATATCGGGTTTTGTGGAAAATGTGATGATATTCTATGATCTGCTATAACTAGTAAGCTCTGAAAAATAATTAGCGATCACAAAGAGATGTGCAGGTGATTATGAGAATACCCTAGAGACCCGAGACCCCAACTCAACTTATTGGCCACAAATAAACTCCTTCTAGTTGCAAATTGCGACCTGGTCATGGAGTCTGGGCTTCGTGCTTGGACCATGGCTAATTTATCCAGTAATTAGACTTATCCTATATGCAAAATTGCCTAATTCAACCTAGGGTAAAATCTGGATGTGTTTTCCTAAGTTGATACTTCGTTTTACGACTTTGTTTTAACTTGAGTTTTAGTATTTGTGTTTTATCTCGGTCGATTGACGTTTTTATGTCAACGTCGAGAGTTGTTTGGTTATTCTTGCATGTGTAGGCCATAGGTTCTAACCTATGTGCATCTCGCGTGCCATATTGGTTTTCGAATTGATTTTTTTTACGATATGACATGCGTTGAACTGTACGTAGCTTCACGTGGACTTCAGGACGACAAGGGAGAGCAAGGCGTTCATCGACTTCGGCTAAAGCGATGGTCGAAAGTGAGTAGATGTATATCTACGGGGAAGTTGGGTGGATGTCGTACAGCACCCCCGCAACTGTAGTGATAGGTTACTTATTTGTATTATGTATATATAGCCATGTGGGATATGTATACTTAGCAAGTAGGATTCTATGAGACTTCAGGTTAGATTATGTGTACTCATAGGAAGGTCTACCCTTAGTGTTATTTCCTTAGTCGTGAGCCGTTGGTTTTATTTTGTTGCGTGCACACACGTACACACTTGATATGATATGTGTGTATATGTATATATGTATATATATTGTTGGATATGTATGTCCTAGAGGCCATTATTGTATCTGTATACATGTGGATGCTAGGGATATATATGTACAGGACAATCTTTCTTGGTTATATAGTATATTGTTTGAGTTGTCTTTATCTTGATATGTGTATTTTTTTCTTATGATACTTTATGTTGCTTGCACATATTGATAAAAACTCGATACAGTAGTATACTATTATGGTTTGACTTTATCTTAACATGTGCATATGTTATATCTGTCGACCATATGTTGATAAAGCCCGTATGATCTTGCTTGACTGCCAGCATTATGATGGCCATCATACTTGTTGGAGCTGGGTAGTTTATAAGTACATCCTTAAATGTCCTAAGTCGCTGGAGTATCGAGATCAGGCATTGATACTCCAGGTTAGAGTTGCGTATACATTTCTAGACCCGACAAATGGTGGTGGTTAGTCCCACAACCATTGGTGTGATCACCTAAAATTGTATATGTGTGCTCATTAGGGGTGAGTACACTGGACATACTCGCCGAGAACCTCTAGATGGTGTTATACCTATCGTCAGATAGAGGTTCTCAGGTGACATGAATACAGGTTAGTCTTTGGATCTGAGATAGTCATTTTTCTCGTGTGAGTTCCTACTGTGCTTTGATCACTACCCTACCATGGCTCTATTGAGTCGTGCAAATAGGTTTTGATTGGGTGCAGTCCCGAGCAACATGGAGGCAGTGAGTGATTGTTAGGGATTCGTTTCTCCAGATATTGGGAGTCGATATCGCACTGTGTTCGATTGGCCAGGACCATAAGACCTTGGCCAAGGCAGTTGGGATTTACTGATAGCTCGATCAGTAGTTTCCTGAATTGGTCCTAAGCCACATCAGCACGAATTATCGGGTTATTAGGATCTGACGTTTACCACCCCTAGACCCGGTATGCGATACTCTTAGACGAAGAGACCGGACTGTACGGAGATTGTCACGGATAGGCTCAGTGGGAGTTCGGATGAGTTTGCTCATCGGCCTTCCTTTTGACAGGTAACTGGGTAGCCGTTACATCCAGCTAGTACCGATGACGTACTTATGGTTAAACCCACTGCCAGCGTACTGTCGAGTCTTTAGTGTCCTACAAAGAGGGTTTCCCTTCTTCGGGCGAAACGATGTAGAGGCCGTATGGTTTTACGGTAGGGTTCGATCGTGCTTGCTACATGGATTATGATTCTGGCGGATAAAACTAGTGGGTTTTGGTTGAAGCCGGATCCTAGTATTATATTCTTGGATTATTTTGTCTCTTTGTATTCAAATTTTTCGGAATACGGATACGGGTATGTATATATGGTGAGGGGTATTCTTGTAATTGTGCAAGATGCTTATAGAAGAAGACACATCATTATTGTTTTAACCATTTAGGTTAAGTGGTTTATGAGGTAGAGGTATGAGGTGTTGTTTTTCATAAAATGAAGCATGGCTACTTGGTGACCCATGGTTTACTATTTGGGTATGCTTGATATTTGTGTTTTGAACATTTGATGCAAGGTGGCTTCAAGATATTTTGTGGTATTATTGGTTTGCATTATTATTTCACAACAATTAGCCATTCTTCATTATTCTATGCTCACTACAACACTCTCATCTCTTCTAAGCTCTCTTCTTCTACCTTAAACCTAAAAAGTTTCATGTGTTGAGAAATCTAGGGTTAGTGAGTCAAATCAATCCATTATCACTCTCTACATCATCTAGACTACTTAGATTAGCATCCTAAGTACCCTAGTTACTTCGGTTTAGAGGTAGGAGCTCAAAGTATACACTCTCGGGTGGATCATCTTTGACGCGAGGAGGCCGTCGATCAAGTGCGATCCATACACCCTTTGAGGAGTTAAAGGAGTGGAGTGAAGAACTGAAGGACTTGAGCCTTTAGCTATAAACTTCTATCATAGCATATAGAACTCCTTTGGATGCTAGTTAGGTCTATGGTAGATCTGGTGATAGGATTATTCTACCGCTAGTTTAAACTCATCGTAAAATTTTTGTTCCACAAACGGCCACGGATGATGGCCAGGGCGTAGTGTAACCCAATATGGTATCAGAGCCACCCCATAAACCCATACTAGCTAGCTTATACGTGTTTAAAATATCGATTGACAAAATTTTTCAAAACCGAAATTCCTTTGACATGCCCGCTGTCGATTTTGTAAAGTGTTCAAAAAATATTTTCAGTTATCTTAAAATACATGCAGGGTATTCTAGAGAGCTAGAAGAAATTTGAGGTCAAGAACCCTTCATCACGCCGTGGAAGTGCCGCGAAACAAACTTGTTTGCGGCGGTTCCATGGTCGTGGTATAGCCTCTGTGCTCAAAACTTCTTCTGGAATTGTGGTTTTGGGATGTTTACTTCTGGCCCAGATTTGTTTGAGTACTGGTTAGCACTTGGGGCCTATACAGAAAAGTTTAGTTGATCGAAATTTTAAATACGCATGTTTTAATGCATACATTACTATCTGCAACCGTGAATGTTATTGAGCGGCATAACTCGTCTAACTGCTATATGTTCTATTAGACAGGTTTGCAAACATGACATTCACGTTGATGTTCTGTGTTTGTGCTGAGGTTGTGGTTGGATTGTCGTGGTGGATAACTTGCGGTGCAATGGTATTAGTATAGTTAAGATTCATTTGTACATTTGTTATTGCAAGGTGAGCGTCCGACATGTGGACTGCCGTCTTTGTCGGATTGTATATTATTTTATTGGGATACGACCGGATTGAGGTCGATATCACCATTGTACATATTTTTTTCATTTTATGTACTAGGTTTACCCCGCGGTGGAGTGCTCGAATGGCCAGGTTCTAGAGGGTAACAAGACTGCATCTCATGGCGTTGAGATGGAGGGGGCTTCACTCTAGAATTGGCGGGCTATTCGCCGCACTCGTAAGGGGTATAGTATGACCCACGGAAGGGCACTCAAGTTACCGGATCCCATGAAGTGCTGGGTGGCCCATTAACTTTGTTGATTGGGGTTGCCTTATTTCTGGAATTAGTGGGTAACTTTCCGTGCTCATAGAGGTCCAGGTTTTCATTGAACGGGCTATCCACACGACCGGGAACGTCGGGTTTTATTTATGGCTCAAAAAAACCCCGAGGCTCCATGATTATCCACCATTCTGTGTTGCTTGCTAAGATTCTATAATGTTGCTTATATCATACCTGGGATGAATGTTATATATATTTATATATATACTAGTAGATGTTGGATATGTTTTGCACCCGCGCTAGTCCAACCCCCGCTCTGCCGTTAGTTAAGTAACCTAACGTTGCATGATGGGGCCACCTGGAGAATGCGGATGGCATATACGTACATCTATTTTCGTTCTTTTCTGGCGTGATAGGTTTAATTAATGGGACCATGCACATTAATTTTGATTAATGCAAGATAAGAAACCTAAAAGATGTTGTTGGAACAGATTTCGAAAAACTATAGTTATATTCTTTCGCTTTGCATAGTGGCATTCGGTCGTTAATATCCAGCACCTCATTCCAGGAGGCAAGAGCTAAGATCCCTTCACGGGGAGTGACCTCTTGAGCAAAAGTTTATACTGTAGATTACTCGGTTTTCTTCAAAACAACAAGTTTTCAAAAGTGGAGCCTAAACCACTCATTTTTCAAAACTGCTTAGGTTCCTTCAATGATATCAAGTTCATCACGTTAAAAGGTCTTTCGCCAAAAACCCAATTGTAGCACTCCGTCGTTTCAGAATAGTAATATTTAGTATTTGTGCTGCGTTTGTTGACCTAGTCAAGGTGTAGTGTATGGTAGCTAAGTGGTACTTTTCTGTGCATTGTAAAATACGATTGGTTAGGACAGTCGTGCGACCTTGTTGAACTAGTCAAGGGCACGTGCGGGTGGTTTTAATGTAATCAAGAAAATGATGGGTTCAACTTGAATAGCGGTTTAAGGTTTGTTGACCTAGTCAGGGTCATCAACCGTCAGAGGCAAAAACCACATCGGGTGTTTCAAATATACACGAAACTTGCAGATTTAGCATACCTTCTGGAGTGTGGTGACTAAAGAGGATTCCATCTAGGTCATCACACAATGATAGTTGGATCCCGATCCCACTGATGAGTAGGATTACTTTTGGGAGATTATTTCACTTAAAAATCAATGTTATAAACCAAGTAGGTGTCTAGAACGGTGTTAGTGGGGCTATGCCTCCAGGGAAAAGATGTTATATAATTAAGAAACTTAGTGAAAGCATTGGAAAACCTCCTTCGAAATACTGACACTAGTCTGGCCGAAAGGTTAAGCAAGTATTGTAACGTGCGATTAATCCTGACTAGTTCTCCTTTCAAGGTTTGATGGAGAATTCGAGGAAACAGTGGGAGCCATCCTGATTAGATAAACCAATAACCAATCTGATCTTGTAAGAGCACACGCTGAGTGTTTCTTTTTTCCCTGTCTAGGCAGCAACTATTTCACGCCCTAATGAAGATAACAAAATGTATCGCTTGACCGATCTTAATTCTTATTCGGGGTTGGGGAACGTCGGTTTGGCTCTAACTTATGATGGTGGTCATAAGTATGAGCAAAGGAATGAGGATTACATGAATTCCTTGATGACCACAATGAAGAAGAAGCATATTATTGCATCTCCTTCAGGTGTTCTTGTTATTAAGAACTGTTTTTCGGTCAGTCCTACCTCCTGGGTACTAGATACCGGATCAGGATCTCATATCTGTAATTTATTGTAGGGACCGAGAAAAAGTAGGATGGTTGGACCTGGTGATATGTCTCTCAGGATAGGGAACGAAGCACAAGTTGTTGCTACAGCCGTCGGTGAATATCACCTTGTGTTGCCAAATGGCAATACTATGATTTTGAACAATTGTTGCTATGTATCTTCCATGGTTTGCAACATCATATCAATTTCTTTACATGATAAAGATGGATATAACTTTGTTCTTGATAGAAACATCATGAACATTTACCTTGATAATGTATTGGTTGCAAAAGGTATATTGTTTAGTGGTATCTATGTTCTAAATCAAAACGTAGTTTTCAATATTCAAAACACATGCAAGAGGAAGAGTTCAGAAGAGAACAAATCCTACTTGTGATACTGTAGACTTGGTCATATAGAAGAGAAAAGACTAATTAAATTGCATAAGGATGGATATTTGAATAAGTTCGAATTTTCATCTTATGAAACTTGTCAGTCTTGTCTCAAGGGAAAGATGACCAAATCTCCGTTCACCGGACACGGAGAAAGAGCAGCAGAGCTCTTGAGACTTATACACAGTGGTGTGTGTAGTCTGATGTCTATACATGCAAGGGGTGGGTTCTCATACTTCATCACATTCACTAATGATCTCTCTAGGTTTGGATATGTGTATCTTATGAAATACAAATCTGAAGCTTTTGAGAAATTCAAAGAATACAGAAATGAAGTAAAGAACCAGATTGGCAAAAGTATCAAGATCCTTAGATCTGATAGAGGAGGTCAGTACTTGAGCACGAAATTACTAGACTACCTAAAAGAGAATGGAATTCTCTCTTAGCTTACTTCTCCTTACACACTACATCACAACGGTGTATTGAAGAGGAAGAATCGTACCCTATTGGATATGGTATATTCCATGATGAGTAGTGCTGAGTTGCCTCTCTCATTTTGGAGACATGCGCTTCTGACAGCGGCATATCTATTGAATGATGTTCTATCCAAATCTGTGCCTAAGACACCATTTAAGATATGGAATGGTAAAAGTCCATATCTTAAAAAATTTAAGATATGGTGTTGTCCGACTTATGTTAAAATGCATAATCTAGATAAACTAGAGTCACGGTCAGTTTTATGTAAGTTTGTGTGATATCCAAAGAATGGTTATGGATATATGTTCTACCATACCGAGGAACAGAAGGTGTTTGTTGCTCGGCACGCTGTTTTCCTAGAAAAGAAATTTCTTGCAAAAGAAATTATTGGGAGAACGATAGAGCTGGAAGAAATTCAGAAACCACAAACTGAAACTGAAGATATGGTGGAACCTCAGGATTCAGTAGTACCAGACGAACCTTAGCCACTCCATAGATCTAGTAGGATTTCTTATCCGTCCGAGAGATACTGTAGTTTTCTCATAGACGGGGATCGAGAGGATTGCATCTTGGAAGAAGATGATCCTACTAGTTTCAGGCAGACCATTATCAGTAGGGACTCTGATAAGTGGCTGGATGCTATGCAATCCGAAATGGAGTCCATGTACACCAATAAAGTGTGGACCATGGAAATTGCTCCACCAGAGGTAAAACCAGTTGGATGCAATGGGTCTACAAAAAGAAGATTGGTGTAGATGGGAAGGTGGAAACCTATAAGGCTAGATTTGTTGCAAAGGGTTCTCATCAAAGACTAGGAGTGGACTATGACGAAACTTTTTCTCCAGTGGCTATACTCAAATACATTTGGAAAAACGGCCTTTCTAAATGGAAGGTTGGAAGAGTGCATTTATATGGATCTGCCAGAAGGTTTTTTAGACAGTGGGAGCAGCGGGAAGGTATGCAAGTTGCTTAAATCCATTTATGTTAAAGCAGGCATCGTGGAGATGGTGATCAGTCGAAAATATTGCATTTTTAACACATCAATTTCCCTCCCATTTGCACTCATCTAAAGGTGTTCGGTATGATTATAGCACATATTAGCAATTTGTCCGTAAAATACCAAATAACATGTGATATATATTATAACCGACATTTTTGAGGGACATTGAGTGTTTATCATTGCATGCATCATGTTTGTATAGCACAACACTTGTCTCGAGAATCTGTGCAGGAAATTCCAGGTAAAAGAGCTGAAACTGTGGAAAGTGATGATATAAATACGTCAAGTCTTTGACCTGAGATCTGGCAGAAATGAAGAAAGAATAAAAAGATTCCAAGCATCCCAGAAAGTGCCAAAAATCAAACACAGAACAGCCCAGAAGTTACAAGCACAGAGGCCTCCAAAGCGCCGTGGATCCGTGGCCAAAGGCCCATTCCCGTCGCGGATCCGCGGCGCAATGGTGACGTCAGCGCAGCATATTTCTTCATGTGGTTTCTTGTAACGGCCTCAGCTTCCAGAAGACTCCAGAATACCACGTGGCTTCATCCAGAAGGCTCGGCCTAACAACCTAGCCCTAGAATATACCTTATTTTAGAATATTCCTTCCACCAAACTTCTTCTAGAAGCCTCTCTCTAACAACCTTTTTGGAGGGAAATTTGAATTTGAATTCTAGATCTAGGGTTGAGGTGGTTATAAAAGGAGAGCTAGATCTAGAGTTTTGGGTTGTTCATGGGTTTTTGAAAATTGAGCCAAACACCCACAAGTTGAGTGACACAACTTGTGCATTCAAACCCTAACCTTAATCCAAAATCCAAACCCAAAATTCAAGATCTCCGAGTATAATTCAAACAAGAAGCCATCAATCTTTTAGAAGCGAAGCCGATCTTCAACCGAGCAAGTGATCCAAGACGATCCGCGACTCACAGAGACGGTGCGGAGTGAAATCGATGATACAGTTCTTTCCTCGAATCTTGTTGATCTTGAGAGAATTGTAACAAAATTGGTGATAAATAAATGGTGAAATTTCTTTATTATGCTTACTTTTATATTTGAGCATTATGATTAGATCTCAATTCTTGATTGTGTTTTTTGATATGATGCTTGAGTAAAAACTCCGCTCTTGGAGGAATTGAGAAAATTGATAAGTTGTTGATGATTAGATTCTTGTACGATTCTTAAGTCCTATGAGTTTTGTAAACTCTAGTAAATTGAAGTATCGACAACCTAGTTTCGAGCGATGCTTTCTTGAATGTTTTCTCTCTTAATTAGCGATCCATGATCGATGCTTGAATTTACTAGAGGCTAGAATGTGAATGAAATCAACGAAAGGATAAGGGATAGATGATGAAACCTTAGTTTCCGCAAGAAATCCCTAATTCTCGTTGATCATCATATATCTAGCATCAAATCATTAATGGATAAGAAAACGTAATCACAAGTTTTTATCACTACATCGATTCGATCGATTCCTACGAGCCTCATTTCAAATCTTGATAACTAATTCAATTTGGATAATTCTTGATTCTCGATTCTTGATCTTTAGTATTTCTTTAAATTTCTTGAAACTAAATTTCAAAATTCATGAATTGTTTTCTTTTCTTCTTTTCATTTCGACTCATCTAAAACAATAGCGAGCAAAACACATATCTCTGTAGACGATCCCCACTCACTAACGAACCTACAATTGACATCGTTATTGACTGCGGTTTACAAATTTCTTTGATTTTGATCTTTATACATTTTGAAAACACGACACACAAAGAGTTCATTCAATCAAATGGTGCCGTTGCCGGGGATGTGTGCTATTTTGTTTGTTTTTGTTATTTGAGTTGAAAAATTATTAATCAATCAAATTTTCATTCAAGCTTCGCATAGTGTGCTTAACTTTAGCGTTTGAATTTTTTCAGAGAATCTGGAATCATTCTGCTGAGGGAATCAAGATTCAAAGAAGTTTTACAAAGTCCAGAGAAGTACAGGGACCTGCACAAAAATTTCCAAACCCTATCTCCCCCATAGGACCGCGGATCCGCGGCCGTAGGTGTGTTTTTGCGGCGAAACCGCCGCCGTTTAGGGCTTGGAATGTTCAAAAATTCTCAGGTCTGCTCTCTGTGTTCCCTTCTCCTTTCTGATCTTGTCCAATAATCAATTTCTTTTAGGATTCTTTGCAAAATTCAGCACCGCTAAAAAATAAATTTGTTGCGATTCTTGAAATTGGTTGTTTGCTTATTTTAATACGGAAATTAAGGGGCATGACCAAATTCAGATTAGGTGGGGGGTTCATTACCCTTCCTAAGGCCCGGAAATCACAAACTTGCATCCACATCATCCTGATTAATTAAAAAATATCTAGACATGACTCTAAGGACCGTCGCGCTCACTTAGGACAGAAGGAGGTCGTGGGTAATCTATTGCTTATCCGTGTTTTTTGTGGTGTCTAAGGCAAGTGATTACTTAATTAGGCCCACTACTTACGTAGTATAGAACCTCCCACTTTCCTGGCACTTACCTGGCCACAGGAGGGACAAAGAGGCAGTAGAGAATTGATCCTGCGATTTTTCTTCTGGCAGTTAGGAGCGGTCTAGAGACTTGACCTAGGTGACCATAAGATAATAGGGTTGATTGTGCATGTTTGTGTGAATTTTCAAAAATCCGTATCTTTTTCAAACAAACCAATTAATTCCCCCCTCTTTTTACCTTTTTACCCTTTTCCCCTCCTCTCCTCTTATAATGGGTGACCCGAACAGAAAATCTCTTGCCGAGCTTTGGTATCCATAACCAGATATTAAATGTTTTTGTAATCCCTTCGGTATACCGTCCGGCTCTTCCATGTCTATAAGAGATCATATAGAACAAGCGGGAAGAAACAGTTGGCCACCTCAGTCTAGGTCTTATCAACCGTATCCTAATTCTACATCAGTTTCAGTTGATACCTCGAGTGAGGAAGCCCCGAGACGAATTTCAATTGCTGAGCATATAGCTAGGGCTAGAGGCCAAAGTTTCAATCCGAACTCATATCAACCGTACCCTAATTCTACATCCGTTCCAGTTGATACCCCGAGTGAGGAAACCCCGAGACAAATTTCAATTGCTGAGTATATAGCTAGGGCTAGAGGCTAAAGTTTCAATCCAAACTCATATCAACCATACCCTAATTCTACATTCGTTCCAGTTGATACCCTGAGTGAGGAAGCCCCGAGACGAATTTCAATTACTGAGCATATAGCTAGGGCTAGAGGCCAAAGTTTCAACCCGGACCAATATCAACCATCACCTCCACTTTCCAAAGAAGAGTTTGATAGGCGGTTTGTAGCATGTATGATGTCCAGTAACCAATCGACGAACCAATATCAAAATTCTTCTTATCACAACTTTGACCCGACTCCTACCCAATTTTCACAACCATTCTGTTCCTATCAATCAAATCCTACTTTTCCACCTTCTCTAAACGGTCCTTCTAATCCGTCATTTGGGAGTTTTAACTGTCCATAAGAATTTCAATCTTATCTTGAAACCCCTTATCAACCCAAGTCTAGCCTTGAGCAGACATTAGAGTAATATGTGGAATTGAAGAACCAATTTAGGAAGGTAGCAACAGCATGGGTGCAAGCAAATAATTTCAAACCAGCCCAAAATTTTTCAGTACATAATTCGGGCATTGGACAAAATGAGAATTTGGGTAGTGAGAGAGAGCAGTACACCTTTCCTAATCAAACATTCCCTTTCCAAACAGAAATTCACAACTCCAGTTTCACAGATTCATCGAGTGCACCAAAGGATTCACCAATTGACGATAGAATGTATGATAAGTTGTGTAATAATACGATGTTTGATTTACCCGACTGTGAAGGGTCCATTTTAAGTGAAACCATGCCAAATCCTTATGATCTCTACACCTCCACTCTTGAACCAAAACTGATTGAAAACCATTCTTTTGATGAGGTGTTTGAGAATTTTAACCTTCACTTGAATGAGGTGATTGACGTTGGAGATATATTGATTGATGAACCCGAAAGTTTGGATGAGTTTGTCCCACCAATTCATCAGATCCTTTCACTTCCTTATGCTCATCATCTTGAGCCTTTAATTATTCCCGAGCCTCAAATACGCCTTGAAGTTGTTGATATTTGTATACCCAAAGATCAGATCGAAACTTAGCCTTCATCTCCCACATCTGATTTAGCAACACTCGACACATTGATACGTTCATCCATTTCATCTTCCACTCTCTCTAGTTCTTCTTCTGTCCCTGAATTGATAGTGAGTGTTGATGAATCACAATCCGTTAGTACAAGTTCGACAATCCTAGAAAGCCAACTTGATTTGGATATTTTTGAAAATGAGGTAGATGAGTTTTTCACCTCCACATATTTTGACAAATCAAGTATGGTAAAATCTGGCACAAAACTTTTTGACAGCAAAATGTTCGATCACACCATTGAAAAAAGTTTTGAAGAACTTTTTGTCGACTAACTTGAGTTTTTAAACAACACGGATTTTGTGATTGATCAACATCCATCTATAGAAGTTGAACCGCCACCACTCCTTCTTCCTAATCATTCACATTCATCCTCATTCTTTCTTTTCTCTAATTTAAAATTCAAAACCTTTCCAGACCATCTCTTATCCCTCCCTCACTTTGTCTTGACACGATACAACACATTCTTCCACCAACCTATATGCTTTACCGATAAAATTTTTGAATGGTTGGTGTTAACTTTTGATCTTTGTAAAGTCTTACATTGACCAAATGACTCACCCCCTCTTAAAATGCTTCTAATGGTCTAACTCATGTTTGAGGGGGGGTGTATTTTTGGCTTTTGAAATAACTGTTGTCCTCAATATTGAGAGCCAAAAATAAGTTTGGGGGAGAATTTTCACTTAAATATTTTGCCCCTGTTAATAAATGCCCTCCCAAGCTTACAGGTTTTTGAAGTTTAGCAGATAGCAACAGCGAGGACACTGTTGAAAACAAGTTTGGGGGAGGTTTGTGCTTATTTTTCGCATCACTTCGCATAGTTCGCATAAGCACAAAACATTTTCTAAAAACCTATAAAAATTTAAAAATTTTCAAAAATATAATTTTTTTTTACATAAATAAGATAATAAAAGATTAGATAGTGAAAAATTACATCCAAATGATTGGAAAAATTTAAGAAAACCAAGAAAATTAGAAGTTTTCTTAAACGAACTAGTAATAAGTACTTATGAGCCGTTATCCCAAGGGTTAGTAAGATGAAGGAAGTCACGAATCTAAATATAAAAATAAGTCTGAAAAATAGTTCATATTCTGAAAGCCAAACATTTTGAACCTTGATACCCTACTATTCGCACTTAAACACGTCTTGAAACTCGGGATAGTAGAGGATACCTTGAAATGCTCTTGTCTAAAAGCCAAAGTATGAAGGGATTAAAATATAAAAAATGAATAAAATATAAATGGTGAAGAAAAAATGAACATTGGTTTTGTTATCGCCTAGGCAGCAATAAAAAAAATATAGCGAGGGTGCTTCATCACCTAATGCTTTAGAAAAACTGGTCTGGGAGTCATTGCTAAACCTTAGGTGGTGTAAGACGAGGAAAACACCTAATAAACAAGCACATGAGTAATCGGTCGGTTAGTACCTCAAGAAGTATTAACGGTCGTATGAAAATGTGAGAGCAATCTCATCTAAATATTCATTAATTAAAAAGTACTGAGGCAGATGGACAAGAGTATGATAGCTTGAACTGAATTCTCCGGGTGTAGGGATGTTCTTTACACACACGTAAGGTTATATGATTGGTGCTTAGAAGAAAGATAGGAATGAAGAATAAAGACGATGTTTTATTGAGAGATGATATGATTTCTGACATTTTTTCATGACTATTAAGATAGGGCTCATGACAACCGAAAAGCTAGCGTAGTTGGAAACTCTAATTTTCAAAGCTTTTTTTTTACAATTCTTATCTTTATATGTAACTTTCACGGTCTTCCTTTTATTATTGGATTTTGTGGGTGAAATCCATTGAAAATCCTCAGGAGACAACACTCCTCCTACTAGGGACACCTGGAGGTTTAAAGGCTTGTTGCACGTGCTCAGTGCAATCGTGTTGCCTACGAAAGTGTGCTAGTTAGTTTTTCTTTTTCTTTATTTTCTCCTTCTCTTTTTAATAAAACAGTTCGCTCGAGACGACTGAAAATAAGTTTGGTGGAATTTGATCAGTCGAAAATATTGTATTTTTAACACATCAATTTCCCTACCATTTACACTCATCTAAAGGTGTTCGGTATGATTATAGCACATATTAGCAATTTGTCCGTAACATACCAAATAACATGTGATATATATTATAACCGGCATTTTTGAGGGAAATTGAGTGTTTATCATTGCATGCATCATCTTTGTATAGCGCAACACTTGTCTCAAGAATCTGTGTAGGAAATTACAGGTAAAAGAGCTGAAACTGTGGAAAGTGCTAATATAAATACGTCAAGTCTTTGACCTGAGATCTGGCAGAAATGAAGAAAGAATAAAAAGATTCCAAGCATCCCAGATAGTGCCAAAAATCAAACACAAAACAGCCCAGAAGTTACAAGCACAGAGGCCTCCAAAGCGCCGCGGATCCGCGATCAAAGGCCCATTCCCGCCGCGGATCCGCCGCGCGATGGTGATATCAGCGCAGCAAATTTCTTCACGTAGTTTCTTGTAACGGCCTCAGCTTCCAGAAGACTCCAGAATAGCACGTGGCTTCATCCAGAAACTCGGCTTAACAACCTAGCCCTAGAATATACCTTATTCTAGAATATTCCCTCCACCAAACTTCTTCTAGATGCCTCTCTCTAACGACCTTTTTGGAGGGAAATTTGAATTTGAATTCTAGATCTAGCGTTGAGGTGGTTATAAAAGGAGAGCTAGATCTAAGGTTTTGGGTTGTTCATGGGTTTTTGAAAATTGAGCCAAACACCCATAAGTTGAGTGACACACCTTGTGCATTCAAACCCTAACCCTAATCCAAAATCCAAAGCCAAAATTCAAGATCTCTGAGTACAATTCAAGTAAGAAGCCATCAACCTTTTAGAAGAGAAGCCGATCTTTAACCGACCAAGTGATCCAAGACGATCCGCGACTCACGGAGACGGTGTGGAGCGAAATCGACGATCTAGTTCTTCCCTCGAATCTTGTAGATCTTGAGAGAATTGTAACAAAATTGTTGATAAATAAAAGGCGAAATTTCTTTATCTTGCTTACTTTTATATTTGAGCATTATGATTAGAGCTCAATTCTTGATTGTGTTCTTTGATATGATGCTTGAGTAAAAACTCCGCTCATGGAGGAATCGAGAAAATTGATAAGTTGATGATGATTAGATTCTTATATGATTCTTAAGTCCTATAAGTTTTGTAAACTCTAGTAAATTGAAGCATCGACAACCTAGTTTCAAGTGATGCTTTCTTGAATGTTTTCGCTCTTAATTAGCGATCCACGATCGATACTTGAATTTACTAGAGGCTAGAATATGAATGAAGTTAACGAAAGGACAAGGGATAGATGATGAAACCTTAGTTTCTGCAAGAAATCCCTAATTCTCGTTGATCATCATCGATCTAGCATCAAATCATCAATGGATAAGAAAACGTAATCACAAGTTTTCATCACTACATCGATTCGATCGATTCCTACGAGCCTCATTTCAAATCTTGATAACTAATTCAATTTGGATAATTCTTGATTCTCGATTCTTGATCTTTAGTATTTCTTTAAATTTCTTGAAACTAAATTTCAAAATTCATGAATTGTTTTCTTTTCTTCTTTTCATTTCGACTCATCTAAAACAATAGCGAGCAAAACACACATCTCTGTAGACGATCCCCACTCACTAACGAACCTACAATTGACACCGTTATTGACTGCGGTTTACAAATTTCTTTGATTGTGATCTTTATACATTTTCAAAACCGACACACAAAAAGTTCATTCAATCACCTGGAACATTTGTTTTGATGAAACAGTCAAGGAATTTGATTTCATCAAAACGAGGATGAGCCTTGTATATATAAGAAAAATGTAGGACAAACTGTTGTATTTCTAGTCTTGTATGAGTACGACATTCTTTTGATAGAAAATGATATTCCTATGCTACAATCGGTCAAGTTGTTCTTATCACAAAGGTTCTCCATGAAGGACCCGGGTGATGCTTCGTACATTCTGTAGATCAAGATCTACAGTGATAGATCCAAGAGATTATTGGGACTTTCGAGTCCAGGTACATAGATGCCATATTAAAGAGATTTAGTATGGAAGATCCTAAGCACGGTAACATACCCGTATTGCACAGAATCACCCTCTCCAAAGAGATGTCTCCCAAGAATGTTGAAGAGAGGGTTCACATGAGCACTGCACCCCATACATCGGTGGTAGGATCTATAATGTATGCGATGCTATGCACCAGACCAGATGTAGCTTACGCGCTTAGCGTGGTGAGCCGGTATCAGTCGAACCTAGGTGAGAATCACTGGACAGCTGTAAAGAACATTCTCAAGTACCTGAGATGGACTAAGGAGATATTCTTGGTTTTCGGTAATGGAGACCTAAAGGTCGAGTCCTTTACCGATTCAAGCTTCAAGAGTGACAAGTATGAAAGCAAGTTTATCTCCGGTATTGTGTTTACCCTCAACGGAGGGACGGTGTGTTGGAGGAGCTCCAAACAGGACACCGTCGCAGACTCGATGATGGAGGCTGAATACATTGATGTGAACGATGCCGCAAAATAAGCGGTCTGGATGAAGAAGTTCATTACTGATCTTCTGGTAGTTCCGTCCATTGTTGATCCGACAACTTTGTATTGCGATAACAATGGGGCTATAGCTTTAGCGAAGGAACCACGGTCCTATCAAAAATCCACACATCTTGAGGCAGTATCACCTGATCAGGGAGATCATAGATCTCCAGGAGATCGAGGTGCGGAGAGTGAACACAAAAGACAACGGCGGGTCTACTCACCAAGGACCTCCCTCAAGCGCAGTTCGAGCGAATTTTTGAGATGTTGGTTATGCGATACGCTAAAAGCTGGCCCTAGTGCAGACATTGGGTACTCGGTACACCAATATATGGCCTTAGTGTTGGTGGGATATTGTTGGATATGTATGCCACAGAAGCCATTAATGTATCTGTATACATATGGATGCTATATATATATATATATTATATATATATATATATGTACAGGACAATCTTGCTCAGTTATATAGTATATTATTTGAGTTGTTTTTACCTTGATATGTGTATTTCTTTCTTATGATGTTTTATGTTGCCTGCATATATTGATAAAGACTCGATACAGTAGTATACTATTATGGTTTGACTTTATCTTAATATGTGCATATGTTATATATGTCGACCACATGTTGATAAAGCCCATAGGATCTTGCCTGGCTGCTAGCGTTATGATGGTGATCATACTTGTTGGAGTTGGGTAGTCTATAAGCACATCCTTAAATGTCCCAAGTCGCAAGAGTATCGAGATCGGTCATCGATACTCTAGAGTAGACTTGTGTATATGTTTCTAGACCCCGACGAGGGGCGGTGATTGGTCCCACAACCATTTGTGTGATCACCTAAGATTGTATACGGGTGATTACTGGGGGTGATTACAATGGACCAACTCACCGAGAACCTCTAGATTGTATTATACCTATCGTTAAATAGCGGTTCTCAGGTGACATGAGTATAGGTTAATCTTTGGACCTGAGATTGTCATTTGTCTCATGTGAGTTCCCACTGTTCTTTGATCACTACCCTACCACGGCTCTTCTGAGTCGTGCAAACAGGTTTTGGTTGGTGTAGTCCCAAGCCACATGAAGGCAGTGAGTGATTGTCAGGGATTCGTCTCTCTAGGTATTAGGAGTCGATATCATACTGTGTTTGATTGGCCAGGACATATGACCTTGGCCAAGGCAGTTGGGATTTACTAATAGTTTGATCAGTAGTTTCCTGGACTGGTCTTGAGCCGCATTAGCATGAATTATTGGTTATTAAGGTCTGACGTTTACCACCCCCTAGACCTGATATGCGATACTCTTAGATGAAGAGACCGGACTGTACGGAGATTGTCATCGATAGGCATAGTAGAAGTTCGGACGAGTTTGCTCGTCGGCCTTCCTTTTCGACAGGTACCTGGGTAGCCGTTACGTGCAGCTAGTACTGCTGATATGCTTGTAGTTAAACCCAATGCCAGCATACTGTCGGGTCTTTAGAGTCCCATACGGAGGGTTTCCTAACTTCGAGCGAAACGATATAGAGGCCGTATGGTTTTACGGCAAGGTTCGATCATATACGTGTACTGGCTACACGGATTATGATTCGGGCTGATAATACTATTGGGCTTTGGTTTAAACCAGATCCTAGTTTTATAATCTTGGATTATTTTGTCTCTTTGTATTCGTATTTTTCGGAATACGGATATGGGTATGTATATACGGTGAGGGGTATTCTTGTAATTATGTAAGATGCTTCTAGAAGAAGACACCTCATTATTGTTTTAACCATTTAGGTTAAATCGTTAATGAGGTGGAGGTATGAGGTGTTGTTTTATTTAATGAGCATGGCTACTTGATGACTTATGGGGTGAATCATGGTTTACTATTTAGGTATGCTTGATATTTTGTGTTGTGAACATTTGATGCAAGGCGGCTTCAAGGTATTTTGTGGCATTATTGGTTTGCATTATTAGTTTACAACACTTAACCATTCTTCATTACTCTATGCTCACTACAACACTCTCATCTGCTCCAAGCTCCCTTCTCCTACCTCAAACCCTAATAGTCTCATGTCTTGAGAAAGCTAGGGTTAGTGAAACAAATCAATCTATCATCACTCTCTACATCATTTAGACTACTTTGATTCACATACTAAGTACCCTAGTTACCACGGTTTAGTGGTAGGAGCTTAAATTGGACACTTTCGGATGGATCACCTTTGGCGTGAGGAGGCCGTTGATCAAGCGCGATCCATACACCCTTTGAGGAGCTAAAGGAGAGCAGTGAAGACCTGAAAGACTTGAGCTTTTAGGTATAAACTTCTATCATAGTAGATAGAACTCCTTTGCATGCTAGTTAGGTTTATGGTAGATCCGGTGATAGAGATATTCTAGCACCAGTTTAAACTCATAGTAAAATTTTTGTTCCGCAAATGACCACGAATAATGGTCAGGGCGTTAGTGTAACCCAATATATATATATATATATATATATATATAAGTGTGTGTGTGTGTGTGTTGATATTGATATATATATATATAAGTATGTGTGTTGATATATATATATATATATATAATTATACATATACGTGTTAGATGGGGATATGATACGTTAATGGATGTGAGCCAATATGATCAGACATGATGTCAAGAGATTTTGATATATGATTTAAGTTTGAGATATCGTATATGATACGATATACTAAAGGATCGTTGGGCGATATACACATAACATGTGATAACATGTGACTTGATGAATTAAGAGAATGTATGTGACCTTAGATCCGTATCCTTGATTATGTATCGTACGATGGATGATACCGTACGAACTATGATGTATATATAATATTTGACCCGTACCCTCGATTCGAGGATGCCATACAATGGATTTTACCATACGATATATATATATATATATATATATATATATATATATGATTGACCCACACTCTTGACTTAAGAATATTGTACGATAGACTATACCGTACGTGATGCTATGAGGATGGATCGTCGACTAGGAAATGTTATAAAATTTTTATCACGTTCGACATGGTTTTTAACTTAGTCTTTTTAATTACTTAAGTAGATGTTAGAATACAGTCAGAGTCATATCTAATTTCAAAACTAATGAATCGTAGGTATTTTCAAAGAGCAACTCGAGGGATTTTACGAATTTTCAAAAAGATGTCTTTTTCAAAAACACCGTAACCCCTAATTTTCTAAAAACAACTATTCGTGCTATTTTTAAATACGGTAACAGTATGGCTCATATATAGATATAAATATTTTATAATATTGTGTTTACTGTTCACTTTCTGCTATGCTCATATTATTCTCGTTGCATTGTATACACACACATGTGTTTTCATTAGCTGTAATGATTCCATCTGTCAGGGCACATGCACCATTACCGATGATGCGTATGTCACACGTACACTTGCTTGCCGGCTCACACGCATCATCATCGGTAATTACCATACCGCTTACACATTAGAGAACTGTTACTTCATTCATATAACCTGATAAATTCTAGCTTAGTAGTATTGTTTAGCATTTATGATCTCACATGCTAGTTTAGACTTTGCATTTCTTACTTAGATGTCACATACATATAAATAAATATATATATATATATATTGGTTATGCACTGTAGATTGGCTTTATACCGGTATTCATTATCTCATTAGTGACTCATGGTTATGAGATTTCGGGTTTTCATGAGATTTCTGGATTTGGGAAACCGCATGCAATTTGAAAACTTATGATGAATTTAAAAGAAACAAACGCGGTTTCTCATAATATGATGTGTGGTGTCCACCATGAGATTTCTAGGTTCTGAGCATATATGTGTACCCGATTCGAGGAGTGAGGAGACACCGTCTGCGGGTACATGGTGGACCCAGTGCGATACCCTGGGGAAAGAAGATCATATAGAGAGACATTGAGCCCGGCATGGGAGCACTACCGACTGGTGATAGTTGGCTCGACAGATATCCGGATGCTACTGATTGGAGTCATGAGATTAGATGATATAGGGCCGATCCGGACAGTCGGAGCCTGAGATATGAGGATTATGTGTCGCTGCCGGGCACAATTTTCATCATTTTTTCGAGTGTCGATACTGGGCACTCAGGTTTTATCATGATTTAGTGTGTCGTTGCTGGACACACATTGGTTGATGCATTTACACTCACACATATATTTGCATATGACATGGTATTACATTATGACCAGAACATGATTACTACAGTATTGTTATGCCGATCCTTATATTATTACCCTTGCTACTACTCGACGTTATTGTATTATTATTATATTATTGTATGACCTAGGAGATCGTCATATATTCGGTTTCTTCTCGGCGATGTCTTCTACTCACAAGTTGGCAATTCACCCTCGTTGTGCCACAGTTTTATTTCAGGTTTGACCGCACAGGTACCGTCGTAGCTTGTTGGCACACCGCCTTCCTTTCGGGTGAATTGCTTGGTAGGTGAGGTTCACTTGCATCATGACCACGAGTTGTATTTGTTTATTTATTCAATTGTATATAGTTAAAAACTCCATCAACCAGACTATGTATATTCGTAGACTTAGAAATCGTAGATTGTATATTCTTTCGGACTTAGAGTCACGCTCTTGTAGTTATTCTTTATTCTGGTTCTTCTAGATGATACTTTGGTTTCTTTACTTTATTTTTGTGTTTGATCTTCGCCTTTGGCATCGTATATATATCATTGCGTGGTTGTTATTTCCAATTGGCGAAGAGCTATCTCCCGCTTGGGGATACCTATTATTATTATTGCTTATATTGCTTTCGGGTTAAGATTTACAAAGGAGATGCTGCCCAAATTTCAAACGAAAAAAATGTTTTCAAGATAGATACAAAACATTGTATTTCCTATGATATCTTATGTTTTAAAGAAAGAACCTGATTTTATTAAATCTTTATTTCAAAACATCACCTCCACTATTTTCCCTAAAAGGTTTGATTTCTGGGCTTTTGGCTTACTTGAATTAGGTGGGGTCCTATAGACTTCACATGATTCAAGTGCCAGTCACTTTCCTTTTCTAGTTCGTCCGAGTCATTTGGACGCTTAAAGGAGTGGAATGGGAGTTGTCGCAATTTGACATTCAGTACTAACCAAGGCAAGTTATTAAAGACTAAGCCCTAACCGATTTCGTGGTCGAATGCACCATTCCTAACAGAGAAGAAGCACCGACACGAGATCCAAACCCACACCTCTCAGTCGAAGAAAAGCTCGGTCCAATTCTGGACTGGGTACTCTATGTGGACAGTTCCTCTACAGAGGAAGGAAGTGTGGCTGGGGTAGTCATCCATAGCCCTAATAAAGCCGTGATGGAGTATTCTCTGCGGTTAGATTTTAAGGCCTCAAACAATGCCGCGGAGTATGAAGCCTTATTGACTGGCCTACAAATCGCCTCGGGGGTGGGGCTAAAGAAAATTAGAATTCATAGCGATTCCGCGTTGGTCGTCGGCCAAGTGACCAGACAATTCGAGGCCCAAGAATCTCTCTTAATGAAATATCTCGCCGAGATGAAAAGGCTATAGAAAAATTTCGACAAAGTCTAAGTGGAGCAGGTTCCTCAGAGTATGAATGTCAAAGCTGACGCCTTGAGCAAGCTCGCCTCCTCCTATTCAGCCAACCACAAGAGGAACATCCTTTTTGAGGTCCTGCCGTGATCTAGCATCGAAGATACAGAAGTGATACATAGGGTCTACACAACTCAGGGGAGTATCCAAGATTGGAGAAATCCCATAGTGGAATCCCTTAAGGACGGAGCGCTCCCCGAGGACCGAATGGAAGCGCGCAGGCTCCGCATGAAAGCTTGTCACTTCGTATGGAGCAAAGGTAACTTGTATAAAAATTATACACCCAAAATCTACTCAGATGCATCGATTCCGACGTAGCTGAGTAGGTTCTCCAGGAGATGCACGAAAGAGTTGGAGGCGCATATCAAGGGCCTGCAATCTGATTCAAAAAAACGCTGCTGCAGTGCTATTATTGGCCGACTATCCATAACGATGCAGTAAATCTCATGCGAAGGTGCATGGCGTGTCAACTCTTCTGTAGCATTCTTCGTCTACCAACCATAGAGCTAACGCCGCTGAGTTCCCTATGGCCATTCGCTCAGTGGAGAATGGACAGGGTTAGCCATCTCCCTATATGAACAGAGGGCACAAATATATCCTCATTGTCGTGGACTACTTTACAAAATAGGTCGAAGCCACGTTGATTAGAAAACCGGATATTGTCTCCACAGTGAAGTTCCTGCTGAACAACATAATTGCACGATTTGGAATTCCGAGGTGCATAATCATTAACCGCGGAACCGATTTTGAAAACGAAAGTCAGAGAATTCTGCAGTGGCTATATCATACTGATGAAATTCTCCATGGTTGCTCATCCCCAGTGCGGGCAAGCCATGGTAGCAAATCGAGGTATCATCTAGGACCTTAGAGCCCGCCTGGAAGGAAGGTAGTGCCGATGGGTTGAAGAACTGCCCTGGGTAATATGGGCATTGTGAACGTCGAAGAATACACCGACGGAGGAAACCCCGTTCAGTCTCTATTATGGAACCGAGGCAATGGTCCCCACATAAATTTTTCTACCAGTTATTGGGTTGAACACTTCGACGTCGAAGCTAATGTCTTGGACCTTCAAAGCAACATGGACATCTTGCTGGAAAAATAGGACCGAGCACAAATAAGGATGCCAGCGTATCGGCATCAGACTGTCCGATACTACAATACTCGGGTCAAACACCGAGCGTTCAAATCAGAAGACTTGGTCCTCCGACGCAATGAATTCGAGGACTAAAGGAGGCTATACAAGTTATCCTCGAAATGGGACAACCCCTTCCTCGTGACCAAGGTGTTTCCCGGAGGAGCATACTGCCTTCAAGACTCTTTGGGACGTAACCTTCCACGGCCGTATAATGCCGAAAAGCTTAAATTGTATTATTAAACTTGTACTCCTTTTAATAATAAAGATCATTGCTTCTCTGTAATCTTGAATGTTTCTCTCGTTTCTAAACCTTGATGTCGCGCAAGGCCGGTGGGTAGTTTCCTGCCCTACCTAACCGAGGGTCTGAAGCCTTCTCGAGCCTACAGGCCATCTTCAGCCCAGCTCGGAGGCAAAGGAAGTATCACAGTCCAGCCCTTTACTCAGGTGAATAAAACACGGGTGTGCCTATAGGCAGCAGACCTAAGTCTTGCTCTGCCCATCTTACATCGACTCCAGGGTGAAGGATTGGAGTAGGGGCACCGATCTACCTACACGTGGAAAAATAGAAATGAAAATTCCGATGTTCTGACATCCTGAGCAAAAAAATTTTATTAATAAGAGGTATTCTCGGCTCCTCAGCCTTACAAAAGTGCTCGGGGCTCGCAAAAGAAAACACCATTTTGTTGCGTAAAGATTACAACAAGGAAGGAAGAGGGTCTTGAAAATATTGATCGTAGTACGAAAAGCATAGATCTGACAGCTGAGACTACATAGCGTCCCATCGCTCCCTCTGCCTATGTCTTTGGAGCCGAGCAGCTGTGGCTCCATCGGGGACTCTCGCCATCGTGCATGAAGCTATGATCAATCTCTGTTGGAAAGATCGACGCAGAATATCTATCAAGCGATCTCGTCTGCTCTTCGAGATCAAGCCTAATTCATGGGCAGTGCGCATCTTGTCGACGGCCTCCCCCCTTGCTTGTTGGGATAACGCCCTGAAAGGGCTGGGTGGAGAACTCTAGATCGTGTAGACAAGCACCTGCAGGAGAAACGATCGACATGGGAGTAACCGCCCATAATGACATTCCAGCCGACCTATCACAGTCTCGTATGTTGTCTTGGAACTGTCACAATCGTAGTAGTAGATGTCCTCATAAGATACGATATCTCAGATGTTGTACGTTTTGCCGGCCATTGGAAAACGATTGACTACGAAGGTTGGAGAAAGAAAAGAGGCAGGAGACAAAGATAACTAGAAGCAAATCGACGGAAGTGCCTAAGAAGGGGCCAATGCTCCTCTATTTATAGCCTCAACGAAAATTCCCCTACAGTCGAGATTCTCTCCCGCCAAGGCGTGAATTATGAAGTATCGCATCTATCGGATGAGGCGCTGCCACATGGCTTCTGGACATTTGCCGCATCCCTTTCACGTGGATCCGGGCAGATTAAACGGCGCCTTCTGTAACATCTTGAAAATTTATTAGAGTTAATTATAATCTAATTAGCTATATAACATGTGATATTATATAAATCATAGTTAATAATTATTTTATATATATTTAAAACACACACACACACATAAGTATTTACCTAGAACTAGTGATAGTTATTTTAGGCTAAAACACCAAATTATGTAGCCATGATAAATAAACCTTAGATTACTTTTCTTAAATATTTAGCAAGTTACTCTTCAATGAGCCTTTTCTTGCCCTCATTCTGGCGGGACCCCCGCTCTTTCCATGTGTTCTTACTATGAACGAACCACACAAAAAGTGGTAATCTATGCATAGTTATTCCAGGTCCACGCATGTTGCACTACGGGGTCGGGCAGCAGCAGAATGAAATCAGAGTCGGTCTTCTCTGAAGAAACAAACGGAGGCAGAAGAAAGCAGGGCAGTCAATCCCGATGAATGTTTTCTATTGCCACTAGGATTGGACTTCAAAGAAAAAAAATTTGTTTTAAAAGAAATAAATAAATAAAAGAATATAATATCATAGCGTGGGGGACAATGAGGTATGGCACAAGAATGGATTAAAAAAATGGGAAATTGGGAATGGTTGTGATATGGTTAAAGTCTTAGCCATTTCCCCCATTCTCATTTCTCTCTTCTTCTTCTTCTTCACCCTAACATAACACCTCCTCACTACATACCTTAATAAATCAAGAAAATCAAAAACTATAATCTATCTCATAAATCCAAACTCATCTTCATATATTTCAAGCATAAGCAACTCAAAAGAAGCCTAGTGGTCTCCTACTAGCATGGATAAATTCCTTTCTCACCCAAGTTAAGGTAAAAAAATCCAACCATTATTAAGTTTTTAACTTGTTTAAAATGAAAGATTAGGATTTCATTGGGTTTTAAGGTTCAAATGAAATTTGGTGTAAAATGAAGCTTCACAAAAATAAATTAAAATTTCTGGAAGCTTGTTATAGAACATAGAGTACACCCTAGAAACCCGAGTCTATTCCATTTCATCTTGGCCTCCAGAAAATTCATCTTGGCCTCAAACTGCAGTTGGACTTTGGAGTTAGGGTTTCAATTTTTATCGGGGGTTCACTGAGCCTCAAACGAGATCTCTGGTATACTTAATTTCTTCCCAGATCGTGTATACAAAATCTGGGAGCATTTTTCTTCACGTTTAACAATGTTTTAGCGTACGATATAGATAGCTTGACTCTTGATTTAGTATTTGCGTTAGTTAATAGCAATTTGGGGTAGTCTTAGGTGATTTTTGCATACGTATAGTACACGAAAATAGCACGTGTTATCTTAGGAAAGTTTGGTCCACTTTGCTTGTGTATTTACGTCATATCGGAAATCTAGCCTCTCACGTATGAATGTTTTTATTTGATGCTAGGATCGGTTATGAGGACTTCTGAAGCGACAAGAAAAGAGAAGGAGGTGATTGGATTCGAGTAAATCGAGGCCGTTCTAGTGAGTATATTTAACATCTATGCGGGAATCATTTAGATGGCATTAAAAGCCTGATGTCTAGATCTATATTATACATCACTATTTATATTCACATGTTGCATTATCGTTATCATACATACTCAATTACTTACTACACTTTGATAAACCTTTGTTAGGACACTTTCACCATTACCAATGACCTTTATGCCGCACGAGCACAACCTTACACATACACACACCATTGGCAATTCCCATGCCATATACTGTAAGTCAGTCAGCATAGCGGAAGCTAGCCGTGGCTCCCACGGGTCTCTCAGCAGATACTATTAATGCATGTCCTCTCGTGAGGACTACAACCGTCGGTTCAACCGGTCATAGGAAACCGTAGGGGTAAGAGCCCATATTTCGCCACACTGTCATACAATGAGAACCCTCCATAGGTCGGCATCTAATACCTAGTAGCTCTGATACTATTGTTAGGTTGCTAGGCACCTCTAATAAGCGCGTCGAAAGCGATAATTTTAAAAATCTATAAAGCTATAGCAAACGCAAACCAAGAATAGAACCAAACAACTAAACTTGTCACTAAACTAGTAAGCTAAAAATAAGAGTTGGCGGACAACACCCTTTGTAGCTCATTAGCTACCTTTTCTTAGACTCTGGCTAGTCTCCACGAATCCCGGAACAAACTTGCTCAATGATCTCCTTGCCGAAGATGATCCACCTTAAGATAACTCCAACATAAGTTTTAGCTTCAAATTTTGTTGGATATGTATGCCCTAGAGGCCTGTATTATATAGGATGCTAGGATATGTATATATTGGATATGTATACCCTAGAGGCCTGTATCGTATAGGATGCTGGGATATGTATGTACAGGATAATTATGCTCAGTTATATAGTATACTATTTGATTTTTTTTTATCTGAACATATGTATTTGTTTTTTTATTGCTATGTGTTTCTTAAATATGTTGATAAAGACTCGTCACAGAAGTATACTATTTTGGTTTGTCTTTATCTTAACATGTGCATATGTTATACTCGATATCACATGTGGTGGATACATGTTGATAAAGCCCATAGGATTTTGCTTGACTACCAGCGTTATGATAGCGATCATACTTGTGGAAGCTAGATAGTCCATACGCACATCCTTAAAGGTCCCAAGACGCAGGAGTATCGAGACCGGGTATCGATATTCCAGAGTAGACTTATGTATACGTTTCTAGACCCCGACGAGGGGCGATGATTGGTCCTACAGTCATTGGTGTGATCACCTAAGGTTGTATACAAGTACTCACTGGGGTGAGTAAACTGTTATTCCCGCTAAATATTTCTGCGCAAAAGAGTCCAAGATATCAAATGGCAGGAATACGCTTAAGAAAATATAAACCATTATTTTTCGGGCTGTATTTTGCCAAACTCCTGAATGAGAATCAGGTAAATTTTGATAGTGTCAAAAGCATCTTGAAAAATTCTTCAATTTGAAATATTACGGGCCGTATAGGTCTTCCGGAATCAAAAGTTATGAGCAAATGTGCTATGCACGTATAATCTAAGTAATGCTCTACCATATGGGGGATACATTTTTAGTCCCACATCGGGAAAAAGCGAGATCCCTTCTTTACTACTCTCATATAAATAAGAGGGGACACCTCTTATAAAAAATAGGATTCAATCCTCAAAGTAGTTTAGTTCTCCAAGTTAGGGCCTTAGCTGCCTCCCATAATGCGCAAATACGAAAGCGCCATATGCGACATATGCAACGCATGTGCGCCCGCCACGTGCACACTACGTGCAACGCACGTGCGGCCTCCGTGTGAGGATTCAATTCTCAAAGTAGCTTAGTTCTCCATGGGAGATTAGTTCTCCAAGTTAGGGCCTTAGCTGCCCACCATAATGCGCATATGCGCAAGCCCCATGTGCGCTACGTGCAACGCATATGCGCCTGCCACATGCACACCACGTGTGCACCACGTGCGAGGATTCAATCCTCAAAAGTGTTTAGTTCTCTAAGTTAGGGCCTTAGCTACCCCTATAATGCGCAAGCGCCACATGCGCACCATGTACAATGCACGTGCGCCCGTCGTGCGAGGATTCAATCCTTAAAGAGCTTAGTTCTCCATAAGAGTTTGGTTCTCCAAGTTAGGGCCTTAGCTGTGCCCCATAATGTGCATATGTGCAAGCGCCATGTGCGCTACGTACAACGTACGTGCACCCACCGTGCGAGAATTCAATCCTTTAACGAGCTTAGTTCTCCAAGTTAGGGTCTTAGCTGCCTCACATAATGCGCATATGTGCTAGCGCCATGTGCAACACACGTGTGCCCACCAAATTCGCAAAACGTGCGACGCATGTGGCACAACACGTGCGACGCACGTGCGAGAATGCAAAGAAGCCTTTTTCTGCAGTTAGGAGTTTATGCTCTAACCTGTTCTTCCCCCCTGATAAGTGGAACATGGTTCAAAGGGTATATCCCTCCATACCTTCGGTATATGGCGCTGTAATCCCTCAGCGTCGTCGAAGAGGTGGTGGGTCCTAATGACAAATGATCCCTTTTTCCAATTAAGGAAGAGACC